>OW028689.1:5000000-10000000 GCA_932294315.1 Epinotia nisella
AGACCTTTTGTTGGGATTAGACCTGTTTCCTCACGATGTTTTCCTTCACCGAAAAGTTACTACATAAGTATCTATTGTAGATACCTACATGTTTTGGTACGAGCCTGGTTTCTAACACAAAACCAAATCGGTCGTTAAGCGTGGTTGAGTAACAAATATCCAAACATCTAAACATTCAAACATCCAAACTTGCGCATTTATAATATTAGTAGGACTAGCTGCCCACGCGGCTTCGCCTGCGTATTGCAAAGAACACATGCAAACCCACGGGATAAAAAATACAGCTTATAACTAGGGTTAGGATTCTGGTGGCAGTTTAGCACAAGTAATGCAGTGGAGTCGCCATTGTATATTTTTTTATTTGAATAAATGAATAACTGAACGATAAATCTATATTACAGTACCGGCCAATAATATATCACCTTTGCGTTGTATTGTATGAACGTGTATAGAGTAAACAATTTAGGTTTCTTGATAAATCGCATTATTTTACTAGTTGCATATTTTACATAATTTTTTGACGACAACTGCAATGCAATACCTACTGTAAATTACAATGATGATTTTATAATATAACACTTAAATAAATTTTACTTGTTTGCTAAAATGTTTATGAACTTATTCAAGAGCTTGAAAAACTTGCAACTGGAATTAAAGCTTCCAGTTTTTATGAATCAATTTACTTGTATGAAACCAATAAATTTAATGATACATTATTGGTTTATCAATCATTGATTCATTCATTCATTCAATCAAAAATATATAACAACGACTCCATTGCTCTTTGTTCACCCCAATGCCACCAAACATCCCAACTCTACTTATAACCATCCAGAAAGTCCAGTCTACATGCAGGTGAAAGAATTTTTGAATTCAGATAAGCGGTTCCGAGGATTACCCAAAACATACAAACTTGCAAAGCTACAATCTCACATACTTTTCATTAAAATATTAATAGTATAGATAGATCAAGCGACAAATCAACGCAACCGTAACGCCTTCTGTGTCCAACTACACGGTACGAATGAACTATCCAGCTCTATTACCGATTAGTTTCAGTTGACCGTATGACCCAATAAAATCACTGTTTTTGTTCGCATTCTTCTGCCCATTTGTCTCAATCACAGCGGACAGTAAATCTATTTTTAACAGTGAACAGTTGCAATCGGTGCCGACATTCACCTATAGCTTCGGGCAAGGCAGCTCGCGGATTTATGCTGGGCATTACGATACAACTACTTGAATAGCCCTCCGAATCGCTAAACTTAAGTGGCAGTGGGCGGGGCACATTGCACGTAGAACCGATGGCCGTTGGAACGGAAAGGTTCTCGAGTGGCGACCACGTACCGGAAGGCGCGGCAGATGTATGCCCCCCACAAGGTGGACTGATGACCTGGAAAAGGTCGCGGGAGTCCGCTGGATGCGGGTAGCGCAGGACCGGTCAATTTGGCACTCTTTGGCCTCTGTGTTCAGCAGAGGACGTCTTTTGACTGATATGATGGAGATGAAATGAGATATAATTATTATTCTATTAACAGCGATCGACAAGCTTCGTGAATTGCAGTTTTGCATTGAAAGGACAACAACGTGCAAAATGGACGTTCCATATTTCTAACATCATCAGGACTGAAGTCAAATGCCAGCGAAAACTGTTTTTTTACGACTGCCAAAAGGAGTAATTTTTTTTTTTGAATTTAGTATAACATTTTATAGCACTCCAATAGTTTCACTTTCAGTATGTTTCTTCCAACTACCAATCCAGGACGGTTTGAAGCATCAATCAAAGTAGAAAAGTCGATCGGCGATCGATCAATAAGAGTTGATTACACCCTACAGCCCTCTTTGGGGGAGGCCTATGTCCAGCAGTGGACGTCTTTGGGCTGATATGATGATGATGATGATGACACCCTACAGGTTTAGGGTTTCTCTTAAATTTTGATCGAACCTGTGACGGACATCTCTTCATTATTATAATCAGGCAAAATATCTTAAATGAAACGGATAGTATTTTAGTTATACATATATGTACCTAAGTTAAGTTATTGTGCCAACAGAATTCGCGACTAACTCGCGTTCCCTTCTAAGAGAAAACCGTGGGGTAGCGTCACGACTTCCTGTGTTCGCACAAATTGAATTTGTACTGCTTCGCTAAACGGGCGAAGCGCTAATTGTAACTAGACATTCACGTCGAGTTCTTTACCATATATATAATCTTGGCAGATGATCTACACGACATATACGACACTCCGTTCACGTCTCTTTCCTTCGAGTAAAGAGTCAGGATACTCCAGGAAAAATACGGTTTCGAAAAACATTAATTTATAATAGCGTTTTTTTTGTTTATTTCATTCTAAAACATTATTCTAAGATGCTTTATTCAAGAATCCAACAAACTTTCCACCCGGAAGTAATTATATAGATTTAAATTAAACATTCATTGTCTTTTTTATTTTATTTATATTGAATATTTTAAAGCAAATGTAAATGAACCTAAATAAAGATAAAAAAAATATTAATATTTATCCGGACTTTTTAGGAGCTAATTAAATATTGTTTTTTTTTGATGTCTGATTTTTTGTTGTATTTTGCCTCTAGGTAACTATTTAATTGATAATATATCCGTTACATTAAAAAAATTAGCTATTATAAATGATTTCCAAATTTGTCATTTTTTCCATACAAGTTGTCAGTTCATTGCCTGGACTAGGATGGCATTTCAAGGATGAGCGAGAAATTTGACCCTTCGCTCTTTCCGTCTCTTTCATTCCACAGGTATAAAAGCGTGGAGTAAAAGGAATAGGACGATATTGGAGGAAATGCGAATTTACAAGTCTCGGCTCACTATTTATTATTTTAATGTCGATAAGATATGGTTATGTAAGAAACACGTTTAGTTACTCGTGGTTTGTACGCTTTATTTACACATCGTGATCTATAGATAAAAACATATCCATAAGAATATTATAAATGCGAAAGTGTGTCTGTCTGTTACCTCTTCAATCTTAAACCGCCGAACTGATTTTGATGGAATTCAGAAGAACTAGAGTTTTTGTCCCGGGGAAGGACATAGGATAGTTTTTGCCCCGGAAATCATCCCCTATAGGATGAAATGGGGTGAAAGTTTGTATGGAGCTACGATATAAACGAGTTCCACGCGGACGGAGTCACGGGCAGAAGCTAGTATGTATACGGCATAGTACGGTATTTAACTAGTGGAACCGGCTCAAGTTTGTAGGGAAATATAGAGACTATAAATAGTCGCCATTTTCTAGGGTAGGGTTGACCTAAAAATGGTTTTTTTGATCTTTATGTATAACTCTTTAAAATAGCAAATATCAGTTGAAGATTGGTATGGTTGACTAAAGAAAACAATAATAGGAAGATAGAGTTTTGTATTAACCGAAGCCATGTAATTCGAAAAACTTTGTATGTAATGCGACACCAAGACGTTCCTTCCTTAGTTACTTTTTTCTCCTCTAATTGTCAACAACATCTTAAATACCTAATAACTTCCATACATTATACACTTGCGTCGTACCTATATAGCAGCAGGTAATCGTCAAACATAATAATCATCATTTGTTTGTGATGTTTAACTGTCAATGTCCCGTCTTCCGAGTCACCTTCAAACAACCTGTCATTGTACGTTACAAATTCGACAATACTCCTAAGCAGCCGGTACACACTGCACACGGGGCGAATGCAGCTGGGTACGTAATGAAAGATACATCACCATCATATCAGCGGAAAGACGTCCACTGCTTGTCATAAGCCTCCCCCAAAGAGAGCCACAATGACCGATACTGCACCACCCGGCGTCCAGCGGACTCCCACAACCTTTACCAGATCAACAGTCCACCTTGCGGGGAGTCTACCCCACGCTGCGCCTGCCGGTACGCGGTTGCCCCTCGAGAACCTTTCCGCACCAACGGCTATTGGTTCTATGTACCAGCTGCCCCGCCCACATGAAAGAAAGACACATGCCGTAAGAATTCATCCATGTTTTAGCAGGATATTTTTTTGCGTTTCGTTCTGTTCACGAAATTAAATTATTATCTGGTTCTGCTACATGCTGTAGGACGAATTTCATTAAAAATAAACCAACTACGCATATTTTACAATAGATCTTTGGATTCCATTGAAAAAAGAAGCGAATAGATTCTGGGACACCTTTTACGACACGACGAGTACATTAAAATTACGACCAAATAAAGGAAAAAGTAATCCTCAAAGAAAAGACTACATGAAGATTGCTCCACCGACAAGAGCCTAGCTCTTAAGTTTATAATGATGAGCTTTGAATTAAATATTAAGTGTTCGAAGTCACGTTTATACTGCAAAATGTCACGGACACGTTTTGTTTAAGCTATGCTGACATTATGATGAGATGAAGTAACTAGTAGAGCTAATTCTTGATAATTTTGTGTGTCACAAAGATCCGATAAGCAAATCCTGTCTTATATCATTGTTACAACAACTCACGTGTTTTATTCCGGGAAATACCAGCTCTATATTTTAATGAGACACAATGTTTTTAAGTGGATCCTTCCCGTTTCCGTAATCTAATAAACTACGTATCTTATCTAATACATAACATAAAACCAGGAATTCTTTTTTAAACCTGTCCGTTGCTTTTCAAGACTAACATCGGAATGCGAGGTGGAAGAGTAGCTTGGGGAACATCCAGGGGAAACCTCCAGCTCAACAACGCGGGCGGTAGGTACTAGGAATTCAATAGAGGACAAATGTTCCGCAACGTCGGGCGACTTCGCTAGATATTGCTGGTAACATCGCGCAACACGATATGTCGTAGTCCCACGTGCCAGGGGACATTTTGTCCCCTAGTGGCTTGACACTACGTAATTATAATGGTGCGTTTATCTCGTAGCGTTACACATTAAATACTCCAGGCCTGCAAAATTCAGGTTTGTAGGTATCTACATCAGGCGCCCTGTAGCCCGGGCATTAGAATACGGCTACGGTATCCCCTGCCTGTCGTACAAGGCGACTAAAAGGGGTCCTCGGGGTGGTACACGGTTGCAGTTGGGGGCTGCAATCGCAGAAAAAAAAAAGGTAGGACCCACTGAGGCATGACGCTAGAGCGGCACTGGTGCGTTCCGTAGAAGATCCCAGAGCCGTCCGAAATGCGTCGAGGAGGACAATGGGGGGTTTTTAGTCGGTGCGAGTCCAACATAACCTCCGCGCTATCCCCGTGGCGCGGAGATATCCATAACGGATTTTCCTCCCATTAAAAAAAAGTATCTACATCAGAAAAATAAAATCACTACTTTTCTAGTTTTACTACAAAATTTCCCAACCGACATTTTTGTTAAGATAAAGTTTTGAACAAATCCTTTTTTTTTCACGTAAAATGCACAACTGCACTTTCTGTTTCGGAAATCCCCTTCCCTATTTTAGATCTTTATTAGACTTGGCCAGGATGCCTCCATAATATTTACTAAAAAGTTCGTTTTAGTGTTATGCTAAAGTTTGAAATAAATATTGAAATAGTCCATGTCATGGACATACATTAGTGACCAGTCACATTACATTAGGGCCTAAGGTTCAAAAACTATAATTCAGTTACTCACTGTCCTAATTTAGGGACCTTTCGTTTAGTTCAAAAGGTCTTTTTAGCGTCACCTACATCATTAATAGCCCAAGTCATCTATGTCATGAGTCAATTAGGTTCATGATGTCCGGCGATAGTAGCCGCATTGCTCTTCTGACCAACAAAATGGCGAGCTTTAATGCTACTGGAATTTCACAATGTGAGTGAAAACTCTTAAAGAATGACATAACATGTATTTTTTTTCTAGTCTCGATCACACAGGGGCACAATAACAATGGATATGAAATCATTTGTACAATCACACACAGGCAAAAATATTTGCATTCGCTTTCGCATATGCGAATGGTTCGCATCATTTTAAATATTCGCATTAATATTCGCATTTTGCTAATGCGAATATTGTGCGTGTTGCGTTATGTTCGGTACGCCGGCCACCCGTCGCCATCGAGTCGCACATGCTGCACATGCGCATTGCGCAATGCGCGCAGACCGATATCACGTGATTAATTTTGACCAAAATGAAGCATTTGTACCAATGATGTAATATAAAAAAGAGGTAGATATGTTGTCTATACGAAATTCCGTGTTTAAAAATGGCCACCAAATCTGACAGCTAACGTTTCCATTGACGTCTCGAAACTGAGGCAAACTGTGCCAATTGACTCAATTTTAGTGTGCCATTTTTCGAGCGCGTATAACCTATCTACCTCTTTTTTATATTACATCATTGATTTGTACCCCGCTGGTTGTTTGTGATTACTTGATTAGTTCGACTTGTGTTCTTGGAGTTTTTGTCAAGCTCAGTTTCTTTTTCCTTTTTCTTGACATTCGCATTCGCATTCGCACTGATTGGCATCCTAAAGATTCGCATTCGCGAATGTGATAAATCTGACATGGTGACATCCCTAATACACATGTAACTGGTTGATTGTTTATATTAGAACGAGGGCATTTTCTTAAACGCTGAAATAAAACTACTTCGAACTTTGTGCGCTCCTCTACTACGTTTAATGACAATTTATAGTTAACTAGCTGTTATTATTTATAGCTAACTTTGTCCGCGTGGAACTCCTTTATATCGTACCTCCTATTCTTAGGGGATGATTTCCGGGATAAAAACTATCCTATTTCCTTTCCAGGGTCTCAAACGATCTCCATACCAAATTTCATCTAAATTGGTTCAACAGTTTAGGCGTGAAATGGTGAGACAGACAGACAGTTACTTTCACATTTATAATATTAGTATAAATTGTTAACCAAAGGAATTCAAGGTGCTTCCGCTGAGCTGCATCATGCGTTTTGTGGAAATGATGGAGCGAGTTTGGGATATGTATAAGGGGGGCAAATGCACAAAAGATCCCACTGGGTCGTAGTGTATTCGAAAGGGCCCTCATGTAGAGAAGATAAGATAAGATGGATTGCTAAAGTCAGACTGCAGTCACTTTCGTAAAGCTAGTACCTATGCCAAATCTTAGGATAAATTGCTAAAACCGAACCTTTAGGGGTGCAACCGCGGGAAAACACTAGGACAATGAGGATGATCAGTTGATTAGATTAACTAAGGGCTAAATTAATGCGAGATTTTTATGATGCCGACGGTCTGTCTCTATCTGATGACAACCTACGTAGTATTTTTCTTACCCTGACCTGAATCCAACCTACGATCTATTGCAACCGACATAAACACTTGATTAAACATTAGATGGAACTTGATAGAAAATAGAGATACGATAGAGGTTTCTAGGGCCTTTGATACAGTTATACCTTTGATAGACTCGTGCCGAAGAAACGACGTATATACTACCAAGTTCACAATAAGATGAGCTTTCGTTCTAGTAAAGGTGATTTGTTCTTTGTTTAGTGCCGTACACGATCAATCTGTCAGATGGGATCGTGCTAAACCGACCCCGTTCCGCTAGCTTTACTAACGGTGTCCGTAATGTTACACAAAATAGTAATTACGTTACCCCTGAGCACAGTGACAATTAATTTCCGCTATGCGTGTAAAAAATCCTAATACATCGCCAATTTTTTTTAATTATGTACCCACCACGGACTAAAAGGCTTGTCCACGAAAAAAAAGTAGCCACTGTAGTATAATTCAGGTTTTCAATATGAAATGACATTTTTTAAAGATGGTCTCTTCACCTACCGTTTTTAGTGGCGTTTTGGACGTTTATATCAGCTGCTACTGCTATCCATTTGTAACTTTCGAAATCTCTGGATTGTAGTCTTAGATTTTGTAATTTTCACGTTTGGGTCATAGAAGTTCTTTTTTTTCCTTTACTTTAGATTATCGATGCTATAATGTTCCGCGAATATCTTTCCAGACTCTTAATTACCGTATGCAGGTCATAAATTGTTTTAATCATGCCAGAAGTAGACACATTTCTATGCAATCATTTTAGCTTTAAGCCTTAACTGGCAGTATGTGGGATTTCATAACTTTTAAGGAAAATTTGATGGATTTTGGATTCTTACACATAAAAACGGATACTCAGTTGGCTATCTATTTGCGGTTTGAACTACCTAGACTAGACCTACGGATGACAGTGGAGACTTAGTTTTCGATGGCTACTTTTTTCGTGAACAAGCCTTGTTGTAGAGGCTAGAAAGTAAGCAATAGATGGTCGAGTTAGTTCGAGGGCCGACGCGTCCAGCTATTGCACTTTCGGCCGAGGCCGAGGCTTAACATAGTGCTTTTCACGCCTACTGCAAGGAAATTGCAAATAATTATAATTTTATATCAAAATTAAAGATCATAATATTAAACAGGCTCGCTTGCCTCGCGCCCCGGCGAGGAGGATCGGCGGTCGCGCGCGCGTTGTGCCCTGTGATTGGTCGAATCGCTGTTCAAACTGTCCAACAATAACATTGTTGGACAGTTTTAAATCATAGATGGCCTGTTCGCGCGACGTCATACTAACCCCAGCTTTGAAGCCTGAATTCTGATCATCTTTTGCCTCATTTCCGAGCAGTGGCGTGAAAAGGATATTTTATAACCCGTGGTATGTTTAAACGTCTACCTAACTAGTCTCGCGAGCCTGTCTTTTTCAATATTTTTTTTGTAAAACTTAGAAAAACTGAGTCGGAAAAAAAATCTATACAATTATCGAACCTGCTCACAAAATTTCACGAGTCTCGGTTGAGAAAATGCGACCTGTAGCGAAATGCGAACGAATTTCGGCCCAAACTGAAGCATAGTACTTCGCTCACTCGTTCAATAAGATCTCACTTACTGCTAGCTTAGCAAATGGTAAATGGTGCTCAACGCTACGGCGTAGACGTGATGGTAATGACAAGATTAAGTATTCGGCTTTCCTACACCGCTCGATAAAAAGTGACAGGCTGTCAAACGAACGCAAGCGAAAAACGACTCTGTGATCTGACTATGAGGTAGCTTTTTGTTTGCGTTTTTTTGACAGGATTTAGTCTTACAGTTTCGGACGTACTATCGCCCAAGGGTACGGGTTCCCACTTTCTGTTCAAAATCGTCTGCACATGCATAGCGAACGCTCGAAAATGACCCTACAGGTGTATACCCGTACCCTTGGGCGATAGTACTATATCTTGTCGTTCAAAACATCCGTGTTGTCAAACTTCAAATTTAACGAAACCGAAACTCTATGCGCAAAATACTGGGTGATTTTGGGGTCATGAACCGGAATGGCCAGTGGGAAAAGTTGTTCAGTATGACCATCTTATTCGCTTTTGGCCATTCCGGATCATAAACCCAAAGTCACCCAGTATTAAAACAAAACAACACAGTTTACAGCTTAGGGCTTCAGTTGGGTGTAACTGTAGGCAAGAGTAAGAACAATAAGTCGTTAAGTGTTGAGCGATAAATTTTACGATTTCAAGGAGTCCCGGTAAACCGATAGCCTAGTTCCGCGCGGGTGTAATGCACTCGTTTGATTGAGGACGGCAATGATGTAATATAAAAAAACCGGACAAGTGCGAGTTCAACTCGCGTGGTGAGGGTTCCGTGTATAATATACAAAAATATTGAGAATTTTCCCGTTACTTTGAATACTCAAACTTCTTATAGGTTTTCCTGTAATCTTTAGGCAATGAACTATTTTCCATATTTATTTCAGAATTTTAAGTCTAGTAGTTTCGAAGATAAGGGGGGGGGGATGGTATATTATTTCTGCAACAATAAGGTGCATCATCATCATATCAGCCGAAAGACGTACACAGCTGGACATAGGCCTCCCCCAAAGAGTGCCAAATGGACCGGTCCCGCGCCACCCGCAGCCAGCGGACAACAATAAGGTTGTTGTATACATATTTATGAAACTTTGAGTGGATATTAACTAACGTAACATATTGGTGGCCCTTGACTGTACCACGGGCCCTAACCCGAGAGCAGTTCGGGCAGTTATTTAGTAGGTATAGGTACTTATAAAGTGCTACTATAGGCTTGTGCCCTTGGATTATTTCATGATGCCATTCGAACCAGTTTTTGGAGAGGAACAAATGTTTGTACAGGAGCAACTACAATTACACAACATAAATACCCAAAGAAAATAGTTAAAGACGGACCTCGCTGGCGGCAGCCGAAACGCTTCATATTGAGTGACTCAAAAGTATGACGTCACACGTTGCTATTTGAACTAATCATTGTAGGGAAAATCAAGTAAATTGCCGTCTCGGTCGCGAAATACTGCGTTTAGGTCCATAGTTGTCATACACTTTTGTTTCTATAAAAGCGTAAGGATTCTATTGGTATCTTTAAATTTACTCTTGGACATCTTTGTATGATTTTCATTATATTGTGTAATTTATACTTTATTACCATAATTTGATGGTTTACTATCCATTTACCAACACTACGTTATCAATTTTAACATTAGGTCACAAGCCCATAATTTCGTCTCTTCGGCCATTATATTTTATTCACATGCAACACTTTGCACACCTTTCACATTTGCAACTCTTAAAATCGCCCAAAGAATGTACAAGGCATACAAAGATACCTCATTAATTCGGTGAACGGTGGTACAGTCAGCATCATAAACATGTATACATTCTATGACCTTATTACCTCGACATAAGGTCGAAAAGTGTATACATGTTTATGATGCTGACTGTACGTACGCGAAGCAAATATTTTTGCGTGGGAAGAACACGGGTGGAATATCGAGTCCTAAACACACAGGACGCATAAGGTACAATGCACTGAGGTCTGACGGAAATAAAAAAAAAAACGCTGAGACTCATAAAAATGCGGTATAAAACGTAAAACGAACTTTGAGGGTTCCTTAAATTCGATCTCTATTCCATTCGTTCAATTCCCAAACGGCTTATTCGACTATATCGAAAAATTAATTTACTTTATATACTCGTATTGGATGATAGTGTAACCATTTTATATAAGTTACCCTTCATTTACCAACACCGCGAATTCTCTCTTACTAAAGAGTCGGCAACATACTCTGGAATCGAAAGCGTCCATAGCTTATGCCCACTCATCAATCAACTATTTTTTGTTGCGCGTTGCAATGGTTACGTCTCCTGGGTCACTCTTTAAAACTAGGATTTGATGGGGCTTAAATCCACTAAACACCTATTTTTGTTATATTGGTAAACCCATTCCATGGTGGGGCAACTCCTTACCATGATAGGAGCCCAATTTATAGTATTTTTAGGGTTCCGGTACCTCAAAAGGAAAAAACGGAACCCTTATAGGATCACTCGGTTGTCTGTCTGTCCGTCTGTCACAGCCGATTTGCTCCGAACTTGTATCGTAAATAACTATTACGATACAAGTGCAGAAATTAGGAAATTAAAACACGACCGAAGGGAGTGTTTTAAATCGACACAAGGTGCGAATTACCTATTCGCACGTGTATCGTACAACGTTTTACAGTACATATGGCTCATTAAAGTTTCAACATATGCACGGAAAGTAACACCGCTAGTGCGGGAAAGTAACACCATGTGTACTGTAAATAACTATTCTTTCAAGATTAATCCATGCTATTTTAAACGAGTCCTATACCAGTTTGATCGAATCGGGCCCTAACTACAATGGGCGGCCGATGGATGCAATATGGTGACGAAAGCAGAAGATGGATAAGTCTTTTACTAAATTTCGAGTAATATTTATGATTATGATTTTATAAGAAATTTGAGCGATGGTGATAGTTACAAATAATGGTGAAGTGTCACTTTACGAATACGCACCTGTTACATATGTACATGTAGAGACTGGATAGTGAACTATAAAAGGAATGAACTGAAAATATCTAAATATCGAAAAAAATATGATAAAATTCTAAAACTTTTTTGTTATTATGTTCTCTTTTATTTAGGTATATCATCATCATATCAGCCGAAAGACGTCCACTGCTGGATATAGGCCTCCCCCAAAGAGTGCCAAATTGACCAAATTGATTTAATTTCTTTTATATAATATTACATAGTTTAAATCGATTGTAGTCATATTTTCGACATTATTTTGACATAATTTGCATCCGTCAGCCGCCTATTAAACATAACGCAGTTTATCTTACGAATGCCGAACGCGGTCCCGCACTATAGAAAACTATAAAAACTACGTTTACGAAAGGAACATTACGTATTTTTAAAACTCATCTTCCCCGAAGTTATGGAACCCTAAAAACCAGATGAGACCTTTTATCGCCATCTAAACCTTCGTTATACCAAATACACGCGCGTTATCAGTTTGATCCGAAATTCTCTCGAATTTTTATAATAGAGTAACTGTTGTTGGTGTTTGCCAACGCGTATCGGTCCATCAATGGTCATGGCATTCACAATCGCACCACTCTAGACTAACTTGACCCTGGGAATCGTAAAAACCAAGGGCAATCGGGGAGGGATTTATACTGGTTTAATTTGAGTTTAGAGCCGAGCTGGCGGTAACTATTGAATGAAGCAGCACATGACAATGCCATTTTTTGTGACACAGCCATTGACCCCAAGCGCTGGCAATAAGGTCCCGTCTTCTCGCATCGTTTGACGGTTGGATGGCGCGTCTTTGTCCGTGACATTGATGCTAAATGAAGTGTCAAGTCTGCTTCTTTGTTGCGTTTTATTGAGTACTGCTATTATGCAGCTCTAATCACAACTGCAGTTGGCAATTCATTACATTTGTTCATCTGTAGATCTGTACCATCTATACTAATATTATAAATCCTGCACTAGAAATCTATCGCAAAATAAATAGGCTTTCTAACTGTAGCAATGTAATTTTAAAATTTTATAATACTCTGATACTGAAATGATATATTGTATACTGTTTTGAAAAAATGACACCTCGCCGAGTTTTTTACGCCGGTTCTTCTCGAGGCAGAGGTTTTCTTTCCGAACCGGTGGTAGTTTATCGACATTCATAGGTGCATGTAATATGCCTAAACTGAAGAATAAATCACTTTTACTTTTTTTTGACTTTGACTTTAAAGAGGAAAAGTCTGGGGAGGTTGTAAGTTCATATGTAGAGCGTTATCTACGGAACTGCTCATCTGATTTCAAAAATCACAAGGGACTTTCAGTGTGGCCCGAAATATGGGGGCTGGTCCGCGCGGGCAGCTAATCCCATCCATACTAATATTATAAATGCGAAAGTGTGTCTGTCTGTCTGTTACCTGTTCACGCTTAAACCGCTGAACCGATTTAGATAAAATTTAGGTAGAGACAGTTTGAGTCCCGGGGATAGTTTTTATCCCAGAAATCATCCCCTAAGGAGGTGAAATGGGGGGTGAAAGCTACGATACAAACGAGCTCCACGCGGACATGTTTATTAGAATTAAAAGCCTGCGGCTTCATCCGCGTGGAACTTGTTTATGTATAGTCCGTCACCCCCTATTTCACCCCCGTAGGGAATGGTTACCGGGATAAAAAGTAGCCTATGTCTTTCCCCAGGATTCAAACTACATATCTCCATACCAAATTTCATCTCAATCGGTGCAGCGGTTTAAGCTTGAAAAGGTAGCAGACCTTAGCAGACAGACAGTTACTTTCGCATTTATGATATTTTAAAGAAAACTTCCGGGAGTCACGACGGGTCGTCGGGGTGCTCACGATTAAGGACCACGTATTGGTTCGAAACATGTCGAGCGATATTCGAACTCAAAGGCTTGAGTGACCCGTTTCATAATATTTATTTATGATATAATGATATTAGCTTGGATTCGTATGCATGCATATACGAAGATTAGCGCCGAAACATCGAAATTTGCAAAGCCACAGCGAAGTCAAAAAGCCAGCGTAAACCGCCATAAGCTACAAGTCCTGTGACAAAGGTCTAAGGTCAATAACCCGTTTGGCGGGCCGCGGGCGTGCCACGTTTAAAAATGCATCGTGCTGTATCATTGAGACAATGCACGCCAAAAACGACCTTATCGTCATGGCGCTTAAGATTTTATTAACATCACCTCAATTCCTCAACGCAAAGACGACACTGATGTACAGTAAGTAGTAAGTACAGTACCACTTAAAAAGGTCACGTTAAGATTACCCATTAGTAGGAATAAGCCATTTTCTATCGTCACTTGAGGCAAGTTTCAAAAGTCAAAGTCTTCAATTTAGGCATATTGCATGCACCTATGAACGTCGATAAGATGAACTACCACCGGTTCGGAAAGAAACCCTCTGCCTCGAGAAGAACCGGCGTAAAAAACTCGGCGAGGTATCATTTTTTCAAAACAGTATACAATATATCATTTCAGTCTCAGTGTATTATAAAATTACATTGCTACAGTAGAAAGCATATTTATTTTGCGATAGATATCTAGTACAGGACTTTATCACTGCCAAATATACCTATCCATGATGTTCTGATGATGTCTTGTATTCATACATTTTCGTCCATTTAAGAAGTCATTTTATTCTCTACAACCTACAATACCTATAATGACAACAGTGGTAGCGGCTTACAAAATAAACCTATATTCCATATTTCACTTTCAGTTATTGAGTAAAATGCCCGTGGCATACGAACAGACAGGCGGACATGACGAAACTATGAGGGTTCAGTATTTGCCATTTCGGCCACGGGACCCTAATTGAGATACCGTATTGTTATTGCGATAAGTTTTATAATTACATGCCGTATAATTGTTCAATTAAACTGACGACCGATTTACAAATCATGCAATCTAGCGTTAATCAAAATCGTGATTAATGTTGATTTAGTTGGTTTTAAATTATGCGGATTGGATGTCTTACAAGAAACAATGATACGCAATAGTCTACAAGGAATGATGTTTTTTTCAAGCATGTTCATTTTAATCAAACTGAAATAATTCTTAGACGTGTGCATTAATTTAATTACGACTATTTATCAAAACGTGGTTCCTGTCGCGATACGCAGACGATTAAATCATTTTCCAAATTCAATCTATTCCTCTTCTTTGTTTTGATGTCGACCATTGAAGAAAATGACAGCTCAAATAGGAAGTTGCGAATGGTATCAAAATACTAAGAGCTTCCTTTGCTAGATCGAGATATTCAGCCATTCTCTTCACCCAAAACGCACCGATTGATACGGATAGTTTAATCGTACAAATGGGGTGTTGGGGGGTCGCGAAAGAATTTTGATGGTCATGAAGGGCCGTGACACCAAAAAGTTTGAAAAACACTGATCTAGGTAGATACTTATTAATCTCGAACGAGGAGGTTCATCAATCTCGTTTCGCTTTGATTTCAATATGCCAATAGCGACGGAATTTTAGATTTTGCTTCCTATTAATTCAATCTAATCTACTATTTAACGTCGTGGACTCTGTCGATTTTCATGTAATTAGTGAACAATCAAAGCAAAGTTATGTTTACACATTCGTGGGATTCTGGGAAGTAATAACATAACTCTGAGACAGAACTCTAATAAGCGGTTACAATTACAAACCGGCCCATTTTTTTAAAATTACAAATATAGATTAATCTGCCGTGTAAATGAAACAGGCAAACAATAGCCCATAAAGCTCGTTAAATGAAACATCGGACGATCGCATTTAATCTCGTCTTAGGGCATAGAAAGGTAAGTAACAGTAAACCGGAGTGTATATATCGTACCGCGCCCTACTTACCGCCCGAGGGCACTAACACCGTATCTTTTTATTTAAATACAATGTTCTGCGACACGTTTCCCACTGGTTTTAAAATTAATTAATTCATGTGTATGACGGGAGAAAACTTGAGTGGAAAGTGCATGTATCCGTTGGGAGTGGGAGTGACTGTGTTTGCTGGATGATTTTATTTTAAAGAAACACGTCGAAGACGTTAAAGAAGTACAGTCAAATGTAAAAATATTGATGCATACGACTTACTTATAAATATGTATGCCTCATGGCTCTAATGTCGGCGTATTAAGATTTCGGTACATATTTATGAGAGGATTAATTCATTACATATTTTTGCACTTGACTAGACTGTACATTGTAATCATTTCTTCGTCATCGGCTAGAGTAGATATAGTTAACATTTTTTAAAAAGTAGGAATCCACTTCAAATCGTATGAAATCATTTGTTATTTATGCATTTTATTTTGCACGGGTGATTAGCGGTCGGCTTTAACAATAGAGAACAAAACCATTCATCGGCAGATAAGACTTGAAGTGGATTCCTACTTTTTAAAAAATGTTTTTTTTTTATACAGCCAATAGCGAATATGTATACATATTTTTAGGGTTCCGTACCTCAAAAAGAAAAAAACGGACCCTTAGGTTACGCCGGTTCTTTTCGAGGCAGAGGTTTACTTTCCGAACCGGTGGTAGTTTATCGACATTCATAGGTGCATGTAATATGCCTAAATTGAAGAATAAATCACTTTGACTTTGACTTTGACTTTGATTACAGGAAAACCTATAAGAAGTTTGAGTATTCAAAGTAACGGGAAAATTCTCAATATTGTACGGAACCCTCACCACGCGAGTTGAACTCGCACTTGTACGGTTTTTATCTACTAAAAAACGAACATCATAATATTTTAGTTAACAGAGGTTTACTAAGTTTTATGAATAAGTAACTTTTTGCCAGTCATTTGACCGGTTTTACAGAGTTAAAGGTGTCGAAGTAATTTCCACCCACGCATCGCACGCTCAGCCTCTATGATATTAAACATACTTTATGGAAAAACGACATACCTAACTCCATATCCGCTCAGTTAATATAACTGCATTTTATAACTGCGCAGATTGTAACTGCCTGTCATGTAGGTTAAGTATGCATATTATGCATTGTTTTAGAGGTCAAGAGTGCATTTGACATAAAAAATATGCAATTCTCAACCGCCTTTTTAGTCTAACTTGCTACGCAGGTACGAGTACTCATCATCATTTCTCGGAATCGAAAGGTTCTCTTTTAGATATTCATCATCATCCGAAATACGTCCACTGCTGGACATAGGTCTCCCCCAAAGAGTGCCACAATGCCAGTGGCTCGGTAGACTTACTTATATTCTAGTATTCAATAAATTTACCTTACATCGTTGATCGTATTATGCTGACCTATCTATATAATTTATGTAACGAACCACTTATTATACCATAAATTGTGTATTGTTTTATATTAATACTACGAATGAACAGGCTTTTATAATTTCCCTATCGCAATCTCAGCGCAAAAACCGACTAAATAGCTACATGATTAAGTAGGTAGTATTTTATGTAGAAATAAAGGCTTGTATAGGTTTATGTTTTCCCTGGTAATTGCAGTTTCAAAAAAAAGTCAAAGTGATTTATTCTTCAATTTAGGCATATTACATGCACCTATGAATGTCGATAAACTACCACCGATTCGGAAAGAAAACCTCTGCCTCGAGAAGAACCGGCGTAAAAAACTCGGAGAGGTGTCATTTTTTTCAAAACAGTATACAATATAATCATTTCAGTATCAGAGTATTATAAAATTTTAAAATTACATTGCTAGAAAGCCTAACGTTTAAGGCGTATCTTCAGCGCAGCGTGGTAAAAACCCGTTTTGAGGACCGAAGGCTCCTAAACTAAGTGACCAAATGTCTCGCGTAGCGGGCAGAAAATCCCACTTACGGCCTAGGGTGACGTAAAAATAATTATACAGATTTCGTCCCGTACGAAAAAAGGGGTGTTATAATAAGTTTAACAAGTGTATCTGGCGTGTCTGTCGGTGGCACCGTAGCTTCCAAACGGGTGAACCGGTTTGAGGGCGGTTTTTTTAAATCGCTTGTTGAAGGGATCGGCAGTTTTTTTTTTAGTTTTTTATATGCAGTGTTTTAGATCATTGTCAATCATTTGTAGGTATGTTTTATGATTCCAATTCGTACAAAGAAAATACTGACTATTCTCAATTCTCCAAGCTAGAAAATATTTGCCATTCAATTCAGTCCGCTAAAGTGTGTATCAACATGTTGTTGATTATGTAAGGTATCCGACGTACCCACGATCAATTTCACAACAGTCTGTTTTATAAGGCTTCTTGTACCCTTAACCAAAATGTGTTCAATCGGAAATGTACAATAAAAAAACAGCCATGTTATCAAATACCCTCTACCTACCCCTGTCTGGTATGATCAATATCCTCCTGGATCCTGACAATTTTTTTTTGAAATATGGCATAAAAACCGAGAGTCCTTTATAAAGTACTTTGCCCTTGAGTCCTGAACCTTCCACCGCTTGATTTAAGATCTAAAATTATTGTTACCGTTTTTCGACACTATGGCCATATTTTTCAGCGGTGAATATTATGTACTTTATAAAGTACACTCGGTTTTTTCGGATGAGTTTATTTGCGTAGTGTCAGGAATTAAAGTGAGCGTCCATATTGTTCTTTATAAAGGGTGCGGGGATCCAGGAGGAACTAATTAGATTTTTTAACAGCCTATATTTGACAGCCGTCATCCCGGTACAATAAACGTCAATGATGATATGATGACATAAATTCTACTGGGATGACAGCTGTCAAATATTGGATGTAAGGGCATTTTCACTATAAGAGCTAACCATACAAACGATGCTTAAATATGAAACTCAATATTGTAAATGTTTTTTTTGTCGTTGATAATGATAAAAAAGTAGTTTGTTACAAGCTTTCATTTAACATGTGTTCGTTTGTCAGTTTGTTAGTGAGGGACAAATCTTGCAAGTTAAATTTGGCTCACTTTCCGGTGACCGATTCAGCTGAAATTTTGAGTAAAAGTATAGTTTGGATGACAATTTTATATTATGGTACCATTGAGCTGATCTGATGATGAAGACAGAGGACAAGAAGGTGGCCATGTGAATTCAGTACTTAATCAGCGCAACCCCGTTGAGTTTGGGCTCATTAGAATCGTCTCAATGAGTAGTTGATGACGGTATACAGAAAAGTACAGTTGGCAATAAAAACTTCTAAAAAAATACATTTTTGACAGAAACTTATTTTAAAAATAAGAATTGTTTACTCAACCACGAGGGCTGTTGAGGGTCGATTTTTTTAAATAATTTTTAACATAGTTCTGTGCAGATTTCTTGCAATTGTGGACGCCCCGGGAAGGGGTTCTACTAATGTTGGACTGTATCTATGTATTACATACTTATACGGATACTGTAATCAGTTTAAATCGTTTTATAGATAAGAAAAATCGTTTGAGTGACAGTTGTAACAAACTACAAGGATCCTTGCCAGGCGTACGCAACCATTATATTTGTGCTACAAATCCCGAGCCTGAACTTAACCTTAAATTCTGTCATGCCTCAGTCGCCTGTGTAGACGCTGCTTTATGTATAATGACGAGTCTTCAACGTAAACAATCGACTGTAATGGACAACGTTAGCGAACACGGCATGTTGCATTATGTGCATGCTCACTAAGAACGGCTTACGAAGAAACAAGCAGAAAATATTCCAGTGACTACACCGAATCTTGAATTTTCCACATTTTTAGGGTTCCTTATAGGATCACTTTGTTGTCCGTCCGTCCGTCCCTCAAGACCCATTTTCTCAGAAACGCGCGGAGGTATCAACCTAAAATGTATATTAAATACTCAGGTCTACTGTCCCTTGGAGCTGTGAAAAAATCAAACTTCTAAGCCAACGCAATCAAAAGATACAGCCGTTTATGCCGCAAATTTCTGAAACTCGCATGGGAATCTAAACCTACAGGGTACTTCCCGTGAACTCAGAATCTTGAAATTTGGTACGAAGCAACGTCTTATAGCACAGATAAAGGAAAAATTGCGAAAACCGTAAATTTTTAGTTACATTATACAATAAAAATATTTTTACTTTTATGTAGCTACAGGTTAGTACGGAACCCTCGGTGCGCGAGTCCGACTCGCACTTGGCCGTTTTTTTTATGAAAGGGTGTGCTTATCGGGCCTTGGCAAAAACTGATAAGCATATCAGGACTGGCAGGCCTATGCTGGCAAACCCAGAAAAATGCCTTTAACATAAATCCAGGTTAATAAGTATCTTACGGATACTAGGCGCCCGATAATTTCTAAATTGCGTTTAGCAAAATATCAGTAGCGGCGACGCAACTTAAAATCGAAACTACGATCCTAAAGCAATCGGATACAAGCAAATTTGAACTTTAGTAATTGGAGCACAAGTTGCAATTTATAAAATTTGACTTCAGCTTAGACTATAACTTTTATTGGGATCGTACTTAATGCTGGCTCTACACGTACGGCGAGAAACATCCTAAGAAAAAAAAAGTTTGGTAGATTAATTAGTAGATGAGGAGAGAATAGTCTAGCAGGTACCTGATTAGTCTCGGGAGATTCTCGAAATACGTGAAGAAGCTTCTTTTAGCCGTGCACAAACCCACCACCGTTTTCTGACATGTGTGCAATGTGCATTCAAGATTTCTGTCAAACTTTCCCAAATATTGTCAAATTAGTTTCTCATAGAATAATGTAACTTATGCATCAAGGATGCTTACAGAAGTAACCTGCGTATGAGTATAGCATTTACATATACAACTAATAGTAAAAATATACAAGAAAATGTTAATAAATAATTTAAGGTAATCCTCATTGTGTATGTACTAAAATAATAATGTGCTGAATGTAATTAAAAAAACCGATAGGCAACTGAAAATCTTAAAATAATAAGTTTAAGCCTATCGCTGTATGTGTAAATTACTTGTTATAAAGAAATAAACACATTTTTTACTTGTGCTACTAATGATGTGATGATATACGGGCACATATTTTTTTCTCTTAGTGTTGGATAAAATGAAAAAAAATTGCCTTCATCACATTTGTTTTTTAAAGACAAGAAGACATATAAGCATCAATATTTTCCAAATATAACAGTGCAAAGTACCCAAGCCAATATTATGGAAAGTTTGACTAATGTAATTGGGGAATTCCACTGAAAGTGTCAGTTGCCATGTGACCCTAATTTGAAAACACAACAAAGTAAACGTGACTTTATCTATGTCTAACGTGATTTAAGACTTTATCGTGCGATAAAATTTCTTTACGTCACCCCTGGTCATAAAATGGTAGTTACCGTCCGCTATTTTCGCGGATAATCCCACTTCCTGGCCAGGAGAAACTTTTTTATACGTATATAAGAAATTTTATACCACAGGCAACTCAGATCGCAAATTTATGGCCCTTGCCTTCGGCTCGGACTATGCAGTATGTTCTATACAGGGGTACATACCATAAGTCTTTGCTAAGAGCAAGTATTTCAAAAATTTAGCGCGGTAGAACACAAACACGAGCAGGGACGTATTTTTTTTACGCTTGCGGGCCTCCCGATATATTGTATGCTCATAAGTTATGAGTCATAAATGACAAAATTGTCATTCCGGTGGAATTCCTCAATCAGATCATGCTTCTATTAAGGGGGATGTACTTACAAGAGTGCCACTGCACTGAGAGATCTATGCCAGAATCATCTGAAAGAATTAGTGTCCATCTAGTTGTGCAGCTAACAGTTATTAAATTAAAAATACACCAGAGGAATGAAAACTGGCCCATGACAATTTGATTCAAAGTGCACCAGTTTTCATTACTCATGACTATACATTAAAGACTATGTACAAAAGGTGATGGCCATTATCAGGTTAATGTGACTGAGGGACACTGTGGTATGCAGGGCTTCCAATCCCGGGATTTATCACTACTGCAATACCGGGATCCGCGGTATTGTAGTAGTAATAAATCCCGGGATTGGAAGCCCTAGTGGTATGGCTCCATGATGACCGTAGAAGCATACTTTAGATCATAGATACTTTAAGTAGAAGGTTTTGAGTTTAAGTACAAACATTAAACCAGAAATTTTATTAATACATTGATTAGTGAAGGCTCCTATTTCACAAACATAACAATAGTGACCTGAAAGTAGCAATTTGACGTATATAGCTGGGTTGATAAGTAATTAATGTCATAATGCTGACCTGTCCTTTACTTGTTGACCAAGCAATATAGTCGAGCTTAATAATATGTGCACGGGCAAATTCATCAAAAATATGTTAACACGAGTTTATCATTGAGGGCATAAGATTGCATAGATATTTTTGAACCTATGGGAATGTACATGACTGTACGTCGGATTCCTATTGTCAGATGACAATTGCCATATTGGTGAAATAGGGGGTGTTATGATGCCTAATTGCCATAATAGTCACATTATCCATGATAATTCAACCAATCATGTGTAATTTTGAAGGGACTACATTTATGTGCTTGAATAAATAAATTAGCATAATGCTAATAATTTGAATCAGCAAAATAAAATCGTAATCAAGACCGTGCAAAGTTAACAAATTGTGTCATAAGTATGTAATCGTAATTACATCTTTGACTTTTTGACATATTGACTAAGAATAACACAATTAGTTGCACTAATTTACTAAAATAAATTTAATTTAATCTAGATTAATGATTTAGTATACTGTTCCCACAATTTTTTATAAATACAAGGTCTGTCTTAGATATACCTCTAATCTTAAATAGCCTCTCCAGTGAAATGAGAAATTTAGGTAGATGCTGGAAATTTTAAAAATACTGGTCCCTTATTCAATAACCAAGCTTTATTAAGGACTAAAAAGGTTCTGTAGATTTAAATGTAGATATCATAATGAATTGTCATACTCAGGGAAAACATAATGAAACCAACCGAACTCAAAAAAATCAACAAAATTACATATTGCATCAAGATGTGTTTTTAACTCATTTTGTCGATTTTTTGAGTTCGGTCGGCTCATTCTAAGGGTGCAATATATGGCACTAAGGTAATTTTTCTCATCCCTAGCAAAAGGTACCATTTTGTCTGTAGTCAATAATGCTCGTTATTTTTACTAAAGGAGACATAATCACATGTAATGACATGTATTTATACATCACAACCAACGTAATTTCGTCTTCTCGAGACCAAGGATGTTGCATCACGCACGAAACATCGAGGTAAATAAATATAATTATACGCGTTTAAGTCCCATTTAGTAAAAATAATGTGTGTGAATTCTAAAAATGATCTTCTGGTATAGTGAAAAATATAGTAAAAATTGCCGTTATTGCCATCTAAAAGGTACATTTTGCCTAAGCATGACACTAATGTTATACTTACAGCTATAATAATAGCCCCAAGTCGGCAGGCCTACTGCTATGGCACCGACCACGAAACATATGAAGCCGAACACAACAACGGCTATAGAATACATAGCCTTGCCGCTCGCCATGGCTGCATCTCAGCCGAACTCACACCAGAACATCAGGAAAGGATGCACACGGTCCGGTGTGAACTGGGCTTTACGGACATCTGGAAGGAAAAAGGATATTAAAGTTTTCAGAAAACATCTTTTGATCAATTATTTTTAGCATAAGGATGCAACCAGCTTATAGCTTATTCCATAAAGATTAGAAAACCTGCCTATTAAAAAGGTCGTATCGTCACAGAAATCTTACGGCACTTACGTCTTTTTTTAAGGAAGGCAGTTTTTCAGCAATATCACCTTATAACCTATCTTGTTCAAAATAATTTTCTGTGAAAGAATTTAATAAGCCAGTGAGTCCATGATTTTTTTCATATTTTTAAATACATCTTTCAAAAATTAGAGGGAAGAGATGTGTCACCACAATCTTAGTGACTTTTGGGGCAATTATCTGACCCTTATTTACTGAAATAATAAAATTGCTGAAAAACATTATATTTATTTTGGAAGGCCTATCGATTGATGTGCAACACATGGGCTAACAATAAAAAAAATTGGAGTGCACCCCTAAAAAATTTTTTTTTGTCATTTAATTACAAAACTATGTAGCGGCTTACAAAATACACCTATCCTCAAATCCCTTCCATAAATGTGAAAAATTTCATCTAAAACATTTTAACTAAGCAACTATAGTCAGAATATATGTAAATACCTATGAAGCATAATAAAACAAACTTGCTCATAATTCTGTATTTATTTATTTTTTGACATAGGTGAAATCTATCAAATGTTTTAACTTGCCTGTTCCTAAATTAAAGATATTGTGAAACAAAATAAGCACTTGATATATCAAGTAATACAAGCAAAGGAAATTCAATTACAAAACACACTTACTTACAATTTTTGTCAATTCACAGTTATCTAGACCAGACCGGTTGCGACAAAGGAATTCCGAAATCAAAACATTCACAATACTCACTGACGCAATCACAAACATATAAGTTTGTTGTCAAAATATCCTATTAGAAAAGTTGTGAGACAAATTTTTCCAATTAAAATCTCACAAGAATTCGCTACACAAAAAACCCGCTAATTCATTTCTACAATGAACGGCTTTTATACGCCTAATATACAGTTATTTGATTGTTACTTTTACTCACGTTTTGAATAAAGTCCGCAAAGAATTCGTCACACGAAGATCACTGAAGTATGTAATCGAACCGAAGATGTGTTCCACAATCTATCAACATCTCTTTTTTACACGTTTGCACTGCACATGCAATTGAACACCTGTATTTTATTTTCACGTGAGTGCACACAAATTCACTCACAATTCAAGCGACACTCCTATATCACTATTAATATCATGTACAACACTTGAATTAAACATTCAATATTTTTCTATAAATGTGAGATATAGTAGCTTTAAAACTTTTTCTTGTTAGAAACACGGACGGCAATAAATAAATTCTTTCGAAAAAGCTCGGTGTACTGTGTACGCTAGCGACGCGACACGCCACGGATATGGTCGGTAAATAAACTGGTTTTTTAACTTGACTCTTGACTTGTGCGTGAGTGAAACGAACTAGGTACCTACGTTGCCATGCTGTCACAACAGACAATCGTTATACCTATATATCCATTCCAATGACGATATGTCTGACTCACCCATTCACTTGCGATAGAAAGAGAAAGAAGATTGTCAGTAAAGCGATTTAAAATACATTATTTAAGAAATGTCGTTTTAATAAATATTTATTTTGGTTTGAATTTATAAAAATAAAACTATAGATGTACGTTTGTTAAAATTTAATTATAAAAGGCTTTTTTTTAATAATGTTTAATGTTGCCAGCAAGGAAAACAAGTCTTGCGTTCCGTTTTACTCTCAATCTCTCAATGAAATTTCATTGTGATCTCATGTTGCACATAAAGCCTCTCACAGACTGGCGCGACCTGGCCGCTGGCCGCGGCGGTCAATAGTAAACTTGTTATTAGCTGTCAAATTTACTATTGACCGTCACCGCAGGCCGCGCCAGTGTGTTGCCTGTTTAATTTCAAATTTCCTCGCAGAAGGTGTGAAAAGTAAGTTAGTATGTGCCGTGGCACTCGGTAGCAAAATTATTTCCGTCTTAGGCGTTCGTAAACACTTGAATCTCTAGAGACGCTCAATATTCTACTTTATATTGTAGAATCTTTCATTTCACTTGAGATTCAATATATTGCTTTTGCCGTAATTATACAGGGTGGAAAAATAGAATGCAACATGGATGGCAACTACCTTAAATATTGTAAATAGCACATTCTGTGTGAAGGAAACATTTCTTTGTTTTTTAAAAACAATAAATTCTGTATTCAAGGATTTATGAAAAATCGCTTGCTTCAGTCGGGACTCGAACCGGTCAAATGTGACAAAAAATAACGTGCTCTATTTTATGATGCAGATTGAAAGGGTAACTGATAAGGTTCATTTTTCTCTAAATAACAATTACAATCAGAATAACGGAAGGCCATGAAAATTAAAAACTAAAAATTACTTTTTTAATTACTGAAGCAAGCGATTTTTCATACATCCTTAAATGCAGAATTTATTGTTTTTAAAAACAAAGGAATGTTTCCTTTACACAGAATGTGCTATTTACAATATTTAAGGTAGTTGCCATCCATGTTGCATTCGATTTTTCCACCCGGTATAATATTATTGATGAAACGCAAATTTCATTTGAGATTTACATAAAGAAACTTCTTTAGAAGTGCATAGGCACCGCTATTTTGCTCATGATCATGAGACACCTACACATAATATTTTCAACTGCACGACATCAACTGATTCGAACTAATTCTTAAATTGGTTCTCTTTGGTTGTGTTGTGTAGTACGAGTATGTAGGTATCATTTTAGAGACCTTATCGGTAGCGCTCATAGGGAATGTGGATGTACATGTAACGTTTTCTTTCTTGTTATTGTGTGCCCCAGTGATTGAGAAGTCAAACGTGCTAATAAAAGTAAAATATATTCTATAGATGATGTTGAAATATACGATAGTATTTAAACTTTTTTGTATTGGTTTTTGGGGCCGTATTGTTGTTGGTAAGTTTATATATTTCCGTTTACATTTAGAGGTATGTTTTAATGAATCAAATCACCTTATTTGTATAAATTAAATAATGTATATTTAAGTTATGTATAAATTAAATAGATATTAACTACGCAATCAAACAATATATATTTTTCTGTTTTGTAGCAGGGCAGCTAAAAGATAAGGTAACGTTAATCAAGTAATATACGTACAAGTATATCTGATTCTATAAACAACATTAACTATTTAAGCTTTAAGTTATTTTTTTTTTCAGCCAGGTGTAGACTGGTGGTGCGATGAACTAGAGTGTTTTTACAGTGATGCAATGCCAAAAGAAGACAAATGTGATAGCAATAATTCCATGTCGGTACTATAGTCTTTTTTTTTAAAGAAAAGGCAACATAATTATCTACCTGATTAATGTCATGTTCATATGTTATTACAGACCTTATCGTTTCAACTACATGACTGGAGCTTGCGAGTTAAATTTAAAAGGATTATTACTGTCATTTCGAATACTAAACAATCGATTAGCTGCGGTCGCCGAAGGTAATTGTAAATAGTCACATTCTATTTATATTTATTCCTGGCATTGTACAAGTGATAAATTGTTAACTATTTTCAGAGAGAAACCGCAAGCGCAGTGAAATAATTTTCCAAGGAATTATCATTTCTGGCAAAATATTTGTTGGTTTTGCCAGCGTATGTGTATGCATGGGATGTTTCTACTGTTGTTGGGTGCAATATTCGTAAGTTAAATACATAAACTAGGTATTTTAATACCTTGTATTTTTATAATCAAAGTTAATATTATTTGTATATCGTTGACAGAGATCATCAACTGAGGAAAAGAGTGAAAGAAGTAGCAAAAAAGATACTACCTCCGCGACAATTAAACAAAACTAAACAGGAAAGGGGAAAAAAAGAAGTCGAAGAAATTGATAAATTTCACAACTGTGAAACCGCGACAGAGGAAATCGAAGCATCCGTCCTTTAAGCTAACCTTAAAACGTTATATGTCCATCTATATAGATAGTTGCTATTACTTAAATGTACTTTTTTATATAATTATGAAAGTTATAGATACATTTTGAGTCTTCTTTAAATTAAACAGACAACCACGTTTCTAACAATTGGCGTCATGATCGAGGCCAGTCTATTTTAGTTCCCTTGAATTTCTTGCTCTCATTCGACGATCCAACTACACATTTGAATTTCGCAAGTGTCGTGTCAAACTCAAACTGTGATTTCAAACGTTCTTTAATTTGTTAGTCAATAGAACTGAGGAGAGTGATCCTTTAATATCATTCGTAATTTTTGTGTGCATTGTTTGTGCTACTTATAAATTAGCATTACTTATATCATATCTGAAGCGTTATTCAAGTATTTCGTTCATGATAGGACAATTAAATTTCGGTACAATAATTTTACAACACCTACTACAATGCCTAGCCATGTTTTTATTTGTGCATTTGTTGTCATTGTGAGTGGCTGGTGTACATTGACATGTAAGTAAAGTGCAATATATTCAACCAAAAACATTTCACGTAAAGTAATTGTCATGACGATGATGAATTATCACGACTCCTAGCTCATATTGCTTTCAGGAGTTTCAGGTTAAAATATATATGTATTAGATCGCAAGTAGCGCCAGGCCTCCTAGTCCACCGACACCCAACCTAATTTCAGCTTCCTAGGACGTCAGAAAGCACCTCAAACTACCTCAAATGTGTTCATACTTAAACACTAGTCAGAGACTGAGTGAGTGAGTGACGAAATTCACATATCATATTGAGGTATCAATAAAATCTAAAGTATAAAAGCTAGAAAAACAAAACTTTGTGTGATCATTAGGTTACTAAAGCTTCTCTAATTCTTTGAATATGGGCTCTATCGTATAATCCATACTGATGATGTGAGGGTTTGACAATTCGAGAAAACGTTTCAAAAAAGTAAGGTAGTGCCCTTTTACTTTTCTTGGCGAGGGCACTACCTTGCCACTACTATGCCACCAGATAAAAAAGTATATATAATAGACACTAAGTTTTTTGTTATTATAGCTGCTCAACTATCATCGGCTGGGGATAAAGACGTAAACGTATGTATATGGGTATTAATGTTTATAAAGCACCTGTGTGTGAAGCATTTAGAGGTGCGTTGGTACTTTTATTCTTATTGTTTTTTTTCTTCTAGGTGACTTGCATCGACGTTGGTGACTGCCCAACAGTAGACACGGATTGCAAGGAAAAATGCGGCTGTGATAGAAGGATGTAAGTAATGTACGTTGAATAAGGTACAATGATATAAAAATCAAATAGATTATTTATACCCTGGTTCGAATAAAGTTATTTAAATAGGTGTAGGGTACTTACTTGAAATACAGGAAATGCGTTTGGACAAATGGGAGTTCAACTTAAGTGCGAATTTAGATTTTATTATATTATACCTTTACCTATTTCCAGAGAATTGTAATGCCAATAACTGTATCATTTTTATTTCAGTCCATCCACCTACGATAATGAGACTAACGATTGTGTAATTAACATAAAATTGTTAATCCTGTCATTAAATGAGAAATATGATACTGAAGGTGAGTTTAATCATTAAAAATACTGAGCAAGAAATATTAAAAATAAGTTGTAGACATCCTCCGTGTAGCCCTGCACTTAGTTAAAATTCTAAAATGTTTACAGATAAAAATATGCCTACTGAGGAAGATGTTGATGATATGGGCAGTAAGTTGCATAAGCTCTCAGTTGCACGTTGTAGTGTAGTACCTATGTACATATTATTCTTCCTTTCGACTTATGTACACTCAAAAAAAATGTAGTAAATTTGGATTGGAGCTATGCTATGTACTGACTTGACTAGTTAAAATTCTTCTCAAATCTATTATTTACCTACTACAAACATGAGATGTTGTTTTTTTTCAGGTAGAATTCGAGCTGAAGCAGACAAAATATTTAAAGGCGTTATAGTTGCTGCCTTTCTCTTCATTGCATGTGCTAGTGTCTGCACTTTCTCTGCGTGCATATATTGTTGCAGGATCAATTACACGTAAGTTTTATACTGAGTTTTCAGAGTACTTTAATAGTTTTCCATTTTTTTTGTAATTACTTTTTGTTATTTTTTAATGCTAATGTTACGTTTTAATTTCTTTTAGAGACTACCAATTGCAAAAAAGTATCAAAGTTCTGGCGAAGAAAATGGGAAAGAAATCTCAAATGAAAAAGCACGTTGACAAAGAACCTACTACAGCACCAATGGCGGAGAGTTGTAATGTTGTGGTAGAAGATGCCGGTGTTTTCTGTGTTTAAAGTAAAAGTGGCTGTGGAAAGATGTGTTTTATTTTTAAATTGTAATCATCGGACATCAATTAGTCTGTCAAGCGAAGGGAGTCGTGTCCCGGGAAAATGGCGGCAAATTTAAACATCTTACGCGTATCAACACTGAGAATACGCCGAATATGTATGTGTGTTGGATACTTACATTTTAATACATAAAATTTATCACATGATTTTTCTATTTTTGTTTTGTCATATGATTAATAGCCTGTATTTAGCTTGTAAACTTCCGCATTTTTGAATTTGCCGCTATTTCATAGGGACACGACTCGCTTGTCAGACTTCTAATTATTATTTATGAAATTGTTCAAAGAATAATATTGTAATTTATGTCTCATTTCACAAACATATTCTTTGGATTTGGGTTCAAAATTAATGTCGTGAATGTAACTATTTTCGAGAAATATTTTAACAACCGAACGTTTTTCCGAATTCCTGGTAACCCTGAACTGACAGAGCCCATTCATTATTTTGACTTTGACATTTACGTACGATAAATAAATGTATAAATGTAAATCTACACAGTAAGTAAACAGTTTACTTGATTATTTACAAGTGAGAAATTGTTATTGATAACACCAAGCTAATAAATTAACTCGAGTGCTTTAAGTTGACAACATACTCAAACACCAATGATCCGATAGTCAACTGTAAGTACAAATTCTGTTACCTCGTATTGATCCGTCGTTAAAAAAACAAAGATGTAGTTTGTTTTTTGTTTTCGTTAAGCCTTCTTTTATGAAATTACTTTCAAACAAACAAGGTGTGCTAAGAAGCACATCCAGAATAGTTTTAACCAATGCTTTAAAGTGTGTCGCTTTAACTTCAAACTCAGTTAAATTCACTCTAAAAACCAATTTTTAATTCGGTGATTTGAAAAGCAGCATTTTTTCTTATGGCTAAAGAATTAAAAAAGCGATCCTGTTCGGCAAATTAAGCATTAAATAAAACCATCCAATCTTTACAAAAATTACAATTTTGATTTGATATAATCAATTGCAATTTAAGTATCTATCTTTGAAAAAACTCAGCATTAGCTTGGATGGATTTATTGGACTTACCTACATTTGACAAAAACTGTCATATATCTGATTTTGATAAAATATTATGATTTTAACTGTATTTTTCTCAAAAACACACAGAATTATACTTAACCGATAAAATTAGAACAAAACTAGTTTTTTACCCCTTTAATTTATACCAAAATCTTAAAAAATGTCAGAATTGGATTTACCCGAGTTTGAAGTTAAGCAACTCAAGTAATTTTCCTATTTTGTTTGTTAGGTGCCTGCCAATTTTTTTAGTAAGTAAGGTTATATGAACTTTATTACTTATATTTATTTCCAAAAGATAACATTAATACAAACAAATAAGAAATCCACAATGCAGGCTTTGTCTAAAACAGCTTCCGCAACACACCTCCTCAAAAAACCCAATGAAGTAAATAATCAGCCACAGGCATCGTCAATAGCACATACAAATAAAATAATCCACAACCAGCTTCGTCAAAGTGAACCATTTAAGTTCACTTTATTACTGTTTTTGATAATGAAGGTTCTGTTATACAAATGTTTTTATATATCAGAAATTACAAAAAAAAGGTGAAACAATAGGAAAATTAAAAGCATGCCCTAATTAACGTACTTAATTGCTTCAAACTGTTCTAGAAATGCTCATAAGTTTACCATGCGTATCTGCGTGTCTGTCCGTGGCAACATAGCCAAACAAATGAACCGATTTGACTGTGTTTTTAACCAACTTCAGAAAAAGACGTCTTTTGGCTGATATGATGATGATGATGATTATCAAATGTCTATTTAACATTACAGTTGGAGCTGTGGCGCAGACGAGGATAGTGGATATAATATGATAGAAGCTAGCTTATTGGATACGGCTGTGGTGACTTTGGGAGCCTTATTAATCATGACGCTGCTAACCTGCCTTTGCATTATTTGTATGAAAATAAGGTGAGATCTGTTCGGCAACATAAAGGGTCTGCTAGGCTTCCTGGAGCCGTAGCATGGTTGGCCTTATCACGCGACAAGTGACAAGAAAAGAGCGTCGTCTCGTTCTATCGAACGGTGTCAGCCAGTGACGCACGCTCTATCCTGTAACCTATCGCGTGACAAGGCCAACCATGCTACGGCTCCTGGTGGAACTGATAAGATAAGATAAGATAAGATAGCCTTTATTTGCTGAATTTACTACATGCATGCTTATTACATAACTTAAACTAATTTATTTTCCTAATTAAATGTTTCATTTTTTTATACTATTTGTTTTATTTTTTCTAACTTCAGCTTGTCTCTTGGACATAGGCCTCTTCCCAAGCTTTCCATTTTGTTCTATCTTTAGCCTCCCTTCTCCATAATGTTCCTGCTTTCTTTTTAATATCATCTTCCCATCTCATTATTGGTCTTCCTCGTTTTCTTTTTCCCTGTCTGGGATACCATTCAATGATATCCTTTGTCCATTTTTCCATTTTTTCCCTCATCGTGTGTCCTGTCCACCTCCATTTCAACTTTTTGATGCACCGTGTTATATCCGCCACTTTTGTTAGGGACACCTTGTCCTTCCTTTTTATGTTAAGCCTGGTGGAACTGGGTTGGCACGAATAATAGTAGTGCCAACCCATACGCAAAATAGGCGCATTTATGACGTCCAGTTGTGGAAACCCAGCCCGCGTATACCTATAACCTATATATAATAAGGTGAGATCTGTTTATTCTTATTGAATGAGCAAGCAAAGAGAACGAAGTTTTCCATTTCAGCTTGAGCCAAAAGTACGTCTGGCTGTTCTCTTCTACAGGTCACATTTCTCAACCGATTCTCGTGAAATTTTGTGAGCATATTTATTAAAGTTTTTTTTGTAGATACAGTTTTTCGATTTTTATTTTTTTGGAAAAAGTCATGATATGTTTACATATCAAGTACATGTATGAGCCACTGTAGTCGAGTGATAAGGCGACTTTCCATCTGGATGTGGTGGGTTCAAACCCCTCGCCAGTACCACTAGGTTTAAAAAAACCTATGTAAGAAATTTTAATGATAATATTGATTTTAGCTTTTCGGTGAAGGAAAACATTGTGAGGAAACCAGTCTAGCTAGTGCCTACGCCAAATCTTAGGATTAGCTGCCAATGAGGACCCCTGGGCTCCTTTAGGGTACAACCGGGAGAAAGCTAGGATGATGATGATATTTGTAACCTATGTTCGCACATGTTTTGTTTAGGTACTTCATTCATTACAAACAGCGAGATGAAAGCGAGCGCGCAGCGAGTTCGCCGCGAGCGCGTAACGATTTCGCCGAGAGCTCGCCTCGCTTTCAACTCGCCCGCAAATCGCCCGCAAGTGTGATAAAATAATTGCCTTCTGTCATCGATTCTTCCATGTCAGAAGCTACACACTTGTGACAACTTACTGATAACTTGATCTATAGTACATTGTTGAAGAGGCTAGAAAGTAAGCAATAGATGGACGAGTTAGTTAGTACGAGTAGATAGTAGTAGAAAGTACGAGTCCTGCTATTGCACTTTCGGCCGAGGCTTAACACAGTGCTTTTCACACCTACTGCGAGGAAATTGCAAATAATTATAATTTTAAGTCAAAATTAAGTATCTAATTAAAGATCATAATACTAAACAGGCTCACTTGCCTCGCGCCCGGCGCGGCGGAGGAGGAGGAGCGGAGCCCGCCGGGCGCGACCGCGCGCGGGGCCCTGTGATTGGTCGAATCGGTGTTCAAACTGTCCAACAATGTTATTGTTGGACAGTTTGACGTCATAGATTTTCGTGCGCTCGAAAGTCAAAAATCGGCCCCGTGTTCTTGTATTTTTAGTAGATTCTTATTATACAACTACAAAAACATTGCATACGGGTGACTGAATAGGGTTTGCTGAATTTTTTATTGAAGAAACCTTGTTCTTCAGGTGGTTGCTAACTGAAACCAGTCGCGTAACTGGCGATTAATGACCACAGTTACTTCGACATCTTTCTGATTTTTAACCACTAAGGCGGTCATCACACTGCCCCCGCACCCCGCTGCGGCGTGCGGAGCGACGGTTCGGAATATTGCATACCATAGGGGCTACCGCGAAACGAAAAGTCTCCGTCTCTGTTGCTTGAACTAGCAAGTGCGACAGAGGGAGATACACGAACGAAGTTCCTTTTCGTTTCGCGGCAGGCCCTCTGTACCTCAGTCTGCATATAAATTCCGCACGGTACGGTCGCGTTCTTTAATTTAGGACCCTTTTTGCAAAAAAATATTCTTTCTATCCCTGTACAATTGTACGGGATTGTCAACTTTAGGTGGGTCCCAAATTAAAGTTTGTGACTGTACTTCATACTGCACCGCACCTCCGTCCGGCGAATTAGTACGCGGCTCCGCACGCCGCAGGGGGAATGACCGCCTTAGATGATGTAATTAATATTATTCTGATTGTCAATATGTCATAAAACCATGTTTCCTTGAAAACTAAAGCCCCTTTATTTCAATGTTTCAGTGACCTGAGAATGGAGAGCTACATATTAGAAATGGCGAAGCGCAAAGGCATAGAGGTCGACTTAGACAGATTGGATCCAAAATACGTTTCGGAATCTCCACAGTCAAATGAAAACTGCACAATTTTGATTCCAGATGTTGTTATAGTTCTTTAGCTTGTGATTTGATCAAATTTGAGCCACGGGTTTGATTAAGTATGTACAGTAAGGGAAATGTATTCACGTACCAACGTAGAACCCTATCGCAATAAGGTGACATATCACTCGAGTTGAAGTGACGGCGGCCTGTCAATTGCGACAGGGTTCTACGGTGGTACGTGAATACATTTCCCTTACTGTACATATGTAGGTACTTAGGAGTTTGAAAGCCAATCTTGTGCCAGTGAAACTAACAGGCCAACCATCGTGACCTTGGTCGGATCAACCATATTTTGTATTCGTTCTACACGATGGTTGACTCAACTTGTCAGTTCTTCTCTGGTATTTGAACAGAACGGTAGCGATGGCGCCTTGCCTTTGCCAACAGAAGATCGGTTTGGCAATAACTTTTTTATGTTTGAGTGAAGAAGATGGATGAAACAGTGGCTTGAGTTTTTTGGTTCTTATCTTTGTACAAGTCGGATCCAATGTCCCAAAGACATGGTAAATCTAAATATAAATTCGGTCAGAACTTCTCGTTCGCGGCTTTATTTTTGCGAATCCACATCACAACGTGAATGAAGCCGAGCCGAAAGTGAGCCGCTTCTTCTCGAGGCAGAGGTTTTCTTTCCGAACCGGTGGTAGTTTATCGACATTAATAGGTGCATGTAATATGCCTAAATTGAAGAATAAATCACTTTGACTTTGACTTTGAAGCGCTCCCGACGACCGACAGCGTTCCAGATGGTTGGGACCAACCACGGAGGCAACCTGTCGCGAGGGATGCGCTCGCGACCAAGGCCGTTGACATCAACCAAATATCGGTCGGGTCAACCGCTTTTTCTACACGGTCCATTTTTAGGGTTCCGTACCCAACGGGTAACAACGGGACCCTATTACACCAGGCTGTATCTCAAGAACCGTGATAGCTAGAGAGTTGAAAATTTTCACAGACAGTATATGTATTTCTGTTGCCGCTATAACAACAAATACTAAAAAACCGGCTAAGTGCTAGTCAGACTGGGGCTCCTATACAACAGACATGATCTTTTTGCCGTTTTTATAGATAATGGTATGGAACCCTTCGTGCGCGAGTCCGACTCGCACTTGGCCGGTTTTATATCAACCCGACCAAGGACACGATGGTTGGCGGTTGGTCCCGATCGTGTAGAAGGCCTTTATAGATTTATTTGAGTTGGCTGAATTGCATCAAAGTACTCGTAGTCAGTTCAAAAAGTAACTCTACTGTACAATGTAGAAGATTCCAAATCCAATGACAGTTTTATAAAAAGTCGTAAGTTATAGTGTCAGGATTGTCTCCTAATATCTATATTTATTTATTATTTTTCGACTGATTCGATCGATGTTCATACTCGTATTCACATTAAGAATTTCTGTGATTTAATTCACTTGTTCCATGTAGTGCATATTGAATTTTAATATGGAATTTTAATGTTAGTGTAGTGTTTTTATTGGTTTTAGTATTTTTGGTGTGATAGTGGATTGTTTACACCACTAGTGATATTAGCGATCTCATTATTCCTAGTAGCAGTGCTAGTAGTAGAAGTAATATATTTCTATAGTATTTTATATCTATGTGTTACTATAATTCATGCATATTAAAAGCTATACATAATAGTACTTTTTCAAGGATGAAGATAATTATAGCATTATAGTATTTAGTATAGGAATTGATTAGGTGCCTATTAATCAAGTAATTCAATGTGAACACTTAATTAGATTCATAAAATGTCAGGGGGGGTTCAAGTGAATAACAAATCTACTGTGACAGACAGACAGACAGACGCACGAGTGATCCTATAAGGGTTCCGTTTTTTTCCTTTTCAGGTACGGAACCCTAAAAACAACAAAAATATGCATAAAATACACTAATATTCAGGTTAATGTAATATTTTGAACAAAAAGGTTTGAACCTCCCCCCCTCTCAATGGCTATGTCCGTGCTCGACCCGTGTATCGAGTGAATAATGCAATTTTCGGCTCTGTAGAAATGCATTTGTCTATAGATAATAAATTCTAAAAGGTGGATTGTGTTAGAGACGATATGTATAGATAGGAAGGCAATGGCGTATTAGATGATGCGTTATATTATACAGATGTATGGAAGAAAAAGATATGCTGCCTCCCCAAGGGATTATCCACATAGAAGGGGCATGTTAAACTGACAGTACGTGTTAAAGAGGTCGAAAAAAGTGTGACATGGGGGGAGGGGTTCCAAGTACTCGGAATTTTTTGTGACGTAATATGTGGACGGTCCCCAAGTTAATGGAATTGAGATAAGAGCAAGCGAATGAATTGATGACTCCGGGAATCAAAAAAACCGGAATAATTTTTCTATAAGTAGATTAATTTGATATTTCTACGTATTCATTTACAATGTTTAAAAAAAATAATTTTGACTTAACTGTAAGTACTTTTTGATATACATATTTAATTTATATTAGGTACTTATATTAGTCATATTACTTACGCGAATTCATGATACCGATTTATATAGGTGGCCACGCGCCGCATTAATACTACTGTACTGGTCTGTGATTGGTTGAATGAAATATTGAAGCTGCGCGCTCCACTCGCACTGATCTGGAAGTGAAGTTGTCAATTTTTGATTGGTGCGGTTGTATGAAAAATTGATTTTTCTGTCCTTTGTAGTTATTTATTTCCTCGCAAATGTGATGAAAAAGATTGTATACGACACGTACGGTAAGCACAAACTCGAGTCATCAAAGCTTTTTATAGACTCTCGTTCGTAATTCATATCTTACCGTACTTGTAACACAATGTACTATAAAACTCATATAATCTTGCCTAAAATAAGAAGGCTTTGTAAAACTTACTTTCTCATAGGTAGTTTAAAAAATCGCATTATTATCGACATTATATTCGTAAATCTATTTGTTTTCTGAATTTTGTATAATACCTATCTATAGGTATATATTTCATGCATTTATTGAATGTGATGAAAAGTAGTTTAAATATATTTTTAGATACTAATAACCTTAGAATTTTGTAAAAACTAGATATCTAGTGCCTAAATAGGGAATATGTACCTACTTAAGTAATTTAATAAATAAAAGCTCTGTTTACATTGAAAACTAAAAACCAATTAATCTAATATTGTCATTTATACTAAATGAAGTCGGTTAAATATATAGTTTGTCATTTGTCAATGAAGATATACCTGCCTATTTAGAGAAATCCTCTACGACACATGTTATGAGAGAAAACTAGCAGATAATTAGTATTTAAAGGCAATATTTGTGTATAACCAACTATGATAATTCCATAGTGTCAATCTTTCATTTTTTTTAAAGGGAGGAAAATCCGTTATGGATACCCCTGCGCCACGGGGATAGCGCGGAGGCTTAGAGCATACAGTAGTAGTCTTATTTCGTATTTGCGTACAAAAAAGTCTGCCGAATTTTGCGGGGGCGGGGGAGCATCTTAATAGGATATTGAAACTCAATTATATATTAAAAGCTTGAAGTGGTTGAACGTTTATAATATCACAAGTGCTTACAGCAACATGCGGCCATTTTTATGATCTGTGTTCTCTTGCGAGGCGAAATTGTCTTTGTATGATTTTTTGTACATTGTGCAAGGTTTTTTTTACAGAGGGGTAAGTTACTGAAAGTTACGGAAAAGTTATGTATGCTCTAAGCGCGGAGGTTATGTTGGACTCGCACCGACTAAACACCCCCCGATGGTCCTCCTCGACGCATTTCGGACGGCTCTGGGATCTCCTACGGAACGCACCAGTGCCTCTGTGGGTCCTACCTTTTTCTTTTATTGTTAAATGTAACCGCTAATTGTTACTGTAAAACACGTACAGCTTTGGCCAAAAGTATTGAGCACCCCACGTTTTCGTTTGTAACTTATGGATAAAGTATAATTTTTCAATTTCATAAATACGCGAAGACGTAAAATATAATTTTCACGCCACTGCTCGGAAATGTGGCAAAAGATGGTCAGAATTCAAGCTGGGGATAGTTGGACGTCGCACGAACAGGCCATCTATGACTTCAAACTGGCCAACAATGTTATTGTTGGACAGTTTGAACAGCAATCGACCAATCACAGGGCACCGCGCGCGGTCGGCCGGCGTGCGTGCGCCCGTTCCCCCTCCTCCGCGCCGGGCGCGAGGCAAGCGAGCCTGTTTAGTATTATGATCATCAATTAGATACTTAATTTTGATTTTAAAATATAATTATTTGCAATTTCCTCGCAGTAGGCGTGAAAAGCACTATGTTAAGCCTCGGCCGAAAGGGCAATAGCTGGACTCGTACTTTCGAGGGCCTCCGCTACGCGTCGGCCCTCGAACTAACTCGTCCATCTATTGCTTACTTTCTAGCCTCTTCAACAATGTACTAAAGTTGAACATGTGCAAATCAATAATATATATCATTTTGAAATTGTAAAAATAAGTGTGAAAACTAAAGCTAGAAAAAGTCGGGTTTTACAATAAAGGTTTAATTGTATACTTTTTTCACGGAATTTCCCTTAACGTCAATTTTCCGATAGATACACCACTTTCTATTATAAAATATATAAATGTACCTTTTAAAGTTTGACTTTTGTATGAAAAACGCATGGGTGCTCAACACTTGACCAAGGCTGTATACCTTATTCCACATAAGATTATTAGAAAAATTGTGCGATAAATTGTCATGCGTTTTTGAGGAAAACTATTTTGAAACGCAAATACTTTTAGTGTTGTTATGTTTGAAAAGCACTGAATGCTCGATGTAGTTAAAATCGAAATAAATAAAACTAGCACAATATATCCCTTTGATATGTTAGATAAACAAAGAAAAGTAGACGAATTTGTCCGTTAAAATTCTAATGTTATCTGGAATGAGGTATAAGTAAACATAAACACTTTTTAAAAGAAAAGGCAGCTTTATGTCTATAAGGAAATAATAAGGTCCACATTAAAAAATTACTACTTAGCAATGTTTGTCATTTTGTATTTGATAAAATATAATACTTTAACAACCGAGTCGCTATTTGAGTAAAGTATTTATTAACCTTTTCAACGCTCTGTCAAAGAGAAAAGTGGTCAACCACACGCCAAATCAACAAGACATTTAGTGCGGAGTACCTTAAAATGTCAATGCAAGAAGGTTGTTATCGCGCTGGGCTTTTTGACGCATATATCAGTCGTTGGCGTTGAACCTGCGGTGCGGATATATGCGTCGTTGGCGTCGAAAAGATTAAACAATGGCCTTTTCATTTCGAACCGTTTGTGGCACGTGGCTATTGTGGCTAAACAATCGCTTTGTTGGACCGATGAGTCTTTAAGATAAGACACAGAAAAAGAACCCGCACTATACAACAACTTGCTATAGTATTTAAATATACAATACATTTTAATTTGTTTTATAATCTAATGAATCTAAACAAATTCAATTCTATTCCAATTAAGAATACTATAAATTTAATTGAAGAGCCTATTAACCTTTTGACAGCGAGGGTGCAAAACTGTGGCCAAAACAAAACAATAGCCAGACAATATATGAATAAAATGAAATTTCTGATAAATATTGTCATATCAAAATTACAATATTTATCAATATTATCATGTGGCTGGCCGTGGCTTCAGTGGCACGAGTTTTAGTCCGCGTCCACAGTCGTCTTTAGCTCTCAAGGGGTTAAAAGGGTATGTTTGAAGGGCCTGATTTAGAGGCGGACTTTTATTATAAGGAAGACGGTGGTTCTAAAATCAAGTCGATTTATGATCGATGACACTGCCAAGCCAAACTCGGTACTCACGGAAAAGCCTCTGTATTTTGAATAAAGTGTCTACATTTATTTTCGGGTTTGATTTATAAAAGTTCATTACCCGTGACTTAGTCACGTATGGCTCGTATGAGTCATGCCTCTACGAGCGATTCCCGCTATTACTCCAGGCAAAATACTGTTTCGAAAAACATTAATTTACAATAGCGTTTTTTTTGTTTATTTCATTCTAAAACGTTATTCTAAGATGCTTTATTCAAGAATCCAACAAACTTTCTACCCGGAAGTAATTATATAGATTTAAATTAAACATTCATTGTCTTTTATATTTTATTTATATTGAATATTTTAAAGCAAATGTAAATGAACCTAAATAAAGATAAAAAAATATATAAATATTTATCCAGACTTTTTAGGAGCTAATTAAATATTGATTTTTTTGATGTCTGATTTTTTGTTGGATTTTGCCTCTAGGTAACTATTTAATTGATAATATAACCGTTACATTAAAAAAATTAGCTATTATAAATTATTTCCAAATCTGTAATTTTTTCCATACAAGTTGTCAGTTCATTGCCTGGACTATATGCCGTAGTCCGTAGCAAACGTATTATTGCGCCTCGAATGGGTTCGTAAATTAATTATCTGATCAAAGAAAAAACCAAACCAAACCAATCATGATGAATTTGCTCGAAAAAGGATCAAACAAAAATGTATCACAAAGTTATAAGTGTCCAAAGTTTTAAGAGGGGGTATATTTTGTCCCTTTTCCGCAAAACGCACCTTCATATGAAACGAATGTCATTTACTATGACGCTGACGTTCGGGGATCGTGACGTCACGATCCCCGAGTGTTTTCTCTCTCACGAGCTGTATAAAACGGGATTTTCGTAACTGGGCATATTTTTTGCTTTCTTTCTTTGGAGTAATAATAATTTTTGAGTCTCATCATCATCATCATCATCATCACCATTTTTGAGTCTACACTACACCTATATTAGGCCCCCTAAACTACTGGCAGCATACTGGGCACCTCGGATCACGAGGTCACTGCCGGAGGTCGCCGGCAACATCTAGGGTCTGCTAGGCTTTCTAAACGGGGTTTAAAAGGCACGAGTACATAGTGCCGACAACCCAACACGCAAAATAGCCGCACATAATGTCGAGTTGCTGAAACCTAGCCCGCGAAAACCTGTATAGGCCCTAAAGCTAGGATACGTTTTAGATCATATGTACATTTGGAAATTTTCTAGATGTATTAGAATCGTAAAACATATTTTAGAAATCGTGACCACGGCTACACGCGGGCTCGGTAATCGCCTAAAACAAAACAAAACCGTAACGTTCCTCGATGCAATGACGTCAGTCAAATTGATTTATCTCTATAAATAAAATACTCGGGCGATTTTCACCTTTGAGACAAGATATAAAAGGTAAACTTTCGTTTGGCCACAGACTATATAATGTTTGGCTACCATTTCGTTTGGATGGAAGTAGGTTACTAAGGGAATTCGACATAAAAATGGCATATCAAACAATAAGCCCTTGGGTTTATCAAATATATCACAGTCACTCCGTGTTTGCAGGGCCCAGAGGGACGATGTTCTTTTAGCGTAATGAAAACTACGAATCCTGAACGGAGATGGCAAACGGGGCAAATAGGACTAACAGGGCTATCGGGGGTATAGTGAATGTGATTTGTGAGATTCAATTAGTAGCTACGCGCAACTACGCTCCCTACTGGTGATCACGGAAGACCAGCGTCGGGTACTCTAGTAGCACCCGGCATTATGCTGAGTGTTCACCTTTTTCAGTATAAGTTAGTAATTAGTAAATAGCTGATAAGTTCTTCCTTTGTTTCAGTTTTTTTTTTGTAATTGTATGTACTTACTAAATAAATTATCTTCTATTCTATTTTAGAAACGAAAATTACATGTATGTGTACCTGACTATGAATAACTTGGGACTTAACTCGCGAGCCTGCCTTTTTTCAATAATTTCGAAAAACTGCATCGACAGAAAAAATCTGTATTCATTATCGAACCTGCTCACAAAATTTCACGAGAATCGGTTGAGAAATACGAATGTAGAGAACAGGACATACGTTTTTTTTGCCCAAGCTGAAACGGAGAACTTCGTTCGCTTTGCTCGCTCGTTCAATTAATATTGGAGAAATATCTTAACTAGCCTCATAGTCCATAGTAATATTTTTTTATTTATTACGACTTTTTCCAGAAATATCATATTACATCGCTCCACAAAGCGAATTATTTCGTTTGACTGTGGAGTCTGGTTTCAGCCTCAAAATAATACTTAGGTACTAATAAATTATCATAGTATAACTGCAATGCTGCAATGCTGCAACGCTACCTAGGGGTCCAAATTTAGATAGTCTTTTTAGGGTTCCGGACCAAAAAGGTAAAAACGGAACCCTTATGGTGCGACTCCGTCCGTCTGTCTGTCTGTCACAAAGCCAAATATCTCAGGAACTACTAATGCTATCGATTTGAAATTTGGAATAGTTGTAAACAAAGCTAATCTTCGTGTATGGAAAATGAAAAAATTTAATATATACTTTTAATTTGTATAAAAAAGGGCGGATAAGAGGGGGGGCAAAAATACAAAATCTAGTTAGTAGGCCAAGTGGGGTATCATATGAAAGGGCTTGAATTGTACATTCTAAAACAGTTTTTCTTTTTTTTTTCTACAATGGTAAAATTTTGATTTATAAAGAAAAATGTTGAAAAAAATACCATTCCCCCCTTATCTCCGAAGTTAACCAAGCGAAAAATTTGGAAATAATATATATGATTAATATTACCGTGAATATTACCGGAAAAGTATAACGAGACCTCTATCTAGCGTAATTTTTTTTTATTCTTCAAAAATTATATGTTAATTTTGTTTGTAAATTAAACACAGAAGTGTTAATTTTTTTTCCTTCAAATTCGTATGAAAGTGTTCTGAAAGAACTTTATAGCAAATAAAAAAAGAATTATCGAAATTAATTCACTTGATAAAGAATTATCGCTGAAAAACCAACATACAGTAAGGGAAATGTATTAACGTACCACCGTAGAACCCTATCGCAATAAGGTGACATACCACTCGAGTTTCAGTGACGGCGGCCTGTCAATTGCGACAGGGTTCTACGGTGGTACGTGAATACATTTCCCTTACTGTACATACCGAGTTCCTTTGGCCGCGCAAGTTAGTAACAATATGCACCGATAAATGGCGCTGTAGACTCGTGCATGAGTCATGACTTAACTACACTATGCGTTGTTAAGATTTTTCCAAAATTAGTGGGTGGGGCAAGACGGGTGTGTTGTATGATATTTCGTACGGAACCCTCGGTGCGCGAGTCAGACTCGCACTTGACCGGTTTTTTTTTAATGTTTTGTTTTAGTAATTTTAATTTAGTTTTAGTTCTAATTTAACATTTGTAAACATTTTTTTTTAAATGTAATAATATTTTTTCATTATATTCTAAAGAATGAGTACTAACAATTATTAAAAATAAATACAAGATTATGATTAACATTAACTAAGATGAATTAAAACATTTATTATGATAAATAAATATTCCATAGTATAACGTAACAAAAAGGTTAACATAAATTGTATAATGGGTACTAGACGTTGATACATACATAAAACACACATGATCTTGCATATCAGCATGTTGTCATTTTAGCGTTATCCTGTTCTTCAACCCTGCTTACCCCGCACAACCGGTGCGATCGTGATCGTGATGATCGTCTTCTGTAATAAATTGAATTATAAGCGATTAGATCCCGTTTAGAAAAAAATATGTGCGAAAATCATGAAAGTTTGAACATACAGTCAAGGGAGGGCACCAATATGTATAGTATAGGGGAAGGTCGGGTAAAGCGAACACCCCAGGCAAAGCGAATTCGGCCTCTACCTCCCGTCTTACTTGTCCTTGTCGCACCACGCGCCTATACGACGTTCGGGATCCTTGGATTAGTGAGCGGCAGGCATAGTAGGGAGCGCTCGCTGCGGTGCGACAAGGACAAGTAAGACGGGAGGTAGAGGCCGAATTCGCTTTGCCTGGGGTGTTCGCTTTACCCGACCTTCCCCTACACCACAAAGTCTCAAAAATATGTACACAGACCTTATTTCTGCAACAATAAGGTTGTAGTATAAATATACAGTACCGGTCAAAAGTTTAAGTCCACCCTTTGTTTTTGGTACAAATTTGTACTTTTGTGCGATAATGTTTTGCAGTTCAGATGTCGAAAATTGTTTCCAACTGATTCGTTATTGTTTACGGAGATGTGTTTGATTAGTCAGACACAATTTACGTAGATTTCTAAACAACTGATTCCCTAAAAACCAACATTGTATCTGATCATTGTACAGTCGCCATCAGATATATCGGAGCGGCGAAAGCGCTCACAAATATCTGAACACGTCTCTATTGTAGAGGCATTAGAGACGTGTTCAGATATTTGTGAGCGCTTTCGCCGCTCTGATATATCTGATGGCGACTGTACGTTTTAAGTGGCAAGCCCATATATATGGCCCAGCCTTTGCCGTCATTCCTATAAGATTTTAGGGAATGCGTTGTTTAGAAATGTACGTGAATTGTGTCTGACTAATTAAACAAATCTCTGGAAACAATAACGGATCAGTTGGAAACAAATTTCGGCTTCCGAACTGCAAAAAAATATTGTCCAAAAGTACTCATTTGTACCTAAAACAAATGCATGCAAACGCTCGCTGTTCACACCGCGATCAACCTATTATGAATATATCTCGCTCTTTTATTTACAAGGGAGCGATTATCTTTTGTTCCTTTCTTGGGCGAGAAAATCGCCAATAACTCATCGCTCGTCGCCGGCGGTGGGACCAGTGCCTTACTGTACAAGCGTAGATCCCGCTGGCAATATAGGTATGGTTGAGATTGTATAAAGTGGTCGATTTTTTATAAAACTGTCATTGGAATTGGAATCTTCTACCTGCCACGGTAGAGTTGCTTTTTGAATACTGATGCAATTCGGCCAACTCCAAGAATCTCAACTGTAACCATAACAAATCAAATAAAGCATGAACACAACTTTTTCAGCTGAATACATGTCTTCTTATAGGACGTTACTCTGCCATTATTCCAATATTTATGGGCTCCGTAATGTGTTTTCAAGTTTTCTTATTCCCATATTGATGACAAGCGGAACGGCGAATGTAACAGGAGAAGTATGTAATTGAAAATCAAAACTTTGTTCACAATGATGTAATATAAATAAAACCGGTCACGTGCGAGTCGGACTCGCGAACGAAGGGTTCCGTATCATTATCTATAAAAACGGCAAAAAAATCATGTCTGTTGTATGGGAGCCCCAGTCCGACTCGCACTTGGCCGGTTTTTTAGTATTTGTTGTTATAGCGGCAACAGAAATACATAATCTGTGAAAATTTCAACTCTCTAGCTATCACGGTTCTTGAGATACAGCCTGGTGACAGACAGACGGACGGACAGCGAAGTCTTAGTAATAGGGTCCCGGTAATTAGGCAGATAGGTTATACGCGCTTGAAAAATGGCACACTAAAATTGAGTCAATTGGCACAACTTGCCTCAGTTTCGAGTCGTCAATGGAAACGTTAGCTGTCAGATTTGGTGGCCATTTTTAAACACGGAATTTCGTATAGACAACATATCTACCTCTTTTTTATTACATCATTGTTTGTTCGTGTCCTCTTTTACTTACCTACTTACTCAAAACTTTAATAAATTAATTTTCAAGAAAATATTTTGGAGGAGATTAGTTTCTATTGAAATCGCATTTCAGCAAGATGGGTTACCTAATGTTCGTGTTTTCTTTTGCTTACCTACTCAAAACTTTAATACATGAAATTTCAAGAAAAGATTTTGGAGGAGATTAGTTTCTATTAAAATCACATTTCAGCAAGATGGGTTACCTAATGTTCGTGTCCTCTTTTACTTACCTACTCAAAACTTTAATACCTACGTGAAATTTCAAGAAAAGATTTTTGAGGAGATTAGTTTCTATTGAAACCGCATGTCGGCAAGATGGGTTACCTAATGTTCGTGTCCCCTTTTACTTACCTACTCAAAACTTTAATAAATGAAATTTCAGGAAAAGGTTTTCGAGGAGATTAATTTCTATTGAAATAATGCTATAACTAGTGACTCTGTGACTTGTCAACTCGCGAGCCAAAGTGCCGAGTCAAAGTGAAATAAGTTTCTGTCAAAAAAATCATTTTTGGTACAAGCTTTTATTGCCGACTGTACATCAATTACTCATCGAGACGGTTCTAACGAGCCCAAACAACGGGGTTACGTCGGTTAAGTACTGAATTCCCATGGCCACCTTCTGTCTCCATCATCAGATCACCTTGATGGTACCATAATATTGAACAACAACTACTACCTAAACATTACTATTATGAAATACGCAATACTGCATTAAAAAAAAAACTTAGTGTACACAATTTTTCTGCTCAACTAGCTGCTGCTCGTTTATACCTACTAAATGGTTGTAAAGGCGGAAGTACACAATGAGCCAAGTACGTTGGCCCAATGTGTATATGTGTAACCTACAAACGCCTTAAGACGAAAGGCCTGCATTAGTAAGACATTTTTACCTTGTTGCCACAAATGGATTTTTATGAAAAAAATATATTTCATACAATATTATATTGTGCATTTAATACCAAAAAATTGAGGTTGTCGCCCTCTTGTAAATAAAAAAATAATAATTTAAAACAAAAAAAACTTGTTTTAGGCCTTTGTAAATAAGTTAGAACCTTGATTTTTTTTTTGAAAATGTATTGCTATTAGTGCCATGTATAATCCGAATTTCAAAGAAATCTAACCATTAGTTTAGCTTAGAAAAATTAAAAAAGATTTTTTATTTTTTTTTATTTTTATCCAAACCAAGGGGATTCCAGGCTTGAAATATTGTAAAATGATATCTTATAATAAGACCAATTAACGCTTCTAAGAAAGGTATACATTTCAGCCAGGGGCAGTTTCACTATAGGAATGCAGCTAGACCCTTTTGACGGACAACTTGCATACGAACAGCTGGTCGATCACGTAACGCATTGAACGCGCGTCTGGTAGATCTAAACGTCAATTTTTATATGAAAAACCGGCCAAGTGCGTGTCGGACCACGCAAAACGAAGGGTTCCGTGCCTATTAAAAAGGTCGTATCGTCACAGAAATTTTACGGCACTTACGTCCTTTTCTTTGAGGAAGGCAGTTTTTCAGCAATATCTCGAAAACCTCTGAACCGATCTTGTTCAAAACAATTTTCGGTGAATGAAATTAATAAGCCCTATGTCCATGAATTTTCCATATTTTTAAAATACACCGTTCAAAAATTAGAGGGGGGGGGACAGAATTTTAGTGACTTTCGGGGCTATTATCTCCGACCTTATTCACTTAATCAAAAAAAAATGCTAAGAAACCTTATATTTATTTTGAAAGGCCTATCGATTGATGTGCCACTCGGGGGGTCACAATGAAAAAAAAAATTGCATTTTAGTTTTATGTATGGAGTGCACCCCTAAAAAAATTTTTTTTTGTCATTTTAATTACAAAACTATGTACCGGCTAACAAAATACACCTATCCTCAAAATCTTATTCAAACACACCTTATAGTTTTCGAGTAAAATGCCTGTGACATACGGACAGACGGACAGACGGACAGACGGACAGACGGACATGACGAAACTTCCGTTTTTGCCATTTTGGCTACGGAACCCTAAAAATGACAGTGGGATCTACCTAACGCGCGTTCAAAACGTAACGTGATTTTCCCTCAGGTCTAGTTAATATAAAGCTTGTAAAAACACTGAAAATTATCAGACAAACTGATTTGTGGCGTAGAAATTGTCATCAATTGATATTGTAAGTCTATACTTTAGGTACTTCATTTGTCATTCGGCTTGCGTCTCCTGCGGAACACCCAAAGGTGGCTATGTGATATTAAATTAATCGCATTATCGGTTCAACATGGATTGCGCTACGCACATGCTCCTACAAATAGCTTTGATTTTATACCAATACGTGACACGAATACCTCTCATGCGATTCTCAATCCACCTCGACTCGCTACGCGTCCCTAAGCGTACTATAACTTGACCTGCCTAGCTTGATGATCGCTTTAGGCCTCTCACAGACTGGCGCGGCCTGCGGTGGCAGTCGATAGTAAATTTGACAGCTAATGACAAGTTTACTATTGACCGCCGCGCCAGTGTGATGCGGGCTTTATACGACGGCCTTAACCTTTTCAACGCTCTGTCAAAGAGAAAAGTTGTCAACCACACGCCAAATCAACAAGACATTTAGTGCGGAGTTAAACCTTATGTCAGTGCAAGAAGGTTGATATCGCGCTGGGCTTTTTCACGCATATATCAGTCGTTGGCGTTGAAAAGATTAAAGCATTTTTCCCTCTCGCACTTAGGTCTCTCTCTCTTCAATCGTTCACTCTTGACAGAGTGGTCGTGGCTTCATGACGATGTATGGATATAGCAATATTCGCGATGCTCCTCCACTTGTTACGGTCTTCAGCATCACGGGAGCACCGAATTATGGTGGATTGTGTCGCAGCTCTATCCGTCCCTGGAGTCGTTCCATGGGGTTTTTTGTTTCGATTAATGTGCCCTAATTATTCGAGCCCGATAATCTCTCTTTGTTTGTAAGCACTTACAGGTAAATTACCTTAGAGACGTTTTTGCATTTGTAGTAGTATTTGTAAATTTACAGGGACGTACACGTTGACGTACACACACAGACACACGTATGCGTATGTCACGTGTATATGTAGGTCACAACTACAAATGCAAAAACGTCGAAAGTAATTTACCTGTACATACTTGCTAGTAATGGACGTAGGCTTTATGTTCGACATACAAGCAAGCATGCTAACTAGGCTGTGTAGTTATTCTGGACCACGATTGGTAAGCGGGTAGGTACAGTATCCTATTAATGTTGTGACGTTGAGGGCAGGAGACAAATACTTGTATCGACATGCAGACACAACATGCATGCATGCATAAGTGATCGCTGTTACAACACACCGCAATCATCGGGAGCTCTGGCGACGTTACTTTACCATCAGGAACACAACACCACCTACGACTTAAGGCTGCAGTCTTCTCTGAGGGGATACTTCCCCAATTTGGATGAAAATATCAGAAATGCATGATTGTTTTTTTGTGTTGGAATAACCTTCCTTAGCACTAGAAAAAGTTTCAGATTTGTCAGCTTCGTCAATTATTTTTGAAAAATATAAACAGTTTCCTCACCTACATTTTGGGTCAAGGGCGGTCAATAGGACACGTTCCTTTTTCCATCTCATATTACAGACAGCAGAAAAATCTGAAACTTTTATCTAGTCCTAAGGAACGTTATTCCTTTCACCAAAAAAATAAGCAGGCACTTCTGATAATTTCCATCCATTCCCAATTGGACTGCTTGACTTTCTGTTGATATTTTTTCTACTGTGATATTTTCGAATGTTATAATTTTCATTTTCAATGGATCAATCGTGTACAATATAAAATGGATGAGCAGACCCCGTCAGTGTTAACTTCAACTAATCGTACTGCGCCGAAATAAATTCATGGCTAACAATACTAATTACACAGCTTTAGTATTTAGCAGCGTATACCTACATAAATTAGCCCCGGCTTGGTTATCAGCGTACCTTCAACGTTCCTGGATTTATTAGGGTACCTAACCCCGTTCACGTCTTTCAGGCTTTATTGTCGCTATACGTGGACAGATTGCGAAATGAGACAAGAGTTAGCCCTAGATTCTAGGTACACCAAGGAAGCTAACAGTTTAGATGTGGTTTAGATCGTATCTAACACGCACCCTCACATTAATTACAGGAATGGGCTTTAAGCTGATGATATCAGCGTAATTCCTAAGACTGGAAATTTCATGCGGATTTATAATGCAGTTCAACAACAAAAAGCCATACGATAATGATGATTCCGTAATGCCGCATCGATAGTTTGATATTTGGTCAGAGGGCTATCTCACCCCGCATTATACGCGAAAAAAGTATATGGTAACCTATCTAAGTATCAGACAGTATACAGGTTGTAAACTTATTATGAGATTATCAGTTATCAATTTCCGTAAATCTTGCATAGAAAAATATTTTATTTTTAGTGTAACCCACACACTTCTGGTAAAGTAAAAAATAATCATAAATGTTACAATACTTGAAACCCCAACAAACAATGTCTCACATTTTTTACTTTCCTTGATAATTATAATCAGAACTTAGAAAAGTTGAAAAACCCCGGCCATTTTCATTTCAAAGTTCAAAACCGGCTGAACCGATTTTATTAAAACGTAGCTAAAATCATCACCAGTCAGCTTTCAGACGAAAAAACCGTATTAAAATCGGCCCATTCGTTTAGGAGCTATGATGCCACAGATAGACACACAGATACAAAGGCACGTCAAACTTATGATTATATAACTCTTTTTGCGACGGGCGTTAAAAATGTAATCGTATCTACATGTAATAAAAATTGCTCCAAACAATTTTCTATCACTCGGTGTCTGTCCGTCTGTCACAGTTTTTTGTTCAAGTACCTACCTAAACCTATTTCATTTGGCCACAAATAAATTTGGGACGATAAAATAGCCACTAACTCAATTACTCTCGCGGGTAGCACTGGACCGGAAGGTTGGGAGTGTTGCGACCCTCATTTTATTTCACCAGCAGTCTAATTGTCGAACACCTATCGCTATGATAAACGTTATAACACTATGAAATATCATTGGAAGTCAAGAGACGACTCCTTACTGTCCCACATACTGTAAAAATAACTGAAAATTTGTAATAACAACATCTTGGGTAGGTAGTTGGGCACTACTAGCAAGTGTAGGTTAACTCATTCGCCGCCCGGGTCGCGGAAGAGTTCTTGGGCGTGCCCGTAACCCGGCATCATGGTGACGAGATGGAAAATCGTGGGGTTTTAGACGGTAGTCCGGGTTACCGGGAGTCTGTCATACCCGCCCTTGCTTCCCCAGCCGTAGCATTTGCCCTCGTAAAAAAAAATGCGAGGCCCCACGCCACCCAAGTTTTAAGTCTTCATACATTTTAGGCCACTTCAGCATTGGGCGGTGCGCGGTCGGTTCGGTATTAAGTGTCAACTGACAGTGTAGTCAGTACTGATGCTCTAATGCGTACAATAAGTGCTGCCTGATTGGCGCGGGATGCACGGAACCGGGGCGATGCAGTACTGCATGCGTACCGCACCGCTTCCGCGGCACAAATGTATGTCAGTAATCATCATCATCATATCAGCCGAAAGACGTCCATTGCTGGACATAGGCCCGCTCCAGATAGTGCCATAATGACCAGTCCTGCGCCACCCGCATCCAGCGGACTCCCGCGGCCTTTACCAGGTCGGCAGTCCACCTTGTCAGTCTACCCACGCTGCGCCTTTTCTCCCCAACGGTCGTCGGTTCTACGTACGTGCAATGTATACCGACAAGTAAAGAAATCTGAACGTAACGTGACCCTTCGTCATCATCAGTGGTTCTCTCAATATCCAATTTCTATTCTTGCTGACCAGACTCCTCCGTAGGCGCTTATCAACCCGCCTTAATTATCACCTCATACAGATGTAGCTGTAAGGCTGCAAGAGTGCAGTGAAGTGCAGTGCACTTACTTGGGTGATCTAACGGGTCTGCCCCGGAACCTCAGGCCCTAAACTCCAGCACGCACGCATATTAACCCTATTAGCGTCGCTTAAAACCTACACCTGCGCTCCTTTTAAAACCAAGTCCTATGAGGCGCAAGGGCGGCACATGGACTGATGTACCACCGACTATCCCGACCTGCAGCTTAATCTATCGACGCGTGTCTGGTGAGTGCGTTGCATCGGATGCTTGTACCGTTGTTTTACTGCTTGTAGCTTGTGCTGTTCTACTGTCTCCAGGCGCGAGGAAGGTCGTGAGAGGCTCTCGGTAAAGTACACATTACCCTGTATTTGTACCGACCTTGCCAATTGAGAAAATGGCTGTATTTATTACAATGACAATTGCAAGTACGCAATTAGGGCGTCACAGATAACTTCGTTGTCATTTATTTATCTGTTGGCCCATCACTTCGGGGAATTCTCTATTTAATTCCCTCGGAATAAGGAAGCAATTAAGATTGCAAGCGACATTTAACTTGAAGAGTGTTCGTTGGTAAGTAAATTGTATTGGTGCATATCTATGTTTTCAGATTGTGTGTTTGTGATTGTGCCTCTCACAGACTGGCGCGACCTGAGGGCTAGTCACGTAACGTTTTGAACGCGCGTCGGGTAGATCCAACTGTCATATTTCCATATAAAAAGTGACATTTAGATCTACCCGACGCGCGTACAATGCGTTACGTGCTCGACCTCAAACCTCAAACTGTCAACCTCGTAAACTTGTCACTTGTCATTCTTGGCTGTCAAACATACTATTGACTACCACCGCAGGCCGGGCCAGTATGTTGCAGGCTTAAATTTACACGCTTTTTTTTTATTGTCATAGACAACATCCCAACTTTTATAATAAGTGATCGAAGTGACGTTTTTTTTTACACGTGTCTAGTTTTCAATAAAAAAATGCCAATATTTTTTAAATAAAATACAAAACTAACTAAAATGCGTTTAGATTTTAATCCCAGTCAATCTTTAATTTTTGTATTTAGTCTAACAGGTTGTTTAATTACTGCTAAAAGCGGAAATCTCATAACTCATAACATAATCATAAGTGTAAAATCGGATCCAACCGAAATTGAAAACTGAAAACTTTCCCGCCATATTGAGTTAGGATATTCGAAGTAACAATGTGCTCGATAATAATAATATCGGATTAAAACCGGTCGGGTGTTTCGGGGATCCCGGATTTTTCGCGCAAACGAACCCTGTCTACCTGACCAAACCGTACATATCTGGTTTTATTAAGGTGATTGACACCTTATGTAGCTTCACAACAACATACTGGATTTACCTGGTTTCGCTTACTGTAGACAGCTCCACACATAATATGTAATGATCGACAAATCAGTTTATGATGGGTTATCCAACGAATCAAGATTATGGTCCTTCTTATGGCAGGCGGTCACCGTAGCCTTTTAACGCATGCAACTGCAGCTAGAGTAGTCACATGCACGTTGTCGACCCGACCCTGTATTGGTTGGTGATAATAAGATATATGGAGGAGGAGGAAATGGTCGAGAGTCGAACCTCGAATTCGCCAATTCATGTAATGTCAGGGCGACCTATTTAGTCCTCAGTATACAAATTAGGTGGATATGGTCGGTTGACCAATTTCACTTAAGTTGTTTTTTTTTATTTTTAAGTATAAGCTAATCCCTGCTGACCCCAGTTGCACGGTTTTCGAGTTATTACTTCTGTCCCACAGACTCGTCCGGGGGGACGGTGCGTCAAAACATTCCCCCAATCTTAAAATAATAAGATTACACTAAGGCAATAAGTCGCAGGATATGTAAATCGGGTTTTTAATAGTATTTTATGCAACAGTTGTATAAGAGAGGTCAAAAAAGGCGAGTGGCGTGGGTTACAATGTGAGCCGAAGGCGAACATTGTAAAGAAAGACGCCACGAGCGTTTTTTGACTTAGTTATACAACGTTGCATACAACACTTTTTCTACGACTAGCTACTATGGAATAAAATGCAAAATTAAACAAAGAATAATTTTTTCTTAAACTTTGTCGTATAGGTGCCGAGATTTAGTAGGCAACAAATTTTCGGTCACTGCTTGTGGGCTGCCGGTGTATTTCTTTTGGTGTAGAAGCAATATTTTCATCGTCATCCATTTTTATTACTTTTGAGAAACACCAACTATTTTGTAGCAAACACAACGGCCGCAAACTCAAACAACAATTTATAAAATAACCGGTAATTCGGGAAACATGAAAATGAGACAAATGGGTGTCTATGGTTAACTTTGTTTTTAATTGATGTCAACTTGCCAGTACTGCCATATTAAGAATAAAGGTTTTTCCTAAGTTAGCAGCAATGCCTTTAGTTCAAAAATTTCTAAAAAGTAAAAACATTCAGTGGTTTGTTAAGTTGGTAGTACCTAATGTATAGGTTTAGAAGCGTATGGCTGCTAAGCGTATCGTTTTGGCGACATAACAGCACGGTTGTGCCGTACTGTTATGGGGAATAGAGTATAGACTTTTCTGCAAACTTATTTTGTATGTCTTTATATTAGTGTTCGTGACTATGTAAATGACAGATAAAAGTACAGGAGTAGAAAAAATAAATTAACAGTTCAAATTTTTTTTAAGTAAAAAAAAAGGAGGCTAACCAGGTTCTTCTTGAGCTGACCTACCTTCGGTGTCACTGTGACGTGTGACTTCTGGGACACCCTGTATGTACAAGGGTCGTTCTTCTTTTTTACCGACAATGATCCGAGGTTTTTCTGTTTTTTTGGTTTTTGAACTATCGAAAATTGTGGTTTTGAAGTGCGATTTAAAAAAAAATGCATAGGTTTCTTCATTAGAACTAATTAAAGTTTCCTTTCTGGCCAATATAAATATTTATTTACGGTTGGTTTCTAAAAAAAACATGTGACAAAGTGGACTCTTTCAGTGGGGACAACATTTTGGTTTACCACTCTGTCACGGCATTCTACGAAAAAAAAAAACATTTAAAAACATGCTAGTTAGAGAAAGTGAAATATTAAACATAAATTAATAAAATAATATGGACGTTCATTCGAACATTATAAAACCGTAAACATCATTACTCAAATGAGATGCCGTAATAAGACGAGGGACAGGCTATTGTCGGTCGAAAAGAAGAACGACCCACAAGATGATAATTTACATTAACTACATTAACGCTGGCGTCATTTCCTTGCTGAATTTTAATGCTGATGCGTCCGTGAGCTCTTCGGTCACCAGTTACATCAACGCGTTTCGCGATTTCCACAAATAACTTACTTGTATACTTAAGATAACATTAAAACGACATTGGCACTGTAATCCTTCAAAGCGACACGTCTGGAACGCGGTTTAAGCCAAGGCCACGCCCCTTTCGCGTCCTCATTCGTCCTATCATTAGTTCGCTTGTGTTGCAGGGTTGCTTCTAACCAATATCTGGTTGCACTGTCAAAAGCAGAAACCACAACTGGGTGTAAAAGGGGTGAACGGTTGTCACGTGTATATATGTAGGTATTAAAATAGAGCACGGGTAAATATGTCGCAGAACAATTATAACTTGAGCAATACTTCAAACAGCGGATGTTCTTTATATTACATAAAACATATTTTCATTTAATTATTTATTTGACGACCAGTTTATTTAGCCTAGTGGCTAGTAAACCTGCTAGTAAAGCAGGAATGTCGCGGATGCAATTTTTTAGACATCCGCGGATATTTAGCGGTTCACATCCGTGGATGCGGATGTGGATTTTGGGGCCAAACACTCAAAAACATAAATTCAATCGTTGCTAACCTAACACACCTTCTGAGCGAATACGGCGAATCGTCAGATTACAGATACGAAATGAAGAATATTCTTATTGGATGACGAAAACACCTATAACACGTGCGCGGCACGCGCCGCGTTGGCCCCTTACTTGTCGCGAACTGCACGCCTATCACAAGACGGCGCGCGAGCTCTCTCGATTTTTCTCGCACTATACCTCTCTTTCTAAGTTTTCTAATAAGAGAGAGACGGATAGTGCGAGAAAAATCGAGAGAGTTCGCGCGCCGTCTTGTGATAGCCGTGCTGTACTACATCGGCATCCGCAAAAACTTCGCATCGATTTGCGAATGCAGATGCGGATGCAGATGTTTAAAATTATCCGGAACTCCGGATGATCCGGAATGTCTGCAACATTCCTGACCACCAGGTGTATTTATATTTACCTAAGTATTCATATCTATTAAATATATCGGCGTTTAGTTCCCGTAACACAATACTTATTGAGCTTACCATGGGGCCAGTTCGTTTTGTGCAAGATTATCCCCTAATGTTTATTTATTTATTTGTTACACAAATCGAGAGAAGTTTAGGGAATAATCCCGGCGAAATTTCACAGATCATCACCGCATACATTGCCACTTTAGCTTTAAATTCGCCATGTCACGCACGTGTCGAATTTGTCCACGTTAAACAGTGACCAACCCTAACTCAAACCTATTGTGTAGGCTCAAGTTAATTACGGAGAAAAGAGCGAGAAATACTAATTAGAAGCGGTTGAAATCAGATAGATGGAAAAAGTATCTATGTAATTACTTAAAACAAACGGCTGCCTTTGTTTTATTGACAAATGTACTCTAATAATTAGGGTCAGCGGAAATGCTTCCGAGTTGACCCAATGCTATGTCTTCATTAGAGAAGCTGGCGAGTAGATACATTTTACTTTGAGCACGAGTAAAAAGTATGAATAGTAAATAATACGTATTCAAAAAAATAGTAAATACTTAGTAGGTAATACTTAAGACACAGTTGACTCAAGTCGACTCTCTATGCAATCGTATTTTGGTTCTCAATTTAAAACGGCATACTGGAATATCATCAAACTTTTTTCACACCTTTCATTCAGAAAAGTAACTTTTGCTTCACGTCGAGAGGGACCAAAATGCTACTTTTCTGTTCAAGGTACTTTTTTAATTTATTCATTGGCATGTAGCATTAAGTAATATGCCAATTGAACACAGATCTTAATGAAATAATCGATTCTAATTTCATCGTAATCAATTAAAAACGAACATGTTTCAAGTTTTAACTTTAACAACGTTATATGAATAATTATGAATTTTTCGTAATATTTAAAAAAATGTCACAATAAATTATACGTTTTACTGAAATCAAAACTATCGATGACTGTTATTTTTTCCTCATAGTCGGTGTGAAAAATTGTAGGTATGTGTCACTCAGGAGCAAAATAATTTTCGTCATGGGCGTTAACGCTTGAATCCTTCGTTACGCTCAGGATTCTAACTTAGCTAGCTTCACTCTGGATTCAATGTACCGCCCTCGCCGTAAATACACATTTTGCTCCCTTGATACACAAATAACTATTATACACAATGGGATCCGCCATATCTAGGTCGGAAACTAGTTTCTGTTGCTATAAATTATACAACACAATACAATACAAATACTCTTTTCATCACACTTGCTCGTAACTTGCCTCTTATAACGTCGCTGTTTGGCTAATAATCCAGGATATTAAACACGCGTGAGTTAGGTATAGCATTACGACACTCGTGCGTTATATTTATATGCTTATCCCGATTAAGATGTACCTCGCAACAAGGCGTATGTATAAACATGGTGCATTTTTAAAATAGCCGAATATTATGAGTTTGTGTGTGATCTGATTGGTTAAGCAAATCTCGTTGGTCGTGGGCCACAAGAATTCTGCTCTGTGATTGGTTGAATAAAAAAATCTAGTTGGTCAAGTCGCCCCGCCCCGCAATAATACTGCTCTGTGATTGGTTGAAATATTGAGTTGCTCGCTCCACTAGCACTGATCTGGAAGTGAAGTAGTCAATTTTTGATTGGTGCGGCTGTATGAAACTTAGATTTTTCTGTCTTTTGTAGTTATTTATTTCCTCGCAACTGTGATGAAAAACATTGTGTATAACACGGGCGTAAGAATATTGCAAACTCAAGTCATCAAAGACGCCTTCGGCGTCGGGCTTTTGATAGACTCTCCTTAGCAATATTTCACTTACGCCCCTCGTTAAACAATGTACTATTATTGCACACCTCACACAAACAAAGCAGTTACAGAGAGAAACAATACAATAACATGTAGGTAGAGGTAGACAACAGGCGATCTTATCGCTGAAGAGCGATCTCTTCCAGACAACCTTTGGGTATCGGAGAAAGAGATAAAACTAGATTATGCGGTAGGTGGTGCAGAGATAATAGAAATATAATAGAAAAAGAACTGAAGAGATTAGAGATTTTGTATGAAAGCGTTCTACTCGCTCTATTTTTTATGGCGGAAAGTTTCATGTTATTCTAGCATGTCATTTTTAAATGAGAACCAGACTTCATTTGTATGGAGAGTCGTGCATCCTGGCGACCTAAAAACTAAAAAATATACTTAAACTTAAGCATTGATAGACTTTTTTGACATTGTGTTACCTAGGTATTAAGTTCTGAGGAATTAATGGGACGCTTTTAATTCACGAGAGTTTTAATGCAGCATCATTGCGCGTTTACTTATACTCGTAGCGCATAAATGTGGTACAAAAAACGCAAAATACGTTTTATTTCCTAATAAAAGTGATAATAAACACTCGCGCTCTTAATGTACTCGTAAACTAGGCATAATTGTAAAACCGGATCCGATGTATTTTTATAACGCTCTTAGTCCGGTTAGTGGCGAAAATAAAAAATACCCCCGACACTCGGCGTGGGGCAAGTGATGAGCTGACGTGATTTCAAAAAATGTACAGTACCTCAGGGAAATGTATTCACGTACCACCGTAGAACCCTGTCGCAATTGACACGCCTACGTCACTATAACTCGAGTGATATGTCACCTTATTGCAATAGGGTTCTAAGGTGGTGCGGTCAATCAATTTGATTTCTGGGCCATTTCGTACCTTGTCACATTTGAGATTACTTGAGATTGTTTAATGTGGCGACTTTTTATAAAACTGTCATTGCAATTGAAATCTTCTACCTTGGATGGTAGAGTTGTTCTTTGATTGAACTATTTTGATGCAATTCGGCAAACTCAAATAGCCACCGGATGCGAGTGGCGCAGCACCGGTAATTGTGGCACTCTTTGGGGGAGGATGGTGATGGCTTTCTCAAAGGCTCAATAATATTGAGCAACCGTTTGATCACTTCTTTTTCGAACTCAGTGCGTGGATAACATATACACCAATAGGAAGAGATGCCTTAAGCGAGGCTTGCAATGATATTGGTGGATTTTTTCCTCACACACACCGCTCTGCTAACTCGCATAGCGCTGGTGTATTATACACTCAGCCCCACACGACCACAGCAAATTGCGCCGGGCCGCCCCGCACGATAGCGTTGCTCATTTGCAGAGATCGGAATTTTCGCGGCAAAACAAAACACTGTCGCAATCTAGCTAGTGTTAGAAACGTGTCTTTTATCGAAATCGAGTATTGTTATATTAAAAAAAACATGCCTATATATTTACATTATTTTATAATCATTCGCGACTGTTAATTTAAAATGGTAAGTGGAAAGTTACGGGATTGTTTTATATGTGTTATTCCATCTAAACCTTAACTATACTTTATCATATTAACTAACAACCCTTTCTTTCGGCTTTGTCGTAGTCGGGTATCAAAGAGGTAAAACTTTTAATTAAGTGACTATACCACCTCATTGAAAATAATAGACACTTCAGAAAATGAGTACCTACTCAATAGGACATTGCATCTGTCGCTATACAATTTTATACAAACCTCACGTAAAAAATTGTATTAAATATTTTAATTTATTTGGTGAACCTTGTTTGTCTTCTATTACACAACTATCGATATCGATAAAAAAATGTTTCTAACACTAGCTTGATTGCGACAGTTTTCTGTTTTGCCGCGAAAACTCCGACCTCTGCTCATTTGTTTAATATTACCTTTAATTAGGTTCTTAATTTTGATTTTATTTGCAATTTCCTTGCAGTAGGTGTGAAAAACAATATGAAATGTCTCTGCCAAAAGTTCAATAGATGGACTCGTCTTCTTCGGTTTGGACCTGGAACCCACTCGTCCATTTCTTTTGCGTATTGCCTTATTTCTAGCTTCTACTACAATGTACTATAGTTTTACAATATTCAAAGGTGAAGGAATATAGTACAATCCTACTTATATCCTATTCCTACTAATATTATACATGTGAAACTTTGGATGTTTAGATGTTTGGATGTTTAGATGATTGGAGGTTTAGATGTTTGAATAGAATAGAATATAACAAAAAAGTTAAGACTTAAATATAAACATGAAAAACAAACAAAGATAATATCTTATGAGTTACAACTCGTATAACAGTTGAAGTTACGCGGGTGGATAGGATAATAAAAAAATTATGTCGGTAAGGGTCAAAAACGGAAAGAACACTAATGTTTGGATGTTTGTTACATAATCACGCTTAAACGGCTCAACCGATTTGGATGAAATTTTGCACAAAGATAGTTTATAGCCTGGATTAAAATATAGGATAGTTTTTATCCCGGGTTACGTTAGACTAAGTCGCGGCCGGAAGCTAGTAGTATATAAAATTAGCCAAGTGAGAGGCGAAAACGCTACAATTTAACCTCTTGGCACACAGACTCTAGCCGCAGCGGGACATAAATCCGAGTGCACATGTAACCGGACCTGGCTAATTTAATATAACAGCCGACGCCGGCCGGAAAATATATCGCCCTTAGTATAGAATTAAAAATAACGACGTGCTTCTCTAGGGATTAGTTTGCGGGAATGGACTCACACACACATACACACATGTGTGACAAAGATAGCTACCGCGGCACGCTCGCTTCGCGCGCTGTGAGGTCGCAGTTCTACCTAACACTTCTCCTCGCTACGCTCGTCGTTGTACGTAGCGGACACCAGCCTTAGCATAGAATAGGTTGGCAAGTAGACATTAAAAAGACGCAGATAATAGTATGTCATTTGAATAATATTTCAAATGTTACTAAACTACCATTTACGAGTATATACGGAATGTATCTTATAAGAATTGATGATAGGCAGACTCTCCTCTAACTTCAAGTAACAGATTTAATCGCCCAATATAACTCAAATCTGTTTTTGCTCTGTACAATATCTCAAAATCAAAACAACATAACAGCGGCAGCTAAAATGATGATCACACCAGGGATCGGATACCGTAATTTTCACCATATAAAAATACCGGTTTTATTTCGTTCAATTTCGTTCTTTGGTTCATAATATCATTTTTGATCAGGCTGTCTAATTATACGAAAATGTTACCTAAATACATGATAGAGTCCTACATTTAGAGCCTAAAATAATTCAAAATATTAGACTAATTCGGGGACTTTTGAAAAAACCGGTTCCGATCCCTGGATCACACAGAAGTGAAGTGAGGTACAAATTGAACAGACGAATTACGTTTTGTGAACCTCTACACGACTAGATTTTGTTCGTAAATAATGTTTGAAATTATCTCTACAAAATCTTATCCATTCGAGTGTATATGTATTCATACTAAAATAGATTAGATATTGTCAAATAATATGCATAAACAAAAGCTCATCTGTTATAATTTGACTCATGACTCAATCAGTACATCTGTTACAACTAACCGAAAAAAGTATCAAGGTTGACTTTTCCGTTAGTATTTTGCGCCAGTAAGTATTTGCGCCCACAGTAAACACACATGTCCAAAGGTCCGTATAAACCCGAAATCGCCCCTTAAACGCGGAAAAAGGGCTTAGGTCAGTGTTTGGGGTCGGACAAAACTGCGGAATTATACGGGAAGTCCGCCATCTTTGTCAGATGTCGCCGCTAATGGCCCAGATTTTGGGAGCATTTTTATCCTCGGAAGTCTCCAACGTTTGAGTTGCGCTATCAGAATCTGTGTGGCTAGCTAAACTGACAAACTGAACTGGAGGGAAATGGGGCAGGTTGATTCCCATCTTCCAACCTATCCTATCCAGGTTGCATATTGAACCTAGGTTGGATAGGTTGGAAGATGGGAACAACGCGTGGGAAGTGCCGACATTTCTTTGTGGAGGCTAAGACCCACTTTGGGTCTATGAGCAATTGAAGTTAGTTAGTTAGCAAAACCGATGCCGTGATGCGACGCGAAATGAGATGAAAGCCTACCCACCTCTTTCTAATTTGCATAGGGCGAGTAGGAAAGTCGCTGAATCGCGCGCGACGCAACTTAACACCAAATAGTACTAGCCACCGTATGTTATTTGTACTGATGAAAGATGATATCGACATGATATAATAAGACGGAAAAGAAAAAAAGGATTTAATGACTACTATAGATTTTATTAACTTTTAATCATTAGTTATTTATTTATTGAAATAAAATTGTCTAAATTGAAAAAATAAATTACTTTGACTTTGACTTTTTTGACTTTATTAATCAACATAATGTCATTAACGGTAACATAGCAAACATGACATGGATATAGAAATACATTGGATATTGAGTGAAGTAACAAATAGTGTACTTAAAGTCAGTTCTAAACAAAAATTATAATTTTATGGTATGTACATATGTTGGTTGGTTCCACAATAATAGCCTCCAGGTAGCGCCCGGCTGTGGCTAAGAATTTGGGCTCCGGAGTTGAGAAGAGGTCAAGAGAACCATCCTTGTCCAGAATACATATTATTGATAAGCCGCAGAGCGTGGTGGAGAGGTGAATTAGAAAGATACTTAGTACTAGTAGTACCTATATGTTTTAGTTGCTTAAACATGAACATAAAACCGTGGAAATGTAAACCAAAACCCGATCCCCTGAGAAGTGAGAACTGATTTAAACAATTGACAATCTTTGATTGTGTACCCATCTTGTGAATTTCCAACCGCGATCAGTGAACGGACGGCATCTGTCGTGAAAAGATCTTATCGTATTTTCGGACATTTTAGTTCTGTTTCTATTGTTGAGTTGGTGAAAAAAAAGTTCTGTTGAATTAGTGTACTTAAATAGAAAACTCTCGTGGGAATCGGACATACGTATAAGAATTGAGATTTAAGTGACTCACTTCTTTATTAAGGTCGAATATAGATCGACATGTTTCGAATTAAAATCCGCAATTTATAAAGACGTGAGAGACCCCCGAAATTACTACGATTTCTATCGATCCTCATCATCCTCATCTTGTGGATCAAGTAGTGTTGATAAAGTTTCAAAAACATAAATATACTACCTATAACGCTATTGAACAATGGTGTGTTACAAAGTTTTGTTATTCACATTATGTACGAGTATGACGTGTGGCCAGAGGTCTAATTTAGTAATTGGAACAGAATCCGCCACTTCTTTAGTTACCCGTTCTTCTGGAAGCTTGAACTTCAGTGCGATTCAAGAAATGCTGCCGACACACAATTTTAGTAAGTTATTTTATTTGGTATAATGTAATTTTGTGATTGATGTACAGTCGGCTGCAGATAAACGTGATACACTGCATGCAAACTTCTGTAGTGTACTCAATACCTACACGTTACCTGTAATAATATTAAAATAAGTTTTATCAATTAAATGTGTTAACTTAATATAAAACTTAAAACTAAACTTAATTCTAAAAACTTATTATTAATCTTTGGGCTGGGACGTCTTTGGGCTGATATGATGATGATGATGATGATGATTATTAATCTATAATTAGGTATTTACAACATGCACTTAAATATGTAATATTAATACTAACTAAATAACTAAAATATATATTTTGTACAAACGGACAACAAACCTAATTTAATATTAGATGCGGCGATTCCCTTGTTTACCTGCGCGCGCGACGGCGCGGCGGCCGGTGGCCAGCCGCGAGCCCGCGCCCGTCAGTACTCATGTCGCTTCCACGCAGAGTGCACGCCGCCCGTATGCAAATATTGCAAATTACGTAACTCGCTACGCTTACGCTAATATTTAATTATTGTTTCGTGTTCGTGTCTGTACTGCTTGTGACTTTCTTCTCTGTGCTTTTTCGGATTTCCTTTAACCAAATTATAAACTTTCTCCTTCTATTATTTTTGTACCGTGTTTGTGCAAATTAAACAAAGTGATTGCTGGAACATTCGGACGTTTGATTTACGACTACGCCCGAGCTTCAACCAAGTAACTACAGTGGTGACCCCGAGAAAGAACACATCATGGTAGATAAGGAGCCCGAAATAAGCAGAGTTGGAGTGCGAGTACCGCCATTTTACCCCGATAAACCAGCGCTATGGTTTATGCAGCTGGAGAGTCAGTTTGTGTTGGCCAATATAACAGCGGATGCCACGAAATTCCACTACGCTTTGGCTCAGTTGGATTCAGCTACGGCATCAATAGTGGAAGATATTATCACTTCACCGGCAGCGGCAGATAAGTACCAACAATTAAAAACTGAGCTCATCAAGCGGTTGACGGATTCAAGGGAGAAGAGGATCCACCAGCTCCTTACCAACGAGGAGTTGGGAGACAGGAAGCCGACGCAGTTCCTCCGGCATTTGAAGAGTCTGGCTGGATCGGGCGTGCCTGAAGACTTCATGCGTTCCATATGGACCAGCAGGTTACCCACTAGTACACAGACCATCATCGCATCCCAAGCAAAGCTACCGTTGGACGAAGTAGCCGAGCTGGCCGACCGCATCCACGAAGTTGTCCCACCCCGACCGCAAATAGCAGCAGCGTCGATGGCAGCAGCATCAGCGTCATCATCAGCACCACATTCCCTGAGCCAGGAGGTCGCGGCATTATCACAGCAGATGCAGACACTGATGCTTAAGGTAGACAGAATGTCGCGCCAGCACGGGCGATCAAAGACACCTCAGAGGCAAGGTGGACGTGGACGCTCATCATCAGCACGAAGGTCGAACTCCAATTACAGAAAGTTCCCAACGTGCTGGTTCCACCATAAGTTCGGAGACAAGGCTACTCGGTGCGTGCAGCCCTGTGATTTCGCGGGAAACGGCCGGGGCAATCTGTAATGGCGGCCGACGACTGCCCGAGCACAGGTCGCCTTATTATAACGGACCAGCGTTCAAAAACACAGTATTTAGTGGACACCGGCAGTGACCTTTGTGTATTTCCGCGCTCACAATTAAAAAATCAATTTGTAAAAACAGATTTAGTTTTAAGCGCAGCGAACGGTACGAAAATTAACACGTACGGTTATGTAAACTTTATTTTAAACCTAGGCTTGCGCCGTGACTATGCTTGGCGATTTATTGTTGCAGATGTGACGAGGGCGATAATAGGTGTGGATTTTTTATCGCATTATGGTCTCGTCGTCGACGTGAGGAATCAACGCCTCATCGACGGCACGACATCGCTTGCGACCCCGGCGTTGCTTGCGCGAAAATCAGTGGACGTCACTTCGGTGAAGGTAATGTCTGGTGATTCTACATATCACGCCATACTAGAACACTATCCCGAAATAACACGCCCACATGGTATATACCACACACCTACACATAGTACAGTACACCACATACGTACTACACCTGGGCCACCTGTATCAGGTACACCTCGTCGCCTGGCGCCGGACAAATTGAAGATAGCCAAGGCAGAGTTTGACGCTATGTTGAAGAGCGGCATCTGCCGGCCGTCTGAGTCCCCTTGGTCTTCTCCACTCCACCTGGCCCCGAAGAAGAATGACGGATGGCGTCCGTGTGGGGATTATCGCATGCTGAACGCGAGAACCATTCCGGACATGTACCCAATCCGTCACATCCAGGACTTTGCACATAGCCTTTCCGGTTGTAAAATTTTTTCGACCATCGATCTGGTCAAGGCGTACAACCAGATTCCCCTGAACCCTGACGACATCGCGAAGAGTGCCATTACGACGCCCTTCGGCCTTTACGAATTCCCTTACATGACGTTTGGGCTTCGTAATGCCGGTCAGACGTTTCAGCGCTTCGTCGATGAAATGCTCAGGGGCCTAGACTTTGTGTACGCCTACCTCGACGACTTTTTAGTCTTTTCACAGGATCGGGAGACGCATGAACAACATCTACATCAGCTGTTTTGCAGACTCAAGGATTTTGGCATGGTGGTGAACGCAGCAAAGTGTGTCTTCGGTGTACCAGAGGTTACTTTCCTCGGGTACCGTATAACAGCTGAAGGAACCACACCACTGCCCTCCAAGGTCGAGGCTATTCAGAGCTTCCCTACGCCAAAGACCGTTAAGGAGTTGCGCCGTTTCTTGGGGATGCTCAATTTTTACCGCAGGTTTATTCCAGGTGCGGCTAAGCATCAGGCACCCCTTAACGCTCTGCTGGTAGGATCGGTTAAAGGTTCCCATCCCGTTCATTTTTCCACTCGAGAGGCGGATGCGTTTCAGGCCTCTAAAGATAGTCTTTGCCAGGCAACCATGCTGGCCCACCCGGACTGCCACGCGAAGCTCGCTTTGGTGACAGACGCTTCGGACACGGCGATGGGTGCAGTACTCCAGCAGTTGAGGCAGAACGAGTGGCAGCCGTTGGCATTCTTCTCACGGAAGCTGAGTCCAGCGCAGGTAAAATATTCACCCTATGATCGCAAACTTTTAGCGATTTACGAGAGTGTGAAGTATTTTCGGCATATGGTGGAGGCTCGTGATTTTACGATCTACACCGATCACAAGCCACTCACCTTTGCTTTCCACTCTCGTAAAGAGAACTGCTCCCCACGACAGTTTAGGCATCTAGACCTGATAGCCCAGTTTACGACTGATATCAGGCACATATCGGGTAAAGATAACGTCGTGGCGGATGCACTTTCTCGCATAGAGGAGATCTCGCAACCCGTGACTGCTGAGACAATTGCTTCTGCCCAACAGGCTGACCAGGAGCTTAAACAACTGCAAGAAGCAGGTTCGTCACTGCGGCTTGACAAGGTAAAAATTCCCGGTTCACAGAATCACCTTTACTGTGACGTCAGCGGCACAACCGAGAGGCCGTTCGTACCTCAGGAGCTACGCAAGGCAGTGTTCGACAGTCTCCACTCCTTAAGCCACCCTGGCGCCAACGCTACCGCTAGATTGGTTGCGGAACGTTACGTCTGGCCAGGAGTCAAAAAAGACTGCCGCGAGTGGGTACGTACCTGTCTGGCTTGCCAACGCTCTAAGGTAACTCGCCATGTCTCTGCCCCGTTAGGTAACTTTAAATTACCCAGGGCCAGACTGGCATTTATTCACATAGACCTGATAGGCCCCTTACCATTGTGCCAAGGGTTTCGATATTGCCTCACAGCCGTCGACAGGTTCACGCGATGGCCAGAGGCAATACCGTTGGCAGACATGACGGCCGAGACGGTGGCACGGGCATTGCTGAGCGGCTGGATATCCCGCTTTGGTTGCCCAACGGATATAGTGACGGATAGAGGACGTCAGTTTGAGTCGGCCCTATTCCAGCATTTATCAGCCATCGCAGGGTTCCAGCACCGTAGGACGACAGCGTACCATGCAGCCTGTAACGGACTCGTAGAAAGATTCCACAGACAGCTTAAGGCTGCCATAACCTGCCACGGTGGTAGCAGCTGGGTGGAAACACTTCCACTCGTGTTACTGGGGGTACGAAGTGCCTATAAAGAAGACATTCAGGCTTCCACGGCTGAACTTCTTTATGGACAACCTTTGCGCCTCCCGGGAGATTTTTTCAACCCTCAGGTAGACGAGACCATTGACGTGACGGACTACATGTCACGCCTGCGAGGTTTTGTTAGAGACTTACGCCCATCACCAGCCGCACGGCACAGTGGTAGGCGTACCACTTTCGTCTTCAAAGACCTATCTTCTTCAGCCTACGTTTTTCTCCGGGATGACACGATAGGAGGATCTCTAAAGCCTGCGTACACCGGACCTTACGAGGTTATTGCCAGAGGTGATAAGGTCTTCAAAATTATGTTAAAAGGTAAGCTGGTTTCAGTATCGATAGACCGCCTTAAGCCGGCCTTCATACTGCGTGACCCAGACACCCCACATCACACACCACCAAACAACAACTCACATTTCCATCACTCAAATTCACCCAAGGATCACCAGGCATTACCAAGTGCCAAAAGTGACGCTGTCAAAACGACGCGGTCAGGGCGCCGTATTCACTTTCCCGACTATTATCGCCCTTGACGGTCTCTGGGGAGGGGTGATGTAGTGTACTCAATACCTACACGTTACCTGTAATAATATTAAAATAAGTTTTATCAATTAAATGTGTTAACTTAATATAAAACTTAAAACTAAACTTAATTCTAAAAACTTATTATTAATCTATAATTAGGTATTTACAACATGCACTTAAATATGTAATATTAATACTAACTAAATAACTAAAATATATATTTTGTACAAACGGACAACAAACCTAATTTAATATTAGATGCGGCGATTCCCTTGTTTATCTGCGCGCGCGACGGCGCGGCGGCCGGTGGCCGGCCGCGAGCCCGCGCCCGTCAGTACTCATGTCGCTTCCACGCAGAGTGCACGCCGCCCGTATGCAAATATTGCAAATTACGTAACTCGCTACGCTTACGCTAATATTTAATTATTGTTTCGTGTTCGTGTCTGTACTGCTTGTGACTTTCTTCTCTGTGCTTTTTCGGATTTCCTTTAACCAAATTATAAACTTTCTCCTTCTATTATTTTTGTACCGTGTTTGTGCAAATTAAACAAAGTGATTGCTGGAACATTCGGACGTTTGATTTACGACTACGCCCGAGCTTCAACCAAGTAACTACACTTCTATGAAGGGAGACGCTTTGCGGCAATGTGCTAGTCCCAAGTGTCCATAGGCTACGACGTCTGGTTACCATCTGGCAGGCCGTAAGCCACCGTTCTAGTATAAAAAACCTCAAATAAATAATAAATAAATTTGCGGACAATCTTACACAAATCTACCTAGTCCCAAACTAAGCAAAGCTTGTACTATGGGTACTAGACGACGATAAACTTACAAATATAGATAAATACATACTTAAATACATAGAAAACATCCATGACTCAGGAACAAATATTCGTGCTCATCACACAAATAAATGCCCGTACCGGGATTCGAACCCAGGACCTCTTGCTTCGTAGGCAGGGTCACTACCAACTAGGCTAAAGCGGTCGTCAATGACGGCAATGTAATATATGAGATATGACCAAATACTAAAGTAAGAGTGAGTATGAAGTGTTAATGACATTCAATAATTGCAGGCTTAACAAACCGCCATCGTCGAAGCGCAGACATCATCAAAAAGTCATTCATAACATTCGCTAAGCGACTTTGGCAAGGATTTCGGATGTACATTCAAGGGAAAACAACACCACGCAGAAGATTTGGTTCTGAGCGACTGCAGAAAATAATGAAGCTGTCGATGGTACGTGCAGTTAGATTTTTTATATGGAAACCTAATCCAGGATTGAATTAGAATTGCTGTCGCAATCCAGCGCGGGAATTCTGTCTGTGTGATGGGTACCATACCTGGAGCCGTAGCATGGTTGGCCTTATCACGCGACAAGTGACACGATAAGAGCGTCGTCTCGTTCTATCGAACGGTGTCAGCCAGTGACGCACGCTCTATCCTATTACCTATCGCGTGACAAGGCCAACCATGCTACGGGGCCAGGGGTACTAATTTTGTAATTTTTTGTTTTAGTTATATGGGTGAGGCCAGACGAGCGTAATTTGAGCGCTGTCAGTCGCGTAATTTCGGTTCACCCATAGATGGGCAAGCCGAAATGTCCACCCTATAAGTTGATGTTACATTTATATCCTTTCATTCTTAATGTTTAGGAGTTATTTATGTAATAAAAATATACTTTTAATCCAGGTTTTCTCATATATGTCTACGCTTTCCTGGCATTTCCTTTAAGCCATGGAATTGGAAAATTATGAAATTTTTCGAAAATACTACTCTGCCCGAATTAGGATACAATATTCTTAAATTTTCGGACATATGTATGTACCTATCTATTTTTAGCACTCGACGAAATCGAGATGTGCTATACGTTTAACATGTGTATCTGAGTATCGTGGCAAACATAAACGTGTCTGTCTACATGTGGACGTGGTTTATAAGAATAAAGATCATTGTCATATCAAACAGGCAACTGGGCGGACAGGATAAGTAAGCGAGTTACGAGTATATGTAATTAACTCAATGCCGGATACCTACGTATGTGGCTTTTGAAAACATAACAAGTAAAATAACTTGCTCACCACTTCATTCATAAATTCGTTCGATTGGATTTCAAAGTAATCCCTGAAATAAAATAAAATAAACTCTTTTCATAACTCACAAGTGGAATAAATTATGTTTTTCAGCTTACAGAAGCTCCAATTGAATTTATACATGTAACGGAAAATGTAGAATTGCTGCAAAGTTCTACCATTTCACCTCTACGAAAAAAATACCGAGGCCGGGAAAAACTAAACATGGTGAGTTCAAGGTCAATATTTATATTTTCTATTTAAACTTAGACCAAATATTATCTGGTTTTAGAACAATAGGACGACAAGTTTAGATCTTTATTAGATTTATTTTTCATTGTTCTAGACAACCATTAATATATATCTGCATCTCCGACAGAAATGGAAATATCAACTCGTTTCTGAAACCTACGAAAAATCGCAGAGAGCAATTGTTAACTACGTTCAAAGTTTATCCGACAATGCTATTCAATTATATCAGTCTTTAGACAGGAGACCGAATAGATGGTATCTTTGGCAACTAAAACCAGGAGATACACCTGCTTCCGATTTCACCACTCAGTTTCACAATTTATACAAGCTTACGTTAGCATACGGAACAAATGGCACAGCGTTTTATGAAAACAGGACAGTTCTGATGTCAATAATAGAAGGTATAGATTTTATGGTGACTAAGAAAGGATATGATGGAGAAAAATATCACGGGCATTGGTGGCATTGGTTAATTGGTGTTCCAGATTCATTTACCAAGATTATGATGATCATCGATGAAGAACTTACTCAGCAACAAAAAGATTTGTATATCAGGATACTCAGCAACTACGTATCGAATCCACTGTTCTCAAAACGCTTGAATCGTAATATTAATGTTGGTGTATATAGCAGCAATTTAGCAGAAACTGTATTAGCTTTAGGTATATTGCAGGAACACGAGAGTTCAATTAGATTATCTACTCATACTGTGACCGAAGTACTTAAGCCGAGCGTTAAAGGTGATTTGGGATTTTATCCAGACGGCTCGTTCACGCATAAGGATATTCCGTACACTGGTTTGTATGGAAAATCATTAGTCAAAAGTATAGCGCAGGTTTTATTCATTACCGAGGATACACACTTTGAGTTAGATTCAAATATTAAAGCAATTTTAGTAGATCTTATAGATCGAGCTTTCCTACCGCTTATCTTTGATGGAGAAATAATAGCAATGGTGTGTGGTCGGGGCATTTCTAGAGCCCAACCTAACACAAAAATAGGCTACGGATCAACGCTACTTTTTGATTTATTAGTTGTGAGTAAATCTGCAGCACGAAGCAGTCGCCAGAAATTACAAGAAGCGGTAAAATTTTGGATGCGAAAAAATCCAATGTATTACTTAACGAATACGCGGAACTACAATGATATATCTATGATGACTGAATTGTTGGAAGATGATTCTGTTGTTGGAGATGAATTGCCTTTTTATGGAGTAAAATTATATGCTTCAATGGATCGCTTTGTTCAACGAACGCCGGACTATATGTTGGGTTTGTCTCTCTACTCCAGTAGAATATCTGCGTTTGACGCTGGAAATACTGAGAATAAACGTGGATGGCACACTGCGGATGGCATGGTTTATCTCTATAATGACGATGAAGTTCAATTTAATGCCGCATATTGGCCAACTGTTGATCCCTTACGATTACCAGGTACTACAGTCGATACTATTCATTTGTTCGACGAAATATTAAATACAAGAACAACCTCTACAGAAAAATGGGTGGGAGGCGTCGCAAACAATAATCAAGCAGTTGTTGGGATGTCTTTAAATAAAAAAGGTTCCAAAAATCGTGGTATGGCGTTGGCAATGGATTTGAGAGCTAAGAAGTCATGGTTTGTTGTAGAAGAACAAATTGTAGCATTAGGTGCTGGTATAACTGGAAAAACAATAGCGTCAATTGAAACTATTGTTGACAATCGCTTGTTAAAAGATAATTTAGATTATGCAATACTTTCAAATGAAGGTGTAATAAATGACCCGGCTGCTGCTGCTGTTGCACTGGATATTGAAACGAGGAGGACTCGGCTAAAAGTTTTTTGGATATTGTTGCAAGAAAGTTCTCATAAAGCATCTATTGGTTACTACTTCCCAACAATAGAAACAGTGGACCTAATTTGTGAACGAAGAACTGGAACATACTTCGACATCAACGAGGAATTTATGAGTACTCATCAGTTTGCTGGAAACTATACAAAGTTAATTATTCGCCATGGAAGGAATCCTGCAAATGCTAGTTACGCATACGTGTTGCTTCCTGGAATTACGAAACAAAGCTTAAAAGCGTACATTGCAACTAATCCTGTTGTAATCCTTAAGAATACGGCAGACATACAAGCAGTTAAAATAAAAGAAAATAATTATTTAGGTATTAACATTTGGAATGAATCTGGTGGTGAAATCGCTGGCATAAGTAGTAACAAACCAGCGTCGATATTGAAACAATCGAAAAACAATGAAGATACTTATGTTATTTCGGATCCAACACAATCTAGTAGTACGATACAGATCAAGATACCGGAGTTTACAAAATTGGTGAGAACAAGTGAAGGGGTAGAGTACGATGGTGCTTATGACGTTTTTATCATTAATTTTGGAAATAGGAGTGGAGCGAGCGAACAATTTACAGTGATGTTCCTTGTCTATGAACAAATACATTCGTAGTACATTTCTTGCCTTTTTATTCACTTTAAGTCCTAAGTTATGCTAAGTATGTCAGCCTGTAGGGTCACAGGTGATAGGAGGAGGTGGAGTTGAGGGAAAACAAGAAACAGCGGAGACCAGGACAGAAGGAGTTTATTAATAAAAAGATAAGGCACCTGTAACAAACAGACGAGTTGAGCATAGGGGGTAAGTACATAAAGACACTCTAACTTACAAAAGGTAAGAAGTTATTGTGCCTTCGTAGGAGTGAACTGAAAACTGGATAACGCTTGGAACACAAATCTCACAGCAGTACTAAATATAGCTGGAACTGTATAAATAATTATTTTTGTAGTAGGTTTAAAAATATATAGCAGCAGGTGAAGCTTGTCGGTTTTGGTTCTGGGTCGAACTAAACCGTAAGGAAAAAGCTGTGCACTGTCACGTAAAATTCGAATTGGGATTACAAATTTGAAATTTTGATTAGTGTTTAACCAGAAAAGTAGAATAGAAAGTTTGTGTGGAACGTTCCATTACAAAATACATCGTTACAAAGTATAAAGACACAATTTCGCCACTTAGCTATAGACATTCTGGATTTTATAACGGGTGAGGTATGGAGAATCTCTGGAACTACTTGTCGGATTTCAAAATTCTTTGATCAGGATATAGCCTCTTACAGAATGGCGCGGCCTGCGGTGGCGTTCTATAGTCAATTTGAAAGCTAAAGTCAAAGTGATGCAGGTTTATATTGTACAGCCGAGCGGGCAGCTATAGTGTCTAATAAAATGAACCAAAGTCAGAGAGAAAATAATGTTTCGGCTTCAGTTCTTAACTCATTGCTAGTTACATACTTCAAATGTTTCTGTATACTAAAGCTGCTTCTAGAGATTAGAAATCAGATGAGTGAACATGCAAATCAGCTACAGAATCTCATCTCCTAAGCTACCTAATCCGATGAACAACAATTACAGGTCAAAATTAACCTCGCGTGGTGTTAAGCGCGCTCATTAGAGGCAAATTGCGCCAAATGGCATAATTAGAGTTAGGCAAGTGTGAAGCGCCGCTTAGCGCATCCCGCTCAGTAAGATAGGACCGCCCCACTGTTTTAACCTAAGGCTGCATTATTTTAGCCTAGTCTCAGAAGCCAGTCCCTGCAAAGGAACGGCGATTTCGTTGATGTCTCTATGATTTTATGAGTTCAAAAACAAGTCAATCTATGCTGGAACTTGATGTTTCATGATTGGTAACCGAAATGAAAACCAGTTAAATTTCATACCTTCTTTCAAGTGCCAACAGGTTTCTCTTACACGGTAATTAACTAAAAAACTTCACAACGCGGCAAAGTTAATAAATCCTCGAGTAAAATCTGTAATGCGGCACGGTTTGACAACAATGCCACGCGCTCCGACAGCTTTCGGTTTAAATGTGCTGATAATGTCGATATACATGGCGTCCCAAAGACTATGCGACATGGAGGGAAAGTACCCTAAATGTCGTAGATAGAAAATTTTGCTGAATGAAGACACTATGTTATTTAAAAAAATTACTTGCTTCGTCTGGGAATCGAACCGACTTGAATATGAAAAAAAAATCATTCCGTATTTTTATGATGTCAATCGAAAGAATGGACAAAAAATAATAATTCTTCTTATTTTCCTTACTGCGGCCGCCTTGGGACCTCCAGGTAGGCCACGGCTATTTGTGTCCAGCTGGAAGCGCTTCAGCAGGACGGACAGAGTCATCGGGAGGAGCGAGTGTGTTTTGCCAGTGCGTGAGTCTATTCCTCGGGGGATTGAGCATTACTAGCTTCTGCCCGCGACTTCGTCCGCGTGGAACTCGTTTATATCGTAGCTCCATACAAACTTTCGCCCCCTTAGGGGATGATTCCCGGGATAAAAAGTATTCTATATGTTAATCCAGGTTATACACTATATGTATACCAAAATTCATCTTAATCCGTTTAGCCGTTTTTGCGTGATTGATCCAAACATCCAAACTTTCGCATTTATAATATTAGTAGGATAAAACTTTTACGGCTCTTGAGAGTCTTGAGACGGGACGCTTATGGCCGTGGAGGGGCCTGCTAGTGGGTATAGCCTGTTCAGGGGAGTGGGTTTGAGACATCCAGAGATTATGCGACAGGTGTCATTGAGTGCTGCAGTTACTTGTCCTGCATGGGTGGAGCGGTGCCACACCGGGCACGCGTATTCGCCCGCCGAATAGCAGAGCGCCAGGTCCGTGGTTTGAACTAAGGGTGCATATGTGCACTGGTACCCCAGTGCGTTGAGGTAAGTCTTCGGAGCAGGCTGTTTGTACAGGCTTGTACTAAAAATTAATATTTTATAAATAGAACTTGTACAGGTGTGGGTCTAGCATTGGCGCGCCGGCGCTACAAGCGAGCTGTCAGGTGACTATGGAAACGCTCACATCTGTGCCCTATCCCACAAAACTTACAATTACAATTTTACAAATGTCAAGTTCAAGTTTGTAATAATACAAGTGTGCGTACCACAAAATATACAATTAACAAATTTGTAGTGGAAAATTCTTACAAATATGTAAATTGTATTGACAAGTCTACAATTTATTGTATCACAAAACTTTACATACAATACATGTATTACTTTATTACATACAATACCTCAAGACCGCGCACGAGTTTGTCTATCCGTCTCTTTCTATTTAGATTCTATCTTGAACACTTAGAAAATACGGATAATTTATCTCTCTTGGTCTTGTGCTATACGTGCTGTACATAATTCCGTCACTGTCGCTGCCGCCGCACGCGTCGCCAGTTCATAAACGCGGCCTAAAGTCGGCATTATGATAATCGGCGCTCGTCGCCCCGCTGTAGGGTGCTCGAAGGCGTGAGGAGAATTCTAATACTCTGTTTATCCCGGGGATGACGTAAACAACCCATAATATATGCACATTTTACTACAGATTTAAATGCTTTATCATAATAAATATCAAATTACTTTTTGATATAAAATTCACTTTAATGTTTTGTTAAATTGTGCACCCTTTGGTTAATTAACAGTATTACACCAGTTGCTCACCATGTAATACAAATTGGTAATGCAATTTTAATCAACTCTAAAAGGAAATAGAGTAGTGTTGGTTTTGTTTTAAAATAGAACGAAACTCCATTGAAGAGTAGGGTGCCTTTTTGAGCGACAGGTTATGTATGAACCATATCCAATTAATTGCAACCTCTCTACAGGAAACCGTATCTAAAACGGTATAACCATTTTGGAGATAAAGGGTTTCATGTATAACGTTCCGTCGTTTGGTAATAAATATGCTTATAAACTTTGAAGAGTGATATATCGATATAAATTAATATTGGTAAGTAAGACATTTGTCGCTTGTGTTAGCTTTCACACTCCCCAAACCTAACGTGTCAAGAATATCCAGAAATATTCTCAAATGGCAATGTTTCAGCCATTTTAATATGCCGTATGCCGAAGTAACCTTTTGTCATATTTTAATTAAAACTTAGATACCTGTCTGTTCGAATTTTAGGCCCTTGAGCCGTTTTACGTCGCGATAGGTTCCATAAATTTAGAGCTAATTTTGGAGGGTTGACTAAGTAAATTGGATACCTCTCAATAAATTAAAATCTCCTCTTTGGATTCATGTCAGTCATTCAAATGATCAATTCACTCTTTAAATCATAGATAGATAGGTAAATTAAAAATTTAAAACTCAGCGATACAACAAACATAAGTAATGTATCTAAAAAACCATCTCGACAGACAAGACTTTCGGTTAGTTAAAAAACGCACTCAAATAGGTTCAACCGTTTATCTTATCTTATCTATCTAGTTGAGGGCCCTTTCGGATACACTTCGACCCAGTGGGATCTTTAGTGCATTAGCCCTCTCCTTTATAGCTACTCCCAAGCTCGCTCCATCATTTCCACAAAACGGATGATGCAGCTCAGCGGGAGCACCTCGAACTCCTTTGGTTGCGGATAGCCGTTACCAAAGTGATTCATTCTTTGTCTGGCAAGGGCATGACATTCACACAGTAAGTGTTCCATAGTCTCATCACCCCTCGCCGCACATGCTACAGTCTACACTATCCGATAGTCCCATCTTGGCCAAGAGATCCTTGACCCCGAAGTGACCTGTGAACACCCCAGATATAATTCTGTGTTGCTTCCTGCTGGATTTCCAGAGTTTTTTTGGTCCAACCGTTTAGTAGCTATGATGCCATATACAGATGTTACGATAACACCCCTAATTTTTATCGGGGATGAAAAAGGCGGCCATGCGGAGCCGCGTACAAATCTCGCCAGACGGAGGTGTACAAATTTCGCCAGACGGAGGTGTACAAATTTCGCCAGACGGAAGTGTACAAATTTCTCCAGACAGAGGTGTACAAATTTCGCCAGGCAGAAGTAGCGTGCGGAATTTATATACCAATCTGCGGTACCTGGCATACAACGTTGCGATGCGAACCGTCGCTACGCACGCCGCAGCGGGGTGCGGCGGCAGGGTGTGTGATGCGCCTAGTAGAAATTAGTGTAAGTCGGCGGGATGACGTTTGCAGATTTGAAGTACGGACTACTCTTATCCATAGAAGTTACAGTACTGAATTTTTGTGTTTTCTGTGTATAAAATTAATCAAATAATATTAATTGCTTCCTCGTTGCGATACCCGGCGGACAGAATACTAATCACCAAGAGAAAAACGTCTACGTGCACGTTTGGACCGTGTACTGGAGATAACCAGATATTACATTCGATTTTCTACCTTAAGTTAATACACATAAAGTAGTTCATTCCTTTTAATTTCTACGCGATTTGCTCGATTTATCAACCAACTGTACTTGCTGCTTAACTTTATGGGTTCGTTGTTTTTTTAATTCACTGATACAATACTGTTAAAAGGGTCGACGACAAAGCTTTTGTAGGTCGAAGACGCATTTGACGAATCAAAATACCCGTACGGATTTAGATGAAATTTGGTGTAGAGATCATTTGAGTGAGACCCTTGAAAGGATATAGGATATTTTTTATCTCGGTAATCATCCCTTAAGATGGTAGAAGTTTGTTTGGGACAGCTATAATTAAACTTGCGCCTAAAATAATTTTATAGCAATATTTTTTCTAAGACTATAACAAGTTCTACGCGGACAAAGTCGCGGGCAACAGCTAGTATTAGTATAGATACAAGACAAGGACTGTTCGATAAATTAAGGTACATCATAAACAAAACAAACGTCCTATGTAACGCACGCACACAGACGTGTTGCTACCATAAACATAAACGTTGTCGGCGTAACCGGCGGTACACCAGTCCGCGTACCGCGCATGTGCCGCTTACAACTGGTTTTCATGGCGTTCGGGTCTAAAAAAGCTAGTCTAGTTGAGATACTGCTTTAGCTAACGTCACTTGCCTTTGGTACGTGTCAAATAAAGCCATTACTTACGTGGGATCTTAAAAGCCCCTAACAGAAATAGAGTGCATAAATGATTTATGGACCATTTGAAATTTATGCCTAACCTCAGTGTTATGGGATCACTATATGAGATGTTTACGAGGTGCCAGCACCTACTCATTGTTTACGGTTTTTGGTCAAGGTCACGAGGTTTATGAGTTTAGGAAGGTTGATCGGACTTGTTTTGGCAAATAACATTTTTCTGTATGAGTTAGTATTCATTATTTCCTGTGAACCATCCAGAGTTTGAATTGTTTCAAGTCCTAATGTTGGCGCAGGATCCATACAGCGCGCATGGGCGGAGCCCCGCGCAGCCGTGTCCACGGCTGTAGGAAGGGACCTCTCACTGCCGGCGCTGATCAGCCGAATGGTTCGCAGTGAGGAGGGGTGGGCGGCAGTGGCCACCTTGAACCAGAAGGAGGCAGCAAAGCGGACGCGCGAGGACGACGTCAACTCGGCCCCGTAACGCCGCAGGAGGCCAGGCAGGCGGCGAAGGACCTTCGCAGGCCGTATGATGCCGCCATAACAGGGACCTGCGGGTGATGGGTCGGGAGTTCCATCAGCCGCCTAGAAAAGGTCCCAAGCAGGAAGGCTCCCATGGTGTTCTGGGGTGCCAACATCAGAGTGGGTAGGGCACTATACCCTATCATTCATGACAGAGTTCCGGATGTGTGCAATAGCGTTCCCGGGGCTCTGGCCAAAAGTGAGTGGTGGAACACCCCAGGGGTTTTAGTCCGTGCGAGTCGGACATACCCGCTTGGTTTCTCCCGAGCCGAGTGGGATCCATAACGGATTTCCCCTAAGAAAAAAGAAAAAAAAGGATCCTTACAGCGCATTTGCGGCTTATAATTTATATGTAGGGACATAAACTTTTAATTGTATTGCCTGCAGAAAAGATGCCTTGTTTTTGTTCCTTATTTTGACCCTTTGAACTTTTGAAGGACAGGCGACGCGTGCAGCGGCGTGACACGCGTGCTGTTACATTATGAGACTATGGAAACGCGCACGCCGGCCATAAACATTCCTGAGCAACGCTATATGTTTGTATTTGGGCGATTTGCAGCGACGCGGGAGCCGACTTTGCCCATAAACGTTGCCTAAGTTACTTTACCCGGGTCTAATGCGATATTTATTTACCTTTATCACAGAATAAATAATAGTACTAAGTACAGAAGGTTCACTGTTAACAAATCCCCTGTAAAACTTACTCGAGCGTCGGTGAGACGTTATAGATTTTGAAAATTAGGTGATAGAATGAAAGAAAAGTTATATCATGCATGGGTGGGGAGACGTCTACATGTAAAAAAAAACAATGTAAGAAAACAGTCTCTGATAACGAAGGTATGTTAATCTGATGGTTTGGATAGTGGGGGTGGACATGCGTTAGGGTACAAGTAAGTATGAACGAGGAAAAAATAATACTCGAGCGCGTCAGATATTTACAGGGACGTTAAGAAAACCCTAAAGACGCTCCCATTCACTAATCTGACAATTGGGACGAGACGCGAGCCCGTGGAGACTTTTTGATGACTATAATAGACGCGCGATCATATACGGGGTGGGCCCTGTAACAGGAGCAAATATTTAAAAGGAGGCTTCATTAGAGCATCTGTAGTAACCCCTTTTGTCCATTTCTTTTCAATTTTTTTTAATTCGGAGAAAAATTGATCTAAAGTTATGATATAATGTATTTTGGCACCACGAGATCATAGCACAGTAGTCAATGCAGATTTTGAGGTAACATCATGTAGTGAGTCATAATAGTTTTTGCATTTTTGTTTCCAAAACGTATTTTTGTGATTTAAAAAAAAATGGTTTTTAAAATAAAAAGTTACTTAAGTCACTCCAGAAGAGTAAAAAAGTACACGTAAACTTAAGTTGAAGAAAAAAAAACCAAAAAAAATTTTTTTTTCAATTAAAACCATTTGGAAACAATTGCTCACAAGCTTAATAATCTACCGTTTAATTTATTGCTCCTATTACCCACACCCTGTATAGAGCTTTTATAAAATGGTAATTATAAAAAAGCTCTATATTAAATAATATACTGCCGCGCTAGAGTAAATCCAAAAATCCCCGCTAGGGCTCCCCTACTATTAACATTACAATGACGAGAAATTGAGACAGACTCTACTTTTGCCAATAAAAGCACTAGACCGTTCACTTGTGGTCAATAAGCCTGCTCGTGTACGGCCCGGAGGGGTGATTACGTAACTTCTTGAACGTACGTTACGACTACTCGACTGTATTTGCCCAAACAAAATAAATGGTTGTCTGTAAAGTCAGTAAAGAAGTGATAACGTCATAAGAAAACATTGGTGAAAAATTGCATAACACGTATTGTACTCTGGTTTCGAATAAAATAGTCGATCTAATCTTGTTTCCCCATACAAACTATGTACCTCCATTTCACCCCCTTAGAGGGTGAATTTTGAAAAATCCTTTCTTAGTGCACCCTTAGACCTTATAAGGAACATACACTGTGCCAAAGTTGGAATCCCTAGAACCAGCGGTTTGACCTGTGCGTTGATATTTCGCACGCGAAGCCGGCGTTCGGAACGGGACAATGAATCACTTTTCGTGCGTGCAGCCGGCGTTCATCGATTTATAAGACGTTATCACGTCAAAATGACATTAGATCTGCCTGTCGTACGTAGTACAGTCGCCATCAGATATATCGGTGCGGCCAAAGTAGGTAACTTTTTGAACGTACGTTACGTTACGACTACTCGACTGTATTTGCCCAAACAAAAAATGACATAAGATCTGCCCGGCGTACGTACAGTCGCCATCAGATATATAGAAGCGGCCAAAGTGCTCACAAAAATTGCCCAGACATTAGAGACGTGTTCAGATATTTGTGAGCACTTTGGCCGCTCCTATATGTCTGATGGCGACTGTACAAAGCGTTACGCGATCAACCAGCAACTCGTGCACGGTGTACTGTGAGTTATTCTTGAACCCTTAAGCAGTATTTTCTTTTCGAGGTCGGACTCTTGACACCCACGGAAAACAGCCTGGCAAATATAAAGTAACGCCTCCACTCAAAACATTTCCTTTCCTCGAGAGTTTTATTGAGTTTGTAACGACTACGGCGTAATTTGATTATGTCTCTTGACTACGTAATACGAAGGCCGCTCAAAGATTACCTGAATATAAAGTTACTAGCTTTTGCCTGCGGCTTCGCCCGCGTACTAAGCGTAATTTTTAACCGTCTACAAAAAAGGAGGTTCTCAGTTGGACCCGTATGCTCCGATTGAATTGCAATTTGGCACAAATACTTTCAAGCATTTTCATGTCCACAATATTAAAACTCAAAATCGACGCCATTTTTAGGGTTCCGATACCTCAAAACCTCCAGGTCATCAGTCCACCTTGTGGGTAGGCCCCCCACAAGGTGGACTGATGACCTGGTAAAGGTCGCTGGAGTCCGCTGGATGCGGGTGGCGCAGGACCGGTCATTGTGGCACTCTTTGGGGGAGGCCTATGTCCAGCAGTGGACGTCTTTGGGCTGATATGATGATGATGATACCTCAAAAGGAGAAAACGGAACCCTTACAACTAGGTACTACAAACTACTACAAAAACAAGTTGTTAATTTTAATAAACTTACACAAAACTTAAACAAAGGGGGAGTAAACCAAAGTAAGAAGAAATTTAATGTTAACGGGACAACAGTGACCCTTCACTCGGTTGTCTGTCTGTCCGTCTGTTACATTCCCCTTCGTCTGTCCCGTTAACATTAAATTTCTTCTTACTTTGGTTTACTCCCCCTTTGTTTATGTTCTGAGTAAGTTTATTAAAATTAACTACTTGTTTTTGTAGTAGTTTGTTTAACAATATACATGTTTGTTTTGTCCTTTGTTTTAGATTCTCATCTGAGTGTACCTGGCAACTCTAAAGTCACCGGTCAAATTATTAAAAAAATATTTGCCTTTTCAAAGCTTGACGTTGGCCGAATCATCGACAACACCGATGGGGCCATAGCAAAAAAGATTGATTGATTGATTGACGATGACGATGATCCATGACAACAGGGTTATACGGAAAGGACGAGGATTATTTAAAAAAAAAACTTTAAGTATAATTACCTACTCATGGCGTGGCATGGTACACATCCACGGCTTTGACAGCGTGCACAAAAATGAGGAAAGCCCTTTTAGTCTATATAAATAGGTACCACATAACCCAATCATTTCTCGATGGCTAGGTTTTCCCCACAACAAATTATCTACTCAGATATTGAATCTGTGGTTAACACTGCTAGAAAAATTCACACCAAAAATACAAAATGAATTAGGAACCCTTATAAATTTGCGTGATGCTACATTTATTTAGAAATGCTTTTACGTAAAGCAGGCAATTCTCACATTTCGGTTTGCAAGATATCTTAATTAACTTTAAACAACAAGTAATTGAAACAGGAATTTAATTTCGACGTTCTAATAGCAATTTAATTAACATTCACTGTTCTCCGAGTTATATGGTACTAAAGTACTTATTCTGTATCTAAGAATTCACCACTTTGCTCCCATTATAATTTGGTCACTTGATTCTTTACATTCATCATCGCAAATTGTCATCATCATCATCATAATCACTGCTACTGCTGCTGCAGGCTACTGCTGCTGGACATAGGTCTCCCCCAAAGAGTGCCGCAAATTGTAAATGGATGCAATTCATGTATTGTATGCATTTACAATTTGCGGCACTTGCTGCGTGTAAAGACGCGTCTGCTGTGCTCCGTCTATCTTGTTTTGTTTGAGTACTCGTCATCGTCATCCCCCTAGCGTTATTTCCGGTTGTGCCCTAAAGAAGCTCGGGGTCCGCTTTGACACCTAATCCCAAGATTTGGCATAGGCACTAGTTTTACGAAAGCGACTGCTATCTGACCATCCAACCCAGAGGGAAAACTAGACCTTATTAGGCCGGTTCCCTCACGATGTTTTTCCTTCACCGAAAAGCTAACGGTAAATATTCCGTACATAAGTCCCAAAAAACTCATTGGTACGAGCCGGGATTCGAACCCACGACTTTTATTTGAGCACTCGTATTCATATTTAATCATATACCTAATGAAGTTTTCATTAAGTCCGCCTCTTGAACCTAGTAGAACTTATTGGTACTGTGCAATTAAGTTTGAATATATAATCAAATAGAAAATACCCCTGTCCTCACTGAAATAGAATAGATAGGCAAATACCATCTATAATTAAGTCATTGGAAAGGTCAGAAGGTCTAGACTAGAAGATGCTAATAATAGTATCGGAGGCGATCTAGGTTAACGGTCGTACCCAAACAATCTCTGTTTAAAGACATACATGTAAAGTCGAGGAAGTACCGGAATTTAGTTTTCTCCTAAATGGCCCGCAAAGTGTACATTAGTCGCTACATATTGGAAAGTAAAGTGTATAGTTTCAGGTCAGATCAGAATTAAAAAATAAAAAGCATTGCAGGCCGCCTGGAATGTTACATATAAATTCCTTTATTTGTCGAGTACCAAACTTTTTAAAAAGTTGAAACCGGCATATAAAAGATGGCACAGGTCGTATTCAGCCAATTCAACTCGTATTTTTCTGTTGCAAACGCGACGTTTTTCTATGTGTCACAAATATGTAGTTCGCGTTTTTCGGTGGAAAAATACACTTGCGATTCGGTTTAAAAAGAAAAACGGCGGGAAATCATTAATATTTTCACGTTGTGGAACGATATTTAAAGTTTATTGCTCCCCCATTTTTGAGAAAAGCACTATATTAGCCTTAGCCGGAATGGCAATTGCAGGCTTCGTATTATAATTAAACGGACTCGCAAGCTCGTCCGTTTAAACAAATACTCGGCCTGCAATTGCCTCCTTCCCGGCCATGGCAATAATGTACTATTAATAGGTATTAACAATAGAGTGGTTAAGGTGGTTTGGGCATGTAGAGAGGATGGATGAGAGAATATTAACGAAGAGAGTGTATATAAAAGGAGTGGAGGGGCAAGTTGGAAGGGGAAGACCTAGGCGAACTTTCTCTGATCAAATTGGAGAAATGTTACAAAAAGGCCAGGTCAAAAGTACCCTAAACCGACGAGCATGTATGAGAAATGTTATGAAGGTGAGTGAAGCGAAAGTGGTTTGTCAGGATCGTAGCAAATGGAGATCCGTGATCTCTGCCTACCCCTCTGGGAAAGAGGCGTGATTATATGTATGTATGTATGGTATACCGCGCTAAGGGTTCTATACGCGCTAAGCGTGCTAAAAAATAATACAGATTTTGAGTGCGCATTATCAGCGTACTATGCATATGCATGGCTCCGCTACGCAGTAGTGCTTTGGGGAGATGGCACCGAGGCGCGACAACTGTTTGTGATGCGAAAAAAGTGTATTCGTATCTTAGCCAATGTATCCCTAACAGTTGCCGCCCTCACTTTGTCAAGTACAGACTGTTAATATTGCCCTATATCTATATATTTGAAGCAGCGCTTGTTGTTCGTGAAAAGCCTAATTTATTCCAAATGAAACAAGAAAAGCAAATAATTAGAGAGCAATACAGGAATAAATTATTGTTTGCCTTTGGTAACCTTAAATTGTGTAGAAATAGTCCTCATAATAAATGTATTTTAATAATGAATAAAATCCCAAATGCAATTAGCTTGAACATCGGAACGCAGTATTTAAAAACAAATTGGAAAGGCTATTACTTGAACAATGTTATTACTCTGTTGAGAATTTCTTAAATGATAAATGTTTTTAAAAATGTAATTAGATTTATTTAATGTTACTTACTATTTATTTTTAGAAAATGAGTAGCTAAGTAGAACTAAGTACTTATTTAGTTTTTAAGTTAATATGTTGTGTCCTTTCAGGGCGTCATGGTCTGACTTATGCAAACCAAATTGTAAAATACCTAAATTGCTATGTACATGACTAGACAATGTAATAAATACTACCTTACATATTAAACGAATGGCCTAGTGATGTTCTCCAGAAACTTATTCACAAAATGTATACCTAATAAAAAAACATTACTAAGAATTTTTACTTGCCATGCACAAATTATGTAATAAAAACTACCCGATTTTATTTTATTTTTATCTAAAAAAATGTAAAACGAGCGACAATGTGCAATGGCGACAGATAAACCATACGCGGTTTTCGCTCGTCTCTTTCTTTCTTTCTAATAATTACACGGTTAAACTCGCGCATGTCTCGATGCCTCGAAAACAAACAGTCATCGTGAAGAAAAACTACCGAAGAGTAGCTCGTAGTGACATTAAATACTTGAGTTTAACCGTAATTATAAAACTGTTACGCCGATCCCTCCAAATTAACTTACCGCAAACACGAAGTTTCCTCCGAAGTAGGATGCCAGCGGGATGATCCCCTCAGGGCGGCTATTTTTAGTCTGGCTATTAATCCTATTTATTAAAGCTTGTTCACAAAAAAAAATAGCCATCGAAAACTAAGTTTCCACTGTCACCCAGTAGGTCTGGGTAGTGCAAACCGCAATTAGATAACCAACTGAAATCCACCCATTTTTCCATAAAAATTTCTACCTCTGGCATGATTTAAAACAATTTATGACTTGCATACGGTAATTAAGAGTGGAAAGATATTTGCGGAACATTATAGCATCGATAATCTATTCGAGTAAAGGAAAAAAAGAACCTCTATGACCCAAACGTGGAAACTAAAAAAATCTAAGACTACAATCCAGAGATTTGGAAAGTTAGCCCAAAAATGGATAGCAGCTGATATAAATTTCCACAACGCCACTTAAAACGATAGGTGAAGAGACCTTCTTTTTAATTAAATTCTTTAAAAAATGACATTTCATATCCATCACCTGACAACAGTGGTTACTTTTTTTCGTGAACAAGCCTTATACAAAATTTAAGTTCAAAATTCAACGTTTGGTTCCTGGACGACGGTACCCTCTAGGAGGCGACTTGGTTACCGTACCTACTCTCTGATCTCTCGCTCACAAAACTAAATTTGACTCTATTGGTTTGGAACTAAATTATAACAAGTGTGAACTCTACGTACAAACCTGAACTATTTGGACATTTCACACCAATTCAATAATTTAACACCAAATATATTTTTTTTACAAAGGATTCGCAGCCTCCTAGAGATTTCTATTTTCGAAGATTTTTTTCAGAATTTCTGCGCTTATCGTCTACTTCAAATCAGTCCTCATTCGGCTCTCTTTATCTAAAATTCTGCCTTTTCGTCAATGATGTAATATAAAAAAGGAGGTAGATAGGTTTTACGCGCTCGAAAAATGGCACACTAAAATTGAGTCGATTGGCACAACTTGCCTCAGTTTCGAGTCGTCAATGGAAACGTTGCTGTCGGATGCCATTTTCAGACACGGAATTTCGTATAGACAACATATCTACCTTGCTTTTCGTCCCTAAATTGTCATACGCGCTTTGCTGCCGCCCCTTTTGGAAACATCAAAATTTAGTAGCAATTGATTGACTCCTTAGTGCCACGAAAAAGGAGCGGCCGACTTACCTGCACTTAGTAGATGGTTTTGTTCTATTTAATTAATATAAAAGCTGTTTACGTAGGTAATTAATTTATTTTCATTGACATTGACGACACCGACACCTGACAAATGTGTCTAAGGTTGTTGCCGGTCAATAGCTACTTTCGTAAGCATCGTATTGTGTGACATATCGAATGAAAGGGGTTGTTGTAAGCATCGCATATATTTTTTTAATAAATTTAGCAAAAACAGATTTGAAGTAATTTAGGAAAAAAGACGAAAATTGACCATCCCCCCCCCCCTTATTTCCGATACTAAAACGCTTAAAATTGAGTATTCAAAGTAACGGGAAAATTCTCAATATTTTACGAAACCCTCACCACGCGAGTTGAACTCGCACTTGTCTGGTTTTTTTTTAATATTAAAAACAATATGAACTGCATTAAATAAATCAATAATCGCCTCTCTGAATCGGGAAAAAAACCAGCAATTTTACTGTACCGATCGAAAGGCTCAATCATAAGCATTATTTCATCTAAATACCATCTCGAATAAAAATATGACCATGAAATTTCACATTTAATTAAACATTTTGGTTCAGAAAAGCAATTTCTCTGAATATGTCGTGCTTATAACAAGTGATTTTATAATTTTATTAAATTTATTGTAACTTGCAATTACAATAAATTTAATAAAATTAAATGTTGATGTTTTAAATTAAATGTGAAAATTCGTGGTCTTTCTTTTATGTAAAATTACAACAACAGCCAGGTTTATAAACATCATTTTTTGAAAACAATTACAATTTTAAAACGGACGGATTTAGGTTACGGACACAATAAAAAACAAAAACACTCGCGGGATTAAAAATAGGTCATTAAATCTGGCATGGCACCGCTTACGACCAAGTGTGTTGAAAAAGTTTATTGTAACCATTTCCACGTTTTCCATTTGTTCGTGTTTAATTGTTCTAAAACATGTATTGACGTAATGACCCTTTATTATCCTTAGGCCCACAACGAAACCCATTTTAGTTAGATTATAGTTTCTGTGTATTTAGGCGCGCCGAATTAACGTTGTTCAGTTTGTTTTGTTTTGCGTAATTTTACGTTTAACGCTTACACTAGAGGTCTAGAGAGGCAAGGCATACTGCCCTGCTATTCTGTTACTTGTTTTAATCCATTCCCGGCCCGTGACGACACGTATGCGTCCCTACGCCGTTGTCGCTTTCCGCTACATTCGAGGAAAACCACAGGATGGGTTACGAGCATAGCGCGTAGCGATTCTGGGCACTGAATGTTTTAACCCATTCCCGACCCGTGACGACACGTATGCGTCCTTACGCCGTAGTCGCTTTCCGCTACATACGAGGAAAACCACAGGATCGGCTACGAGCGTAGCGCGTAGCGATTCTGGGCACTGAATGTGTTAACTCATTCCCGGCCCGTGACGACACATATGCGACCCTACGCCGTAGTCGCTTTCCGCTACATACGAGGAAAACCACGGGATTGGTTACGAGCGTAGCGCGTAGCGATTCTGGGCACTGAATGTTTAACCCATTCCCGGCCCGTGACGACACATATGCGTCGCCGTAGTCGCTTTCCGCTACATACGAGGAAAACCACGGTGAGCTTAACACATTCAGTAATGTGTTAAGCTCACCCCAACGCTCACCCACAAATATATCTTGACGCCGCGATTCGAAGTAAGTACCTTACTAAGCGTAGGTCTACCTCCCCACCTGTCACGCCTAGACCCTAGGTCATAGTTTCGTTAGACGTGCACGGGTGGGGTGAGGCGCAAGGGCACGTAAAGTTACTTTATCGGGGTCCGTAATGTTTCATATAATGTCAGGATAACTAACATACACTTGATATACAGTAAATTGACATAGAGTTACTTGATATATTGTAACGTTTGATATAAGGGTTCTTTGCTATGTTTTGAGTACTCAAATTATCGATTGATATAATTTAAAATAATTGCGTTTTCATATAACAGTCAAATCGCCGGGTGGCCATGGCCGGGCGCGTTGCCTCGCTGAATGGCAGCAGCAGTGCCTCGTATCATCGCATATCGGCTGGACGGATTTCATCAATAATGGAATGGTGTCCTTGGATTGGTCTCGGCTACCGAAGTGTTTTAGGGTGCGCCAAAAAATCTTTTTTTTATTTTATTACAATTAATCAAAACTGGATCAAAACAAAGAATTTGTAACAGTAAATTTACATGAATTAAATACAAATCAAATATTTATGAGCCTAGACTTTTAGGTGGAGTACATAATTGCCATTATGTTCGCTACTGTACAGTCGACGCCAAAAATACGTTTACACTTTTGCACCTTATTCCATTGCAATAAGGCGAATAGTGTAAACGTATTTTTGGCGTCGACCGTACTGTGTCAGTGTCTACTGCTCCATATTACCCCGCACGCCGAACGTCAGACTTTCGATCATTATGTAAACTTCGTTATATTTTTTCTGCCTTAACGTCGTTAAATAAAATGTTACACGGACATTAAGCTATATCGACGTTTTGTTAATCAGAGGACCGTGTTCCACCTCATTTAGTGTCCAATCTCGGTACCTAGTACCTACGTACATCACCCAGTTTAATAAAACTTTATGTATAACCTGGTTTCGCCATATTTCGACTTTATTTCAATACCGTGATGGTTCAATTCTCGATCCGTTTCGTTCCACGAGTACTCAGACTTTTAGGTGCTGTGAACTTCGCAAGTATTTACTTTTTGAGGAAAATATTTTTTCTGTAAGACGTGTGTAACTAGGGCTCGGTTATAAGGTTAAATCTTACCCCCTTTTAAGAAGGTTGCCTACCCGCTCGGCAGGAGGTTATCTTTCTAGCTAGATATTTCAATAAAAAATATTTATTCTGGTAATACTTTTAAGGCACCTTCACAACTCAAAGAGCATTTTGCTATGAAAAAATATCTTTTACAATTACAGTAGTAAATTCATGTCTACATATAAAACTATGTCTACTATCCATCCATCCAACCAAATCCATACTAATATTATACTGTAACTGGTGACCGAAGAGCTTGCGGCTTTCTCGCGCAACGCATCAGCATTGCAATTCAGCGAGGAATTGCAATGCTGATGCGTTCCGCCAGCATCCTTGGTACAATGCCTCGAGGGCCTTTTTTAGATTTAACTTAGTTTTCATTTAATTTAGTTAATGTTAATCATCATCTTTGATCAAAAAATAATTATACTGAATCTATCCTAATATAATCTGAAAATAACTCTGTCTGTCTGTTTTACGAGTGTACGCGGACAAAGTCACGGGAAATACCATAAAAACAGGTGATTCATTAATTCATTATACACTATAGTGTACTCGCACGTAATACCTTTGTACACATTACGTATAATAAAAAAAGTTTACGCAATTGGATTTTTTTTACAACAACATTGGTCAGCCAAACAACAAAAAGGTACAAATACAAACGTAAAAATAAAACAGTTCTGGCAAATTCAACAAGTCAAAGGAAACTTATTGAGATGGTTCGTTTTGTACCTAGAAAACCGTTCACATAAAAAAAAACGGCTACGAGTCAAACACGTCTCCGGTGCCCTCTGGCACTTCAGGCCTCTAATTTAGGACCACTTCTATTTACTCATTCATTATTCTACCTACTCATTATTTATAATGACTTTGGCGAATGCTTTCGGAATTGCAAATTTACTATGTTTGCGGAAAACTATCAAACATCCTAATGATTGCAAACTAATTGTTTCCATAATTACTGCTTAAATAATCAACTTTGTCTTACGACAAATGTCTTCATATTCACATGTGAGGAGTGATGATAATTGGATAATTCCAAAAAAACTGTATATTTTATATAAAAATCTAATGAAATGTAACAACACGTCTTTTCTTAATCGCTCCGATCTCAATCTCCAATAATCAACCATCACCGTATCTAATATCGAAAAAGTCTTAAGTCATTCATTCTTTCTCTTTCACACTATGCCCATGCTATCTCATTCACTCACTATACGTCATTCATACGTTCCTTTTCACTCAAATCCTAATATACATGTATATATATATTCATTTGATTTATTTGACCATCAACAAAGCAAAGTACAAGTAATACAACAAAAAATAAATAGAAGTACAAAAAACCAATTTACAATAATTACAACTAATTAAACTAAACTTAAAACTAAGTATCAAACAACCCGCCCCGCGTCCCTCCTGGTGCAAAGGTGCCCATTACGCTAGCCGCATTGCCGCGCTGAACAGCTATGGCTAACCTTTGCACCAGAAAGGACCCAGAGCGGGGATCCAGTCCTCTTTCCTGCAAACGACGACCCACGATATTCATTTTAGTAAAAATAAAATTACTGGTCAATTTAATATAGGAGGGAATAGTAGATTGTTAACCAAGGGTTGAAAGCCACCCATTTCAGTCAAGATATTTTGGTATATTTATTTCTAGAATTATTGGCGCTCGAACGAAGTGAGATAATTCTAGACTGAAATGGGTGGCTTTCATCCGAGTTAAACACTTTACTTTTCATTTCGAATAATAGGAATATAAACAACACACAGGAAATACAACACCGAAAAAATATTACTAAAAATGTATTTATAACTTTTCTAAATAGCTTTAATAACTTTAATTGACTTAAATTACAACTTTTTATATAACGTTACCGTAATAACTAACAATAAACATCAAAAAACAATTCAGTTTAACGAAGTGTGGCTGTTTAGGTTTCTGCCATTGGTCATTGTTTTTTTTTATTACTTTTCAGCCCTAGGGGCGACATGCCTTCAACCCGCTATTCAGATAAACAATGACCTACTTTCAGAGTATGCGAGATGAAAAAGTAGTTCAAAGGGTTGTATCTGTGAAAGATCTGGGAGTATCACTAGAATAGAAAACGTTAGTAAACTTACTGCAAAGGCATCCTATCAAATACTGGGTTTAGTCTCAAGGTCTAAAAAATCTGGTCTCAGTTTCTCATTTTTAATAATATGCGTGCCAGTATTAAACGCCAAATCAGTTTAATACTTATATTACTCTAAAACGGTACTTTTGTTGGATGCTGCGTTAACTAGTTTAGTTTGCCGGCTATTTGCTGCACACAATTGGCTAAATTATATATTTTTTCATATGCATGTTTATTTTGTTCCAACTAGTTTTTAATTTTTATTATAAAACGGAGTAAGCTGTCCTTTGTTTTGTTCCGATGGCATTGTCACTATTCACACTCGGCGTCAAATACTTTGTAGCAACCAAAGTAGTCAAATACTTCGGTACACCATATATTTAGTATGCTGTACCGAACTATTTGGCCACTTTGTCTGCTACAGAGTATTTGACGCCTGTACATTAGTAATTGTGTTTAAACCTCCTAGTGGGAATGCCTTAGGAAACTTCTTTTTCCTTTTTAAATAACTGTATATTTCTATTTCTGTTTTTTCCCCAATAAAGGAAAATAAAATAAAATTACGATCTTTGTTTACCGACCGACTAAAATAAAGGCTGTTTTATTTGCCAATCGATCGGAAATATTTTGATAGGAAGCAAACTGACGCCTCCAGCTAATGTACACTGATATAAGTGTACTTAAGGGACACAAGTTATATGGGTCCAGCAGATCAGTCCAGTCTTTGACTACATATCAAAACTAGGTTGCCCTCTGGAAATCCAGCAGGAAGCAACTCAGGGTTATATCTGGGGTGTTCACAGGTCACTTCGGCGTCAAGGACCTCTTGGCCAAGATGGGACTATCGAACAGTACAGACTGTAGAATGTGTGGCGAGGAGGATGAGACTATGGAACACTTACTGTGTGAATGTCATGCCCTTGCCAGACAAAGAATGAATCACTTTGGTAACGGCTACCCGCAACCAAAGGAATTCAGGGTGTTCCCACTGAGCTGCATCATCCGCTTTGTGGAAATGATGGAGCGAGCTTGGGAGTAGCGATAAAGGGGAGGGCAAATGCACAAAAGATCCCACTGGGTCGAAGTGTATCCGAAAGGGCCCTCAACTAGATAAGATAAGATAAGCTTGCCCACCTCTTCGTCCGAGTATACTCGTTAATAGCTTTAAGGGATTTTGTTTTAAGAAGTAGGTACAGTCAGCATCATAAACATGTATACACTTTTCGACCTTATGTCTAAGTAATAAGGTCATAGAATGTATACATGTTTATGATGCTGTCTGTACTTACCTACTCTATCAACGATGAAGGTATATTTACCGAAACACTTAAGTTTTCTCATAAAAATTTAATAGCATGTATCAAATCACTGCACTCATGCAACTACATCTGCACGAGGCCACACATAAAGCGGGTGATAGGAGCCTATGGGGCAGTCTGGTCATCAAGAACATGTTTATGATGCTGAATGTGCTTGCCTACTCTATCAACGATGAATGTTTATTTACCTCAACACTTAGAGTTTTCTCAATAATTAAATTTCATGTATCAAATCACTGCACCCATGCATAGTTGCATCTGCACGAGGCCCCACATGAAGCGGGTGTTAGGAGCTTATGGAGAAGTCTGGTCATCAAGAATAGGACATGATATCACGATCCTCAGCATTGAGGGGACTACTGATGATGATGATGAGATTGTAAGGTGTATGATAGGGTATCTAAATACAAGTGCGTCCATGATAGTAAATGTGTCGATTCTAATATATTAAAAAGCAAATATCCCGGGGATTCAAACCCAAAATTTATTAAGTTGAACTAACAAGTGAACTAAATAATTATTGTAACGCAAGCTCCTAAGGCCGGGGATTTTTGGGCAGCAGACGAGACATGTCAAGCGAAGTCGCGTGATTCTGTTTGGCGTGATTCTGTTTGACGTGATTGGCGACACGAGTCGCGGGATTTGTCTCCTAGTGAATCCCTGGCTTTTATAAAAGCATGGAACTTTTATCGCAGAGCTGCCCGCGCGGCTCCGCCCGTGTGTTACAGATAACTCAGACGGATAATAGTTGTTTTAAATCGACACGAGTTGCGAATTACCTATTCGCACGTGTATCGTACAACGTTTTACAGTACATATGGCTCTTTAAAGTTACAACATATGCACGGAAAGTGCTCATTTGCGCACTCGTGCGGGAAAGTAACACCATGTGTACTGTAATAGTATATTTCGATGCTAGTGCGGAAAGTATGTCATTAGGACACGAGTACCGAGATATCTTGCCACGAGCCGTAGGCGAGTGGTAAGACTCGGGACGAGTGAATAATGACATTTCCGCACGTGTATCGAACGACGTTTTTTAATACAGTCGCGAAAAAATAAGAAAAACCACAAGTAAGGAATTTGAACCTTTTATAGTATTCATTCTGTAACATCATTGAAATACAAATGAAGATTAATACAGTTCAAATGCAGTTGAAAAAAGTTCTATCTTATTTATTTTTTATTGACATAAAAAATAATGGTACAATTTGTACAAGGAAAAGTAAAAAGCACTAGTGCGCGAAAACCAACTTTGCGCACGCTAAACAGCTACGTAAAGTAGCACTTTTTGAGCAACTGTATAAAAAATATTACATGTCCATCCCATCTCATGGTAGAAAAAAAAGGTAAGTCATTACCGGCGATGTAGGTATCTTGTCTACGTCACGCCAAACAAATATATTTAAAGTTTTTTTTTTGTTACTAAATGGAAATATACATATTTAATCAGAATGTAAATACAAGATTATGATTAACATTAACTAAAATAAATTAAAACTAAGTTAAATCTAAAAAAGGCCCTTGAGGCATTGTACCGTGGATGCTGGCGGCATTTAAAGTTAGATTTATTTATTTCACAACATACAATGCACTTAAAATTACGCATAGTAATTTTTTTGGAACCTATATTGTGATCGTCAGATATTAAACAATGTCATATTGGGTACGTTTAAATTATCATAATAATAGATAATACAAGCTCATATCAACAAATTAATAAATAAAATCACCTTTCGGGTCATCAGTAATCTAGAAATAAAATATATCAAATAAATTCAAAATATTATAGGTACAATTCACATGTCAGTAAAATACAAAATAATAATCTAATTAGGTACTAATACGAAACATGTATGTTCGGTCCCAGTTCCTTAAAGTGTAAATACCTACAAGACTAAACCAAAATTAAATTAAAATAACTAAAACTAAACCATACCTGCCTATCACGCAGGCAGTATTCTAATGTAAATCTAATTGGTAATGTTGCCATTGTGCAAAATTGCCTTCACAAATGTTGCCATTGACTGACATCTTCCATACAAACAAGGAGTTTTGTTAATGCATGTTTTTTTTTTTAAATTAGCTGGTTGAACCTAAATATATCAGTTTAACGTAAATATCGATTGAAAGCTGGTAAATGAAGTAACGCAATTTACTCGGGTAATTTAATTTTACACAGTGGCAACACACTGACTGTCCGCCATTTTTAAGATGCTGATTACGTACGCAAGATACGCTGACGTCACGAGCTGTCACGGGAATTACTTACCTTGTTTTATTCTACCATGGTCCATCCTGAAGATCAATTCTATATGTATGTATACAGGTGGGATACTCTTTGATATCGGGTAAGCAGTGCCGGAGATTACATATAAACCTGCTGTTACTTTATTCTTTACGTTTAAGTCCTGAGACTGGATCTTGAACAAATCTTGGTGCGATCTTATTATATTATCCGGGTAAATAAGAAATCATAAATAAATAAAGATACGACGGACAGTACCTTGGTGAATATAACGCAAATAAGTATTTTTTTGCCAATAGGGCCCACGGCGAATATTAAATCTGTTGTTGGTTATCACGGTTGATGTGATCATGATTTCTTGATTACCACAGATGATATTAATTTAAAATTTTATTAAATTAAATTAAATAAAAACCAGCCAAGTGCGTGTCGGACCACGCAAAACGAAGGGTTCCGTGCTTATTAAAAAGGTCGTATCGCCACCAAAATGTGCACCCCTAAAAATTTTTTTTAGTCATTTTAATTACAAAACTATGTACTCTGCTCCTGCGGACCACTCATGCAAAAAAGAAGTACCTACCTAGGGCGGCACATCATGCACCCAGAAGAGGTACAACATATCACCGCCCAAAGAATCTGGAATTTCTTGGAGGCAACGGGTCTTAACGGTGAACTATAAACAGGAAAGGGCTGCCACAATAGATCATTCACTGGTCGAAGCGGCACATTAAAGGCCCACAAATATCAAATAATAATGATAATAATAATGTAGCGGCTAACAAAATACATCTATCCTCAAAATTTTATTCAAAGATACCTTATAGTTTTCGAGAAAAAATGCCTGTGACATACGGACAGACGGACAGACGGACAGACGGACAGACGGACATGACGAAACTATAAGGGTTCCGTTTTTGCCATTTTGGCTACGGAACCCTAAAAATGGGCAACTGTTAGATGATGAAGCGATCGATCGAATGTGGTTGAAATGGTATTGAAACGTAAAATGACTTGATACATGACGTCTTGACATCGTCGTGAAGCTAAAAATTTTTTAATATGTTTAATTCGTAAAAATTTGCACACCTGTATCCAGGTTGATTACGTTGGTTTATTTATTATTTTTAAGATCTTGTAACCGTAATCTCGCAAATAAACCATTTCATTTCATATCATTTCAAACAACTTGCTTGAAAAAGGGAAGCTATATTTCATACTTTTGTAGGCAACTTCGCCGAGTTTTTTACGCCGGTTCTTCTCGAGGCAGAGGTTTTCTTTCCGAACCGGTGGTAGTTTATCGACATTCATAGGTGTATGTAATATGCCTAAATTAATGAATAAATCACTTTCACTTTGACTTTGAATATGCATAGAGCTGTTACTATTGACGGTGATTTTAGCAGCGGTTAAAAACGCGATGCAGTTTCGATGCAGTGTATACGTACACGTACAGTCGCTTTTGTATCGTTACAAAAAGTCACCATGTGTCGCTCTTAGATCTTTCAGCACGGCTATGTCGGCTATCACAGGACGGCCCGCGAGTTGTGTCGCAGTGACATAGACTATCCGTCTCTTTCTAATTAGAACGGTTAGCAAGAGCGAGCCGTCGTGTGATAGCCGTGCTGCCCCCCTATTCTTTAACTTGTTTTAAGCTCACCTCAACGCTCACCCACAAATATATCTTGACGCTGCGGTGCGTAGTAGCTAAGCGTAGGTAGAGGTCTAGTTTCGTAACGGGTGACCGGCGGGGTGAGCCGCATTTGCGCGTAGCGAATAACAGCCCTGGGATCTTTCAACGGTACTAGAACGGCCAACTACACCTATACGCTCTCTTCACTGCACGATCATCTCAAACCTCTCCAAGTGCCCGAGCCAGCGGGTACAACTACTAGTGCGAATTCTTTATCGAGGCCGAATTCACTTGTCTTTGTGCCTAGTAAATAATTTGTGCCTAGTAAATAATTTGTCTTTCATTGCTAAGCGGTAAACAAAGCAATAGTCTTTTATTGTTATGTGTACCTAACAATGAAGATTAATAGTTATTTACGATACAAGTGCAGAAAATAGGAAATTCGCAACGAGTGGCGATAAATTAAAACACGACCGAAGGGAGTGTTTTAAATCGACACGAGTTTCGAATTACCTAGTCGCACGTGTATCGTACAACGTTTTACAGTACAAATGGCTCTTTAAAGTTTCAACATATGCACGGAAAGTGCTTATTTGCGCACTCGTTTGGGAAAGTAACACCATGTGTACTGTAAAAAATATTACTTAGCAATGTTGACCATTTTGTATTTAAAACAATAGACTATTGTAACAATAGAGTCGTTATTCGAGTAAAGTAAGATTTCATTTCGAAGCGTATGTGGCACGTGGCTATTTTGACTAAACAATTGCTTTGTTGGACCGATGGCTTTTAAGATAAAATCCGGTCTAGAAAAAGAATCCGCACTATAAATATATAATCTTTTTGTTTTCCTTTGTCGCTTCCATATTATTACCGTGAATCGTCAGTAACATCTACGTTGGGCTGTTTGTCGGTCATTGTGTGTCAGACTGTCATAAATAAAAGATAACGTAATGTTTTTTTACGATCGCCTCTCTCACAACAACACTGTGTCTACACGAAACCCACTAACATTTTCTAAATTGGATAGGCTTAAGAAAATACCTTTCAGAATATTTTCCCTGCGGAGAGGAAAATGTGAGGTCCCTGAATATTTAAGCAGACTGTTAGCAGTGTTTTGGTTACGTTGAAAATATTGGATTATTATTGGGCTGCCAACGATAACATTAATGTAAAATGTATAATTATAATAAAGTAACGTATTCGCTAGTGCAAAATAGTCCGCGAGGCAATTCATTTTCATTACAAAATGAAAATTCAATATTCCTCCTCCCCTTTTAATCTTCGAAATCTGTTTTTGTGGAGGCTTTCCACTGGTGCACTGATAAATAATGTAAATGCGAAAGTAGAACACTCTGTCAGTCTGTTTCTTTCGTCTTAATCTTGACAATCCAATGTGACGCTTGGTAGGGGGGAGGTAGAAAATGAGTACTACCAAGACATCAACAAAAATATATATTGGGGACATAGGTCCCGTAAAACAAGGAAAGGAAGGGTCGTGGGTGGTCTGCCCGTCTAGATCAACCGCCGTAGTCCGGTACTCTCCTGGCTGGCGGCGGCGGTCCGAAGCAGGGGTCACGCTCGGCTTGCTGTGACGAGGAGCAGGAACGGCGGCGGGCGAACGTTGAAGCGTTCCAGCCCAGGCTGCCGAGATGGTGGGTGTGCGTCTGTCCGCGTTTCTTTCTTTTTAAGTAAAACGACGTATTCTTTTATTCCTCAGTATATATCTGATAACCAATAATATCAATAATGAATCAGGAAAGTGAAACATAAAAATATAAAATCACGCTGAAACCGGGCGTGCTGTCGCGAATCATGATATGGAGATGATATCGCGATGACTTTAACTCGTGGTCGGATCGTGTAGTGCCGCCTTAAGAGATTATTTGCACTGGCAAGGTTATGATATATTTGTGACTATGGGTAGACTAAGGTTGTAGTCTTGGAATATTTAAGCGTGTGTTCCGTTGGAGGAGCCTCATTTGATGGTCTACCGTTGGCGAGTGTCGAAGAAGTAGTCTGAGGTGTTCTCGCCACGGAGCTGGAGGCGGAGGACTACGCAGCCGGTGTCAGAAAGCTAAGTGTCTCAGTTTCTCAGCACTTTATATAATTTCTTCTATTTGCTTTATTGTTCTACGATAAATGTGTTCTATAATTTACGTATTATACCTAGATGGTTCATATCATGAGAGTCATGATTTCTGCGTAATGATACTGATCTATGTCGCATGCTAACTGAGTGTCTCAATATCCTGATATCTCGTCTGTTCTTAATGTCTCAATTACGCTCATACTTACAGTAACTTTATAACTCGCTACCCAAGTGAAACTACCCTGTTTTGCCACCATTAGGGTGTTGGATTAGGTAACGACCTCTCTTAATGGTATTCTTTGACATTGATAGATACTAGCTCCCATAGCTTTGTCCCTGATGGTCTCACCTAGGAAAGTAGAGGTGGGACCCCACCATACACCGTGGAGGCACGGCCCGCGTTGTATGGTGGTTAGAAGGAGGGATTCCTGGTCTCAGCCGTGTAAGATGGTGCGAGACGCTACCGTACTATTGCTTGATAGGTGGAGGCATGGGCCCGCCTTCCATAGCTATGATGGGTGGTCGTCGCATAGTACGGTGGTAGTGGAGCTGTAGTCGGTGGGGTCGTTCTGAATCTGATACCTCCCTGGGACTCGGCCCGGAGGTGCATAGGGAGTGCTGTAAGACCTGTTTAGCAGGCAGTAAGGTGCGCTAACGTTAGTGGCTGGCCACGCCAAGGTGCCTCATAGGTCTGGTAAGGAGGACAACTCGAATGTAGAGGCAGCCTTAGCAGGCACCGCTAGATTCGTGGAGAATCGCTTAAGGGGAACTCAGTGGGCTTATTAATACCTAATAACTTGACTGACTGACTTACTCATCGAGCCCATAAGGATGACCTCTTTACTGTGATGACGTAATATATTCTAGTTGCTAATATGAAGTCATCTCAGACTGCTACTTGAGACTACTTGTATATAATCCTTTGTTTGTGAGAGCGAGTTCAGTATAAGAGGAGGTTCATAGTTGCTCGGCCGATAGGCGAGAACATGAGGAAGTATAAAGCACACACATGGTGTGTGGCTAACCTCCTATATATAGCACAAGGACTTAGTATCATGTAATTGAGACTGGTAGGGTGATTAATCTAATCACATGAAATTACTCAACTCCATTTTGCTTGGTAGTTGGAACCCGCAGGTGCTGAGTTCTAAGACCTAAGCGACAGTAGTGTCATAAAATACTTCTAACCCACAGGTGGGGCATGCGAGACTCGTCGTGTTGGATAGCGAAGCAGATATACGTAGACTGCGTTGGATGATAAAGGTAGGATTCAAATTATCCCTCCTTTGATCATATTTGAACTTTCGCGCCGCCCTCTAGTTTTGCGCAGTCTAACCAGAGTATGTCATATTCTGTAATATCACATATAGTGTGATTTGTTACATTCCTACATAAAGAGGGGCGGTCACGACATGGTGGATGTAGTGCTGGGATATTTGAATCCGTGCCTATCGTTTATATCGAGATGATAGGCAATTTGATTGGGCATTTTGTTTCAGTCTGTTCTGTCTGAACCTGTGTTATGGCAATTTACAGTCGTAAAAGTGTATGGTGTAGCATATCGATTATTTGTTGATGCACGTACGATTCCTTGATCGATTGAAACACACAAACAGCAGTATGATTTATTTGTCCCAATTTTACATTTGTTTGAGAACAATGCAAATTTTCAGCTAGATACATCATACAGTATGTATCAAATACAATATCAGTTGAATAATGATACATTAAATTAAAGCTTGTACGGAACACTAATGGTGATGTCAATTCAGCCAGTGGCCAGGGCTGGTTGCATCTCGATCAGTGCTTCAATGTTGTAAAAGAAGATTCCTTTTCAAGTGCTTCCATGGTTTCATAAGCATTAATGTTGGTTTATTGCTATTTTTACCCGACTGCGCGACGCAAAGGAGGGTAATGTGTTTATCATTTACGTACATGATTTGTACATCCAGTTTATAGAAGCTAAGAAACAGTTACCATGGATAAACAAAGCTGAAAAGCAGCGGATTAAACTGTTTTAATCATAAATTAGCATCACAGTTCAATGATTTTTTCAGTCGAAAATATTATGTTCATATTTATGGTAATATGTGTATCAAAGAATTGTGCTAGCATCGCCGTTAGATGGCGATTGGAGTGATTCCGTGCAAATTGACGAACGAGATATGAGGGTAGTTCGATATTTCGTAGCGATGGGCCGAAATTTTTCTAAAGTGTGTTGAATTTTTCATAAGTGTTGAAAACAATCTAGAAAGTCGTGATTTTGGAAGGTACAGTTCATTGGAAAGTAGTACGAGGAACGCGGTACCGTTGGATAGTAAAAGTTAAGAAAATGGCTAAGCATCTACGTGAATCTCGATGTCAGATTCTGTTTCGACGATTGTTTTGAGGTATAGACTCAGTTTGTGAGGATTTTCTTGAAATAGGACACTAACATAGAGATCGGAATAGAATCGATGGTTTCTTCGACAGTGATTGTTACAGCAGTGGTACGAGATATAGCTTGTATAGTGTGTGTGTTGTGTACTGTGTAGGTACATACTATCTTTGTGAAATGCTAGAACATTTCCTTTCAAGATGTGATTCTTACTAGACTTGCAAAGTAACTAGTAGCTACGCCGTAGCGCGCTGCAGCTTAATTTTGGAAGAAGTGAAGTTCGTTGGATGCTCACAACGCATATGGGTGTTATCGTAATTAGTGTTGAATTGATAGATCTTTCAATTGATGCTAGTGTTTTGATTTGGCCTGTGAACTCGGTTCAAAATTTAGTTGTTGTGGTATTAAGGTACATCATTCTTTAATTCTTTCAAGCGATTACAAACATACATAAGTGTGTGACTCGGTTTACGAGTGGGACAGTCTCGCTATGTTGTCAAAGTATTTGAGTGACGAGAAAGGGTTTACTTGTGGGAAATGGCTTCCTTGTTTTTGATTAATACACAGAGTACGTAGCTCGGTGTTTGTAAGTAGACAACTTGATTTGCAGTAAATTTGATGTTACTCAGATAGATTATTACTTACTTATTGGGTTGGTATACTTATTGCAACGTGTAAAATTTAAAAGGCGTAAGACACATTATTTATAGACAAAGAGATGAATAAGTACTACTACTGTGACTAGGTCACATGACTTCAGTTTCGTACATTATTCCATGAGTGATTAGCTTGTCTATTACGTAATGACGTTGTAAATTGAAATATCGTTTCAATTCTACACAAGCTTAGAGAAATCGTTTCACTTCTATACGAGTCCCAGCAATTAGAGAAATTAGATTAATGTCAAGTATCCATAACATATTTACCTTCAACGTTACTATTTTGAGTTACTCAATACCATTTACATTTATGTTGAGCATTCATATTCAATATTCATATATTTATTGGTAAAAGTATAACATTTTAATGTTCAAGTCAATTTGTTACATTTAGCGTTGGTTACATAGATTTAATGGTTATATTTTTTTCTTAAAATAAATTCATCTATGCTATAGCCTGCTTGGTCAACTAATAGTTTTTATCCTATTAATAAATATTTCAGTACATTAAAGAGATTTCAAAGAACTTAATAAGTAATTGAAGAAGTATTCTTAAGAAGGTTAGAGGTAGTACTTACATAAAACGAAACATGTCATGGAACAAATTAATTAGCCAGTATTTTTCTTGGTTCATATAAGTCAATTAACTTGGTAATGAGTTTGAAATCAGGATTAACCAATATTCTATAATCATGCGTGCGAATGACTATACATACATAGTATGATTCATTATAGGTGTATATGTATGTTGGATATCAAAGTAAAATCAAGATAACTTGTCAGACTTTTGATTCAGTGTGGTTAGTCATAATTTGTGGTAAAGCTATTGCTTTCTTTTTACGTTTTTCTTCGGAGAAGTAGTTTATTACTTTACATTACGTAATTGAAATTTTAATTTCTTCAAATAACGATAGAAAGTAAAAATACGTGTGAGAACAGAAAGAATCATTATAGTTATACATATAGAGTACGTTTAATCATAGAAATAATTAGACATCTAGCGGATGAATATGGATTAGAAACGGAAAATTCATTCTGTCATTTCAATTAAATTAAATGGGAGTCGATACTTATTGCCTTCATGTTATTTTGGGGTTACCTTATTTACTATTGCGATAATGGACAAGTGTTATAGTGCCTAATTACTTATGTGGATTAGAATATCGAATTATACTCAGTTAAAGGGAGAACTTAGAATGAATTTACCTAGTGCACAGACTAGCATAGTTGTAATAATTACATGAGTTAAACAGGAATAAATACGTATAGGTCAGTACCTAATGGTAGATTCATTTTGAAGCTGATTACTGACCGTCGTACATATTAAGATTGAATAAGGATGATGATGATATATAATAGTATACCTATCTAGTACTAACTATAGTAGTTAATTTAAAGGACGCAGTCCATACATTTTCAGTGCGAAAATTAAGTATACGTTCGAGATATTTATTCAGTTTCATGTTTTTATTTCATTGGCATACAATACAAGTAAAGTAATTATTTCTATAAGGAAAGGTTTCATGCAAGTTTGAAATTTAAAACCGTGGTTTGTCAGTATGTGTACTATATTCCAAACTTAGAAAATTTTCGGTCTAGACATTCCATTGCAGGATGGATGTATGATTGGAACAGTTTATCTTTCGTGAAGTTTAGGAACGATTATTGGTAGTATTAATGTTACGTTCTAATCGAGCAGTTTCTTTGACAAAGTTGGAACACTCTTGTTGTTAAAGCGTTTTTAGTAGTTCCATCTCTTCCCTTCGATTCGTCATGCTTATATAGGGAGATATAATGCCGAAAATTAGATTTCATGTTATTGTGTATTCTGATAGAAACTCGTTTCAGGTTCCTGAGAACTACTGCATTAAGTATGAGTGAAAGTTTGATTTTCTAACATATGATAGTTTCTTCTAAAACGATCTTAAATTCTGGCAGTAATAATCGTGTTTGAAGTTTTCTTATACAATGGCGTTACAGTAGGTAGTCAATGTAGTGATGTATAGACGAACGATATATTCATTGAGTAGTGCAATATGTGTACATATTAGAATTTATACAAAGAAAGCAAGTGGGTATTTTCTTCGTTTGACAAAGTTCTTCGACTATATTCTCATTTCTAGTTTCAAGTTCGATTGTAGTGGTGTTGATGAAACTGTTCAGATCCCGGATTGTGTTTGAGTACACTGAATTAGTATTGAGATTGAACTATGAATTTCTCGGTTCATTGCATAGTTACGGACTAAGGTACTCGCATATCTACATATGCAGAAGTAAATACGTAGGATATATAGTTACCTGTATATATGTATAGGCAATTGAATTACGGTATAAGTAATAGTTACCTACGAGTTATAATTCAGTGAACATACTTCAATAATACTTAAATACTTCGCTATGTATTACAATTAAAATATCTGGTTACGTTTGTTAGTCTATGAGTAGCCAACCAACTCGTAATATATAGTCAAGTGAATTTAATGCGGTTTTCAGTTATGGGTAGTTTTATCCTCAGGATATACTTGATCATCTTATTTATGCATTGGTAGGTATTGTGTGCATAATGTTTCACGAATCGCCTGTGAAAGTTTAGTACCTACTCGACTAGTTATTTGGAATTATAATAGTTAATTACTACTGTATTGATCGTAATATCTACACAAACTGTAGGTTCAGTCTATCGTAGCTAGTTCATGAACTATAGGTACAGTGAAAGGTTATTAAACGTTTTCATCTTCTACTTATTGAAATAAGTAGTCCATATTTCAAGTATAGTAATTATTCGAGTATTTAAAGAAAGTGAGTATTGTCGTTACTTACCTAAGTATGATTACAACCAATTGAAGTAAATGAGTAATTGATATTCTATACAAATAAGTCAGTATTCTGCAAGGATTGTGCGAATGAATTTAAATATTGCATTATTAGATGCGAAATGGACATAGTTCTACAACGCTGAATATTAGACATATTATATACCAATATAGAGATTTGTATGTAGAATCAAGTACTGAAGTAGAGTTCGTTTAACTTATCGCCGATGGTTTAATGCATAGTATCATAGATTATCTTGAATCGTGTTCAATACTCGTACAATAGGTATCCAAGTATGGATATAGATGACCAAATATTTTCAAATTAACATATAGGGAATGACGGGTCATTACTTGAGTAGTACTTGTAGATGTACTTGTACCATCATTTACATTGATTTTCCTATTTTGGTTTATATGCCTTTCGTTATTAATTAATTTTATTGTTGAAGTTTGCTATTAAAGTCAAAGCATTGAGTCATGATAAAGATTTAGAATGTGTTTTTATTAGATGAACAGACTTAATAGAACTATTGGAATTAAGTGACAGTTAAGTTATTACTTGTTTGCAAGACTTAATGGAAGTAAAGCTTACATTATCTAGTTTTCTCTGAGGGACAATGTATTGAAACTTGAAACGTCTGGTTAGAACTAACAATCCAAAGAATGGGTTCAGTTACTTAAATGAAAATGAGATTTTACATGGTTATCTAATATATATCTAAATCTTAATTTGAAACTTGCTTATTTAGCAAGTATGGTGAATCTATTAGAGTATGTTATGATTGGTAAATAAGTCTAGTCCAATACCTAGGTATTGTAAATCGTATGATGTTCAGAAATAGGAACTTAGTCGAAGTTCAGCTCTTGCAGTAGAAGTCTGCACTTAAAAATGAGAAATGGTTTCATAAATATTGGGTTTTAAGTAGAAGATCGTAACAATATTTATCTTTGTACTCGTAGGAGTCCTGATTATTATTCAACCGATTGATGTCACTAACTAATGATATCGTATGAAGTAGGTAATCTGTAGCATCATCGCTAGTTCATTCCAGCTATAGATTCGAAGTCAATACGTACTCGTGGATTCTAGTTTAGAACATTAGCGAAACATAGCCGATTTAGCTAATCATTTGGCATTTGGAGTAATTTGGAGTCTGCATCCAAGTTGCACTACTAATTAACAGCATCTGGTGACATACTGTTATAGGAGTTTTCCTGTATTACACCTGTCCAGATAGTATATTCGTAATCTGAACGGACATACGATATGTATGGCATTGTTGATAGAGTACTACCGGGTATTAGTAGTGAGGAGTCGCTGACTAGGTCGGAAGCTTGTGAGTAATTAGAAGGTGGTTATGAATTCGAACAAGAGTTGACGTAATAGTATATCGTAGTAAGAGTTGAAGCGTTAGTACGTCGAGGTATGTGGAATAGTATATCGTAGTAAGAGTTGAAGCGTTAGTACGTCGAGGTATGTGGAAAAGTTGATGAACATTTGCAAAAACACTGAGTGACTCGAATCTTCAACGTTCGAATTACTTGTTTAGTTATATTGTCAGTCTGCTTTGTAGAAAGATACCTATATGAACATAGGACTACATGTTATCTATTGTATTAACAGGTCGTCGTATACTTGTCATTTAGACTTCTGGAGCTATTTGGTAATCTGCTCTGTGGAGAGATACGTGATACTTGCTGTCTGTTGTACTAACGGATAGTATCATTTTATGGTAGATCAACTTGTGTCGTTGAACCATAGGCCAATCTGAAGCTACATTGTTTACATTAAGTCTAAATTGTTACAGGCTGTTTTGTTCGTTATATCACAAGATTGTGTAAGGGGATGTAACGGAATTGATCAAGGTGTCTAAGTCTTTGGTAACTGCAGATAGAAGTTGAAGGATGAGGGTTCGCTGGAGCTCAAACTTGTGGATGTCTATATAAGATCTTATCAGCTGTAGAAAGAATAAGAGATTGATAGCTGGTATAACCATCATCTTAACTTGTTGTAGTTATCGTTGGGAAAGGCAGTTTTCCTTTGGCTGGCGAGGGTCTGTCGAGTATGTTGAGGACAACCTTGCCAGAGACTGTGGAGATAGGCTTAGATAGGTGCGCACATGGATAGATGTGTTGATACTATAGGTGGTATAGTTTGAAGAGTGATTACTGTGGGATTACAGTGTTTAAGATTGTGAGAGTAAGGCAGAAGCAGGATTGTTTTGTTCTGAATAACTTTGGAAGGATCGATATTGCAGATGTGGTTAGATAAATAACTAGAGATGTTTACCTACTTCGAGAAGCAGATAAGAAGTTAGCAACGTAGCATTGCAGTTCAGGAATGCTGCAAAAGCACAGAATAGCGTTGACTCTATTTTATTTCGATTGAAAGAAAGAAAGAAAGAAGACATTTATTCATTACACAAAAGACACACAGATATAAAGGGAGTAGACATACAATACAATTTTCTGATTTTCTTTTGGTCTGTTCATTCGGATGAACAGAATTTGAGAATTTATTTGTTGATTTGAACTTCTAGAATTGAGAAGAGTAATAGCTGCAGTTCATGGAGATAATTTTAATGAAGCTTTGTAACGAGATGGATGACGTTATTGCTGGAGTACTAATGGCGTGCAAGTCCTTTCAGTTTCTAGTAAACTGAATGGAAGAAAACCATGTAATGACTTGCGAAAATAAGGTCAAGGAAAGGTGATGTGTATTCAAGATATTTAGTACAATTCAACTTGGGATTGGTGATTTGCCTCGTCTTGTTTCTAATGGTCGTCAGGAGTGTCGTAAAGGGTGACGTCGCGATGACTTCAATTATTTTGGTCGTCCAGAGTGTAGCGGACAATCGCGATGGTTTCACTTCTTTTGGTTGTTGGGAGTGTCGCGAATGATAACAGTCGATGGTGTCTTGATGACTGTAGTGACAATCACTTCGCGATGGCTCCACTTCTTTTGGTTGTTGGGAGTGTCGCGAATCATGATATGGAGATGATATCGCGATGACTTTAACTCGTGGTCGGATCGTGTAGTGCCGCCTTAAGAGATTATTTGCACTGGCAAGGTTATGATATATTTGTGACTATGGGTAGACTAAGGTTGTAGTCTTGGAATATTTAAGCGTGTGTTCCGTTGGAGGAGCCTCATTTGATGGTCTACCGTTGGCGAGTGTCGAAGAAGTAGTCTGAGGTGTTCTCGCCACGGAGCTGGAGGCGGAGGACTACGCAGCCGGTGTCAGAAAGCTAAGTGTCTCAGTTTCTCAGCACTTTATATAATTTCTTCTATTTGCTTTATTGTTCTACGATAAATGTGTTCTATAATTTACGTATTATACCTAGATGGTTCATATCATGAGAGTCATGATTTCTGCGTAATGATACTGATCTATGTCGCATGCTAACTGAGTGTCTCAATATCCTGATATCTCGTCTGTTCTTAATGTCTCAATTACGCTCATACTTACAGTAACTTTATAACTCGCTACCCAAGTGAAACTACCCTGTTTTGCCACCATTAGGGTGTTGGATTAGGTAACGACCTCTCTTAATGGTATTCTTTGACATTGATAGATACTAGCTCCCATAGCTTTGTCCCTGATGGTCTCACCTAGGAAAGTAGAGGTGGGACCCCACCATACACCGTGGAGGCACGGCCCGCGTTGTATGGTGGTTAGAAGGAGGGATTCCTGGTCTCAGCCGTGTAAGATGGTGCGAGACGCTACCGTACTATTGCTTGATAGGTGGAGGCATGGGCCCGCCTTCCATAGCTATGATGGGTGGTCGTCGCATAGTACGGTGGTAGTGGAGCTGTAGTCGGTGGGGTCGTTCTGAATCTGATACCTCCCTGGGACTCGGCCCGGAGGTGCATAGGGAGTGCTGTAAGACCTGTTTAGCAGGCAGTAAGGTGCGCTAACGTTAGTGGCTGGCCACGCCAAGGTGCCTCATAGGTCTGGTAAGGAGGACAACTCGAATGTAGAGGCAGCCTTAGCAGGCACCGCTAGATTCGTGGAGAATCGCTTAAGGGGAACTCAGTGGGCTTATTAATACCTAATAACTTGACTGACTGACTTACTCATCGAGCCCATAAGGATGACCTCTTTACTGTGATGACGTAATATATTCTAGTTGCTAATATGAAGTCATCTCAGACTGCTACTTGAGACTACTTGTATATAATCCTTTGTTTGTGAGAGCGAGTTCAGTATAAGAGGAGGTTCATAGTTGCTCGGCCGATAGGCGAGAACATGAGGAAGTATAAAGCACACACATGGTGTGTGGCTAACCTCCTATATATAGCACAAGGACTTAGTATCATGTAATTGAGACTGGTAGGGTGATTAATCTAATCACATGAAATTACTCAACTCCATTTTGCTTGGTAGTTGGAACCCGCAGGTGCTGAGTTCTAAGACCTAAGCGACAGTAGTGTCATAAAATACTTCTAACCCACAGGTGGGGCATGCGAGACTCGTCGTGTTGGATAGCGAAGCAGATATACGTAGACTGCGTTGGATGATAAAGGTAGGATTCAAATTATCCCTCCTTTGATCATATTTGAACTTTCGCGCCGCCCTCTAGTTTTGCGCAGTCTAACCAGAGTATGTCATATTCTGTAATATCACATATAGTGTGATGTGTTACATTCCTATATAAAGAGGGGCGGTCGCGACACGTGCGTAAGTCACTCCTCACCCACGCACTGCTGACGCCCGCGACTGGAAATCGAGCGTATTTCGCCTTAAAACATATATCGTTCATCCGTTTAGAATATTTCTGTTCTAAACTGAGACTGTTTAAAGAACAATGGAACATGTCCTTGAGATCGTACGTACGTCTGGCACAATACCTCGCCTTAAAACATATATCGTTCATCCGTTTAGAACATTTCTGTTCTAAACTGAGACTGTTTAAAGAACAATGGAACCTGTCCTTGAGATCGTACGTACGTCTGGCACAATACCTCAACTTTATCGTACACTCGACTACTTCTGTCTCACGCTAATGACGCGCTTCAAGCTCCAACGGCAGATCATTGTTTTCGACTTTTGACAAACTTGGTCAGGAGTTCGGAATTAATTTCAAATTTAATTTATGTTGGGAAGTTCGTTTTACAAGAGATCTTGTGCGTTGGCTGAATGTTTTGGCATATTCGAGTTTTGAAGTGGATACATCTTTGCTCGCGTTCTTGTATAGGGGTACAGTTCAAAATGTATCACTTGACTTCCGGAATAACTTTTTGTAGAGAAGCCTAATCTGATTTCAAATAATTGTTTGTTCCATGTTTTAATCCTTCTTTATTTGCCATTAGTTGTTAATCACAAAATGATATTTACTCAAATGTCAAATGAGCTACGTCAGTCAATGTTGCCATATATACCGATTTATCTGTACTTATACAGGTTTTAGTGAATTAATTCAGATATATATTTTTCGGGTACACCATAATAGCAGATTCCTTTAAATAACCAAAACACTTTGAATTTGACAATTCATTGAAAATGCTTATGTAAGTAGATTTTGAATGGAATTTTGGGGGGAATGGTCAAAATTCGATTTTTTTCCTAAATTACGTAAAAACTGTTTTTGATAAAATTATAAAATATATATATCTGAGATGCTTACAACAATTTTGATATGTCACACAATACAGTTTGCGAAACTTTTTTTAAATTTTCCAGTTTCCAGTTTGAAACTACAGATGTAGTACATAATTGTTTTCCATCGTATTTTTGAAACGAAAAAGGGGATGTAACTTTGTATGGAGACCAAATGATTTTGCACGTTGACTTCATCAGGCACTAGGTCTCAAAATGTATGGGAGAACTAAAATCCGACTCGCACTTGACCAAAATTCTAATTGATATTAGGTATTTAACACTTTGTAAATGAAAAACTATATCTGTCTACGTGTCCCATTTTCTCGCCTAAATGGCCATATGAACGTAAGATATTTCTTATATACCAAAACTCACAATTTAAGGAGATGAAATAGGAAATTAATGTCTGTATGAGGAACCGTATTTATACGCGGACGAAGTCGCGGGCGGAAAGCTAATCCTACTAATATTATAAATGCGAAGGTTTAGATGTTTGGATGTTTGTTACTCATTCACGCTTAAACACCTCAACCGATTAGGATGAAATTTTGCACGAAGATAGTTTATAGCCTGGATTAAAATATAGGATAGTTTTATAACGATAAATGTTGACTTGTATATTTCTTATATACCAAAACTCACAATTTAAGGAGATGAAATAGTAAATTAAAGTCTGTATGAGGAACCGTCTTATACGCGGACGAAGTCGCGTGCGGAAAGCTAATGTTACATATGTTACAGACGAAAATCGTAAATACCCTGTAGTCCCTATTGATATATGTATTTTTGGATGGAGGGTTGTGGACATTGACCCTTTAGAAAATGCCATAGCGGCAAAGGGCCACGGTGAAGGGTTAACCGTTACAGTTTTATTAAATTCCATCACTTATCACCCTTTTGTATTTAAGTTACATGACCCTTCCGTATTTAAGTTAGTTCGGGGTCACTTCTTTGGATGTTTTTCGAACATAATGTAATAGGGTTAGTATGATTTATTAATATATTACTATGTAGTTTATATGTTAAAATTGTATGACGTTTCCGTGAGTCACCAACGGTACTGGCTGAAAATCACCGCTGTAGGTGTCTGACACCTCAGCATAATGCTGAGCCAGTGTCCGGTTCACTGCCGCAGAGACACACTTTGTTTCATGTTTTATATGTTTCTCTTGTTTATTTTATTGTTTAATATGTGTGTCCTGTGTGTTTGTGAATAAATCAGAATCATAATCAGAATCAGAATTTACACATTATTTTAAATGTCAGGCAGGATATAAAGTAGGTAGGTACATACGTTTTTATTACATGTAAGGGTAATTTTCATTATAATAATCATTGTTTATGATACATAGTATTTCTTAAAATTAGTTCATAAACATTGTATAAGTCAGTCTAATTACGTTATTACTTATGAGTGAGTCAATGATACCTATCATGAAATGTATCTTTCTTTCTTTCTTTCTTTCGATTTGGATATACAGTGGAAATGACTTGTTTTTGTTTAAGATGTAATTTTTTGACGTCAAACATTATTAATCTGTGTATACTGTATACTAATCTTTTTATTTACATTGCTTGTTTTAGTTTAGATGACAAAAAGTATTTAAATGTTATTGTTTAATTGTTATCTTCAAGTAGAGTTGCAAAACAATTACGCAGGTGTGTCGGTAGGCCCAAAGCATACGGTTAATAATCAAAAGTTACTCGGCGTCACACTTCGGTCAGTTTTATGACGTCTCTTTGTTATCTTTAGCTTTCGTATTTTGCAACCAAAGAAGCTGTAAAATCCCACGTTAAGTGCATTTTAACTAAAAAACCGGACAAGTGCGAGTTCAACTCGCGTGGTGAGAGTTCCGTAAAATATTGAGAATTTTCCCGTTACTTTGAATACTCAAACTTCTTATAGGTTTTCCTGTAATCTTTAGGCAAGGAACTGTTTTCCATATTTTTTTCAGAATTTTAAGCCTAGTAGTTTCGGAGATAAGGGGGGGGGGTGGTAAATTTTCGTCTTATTTCCTAAATTACTTCAAATCTATTTTTTTTTAATAATAAAAAAAACTGAGATGCTTACAACAACCCCTTTCATTTGATACGTCGCACAATACAGTTTGCGAAACTTTTTTTTTAATTTTCCAGTTCACCCCCTAAAAGTGGCCCCCTTGTTCAGAATTCATTAATTTACTTTACGCGTCCATCTTTGGGTCACCAATTTACATATGTTTACCAAATTTCAACTCAATAGGTCCAGTAGTTTCGGAGCAAATCGGCTGTGACAGACGGACAGAGAGACAACCGAGTGATCCTATAAGGGTTCCGTTTTTTCCTTTTGAGGTATCGGAACCTTAAAAACTATACTACTTCAAATATAATAAAGAGGTAACGTTTTTAAGCGTATAAGATTTTATGTATAGGGAGTTTAGTATATAGATAGGAGCTTCGGGGTGGATATAGGCCATATTACCTGAGATGACGATGCAACGGGGCCACGCCCTTTCGTCGCCTAAATAGCATTATTTTTTGTTCTTATATGTGTTTTGTCTTGTTTAGTTTCGTTCCATGACGCATTGGTTTTACTGTAATGTCGTGTTTTTAACATGTTTTTAATAAATAAATAAATAATAGTTATTTACGATACAAGTGCAGAAAATAGGAAATTCGCAACGAGTGGCGATAAATTAAAACACGACCGAAGGGAGTGTTTTAAATCGACACGAGTTGCGAATTACCTATTAGCACGTGTATCGTACAACGTTTTACAGTACATATGGCTCTTTAAAGTTTCAACATATGCATGAAAAGTGCTCATTTTCGCACTAGTGCGGGAAAGTAACATCATGTGTACTGTAAATAAATATTTCGCTTTCGCTTCGCTTGCGTTCCGTGTAATTCGTGATTGAAGCGGCGTAGATACTCGTAGCTAGTCTATATTTCTGTATTAATATTATAATGAGGAAAAGTATGTTAGATTGTAGTTTTATAACTTTGTTAGTTTTGATATAATGGGTAATATCCGGAACCGATTATCCGATTAAAAAAAATCTTTCACCTGCTTGTAGAATTGACTTTCTGGATGATTATATGCTATATTTTATCCCGCGGGTTTGCCTGCGTTCTTTGCAATACGCGGGCGAAGCCGCGTGAGCAGCTAGTATAAGATAGTCAAGGGCATCAATAGGTATTCACTCAAAGTTTCATAAATATGTATACTAAAACCTTATTGTTGCAGAAATAAGGTCTGTGTATATATTTTTGAGACTTTGTGGTCGTATTGGTGCCCTTGACTGTACAAGCGTAGTGAAATAATTGTAAATTACAACCTACGTAAAATCTGGTAGCGTATTACTGAAAAAGATTGAAATATTGCACATACCATTTATATCACAAATATTGAAAAATATATTAAATTCACTCCCATCGTTCCCCTGTTCACCCCAGAAACCTTATGAGACAACCCAAACCAAAAGTAGAAAGTAAGAACGCTATTGGAATTTCCCTACTTAAAATGCCTCCGGGAGATTTTTCCGAAGACGCCAAAACTTAGGAGATCGTTAGGAAAGGGTCCCAAGTTGCCAGTCGAAGTTAAGGAAGATCAACAAACTGTTTAAATGCTTGCCGTGTTTGGTTTTCGTGATGAGGGTGAGAGGTCGTGCCAGGTGGCTTCATATTAAGGTATTATCTTAGAGCATACATAACTGGAGTAGCCTTATGTCGTATTTGCGTACAAAAATGTCTGAGGGGGGGAGCATCTTAATAGGATATTGAAACTCAATTGTATATTGTATATTTATAATATCAAGTGCTTACAGAAACATATGGGCATTTTTATGATCAGTGTTCTTTTGCGAGGCGATTTTGCGAATGACCATGGTCATCAATCAATTGTGAAATTGTGTTTGTATGACTTTTTGCACATTGTGCAAGGTTTTTTACAGAGGGGTAAGTTACTAAAAGGCTACTCCAGTTATGTATGCTCTAAGGGTATACACACGAAAATTATTCATTACACACTAAGTAGTCATTGTACATTATCGCAGTGGACGGGAAATAGTACATTACTATAGAGGCCGGGAAACGAAGGGTTGCAGGCCAAGTAGATATAGACCAAGTAGGATAGGGATACGTGGCCTGCAACCCCGTTTCTCGCCGAGATTTGTATAGTGCTTTTCTCAAACTTGCAATGAAATAAAAATAAAAAAGTAGTCAATTTGTTTTATTCGTAGGTTAACACAACTAAATAATACGTTTCTGAACAAAACATTATCAATGACAACATGTGTCAATCAAGCAGAAAATGACAGCTGTCAGTGCTGTCACGTCATAACTTCACTCATTTCGAGATAGATGGCTTTTATTAGAAAGTTTGTAAATAATTACGAACTATTGAGAAATCCGGCCAACAAGTAACTTTTTTCAATTTACGCGCCAAACTTTTTTTTAAACCTGTTTGAAGTAACCTTTTACCCGGTGACATTTACATTAGTTCTAATGTTTTTTTTTATGGTTGAATGCCAAGTTGTGTCAGTGTCACAATTACAATTTGACGTTTATTAACAAAAGACGATAGCTTTGCAGGCCTAGGTGTGTAAGGTTGTATGAAATTCCTTTACATATCATCTTCACTCATCGAACCTGATACGTAGTATTTCCGGACCTAATTTGAAGTAAGTAATATCAACATTTCATTGCAATTTTGAGAAAAAGTAATTTGTGGTGAAACGAAGCTGAGTCCGGCAATAGATCTGCCTTTACACAACCGCTGTGAGTTTGGGATTGCAATAGCTGGCAGTTCGTATAAACTTTGACACATTTACATGGCAAAAATGTTACCTCCAATACCATTCTAATAGCGGTTTGATAATACAAATCCACGACTCGGCCACTAAAACAAAATCTTGAATGAAAACATAAAACAAACATTTCAGTGTAAACAAATACAAATTTAAAAAAAATAATCAAATGCATTTTCGGAATCGCAATACGCTACCGAACATCAACTTAAATTATTGCCATTTGAGACTATGCCGCTTAGCTATGAAGTGTGTAGACTTTGTAGCCAATAAAAGTAGATGTGGTTACCAAATTACATTATTCATTAATATATTTTACGATCACATAATAATTTACGACATTTCAAGTTACGAGTACTACGACAATATCTTTGCTATTCACCTAAATATCCTTAGGCTTTTCTAAAGAACAATAACAGAGGCAACAAAAACAAGAAAATATTAATATTGTAACAATAGCGGGAAAATGGAGGCTGGCTAGTTTTAATTAATTGCCTTGGCAACACCGGACAATGTTGTCCGTGGGGAAACGTCACAAGTAAAGGGAATACCTTCGTAGTTCCGCCATCTTGTTTCTGTAGAGCAAAACAAATGGGCACTTCTGTGCCTTGAGCGTTCGATCTGAGCATTTATTATTATTTGGTATCTTATTCAAAAATAAATACCAATAACAGAAGTTATTTTCAAAAGATACACAAAACAAATTGGGAATAACTTGAAATATCCAATTGGATTACTTAGGGAACGACAGCGTGTACTTTCCATGCAAAAGTTATTCGGATTACAGTCAGCAGCAGAAGTAGCTAAGCGGGCCGGGTGTTCAAAATAACCTACACACGCTCTTCATTTCGTCGTGTGCATGTCATTTTGAACACCCGGCCCGCTTAGCTACTTCTGCTGCTGACTGTACATTGCTGAATTACAAAACATTTATTCCTACTAGTCGACTTATTTGGATTAAGACTTCTATGGAGCTCTCGACTCAACTATAATAATTACACACAGATAAAAAAGACATCAACAAACGCTGAGCCGGTAGGCTGAGCTTCGTTTCAGCAGGGCCTAGTTTTTAAAAATCACCAAGATAGTTTAATTATTACGGTTTGTTGAATTATTTCAGTTGACTCGTAGAACAATTATTGTATACAATAGTTACACAATTAGATCTTAATTTCTTGTACCTTAATTAAGCCACTCGATCGGCAAGCCTCGTGGCCTAAACGCGGTACTCGGCTTTAAGAGCCCTCATTGTGTAACGATTGTATAAAATACTATTATGTTCCGTTATAATGAACAATCATCATGTAAATTTCCACAACACATTTGTTTACAAAACTCATTGAATAGTCATAGCAAATACTTTATTTTAGCTTTAGTAAACAATTTTCATCTGTAAATTAAATTTCACTGTTAATTGATGCATGATGTGTTCTGTAATTAATAAGGTACTTAGTTTTAATTTGCGCATATAAGAGTAATATTTTGTAATGGTATGCTTATTGTTGAAGGTCCTAATAAATAAATAAATAATAACGTAAGAATATTTTCTATCTAAGAAATGTACTTAGTCCGTAAAACGTTTGTACGGAAAATTCAATGTCATTCCACATTAACGATGATTCACAAGGCTCCGGAACATATAACCTGACTAGACCGGTTATCTCAAAAATTTTTGAGAAGGCTATGCATGGACGATTTTTGAGTTTTTTTAACACCTGCTCCACACTAAATAAACAGCAGTATGGGTTCCGTAAAGGTAGCTCTACTACGCTGGCATGCTTCGATCTTGTCAATTTTGTAACGGATTCAATCAACAAAAAGATACCTGTAGCAGCAGTTTTTCTGGACCTAAGTAAAGCATTTGATTTTGTTAGTCACCCGATACTATTGCATAAACTAGAGGCATATGGAATAAGAGGTAAAGCATTTAACTGGTTGGAAAGTTATCTCTTCCAAAGAAGGCAATGTACGGAGGTCCAACAAAATGTGAACAGTGAGTTAGTCGCAAAAAGGTCGAAGTTCAGATACAACCACTGTGGAGTACCACAAGGAAGTATTTTGGGTCCATTGCTGTTCCTATTATACATTAATGATTTGCCCAGCTGTATAAAACATAAATGTATTATGTTTGCAGACGATACCACATTATTAATTAAGTCTGACAATTTGAACAATATGAATAAAGAGATTACTGACACATTAATAACTATTATCAACTGGCTAGATTATAATAATTTAAAAATCAATATTAATAAGACATTTGTAACTTTATTTAGGACATACAAGAATGATGGAATGTATCTTGACATACAATATAATAATGGAAAAATTAATGAAGTAGAATGCACCAAATTTCTTGGAATCCATATAGATAAGTTCTGCAGCTGGAAAAATCACGTAGAGAGCGTATGCCAGAAGCTAGACAAATTTGTATTCGCTTTAAGAAGGTTGAGCTGTACTTCTTCTCGAGACGTCGCATTGACAGCTTACCATGGCTACGTCTCATCGCTACTTAGTTATGGTTTATTGATTTGGGGCAACTCTGTGGACACTCAGAGGGCATTTTTAGCTCAAAAAAGATGTATACGTGCACTACGTGCAGTGTGTAACACGCACTTTCGAGAGCCATGTAGGCCCTTGTTTAAAGAAACTAAGGTGCTTCCTCTACCTTGCATGTATATAAAACAGATAGTCTTGTTTGTAAGGGAGCATCCCGAATACTTCGAGGCACATAGCAGACACTTTCCTAGATCAACCCGACATGCGGATGATTTATATCTACCAAGGGCTAATTTGAGTGTCTACAAGAACAACGCATTTTGTATGGCTATTCGCATATTTAATAAACTGCCAAATGATGTGAAAGAGTGCCATCCACAACAATTTAGAGGAACGCTAAATAAATGGCTTCTGTCTAAGTGTTTTTACTCCATCAATGAATATTTAAGTACCTAGATAATTAACATATCATATTTCTTTTTTGAATTTTATTTTAAGTGGAGGCATGAATTTAATTTAATTTTGAATGAAATTTGACATTTATTACGTATAAGAAGTAGAATGTAATGTAAATTTAATGAAACATATTGACAATTTAAATTATAATGTAATACTATTTATTTTTTAATTTTATTTGTGCATGCCTACTTAGCAGAACAAAAGCATCTTAAATGTAAGTTCAATGTATCTATCACTTGTGTTCTGCAAATAAAAATAAAAATCTTGACTCTTAATATAATCTTAAATAGAATATTGCATGCCCAATGCTGGTAGAACATAAGTACTCTATGACTTATCACATTAAGATCTATTTTTATAACTATGTTCTGGCAATAAATACTTTTGAATTTGAATTTGAATCTAGATAAAGTGCTCAGGCCCCGTAGCATGATTGGCCTTGTCACGCGATAAGTGATAGGATAGAGCGAGCGTCACTGGCTGACACCGTTCGATAGAACGAGACGACGCTCTCATCTTGTCACTTGTCGCGTGATAAGGCCAACCATGCTACGGCTCCTGGAGCCGTAGCATGGTTGGCCTTGTCACGCGATAGGTGATAGGATAGAGCGTGCGTCACTGGCTGACACCGTTCGATAGAACGAGACGACGCTCTTATATTGTCACTTGTCGCGTGATAAGGCCAACCATGCTACGGCTCCTGAGCAGCCACATATTTTTCCTATTAATAATTGACATTCTGTTTCCTACGCAATTTGGTCTTTTGGCGACCGGCGCATGGGTGGGTATATCTAGGTACTATCGCCCAAGGGTACGGTTTCACACTTTCTGTTCAAAATCGTTTGCACATGCATAGCGAACGCTTGAAACTGATCCTAGAGGCGTACACCCGTACCCTTGGGCGATAGTACCTATGTGAAAAACTCGGTGACTATGTGCCGGCCGGACTCGCGCTGGACTCGAACCGGGCACGGGCAATTTGCATTACTTAAGTATGTAGGTACTGTGAATCCTCCTTAAGTAATGCAAATTGGATCATCCTTTATTCTGCACTAATAAACGAGCAACATTCTTCTCTGTCTATTCTGGGTCCTGGATGACTCTAACGACTTACTACACGGGGTTTTCGGTGGCAAAAGATCGATCTAAATAAAGGGAAATGTTCCCAGAAATGAAACCTAATTGTTTTCTCCGTGTATTCACAGAGCAAAGCTCTAGAGTGTCCTAGGTATTTATCTACGGACTAACGCATAATTGAATACTACTTATATAGCCATGAAAGATGTTCTCCCTTCTTAACACTGCTTTTATAGTCTGTAATAGACATAATGACCATTGACGCTGATGATGATGAACAGGGACCTTACTTTTCGTGCCGATGACGTCAAACGGTGATTTCAAATACACTCAAGAGCAAAAGTTTTGGGTACAGTTTGTACTGAAATTCTATACAAAGTGTACCCGAAACTTTTGCTCTTGAGTGTAGTTTTTTCGTAAACAGTTACGACTTATCAACCTCTTTAATTAAACGATATTGGCCCTTAAAATGGTCCTTGACTGACTTTGTAATTCAGATGAACAATAAGTTCACGTTGTAATTGTTTAGTTATTGTATTTTCACAATTATATGTAGTATTTATTTTTACTACTGTATAAAAAGTTGCTATACAATGTCATTTGTTTCTGGAGGTTCGGTAACAAGCTTCATTAAACTAATGTTATTTTATCACAACGTGTGCAAAATGACGTTATTTTTAAGTCATCGGCACGAAAAGTACGAGCCCTGATGATGAATACTACCTACTGCAATCAAGTTTTCAACTTTTCACCTTGGAAAGCAAATGCCTTTTGCCAAGGAAAAAAAACTTAACTTATTCGTTTCTGCTTGCTTATAATATCTGTGGAGTTCCGTCGATCCCACGTGTAGCCCATCGTCAGATATCTGCAGATGCAGACGGCTGCAAACCAGCATCATGCTGAGTTGGGCCCATTTCGTGACACGGCACAGATTCACTTTTTTCTTATGTCGTTGTCTTGTGTTTCGAATAAATGTTTGATTTATGATTTTAGATATCAGTTTTATAAAATATAACCTCGCGGGGCTTTAAATTTGTAAGTAAAGCACTTTGCGTCATTCCTGTAGACAATACAATAGCTTCAGCAACAAAATTAGACTATAAAATGCCTTAAAGCTTTCAACGGGTCCGCAGGAAGAACTGAACACCATACTAAACATTTTTAGTAGTTTTCTGTTCTGCACGGTGAATCATAAATGTTATTGACCGTGCACAAAATCGAAACTTAGCTCAAACCGACTCTTGTTGATATTTCGCTAGCATAGCGGAAACCAATGCCAACAAAATGATTGCACTTTGCCAAAACATTTTGCATCGTAGCGATTCTTGAACAAGGACAGATAAGCCGGAAAATAACAAAACTCATCAGTCATAATAGTTGTCGGTACTCGGTACATGTGAAAAACGAATAGATAGTGTGCTAGTTTTAAATATTTCTTAAAAAGGTAACATACACATAGTAAGGTGTATGTTACTATATATATAATTTAACTAGCGAATAATAAACTAAGATTGATCACGACATCATTTTTAAGTTACTAAATGTTAGTGACTTCAATATTTCTTATCACAATTTCAAGACAAATAACTTATTTATAAGTTATGAACATATTTGTTAAAACCAGCTGCCATCAATTGGGACAATGAGTTAAACCTTCAAGTCCCAATAAATGTCAGTCTGTCATTCATGACATTTGTACTGAAATGACATCTATTGGGACTGCCAGCATAACCGCCTGCCATTTACTCGTACATTCGGATTGATTACCTAATTATTATATTATCAGGATTTTTTATAAGATCTCCATATGAAACGAATTCCATATCAGTAACTTGAGTAAATACCTCGTCTCCCAAACCGTATGAAACTGTTTAATACATCTTAAATGAGCATAATATCGTGATTCAAATAAGTATTTTCTGTTGATATGTCGGGCACTAGTACTTCTACCTTAGTACGCTTTTAATACGATTCTAAAGACTTAACTAAAACAATAGTCCAGTCGATATTGTCAAACCTCTAAGGTCATTCCATAGAACCTTGTCAAACTTTCCATACATTTCGATTTTAACGAACACTGCTTACACTGATTACAGACGGAAAGACGTCCACTGCTGGACATAAGCCTCCCCCAAAGACCGGTCCTGCGCCAGCCGCTTCCGCACAAATGATCATTGGAGGCTCTGATTTCATCTAATAGTCCCCGCACCAGGACCTTCAACAGAAAGTTATTCCAATATGATCTCGTTTCCCCCTGAATTGGAAGGTCAGTGGCTCAGAACGCTAAATACTATAGAAGGGGTATCAAGCGCGGTTTCGCTCGGGAGCGGTGTCGCCTCATCCCCTCCACGTCGCGTACAACTGTGTGAGCGACTGCACGGCGATCATGTGGCGTTGGCGCGAAAGCTTTGTAAAGAAAGTAGTGGCGCGCGTGCCACGCCCACATCGCCTTTCTATAGTATTTAGTGTTCTGTGGTCATTGGCATTCGATGCAATAATATGTAATACTTTGAGATTTAATTTTTGTAACTGTATTAATTTTAAATTATTTCACATTCTTTCTTTTTATGTTATAATATTTTAAAATGTAATTATTCATTACTGTGATATGACAAATATTACTTGCTATGTAAAATTGTACCATTTTCGGGTTCATCTACCTACATGTATTATACGGAAATTGTGTGATCATGAATGCAATTAAATAAATGAAATTAATTGGAATAACGCTACAGGACGGGAAAGTTTATACAGCGTGTGACTTTCATAAGAACATTTATTTTAAGGAACGATAGCTTTCAGTGTTGTGAACTGTTTTATCGAAAAAATATAACAATTACCTTTCCTAAGAGAGAGTTATAAATTTTTTAAATTTTCTCGAGCAGTAATGTACTGCTAACATTTTGACGTTTCAGAGAGGCAGAGCTAGTTACTGTCAGTTGTTAGCTTTGTTACCAATACATTGCGGGCCGAATTAATTTGTAATAAAAAAAAATAACCGTTTTTTTTAACTAGAGATACCAATTTACGTTCATTAGGGCTTATACTTTCAGCCCTTAAAATAAATGTTCTTATGACAGTCACACGCTGTAGATTCTAATTTCATCTCACTTCCCTTTTACATTCATTTCCTCGACTAAGTCTCAATGAGTCGTGCAGCAGAATTCGAGCAAAGTTGGGCGTTTCCGTCAGTGCGCGTAGAGAGCGTCCCGCGGAAACGGGAACGCCGCACGTATCAATACGGAGCCCGCATCCGGTAGGCATGTCCAATATACAAAATACTTGCTAAAATTAAAACAGAAATTGTTTTGATAGTAGTTATTTACGATACAAGTGCAGAAAATAAGAAATTCGCAACGAGTGGCGATAAATTAAAACACGACCGAAGGGAGTGTTTTAAATCGACACGAGCTGCGAATTACCTATTCGCACGTGTATCGTACAACGTTTTACAGTACATATGGCTCTTTAAAGTTTCAACATATGCACGGAAAGTGCTCATTTTCGCACTCGTGCGGAAAAGTAACACCATGTGTACTGTAAAGTATATTACAACATGATAATGTACCGGAAGGCGCAGCGTGGATCCACAAGGTGGATTGATGACCTGGTAAAGGTCGCTGGAGTCCGCTGGATGCGGGCCATATCAGCCGAAAGACTTCCACTGCCGGACATAGGCCTCCCCTAAAGAGTGCCACAATGACCGGTCCCGCGCTACCCGCATCCAGCGGACTCGCGCGACTTTACCAGGTCATTCCACCTTGTGGGGGGCCTACCCACGCACACGCATGCATACGCTCATACGCACCAAGTTTTGATCAACAATGTAGATATGTAGGTACTTTTAGGCTTATCACGAAGGAATAAGGTGCAAAATACAATCATCCCTTTATCAATACTGTCGTATACAATTTTTGAGAAATTCAATTTACAACTACTAAACTAAACCTAAAACTAAGTATCAAACAACCCACCCCGCGACCCTCCTGGTGCAAAGGTGCCCATTACGCTAGCCGCATTGCCGCGCTGAACAGCTATGGCTAACCTTTGTACCAGAAAGGACCCAGAGCGGGGATCCAGCCCTCTATCCTGCAGACGACGACCCACTTCATTGAACACATCATTTGGAAATCAAAATACTAGCAAGTACGAGTATTTCAGTCCATTCGCTTGTTACTCGTGAAACTTAGTACCTAACGCGCTTATCCCTACTTCCAGCCACTTCATGACTCGAGTTAGCGGGACTTGGCTTTGTTTTAACGGTCCGATTGAAACCCTCGACGTGTTAATAAGATAGGGAAAGTACTTAAGGAAATTGGTGACCGTGAAAATGCCTTGGCCTTAAACTTTAGATTAGCTTGCAATCTTCGTAGAAAACAAGTACAATCAGCAGTAAAAGCATTTACGAACATATATTTTTTACATTGTATGGGACTATATCTTCTATTCAGATAAGATCAGTTTCTATATTCATGACCATTGATGTAATATAAAAAAGGGGTAGAGATGTTGTCTATACGAAATTCCGTGTTTAAAAATGGCCTCCAAATCTGACAGTTTACACGTTTCCATTGACGACTCGAAACTGAGGCAAGTTGGTGTAATTGACTCAATTTTAGTGTGCCAGTTTTGAAGCGCTTATAACCTATCTATCTCTTTTTAGGGTTCCGTACCCAACGGGTAAAAACGGGACCCTATTACTAAGACTTCGCTGTCCGTCCGTCCGTCCGTCCGTCCGTCAGTCCGTCCATCTGTCTGTCACCAGGCTGTATCTCAAGAACCGTGATAGCTAGAGAGTTAAAATTTTCACAGATTATGTATTTCTGTTGCCGCTATAACAGCGAATACTAAGAAACCGGCCAAGTGCGAGACTGGGGCTCCCATACAACAGACATGATTTTTTTGCCGTTTTTATAGATAACTAGCTTTTGCCCGCGGCTTCGCCCGCGTACTAAGAGTAATGTTAACCATGTACAAAAAAGGTGCATCTCAGTTTCAGTCTTTTATATATTTAGATCGACTCTACATAGACTCTGCATATCGAACATAGACTCTACATATCGAATCTACATATCGACTCTACATATCGACTCTACATATCGACTATAAATATCGAATCTACATATCAACTCTACATCATCATCATCATCATATCAGCCCAAAGACGTCCACTGCTGAACATAGGCCTCCCCCAAAGAGTGCCACAATGACCGGTCCTGCGCCACCCGCATCCAGCGGACTCCAGCGACCTTTACCAGGTCATCAGTCCACCTTGTGGGGGGCCTACCCACGCTGCGCCTTCCGGTACAACTCTACATATCGACTACATATCGACTCTACATATTTAGATAGATGTCCACTGTGTACTTAGATAGGTGTCGACTCTACATATTGACTCTACATATCGACTCTACATATCGACTCTACATATCGACTCTACATAACGACTCTACATATTGACTCTACCTATCGGCTCTACATATCGACTCTACATATCTGGACCCCATATAAAATTTCACCCCCTCTTTTAAGGGGTTGGGTGCAGATTTCCAAAAAAAAATGATGCACGATTTTTTTGTTAGTCACAAATAGTCCGCATACCAATTTTTAGTTTTCTACCTTGAAAATTGCGGAATGCTCCATACAAACTTCCACCCCCCATTTTGGGGAAGTGGGGGGTTAGAAAGAGACAAAAAGTAGCCTATGTCACTCTCCATCCCTTCAACTATCTCCACTTAAAAAATCACGTCAATTCGACGCCCCGTTTTGCCGTGAAAGACGGACAAACAAACAAACAAACAAACAAACAAACAAACACATACACTATGGATACCACACAGTATGGATGGTACGGAAGCCTTCGTGCGCGAGTCCGACTCGCACTTGTTTACAGAATATTTTTTATATTACATCATTGTTTATGACAATGATGTTATTTGGCTGAAAACGCTTTTACGTGTAGATAATTCCCCGATAAATTTGGCATAAGCACTGTACGTAAACTCCATTTATCCAATATATTTTAGATATATTTCGAAAACTTTTTTTCCTCTAATACATAATACCTAAAGCCTTTGAAATTAAGCAACGGTCCCTTTGAAATTGGTTTAATTAAACAAAGAAGCGCCCCTGGGATTACATTTAGTTTTTTTTTTGTTGTAATTATAACGGGCTTTGATTTTTATCGATAGTACTCGAACGAAATTGTTTTGGCGTAGTCTTTTTTTTAAGTTTAGCAATTCGGTGGCAGTGGGCGGGGCACATTGCACGTAGAACCGATGGCCGTTGGGGCGGAAAGGTTCTCGAGTGGCGACCACGTACCGGAAGGCGCGGCGTGGGTAGGCCCCCCACAAGGTGGACTGATGACCTGGTAAAGGTCGCGGGAGTCCGCTGGATGCGGGTGGCGCAGGACCGGTCAATTTGGAACTCTCTGGGGGAGGCCTATGTCCAGCAGTGGACGTCTTTCGGCTGATATGATGATGATGATGAGTCTTTTTTTTCCTTGTCTGCGGCTCGGCCAGTAACAATGCTATTGGATAGCCTCCCTGGGAGCTTTATGGGTCACCCAGGGGACCGGAGTCTAGTATATAGATATTTTCGTTGTAATACGGCGGTGGCAAGCAAGCGTACGGCCTGCCTACCGCCTTGGCCGCGACTTTGGTCTTAAGCAACCGCAGCGGTTTTTCTAAGTCATTGCGCGTGATCCCAACTAACCACAGTGCGTTGCGCGTCTCGACCGCGCAATGAACAGATAAAACGCTGCCGCAGGTCGCTTAAGACCAAAGTCGTGGCCAAGGCGTGATGGTAAGCAGTCACTGTCGCCTATACGGGTTGGGCCCTGTAACAGGAGCAAATATCTAAAAGGACGCTTCCTTAGAGCATCTGCAGTAACCCATTGTGTCCTATTAATTGAAAAAAAAACTCGGAGAAATTTTGATCTAAAGTTATGACCTCAAAGTAATGTATTTGGCAACGCAACATCATGTAGACGTAGAGTCATAATAGTTTTTGCATTTTTGTTTTCAAAAGATATATTTGTGATTTAAATTTTTTTTTTTAGTATTTCAAAAACAATATGGACCGTAAAAGTTTAGAAGAAATATGCATTTTTTTATTGTCCTAGAGTAAATTTATAGCTACCAACAGAATCCTTACCCTTTTATAGTAACAAAATTGTATGTCAACTATGGACCTACACGCAGTATTTCGCGACAGAAACAGCAATTTACTAGATTTTCCATACAACAATTAGTACAAATACTGGATTGTGACGTCATACTTTTATGTCAGTTAGTATGAACGTTTTGGGATGCTGCGAGCGAATTTTTGGGTATTTATGTTCTTTAATTGTACTTGCTTCCATACATACATTTGTTCCCCTCCAAAAACTGGTCCGAATGGCATTGTAAAATAAACTTAGCGTACATCCCTATTACTGATTACTGATAAACGTTTTCCTCAGACATTGTCTGGTTGCCTTTGGCATAGGCCTCCCCCAGAGTTTTCCATCTGACTCTATCCACGGCTTCTCTTCTCCACATGGGCAGGTCTTTGAGTTCATCTTCCCATATTTTCTTTTGTCTCTCTTTCTTCTTTTTTCCATCTTTTGGACAACTAAACTAAACTAAAGTGGCAGTGGGCGGGGCACATTGCACGTCGAACCGATGGCCGTTGGGGCGGAAAGGTTCTTGAGTGGCGACCACGTACCGCAAGGTGCAGCGTGGGTAGAACCCCCACAAGGTAGACTGATGACCTGGCAAAGGTTGCGGGTGTCCGCTGGATGCGGGTGGCGCAGGACCGGTCATTGTGGCACTCTTTGGGGGAGGCCTATGTCCAACAGTGGACATTTCTCGGCTGATATGATCTTTTGGATACCATTGTTGTAATGTTTGTAAAAGTTTCTAGAATTATAACAATCTAATTGATAAACCAGCGTGTACTGAAACGTAATTTTATGTCGCAGGTATCATAATTAAAGCTTCGCCAATATTTTAATTACTATCCAATTAATATTCGAACGCGTGTTTCAGGGAAATCAGTGAAACTGATTATAAATCAACGACCATTCAAAGTAAATTGGTGCCGTACCGTAAAGCGGACAATTTAATTGCAGTCCATGCTAACGTTTTACGGACTGCATAGAAAACAATTCCATTTTAATGATATTAGTTTTTTTATTTATCAGTCACACATAATATCTAAGTAACGAATAATTGATAAATAAAATAGCCATCAATAATACTAGTGCGGCCTGCGTGATGGGTACGCTGCCGAGGTGGGCAAATTTATTAATATTTGTAACGCCACTCACCACTAGATGGCATGAGCAGTACTGCCGCGGTCATAGAAAATACAGTTTAGGAGGACAGCTTACCAGACGGCCCGCTGGATGGCGCTGCCTGTCAGTTAGATGGCGCTATCGTTTGTTCGACGTAGTTTTAGGACCTCCGCAGCCGTACCACTTGTTATTTGTCGAAAGCTAAGAACTAGTACTCTGCACGCTATACGCATTTACCTAAGCTAAATCGTATTAGTGTCGTTGTACTGGAATCTATACTACAAAGGTGTACTTCCACCCAAGTTGGGATACACCGGTGTAGTACTGCGAGAGTAACTCAGCCAATATAGAGCATTATCACGTAAGCCTGCTTTTTTTCTCCGCTCCCCCGCCTCTCCGCTGCTACATATTTAGTTTTAATTAGTTAGGTTTATTTTTAGCTAGTTTTAACTTATTTTAATCTTAGATGTTGAATTGATAGTAGTGCTGACGAAGCCTGTTGCGTATTCTATTCTTTGACTTTGACTTTAACTTTGATTAGATAAAGTTGTTATGAATAAAAAAAAAACACTATTTTATTGATAGATATCTAGATTTTATGTTAGGTATTTATTAGATTTTGTATTAAACGATTAACGTCATGGATAATGCTTTATTTTCGCGCTAACACTTGGGTTGCAATCGTCCATAAATTAATTTCGTTGGCACCATAATAAAACTTTAGATTATAAACGGAACCCTCACCACGCGAGTTGAACTCGCACTTGCCCGGTTTTTAGGGTTCCCTACCCAAAGGGTAAAAACGGGACCCTATTACTAAGACTTCGTTGTCCGTCCGTATGTCACCAGGCTGTGTCTCATGAAAGTTAGACAGTTGAAATTTTCACAGATGATGTATTTCTGTTGCCGCTATAACAATAAATACTAAAGAACCGGCCAAGTGCGAGTCGGCCTGGGGCGATACAACAGACATGTTTTTTCCCGTTTTTATAGATAATGGTACGGAACCCTTCGTGCGCGAGTCCGACTCGCACTTGGCCGGTTTTTGCTAAATTACTTCAAATCTGTTTTTGCTAAAATTATAAAAAAAACTGAGATGCTTACAACAACAATGTACATTACACAATACAGTTTGCGAAACTATTTTTTTTAATTTTCCAGTTTAACTCCCAAAAGTGGCCCCCTTGTTCAGATTTCATTAATTTACTTAACGCGTCCATTTTTGGGTCACCAATTTACATATAATTGCCAAATTTCAACTCAATTGGTCCAGTAGTTTCGGAGCAAATCGGCTGTGACAGACGGGCAGACAGACGCGCGAGTGATCCTATAAGGGTTCCGTTTTTTCCTTTTGTGGTGCGGATCCCTAAAAACCCACTCAAATCGGTTCATCCGTTTGGAAGCTACGATGCCGCTGACACACAGGTACACATGTTACTAACACCCCTTGTCTGCTCGTTAAAAAGGCGGACCTGACTGGGATTGAAACTCACCCGTCAAATTAAACACGATTGATTACAATCAGCCAACGCACAATTTCTCAAACGTTGATTGAATCGAAAGCACTGGAATGTAAACATCATCGCGGTCTTACTAAAGGTTCGTGGTTTCCGAGCACAGTACCAAGAAACACAGTAAAAACCAGGGTACCGATATACCGGTACTCTTTTCATACAAAAATACCGGTTTCCAAATTCGGTATTAAAATATTTCCTACTAGCTTCCGCCCGCGACTTCGTCTGCGTGGACCCGGGATAAAAACTATCCTATATTTTAATCCAGGCTATAAAATATCTTCGTGCAAAATTTCATCCAATTCGGTTCAGCCGTTTAAGCGTGATTGAGTAACAAACATGCAAACATCTAAACATCCAAACTTTCGCATTTTAATATTAGTCGGATTAGTAGGATTTTAGTATGCCAACCAGGGACTTCTATTTATAAATAATATATATCTTACTTAACTCGCGATATTTTCCAGTATTACAATATTGTATTAATTTAGGTAATGATGCTGAGATACCTATTAGATAAATCAGTAGGAATACAAAAATACGATACTGACCAATATAATATTTTAAACGACGAAGTACAATTTTGATATCAACTAAAACTAGTGACTTTGACCAAACAATTTTTTTAACTTAATTGTCAAAAGAAAAATTACAATAATTAACGAACCCGCTCACAAAATTTCACGAGAATCAGTTGAGAAATGCGACCTGTAGAGAAAACAGCCGGACAGCGGAACAACGGCACAGCGGGACATCCGGTCATACGAACAAATGTTTGCCCAAACTGAAAGGAAAACTTCGTCCGCTTCGCTGTCACGTTCAAATATCGCGGATTGCACCTAAATCAGTTTTGAATCAAATTTTCACAGACACACAGATACTCGTTTGCATCGGTGGTTAAAAATCAGTTTCAACATTTTATTTAAATTTACTTACTGGGCCTTAATTTTTGCTGCGGAATCGAACCCGATGGGAAATCACCGGGTGAATTGCGAGTCAATTATTGTACTTCAACAAACGTTTGTATATCTAAGGACTCAGGAAGCTCAGTAGCCGAGGCAAAATACGGTTTCGAAAAACATTAATTTATAATAGCGTTTTTTTTTGTTTATTTCATTCTAAAACATTATTCTTAGATGCTTTATTCAAGAATCCAACAAACTTTCCACCCGGAAGTAATTATATAGATTTAAATTAAACATTCATTGTCTTTTTTATGTTATTTATATTGAATATTTTAAAGCAAATGTAAATGAACCTAAATAAAGATAAAAAAAAAAAAAATATTTATCCGGACTTTTTAGGAGCTAATTAAATATTGATTTTTTTGATGTCTGATTTTTTGTTGGATTTTGCCTCTAGGTAACAATTTAATTGATAATATATCCGTTACATTAAAAAAAATTGCTATTATAAATTATTTCCAAATATGTCATTTTTTCCATACAAGTTGTCAGTTCATTGCCTGGACTACAGGATTAACCATTTAAGGCGACTGTTGCCTTCTTGCCATTTTACTCGCTCGCCCGCTAATGTTAGTTCAATATCCTATTAATATTATAAATGCGAAAGTTTTGATGTTTAGGTGTTTCTTACTCAATCACGCAAAAACGGCTAAACTTATTAAGATAAATTTTGGTATAGGTATATATAGTATATAGCCTGAATTAACATATATAATACCTTTTATCCCGGGAATCATCCCCTAAGGGGGCGAAATGGGGTGCGAAGGTTTGTATGGAATTCCATAAACGAGTTCCATGCGGCCGAAGTCGCGGGCAGAAGCTAGTTTTAGATAAATGAATAACCAATCTGTTTTCGATGGAACCGTAAAAATACCACTTGTGGATTAGAAGCCGTAGCAAATTTTAAATTGGAAACAGCGTTATATCAATATTTTTTAATGTAGAAAAAAAAAACAGATTATTCATGTAATATCAAAGGATAGCATTGGTTCAGATTTAAATACCACCTCGTTTAAGCGGCTTAGTGTTTAAAAAACTATCATCTCGTATAGCTGCTCCCCTTAACAAGCCTTTTTTTTTTTTTTTGTTTAGGGGGGAAAATGCGTTACGCATACCACCCGGGTGCAGGGGGTGACCCGAGTGGTTATGTGGGACTCCCGTATAAGCTGATGAGACTCACGGTATACCCACTAAAAACCTCCCCACTTGCCGCCTCGCCGCCATGTGGCGAAGTCACGGGAACGCTTGCGCACACATCCGCGACCCCGCCGGCGGCAGCCACCCACAAGCGGCTCCCTCGCGGACGCCCGAAGGCCCTCCACGAGAGGCACGCCAGATGTTTTGGCGCGCCTGCCTCCTCCATCTCCACACGTTCAGTAGCGGACCCCCCTGAGTCCGCTACGAGGAGATCATGGGTGCGGGAAATTCCAGCACCCGGTGGCGGATCAGGTATGTGGTTCCGCCACCGACCACGGCTCGGCCGCAGAGGATAGGGAAAGCGGCGCACCGTAATACCGGCATTCCTCTTCCTCTGCGGCCCCACCAATGCCGCTTCCGCGGAACGGCCCCGCCAAGTTCGCAGGGGGTAGGGAGAGTGGCGCACCGTTATACCAACATGCCTCTCCCCCTGCGATCCCGCCTCGGCCGCAGAAGATAAGGAGGTACTCCTTTTCTTCTGCGGTCCCTGCCCAACGCATCCTAAGCGGGCAATGCACAGCCCGCTAGGAGCGCTCTCCTCGGGCCAGCCAGCAGGCCCCACACAGGCCGGCCCTGGGTGCCTCTTAGCTTCGCCGTGGGTTGCAGTCCACGGTTACTAAGCCCCCCCGCCCCGACAAGGCGGGCACCCTCGAGGGGGTCCCCTTAACAAGCCTGTGTTAACTAAAATGTGTTTGGCTCTTTCTCACAAGCCCGAATATCAAAGTGAGTGAGGGCATAATACTATAGTGTCTCTAGTCTAGTGTATAATTATGAACACCCGACGAAAAAAGTACAAGTTTAACATCTGTTGTGTGTTGTGTCTCTGTATCCCTGTTTCTGTTTGTGGCACCGTAGCACGGATGAATCGATTTGAGTACGGTTTTTAGGGTTCCGTACCTCAAAAGATATAAAACGGAACCCTTATAGGATCACTTTGTTGTCCGTCTATCTGTCTGTCTGTCGAGACCCTATATCTCCGGAATCTAATCGAGTTACAATTAAAACCATATACTCAGGTCTACAGTCCCTTGAAGCGTTAATGCCGCAAAAAACGTATATTTCGACACTCTCAAGGGAATCAAAATTTATAGGGTACTTCTCGACGACCTAGAACTATGCAATTTGGCAAGTAATATCGTCTTATACTACAAGTACAGGAAAAAATCTGAAAACTATACATAATTACTTATGGTCTTTTTTATGGGGATCAGCGGCAGATATTGAGACTGTATTTATTTATTTTACAAAAAAGGGCTGTTAGAGCAATTTATAACCTCGGGTCGCGTGAGTCATTAAGATAATTTTTCAAGGAAACAGATATTCTAACACTGCCGTTGCTATACGTATTTGAAATAATAATGTATGTTAGGAAGAATTTATACAACTACCCAACAAACACTGATAGGCCCAAGGTTACCAGAAGCGCAGTGAAGCTCAAAACAACTTTTTACAGGCTAGTAAAAGCGAAAAAGTCGTTCTTGGGATATTGTATAAAATTCTACAATAAAATACCAAAACACATTACCGAACTTACTGACTCTAAATTCAAATCTGTCGTAAAACGGACACTTATTTCAAAAGCATATTATAAGATAAACGACTACATCATGGATAGGGATATTTGGCAGCGATAAAATCCTGCACTAGAAATCTGTCGTAAAATAAATAGGCTTTCTACTGTAGCAATGTAATTTTAAAATTTTATAATACTCTGATACTGAAATGATATATTGTATACTGTTTTGAAAAAATGACACCTCGCCGAGTTTTTTACGCCGGTTCTTCTCGAGGCAGAGGTTTACTTTCCGAACCGATGGTAGTTTATCGACATTCATAGGTGCATGTAATATGCCTAAATTGAAGAATAAATCACTTTGACTTTGACTTTGACTTTGATTTGTAATTTTGTACGGAACTCTCGGTGGGCGAGTCCGACTCGCACCTGTCCGGTTTTTATATCGACAGGTCTTGGTTTGTCTTTGTATAGAAACGTCCAGTTTTGTAATGGTGGAAAATCAGTCTTCGGCTATGTAAAGATGCTAAGTTTGTAAAAGGGTACGCAGGTTGATTTCTCGATATCGAAGTACTAAAAAGTCCTACTTTTAGTTAAGTGCACGAAGAATACCTACACGATGTGTCGAGTTGTCTGGAACGGGAGTAAACAACTCTTAAGTTACTTACTTAAGGCGACGTTGCACCAACCGAATAATCTCATAACCTTTTATGTGCAGAAGTAAGCTTTATGACCCATATCGGCGAAAAAAAATATCGTGAGGAAACCGAGCTAATTCAAAAGAAAAAAGATTTTTTTCTCTGCGTTGGAAGGTCAGATTGCAGTCGTTTTCATTAAGCTAGTGCCTACGCCAAATCTTGGGATTAGGTATCCCAAGAGAGAGAAAGAGAAAGCGGACCCCGGGTTTATTGCGAAAACAACAGAAGTAATCTATAATTATAACAGTAAGTAATAGCACACACTCATTCTGTACACACCTTCTAAACATTAAAAACATTTTGAATACAATTACAAATGTTTCTACGGCTAAAATGTTTCACGGTTTAGGGAAACGATGACATACCTACCTTTTTCGGAAATTGCCTCGCTGGATCCAACCCTCAGACTTAAGTCAATACCGATGTTTTCCTCGCATTTGGTGGATTATTTCTTCGCACTAAGTGGATTATTTCCTCGCACTTGGTAGATTATTTGCTCGTACTTGGTGGATTATTTCCTTGCACTTGGTGGATTATTTGTTCGCTGTTGGTGGATTCTTTCCTCGCATTTGGTGAATTGTTTCCTCGCACTTGATGGATTATTTCTTCGCACTTGGTAGATTATTTGCTCGCACTTGGTGGATTATTTCCTCGCACTTGGTGAATTATTTCCTCGCTACTCGCACAGCTCTGGTGGATACTCATCCGATCTAACAGTTAGGAGTGCGTCCCCTTAACCGACTCGAGAGCGTAAAAGCTTCTTGCCAATAAGCTACTTAAGACATTCTTCGGAGTTCCAACGAATCGCGCACACTACTAGCAATGGGGGTCTATATGAGGGTATACCCTTGAATTGCCTACGAACATTTCATCGAATATTATTTCATCGACAACGTTTCAAGTATTTTTATTTCATCGACAAGTCAGTGCGTCGACGAATCGATACTACGACAGACATTTTCTTCGAATATTATTTCATCGCCAACGTTTTAAGTATTTTTATTTCATCGACAGACATCGTCGTACGTCGAGAAATGAAAATACTTGAAACGTTGTCGATGAAATAATATTCGATGAAATGTCTGTCGGCGATTCAAGGGTAGGTACACGCTATTTGAGCCCTGCAAAGTGACCTCTACACGCATTGGTACTTGTCAAATACTAGCTATGATTTAGCAATTTTCTTTTTTTGCAATAAATCGGTTTTTAGGGTTCCGTACCCAAAGGGTAAAACGGGACCCTATTACTAAGACTTCGCTGTCCGTCCGTCTGTATGTCTGTTTGTCTGTCCGTCTGTCACCAGGCTATATCTCATGAACCATGATAGTTAGTAGAAATTTTCACAGATGATGTATTTCTGTTATCGCTATAACAACAAATACTTAAAACAGAATAAAATAAATATTTAAGGGGGCTCCTATACAACAAACGTGTTTTTTTGCCGTTTTTATAGATAATGGTACGGAACTCTTCGTGCGCGAGTCCGACTCGCAGTTGGCCGGTTTTTGTGTTTTTCTTCAAAATTGGATAAAAAGGCAGATTGGAAGAGATCGTAATTGTGTGCAAATTTTAATACAATATTCACTACACGAGCCGCGAGCCGGACGAATCGATAGACAAATCCATCGTCGCCCACACACTACACGAGCGATCACCAGCCCTTCATATCCGGCTTGCCATGAGCTCGTCGACTCATCCACGAGCCGGACGAATCGATAGACAAATCAATTGTCGCCCACACACTACACGAGCGATCGCCAGCACTTCATATCCGGCTTGCCATGAGCTCGTCGACTCATCCACGAGCCGGACGAATCGATAGACAAATCAATTGTCGCCCACACACTACACGAGCGATCGCCAGCACTTCATATATCCGGCTTGCCATGAGCTCGTCGACTCATCCGCGAGCCGGACAAATTGATAGACAAATCCATCGTCGCCCACACACTACACTACACGAGCGATCGCCAGCCCTTCATATCCGGCTTGCCATGAGCTCGTCGACTCATCCACGAGCCGGACGAATCGATAGACAAATCAATTGTCGCCCACACACTACACGAGCGATCGCCAGCACTTCATATATCCGGCTTGCCATGAGCTCGTCGACTCATCCGCGAGCCGGACAAATTGATAGACAAATCCATCGTCGCCCACACACTACACTACACGAGCGATCGCCAGCCCTTCATATCCGGCTTGCCATGAGCTCGTCGACTCGTCCGCGAGCCGTTCCCGAAGCGCGTACAACAATCGAGATTTTTCTATGGACTTGTCGCCAGAGCGGCGCGAGTGTGAATGCTCGACTTAACATTTTGTACTGAAAATTCCACTGAGTTACGACAATCCCCAGACAAAGAAATCCCATACATTTGGTCACTGACTGAGAATAAAATTGTAGAACACTGTAGGAAATTGTGCGAATATTGTAAAGTAAATTGACTTTCGAGCGCATGATAAGTATCTTTCTGATGAGCGCGTAGACTAGGTAGAGTCAGCATCATAAATATGTATACATTCTATGACCTTATTACCTAGACATAAAGTCGAAAAGTGTATACATGTTTATGAAGCTGACTGTACAAAAGATAGGTAATATGTAGTGAATTGTAGTGTATAATTTATTTTCTATCATCATCATTATCTCAGGCGAGAGACGTCCAGCTGATATTGTATATGCGTATGTATATTTCCATATGTATCCATACTTTAATATTATAAATGGGAAAGTGTATGTGTTTGTTTGTTTGTTTGTTTGTTTGTTTGTTTGTTTGTTTGTTTGTTTGTTTGTTTGTTTGTCCGTCTTTCACGGCAAAACGGGGCGTGGATGTGACGTGATTTTTTAAGTGGAGATAATTGAAGGGATGCAGAGTGACATAGGCTACTTTTTGTCTCTTTCTAACCCCCCACTTCCCCAAAATGGGGGGTGGAAGTTTGTATGTAGCATTCCGCAATTTTCAAAGTAGAAACCTAAAAATTGGTATGCGGACTATTTGTGACTAACAAAAAAATCGTGCATCATTTTTTTTTGGAAATCTGCACCCAACCCCTTAAAAGAGGGGGTGAAATTTTATATGGGGGTCCAGATATGTAGAGTCGATATGTAGAGCCGATATATAGAGTCGATATGTAGAGTCGATATGTAGAGTCGACACCTATCTAAGTACACAGTGGACATCTATCTAAATATGTAGTCGATATGTAGAGTCGATATGTAGATTCGATATGTAGAGTCTATGTTCGATATGCAGAGTCTATGTAGAGTCGATCTAAATATATAAAAGACTGAAACTGAGATTCTTTGTAGACGGTTAACATTACTCTTAGTACGCGAGCGAAGCCGCGGGCAAAAGCTAGTTTGATATAAGTTTATCTGTAATTGAGTTTTCTTTCTTTATATAGCTGCACCTAAATCACCTAATGTTTCGGTTTATCCCAATGATTGACTGGTAGAGAATGCCTTATGGATTGAAGTCCGCCATTTGTACTTTCTCTTGTATTGTGCAATAAAGAAATAAACAAATATTGTACAAAATCACGAGCTCTTCCCACCTGCCTAACCTACCTACTTTTATCAAATTTTTACGAAAAGTAATGAAATGAAATGAAATATTTATTGATAACAATTGTTACAGGTCATTTTACAGTAGAAATGCTCTAATTATAAATAATTAGGTTTAAATACATAATATTGTTATTATCTGTTATTATAGTAAATTATTTAAATGTCATATGGCCAATGGTATGTTGAAAAATTCATCATATTGATAGAATGTATTTTTAAGAAGAGAAAGTATTTTTAAAATTCGCAAATAAAATAAAAATCGGCGCAAATAGCACCCAAGTTAGTTTCTCTCCTTATTAGTTTAGTTTTATCTCTTTTGTTTCATCTCCACTTCAAAGAAAGCTATGATTACCCGTGAAATTGAAAAACAACATCGTGTTGGGCGTCGGTTCAAATGGATTATGTCGTCTGAAAACTTCGTGATATTTCATTTACAGCTCCCCCAGGCTGATATCGAGATGTACCTAATTTATTGTAAAAGAACCGGACAAGTGCGAGTTCAACTCGCGTGGTGAGGGTTCCGTAAAATATTGAGAATTTTCCCGTTACTTTGAATACTCAAACTCCCTATAGGTTTTCCTGTAATCTTTAGGCAAGGATTGTAATTGTAATTTTAAGCCTATTCGTTTCGGATATAAGGGGGGGGGGGGATGGTAAATTTTCGTCTATATTCCTAAATTACTTGAAATCTGTTTTTGGTAAATTAAAAAAAAAATTATCTGAGATGCCTACAACAACCCCTTTCAATTAATATGTCACACAATACAGTTTGCGAAACTTTTTTTTTTTAATTTTCCAGTTTACCCCCCAAAAGGGGGCCCATTGATCAAAATTCATTAATTTTCTTCACGCGTCCATCTTTGGGTTACCAATTTACATTATGTTTACCAAATTTCAACTCAATCGGTCCAGTAGTTTCGGAGCAAATCGGCTGTGACAGACGGACGGACAGACGCACGAGTGATCCTATAAGGGTTCCGTTTTTTTCCTTTTGAAGTACGGAACCCTAAAAAAGACTATTATGATATGAATGCAATATTATATTGGTTGCTCAATGTCGAGTCAGAATGACCTCTGGCATAATTATATTGTGTCAGGCTCGGTATCCGTCAAAGCGTTAAATTATTTACAAACTAGCTTTGGTGCTTAAGGGATTAAAACTACACCTGTACAAAGCCTAATAGCAAAATATGCTTTTCAATTATCGCACTAGAAACTTCCATTCCTCTTTTCACCCAATAAATAATAAATTAATCAGAACAATCATTTATTTCAGACCTTACATTTGATCCATACATTTAGTTAGTACTTTTAAATCTTACGAACTAAGTTAGTTACAAAAGAAGAAATAAAAATAAAATAAAATAAGAAAAATGTGAGCTATTGAGAGTGCGAAGAAAGGTTAGTCCTGTCTATTTTGCTCTCCAAATAGCCACCTCAACCCGAGACTTGGTAATCGGGCAGTCCAACCTCTCGGCCACCACCCTGAGAAGACCGTTGCATTTACCGCGCACTCACCTCAGCATGGACGACTCTTTTTCGCCTTATGACAAAAAAGTCATCCAGTCGCGCTTCCGCGAATATGCTAGATGCACTGCAGTAATTAAGCCGCGACAGCATCCTCGGGATGCGTAATACATTATATGCCCGTTGCTTAAACCCCACCCACAGACTGCACGTGTAGAATGTCTGACAGTAGACTCTAAACACCTTTAGTTGTGGCCAATAAAGGTTCAATGTGCGGCAGAATAGTGGCTAATGGCTGCCACTATTGGCTGCCCACTATTGGGTGGTCATCTCATCCGGTTGACCTGGCTGTTGTACCAATGCTTAATCGCTACGTACTGACTTGGTACAACCCGTGCGAATTAACTGTGCACCTCGCGCTGTGACGTCATTTGGACGGTAATGCTATCGCTACTGAGCGCTTGCGGCGAATGCGGGGTGCCGCGCGGGGCAGTGGGAGAGGGGTCGCATTCCAGCGGAGTGCACAGTTGATTCGCACGGGTTGTACTCCCGTTTTCGCTATTTTGCACCTCAGCTTATCGTACACAACAGGTCAAAGGCCTTTGATAAGTCCAGGAAACACTTTAAAATATGATTTTCGGGGTAAAACTATCTATAAAACTATAGTATTTCCCAGGGTGCCATGCTATCTCTATACCAAATTCAAGTGGTGAAAGGTAACAGACTTACTTTTGCATTTGTAACATGGATTAAATTTAGGGCAAGTTCTGCAAAATGTAAGACGAAGACACACAACTCTGGGTTACCTACATACATAAACATAATGTAAAGCAAAATAATTTTCAACCAATGTAAATAGACGATGCGGCATATGTATTTTACGAGGCGAATGACGATGCAATGCAAAGCGCGAACGCGTGCGTCCCGTAACAGCGCGCGGCAACCACTGGTAGACCGTCTATAGGCGGCCGGCCGGCATGTTTTTGTGCGGCGCGACGAAATCAAAGAGTGAACCGCCGCTGCTTATGATTACAGACCGATCAACGCTCAATATGGCGCCAGCAGCTGTCATTTAATAACAATAGAAACTTGTCAAACTTTCCATACATTCACATTTTTATGAACACTGCTTAACATTACAGACGGTTTGGTGCAACCCACCCTTACACCACTTCAATTCAAGGCACTTTATACTCGACCGATTATTACTGCAGCTATTTGAAAGGTTGTTTCACCTCACTTCACCTCACTGCTCACTCCTTGTATACCTTTAAGCTGGGATTGTTAATAACACCGCGACAGTCACGGATTTAAATCGTTAAGGCATTTAGGTGTCAACTGATTTTGGTTTTTAATAGTTAAGCCATGAATATCCAGTGAAAAGACAGCGCTAAATGGCTTAGCGATTAAAGTCCGTGACTTACGTAGTAGTAGGTCTACTCGTAATTATAGATTTTATTTCTTAGCCTGTGAAGTGTGCCACTGCTGGACAAAGGCCCCCTTGTCTTCCACTCGTCCCTGTCTGGAGTAATTTGTAGCTATAGTTGTTGAGAAAAGCGTCCTGGGGATTTTTGCGTTTCGAGCGCTCGACTTTTTCACTCTAAACCGGGACAACAATGAAAATGCTATTTTGAAATAAGTAGCGATAGACAATTGGCTACTTTCCTAAAATTATATTTAGTCTGTCAGTTAGATTATCAAAAAATATTGGACACGTATTTTTTTGTTTCTCAATTAAACAAAAAATTATGAAGATATAGCCCGTTAAAGTTACGCGTGACTTCACATTATGGTACACTTTTTAGCATAATGTGACGTCACGCGGAACTTTAACGGGCTATATCTTCATCATTTTTTGTTTAATTGACAAACAAAAAAATACGTGTCCAATATTTTTTGATAATCTGACGGACTGAATAGAATTATATATTTTTTTTACCCAGGAAAGTACCCTACTGAAAAACGAGTGGTATTGACCACTTGTATTTAATTCTATCGGTACAAAGTAATTGCCTGCAACTTTGACACTGAAATAGTATTTACTTTTATTTAATTTTCGAGCGCTCAAAAGTCAAAAATGGACACCTCGTCGCCGCCCACCTTGTGGCACTCCGTAGCTAATTTAGCTCACCTCTGTGGATGAATGCGGCAGCTCAATAACACAGCAGAGTTTTGGACCCGGTCTAGAATAAACGATAGTTACTTGTGTACAGAACTGCCTAACAAAACCGATGTTTGTCGGCTAGAAAACTCAAATCCGCTCTACCGTATAGCACGGCCCCTTTCGTCTAGTTAAGGTTGTTGGGTTTTGTGTGACCTGACAGTGACGCCGGCCACACGCGAATGTGCGAGCCGATAGTGTCACTGTCCGGCGGTGTCCGCTGGCAGCTGCGTTCGGGTTAATTCGCACCTCATAGTCGCACGTCGAGTTAAATCCAATGGCATGAGGTACATACCATTTGGTCGATTGTGTATAATCACTCATGACCTATCTACAAAAGAAACGCCTACAATATGTGCATCAAAATTACTACCCACCCAACCTACCCACCCATAAACTACCTGCCCACGCGGCTTCGCCCGCGTATTGGGGCCATTTTACGGAAAGTTACACACTCGACTTCTTTTTTTAATTTTGATAAAATGGGTTTTCTCTTCTTAGAATCGATAGCACTTCCGAATGTTATAGGATAAAAAAAGTGTGGCAAGATTTTTTATTCCATTCCGTTACCGTTTCCATACCAAGCTTGTATGGTGGTATGGTAACGAAACGAAAAACCAAAAATTGTATGTAACATTTTGGACACTTTTTTCCTCCAATTAGGTTCGAAGGTGCTTTCGATTCTGATTAAATAAACCCAATTTTATCAAAATTAAAAAAAAAAATCGTGTGTACAACTTTCCGTAAAATGGCCCATTGCAAAGATAGCAGGCAAACCCGCGGGATAAAATATTTTATTTATTTATACAACAACTATTAACAATACAGCAACTATTCTTACAGGTTGACCTTATGCAATAGCGCCTTAAATAATTGACTTATCCTTATTTAAATACTTGCACAAGACACACAGACATACTTTAACAAATTCGGACATAGAACAATAAAATACATCACTTTGGTCAGCAACTAGATTTACTGTGTGAACGACTTAGAGGCGCTTTACGAAGCAAGTTATTTTTTTTGCGAACAGTAAAAACTACAAAGCTACGATTATTTGCTATTTTGATTTTATTTAGTGCAGGTTTAATGTTTTAACTATATTTATTCATTTAATGCCACAAATTCATTTAATGGACTTCACTTACAGTAACCTTCCATTTTTTTGTCCTTTAACGTTATTCTTGTAATAAAAAATACTGATTCTGAGGTGATTTTGATTCTGGTTTATCATACACTACTACACCCGAAATTAGGCGAGGATGAGTGTTGTGAATTACAGCCCACGTTTAGGTCGAGTGTTCTCGGCTGGGCCTAGTGGCTCAATTAGACTAATTAATCCCAGCCTAGGCCTTACACGACAAACCAGTTCATATCGGAGCTTAATCTAAGTCTTTAGCAACAGGGATGATGAAATTTCTCAAAAAACATACATACATATAATCACGCCTCTTTGCCAGAGGGGTAGGCAGATATCACGGATCTCAATTTGCTACGGTCCTGACAAACCACTTTCGCTTCACTCACCTTCATAACATTTTTCCCATAAATGCTCGTCGGTTTAGGGTACTTTTGACTTGGCCTTTTTGTAAGATTTCTCCAGTTCGATCGGAGAAAGTTCGCCTAGGTCTTCCCCTTCCAACTTGCCCTTTCACTCTTCTTATATACACTGTCTTCGTTTATCTTCTTTCATCCATCCTCTCTACATGCCCAAACCACCATAACATACCCTTCTCAATTGTCGTGACTATAAATCTTCTCAAAAAAGAATTAAAAAATATAGCCAAATGGAGAAAAAAGTAACACAAGCACATAGTCACAAAGTAGTAAAGTGTCTGAATTTTTATAAGCGCATATTCTGTTCTTTTTCTGCAAAACGCTCCGTCATTATGTAAAGATAGTCATTAACTTTTTTCTGTCTAACAAGAAACATTAAAAGGTGTCGCTTCGTAATTTTTTGAGATATTGGAATATTATTTTCGTCAATTAGGCACATTTTTTTGCCTATATTTTTTGGAGTAGTAATGTGAGACAACAAGCCTATTTATTTATTTAAACTTTATTACACAACACCATTAAGTAGGTACATAAAGCCTCCATCTCCAGGCATTCTCTACCATTCAACCATATACATAGTTTTATACCTCACTGGTACTAACAGCAGTAAATCCAATTTCAATCCCAACGTGTGGAGTCTGACTCCTCTCCGTCAAAAGATCTTATGTCGCTATGAGCCTAGTATTAAGATCCGACGTTTTGACAACATGGTAACTGGCATAAATCCGCCTTTACGGAGGAACGCCTTAGGAACTTCGTACCTATTTAATTATGCGATTTTCCGGCGGTATTTTTAACCGTCGCTCGCATACAATGGCTCATTGTGCGGGAGTTGATAGCGCTCTAGCTACTAGAGTTGCCACAAACGACGAAAATTTAATTTGTTAAAGTTATTGGAAATTAGATTTTATTGATAGAAACATGGTAATACGTTACGAGCGCTTCAAAAGTGAAACGCTTAACGCAACCCAAAAACCCTTAACTAACATGTTCACGGACAGTACGGCCACGGGCGTAAATTGAGACCCTCGTGATACGACACTGTGGCACGTGATACGGCTGTGGGCGGTAAATCTTCACTTCGACAAAACTGCTAGTGTCCACGGTCGAAAAATGTTCACAGGATTATAATGAAGGCGGACATGTTGTGCCGTTTTACGCACATTACAAATTTTCCTAGTGCCGCAGCAATAGCTTAAGGGGTTACCTCCATTTTACATGACGGGAAGGACGCGTGCTGTGACACAATACATCTGTAGACGTTACGGCTGGGGCCGTTCTGCCGCAACAGGAACCTAGCTGAAGCTAGTTTATTTATAAATATTTTCATCGGCAGCCCTAAGAACTTCAACTTAACTACCAAGACGCTGCTTTTGTCTCCCATCCGTAGTTTGACATTAAAATTCTAAATACCCGTAGTGGCGTAGCACAGGTGGGTGCGCACGTGCGTAGCCTCGGGCGTATACCCGCTACAGTGCTACGAAATGCACGGTTTGAAGTATAAAGTTTTTCTTACAACTTATAACCTATTCTTGTAAACGCCGTATGGTACTGGTATGTCTCTTTTAGATACGCCCTTTCGGTAATAAGTAATTACTGAATTGTTATTCTTGCGCTGGAGTACGATCTGGATCGACATTTTTGCATTCCAATATGTTAAAAATGTGACGGTCGCTTCTAAGCAACAACTTAAAATGTCAGAAATTCGGCCGAAATACCGAAATTCATTCAGTTATTATTCGATATTCGCCATATTCGGCATATTTTTTAATGTTCGTTATTTGGCCGAATTATTCGATTCTAATGCCACATATTTACCGAATATTTTTTGAGGTGTTAGTTTGCAAGTTTCAATAATGTATTATAGTCATTGTCTTGTTAAAACGGATCCTTATTCTTACTATTTCACTAACTTCATTGTAAGTATTTTAATTCCTTTAAAAATCAATAAGTTATTTACCACAGATCTCAGTTTTTAGTCTGTTTTGGAACGGCTTATGAAGGCATTGCGTTAAACCGAATAATTCAGCCGAATATTCGGTTCGGCAAAAGCTGAACCCTTAGTCAGAACAATTTCGCGTGAGCTTTTTAACATCGATATTTTAATTGGACTAATTAACTATTTTAATAACAACGATTTTTATGTGTTTCATGTTTAGTATGTCATGTTCAACCGTTTTTCATATTGTCATTTTTTGTATGAAACTGTCATATTTTCTCCTGGATAACGGGACAGAATAACAAAAAAAAATATTACAACCGATCTAAGACTACATTTTTTTTTACAAGCTGTATATTAACTTGAACTGTTCGTATGTAAGTATATGAGTATTTCTGTCAAAATTTGCAATCCATTTTTCAGTCACTTGTCGCTATCCGATTGAGCTGAAATCTTGGGTATTAGTATAGTTTGGATGACAATTCAATATTTATAGTACCATCGAGCCAATCAGAAGGTGGCCATGTCAATTCAGTATTTAACCGACGTAACCCCGTTGAAATCGTCTTAATGTGTAGATGATGATGATGTATACAGAAAAGTAAAGTTGGCAATAAAAGCTTGTGCACAAAAATAATTTTTTTGACAGAAACTTATTTTAATTTAATTTTCATCTTCTTTTGACACGATTTGACATTTTTTATCTCTCCCTCATATTATTTTATATTTTGCACATATCATATGCAATGTATTATGTGAGCCTTGTATACTTAGATAAATAAAACTAAACTAAACTAAGCTCTAAATACGTCATTGAGTAAAATAATCAAATTGGGATGCAAAGCGTCGAGTCAAATTGACCTCTTGTCAACATTTTGTAGCCTCTAGGTATCTCTCTCGTCGTATGCAAGGAATAAAAAAGTTTCTTTATCAAGTTCTTTGTGAGATGAGAATTTGTATAGCTGTGATTGCCAATGGAAAACAAGGATTCATGTTAGTTTAAGTTTACAAAAAAGAATACTGGTTGGCGTACACTTTCTGTATAAAACTTAGTAGAAGTGACTATAATACAAAACATTGGCACTTTTGGATCTTTATGGTGTTGAAATACAAGCAAAAAGTGACCTAAAGGCAATTAGATATGGATAATTTTGGTTTTTGAATCGATACTAAATAAATACTTATAATTAAAAATTTAATTTTAGGGTCCGTACCTCCAAAGGAAAAAAAAACGGAACCCATATAGGATTACTCAAGCGTCTGTCTGTCCGTCTGTCACAGTCGATTTGCTTCGATACTACTGGACCGATTGAGTTGAAATTTGGTAAACATATGTAAATTGGTTACCTTTGGATTACGCGTGAAGTAAATTAATGAATTCTGAACCAGGGGACCACTTTTGAGGGCTAAACTGGAAAATTAAAAAATCAAATGAAATGTTGTTGTAGGCATCTCAGATATCTTTTTTTATAATTTTAGCAAAAACAAATTTGAAGAAATTTAGGTAAAAAGACGAAACTGACCATTCCCCCTCTTATCTCCGAAATTATTAGGATTAAAATTCTGAAAAAAATATGGAAAATAGTTCCTTGCCTAAATATTACAGGAAAACCTATAAGAAGTTTGAGTGTTCAAAGTAACGGGAAAATTCTAAATATTTTACGGAACCCCCACATCGCGAGTTGAACTCGCACTTAACTGGTTTTTTTATATAACCCATCCCAGGCCACGCATCGCTACGTGCGCTACGCCGTAGCGCGTAGCAGAGTTCTGCGGAAATCGTTCGTAAAGACATGACTCATAAAATATGAGTCATTGGCTTTGAATGGGTTAAGGTTGGAATTTCTAGTAAAACTTTAACACTTAAGGCTAAAAATGTACCTATCTCTTTGGCGTCAACTGTACGCTTTATTTCCTAGTGGAACATAAATCTTGTTTCCACTCCAATGAAGCTGTGAACAATGTTCTAAACAAAGCGCTTTCGGCAAAAAATACGAACAATAGGTGTAGTGCGGCTTCCCTAACGAGCGGCTGCGGCATTTAAACGGCCTTATTTATTAACAGCCTTATTTGAAGTTGTCCTGTAACAACGTACCGGAAATCCCACTGCTTGCACCTATAAGCTTTTCTGTTTAGCCCCGCGGTTGACTGGTAGAGAATGCTTTAGATCATTAAGTATTTTTTGTTTGTGCAATAAAGTTTAGATATATAAATAAAAAACATTTGTAGTAGCAAATTTTAAATCGAAAATACAATACAATACAAATACTCATTATTGCACACCAATAATTTTTTTTTTATTGAAAATATCCTCGTTTAAAGAATTATTTGGACACAGTATAATCACATTCAGTGCCAAGAATCGCTACGCTTCACTCGTAGCCGATCCCGTGATTTTCCCCGTATGTAGCGGAAAGCGACTACGGCGTAGGCACCCGCGAATTAAAAATGTTAAAATTCATGGTCTTCCTTTTATTTCTGACAGTATGTTATATAGCAAAAAATAATCCTTATGATGAAGCCTTTCGATCGGTATGATAAAGCTACAGGGTATTTTTTTTCTCGTGTTGCGGGTTCGATTCCCGGTTCAACCATGTAATTATTTAAAAATCTATGAATGTCGTTTTAATTGTTTTTCAAATTAAAATAATGTCTTCTTTCAGTAAAATGTCCCATCTATAATATTCAGGGTACTTTCCTTTTTGGCATGGCCGTGGGACGCCCTGTATAGCTCGACGACTTTTAAATAAAACTCCGATGTAAAGTTGACTGTAGTATACACGTAGTATAAGTTCCAAGTATAATTTCGTCGGGTGACAAGCAAAAGTCACTAAATACAGAAAAATAATTTAAGAAATAGCAACTGTGTTAACGTAGTAATAAGGTTGAGTTCTCCTTTACCTCTTACGTGTAATTAGTGACTTTTGCTTGTCACCCGACGATTTCAAAGGCTCTGATTAATACAAAAATTGTTTATATGGCCGAAAGATAGATGTACAGAACTGGTGTTATATTCGTATATGAAAGGTTCTCGAGTGGCGACCACGTACCGGAAGGCGCGGCGTGGGTAGGCTACCACAAGGTGGACTGATGACCCGGTAAAGGTCGCTGGAGTCCGCTGGATGCGGGTGGCGCTGGACCGGTCATTGTGGCTTGGGGTAGGCCTATGCCCAGCAGTGGGCGTCTTTCGACCGATATGATGATGATGATGATGATATGAAAGGTAAGTGACGAGCAAGATTTGACTTATTTGAGTTAACAAATTTAGGTAGGCATAAGACTTAGGTACGTGTAGCGTTTCTATTGGTGCATTTAAAAGCCCCTCTCATGCTAACCGTTCCCAACGGGCGCGTTTTGCTACTGCATATGAAGTAAAAACATTTATACAAAATTAAAACCGGCCAAGTGCGTGTCGTACCACGCAAAACAAAGGGTTCCGTGCCTATTAAAAAGGTTGTATCGTCACAGAAATCTTACGGCACTTGTGTCTGTTTCTTTAAGGAAGGCAGTTTTCCAGCAATATCTCGAAAACCTTTGAACCGATCTTGTTCAAAATAATTTTCGGTGAAAGAATTTAATAAGCACTATGCCCATGATTTTTTTTATATTTTTAAAATGCACCGTTCATAAATTGGAGGGGGGGGGGACAGAATTTTAGTGACTTTCGGGGCGAATATATCCGACTCTATTCACTTAATCAAAAAAAAAATGCTGACAAACCTTATATCAAAACTAGGTGCTGTACACCATGTGTGCGGGTTTTGAGATTAAGTAGTCCATCCACCTTACAGTAAACCGCCGCCATTATAATTTCTGGCGTTAAGGTCGGCAGAAAATTAAATGTAGGTGCGTTAACAATGACCAACAAAAACCTATCTCTATTCCGTACCGACTGGTCCCATTTATTACAACCAATCAACTCGCTATGACCGTTGAAAACCGAGTGACAAGTTCATTGTTATATCGACCAGCGTATCCGGACCGCCATTGACCTGCCAAGCTTGATTAAAACGGATCATATCATCGGCATCCAGCGAAATTGGACGAGCATGTTATACTGGTTGTACTGGCGAATCGACGAAAAATTATTTGAGGTAAAAAAGGTCCTATGTAATAGTTACAAAAGTTGTGGCTTTGAACTTAATGTCAACAAGACAGATTTCATATCCTTTTACTCATTGTGTGATAAAGTTATGAAGGATGAGTTGTGATTGCTTTGATTGCACAGTCTGACCAAAAAACCGTCGGATGATAAATTGGTTCCCTGAAGTGTCCTCATACAAACATCAGAGTGAGCGTGGAGATCAACACTTTCAGTGCCAAGAACCCAGAAGGCTCTGCTTGTGGACGCTTTCCTCTACAAACGGGTTTTCGCATCTTATCGGGCGTAGCGCTACAAATTTGTTACGTGAATTATCGGGCTCTCACTGAAGTTCCGTTTGCAAAAATGGCGGACCGCATTCTGACTTCTGATATATATTGTATAGATCCCCGATATAAAATCAACAGTTGTTGCCAACCAGTTTTGTGGTCCCCCTCCCTAAAAACCTTTAACTTTTTTTTTTTACTTTAGTAAAGCTCTATAGAAAACTTTTATTTTGATGACTAATTACGAAAGTTACAAAAAAATTGCTTGTACACGTGCAAGAAACAGTTTGATTTTGTTACAAGTTTTTGCAATAATTGTTTCCACATTTACACAAGGATAATACGCGTAATGGCCATTAGGGCGGAAAGGTTCTCGAGTGGCGACCACGTACCGGAAGGCGCGGCGTGGGTAGGCCCCCCACAAGGTGGACTGTTGACCTGGTAAAGGTCGCTGGAGTCCGCTGGATGCGGGTGGCGCAGGACCGGTCATTGTGGCACTCTTTGAAGGAGGCCTATGTCCAGCAGTGGACGTCTATCGGCTGATATGATGTTGATGATGATGATGAATACGCGTAACGAGACTAGAGCAGCGATAAAAGGGGGTGGGGGAGAGGTGTTGACCCAATGACAAAGGACCATGCAAATCACAAAACATTTCGCGGTCCGCAATTTTTGCAAACGAACATCTCATTGGAGCCTGCTCTAAAAGCGCCTACGCCTGCCTGAGAAAACCGGTTAGTCTGCCCTCTGGATTGGAAGGTCAGATGGCAGTAACTTTCGTAAAACTAGTGCCTACGCCAAAATCTTGGGATTACGTGTCAAAGCGGATCCCGTGGGTTCCTTTAGGGCACCACCGGGAAAACGCTAGGAGACTGATCACGTAGTTTATAGGCCGTAACCTTTGCGGGTGGCGCAGGACCGGTCATTGTGGCACTCTTTGGGGGAGGCCTATGTTCAGCAGTGGACGTCTTTGGGCTGATATGATGATGATGATGATGATGAACCTTTGCCAAATTCGTTATTTCCAATCTCATGTCCACAATACCATATATATTGCGAGATCATGAAAGCCGTCTTCAGTTCAGTGTTTAAATCCCGAAGCATTCGAGTTGAAATAAGGAATATTTCGAAATTGGATTCCAACGTCCTAGTTGGACTTTATTGCTTTTCGAGTATTTTCACATTTAGCTTCAAAACGACTTAACTTTACAGGTTTCTGTATTATATACGCTTGTTCTTTTCGATTTGGTATTAGACACCTAATGGTTCGCTCCGGACGGTCATTTTTATTAAACTCCAAAGTTTTTTGGTGAGCAAGAATTTGTTGCCAGTTTATTGTAGACATTTTCTTAGTAATATAATGGTGAAATATCAAACAATCAATTGATTATATTTTTATGTACTTACATTGATAAAATATTTATTTAACAAACAAAAATTATAAACATACATGTACAGTATTAATGCATGGGATTAAAACTACCTAAATTAAAATTAGAAATATAATAATAAAAAACCGGCCAAGTGCGTGTCGGACCACGCAAAACGAAGGGTTCCGTGTCTATTAAAAAGGTCGTATCGTCACAGAAATTTTACGGCACTTACGTCCTTTTCTTTGAGGAAGGCAGTTTTTCAGCAATATCTCGAAAACCTCTGAACCGATCTTGTTCAAAACAATTTTCGGTGAATGAAATTAATAAGCCCTATGTCCATGAATTTTTCCATATTTTTAAAATTCACCGTTCAAAAATTAGAGGGGGGGGGACAGAATTTTAGTGACTTTTGGGGCGATTATCTCCGACCCTATTCACTTAATCAAAAAAATGCTAAGAAACCTTATATTTATTTTGAGAGGCCTATCGATTGATGTGCCACACGGGGGGTCACAATGAAAAAAAAATTTTTGACTTTTAGTTTTATGTATGGAGTGCACCCCTAAAAATTTTTTTTTTGTCATTTTTATTACAAAACTATGTAGCGGCTAACAAAATACACCTATCCTCAAAATTTTATTCAAATACACCTTATAGTTTTCGAGTAAAATGCCTGTGACATACGGACAGACGGACAGACGGACAGACGGACAGACGGACATGACGAAACTATAAGGGTTCCGTTTTTGCCATTTTGGCTACGCAACCCTAAAAAGGACTGTCGGTCCTGGGATTTGGGCTTCTTGCATATATCTCCTTACAGTAGCCATCCATGCCAGTCGGGGTCTTCCTCGTCTCTTAGGCGGGGGGAAAATGTCTAGCACCTTTCGAGTCACGTGTTCAGGTTCTCGGCGCATAACACGCCTGTACCATCTTAGTCGTCCCTCTGTTATCTTTTCGGGAATAGGTCTCACTTTGAAACTACCACGGATATACGTACTCGTAGGTGTTACGAACATGATTCAGCAGTGCCACTGCCGGCCCCGGTATACCTTGCAAAATTAGAGTTTAACTAGTTGTTTTCTGCGACTAAGTAAAGCTCTCTTACCAATTTTCACCCCCATTTCATTATCTATAGAACGATTTCCGGAATGAAAAGGTAATCTGTTTTAATACAAGTTATATATTAGGGGTATAATAAATCTGTCTTACAAATATCTTACGAATGCGTTCAGCCGCTTTTATGCGATTGAGTAACAGAGTATTTCTCAAATAATGTGATTGACTTGTCACAACCATGTGCAAAAGTTAACGCTACTAATGCTTGTATTTTCTTTTTTTATACACGGATCAAAATGTTGACTAAATAAGCTATTATATAAATAAGTATTACAATATTAAATTGCTGGGAAATTCTTAACTTTTGCACATGGTGGTGACAAGTGACGTAAACAATTTGAGAATGACCCAACAAATATCTGGACATGTAAACATTAAAAAAACACATCAAAAATCATTGTCAGCAATATAAGCATGGTTGTAACATAACGAAATATAAATATAAAATGTCTCAAATCAAGCAAGAGTTGAACTATAATAATCCCGTGTATAGGACAACTTACTTGCATATTTACTTAAATACGAACAGTGAAACTTAAACAAAGTCTTCTAAAAAGAGCCCTCGACGTCTTCTAGCAGAATAAATATTTGAATTTGGAATTTTAAATAGACCGTGTTTCGTATTCTAAATCTAGGTCTCATATGCCACTCCAGGCGACGTGACTCTTTTGTCACAGCCGCGTCGAGATAGCACACTTTATTTAAATATTCAGTGCTACTACGCGCCCGAGTTGGAAAATATCCCAAGTTCTTTGCACAATAAAGGCTTTTAACTCCTTTTTTAGTAGGTTCGATTTCGAGAGCCAACAAAGTTTGAGAAACAAGTCCGCCGACATGCACCTGAGTCAGCGAAATAGAAATGTGTTGTTTATTTTTGCTATGACTATTGCTTTGTGTTGGTTAATTTTACGACAGTTGCAGGAAAGCCTAATTACATAATAGTACATTTACCGCAGAGACCGGTAAAATGGGGATTGCCGGCCAAGTATATATAGGCGGATCACTTTACACGCACTTACTTTTGACGCATGAGAAAAGAACTAAGTACGTATAGGTATTTTCAAATAAGTTTATTACGTTAAATAATACAATATATATATATAAATAGAATAGTAGGTATCATAAGGGGAATTTAATGTTCTATGATGGGTATTCCGCAGCCGTCTTCGCATCCAAATTTTTCTATTCTTCTTCTCGTTCCTCTAATTCTCACGTATAGGTTAAACATGCAATGATATTTGTAAAAAGGTTTTTATGTCTGAACGCCATGACATTGTATCACCATTTGTATGACTGAGAAAATATAGTTTGAGTGGAACACATATTTTAATAAGGCAGAGTTAATATTTTCTTGCATTGATACTCCCTTTTGTTTTTTGTATCAGCTTAGCTGAATTTAGCCAATCGACTCAACCTTGAGAACATTTACGCGATTCCCTGACATGTGTCTCTCTGAATAAGCACTATATTCGGATGAGAAACAACATCAAAAAGAGCTTGTCTTCTACGTAAAATCTATAGTCGTAAGAGATATGTCGACGTCGACCTCAATCAATCTTTATCGTGTGCCGGACATGCTTGTCTTCAGGGCTGTTATTCCTTACGCGCATCACTCCATCCGTCACGCCTAATGAAACTAAACCTCTACCAACGCTTAGTTACCTCGAATCGTGGCGTCAAGATATATTTGTGGGTGAGCGTTGTGGATAGCCTAAAACAAGTTACAGAATAGCGGGGTAGGAACGATATCGAACGCCATGTTTTATTTTATCTTCCTATTTTCGCTTTTGCTTCAATTTGTTTGATTTCGTCTGATCTTATTGACGCGACATGTGACAATACAAGACCTATTGTTGAATGGTTGAAGATCGGCAGGGTAAGTAGTTGGCATTAAAAGTTCATCATCATCATCATTACATCAGCCAAAAGACGTCCACTGCTGGACATGGGTCTTCCCCAAAGATTTCCAAAGTAATCGGTCCTGCGCCATCCGCATCCCACGACCTTTACCAGGTGATCAGTCCACCTTGTGGGAGTCTTCGCACGCTGCGTCTTCCGGTACGTGGTGGCCACTCGAGAACCTTTACGCCCCAACGGCCATCGGTTCTGCGAGCAATGTGCCCCGCTCACTGCCACCTAAGTTAAGCAATTCGGAGGGCTATATCGATTACTTTAGTTCTAATGCGGATAGCCTCATTTCTCATTTCATTTCATTTACGCAGGTAACTCCTAGCATAGCCCTCTCCATTGCCTTTTGAGTAACTTGGAGCCTTCTTATGAGGCCCATAGTAATAAAAGTCTGCCTACAAATATTTTTTTGACAGTAGTGTATTCCTAATATTGGACACCTATATTGATATGAATATTGAAAATGTATTTGGGCCGTATCGAGTCCCTCACGTTGCTCTCACAATTCTTTGAATGAGTTTCGTAACAAGGCGAAATAGTTTCAATGTGGATTCAAAACTTGGGCGACGGATATAGCGAGAAGCGGGAACCTTTATCAAAGTTATCACAATACTGAATGTTTGTCATGCATTCCTCAAATGTTCCGCGTGTTGACAGCTAAGTACTTATACACTTAAATGGGATTTGTTATAAGGGTCAATCAACTTTTTCTTGTTGTTATTCTGTCCCGGTAAGCCAAGCGACAACAGTGACAGACTTTCTTAGAAAAAATACAATACATTGGGCTCCTATTATGGTAAGGAGATACCCCACCATGGAATGGGTTTAAAAATATAACAAAAATACGTGTTTAGTGGATTTAAGTCCCATAAAATCATAGTTTTAAAGAGTGATCCGGGGGACATAACCATGGCAACGAGCAACAAAAAATAGTTTATTGGCCCAAATATGGTTATGGTTAAGAGTCGCCAGCACAGTTGACTCATGTCGACTCTCCATACAAACATAGTTTAGCTCTCATTTTAAAACGGCTTACTGGAATACCAATAAACTTTTTATACGCTATGGGATCCGTCATATCTAGGTCGAAAACTAGTTTCTGTTGCTATAAATTATGATAAAAACTTAATAGAAACATAAATTAAGCGATTAGAGACATAGTATGAAAAACGTTCTGCTCGCTCTATTTTTTTTCTATTTTGTTTTCTTTTCTAGCAGCAGAAACTAGTTTCCTATCTAGATATAGCGGATCACATTGTGTATACAAAGTTATTATTTGTATAGAGAGTCAAGCGTCCTGGCGACCCTTAAGGAATATTTTCTGCACATTTGTGTCGTGTCCAGCCAAAAGGTGTCATTGTCAATATTAGCCGCGCCAATAAAGAATACATTCTAAAATCACTCATTATAAGCCGCCATTTTAGAATGTATATTTTATTGGCACGGCTTATAAAGATGATTAATAACGGCATCGTTATTCCAATAGCTCTTTATTGACGAATGACAACCTTTTGTATAAAAACGACTTAGCGTGACAACATACAGCAACCGTCATTTTCACAAAAAAATACATTTGATACACCATAACGCACGTTGGAAAAGTTACGCGATTATCCTGCCGGGGTCATTCAAGATGTCCTTATAAAATAGAATATAATTATTTCGGAAATAAGTACGGTAAGTACATTTTTACATTTACATTAGACGCTATTAAAACTAAGATTAGATGCGAAATCAGAGTCCACTCACCATAATGTCGGTCCACAGAAGGCAAAACGACGCTGGTATTAATTATGTGGATCCACATATTCCACATGTGGTACGCTACAAACCAACCCTTGTAAGTGTTAAAATGTTAAGAAAATGTTAGATATAATTAAATAGGTTATTCTAGTATAGAACATGAGCGTTTCTCGCCATCAAACGTCACAGTTTGGCGAGTTTATATAAAAACTATAAAATGTAATTTCTTTTTTCTTAAAAAAAAAAAAGTTCCCGCGTACTTGTACAAGTACGAATTGAAACCTAGTTTGGAACTCTGATGGAATAAAAGAAAGTTCCAATTTCAAAATCGCAAATTACAATCTGGGGCTTCCGAGGTTAATCGCAATTACGCGCTCCTTGTTACCCAACTAACATTTTGGTGTCATCTAAGGGTATTATTATAACCTTAACCTTTATAAGGGTGCTTGCTGACACTCGTTAACTCTTATTGCTGTTTAGTTGTTACCGTGGAGTGTCTTATAAAGCTTAAGGTGTTATATCTAGTATGAGGTGCAGGCAGAGACTTTATAAGAGAGTTAACTCACTTGTAAGTATTGAAACTTTTTCTAACGCTTAAGGTGTTATTTGAGTCTACACCGTTATGAAGGCAAAGACTGCACAATATTCTTGATTGAAGGTGTTGTAACTCAATAAGCGTTATAGTTGAGTTAACTGACGCCTAAAGCTTTAATGTAAGTTCGCCATTGTTTTGGTGAGCTCTAACCTACAAATTGATTAGGTTATTCAATATTTGACATCAAACTATTTCATTATTTATGTTACTCTTGTCATTCTATGGATGCCACCTAATTTAACATGCCACTGGTCAAGAAACAAGAATAGAAAATGATAAAAACTTTAGATGTCTATTTTATTCTTCATAAGTTTTATTGGAAATCTTTAATAAATCCTGGGCGCGTTAAAATTGAGATGGGAAACAAGGTATACATTTACCGTAAAATCACAAAGGCAGGTTGATTTCACTTAATGTCACAAAAACTTCCAATTTAATTCACCTTCAATTAGTACGACTCCATAGCTGTCAAATATTTTGTCGGTAGATTATATTTGTCTCATAATTTTATAGTAAAGAAAAGAGTAAGATGCTCACTTGAAAGGGTGAGCGTAAGAGTGTTATAAGACTCTCAGCTAACACCTTAACCGTTACTACGGTGTTTGTAGAGCGTTGGTCAACACTATAGGTGTCAGATAGCACTGCTCTACAGGCTTTCTAACATCTTTACCTGTATTACGTGGGCCTCTTTCGTGGTTATAAGGGTGTTAGAGCATGCTATAGCACCTTTTTTACAGGCATTCTTAACACCTTAACACTTGGCTGGAATCGATATAAGGGTTATTTTAACGCTAGTGTGCTAGTTGGGTAGCTACTTAAAAAGTTTTATTTGTACACACGAATATTCTTAATAATGAATATCATTTATAATGACCAAAGTTGCATTGGAATTTACTCTTATCTTAGAAACACTAGTACCTGATTCAGCGCTAAAAAAATGTATATTACTCCAGGCAAAATACGGTTTCGAAAAACATTAATTTATAATAGCGTTTTTTTGATTATTTCATTCTAAAACGTTATTCTAAGATGCTTTATTCAAGAATCCAACAAACTTTCCACCCGGAAGTAATTATATAGATTTAAATTAAACATTAATTGTCTTTTTTATTTTATTTATATTGAATATTTTAAAGCAAATGTAAATGAACCTACATAAAGATTAAAAGAAAAAATTTCCGGACTTTTTAGGAGCTAATTAAATAATGTTTTTTTAATGTCTGATTTTTTGTTGGATTTTGCCTCCAGGTAACTATTTAATTGATAATATATCCGTTACATAAAAAAAATTAGCTATTTTAAATTATTTCCAAATTTGACATTTTTTCCATACAAGTTGTCAGTTCATTGCCTGGACTATATATCATATACTCGTAATACGGTCGTGTTCTTTAATTTAGGACCCTTTTCCCAAAAATATTATTCTTTAGTCATTTAGTCATTTATTCCCATAACAATAAACATTGTGTTTGAATATAATAATATAAAATAATAATGTCAAATATATAAAAACTAAACAATAATAATAATTCATTGAAAATATTCCGTATTCCTATATGACAAGATTGTCAACCTTAACTGGGTCCCAAATAAAAGTCCGTGACTATACATCTACTGTGTAGGAATGCTGCCAGTGTGTCGTCGCTTTAAAGTGTAAAGGGCTTCATTATGAGACAAAGGCATGCTTGCGGCTACGTGTAGTGTAGAGCCCTCCTTTTGTCAAAAGCGGCGTGTGGCCGCAGCCTATGATAAACAGAGGTTTTCATTAAATGTTAATTTATTTTTAAACGGGGTTATTCGGATCGGATCAGGTTTTAACTAAGTCTAATCTAAGGGTAATCGAGTAACGGTCATGAATTTTAAAATTCTCATATACATGTATGAGAATTTTAAAATTCATACGCTCTCAGAAAGTGGCCTCCTTAGAACGTGATGTCCACAGAAAGTGGCGTCTTCAGAACGTGACCTAACCAGAAAGTGACTGGTAAAGAAAATGACGTACTCCGCCTAAAGGAAACCGTATTATTGGATTACATAATCAAGTTAAAATGACGGTATTGTTTACCTTATCTTTATATACCTATTTATAGACATTTGTCCAAAAAAGCCATTTCTAAAGAGTATTGGATCACTTTCAGCGGTTACATACGGCGACTTTTTGCAGCGATAGGTACAAATGCGCGTTTCACGAACGCGCGATTGTTGCGCGACACTAACCGTAGATTAACCGGAAAAACACACCTGCAAGAGTCCGTAGATCGGGCTCCTTGAAATGAGAAGCTACCTCGCACTGATGTGGATAATTATCATATTTGTTATTTATGCTTAGATGCCTGAATTAAATTATTTATTATTATTAACTAGGTATCGCGTTTGTAGCGCTCCAAAAATTCGCCGCGTAACCGCTCTTTCTCTCGTGCGTGGAAGACATAACATATGAATGTGTTTCTTATGTACATACGTATGAAATTGTCACTGCACGCGCTGGGCTGGGTCGCGTGGGGCCGCATCGCAATGGATAGATGCGCGAGCACCCGGCGGCAGCCGAATGCGTTTTAATAAAGTTCAGTAGGCAAAATCCGGACGGAGCTGGTTATATGAACACGTATGCGTTGTCAGCATTCATCGCGCCTCGAGGAAGGTCCAACGCGTCGCTCGCTCCTTAGTTGCCTCCCGGTCGTGTTCGTAGTAATAAATATTCTTAATTAAGTACCTCGGCCTTCTCAGTCCAAACTCCCAGATAGATAACCCCTATAGTGGTGACTCCGACGTGATCCAAGGTCCCGATATGCGGTCCAGATATGCGACGACAGCCGAGCACAACCGCGAGGAGCGGACCGGACGCAAATCCATTCAAATATGAAATGTAACGTCTGTATTAAAGCTTCAAATTCCTTCGGCATCACTTATATGGGTCGTGGCTTCAAGAATCAAGAAACGGCCTAAAATGCAAATACTGGTAGTCGTAACTGTACTGTATTATCCACCGCTAGCTAAATAGGAAATTAGGTTTTTGGCTCGCCTGTTGGTATAATGGTTATATATTCGTGTTATAACGTTAATTTTCTGTATTAGATTTCTCTACGATACTTAGGGTAGGTAAGGTAAAACTGAGCGAAATAGGAGACTATTATTACTTAAGTAGGTGTTACATACATTTTATTAAGGGTGTCCTATATGATAAGTATTTGTTAAGTGAAAATCCCAGGGCAATTTATTTGCGGCGGAGATGATAATTGATGGCTGCACCTATGTGAAGTTTAATTTGAGTATGACTTGTATGTTCTACCGAGGGTATAAGAGAGAAGAAGACCGAGAGAGTTTAGCGGTTAGAAATAGCACATATCCCCAACTTCTCCTGAGAGGTCATCTTGATCGCAGGTTTTCTCCTCGAAACCCAAGTGGAATTAAAAGATTTTTCAAAAAACCCAACTGCTTTTTTGCAAATATTATAGCCTATGTCACTTCCACGATTAAGAGGAATCCAACGACACCTCATATGTCGAAATACGTCAAACGGTTTAGGCTGCAGGGCGTGCCAAAGAATAAGACATACACACATACATACATAGATACATACATACATACGCTCGATAAACATAACACTCCTTTCCTTCGGGTTAAAAAGTAAGTCAAACACGAGTAAAAAAATTACTTACTAGACCAATAATAAAGAAAGAAAAATGTTACCATAAGTCGTTTCTTTTTTATACTTGAGGCGTACAGCTTGTGTAAGTAAGTAAGCAATGGGGTTGGTCCGTCTGGCGGCTTATCCTAGCTACTATTATCATACGGATTTCATATATGTATAATAAAACGTTTATTATGTTCCATTGCCATACAATGTCTGAAGCCGTCTGCTAGTTCTCCATCAATCAGAAACGGTTACTATTTCATTCAATCTTATTTATTGCTAGTCCCTGTTTCGTAGGAGAACTGTAACGGTGTTTTATCAAACATGCTCGGAAAACCTTATGTTTCGCGAAAATAGACTGTGAAACACGGCGTTCTGGCACTACGAATGGCATGTCGGTAATGGGATTTGTATTGGACATTGCCGGCGCGCTCGTCGCCTGCCCGCGCCGGGGGCTGGTCCACGGCGTTGCCCTTCGGCGCCGGGTGCGGCGACGCAGGCTCACCAGCAGTTTTATAACTAAATTTTAGAATTTTACTCGTTCTTTTCTTATAATTTTCAAAGAAAAGCTCTATACACACCTCGGCCGGAACTAGGGATTGCCTTCCTCGTATATTACTATCCAGCTTCGCTTCGTTCAGCCGTCTAATTCACATTTGGCAGGCAATCCCTTCCCTCCCGGCCTTTGTAGTAATGTACAGTCGCCATCAGATATATCGGAGCGGCCAAATTGCTCACAAATATCTGAACACGTCTCGAGGCATTAGAAACGTACTATTATTTACAGTACCAAATCTTCTCCATTATATTCTCTACTTCCGAGTCGCTAACACCAAGTCCTCGTTATAATGTACATCGCTAATTGGCTTCTTAATACACTTCTCCGAACAAATGGTCCTAAGTCTCCATTACCGATTATTAAAATGCGTCATTTTGCTACGCGGGGGCAAAATCAACTCATACTGGTAAATATTATCAGAATAAATACCACAGTTGTTATTATTACAGTAAAACACTGCTTGACGATACAAAGGTTGTGATTTTGTATTTATTAGTTTATGTATATATTGAGAGCAGTGATTGCTGTACTACTTTTAGGAATTTATCAAAGTTACTAAATATTAATTACGAGGCTATTTTGTGTACCGTAGTGTAATAATTACCTACACGTTCTTATTATTCTATTTTGTCGATCATGTTATTTAAATTTCGTAGATAAAAGAAAAGGGTACTAATTTTAATTAATTTATTATTAATTCATTAATGATTCATTTGGTTTGACAGTTAAGCCATTTTAGATCGTAACGTAAAAGGTAGTCATTTATGATCATTTATCAAGTCAGGAGATATATATATTGGGCAGAGCCAACTCGCTTAAGGTGAAAGCTGAATGCTGAAGATGGTAGAATCGCTTCTTTCAAACCTTAGCTTCTGAGTGAGAAGCGATTTCTAAATTATTATATCTCAGACGTAATTTTCATGATACACGCCAAATACACATAATATACAAGTTAGAAACACAGCGTTAACATTATTTTTATAGTGAATCTAGTTACGACGTGCGAGTTTTTTCCCGTTTCGTAGCTGTTTACATACATAGTTAGTAAATTATTGACAAATCGATGACTTAGATTGACAAATAGCTTTATCATTGCTGAAAGGAATATGACAACATTGAATCTGTATTCGTATACTTTTCGCAAACGGCGTGAATTTTCAAATCCATGGCGGCGGCGCCGGCGTGGATGTCACGGCGCGGCGCGTCTTATAAGGGTAGCCTTAATTTTAGAAACTTTGAAACGTGTGGCTCTGTGAGCTGTAAAACTCGCGAATCTGTTTATAAAACTAAGAAAAATATTTTTCAATAACTTCAACTTAGAAAAGTTGAAAAAGCCCCGATTTTTTCATTCCAAAGTTCAATATCTCAAAAACGGCTGAACCAATTTTGTTGAAACGTAGCTAAAAACTATCTCGATCACGTCAGCTTTCGGACAAAAAAACCACATTAAAATCGATCGAAGAAGTTACCATGCCACAGACAGACACACAGATACGTCACACTTATAACACCCCTCTTTTTGCGTCGGGGGTTAAAAACTGAATCTTCGATCCTGCACTCACAAAATTTCACGGATTTCAGTTGAGAAATGGGACCTGTAGAGGAGAACAGCCGTGCAGCCGGACAGTCGAACATATGAAAGAATTTTGGCACAAGTTGAAACGGATGACTACATGCGCTTCGGTCGCTCGTGCAATTATTTATATTTTTACAGTACACATGGTGTTACTTTTCCGCACTAGTGCGGAAATGAGGACTTTCCGTGCATATGTTGAAACTTTAAAGAGCCATATGTACTGTACAACGTTGTACGATACACGTGCGAATAGGTAATTCGCAACGAGTGGCGATAAATTAAAACACGACCGAAGGGAGTGTTTTAAATCGACACGAGTTGCGAATTTCCTATTTTCTGCACTTGTATCGTAAATAACTATTTTTTTACAATTTTCTCTGTGTATGATAATTGGATGCGTTGATATCCTATGAGGATAACGGCACTTTGTTACAAAATGTAACATAAATCAACTATTTAGGTACCTACGTAATTCCTTTCTGCCGAACCCTTATTAGATAGCATCAGAAATTATGGGGCCGGAAAGGGTCACACTCGCACTTTCTTTTCGATTTGTCCCTTAAACCCTTCGGCTTAAAAATACATCCTACCATCCTTCTGAAACTCATACATGTGTCCGTTTTCCTGTTATATCAATGACGACCTAAATGCGAAGGGATAGAGTTCATTTGGAAAATGTATGTGCGTCGAGATACTTTGCGAACATGACTAATGCCGATGAACAAAGTGGTTGAGGCTTGAGATTTGTTTCCTTGCTTTCAAGGTTACGTTAAGACACCAGTAGTAACACTTTAGATCAAGAAGTCTTTGTTTCGTTGGACTTATCACAAGAGCGAGCGCGCGAAATACATTCGAATACAATCGGCATTATTCCTACGGTTGTTTTCGATGTCATCGAACTAGCTTTTAGAGAGGAACAAATGTTTGTATGGGAGCAACTACAATTAATGGACGCAATAATGGTTTGCAATAAAAATGGAGTCAAAGACGGGACCTCATTCTAATTCACATAGAAGTATGACGTCACTGTTTTCTATTTGTACTAATTGTTTTACGGAAAAACAAGTAAATTGCTGCTTTGGTCGTGAAATACTGCGTTTCTTAAGGTACTACCGGCAACCATCCAGTACAACTTCGTCGGCGGGGTATCAACCTGCCCAAATTGCGCTCGTACCGTTGCAAAAGAGATACGTAAGCCAAATCAGGGATCGGATACCGGTATTTTCACCATACAAAAATACCGGTTTTATTTCGTTCAATTTCGTTCTTTGGTTTATAATATCATTTTTGATCAGGCTGTCTAATAATACGAAAATGTTACCTAAATACATGATACAGTCCTACATTAAATTAAGAGCCTAAAATAATTCAAAATATTAGACTACTTCGGGGACTTTTGAAAAAACCGGTTCCGATCCCTGAGCCAAATGAGTGCGCACCAGAGAGTAGAACAACAACACTCCAGTCACATTGCTATTTAATCGTCAATATCAATTCCAGACCACACAGTCTCTGCGGCCGAAATCGGTCAGGACAGCATCATCATCGACAGTTTTTTTTTATTAAAGTGTGAGGATCGTATAGTCATTACATTACACAACTATGTAGCGGATAACAAAATACACCTATCCTCAAAATTTTGTTCAAATACACCCACCCTCTGAGAGCGATTTGGGCCAATTTTTTTATCTTGAAGTTTTAATTTATAGTTTTTTTGTCTTTGTAGGTTAAGTTGTTGTGTTATTGTTTGTATTTATAAAGTTTAAATAAATTGTTTACTATGACGACCGAATAGCCTAGTGGTTAGAGAGCCTGACTATGAAGCTTGAGGTCCCGGGTTCGATCCCCGGTCGGGGCAGATATTTGTATGATGAATACGAATGTTTGTTCTCGAGTCTTGGATGTTTAATATCTATTTAAATATGTATTTATCTATATAAGTATGTTTATCCGTTGTCTAGTACCCATAGTACAGGCTTTGCCTAGTTTGGGACTAGATCAATTGGTGTAAATTGTCCCACGATATTTATTTATTTATTTATAATACACCTTATAGTTTTCGAGTAAAATGCCTGTGACGGACGGGCATGACGAAACTATATAAGGGTTCCGTTTTGCCTTTTTGGCTACGATACCCTAAAAACGAACGAGAAAAAAATTCGCTAAGTTTTTTCCGTGCGCTCAAAAGTATAAAAACAATAAAGGTCATTAAAAAAATAATGACGAAAGGACTTAGCTAACGTTTTATCTCATCCATAATTGATTTACGGAAGGTGAGGATGCGAATATTTCACGAAAAAATTTAGTCGAGAACTAGGTTAATCCAATTTCTTCAGAAATGCGGAAACTCCCAAATGCCTTTCATTAAATAAAGACTCTTCTTAAGCGTCATAATTTTCCAAGCTTTTTCGTAGAATTCGTACTTAATTGATTTCCGAGGTGAATGATTTATAGCCTCCTTGAAGTTAATGTTGTTTGAAAATAATTAATTATCACGATAATGATATATAAAGATTGATTTCGGAATATGGCATATTTGGGTGATAAACTTTTTTCCGTCGCTAGTAGCCATGATGTGTCCGGGGTAATTTTTAAAAACTGTAATATTTTAGGTTTGGTAATTAAATCCACCAAATGTAGGACTTTGTTAATATAATAAACACCTTTTTATTTAGGCCATCTTCTTAGCATGTCAGAAGTCCATGATAAAACATTCTTTGTATGAAACTATCATATTGTTACTAAACTATCATACTGTTACATTGTCTAACCACATTTTGTTATGACATTGAATTTGGTACCGGCAGGTGCACCGTGGGTGATGCGGCAGTACGCTGGATGCGGGTGGCGCCGCAGGCAGGACCGGTCAATGTGGCACTCTTTGGGGGAGGCCTATATCCAGCAGTGGAAGCCTTTCGGCTTATTTGTCAATGATATAAAATAATAATGAGCGGGATAAAATAACAACGAGAAATAGTTGAGTGACCCTAATCCTGTAATCAGAATATGATTGCAAATTCAGATGTTTCCGAGTATATAGAGCGTGCGCATTCTGGTGAACGAGAGGGTTATTGGGTGTGTGTATATCCTAAATAAACAGTATCTATCTTACACACACACTTTACAAAAAGGTATGGACCGGACAGACCTGAAAGATGACATCGTGTGACACTCGACCGGTTTAATTTATATTTTATTGTACTTTAAACCAACCATTACGGACATCTAATGCTTTATTGTTAACTTAAAGAAGAGTTGTAAAACAATTACGCATTAACAATAGAACAAACAGTAGCTACTCCAGTAAACTTGCCACACTTCGGTCAGTTTTATGAAGTCTCTTTGTTGTCTTTTCCTTTCATTTTCGTAATTTTAAGTGAAACAAACTATATCAGTCCGTCCTGCTCGTACTCTTTTATTAACACGACTAACTTACGAGTATTTATGTCACAGGATCCACAGCTGTCTCTAATCATTTAGATTTTTTTGTTAATTTGCGAAACCTATAATGCCTACTGATGTGCCGACGGAAAGTTTCCTATATTACGAAATTTTTCCGCAATTTAACATAGGAAAATTTCGGAAATATCTCTGTTGTTTGTATGGGAATTGAAAATTTCCATTTCCAACATGGAAATTCCGTACCTGAGAAGCATAAAACTATACACTGTGTATAAAGTTACAGTTTTATGATTCTCAGATACGACCGGTTAGCCTAGTGGGTAGACGACCGGTTAGCCTAGTGGGTAGTGACGCTGCCTACGAAGCTGAAGGTCCTGGGTTCGAATCCCGTTAAGGGCAAAGATTTGTGTGATGAGCATGAATATTTGTTTCTGTGTCTTGGATGTTTTCTATGTATTTAAGTATTTATATTTAAATATCGTCTTCTAGTACCTATAACACAAGCCTTATTAAGCTTACTATAGGCCTAGTTCGATTTGTGTAAAAATGACCCCTATAATATATTTTATATTTATTTAGATACGTAAATTACATTCATTCCTTGTGAATCTTTCTAGAAATTTCCGAGAACTCCGATTTTTTGGAAACTTTCCGCAATTCGCACATCACTAATCTAATGCTTCAAAGGCGACAAGTAACTGAGTGTTTAGCCGTTTTTTGTCAAAGGAATATGTATAAGTCATACTTCCTTTAAGGAAGTATATTTGAGGCGTCATCCTTGTGGTATGAAATACGCCATTTTCTTGCTGACTACCCATGAACATAGTCCGCGAGACAGCAAACAATTTTCATGATCAAGTTCCTCCTAGGTGATAACTTGTAAGATGCTTGAAAGAGTAGTATCAGGAAGCCTCATTAACTTCATTTGAAGCTCGGTTGGTGGTTTGAGCAGCGGCAGCCTACCAAATAGATATTTTTTATCTCCTTCTGAATATCAAATATAATAGCTTATCCAATATCTTGAAGAAAAAAAACACCAGCTGAAGTAGAGTGGCTAAAAAGTCAGCTGCTCAGAAGCAGCTGCAGCTGCGCTTGGAAATCTAATGAAGTCTAATAGCATATTTCTTATTAGCTTTTGTTCAGGAGTAGTATTAAGCCCTTGAGGCGATTAACAAGCATACGCGAGCGAAGTCGTTGGCAAAAACTAGTTGCTGCCGCTACTAAACCTAGCAACGGAGCCTCAGCTGACGTTTACGGAGCTATACTCGTACGTGATACAACTCCGTGAAGCATCTTACAAGTTATCGCCCGGAAGGAAATGACTGGCGAAATTTGTTCCTGGCTCGGGGGCTAACATTGGGGTAGCCGTAGCTACACGAAGTTTGCGTTAGGTTGGTTTGCTAGATACTCATGAGGCAGTAGTTTCATCTAATTCCGGAGCTGAAAGAAAACTCCCAAAAGAGACTACTTAACTTCAGTAATGCGAAGTTATTTGGGCCGGGGCCAAATGCAATGTGGCGAATTCAGATAGGGAAGTACTCGTAAGCTTTTATATGGTGTAATCCCAACAAGATATAGTTTTCTTTTTCGGTTGGAAGGTCAGATGGTAGTCGCCGTGAAACTAGTGTCTACGACAAAAACTTGGGATTAGGTACCAAAGCGGACCCCGTGGTCCTTTAGAGACAACCGGGGAAAACACTTGGAGGATGATGGCTAAGAAATATAATACGCATAAATAAATAGAAAGATAGTCAGAAAACCAATGAACCTAATAAGGAAAACGTCCCAGTGCTCGATACTTTCAATCTTAGGTAATAGTGTAGTTGCGTCATGTTAAAATTGATAAGTAATGTTGCTAAATAGATAGTAAAACATCAAATTATTGTAATAAAGTATAAACTAAAAACTATACTTAAAATCATAAACAGATATGGGCCTTAAAAGTTTAGAAAAAATATGCATTTTTTTATTGTCTAAGAGTAAATGAAGGGTCAACGGAAAGAACATGTCTAGTCACTTTTTTTTTTCAAAATGGGATTTTAATCTCAAAATGTTACTTTTAATTTATTTTAGTTAATGTTAATCATAATCTGGCCCCGTAGCATGGTTGGCCTTGTCACGCGATAGGTGATAGGATAGAGCGTGCGTCACTGGCTGACACCGTTCGATAGAACGAGACGATGCTCTTATCTTGTCACTTGTCGCGTGATAAGGCCAACCATGCTACGGCTCCTGACATTTAATACTTCTAAATCATAACATTACACAATGCAATAAAATTTTCTTCAAATCTAAATTACTCGATTCATCATCATCATCATCATATCAGCCGAAAGACGTCCACTGCTGGACATAGGCCTCCCCCAGAGAGTTCCAAATTGACCGGTCCTGCGCCAATTACTCGATTCGTGTATCCAAATTAACTTAACTAAGTAACTTAAACAAGTAAAACAAAGTAAGTAAGTAATCATAATCTTGTATTCACTTTCCATAAAAAAAAGAAAAGCAAAAAATGTTGTGCTCGTTATGAACTACGTGACATTAAAATCTCATTTTGAAAAAACAAAGTGACTAGACATGTTCTTTCCGTGGACCCTTCAAATGTAAAGCTACCAATATAATCTCTTTTATAGAAACAAAATTGTACGACAACTGTTACGGCCAAGTTGCCGATAGACAATCGAATTATTTTCTTGTGACAGTTTATTGAATAGAAAAGGAATGTCAGCAACCCTCTCCGGTCAGCGAGCACGTCATCATCGCGATGTAAAGAGGCGTTAACATTATTTTGTACGCTGTGGCTGCTAAACGAACAGTTTTCTACGTGATGCCTCCAACTTGGCCAAATTAACTTGTATAGTCTGCGGAGCTGTGAAACTTCGGCCTCGGACGAGACATGGTGGCCACAAGACTAGTACAATGTTGGCAAGAACTTGCATCCGAAACATGGCGAAATTGAGTTAAGGTTTACCTAGTGAATAGTACGCTTACCATGAGTGGCCATCGAAAAAAACACTATACTTCACTTCCGACGCGATCGAACAAACCCGCTTCGAATAAATTTTGATTCTCGCAAGTTCAAGCTGTCAAATTCGTTGTACTCATGGTGTCGATGTACTCCGAAAACAACTACAAAACGTTACTTGCTAACGTCTAGTTTTCGATGCGTACTCGTGGTACCAATTAGATTTTTAGTTCTGTGAGTGACCGACAGGGGCGGTGTATAGAGTTTTCATACAAATCTTTAACTTTCCTCAATACTCGTATCGCTTTATCAATATCGCTAGCGTATCTCAACTCACTGTAAACTCAGACTAGTGCTACTGTAAATTCTAATATTGTAAATTTCGCGACACTCGCCCCGCTATTCTGTAACTTGTTTTAACCACACCGTTCACCCACAAATATGTATATCTTGAGGCTGCGATTCGTATTAGGTAACTAAGCGTAATCAGAGGTCTGGTTCGTTTAGTTGGGCGTGTGTATCATGTAGTTAACAAAGGTCTTATCAGTAAATTGAGTCCAATACATGAGCCCTGTTAGGGCACAGCAATATAATCTTATAGCTAACATGCATTACAATTTCTACCTAACATTCGTAATATTTAAGTTTTACTTGATTTTATTTTAGATAGTTATGAATCATGCTCATGCCTTTTAATTTTCCTCTAATTATTAACTATGCACACAAGCATTCACAATGTCAATACCTATATCTAAACATATTTATTAGAAACCAAAGCACTATTTGATAATTGTATATGTGTATTTCTATGTCAATTTATTATTTTGAGTGGTATATAGGGAGGTGAATTGCACTAGCGCGTTCTGAATAACAGCCTAGCTGATCACCTGTCAAAATCACCTATAGCAATAAATTATTGCGTTTGCAGCGCTGCAAAAAGTCGCAATCTGTAACCGCTCTTAATTCGCACGTCTGCATGTGTCTCGACGTTAATTACTTACATAATATCACCTGAATGTATAATGAAGCCACGTTCGATTTGCGTACAAATTGCCCCTTCGTTATTTACGAAACCGATCCGACGCGTGAGATTGAGTGACGTAATTAGCTCGCGTTGCCTTCCTATTTATATTAATTAGACGTGGGATAAATGATGTCAACAAATTGGATTAACGAATGTGCTTTTCGAATCTACGAAGAGAGTTATTTCTCTTCTAGCTTTTGCCCGTGTCTTCGCGTAGGTATGCTCCTTAATCGCCTTAAGAGATTAATACTAAATCTGTACAAAATCAAATAGTAAATATGCTATTAGACTTTCCACAGAAGCATCAATTATCGCAGTTCCATAAAAACCTCCACTCCCCTTTTCACTCCTTTAAGAGGTAATTTCGTAGATAGAAACTATCCTTTATCTTCCACCCAAGGAACTATCACTGTCTCTTAAGCGGCTTAAATGTAATAAGATAGCAGACAGACAGAATGACTCCATTACCTACATGCTCTGTAATTGTAACTGACGGTGTATGCTCGTTTGTCACGCTTTTGGGCCAAAACATTTTTCAAAAATACGGTTCTCCTAAAAAAATACTTAACTTACGTAAACTGGAATGCTTGCCAATTTGCTAAACCACAAATCCGCTGAGAACTGAAACGAGGCCAGAGCCAACGCACAAACGGGGGCAAATCTAAGACATTACATTTCGTATTTCGATAATATTTTAATGTAATAAGTGCCCTTGTTCTGACATGTAAGTTCGGCGCACGAGAAAGCGCGCCAAACACATTAAAGTCCTACTATTTCCAGCTGTTGAAGCTCAAGTGGCAGTGGGTTGCATTGCACGTAGAATCGATAGTAAATTAGGCGGAAAGGTCCTCGAGTGGCCTGATGACCTGGTAAATTGGAGTCCGCTTGATGCCGGTGGGGCAGGACTGGTAACTTTGGCCCTCTGGGGGAGGCCTATGTCCAGCAGTGGACGTCTTGCCCCAAAGACCGGCATAATGACCGTTTCTGCGCCACTGGCATCCAGCGGAATCCCGCGACCTTACTCCTGCGAACTACCCTCTTGCACGCTCTTAATTGACCAATAGGTTTGGTTTGATTGGCCTTTATTCCGCATGCGGTAAAACGCCTGTGCTATCGAGTATCGACCGATGACTTGCATTAGTTGTTATCCCGTCTGTGGGGACCACAAGGGTATTTTTCCGGTTCTTTAGAAACAAGTGAAATCAAAAGATTATCGAAACACCCAACTGTTTTTTTTTGCAAGTATTCAATTTGCAAATTAAATCATAATATTCAATTCAATCCAACAACATCTCATGTCGAAATCCGTCAAACGGTTTAGGCTGCAGGGCGTGCCAAATAATACAACATACATACATACATACGCTCCAAAAACATAACCCTGCTCTTCTTCGGCAGTCGGGCAAAAAGATTGGTATCAATTCATTAAAATCCAAACGTTGGATGGATATTCCGAAATAATCACTAGTGGCTTTGTGAGCTGTAGAATTCGCGCATTTTTTTAAATATTTGTCTAGCGAAATAAATTTTGTATGTAAAAACTGAATCAACAATAAAGAAAACTAAATATATAATGTTTCGATCCGGCTTACAAAATTACACGAGAATCGTTTGAGAAATAAGCCTTGTAGAGTAGAACAGCTAATAGAGAGCTGGTCATAGGAAAGAATTTTGGTCCAAGCTAAAACAGAAAACTTCGTTCGCTTAGCTCACTCGTTCAGTTAATTTTATGTCGCAAACGACATTGCGAGCGAGCGAGACAATATTTTGGGGGCTACAGTTGCTCCGTTAATAGTGAAAGGACTATCATTGTTTTGAAGAAAGTTTAGCATGAATACTGTTATTTTATGAAAATCACCGCGCGTTCTGAACAAAAACAAATATCCTAGCCCGACGCAAAGTTTCCAATTGTTTAGGCTCACTGATACCCGAGGTCTTCAATTTCAAACTTCACCAATTATTCTGGTTTGAGTGAAGCGAAGCTATCTTTAATTAAAATAAATAATAGGGGCAATGTTACACATATCACGTCTCGTGTTAAGGGTACTATTTAAAGGACTATACATTTCATAGATCTAAAGAAATAGGTATGGTTTAGTATACATATTTAATGTCGTCGAATTTTTATAAAACTCATTGGAATTGGAATCTTATACCTAGGATGGTAGATGATGATGATGATGATGATGATGATGAGGATGGTAGAGTTGCTTTTTAAATGGACTACTTTGATGCTATTTCGCCAACTCAAATAATTTCAAGCTAGAAAACATCCAAGGCACAGAAACAAATATTCGTGCCCATCAGCATCACACAAAGTCACACACAAATCGCATCAAACAAATACTTCACACAAATACATGCCCTTCTCGGGTTTTGAACCCAGCACCAACAGCTTTGCAGGCAGGGCAATACTCACTAAAGCGGTCGTTTATGAATTTATGATTGTTGGCGATGAATTTTGAGGGAAAACACTCTCGCAATATTATACAGAGTGAACACTATGTCGTCGATCGATACATAAGTCCACCTGGTGAAGTGAACCTAGAAATCTGATTTTTTCACAATAGGTAGATGATATAACGCGCTTCCACCCGCAAGGGGGTAAAAAGGGGGTTGAAAGTTTGTATGGAGATGGAGTAAAATTTTAAGTGAAGACTTGAAACTTTGTGTATAGACTCCTCATTACAATACAAGAAGATTGATTTTACGGTTTTGGAACATGATTTAACATGATTTAAAATACCAACCAAATACTAATAATACCAATTATCCCATAATTACTTCATCGTAAATATCTAAATCAATCCAAGCGCGCGCCGACTATGTAAGGATTTGTCGGCGCGCCTAATAGACACCAGTGGTGACCAGAGGGCTGGCCTATATTTTTCTCAAAGAGTTGAGCATTGATCCAGCGTGGCAATGCTGCCAGCCTTCTGGGCACACTACCCTCTGACAGCGATTTGGGCCAAATTTTTTATTGTCCTTATAAAAATACATTAACAAACTAATATTTAAAAAAAAAAACAACAAATAAATACAAAAGCATTCAAATACCAATCCAGTCAAACAACAAATCCAATAAACATTAAAATAAGAATTAATCAATAAATTAACTATAACTGGCAAAAGACCTGATGGTGTGTCTCTGGTTCCATGGAGGTTGGGACGGATGCTTGTGTGGGACGCTACATGTGTAGACACACTGGCACCGTCTCACCTCCAACGGACTACTTTTAAAGCGGGTGCAGCGGCGGAAAACGCCGAAAATCTGAAATGTAATAAATATAGAGGCCTCGGCAGAGAGTACGACTTTGTACCCTTTGGCGTCGAGACCCTCGGTCCGTGGGGTCCCAGTGCGCATAAGTTATTTGCAGAAATCGCGAAACGTCTGGTCGATGTAACTGGGGACCGAAGAGCTGGCGGCTTTCTCGCGCAACGCATCAGCATTGCAATTCAGCGAGGAAATGCCGCCAGCATCCTCGGTACAATGCCTCGAGGGCCTTTTTTAGATTTAACTTAGTTTTAATTTATCTTAGTTAATGTTAATTATAATCTTGTATTCACTTTTAATAAATTACTAACACAATTGTCTATGGAATTTAAAAAGACAAATTTGTTGTCAGTGTCACTTGGAAAATCTTAGAAAACCACTTTTCTAAGATTTTCCATGTCGTAACATAACTCATAACAATCTATTTAAATAATTGTATTGTAACTATAACTTCAAACCTAATATACTTTGTTTTCTTTCTTACACCCTTCTTGATAACGCAGACCTCCTTTTTATTCAGCTACCAAGAAAAATTCAATCACGCTAACTTTTTAAAGAATATAAAGTGCGTTCTGAAACTGTATATCAATTTATATTCGTTACATTTTAATTCATTGTTTCAACATATTTAAGACAGTTGGTAAATGAGTCTTATCGTAAGGTGCCCGATGCCACTTCACTATAAAGATATTAAATTATATTTTATTAAACTTTAAGGTGAACCGATGACCTGGTAAAGGCCGCGGGAGTCCGCTGGATGCGGGTGGCGCAGGACCGGTCAATTTGGCACTCTTTAGGGGAGGCCTATGTCCAGCAGTGGACGTCTTTCGGCTAATATGGTGATGATGATGATGAAACTTATAGTAGATTGTATGACAAGGGGCTAAAATAAGCCATATTACCACGAGATGGATATTTTCCCGAGTGAAGCGAGGGAAAATATTTCGAGGGGTAATATGGCTTTTAGACCCGAGTTATACACTCTACTTTTCACTTCGACTGCGAGAAAATAGTAAAATAAAGATTGTCCATCCGCAATCAATAATAAATTCCACGGCGCAAAGATTATTCGATTTGGCGGCATACTTAAACGTAGTGGTTATATTCTCTTTGGGCATACTTTTTTAATAGACTGTTTTGACACAGATACAAAATATTGATACCACAAATAAACGCCTCTGAGGCGTCCAATACACGGTTATCAGTCGATCCACGCGCTGTCTCTTTCTCATTGCATTTATAGAAAGAGACAACTATGGTGGATCATCAGTATTTAATCACCGTGTATTGGCCCGCCTGACCGTCTACAGGCGCGTCGTTGACGGCCAGAGGCGTTTTTTGTTTTAATAATTATTGTGAGCTAGGGACTAAAAAACACCTGATATTTGAAATTAATGCTGGTTTCTGATTGGTTGTTTTTAATATTAGCTGTAATCTGGTTAGTTGATAGCAAATACAAATGTTTTTCAAAGAGTGATGATTGGTGGATTTAATACAGCGAAGTGTTTTGATTGGTCAAATTAAATGTTTTACAAATCATAAATATTTATACATATTTTCCCTAGGGGCTACATGTACTACTTTAGCCCCGCTTGTTAAGCCTAATATGACACACTTTTCGAGCATGAGAAGTGAAAAATCAATTACACGCGTGATTGAGCTTCGTATCCATTTAAACTCAAAAGGGAAATCATTTTCATGATTTTCTCAGTAGGTTTTTCCCGATTTAATTAATCAGCTACTATATGAGCATTAAATTTTTCTCTATTTCTAGCTAAGGACTATTCTGCGAACTCAGAATAATTGTTAAAATTGACGTAGGCACTTAGAAAAGAAAAGAAAAGAAAAGAAGACATTTATTCACTACACAAAAGACACACAGAGACAAAGGAGAACTGGAACTTGTGTGGAAGATTCTATTATAACTGTCAAGAGCAGAGTTTTTTGGGATAATCCTAAACTGATGAATTATCCCATAGGTAATAAACTGTTTGGAAATTATGTTACGTTTATATCTACTTCAGGGCGGTAATTGCGTAATTTTTCAAACAAGGGTTAGGACAACTAAACTATCACTTGCCTAAACCAAAAATAAGATTTAGATCTACCTAACGTACTTACGTACGTAAGACCAGTAGATAAAGAAACAATAAATTAGAATGCTCTTCCATAGAATTTGTTGATAAACATGTAGCTAACGTACATTACTCTTGAGGAGCCAAAGTGAGTAACTTCCGGTGATGAGGAATAGAGTGAAAACGCAAAACATCCGTATAATGATCTGAAACGAAATATAGTCAAGAGCAAAAGTTTCGGGTACAGTTTGTACTGAAATTCTATACAAAGTGCACCCGAAACTTTTGCTCTTGAGTGTACATTAAAGATACTTTTCATGAATGTTTTTTTATTTATTATTTATTGATGAAAAGGGCCTTTAGTCCCATCTCGTAGCCAGATTTGGTAGCTAGCTACGAAATGGGAAATGTGCTTTCCCATCTTGTAGCTAGCTACCAAATGGGAACAACTTTCCCATCTCGTAGCCACATTTGCGTAGCTAGCTACGAAATCTGGCTACGAGATGGGACTGTAGAATTCCCGTTTCGTCGCCAGCTGATTATTCTCCCATCGGAATTAATTCTCCCATTTGGAAGCCAGCTAACAAATCTGGCTACTAGATGGGACTAAAGGGAAAAGGGGCTTGTCGCCAAGCGAACATACCGCCCCATAAGGGCAACCAAATATCTACAAAAAAGAGGAACTTATGTTCTAGATTTTAAAGCTACATCCGTTAAATTATACAGAATCTCGGCTTCATGGTAGGGTAGAAACAAAATACTGTTAACGTATCCAGTGTCTAACAGTTTCCTGTCGAACCAAGCTGCTCTCACAGCCTCGCTCCGGACACTCTCCAGGAGTACATGTACAACATCTTCAACGGTTCCACACTCATTACAATTTGGGGAGGGCACTTTTCTCATCAAAAACGCAAACTTATTTGATGGAATGTGGCCAGAACGTAACCTGAGCGCAGTTTTTAACCGATTTCTAATATAAGGGGCCAGGTCAATCCATGGATAGTAAGATACCTGTGTTCATTTATGTAAGGTAAACGTCCTGATGCACTGATGCAGATTGAAATTGTCAGGCACTGGGACGTTTACCTTAGCTAAGACAGATTTAATTTGAATGAAAAACTGGACAACTAAAGTAGCAGGCGTTCGATTCCAGTAAAAACTCAAAGAAAACGTCATATCCATCCACCTTGCAGGCAAGAGGTTGGTGACAAACTTATGGTTCCATGTAGATGATAGCTCAATTGGTCCTCAAAATTGTGATTGGTTAGGATCCGCAGTCATGATGGAACGCCGAAGATAAGGTTAAGCAGATCAACGTAAGCCAGGCGTCATGTTGTAATTTAATTATTAGAAATTTAATATTTTTCACCTGCAGTTTCGGCCAGAAAAAATTCGCATTAAACTCGTCGATCATTGTTTTGTAGAGTTGTAGGCAGTCATAAACTACTCGCAGTGCGTGACTGCTACAGTATACAACTTATCACCGACGTGGACGAGTTAGCTGATGACATGGAATTGTTAATAACCATAGTTAAGTGGAGAAACTCTATTAAATTTGTTTGTTGTGTAGTATATCTACCACCCAAAATTAGTGACACTCAATATAATAAGATTTTAAACTGTTTAGAAAACGTTGTTTGTAAATATGCCACTTTGAATGTTGTTGTTTTTGGAGATTTTAACCTTAATTCTTGTAGTGTAAATGTAAAAGAGCAGTTCGAGTTGTTTTTGGAATTCACTAAATTCTACCAACTCAATTCTGTATGTAACGAGTATGGAGGCATCCTGGATCTGGTATTGAGTGGGTTGGAGCCCGGGCAAGTGCGTGTCTCTGAGGACGTCGGCTCGCTAGTACCTGCTGACGCATATCACCCGCCGTTGCTCGCCACGCTCGTCCTGCCGCGAGGCGAGGAGCCCGCCCAGCAACGTCCGACCCGGAATCCCCCACTCCAGTCGGTATGGGATTTCCGAAAGGCCGATCTTGGCGCACTTTACCAAGCAATAGGTAATTTAGATTGGAGTGACGTGTTGAACGAGCAAAACGTTGATTTAGCCTGTAATATCTTTTACATTAAACTAAAAGAGTGCATTTCAAATTTCGTTCCTAATAAAAAACAAGTCATACCCTCAAATAGTAAATACCATTACCCGAAGTGGTATACTAAGGAGATTATACAAACAATACAATCTAAATATGTTCACTTTAAAAAGTACAAAGAAACCGGTGCTGACTTCAACCATGAGCTTTTTAAGTACTATAGAGGACGTGCTAAATTCTTAATAGATCAGGCGTACCAGCAATACAAAAACAATATCGAACGTAACATCCTTAACGAGCCAAAACAATTCTGGGAATACATAAAAAGTAAACGAACGGACCGACTCCGACGTAATGACTACACGTACCAAGGCAATACTGTGACGGAACAGGACGCCGCTGATGCTTTCGCAAAATATTTCAGCAGTGTATTTCAGGCCGAGGAGCCGCGACTGGATCCTAACGAGGCTTCACGAATGAGTGCGGGAGATGCGACGCGCGTCACGGTCGAAAGCGTAGATATTTCAGAGCTTCGCCGAGCAGCTCGCAGACTGAAGCCGCGCTCCTCCGCTGGCCCTGACGCGGTTCCTCCATTCTTGGTTAAGGATTGTATGTCTATATTAGAGCTTCCACTTTTATACATATATAACCTCTCATTGAAACATGTGACGTACCCGGCATGTTGGAAAATATCAAGAGTCACTCCAGTGCCTAAAAGCGGATGTGGGTCGGATGTAACGGGTTTTAGACCAATTGCGGTGTTGTCAGTCTTCGGCAAGATATTCGAAACAATCATTGATCACCAAATAAGTCAACAAATTTCAATCCAACTTGACGACAGTCAGCACGGATTTCGAAAGGGCCGCTCTACCGCTACTAACCTTACCGACTTTGTAGATTATGCCTCAACAGCAATGGACGGACGACGCCAGGTCGACGCGGCGTATTTTGATTTTAGAAAGGCCTTTGATATAGTAGACAATGATATTTTACTACAAAAATTTGCAGCGGTAGGATTTTCAACCAACTTAATTCGTTTCTTTGCAAGCTACCTGCGTAATCGTAGTCAGTTTGTTCGCCTAGCTGGTTATGACTCACGGTGTTATTATACCCGCTCAGGAGTAAGTCAGGGAAGTACGTTAGGTCCAACTCAGTTTTTAATTATGATAAATGACTTGCCGAGGATTGTCACCACTGGGAAATGTCTAATGTTCGCAGACGATTTAAAACTCTGTCTGGACATCAAAGCCGATTCCGACTGCGAACTATTGCAGCGTGATATAGATGCGGTAGCAGATTGGAGTAAAATAAATCGGTTGCCCTTTAACATCTCAAAATGTAAGGTAATAACACTCACAAGGGCAAAGCATCCCACCTTGGCCACTTACTATTGTAATGGCACCGAGCTCGAGAGGGTTAATGAAATACGCGACCTTGGGCTAACGGTAGACTCACAACTCGACTTCCGAAAACACATGACCGTAACGTGTAAAAATGCGTGCAAAACTCTGGGTTTCATTATGAGGATGGCATCCCAATTCCCAAGTCCCAGAGTAGCGTCAACGCTCTACTTTGCGTATGTTCGGAGTCGGTTGGAATATGGAGCTGTCGTGTGGGATCCACACGAAGAAAAATACAAGTTAATGCTCGAGAGGGTGCAACGCAAATTTGCCAGATTTGTGTATAAAAGGAGGTATGGATATTATCCTTACCTCTACCCTTCCAGCTTTGTGTTAGGAATGGTAGGCCTCGACACCTTGGAGCTTAGGCGTAAGCTACTTCTTATAGTCCACTACCACTCCCTACTCCACGGAGTCATTGATAACCCAGGTGTACTCAGCAGAGTGGGGCTATCGGTTCCGCCACCAACCTACGGTCCGCCGGGTGCGAGCTTGGGCGGCGCGCGGCCTGCGCGGCGATGCCGGCGCTTGCTGGCGAGTCCCGTGACGCGCACGGTGCACGCCGCGAACGCGCCCACCTCCCGGGCCATCTCACTCGTGAATAATGTGCTGATTCGGGTCCCGGATGCCGACATTTTCGCCGACAGATTGAGCAAGTTCTTGCAAACCACTTTGTCCGCCTTAAACTCTAACTAAATAATATGTAGACTTAACTGTGTTACTATAGATATTATTAATTTGAATATTTGTTGCTCCAAGATAACTATGTGAATGTTTTGTTTTATATTTTTTCATTTGAATGCTACCGTGTAAGCGTTTTGGTGCAATACTGTAAGCTTATATGTGTCTTCAATAAATAAATAAATAAATAAATAAATAAATAAATAAATAAATGGTTTTGATTTGTTGATTAACATCTCTCCAATGTCGATCTACATTGAATTTAAACATTTGTCGCAGCATTACCAATCGAGAACGAAGCAAATCAAATGACAATAGCTGCATCACACAATTAAAATGCCCCCCAGAAGTCGTTATGGCAGTAGCGACGGTGAACATCCAATCGAATTCTGTATTGGAAGTTGAGAAAAGTAACAAAAAGGTTTGTACTGTTTTAACTGCAAAAATGATACAAAATACTGTCTGTATTCGGGAAGTCATTAAAGGCAGATTAGATAACTGCATTTCAGCATCTGCCTGCTCAATTGCTTTACAGAAATTGAAAAAGTGATCTTCTCCGGTAAGTACAGAGATCAAAACGCTTATAATGTAGTCGACAATGACGGGCAAGACGTGGATTAATGCGATATGCCTTTCGTTAGTCTTTTGTATAAGGATGGTGACGTTTGCGTAGGCTACGCAGAGGCAGTAGAGGCGCGCGAGGACGCGGAGGGCAGCACGGTGGCTGACGGCCGAGTAGAGACCGAGCAGCATGCGTACACGCAGCAGGGTGCGCAGCGTAACGCGCCCGCGGGACGTCCCGGCCTCCGACAGCTCCATTTTTTTTCTACTTTTATTACAGAAGCAGAAATCGCGTACTAGCGATGATCACTCCGCGGGCTATGGTCAACGACTGGATATTGATTGACCACTCCAACTTGAAGTCATATTTCTAAATATGGTATTTTAATTAGAGTAAGTCATACATTACTAGATTTATCATATTCTGGGTTTCTGACATTTCTCTTCCGCCGACCGCCGGTAACATAATCATATCGCAAGTAATTATGTTCAATGCATTACGGTTTAATGACAGTCACGACTAAATTGTAACCCGTGCCTGTCATCGATCTATTGAATGTTCGAGAATATAATACAAATAACTCACGTATTTCCAATAATTCCATGTAATTCGTTTCGTACCTTTGCCATTAATCCGTAGGTAATGAAATTGAACATAATTATATATGGTATGACCATGTGACCCACGGTTGCCAGTAGAGCAATATGTATCAGAATATAATAAAAGTAGTAATGTACGACGTGTATTGAATAACCCAAATTAAAATACCATATTTAGAAAAATGACATCAAGTTGGGGTGGTCAATATCCAGTCACTCACCGCAGACCGGAGAGTGGTCACCGCCAGTCAGCCTTTTCTGCTTTGCAATAAAATTGGAATAAGTAAATGGAGCTGCTGTCGGAGGCCGGAGCGTCCCGCGGGCGCGTCACGCTGCGCACCCTGCTGCGTGTACGCATGCTGCTCGGTCTCTACTCGGCCGTCAGCCACCGTGCTGCCCTACGCGTCCTCGCGCGCCTCTACTGCCTCTGCTTAGCTTACGCAAACACGACTCTCCTTATAACAAAGACTAACGAACTGGATATCCCCTTCATCAACTTCTTGCCCCTCATTCTCTACTACATTACAAACGTTTTAATCTCCTTATTTACCGGAGACAAATATTTATTCAATTTCTGTAAAATAATTGAGCAGGCGGATGCTAAGATGGAGTTATTTTGTCTTCCTTTAATGACTCCCCCAATAAAAATATTATTTTTATTCATATGCGCAGCTAGAACCGCACATGCCATTTTATTACTTTGCACATCTTTCAATACGAGATTGCAGTGGATAATCACCACCTCTACCATAATGGATGCTGGAGCAGATTTAAATTGTGTGATGCATATCTTGTCAGTAGATTTGCTGCGTTCTCGACTGGTATCGCTGCAACATATGCTTAAATTTAATGTGAAACGGCACAGGAGGGACGTACATCGACAAATTAAAACCATTTACGACTGCCTACAACTCTACAAAACAATGATCGACCAGTTTAATGCGAATTTCTCATGGCCGAAACTGCAGGTGATAAAATATTCTTATGTTTCTGATAATGAAATTACAAATACCACGCTTTCATCGATCTGCTTAACCTTATCGTCGTCGTTTCATTGACTGCGGATCCTGTCCAATAACGATTTTAAGGACCAAGTGAGCGGCCCTCTATGGAACCACAAGTTTTTCACAAGACAAGCTGTCCATTTCCGATTGCCCTTGCTCCCTGGCTGCCCGAATTTGACATTTCCTTCGAGTCATTCTGTTTTCTTCGTAAATTGAGAGTGGTCATAATTTACAATACTTAGTCTTTTTGTATAATTTTCAGAACTAATCAAGAGCACGACGTAACATCAGCTGTCCAGTTTGTCATTAAAATGAAATCCATCTTAGCTACTTATATGGCGACCGTATCAGGAGATCAGATCAATGTAAAATGGAACAGGGCATTGCATGAAAGTTATCTTTCTGTTTCAGATAATTGTACGAATGGCTTGCACCTTTACTCTATTACTCATCAACGGAAGTTTTTCACTCTTGAACCTCAAGAATAGCGTACGTTACTATTAAATTGTTTACCAACTTATTCTACAATAGCGTTCTATTTCTAATTAACTTTTTCTCTAACTAAGTATCTTAATTTCTAAAACCAGTTACGTATCTATTGAGTAATTTGAAATTTGACATGATTTGTGTTCTCGCTTGGATAGCAGGTCAACATAACGTTAATATTAAGAATAATTCTTGGGTAGTTGATCAGTCCTCAGACAGAGATAGGGAGCATCTGAATCTCTAGGTTCTAAATTATGGATTGTTATAGTGGGGAAAATCTACGGACATTGATAGGGCATTTTTATTGCAAAAAAATGTATCCAAGCCATAACCAAGGCATGGGTAAGGCCTCTAACAGACTAGTGCCGCCTGGCCGCAGCGGACGATACTAAACTTGTCATTAGCTGTCAAATTTAATATGGACCGCTACCACAGGTCGCGCCAGTGTGATGTAGGCCTAACGGATAGTTGTCCACCACTCTTTAAAAAGTTACGAATTCTGCCGTTGGCATGCATGTATATAAGAAAGGTCTGCTTACTCGTAAAAGACCGTCCAGACGTTTTCAAAATGAGATCGGAAGTTCAAACATTCTTCACACTGAATGGGAAGCGCAATATGAAAATCTATTACATCAGCCTCGATGTCGATCAGCTATATATATAAAATAAAACTTATAATATATGCATAATTTAATAGAATTTTTTACCTAATAATATTAAAGTAATGACATCGACTGATTTTAGGAGGAATTTAAATACTTATTTCTAAGATAATTGTTTTTATAACGTCAAGGAATTCACAGGAAAAAAATTAACACCATGGACATTTTTAAACAGAAAATTTGTGTAGGAAAAGTATATTAAAGTTAAATTTAGTAATTGATAAACTGCAAAAATATTGAAAAATATTTTCCATTTCAGTTTCAATGGTTATAAAGCTCAATTACGCGTGTGGTGGAATTGAGTTCAATTAAATACGATGCAATTTCTAATAGTTACAATTTTCTAGGAAAAGAAATGCTTAAATAGATTTTTCTTTTTTTTAGAGTGATACCGCTTCTAGTACCTTTTCGACCTTTGTCGCTATATTCTTGATGGGTATCCTTTCTTGCTTGCCGGCCATGTTTGTTGAACTGGCTATCCGCGAAGTGGACAAACTGAAGATAGCCGTCGGGAACCTGCTTCTTGAATGCGATGGTAATAATTACAATTATGAGTGTGTACAAGTGTCTTAAATGAAATAAATAAATCTTAGGGCTTAAATTTACACGAATTGTTCTTGCCCCAGGAGTAAGCTCAATAAGGCTTGTATTAATAAATACATACTTTAGTTCATGAGTGGTGTCCATTTGCGGCCACTATAGCAGCACCCCACCAGTCTTCTTTTTTATCTTTTATTTTAGTTTAACCCGTCGTATGCGTTAGACACTGATCCGTAGATAGCATTTGAACCCGTTGTTTTACATATCAAAGTCATAATTTGATTGCACAATTTTGACATCCGCATACGAGGGGTTAAGTCGGTAGTTGTTAAGTTTCTTTGTATATTGTGTTTTCTTATTAAGAAGGTAATTGTGATATGGTGTTATTTTTGGCTTGCAATAAATACATTTGTATTTCTATTTCTACAAAAGTTCACTTCCTTTTGTTGAAGTCGTGGAAAAAATAGTTAAAACTATAATTTAACAATTTAGGCACACAATGCTCAATATCGGTTCTACTTTTCAAATTTTAAACACATAAGCTGATCGATTGATTCTTTCAATTTTGAACTTCAATTTATTTGAGTCCGTCCTGCAGGACGTTTGTTCGACCTCCCCTTCCCGACAGGATAGACGCCGCAGTATCCTGCGAAAGCAGCACGGCTACCGAAAGACTGGGCGCGAGATGGACTATCCGTCTTTTTCTAATTACACTCAGTAAAAAACTTCTCTAGTCGCGATATCATGCTAGCCGTGCAGAGAGCGCTCCTTAGCGGGATCCCGGCACTCAAAGCGAGCATTCTAGTAACGGTGTGTGCGTATGCGCAGAAGACCCACTGCGCGCGGAGCTGGAGCTGGCGGCGGAGTATCTCGATCTGCGCACCTTCAAGGTCAGCGTGCTGCGCGTCTGCACGATCGATGGCGCACTCGTGCTCACCTTTTTCGGCCTCTGCACCACCTACTTCATCGTCGTCATACAAATCATTGGAGTGATTTAAAGTGTCATCATTTTTGAAAGTCCTCGATTGAGCTTTGACTTGTTATACTACCTTGCCGAGCCTGTGCCGTACTAGAACCAACGTCATGACAAATTAAAGTTGTCGTTACAGTCACACTGCAATGTTACATTACTCGATGACTATCTCTAAAATAGGTACTTAAATTAATGTGAAAAAACTGTTCTCACGAAATAGCATTCTTGGAAATCCTGCTTATGTAAATGGCTTTGATTTAATTTTTATTATCTTAATTTTAGGTTAATTTAGTTTATTTAAGTTTTTTCTTCTTTAATCATTGTATTGTTCACACTTATAATAAATAGAGTATTTAAAAAAAAATTAATATTGGGTAATAATCTACAAGATTTATCGGTTTCTGTTTATCTGAAGAGCTGGTCTCGCATTTCATCGCAGTTAAGTCTCAAGCGGTGACTTCACGGAATGCAATGCATTATTTTTTTGAGTGGGCTTTCAAATATTAAGGACGTCAAAGTTGTTCCAAAAGAATCTACGTCGGTTAAATATTACAAGCCCAAAATCGCCGGGGTTAGATTCATTTAGCTTATCCTGGCATGGCCGTTTCGTGATTGCCTTACCAATTGAAAATGAATTTTATTAATATCGACGTTCTTGCTTCGCTCACCCGTAAACAATTACGTAAGAGCGTGTCGCCCATATTAATAAATTGAATATGATTGGTACTTAATATTTGTTAGAGTTATTCTGCCAAATTTATTTTGTATAATGTATCACGTCGTAGTATTTCATTAGAAACCTATTTTTCTCGTATATTATTCGTTCAGCTAATGCTTGATTTTTATGAGTATTGTTACTTATCAGAGATAAGTTGTCTCAAAAATATGTACAGCCTTGGTCAAAAGTGTTGAGCACCCAAGCATTTTTCAAACAAAAGTCAAACTTTAAAAGGTGCATTTATATATTTTATAATAGAAAGTTGTGTATCTATCGGAAAAAAATCGTCATATTTATTGACGTTAAGAGAAATTCCGTGAAAAAATATACATTTAAACCTTTATTGTAAAACCCGACTTTTTCTAGCTTCAGTTTTCACACGCAAATAGCAATTTCAAAATGATATATGTTATTGATTTGCACATGTTCAAGCACTTATTATATTGTACGTCTTCGTGTATTTATGAAATTAAAAAATAATACTTTATCCATAAGTTACAAAGGAAAACGTGGGGTGCTCAATACTTTTAGCCAAGGCTGTATATGCTTCATCTTTCTCAATATGATATAAGTAGTATACCCCTTTTTATAATACCGGTCAATCACGTAACATTTCTTACGAGCGTTAGATAGATTTAACTGTCATTTTTCCATATAAAAAGTGAAATTTAGATCTAACTGACGCGCGTACAGTGCGTTACATGATTGACCCCCTGATCTGGCACCATAACATGATCGGCGCTTGGCACCTGATTAGCGTGGATATTGCACAAGACACGGTTTATGACTATTAGTTTTTATAATAATCTATCGGATTTTCTGGAAAATACTAATTTGTCCAAAGTTTATAAGTCCGATTTTGCACTATTGTAGATACAGTCAGCAGCAGAAGTAGCTAAGCGGGCCGGGTGTTCACACACGCTTTTAATTTCTTAAGAATAAAGTCGTGTGCAGGTCATTTTGAACACCCAGCCCGCTTAGCCACTTCTGCTGCTGACTGTACTTTAATTATAATAACGCACCCATCGACATTTTTGTGGAATCAGCTTTTCGAGAGGTTTTATTTTCATTTTGGACTTTGAAAATAATGTTTTGACTATAATCCGAAAGTGAAAAAAAAAACAACCTAATGTATAGTTTTTCAGCAGACCCAGTCCCACTTGATGTGATATACTATGTGTGAAATAAACGTTTTAGTGTCGAAATATGTATTTTTACTTAATCATGAAATATTTTTTCTAAATAATGCAATTGACAAATTAAATAATAAGTAAGGTAACCGTCCGAGTTAGTAAAGTAAAGTGACATGGCTAATTCGAATGAAGAAAAATCCTCTTAGTTCGAATATAACCCATATTGCTTTGACATAGAGTGCCCATGCCATATACTAGTACAGCGTCGAGCACTCGGACGTTTACCTTATTAGGAGACAAAGGGGATATTTTGTAAAGTTCCTTGTATTCTAAATTATGTATGAGACGGGATGTCGACCCTTGTACAGTATTCATGTACCCAGGGTACGATCAAGGACTTTAATTGTTGAGCCGTTTAGGTGTCAACTCATTTTGGTTTTTTAATTGTTAAGCTATGAATTGTCCAGTATAAAGTGAGCTCTAAATGACTCAACAATTAAAGTCCGTGACTGTACTAACTACTAATGTCTAAGGCTTGTCTGACGGATTTGAGACTATTTATTTAATGTGGCCGACTTTTTATAAAACTGTCAGTGAAATTGGAATCTTCTACCTTGAACGGTAGAGTTGCTTTTTGAACGGACTCAAGTATAATGTCAAGTATACCTTACCTTACCGAACTTCTGTCAAAAATGAAACCGCCCGCGATCGGCCGACCGTCACTGCCAGTAAGTAACTATTCAACGGGTAGAGCACTCGACACCAAATCTGTATTCGCTGTTATGCTGAGACACGTTTGACCCCGTGGGGGACCCCAATTGCTGAATAAGGTCAAGTCAGTAGCTTTTCTATTTATTTACTTAAACTAAAACTAAGTTAAATCTTAAAAAGGCCCTCGACCCCTCGAGGCATCATTGTACCGAGGATGCTGGCGGCATGTCCTCGCTGAATTCGTTGCGCGAGAAAGCCGCCAGCTCTTGGGTCACCCGTTTGATCAACCATAACGTTTCGCGATTTCTGCAAATAACTTACGCGCACTGGGACCCCACGGACCGAGGGTCTCGACGCCGAAGGGTACAAAGTTGTACTCTCTGCCGAGGCCTCTATATTTATTACATTTCAGATTTTCGGCGTTTTCCGCTTCTGCATCCGCTTTAGAAGTAGTCCGTTGGAGGTGAGACGGTGTCAGTGTGTCCACACACGTAGCGTCCCACACAAGCATCCGTCCTAACCTCCACGGAACCAGAGACATACCGTCAGGTTTTTGGCCATCATCTCTGACAATGCCAGGCGGCTCAAGAAGAGCAGGCACATTGATGGTGGCAAGAGCCTGAGACAGAAGGTGGCCATGGGAATTCAGTACTTAACCGACGTAACCCCATTGAGTTTGGACCGTTAGAATCGTCTCAATATACAGAAAAGTACAGTCGGCAATAAAAGCTTGTACTAAAAATTAATTTTTTGACAGAAACTTTATTTTACGTTAACTTAGAAGTTTGATTTTTTCACAGCTTCAAGCCTCCAAGGGAGCTACACCTGAGTATATGTATGGTTTTAATTTCAACTCGATACCTCCACGCGATCCCGAGATAAAGGGTAGACAGACAGACAGACGGGCAGGGCAACAAAGTGATCCTATAAGGGTTCCGTTTTTTGCTTTTGAGGTACGGAACCCTAAAAAGGAATAAATTCTACTAGTGAACACTCCCGCTTATCTTGTTCGGTACGAATCAATCAGACAGGTTGATTGGAAACGGTTCCTTTTATTTTATCCTTGTTACGTTACAGCTTTGCTTTTATAAATGTCTTCTTTTCTTTTCTTTTTCTTTTCTTTGCTCAGCTCCATTGAAAATGCACGTATATTTTGTACTAGTCTTGCCCATGACTTTGTCCGCGCAGAACTCCTTAATCGCCACAGGGCGAATATCCGCCAGGGGTGTGCGAAGCTATGTTTTCGAACGAGCGAGCGAAGCGGACGAAGGTCTATGCTTGGGCCGAAAATCGTTTTTCCGTTGTCTGTTCCGCTGTCCCGCTGTCCGGTTGTTCTCCTCTACAGTTCGCATTTCTCAAATTCTCGTGATTTTTTTTGAGCAGGTTCGTTAATTATAATAAATTCTTTTTGTCGAGTTACTTATTCAAAACTCAAAAAGAAAAGTTTTTATGAAAAAAGGCCGGTTGCGAGTTCTATAGCTCACAGAGCCACGAGTCATATATTTGACAACTCGCAGGCTTAACAGAGTACAAGAAAGATACTATATATCGTACACATATAAAAGGAAGATTATGAATTCACATATTACTTGTACAAGAGCTACGGTAGTGGTTCAGGCGTGCGGCTGTCAAGCGGCGGTCGTGGGTTCGAATCCCGGCTCGAACCAATGAGTTTTTCGGAGCTTTTGTACGGAATGCATTACCGTTTGCTTTTCGATGAAGGAAACATCGTGAGGAAACCGGTCTAATTCCAATAAGGTCTAGTCTTCCCTCTGGGTTGGAAGGACGCTTACGTAAAACTAGTGCCTATGCCAAATCTTGGAATTAGCGGTCAAAGTGCACCCCGAGCTCCGGATGATGATATTACTTGTACAAGAGACAGGACAGTAAGAAAGAAAGAAAGATATATTTATTCGCAAACACACAGGACACACATATTAGCGCCCTGTAGCCCGAGCATTAGAATACGGCTACGGTATCCCCTGCCTGTCGTACAAGGCGACTAAAAGGGGTCCTCGGGGTGGTACACGGTTGCAGTTGGGGGCTGCAATCGGAAAAAAAAGGTAGATACCACTGAGGCATGACGATAGGGCGGCACTGGTGCGTTCCGTAGGAGATCCCAGAGCCGTCCGAAATGCGTCGAGGAGGACCGTCAGGGGGTGTTTAGTCGGTGCGAGTCCGACATAACCTCCGCGCTATACCCGTGGCGTGGAGGTCCTCCCATAAAAAAAAGGACACACATATTAAACAATAAAATGAACAAGAAAAACATGTACCTATACATAACATGAAACAAGTGTGTCTCTGCGGAAGCAGAAATGTTGAATACAATACCGGCGGTGTCTTGGAGAAATTTAAACCAGGTACCTACTAAACTTTATGCGGCATAAGGAATGTTTCTTTGCTTTTATCAGAAATGAACAAAAACACGTTTTGAATGACTGCCAGAAAAAAATCAATAGCCAACAATCATGAAGATAAAGTAAGAGTTTCAGATCAAACAGTAAAAGCCCAAAATAATTGCTGAAGTTTTAAATTTCGCCATCGGATATCAGACAGCCTGAGCAATCGGAAACTCAGCGGCCGAGTCTATATTTACTCAGGAACAGCGGTAACTTTCCTTACAGTTTTACAAGCAAATATCTCTTCAAAACAACGATTCATCAAGTAACATCATCTTTGTCTTGCCACAGATATAAGTGGTTATGGAAAATGCTCTATTATATTGCATGCCTAGTTTAGGTCGAACATAGAACTCCAGTTGTTATTAAGATCTTATCTTATTTTTTATTTTTTTTTACGATCAAATATTTATTAAAAGTGAATACAAGATTATAATTAACATTAACTAAGATAAATTAAAACTAAGTTAAATCTAAAAAAGGCCCTCGAGGCATTGTACCGAGGATGCTGGCGGCATTTCCTCGCTGAATTGCAATGCTGATGCGTTGCGCGAGAAAGCCGCCAGCTCTTCGGTCACCAGTTAGATCGACCAGACGTTTCGCGATTTCTGCAAATAACTTATGCGCACTGGGACCCCACGGACCGAGGGTCTCGACGCCAAAGGGTACAAAGTCTTATATTATATTCTATTTGATCATACCAATGAAACAAAAGGATCCATCGTAAACAACTTTTTTCTCATTTGATGTCGAAGTAAATTGTTTAACATACATTATCAGACTCCTGATCCTGACCCATATTTATGACAAAGTATGAAGTTAAGACAACAAATGTTTCCTAAACAAAGCCTCTAAAGTTACCGCTGCCAAAACGGCAAGTTTGTTATTGAATGTTCGATGTCGCAAGGACACTTAACTTTTATTAACTTCTCTACCGGCGTCCCTCAGGCTTCCTTATAATGTTGTAAAGAAAGAGCTTATGTCTTGAGGTAATTCAGATTAGTTAAGACATTATGTTCGTGATAAACAACTCTGCTGACCGAAACTATGTCGTAGACACGTTTGCCGCTATGAAGTACTTATTATATTAGCGGGGAAACAAAACTAGTTGAATACTTTGGCAGTTGAATGAGATATCACAAAAGTCGGGTCCATACACAACATAGTATATCTACTTACAGCGACGCAGCAATATAGGCTTATATTATCCTTAATGGAACGAAACGTCATTCAATTTCATTTTTTTGTTAAGAGGGTGTTACAGTGCTCACTAGCGCCAACTGGTAAAGAATGAAATTATTTAAATTTAACGAAAGATATTTTAAAAAGGAGGCCACTACACCCTGTATTTCGTATTTAAAGTACCTTGTATTATAACACAGAGCATGTACAAAAATTCAATTTACAACAATTACCACTAAACTAAACTTAAAACTAAGTATCAAACAACCCGCCCCGCGTCCCTCCTGGTGCAAAGCCCATTCCGCTAGCCGCATTACCGCGCTGAACAGCTATGGCTAACCTTTGCACCAGGAAGTACCTTGTGAATATATCAAACTAGTTTTTATGTTGCTGAATTCGTCGATCTATGAACTCAAAAGAAAAACAGCCGTTTTCACTTTGGACGCATAGATTGACGAATCCAGCAACATAAAAACTAGTTTGATGTATTCGCAACGTATTTAAATACAAAATATAGGGTGTAGTGGCCTCCTTTTTAGGGTTCCGGACCAAAAAGGTAAAATCGGAACCCTTATGGTGCGACTCCGTCCGTCTGTCTGTCTGGCACAAAGTCAAATATCTCAGGAACTACTAATGCTATCGATTTGAAATTTGGAATAGTTGTAAATAGCTTTATTTACAACTATTCCAAATCCTCGTGTATGGAAAAAAAAAAAAAATTTTAATTGTATTAAAAAGGGCGGATAAGAGGGGGGGGCAAAAATTCAAAGTCTAGTTTACTAACTAAGTGGGGTATCATATGAAATGGCTTGAATTGTACATTCTAAAACAGTTTTTATTTTTCTACAATGGTAAAATTTTGATTTATAAAGAAAAATGTTGAAAAAAATACCATTCCCTACCCCTTATCTACGAAGTTAACCAAGCGAAATATTTGAAAATAATATATATGATCAATATTAACGTGAATATTACCGGAAAAGTATAATGGTACCTCTATTTCCCTTACTGTACTTACATACTGAGTTCCTTGGTCGCGCAAGTTAGTAACAAAATGCACCAATAAATGGCGCTGTAGGTACTCATGACTTAACTACACTTTGCGTTGTTAAGATTTTTCCAAAATTAATGGGTGGGGCAAGACTGGTGTGTTGTATGATAATTCGTACGGAACCCTCGGTGCGCGAGTCAGACTCGCACTTGACCGGTTTTTTTTAATATCTATCGTTAAATTAAAAAAAATCACAATTATTTACCAGTGGCGCCAGTGTGCAATGTAACGCCCTCTTAACTTCTAGTACGTTTCTAACTGGTACGTTTTCCGGTTGTACCCCAAAGGAGACTGGGGTCCGCTTTGCCACCTAATCCCAAGATTGTGTGTTGTGCCTGCATGTGATCCACCCGAGAGGGAAAATTTGACCTTGAAGGGATGCCAAAATTGTTCTTCAGTTGATACATTCGTTAATGATCCTGCATAAAATGAGGAAGAAAATTCCTCTTTTCATATTCATTATACGTATATACAGGGTAGTCCTTTATGTCAGGGCGATTAATCATTTAGGGATCAATGTTAGCGCGCGTTAAAATAAATGGCTGCGGTAAGGTTAGAGGTGAGAATTTCTGGAGCCGAAAATACTTGTTATGAAATATTATAAAATACTTAGTATTATTTATTTATACTTTATTGCACAAAATACAAAAAAATGTACAAAATGGCGAGCTATAGTTGCTGGTAGGTAGTATTATAGTAGGTACTGAAATATATGGCCGTCTTATGAAAAATACTTAGAATTTCAAACTCCAAATCTGTAATTGGCAAAAGTTAGCGCAGAACCGAGAAAAATTACGTGCTTTCGTGTTGGAGGCCAATAGTTATTTGTGCAACAAGAGAGCAAAGTTTCAAAGTTAGCAAAGCTCTCTCAGTAGCAACACATACAACTTTGCACCTCAGCAGTGAGAACATATTCACAATAAAAACTATAAAGTACCCATATTCTTTTACGTACCTACCTATTCGTCTCGTGATTATTCAGGAAGAAACTTGATTCGGCGTTCGTTAGATACGCTTGTTTCCTCAGCGCAGCTAGTACGGTAGTACTAGAAGCACGCGAGAGCACGGGGCGAGACAAGGCGCGACACACCAAAGCACATTCTAGTAATCTATACTAGTCTCGCGTGACACTAACACAACACTAAAAGCTAACCCTTTAATTACTTTTTCTCAAACTTCCAATGAAATGTTGACATGACTTACTTCAAATTAGGTCTGGAAATACTACGTATCAGGTGCGATGAGTGAAGATGATATGTAAAGGAATTTCATACAACCTTATACACCTAGGCCTGCAAAGCTATCGTCTTTTGTTAATAAACGTCAAATTGTAATTGTGACACTGACACAACGTCTTGGCATTCAACCATAAAAAAGAAAGAAAGAAAGAAAGAAGACATTTATTCACTACACAAAAGACACAGAGATAAAGGGAGTAGACATACTTACAATACAATTGACACATATTGTGTGTCTTCGCGGGAGTGAAACGGTCGCTGTCTCAGCATTGTGCCGAGGTGTCAGACAGACACCTACAGCGCTGGTTTTCAGACAGTACCGCAAGTGGCCCACGGAACGCAACGCAACGCAGCATTAGATAAAAAGTAAGTAGACACATAATAAATAAATAATTAATGTAAAATATTGAAAAAAAAAATAGAACAGTAGCTCGACGGGATGAAAAACACAAAGCATAAAACGCGACACGGTTGGGATGTTAAAAGTGCTGGATGGGTTATGGTTGGGATTTTTGGAGCGTCAACAAATAGCCTTTAAGCTGGCGCTTAAAGGTATACTTGCATATTTCACTCTTATTTAGAAATATTCAACACTAACGTCTGTTGCGCTTACGCGTGTCTGGTGTCTGGCGTGCACACCAAAAACTAGCCGTATTGTTATTTTAATATTGTTAATGTTAATTATAACCTTGTATTCACTTTAAAAAAAAAAAAATGTTCGGTATGTTATGAAGCGTTGCGTTCATACTGCCTTTTTTCGTCACTAATTTCATTTTATTTCCTAGTTAGATAGATAATTAATTTATCCTAGTCACTTTATATTTAATATTATCAATAGCGCAAGAATGAAGAATAATATACCTAATCAAATTTAATAGTGGGTAGTTTATATAGACTGTACTTAATGAGAAGCCTTAATCACGAGTGTAGTTCATAATATTATTTATTTATTTATTATTTTATTTTAATTTCAATTTCAAGACAACTACGTGGTCCACTGGTGTTAGTTAATCTTAGTCTAGGTTAGTATTTAATCGTAAGTAGGGATTTGGTGCGGTCGGTAAGTATTTTTGTCAGGGGACAATCAAACTTACCAGCTATCATATTCAGGATGCTGTTGCTACTCCCGCGCATTCTATTCAAGAGAGAGGCAGACTTTTTCCGCCAGACGGCATCAAAGCCGTCTGTATCAAAGTGTCCGTGCGTCTGATAATAGGATCACACGATGTTTTAAGGCCTAATTATGTATAGTTACTATGAAATGTCAGTGCTCGACATCAAAACTAAAAAACCACTTTCACTTACGGACTGCAAAATCGGATTTGCTCACTGTTTTCACGAAGCAAATTATGCTTGTTCGAGCTGCTCAGGTGAAAAATTAATTTTGAGTCGACTCAGTGACCGAGGTAATGAGTATCTATTTAATATTTCTACACAAATGCACAGGTTTTTTTGTACGCGGTAATCAAATGAGTGATCGGCTAAATGAAACAATAATGTTTCGTTTTTTTTTGTAATATAGCACCGGTATCGTTCCACCTTATTTATTTCTTAAACCTTTATTTGATATTTGAATAAAAGTTCCAACCCTACATTACTCACAAGCTGCCATTAAGTAAAATATTGAAATAAGTAGGTATTTAAAAATTCCAAGTATTAAAATACTCGAAGGCAGTCTCAACAAGTAATTTATACGCATAAAAACGCTTGGATGGTTCCATTGTTTTATCCTACATAATAAGATGGATGGATCTGAACACACCATGCTTGTCTGAAAATTGCGAATGTCATCCAATCTTACTTAATATTCCATAAACAATGGATATAAAAAGCGACTTAGTATTGTTGACGTTAGGGTTGTAATTTATGTGGCTAAAGTTAGAGAAGCGGCAAGACTGATTTCGAGTGCTCCTAATGCGGTTTTGTGGTATGTAAAGCAATTACTAAGACACATTAACGCTATGACATCCGTGAAATGATACATAGGGCTGTATTCGTGGCATTTTAATGAAAGGTCATATGACCACTTTGCGATATTTCATCTGTCTCTATGACAGTAAAATTCTAAAGATAACCGTCATGACACGATATTGGTTAAATAAACACTTACAGATAAAGTGAGAAATAAAATTCCATGAGGATTTTCCATCCACTTTAATATCGATAATCACACAGGTAGATAGTAGATTCATTCGATTTTTGTTTTGCAGAAACGGGCTATTCGGGCGATATATAAATTGAACCATAGAGACTTACTTAGAGATAAGTTTAAAAATATTAATATAATGACATTACATTGTCAATATATCTATGAAAACCTTCTGTATGTACATAAAAACATTGTCAATTTTAGGAAAAACTGTGACATACATAATATTAATACTAGAAATAAGCATAAGCTCGCGGTGCCCACCACTCGGCTCCAAAAAATTAAAAAATCATTCATGGGTAATTGTGTAAGGTTTTATAACAAACTTCCAGGAAACTTAACTGAGTTATGTATTAATAAATTCAAGAACTATGTGAAGCGTAAACTTATCTCGAAAGCTTATTATAGCACACAAGACTACAATACAATACAATACAAATACTCTTTATTGCACACCTCACACAAAAAAAGCAGTTACACTACATGAATGATAAAACTCCATGGAACTAATTTTGACTGAATTTTTAATCTATTATTTTCGTAATATTTTGTTTTTTGACATTAGATTGTTTTTCTAGAAATATTCTACTAGTATTTTTTATACAATTTTTTAATCATATATATTTTATTCTTTATGTTTAAAAATTACTCTAAAAAATTAACTGACGATTTGAAAGTGCTTGTTACTAGGCCTACTTGAATAAAGATCATTTTGAGTTTGAGTTTGAGTATAAGTATCTACTTACACTCCATCTGATGATTCACATATTTGTAGGGCCTATAAAAGTCAATATATTTAGAATAGTTGCTAGGTACTGTTAATACTCTTCTTCTATGTAAATATCAAAAATAACAAAATTGGATTTCACTACACGTCAATCTAAGCATACAATCAGAAAAGTTCCTGAACCACACTTGACCTTCTCAAATTTGAACCTTAGTACACATGTAATAAGGTGGCAGTGTAGCATAGGAAGGGTGCTCGAATAGGCGAATAATGTAATGTGGGAGCTAACGGGTTCAAAGGTGGTTCGCGGCTACTCGGGTTATTGCCTTGTGTCCTTCATCGGATACACTGGAAAAATATGAGTTTTATTTTGATGGTAGGGTTGCGCCGGTTTGCGACCAGTGGTTAGTGTGCCGGTTTACGACCACTTAGATGAGTTGGAGAACTACAAATATATATATATATATAAATATTGGATTCTGAAAGAAACCTTGTCCCTCGCGTGGTCGCTAACTGAAGCCGGTCGCTTAAAAAGGATAGATATTTTCATTCGGACTTTGAGTCGCATTGCCCCACGGACGTAAACGCAGAATGCTGCGTTTTCTGAAATTTACTGAAGGCTTCTTGATGGCTAGATAAGTTAGCTCAGTTTATAATTTCGGCTAGATTTTTTTAGGGTTCCATACCTCAAAAGGAAAAAACCGAATCCTTATAGGATCACTTTGTTGTCCGGCTGTCTGTCTGTCAAGACCCTTTATCTCAAGAACGCGTAGTGGTATAGAGTTGAATACTCAGGTCTACAGTGCGTTGAAGCTGTGAAAAAAATCAAACTTCTAAGTTAATGTAAAAAAAAAGATATGGCCGTTTATGCCGCCAAAAAACGTATATTTCGTCACTCTCAAAGGAATCAAAATGTATAGGGTACTTTCCGTTGACCTAGAACTATGAAATTTGGCAAGTAATATCGTCTTATACTACAAGTACAGGAAAAAATCTGAAAACTATAAATTTGTAATTTTGTACGGAACGGTGGGCGAGTCCGACTCGCACTTGTCCGGTTTTTTATATACTGCGACGATTTGATCCTCGGGAACTCTGGTGTCTCCACTTATTCACCACCAGGAACACAACACCACATTCCCACACAGCAAGTATTCGTATTATGTAAGGTCCAATTGGGTTGCCTGTCGTTGATCGGGTCGCAACCTTCCCTAACCTAACATTTGGTCGAGGGCGGCGATGGCTGAGAGGCATCATACTTGTGAACGGGTGTTTTTAGTGGAGTCCGCTCAGTTCATGTTTTTTTTATTGCTCACATTAAAAACATTTATCTTAAAACTACTACAAAAACTTCGCCAAACGCGAGGCAGTTTGTTGGCGAATGGGTTAATACACTCATTCTTTGCTTAATCTGCTGTAAGAACATACTATTATGCTAAAACATTTGCAAGGACGACGAGTTACTTTATTACAGTGTTCAGCCGAATTGACATTATGAGACTTCACTCTGTTTTCATTTGATCATACAAATGTATTATCAAAATTTTGACGCTCATAAACCGTATAAATACATCTATAAGAATTATGAATTGACAACATTTCATTTTTTCATAGCGGCTCAAACTAAAAACTATTCAGAGATTTGGGCTTGCTGAGTAAATATAAAAAATATGGATTTTTATATTCGCTAGTTCTTGAGAAAACTGGAAATTAATTTGAAGAAGCCATTTAAAGGCTGAATGCGGATATTACATAGCTGTGCTTATGCATCTTGTAAGAAAAAAAATGTTGTGACATTGACAGTTATTTGACTCCTTTTATTTTCTCACTGTCAATGTCAAATCACACATCAAGTCACAGACACAGCATGCTATTTACTTTTTAATTCAATAAATTGACCAAAGTACTAATCTTATTCATCTTTTAAATGTACTTATGCCCTTTTCGAACGTGGTAGTTTAAAACACCCAAACTAAGGGGGGTTTAACTTAAAATAAAATAAAAAGAAAAAATACGTGTCACCTAACTTTTCAAATACTATTAAATGCCTAAACAAAAATAAGGAGGAGTTGTTAATTGATAATTTTTCTCTTTTTTTACCATGTAAACATTGGTAACGTAGTTTATTTTCTTATGATGCATAGTTTAGAATCAATACATATACATAATATTGAAAAGTAAAAGTGCCTTTGTGAAATATTTGCAGCATAAATATTTTGTTTTTGATTTAGCTGCTCTAAATATTTTGTTTTTGATTTGGCTGCTCCAAATATTTTGTTTTTGATTTGGCTGCTCCAAATATTTTGTTTTTGATTTGGCTGCTCCAAATATGAGCGAGATGTCATGCCGCTGAGACCTAACTCTCTCTCTTTTTTGATGGTCATGGACATAGGCTATATTTTATCCCGAAACTCCGCCTGGGTTCTTTGTAATACATGGGCGGAGCCGTGCGGGTAGCTATTTAGTATTCAAGCCAATTCAGTGTGCGACACAAGCGTTAAACTTACATAATTAATATGTTGTACATTTTGATTGATCAACGGAACTAAACAGCTGGCATTTACGCGGTAATCCGATGTTGCGGTGAGGCTGTATTGAAAATGTAGTGTGTTAAGGTGCTTATAGACTTGAGCATTCGCATGTAACAGAACATCGAGCATTCCCCGTTTTTAAATTGGTCGAACTGAACAACGAACAGAGCCAAGCATAGAGCCAAACATCGCTTCGAACATTTTCACGATCATTCTAGCAAACGTATAAAAGCCGTGTACAAAAAAACCGTAATCTTGCTCAGGCATCTAGTACCTAAATGCTGTGAGGTGTGTCTGAACGATAACAAAATTGCTGAGATCGACAAAAAGCTCGAAGCGAATTTACTGTCGTTTCGCTAGAATGCTCGCTAGAATGTTCGCTAAGTTCCTGTTTATTGTGTGAACTCATTACAAATGAATACTCAAGTGTATCAGCATCTTTATAGGATCCTATTTGGATATGAAAATGTATTATATTGATCAAATGTATTGTATTGTATTCAGACGAATAAATGTGGTGTAATTGTTTTTAAAACTGGGCATTTAGCTAATTGGCCTCTGCGACAAATGGGTACCCAAATGGATGGACGTAATATTTTTACTACATTCATGGGTGAACGGGTGCGACACTTGTTCGTGGTCGTGAGTGTAGTTTCGAGATTGAGAGTCCCCTGGCGCGCAATTCGTCTCTGCGACAAATGGATGATCCAAATGGACATGCTTGGATGGCTCGGTTGTCTCAAACCGTTCGATAAAATCTGATTGTATTGTGGGTAATCTGCGAGCTTCAAGTCTATGGTACAGACCTGCACTTTAGTAACACTTGATGCTAAGGTTTATTGCCTTCATTTGCAGTTCCAAAGCTTTGCCGGTCTGTCCTTCGTGTTCGTACATTTTAATATTACTTTTAAATTCTTTAACATATTTATTTTTTCAGAGGCAACTTTGTCCCTATTTAAAAACTTTTAAGATACCTATATTTTTAACCGTCGTGCAATTCTTTCATAAATGTAGCTTTAATAGACACATTATGACAACGCGTTAGCCTAGTTCTGGTTGGTGACCGTGCCTGCGACGAGGGTTGGATAGTTCGGGGTTCAAATGACGGTAAGAGATTAGTCTAGGGTTCCTTATGTAAATTATACATAAATATCATGGGACAAACTTACACTAGCTAGCTCCAACGCTCGATTGCAAAGTATTTGTTGGTATTCCAACTTGTGAAATATAAGGGTAAGGCACGTGATAAGGTTAACTTTCCGCACTTGGGCAATTTATTTTTACGTTCGCTTATTTTCATATCATATTTAGTTATTTAGAATAGAATATAATATTTATTTGCTTAAACATGTAGGTGGTCATTATAACAATTATAATTGTTCGTTTCACATGTTTAGTCGTTTATGGTATGCAAAATAAATTTTACATAATAATTCATTACATTACGCTATATTACTGAATTAATTACATTACATGCTGTGTCCTTCTGTAATTAATGAGGTAGGTACTTAGTTTTAATATGCGCATTTAAGAGTAATATTATGTAATGGTCCTAATAAAAATATAAATAATTACATACATTTTTTTTATTGAAAGTAAATACAAGATTATGATTAACATTAACTAAAATAAATTAAAACTAAGTTAAATCTAAAAAAGGCCCTCGAGGGCCTCGAGGCATTGTACCTAGGATGCTGGCGGCATTTCCTCGCTGAATTGCAATGTGCTGATGCGTTGCGCGCGAAAGCTGCCAGCTCTTCGGTCACCAGTTACATCGACCAGACGTTTCCTGATTTCTGCAAATAACTTATGCGCACTGGGACCCCACGGACCGAGGGTCTCGACGCCAAAGGGTACAAAGTCGTACTCGACGACGACATCCATACAATTAAGTAGTTTAATTCGTATTACAATTATTAATAATAATGTCAAGCTGTTCGTATAATTCTACAGTATAAGAGGCGTTTGGGTTAGCTTCGAAGTTTAATCCTCTCCGGGTTAAGTCATTTAGTCTGCTCTTACTTGAAAATTCGACTTTATTCGTTAGTAATAGAGTTATTGTTAGAATGGTGTGAGGCAGTATTACGAGTGTTTAAATGTTATTTTGGTGATTGCTAAAGGTTGAAAGGTTTTAACCTCGATCGTGAAACAAAGTTACTTTTAACTTCCATTTCACTCGGCACACTATTGTTTCATTATTATCGTGACTATCAATGAGGGTTTATTCCATTCGGTCCAAGGGGTCAAAGCATGGTAAAGTTTTTTTTGCCATAACAAAGCGAGCAAAAATATCTGACTTGTCCTAAGTCCTCCAAAGAGCAGTTTCAGATCATTATTTATGCGTGCTTTGTGTGTTAAAATAAAACTTGTCTCCTGTATTTTGTTTTCATATAGAAAGAAAACAATAGATAGGTATGATGGTCAATCCTTTAAACCGTCGGTAATTGCTAGTTACATCCGTCAAACTTCGATGTTTGACAGTTCTCTAAGGGCTATCAGCAGCCGCCGCGCCGCCATTTTTAATGTTAACCGATCCATCACATATAGTTTTCACTCCTGCTGTTCAGAAAAGAGTCATTGATGCCCTGAAATGGGGGTTCAAAGTTGTACTTTTCTTCCCTGATTCTGTACTCATAGAAGGTGTGTAAAGCTAAAGCAGTGCGTGCTACTCGGTAGCAGGGATCGGATACCGGTATTTTCACCATACGAAAATACCGGTTTTATTTCGTTCAATTTCGTTCTTTGGTTTATAATATCATTTTTGATCAGGCTGTCTAATAATACGAAAATGTTACCTAAATACATGATAGAGTCCTACATTAAGAGCCTAAAATAATTCAAAATATTAGACTACTTCGGGGACTTTTGAAAAAACCGGTTCCGATCCCTGCTCGGTAGCAGAATTATTTCCGTCTTAGGCGTAATTACTTGAATCCCTCGTTACGCTCGGGATTCTATTGCAGAATCTTTCGCTGCACTCAGGATTCAATATACCGCCCTAGCCGTATATATATCGTTTTGCTGCCTTGAGAGTCTTGAGACACAATCTATTTTAAGCACCCCTAATTTACGAACCCGAATTTTGCATTCCTTTATTCTTGCACCGAATTTCACTTGCCAACTTGCCCCCTATATATTAACTTGTAACTTACAACTAAGTAACGTGATAGTTACACGCATTACGCCGCTTCCAATAAAATGAAGTAACTTTTTTTCAGGCATTAGCGCTTAAAGAAAAAATATTGAAATGCGAAAAGGATACGACGCAACGAACAATAATATAATATAACACCCGATGAAAATAAACGGTGAAAAAAATACGAGACGTTAAAATATTTACAGCCATTATAAACAGGGAGAAAACATCAAGGTTCCGGAACAAAAAATCTGAAAAAGGCGGGGCAAATGGACATCATAATGGTCAAACTGCGCAATAAACGTTGTATTATGCGGGGCCCTCCGGTAATGGGTAATAAGTGCGAAATATTGGGTCTATAAATAATTTATTCCTCGCTTTGGGCAAATTGAGGGATGAAGGAATTTGTATAGACGTGGTTCGCGAATTTTCAATGAACAGAGCTAATTCTCACAAATAGAGTTTTAGAATAATACGCAACTGAAGCCTTTACATTTCAGGTCGCTGGAGTCCGCTGGATTCGGGTGGCGCAGGGCCGGTCATTGTGGCACTCTTTGGGGGCCTATGTCCAGCAGTGGATCTTTCGGCTGATATGATGATGATGATGAAGCTTTTTCATATGAAAGCCTACTTGATCTATGTACAAGACTTAAAAAAATATATGAAGGAAAATCTTCTGAGTTCATCTCGTCACAATGCTGAGACAGCGACCGTTTCACTGCCGCGATGACACATACAATACGTGCCAATTGTATTGTACGAGTATGTCTACTCCCTTTATCTCTGTGTCTTTTGTGTCGTGAATAAATATCTTCTTTTTTTTTTTAGGGTTCCGTACCTTAAAAACGGAACTCTTATAGGATCACTCGTGCGTCTGTCTGTCCGTCTGTCACAGCCGATTTGCTCCGAAACTACTGGACCGATTCAGTTGAAATTTGGTAAACATATGTAAATTGGTGACACAAAGCTGGACGCGTAAAGTAAATTAATGAATTCTGAACAAGGGGGCCACTTTGGGGGGGGGGGGGGGGTAAACTGGAAAATTAAAAAAAAAGTTTCGCAAACTGTATATTGTGTGACAAATGAAAGTGGTTGTTGTAAGCGTCCCAGTTTTTTTTTATAATTTAACAAAAACATATTTGAAGTAATTTAGGAAAAAAGACGAAAATTGACCATCCCCCCCCCCCCCCCTTATCTCCGAAACTACTAGGGTTAAAATTCTGAAAAAAATATGGAAAACAGTTCCTTGCCTAAAGATTATATGAAAACCTATAAGAAGTTTGAGTATTCAAAGTAACAGGAAAATTCTCAATATTTTTGTGTATTATATACGGAACCCTCACCACGTGAGTTTAACTCGCACTTGTCCGGTTTTTTTTTCTTTCTTTAAGTTCGAATTTAACCCATACCTATTGCTTCGACATAAATTCCCCATGTCATGCACTAGTGCAACGTCGAGGACTAGGACGTTTACCTTGTCGGTAGTTTTATAAAAACATATATTTATATCATAAATTTTAATACACTTGAGGTTAGCGTTGTTTTATTACAACCTTTATTTAGTTTCACCTGTCCCGATGTTTGTCATCAAATCTCGCAAGTTAAATTTGACCCACTTCCCAGTGATCGATTGAGCTGAAATTTTGGGTATAAGTATAGTTTGGATGACAATTCAATATTATGGAGACAGAAGGTGGCAATGGGAATTCAGTACTTAACCGACGTAACCCCGTTGAGTTTGGGCTCGTTAGAATCTTCTCAATGAGTAGTTGATGCGGGGGCGGATCCGCTGGATGCGGGTGGCGCAGGACCGGTCAATTTGGAACTCTCTGGGGGAGGCCTATGTCCAGCAGTGGACGTCTTTCGGCTGATATGATGATGATGATGATGAGTAGTTGATGACGGCATACAGAAAAGTACAATCGGCAATAAAAGCTTGGACCAAAAATGAAATTTTTGGCAGAAACCTGTTTGATGTTTACAATTATTCCCAATTTCAAATCTTTAGCATAAGTACCTAATTCCTGAAGATATATATACCTATTTGTGACAGACAACGAAGCACTCGTTAAATAGTACCTACTCCTTCGATATTGAGGAATCGTGCGTCACTCGTGTCACAGAAATTGCTTTTTCGATAAAACCTAGTGTAGAATGGGATTGCGTTTGGTTTTCCAATCAACGAGCGGTTTGCAGGATATTGGCAAATCTTTTTTGTCATCAAAGGTGATTGGGGTACCGTGATATTTCTGTAGACCAAAGATTTTAGGATTGTTTACATTAATTTTGATTGTGGAGAGTTGAAAGAGACCTTTAACATCTCTTAACTCTTCGACTATGGGGCTCAGTGCCTGATTTAGAGTTCTGACCGCCCTAGGCTAACTATGAATATGATAATATTATTATGTAAGTAACTGTCAAGTGGCGCAGGACCGGTCAATTTGGCACTCTTTGGGGGAGGCCTATGTCCAGCTGTGGACGTCTTTCGGCTGATATGAGGATGATGATGATGATGAAGTCTCAACTCAGCGCCGCGCCCGCCGCCCCCGCTTGGTCCTTGGTGCTTGGCTCTAGCCTTATTAGCCTGTGGGTAAATCAGGCCCTGATGGGGCTCTTTACATCTCCAAGCTATACAAAACTACTGATGTTGAAATGTATGTGGAAAGGCTTTATGAATTTAGAGAGATTTTATGGTTTACATCTTTATTTCCCCGTTTCATTATGACATTTGTAGAAAAACAAAAAAAAACTATCGAACTCAATTCATACTAAACTAGAAAAGTTCCGTCGGTCCTTATAAAGCCTCTCTCCCCCTTCACCTCATCTCTCCGTCATAAGGTTCCGTTCCCACATGTACTTAACATAACACTGTCAATGCCAGTAACCCGCTAGGTGCGCACCTAATGCTCTGCTCGCGGGCGCTTTCCGCTTCATACGGTTTTTCGCATTTTATCGGCTACAGCTGGACATAGGCCTCCCCCAAAGAGTGCCGCAAAGACCGGTCCTGCACCACCCGCATCCAGCGGATTCCCACCACCTTTAACATTACGAGCGTAGTGCTGCAAAATCGTTGGCAGTGAATGTGCATTGAATAAACCCGCTGACTCCATTATCTTTCGGTTTTGTGCCCAGGCTGTTATGTAACATTGCTATGTATTTTCATGTTGCTCAATAATGCCATTGTATAAGTATTTGGGTCAATCAATAAATTTCTTGTTGTTATCCTGTCCTAGTAGACAAGAGCTTATATGACAGAGATTCTGAGAAAAAATGTTACAACATGGACTTCTAGCATGCTTAGAAGATAGCCCATGAAAAAGAGTTTAACAGTGTCATAAAATATTACGAGAACAATATTCCTTTGCTATTCCGCTAAAAAACGTGCAGGTCGATCAGCGGAGATTAAATGTAACTAATTGCGTATAAACATGCAAATAATTACAGCAAACCACCACCAATAATGAAAAAACCTCGACACGTGTTTCGCCTCTCTACGAGGCATCATCAGGAGATGCTGGCAGGATATGTTGCTTGCACCACGTCCACTGTGCAAAAAAAAACGCCAATGAATTTCCGCAAAGTAACGCCAATCAATAATTTAGTGTCATAAAAATACAATTGATGTATAAAATCTTGGAATTTAATGTCTTGTTGGTATTCTGTCCCGTTAGACAAGAGCCAATAAGACAGAGATTCTTAGAAAAAATGTTACAACATAAACCTCTAGCATGCTTAGAAGATAGCTCATGAAAAAGAGTTTAACAATGTTATTAAAAAGATACAATTGGTGTATAAACCCGTGGAATTTAAAAAGTGACCCAAGAGACGTAACCCTAGCAACAAGCGACGGACAAAAGTTGATCCACTCATTTGTAAAATCAGACATGTAGAAGAGCCCTTGAGGCCTGCGTGCAGAATAAATATTGGAATTTAGAATGTTGAGCCAAGTTCAACCTGAGAATACTTGTATAGCTGTTTGCTTCATTTTAGATGACGGTCATTTTGCAAGATTCTCGAGAGATATAATCCTGTCATGTATATTGTCACATTCGATTTGTGCGAATGTGTCTTTGAGATAGGTGTAGTTCATTTCTCAACCTAAGGGCTTGAACTCGTGTCCGACCCGTGGTGATGATACAATGACTTCGAAATATTTCGCAGTTGTACGTGAATATCAATTATTATAGAGAGGTAAAGCACAGCCCTCTCGTGAGTCATTTCGCTTATGTTGGAGCTCGTCCAGACATCAGACCTATATACACCTGCATTTCATCATACTTACCTTAGACCTGATTTGTAAACACTTACTTAGCTCTGAATTAATTAATTGACCAGCGACCTCTCCTTCTCATTAATTAGGTTTTGTTACGTATAAGTTATATTTTAGGTTTTGTATCTCTCTCTGGGTGCCCTGAAAACCAGCGCCATTAGCATAATATATTGCTGCTGGCATATGCTGAGTGGCATTTATTTTGGTGCATATCAAATGTATAAACACATGTGTAATTTCTTTGTCACACCAAATAAATATATTTCTTTCTTTCTTTCCATATCCTGCTTCACAGACTACTAATAAAGCTCAGGCTAATAAGGCCGTGTCAAAGCTCTACTGACACCGTACCACGCATAATGCATAACAACGAAGTTGCATGTTAATCCTACCCAGATGCACTTAATATATGCATGTTGTGCATTTGACCGTACACATCGTTATTGTAGGGTTCCGTGTTTCAATAGGCATGAAAATAAAATAAAACAGCCCCGAAACAACAAACGTAGCGAAGTACGGTATAGTGGAGCAGTTTCACGTGATAATGTGGACTCGCTGGACAAAAGCATTAAGGCAGGTACGTTAGCTTTACGTTTTTGATAGGAACCAACTCCTCCGTCGGCCATCTTTTTTGAAGTGGATACTTCTTTGGTCGCGTTCTTGTGGGGTTCAGTTCAAAATGTATCACGTGACTGCCGGAATAACTTTTTGTAGAGAAGCCTAATCTGATTTCAAATAATTGTTTGATGTTTTAATCCTACTTTATTTGCCATTAGTTGTTAATCACAAAATGTTATTTAGTTTATGGGACATGAAAAATAATGCTGAAATGACCGCCATTTTCAATGTATCTCGAGTCAAATGAGCTACGTCAGTCAATGTTGCCATATATACCGATTTCTCCGTATTTATACAGATTTTAGTGAATTAATTCAGATATATATTTTACGGGTACACCAAAGAAGTATCCACTTAAACTTAATTAGCGGTTGTATCTCAGACACAACCCGCTTCTTTTCTTTTGTGGCGGTCATTTTTAATTATAGGTAGGTATATTATTAATATTTCGAGTTCTAAATCACTTAGAATCACAAACTTGGTGTCTAAATATACATATTTAGGGCCAGGGAACTCAACTAGATATTTTTTAGGGTCGAGTTTCCAAGGAATACCAAACGGAACCCCGTTTCTAAGTCTCCGCTGTGGGTCCTTCGGTCTGCGCTAGTATTTTAAGTTTATTAAACTTTTATTATTTGTAATTATAGCAGTTATAGTAATACATAATGTGCGGAAATTTCAAGTGTCTACATGTGGTAAAGTGAAAATGTTCATTAATGTGGCTTGGCGGAATACAGTTTCTTCTCGGTTCAGAAAGAAACTCGGGAACTCTTATTCAATCGGTACTAATGTTTTTACAGACAACTGAAACTTCCTCTCGTGAATTTTCAGACAGCTATTTTCTTTTTAAATTTATAAGCCAAGTTATGCTTAAAATACTAATTTTATTACTTGATAAATCGTTGATTCATGTAGTGTCAGTATTCCTGACAAATGTCATTTTAACCACGGTGTTACCAGTTCCGTATAAAGGCGAAAATCGTGTTCGAGGAGACCGTAGTATTTGGCATAAAGAGGATTGCAAATAACAGATGCGTATTCTAAGTGTGGTCTCACTAACGCCTTATGAGTAATATATATATGTATCGGATCTTTTAAATACTTTAGCTGACCTAATGACGAATCCTAGTATTTGATATGTTTTACGCACTATTTTATCGATATGTGAATCAAAATGTAGTTTTTCGTCATATAACACACCGAGGTCACGAGCCGCTTTTACTTTCGTTATTTGTGTATTACCTATATTATATGGAAATGTTATATATTTTTTTTATTCTTGGTAAAACATATTTGTATAATATCTACTGCTATAACTGCAACCTATTCTGCTTGCAATAGTCATTAATACACCTAGATATTTTTCTAGCATGAACGACTTATTGTAAGTGATTGACAAAATAAAAACATCGACAGTCCTGTTATCGATAAGTACCACTTCAACGTCATAGAGGTAAATAAATACAAATATATATAGGGTAATAGGGTGCGTTAAAAAATTGATAATAATAACAAAACTATCAATTTATTTATATTTTAAATACTTCAGAAAACAATTTGCAATACTTTCGTAACTTTCTTTCTTCGTGTCACTGAATTAACTATCCCCGAAGTCACTCCATAACACACACACACACACCGAAATCGACGCAGAATATCACAACATGTAGTTTTTACCAACCCCATTTTTGCCCCCAAAACAAATCTGTGTCTCAGTATATGGTTACAGTGTAGGTGCACGCGGCGTCTAGGTAGGTAGCCAATATATGTCTGTGGATGTATGTACGTATTGTCGTTGAAGTAGTATGTACTTATCGATAACAGGATTGTCGATATTTTTATTGTGGCAAGCACTAAACAAATGTTGTTCCTGCTAGAAAAATATCTAGGTATAGTCATTAAATGTATCTAAATCTTTTTGAACTAATAAACAATCATTCCTGCTTTCTATTGCCTTATATATATTAGGTCATCAGTAAACAATAGGAAGCTACTTTTTTCAAAATAAGACTTGGGCCCAGATGCAACGACAACAGCATAGTCTTCGCAGAGCGCTGCGCAACGTAACTTGCGCCTCACATGGCACTAATTCCGCTGCGCAGCGCGTCCAACGCACAATAGTCCGTTTGCTAAGGGCAAAAAGTATGACATTTTGGAGTACAGCAATGCATTCTGATACGAATGTTGTATATGTCAACCTAAGTCCAAAACGTCCGGTAGCCAGTTTGAACTCCGCGACAGTTGGGGGGCAGGGGGGGGTCAAAGTACAGACCTCCCGGCGCTCAGAAAAAAATTTCTAGCGGATTAGTTTGGACCTTTGTGTCAAGTTTGGTATCGTTATCAGGTAACTAGATGATGCCCAATTCATTCCCCATACAAGAAATCCGGCACTAACGAACATACATCATCAAAACACATACACCAGCAAAAACTTGTACAGTCGACGCCAAAATTCGTTTACACTTTTGCACCTTATTCCATTGCAATAAGGCGAATAGTGTAAACGTATTTTTGGCGTCGACCGTACCTAATTAAATATGTCGATTCTTGTTTCTCAACGTCGTAAGGCATTAATTTAAAAGACAAGAATGGTAGACAAATGCCCTACCAGCGAAACAAATTGTCTGAGAGCCTGTCAAATCAATCCAAATACAACCATGTTTAGCATTTTCCTCAAGTCGAGACAAATTACATTTTTGAGACGCGAGTGCCGTCGACGCAAATTGACCATTAACGCGACGGATGTCGAGTTTCGAAATACTTAGCTTCTACTGAAATATAAAAAAGTTCTTGACCATGATACTGGCACATAAAGCTGGGCATTCACTAGGCGCCGCGCCGTTTGTCTCGGAGCCAAATGGATGGACTTAATATTTTAACGAAGAAGACCATCGGCCGCTGTGGCGCAAACGTTCTCGAGTGGCGACCGCGTACCGGAAGACGCAGCGTGGATAGACCGCCACAAGGTGGACTGATGACCTGGTAAAGATTGCAGGAGTCCGCTGGATGCCAGAGGCCTATGTCCAGCAGCAGGTCTTACCGCTGATATGATCATGATAATACTGATGATTATTTTGACTACATTTACGGGCGCGCCACGTAGCTCTCCCTTTCTCGTGGTCGTGTGTGTTGTTTCAATATTCACTAGCTGTCTTTTGTTCTTGGCGACAAATCCAATCCATTCGGATGGCGCGTTGACGCGTCGCGCTCGGTTTAGGTATCCATGTAGCTGCGGCAACAATCTTTAATTAAACGCTACAGTTTTGACATTCACTGACTGATTTTGGCGCCGCGCTGCTCCAATGGCTTGTTGGAGCGGTCGTGAATGGCCAGCTGTACCTTTAACACAAGCGAAATATAAAACAGCCCTGGCCAATGAGAATTGAATATTAAAGAATGTCCCCCTTATTCATAAAACTTAATAAACCTCCGTTAACTTAACATTTTGATGTTCTGACGATTCTCATATTTGTTAAAGTGGACTCCAATTAATACTTGGTTAATATTTAAACAAAGATCAACACAATTAAAAAACAACAAAACTATCCGTTAATATTAACTTAACCACTTGGAAAGACACATGCAGAATGATAAATATCACATTATCATTTCATGAACTGTCAACATTGCCGGCAACACAGCCAATATTCCTGAGAATGGAAGAAATAGCCCGAATGTATTGATTCAGACAAAAAGAAAATACATGATTATAATTCAGTACAATGCCCATCTTGGCAAAACCTTGAGTAGGTTTGTTTGCCGATGGGGAAATTTGGTATAGGAATTTTATAATGGAAAAATTAGTATCGCATTTTTCATATTTTAAACCAATCAATGATATGCAGTCCAAACAATGTTTCTATAGATAGTGACATGTCTTTCCTTTTTATCTGCATACAACTATGTCAAAAGAATAAAGTTAGCAGATAAGTTTATCCTTTTGCTGACTCCTACTTTAGTCTAGACTTTACCTGTCCCCGAAGGCCTCGAATAGTGTCAACCAAAGATGTCTGTTGTCTAGTCTCCGGTGAAAGCACTTACGGTGCCGTTAGGCCACACATACTTAGGTTACACATACGGTGTAAATACTTGAATGGAGAAAGGTCTATCACGAAACGCTTTATACGCGCGTCAGGAGCCGTAGCATGGTTGGCCTTATCACGCGACAAGTGACAAGATAGGAGCGTCGTCTCGTTCTATCGAACGGTGTCAGCCAGTGACGCACGCTCTATCCTATCACCTAACGCGTGACAAGGCCAACCATGCTACGGGGCCTGGTAGATCTAAATATCACTTTGTATATGGAAAAACCGGACAAGTGCGAGTTCAACTCGCGTGGTGAGGGTTCCGTATATAATCTAAATTGCATAAGTGTTTTTGAATACTCAAATATCTTATAGGTTTTCCTGTAATCTTTAGGCAAGGAATTATTTTCCATATTTTTTCAGAATTTCAATCCTAGTAGTTTCAGAGATAAGGGGGGGGGGGGGGGTGGTCAATTTTCGTCTTTTTTCCTATATTATTCCAAATCTTGGCCCCTTGTTCAAAATTCATTAATTTACTTTACGCGTCCATCTTTGGGTCACCAATTTACATATGTGTACCTACCAAATTTCAACTAAATCGGTTCAGTAGTTTCGGAGCAAATCGGCTGTGACAGATGGACAGACAGACGCACGAGTGATCCTATAAGGGTTCCGTTTTTTTTCCTTTTGAGATACGAAACCCTAAAAATGACGGTTAAATTGTCCTAACGCGCGTTCGAAACGGCACGTGATTACCTTTCAGGTCATCAGTCACCTTGTGGGGTAACCGTATAATATAAAATGACAAATCGGCGCCGGCTTACTTTGCCTTAAATATCAAACTTCTTGTGCCAGAAAAGCTGCTAATTTTGAGTAAATTCCTCGACTACGCCATAATCACAATAACAACAAGGTTAACAGGTAAAAAGGGATTGTTCTTTAAACAGTTCAAAGCATTTTAATATGAATCGTGCTTCCTCGAGACTGGCGGAAAAGACTTCTGCTAACTTCGTTATAATAATATTAAAGGAGCTCTGTTTTTGATGTCTCATCAAAGGAAATGTATCCTATTTTGTGTAAATTGGATTTTTTACTATGCGGCCCTACATATTTTAATCTTAAGGGACGGTTGGTGTTAACGCGTGTTAATTACCATACAAACGTTGGCAAATACAATAACGGTTAGGTATACAATTATATAAGGTTAGCTCGATAGAAAACGGACACAAGAGCCTGGAAAGAATATTTCGCCTTATCTTATTCATGGCCTTTGGCGCACATATTACTATCAGTCTTGCCTTTACAAGGGGAACACAGAAAAATTCCGAAGAGTAATTCCGAAATTTAAAAATTCTGAACGCCATTTTCCGCTAAATGAAAATTTCAACATAGGCCATTTGAACCAGTTTTTGGATGTTTGGACTTTTCAATTAAAGAACATAATACCCAAAAATTTGAGTCAAAGACGGACGCTGGCCGCAGCTGAAACGCTTCATAAAAGTGTGGTCACAGTTTGCTATTTACCTATACTAATCGTCGTATGGAAAGTAGTAGTAGTTTTAAGTTATGTTTTTTATGTAAGTAATAAAAAAGAAAAAAAATAATCACTTGACCTCGAGTGGGTGAATACTGAATAAGGCTACACCATCAGCAATTAAGTACTGTTTGCTGAGCAATCCTCGCGCTAAATAAAACTCAGTACAAAACATATTTAACTTTTAATTATTACCTACTCAGGTGGACTGATGACCTGCTAGGTGGTTTATAGCTAGCTTCCGTCCGCGATTTCGTCTGCATGGACCCGGGATAAAAAGTAGGCTATAAACTATCTTCGTGCAACTCTCCGTTTAAGCGTGATTGAGTAACAAACATCTAAACGTCCAAACATCTAAACATCCAAACTTTCGCATTTATAATATTAGTAAGATTAGTAGGATTTAACGTACAAACGGTGAAAGCTAAATAAAAGTTTGAATAAACGAAGTACTTATACTTTATTGCAGTTTCCTAGGGGAGACAGGAGATACAATGGGGACTCAACTCAACTCAACAGGTGGATAATTACATTCAACTCAGTTGCTACTCTGCCGCTACATTCAACTTACTTGCCAACTTGGCAAACTTAGATGTGCATCAAGTTGGCATGTCTACTTCATTCTTAATTGAAATGCCTTGATATTCTGTTCTATTTATAACAACAGTGTGTCTATTATTAAACAAGTGACCATCAAAAGATTAAAAAAAAAACAACTGCTTTAAAAAAATTGTTTATGACTCCAACGACACCTCATATGTCAAAATCCATCAAACCGTTTGGATGTAGCCCGTGAAATAGAATTGTCTTGTCCACCTATAGGCTCGAAAAACAGAACCCTCCTTCTGAGGCAGTCAGGTAAAAATGCATGATCTTTTAACCGACAAAGAACCCTGAAATATTTTGTATTTATTTATTTAATACAAAATATTTTTAGAACACAACAATGCCTACTTTCTACAATAATTATTTAATAGGCACAACATTGCTTACTGGCTATAATCCAACTTCGACCAACCAAACTATATTAACGTAACATGTAAACTATATTCATATATTTTGGCAGAGAAGTTCGTATCATAAATAACAGTACCAATTTTTATGTCTGTATTTATTTAGGAAACTGGTTATGTTATTGGTGTTGTTTACGGAGGCATCACACAAAAGTTTTTGTTTAAGTAGGTTGTTTATTGTCACATTAGAGATGCCTAATTAGCAGCCTTCGTAAATAAATCATCATCAGCCTATATACATCCCACTGCTGGGCACAGGAGGGAACGAGCAGTAGTGCGCTGGCCCAATGCGGATTGGGGTTTTCACATGCGTACCTCTTTGAATTTCTTCTCAGATGTATGCAGGTTTCCTCACGATGTTTTCCTTCATCGAAAAGCTAACGGTAAATATCAAATGATACTCCGTACATAAGTTCCGAAAAAGTCATTGGTACGAGCGGAATTCGACCCCACGACTGCCGATTGACAGCCGCATGCCTGAACCACTAGGCCACCGTAGCTTAATAAATACTGATCGTTTATTCATGCAACTAATATGCCTGTTAAAATGTATTTCGTGCTTTTAAAATGTATGACCAAATCGGAGAAATCCTGAAGAAAGATCAGGTCAAGAGTACCCTAAACCGACGAGCATGTATGAAGAATGTCATGAAAGTGAATGCAGCAAGAAAGGTTTGTCAAGATCGTAGTAATTGGAAATCAGTGATGTCTGCCTACCCCTCTGGGAAATAGGCGTGATTATATGCATGTATGTATGTCAGACAAGGCGATCGGATATCCCCAAAGATCTTTATTGCAGTGCTGGAATCAATAATTAACGAACTAAACTAGGGATACCTATCAACGAAAAACACCTCCACCTAAGGTGGAGGTGTTTTTCGTTTTCTAAATTTACCGATGACATAGTGCTATTTTCTGAACGCTTTTCAGAACTAGAATATATGATTCGCACATTACAGAGAGTTAACAGAGAGACACGACTCGAAATAAACTTGAACCAAATAAAAATCATGACTATTAGCATAGATATCCCACTGAAGATAGAAGACACCGAAATGGAATACTTTCATCCTACTAATATTATAAATGCGAAAGTTTGTATGTTTAGATGTTTGGATGTTTGTTACTCAATCACGCAAAAACGGCTGAACGGATTAAGAAGAATTTTGATATACGTGTGTTGTCTGGATATACATATAGTGTATATCCTGGAAATATAGAATACTTTTTATCCCGGGAATCATACCCTAAGGGGGCAAAATGGGGGGCGAAAGTTTGTATGGAGCTACGATATAAACGAGTTCTACGCGGACGAAGTCGCGGGCAGATGCTAGTAATTACATATATATATAGGTAAATAGATCTCGTTCGATAGAAACAACAACGACCATGAAATTGAGATAAGGATCAAGATTACGTACGATCTACTTTTCAATTATTTGCAATAGTTGGTAAAGTAGGTATGTGTGTAGAAAATGGCCACACTCTACTAGATTTTAGTTCGGGCACGAACTCGGACAGGTCTAATAGATTGTGACTTAGTGCCTTGGGACTTGGTCTGACCTCCATTACGTACGTTACCTGTGACTGGTGGTCGCTTTGACTAGATATTTCGTATTCTATGTTATAACAAAGTTAAGAATAGTATAACAATAACACAGCTCTCGCACTGTTTCATTGAAGTGTGGCTCACTTCTTTCCACTTTTCACGAGCCTGGACACACTCAAATTAAGTTCCGTTAAACGAAAACGCAGATGATTTAATAGAAGTATTGTAATTCAGCGAGGAAATGCCGCCAGCATCCTCGGTACAATGCCTCGAGGGCCTTTTTTAGGTTTAACTTAGTTTTAATTTATCTTAGTTAATGTTAATCATAATCTTGTATTTACTTTCAATAGAAGTATTTAAATTGCAGATAATCACGAGCTGTTTGTCGTCCCAACCCACTTTTGTTTAATTCTGACGAAAAAATAAAAATCGGCCCCATTAATATGTGAGGCACGCACGCATCGAATCTTCCATTACTGCTCTCTCCGGTCAACCAGATGAGACACTTTCAATGTTCAATCCAACATCCAATATCTAAACTAAATCAAGTAATCGATACATTACATACGTTTAAGCTGTAAGCGTAGCAGACCTATTCTACGATCCTAATGTAAATAGTCGTAAGTTACTATACGATTCGTACGGTTTATGACTGTTTGATTTTGCACGCTAGTATTGCTGCACGAGATTTTCAATTTCCGCCGCTCCGCCGGTCTCATTGGATGCCCATTGCTCATTGGAACTGTCTCTTTGTTGCATGCCATAGCACCGTCTGCAGCAGAAGTATCTATGTGTTTCGAGGGGTCAGAATGATCTACACACTTCTTTATTTAAATGGAAATTTTGACGACCGCTTTCGCCTGGTGGATAGTTACGCTGCCTACGAAACTGCCGCTCCTGTTTGAATCCCGGTTTGTAATGCTATGTCCATCACCACGACATACGCGACGTACTTAGCTTTCAAATGGGTATGAAACAGGACGCAATTTGCAGGTTCTGCCAGGAGACGGAGGAGACAGCAATGCACATTATCTGCTCCTGCGGATCATTCACGCACAAAAGAAGTACCTATACCTAGGGCGGCACATCATGCACCCAGAAGAGGTACAACATATTATCACCGCCCAAAGAATCTGGAATTTCCAGGTGGCAACGGGGCTTAACGAAAAGGGCTAAAAAAAGGGCTGGCACAATAGATCACTTGCTGGTCGAAGCTTGCTTGCGTTCGCTAAAGCATTTATTCCTCCCACAATTGGCTAATAGAGCATGTTTTATGGAATTCAAAGACAAAGTAATTTATTATTTAATTTAGGCATATTACATGCACCTATGAATGTCGATAAACTACCACTTCACAGATTTCTAAGTTTTCTAACTATCCCAACACTTCTCAACTTAGTCTTAAATCCATAACGCCGTATCTTGTTGGATCTTTGTACGTCCTTATGTTCACCTTTAAGAAGGTATTTCTTGGCCCTTTGTAAACTTAAAGTTTGGTGCACTGTTGTTGAGGAACAATTTGTTAGAAGCAAAGGAAAAGCCTCGAAAATCTGAATTTCTGATGCCTTCGGTCTGTCTTGAAGACGAAGTTTTAGGTTATAAATTAATAACGAAAAACAATATTTTACGTACAGTTCTTCAGAAGGGTCTGATTTTTATTTAAAAACACACCAACTGTTTTGTAGTGTCCCGTATCTCAAAAGGAACCATTATACTTAGGATCACTTCGTTATCTGTGTCGAGACCCATTTGAAAAATTGCTCAAATGTTATATTGGTACCTATATTCCACTCCATGTGATGGGTCACATGGAGTGGAATATCATCTCTCGTAACATCCTTTGACGAAGTCACTTTAGTAATTATTTAGTAATAAATATTAGTTTTTCTCTAGTAAAAGCACTTTTCAGAGCACAGCTTTCAAGGCTTGCGGGAACTCGATGCTACCGTAAAACGCCCTTTGTAATTTTACCCCGTGCAGCTATCTTTTCTTTCAGAGTACCGGAATGTTGACTTATATAAAACTGCATTTTAGTATATAGCTATCTATAGCAATTAATCGGCCGACAATATTAAAACGATGAAAGCCCTGAAATATTACAAACGATTTGTGTAGGCATTCAGAAATTATCATGTTTGGATATATTCGCTGAATGAGGCACTGAATAGTGGCCAATATTGTAATGTACCCAAAAAAAACTAAGCTCCATACTTACCCTCTTGCGGTACTTTTTTAGCGAATTTCGCTTAGAAAATTTCGTTATTCTCCACCTAGATGCAACTCCATCATGTGGTGGAACTGAACTAAGAAAAAATCCTTGTATACTTTGTCTTCTATATTATAAACCATTCTTACATACAAAAAGGCGTCAGTGATTTCTCCATCAAACAGAAACGGAGAGGTTACTATTCTAAATCCAAACTTATTAACTGCTAGTCTCTGTTTCGGAAGGAAACCTGTAAGTATTATTTAGAGATGTGGTGTTTCATCGGAACACTAAAAGCACTTAATTAAGTATGACGTCATCATAACGACGTAATAATAGCTTCAACGATAGAAGTATGACAGCTGTTGACATTGGCGTCACGTCTCCCGAATTCTCTGTCAGCCGAGAAGGCTTTATTATATTTTGTTGACACCGCCCCTTCAATTACCGAAGGGAAAGTTGGGCCAAAAAAAACGGGTAAGGACCCACTTGTTCTACGAGTAATACTGATCGCGATAGAATGAGATGACAGGTTTGTGTCTGTTTTAGAACTGTGTACCTACTGTGCTGCACTTATCCAAATGGCAGTTTTTTTTTTAGTTTAACGTGGAAGCGAAGCAAACGAAGTTCTCCGTTTCAGCTTGGGCGAAAATTATTTCGTGTGTCCGGCGTCTGTCTGGCTGTTCATCTCTACAGGTCACCTTTCTAAACTGACTCACGTGAAATTTTGTGAGCAGGGGTCCAATAATTATAACTATATATATTTTTTGGTACATTCAATTTTTCTACATTTAAAAAAATAGGAACACAGCCACTTTAGTATAATTACGGATAGAAAAGTTTCCGAGTTTTTGGGTTAACATCCACTTCGGCTAAACTCGGCTCCCGCACACCCGAACTCGGCTGACATCGCCGGAATGACACAAAAATAAGTATGTTCATAATATACTTGGTGCAGTTTGCATTTTAACTAAGTTCGAACGGCTGATTCAACTACAGCGGACGGAATGGGTTATTCCTATTTGTATCCACTCTGTAGAGTATTGGCATGGAATTGATGGCAGATTTTTAGAGACAGGACATTCTGTTCTAACTAAAATCAATTCACTAATACTAATAGAAAGATTAGGATGAGGACTTTCAGAACAAGATAGCAATTATTTATCCTGCTAAGTAAGGGACAACACGTCAACACAGTATAAACTATTGATAATCAGGGCTATTCGGCCGGACCCGTATTTCTTTTCCTTTATTAGGAGCTGCTACGTGACTGGACCCACAGTGGACCCTTGGTCGCCCGGTGCGGTTTGGGTAGACCCAAACTAATTATATTTTATGTTTTTATTAACGCTATTATCGAGTCTCTTAGTTCGTCTTATCATCTCAATGTGGATGACCTACAGGTATATGCAACGGATAGTATTGAGGAATAGGCTTGTGTCCAAATTTTTTTTAAGATGCCATTCGTACCAGTTTTTGGAAAGGAAAAGTTTGTATGGGAGCAACTACAATTAAAAAATAAAAATACCCAGAAAAATTAGTTAAAGACGGACCTCGCTGGCGGCAGCCGAAAACGTTTCATGCTGATTAACATTGAATCGTGACGTCACAGTGTAATATTTGTACTAATCGTTGTATTGAAAATCAGGTAAATTGCTGTTTCGGTCGTGAAATACTGCGTTTAGGACCACAGTTCTTTGTCATACAATTTTGTTTCTATAAAAGCGTAAGGATTCTATTGGTAGCTTTAAATTTACTTTTGGACAGTAAAAAAATGCATTTTTTCTAAACTTTCGAGGACCATAATCTTCTTATGATTTTAATTATATTTCGTAATTTATACTTAATTACATTTATTTGATGGTTTACTATCCATTTAGCAACACTGCGTCCAGTTGCCATCCCTAATTCATCAAATTAATAGTGATCTGGAATTTACACGGTGTTGGGCGTGTAATACGGTTTAAAAGTTAATGCGAAGAAATCGCAAACAATTGTCATTGGTAGTCCTTACCACGTAAGTAAACTCTCGGAAATGGTGATTCCGGATGTGAGTTTTGGTGGGACTGTCATTCCTTTTACTTTCACCGTCAGGAATCTGGGTATCACCATCAGACGCTCTCTTGGTCTCCACATATTGCTGAGGTAAATCAAAAGATGTTTGCCTCCCTCCACTCCCTAAGGCGTTTGAAGAATTTTTAGATCTCAAGGCGGAACTGCTTGGAAAACTTGAGCGATTACAAAATATCTGCGTAAGATATATCGAGAAAACGTAAGTAGGTAGTGCCTGCCCTTGCGCTTCGCTTGGCTGGTCTTGGAGGGGGCACTGCCGTGCCCTCAGATATTTGGCCTGCGCAATCACATCTCCAAATATCGTTCTCAGCTCGGCTGGTTACCGATCCGTCGGCGCAGAGATGGGCACATCCTGTCTTTACTTTTTAACGTACTCTTCAATCCTGCTTGCCCGCCTTATTTATCTGAACGTTTTACTTATATAGCTAACGGCAGCAATCACCCCTATTGTCTAACGCTAACCTCACCCTTGCATTACCGTCTAATAAGAGGCATGCTTATTCTAAGTCTTTCATGGTTTGTGCTGTGAAGTTGCGGAAGGGCTTGCCGTTATCCTTTAGACAGTCCCAATCTGTGGCATCACTCAAAGAAAAGTTGAAAAATTTGTGGCTCTCCACTCTCCAATGACTTGTGATACTGTTTCTACATTGTGTTAAGATATTTACTTGTTTTTATATATACGTATATATTTATAGTATAGTGTGTCATCATCATCATCATCATATCAGCCGAAAGACGTCCACTGCTGGACAGAGTGCCACAATGACCGGTCCTGCGCCACCTGCATCCAGCGGACTCCAGCGACCTGTACCAGGTCATCAGTCCACATTGTGGAGGGCCTACCCACGCTGCGCCTTCCGGCACGTGGTCGCCACTCGAGAACCATTCCGCCCCGGTATAGTATGTGTATTAAGGTAAATTTACTGTAGCGTAAAAGTAAATACGTCTCAGTAGGTATCCCCTTATACGTGTTAGTTTAATAGTAATCTCTTTGTTCTCAATCGCCACTCAATTGCTCAAAAGTTAACTGGAAGAGATGCCTTACAGGGATAAGTTCGCCTTTGTACCGATTTAACCTATGTTTTTCTGTTTTTTTACCTGTGTCATAGACATAGTATATATTATAATTACCGCACGTCGCCCTCCCATATAGGAACTTCCACCCATCATCTCCTTGAGGGATGATTTCCATGAAATTATCATATGTCCTTTCCAGATCTTAAATTATCTCCATACCTAATTTTATCTGAATTGGTTCAGCGGCTTAAGTGTGAATAGGCAACATACAGACAGTGTTACTTACGCATTTATAATATTAAGTATGTATGACGACAGCGGCTTCTATAACCTATATTAAAATTTGGAATGCCTCGGTTACTTACTGAACCGCAAACGAAGCTGGAGATCTTACGCCAACTTCAAAATTTAATAAGTGCGTTTAAGAGGAAATGATTTATGCTGAAGGATTAGGAATGAGTGATGAAGCGAATCAGAACTTTCGGAAAAGTTCAACATTTGAAGTTGTTAATGGTCTTTTGTGAGTTTGTAATTTATATTTTTCACTCAGTGCTGGGCCTTGGGGTATGACTAGGTACCTACCAAGTTTTATACTTAATGAATAAAAATGCCTTTGATGGGCGCTCATTTGCGCGATAATTTTTATCTTATCTTCGCAGTTGCCTTGTTTTGCGGGTAGGAGCCGCAAAATAAGGCATTTCCTACCTTTGTTATACTAAACCATTGTCTTCCATCTCATAAAGGTAAGGCCCGTGACACATTGGAAGATTGCATCAAGTTTAGACATCATTAGAGATATATAAAAGTATAATTTTACTAACTATTAGATGAAGACTTACCTAATTCAATTTCTAGGAGGCTTTTTACTTGTAATTTCATCGGTAAAATAAATTAAAATCGCATTGAAGTTGAAAGCCAGTTTTTGTTACGTGCTGTTACGAAATGACCTAACTTGAAAATAGTTGTGTAATGAAAATACTCTGTACATGCATATGAGTATAGAATCGGAGATTGATCGACTGTCAATAATGCGCTAAAAATATCCAGGACTGCTTTTCGTGGCAAATGTGTTTGTGTGTATTGTGTCTATACAGTTTGTTTTATGTGTTTTGCCCCAATATTTTTTTTTCTTTTTTTCTTTCTTTCTTATTCAAGCACAAGTATGTATGGATGTCCTCCGGCTCTGCCTCAGTGTACGGCCTAAGTGCACGCCCCGCTACGAGCGGGCGTTGAGCGTCCATATAAATTGCGTTTGTTTTATATGGACGATCTCAGGTGACAATGTCAAGCCATCCTTTCATAATCTTTGATTGTAATCGTTAGTAATAGTTACATTACATTATAAATATGTATTTTAAATTCCGAAGCTTATTAAAATGTGATGTTGGATATTTGATTTGATGTTGCTATCTATGATTTTAGCTGTTCCACCGTAGCGTCTTAGCTACTGAACCGATTTTGATGAATAAGGTGCCGATCTGTTTGTAGAGTAGGCTGGTCAAGGAATACGCAGTTAAAGTTCAAATTATTAAAAAGTGGTTGTCTGTTAAGTCAGTTTACAATACAAAATACAGTGTGTAGTGGCCTACTTTTTTAAATATCTATCGTTAAATTTAAAAAATCAAAATGATTTACCAGTGGCGCTAGTGAGCACGTTAATGGGCTCTTAAAAATCACCGTCTATATTCATCTATGTCGAATTAGGCTGACTAATAGCATTGCTAGCCTCGCTCACGCGTCCCTTTCTATTTGTGTATTTTTTCCTCCCACACTGCTCCGCTAATTCGCACAACTTTGGTGCGAATTAGTGGTAGTGCTTTCTTCATTATCGTCGACAGCAAATACTATTCAAAGAGACGAATATCAGAGTCCACTTTTGATGAAGACGTAAGCCAATAACAGTAAGTACTGAGTCTTTTTTGATTAAAGTTTGCGCGGTATGTTTTACCTCGGCGGAAATAATCCGGAGCTGACAAGCGGTTGAAACGTTAGGAGATTGGACTCACCCTTACGAAGTTGTATCACTAGTTTGACTGGACAGGATGGTCAAATAAAATTGCATTTCGTCCATAAACATTTATTAATATAATTTATCATTTTCCATATTCCAATATTAGTAATAATACAATTATCATATTCCATAATCAGGAACGTACGATATAAGAAGCTACGTACATAATTCTACTAGGCTGCAATACCGAATACCCCCTGTCCGAGAGTAAACAGTACACCAATGATTCGTATTATTAATATGAATAATTATATTATGACACATTCATTCATATTGTTAAAAGTCTAAGTTGCCAATCGCTAATACAAATGGCGCTGTTTCATATAAAGGCTTAATATAGCGTCTTTCACCAAGTTTTTCTTTACCGATATTCTCTTAAAGTTCTAAAACATTAATGTTACATTTTTTTTTCTATTTTTTATTCGCTACTTCCTATTGACATAAGTTTACCACCAATTTTTAGTAGCTACTGCTTTAGGTTTCTACTTTTAGCTTAGTTAACTCTACATACATACATTGTAAGAAATGTTGAAGCACGCACGGCTCGACCGCGCTGCTGGCGGAACAAAATGGAACTAAAGTTTAATTTACGGCTAGCAGCGCGGCGGCCGGACAGGCTGCGAACATCTGATTGGCCGCGCACAACGTCGAGCGTACTGATTGGGCAATAAGGCTGGGTGATTGCCCAACCACGTAAGCGGACACCCGGCTCAATCAGACAAACTATAAAGACTAAGAACAAACCAACAAACGTAACGTCCAAAGCTAGAAACGCTAAATTTTGTATACAAGGTCCAAAAATATTTCCAAACTAAAATCTAGGTCCCTGTTTTCGATTCGAATCTCTCTAATTTGAAATGAAGGATACGCGAAATGAGAAAGCCGAGAACGCAATAGGTCCGTGTGTTAACGCAATAGTTGTCGCGTCCGATGGAGCGGCGGGCAAGTCGGCTGGTGGGAGCTGGCCGCCGCTTCAGGGGAGCCGTGGTGGGGAGGGGGCCTCACCCCCACTTCTGGAAGAGGCCCATGCGCTGGCAGCGGCAGTTGGAGCCCCACAGGTTGCACCGGCAGGAGGACGAGTGGCAGCAGTCTCCGGGCCGGTGGTCGCAGTTCCCGCCGCGCCGGATACAGGCTCGTCTGAAAACGTAGATCAGCGACGAACGTCTGAAATCACCATTGGATACTAAACTAAGTTTGTGCCTTAGAATTATGTTTTTTTTTGTAAGCATTACCAAACGCTCGCTGCGAGCCGAGACATAAAATGTGGGAACGGTAGGTACATCTCTGTTGCGCTCTATGTTTAACTTACCCGCCATGGTACGACAGAGGGCGCAACAGAATTCTCCCATGCCCACATCTTATGGCCCCGAGCACAGCGAGCATATGATAATAGTATATTTTGTTATTATTCTAAGGCACATCAACAAGGTCACGCTGAAGGTTGCGCTTACAACAATGAAGGGGTGCGGGGTGTGACGACAAAGGGGGAGCGGCGGGTAGTGGAGGGAATGTCTCTGCCGCCCGCTACTTTCCTGTCTCCCCCCGTACCCCCGCCTCGTCTAGCATACAACTAGAAAACATAAATTTCTGAAAATTGTACACACAATTGATTCTATGTAAAATGCCGATGCCTAATGAGAATCTTCTTGTTTAAATAAATGTGGCAATAATGTACCTAGTTGGTATTATTTAACAAATTGACACATAACCTTTAGATTGTATTTTATTCATAATAACGTGAATTGGTTGGTATTTCAACGTAAAATGTAATCGTTATCGGTACATATGTAGTTCGTTTACATTTCTGGCACATTATATTGACCACAAACTGGTTTACTTTAGGTTAGTATCTGATTCGACGTATTGCCATTATATCAATATGACATGTATTGCGCTCACTTCACGTTAGTTTTAGCACGTTAGAGTGGTTACACACGGTAACTTTGTGCAGCGATACAGTATTGAACTGAACTCAAAGCATGGCTTGTTGAGCGGTCGTTCTATAATTTGAAGAGTTTTTAGACTCAAAATAATATAATTAATAGCTATGTTAAATTGTTAATGACTTCAGCTTATTCTGTACCGTATTATGTTGACTTGTAATTTTTATTATCAATAAATAATGAATATGAGTATGATATAGGTAATTTTGACAGGTGATCTACCTAAGGCTAGTGTCGCTCGTGTTTGTATCGGTGCAAAAAATGGGTTGTGTGTAGCCGGTCTTAGGCGCGCGTGTGTAAAAGCGCACCCGGTTCTTCATATACCGATATGATATGAATATAAAAAGAACTCTAAGTGTGATATGGACTTACTTCCCGACATCCTGCAGCAGCTGCAAGTCTGCCGGGTCCTCTCCGTAGTCCGGCACGCTTATCTCCACGTCTTCGTCTCCTGGGACAAGGGTTACCATTTTACTCATCATCATCATATCAGCCGAAAGACGTCCACTGCTGGACATAGGCCTCCCCCAAAGAGTGCCACAAGTGCCGGTCCTGCGCCACTCGCATCCAGCGGACTCCCATGACCTTTACGAGGTCGCCATTGTACTCACAGACATAATATTTATATAATGCCCTCTTGGTCACTGAAAATTCGGGCTTCTAGCTTTATGCAGAAAAGTTACAGGGGGTCGAAATGTTCCGAATAGCTACGAGAAAAAGTATATCTACTTATGGTACCTACGGCCTTTGTTTTGCTCTTTTTGTTTTGGCGTGGGCACTGCCGTGCTCCCATATATCCATCAACAAGGAACAAAATATTGCGAGCCATTTCATATATCTCGCCAAGAAATCGACGTTTTGATTTCGCTGAATAACATGCTTTCAGATAGCAAGCGTATGTTACTACAGAAAATATTAATCGTCCAATGTATATGTGTGACGTGAATATTTTAGGTTCCGTCGTTTTTTCATGAATGCCTGTTTATACATGCAATTCAGACATGAGGCCATCACAAAGACTTTCTAATAAAATAAAATAAAATAAAATTGGACTACCTTTATCGCTGCGCAAATATAAATAAAAACCGGCCAAGTGCGAGTCGGACTCGCACACGAAGGGTTCCGTACCATTATCTATAAAAACGGCAAAAAAATCATGTCTGTTGTATGGGAGCCCCAGTCCGACTCGCACTTGGCCAGTTTTTTAGTATTTGTTGTTATAGCGGCAACAGAAATACATAATCTGTGAAAAGTTCTTAAGATACAGCCCGGTGACGGACGGACGGACGGACAACGAAGTCTTAGTAATAGGGTCCCGTTTTTACCCGTTGGGTACGGAACCCTGAAAAAGCATCTCCTTCTATTAAAGACGGTTGAAAATTAAAGACAAATCCAAGATGAAACAACTTCTACCAACTCGTAACATACTACATACAAGCAGTAGATGTGAGAATCCCATAAACGCAAAATGGTCCATAGTGTACCTTTTAGTTAAAACAACTTTAACATACCTATACGTAGATAATAAAATGTACTCGTGTGAGAAACGGTAAAATGTTCATGTCTCTGCATAAAATTTGCAGTAACTCAAGACAGTTTAAGTTATGGTGTCATTTTACAAAGTTACTTGGTCGTAACTATTCTTTATGACTGCTAGTGCTTTTGAGTAATGAAACTATCGTTTTTGAATGATAGCTTCGATTATGAGTAAGTTAATATAGAAGCCCCTACAATACCTAGCGAAAAATTTAAATTCATAATTATTATCAAGTTTTTGGATAGTAGACAAGCCTGGGGAAAATCAAGCACAACGGCGCTGGAGGTTGCTCTAACGTAAACGTTCAAGAAACCTACTTTACCTAAAATGCCGTTAAAATTAGTTTGTCTGCCTCGGTCGTGGCTGTACTTGCCACGTGTAATCAAGCCATGTAACAACTTACCAGGATCAATGTAGGAGGCGTGCGCCCATTCAGCGGCGAGCAGGACTGCCGCTAGCGCCAGCAAGAGTGCGCCGGCGCGCGGCATGCTGCCACGCTACTCGCTGCTTGCCTGCAACAACACTCGCACATTACTGGCATGCCACTTGTATGGTTGTACCTGTAACAACCCTCGCACGTTACTGGTATGCCACTTGCACGCTTGTGCTAGCAAAAACAAAGCACACAACTGGCGTTCTGGCATACCACTTGCATGCTTGTCCCTGTAACATCACTACTACCACGGCCACGTTACTGGCTTGTCACTTGCATGCTTTTGCGGTTGCAAGTAGTATTTTTCATGTTTGATGAAATATTAATTCGTGAAATATTTAAAGAACTACTCGCGGCTGAAGGTGATGATAAAAGTTCAACTATTTGCTTCAAATAGTTTTAATCAGTCAATTTTTGTAGTTTAATTTCGAACCTTTGAAGTTTCTTAACTCTTGTCGAAAACGAGGAGTGTTATAAAGTTAACATATGTATCTGTGTGTCTGTCTGTGGCCTCGTAGCTACCAAACGGATGTACCGATTTGAATAGGCACGGTATTATTTTAATCTAAAGTTTTGCCTGTCGAGATGGTAGGTACTTAGCTTTATTTGTTTTGGGGTGCAATTTTTTTATTTACTTGGAGAGTTCCTGTCTTTATGTTATTGTAATCCACGCTGACAAGCATTTACGGGTCAAAATAAAACAGTATGTACCTACAACCAAATAAAAAATGCCTGATAATCATCATAGAAAAAAATCGTCTCGATGATGGGTCGACTTAGGGCCAGCTCCAACAGCATTCTGGGGGTGATTGCGGGCCGATATGATAGTCCAATTTTGGCTCACTGGATAAGAATGAGAAAGAGCTTACTATCATATAAGAAATAAGTTAGATTTATTAAGTATTATTATTTACTAACACTAGTCTTACTTAAGTCTTCATTAACAAAATATGGATGATATATCTGAATTAAAAATAAAAATAAAATAAAATAAATAGCGGCACACACGAAGTTCATTCGTGTATCTCCCTCTATCGCTCAAATCAGCAAGTGCGAAAGAAAGGAAGATACTCGAACGAACTTCGTTTTCGTTTCGCGGCAGCCGCCCTGTACCTTCGTCAAAGATTAAAGGTACTTTGATATATATTCTCTAACTTTTTATCTACAACCTCTATATAAATCTTATAGTTCAGAGTTGATTGAAGTCGAGGTTTGATTGATCCATCCGCGATCTCGTTCGTGCGAATAATCTAACTTTGACGAAGTAATTAAACTCGACGTTTGAGATATCTGGGATTGCTTATGGTTACGTGGAGATCCGGGCGTTATCTGGGTTAAACAGGGTAAATAAAACAGTCTGATAACACAAGGACACAGTAAAAGCAATTCGTTTGGCAAGGATACACTGTTATTCAATACCCATAGTACAGGCTTTGCCTAGTTTGGGACTAGATCAATTGGTGTGAATTGTCCCACGATTTTTTTTTTATATATTTTAATTGGCAAAGTCCTAAATTCTTTGGCGACATTGAAAAAAATAATTATTTGAACCGATATTATCTTTATTCAAACAGAAACTATCTTGAATAACATGATTATCACGAACCAAGACACACAATTCTTAGCTCAAGATAATTTCGCATTATTTGAGATAATTTAACGTCATCCTAATTATTTTTTCGGTTCAAGAATATTTACCTCGAATCGAGTAGGTATTATTTACTGCAAAGTGAATTTTCACTTATACTCTTGGAAGAAAGCGCAACGAAGGTCGACCTTGAATCGCTGCTTTCTTTCACATGTATCTTGACTGTATACAACATCCCGGACTTCAATTAAAATCATGACATGAGTGTACCTATACAATCACAGCGATTGTCTTATGAAAATCGAGGTTCGCTTACGATGTTTCCGAATGAATTAATCGACGGTGTGCAAACTAAAACTCAAAACTCAAAATGATCTTTATTCAAGTAGGCCTAGTAACAAGCACTTTCAAATCGTCAGTTAATTTTTTAGAGTAATTTTTAAACATAAAGAATAAAATATATATGATATAAAAATTATAACTAGTCTAATTGAGAAGGAATAGTGTCTTGGAATGTGATAGGTGCTGTAATATTAATCACACGATAGATCCAGCCCAATGATATCATTTTTCAAACATTACATTAAACCGGAAATGTAATACAGCAGAGTGCCAATGCCGATACGATTCATTAATTTGATAAAAAGTCACCCCTTTTAAATTTACGAGCTGACCTCAAGTTAATCAATTTTATTGCTTTTGCTGTCTTAGTTCGGATTACACCAAATTGGATACAAAATTAAATTTAAGCGTAAAAGTAAGAATAGATCTTAATTTGCAAAATTTATTCTTAGAGTCGGGAGTACGCTGGATGCGGGTGGCGATCGCTTTGGCACTCTTTGGGGGAGGCGTATGTCTAGCAGTGGACCTTTTTCGGCTGATATTTTTTAGTGTGAATCCAGTAAAAATAGAGTTTTTTTGCGAGAATAGAGTCGATACAATTTTGACATTTACCTAATCTAAAGCTAAGTACGTTTAGGGCTAATTGGGATTGGGACCAAACCAAACTAGCCTGGTAACGAAATAAAAAATATTAATGAAAGAGATATTTTATGAATATGAATTCATGAAGCAATGATGCTTCGAGCTGGATTCGAACCAGTAATTTTCTAGCTTACCGGGCCAAACCAAGCTACTTTTTGATCGCGTCGCGCGCGCGTATCAGCCCTTTCCGAAGTAACTTTTCATACAAATCCAGTACAGGTTGGAGTTAATTTTGTAAACAACGGGAACATAGCGCTCTAGAGCCGTTATAAATCTAATGTTTCCGCCTGAATACTGCAATTAGGAGCAGCAACAGACACTCATCTACGTAGCCAGCCAACATCGAGGTGCGGCACACACACCTACTTGTATATATGTTGAGTAATTTGATGAGGTCGAGGGCATGTCAAATACTGATATTCGATGCTGTTTATGTCTATATACTGGTTCGAATTGCATCATGAAATAAAGTAGGAAAGTATGTAATTTTTCGGCTGCGCGTACAGTGACTCAACTGTCAACTCAGCTACATTGTGACTTTATATTAATGCTGTGTGATCGTTAAATACAGCAATAAGCTTCAGTTTAGAGATAGATTGTTTAATAGTCGCCTAAAATCCTGAATGTATAAGCCGTCTTGGCCTTCAATTAGAACTCACAACTTTTTACGTCAGGAGGTACTGCTAATATTTTACATATTTTTTACTAGTTAAAAAAAATACATTTTTTTGGTGTATTTCTAATTAAATAAAAATATGAAAAATTTCATGCTCCGAAATAAATAAATAAATAATCATCATCATCATCATCATCATATCAGCCCAAAGACGTCCACTGCTGGACATAGGCCTCCCCCACAGAGTGCCACAATGACCGGTCCTGCGCCACCCGCATGCAGCGGACTCCAGCGACCTTTACCAGGTCATCAGTCCACCTTGTGGGGGGCCTACCTACACTGCGCCTTCCGGTACGTGGCGCACCACGTACCGGAAATAAATAATAATTTTATAAATTTCGTTAGCAGCGTTACTGCTTAATACAATTTATTTTTTGGTATATTGAGCTTCTTCATCATAATCATAAGCAAAATGAATAGTAGGTAAATATATTTTATAATGGAACAAATTAATGAACGCAAAGAAATAAATATTCGGGGGCATTCTTACACAAATCGAACAAATCTCATAGTAAGCTCAATAAGGCTTCTGTTAAACTAGATATATATAAATATAAAACATCCAAGACTCAGAAACAAATATTCATGCTCATCACACAAATATTCGTCCACACCGGGATTCGAACCCAGAACCTAGGCTACCGGTCCTCAAAATAACATAGGCATTTAATTCAAAATATCTACCCCTCTCTCTCCTAATGTAAAGATCCCTAAGCGATTGGTCAACGTCCATGTCCACACAAACATCAGTTGACATAAAGGCTCATTTAGACCGGCAGAATCAGACACGGACTTTAATTAAGCCAGTCTTTGTTCCAAACGGGCCTTGCTGATTGCACGGACACCGGCTGACGGTTTGTGCTACCGGCTTTGTAAGCAATGATGTCATATAAAAAGAGGTAGATAGGTTATACGCGCTCAAAAGACGATTTGACGACCGCTTTAGCCTAGTTGGTAGTGACCCTGCCTACGAAGCAAGAGGTCCTGGGTTCGAATCCCGGTACGGGCATTTATTTGTGTGATGAGCACGAATATTTGTTCCCGAATCATGGATGTTTTCTATGTATTTAAGTATGTATTTATCTATATAAGTATGTTTATCGTCGTCTAGTACCCATAGTACAAGCTTTGCTTAGTTTGGGACTAGGTCGATTTGTGTAAGATTGTGTAAGATTGTCCGCAAAATGGCACAGTAAAATTGTGTCAATTGGCACAACTTGCCTCAGTTTCGAGTCGTCAATGGAAACGTTAGCTGTCAGATTTGGTGGCCATTTTTAAACACGGAATTTCGTATAGACTATATATCGCTACCTCTTTTTTATATTACCTACATCATGGTTTGTAAGTATAAGATTTACATTACATTTATACCTAACATTATGACTTGTAAAATGTATTTTTTTTACAATAAAAAAAAAACCAGCCGCGATTTTATGAAGGACTTCATCATCGTTTCTACTTCAAGCGCCGCAAGGTCGTAGGTAGTTCTGAACTAGAGAAGTACATGCGGCGCTTAAGTATTTAAGCATGATCAGCCGCTGCGCCGGCGTGATACAATTTTAGGACTTAAGAAATAATAATAGAAAGCCTCAAATATTATACAAGAGCAAATTTACGTGAATTGAGCCCAGCGAGTAAGAATATTCGTAGAGGTTTATCCGAGGATTAGCCGCATTTCAAGCTCGCTAAATACCTTTTAATGAACGTCGGCAAGACGTTGGATGTTTCGTATTTTATCACAATTTTGGAAGTTCTAAAAACTGTGACCGTATATCAGATAAAAAAAAAATATATTAGTTATACAAATCGAACTAGCCCTAGCTGGAGGAGACATTGAGTCCCCGGTCAGCTGACATGAAATCATTTATACGGGCACTATCTAACTTCACGACGCTTCAGGGCGCTTACCTCTCGCAACGTATTTCATTAGCAATACAGAGAGGTAACGCCGCCAGCGTTATGGGCTGCCGCAGACGGAACTGCTGGACGGGGTCTTCTTTCTATGACTGGGCAAGTTAGGTTCATTTAGTTTTTAAGAGAGAGAGGATTACATATTTGCGGCGTTTGCCGTGGAGACACTGGGTCCTTGGGGATCGGATGCAATTAAGCTTTTTAAAAAGGTAAGCAATATGCTCATACGGTCCTCTGGTGACCACGGCTGGCTCGTTCCTCGCCCAGCGTATTGGCATTGCCATTCAACGGGGCAACGCTGCCAGTCTTATGGGCACTTGGCCTGGTGGCAGCGATTTGGGGGAAATATGTAGGTAAATATAGTTTAGGTTCACATAGTTTGAGTTATTTTATAAGTTTTTTATTTATTGTGTTCGTTTGTTGTTACAATAAAAATAAAGGTGGAATTTAATAAAACAAAAGTTTTTAGTTAATTTATAATTATTTGTTACTTTGTTTATTTTATTTACTATGTTGTTATTAGTTTCTAAAATAAATTTGAAAACTACGTCAAACAGGTCTACTTCGCCACCAGGGGAAAAACACAACATATTTATGGCAACCTTACTATTTTTAGTAGAAACTACATTATATTTATGACTTCACTTTGAGTCTTACATGTCTTTAACGTCAGCCAGGGGCTTGCAGCAAATTGAGGAATGTGAGGGGTATGAACTTGTATGGTAAAGATCGAAAATACCCAGATAACATTGCCCATTCTGTATTGTGTAAAACTTTTCGTAGTTATAAGAAGGATGTTTAAATTTTATGGCGTTCCACGCCATGTTTGCCCAGAATTTTGGACTGAGTCTTGTGTCAACTTCATAAGAGCTATAGTTGCGTGCATAAGAGCAATATTGGCAAAATTTCTCCTTATGAACACATGCGTATGATTACGAAAGATCCGATAAGCAAAAAAAAATCATCCTACCATACAAACAATATGAGATATATTTGTTTTTTTCCGAAAAAAGCGGGCAAAGTAGGCATGTTTGACGTGCGAATAATTATTTGTACAAATAGAAAATATTTTTTTTTTGACTAGCTAAGCTCATTTGGCAACAGATCAGCAATGGTCGCAGCATAATAAGGGCTCTCACAGCCCGGAAGCCACTACCAGAATTATGAGTAGGTACAAGACGACGATGTATTTAATATATTAATAGATATAATTACTGTACATAGAAAACACCTAAGACTCAGATAGAAATATCAATGCTAATCACACAAATATTTGCCCTTTTCGGGATTCGAACCCAGGACCTTCAGCTTCGTAGATTCGTCGAACTTACTGATCCTAAATTCAAATCTGTCCTTAAATAGACACTTATTTCAAAAGAATATTATAAGATAAACGATTACATCATGGATAGGGATATTTGGCAGCGATAAAATCCTGCACTAGAAATCTATCGCAAAATAAATAGGCTTTCTACTGTAGCAATGTAATTTAAAAAAAAATTAATACTCTGATACTGAAATTATATATTGTATACTGTTTTGAAAGAGTTTTTTACGCCGGTTCTTCTCGAGGCAGAGGTTTTCTTTCCGAACCGGTGGTAGTTTATCGACATTCATAGGTTCATGTAATATGCCTTAAGAATTTGACACTTTGACTTTGTAGGCAGAGTCACTATACCCACTAGGCTAACAGGTCGTCGTAGAGAGGTACTAGTTATGTGTTTTACAATAAGTAATTTTAATAACGAATGTAGTGAAATGCTGTCAATATACAGACAATATTTTGCTTCTGTGAAACTTTGCGAAGAGGGTGCATCCTTTTATGTAAAGCCTAGCATTTGGCCGCAATTAGCAGATGCCTATTAGATTGAATCGGAAAATTTCATTCACGAGCATAGTGCTTCTTTGAATGCGGTATCACGGCTAGTCACTAGAAACATTTCAATTACCAACGAGCATTCTCCAATATGGCCGAAACCAAATCCTATTAACCAAGCCTGCCGATCTTTATACAGTGGCTTAGCCACGAAATCCAATTAAAATTGCAATCCCAATGTTGACCGACCGTATCTTGATATTAAAAGATTTATGTGCCACTGCTATACTGACGTCTTTTTATCACACCACACCATACATACGAAGTTAAATTGAAATCTGTCGCGACTTGTCTAAAGTCCGAGCTAAAACTCTGAACAAGGCTTGAACTTTCCGGAATGTTCGAGAAATGTCACAGAAGTTTTAGCACTCGAGGCTGTGTCATGCAAATTCGTTTTGAGGATTTCTATCTTAATTTAAATGTAATGATGGAGGATAGCCTTGAAAGTCCTACTTAGCTGATACTTTACACTACTACTTTACTAAGTAAAAAAACTTGCTGCACGTGGATATAAACTGGGGGCGGTCTGTTGCCTATTGCGTTCTCTGACTCACCTAGTTACCAATAAGCGTAGAGTGATATAGAAGGCGTCCTTTAGTGGTAGTAACGCATTGTACAATACAATACAATACAAATACTCTTTATTGCACACCTCACACAGACAAAGCAGTACTATACGTACGTACGTATTGTACGTACGTAAGATAGACCTAAATGTCAATTTTTTTTTTCGTAATCTCAACAAATAATTAAATATTTATTAAAAGTCAATACAAGATTATAATTAACATTAAATAAGATAAATTAAAACTAAAAAAAAAATGACAATTTTTATATGGAAAAATGACAGTTGAATTGTCCTAATGTTACATGACTACCCCTCTGTAATCATGAAATAGTTATGTAAGTATTTACGGCACCATCAAGCTGATATGGAGACAGAAGGTGGTCATAGCAACTCCTAAAATAAGATAAACCCATCATATTTGGGGTCACTGGAACTCTCTCAAAGAGTACCTAGTTAATGTGCCAAATGTACAGTTGGCTACAAAATCTTGCAACTATTTTTATTTTATTTCAGAATCTTATTTCTACCAAGTCAAACTTACTGGGTTAATTATTAAATTAGTTAGGTATTAACACGGCTACACTGCATTTCCAACAGGTTGCACGATACTCAATTAGAAGCTGTAATGAATCGCGACTTCGTGATCCATTATTCAGCTCACCTGTGCTAGTTTCCTGCCCATCTATTCTGTATTAAGCACACTTCAACGCTCACCCACAAATACATCTTGACGCCGCGATTCGTAATAACTAAGCGTAGGTAGAGGTCTGGTTTCGTTAGGCGTGACGGATGGGACGAGACACATGTGCGCGTAAAGAATAACAGTCCTGGCAACATCCGAAGTTGCCAGCTAGGGGGCTCAGCTTGACGTTTACTAAAGTACTTTATTCCATTGTATTAAGACGAAAAATGTGTAAATATGTTTAACGTCACGGCACAAACGAATAGATATTTATTATTAGTAATATACCGAACAATCACATTAAAATAAGCTTTATACTATTAATTATAATGAGCGGCCGATGGATGCAATATGGTAACGAAATCAATAAGATAGATAAGACTTTTATTAAATTTCGAGTAATCATGTTATAAGCAATTTGAGTTATTTGAGTGATGATGATAAAGTTCCAAATATTGGTGTAGTATCACTTTACGAATACGCACATCTCACATCTATAGATGTAGAGAAGTCATTTTCCCTGTTTAAGTGGATAGTTGAACGATAAAAGGAATGAACTGAAAATATCTAATATACCTACAAAAAAAAAAGATTATTTACATCAACAATAGAATTCTATAAATCTTTTGCAATTAGGTATGTTCTCTTTTTTTTAATCAATTGTAGTCGTATTAAAATATAATGAAAACGGGTTACTCACTGTCGACCATCTCTCGACATGTTTCGAACCGATTCGCGGTTTTTAGTCCTCAGCACACGCGTTGCTGGCGCGTTTTCATTATATTTTAATATGTCCGATTCTCACGGGAGTTTTCTATATAAAATTGTAGTCACCCATATTACGTATGTATATCGTTCGACATTATTTTGACGTAATCTGCATACGTCAGCCGTCCATTAACGATTATAGTTCCGATACAGTCTGAGAGGCTTAAGAGCTTAAAAGTAATAAAACAAATTGTTCATCGGGTTAATGAAAACACATAGCCACACATGAAAACACATACCAGTGCCTATTTCATTAGTTAAGTGTTTTTACCTTTGCACAGTAAATATATAACTTAATGTACGATTCTCACCGACCGAGCCGCGCCGGAGCGCGCCTGAGCGCATTTTACAAGTTGCCAATGGAATTTGAAGCAATAATACAGACGTCGGCGACGGTCGGCTCCTCGCAGACGTGGACGGCCGTACTCGCCTATCGTCGCATGTCACCTGCTCCGGCCGGTTTTTCCCTAATCATCATATATCAGCCGAAAGACGTCCACTGCTAGATATAGGCCTCCCCCAAAGAGTGCCTTATACTGCACTCTATTAAAACGCGGCGGGTGCTCGTGCATCCGTTGCGGCGCCAGGCGACCCGGCCCGGCCCGTTCGGTGGGAATCGTACATAAAGCTGCAAAACATATCCATACGATACGTCCGATGTGTCGCACTCACACCGACGTCGCTACAATAAACTAAAACATAATTTGGCGTATTTTTTTGTTGATAATTTTCTTGCAATCTGTCTCGCAGATTTCAGCAATCGGTTATGAATTTTTACTTGAGGCTTGCGCAGATCGCGTCCACTGACGTCTGCTTTTCATAGTAATTTATCTAATGAGTAGATTTGACGTAATTCCGTAATTTTGCCAAACTGCGGAGCAGTTTGTCTGCGATTTTTTTGACACCTGATTTATCAAAATCGGTTCAGCAAAATATAGACTGATAAAATCGTATCCCTTACTTCGACTCTGCCGTAGCCAGGCAAAAGGATCTTAAAGAAATAAAGAAAGATACATTTATTCACAAACACACAGGACACACATATTAAACAATAAAATAAACAAGAGAAATATATAAAACATGAAACAAAGTGTGTCTCTGCGGCAGTGAACCGGACACTTATACCTCTTAAGAGACTCTAGTTGAGTTACTGCTTTAGCTAATAGATATATTTACTGTGGGTTTACGTTGACTTCGACCTTGGACTAGTTAATAGCAGCTCGTTTACAGTGGAAACAAACATACAATAATGTAAGGTAAGTGACTATTACTTGAGCATAGTGCATTAAACTCGTGTTTTATTGGCTACACTACGTCATGTCGTACAGCATCATAAACATGTATACATTATATGACCTTATTACTTAGACGTAAGATCGAAAAGTGTATACAATGTTTATGATGCTGACTGTACATTCACCAGCAACAATATCTGTCATAACAGAGCGCGTAAATATCTGACACGACTCTATTTCTAAGTGTCATATATTTTTTCTAGCTTTATTGTGGCAGATATTATATTATATTAATGCTGGTGATTACAGTCAGCAGAAAAAGTAGCTAATGTGTAGGTCAATACAAGGGAGTTAGGACAATTTATCCGTCATTTTTCCTTATAAACATTGACGTTTAGATCTATCTGACGCGTATATTGCGTTACGTTGGTCGATCACGTAACGGATTTGGACGCGCGTCGGGTAAATCTAAATGTCAATTTTTATATGGAAAAATGACAGTTGGATCTACCTAACGCGCGTTCGGTACGTTACGTGATTACCCCCACGTAATCTACAGCGGATGTATGTATTTATTTAAGAAATAAGAATTGTTACAGAAAAATATATGCAACGCAGGCTTCGTCAATATATAGTTAAACCTTTGGGAACGTACAATATATATTTATGACTTACAAGCCACGCCATTTCATATGGGAAGAAACTACCCGTTTTACTCCGATGCCTATTAGGTAAGCGGGTTCAGTCCCGCGACAGTAACATATTGCAAACATTTACCTCTACGGTAGGTATGAGGGTATGGTCAAGAATTATTACAGTAGTTAGTGGAAGGGAAAATGATGATAGTGACAAAAGGGTCGTGCTAGTCTATTTTTAATCAAAGAGTTTAGTCAAAGTCAAAGTGATTTAGGCATATTACATGCACCTATGAATGTTGATAAACTACCACCGGTTCGGAAAGAAAACCTCTGCCTCAAGAAGAACTGGCGTAAAAAACTCGGCGAGGTGTCATTTTTTCAAAACAGTATACAATATATCATTTCAGTATCAGAGTAATATAAAATTTTAAAATTACATTGCTACAGTATAAAGCCTATTTATTTTGCGATAGATTTCTAGTGCAGGATTTTATCGCTGCCAAATATCCCTATCCATGATGTAATCGTTTATCTTATAATTCGCTTTTGAAATAAGTGTCCGTTTTACGACAGATTTGAATTTAGAGTCAGTAAGTTCGGTAATGTGCAATTTCCCAAGAACGACTTTTTCGCTTTTACTAGCATGTAAAAAGTGGTTTTGAGCTTCCCTGCGCTTCTCAATATTGTCACAATATTATTTTGACAAAAGTTGAAATAATACTGAAGTGTACGATTTACTTACCGACGACCTAAAAAATATTCAAGAGTTAAAATCCTATGACAAAAAAGTAAAGAAATATTTTTTGACCCGTCCATTCTATTCAAGCAAAGAATTATGCAAGAACTTTCGACAAATTTTCGTGACATTTATTATTCCAGTTTTTTTTTAATTTATTATTCTAATTATTTTTCTCTATCCGTAATTCCGTACTGACCTCTTAATTGCATCATTATTATTGTTTAAATTATAAAATGATTATTCTACTTTTGTGACATTTAATATATATTTTTTTAACGAAATTTATTGAAAGTAAATACAAGATTAACTAAAATATATCTATATAAATAAAAATGAATTGCTGTTCGTTAGTCTCGCTAAAACTCGGGAATGGCTGAACCGATTTGGCTATTTTTAGTCTTGAAATATTTGTGAAAGTCCAGGGAAGGTTTAAACGATGAGACAATATGGATAAATTGCGAGGAAAATACTGAAAACGACAATTTTATTGTCCAATACAAACTGTTCTTACCTGTCAAACATTTGATGTTCGCTCCGTCGGTTCGGTATTTTAGGAATAATTAGGTACATGTAGATCTAGATTAAATAAGGGTTTGGAATCGACAACATATATCCATAATCGTCGGATTATCGCGTATTTAGATTTAAAGCATGTAAAATAATGACACTATACACTACACACACTTTTCTTAGTCTACCTCTTCTGTTGCTACCCTCCACATTCATACTTAATGCCCTTCTAGCAACATTACTATCATCCCTCCGCATAAAATAATAATAAAGGTCGAAATAATTTTGGTCAGTATAAATCATTGGGTCCAAATCAATGCAGTGTTTTGTAAAATAATACCGTCTCGCCCTTTGAATAATAAGGGATCATTGATGAAACAGTGGGTAAAAAATGATTGCGGGCTCTTTTATTGGTTTCCTAATCTCGAATTTTCTTTCAAGGCATTTTCGATTGTAATAAATTTGGTCTCTTGGGTTTTCAATTTTTCTTTGCGGGGATTGAAAAGGCAACGTAAAATACGAAAAAGAAATAATATTGGCGGACAATCTTACGCACTTGTTTTTTATTTGTTTTTTTATTGTTTAATATGTGTGTGTCCTGTGTGTTTGTGAATAAATGCATCTTTATTTCTTTCTATGGGTACTAGTACCCATAGAAAGACGACGTGACATGCACTCATAAGCGCGACTGGGACGAATGTTTTCTGGATAATGGTAGTAAGACTATTTTACATTCGCAGCAATTCTACAATATTATATTTTCGACATGAATAATCATCAATACCTGTTTAGACAGACACACTTCATCAATGAAAATAAAGTAATTTTTAACGTTTCATAACCGACCAAGTTGTTCAACATACTTTGTCTTGTTACGGCAACGTATAAAACCTTTCACAAGTTCATTTTCAAGAAACTTGCAACGACTTGACATCAAAAGACTTAAAATAGAGTAGGGAATAACGTCGGGGAGGAAGTGGGTAGACAGAGGACAGGTTGAATTATTTTATGTTAACTAAGTATTATTAGATTCTTGAAACACTGTAAATACCTAGTCCATACTATTACTACGTATACAACTGGTATGGAATAAATTACTCTGGTAATAATGTATAATAAATGAATGAGAAATAAATGTACACGGTGCCCGTGAGCATTGCGAGAGATTTTAACATGATATTCCTGACCATATTTTAAGTTAAAAATGTTAATTAACGTCTACTAAATTTGGCTCGGTTTTAGAGATATTTCCGTTTTTGTGTAAAAATGTTGTTTGACTAACTCTCTTTATACGTTGCCAGTTCGTCCTAAAGGCACGTTTTTACTAGATTAGCAATTATTGTGTATGAAAATAAGAAAAAAATATAACATTTATTACTCCTTATAGCCTCAGAAATTCGTGATTTAAATCTTTCGCAATGCTCACGGGTACCGTGTACTTATACTCGTAATAAATAAATTATTAAATGGATTTAATTGAAAAAAAATTGAATAGTAGCTGGGTCGTTCTTCTTTTTTACCGACAATGAATCGAGGTTTTTCTGTTTTTTTGGTTTTTGAACTATCGAAAATTGTGGTTTTGAAGTGCGATTTAAAAAAAATGCATAGGTTTCTTCATTAGAACTAATTAAAGTTTACTTTCTGGCCAATATAAATATTTATTTACGGTTGGTTTCTAAAAAAAAACATGTGACAAAGTGGACTATTTCAGTGGGGACAACATTTTGGTTTACCACTCTGTCACGGCATTCTACGAAAAAAACAAACATTTAAAAAAATGCTAGTTAGAGAAAGTGAAATATTAAATATCACTAATTCATAAAATAATATGGACGTTCATTCGAACATTATAAAACCGTAAACATCATTACTCAAATGAGATGCCGTAATAAGACGAAGGACATGCTATTGTCGGTCGAAAAGAAGAACGACCCAGCTGTGTTTTTCTGTGTAATATATCATAATTTAAATAATTACCTTGAGACAAAATTCAAAAAATATTTGACGTCAAAGAAACGATAACTTATTAGCACCTAAAAAGTCGGAAAAATATTAATAAATGTTTATTTTGGTTAACTTACATTTGCTCTATATTATTCAAGATAATCATACAAAAAAGACAATTAAATCTATATAATTCCTTCCGGGTGAAACATTTGTTGGATTCATTAAAAGCATCTTAGAATAATGTTTTAAAATGAAGTAGATAAAAAAGCTATTACAAATTAACATAGAATCCACAATTAGGCGAACTAAACTGACAGGTGAAAATGCACAAATATGGCCATAGTTTGGCCAGTGCTGTTCATATCGATATTATTTACCTTTTGAACGCTGAACGGCGAAGCAATACGCTGTGCCAGTGACGCCACGGGGGTAAAATAATAACGGGTAAATAAATAATGCCACCATAAAAATGGGCTATTTTTCAATAGATTTTCATCAAAAAAATATTGTCGGCCAGTGCCGTCATAAGCGTGTCCGGCTATGGCCGACTGTGGCGGTCAAAAGGTTAAAGGCTTTCTCGCACTACGTACCTCTACTTAGTGTGAGAAAGCCTTTAATAATATCGATACCAACAGCACTGGCCAAACTATGGGCACGTTTGTGCATTTTTACCTGTCACTTTAGTTCATGGATTCTACTTAAGGTAATGTTTTTCAAAACCGTATTGTTTCTAACGTGACAGGTAAAAAGTGCTCACAAATATCTGAACACGGCTCTATTGTCGAGGCATTAGAGACGTGTTCAGATATTTGTGAGCACTTTGGCCACTCCGATGTATCTGATGGCGACTGTACAAAGAGAAGTGAATTCGTTCTAGTAAAATGAATCGCACCATACCTACGTAATACGATTACAGTTTGAAACATAATTATTTCGTTCCGACATAATATTATGATTAAAGCTTATTATATGTAAGCGTCAGCGTTGCGGTGTATGTAACTACCTACTTACTGCAACATTATGCTGAGTCTAGCCCCTTTTTAGCATCACACATTGTTATGCCTCGTATCGTACGTATAGGTTTAAAGTCTAATTTTAAGTCTAATTCGTACACTTTTTGTTTAATATGTAATGTTGAATAAAGTTTTTTTCCTCCAATATGCTCGGAAATGTGCGCCTTACTGTAGCAAAAATAGTACGTGAATTTCCTCATTACTGACAAGCGCAAATTTAAAAAGTTAAGTCATTATTGTACAGATTTAGCGGCCAGGAAAATGTATGAAATTCCTTTACTGTATACTTTTTTACCTTTTAATTATATGTTTTGACCAAGACAAATCACTACAAACAGCCAAATGCTCATAAGTTTAAAAGCCTAGCAATTTGTCATAACAACTTGCTATAGTTAGACTGGTTAGTAATGTATGACTGTCTATTTCCAACTATTGCAAGTTGGTGTGACAAATTACATAGACAAAACGATTACTTTTGCAAGAGATCGAAGTGACGTTTTAAAAAATGTCTCAAATAGTATTAACTGAAGAAATTAAAATATTTTCGAAATAATATTCAAAACGAACTAAATTGTGTTTAGATTTCAATCCTAAATCTTTAATAGTTTTAATTACATAAAATAAATTGTAATCGATTCTAATGTTTTTCATTTTTTTATGTGGGTCAATTGAAACTGGCACCAAGAGTCATGCCGTGTACCTACATACTTTAAAAAAATAAGTTGGGCGGGAACATGATAGGTTATTGACATACTACTCGCCGTTTTAAAATTAATTAAAATATTATTTGATTTCGTCGCATTTATGGAGAAAAGCACTATATCTGCCTCGGCGGGAATGGCAATTCGTGGATTCGTTACAAAAAATCAACTCATCCACGAATTGCTATTTCCCGGGCTTTGCATTAATCTACGCAATTGCGCAAAGTATGATTATATTACGGGGTAATTATCTTAATATTACAAAACCATTCGCCTCACGCAGATAGCAATAGATTAATGACATTGGTATAATACCCCGAGGCTGCCGCATTAGTTTCAAGGACCCACATTTCTCTAGAGATTTCCTGCATTTCTATTGTATGTCGGTGTCTAACATTTCAAGCCTTATTACAATGTGATAAGGTGCAAACTTGTACAATAATATCTTGGCTGTTCGTCAAGTGTCAACGTATCAAGTTTTTTCCTCTTTGGAATACGGCTTATGAGCATCCTTCATTTTCAGCACAAGGGTGATAATAATAACAATGTTTGGTGAGGTATGTACATATAGGCGCTTTATATGACTTCAAAAAATGTTAACTTCTGTCAAAAAGGGTATAGATTTTTTATTGCCGGCTGTACTTTTTTGCCTAGTTAGATAACTACTCGTTGAGATGATTCTAGTGGGCCCAATCACGAAGGGGAAGAGATCTAATCACCAGGTAGCGAAACTATGGTGCCGGTGACGTCATTATGACGCAAAGTCGCATATAGGATGTTTTTTAAAACAAAATTGCAATGCAACACCGCAATGATTCTTAATAATGTAACAATGGTAATATAAATATTATTGTTTATGTATAAAAATGTTTGGTATTTATACAAAAAAATGTAAATATTAAAAACGATACGATAAGTAAATGAAACAACACAACAAATGTTTCGTTCGATGACGAAATATGCAGAACGCTTATATTTTAAACATAGACAAAGACAAAATATTTATTTGTAAACATAGATTCATAGGTCTTACAATTATTTATATAGTGAAAAATGAAATTAAAAATAGTAATGAAAAAGTTTAGTCGGTTATAAAAAGGATTTTTACAAATAGCCAAGGTTGGAGCCTCCTAGTAAGCAATTAATTTTGCTTGTGTCAGGAGACACTGCTCTCCCAAAAACAAGAAGTGGTAAGTTTAACCCATAATAAACTACTATTTGGTTTAGAGATAAGGTAGGTACAAATATAACTTAAACTATATTAAACTTAGAAGTAACATATATATATGTATATAGTGTATCTCATAATATCTTATTGACATAATATATACATTTCACACGTACATTCAGGGCAATATAATTCTCGAACCTCTCGCCAGTTATAAAAATTGGCGTTGCACTGGTTATAATCCTTATAACCCCTATAAGTTGTTATTTGATTAGTGTTTGATTAGTTATCTATAATCCAGATAAAAACACTCTGTATGTAGCTTGACGTCATACGTCCGTCATCGGCACCATAGTCCCTGCTAATCACTCATTTGGCCTTATTGAGCTTACTATAGGCCTAGTTCGATTTGTGTAAGAATGTCCCCTAATATTTATTTATTTATTTATTTAATTGGGGAGTGATTAGAGTGGTGAGATCTGAATAACTTTTTTCTGAATAACAGGTGAGAAAAATGTATTTCAAGAAGGCATTGAAACATAAAAAGATCACTAACAAGTTTTCTTTTATTGTTGGCCGGATTTCTCAATTAGTCCAACAAATTGACTAAGTACTTTTTATTTTTATTTCATTGCAAGTACCGTACAATTGCTTGTGCGTAATTGTCAAATTCTCATAATACCTTTATGAATCCTAATACATCAAAAGTAGCTCTTGATTAATTAATGATTAAAAAAACTTCAAAGTTAAATGTCATAATTGAAGTAAAGTAAGTACGTAAATTTCAATCTCCTAGTTTCAATGACTACCGTCTCAAGCTTCACTGTTCACTTAAAATAAGCTTCTGATGTATCGTCTCATCTTAGATTAGAATTGGACCAATATTTGATTAACAAATTAATCTAATTTAGTAACCAGTTAATTAGAGACGCGATAAGCCGTCTCATGTTTCGAAGGGAAGGGTGGCTCAATCTGCATATTTCCGTAAATTTGTAAGTATGTACTGAATAACTAGCTACCGGCTAGGCAACCCCGCGGGGAATATTATTATTATTATTATTCTGGTAGTGGCTATTGTATCACTGCGACCATTGCTAATCTATTGTGACCGCCTGTGACTTACTACAATTCTTGGTCAAGTCCTGCGAACTCGAAGAACTGCAGGATTTTCTTGAACTCAAGAAATTTGATCTCCTCCGGGCATATGAAGTGTTTGCCCATCAGAATGCAATTACGGCTGCGCATAAGACAAGGGCAGTCGGTTAGGATGTGTGTAGGCGTCTCCTCTGCTTCAAGGCAGAGTCTGCACTGCCTTGTGTCACTCAGCCCCAACACTTGCATGGGCTTGTTTAGGCAACAATGCCCTGTAAGCACCCTTACCAGCATGCGTAGACGGTTCCTGCTTAGCGCCAAGGCGTTAGTGGACGCCTTTTTGCTAAAGGCCCTAATGAGCGCTTTGGAATGTTTAGTTAGTTATAGGCTTTATTAACCCCGCGGGGATAATAAAGCCTTTAACTATTCAGAAAGTCCTTTCTACACGCAAGTGAAAGAATTTTTGAAATCGGATAAGTGGTTCCGGAGATTAATACAAACTAACATTTAACAAAGCTACAATCTGACAATCTTTTTCTCTTTATAATATTGGTATACAGGGTGTCCCAAGAAGTAGTGATATACTGAAGCTGGGAGGTAGAGGACCTAGAGGGCCATCTGAATCACCCCCATGTATGTTCCGCGATTTTTCGTATTTTCGGAGTTATGACTTTTTTTTTAATTTTTCACCTATCGCCGAGTACGATGAGATTTTTATTTATGGTGACGTGAATTATTGCGGTAGATGCTTGATTTTTTTTGTGTTCTAAGCTGATAGATAGGCCAATTCAGTATGGTAACATTTACTATCGTTAGATCTTTGAATGGAATAAAAAAAATGCCATGAAAGATAAAATTACCCAGTATGTTATCGTTAGATCTTTGAATGGAATAAAAAAAATGCCAAGAAAGATAAAATTACCCAGTATGTTCACAACTTCAAGGGCCTTTAAAAAAATAAAATCATTCTTGGCATTTAATTTTTTTTATTCCATTCACAGATCTAACGATAGTAAATGTTACCATACTAAATTGGCCTATCTATCAGCTTAGCACACAAAAAAAATCAAGCATAGATGCTTGATTTTATTTGTGTGCTAAGCTGATAGATAGGCCAATTTGCGGTAAACCGCAATAATTCACGTTACCATAAATGAAAATCTCATCGTACACGGCGATAGGTCAAAAATTAAAAAAAAAGTCATAACTCCGAAAATACGAAAACTCGCGGAACATACATGGGGGTGATTCAGATAGCCCTCTAGGTCCTCTACCTCCCAGCTTCAGTATATCACTACTTCTTGGGACACCCTGTATATTACTTAATAGGACCGGACAAGTGTCATGGGAAAAATAATACCATCTCTACCATCATCGTAATCAGGTGCGGCGTGGGTACTATGTAAATACATACGTTAAAATATACGAATATTTCCTGAAACCTTTCGCTTCGCAAACGTATACACGTACATTAAACAGTAGGTATGATTACTTCTCATATAGAAGCGGATTACCCGCTGCCGTATTAGGTTCGAGGAAAATTGGAATTTAATTGAATTTTCTTGTGTTGTCTTAATTGTTCAGTTTGTTTTCTAATAAGAAAACAAGCTAATAAGCTTTCCCTACTTATAGGTACGAGATTTGCATAAGTAAACATTCTTTGTTGATGGTGTAACATAATTATATTTGGATAAATTAAATATGGACAGGCTGGGTGATTGTGTAACATTAAAAAAAAAACGAGCGTTAGGATGTTGTTTTAACCCATTCAAGGCCAGTGACTCAACATACGAGTCATGCCTCTACGTGCGATTTCCGCTACAGAGCGGAAAAACGTTGCTACGCGCTACGGCGTAGCACACGTAGCAATGCGTGGCCTCGAATGGGTTAACTTTCCGCCGTCATACCTGATAAAGATGGCCCCGAAAAGGAGTGTAAAATGCTAACAAAATCCTAAATTTGGTGAATTCATACCCATAAAATCACAGTTTTATAAATTTACCTAGGAGACGTTACTTTGTTTTACTTAAAATGTCGAGAAGTAGGTACTTAAAACCAACGATTACCGAAATGTTTTGTTTAATTGTTATCTTCAAGTAGGGTTGTTAAACAATTACGCATAAACAATTAGAACAATACACGTGCCACACTTCGGTCAGTTTTATGATTTTCTGTCATATGTAGCAACAAAAGAAGATGAGAAATCCTACGTTAAGTTCATTTTAGTCATTTTAAGCGAAACAATCTATATCTACTACTAATACTCTATCACGAAAAAATAATTAAACGTTCGTACCGATTGTAGACGAGTTCGTACTATGTATTCGCTAAGATACATCGCCAAGTCAAGTATAAACAGGTAGTACAATTAATTTGTAATATGACATCGTTAACTACAAAGTTATAATGCGTCCTTTGAAACAATATGACAGCAAAAAAGCAAGAACACCAAAGCTCTTTACCCTATTTGCAATTCTTCACAAAAGGGACTCTTCATACCAGCAATTAAGAACCTACTTCCGTTATTTTTTACTACCCTTATTTCACGCCTGTACTGAATAATGAATGTACTGAATTATGTGCCAGTGTTCTATACTGGAAAACAAATGTGTTAAATTGTTGGGGAGAATTCTGTTTGTCAATAATTGAAAGAAACGCTTGTATACAGCGTGTATTTTTAATATCACCTCAAATTGTAACCAGAGGTAGGTGTTAGGGTTGTGAACCGATATTGCAAGAAAATTTTAATTTAAACTTAACTACCAAAGCGTAGTTAATTTTTGAAAAATTATCGAGCAGCAATGTATTGCGTACACACATTTGACTCATGGAAGAAGCGGATCACTTGTGACAGTTGTGACGTCGCGTCAGTAAGACAAAGTAGTGATCCATTGCGTGCTGAATTATTTTATATGGACAAAAAAAGTTGGTAGTTAAGAGAAATTTCTTGCAATATCGGTTCATAGCTCTAACACCTACCTCTGGTTACAATTTTAGGTAATATTAAATATACAGGCTGTATAAGTTTAACTCAGTAGAATTTTTATACATAAAATCCTATTTGCAAACCTCAATACACGAATCGAATACAGGATACAAACATCACGTACTCTTCCAACCCACTCAATTTTATCCAAGTCTGACGAATAATAAAATTCTTCAAGAAAATAAAAATCGGTACACTTAAGAAATCAGTAGGTAAGTTTAGAAAATGTTATAGCATTATACGGAACCCTCGACCACCGAAAAAGAAAGAGCCGGCCATAAATACCAACCAATTCTCGCAACCTAGAAAACATTAGTTACGTACATCAACCACCGTAATCATGTCCCTGAATAAATAACAGGCAAAAGAGCGGGCGAATAGCCTGCAAACTGACATAAAGGAACAACGCCGAAAATATTGTGTCTTACGGCTTACAGTATATGTTTCGCACGTTCGTCGGGCTTGCACAAGTGAATAGTCCAGTCCAGTAATTTTACTGACAAGTAGTATGGAAAAAATACTTTAGCAATGCCTCCCTAGGAAGTGGTTACTTATTTGAGGCGTTTGTGGTGGAAACACTGGGACCATGGGGTCCAAGCGCGCGCCGACTTTATAAGGATTTGTCGGCGCGCCTAATAGACGCCAGCGGTGACCAGAGGGCTGGCCTATATTTTGCTCAAATAGTGAGCATTGCCATTCAGCGTGGCAATGCTGCCAGCCTTCTGGGCACACTACACTACCCTCTGACAGCGATTTGGGCCAAATTTTTTATCTTTAAATTTTAATTTATAGTCTTTTTTGTCTTTGTAGGTTAAGTTGTTATTTTATTGTTTGTTTTTATTATCCTTGTTCTTTTAAATAAACCACTTTACAGTACTTAATTCAATTTGCAAGATACGGACGTCTTAAACTAGGTACGTATACTTTAGCAATCATTTAAAAAAGCAGATTTTTTGATAATTTAAATAATTACCTATACAGACAAAATCCAACAAAATATCAAAAAAATATTACTTAGTTAGCTCCTGAAATGTTTTAGTTCGGAGTTACTATCACACTAGCAGACTTTTCCTCTTTATAATAGTAGTATAAACTATTATTAGCCTGTAACTTCGTTAATGTATACTACTTAATCGCCTTAATGGATTAATAATACGCCTATCTAAAATGCAACAGCAAAATGTAATTAAATTTTCCAGTGGTGCATCATCCATAGGCTTGTGTACTAAGATTTTTTTACGATGCCATTCGAACCAATTTTTGGAGAGGAACAAATGTTTGTATGGGAGCAACTACAATTAAAGAACATAAATACCCAAACAATTGTAACAAAGATTGACCTCGCTGGCGGCATCCCAAACGCTTCATACTATTTGGTTGAAAATATGACGTCACACATGTCACAATGCTATGTGTAGGTATAGCAATCGTTGTGCGGAAAATCAAGTAAATTGCTGTTGCGGTCGCGAAATACTGCGTTTAGGTCCATAGTTGTTCAACAATTTTGTTTCTATAAAAGCGTAAGGATTCTATTGGTCGCTTTAAATTTACACTTGGACAATAAAAAAAAATGCATATTTTTTCTAAACTTTCAAGCTTCATTTCTTATTATGATATTAATAATATGTTTTAATTTATACTTTATTACAATAATTTGATGGTTTACTATCCATTTAGCAACGCTATGTTATAAATTTTAACATGAGTCATCATCATGCCTATTCGCTAGCCCGACTAAATTTTTTAAAATTTGCAGTAATATTTTCAATAATCTCAATTTCAGTTCCATCTGCTATCGGATTTAACTATTTTTACCCGTATTAAAAATAGACGGCATCAGATACTAACCGCCGCATTTCATTGCATTTTCATTTCAGTGCTTTCAGCAGCGGTTATTTTAAATCTGATTACAGCGTGAAATGTGGTAACTAGTTACCGAATTCAATAATAAAGTATTTGCCATGTTCGTACAGGACCCAAAAGATATGTAATTCAATGTTGTATTAAGCAGTATAGGTAAAAAACTTATGTAAAGCCCCTCTTGCATCTAGGGGTGACGTGTTCGAATAGGCATTTGTTATGATTGTGTTAGACTATTTAAATATGTACCTAATTTCTATTCGAATACGTCAATACTACATACTGGAGGCTATACTGGACATACATATTTATTAAACAACCAAAATCACAATTAAATAAAAAAACAAACCGACTTAAAATGAAATTCAATAATACTAAATACTAATGGAAAAATTTTAAAGTAATTACAAAAAAAATAGACCGTCTAAAAGTTCTGCCTGCGACATGGACCCCATGACGTTGGCGGCATTTCCCCTTTGGACCGCGAGAGCGATCCTTTGGGAAAAGTACGTGCCAGCTCTGGGGTCCCCTGAGGCGTGGACCAGCCGCGACGGCCTGAGACCGTGTTGCCTGTATGTGGGACAGTGCGAACGTATCGACGCACGTCGCGTCCCACACCAGGGCTATATTTAAGTTTTTTACCTATGAAGCTGCAAACGAAACCTATAAACAAATTAAAAGAAGTTAAGAACCCTGAGTCTTTTAGGTAGATGTCGCTACACGCCTCCCTAAGGCGTTGTAAGAGGAAACTGCACGGCTATCTCAGAGGGGTACTCACGTAACGTTTTGGACGCGCGTTCGGTAGTTTCAAATGTCATTTTTCCATATAAAAAATGACATTTGGATCTACCTGACGCGCGTACAATGCGTTACGTGATCGACCAGCAGGACGGCCCGAGAGCTGTGTCGCAGCGAAGTACACTATACGCCTCTTTCTAATTAGAACGCTTAGAAAAAGACGGATAGTCTATGTCGCCGCGACACATCTCGCGTGGTTGAAAGATTTGTCGAACTAGCAAAATTGTTCCGATAGCTCAGCTAAGAGCGATGGGCTGGGTATGACTGAAGGAAGGAGGTAATGTACTATTGTTGTATTTTTGAAAATCGAAATTTAATTGCATTGATACATACATAAGCGAAGTTATAAAACTTGTAATACAGAGTCCTTAAACAACTAAGTACAATCTCCAAACAAAAGTTATTACTTAACTATATTTAATGGCCCCGGTACGCCCGGGGGCCTTATGGGGCCATTAAATACATCTTTGCTCCGTTACCACAAGCATTTAAAAAAATATTTTGAAAACGCGAAAGAAAAAGTGTTCATGATTTATTACGGTAAGTAAGGTAAGATTTAATGTATTTCATAACTCAGTATAATCTTTATTTTTCGTGTCTTTGATACTGTACTCCAGGGCCGTGATTCCATTTGTCCTAATTGACAGAAGGGGACATGTCTACCATTATAGCTATTATGATTCTGAATATATGTACACAGAATCATGAATGTGAGGATATCCTTATGACATTATATAAGATTGATATGACCTATGTAAGATTTTGCCATCGTATTCGCGCCGTTTTAGAGCTGCCGCAGTCATATGTGTAATTATTCAATATATGATCCAACTTCATTTCACTACCGTAAATTACGATCCGTAAAGTCTAAGCGTACCTATCTTTATCGTAAACTAGCTGCCCTCGCGGCTTCGCCCGCGTATTGGAAAGAACGCCGCCAAACCCGCGGGATAAAACATAAGCCTATAACCTGAGTCTACCCACGCGACGCGATAGCGATTATGGTATTATACCCCATAAAATGAACACAAAACATACAAAGTATTATAGAAAGGAAAATTCCCATGATCTTTATACATATCTGTATAACGTAGATAGAACACATGTACTAGGAGTATTTTTCTAAACGGATTCTGCCGCTTGAGAAACGAAGCGTTGTTAAAGCGAGATTATAAGCCGTTTTACTGCTTTACGGTGTGTTAGCGACTCGGTTAAGGCTCAAGTTACGAGTATGAACGGCTTTAAAGCAAGCTATAATGGTATTTTGTTGCAAGGGGGATTGTTAACGATAACAGGGGCGTCTTAATATGGTTCGAGGTGATAAGAAGTCAATTTTGTCAGTTGACTCGTAATTGGGTTGCGTCATTTTTTTTCGCGTTACACTTTCATTGCCAGGAACCCAACTGCGCTAGGCACTCTCCGCTACATACGGGGAAAACCAAGGGATCGGCTACGGCTAGAAACTTTCCGCTACATACGGGGAAAGCAAGAGATCGGCTACGGCTAGGCACTTTCCGCTAGATACGGGGAAAACCAAGGGATCAGCTACGGCTAGGCACTTTCTGCTACATATGGAGAAAACGAAGGGATCGGCTACGGCTAGGCACTTTCCGCTACATACGGGGAAAACCAAGGGATCGGCTACGGCTAGGCACTTTCTGCTACATACGGGGAAAACCTTGGGATCGGCTACGCCTAGGCACTTTCCGCTACATACGGGGAAAACCAAGGGACCGGCTACGCCTAGGCACTTTCCGCTACATACGAGGAAAACCAAGGGACCGGCTACGGCTAGGCACTCCCCGCTACATACCTACGGGGAAAAACAAGGGATCGGCTACGCCTAGGCACTTTCCGCTACATACGGGGAAAGCAAGGGATCGGCTACGGCTAGGCACTTTCCGCTAGATACGGGGAAATCCAAGGGATCGGCTACGGCTAGGCACTTTCCGCTAGATACGGGGAAATCCAAGGGATCGGCTACGAGCGTTGCGCGTAGCGATTCTTGGTAGTGAATGTGTTAATAAATAACAAGGTGTAACTAGGTATGTGGATAAGCAACAAATTATCATAATTCAAAAAATAATCAAAATCATAAAAATATGGAGACTTAATGATTTGATAAAAAAATCGTCTGAAAGATAATTTTATGACAACTATGTACCTGCCTAAACATGTGATGGACGGGGTGTCTGTATCCATCTCTCCGCAAATGTGTGCCCAGGTATTTGTCTAATCTTTCATTGTTGCAATGTAGTCCAATCATTTTATTGACAACCAGCATGGGAAAAAACACAAATTTGGAAATAATTTATAATATCAATGTTTTTCTATGTAACGGATATATCATCATCTGAATAATTACCTAGATACAAAATCCAACAAAATAACAGACCTCAAAAAAATTACAACTTAGAAATTAGCTCCTGAAAAGTTAGAAAATACTTAAAAAAAAGTTTTAATACTTATATTGGTTAATCCCATTTGCTTTATATTCAACATAAATCATACAAAAAAGAAAGTTTGTAGGATTCTTGAAAAAAGCATCTTAGAATAACGTTTTAAAACGAAAGAAACATAAAAAATCGCTAGTATAAATTAATGTTTTCCAAAACTCATTTTTTTCCTGGAGTAATGTATTTATGTCACTTAAACATACGATTGTAATTGTATGTAAGCTGTAATATGTAAAAGAGCCCTTGAGGCCTATTTGCAGTAAACATATTTGAATTGTTGAACCATAAACTCATAACATACTATATAGACCTGCGGCTGAACAAAACTGGGTTTCGATAGCATTAAAGTTTTTTCTTTTTTGATATGTCGTTGGAGGCATGTTAAATAATACTTATGTAAAAATGTAGAAATTTTTAGGTTTAGATTTCGGCTATATTGAAATATTTAAGTTTTTTGCCAAGAACTATGCAAATATAGAATTAGAGTCACAAAAAACTGTAACCTATCCAATAACATTTTAATTTCTTTACTATATTCTGTTTTTAGAAGTCTGGAACATCTGCGTTCTGGTGAACGAAAAAATGCTTATAATTCCGAAAATAAAGAATTAGAGTCGCTGATATTGCAAAATTATGATATTATCGATCCACTTCATATACTTGAAAAAAGTTGGAGGTGTAGACAATCGGCTTGTCTAGATATTGATTTCTAGCTAAGCAGTATAACCAATATTGAATTAGAGTTTGTAGAGTTAATAATAAGCAGGTCATGATAATGATCTCTGTTACCAAACAAAAGTTTATAAATATAAAATCACGGCGACACTAAATACTGATACGTAAGCATTCCAGGCCTATATTAATACATTTCAAACTCGCTGTATGCGCGCGCCGCGCTGCGCACTGTGCCACCAGACCCCTATTCCGTAACTGGTTTTAAGTTCACCTCAACGCTCACCAACAAATATATCTTGATACTGCGGTGCGTAGTAGCTAAGCGTAGGTAGAGGTCTAGTTTCGTTAGGTGACGCTGTTTTAAGTTCACCTCAACGCTAACCCACAAATATATCTTGACACTGCGGTGCGTAGTAACTAAGCGTAGGTAGAGGTCTAGTTTCGTTAGGTGACGCATGGGGTGAGGCGCATGAGCGCGTAGCGAATAACGGCAGCGATCAGTGGGGGCGGGGTAGTGGCGTGCCCTTGACTCCACGTCAACCTGCGTCCAGATTCCATAAAAAAATCCGCAAAGCGTGTTTTAAACTAATATCAACCGAAAATAGTTAAACTTACCCTAATTTATTAGTATAGGGATTGCCCACGGTTTTGTTCGCGTAGAACTCGTTATCGTGTTATAGAAATAATTGATATGAAAATTATCATACAAATGACCATTCTCTGCAGAAATACCTACTAACAAATGACATACATTGTATTTTTTTTGCGAAGTGGCCAGTAACAGTAAGCTATGGAATAGATGGGTAGTAAACCGCAATTTACCTACCACATGAAATTGTTTTTGTATATTCAGGATGTAGGGTCGGTTCGCCGGTCATCGACCACCTAATTTAGTGTGCCAGTTTGCGACCACTCAGGTAAATTGGTGAACCGAGAGGATATTTTCTAGTTTTTTCAGTAGATTCCTGCCTAATAACTACATTAACTAGGTACTTAGAGCCTGTTCAAATCTATATATATAAAAGAAGATTCTGACTAATTCATACACGCACAGCCGAAACTACTCGGACTAGAAACATGAAATTTACACCCAAACTACCTTTTATAAAGTTTTTTTGGAACAACGGATAAGAAGGGATTTTAAGAAATTCCACCCCTAAAGGGGGTTAAAAAGGGGTGCAACGTTTGTATGAGGGACACTTTTTTTTGAGCTAGAGACTTAAAGTTTTGTAGAAAGATAACTTATTAAAATACAAAAAAGTACTTTCAGCGTTTTGGAAAATTCTATCCCTAAAGGGGTCATAAAGGGGTGCAAGATTTGTATAGGAGAAACATTTTTTTAAGCTATAGACTTAAAACTTTGTAGAAAAATTACTTATTAGAATACTAATAGTGCTTTCAGCGTTTAGGAAAATTCTACCCCTAAGGGGGTTAAAAAGGGGCGCAACGTTTGTATGGGGGAAATTTTCTTTTTTGAGCTATATACTTAAAATGTTGTAGAAAGATTACTTATTAAAATACAAATAAAGCACTTTCAGCATTTTGGAAAATTCTGCCCCTAAGGGGTTAAAAAGGGGTGCAAAGTTTGTATGGAGGAAACTTTTTGTTTTGAGCCAGACTTAAAACTTTGTAAAAAGATTACTTATTAGAATACAAATAAAGTCCTTTCAGTGTTTTGGAAAATTCTGCCCTTAAGGGGTTCAAAAAGGGGTGCAAAATTTGTATGGAGGAAACTTTGTTTTGAGCCAGACTTGAAACTGTAGAAAAATTACTAATTAGAATGCAAATAGTCCTTTCAGCGTTTTGGAAAATTCCGCCCCTAAGGGGTTAAAAAGGGGTGCAAAGTTTGTATGGAGGAAACTTTGTGTTTAGAGCCAGGGACTTAAAACGTTGTAAAAAGATTACTTATTAGAATACAAATAAAGTCCTTTCAGTGTTTTGGAAAATTCTGCCCCTAAGGGGTTAAAAAGGGGTGCAAAGTTTGTATGGAGGAAACTTTGTTTAGAACCAGAGACTTAAAACTTTGTAAAAAGATTACTTATTAGAATACAAATAGTCCTTTCAGTGTTTTGGAAAATTCCGCCCCTAAGGGGTTAGAAAGGGGTGCAAAGTTTGTATGGAGGAAACTTTTTATTTTGAGCCAGAGACTTAAAACTTTGTAAAAAGATTACTTATTAGAATATAAATAAAGTCCTTTCAGTGTTTTGGAAAATTCCGCCCCTAAGAGGTTAAACAGGGGTGCAAAGTTTGTATGGAGGAAACTTTTTGTTTTGAGCCAGAGACTTTAAGCTTTGTAGAAACATTACTTATTAGAATACAAATAAAGTCCTATTAGCGTTTTAGAAAATTCCACTCCTAAGGGGGTTAAATAGGGGGGTAAGCTTTGTATAGGTAACGATTTGTTTGAGCTACAGACTTAAAAGTTAGTAGAATGATTACTTATTAAAATAAAAAAGTGGATTCAGCGTTTAGAAAAATTCAACCCCTAAGGGGTTAAAAAGGGGTGCAAAGTTTGTATGGAGTAAACTTTTTGTTAAAATTTTGTAGAAAGATTACTTATTATAATACAAATAAAGTCCTATTAGCGTTTAAAAAAATTACACTCCTATGGAGGTTAAAAAGGGGAGTAAGCTTTGTATGGGCAACACTTTGTTTGAGCTAGAGACTTAAAAGTTAGTAGAATGATTACTTATTAAAATAAAAAAGTACTTTCAGCGTTTAGAAAAATTCAACCCCTCTAAGGGGGTTAAAAGAAGGTTCAAAGTTTATATGGGGAGCAAGAAATTTTTAAAGTAAAATTTCGGTCTTATCATGTAGTTATGTTAAGACTTCAAAACTAATTTCAGAGTTTTTTTTCAAATTCGTCCCTAAGTGTTAAAAGGGGTTTAAAGTTTGTGTAGAGAGCAACACATTTATAAAGTATGAGATTTGTAACTTTGGTTTTAGACTGTTTGTTTAAAAACTAGAAAAGGAATTTCATTGTTTTTTATATTGATGCAGGCCTGAAATGGAAAGAGGAGCTGGATGCCGTTGAGCATTCCATTTCTTCAGCCTGTTATGCTCTGAGAAGCCTGAGGGAGGAACTCACTAGACAACAACTTAAAGTCATATACTATGCGTTAGTAGAATCTAAGCTTAGGTACAATATCAGGCTCTGGGGAAATAGCTTTAAGTATAACCTTAACAAAGCTTTGGTTGTTCAAAAAAGAGCCATCCGCACTATTGTACGCATTCCTCAATGGATATCTTGTAGAGAACACTTCCTGGAATTGGGCATTCTAACAGTTCCTTGCTTGTATATACTCGTGCGGCTTACTATTTTGTCAAAAATATCTTAAAATATGAATCTATCGAAGAACAAGATTTGCGCCTACAAACACGAACAAAAAACATTACACAAAGTTTTTTCCCGAAGCTCAAAGTGGCGCAGCACAGCACAAAACATCAGGCTGTAATTTTTTTTAACAAACTGCCCCCTGACTTAAAAAATATCACAATTTATAAGGTATTTCATAGACAATTAAAAGCATTTTTATTGAGAGGGTGCTTCTACAGTATTGACGAGATTTTTGTGCGTGATATCTAGTTATAAGAATTAAAGACATGACATGTATTAAGTTAAATAAAATGTACAAATTATAATTAGTTAAGCAATCTTTTTATGTATAATATTTAAGTAATTTTAATTTTAATGTAGATATTTCAAACACAATATTTGTATTGTTACTGAAAAACTAATAAAAAAAAATATAATATGGGGTTAAAAGAGGGTTCAAAGTTTGAATAGGGAGCAATCATTTTTCTAAGACGATAAAAACTTCTACGCGGACGAAGTCACGGGCAACAGCTAGTGTTTACCATATCTTTAACTAGCTTTTGCCCGCGGCTTCGCCCGCGTACTAAGCGAAATTTTTAACCGTCTACAAAAAAGGAGGTTCTCATGTTGACCCGTATGTCCCGATTGAATTGCAATGTAGCACAAATATTTTCAATAATTTTCATGTCCACAATATTAAATTTCAAAATCGATGCCATTTTCGTAATGAACGTTCAAAAAAGCAATAAAAACGACACCCATATTGATATTTAGATATTTCAACCCCATCGCACCCCAACAGGGGAGATGGTATTTCACGTCCGCCATGTTGGATTTTAAAATCGTTGTTATTTTCGCAATCAGTGACCCGATAAACCATAGAAACGATACCCATATTGATTTTCAGACTGTCACCAAATGTTCCCCTTTTAGGGGTTGAATTTTTTCATCGTAAGCCCACGTGTGGCAATTTAATCGATAGGTCTTTTCAAAATAAATATAAGGTTTCTCAATGTTTTTGATTAAATGAATAGAGGCGGAGCTAAATCGCCCCAAAAGTCACTAAAATTGTGGCCCCCCAGGGATCGGAACCGGTTTTTTCAAAAGTCCCCGAAGTAGTCTAATATTTTGAATTATTTTAGGCTCTTAATGTAGGACTCTTTAGGTAACATTTTCGTATTTTTAGACAGCCTGATCAAAAATGATATTATAAACTAAAGAACGAAATTGAACGAAATAAAACCGGTATTTTGGTATGGTGAAAATACCAGTATCCGATCCCTGTGCCCCCTCCTCTAATTTTTGAACGGTGTTTTTAAAAAATATAAAAATAATCATAAACCTATAGGGCTATTAGGGCTTATTAAATTTTTTCACCATAAATTATTTTGATCAAGATCGATTCATAGGTTTTCGAGATATTGCTGAAAAACTGCCTTCCCTATAGAAAAGCACGTAAGTGCCGTAAGATTTCTGTGACGATACGACCTTTTTAATAGGCAAGGATCCCTTCGTTTTGCGTAATCCGACACGCACTTGGCCGGTTTCTATAGATAACTAGCTTCTGCCTGCGACTTCGTACGCGTTTAAATGATTATGATTCGTCCTAAAAGGGACGACATAAATTATACCCTATTAAATAATATCAATTAGAATTTTGGTCAAGTGCGAGTCGGATTTTAGTTTTCCCATACATTTTGTGACCCAACTCCTGATGAAGGCAACGAGCAAAAATATTTCGTCTCCATACAAAGTTTCATCCCCTTTTTCGTCCCTAAAAGGGATAAAATTTGACAATAATTATAGCCCTTGCCCTATTCTAATATATAAGGAACATATCTGGAAAGTTTCATGTACACTCATCGGTATATTTTGAAATTACGTGGAACGTACATCCATTCATACATCCAAATTTTTACGTTTATAATATTAGTAGGATGGTACGGAGTCCGACTCGCACTTGGCCGGTTTTTTACTGTTACTAAGTTACTACAAATAGTCAGTCCATATATCAAATTTTTTTTACTCATTTTGAAGTCAATAACTTATTAAATTCACATAATAATAACCGCATGTAATTTACCGTGCACGTAAACAAACAAATGATATGATTTGAAATACAAACGCAGCGCTTGCGCGGCGGAGCGGGGGGCGGGACGAGGTATCACTCTAGGGGCTCTCTCTAGGTTCCCGCGCGCCGGTACGTGGTACCGCGGCGTGGTTATTTATTTCGCGCCTATTTTAATAGATTATACTATTACAAGGCAATCTATACACAGAAATTTCTTACTTTCCATTATATGGCTGCATATATTATTTTATAGTATTAGACTAATCTTTACAGACTCTAATTCAATATTAGACCTTACAGGACAAAAGGCGCTTATAAAAATTCTTATTAATGAAATCTTATCTCTAATTCCTCCAAATTTTTGGCTTTGTCTATTAACTTAAGGATTTAAAGATATTGTTGTGAATTTTTGAAACTTTAATTCAATATCGACAAAATAATAACCGAATTCTGGTTTGACCCAGTCGCTCGTTATTTTTTTTTCTACAAACTTAACAGCATAAAGCATCATACATATTATAAACGATGAAGCTTAAACTTTGCACTCTAATTCAATATTCACAAATCACCAATAAAAAAACATAAATACCTAATTTATACCTAACTCTCGTTCTAACTTTTCGTCATATTTTACAAATATGCTTAAAAATATGTCCCATACCATATAAGCATAACTTTTCCGACTTTAGAGTTATCGAAACTTGTAGGGCAAAATTCCGGTCCGGCTACAGGGCTAATAACCGTAATCTAACTTTACGCGCACAAAAGGCCAGGCAGTCTATAAATTCTCATTAAGATTCACCCTTTCCTGTAATAAGAGGACTGCAGTGTAGCATAATCCGGTACAGTAAAGTTTTACAATAATTTGCACCCTGATTCTATGCTATATGCTATGCGTGTGCAAAGACATAGCTCTTGCCATCTCGCTCTGTTGGGAGCATTCGGTGTTTGCTGATGCACAAGAATTCACTTGTAACGCGCATTTTAGCGTTGTTACATTACAGGTAAAAGTTTACAAAATGAACAGGAACGTTTTAATGAGCATTCTAGTGAGTCTTCCAGCGAGCATTCTAGTGAGTGTTCTAGCGAGCATTCTAGTGAGTGTTCTAGCGAGCGTTCTAGTGAGTGTTCTAGCGAGCATTCTAGCGAGTGTTCTAGCGAGCATTCTAGTGAGTGTTCTAGCGAGCATTCTGGTCAGTGTTCTAACGAGCATTCTAGTGAAACGACAGCAAATTTTCTTCGAGCTTTTTGCCGAGCCGAGTAGTTTTGTTAAGCGACCGTAAAGTCTGCTGACATCTGCGTGAAGAACACAAGTTTTGACGGAGACAAGAAATAAGCGACATTGGGTTTTGATCCATCCTCCTCATATATCTTGTACCTAAGTCATAAACCACTCGTGGAGCTAAGCAGAAAATTGCTTGTGAAAGGGAACTTAAAAATAAGCATTCTGTTACACTAATGTTGGTACGGAAGAGGAGTATACTTCTTATACTCCTAATTAATTTCCTATTTATTTCTCCTAGAGATTAATTTTAGAAATTTCTACTCTCATTGAAATCGGGCGTCAGAGGAATGCAGGGTTAAAAATCTGGGGCTGGTCAGCGATCTAGTCAAAAGTCAGTATTTGTGAGGAGGAGTAGAGGAAAATAGACGGTTTACGATCTGATGGCTCAGGCTTCTTTGGGGGTGTTCGACATGTCGTTCAAGTTAATTCATCATCATCATCATCATCATCATTATATCAGCCGAAAGACGTCCACTGCTGGACATAGGCCTCCCCCAAGGAGTGCCAAAGTGACCGGTCCTGCGCCACCCGCATCCAGCGGACTCCCGCGACCTTTACCAGGTCATCAGTCCACCTTGCCTACCCACGCCATTAATTAAATACAGTTTAAAGTGAAGTCCAATTGGTTTAAGAGAAGAAAATTCCGTCGCCTCAATCGGTATCTCATTGCTGAGGCTGGCATAGCTAATATTATTTTCCAGGAGTCTCGGTCGGTAAAAACAATTTGAAATGAATTCGATATCTTTAGATCGACAAATACGGTTGTAGATGTGGTTGATGATGAACCGATGTAGGTAGTTTCAATGTTACCTTAACCTACCTAAAGTTTCCCCTATCCAAAACCTTTTTGCGTGTCAATCGAATAAGGTATATTCCTTCCCGATGTAGGTAGTTTCAATGTTACCTTAACCTACCTAAAGTTTCCCCTATCCAAAACCTTTTTGCGTGTCAATCGAATAAGGTATATTCCTTCCCGATGTAGGTAGTTTCAATGTTACCTTAACCTACCTAAAGTTTCCCCTATCCAAAACCTTTTTGCGTGTCAATCGAATAAGGTATATTCCTTCTGGTTCTATTGATGGAACTAGTTGGAATTTTCATGTAAAAGTGGGAAGAAAAAATCAATTAGTTGAACAGATAATATAGTCAAGAGCAAAAGTTTCGGGTACAGTTTGTAATGAAATTCTATACAAAGTGCACCCGAAACTTTTGCTCTTGAGTGTAGATAGAACTAGTGGGAATATACCTCTAATAGAGGCTGGTACAGTCACAACACAACTGTAGTTATGGAGGCGGGCATGTATCTGCTATCAAGAGAATAATGCTGCATTGCTGGCTGTCCTATAATGGTGATTATCGGGGGCCGGTGGCAACTCCATTCTAATGACGTCATAGCAATTAAAGTCCCACAAACGCCGCCAATGCTTGGGATAATATTGCTTGTTAACATCATATTGCCTGCTGACGATAAAGATAAAAGTAAACGTGATCGCCAAGTTAGAACACTGTCGGCTTCACATAATATTTTAGTACTTTGCAGCAACAATATAGAACACAACGGGAAATTATACTTGCGCTGAAAGCTTAGAGGTGGATAGAAAGATTATAAAAGTTCAGATGGACAGAAAGGGATTAATTTATCGTTAAAATGTTGCTTCTTAATATAATGTTTGAAGGCAAGTTTATTTCGAACTGCAAGCACAAAATGTAGCTTAATGTAAAGAAGCAAAGGATTTTTTTTAATAATTACAAATGCGATGAAAAGGGAAGATTATTGTAAACAAAAATAAGAATAGAAGATAAAAAAAAACGTTGAGGACAAAACTAATATCGTGCAGGGTCAAATATTTTTTTTGCAGCTCGAACAAGCATATTTTGCTGCGTGAAAACAGTGAGCAAAATGCTATAATGGTCACTCCGTGTTACCAGGTAGCTTTTTTAATTTTGAGGCCGAGTTGACATTGCGTATAGTTTTGGATTTATTTCAGATACCTAGTTATGTTTAGCAAATAAATAATCATTATCTTTATCTTTTACAAATTCATAATATTTCAACTTCATTATTTCTATCCCATTAATTTCGTTATAAAAAAAGAAAATGACACGAACAGGCCGTTTAACATTTAAATTTGAAACTAGACCCTCAAAAAAACGCGAAACAAGCAACACGTTCGAAAACATACAAATTAACCTATAAGTTTAAATTACCAACAATTTGTTTCAAAGGGTTGTTTTTAATGACTGATTTTTTATTAAAATACTGAAATAAAATTCGTTATGCAGAAAAAACATGCATTTTATCACGTTGATCAATAATTCTAGTTTTAACAATACAAACAACACAAAGAAAATTTCCGAACGCGCGTTGTTAAATTGCTTTTGATTTTATTCTATTCTTCACCTATTCCGCTGCAGCGGGGAGTCAGGAGGAGATGCTATTTCTCCAAAACTGTTCACCGCTGCACTGGAGGATGTTTTCAAGACTGGACTGGCGAAGGCTAGGCATCAACATCAACGGCGAGTACATCACTCACCTTCGGTTTGCTGACGATATAGTAGTCTTGGCTGAGACTACGGAGGACTATGCTCGAATTACCTCATTGCTTAAATATATTCTGGATTTCAAGGTTTAGTCGAGCGTATAAGATCCTAAAATATCTCGAGACAGTAACGCATGGCAAGTTCTGAGGCATCGTGTAACAAACTATCCCCGTTATTAGTCTAAGTGAAAGATACCTAATTAAAGACATTTATCTTCATCTATCACTTTGAAATTTGTTTAATAACATCTTAGTCATCTTATTTGTAGGTGTTAACAAATAAGATGACGTCAACCTGAGTTACAATGTCGTTATAATCTCTCTAAAATAGGTTGATGAGCGTTTACATAAGGGCATGTAATCTGAACAGATTATGATGGTTCGTGGGTTGCACCTTTACCTTAGCCTATGGACATTTACGGCTTGAGATGTGTCAGAAGCGCGTTGCCGACTCCAGTGCAGGTACTGGTACTTATAATACTACGTGTAAACATGTTTGCTAAATAAATGTCTTATGTCTTATTGGATTTTTGGACCAGATTGTAATCGAAACTATCTCCTGAAAAACGATATCCAATAAGACGAGTGGATTCAATAAGGATTGTCAAAGGTACGGATGTAGGCTTAACGCAAACACACCGAGGGTTAATGGCAGGTGTAGGGTGGCGTAGAAATCGGTTGGCTCAGTAGACAAGATACGAGTGAGATTCGGGACAGTTTAATGTTAACTTGCGACATTTGCGACATCTCCGATTTCAGATATCTCGGTGGTATCACCAAATCCAAAATCCATTCTATAATATTATCAGTGCGAAAGTTACTCTGTCTGTCACCTTTTGTCGCTTAAAATGAGTGACTATTTGGGAATATGCTACGTTCAGATTTTAACAGCTAAAAGTGGCTCAGCGATCTATGGAGCGCTCAATGCTCGGAAACACCTGCGTGAGAAGTGAAACGAGGACATTCGTCAACGCACCAAAGTCACTGATATCGGCAATAGGAAACGTAATTGGTTAAACGCAATGGGCCTGCCATATCTGTCGCTGGGACGATTACCGACGGAGCCAGCGAGAGTTGCCTGGGAGACCTCGGGCAGGGAACCGTAGAGTGCGGAGACCGCCGGTGAGATGGTCGGACGATATTAAAAAGACAGCTGGACCGACCTGGACCAGGGCCGCTGCAATCTGATCATTTTGGGAATCCGTGGAAGAGGCATATGTCCAGCAGTGGACGTTATTATGCTGAAGAAGAAAAGAAAAGAGAGAAAAGAGATTTGAAATAAATTAATAATGAACCTGACCGCGAAAAAATCACTTAAGTAATTGTTTTATTTGTTTTGCAGTAGCTAATTTTACTTTATTTCGCCACTATTTAAGAGTTATTTTGTCGCAGTAAGTAATGTGTCGTACAAATAATACATAGGCTAAAAATATGAATAAAATATTAAAGAATAAGTTAATTTTTTATTTGTTTTGCTTATTCATTTAAGAGTCTTAGCATTTCAATACACAAACTTTTGAATATCTACTCGCCTTAAGATAAACTAGGAATATCACACGTTCCACGTAACTGTGTTGTACCGAAGTTTGTTGTAATCCATGATTTATTCAAACTTAAAGTTTGCACAAGCATTTAAGTTTTAGAAACTTTAAACCTAAGTTGTAAATAACGGAGATGCCGGCTTACCTGGCTTTTGCTCCCTAGAGAAAGATTTTTATTCCTTGAAATTGCAAAGCTACAAGAAACTTGACGAACCTTTTGCTACAGCCCGACATTCCATTAATTTCCTGGTACAAAACCTCGAAAGCTCGTTTCAGGATATTTTAATTAAGTGTTCAGAAGTGTAGAAAACGGAGCATTGTTGGCGCATCATTAATAATTCATTTCTTTCTTCAATGCGGCATTATGAGTCCCGGGTGCTTTGAGACGAAAGGAAAATATGATTACTTCCGACCGCCGAGAGAGAGATACGGAGAGGTGACGTCAAAGTCAATGATTGACTGACTGACTATCAACAGAATTATTATTTTGATTTAAGCTTTGTTTGGTGGTTTGGATAAGTAGGCTAGAATCCTAAGCTAACTAAAAAAAATATTGTTTCAAAGCAGTCATGAGAGGGATGGGTGATCACGTAACTTTTCGAACGCACTGTCAAATTCCCATACAAATGTGACAGTTAGATCTACCTGATGCACGTACAATGTGCTAAGTATGGGACTTTATGTGATCGACCTGCTGGTGAAAATATACAAAAAAAAAACACTCAAAACAAAATTGTGTCACTGTATTGTAGACTATTTTAATCATAATCATAATCATCATAATCATCATTTATTTCGGATACTTGTCCATATTTGTTAGTAGCGTACATAAGAACTTAATTCTAGTGTTAGTAATTACATACATTCATTATAATTCAATTACAAATAGTTCAATTATTTATTTATTAATATTAATTATTTATTTATTATTTTTTTTTTTTCAACAAACTTACTTTTTAGCACATTCAATGGTATTTACTTTTGCAAATCCTATCCTACTAATATTATAAACGTGAAAGATTGGATGTATGGATGGATGAATCACTTAATCTCAAAAACTACTGGACGATTTATGGGTCGTTCTTCTTTTTTACCGACAATGATCCGAGGTTTTTCTGTTTTTTTGGTTTTTGAACTATCGAAAATTGTGGTTTTGAAGTGCGATTTAAAAAAAATTGCATAGGTTTCTGCATTAGAACTAATTAAAGTTTCCTTTCTGGCCAATATAAATATTTATTTACGGTTGGTTTCTAAAAAAAAACATGTGACAAAGTGGACTCTTTCAGTGGGGACAACCTTTTGGTTTACCACTCTGTCACGGCATTCTACGAAAAAAAAAAAACATTAAAAAAATGCTAGTTAGAGAAAGTGAAATATTAAACATCACTAATGAATAAAATAATATGGACGTTCATTCGAACATTATAAAACCGTAAATATCATTACTCAAATGAGATGCCGTAATAAGACGAGGGACAGGCTATTGTCGGTCGAAAAGAAGAACGACCCTTATACGAAAAACTTTCCAGTTATGTACCTTATATATCAGAATAGGACATAGACTATAATTTATGTCAAATGTCATCCCTTTTAGGGATGAAAAAGGGAATGAAACTTTGTATGGAGCTAAATATTTTTGCTCGTTGCCTTCATCAGGCGCTGAGTCTCAAAATGTATGGGAAAACTAAAATCCGACTCCCACTTGACCTAAATTCTAATTGATATTATTGAATAAGCTATAATTTATGTCATCCCTTTTAGGATAGTTTTTATCCCGGGTCTACGCAGACGAAGCCGCGGGCGAACGCTAGTACTCTACTCGAAAGACGTCTACTGCTGGACATAGGCCTCCCCCACAAGACTGCCACAGCTGCTTTTAACAAAATGATTTACACAATCTTTAACTTCTTTGTAGCCATTTTTACCCGACTGCCGAAGGAAAGGAGGGTTATGTTTTTCGAGCGTATGCATGTATGTGTGTATGTCTTATTCTTTGGCACGCCCTGCAGCTTAAACCGTTTGACGGATTTTGACATATAAGGTGTCGTTGGATTCCTCGTAATCGTGGGACACATAGACTATAGGTAATATTTGCAAAAAAGCAGTTGGGTTTTTTGAAAAATCTTTTAATTAAATCTTTCTTTGCACTTTGCCATTCTCCGTGGCCCAGAAATAAGAAGCTGTTCAGCGAAATGCATGAAATTTCCGATTTAAAAAGATGGTACTTCAAAAGAATTTCTTTCATGTTCAGCAAGCTTAATGTAATAAATTTCTGAAATTTAAAAGCAAAAGGAAAATCTTTGTGAGCCGTTAAAATAAATCAAATTAGAGTTCCTAATTTTTTGTATTGATATTATATTATCTACCGGTAGGTACTTCATGATCATCCTACAAGCGTTTTTTCGCTGGTTGCTAAAGGAGCCCCGGGTCTACTACCGAAAGCTAATCAGATCTGATCTTAGAACCCAGAGGAAAAATTGGTATTAAACTACTTCTTTTCAATCTACATGTACATTATGTTTTAGAAAATCTTAGAATTTTTACCATCCTACAGTCATAAACGGATAAATTAAAATTAGAGAAGTATTAAGGTAATAACTGGCAAAACTCAAACAACAACAGGCTTTATTGCTGTCGCAATAAAGACTAAAACTCTGGCAATTTTAACTTGGGAGCTGTAACTGCTTACGATTTACAGGGCGGTTCGCCTCGAGGGTACCATTATTTCTGAATGCCTTACTTTCACATTATTGTATCTTACGTTTGCATTTTTAATGATTTCAATCTTATCATCCATGTAACAAGGTTTATTTTACTATGGATTATGATACGAACTTGAGTAAGTAGGCAGCAATTTTGTCTTTGGCGTTCTAAACTGCCGCTATATAAATAAATTGTAATAAATTTAAATCTATTTGGTTTATTGCGTGGTGCTGGTTGTTTATTTTGCGTATTTCATGGTGAAAATTATGCGTAGGATGAAAAATTAATGCCATTATCATCTTCGTGATCCCCCGTCTATAATAATTTGCATAAAACGTTCGACAAATGGCATAGAACTCCATCTTAATAAAGCCTATTTGTTTATTCAGGAGTCTTCTGAGTTGGCGTACAGAACGCCCGCTATCGAACAAACCCGATATTTAACAGATAGAAAACTCAAACAATGCCGTTCCGCTCTAACACATAGCACGTGCTCTTTCGTCTAGTTAGGGTTGTCGCGTTTTGGGGGACACTAACAGTATTTATTTATTTAATCTTTATTGCACAAAAGAATAAAGTAACTTATGGTACAAAAGGCGGACTTAATGCTATAAAGCATTCTCTACCTGTCAACCTTAAGGTAAAGCAGATAAATTGATGAACGAAAGATGGCTCAAAGCCATGAAATTGTATTCTACTGTTATTACATTCCACAGCAACCCGCCTAGCGGGCGCCTACGCCGTAGCCGCTTACCGGTACTTAGATCCTGTGGTTTTCCCGCACAGTAGCGGAAAGCGGCTATGGCGTTGGCGCCCGCTAGGCAGGTTGTTGGCAGTGAATGTGTTCAAATTAAAATGGAAGGCAGTGCCGCAAGCATTCTAATAATTACCTTTTGTTTCAAATAACTACGTTCATTAAAACAGGTGTTAATCTCTAGTAGGGGGGTTCGAGTAGGCTTTTCATAATTAATGGCCCTCATAAATACAGTTTATAGTGGACCCCGATGTGATCAGGAGTACTTAGTGAAAGTACGATTATTCAGTTGCACATTGGAAGGAGAACTAACGCTAGAATTAACGCGTTTGGAAGCTAGTAATGGGAGTCCCAAAAGCCTTTCATACATTTGAATTATAAAGAAACAACAGTTTTTTTTCGGACTTTTTTGTTTCATTATTGAATCAGTGCCTGGGCGACCGAGCTCAGCTCGGGTGAAAATACATAGAAAACGAATTTTCCCAGACATGAGACCTAGCTAGATCGATTTCTCCCCGCTTAAACTCCTATATTCCAAATTTCATCGAAATCGTTAGAGCTGTTTCTGAGAACGTGATTGCAGATATTGCACGTTTAATAGTATAGGATATAGTAGGTGCACGTATAGGGTGTTATATGGATGGTGGGTTTGGAATTTGGATGCGGCCTTGGTGCGTGGCGGTGGCTTTTCGTCCGTTTGGATATCCAACGGGCCGCGCAAACTATCTTAAAATAATCATCATCATCATCATATCAGCCGAAAGACTCCCACTGCTGGACATAGGCCTCCCAAAGCCCACAATGACCGATCCTGGGCCACCCGCCCGCGGCCAAAAATGATTCAGGTTTTAAATTCATGGACCGATTGGGTGCGGCGCTAATCTATTCGGCTCGTTCGAGAGATCGCAAAGGCCCATCAGCTCCATTATCATATAATCCCTAAATATAAAACCAATTTCCTAAGCCATCAACAGCTTTGAAAATCCGGCTCTAACAAGAATTAATATGCGTCGCGTGAATTCAGATCCCAAGAGTGAAAAAAGCCGTCAAGTTCCTTGCTTATTGAGCGAGCGACGCGAACGAAGTTCTCTGCTTCAGCTTGGGACAAAATTCTTTTGCATGTTCATTTTTCAACCGATTACGACCAGTTAGCCTTGTGGATAGTGACGCTGCCTATGAAACTGAAGATCCTGGGTTCGAACCAAAATCGAAATCACATATATGGGTACTTAAATACATGTGTTCAATAAATAATATAGTTCAGTATAGCCTGCCTCTAAGGCGTACAATATTTCTAAATAAACGAAATTATATTTTAAAAATTGTTTTTTTTAGATGCGTAGTTCCTTAACCCTTTCATCGCCAAGAACGCCTAAAGGTGTCGTGTGTAGTCGTGCCCGCAGCGCCAAGAACGCCTTTAAGTGTTACAACGTCCGTTGTCAAAACAACCTTCAATCTTTATTATAAGGTTCATATTCACTCTCTTTTGAAAAAAAGGTTGGCGTGTCAGTGACACTTTAGTACGTGAAGAATGGCTTAAAAGGTTAAAAAATTATTGAATAAAGAAAACACGTGTTCCGCTGAACATTTTACGAGATATTTATATCCATAATGATAATTAATATCAAAATATTTGTGTGATGAGCATGAATATTTGTTTCTGAGTCTTGGATGTTTTCTATGTATTTAAGTATTTATATCTATTATATATATCGTCGTCTAGTACCTATAACACAAGCCTTATTGAGCTTACTATAGGCCTAGTTCGATTTGTGTAAGAATGTCCCCTAATATTTATTTATTTATTTATTTATTTAATTAATAAAACCAATATTGGCAGTGAAAACCACTTTGCGCCATATTTATTGAAGATAAGAGCACGACTGCCGTTTACTAGCTGCAATAAAACTAGAGATGTTTCATTTCATTCATAAAATTACCGATAACTGCAGTCATAAATTTAGTTTCGATATTGGACTGTAACGGTATTACTTCGATATCTCAACCAATCCAGTCCAATCCAGTCCAGTTGATGGCCCAAATTTGAAATTACATCAAAAAAACAAAAGTTACTCATTATTCCACAATTCCTAACCAATAAACAAATAAACTTGATACTAACTTTAAAATAATTAACTAACAAACTAATCTTAAATCTTATTGATAATCTAATAATTTTATTGTTATACTTTATTATAAATTCACCTAAAAATAATTCCGTGTTAAAATGTGAATGATGTGTTCACCTATAATTGGGGTACGTAAGTGCCTAAATACCACATAACTATTTAAATGTAACTCACTCTTCTTATGTACTCTGTTGGTGTCCCGTATAAATAAATAAATAAAAAAATAAAATAAAAATAAATACTGTCATAATAATATACAGCTAAGTGGAAAAACTACATACATGCCACAGAACGGTAAACCCATTCGAGGCAACTCAACACTACGTACGTAGCGCGTAGCAGCGTTTTTCCGCTCTGTAGCGGAAGTCTCACGTAGAGGCATGGCTCATATGTGAGTCATTGGCCATGAATGGGTTAACATACAGGCAATATCACTTTTATCACACGGCAAAATTTTATAATGTTTAATTGCATTTAAGGCGAGTAGGATATGTAAAATGATCAGTTGAGATGCGCTAAACCTAGAAATGAAATAAAAATTGTATGTTGTATGCCTAAAAACACCAGCTTCTAACATCTCATCATCATCATCATATCAGCCGAACGACGTCCACTGCTGGACATAGGCCTCCCCCAGAGAGTTCCAAAGTGACCGGTCCTGCGCCACCCGCATCCAGCGGACTCCCGCGACCTTTACCAGGTCATCAGTCCACCTTGTACCCTACCACGCCGCGCCTTCCGGTACGTGGTCGCCACTCGAGAACCTTTCCGCCCCAAAGGCCATCGGTTCTACGTGCAATGTGCGTGCCCCGCCCACTGCCACTTAAGTTTAGCAATTCGGAGGGCTATATCGGTTACCTTGGTTCTGCTGTGGATATTATAACATCTATCTAAACACAAATGAGCACGAATCGGTTTCGATATTTTTCTTGCTAACCACTCAGTCGCAACGAGCCCATCTATTGTTATCCCGTAGATATTTACATATTCATTACACACGGGGGTCAAAAACATCAGTACAGGGCCAGCCTGAGGCGCACCGTTTCATGTCGCCCCCAACGAGTCGCGCTATTTTCAACATGTCATATAAAGATGCATATTTCTTTCTTTGTATGTAGCTGCCACATTAATTTTGTGGAATTTAGATCTCGCGTTCTTCTTTTTGTTTGGAATCTCTTTATGGCGGTCTTTGCAGTTATTTAGCTTTTTTTTAGCTCGTTATACATAAAAATAACAATCAGCTGTATGCTGCTATATGATCTCCATTTGCTACGATCCTGACAAACCACTTTCGCTTCACTCACCTTCATAACATTTCTCATACATGCTCGTCGGTTTAGGGTACTTTTGACCTGGCCTTTTTGTAAGATTTCTCCAATTTGATCGGAGAAAGTTCGCCTAGGTCTTCCCCTTCCAACTTGCCCTTCCACTCTTTTTACATACACTCTCTTCGTTAATCTTCTTTCATCCATCCTCTCTACATGCCCAAACCACCTTAACATACCCTTCTCAATTCTCGTGACTATATCTCCATCCATTCCAAGCTAAACTTAATTGATATTATATGTTAATATGATTTTTTTAGTTTTTGTATGATTTTATTTTTACACATTTCATGTTACGTATGTATTTCCTTTCTTTTATTATCATTATGTGTTTATGTGTTACCTACCGTGTCCTCACTGGACGGACCCAACCATACCATTGTCTTATATTAGTGTGTCACAAATAAATGTTGTCTAATATAACTAGACGGTTCTACTCATCTTGGCCCGCGGCTATATGTGTTTGGTGGGCTTGTATCCATGCAGGTTTGATTTGTATGGCAGTGACAGGGCAGTTATCGTTACAGGCGCACACACCCACACACCGGCAGTTCCAACCGCACGCACACATTCAGCCGCGCGCAAATATGTCAAGAACTGTCAGTAACCTCGTTTGCAAGCAGGACATAAAAACCGGACAAGAGCGAGTTCAACTCGCGTGGTGAGGGTTCCGTAAAATATTGAGAATTTTCCCGTTACTTTGAATATTCAAACTTCTTATAGGTTACCCTGTAATAGCAAGGAACTATTTTCCATATTATTTTCAGAATTTTAAGCCTAGTAGTTTCGGAGATAAGGGGGGGATGGTCAAAATTCGACTTTTTTCCTAAATTACTTTAAAACTGTTTTTGCTAAAATTATAAAACCAAAATATCCGAGATGCTTATAACCTTTGATACCTATGTCACACAAAACAGTTTACGAAACTTTTTTTTTTTAATTTCCAGTTTACCACTCAAAAGTGGCCCCCTTGTTCAGAATTCTTTAATTCACTTTATGCGTCCCTCTTTGGGTCACCAATTCACATATGTGTACCAAATTTCAACTCAATTGGTCCAGTAGTTTCGGAGCAAATCGGCTGTAACAGACGCACGAGTGATCCTATAAGGGTTCCTTTTTTTTCCTTTTGGGGTACGGAACCCTAAAAACGAACTTTGCGTTTTAGAAATTAAATTGTGTTATGTAATCTCCCGTCTTTCTCACACACTATTATAATTTTGGCGTTTATGTAGTGTTTATGACACAAAGCTACAACTGTTAATTGTTTTAGGACTGAAAGCTAAGCTCCAGCCACTCCGACTACCTACTGTTTCAGCTAATGTTACCTTCGGGGCTATAGTTGTTCACTAACTCAGTTACAGTGTTAAACTATTATTATAATGTGTTTTGGCTACAAACAGGCACGTTTGGGCTTTTCCAAATGATTTACGAGGCATCGCTCACACAGCGTACACAAGAGAATATGTTAGGATATAGGATAGGATATATGGTAGTATATAAAAAGGATTCTGCTTCGCATGATATTTTGTATCATCTTCGTATTCATTTATTTACTTTATGTAAAGAGAGTTAGTTTATGTTATTTGAGACTGTTATATGTTGTTTGTTTTTGTGTTATGACATTTTATGTTTTTCCTACGTGTATTTATTTCAAATTCAAATATTTATTCGGAAAAAGTCTTATAGAGGCATATAAAGATAAAGCAAGTATTCAAGTATTTTATTGCATTCATGTTGTTATAGTAAAGTACATAGTTGACACATGTTACAGTAAGTCTCAAATATGAACCCTGTAAGGGCATCGCAATACATAGGTATTTATAGATTAAGTTAGAATTAATATTCTAACAGAATAACATAAGCCGTAGGCACCAACGGTATACATACAATACAATACAATACAATACAAATACTCTTTATTGCACACCTCACACGAACAAAGCAGTTACAGAGAGAAACCATACAATAACATGTAGGTAGAGGTAGACAACAGGCGGTCTTATCGCTGAAGAGCGATCTCTTCCAGACAACCTTTGGGTATCGGAGAAAGAGATAAAACTAGATTATGCAGTAGGTGGTGCAGAGATTATTATTAATCAAAAATCAAAAAATTATAAAAATAAACGTACATAAATACCTCTATGTATAAACATCTTATCTCTCGATAATTAACTATGGAAATGCTAATGTTAAATTATCTTTAATAAAGTGGTGTCACAGGACAGGCCTAGCCTAGTGTGAGCCACTGTTTTTTGTAAGTGCATAATGTGAATCATACTCTGAAATAAAATTTTACTTTTTTTTTTTTTTTTTTTTACATACATACACAATCATACATATATACAAATAACACAAAAAATGCATAGTTATTTCTAGGCATTTTGTGTGATCTTTATGCATTTGTTGTTGATGTTAGTACCTATTTAAATTATTAAAATGTATGTGTGTTTTGTGTTGTAAATGTATTTAAATTATTAAAAAGCTCATGTCCATTCCCAAGTTGTGTGGATACTACAGGGTGTATTATCAAACGGGGCAGTGAGAAATAATCTGAAACTACAAGAGATACGGAAATTTGCTCTTAGGAGTCACCAGACCAATTTTGAAAAAATACGATATGATACGAATATTCTTGAATACACCCTGTATACTTGTGACAGAATTTGAAATCGGATGAGTAGTTTAGGCCATACAGAGATTTAGGTTCGCGTCACTTCTGTGGCCATTGACAAAGTTAAGGGCTACCTATTTGCCGGATTGACGGGGGCAAAAATGTACCAGTGCTCAATCAAATCAAATCGAAAGCTTTATTTATCCCTTACAAAAAAATAAAATGATTTTAGAAGTTAATCTACATAGTGTTAGTACGTTTCTTAAAATTATTTGTTTTGTTTTTATTTGTTAGGTGTAAGAGCCGCCTTCCGCGGTAAAAGCCTCCTCCAAATTATGCCAAAGTTTTCTATCTTGGGCCAATCTTGGCCAAAGTGCTCTAGCTACTTCTGCGATGTCATCGCTCCATCTTTTGAGTGGTCTGCCTCGTCTCCTGGTTTTGTAAATTGGGTACCAATTTGTAACGGTTTGTGACCATCTACCATCTGTTACTCTTTGTAAATGTCCAGCCCACTTCCATTTGAGGGATAATATGTGCTTAACTGCGTCTTTTGCCCTTGTCCTTTTCCTAATAACTGTACTTCTAATGCGATCCTTTAATTTTATATTCATGTAACTTCTTTCTATCCCCCTTTGGCATTTTCGTATTTTATTTAGATGTGTTTTCTTGAGAGGCCATGTTTGGCAGGCATATGTTAAGCAGGGTGTCAAACAGATGTTCATGGCTTTTGTTTTTAGTTTTATTGGTATAGGCCCTTTAAATATTTCCTTCATCGACCAGTATTTGTTCCACGTGCTAGTGATTCATTAAAAATCGACTAAGTTTATCGACATCGAAAAAAAGCATTTTTTAACCATCATTATCATAACTAATGGCTAAGTTTGAATAATTTTAATTATGTGCCAACCTCTTTCAATACATACTTATCGCTACTATAAACAACCGATATCTGACATTCGATCGATCGATTCGATCAAACAGAGAGAGAGGGATATTTGGCAGCGATAAAATCCTGCACTAGAAATCTATCGCAAAATAAATAGGCTTTCTAACTGTAGCAATGTAATTTTAAAATTTTATAATACTCTGATACTGAAATGATATATTGTATACTGTTTTGAAAAAATGACACCTCGCCGAGTTTTTTACGCCGGTTCTTCTCGAGGCAGAGGTTTTCTTTCCGAACCGGTGGTAGTTTATCGACATTCATAGGTGCATGTAATATGCCTAAATTGAAGAATAAATCACTTTGACTTTGACTTTGAGACGACACAGTCAGTCAACTGTGTCGATTCACTTTTGACAACCATTGAAATTACATGGAATAATTCGTTTAGTACAACAATATTAGTTAGCATTCCGACCAATTAAGCCTACCCTTTTGTTTTTTAAGTCATTATATAAAATATTAAAGTAATTAATTCCTCAAAAAGTTTATTTAAGTGCATGTCGTTTTCCTCTTAAATCAAATTCTTAAAATCACGCAACGGTTGTACGTTATTTTTATCGATATCAATTAATAAAATTAGATTAATGTGTCCTCGCACTATTAAACGTCAATACAGATTTGCCCCCGTCAATCCGGTGTCATATGATTTCATGCAAACAAAACATTTTTTTATATATACGGAAGCCCTTAACAGGAAAGACGTCTTTTTTCACTCAATCTGTATCAAAAAGATTACTTCCTCATGTTTTTAGAAGAAAATGTTGCGAATTTATTTTTGCGTACATATAGCAGCACAAGTACATACTCTTCAATTCTCCGTTAAACAGGAACCAAATTCACAGAATCATTAAAAAAGCATTACCTTTCGAGGCCGTTTCCGGATCTCGAAAAATTATCCCAAAATTCTAATTCGCCAGGAATTGTTTCTCTGTAATTACGCTCCCGCTTTGTTATTCACATTCGCCCCTGACTCACCTCACCACTCTCTAGCTAGTATACATTGCCCTAGGGCGACAGGTCAAGAGTCACAAGATGTGTCTGCTTATAGCATTAGGCATACAACGTGCTTGTTTGCCACAGTCACAGTTTAAATAAAAAATTGCAATTTTTCCTTTATCTGTGCTATAAGACGTTGCTTCGTACCAAATTTCAAGATTCTGAGTTCACGGGAAGTACCCTGTAGGTTTTGATTGTCTTGCGAGTTTCGAAAATTTGCGGCATAAACGGCTGTATCTTTTGATTGCGTTGGCTTAGAAGCTTGATTTTTCCACAGCTCTAAGAGACAGTAGACTTGTGTATTTGGTATAAATTTGAGCTTGATACCTCCACGAGTTCCTGAGAAAAAGGGTCTTGACAGACGGACGGACGGATGGACGGACAACAAAGTGATCCTATAAGGGTTCCGTTTTTTCCTTTCGAGGTACGGAACCTTAAAAATAGGTAGTAGGCATAATCGGAAGTCAAACTGGCCTGAAGCGGGTTAACAGTATATCTATACTTTGTGAATTCCATTACTGATAACGTAATTCTATGTGCCAGGCTCAAATGACCAAACTTTATCTGAATTACTTGACTCTTACGCCGTTTTATTTATTATTTGATCGGCGGAGGATCGTATTAGAGGCTTTTGTTACCAAATTAGGGTTGGTATTTCACAAATTCGCTCCTAGCCTTATCAGTTGTTTTAAATTTTGTGTTCGAAGAGAGGTTTAAGTTTACAGGGATTTTCGTTTTAATTTAATTTATATATACATAGGTAAACCATGAAATATACGGTTGGAATTACTCGTAAAGTGTCCAACTTTTATGACCCTTATTAATTAATTTAAAAATTATTGCAAAAATTTAATTATTTCATAGACTTTAACTTGTTTTGTGAGCCTAATTAAATAAATAAATAAATAAATTTCCAGAATGTACGCGCGTCAGGTAGATCTAAATGTCAATTTTTATATGGAAAAATGACAGTTCGATCTACCTAACGCGCGTTCAAAACGTTACGTGATTACCCCCCAGAACCAAACAAATAACAAAACCTACGCAACTTTATTCTTACACAAATCAAGTGTCCCAGGAAAAATTGTGTCTGAAAAACCCGAGGCAAAACCTGATAAAAATTGTAAAGTACATACAAACGAGCTTGGATAAAAAGTTACATCGGTCAGCTGGGAGACTCCTTGTTTTTTTACGAACGTTTCATCAACTTTTGCAGTAGAACTCGCTCAATAGGGTAGAGTAACTTCTGCGGAACATTTTCTGTGGCCAATAGAAAACTTGTAATAACATTTAGGATTTTTGAGGCAGAATGTGTAATGAAGGACTAGGGACGATGACTTAGTAAAGTTCGAGGGAGTCCGCTTGCTGCGCGTGGCGCAGGACCGATCATTGTGGGACTCTTTGGGGGAGCCTATGTCCTGCAATGGACGTCTTTCGGCTGATTTGATGGCGATGATGATTAATAATAACAGAGATTTTTTATTTTAACTTCGAGTCAAAAGAATTATAAATGTAGCCAATTTCTACACAATGTTGTCGCGCCTGAAGGTTATTTTGAATAAGAGAAGGGTCATTTATAGTTTCAAAAACAAAAAATTACCACCCGGTTGTTGAAAATGAACTAACGTATACTAGGGGGGGTCTGACCATTGGATGACGGTACCATGACACAGCAGTGTCGAAGATGATATCATCTCTCGCATCTTCAAAAAGTGCGTAAAATTTCATGTCTTCAAACAATTATTGTCATAAAGATTAGTCACCTGTCACCAGTCAAAAAACGATGACGTAACGTAATATATTGGACAAGCCCCTGTAAAACTCACGAGCCTGCCTACATATTATTCAATTTGTTTTAAATTTCGAATAAGTAAATCGTCAAAAAAAAAAATGTATTGAACCTGAGGGGTAACCACGTATCGAAAGAAAGAAGAATATACATTTATTCACAAACACACAGGACACACATATTAAACAATAAAATAAACAAGAGAAACATATAAAACATGAAACAAGTGAGTCTCTGCGGCAGTGAACCGGACACTGGCTCAGCATTATGCTGACACCTACAGTAGGGTGTTGCTTAAAAACCGAAAATTTGAAATTTAAGTGAGTCACCCTATTATATTGGTCTAATACGTGAAAAAATTACGTCTGTTTTTTATTTTTATTTTTGGATAAGATTTAGGGGTCGCTACCGAATTTTGAAACTCCTTAAGCTTGCGTTTCTCCATAGTAAGTTTTTTTTTTATTTTAACATTTTTCTAGTTTATTGAGCTACATTTGATAAAGAAGGAATAAACAATCGAGAAAATACGATTTTGGTTCACGAAATGTTCGACGCTTATTTGAAATCAAATATAAAGTCTTAAAATCATCGCCAAAGTCCGTTTTTAGCATATTTAGCACAATAAAATTCATTTTTGATTTACTGACTGAAATTTAGTGATTTTTTTTGATGTTTTCCAGATTATTCGTTTCCTACCATTATATGTAGCTCATTAAAAAAGTAAAATGTTAAATATATAAAAAAAACCTTACTATGGCGAAATGCAAACATTAAAGAATTTCAAAATTCGGTAGCGACCCCTAAATCTTATCCAAAAATAAAAATAAAAAACAGATGTTATTTTTTTACGTATTAGAACAATACAGTAGGGTGTCTCACTGAAATTTAAAACTTTCGGTTTTTAAGCAACACCCTAACCTACAGCGCTGATTTTCAGCCAGTACCGTTGGTGACTCACGGAAACGTCATACAATTTTAATATATAAACTACATACTAATATATTATTAGGATAGGCGAGAGAGAAATAAACATAAATACGAAGTGAGATATATTGCACGGCACTACCTACATGCAGCATCAATCAAAACAATAATACATTAAAATGTATAAAACTTACTTATGGAAATGAAACAACAACTAGATAAAAAAATTAAAACAAATGAACAATCGGCATATTTTTTGCTGTAACAGTGCTAGATTAAGGTATCTATTTTTGGAGCGTCAACAAATAGCCTTTAAGTATCGTTTCGAAGGACAATTTAACTGTCATTTTGTGACAATTTTAGTGACATTTAGATCTACGTGACGCGCGTACAATGCGTTACGCGATCGACCTGCAGCTCACAAAATTTCACGGGATTGGTTGATAAATACGACCTGTAGAGAAGTTGGATATCTGGACATCCGGACATACATTTTTTTTTCCCAAGTCGAAACGGACAACTTAATTCGCTTCGCTCGCTCATTCAATAAATCTATCAAAATATGTGACTAACGACGTGTGGCGAGCTTCCGGACGAATATTACCGTCTATCTACATCTCTCTATCCTTTCAGAGTCCAATGCTGACTGTTAATTAGAAGTTTTTAATTTTTAATAGACCTTGTAAAGATTTTGCCCAAAAAATATTTGTAATTCTGGTTTAAGAACTTTATTTCTTTCTCATAAAGAATTAACAAATTCACTTATGACATCACATCACATGAGAAATTAAAATTAATTAACATTTCCTGTAGTAAATAAGTATGCTAAAAACTAAAAACTAAACTTGCAGACGGTGTTAATTTTATATTTTATACATAGTTACTTGTTGCAGTAAGAGTACAGTAAGAAAAAAAAGGAAGTGGGTAGAACTATATTTGTTAGGCAACTAATGCAGCGCGATCGTACACATTAGCCATCGATTTCAATTCATGCATAAACAAATTTAAACGATCTACGAAACTAATAGACCCTGGTGAACATGGTAATTTCGAAAAGTTTCTTCTATAAGTATATTCAATAAATTAGTTATTGTACACATAAGTAATTAATAGAATAAGAAGATCGCGCTGTAAAAGATAAGACACGAGAAATGTGTTATAAATACCGATTTACCTAAAATATCACCTTGAGACACCAAAGCGACGGTTTGCCCCCCACGAAACAGGGAATCGTCGGGTATTTACACTCAAATATTATTCTCGTTCCTTCCCCGAGGGTCAACAATTTAAAAGGAAAATATATCTCGTAAGTAAAGATAAAGTAGGTACAACAAAAGAGCCATTGTCGTCTTCACGCTCATACATAAAACATGCTTTGCTCACGTATTCCCAAAAACATTACGCGTGATATGGTGCTGTCAAAGGTATAAGCAATCATCATGAGTGTGATTTGTTTGCCTGGAAATGGACGGTATACAAGGAATGTCTCCATTACCTGGATGGCACATTCTGCATTGTGCAGGAACCTATGCGAGGGGATGGAGCATCTAACTTTATTAGGATTAAATTAGTTTGTATAAATAACATTAGTTAATAGGTTGTGCTTGTATACTAACAAATTATGGATACTACTGTCCGAAATAAAGAATTGAATTGAATTGAATACATCTGAAATGCACCAAAACGGATGCCACTCAGCATATGCCAGCAGCAATATATGCTAAAGACGCTGGTTTTCAGGGCACCCAGATTTTATGTATGTGTTAATTTAGTTTCTCGGCGTATTGGTTTATCTGTGATGCCGTGTGAATATACTTATGTCAAATAAATAAATAAATCATCATCATCATCACCCGAAAGACGTCCACTGTTGGACATATACCTCCCCTAAGAGTGCCAAAGTGACCGGTACTGCGCTACCCGCATCCAGCGGACTACCGCGACCACTCGTAATAAGCAATCACTCGTTTCAAAATACCACTACACCAGATCGGCCCAGAATAAACTAGTGGCTCTGTTCCTGCTAACTAAACTAACCTGCTCATAAAATTTCACGAGAATCGGTTGAGAGAGCGACCTGTTGAGAACAGCCGGACAGCCAGACAGCGGGACATCCGGACATACGAACGAATTTTGGCCCATCTGAAATGAAGAACTTCGTTCTCTTCGCTCGCTCGTTCAATTATGGTACTTACATACAGAAGGTCCGTCTTTCGACAGCTATAGAAAACTCAAATCAAGCCAACCCGCTCCAACGCATAGTACGTGCTCTTTCGTCTAGTTAACACTTTTACTGGCAGGAACCCGCCTACGCCACAGTCGCTTTCCGCTACGTACAAGGAAAACCACGGGATCGACTACGAGCGTAGCGCATGCACGCGTTTTGTGTAACACTGACTGCGACAACGCCGGCCGCACGACTACGAGTATGTGCGAACAATAGTGTCACTGTCCGGCGGTGTTGGTTGTCGGATTCCGACCCGAGTCACAGTCAACCACAATACATTGTGACGACATTTTAGTGTGATGTTTTCCACATTGAATTAAACCCAAACATTTATTCGTGACGATACAAAAAATAAAAGAATAAATAAATTAAAATTACACAGGTTATGTCACGAAATGGACCCAGCCCAGGAAGTTACTTATTTATAACCAAGAATATTTATAAAAATGTAAATGGACAGGGAAGGCGGTCTTTAGTGTCGGCGGCGGATATCCATTTTGGGTCGTTGCGCCACGGCAGTAGTAGTAAATGTTTTGTTGAATCAAGAAGAATATATTGATTTTAATATTGTGTTGTAAATGTAGATTTTTCTCGTAGTTAGTATTATATACCCGCGACAAAGCTACATTGTAAATGACACATCAAAATCGGTGCAATGGTTTCCTAGCTTTGGGCTAGAGACCACATCAATCTCGCTTGCGCCACGCGCCCCTGCTGGCACGGCCGCGCGCGCGCACCGACCTGCTGCACCACGCGCCGCTCCCGAGCGCACTCTCTGTCCTCAACTCCGTGCTGGACGCAGCACCGTCCTGTGATCTGTTCACAACCAAATTGGCCTGCTTGTTGCAAAGTTTTTATAGAACGTGTGTTAGATTAAGATCTGTGACGCTTTGGCGGTTAGCTGTAAGTTGCAGATGTACCTTTTGATACAATAAACAATCAATATAGGAGCGTTGATAAGTCTATAGATATACATATTCACTACGAAAACCTGATATCCTTTCGTCATTCACTCGCCAGTACCCGGCTGTTGAAAGGCAAAAACTTGCCTAACGATCGTTTGGCAGTATTGGTTACAATGTACATTCCCTTTGTAGCCGCAGCCATTATTGGAATTGGAAATACAGGGTAAAGTGGGGACGCGATAATCAACATAATATAAGATTACGCATAATGAAAATTTGAAGTCTTGGTTTGAGATTAGATGTTAAATGTTATTGAAATCTGGAACGCGCGCAAACTCAAATATATAGCGAGGTAAGTCACAGACGAGACCAGGCCCCGTAGCATGGTTGGCCTTGTCACGCGATAGGTGATAGGATAGAGCGTGCGTCACTGGCTGACACCGTTTGATAGAACGAGACGACGCTCTTATCTTGTCACTTGTCGCGTGATAAGGCCAACCATGCTACGGCTCCTGAATCTTTTTATGCACTGTGTCTTTTAATTTCACAGCATGTGGGCAACGGATATTGATGCAGTATGTAATTTTGAGTCGATACGTGTTGCTAACTCATTTTGTCGATTTTTTTGAGTTCGGTCGGTTTCATTCTGAGGGTGCGATTTATTTTATCTCAGTCTGTTATTTGAAAATATTAAAACGTAACTGAAAATTATCGAAGTGAAGTTCGCGAACAATAATTACACCTAGACGCAAAAGTTCTAGAACATAAACAAGCTACATTTTATAAATTAAAGCAACAAGCGAATACTGAAATGCAGAGAAAAATAAACGAAACTATACTTGAAACCCTTTTTTTATTGTAAACGTTTGTGCGCTCGTATAATTTTTTATTGCGTTGCAACCAGTAAAAAATAAGGTACAATTTACCTTTTGTCAATTTACTGATCATTTTATTGAAGACGTACCGGTATATATTTACACATATATTTTCTAACGACGCTTTGAGAGTAAGCTTTTGGATTCCTTTACAGGCAGATAACATGCATTTTATTTCTATCTATTTAACCCGAGACGCAAACGATATATTATGATATTTGTGTATCTGTGTGATTTAAGTGCGGTCTTTTTAAAGTCTTGAGACGTTCCTTAGCTATGTTTGCTGTGTCAAAGGGCTTATTTTAATTTTATAGTTTATGTAGTTCTTTTATGAACTATTTACCTGTAATTGGCCCTAGTCCCACCCGATGGAAAGTGTTAAGAGGCCAAATATGAAGCTCATTACTGGTTCAATACTGACATAGATCCACATAAAAATAAATAAATAGTAAAGAACAATCTTACACAAATCGATCGAGTCCCATAGTAAGCTCAATAAGGCTTATGTTATGGGTACTAGACAACGATATATTTAATAGATACAAAGACTTAAATATATAGAAAACATCCAATACTCAGGAACAAATGTTCATGCTCATCACACAAATATTTGCCCTTACCAATACCCAGGACCTTGCTTCGTAGGCAGCGTTACTACCCACTAGGCTAACCGGTCGTCAACATTGATTGCCTTTCGAAGCTCCTCTTGCTTGGAAGAACCTTTATTGTAATTGACAGGGAATACAGACGACGGGAGCGTATTGCATTCCTTAGCAGGACGCATAAACGAAGAAGACGCAATACAGGTATTGTGTTACGACACGGCTTCGCCAGCATTTCTCTACTAACGCGAAATACGGCTTTCCTTCTTTTGTTTTAGTGATGCTCTTAAAATAGTATTGAATCAGTTTTCGGCTCTTTGGTTTTTATTTCGTTTTTCGTTTCGATATTTGTGTATGTATAATAGTGTTGGTTAAACATATTAGTGGGTATGTGGGTCACACAGATGCTGCATTACAAAAAATATGTTCGATTTGCGAAAGTTGGGACAAAGTTTAACAGTAACTTTGTAAATTCTAACAATTGAATAATCCTACTTCCTACACGTACTTAATATTATAAATGTGAAAGTTTGGATGTTTAGATGTTTGTTACTTAATCACACTTTAACGCCTCAACCGATTTGGATACTGGATTAAAATATAGGATAGTTTTCCGGGTCCACGCAGACGAAGTTTCGGGTGAGGCTAGTATAAGATAATCGTCAAATAAAAATAATTTTCAATTAACATTACTACACCAGCCTAAGCGCACATTGTAATTTTTCCATTAGTAATTGAAATTTACTCACTCTCTAAGTGTTCATACTAATGATTCATTAACCTTCCTCGTAATGAAGTATAATTGAAAAAGGGCTTCCGAATGACTGACCCGATACGAAGAGTAAAACACAATTTCCGGTTACTAAAGAACACTAATCTAATAAAACTGCAGACTTTTAGCGAAAAAGATACTCGATCATTAGCGAAAGAGGAACTGCGAACCGGGCGGAGGTTTCAATGGACCGAATTTTATACTAATACATATATATTATAAAGAAAGAAAGTCTGTGAGATTATAGATATGTAGATTGTAAAGATATGCAGGGGTAATTTTCGGAACCAACATTCTTTCAACTGTGTATAAAATTGACTTTCTGGATGGACATACGCCATAATAAGGCTATACCTGTCATCCGTTCTCGTTAATCTCTCAACCGATTCTCGTGAAATTTTGTGAGCGAGTTCAATAATTATATGAGTTATTCAACAACAAGGTCAACGGAGCCCTTTTAGTCCATTACAGACTATAAAAAACAGTGTTAAGGGGAGAGACAACGTCTCTTATGGCCATATAAGCCGATACGGGAGCGGCGCGCACGACCGCAAGTCATGCAGGTGAGACTTGCTCGCAGGGAACAGGTGCTATGCCGGTGCCTCTTGGCTCACTTATTCGCGAGAATCCTAAACCAGGGGCGCTTCACTCTTTGATTTCGTCGCGCCGCACAAAAACATGCCGTTCGGCCGCCTTTAGGCGGTCTATCAGTGGTTGCCGCGCGCTGTTACGGGTGGGTACGGGACGCACGCGCTCGCGCTTTGCATTGTATCATCATTCGCCTTGTAAAATAAATATGCCGCGTCGTCTATTTATATTGGTAGAAAATAATTTTCTTTACATTATGTTTATGTATGTAAGTAACCCCGAGTTGCGTGTCTTCGTCTTACATTTTGCAGAAACAGGCAGCTTTAATGTCATAACCTAAAGGCAAATTACACAGCTTGTGAGTTGGGTGATCCTAAGTAAATAAAGAATCATCGTAATATCGTTAGTAAAATACACTATTATACTAACGTACCTATAATTTAATAGGTCGAGCTGGCGGTAACCCTAGCTCTAAGGCTCCGCCTCTGAAAGAGCGCGTTGCATGCGATAGAAAGAAATGGCTACATTTAGGCTCGTTTGGCGTACCTAAACAGGGAATTTGTTAACAGAGAACCTTCTGTACGTAGTACTATTACTTATTCTGTGCCTAAACCAGGCTTCGTCATGAGCGACTATGTGATAGTGTCACTGTCCGCCGGTGTCAACCGCGTTCGGGTGAATTTACACCTCCGAGGTGTTTTTTCCACACCTCTCTTTCATCCGAGACACTTTCGATACAGATGAACGAGATTTTAAAATGTATAAACAAGTATTTCGGGGTAAATATTACATAAATCGGAAGGCCACGACAAAAAGTTACTTTTTAGTGTTTAAAAAAAAAGTGATATTTCAGAAAAAGAAAACGACTTGACATAATGCATGATGATTACATCAAACAAAAGTGTGGAAAACATTAGTAACCGAGCATTGATTCTCATTTTAGACATTGGACCCTAAAAGCGGGTAGCAATTATTTCATTAAGCCCCGCGTCTGCCTGGAATTACCTGGGTAATAAACTTACTGGGGCGATGAGAAATTAGGGTTGCCTAGGTTACTGGTAAGTCCACGCCGCTCCAGCGGGTTTATGGTTTTGGAGAACTCTTTTTTAGAATACATACTTGAAAATTCTTTTTTAGAATACAGTCTGTATTTGAAAAAGTAAATTGGTGACTGTATTTTTCAATTAATGTGTACTCTATAGGAATTATATAAAAATGTAAAAATACTGGCCGGGCGTCATTATACTGAGAAAAATCTCAACACCGCGATTCAGGTATCCACGCAGACGGTAGGTACATCGCCATCTAGCGGCAAATTCGTCGGATGTAATTTTATAATTACATTTTTTTAACAGCCGATATTTGACAGCCGTCAACCCTCTACAATAAACGTCAATGATGACATATGATGACATAAATTCTACTGGGATGACAGCTGTCTGATATTGGATGTAAGGGCATTTTCACTATAGGTTTATGAGAATTAATTCGCGGCGGAATAGTGTGTGTCGAGTGACCTCAATAGGCCGGTCAGTGTTAATGATCCACATTGATTGCCTTTTGAAACTCTGCTCGCTTGATTAGACGTTAATTACTCTGTTATTGAAATATTAATTTGAATAGAATGACAAATATTGGGATTCTGTCGAATTAAACAATGTTATTTTAGTTACTAACTAACTAACTAACTAACTAACGTTGGTTGTTTAAGAGTTGTTATACATTAAGCATAAGTTACATTGTTATTAAACTATTTGTAAATACCAACGTATCTAATACCTAACTATTATTAGCTGGTGAACTCGCGAACCTATCTTTAAAAATATTTTTTGATAAAAAACTAGTTATATATTTATTCCTTGATTTATTGAGAATCTGTTGAGAAATGTGACTTATATAGGAGAACAGCCGGACATCTAAAATCCGGACATACGAAAGGACTTTGGCCCAAGCTCAAACGTTCTTCGTTCGCTTCGCTCTTTTAACTAAACGGGATTTAATCGCGTATAATGAATGAGCTTATAATCCATAAGCTTCAATCCCTCTAACTGTGCGCATTATTGGAGCAAATAGCACAGAATAGGTATAACAGTTTAAAAATGCGACAGTGCATGTTATCGTAACGATTATACGATTATACAAAAGTGTTACGAAACATAGTCCTTCAGGTTCGCAACTTGCCTTTTTGAATACTACAATGGTGGCAAACGAGCACATGGCCTGCCTGATGTTAAGCTGTCACATCGATTCGATCAATTAACTGGTAAGTTTATTGACCAGTTCATGGGCGGTTGCGACTTTAGAATGACAAGCGCGTTACCGACCCGTTATCGAATTAAGGACTCATCTAGAGAGAAATGTAGGTCCCACACTCTCAACAAAACACATTAGGAATCATCTGGAGAGAATTAAGGACTCATCTAGAGAGAAATGCCGGTCCCACAGTCTTAACACAACACAGCAAGGACTCATCTTGAGATAATTAAGGACTCCTCTAGAGAGAAATGCAGGTCCCACACTCTCAACACAACACATTAAGGACTCATCTAGAGAGAAATGCAGGTCCAACACTCTCAACACTTGAGGACTCATATAGAGATACATGCAGGACCCACACTCTCAACAAAACACATTAGGAATCATCTGGAGAGAATTAAGGACTCATCTAGAGAGAAATGCCGGTCCCACAGTCTTAACACAACACAGCAAGGACTCATCTAGAGAGAATTAGGGACTCACCTAGAGAGAAATGCAGGTCCCACATTCTCAACACAACACATTAAGGACTCATCTAGAGAGAAATGCAGGTCGCACACTCTCAACACAACACATTAAGGACTCATCTGGAGAGAATTAAGGACTCATCTACAGATAAATGCAGATCCCACACTCCACACAACACATTTTCGGGAGCTCTGCCTATTTACGACTCCCTTGAACATCCTAATTTATTAGTGCATTGACACTTGAATTGAAACTTAACGGGTAAATTGTATTTCTCTTTGATAAAGCACACCGCTAAATTCGTCAGAAAAGCGTATTTAAATTTTTCTGTATCCTATTGTGGTACTTGTATATATGCCATTTCCGTGTCCGAAAGCTATGACTCACTTGCCTCTTTTTTGTGGCCGCATTATGAGCTCAAAACCCAGTCATAAACTGCACGAAGTCCGTAAAATACGCCTAAGACGGTTACAACTTATACGGACCGACGTTTTATGTAGCGGTCCTCATAAACGCACGGCTCTAGCGTCACGGTGGTAGTAAAGTCTAATGCCAAAGATATTCAGATCAGATAACATTATGTTAAAAGTGTTTTCCGCAGATCTGGGGATCTATTCAACTTGATAACTACACGCACGTGAAACATCAAACCGATTCCATGTCTTAAGTTGAATAGATCCCTAGCCTGAAATTTATTGTTTCCGTAACAAATGCAGAGTAATCGCAAGGACTGATGGTTGCTTTTATAGTCGTAGATAATCCGACACTTTTGGCACAGCCGGGTTGCAAACAGTGCGAGAGGCATGATTTATCCACAGCGTTTAATGGATGGAAGGCCACCCTAACCCCCCCCCCCAGCGTCTAGCACAACTTGTTGTCAAGTCGCCTCGCGCGCGATTCAAGACTTCAGTCTCTCTCGCACTGCACAAATCAGAAATAGGAGGGTAGATTTCTCGGCTTGCGTCACGTTGTAGCGTTGTTGTAGCTAACTAGTCCTGCTGAGAACAATTAGGTGGATGGACCCGAAATAAATACGAGTACATAGTTTATAAAGCTTCTTATTGACGTAGCTGACGATTCTGGATTTGAATCCCAGCACTGGAAAAAGTGGAGGGAGGCCTTTGTCCAGCAGTGGGACACTACGGGCTCACAATAATAATATAATAATAAAGGGCAAATATTTATTTGATTCGATCCTTTTGGGTGGATGGTAGTGAACATGGATGATTATTGTTAGTAAAACTTAGCTGAACCTTCTTAATATTAGTAATCACAAAGTTCAAAGGTCACATAAGTTAATTAAAAAAAATACAAATTAGGCCAGTTTGAAATTTACATTCAAGGTACATGCCAGTAAATTAAATAATAATTTAAATTAAATAATCAAATTAAAAATTCACAAGATGTGAAATTGGAGGGGGCTTGGAACATTTCACAAAAATAGGGGTAACCAAAAAAGTCTACCCACCTTTTCAAGGTACTTTCGCGGTCTCTGACATGTAACATGTAAAAAAGAGGTACATATATGTTGTCTATACGAAATTCCGTGTGGCCACCAAATCTGACAACTACAAGTTTCCATTGACGACTCGAAAGTGAGGCAAAGTTGATGCTATTGACTCAATTTTAGTAGGCCACTTTTGAAGCGCTTATAACCTATCTACTATAAGCTATAAGATTGACGGATACTCCCGATAGGTACATGACAAACAGCATTGTCATTTCGTATTCATCTAAGCACATTTTTTACAAATGGAGGCATTTACGTATAATAATAATAATTCATTTAATTCAGGCAACGGATTACCTATAAGTACTATAACGTATATGTAGATATAAGCCGACTTAACGAACCTTCCTGTAAGTGGCGCTACACTGCACTGTCGAATTTACGTAAGGTTTTCACCAATTTATTCGTGTTACACAACACGTAGCCGAGCGAGCGACTTTAACCCTGGAGGTCGTGGGTTTGATCCCCGGCTCGTACTGGGTTTAAAAATAAAACGTATGTATGACATTTAATTTGCTATTTAACAGTATATTTTTGCTAAAGATAACATCGTGAGGAAACCATTCTAATCTCAAGAAGGCCTAGTTAGTTTTCCCTCTGTTTTGAAAGGTCAGGATGGCATTAACTTTCGTAAAAACTAGCACCTACGCCAAGAATCGTGGCCGATCCCGTGGTCTCCCCGTATGTAGCGGAAATGAACTACGGCGTAGGCGCCCGCTAGGCGGGTTCCTACCAGTGAAAGTGTTATGGCACAACAGGGAAAAATGCATGCATCCTAGGATGATAATTTATTCGTGTAACACCCGGACATTTTTTGAATGTAGGCCTCCGTTAAAAAGTCTTTGTGGACATTTCCTAGCAGGCGACCAATCCCACAATACTTCAATTCACCAGGGAACCTAGGATACTGGGCTAATACCCGGATCACCAGCCCGGGTGTCAATCATAGCTATCTTGACGCCCTACCTATATTTGATTAAGTTAAATTGGAATTTCAATAAGCACCGCTGTTTGGCGAGAGTAATTCCGGCGATGTTTCTCTCTAGACAGTTCCATGGTTTAATTTATACGGTGGAACGGGGTTATTTTGATTCGGGGGGTGACTTTGATCAAATAGGTTTTTCTCCGAAATTATTGTTTTTACTTGTGGGTGAACTGTGGCAGTGAATATATTAGTATTCAATCTTGCGGTATACTCGATTAAATCTTCTTAATTTCAAATAGTTCTGCTTTTATACTACATTGTAAATTATCAAAGTAGCCCCATTTTTTCCTAAAGTAACCCCGGTTTACGGTACTCAGATCCTGTGAATTATTTGGGGCTTGGTATTTCGTCTTTTACAGAGACTTAGGGGCGAATATTTGTGGTGAAAATTACTCTCGTCTACGAGATTCTACAGATTTACATTGGTCTCGCGGTTTTTTATCCGTAATTTTGAGAATTATGGTAATTGCCTTTTACAAGCACGTATACTATGCCACTCGTTTATTCGACGTATCCGTCACCGTTGTATTATACAATATTAGATTTCAATTTATATATATATATATATATATATATATATATTATACTTTTTATATATTATAATATATGAGAGTCTTGTCTGAGCAATCATAATGATATTAATTTATAAGTGGAAACTGTTTTGGCTTTTGTATTGTCTAAATTTAAGGATTCATGTGTGCTATTTTTAGCTGTTTGTTTCCCATGTTTAAATAAATAAAATAAAATAAAATATTGAAAATTCTATATTGCAAATGAAATCTGTATGCCAATAACGCCTTTTGACTTTGCCTGTTTTAAAATACCTAACAGATTTTAACTGAATTCAAAAACGTTATCATTGCCAAGCACTTTATGGCTCAAAAAACGAAATGGTACGTTACTCACCCAGGGCGGTAAAAGAAGGCGACAAATACATAATATGAGGCTTTCTTTATTACAGTCCGTGGTGAGTAAAAAAAATCCTTGGTTAGGAAGTGGGATTTTCCGCACACGCAGCGGGTGGTAATCGCCACTTTATGGCCAGGTGTGATGTAAAAACATGAATTCATAACAAAACTACTCAACGACTTTATTAAAACCCAGCTCTTGCATACAAATCGTATCCAATTTGAATATAAAACGTCCCTGTTTACATATCACGTACAAACCGAATTAAACACGCCGTACCGTACACACATTTAAAATAACACATTACCAAATCCACGGTCTCCTGCACACTACACTAGCACTTACTTAGAACTTCGGAGACGCTGACACAATGGGGGGTAAAAATTTGGAATGCAACTTTTGAATTTCGAATTGTATACGTACGCGCGCGGTCGGAGGGTAGGGTTGGCGCCCCCGTGTGGTCGGGAGGCGAGTTGGGCCGCGAGTGGCGCGCCGCGCGCCGCGGCAGCCCTTATACAGCGCCTCAACCCCTACGCCATAGCTGTGGGCGGATGGGATATATAGAGCTGATAATACAACACCATCGAAGCATGAATAATAAAAATGTGCGCGTGGTAAGATGACGTTAATAGGGATGTTGACTGACATTGTCAAATCGGCTGCTTTTTAGGAAATGTGAATAGCACTATGTTAGTATTATGATGTTTGTAGGGAGATAGGAACAGTGACGTTACGAATAAGCTAACGTCACTATCATGTAGATTTAGTGTGCAAAATATTAAATAAATATTCATACGCTTTATATAATCTGCGAAAAGTTGTAAGTCAATCAGCTGTTCTGACTGCATTTCACGCTTACGTGACATCCACGCTGAGATACGGGGTTATATTTTGGGGTAATTGTATTTTAAGGAAATAAGTGTTTAGAGTTCAAAAAAATATGCTTGCGATCAGTGTGTAGTATGCAAACTCTGCATTCATGTAGGCCTTGGTTTATTAAGTTGCAGATTTTAACTTTGCCTTGCTTCTATATATAAACGAGATCGCGTTGTATGTAAAGCCCAATATGGGACAGCTTTCTAAGTTATTAAACTCTCTTAAGGTCACTCACGTATGAAAAGCTGAGTCTCATAATACTTTATTACCAATAAATGATGTCTATGTTTATGTCTATGTCTTATTGACGACCGGTTAGCCTAGTGGGTAGTGACGCTGCCTACGAAGCTGAAGGTCCTGGGTTCGAATCCCGGTAAGGGCAAATATTTGTGTGATGAGCATGAATATTTGTTTCTGAGTCTTGGAAATTTTCTATGTCGTCTAGTTCCTATAACACAAGCCATATTGAGCTTACTAATAGACCTAGTTCGATTTGTGTAGGAATGTTCCCTAATATTTATTATTATTATTATCCTTTATCCTAATATTATAAACGTGAAAGTTTGGATGTTAGCAAGTTTGTTACTCAATCACGCAAACACAGCTGAACGGATGTCGATAAAATTTAACTAAATCTAATGGGACAGAATGGGGTATTTTGATATTGAGTACACGCGGATGAAGTCGGGAGAAAATGCTAGTCTATGGATATTATAATATGTCTAAAACCTATGAAAATATACCGCGGAACCCGCGCCTAACGCCACGCCTAGCGCGCGCTCTGTTCTCTAGGCGCTTTCCACTACTTAGCGGGAAAGCCACGGCATCGGCTACGGCAATGTGATATACTATCTATAATAATATTATTAAGAGAAAAGTCTGTGAAATTGTAGCTTTGTAAGTTTGTATGTAATGGGTAATCCCTGGAACCGCTTATCCGATTTCAAAGAAATGTTTCACCTGCGCCTAGAAAAGACTTTCTGGATGGTTATAGGCTATATGCTCATTGCAATACGCGGGCGAAACCGCGCGGACAGCTAGTATCAGATAAAGTTAATCATCATCATCATCATATCAGCCGAAAGACGTCCACAGAGTGCCACAATGACCGGTCCTGCGCCACCCGCATTCAGCGGACTCCAGCGGCCTTTACCAGGTCATCAGTCCAACCTGTGGGGGGGCCTACCCACGCTGCGACTTCCGGTACGTGGTCGCCACTCGAGAACCTTTCCACCCCAATGGCCATCGGTTCTACGTGCAACGCCCACTGCCACTTAAGTTTAGCGATCCAGTGGGCTATATCGGCTACCTTATTGGATCTGTTGCGGATAGCCTCATTTCTGATGTGATCACGCAGAGATACTCCCAGCATAGCCCTCTCCATTGCCCTTTGGGTGACTTTGTCACTTATGTTTCTGAAAGTCAATAATGTTTCTGAAAACCAAGTTAAGCAAACAAAAGAAATCGGCAATAGTTACCTCATAAAAGATAGGTACCTCATTCGGACTATGGTGGTTTTACCAGCTCATTGTTGACACCGCTCTCCCATCTCTGTCACACCACGTGTTGTCAACAAAATGTTATTAACCACCATCTGTGGACACTTACGTGAAAAAATTCCTAACGGAAGCGAAAAACTATTGCAACCCGTGAATTGCACTCAGCTACGCGTTAAAAGGGTTAAAGTAAATTTGCTCCGTTTGCGGTGGAAAATTCCGTTTCACTTCAACAATGTTGGCTAAAAAACCGGTGGCTAGGGGTGTGTATTTGTAGAACTCTCAGTGTGGAACCTGAAATCAACTTAGGTGACCTATTCGAGGCCAAGCATCGCTACTGCTACGCCGTAGCGCGTAGCAGTATTTTTTCGCTTTGTAGCGGAAAGCGCTCTTAGTGACATGACTCATATGTGGCTTTGAATGGGTTAACTGAACGCCTAAACAGTACAGTTATTGAAAAAAAACGAAGCTGTCTTGGCTTACACACTTGTAAAGATAGGTTATTACTGCTAAGTTGTTTATTTATGCTATAAAGCTAAGCTACAATCTCACAGAATTTACCTCTTTATTATACAGGGTGTAACAAAAATGGGGTGTGAATATGCTTTTTTTACATTAGTCTTATTTTTGTTGACATTGCTTGTGTAAGACAACATTCCCCTGCAAGGGTGAAGGGTGGGAGGGTTTTAAATAATAATAAAAAAATTGGAATTACAATACGCTACCGAATCTGGCCTTAATGGGTTCACATCCCATTTTTGTTACACCCTGCATACTAGCTGCCCGCGCAACGTCGCCCGCGTATTGCAAAGAACGCAGGCAAACCCGCGGGATATAATATAACCATCCAGAAAGTCCACACGCAGGTGAAATATTTTTTTGAAATCGGACAAGCGATTCCGGATATTACCCGAAACATACTTTTCTTCTTTATAATATTAAGAGTGGCAGTGCACATTGTACGTAGAACCGATGGCCGTTGGGGCGGAAGGGTTCTCGAGTGGCGACCACGTGCCGGAAAGCGGAGCGTGGGTAGGCCAAGACAAGGTGAAATGATGACATGGGGGGTATTCACGTAACGTTCCGAACGCGCGTTAGTTAGATCCAACTGTCATTTTTCCATATAAAAATTGACATTTAGATCTACCCGACGCGCGTACAATGCGTTACGTGATCGACCAACCGGTAAAGGTCACGGGAGTCCGCTGGATGCGGGTGGCGCAGGACCAGCCATTGTGGCACTCTTTGGAGGAGGCCTATGTCCAGCAGTCAGACGTCTTTCGGCTGATATGATGAACTTTCATGTTTATAATATTAGTAGGATTGGGTCGTTCTTCTTTTCGACCGACAATAGCCTGTCCTTCGTCTTATTACGGCATCTCATTTAAGTAATGATGTTTACGGTTTTATAATGTTCGAATGAACGTCCATATTATTTTATTAATTAGTGATATTTAATATTTCACTTTCTCTAAGTAGCATTTTTTTTAAATGTTTTTTTTTTTCGTAGAATGTCGTGACAGAGTGGTAAACCAAAATGTTGTCCCCACTGAAAGAGTCCACTTTGTCACATGTTTTTTTTTAGAAACCAACCGTAAATAAATATTTCTATTGGCCAGAAAGGAAACTTTAATTAGTTCTAATGAAGAAACCTATGCATTTTTTTTAAATCGCACTTCAAAACCACAATTTTCTATAGTTCAAAAACCAAAAAAACAGAAAAACCTCGGATCATTGTCGGTAAAAAAGAAGAACGACCCGATTAGAATATTTAAGGCATGGAAAATGATATTTCAATTTAAACGAAAATGCATTTAACAATTTATAGAAAGTAAATACGCGTACCATCAGCAGAACTCTCAACACAGAACTTGGACAAAGCAAATCGTGAGCATTGTACTAAGTTTTCGTATTGTCAGTGGAGACTACTTGTTCTCGATTCCAGCATTCCAGGTTTTGTTTAACTTTTACTTTGCTTTTAAGTACCCGCATAAAAGAAGTGTGAAAATATTGTTTACAGTTTTTGTGATGGCATATTTGCAACTTTTGAACAAACGATCAACAATTGGGTACTTTCCTGGGTAGAAAATATATAATTCTAATTAATCTGTCAGTTAGATTATCAAAAAATATTGGAGACGTATTTTTTTGGTTGTTTATTAAACAGAAAATTATGAAGATAATAGCCCGTTAAAGTTCCGCGTGACGTCACATTATGCCAAAAAATAATCTAACTGACGGACTAAATAACTATAAATAAATAAATATAAATAAATATTTTGCGGACAATCTTACACAAATCGACCTAGTCCCAAACTAAGCAAAGCTTGTACTATGGGTACTAGACGACGATAAACATACTTATATAGATAAATACATACTTAAATACATAGAACTGTTTTTAGGAAAGTAGCCAATTACATTTTTTCAAACGTGCAATGATATATCGATATCAATTTATGACACAACATCACGGGCATCAGATTTTTTTAAATCTTGGGTTTTTTTATTTGCTTGCATCTTTGAGAAAAGCACGATACATACATACTTCAGTATGTCTCTCTATTTTCCCGGCTACTACTACTATTGATATATCCTGCAAGTATCTCATACTAGGACCATTTATTTATTTATTAAAAATATGTTAACATGACATTACAGTAAAACCTAAGCGCCATGGAACGAAAATAAACAAGACTAGAAACACATATAATTACATTGGTACAGTTGATTGCCTGTCATCCATCTCCTCACAGAAGCTCAGACATTCACCGCACACATACATCCATCGCCATGCAAGTAAGTCACACTCCGGTGCTGATGCCAAGAGCTCGTTGAGTTGTGAGAGAGCGCGGATCAGCGGTAGATAAATGGTTCAAGAGGTCTTCGGAAAACGTAGAACCCAGTAAGGTGTTCAACATCGCGGGAAAGCGAAACAGGCGGGTGCAAAACCATTCCTTGTGGAAATATTTGGCACGACATTTGCACAGCATGAACATGTGAAATGATGATGATAATGATTGCTGATTGATGATTGATGATGACAATACAAAAGTTGCGTTCCTCGGAAATAAGCGTCAATTTCAAATGCCTCTGCTTGACCGACTTCTACAATTTACAAACTCATCACGAGATGTTTTTGACCTGGCGAAGGTGCAAAGATATGTTTTCGTATATTCGACACCTCTTATGATTCGCACATCTATGGTCGACATTCACCCTAATTCTATTTGACCTGAAACTATGTTTATTATTATTATTATTTAAAATTTATTGCACAAAATACAAAAATTCACAAATGGCGAGCTTAATGCCAAATGGCGTTCTATGCCAGCTAACCATTGGGCTAAACAGAGACTTATAAAAGGTGCAAAGAAAAAAGTATGATAATTTCTGTTACGAATACGTGAAGAGAAAAAAACACATGTATTCACTACATACAAAAAGAAATATTACTACATATTCAATACATACTGTCATTATGTGGATGGATTTTAGTCGAATTCTCGTTTAAGCAGGTACTTACGCAGCATCTGCTTGAAAGCAAACTTGCTTGAGGGCCTTGGGGCTTGTCTGAAGTTGAGATGGAGTGAATTCCGGAGACGGCTTGCCTCTACGGCGAAGGAATGAGTCATGAAACTAGTGCGGTTTATTAAAAAGACCGAAGAATTGAAGAGCAAACCAATCCTATTGCAGAGAAACCCTATAAAATGCGGGTACCGTAAAAACAAATACCTCAACATCGTGCAATTCTTAATTGGAGAAGAGTACAGAGTTTAAAGTAAATACCACGAAGTAATTAGATACTGGTAAAAGGTACGTTGTCGCGAAGTCCTTCAATTTCAGGAAACTCGCTGCCATAGATTACTGAATTTAATTTAATGATGAGGTTCCAGGTACGACTAATTTAGTGGCTCCATGAATAGGCTTTTCAAAACGCTTCGCAGAAACTTTAGCTAGATGGTAGATGGGAGATACAAAAACGGTGGTCCCGGATTTGAATCCCGGTAAGCGCTTCGTTTTGTGATAAGATAAGCACGAATATTTCCTGAGTTTTGGGTGTTTTCCATGTATTTAAGTACCGTAAAACCACACTGGTATAGTCCAGGTCGCCCAACTAAGGTCCAAATTAATTCTCATATTACTGGGCAATATAAAACACAATTTTTAATAAAAACGTATAAAATCACTAATACACTCTAAATAAATAAATAAATAAATATAGTGGGACAATTCACACCAATTGATCTAGTCCCAAACTAGGCAAAGCCTGTACTATGGGTACTAGACAACGGATAAACATACTTATATAGATAAATACATACTTAAATAGATATTAAACATCCATGACTCGAGAACAAACATTCGTATTCATCATACAAATATCTGTCCCAACCGGGGATCGAACCCGGCACCTCAAGCTTCATAGTCAGGTTCTCTAACCACTAGGCTATTCGGTCGTCACTATCGATTGGTTTCTATTAATAAATAGAAACGAATGAGTTTACTTTTGTACCATAGTTGGGGCAGTGGACTATAGTTGTGTTGTTTTACGTATTGATTTATTACTATGTAAGTATATCTTTTCGGTGAAACAAAACGTCGTGAGGAATCCGGTCTATCCCCAAAGAGGTCTAGTTTTCCCTCTGAGTTGGAAGGTCAAATAATGGCAGTCGCTTTCGTAAAACTAGTGCCTATGCCAAATTTTGAGATTAAGTGCCAAAGCGGTCCCGGGGTTCCTTTAGGGCACAAAACCGGGAATAACGCAAGGACGATGATGACGATTCATCTACGTAACTACGTATATCGTTGTGTAGCTATCGCAATGGCATGCGAATTTATCTCCACCTATGAATAACATTAAGATATACGAAGAAAGTTTCATCATAAGACTAACTTTTTAACAATCATTTATAAACTATCCTTTCAGACCGCAAACTCGAAATAGCTGTTACCTGTTTCTATTTCAGCTGAAAACAGTTTAAAATAGTGAAAGATACGCAGCAGTTAGGTCCATTTTGCACGAAGTTGGTTCTACAATTAGAGTTCTAAACTACACGTGGAGTTAACTCGTTACAGGAAGCAATGTAGCGTTTTTGCACTCCGAAAAGTACCGTAATAAATTCTAATTTAAATAGCAGCGGTTTTCAAAGACTAGTTTTGACATTTTGACAGATAGGTATAATTTTATTATTAATTATTTATTTATTTATTTCAGACTCTGGGTCCATGTAAAGGTTAGTACTTAATTACAATAAAAATACTTACAAACTAGAGGTTAATACAAATTACAAAAAGAATATGTCAAAGTAAAATATATATACGATATATATATAGGCCTAAAATATTTGACATTAAATAATAAAAAATAAAACTAACTGTTCATGAATGTTTAATTCTTAGCTATAAACAGTTTGACATTCGCAGAAATATATATATATATATATATTATGTATATATATTTCTGCGAATGTCAAACTGTTTATAGCTAAGAATTAAACATTCATGAACAGTTAGTTTTATTTTTTATTATTTAATGTCAAATATTTTAGGCCTACCACCCATGTGAATGGAATTCCAGTGCCTCACCACAGGGCAGTCGAACCTGTCCAGCACAACACTCAGAAGGCTGTTGGTACTGGCTGGCACTATGCCCATCACAGAGGCAACACGTTTCCTCAATATTGTTTTAAAACCATTGTATGTACATAAAAACATTGTCAATTTTAGGAAAAACTGTGACATACATAATATTAATACTAGAAATAAGCATAAGCTCGCGGTGCCCACCAAACTTCCAGGAAACTTAACTGAGTTATAACAAACTTCCAGGAAACTTAACTGAGTTATCTATTAATAAATTCAAGAACTATGTGAAGCGTAAACTTATCTCGAAAGCTTATTAAGTATAGCACACAAGGCTACATGAATGATAAAACTCCATGGAACTAATTTTGACTGAATTTTTAATCTATTATTTTCGTAATATTTTGTTTTTTGACATTAGATTGTTTTTCTAGAAACATCCTACTAGTAGTTTTTGAACAATTTTTATATCATATATATTTTATTCTTTATGTTTAAAAATTACTCAAAAAAAATTAACTGACGATTTGAAAGTGCTTGTTACTAGGCCTACTTGAATAAAGATCATTTTGAGTTTGAGTTTTGAGTTATGTATTAGTCTAATTTGAGTCTTTGATGCCGTTAAGAAGCATGAGTCTTCTAGGTAGATGTCGCTACACGCCTCCCTAAAGCGTTGTAGGAAGAAACAGACTTAAAAATTTGGTGACTGAGACGGATTGTTCCGATAGCTCAGTTGGTTAGTAGTGAGAGATTACATTTTTCCTTTAATTAAAAATTTAGACAAACTTATTTTAAAGTAGGAAATCTGATCGTAGGAACGCATTAACTCAGCAGAAAACTATTCCACAATAATGGACGATTTATTAATTCTACCCACGCCCAAAGTAGCGTGAGAATGCTTTTAGTTTCTGCCAGTTGTTAATCTATCCGTCTCGAATAGTCAAGTACTCCATTTAGTAGATTGAAAAGGTCAATAACCTTGCAAAAATTTCCAACGTCTTGTTACCAGAGTTTTATAGAAGTACGAAGTTGTCAACCTTATTGTTACATTGTTGGAGTTGATACTTTCTATAATAACCTTCTATTTCGTTCAAACAAAATATGAACTACAGTCTCTGTATCGTATTTGTAATATACACTCTAACGTGATTCGCATGATCCCTTCCGCACGCTAATCACATTGAAAATTGCGCCTCACAGAAGACCGCTGCCATTATAACACAAGTATTTGCTCTCACCAACTTATCATTGCAGACCGATCAACGTTATCTTATCTTATCTTATCTAGTTGAGGGCCCTTTCGGATACACTTAGACCCATTGGGATCTTTTGTGCATTTGCCCTCCCCTTTATAGCTACTCCCAAGCTCGCTCCATCATTTCCACAAAGCGGATGATGCAGCTCAGTGGGAGCACTCTGAATTCCTTTGGTTGCGGGTAGCCGTTACCAAAAAGATTCATTCTTTGTCTGGCAAGGGCATGATATTCACACAGTAAGTGTTCCATAGTCTCATCCTCCTCGCCACACATTCTACAGTCTGTACTGTTTGATAACATCTAGGCCAAGAGATCCTTGACGCCGACCGAAGTGACCTGTGAACACCCCAGATATAATCCTGAGTTGCTTCCTCCGATCAACGTTAAATATGACGCCGCCGGTTGTCATTCCATAGAAAACTGTCAAACTTTCCATACATTCAGATTTCACCGCTTAAGATTAATTACAGACGGTTTGGTGCAACCATGGACCTATGATACTTAGCATTGTACGAACGTTAGGTAGATCTAAGTGATGACAATTTTTATACGGAAAAATGACAGTTGAACTGTCCTAACGCGCGTTCGAAACGTTACGTGATTACCCCTCAGGACAAGCTATAGTTGATGGCACAATGAGGGACGGAAAGGCTTCTATGCAGCTAAATTAAGAACTGGTTTTAAAATGGCTGATGGCTCACCATAAACAACCTACTTCATTTGGGCGGGTAGTGGTTTATTTGCCACAACTTCATACTAAGTCAGTTGTGGCAAATAAAAAAAACCGGCCAAGTGCGAGTCGTACTCGCGCACCGAGGATTCCGTACAAACCTGTAGGTCTATAAGTAAATTATTAGATTTTTTTTATTATATGATGTAACTAAAAATTTACGGTTTTCGCAACTTTTCCTTTATCTGTGCTATAACATGTTGCTTCGTACCAAATTTCAAGATTCTGAGTTCACGGGAAGTACCCTGTAGGTTTGGCACCCAAGGCACTCTTAAACTTTTTAGAGGAGCTGGGGTGGTTAGAGTAGCGCCATCGCCACCCCTGCCGTTTCACACAAAATAGGCACATTGGATGTCGACTTGCGAAAAATGCCCAGTAAAACTAACTAACTAACCCGTAGGTTTTGATTCCCTTGCGAGTTTGGAAAATTTGCGGAAATTTGCGGCATAAACGGCTGTATCTTTTGATTGCGTTGGCTTAGAAGTTTGATTTTTTCACAGCTCCAAGGGACAGTAGTGTTGCCCTCCTTATCCTATATCAAATACTCATATTTTTAATATTTAATATAGGCCAGCAGGCCGTATGTTTGTTCGCCATCGAATAGACCATTTGGTACAGAAAACAATTGAAAACAGAATACATGTAAAGGCGATGCACTAAAGCAGCCCCCTGGCCCAGTATATTTGAAATGCCAATGCACTTAAAGGATGGCGTGAGAGCCAGAGAATTCCTTGCATAAGCTGGTTTATAGATTGGTTTGCTTCGCAAGTCAAGCTCATGTTCACGATAACAAACTGGCAATTTGTGGTATTTCAATATGTTGCGATCAACTCGTGATAAGTATTAGTTTTTGCACGGCAGTCTCTCGAATTATATGTATTAACTTAATGATATTCAGTACCTATTTCTCCAACTAGAGAATGCAGTAGCGAATTGAAATCATTACTTTATACGAGTCTAACGCGATATTTATTTTCATTTATTTCTGACGTTGCGCCATGGGTGTCTTTTCAAATGTATACAAAGCGCGAGGGTTTAAAGTTGAATTAGGAAATCTAGGTGATATTAGTGACCTCTCGGTAAATAAGAAAATACTAAATACCATATCCGCTCCGCCAAATTCAGAAGTTTCGCAGCAATCAAGTCAAAATAATTATACTTATAAGATAGCTATAATTGGTTTCCTAACAAACAGATTGGCAATGGCCGTTTTACAGTCTAGATACTTAAGATATAGCTCAGTTAAAGTACCTACTCTATTTCACTTAAGAAATCATAAAATTGGAAAACATACCTTATTGTTGTCACGACTAGAACTGTATGCCTCACAAAATACGACACATTTTGCTCTGAAATGCGTTTCTCTGATGGCACATTAATTTTAGATCCTCTCTTAAATCTAAAGTTTCGCGTGAAAGTGCTGTGTTGCAACCAATTTTTCAACGCTAGAAAAGTGATTGAAATTTAGAGCTGCGATAGAAAATGGGTCGTCCCAAACAGCGTAGGAAGAAAGCTATTTGCGGCAGCGTCGCGTCGCGTTTTATAGAAGTCTTGGGGTTTTCTGGATCAAGAAAGGATTGCTAATGGTTTAGAAGAACATATAAACCTGTGCATAGAGGAGTGTTGGTGCCCACACTTATGTATGGTAGTGAAAGTTGGGTGTGGCAGAAAAGACATCAAAGTCGAGTGAATGCAGTAGAAATGAGAGCGTTGAGAAGAATGTGTGGAGTGAAATTGAGTGATAGAGTCAGAAACGGTGTGATAAGAGATAAGTGTGGAATGGATGGAGATATAGTCACGAAAATTGAGAAGGGTATGTTAAGGTGGTTTGGGCATGTAGAGAGAATGGATGAGAGAAGATTAACGAAGAGAGTGTATATAAAAGGAGTGGAAGGGCAAGTTGGAAGGGGAAGACCTAGGCGAACTTTCTCTGATCAAATTGGAGAAATGTTACAAAAAGGCCAGGTCAAAAGTACCCTAAACCGACGAGCATGTATGAGAAATGTTATGAAGGTGAGTGAAGCGAAAGTGGTTTGTCAGGATCGTAGCAAATGGAGATCCGTGATCTCTGCCTACCCCTCTGGGAAAGAGGCGTGATTATATGTATGTATGTATGTATGTATAAACCTTTAGTCCCATAAGCGGGGTTATATACTTTAACGGATTTTTTAATTATTGATGGTCATCAAATCAAAAACATCGTGAGGAAACTGTCTAATCTCAAGAACGTCTAGTTTTCCCTCTGGGTTGAAAGGTCAGATGGCAGTCGCTTTTATAAAACTAGTGCCTACGTCAAATGTGGGATGGGAGAGATAGAGCCAAATATAGGAGAATTATCAAATAATGATTTTATAATAGGTTAAGGTGTATGTTTAGCGTCAGGCGAATCGTACGCATGTTTGGATGTTTAGATGTTTGTTACTCAATCACGCTTAAACGGTTCCACCGATTTGGATGAAATTTTGCACGAAGATAGTTTATAGCCTGTATTAAACTATAGGATAATTTTCATCCCAGGTCCACGAAGTCGCGGGTGGAAGCTAGTTCAATAGAAAAATATTGACACACCATGTAATGCACATATTACTGTAATGGTGGATTAGGTAATAAAATAGAGCACTTACCCACGGCGTCTTTGCAGCAATACAAACGCGCGCCTTCATCGCAACGCTAGCCATAGATCACCTGTCATAGTCACCTGCTTTGATACAGTTCCGCGTTTGTATCACTGCAAAAAGTCACCGTGTCTAACCGCTTTCATATTGAAAAATATTACATACAGAGAGCACTAGTGCAGAAAACAGCTCAAAGTGTTGAAAAACGGCTGTGACAGCAATCCAATTACACGGGACAGCACGATGCAATTCGCTGCACCCCGCTGTCTACATGGCTACATTAATAACGGATGGAACACTGTGACGTATAACATGTGTCTTTGTGCGGATTTGGACCTTGTGCTATAGAGATAAAGTACTAAATTGACCGACATTCGCGAGAGTCACGCAAAATTACGTTAGAGTGTGACCTGCAATCAACTCGCACTTTGCTAATCTCTCGTCAATGCCAGCATTTAGGAGACGTAAAGGACTTTAATTCGATCCAATTCAAATGGAACTGAGGTATGAAAATACTATACAAGTAACTTTGCGATAAGTAAATGTTTCTGTACGAGTTCGATTTCGAATTTTAGTATGCGTAGCTGTAAATGTGCTTACACATAATAGTCACTGATGAAAGTAACGCAGTAATAAGTTGGAAGAAATCGAATCGAAACTTTTTGTCCTGTTAGTAAACTTTGTGAACTTCACCATTATATTGTTTCATCGTCATCAATGTTCAATTTTGTAAACTGCACAAACACTTTACAAAATTGGCCTCAGACATAATCGCCATGTCACTAGCTGTCATTGAGACATGTCTAATTAAGCCCTAAAGCTGACCTGTCAGGACAAGGCTATTATTCAACAGAATCCGTATTAGAAAACGTCTAGAACGTGTCAAACCCGTGTCTTATCCATTCTGTGGCACTAATGATTTAAAGTGCCAGGTCTGGTGGATGACGCTATGCACCAAGAGCCACTAATGTATTTGCGTGACAAATTTTGAACCTAAACAGCCCCCCGTGAGGTAAAAAAACGACCTCTAAATACAGACGATGCATTATTAATTTTTGTATCCGTAACGAATCCAGAATAAAAGTACTTATGACAAAATTTGTCGGCTTAGCAACTGGCCAGGCGGTCAAACATCCCCTGTACCATAATAAAATCGATAAGTCATAGACCCTGACTGACACAATATTTGCGTCGATTTTGTAATAGTTGAATTTTAATAAACACAACAAATATCCTAAACGCTGTAAACATATTACTGTAATACTTCTAACTTAGATGAGGCCGCATAAACAGGGCCGCGATACAAATTGTCTTAACTGGCTGAAGCGGACATCCCTAGGATATCCCTTTTTTTCCATGTCGCTGTCATTCTCGTTACGAAAGACATATATGAAATGGGGATATCCCTATGATATGCCCAGAAAGTCATACTTTGTATTTTGTATCCGGGCCCCAGAAGCATTTATAAAATGAGCCGACAGAATACTTAAAATAAATAAATAAATATTAGTGGGCAATCTGACACAAATCGAACTAGAATAAGGCTTGCACTTATTGAAAGAAAGGAAGAAAAATATTTATTCGTGACAAAAATACATAAAAACAATCTATACACAATACATACACATTTGCCACGAAATGGTCACAACTCAGCGTGATGCTGGCAGCGGCAGTGCTGGTCTTTGCAGGATTGCATAACATCATCCCACATTTCACCCTAAAAGCGGTCGTAACCACAGGCCGGTTACTCGGACCTCACTTTTACCAGGTTAATGAAATAGCCTTTTTGTGGCCACGCTTACACATGGACGAAGTATTTCTGAATATTTAACGCATCTATATTTTCGTGAGGAACTGCTGTGCAGAATATTATGGTTCCCAGGCCAAAGGCACTTTTAGTCAGTTGACAAAAAGGAAGAATTTTATTTGCATCGTTATTTCTGTCATTTTCCTGGGAACGACATAAATAATTATCAAACTGCAATTAGGGGGTCAATTACGTAACGCATTATACGCGCGTCAGGTAGATCTAAATGTCACCTTTTATATGACAAAATGACAGTTAAATCTACCTAACGCGCTTAACAAATGTTACGTGATCGACCCATATAGATTACGATTGAAGGTGATAATTTTGTCATATAAATACGTCAAAGTTTATATAAATAAATAAATCAATAATAAATATTTGCGGACAATCTTACACAAATTGGCGTAGTCCCAAACTAAGCAAAGCTGTACAGTCGCCATCAGATATATCGGAGCGGCGAAAGCGCTCACAAATATCTGAACACGTCTCTATTGTCGAGGCATTAGAGACGTGTTCAGATATTTGTGAGCGCTTTCGCCGCTCTGATATATCTGATGGCGACTGTACTATGGATACTAGACGACGATAAACATACTTATATAGATAAATACATACTTAAATACATAGAAAACATCCATGACTCAGGAACAAATATTCGTGCTCATCACACAAATAAATGCCCGTACCGGGATTCGAACCCAGGACCTCTTGCTTCGTAGGCAGGGTCACTACTACCAACTAGGCTAAAGCGGTCGTCGAACGGACAGCTATTCCAATACCATTCTAATCGTGGTTTGATATCACTGGGTAGCGCCTCACCTAATACCACGCCTGATATAATCCCTTCAAGGGCTGAGAACCGGACAAAAAAAAACTATGTTGTAATATAGGGTAAAGACTATTTAAATACCAAATTTCATCTTAATCCGTTCAGTCGTTTATGCGCGATTGAGAAAAAAATACATACATATAATACTTCACAATATTCGTAGGATAGAATATTACCCCTGCACACATACTTACATTTCACAAACTTTATTTATTTACTACTCGTACCCTATATAAGACTGGAAAAAAACCGGCCGAGTGCGAGTCAGACTCGCGCACGAAGGGTTCCGTACCATTATCTATACATCGAGCAGTTAGTTGTATGAAAGCCCCCATAAATATTTATTTTATTCGGTTTTTACCCGACTGCCAAAGGAGTGTGTGATGGGAGATGAGTGGATGTGTGTATGTATGTATGTATGTATGTATGTATGTCTGTTTCTTGGTGGCCTCCTGTAGCCTAAACGGCTTGATGGATTTTGATGTACGAGGTGTCGTTGGATTCCTCTTAATCGTGGGAGTGACATAGGCTATAATATTTGTCAAAAAGCAGGTGGGTTTTTCGAAAATTCTTTTGATTTCACTTGTTTAGTATTTGTTGTTATAGCGGCAACAGAAATACATCATCTGTGAAAATTAGCCAAAATGGCAAAAACGGGACCCTCATAGTTTCGTCATGTCCGTCTGTCCGTGTGTCACAGGCATTTTACTCAAAATCTATAAATTGTATTGAAAAAAAATATAAGGATTTTGTTAGCCTCTACATGTAGTTCTGGCCCCGTAGCATGGTTGGCCTTGTCACGCGATAGGTGATAGGATAGAGCGTGCGTCACTGGCTGACACCGTTCGATAGAACGAGACGACGCTCTTATTTTGTCACTTGTCGCGTGATAAGGCCAACCATGCTACGGCTCCTGTAATGAAATGACAAATATTTTTTTTAGTGGTGCGTACTCCATACATGTAAGTGCAAGTCAAAAGAATCATTGTAAGTCGACGTGTGACACATCAATCGATAAGCCTTTCAAAATAAATATACTTAAAGTTTCTCAGCATTTTTTTTTTGATTCAGTGAATAGAGTCGGAGATAATCGCACCGAAAGTCAAAAAAATTGTGTCCTCCCCCCCCCCCCCCCCTCCCTCTAATTTTTGAACGGTGTGTTTAAAAAAATATGGACAGAGTGCTTATTAAATTCTACCACCGAAAATTATTTTGAACAAGGTTCAAAGGTTTTCGAGATATTGCTGAAAAACTGCCTTCCCTATAGAAAAGGATGTAAGTTTCGAAAGATTTCTGTAACGATATGACTTTTTTAATAGGCACTGAACCCTTCGTTGGCCGGTTTTTTAATATTACGTTTTAGTTAATTTAATTTAAGCTTTGCCGATAAAAAATACATATGTTTTTGAAACTTTCAAGTCTCATATCATTTTACGATTTAAATTATATTTTGTAATTTAGAATTTATTGTAATAATTTGATGGTTAACTATCAATATAGCAACACTACGTTATAGTTTAGTTTAATTTTATTCATCTCATTATACACGGTGGAATATAATCGGTGATCAGGAATCCAAAAATCTTAATTATCAATCTACACAGAAACCAATACGTGAGATCTTGTGCAATATAGCTCACAATTTAATTAATCACACTTAATTAACATAGGTAAAATGTACACTGACTGAATAAATGGACACCCTACTTTTATTGAAGGGAAGTTACTCGTAAGTGTCAATCAATCAATCTTTTTTGCTATGGCCCCATCGGTGTTGTCGATGATTCGGCCAACGTCAAGGTTTGGAAAGGAAAATATTTTTTTAATAATTTGACCGGTGATTTTAGAGTTGCCAGGTTACTCGTAAGTGTACATACGTCAAGTGCTTGCTGGCTTTGGCGGGAAACTAGACAGATCAGACGTCAATAAATGATTGCCGCCATTTGTTATCTACGTTACGATTTGTTAGGGTGACAATAAATTTTAATTAAAATTTAATTTCAACTTAAAAAATAGTTATGATAAAAAAAAACTTGGTTCCACTTAAGTACTATATAAACGTGACCGCCATCGATTACTGAATTAGAAAAATGGGTTCCTGTTCACCGATTATATTCCACCGTGTATAAGGTTCACACAATATCAGATCATATTATTTGTCGTCCAGTGATCGTTGCTACAAAATAATAATAATAATATTTATGGTTGCATACGTGCAAGTAGCAAAAATACTCGTATAAAATAATCAAAGAAAAAGAGATAAAACATGCCAAATCGTGTTATAATATTTAATAATTTTGTACCTATTCGTAGGTACCAAACCAAATATAGAATATACATTTTTACATGAAGAAAGTATCCAATTATAGTTGCAACGGCATTATCCGCCCCTTTTCAAGTTACACAAACGTTGAGAGGTCAAACCGCGTTCCCTCAGTGTTTGCGATCAGTGAAATCGAATTTCATGCACACAGCCAGTACAGTCGAATGCGTATTGAGTTGCTGTTCAGCGGAAAATAATTGGTTATAAATGGTAATTTTATGTTTCGAGATTTGAATCTCATAACTGCTCTTTATGTTAATCTCTTCGGTGCTTTAATGTTAAGCGAAAGTAGGCATTTGCCCTTCCCAAAGGTGAAATAATTTTTAAAATTGGTGAGCGGTGCCGGAGATTACCTCTTACATACAAACTTACAAAGTTAGAAGCTCACAGACTTTTCCTTTTTATTGTACAAGTAAGTACAGTCGAGTTCTCCAATATCTATACAGACAACCTTTCAAAAATATCTATACACAGTCTTTATTGTTACTGACATAAGGTGCATGTGTAGATATTTTTGAAAGGTTGGCTGTATAGATATTGGAGAACTCGACTGTACCTACATATATATAGGCTAGGGCGGGTTGCACTAACCTACTATTACAGATCAGAACCCGTACCGGAAGGCGCAGCGTGGGTAGGCCCCCCACAAGGTGGACTGATGACCTGGTAAAGGTCGCGGGAGTCCGCTGGATGCGGGTGGCGCAGGACCGGTCAATTTGGCACTCTTTGGGGGAGACCCATGTCCAGCAGTGAACATCTTTCGGCTGATATGATGATGATGATGATGACCATTACAGATCGATCAACGTTAAATATGGCGCTTGTCATTCCATAGAAACTTATCAAACTTTCCGTTACTTAATTCAGATTTTAACGAACAACGCTTACGGTTACAGACGATTTGATGCCAGCCACCCTAAGACTCCTTCCGCATTTGGTGAGGCCGGATTTGTATGCGGTATTATACTTTATCGAGAACATACTAAAGCTGCCCAGATTTCCTTAATTGTTGAGTATGTATAAGCGCGGAAGCGGTTGGTACGCGTGCAGTAGTCGGTCGACGAAATTTAATGTTTAGCACATTTGAACCTTAACGTTATTCAAATAGAGTCTAAAAGTGCTAAACATCCAATTTCCCATACTAGTGAAATGTAGTGCCCGCTTCTGTCCTGTCTTACTGGCACCGCACATTCGTCATCATCATCATTGGCCTTATACATCTATGAAAAGATGATTTAAACAGCGTCCATATTAGAGGTGCGGCACTTACGTACGTGGCTTGTAAGGCCGATCCGGGAGCGACAGCCTCGACCGCATAATTGGCAAGTAAATGTCCTGCCCGGAGATGAAAGAGGAAGAGCAGCGCGTTGGCGTCTTAATTCGCGTCTACAGGATAACAGATCAAACCATGCTTTATCGTGTTCCACCACTCCATTACGTAGGGTCTCCCTCCAATGGTCTCGATCTTGGGAATGTTCTCCCAAAGTTGTGGGGACCGCACATTACGTTGTTACTTTTTCTTAGTCAAACAAAAGTGTATCTTAATATTTAGCCTGATTGTTTTTTTCTGTCATACATAGAAACACTTATGACCAAGTCAGATATTATTACAGACTGTACTAGTTAATAATTGCATTATCATTAATTAAACCTACTCGGCTCTCGATTGTTCTATTGCCCTGGAACTCCCTACATAATTATATTTATATACCTACTACTTAGTGGCACATGATCTGCTTGCTTGTCACGGTAATGATACTAATGATCAGTATTATCTCCTAATTTAATTTCAATTAGTTCAGCGGTAACCCATTGTTCTCTTAAATTAATTAATTCGAACAGGGAGCGCATTGTTTTATTTCGATCGATATTTGAACAAAAAGAAGTCAATTATTTCCTACATTAGTTTATTTGAATTTAAATGCCATTATGCCTACCGCTTTAGAAAGGCTGTGTGATGAACATACGATCCAAGATATTTCTACTAGGGCGTGATTTAACATCCATAATGTGACATATCCCTCGCATATCACAGGAATATCCCAAACCTCATCTCTGTCTTTCAAAATGAGAATGATAGACAGTTGACGTGACGGGGACATGTCATATTTTTTAAATGCTCTCACAAACTGAAGAGAGGCTTAAGTCGAAAACTGGCCATTTAGAAAAAATACCAGAGTTATTCTAGTTTTCCTTTAAAAAAGGTTGAACCAGTCTTGTCAGTGATGATACACCAATAGTTTTAAATGACATATTAGAAAAAAAAAACAGCTGTATTCACAGATTTTCAAAAAACCCTCATAACGGCTGGGAATCGAACCCGGTCAAATCTGTCTAAAAATCAGTGCTCGTTTTTTTGCATCAATGAAGTACTGGCTGAAAGTAAAAATGATCGGTATAAAACCCTCTAAGTATCTACAATCGCAGGAAAATGCCGTTGCTCATAGTTTTAGTTAAACAGAAAGGGCCTCGCCACAATACATGTCTGCGGTGCGGCGTTGCAACGCAAAATTTCGCGGCGCGGCGCCGTAAAAACTCGCGTGGATTTTTGCGACGCCGCGCGTGAGTTTCTACGACGCCGCGTTGCATCGTGTTTTCCTAAGATGCTGCGCCGTGACAATACCACGATCAGTCTTCAAACAGATATGGACCATATCACACGTATTCTGCTCTTGTTGTTGTGAAGACGCAAGAAAAAAAAGCAAATAAAAAGATTTAGGGTGAACCCATACCTATATCTTGATAAGATAAGGATCCCGTTTGAATAATACACGCTGAATATAAAAACAAAATGTCAGGTACAGTACCACTTCTCTGTTTTTAAACAGACAGATTTCAAAGTGAAAAGCTATTTTCAACCGCATTTCACTCGTTCGACGCTGTGAAAAGCAAAAAGAGGTAGGAACGTTACATTGTTAACCCGGCTCTATTTTAAGTTGAGAACTGGAAATGTTCCGTTCATTCCAATTAAACATACTCAGATTTCTTTTTCTAATTATTCTTATCATGTACATTTGTTTAAATATAATGGATGATTCTTCCTTATTCACTTTCGGTTAATCTTATCCGTAATCTCGTCACACACACAGTCCTCTATCCATCCACCTTTTCCTTTGCCCGTCTCGTCTTTTACATCCTTCTGCATTCATATCTAATATTAGAAGTGTTATTAGTTGACGGAGTTCATGACTATAGAAGAGAACAAGGCGTCTTCTATTAAGCATCTAAGGTTAACATTTTTGGACGTTCACCTTACGTAACAAGGTATTTCTCTTCAGAGAGAACAACGTCAGAGCCACAGTATTCACAAGTCCGTATAAACTACAAAATCTTTACTACAAAATGCCGCCCACCTCATTACAACTTTTTGATTAAACTGAAAAGTTTATCCAACAAAAAATAATTGAAAATAACTTTGGCTTCTTTTATTAGCTCGTTCCTTTCCAAAACATTCGGATGTTTCCATAAAGAGGTTCTCTACGAATGAAACTTGAAGGGCTTTGGAAGGACATGTGCCATTGACGGAACTCCAGACCATTTGTGAACCTTAATACACCGAGTTAAGGTCTATTATAAGTCAGTGTTGCGTTGCTGGTCGTACGTCAATGGAACTCAAATATCGAAAAATGCGATATTACGTGTTTACATGTAGCAACGTCAATACCCACTGGCCTTTCACGTATTGGCTTTTTACGTAATTCGTCACTCGACTTTTCCGTTTGACTTCGTCCATATTATGACTTATCTCAAAATATGAAAATGAATTTCATTTGAAGCAAGCGCGGCTACGTTTGCATACTTCAAAGGCAGGCAATTCTGCGAGATAAATAACCTATGTCCATTCGGAAGTCCATTTAAACACAGGTGATAGAATTTTTAAAATAAAAGAAGTCCCTATATATACAAAAAATAATAGAAGAAATAAATTAAAATAACACAGGTTATGTCTCGAAATCTAGTTTCGTAATATGTAAGTTAATCTTACATATTTTTTGGTCCTTCGAGCCTAACACGGGCCTGCCAGGCGGATCGGTTCGTAATTCTTATCGCGGCGGTTTATCGGTATTACCTACGAGTATTTCGGCGGTATTTAATTTGCATTTCGGTTGAAATCGGAACGGTGTTTTTCGGGTTATTTCACGGGTTGTTGAGCAAAATTTATAAATTCTTGTAATTGTTGTCAGAGATTTTGTTTTTTTTTTTCAAAATGGCGCTCGAGGCTTACGGAGTAAAATTAAAAATTGAATAACTTTCACAAACGGCTGAGAATGCGGAGACTTGACGACCATTTTAAAGTGCTATCGGATCGTTACCTCGGCGGGCTGATAAACTCACCTACCCTCACTTGTCCACGAAACTTCGTACAGGTTTTCTGAATCCCCTACTTGACTGTACTAGATCATTGAAAAATCTATGTTTGTCAGTTAAAGACTACATGCTTCTATTTATCATGTTAGGAAAGTTGCCTACCTACTGAATTAAGATTTGTACTACTATGTATGTACTACCTACTACGTAATTTTTATGAATATTTCGATCGTGCAAAATAGTTGCTTAGGTCACTTTCATTGTAAAGGGATCCCTATAATGTACCAGTATGTAACCGCTATACGATAACTACGCCATACATTACTTAACTAGGGCGGTAAAACCAAAGAATGTCTCAGATCGCAGGTGTTTGACGCGCGAGCCGAAGGCAAGGGTGTTATAGGTACGATCTGAGGCTTTCTTTATTACCGCCCGCGGTGAGTACAAAATTTTACGTCTTTCCTTGGCCAGGAAGTGGGATTTGCTACTTCATGGCCAGGTGTGACGTAAAATAAATAACGTAATTTTCAAAATATTTCATCGTATCCCTTTTCCTGTTCTTACTTACATTGGAATAAGTTTAAGTTATGAACCGTATGTACTAACATACACATAACGTATGTACACATTAAACATGCAGACTACATAAGTATCGGCGAAACGCGACGGGGAATCTAATAAGGGCATTTGAGAGACGTGCCGCGTTTATCTCCCAAGAGATATTCGCTTACCGTGCTAGTAGACAAAACGACGTATTACAGCCTTTTATTTTATTACTTAAGCCCTTTGCGAATAGACAACATCGTGTAGATTCATACTTCAGTAGTAAATGGGAATTTAAAACACGAATGAACGCTTGAAGATATTTTAGAGCGTCTGCTCAACGGAAAACAATTGAATCGGTAAATGCAAGGAAATATCTCGCTTTGCTGAATTCATATATGCAGAAAAGAAACACAAGAGGAACGGTGAATGTGATTGAATTATTAGTTGCAAGCTTGTGTTTAAATGAATTTGAGTTCTAAATGAGGCTAGTTGAACCGTGTTTAATTATTTGTGTTGTATACTTGTGTGATGATCAAAGATGAGATTCATACGAAGTTTTTAACACACTTGCGGAGAACAAATTCATTTTATAGGATCATCATCATCATCATCAACATACCAGCCGAAAGACGTCCACTGCTGGACATAGGCCTCCCCCAAAGAGTGCCAAAGTGACCGGTCCTGCGCCACCCGCATCCAGCGGACTCCTGCGACCTTTACCAGGTCATCAGTCCACCTTGTGGGGGCCTACCCACACCGCGCCTTCCGGTACGCGGTCGCCACTCGAGAACCTTTACGCCCCAACGGCCATCGGTTCTACGTGCTGAAGCACCCTCTTATAAACTGTTGAATAATTTACTATTACACATCATGAGAATTATATTATTTACCTTCAGTCATGCGAAAACTTTCGTAGTTTCAGTAATTTTACAGAACGTCTATAATCTATTCCCACATCATGTAAATCACGTAACACAACACTAAAACAGAACTGTACGGTCTAAATACCGTACATTTCGTAATGCTTACTTGCGACCCACTTTGGGTCGTGCGTCAGATCTTTAATAAATAAGTATTAGTCATAAATATAGTTAGTGCATAACTAAACCGCGAACTAGCGTGAACATCAAGAGAAAGAATTACCAATTATTTACTATCTATACTTTTATCTCTAGTGCAATATACTTGTTAAAACTTGAGTATCTTTCTCCGCACTCCCTTTAACTATCTACAACTACAAGAACAAGTGTAGCAGCTAGCTGGCTCCTACATTTAATGGTCCTTCGAATGGTCCTTCGAATCTAAGCAGGTATTTGGTGTTTTTGTTACTTTATTGCGATAGTGAATCGGTTTACTGGCTTCCCACAAGCGGGTTCCACCAGTGAATTGAGAAGGCACATAATATCGCACGTAGAGTGCAGAAGCATTGATTACCTGTGAGCAAGTGATTCACCTGAAATATCACGAACCAACGGGATACTGCAGTCATCAGATTATACAACTTCAAATCGAGGGGAACAACTAACTAAACTACAACTTCAACTCAACTAACTACAACTCCAAGGCTCTTCTAACTACAACTCCAAGGCTCTTCTAACTACAACTCCAAGGCTCTTCTAACTACAACTCCAAGGCTCTTCTAACTACAACTTCAAGACTCAACTAACTACAACTTCAAGATTCAACTAACTACAACTCCAAGGCTCTTCTAACTACAACTTCAAGACTCAACTAACTACAACTTCAAGATTCAACTAACTACAACTCCAAGGCTCTTCTAATAACTACAACTTCAAAACTCAACTAACTACAACTTCAAGACTCTCCTAACTACAACTTCAAGTATCATCTTGTGTCAACATCGATCTTCAACCAAAAGCTACGAAAGTGTGGTACGTCGCACGTAACTTTAACTTCAAACTATCAACTGTAATTTAACTAACTACAAATCGACGCAAAAAGAGGAGTCATCATGAGCACTCTCGAGCAGCAAAAGGTTAGCTTCGAGAGTATAAAAACCTTGTGTACTAACTACAAGAAGGATAGCGGATCCAGAAAAACTCAGGAATACCTGAACAAGAAGCTTACAACACTTGCGGATCAATGGGAAGATTTTGAAACCCGTCATAAAATCCTTGAGCGGGAACTGGAAGATAAATCAATTGATTACTTTACAGAAGATGTTTATGGCAAAACTAAAGCCATGTACGAAGCAACTAAGCAGGATATCTTGAACCTGTTACGCTATCAACAGCCCGACAAAGGAAAAAAGGTGGAGTTTAGCTTAACTAACTGCGCGGAAGACGTCCAGAATGATGACGTCAAACTACGAGAACTACTAACCAAGCAAGACCGCAACTTTAAGGCTATCGACCGAGCGATGTCTAAAGTTGATGACACAGTTACTCAGAAATGGGAATTGGAAGATCATCTCAGTATTTTGAAGTCAAAATGGGAACCCATTGAAAAGCTTCACTGGGAGTTAGACTCCGTCCTTAAAGGGGCAAATGAAGACTACTACGGCCTATTCGTCAATATTGAGCATAAGTACGACGAACTAAAACGACGATTAAACAGCAAGATTTGGTCTGTCGCTCATTACCAACATTCGGCACCGAGGGTGGAAATCCCGGAATTTACGGGCAACTATAGTCAGTGGACATCATTTAAAGATCTCTTCCTGGAAACTATTCACAACAATCCTACGATTAATAAGGCGCAGAAAATGCAACACTTGAAAACTAAATTACGAGGCGAGGCTGAAAGATTAGTACAACATCTCACTATAAGCGCCGAGAACTATTCTTCTTGCTGGGAACTACTAAATCAGCGTTATGACAACAAGCGCCTACAGTTTACTTCATACATAAACGCCATGCTGAACCTATCATTTTCCCACCATCCAGATGCTCACAGCTTCAAAAGGATGCATGACGTCATAATGGAATGTATCAACGGTCTTGCGAATATCGGTATAGAGATAACCACATGGGATCCGATAATCGTGCATATGATGTCGCAAAAACTTGATTCGTCGTCGTACAACGATTACTTGAAAGAGCTTCAAAATCCGAGAGAACTACCCATTTTGAGCGATTTCCTATCATTCCTGGAAAGTAGATTTATGGCGTACGAAGCTATGAAAAATCAGAAGAAGGAAGTAACAACAACAACGTTCAACTATCAGAAGCCATCAAATAATTCAAATTTCAACAAATCATCCTTTAACAAACAATATCCAGCAAGGAAATCATTTAACTACAAGCCCGAATTGCCAAGAAGTTATCACACTGTGTATGGAAATTGCACGTTGTGCGATGGAAATCATGTGTTAATGCAATGCCCGAAGTTTATTGGCCTAGATCCGGTCCAACGTAACATAACTATAACTAGACTGCAAGTTTGCAAAAACTGTCTATACAGCCACGGCGATAGTGAATGCAAGTCAACTAAAACTTGCAAAGAATGCAACATGCGTCATCATACACTTTTGCACAATCCAATGAAGAAAAATATGTCAACAAACTACAACAAAAAATATTCACCAGGTCAACGACCAACTACTTCAACTATGCGTTCAACTTCAAATCATTTATCAGCTAAGGACACAGAAATACTTTTAACTACGGTCCAACTGAAGGTGCAATCGATTGATGGAACCTACGTCACGCTGCGTTGTCTTCTAGACCAGGGGTCACAGGTGAACCTTCTGAGCGAGAATGCCGCACAACTATTGAAACTGCCGCGACATAAACTTAACGCCACAATCTCTGGAGTTGGAGCATCATCAAAGGATTGCAAAGGCCGCGTGCAACTTAGCTGCATGTCAATGTACTCGGATTTCACATTTGAAACTCAAGCATTGATAATGAGTAAAATAACTAATAATTTACCTAACACTACGTTTGAGAGGAAGAACTGGCCGCACTTAGAAAATTTAAAGCTCGCCGATCCTGATTACAACTTGTCACGCTCAGTCGACTTGCTACTCGGAGCTGACGTCTACGCTAAGATAATTTTAGATGGAGTCCTCAGAGGTAATCAAGGATCCCCTATCGCCCAGCAAACTCACTTAGGGTGGATTCTATGTGGAAAACTGGAAACGTTAAACTGTCACATAACTATTTTGAATCTGGATGAAATAACGAAATTCTGGGAAACTGAAGATATTACACCAGACAGTACTGACGCCAGCCAGGACGATCACTGCGAGACCCACTATCGGCAAACTGTTCAACGAGCTTCAGACGGCAAATATATAGTGCGAATGCCGTTCCATCCTAATTATGAAGAAAAGCTTGGAAACTCAAAAGCTATAGCCATCTCACAGTTTTTACAACTCGAAAAAAGACTTCAAAGACAGTCAAAGCTAGCTCAAATGTATAGAGAGTTCATGAAGGAGTACGCTGACCTGGGACACATGGAACTTAGTTCTTCAACTGCGTCCCTAGAATATTTTCTACCACATCACGGAGTACTCCGAGATTCAACCACTACCAAACTTCGAGTAGTCTATAACGGATCCCAAAAATCGACCAGCGGTCAAAGTCTAAACAGCATACAGTTCAAAGGTCCTAACTTGCAAAAGGACATTCAAGGATTGCTAATGAAGTGGAGAACATATCAATATGCGTACACGGCAGACGTGGCCATGATGTACAGATGTATTTGGATATCAGAAGATCAGCATCCCCTTCAAAAAATTGTATGGCGCAATTCCCCTGATGAAAAACTAAAAGAATATAATCTCTGCACTGTCTCCTACGGAACCAAGTCGGCCCCCTGGCTGGCGATGAGAACCTTAAAACAACTGGCTATGGACGACGGTCACAAATACCCCGACGCAGCCAAAGCGTTACTAAACGAGTTTTATATGGATGACCTAATTAGCGGGCATCACTCACTCGAAGCAGCCAAAGAACTTCAATCCACACTTATAGAACTATTAAAAGGTGGCGGAATGAACTTAAGAAAATGGTCGGTTAATGACCCCAATCTCTTGGAAGATTTAAACGAGAATCAAATTTCAACTACTACCGTATTCGACTTCAAGGACGAACAGTCTACAAAAACGCTCGCACTTTCATGGAACCATAGTAGCGACACGTTCACATTCAGTTGGGACCTAAATTCGAAGAAAGTAAACCTACTGACGAAACGAGTTTTACTTTCCGAAATCTCAAAACTATACGACCCCATAGGATTCTGGGCTCCAATAACGGTAACCGCAAAACTACTGTTCCAAAAAGTTTGGCTGAACAAACAAACATCTTGGGATGATGAACTACCTAGAGATATTCAAGACAGCTGGATACGATTCAAACGGGAACTACCGCAAGTAAAAAATATAAAACTACAGCGATGGGTCGGCACGACTGAAAATACTATTCAACTTTATGGCTTTTGCGACGCGAGCGAAAAAGCATACTCCTGTGTTGTTTACACTAAAAACACAAACAAACAAGGAGAAACTACAACTATTTTAGTGGCAGCGAAAACCCGGGTTGCACCACTAGCAAATAAAAAATCGCTGCCAAAATTGGAACTCGCCGGCGCCCTACTGCTCTCCCAACTTATTAAGAAGATAAAAGAAGCACTCGCAGGATACAACGTGACTACACATGCATGGTGTGACTCACAAGTAGTCCTCGCATGGCTTCAAGGAGATAACGCGAGATGGGAAAAATACGTAGCGAATCGTGTCACTAAGATCACAGAAATAATCCCGCATGAACAATGGAATTACATCAAGTCGGAACATAACCCTGCGGACAGCGCCTCCAGAGGATGCTATCCAGAGAAACTTACTAACTTCAAGCTTTGGTGGCATGGTCCAGAACTTATAAGATTATTTGACAGTGAAAACAGGAATAATCTACCCATATTTACAACTCACATATGTGTTGTAAATAATCCTCAAACGAGGGCAATTACAAAACAATATGAATATGTGACAAATGAATTATTGCATAAATACAGTTCATTGACGCGCGTAATAAGAATCACAGCCTGGCTATTACGCTTTAGAGCTGCACTCAGCAAGAAAAAACATGACACCGCATACCTAACTACGAGCGAATTAGCCGAGGCAAATGAACTTATAATTAAGTATGCTCAGCGTATTGACTTCGAACAAGAATATAAACTACTAACTAAGAAAAAAATGGTCACAAGACAATCAAATCTTTTCAAGCTTCACCCGCACTTGGACGACAAGCAAATTATTAGACTTGGAGGTCGTTTAAACAAGTCCGACTTACCCCCTACAATGAAGAACCCAGTTATTTTGCCGAACAAAGGACGACTTACTCAACTCGTCATCGATCAAGCTCACGCAATGACACTGCATGGAGGAGCTCGACTGACCTTATTTTATATCAGGCAACCAACTAACATGGAATCGACATCGATCTTGAAGAAATCAGCTGTACATCAAAACAAAATCGCAAAACGAACATTAATGGCAATATTCACATCACTCACAATAATGTGTGGAATGATATCTGGGACACAAGCTAGTAGTACTACAGCGGCTCAGATTACGGCCTTTGAGTCCGAGCGCCCCGTTTATTATGATACCATGGGGAAGTTACAAATAATTCATGACGAGTGGACTTTACTTATGTATTATAACTTGAGTAGCTACTGGCAAACCGTTGATCGAGTTGAAAACTATCTAGACGGAATCAAAGATTTATGCCAAAAAACAGACCCGCGTTACTGCCAAACTACAATGCAACAATTATATCACGAAATGGATTTACTGAACTACTATAACTCATTGCTACTAGCTCCCCACAAGCACTTGTCTGACAGGAAGAAACGTGGCCTGATTGACGGAGTAGGCTACGCTGCTAACGCCTTGTTTGGCATCTTAGATCAGAGATTTGCAGACAAGTATCAGAACGATATAAATGCCGTGAAGAATAATGAAAACTATATACTCGAGCTTATTCGAAATCAAACTTCAATAGTGGAACTGGAAAATACCTTCCTGAAGAAGTCAGAAGAGAACATTAAACGCCAATTTAATGTAATGGACGATTTCATGAACAACACTAACGCTAACTTTGCGAAAGTCGCATCTACATTGGAAATAGTCATGGCAACCAGCTACTTCAACTCTGCGTCGCTAGCGGCGTATTTACTAATAAACAACCTGAGGAGTGTTCAAGAAATGTTGTTCAACACCCTCACGGATATTTACAAGGGACACATCGACGTTCATCTCGTCACGCCGGTCAACCTAATCAAGCAACTAAGTGCGATCTCCGGCAGACTGCCTCGGACGCTCTCTCTTCCAATAAAAAACATAAAAGAGGATATTAAGGACCTCTACAAGTTACTTTACGTGAAAGCGCGAGTAACCGACAGCTACTTCCTATTTGAAATTCATATACCACTAATATCTGACGAAGACTTTGCATTTTATCAAGCCATACCTTTACCTACCAAGTACAACTCGGAAACTATAATGGTAAAAACCACTTCCAAGTACATCGGCGTAAACTTCAGGAAGAATATTTATGTCTCGTTAACCGAAGAACTACTAAATCAATGCAAACAACAAAAACCAGACAGTTATGTTTGTAATAAGAACCTGCCTGTTTATAACTTAAACAATAACAATGTCTCGTGCGAAGCCAAACTACTCGGTCATCGCTACGTCACACCGTGTGACGTGAGGAGTACGTCATGCAAGGACAAGTGGATAGAATTGCACGCTGTAAATACTTGGCTTGCAATTTGCTGCGACACCTGTTCACTGAGAACCATATGTGAGAATGAGGTCACGGCTCATACTATGTCGTCGTCCGGGATCGTAACTTTACCACAAGGATGTGTTCTGCAAGCATCACACCTTACAATTCATTCTCACAATCAGTTTAACAGCAATATTAAAGTTGACTACAACATCAACGTACCGGTCATAAACTCATCCGTCAACCGGATTTGGATTGGATTTTTTGTCTAATTTCGAGGCCTAGTCAAACCAAAACTCAAATCAGGTACACCAGAATTTGGCATATGCATAAAGGATTAACTCGTCTTGGGAACTCTGCCAAGGTACCGATTTCGGTAGACGTTTTCGACGTAGGTATATCAGCCAATCACATTCCAATAATCTGGCAATGGTCTTAGTTTTTGTATGTATTAATTTTATGTATGTTGTGGATCGATTTTCAATTTTTTTTTCGAAAGAGAATACTCCTGAGGTGGCCCCATTGTCACCAAGTCAGTACCTGATGATGGGATCCAATGGAATTTGAGGGCAATCCTCAAATTTTATAGGCACGCGTGTAGTGATTTTACCCTCGGAAATCGCAAGTTTGGTGAAGTGGATCTGGTGATGAAGACCACAGATGACTTATGGAACTCCTCAAGGATGTAAACGTCAAAGATTCTGACAAGATTCTGTTGAAGTAGCAACTAATGAATTCTGAGATCCTTGAGGAATCGACGGACCTCCTCAAATACTAACAGCCCACATATAGCGACTGGCGATATGCGATATATGGCGAGTGGCGACCACGTACCGGAAGGCGCAGCGTGGGTAGGCCCCCCACAAGGTGGACTGATGACCTGGTAAAGGTCGCTGGAGTCCGCTGGATGCGGGTAGCGGTCATTGTAGCGCTCTTTGGGGGAGGCCTATGTCCAACAGTGGACGTCTTTCGGCTGATATGATGATGATGATGATGATATAGCGACTTGGATTTTTTTCTGTAATAATCAACGCATTTGCTCTCGGAAAGCAGTTAATGTGATACTTGTAAATCAGAAAGGAAATGTGGTAATATTTATGTAGGTACAGTAAGGGAAATGTATTCACGTACCACCGTAGAACCCTATCGCAATAAGGTGACATATCACTCGAGTTTGAGTGACGGCGGCCTGTCAATTGCGACAGAGTTCTACGGTGGTACGCGAATACATTTCCCTTACTGTACCTATGTTGCTTGGCGTAGTACTGAATTGAAGTCGGTTAAAGCTTTATATTTAAAGCAAATTATTTATACCACATCGGCGGCCAACAAACGTCCCGCCTGATGGTAAGCGGTCACCGTTGCCTATGGACGCTTGCAACTACAAAGACGTCATGCGCGTAGCCGACCCTAAAGGTCCCCATTTTATTAAGCGCTTATGTGACGGCAACGCACCGTTTAAATAGGATTGATATCAAATTGTTGAATGTTTAGCTGTAAAATGGAGGCCCAGGCCTAAGTTGGTAATTCTATTTATATACTGAGGCCCCGCTTGAGAGTGCATCTGCTTGGCACAGTTCAAAACAAGATTAGGTTGAGGCAGTTGGTTGCCGTCTACGTCACGCGAGGTAGGGTCGAATAGGATCGAGAGTTTGTACTTTATAGGTTTCGCAGATGTTTGTTTCAGTACAATACAATACTAATACACTTTAGTGCATACCTCAATAACTGTCCAGAACAGAGCGAATGTACGAAGCGGCACATATCACTTTTTTAATTTATTGATTACGACAAAAGAAAATACATGATTATAATACAATGCCCATCTAGGCAAAACCTTGAATAGGTTTATTTCAGAATCAGAATCAGAATTTTATTGGTAAAACACATTATTTTACATGTCAGGCAGGATATAAAGTAGGTAGGTACATACGTTTTTATTACATGTAAGGGTAATTTTCATTATAGGTAATAATCATTGTTTAAGATACATAGTATTTCTTAAAATTAATTCATAAACATTGTATACCTAAGTCAGTCTAATTAAGGGTTATTACGTTATTACTTATGAGTGAGTCAATGATACCTATCATGAAATTCGTCAATGGCGTAACACGCCATGTCCAATAAAATCTTCTTAAGTTTTCCTCTGATAATGGCGTCAGTCGATGAGTTTTTCAATTCGGTTGGAAGAGAGTTATACAGTTTAATTCCTATTACATCAAGTGATTTTCGAGCCTTTGCTAGCCTCCGCATCGGCGCGACCAGCAAGTGCTGGGCGCGCGTGACGCGCACGGGCCTGTGCCTCACGTACATACAAGCCACAAGGATAAATACGCTAGGTAATGTGAGTATATTCAGTTGCCTAAATAGGCTCTGCGCAGGATGATCAAGAGGTTTTTTTGCAATGAGTCTACCGGCCCGTTTCTGAATTTTAAGCGCCCTGTCGCGATCTGCTGCAGTAGCCCACAGATCAACACCGTAAATCAGGATGGAGTGGAAATATCCATAGTAAGCTTTCTTTATGTTTTCGGGCGATAAGGAAGGAGCTAGTCTAGACAATGCGTAACACGGCGAGCTAAGCTTACTGCATGTGACGTCAATATGGGGCGACCACGTGAGACCGGCGTCGATTATAAACAGGGAGCGTATAAACGGATGTCATTACTCGCAAGAACATGGACATGACTCTAAAGATTAATTAATTAATTAATTGATTTCTTAGTGAATATTGCTAAGACTTCAATGGAATAATAAAAGAAAGATATCATACCTTCTTTGATTTCCTTTTTTAAAATACGATGATTTTTTTGACATTGATTGTAATGTGCTGACATTCTGTGTTTAATTTATTTATTAATATTTTACTAAGTATACAACTTAAATTACAGGCAAAAAATAATGAATTAATCTTTGAAGTCATGTCCATGTTATGCGAGTAATGACATCCATTTGTCCGCTCCCTGATTATAAATCCTAGATACTTTACTTTTATATTTGCCGATGGGGAGTTCTTAACTACTGATCTAATACATGTTATAGGTAAATTATTAATGACTAGCTGCTTACTCACTAGCGTCTAAAGAATGCAATATAAAAATAAAATAAAATATAGCCCAAATCCAACCCGAAGATCCATTCTTTACGCTGGTTTATCAATGGATGAGTCATTCCGGAGATTTATTTCTAATATTACTTTAGATTTTATTTGCAAGACAATTAAAATTTACAAAACATTATAAACGTGAAAGTCTGTGCCGATGTACGTAACACTTAATCGTGAACGGCTTTTGATGAAATTATCCAGTTAAGTATATAGCTTAGACTTAATATGATGTACAAAGTCGCTGGCAGCTAGCTGTACTTACATAAAATAACGTAGGAAGTCATTAATAATATTGACATTCAGTGCAATCCTGCGAAATGTCCCACTATTTGCGAATCCAAATATGACCAGTTCGCTCGAGATGTTTGTATTTCATTATTGCGGAGGTGGAAATACATCGTAAATTACATTGACCGTCAAACACTGGACGGTAAACACAGGCTGTGCAGCGAGGCGTGAAATATCGGCTAACTTCCTCAATTAATTAACCAATCGTTTATTTTCTTGTGTAAAATAATACCATTAATCTTGGGAGGTTGCCATAGTTTGCTAATTATCGAGATTGTTGTTTATAGTCACAGTATCGTTTGCCTGCGATACGATATACAGAATGGCACATTTAGATCGGTCAGTATGGGTAAGTCTCAAATTATAAAACATGTCATCAATTTGGGTTAGGCTCGTAAAACACACTTTCCCGAAATGTGCACTTTCTGTAAAAGTGCATTTTTTTAGAATGATCATTTTTCCGTAAAGTACACTGTCTCTAAAAGACGTGCACTTCCCGATATGTACACTTTGTCAATAGGTGCACTTTCCCTGAATGTGCACATCCGCAGAAGGTGTATTTTCCCGGAAAGTACTCTTTAAGGGTAGGGGTGTACACGCCGAGCATATGTGTGAGTGCCTCGCCTACGTCACACTCACACACGCATACGACAAATCTGCAGCGCCGAAGATCCCGCTTTAACGACTAGATGTGTATCTTTAAAAAATAAATGTGTATCTTTTGAGACAGTGCCCTAAATGGGAAAGTGTACATTTTGGGAAAGCGCGCGTTTTGGAAAAGTGCACTGTTTGAAAAAATTGACATTTCGGGAAAGTTTCCAAATTGGGAAAGTGTATATTTTGGGAGTGTACGTTTTGCGGAAAGTGCACCTTTGCAGAAAGTGCACATTTCGGGAAAGTGTGTTTTACGAGCCATCAATTTTAGTCAAGAATCAAAAAAAAATTCATTCATACATTTCAAAATGTACTCAGCTCGGGAATCGTACCCGGACGTTTTGAAAAATAAAACTAACACTATTTCTATTTAGATATCGATTGGGTAGGTCTTAAGCAGTAAACAATACATTTTATTAGTTTAAGACATAATGTTTCATGGTAACATTTATTGCTAAAACCTACACAATCGATATCTAAATAGAAATAGTGTTAGTTTTATTTTTCAAAACGTGATTTATTTAATGATTAATGAAACAGATTTTTGCGGTCATATTTATCGCCTTTACATAAATTGTTGTAACTGAAAACCAGCGCCTATTATTTGTGCTAAATAAGTACAATTTGTTGATAAAAGAACTCAATCACATTATGTTGCCTTCTGAATTCAATGCTTCTTTCATGAACGCCTTAAATTAACCATTCTTAGAACTGCGGCATCACCCAGCGAAAGGGTATCTTTGTTAAGTATTGAAATCAAATTTACATTCATAATCATAATCATCATTTCTCGCTCGCTCCAAGTTCTCTGAACGAAGACGCGTGATAAGTATAAATTTGACTCATAAAAGTATGCTCATTAATCATCTTTAATGATTAATACTACGCCTGTACGAAATCTAATAGCAAATATGATATAACTTCCTGCAGGCGCGGCATCAATTATCGCTCTTCTATAGATACTCATTAACGAGAGAGTCCTTTTTACCCATTTTCATCCCTTTAAGGGATGATTTGTTCATCCCCAAGACTCAAACTATCTCCATACCATATCTGATTGTTTTAACAGTTTAAGCGTGACAAGGTAATAATCAGACTGAAATACAATCAGACTGACTTACTTTCGCATTTATAATATCAGTAAGTAAGTAGTAAGTAACACTCGTAGTAGTATTATTTAATCATTGAATATTAGTATATAAGGGGGGGTCATTCTTACACAAATCGAACTAGGCCTATAGTAAGCTCAATAAGGCTTGTGTTATAGGTACTAGACGACGATATATATAATAGATGTATAATATCCTTTTTAACCCTGCAACCCCCCGCTATCTCAAAGAACGTTTTAGTTTTTTAAATTCTTTTAGATGTTCTAACAATTTGCTATTAACTGTGCCTTCGTCATCTACCAAATTTTACAATAGTTCGTTCACTTTTAATTTTATTCGACTATGGAACTCTCTCCCTCTTGACATCAGACAAGCAAAATCTATCGGCAACCTTAAATCCCTTCTTAAAGAACATTATTTGTCTGTCCCCTAACCCTGATTGTATTTTTTGGCTGACTGTTTATGTATCATATATTTGTGTTAGTGTTATTTGTATATATGTATGATTGTGTATGTATGTTTATATAAAGAGGTATTTATGTACGTTTATTTTTATATTTTTTTGATTTTTGATTTATAATAATCTCTGCACCACCTACTGCATAATCTAGTTTTCTCTTTCTCCGATACCCAAAGGTTGTCTGGAAGAGATCGCTCTTCAGCGATAAGACCGCCTGTTGTCTACCTCTACCTACATGTTATTGTATTGTTTCTCTATGTAACTGCTTTGTTTGTGTGAGGTGTGCAATAAAGAGTATTTGTATTGTATTGTAATAGATATAAATACTTAAATACATAGAAAACATCAAAGACTCGGAAACAAATATTCATGCTCATCACACAAATATTTGCCCTTACCGGGATTCGAACCCAGGACCTTCAGCTTCGTAGGCAGCGTCACTACCCACTAGGCTAACCGGTCGTCAGTATGAATTACCTTTTCTCCTCTCTTTTTGCCTCCCCCAATTCGTTTGAATCGCATTTAATATGTTTTACGCGCTTGTCCGAACCCGTTAGCTCAGCGCGTATGGAAGCGAGATTAAAATGTACTTTTAATCGGAAGCTGTGGACAAAAACAGACCTCCCAGTATATTCATAGCTTTAATGGTTTCGGTCGTCTTAATCTAATCGCCATTCAGGGTGTATATAGGGGTCAACAGAGCGTTATTTAGTGAGTACGTGACCACAAATAACGTGATTGGTGTTGCGTTCGGGTAACGTGTCTTTGATAAAAGATAATCCTTGGCAATAATTTTATGAGAATATGATGTATAAACGAACTTTAAAATTATACTAATAATAAGTGAGCCTAAATCGCTTAAATCGCTCGAGCGGTCGCCCTAAAAAACGCGCTATCACTTATACATAGATCATTGAGCCCATATCGCTGATTAATCTTTCAACTTTATTTTTTTAAGAGTTGAGATTTTTTATTTGTTGAAGAATTGAAATAATTTGTTATTATTTTTTTAATAAGGACGTTTGTGATACAATATTAGCGCCTTTTTTTTTTCACGGTCTCAAATTATATAGCAAATTTCTAATTAAGTTTAAATGGGTCATTTTAACACTGCCAAGAAATGTAGCGGAAAGTGACTACGACGTAGGCTCCCTCTAGGCGGGTTCCTGGGAGTGAAAGTGTTAAGCGTGAAAGGTAACAGAGAGACATAGAGGCAGGTTTACTTTTACATTTATTATATTAGTATCGAAAAGCAGGGACACGCCTTTGCCTCCACACGTGCTAAATATAACGTCAAAACGAGTTCGCGAAACAAATCTCTATGTGATATGATCCAAGGTGAGACATCAAACAAGTTTGATCTGCTGCTACGCGTTACGGCGTAGTGCTACGACCGGGAGAAGTGTAGTGACAAAGTTGACCCACTCGAGGTCATACTAAGCTACGTGTGCTACGCCGTAGAGCGTAGCCTGACACTTTCACCGTCACGCTACGCTCGTAGCGCTACACCGTTGTCCTTTATCACCACGACATACGAGGAAAACTACGGGCGTAGCGCGGAGTAGGGGAAAGTGTCTACGACGTAGAAACCCGCTAGGCGGGTTCCTAGTAGTGGAAGCGATAACACATTCAGTGCCAAAGATTCCGTAGCGCTACGCTCGTAGCCGATACGGTGGTTTTCTTGCTTCGTAGCGGATCTAGCGGATTCGCACAGAAAACGTCAAACTCTAATTAAATGTACAAACTGCCTGCGCCATCACGCGTACCGGGTCAGTTTTGGTCGATGCAACCCGTAAGTTGGACAGTGTGTTGTCCCAGCAAAATAATGTTCCGGAAAGCACTTTAATGTACCATATATGACTTGTGCACTTGACCCGATAGAACATGACAAGACATCTGACGTTGAAGGCTGCGGAGCCACCGTATGTCCGTGGTCTAGTTTTTTTAGTAGGTCAGCACAATCAATCACTTTACGGGCCGAGAGGGCGGAAAACGGATGTTTCCGTACGTTGCGTTAAAAGCCGTACTGTTTAATTTTACAACAGTGATATCACAGTTATTATGTCAATCAATTTGGTTTTCCGCAAGGAGAACATTTTTGTATGGAACTTACACTTTAGTTTTAAGGGTCAACAGGACGCTCGACTCTTCATACAAAAGTAGTTTGGTTCTCATTTTAAAACGATATGCTAGAATAACATGACATAAATGGATGATGCATTGTAAAATGTTGTATGATACACGTGCGGATAGGTAATTCCCAAACTCATGTCGTCACTTGTTGGGAATTACCTACTTTCCGCACTTGTAGCATAAATAACTATTAGAGCACAGTGGAATCTGGCTCAATGTAGAGTATTGGGGTAGAGAGTAGTACTAAATATTACTACTTACTGTGAATGTACTATCGCCCAAGGGTACGGGTTTCTGTTTCGTCTGCACATGCATAGCGAACGCTCGAAAATGATCCTAGAGGTGTGTACCCGTACCCTTGGGCGATAGTATGTGGTGTTATGTTTCTGATGGTGAATCTCAAGCACGCACTGTATAACATCCAGTGCCCCGAATCTCTACGCGCTACGTTCGTAGACGATCCCCTGGTTTTCTTCGTATGTAGCGGAAAGCGACTACGGCGTAGGGACGCATACGTGTCGTCACGGGCCGGGAATGCGTTAAGAGTACGGTCGAAACAATTGCTACTCAAATCAATAAAGCAACGAGCACGTTCTATTCCAAGATCCATTCTTTACAACCTACATCTGTAGTGTACAAATAATAAAACAATGCTGAATCTTCGTACGTTCAAATGAGCTATTTTGTATTTTGACTGGGAATATTACGAGTATGATGTTATTTGGGTCAGTCGACTATTTCTTGTTGTTATTCTGTCCCGTTAGCCAAGAGACAGTATGAGACAGTTTCTTAGAAAAATTGTTACAACATGGACATCTAACAAGCTTAGAAGATGGCTCTTAAAAAAGAGTTCGAAAACTACAAGAAAACCCCACATTTGATGGATTTTAACCCACAAAATTATAGTTTTAAAAAGTGACCCAGGAGTCGTAACCAATGGCAACTATTGACAGAAAAAAGTTGATTCATCCATTTAAAGGAGGATGGTGCTCTACGAAAAGCGTAGAAATATGTAACTATTGTACAGCAAAATCCACTGCTCATCCGAAAGACGTCAACTGCTGGACATAGGCCTCCCCCAAAGAGTCCCAGTTTCCATAACACATAATAATACTTGTTATCTCAAAAATCAACCCCTGGGTGTAATGGTGGAGGTTTGTGTGATGTGGGTAATCGTTGTTGTGAAGAATTGCGTTCGTGATAGATTGTGATTAGGAAGAATCGCTGTTTAAATGCTAGCACGATTCGTTTGTAAGGGAATGCTATTAACGATGTCAGAATCTTCATAAACGTGAAGCGAAACATCCACACTTCATGCAAACGGTTTTCCAATATTCTTTTTAATATTCAATGCAATCTGCATGGCAAAAAATTCAAACGCTGCGCTGAAGTTGTGGAATTCGGAGAAAATAATGCTCTGTTGGATGCGATATTGAGTGAAATCTAAATTTTGATCATTTGTTAGTGTTGCGCTGTATCTGAATAGTAAGTTGAATTGTGAAGTAGCTTTGACGAACGATAATGACTATACACGGTGCCCGTGAGCATTGCGAGAGATTCGGTTCGGTCGAGTAAATTCGGTTCGGTTTTAGAGATATTTCCATTTTTGTATAAAAATGTTGTAATGAAATCTCCAGTATGAAACACCTTTATGATTGCGACGTTGCCAGACTTAACCATCTACTTTGACAGCTCGTCCTAAAGACACGTTTTTACTAGATTAGCAATTTTTGTGTATGAAAATAAGAAAAAAATTAAAAATCATAATTCGACCTAGCTTCATACAACATTTATTACTCCTTATAGCCTCAGGAATTCGTGATTAAAATCTCTCGCAATGCTCACGGGCACCGTGTATAGTGAGACAAGTAGGGGCATTTGTACACGGCTTAGATATTCAATATGTAAATTCTGATCTCACTAAATCATTGATATTGTCGTCAACTTTGGTATGGATCGCTGTTTTCTGCTTCAAATAGCATCAACCCTGTTTTGCCGTCAGTTTTGTTCCTCGTTCGGTTGATTTTGTTACGTGATTTTTGGCATTCGGTGAAGCAGTTTAATTGTTAAGTATTTGTGTTTTGGTAATAATAGTGATAAGCTATCCCGAAAAGTATGTGATTCCTTATTGAAAATCTCTTTCCTGTGCTAATTATATTTCTTCTGTAATTTGCAAATATCTTTTAATTTTCAATTCGGTGAGAGTGATTACTGTGAATTTTGTGTATTTTTTACCACCGCAGTCAAGAAAATGACCACTGCTATCATATTTTTTTATAATGTTAAGTTTTATTAAATAAAAAAACGTATTTAACAATTCATGTTTAATTGTTAAAAATTTAAACATTTAGAAATTATAATTAAGTGTTTTGTAACACAAATTACTGTTTTACAGGTTACAGATGGAGGAAAAAATAAAATAGGGACAAAATAAATAACGACAAACATTCGGAATGAGACGAATCGTGTTCACGTTCGATCTTCTTCAGTGTTGTGACAAATTTGATATGATGTAAAAACTGCGTTACTCTTTCTGAAACATAAGTTTTAAAGCTTAAGGTTGTCAGACTGCAAAGTAAACGCATGATGTAATAGGTACTTTCAGTACTGATAAACGATGGAAAAAAGACGAGATTATTACTTTTAAATTTGAATATAGTTAGTAATATATTTTGAAAATGTCACTAAAAAAATGACCGGAAATAAATATGGTTAAGTAAAGAAATATAATTATTTCAGCTAATGTATACTACATGTACCTACATTTCAATTTAAAGGAAAAATTTAAAAAATTATGATCCGAGCCGGATTCAAACCGGCAACCACAGGCGCACGCGGCCCGTGGCTGCTAACCAACTGAGCTCAATTTTTTCCTTTAATTTGATATTTGGGTCGTTCTTCTTTTTTACCGACAATGAACCGAGGTTTTTCTGTTTTTTTGGTTTTTGAACTATCGAAAATTGTGGTTTTGAAGTGCGATTTAAAAAAAATGCATAGGTTTCTTCATTAGAACTAATTAAAGTTTCCTTTCTGGCCAATATAAATATTTATTTACTATTTATTTATTTATTAATTATTTACGGTTGGTTTCTAAAAAAAACATGTGACAAAGTGGACTCTTTCAGTGGGGACCACGTTTTGGTTTACCACTCTGTCACGGCATTCTACGAAAAAAAAACATTTAAAAAAATGCTAGTTAGAGAAAGTGAAGTCAAAAGTCAAAGTCAAAGTCAAAGTGATTTATTCTTCAATTTAGGCATATTACATGCACCTATGAATGTCGATAAACTACCACCGGTTCGGAAAGTAAACCTCTGCCTCGAGAAGAACCGGCGTAATAAACTCGGCGAGGTGTAATTTTTTCAAAACAGTATACAATATATCATATCAGTATATTAAATATCACTAATTAATAAAATAATATGGACGTTCATTCGAACATTATAAAACCGTAAACATCATTACTCAAATGAGATGCCGTAATAAGACGAAGGACAGGCTATTGTCGGTCGAAAAGAAGAATGACCCATTTATACATTTCGTGAGAAGACGTTACGGCTGTAAGGTATGGTTGTTCATTCATTAACCACAGGTAAATGGTTAACGCCACGTGTAGTGCGTCACATAGAACACATCATCAATCTTACGTAACTTATTGTTTGCGTAACATCAGTTTATTGGTGGAAAATATTTCCAACTTGACAGGTAACAAATGGTAACGAATGGATTACCTGCGTCATTAGTTACATAAAACCAGTTAATCATTCCAATAATATTTCGTCACACCTGGCAATAGCACTTACCGCTCACTACGCGTGCGGAAAATTCCACTTCCTGTCCAGGGAGAAACGTAAAATTTTGTACTCACCACGGGCGGTAATAAAGAAAGCCTCAGGTGGTATATTTATCGCCTTTGCCGAGACATTCTTTGTTTTACCGCTTTAGATAAGTAATCGACCTTATCTCCGAGTAATAAGGTCATAGAATGTATACATGTTTATGATGCTGACTGTACTACGAGTGTTACGCCGCAGCCTGGTATGTGTTGAATATTTTCCTTCCGTATAACTTTGTGTACAGTACAGTTCACCAATATCCATACAGACAACCTTGCAAAAATATCTTTACACCGTTTATATTGTTACTGACATAAGACGCATGTGTATATATTTTTGAAAGGTCGTCTGTGTATATTCAAGAACTCAACTGTACTATGTGAGCGTTTCGGTAACTTGTTCTTGAATCTTTTTGATTAGGTAGATATATTATAACTGTAATAACTTTACTAATAATCTGCCGAAAGACTTGCGCTTGAAGTTATATGGCTTTCAACACTGAAGTAAGTATGTTAGTAGTTATTGCAGCGTGAACTCGCAGACGTCGCTTAACGACTCCTTTTTAATATTTGTTCATTTCTATTTTAACGAATTTTGGCAGTTGGTTTATTACCACGACATCTAACGCATTTTACATGAACTTTTTCCTTCAGGGTTCGTGGTCGCTTGTGTTTTGTGTTGCTTTGATTCAGGTGTTGCGGCTAGAACTCTTTGGTTTCCCCTGTAGGTGGCGTCGTACATTTATTCACGTGTTGATGTTATATAACCTTCTAGTTGTTTTGTATGGGCAGTTGTGTACTGGTTGGTTTTTATAAAGACTATTTGAAATTTAAAATATGAATTATTCTAGATTCGGATTTCGGAGTGCCACAGTTTTGAAAAGAAAAAAATCTTTGATTCTTGTGAAGCGGTACTGAAAACAGCTCTCAGTATGCTGTTCCATTGTAAATCTTTTTTTGTGGGATTTCAGTTCATTTCTTTGATATATTTTAATTGGGGCTTCTAAGCTCAGTTTTTGTTAATTTAAAAGTGCTAGTCTGTCGCTTCGGCGGATTTTCTGAAAGTTGGCGGGGAGGACAGTCCACTTCCCAGTTCCTAGCAAGAAATTCCTTTTGGACACGTCTTTGGTTGTTCTACTCTGAGGCCAGTCGTGGAAAGCGATCTGGGTAAGCCTTGTCTAATTGTTTTTGTCTCACGTTGGTTCACGGACGTAAGTAGTTGTGGTAACGTAGTTCTTATGACATAATTTTGTTCCTAGCTTTCGGGTTCGGAGTGCGAGCAATAGTTCGACGCAAGTGTTTGCATCGACGTCCTCCACTGCTGGACGTGCGTGTACGGAGACCTACCAACCACGGCATTACCTGCTCCTAATTGAGCGGTTACTGGTACTACTGAAGGAGTCATCACATCGTGGAACGGGCCTCGAAGACGCGCGCGCTGAGCGGAGCGACTGGTGATCTAATCATCTAGTTAAAAAGGGAAAAACTAGATTTTTAACTTAGTTTTGTTTGTACATGTTGCCGAACATTGCTGAGGTTGTCTTTTCCCTTCACTAAATTCAACCTTTGATGGGGACCGTGTCGCCCTTACACATTATAATTCCCAAAATTCTTAAAGGCAGTTATTACGCCAACGTTTAAATCATTTGACCTCTTGTTTTGGCGTTCATCCATTTCCCTTCAATCATCATACATGCGCTCATATCCCATTTCCATCTGCCACCCTGATCTTTTATCACCCCTCCTATCAAAGGTGTTCTTTTCAACGTAAATTTAAGAACGAAAGGTCCGGCAAACTGATTGCGACACCGCTGTTGCACTCCTTAAAAATCTAGTTCAGATATTCCAGTACTGACCGTGAGTCCGCCTCGCCGCGTAGCTTTTACGGCCTGTAAAACTCTTTCGGTTGTGGAACGGTTAAATTTTATAATTGTGTGTGAATTAACAGTGAATTTTCCTAGTGCGTTTGGTTTTATATAAAATAAATTCTACGTGTTGTTGTATGTGAATTTTTATTTTATTTTCACTACATTATATAGGTAAAGATAACCCAAGAAAGCGGTCTAAAACTTTGGAACCTTTGCATAGAGTCAAAAAATATACTCACCGGCAGAAAAACTGGCCCAAATTAGAAAAAAGTTTACTCAATTTATAGTTTGCAATCGTTAAAAGATTTTGGGCCAAATTTTCTGCCGGTGAGTGTAGTAGACCTTTTTCATGGCCCTATAATCTAAGGCCCTAAATAAGCTCACACACACAAGCTATATTGGCTATTACCTTCGTGAAGTGGTACATCGAATTGGGGAGAAGGTTCGTGACACCCGCGTAGGGTCGTACCTGGTGCAAAGGTTGTCCGTCGCCATTTACCGTGGAAACGCGGCGAGTGTGATGGGTACCTTTGCGCCAGGGACGACTTGAGGGGGCCTGTATGTCTAGTTTAATTAGTTATTTTTTTTAATTTTTTTATTGTAATAGATTGACATGAAATATTAATAATTTTATGAGACTGTTAAATAAATGACATTAAATATTATTAGGTATATAATTTATAGTTTGAAATCACGAAAAGTTTTTGGGCCAAATTTTCTGCCGGTAAGTGTAGTAGAACTTTTTCATGGTCCTATAATCTAAGGCCCTAAATAAGCTCACACACACAAGCACGCATGAAAGTCCCAACATCATCATCATAAATTTAATAACTAGGTTCTTGTCAGTAGAGCAATCTCCACACCGTGTATTGTTGTTAATTATCATTGCTCCAAAATAGAAATAGGTGGCCTTTGCCTGCCACACCGCAGCTTCGAAACCGACAATTCTCGCCTATTCGAGAGCCTAACCAGATAACCTATCCTCGGCTCTTCACAAGTACTGATATCTCTACTAACAGAAACCAGGGAATGCCTATTCAATGACGGCATTGTCTTGACATGTCACAGGACCGCCCTCGGATATTGTAGTTTTTACAAGTCGTCCCACCGTGATCGACCAACTGGTCGTCCTGCTGCTGTGTGGTTGCGGACTGGTTAGGCTGTATATTCGCAGTGAACTAACATATCTTAAGGTAATTCTATTATAGTAGCCTACAGCATAGCTCAGCCCTACCAAAACTCCCGCAATAAACCCATACTATAATAATAAACAACTGACGACGCGATCTCATAACCGAGGAGCAATTATAACAATAATTAACTCTTTTATTTAAATGCATAAAGTTATGACTTTAAAGGATGGCACAGAGCAGTTCTCTGCCAGTGAAACTGTGTTAACAAGGTTCCTTTGAACAGAAATTAATTAATGTAGCTCAAGCAAAACGAACGTAAAATCTCGTTATTGAAGTAAATTCTCCACTTAATTAGTTTTCTTTCAGATTTTCTGACGTTCTCTTCTACGAAGAATCAAGTGTCATATCATATTTTTGTAGTTTTCATGTAACGAAAGAAAGTAGTACAGTAAACGCGGGTTACTTTAGCCCTGGAGGGTAACTTTGGCCTTCGCAAATTACTCTGTCCACCACTTTTTCGATCAAATCAGCTTAGTTTTCATTTCAGCTAACTGCTCACGTTGTTACTTTTTTATGTGACATTGCTATGTGTGGTTTTTATGCGGGTCAAAGTAACCCTCCATTGGGTCAATGTAACCCGAGTTTACGGTAGTTAATAGTGACTTAATTTACTTTACAGAAAAAAGGTTTACCTGGGGCAATGTTCAACTTTTTGATTATTTTAAAATGATCAACTTACATTATTTTTAACGGTGAGGTTAAAAATAATTCACTCTATTGTCAACATCATCAACAGCCTGTACACATAGGTCCACTGTTGGGAACAGGCATCTTCTTATAAGTAAGAAGGAATGGGCAGTAGTCCCAATAAATAAATGTGTTTAGTCCCTTTCTTACAATCAGCTTAGCTCTTACATAAGATTATTTATTTCATGATACAAATTTACCATTAAGAATAATAAACACAAATGTTAACGTGACTGACAAAATAAATGAATTATTTACATTGCATAATTATGCGACATGTAGCAGATAGCAAGCGACTCAATATTAACACAGTAAATAACTTTATGACGCATACGCTTACATGATTTCTCGCAAAAAGAGTGTATTTAAATGTGCAAAAAGACTATTTACTCAAAGCCTGTAAATGTATTCGTGTAAAAGTATTAAATTTGAATCGATTTGCGTGCCCCGCGTGCGTATTTAAGACTGCTCTTAGGCCTCTCACAGACTGGCGTGGCTTGGCCGCGGCGGTCAATAGCAAACATGTTATTAGCTGTCTTTACTATGAAGCGCCATCGCAGGCCGCGCCAGTGTGATGCTAGCTTAATAGACTGGCGCGGCCTGCGGTGGCGGTTAATAGAAAATTTGACAATTACTGTCAAGTTTACTATTGATGTCGCCATTGCGATTCTCAGGCCTTACATGCGTCAAGCCTATCGTGTTAGAACGAGCGGAGATAACAAATATCAATCTGTGGCGCGCAATCAAAAAAAAGAAAAGAAAAGAAAAAAACATTTATATATATATATATATATATATAAATAACAATATGTGTCAATTGTTATTCCCTTTATCTCTGTGTGTCTTTTGTGTAGTGAATAAATGTCTTCTTTGCTTTTCTTTTTTTTTATTCGTGACAAAAAACAAACTGTAAACACAATACACACACACATATGCCACGAAATGGTCACAACTCAGCGTGAAAAGCGCGTAATTGAGAAGTTTGTACATCTCCATATCCAAAAGAGGCCGGTTTCCAATTGAGTTACATCACGACGGTCCTCCCCCTTCTCACTATAAAGCCTCTACCCTAAACCAACCATAACCCCGTGTTTTATTTATTTATATATTGAATACACGGAAAGTGATAATTTATTATTTATTCATTTTAATCAGGCAACAAAGGCCTTACAGACTAAAATACATATCAATATCATCATCATCATCATTGGCCTTTAGCATCTATAAAAGATGATTTAAGCAGCGTCCATTAAAGTGCGGCACTTGCGTACGTGGCTTGTCAGGCCAATACGAGAGCGACAGTGACGCCCGCATATATGACATGTAAATGTCATGCACAGCGCTGTTGGAGGCGCAGCAGCGCGCTGGTGTCTTAATGCTCGTTTGTGGGACAAGAGGTCAAACCAGGCGATATCGTGTTGTGTCACGCCTTCATACAGTGCCTTTCTCCAAAGGTCTCGGTCCTGGGATTGCTTTTCCCAGCTCATGGAGTCGATCTTGAAGGACATCATGTCTCGTTTTGCGCTGTCCTTAAAGCGTAACATAGGGCGCCCCACCGGTCGCTTAGCGTAAGCTACTTCACTCAGGTGAGTTTTACGCGGCAAACGAGAGGGCTCCATCCTTTGCACGTGCCCGAGCCAGCGCAGACGTCTTTGTTTTAAAACTGCTGCAATACTAGGTAAATGCGCGATGCTAAGCACCCTCTCGTTTGTAACTCGATCCTTCCACGAGATGTTCAAAATTCGCCGAAGACAGCGCATGTGAAAGTTGTTTAATTTCCGTTCCTGTTTGGCATACGATGTCCAAGTTTCTGCTCCGTACAAGAGTATGGACAAAATGCATGTCTGATATACTATCATCTTCGTATTAACGGTAAGGTGTCTATTATCCCATACTCTTGTACTGAGCTTCCCGAACATCGTGGATGCCTTGCCGATGCGAATGTTGATCTCTAAATCTAGTGAAAGATTATTCGACACGTTCGAACCGATATCAATATACACTTATTTTAAAACATAACAAAAACACTACAACTACGATTTGTAAATTTAACCTTTAATAAACAGTAATTAGCTACTAATGTCTACTACGCCACGCGCTGTTGTCTGTATATGTGTTGTATGCTACTATGGGACTAGGTCGATTTGTGTAAGGTTGCCCTCTAATATTTATATTTATTTGTATTTTAATGTTTTACTTAAACTCTATCCCAATGTACGCACCCCTCACACATTCAATGTGAACTTAGTATGTTAGACAAAACGTAGGCAGGTACTTTCTTTTCGCAAATAAGTATATTGCGACTAACTATTACCACTATCTTGCCTTTGTTCATCCGTCGGTGTCCATCCCCGAAAGCGCGTCAAACCATCATTATTATCATCGTTTTTCATTCCCCAACCGTCAATTATTAGGAAAAACAAACAAGTGGAATGAAAAGAAGACAAGCCAACTGCTTTTTTGCAAATATTATAGCCTATGTCACTCCCACGATTAAGAGGAGGTTTAGGCTGCAGGGCGTGCCAAGGAATAAGACATACACACATATATACATAGATACATACATACATATGCTCGAAAAACATAACCCTCCTTTCCTTCGGCAGTCGGGTAAAAAGGGAAGGCTCCAATTTCTGTGCGATTTTGAAGTGTTGAAATCGGACGAAAATTGTCTTGATTCACCGCTCGCTCTCGCGCGAGAGTGAAGCCACGTGTCTGAACTCACTCAAATTGAAATGGGAATTTTAGTTGCAAAACTTAGGCACAGCTGCAGAACTCTTTTGTTACTTACTAGAAAATACAGCGATCTGGTATTGCAGCGAAATTGGGGAGAATTGGGAAATGTTTATACAAGTTTGGTACGCATATCAAGGAAATTATTAAAATAGATAATTCAAAGTGTTACTTTTATTACGTGTATAATTTAAAGCCGCAACTGTATGCCATCTTAAGGCGAGGTATGTTCAGGCCGAATTGTGTTTTTCTATCTAACGATTTTAAATGTATAGTCAGCCGCAGAAAAACTTGAATCCCTCTGCATGTATGTTTTTGTGTTATATCTTCCTACAGCTGACTATTCATACATCATCATCATCATCATCATATCAGCCGAAAGACGTCCACTGTTGGACATAGGCTTCCCCCAGAGAGTTCCAAATTGACCGGTCCTGCGGCCACCCGCATCCAGCGGACTCCCGCGACCTTTACCAGGTCATCAGTCCACCTTGTGTGGGGCCTACCCACGCCGCGCCTTCCGGTACGTGGTCGCCACACGAGAACCTTTCCGCCCCAACGGCCATCGGTTCTACGTGCAATGTGCCCCCCCCCGGAGGGCTATATCGGTTACCTTGGTTCTGCTGCGTACATATGTATTCATACATACAGAAATGTGATTCAACGGATATTGTAACAAAATAATAATGAACTTGAACTTACAGTTTAGTGTTTACTTATTTGAGCACATTACAACAATCTCATCAATCAAAGAACACAAATAACGCCAGCGATGTGATACCAAAAGCACTCGCAGTATAATAGTTCACAATTTCAATACCACTCTTATTTACATTGAACTACTCCAACTGTAATAAAAATCGCAAAACTCCGATATCGGTGAGCAGAAGCGTCGCATTACTCGCACGAACGAATGGTAATTTAGTCATAGACGAGGCTTGGATGCGAAAAGTTTCAGGCAACCAACTTATCGTCTACAGTGAGGCTAGAAAACAAGCGATAATCGACAGTGGAGACTGGAAACCGGTTTCACGGTGCCATTCGAACCATCTTTTTGAGTGGATCAAATGTGACTGTGCCTGGGAAAAAGGACCCCTTTAGCGGTATGGAGTTATTAATATCTCCTAAAACTAGGTAAAATTAGCTATTCAGTGAAAAAAGAATAATTTTCCTGGGTGCATTTTTTTTTATAAATTTTTAAACATGGCAGTAGGCAAAATTGAATTGAAAAAAACTGACTATAAAATTTATGCTCGTGAAAAATACACTTCTACTAGGAAGTTATGGAATGATTGGTACCAAGTTAATCTACTATCATCAAAGATTTATGATATTTAAGGTATTAATAACCGATTAGTATTAAAAACACATTCTACGTTATTTTCGACTAATTTAAAAAATGCATATAGTTCGGAAACTAAAATCCCCAAAGTAGTCCCTTTCACTAGACACAGTTACAAATGTTTGTATGATACTAGCTACAATTAGAGCAAATAAAAAGACAAAAACCAGCCAAGTGCGTGTCGGACCACGCAAAACGAAGGGTTCCGTGCCTATTAAAAAGGTCGTATCGTCACAGAAATTTTACGGCACTTACGTCCTTTTTGTTGAGGAAGGCAGTTTTTCAGCAATATCTCGAAAACCTCTGAACCGATCTTGTTTAAAACAATTTTCGGTGAATGAAATTAATAAGCCCTATGTCCATGAATTTTTCCATATTTTTAAAATACACCGTTCAAAAATTAGAGGGGGGGGACAGAATTTTAGTGACTTTCGGGGCGATTATCTCCGACCCTATTCACTTAATCAAAAAAAATGCTAAGAAACCTTATATTTATTTTGAAAGGCGTATCGATTGATGTGCCACACGGGGGGTCACAATGAAAAAAAAAATTGTTTTCTTTAACAACATTCGAAAAGGGCTCCAAAACTTAAAGTCGCTGGTTTCATGGCTCTTCGCGTGTGACAAGCGTATAATGAGCAAATTTAAACGTGTCTCCACCAAAAGCGTCAAAAGAGAGGGAGTATTTGAGGTGCTGTTTATGACGCGAGGGAAATGACTTTGCCCACGAGGTAACATCTCAAAGGTCGTGGTCGAACTCACAATGGGCGGGGACGCCTTTGGACCGTGTCGCTTTAACGTGATATTTAAACTGCCATGCGAAGTTGTCAAACGGATGAAAGCGACAAGGTATCAAGGTGTCCAGCTGTTGGTTCCCTCTTTTGGGAATAGACTAGACGTGAGTTAATTTTTTCACCACAATTTTTTTTTATTAGTTGTCAGTAATTTATTGTGTGAAGGATACAGGTTTACGGAGTTATATGTAGGTCACATAAGTTTGTCACGGGTTAACGACACAAATCGAATTTCTATGCGTAATTCTATTTTCTAATTCACCTCTCTGACCATCAACAACAATGTCGTTACAAAACAACTTCTCGACGAAGCCTATATTATCCTTTTGTGTTCCGACACCGAAATAAAATGATATAGCCGTCGTCATGTTTCCCGTCTTTTACGGAACAACGTCACAAAAGATATGGGCATAGTAGGAAATCTCTCCATTACTGTACTGGGCCATTTTGACGGCCTGTAAGCAGGAACGGAACCGCCACTTTTCCGGTTCCACTAGTTTTGGTACAGAAAATAAAGCCCGGAGACGATCAAGCTAGCGCACAGTAAAGTCTAAAATGTTATTAGGTACAGTTAGCGACAATTATGTGTTTTTTTTTGAAGTACTCAAGTAACTTTAAACAAACAACTACAACATCCAGGGATGAAATTTTAGCGTTGATTTTATTCCCAACTTGTATGCAGAGCTTAATGGAAAAAGCTTAACGTGTAATTAATTTTCGGTTGAAATCATAAAGTAAAGTCCGACACTTTCACGCGTCGCTAAGCTTTTTGTAAGTTCCCCCTCATTATTTAGGCTAACAGGCTTTTATTGTGACTAAAGCTCTACTAAGCGACGGTGGTATATAAAAACAAAATGGCTGTCATTTTACACATTAAGAAAATGGCGTTATTTAGGCACACAATCATTAAGGTAAATATGTCGTTAAACAAATCTCCTGTCATACTTGTCGCCTTTTTAAATTAGGGTTATTTTTCTTTTGGTACTAAATGGTAAAAAGGTGTGGTTAGGCGTGGTTTAGACACGGGCCGGGTTGGCAGGGGTTCAGTGAAGATTAATAAACCAAATTTAAAAATATGGGCTCTACGAGCGGTTACATTGGGTGAATTCTTGCAGCTCTATAAACGCGATATAATAGGGCAGTTACAGGTGATAATGTGGACACGCTGGACAAAAGCACCAAATTTTTTTCAAGTACTTGTTAGGACCATAGCTTTGTTTTTGATAGGAACCAACTCCTCAGTCGGCTATCTTCAATTTTATGGCAGCCATTTTGAATTATAGTTAATTATTAACATGAACCTAGGATACTATGGACAGGCTATGGTAATAATAAGACCACGAGCGAGCGCGACGGTGCTATACGAAACGCAATAAGTGTGACAGAAAGAGATATATCATTCGTTGTCCTTGTCATAGTTCCACTTTTTTTCTGTTGGGCACAACGGTTGTGCCCAACAAAGCGCGCGTGTGGCTGCTTACTCGCTAGAATAACCTAAATTATTTAATGCTAATGTGACTTAAATCGACGCGATTAAAGTTATTTTACTCACAATAAGGTGCCTGTGTTCCGACTGTGCCAAAAAAATGGTATATTGCTGTGTTCTCGGCTGTAAAAGCCGGTCGGAACACTCTGATGAAAATATAACCTTTCACACGTAAGTAGAACCTTTTTCACTTTTCTTTATACGCAATACGTAAAAATGGCATCGTAAAATTACATTACGCTCAAAATCTTGTTAAATTAGACGATTATAATAGAAATAACATCATTGTTTACATTGTTCAAGAAAATATTCGTTGACAAATTATCCGCCCAAATTACGTAGGTTGTTTATGGTAAGCTGCGACAGGTATAAGAATGTCTTCTCGATTTAGCTTCTTTGCAATCATTTTAGGGATATCAGCCAATACAACTTAAAAATACCCCATTTCTCGGGTAATTTATACTTTAACAAAATTCTCGTACTTGTTATTACATAACATTCGTATAAAATGGGTGGGATCCATTTTTATATACTTATATTTATTCTATACTCATAAAAAGAGGCCAAGCTTTTATGTAGCGAGTAATCTCCGGAACTATTCATCCCATAACAAAAAATCCTGCATCTGCGCCTCCGCTCGGGTTCTTTCTAATAAGCGGGTGGAGACGCGTGGACAGCTAGTAAGACAGATAGATATAGATAAGTAAAGATGATCGACGGTATAGAGTGATTCATAATTTTCTATAAGCCCTATGCTTTGAAAATTGAATGTAAAATAATATGTTTTATTTTCTAGGTTTCCACTAAATGAGGATGTGCGTACGCGGAGTATTTGGATTGAGAAATATGTATACAAAATTAATATTATTCAATTTCAAAGGCCAGTAAGCGACCCGTACCTAACCTAAATAGAGATAACCTTATATAAATAAATGTTTTTTAATATGGTTGTGTCTCATTTCGGTCCTTAGTATCATTATTTTATCCGCCTTAAGCCTAATGACAAGTTTACCACTGACCGCCGCGGCCAGGCCGCGCCAGTCTGTGAGAGACTTAAATAAAGCCTCTCACAGACAGGCGCGGCCTGCGGTGGCGGTCAATAGTAAATTTGACACTATCTGTCAAGTTTACTATGGACCGCCACCGTAGGCTGCGCCAGTGTGATTCAGGCTTTATAATAATTAATTAAGTAGATCAGGACGACCCGCGAGCTGTGTCGCGGCGAGGTAGACTGTCCGTCTCTTTCTAGTAAGAACGCTTAGAAAGGTAAAATACGGACAGTCTACCTTGCCGCAACACAGCTCGCGGGCCGTCGCGGGCGTGATAACTGTGCTGATCACTCTGTACAGTTTGTGGTGCTGATAAGAAATAGATAAGCCGCTCGCACAAGGACTATTAATTACCTACATGTTTTGTTACTAGAATCATATTTCATGTTATTAAACTGAATATTACTAGTGCCTGCGAACAGCGCCTGCTAGGCAATGAATGTGTAAAGCTTCAGTAAAAACTACTTACAATAAAAGTGCATTATTTAAAATAAACATATGGACGCGATGGGGTAATTTTTAGTTACATGGCCACCCCACGGGTATCATCTACTTTGTTGCTGTCCCTCATTGTGGCATCACGTATAGCCTGTCCATAGTATCCTAGGTTCATGATTATTAATATCTTGAGTTCTATATCACTTAGAATCACAAACTTAGTGTATAAATTAGATATATTTAGACACTAAGTTTGTGATTTGATTATTGTGATAGAAATATTTCTATTATCTATACATATTTAGGGGTCAAGGAATTCAACTAAATATATTTTTAGAGTCAAGTTCCCAAAGGATATCAAACGAAAACCTGTCCCTAAGCTTCCGCTGTCCGTCCGGCTGTCTGCGTATCAGCAATAGCTAGACTACTAAAATTTTCACAGAAGTTGTATTTCTATTGCTGATTTAACATACATTCATAAAAATAAAAATAAATAAAAAGTAAAACAGTGCTCTCATATATGAAACGGAGTTTTATAGCGCGTTTATGCTCGCCCATTAGGTAGACACTTGAAATTTCCACAAATGATGTATTACTATTGATGCTATAATAACAAATAATAAAATTATAATAAAGTTAACAGTTTAGCTATTACTGACACGCAGACAGACGGCCCCCAGCGGAGACTTAGTAACAGAGTTCTGTTAATATCCTTTGGGAACTTGACTTTATAAAATATTGAGTTGTATTCCCTGACCCCAAATACGTATATATTGAGGCACCAAGTTGGTGATTCAAAGTGATTTAGAACTCGAGATATTAATAATATACCTATAATTCAAAATTACCGCCATAAAAAAATGGTCGACGGAGGAGTTGGTTCCTATCAAAAACTTAAAGCTTATGGACCTAACAAGTACCTACCTTTTTGCGTATGGCCGTTGGGGCGGAAAGGTTCTCGAGTGGCGACCACGTACTGGAAGGCGCAGCGTGGGTAGGCCCCCACAAGGTGATGATTGATGACTGATGACCTGGTAAAGGTCGCTGGAGTCCGCTGGATGCGGGTGGCGCAGGACCGGTCATTGTGGCACTCTTTGGGGGAGGCCTATGTCCAGCAGTGGACGTCTTTCGGCTGATATGATGAAGTACCTACCTGAAAAATAATTGTTGCTTTTGTCCAGCTTGTCCACATTTACGACAATTTATTCGAGCACTCTGCCCTAGTAATACAGGTCATTCTGATAGTTGATCTATGGGTAGTGTAGTAGTGTAGCTACATTTAGTAAGTATCGCGCTATTTAGTTTTAACAATGTCACATTATCATTAATATTAGTGAGATCATGCTGTATTTTATTTTCTAAGACATTTAGGTTCTTATTCACGTATACTAGGCAGGTATCGTCTGCGTACATGTAAACACTAGGTCCTTTACTACATTGCACATACTACAACATGGTCTATGTACCCGACGGGACCAATCACAGAAACAGTCAGCACGCCGCAGGAGACTTGCGCGGGCGCACCGCACACATCTCCCACGGCCGTGCGCAGGGTTCGATCCTGGAGATATGAGCCACCCGTGGAGAGTCCCCCGATCCCGCACTTCTTCATTACCTGGAGCAGCTTGTCGTGACCCAGTAGTTTACTTATATAACTGTGTACACGTAGTGATGTGCTATTGTTTGTAAGTACTGTCATTTAACGAGATTCCCATTTTAGTAGACTTAGTTAATTTTCGGAAATCAATACCATACAGCATTAATCATATCACTTTGGGCCTTAAAACTGGGAGACAGATTTTGAGGAGACAGCCTAAAGATGGAGGAGTTTGGCACAAAATGGCCTTAAAAATGCAAAGCAACTTTGAAACTCTCGTCTTTATTAGCTTTCTTATCAAAATAACACGTCAAAAAACCGGCCAAGTGCGTGTCGGACCACGCAAAACGAAGGGTTCCGTGTCTATTAAAAAAGTCGTATCGTCACAGAAATCTTACGGCACTTACGTCCTTTTCTTTAAAGAAGGCAGTTTTTCAGCAATATCTCGAAAACCTTTGAACCGATCTTGTTCAAAATATTTTTTGGTGAAAGAATTTAATAAGCCATATATCTCCATGGTTTTTTTCATATTTTTAAAATACACCGTAAAATTAGAGGGGGGACAGAATTTTAGTGACTTTCGGGGCGATTATCTCCGACACTATTCACTTAATCAAAAAAATGCTGAGAAATCTTATATTTATTTTGGAAGGCCTATCCATTGATGCCACACGTGGGCGTACAATTTAATGAAAAAAAAATTGGTTTCAGTTTTATGTATGGAGTGCACCCTTAAAATTTTTTTTTTTAGTTATTTTAATTACAAAACTATGTAGCGGCTAACAAAATACACCTATTCTCATAATTTTATTCAAATACACCTTATAGTTTTCGAGTAAAATGCCTGTGACATACGTCTGTATGGACGACGGACAGACGGACATGACGAAACTATAAGGATTCCGTTTTTGCCATTTTGACTACGGAACCCTAAAAAGTGCCAGGCGTTTTCAACACCAGTAATAATTATGACGATAATTATTACTGGTGTTGAAAACGCCTGGCAATTGCCGGAAATATTCCCGGGCATTCCCAGGGAATCGCTTCTCGACCACAAGCGCCGACTGTTGTCGGTTTTCCTTCTAATTTAAAATGAAACCGGAGCGTATTAAACGCATCAACAAATGTAATTAAAACTCGGATCCTTTGGATCAACCCTGTGGACCGAGGCTGTGGGTTTACAAGGATTTTTCTGCTTGAAGGATTTTTATGGCGAGGAGGAAACAAGAATGAGGGTCTAAGAATGCAACTTAATTAGTTTTTACAGCCCAGACCTATTTTTGTTTGTTGTTTCTCATCTCGATCGCAATTTTTACGTGATTTGCTTGAAAACGCAATGAATATTACAATTATATTAGGTAGATTCTTTAGTCTATCGCGCCTCACGCGATTGAAACTCTCGTTGCTGTTGGTTGCTGGCCCGGTGTGCTGTGTAGTGTGATACATACTAATAATCAAATCATGCGATGTCCAAGTCGATCTATTTGTTTAAAACGTAAAATATTTTTAATATTGGCATGATAATAAATTATGTAATAACTTAAGACAGAAGGTCCTTTAAGTAGAGACTAAATAGATTAACCGACTTATTGGTATTACATGGATCTCACAACTTTTTACGGTAGAAAGACTGAGCTGCGAGACGGGTTTTTTTACAGGATGTTTTTGATGGCATTAGTTTTTACAGCCCAGACCTATTTTTGTTTGTTGTTTCTCATCTCGATTGCAATTTTTACGCGATTTGCTTGCTCGACGCGTCAATGCTAACGTGTAAGCTTCTAATACCCGACTGGCTTAGGAGGAGCGTTATTTTTTTCGAGCTTATGTACAGTAAGGGAAATGTATTCACGTACCACCGTAGAACCCTATCGAAATAAGGTGACATATCAATCGAGTTTGAGTGACGGCGGCCTGTCAATTGCGACAGGGTTCTACGGTGGTACGTGAATACATTTCCCTTACTGTACGTATGTATGTGGACAAATAAATATGTTTCACTGGCCACTAGTCCAGACGGCTTGATGGATTTTGACATATCAGGTATCGTTGGATTTCTCATAATAGTGACATAGGACAGGCTATAATATTCAACGGCCTATTATAATAAGGCCTCCTGGAATATGTAGGTGCATAATTCTAAATTCGAACAGAGTTGCATTTGTTATCTTTCGTTCGATTTCAACGCAAAACAAACATTTTTCTATTAAAAGTGGTTCCAATCTCTTTGACCATTTTTCTTATTTGGGCTATGGTTAGAGGGCAGAATGAACACGAAACACAGTACAGTAAAATTGGGGCACGAAACAGTGTAACCGCATTGAGTTCCATTCCGTGGCTAGTATTCGCAACATTTAACGACCACTCACCTTGGGCGAAGCAATTTAAGTCTGACCTCCAAATACGCATAGTTTAACGAAATTCCCGGCTAAGTTATTTTAGGGACGTGTGTATTTATTTATATTGCTTCTTTATTATAACAACACTTCGACTCAGATTTGTGATAATAAAGAAAGAAGAAAAGAATGAATGATGTGTCAATGCAGACAATGGACACTGGCTCATCGATTAGAAATTTCATACGAATTATCTCGAACCTACAATGAGATATATTAAATCAGTTTAGTCGGTCCATCGGATTATCAAACACTAAATTTCTTAATCCAAGCACTGGGGTGAAAATAAATTAATTGAATGTTCAAAGGAATAGGTTCTCAAAGAGCTTTGAGGATGCCTAAAATACAGGAGGTTAGAATTCCCTACGGCAACTGAGACTGATAACTTGTGTATAATTAATTAAGTTCAGTTATTTTTGTACTGGATTGGAGGCGAAGCTTTTAAATTTTAATGCCAATAAAATATTTTGGTGATCGTAAAACTGAAACATACGTCAAACTGTCTGTTAACCTTGTAAGGCCCTATCGGCCTTGTCTGTTAAACCTGAAATCTTTTGAGATTTCAGGCTTAACAGCCCAACTTATTAGCTTTCTGTAATAACATTTGAACTCTATTCAGGGACACGTTTCAAAATATGTACATAGTTATAGTATTTGGGTCAAAAAAATGGTATTTTATGTGGTCAATAGTTAAGGACTTCTAATTAGGTATATGCTGGTTGGTGGACGACTGGTTAGCCTAGTGGGTAGTGACGCTGCCTGCTGAAAGTCCTGGATTCGGATCCCGGTAAGTGCAAATATTTGTGAGATGAACATGAATATTTGTTTCTGAGTCTTGGATGTTTTCTATGTATTTAAGTATTTATTTATATGTATAAATATACAGTGTGTGTCTTTCATAAGAACATTTATTTTAAGGAACGATAGCTTTCAGTGCTGTGAACCGTTTTATCGAAAAAATATAACAATTACCTTTTCTAATGGAGAGTTAATTTTTTAAATTTTCTCGAACAGCAATGTACTGCTAACATTCACTTGACGTTTCAGAGAGGCAGAGCTAGTTCCTGTCAGTTGTTAGCTTTGTTACCAATACATTGCGGGCCGAATTAATTTCTATGAAAAAAAAAACCGTTTTTTTTAAACTAGAGATACCAATTTACGTTCATTAGGGCTTATACTTTCAGCCGTTAAAATAAATGTTCTTATGAAAGTCACACGCTGTATATATCGTCGTCAGTACCTTTAACACAAGCCTTATTGAGCTTACTATAGGGCTACTTCGATTTGTGTAAGAATGTCCCATAATATTTATTTAGTATTTATTTTATTTATACATACTTAATATGTTTTTATCGCATAGAATTATAAAGAGGTTTAAAGGATTCAGAGTTAAACCAAAAAATAGGCTTTATAGCCCTTAACTTTGGCAATGTCCACAGAAGAGACGTAAACCTAAATTTGACAATAACCCATTTATGACCTATTTTCAGGACACTGGGCCGTTATTACATTCGTCCTAAAAATAGCTTGGGCCTCATGGGGCCCAAGCTTTATTTAGGGGTTTTTTTTTGTAGGTCAGAACAGATTATTTGCTGCACGCCTACGTTTATTTTATTTTAAAACATAACAAAAACACTATAACTGCGATAAGTTTATTTTTAATGCGTGCTTCCTAATAAGCGCGGGATGCACGGAAGCGTGCCAATACGAATACAGTGCGTAGGTACCGCGCCACTTCCTTGCAATATAAAATACCTACTAATTTAAAATATAATATACCAAAAAAAAAACCCCTAAAAATAGCTTGGGCCCCATGAGGCCCGAGCTATTTTTAGGGGTTTTTTTTTTGTAGGTCAGAACAGATTATTTGCTGCGCGCCTACGTTTATTTTATTTTAAAACATAACAAAAACACTATAACTGCGATAAGTTTAATTTTAATGCGTGCTTCCTAATAAGTGCGGGATGCACGGAAGCGTGCCAATACGAATACAGTGCGTAGGTACCGCGCCACTTCCTTGCAATATAAAATACCTACTAATTTAAAATATAATATACCAAAAAAAAAACCCCTAAAAATAGCTTGGGCCCCATGAGGCCCGAGCTATTTTTAGGGGTTTTTTTTTAGGTCAGAACAGATTATTTGCTGCGCGCCTACGTTTATTTTATATTAAAACATAACAAAAACACTATAACTGCGATAAGTTTAATTTTAATGCGTGCTTCCTAATAAGTGCGGGATGCACGGAAGCGTGCCAATACGAATACAGTGCGTAGGTACCGCGCCACTTCCTTGCAATATAAAATACCTACTAATTTAAAATATAATATACCAAAAAAAAAACCCCTAAAAATAGCTTGGGCCCCATGAGGCCCGAGCTATTTTTAGGGGTTTTTTTTTGTAGGTCAGAACAGATTATTTGCTGCGCGCCTACGTTTATTTTATTTTAAAACATAACAAAAACACTATAACTGCGATAAGTTTAATTTTAATGCGTGCTTCCTAATAAGTGCGGGATGCACGGAAGCGTGCCAATACGAATACAGTGCGTAGGTACCGCGCCACTTCCTTGCAATATAAAATACCTACTAATTTAATACTGTAACTGGTGACCGAAGAGCTGGCGGCTTTCTCGCGCAACGCATCAGCATTGCAATTCAGCGAGGAAATGCCGCCAGCATCCTTGGTGCAATGCCTCGAGGGCCTTTTTTAGATTTAACTTAGTTTTAATTTATCTTAGTTTATGTTAATCATAATCTTGTATATACTGGCAGTATGTCGATAAGTAGGAAAAACTGGTCTGAGCAACTGAAAGCTCCCGGTAAATTACAACATCTCGCGTACCTACCGACTCCGCCCCGCTAATGCAGACGTGGCCACAGTAACTAGAGAAACTTATGAACGCGATATTTATTTACCTTTATTTCTAACGTTTGAACTCGGGGTGTACCAGCCGAGGTTTCAGATGACTGCATGACGTCTTAGCTAGTTGTCAAGATGATGAGATGGGTACACAGCAATAACTACCCTACAAAATTCTAGAGGAGGGTAGATCCGAAAACGTCCACTACCCGACTATTATTTTACTAATTGCCTAGGGCACGACAAACAACGCACACTGTTAGCGTGTCATTTCAGTTTCTGAATCACTGGTCCCAAAAATAAAGTACTGTAACCCTGTATCTCCGTGTTATCTTTTGTTATTGTTCTATCTATGTGAGGTGTGCAATAAAGAGTATTTGTATGTAATATTTTAACGTGTACAGAGAACAAGAGTTTAAAAAAAGTGTTATACTGGAGTGTTTTTTCCCGCGTTTCTAACCAAAAATGAGGAATTGTAAACCACGCCCGTTCGGACAGGATGAGGTGAGAATTTACCCTAAAAGTAACTTTAAACATACTTTATGATGAGCTTCAAGGGGTACATTTTTTTTTCGCTTTCCCCTTTCACGGTACCCGTTAGCAACAAAATTGGAAAACTTTCCGTTATTTCCATAAAAAGTTACGATGGACTTTGAGTTGTGTTCGGGTTTTTTACTGATTTAAATTAACATTTTAGTATGTTTAGGACCTCGGGCAGAAAATTTAATCTCAATAAAAGGAATGCGTTATCACTGCCAGGAACCCGGCTAGCGGGCGCTCTGCTCTTAGGCGCTTTCTACTACATACGGGGAAAACCACGGGATCGGCTAAGAGCGTAGCGTTTCTTGGCAGTGAATGTGACAGGGTATGTTAGACTAAACGTAGCAACTGGGATGAAAAAGTAAAAAAAAGTAAACATTGTTTATTCATACCAAAACACTTTAATTACACCCTTCTGTTAAACCACAGTGCGGTTTGTTGGCAGACCAGACTCCAATTGTTTCTTTATAGTCCAGGCAATGAACTGACAACTTGTATGGAAAAAATGACAAATTTGGAAAAAAAATATAATAGCAGATTTTTTAATGTAACGGATATATTATCAATTAAATAGTTACCTAGGGGCAAAATACAACAAAACATCAGACATCCAAAAAAATATAACTTAATTAGCTCCTGAAAAGTCAGAATAAATATTACTAAATGTTTTAAGCTTTATTTCGGTTCATTTACATTTGCTTTAAAATATTCAATATAAATCAAACAAAAAAAGACAATGAATGAATTTAAATCTATATAATTACTTCCGGGTGGAAAGTTTGTTGGATTCTTGAATAAAGCATCTTAGAATAACGGTATAAATTGAAATAAACAAAAAAAACGCTATTATAAAATTTATAAATTAATGTTTTTCGAAACCGTATTTTGCCTGGAGTATTATATATAATCTAATAAATAAAGTAGGCACGGTCGACGGTTGGTGTGATATTTGTCGGTCCCGGTTATATTGGTTATTAAATATAAAAACATTTACACAATTTCGAAGGTTTCATAATTGGCCCTAAACACGCCAAATCTATGTAAACTTGACTATAAAGCGACAAGGTATTACAGTATGCAGGTGTCCTATATTAACATTAGCGACGGAATGTAACTGAATCTCAATTAAAAACATTAATAGCTTGCTGTGGGTGGACTAAGCACCTTCCGAGCTTGCCTTCTATTTCAGAGCAGAGAATATAGTTGTGTAACGAGAAAATGTGGGTTGCTACTATAACTCGTTTGTGTTCCGATAGAAATTGTGTAAAATGGAAATATAACACTAAGGCGACTTCCTGACTTGGCGGTGCGATGGTATGCGGCAAGTCGCTCAGACTTCCTTAAGCATGACTCACGCTAGAACGGGCCGAGTCCGGTCCGGGTCGTTTTCTTAGAAAAAAAACGGTGATTTTGCGCGGCGGAACCATACCCAAGCACGACCGAGCCTCACCGAGCCACTTCGGAGCCTCGGCCGTGGCTCGGCCGGGCTTGGGTATGACTATGCCGCCCAAAAACGCCGTCGTTTTTCTTCAAAAACGGCCCGAACCGGACACAGCCTATTCTGGCGTGAGTCATCCTTAAAGGAAGACTCGTCGATATACTGTCAGTATTACTTTTCCACAGTAGTATTATTTTGCGTGGACGCGGCGCCCGCTCCACGCATCTCGAGCTAATCAGCAAGCACTCATTTAAAAGTAGGCCACGGTAAACATTCACATATAAATTACTTAGGACAATTAATCGTAATAATAATACCACGATCGAAGGAGATGGTAGTATACAAATATCAATAAGTGTGACAGAAAGGGATATAATGATATATCATTCGTTGTTCTTATCATAGTTCCACTGGTTTTTTTTTTTATTTGCCGCAACTGTGTTAGTATGAGGTTACGACAAATAAACCATTACCCTCCCAAATTGGGTAAGTATAACCCGTGCGAATTAACTGTGCACCTCGCGCTGTGACGTCATTTGGACGGTAATGCTATCGCTACTGAGCGCTTGCGGCGAATGCGGGGTGCCGCGCGGGGCAGTGGGAGAGGGGTCGCATTCCAGCGGAGTGCACAGTTGATTCGCACGGGTTGTAGGTGGTTTATGGTAATCCGTCAGTCATTTTAAGATCAGTTCTGCCTTTCCGCCCCTTATGGTGGCACGCGTATAGCTCCTCTGTAGAAATGTATAATTTAAGAATCTGTACTGACTTGACTGACAATAAATTGACACTGACCGCTTACTTATACCGCACCGAGCCCCCAAGCGAACAAATGCGGGAATCCAAAGCTAAATTTAAAATCGATAGATTTTCCACAACATTTCTAATTGTCTAATACTTAACCTCGCTTCATTAGAGCGCCTCTACACTCGAATTCTTTTCATTATACAGTTACACGCTCACGTTGCTGAATAATTCAGGAACCTAGTTAGGGGAAACGGGGGCTCAAAGAGTACATAAGACAGTGTACATAGATAGAACTGAATTCAAACATGATTGCTCAGTGCCTTTGAGACTTGTCGGCGATTTTAAAACTTTGAGACTTGAAGTCTCTTGAGTTTATCTAACGTCTTTTGATGTTCGATGATATTTATTTTGTTAAAGAATATTAGAGATCTAATTTGTATTCCAGAGCACTAGAGAGAGCAACGGATTTAAATTAAAATGCAATATTTTGTACGTGTAAAAATTGTTTCACTTTATACACGTGTGTCTACCTACACCAAATCTTGGAATTACGTAGTTGCAACCAGGGGGAAAAAATGGAGGATGATGAGTTTGACCTTGAACCAAACGGTTTTCCAAGAGACGATGGCAAGAGGCCGGACGGGATGACCCTGGTTCCGTGGAATATGGGGCGAGTGTTAGTGTGGGACGCTACATTGACACGCTGGCACCTTCCCATCTTCCACGAACTTCTTCAAGGGCTGGCGGCGCAGCGGAGGCGGGTGAAACAAAAAAGGCCACAAAACACGGGGGTCTCGGCTCTCAATACCATTTTATGGCATTCGGCGTCGAGACCCTTGGGCCTTGGGGTCCTAGCGCTCGGAAACTATTCAACGAGCTCCGAAAAAGGCTAGTCGACACTACAGGTGACCAAAGAGCTGGCAGCTTCCTCGCACAACGGATTAGCATTGCTATCCAGCGAGGTAATGCTGCCAGCGTCTTTGGTACGATGCCACGGGGGCCCTTTTTAGAGATTGTTTAACTTTTTATTTTTATTTTATAAATACATGTATTTTTTTTAAGTTAGGTTTAGTTTATAATATTATTGTAAATAGTTAGGTTTAGTTGATTATAGTATTTATAAGTATATTTCAGTTAGTTCAGCTGTATTCCAGCCTTGATAAATAACTAAGTTCTTTTCATAGTATGACAAAGTATTATTATTAATGTACAGTTTCAGAACTTTGTTGTTTGTTAGTAATAAATACTTTCGCCTTAGTTAGTATTTCATAGAAAGTTTGATGTCTAAATTAATATTTAATGAGTATTGTTATTGTAAATGTAATTTAATATTAACGTCTAGAAGTTACAGTATAAGGAGGACTAGATGAGTCGGCTACGCTTTTCACGAAAAGCCTTACACATTTGCTGCCAAGAATCGCTACACGCTACGCTCGTAGCTGATCCCGTTTTTTTGGTACGTAGCGAAAAGCGCTTACAGCGTTTTTTTAATAGTTAAATATGGTTTATCTGTGTTTTTCTGTTTAGGTTTATTTATAACCTAGCTTCCGCCCACAACTTTGTCTGCGTGGACACGGGATAAATACTATCCTATATTTTAATCCAAGCTATAATCTATTCTTCGTGGAAAATTTCATCCAAATCAGTTGAGCCGAAATCTCCTTATTTTATACAGATTCAATTTTAGAAAAAAAACCAATACACCTATGGGCTATTGTAGCCCTGTATGCCTGTGCGTTATGAAGCCCTTTACGGGCAAGTGTGATGAAAAGTTATATTGACTCCTCATTATTTTTTATAGAACTACGATGCCACAAACGACACACATTCACACAATGTTACACTAACAACACCCCTCATTTTCGTCGACGGTTATAAGAGTAAATCTTTCTTTTCGCCAGACATAAGTAACTATTTGTGTAATCTATTCATCTGAAATCTCTTTGCGATACCTACAAATAATACGTACGTCACCATCAAATCCCGTTTCCCTAACGACTACCCAACTTAACTGACAAAAACAAGATTTATTTTCGGAGTAAGAGGTACTCTTACATCCGTTACACGAACTCTATCCTCGTTTCCATGGAAGGAAGGTAGAAACAGTTTATCTCTCAGCAAAAACAATATATTAGCTCGCCCAGCATGTTAAGGCCCGTGATGCTTACGTCATTCATGCAAAATTCTTAGGGATGTTGTCGAGGAACGTTTCAGGTTTGAGTGGTCACTACTGGGACAATGCGTTGGTACGTCAGTCACCTTATTCACGCATGACTTACGCTTGTTTTCAGCGCAGATTTGCTCCGTAAATACTCTAAGCAACGCTTTAGGGTGCGTTGAGTTTCGGTGAGTTTTTTTTTTAAAGTAGCGTAAAATATTTGGGTCAATAAACTTTTTCTTGTTGTTATTCTGTCCCGGTAAGCCAAGAGACAACAGTGATAGAGTTTCTTAGAAAAAATAACTATAAATTGTCAATGATCGCATATGATGACATAAATTCTACTGGGATGATAGCCGTCAAATATTGGATGTAAGGGCATTTTCACTATCATCATCATCAGCCTATATACGTCCCACTGTTGGGCACAAGCCTCCTCTCATGAATGAGAGGGAACGGGCAGTAGTCCCCACGCTGGCCCAGTGTGGATTGGGGACTTCACGTACCTCTTTGAATTTCTTCTCTGATGTATGCATGCAGGTTTCCTCACGATGTTTTCCTTCACCGAAAAGCTGACGGTAAATATCAAATGATATTCCGTACATAAGTTCCAAAAAACTCATTGGTACGAGCTGGGATTCGAACTATAGAAAGGTAAGGGTTCAGGATTTATTTCAATGAAATACTTTATGGTAGTTCAATTATTCTCATTTATTTTATTCTGATTTTAACTTTATACTTGGAAGCTAGAACACGTCTATCGACGACTACAGTCTGGATCAAAGTGAGGCACGGCGAAGAATTAACTAACTGATCTATACAGATAATGGATTTAACTAATTATTCACTCAACCAATCGGTCTCATTCATTCCTTTAACAAAGTAGTCAAATCAATTACTTTTTATTTACAGGATATGTTAATTTTTGTACAATAAAATATAATAAAATCAACACGAACCCACTATAATACTTATTAAATATCATAATCATAAAAATACACTGCTTCATAATTCCATAAAGAACTTGATATATTTATCTCACTCTTTCTTCTTTGTATTCCGTCTCCGATGCGGGGCTCATCCATAATCCTGGTTCTGATACTCTAGGTACTGCCATCGGATTCACCCTCACTAATTAAAACGATATATCCATTCGTTGAAGGAAATCATCGTGATGAACGGATACCTTCAATATCCATAATTTCATTTGCCATAACGTTCATCATCATTGGTCTCTACGTCTCTATCAGATGATTCAGGCAGCGCTTTGTGAATACATAGTAGAGCATCTTTTTAAATGACTATGTAGGTACATATGTCACCCGGAGGATAATTTCGAATCGATTGATCGGACGGTCAATAGAAATATGTTAAATGTCTGTGGTAAACTGGCACTAGTAATGACAAGTATAGCTGCTGCAACAGTCAATATCATGGCTAGTGTCAGTTTACAACAGATATTTAAGATATTTTTTTTGTAATATGAGACCGATCGCGGAAAGTGCCGTCCCTGACCCAAAACGTAAGCGAGGAAATCTGAAACTTTTTTCTGATGCTAAGGATGGTTCCTAACACCAAAAAAATAATCAGGCATTTATAAAATTTTCATCCATTCCCAATTGCGACCGTAGAAGTATGAGAATGTATTTTTTTACCTTTATTCGTAAAATGGATGGCACAGGTTGAATGCCATCTCCATAACAAGAACACAACGCCACCCCTTTCTGGCCGCACCGTGTAGCGAGATAGGGAACATTTTTCAGTCTTGATCCGCGACCATGCGCCGTCCTAATGCAGCCCCGAGATGGACTGCCGGCTTAGCATGGACCAATGGTGGCTTTCTTGTATACAGCATATATATTCAAAATTCAATTATACTTACGCAACAAACTGCTACTTAATTGGATTATTTATTACAAGTCGTCTGCTTGGAATTTTGACTTCAAATAATCTCGTACAAAATCCATAGAGGTTAAGCACCACATTCGTGGAAGGAGGACATTAAAAAAAAATTCGACAAAAGTGCCAGAACAGCCGTGGAGGTTATTTGCCCTATGTGCTACTCCAAACATAACCCTGTGCCGTGTACTTTAACAAAATAAGAATACAAGGTGGGCCTTGTAACAGGAGCAAAAAATTAAACGGTAGATTCTTGAGCCTGTGAGCAATTATTTCAAAGTGGTTCGAATACAAAACAATTTTTTTTTAATAAGTTTACGTGTACTTTTTACTCTCCTGGAATGATATATACTTATATACCTCCAGAAGAGTAAAACATTTTTTTTATTTTAAAAACACAAAAAAAAAGACGAAAAGAACTTTTGAAAACAACATGATGTTACCAAAAAAACTGCATTGCCGGCTGTGCTATGATCTCGTGGTGCCAAGATACATTACTTTATATCAAAATTTCTCCGAACTAAAAAAAAAATTGGACACAAGGGGTACTGCAGATGCTCTAAGGAAGCGTCCTTTTAAATATTTGCTCCTGTTACAAGGCCCACCCCGTATACTTACATATAATAAAGTATATCTTTTCCTTTTCTAAATTTCTTGCGTTATTTTAGGACATCCGCTACAAGTGGGACCAAATTGGTACGTATACTTGCAAGCTATTTTACTAAGAAACACACTCTATTTTACTAACATTGAGAGCTTTAATAACTAAATGTTACTAAAGAGCAAGCATAATATGCACACGGGTAAGTACCTAACTAGACGGTAAGTAACTTACCTCTTACCGTTATAATAATGTTCTACTGACTAAAGATCACAGACAAACATCTTTTTCAACCCAAGCCTTACACTCTGCAATCCAACACACATTTCCAAAGGCAATAGTTTAGACTGTGGCACCAAACAGCGCTTAGCAAGCGATGCATACGTAAAATTATCATATAGAGTGAAAATATCTCGAGCACATGTAATCTGGATATCCCGGATAATAGAAGGCTTCCGAGATAAGGGTTAAACTTAATGAATTCGACATCTGAGGATGGCGATGTAATAATCGTTTTACCTGCAGTAGAATAGTGTATAGTAGAGCAGGCTAGAGGAAACTTGCCAGAACATAATATATTGTATACTGTTTTGAAAAAATGACACCTCGCCGAGTTTTTTACGCCGGTTCTTCTCGAGGCAGAGGTTTTCTTTCCGAACCGGTGGTAGTTTATCGACATTCATGGGTGTATGTAATATGCCTAAATTGAAGAATAAATCACGTCTTTGAAACGCTTTCATCTCAGCATGGTGCTGGCCTAGTGGCCAGCGCTGGTTTTCCGATGATTCCACAGTGTAATACACACTCAAGAAGGATTTCTCTCTTTCTCTAAGAAAGTCTGTCCTAGATTGTCGATTTTGGCCATCCAAAATCGACAACCTAGGACAGACTTTCTTGTGTTCAGAAACCTGACCTATTGGGAACAGGGACGGATAAAGAAGAAGAGTAGTGGGAGGAACGGAGTCCTCAGTTTTTTCATTCTACATAAGTGATGTAGTCATGATGTATTCAGTGACGTAGTTAGGATGGAATAAATGACGTAGTCAGGATGGAATAACTGACGTAGCCATGGTGGAATAAGTGACGTAGTCAGGATTTAATAAGTGACGTAGTCAGGATTTAATAAGTGACGTAGTCAGGATGTAACAAGTGACGTAGTCAGGGTAGAATAAGTGACGTAGTCAGATGTAATAAGTGACGTGGTCAGGATGGAATCAGCGATGTAGTCAGAATATAACAATTGACGTAGTCATGATGTAATAAAGTGGCCGAGTCTTAGGCCATGACCTCCAGTGGTGCGAAGCGCTCGACCAAGACTTTACAGATACCCGTTTGTATTTAGTCTGTCAGTTAGATTATCAAAAAATATTGAACATGTATTTTTTTTGTCAATCGTACAAAGAATGCTGAAGATATATCCCGTTAAAGTCCCGCGTGTCACATTATGCTAAAAAGTGTACCATAATGTAACGTCACATGGCTAACGGGCTATATCTTCATATTTTTTTGTTTGTTTGACAAAAAAAACGTGTCCAATATTATTTGTTAATCTAACTGACGGAGTAGATTTTTTTTTAGGAAAGTAGCCAATTTCTCAGTGTACAACTGAAGATAAAACGAAAGAGGCCACCTGGAAGATGATGCCTCTCTTGGCTAAAGAATATCGCACTTGGTTCAGCCTGAGCACAAGATCTTTATTTCGCGCGGCAGTTTCAAAAGTCCGTATAGTCCTCATGATAGACCTCGGGTAGCAGATAGGACTTGAAGAAAAAGAGAAAATAAAACAGGTGAGGCATATTTCATACATCATGACGTATATTCTACACCACCTCACCTCGCCTCTATTACCTACAAACTAAACTAAAACTGGAACTTTTGAATTTCTGAATAATTTACTTAGCCATAAGATCTTCCTATGATGCTCTTATCTCTTGGAAACTATCCCTTTGAATATATTGAGGAAACTCGTTATCGTGACGTCCTATTAAAATTGCTAATATAAGCTGCTGTTTGTATTCAAAATGCAAGGAAAATTTACTTGAAGCTGCGAAGATACTATGAATAAAGTAACTGATAAAATGTGCCAAGGCATGCGAGCAGATTAAAGACATGAAAAATATACATGACAGAGGACTTTTCGCCGCAGAACACACGACGCGTTTCGGCATCAAGATAATGGCAAACAGACACCATAGCCTACGAAAGCTTGCAACTCCAGAGGAGACAGAACGCGTTGTTGATCCTTAATTGATTTGAGTATTTGTTTTGATTGCAGCTGGAAACAATTGCAGGCCCCTTTTTCTCACCTCAACAAACTCAACTGAGCACTCTCACGCAAGTACAGACAGATACAGACGTGTTTTTAGGGTTCCGTACCCGAAGGGTAAAATAAAAACGGGACCCTATTACTAAGACGCCGCTGTCCGTCTGTCTGTCTGTCTGTCCGTCTGTAAATGCGGTATCTTATGAACCATGATAGTTAGACAGTTTAAATTTTTACAGATGATGTATTTCTGTTGCTGCTATAATAACAAAATATTTAAGGGGGCTCCCATTCAATAAACGTGATTTTTTGTTCGTTTTTATAGTTAACTAGCTTCCCCCCGCGACTTCGTCTGCGTGTACCCGGGATGGGAACTATATTTTAATCCAGGCTATAAACTATCTTCGTGCAAAATTTCATCCGAATCGGATGAACCGTTTAAGCGTGATTGAGTAACAAACATCCAAACATCTAAACATCCAAACTTTCGCATTTATAATATTAGTAAGATGGTACGGAACCCTTCGTGCGGTGTCCTCGCGCTTGGCCGGTTTTTTATATTTAAATTTGATCCATTCTAATTTGATTTTAATGTATTTTGTGCGCCGTCAAGGTTAGATTTTAGTTAGGACTCAGTTGCTTGTGGGGGTTTGAAATTTCGACTCTCTTTTCACTCCTTTGGGACAAATCTTTCCGGGATAAAAACTCTTGACGCGTTTCATAGAATTTTGCACGGTTTCATTTGTGATCAGTTTAGTATATTTTATACAGTGTGTGTCTGTCATAAGAGCATTTATTTTAAGGAACGATAGCTTTCAGTGCTGTGAACCGTTTTATCGAAAAAATATAACAATTACCTTTTCTAATGGAGAGTTATTAATTTTTTCAATTTTCTCGAGCAGCAATGTACTGCTAACATTCACTTGTCGTTTCAGAGAGGCAGAGCTAGTTACTGTCAGTTGTTAGCTTTGTTACCAATACATTGCGGGCCGAATTAATTTGTATGAAAAAAAAAACCGTTTTTTTGAAACTAGAGATACCAATTTACGTTCATTAGGGCTTATACTTTCAGCCCTTAAAATAAATGTTCTTATGACAGACACACACTGTATTTTTTTTTTTTTATTAGGTAATGATGGGGCCGGCTGGCACGTTTTACGCAACTTTGTTTTAATATTTGCCCAGTAGTTCTGGGCAATTTGGCGGATTAGTTTTCTTCGGTACTACATTGACAGAATTCAGGTTATACCACTCTTAAGCTCGGGATGAATAGTGACAGCTCGCCATCGCCATCTTTACATCTTTCCCAGCGGGCGTAAAATGGTTGCCAATTTATCACTTATCGCTGTAGATACGGCATCCGTCACGTTCTGACGAGTATGCGAGTGCAAGTGACGCATGCCTTATCCACAACGAGAAGTTATAAACTGGGAACCATCTTAAGCTTGCAGGGTCTCAAACTATCTTCATAGAATAGTCTACCCGATTGCATCTATGTAGATAGGTTTAGCGGTTTAAGAGTAAAAATTTAACATACAGTTACATTCGCATTTTTATAATATTAGTATGGATGTACAAAATAAAAAGAGTGCCTCTACCCGAGACGATAAATAGTGGAACGTGCTGCACCCTCAGTTCGGAGGATCGCATTTGTTATCATACTTTTATGCACTTTGAACAAAAGCATTTAAAAGCTTTTATAATGGTGCTTTTTAAAGTGCATCCATTTCAACATTACAAAGTAGAAAAGAGTGTTATATATCACAGTACATTATTATCAAAGTGTTAGGTGTTACAAGTTTTATATTAATTGGAAAAACATGAAAATGCTCAAATTCTAGAACTAGGAAACACTATATTTATATATGTTTTGTTGTTTGTCAGAAGCCAAATCAAAATTACTTAATCTTTTCTTGATATTAAACTTCAAAGTCTTTATTTTCCTTTTCTTAAATAGATTAGGTAGCTTTACTCAAATTAGAGTGTATTTTTTTTTAAATATCGTTGATGCAAATATGAATATTCAGTTTCTATTAGCGTCGAGCGTTTTTAGTGAATTTTAAAACATGAAAATTTTTACGGAGAAATTTGGTGATTTACTTTGAGAATGAAGAGGAAAGGAAAGTTTATGGTTTTGAAAATGGGGCAGCAGCTATAAATTTTCACAATTTTAAGGTTCTCAATAAAAAAAAGAATTATTTATATATAATTTAATCTAAGCTTGCACGTTCTAATTTTACCTATCTCGCTGTTGCAATTTGTTGACATTTACTTTATACGGATATAAAATATATATTGCACCGTAATTAATGTCAGTTAACTTAAGTCTTTAATAGCCTGAGGAGCAGAGATAAAGCCCACGTCACGGCTTTGACCAAAGGCTATTTCCAGACACTGTATTTGACTGAGTTCGTTCCAGGATAGTTTGACCCTTAGGGTGAAAATTACTATTTAATACCACGTCGGTAGCAAATATGCTAGTAGCAATATACTGCGCAAATGTAATGCTGACAGTATACCGACCAGATTTCCATCTGGGCGACAGCTAAGCTTTCGATATAGGGCAAAATACCGCAAACCGAACCCGACCCGCCTAATATTAAATTAGATATATTAGGAGGTCAGACTAACACAGCTCTTGTCGTCTTTAACAATGCGCGGCAAGCACTTGCAATACCCTATTATAGACCGTGATATTAATAGCCCAGCCAAGCTCATAATGCTCGAGGTAGTAAAGTTAGTATTAAAAATCCTGTGAAAATTACGAAGTTTATTGGGTAAGCTAGTTTAATCTTTTTTAGGCGTGAAAGGTCACAGGTCCATTATACCTATTTTATTATAATTTTAATCTTCATATAGAAAAATACGCAAATTAATTCCTCGTTTGAGATACTAAATAAACTCATACTTACATTAGCTTTTTATAATAAAATTGTATCCTTTATTCCCTTGGTTGGAAATACAAGGTAACCGATTTAGGCTATAGTCCTCAGAATTGTTACACTAAACTAGCAGTGGGCGGGGCACATTACACATAAGACTGATGGCCGTTGGTGCGGAAAGGTTCTCGAGTAGCGACCACGTATCTAACCGGCAGGCGCAGCGTGGGTAGGCTCCCCACAAGGTAGACTGATGACCTGGTAAAGGTCGCGGCAGTCCGCTGGAGGCGGGTGACACAGGACCGGTCATTGTGTCACTCTTTGGGGGAGGCCTATGTGGCTCCAAAGCATGCGCTGTCTTTAGAGTGCCGAACCTGCATTTGTCTCTAGCTGTAAACTCAACGAATCCTTAGTTTAATGACATGATCGGCATCGCGCTTGTGACTTTTCTGGAGTCGCAAAATCGTCCATAGGCGACGGTATCTGCTTACCATCAGGTAGTATAAAAAGTAGGGTACTGCCGTGAATTCCGCTGTGCCCTATACCTCTCTAAAAACTGAAAAGCCATACACATACTCGTAACTTGATACCTAATTAATGTGCTAAGTATGCTACGCCTGGCATAGCGTAATTCACTTTGTACATACGTAATGTCTTACTTAACCAAGTCTAGAATGATATACTGCTCTAGTCTGGATATAGTGAGCCATCAAACTTTGCTAACTTTCGGCAGAAATTGAATTATGGGACACATTTACGTGGCATCGTATCTACTTTGAGCAAATTACAGAATACGGCAATGAAGAAAGTGTATTGATATATACTTCATCATCATCATCATCATCATCATGTCAGCCGAAAGACGTCCACTGCTGGACATAGGCCTCCCCCAGAGAGTTCCAAATATACTTCATGGTGTATTGTTTTTGTTGCAAAAACACAGGACGCCAGTGTCGAGCACATTTACCTTAAGGCGGATTTTCATTGGTTGATATTTCCAATTTCCAAAAGGCATACCATAGCAGTCGCATGCAGGGAGCCGTATACTCCAGTCGATATCGTCAGACGGGAGTTCTTTTGGAAGTAAGCTCACGTGTTTCTCCCTCCAGAACTACCTCTCGCACGATATTAATTGACCAATAGGTTTCAATGGTCGTTATAATTACCGAGTGAGAGGAATACCCGCATGCAGTAAAACGACTGTGCTATCGACTGATGACTTTCATTAGTCGTTATCCCCTGTGGGTGGCACCCATTAAGACCGATTTAAAAGGCGCCCTTATGACTTCATAATTTTTAAAGACCGGTTTAGCCAAGTGGGCAGTAACGCCGCCTACAAAGCTGACGGCCGCCTACAGAGCAAATATTTGTGTGATGAGCAATTGAGCATGAATATCTGTTTCTGTCGTCGTCTAGTACCCATAAAACAAGCCTTATAGAGCTTACTATGGGCTAGGTCGATTTGCGTAAGATTGTCCCCTCATCATCATCATATCAGCCGAAAGACGTCCACTGCTGGACATAGGCCTCCCCTAAAGAGTGCCAAATTGACCGGTCCTGCACCACGGCATCCAGTGGACTCCTGCGACCTTTACCAGGTCATCAGTCCACCTTGTGGGGGCCTACCCACGCTGCGCCTTCCGGTACGTGGTCGCCACTCGAGAACCTTTCCGCCCCAACGACCACGGGTTCTACGTGCAATGCCCCGCCCACTGCCACTTAAGTTAGCGATTCGGATCCTACGCCAATCTCTGCTCTCCGATCGACCAGCAGATCAAACGCCGCAAATGGAACTGGATTGGCCACACGCTCCGAAGGGACCTTGATCATATACTGAGGCAAGCCTTGGACTGGAATCCCCAAGGCAAGCGCAAACGAGGTCATCCTAAGCAGACCTGGCGGCGGATCATCATTACAGAAACGAAAGGCATAAAGAAGAACTGGAGAGAAATGAAGCGAAGCAAGACCGATCTGCCCCCTATTCTGTAACTTGTTTTAAGCTCACCTCAACGCTGGCCCACAAATATATTTAGACGCCGCGATTCGTAGTAACTAAGCTTAGGTAGAGGTCTAGTTTCGTTAGGCGTAACAGCCCTGGTTGGAGACGCGAACTTAATTCAAGTAAGTCAAATCAATTATATCGTCGTCTAGTTCCCATAACACAAGCCTTATTGAGTTTACCGTGGGACTAGTTCGATTTGTGTAAGATTGTCCCCTAATATTTATATTTTATATTCATAATTTCATAATTCTATATAAGTATGTTTATCGTCGTCTAGTACCCATAGTACAAGCTTTGCTTAGTTTGGGACTAGGTCGATTTGTCTGCAATTTTTTTTTTATAATTTTTGAGCCAAATTACGTAGTGTGTTATCTTTTCTCCCAGTAATCTATATAGGCGGGCAAGTTGAGACATGTTCGGTTACAACTAGTTATAACTCGCACGACCACGACGTGTTCACGATTGATAACGTTTACACGCAGGTTGGTTTAGACGCTCACGTCTTGTTGCTACTGTTTCGGATATAAAAACAACCAACCAACTAATAGCTAGTCAGTTTAAATATTTAACCATTACACTTCTGTATGGTAAACAAGGAACCCTTATTGTGCTACTCTGTCTGTTTGTCTGTCTGTCACATTGTTAAATATCTCAGAAAGAAAGCTATCAATTTAAAATTTGGAATAGTTGTACGAGTAGACAAAGCTACACCCGCACTTCTTTGCACGTTCACGTGTATGGAAAATTAAAAATATACATATATATTAAGTAGGTAGATGCCTGGCATCTAGCTTATTAGTTGAAGAAGACAAACGTTTTTTTGTGTCCATTCATTTTATTAGACACGAAGTTGTACTTAATGAATATTCAAGGAGTTTGGAAGGGTACTAAGACAGCTAATTTGTGTTCCGGTGGTGAGAAAAGATCTTAGGATAGATTGAGAACAGTACAGATATTTAACTTTTTTTAATATTTTATTTCAGTGCACAGTATTAAAAAGGTGGCGGGTTCAAATCACGCTTGTAGATTTTTTTTTCTACCGTGATTGAATTGTATAGGTATATTACAGATTTCAACTGAATTATGCGATCGACTACACAAACGCGATTCTTCCTATTCCTGATTCTCATACAATATGGATTCCACACAACTGCAGTTTACTATATTCGTGATTCCACAGCCGTTATTTTAACGCAATCGGGATTCTTCCTATTCGTGATTCTACACAATATGTGTTCAATGTAACTGCAGTTTAATAAAACTGCATAGTTACATGCGCACGCACACATACAGCTGCGAACAAATATGAGTTGATCTATCCATACAATCAATTAGGCAGTAACTGCACTAAAAAAAACCAGCAACTAAGCCACAAGGGCACTTTTACAAGTCAAAATGTATATCTGAAAACTCTAAATAGTACGAGCACACCATTCATAAAAAAACTACAACAAAGTTGACATATCAAAAACTGAAAGAGAAAAAGAAATAAACGATTATTGATTCTTCATTTTTTTTTTAGTTTAGTAGGCAATGTATAATTATGTAAATATTACGAAACATTTTGACACTAAAAGAGAACTACGAACTAGACCCGCTTGAGGCATGGTCCCTAGGACGCTTGCTGCATTGCCTCTTTGCACTGCTAGGCTTAGACGCTGGGCAAAGAAGGAACCGGCCCTGTGGTCGCCTGAAACACCAATGAGTCGGACCGACACCTCTTTCATAATTTTTTTGGTGTCGGACGACCAAGGGCCCAAAGTCTCCACCGCAAGAGCCGCGAATTCATATTCATTGGTGAGGAATGCGTACTTTCAGCGTTTGGACATTTGGGCTAAATTTAAATTATTATAATCAAATGTGATAACTAGGCATCCTCAGAGATAGATAGGGTCTCCGAGTGTCAAAAACTAAGTAATAATAAATAAATAAAGTGGGACAATTCTCACCAATTGATCTAGTCCCAAACTAGGCAAAGTCTGTACTATGGGTACTAGACAACGGATAAACGTACTTATATAGATAAACACATACTTAAATAGATATTAAACATCCAAGTCTCGAGAACAAACATTCGTATTCATCATTCAAATATCTACCCCAACCGGGGATCGAACCCGGGACCTCAGGTAATAAAATAGTAAAATCAAATGAACAAAAACAAACAATAGTACTGTACTAGTAACTGTGCTGCACCTAACTTTTCTCTGTTTTAAGTAATACACAGTGCTGCGTCTTCGCTAAATAACTGAATGAAACAAGTTTCTAATTGTTTCCATCCATTTATCTCTGCCAAGCGTCTTTTGCATTTCAATACCCTTTAGTTTTATCGTTTTCCATTATTTCGAGCAGTAAAATGCATACAAAGTGGCCACACAGACGTGACACAATAATAGTGGGCGGGTCGAGAGTTGCTTAAGTTTTATTATTATCAGTTCTTAACCAATCTCTAATTATTTGGTAAGCTGGATTATCGATAGCGATATATGGTCGAATAATTTCCCGCAATTTTTTATATCCCAAATATAGAAACCAGATTTCAGATATTTAAAAAAACTTTTACAAAATCACTGCATGGAGTCTATTACGTTAGGATTTGCGGTTTCAAAATAGACGGCTTATTAGCCTAGTTGGCTATGATTTTCCCTACGAAGCTAGCGGTCCCGGGTTCGAATCCTGGTAAATTTTTAACACCTCAATTGTTGGCGACTGGCTGTGGTGCCACCTTTTTGATACATATATGTCACCTTTTTGTTTATATTGTCTTTTCTTTCTATACTTCTCATCTTGAAGTTAGTTGTCACTTTGCCTTGGTTACATATTGTCCTGTGTTATACATTTCATTAAATATTACCTTATAAACTTATAATACGTTGTTTCCATCATCTCACACCCATATACAGTCCACTTTCATCCACTAGTTATCATCAATACTTACCCATGACCCATAAAATTACGCAACTAAATCGTGGATTGTAAGCCAATCATTCTATAATACCAGCAACAAAACGATTTATGTTATTATTTCATATTTTGACATCAGCATGAATTACTGTTAACAAACGGAAACTATTACAGAGATGAGTATCTACCGACATGGCTGAGCGACGAAATTACAGAAATGTTAATTTCGGCCGCCGAGCCTCGCGTGGGATGTTTACTGGAGTTCAGCAGGAATTTCACTTTGTAATTAAATGTTTATGTTTTGGAATAATTAAATTAGTCAATAACTTGTGAATCTCTTGGAAGTTATTTTAAGATAAATTGAAAGAAGATTGTGCATCGCGCCAACAGTAAACTTAACTGACCACTACAACTTGCGCCTGGATCTCTGCCTAAGAAAATTGAATTAGAAGTGGCGCATTGGAAGTTCACGAGTATAAGTGAGCAGGGCACAGATAATACTTGGAAGGAATTTTGTTGATTGGAGAAGGATAAAATTGGAGGCCTACTGAAAAGGTAATTTACGCGTATTGCGGGCCATTCTCATTTTTGTGTTATCCTACTAACATTATAAATGCGAAAGTTTGGATGTTTGGATGTTCGGGCGTTTAGATGTTTGGATGTTTGTTACTCAATCACGCTTTTAAGGGCGATTCTCCGAGCGTTTGAACCGCTCGGTTCTTACGTCATTGTCGGCTCAAGATTATTTCAGCAGAGGTAAAGCATACCGCGGAAACCTTAACGAAAAGAGACTTAGTACTGCTATTGGCTTACATCTTCATCAGAAGTAGACTTTGATATTCGTCTCTTTCAATAGTATTTGCTGGCGACGACAATGACGAAAAAAACGCCTTAAAAACGCTGAATATTTGCCCAAAAACGGCTGAGCGATTTGGATGAAATTTTGTACGAATATAGTTTATAGCCTGGATTAAAATATAGGATAGTGTTTATCCCGGGTCCACGCAGACGAAGTCGCGGGCGGAAGCTAGTTATAAATAAATAAATAAAAAAAAACAATTATTTCAGACATATGTAGTCCATGAAAGTGTTAGTATTACAAATTAACTTAAACGATTGGTTGTATAATTATGCGCTTCATTTAGAATTTTACTCCTTATTTAGAAACATTCGCCAATTCATTACTTATATTCGAAACTAAATAAATTCATTATTACTTAAGAGCCTTGCTCTTATCTTACTCACACTTCTCTGTCCATTGCCAGCATCTTCACTTCCGCATACGACTGGATATCAACTTTATCAATTACTTGGCTAAAATATGTTAGCCGAGGCCTTCCTCTGCCTCTCTTACATAAGCATTTTATAATTGCATCTATGGTAATGATATGGTATCATTACCATGGACGAACATCAGTGGACTGCTGTGACTGTGTGCACAAACATGATTTGCAGACCGCCATAACTTATTGCCAGGTTATTTTGCAGTTCCCATTCACATCATTTCACTCCATTTGCATTTTAAATGTATTGATGTATTTGGGTCAAAATCGGGAACAAAAATTAGGCGTCTTCCCTCAGACAATACAGTGATTAACAGTTATAGGTAAATATAAATTAGGTATGTTCCGATGATACAAATCATAAGTCAAAAGGGCACTGTACGTGATACTCCATGTATCTGTCCACATGAAAGACTGAACAGTAACTCATACTAAGAATAGGTATATTGTTTTGACCCATACCCATAGCACTTATCGAGCGACTGACAACAGAAGGAAATAGCTCCACGAGCTAAAAGTAAAAACTTTTGAGTGTCCATCTTTTGTACCCAGGAGATACGCTGGAGCCTTTTAAGGTTTATTTTTAAAACACGTGGCCACAAAGATGATAAAGAATCAAAAGATTCTTTTCACAATTTTTTATGTGTAAAAGGAAAATGGTATACAATAAATAGGAGAGCATCTGCGTAGCGACGTAAATAGGTACAGTTACCTAAGCTCCGAGCCCGAAATAGAAACTACATTTGGCGAGGTCGGAGGACTCGGGGAAATGTCAGTGGGAACGGAAATTAAAACATACCGGGGCAATTTTATTAATAAAATCCAATTTTCGGAGACATTTGACGCGAAAAAACACAGAAAATAAGCCTCTTTTTAAGGATGACTAGGTATGAAATCGAATTCTTCATTCATAGGTAGGTACTGTCAAAGACTCAAAAGCGTATTGGTAATATTGGTATAGACCAATAAATATGCATGTACGTCTGTACATATATGAATATTTTATACCCATACTGATAAATTCTATGAATTCAATTATTTAAATGCATATGCAAACTTACATATACATAACTAGCTTCTGCCCGCTACTTCGTCCGCATTGAACTCGTTTATACTGTAGGTACCTCCATACAAACTTAGCCCCCACTTCAGCACCATGGATTTTTAAAAATGAAGTAATTTTAGTAACAAGATAACTTAATCGGACCACTAAACGTTAATAAACATCATCCATCAACCCGTCACAACGGAGCCTAAATAAAACAGTACTAATAAAAGTAATTTGTCTCAAACGAGCCGTTAATGTGATCAAGGGAAAGTGCTCGGCGGAAATCTAATTCATTTCAACAATTGGAAGGATGTTTACCAAAATGAAACTGACTTTCCGGAGGTGTATTGTTGTTCGTCAATTCCGGTCCCATTTACGTTTCAATTTGTTAATCATCATCATCATATCAGCCGAAAGACGTCCACTGCTGGACATAGGCCTCCCCCAAAGAGTGCCGCAATGACCGGTCCTGCGTCGCCCGCATCCAGCGGACTCCAGCGACCTTTACCAGGTCATCAGTCTACCTTGTGGGGGGCCTACCCACACTGCGCCTTCCGGTACGTGGTCGCCACTTGAGAACCTTTCCGCCCCAATGGCCAAAAGGATGCCAAGCATTCGTTTAGTTCGAGCATGCGCATACCGGGTTTTGGGCACCTCTTTGGGTAGAAATATGTAGGGAGTTCGCCTTCTATTGTTTTTCGTTCGCTGATTCCGTCACCGTTTTTTGAGCACCGGTGTGGCCGGACCTTTACACGTGATTTGACACAAATGAGCTTCGACGGCGGCGCGTTTAAAACCGCAGTCTACATAGGCCCTTACAATCATATAACCGGTCCCACAGCTACCGTGACAAACCTGGCCAGATGAAATGAAACCCGATCAATGTCATGAAGTTTTGTGTCATTGCATTTATTGCCTTGTATTGTTAATGTTAACATCGTTGTAATTTGTTTCAGATTACGCTTCCGTAAATCTTTAGTCTCTGGGCTAGTACGAAAATATGAAAAGTTTAATAAGATATGCTCATTAAAAAAAACAAGGGATACCTATAATAAATTAGACTGTGTGGTGTGTTTTGTTTACGTACATTTTCTTGGCTTATGAGTAGTTTTGTTTTTACGTATGGGTCATAAAGAGTTCCTTATAATTGTATCTTTCATTATTTGTTAATTTAGTAGTGCGAGGATTTTTTTATTTAGTAAGTTTGCTTGCTAGTAATTAGAAAACTAAGTCTAATAATGTTCTGAAAACATATTAAAAAAAAAAAAAAACTTATTATTTCCGACAATGTTGTCCAGAAAAGTGTCAACAATTGTGTTAGTTGTTTTGTGTCTATCGATAATTTACGCAAAGGCATGTTACGTAGACCGATACGAAACTACGACGACTGTAAAAAGCGTTGAAGTGCAGAAAAAAGGTTGTGACATTTACTGCAAACTAAGAAGGATTGTTCTTTATATTATACAACAATTAATATCTGATGATTAAATGAAATGAGTGAAGATTAAACTGTTGGGTCCCATTTGGTAGTTTAATTAAAATATATTGTGTATCCTATTTTTGGAGTTTTTATTTAGAAAGTGGACTGATGACCTGGTAAAATATTGTACAACAATTAAAATCTGATGATTAAATGAAATGAGTGAAGATTAAACTGCTGGGTCCCATTTGGTAGTTTAATTAAAATATATCGTGTCACCTATTTTTGGAGTTTTTATTTAGAAGGTGGACTGATGACCCGGTAACGGCCACGGGAGTCCGTTGGATGCGGGTAGCGCAGGACTGGTCATTGTGGCACTCTTTGGGGGGAGGTCTATGTCTAGCAGTGGACGTCTTTCGGCTGATATGATGATGATAAAAAATGTGCCCTGGGCGGGTTTTCCATTGGACAGAAGGGGGTTGCTTTATGTCTCATTCTTTCAAAATCAGAATCCTGCACTAGAAACCTGTCGTAAAATAAATAGGCTTTCTACTGTAGCAATGTAATTTTAAAATTTTATAATACTCTGATACTGATATGATATATTGTATACTGTTTTGAAAAAATGACACCTCGCCGAGTTTATTACGCCGGTTCTTCTCGAGGCAGAGGTTTACTTTCCGAACCGGTGGTAGTTTATCGACATTCATAGGTGCATGTAATATGCCTAAATTGAAGAATAAATCACTTTGACTTTGACTTTGACTTTGACAGAAAAGTCGAAGTTGTATACAATGGAGTAAACTACATGGTATTGTTATTCCGTGTTAGCTACGTATTCCTAATGATGATGTGATTTGTTATGTTCCAATGAACAGAGAGTACTTAAAACACAATAACGATGACGCATAGGTAGATATAATAAATCACATAGATGGAAATAGCGATTATAATTTTTTATTTATTTATTTACCACACTTACAACTATCTTTACAGGAGCTAATCCGAAGACAATAGTGTAACTATTTGCACAATTACGTTAAAACTAAACTATATCTCTACGCATATAACATAATATAAACAATGTAGACCTTGTGAATTCATCGCCCGCAAAAATATTATAGACCTGGATCCGAAAACGGTAGATGCTTGTTGCATATTGAATTAAGCCGCATTCATACTTACCTGACGTGCAGTGTCGTGACACGATATCAGGTAATATAAAATTTGTATAAGTACCTATCCAATCTATTAAATTTTAATTGTTTATGTATGGGTACTTATGTCGAAGAATTTGAAAAAAAATGCTTGTGACATGACTCGCTGGCTAGACTTTAAATAACAAATTATCAGACAGGGTGATTAAACTGGAAAATTACTCTTGGACTATATAACTTAGCTATAGTCCACATTGTACCGGTTCTAGGCTATCAATCTTACACAAGTTCCTCCAGAAAAGGCATAATTCGACAAAAACCACATCTTGCTCCTTATCTCAAGATGATTAAGAGTCACGTAATATTTCAGTAGGAAAATCCTTATTTATCGCCTTCTGGGTGTTGTTATGGCAAGATAGTTAAGCCTCAAGCATGTTTCTTGTTCTATATTTCATGTCCTAGTTATTGAAGTTTTAAAGTAAAAGAATTATTTTAATAAATATTAGCGGATATTCTTACACACATCGAACTAGCCCTATGGTAAGCTCAATAAGGGTTGTGTTATTAGTACTAGATGATGGTATATTTAATAGATATGTGTAGACACTTTGGCGCCGACCTATCTTTCGGGCACCAGAATTAATGCTGGCTCGGCTGCATCCTCCGCAGAAGACCTCAAACGCCGCAAGTATGCCTCCCTAATAGAGAGTGGTTACTTATTTGAGGCGTTTGGGGTCGAAACACTGGGACCATGGGGTATAAGGATTTGTCGGCGCGCCAAATAGACGCCAGCGGTGACCAGAGGGCTGGCCTATATTTTGCTCAAAGAGTGAGCATTGCCATGCAGCGTGGCAATGCTGCCAGCCTTCTGGGCACACTACCCTCTGACAGCGATTTGGGCCAAATTTTTTATCTTTAAGTTTTTATTTATTGGCTTTTTTTTTGTCTTTGTAGGATAAGTTGTTGTTTTATTGTTTGTTTTTATTATCCTTGTTCTTTTAAATACTTAAATACATAGAAAACATGAAAGACTCAGAAACAAATATTCATGTTCATCACACAGTTTCCAGTTTTTCCAGTCAACGTGGTCGAAATCGACCAGGATGATGATGATTTGTCCTTACCGGGATTCGAACCCAGCTTCGCGGCACCCACTAGATTCATCATCATCACATCAGCCGAAAGACGTCCACTGCTCGACATAGGCCTCCCCCAAATAGTGCCACAATAACCGGTCCTGCGCCACCCGCATCCAGCGGACTCCAGTGACCTTTACCAGGTCATCAGTCCACCTTGTGGGGGGCCTACCCACGCTGCGCCTTCCGGTACGTGGTCGCCACTCGAGAACCTTTCCACCCCAATGGCCATCGGTTTTACGTGCAATGTGCCCCGCCCACTGCCACTTAAGCCCACCGACTAGACTAACCGATCGTTAATTGTTTCTGCATGTGCGGCACGGACCCTTGCATTTGACTCGTGCGAATTCATGTGATATGAGACAATATTTGTTCTACCGTCTTAGATGTGTTTAATATTAATTATGCCATACTTGCTATAGTATAACCTAAATTACCTATAATTTGCACTCGGTCGAGGGTTTGGAACATTTTACAATGATATACTTAGACCCACGTCCACGGTCCACAACCCCACATTATACTCTTATCTAGAAGTATATCGTATGTCGAGTTTTTACAAGCACAGTGCCTTAGAGCAGGGGTCGGCAAACCGCGGCTCATTGAAGGGTCATTTGCGGCTCTTCGAGGACCCCTTAAAGATAGGTTCAAGGAAATGTTAGATCGAACATTGTGTAAAGGGCTCTTTACGGTTCTTTATATATATTTTTTTTCTGAAATTGGCTCTTTGGTTAGAAAGTTTGCCGACCCCTGCCTTATTTAGAGCATACCTATAACTGGAGTAGCCTTATGTCGTATTTGCGTACAAAAATGTCGGCCGAATTTTGCGGGGTGGGGGAGAGCGTCTTAATAGGATATTGAAACTCAATTGTATACTGAAAGCTTGAAGTGGTTAAACTTTTATAATATCAAGTGCTTACAGCAACGTGCGGGCATTTTTATGATCAGTGTTCTCTTGCGAGGCGGTTTTGCGAATGACCATTAATCGGTTGTGAAATTGTTTATGCATGATTTATTTGCACATTGTGCAAGGTTTTCTACAGAGGGGTAAGTTACTGAAAGGCTACTCCAGTTATGTATGCCTAAGCACAGTGCGAGTCTGCGACAATTCTGTGTTCATAGCATCTATAATTTGTTTTTTTCAAAAGCCAGCTATTAGGTAAATAATATATACCTACAAAAGATAGATAGATAAATCATTTCACAACACGAAAAGTATGATATAACTTAAGGAACATCCAATCCTAATAATCCGTAGATAATTAATTCTTAATAACCTAACAGAAAGTTCCTACGACGCAACTATTATCAAAGAAACTACACGAAGTCCTTCACTCATCCATGCGTGAAGTGTACGTAAGTTTAGTGCCACTTAATTCTATACCGTTCCTAAAGGTAATAGAGTATAAAATGGACTATGCTATTATATAATGTATTAACACAAGCTAAAGGAATAGAAAAACCTACGCCTCAAAGGAAATTTATACAGATACTGATTTGCAAAAGTGATATAGTTATTAAGAGTTAATTATCTACGGATTATTAGATTATTTGGATATTCCTTAAGTTATATCATACTTTCTCATGTTGTAGTATACATATGACGTTGTTAAAGTTAAAACTTGAAAAATGATCGTTTACAGTACACATGGTGTTACTTTCCCGCACTAGTGCGGAAACGAGCACTTTCCGTGCATATGTTGAAACTTTAAATAACTATTTTGATCGTTTTTTTTTTTTTTTTCTGATTAAAATATTTATTAAAAGTGAATACAAGATTACAATTAACATTAACTAAGATAAATTAAAACTAAGTTAAATCTAAAAACCGGCCAAGTGCGTGTCGGACCACGCAAAACGAAGGGTTCCGTGCCTATTAAAAAGGTCGTATCGTCATAGAAATCTTACGGCACTTACGTCCTTTTCTTTGAGGAAGGCAGTTTTTCAACAATATCTCGGAAACCTTTCATCCGATCTTGTTCAAAATAATTTTCGGTGAATGAACTTAATAAGCGCTGTGTCCATGAATTTTTTCATATTTTTAAAATACACCGTTCAAAAATTAGAGGGGGGGGACAGAATTTTAGTGACTTTCGAGGCGATTATCTCTGACTGTATTCACTTAATCAAAAAAATTCCCGAGAAACCTTATATTTATTTTGAAAGGCCTATCGATTCATGTGCCACACATGGGCTCACGATGAAAAAAAAAATTTTGACTTTTAGTTTTATGTATGGAGTACACCCCTAAAAAATTTTTTTTAGTAATTTTAATTACAAAACTTTGTAGCGGCTAACAAAATACACCTATCCTCAAAATTTTATTCAAATACACCTTATAGTTTTCGAGTAAAATGCCTGTGACATACGGACAGACGGACAGACGGACAGACGGACAGACGGACAGACGGACAGACGGACATGACGAAACTATAAGGGTTCCGTTTTTGCCATTTTTGGCTACGGAACCCTAAAAAGGCCCTCGAGGCATTGTACCGAGGATGCTGGCGGCATTTCCTCGCTGAATTGCAATGCTGATGCGTTGCGCGAGAAAGCCGCCAGCTCTTCGGTCACCAGTTACATCGACCATACGTTTCGCGATTTCTGCAAATAACTTATGCGCACGGGGACCCCACGGACCGAGGGTTTCGACGCCAAAGGGTACAAAGTCGTACTCTCTGCCGAGGCCTCTATATTTATTACATTTCAGATTTTGATCGATTACGATGAAATTATAATCGATCATTTTATTAAGATCTGTATTCAATTGGCACATTGCGTAAATGCCACATGCCAATGAATGAATTAAAAAAGTAGCTTGAACAGAAAAGTTAGCATTTTGATCCTTCTCGTCGTGAAGCAAAACTTACTTTTCCGAATGAAAGGTGTGAAAAGATTATTGAAACACTATAATATTCGCACCTAAAACCCAAACGCCCGGAATGAAACGGAGACCTACGTAACACACCACACCTGCGAGTTATTTTGCGCCGCCGGTCCGATCTTATCGCCCGCTAACAATGCCCACATTGTTTCCTAAACCCTCTAGAATATATAAAACAAGCCCTCGTTTCCGAAACAACACATTACAGCCTAACACAGCTAGCCAAATCTGGGACAGAGTTTCCCCGACTGCACTCGGAGTACAATGCTGTGATTGTTATTAAGCGAATAAGTACGTGATTTTTTTTTAAGATGGAAAGTAAGTTTTACAATTAACGAAGTTTTAATGCGGAATCTTAATGATACTTTTTATTGCTTGGTGCAGCGTAATAGAAAAGATTCGTAAAATGTTAAACGGGGGGAATACAACAAAAAAACCGGACAAGTGCGAGTTCAACTCGCGTGGTTCCGTAAAATATCGAGAGTTACTTTGAATACTCAAACTCCTTGTAGGTTTTCCTGTAGTCTTTAGGCAAGTAACTATTTTCTATTTTTTTTTCAGAATTTTAAGCCTATTAGTTTCAGAGATGGAATGGTCAAAATTCGTCTTTTTTCCTAAATTACTTCAAAACTGTTTTTGCTAAAATTATAAAACCTTTTTTTTCTTTTTTTTCCAGTTTACCCCCCAAAAGTGGCCCCTTTGTTCAGAATTCATTAATTTACTTTACACGTCCATCTTTGGGTCACCAATTTACATATGTATACCAAATTTCAACTCAATCGGTCCAGTAGTTTCGGAGCAAAGCGGCTGTGACAGACGGACAGACAGACGCACGAGTGATCCTATAACGGTTCCGTTTTTGTTCTTTTGAGATACGGAACCCTAAAAAGAATATTCTTAATGTTCTCAATGGAACTTTTGCTTAATTCTTTTGTAGTAGATTATAAGAAAGTTATCCGGGGATCCATTTAAGTTACGCTTGTGGATGCAATTACATTTTAATCATTTTAAACGGCATTCTCCTACGTGGGTTACTTTATGTTAAGAGTTCTGACAGATCCATTACTTAGAGTATAATCATTGTGACTTGTCGCGCAAAGCACGATTTTCATTACAATCATTACATATATTTAATATTCAACTGCGCGTAATCAGTTTCTTGTTCCTGTAAAATTATGCTCATTTTGACATGCAAATTCGATATTGAAATTATGCCTTTTTTTTGAAAATTTGGCTCGACACACAGTCGAAATGGTAAAGCCGGATTTGATACGCGTTGTTGTCAGCTGCCGCTGGTCGATCACGTAATGCATTGTACGCGCGTCAGGTAGATCTAAATGTCAAATTTTATATAGGAAATTGACAGTTAAACTGTCCTAACGCGCGTTGGAAACGTTATGTGATTACCCCTCAGAGCATGGCGCGGCCCGCGTCCGCGCAGCCGAAGCCCGAGCCGCGCTCGCGCACGATGACCGGCGGCACGGCGCGCCGCTCACATTAAGGGGCTCCCAGCTCCCAATGACCTTCGATCTATAACTGTCCGTTTTTTCATATTTTTAATGGCTTATCGCATTAACAACAACGAGGTTTACCGAAATATTATCCCATATTTACTTTAAAACTCACAGTTTTCTAATAAACCTTGGCAAATTTAGTTCAAAAAACCAGTTTTTTGGACGTAGCTTTTGTGAAATACAAAAAAGATTATAAAACGCATATCAAAATTATAGGTAAGTTCAGTATGTATGAGTAGGTATGAGTTTCGGGTGTATAAAAGTTTTAATGAGGATGAAGTGTCGGGTTTTGTATTTTAATAGACCTTTCTTTAAAAATGTATAATTAATTCTGTGTTAACATTTTTCCAGTTATTCAATATCAAAAATGTTAAACAGTAATCAAATTTTCCGATATCTGTACCTGGAAAGCTAGCTTCAATAAACCGAGGACGAGTGTCGAAATGAAAACTACTAAATTTCGTTGATTTTTGACGGGAGCCCCTTAATTAATAATTATATTATGATTGATAATCTAACGTGACTTGTCGTGACGCGTCAGGACGATATTTATTTCATACATTTAGTGCGGTTAAATTAACACTCATCTGATGGGCTCTGACATGGCAGCTCCTTTTGCGTCAGGCGTCAGAACGCATTAGAGAGCGTCACCTCAGATAAGTATAAATCCGGCTCAGTTTATCATTAGAAATTTGACATAGGCATTCAACGGGGTAATTACGTAACTGGCAATTACTTGGTTCAAGAAATTCATCAGATAGAACAAAAATCGTCTTGAATTTCGATTATTTTGTCAAACTTTGGCTCGAGATAATTTTGCTTAATTCGAGCTAATTTAAAACGTTTCTATTTACGTATTTATATATATATTACTAACTTCTGCCCGCGACTCCGTCCGCGTGGAACTCCTTTATATCGTAGCTTCATACAAACTTCCGGGATATAAACTATTCCACGTCCTTCCCCGGGGCTCATACTATGTCTATACCAAATTTCATCTAAATTGGTTCAGCGGTTTATGCGTGAAGGGGTAACAGACAGACAGACATACACACTTTCGCATTTATATATTAGTACGATTTTGTGTATTCGCATCGAACCTTCTTTTAAGAGAATGGGACTCACGTTATGTAATTTCCCTTTGGTTCATCATCATCATCATCATATCAGCCGAAAGACGTTCACTGCTGGACACAGGCCTCCCCTAGAGAGTACCAAATTGACCGGTCCTGCGCCACCCGCATCCAGCGGACTCCCGCGACCATTACCAGGTCATCAGTCCACCTTGTGGGGGCCTACCCCCTGCCCTTTGGTTAATAATATGTAAAACAATTTCAGAAAGCATCTTCGGCGTGTTATCGTTAGTATTAACAGTGAACGCGTACAAATTCTTCTCAAACAAACTGGACAACGAGCCGCCCTTATCAATACTGTACACTCACGACAAGAGCAGCGACTTGGTCGTACAGGATTGTCTCACCGAGATGTACCCTCGGAAACTCTACAAGTACCCTCTACGTATCGACAGGAACGACGTACCCTGCATAATACACTGCGTTCTCAAGAAATTCAAGATCATGACCAACGATGGAGTTATCAATGTGAGGAATTACTACAGAAGAGTGTCAGCCATTCACAGATATGATCCTAGGATCCTTATTTCGGACGTTGGTGATACGTGCGCGAAAAACATCAACAACATGAACTTGGATCACGATGTGTGCAAGAAGGCTAAAGTGTTTAACGATTGTACGCAGTTGTATGCGATCTCGTTAACCGACGGTGACGATTGAAATGAATACTTTATAATCATAATGAATGAGAATTTTCTACGATTTGTATTGATTTTTGTAATAAAATCTCAACAATGGTTCTTGGTGTGATTGTTTATAATTTGTAAGAAAACCCAATTTAGTTAAAATGTTTATTTTCCAAGTAAGGCTTTCACTGAGCCAGACCGGTGGTAATAAAGAACGTTTAGCCAGGTTAGACTGGAGTGTAAATATTTGTGTTTACGTTCAGAGACTAGTAAATTATAAAGACTTCCAATGTCTATACAATGTAGCGTCCCCTTTAATTATAAAATAATGAACCTGTTGTAGCTAGATTGGCACCATCTATTATATATTTTTTTATTGATGGCGCTTTTGTGTTAAGCGGAAGTATAATAGAGGCTTTCTTTATATTTTCTGGTCTCGGTCACGATGAAGTTACTTGGTACATTTATTTCAATTAGAACATCAGTTTTTTTACTTCTTATGAAAAGGTTATTTGGACCGCTTTTATCAAGCAACAGTTGAATTTTATAATTAATGCAAAACAGTAAAAATTCAAATGAATCCTGTTTCCAGTGAATAAAAGTATTGGTGTGTAGTTATTTGCTTTGAAGGCGGTTGGGCTGAAAAAGGCAAAAATAGGTCATCAGATCGACGAAATATATTGAGAAATTTATAATTAGTAACCATGTTTGACGACCGAATAGCCTAGTGGTTAGAGAACCTGACTATGAAGCTTGAGGTCCCGGGTTCGATCCCCGGTCGGGGCAGATATTTGTAGATGAATACGAATGTTTGTTCTCGAGTCTTGGATGTTTAATATCTATTTAAGTATGTATTTATCTATATAAGTATGTTTATCCGTTGTCTAGTACCCATAGTACAGGCTTTGCCTAATTTGGGACTAGATCAATTGGTGTGAATTGTCCCACTATATTTATTTATTTATATTTATGTTAATAACCTAAGCATACTTTAATTCGTATAACGTTGACTTGTAATTTAAGTCAATATCAATAAAGTATGAGTATGTGACGACATCTGTAAACTTTGTGCACTTTATATGCCTAATAATGCCTAAATTGAAGAATAAATCACTTTGACTTTGACTTTGATATCTGATGCTTTTTTACACGGGTGACATCATAAATACACTTAACTAACTAACTTCTTCTTAAATGAAGCCACAGAACTGCAGGAAAAATAGCTTTCACTAACGTCCGTCTATGCCATCTGAATTAGAGTAATCCTAATGTGCTTTCAGAATATGCCTGATAGAGCTCATGACAAATTTTCTAATGAGATCGGTAGTTTCTCGCTTCACGTGTTTGAGAGGAATCCCTTCTAAGAAATACTCAAATCAAGCTTCGAGCGCTAGTCAAAGGGACTGTAATTAATTTGTGATTGACTGGCATATTTTGGATGAATTAGCAATAATAGCCTACTGGTATTTGAGTGTTCTCAGTAATACCAAAAGTGTTATTTCATTTTCTTAGGGCGGGTGGTACCAACTTATGATTACACACCGATCTTAAATATGGCACCGACAGCTGTCATTCCATAGAAAGTATCAGAAACACTGATAAAGTCAAATTAAATATGTGCAAAACTACACAATCAATTTTCGGCCTTTAGCATCAAGCATTCGTCCGTAGTAGGTAGGTCCGACGAAACCGTAACCATGCTAACTACAGGCTGTTATTGATAATAGAATATCTTGTAGAATGTGTCCCTCTACATCTCACAGTAAAAAACGCTGACGACAAATTCATCGTTTTTTGCTTATTATCTTGCACTGTTATGTAAAGTAGGAGACAGCAGATGTTTATTAAACCAAAAATTTTTATTCTTTCAAAATAGGAGAAGCAGGATGGAGGGCCACCTGATATGGCACGACTGCTTCTTCTTAAACATCTTGGAAAGGGAAAATTGAAGGCAACAGAGGTCTTCTGCCTCTGTTGCCTTCAATTTTCCCTGCCTGCCTGCATTACCATATTTTGGCCGAGTAAAGGATAAAGTTGGTGTCGAGTCGTATGAGGAAGTCAAGGGGCTGGCAATGGACAGAGGCAGGTGACGGTTACTCCACCGATAAGAGCAAAACTCTTAAGTGATAATGACGATGAAATCTTTATTGCACAAAAGAAGAACTTATAGCACAAATCATTCTCTACCAGTACATTTTAAGAATTAGCAGATAAATTGTTGTGTGTAATTGTTGTTCACAGCTCTGTTTCTCTTGTTGTTGGTAACTTGCGCCTGTGCAAGGATGTCCGTCATGTACACCCACGACAGGCTCAGCGACCTGGTCGTCGAGTCGTGCCTTACCGAGATGTTCCCCAAACCGAAGAAGATCGAGTTCCAGGAGTCCGATGAGGCTTGCATCATCTTCTGTGTGCTAAAGAAGTTTGGAATCATGACGCCCAATGGGGCGTTTAATCTGGATGTGTATAGGTGAGTACAAGTGGCGGGATCAGGATGCTTTTGGTAGTGGGTTTGGGCCTCTTTACCCCGCTAGGGATCCGCTACTGGTAGGACCCCACCTGATGGTCGGACGACAACATTGGGAAGACAGCAGGACCTGGACCAGGGTAGCGGTCCTATATAGAACAGTATGGAAATCCGTGCAAGAGGCATACGCTCAGTAGTGGACGCAGTTATGCTTAAGAAGAAGAAGAGTAAGTAAGTTAGGCAATTCACATAATATTTTGTTTTATATTTTTATTTTGGGGACAATCTTACACAAATCTACGTAGTTCCAAATTAAGCAAAGCTTGTACTCGTACTATGGATACTACACGACGGTAATTATTAAGATAAATAAATACTTAAATGCATAGAAAACGTCCATGGCTAGGGAACAAAGCTCCTCGCACAAATAAACGCCCTTACCGGGATTCGAACCGGGACCTCCGGCTTCGGAATCGGTATGCGGTTTTTGCACTATGAGCTTACATATGTCACCTACATTTCCTAACTATCAAGCGGAAGTGGGGCGGCACATATAGAGTGAACTGCTTAACTGCTGGCCATAGGCCTCCCCCAAAGAGTGCCACAATGACTGGTCCTGTGCTACCCGCATCCAGCGGACTGCCGCGACCTTTACCAGGTTATCAGTCCGCCCCAACGGCCATCTGTTCTTCGTGCAATGTGCGCCATTTGTCCACTTAAGTTTAGCAATTCGGAGGGCTATATCGGTCACCATGGTTCTGCCTCGGATATCAAAGCTGACTGTCTGGGCTCAACCGGTGAGGGCAAATATTTCCTGTAATTGAGCACGAGAAATCGTTCATAAGTCTTGGACTTTTTCTATACATACATACATACATATAATCACGCCTCTTTCCCAGAGGGGTAGACAGAGATCACGGATCTCCATTTGCTACGATCCTGACAAACCACTTTCGCTTCACTCACCTTCATTACATTTCTCATACATGCTCGTCGGTTTAGGGTACTTTTGACCTGGCCTTTTTGTAACATTTAATTTGATCGGAGAAAGTTCGCCTAGGTCTTCCCCTTCCAACTTGCCCTTCCACTCTTTTTATATACACTCTCTTGTTGAATGTCACTTTTTCTATGTAGGTATTTAAATAGATTAGTATGTCGTCAAATAACCATAAGCCAAGCTTTGTGGAGATTGCTGTCTATATAGATCTCTTAGGTTTTGTTTTATGGATGGATGGCGCAGCACTCGGCTGTGCAAGGCGAAATGATGATGACTGTATTTATTCTAGGTACGCCACTCCAACGTTTGCGTTTGCACATATTCGACCCACGCCCTGCGTGGTTTACCCTACTTGTCCATAAACACGGCAATAGAGTGAGCATCCACCAGAAATGTGCTAAGCTGTGTTTTCATATCACATATCACATGCTTGACACGTGAATGAGCTAGGCTCTTGTCGTCGGTGCAGCAATCTCCATGTATCTGCCTTAACCCTTTACCTTGACAGCGTTTTCGTTTCGATATTCGTCCAATATTCGTTTATTTATTTCCTCCAGAAAACGCGTCGAGTCAGCGCACCAACTGGTCCAACTGAACAACATCGGTGACGTGGGCACCCGCTGCATCAAGCTCGCGAAAGAGGCGCAACACAGCCAGGACGTATGCCGGATCGCCAAGATCTTCAACGATTGCACGCATTTGTACAGAATTATGTTGTAAATAAAGTTGTGCGATACTAATAAAACAAGTTTCTGACAAATATAAAAATAGTATAACTTGTAGCGCCGACTACCTATTATACTTTCTTGTGATAATTCAATTTTTGAGAAGATTATACTGAATGCCCATTATTATATACATTAATTCATCCTCCTAGCGTTATTCCCGCTTGTGCCCTGAAGGAGCCCGGGGTCCGCTTGACACCTAATCCCATGTTTTGGCATAGGCACTAGTTTTACGAAAGCGACTGCCATCTAATCTTCCAACTCAGATGGAAAACTAGACCTTATTGGGATTAGACCGGTTTCCTCGCGATTTTTTCCTTCACCGAAAAGCTAACGCTAAATATTCCGTACATAAGTTCCGAAAAACGCATTGGTACGAGCCGGGATTCGAACCCACGACCGCCGCTTGACAGCCGCATGCCTGAACCACTAGGTTACTGTAGCTATTATATATACATTAATTAACCAAAAAAAAACGTTCTAATGTTTTAGTTTTTGCTGTGGGGATTTTTGTTTTTAATTATAATAATAAGGGACTCCCGCGACCTTTACCAGTGGGTCGATCACGTAACTTTTCTTACGAACGTCTGTAAGATTTACACGTCAATTTTATATGGAAAAATGACAGTTAGATTGAGATTTAACTGTCAGACGCGCGTTCGGAACGTTACGTGATTACCCCCCAGGTCATCAGTCTACCTTGTGTTAGAATATTTCCTTCCCAACGGCTTTTTGCATTGCGTTACGTAATCGACCTGGTTGTCGGTCAGTAATGTCAAAAAATGTTACCTAAATACATGATAGAGACAAGACATTAAGAGCCTAAAATAATTCACAATATTAGATTACTTTGGGGATTTTTGAAAAAAGAACTCCCGAAAGATTTGAAACATGTCGACCGTAGTGACAAATAACCGTTACCTACTATTACATAACGCACACTAACCATAGAGTCGTGTTCAGATAATTATGAGCACCGTATTCGGTCCTTCATATCTGATAGCAACTACACATACGATAATAGCCTGCAGCGATCCCAATCTAACTGTTTGCCTATTGGGACATGTGCAGCCAACTAGTCTCGAGCATATTAATAGTTGGATCTTTAGACTTCAGGAGGCTTCCGTATGATGGAGCGCAGTCGGTATGCGATATTTTGTAATTTACCGACAGCTTACTAATGTCAGCCAGATTTCTTTCCTTGCCGGTATACTGTCAGAATTTTTAGGGTTCCGTACCTCGAAAGAAAAAAAACGGAACCCATATAGGATCACCCGTGCGTCTGTCTGTCCGTCTGTCACAGCCGATTTGCGCTGAAACTACTGAACCGATTGAGTTGAAATTTGGTAAAAATATGTAAATTGGTGACCCAAAGATCGACGCGTAAAGTAAATTAATGAATTCTGAACAAGGGAGCCACTTTTGGGGGGTAAACTGGAAAATTGAAAAAAAGTTTCGCAAACTGTATTGTGTGACATATCAAATGAAAGGGGTTGTTGTAAGCATCTCAGATATTTTTTTTATAATTTTAGCAAAAACATATTTGAGGTAATTTCGTAAAAAAGACGAAAATTGACCATTCCCCCCTTATCTCCGAATCTACTAGGCTTAAAATTCTGAAAAAAATATGAAAAATAGTTCCTTGCCTAAAGATTACAGGAAAACTTATAAGAAGTTTGAGTATTCAATGTAACGGGAAAATTCTCAATATTTTTGTGTATTATATACGGAACCCTCACCACGCGAGTTGAACTCGCACTTGTCCGGTTTTTTTTCATGACCGTCCAGTGATTAACCATAGTCTCACCTGATGGTGAGCGATGATAGAGCCTAGGATAAAGCTTACAGGTTCAATGATAGCTTAGCTTAGCACATGGAATCGTAATTGTCAGGAAATACAGATGACGGGCGCGAATTTCATTCCAAAGACGAGGCATATCGCTTCGATTACAGTAGTAAACAAGCAGTCAAGAATCGGTACTGACTCTACTGACAGTTGACGACCGCTTACTGGCGTGCTGATATCGAACCGCACTGATAAATCAGGAAGAGGCCTTATATGCACTGCCATATCGGCTCCGCACCGTCAAATGCGGACGTGGCCTTAGCGTATGCAATTGGAGTTAATTCAAGTCTGGAAACAGACGCTAATACCACTTATAACTTTGGAGATAAGTCATTTTTAACCTGGCGTGATACAGTCAGGTTTAAAATATGTTATACAAAACTGAACCTTATTAGCTTGGCATAGGTACCGAAATGAGTATATACTTGCAGAAGTAATAATACGCGTGCCCGACGGCTACGATACGCTCAATGACGATTTTGCTCTTCGTAAAGGAGATCCATTCAATTGCTAATCAAACTACATAATTACAATACGCTTTTGGTGGCGTGGGTTTGTTTGCAAATGTTAACATAGGTAGATGTTTATGGTTGAAATTATTTTATGTGGGCGAAAAACTGTAGTTGGAATTGGAATCTTTTACAATTCTTGGACTACAGTCCAAGTTGCTTTTTGAATGGACTATTCGGCCAACTTAAAAAAATTCTAGTATACCTACATAATTATTTTTAATATATTTTTGAATACCAGCATAATTATTATTCCTCGCAATGTGTCTTGTCAGCATAGCACCAATCCCTTTCTTCCCGAGAGTGACGTAAAAGGCGACTGCGGGATCGGGTTGAGGTGTGTTGTGGGCGTTAGGCTAGCAACCTGTCACTGCAATATCTAATTTTATCCGTCCTTGAACCCGCAGTTAACGTGCTCTGCCATGTATATAATGTGGATACAATATATAATTTCGAAGAGTAATTTGTCCGAAAGCATATTTTTTTCCGAATTTAATAATTTCAATGTTCCCCTGAAGGGGATATAATACTAACCTAATCTATTTATATATTCTATTAAATCATCTGCGTCATTTTCGTTGAGCTGAAATTTTGAAATTTCGGAATAGTTATGGTTTTTGGATTTTTTTTCTGTGTTCCCATATAATGTATGGTGGTACGTAGGTATGTATGTTATTTACTAGTCGAGAAGACGGTAAAATTGTACATTTTAGGCCCTCAAACACAAAGCTACGGGAAATCAATGTTAACTATTTCCATTGCTCTTTTACAATATCCCCAGCAAATATTGCAAAATACTTATTATTGTATATAAGAGCCCTATATAAGGAACTTTCGGAGCGGCTCATCCATACATCCGGTGACCAAAGGGCTGGCAGCTATTTTGGCCAAAGGATTAGTCTAGCAATCCAAAGCCTTCTGGGCACCGGTAGCCAACGACGGGGACCTGGGGGCATTTTCTTTTTATAGGTTTAGTTTATTTTAGTTACAAGTTTGTGTAGTTTTCTATAATTTGTGCATTCCCCATTATACATAGTTTTAACATTCGATTACCATATTTCTAGTAATTGGGAAGAAGTTCTGAATAAAATATTATTGTTTTTATTTTAATTTCTAGATTTATTGTTACCTAAATTACTTTAACACTTAGTGTAAATTTGGTGGAGGAAAGATGTATATCTGTCTGTGGTGGAATTGTTAGTAAGATAAAACCTTTTGTACAGTCAGCATCATAAACATGTATACACTTTTCGACCTTATCTCCAAGCAATAAGGTCCTAGAATGTATACATGTTTATGATGCTGACTGTACCAAGGTCAACAAGTAATTACGGATCCGGACAGATTGCGTTTGAAGTTACCTGATATTTTTCGTACATAGCGCTGAAAAACTTTAGGTAAATGTTTAATTTATCCTACATTAGTCAGATTGGGATGGAAATTGTTACTTCTAAAAATTCATGATCATTTCGTCCGCTATTTGTACTTAGTGAATCACTAATGTACATTGGGTTTTTACATTGTTGTATTTCTGATATTGAATGACTGGATTTTCCCTAGCACTTTTTGTGTTTGTTTTGGCCACTTCCTCACTTGGCGGTGCGGGGTCGGCGCGATATCAGTAAGCTGTACCGAGTCAGTACAGTTTCTTTACTTTGCGCCTACATTTCAATAAATGCTTCCAGATTGACGCAATGTGCGCGGAAGCGGTGTATACGAATGCAGTACTGCATCAAATAAAAAGTAAAAAATTCTACAATATGATGCAATCTTGCACTGCTGCATTCAAACCAATTCACAAGTAATTGGAAAGCTGCAAGTACTTTATAGTCAGGTATGACTGGCCATAAAGTAGGAATTACCGCTCAGTACGCGTGCGGGAAAAATCCCACTTCATGGCCTGAAAAAATATAAACGTAAAATGTTGTACCTACTCACCACGGGCGGTAATAAAAAAACCTGAGATCGTATATTTATCGCCCTTGCCTTCGGTTCGGGCGTCAAACACCTGCGATCTGGGAAATTCTTTTCTTACCGCCCTAGTTAAGTAATGTACTATAAATTATTCTGGAGCCACAGGGGCAACTCATTGCAAAACTAAACTGCGAGCACCGTAAAAAGCACCGTTACGGTCTTATTCGTAAAACTGAACAAACCTCAGATAAATAAAATGTGTTTTGTCCCATTCTCACAAACGCAATCATCAACATTTTTTTTTAAATATATTTTATAATAAAAACTGGCATTGCGTTTGACCTTCGTCTAACCTGATGGAAAGTTAAGACAAGGCTTAAGATGGATGGATCATCTGGTATTTTAGCTATACTTGATCTTACGTTTTTGGAAAATGCCGTTAGAATACGTTAGATTTCTAGCACTCGACCGCGAAGAATAAGGTGGAGAAGCAGGTTGAAAAGTAGCGGCAGGATACAGTCTCTGCGCGTGCGCATCCGCAGCCACCGAAGCTGGGAACGGAAGTCCGAGACGTGATCATACTTGCAGAGGCTAAATATATACCTGATGCATAACATTTTGCTAGTTGGAGATCTTATCAAGCAGCTCCTCCTTGAGATCAGGAAAGGCAATGACACCATAGTCAAGGAGAGAAAACAAAAGTAATTGAGTTAGAGTCAGCTTTATATTCTATGATGAGGGAAGGAATTCTGCAGACGCCTAAGTGAGTGGAGTGATCCACAGATTTACTGGCTTACTTCTGCTATGTGAGGTGACCAAGGAAGCGTCTGGTCCATGGTGATGACAAAATTCCTATCAAATAGAACATATAACAACACTTAAATTCAAAATGCCTTTATTACCCAATTAACCGCTTAACAACTGCGATATAACGAACATAGCGATCTTCTGTATCCAGCACCAAATGGAGCAGCCCTTCTTCTGTGGTTCCTCTTCTTCTTCTGCCTCTCCTGTAGTGGCTGCCGTTGTGGCTGCGTCTTCTTGACTAGACACGAAAGAGACAAATATAATTGTCACAATGCCTACCAATAATAATTTAGAAATAATGCGCTTCATGATTTTGTTCGTTCTCGTTCACTTTTGTTTTCAACGGTTTTTATTTAAATTTCTGTTTGTAGTGTTTGGTAGGAGAGAACAGTTTGAAATGAATGGTTGGAAGGTTCGGTAATAACCATAATTTTGATGTTATCTCTTGACCGGAAATATACACGGATTATAATACCCGTTTTTTGCTTTATGATGGCAATTTTGGTGAGTTTAATGTATACCATTATTAGATATGAAACAGATTTCGTACTTTATTACACATTTCTGTTTACTTTTTGTAATTTTATTTAAATTGCTCTGTCTGGCAACAGAGATACCTACACAACAGTATAATGAAATAATTGATATCTGTCAATCAATTATCATTTAGTCAAGTAACAAGCAATTTATACAGTCAGTCAGGAGTTCACACTTGTAAACATCTCTTTGATGTCGACTGCACTAAATTATTTCCAATGTTCTATCTTGACGATGCGACTTGGCACGTTTATTCTGCGAGTTGTTTTGGTGTGATCACGTCCTCTGTAGTGTGGGCATTTGGTGAAAAACCTTACTTTTTTTGATAAAAGTAGCGAACTTGGCACAGTTATTCCTTGTGCCAAAATAAGCCGATTAAGATCGGTAGCCCTCGGGAGCAAAGCTCCCGCTTACGTCTTCTAACCTATCCGCGATCCAAGTCGGTTTCGCCACTAAGTCCCTGTTCCCTACTGCCTACGTGAAAAGCCATAATTATGTCATAATTTATGCAATACGATTGTTATGATTAAAAATAATTATAATCGTCAATATTATTGCTTGATAAATGTATGACAATTACAATTATTACTAAAAATAATTATAATGAACAATATTATGACTAAATAAATGTATGACATTCAACATTATGGGTAAACAATTATGACTCCGTATAATTATGACAAGGAACAATTATGTCATAGTACAATTTATGCCAAAAAAAAATATGAACTTCAACTTTATGCGTAATGTTGTATGACAATCGATATTATGACAATAGTTGTTATGCGACTAGAGGGGCACCCCTGAGTGACTTCCCGACAAGGCGGCATTTTTTCCTTTAGTAAAGTTATCCTGTTTAGTTGTAATATGTACCTACACATGTAGGTAAGAGAATTTACAAGTTTCTATAATACCTTCCTGACTGATGGATCGGGATATTGAGATATATGTTTGTGAGGTGCAGCACTATCTTGAGTGCACACAGTTTTTCATAATATTTTTTTCCAATTTCGAACTTGTCCAAAATAACCCATACTTATATTATAAATGCGAAAGTATCTCTGTCCATAACCTTATGTTTACACAAAAAGTTTAAGCCAGGTGGACACATGCTTATTAGAACATAGGCATAGGCAAGTTACTTAATTTTTTGAAAACGCTGGGAGCGTTAGGAAGGAGACTTGACACAGAACGGGCGAAGCCGCAAGCACAGCTAGTTACACCTAGAACCTTCCGATTAACTAAATCAACTTTTTCAAACGAACATATTTTCGTTCAAACATTGTAAAAATGCAAATAACCGTGTTTATTTTCCCTAATTTAATTATTCTCAAGCAAAGAAAAACAAATTCGCAAATAGATTGTAAGAAGAAAATACCCTATTTACCAAAGGTCAAAGAGTACAAATAGACTTTTTGCAATACACCTTCAGTTTTTAATATTGTTTTCATTTTGTTGTTCACAACCAATTTGCATAGTAATCAGTCGGGTGCGTCAGTCCCTTAAGGGTCAGGCGGTGAGCGAGGATAAAATCCACCAATAGCATTTTTTGTTCTCTAATTGTACTTGGTCCAGTTAAACTGGTTCAAATGGCATCGTAAACAAATCTTAGGTCCAATAATAAAATACAACAATTAATTATTTGGCCTAATTTTCGAGATATTCTATTATTTCAGTAATTCACAAGTTGAAAAATCTCAAGGGTAACTCGCCTTAATATTGTGACGTAATCACAGACACGCACACACGCATACGGAAGTGGTAATATTTAGTGGTAATAAATAATCAAGTGTCATACTGACGTCATACTCTACTCGTGGTTTATCGTATCTTGTCGGTCGGAGTCGTTCGTGAAGGTGTCAAGTTTTCTTTTGCACTTATTAGACTAAGGTGTCGTTCACAAGAAAGTACTAGCGTTAAATATTTTTTTGTTCCATAAATTAAGTAGGTAAGTTAATGAGGCATTTTTGGACCCATGTTGATATAACATCATTTACTCGTAATACCACCAGGAATCCATGGTTAAAATCTGTCGGTATACTCCTGCCCACCCTGTATGGGTACCTATAGATGTAAGAATAGATAAAATTACATATAGTATACTTACATATAGGTGAAAAAATAAAAAACCTAATGAAGTCCTATTGCCTAAGTTAGTTCGCATAGTGCCCATAACTCGAATTCCATACTGAGCTAATTCAATCCAACTCGGTGAATGAGCATTTGATTTTGATTTCAATTGAAATCGGAATCGGCTAAAATCTCAACAGTTTGTTTGAAATGAACCGAATCTGTAACTGAGTGAGCGATATGTATTTCACAAGCTTTTATTATAACTTGCTCGTGGTAAACACCCCAGTGCCCGACACTGGCCTAATAAATAACACTTCAAATCTTATGTCAAAACAGTAGAGATGAACAATAGGTGTCAACTGTTAGGCATTAACGTGTCGAGCATTGGGAAGTTTACGTCAAGTATCTCAGTAATATGTAATTGTATGTATTGTCTTCATGCAAATCGTTTTCCAGCCACTTGGTGATATCCGATTGAGCTGAAATTTGGAATAGGCACTTGCGAATATGTAATTTCAGTGGCAATACAATATTATGGTATCACCGAGCTGATCTGATGATGGACTCCTAAGCTACAAGATAAACCCGTCGTGTTTGTGCTCATTACTTAATCGTATGGCAAACCACTTGATGGCTACGTCGTTAAGGACGATCAGGTCTTCTGAAGGGCCACCGAAGGCGAAAGCAAAGCGCGTTATGGGGCAGTCCTCGATGATGTGCTGGATGGTCTGTAGATCGGCACCGCAGGGGCAAGCTGGTGAGTCCACCCACTCGCAACGATTTTTATATTAAGCGCAACGGTCGTGGCTCGTCTGTGCTCATTGAAACCCTTTCAACGAGTAGTTGATGAATGCGCTATAAAAAAACCTTTTTTGATAGGAAATTATTAACTTTCAATGCTCGTACCGCTGGATGCGGGTGGCGCAGGACTGGTAACTTTGGCACTATTCGGGCCTCCCCCTATGTCCAGCAGTGGACGCCTTTCGGTGGATATAATGATGATGATGATGAATGCTCGTATGGCAGTTCTTAGTTTCAAAATTCGCAAGACATTTATCTACTACTACCACTTCCTAGTATCCGATTGAGGTGAAAGCATAGTTACATATATATGTAAATGCAGTGATAATTATAGTGCAATGAAGCTGGCTTGATGATGGAGACTGAAGGTTCCTAAACTACATATGTGATGCTGTCGTGATGAGGCTCGTTTAAATCGTGATAATGACTGTGCAACACAAAAACTGTCGGCAATAAAAGCTTACCTCAAATCTGCCATTTTTGACAGAAACTATTTCAGGCTGGCAATGCAGAAAAAAGCAAAAAAGCCATCCCCGTAGAGTAGAACATCTCTCTTTCTCGTACGCGAATGACATAAACGTGTCTCATACACGGTGACATAGTTTATAAGAAACTCCGGACAATCGACCAATAACCACGACCACTCTGTATAGGTAAAAAAACAAGAACTAAAAAAGAATATGGAAGAGTGTTTTGTTAGAAGAAACGAGACGCTTAACGCCTTTTCGAAACAAAATTTCTGACTTCAATCACGGCAGAGCAATTTCAAAGTGGAAAAACTTGCAGAGCTTTTATAAACGGGTTGAATCAAAGCAAGTTAGATTGGACCGCAGGCTTCCGTGATGTTCTAAGATTTTTTAAGGAATTTAAAAAGTTATAATTAGTTGAAATGTTTGAAGGGTGTCAAGAAATCTGTCCATTAACTACCTAAATTATGGATCTCGCATTGAATCGGCAATCTACCGACCAATATTGGACTCATTTATAACATTAGGTGAATAATTTTCAAACATCATTGAAACTGACCGACGATGGTCACAATTATTACGCAATTAGCCTACAATTGCCGACATTATTGAAGAGAATATTTGGTGTTTCGTAAATAAAATAACATCGACTTCGAGCTAGAGTAGTTTAACAATTTCCTCCTCCAAAATTGAACATATATGGTATTGTGTTGACTGTGCTTAATACTTAGCTACAGTCAAGTGTAATAAAAACCGATCAAGTGCGAGTCGGATTCGCGCACGAAGGATTCCGTACTATTATCTATAAAAACGCCAAAAATATCACGTTTGTTGTATGGGAGACGTCTTAAATATTTATTTTATTCTGTTTTTTAGTATTATTTGTTATAGCGGCAACAGAAATACTTCGACAGCGGAGTCTTAGAAACCCCTCGGTACGAAACCCTAAAAATATGGGTGCCTACAACTTTCTCATAAACATGTCCCATCGCTCTATGTAAGCGGAGTAAGGTTTCGGTACATATTTATGAGAGGATTAAATCGATACATATTTTTGCACTTGACATATAAAGTGAAGATATCACCACGATATCAATTTATCAGACAGCTGTCAAAACAAGTAGAATCAAAATTAAAAATATGTGTACCTTTTTCGTCCTTTTACAATCGAATTAAGTACCAAAGCATAATATCTACCATAATATCGTAAAAGCCCAATTTGATCATAATTGTTTACTACTTTAACAAGTTGAAACTTGGAAATTGAATATAGAATACAATTTAAGTTACACGCTACCTTATTCCAATTATCCTAATTGCATTGCTTATAAACTTTATATTAAATGTAAATGATAAGTTAGTTATAAATAGAAATTGACTAAGTGACTTTAAACGACGTAACTCTCAATTAAAGTTATAATGACAATGTTTCCAAGTGAGTGTAATTGACAGAATAGGGGAAGTTTTCTAACGGTAATAATCTGTAGGTATTTAGACTCGCAAGCCTGCCTTTTTTCAAACAATTTTTTTATTTTTATTTTGCAAAAGTGACTTGATGAAAAAAATATATTATTTAATTAACGAACCTGCTCAGAAAATTTCACGAGAGTCAGTTGAGAAACGTGACCTGTCGATGAGAACAATAGGAAAGCGAGACATCCAGACATCCGGACATACAAGCGATTTTCGCCCCAAGCTGAAGTTCGCTTCGCTCCCTCGTTCGATTATTATTTTAATTGCCAAAGGCCTCCCCTTTTTTCCGGCACTCGTCTCGGTTCTGTGCTAATGTTTGCCAATCTGTAAAAAACGTATCAAGGTCGTCCCGCCATCTCCATTTCGGTCTGCCTCTACCTCGGAAGCCATGTTGTGGGGTCGTTCGATTATAGAAGAGAAAAATATTAATTTTAGTTTTTATTGATTTACCTTTATATTAAATACAGGCTTTATGATTTACCTTAAGCTAGATTACAAATTTTACTGTGTAGTTGTGTATCCACCCATTTAAAGCATGATTTGACCTAAAGACTTAATTTGAGATTAAAATTTAACAGCATGGAACGACAAAGGCTAGGCTAAAATGTATTGTTGTTTAATTGAATCTCGCTCTGACTCATGAGCATTAACATAGATCATTAGTCACTTGATTCATTACGTTTATTATCACACTCACTCCCAAGAATCGCTACGCGCTACGCTCGTAGCAGATCCCGTGGTTTTCCTCGTATGTAGCGGAAAGCGCCTACGGCGTAGGCACCCAATAGTCGGCACTGAATGTGTTAACACAGTAAACATTTAATGTTGAAGCCTTTCATAACATCATTAGTCATTATACGTTCGTTAAATCCCTGAAAACAATGAAAAATGAAATGAATAGGTATTTTAAAAAGTAAAACTGCTTTAGCACTCCATTTACATGAAAAATATTTTCCACAGAGCCAACCCACTTTACCAAGGGTGAATGTTTTAAAATAAAGGGTTGCCCAGTGAAGTATTTAGTGAGGGTATAATTAACATAAAACCTACTGTAAAGTATAATTTTGCTATTAATTTAATTTGTTAATTTGTAGGGAATTTACATTTTTAAGATCATTTGATGGATCTGACGTTGTCGCGTCAGACGCAAAAGTCACGCAATAAAAACTCCCGCCATCTGGGTGGGGTAAGTACCTAACTTTAAACGGTGGGTGACGGTGGTGGTTGTTAGTTAGTTTCGTCGCGATGCCAACGCCAAGATGGCGCGAAGTAAGAAAGTTATGTAACAGCGAGTTAGAGCACTCGCTAATCTACACTATTATTATAAATAGGAAAAGTCTGTGAGATTGTAAGTTTGTATGTTTTAAGTAATTAAAGAAACAAACTTTTTAAATAAATTAATATAAAGCGTGTAAAAAAAGAGAAAAAATAAATCGACTGTTCGACTCGCAATCAAAAACTCCATCCCGCAAAATGTGTACATTTAGCAAACAACAAATTCGCTCGAACGCCGGCTGAGGTGATTTGTACAAATACTTCCGGCTCATTTCACGTGATGTGATAGGAAATGTAGACATAATAAGGACATTTAAAATGAAATGAAAATAATTTATTCCGGAAACAAACTTGTCCATAGTTTTATCAGATAAATCATCATTAATTAAAAATAAATTAAATGAAAACACATTATAATATTAAAGTATATCAAGGAAACCTTTGGACCACACTAAACCACCCCACCACATTTGTATGTGTAGTTAACCACTCTAAAAAACAAAGCGATTTAAGCTACCTTCTTTAAAATCCGAAATCAATATCCGTTAAGATCTACATAAAGAGTAAAAATTTAAATTGTAAAACGTAAGATTACACACGTGGTAAAGTGAAGTGACAACTTTTTCTCACTTTTGTGACAATGGTCACAAAAGTCTACGACAATGGTCTCCGACTGCGATCCCGAACGCGGGGAGACTCTCTATAGCGTCATTATAACCTAATGTTATTATAACCCAATCGAAAAGGCGTATATTTTACACGGAAAAAATTATACTTTCAAGAAATTTATTAGGGAGACGCATATATCTGAAGTCAAGACTTTTTTCTCTTGGTTTGAGTGAATTATCTTGATTCAATATGATATCTGTTTTTTTCTCAAGATATTGGCGGTCTTCCTACTTAATAATATTTTTATCAGGGCTTGGCGGCTAGGCTACTACGGCTGTCCACAGGAAGTGGATAGCGATCGGATTTGATGGCTAGCTGCGAATATATTGAATAAGCAGTCCAGCAGCACAGCACAGCGACAGGGTTATCAGGATGTAGTGGGAAGTCCTGTAGCTTCTCTGTAAAAAAACTGCACATCCGGTAGGTAACGATTCTGCGAGATGGCGGGTGATTGCCGCCATTATAATGAACAAACCTCTAGTGTCAGGCAGAAGTGGCACTAGTAATAACAGGAAAACGAGTAATTCTGGAAGTACAAACTACTATGTGGAAGGCAAGGGGAAAACGTCACACTACACTTCCCTAACAATTTAAGGTAAATTAAGTTGGAAATGAATCCACAGACATGAGCTTGGCTTTTGAATATATAATAATGGGTCAGATAAAAGACAGAATGAGAAACACAATAGACAAAAGAAAATAAATGGCTTTAAATTTAAGGACTATGATTTCGAATTTTATTTATTTAAACCTTATTGCACAAACTAAAAGTAAAAAAGGCAGACTTTTAATTAGATTTTTTCAAGAGCCGATATTTGACAGCCGTCATCCCGGTACAATAAACGTCAATGATGACATATGATGACATAAATTGTACTGGGATGACAGCTGTCAAATATTGGATGTAAGGGCATTTTCACTATAATGCCTTAAGTCATGACTTAACTTTGATGTTTATCGGCATAAAGTGGGTAAGGCGTAGTTATAACCCGTATAAAATGGTGTGTCATAGAAAACAAATTAGGACCTACGTATGTGTATGACTCTCATAGCGGCAATTTTATCATACTACTCTTATTAAATATGAATTCAATTTGAATTGTCTTTTTGTTAGAATCGACTTCGTTGAATGGTCTAGAAGTGCTAAACCACAGGCGTTCATTTCACCGTTGAATGCGTATTTATAAGTGCTGTTTCTCCTCTAAACGCCTTTTATCCTTTCGATTATATAACTGGCTGGCACATCTGGCACATGGCGGCTAAAATATCATAAAACCTCTGATATTGCTTATTTTCCCCTTTCAGTTGCAATCTGCTCTCGTATTGTTACGCCACAATGGTATGGTCTACTTTAACTTTTTTTGCAAATAGGATGAAGTCAGGAGCTCCATTCGGCTTGAGGTGTTGAATTGCAATTGGTTTTGTATCCCCGACCGCCTGCCAAAGCTTGACGCGTCCAAACGAGCAACCGCTACCAATATCAAACCAATTCCAATTGTATGCGATACGTCGAATGTAACCCGGGATTATGCACTTCCATTTATTGTTTTTTTAGTTAAGGCAACCTGTACGATATGGCAATTACATAAAAACCTTAATAAGAGATTTAACCAATCTTATAAGGTCAATGTAATTTTGTATCTGTAGCTGAAGACATTGGCAGAATGTTGCCTAGAAGTGAACAGAATGGCGATTACTCCACCGACAAGAGGTGCACTCTTAAATATATGATGATAATGAGGCTTTTTCTTAGATCCCAACGAGTATATATTTGCTTTGATGACGCTTACAACGCTCTTAAATAGATGATTATCATCATATTTAGATACCTAAATAAATAAAATAAAATAAATATTTGCGAAACAATCTTACACAAATCCACCTACTTAAATAGTTCCAAACTAAGCGAAGCTTGTACAGTCACGGACTTTAATCGTTGAGCCATTTAGAGCTCACCTTTTACTGGATATTCATAGCTTAACTATTAAATACCAAAATTAGTTGACACCTAAATGGCTCAACGATTAAAGTCAGTGACTGCACTATGGGTACTAGACGACGATAATGAAATACATAGAAAACATCAATGACTCAGGATTCTCTCTTACAAATAATGCCCTTCCGGGATTTGAACTTCTAGCTTCGTAGGCAAGGTCACTACCAACTAGGCTAAACCTATAACCTATAGATAGATCATGCATTGGCTTGGTACAAAATTACAAATTGAGTTTTATGTCCCTGATACTTAACATAGGTCCCCCAATTGAATGTAAGTATTCCAATTGCTAAACTTAAGTGGCAGTGGGCGGGGCACATTGCACGTAGAACCGATGGCCGTTGGGGCGGAAAGGATCTCGAGTGGCGACCACGTACCGGAAGGCGCGGCGTGGGTAGGCCCCCCACAAGGTGGACTGATGACCTGGTAAAGGTCGCGGGAGTCCGCTGGATGCGGGTGGCGCAGGGCCGGTCAATTTGGCACTCTCTGGGGGAAGCCTATGTCCAGCAGTGGACGTCTTTCGGCTGATATGATGATGATGATGATTCCAATTGCAACCTCTATGGGGACTGCGTGCCAACTGCGCAGTTAGTCTATCTCGACCCTAAGGGTTTTAGTTGAAAAAATGACAGTTGACACGCCCTAACTCTCGTTCAAAATGTTACGGTATTAACCTTCATCATCATCATATCAGCCGAAAGACGTCCACTGCTGGACATAGGCGTCCTCCAAAGGTACTTTACCTTGCTTATCATATATTCCTGTTTAGTACCAAATAGGTACATTCAAAAGCCAAAAGAAAAAACTATAAGGCCTTCCTTGTTGACTACGAACCCTAAAAAAATCTATACTAAATGTACCCGTCTTTTTGCTCTTCAGTGTAATTGATCCAAATTAGAACATCGTACATAATCTTATATTGGATGAAACTCCATCGTAGTTGGTTGAGCCTTACTTAAACCAAACAATACCCCTGTTATGTAAAAATCAGCTGAACTGAAAGTGCATGGGCAACAAAGGCAACAAAATTAGCACAATTCTCATTGTTCATGTTTTTAATTCATTTTTAACGTCACGGCACCTCCTTCGTACAGCATTTAAGACCCAGCGTCGGCGGCCTTCGGTCTGCTAACTACATTTCAGACATTTATTTCTTTACCAGTGACTGTAGGAAATTTCTCTTAAGATTTCTCCGTGAAGAATTCCTGCTGCAAATCTGTTTAACGTCTTGAGAGGTGTGTCTTGGGATTTATTGAACGTAACTCTGATTCTGATTTTCTGTAATAGTGATGTTAAGTTTTTAGTAAGAAGTGATTCCCGAAGCTAACGGTAACACTATGAAGGCTAGTCGTTAATAGTCGAGCGCCTCAATGGGGCCTGCTAAGTCTTATATATTTTTTTTACCTTGTAGACTTTTGAAACATGCCACTGGTATTCTATTCAACAGAAGGGATATGTTGCCACTTTTATGTTTGTGTGACAAAATCGGAATGACAGAGACATCAAAGAGGAGATATCCCCTTTCGTCAAATTTCACGAATGGAATACTGGCCCAGATTTAGGCGCAGAACGACATCGACCTCATAAACGCGCGTAGTAGCGGTGCCATGTGAGGAGTCGCTAGTTTTATATCGACATTGAGTTTCGAAACGCGCTCCGCGATTACACGGATCGGGTGTACGCGCGTAATAGGGGTGGGTGCAATTAACAAAAGGCACAACGCCGCATTGCGCGGTGCCGAAACGCTTCGTGTGTTCTGCGCCGTAGACATTAATTAACATGCCTACATTGGGACATCTTAAGGTGACTTCCTGATTTGTCCGAGGCGGTATAATATCAGTAAACTGTTAACTATCAGTGTCGAGTCAGTACCGATTCTTTACTGTGCGTCTACATATAAATGAGTGCTTCCTGACTGGTGCGGGATGCGCGGTAGCGGGCCGCACACGAATGCAGTACCACAAATATATTACTGACAATATGTATACCGACAAGGTCACTTTTATTAAATTTAGAATGTTGCTTCCAGGACAATGCTGATCTCCAAGATAGTCATATTCCTATTGCCAGGACTTGCCTTCGCGCATCCAAGTCATGGAAGCACTTTGGTGGATTTTTCAGATCCTAAGGTAATTGTATTTTTTTTGCCAGGATAGTATAAAAAGTCTAGTTTTCCCTCTGGGTTGGAAGGTCAGATGGCAGTCGGTTTCGTAAAACTAGTGCCTATGCCAAATCTTGGGATTATGGGCCAACCGGAGCCCGGGCTCCTTTAGGGCACAACCGGGAATAACGCTAGAAGAATACTCGTATTCTTTGGCTGATCGAGATTTACTCAAGAATGTTTTCTTGAGAAAAATCCTGAATAAGAGTTGTGGTCAAAGCCTTTGCTTATTTTTTTGTTTATGCCTCAGAGGCGTCAGGTTTTTTTTTGTTCTAAGAAAACGTTTCTTGGCACAACCTTGGGCGTTGTAATGCGTACTTCCTTGAAGCCGTTTTCTTAGGTCTTCCATACATCGCTATTGTACATGAAAGAAACTACATTTGAGAGGAAAATATGTATTCTGTTAATAATGATCAATAATATGCGGGTTCTTATTGAATTGTCTATGCTAAGACTCGTAAAATTTTAGTTTAAACGGTTTTCATGTACGTTTTTTTCAATCAGCATAGTTTAAAAAAAGGTATGATTACGAGGTTCTTCCTCGTCAAGACAGAGAGAACACCGAGTAAGCTTTTTGTTAACTAATGTAACTAATCTTGTTCTAACATTTAGTAATTTTCTGTCCTAATTGAAGTATTTCCCGCAGGTCCAAGGTCACTTGGACGCTCTAGTCCGCATGGCCCAATCCTGCGTGATCCGTGTACGGGCCACGCCGAAAGACGTCCGCGCGTACTTCACTAACTCGGCACCCGTGACGCGGACAGGGCAGTGTTTCGCGGCGTGCATGCTGGAGCAGAGTGATATCATCAACCATGGAAAGGTTAGCGTAGCACCTGATAAATCCAGTTTAAAGAAGACAAGTGATGCCTTGGCCTATACATTTTATTTTAATCAACAGTTAGTGTAACTGTAAATTGGTTTGTGCGAGTCAATTGAGCTGAAACTAAGGCAGATGAAATGCAACGTTATTGGATTATCGAGCTGTCTGATAAAGCCCAAGGACATAGATGTAGATCTACATTGGAATGTGGCCGTACATACGTGAACTCACTAGATTAGCACGACATAAGTAGTAGTTAGATTGGGTCTTGGTCCTCATTGCCCAATCCTGTGTGATCCGTTTGCGGACCAAGGCCAAAGCTGTCCGCGCGTACTTCACTAAATCAGCGCCCGTGACGCGGACGGGGTAGTGCTTCGCGGCGTGCATGTTGGAGCAGAGCGACATCATCAACCATGGCAAGGTTAGTGTAGCACCTGATAAAGTCAGTTGTGAGAAGAGACAGGGCGTGTGAATTAAGGCAAATTTTACATATTTAAATCAACTGTTACTTGATTTGTGTGAGTCAAATATTTTTACCGTCAGGCGTTCAATTGAGCCAGAATTAGGGAGTAACCACACCCGGGCGTAACTCTGCACAATACGCGTTGACGTGTCGTATGCGTCATAATATATCTTTGTAACACATTTTGCTGTATTTAAGGTGCGTCAGCGTATTTTGAGATGAGAATGCAGTGTTAGGTTATAGGCGGGCTGGGTTTCCGCAACTCGACGTCATATTGCGTGTGGGTTATTGGCATTACTATTATTCGTGCCAACCCAGTTCCACCAGGAAGCCTAGCAGACCCTTTGTCATGCATGCCATGTTGCCAATGCCGTTAGTGACCCCGAGAATGCATGTTTTTGTCAGTCTGATTAAGCCCAAGATCATAGATACTCATTAGATTAGCTCGAGACAAGAACCTACTAGTTGGGTTGGGCCCCAAACCTGGGATCCAAGTGCGGGCGATCAGAATCCCATAGTGTTTGGGCTCGTTAGATTAAGTTGAATGAAAAGTTTCGCGTCATGAGGTTGCCAAAACATTGCCCTTTCTCCGAGAACTCTTGTGATTAATTCCTACTTACTAGTATTTTTAATTTGTTACCTAAGTATTCGGTTAGTGATGATGATGATAACATCATCAAAATAGATTTATTGCAGCCACGATTCACTAACCAGACATTAAATATGATGTTTATATTATATCTGTTTATGGCCAGCTAAATGCCGACCATTTCGTGATTATTGATTAGTTTTTTGTTTTCTAGTTTACGTTGTGTGTGTCACGAATAAATGTTTTTCTATGTCTATTACAGGTAAACAGGGAGCTTCTCGTCCACCTTGCGAGCCTCGTAAATGGGAAGAAGTCCCGCGTAGTTCGGAAACTGAGCGGAGTGTCCCGCATGTGTCTTGACTCGATCGATGGGCTGTCGGACCGCTGCCAGCTCGCGTCTACCTACAACGACTGCCTGAATGAGAACATGATCGAGTTTGCGTTCCCACTTGAACTGGCGGAGGAGGCGGTTAGGAAGATGCCGTTCCACCTGATGTCACCCAAGTGAGTTTTCTATGTTCACGTTACCCTCTCGTGATTAAAACACTATCGACGAACAGTCTCTCTCGCTGGTGCTCGGACCATTCCGACCTCGCCTCTGCCTATAACGACTGTAAGATTTTTATCTCTACTTTGCCCTCTGGTCATAAAAGCACTATCGCTGAAGACGTTGTGACTGCCTGAATGAGAACATGATTGAGTTTGCATACCCGCTCGACCTGGCTGAAGAGACGGTTAGGAAGATGCCTTCCACTTGATGTGCCCCAATTGAGATTTCTAGCCTCTTTACGTTTCCCTCTGGTTGTAAACAGTCTCTTACGCTGGTGGCTTTGTCACATACTAAGACTATCGCCGAACTGAATCTAACGTGTGTCTAGATTCTACCAAAGACTTGAAGTAAGGCTCCCTGTGCAGCCTGACTGGCTAGTCCGCCTGAGAAGCGACTAGCCCTGGCAAGGTCGCCATGAAGTAAAGGTTCGATATGGAGTAAAATAATAGACGAAAGTCGGGAAATGAATGAACACTTTATTATGAAGTACATGGGTATATAAAGGCTTCTCATCAGTAGCTGTGTGCGTGCACTGTGACGCGGGTTGCAGCTGCGTCAATGAAAAGGATCATTAAATTATATATTACATAAAGTGAATTAAGGTCAAGTGTTTACTCGTGCGTACACACAGCGCAGGCCTTGAAAGGCGGTTAGGATGATTCCCTTCCACCTTATGTCTCCCAAGTGAGTGTTTTTGTCTGTTGATCTCTCTCTGGTCATAAAATAAACCTTTGTCCACACATATCTGGAGTCTCTAACGCCCACAGCCTACGGTGTCCGCTTACCATCAGGCAGCATGTATGCTTCTTTGCCACCATCCATAAAAAACGCTGCTGAACGATGTCTGTTCAATGGTATTTGGATTTTAATAGGATGTTGAACCGCAAATATAAAACCGATTACAAATCAGTACATACCGCGGAATAGACTCGGTTTTTTTATAATCGTTTTGCAAAAAAAAAAACTCCTTTGCGGTGTGGCGGCCATTTTGAACCGTATGGAATGGTGATTTTTGTGAATGCCTACTCGTCGATGATTAGCTGTGCAATAATTAGCCTGGTACAAATGGTTGAATTGTTTTTTAGGTTTCCGTACCCAACGGGTAAAAACGGGTCCCTATTACTAAGACTTCGCTGTCCGTCCGTCTGTCTGTCACCGGGCTGTATCTCAAGAACCGTGATAGCTAGAGAGTTGAAATTTTCACGGATTATGTATTTCTATTGCCGCTATAACAACTAATACTAAAAAACCGGCCAATTGCGAGTCGGACTGGGGCTCCCATACAACAGACATGATTTTTTTGCCGTTTTTATAGATAATGGTACGGAACCCTTCGTGCGCGAGTCCGACTCGCACTTGGCAGATTTTTTTATTAATGTTTTCTCGTTGGTATGTAGGGCTGTAAACATCCACGCGATTGGGCCGCGCGTAACAGCGCTAGGACCATTATTTTCCTTTTCGTTATTACGTAATTAGACCCCTGAAGGGTAAAAACTTATACCCTCCTGAAGGGTAAAAACTTATACCCCCCTGAAGGGTATATACTTGTTAAATATGACCGGAAAATTGTGTCAGCATCTCCCGCGAGGTGCGAGGTGTCAACCCTTTTTCAACAGTAATATAAAGATAGCGATCTTTCCATAATAAAACCGAGCTGATTCATAAATTTGATTTCGATAAAAAGAAAAATCCTGCTTGTTTATATAGCAATAACTTTGAAATGGGTAAACACAGTCATATTATCATATTACAATCTAACACAAGAGGCGTTTCAGCACCGCGCAACGCGACGTAGCGCGTTCGTCCGCCGCTTCGCCATAGATTTAATAATAATACTAACGTATAGACGGTCCTCTATCCAAAAAAAAACGATGTTTGACAGCTTGAATCAAATCATGCCACCCCGCTCTAACGCAAAGCGCGTGCTCGTTCGTCTATTAATCCATTCAAGGATCCGTGACTTAACATATGAGTCATGCCTCTACGTGTGATTTCCGCTACAAAGCGGAAAAACGCTGCTACGCGTTACGCCGTAGCACACGTAGCGATGCGTGGCCTCGAATGGGTTAAGGTTGTCGCGTTTTGTGTGACAGAGTGACAACACCGACTACGTGCGATTACGATATTGTCACTGGGGTGAACTTGCAACTCTGCGCTGTGTATTCTGCGCCTAAGCTACACTCTTTGTTGAACAATATATTGTGTATCAACTGTATCGGTATCCGAAAATTCACAGTAAAAGAAATGCCCTAGACAACATTGTAGGATCACAATGTCACCTTTCCTAAAATAAGATAATATTCAGTTACAAAAGAATGACTACATTTCGTGTAGTAATTAGGACAGCTAACCAAAAGACCATTTCATAATAAACTCACCGTTTATGGACCTTATTGTGACGATATAAGAGCTATATTTTTTCAACGTATTTATTTAATGTGGACGACTTTTTTATAAAATTGTCATTGGAATAGGAATCTTTTTTTACCTTGGATGTACTTTGAAGCAATTCGGCACTCTCAAATAATCTGAAGTAAACAAGGGCAATGAAATTCAAAACTCTTTTATAGTAATCTTTTTTTAATCTTATCACAAACGAATACACTAATGCATATTAAATGTTCCTATCATATCTGAAAATAACCTAGAGTTATTATGTATGAAGTTTCATTAAATATGAATTTAGAGAAAAACGCAGGTCGCCTTTTATAATCCAAACTAAAAGAGTTTAGTTGATAGTGTTATTATGGAGATTTCTTAGGGCCTTGTTTTTGGACAATGTTACCATGAAAAGACATTTTGGACAGGAGTACGTGGAATAGGTATATTTACAAGGGACGTGCATCCCATCGGACACTTAATTTTCGCATTTCGATTCCGTATGTCGACAATTCCGAGGTATGCGAGAGTAGGTAGCCGACGCTTCGGCTACCTACTCTCGCAGAAGAACAGGCCTGCTATTCACACGTTCAGGTCCGTCCATTATAAGGACCATGCGCGCGAGGCCAGAAAAAAGCATAAGACCCGACACTCGGGCACAGTTTCACACCTATCGATAGGGTTGCTCTAAGGTACCTACCATAAGGCAGTAAAACATTGGTCAACCCTAATTGTCGTGATTTATCACATTTCAATAAGTTTCTGAATAGATCGGATCTACCTGGCTCATAACAACCTAATAATTGAGACTAATACTAACTTTGAATAATTAAAATACTCCGCTAAAATATTTCTGTTACCGGCAACCCTGCTCGTCAAAAACAGTGCTCGATATCGGGTCTTCCGGCGTGGCCTTAAGTCGTCTATAGCTACAGAACCAAGATCCCGACTATCGAGTCATCCGGCGTGGGAAAGAAATCTTAAACTACCTGATAGTCGGGTTTTCGGCACTGAATGTTAAACTTTTCAACGCTCTATCTAAGAGAAAAGTTGTCAACTACACGCCAAATTAACAAGACGTTTAGTGCGGAGTTAAACCTTATGTCAATGCAAGAAGGTTGTTATCGCGCTGGGCTCCTTGACGCATATATTATATCTGTCGTTTGCGTCGAAAAGATTAAGGTGCTGATGGACTTGAACATTCTAGCGAATGTTACATTACAGGTAAAAGCTCACAAAATAAACAGGAGACAATTTTGTTATTGGGTCGTTCTTCTTTTTTACCGACAATGAACCGAGGTTTTTCTGTTTTTTGGTTTTAGAACTATCGGAAATTGTGGTTTTGAAGTGCGATTTAAAAAAAATGCATAGGTTTCTTCATTAGAACTAATTAAAGTTTCCTTTCTGGCCAATATAAATATTTAATTACGGTTGGTTTCTAAAAAAAAACATGTGACAAAGTGGACTCTTTCAGTGGGGACAACATTTTGGTTTACCACTCTGTCACGGCATTCTACGAAAAAAAAAACATTTAAAAAAATGCTAGTTAGAGAAAGTGAAATATTAAATATCACTAATTAATAAAATAATATGGACGTTCATTCGAACATTATAAAACCGTAAACATCATTACTCAAATGAGATGCCGTAATAAGACGAAGGACAGGCTATTGTCGGTCGAAAAGAAGAACGACCCTATTGTTCCGCCGCCGTCCCTCTCCGCCGACACTCCCCCACGCCGTTTACTAGAATGATCGTGAAAATGTTCGTAAGTAGCGATACTTGGCTCTATGCTTGGTTCTGTTCACAGAACACTAACTACTATAGAAGGGCTCTCAAGCGCGGTTTCTATTGGGACCGGTGTCGCCACCTCATCCCCTCCACGTCGCCTACAACTTTGTGAGCGACTGCACGGCGATCTGCACGGCTATCACAATACGGCGCGCGAGACCTCTCGATTTTTCTCGCGTCTATCCGTCTCTCTCTTATTAAATAACTTAGAAAATAGTGCGAGAAAAATCGAGAGCTCGCGCGCCGGCTTGTGATAGCCGTGCAAATGACGTTGTCGCGAAGGCTTTGACGCACGCTCAAAGTAGTGGCGCGCGTGCCAAGCCCACATCGTCTTTCTATAGTATTTAGTGTTCTGTGGTTCTGTTCGTTATTCAGTTCAACAAAATGCTCGATGTTCTGTTACATGGGAATGCACAAGTCTATCAGCACTAAGGTGCGCCTTTTTTTACAAACATCGTGATAAAATACACAGTTTAAAATTAGTCCATGTCTTTAAAGTTAACTTGCGTTCATAACCTTTTTACGTCACCCTCCTAACTCAAAAAGACTGTGGCGACTTTATAGCCTTGCTTCAAGGAACTTTCTAAATTGGATTCAGTCGACGACTTTATCTTCAACGCGCCTCTTCGAAACACGTCTACTCGTAAAATCCGGTAAGCGTCTTTCTAGGGACTCATTTGAGATAAATTACCTATTTAGTGATTTCTGACGTTTGTACAGAAGTTTGGAAATATATTACTTTTTCATCTTAAATGTGAGTTAATTTAAGAAAAACGGATCTAATTAAAACCAGACAAAACAAATCGAAATGATGAAACTTGCAAGTAAATATCAGTATGTCAACTTACTAAAACCATTTCATCATCATCATCATCATATCAGCCCAAAGACAGTGGCAGTGGGCGGGGCACATTGCACGTAGAACCGATGGCCGTTGGGGCGGAAAGGTTCTTGAGTGGCGACCACGTACCGGAAGGCGCCACGTGGGTAGGCCTGGACTGATGACCTGGTAAAGGTCGCTGGAGTCCGCTGGATGCGGGTGGCGCAGGACCGGTCATTGTGGCACTCTTTGGGGGAGGTCTATGTTCAGCAGTGGACGTCTTTGGGCTGATATGATGATGACTAAAACCATTTATTTGGTATCACCAAAGGTCCTATACAAATCTCGTCTCGGACCGCTAAGATAAAGTGGGACTGAATTAGCCACCGAATGGACCCCACAAGATGGCTTCCGAGGTAGAGGCAGACCGAAAAGGAGATGGCGGGAAGACCTTTATACGTTTTGTATAGATTGGCGAACACTGCCACAGTAGACAGGTAAAAAATATAAATACCGCGAGATCAATTTGAAAACAGGTGTAAAATGTTGTTATTGAAAACAAAATAATATTATTTTACGCGCGTTCGCTTAACGTGTTGAAACGATTGCGCGCGTTAAAGAGAGAGGTTTTTTTTTAAATCAAACAAACACATAAATATGCTATAAACTTACTGATGATAGAAAAATCTCTACGACCTGTTGATCGTGTTGACATCAAAATAAACTTATTCAAATTCAAATTCAAAATATTTATTTGGGACAACGTGATCCATAGTTTGTTAGTAATTACAGTATAACAACCATACAACCAACAACCATGGTTATTGACAACCAGCAACTAGTTTTTGCCCGCGACTTCGTCCGCGTATACTCGTTGTTAATTACCTTAAGTTAAGGTATTATTACTACCTAGTACAAATAAAATTCTAATAGTCAATATACCATTAGACTTCCCACTGGGGCATTGCATTCCTATAGAAACTTCTACTTCCATTTTGACCCCTTTAAGGAATGATTTCCGGGATAAAAACTATCCTATAACCTTGCCAGGCTCTCAAACTATCGCCGTACCAAATTTTATTAAAATCGGTTCGTCAGTATAAGCGTAAAAAAGTTACACACGGACAGAGTTACTGTTGCGTTTATTATTTTAGTACGGATTATGGATGGTATGGATACATTATGTAAAAGCGCTCGGCATCAGATGACTATGTTTTTGTGGTAACTATTTAAATGTGTGGTTTTGGATCTGTGACAATGTAATAAAATTGTGTGTTTTATTATCTTATCTGTCTTTGTTGCAGTTTACCGGAATCGAGGACGTAATGTTTATTATATAAGCACCAATTACCAATATGTACATACTTTTGTATTTTTATAGCCGTAATAAATTTAAATGTTGTTAAATAATATGTTGTTTAATTGTAATAGGGATTGTAAGTTCATCATACGTATTCTTTTCATCCAAAACTAAAAGTATTCAATTTTGGTATCTCGCTTATCAGATTCAGATTCAGTATTTTTTTTATATATCGTCATCTAGTATGTACCTATAACACGAGCCTTATTGAGCTTACTATGCGGGCCAAAATTCTTTTTGATGCCTATAAAAACGTCCCTTGTACATTTCAAACCATATTTTTTTACTAATTTGGATAATCTTGCATACCCGAATGATGACCATTATCGAAAAATTTGGGCTCAAAATAAAATAAAATAAATGTTTGGTAACGCAGTAGACATTATTTTTGAGGGGTCATGGGGACTGGTAACGTAGTGGTAATTTGAGTACCAAATGTGACTTTTTTGTAATAAAAAACCCAGGGTAGTGGGAAAATTCATAATAAACAATGAGGTCCGGTTGGGAACTAACGTAACACTACTAGGAAAATATTTCGAGACATCTACAATTTTTTATAAGTGTTTATAAGTTTTCATGTCTATTTTAGGTACTAAGAAGAATTTTGGCCCAAGGCTAATGCGATTCGTGTAAGATTGTTCCCTAATATTTATTTATTTATATATGTACAATGTACATTTCATTTACATGACAATTTTTTTAAATACACACTTTAATATGTATAGTGGTGTAGTGGTAAAGTGGAGTATCTGCGATTTGTCTTATAAACAAGTACAACTATTTGACATTACATCATTAAACTATATTTATTGGTAGCCAGCGGCAACTTTCCAAACTCAGTTCAGTTTCTGTTTCACCGATCCGGTTTGACAACGCTGTCATTCCCCTGAGCAAACAAGTTAAAAATCTCGGATTAGTTATTGATTCGAACGTCTCCTGGAATGGTCAGCTCTCCGAAATTAGTCGCAAGGTCACCGGAACGCTGAGAACTTTATATAATTTTAAGAATTTCCTCCCAGTCAGTACAAAGAAGTTGTTGGTCCAGGCGCTGGTGCTGCCAATTATTGATTATGGTGATGTGTGCACTACCGATGTCACTCAACAATACCTCAATAAACTGGATCGCCTCCTCAATAATTGCATACGATTCATTTTCGGCCTCCGTAAATATGACCACGTTTCCTTCTACCGTCGTCAACTTAACTGGCTCTCCATTCGCCGTCGTAGATCCCTCAGATTACTTTGCACCCTTTTTTCAATCTTGTCTGAGCCTTCTGCTCCAGGATACCTCAAAAGTAAATTTATTTTCGATACCCCTCACCCAGGCTGTGAGCTGCGTACCTCCCGTGTCCTCAAAATATCCATACCTTCGCACCGCACTAGTTTTATGACTCACTCCTTCGCCGTACAGGCAAGCCGTCTCTGGAATTCACTCCCTCTCAACATCAGACAAGCCCCAAGCAAGTTTGCTTTCAAGCGGATGCTGCGTAAGCATCTGCTTAAACAAGAATTCGACTAAAATCCATCCACATAATGGTAGTATATATTGAATATGTAGTAGTATATCTTTTTGTATGTATCTTATATATTTTTATTTATGTATGTCTATATGTAGTGTATAATACATTTGTATTTTTTTCCTCTCTCCTCAAGTATATTCGTAACAGAAATTATCATACTTTTTTCTTTGCACCTGTTATAAGTCTCTGTTTAGCCCAATGGTTAGCTGGTAGAGAATGCCATCTGGCATTAAGCTCGCCATTTGTACATATATTTTTTGTATTTTGTGCAATAAAGTTTAAATAAAATAAAATTAAAATAAACTTTATAGAAAATTTGTAACTTCCTTATTTCTTATTTTCAAATAGGCTTCTTTAAGACGTTTCCATGTGCCTTTTTTAATACTAATCAAATGATAATTTAGCGCAAAGAAGAACCTTTGACTTACCGCAAATAGATTATATTTTTATACATTTTTCCTCAATCTCTAGGCTTTCGAAATCCTACGAAAGTTCTATTTCACCCAGCCGTCATAATACCCATTTATCCCAATTGTCACAAAGCCTTTGTCCTCGTCACAGCTTCATGTCGTTAACTTCTCAGACCAATTACAACAGAGCGAAATTCCCTGTTTTTATTTCCCTTCAATTTACAGGCTAAAGACTTCAATTGAGTCCCGTTCTTGCATTAAGGTAAACGTCCGAGTGCTCGACGCTGTACTAGTATATGGCATGGCCACTCTATGTCATGTGACATGGCTTAAATTCGAATGAAGCAAAATCCTTTTAGTTCGAATTTAACCCATATTGCTTTGACATAGAGTGCCCATGCACTGCCGCGAAGACACACAATATGTGTCAATTGTATTGTATGTCTACTCCTTTGTCTCTGTGTGTCTTTTGTGTAGTGAATAAATGTCTTATTTCTTTCTTTCTTCCCATGCCATATACTAGTACAGCGTCGAGCACTCGGACGTTTACCTTACCTATAGTAATTGTGGTATATTAGGATCGCCTAATTCAGCGGTCGGCAACAGGGGCGGCCGGCGGGCCGGGCTGGGTGAAATAATATTTATTCCGTCAGTTAGATTATCAAAAAATATTGGACACGTATTTTTTTGTTTGTTAATTAAACAAAAAATGATGAAGATATAGCCCGTTAAAGTTCCGCGTGACGTCACATTATAGTACGCTTTTTAGCATAATGTGACGTTACGCGGAACTTTAACGGGCTATATCTTTATCATTTTTTTTGTTTAATTGACAAACAAAAAAATACGTGTCCAATATTTTTTGAAAATCTAACTGACGGACTAAATAGAATTATATTTTTTTTACCCAGGAAAGTACCCAATTGCCTAAAAAAGTCTTAAATAATTGAAAAATACGTCAAAACCGAGACACACGTATACCAACTTGATTAAACAACGCATGACCCGACATTGTTTGACGATGCGTCCGTGCCGCGCCTCTTAACCTCAAGGAAAACTCGACCCTGTATACACTAATATACTCCCAAATTAGTACCTACCTATATTGAATATAATAACATTAACATCATACGAGGGCGCAGCTTCGCTGACTGAACTTGGAGGATCCTTATACGTGACATGACAATAAGGGCTGCTTATGAAAAAATATCAGAACATCAGACACGTCAAAGTTACTTAAAGCGCAATAATCCGTTACGACGTTTTTCCGTTAATGTCTAGAGGGAATATCGGAGAAGTAAGTTTTCTATTTTGAGCCGTATAGCAATAACTTTTAGTTTTGTTACGGCCACTGCTTACATGATTTATAGCACTTTTCCGGGTTATTGAACAAACGTGTATTGGAGGGTCTCAATATTTTCCAATGTGTACTCATGTAGAATGCTCAAAATCAATTCTGTACAAAACTGACTTACTTTGTCATAAAACCTTTGGGCCCATGTCTACAGATTCCCAATTCTACAGATTCTCATGTCTACAGATTCCCAATTCTACAGATTCGCATGTCTACAGATTCTCAATTCTACAGATTCTCATGTCTACAGATTCCCAATTCTACAGATTCTCATATCTACAGATTCCCAATTCTACAGATTCTCATGTCTACAGATTCCCAATTCTACAGATTCTCATGTCTACAGATACTATAACCAACCAGTAATTATTAATCTAGAGAAATAGGTTTTATCTCTTCCGAAAAAAGGTACAAACTCCAATTTTTATAAATATTCTAATTCTAGTCACATGATATCACTTGTATGTATGTGTATATATTTTGCCATAGTTAGACTAGAATTGGGAGTCTGTAGAATCAGAAATATGTAGAACTGGAAATCTGTAGAATTGGGAATCCGTAGAATTGGGAATCTGTGGAATTGGGAATCTGTAGAATTGGAAATCTGTAGAATTGGGAATCTGTAGAATTGGAAATCTGTAGAATTGGGAATCTGTATAATTGGGAATCTGTAGAATTGGAAATCTGTAGAATTGGGAATCTGTAGATTGAGGAATCTGTAGAATTGGAAAGCTGTAGAATTGGAAATCTGTAATAGAAATCTGTAGAATTGGGAACAAACCTCATAAAATAATGAAAATATAAAAGGTCCCTAAAAAACTCAAAAGATGGGACGACGACATTAGCCCTGTTGCTGGTATCACCTGGAGCAGGGTCGCTAGAGACAGACGCGAATGGAGAAGGCTGGAGGAGGCCTTTGCCGATTGGCAAGCTGACACTCAAAATAAAGAAAACAAATAACTAAACTAAGAACTACAAAATTTGGATGTCATGAAAGAAGGCTATAATAATAATAATAAGGCGGTACTCCTGGACACTGCGCGGATAGTCAGGAGGTTCCTGTCTCTGTCGCCCTGACCACCGGTAGCTTAGGCCCCGCCACGCTGCCGGCGGCGCCCTAGGTTAGGTTTTTATAATGATTTTATATTTTGTATGTATTGTTTTATACCTTACTTAAGATGAAATATAAATAAAGAGATAATAATAATAAAAAAAAGAAATTTAGATGTTTACTGGCATAGCCCGCTTAATTATTGCGTTGTAGCTCGACTTGTAGCCCACTTGTACACTTTAGAAATTAGTCTAGGTTCCTGTTACATTTCAGAAAACCTATTTTTCTATACTCGTTATGTAGTCTTAGTACTTATTTACTAATTTATTAGACACAATGTAAGTTTACAGTTCGAAACTAAAGCACTTACAAGGTAGGATAACAACTTATTACACACAATGGAATACACATGCACACAAGTCAAACATGATAAAATTAAAATACAATAAAAATAGAAATATCAAATGATAAGAGTTATGTATTAAAAAATCATCATCATCATCATCATATCAGCCGAAAGACGTCCACTGCTGGACATAGGCCTCCCCCAAAGAGTGCCACAATGACCGGTCCTGCGCCACCCGCATCCAGCGGACTCCAGCGACCTACACCAGGTCATCAGTCCACCTTGTGGGGGGCCTACCCACGCTGCGCCTTCCGGTACGTGGTCGCCGCTTGAGAACCTTTCCGCCCCAACGGCCATTAAAAATATTATTTGTAAATAGTTAGGCGAAGATGCATAAAATCGTAAAACGATCAGCAAATAGGGTCATTATGCCGGTTACGCGACCACCTTCGGTTAGCGACCACATGAAGAAAAAGGTTTTTTTTCAATTCAAGATAACATTAATTCTACAGAGCCTATTGAAACAGCCGTATGCATTATTGTTTGTAGTTATAGTATAGGAATTTACAAAAAAAAAAACGAGAAAATATGTTTTCAGTTCACCAACTCGGCTAAGTGGTTGCTAACCGTCACATGAAATTAGGTGGTCGCTAACCGGCGAAATGACGCTAAGTCGGCATCTTCGTGCTGAGAGAGCGTCATGTGCAGTAAAGACAGGATAGTAGGCGCATGTCTCGCGTAGCGCACGCGAGCAGACGGCCGCTACAGTGCACACTGCCGCGCCTCTCCCCCTGGGCGCCCACGAAAGTTCTGCTGCCAAGATTGGACACAAATACGTTCGGCCCAATTTTTTATTTTATTTTAATTAGAACATAAACAAATATATATGGGGTACACATAGAATACCAACAAACATAAAGCATAAAGACCTGGAGCCTGGTATATATATATATATTAAATAGCTAACATTAAAATGCATGAGAGCCCATTTTAAGGATAAAAATGCAAAGACGTTTGAGTTTCTTTTCCAATGGAGTAACTTTTCATAATGATGTAGCTGTACTTACATACGTGAGTATTCCACGTCGTCACAGCACTCGGTTACCCTGGTAACAAATCTATCCATCAAGCTTTTAGATTGCCGAGTGATATATCAAACATACCGTGTCATTAATGGAATGATATCATGTCCAAATATTGTACAATTATTTGGGGCCATTAATAAACATTTTTCCTCTAATGTCTAACTCAAATCGAACTAGTCATGTAGCGTATGTTATAATATTATATTTAATAGATATAATATAAATCACTCAATTCTCAGAAACCAATATTCATGCTCATCACAAAAAATAATCCTTTGGAATTTGAATCTAGGACCGTCAGCATCAACGGCAGGATTCACTAGGCTCGTCATCGTAAATTAAAAAAATATATAATTTTTATTGTCTAGATTCGATCATAAATATTATTGAAATAGAATATAACAAAGTTATTTTGGAAAATAAATGTAATACCTAAGTAAAAAAAAAATAACAACAAGAATACACTTACATCACAAAGGGCTATCTAGAAGAGGAATCTAGTCTTGCCTCAAAAAAGGACTCCATTCAGAATGGATCGAGACACGAGTCGATAAATGAAAACTTTTTAAATTTACTTAACCTAAGAGATTCGGTACAATCACGGACTTTAATCGTTGAGCCATTTAGATATCACCTTTTACTGGATATTCATATAGCTTAGCTATTAAAAACCAAAATTAGTTGATACCTAAAGGTTCAACGATTAAAGTCCGAGACTGTACACCTATAGTTATTTTCTTCTTTTCTTCTTCGACCCTTCCGCAAATTATAATCACAATTATTTGTTCGATTATTAAAGGTTAAATTTGCAGAAATCACAGTTTTTTTTTCAAGTATTGTGATGTGGATGGTTAGTTGACAATAACTTGACATTTTTCGCGAAAATTGTCCCAAAACCAATACCTCACTTGCGTCCCTCTAACCTTCTCATTGAAGTTCGAACAAAGTCACACTTAATGATTTTTGTGAACCACTGTCTGTGTACTAATGGACACGTAAGAGTGCCTTCGTTTATATAAATTATAGCTAATATTTTTCATAATAAAGCATAACGTTATTTAGTCCTTATGCTTCATATTAATAGATATTTAGGTATACATCTATTCAATATATCGTCGTCTAGTACTACCCGTAAAACAAGCCTTATTGAGCTCTTACTATGGGGCTAGGTCAAGTCGATTTGTGTAAGATGGTCCCTGTGTAATGTGTACTTATTTATTTAAATTAAATATTGATTACTAGTCTTCTGCATACTGTATAAACAATTAAACATAAGGCTGTGTAGATAATTGACCTTCAGTGAGTATTTAAATATCCGAGTAAAACTAAACATTTTTTGTAACCCGGGGCCTCGACCACAGCGAAACCGCAAATATGTCGTCAAGCAAAAATGCCACAATAACAAAAAATAGCAGCATAGATGCAGGTTTTAGCCGACCTCTATTTCTTACGCGGATTTGTGTGGGTATTTCCCTCATTTCGTATAACGTTATTGTTCGTGGGAAGGTACAACTGCCGCCTCTGTCTGTTTAGGTTCTGATTAAGACATTACCGTAAATACATAAGGAATGCTAGCTGTTTGTTTGATACACATAATGTGGTAGACAGATAGAGGCACAATTGAACCTATTTCGTCTGTTTATTTACTTGTATCTTTTGAAACTCTGAGGTTTTTACCTACAATTAATACACAGTCCAAACCAACTTAAGTAGAACCGATGGCCGTTGGGGCGGAAAGGTTCTCGGGTGGCGACCACGTACTGGAGGGCGCGGCGTGGGTAGGCCCCCCACAAGGTGGACTGATGACCTGGTAAAGGTCGCAGGAGTCCGCTGGATGCGGGTGTCGCAGGACCGGGCAATTTGTCGTCTTTCGGCTGATATGATGACGATCATTTTATGTTTAAAATTGAGGTTCGAAAACACATGTACTCATCTGAAAGTATTATTTATAAGTATATAATATTAATTAATATTTAAGTGTGCTTTACGCGTTCCATTCCCAACCTTTTTTTAGCGAGCGAGCGAAGCGAACTTCTCCTCTAGGTACAAGTCGCATTTCTCAACTGATGCTCATGAAATTTTGTGAGCAGGTCAGCAGGTTCAATAATTATACAGAATTTTTGTGTCGATTCAGTTTTTCGACATTAAAAAAAATTACATGCTCGCGAATTGTAAAGCTCACAGAGCCACTACTTTTTAAACCTGTTAATCAACCCTAAATAAAAGGTTTTATTCAGATTAACCGGTTTAGAGAAATAAAATTCGGTTATCATGGAGGTACGCACGATCACGAACGCGTGTTTTGGTATCTCTCGATCTCCACCCCGGCCGGCCCGCCGTGCCGCTCTTTAACGGTAAATGTAGGTTATTACAAAGTTCTTTCAACGTTCGCGCAAGAAAAGTTAGAAACTAAACCGAAATGAACCGGTGTTTACCGGTTTATTTTAGACAGGCTCCGAGCCTTCCTAGCACGCTATTGACGTGCATAGAAGTAGGGATAAGCGTACTTGTAAAATTCATTAAAATCCTATTAGAATGTGAAATATTGGTCTTGGTGACTGAGCTCCACGTTCAGGTTGAACGACATAACAAGTATGGCTGAGATTAAAAGGCACTCTAAGCTCTTCATAGGAGGAGAGGAAACAGATATTCTAACACTGTCGTCGCTATACGTATTTGAAATAATTATGTATGTTAGGAAGAATTTATACAACTACCCAACAAACACCGATAGGCCCAAGGTTACCAGAAGCGCAGGGAAACTCAAAACAACTTTTTACAGGCTAGTAAAAGCGAAAAAGTCGTTCTTGGGAAATTGTATAAAATTCTACAATAAAATTCCAAAACACATTACCGAACTTACTGACTCTAAATTCAAATCTGTCGTAAAACGGACACTTATTTCAAAAGCATATTATAAGATAAACGACTACATCATGGATATTTGGCAGCGATAAAATCCTGCACTAGAAATCTGTCGTAAAATAAATAGACTTTCTACTGTAGCAATGTAATTTTAAAATTTTATAATACTCTGATACTGAAATGATATATTGTATACTGTTTTGAAAAATGACACCTCGCCGAGTTTTTTATGCCGGTTCTTCTCGCGGCAGAGGTTTACTTTCCGAATCGGTGGTAGTTTATCGACATTCATAGGTGCATGTAATATGCCTAAATTGAAGAATAAATCACTTTGACTTTGACTTTGGAGTGGACTCGGGCTGGACCAAAAAACTCTGGAAATCCAGCAGGAAGCAACTCAGAATTATATCTGAGGTGTTTACAGGTCACTTCGGGGTCAAGAATCTCTTGGCCAAGATGGAACTATCGGATAGTTTAGGCTGTAGAATGTGTGGCGAGGAAGATGAGACTATAGAACACTTATTGTGTGAATGTCATGCTCTTGCCAGACAAAGAATGGATCACTTTGGTAACGGCTATCCGCAACCAAAGGAATTCAAGGTGCTTCCGCTGAGCTGCATCATCCGTTTTGTGGAAATGATAGAGCGAGCTTGGGAGTAGCTATAAAGGAGAGGGCAAATGCACAAAAGATCCCACTGGGTCGAAGTGTATCCGAAAGGGCCCTCATCTAGATAAGATAAGATAAGATGGTTGAGATTATTTCATGTGACCGACTTTTTATAAAACTGTCATCGGAATTGGAATCTTCTACCTAGGGTGGTAGAGTTGCTTTTTGAATAGACTTTGATGCAATTCGGCAAACTCAAATAATCTCATGTATACCTACGTAGCGAAAGTGTTTCATTTCCAGAGCGGTACCACGAAACCAGCGAACGAAAATACCATGGAAAGCGATCTCTTTAAAAACTTCTACCCAAATACGTGCCCAAAACCCGGTATGCCCATGTGTGCACATGTTCGAACTAAACGGCTGATTGGCATCCTTTTGACACCCCGCCCCCACGTCCGCATACGTCCGCATAATGGCAATGTGCATCCTTATTGTGGGGCCACTTTTCAGCACTAGTTAGATTTCTATGATTTTTTCGTTCACTGCACGAAACGTAACCCAGTTCGCTCTTCTCTAGCGCAGTTACACATTCCAACGACAGAGAGAGGGAGCGTGCGAACTTCGAATTTAGAATTCCGTGGTAGTGCCGCAGATTGTATCAGAGTGCCGGAAGCCCTGACGAGGGTCCAACCTCGGCACGCTCGTTAACACTTTCGTCAATTTTACATGCTTCCTAATATAAATGTACCTTTTGAGAAAATGATGTGTTGAGAAGCATGTTATGTACATAACCTCTGTTTCTACTTCAGACCGTTTAACTTAACACGCTGATATAGGCTAGATATTTGCATATCTTATACTTTAAGTAAGGCAATGCCTGTAACACCTGTTTTTAACATCACCTGCTTTTAGACAAATAAAAGAATGATTATGATGTCTTTCCCGCTCACGGGACATGATGTCCCGGACCTTTGGGAGGCGTGCGTGGGGTTATTATGATTATGAAAGTCGCTGTTTTGTTGCATCATGATTTATCAGGGGTTAGACATTTAATCGATGGCAAGACATAACACCAACTTACGATTTGTTACGGTTCCAACTTACGATTACAGACCGATCAATGTCAAATATGACGCCGGCAGCTGTCACTCAATAAAACTTGACAAATTTTCCATACATTCAGATTTTCACCGCGGCGGATTGCACCATACCGTCTAAAATCGTATGCGGCGTTCGTTACTTAAAATCCAGATGTATGGAAATAGTAACATGTTTCTACTGAATGGAAAGTTTGTCGTTAATAAATAAATAAATAATAAATAAATATTAGAGGACAATCTTACACAAATCGACCTAGTCCCATAGTAAGCTCAATAAGGCTTGAGTTATGGATACTAGACGACGATATATTTAATAGATACATCATCATCATCATCATTGGCCTCATACATCTATGAAAAGATGCATACTAAGCTCAAGGTAAGTAGTAAAGTAAGGCTTGTGTTATGTTATGGGTACTAGACGACGATATATTTAATAGATACAAATACTTAAATACATAGAAAACATCCAAGACTCAGGAACAAATGTTCATATATCTGCACTCAAATATCTGCCCTTACCGGGATTCGAACCCAGGACCTTCAACTTCGTAGGCAGCGTTACTACCCACTAGGCTAACCAGCCGTCAGCTAATCGTTATGTAATCGGGTCGTTCTTCTTTTCGACCGACAATAGCCTGTCCTTCGTCTTACTACGGCATCTCATTTGAGTAATGATTTTACGGTTTTATAATGTTTGAAAATGAACGTCCATATTATTTTATTAATTAGTATTAATTTGATATTTTAGTTTCTCTAACTAGCATTTTTTTAAACGTATTTTTATCGTAGAAGTCCGTGACAGAGTGGTAAACCAAAATGTAGTCCCCACTGAAAGAGTCCACTTGGTCACATATTTTTTTTAAAAACCAACCGTAAACAAATATGTATATTGGCCGGAAAGGAAACTTTAATTAGTGTTAATGAAGAAACCAATGCATTTTTTTTAAATCGCACTTCAAAATCACAATTTTGGATAGTTCACAAACCAAAAAAAAAGGAAAACCTCGGTTCATTGTCGGTAAAAAAGAAGAACGACCCAATCGTAAGTTGCTGCAACCGCACTAATATGCACCCCATACTAACAGCACTTAGACGCTTGTCCAATAACGACTGGTCATATGTCCTGCGTTGCCGGTATATACGTGTGAAATTTAAACTTGTATATGGTTGATATCAATTAAGGTGACCGACATTTATAAAACTGTCATTCGAATTTGAATCTAGTAGCATGGATGCTAGAGTCGCTTTTTCAACGGATTACTATGATGCAACTCAGTCAACTCAAATATTTTTTAGTATACTTTCGTGAAACGGGCCACTGGTAACTATTTTCTACAAATAGTTGTAGGTGGGAGACATTACTATTGTATACACAATATTCCTGGTCTTTGGTTGTGAAATGCAAGTGGCACACGTGGCTGTTGGTAACGGCAAAAAAAAAAAAAAACAAAGGTATTATTATTATTATAAATATTTTACCGAGTCTAAATTGTATTGAAATAAAATAACACGCAATTTAACTTGACAAGTATTTTATTATGTAAATTAATTTGAATACAGCAGATTAGCGTTTATAAATAACGAAATATATACTGTATATAATCAACAAGCTACTTAAATACAAAGCTGATACTCAGGCAAAATCGTGAACAGCAGGTCAATTGCGTAACGTTTCGTACGTACTTACGTTAGCACATTCATTGCCAAGAATCGCTACGCGCTACGCTTGTAGCCGATCCCGTGGTTTTCCCCATATGTAGCGGAAAGCGACTACGACGTACGCGCCCGCTAGGCGGATTCTTGCCAGTGGATGTGTTCGGTAGATCTAGATGACATCTTTTGTATGGGAAAATGACAGTTGAGTTGTCTTAACACTCGTTCGAAAAGTTACGAAATTGCCCCTCAGATCCGTACTGGCTAGATATAGACATAACGTGGAATTGCAGGCAAATAACAAAATACTCGCAATAATTCGGATTTTGGTAATTAGTAGTTTCATTGCTACCCGGTTTCAATTTATTTCAATATTAATTAATAATACCTAATAACTTTTTAAAATTCAAAAAATTTGTTTACAAAAGATAATAAAATGCGATCAAATCCTATATACAATTCATACAGATTACACATATTAGTTTACAATATTTACATTAGGTGCGCATAATTGAGTCGCAAATACATATTTATCAAGCTACAAGCTAACATGTGTGAGCGAGCGAGACACACTTTTGGGGGCTCCAGTCGCCTTAACAATAGAGCCGTGTTGAGATATTTATGAGTGCGTTGTCCACTCCGATGTATCTGATGGCCACTGTACCAAAAATATGCGAATCATACGGAGATTTTATTTCGCGTCTTTCCTCTGGTGTGGCCAAAGTAAAAGCCTAATTTTATGTCGGACTCTGAATCCGCATAGACGGCGTCTCCTCTTATATATGTGCATGCTGTAATAGTACATTACTGCAGAGGCCGGGAAAAAACCTCGGGGTGAAAAGGGATTGCCAGCATCGTATCCCTAATATCCGGCCTCGCTACGCTCGTCCGTCTAAATCTACTTGGCTAGCAATCTCTTTTCACGCCGAGGTAGTGTTCGTTTTTCAAACATGCAATAAAATAATTTAACACGTTCACGGACACAGCACCATTCTGAAAATTGAAGATCACCGGCCACAGCCGTAGTGCCGTATCACGAGGATCTCAACTTACGCCTGTGGCCGTACTGTCCGTGAACGTGTTAAAATCTGTTTTTGTGGCTGAACGCCCCGATGTTGGGTTACGAATTGATACTGAAACAAAAAAGGTCGCTTTGCAAGTCTAGGCCTCCAATTTAGTTTGAAATTCCATTACAGATATCTCGTCTACCCGCGCCGAAACGAAACGAGATGAACTTCGAAGCCTAATATAAAGGACACAACGTAAATATTTAATTGCATGTTTGAGAATACAATATACATTTTATTCTGGGTCGATGTGGTTATTGGGAGGGCTATGTAGGGCAATCGGCAAGAAAATATATTTTATATGGTCCGAATTAAACTTTTTTTTATACATATATATATGCACGCAAGGTTCTAGTAACTACAGGAAAGATGACTTATGTTTTTGGGACTCTAAGACCCCTACGAACGAGACTGGTAGCGTAAAATAAACGATTACCGAGATAAAAAGTCATTTTTATATCACTCAGTAACCTTCATCACTCAACACCCTTTTTCACCAACATATCAAGTAGAAATTGTCTTGGGAATCCAAATCTCGAATTCAAAGGCGTGAATACCTACAGTCATCAAGCTATCGGTGATTCAAGACTGACATTGGCTACATGAATAAGGGCCAATATTGCGTGTCTGACATCTGTTTTCAGGCGGTTGGGATTCTATACATTAATGGAACTGTCATGTCATGTCATTGTGTGCCTTTTAGATATTGAATACATTTCCTGAAGACGTGAAGACGGTGGTAGATATAGAATATGAGAATAGTGACGACGTTGGCGATGTCTATCTATGTATAGAGTTTTTCAACCTGTTAGTCGTAAAGTAAAGCCTCTCACAGCTCTAATATCGATGTAAAAGTGACGTAAGAATTCAAGATTTGTAAAATTTAAAATAGGTTACTAAGAACAGCGGAGGGTCGGAGGTCGGGATTTTTTTCCGGACTAAGGGGGTTGATACATGAACCTGCTGCATTAGGAAACAAATGTCCCGGAAACGTGTCGCCAGCGAGACATGGAACATTGATCTCGTGTCGTGCGATGTTGCCAGGCATGGCATGCAAAGTCGCGCGATTTCGTCCGACATTGATTTATTATTACTACATTTTTCTTGACGTCCTCAGCAGGCCGCCATCTTGGAAGTATTAGTTCCCGCCGCGCGTGGCAGACTAAGCAAAGTGATGCCGACACGCATCAATGTCGTGCGTAAACTTAAGGTATAGGATTTCTACTCTATACAATACATATATAATGCGAATCATTTTTCTAGAACGGATCTTATTAAAACCCATCGGTCTAACAAAGCCATTGATTAGCCACGTGTCACAAACGCTTCAAAATGAAAAGCCGATAGTAAATACTTTACTCGAATAGTGACTCTGTTCAAGAGCAGCAAGATTAAAATTAAAACGAAAGCTATATCGGTATTACAACGTTTTATTAGTAGTTGCAGCATACTTAGTACAACGTAAACAATTAGCGGTTACACTTAACAGTGAAAGACAATGGCTTTGTCTTCTTTTTGTGCCTAGTACAGAGAAAAGTGAACTCGTTCTAGAAAAAATAATTCGCACTATAACTCAATGTCGTCCAACATTGGCGACAGGTGCCACGGGTCTTGTCCCCTAGTGAATTGGCTTTAGCTACCTTATTTGCCAGTTACCGTGAACAGGGTTAGTTCTATCTGCCGGGCGTAGCTTCATCAGAGTGTCATTTCCGTTCATCTCAAGTCGCGATGAGATTTTACCTCGCGGCCTTTATGAGTTTCCGGTACGAGTGAGGTTCAATCTAAATGTATTTAGGTACATTGATGGCGAATTTATGTTCAAGGCTGATCGAGTTGATAGATAAATAAAATGTTAAATCAATTTTTCAGTTCTCATGCTGGAAAAGTGTGTCATATTAGGCTTAGCAAGCGGGGCTAAAGTAGTACATTTCGCCCATAGGTAAAATATCTATGATTTTTAAAACATTTAATTTGACGAATCAAAACACTTCACTGTATTAAATCCACCAATCACAACTCTCTCAAAAACATTTGTATTTGCTATCAACTAATCAGATTACAGCTAATATTAAAAACAACCAATCAGAAAACAGAATTAATTTCAAATATCAGGTGTTTTTAGTCCCTAATTCACAATAATTAACACAAAAAACGCCTCTGGCCGTCAACGACGCGCCTGTAGACGGTTAGGCTGCCAATACACGGTGATTAAATACTGATGATCCACTATGGCTGTCTCTATCTATAACATGCAATGAGAAAGATACAGCACGTGGATCGCGTGATAATACTTCACCGTGTATTGGACGCCTCAGAGGCGTTTATTCGTGGCGTCAATATTTTGTACCTGTGTCAAAGCAGTTTAGTAAAAAAAAACATGCCGCTAAATTGAACAATCTCTTCGCCGTGGAATTTGTTATTGATTGTGGATGGATAATCTTTGTTTTACTATTTTCTCGCAGTCGAAGTGAAAAGTAGAGTGTATACGAGTTATACACTCTACTTTTCACTTCGACTGCGAGCTGCTGCTAAAAGCCATATTACCCCTCGAAATATTTTCCCTCACTTCACTCGGGAAAATGACCATCTCGTGGTAATATGGCTTATTTTAGCCCCTTGTCATACAATCTACTATTTTGTTCACTTGCATTTGCGTACATACATAGAATGGACAAAATGTAAAGTAACCATTTTAGAGAATTACTACGTAAAACATACCTGTTTTAAAGTAGAACACATATTTAATAAACCGCCATTTTTTTATTTTGGGGCATGTCTAGGTGTGTAAAACCGTCAGTTTATAATCTTACTCGCTATATTTTGAACTGTCGACAAATTGTGTATTGTCAATGATAGATTTTTTTCTGAACTTTTTATTTAATTTATTTCGTCATCTGGCAGTGTGGACTCTGGCTGGTTTGCCCTTCGGGCAACTGAAGCTACCTCGTTAGGTAGCTTCACACAAACACAAGAACTAGGTTGATTAGGTTAGTTAACCTAATCGACCTAGTGTTTGTGTGTGCGTTCCGTAGCATGCCGATTTGATATCATTCCACAATTTGAGAATGCGACATTGATAGTTTATAAACTAACGAAAAATAATGCGTTAAATTGTGAACGGTTTTGACAGTTGAGTAAGATTAAGAACTGACGGTGTTCATAATCTAACGGTGACATATGTATGTCACGTAGTTATGCTACGTAGTTTCAAATTCACAGTTTTCGTCATTATTATTTAACATGTAAAGTAAGATCTTGCTTTAACTTGCCAAATTGTATGATTTAAAGTCAACCAACGGGAATTACACTGTAGGTTTTGCATATGCGCAGCAGTGGGATGTAGATAGGCTGACGATGGTGATGTAAACACCCCCACACGCCTACATAAGCTGCAAGCTGGGCGTTCAGGATACTTGTCTATAAGCGCGGCGATGATCTTAAGGTCTGATGATAATGTTGTTCACGTATTGCACCCCCACATAAGCTTGCAAGCAGGCCGTTCCGGATACTTGTCTTTCAGCGTGGCAATGATCTTAAGGTACTGCTGTGTGTTGGCGCGTTCGGCACGGGTGTGGCGCGGCGGCGCACGCGCAGCCGCGTGGCTGAGGAAGCCGCCGTCTAGCACCACCAGTCGGTACTCTTGGAGGCAGAGCTCAAGCATCTAGGTCAGAATTATCTTAGGTTAAATTTTGACAGCACGATGGCCGTTGGGAGGGAAAGTAGGAATGGCGCCCACGTACTGGAAGGCGTAGCGTGAGTAGACTGACAAGGTGGACTGCGGGCGTCCGCTGGGTGTCGGTGACTCAGAACCGGTCATTGCGGCACTCATGAGGGGAGGCTTATGACCAACAGTGGACGACTGACATAATGATAATGAGATCCATGTGAGCTCGGACATGCGTAGGCCCACGGTCTTCCACTCTGTCATAAAACAAAAAGGTCTTTGGGGGGGCAGGGGAACTTAACTAAAGACCTCAAGGAAGAATGCGAAGACCATGTCGCCCAAGCAGGAGTCAGGTTTAGAGAGGCTCTAATTAGTTCATTAGCGTAAGGCGAATTTTTAGTCAAAGTTTAAAGATTTGTATTTTTTTAAAGATCCGCTGATTTGAGGATACTTACTACTTACTTACTTACTCCGTTGGCTCAGCGACCCAAAATGAATCTTGCCAATTGCAGATTTGGAGCTCGCGCAGATCCGCCAGGACCATGTCGCTCCAGCGGTACCTTGGACGATGTGAGGATGGGCACTCAATATTAAAACTACAATGAGCTTTCAAATTTGCTATGCAAAAGTTAGCCATTATAAGTCCAGCTCCAGTTTCACCATACCTATCTGTTACACTTTACCTACGTTGTGTATCTACTTAGCTGCTGGTCGATTGCGTAACATTTGTCTACCTGTGTCATTTTGTCCTGTCGCCCCTCCCACGACAACGTCTCGCTGTACCACGGCTCCTTCCGAGTGCCAAAGTACAGAGGCTCCCATCTGTGGAACGGATACTCGCGCCGAGCTATCAGCATGGGCTGAAACAAAACACTTACTTAAACCTGTACTAAATTACCTTCGATATAAAACGTCAATTGAAGAAAGAACCTTCTACGTATACATGTGCAGTACCTGCAGAGATTCATGCCCCCTTGCATACGAACTTCTATGCAGGGGAGATGATGTATCTCAGCAGCTGACTGTACAAAACGAGAGGCCAACTCACAGCACATCGATTTAACTTTAATTATAACACATCAGTCGCAAAAACCTGAAGTTAAACGAGCCTATGGACGCCTGGGAGGAAAGGAGTAATTCAACACGCTGCCGGCCAAAACTCAAACTCAAACTCAAAATGATCTTTATTCAAGTAGGCCTAGTAACAAGCACTTTCAAATCGTCAGTTAATTTTTTAGAGTAATTTTTAAACATAAAGAATAAAATATATATGATAAAAAAATTGTATAAAAAATACTAGTAGAATATTTCTAGAAAAACAATCTAATGTCAAAAAAAACAAAATATTACGAAAATAATAGATTAAAAATTCAGTCAAAATTAGTTCCATGGAGTTTTATCATTCATGTAGTCTTGTGTGCTATATATAATAAGCTTTCGAGATAAGTTTACGCTTCACGTAGTTCTTGAATTTATTAATAGATAACTCGGTTAAGTTTCCTGGAAGTTTGTTATAAAACCTTACACAATTACCCATGAATGATTTTTTAATTTTTTGGAGCCGAGTGGTGGGCACCGCGAGCTTATGCTTATTTCTAGTATTAATATTATGTATGTCACAGTTTTTCCTAAAATTGTCAATGTTTTTATGTACATACAGAAGGTTTTCATAGATATATTGACAATGTAATGTCAATATGTTAATATTTTTAAACTTATCTCTAAGTGAGTCTCTATGGTTCAATGGCCCTTTATTGATTTGAGAATTCGTTGTATTGTATAGTAAGTTCGTAAGTTTGTAAGTAGATGGTAATCTCCGGAACTTCCCATCCGACTTCACAAATTCATTCACCAATGTTTAGCATGAACCTCAGTATGGACATAGGTTACATAATATCCCGCGACTGCTTCCGTTCTCGGTAATAAGCGGGTGCAGCCGCGCGGGCGACAATAAATATCGTCTTCGATAAAAATAACGCCTTAGTAACGATATACGAGTAAGCATAATTAGATAAGAAGCAGAACAGACGCTTGAGCGATTGAAGAGAATCGTTTCATTTGGGGGCCGGGCCTCATGCAAATGGGCGCCTAACTCGATTCCCGCGGCCTGGTTACTGACGGGTTCTGGTAATTTCTTCAATCCCCTTTTCTAGACCGTTACGTATTCAACAGCAATGTGATACAGAGTATAAGTGCACGTTGTATACCTACCATACCAACTACCATCAATTATAGAGTAATTCAGCAGGAAGGGCGCGTGGGCAGATTTTATCTTATGAAATACTAGCTTCTGCCCGCGACTTCGTCCGCGTGGAACTCGTTTATATCGTAGCTCCATACAAACTTTCGCCCCCCATTTCACCCCCCTAAGGGATGATTCCCGGGATAAAAAGTATTCTATATGTTACTCCAGGCTACACACTATATGTATACCAAAACTCATCTTAATCCGATTAGCCGTTTTTGCGTGATTGAGTAACAAACATCCAAACATCCAAACTTTCGCATTTATAATATTAGGATGGAGCATAAAGAGCTGTTTTATACAGCCTACAGACAACATAAAGACGAACTTTACGAACACGAGAAGTGTAATGAACTTTTCATAACAGACAAATAACAACGTGAACAACCACTAAACAAAGCACTGAATGTTCAATTCACGAACGTCTGTCCCATAATGCCCTCAAACCTTTCAGACGTTTGTGGCCTTCGTGGGCGTCATTGTACTACATGTACAAAGCATTACACCTACTCACTTTCAGTGAAAGCCTCATTCTTTACACTGTCAAACGCTATGATGTAATGTTGAGTAATAAATTGCTTTTAGTAACAAATTTTCATGACCATTTACGGATTTATTTTCATTGTTATATCAAAGACTACGTCACAAACTTTCGGGTGAACAGTGATATTACATTACACACTTAAGGTTTTAATAAAATATCTCGGATAGTAGGAGTTTGTCGCCCGAGCCGAAAAAAGGCGATAAATATGCGATTACAGTTAGATCCAACTAACGTACGCACGGTAGTTAGTACAGTCACCGGCTGTTGGTCGATTGTGTAATGCGTTGTAGGACATCAGGTAGATCTAGCTGTCGTTTTGTGTATGGAAAAATTACAGTTGATTTGTCCTAACGTACGTTCGAAAAGTTACACAACCACCCCTGAGGACTAAGGGCGGATTGCACCAACTTACGAATACAGACCGAACATCATTAAATATGGCGCCGGCAGCTGCCTGTCATCCCATACACACTTGTTAAACATTACATTACATACAATCAGATCTTAACGAACACCGCTTACGATTACAGATACAGGCGGTTTGGTACAATCCACCCTTAGTATTTTTTCTCTGCTTTATTTGTATGTCGTCAACTTGTTACAATTTTCACAACAGCCTTAAAACGCAGCCCTTCATAAGAACTTAACGAGATAACAATCTGAACTCCCAAACTTTCATTATAGCGCCTTGTTAAACAAACCCCTCCAAATTTAAAAGACTATCAGCTACGCCTCCCAAAGTAGCCGCGTAATAATTCCCTAAAGCGGCCCAGTTACCCCCTCATAATTACTAACCAATTAAGAGGGGGGTAAATTCGTTAAGGCTCCGCCTGTCACATGCGGGAATTTGACAGTCAATTTGAAATTGGAACACCGAAGTTGTGCAGCGCTTGGTGCATGGAAAGTTTGTAATGGCCAGACTGACGTTAAGTTTCTGCTCTTGGGCGGGTGTTATGGCGAGTTGAATAGCTAGGGCAGTTTCGCATTTGGCGGCGGAGTCGGTAAGCGGTATTACCTATCATCATCATCATCATCATATCAGCCCAAAGACGTCCACTGCTGAACATAGGCCTCCCCCAAAGAGTGCCACAATGACCGGTCCTGCGCCTTTGCATATTACCTATGCAGGTACTTTATTGAGAGCTACTAATGTCAAGTGTGTACTAGTGTCAAGCAGTTTTCTTTTCATTCATCTTTCATTGTAAACTACTATACTAAACTACGTAATCAATTACAGCGATTACATACATACTTAGAGCGACATTTTGCAGCGACTGTCTCGCGACACAAAGGCATCTGCATCGATACCTACGGATTGCTGCAAAAAGTCACCGTGAAATCAGCAAAGCGGGGTCGCTATTCCATTCATGCCTAAGATATCATTAATGATACGTATGATATTGCTTACCTCGACGATGCCTGGAGAGGGCCGTGTCAGCCAGGTTTGAAGACCGGGAAACCTCTGGCAGTGTGAGCAGAACTTCTGATGGAAATACATGGCGCGATTGGAGGCAACCATTCGTACCAATCTGAGGATAAGAGACGTGTCACATTATATTGGAAGTAGGTAGGTACTCTATCAACTCTCAGACTTAAGGTCTGTCTCAAAACTGATAAAATCATTGCGTTTCGGTCTAATTATTGTGTCATACAGATTGAGTGAAACAAAAGTCGTCTTTGGTCGTTAATGGTTAAGAGCCTCCGTGCTTATAAACTATTTTTTTATTGCATGAAATCATATAAGGTCGCGGGAACCCGCTGGATGCGGGTGGCGCAGGACCGGTCAATTCGGCACTCTTTTTTCTTTTTTTCACGATATGTCTATGGATTGATCTTCAATGCCGCAGTCACACAATGAGCTGTCTGTCCATCCCCATTTGTGCTTTAGGTAATTGCACCTGGCGTGCCCAGTGCGGATTCTATTCAGACGGCACCAGTGTTTCCTTGGCAGGGAGAAGCCTGAGTTTCTACGTTGGGTCTAGTAAAACAAATGGGGGTTCCGTGGCTGATTCCGACTACTTTCCTCCACGTTTCCTTTGTTGTAAAGCCATCCTGTATAAGTTCTTTGGTACCCGTACTAGTTGGTCTCCATGACTTAAGCCTTTGTGCTGGCGATTTGGTGAACTCCCCATGAGCCGGCAAATCAGGGCGAGACATCATCTTTTTGGCTTCGCTTACAAGTGCCTGCTTTCTTCGTAATTGAAGTGGAGCAATATGACTCAGCGCAGGTGGCAGGACCGATCATTGTGGCACTCTTTGGGGGAGGCATACGTCCAGCAGTGGACGTCTTTCGGCTGATATGATGATGATGATGATGAATATGACTCAGCACACGCAGCCAGGGAGATGGTGTTGATTTGATCGTGCCACATACATGTCTCATAGCGTCGTCTAGCGCAGTGTTCACTTTTTGCACAGCTTTCAAACCATACAGGTGTACAGTATTCAGCTGTACCTCACTAATTACCGCATAGTTTGTGCAAGATATCGTTTCGTGTAGCCAGCTTCAGCGAGGTTTTGTAGAGATGCTCTTTATATGTTAAAGATCTGTGTATTTTGGGAGGGCAGGGTGACTCTGAGGTATTTTGGGAGGGCCTTATACCTTAGGTTTTTGCCTTGGAATTTAGCAACAGGATGATACTCTGCTAACTTGTTGTTGAGGTGGAAACGCGAGACCTCTGTTTTGCTGAGGCTTGGTATGGAGACTCATGGACAGGAAAAGAAATCAGACAGAGATTCAAGGTCCTTTGACAAGATCTGTTCCGCTTCATACAGTTAGCAGCATAGGTTCGCGCGGTGTAGTGAGGGTGTCAAAGTTACTTTATTTAAGGCATTTTGTCAATCCTTCTACTCGTGTGCGCTGTGGGTTGGGTATACGCAGCGGGCCGTCAATGCGATAAGAGTGCAGTACAATAATGCGTTCAGGGTGCTGATGGGTCTGCCCCGCTATTGCAGTGCGTCCGGCATGTTCGCGGCGGCGGGCGTGCCGGGATTCCACGCAATAATGCGCAGCAGGGTGGCATCACTCATGCGGAGGGTACGGGGTAGTACCAACAGCATCCTGAAATCGCTTGTTGAACGGGTGAACTGCTCGATTATGCGGCATTGGGACGAGGCTCATGCTGCGGTGCGTGCCCCCTCACGCCGATATTAGTTAGGTTTTAAATTACGTAATGTTACTAACACTAGTTTCTAAGTAAATATATTGTTACTAACAATTTATGGATCCAGTCCGAAATAAATGAATTTTAATTAAATTAATTAATATGTCATTTCGAGCCTTCGGTCGTGTACGTAGACACGACTCTAATTTCTAGAGAATAATGCTTAGATCATCGTGGGCGTGTTATTTTGCGTAGCTTCTTGCTACTGCTGAGTGTACCAAAACGAGGATGTTTTACGAAAAATATTTAATGCCAAATACGGCATTACGATGTAAGATGGGCAAGATCCGTGAATCATATTACAAGGACAAATACCTTGTGTCGGTTTAGGCGGTTTCTCCAATTATGTTACGTAGTTCATGAAAAAATATGGAGCTTCGAACCGAAAAACAAATACGAAATCCAAATAGCGTTCTCAGTGTCAAGTTTAAGTGAACGGTAGGTTGTAAAACATCAATATTTAACCTAATAATAAACAGGAATTCTGTAAGATTGTAAGTTTGTATGTAACGGCCGGAACCACATATTCAATTTAAAAAAAAACCCAATTGTTTTTCTAAATGGACTTTCTGAGTGGACGCAGGCTACATTTTATTCCGCGGGATTGCCTTTAAGTACACTGCGCGAGTGAAGCCGCGCGGGATGCTAGTCCATTATATAATTTAAAAGGCACATTAGGAGAGGAGTTAATACATCAAGATGACACTATGATATAGTAGTATCTTACTCATACGAGAAACAAAAAATACCAGAATGTCCCCTTGGGAAATCTTACAAAAGAAAAATAAGGGCAAGAAGTAGGACAATAGCGATCCAACAGGTGGTCGAGAGTTGAAAAGACGCGCTCAACTGTTGCGAGTACGGGTAAATAGCTTCGTTTGTCAACTTACGTGTCCTTGTCGTGCGGTATCTCCTCTCCCTTTTCCACTTCAAACAAAGGTACGACGAAAACAGTCTTTCCGAAAATACAACCTTCATCCCTCTTCTTGTCGCCCATAAGTTTTCTGACCATCGTCAGAAACTTTGTCGCCAGTCCGTCGCTAGGCACCATTTCAATGTCTGACACAATAAAATAGTTTGTCCTTGAAGCGTTTCGAGCGACGTTCCGGCCTACATTTATATGGTATATCAAGTTGTTGTTCTTCTTAAATGTAGTTATGCCGTAATCGATACCAGAACAATCGTTGAACATCAATTCGGGAGCAAAAATTCTTCTTGACTGCATCGGCATTCGCGACATCATTCTTTCTACTTTACTCTTCCTTACCCATTGAATGTATTCATATCTGGTTTTATTATCCAATTTTCGGAAATTATCCAGCTTCTTCTGCAGTAATTCTTCTATAGTCATGTTAGACGAAGTTGTCGGTATTTCTGTCGTGATTATGCGTTGTTCTTGGCTCCGCATTTTAGGCGGATGTATTTTAGGAAAAAAAAGGTGGAGGGAAACTTTCGCCATGCCGGAATAGCAATGGCAGAGTTGATTCATGATTTGCATAGTTATATCCAAATCATAATTGGGTACGAAGACAGAGAGACTAATGGGACCGTCCCAGTATCTCGCTATTTCGACTATGTGATATATGTATTCTGGCGTAGCCTGAGTGGCGTATGTCACAGCATTGTATGTGCTATGGTTTGAGTATGCAGTACCCTTAATAGCATTGTAGATGACCCTGTAGGGGCTCTTAGCACCAGCTTCTGGGGTCGGCATGATATGAAAAGTCCCCCATTTGAGGTTATCTGGGAGGCCATAGTTGAACTGGCAGTAGCTTCTGTTCTCGTTAGGCTGCTGTCCCTTGAGGAATGCGCCCGGTAGGTAATCAAAGTCACCGATCCTGGTTTGCCTGTGGGGATGTCGATGGTGTCTGTGGGCGTAGAGGTGGAAAATGATGGTAAGGGTGATGATAATGGACGCTACGAGAAACAGGGTGGAGTGCCGCCTGGTCAGCCGGTATGAGTATGCCCCGAAAATCCGCAGGCATCTCGACATGTTTATCTATCATTGTATCGATTCAGAAAGACACTTCACTAGATGATTCCATTTGATATGGAAATTTTATCTTCTCCGGAAACTTTCACTTTAATATCCTTGCTTCGATATTCAATTTTGCTACATCTTCGGTTAGTTACATGTCACACTATTCGGCAGGTAACATTTGCAATTTCACAATAAATAAGTTGAGTGCACGATTGATATCAATATTATAATAAAACTTTAATGAAACACCAGGAATTAAATTGTAACCTTTCAACTTTTGACAGGTTCGTCGCTCACAAAATATCCCGCACCGAATTTCACCTCAAAAATTCACGTTTAACTACAAGACATTAAAGTACTAAATACATATTTGATTAACACCAAAATAAATTAAACTTTAAGGAAAACAAATGACTAGGGAACCGTAACCACAGTAAAATTCACACTCAACGAAAAAGGTGCGGGTTTTAGACTAGAAATGGGGATAACTTTTAGCTCAGGTACACAATCACAGTTTGTTTGTTTTTTCAGAATTCGGAGGATTTTAAGCTTTGTTATAATTTTTCGGAACGGAATAATTTATTTTGACAGATGCTGCGCGCGCATGGCGTAAAATCAATATTTCCGCCATGCTGCCGACTATCGGTGGGTTTTCTATGCGTTTCTATATTACGGTTTTCTATTACAAAATTTGTCTGAGTTTGTTAATAAAAACACATCGAAATTATTACATTAGGATATTTTGGAGAGTTCAGAATACAAAAATGCCCCGGAGTCCAATGCAATTAAAGAGAGTACTGATTACGCACGTCTGGTACACGAGGACTTTGGTGGTAATGGTAAGCTTTTTATTTCTCCAAACCCGAGCGCGAAGCCGTCTGAAAGTAGTTGGGGCTTTACTAATGCGTGGTGTAATTAATAACTATGGTAGAATTCTGCAGAGGTCGGGATAATAGGGATTGCCGGCCAAGTAGATACAGATGGACAAGCGTTAGATATATGAAACTGGCAATCCCTTTTGACGCCGAGAGGTATGTATAGTGTTTTTCTCAAACATGAAAGGAAATAAATAAATACTTAACTCAGCCACGATGTTGGGTCACGTATTATTACTAAAAAGAAGCTAGGTCGCTTTGCAGACCTCTAATTTTGTATGAAATTCCATTACGGATCTCTCGTCTCGTCTTGCCTGAAACTTGATACTTCGAAGCCTAAAGAACACAGCGTCAATATTTCATTGCATTTTTGAGAAATAATATTTTAATCTTATCAAACACCGTATTGCGTCGAATGTGTAAATGACGAGATGTTAAAACGAACTGACACGCGTACTATCGCCCACACAGTTACCTGACCATCCGTGCATTTTATGTGCATTGTAATAAGGTTCAATATAAATACAGAATGGTCAGTTGACTGTGTTGGCATTTGTACCGTGTGCCGAGCGAAGTGCTCTTGACGAAACCCGTCCCGAATAGGCATTCGTCAAGTAGAATCGTGCCTATGTAGAATAGTAAATCTGAATTTCAGTTATATAATACCTATTACACGTAAGTTTTAGTACTGGCGTATTCAATATGCTGTATGGTGTTTTAGTTGCTGAAAATGTGTGTAAATTTCTGTTAAAGTGTGATTATTAAACTTCTAGGTAGATACAATAAGTAAATCTTTAATGGGCGTTTTTCAAAAAAAGTGTACGTACAGTAAGGGAAATGTATTCACGTACCACCGTAGAACCCTGTCGCAATTGACAGGCCGCCGTCACTCAAACCTTACTGCGATAGGGTTCTACGGTGGTACATGAATACATTTCCCTTACTGTACCTACATGAACTTTTTTTTTCAGAATTTGTTTTTTTGGGGTTTTTCTTACTCAGAATCGGTGATACTATCATACAAGAAAAAAATTGTCCCAGATTTTACTATGTCAGTTTTTTCTTCCAGTGCGTCACGACCATACTATAAATAAAAAAAAAGTCTGCATACAAATATGTGACGATCTGGAATGGAATATTTGAGACACCTTTTTTATTGTATGAGGATCGTAGGCATCAGCGATTCTGAATAAGAAAAACCCAAATATTCGAATTCTGAAGAAAAAAAACTCATATACACTTTTTTTGAAAAACTCGCTAATTCTATTTTACATACATACATATAATCACGCCTCTTTCCCAGAGGGGTAGGCAGAGATCACGGATCTCCATTTGCTACGATCCTGACAAACCACTTTCGCTTCACTCACCTTCATAACATTTCTCATACATGCTCGTCGGTTTAGAGTACTTTTGACCTGGCCTTTTTGTAACATTTCTCCAATTTGATCAGAGAAAGTTCGCCTAGGTCTTCCCCTTCCAACTTGCCCTTCCACTCCTTTTATATACACTCTCTTCGTTAATCTTCTCTCATCCATCCTCTCTACATGCCCAAACCACCTTAACATACCCTTCTCAATTTTCGTGACTATATCTCCATCCATTCCACACTTATCTCTTATTACACTGTTTCTGACTCTATCACTCAATTTCACTCCACACATACTTCTCAACGCTCTCATTTCTACTGCATTCACTCGACTTTGATGTCTTTTCTGCCACACCCAACTTTCACTACCATACATAAGTGTGGGCACCAACACACCTCTATGCACAGTTCACATGCCCATTATGGCTAAACGTATTAGGAATACTATATTCTTTAACACCAACTTTTAACATAGTATATGCTTATAGCGAATAAACAACATTCATTCATTCATAATTTACCGGGTGGGTCTTTGGACTGCATGTAGTATAATTTAGAATCCATCTAGTGTTTGTCGCGCGCGCTTGTCAGGTGATAAGTACCTACTAAACAGATTACAATTCAATGAGTTTAGTCCCGGAAACCGTAATCATGTCGAGGATATCGATACAATCGTCCTGACTGGTCCAAATAACTATGTGCTCCAAATACCACACACTCACTGGAAAAACACGAAAAGAAATATGTTTTAATATGCACCCCGACCTAAAGAAAGAACTAAACTAGGTTGTCCAATTTGGCTGTTATTCCAAAACAAACGGAGAAAATAACTCATAGAATCGTTACTTTTGACAGGTGCTCGTTCGTTTTCAGACGTTAATGAAGGCAATATAAATCAACAGTGCCATGAATGTCACGGTGGGCAGTAAGATAAACGTCCCAGTGCCTGTCACTGGCCTAATACACCTTTTAGTCTTATGTCAAAACAACAGAGGTGAACAATCGGTGACAACTAGTAGGCATTAAGGTGTCGAGCATTGAGACATTTTCCTTAATTGCAGAAGGGGAAGCAGAGTTAAACCAGTTGGCTCCCGCACACCACACAGGTGCAAATTCACCTTAATGCGGCTACCACCGGCAACAGCGGTCAAATAAACAAGAGTGCTGATAACGCTAGGTATTTCCACGATGATTAGCCATGGACAACCTTTGAACGACAAACCATTCACACACATTCATTCACAGGGTTTCCTAGCTCAGGACTCAGGGTCGTGGTTCATATTGTAATGCTGGCCTTGTTCAATAAACTTTTTTCATTTTTTTTCATTTTCATTTTCATTCTGAGTAGAAATCCTCTTCCTTTTATCGGGTACAAGTTTAATCGTGTAGGTTACGTATTTAAAATAATCATTAAACTTTTAAACAGATACTCGTAATGTTAACTTCGAATCCAATCGGTCCACCGGAGGGACTTTTTAAATCAATTAATTATTTGAAAAAGTGCTTAGCGTTGCAAGTAATCGGACCCAACCCAAACTAAAAATCCAAATAAACCAGATAGACCACAATAGTGGGTTTTTAATTCGGGTTCGGCAGCTGGTTTTCACATAAAAAACGGACTAAGAACTTATTTATTTATCGTATGGCGGTTACACACTGTTACATATATGTATGTATTTGTATCGATTTCGCTGATAAGATTCCAGTGTGCGCTACGAGATTCAAAAGGAACAGTGCAGCTGCCGAGTTTGTTGTTCTTTTAGCACCACGCGGAGATCACGTGTAGGATTTCTAGAGTAACTAATTCCTACGGACGTAGAATATCAACGACTAATACCTACGGATAACGTACGGAAAACACAAAGTATTAGTGCACTTTCATAGTTGATGAGAAATCGCTTCCGCCATTCAGAACTTTAAACCGGAAGTGAGTAGTTTAAGTTTCCAGCACGCGACCAGCGATTACAACCAGACTACTTTTGGGAAAACCAGTCCCTGCCCTGGCGTACAGCCGAGCTATCGCAATGAAAAATTCAATTTTCAAAGACAAGTTCATTGCAACAAACTTTGTAAAACCTCTCTACCGAGTTAAATTCGCCAAAACTCCTAAACTATTCAGTGATATTGACACGAGAAATCTAGTTGGCGATGCCTTCAATGTGTCCAATAATGTGTCCGATATTGAAATTAAAGATACGCAAAAATATAAAATTTTACCAGGTGCTTGTGAGGTTTATAAGCATTATGATTTAAGATGTGATAGAGGTGAGAGAATGCCAGAGCTGGAAAACGATAAAGACATTTTAAGTGATGCTTTCGAAGCTATTTCGAATAGTATACGCGGCGCGAGTGATGGACGGAGACACATTTCTTTTAGTGATCCTATGGATTTAGTCTTGGACGATGAAGAAGAGGTACCTGGGTATACTTTACACTATTAAGTGGTGATTTTTACCATTTTAAGCCTTAATAATTATGGTATGCAAACCTTGTACAGTCACTACAAAGATATGTATTCTTATTACTTGACAAAAGTGCCCATGGAACGAAATGAAGTAGATTTAAAGACCTATTTAATGATTTATTTTGACGCATGGTCTTTTGTAATTTATAAAGTTATTGTGATGTATTGTTTCTTTCATCATAACCGTAACAACAAGAATTCAATAATTCAAGCCACGTGTCAAAACACGCGAACGGGGATAAAGTTAAATCTTGACCTAAATCGGGGGATTAGTTGTACTCCCAGTGGATACACCTAAATCTTTCCGACTTGCCGACACCGATAAAGAGTAGGTTACACTGCTGGTTAAGTGGTTCACGAGCATTGGCGATGAGGGAATTTACTGTTTGCAATCTTAAAGCAATTAAACGAGCATCGCGTTGTGATGCCAAAAGGCGTCCTTTGGGAGTCGTATGCACAGTTGCACACCGACTTTATGAAGACGAGTATGTTATGGGGTCATTCTTGAGAATTGCACTATTCATCTGATTCCCTCGGCGTTTTTTATTTTAAGAAATTTCTACTAAGTTACAATAAAATCAAATTATATATATAATAATAAACATATTTATCGAATAGGCATCACTTTGGGTCAACTAGGTACGGAAATATACCAATTCAAGTTTAGCTGTCGGGGGAATCAGAAAAAATGTGGAGGGAATCAGAAAAAATGTCGGGGGAATCAGAAAAATGTCGGGGGAATCAGAAAAATGTCGGGGGAATCAGAAAAAAAAATCAGGGGAATCATAAAAAGTACAAGCGAATGAGAAAAATGACAGGGGAATCATAAAAAACTACAAGGGAATCAGAAAAAATGTCAGGGGAATCATATAAACTACCCAAAGAATCAGAAAAAATGTCAGGGGAATCATACAAACTACAAGGAAATCAAAAAAAATGTCAGGGGAATGATAAAAAGTACAAGGGAATGATAAAAATGTCAGGGAATGATTGAAAAACTACAGGGGAATGATAAATTGACAGGAGAATGATACACTGGTAGTTTAAGATCAGATTTTTTATTAAAAAACCGCAGTAAGCTCGGTTCAAGATTTTTTTATGTCGACAATGTTAAATTTCAAAATCGATGATATTTTGGACATTTCAACCCCACCGCACCCTAACAGGGGAGATGGTATTTTGGATTCCGTCATGTTGGATTTTAAAATCGTTGTTGTCTTCGTAATCAGCGACCCGATAAACCATAAAAACGATACCTATGTTGATTTTCAGTCTTTGTCACCTCATTCCCCCCTTTTAGGGGTTGAATTCTCAAAATACCTGAAATACGTGTTTACTCATTTATTGATAGGAATACTGCTGTGAAGTTTCGAAAGAAATAGCCCAACTAATATTGATTCCCCATACAAACTTTGGACCCCAATTCACCCCCTTCGGGGTTGAATTTTGAAAAATCCTTTCTTAGTGCACCCCTAGACCTTATAAGGAACCTACTTGCCAAATTTGGAATATCTAAAACCAGCGGTTTGTGCTGTGCATTGATAGATCAGTCAGTCTGAGAGTCGGGGGAATCAGAAACCGGGGGAATCAGAGTCGGAGGAATCAGAAAAAAGTATGTTTCTTGTCGATTATGCCGAAACTGTTAGTAATATTAGAGTAATTACTAAATCAACACATGCAAACATTCATGTGTTATTCTTTACACTAAACATTGTATACCAATTGCAGTAAATAGATTTTATATGAAAATAAAGGGGAAACACAGTCATAGTGAACCAAAGTCAGGGGTATCATATATATACCTTCATTGCTCAGAGCTCCAGCGACGAGACACGTCATTTATCCGCGGCATTGGTAGCGCTACCGACGAGGGCGAGGCACGACAGGAATTCCGCGTCACAAGATGTTGCAGTAGGGATGTGTGCGTTGTTTAGTGAGGCTATGTGAGGCATTAGGGGATTCGTAGCTTAGCTCTGGACAAACCTTTGATATAGATTCCAACAAAAACTACTATATATAGGGGAACCATATTTTTAGGGTTCCGGACCAAAAAGGTAAAAACGGAACCCTTATGGTGCGACTCCGTCCGTCTGTCTGTCTGTCACAAAGTCAAATATCTCAAGAACTATTAATGCTATCGATTTGAAATTTGGAATAGTTGTATACAAAGCTAATCTTCGTGTATGGAAAATGAAAAATTTTAATATATACTTTTAATTTGTATAAAAAAGGGCATATAAGAGGGGGGGGCAAAAATTCAAAGTCTAGTTAGTAGGCCAAGTGGGGTATCATATGAAAGGGCTTGAATTGTACATTCTAAAACAGTATTTTTTTTCTACCATGGTAAAATTTTGATTTATAAAGAAAAATGTTGAAAAAAATACCATTCCCCCTTATCTCCGAAGTTAACCAAGCGAAAAATTTGAAAATAATATATATGATTAATATTAACGTGAATATTACCGGAAAAGTATAACGAGACCTCTATCTAGCGTAGTTTTTTTTTATTCATCAAAAATCATATGTTAATTTTGTTTGTAATTTAATACTTCTGTGTTTAATATTTTTCCTTCAAATTCATATGAAAGTGTTCTGAAAGTACCTTCTAGCAAATAAAAAAATAACTATCGAAATTAATTCACTTGATAAAGAATTATCGCTGAAAAACCAACATACAGTAAAGGAAATGTATTAACGTACCGCCGTAGAACTCTATCGCAATAAGGTGACATACCACTCGAGTTTGAGTGACGGCGGCCTGTAAATTGCGACAGGGTTCTACGGTGGTACGTGCATACATTTCCCTTACCGAGTTCCTTGGTCGTACGGAACCCTCGGTGCGAGAGTCAGACTCGCACTTGACCGGTTTTTTTTAATTTAATCATCAACTTATAATCTAACGATTTAACTCCATACAATATTTGATTTCAATCCATAACTAGTTCTTTTAAGAGTAGATTGTTCACAAAATGGCGGATGGACGCACCGGGGGAATCAGGTTTTAGGTGTTTGATATTTTTTTATGACTACATCTACTTACTTTAATCAAAAAGTAAATCCTGCACCAGTTAGATTAAGGGTTCAACTACTATAAAAAAATGTGTAAGGTCAATTATCTTATGTGGGCGGGTACTTTTTCCCTCTGGACGGTGAAAATTGACCTTCTCAAGAATCACCCATAACCTATATTTTTGTATCCAAACCCTCTCATCAAATTTTGGAACGCCAAAAATTAACCTCGAATTGAGTTTTTTTTTATGATTACCCGTATACGTGTAAGTCCCTGGTCGTGGCAGTGTAAACCAACCAATTCCGTTATTCAACTGATCTTTAAAATGATCGGGCATTTATCTGGCTAATCGTTCCCTGGACGAGAAAACTGCTTATCCGAGAGAGCATTACGGCAATTTCGAGTTAACGATACTATTGGAACTTGCAAGTCAGGTCATAGGCGGATATAGGCAAACTAGGCACGTGCCTAGAGGCGCGGGGTTCCAAAGGGGCGAGTGACGCGCAGCACGGCAGCACGCGCGCGAAAATTTTTTCTTTATAATTTTTAATCTATAGCCGCCGAGGGGCGCCTAAAAGGTGCTTGCCTAGGGCGCTCTTGATATTTAATCCGCCTTAGTGTAAGGCCTGAGTGGACGCTCCGCTGTGAGCGGGGCGTGCAGCGTCCATATAAATTGCATTTGTTTTATATGGACGCTGCACGCCCCGCTCACAGCGGAGCGTCCACTCAAGCCTTACACTTAGAGTCAGGTCGTGTCAGTAGGTAGGTACTCAAAGTTTGTCAATTTCAAAAAATATGGAATGGAAATTAAAACAACATTTTTTTATTTTATAAAACGCTAAGGCTGCTGAATAAATCTGAAAAAATATGGTACCCTTTCATACTACATTATCTGAACGGTAGAATTTCAAGTAGGTTATTAAATACTACGTCAAAAAAATCAACTTAAATTGCTACTGCTACTAAACCATAGGTAATTCTTTTATCCAAAATTGCGTGTATCAACTTTTAACTCCACGGTCGTATAGTGTTGACAATACTTTACAATACTTTACTACTTAAACTAACAGGACCGGTCACTTTGACACTCTTTGGGGAGGCCTAAGTCCAGCAGTGGACGTCTTTCCGCGGTTATGATGATGTCATTAGACGTCAGCCGAGCATTACTGATAACACCAATACTGATTTTACAGCAGGAAGAAACGTGGCTGCGAGTGCTACCCGCGCCAGTTGAGACAGACGATACGATCGGCTCCGTACTGCTCAGATACGTGGCGTGCCAGCTCGGCATCACAGTGTTCATCATCGTCTGGACCGCTATCTGGGTCGCCGTCATACACTCCTACGAAGGTATACAATTTTCAATATTTTTGCCGTAATGGCGGCGTGCTGCGCCATTAAAAAAGAAAGAATTTAGAAGTGAATTGTGATGTGAAAAAACTTTTAATATCAATGAACGTGGAAAAAAATACTTCTTAAACACTTTTCGTGACATTGAAAATGGTGTTGTTGTGAAGATATGAACGGCTACAAAACTGACTAACTTTATAGACTAACTACATTGTAGCCAAAAGGTAGAGCACAGGAAATGACATCTCGCTCATAGCAACCCAAATGATGCTGCCACCTCTACTTTACAGAAGACCACGTACTATCGCCCAAGGGTACGGGTTCACACTTTCTGTTCAAAATCGTCTGCATATGCATAGCGAACGCTCGAGAATGACCCTAGAGGTGTATACCCGTACCCTTGGGCGATAGCACATATCACCACCACTACTTGCTCTGTAAGTAAGTCGTGTGAGGTCGCCAGAGCCTCCAAGGATGGGGATGTCTGGAGTGAAAGTACTGAGATCTGCATTTGTGTTTAGCTGTCGACATGCATTACGGTGGATCTTAGATTCAGGGGGTGACTTTGATCAAATAGGTTATTCTCCGGAATCATTGTTTTACTTGTGGGTGAACTGTGGCAGTGAACATATTAGTATTCTATTTTGCTGTATACTCGATTAAATCTTCTTAGTTTCAAATAGTTCTGCTTTTATACTACATTCTAAATTATCAAAGTAGCCCCATTTTTTCCTAAAGAACCCCGGTTTACGGTACGTCGAATTCATACCTTCGGAAACCATAACTTTTTGAATTGTACTAAAATTGATAACATCCTAAGTTCAACGCGACAATAAAAAGTGTCGGACATTTAATTGTAACTTTAAGAGAAAAGCTCTTTTTATCACGAACGTCATCAATGAGTGATTTGAATTTGCGATGTTCAAACGGGCTTGTTTATATTTCAGGGCCTAACGAAAACATGGTGAATGCAGAATATGCCCGACAACAAAACCAACTAGTCATCGACTTGGCCACAGAACTTCGATTGGTAAGTTTGACTCTAAACTACACACATCGACCGCCGATACCGATTGTCGTACAGCGACCGAACGATAATGTTTGAAACTACCATAAGTGGCAAGTAATCATCATCATATAAGCCGAAAGACGTACACTGCTGGACACAGGCCTCCCCCAAAGAGTTCCAAAGTGACCGGTCCTGCGCCACCAGCATCCAAGCAAAGTAGCAAGTAATATTGAATATTTTTTTCAAATTCATCAATAAAAAAAGAATTAATAGATAATATTACGATGATGAAGAATAACTAATGAGTGTGATGATATGATGTAGCGAAGAACCCCGTTTACAGAATTCCGAATACGAAGAACGCTTTCTGTAAATTCTAGCAGAATTCAATAAAAAAATCCTATACTTTTTAAGCAGTTAATTAGTCAACGAAGAGCAACAAAATTTTATATTTACTCGTTAAATTGCAAATGATGTTTACCCCAAAAATGTCTCCAACCGCGTCCTAATCTATTACTTTGACGAGCGACTGAAATTGAGAGCGACACAGATTTTCAATATACGGGTACAAATTACCTCTGATTGATGGAGGACGTAATGGAAAGCATGCTTCGTCATAAACCCCGTTCAAGCTATATGTATTATGTACGTTAACATATAAAAATAAATATGTTTTGAACCTTACTCCTCGGTAATACGCTCCAAACCGATACACGATGTTCGAGTCTGTACAGTAGATTATACACGTGCTGTTACCGCCATTTTGTGATACTTTACGGATAATATTTATATGAAATGGAATGTGCGGCAAATGTAAAAATAGATACGTTTATTATTAGGCTTCCGTGCGCAGTCCCTGTCAAATATATACGGGCGAACAAGGTTCTCGCAAATATCTGAACATTACTAAATTATCTATGGGTGTTAGAGTATGAAAATGGCGGAGATTTCGGATTACGAAACCTAGTCTTCGAAAGCAGCTAGTGGCTAGTGAAGAAATATGCTCGTGAAAAGTGAGCCGCGTATCGAACACGACGCCCAGATCCTTGACGGAGTAGACATGATTCATCAGCTCTGATCTTAACATGTATTGAGCATATAATATGCTCAACACCTACCTACCTACCTACACCTATACCTATATAGGTAGCGGTATGAGAGCGGCTAAATGTACACACACAACACTTGGACATAATTAACTTAAATAATTAATGAGATCACATGAGATCGTGAGGGAGAGATATATATTTATAGTTCATCACTGGCTGTTCACACCGCGATGAACTATATATATCTCTCTCTTTTATTTACACGGGAGCGATTATCTTTTGTTCGTGTCTTGGGCGAGAAAATCGTCGATAGCTCGTCGCTCGTCGCCGGCGGTGGGACAAGTGCCTTAACTACGTGTCAATTTTGTAACACTACTTTAAAATTTATTGAGACTTAAACAAAAAATATAAACATCCTTACAGATCGAGTAGGATGTGCACATATGAGCCAGGGGTTTGTGTTGAGTGACATTGTTGGAAGCTTTATGAATTAGGGAATTCGTTTTTTGTTTCGTTCACATAGTATATACCTATCTCAACACATCTTAATATTTTACATTCATACATTCTACTCAGAGTAAATTCTACTTTATTTGTGGGTGGGTGGTTCGTTTATAAATAATCCACATAGCTCAAGGAAAATCCCTGGAGTCGTGTGGGGTAACGGTATTAACGTCTTGCGTGCTATGATGTCCGTGACGACTGTGCGGAATCATTAAATATACAAGCTCGTATTTTACGTCGTAGGACGTTTCGAATTATCCTTGCAATCATTAAATAACAAAATAAGTAATACATTCCTTCGCAAATCTTTTTATTTATTTATAAATAAATAAATATTCCCTAACAATCTTACACAAATCAAACGTAAGTAAACAATAGTAAGCACAATCAGGCTTGTGTTATGGGTACGTCAGGTGTTTTAATATACGTACACAAATTAGTACATAAATATCTGTACTTGCCTGTATGACATTCACAATAGAGTTCTGTACAGATGTTTTTGTCCTTATTTCAGCGAAAGAAAAAATGCATCCTGTACAGATTTTATTTACGTATATTAATACCCCGACTGTATAGAAAACATTTAAGACTCAGAAACAAATATTCATGCTCATCACATAAATATTTGCCCTGATTTGAACCCAGGACCTTCAGCTTTGTAGGCAGCACAGGGATAGTGACCGGTCGTTAAACTAAGCCTAAGCCCATAAGCTCAATTCTAGCGACTAGGCACCGATATATTCGTTAGGTATAAATTCATAGAAAACAAAATATATTGAAGGTTCAGAAATAAAATTTAAGTAATGAATGCTCATCACACCAGGGCTGTAAGCTACCCACTCGGCTAAACCAGTCGTCAAATCATTCTCAGAAATAGGGCATCTGGATGTCTGTCAATCAGTTTGACAGGACTGGTTTGAGGCAGCGGCTCGATCCATTCTTCGTAAGGCTAAAAAACTTTGTCTACGCCCTCTTAGTGGCTCCTTAGGTAAACGATTTTCATGTAAATATCGTCACTCCTTTGTCTCAAAGGAATTCATGCATTTATGACAATTTTATTAAAAGCTCCGATGAAATATTCCCGTCCGGGGGCTAAGTCAAATCGGATATTATCACGTCCTGGCTGCATGCCAGAACATTTTACGTTTTGCCTAAGTTGAGGGTGGCTGTATATGTATTACATCAAAGTAGTCCATTCAAAAAGCGACCCTATCTTACAGGGAAGAAGATTCCAATTCCAATGAGTTTTGTAAAAAGTCGGCCACATTCAATAATCTCAACCATATGTGGTGTTCTTTTTTTTGTACAAATAGGCACTAGAATCCATGGTTAATATGTCGGTATACTGCTGCCCACCGTGTATAAGCCATAAATATAAATAGCTACACGAAGAGTCATTCGTTTAACCTAGTATGGGATTCCATTTTAAAACCAATATTACTCGTCAATTTGACACCGATGCAACCTTAACATAGGTGCATCGCACTCGCTCACACTTACTTACTTACTCCGCTGCATGGCTCAGCGACCCGAAGTGGATCTCGTGGATACAAGTTGGCGACAGCGCGCCCTATTCTGTGAGATCTCCTCCCAGTTTTCTGCGTGCAGGGCGCCTCGTCCTTCCAGCGATGTTTAGGCCGATAAACCGGTCGCTCACACTTAGCCTCACTTTATATAAAAAGAGAAACTTGAACCTAGAATTTACATGGTTTCAATAAAATAAAATAGGAGAAAATCTACAAAGCTCCGATATACAGGCAAAATTAGATATCTGATATCCGTACAAGGCCTCACCGAGTTCCAACCATCGTTATACAATCTTAAACGGTACATAACTCCTTAATGACGCGTGATGAAATATCGGGGAAAAAAAACTGAATGTGACGTCCAAACCTAAAAAAAACTGGCTCATAAATTACACCAAACACCGAAAGGATTCCTTGACAACCAAGCGCATATGATTTGCGAATTAGCACTTCAACAGAAGCCTGATATTTTATTCGAGTTTTTTTGCGTCGGGGAATTTCCACGTCAAAATTAAAAGAACGAGATGTTCGTCCTATAAAATATTCCGATTACATTCCCTTACAGAGGCTCGGGGAAAATACGTTTCACGTAGGTACCAATTTTCGGGTAACGTGTAAATGAAATTTGAATATATGTAAGGAATCATGGGGAGACGTAAATTCGATGTAGGTATTTTTTAGGGTTGTAATAGATAGTAAACTACTTTTTGTTATCTTAAAATTAATATAAAGTCAGATGTTTCGCTCGACGTGGCTTATTTTGATAAACCAAATACTAGTTTATTTCATGTCTCATACATTAAATTATATCTATCCTATGTCCTAAAGCAGTGATGGGTAAAGTACGGCCCGCGGGCCAACTCCGGCCCGCGACTGGATTGTATCCGGCCCGCCGCCGGTCCTTCGAAATCAAAATCGAATCGAATGTTTAAATGCAATGTATATTGTTACTGAAATAATAAATGAAATGAAATGAAATAATTAGTATATGGCCCGCGAAAATTATATTTGGACATTTTTGCTGTAATTCCGGCCCTCCTCTGAAATTTCTTAAAGTTTCTGGCCCCCTATGAAGAAAGTTTGACCACCACTGTCCTAGAGTCTCAAACTATATCCATGCCAAATTGTATCTACCTAAATCTGTTCAGTAGTTTATGCGTGCAAAGGGAGACAGATAAAGTTACTTTCGCATTTATACCTAATATAGTATGGATGTCATTTTTGTATTACGCTACATTAATGAAAAATTTCGTCAAAATCCGTTGAGTAGTTCTACTCACGTTAGTATGGGCTACATATATTGTAATCAAAATTATCTTATGCCAAAAGACGCAGAACTTTCCATCCCCATCCCAATTTAACGGTATTACAGAAAAAATATTTTGACCGGTCTAAATATTTTTTTCAAAGTGTTTTTTTTTTTAGCCCCGCTAGCTTAATATGAGACACTTTTCGAGTATGAGAAGTGAAAAAATATTTATTTATTCGCGTTGTGGATGTGTTCACGTACAAAATAAAACCAAATGCGGGAATCCAAACACGAAATGCTGCGTTTTCCCTCACCGGACGCGGAACTGTACAATTCCAGTCTTCAGTATTCGGAAATACCGGAATAAGACTTGAAGGTCGATAAGACGCTTACATTTCCCATTGCAATGTGTTCGAGCTCCCTTCCAGACGCCCTGACTTAACGCGACAGAATGAATACGCGAGCGAAATACAACGCCAGCCCGAATAACCAAATTACCAGATTGACAGCCTGCCTAGCAATCAATAAAGCATACTGGCACTTACTTATTTGCTAATAAGGGAGGAACGCTTTTTGTCCGACATTGACGCAATCATGCTGGCTAAGCTGGTGAGTAAACACGCCGCTTCTTGCACGTTGCACCTTTTGCCGTTGCCATTTAGAAGGACCATAAAAACAATTGGACAACTGAACTATGCAGCCTGGAACCGACCACGCAACTATCTCTAGAGCACCGAACAAGATCAATTTGAAGATTGTCCCGAGAGAACAGATGTGAATCACGAATGCCCGTGTATGCTCCAAGCAACATTTCAGCTCTATATACATACTTTAATATTGAATGTGAAGGAACAAGCTCCCAGGAGACAAGCCGACAATTCACAGAAAAGTATTTTATTATGGGTATTCCGATATGCACCTTTTTAGATGGCGTCGTAACTTCTGGCGTGGGTTGTAAATAAATTATCTAAGAATATCTGAAATGTAAAAGGTGTTCCCGACGGTATTAGTTTTAATGAACTTGATCGTATTTTTAAAAAGATATCGAAAGCATGCTTTCATTATACGTTCCTGAATGAAAAAATGAATGAAAAAGTTTGGTCTCATATTTTAATAGGCATACGTGGATTCGTCATACTCATCATTACGTATAACTGTAAATAGTCATATATTTATGCGCATAACGTTTTTAAACATAATGTTTAAGAACATACTGTGCAATGCGAATTGATGCGCATAAAATTATTTAAGTAAACTTCACAATGGATATAAATTGATTGCTCTTAAAACAATTTAACCATTAGGTCACAGTTCTAACCTAACCTAACCTACTTTTCTGGCAGGGATTTGGTTATGTGTGAGGTCACAGTTCTAACCTAACCTACTTTTCTGGCAGCGGCTCGGTTCTGTGTAGCGATTCGCTTTGGACCGCCCACCCTTTGTGTTGTTTTTTGATCAAGTCTCAAACTTTAAGCATGATTCTTTCAAATTCAAATTCAAACATTTATTCGTGACAACACTTATATTATATATTAGATACATTTTGTAATTATTACTAAAAATAATTATAATTATCAATATTAGGACTAAATAAATGTATGACATTCTACATTATAGTTAAACCAATTATGACTCCGTATAATTATCACAGGGAACAATTGTGCCTTAGTACAATTTATGCCAACAAAAAAAATGAGCATCAACTTTATGCTTAAAGTGTTCAATCGATATTATGACAATAGTTGTTATGCGACTAGATGGGCACCCTTTAAATGGTTATGAAGATAGTTCATAGCTTTCTGGTGAATGAAAACTTTGTGAGCGATCCGGTTTCGTCCCAACTAGGTCTATTAATGTCTACATATTTAGGTTTAATCTAAGCTTACTGTTCATTTTAGGGTTTTTCTTTTTGTATAGATTTTGCTTGTATGTGTAAGTACCTAATTTTCTTTGCGCTAAAAAATTATATTCTTTCTTTTCATTATTTTTCCCTCTGGGTTCCTTCTGCTGGAAAAAATGGTTGTCTGTAAAGTCGGTTTACGGACGTTAATTTTACGTGATAACGTCATAAGAAAACATTGATGAAAAATTGCATAACACGTATTTACTCATTTATCGTTAGGAATACTCCTGTGAAGTTTCGAATAAAATAATCAATCTATAATCTTGTTTCCCCATACAAACTTTGGACCCCCATTTCACCCCCTTAGAAGGTAAATTTTGAAAAATCCTTTCTTAATGCACCCTTAGACCAAACCTACATGCCAAATTTGGAATCTCTAGAACCAGTGGTTTGGGCTGTGCGTTGATATGTCAGTCAACGGAACGGGACAATGAATCATACTTTTTCGTGCGAGCAGCCGGCGTTCATCGATTTATAAGAAGTTATCACGTCAAAACGTACTTATTACTAATTAGGTAAAATTTCTAAATTGCCATTGAGTGGCAAGACATTCCCTATTTGCAAGGGAACGGCAGTCGCATATCTTTGGCGAGCGACGCCGAAGCAATTTCGTAGAAATACTTGAACGCATTACCCCAGATGGCGACTCGCCATCCGGGGGACTGTCTGACTGATGTTGATTGAAATCAGATTTACATTTATCGCGCGCCCGCTACCAAGGTCGTGTTTGGGCCGATTTTAATTTTTCGTCAGGATTGGATACCTACCCGGTTGGGTTAGGTCGTAATTTTGTACAATATTCGGAGTACAGTGCCCTAAAATTTGACTGTTTTGGGATGAAACTCAGTGGTATTTTTGGAACCTTCAAAATTTTAGGGGATATTGCAATGATATTGCACGGAATCACAAGCGCTTTCTGCCTACCCAGTTTTATCAAATTCTGACGAAAAATAAAGATCGTCATAAAAAAAAACGGTGATAGACAAAAGACGCGTGGGCGGCCCGAGACGCGTTCTGTTAGGCGACTATGGATACTAAAGTCGTATCTATAAACTCTCCTAGACTCTCCTGTTTGTGTTTGCGCGTGTTACAACGAGGACGTAGAACCGAGAGCCGTTGGGGCGGGACCACGTACCGGCAGGCGCAGCGTGGGTACACCCCCACAAGGTAAACTGATGACCTGCTAAAGGTCACGGGAGTCTGCTAGAGACGGGTGACGCAGATCCGGTCATATTGGCACCTTTGGGGGAGGCCTATGTCCAGCAGTCTGATCTTTCGGCTGATATGATGATGATGATGACAACGAGTGCTCACAGTAAATGTAAATTCGTTTAGCGAATACGTTCAGTGAGACCGACCCCCGGCATGAAGGATGTACCGAAATATGCGACCGAATCACGGTTCAGTGTTGCACCGATTTAGGACAGATTAGTTTTGAATTTCAATTAAAGCTATTGTGTTTGATTAGATACATTCTGGAAGGGAGAATATGTATTGTTTGAGCTAGGAAAATTGAGAGAGTATTTACCTATTTTCCGAGATAAAGTAATTTTAACGTTGATTCACAATTTAATTTTGAAGGTATTTATATAATTTATACCGGAGTTAAAAATATTAATTAATTCTCATCGCAGAACACGGACGTTTCTTGGGGATATAGGGCCCAGCCCATCCATCTTATTGCGACAAAGATGTAACCGCCTATATGAATCTCTAACCACATGAATCTTTGTCTCACCAAGCGAACGAAGTATTTGCCTAATTACTCTGGTATCTAGATCAGGCACAAGGCACGTAGTTTGGAATGTTACGCGATTGTTTAGACAAAGTTAGGCTTGAGCTAACAGAGTATAATACGCTTAATTCAGATTCTAATTAATACCTAGTACCTACTCACATATAATATTATATTAGATTAAATCGTTTATTTGCATTGATAATAGTCGTCAAACACAATAATCTCGTCAAATATAATACCTATATAGTATATAAATTGTCTATGAATGGGGGCACAGGGATCCTAGATGAGAGGGAGTAGGATATAGTCCCCACGCGGGACCAGTCTACCAGTTATAAATAAGCAATAAATTTCACTTTTGGTACAAACTTTTATTGTCAACTGTACTTTTCTGTATACCGTCATCAACTACTCATTGAGACATTCTAACGAGCCCAAACGCAACGGGGTTACGTCGGTTAATTATTGAATTCCCATGGCCACTTTCTGTCTCCATCATCGGATCAGCTCAGTGCCATAATATTAAATTGTCATCCAAACTATAGTTATACTCAAAATTTCAGCTCAATCCGTTGAGGTTAACTGGTTCAAAATTCAGTTCCAAGATTTGTCCCACACTAACAAACTAACAAACAAACAGGTCAAGTTTAATAAAAGCTTGTAGAAACCCACATAAAAGGAGCTGCATCAAAGTCAAAGTCAAAGTCAAAGTGATTTATTCTTCAATTTAGGCATATTTTATGCACCTATGAATGTCGATAAACCACCACCGGTTCGGAAAGTAAACCTCTGCCTCGAGAAGAACCGGCGTAAAAAACTCGGCGAGGTGTCATTTTTTCAAAACAGTATACAATATATCATTCCAGTATCAGAGTATTATAAAATTTTAAAATTACATTGCTTCAGTAGAAAGCCTATTTATATATATATATATAATACGCTTAGATATAGCCCGTTAAAGTTCCGCGTGACGTCACATAATAATAAAAAATGTACCGTAATGTGGCGTCACGCGGAACTTTAACGGGCTATACCTTCATCATTTTTTGTTTAATTGACAAACAAAAAAATACGAATTGCCACCTCGGAGAAATGTAATTAGTCGAAACCACATTCACTACCAAGAATCGCTACCGCTACGTTCGTAGCCGATCCCGTGGTTTTCCTCGTATGTAGCGGAAAACAACTACGACGTAAGCGCCCGCTAGGCGGGTTCCTGCACTGGTTAAAAGCACAAGAATGCTCGTTAGTTCGCTTGAATCGTACCATGCTAAAAGCCTATTCTATTACGACACTCTTTTCCCCTGAAAATGTGATAATCGTATACTCCCGAAGCAAGAACAACCTCTACCCTTTTAATCTGTACTTTGGCTACAGCGATCCATAACTTCGTAAAACATGCGTACGCTTATCGGGGCGTTATCGGCAGTAAGATGGATGGCGTGAACTTTGGTTTACCCGACAAAGTAGAAAACAAGGGCAGTGTTAGTGAAATTATAACCCTCTCAACGCTAAGGACGAGTTAGTAGAACAATATTCTTTCGTTGTTCCCCTTAAGAATATTGTACTAGTAACTTATCATGGAATTCCGCAAAATGTTACTTGATTCAGAAAATTACTTTTAAACGCCATACATGTTATGGCGTAGATAAGCTCGTGTAGCGGTGATTTTGCGTGTCAGTACCTTTTTTTGTGACAACTAGGGCGCAATTCGTCAGTCAAAAACTCGTTCCCGGTATGTCATAGGGACATCTCCACTTTTATGTCTCTATTGTCTTTCAGAATCAGAATGACACGTCGTCATCATATCAGCCAAAAAACCTCTACTGCTGGTCATAGGCCTCCCCCAAAGTGTACTAAATTGACCGGTCCTGCGCCACCCGCATCCAGCGGACTCCTGGGACCTTTACCAGGTCATCAGTCCACCTTGGGGGGCCTACCCACGCCGCGCCTTCCAGTACGTGGTCGTCATTCGAGAACCTTTCCGCCCCAAAGGCCATCGGTTCTACGTGCAATGTGGCGCCCACTGGCACTTAAGTTTAGTGATTCGGAGGGCTATATCGGTTATCTTGGTTCTGCCGCGTATAGCCCTCTCCATTGCCCTTTGAGTGACTTTGAACCTTCTTATGAGGCCCACAGTAAATGACAAATTCATCAACTGCCATATGAAGATGTCAAACGAGTGAAAACGACAAGGTACTTAGCGGTACTAAATGTAATTTCATGCGCTCTGTCTCCCCTTTTTTGGATTGATCGCGATTTATTTATGTATATTATTTCTGATTGCATTACATCGATACTCGTATCGTATTGTCATACGAACAAAACCAAACCTTTACACATTATGCAAACTCAAACTCAACTCAAACTCAAAATGATCTTTATTCAAGTAGGCCTAGTAACAAGCACTTTCAAACCGTCAGTTAATTTTTTAGAGTAATTTTTAAACATAAAGAATAAAATATATATGATATAAAAATTGTATAAAAAATACTAGTAGAATATTTCTAGAAAAACAATCTAATGTCAGTATGCTTATAGCTTCATGTTTTATTTAAAGCAGTCTCGCGCAGTGCATGGTTGGAATATATATATCCGTTCCTCTAACTGGCTGTCATGTCAGCCTAATACGTATGAGAAATTAGATTGGAAAAGGGGAGAGAAAGGTTTATGTAGGCTATATGGAAATCGAAGTGTAAAGCCATCCATTTATTTGCAACTAAAATACTGAATCAGGACTCTTAACGCTGCTCTTCCTCTTTCATATCTGGGCAGGACATTTATGTGCCAATTATGCTGTTTGGCTTAGCAGAATTTAGCCAGACAGAATCCCCCTTGCAAAGTAAGTATGTACTATGTAGGTGCATTTTGGTTGTCAGATTCTTTATTACGTTCATGTTGTAACAAAATAGGTCTTCAGTCTAGGTGTAGACATGAGCTCTGTCGAGCATTGCAATATCTAAATACTTACGTATAAAGCTAGTAACTTGGAATTGAATTATTACATGAAATTTTATTAATATATTATTTAAATTAATAGTAGGTACATTACTGCAGACGCCGGGAAAGAAGGGCTTGCAGGGTGTGAGTAGGTATGGGAATCCGGATAGTGATAAGGAGCCGGCAAGCCCTTTTCACGGCCAGGGTATACATATAGTGCTCTCAAGCATATGCAATGAAATAAAAAATACACCACTCAAAAAACTAATATCGCGGTAACCGAAGACAAGAAAACAAGGTCAAAAAATATACTTCAGCTGTTTAGCCTGTTCATGAACACAGACGGCCGTGTTTACATTAAAATTAAAAAAAAAAACTTCCAGGCCTAGGCTTTCAATTTTGTATGAAATTCCTTTACAGTTCTCCCGAGTTGTTCCGCCCGAAACGTGATACTATGAAGCTTGTTATAACGCAAGTAATGACGACATTTCATTGCATGTTTGAGAAAGTAACGATTACTTATATTCTTCTTATTCCACAATATTGGATTCACCTTATTAGAATATACCTACATAGTATGTCCATAAAATAAACTTAAGGCATGTCGAAACAAAAGTTGGCTTGTGGATTGACTTGTAGATAATGTTCCATGACGTCCATCTTTTGTTATTTAAGACTTTTTTTTGTTCAAGTTAAATAAATAAAACAAATACAATAAGGATTTATCGCCATGAGCCGGCGACCACCAATAACCATAAAGGGTCATACACAGCGTCTCTTCTGTGGATATTGCCAAAGTTAAGGGCTATAAAGCCGGCGTCTCCTCTTCTATAATTCTATGCGATAAAAACATATTACATATGCACATAAGCCTTAACTACTGACTACAGGAAAAACGATTTTTGTTTTTTTAATTGTGTTTGACCCAAAAATCAACAAGATAGACCAATAACCTAGTAAGTACGAGAGAGAGGGATGCTCTATAGGTACCTATGTCGAATTTTATCTTCGCCGCCACCCCGCCGTTTCACGCAAAATAGGCACGTTGGATGTCAACTTGCGGAAAATGCCCAATAAAACTAACTAACTAATATGCAAATATATTGTGAATAACAACACTGATAATTATATAACCTTTTAGTTATATTGATTAATAAGCAAAAGGTATATGGTGTCTTTATTCCGATGTGGCTGCTTTATAGCCCCGCATTCTTGATAGACGACGCAAATGCACGACATACTCGTAAATGTATATAGTCCAAGAGCCAACACACAAAGCTCACTCAGAGACCTTTCGATCTGGTGCAGTGTCTAGGAGAAAGACATCATTCTGGTTGGGTAGTGTAAGCCGATACGGAACGCAAGTCCGGCAAGGGTCATTAGCCCGCGACGAAATTAAAAAAAAGAAAAAAAAACTTCTATGTAGTGATAATCCGCAAACACTTCTGAGAAGGGTCGGTTTTTTTATATACCAAGTCGGTGGCAAACATGCGTACGGTGCGCCTGATGGTAAGCGATTACCGTAGTCTATGGAGACTTGCAACTCCATGAGACTCGCAAGCGCGTTATTAACGACCGTTCAAAAACATGTATGCTCCTTTCTTGAAGAACCCCATGCTGTATTTGCTTTACAACAAAAGACTATAAATGGGTGGATCAACTATTTTCTGTCACTAGACAAGTTGCTATGGTTACGTCTCCTGGGTCACTTTCTAAACCTGCTATTTATGTGTTTTAAAACACTAAATGTGAGGCTTTCTTGTCAAGTTCGACCCCTTTTTGTATAGACCATCTTCTAGGCACATTAGAAGTCCGTATTGTAATATTTTTTCTATCAAACTCTGTAATTTTGTCTCCTGGATAACGGGACAGAATAACACAAATAGCGCGCTAGTGAACGTTGCCCTCTGGCCGCGAGGTCCTACTGCTTTGAGCTACTGATCGGACGGTTTGTTCCCAATTCTACAGATTTCTATTACAGATTTCCAATTCTACAGATTTCCAATTCTACAGATTTCCAATTCTACAGATTCCCAATTCTACAGATTCCCAATTCTACAGGGTCCCAATTCTACGGATTCCCAACTCTACAGATTCCCAATTCTACAGATTTCCAATTCTACAGATTCCCAATTCTACGGATTCCCAATTCTACTGATTTCCAGATCTACATAATTCTGATTCTACAGACTCCCAATTCTAGTCTAACTATCGCAAAATATATACACATACAAGTGTGATCATGTGATTCGAATTAGAACATTTTTAAAAATCGGAGCTTGTACCTTTTTTCCGAAGAGATAAAACCTATTTCTCTAGATTAATAATTACTGGTTGGTTAGAGCATCTGTAGACATGAGAATCTGTAGAATTGGGAATCTGTAGACATGAGAATCTGTAGAATTGGGAATCTGTAGACATGAGAATCTGTAGAATTGAGAATCTGTAGACATGAGAATCTGTAGAATTGGGAATCTGTAGACATGAGAATCTGTAGAATAAGAATAGGGAAGAGACATGGGCCCAATGGGATCGGACGACATGAACTTTTTTTCGTATTGGTCCGTTTAATCGGACAACAAGGAATTGTAATTCAGCTTCATCCTACTGATCGGACGACAGACTTTACCACAACCAAGATCACCAAGATGCTTTCTAGTAACAGCTCTTGGCGTATATTCTAGAAGTGTGAGGAGCTTTTATTGCTGTAACCCGTCGCAAGCTCCGTCGAGCTCTTGCGACACATTACTCTGACGCGGATATCAGTCGGACCGGTGTATGTGTGTTTACGTTGACGTCGTGTCTCTGGGTTACGTAAACATTTATGCCTTATCACAAAGGGATAAGGTGCAAATGTAAATATATATTTTGTCGTCAGCACGTTTGCCCCGTCCCATTTGAGCCACACCATCAGATCCGCGGCGTCGGCCGCCGAGTCGGCGGCTCGGTTGAAACATGCCAAGTACTCTGCCTTGGAGCCAATGTACGACTTTGTGCCAGTGGCGGTGGATACTGCGGGACCTTGGGGTACGGAGGCTAAAGACTTTATACGGGATTTGGGACGGCGGCTTAGGGATAGGGGCTGCGATCCTCGTTCCGGATCGTTCCTGGCTCAACAGATTTCCTTGGCCATCCAGCGCGGCAACGCCGCCAGTGTCATGGGAACTTTCGGGCCACCAACGATCCGGGACGGTCCTTTTTGTTAGTTTAGTACGTATTGCTGACGAAGCCTGTTGCGGATTCTATTCTTTGACTTTGAATAAAGGATGAATAAGTGTTCAAATCTTTTGTCGTCTACAGTGGGTAAACTGTCTTAAAGTACCTACACACCTAGAAATACTCACTTAAAGTTGAACCATGAAGATGTTGAGCATAGCTACTCAACCTTAAAAGGAAAAGTGTTTGTATTTCCTGTAACCAAAATGGACTAATATTATAAATAACTAGAAATAAAAACGACTTTATTGCACATAACCAGTGCTGTAGATAAATGAAGCGTATACTTAATGGCTGACCCTTTGACCATCGGTGCTGCCGGCTTAGAGTATACATAACTGGAGTAGCCTTTCAGTAACTTACCCATCTGTAGAAAACCTTGCACAATGTGCAACAAATCATAGAAAGACAATTTCACAATCGATTAATGGTCATTCACAAAATCGCCTCGCAAGAGAACACTGATCATAAAAATGCCCGCATGTTGCTGTAAGCACTTGATATTATAAACGTTCAACCACTTCAAGCTTTCAATATACAATTGAGTTTCAATATCCTATTAAGATGCGCCCCCCCGCCCCCGTAAAATTCGGCAGGCCTTTTTTTTTTAAATCCAGTGATTTATTCTTCAATTTAGGCATATAACATGCACCTATGAATGTCGATAAACTACCACCGGTTCGGAAAGAAAACCTCTGCCTCGAGAAGAACCGGCGTAAAAAAACTCGGCGAGGTGTCATTTTTTCAAAACAGTATACAATACTACTCCAGTTATGTATGCTCTAAGGCTTCCGGTTCAGATTTGAATTTTTTTAAATTGTAGTTTCGTGAAATGGGTCCCATGTATTAATTCATATAGATAGCAAGATGTATTGAAATCATTCTACAAACAATTTTTGCAACAAAGTGAAAAAATTGTGCTACGAACTACGACATATTAAACTAAGCTGCAGCGGCAGCGGGAGCGAGAAGCTGCCCTCCGATCTCTCGCTCCACCAGTTAGGGCTCGGGTTAAAGTAGATTTTATAAATTACCTTCTAAATTTGTACCAAACCAGCAATGTTCGCGGGGTGAGAAAACAGGGCATTAATACACATTTTGGCGGAGGCTAATATTACGCCTACAAGCCTAATAATCCGTTTTCCGGCTTATAATTTAATAACAGCAAGCCGAACGCGACGCGGGCTGCTGTCACGAAGATTGATGAAGTCTGAGTTTTGTTTAAGCGCTGTTTATATTCGGCTAAAAGAGGTGGTGAAAAGTTTAGTAAGGGTCATACCACGAATACATAGTAGTAACTGTAGTAAGTAGACACAGATGAAATACTAGTTACTTACAGTAACAGATACTTAACGGCAATGCGGGTGTCGCCAGTGTGTTTTTAGTGGGCATGCTCCTCGGATGGCGGCGGGAGGAGAGAGTCCCACATAACCCCCAAATGGCCTTCCCCGGGCCGGGGGTATGCGTAAAGCATTTTCACACCGTCAAACAAAAATTGGGTACTATTTACTCTGAAAAACTAAATAACAGTGTGCGAGTTATGTACCTACTTACGGTATGGTGGTACGTCTTTAATGGACCTATGCTGGATTGCGTTTCGTAAATACTTTCAGATCTAATTTCTAGATGCTTATATGGTGTAACTAGGAGCGTGCTTGGGAGTAGGTATAAGGGAGATGGCAAATGCACAAAAGATCCCACTGGGTCGAAGTGTATCCGAAAGGGCCCTCGTCTAGATAAGATAAGATAAGATGGTGTAACTATTCTTTGTATTCTCACTAATAACGCCTTAACTGGCTCAGCAACGCACCAACCCAGGCACACCGTTCCATCGTGGTCTAAAGGCTACTACCGCCCCCCCAATCTTCGCATCCTGACGTATGCGCTTGATACAGTTATACACTACATCATCATCATTACACGTAGAACCGATGGCCGTTGGGGCGGAAAGGTTCTCGAGTGGCGCCCACGTACCGGCAGGCGCAGCGTGTGTAAACTCTACGACAAAATTTACTGATGACCTGGCCCCGTAGCATGGTTGGCCTTGTCACGCGATAGGTGATAGGATAGAGCGTGCGTCACTGGCTGACACCGTTCGATAGAACGAGACGACGCTCTTATCTTGTCACTTGTCGCGTGATAAGGCCCACCATGCTACGGCTCCTGGTAAAGGGAGTCCGCTGGATGCGGGTGGCGCGGAACCGGTCATTGTGGCACTTTTTGGGGGAGGCTTGTGTCCAGCAGTGGACACAGCTTTCAGCTGATATGATGGTGACTATGATGATACACTACATCTGGGAAAACAGTTCAGTACTTTCTGTACGTAACTACTATTATTTATTCTGCGATCTTTGATCGATCTCTGGTCTTAAAAAGTTACAAACATCTCTTGAGCATCACCAGCAATATTGCCACATGCCTTTGCGAGAGTTGAATAAACCGGTGATGAAAACGCCAGGGACTGCCCAGTCATCCCGTTTTACTGCTGAGGCAAAAATGTAATAGAGCAGGTTTTATCATGACAAAGCTACGAGCAATATTGGACGGGATGGCACTTGGGTACTTCGCGGGACTAGTGATGAGACATGGGGACATATCAATACCAAAATATTCAAACCTAAGGTACACCGAAATAATAAATTTCATTTTTGGTACAATCTTTTATTGCCGACTGCACTTTTCTGTATACCATCATCATCTACTCATTGAGACGATTCCAACGAGCCCAAACTCAGCGGGGTTACATAGGTTAAATACTGAATTCCCATGGCCACCTTCTGTCTCCATCATCAGATCAGCTCGATGGTACCATAATATTGGATTGTCATCCAAACTATACTAATACCCAAAATTTCAGCTCAAACGGATAACGGCCAGTGACTGAAAAATGGATTGTAAATTTTGACGGACAACTTACTTCTTAGATACTTATATACTTACATTCGAACAGGTCAAGTTATTACAAAGCTTGTAAAAAATCTTGTAAGGTAGACGTCCTAGTGCTTGGCGTTGCACTAGTTTATGGCATTTTATGTCAAAGCAATATGGGTTAAATTCGAACTGAGAATATTTTCCTACATTCGAATTTAAGCCATGTCGAAGACTAGGACGTTTACCTTATCAAGAAATTCGTTAGGAAGACCGTCATTATCTTATCATTTTGAATTAAGATGGTTTTTCTCGAACCAAGGGAAAAAAATCTTAGCTCAAGATAATTACATCATCATCATCATATCAGCCGAAATACGTCCACCGCTGGACATAGGCCTCTCCAGAGAGTGCCAAAATGGCCGGTCCTGCGCCAACCGCATTCGGCGGACTCCCGCGACCTTTACCAGGTCATCAGTCCACCTTGTGGGGGGTCTACCCACGCTGCACCTGCCGGTAAGTGGTCGCCACTCGAAAAGCTTTCCGCCCCAATGGCCATTCGTTCTAAGTGCAATTATGATGATGTAGTGTATAGCTTGTAGGTGGTAGTGGCCGGTAGAGCACTGGACGGAGTGCATGGCCTGATAGTGAACCTTTGTGCCTACAGAAGTGAGAGACCCGTTTCATTATATTTATTCGCAAATGTTGGTGATAAATATCACAACTCGGACCTCAAGCTCGACTACCTCCCATCACTAAATCCCCGGCACGCTTGGAATTCCCGGAGCGAACTGTGATTTTAGGTTAAGTATTTAGTGGCAGGGATATTTCGTCGGATATTCGCCACATTTTGGGACCCGTCGTTTGAGGCCAAAATATTTTAGACGAGCCTTGTGACAGGATTTATTTTCACAGTAACTAAATAATCAAAACTTGCCATAAAAAGGATCACATTAAAGTAACATGGGGATAAAAAGAAACTCAAACTTAATTCGAGTAAGTATAAAGTGCTAATCAATATTAAGATACAATACAATACAATACAAATACTCTTTATTGCATTTAAGATATATATATTTAAGTTACTAGAACAATATTATTTCGCTATTCCGCTAAAGAACATCCCAGGTCCATTAGCAATGATGAGATGGACCTATTTGCGTATTTTTACATGCGGTTAACGCGCCCACCCGCAAACATGCAAATAAATACCCACTATTTAAATTTTATACTACTTTCACACTGATTTATAAATAAAACCACTATAACTACTATTAACTACAAGTATACAATTCATACCGTATAATTAGTAGGAACTAATTCGTCCATGCGGAGGAACGTAGCAGGTCTACAGAAGGCGTAGCAACGTAGAGATTCGTAGCCAAGTACTACGGCTTGCGAAAGCAGCTTCATTGAAAACAGACATTTCCTTGATCACATGACGAATATAGACACATTTACAATCAAAGTAAACTGGCACTTAGAACCAAATCTATTGGTCAGCAATGCACTTATAACTTGTCTAGAATCGAAAGCGTCTAAAGGTTACGGTGACTGTCTTAGCATAGTAGGTGGTGATCCAGCCTGCGAAACAGACGGGTAGACTATTCGTATCCAAGCCTCAGATCTTTACGTATTTTAAGTATAAGATCTGTTCAATAAATTGTCGTCTGGTGTATCATAACACAAGCCTGAGATTGATCTCTATTTCGATTTGAGTAAGATTGTTCCCTAAATGTACACAAAATGTATTATTTATTTATGCTCATAGACATCACATTCATATTCGCTGACATTGCATCCAATATTCAATTATCCATTACTCAACTAGTGGCTCTGTTAGCTGAAAAATTCGCAAGCCTGTCTTTTTTCCATTTTTTTTTTGAAGGAAAAGGAAGGTAAAACTATGTGATTAACAAACCTGCTCACAAAAATTCACGAGAATCAGTTGAGAAATGCGACCTTTAGAGAAGAACAGACGGACAGACGGACAGCTGGACAGACACCGGACACCGGACATACGAACGATTTTCGACCGAAACTGAAGCATAGAACTTCGTTCGTTCCGCTCCCTCGTTCTAAATATTACAACGGAAAATAAACAGATAGAAAACATTCTCTTTTTTATTCGATTTCAATATGTTTTCCACGATCGCCTCCACACGTGACTCAAAGAGAGCAAATAGTTAATATCGAAAAGCAATCTCACATAGCAAATTATTTGCCCCAGAATAGTAAATACCATTTCGAACGCAATTTTCTCTCCCACACTGCACAACTTGCGGGCTAACTAGAATTAAAAACAAACTACGTTTGTACCATGTTTGTACAGGCTTTGATGTCGCTGCATGAGACGTCGACAGAATTTTAAAAAGTTCCCGAAAACGACTGGCTGGAAAAGTATTCAGAATTTTAAATGAAACCTCTTTGCCTCTTAATTAAATTTAAAACATGAAAAATGTTATGTTATAAATGGTTTAAAAGCATCGTTGTAATTTTCAGGTTCGGCGTCTGTAAAAGATTATTTCTTGTAATTCTAATTATAATACAAATCAACCAAGGAGCCATGTTTCTACTGAATTATATAAACGAATATTAATTAATTTATTTATTTATTTATTAGAAACAAACAGTCTCATGTGGTTACATTTGGTAAAGTAAAAGGTAGCAAATTGTGGACTTACAGTTTCCTTAATTATAGTATGTAAACCTTAACATTTAATTCAATTTTTATATATATATATATATATATATATATATATATATATATATATATATATATATATATATATATATACATATATATATATATGTACATATATATATATACATACACACACATACGTATACATGTATATACACAATCTGATTAATAGCGGTAGAGTTTGGAATAATTGCCATAACTTCTTATCCGATATGTTACATTTTTTTAGAACTTATCTGACATGAAGCTCTCTGATGCGCTCTGACGTCTACCTGACACAACAGAAGCTGTCAGGTCAGAGGGTATATAGCCCGCATCACACTGGCGCGGTCTGCGGTGGCGGTCAATAGTAAATTTGATAGCTAATGACAAGTTTACTATTGTCCGCCGCGGCTTGGCCGCGCCAGTCTGTGAGAGGCCTTATCCATATTCAATTTGAATTCGTTTTAGCAGTGCGAGTGAGCAATTATCGTGATGAATTTTCATCTTTATTAAGACCAATTTTTCGTATAGCGTATACGAGTACCTCCCCTTCGATACAGTAACAAATTGTACGATATTTTACCCTGTACTCAAAATTCAAGAGAATTTTCAAATTAATTTACCAACTTTAAAATTTTATTACAGAATCCCGGCGCTCATTGCATATTTAACAATTTTCGACCCAACGAAGTATTTTATACGGAGAATGTAGTAAAAAAATCGCACGGGAGTGGAAACCTAATGGTTAATGGAAATTGGGTGTTTTTTCTTTTACCCGAAGGACTAACGACTTTTTACATTAATTTAATTAATTCCTTCCTAGTCTTGTCACGGTTCTACAGATTGACCTAAATGGGGGTTTAATAGCCAAGGGAAGCTATCAAAGAACTTAAGAGCTTAACCCAAAGGAACAGGAGTTGGTATTAGGCACGGAAAAAACCGAACAATCTATCTAGAATTCCATTCCAATCAGTCATTCCTCAGTTCAGAGGATCGTGACCCCTATTTCATTGTCGGTACAGTAGATATGTGGGATGAACTCCCATGTAGAAGTTTTACCGAGGAACTAAGGTATGGGGTGCTTCAAGAAAGAAATGTATACATTTTGAAAGAGTCGTCAACGCGCGTTCGACACCCCTGGAGTTGCGCGGATAAATCGTTTAAAACTTGTTCACTCTTTTCGTGAAGAACCCCATATTGTAGTCCCTCGAGAAAACCTTGGCAGCGAACTCCGATCCAAGCCCGGAGCGTGCGTACGACAGAATATACAGGATATCCCAAAAGTTGACGTCAACCCGCAAACGGTTAATAGCCACAGTTATAAAAAAATAGAAAAAAGAACCAATTCATGTTTAAAAAAACCTTCCTCGATGGAAATTGATGTCTGAATTACCTATGCCGTATTACACAATTAACAACATGCATCTCACACTCGTTTAAAAAAACACGAGTTTTTCTTCAATAATCTAGCACCATTTTAAAATTCGGACTAAATGGGTCATCTTTGACGCTACTTGCGAACATTTTTTTTTCAGTACAGTCAGTTCAAGTAAGTTGGTATAACGATTTAAAGTACATGCTGGGGATTTTTTTACTGAAAACGGAGGAAATATGTTTTAACTTTAGTATGTATTTAATGTACAGATGGGTTATTTATGGTTGCATACCAATGAAAATGTTGAAGAAAAGCAAACTTTTGTAGCCGTAGTCGCTTTCCGCTACATACGAGGAAACCACGGAATCGGCTACGAGCGTAGCGATTCTCGGCAGCGAATGTGTTAAATATCATTACAAGGTGTCACTATTTAATTTTTTGTTTAAATGGCTGTAATTTTTTTAATACCTGACTGTTTTTTTATGAATTTGCTAACTCGTTTTCGGCTTGACGTTGACTGTGAGACACGTTGTAAAAGTCTTTTTTCAAACACGATGAATCCAAAAACACTGACTGATCGTGGCCTCTAAGGTCAGTGTTCATATGTCTGCATTAATACGAAGGCCAACCGCCGTCACTGCAATTGACACCGCCTAATGGACCGATGCGACAACAATGGCGGACAATTACATTGCTATGCTTTATTTATACATACAATATGACTTCTCTTGTATTGTTCACCTCTCTGGCACACTCTCAGGGCTCTCAGTGCTTTGGGCAGTTTAATACTATATTATATTACGACGGTACATCCTCGAGATTTATAGATTTACGTTTACTATGTAGTACTCATTTTTCAATGTACTAGGCATCGCACAATATGTTTATAGCTAAATAAATAAATAAATAGAAAATAAAGAGTGTCTTAACTGATATCTCCCTCCAACCACCCATACCGCGTTCTCGCTCATCGCCCTGTCATCGTCATTCGTTTTTTTTGTGCGGGCATCGCAACATCAAAAAGTGAAGTGCTCGTTATAATTAATTAACTGCGCGTTACTTCATAAGTAGTTTATCGTAGTGTATATAGTACATAGTTTAAACATGGGAAAACGTAAACGTAAGGATAGGGAATCCCACATTAAACGCAAAATACGGCGTTTAGAGAAACGATTACGAGACTACCCGTCGGACTCGAGTGAAGGTAAGTCCAGACTTACGCGTAGTAAATGATCAAGCTAAAACGACTTTAACGTTTGCACATAGTGCTCAGTATAGCATAACTGTGCCATTGAAATAATATTACAAATCAACGTTGTTTACTTAACTGTTTTTTCTTCAAGTAGTCATACTGTAATAGTATGGATGTAATTGTATTTTCTGTCAAAATTGAATGTAGTCGTTAAACTTTAAGATTGCAACTAATAGAAAGTTCATATGGAATGAATTACGAGTATCGTTTCGATATTACATTGCAAATGACCTATTATAAGGTTAAATATTTTTTAGTTGGTGTTTGTTTTTCTTTCTAACTAGTTGTTTCCAGAATAGATACTTATACAGTTATTTTCGTACTAAACCTCGGTATTCGTTATACTTCATGATGCGATCATGATAGATAACATTATCTACTGAGGTCTTTATGATTTTTTGGACCGGTTCGCAAGCCGGCCACTTTCTAGCATCTTGAACCGGGACAAACTATACTCCATGATGCGGTCATGGTTGATAGTTCCATTACCTGAGTTCATTTCACGAAATCCTAATAGTTATACTCCGTGATGTGGTCACGGCTGATAACTGACTAGTCCATCGTCGTAACGTGATTGCGACTAAGACTCAAAACTTGTTTATATTAAGACGTTTTCTCTCGGTACGCTTTCAGAAAGCTACAGAAGCGAGTATTCAAGATATGATTCGGGTACCCCTTGGTCCTCAGACTGCGAGACTGCGCCTTGGCCTGATGAGTCAGAAGATCGGACTAGCGTTCGTCCAAAATCAGCCGTATGTGACCCCAAAATTATATCTCAAAATGAACCTAGCACCTCAATGGTGAATGCTAATCAGGAACTGACTCCTGCCGCAGAAATCCTGCCCTCAGCCACTGCTCCTGCCACAGCCCTTGCTCCCAGTAGCACCGCTGTCAATAATGACCTACTAACCACTGGTAATGCCGCCGATAGTACGGCACCCCTGTCAGATGACATCCTTATGGCACTAGGTGATCCTAAAGGCAAGGACGAAAAACTTGGTCCTAAAATACCGGACGAGGTCTCCGAACGTTGGGGTAAAATAATCGTGGATGGCTTAACCAAGGAACAAAAACAAAATATACTAGAGAAGACACTAATACCCGAAAATTTTACTCTCCTAAAGGCGCCTCAACTCAACCCGGAAATTGCACCGATTCTCACCGAATCTGTTAAAAATAGGGACAAAATCCTTGAAAAAACCCAACAACATCTGGGGTTAGGTATTGCTGGCCTGTCAAACCTAACGTCTCAAATTATAAGAAGCGACTTCAACAAAATCGAGCTGCTTAAGAGCCTCTCTGAAATCAGTCAGATCCTCCTTGACTTACATCATGACAGCACATTAAACAGGAGGAAATTGGTTGGCCAAAGTCTAGACAAAAACTTCCACAACATCGTCAAAGACGTTAAAAGAGACGCTTACCTCTTCGGAGCAAACCTTGGCGAAAAAATCAAGACATCGAAGACAGCGGAGAGATCTGGCCTGCAAGTTAAACGAACTGACGGCAACACGGGTCCCTCCCGAAGGTACACTCATCGGGAAAACTGGAGGGGCCCACCCAGGAAACACAAGCAACAACCTCGCAGACAGGGTGGGCCAAGGAACCGGTACTACGGCCAACCATCGAACAGACGCCCGCTGCCTGCAGATCGACCGCTGACGTCATCGAAGTTGAACTCCAAGAACCCGAAAAACTAACAGAGGTAATCTTTCACGCAGGCCGATTACGGCATCATTACAGTAATTGGCGTGACTTGACCGATGATCCTATAATCCTAGGATACGTAAAAGGCTATGACATTCCTTTTGATCGTCCCGTGCTACAAGTTGGTTCAGTCCCCAAAAATGACCATTTCAACGTATTTGAAATGGAGCAATTGAATCTGGCAATATTTAAATTGAAAAATACCGGCGCAATCGCTCCTTGCAATAACAACGTGTCAGGACAATTCCTTTCCAAAATTTTCGTTACACCTAAAAAGGATGGCACATATAGATTTATACTTAATTTGAAAAGCCTCAACAAATTTATCGCTCCACAACATTTCAAAATGGATGATATCCGCACTGTGGCCAAACTTATGTCACATAATAATTTTATGGCCACTATCGACCTAAAAGATGCCTATTTTTTAGTGCCTATAGGCAAGTCCAGTAGGAAATATTTGAGGTTCCAGTTTCAAGGGCAATTATACGAGTTTCAGTGTCTTCCTATGGGATTGTCCCTGGCACCGATGGTATTCACAAAACTTATGAAACCAGTCATAGCTTTCTTAAGAAATAAGGGTCTAATGCTAGCAATATATCTGGATGATATTATTTGTTTAGGCAATACTTTGCACGATTGTCAAATTTGCGTTTCAGAAACAATTAACCTACTGAAAAAACTTGGCTTTGTTATCAATTATTCTAAAAGTCATCTCATTCCCAGTCAAACCCAAACCTTTCTTGGTTTCGAACTCGATTCAAGAGATATGTGTCTTAAATTACCGTTAACAAAACGTCAAAAAATTTGCGATCACGCTAAAACAATCTACAATCAACGTTCTATAATCATCAGAGAATTCGCAAGCTTTCTCGGTTTGTTATGCTCCGCTTGCCCAGCAGCAGCTTATGGGTGGGTATATACAAAGCGCTTAGAGCGAGAAAAATTTTTAGCACTTAAAAAATCTAACGATGATTTCGACAAGCACATGTTCCTAGCTGACTCATTAAAACCTGATTTGTCTTGGTGGATTGACAATATTTTTACAACCAAGAATCATATACGCACTGGACGCTATGCGTTAGAAATATATTCAGACGCGTCTTTGACAGGTTGGGGTGCAGCGTGTAACAAAGAAAGGACGGGCGGTTTCTGGGATGTAGATGAATTAAATTGCAACATAAACACACTTGAACTAAAAGCCGCATTTAATGGACTTAAATGTTTTGCCAGTGAACTGAGTAACACAGAAATACTGTTGCGTATTGATAACACTACAGCAATAGCTTATATAAATAGGTACGGTGGTGTACAATACAGTCACTTTAATGATTTGGCACGCAAAATTTGGCAATGGTGTGAAGCTAGAAACATTTTTATATTCGCTTCATACATTAAATCTAAAGACAACGTCGAGGCGGACGAAGAGTCGAGACGAACTAATATTGATACCGAATGGAGCCTATCTGTATCAGCGTTTAATCTAATAGTCAAAACCTTCGGTTGTCCAGAGATTGATCTATTCGCGACCAGAATTAATACTAAATGTCCTAGATACATTTCCTGGAAACGAGACCCGGAAGCGTTTAATATTGATGCATTCACGGTCGATTGGAGCACTAACTTATTCTATGCGTTTCCTCCGTTCTCACTTATACTAAAGTGTTTACGTAAAATTATTAACGACAAAGCAACAGGAGTCATTGTTGTGCCCTACTGGCCAAGTCAACCATGGTACCCACTATTCAAAAGGTTATCACTATATGATCCTATCTATTTCGGACCTGACCACAATTTGCTCATGTCTCCTTTCAGAAGCAGTCATCCATTGTGGAAAAGTCTTACCCTGGTGTCATCCCTGTTATCAGGGAAGCTTACGCAAGACAATTATTAAGCTCGGACATAATTGACATACTTATGGCATCATTAGCAGAAGCATCATTAAAACAATATAATTGCGCGTACAAAAAATGGTGGCTATTTTGTGAGGAAACGAAACATGATTTCTACACGATTAATGTCCCTGTAATCCTTAAGTTCCTTACAACTCAATTTAAGAATGGAGCTAGTTACAGCTCTCTGAATACTCTTCGATCGGCATTGGCTCTGATAGTAGGTAGACGGCTTAGTGAGGACGATCGAATAGCTCGATTCCTTAAGGGGGTGTTTAGACTAAAACCTAGCTTGCCCAAATACCAAAACACATGGGACCCAAACAAAGTACTTGATTACCTATCAAGCTGGTACCCTAATGAAAATTTGCCACTGGACAAACTTACAAAAAAAATGGTAGCTCTGCTTGCGTTGTCGACTGCACAACGCTTGCAGACGTTATCACTTATCAAATTATCTAATATCACAGTTAATGCCTCAAATATTGAAATATTGATTAGTGACTTAATTAAAACCTCTGCGCCAGGACGCAATAACCCACGTTTGATTATACCATTTTTTGTGCACAAGGAACAAATATGCCCGGGAAAGACATTATCCGCGTACTTAGAGATGACAAAGCACCTTAGAGACATGCCACAGGCAGACAAATTAATATTAACAATCAAAAGGCCTGCGCATAACGCTAGCTCTGCGACAATCGGTCGCTGGATCAAACAAGTGCTAGCGGAAAGCGGAATAGACACCAATGTGTTCACCGCTCACAGCACTCGCCATGCCTCGACATCGGCAGCCAATAGAAAAGGCGTATCATTAGATCTCATAAAAAAGAGCGCAGGCTGGACTGGAAACTCACTTGTTTTCGCGAAATACTATAACAGACCGTTGATGAACGTAGAGGATAATGTCTTTGCCGAAGCCACTTTTGATTACTAATAAGATCTAAGAAATTAAATCAAGTTTAAATTGAACATAAATACATGATTGATCTTTGCGTACCTACTGCTTTATTGTTTACACCTATTCCTACAAAGAGCTCTAAACATCTACATAGTAAACGTAAATCTATAAATCTCGAGGATGTACCGTCGTAATATAATTAATGGTTAAACGAACTTACCTGAAGTGAAGTTTGGCCATAATTATATGAGACGGTACATCCGAAGAGATTTATCACCCTCCCAAACCCATGCAATTATGTGTAATTTAACCCTATATAAGGTAGGAAATAGGTGTCTTGCTCTAAAAATAATGACGATGACAGGGCGATGAGCGAGAACGCGGTATGGGTGGTTGGAGGGAGATATCAGTTAAGACACTCTTTATTTTCTATTTATTTATTTATTTAGCTATAAACATATTGTGCGATGCCTAGTACATTGAAAAATGAGTACTACATAGTAAACGTAAATCTATAAATCTCTTCGGATGTACCGTCTCATATAATTATGGCCAAACTTCACTTCAGGTAAGTTCGTTTAACCATTAATTATATCTGTTATAACTACCTAATAACTCTGTCAGTCACTCTGTTACCTTTTCTCGCGTAAACCGCTCAACCAATTGAGATGAAATTTCGTACGGAGATAGTTCGAGACCCTGGAAAGCACATAGGATAATTTTTATCCCGGAAATCCTCCTTTAAACGGGTGACAAGAGAAGTTGAAGTTCTTTCAAAGTGCGATATTGATGGCTGCGCCTCTAGGAAATTTAATTGCGTATTTCTTACTAGCTTCTGCCCGCGACTTCGTCCGCGTGGAACTCGTTTATATCTCGTATATATCCCATCCTTGTCGCACCTGTTGAATCAAAGACGTGTTTCTCGGTAAGCATTTATTTCGCGACTCAAATCTACTACATATTATCCAATACCGTATATAACAATGTCATAGCTCCATACAAACTTTCGCCCCCCATTTCAGCCCCTTAGGGGATGATTATCGGGATAAAAAATATTCTATATGTTAATCCAGGCTATACACTATATGTATACTAAAATTCATCTTAATCCGTTCAGCCGTTTTTGCGTGATTGAGTAACAAACATCCAAACATCTAAACATCCAAACATCCAAACATCCAAACATCTAAACATCCAAACTTTCTTACTTTTTATAATATTAGTAGGATTACATTTTGTCACCATCATTGGGCACAGCATCTATGCCAGATGATTGTTGCAGCGCTTAGGAGCCTATGGGTTGCCGCATCTACGTTGGTGGCTATATAGTCCTATAGCAGCGCAGTATTTTGCCACATCGATTGCAGACGAATTGTGAGTCTGTAGGAGGTGATAAAGCACGGTGAAGTCTTTTCTGCTTGAGGTTCACGAGCCAATCTTCGTCGTATTTTGTTGTCCCGACTTTGATATCGTGGCGCTATTCAGGTCTCATGTTGGCGCCACGATGTTGTCATGTTGGTTAGATTTTGTACAGGCGTAGTATTAATCCCTTAAGGTTATTAACAAGTATAAAGAAAGAAAGAAAGAAGATATTTATTCACTACACAAAAGACACACAGAGATACAAGGGAGTAGACCTACAATGCAATTGACACACATTGTGTGTCTTCGCGGTCGAAGTCACGGATAAAAGCTAGTTCGTATTAGGTGCAGTTTTACCCACCGTGAATAAGCTGTAAAGGTATTCATAAATTAGTACATTGTTTATAGAGGGGCGTAAATGGAATATTGCAAGCAAGAGTCTGCAATATTCGGAGGGCTTTTGATGACTCGAGTTTGCAATATTCTTACGCCCATACACAATGTTTTTCATCACATTTGCGAGGAAATAAATAACTACAAAAGACAGAAAAATCTAAGTTTCATACAACCGCACCAATCAAAAATTGACGAAATTGACTACTTCACTTCCAGATCAGGCTAGTGGAGCGCGCAGCTTCTATATTTAAACCAATCACAGAGCAGTATTCTAACGGTGCGTGGCCGACCACATTTTTTTCAACCAATCATAGAGCAGAGCAGATTTAATTAAACCAATCAGATCACACACAAGCTCATTACTCCCTAGGGACTACAAATTCTCTATAACTCCCGCGGGAACAATTTAGGCCATTGTCCTTCTGTATACAGGCATGGAATAACACCATTTACGAGTAAGTGTGATAAAAAGGAAGTTAATGCACGTAGACTTAGTAGGTATTGCCAAATAGACGGCGACACACCTACACCTTATACAGGTTGTATTATTCAAACGGGACAGTGAGGGAAAATCTGAAACTAAAAGAGATAAGGAAATTTGCTCTAAGGAGTCACGAGACCGATTAAAAAAAATAGTAGCAGCTTTCAAAGATTTTCAAAAAAGCCTACACGGCCGGGAATTGAACCAGGTCAAATCTGTCTAAAATCGGAGTTTGTTTTTTGCGTTAAGTAATAGTGCTGGATGTAAGGAAAGATTGTTGCTAAGGAACCCTCTATCTACATCACAGGAAAATACTGTATGCCGTATTTTAATAAATCCTCCTAATAAATCAATGTATTTGAGCGTAAAATCACAACGGTCAAAGCCCCAAATTCAAAAGAATGAACACCGATTATTTCATTCCAAAACCTCGATGAAAATTCATACACCGCTTGGTATCAAATTGATTCATGCCAAATCCATGCATTCGAATTGCCTTCAAATTGCAGTCCATCAGAGGTAAACTGAATTTATTACCAGTTATTCAAAATCCGAACACGTTTGTAACTATGACCTTGTTCTACGTCAAAGTCACTTTCAGAGATGTCTGAGCAGGCGAAGGGTTAATATAGTATGAAATGAGAGTTAGTTTCAAGGCTCAAAAGCAGGTTTGAATTACAAAATTCAAACCTGATTTAAGACAGTTTTGATCTTGTTTTTAATTTGGTCGTAATAAACTCTTTGACATTATAAGTTTTATGTTACCTTATACATAATGTGTTATGTTAAAATAAAAATATTATACAATAAATTACAAATAACTACTAAAATTACTAAAACTAACTTAACCTATGGGGCCTACACTATATTTACATATATTCCCTGTTATGTTTAAAGTTACCTATCTTCATTTCTATAATTCATTTTATACGATCTTCAATTATTATTACCGTTGCAGCCCAATTTATGCACACTGCAAAATTACATTTAGATAACTACACAAATAATTGTTTTAACATGCGATACAATATTTGACGACCGGTTTGTTTAGCCTAGTTGGTAGTGCTCCTGCCTACGAAGCTAGAGGTTTTGGGTTCGAATCCCGGTACGGGCATTTATTTGTGTGATGAGCACGAATATTTGTTCCTCAGTCATGGATGTTTTCTATGTGTTCAAGTATTTATTTATCCTATTTATGTATGTTTATCGTCGTCTAGTACTCATAGGTTGATAGGTTGACCCATAGGTAAGGTTGATTGTCCAGAAATTTATATTTATTATATTATTATTAGGTATATATATGAGACAGAAAGGACTTTCGATTAAAAAAACGCACTCAAATTGGTTCATCCGTTTGGGAGCTACGATGCCACTGACACACAAATGTAATAAATATAAATTATAACAAATCAATATACGTCCCACTGATGTACGCTGGCCCGGTACGGGTTGGGGACTTCACATAAACCTTGTGAATTTCTTAGCAGATATATGCAGGATTCCTCACGATGTTCTTCCTATACCGAAAAGCTAGCGGTACATAAGTTCCAAAAAACTCATTGGTCATTTTTAGTTGGTCCAACAGTGTACCTTAAGACGGACTTTCGTAACTTAACGGAGCGTTGAGGTTACGTATATTGGTCTGGAAAATCACCCGTGCTTAATTCAATTAATTGACGGTTTTCTTCCTACTCGTAATTAAGAGGGTAAAATTGCAATTTGGCCTCTATGTTGTTGAAAATAGTGATTTATGTGTAATTTAATTCTTATAATTTATGGGATTTACGTAATTACACTGTCGCTAAAATCTTGTGTAAGGTGAAAAAACCAATAACCGACACTTTATAGAGGTCGTGTATTTTAAACAAAAAATAATGTGTACTTATATTTACAATTATAATTAATTATGAAAAATAATTTAAAATACAAATATCTTTCAAAATAATTAAGTTATCGGCAAAAGTCTTTAAAATTCGCTAAAGAAATCTTGATTTTTAGGGTTCCGTTCCTCAAAAGGAAAAAAACGGAACCCTTATAGGATCACTCGTGCGTCTGTCTGTCCGTCTGTCACAGCCGATTTGCTCCGAAACTACTGGACCGATTGAGCTGAAATTTGGTATATCAAATGAAAGGGGTTGTTGTGAGCATCTCAGTTTTTTTTATATAATTTTAGCAAAAACAGATTTGAAGTAATTTATGAAAAATTGACAATTCCCCCCCTCCCCCCCCCCCCTTATCTCAGAGACTACTAGGCTTAAAATTCTGAAAAAAATATGGAAAATAGTTCCTTGCCCAAAGATTACAGAAAAATCTATAAGAAGTTTGAGTATTCAAAGTAACGGGAACATTTTCAATATTTTACGGAACCCTCACCACGCGAGTTAAAAATTCCGGTTTTTTACAAAAGCGATGAAATCTTCACTTAATCCACCATCTTTAAAGAAAACGACCGATCTCAATAACATTGTACTGGATGAAAGTAGGATAGGCATATGGTTCAGTGTTGCCACATTTCAAAAATGGTTGTCTGTAAAGTTGGTCGGACGATAATTTTACGTGATAACATCATAAGAAACATTGCATAACACGTATTTACTGATTTATCGTTAGTTATATTCCTGTGAAGTTTCGAATAAAGTAGTCGATCTAATCTTGTTTCCCCATACAAACTTTGGACCCCTATTTAGGGTGTTTCACCTCCTTAAAGGGTGAATTTTGAAAAATCCTTTTGGGGAATAATTCATCAAATACCTGGTTCAGATTTTGAGTCCTCCTTGCTCGTTCGTCTTGTTTTGTTATCGGAGGGCCTTGCATGCGTACTGTTTGTATTTTGTATTAGACACCGTTATTATTATGATGAATAAATTATTTTTTATACGTTTGGTTTTACAATATTCGTCTTGACGTGACGGCGAAGACAGTGACAGACCGTTTTCTTCTTGCCGGCTCGATGTGCGATCCGCGCAAGGAGGTTAAGTGGCCGAAAGGATTTATGGCGTAACCATTCCCCCGGCCTTGAAAGGAAGTAGCTTTCAAAGAAAATTGTTAATCACATTACAGCAACTACCGTATTGCTCAAAGAAAATAAAACATTACTTCTAACGCTACAAGATTATTGCTTGATGATATTTACAAGACAGGCAATAATCCATTAGCAGGAAAATATAGTTATTATTGAGAAGGTAAAGGGCATAACTTAACAACAGGACGTTTAAGTACACCAGATTTGGTTTTTACTAAAGCCACTCTGGCTATCCCGTCCTTGCCTGTAATTAGTTCAGTTATTATGCCTAAAGGCCACTGAAGTGGCAGTACATTATCCTGAAGAATAAGCACAATTGTACCGTTCATGACAGACTGAGAGGAAGTATTCCATTTCTGTCTAGTTTGCAACGTATGTAAATACTCATCGCGCCATCTTTTCCAAAACGATTGCGTTAATCGATTCAATAATTGATATCGTTGTAAAAGATGATCAGACGTCGCTTCCGCAACTGACGCAGCTGGAAAATATACTAATGGAGCAACATTAAGGAAGTGAGCCGGTGTCAATGCGGAAGGTTCAGCCGGATCAGAACTTAGAACGGACAAAGGTCGAGAATTTAGTAAAGCCTCTATTTGACTTAGAACTGTCATTAACTCTTCAAATGACAATATTTGTTTACCTATTGTACGAAATAGGTGCGACTTGGCGCATTTGACGTTGCTTTCCCAACAACCTCCAAAATGTGGCGCGTTTGGCGGTATGAATCGCCAAATTATTCGATTTTCTGATATTTCATGCTCCCATACTTCACGAAACTCGTTTGCAAGGAAGGTGTGAAGCTCTCGCAAGTACGTATTAGCTCCTACAAAGTTGGTGCCATTGTCGGAGTATATATATTTGACTGGACCATGCCTGGATAGGAATCGTTTGAATGCTGACATAAAACTTGCTGTACTTAAATCAGTAGCAAGTTCCAGATGAATAGCACGAGTCGTTAGGCAGGTAAATAAACATAGGTAAACCTTCTGACTTTTCACGCCTCTTCTTCGAACAGGGGTACAATATAAAGGACCAGCATAATCACAACCAGTATGTGTGAAGGCCTTTTCAACTTGGTTGACCCTACATGCAGGTAAATCTGCCATCATAGGGTAATTCGCCTTTGGCTTGACTCGAAAGCAATAATTGCATAAATGAATCCGATGACGAATCACGCATCTAGCTGCAATTATCCAGAATCGGTGTCGGAGAATAGACATGAGAGTTTCAGGCCCTGCATGTAAATGACGTCTATGATAATGATCGACAAGTAGATTAATAATATGATCACGACGTGGTAATAATAACGGATATTTATAATCGTAATCTTCACTTGAGTTGGTAAGGCGCCCTCCAACGCGTAAAATTCCATTGTCTAAAAATGGCTTCAGGTTTACAAAGCTCTTTGTATAACCTTTTTTCGATGTTATGTCCTTGATATTTTGATTAAAATATACACCTTGTAGAGCTCGTACGATCTCCACTTCAGCTGTTGTTAAGTCATCGGCATTAACAGGGCCTTTAGACAACTTTTTCGTAAATTTTAATATGTATACAACGGTGCGAACATATTTATTCCATGACGAAAAGCGTTTAGACAACTCATAAATTACGTTGTCATTTGAACTATTGGTAGTTACTAAAGAGATAGCCTTTTCTTCAGCAACGTCAATTTCGTCAGGTATGAATGGTTTAATTGGCCACTCATCCTTGGGGAGTTTCATCCAAGAAGGGCCTGATAGCCAAAGGTGATGATTCACCAACTGAGCCGGTGTTAAGCCTCTGGACAAGCAGTCACATGGATTCTCGGATCCTTTAACATGGTAAAAATGATTGCTTGGCATGTTGTCCTGAATCATGGTTACACGATTGGCTACAAAAGTTTGCCATCGATGTGGTGATGAGTGAATCCAACAGAGCGCTACTGTAGAGTCGGAAAAGGCAAGCACAGAGTTGACGGGATACCTAGTTGAGTAGGTGTCCACCACCTTTCTTACCAACTGTGACAATAACAATGCTGCACATAATTCCAGTCTCGCGAGGGAGACAACCTTCAATGGTGCAACCTTTGATTTAGCACAAATCAAATAGATGGCACCGCATTCATCATTAGGTAAAGTTACGTACGCGTAAACCATTCCACCATATGCCTTTTCACTGGCATCTGAGAAACCAACGATGGTTAACGAACAGTTTTCAATGACACCTATATGTCTAGGTATACTAATGTTGCACAAAAGTGGTAGTTCCATCTGGAAGTTTTGCCACTTGCGAACAATATGATCAGGCGGCGTTTCATCCCAATCGATTTTTAATAACCATAACTCCTTTATAAGTAGTTTGGCAAATACAATTACTGGAGCAACAAGACCCAGAACATCAAACAGTCGAGCTACTGATGACAGAATATTTCGTTTGGTGCATGGACGTTCATCAAGGCTAACCTGGAATTTGAATACGTCATCCCCAGGGTACCAACGAAGTCCTAAAATCTTCAATGTTGTATCATTATCGAAGGTAACGCTTTGCGATAAATGTAGTTCTTTCGGTATTTCTTTCAAAACAGCTGTAGAATTTGACGACCACTTTGCCAATTGGAATCCTCCTCTTAAAAATAACTCCAGCAGTTGTTTAGTGGCTTGAATAGCTTGATTTTCATCGATGACTGAACTGGCAACATCATCCATGTAAATGTCACGAGAAGCTATCTCTTTGGCAAGTGGAAACTTATCTCCTTCATCAGATATTAACTGTTTAATAGTTCGTAGAGCCAAAAAGGGACTGCTTCGAAGACCGAAAGCAACTCTGTTATACTCAAACACCTTTAAAGTTTCTTCATGATTAAACCTATAAAGTATTCGCTGATAAGGGCGATCCTCCCCCCGTACGTCAATACATAGATACATTTGACGTACATCAGATGTAATAGCGACTGCAAACAATCGCAGATTTAGCAAAATGCAAAATAAGTCAGCTTGTAGACTGGGTCCAGCGTGAAGAATATCATTTAATGACAAACCACTGGTAGTTGTTGCGCTGGCGTCTAGAACCACCCTGACCTTAGTAGTTGTTCTATCTTCACGTATAATTGCGTGATGCGGAATATAGTACGCGTTGTCTGATCTGTCATTTGGAACTTCAGATAAGTAGGTTTTATCTATATGTTCACGAATAACATCGTCATACAGTGGTTTCAACTGAGGTTGCAAGCAAAACTTTCTTTCTAACGATAAATATCTCCGTTCAGCCATCTTGTAAGAGTCACCTAAACTCTTTGGGTTCAGCTTAAATGGTAGTGCAACTTCATAACGTCCGCAGTCTAAACGTTTGAATGTATCCTTGAATATATTTTCAGCGCTTTCTTCTTCAGCACTAAGAACTACACCACCCCTATCCAAGTCTTCCATTTCCCAGAATCTCTGGACTAAATTGCCCACTTCAATGGAAGAGAAGTATCCAACATTTAAATTGGAGGGATTCACTGCGGGTGCATCACCTAATATTACGTATCCTAATGCCGTTTCTAACGCATTGGGTAAACCGGGGTTGTTCATAATTTTGCCTGACATTAGCATCTCAGTGAATAACTTAACCCCAAGAAGAAGATCTATTTCACCTGGAGTCGCCCAGGTATCATCTGCCAGGTTCACATTATCGAACAAATTCGAGGCCGAGATATCTACATGACAAGTCGGTAAATTAGACGTTATTTCGTCCAACACCAGAGCATCGATTGTATACTGGCGTTTAGGATCATATCTTGATCTAAACGTGATGTTGACATTTCCACGGACGGGTTGCATGGTTCCACCTATACCTTTTACCGACGCCAACAGGCTATTATTCACAGCTAAACCCAAATTCTTGCAACACTTTAACGTTACATAATGTTTTTGGGATCCTGGATCAAGTAAACATCTTATTATTTTATCCTTACCGTTACGCCCACAAGCAAATACTTTAGCAGTAGCCAGAATCTCCGTTGAAGAAGATTTAGCACGCCCTGATGCTGATAGCGTACATACAGAAGCAGCACCATTAACGTAAGTCACGGATGCGCTTGAGCTAGCCCCACTATCATCCTTAAATTGTGAGTTGCATTTGTGGTTGGCAGGAGTGTCCGGTTTAGGCTCATTCCTATTCAATATAGGTTTCGAGTTATCAAAGTGTAATGTCGAATGATGTTTACCTTTGCACTTGCGACAAGTTTTTTTTGAAGAACATCTCGATGCAGTATGATGTGTGTTCAAGCAATTTGTACATGCGTGAATTTCCTTAACGAAATTAAATTTATCGTTAGGAGTCAATTTCATAAAAGCATTGCAACTATATAGTTCTGAATGATCAGCACCTTTACACATAGCACATGGGTTTGTGCTCTCTTGCGCCTGCGTGCTAACATATGCATGAGGCGTGCGGGGCAGAGGGGGACGAGCGGTGCTGGTTGCAGAATCGTTATCGACCTTGGTTGAAGTTCGTTGCGACGTTCGATACAAGATCTTCACTTGTTCTCTAACGAAGGTAATAAACTCGTCGTATGAGGGCATTTTCGAAGAATTTCGAATCGACATTTCAAAATTTTTTGTTGTGTCCGAGTCTAATAACTTAAGACCCAGGTGAACAAACATGAAGTCAATTAGGTTTTCGAGCTTAAGTTGCTTGATTGCTGAAATAGTAGCAGCAAATGAGTCTATGGTTTTTTCCAAGTTAGATGCCGAAGGACCATTGACAGGTTTCATTGACAAAAGTTGGTTTAAATAGGATGTAGCTAATGCGCGTTTGTCATCATATTTCGCGATCAAAGCCTCCCAAACTGTCGTATAGTTTTCTGCAGCAGGGATTACTCCAGCACAAACCGACTTAGCTTTACCTGTTAGATGACTAAACAAATAATGAACTCTTTCAGAATCTGTCAGTTTATTGTTCTCGTGAATAACACGTTTAAACGTCTCATAAAAAAAAGGAAAATTTTGAATTTCTCCATCAAAGGAAGGCAGATCAATCCGCGGAATCTTAATTGACTCATCCTTATATGTATGGTTCGAGTCTCTGGCCGTCGAAACGCTCGAAGCTGGAGCGTCAAGTTTTGTTATTTGACATTTGACTATGCAATAGAGGTCATCAAATGCATTCATTGCGTTATAGTTGACATTATATTCCGTGTCTAGCTCCAGGTTCAGAAGATTGACGTCATCCATCAGCTCTATAAATTCTGACCGTAGTTGATCGACCAATCGTGCTTGTGCAATAAATTGTGTCAAAATCTTCATGTCGCTACCTATTTTAGGGATCATATCGTAAATGCCTTGTAAACGCAAGAAGCACTGAGCTCGTTTAGCTTCTGCAAGTTTAAGTCTCATTTCAGATTTTTCGTTTGACTTAGCCATGGTTGACTGTCAACTGTAACTATGGTAGCGTTACTTAATACGAATACATATTATTTCGTAGAACTTACTGTACAATAACTTAATACAGTCAAGGAGAAATAATAATTATACACAAAGCACGATCTATCCAAAGAAATATATATCGAATAAACCGTAGTGTTACGTCAATGACAGATTGAGAAAAACTGAGGCTTCTGGGAATAAATTACCCACCTGACATTTCCAGCTGTGTAAATTCTGGGTATTTATTAACTTAAAATACGCAAAATTACGGAATTAAAGAACGGTGTTTACAATTATTGAATCAAATCCGATAAGAAATATTTTATCGTTCGGCTTAGATTATTGAAATGTAGCACGATGAGTACTACGTACGCCGCGAGTAGACCACAAACAAAAAAACAGGCAATTACAATAAATTAGTATTGACTCTATTTATTATTTTGCAGTCGGTACTTAAAAAATAATACAGAATACGGCTCCGATACACCTTTTTCTCTGAGCAATTAGGCGGTTAATGTGTAAATTGGTAAAAATTGTTATATATCCGGTTCGCTAAGGCCATTTTATGGGGAATAATTCATCAAATACCTGGTTCAGATTTTGAGTCCTCCTTGCTCGTTCGTCTTGTTTTGTTATCGGAGGGCCTTGCATGCGTACTGTTTGTATTTTGTATTAGACACCGTTATTATTATGATGAATAAATTATTTTTTATACGTTTGGTTTTACAATATTCGTCTTGACGTGACGGCGAAGACAGTGACAGACCGTTTTCTTCTTGCCGGCTCGATGTGCGATCCGCGCAAGGAGGTTAAGTGGCCGAAAGGATTTATGGCGTAACCACCTTTCTTAGTGCACCCCTAGACCTTATAAGGAACCTACGTGCCAAATTTGGAATCTCTAGAACCAGCGGTTTGGGCTGTGCGTTGATATGTCAATCAATGGAACGGGACAATGAGTCACACTTTTTCGTGCGCGCAGCCGGTGTTCATCGATTTATAATAGCCAGTCCTTATTTTCAACGGTTAATAAAAAAAGTGTCGATTACTCATTACGTTATACATAATTTACAATCCAATTCTAGTTTTGAGAAAGTGAGTTACAAGATGTTAAGCACTCTACACTATGTCACATCGACAATTCGACATATTAGTATAGATGAATAGAAATGTTCTGTTCCAGATAACCCCAATCTCCCCTAAATGGCAGAGGGCGATACTGACTCGCATGAACGAGGCGCGCAAGCAGACCATGCTGGCAGCGGGGAGAGGGGCCAAGTTGGACCCTGGCCGGTATTGGGACCTGGCCGGAACCTTCCTGTTCACTGTCTACGTCATGACTGCGCTGGGTAGGATAAAGTACCCAATTCGAATTCAAATTACACAGATACCCTCACTTGACCAAAAAATGTTTCAAACTATGTAAGGTACCAATTTGAATCCTAGATCACTCTAGAACCCTGTCTTATTGACACCCTGCTATTTATTTATGTATTAGCCATAGAGGTTACTTTGACGTTTACTGTGAAAAGGTTCTACAGTGGCCTAGGATTCAAATTGGTTGACTGAACATAACACATAATATACACTCATTGATCAAAAAATATTTTCTCTATTAAGACCAATGAATAAAAACTTTGATATTTTTTTTCATAAATAAACTCTGCTTTAATTGTTTCTTCTGCAGACATTTGTTGTGTCGGGGTTATATTTTATAATTTATAACAGACCAAAAAGGAGATGGCGGGACGACCTTGATACGTTTTGTACAGATTGGCGAACACTAGCACTGGACCGAGATGAGTGGCGTAAAAAATGCTGCCTTTGCCCTGCAGTGGGACACGAAATAGGCGAAAAAAAAAAACAGACGTAAAGGTTCCATGAATTTAATCCGTATGAAAGCTTAATGATGCTTCTTTGTTCCAGGGTTCGGGGCACCTGTCCCGCAGACGGTAGGAGGAAGATGTTTCGCTCTAGTGTACGCCATTTTCGCCATACCCTTCCACGTTTACCTTAGTAAGTAACAATTTTTTTTAAGTACGCCAACATATCTGTCAAACTACTCGTTTGTCGACCAAATGTCATTACTAGAGTCTGTCTAATGAAAGTTGAACCTAGTAGTTATTTGATTGGCAACACTTTGTCTCTATGTGTGTCTATCTGAGGTGTCATGTCGTATGTCAAATTGAAATTTCCCTGAGAAAATTGCGGCTGTGTGAGTGACCCTATGTTACCCTGTCATGATTTTTTTGAATTTGCCGCTATTTTTCAGGTTCAGCTTTCATTAGCCAGACTGTACTCATCATTCTCATGTTTTTGCGTGCGCTTTGGTCAAACCCCAAGATTTGGCGTAGACACCGGTTTTACGAAAGCGATTGCCATGTGACCCTTCAAACCTAAGGGAAAACTAGACCTGGTTGTTGAGATTAGACATTAAAGGTCTCCTTGCGATGTTTTCCTTGATCGAAACACTACAAACTATTATATCAAATAGACGAGAGACGACCGAATAGCCTAGTGGTTAGAGAACCTACTATGAAGCTTGAGGTCCCGGGTTCGATCCCCGGTCGGGGCAGATATTTGTATGATGAATACGAATGTTTGTTCTCGAGTCTCGGATGTTTAATATCTACATATTTAAGTATGTATTTATCTATATAAGTATGTATGTTTATCCGTCGTCTAGTACCCATAGTACAAGCTTTGCCTAGTTTGGGACTAGATCAATTGGTGTGAATTGTTCCACGATATTTATTTATTTAGATACTACTAGATCGATTTGTGTAAGACTATAAATATTTAAATCTCAAATGATTGTAATCCATTCTAACTGACACTGAAGTATTGTGCAGCTATTAATAAATAGTTAATAAACTAATATACGATTTCTATATACTTCATAACATACAATTAAATTCGATGACAGAGATCATAAACAACACGGAGAGAAACAATTGGATTATGCCTCAAGAGAACTAAATAGTGTACTGTACTCAAATCTACTTTGTTGGCGACGTCTGTAGCTACTAGACAACGGCTCCGTTTAATCTAGTTTCTCGTGTTCTAGTCGGTTACGAGTTACGAAGTCAAGTACTCTATTTTCCACCTTATTTGTTGTTACAAAGTGTTTAGAGGGGTCGCTTGGCTAAGCAAATACACATATTTTTTGAAACAACACTAGATTCCTTTTTTTATATTTAAGCCTTGTGTAAAGTCTGTGAGATTGTTGCTTTATTAGTTTATAAGTTTGTATGTAATGGGTAATCTCTGGAACCGCTTATCCGATTTCAATTTATTTTATTTACGTGTAGAATGGACTTTCTGGACGATTATAGGCTATATTTTATCTCGCTGGTTTGCCTGTGTTCTTTGCAATACGCGGGCAAAGCCGCGTGGGCAGCTAGTAATATTACAAAGAGACAGACTTCTCCGTGTTTAGCAGGATTTGACCGCTTACTTTGCATGCAGGGGTGGTAATCCGACTACTAACTAGGTTAATTAGCAGTCAATACACTTAGGTTTGTATGTACATGGTAATTTCAGAATTCCAATTCCATATTAAGCTGGACATACACAACCGCTCAGATTTATAGATAGGTATATAGTTGGCGTGACCCGTTGGTTATCCAAACGGATTAAGAGCCATCGCGACACGCCAACGCACCATCCAAATAGAACGGTCGTGAGTGTCAAAATTCATCGTTGGAACAATGTTAAGCAGGGATCGGAACCGGTTTTTTCAAAAGTCCCCGAAGTAGTCTAATATTTTGAATTATTTTAGGCTCTTAATATAGGGCCCTATTATGTATTTAGGTAACATTTTCGTATTATGGGAGAGCCTGATCAAAAATGATATTATAAACCAAAGAACGAAATTGAACGAAATAAAACCGGTATTTTTGTATGGTGAAAATACCGGTATCCAATCCGTGATGTTAAGTCAATGGGTATGAATGCATCCATTTCTCGCAGAGGCAAATGGCGCGCCAATGAATGTCGGAACCAGGGGTGTGTCACGGAGGTAGTTTTATCGGAACCGGAGTCGGAGTCGGAGGTTTTAAATATGATTTATCGCAGTAATCGGAGCCAGAGTCAGAGTTACATAGAAGCCATCTTGAATACGAACTTGAGGGCGTGAGACAGGTAATTCCCAAGGCGACGCGTCATAAAATGATGGCGCGTGCCACGAAGCCGAACCGAACGAAATTTTTCAGAGTCGGAGATGTAAAATCAACTGATAGATCCGATTAATCAGAGTCGGAGCCCCGTAATAACATTCCTACTTAGTTGGAACCACATACGACCACAAGCAAGTGACACCCACGTAGCGCGCCCGTGAATGAGTCAAAATATCACGTCCATCCATTTGGATGAATCCATTTCGCGCAGAGACTAACGGCTTGGCGCGGCGCTTAGGTGAATGCCGAGCTTCAATTGCAACCCAATAACACCTTCCGTCGTGTGTTGTGTTTCGTATAGATATTAAAACCATTTTTAATAAGTCGTTTAAATGCATTGAACAATGTACACAGTCGTTAAGTAAAAAGAAAGCGTTCGAATTGGACGGCGTGGGATAGAACACGTAAAATGGATATTTACCTAAAGTTATTCTGAAGCAATTGTGTCTAATAAGAGGTAACGTAATGTCTCTGAAATGTAAGTTAGTAGCTTTGTTAGTTTGTATGCAGGGGGTAAACACATCTGATTTATTAAATTCTTTAGCAGTGTATAGAATGGATTTTTGGAATGGACGAGTGGATGACAGGCTGTAATGTTGTATTTTCTCGAAAAAGTATTAAAAATGTAGTTAAATGGAGACAAAAACAGCGCAAGAGATTAAATAATGTATTATTTCCTTACCCAGAATTTTTTTACCTTAGAAAAAGTGTACGAATGTGCCCCTTGTATTTAAGTGCCTCGCTAAAGGTCAGATTTTTCCCTTTACGCCTCATGAGCTTAACACCTCGAAATTTTAAAAAAAATTGTTTGTATATACTATACCGCAAATTAAACCCTAATCTGCACTTACTTTACAAAACAATTAAATCTAAATGAGATTGAATTTAATGTCGTCCATTTCGAAATCTAAATTTCAGTGCTAGCTAGCAAGCACCATTCAGACATCTGTTTACCCAAGCCCGGGGAACCCTCGACTTTAAATGAAGGGCGTGTAAACCGGCTGAATGAGTAAACTCCTTGTCGCTTCGCCGTGTAACTTTAATGACTTCCGAATAAGCTACAGAGGCCTATATCCGTGCGTTGTATCCGATCTCAATCACACTTCAAACTGTTTCGCGCTTGTTTCGAAGCACGCCGAGCTAACGTAAGGCTCGCTACAAGCAGGCCTGAAAAAAATTTAAAATTTAATCTGTTTATTATTCATAAAAAAATTAATTGTATACATCTTTGTTAACTAAATTAATCTTTTTTTTTTAATCTCATTTATTTTATAAGCCATACATCTTATGATATATGCCATACGGCTAACTAAATTAATCTTTATATTCTAAGACTTTATTTTAGCTAAGGAGTGCGGTGGGGGGTACCCCTGAAAACAGTTTAACTTATTTGACTGTTTTTTTTTAATTACATTAATATTAAATATACAGTATTTTTAATTTATTTGTGTATCTATGTTTATTGATTATACATGTTATGTAAGTATATATAAGCCATTCTAACATTTTATATATTACTATATTTTTATGTTTATTTATTTAATTATGATTATAATTATATTTAAGCTAAATCGATGAGTGCCTTCTTAGTGATATTTTTAACACCTTCAGGTTTTTGTTTCATGGTGTCAATGACATGTCTAGGGAAGCTGTTTAGTATATAGGGTAGATAAGTGGTCCATACCCGCTTCCCATATTCATTATTATTCTTATATCCGCGACCTAATTCCGCTAAGCTGCATTGGAATTCGGTTCTTGTCTGCGGTAGGGCCGTTTTGTATACGTATAGGTCGGAATCAGCCGGAATCCGCAGACTTGATGCGGTCGCGGAACGTGGCGAGCCTATCACATTACGATCGGGTACATACAAACTTTCTGAAGTGTCAACATTATTGCGAAAGCCATTATCCGCTGGACGCCCTGGCGCAGATGATTCAATAGAATATACACATATGAGCGGGTTAGGTTATGTTAGTATTACTTATATCCTGAAAATCTAACAATCATTCACACATTTTCGGAATTAAGAATTACGGAACATATATGTGATTGGTACGAGAAAGATGCGAACCGAATCGAGCTCCAGTGCTGTTGTTCACAACGCTAATAAAAGACAACTGGGTTTAAGGGACTTAGTATAAATAAATCTTACTTCTAATAATTTATTTACGTATGGTTCCATTTTGTCATTCCAATTTTTTTCGCAAACTCCTTGTAATCGTGAGGAGATCTTACCGGTTTAAGGATCGACAGCATATAAGTACTTACTTATGACCAGGTTGATAACCCCACGATCATCGTTTAGCTGTTGCGAAGAGTGTGGCTCATAATTTCCGAAAATCATTTTTTCTTCGTGCCAATTATTCCGTTCTCATAATTTCTCAGTGGCATTTTTCCCCAATATTTTATTTTCTATGGGCATTTTATTCCGTTTCCATATTTTCTCAGTGGCATTTTTCCCGAATATTTTATTTTCTATGGTCATTTTATTCCGTTCCTATATTTTCTCGAGTGGCATTATTTCTCTTTGGGCGAGGCCGGTCGGTTTCTTATTTTGTTAGATTCGTAGTAGGCCAGTAGCTGTATTAATGTTTTGATGATTTTGCCTTTATCGAGTTAGTAGGTACCTAGGAGGGAGGACATTTGTAAACATTTATTATTTCGGCGACATTATTTACAGACTGGACAACAACTTACCAAGAACCTAGTGTTGATAGCAGATTTAATTTTACTAGAAGGCATGTGAAAGTTTTTTACACCTACTCGTTTGTTTTTATGAAAAATACATTTACAACAAAACAATACCAATGTTAAAAAGGGTTCTGGTTATTTTTACCATTGGGATTTAAAAAGAAGATGAATTAAGGGGAAGGGGAAAAATTCATGAAAAAATTCCCATATTGGAAAAAAAGGCACTGGGAAAATATGGGAACGGAATAATTACAACCAATAAAATAGGGGACTGGAGAAAAATTACACCAGGAAATTATGAGAACGGAATAATTAACACCAAGAAAATAGGAAACTGGAGAAAAATGACACTGGTAAATTATGGGAAAGGAATAATTGGCACGAAGAAAAAGTGATTTTCGGAAAATATGAGCCACACTCGTTGCGAAATCCGGGACCAAACCGTACTGGGAACGGGCTCATAAACGAGTGCAGGATGCCTGTGAATACTTAACACAACTTTAGAGGGCTTCGTGAGTGTTGGAAGCTGTCGAGTACAGAGTTGAAGATGAAATACTTAAGGGCCTTATCACACTTGCGATTTGCGAGCGCCGCGTCTGCGTGGCGACACCGCAACATGATCGCGGCGACAGCGCCACGTGTTCATCGCGGGTGCGCAACGAGCACACGGCGTTCAATCAGCGTTTTGAATAGTCTCACATAAAATGTACCTATAGGTAGTTAAATATTCACGAGTGGACGTCATGGCGCTAGTCTCGCCGCGGATGTGCCGCGAGATTTCTGCGAGCTCTCAATCGCCTCGGTTGCAATGCGAACACGCTCACCTGATCGCTTCGCTTGTAAACCGCTCGCAAATGGCAAGTGTGATAGCACCCTAAGACCACTTATGTACGCAATTACGCATCGCGTTCGATCAGAGTCAGAATGTTTTAAGCTCTAGGCATTCACTTAAGCGCACCATGCGCGCCGTTTGTAGGTTCTCAAACGCGAGGCGAAGTCGACGCTTTTTCATGCTTTTTCGCATTTGAATAACGCCACACTCTCAATTTGAAAGTCCTTATTTGTAAAGCGGAGCATTCACGACCGCTCTAACGAGCCGAAAGGAGCAGCGCCGCGCCAAAATCGATCCATACAAAACAATAGCGTTTAAAGGTTTGTTTTCTTTGCAAACAAAATACAAAGTAAGGCACAGGCACGAAGGAGTTTATTGGCGATGCGCTGTACAAGTACGCTACATAGAAAACTCTGAACTAAAGCCTGAGCCAAAAGGCCACAAAGTGAGGCCCGTTGGATATCCAAACGGAAGAAAAGCAATTGAATGTCAAAATTCAACCATCCATTCGAATGCACCCATTAGCAGAGGCAAACGGCGCGGTGTGGCGCTTAGGTAACTGCCACCTTCAAGCTTCTCACAGTCTGGCGCGGCCTGCGGTGGCGGTCAGTATTCAATTTGACAATAACCGTTAAGTTTATTACTGACCGCAACCGCAGGCCGCGCCAGTGTGATTCAAGCCTAAATGATCCAGATTTTATTAAATAGATTATTCATTTGTGTTTGTTTCAGTGATGCAAGCTAGCACATGCGCAGTGGCCCACGTCAACCATTACTTGGCGCGGTGTCACCAGAATATCAATAGGCCGAAACAGCCGACTCAGAGAGACACAGGTTCGTTACACCACCAGTGCAGTGACCCAATAGGGGAAAGAAAGAAGCCAAAAAAATATGCCTCATGACGAAAATCCCATTCAAATATCTCAAAAAATTACGAAGCTACAAACGTTTTAATGTTGCTTGTTAGAGAGAGAAACGCTCGGGAATTGTGACGTCACGCTTTAAAACTGTAATCAAATTGATTGATTGATATTCGACGAATTCCAGTAGATAATTGACGAGCAAATCCTACTTAAGATCGTATCGTCCAAGTCACTAAGCCCTCTGGGACTCTGGTTCTCACGTTTCGTTGTATATCTATTAATACCTATGTAAAATAGTAGGTAGGCATAGACGAGTGCGATGGTCTTATTACAAGCTTTTATTTAACTTGCAGTTTTCGTATCTAAGTAAGTAAATATATGTAAGTGGTCCTTCAAAATTTGCAACTCATTTTTCAGCCATTTACCGACATCCGATTGAGCTGAAAGGCACACTTATGAGTCCCCAGCACGGTCGACTCAAGTCAACTCTCCATACAAACGTAGCTTGGTTCTCATTTTCATACGGCATAGATACTGCTGGTCGATCACGTAACGCATTGTACGCGCGTCAGGTAGATCTAAATGTCAATTTTTATATGGAAACGTGTTCGGAACGTTACGTGACTACCCCTCTGGAATAACACGAATCTTTTTTAAACACAATGAGATCGCCATATCATCAGACTATGTATGAGAAACGTTCTACCTACTAGCTCTATATTTTTATTCTTTTTTTTTCTAGCAACAGAAACTAGTTACCTACCGACCTAGATATGACGCATCCCATTGTGTATACAAAGTTTCATGTTATTTTTAGCATGTCGACCCGTACTTAAGTAAGATAACAACGCAATATAGGTAATGGCGGCCACAGTAAAAGATAATCCGTGTCGTGTCCTGTTTGGGCTCATGGAGTACCCTCCCAACGAGTAGAGGATGACTGTGCAAAAAAGTAGGTACAGTTGGCAATATAAGTTTCTACCAAAAAATCTATTGGAAGGTTGCTCTATAGCCAGCATCAGAAAAGGTAGAAAAAAGTATCAGTGTCTTAAATCGTTAACGGACGAAAAATGGCTAGCCTCGATCAAGCACCTCTACCTATTGGTGGATTTTTTCCTCGCATACCGCTCCGCTATCTCGCACAGCTTGGGGGATACTCAGATTCTCAACTTTAGGGCCTGTTTACAGATCGATTAGCGATTAGTGTGAGTCCATACAAAAGGTCCTACAGTAAGGCAAATTTATTCACGTACCACCGTAGAACCCTGTCGCAATTGACAGGCCGCCGTCACTGAAACTCGAGTGATATGTCACCTTATTGTGATAGCGTTCTACGGTGGTACGTGAATACATTTCCCTTACTGTACCTTACTCGCAAAAAATAAAACTGACTCCTATTCTAATACATATATGAACTCGCACTTAGCACTAATCAAAGTGTATACAGACAGGTCTAACAATCACATTACCTAGACTTCTGGACATATGGCAGTCCAGACACTAGAAGCATTATCCGACGCCTTAATCTCTCCGGGCGATAAAACCACATTACACGGGTATTGTACAATTACGCTTTTACGGCCACTGCGGCGGTACGTTCTCATTGTTACTAACCGGCTGTAACGGGATTATCGCCCGTTTGATTATAGTATTTTATGCAACAGTTGTATAAGAGAGGTCAAAAAAGGCGAGTGGCGTGGGTTACAATGTGAGCCGAAGGCGAACATTGTAAAGAAAGACGCCACGAGCGTTTTTTGACTTAGTTATACAACGTTGCATACAATACTTTTTCTACGACTAGCTACTATGGAACAAAATGCAAAATTAAACACAGAATAAATTTTTCTTAAACTTTGTCGTATAGGTGCCGAGATTTAGTAGGCAACAAATTTTCGGTCACTGCTTGTGGGCTGCCGGTGTATTTCTTCTGGTGTAGAAGCAATATTTTCATCGTCATCCATTTTTATTACTTTTGAGAAACACCAACTATTTTGTAGCAAACACAACGGCCGCAAACTCAAACAACAATTTATAAAATAACCGGGAATTCGGGAAACATGAAAATGAGACAAATGGGTGTCTATAGTTAACTTTGTTTTTAATTGATGTCAACTTGCCAGTACTGCCATATTAAGAATAAAGGTTTTTCCTAAGTTAGCAGCAATGCCTTTAGTTCAAAAATTTCTAAAAAGTAAAAACATTCAGTGGTTTGTTAAGTTGGTAGTACCTAATGTACAGATTTAGAAGCGTATGGCTGCGAAGCGTATCGTTTTGGCGACATAACAGCACGGTTGTGCCGTACTGTTATGGGGAATAGAGTATAGACTTTTCTGCAAACTTATTTTGTATGTCTTTATATTAGTGTTCGTGACTATGTAAATGACAGATAAAAGTACAGGAGTAGAAAAACTTATGTAACAGGTACAACAGTCGTCTGATTTTGTTTTTTATAGAACTTTATATACGGAAAATGATAAAATAGAAAACAGAACGCACCGGTTTTCGTATCAAAAAAGTATTCGCTGTCTAGTCAGCAGCCGAAGTAATAATAAATAAAATAAAAATCTTTTATTGCAGACCAGAATGATCCATAGGATGTTAGTAACACATTTTGACTTAAGAGCTATGTTAGTATTAGGCATATAAAAGTACAAATAAAAATAAAAATAAAAAACAAGACAACAATGAGAAGCAATATTCGCATCCTCCGCCCAGGCCTCGCGATTGGATGCTGCCTCAACCTATTTGGCCCTCCCGATGGCCACTTCGACCCAACATTTTATTATGGGGCAGTCAAGCCTCTCCGACAATACCCTGAGGAGGCCATTCCCGCTGCCACGCACTCGCCTGAGTAGTGATCCAACACGCTTGCGTCTAATTGCGAAAAAGTCATCAGTTCGTGCTTCAGCAAACATGTTGGAAGCACTACAGTGCTTCGGCAGCCGCAACAGCATCCTCAGGATATTGTTGTATTGGACCCTCAGCGCGTTGTACGTCCTCTGCGCAAAACCTACCCACAGACTGCAGGTGTAGAACGTCTGACAGTAAGCCCTGAAAAGCGTCAATTTGACTTGCTCATTACACCTTGCAAATCTGCGGGCAAGCATGTTGCCACGCACTGCCATCGCCTTTCTCTCCCTCTCTATATCCAGGTCGTCCTTTAGGTCTTCTGTAAGGATGTGCCCCAGGTATTTAAACTTCACAACTCTCTTCATGGGCACGCCGCACAGCATGATCTTAGTTATTGTTGTAGGGTTGTATTTACTGGCTTTGAAGAGGACGAACTCGCTCTTGCTAGTGTTATACCTAAGACCATGCCCCTCAGCATACCCCTCACATATAGAGATAAGTTGCCGTAATGAGTCACTCGACGGACCCAGCAATACCATGTCGTCTGCATAGCTGATGTTGTTAAAACATGTTTTATTTATATGGCATCCGACATGTGTATTGCTGAGCCCCTCTATCAACTCATTTATATAGAGGTTGAACAGCACGGGAGAAGTTAGTCCACCCTGACGTACCCCACATTTCAAACTATACTCGTCTGAGTCTTCACCTGCCCATCTCACACAATTGACCTGGCTGTTGTACCAGTACTTTAACAAGTCGATACACTCGCTCGGTATACCCGTTTTCGCTAACTTGTCCCACAGTACGTCATACACAACCAGGTCAAATGCTTTCGACAGGTCCAGAAAACACGCATATATGGGTGTGTTCCTGTCTTTATAATACCTGATAGCCCTCTTAACACACAAAATTGCAGTCTCTGTGGACAATCCTGGTCTGAAGCCGAATTGCGCATCGTGCAGCTTAATGACCCTACAAAGTTGCTCATTAAGAAGGCTATCAAGCACTTTAGCAAGAACAGTTGCGAGAGAAATGGGCCGGTAATTTCCTAGGTCCGACAAATCCCCCGTTCTGTTCTTTACCAGCGGCACTACCACTGCCCTAGTGAGTTTCGTAGGGAGATAAGCGTGTCTTAAGCACAGCGTGTAAAACATCGCCAGCACCCGCGGCAAGTGTACTCCCGCATACTTAAGATGCTCTATGCTGAGCCCGTCATGCCCCGGTGATTTACCTCTCTGCATGTTTTTAATCACAGTGTGTACTTGCTTAGCTGTGAAACTTATGGTACTCTCACCCACAACGGTCTCAGCATATCGCATCTCTTTTGTAGGTTTATGCAGGATTGGGTCTACAGCGAACACTCTTCTGAAGCTATTCGCGATGTCCTTCTTGTCGCTTACTCCCCCTACACTCACCGGGACACTAGGCCTCACATTATGCTTGTTTGTGCTTTTCCAGAAGGCCTTAAAATCATTAGCTGCCCGTTTGGTGGCAAGAATATCGGCTTTAATTTGTTCCTGCCTATCCTGGCACCATTTTAATTTTGACTTGAAGACCCTCCTGGAATCACACATATCCTTATATACTGGTCCCTGACTAGGTTTATTCGCCGACACCCAGACCAGAAACTTTTCTCTCGCGAGTCTATGCACACCTGCTACGTACTTGTTCCATCCCGCTACGGCATTCCGCTTGGCGTGCCCTGTCCTGCTAGACTTTCTCGCCGCATCAGTCAAGGTGTCAATTATGTCATCACACATTCTATCTAGAATTACTGAATGATTGCGCTCCATACATACTTTATCCGCACACGACGTTAGCTCAGTCGGAAAGTCCAGCATTCTCAACCTATCATTACACAGTGTTTGGTACAATTCTATTTGATAAGGTTGCCTCTCACCCCATCTCACCCCCTCGTTACATAAACTTCCAGTACTACATTTAATCTGTAACTTATTTAGTTTACATTCAATTATGAGCGGCAGGTGGTCGGACCAGTATGCGTCATATTTTACCCTTACGTTGCAGACCGTTTGTAGTAACTAGTCCGCAGTAACTAGCTACACGGACCTAGAGGCAAAATGATCTACACACGACACTAGTGTCCAGAGAATTAGGACTTTACTTATAGATAATTTTGAGAGTGTTTTCTGCTTAGTTAGTTTTGTTAGTTAATAAATATTAACAAAACGGGAGTCTTAAGTTTATACCTATACATCTGTAACCCTTTATTATGTGTAAATCAAAAGCAGCTGCATTATTTATACTTACTTACTACCTTTTTTGCAATTATTGAGTCCAATTAGGGGAGCATGTGGGGTTCAATGAATCATGGGTTACAGTGAATCGTTTGCACTAACTTTGAATGTAATGCACGCACAGTGCTGGTAACATTGTCACTGTCACTATATAGTATATACCCATTTTGTTCCCGGTCACCAAACCAGCGAGCCACGCAGCAACTAAGTTGGTAGGTACGTAGGTAGGTTGGTAGGTAGGTAAGCCCTGAAGCATTTTTTACGTGTTTTTCAATGTTAAATGTAGATGTTCTTTAAAATATGATAAATAATGTGAATGGTCTGGTATTATTACGCCTTTTAATTGATATTTCTCGTTTTCAGATAGAAATATCAATATGGACATGGCTACGGGGTGTCGAAGGCGGAAAAAGTTGAGCGTGAGTTTTATTATGAACACATCCCCATGTGCAGTGGAAGTGTTATATCAGACCACTTGAGCGAACTTGGAGGAAAGGCAGCCCTACTGGGGAAGTACCTCCACCTTACAGAAGACAGCAACCATAATAACTCAACTACTTGCTCAGTAGATACGTGGCGTGGTTGTAAGGTAGCCTCAGCTCTCGAGATGCATTGTCTTGAGAACGAGGGATCTTTTTAGGGTTCCGCACTGTCAGTCTGTCCGTCTGTCACCAGACTGTATCTCATGAACCGTGATAGTTAGACAGTTGAAATTTTCAAAGATGATGTATTTCTGTTACCGCTATAACAGCAAATACTAAAAAAACAGAATAAAGTAAATATTTAAGGGGGCTCCCATACTACATAACCCTCCCATGCACGTATCCACCAGCCCCACCAGACCCACATCTGCCGTTGCCGCTCGAAACTCGTGCTCTAAGGTCGGGAAGAGAGTGCCTGGTGTGTTATACATCAAGTTACCTACTAAACTCTCAAGTCGTCTAGTCCTAGGAAGTCGTGGGCGAGCAATTAGTAGTCATCAACAAAACATTACTGTTCCCAGCGCCTATTCGCCGTTGTGACAGCCGGCCACTGCGTGCCCATAGCATGTGTGCTGTATTACGTGGTCGGTGTGTTGATCTTCGGCCTGGGGAGGTACTACCGCTCCGACAATCTGGACACTGTGGATGTGCTGATGTTCCCGCTGCAGTTCACTACGAACGGGGGACTCGCTTTGGTAAGTAGATCATTACAATAACGGTTAGAACTCACGTATAGGGTCATACAGAGTCAAAAAAGTCGTATTTCCTGTGGTCAATAGTTAAGGGCTCGTGCATATATCATCATCAACTTCATATCAGCCGAAAGAAGTCTACTGCTGGACATAGCCCTCCCGCAAAGATACATGCATATAAATAATAAATAAATAAATATCGTGGGACAATTCACACCAATTGATCTAGTCCCATACTAGGCAAAGCCTGTACTATGGGTACTAGACAACGGATAAACATACTTATATAGATAAGTACATACTTAAATAGATATTAAACATCCAAGACTCGAGAACAAGCATATAAATAAATAAATAAATAAATATTAGTGGACAATCTTACACAAATCGAACTAGTCCCATAGTAAGTGAGTCCCATAGCTCAATAAGGCTTGTGTTATGGGTACTAGACGACGATATATTTAATAGATATAAATACTTGCATAGAAAACATCCAAGACTCAGAAACCAATATTCATGCTTACACACATATTACCGGGATTCGGACCCAGGACCTTCAGCTTCGTAGGCAGCGTCACTACCCACTAGACTAACCGGTCGTCTATATAATATATACACCGTGGGCGTTAATAACCCGAAAGATTTAAACCACGTATTTTTGACGACAGTACGAGTAAATAATGCTATATCAACATGGGTCCAATTATGTGTCTTAATTAAATTACTTTTTCAGTACAAATTAAATCATATTAATTGAACGCTTCTTTGTGAACAAACCTTGCTAACAACCATGCAGTTCGTGCGTCTGCGTCTAAAAGTAGTAGGTGGCTACGTCACGCCCTTAGGGTGTGTTACAATTGAGATTTTTTAACTTGTGATTTGTTTTAAATAATTAATATCTCTTAAATTATGGCCTTTTGGACTATATGTTATATAACTTTATATACTCTAATTAGGCTCTAAAATCGTTGGTTTAAATCTTTCGGGTTGTTAACGCCCACGGTGTATATAATAGTTGTTTATGATACAAGGGCGGAAAGTAGGTAATTCCCACCGAGTGACGATGACCAAAAACACGACAGTTAGGGAGTGTTTTTGATCGACACGAGTTGGGAATTACCTATCCGCACGTGTATCATACAATATTTTACAATGCATCACGCAAGGAAATCATCATATCAGCCGAAAGACGTCCACTGCTGGACATAGGCCTCCCACAGAGAATTCCAAATTGACCAGTCCCGCGCCACCCGCATCCAGCGGTCTCCCAACGCACGCAAGGAAATAAAAATTATGTAACTGAAAGGTGAAATTTTTACTATCATGAAATCTCATTCTCGCACGTGTGTGGGAATTTTGGCCCGAAATCCATTCCCGCACGGCGCCGCGCTCCGCCACCGACACGCCATTGAGGACTTCCCGTGTTAATGTTGTCCCATAAAAAGGCGCACATTCAGAGCGAGTGCATTGTAAAAGCTTGTTATAAACATTGTCCTCAGGTGGAGTCGTACTACCGCGTGTTATACGGATTCTACGTGGAAGGCGCCATGGCGCTCCTAACTTGCTCGGTGGCGGCCCTGCGGCGCTACAGCGGCCCCTCCGTTAGCCACATCACGGAAAAGTACCGGTTGTTCACGAAGGGTTGACGGGACCCGTGAATTGAAAGAGTAGGTACCTATAGAGAGTAGGTAAAGTCACGAGCGTTAATTTGGGACCCACCTAAGGTGGAATATCGTATAGCAAACTGAAGACATTTAAAGCTAATATTTTAAAGGAGTGTCAATGTTTGCCATGCTGACAACTTACGTTACTATACGTGACTAGGGGAAACCGCTCAGTGACGTCAACCGGGCGGAACGAGTCAAACGATCATTTCCGATTTTTTCCGACTAATTGTCACCCGTGTTAGAGGCCCGGTCTTCTCTCCGGCCATATTTGTTATTTGAAAATAGTATTTTGTGAAAATGACAGTTTTCAATAAATTTTCTTGTCTGACACTGACACACAATGACAGATGTTCGTAATTAGAAAACTGTAATGATAGCTTTTGGCAAAGACGTTATCAATTCAAGGGCCCATTCAATAAGACATTTAATTGTGTCATCTTGACACTTCACAATTATTATTGAACTGAAGTTTTCGACCTTATTGCATTGTAAATGTTCTAACAACATTTGAAGGAAATGGGTCCCAAATTAACGCTCGTGACTGTACCTACAGCCTGGGTAATATCCTACTAATATTATAATTATATCTACTAATATTATTAATTATTGGACCGGTCACTTTGGCACTCTCTGGGGGAGGCCTATGCCCAGTGGACGTCTTTCGGCTGATATGATGATGATGATGAATATTATAAATGCGAAAGTTTGGATGTTTGTTACTCAATCACACTTAAACAGCTCAACCGATTTGGATGAAATTTTGCACGAAGATAGTTTATAGCCTGGATTAAAATATAGGATAATTTTTATCCAGGGTCCACGCAGACGAAGTCGCGGGGGGGGGGGGGGGGGGGGGGGGGGGAAACTAGTAGTTAATAAAACGTATCTCTTTCCTACCTATTTTTCCCTTCTTTCCCACCGTCCACCTCCCGAGACCACCTAGGTGAACTGTTGAAAATTATTTTTTCCTACCGTTCACCTTTAATTATATAGTGTAATTAACGTAATTATTTAGTGTAACGCCGCCGCATGTCAGAAAACATTTGGGTTACCATACCTACATTCTTACAAGCGCGCGCAAAGTTAGTGTACGCGGAGATTTTTATTCGTGATCAGGAACCAATTTTTCTAATTCAGTACATAATGCTAAATACGATTAACTTGTACCTATCAAAAACAAACGTTCTTTTATTTCTGCATAAAACTGAATTAGAAATTACGATTTAAATAAAAAACATTGTCACGCTAACGCTAATTTAAATCTCAGACTCAGACACGAGACCTAGCTAGATCGATACCCCTATATTCCAAATTTCATCAAAATCGTTAGAGCCGTTCCCGAGAACGTGATTGCAAATATATATAGTCCCTGGGCGACCGAGGTCACCTCGGGTGAAATACGGAGAAAACGAATTTTCCCAGACATGAGACCTAGCTAGATAAATTTCTCGCCCCCGTAAAGCACTATATTCCAAATATCATCGAAATCGTTAGAGACGTTTCCGAGAACGTAATTGTAAATATATATAGGTACCTACCTATATATATAGGTATTTATATACAAATATTGCTTGGTTATAATAGTATAGGATAAATAGGAAATCTCTTATTGTAAACTAGTATAATCTTTTTTAAATTATAAAATATAAATAAAACACATATCATTATCTTGTTATTTATTTTAATTACCAACCTACAAACTAGTCAACCGCTATTTACAGCTTTGATTACTATTTCATAGCTTTCGCTATAGTATTAAATATCTGAGACATTTTAATATATATTTGGAACGAAATTTCAAACGAAAATGTATTCTACGGTGTAAGAAATAAGATTTAATGTATTGCTATCCTATCGTATCACAGAAATCTAAATTATGTATGTAAGACGAACTCATAAGAAAATATTGTACAAAGCAAAAACAAAATAAGAAAATATATAGCCAGAATCAAACATGAAGTCAGTCAATTTATGGGAATTTATGAAATCGAATATTGGAATTATTTCTTCTATTACAAAGATATAAGGCCCATATTTGAATGATGCGTTTCGTAACTCACTAGCTACGATACAGTCATGTGTATAATAGGGGTGTAGGCTAAGATTTTTTTACGATGCCATTCGAACCAGTTTTTGGAGAGGTACAAATGTATGTATCAGAACAACTACAATTAAAGAACATCTGAGACAAAGCTTGCCCTCGCTGGCGGCAGCCCAAAACGCATCATATTAATTGACATAAAAGTATGACGTCACAATATGCTATTTGTACTAATCATTGTATGGAAAATCAAGTAAATTACTGTTTCGGTCGCGAAATACTGCGTGTAGGTCGATAGTTGTCATACAATTTTGTTTCTATAAAAGCGTAAGGATTCTATTGGTAGCTTTAAATTTACTCTTGGACAATAAAAAAATGCATAAGTTTTCCAAACTTTCAACGTTCCTAATATTTTTATGATTTTAAACATATTTTTTAAATATATACTTTATGACAATAATTTGATGGTTTACTATCCATTTAGCAATACAGCGTTATCAAGTTTCACACACCCCTATTGTATGATCCGTAACAAAACATGAATAAAATACTGCTACCGCACTGGTTGGTTCCACTGGCAAAATAATATAAATTGCACGCTTATTTAATATTGACAATCAATTTTGTAGATAAAAAAACTGTCATTTTACTAACCAATTCCATCATCTCTCTGACGCAGATTTTTACCCATTTGAATGACAACGAAGATACGCGACGCGCCAGGAGCGTCTATATACGTCACTACGCAAAAGTCTTGCAGCAAAAACATTGGCAACATCCATCGTATGGTTTAATATAGTGTTTAAAGGAATAATTCTAAGTATCGAAGCTAGACCATTGGCCTCCATGAATAGTTTACGCTTTGCTTCTTTTCGATTCCTTGACTTCTTCTGGCTCAGTGGCGCCCCTTACCGTTTCAGTAGAACTAGGCTTAGTGGCGCCTTTTACTGTTTGAGTAGAACTAGGCTCAGTGGCGCCTTCTGCTGTTCGTGTAGAACTAGGCTCATTGGCGCCTTCTGCCGTTTGAGCAGAACTATCTTCAATGGATTTCTTATCTTTAATAGCTTCCTTGACGGCGTCCACGAGACTTTGATTCGCTGCTACGGATACCTTTTTACCTGTGAAAGGTGGAACGTCAGTGTCAGTTAACTTATTTACAAGTTTAATTTGTGTTGTTCTCAGGGAAAAGGAACTTAAGTCGCGCATGTGTATGGGATCATCGTCAATCCATTATATTATTATGAATGCGGAAGTAACTCCGTCTGTTACCTTTTCACGCTGAACCGATTGTGATGAACTCTGAATATCGCGGGCAAGAGCTAGTAAGGGCATAAGCGCTTGCTACAGTAAAGTCGTTTTTCCCCGAGAATTATACATAAAAACTTGCTTTGTTTGTGTGAGGTGTGCAATAAAGAGTATTTGTATTGTATTGTATTGTAATATATGTAACCAGAACTAGTAAATTACACTACCGGTCAAAAGTTTAAGTTCACTCTTTGTTTTAGGTACAATGAGTACTTTTGGACAATAATTTTTTGCAGTTCGGAAGCCGAAATTTGTTTCCAACTGATCCGTTATTGTTTCCAGAGATTTGTTTAATTAGTCAGACACAATTCACGTACATTTCTAAACAACGCATTCCCTAAAATCTTATAGGAATGACGGCAAAGGCTGAGCCATATATGGGCTTGCCACTTAAAACGTACAATGATCAGATACAATGTTGGTTTTTAGGGAATCAGTTGTTTAGAAATCTACGTAAATTGTGTCTGACTAATCAAACACATCTCCGTAAATAATAACGAATCAGTTGGAAACAATTTTCGACATCTGAACTGCAAAACATTATCGCACAAAAGTACAAATTTGTACCAAAAACAAAGGGTGAACTTAAACTTTTGACCGGTACTGTATAAAGATTGACTTGACTTGAAATGTACTACCTTAAATGGCAAAAGTATGTTATCCCAAACTAATAAGTGTTTATTTCTATTTATTATGTATTCGGAAAGGCATTACTCACTAACTTTTGATACTATACGACTTACAAATAAATAACTACGACTACTTAATGATCTACTTCAATAATATTGGAGTAAGCAGAAATTCCTAAAGAAAAAACTTCTAAAATCAAATTTACCAATGTATGCAATTACTAGGTACTAGCAGAATATCAGTGCTCACGCGAGCAAAGCAAAACTGAGCTAGTACAGTCAGCAGCAGAAGTAGCTAAGCGGGCCGGGTGTTCAAAATTACCTGCACACGACTTTATTCTTAAGAAATTAAGAGCGTGTGTAGGTTATTTTGAACACCCAGCCCGCTTAGCTTCTTCGGCTGCTGACTGTACCTTTTTGGCATTGTTGCAACGCACAGTATGACTTTAATTTAATTTATATTTATCTTTTTCGTAACACAATTGTTTTTACTTGTTCTTTTACCTTTTACTCTCTAATTCTTTTTTTGTGTACTTTTTTTATTTTTGATGATGTTCAAAATGCCAAATAAATGATTTATCTATCTATCTGATTCCTAAATGTTTCATGTTTGTACTACGTTCAGCTGTATTAACTTCCAAATGTTTTAGTGCCTAATCAAAAATGTATTCACAATTCATAAGTAGATAACAATAAGAAATAATACCGTCACATTAGATGGACAATAACTCACATGGAACGTATCTAAGGACATCCTTTTCATTAAATGGTGTGACCTATAAGAAGCAATGTCATGAATTCATTGATTCTAGTCCAAACTTTTGAATTCTGGGCATTCTACGGATTGTCCTTGAATATCGGTTAGTATTTTAGTACAACCACAGAATCGAAAAAAAAAAAAACGAAAAATTATATAGTTATTGAACCCGCGTACAAAATTTCACGAGAATCGTTTGAGAAATGCGACCTGTAGAGAACAGCCGGACATCTGGACATCCGAACGTACGAATTTTGGCCCAATCTGTATAGAGAACTTCGCTTCGCTCGCTCGTTCGTATTTCACCTACTTTCAGTATCGCACGTACATACCTTTTGCATGGTCGAGACCACAGAACACTAAATACTATAGAAGGGGTATCAAGCGCGGTTTGTATCGGGAGCGGTGTCGCCTCATCCCCTCCACGTCGCCTACAACTTTGTGAGCGACTGCACGGCGATCAGGTGACGTTGGCGCGAAAGCTAACTGCGCATGCTTAAAGTAGTGGCGCGCGTGCCACGCCCACATCGCCTTTCTATGGTATTTAGTGTTCTGTAGTCGAGACTATAGCATGATGGTAAGGGTTGCCAAAAAGGATACAAAAATGAAACAACAATTTGTCAGAATTTCATGTATTCGAAATAACGATTTTTACAATCTTATTGACCATCATACTATATCCCTTAGTTTGATAAGTTAAGAAACCTTTCAAAAACATGCACACTTAGAAATAATTCAACATTCATAAATATAAATACATATAAAGCATGAATAGAAGGGCCAATCAACTTTTCCATGTTATTCTGTCCCGGTAAAAATACTATAAATTGGATTTTTATCATGCTAAGGAGATCGAATTGGTTTACCAATATAATAAAAACACGGGTTTAGTGGATTAAAACCCCATAACATCATAGTTTTAAAGAGTGACCCAGGAGACGTCACCATGGCAACGAGCAACAATAGTTGATTGGCCCAGAAAACATTAATCTCCGGCACGTAAATAGAACCAACGCAATTCTTATTTTCGGGTGTAATCTGAGGTTGTGGCAAATAATGGTTTACCCGCCCAAATTAAGTAGGTTGTTTATGGTAAGCCATTACCCATTTTAAGATCAGTTCTTAATTTAGACAAGCCTTTCCGTCCCTCATTGTGGCATCACGTATAGCTTGTCCAGAGTAATATAGGGCCATGTGCTTACATCTCTGTCACTCATGTTTGTATGTGTGTGTGAGCCTCACTATACCTATACTTTCTCAGTGAACTGCGCGAACGCCGCCATCTTGGTTCTACTTACGTGCCGGGGATTATAACCTCACTTTATACGTATGTATATAGTACGATAAATAAATATACTTGTGTACGTAAAGACAACATTTACATCAATAAGTCATTATATACGACGTTTTGGCGATCATATTAGATTTAAAATCTGACTGTAATGTTTTCTATATTATTATAATTTAGATGTTTATATAGTCCTTTCACGTATATGTTTATATCATATTGCATTACCTCTACTGGTTAAAAGGCTCTTAGTATTGCCAAACCGAAGAGTAGCACAGCACAGCATATAATATTTACACCAAATACACTACTGCATATTAATTTAACAATTTAAAACTAATATCACTACTCATAACAATCCATTCACGCGTCATACAATTCGGGATTTTGCTCCCTCTGCTTTTTAATAGCGTTCTGATACCCTAAGCCCCTACTCACACCGCTATCTTCTCTTTCTTGCTCCATCTCTCTCCTTCTCATGTAAGCGTCAAAACCGGCCCTGTCAAGCGGGTCATTCATGATGACAATCAGACATACGATCACAGACATACCGAAACCTACTAAAAACCAAGGTTTATTAACCCTGTAAGTCTCTACTAAGTTCTCTAGAAACGTCCAAGATTTAGTTGTCTCCCGATGGGTGTCCTCTGAATCTTTATTAGCTTCATGTATTGTATCCTGTTTTTTGTGACTAGACTTGTCTGTAAAACAAATTGGTCCGATAATGTTTGAGCGAACGGGTCAGCTAAGGTGAGAAGCGGCTTTAGGTAGTTGTTTCATGATTTCTTACCGTCTCTGTCATATGACACACCTAGGATTTGGCCGGGGGTATCTTCCTCTAGTTCTGCATACGCGTAGATAAGGGCCTTTTGCTTCTCGCTGAGGGTTGCTGGGACCTGGGAATTGGACAAAAGAAATCCTCCATGTATATGCGACTACTCGTAAATTGTTAATCATAATAGGTATTTAACTAATTTTAGGCGGTGAAACTGTTAATTAATCGGTACTGTTTGGTTTCCACGGGACAGGCCCAGCCTAGTGTGGGACCATAGCCTCTGTTCTGTATTGCTTTTTCCGGAAATAAAATATATTTCATTTCATTTTTCATTTCATATTTTTTACCTATTAACACGCATCTTAAAAAGTGGGATCGAAAGTCTAATTTCCTTCTTGTTCTTCACATTACTATGAGTATATCGAATGATGAATAGGCTTGTGTTCTAAATTTTTTTACGATACCATTCGAACCAGTTTTTGGAGAGGAACAAATGTTTGTATGATAACAACTACAATTAAAGAATATAAAATAAATACCCAAAACAGATATACAGGGTGTCCCAAGGCTATGCCACATGGAGGGAAAGTACCTTGAATATTATAGATGGAACATTTTACTGAAAGAAGACATTATTTTACTTTAAAAAACAATTTAAACTGCATTCATAGATCTTTAAATAATTACATGGTTGAACCGGGCATTGAACCCGCTACACGAGAAAGAATTAAATAAAAATGTTAAAATGCATGATCTTCCTTTTATTTCTGACACTATGTTATTTAGCAAAAAATAATCCTTACGATAAAGCCTTTCAATCGGTATGATAAAGCTACAGGGTATTTTTTTTCTCGTGTAGCGGGTTTGATTCCCGGTTCAACCATGTAATTATTTACAGATCTATAAATGCAGTTTAAATGGTTTTTAAAATTAAAACAATGTCTTCTTTCAGTAAAATGTTCCATCTACAATATTCAAGGTACTTTCCCTCCATGTGGCATAGCCGTGGGACGCCCTGTATATTTATAGTTTATCGCTGGCTGTTCACACCAACAGCGATGAACTATATATATCTCTCTCTTTTATTTACATGGAAGCGATTATCTTTTGTTCATTAAGAAAATCGCCGATAGCTCATCGCTCGTTGCCGGCGGTGGGACAAGTGCTTTATACTTACATATTATATAAGTACAATTTGCAAAGCGTGATCTGCGTTTAGGACATTATGCGTTCAGGTCATTTTGCGTTTAAGACATTTTCTTGATTTAGGGCATGCATTTTTTTTCAAATTGGCCGTCTTTTTCTCCTGACTGTACAAACAAATTTGGGTATCTCCGGATTTGAACAAGCAGACCAACCTTTATTTTGATATGGACGTAATGATCTCCGTAACCGTGCTTGCTGACCAGCTTCATACCCTTCCCTGACAGTCTGATCAGTCGGTGCGATGAAGTTCCTGGCAATATCTACAACAACAGAGAGACAAACTATTATATGCCTTATATCCTTCTTCTTAGAGTACTCAACAGTACCACAGGGCTTTTCAAAAAAACTTAAAATGTACGGAATATCATTTGATATTTAGCAATAGCTCTTCGGCAAAGGCCAAAGGCTACGGGCTCCTTTAGGGTAAAACCAAGAAAACGGTTCAATAAACACCAAACGGTTATGAAAAATAAACCTCTGCTGTAAGAAACTCGCGATACTGTCTCATTATTTCACCAGTATCTACCGAATGGCTCGATATGTAACCATTTCATGAATAAATTAAATAATTAATTATTTCTAGTTCGAGTCGGAGGTGGGCTTCAAGACTCGCTTTTTGAAGTCTTTCATATCGTCTAACTCAAATTCACTCAATTATCAAAACACTTGGTATTGATTAGTATATCAATGTATTATGATACAAACCTGGAGTGTATGGTCTTCATACAGGCCCTGTATCCGGACCGTGCCACCCAGCATGGCTTGGGACACGGAAATCTGAAAGCGAAAACAAAAACGTAAACGTATGAAAACGTGTACATAGCTCTACATCTAGGAAATGTTTTAATTTATCATGGAAAGTAAGTAGATAAAGAAAATAAAACGCGTATTTAAAGGTACGCATTAGAGCAGCCTCGGGTTGAGGCACGCACGGCTCACCTATTTTGCTCTAATTCGTTCGTAATTTTGCTCACGCGCCGTGCGCGAGCAGCCTAGAGGCGGTCTGTTGCCCGTGCTCAAAGACACCTCAGTGTGCGTGCCTCGCGTCACCTGGACGTGTATCTGAGCGTGCCGCGGACAGAGCGACAAGATCGAACTTGTTTGTGCGCGAGGCGCGTACGAATTTGAGCAAGTGGGGGGAACTACAACCCTTGGGGGTGGGGGAGGGAGGAAGGGTGGGCCGTCCTCCACGCCCGCGGGCACCGGCACCGTCACCTTCTTGCGTTGCACCTTCGAGCACAACACGAACAGTGTACACTAACACTTACCATACAGTCGGAGTGCACGTCCGGGCCGTCCCTGCGGAAGTACTTGGAGGCCTCCACCTTGAAGGTGACGAATATCTCCGAGCTGCCGACCGCCATGCGCACCGTCTGCCCGTCCTCCACGCCCGCGGGCACCGGCACCGTCACCTTCTTGCGTTGCACCTTCGAGCACAACACGAACAGTGTACACTAACACTTACCATACAGTCGGAGTGCACGTCCGGGCCGTCCCTGCGGAAGTACTTGGAGGCCTCCACCTTGAAGGTGACGAATATCTCCGAGCTGCCGACCGCCATGCGCACCGTCTGCCCGTCCTCCACGCCCGCGGGCACCGGCACCGTCACCTTCTTGCGTTGCACCTTCGAGCACAACACGAACAGGGGTGTACACCACAGAACACTAAACACTATAGAAAGGCGATGTGGGCGTGGCACGCGCGCCACTAATTTGAGCATGCGCTCAAAGCTTTCGCGCCAACGTCACCAGATCGCCGTGCAGTCGCTCACAAAGTTGTAGGCGACGTGGAGGTGTTGAGGTGGCGACACCGCTTCCGATACAAACCGCGCTTGATACTCCCTCTATAGTATTTAGTGTTCTGCGGTGTACACTAACATTTTTTGACAATGCCAGTTAAAGTCTTAGGTGTCCCGTCGTTTCACCAAAATCCATTTAGCAAATTTACACTTAACAAACAACAATTAGCAAAATATTGTATTGAAAAATATTTTTTTTACAAGTCAACTTTTTACAAATGACTCATTGGACCAAATAATCAACAAACAAATTTATATTTTACAACTCAACTTTCTACAAATGACTCATTTAACCAAATAATCAATAGGCAATTTTACATTTTATAAATTATCGAACAACAGGAACAGGGACTTTAGTGGCAAAACCGACTCATATCGCTCCCGCTTTCGCCTTCGAGGTAATTTTTTTTATAAAAGAGCGGAAATACTTGTTTGCAAAAAAATATTGTAATTTTTATCCTACGCACTACTTAAATATGGGATACAAATCGTATGCCATTGCAATATTTTTGGTAGTGGCAAAACCGACTTTTATTTTTTTTATAAAAGAGCGGAAACACTTGTTTGCAACAAAAACAATTTTTTATTTTTTATTATCAAACAAACAGTCATACAAAAATATTCATACATGCTATCTTAATACTAAACAGACCTATAGTTTCCAATATAAATAAAAAAACGTATATATTAAAGATATGTAAGTCGAAAATCCATATGCTCGACACCTTATAATTGTAATTTTGCAACACAAACATTGTAATTTTTATCCTACGCACTACTCAAATTGGGATATAAATCGTATGTTATACGAAACGATACATTTGCCAAAAAAAAACTTTATTATTGAATACATTTGACGTTATGTACTTATCTAATTGAGTGTTTGTCAAGTAAACGTTTGTAAAATGAAATTTTTGCGCAATAACACGTTTTACAAATAATTATTTGATGAAGCGTTTTTTGTCAAACGATAATTTCCTATTCATTTTTTGGTTATACATTAGTGAACCAAAGACTAAAGTGTCTATTATTGTCTATAATTGTGTGTGTTTGACTGTATTGCAGGGTTGGTAAAAATCATGATTATTATAAAAAAAAACATAATCAAAGTCAAAGTCAAAGTGATTTATTCTTCAATTTAGGCATATTATATGCACCTATGGATGTCGATAAACTACCACCGGTTCGGAAAGTAAACCTCTGCCTCGAGAAGAACCGGCGTAAAAAACTCGGCGAGGTGTCATTTTTTCAAAACAGTATACAATATATCAGTATCAGAGTATTATAAAATTTTAAAATTACATTGCTACAGTAGGAAGCCTATTTATTTTACGACAGATTTCTAGTGCAGGATTTTATTGCTGCCAAATATCCCTATCCATGATGTAGTCGTTTATCTTATAATATGCTTTTGAAATAAGTGTCCGTTTTACGACAGATTTGAATTTAGAGTCAGTAAGTTCGGTAATGTGTTTTGGAATTTTATTGTAGAATTTTATACAATTTCCCAAGAACGACTTTTTCGCTTTTACTAGCCTGTAAAAAGTTGTTTTGAGCTTCCCTGCGTAATAATCCGATTAATTTGATTAAAATCAGATTTTTTTCATTTTTTCATTTTCTTGTCTTTTTGAAAAGCGAAATGCGTCTCGTGTTTTAGTTTCGGGGAATCCTGGAACCGTTTCGGTACCATGCGTCACGTACTATAGTTTCGGGGTTTCCCCGAAACTGTTACGCTATGACTCGCTTGCACATTGTGTGCGTGCCGTAGTGGTCCGGGGAATTCCCTAAACAATTTTGGCCCGATTTGGTTGTAGTAAAAATTTTATGATTTAAATCAAAGATTTTTTTTGAAAAAATCCCTTGATTAAAATCACGATTTAAATCACTGATTTAAATCATATCAACCCTGCTGTATTGTCTATTATTTTCAATGAGGTGGTATAGTCATTATGGCAACATTTTAGTTGGCTCAAATACCTTATGGCGTCTTCGGAAGAAAAATACACTTCTAGTTTTTTTATTAAAAATATAAAAAGGATGTTTTGCACACTTGAATTGTCAATAATGTAAAAGTATATCGGCATGTTATTTTTATACCTATATACCTAATAATACTCGATATCGATAAAATAATGTTTCTATCACTGGCTAGATTACGATAGTGTTTTGTTTTGCCTTGATAAATCCGGGCTCTGTTCATAACATTACGATTAATTATAATTACTGTCTCAATGCAAATATCCATTGCTGGCGGAGATAGAATTAAAATTGCATGAAATGTTCGATGAAATGGAAAACCTCTATTACTCTTTAGACTTACCGATTGTCCTTTTCCTTCGCACTCGGCGCAGGGGAATTTGATCAACATACGTGTCCCGTGACAGTGCCGACAGGTGGACCGCATCACGAAAGGACCTAAAATTTGACAAAATACATGTTAGAAACAACTTTTTTCTGTCGGAAGTTGATTAAAATCTCTAGGGTCAGTTTTTAAAATCGTGATTTTATGATCCTTAAATCTACATTATATTTGCTGTCATTTTTAACCCCTTGTTTTACGGGCTGTCTTCTACATCCATGTTGTTACCACCTTCTAAAACTCTATCATATTGTCTCCTAACGGGCCTGGGTAACTACAAGAAATTGTTGATAGACCCAAATATAAAATAACCATAACAGACATTTTTAGAGAAAGGGATTAAAGAAAAAATATAAAATTGCGATCTGTAAATGTATTCAGGCAACGTGGAAACCACTTGTAATACATTCATTCTAGATTTTTTAGCGGCAAAATTTATAATTAAGTTTTAATGCTGCTGTGTTTTACCTTTAGGCGAGTACATTATAACACACTACTCTCCCGCCCCCCCCCACCTTCGGCTTCACCCCTCCCCCCCTTGAAAAGTGTCCCATTTTACAGATTTTCTCAATTTTCAGGAAAACGATACAAGCTATGATAAAATGGTCAAAGACTAAATTATTTATTAATAAATTTCCTACAAATAAGTACAAACATTCATTTTGATACGAGTTATAGTTTTCAAGCTATGGTGCGCCAAAGTTTACTAAAAATCTGTCAGTCACAAAAATGAAACATTTAACACTCTACTAAATAATAATGTTTAAAATGTAACACAAGAAATGCGTTACAATCATCATCATCATATCAGCCGAAAGACGTCCGCTGCTGGACATAGGCCTCCCCCAAAGAGTGCCAAATTGACCGGTCCTGCGCCACCCGCATCCAGCGAACTCCCACGACCTTTACTAGGTCATTAGTCCACCTTGTGGGAGGGCGTACCCACGCCGCCTTCCGGTACGTGGTCGCCACTCGAGAACCTTTCCACCCCGACGGCCATCGGTTCTACGTGCAATGTGCCCCCCCGCCCACTGCCACTTAAGTTTAGCGAATCCAATCGCGTTAAAATATATTATACTTATTATCTATCGCCGTCGTCACCATTATCTTGGAGAGTTTTGTTGAATTGAAGCCACTTAGGGCCCTGGCAATATTTGCACATGGTGGAGCAAGGCAATCCAGCTTTGATGCATCCAGATCTTTTTCCGCAGCCTTTCTTGCAGCTACATGATACTAGTTTTAGTATCCACTGTGGAGCTGGTGATTTTGTTGTATATATTGGTGATAAAAAGTTATCATCCTTTTTCCAGCCCCGGTTTTCTGGGTTCAATGCGTTTCCTCGCCATAATTGAACTTGATGAAAAGTACGCATTGAATGCTGAGTGAATGCTGACGATCTGCAGCTGTAGGTGGTAACTTTGATAATATCACCGTATTGTTCCTCAGACCAACGTATTTGTTGAAGTGGACGTATCGTAATTTGTGAAGATTTGTTTCGCTTTGCTTAGCGCCATACAAAACCAGAATATATTTTTCTACTGCTTCTGCTACTTGCTCGTATGAGGCATCTGGATTATTGAAAACGTTTAACGTACCTTGTAAGTCAATTTTTTTATTAAGCACAATAGACTGAACCTTTTCTTTGCCGCAGAAAGCTGATGTAGTATCGCAACCACTTATTGCATGCAGAAAGAGGATTGATTCTCTGCAGTTTTCGACTACATCTCCACCAAATAAGCTTCGAGTGCTGTAAACTCTCTTTTTTATTGTCCCTTGACCCTCTTTCAGAATGAAACTGTTCTTGGATAGTGGAGCAAGACCCAGAAATAGGACCAATAGGTCGATATATTGCCTAACCACTACGACATTTTGGTTCCTTTCGGCTTCTTGTAGCAGCTGTTCGTACTATGAGCATGTCTGCGTCGTCAATTGCCGTTAATGTATTTATCCTCTCGCTGTTAAGTTTGTCGCAAAGCTGCAGAATAAAACGTTCTTTGTTTGCGATATTGCTTAAAAAAATGCGTTTGTTTCTGTTATACGTCTGTTCTCATTAAATTCAATCTCTGGGCACTTTCGGTTTAGCATCCGTTTCAACCTTTTACAGCTTTTTGTACTGGTACCTACAGTTTTCGCCATAGCCATCTAATACAACGATAACCTCCTATCCGAAACATTTTTAATGTACCTAACATAAGCAGCGTAAATATCAGAGTATACATGTTACAAATCACACTCTATGAATCAGCGAACCACCATCTAAAACGTAAAATCGATCGTTGTACAGTATCGGTTCAGGGACATTATTAAAAATGTCGTATTAGGGCAGATTTTTTGTTTTTCTAATTCCTTTGCATTTTTTTTCAAACAATGAGAGAGTTGTACTGTCGTCAATTCATGACAAAAACAGTCACTTAAATCTTTTGGGGAGTGGATTTTGCACACAATCCTCTGGAATACTAGATTTAGCGCGCGCGAATATTTAAATTGTGATTATTTGCTGGCTATACTTTTTTAGTAACTTTGGCGCACCATAGCTTGAAAACTATAACTCGTATCAAAATAAATGTTAGTACTTATTTGTAGGAAATTTATTAATAAATAATTTAGTCTTTGACGATTTTATCATAGCTTGTATGGTTTTCCAGAAAATAGAGAAAATCTGTAAAATGGGACACTTTTCAAGGGGGGGAGGGGTGAAGCCGAAGGTGGGGGGGGTGGGAGAGTAGTGTATTATAATTTACTCACCTATAGGTAAAACATAGCAGCATTAAAACATAATTATAAATTTTGCCGTTTTGCCCATACATTGAAATCTAGAATGAATAGATTATTGCATATAAATATCATATTGAAATCTTTACGTTTTTCTTATATAAAAATGTGTATAAAATTGTAGTCTAACAAGTGTCTACTCGGTGCGCGAGGACTGGTACTTCGGAAAACCTCGTGAAAACGTTTCCATCCTAGTGCCTCCGCCATAAGTACACAGCGTACACTTCATAGCCTTGGTGCCGGGCTCAGCTACAATGTTCACGTCCACATTCGTGTCCACGTGTGACTTTTATGAACCTAAGATTTGCCATGTAGGATGTTACTAAAATGTTACTGTACCTCGTGAAAACGTTTCCATCCCAGTGCCCCCACAGTAGGTGCACTTGATGGCCTTGGTGCCTGGCTCCGCGCGCGAGCCCTGGCACTTCGGACACGTGTCTACTATGTTCACGTTTATATCCTTGTTTACGCCGCGAGCGGCTTCCGTGAAACGGAGATTTACTATTACCTGGAACATTATTTAATTTGTCAATATAATAATTGCTTATCTAATTTATTCTTCAATTAGTAACCATTTTTGCACACCCAAGAAAAAAAGGACTAATTGGGAATGGATGAAATTTTTAGAAATGCCTGATTATTTTTTTGGTAATAGGAATAACCTTCCTCAGCACCAGAAAAAAGTTTCAGGTGTTTCAGCTGCGTCAGTTATTTTTGAAAAATATAAACAGTTTCCTCATTTACGTTTTGGGTCAGTTACGGTAAATAGACACTTTCCTTGATCTGTCTCATATTACAAAAAACTATCTTAAATATATGTGGTGAACTGACACTGGTAATGACCAATATAGCTGCTGCAAGTGTCAATATCATTGCCAGTGTTAGTTTATTACACATATTTAGTATATTTTTTTGTAATATGAGACCGATCGAGGAAGGTGCCGTAACTGACCCAAAACGTAAGTGAGGAAACTGTTTATATTTTTCAAAAAAAATTGACGCAGCTGAGAAACGTGAAACTTTTTTCTGGTGCTAAGGAAGGTTATTCCTATCACCAAAAAAATAATCAAGCATTTCTAAAATTTTCATCCATTCCCAATTGTAATACCACCCACAAAAAATCACTGAACAGCATCTAACCCATTCAAGACCAACAATTGCAAAGCAGAAAAATGCTACAACAGTGTGGCACACTTAGCTTTGCTTTACCTCAAATGGGTTAAATGGTTACTTACTTCCTGAGCAGCACCGAATCCAAACTGACTCTCCGCAAAATCACTAAATGATTCACTCTTGAAACCAGCATCACCAAATATTTTCCTGAACAGCTCTTCAGGATCTATTGTTGCCTTATATTGCCACTGGTGGGTAAACCCGTCGGCGCCACCCGGAGCACCTCCCATGCCCATCTGCTCTGACGTTGTACCAAATGTGTCATACTGCTTACGCTTGTTCTCGTCAGAGAGAATCTGTAACATGAATTAGACACTAAGAGACTATAAATTATGATTAATGTCTTTTAAAGTTTGAATAGTTAATTCATTCCAATTTTGATTAACTCTTTGATACAACAATCAATGAACAGAAAAGGATTTCACATCAATATCAGCAGTAATCAATCTAAAATAATATAAACACTAGATAATTGAAATAAAATTACTATTACTTAATTTAAGTAAATAATAACATTTGAATGATATTAGCATAATTTTTACAAGCTTTTATTTTTATTACCTCATAAGCCTCTGAGACTTCCTGAAACTTCCGAGACGCCTCAGGGTCAGATTTATTCGCATCAGGGTGGTATTTCTTCGCTAGTTGATAGTAAGCCTTCTTCACATCTTTAGGGGACGCATTCTTCGATACTCCCAGCACCTTGTAGTAGTCGACTCGAGCGGCCAGACAGTTGGTAGTGTGAATGTATCGGTGTCTAGGAGTCGCAGTGTTATCTGATAATAGTATAAGAGGTTATGTTTCAATACATAGTTGAAAATATTGTTCTGTTGAAAATAAATTATTTCAATCATAAATACGAACGATATTCATTGTAACTTTGGCAGTAAATAAAAGCCGGTGATGTAATAAATGCATGTCAAAACTTACATTTGAATTTTGTGTGCGCTAATGATGCAATCGCAATTGCAGGGCCGCCAAGAAAATGTTCGCACTTATTACATTTATGGACGAATCGGCATGAAGTTTTGTTAATATTATTACTAAACACTGCAGTAAGGGTTTTCGGATTTAAAAACCCGATGATACTCCGGGTAGGAGCCATTTTGAAAGAAATAGGTTAGAAACGTCAAATGTCAAAAAATATTTCACTCATGCCCGGTTTTCATGGAAATGTTGCAAGTTTTTTTTTAGTTTTTTTTGGGGAAAAGTGTTTAACCGAATTGTAATCGTATGATATGGGATTCTAATTATATCTTCAGCGCAACCAATTCTAATAGTGATTCAATTCATATAATATATTTAATTCAAATAGATTTTAGACGAATCGATAACTATAAAATTGGCATTGACTACTATTGACATTGTCATACATATCGTTTAACGGGCAACACAGTATTCCTGGGCAACGGTAGGCAAGGATGATATATAAACAAAAAATGAGCTTAAAAATGCCAATTAATGTATTCAATATTGAGATAAGTGCTTAATTTCGTGTAGAATTGTATCAGTGAAGTGTGCTAAAATTGTAAAGTATAGGACCAGTGCATAAAAATGGCTTCAGTAAGTGTACGGGATCAGAAGATCGAACAGCAAGTTAGTATCAATTATTTAAATATTTCCCACTAAATTAAACATTAAGTGTATTCTGCACTAAACTACGAATAACGAGCATCAGCCTAAACCTTTAAATATTTGTTCTAGCGTCAAATAATGGAGCAAAAGATGAAACAAAAACGACAGAATTCTGGTATGGTTCAGGCCAATGATCTAAGAGTTGGGTCAGCTAAGCGCCCCATATCCGGCAGCAGATCACGTGAATTGCACGGTGAGTAATCCACGACCCTATAACACATACAATTCCTGTGTTTATGAATGATAGATGTTTTAATTTGGCCATGCATGAGTGTGATTAATTTTCCTCATTTATTTCGTTATCCGCATTGTCTTTTTGTTTAATGGCAGGCTATGATGGTCCGATGCAATTCCTTATGTCGCCAGTGAATCCAGACCAAGTAATACCCCTCCAAACTAATAGGATATCCACCTACGATGGTAAGTTGCCCTACTTATGATTTATATATTTATCCGTCATTTTAGCATGTTCCATGTCTTTATTATGATTCATGTTGTATATGATTCCTAGTTATCTGCTAGCCCCAGTTAACACATTTGTCATCAAGTCATCTTTTGTTTTGTTTGGTCTACGACATGTACTGGCACTGACTGTCCCTGAACATGTTAAAATGTTAATACCTGGTTGACATTTCACTCAGTAGTACAGAACTTATGCTAAGTGTTACATAGTGAACATGATTTGTTTTATAAGTATATAGGTGCCGCTGCTGATCTGCCTGCATTTAGCCTCAGGACAAAATATAGCCTGTGTCTGCCCTGATGGTCCGTTATATATACTGGTGAAAGATTTTTTTAAACTGATGAATGTTTCTGGAGGCCCTCTACATATTAAACACTTTTTTTATTTTTTTATATAGCCTCTATTCCTGACATCCAAATGTTGTATTTCGTATTTAGTTATCCTTATTTAAGTCTGCTTGCCAAACGGCAATATAAGTGCTGCCGTAAATCAATCTTTATGAAGGTACATTACCAAAAGTGCACATGAATATTGAACAATCATAAAAACCATATCATAAAGTAGTGTTTGTATTGAGTGGTTGTTATAGAAACAGATCCATTCATCAATGTACCTGATTCATAGTTTATGACTCAATCCATCAACTAAACTAGAAAACAAGTTCCCCCTATTTGTTATGAATCATTTTTTAACCACATATTGGTCATATTCGACATACCATAGTTTAACATATAAATGTGAATATGTAAAACAACTAAGTAGTAAGAAATAAAGTAGGTACCTTGACGGCGAAATCTTGGAGAATTTATAATATCTTAGCTATCGCGTGGCTTCGCCCGTTGTAAAGAACACAGGCAAACCCGCGGGACAAAATATAGCCCATGGCCACCAAAAAGGTCCATTCTATACACCTGTGAAAGAAGTTATAAACTACACAAACTTATAAACTCACAGACCTCTTTGTAATATTAGGTACTTTTGATTCTTATTTCCCCATTTAATAACATAGTGCCTGGGCGACCGAGCTCTGCTCGGATGAACATGGAGAAAATACGGAGAAAACTAATTTTCCCGGAGATGAGACCAAGCTACTATATTTTTCGCCCCCGTAAACCCCTACAATCCAAATTTCATTGAAATAGTTACAGCCGTTTTAAAGAACGTGTTTACAAATATATATCCGGAATTACCAAAAGCGAATATGATGGTCTCACTTACTTTTGCCAAAAGACCGACCACGAAATCGCAAAAAAAAACTGCTGTTTCATACATTAACTCTAAATTAACTCACAGTTAACTCTTAATTGGCTCTTATTTTTTTGCGATTTCGTGGTTGGTCCCATGGGAAAAGTTGTTCAGTATGACCATCTTATTCTTGCTCCACAACCCCGGAATCATCCTGTATATCCTACTAATATTATAAATGCGAAAGTTTGGATGTTTAGATATTTGTTACTCAATCACGCTTAAACGGCTGAACCAATATGGTTGAAATTTTGCACGAAGATAGTTTATAGCCTGGATTAAAATATAGGATAGTTTTCAGAGATGGGCATTAATCGATTAATATTTTAGTTAACTAATCAATCGACTAAAAATATCAATCGTCATTTTTTAGTTGCAACTAATTTAGTTGCGATTGAATTAGTTGTGAGAATGTTCGACTAACAACTAAATTAGTTTTAGTTTCAATCGACTAAATTTCACGATTAAATCTATATTAAAACTACGTAGTCGCTCGTTTTTGCATTTTTTATCTTACAATATGTAACTACAAGTGGTATGTATGTAACATTGGAGGTACTCGTATGTTGTATGTAACACTTGTAACTATGTTAGTTTGGGTAGAATTTTGCGACTTATTTTGAAGCAGATATCTTCAATCGATTGAGCTAAAATTATGTATACACATTTAATTTGAAATGCTTGAATGACAATGCAATATTATGGGCCATAATATTTTTATCTAAATATATAAAAAAAGAAACTGACTGACTGACTGACTCAACTGACTGACTGACTGATCTATCAACGCACAGCCCAAACCGCTGGTTCTAGAGATTCCAAATTTGGCATGTAGGTCTTTATAAGTTGTAGGGGTGCACTAAGAAAAGATTTTTCAAAATTCAACCCCTAAGGGGGTGAAATGGGAGTCCAAAGTTTGTATGGAGAAACAAGACTATTTTATTCGAAACTTCACAGGAGTAATCCTAACGATAAATTAGAAAACACGTGTTTCAGGTTTTTTTGAAAATTCAACCCCTAAAATGGGGGAATGTGGTCACAAAGTCTGAAAATCGACATGGGTGTCGTTTCTATGGTTTATAGGGTCGCTGATTGCAAAAAAAAACCATAATTTTAAAATTCAACATGGCGGACGTGAAATACCATCTCCCCTATTGGGATGCGATGGGGTTGAAATGTCTAAATATCAATATGGTTGTCGTTTTTATGGTTTTTTGGGACGTTAATTACGAAAATGGCATCGATTTTGAAATTTAACATTGTGGACATGAAAATTTTTGAAAGTATTTGTGCCAAATTGCAATTCCATTCGAACATAATGTTTCATATACAAAGTTTGATTTATTATAACTGTGTTTTTTAATTTTTTATCTTATCACATATGAACATGTTATTGTAAAAACAACGTTGATTTATTGATAATTTTTGCTCTTACTTATTATTTTTAATATTGCAAGACTAACCTTATATAGTTTAACTAATTACATATCATGGTTGCTTTTATATTTAATATACAAAGTTTGATTTATATAATTGTGTTTTTTTAGTATTATTTCACTAATGCACAAAGTACCCAGTTTTTAATTACCCTTACATAAGATAAATTTAATCCAATTTCAGAGAGATTAGTAGCAAAATAATAGTTAGAACAGAGATCTCACTCCTTAGAAATGGTCAAAATATCGTAAATAATACATGACTATGTTTTTTTAAACATACGTTAAAATGTCCTAATCAGTCTGTCAACATAGCCATACCGAGGTTTTCTATTCAATTTGCTTCTAACATTAGTCGCAAAGAATTTAGTCTAACTAATTAGTCGATTACAAAATTTAGTTGTCCGAAATCAATCGGCAACTAATTTAGTTGCAACTAAATTAGTTGCACTCTGTACAACTACAATTGATCAATCGTCGTTTTCAATCGTCAATCGCAACTAATTCTTGTAATTTTAGTTGTTAATCGTTAGTCGATTACATTTTGCCCATCTCTGATAGTTTTTATCCCGCGTCAACGCAGACGAAGTCGCGGGAGGAAGCTAGTATACAAATATTACTTGTTTAATAGTATAGGGTATTCATTCAGTTATGTATTGTTGTGGTTTACAGTTTTGAGTAACAGGAATTAACAGGATAATGATTAAGTTAATGTATCACGGCTAACCAGTCTACCATTCCGTTATATATTTATGCTTATAAGTCACTATGAACATACTGACCCAATAACAGAGTGAATCATGAACATTTTCTTAGTTGAAGTTTATGACTATTTGAGTAAATCTGTTTTTTCCATCTAAGGATGATTCAGCTAGCAGTCTTTTTGTAAGAATGTATAGAACAGTTCATGTATGAGTTTACGGAAAATATAAATTGTTGTATTAAAATACGAATATCAATTTCTACTATGATAGCACGTAGATAATACTTATTTGCCTTTACCAGAAGAATAGTAGTAGTATCAACAATAATAGGATTGTGGAACCAAAAGATGAACATTTAAGCGACTATCCCAACTTGACAATCTTTTTTCGAGGGGTTACAACTCCTTTGTACACATTTAATTTTTTTATATTGTCGTATATTTTAATTTGGTATAGTGTCGAGATTGAATATGACTATTTTAAACCCTGCTATTACAATACAGTATTTTATTAAAAAAGGTTTTATGCTGAAGTATACCATTTTTTCCCAGAAGATGAACGTTTTGACACCAATTAGTTGTACGAAGAAAAACGTAACACCGCACAGCCTCTCACCTTTGGTCTAGTAATTATATAATCATTGTTATACTGCATTTCATTTACGAAGGCCCGATACCACTTGAGACGGTCATTAGCGATAACAATAGGATTAGAGAATAACAAAGAATACCTGGCAAGACCCTTTTGCGGTGTGGTGTTTTTTTTTCTATGCAACTTGCACCAACACGTGCCAAAATAAAAGAATTCGACAAAAAAGACAAACATTATGAGCTTCATTGTTAAGTTTCAAGTGGCATCGGGCCTTGGCAAATGAAATGGAGTATACTGTCAGATTACTGAAAATTAACAGTTCCTCGTACTAGTGCTTTCCCGTTTGTACCCTAAAGGAGCCCAGAGTCCGCTTTGGCACCTACTCGCACGGTTTTGACGTAGGCACTAGTTACACGAAATTGACTTGCATCCGACAATACAGAAGGAAAACCAGACCTTGTTGGGATTTGACCGGTTTCCTCACGATGTTCTCCTTCACCAAAAACGTAATTGAATAATTTTTGTCAATTTTGAAAAACCCAGTGGCGAGTAGCCGGGATTCTCTGGTTAAATGTGTACCCGCGATCTCTGAAAATAAACGGTTAATTTTCTAATTTGTATTTATAGAGCTCGGCAACCAAATCGAAGTGCTGACGGTAGGCGACGATGACAACAGCGGGGAGGGCGAGGAGGAGGAGGAATCTGTCCCTGTGTGCAGCGTCACGCGCGAAGCGAGCGCCGACGACGTGTGCGCGGACGCGTGCGTCGCGCCGCTGCGCAACAAGCGGGACCCCGAGCCGGCGCAGGTGAGCCATAGTAGAAAGAGTGGGCAGTGCGCTATCTCCGGCCCAATCGCGATATAATTGCCTACCCTACTTGTATGTCTGGGGGTTATCACTTTTAGCTAAATGTTAACTCAGTGCCTAGAAATTGCCAAGGGCCGGGAAGTTATATTTTTTACTTGTGTTGTCTGGGTTCAGGGTTTGTGAGGTCGGTTTTACCTAAACGATGATGAAACCTTTCACGATGAAAGAAAGAGCGACTAGGCAATGTGGTTGCGGGGCCAGCAGTTGATCTATTTAGACACCTAATCACACAGTAGTAAGTTCTCCTGCGATTATCACACATTTTTCATTCATTCATTTAGATGGCCGAAAAGCCGTGATGCGCGTACCTTGTGCGGTGTTAGCCCCGACTGGCGCACTGAGAAACGGGTCGAGATTTTGTTTGAGTGTGCATGCGGCGACGCATAGATACTATGGGACCCACCTAAGGTTGACAACCCGGTCAAATTGTATAGTAATGCAATAGTACATTACTGCAGAGGCCGGGAAATAGCAATTCGTGGATTAGTTGATTTTGTCGGATGAAGCGAAGCTGAACAATGTACGTCGAATTGACATTGTAAGGTGACGACATATGTGAAGGCATGCTTCGGTATGTTCGCTGTGGACAGTGCCCAGAGCGGCTACCGCGAAATGCAAACGTCATTCGTTCGTTCTATCTCTCTGTCAAATGCCCATGTGCGATAGAGATAGAGATATACAAACGAACGAAGTTGGCGATTCGTGGTAGCCGCTCAGGTATCACCATTGCCATATATGGCGACACATATATGGCATCGACGGGGTTACATAATTATATTTCCCATAAATGTAAAGTTTGCCATAATCATTAATATTCCCTGTAAATAAGTCAACTGAAATTTCCAAATCTGCATCGGGCTTATTCGACCCGATGCCGCAACGAACCAGTTCCAAAGTGACCTTTTCTTTACAGACAGCAGAAATAGAGGGTTCGGTAGAGGGTGCCGTAGAGACGTTCGTAGTTACGCCGGCGAGGCACGGAACCCTGTACAAGTGTCGGATAGCGCGCGACAGGAAAGGCATGGACCGGGGTCTGTACCCAACATACTTCCTGCACCTTGAGAAGGATTATGGGAAGAAAGTGTTTTTGTTAGCTGGTGAGTAACGTTATCAATGAATTGTGTCAATTAACTGTTTCTATTGATGGTTGCCATGGTGATGAAGGGATGAAACCCCAAAATAAATAGCTATTCACGCCATATGTACGCATATGTGTATCATTTTTTACCTCCGGTGCAAACGAGGTGTGTTATAAGTTTAACACGTGTATGTATAGCTCCCAAACGAATGAATGAATCAATTTTAGTGCGGTTTTTTTTTTAATCGAAAGTCATGTCTATCGAGATGGCTCGGTTAGGTATTTGAGTCGTTCTTCTTTTCGACCGACAATAGCCTGTCCTTCGTCTTATTACGGCATCTCATTTGAGTAATGATGTTTACGGTTTTATAATGTTCGAATGAACGTCCATATTATTTTATTAATTAGTGATATTTAATATTTCACTTTCTCTAACTAGCATTTTTTTTAATGTTTTTTTTTTCGTAGAATGCCGTGACAGAGTGGTAAACCAAAATGTTGTCCCCACTGAAAGAGTCCACTTTCTCACATGTTTTTTTTTAGAAACCAACCGTAAATAAATATTTATATTGGCCAGAAAGGAAACTTTAATTAGTTCTAATGAAGAAACCTATGCATTTTTTTTTAAATCGCACTTCAAAATCACAATTTTCGATAGTTCAAAAACCAAAAAAACAGAAAAACCTCGGTTCATTGTCGGTAAAAAAGAAGAACGACCCATTTTCCGACGACATAATTCAATAATATCGTTACATCGCTTTCTCCTACTTATCTATGTATTGTATGTAAAATTTGTTTAATTCTGACACACTTCGAAATTGATTTTTAAACATGTGTAGCCGGATTTTATCGTATCCACATTATCGTCGGTTAAATAAAAAAAACTTGTCAATTCCTTTTAAAAATCCGCAGCTCGCAAGCGTAAAAAGTCAGCGACATCCAACTACCTGATCTCCACGGATCCAACGGAACTGACGCGTACTGCGGACAGCTTCGCGGGCAAACTGCGATCCAATATCCTCGGGACAGCCTTCACGGTGTACGACAACGGCAAGGCGTGGCGGAAACACGACCGGAACAATACGAGGCACGAGCTAGCGGCTGTGGTCTATGTGAGTAAAGCTGATATCCATCCAGCACTTTTAACATCCCAACCGTGTCGCGTTTTATGCTTTGTGTTGTTCATCCCGTCGTGCTTCTGTTCTATATATATATATATTTTTCAATATTTTACTTTAATTATTTATTTATTATGTGTCTACTTACTTTTTATCTAATGCTGTGTTGCGTTCCGTGGGCCACTTGCGGTACTGTCTGAAAACCAGCGCTGTAGGTGTCTGACACCTCGGCACAATGCTGAGTCAGCGACCGTTTCACTGCCGCGAAGACACACAATATGTGTCAATTATATTTTATGTCTACTCCTTTTATCTCTGTGTGTTTTTTGTGTGTGTAGTGAATAAATGTCTTCTTTTCTTTTAAGAGTTAAGCCACAGCAGGACTGGCAGCCGATATAGCGGGCCCTTTGGACCGCATGACATCTCTCTCAGCGGCATGGTCGCCAACCCATAATCTGACGGCCCCTCCCTCGATGATGATTATGTGTAGAGAAGCCTGACTAGGCAGTTTGTCGTGTTCATTTTCCCTCCTTCCCTCGTGGTTTTGCGATGCACCTTAGCTCCAGCATGGCTAGCACAAGACCGCGCGCGAGATAGAATATCCATCGTTTTCCAAATAGAATGCCGTGCAGAAAGTGACACTGAGGCCGAGCCAATAAAGCACCAAGAATGCTAGAGGAGTCACCTCGTGAGTTGCGACGACTCGACCTGACTCGTCGTGGCACATATTGAGCCTTACAAAACAACCACAAATCAATAAGTCTCAGCCAAAGCCACAGTATTCGAGCTCATTTCTCATGCTCAGAAAGCGAAGTTTAAAAATATTAATATAATGACATTACATTGTCAATATATCTATGAAAACCTTTTGTATGTACATAAAAACAATGTCAATTTTAGGAAAAACTGTGACATACATAATATTAATACTAGAAATAAGCATAAGCTCGCGGTGCCCGACACTCGGCTCCAAAAAATTAAAAAATTATTCATGGGTAATTGTGTAAGGTTTTATAACAAACTTCCAGGAAACTTAATTGAGTTATCTATTAATAAATTCAAGAACTATGAGAAGCGTAAACTTATCTCGAAAGCTTATTAAGTATAGCACACAAGACTACATGAATGATAAAACTCCATGGAACTAATTTTGACTGAATTTTTAATCTATTATTTTCGTAATATTTTGTTTTTTGACATTAGATTGTTTTTCTAGAAATATTGTACTAGTATTTTTTATACAATTTTTATATCATATATATTTTATTCTTTATGTTTAAAAATTACTCTAAAAAATTAACTGACGATTTGAAGGTGCTTGTTGCTGGGCCTGCTTGAATAAAGATCATTTTGAGTTTGAGTTTGAAGCGAGCAATGTGACTTATGCGCAGCCGCCTTAACTCGCGAAAGTCACGACGTAATTTGCGCTTCCCTTGTGTCTATTCACAATTATTGTAATAATAAGCATTAATCTAAATCTTCCAGGACACAAACGTACTAGGCTTTAAAGGCCCTCGCAAAATGACGGTCATCCTCCCGGGCATGACGCCTGATCGGCAACGCGTCACCATCGCGCCAGAGGACGACAGCGAAACACTCCTCGAGCGCCTCAAACTGCAAAACTTAGACGAAATAGTAGTTCTGCACAACAAGACCCCCGTTTGGAACGACGAGACACAATCCTACGTACTAAATTTCCACGGCCGAGTCACCCAGGCAAGTGTTAAAAACTTCCAAATCGTGCACGATTCGGAACCAGACTATGTCGTCATGCAGTTCGGCCGTATATCGGAGGATATTTTCACTATGGACTTTAGATACCCGTTGTGCGCATTGCAGGCGTTCGGTATAGCGCTCAGTTCGTTTGACAGTAAGCTGGCTTGCGAGTGAATTTCAGCGCTTTTTAGAAATGTTTTTCAGTATAGGGTCTCAAATTATTTTAATATTGTAGAATTCTTTGGATTTCACTCATAGATCATGCTATTTTTGCCATTAGTATAGTTTTTATTTATTTTATCGTTTTACATTCCACTATGAATTGGGGCATGGGTGATATTTAACATGAACCTGAATGTAGATTTACTGCCTATCTGGGATAGCTGGGACAAAATGTATCTCAGCTATGTGGTAAAACTATAACAACACTAAAGCTGTATCCACATTGAAATAAAGGATAATCGTTATTTTCAGTCGCACTGTGAATCTAGATGTTTCACAGATCACACAAATCACATACTTTTCGAGTGACTAAAAATATAGCAATATATTTTCAAAGAGCTCTCGATAAGTACTACAGTCAAATATAAAAAAGTCGCTTTTTCGTGAATTCTAAAGAGTTGTTACCCTTTTAATTTTTTTCTCGTGTTAAGTGTCACATCTGGTATAGTTATTCTCTATCAGTTGTAGACGTTTTATTACAATGTGGATTCAGCTTTACCGTATACACGCACATTTTATTTAGTGCTTTGTGACACAGGTTGTATATTAACATAGGTATATTGTCTCAATTGAATCGAAATACTATAACATTAGGTACTTCAGTAAGTGTAGAGCTGGTAGTTCCAGTAAATATTATACTTTCGATCTCTAAAACGCAGCAAAAAACGCGAGGCCTAGTGCTGTTAGCGTTAAGCCACATTTACGTCGGACAATATTGCGTACGGATTTGCTATGAGTTAGTTTAGAGACCTCGCCTCTCGAATGCGACCATCAAATGGCGCCTTATAGACCTTATAGTCAACCGCATCGCAATTAGTAGATGCAACTAATATAAAAACGTCGAACTTTCGTTGTCAGTCAGTATATCCGTGACCGGGGATGGCGACGATAGCTAGTTACGGGCGTGAGCCCTGATATAGCTTGCGAAGCCAAACTTACTCTTGAACACTCGGTCGCAGGAAGCACAAATATATACAGAACATTAACTTTACTACCGTCATTCGGCTATGGACGCAAATGACGTAAATGTCAACCTTGTTAACCGAATCGGGCTCTTTCGACCCGATTTGTCAACCAAGCGTCGCAGCAAAAAACAGAAGTTACAAAGTTTTTGTAAAAAATTAAAAAGTCACTGTCTCGTTGCACTTACTCATAATACTAAACTAAGTATATCAAAACTCGTATTTTTTTTCAAGCTTTAATTTAACTTGCTTTGTTCGTATTTAAGTCAATATGTAGGTTTTCCTTAAAAAAAGAGGTTTTTCATATACCCAAAATACTCCATACCGATTGAGCTTTTCATAATTGATTCATGTTTACATAAAAAATATGCAGGTTTAATGGCCACTTTCTACTTTCTTACCTTATTATTAAATACAGAGGGACTGAAATAACGAGGAAAGAACCCACAATGATGCTTAGTATTATTAGTCATGTAAAAATCCAAGTCACAAATTGGCACACTAATTTGTTTTGAGTTTCGCAAGGATATATATCTGCAATATAAGTTTAATTAAAGTATAATGATTTATTATAAATTTTAGTCCATTATGGCTATTATGAGTCATTACAGATGGATTAAAATAGCCCAGTATCACTTTTAGTCACCTATAGGTATACCTAGTTTAATATTAACATGTCACAAAATATCACAATTTAGTATTAGATTATTTAAAACTAGAATTAAATTCGTAAAAACATTATGAGGGTATTCATCGTTATTCAACAATCAGTACATATTTATTTTAGTGTATTATTTATTAAATGAAATGAAAAAAATAATCGAGGCTAGAAATTGCTAATTTTTTGCTAATATACCATTGTTACGAATTAACTTTTAGTTCAATCATGCAATGTTTTACCGTTTATTTACAAACGGTTTAGCTTTAACCTCCTAAGTTCCCGCGTGCAAAATTTTGTACACAAAATTTGACTTTGAACTTTTAGTGAATGTCAAAAAGTTCCTAATTTAAAGCACAAAAGCGTACCCTGGGTCTCAGGAGATACTTACTTCGAATTTCAAAGATCTTTTTTGACTTTTAAGGATAGTCCCAAAGAAATGGTACGATCGTACTCTCGATATTCGTACCTCAGAATATTGTACTGGCATCACCGTTGTCAGAATGAGATAACACTTTCGGTATTGTTCTTCTCGAGACGGTACAGTCAACAGCAAAATAATTTTAAAATTATCTAAAAGGGCTTTTATTGCCTTGCATCCAGCAGAGCCTGTGCGAGGTAGCGACGCGGTGTACGAGGAATAAAAACACCATTAGCATTGCTAGCCTCGCTCAAGCATCTCTTCCTATTAGTGGATTCCTTCCTTGCGTACCGCTCCTATATAGTTAACATCAAAGACGTCAAAAGTCTTTATTAAAAGCTAATAAGAGCTATTGAAGTCTTCGATTGCGTAGATCTACTTTTGATGCTGACTGTACCTCGCACTAGAGAGAAACGCGTAGTTACTTCTGCTGCGGACTGTACCTATGTCTTTACCCATCCGAGGAATTTGATAAGTATTTTTGTGATGCAAATAGTTTTTTGTACGTGTTAAGACTATATTTATATTGTTTTCATGACACTTTATGAAATTACGACAAATTTACTGTCCTAGTCATTTAAAATAGTTTTAAATTAGTTAGTTAAATGTTATGGAAATTGCATTTAAATATCACGTCACATGATCATAACTATGTACAGTACAGTAGAGTGTAAAAATATGAGACCTCGAAAATATATAACTTGTAGTTATACAGGTAAATTAATTAATTAATATGGGATCTGGGGCTTTACGAATTACCGCCCGTGGTTTGTCTAAACTTTTACGTCTTGCCTTGGCCAGGAAGTGACATTTTCTCCTCGCGTAGCGGGCAGAAAATCCCATTTACGGCCTAGGGTGACGTAAATATATTTAAATCAACTATAAAAAAGAGTAACATTTGTTTTGTTTTACTATTGAATGATACGAAACAAATAGTAACAACTCGGTTCCAATTTAGAATCATACAAGGTAAACGTCCTAGTCCTTGACATGGGCACTTTTTGTCAAAGCAATATGGTTAATTTCGAACTAAGAGGATTTTTCTTCACTCGAATTTAAGCCATGTGACTTTGACATAAAGTGCCCATGTCATACACTAGTGCAACGTCGAGGACTGGGACGTTTACCTTATACACCATTGATCAAGAGGATGCCTTTTAAAATGGCTTTGAATGGCTAACATGGAGTGCTCTCATATTTTTACATATGCCTATACTGTTATGTGATAATGTGTCATATCACGAACGCACAAAGACGTTTTTAGTTTAGTTTCTTTCCATTGCTATAGCCTAAGATTTTTAGTGTACCTATTGGCAGCATTATATATTGGCCTGTATTATTTAACTGTAATATTATTTATTTAAAAAAACAGACTTTGTATAATAGAAAAGAATAGCGTGGTTCGATAAACATAAATAAAATTAGAGAGAAACTGTTTATTTCGAATAGAAACTGTAGAAAATTCAATGGTAATTAATTATGAAATAATACACAATATTCGCAGTAGTTCCTTTGGGAACTATTTTTAACTAACTATTGCAAATAAACCTATGAATTGCGAAGACAATTTATTCGCAGTAGTTGCTTCCAAAGGAACTTATACGAATAATCCTACTCAATAATACATATAACATAATCGTAATACAAGAATATTACATAATACATATTTGAAATTCGTATTTAATTCATAATTTCATTCTAAACTAGGTAATGCATACATGAATAGTTTCGTATTTGCTTCAACCATTGTACAGTTATCAACACAAGTAGCCGAACGAAAACAATATTAATGTTCTGGCTCTATTGTCAAATTTGTCAAGAATTAATTTAATACTTCTGCTGATAACTTTACACGCACTTCTTATGAGCTTAAAAATGTTTCTTTTTTACTAACTTCGAAGAACTCATCTCGCAAAAAAGTTAGGTACACTTTTTTTAATCACCCTGAGAATTTTTTTTTCTAGTTACGACAATAATCGATCTGTCCACTGCCTTGTCTCACGTTTTCGACTGTCATTTTTTTAATAAATAAATAAAATAAATAAACGTGTGCCTATAATAGTATATGTGTGTAGATAGCTAAAAAGGGAAAATAAAATGTATGTAATATAAATAAATGAATAAAATGAACGCGTCAATATAAAATATGAGCTTTTGTGTAGATCTATGTTAGATGTAGAATGCGAGCATCTATGGTAAAACGGGCCTTACGTTGGGATGTAATACAATTTAGTTAAATACTCATTATAATCCTCAGCCCGTAACAGTCCACTGCTGGACCTAAGCCTTTCCTAATAAGGATGTGACCTAAGATTTTTTACGATGCCATTCGAACCAGTTTTTGGAGAGGAACAAATGTTTGTATAGGGGCAACTACAATTGAGTACAAAAAAATGAGTTAAAGGTTGACCTCGCTGGCGGCAGCCGAAACGCTTCATACTAATTGACGTCACAATTCGCTATTTGTACTAATCGTATAGAAAATCAAGTAAATTGCTGATTCGGTCGCGAAATATTCCGTTTAGGTCCATAGTTGTCACACAATTTGGATTCTATAAAAGCGTGGCACTTGTCCCACCGCTGGCGAGTAAGCGATGAGCTATCGGCGATTTTCTCGCCCAAGAAACGAACAAAAGATAATCGCTCCCGTGTAAATAAAAGAGAGATATATATTTATAGTTCATCGCTGGCTGTTCACACCGCGATCAACTATATCTCTCTCTTTTATTTACACGGGAGCGATTATCTTTTGTTCGTTTCTTGGGCGAGAAAATCGCCGATAGCTCATCGCTCGTCGCCGGCGGTGGGACAAGTGCCTAAGGATTCTATTGGTAGCTTTAAATTTACTCTTGGACAATAAAAATAAAAAATATTTTTTCTTAACTTTCAAGGTTATCTTTTGATGATTTTAATTATATTTTCTAATTTATACTTTATTACAATTATTTGTTGGTTTACTATACATATAGCAACACTACGTTATCAAGTTTAGGATGGGGAAACTATATACCCTATTGGATTCACCACACCCGATCGTCAGCTCTCTGCATCCAACCTTTACCCCCCCCCCCCCCCCCCCCTCTTAAGGTCTTAAACACTCACTAACCCCCGACGCAAAAAGAGGGGCGTTATAAGTTTGACGTGTGTCTGTGTGTCTAGTAGGTCCTAAACGAATGGACCGATTTTAATGCGGTTTTTTTGTCCGAAAGCTGACGTGATCGAGATGGTTCTTAGCTACGTTTCATCAAAATCGGTTCTACCGTTATTGAGATATTGAACTTTGAAATGAAAAAATCGGGGGTTTTTCAACTTTTCTAAGTTGTAGTTATTTAAGATTATTATTAGCCGAGCGCTAGGTAATGCACGCAACTTTCAATCCGCATGGAGGTCGTAGGTTCGTTTAAACTTTAATATTTGACAGCAGCTGTTCGCTGAAGGGAAACATCGCTAGGGAACCGGTCTAGTCCCAACAAAGTCTACTTTTCCCTCTGGGTTGAAATGTCTGGGTCAGATGACAGCCGCTTTCGTAAAACTAATGCCTACGCCAAATCTTGGGAGGTGCCAAAGCAAACCTCGTGCTCCTATAGTAGTAGGATAGAATAGAATAGAATAAATTTATTTTGGAACAATAACAGGAATATACATCACATAAATCTAAAAAAAGGATAAGGATAGGCAATGAGGTAGATAGGTTATACGCGCTCGAAAAATGGCACACTAAAATTGTGGCAATTGGCACAACTTGCCTCAGTTTCGAGTCGTCAATTGAAACGTTAGCAACGTTAGCGTCAGATTTGGTGGCAATTTTTAAACACGGAATTTCGTATAGACAACATATCTACCTTTTTAGGGTTCCGGACCAAAAAGGTAAAAACGGAACCCTTATGGTGCGACTTCGTCCGTCTGTCTGTCTGTCACAAAGTCAAATATCTCAGGAACTACTAATGCTATTGATTTGAAATTTGGAATAGTTGTAAACAAAGTTAATCCTCGTGTATGCAAAATGAAAAATTTTAATATATACTTTTAATTTGTATACAAAAGGGCGGATAAAAGGGGGGGCAAAAATTCAAAATCTAGTTAGTAGGCCAAGTGGGGTATCATTTGAAAGGGCTTGAATTGTACATTCTAAAACAGTTTTTCTTTTTTTTCTACGATGGTAAAATTTTGATTTATAAAGAAAAATATATCTATCTATCTAGCGTAATTTTTTTTTATTCTTCAAAAATCATATGTTAATTTTGTTTGTAATTTAATACTTCTGTGTTTAATTTTTTTCCTTCAAATTCGTATGAAAGTGTTCTGAAAGTACCTTCTAGCAAATAAAAAAAGAATTATCGAAATGAATTCATTTGATAAAGAATTATCGCAAAAAAACCAACATACCGTAAGGGGTATTAACGTACCACCGTAGAACCCTATCGCAATAAGGTGACATACCACTCGAGTTTGAATGACGGCGGCATGTCAATTGCGACAGGGTTCTACGGTGGTACGTGAATACATTTCCCTTACTGTACATACCGATATCCTTGGTCGCGCAAGTTAGTAACTACTCATGTGGTGGTACTCATGAGGTGGGGCAAGACGGGTGTGTTGTATGATATTTCGTACGGAACCCTCGGTGCGCGAGTCAGACTCGCACTTGACCGGTTTTTATTTTATATTACATCATTGAGGATAGGTATGATGATATGATGATAATCCGAACTCTGCTCAGTTAGTCGGCGTAGCGTAAGGTCCATTTTATTGTGACTAAAGGCAAATATTTACTGAAGAGATTACACAATATAGATTTATCACATTTAACTACACTATTTTGAATTTGTATTTTATAATCGAATTGTATCTAGAAAATATCAGCTTTATATGAAATAATCATGATTGTGTGTGCGTATCATGTCTTATGTTTAACACACATTATATCCCATTGTATCTGAATATAAGCATGGACTAATAAATCAAGAAGACTTCAATTCTGTACAAAGTCGCGGTCTTTCATAATAACTAGTTATCTGGTACCGCTTTAGAAATTACAACAGCACAGGCCTGACCACATGTCTGCGGCGCGGCGCAGCAACGCAAAATTTCGCGGCGCGGCGCCGCAAAAATTCACGCCGCGTCGTGGATTTTTGCGGCGCCGCGCATGAGTTTCTACGGGGCGCCGCGTTGTATCGTGGGCTGTGTGCCCCCTGGAAAACAGGCCTAGATACGCCAACGATAACATGAAACTCTGTATGTACAGTAAGGGAAATGTATTCACGTACCACCGTAGAACCCTATCGCAATAAGGTGACATATCAATCGAGTTTGAGTCACGGCGCGGCGGCCTATCAATTGCGACAGGCTTCTACTGTGGTACGTGAATACATTTCCTTTACTGTATGTCACAATGGAATCCGCCATATCTAGGACTAGAGCTAGTTTCAGTTGCTAAAAATTAAAATAGAAAAAAAATTGAGCTAGTTGAACGTTTTACATACAAAATCTCTTATTGCTTTTTTTTTTTCTATTATATTAATAAATATAGCAACAGAGACTAGTTTCCTAACTAGATATGAAGGATCCCATTATGTATAAAAAGTTTCATCTTATGCCAGTATGCCGTTTTAAAATGAGAACCAGACTATGTTTGTATGGAAAGTCGACTATGCTGGACTCTTATGCGGAGGTCTAAAGACCTGTTCACAGTGAAACTAGCTGCAGCAGGCTCATTATTTGAAAGGAACGCGATATTGTATAAACACTGACAGTCTTTATAGTTTATTAGTCTCTGGTGTCATGTCAGCTATGATTTACAAAAAATATGAATTTTGAGGGTATTGTGCCTTTTGTAATATAATATAACGATAGATTTAAGGCAGGTTTTCCCAATCGATTTTTATGAAATATTCAATTTTGCTCTAATTCACATTACAATTCAAACCATGATCACTAATATCTTATTATTTACTGGCAAAGGGTTCATGCGGATTGTAATATAGTGTTACAGAGCTTTCTTTCAGTTTTTCAGGTTATTTATTTAAAAGTCGATTGAGAAACCTTGTAAATGTTGTGCCTTTTATTTTCACTTCTACTATTGTATTTTGTACCTGAGGCTACATATTGTTAGATCCAATTTAGAACCCTTTATGGGCCCGACAGCCGGCCGTGGACGCGGGGTGGAGCAATTTGCGCGCGGAACTCGATGTACGGATTGTTATGAACTATGCCACGTAGAGCGCGGGTCTGCTGCTCCGTGCATTCAGTAAAACGCTATTCTACGCGTAAATCTCTCCGTCCCCGTTCCTCGACCGATCTGATGTAGGCTTTAGAATGCTTTACAGAAGCTGGTGTGTTAGAAAGTAGTATGTAGATAAACGTTTGCCTATAGGTAGGGCAGCATATATGCTCATCAAATATGCACAATTAAATGTAAGCACTGTTTTTTTGCACTAACTATATCCAGCAAAGTATGGTAGTGTGAAATCGTCTTAGCGATCATACTGTATTGACAAAAAGTATTCATGCACCGATCTGGCAGGAGAGCGCCATATAGGTACAGTCACGGACTTTAATCCTGGAGCCATTTAGGTGTCAACTAATTTTGGTTTTCAATAGTTAAACTATAAATATCCAGTACAAGGTGAGCTCGAAATGGCTCAACGATTAAAGTCCGCGACTGTACCTGACTAGCAGGTAGTATGATCGCATTTATGGGTGCATTTACTTTAACTGTGTTATTTATAACATAAGTGGCTATGTTAGATTCATCAAATCCAAGTATTTACCGACGGTTTTTATTCTACAGCGGAAACCATTCATGAATAAATCAAGAAGACAGATGTTTCTTCAAAATAAAATAGATACCTGCTCTACTCTAGCGGGTGTCACTATACAATGTACATAGAGGAGTCTCTGCACTATTAATTTCGTATGGCACTTAGACCTCTTGATTTATTCATTCATGGTGAAAACTGACGATTCAACAAGTGGCTAGACTAAATATTTCTAAGACGCAAAATGTGTTTACTATTCTTATAATGGTGAATGCCCACCATTGATGTGCGAAGATGTGTTTTCGTATAGGTATTTGACACTATCTGTGGTGGACCCTCAGAGTCTGTTTTATTTATGTATGACACTGTATTCCTTGACTTGATGTACAGTCAGCAGCAGAAGTTGCTAAGCGTTGCTAGTGCGGAAACTCAAAATTATCTACACAGCTACTCATGTCAAGGGAACAAGGATCTGTATAGGTCATTTTGAGCGTGTTATTTTGCTTAGCTACTTCTGATACTGTACTGTGGTAAAATACAATTTTCACTGGATTAAAAAATATATAACCGAGTTTGAACTTAAATATGAAATGTAACTTCAACTGTCTACATAAATCAGTCCCTATTTGTGATATTTAATGTAAATATAATGTTGCATACATATTGTTTACCAAGTAATTTTAAGCGTTTACTTGTAAAATTGCATTTAAAAATGTAATATCGTCCAATATAAATATTGAGTTCAATTTGGATAGTACTTGTACCTGTTTAAAAAGTTGTGAGGTGGCTGGTCTGCTTGAATCCACTTCTTAGGTAAAAATTTAACCAAATCAGTCCTTGAGTCCGCGGCAAGCTCGGCCGAATTTCACCATCCCATACAGTTTCGTTCTCATTTTAAAACTAAGTGTTGGATTGTAACGAAACTTTGCGTATACAATGACATGAGGTATATCTAGGTCTGTAATTAGTTTATATGGCTCCAGTTTATAAAACTAACGAAATACAGCTAAAACAAGTTTTGTATGGAAAACTTAAATTCGCTGTATTTTTTTTTATTATGGTGTCTGAAGCTACATAAACTAATTACAGACCTGGATATACCTTAACTTATTTTAAGTACAAAGTTTCAGAGCAACCTAGCGAGTCGTTTTAAAATGAGAGCGTAACTACGTTTGTATGGAGAACCGAGCTTACTGCGGACTAAGGATTGATTAAAGGGTTCACCCTTTGGATGCTAATGGGCGATGTATATGCGCCAACAACGTAATATCCGCTTCTGGGACGATATCCCTCTAGAGATGGCACGCCATCATCTACCCTCATGCATTTACATGCATAAGGGTACACCAAGAATACCACATGTTTCAGTTGTAAACTGCTGTCTGTCACAGCCTTATCGGTATTTATTTTTAGATCAGCAGTGGATTCTAAAGGCTGGCCTAGTAGAAATTTGAGGCTTAATGCATTTATTTATACCCAGTGTAGATAGTTCTGTGATTGTAAATATCATTTTGATTTACATTCCGTTTTGTGATATGAAAATCATGGTTTGTATAAATATAAATGGATTGATACAATTATGTTGGTGTTATTATTTATTTACACCTTTTATCAATATAATTGGTTTTCTTATTGGCCATGAATTTTGTTTTCTTTTACTTCTAAAGCCAGAGTAAAAGATTTTGCTTTTGATGACTGGCTTTCTCACTGTGCCTATTTTTGAGTCGTATAAATAATCAGTACCAAATAAGGAATTTTGCCAAGAGATTATAATTCTATCCAACAATAGAAATTGCAACAAGAAGCTACATGAATATTTGTTTGTTCAGATATTCTCTAAAAGAATAGAAAGCTAACATGCTTCTACTTATGGAAACTTACTAAAAATTCTGCTTACTTTGAATGTTTGGGAAACAGAGAATGGCCCATGAAATAGGATAACCAAATATTTTACAGCAACATATTAATAATATACAAGATAGATGAAAATCTAGTCGTCTTATCTTTAACCTTTCCTCCAATTTAAGGCATTAGGTTATTTTCAACAATAAAACTCAAAAGTATAGGTAAACAACAGGCGGTCTCTAGCAGGCAACCTTTCACCAATAAAGTGAAATCCCAACTTTACAAAACTTAATATCTTCAAAATATCCTGTTCTAGCAGTTTGACACTATGAGAGCAGCAGTTAATAACTTATCAGATTAAAATTTGTATTAGGTTATATCCAATTAAAACCAAATGTAAGTTTTTAAGTTTTTTTTTTTATTGTAGGCTTACATACAAAACTTATTCGGTCTTAGCGGCGGCAGCTTTAGGTTTCTTCGCCTTGATGGGCCTCTGGGATCTGAGGATAGCGGAGGCACGGCGGAGGGTAGCCTTTGACAGGTCAGTGCGGTAGTGGTTAGCCTTCAAGAGTTTCTTTACCTTGAAGAGTGATCGCCTCGCACCGGCTTTGAATGAGCGGCGCACGGTGTTCTTCACGGGCTTGTTCCCAGCCTTAACCTTCTTGGTGACAACTGTGAATCCTTTCCTGTCCGGGTTCTCGACCACGCCGACGGCTTTCTTGTGGATCAGACCGTTGTATCTGTAGGAGTTTAGGTTAGTCACATTGTTGGGCTCCTTGCTGAACGGCTTCTTGATGTTACGCTTCTTCACGAGGAAGGCGTTGTTGTTGCGGATGATCATCCAGTTGAGATGAGACGACATTTTTCTAGTTTTATAGTAGAAACTAGCTACAGAAACAACGTGCTCACGACGTGTCCGTAGACAAAAGGAAGAGGGGTGTTGTTTATGGTTCCACGAGCTGTCAAAATAAAAGTTGCCATTTTAAGAAACATTTTCTCCCGAATTTTAAGTTTTCAATATGCGGTGGAGAACTAACGTTATAAAATTGCAAAATTAATTTAAATTTTTAGAATGTAATGTCATCATCATTATTATCATACCTTATGGGGGGCCGCGCCTTCCGGTACGTGATCACCACTCGAGAACCTTTCGGCCCCAAAGGCCATCGGTTCTACATGCAATGGGCTCCCCCCACTGCCACTTGAGTTTAGCGATTCGGAGGGCTATATCGGTTACTTTGGTTCTGCTGCGGATAGCGTCATTTCTGATGCGATCACGCAGAGAAACTCCCAATATAGCCCTATCTCCATTGCCCTTTGGCTGACTTTGAGCCTTCTTATGAAGCCCATAGTAAATGTAATTAAAATAAAATTTGTATGCAATGTATTTATAATGTATTTACAGCAGAGGGGAAAGTGTTGTTACTTTTTTATTCAAATATAATTACGGGTTTGTTAAAATATTATGAAACGGGTCATTCACGTCTTTGAGGTCGAATATCACTCGTCATGTTTTAAACCGATTCGCGGTTCCTATTCATGAGCACACGCGTTGCCAGCGCGTTTATGGTAGCCCATACACGGTGAATAGATACTGATGATCCACCATAGCTGTCTCACTCTATAACATGCGACAGAGTGAGACAGCTATGGTGGATCATCAGTATTTACTCACCGTGTATAGGCGGCCTGATATGTGATATCTTAAGCCTGCATCACACTGGCGCGGCCAGCAATGGCGGGCCATAGTACAGTCGACTACAAAGAGAAAGATACAACCAAAGTTACAAAAATATGTATACACGACTTTATTGCCTTAACATTAAGGTCGTGTATACATATATTTGTAACTTTGGCTGTACCGATCTCTTTGTAATCGACTGTACATTTCATAGCTAATGACAAGTTTACTATTGTCCGCCGCGGCTTTTTGACGCTGTCATATTGACGTTTGTAGTGATGAGGCGAAGATGTATCATTTGTCATATTAAGCGATTATTAACGAACGATTATTAAAAATCAAATCGATTTAATGGCCGACTTTAAACTAAACCTCGCGTTTGGGTGCGGTAAAAGTGAGTTTATTTATTATTTTCATAGGTCATGCGCGTTTACGTAATATGGGTGTTGAGATGTTTCAAAAATAGGATGTAAGATATCTAATAATACGATATCATCATTGATTTGAATTGTATAAGATGGGTACCCTGTCTACAACACCCCTGCTGTACTTTGGGCACTCCACTGTTAAAATTTACTATGACGCTCGAGGATCGTGACGTCACGGGCTCCGAGCGTTTTCTCTCTCTAACAAATAACTTATTTGGAAGTAAAAAAAAAAAATTGTCTACACCCATATTCAGTGTCATCAGTTGAATAACGTCGCCCTACTATGCACACATAATATATTCATTCTCTTCTCTTAATCCACTTCCGCCACTGAACTTAAAAAGTCGTTGTGAATAAATATCAAAAGGATGAATTGTAATCAAACAATTCTAGGTGCTAGAGTTATGACTACTAATTTTTCTTATCGTCATGGAAAAAACTTCACAGTACAGTTGTGAATAAAAACAATAGACAAATTGAACACCCAAAAGGTGGAAAGTTATCCTAAATTTTTTCCCCGATAAAGTATAGTACTTAATATTGGCAACTTTATACATAGACCACCAAGTTTACACCACAAATAGCACAAAATATTGAACTAAACGGTCAGGAAATAAATCGCTTTTAATTTATTAAAATAATGGTTAAAATTTAATTATTGTTTCACTATTTGTAAAAAATATTGAATAATTGAGGGTTTTTGGTTTACTCTTTAACTTTGTCTATGGTTTTTACCGTTGTTTCTATTTTTTTTGACATTATGGTGATATGTCAAATTCCGAACTAAACTTGTCTGGGACGTTTCGTGTTTGTTCTTATAATATTACATCTTTTTCTTTATATATTTACAGTATACGATTTAGTAAATGTAGTTCGTGCATAAAAATTGTTTGTGATTTCGTACTAAGTGCCAAATTGATGTCTCGACGATATTGGTATTATGAATCAGGGTGATCAAAATATAAACAAAGATATGTTCGATTGTGATTTAATCGACGTGGAATCTTTGGATTTTTCCGATGATCAGACATGGTAAGAATGCATATTTATTGTCACAATTGGAAAACTATTCAATTGATATACGCGACATAGTTTTTTTGGGTCAGGCATGCTCCTGTCCGTTTGACATTTTAACTTCCTATTGGTACGAATTTGGCTTGTTGCACCCGTTACGATATCCAGTATAACCAGCTCCTATGTAAACCTGTATTTATGGATGATTCACAGCATGATGTAAAGCATGGTCTTATTTATAACTATCATCATAATAGAAATTATGTAAACATACTTGCAAGTGGGTAGTTAATTTTTTTAGAGAACTCTACTCTCTTCACTATGTTTTCGTTTTGGGCATGAAAATGTCGTAAAAGTTTTGAAATTCACAGTAACTATTATAAAATTTCCAATTATCTAATTCAGTTGTTTTGTAAACAGTAAGTGTATGGCCTTGACTGAGACAGTTGCATGCATTGTTTTGCACAATGTTTTTATGTAATCATTTCATGAAAGTATAACTTATTTGAAACTTAATGTTACCACAGTGTTAAATTACTCTATGAACTTGCATGTGAAGGATTTTTTCTTGCATGTTCATTTGATTGTTTATTTTTGTCAGCCTTGTTAAAGGAAATCGTTAAACAAAAGTATGGTCGCTCACCTACTTAGGGAAGAATGGATGTGATACGGAAAATATAAATATTGAAGAGTGAACTTTTCCTATTCTCAGTAGTCCCTTTAGGTATCCATTTGCTTAAAGATCACAACAATTATGGCTTATTGTGAATAGCCTTAATATCTTATTTGACCTGGCCAATACAATTGAGCGGATTAATTACATTTAATTGTCGAATCAAAAACATATGTCAATATACTTCATCCAATTAACAACACAATTATTTGTTAAAGATGTCCTGCTCCTCAGCCTGTCCCCCACTGCTGAGGATTGTGACCCTGTCACCAATTTTTTTTAAATTTCTACTCTACACTTCTCCATGTTGGTTGCCCTGTGGTACTCAGAAGGATATCCAGCTAGTCGGATATCTGATTGCACCATTGCATTGGGCATCTCCAATTGGTCTTGTGCCTCCCATTATTCCCGTCTCAGAAAAGATGTAATGCAACAGCATATTTATGATTACTCATAAATTATACACATAATTTGTTATCACTCTCAATTAGATAATGGGTTCACTGTATTCAATACTCAACTGTATCTAAGTAAGTGAGATATGAGATAATTATTCAAGATACACTTTATAATTAAAATATAATTGGGGTTTTTTCTTTAATTTAAAATGTTGAATATATATTTGTCAATTTTAAATGGTTTTTAACTCCCGACGCAAAGAGAGGGTGTTATAAGTTTAACGTGTCTGTGTATCTGTATGTGGTATCGTAGCGCCCAAACGGATGGACCGATTTGAATGGGTTTTTTTTGTGTCATACGCATTTAAGTATCTGTCTATTAAATATATCTATCCCTAGCTAGCACCCATAACACAGGCCTTATTGTGCTTACAATGGGTAGGGTTTCCAATCCCGGGATTTATTACTACTACAATACTGCAGGATCCCGGGACTGTAGCTAGTTTGATTTGTGTAAGATTGTCCTCTAGTATATTTTTTATTTATTCCCTAACATGACACTTTGTTCCAGGCTATACACGTCTCCGAAAGATGCCGGTGTGGCCTTAGACATTGTTGACTGGCAGCTGTCCTTCGACTGGCCATTCACGGAGGATGATGACTATCTTAAAACAGAAACGGAATTGTACTTGGTGCTAGATAGTTTAATTAAAAGTAAGTACTTTCAATTTTGTTTCGACACGCTTACAGCCATAAAAACATTCGTCAAACTTACTGTAGTTGAGATGCCGTTAAAATTTGTTTATCTTTATCTGTCTCATTCACTTTTATGTTTGTGAGAAATGGACGCACACATTTAGTTAACAGAGGTCTGTTAAGTTTTATGGATAATGGGGTTATTGAAGAACCTAAATTACAACATAATTGTCCCAGAGGAGGGTTTATGTGACAAAAAGAAGACTTGATTCCGATATTTTTGTGTCTAAAATCGTAATGACAATTAATCTTTGTAAGTTGCATGAGAACCCTTTTTTTTTCGGTGAGTCTGAACTGTATCCCTGACACTATTTATTTATGTTATTGTATTTCTTTCGAATGTAGGGTTCCTTTTTCTCAGTGTTCGCATTTTTTCTAAAAACTGTCACATTGTCTCCTGTCTCACTGAGCAGACTAACAACAAGGAACTGTTGATTGACCCACATTGCAAATTACTGCTCAGCATCTCTTTACTTCTATGCAGAGATGGTTACTCTTCTCTGAAGGATGCATAAGCATATAAGGATGTTCCGTCGTATATAAATACGACGGAACAGCGAAAGAAAAAACCATGGAAGTCGTAACAAGCGCCGAAAAATGGCTCACAAAAATTATGCACATTACTATTATGCGGACGTATCGGGGTGTCAAAAGGATGCCAAGCAGCCGTTTAATTCGAATATGCGCACACATGCACATACCGGGTTTTGGGCACGTGTTCTATGTTTTTTTTCGTTCGCTGCGATGGCTCGATTCTAAATCAATATGATAACAAAAAGCTAATTAAAAGTGAATTATCATTGCCCCGGTGCACATTGATCTGCGACGGTCGACGCGCCTCATCAGCTTCGAACAAAGATCCGATTTCCACGTACCGGGTACAGGCACATATAGAAGTGTTAGTAATTATAATGTGTCTTTTTACAGGCCTTTATTTAACTTGCACCGTTTGTATGTACAGTAAGGGGAATGTATTCATGTACCACCGTAGAATCCTATCGCAATAAATAAGGTGACATATCACTCGAGTTTGAGTGACGGCGGCCTGTCAATTGCGACAGGGTTCTACGCACGATGGTACGTGAATACATTTCCCTTACTGTATCTAAGTATGAAAATAGCAGTGCACCATATGTGGAAGCGAGAATGTTCTAATTAGAAAGAGACGGGTAGTCTATCTCGTCGCGCGCCGTCGTGTGCTAGCCGTGCTGATTTATGGCTCCCATGTACCTAATGGTGCATAACTAACGCTGCCGCCGCCACTCGTAGTCATGGCCAAACAGTTCGTCCTCCAGTCTTTAACCTTTTCAACGCTCTGTCAAAGAGAAAAGTGGTCATCCACACGCCAAATAAACAAGACATTTAGTGCGGAGTTTAATCTTATGTCAATGCAAGAAGGTTGCTATCGCGCTGGGCTCCTTGACGAATATATCAGTCGTTGGCGTTGAAATTGCGGTGCGGTTACTGATATGCCGTGGGAATATTCCCATGTGCCCAGGAATATTCCCATAACAGGAGAATATTGGAATACATATTGGGCAACGAATTTTTTTTTTATATTACAACGAATAGTACTACGTTTTTATACGAAGTATACATGTTTTACAAATACATCTATATTGATATACATTCAAATTTTAGCTTTTGTATCGGTCACAATATCGGTCCTCCTTTTGACTATTTGTTTACCTGTTATTGAAGCGTATATGTTTCTATCTCTATTTATTTCGACTAGAGGTATATTCCCGGTCACTATGGGAATATTCCCAGAAACATTAGAAATATTCCCGGGAACATAGGGAATTTACTTTCGCAGATGAGTTACACTATTTAAAATCTCGGTAAACTGTGTAAAGGCTTAGGTTATGATGGAACCGCCAATAACACAATATGTAGACATACACAATTTCATAATTCCCCTATGTTCCCTTCTTGTGGGCATGTTCCCGGGAATATTCCCGGGAACGGCACATCACTAGGTGCGGTGCGTCGTTGGCGTCGAAAACATTAAAAGTCGGCAAAGCATACATAACAAACACATCAGGAGCCGTAGCATGGTTGGCCTTATCACGCGACAAGTGACAAAATAAGAGCGTCGTCTTGTTCTATCGAACGGTGTCAGCCAGTGACGCACGCTCTATCCTATCACCTATCGCGTGACAAGGCCAACCATGCTACGGGGCCAGGAGTAGGAAGCTACACAGATCGCTAACGATTAATCGACCGTACGCTTGTTCGCCACATCTATACTAATATTATAAAGAGGCACTGTGAGTTTGTATGTAATCTACCGAACCATTTATCCGTTTCAAAAAGTTCATTAGGTATAGAAGGAACTTTCTGGATGGACAGTATAGGCAATATTGTATCCCGCGGGCGTTGCTTGTCGCGGGCAGCTAGTAGTGGTATAAAAATATTCCAGTGACAAGTACTCGTCTTTTGAAATTACATTTAAAATATGCGGGATAATAAGTTGTGAGAGTAATGCGTGACAGCCACAATCTAGTAGATTCCTTATTTCATGCCATCCGGGTCGTAAACAATGAATCTCGCTTCCGTTTAATTTAAACTGAGGTTCATCTTCCAGTTATACACAATAGAGATATGTTGTCCATAGTTTAAATTCTCCACCTTATTACTTTGTAAGTAATAAGGTGGAAAATTTAAACTATGGACATTTATCTTTAGCTATGTGCGTCTTAACAAGGGTGTACAGTCACGGACTTTAATCGTTGAGCCATTTAGGTGTCAACTAATTCTGTTTTTCCATAGTTAAGCTATGAATATCCAGTAAAAGGTGAGCTCTAAATGGCTCAACGATTAAAAGTCCGTGACTGTACCTCTTTTCGACTAAAAAACTCATTAAGGTTCAAAAGTGGTGCCTGGGACCTGGGAGACCAAACTTAGGCCTGTGAAAAATCGAGAACCGATTTACATAACGGGAATAAAGAAATATACAAACAATACAAATGTTACTCGTTTAATCGTACCTATGGGGTTGTAATGATGATTATAGAAGACATGAAGTGTAAAAGTTTGTTTTTTACCCGCAAACGGCTGTATTTTAACTCAAACAAACATACAAACCAGTTACTTACTACTACTACTACAGTAAATCAAAAGAATTTTCGAAAAACCCGACTGCTTTTTGACAAATATTATAGCCTATGTCACTGCCACGATTAAGAGGAATCCAGCGACACCTCATACATCAAAATCCATCAAGCCGTTTAGGCTACAGGAGGCCACAAAGAAACAGACATACATACATACTTACATACACTCGAAAAACATTACCCTCCTCCTTTGGCAGTCGGGTAAACACTAAAAATACAGTGGCGGTTCTAAACACTACTGTCTGTCACTGTAGTTAGCTCTCATTCATAAGTCACAATCCGCTCAATGCCATTCCGATTATCCAATTGATATATAGTATAGGTATGTTTATAGGACGACTTATATTTTCCTAGATACCTACAGTCGACGTCCAAGATATAATTAATTTGTTTGTAAATGAGTTTAAACAGCTCTAACGATTTTTATAAGATTTGCAATTCAGGAGTTTTCGGGGGCGAATAATCGATATAGCTAAGGTCTCCCGGGCAAGCAGTTTTTCGAAAAACGCCTAACGAGGTGCTAATAGTAAACGTCAGACTTTTACAGTCAAGGAAATGTATTGACGTGCCTTTTTAGCCATGAAAATAAGACATAGGTAAAAAGGTACGTGAATACATTCCCCTTACTGTATACTCGACCTTAAAGTGTATACGATTTTTTTTTTCGCCGAATTACAATGAAATAAGGTCCAGAAGTGTAAACATATCTTTCAGGTTGACTGTATATGTCTCATCTCTGAAGTTTATGTTCAGATTACTAGTTAGCACCTCGTTCGGCGTTTTTCATAATTTTCCGGAAAACCACTTGTCCGGGAGAGCTATATCGATTATTCGCCCCCGAAAACCCCCGAATTGCAAATCTTGTACAGTCAGCATCATAAACATGTATACACTTTTCGACCTTATGTCTAAGTAATAAGGTCACAGAATGGATACATGTTTATGATGCTGACTGTACAAATCGTTAGAGCTGTTTAAACTCATTTACAAATAAATTAATTATACAAAGAGTTCAGGACTGAATTAGCAATAACAGGAAAATATTTATTAACGTTAAATTTTGCATCATCTCCACTGCCAAGTTGTCTGGAAGAGATTGCTTTTAGCGATAAGACCGCCAACATCATGTAGCCTGTGTGGTCTTTATTTCTCTTTTGTGCCGTAAAATACCACAATTAACTCCCCAATGCGATGCATGATGATAAAATCCACCCTCCTCTAATTTACACAGTGCGAGTGAGACAGAGAGTCGTGAGTCGCGCGCGATGCGTCTTGGCAGCAAGTTGTACTAGACGTACTGATTTCCCAATTTATTCTCATTTAAGAGATGCTCTCTTTTCGGTGCAGTCTCCTCAGCCCATTTTCTAAATCCGCGACAGAACTTGCCTTTCCTTTGGTCTAAATATATTTTCATTGGTATTCCTCTCCGTTATCTTTTAAATTAGAACGCCGTGTCGTATTAAGTTTCCTGGATCATCAGTATCACCACTGAGTCAGTGGCACTGACACGTAGCTTAGTGTTATTTATTCTGTGTCACTAATTAATCTAATTATGCTCCTATTCGGCGCATAAAGGCAGGGATCGTAATCCCGGTATACTTTTCTCACAAAAGTAGCGGTATAAAACTTTCGGTATCGCGCTTATTATATGTTGTTTTTGCTTTTATTGTGAGGGACAAATCTTGCAAGTTTTTGACCCGGTGACCGATTGAGCTGAAATTTTGGGTACAAGTTTAGTTTGGATGACAATTCAACATTATGGTACAGTCGAGTTCTCCAATATCTATACAGACAACCAAACTATACACAGGCTTTATTATTACTGACATAAGACACATGTGTAGATATTTTTGAAGGGTTGTCTGTATAGATATTGGAGAACTCGACTGTACCATCGAGCTGATCTGATGATGGAGACAGAAGGTGGCCGTGGGAATTAAGTATTTAACCGACGTAACCCCGTTGAGTTTGGGCTCGTTAGAATCGTCTCAATGAGTAGTTAATGACGGCATACAGAAAAGTACAGTCGGCAATAAAAGCTTGTACCAAAAATGATATTTTTGGCAGAAACTTATTACAGCCTGACTCATGTTTCGTCATTACTTAAATACAATTTTAGGAACAGCGAAAAAATTGGGAATTGACGAAGATATTACATTTTTTGATGAACACCGAAGTCCCTACATAAGGGATCGTAGTTATTAGAAAGAAGCAACACGACTGACGATATAAAGGAAGTGTAGCTAGGAAGTCGCGCGTTTTACGTTTTCCCTCAGTTGCAGAAAAGTAACTTCATTGTAGCAAGACGACGCGTGACGTGACTTGATTAAGTACCTGAGACACCTAGCTTTGAATACTTCACACTTTTTTGGTCTCATTGTAAAGAATAAGAGCGGGTTCCGTTAACGAAAGAAATGGGCTTTGAATTACTTTACGATAACTTGCTATACCATAAGCTACAATTTCCAATGCGATCCATCATAGAAGTGCAAAGCTTTTTATTATCGTCTATCAAACCAATTTTGGTTTAAATGCCATACTCTATTTGAATTTGTGTGAAAGGGTCAAACAAAATACAAAATACATAAGTTTGTCTCGACTGAGTCTAGTACAGAATCTACTTGTAAAAGTTTATATCCATACTAATATTATAAATACGAAAGTGTGTCTGTCTGTCTGTCTTTTTTCCTTTCTGTTACCTCTTCACGCTTAAACCGCTGCACTGATTTGGATGAAATTTGGTGTAGAGATAGTTTGTGTCCCGGGGAGGGACATAGGATAGTTTTTATCCCGGAAATCATCCCCTTAGGGGATGAAATGGGGGTGAAAGTTTGTATGGAGCCACGATATAAACGAATTCCATGCGGACGGAGTCGCGGACAGAAGCTAGTTTCCAATAAGTAGGAACTAATGCCTTTTTTGGCTCAAAAGTGCTAGGAAACGCACGTTCGCATGCTTCTCGCAACCTTGTCGGACTATATACGGTATCGCAAAGGCAAATAACTGTTTTATTTTATGCTTTTCCTTAGGCTGTAACTTGAAGACGTATGGGATTTATCTAATGTGACTCATGCATTTGTTCTCGCAAAGCATCATACCCAGTTCCGATTGGATCGATTCAATTCAGGTGCCATACATTTTTAACTAAGTGAGAAATCATTTTCAAAGGCACCGTTAACCGTTTACGGAGAAGCGGTTAGTCACTTACGGGTCTTGGCTTGGTCTTTATTAATTAAGTTACGTTTTATTGACGATGCTCTTTTGTTACAATTTATTGCATTCACTAATTATAACACAAACTTAAGTTCTTTGAAGTTGCGGGTAACTACTTTACAAGTGTGCTAGTATAGTCATCAAATTCATAATATATAATTAGTGTTAGATTACCTGTTTCTCGGTTTTCAAATATATAATACATAGAAAATGTGTGTTTCTGAAACAAATAATTATTTGGTTTCTCTGTGATCAGCATTTCAGTAATAGGATTATTTCTTACAATAATCGTGCACCTAGGTGAATCATTTTTAAAACATTAACCTTATTCCGGATGCTTTGACACTGACCAGTGCTGAAGGATTTAATTTATTCGCTTCTGTCACAGAGACAGTTTCGATAGCACTGCTAAGTCATACTTATTTACGCATAATTGGGAATGGGTGAAAATTTTCGAAGTGCCTGATTATTTTTTGGTGATAGGAATAACCTTCCTAAGCACCAGAAAAAAGTTTCAGATTTTTCAGCTGAGTCAATTATTTTTGAAAAATATAAACAGTTTCCTCACTTACGTTTTGGGTCAAAGACGGTCAATAGACACTTTCCTTGATCCGTCTCATATTACATAAAAATATCTTAACTATCTGTGGTAAACTAACACTAGTAATGACAAATATAGCTACTGCAACTGTCAATATCATTGCCAGTGTCAGTTTACCACAGATATTTAATTTGTAATATAAGACGGATCAAAGAAAGTGCCGTCCTTGACCCAAAACGTAAGTGATTCACTTACGTCTTGGGTCAAGGACGCAGCTGAAACACCTGAAACTTTTTTCTGGTGCTAAGGAAGATTATTCCTATCACCACAAAATAATCAGGCACTTCTGATATTTTCATCCATTCCCCATTATATTGATTAATGATAAGTCATACTTATTTTCGTATGATTATACTGATTAATGATAAGCCGTGACATCTAATAGGTACGTGAGCTTAACCGTGGATATATTAGAAGTATTTTATACATGTCTCACAGATGTTTAAATTCGATTACTTACGTATTATTTTGATTTCTGCAGTCATATTTACGATATTCTTAGTAGATACTAGATAGCTACATCTAGGCACGTCTACCTCACCAATTGTATGTCGCTGCGACAAGACACACTACTCGTAGTCATTTATGTGTGTCCGTACATAAATACGCATACAGAGCGCTTCGCTAATTAAAGAACAACTATCAATTAATGATTAACAGCCGTCAATACTGATTTCACCCAGTTTCTAATAATTAACTTTAAATTACATGAGATTGTAATATAAGCGGAAGGGGTTGAGAAATTAGACGACTGGCACAGAATAAGTAATAGTACTACGTACAGAAGGTCCTCTGTTAACAAATTCCCTGTTTAGGTACGTCAAACGTGCCTAAATGTAGCCCTTTCTTTCTATCGCATGCAACGCGCTCTTTCGGAGGCGGAGCTTTAGAGCTAGGGTTACCGCCAGCTTGACAACTATAGGTACGTTAGTATAATAGTGTATTTTACTTACGATTATTCTTTATTTACTTACGATCACCCAACTACACAAAAGCTGTGTAATTTGCCTTTAGGTTATAATATAACATCAAAACTGCCTGTTTCTGCAAAATGTAAGACGAAGACACACAACTCTGGGTTACCTACATACATAAACATAATGTAATGAAAAAATATTTTCAACCAATATAAATATAAATGACGACGCAATGCGTTGCCCGAACGCGTGCGTCCTGCCTGTCACAGCGCGCGGCAACCACTGATAGACCGCCTAAAGGCGGCCGGCCGGCATGTTTTTGTGCGGCGCAACGAAATCAAAAAGTGAACCGCCCCTGCGACTGGTTAGCCTAGTGGGTAGTGACGCTGCCTACGAAGCTGAAGGTCCTGGGTTCGAATCCCGGTAAGGGCAAATATTTGTATGATGAGCATGAATATTTGTTTGTGAGTCTTGGATGTTTTCTATGTATTTAAGTATTTATATCTATTAAATATATCGTCGTCTAGTACGGTCGACGCGAAAAATAAGTTTACACTATTTGCCTTATTGCAATGGAATAAGGTGCAAAAGTGTAAACGTATTTTTGGCGTCGACTGTACTATCGCCCACACAGTTAGCTGACCATCCGTGCACTTTATGTGCATTGTAATAAGGTTCAATATAAATACAGGATGATCAGTTAACTGTGTTGGCGTTTGTACCCATAACACAAGCCTTATTGAGCTTACTGTGGGACTGGTTCGATATGTGTAAGATTGTCCACTTATATTTATTATTATAACTAGACTGATTTAATCAGTAGTCATATAAAAAAAGAAAGAGTAATTTATTTTATGAGCGATTTTATTATAAGCGTTAATATTAATTTGCCTTGTTCGTTAGTTAGTTCGTTAGTATTTGCAGGTCTAATCTTGCAAATGCAATATTATGGTACCAAAACGCTGGTTTCAATTAGACACGATAAACATACGTCCTGTTTGGGCTCTTTGCAACCTACGAAATTATTGTGCAAAAAGATTACAGGCGGCATTAAAAACTTACGGCCACGTTCAATGATGTAATATAAAAAAGAGGTAGATATGTTGTCTATACGAAATTCCGTGTTTAAAAATGGCCACCAAATCTGACAGCTAACGTTTCCATTGACGTCTCGAAACTGAGACAAACTGTGCCAATTGACTCAATTTTAATGTGCCATTTTTCGAGCGCGTATAACCTATCTACCTTTTTTTATATTACATCATTGGCCACGTTTATAAATATTTATATTATTCCCCAGACATAAGTTCCCAAACGTATACTCGTACGAATTTTTAGACTTGACTACCAAAAATGGTAATTTTTGACAGAAACTTATTTGCTCTATACGGTGGTATGGTACTGAGGCTTGAAATCACGATTAGGAAGGTTAAGACGAATATCATTTCGGCCCTGTATATTATAGGAACTGTATGTAAGTAATAGGAACGTTCATAAATGTGTCGGAACTTATGTCTGTTGTATAAGACTCAAAATCGCATACATACTTTACAGCTGACCGTACAGTCATAAACACAATGCATTTGCATCTCCTTAAGGCCCTCCTACGCGTCGATTATCATTCGAAACTCACTCCATACATCGTTACGTTTCACTTTTATATCCGCGCGAGAAAAGGTCACGTAACAACCGTACGTAACGGTAATAAGGTTCATAATCAATTGGCGATGGCGAGAATCGGTTTTGATTGGTTTTGTTTTTTATTGGCAAGACCTATGGGCTGCGTCATATTGAGTCATAGCTTAGCCTATAAGTGAAAGTGCTCGTGGAAGTTGCTTCCTATCGCAATTAATGGGTAATTAATATACTGTTTTTTTTCTACTGTCGATGTCGTTGTTCTATGTATGATTGATTGAACTGTCACTACTGTTATGCACAATGTATCATGGGCCGTGAGTCTGGGAATCTTTACTCTTTCTACCTTACCGGGATTCGAACCCAGGACTTTATAACTACAACTTAGAAAAGTTGAAAAACCCCCGACATTTTCATTTCAAAGTTCAATATCTCAAAAACGGCTGAAACGATTTTTTTGAAACGTAGTTAAGAACCATCTCGATTACGTCAGCTTTCGGACAAAAAACCGCATTAAAATCGGAGCTGCGATGCCACAGACAGACACACAAACACACAGACACGTAAAACTTATAACACCCCTCTTTTTGCGTCGGGGGTCTAAAATAATTTCAATTAAAGAGACATCATTCCCAGTGAAAATGAGCATATCTATAAAAGTTTATACATAGTTACCAAGTTTTTGTAAATGTTTATAGACAATGGTTTGAGATTCTTTACAAATACGAAAATATAAGCATAACAGAAGCTTAATTATCGAAAATAGCATGCTCAAATAGGATATCTGTATTATAGAAAAGCAACAATTAAAAGCAGAGGTACTAGCCAAGTTTTGAATACCACTTTCTTCTCCAATAAGATACATCTATTAAGAGATTCCGATAAATTGACAATTTAGCGGTCGAGAAATCGCATAGGAACCAAGGTATAAAGTTTCAAGCCCACACGTTGCGACTTCGATGAAAGCGACGCGGGCAAACCGCAAACACCTCGGAAAGTAATGACCCTGTTCATGCCTTTATTGCAAAGCCCAGCACAGTCAAGGGCACCAATATGTATTCTCTCAATGTGTCATAAATATGTATACTAAAACCTTATTGTTGCAGAAATAAGGTCTGTGTACATATTTTCGAGACTTTGTGGTATATACATGGTGGACGACCTTTAGCCTAAGTTGGTAGTGACGCTGCCTACGAAGCTGAAGGTCTTGGGTTCGAATCCCGGTAAGGGCAAATATTTGTGTGATGAGCATGAATATTTGTTTCTGGATCTTGGATGTTTTCTATGTACTTAAGTATTTATATCTATTATATATATCGTCGTCTAGTACAGTCGCCATCAGATATATCGGAGTGGCCAAAGTGCTCACAAATATCTGAACACGTCTCTATTGTAGAGGCATTAGAGACGTGTTCAGATATTTGTGAGCACTTTGGCCGCTCCGATATATCTGATGGCGACTGTACCTATAACACAAGCCTTATTGAGCTTACTATACTAGTTCGATTTGTGTAAGAATGTCTCCTAATATTTATTTATTTATACATATTGGTGCATTTGACTGTACTAGTTACTAGGTGCCTTAGTTATAGGTTTTTGTCGTCGACTTCGTCCGCATGGAAGTTGGTTTGTCGCCCCCCCTTTCACCACCTTAGGGGATTATTTTCGGGATAAAAACTATCCTATGTCCTTGCCGGAACTCAAACTATCTCCATACCAAATTTCGCCTCAATCAGTTCAGCAGTTTAAGCGCCAAAAGGTAATAGACAGACAGACAGACTATTAGTAGATATGGATGTCCATCTCGAAGGTTACCTGTTGAAATAATTTTGAAATCAGGTGAATACCTAGTTCCAGAGATTACCCATAAATAACAAAGTCACAAATGTTAATTTCTATAATATTAGTAAAGAATACACAGTAAGAGAAATTATACTATGATTATTAATATGCGCAGGTCGTGCTTGGTCAGGAAATCGAGTGACACTTGTCAAAATGTTGACAAATGCGATGTGGATTGGACATTTGGATTGGACACATCCGTGTGTTGCTAGTTGCTAGAAGGTAGTTCGTTTAAATGCGTTAATGATTTTTTTCAAACATGTAATGAAATATTGACTTTACATAGTAGGCTGCGTATTATCACGTTTCAGGTGCGGCGAAACGAGAGGCCCATAGAGTGATCTTCTTTTGTTTCATCTTCAATTGGTGACACTAAGTCATGGCGTTCAGCCATTCAAAAAAATCTTAAAGTCGGCAGGCCTCATTATTTTCCGGCCATTGTAATAATGTCCTACCTATAAGTATAATAAGGTATACGAACCAGCCTAGCTAGCATGACCGCGTTTGTGTCGGACATAAAGCGTTTGCACCTCCCGCACTAGCTAATAGTCAAATAAAAAAGTTGCGTTATCCTAAAGTGAAAATGCCCTTACATCTAATATTTGACAGCTGTCATCCCAGTACAATTTTATGTCATCTTTGACGTTTATTGTACTGAGATGACCGCTGTCAAATATTCGATGTTAAAAAATCTAATTACAGTGACCATTAAAATGTAAACTACAGTTTCAAATGGCATAAAATCACTCCTTTTTTTGTACCGGTAATGGGCAAACGCATCTTTAATTTCGTAAAAAAATTAATCCGTCTTAAAGAACGGCTGTGTGGGAGTGGAGCAATGATGAAGACCAAGGTGATACTTATGTTTGCCCTTACCGGGATTCGAACCCAGGATCGTCAGATACGCAGGCAGGGTCACTACCCACTGGGCTAAACCGGTCGTCAAAGTTATTTGTGTTTCTAATTGTCCGTAAAAAGCGTGGGAGAAATGTCTATTGTTTTTTTAATCATAAAATTCGCAATCGTAGCCTCGTTAGTTCTTTTCTACTTTTATATCCAGTTTTGAAATATACGAGTAATGGTGATTAATGAAGATTCAAAATCGCAAAGCTGAATTTGGAGTTTACGTAGTCAAGATGACACTCACTAAACGAGTAATCTATTATTTTTGATATGATGATTCTGCAAATCTATGCAAGGCAGCTTTGCTAAGTGTTCATTCGTCCAACATTTTTTTCTTAGTGGGAAATCAAGCTCTATGCACGTTTTATTGGCCTACTTTCTTAGTAAAGGTTATGTACAGTCGGCTGTAGAGAAACGTGACCTCCACCCTGCATACAAACTTCTATGCAGAGTGGGTCACGTTTTTGTGCAGCTAAATTTGCAATGCACACGGTTAAATTATCTTACAAGGATCAGTAATATTTTGTGTCAACATTTTGCATTACACGTACAGTAAGAGAAAATGTATTCACGTACAGTCAAGAGCAAAAGTAAGTTATCACTTTTGTACCTTATTCCATTGCGATAAGGTGAAAAAATGATAACCTACTTTTGCTGTTGACTATACCACCGTAGAACCCTGTCGCAATTGACAGGCCGCCGTCACTCAAACTGGTGTGATATGTCACCTTATTGCGATAGGGTTCTACGGTGATACGTGAATTTCCTTACTGTACGGACCTTCTAATTAGCTCGTTAAACGATAATATAATACTCGTACAACAATGCACCTATGCATTCATGCATACAAAGGTGGCTCGGACAAAGTAATCGATTTATTAGAGACAAAGCGGCCTCGATAAATATATGCGTTACAATTATCAATGATTAACTCGATAAGATATCAATGCAATAAAGATATTATTTGGATCTTCCGCATGCTTTATTTCAACTCACACACAGAAGACATGGATTTGAATTTTCAGTGCCACTAGCAATAGTAAGATAACAGATGGAGAAAATAATATTACAGTAGTTCTTAGCCCATCGCCCACAACAACTCACTTCAACCTTAATGTAAGTCGACTCTTTACTATGCCCACAAAAAAGGGGTTATTCTAACTCGACACAACACAGGGGTTATATGTAAGTGCGAATAACTAATAAAGGTTTATCAGCGAGCCATATGGAGCGCAGTATTCTAATTGTTAAACTGACCCGAATGCAGTAGAAACTCCGTCTCGCGCTCCAAAACAAAAGTAGCCTGGATAGCTAGGCTTAAGTGGGATTACGCCGGACACATCTGCCGTATGCCAAACGACTTGTGGGCCAAGGAAACTACAGACTGGATCCCACCAATTAGAGTTCAGCTGAGGGGCAGACCTAGACGGAGATGGCGGTATGACCTCGACGTTTTTCGGGAGGACTTTAGTTTAGAAGTCGATAGAGACGCGTGGAAGAGGGAGGCCCTTGCCCAGCAGTGGGGGATTATTCAGTCGTTCCTTTTAACAATTCATAGGTAAACCTAAACGCAATAGTTCCTTCAAAGGTACCGCCGGAAGGAAATACTGCGAGTAATTCGCAGTGAGACAGTGTGGGTTAGAAATCATCATAATCATCATCACATCAGCCGAAAGACGTCCGCTGCTGGACATAGGCCTGCCCCAAAGTCTGCGACAATGACCGGTGCTGCGCCACCCGCATCCAGCGGACTCCCGCGATCTTTACAGGTCATCAGTCCACCTTGTGGAGGGGTCTACCCACGCTGCGCCTGCCGGTTCGTGGTGGGTAAGCTTAGAAATGAAATGAGCTAATTAATATCATTGTTTCAGATGATGTCTCAACGCCGGACAAGCACAAATTCGACTCGCGAACCTACGTGAGACCCAAGAAACGTGCCCAAAGGCCCAGCATACAAAGCATCGTCGAAAGTCCACCCACATCGAACCAGAACAAATATTTGACCTACAACAAGTATTCTGCGCCTCTAGGTCCCCTGAGCCCCATACTAAGGCTAAAGACGTTTAACGTGGAGACTGATACAGATAACAGCAATGCTATTAAAGAGTACGCGAGTAAGAGAAGGAGTTTAGTCAGCGAAGAGGAACCACAGGTAAGTGTTCTTTGTCTCGAAATCTTCCGGCCTTTTTATGCTTCGACGGTGACAAACAGTTATACGACCTGCCTGATGGTAAGCAGATACCGTAGTCGACGCTTGAACCACCACAGAAGAATCACAAGCGCGTTGCCGACCCTTTATCGATTTGAGGGTTCGTTGTGCTGACAGCTAGAGACAAATGCAGTTCCACATTCTCAAGATCTCGGCTCTGGCGATGTCGATGCTCTGGCGACCTTACTCACCACCAGCAACACTACACCACATACCCACAAAGCAAGTAGTGGTGTTATTATGGCTGCCGTCTTCTGTAGGCTGGGAGGTTTACAGATACTTAGATAGATACATAGATAAATTCATTATTCCTTTCCACAACATAAATGGTACAGAATTAGAAGACAGAAAATAGTTATAAATTATAATATCAAAGAGAGGCATGCAGCTTAGCACTAATATTAAATACAAGTTAAATACAAAAACCATGTGTCGTGGCATAAAATAGGCGCTGGCTCAGCGAAATGATGTGGCTAGCGACATTATTCTGCCAGGACCTTGCCCAATTGGGCTGCTCCAAATATAAGCAAAATGACATTCCACTGCTGTGCCCTACCTATTATACCTCACTCTGGGCTTTTCCCAAGGTACTACAAGCATGGAGTTCTTCAAGAAAGTAGTGTATACATTTTCAAAGTACAGATGTAGTGCACACGGATGACTTCTATGCGCTCATGCGCAATAAAGTCGCGTCGCTCATCAGACGAGTTAGGGGAAGCCCCAACAGTCTCCTGCAGGTGGTGGCCGGGAGGCAGGACAGCGCCGTGCTCGGGAGGTTTAACGAGTTGCATGCCCCGGTTGTGCGTGCGGCTCGGTAAATCACGCGCCCGGGCTGTTTTTGCAGGGCTTTTAGTTTATATTCCCTTTTTGTTAATACTAACTCATTTTAATTTTAATGTTTAGTTTTTAAGTTTGTTTACTAATAACGCTATGGACCTGTAAGATGTCTGAAAATAAACGCTTTTATTTTATTTTATTTATTTTATTTTTATTATTTATAATTATTTTCCATCGTATTTTCTCGGAAACGTTCGTATTTGTCATGCTACTCCCTCAGTACTTTTCGTACTGTGACCGACTGGAATAGCAAGACACGTTCGTGCGTTTCCGTGAAAATACGATGGCAAATAATTATGCACTACATCTGTACTCTCCTGGAGTTTCAAACGTCCAACAGCTTTGGTGACCGTTTATTACTCAGGCGGGCTGTTAGTCTTAAAAAATCTGGCTTGTTGGAGAATCGAGCCCTAAGGAGACTTTTTAGTGTTCCTTGCCATAATTGGTTCAATGGAATACTTATGTGTCTGTCAGTTGCGTCCAGTTTTTTGTAGCAATACAGCCGCTATGGCGTCGTAAAACATCATCCACGTAGCAACAAATTTGCGCTATTAGACGTTGCAAAAGCGTCGTTTTTTCGTTTACACAGCGTAAGTCTATGCCGTGTTGATTCGTTATCACACTTTCTTCCACGAACATAGCTTGTGCGTGTTTAGAGTACACGATAGGGAATACAACTTTAAAGATAATACTTTTATATCACGGATATTACTTATAAATCCGATTATATCGTTTTGCGCATTACATTAACACTTCACTTGCCGACTTATGGCACTTGTTCATACGGATCCAAAAGCATTGTGTCATATCATATGTTTACGTAGGTGTAAAATAACATCGACAAATTTTACTGTATGTTACGTAAACCGGTACACTCCATATCGTGTTTGTTTACAAGACTTATCCGTTGCTTTTTAACATTCATTAAATTATATTAACATGTAATAATAGAACATGCACGATTTTCATCGAGGAAGTAGATCTTGTTGATGGTTAAACGGTGAATATTGTAATGATCATCCGATAACGTGTAGGTATCTTTATTTATGCACCACGCTAGACTTGAATCTATCGGGAAATAGTCTTTTCAAATAAGTAGCAATTTATCCGCGATTTCGTCTGCGTGGATTCCAGTATCAACTTCCATCCCCAATGTCATCCCTTTGGGGGATGATTTTCGGGATAAAAAACTATTCTGTTTTAATCCAGGTTAATGTGTTGCCTTATAAATCGTATAATAATAATGTTTTATAATTTCCCTATGTGAAGGAATAAGAAGGCTCAAAGTCTCCCAAGGGCAATGGAGAGGGCTATGTTGGGAGTTTCTCTGCGTGATCGCATCAGAAATGAGGCTATCCGCAGCAGAACCAAGTTAACCGATATAGCCCTCCGAATCGCTAAACTTAAGTGGCAGTGGGCGCCACATTGCACGTAGAACCGATGGCCGTTGGGTGGCTCGAGTGGCGACCACGTACCGAAAGACGGGGCGTGGTTAGGCCCCCCACATGGTCCACACCTGGTAAAGGTCGCGGGAGTCCGCTGGATGCTGGTGGCGCAGGACCGGTCAATTTGGCACTCTTTAGGGGAGGCCTATGTCCAGCAGTGGACATCTTTTGGAGTAAATCTCCATGCCTTTCGTTTATCCGTTCAACCGTTTTAGCGTGATTGAGGGTCAAACATCCAAACTTGGTAGACACGGCACTGCGTTATTAAGTCGGCCTTTTATACTTATTTCTAAGTGTGGGTCCTAAACACTATGCTGCACTCCAAAACCCGCATAAGTCTAAAACAGCCAGGCTTAAGTGGGTCTGGGCCGGCCATGTCTGACATACATGAAGACTGGTGGGCTAAAATAGCTACCAATGGGGCACGACACGGGCATCGTTTCATTGGCATGTAGCATTTTTACGCAATCTGCCAATTGAACACAGTTCTTAATAAAATAATCTATTGTAATTTCATCGTAATCGATTAAAAACGAACATATTTCAAGTAAAACTTGAAAAATTGTATGTGTCACTCAGGAGCAAAATTATTTTCGTCATGGGCGTTAACGCTTGAATCCTTCGTTACGCTCAGGATTCTATCGTAGAATCCTTCGCTTCACTCTGAATTCATCATTTTGCTCCCTTGAGACACAAATAACTATTTATGAATAAATCAAGGGTTAATCTTTAATAATTTCAGTTAGAGGACGTAGACATGACTCTCGTGTCGGAGACGTCGGAGCGGCTGTCTTCAGATCACCTGCCTTCCAAACCGATAAACATCGACCTGTCGCAGCCGGCGCACAATCTGCACAACACGTTCAATAAGTGAGCAATTTGATGACGTTAATCATTTCAGTTATGCGGCTTCTAGACGGGGCTATACTTTCCCGGAAATGTATGGCCGGCAACTTTGGGCGTCTTGCTCTTGCTCTTAGTAAGCTTTACTGGGCATTTTCCGCAAATCGACATCCAAACGTGCCTATTTTGCGTGATACGGCGGGGTGGCGCTACTCTAACCACCCCAGCTCCTGTATGAAGTTAATGAGTGCCTTGGTATTGCTGACTGCGTCCCGTAGTTTGTCCGGAGACCCTAGGTGCTTTTTCCTGTATACTTCTACCTGCTTACAGTTCAGTAGAATATGTGTAGTCGTTTCTTCTGCCTCCATGCACGCTCTGCACATGGGGCTGTCTGTGATACCTAAATTATAGAGGTCTGTTCAAGGTGTTGTGTCCTGTTATTATTCCTACTATCTTGCGTAGTTGGTTTCTGTGTGTAGTAGTGCGGTTGTGAGTTTGTAGTCGCGTTTCGACAGAATCTCTTTGGTCTGTCTGCATGTGTCTATCTCCTCCCAGTATCTTTGGTGTAGGTCTTTGGTGTATTTGTCCAGTTTGTTATATATGTAGCTTTGTGGCAGGTGTAAGATTGGCTCCGGTCCGTATCCCGTTGTTTCTGAGCCTTTTCTGGCCAGTTCATCCGCTGCATCGTTCCCTCTTGAGCCACTGTGCCCCTTGATCCATTGTATAGTAACTTTGTTTTTATCTATCTCTTACTTCCATGCTAGAACGGGACGCCCATAGTTGCCAGCCACACATTTCCAGAAAAGTATAGCCCGTCTTGAAGCCTCTTTCGAGGACTTACAGTAATTACTACAGCCCACTCATTCTCATCCGCAAGAGGAGGCCAGCGGTGGGATGGGGTGATGGGAAAACATCATTTTTGATACAAGCTTTATTCGTGACTGTACTTTTTCATAAATTACTCGTTGAGAGTGTTCCAATGAGCTCAAACACGACGGGTGTATAATATGTAGTTTAGCCGTTGCTATGGACGCCGTCTGTCTCCATCATCAGGCAAGTACAGAGGTGCCATAATATCGCGTTGTCATGGAATTTAAATCGTCCCCTTCCCTTACCAAACTATGTACGGTCGACGCCAAAAATACGTTTACACTATTCGCCTTATTGCAATGGAATAAGGTGCAAAAGTGTAAACGTTTGACTTGACACACCTGTTTAGATTGGATTCAATTTGATAAGGTTTATTCCAAGATTATTTGGCTCACAAATGAGCATACCTTAAGGTTCAGATCTGAACTAACTCTAAACATGTATGCACAGGAGGAAAAATAAAAACGCCAAAGCAAGAGCGCTAACGAGGTAAGATGTCGTCTATAAGCTATCGCTAGTCTGATTAGTCGATAGATTTAGACTTTTAACCACAGATTAAGTTCTTATTCCTAGTTAGTTGAATCCGGTCTTAAATGGCAAAAGGTAATAATTAGACAGTTACTTCCGAATGTATAAATGATAGTGTGCATTCAATTCCAAGAAATGTTACGGAGTGATTGAAGACTTGTTATAATTCGATGACATGGCAAAATCAAAAACACATCAAAATAGAAGGCGAAAGTATTCCGTCATCCACGTTTCGTAATAGCTTACATACTTTCAAATTTTAAAATTGGCTTAATCTGCAAGATAATGCCGTTTAAATTGAATATTGTATAATAAATGGTATTATAGTAAGAAGAGTTATTTTAACACACAGTTACAGAATGATAAGAAAACACCCCATCGATTATTATGATCATCTCATACGTTCCTGAATACGTTAGTTGACAGCAGTGAAAATGAATTATTCTTACGTTACCAATAAACGAAACTCACGGAAATACTACTTATTTATACAACTTAAAAGATTTTTTTAATATACAAATGTAAACAAATGGATGCTGTTTGACCAAATAAAATCGTGACGTCACTCATTCCTGTTTCCCTACAAACATCATAACAACAGATTTGACTATCAGTCCACATCCATATTAGCAGGGAATTTCATCGCAATAATCATATAGATATTGAAATAAACGGGGACAGTCAGTAGTAATTGGAATTTATTACACTCTCGATTCATAATTCTACCCCTGCGGCTCCCAGTTGTAAAGAAACTATAGGATAAGGCATTTTCCCTCTCACCCATGAGAGGCCTGTGCCAGTGCGACTTACATTGGCTGATGATAGGAAAAGGCGCACAAATGACCTAGCCCCGTAGTATGGTTGGCCTTGTCACGCGATAAGTGATAGGATAGAGCGTGCGTCACTGGCTGACACCGTTCGATAGAACGAGACGACGCCCCTATCTTGTCACTTGTCGCGTGATAAGGCCAACCATGCTACGGCTCCTGGCTCCGTAGCATGGTTGGCCTTGTCACGCGATAGGTGATAGGATAGAGCGTGCGTCACTGGCTGACACCGTTCGATAGAACGAGACGACGCCCCTATCTTGTCACTTGTCGCGTGATAAGGCCAACCATGCTACGGCTCCTGGCTCTACTTTTTGCCAATAGGGAATTTCATCACCCAATCTCGTTATGATAATTCTACCTCATTCCAGGGGTCTCACAAACACAATGAACGAGCGCGGAAGCCTCAACATGTACCAAAGCGGTGAATCCCTCATGCGAATGTCACCGCCGAGCCTCGTATCTTCCCTGATGATGGAGAGCTCCGGCAACTTCAATGCGGAGTCGATGGATGGTAGGAAGAGTTTGTCTTCGCATAGAGATTCCGGTAAGTTCAAAGTATTTTGGGTGTTGTGTGTCTGGGTCTTTGATTCGATATTATCATTGATGGATAATAGACGGGATCTCCTGTTACAGGTATATCTCCATAGTTACTAGGATAACCTTTGTGTCAAGTCAAAATGCCATTCAAAATTTAACTCTATAACTTTAACAAGTACATTACCTTTACTGTACATACATACAGGTGTTCAAATATATATAAAAGTAACAACAGTTGCTCATTTCGAGCGTACGTACAATGTTCAGTGTTAAAACTAAAAGTTAATAATGACACTGCACTGACTGGATATATATATACACGGTGCCCGTGAGCATTGCGAGAGATTTTAATCACGAATTCCTGAGGCTATAAGGAGTAATAAATGTTATATGAAGCTAGGTCGAATTATGACTTTTATTTTTTTTCTTATTTTCATACACAATAATTGCTAATCTAGTAAAAACGTGTCTTTAGGACGAGCTGTCAAAGTAGATGGTTAAGTCTCGCAACGTCGCAATCATAAAGGTGTTTCATACTGGAGATTTCATTACAACATTTTTACACAAAAATGGAAATATCTCTAAAACCGAACCGAATTTACTCGACGTTAATTAACATTTTTAACTTAAAATATAGTCAGGAATATCCTGTTAAAATCTCTCGCAATGCTCACGGGCACCGTGTATATACGTATTCTAACTCATGCTCTGCTGGTACTCACAAAATTCGTTTGAAGTATAAAACACATTGTCCATGAGAAAAAAAATCTTATATTTGAATTTATTATCCTCTGACATCTTATTTATTATTTATTTATTTAAACTAGTTACACAGCATAACAGTAATTCCGAAACAACTGTGAAACTATAGAACAAGGTTTACAATGTTATTTAAATTAGCAGTATTGCAATAACAACAATATAAACAATAACAATTGTAATAATTAACAGTGGAGCGATGCACATCAATCTTCTCGCAGAACTTCAAACGTTCATCTTCAAACACTCGGGAGCTGATGCAATGAGCCCATTCAGAAGCTGCGAAAGGCGAACCAGCGGGGAACTCCTACGCGCCTATTATTAGATAGGATATTCATAGCAGACATTTTTATTTCAGGAATACCACCTTCAGGACGCGAAAGCATAGACCCAATGATGACCAGCATGACGCTATCCATACTGGACGAGAAAGATATGAGCACAAGCTTTCTCTCCCAAACCACTTACCCCGACAACGACAGTCTCATGGACTCCCTCCCGCCGAGCCTCGTCAGCTCCGTCAACTCGTCTTACATCGTCTCGAACATGTCGCGGCAAGCTCGGGATAGCGCAGGTCAGTTCATGTCATTGAGTTATGTAGTACTAGCCTCTGCCCGCGACTCCATCCGCGTGGAACCCGTTTATATCGTAGCCCCATGCACACTTTCATCCCCCATTTCCCATCCCTCAGGGGATGATTTTCGGGATAAAAACTATCCTATGTCCTTTCCCGAAATTCGCACACATGTTCGTAATTAGAAAGCCGTAATGATAGCTTTTGGCAAAGAGGTTATCATACTCCAGGCAAAATACGGTTTCGAAAAACATTAATTTATAATAGCGTTTTTTTTTTGTTTTCTTTATTTTATTTTAAAACGTTATTCTAAGATGCTTTATTCAAGAATCCAACAAGCTTTCCATCCGGAAGTAGTTATATAGATTTAAATTAAGCATTCATTGTCTTTTTTGTTTGATTTATATTTAATATTTTAAAGCAAATGTAAATGAACCAAAATAAAGATTAAAACATTTATTCATATTTATTCCGACTTTTCAGGAGCTAATTAAATTATTGTTTTTTTGATGTCTGATTTTTTGTTGGATTTTGCCGCTAGGTAACCATTTAATTGATAATATATCCGTTTCAATAAAAAAATCTGCTATTATATATTATTTCCAAATTTGACATTTTTTCCGTACAAGTTGTCAGTTCATTGCCTGGACTAATCAATGTTCTAACAACATTTGAAGGAAATGGGTCCCAAATTAAAGTTCGTGGCTGTACATTTTGATATGTAAACGCGCGTTTGTTGTCTGTTTACAGAATAAATGTTTTGATTTTGATTATTTTACAGACTCAAACAACATCTTCAGCTCAGCAACGTTCACACATCTAGAGCAATCGGAGAAACTACTATCCGCCCGCCCTAGACACCAGCCCTTCAATCACTTCCAAAAACGCGAAAGCGACCTCCGAAAATCGGAAAGCTACACGAAATTCAAAGAGGAGGCGTGCCAAATCGACCCAAGCAAGGTACTCGTCGAAAACGGCGAGAACACGTCGAAAACTTCGTCCAAATCGGAAATGTCCGAAACCGTGACCCTACACTATTCCAACTCCAAATTCAGAAGAGACGAGAAGGAAAACTTAAATTCGACGTTCGAGAATGATGACGCGTTTTTCAGAGACATGAACATGCCGAAATTAGACGGCAAGAACAGTTTAAACGTTACACTTGACAAGCAGGAACTAAATGAGATTATTCAGGCGCGTCAGAAACTATCCTTAGCTAGAAAGGCCTTGCCTGAGCCTGATAAAATGCCAAATCAAGCAGACAGTATTAAAACTATACAGCTCCCTAATCAAACTATAACGGTGCCTCGACACAGTATGGAGAATGCCTCCGAATTGTTGTCCAGGAGAAGACTGAATGCCAATAGTTTGGACAGGGACGAGCCGCCGACTAGAGACACGCCGAAAAGGAACGCGACGTTTAAAAAGGTTTCGCCGCGAGCGGCCTCTATGGATGCTACTCTGGTGTATGCTGCGAAGAAAGATGACAGCGAATTGATCGATATTAATTTGGCGACGACGAACCTTATTGATTCTAGCGAAAGGATAAGCCACGAGGTAAGATTGAGATAGGAGAGATTATTATTCATCGTAAGCCTTTGCGTCTATTTCAGATGATTTAAACATTGCTATGGAGATAGTCTTTGGTGACTGCAGAGACCTAACGAGACCGGCATGATCTTCCACATTTCTGGCGAAATGGATGAAATAAATGACTAGGTAGTTCTAATGTTTAGTTAGGCTATTTTGCAGACAAAAGTATTTCGAAGTTGGATGTTACAGATGGTTAGTCACACAAAATGTATGTGACATATGTTACGATTAGTCAGAATCATGGAATTTGTAAAGTAAACCAAACATTGTATGGGGAAACAATATTAATTAAACTATTTCATTCGAAACTTCACAGGTTTTATGAGAATTCTACCCCTAAAAGGGGGAAATGTCGTAAATCAGCATGGGTATTGTTTCTATGGTTTATCGGGTCGCTGATTACGAAAACATCAACGATTTTAAAATCCAACATGGCGGACGTGAAATTCCATCTCCCCTGTTGGGGTGCGATGGGGTTGAAATGTCCAAAATATCAATATGGGTGTCGTTTTTATGGTATTCTGGGACGTTTATTACGAAAACGGCATTTTGTAATTTAATAATGTGGACATATACCTAAATATATAAAAGAAGAAACTGACTGACTGACTGACTGACATATAAATGCACAGCTCAAACCGCTGGTTCTAGAGATTCCAAATTTGGCACGGTAGTTCCTTATAAGGTCTAGGGGTGCACTTAGAAAGGATTTTTCAAAATTCACCCCCTAAGGGGGTGAATGGTATGGGGGTCTCTCAAACTTCTCATAGGTTGTCCTGTAATCTTTAGGCAAGGAACTATTTTCCATATTTTTTTCAGAATTTTAAGCATATAGTTTCGGAGATAAGAGGGGGAGAATGGTCAATTTTCGTCTTTTTTCCTAAATTACTTCAAAACTGTTGTTGCTAAAATTATAAAAAAAATATCTGAGATGCTTACAACAACCCCTTTCATTTGATGTCACACAATATAGTTTGCGAAACTTTTTATTTTTATTTTCCATTTTACCCTCCAAAAGTGGCCCCCTTGTTCAGAATTCATTATTTTACTTTACGTGTCCATCTTTGGGTCACCAATTTACATATGTATACCAAATTTCAACTCAATCGGTCCAGTAGTTTCGGAGAAAATCGGCTGTGACAGACGGACAGACAGACGCACGAGTGATCCTATAAGGGTTCCGTTTTTGTCCTTTTGAGGTACGGAACCCTAACATAACAACAACGATTTTAAAATCCAACATGGCGGACGTGAAATACATCTCCCCTGTTGGGGTGCGATGGGGTTGAAATGTCTAAATATCAATATGGGTGTCATTTTTATGGTTTTTCGGGACGTCAATTACGAAATTGGCATCAATTTTCAAATTGAATATTGTGGACATGAAAATTCTTCAAAGTATTTGTGCCAAATTGCAATTCAATTGGAACTACGAGTCAAACTGGGATCCTCCTTTTTTGTAGACGGTTAAAATTAATTTTAGAACGCGGGCGAAGCCTTGGGCAACACCTAGTAGTAAATAAAAGGAGCTCGTTGAATTAGTATTTTGTTCCAGGAATGGGGCTCGCAAGAGCGCGCGATGGTGTGCTCGGGCGAGAGCACGGACACGGGCACGTTCAGCTCGTCCAGCCCGCCCGACAGCGTGCCCGACGCGCGGCCTCGCGACCCCGGTAAGTAATGTTCCAGGAATGGGGCTCGCAAGAGCGCGCGATGGTGTGCTCGGGCGAGAGCACGGACACGGGCACGTTCAGCTCGTCCAGCCCGCCCGACAGCGTGCCCGACGCGCGGCCTCGCGACCCCGGTAAGTAATGTTCCAGGAATGGGGCTCGCAAGAGCGCGCGATGGTGTGCTCGGGCGAGAGCACGGACACGGGCACGTTCAGCTCGTCCAGCCCGCCCGACAGCGTGCCCGACGCGCGGCCTCGCGACCCCGGTAAGTAATGTTCCAGGAATGGGGCTCGCAAGAGCGAGCGATGGTGTGCTCGGGCGAGAGCACGGACACGGGCACGTTCAGCTCGTCCAGCCCGCCCGACAGCGTGCCCGACGCGCGGCCTCGCGACCCCGGTAAGTAATGTTCCAGGAATGGGGCTCGCAAGAGCGCGCGATGGTGTGCTCGGGCGAGAGCACGGACACGGGCACGTTCAGCTCGTCCAGCCCGCCCGACAGCGTGCCAGACGCGCGGCCTCGCGACCCCGGTAAGTAATGTTCCAGGAATGGGGCTCGCAAGAGCGCGCGATGGTGTGCTCGGGCGAGAGCACGGACACGGGCACGTTCAGCTCGTCCAGCCCGCCCGACAGCGTGCCCGACGCGCGGCCTCGCGACCCCGGTAAGTAATGTTCCAGGAATGGGGCTCGCAAGAGCGAGCGATGGTGTGCTCGGGCGAGAGCACGGACACGGGCACGTTCAGCTCGTCCAGCCCGCCCGACAGCGTGCCCGACGCGCGGCCTCGCGACCCCGGTAAGTAATGTTCCAGGAATGGGGCTCGCAAGAGCGCGCGATGGTGTGCTCGGGCGAGAGCACGGACACGGGCACGTTCAGCTCGTCCAGCCCGCCCGACAGCGTGCCCGACGCGCGGCCTCGCGACCCCGGTAAGTAATGTTCCAGGAATGGGGCTCGCAAGAGCGCGCGATGGTGTGCTCGGGCGAGAGCACGGACACGGGCACGTTCAGCTACACAAACTCAGTAAATATGTGCAGGACGACGTGGATCAATCTTAGCATAAGTTTCATTTATTAATTTATAATTCCTTTAGTAAATAAGTTGTAATTTATCCCTTAGTAAGTAAGTTTATAAGTTTTTCTCTAATTAGTGTAAATAAAAATTATGGTGTTGTCGTTTATTTAATAAATACTGATAGGATTCCTATTGGGCTAAAGGGATCCTATTAGACCCGCGCGTGCGATGTCGCCCATTGACGGACTCACGGGCGACTGCGGGTGGGAAAGCGAGTGTATGCGCCCCGACAGGGGGGGACCAGATATGCATACGCTCGCTTACCTAGAACCCCGCACCCAAGATAAGGGAACACATCGCACGCGCGGGATCACATATATGTAAAGAAAATGTAAATAGAGTAAGTATAGTATTAAAATAAATAATAAGAAATTTATATTAAATAAAGTTTAGGGTGGGGCGGACTGGACGGAGTGGGGATAGGGTCAGAAGTAGGGATAGGGATAGGGCAGGAGTGGGGGTACGGCCCGACGATATAAAAATGGCGGCCGACCCCCGCTCAGCATTCAGTTTTCTTCAGAACTCGACTCAACCACTTCTCCAGCCTGCTCCGCCCACCCATAGTCGCAACCAGTGTTTCCCTGATTTCGACCTCCCCCTAGCAATCCAGGCATAGGTGTACGTCCCGTACAAAATAATGCCCGCATTCATAACCTATCTTAGTTCAATTGCCGTTGAAAACATGAAAGTGGTTTGTCTTTATCTGTCTGTAACGTTTATGTTTGACGCTTGCAACTCGAACCCTCCCGCGCGGCTCACTATCATAGTTTTGAAACAAATGCAATCTAAACAAGTTCCGGAATCTTAAAATAATCTTTACCTTTTTAGGGTTCCGATACCTCAAAAGGAAAAAACGGAACCCTTATAGGATCACTCGGTTTTGACCATTCACCCCCCCCCCCCCCTCCCTTTTCTCCGAAACTACTAAGATTAAAATTCTGAAAAAAATATTTTTTTTTTTTTTTTTTTTTCTTATCTATAGAACTGCCATCAGTCGATAACGACTATTATCAGTTTTGGTGAGTGTCTTTGTGATATTGGGTTTAGGAGACCATCGCCTCGCTCAACCACTATGCAGCCCTACACAATGTGCTTTCGTTTTAGGCGTTTCACAGCTTGTGTCGTGTCTAGTAACCTTGTAGCCAAAGGATTTGGGTGGCCTACAAGGCGCTCGATATAACGTCTTGTGTACTTTGTGATTTCGTCCTTTATGGTGGGCATGTTGAGGTAATCGTGTATTTCGTCGTTTCGAGTAAACCACGGTGCGTTTGCGATTACGCGTAGAATTGCGTTTTGTGCTCTTTGCAGACACATTATGTTGCTATCACTGGCAATCCCCCACAACTGGATGCCATAGGTCCAGATAGGTTTGATAACGGCGTTGTACAGGAGAAGTTTGTTATCCACAGAAAGAGTTGAGTTACGTCCCATAAGCCAGTGTAGGTTTTTGTACTTTAGGTTCATCTGGTTACGCTTGTGCTTTATGTGGGTTTTCCAAGTTAGACGTCGATCCAAGTGGAAGCCTAGGTACTTGATGCTTTCGCAGTGCGGCAAGACGTCGTTACCCAGTTGGACAGGTGAGCAATCTCCTCTTCTCAGACTGAAGGTAATGTGCTGTGATTTTGAAGAACTGGCTATTATGCGCCATTTTGTTAGCCATCTGTGGGTGTTGTTCAACACTAGCTGCAGTTGTTCACTCGCTGTTTTGGGTGATTCGTGGCAGGAGAGATAAGCAATATCATCTGCATAAGTGGCAGCGGTCACAGATTCAGAGGTAGGTAAGTCGTGGGTAAATATGTTGTAGAGAACGGGACCAATCACTGACCCCTGTGGCACGCCGGCCTTGATATCGTAAAAGCTAGATCTTGCATCACCGTGTCTCACTTGAAATATTCTTTCTGATAGGTATGAAGATAGAACACTAAAGAGTGAGTGCGGTATGTTTTGTTTTATCTTGCACAGTAGGCCCTTGTGCCAGACACGGTCAAACGCTTGTTGCACGTCCAAAAACGCTGCCGAGCAGTATTGTTTCCGTTCGAAGCACTGGCGTATAGCATCGTGTACTCGGTGTACCTGTTCAGTTGTTGAATGTGACTTTCTAAATCCAAATTGGTGTGTCGGTATAACATCACATGCATCCAAGTGCGATTTCAGACGGACCAGGAAAATCCTTTCCCATAGTTTTGATAGCACTGGAGTCAGACTTATAGGATTAGAAAAAAATATGGAAAATAGTTCCTTGCCTAAAGATTACAGGAAAACCTATAAGAAGTTTGAGTATTCAAAAACACTTATGAAATTTAGATTATATACGGAACCCTCACCACGCGAGTTGAACTCGCACTTGTCCGGTTTTTTTTTTAAGAAACAACGTATATAACTCTTGATTTTGCACTGTGATGTGTATAAGCTTAGTATAAGGCTAAATTATAATCAATTTGTGGCCAGGCTAGGGCTTCTCAGTTTCAAGATAATGGTGAAAAGGACTAAATCGTATTTCTTTTTTTGTGATTAATGTTTTAGTATTCGCATTTATTTTGGCTTTAAAACGTAGTCACAATTATGGACTACTACCACAAAAAAATATGATTGCATATATCGCGGACTTCCGGAGATAACAATAAAAAAACCCTCCTCTCGTTGCGTTGCTTGTTTCTCCATTTGACTACATTTTTAACCCTTTTCGAGAAAATAAGACATTATTTAGTGTCTACGCCCCTATTGGAGTAATGGAATACTGTAGAATACATTTGAAATTACTTCACCGACAAGAGCTACCTCTTAAATATATGTTGATGTAAAATAAATATTTTCGTTTCAGGTTCACAAATATCATCAACACCCCTCATAGGCTTACGCAAACCGAAAGAACTTCTACACATACACAGCACCATATCGCCTATATACGACATGGTGGACGACAAATCCTACACCGTGACAAAAGTACCTAGCGCGAATACTTCCATGGACAAGACTTATGACAGATCATACGCGATGACCAAAGCGCCTAGCGCAAACTCCTCGATGGATAAGACTTATGACATGAATGCTACAGTGATCAACAGTGCTACTATGGTTAAGAAGAGTTCGGCTAAAAGAGACATCTTGGCTGGGAAAGATAGCCCGGATAAGAAAATGTTCGGACCCAGTGTGCCGGTCAAAGCGTCCAGCATGGGTAAGTTTTAATTAAAATCTCCGACCAATCTTTAAATTGGCAATTGGGACCGAGCGCGACGACAGCGCCACGTGTCAGGCGGCCATTATGGATAATATTGTCACCGCTGTCAAACAAGAAGTAAGTAAATATTGTGAAAAATATTAATGAAATCTTGTGTTATTTTACTATATTACACAATTTTGGACAATGGACTACCATTGTCCAAAATTGTATAATATTATTGGCAATAATGTTACTGACTACAGTAACATTATTGCCAATAATATTAACGATTAGAAAATGTTTACAGCAATATGGATTTGACAGCTCAAGTCAGCGACAAAAATGACAATTTTAGCCGTAGCGCGCGCTGTGATCGTTTAGGCTACCCCCTCCACCCGCTTTGCACTCTGCCAATAGATTAGATTTAGATATTATATTCCATTCTATTCTATTCTATTCTGAAGGCCTGACACCAAACAAAAACATGTCCTGGCCTTTTGATCAAAGGCCGCTCTTTTTGATCAGTTTTTGCCGGTTTCGACTCGTAACTTTAAAAAACGCCGAATCGAGTACGTACTTTGCCTACTTTCAGTCGATTATCTCGTACGGCATTCAAATGTGGGGTTGAATTTGATCAAGTTTTTGGGAATTAACGATTTAAAATGAATGCTAGAAAAGCTGTCATAGTGGATTTTTAAAAAATAAGTTATTTATAAAAGCCTCTTACGATGCCCACGGATAATAGTATTTATTTTATAAGTATAATTTTTTTTTATCAAATTACTATTAGGTGCCTATGAGCTTCTAGCAGCGCCACAGTCGCGCGATTTACCAGTGCGCGACTGTATAGCAACACTAGCCATAGATCACCTGCATTGATACCATAGAGGAAGAATAGAATAGAGAGAATCACACACACATACACGAATGAGTGACAAGGATGTAAGCATAGACAATACCACGGGTGGGAACGAGATATAATGTCAAATCTCCTGTCCCTCAGCGCGTATTTTGTTTTGGCCTTTTTTGTTTGTCACCAGCTTGTTTGTCACCGCCTGTCAAAATATTGTACTGAGACTGACGCACAACTGACGTGACGACTAAATTATAAACGACATTAGACGTCAAGAATGTATTAGTCTTCTGATACTTCTAAATTTAGTAAGGTTAATTTACCATCGTCCCTATCGGGGCATACGCTAGGACGCCATCTATTAAATCATCTATCTACGATCGATACTATATCGCTGCAAAAAGTAGCCTTGTCTTACCGCTCTATAACGTGTGCATAATATAATATATAACCTGTTTCAGGGGCATGCGGGAGAGCTATGGCTCCTCCGTTGGCGGTTCCAAGGAAAACTGGTCTTCCAACCTCCAAGCTAAGGCAATATAGCTCACATAAAGAACTCAGCAGGATACCAGGTATAATAACTTTGCTTAACTTTGGTAATACACTAATAATTTTGGTTATATGCATAAGTTTTAGTGAAATGGGGTAATAGTCATAATGCGAAATTGCTAATTTTTCAGTCATCAGATTGAGCTGAAATTTGGCACACTTATGTAAAAAAAAATTCTTTTTACCAGATTATTTGGCACTCTTTGGGGGAGGCCTATGTCCATCAGTGGACGTCTTTCGGCTGATATAATGATGATGACCAGACTATTTGGCTTAATGTATGATGTGCTTTCACCAAATTTGTGAGACATGAGGTTCCCAGGAGAGGGTCTTCTCCATTGTTACACCTAGATTTTTCGTTGTCCTTGTTATAGTTCCACTTATTTTTTTGCCACATGGTTTATCCAATGGTTTATTTGCCAAAACTTCATACATAATCAGTGTATGAAGTTGTGGCAAATAAACCATTACCCGCCAAAATTGAGTAGGTTGTTTATGGTAAGCCGTCACCCATTTTAACACCAGTTCTTAATTTAGCTGCATAGGAGCCTTTCCGTCCCTCATGGTGGCAACACATATAGCTGGTTCAGAGTATATAGTTCCATGCGTTATCACTATTGGTGTACAGCAGGTAATCCCCTGGCCCGAGCACTACCACGTTCCAGCAACATGGTGCGGCGCGGCGTGTACGCGTCCAACCCCGCGCTCAGCCCCACGCAGCCCGCGCCGCCTCTCCGCAGGGACTCGTACACACTCGACCCGGTATGTCATGTGTCCAGCAACATGGTGCGGCGCGGCGTGTACGCGTCCAACCCCGCGCTCAGCCCCACGCAGCCCGCGCCGCCTCTCCGCAGGGACTCGTACACACTCGACCCGGTATGTCATGTGTCCAGCAACATGGTGCGGCGCGGCGTGTACGCGTCCAACCCCGCGCTCAGCCCCACGCAGCCCGCGCCGCCTCTCCGCAGGGACTCGTACACACTCGACCCGGTATGTCATGTGTCCAGCAACATGGTGCGACGCGGCGTGTACGCGTCCAACCCCGCGCTCAGCCCCACGCAGCCCGCGCCGCCTCTCCGCAGGGACTCGTACACACTCGACCCGGTATGTCATGTGTCCAGCAACATGGTGCGGCGCGGCGTGTACGCGTCCAACCCCGCGCTCAGCCCCACGCAGCCCGCGCCGCCTCTCCGCAGGGACTCGTACACACTCGACCCGGTATGTCATGTGTCCAGCAACATGGTGCGGCGCGGCGTGTACGCGTCCAACCCCGCGCTCAACCCCACGCAGCCCGCGCCGCCTCTCCGCAGGGACTCGTACACACTCGACCCGGTATGTCATGTGTCCAGCAACATGGTGCGACGCGGCGTGTACGCGTCCAACCCCGCGCTCAGCCCCACGCAGCCCGCGCCGCCTCTCCGCAGGGACTCGTACACACTCGACCCGGTATGTCATGTGTCCAGCAACATGGTGCGGCGCGGCGTGTACGCGTCCAACCCCGCGCTCAGCCCCACGCAGCCCGCGCCGCCTCTCCGCAGGGACTCGTACACACTCGACCCGGTATGTCATGTGTCCAGCAACATGGTGCGGCGCGGCGTGTACGCGTCCAACCCCGCGCTCAGCCCCACGCAGCCCGCGCCGCCTCTCCGCAGGGACTCGTACACACTCGACCCGGTATGTCATGTGTCCAGCAACATGGTGCGACGCGGCGTGTACGCGTCCAACCCCGCGCTCAGCCCCACGCAGCCCGCGCCGCCTCTCCGCAGGGACTCGTACACACTCGACCCGGTATGTCATGTGTCCAGCAACATGGTGCGGCGCGGCGTGTACGCGTCCAACCCCGCGCTCAGCCCCACGCAGCCCGCGCCGCCTCTCCGCAGGGACTCGTACACACTCGACCCGGTATGTCATGTGTCCAGCAACATGGTGCGACGCGGCGTGTACGCGTCCAACCCCGCGCTCAGCCCCACGCAGCCCGCGCCGCCTCTCCGCAGGGACTCGTACACACTCGACCCGGTATGTCATGTGTCCAGCAACATGGTGCGGCGCGGCGTGTACGCGTCCAACCCCGCGCTCAGCCCCACGCAGCCCGCGCCGCCTCTCCGCAGGGACTCGTACACACTCGACCCGGTATGTCATGTGTCCAGCAACATGGTGCGGCGCGGCGTGTACGCGTCCAACCCCGCGCTCAGCCCCACGCAGCCCGCGCCGCCTCTCCGCAGGGACTCGTACACACTCGACCCGGTATGTCATGTGTCCAGCAACATGGTGCGGCGCGGCGTGTACGCGTCCAACCCCGCGCTCAGCCCCACGCAGCCCGCGCCGCCTCTCCGCAGGGACTCGTACACACTCGACCCGGTATGTCATGTGTCCAGCAACATGGTGCGACGCGGCGTGTACGCGTCCAACCCCGCGCTCAGCCCCACGCAGCCCGCGCCGCCTCTCCGCAGGGACTCGTACACACTCGACCCGGTATGTCATGTGTCCAGCAACATGGTGCGGCGCGGCGTGTACGCGTCCAACCCCGCGCTCAGCCCCACGCAGCCCGCGCCGCCTCTCCGCAGGGACTCGTACACACTCGACCCGGTATGTCATGTGTCCAGCAACATGGTGCGGCGCGGCGTGTACGCGTCCAACCCCGCGCTCAGCCCCACGCAGCCCGCGCCGCCTCTCCGCAGGGACTCGTACACACTCGACCCGGTATGTCATGTGTCCAGCAACATGGTGCGGCGCGGCGTGTACGCGTCCAACCCCGCGCTCAGCCCCACGCAGCCCGCGCCGCCTCTCCGCAGGGACTCGTACACACTCGACCCGGTATGTCATGTGTCCAGCAACATGGTGCGGCGCGGCGTGTACGCGTCCAACCCCGCGCTCAGCCCCACGCAGCCCGCGCCGCCTCTCCGCAGGGACTCGTACACACTCGACCCGGTATGTCATGTGTCCAGCAACATGGTGCGGCGCGGCGTGTACGCGTCCAACCCCGCGCTCAGCCCCACGCAGCCCGCGCCGCCTCTCCGCAGGGACTCGTACACACTCGACCCGGTATGTCATGTGTCCAGCAACATGGTGCGGCGCGGCGTGTACGCGTCCAACCCCGCGCTCAGCCCCACGCAGCCCGCGCCGCCTCTCCGCAGGGACTCGTACACACTCGACCCGGTATGTCATGTGTCCAGCAACATGGTGCGGCGCGGCGTGTACGCGTCCAACCCCGCGCTCAGCCCCACGCAGCCCGCGCCGCCTCTCCGCAGGGACTCGTACACACTCGACCCGGTATGTCATGTGTCCAGCAACATGGTGCGACGCGGCGTGTACGCGTCGACCCGGTATGTCGTATTATATAGCAGTGCCTTTCTACCAGTGGGTCGGGTTTCTCAGGGTGGTCGCGTAGTTTCGTGAAGGAGATAGCAGCATCTTGTATTTTCCGGTTGTGGCACTCTTCGGAGAAGTCCTATATGTCCAGCAGTGGCACTCTTTCGTAGAGGCTTCCACGCACTGGACGTCTCTCGGCTGATATGATGATGATGCCATTAACCGGACCCTATTTGAAATATCGACATGTCTATTATAGGAGGAGGAAGCGAAGCCCGTGGCTAGACCGCTGGTGCCTAATCCGCCGGCGCTAGTGCGCCAGGGCACGGAGACGCTGCGCAGAGAACGCCCGCACAGCCAGTTAGTGGCGCCTAAAGATGTACGTACCCATACAGTGTGTCCCCATTAAGTGCACATGTGAATGGTGATTCTAGACCGAATTCTCTTGAATTTTTTTTATTTTTCCCGTCGATGGAATTGGGTCTAGATTCACCCTATTTCATATGTGCACTTTATGGAGACACGTATCTATACAATATACCAAAAGAACCCTGCCAAAAGGTACCGCTTTGTAGATGGCGGCATAGGAGTGTAAGGTATTTAACTTTAGCTTGGGTGAACATAGCGGTACCTTTCGTATGGAAACGACATCGACACATAAAATAAAGTGCACATATGAAATAGGCTGAATCTAGACCCAATTCCATCGACGACATAAATGTTTTTTTTTTATTTGTAGCAAAAAAAATATCAATGCGCTGTGGCACTATTGGTGGTAAGGGTTACGGCCAGGCAACAAAAAAAGTCAGTCAAAAAGTAGTCAGTCGCTCCAAATCATTCGTTTTTGATAAAACAAAAAAAAAACCGCCAATGGAATGGGGTCTAGATTCACCCTATTTCATATGTGCACTTTATGGAGACTCATACTGTATATGTATATGGATCCGGTATAAAACTTCGGCAACTTTAAACCTATGCATTCAACTTCTAAACGAAATTGTAATGTATCTTGGAGTTAGTGCAGAAAGACAAATGTTAAAAAACGATATAACATATGTCCATCAATGCTTTGAAACATGACATTAAATCCATTTGTTCGTAAACTGCTAATATTCATTTCATATGAGCAAATTAATTTGACGGGATTATTTGACTAAAAAAGTAACCGGGAGTTGGGGCGCTCCTGTCATACATTTGTAAATAATGTTCTAATCTAAAATGGGCTATTTGATTCGGATAGTAAGTTAACAGTAGTCAAAATTCATCTCCGCATGTGAATGACATACGGGATAATCGCCTGAAAGTAGGCAAAGTAGACATAGACATCAACGACATATCGTAGAGCATGTATTCATCAAACGTGTCAAACGTTACAACGTACCTAACCTATTTTACGTACCTCGTTATACCGCGCAGGTCAATTTAGTGGAAAGATACAATAAGACAATGATGATTTAATGCTACAAGTACAGCGGCTCGTAGACGGGCCGTATTTTCACTGCAATGTGTGGCAACTATTATCTTATCTTATCTTATCTTATCTAGTTGAGGGCCCTTTCGGATACACTTCGACCCAGTGGGATCTTTTGTGCATTTGCCCTCCCCTTTATAGCTACTCCCAAGCTCGCTCCATCATTTCCACAAAGCGGATGATGCAGCTCAGTGGGAGCACCCTGAATTCCTTTGGTTGCGGGTAGCCGTTACCAAAGAGATTCATTCTTTGTCTGGCAAGGGCATGACATTCACACACTAAGTGTTCCATAGTCTCATCCTCCTCGCCACACATTCTACAGTCTGTACTGTTTGATAGTCCCATCTTGACCAAGAGATCCTTGACGCCGAAGTGACCTGTGAATACCCAGATATAATCCTGAGTTGCTTCCCGACTGCAGCCCGAGTCCACTCCTTCTATGAAGAGTTTTGAGTGCCTTAAACCCGCCTCATTCCTCCACTCGTGCTGGTGTTTGGTTTTGGCGTAGGCTTTAAAGGCCGATATTATGGTTCCCTGTGAGAGTCCCACAGACGGTTCTGGACCTACAAAGTGATTTGTAGACCCCCTTCTTGCAAGCTCATCTGCTCTTTCGTTGCCGATGAAGCCCTCGTGCCCTGGTATCCAAACAACCGGCAACTATTGGTGTCCCTCTCTTACTCACATGTTAGACAAGGACAACAATAGTTGCCGGCCACAAATTGCAGTGAAAATATGACCCGTCTAGAAGCATCTTTATACAACTCTTTAGAGCTACACTGGTCAAAACGGCCACTCGCCATTGGCCAAAGCGGATCAGTGTTCCAAGTTTAGACTTATATCATTTCTACCTTATTATAAATTGGGCTCAAGATCGTACCACTTTACCGTGAAAAATGTCGAAAAAGCCGAACGTCAAAAAAGATACTTGAATTTAAGCTGTCAATTTGTCATTTATCAGACGATGGCGGTTAAAGGCAATATTGGACTTATCGTAACTATTTAATAGACATAATCAAATACCCCATTAAATAATTTGGATATGTGTGTTCGTGTGTAACATGTCATTGTATGCGTCGCCTAACCTCATGTGTTAACATTGTAACATTGTGTTGTGACGTCAGCTGCGCGCGAGTGGCCTCGGCGTGCCGGTCGCGATGCGAAGCTATCACATGGTGAGTGTTGTATGTCGGTAGTCGGTGCTTGGGACAATCAACTTTTTTCTATCTCTTGTTGCCATGGTTACATTGTTGCCATGGTTACATGGTTACATGTGTCTTGTGCAAGTATTATATTAAGTAGGTTAAGTCAATTATTTAAGGCGCATTAGGTATAACCTGTAATATTGTTGCTGTTTGAAATAAATAAAATAAAATTGGTTACGTCTCCCGGTCACTGTGACTTTAGGGGTTAAAATCTACCAAATGTAGGGTTTTGCTAACATTTCAACCCGTGTACCCTAGAATTGCCGACAGACATTTCATCGAATATTATTTCATCGACAACGTTTCAAGTATTTTCATTTCATCGACAAGTCATTTGGTTTACCCTTGAATTACCGACAGACATTTTATCGAATATTATTTCATCGTTGTCGATAAAATGTCTGCCGTGGTATCGATTCTTGGACGCAATGCCTTGTCGATGAAATGAAAATACTTTAAACGGTGTCGATGAAATAATATTCGATGAAATGAATGGCGGCAGTTCGAGGGTAAACCATTTCAACCCCATGTTAAAAATCCATGTTGTAACAATTTTTCTATGAAACTCATTCTGTTATTTTGTCTCCTGGCTTACGGGACACAATAACAACAAGAAGTAGTTGATTGATTTATGGTATTGATTTTCTCCAGTATTTTATTTCCGAAGATTATAATTTCCCTGGATATTGTTTGTCTGCAGCTTTCCTCAATCTCGACTCAACTTTTTAGTGTCCTCCCCGTTTCAACTATTTGTTGTTTAAAAGGAGATTACAAGAAAATACGATATCTGCTGTTGTTAATAATTGTTGCATTCCTTACTCAATGAATTATAGCGTGAAACTACATGACAACTGTATTAAAAATAAAAATAAATTGCCCTCAATTTCACCGGTTGCCCAGAGGACGTAAAATGTCCCCCGATTTGTATGAAATAGTGGTTTGTCCCCTGGACAACCATGTTTTCTGCTAGAATACGTTTTTGTGCGAGATGCAACATATATGTTTAAATAGACGGTTTATGTGGGTACAAGAACTTATACTTAGGGATATTTGGCAGCGATAAAATCCTGCACTAGAAATCTATCGAAAAATAAATAGGCTTACTACTGTAGCAATGTAATTTTAAAATTTTATAATACTCTGATACTGAAATGATATATTGTATACTGTTTTGAAAAAACGACACCTCGCCGAGTTTTTTACGCCGGTTCTTCTCGAGGCAGAGGTTTTCTTTCCGAACCGGTGGTAGTTTATCGACATTCATAGGTGCATGTAATATGCCTAAATTGAAGAATAAATCACTTTGACTTTGACTTATAGATTTTATCAAATACATATGTTGTGGTAAGAGAAAAAACCAAGGGACAAGAAAAAGTTGATTGGTCCAGGTATATCATGCATGCCTGTGCTGTAGAGACTGGAAGTGCAATATTAACTTCAATCATGCCGTATGATTGTCTTTTATCAGTAAGTATAGTGTGTTAGAGAAAAGTAACCTCTAGCATGCTCATCTGTGCAAAATCGATTCCACACATGTAGTTTTACAGATTGAATTACGTTATTAATGTATGAGTCATAGTTGCTTGAAATAAAAATCAATTTATTTATTTATTACATTGATACAGGGTGTTTGGTAGCTAGGTGCAAAGCTTTAAGGGGGTGATAGTCGGGGTATTTTTGAGCAATCCAGAAATCGCAAAAAAAAATCAGGTGTCCCATACTAAAGTTCAGTCCCTATTCGGCCAATTGTATGGAGAGCTGATTTTTATTTTTGCGAATTCAGGGTTGCTCTCATATTAAAAGTTACTCAAAAATACCTCGGCTATCATCCCCTTAAAGCTTTCCACCTAACTACGAAACACCCTGTATATATATTTATAACAGTGACTGGTGAAATTCACGACTAGCACAAGATACAATATAACAATACGGACTATAATTCCTAAATATTAATTAGACATTATAACACCTAAAGAGAAACGATAATTTATCTGAATCACTCTGTTGGATAATAAACCTTGTACCATAGTCATAGAGTTGTTTTTCCTGCAACAGCCACCCACGACACGACCATACTCGATAGCGGGAACGACGCAACTCCGTGTGTCGAGACCGACCTCCGTGCCAACACAGAAGCCAGCGCCTGGTATGTAGTATTAATACCCTTATTCATAAGGGTGAATATCCATTAGATATTTGCTAAGCTTAAGCTCGTATGCTTAACAGTTAGGTGTCTCTTGAAGGGACATGTTAGCATTTCAGGAGAATACTCACCTTAAACGTCCATTAACCTTTTGACAGCGAGGGTGCAAAACAAAACGGCGCCCAACTGTGGCCAAAACAAAACAATAGCCAGACAAAATATGAATAAAATGAAACTTCTGATAAATATTGTCATGTCAAAATGACAATACCGCGGCCACAGCCGTCTTTAGCTCTCAAAGGGTTAAACCAATTTTAGCTTAAAGGTTGTTAAAATTCGTTTGTCTTTATAATTATGCGTCCAAAGTTAAAACGGCCGTTTTTCTTTTGAGTACATAGATCGACGAATCCAGCAACATAAAAACCACAAGGTATTTAAATACAAAATACAGCGTGTAGTGGCTTCTTTTTACTCGACTCGGAAAGGAGGGTTATGTTTTTCGAGCGTATGTATGTATATATGTATGTATGTGTGTATGTTTTATTCTTTGGCAGTCTAAAACCGTTTGACGCATTTCGACATATGAGGTGTCCTTAGACTCTTCTTAATCGTGGGAGTAATATATTTGCAGAAAAGCAGTTGGGTTTTTTAAAAATCTTTTTCATACTCGTCGACTTTAATGTTTTAATTAAGTCTTCGTACATTAAACTAAAATCACATACTTTTTTCTATGGAGCTCCCAACTCAACTGAAATAATGATTATACAACGCTTTAGACAACTAAAATAACTTCGACCAATCACGTGGCGCCTTTACTGAACTTTAATGAATTTGACCAATAGGACGTCGCGTTGACTCCAATACAAAAGACATCAACGACGTTGGGCCGGCGCACCTCTGACTTGCACTTCGTTTCAGCAGGGCTTAGATTTTCATTAGCTACCAAGTCTGTCAGAATTAGCTCTTAATTTCTCGTACCTTACTTAGGTCACTCGGCAAGCCCCGTAGCCTAAACACGGTACTTGACTTTAAATATAATAAATAAATAAATATCGTGGGACAATTCACATCAATTGATCTAGTCCCAAACTAGGCAAAGCCTGTATTATGGGTACTAGACAACGGATAAACATACTTATATAGGTCAATACATACTTAAATAGATATTAAACATCCAAGACTCGAGAACAAACATTCGTATTCATCATACAAATATCTGGCCCGACCGGGAATCGAACCCGGGACCTCAAGCTTCATAGCCAGGTTCTCTAACCACTAGGCTATTCGGTCGGTATTAAGAGCCCTTATTGTGTAACGATTATATAATAGTAGATTGTATGACAAGGGGCTAAAATAAGCCATATTACCACGAGATGGATATTTTCCCGAGCGAAGCGAGGGAAAATAATTCGAGGGGTAATATGGCTTTTAGACCCGAGTTATACACTCTACTTTTCACTTCGACTGCGAGAAAATAGTAAAACAAAGATTATCCATCCACAATCAATAACAAATTTCACTGCGAAGAGATTGTTCAATTTAGCGTGAGGCGTTTTCTTTTTTAATGATTTGGAATTAGGGACTAAAAAACACCTGATGTTTGATTGGTCGATTTTAATATGTAGCTGTATTCTGGTTGGTTGATAGCAAAGAGAAATGTTTTTGAAAGAGTTGTGATTGGTGGATTTAAATGATTTGGAATTAGGGACTAAAAAACACCTGATGTTTGATTGGTCGATTTTAATATGTAGCTGTAGGTATTCTGGTTGGTTGATAGCAAAGATAAATGTTTTTTGAAAGAGTTGTGATTGGTGGATTTAATATGGTGAAGTGTTTTGATTGGTCAAATTAAATGTGTTAAAAATCATAAATATGTATACATATTTTCCCTAGGGGCTAAGAGTACTACTTTAGCCCCGCTTATTAAGCCTAATATGACACACTTTTCGAGCATGAGATGTGAAAAATAGTATTAATTCCACTTGTTCGCTGTAGCGCCCGCGGCCCCGGAGCCCCGCGCGGCGTCCGCGCTGCCGCGGCCCTCGCGCCTGCCCGCGCCGCGCCGCGCGCTCAGGTAACCGCCGCGACATACTTATTATTGGGTTAGGCTCGTAAAACACACTTTCCCGAAATGTGCACTTTCTGTAAAGGTGCATTTTTTTAGAATGATCATTTTTCCGTAAAGTACACTGTCTCTAAAATTGCACTTCCCGATATGTACACTTTGTCAATAGGTGCACTTTCCCAGAATGTGCACTTTCGCAGAAGGTATATTTTCCCGGAAAGTACACTTTAGGCCTACGGGTGTTAACGCCTAGCATATGTGGGCGTGCCTCGCCTACATCACACTCACGTATACGACAAATCTGCAGCGCCGAAGATCCCGCGAAGTGTGTGCGTGTGTGTGTGTGTGTCTGTGTGTGTGCACGCGTGTGTGTTTCTGAAGAAAGTGTCTAAATAATAAATGTGTACCTTTTGAGGAAGTGCCCTAAATGAGAAAGTGTACATTTTGGGAAAGCGTGCGTTTTGGAAAAGTGCACTGTTTGAAAAAGTGCACATTTCGGGAAAGTTTCTAAATTGGGAAAGTGTACATTTTGGGAAAGCGTCCGTTTTGGAAACGTGCACTGTTTGAAAAAGTGCACATTTCGGGAAAGTTTCCAAATTGGGGAAGTGTATATTTTGGGAGTGCACCTTTGCAGAAAGTGCACATTTCGGGAAAGTGTGATTTACGAGCCTAACCCTTATTATTTATTTATTTATTCAAGTGGGGCGCCGCCTGCGGGAAGCAGGCCTCGACCCCCGCTCCGGGTCATTCTTATTGCAAAGGTTGTCCATTGCAATCCAACGCGGCAATGCGGCGAGCGTAATGGGCACCTTTGCACCGGGAATGACGCGGGGTGGGCTACTTGAGTAGTTTTTATATATCAGTTTTTTTTTTATTCTGCCTTATATTATTCTGTTATTTCTGTTATAAATATTAAACTGTCGTCAATTAGACATATTATACAATACAGTGTATCGAATATAATTCTATGTAAAAGAATAAAGGGAATGAATATTAGAAATAATAAACTAATTTAAAAAAAATGTTGCTTGAGTCGATTTTTTTGTCCGTAAGTGTAGGTGTTTTATTGCCCCTCTAATTGGGCTTGACGCTGCTAAAATTATATTTTATCTTAATTTAAGATTTTTCCCGGATAGACTCCAATGCTTTTGCTCAAGCCCCAAGTCCGATACCTATGCTATACCTTCACTTCTTCTGTTCCAGACCACCTTCAGTATACTCTGTCGCGCCTACAGCGGACGTGGACCACTATTGACGTCACCGCGGGTTGGTGACAACCTAGACTCTAGACTAAACACGACTGATCGGAAACTCGGTGTCTTTGAGAACTAAGTAGCGATGAGATGCTCTTGTTTTAGGGTTATTACCACCTGTTACCACCAATTTGTTACCAGCGGTAACAGCTGGAAACGTTTTTTCCCATATCTTACCACTAAAGTACTTGGTGGTAACTACTGGGTTTTTTTTCAATAGTTACCACTGGTAACAGTCGGGGAAAAATCCCAGCTGTTACCACAGGTAACAAATTGGTGGTAACAGGTTGGAATAATCCTTGTTTTATATTGTTTTGTACATTTTTAAACAAATTATAAAGGTTATTCCATTTTTAAACGCGGCTTCGGGCGTTTGGACCGCCTCGCCAATTTATTATTAATCATAAGGATGACGACGAGGGTTAGCTTTTGTTAAACGGGAGGAATTTCTTTCCGTCCGTCCGTTTGTTTCTGACATATAGTAAGATGCAAAGATCGGTGTATATGAATTAGTAAGAGCTTGCAATTACATTTGTTGTGGTTGTACGGTTCGCATGAACAGGAGAATAACTTAAGTATTTCTCTGAATTTAATGAACCCTTGTTAACAAGTAAAATAAAACTCAGTCCTTTTTGCTTTCATTCGCTATCATTTTATTCTTCAGCCGTCACAAGTATTGATAATAATATTATGATCTGTAATTCAATCCATTTCCCCATCTTGACATCTATATTTATTTTCTTCACTTTCGACATGTCGACAAATATTAGCTATTATAAAATCAGCCGTTAAAATATACGCACAACGTCAATAATATTTACAATTTGACACTGTCATTATTTGGGAATTTTCTTCTTCAATATATTACGAACCACTGTTTACGCTGATAGTACTGGAAAAGGGAAATGTCAAATATAGAATGCCTATTTAAACACACAATACCACTAACATATGAAATGCCACGCTCTCAGTAATTTATATACTTACAATGATAAGGACTGTCATTGGTAGCATAGATAGGTAAGATGGTAAAACTACCTACGGCGAGATACCTTATAAAGAAGCTTTGAAGTTGTCGCCAATGTTTCAACAATATTTAGATACACAAAAACCAATGTTATATAATTAATTATTATAAATTCGTTACTTATTCACTGCCTCAGTCGATGAAATTGAGAATTGAGTCCATATTGAGTACAGCCAATAAATTTCATACGGGCGTATATTTTAACCAGCCATAGTTTTGGTAAAGGTCGCGGGAGTCCGCTGGGTGCGGGTGGCGCAGGACCGGCCACTTCGGCACTCTCTGGGGGAGGCCTATGTCCAGCGGTGGACGTCTTTTGGCTGATATGATGATAGTTTTCGACCGTACAAATGCTATGAGAAAGCAATTTTGTTAAATAGCTTTAATTAATAAAGAGTTCATATTTTTAAGTACGAACGAGCAGCAATGTATTACGTCCAAAATGATTTGACATAACAAACGTTTGGACTTTTATGGGTGTACTAATATTAGGTGCTCAATTATATTGTGTGAAAAAAAATGAAGCTGTTACCTAACGAAATTTATGTAAATGTGTTGTTTAGGACCGACACTAATCATCTAAATATTCGCCCGTATCAAATTTAAGCACTGTATGTATAGTGTGCTGTTTTGATAGAAGTTAATGCTAGTCGTCATCTTAATTTATGATTGCGATATTTGTATAGAAGTAGAATATCGATTAATCATTGATCTTGAAAGTCCCGAAGTGAAGGGAATTAAAGAAACCATGACTTTTATTAAGTAACTGAACATTGATCGTGCTTAAATAGGATTTGGAAATCAAAATAGAACACACGGTTTATTTTCACTTATACCCTATGATTAACTTCATGACCACATTCAAATTTAGGAGTTTTTTAGATAGGTTTGTGCAGTTTCAGTAATTTTATCTAGTTGGTGCAAGCAAATTCTTAGTTGTCTATTTTTGCTATGTTGAGACAATAAAGTGTATTTTAATAACATTTTTATAAATAATTTTGCGTATCGAGTATAAATTGTGGACTGACGAATACATCTCATTAGATAAATTATTCTCCATATTAAACGGCATTAAAAGATTTTATCTGTAAAATTTTTGTAATGCTTAATTAAAATTGAGGTTAGAAATTAACTTTTCTCATGATGAAAAGTTTTGTATTTCCCGACCCTACTAATGCTCTCTTTCGCGTTCTCTTAGACGAAGGAGCTCAAAATTTCAATAATCTTACCATAAATGTTTGGTACAAAGACATACAAATTAAGTTATTATAACTCCTATATTATTTACAAATTTAGTTTATAGTATAATGGATCACTAAAATACTGCGTTAGTAATTTATTTGTGAGTAAGATATTGCATTTTGTTGGGAGATTGTATACATTTTGAGACTTATGTATTAAAAGTTGTTTGCTTTAGATGTAAAATTTTGTAATAATGTTTTATACTGATGCTAACTTTGTAAAAATAGTCGAAATATCAATGAAAAATAATGTAACTAGCACAAAACTTGTAACACATATTTTTATAATGATTTTTGAACATATTTAGTTACTGAACATTTGAAAAAGCAAACTGTTTTTACACGCGCACATTGTAAAAATATTGTTTAACCGTTCTTGTACATTATGTAAATTTCCATCTACAATATATATTATTTATGAATTTAAATCACTCTTACACTTAAAATATTTCACATATCCATACTATAACTTATAATTTACTCATAACTTTGCCATATAACCAAGCTTCCTACGTATGCTAAGACTATTTATTATAATGTAATATACCTACCTATTTAGACCCTTCAGATATTTATTACATCGATTGCTCCTGCCATTTTTTAAATAAAGTATCTATCTGAGCTGGTACTCCTAAATGGTGGCGTTAGTTTTTGCTTTGCATGTTCCTACCTGCGAGTTACAATTGGTACGTACCTGGCAATACTGGCCGCATAGCATCCACAAGCCCAAACCCTTTACTGTTGACTTTGAAAATATACTGATTCTAATATGCTGACTCGGGTAGGTTCGAGCGGCGCGCCATAGGTTCTATGCACACCGCTTTAAACGCGCCATTGACGTTAATGTGTCCAGTCCAGTAATTATGACATGGAAAGGTTATCACAGTGTCCTAGACGATCCACACAAATTATGCAAGGATCGAAGTTATCCCAGTTTCTTCGATTTCAAGGGCGAGAGATGCAGTTATTGTAACTTTCATATTCGAATATTTTGTGTGTATTCTTCAGTTCTGCACGACATTTCAGAAAAGAAACCTTCATCCTGTCCTTTTTAGGGTTCCGTAGCCAAAATGGCAAAAACGGAACACTTATATTTGTTGTATCTATTTATTGTCTATGTCATGTATTCCGGATGGAAAGTGCCCCGTTTCGCCAAACAAGTTAGAATTTTACAAATTTATCTAAAGTAACAATGGGCCGCTCGGCTAATAACGACAGCACGGCTATCACAAGACGGCGCGCGAGCTCACTCTATTTTTCTCGCACTATACCTCTCTAAGTTTTCTAATAAGTATAGTGCGAGAAAAATCGTGCTGGCCTTTTGCCCAGTGTTGCCGGTTTAGTATTGTAACTTTTAGCTCCGTTAAATGGGGACCAGGTGTTGCCAGTTATTATAAAGTTGTAACTCATGGTTTTAATAATATTGTGCTCTATAAACTTATAAACAGGATTGTTTGTGTACAGGACTTTTTATATATAAATATATTTGAATCTGTAACTCCTGTTTTAGCAATACGGCACCCGTCTTTGCGGTTTTCTCGCGGTTGGTTTCAACACAGTGTGCCTTATTTAGGTAGTATAAGGAATTTTGTTTTCATTTTCTAATAAAACAGTATGTATTTACAGTGCGTATTTATTCATATTACATGGCGTGACGGATTGCCTAACAAATATGCATTTCAACGTTTTTTTAGTAGTTATCGCTGTGGCAAACAAGCATACGGCCTGCCTCATGGTAAGCACTTATGTAAACATCTTAGCCTATGGATGCTTGTTACTCCAGATGAAATATTAGCGCTTTGCCGACCCTATATGGTTTGTTTGAGGATTCGTTGTGTTTGTGCACAATCTTTTTTCCAGTCACGAAGCGATAAGTTACAATTTCGCTAGTTTTAAACTGACAGTATTGAGGGCTTGACCAAAAGCACCAATGTGAGAGGCCTGTTTAACCCCCGACGCAAAAAGAGGGATGTTATAAATTTGACTTGTCTGTGTATCTGTGAGTGTGTCTGTCTGTGGCACCGTAGCTCCTAAACAAATGGGCCAATTTTAACATGTTTTCCTCATGGGCCAACTTCGTATACACAACTGGTTGTGTCATAGGAAATATTTTTCTAAATCCTTCCCATAGACAACTGGATTATTGTCATTTATCTATTATTAGTTCCCAGCTACACAATTTAACTATGTACAGTCGTCATCTGATATCTCGCCGCAACAGCCTCCGGCCGCGTACGCAACCAGTTACGATCGAATACTTTTTCTGCTTCGTACGAAACCAATTGCGATCGAAGAAATATTAGTCCGTACGAAACCTGTAGAGATCATTTATTTCGTAATTTAACAGATAGTACTCCACATCAGTTTCGTAGTTTATCAGGTAGTATTCGGTATTGCTTGTAAAATCTAGGCAAGTCTCAGGACGGAATTATTTAACGCACGTCGTCTCTGAAGTCAGTCGAAAGGCCCAAGCTGGTATCCAGGTGCTCCCGCCCAGAGATAACTGCAATACTACATAGGTATTTGCATCTTCGTGGGGCTGGATCGGACCAAATTATGCCTCCCCCACTCGGAGACTGGCAATCAATCCGATCCAAACAGGTTGAGTTTGGGCAGCGAAAAAGAAATAAAGTGTCTATTATTTTAGACTACTCTATATATAACATAGGTATAATATATCTAGAAATAAATCAAATCGAAGCCGGATAGTTGGGTACCTTTCCTTGTTAGCTTCTCCGCTCGATGCAGTGGGCTTTTGGGTAAGTGACGATGGCATGTCTGGGGTGTCGAGTAGCGAGCGAGTAGCGTATATGCTAAAATTGTGATATCACCGGACTGCTAGGTGCAAGCTTACTTATACCATAATTTGTATTAACTAATCGGTAGGTACGTTAAGTATAGTTTGCGCCACATCCTGGCCTCGTCAGACAAAGGCGAAGCTAGAGTGCAGCAGCCTACATTTCTAGACATCAGGGTCTCCAGCATGATAGGTGCCCAGCGTGTATTGTTACATTCATAAAACCTGACCATTAAACCTACCGTGCTAGCTGAGCAGGTAAGTATGTCATTCATGTTACCGGGCTACTTTACGAACACCCTCCATCAAGACGTGTTGAACGACTTCCTCAGGAGAGTACATAATTTAATCTACAGATTTAGATGGAGTCGACATTGTTAAAAAAACATACTTGTAGGTAGGTATAGTTGTTGCTAACCCGCTAATTAAGCGCAGTTAATATAGTTATTATAATATGTACGTATTACTAAGTAATATTCATTGTTATCAATTATCATATCATGCCACTAGTTTTAACCATCTAGTAATAATACTTATGCTTCATTGTCGACTGTCGCACCTGGAAATTAAGTCTACAATTCATGAACAGCTGTAATTAGACATTAATTTACTATTATGTGTAATTAGTGACATCTATTGGGGCACTAATGTAATCGTTTGATGAATGTGAACGAACAAGGTCCGAACTATACTCAATAGTTGCGGTGTCAGATTAAATTAAATTACAATCGATACTTGAGAGGAGCGGTGTTGCCATACTTAAATGTATTTTAGTTTAACTCGGACATTTTCCGAGCTAGCGCCCAACTGTCACTATCGTAGTGTGTGAAACGAAATCGCACGTTACGTTATGCGAGTGTGCGACGTCGCGAATGCTGTCTGTACTAGTAATTTTTGCTTTGTACATTTTTATTTTTATAAATAACCGATGTAAATTATGTGATTATTAATGTAATAGCCTCTAGTGATAACGATTGTGAAATAACAACGCGATGGCCCTCAAAATACGTTGTGTTTTCTTATACTATGTGATCCAGTGCAATAGCTCGTCACTACGGTTGTTTGTCAATGACGTCTGCGTTTAGCGCAGCGAAAAGTGGAATTTTAGTTCGATTGTGACAACTAGTGAAAACATAAATAACACAAATTGTGTTAACCGTTGAGTGCTTGTAAAATGGATGAGTGTGTTCCCGAGAGGAGACTTCTTCTACCAATTGGGGCCGTCAAAGGTGGCTCATGAAGAAAGGGTTAGTTTACCTGTTTTTGTTTAGTTTTAAGTCGTGTGTTTATATGCATGTGCGCGTGGCATCGTTGCTATTAATATATAATTGCAGCATCAATGTCATAGTGCAATATTTAGCCTATAAAATGGGTATAGGTTATGAGCTGTTAGTACGTGTTGTTTACTATAGCAATCCAGTGGTATCCGAAGCGTTTACAGGTTTCTAATATTGCAAAACAGCTTCTATTATTCATCTAATACGTAAATTGAAGTGGTTTTTCTAGGATTGAGGCTGGGATATGTTATTTTTCTTTTGTTACTTTCTCTTATCCATTGAGTGAATGGTGTGAGGGAGACAAGTACACGGGCCCGCGTGCAGGCGAGAGCGAGATGTCGCTCTACTGGACGAGTTTACTGGGCACTATTTAAGTGTCCACACATGACATCGTACCTCTATTACCTTATTATTCTTGATAATGTAGGTATTTATATCTACTAGAGATAGTACTATGTTGTGTTACACAAGATGAGATGTGGCAAGAGCCTTTATGTGACGTTTTATTATGCACTGACCCAGCTTTAGATCCTTTTATTTCAATTGCTAATAAATGTAATTTAATTGTAATATTGAAGTGATACACTCAATATCAAATAGTGAATTAATCAGCTTTTATTTAAAATGACCTTAAATTCTTTGAATTAAATTAATGGATGGATTTTTTCTGTTTTCTTCGATTGAATGAGTTTTGTAGCAATCGATAGGCTCATTTTACACATCTAGATAATGGTTAGGTGCGGACTGAGGCTTCTGTTCAACTAGGAAGTTGTGTTTATAAATGTATTCACGTTTATAATATTAGTAGGATATAAAAATACAAAAACTGTGATCTACTTTCTACAATATTACTGCTATGATTATAACATGTTGAACTGTAGTCAATTCTATATTAGCCCATGTATAACAAAGAAAAGGCAAAACCGGGTATAACATATAGCCTAGGTATATCCAGAAAGGCCATTCATTAGACAGGTGAAAGAATTTTGTAGTGGTTACTGACATTACCCATTACATACAAACTTACTAGGCTACAATCTCACTGACCTTACCTTTTTACAATATTATTATAGATAAGTTTTTGTAGTAAATATATTCTCTCTAACTATCAAAGAAAATGGGTTTAGTAGGGTTAGTGAGAGGGTTTAGAGCCTCACTAACCAGGTTTCAAATCCTGTTAAGGACAAATACCTATTTGTGTGATTAGCTTGAATATCAGTTTTTGAGTCTTGGATGATTTTTGTGGATTTAAATATTTATATCTATTTAATATATATGATTGTTTAGGACGGTTGTAGGTACATTGTTTTACAGAATAATTTTCAATCAATGCACATAGTAAAACACAAGCCATATTGAGTCATATTTGTGTTAGATTGTCCCTTTAAAAAATTCAGACAAAAAGGGCTTATAACTTTGAGAATCTCACTGCTGCCCAAGGGCAACCTATTTTCTTTGGATCCTGGTCATTAATAATCTCGGCAGTCTCTCATGTCATAATGATAAATCTATACTCAAACTCAAACTCAAACTCAAAATGATCTTTATTCAAGTAGGCCTAGTAACAAGCACTTACAAATCGTCAGTTAATTTTTTAGAGTAATTTTTAAACATAAAGAATAAAATATATATGATAAAAAAAAAAAAAAATACTAGTAGAATATTTCTAGAAAAACAATCTAATGTCAAAAAACAAAATATTACGAAAATAATAGATTAAAAATTCAGTCAAAATTAGTTCCATGGAGTTTTATCATTCATGTAGTCTTGTGTGCTATAATAAGCTTTCGAGATAAGTTTACGCTTCACATAGTTCTTGAATTTATTAATAGATAACTCAGTTAAGTTTCCTGGAAGTTTGTTATAAAACCTTACACAATTACCCATGAATGATTTTTTAATTTTTTGGAGCCGAGTGGTGGGCACCGCGAGCTTATGCTTATTTCTAGTATTAATATTATGTATGTCACAGTTTTTCCTAAAATTGGCAATGTTTTTGTGTACATACAGAAGGTTTTCATAGATATATTGACAATGTAATGTCATTATATTAATATTTTTAAACTTATCTCTAAGTGAGTCTCTATGGTTCAATTTATATATCGCCCGAATATAATGTAATTCCTGAACATGGTTAGCATAGGTGGTGGCAATTCAGCCTAAGGAACTAGCGGTCCTAGGTTTATTCCTGGCAAGGGCAATGATCTGTAGAATAAACATGAATTCATATCAGTTCCTGAGTCATGTATGTTTTTTATGTATTCTATTGAATTATACAAGTAAGTGGGTTAATTTGTTCTGTTAGCTAAAACGCAACTGCACTGTTACGACTATCCCAAAACCTGAGTTTTGTAAAGATAGCAAGGTTTTAGTCATAGAATGACTTACAAGCCTTATTAGACATGGTCTTATTAGACAGGTCTTGGTCAATATGTATAGGATTGTCATTTTAAATGTATTGCAATAATTTCCTTTTGAAGCATTTAAATTAACAATTCAATAAATCATTTGTTGTAATAATAAATGATAATGCTTAGTTCTACTGCAAATGTTTACTGCTTAATTGCAAATATTTTTTTGAAAATATAGTTTGCCTCAAGTTAATATTTTATACTATAACCAGGCAAACAAGCACACGGTCTGCCTGATGTTACCATCAGACACCGTAGCCTATGGATGATTGTGATTCCAGAAGAATCAAGTGTGTTGCCAACCCTTTATTGATTTGAGGATTTGTTGTGTTCATAGCTTGAGACCAACGCGGGTTCCTCAGTATCATCACATTCCCAGGTGTTATTAGCATAGATAGCTTAATGTAGCTTTTACACTTCAATGTATGTTTTGTGAGCAGTTTTCTAAGAAGTGTAATTTTTTTTTTTTCGGAATTCGATTTTTTTGGGTTTTTTTAAACTCTAGAGTTGTTGATACTATCAATCCTCATACAAGAAAAAAAGTGTCCCAAATATTCCATTCCAGATCGTCACATTTTACTATGCTACAGTAACCATACAAAATACATACGGAATTCCAGCGCTGGTAAAGTGTATGTATATAATAAATAAATAATAAATATTAGGGGACATTCTTACACAAATCGCACTAGCCCTATAGTAAGCTCAATAAGGCTTGTGTTATAGGTACCAGACGACGATATATATTATAGATATAAATACTTAAATACATAGAAAACATCCAAAACTCAGAACCAAATATTCATGCTCAACATACAAATATTTGCCCTTACCGGGCAAACCCGGGTTTTAGTTGTGACGACCGCTTTAGCCTAGTTGGTAGTGACCCTGCCTACGAAGCAAGAGGTCCTGGGTTCGAATCCCGGTAAGGGCACTTATTTGTGTGATGAGCATGAATATTTGTTCCTGAGTCATGGATGTTTTCTATGTATTTAAGTATGTATTTATCTATATAAGTATGTCTATCGTCGTCTAGTACCCATAGTACAAGCTTTGCTTCTAATTTGGGACTAGGTCGATTTGTGTAAGATTGTCCCCAAATATTTATTTATTATTTATATACACATAATATATATGTTTATTACACTTAAGACTGACTGATATGATTGTAAAGCGGTATGGTCAACATTTTTGGGAGTCTGACCCTTGACCTCTATTTACTTGTTATTGGTATGTCAAGGGCCTTAAGCCTGTTCTGGTGCAACTTATAAATAAACAGAGATCAATTTAAAACAATTCTTCGCATGTTTTGATTTCACGAAAATAAACCTCAGTTATTGACAATAATGGTCGAGAACAGCAGTATTTAAAATAAAAAAAATAATACATAACCGCCTAGTGTACCTGCTTGAATACAGCAACATAATGAAAAATATAAACGTAATTTTACTATTTATACACTATTGTTGTCATAATTGATATGTAATTAAACATTTTTATTACATAATATGACCATGATTAGTTAAAATTATATTACTTGTTTTCGTGCCATTGTCATTATTTTTATTTTCATAGATCACTCCATTTTTTTACCATTATACGCAATTAAATCAATAAAACCACAGATTAATCTTCTCATAATGTTTGAAACATCGCTTCAATTAGCTTACCTTTACCCGTGGAGGAAGCCAAGTTTGATCACCTTTTCGGGATTCAATCGAGTTTAAATTATGCAAACTTATGTGAGTATGACTGAGGAATGTTTGATGGAGATTTTCTGATGATGGAGCCGGAAGGTGACCATAGGACCGTAATTAAACAATTCAACATGAACGAGTTACAGCTCGCTAGAATCGTCTCGATGAGTAGTTGATGATAGGTAAATCGTCCATCTGTAATGTGTTTTCATTTATATATTTCATCAGCCTAACCATCTCACAGTTTGGCACGTATACTTAAAACGAAACGGCAACCCACTAAAACTACGTGTTAAAGAATTATAGCTGTAGATTCATACGTCACTGTACAATGTTATTTTTTTGTAGAAAAACTCTTGATCCATAATGAACGCCGTTTCCTGCTGGCGCTAATTGCTTAGGTTTATTAAGCCTCTGTTAACTATAGCGTTGCGATAGCAAATAGTAGGCTATTAAATAGCACGCGCGGGCGCATTCGAAAACTCTCTGTGCCTATCCCCCTAAAGTCATACAAAAAAACAATCTAATTTGAACCAAGCAGGCAGAATTGGTTTTGAATCTTCATTTGTTCTCAAAGAGCGTCGAGAAACTCAGCGCTTTATTTATTAGAAGCTTTTTCATTGACCTCATAGATGGCTCTGTTGGGTTGCAGCAGAGGTCTAATTTCCATACGAAATGAATGGTACAGAGACCTCCATAGTATTTTAAAGGAATGCGACATTGTATAGATGTTAGCAGTATTTATAATAGTCGCCGGAAGATGTGTGAATTTGGTTTTATTTAACTTTTTTTTTAACGTACTTGTATAATTTATATAATGTCACGGATAAATGACATTATATATTAAATTTTTTTTTATTTCTTACTTCTAGTCTCTGCTTATACTAGCTCGCATATTTTTTTGTTGACGCAGAGTAATAAAATAAATAAATACAAAAAAAAAGCATATAAGACATTGTTCACACTCAGCATGTTGCTAGCTTTACAGCCAGCGCTGGTCTTCCGCAGGGTCCAAGTTAAAACACTTCCAATTCATGACCGTACCGTTTACCTTATCCCACAATGATCCCGAACTTGGTAAAGGGAAAGGGAAATCAGTAGCGGCCATCGGGCCACCCGGCTTTGTTTGTTTTTGTTTCTAACTAGCTACATCCGAGCTCTACCCTGCCCCCCTCACGTCATACTTTAACAGGCGACAGAGGGGGCTATGGTGACACGGAGAGGTGTGGCTTACTGCACTTAGCACTTCAAACGTTTGCTCTTCAGAGGTTTTTTTACTGCGACGGTTTTTGAAGGCATTGGAGTGGATGGGATTATTCATCGATAATGAGTGCTCAACTGCTCACCAATACTGAGCTATTAAAAGACGTACTATGAATAACTAGAAAAAAATAAGCCCTTATAACAATGAAATATGTATCTATTATATTTAGACAACATTCTTGGTTGCGAGCAGGCGTGCTCTTGGTACGCATGTGGATGTGAATGTTTACATCATTCTAGTTTTTTTTTATGGTAACGCGCATCTTACCCCTCTGTAGTTCCAGGCGTCTAAAGGCCACTGCAAGGACCGGAAAACCCCTTTTCAGACTTAAGCCTATCGATTTGGTAACCTTATTGGTAGTTAGCCTAGTTGGTAGTGACCCTGCCTACGAAGCAAGAGGTCCTGGGTTCGAATCCCGGTAAGGGCATTTATTTGTGTGATGAACACGAATATTTGTTCCTCAGTCATGGATGTTTTTTATGTATTTAAGTATGTATTTATATATATAAGTATGTTTATCGTCGTCTAGTACCCATAGTACAAGCTTTGCTTAGTTTGGCACTAGGTCGATTTGTGTAAGATTGTCCGCAAAAAATATTTTATGATAAGGTACCTCACTGATATGGTACCCCATTGTTATGGTAAGCAAATCGGACGTTGTAACCATTATAACCATGAGTTAATCCTATTGAGATAGGGTTTTTTTAGGGTTAACTTATAGTTACCTTAAGGTTACAACATCCGATATGCTTACCATAACAATAGAGTTACCCTATCAGTAAGCTTATTATATCATAAGGTTACCATTATGGATAGGGTTTTAAAAACAACTTTAAAAATTAGCCTATGGAGAACCCCGATTAGGGTAACCGGTTCCGGTCCCTGGGCCACTGTGTCCACTTATCATCAGGAGGGCCGTAAAGTTTGTTTGCCATCGTAGTTTTTATAAATAAAAATATTTTAAATTGTGTCCTTTAAAAATGAAAAGAGGATATAGTATCTTATCTAACAGAAAATGGCTAGTATCTGGTGGTAGTACGATTCCGCAATCGATAATGGCCGGTATAACCTTGCCTTTTGATAAATAGAAAGCTTGTATTTCATAACATATTCTCGTAATAGTCGTAATCACATCACAATGCTTGCGTTTAATTAAATCCTGCCCTCGCTAAAAATAATAAGGACTAATTACAATTGCCATTTCTCGCTAGTGGAACGCAATTTAACCAATCCTGTTGAATGCAATATCTATCTAGTGTCCACTAAAACTGGTAACGGTCGCGGGAGTCCGCTGGATGCGGGTGGCACAGGGCCGGACATTGTGGCACTATTTGGGGAGGCCTATGTCCAGCAGTGAACGTCTTTCGACTGATATGATAATGTCTAAAGCTGTTATACTTGCACACTTGATGAATCGTGGGTTTGGAAAAGTTTAGGAGATTTAACACCTTGTCATAGAGTTGCTTTCTGATTGACTTAATCCATACTTAGTATTCATCTTTTCCTCCAATATTCCGCATTGTCTCAAGACGAGAGTCCTTCACCAGTGTATGTTGCTAGCGTTGACATATGGTCGCTTACTATGGGCCTCATAAGAAGGCTCAAAATCACTCAAAACGCAATGCAGAGGGTTCCTATGCTGATGAGTTTCTCTGCGTGTCCGGTCACTTTGGCACTCTTTGGGGGAGGCTTATGTCCAGCAGTAGACGTCTTTCGGCTGATATGATGATGATGATACTTAATATTATAAATGCGAAAGTGTGTCTGTCTGTCTGTTACCTTTTCTCGCTTAAACCGCTAAACCGATTTACATGAAATTTGGTATCGAGATAGTTTAAATCCCTGGAAAGGACGTAGGATTATCCCGGAAATCATCCCCTAAGATTGAAATAGGGGGCGGAAGTTTATATGGAGGTACGGTATAAACGAGTTCGCGAACGAAGTCGCGGGCAGAAGCTAGCTTTATAAAATATCCTAATTGGAACCCCCAAATAGGGAGTAGATTAGACTCATAGCATTGCGAGTTTGTACAGTTCACAGTACCCACAAAAACGCAGCGGAGGATTAATAGTTTATCATGGAACCATAAAAAGTTCACAGTCCATAAACTACCGTCTAGGGGTGTCATTCATTACACACTTACCGCTCGCTTCGCTACCGCTAACCAGCATATAACCTATCCACAGTTATTAGGCTGTTACGAATCTCTGGGTTCATCTTATACTAGGGCCTGGCAAACAATCGAAAGTAAAGTTCTTGTGAATGTAACTGAGGTTTGATGCTCCGTCGCAGCTGGCTCGGCGATTCAGCGAAATGTCGTAATTAAATAATTAAGTCTCCTCATTAACAAACGAGAAAATGCTACGCTTAATCTGTAACTTATAAAAAACAACTTTTTGTTGGGTGAAGCATAAAATAAATTTATACCTAACATTGATTTAGTATAAGTAACTAGATACACAATCAGCCGAAAAAAAGTGGCCGTCCAAAAGAACCGCGCGATCGATACTTGCGGCTCTTTTGCGTTTAGTCTGGTTTCGACCGTGAGACTTGACGGTTGTCAAAAATGACAAAAATGATCTGTGAAAAAATGCGTTAATAGCAAATATAGCAATAGAACAAAATTCAAAAAGGATTGGATATATTTCTATAACTAAGTTCTACTGATAGCGTAAAGAATTTCATGTAAACTCATTGGCATTTCATGGTTTTGAATAAATAATTTCGTTAGTACAAATGACAGATTATCACGGAACAAAAACCTAAGGAGTCAGTACCTACTTATTAGATTTTTTTATGGAGCAGTACAGTTACGTTATTTGTGGTTTTCAATTTAAGATTCCTGAGAAATCCTTAGCTATGTGCAAAGTAGGCCGCAGTTATATGCTTATAGCACGAGATAGGAGACATCAACGACGAAGAGTGGTGACGACTTCGTCGTGTGTTTATTTTTCAAGTTTATATAAATCTTGTAAAAATAAATGTTTAACTAAAGATAAATGCATTTATTTACAGGTATAATATACATTAATCTAATTCATATAACATTGAAAATTATATCTAAATATAAAAAAAGATAAATTGATATTCAGATTGTAAGTCATTATTATATGTCGCAAAGGGACTAATTAGATACGTCAAATATACCACGCTAAAATGATCTACATACCTAGTTCTTATTCCCTTTTCACTAGTCGTGCGTAGAATTTTAAAGGAGTTTGACAGCTGCACTGATAATACGTAATGCCCACCGAACAATGTTTTGTGTATATTTATTTAAACAAAATGAAAGTGTTAATTCTTTAGGTATTGCCTGCTTGTAAAAATAAATAATCATGATTTGTTTGTGTTTTTCGTCTTCCTGTTTAAATAAATACTTGCAATATTATAGATTTTATTAATTAAAGTGTGACATGTAAAATACTTCCAAATTTATAATGCAACTCCATTCATTCGCTATTTAGTTTTGACGTGAGCAATCAAGTCACATTATGATAAAATCTTAATAAACTAAAAAGTTTTAATCTGTTTGATGCTAATTCGCTAACATGGCCCTTACAGCTTAAAAAACTAAGTTCTCTTTTATATGAAACATATATCTCAATGCAGGTTATAAGTAAACGCGATTGGCATCAACTGAAATATAGCTAGAGTTGTCATTTTGGGGCACATTTCTTGAAATTTTTGTTCGACATTGTGCGTCTATTTACTTTATTATACGTCAATGATACCTAACGACTTTTCTATCTAATCTAATTACATAGAAAAGTGCTATTTTCGCTTTTTATACGAAAACAAAACAATCCATTTTTGTTGTTGATTTTACATGCTAAACTAATACACCTGTAGGTTTTGTTTTTCTTTCACAAAACGGTACATGTATCATCTCCTCCATACTTTATTTATTCATCGCCAGCGCTAAATTTCTCTCATTCATGTATGGTTTTTTAAACGAAAACATTTAAACTATGTATGTATACTTACAAATTACAAACTCCAACGTTGCCTAGAACCGCTTCTATTAAGTGCATGTGCACTTAACAAATGCAAATGGTGTCGCCGAAATGTTTCCCAGAGTTGCCGTAAGAATGGCGGTAAGACTTCAGGACATCAAATAGTTGAGGTGATTAACCCCGCGTCGGGCGGACTGCCAAAATCGTAGAGGTCTTGCTGGGCTGGTTATTCACAATGCTTGCCAACGACTTTGAAGCCATTTTAAGATTGACCTATGTTAACGCATATTTGGTAAGAATGTTGGGGTCTGGGAATGGGTGAATTTAGTGGAGATGTTGTGAATCGCATAGCTGTTATAGAGTATTCTCCTAGCTTACACTAACTGTAGTGTATGATTGTCTGGGAAACTGTGATAAATCGGTGTGTTCTTAATGTAATATTCATAACATAGTATTAATTTTATGTTGCGGCGGTTTGTTTATAAATTTATAATTGAGATTTTATTTTAATACAGCTTTGTTAGTGAATGTAATTGAACACTTGAACACGTGTATTGTAAACAGGACAGTTTAATTTCAACTTCTATGTTCGACTAAAGATACAATGCGTTGCGTTAAAATACCTACATAGTCTCATATGATGTTGGCGATACGATTATTATTTTTATTTATTTATTAAAAACATGTTAACACGACATTACAGTAAAACCAATTCGTCATGGAACGAAACTAAACAAGACAAAACACATATAAGGAATAATGCTATTTAGGCGTACCTAATTATACCTAAAGGATGACTGGACTATTTATTACCGACTACAAAATGAGTTAAAATTAACTGCATTCCTATGAATTAATGTCGTTTATTCACCAGAAACATATGGTACATACAGATGTTACAATCAATTAGCGTCCCTAAATATGTTTCGCCAAAACAGGCATGTGAAAATTTTATGTCATAAGTTAAATTAAGAATTGTAATATAAAAATTAATGAATCCAATTAAACTATAAAGATGACCATTAGAAAAGACTTCTCGTTCACACCCAAAGCCCTTATTGCCTTTAGGTAGGTACCTAGTTACCAACACCCCTCACGATAGTACCATATGCCGTGAACTCGATGCCGTCACGTATTTTATGTCACCTCCGTTCTGAGAGGCCAGATTCCATTACGATTTGATTGCTTCCTATCTTTTGTCAGTGCTGAACAGGACCTGCGGGGGCTATCGCTAGCCTTGTCTAATGCTTTTGCAATATGATTATCTGTAAGAGACGGTCGCGAGGAGCGAGTTTAACCAAGCGTTGTGTCACTAATCACTATTCGTAAATAAATGTTGAAACACGATCTTCCACAAATGGACATAGTCTAGTTCCAAACTCAGCGGTACTTGTGCTATATGACGATATAATTATTACTTTACTTATATGTGTAGATAATTACATATATGTACTGAGAACGATATTAGTCATCGCACAAATTTGTAAATGTGAACCCGGGAGCACCAACTTCGTAGGCAGGGTCACTACTAACTAGGTGAGGGGGGGGGGGTCTGTAACAATCGTCGCAGTCTCGTTTTAGTTCGCGTTTTTAAACTTATTTACCCATACTTTTATTGTAAAGAGGAAAATTCAGTGAGACGCTTTATTATAAGTTTGTTTTGTATGTAATGATAATGATAAACATCCGGATCCGCTTATCCGATTTAAAAAAAAACCGGCTAAGTGCGAGTCGGACTTGCGCACGAAGGGTTCCTTACCATTATCTATAAAAACAAGCAAAAAAATCTAGTTTGTTGTATGGAGTTATATTTACGGAATACATCATCTGTGAAAAATTCAATTGTCTAATTATCACGGTTCATGATATACAGCCTGGTGACAGACGGACAGACAAACAGGCAGACGGACGGACGGACAGCGAAGTCTTAGTAATAGGGTTCCGTTTTACCCTTTGGGTACGGAACTTTAAAAACACCTGCGGGCGAAGCCGCGCGGGCACCTAGTTTATATACGTATACCAAGATTGGTGTTAGTTTTTCATGTACACATCACTGTCGCATCTTGAACTTGACTTCAAGTGATATAATTGACAAGTAAATAAATAAAACGTATATGTAAATTGTCAGGTCAGCTCGCACGATACTGGCACAATACTCACATAAAATCACATTACGTCGCAGATCCGTAATTAAATTCACGCCTGTAATATGTATGCTATATTGATGACAACTTTATCATTACTTTATAATTAATAGGTATTCATAATTAACTTACAGTGGCGATGGTGTTGTGAAGTCGACAATTAAACTAATTTAGTCGGGATATATTTAGTCATTAGCTTTGCGGTTTATTCCTATACCATTATGTAGGTCGACGTCAAAATATGTAGGTACACAGGTTTCGCCTTATTACAACGGAGTAAGGTGCAACATTGTGAAGATATTTTTGACTGTACTACATTTTATTCGTAGGACGTATTGTTCTTTTATTTCTATTCGCTACGAGACAGAGGTCACGTAGCATTGCTACAAGAGTCTTTTGAGATAGCTTGTTAATTCATATACACTCAAGAGCAAAAGTTTTGGGTACAGTTTGTACTGAAATTCTATACAAAGTGTACCCGAAACTTTTGCTCTTGAGTGTAGTCTAGTCCTTTCAGTCTCATGATAGCACTGTTAGTTCAAAAAAGGTGAAGTGTAGGTATTCAGCTTCTCTGTTATTAATATATAAACAAACATAATTAATGCAATCGTCTTAATTATATGTTGTTTTGTTAGTACTTGTTAGACTATACATTTCTCGGTAATTGTCTATATGTCAATGTTGCTATATCTATGTATATTCATGTCGCTTATTTACTCCATTGTACCTATTTAAATGTATTTCTAAACTGTGACTTGTAAAAGAGCCCTTGAGGCCTACTTGCAGAATTATAATTAGAATTTTGAATTGCCATCACCATCAGTTTCTAAACAATGTAGATTTCTGGTACATCTTTGAAAACAATTATATATTTGGGTCCATCAACTTTTCTTGTTATTCTGTCCCGGTAAGCCAGAGGAGACAAAAGCTATAAATTTGGCTCCTTTATCATGCGAAGGAGATGCCCCACTGTGGAATGAGCTTACCAATATAACAAAAACACGTGTCTAGTGGATTTAATCCCATACAATCATAGTTTTAAAGAGTGACCCAGGAGACGTAACCATGGCAACGAGCAACAAAAAATGTTGGTTGTTGTTGGTTGGTTGAGTGTCTGTCTCATTTCGACAATAGGGGTATAGACACCAAATAAAAACCCCAATTATGTTTTATTTTCTCGAAAAAGGATTAAAAATGTAGTCAAACTGAGAAAAATGCAACACGAGAGGTTAAATAATCATAAAGTTATAAGTGTCCAAAGTTTAAAGAGGGGGTACGTTCTGTCCCTTTTCCGCAAAACGCACGTTCATATGAAACGGTTGTCATTTACTATGTCGCTCGATAGTCGTGACGTCACATTCTACGAGCGTTTTCGCTCTCTAACATCATCATCATCATCATCATCATATCAGCCGAAAGACGTCCACTGCTGGACATAGGCCTCCCCCAGAGAGTTCCAAATTGACCGGTCCTGCGCCACCCGCATCCAGCGGACTCCCGCGACCTTTACCAGGTCATCAGTCCACCTTGTGTGGGCCTACCCACGCCGCGCCTTCCGGTACGTGGTCGCCACTCGAGAACCTTTCCGCCCCAACGGCCATTGGTTCTACGTGCAATGTGCGCTCTCTAACAAGTAATATTAAAACGGTTGTAGCTTCGTAATTTTTTGAGATATTTGAATGGGATTTTAGTCATCAGGCATATTTTTTCTTTTGAAGTTATAATAAATTTAGAGTACACCCCTATTTAATTTATCCCATTGATTACAGGACAACTTTAACTTTACAGTCCGCCTTGAAGACTAGACTAACAATAACAATGTTACACGTTGAAAGTCGTCTAGACGTCGGTATGTTTCCTACTCTTTCATGACCAAACTTATAAAACTAAGTAATTGGACACAATTTAGGAAGACCTTGCTTGCACAGTGCATGTCATGTTACTGTCAACAAGACTTCTAGGTATAATAAATACCTAAGTATTCTATGTCTATGGCTCCGTTTATAGTTTTTAGGGTTCCGATACCTCAAAAGGAAAAAACGGAACCCTTATAGGATCACTCGGTTGTCTGTCTGTCAGTCTGTCACAGCCAATTTGCTCCGAAACTACTGGACCGATTGAGTTGAAATTTGGTACACATATGTAAATTGGTGACCCAAAGATGTCCAAGCCTAGTAGTTTCGAAGATAAGGGGGGAATGGTCAATTTTCGTCTTTTTGCCTAAATTACTTCAAATCTATTTATGCTAAAATTATAAAAAAAAATCTGAGATGCTTACAGCAACCCCTTTCATTTGATATGTCACAATACAGTTTGCCAATTTTTTTTTAATTTTCCAGTTTACCCCCAAAAGTGGCCCCCGTGTTCAGAATTCATTAATTTACTTTACGCGTCCATCTTTGGGGTCACCAGTTTACATATGTTTACCAAATTTCAATTCAATCGGTCCAGTAGTTTGGAGCAAATCGGCTGTGACAGACGGACAAACAGACGCACGAGTGATCCTATAAGGGTTCCGTTTATTTCCTTTCGAGGTACGGAAACCTCAAAAATGGATGTTAGAATCGGGTACTAACGATTTTACCTACTGAACAAACGTGAACTAACGATGAACAAACGATACCGACCGATACTGACATTTGCGGGCAAATGATTTGGGGTGGTTGTCTTCACGAGGGTACTGACAGCAGCAGTGGATACAGTCATTTCAACCTTTTAGGAGATTATTTTTAGAACAAAAAGTATTATATCCTGTCTAGTCCTTCCCACAGTCCAAACTCCTCATGCCAAATTTCATCAAAACGATTGAAGCGACACGTGAAAAAATTGAGATACAGGCATATACACTATTATGATTGTATTAAAATCGAGTTTATATTCTGTACCTACTTTGTTATTTTTTTGAGTGTAGTGTAAATGTATTGTTACGTAACTTGAATATGAATCAAAACCTCCATGCATGAATGTGTTTCAGTTAATAATGTGGATGGGAAGCAACAGATGTTGATATTGCAGTGTCTAGACGCAAACGATTTCAGATAGAAAATGACGTTTAAGTCTTTGGTACACATAGAGCGTTGAGTGCGCGAATTTACTGCATTGTACCTACTGTCAGTATTATTACAATGAAATAAAATACACTTATCTGTCACGTCGATTGTACCCTACCTCTTTATATCGTTCAATTCGCGGTATTATGCACTTAAGAATGCTTGTTGTATTAAAACTAACTTAGGATAAGATAACACTATGGACATGCTGAAATAAATAATTTAAATTAATATATACAACAACAGTAAATGTAGGGACACCGTTTACTCACTTCTGATTAAATGTACAAATGTATTTAATGATCGATTTTGCTAAATAAACTAGCTTTTGCACGCTAGTCGCGTTTTCTATAATAGTTATTTACGATACAAGTGCAGAAAATAGGAAATTCGCAACGAGTGGCAATAAATTAAAACACGACCGTAGGGAGTGTTTTAAATCGACACGAGTTGCGAATTACATATTCGCACGTGTATCGTACAACGTTTTACAGTACATATGGCTCTTTAAAGTTTCAACATATGCACGGAAAGTGCTAATTTCCGCACTAGTGCGGGAAAGTAACACCATGTGTACTGTAAAATATATAAATGGTGGTTTGAAAAAATATTTTTATATGAAAAACGCATAGTGCTCAATACTTTTCGCCATCTTCGCTACAAACACGTTTATACTGACAGTGTAACGTGGCCTTATTTCAATTACTATTGTACGTTCGCTATTAATGAACTGTGGAGGATAGCCTCCAATCATAAGATTTCTAGGCTATTTTGGGATCGCTATTTCTGACACTTATGAACAGTAAGGCCACTACCGTATTAGGCGGAGCGGAATCGGTGTGCGTATTTTGTACTTTACCGAGAGGTTACTCATGTCGCTCAGATTTCCTTACTTGTCGATATTCAGTCAGTATTACATTTGCGCAGTCGTATTACATCGCGCGGACGCGGTGCGGTACGCATTCAGTATCGTGTTTGTACCGTCCGCCCCGCTTCCGCGCATCTCGCGCCAATCAGGACACACTCATTTAGAAGGATGGACACTGACACCTGACTGATACCGTACCGAGCCCGCACTGACAAATAGGGAAGTGGCCTTAGGCTTATAATTGTAAGAGGATCTTGAATGACGTGAGGTTTAAATTAATGATATGATTTTGACAAGTAAAAAAATTGTTTGACAAGACTAACGAGCACGAGACGTGTCACTTGACACATTCAGGATTAGATAGACAGAGTCGTCACCTAATATATATGAGCGAAGAAGGTGCTCAGTAAAATCTTGCTCGGAGTATTGTTTCTATCTTGGTCTCGTTGCGAAAACAAGCCATATTGAGCTTACTGTGAGACTTGATCGATTTGTTGTATAATTGTGTGCTAATATTTGTTTATCTTTTTTTTTTTTACTTTATGTTATAAGTAACACTGATGATTTGTTAAATGACATAGGATTTCTTACATTTTTGTACATCCAAAAATAATATTCACGTACATATATTCACTCAAACTCGAGTGATATGCCACCTTATTGCGATAGGGTTCTACGGTGGTACGTGAATACATTTCCCTTACTGTACATTAAACTTTATTATTGTTTGATCGAATTAATACTCTAACTGTTGATAAACAGTTAAAGAGTTAAGAAATTCACTGCCCTTCTTTCTCTATTAAAGTACGTATTATGTTTTGCACTCCACCGATAAAGCTACGTGTACATGTATGTGCTTATTTCGGCAATTATTAAATTTTATAGCATTTTAATTTTTACTAATAAATATATATATATATTTTTAAATACGTGGGTGACCCGTTTTCATCATATTTTAATATGTCTGATTCTCACGGGAGCTTTCTATATACAATTTTATTTTTGGTTTGCAATTAACTTAAGAGTAATCAAATCGCGATCTCTATTAGCCAAACTTATGAGTTAATAATATTTCAAATTCCCTATTGGGGCTTTCAATGTCATTGATCTTTTACATTAGGATCTTTCACCCTCGAGTTTTAGAGGAAATATGTTCCCTTCCCGAACGGTCCTATTAAAGAGCTCATAGGGGTGATTTTGTGTTATATTCCCGCTCCCTCGATTGATGGTTTGTTTCGGAAAACAAGGTGATTTTGCTACGCGTGGGGAGTCTCCCCTTGAAGGGAATTGATTGAAAAGGTAACCACTTCCTTGGCTAAATAAAGGACATGCCAGAAATACATTTCTACTGATTGCATTCTATTTATAGATCTTGTGTTGTAAATGTTGTTACGCTTTTGAGCTGTCAATGATAATATTTTCATGTTAATTGGGATGTCGGGTGATCTCAACGAACACTGTAATTTGAAGAGTATCAAGTCTTTCTAAATCTTAGTTGCATTTGGTATGTCGTGTACCTTTTAAGATTTCGTAAGTTGACGATTTTGCAGCTTGTCTTGTTGACAGAACCTTGGTTTTAAATGTAGCTAATAATTGTGGAGTGTCGGGAGATAACGCTGCTCAATGTGAGCTTAGGGTATAGCAGGGTGATTCTCACGTAGCGTTTTTTAAACGCTCAGCGGTTGTCTTCACCATCTTTGTAATATTTTGATTATTAATTAATATTAAAATCACTAACGAAAACGAATATATGTTGCTAGGTATCGCGGATAGATTCTGATTTTGTAAGATAAAATTTGTTTAATTATAGGGCAAAACCTTGGCTAATATTACGTATCAATTCAATTATTTTTGAAGTATTACTTAGTAAAAGTTCATGAATTTGTCTACCATTTCTGAACTTATGATTATATTTATGATGTGCCAAATTAATTTAATAAACATTTTTATTGACACATGAAAAAGTAGGTAATTCAGTGATATTCAGGTTAATATGTGACATGTGCTTGGTACAGGATTAAAAAATAGAAAATTGTTACTTTTACAATTCTAAAAATAATTGATGTGTTTAAAAACCCTTACCTTAACGGGTTTTTCTTTGGTTTTGTCATATTTAAATTTGTTTTTCTTCAATAAAAGTTTTTTTTATACCTTTCTTCGATCAACTAAACATTAGACGGTACACTTTACACCTGTTGATTTGTTTGACATGAGTTTTTTTTTCTTGATTTTGACGGATGCGTGTCGGATACTTGCTGCACGTTAGCATGTTGAATGATAGTGCCGTCACCTAGGGACTATTTATTTATTTACTTCATATCACTGATTAGCCAAGGTTTGCCCTACTGATCACCATAGTTAATATGGGGGGTGGACAGCGTTTGAAACGCGCGTTACATTATTTTGAGAATCACCCTGCAGCAAACGCTGACTTCACTTATCTCAGAACACCATTTATACCTAGTTTAACTTAATCCCTGAGATTCGTAAAAACTGCATAATTGGAGGCTGACCTCCAATATTATTAGTTATTGTGTTAATGAATTAATTACCGACAATTTTAACGAAGACTCTTTTGCTTTATTTACAACCCTCAAACTAGTGTGGTGTAAAACAATTTATAGAAATAGCATGTAAATAAATTGAAAAGACAAGAAACAACATTCATGTTACCGAACGATTCGGATGAATATGAACACGCAGAAAAAGAGCAGTGTTTTTATACACACAGGTAAGCTGGGTAAGCACATAAAACAATATTTTAGAAACAGATTAATTTAGTATGCTATATTGCTTGACGACAGAACTCGCGATTTACGGACAGTTGTGCTAATATTGCAATAGTGGCATGCTTTGTTAGTAATTAAATACTTTACACATTTATTAACGTATATGATATCATCATGTCAGTAGCAATATGCTAATTCCATAATCCGTTTTTTATTAAGTAGTTTTAAAAAGCAGACTAGATGGGAGATACTTGTACAATGGAGAATGGCTGAAAATTTTAGAAATGCCTGATTATTTTGTTGGTGATAGGAATAACCTTCCTTAGCACCAGAAAAAAGTTTCAGATTTTTCAGCTGCGACATTTATTTAAAAAAAATATAAACAGTTTCCTCATTTACGTTTTGGGTCACAAGAACACTTTCCTTGATCTGTCTCATATTACAAAAAACTATCTTAAATATCTGTGGTAAACTGACACTGGTAATGACCAATATAGCTGCTGCAAGTCTCAATGTCATTGCCAGTGTCAGATTACTACACATATTTAATATATTTTTTGGAAATATGAGACCGATCGAGGAAGGTGCCGTAACTGACCCAAAACGTAACTGAGGAAACTGTTTATATTTTTCAAAAAAAATTGACGCAGCAGAAAAATCTAAAACTTTTTTCTGGTGCTACGGAAGGTTATTCCTATCACCAAAAAAATAATCAGGCATTTCTAAAATTTTCATCTATTCCCAAATACTCTTTTGTATACCTACGTAAGTCGGCAACAAGGGCCCGGAGGGAAGTTTCGCTGTTTGTGTTTAGAGCTTGTTACTTTTATAAAGATCAGCGACGATACTAGTACCTAATTAGGTGTCAGGAGCGCTTACTTTGTTCTTAGTTGGTTTAATGTCATTCTTTCACGTACTGTGAGCCTTGATTCTACAGATAGCCTCAAATGGTTGATTAAATTTAGGTAATAGTTTCTTTGATGACCGATTTAGCTTAGTGGAAGTAGTCGGTAGTGAGCGTGCCTGCGAAGCTGACGGTCCTGGGTTCAAATCCCGGTAAGGGCAAATATTTGTGTGATTAGCAAGAATATATATCTATTTCAGTATTTATAAAGTCAATGGACATCACACGCAGAGCGGGATTTTGTATGATTATTTTTCAGAACTAAATCTATTCCCGCTGGATGCGGGTGGCGCAGGACCGGTCATTGTGGCACTCTTTGGGGGAGGCCTATGTCCAGCATTGGACGTCTTTCGACTGATATGATGATGATGCAATCTATTCCTGGATTTCATGGTCATAACATAAGTCATAAGTCCAGCAGACAGCATCAGAAGTACATATCATTTTAACTTTTTTGACGCATACGTAACGTAAATATTACGTCGTGTTGGTTATGGTTTTACTTAAAAATTTTAATGTCAATAACATTATCGGTGATGACAGCCACCTATTGTCATTAAAGTGCCATTAAAATTAGAAAATGCAAAAAGTTGAGGCGCCCAGTATTCGTAGCGTCGATACCGAAGTCTCATTACCATTTTTATCGGAACAGGCACTTGGAACTAGGCCACAGCTTATCCTAAAAGGGTATAACACAAAAGTATATTAATGACTTATAAGACCTTTGTTATTACCTAGCGTGCCGGTCCGAACGTAATGTTATGGTTTCTTGTCGCTTTGTATTGTTATCTCAAGCTTCAGTGAAAGTGTTCTTAACTTCTTACTGACGATTTGGACTTCGACCCAGATTTAAACATCACCCGCATACCAATGGAGTTCAATATTAGGTACTTTTAATACGTCTGTTACGGGCATGCGTAAGAGACACGTTTATGTCTTCCGCGTACCTGGTCTATTAGAAAACCGAGATGCAACCCTCTTCGAGAAAGGTTTCGTCGATAATATTTGTATGATATTTTAAATGTGGTAAAATACCGTAATTTTAACATCATTATGTCGTTTAATAATGTCTTGTTTGTGATGGATGATGTTAGGTAAAAATGATCTAATCTAGTTTTTTTCTATACTTTTTTTAAAGTACATCGTGATTTGGCAAGTAAGTACAATATGCAGGTTAAACTTAGACTTACTTGAGATTATTTGAGTTGGCCGAATTGCATCAAAGTGGTCCGTTCAAAAAGCAACTCTACCGTCCAAGGTAGAAGATTCTAATTCCAATGACAGTGTTATAAAAACTCGGCCACATGAAATAAACTCAACCATACCGTAAAATAACAGCCTCGAGCCAACTCTATTGTCTTGTCATACTTTCACGTTCAAGTTTCTCCGATTGGATTATAAAAAAGTACGGCATTCGATTCGCCCTTTGGCCTCGCCGGCGGAAACGCGACGTGCACTTAAATCTGAACTTTATTCACCTGACTTTGTATACTTTGGACGAAATAATGCATTGTTAATTTATGATGAATGCTTTGTATGTGTTAGCAATGGTTGGAATTTATTTCGGTTTTGATACACAATAACCGTTGCAAAGTGAAGGAGTGACTTCTCATTCCCACCCACTTCGCGCCTTCCTGCATTATAGATAAGAAATTGTGTCAAACAGATAAGATATATGAGTTATTTATGCATCCATATCAATACTAATAACTAATAAGTTTCTATGTGTCTGTATGAAAACAGTTTAATGACTGTATTTTTCACCCTTCACTAGTTTAATGGTGTATCTGTGTGAGTTATGTTTTTTTTTTTTTATTATTTTATTACTAGCTTCCACCCGCGACTTCGTCTGCGTGGACTCGGGATAAAAATTAACCTATATTTTAATCCAGGCTATCAACTATCTGCGTGAAAAAAATCATCCAAATCGGTTGAGCCGTTTAAGCGTGATTGAGTAACATACATCCAAACATCTAAACATCCAAACATTCGCATTTATAATATTAGAGAAATAGCCACATCGATGCTTTTGAGATGTTGTGTTGGCGTCGACTTCTACGGCTAGTAAGATACCTTGGACTACAATGCGAACAAACCAATCCATTCTGGAAGAGCTGCATAAATCGTTGCCCGTATTTTAACATACTTAGGACACCTCTCACGGCGATCTTCAAATAGCCTGGAGAGGATTATTATGACGGGCAAAGTTGAGGGCCAGAGGTCTCGGGGAAGACTATCCGCTAGATGGAGCACACAAATCACTGCACCCTTGCAACTACATCTGCACGAGGCCATACATAAAGCGGGTGATAGGAGCCTATGGAGAACTGGTCATTAAGAATAGGTCATGATGTCACTGTCGATGATGGTGAGACGATATTGGAGCATTACTTGTCTTTTTTAAAGTTTAAATAAGTAAATGGAGCAAAATAAATCATTGATCTGCAGGCGGTACTCCTGGACACTGCGCGGATATGATTATAGCAGCCACCAACCCTATTGCAAGTATCCACAGAATAGACGATCTGATTCTGATCAAAATGACGTCAGTATATCATTAATTTCTGTCGTCATTAGTCCGCACACGTCACTTCTTCGTAACTGAAACCAGAACCTATGTGACCTACTACTCTCATTTTACTATGCCATTATGCATAACATGACCTTGTGCCTTTGTGAGACAGCAGTATTGCTCGCTCTATAAAATATGTATTGTATGTGTCTATCTGCTGTCGATTATTCAATATTCATTTTGTTTTATATCGAACGATGGAGCATTTTGCCGAGAAAACCTCGCGTATTACAAAGAACGCAGGCGGAGTTGCGGGTTAAAATATAGCCCAATACTAGCTTCTGCCTGCGACTCCGTCGCCGTGGAACTCGTTTACATCGTGACTCCATGCAAACTTTCACCCCCCATTTCACCCCCTTAGGGGATGAATTTCCGGGATAAAAACTATCCTATGTCCTTCCCTGGGACTCAAACTATCTCTGTACCAAATCATCTAAATCAGTTCGGCGTTTTAAGTGTGAAGAGGTAACAGACAGACAGACACACACTTTAGCTGTCCATAAGACATCCGTCACGTTCTGACAAGTAAGTTAGTGCGAGAGTGACGGATGTCTTATCCACAACGATAAGTGATTTAACTACAACTTAGAAAAGTTGAAAAACCCCCAATTTTTTATTTCAAAGTTCTATATCTCAAAAACGGCCGAACCGATTTTGTTGAAACGTAGCTAAGAACCTGCATCTCGATCACGCCAGCTTTCGGACAAAAAAAACTGCATTAAAATCGGTCCATTCGTTTAGGAACTACGAGATACGTCAAACTTATACCACCCCTCTTTTTGCGTCGGTCGAGGGTTAAAAATGGCAACCATCTTAGGTAGATTTATAATCAGACATAGAAGTTTTTGTGGCACGAATAAAATTGTCCTAGGGACTTCCCAACGATATTTAATTTATCAATAAATTGTACTTTCTCATAACAGTTATGACTATGAGATATATAATTATATTTTGTTTAAATTTTCTGAAAACTGTAGGTATTATATCAGAGTATACTATTATGCCACACAATGTCATACAATTTACCTAAACCTGGCCTTTGTTGCAAGGCACTCCTGGGTGTCAATTTACTTTGTATGGAAATCGGTTGAATAGCATTAAAAGGAGTTTGTAAGAAGCACGTTAATAATAAAACTTTAGTTGAATTTTAAGATCCCTAAAAAGTACGTCTACGAATTACTTAAATTACATATAACATTGATGGGTAGTGATCAGCATTTTAGATCATTTTAATTTTATCCGGTGAACTTAATAATTATCTACTATGAAATGTCACTTCGAAATAAGTATTTCAAATAGTTATCGATACATTTAATATCGGAAGGAAGTCCCTATAGTTAATTGACGTCTTTGCCACAAAAACTTCTATGTGTGTTTATAATAATAGTATGGATGTCCTTTCTATACCTTTATTAAATATTTGTGTGATGAGCATGAACATTTGTTCCTGAGTCTTGGATGTTTTCTATGTATTTAAGTATTTGTATCTATTAAATATATCGTCGTCTAGTATCCATAACACAAGCCTTATTGAGCTTACTATGGAACTAGTTCGATTTGTGTAAGATTGTCCGTTAATATCTATATGTAATATCTATCTATCTATATCTATTATATTGGTGAATAAAATACATACATTAAAATAAAGTTACAAACTTTATCTTTTTACGATATTAGTACATATTAGTAGGACATCAGCGCAGTATATGCAACGGTAGCATCGTTGCAAACCATGCGAAGCAAAAACTTTGTTGTTTGTACTCGTATAATATATTAAGCGAGATTCATCGTTTGATGCTAAAATATTCAATTGCTTGATAATAACATTTTACCTTTCACTATCATTTGATAATGTATTTACCGCCCCAAGGGAAAGTGGCATTATATGAACAACGAACACAGTAAAAGAGAAATTCATATAAAACACCACCGGCGATATCGGGTAACATAGAAACATGAAAATCGGTTTACAATGGCCATGTTTGCTTTTTTTTCTACCTAAGAGTTAGTACCCTATTGATTTCATGAGGGTCATTTGATAGTTACACCAACTATCGTACACTAATTCAGCGAGTTGACTTACGTCACAGATAGCTTGTAAATTTAAGAAAAACCGGACAAGTGCCAGATCAACTCGGTGGTGAGGGTTCCGTATATAATATACAAAAATATTGAGATTTTTCCCGTTACTTTGAATACTCAAACTTCTTGTAGGTTTTTCTGTAATCTTTAGGCAAGGAACTATTTTCTACTTATATGTTTTTTAGAATTTTAAGCCTAGTAGTTCCGGTGAAAAGGGAAGGTGGGGTGTCAATTTTCTTATTTTTTCCTAAATCACTTCAAATCTGTTTGCTAAAATTATAAAAAAAACCCACACAATACAGTTTGCAAAACTTTTTTTTTTAATTTTCCAGTTTACCCGCCAAAAGTGGCCCCCTTGTTCAGCATTCATTAATTTACTTTACGCGTCCATCTTTGGGTCACCAATTTAGATATGTTTACCAAATTTCAACTCAATCGGTCCAGCAGTTTCGGAGCAAATCAGCTGTGATAGACGGACAGACAGACGCACGAGTGATCCTATAAGGGTTCCGTTTTTTTCCTTTTGAGGTACGGAACCCTAAAAACATCTGGTTCCGAGATTTAGCCCCCTAGGTTGCTAAAAGGCATAATCGTCAATAAGTTTCCGATGAGATGGTGGACGCAAACGCTAATAAAGCCATCCCCAAATTGGTATATTTAGGAAGTGGTGGAAAAAAAATATCTTTTCATTTAAACAGAATTTAATTTAATCAATTTACACAAAACAGATTATCCAATGAGTTGTTAACATTTAACACCCAAGAGAGGAATAAATTATTTCAGCCATTCCTCTAATTTACGGCCGTGAGTAAAATTAATCGTTTCAGGAAGCCAGCCGGGGTAACTTTGACACCGGCCCGATGCTAAATGTAAGTAAATATGTTAATCTGATGATACGAGTGTGTCGTCAGTGCGAAGCCTTATAAAATTAATAATGATCTGGACTGTATCTCCAACTGGTCTCGTAGTTTTGGTATTAATGTCAATCCTACCAAGTGTCAGGCCATCTTAATTGGAAGCCCTCGTCTATTGACACTAGTTGACACACACATAATACATTACCGAAAGTAATGTACGAAGATATCATAATTCCTTTCGCAGCGGAAGTGAGAAATCTGGGCCTGATTATGGATAGTGGTTTCACCTGGGCACCTCAGGTGTCTGTCGTTAGCCGCAAGGTCACCAATATGCTGAGATCCTTTTATAGGTTTAAGAACTTTCTCCCAGTCAGCACGAAAACTCTGCTAATTCAAGCGTTAGTATTACCTGTTATTGATTACGCTGATGTGTGTTACTCCAACATTACCCAGGAGCTCCTAAGTAGACTGGAAAGGCTTCTGAATACCTGTAACCGTTTTGTTTTCGGCCTTCGAAAATATGACCATGCACATATCCGCCCACCGTCGTCAACTAAACTGGCTTCCAATTCGCGAGCGCAGGTCTTTCAGTTTTACTTACTACACAAACAACAAACTAACTGGCAGAGTTAGAGTTTCGTCACTGATACCTGTCACTTGTATAGCTACAACCAGGTCGAGTTAACTCCGTACCTGCTGTTCGTCATTCATGTGGCTCTTAACATAGTAAACAAATTCAAGACCATCCCAGGAAATGAAATGGCAACTATGAACTCTGAACTTTCTTCATGACTCTTAATAAAAAAAAATGAAAGACATTATCGAATACAATTTTGACATTGCAAAAACCTTTGGCCGCGAGAGAAAGTGAAAGGTCGCTTTTGCATCCGTGTAGAGCGACTAGGCTTTTACGAGCCTATCGCGGTACAACAAAAAGCATAACTACATAGACATTAAATGACGAATAAGCTCTTTTTAACCGACTTCATAAAAGGAGGAGGTTCTATGTTCCGCTGTATGTTTTTTTAATGTATGTTCACCGATTTCTCTGTCAATTGTGGACTCGATTTTCAAAACTCTTTTTATTCGAAAGAGTATACTCCTTTCACTAAGTCAGGATCTAATGATGGGATCCTAGAAATTGAGGGCAAACCTCAAACTTTATGGGCACTCGTGTAGTGATTTCGGTATTTTCTATTATAACTCGTGTACCGGAAAAACTTTATGGGCACTCGTGTAGTGATTTCGGTATTTTCTATTATAACTCGTGTACCGGAAATCGCAATTTTGGAGAAGTGGAACTGATGATGGAACGCCCCAAGGATGTAGTACGTCAAAGATTCTGATATGATTCCGTTGAAGTAGCAACTAATGAAGTGTCAATTTTGAGATCCTCGAGGAATCGATGGAACTCCTCAAATATTATCAGCCCATATAGCGACTTGGGTCTTTTCTGTAATAATCAACACATTTGCTCTCGGAAAGCAGTTCGTGTGGTAAATTGGATAGAAAATGATTGAATGATTGAAATTTCTTGTACCTTGAATTGAAGTCGGTTTAAACTTTGTTTTTAAAGTAAATGATAGCATAACGTTTCGGTGTAATTGTATCTTGTACAGTCACGAACTTTAATTTAGGACCCACCCAAGGTGAAATATTGTATAGCAAACTGAAGACAGCTAATAATTTAATGGAGTGTCATAAAGTTTGCCATAGACGACTTACGTTTATACGTGTCTAGGCCCTAGGGACAACCGCTCAATAACGTCAACCGAGCGCAAAGAGTCCAACGATAATTTCCGATTTTTGCGACTAATTGTCAATCGTCATTTTTGCCCTGTCTTCTCTCCGGCCATATTTGTTATTTGCAAATTATATTTCGTGAAAATGAAAATTTTTAATCAGGCAAGGTCTGGCACTGACACGTGTTCGTAATTAAATACCGTAATGATAGCTTTTGGCAAAGAGGTTATCAATTCAAGGGCCCATTCGATAAGACACAATTCCTATCTTGACACTTTAAGTTTTCGACCTTATTGCATTGTGAATGTTCTAACATTTCAAAGAAATGGGTCCCAAATTAAAGTTCGTGAATGCACACTAGACCTCAGAGGGGTAATCACGTAACGTTTTGAACGCGCGTTAGGTAGATCCAACTGTCATTTTTTCCATATAAAAATTGACATTTAGACCTACCTGACGCGCGTACAATGCGTTACGTGATCGACCAGCAGATCTAAAGTACAAAGGCGTCTTAGGCGTCGTTTATAGTCTAACCAGCCAAACGTGTCCCCACCGTCAGTACCTACCGTGGCTACACATTATACCTACCTACCTATGTGTCTATTGTTCCTAATACTATTCTAATACGGATATATGTATCTGATTATTACATTTACATATTTACTGGCGAGGCAGATTTTGGCTCACCAATTCAAAAACATCATGACCAGATACTTTGCAAGCTGCAGTATACTTTTGTTTGTATAACTTAGCTAATCAGCCGACTCAAAATACAAATAAATAACACACAAAGCCCGTGCCCCGTGCCTCATCTACCGAATTCCCTCTTTTTGCACACATAAACTGAACAATGTTAACGAACAACGTACAGGTATTTTAAGTTGTCTAAAACGATACCTGACGAACATGCGCTTGCGATTCGGTTTTTGCACTGGTTGTTTCCAAGTTGCGCCGTCTGGGAACTAGATGGCGCTAGTTGTATCGAAACGTTCATGAATGTATTAACTCATTAGCGTATTTAAATCGCCTACTGAACGTGAGTAAATGTGTATTTAGTTGTTGAATGTGGTTCTTGAACGTAAAAAACATAAAGTGACTGATTAACTCTTTTTCTGTGGTCATAGTAAAGGTAAAATAATTGTATATATATGCTTAAGAGTTACGTGTCTAAATTCTTATCGAACCCTCACGTTTCTGTAATGTTTGATTAACAGATTAAGAAATCTTGTTACTAATTTTCCTTGCACATCCATTGTAGTTATCAATCTGTGGGTTTATGTTGTCGATTCAAAAGTAGATGAGAAATTGAAGTGCTCAAAATTATTAACTTACATTATAGTTATGTTATCAAGAGCGCAAAGCTTGTTCTGATGTAGCTTGTGATTTTTAGGTAATTGCAATAAAATATTATAAACAGGAAGTCTGTGAGATAGTAACTTTGTAAGTTTAGTATGTAATGGGTCCGTTACTACTCATCTGATGGCAAAAATGATTTAACCTTTGTATAGGAACGGACTTTCCCGATGGACATAGGCTGTGTTATATCCCAAAGGTTTGCCTGCATTCTTTGCAATACGCGGGCGAAGCCGCGCGGGCAGCTAGTCGTAAATAAAAAAAAATCATAGCGGCGAATGTCAATGCTATCCATTTATTTATGAAGTTACAGCCCGTTAAAGTTCCGCGTGACGTCACATTATGCTAAAAAGTGTACCATAATGTGACGTCACGCGGAACTTTAACGGGCTATATCTTCACCATTTTTTGTTTGATAGACAAAATAAAAAATACGTGTCCATTATTTTTTGATAATCAAACTGACGGACTAATTTTTTTTTTTTAGGAAAGTAGCCTTAAATTGTACGGTCCGTCTATAGCGATCACCATAGCCTTCGGACGCTTGCAACTCCAGGGGTGTCGTCACATGCGCGTTGCCGACCCTAAATTGTGCAAATTATAGGCAATGTCAGATAGAATTCCTGTCTATTATCATGAAATTACATCTAAAGCAGCCACATGCGTTGCACGTTGTCAGTTTGTTGATCACGTTGTTTCACGTGTATGTTACACGTTAAACGTAGATTGTCTCGTCTGACTGTACGTGCATAATCGAAAATTCCGCCCGACCCGATTGACTAATTGACCGCGACTAGACATTGGCTGCAAGGTTACTTAAAGCTACGTAACTATATCTAATTGATTCTAATTCGCGCCGAATATGGTTGTGCTGTTTTACCATCTCATCTATCCGACTCGGACGGCTAGTATAATATTGTTTTCTACACCAATTGACTACCTGACAGTTTTTTTTCACGGTGCCATTCGAACCAGTTTTCTGAGTGGATCAAATGTTTGTATGGGATTAGCTACAATTAGAGCATGTAAAATACAAAAACAGGGTTAAAGGCGGACCCCCGCTGGCGACAGCCGAAACGGCTCATACAAATTGACATAGTATTATGACGGCACAGCATTATCTTCGTACTAACCGTTGTATGGATTCTATGGGTATCTTAAAATTTGCTCTTGGCTAATAAAAAATATACTCGTACTTAGGTAAGTACATATTTTTTTGAAACTTTAAATCTCATCTTGTTTATTGATGTTTTTATGCTTGTTTTAATAATTCCAGTCAAGTATAATGTATTGGTAGAATAATGACACCGATGTAAAAATATAGGCGATATAAACGATATTGTTCAACTGGTGATATTAGTTAGTTATTTTTATACGAGTATATCATTTAGATTCGTTGCGCGCTTTAAACGTTAAAAATGTAAATCTGATGATAGACCTTACTGATAATACGTGTCTTATCTAATCATAACGATTGCACTAGCAGTGCTATCTATATTATTAAAGATATGATGAAAAAAACTTGGTTGCAGGAATTAAAGATTAGGTATCTCAAAGACACACGATAATTCGGTTTGTAAAACTTATTATCACTAATTTCTCAGTCGACACGGCGAATTCTCCAACCAATACAGGGTCTGCGACGCGTGTAACCACTATGACTTGCACGCGTCCATAGATATAATAGCATTTATAATATTACTAGCGACTACATCCGCGTGGATCTCGTTCAAATTGAACTCCATACAAACTTCCGCTCTCCATTTGTCCCCTAAATGAGAATAGCCGGACATCCGGACATACGATTTTTTTTGGCCCAAGCTGAAACGAAGAACTTCGTTCGCTTCGCTCGCTTGTTCAATTAGTGGATTTCGCAATTACGCATATTGTATACGTGACCTTGCGATGTCACGTGTCGTTTTCGCCGGGTAATTGTTTTAGTCTACAGCTGGTTCGGAACTTCGGAACACTGAACATTGTTTACCAGCGATAAAAATAATCAGAGAAACGTACGCTTTGCTCTGAACTGTTATTTTTCTTTCTTGGCTAATAAGATTGGCTGCTTCCTTGGCTGATACTCACCCGTCATGCGTAACGAAACCAGACCTGTGATTACGCTGAGTTACTACGACCCGCGGTGTCAAGATATATTTGTGGGTGAACGGTGAGGTGGGGTCGAAACAAGTTACAGATTCATCATCATCATCATATCAGCCGAAAGACGTCCACTGATGGACATAGGCCTCCCCCAAAGAGTGCCAAATTGACCGGTCCTGCGCCACCCGCATCCACCAGACTCCCGCGACCTTAATAGTTTCAGATTAGCGGGGCTTATTTGTAGTTAGTTTCTCGACAATCATGCAGATTGTTAGACTTATTAGTAATCGCGTATTATTATATTTAATTGACGTATTGCTAATACGAGTATGTCGCAACATGATCGCGAGACTGGTGAGAGTGGCTATATATATACAAAAAAACCGGACAAGTGCGAGTTCCGTAAAATATTGAGAATTTTCCCGTTACTTTGAATACATAAACTTCTTATAGGTTTTCCTGTAATCTTTAGGCAAGGAAGTATTTTCTATATTTTTTTCAGAATTTTAAGCCTAGTAGTTTTGGATATGGGGGGGGGGGGGGGGGGGGATGATCAAAATTCGTCTTTTTTCCTAAATTACTTCAAATCTGTTTTAGCTAAAATTATTTAAAAAAATATCTGAGGTGCTTACAACAACCCCTTTCATTTAATATGTCACACTATACAGTTTGCAAAACTTTTTTTTTTAATTTTCTAGTTTACTCCCCAAAAGTGGCCCCCTTGTTCAGAATTAATTCATCTACTTTATACGCGTCCCTCTTTGGGTCACCAATTTACATATGTGTACCAAATTTCAACTCAATCGGTCCAGTAGTTTCGGAGCAAATCGGCTGTGACAGACGGACATACAGACGCACGAGTGATCCTATAAGGGTTCCGTTTTTTTCCTTTTGAGGTACGGAACCCTAAAAATCGTGAAAGCTTAAATAAATATAGTACGAGTAGATAATCATGTTTTCTAGCTGTTCTTAACTCGATTATCGCCTCAAGGGATACTATGTGCAAAAAGAAACTTCCACTCCTCTTTGAGGGATGGTTTCCAGGATAAAAACTATCCTATTTTATTCTATTTATTTGTTACTGAGTGAAAAGGTAATAGATAGACAAACAGACAGAGTACCTTCCTCGTTTATAATATTCATCATGATGCCTAATATACGTCCCACTGTTGGGCATATGCCTCTTGTCATGGCAGTAGTCCCCACGCTGCCCCAGTGTATTAAAGGTGACTGAAAACCTGTCCGCTTTTATGGAGTGCGATTTAAATGCGACATTTTAGATAGTCGTTACATAATCTATTGATAATTATGGTTATTTTATCTCTACGGTAAACCAATATTTATGAGATTATCACTTACCTTACCCAAGTGCCGGCTAAATCTTTTTATCTCTCTGCGAAGGGTCCACCGTATATCTGTTGATAGCAAGGGTCTGTTATCAGCATCAGATGCAATTTGCTGGTAGCCATTGTGGGGGGGATTGTATCTTATCTTTTTAATAATATATTTTTCCGACTGAATAGACATTTATTAAAGTCACACTACACTTTAGCCAAGCACCCCAGCACGGTCGACTGAAGTCGACTCCCGATAGTAGTAGTTAGTTAAAAAAAAAAAAAACACTTATTTCAGACATTTGTAGTCCATAAGTGTTAGTATTACAAATTAACTTAAATAACTATGTTAGTGCCTAAACTTAAGTGTTGGGTGGTCCAGTGCCTAATTAGGGCACTGTCCCATCTCCCCGCCACAACGGCCAGGAGACTGTGGCGGCTGGCGCGCACCCTGCGCAGCGTCGCGGCGCAGCGTTTGCGGAGCGTCGCATGGAAACCGTCCACGTGCGCGTCCGCAAACATGCCGGACGCACCGGCGGCCGCACCGCAACAGTACCCTGAACGCGTCGTTGTACTGTACGCAACGCTCGGCTCGTAGGCATCTTCCTCTACATACGAAGTTCCCCATGTTATCCGCTACGAGCGTAGCGCTACGAATTCTTTGGCAATGAATATGTTGAACGGCATTTCGTAATCCATGCAAAATGTATATCTACTTCTATTTTTGAATTTGATACAACAGTAACGTAAGTTGATAAGATTACCGTACGTTATCTTAGTATTAAGATAACATTAAATACCGTTGTCGAGCACATGTTTTGCGAATATTGTGTAATCATTTTCCGCGCAAGCTTTAGCGAATATCGTGAGTAATTTTGAGCGAACCAAGTTCTAAGTTGTATAAATACAGGGTGAAGATTTTTTGGTCAATTAAGCACGTTGTCACATATGCACGGAGAGAAAATTCTAGTTTAGGAAACCAGAATGAAGTTAACTTAACCAGATTGTCGTGTAATATATACGACAGCTATTTTGTCGAGTTTACTACAAAAATCTAATAATCGCTTACAAGAATATCTACCACAGTTAAAAATAATGTGATAGTTACACAGTTGAAATTTTCACAGATTATGTATTTCTGTTGCCGCTATAACAACAAATACTAAAAAAACAGAATAAAATAAATATTTAAGGGGCCCCCATACAGCAAACGTGATTTTTTAACTCTTTTTTTATAGATAATGGTATGGAACCCTTCGGGCGCCAGTCCGACTCGTACTTCACCGGTTTTTTCGTATACAACCTATCTTATTTTTGTCCTACTGACGGTAGAAACAACTGTGTATCTGTTATTTTAACGTCCTAATAGATTATTGACTAGAGAAACGGTAGGAAGCTACCAATCCGAAGTAGTACTATATCTATTTTATCTAAACTTAGATTGAATACAGGGAACGGCTACTACTCGGTGTTTGTCCGTCTGTCACAGGCTGTTTTTGCGTCTGCGCGTCATCAAAAACGAGGTTATTTACCCGAACATTAGCACGACAAATGAACGCAAGGACAATGACACAAATCTAAAGGTCATTTGCGATTCATAATCAACCACTGCTAAATGTAACAAAAATGAAAAACCCGAACCATTTACAGCAACAACTTCGTAAGTCAAAGCGCTCCTCATTAGCACAATAAATATTATCTTCGGCCAAGCGTTCCTGCGGCCGTATATACCATGTGCACCCCGCTTATACCTTAGTCGGCCACACTATGCTCTAGGGTTGCCAACCGTACTATATTTGACTCGCGCCCAAAAAAAAACAAAACAAAACAGGAGCGGTGGGGATGACGAAGAGCAAGATGAGCGGCATGACGAGTAACGTTGCCACACCATGTCTCTGCCTCCTTTTCTCGCTATTTCCCACGTCACTACAGGAGTATTATACCGACAACTCGACTCAGACGACGCAGTCTGGCCTCCGGCTAAGCGTATTTGTAAGGCATCATTAGGCCAAGACATTTGGTGAGCAGTGAGAGCCTTTGTTAATCACTCCTGCCCAGTGCGGTGATTTGTGTTAACATGACGGTCACGCAACAGATGTACCCGTGGCCTTGCCGTCGTTAATGAGCCGGGCGTAAAACAATATACTTTCGAATTAGCACCTACTCGGATGCTCATGAAATTGTTTCAACAATGCTGATAAAATATTGCTCTCTGTAGAGACATTCAGTTTTATCGACCTTATTTAGAGCTTGCAGCATCCATTTTAGAACACTGTTGTATTTTACAACCTTTTATTAAACTTGACCTGTTCGTTTGTTAGTGTGGGACTAATCTTGGAACTGAATTTTGAACCAGTTAACCTCAACCGATTCGGGTTTAGGTATAGTTTGTATGATTATTCTATTTTATGGTACCATCGAGCTGATCTGATGATGGAGACAGAAGTGGGAATTCAGTACTCAACCGACGTAACCCCGTTGAGTTTGGGCTCGTTGAAATCGTCTCAATGATCGTTGATGGCGGTATAGGTACAGAAAAGTACAGTTGGCAATTAAAGCTTGTACCAATCATGTTTTTTTTTTCTGTTTTTTTTACTACGACTTCCCATATGCTATACCGTTATTAACGACGTAGAAAGAACTTCACGTTACGTTTTCATTCAAGAATAACGTCTGTTATGTACAACGCAATATTACAGGACCCGCTGTTGATATAACATGATACTGTAATTAATAAGTGGACAAGAAGTGTGAGCTTCTTTTTCGAGTGTATGTATGTAATGTATCTATGTGTGTATGTCTTATTCTTTGGCACGCTATGCAGCCTAAACCGTTTGACGGATTTCGACATATGAGGTGTCGTTGGATTCCTCTTAATCGTGGGAGTGACATAGGCTACAATATTTGCAAGAAAGCAGTTGGGTTTTTTTTTTAAATCTTTTAATTCCACTTGTTCCCGTGTATTTTCGTAGGTAACATAAGTAACTTAACTGGCAGCCTGCAGGAAACTAGCATATAAATTAATATTCTATTCTATTCTATATTAATTAACTAGCTTCTGCCCGCGTCCGCGTGGAACTCGTTTATATCATACATAGCTCCATACAAACTTTCACCCCCCATTTCGCCCCCTTAGCGGATGCTTCCTGGGATAAAAAGTATTCTATATGTTAATCTAGGCTATGCACTATATGTATATCAAAATTCATCTTAATCCGTTCTGCCGTTTTTGCGTGATTCAGTAACAAACATCCAAACATCTAAACATCTTAACATCCAAACTTTCGCATTTAGTAGGATTAGTAGGATACATTAAAAGATAATTCGATGTTTAATAATTCTTCAGCATCTCAATAGCGATGAGTTTAGTCTTGGATTAGCTGTCAGTTCATATAAACTTTGACATCTTTAAATGGCAAAACTGTCACGTCCAAGACTATTCTAAATCGCGGTTTGATAATATGACAATGGTCCCTCCCTGTCCCTAGTCCTGCAATTCTGAAGTAAAAATGCTTTATACTAACCAAATTTCTTTTGTGACGAAACGCCATTTTGTCGTTTTTCAGTATTAAAAGGTTTCTTGTCGTTCCAGAGATCCCCTTGACCGTATCCCAAGAGTTTTGGACCCGTTTCAACGAAGGCACATGTCACTCACCAAACTATACCCAATGCATTAGTAAATAAAAGTTGTCTCACTTGGGACAGAAGCTGTTGGGGCCGTTAAACTTACACATTCATACTAATAGTATAAATAAATGAGGGAGTTTGTGTGTGGTGTTACATTTTCACGCTTACGAGTCGCCAGCACGGTCAAGTCGACTCTCCATACAAAACGTAGTTTTGTTCTCATTTTAATGCAACATACTAGAATAACATGAAACTTTTTACACATAGCCGAGGCAAAATACGGTTTCGAAAAACATTAATTTATAATAGCGTTTTTTTTGTTTATTTCATTTTAAAACATTATTCTAAGATGCTTTATTCAAGAATCCACCAAACTTTCCACCCGGAAGTAATTATATAGATTTAAATTAAACATTCATTGTCTTTTTTATTTTATTTATATTGAATATTGTAAAGCAAATGTAAATGAACCTAAATAAAGATAAAAAAAAATATTAATATTTATCCGGACTTTTTAGGAGCTAATTAAATATTGATTTTTTTGATGTCTGATTTTTTGTTGGATTTTGCCTCTAGGTAACAATTTAATTGATAAAATATCCGTTACATTAAAAAAATTAGCTATTATAAATTATTTCCAAATATGTAATTTTTTCCATACAAATTGTCAGTTCATTGCCTGGACTAACAATGAGATCCGCCATATCTAGATCGGAAGCTAGTTTCTGTTGCTGTAAATTATAATAGAAAAAAAAAATGAAATTAGAGACTTTGTATGAAACAAGTTCTACTCACTCCATTTTTTAGGGTTCCGTAGCCAAAATGGCAAAAACGGAATTGTGTCCCCCCCCTCTAAGTTTTGAACGGTGTATTTAAAAAATATAAAAAATATCATGGACATATGGCTTATTAAATTCTTTCACCGAAAATTATTTTGAACAAGATCGTTTCAAACGTGTTCGAGACATTGCTGCAAAAACTGCCTTCTCTACAGAAAAGGACGTAAGTGCCGTAAGATTTCTGTGATGATACGACCTTTTTAATAGGCACGGAACCCTTCGTTGTGCGTGGTCCGACACGCACTTGGCCGGTTTTTATATTTTAAATTCTAGCAACAGAAACTAGTTACCGACCTAGATATGGCGGATCCCAGTGTGTATACAAAGTTTCATGTTATTCTAGCATGTCGTTTTAAAATGAGAACCAAACTACGTTTGTATGGAGAGTCGAGCGTCCTGGCGAATCTTAAACTGCGAAAATAATAGCATCATGAAATTTTGTATGGACAGGTTGAGCCCTCGAAATATTCTTTATCCCGGAAATCGTCCTATAAGGGGATTGAAATGGAGATTGTTTGTATGGGAATGTGACTATCCAGTTTTACATGGGAGTGTGTATTGTATCCTAGGTACTATGTAGTAGTACATTCATCATCATTCGATTGCCTTAATAAAGGCACATTACAAATTGAAAATGTCGTCAAATGATTAACCTCAATGAAGTTCAGACATCATATTGGATTAATCATTTTGAAGACAAACCAATTAACAGTAGATACGTGCTATTCTAGTAGATGGCAATTGTGTAGTCGTCAGGAGAATTATAATGTCATGTTACCTGTGTACTTCATCATTAAAGCTACTACTGCGGTTGTCATTTAATTGTTTGGACATCTCAGTGAAGTTGGCAACACGTGTATGTATTATCCCTGCGTATTACGGTATATGTAGTGACGTTGTTGCCTCTACTTCGGTTGGTAAAGTTAGTATTAATCATCTTCAGAATCCTCTAATATTTTTTCACATCACATCAGAAAAGGATCATTGTTGCCCTCAAATGAGGGATCAAAGTTGCACTTTGTTCCCCGGACATTCCCTGTTAAATGGTAATGTTCCTCATACAAGGTGTGAAAAGTAGTATGTGCTACTCGGTAGCAAAATTATTTCCGTCTTGGGCGTAAACGTTTGAATCAATCGTTACGCTCAAAATTCTACTTCGCAACGCTCGGAATCGCTCGATTGAAAAATCTTTCGAAGTCAGGATTCAATATACCGCAATCGCCGTAAATATCATTTTGCTCTCTTGAGACAATCTACTATTAAAAAATGTTTTTCAATTAGTAAAATACAATTACTGAGACGTCGTGCAGCGACTGCCGCGTCTTCGCGGTGCGCGTAGGTACAGTAAGGGAAATGTATTAACGTACCACCGTAGAACCCTATCGCAATAAGGTGACATACCACTCGAGTTTGAGTGACGGCGGCCTGTCAATTGCGACAGGGTTCTACGGTGGTACGTGAATACATTTCCCTTACTGTACCAAAACGCTCCCATGCTTCGCCATTTATGTTTATGTCTGCGCATGTTGCACGCATCGCCCCAGTTGTCTACAAACAAAGCCTGAGCAGGATTGTTTATAATCATAGTGTTTCCTAGTAAATAAACAACATCAGCACAGCAAAATTCAGACACGTTAAAATACGATGTAACAAAAATGACATTGCGGCAAAGTTTACCACCACACTAATTAACCGACGCTGTTTACGAGAGCGACTGATGACCCTAAAGCTAATGACGTACGAAAACATGGACTGCTTCCGCAAACTTTTGGCAGATCCACAAAACTCGTAAATTCTCTTGAAACATCTCATTCCAAACGCGAAACCTTCGAGAAACAAATTGCCCATATTTGCCCAACGGATTTCATAACGTCAAATTGAAAGTTATGCGGTTGCTTTGCGCTCCATAGTATCTCAGACCACTTTTCCGTGCCGTTGGAGATTTTCCCACGATGGATACTAGTGTAGTAAATAGGTGGCAGATAGTCTATTAATAATCATGTTATTCATACACTGGAAATTTAAACAGGCAGGGTCGTTGCATCTGTTTAATTTTACTTTGAATATTGTGTTATCATTACTGGTATTTTGTTTTGTGGTATATTAAAGTTCATTTGATGGATTACAATGTTAGGTGGGTCGTTCTTCTGTTCGACCGACAATAGCCTGTCCTTCGTCTTATTACGGCATCTCATTTGAGTAATAATGTTTCCGGTTTTATAATTTCGAATGAACGTCCCTATTATTTTATTAATTAGTATTATTTAATATTTAACTTTTTCTAAGTAGCATTTTTTTAAACGTTTTTTTTTGTAGAATGCCGTGACAGACTGGTAAACCAAAACGTGGTCCCCACTGAAAGAGTCCACTTTGTCACATATTTTTTTTAAAAGCCAACCGTAAAAAAATTTTTATATTCGCCGGAAAGGAAACTTTAAGTAGTTCTAATGAAGAAACCTGTGCATTTTTTTTTAATCGCACTACAAAACTACAATTTTTGATAGTTCAAAAACCAAAAAAAAACAGAGAAACCCCGGTTCATTGTCGGTAAAAATGAAGAACGACCCAGGTCTAGTTCAGTATCAAGATGAATGGAGTATTCTAAGAGATATTAGCTCATCAAAAGGCTGGGTGATAATAGACTGAAATTGATGATGATGATGAGTTGTTTCAAGGGCAATGTCTAAAAATGCGTATTTGTAAGAATTCTGGTTTGTTTTTTGTATATTTTTAGGCTGTCAAGTCGCTGCAAAATACCTACAAACGAGCCGCAAAATGAAAACCGGAGTCTGTAATACTGTAAAGTAACAGTTTCCGTTTTATTTTCTCTCGGCTAACGTAAACAAAGTCTCAAATTGCAGTTATTTGTCGCCCGAGCCGAATGCAAACGTAAATAAGGTAGATTATGGGATTTGAGGCTTTCTTTATTACTGCCCGTTGTATGTGATATAATAAGGTAAGAAGTACTAGTGTCCGACCTGTCAACAGAAAATACTTATTTAAATCACGATATTATGCTCATTTAAGATGTATTAAACAGTTTCATACGGTTTGGGAGACGAGGTATTTACTCAAGTTACTGATATGGAATTCGTTTCATATGGTGATCTTATAAAAAATCCTGATAATATAAGAATTAGGTAATCAATCCGAATGTACGAGTAAATGGCAGGCGGTTATGCTGGCAGTCCCAATAGATGTCATTTCAGTACAAATGTCATGAATGACAGACTGACATTTATTGGGACTTGAAGGTTTAACTCATTGTCCCAATTGATGGCAGCTGGTTTAAAAAAATATAAATCAAATAAAAAATTAATATATATGTTCATAACTTATAAATAAGTTATTTGTCTTGAAATTGTGATAAGAAATATAACATTTAGTAACTTAAAAATGATGTCGTGATCAATCTTAGTTTATTATTCGCTAGTTAAATTATATTCGTCGAGTACTAGTACCGCGTCGGGCACTAGTACTTCTACCTTATACGTCGTCTTCCGATTACAAAAGCACAAACTTGATCTATTATGATACAGTTCTTTAAAATATAGAATATATCTGATAGTAGAGGAGATTATTTATAGCCTTTGGGATCAAAATAATTCCCACAAAGACGGGGTTTGATGTTTTTAGTTCTTTGTGTGTATCTTTTTTACTAAAAATATTTATTTTTATTTTTAGAAATCAACGTCATGTCCTTTTTCACTATTTAATTTACTGTAATTTGATACCACGCACGATTATTAATATTTAAAAAAAAATTAGCGTTCAAAAAACGCGTTTTGCACTCTTATAGTATTTTTAGTACGTCAAAAAGATACAAACAAAGTCAAAGTGATTTATTCTTCAATTTAGGCATATTACATGCACCTATGAATGTCGATAAACTACCACCGGTTCGGAAAGTAAACCTCTGCCTCGAGAAGAACCGGCGTAAAAAACTCGGCGAGGAGTCATTTTTTCAAAACAGTATACAATATATCATTTCAGTATCAGAGTATTATAAAATTTTAAAATGACATTGCTATAGTAGAAAGCCTATTTATTTTACGACAGATTTCTAGTGCAGGATTTTATCGCTGCCAAATATCCCTATCCATGATGTAGTCGTTTATCTTATAATATGCTTTTGAAATAAGTGTCCGTTTTACGACAGATTTGAATTTAGAGTCAGTAAGTTCGGTAATGTGTTTTGGAATTTTATTGTAGAATTTTATACAATTTCCCAAGAACGACTTTTTCGCTTTTACTAGCCTGTAAAAAGTTGTTTTGAGCTTCCCTGCGCTTCTGGTAACCTTGGGCCTATCAGTGTTTGTTGGGTAGTTGTATAAATTCTTCCTAACATACATTATTATTTCAAATACGTATAGCGACGGCAGTGTTAGAATATCTGTTTCCTTGAAAAATTCTCTAAATGACTCACGCGACCCGAGGTTATAAATTGCTCTAAAAACAAAGAACTAAAAAACATCAAACCCAGTCTTTGTGGGAATTATTTTGACCTATCACCTACAAATTTTCATACAACTCCATGAGATAACTTTGACGCTACGGATAGTCCCAACCGCAACCGAGAAGCAAATGATGGACACGAGGTCCATCGGAAGGCTAAAGGCAAGGTTTATTCGTAATGGCCGGTAGTTTTAACATTTCCCGATGTAGAGTAGCCCTGTTCTCCCCGCGTGAGTCCTCTGTTGCCGGAAGCGGCCGGGCGCATCCCGAGCACTCATGCACTGTGGATGCGCGCAAACGTGACTGTGTGATAGCGCTTACATTACGGGGCACGGATACGAGGCGATGCTACTTTTTTCACACCTCATCATCATCATCATCATCATATCAGCCGAAAGAAGTTAAGAGGGCGTTACTGTGCACACTAGCGCGTCCAAAGTAAAAACGGCCGTTTTTCTTTTGAGTTCATAGATCGACGAATCCAGCAACATACAAACTAGCTTGGTGTATTCAGAAGGTACTTAAATACAAAATACAGTGAGTAGTGGCCTCCTTTTTAAAATATCTATCGTGAAATTTAAATAATCACAATTATTTACCAGTGGCGCTAGTGTGCACTGTAACGCCCTCTTAAGTTAGTATGAATCAACAATGTCAATATCATGTTATAAATTTTAATGAAATCTATCAATCCGACATCGTCATGCAATTTCAATCAAAATTCATATTATGTTAATGTTATTTTCTAGGGCTATTACGTGAATTAGGTAGGTAATTTATTAATTTAATATGTTATAGTGTAAATAATCTTCACAACACATTTAATTATATTATGGATCTAGATGGGTGTCATGGGTACCTACCACCCTATACTTGTAACACCTCAATGTACTATGAACATGACTACAATATAATAAAGAATAAAGAAGACGTCCACTGCTGGACATAGGCCTCCCCCAAAGAAGGCCAAAGTGACCGATCCTGCGGTACCCGCAAAACTGCATACTTTGCCCTTTATTAGGATCGAATGTCGTGAGTTCGTGTCGTGTGGTGTAAAAGGCCCTTATCTCGCCCTCTTGGGTGGCCCTGGAAATGAAACATACAAAAATATCATCTGCAATTATTGACATATTCCGTTTATCTTATCTAACTAACAATTGGGGCTTGCGTCAGTGATTAAAGTATTGAAATGTGTTAAATAAAGTGATTAATAGTTTGTATTAGTTTTGTTTGGATAATAAATTACGTTTTATCTATGCTTCGGCTAGTGCCGCGGTATAATATGTTCACACTTTTATATGTAGATATCATAATTGTGATAGCTTATCAATTTCGCTGGCATTCTTAAGATACACATAAATTGTTATACAACTTAAGTATCTATGTAATATAAACGCGAACGATATTACAGTCAATATTACAGAAAAAAACCGGCCAAGTGCGTGTCGGACCACGCAAAACGAAGGGTTCCGTGCCTATTAAAAAGGTCGTATCGTCACAGAAATTTTACGGCACTTACGTCCTTTTCTTTGAGGAAGGCAGTTTTTCAGCAATATCTCGTAAACCTCTGAACCGATCTTGTTCAAAACAATTTTCGGTGAATGAAATTAATAAGCCCTATGTCCATGAATTTTTCCATATTTTTAAAATACACCGTTCAAAAATTAGAGGGGGGGGACAGAATTTTAGTGACTTTCGGGGCAATTATCTCCGACTCTATTCACTTAATCAAAAAAAATGCTAAGAAACCTTACATTTATTTTGAAAGGCCTATCGATTGATGGTGCCACACGGGGGGTCACAATGAATTTTTTTTTTTTGACTTTTAGTTTTATGTATGGAGTGCACCCCTAAAAAAAATTTTTTTTGTCATTTTGATTACAAAACTATGTAGCAGCTAACAAAATACACCTATCCTCAAAATTTTATTCAAATACACCTGATAGTTTTCGAGTAAAATGCCTGTGACATACGGACAGACGGACAGACGGACAGACGGACAGACGGACATGACGAAACTATAAGGGTTCCGTTTTTGCCATTTTGGCTACGGAACCCTAAAAAACAAGTCTTCGCAAAATCCTCGTAAGGTCGTAAGCAAGGACGTATTTGCACAAGTATCTACAAATTCTAATTGAAATTAGAATTCTATTGAAATCAACGAAGGTTCCTAATTCAAAATCGCGAAAATCAATCTGAGACTATACGTGGTTAAACCGGTTTCGAAACTAATCGTATTCCAAACAAATGCCAAACGGCCCAAGTTGAATACAAAACAATAGGTGTATCTAATGTAAGTACCCTTGTGCAGGAAGCGGCCTGTCCGTCGTCTATTCGACCGTGACATCTGTTTTTGAACTTATGTACAGTCCCCGTCAAAAATATGTGTACGGTTTTAGCCGTATTACAATGGAATAAGGTGCAAAAATGTAAACATCATTTCGACGTCGACATCTACTTATCTATTGATACCACGCCGTTATCATTGTCCCATACCTTAATATCGAAAACATTATCAATTTGTGCGATATTGTTGACCAAAATAGATAATGGCAATTCGTTAGCTAAATCAGTGTTTTTGTGGCTATGTTAGGTAACGAGTCTTTTTTAGCTGCCAATGCCATTGTACACACAATTTTTTTGATAGTTCTTCGTTGAAGAGTAATTAAAATTCGGAATATAATAGACGTATATTGCCTATTCCCAGTACGTTACATTTTGATGAATTTCAGTGCATAGAATTGCGACATTTCATCTATGCACGTGTCAGCTTAATTAATGAATTTCCCCTCGACCAATTTGTAAAATTTTGAAACTTGAAATTGTTTTTTTGCGTTGGATGAATTCATTTGTTCAATTCAGAGTTATTATTACGAGTGGCGTAATCGAATTAACTCTTCTTCTAGCTAGCGACATCCCGCCTTATGCCAGGGTCTGCTTTTCTACTCACTGTTTTCCAATATGCACGATCCTGGGCATAGTGCAAATTGTTCGGGAAAATACTTCACTTACAGCGCCATCTTTAAGTATGTTGTTAACGACGATGTTGACAACATCATTACGCGGGAGACCGATTCCTTAGAGATTGTCTCCCGGCAGTTTTGGGGTCCACAAGACATCCCTAACAACATACTAGAAGATGGTGCTGATGGTATCCGAAAGTGAAGTATATGTTCGGCGGGAACCCGTGAAAATCGTGTCAACTACTAAAACTGTTCGATAAACACGTTTTTCAACCTTTTAGGGGACGCAATCCACCGTTCCGTATGGTGAATCCTGGGATTTAGGGATTGATTGATTGGAATTGCGCACCCTAAACGTTATCCTATCAAAAACGTTACTAACGACTTATCTGCACGTATTCCGTCAACTAGTTTTTCTTTCACAAATTCTGTTTCAACTCTTTTACTTAGGGAAAATTTCTCCGCAAATTGTTTTAGCTAATTTTCATTCCATTAGTTCTTTTACCAGACTGAGAACTTTGAGAAGTGAGTCTTGCTTGATGCGAAAAGTAAGCAGCATTCATTTGAGGAGTCAAAGGTGTTTATTTATCATGACAATTTAGATAGCGGTTCTTTTTCATTGTAGATTACGACGTGTAGGGGGATTCTTCCTCATAAGTTTCGAGCATAAAGCTATCTTCGATTATCCCGGCTTATCCCGGTTCTGAGCTCGTCTTAACCAAGAGTAAATCACGATCTTTTTACTGTGGTCGACTGGCAGCACGACCGATAGAGGGAGTACCAAGATTTGAGGTAGGCACTAGTTTTACGAAAGCCTACCTACCAACCTAGATGTAATTTTATAATACTCTGATACTGAAATGATATATTGTATACCTACTGTTTTGAAAAACTGATACCTCGCCGAATTTTCTACGCCGGTTCTTCTCGAGGCAGAGGTTTTCTTTCCGAACCGGTGGTAGTTTATCGACATTCATAGGTGCATGTAATATACCTAAATTGAAGAATAAATCACTTTGACTTTCACTTTGAGAGATAAAACTAAACCTTGACATTTTAATATAGCCCGACACATCGCTCGTCGCCACGCATTCTCATAAATGTGGTTAGAGTCGCGGACAGTCGTGCTAGTCAAGATCAAGAGGGCGTTACTGGTGTGTGTTTCCCAGTAAAATACGTCGTCCCAAGCAAGGAGGACGGCGGTTAACTGGGTCATCAGGGTAATAATTAAAGAGTTTATATTACCGGCTTTGCTGTGAGCTATTTGTATTCCCTTGCGCCAAAGAAGTTGATGAGGATCTGCAAGAAATACTAAAAGTGATGTTTAATTGCAATGTGCGTGGTCTCTATACCTATGGGTTTTGCTGGAGAATTAGGCGCACCTTGGTCGCTAATCGTTAAATATGGCGCTGGCTGCTGTCAAATCTCCATTACAAAGAGATTTGAATGTAACTTAAAAAAAAAATGTTTCATGAGGATCGATAATGTTTTTCGAAATCGACTCTTCTATATTACCTCACTATATAATACATTTCGAGGCCACCCTCTTCGACGCATTCCTGGATTTTGAGGAATGTAAGGATTAGGATGTGTGGTCAAACATTTGGCCTGGCCAAATGTTGCATTGAACCCTGATCGTAGACTAACGGCTCGGCGACACCCTCTTCGACGCATTCCTGGATTTTGAGAAATGTAAGGATTTGGATGCGTTGTCAAACATTTGGTCTGGCCAAATGTTGCTCTGGACCCTGATGGTAGACTCACGGCTCGGCCACTTTGTGCGGTGGCGGCAGCCATGCGCCGTACGTTCGAGCGAGAGATCGGATTCGGAACGCGGCTTCTCGCTCCCACGTCTGGCGCGTCGCTGTCACCGCCGTTCGAAGACTTCGAAGATCGAAGTCGGGTCCTCTCTATCGCACAGTACTACTCGAGTGACAGAGATGCAGATACAGGGACATTTAGTTTCGATTTTCGTGGTAGCACCAGCTCGATGGGTTGACGACGTAAAAAAGACCGCGGGTCATTTCTGGATGAGACTAGCACGGGATCGGGATAAGTGGCGTACTCGAAGAGAGGCTTATGCTCAGCAGTGGGCGATTACAGGCTGACAATGATGAATGATGATGATGGTAGCGCTAGCGCTACTGAGGGAGGTCTTTCCTCAGCATTAGGACTTCAGGTTTAATAGGTTTATACATAAACAAGACGCAACTAGGTCGGCAGCATAATTAAAAAGTAAATCGCGCGGTGATCTAGGGCGTACTCGTGTGTGTACTACGCATGTGGGTTAGCGTTAGCGATAACGTTAAAGTCGTTTTACTACGCTGTATTGTACATCGAAGGCAAGTCGGGGTATCCATTAATAGACTCTAAGCCGTTGTGATAAAGTCTATGAATGTACAGTTGACATCGTTGTCGATGTACGCTCGTGCGTAATGCATAATGAAGTAGCAAAGTTCTTAGATCGTGTGTTTCGAGTGTTGGGTGTTGATGAATGTGTAAGCAGTAAAAGTGTATAGTTGGGTTTATTGTTATAGCTGGTAGTAAATTTAGTTGTCATGGTAACTATTGCCGAAGTTAGGCTGTTTAGGTTTAGGCCTAGCAAACTGTTTGGATGATAGGAATGTGGACACCAAATTTTGTATAAATTTATGATATTTGCGGAGTCGGCGGTCTACGCGGGTTGTGCATTAACCATGCTTTATACTCTTTATAGGCAACTTAATCGTTAAAAAACTCCAAAATACTGTAACACTTCCCATACAGTCAGATTCTAACGGACGTAACTTACGATTACCGAGTGTTTGAAATAACCAACCCTAAGGCCCGGTTTTATAAAGATTCGTTAGATGAAATGTCAGATCCAATTTAAAGTAACTCAGTTACAAGTTTAGATATTACTTACCGAAATAAGGTCTAACGGATCTTTATAAAACCGGGAGTAAGTCGTAGTCCATAAATCAAGTTTTATACACTATATGTCATTATTCAAGATTAAGTCATAACCTCTCAATAAAGTCACGCAATATTTGATAAAAACGCGCCCCAATGACCTCTTATGGTTATTTATTATAACACTTAACATGTTTATTATTTAATATATCCCCAGAATCGTATCGCAACGCAATGTAGAATCATCAGTCGCTAGGTAGTAGAAGGCTGTTTGGATGCAAATCGCCGAATGCGTGCGTGACCCGCCTGGTATATCATATTACCTCGCGCCAAAAGGTCACAAACTACGAAACTTTTCAACCGATAATCAACCTTATTATATAAGCTGTGTAGGTTCACTACTCAATAACAAAGCAGGTGAGATTGATGTTTGGAATATCTTGATGTCTAGTTTGAGAAAACTGCTCTAAACGTTCAATTAATACAATATTTTTTAACGAATTTAGGAACAGAAAACTATATCCTATCCGCTTAAAAAAGTTATGGCTTAATTTGGTCAAAGTCTCTCAATAAAATGTCGTTCAAGCGGAATCGAAGGAACTCCGCAAATTGTACAAAGCATACCGAACCGGATCGGTATTTGAAAGTGATAGAAATCATTTTAAATTAGCATTCGGTACAAGACAACAAGTAATAAAAAGGAAATCTGTTTTTAAATTAATTCTTACTTCAAAATAACAACTATAATGTGTCATCACGAAAAATAACAATGGCCATTTACGTGTAATAAAATAAGTATCTTGGCCTTATTATGTTATCAAAACAAGTCAATGCAACGTCATGGAAGTGTTAAACAAGCTGAAAGCTATTTACCGAGCGGCTAGCAATGAGAGGGAATTTCACGTCTTCCTGAAAATTAATGAGAAATGCCGTTTACGTCCTTTACAATCGCACCTCGCTCCACAATACAGCGACGCCGCGCCCGTTACTTACCCGACTACTAATGACTACTGTGCGAAACAACAAACATACACCCGTCTTTCTTCAATACGAACCGAAATGCGTCTTACGTTCCCCTCGCACGACACCCGGAGCGGCAACGTAGCGTTTTAACCCGGATAAATTACATCCTATTAACTTCGTTCCGGTGCTCGATTCACGCTTTAATGTCGCCAAGCGTAAGGATTAAAATTGCATAAGAGCATTTATTTCTCCGCTAATGTTTACATTGGACTTTATCTTGTGGGTCATAAAGTCGGTTTTGCGTTGTTATACGAGCGCGTTAAGTCGTTCCGGTTTCGTTTGGGATTATTAATTTGCTGTCAAATAAAGGGGCCGCTCACTTGGGCGTGCGTGTCGGTGCAAATTTCTGCCATACTTTGGAATCGGTGATTATTTTTTGTTGCCTTGACTTTGGATTCGCAGACTGACAGATATTTTAGTTTATCGTAGGTGGAATGTCCGTCTGGGTTTTAATTAGGCTATTACACATGATAGCCGTCGTTTACGGGCGGTTCTGTGATAGAAGATACATCAGTTGAAGTGGTGCGCTCATACGGAAACAGTTAATTGAGAATGACAATTGTGACGAGGCCTAAGTATTGCGATGTGAGGGCACAGTCATTGTATAATAACTAGTTACGTATTATTAAATTAACGGGTGTACATTTCATGGTAACGTTAAGAAACAAGAAGTAATAAAATGATCAAAACCATTTTACCCGGACGAGGTTAAATATTCTGAAAGTATCTGTTTGACTGTCAGTTCTCCATTAATTTATCAAAAATCCTTACATTTCTGTATTCGAGCGTTTTTTCAAAAAAAGTGTACACGAACTTTTTTTTTCAGAATACGATTTTTTTGGGTTTATCTTACTCAGAATCGTTGATACTATCGATCCTTATACAAGAAAAAAGTTGTCCCAGATTTTACTATGTAATTTTTTTCGTACAGTGCGTCACGACTATATAAATAAAAAAAGGCTGCATACAAAAATGTGACGATCTGGAATGGAATATTTTGGACACTTTTTTTCTTTTATGAGGATCGATAGTGTCAACGATTCTGAGTAATAAAAACCCAAAAAAATCAAATTCTGAAAAAAAAGGTCATGTACACTTTTTTTGAAAAACGCTCATTCCTCTGTATTTATGACACGCCAGGAAAAATCCTGGCGTCGTCTAACCCAACATGTAATAGTTATATGGGTAGTTTGAAGTGTGGAGGACATAAAACGGTATGGCGTTTGTATATAGAATTATTGTGAGGAAGTGGTACAGTTTATTGCCTTTCCGGATGGCAATATGGACGCCACGCCACTCTAGACTGTTGCTATTGATTACATAGTTAAAAGACAGGCACAAGTTTCATAGAATAGATATTTAGGTGCCTATGATCTGTTGTAAACATAGGATAAGCACTTATTAGTGATTATAACAGAACATTAACAGAAGTCAGCGCACAAAAATCTATAGTACCTATAGGTACTTGAGATTAATTGAGTTGGCCGATTGCATCAAAGTAACAATTCTACTTTTCAAGGTAGTAGATTCCAAATTCCAAGTCCAATAACAGTTTTAATCTAGTTAGTGGCACAATAAAATCTATAGAAACTCTCAGTTAATTCAGTTAATGTATGGAACAGCTGGGTTTTTTTGCGATTTCGTGGTTGGTCCCATGGGAAAAGTTGTTCAGTATGACCGTCTTACACGCTTTTGGCCATTCCAGATCATGACCCCAAAATCACCCAGAATACGAATAAGTGTTCAGGCATTGTCATGTTTAGTGTGTAAGTTAGTGTTTAAGATTATATGTAGTTCACATAGCATACATAACATAGTTTTAACGTAGGTACTTAACACTAGTTAAAATGAGCGCGGTCTCGCCAACAAACTGTTATCGCAGTTTGGCGAGTAATATAACATTGGTAATTGTTTTGTACTTTAGATAAATAAATTAAAAAAAAAAAAAAAATACTATATGAGCTTTCGGTCATTCCGTGTTTAATATATTCATAGTATTGATAATCTGACTTACTTTGGAAATAGTGATTCAAAGCCAAACACTACATATTTATTAAATTTACTAAAAGATACATAGGGAGAAAGCAGTATTTGGCAAACAAGAGTCTAACCCGCAAGCGGAACAAAACGACGACCGTGTTAACATGTGGCTTTAACTGTCGTTAGAGTAAAAAGGGCTTATAGCCAATTCAATCTCGATGAACATACGTCCATTTAGCCAAAAAACCAGTTCATATACGTTGATTACAAAACATTTCAGCTAAACAAACACCCAACTCTCCAAATTGTACATTGTTTTAAAAGTAAGAGCATATCAAGGTTCCCACACTTCGCTTGATATAATAAAATAACGTTAGATTTCTATCTCTTACCGCGACAACTCTTTTGATGTAACTTTATCAGAGCTACTCCGTTTCTTTTTTTTATACCAAGAGGCTAATCTAAAGGGCAATGGAGAGGGCTATGTTTGGAGTGTCTCTGCGTGATCGCATCAGAAATGAGGCTATCCGCAGCAGAACTAAGGTAACCGATAATAGCCCTCCGAATCGCTAAAAGTACCTAAGTGGCAGTGGGCACATTGCACGCAGAACCGATGGCCGTTGGGGTGGAAAGGTTCTCGAGTGGCGACCACGCACTGGAAGGCGCGGCGTGGGTAGGCCCCCCACAAGGTGGACTGATGACCTGGTAAAGGTCGCGGGAGTCCGCTGGATGCGGGTGGCGCAGGACCGGTCAATTTGGCACTCTTTGGGGGAGTCCTATGTCCAGCAGTGGACGTCTTTCGGCTGATATGATGATGATGAAGTGGAAAACGCACACCGTAGCCGGTATTTGAGGATTCCCTATATCGACGGCAGTAGGTCCCTCACTCATCACAGCGCCTCCCCCAGAGATCTGGTGACCTTACTCACACCAGGAGCCGTAGCATGGTTGGCCTTGTCACGCGATAGGTGATAGGATAGAGCGTGCGTCACTGGCTGACACCGTTCGATAGAACGAGACGACGCTCTTATCTTGTCTCTTGTCGCGTGATAAGGCCAACCATGCTACGGCAGGAATGCATCATTACATGCCAGCAGAGCAATTAGTAGTTACAATTATGCGGTTTTCTGTAAGTTTCATTCGATTGCTTGGTTAAATGAAACTGCCGAAGTTCTGTTGCAGTTGCGTTGTCAGAATCGGTACGCCCTGATCTGATTTCAGAACATTTTTATTCAAGTCACTCTCGAAACTGATCCTGTACATTTGTAATGCATTAGGATTTTTATGAATATCCTCTGTATACACGCTTTACGGCTTAGTCAAAGGCAGGCTTTGTAGGTCGGTACATTGATTTGATTTGCAATTATGCCTATACGGAGTTTTAATGATTACGAGTCTGTTGCTCCATATTCAATCGTTTCGATTTTCACCCGATCCCTTTGAGATTTAGTTATGTACAAGATCTGTTTAGTAGACATCCGTGCCAGTTAGGTGAGTTAGGGTCTTACTAATATTTTTGCTTCATAATAATAAATATTTGCGGACAATCTTACACAAATCGAACTAGTCCCATAATAAGCTCAATAAGGTTTGTGTTATGAGTACTAGACGTCGGTATATTTAATAGATATAAATACTTAAATACATAGAAAACATCCAAGGCTCAGAAACAAATATTCATGCTTATCACACAAATATTTACCCTTACCGGGATTCAAACCCAGGACCTTCAGCTTCGCAGGCAGCGTCACGACCCACTTTTTTTTTTTTTTTATTTAAGAGGGGAAAATGCTTTACGCATACAGGCTAACTCTGTCGCACTTATCTGCCGTAGTAGCAAGTGCGACAGGAACCGCAATAAACGCAAAAGCCGTTGTCTTTTTCACGGCAGCAGCCATAGAAAATTACTACTAAAAACTTTCCAATCTAATCCTTTAATCATCGTTGGCCTATTTACCTGCCCCTAGACTCAGGCATCTCATGGAGGGATCTGGGGGATTCTAAGGGTTAACCCATTCATGGCCAATGACTCACATAATTAAAATAGATAAGCCATGGCTCTACGAGCGATTTCCGCTGCAGTGCGGATGAACGCTGCTACGCGCTACGGCGTAGCACACGTAGCGATGCGTGGCCGCGAATGGGTACTGAAACCTTCAGAAAAATTAAACTCTCCCTAAACGTCATGACCCTTTGACCTCTTATAAGATTTTTTGGTTAATCTTTTGGGCTCAATAATATCAAAGACGTATATTCTCATAGCACCTACCACGTTTCCCTAATTGAGTCGATGTGTAACTAATGAGGGCTTAAAGACTTAATTAACATTAAGTATTCATTAAATTAATTCAACGCGTGGTAGCTTCAGATCAGAACCCACGCATCCCGATACCCATTTATGCTCACAACTTGTTTCACTTCAGTTTACCGTTCACCTCTATAACTTGACACTGTGATTCTTAATAACAACGCGTAATAGGGGATCTGACTTACACTGGTTTACGTGGGACGTGTATGGTTGTTATTATATAATTTGGCCGACTTTTTATAAAACTGACATTGTAATTGGAATCTTCTATCTTGGACTTAGAGTTGCTTTTTGAATGGACTACTTTGATAAAATTCGGCTAACTCAAATAATCTCAAGTACCTTCACTCGGCGTCAAAAAAATCGCACATCTTGAAAAGTTCGTTTCCAGCGAGTATAGCTCTTAACTAATCTATTGTACCCTTACAAGATTAGTATCGTCAACATTTGAAATAAAAATAAATTTTAAATAAAAAGATTTTTTTTCAAATGTTGATGATACTTATCTTGAAAGGGTACGTTAATTTAGTATATTCGCTTGAAACGCACTTTTGAAGATGTGCAATTTTTTTGACGCTGAGTGCATAATAATAATTATGTACTTACTTAATTACTGAAAAACGCGAAGATAAACAAAGAAAGCAAAGCCGCGGCATAAAATATGTCCATCCCGATGACACATTCTATGTATGGTGGTATAAAATGATGATTTTTTTATCGGGTGAGTAGTTCCGGAGATTCATCATCATCATATCAGCTGAAAGACGTCCACAGCTGGACATAGGCCTCCCACAAATAGTGCCAAAGTGACCGGTCCTGCGCCACCCGCATCCAGCGGGCTCCCGCGACCTTTACCAGGTCATCAGTCCACATTGTGGGCGGCTTCCGGTACGGGTACGACCCACGTCGCGCCTTCCGGTACGTGGTCGCCACTCTAGAATCTTTCCGCCCCAACGGCCGTGCAAAATCCGGAAATTACCTCTACATAAAAACTTACTACAATCTCACATACTTTTCCTCGTTATAATATTTTAGTATTGAAGTAGGTACAGATCTGCAATAACACGATGCAAACTGAACGTTGTTTAGTGTCAATACCTAAGTTATATTACATATCAGTAGGTATTTATACTGTCCACTGTCCAAAATGTAAGGAAATAATCGTGTCAATTTGTCTTAATAGCACCACCGAAACTAGCATCATATCAAATTGGGAATGGCTAAAGTTGGCGGCAGGCCAACGGGGAATATGAGTTATGATACGAATCTTCTACTTAGCTGACTACAATGCTCTCAGATTAAATACACCTTTTTGCAATCCTACTAATATTATAAACGTGAAAGTTTAGATGTATGGACGTACGTTCTAATTAATCTCAAAAACTACTGGACGAATTTATATGAAACTTTCTAGTTATGTACCTTATATAGCAGAATGGGACATAGGCTATAATTAATGTCAAATCTCGTCCCTTTTAGGGACGAAAAAGGGGATGAAATCTTGTATGGAGAGCAAATCGCACCCTTAGAATAAAACCGACCGAACTCAAAAAAAATCGGCAAAATGAGTTAGCAACACGTATCGACTCAAAATTACATACTGCATCAAGATGTGTTGCTAACTCGTATTGTCGATTTTTTTGAGTTCGATCGGTTTTATTCTAAGGGTGCGAAATATTTTTGCTCGTTGCCTTCATCAGGCGCTGGGTTTCAAAATATATGGGAAAACTAAAATCCGACTCGCACTTGACCAACATTTTAATAGATATTATTTAATAGGCTATATATCCCTTTTAGGACGAATCATAATATTTAAAAGAAAACTTAATACATGTAAATAACTTATTATTTATTTCTAGTTTTTCATTTTGTTCACTAGACGACGCTAGAGTGTACTTGCCAAAAATCGTGAAAAATATTATTAGGACGATTTCTACGCGGACGAAGTCGCGGGCAGAAGCTAGTATTAAAACATGTTGTCGTGTCGGGCGCAAGGCGCATCAGATAAGTATGAATCTGGCTCACATAAAGTGTAATCATTACATATAAACATGACAACACCAGAAGCAGGTATGGTTGACGAAATATAATTTGCACTGATTCCTAAGGGATTGATACCAAATGTTACCTGTTAGGCGTTTTAGTTACTATGATTGCTTTGATTTTTGTTTCAATGATTTACCTATTTACCCGACTGCGCGACGCAAAGGAGGGTAATGTGTTTATTGTTAGTTGGTATTGGGTAATTATAAGTGCAGCGGCTAAAGTTTTCATTAGAACCTGCAACGTAACGTCTTTTTTGTATGTAAGCGACGGGTGAATAGAACAGCTAAACGCCATCAACCAAATTAACGCCATCTTTACTATCCCAACAGAATATGAAAAATCCAGCGCCCCCAACGCACACAACAATTCACATAAAAAGTCAAAGTCAAAGTGATTTATTCTTCAATTTAGGCATATTACATGCACCTATGAAAGTAAACCTCTGCCTCGAGAAGAACCGGCGTAAAAAACTCAGCGAGGTGTCATTTTTTCAAAACAGTATTCAATATATCATTGCAGTATCAGAGTATTATAAAATTTTAAAATTACATTGCTACAGTAGAAAGTCTATTTATTTTACGACAGATTTCTAGTGCAGGATTTTATCGCTACCGATAAAATATATTATCTTCTAAATTGATAACTTGGCGACTAATGTTGTAGGTCCGTTAATTTTTTTTTTTTTAGAGATTTACCATCTTTCTACTGTTAAAGAGCATCGCACTAAACGAGCCCGGGGTCCGCTTTGACACCTGATCCCAAGATTTGGCATAGGCACTAGTTTTACGAAAGCGACTGCCATCTGACCTTCCAACCTTTTTAAATTTTATTAATTAATACCTCAAAACAACGCCTTGAGAAACTTTATTATAGACGAAAAGTCTTAATTTCGTCCTTCTAATTACTCCTTGACCGAGTTTCCTTTGTTGCAAAGAAAGTATACCTAAGTATAAGTTTTGATAGCACTTCACGATAGCATAAGGGTTAGGACGTCCAAGTATAAACATAATCTCATCGAACCGCGTAAAGTGAGGGTGCTTATACAAACTTATCCAGAACAAGAATGTCAAGGCGACGACCGCTTTAGCCTAGTTGGTAGTGACGCTGCCTTTTTTTATTTAAAGTTCCAAATAACTCTAGTTCTTACGTATCGCAGAGTTTCATGATATTACTTGCTAAAGCCATTAATGGCTTATTTACAGCTAGATTTCGTACTAACTATTTACTAGGTATGTAGTTTACATTCAAATAATTTTTTACTAAACGAGACTTTATTACATATGCCTACGAAGCTAGTGGTCCTAGGTTCGAATCCCGGTAAGGGCATTTATTTGTGTGATGAGCACGAATATTTGTTCCTGAGTCATGGATGTTTTCTATGTTATGTTTATCGTCGTCCAGTACCCATAGTACAAGCTTTGCTTAGTTTGGGACTAGGTCGATTTGTGTAAAACTGTCAACAGATATTATTAAAGATTATTATTTAGTGACTTTAATTTCTGCAGCCCCTGATCATATTTACTGTATACAGGAATGGACCTTCACTTCATACTTGTCTTTGTAGCTAAAATCTATAGGAACGAACCACGCCCTGCCAACCGTGATGAATAACTACAAATTTATTGCTACTTGCCTTTACGGTTTGCCCACGTCCACGCAATATTTCATAGTTAGCACTATCCATGTCCATACGTACGTATTACGCCTAAAATCTATAACCGTAAGAAACGTTTGGACCTCAGGGAACGGCCATAGATGTTACGGCATGATCCAAGAGTTATAGTTTGAGTTATAGACGAAGACACGCCTCTGGAAAGCGGAGTGCGAATAGCGAATAAATTCGCGAGTAATAGCTGCCACATCTGTGTTACATTAGTAATGTGTTCACCGCACGCTCGCGTTCGCCCGAATGACGGCTTTCTCATTGTATCAAAGGAGATGTTCTTTCAATCGTCCTTCTGCTGATATCGGGGGCCAAGCATAGTTAGTTTTACTGGGCATTTTCCGCAAATCGACATCCAACGTGCCTATTTTGCGTGAAAGGATTAGACCGGTTTCCTCACGATGTTTTTCCTTCACCGAAAAGCTAACGGTAAATATTTCGTACAGAAGTTCCGAAAAACTCATTGGTACGAGCTGGGATTCGAACCCACGACCGCCGCTTGACAGCCGCATGCCTGAACCACTAGGCTACCGTAGCTTGGGCCAAGCATAATGCAAGCTCAAAATTGTGTTGTTGGCGGTTCGATATACATACACGGGCAATTTTTAGGGTTCCGTAGCCAAATGGCGAAAACGGAACGAAATAATTATAACACAAACCCAATGTTTGGCAAGTGGACGCTTGAACAATGAGTCGCTTACCAACTGGTACTTTGACCAAATTTCATGAAGTCAAATGTTTGAGTTGGAAAAACATATTTTAAATATAACATTCCGTGGTAGTATTTTTGTCTTTATACTTATACTTTTTGTCGTAACAATTCATTTGACTAAATTTTGATTTGATTACAGAGCATAATGCCTGAACGTGTGTGAAAATTTGACCAAATGAAAATGTGCCTACTAAAATTATTCCTAAGATTGCATTACCAAACACAACGGTTGCCATAATTTGTTTGGGTAATGAAATTTTACCAAAATAACTATGGCAAAACGGCCGTATCCCCTCTCTATATCACAGCTAGTAGATTTGATAGCTATTGAATCGAACATTGTAAGTTAAATGCAAAGGTCAAACAAGTAAGGTCGGCAGGGAAGTCATCGCCGCTTGGTACGAAGATACATAGCGATTAAACGTAGCTTTGCGTCCGGAATTGGATTATTATTTAGGTTTTAGCTTTATTGGTTAGCAAGGAATATATAGAAAATGTTGGGGCAACTTATACATGTACAATTAGATGAAAACCATAATAGACGAGACAATGCAAGCATAATACAGGGGTCGACAACGCGCATTTGAGACCCCTGGAGGTCCAAGCGTCTTTAGGCTACGGTGCCACCGACGAAAAAAAAACAATAGAAGGGACAATGGCCGGCTGGGATCGAGACCTGAGTGTGGCTAATTATATCATCATACCGTTTATTTTATCGATACTTACATTACATAGAGGGATAGAGGTATATAAAGTTTGTGAGTATGTAGCTTTATAATAAGTTTGAATGAAGGGAATAATCTCCCAAACTACATATCCGATTTTTAAATTTCTTTCACCAGTATGCAGTATGCGTTCTGGATTGACATAGGGTTTATTTATCACGCGGGTTCGCTTGTGTTCTTTGTTATAATGCGCTGGCATCCAGTTCTTTATAACTTTATATACCTAACGATTTTGTAATATGTACTACGGGAGGACCATTGACAGCCGACTACCTCAGACACGGCGACTCTCATTTCCGCATAACAAACGTGAGGAGATCGCATTAAATTCAGTCCACACGTTGCTTGTGGAACTATGACGACACACACACACACACATACAGGTAGGAGGTATATTGTTGTTCTTCGCTTCCGATCAATTTCAGTATGTTTCTCGCTCTCTATAAAATAAACTTACAGTTAACAAACCGTTACCTTTTGATGGCGGGATTTTTAAAAATTATCCATGTGCCCATTTGAACAGAATAATGATACAGTGAGCTTACAATCTTAGTCCCTTATTCATAAATGTTCATAAACCTATTTCAGTTTAAAAAGCGTTCTTCGTCTGCGTGGACCCGGGACAAAAACTATCCTATATTTCAATCAAGGCTATGAACTATCTTGCAAAATTTCATCCAAATCGGTTGACCGGTTTAAGCGTGATTGAGTAACAAACATCCAAACATCTAAACTAAACATCCAAACTTTCGCATTTATAATATTAGTAGGTACGATTAAGCTATTTTGGGCTCTGAGGGCCTACCGCGAAACGATATTCGTTTTCGTTCGTGTATCTCCATCTCTGTCGCACTTGCTAGTTCGAGCGACAAAGAGGGAGATACACGAACGAAAACGAATATAGTTTCGCGGTAGGCCCTCTGGTTTGGGCCATGCATTTCTGTCAGATATTAGTCCTCAACCCTGTAATAAGCCTTTATATAGGTAAATAGCCGTTATGTAAGCCTATATTAAAGGTTGTCTGAAAGAGATTTTATAGCAATAAGACCACCTGTTGCTACCTGTTATACTTGTTTACATCTAATATTGTTCTGCGTTTGTTTGTTTTGGTGCAATGAAGAATATTAATATAATTATAACCTATTGCTCACTCACTCTGCTCAAATGGGGTCAAGATATGTAGGTACGTTTAAGCAAACTATAAACTCAGGAGGTAACTATAACTAAATAATTAAATTACCAAGAGAATTACGCAATTGTACTTTAATATTTTTGTAATATGTCTAAAGATTCAAGCAAATCCAATCCCTAGAAGATTCCATTACCTCGAAATGCCAATAGAGACGTGTTACCCATGTCAAATTTTGACAGTACTTAGTTGAAATAGCCGGTAATAAATCTTGTCGACTGTACATTTTCATGGACGTTGAATGTTTATTTGTATTTCGCCACTTTATTGGGTAAAATAGTAATTTGATTATAAACATATATATTAGCGCTTCAAAATTTATTACCGACATTACCGTGCACATTGTTAACTAACAGATTAATGTATTAAAACGCACGTCTTTTGTTACAGGTATGTTAACGGCCACGTTCTACGAAACTGCTTCATCGTTCGGAATTTACTATCAGTTTAATCTGGTGATAAACATAAAACATGGTTAAATGTTGTCCCGTGTGCGGTCATTGTACCTTTTTCATGGGTAAAGCGCACTCCACAACCCCGGTGCAATCACTTTAGCTGTAAACGGAGATACAGTCGCTTTCAGATGTATCGGAGCGGACAAGGTGCTCACAAATCTGGGGTCACGGCACTGCCACCGACAAGTCGAGCAAAAGTGCAAAAACAGGCACGGCCGTAGCATCCTTTTCTCGAAGACGTTCGGGCCAATTTCGACCCCCTGTAACTTAGTTGTGGAAAAAGCTGGAAGCCTAAATTTTCAATAACCAAGAAGGCATTATACAGGGTGGAAAAATCGAATGCAACATGGATGGCAACTACCTTAAATATTGTAAATAGCACATTCTGTGTAAAAGAAACATTCCTTTGTTTTTATAAATAATAAATTCTGCATTTAAGGATTTATGAAAAATCGCTTGCCTCAGTCGGGACTCTTGTTTTATTTTGTGTGTTTTAATTTTTAGTTTTCTATTTTCATGGCCTTCCGTTATTCTGATTGTATTTGTTATTTAGAGAAAAATGAACCTTATCAGTTACCCTTTCAATCTGCATCATAAAATAGAGCACGTTATTTTTTTTCACATTTGACCGGTTCGAGTCCCGACTGAGGCAAGCGATTTTTCATAAATCCTTAAATGCAGAATTTATTGTTTTTAAAAACAAAGGAATGTTTCCTTTACACAGAATGTGCTATTTACAATATTTAAGGTAGTTGTCATCCATGTTGCATTCGATTTTTCCACCCGGTATCTAGATTTATTTCCAAATAACACTAAATTCTAACCAGCAGTTTAAGAATTATTGCAAGTCAAAGTTCCTCAATTTTGCCGCTGACTCCCTACCTACTGGCCGATCATCAAAATTCTAAAGTACTTCGAGTAGACCTACAAACATGAAATTTTGCATGTGGTTAGTGTTAGGTGCACTAAAAAACTATAAAGATTAATAAGAAGAATGCCTGACTTGGCTCTACATAATATCTCACAACTTTTTGTGGTGGAAGAGTTTCGAGACTTGGCCTATTTTTTACATAGAAGGTTTTTTTTATGGGATATCTTTTTACAATTACAATTTGGTAAGGCGTAAGAGTGCATGTCCAGATATTTTTGAGCACCCTGAAGAGTAGGTACAATTATGGTGCCTCTACCGAACCCGGCTTACTCCGCATTTAGAAGCGAAATGACTGGAACTTTGAAAACCGCTTTGGTTAAGTCTATTTTCATAAGGTTGCCGAGCTCGCACTAAATGTTTTGATATGTTTAGCGTCAGTTTATCATAAATCGTGTGACGTGGGTCGTAGATAACAAACTATCAACCCTAGCGAGCTAGAAAGAGCGTGGTTTATGTGTTGGACAGAAAAGACATGATTAGGTATAGGTATTTTCGTTTCAAGCTTTAATATCGTCCTCGAGACAGTAATCCTTCTGTGCCTTTCTGTCAAAAATACTAGTAGAAAAGTATCTTAAACTCAGAGAATAGGTATATTAGTCTCTTCAGCACGGCTATCACAAGACAGCGCGCGAGCTCTCTCGATTTTTCTCGCACTATACCTCTCTTTCTAAGTGTTCTAATAAGAGAGAGACGGATAGTGCGAGAAAAATCGAGAGAGCTTGCGCGCCGTCTTGTGATAGCCGTGCAGGTCAATTTACTCAGTTTCGGTTCTACTAGGTATATATAATAATACCTACACTCGAGCGAGAGCAATGACGTCAGCACAGCTATCACAACACGGCGCGCGAGCTCTCGTTTTTTCTTGCACTATACCTCTCTTTTTAAGTTTTCTAAAAAGAGAGACGGATAGTGCGAGAAAAATCGAGAGAGCTCGCGCGCCGTCTTGTGATAGCCGTGCAAGTCACCGAAAATCCACACATAGTGTACTCGTTGTAATTGATGTTGACTATACATATATTCTGTGGGATGCAGGATGTGGCAGTACTCTCAAGCTATGAACTACTTGTTCGGCGCGATAGTGAAAAAAATCTTCTCCGCTTTGCACCGTATTCCAACGGGGTTGTGGAAAGTGTATTACAAATCTAGGCATTACGCTATGTGAATTCATGGGGTGTGAAATAAGAGAGCGACGGGCGTAATGGGTGCAGGGTGGTAAGTAATGGTATCTGTGTGACATATATGTTTTTTATATACTGTTTTAGATATAGAAAAAATGATAAGTAACACCCGCGTAATGGGGGTTTTCGGAATACTTTATGTAAGCTTGCAGCACTACGGAGCGAGATCTGTTAAAGTTCAAAAATCAAGTCGATGATGATTTGAGATAATTTGGTGGACTTTGACAATTAGATCACATCGCAACCAACTGATAAATAAATAATATTACATTCTTACACAAATCGAACTAGGCCTATAGTAAGCTCAATAAGGCTTGTGTTATAGGTAAAGGCGACGATATATATAATAGATATAAACACTTAAATGCATAGAAAACATCCAAGACAGAAACAAATATTCATGCTCATCACACAAATATTTGCCCTTACCGGGATCCGAACCCAGACCTTCAGCTTCGTAAGCAGCGTCACTACCAACTAGGCTAACCGGTCGTCTTGACATTAGGCTTCAGAAAAAACATTGCAGTAACAAACTCGTCCTAAACGGGAGAAAATGTCGTGCTTCGGGTAACCGATAGTAAATAGAAATTTAATCATAGGTGAGCATTTTTGCCTTTTGCATTTTGGGCCTCATAAGAAGGCTCAAAGTCACCCAAAGGGCAATGGAGAGGGCTATGCTAGGAGTTTCTCTGCGTGATCGCATCAGAAATGAGGCTATCCGCAGCAGAACCAAGGTAACCGATATAGCCCTCCGAATTGCTAAACTTAAGTGGCAGTGGGCGGGGCACATTGCACGTAGAACCGATGGCCGTTGGGGCGGAAAGGTTCTCGAGTGGCGACCACGTGCCGGAAGGCGCGGCGTGGGTAGGCCCCCCACAAGGTGGACTGATGACCTGGTAAAGGTCGCGGGAGTCCGCTGGATGCGGGTGGCGCTGGACCGGTCAATTTGGAACTCTCTGGGGGAGGCCTATGTCCAGCAGTGGACGTCTTTCGGCTGATGTGATGAGCATTTTTGCAAGGATAAGTCAATGTATGTCAATGTTAAAGTAAGAGTAGCTTAACTTCTCTTTTCGCGATAATGTCCAAATACTAGTTCAGAGTTACATTCGTCGCTGACACCGTCCAAAAGCAAACACACTAATAAATGCTCGAATTAATGATGACCAAAACACTAATCTACTAAAGACTACAGAGTTCCGTCGGAAATTAGTCGCCGAGGGCGGAGTGCGCTCCTCCCCCCTGCACTAACCCCTCACTTTAATACCCCCCTCGTAGGCTGGATCGTTGGATACGTCTAGTCCAAGTTTCTTGCACAAGTGCAGCATTTCATTTTCATGCCGAGAGTAAATAAGGTGCACGTAAGGGTTTTTGAATATATAATCGTGTTTTCGACCTAAGGGTTCCACTAATTAGGGTGTTTGGTTGTGGAATCTTGAATTTAAATATGTTAAAAGGGTACGGGGGAGAAAAACTTCTACTTACCTACGTATAAATTATGGCCTATCCGTATGTTATTCTGAAGTATAAGATTACTGTAATGTTTCATCTAAATCCGTTCGATGTATGTGGTTTTTCGAGAAAGAGTTACTATAATATATAAATATAATACTGCCTCCATTTTGAATATTTGGACCTCTGTGTATAGTCTTACATCTGTCAAGACGGGACGCTTATTTGCCTTTTTAGGGTTCCGTAGCCAAAATGGCAAAAACGGAACCCTTATAGTTTCGTCATGTCCATCTGTCCGTCTGTCCGTCTGTCCGTCTGTCCGTCTGTCCGTATGTCACAGGCATTTTACTCGAAAACTATAAGGTGTCTTTGAATAAAATTTTGAGGATACGTGTATTTTGTTAGCCGCTACAAAGTTTTGTAATTAAAATTACTAAAAAAAATTTTTTTAGGGATGTACTCCATACCTACATAAAACTAAAAGTCAAATTTTTTTTTTCATCGTGAGCCCACGTGTGGCACATGAATCGATAGGCCTTTCAAAATAAATATAAGGTTTCTCGGGATTTTTTTTGATTAAGTGAATACAGTCAGAGATAATCGCCCCGAAAGTCACTAAAATTCTGTCCCCCCCCTCTAATTTTTGAACGGTGTATTTTAAAAATATGAAAAAATTCATGGACACAGCGCTTATTAAGTTCATTCACCGAAAATTGTTTTGAACAAGATCGGATGAAAGGTTTCCGAGATATTGCTGAAAAACTGCCTTCCTCAAAGAAAAGGACGTAAGTGCCGATACGACCTTTTTAATAGGCACGGAACCCTTCGTTTTGCGTGGTCCGACACGCACTTGGCCGGTTTTTCCTAATATTTCACGTCACGTTCTACAATTCCTCGATAGTATTCATCACCTAACGAACTATATTTAAAAATACATATACCGTTCACTCGTATCTGCCGTGGACAGGACGCGTAAATCTCAGTAGGTACCCCATAACCTACAGGTCGTATGACCAATATTTTCAATACACAAAACCAACCATATGGCTCCAAATGTGGCTGCATCCACATTCGCGTTTGTTCAATTGTTGCATGTATTCTGTTTCCAATAACAACAGGGTTATATGATATACATGTTCACACATTGCAAGCTATGTGACGTATCACTTGTTTTGATAGGTACCTGGCCTGGGCATTGTTTATGTAAAGGGTTATGACACTAAAAGAAATGAAGACTAACTTAAAATTCTGACCTTAATTCAAATCCCCATTGAGAAAAAGCAGGCCGCCTTATTCTTAAAACGTATTGCGTCAGTTATTAGTAATAATTATTTTTAAAGTAAAACTATCTCGAAACCGCTAAAAATATAAATGGTCGCATTGATTACATTTGCTTAGTAAGCGTAATAACAAAAGTGTGTTAACAAAGTGGCTACAGAAATACCAACAGAAGTATCAACACAAGTATTATTTTCAGCCAAGAATAGTTTTCCACAAATAGGATAAAGAGTTAACCGGAGTGAAATCCGAACCGATAAAAAAAAACAAAATATTAATTTAATAATTAATTTTTTTCGAAGTATTTCAAAGCTCCTGGTAAGTTAAGAATGGGTAGTTTTTACCTGATTTACACCTCCGCCTCCGTCACATTTTCTTAGTATGGAGTCATTGTCGTTAAAAAGAACAACGACCCCATATTAGTAGGATAAAAAATACACTTAGGTATACTATTTATCAATTGTAAAATAAAGTTTAGGTCGCTATTTTAAGCGTCTCCCACCTGTCTCTAAACAAACTTAAAGCAACAAAGGCTAGAGTCGTACTTCACGATTATTAAAAGAAATCCAGTGCCGGGAAGTTTCTTGGAAGGCTCAAGTATGCTGGCTTTAGCGATATATCGCGGGATCTCTTCGGCAAACACTCTGCGGCTGACTGAAACTAAAACGACTTAACGACCGGCCCGAAGGACCCACGCATATGCTCTTATACGCGTGACATAAAGGAACGCCTCGTTATATAAAAAGACGAAAGTCTTTCGCGAATGTTATGCAGTTAAGACCATTTAAATTGGCACGCTCAACGGTTTGTTAACGAGACAACATTCTCGTGGTTTCCATTTTAATTTAATACTAATATCAGACGTTCCGAGTTGTCTTTGACGCCGGCTGTTTTTGTTGGACTGTATTTTATAATTAACGTGAATCTGTATAGCTTCTTCGTCTGTGCCCAAAATATATCGATATTGGCGCCGTCGCCGCTGTTACCACACACAGAACCAGAACCATTTGATCAAATTGCGAAACATTTGTCTTATTACAATCCTGTATACCCAGATCAGTCGGTCCACAGTCGAGACGTTTAGGTAAACAAGTGTATAGTGAATTATTGATACTGACGCGTATGGAATTCTCGGCATTTGAATATTGTAGGAGCTCGGAGTATTAATTATAACTAAATTTAATCCATCAGATAGGGGCTTTGCGGTTGTCCTAAATATTGACACGGTATGTTTGATGCTGTGCTCACTACGGCTTTTCATATGCATACAGCAAAATCAAATATTTTTACGGACATGATTTGGGATAAAAAGTATCATATGTTTTAACAAATTACAGCTATCTGTATACCAAATTTAAATTTCTTCTAAATAAATTGTTTTTGCGTGCTATCAGTGACATTCAAACTTTCACAGTTATAATGTTAGTAGGGTATTACTATGATATTTACAACCATTTCAAGTTCAAGCGATTAGCGTATTAAAAGCACTAAGTATATACCTATTAAAAGTATTAAATATTGACTTGTTAGCCTTTGTCTACCGATTTAGAACTTATGTGATGTCTATTACAATGCTACATTAATTATTACCTAATAAATATTCATTGTTTACTTCTTGCAAAATTGCACTGTGTGCTGTCTACTGATCCTTTGAATGACTGTTGTAGTTGTGGTGAGCGCACCTTGAAATATAGCAATGTTGCATTTATTTTTCACACGACAAAAATATGGTCAGAGTGAATTAAAGAAAAGCAGAGTACACATATTATAAGCACCTTCTTTTAATACTGAATTGAATGTGTTTACACATTTGTGTTTTGAGTAGTCACTGTTGTAAGTTGTAAAATACATACAGATGCAAAAAAGGGTGAATGAAAGGAAAATAATGCAACTCTACATAATTGGTTCAATTCTGCTGTTTACGGAATCGGTAATATGAAGATTCAAACATTTTTACAAGGTTTATATTAACTTGACCTGTTCGTATGTAGCAAACTAACTATGAAAGTAGTCCGTCAAAATTTGCAATCCATTTTTCAGTCACTTGCCGTTATTCGATTGAGCTGAAATTTTGGGTAGTAGGTAGTAGTATAGTTTACGAGCAAGTGTGATGAAAAAATCTTACCATCCGCGTTGCGCACATTGTTTTTCATCACATTTGTGAGGTAACAAATAAATACATCCGAAACAAAATTAATACTAATCGTAATAATAAATACAAAATGTACTCCTTGCATTCCATTAAATTGTCAAAAGGGCCTCTACGTGTTGGCTCAGTTGGTACTTTGTAGGTACCTATTAGCCCCACGCACGCCTCCCAAAGGTCCGGGACATCATGTCCCGTGAGCGGGAAAGAAATACAAAATGTCAATCGACCGTTTTACACAGACAACATTTTAATTTATTCATCTTAAAATAATTTAAGTAAATATATTTGATGACATGACAACACTAAAGCTTGCGTTTAGATTAATTTTTAAATATGTTTCCAAACATCGTATATTATGACTATGAATCAAAACCTGCTTGCTTTACAATTGACGCAGGAGTGACGGATACAATTTAAGAAAAAAACCATTACGCCCATGGGCGTAATCAAGGCGATTGTAGCTCTGTATTCATGCCCGTTATGAAGCCCTTTACGAGCAAATACGGCTGCCCTAAATTTAATTAGAAATTTTGAGGCCTTTCTATACGAATTCTGACTTTCGCTCGATAGAAAAAAAATCACGAACATAGGTTTAAAATACACTTATAAACATTCGTAACAAATTATGCACAAAAGCTAAACATATTAAAATTGTTTCTAAAAATCGGCAATATCTTGTTTGAGGGAACTTAGCTATTACTTTTTATTTATTTAAACGCACAAAAAATTAAAAAAAAAAAACATGATATCCGCGCTTTCGAACCGAACACGCACTTCCATCTCGCTCACGCGTGTGTTCAGTGAGAGGGAGAGATGACCATGAACCTACGTCACCATCAGACGATTAACGAGTATACGCGGAAGAAGTCGCGGGATAAGCTAGTGATTATATTCCAGTATCATACTCGTATTAAAACGATAGCGTAATCAATTATTAATTACGAGGGCATCAACTAGAAACGTTTACAAGGCCTCTGTCGTTGCACCACTGTAACCAATAACTTCCTTTAGATTATTCACGATCGATAATCGATTATTGAACCGTTCCGATTAATCGGCGTTGCTGGTGATCATTTTTAACCCCCGACGCAAAGAGAGGAGTGTTATAAGATTAACGTGTCCATGTATCTGTGTATTTGTCTGTGGTATCGCAGCTCCCAAACGGATGGACCGATTTGAATGCGGTTTTTTTGTGTCAGATAATTTTAACCCGAGTGTTCTTAGTTTATGAGATAAGTTTGAAATAAGAAATCGGGGGTTTTTCAACTTTTCTAAGTTGTAGTTATATTTACTTTTAATAAAAACAAAAACTCCGATATCGGAGAGAAATGTTAATTTTGAAAAACATGATGGATGTTTTTGTTTTTATAATTAGTAAGTTGAATATTTTGCCATAACAAACATAATACAAAGATTAAGATTAACTACTCCGTAAGTGTCACTTGTAATTTAAATATGTGTAATTTACTGTAACGGCCTTCCGACGATATATACCTACATTTAGGTATTTATATTATATTCGAAAGACAGCAGCATCTGATAGTCGGCTTAATTTTTTTTATAAATATTAGGTAAGAATCGTATTAGCCCCACGCTCAAAAAGCCTCGTGTTACGGTAACGATATGGCTTAGCTCAATTATCAAAGATAAGAGAAGTCTAATTATGGTTACCAAGGTTTTAGTTAATTAGTCCGCTGTTTAATACATATTACTTACCAGTTTTCCAATGTAGTTGATAATGCTTATTTAAATATATGGAAACATTTAAATGTCTAACTCTGCTTACTGTACAAATATTTACGCATCGAATGCTGTGTTCTTTGCTCTCTGAAGTTACGTCACATTACATTACTGTTAATGAGTCTATTTCTATCTATACCTATTTAATAGTTTATCAATGCCAGCGGAACGATTGGTAACGCACAGTTGAATCATCATCATCATCATTATATCAGCCGAAAGACTTCCACTGCTGGACATAGGCCTCCCCCCGAGTGCCACAACGACCGGTCCTGTGCCACCCGCATCCAGCAGTGAAGTTGAATACCCTGCTGGAATTATTTAGGTACTTGGGCCTTTTTACATGAGTTATGCAACGACGCCGTCATAAGGTTTTGGCGTAAGGGTCTGCTAGATGGTCACCATTGTCGCCAGCAAGCCCCTCTGACCGAGCGACCTTGGTCGGCACCGACCGTTGTAGTATGAAATTTTGCTGCAAACACGGTCGGTGCCGACCAAGGTCGCTCGGTCGGAGGGGCCGAATGATGTCCAGCAGAGGACGTCATTCGGCTGATATAATGATGATGATGATGATGGTTCTCCAAACATAAATCCATACCATCCACGCAACATTAGTGTGGTTATAAGATATATTATAAATGCGAACGTAACTTCTGTCTGTGTCTGTGATTTAAAGGAAATTTGGTATGGATATAGATTGAGAACCTAGGAAGGATGAGTAGGTACGTTTTTATCCCGGAAATCCTCCCGTAGAGGGATGAAAAGGATTAAATTTCGGTCAGGTTTTCAAGATTTTTATATAACAAACCTTACCTAACCTACAGGATAATTTTTACTGAAAATGTTAGGGTTTCAGAGAAAATCACTTTCATGGCAAATGATGATTATGGCAAATGATGATTATGGCAAATGAAATTATGGATATCGAAGGTATCCATCCGGTAGTATTAAATACGGCGACGAAGTCGTGGGCAAATTTTAGTAGAAAAACATGACAGAATCCTACTAATATTATCAATGCGAAAGTTTGGATGTTCAGATATTTGGATGTTTGTTACTCAATCGGCGGAAGCGATTTGGATGAAATTTTGCACGAAGATAGTTTATAGATGGTAAAATATAGGATAGTTAGCGGAAGCGAGTATTGTATAAACTTAACAGTCTTTCGCATTCACACCATTAGCAAGTCCATTACCCAAACATATCAACGCATTTAGTAATGGCTGAATAATGCAATAGTATACTGTATATAATTTGATTTATCACTGCAGCTCACCGTCCAATCTAATTCTGAAAGCGGAATGTACCTTTGACGTATCTGGGTTTTGTCACGTTTTAGAATTGCCCAGCATCATCGGGAACTGACTAATTTGTTGCCATTAAATAATGTCAACAATCAAGTGTCGGCGCTGGTTGATTGGCTCGCGCCAGACAGTGCTGACAACTGACAATCGGCGCCGGTCCGATAGCGGGTCTGAATTGAAGTTCATTATTAAGTTATCAGGTTAACTTCGGTGCTGTCTGTCTACTATAAAGGTATAGCAGACTATTGCCAAACGCCCGCAGCGCGCGGGGCCAAACAGTGTGAGAACGGGACACCTCTGTTGCGCTCTCTGTCACACTAATAAAGTGATCACTTCCTGGTGAACGTATTATATTTGTCATGTATGTCTACTCCTTTGTCTCTGTGTGTCTTTTGTGTAGTGAATAAATGTCTTCTTTTCTTTTTTTTTCTTTTCTTTAAATACAGTGCCGTTCGTATTTAATGTATAATTAAATATATTGTGGCCTAGTACCTACCCATAACATCACAAGCCTTATTGAGCATACTATGGCACTAGTTCGATTTATGTAAGATTGTCCCCTTATAATTATTTTTTAGGTATTTATATAAATCTAAGCAAAATCATAAAATAGCTTTTTCCCTGTAAAATCTTTACAAAAAAAATTATAACTGTCGGAATACTTTTTACGGCGGATCACAGATGATTATTTATTACCAGACTGCCGAAGGAAAAGAGGGTTAAAAAAAATGTTTTTGATATTTTTTTACAGGGTTTATTTTGACGAATTGTACGAGTAAGTGAGGCAGTCCTTGCATTGTTATTTAGGTCATACAGAGATTTAAATTCTCGTCTTATACCTGTGGACATTGCCTAAGTTGCCCTTAACTAGCCTAATGTGTACAATGTGTTGTACAATGGATTAAAGTGAAAAGTGTAAAATATCTTTATAAAATTTCTTTTAGTGTAAAACAGCCACTAATCCGCATAAACGGCGTCTCCTTTTATTTCATTTTATGCGATAAATCAGTGAAATCAAAAGATCTTTCGAAAAACCACTGCTTTTCTTACTAATATTAATTATTATAAGCCTAGCCTATCCTACGATTAGGAGGAATCCAACGACACCTCATATGTCGAAATCCGTCAAACGGTTTAGGCTGCAGGGCGTGCCAAAAAATAAGACATACACACATATATACACATGTATACGCTCTAAAAACTCCTCTGTTTCGGCAGTTGGGTAAAAATATTTTAAATAAGCCCGTAAGCCCTTAACTTTTTAATCTGTATGACCCTTATGAATGTTTATTCAACCCAGTTCCCAGTATTCGATTCTATTTAAAAAATATTATACGTTTAAAGAACCTGGTGACAGTTTTGATATCTCCACGATGGTTATTTCCATCAACTTATCGCCACGAACATTAGGTATAGGGTTATACCGTCACAGCTTGAGTAGTAGTTGACGAGTTATGTCGGCTTACGAGAGAATACCTACTAACCTCAAGAGCAATTTAAACGGGTAGGTACACTTTGGCCATTAAAAAATAACATGAGAAGAAAAGACGTGTTATCCGTTGTATGTTTACGTGTAAAAAGGTTAACACGAGTTTTGAACATAGCATTTTTAAACATATTCATTAACATATACTATGAAAGTGTTAGATTCTGAATCAACGTGGGCTTACTTTGATACAAATTTTCTTTATGTACAAAATTGATCATAACTGATTGAATGTTCAAGTTAATAAATAACTGATTCCCTAATAACGTGCCTAGATTAACCACTTGATGCATCTCAATTGATTTTATAGTAGTTACCTACAGTATTGTAGCGTATTACAATAAACCCGTATCGAGGTGCCCCAACTCCCTACAGGTAGATAAAGGTCCCTGTACTGGTACAGGTAGGCCGAATTTACAAAGGGATTGATGTTGAACGCATTGTTACATTATCTTTTGAAAGCTTACCTCGTCTTACCTTACCTTGATGCCATCCAGCGATGAATCTTTGCACGCCGTTGCATAAATCCATCCTACTGCACGCTAGTAGGTACATTGTGACATCCTAATGGGTGTTGCCACAAGCAAGATGAACTTCTACCGTTATGATATCGCGTGTCGAACCTGACTTGTGGCTCGTCTGCACGCTGACCCATCGCGTGCTGGCAACACGTGCCTTTGATGAAAAACCGCTTACCAATCAGCGAAATGTTTACTATTTGTAGTTTTTACTTGCTGTCACCGGTGAATGACGTGACCTGATGAAACAGGTACAATGTAGGTTGAAAATGGCATTGGATTGTTTCGACAGCGGCTTACCATTCGCAGACAGCCGGCCTTGCAATGTCCGCGAGCATCATAGTACCCTTTGTGATCAATCACCTCAATTTAGTAACAGTATTGTTAGTCAAGTAGGTACGTTATTTTGCTAACGTTTCTAATATTGTATAATTCTCTCAATGTATTGTGCAAACGCATGGAATCATGTTTCATAAGAACGTTATTCAAGATCAAATTACGTGAACAAAACTTATGCTTTAAACAAAATATTACATCACACATGTTATGAATATTTAGCCAAATATTCACGTTTTTTTTATATATTCGTGGGTGCTCGGGTTTCGGTTCGGCGAGCATCGTGTTCATATACCAGGCTGGCAGCGGGCAATAGGAGGCTGGTAGGGGTTCGCAGGTCAAGGCGGTTCACACCGCGCCGTTGTCGCGCGGGTCGACGACCGCCAGCCGCCGCCCGCCGCGCTTGGGGTAGGTCCCGTTACTCCTCCCGGCCCATATTCTCCTGGTACTTAACTGGTGCTTGCATTGTTAAAAAATGTTAACAATTGTGACATATTTAATTCATTAGTCAGCACTTTGAACTCATTCGACGTTAAATTCAAATAATATTCTCAGATATACGAATTATCCACGAGTATTAAACAGACCGTATTCAATTCTAACACCGCAATACATTGTACTCGTTCAGCATGTAGCATAAAATCAGTGGAATCAAATTGAAGAGGTTCATTACACGAAATGGCTCGATAACAGCGGCATAGCGGAGCGTGTGTGTGTTTCGTTTTGTTGGCTGCCGCGTGGGAACACAGAAGCGAGGCGTTCGGCGGAGTAGCTTATCTTGAAATATCGCTGCTGACAGCACGACTCGCGACCGAAGTGCCGCCGTGGAAAATTGTTGCCGCTCCTGCCCATTAATTTCGTTTAACCGTCATTACTTTAAACAAGCCAAGTCACTTTTGTGACGGATTCCCAAGATTTAGCAAATAGGGTACGTGTCAAAGGACAATGAAATATCTGAGTGATTATTTAATGAAATTGGTCAATTTATCACCTAGTATCAATCATAATTTGGTTATCATTCGAGAGTTTCGTATTAGTTTAACAACTCTTTTAATCCGAATAAAACAGTTGTAATGTAATACATTCTGAATAGGAAACGTGAGTCTCGATGTTATTTATTAGTTCTATCACACATTTTGCGTAACATGTTATTGTGAGAGAGAGCCGGTCTGCATCGTACTCGGAATCAGTACAGTAATTACCGAGTTAGTGGCCGCTCCGAGCTGGTTTTATGGTAATTTTACTGTTTTATATTGCAGGCCTGACTCGCATTCTGGATGACGTACGTTAGCTCGGCCTAACTGCGCCTGTTCTTCCACATTCTGTGACACACTGTGACCGATTGACATCGCGTATGGTCTTGTCGTTTTCCTTTTTCCACGCTATATCCTACCCTCCGCAAACTAGGACGTATCCTTTAGAGTTTTCAAAAGGGTGCTTACTAGAATATTCTCTATGAGAAATATGGTTGAACGTTGAACGCCTGAACGGAGCCTTTGCTTGGCAAACAAGAGCGATAACTTCGCCAGGTCAATCTGAAACTAACTTGCATTAGAGTTTTGACCTCAATCTTTATTATAATTGAATTTGGCTTACCCGCGAGACTGTCGGAGTTATGAATTTAGCAGTTGTGCTAAATTCATTTGATTTTGGAAACCTGAATGCGAGTAAACAACATTACTTACAGAGTCGTTAATAACTATGTTAAATAGACTTTATTACTAAGATATTACCAAAACAAAGTCATCCTGTAACATTCTAAATATCGCGCTTAAAGATCTTTGATCAGAATAGTCGGAACTTAAAACAAATAGCAGAAATATATGTTGCAGTGGCTTCCTATAAAACCGTCTTCAATGCATTAAATATTAGAGTTCTACTACCAAGTCTAACATAAGCTACTCCGAGCGATAATACCATCTTGCTTACTCTTAGCACAATTTGCGTGGTTAGTAGAAGACCGCGAATATCGAAAATGTAGTCGATACGGAATCACAACTTTGGCTCGCTTCCAGCTTTCCTGAGAACGCTCAATACACGATTTGGAAAGCGTCACTAATCAACGATTTGCTTAATAATCTCTGTTTTAGTCAGGGACGAAACTGATTGACTGTGGGAGATGCGGTTTGTGTCATGGTGAGATATTGAAACGTTCTCGAAACTATTCTGTTTAACGGATGTTATGAGAACATTTAGCAGGAAATATATCTCAAATCGTACTGAAACAATGTACAAAATAGTTAAATTGCAGGATTTCATCCTTCATTACTTGAAAACAAAGAGGCGAAATGAGATTACCAATTAAGCTAGTAGTCCAGCTGCAACGAATTTAGTTATGGTTTTATCGATCATTAAACAAATTAAAGTTGGACACGAAAATCTTGGTAGAGAGACATCGTGATTCCTATAGATACCATATGCAATCTGAATTGATTAAGTCTTTCATATTTACGCAAACAGTGATTATATGGCAATCAATAAATTCATCCGAGAAACAATAGTACCGCATTACAGCACGAGCAAGACCCACATAACATTATGATTTATCTGTCAGCCAATCGACATCATGACTTGTTTACTGCGCGCTCGGTCTCGCTCTAGCACGTGGCGTAGAGGTAGATAGAGGATAAAACGCGACGTAGATAATGATAGCTAAGAATGGTTGTACTTCTGATGATGGTATTGACAAATGCGCTGGTTTCTGGATACTTTTAGACGTAGATCTACGGTAAACGAAACTTAAACACGATTTTTAACCATTATCTATTGTCATTGTGACAAAAGTGAAAAAGGTAGCTGTTTAAATTTCATTGATGCAAGCTTGTTACCGAACCTCCAAAAACGGAAAATCGTAACAATACCTACTCAATCAATTAAGGTAAACGTCCGAGTGCTCGACGCTGTACTAGTATATGGCATGGGCACTCTATGTCAAAGCAATATGGGTTAAATTCGAACTAAGAGGATTTTTCTTCATTCGAATTTAAGCCTTGTCACTTTGACATAGAGTGCGCATGCCATATACTAGTACTGCGTCGAGCACTCGGACGTTTACCTTACTTATTTGCTCTATAACACAACAATGCATGCAAATACATTTTAATTATTTATATTTACATGAAATTAAAGAAAACAGTCAGATATAACAACATAATAATAATAATAACATTTTGTATGTATTGTTTTATATTTTACGTTTTATATAATTATTGTAAAAACCTAATCTAAGATTTTAAATGAATAAAGGAATAATAATAAAAAAAGATTGTACGAGTACCTATAACAACTTTTTATACAGTAGTAAAAATAAATACTACATAAATAATTGTGAAAATTAGTTATTACTTACGAAAAGACAATCGTCCTATGTGGGGTTTAACCTCATCGGCACGAAAAGTACGGGCCCTAGTAACTTACACTAACTTAAAGGTGAGACGAGGTGAAACAAGATGTGAATAGCATAGCCTACGCGATTCACTCTCAAGTCTCAACTCGCCTCTCCACTCTATAGAATAGTAGCAAACTTCTTTCTTTTTGGGTATTTGGTGTTGCGTTCGTGGTGGTGAGGTTGCCAGAGCTCCCGAGTAGTCCCGAGGGTGCGTTCTGTTGAGAGTGTGAACCTGCATTGGTCTCTAGCTTTCAACAAAGTGAATCACCAAATCAATAAAGGGTAGGCAACGCGCTTGTGATTCTTCTGGTACCGCAAGCGTCCACAGGCGACGGTGGTTTGTCACCGTCGTCGTATTAAAAAACCGAACAAGTGCGAGTATGTATAGTTTTCAGACTTTTCCCTGTACTTGTAGTATAAGACGATATTCCTTGCCAAATTTAATAGTTCTAAGACAACGGAAAGTACCCTATACATTTTGATTACCTTGAGATTGTCGAAATACTCTACTGTAGCAATGTAATTTTAAAATTTTATAATACTCTGATACTGATATGATATATTGTATACTGTTTTGAAAAAATGACACCTCGCCGAGTTTATTACGCCGGTTCTTCTCGAGGCAGAGGTTTACTTTCCGAACCGGTGGTAGTTTATCGACATTCATAGGTGCATGTAATATGCCTAAATTGAAGAATAAATCACTTTGACTTTGACTTTGACTTTGACTTTGACTCGTATACCTACGTTTGGTGTCATATATTACGGCCGTATATATATATTTTTTACGTTAACTTAGACGTTTGATTTTTTTACAGCTTAAAGTAGACTTGAGTATATTATGGTTTTAATTTCAACTCGATACCTCCTCGCGTTTTCGAAATAAAGGGTCTTGACAGACAGACAGACGGACAGCAAAGTGATCCTATAAGGGTACCGTTTTTTCCTTTTAAGGTACGGAACCCTATAAAACTATTAACTTTAGTAACAGTTACTAGAGGTGAGACAAGCTGAATAGCAATCTTCTTTATGCTAATGAAGGAAGCGGGACGTCCGCGTCTGCGCCGCTCGCAGTCTCGACTCGACAAATGGCCGCCCTCGAGACGGATTTACAGACGGTGCGCCCGCGACTTCCTTTAACTGTAATGCTGATTGATGCCCGCGCTTATTGACGGCTGGTTAGAATAATAAGGGTGTAGCTGTAGACTCAAAATTTAGTATTACTCCAAAAGAAAATAGGCAAAAACATATGCCGTAGTGACGAAAATCCCATTCAGATATCTCAAAAATAACGAAGCTACAACCGTTTTTAACCCCCTACGCAAAGAGAGGGGCGTTTAACGTGTCTGTGTATCTGTCTGTGGTATCGTAGCTCCCAAACAGATAGACCGATTTAAATGCGGTTTTTTTTGTGTCATAGATAATTTTAACCCGAGTGTTCTTAGCAATGCTTCATCAAAATCGGTTCAGCCGTTTTTGAGATATTGAACTTTGAAATGAAAAAATCGGGGGTTTTTCAACTTTTATAAGTTGTAATATTGCTTGTTAGAGAGAGAAAATGCTCGGGGATCGTGACGTCACGATGGAGATTCATCATCATAGATAACTGACAACTTATCTTACAAATAAGTTTTTGTCAAAAAAATGGTAGGTACAGGCTTTTCTTGCCGACTGTACTTTTCTGTATACCGTCATCAACTACTTATTGAGACGATTCTAACGAGCCTAAACTCGATGAGGTTGTGTCGTTTCATTGCAAAGTTCCTATAGCCACCCTCCAGCTCCATCATCAGATCAGCACCATGTCATCATAATATTGCATTGTCACGCGTTTTACACATGTATGCAAAATTTCAGCTCAATCGGTTACCGGGAAGTGGATCAAATTTAATTTGACAAAAACATCGTCATCTAAATAAAAGTATGTAAAAAATAGAGTTTAACGGTATGTCCATTAAACAAACTCTATTTATATGAGAATTTTGAAACAACTGAGTCTAAGAAGAAGATGTTTTAATATTTATTAATTTGAGTATTAATTTTTGTTTTAAAATGTCTATTATACCGCGTAATCGCCTTAGGTACCAGTTGATTTTAGCCTACAGCTTGGCTTTGTTTTTTAGAATATTAATGTACAAATTCGGCTCTCCCTACTAAGGTATTTCAAAGGTTAAATTGAATGGATACTAAGTACTTGCAATTAATTAGGTATCACAGATCAAAATGGATTCGAAACGTCTCATGCAAGTCTGTGCCCTATCAAGCGATGGGATAGCTAACTCAATTAGTTTAAGTTAGTCTGCGAGCCAGGTTCCTTGGGCACTCGAATTATAACGATAGACTGCGGGGTAGTACTTGCCATTTCATTAATATTTCGAGTGACCACCTTATTTACTATACTTACCTCATTCCAAATAACATTACAATTTTAAGATTTTAACAGACAAATTGGTCTACGTTTCTTCGTTTATCTAGGCTATCAAAGGGAAATGTTGTAATTATTTTACATAAATAGATTAATGAGAACATAACAAGACATATGTTTTTGAGATACAATTTTGTTTCTATAAAAGCGTAAGGATTCTATTAATAGCTTTATGCTTATGCTTTATTTTTAATACTCATGGACAGTAAAAAAATGCATATTTTTTCTAAACTTTTAAGGTACATAACTTTTTATGATATTAATTATATTTTGTAATTTATACTTTACTAGCTTCCGCCCGCGAATGTGTCTGGGATAAAAACTATCTTATATTTTAATCCAGGCTATAAACTATCTTCGTGCAAATTTTCATCCAAATCGGTTCAGCCGTTTAAGCGTGATTGAGTAACAAACATCTAAACATCCAAACATCCAAACTTCCGCATTTATTAGTAGGATTACAATAATTTGGTGGTTTACTATCCATTTAGCAACACTACATTATCTATTTTAACATGAGTCTACAACCCTTTTGTGTAGAACCCATTTGTAGGCTAGGTAAGGTTTGTTTTATAACACGAAACATTCATTCGATGTATAGTTGAAATTTTTTGAACTGAGCCGATCTACTTATCTTCAAAACAATAGCATTCAAGTTAAACTAACAATAACAATATATGGACCTACCGGTCTGAAATAAATCTTTGAATAAACAATGCGATTGTGTGGTCGAGGCGTGCCAACTGCCAACAAACAATGAAGGAAAATTTCTTGTTTATACCTGGCTCGATGTGAGCGGATTTTTTTTAAATATTTTAGTCCATTTTGAATCTATTGAATAAGACGATAGAGTTCATTCTTCAATTAACATTTTATGTGGCGGTAACCTCTTTTTTGCAAAGTTTGGCACACGCCAACCACACAATCGTATTGTTTAACTTGAATGCTATTGTTTTGAAGATAAGTAGATCGGCTCAGTCACAAAATTTCAACTATAACGTTTGTCGGTAAAATAAGAGTGGTTTAAATCAATGCTTTGTGTAACCTATCAATCCTATCATGTTGTCACTTTTGAATATATTTATAAGTTCTCAATTAAAAATACTTTACAATAACTTATCAAATAAAAATTATTAACTAATCTAATAATTAAAAACTTAATTAAATATAAAATACAGCTAAACTAAATCTAAATGACATCGTGACGCTTCTACTTATTTTTCATATAAGTATTAAATATATTCAGTTTGATCATAGAAAGAATCATCACTTGTTCTCATTTACCTACAAAAAAGCGTTTTTAGTTTTAAGCGAATAAATAAATAAAGAAAAGTTATCTTCGATCGATGCTGAACTTGTTGGCCAACGAAAAACTGACTAGTCCCTTAGTGCCAAAGTAAATGTCTACCCGTCCCCGTCCGGTGTAATGAACAGAACTACTTTGTGTCTCAAAGCTAGCTGCCAGCAAACAGACTGCTCGAACTCAATCGGATTTCATTTACATTTTGATTGGAAATTCTATCATTCTTAATACTCTGCGGGCGGGGACATAATTAAATTCGATTTTATTGATAGTGTTAGAGTTTGCAGAATTTAATTTTAATAGATTTCAGCGTGTATTTGTTAAATTTTAATGTTACTAGAAATTTTGTGATTCAATTATAGTATTGTCAAAGTGATAATAGGTTTTGTATTGTATATAAACGATTCATTTAACTTGCGTGGTTGGTATTTTACAATATAATATAGTACGAGACGTCTCTTTAATTTGTTACTAAAGCATGCCATTCTACGATTTTTTCAATATATTTTAACATTTTAAAAATTTGATAGTCAACTGGTATTTTTATTTCCTCAAAATAATATCGCTATATCCAATTAAATAATGGTAGAAATTTGAACGTTAAATATTCGCGCCAAAAAGGCAGCTGCCATTGTCGTGACGTCATAACTCCAGTACCAAACAACATATCATAGACTACTAAGAAGATACTATGTGCAGAAACATCGAAACGTCAAATGTGCATGTCCGTCTACGCTTTCTGATTTTTGTAATTGCTGTTCTGACGTCACTCACAGAACAAAATGGCGGTCGGCGTTTTCGGTCACGTAACATACAGACAGTAAAACTACGATTTAATGGTTGTCTGTAAAGTCTGTTTACGGACGATAATTTTACGTGATAACGTCATAAGAAAACATTAATCAGTAATCAGCGACCCGAAAAACCATAGAAACAATAACCATGTTGATTTTCAGACTTTGTCACCACATTAACAAAAAACCTGAATCAAGTATTTACTCATTTATCGTTAGGAATACTCCTGTGAAGTTTCGAATAAAATAGTCGATCTAATCTTGTTTCCCCATACAAACTTTGGACCCTATTACTCAGGGCAAGCTAAGTTAATAATAAAACCAGTAATGCCAACGAACGAGCGAGATGCTAGTATACAAATCTCAATAAGTGTGACAGAAAAGGATATATCACTCGCTATCCTTGTCATTGTTCCACTTTTTTTATTTGCCGCAACTGAGTTAGTATGAGGTTGCGGCAAATAAAACATTACCCGCCCAAATGAAGTAGGTGTCTCTTGGTAAGCAGTCAGCCATTTTAAGATCAGTTCTTAATTTGACTGCATAGGAGCCTTTCCGTCCCTTATCGTGGCAACGCCTATAGCTTCTCTTTAGAAATCTAAACTCCAAGTCAAACCCAGATCAAGTGATAATTTTGTACTACAAAACCTTTTCTGTCCCCAACTTCACCGACTTGACGGGACAGTTCATTGTCGGGTCGACAAGTAACGGGAGTTGCTGGACAGCATCGTTACTATGGACTCAGCAATGTGCGCCGAATTATCATAGGCAAGTGACAATTATCATGTTGGTGAAATAGAGGCTTGAAACGGGGCGACTATAGATAGTTTACTACGTAACACTTCCGTTCGCACTGTCTTACCAGCACCATTTTTTATTTTTTTTTGTTTAGGAGGGGAAAATGCGTTACGCATACCACCCGGGTGTAGGGGGTGACCCGAGTGGTTATGTGGGACTCCCGTATGGGCTAATGAGACCCACGGTGTACCCACTAAAAAGGTTTAGGCCGCATCTTTATGACACCAGCACGGTTAGCATCCGTATCTCTGTAATTTGAACACTTAGAAAGAAACGGATAGCCTATGCCGCGATTCAGTTCACGCGATGTGTTGGCTAACCACTGGACGTGTCAAGACATATCACAAACAAATTATTAAAGAAGCATTAATCGCATCAGCCTCGTAGCAGCAAGCGCATCGGAGCGAAAGTGTTCCGTCCATCTTAACCTACGCTTACGTAAAACTGGAATGGTAACAAATCGGTCCGATAGTGCGAATCGAAAGCCGAGGCAAGGTCGTATGGACCGGTCGCGGCGGGTGGCCGCTTTCGGCCCTGTCACTGCGTTAACGCGTCGGCACGCTTAGGCGCGAGCAGCGGCCGTTCTTGCGTGCGGGGAAAGTATGGAGCACACCCGTGTGCGCCATGCCATATACCTCAGCCACACTATGCTCCTCGCGCTGCCGTGATGTTGCCCTCTCTGGCCGCACACTGCTCTATCGCGCGATTAATCGCGGCGACGCTCCGCACTAGGTTACTTGCCTTTACTCTTTCGACTCGCTCCCGTAAAACCAACAAAACAGGGAGCGGTGGGGATGACGAAGAGCAAGATGAGCGGCATGCTGACGAGTAACGTTGCCACACTATGTCTCTGCCTCCTTTCCTCGCTATTTCCCACGTCGCTCGACGAGTGTGTGACGAGGACGCTGCTTATCTGGACGCGTCCAGCTCAGTTTGAACGTCACCAATGTAACTCCTTCGCTCCAGCCGGCGGGGACTACTACACACAATCCGTATTCACTGCCAATGAATTCGTAGCGCTACGCTCGTAGCAGTTTTTCTATATGTTTCCCAGTGCTGGACAAACCCCCCCCTGTGGAATTCCACTACTAGCCAATCGTTGCGAAATGTGTCCAGGTTGTCCCGCCATCTCCGTCTCGGCTTGCTGATAACATGCGAAAAATTGTATGTATTAGGCGCCTAGCGGGTTCCTGGTACTGATGGTAGATTCAGTCTAATTTAGATCGGGCCTAGCCAAATTTGGGTTTGCAGTCTTTTCGGCTTGCGATCCAAACTTGGTTCTGTCCATATAGCTCAATCGAGGCTTTACTCTATTGGAGAAAGAGTAATTGAATGCGACTTGATTTTGTTTTCTTTGCGATACTACATAGTTAATAGTTGCGAAAATCATTTGAACATTAACTTGAACCTGTCGCTTTAGTGTAACGTAAGTTTTACTCATCAATAGCAAAAACAATTCTACAATTTATTTAAATTACTATTAAGTAGATCGTAATTTGCAATCAGTACCCTACCTAATAACAATTAATTAATCTCCAAAGTTTTTCCTAAATCATTACGCCGGACCTCTCTTTCGTATAGGGTGTCTATATAGTGACTCGCGAGCGAGAGGTCCGGTGTAATGATTTAGGACTCCATCGGCAAATTAATTCTGGCCTACTATAATCACAATCAGGCATTAGTCGAGATAAGATAGTAGGTATATGTACTGCCACGCTAATTGCTGAGATAATTCTTATCACATATACTTAGTAGGCGACAATATATTGTTACGAATATAAAACACAAGCGTAAAGCACAAACAATTTGCCTACTAGAGGTTTTCAAAAAGGCGAAGTTCTTACTTAGATTCTTGTTACAATTTTTCTAAGTTAGTGTGTGTGTGTAATTAAATATACATAAATATTTAAGTAGGTATTCGTCAGGGTATGACAGCCACAAAACGTAATTTTTACCAAAACTTGTTAAAATTAGTAAAGAAAATTAGCTAGGGCATGATTACGGATCAGTTTGATTGAGACCACGCCTCTGGTACAGTCTCATTTCTGCAACAATAGGTTGTAGTATACATATTTTGAATCTTTGAGTGAATGAATATTGGTGCCCTTGACTGTACATGCATATTATTTTGCTTAGAGGTTTAATTGTAATCTTAATAATTGAAGCATCTTTTAATACGAAGCGAATCCATGTAAAAGTCCCAATTAATCCGCGAGTTATAATAACCCACCGTGTTAAACCGTTTCGACGTCAACATATGTATTCAAAAATCAAGTATCGAGTAACATACCCTCATCATTAAATGATACGTTTCATAATTGACTTGGAAACTTGGACGCCGCCGGCAAATGTGGTGTTTCAGAGTTCCAAATATCAGGCACACCATAACTTTGCAAATCATTACATCAAAGTACGGATAACTTTGATTTTCGAAACATCCCGCACTCAGAAAATGTGTTCTCTCACAAAATACAACGATTTTGTTGAAGATAAGATGCTGAGATCGAAAATCTCAACTAGAATTCTTTATCCCGTACGATATCTCTTGCCAACAAAGTTCGCGAAGCAAATAAATCTTGCAGAGGCGGATAATATTATAGGAAAACCGTAAGGCACATGAAAAATGTTAGTGAAAACCATACTTTCCATTCTTCACTATTGGCTGGTGAAATATGCTTTATAAACAAGATCCTAACTGGAAACTCTTGGATTTAACTTAGTTATTTATGCGCTAGTCCTTCCAAAATCTTTGATTTTAAATAATCTCAATTTGAAAGTGATCTTGTTAGGGAATCCTCATTCGGGATTTTTAAAACACAATTCGAATTAGTAGTTCTTCGGTGACCAAGTGGTTTCCACCGTATTCTTTCGGCACAAATTGACTTGGCGGTTGGTTCTTAATTTCATATCAAAAACTTATAAAAGTTTGGTCGATTTGGGTCTAAAAGCCTGGTTGTTTACCCTATAGATTTGGACATACCTAGATTTAAAAAAAAATGAAAAGATAAAGCCAACGCAAGCTCCCCGAGCTTTCGCATAAAGCGGTAAACCGCAAGGTAAAAAGGCGTTATATATTATTGAATAATTTATAAATGAACGTAATTGAAACAATTACTTGTTCAGCTGTTATATAGGTATGCCCAGACGTAAACACCAGAATTTTCTGGAACCGTTTTTTGTTTATACTGTTGATGTATGATGAAGGTGGCCTCATACTTATAGGGAGATATAAATTGGTTAATTTTTGTATTCTTCTATTATTATTTTTATGTCAGTCATTCTGAAAACAAGTACCATTGATATAAAAACATACAATGGATCATACAAGGAAGCGCACTTGGATTAAACAAAAACGGAAACATAAGAGACTATTCGAGACTAATTTTTATATATTATAAAAAAAACCGTTTAGGATTTAGTCCCTGGGCGAGCTCGGGTGAAAGTAGAGAAAATATGGAGAAACCGAATTTTTCCAGACATGAGACCTAGCTAGATCGGTTTCTCGTCCCCGTAAACCCCTATATTCATAATGTCATCGAAATCGTTAGAGCCATTTCCGAGAACGTTTCTTATGCTCCAGGCATAACGAAATGTACATTTATAGACATCACCTACACCTATAAACGACTCGCAACAACGGACGCCTCTCATTCTCAAACCCAGTCAATTATTTTCAAGAAATGTCAGTACATTAATTGCGCGATAAAAATCGAGGTCAATGACAACCGGCGCGAGTGGGAATAGCTGCGAATTGTGCCTCGAGTCCTCATTAGGGAGGCGAGGCGGTTAATGCGACAGCGTGAACTAGCTGCCACTGCTGCTTTATTGGTGTGTGCGATTTTATTAATCACTCACATCTGTGGGTGGACCGGTCAATTTGGCACTCTTTGGGGGAGGCCTACAGGCCTATGTCCAGCAGTGGACGTCTTTCGGCTGATATGATGATGATAAAATGATCATTTAACATAATAATGGCGCTACCCCCTTAGTGTGAAAAAACTTTTCACGAACCCTCCAAGTACGAGTAGCTGCGACCCCCTGCAAGAGGCTACGTGACCCCCCAAAGGGTCGCGACCAACAGGTTGAAATACACTGACTTATATAATAAGTTGAGATTATTTCATGTGGCCGACTTTTATAAAACTGCCATTGGATTTGGAATCTTCTGCCGTTAACGATGGAGTTGCTTTTTGAATAATTACTTTTATGCAATTCGGCCAACTCAAATAATTTCAAGTAAAGCCTGCTTACGACGAAACTTCGTTTGGTTTGGGCACGATTCGCCGAAAGTGAAATAAGAATCTACTAAGGCCAAAATTTAAAAATGCATTGTTCTAAGCTGGATTCGAACCAACGACGTTTTGGTATACGCAGGCCGCGGCTAGACGCTCTCAACCAACTGAGCTATCGAAACCGTTGCTCGGTTCAACGGATCTTTCAATCAGTTCCATATAATCATGCCATAGGACTGTATTCGCTTTTAAATTGAAATTTATAATTTTCGTTAGCAGACGCTACTACTGCTTAATGCAAAAAATAATTTGTTTGGACTAATCTTAGAATAATCCAGACACTAAAAAACAAGATATATCTTGTGTTCCGCAAATTAAATAGTTTAATTTCTGGTTAAGAACTACTACTTATGTATCTGTATTAAATTAAATAACTATGGTTATAGTAATAGCTTAGACAAAGAAAAACACAAATGTCTGTCCTTATCGGGATTTGAACGGGACTTTTTACAGGCTAGTAAAAGCGAAAAAGTCGTTCTTGGGAAATTGTATAAAATTCTACAATAAAATTCCAAAACACATTAGCGAACTTACTGACTCAAAGTTCAAATCTGTCGTAAAACGGACACTTATTTCAAAAGCATATTATAAGATAAACGATTACATCATGGATAGGGATATTTGGCAGCGATAAAATCCTGCACTAGAAATCTGTCGTAAAATAAATAGGCTTTCTACTGTAGCAGCAATTTAAAATTTTATAATACTCTGATACTGATATGATATATTGTATACTGTTTTGAAAAAATGACACCTCGCCGAGTTTTTTACGCCGGTTCTTCTCGAGGCAGAGGTTTACTTTCCGAACCGGTGGTAGTTTATCGACATTCATAGGTGCATGTAATATGCCTAAATTGAAGAATAAATCACTTTGACTTTGACTTTGAAGTCAGGACCGTCAGCTTAGCAGGCAATCACTACCCAGATCCACTAGAATAAACCGCGACTCGATATACTCCAGCCAAAATAGATTCTATATTTAACGCACTCGAAATAAATGTTACTTTTGGTGGCAGGTTAAAAATAAAACAATCCCCAAAGCCCAGTTCCTTGATTTTGCGGCAAGTAATTAACTAATCATTCATGTTAAATTTATTTATAGGTACAGCATTGTCAAACTTAAATCTATCCCTTATGTCGTTATAGAAAATCCTTAACCGAAGTAGCTATTTAAATTAGAATACTGAAGGCTGGAAAAAGATGGGTTTACAATAAAAAGACCAATTTCATGCAATTATTTTAGTATACCTATACGTTATAGGTATAGACGAACAAATATTCGCGCTTATCACACAAATACTTGCCCTTATAGTTCGCCCACTAGAATTCGAATGGGACCGCCAGCATCGCAGGCTGGGTCACTAAATATTAGTAAATTCGTGTCTACAAGGAATCCCAGCTGTTATGAAAGTATGAATTAATAAAATAACGACGTAGTCTACTTTCCCTGTGTTCAACCCTGTAAGACCCTGTTCCAACACAATTAGTTCGTTGAAACACCGAACTCCTTTTCCTTGGGATGAATATTTTATTAGCAATTTGGATACGCATCCGCTAAAAAATTGAGGGCCGTGAGTTAGGGCCAAGGGCCTCGTTGTCCGAGTCCTTCGAGTCTATCTGGTTAAACGTTGGATTGAAACCAGATTGACATTTGTCGGGGGAGCTCGCTTCCGCGCGTCCCGAGATAAACACCCGTTGTCCTATGTGAGCGACAAAATCGACACGGATTTTCGACATCTTCCAAAAATATCAGAAAGAGAGACAGAGATAAAATATTTTTATACGTACCGTGACACAACACGTTGACTTTGTCGCTCTTGCCGCCCTAAGGCCTATAAAAAGGCATCCTCCTCTTCAATGGAATTTATGCCATTCTAAATTGGAACAGAGTTGCATTTGTTTTGTTTCGTTCGATTTTAAAACAACACAAACAAGTCTATTTCCTATCATAGTCGATACAAATTTGATTGCCAATTTATTATGTATAGCGGGCGGCTAGAGGAAGGCCTTGCACCAACTTACGATTACAGACCGATCAATGTTATACATATATGGGTGGTTTGCAAAAGAATTGTACTTAGTTAAGAGCCTTAATCTAATCTACGCTTTAACTTTTTTTCCATTGTGTAACGGCAATTACATATGGGTAACTTTATTTTTTTATTTTTTTTGCAATCCACCCTTATATGGTGTCAGCAGCTGTCATTCCATAAAAACTTGTCATACTTTCCATTATATTCAGAATTTAACGAACACCGTTTACGATTACAGGCGGTTTGGTGCAACCGTCCCTTACACGCACAGCAAATGTAAATTTGGTTTCAAAACAATACGCTTCAGTCAGACCTTCGACTCCTTATTATACGCCGCTTAGCTAATTCATCAAAAGCAAATTACAGGGTGCCGGCCGAAATACTCCGAAGAGTCCGGAGCATGAAGCGTAAATGGGCGTCGTGAATGGGGTTCGGACTTTGGACATCGGGACCGGGGAAATATAAAGACGGGTTTAGCCGTATTAATGTTGAGGAAAGTCTGTGATGTATATATAACGTGTAAAGATATAACGCAGACCCTTTTATTGCAACAGATTTTTTATGATGTAAATAAGCCTAGGTTTTTTTGTTGTTTCAGAAAATTTGCATTTCTTGCTATACTTTAATAATTCTACAGCTGCAATAATATATATGACTAGATGCCCGCGCAACTTCGCACGCGTATTGCAAAGAACGCAGGCAAACCAGAGGGATAAAATATAGCCGGTAACCATCCAGAAAATGCAATATTCAAATACACATTATAGTTTTCGAATAAAATGCGGACAGACGGACGAACTAGAAGGGTTCCGTTTTATGAGACCCTAAAAATAACAGATAAAGTGTGGTAGTTGAATCAATACTGTTATTGTTTAGACGTGACACTATACATTCATATAATTAACAACAATAAAATACATTTTAATACATTTAAGTGCATGTCACTGTTTCATCGCTAAACACATTTAACATTCTGGCGTACGTTTTTACTCCAATTTTGTCCTACAACTAACTTCCCACGCACACCGATACAATTACGCTTCTCACAAGCACTGTCATCCGCCCGTTTTTCTCAGGATTTGTCTTGTCCTTTGAAAAGCACTTGATTGTGTCCAGCGGGGAATCATGGCGAACACCGGTTTTTCTTTCGTAATTACACATTTCCGCTTCGCTAACTACCTATTAACTAGACACAAATGATCTTTTAATAAGGTGTTTAACGTACTTTAAACAGTACTTTTGATCACTGCTATCACTATCATATATTCATTTCCTTCCGATGTTAAATAAAATTTACAATGCACTTGCTCTGAAAGTGCGCGTTTATATGGTTCAACATAAACACGGGAACTCGTCTATGCCCGCGCGGTGGAGCGGTGCGGGGCGGGGCCGTGCGGGAATGGATTTCGGGCCAATAATCCCACACACGTGCGAGAATGAGATTTCGTGACAGATAAAATTTCACCTTTTATTTATTTTGTTTTATTTCCTTGCATGATGCATTATAAAATGTTGTATGATACACGTGCGGATAGGTAATTCCCAACCTGTGTCGATCAAAAACAATCCCTAACGGTTATGTTTTTGGTCATCGTCACTCGTTGGGAATTACCTACTTTCCGCACTTGTATCATAAATAACTATTGTCGAGTTGTGTTGTGTTCGTCTTTTTAAATATTCCCATTGAAATCTACAACCGCCACGGCAACGACCAACATTCCACTTGTAGAGCGAATCCTGCTAAAAAAAATACGGCGGCGCCTCTTTGCTTTTATAGCTTGTCCATTCAAAAAGTTTTTCTTTCCAATCTTCGCTCTGGAATACCAATAATCACAATTAGTTCCGATCGAATGCGCACTCTATTCCCCCGCGTTAGAATACAGACTTGCATTGTAAGGAGATTTCAATTTGTGCTACAAAAAAGACGCATCTACGTTTAGCCATTAAGGTTCAGAATGCTTTGGATGTATTTTTTTTTATGGCACGACGAATTGCAGATTTACCTGCTCTGCGGATGTTATGTCAGTTATAGGCAGCGGTTGTCTTATAGTGCGTTGCGAGTTGCTCTTCTTAACTTCAGTGATTTACAAATGATATATGTTTAATGTCTAATATAAAATACCTTTCAAGGGCTTTTTATGATCTGTTTAGTGATGGCAAAGTGTGTGTGGGACCACAGGAAGTGTTAATCTAATCTGTGCTAGTAATGGAGCGATTGTGTTGACTACTAGCGTAGCGTAACCACATTTCGTAATGGCGAAACTGACTTAAGAACTATGTTTGTTTATAAGGTTTGCATTACACGTGTTTGCACTAACTGGAAATCCTCAATTTTCTAATAGTTTTAGTTTTTATGTTATCGTCACCACATAAGTCGTTAACAGGATGTGGTTACATGTTACCTACATAAAATGTACTCTTCACAAATATCACATTACCGATAGTCGGTTTCTGACCGAATATTTCCTGTAGTAGGTTGCTATAGCTGTTATGATGTTAATCGGTATTTGTATATTTTTGTAGGTACATACTTACAACGGTCGTTGAACTGTCGATGTTGGTTTGATTGACGGCTATTAGGTGACCGCGCTAACAGTCTTGACCACGTGTTACTATCCGGCAGTTTTTCACGACTCGATTTTGTTCCAAGAATATCTGGAACTACCCAAGCTCTTAGAACTCAAAGTAAACTGAACAGTCAGAAAAGCCAACTTCTGATAAGAATATATTACTGTCTAAATTAAATTCTTAATTGATATTAAGTAACCTAGAGCATGCATGCATCAACGATTTAAGATTTATAACACTATGGTACAAACGCCAACACAGTTAATCGACCTTCCTGTATTTATATTGAACCTTATTACAATGCATATAAAGTGCACGGATGGTCACTTAACTGTGTTGGCGATGGTACCTATGTTAAAATGTAGCTAATTTCATAAAACGACGTTGGCAAACATTAACGATCTGCCTGCGCAGGCATCATAAACGAGCGCGTTGCCGGCTCTTTATTGATTTGTGGATTTATTGTGTTGACAGTTAGACACAAATGCAGGTCTCTCACTCTCAAGATAACGCATCTTCGGCAGCTCTGGCAACCTTACTGACCACCAGGAACACAACACCAAGCAAGCCGTGGTGTTATTATAGGGTCTGCTAGACGGTCGTCAACAAGCCGCTCCGACCGAGCGACATTGGTCGGCACCGACCGTATAGACAGTTGTTTGAAGCAAAATTTCATATCACAACGGTCGGTGCCGACCAAGGTCGCTCGGTCGGAGGGGCTTGTTGGCGAACGTCTAGCAGAACCTTATGTCTGGCTGTCTTCTGTAAGGTGGAGGTACTTCCCAGTTGAGCTTCTCGAGATATGAGCGAGATGACATCGCGCTGAGCCCTACTCTAAAAGCGTATTGTGAACACGTCAAAGTAATCAGAAATGCTATGATGTGTTCACAGCGTACATTAGATACTCTACCTACTTAGAGCATACATAACTGGAGAAGCCTTTCAGTAACTTACGCCTCTGTAGAAAACCTTGCACAAAGTGCAAAAAATCGTACAAAGACAATTTTACAATCGATTAATGGCCATTCACAAAATCGCCTCGCCAGAGAACACTGATCATAAAAATGGCCGCATGTTGCTGTAAGCACTTGTTATTATAAACATTCAACCACTTCAAGCTTTCAATATACAATTGAGTTTCACTATCCTATTAAGATGCTCCCCCCCGCCCCCGCAAAATTCGGCAGACATTTTTGTACGCAAATAAGACATAAGGCTACTCCAGTTATGTATGCTCTAAGTCTGCCTACGTAATACTTGAGACTTTTTGACTTGGCCGAATTACAACTAAAGTAATCCATTAAAAAAGCAACTCTATTATCCAAGGTAGAAGATTCAAATTCCAATGACAGTTTTATAAAAAGTCGGCCACATTAAATAATCTCAACCTATAATCCGTCAGTATGTAACATGTAATAATTATTTCCTGTAAGCGTTAACCATTTACAATTATAAACAATCGCCAATACTGATAGTGATAACGCATGCATTGCAAATTGCTAGTGATAACGTGGTATTGTGATGATGGGTGATAAGAGTGATAAGCGATGACAATGGGCTGGCGAAGCAAGCGGTGGCAGTACGCTGAGAGCGATGACCTCGGCAACCTTGGCCAGCTGTTCAGTCAACTATGGTGAGGAAAATGACCGGGACGTACCTATATAGGGTTGGACGAATAATCGTTGCTTTGTATTTAAATTACAAAATAAGAAGGTATTATTAATGTATACTGTATTTAAAATATTAAATATTTTCATGGCTATTAGTATTTGAGATACAAAATACAAATTACAGTATTTAAAAAATCGTATATATCATCATCATCATCATATCAGCTGAAAGACGTCCACTGCTGGATATAGGCCTCCCCCAGAGAGTGCCAAATTGACCGGTCCTACGCCACCCGCATCCAGCGGACTCCCGCGACCTTTACCAGGTCATCACACACACACACACACACGCACACACACACACGTACGTACATTGCACGTAGAACCGATGGCCGTTGGGGCGGAAAGGTTCTCGAGTGGCGACCACGTACCGGAAGGCGCGGCGTGGGTAGGCCCCCCACAAGGTGGATCGTATATATATTAATTAGAAATTAGGCTTTCGTCCCATTCAGTTTTATTTATTTTTACCTTTTGTAAATAAAATATTAATTTCGGTTTATAATATGAGACAAAAGAGAACAGAATGATACGTATTGGGAATAGAAAATACACGTGAATATGGTATTTAAAATACCAATTATTATATACTTTATGTATGCCAAATACGTATTTTTATTTTTAATTTGTATTTCAAATATAACTAATTGAAATACTGCCTACCCCAGCCCTGCTAGCATAACTTGACTCTCTACTCTACTCGCGCGCGTGATAACTGATAAACTATCTGTCACTTTTTGACAGCATTAATCAGAAAGTAACTGTCAGTCTATCTCGCGCGCGAGTAGAGTCGAGAGTCAAGTTATGCTAGCAGGGCTGGACGCATAGCAACAACTAACAAGTTAGCAATACCCAAATAGTCAATAAGGATCGCGGATACCTAAAGCAATTTATCTGCATTGCCTTAAGGTTGACTAGTAGAGAATGCTTTATAGCATTCAGTCTTCCTTATGTACTACAAGTTCTTTTATGCTATAAAGATTAAATAAATAAATAAATTATAGCCTCTCGGTCTACCACTTAGCGTTTTGACGCGCGCCGTATTAATTGTATTCTCCTGTATAAGGAAACGTTTATTGGATCTGACAAAGCTTTGTACATAACAATACTGACTAATATTCGTACTTCCGTTTTACGGTAAAGAGTGGAATATGGAGACGTGCCAGGCTTGTCTCTTCTGTGCGTCATAATAGTAAGTCTTAAATTACAATTTGGCGTAAAAATCTGCTAGCACAGTCAAGTGCAATAATATGTATCGATTTAATCCTCTCATAGCGATGAAACATATGTATGAGTAAGCTGTATGCACCCATATTTTTACACTTGATTATAACATAGAAACTAACAGTAGATACAGTAGAACGACTATGGCGTATTACTTGATCGTGTTAAATACTAAAATGATCAACTCATCATCATCATCATCATATCAGCCGAAAGACGCCCACTGCTGGACATAGGCCTCCCCCAAATAGTGCCACAATGACCGGTCCTGCGCCACCCGCATCCAGCGGACTCCAGCGACCTACCAGTTCATCAGTCCACCTTGTGGGGGGCCTACCCACGCTGCGCCTTCCAGTACGTGGTGTCCACTCGAGAACCTTTCCGCCCCAACGGCCATCGGTTCTACGTGCAATGTGCCCCGTCCACTGCCACTTAAGTTTAGCGATTCAGTGGGCTATATAGGTTACCTTGGTTCTGCTGCGGATAGCCTCATGAATGCTCATCTAACCTAACCTTAACCCTCACTGCACGATATAGAATCTGTGAGATAGCAATTAACTAAGCTTTTATTTAATTTAAAGTACTTACTTACCAAGAGGGTAAGTAATTTATTGCCTTGCTGTTTTAAATTAAAGTTGGCTCGGTCGATGACTGAAACAAATAGGGATACAATGTAATTACACGCTACTGACATACGTTCAAGCTCTTAGGGATTGCTTTTATACGCCTTTTATCAGACGATGAAATAAATCAGGGCTACGAATAATCTGTAAGTGCTTAACTAGACTTGTTTGTCTCAAAAAATATTTTAAAATAGACTGTCCTGAAAATATAAACCGTACCTTTGTGTTTCTGGGGGTAGGATATAGACAAGTAGATTGAATTAACCTACTAGGTAGGTACGAGGTACTCGGATTTTTCATTTTGTTTGTGATTACCGTGAAAGGATTACGTGCAATTATAATAGTAGATTGTATGGCAAGGGGCTAAATTGGCTGTGGCGTATTATGCTGTCCGCCGCGCTCGGCCGTTCGGACGCGGCTATTGACGGTCAGAGGCGTTTATTCATAGTGTCAATATTTTGTATCTGTGTCAAACTAGTTTGTTAGTAAAAAATATGCCGCCAAATTTAACAATCTTTTCGCTGTGGAATCTATTATTGATTGTGGATGGATAATCTTCGTTTTCTACTATTTTTTCGCACTCGAACTATATACAGCTATATTACCCCTCGAAGAATTTTCCCTCACTTCGCACGGGAAAATAACGATCTCGTATCGTATTACGCTTTACCACGAGATGTTTATTTTCCCGAGCGAAGTGAGGGTTTGTTTTATAATAATCCTGAAAATTTTGTGGTTTGGAGAAAAACGGCATTTTGCCGAAATGAAATTAGCCGCCAGAGCTGTTAGAGCTTGTCCGATATTTTTGACCGCCATGTCTTAGCACATTATTGCCTTTGAGTGTCGTGTATATGGATGAATAATAATCTATTTTAAGTACGCATTTTGTAGTTATCTTTATGTATTATGAATCCCGTAAGCAAGAAACAAAAAAAGTAATGTACCTAACAATACCTGAAAGTTGTATCTAAACTAATAAAGGGTAAATGGCATCAAGTTATTTAACCAACAACAGTACAAGTAAACTACTTATTTATTTTTAGATCAAAGCGGACGTTCCGAAGACAATGAACCGATGAGTTGAAATATACCGTGTCGTTTTACGTTATTATCCGCGATTAGCCGTTGGTTTGGTGTGCTTCAATAATTAATGGATCGTCAATATCGATGGCACTTGAATTGTAATTTGAATAGAGCATTCTACGTTACCTTTTTTTCGATTCTGATATTATACTTTGGGCATTTCTAGAAAATTTGTACATCCTTTTTTGTTACCAAATTTACGAATAATTTTATATGAACTTTATTGCTATTTTTATTAATCAAGGTACTGCTGCTATCCTTATAATTTCTCAATTGTAAAGACTCTCATACTCATACTCATTTATTCATTGCTTTGTGAAAAATATAAAAAAGGGTAACAAAAAAGGAATATTGATTAAGAAAGCTTATTAACTTAATTTACGTGGTAAGTATGTACAAAGTTTTCTAGAAATGTTCATGCATCTGATGTAGGAAAATCATAATTAGTGCACATGGTCAAGTTACTAAATGACGTTACGTGTGACGCGGATGTACTTGTAGGATGGGTGGCACCAAACCGGCTGTAATCGTAAAGCGGGGTTCGTTAAAATGGGAATGTATGGAAAGTTAGTCAAATTTCTATGGAATGTCAACTGCCGGCGCCATATTTAACGTTGTAATCAACGTTAAACATGGCTGTAATCGAAAGTTTGTACAACCCGCCCTTAGTGCTCATATCGATGTGCACACGACTATAGTGTGAAGAGTATTTACCTGAACTAAAATAAAACAATGACTTCTTACTGTAATTAAATTACGAAATTACCGAATTAGTAATTGAAATAATTACACTAAGAGGATCTTGTATAAAGCGTAATAAGGATGCCTGTGAGTCGCGCTAATCCGAGAGCCCCGACAATCGTAATTCCGTATAGGTCGTTACTCTTGTTTGCGATGTTTTACACGGTTAAATTCACTGTGAATGAATTAACGAGATAAACTTTAGCTTTGCTGTCTGCTGCTTTTTGTGAATATTATCCATATTTGTACGATGACGGTAGCAAACAAGCACACGGCGCACATACCGACAGACAGAGCAAGTGGTGTTGGTTATTATTTTAACGGTCATTTTATATCAGTTTCGGTGCTATATCATTGTTCGAGTGTGGGGCGCTTCTTTTTGGATTTAACTATTTAGTTTATACATAATACATATAATCACGCCCGTTTCCCGGAGGGGTAGGCAGAGATCACGGATTTATTTAACGTACTTATATCGGTTTATCTATTTGGGAGCTACGATGCTGCAGACAGATACAGATACACATGTTAAACTTTTAACACCCCTCGTTTGTGTCGGGGATAAAAAACGGAGAATGACCACTCACGTTGCTAGATGCTACATTTGTGCAACGTGCTCGCCTTTCTGCCACGTCATAATCACATACTATCCGACGATAGAAAACTTTGTAATTTACCTCCGTTCTAAAAATAAACGCAGCACCGATCGCCCCGGATTAGTCGCTTTATACGTAGCTTGAACGTCCATAACCTCTCGAAGAAATTGGTTGGCTATACCTACGTTCGTAGGTCGTCGTACTAACCCCCAGGGGGGTTTCGGCTTGATGTTTGTTTAATATAAGTCCACTTAATCGTTGTGGTTCTTCGTGATTTACGCCACGTTTTAACAGATTGTGTTTTCTTTTGCAGGCCACACAAAATGATGCTGGAGTCGAGCCGGTAAGTTTACAGAATAAGGCCCGGTTTTATAAAGATGCGTTAGACCAAGTGTCAGATCATATTTTAGTAACGCAGTAATTATTTTTGACATTCAAGGCCGACTTAAGGTCTAATTAAACGGATCTTTGTAAAAAGTTAGCTGTAAATTGTAACGAGCGGTCCGAATTCCATATAGAGCCGGATGTACTTACTTTCCGACGACTGACACAAAAACAAACTTACTAAATGTATAAAACGGCCGCTGTCATCTCATAGAGGACTGTCAAACTTCCTATTCCGTTCCGTTAAAATACAATCATATTTTAACGGACGTACCTTACGATTTGAAACCTTACGGTTAGCCTAGTGGGTAGTGACGCTGCCTACGAAGCTGAAGGTCCTGGGATCGAATCCCGGTAAGGGCAAATATTTGTGTGATGAGCATGAATTTTTGTTTCTGAGACTTGGATGTTTTCTATGTATTTAAGTAGTCCCCTAATATTTATGTATGTCTTTCCCGCTCACGGGACATGATGTCCCGGACCTTTGGGAGGCGTGTGTAGGTACCTACAAAGTACCAACTGAGCCAACACGTTAAAATAAACAGTTCACATTTATTTATTTTTTTACGTAGAGGTCCTTTTGACAATTTAATGGAATGCAAGGAGTACACCGAGCGGATGCTGTCCGTGCCCGTGTCATGGGACGCACACAGAGACAGCACCCGCTGGGGTGTATAGGGACTTAATCATATTTATTATTATTATAAGGGTGGGTTGCACCAAACTGTTTGTAATTCGTTAAAATCTGAATGTATGGAAACATGAGAAGTGTCTATGGCATGATGCCGGGTGCGACGGTGCGCGTGAAGAAATAACGAATTATCGTAAGTTTGTGCAACCCGCCCTAAGTGTCAGAATGTGTTAGCTTGCATGCCACCGTTCGGGTGCGCAGCTGACCCGCGGTATCCGACGACCTCGCCCGGCATGCATACTTGAACTTTGTCAATAGAACTTGCCCAATATGTATGTACAATTAGGGCATGACGTTGTAAAAATAAACCGCGCACTTCGTCAACGCGTTGTTGCAATATAGTCGAGGATCCATGAAACCCTACTTCTGCGCCAGAATTTCTATTCTCCGACGCCATTAAAGTAGAAACCCCACGACCGGTTCGCCATAGCTAATTAGTTACGCTCATTGGCTACTGTTTTACTCGTTATGTGAATTTTAATTTCTAATCGACACTGCTCTACTGGCCTTTGTCTTGGACCGGCTTATAATTGTGGTAAAACACCGTGTTGTTGGCTGTATGCCGTATAATTATGCACCTATTGTGCTCTTATATGTGATGACCAATGTCTATAAGTGAATGTATTTCATTTGTTTACACTTTACAGCATACACGTAACTGCGAGAGTGACGAATGGTTTATGTTGACGATAAACACCCCAAGTATAAATGAGCAGAAAGACGAGAATACTCCAGGCAAAATACCGTTTTGAAAAATATTAATTTATAATAGCGTATTTTTTTTCATTTTAAAACGTTATTTTAAGTTGTTTTATTCAATAATCCAACAAACTTTCCACTCGGAAGTAATTATACAGATTTAAATTAAGCATTCATTGTCTTTTTGTTTGCTTTATATTGATTATTTTAAAGTAAATGTAAATTAACCAAAATAAAGATTAAAACATTTAGTTATGTTTATTCCGACTTTTCAGGAGCTCATTAAGTTTTTTAAGTTATATATTTTTTGATGTCTGAATTTTTGTTGGATTTAGCCTCTAGGTAACTATTTAATTGATAATATATCCGTTACATTAAAAAATCTGCTATCATAAATTATTTTCAGTCATTTTTTCCATACAAGTTGTTAGTGCATTGCCTGGACTAGAAAATAAAGATTGTCAGTTAAAGGTTTCTCCATAATGTAAACACATCATAAGATTTCCAAGAAACTATCGCTGTTGTTTACTTCTTAAATACACATAAACAACAAGAAAATGTTGATCGATACTACTTAAAATGTAACCAAAACATAGACAAATTTACACACAAGATAAAATAATAATTTAATTGCCTCATAATCATATTCATGATAAAAGATGAGCGCCTTCACTGGTCTAAATCCCAAAAGGTTTATTAATGTATGATATTTAAACATAAGTTACTCCCTTTTCACCCTATTATAAAGTTCTCCTTAATAACTATCAAGTAGCTCGCAAGTATGTTAACTTTGTATGGCTATAAATCACTATGTCAGAACGAGACACACTGCGTTCCATTAGTTTCCACACGGGGAAGAACGAGACGGAACTGTTGTGAGAGCCTCCTTACGGTCACTACAAAGGGTATAATAAAAGTATAATTTATTTATCATTCTGTTGCCTACTTTGTTCTGTATTATAAGCAAATCGCTCGCGTGGATGGAATAACAGATGAGAATCGTGTTAGATTTGTAACCTATGAGTTAGTTTTGATTGATACGTCGAACGGAAATGTAATGCATTGTTTTTTGCAGTTTAAATTACTTTTTGTTTTTACCCGACTGCCGAAGGAAAGGAGGGTTATGTTTTTCGAGCGTATGTATATATGTATGTATCTATGTGTGGCACGCCCTGCAGCCTAAACCGTTTGACGGATTTCGACATGTGAGGTGTCGTTGGATTAATTTGCACGTAGAACCGATGGCCGTTGGGGCGGAAAGGTTCTCGAGTGGCGACCACGTACCGGAAGGCGCGGCGTGGGTAGGCCCCCCACAAGGTGGACTGATGACCTGGTAAAGGTCGCGGGAGTCCGCTGGATGCGGGTGGCGCAGGACCGGTCAATTTGGAACTCTCTGGGGGAGGCCTATGTCCAGCAGTGGACGTCTTTCGGCTGATATGATGATGATGATGATGGATTAATTTTAATCGTGGGAGTGACATAGGCTATATTTACAAACATTATATATTTGCAAAAAAGCAGTCGGGTTTTTTGAAAAATCTTTTAATGTACACTTTTACTGTGTTGTTCCTACCAAGCCTTGTCATGCGATTTTATATTTTCAGTATAGTTAACATTTGCGTTGACATATTCATACAATTAACAATGCAACGTTACGGAATTGCTCTTTTATCTTAGATGCAACGCACTCTAAAGTCTTATGAAAATATGTAGAAGTTCAATTACCTTTTAGTACAGCACAGAATCATGCCGGGTCTATCATCGCTGGGGAATTTGTTATGACGCCGCCCCGTCAGTTTACGATCCTCACGGCCAAAGTATAATTACTTATTCCACTTTTCTGAACAAAAAGGCACTAAGTGCGTATTTAATGTTATACTTTTTCTTTTAAGAAGACTAAACTTGTGTCGATGCTGATTTCGATCTTATTTTTTTACGTAATATTTACGCTCTTTTTGGCGTATCAACAGTTCGCTTTGGAGAGGGACTAGGTCTCTGTTAAGCTCTTATTTAAAATAATATCGCATTTGATGATTCAAAGACTAACATTGCATTGCTATAGATAAACTGAACTTACGAAAAAAAATCTTTGGAATTTTCAGCGTTGGTTTTGGCCAGGTAGTCCCAAATAACAAAATACTGCATGATTCATATCTTTGTATTAAAAAAACTTTTAATTTAAAGGAACATACAATAGGTTTAACATTGCTTTTTTTTCGTGACTCTCTATATGACTGCTTTTTCTTATATTTAACCAATCATGCTAAGACGTCATCGCCTTTTCCGTCTCCCATTTGTCATAACGTCGATTTCTATTCCTTATGGTATTAACCCGTGTTGCTATTAATATAAATGAATACTATAACGATAGCGGAATATTTAATAGGCTTTTAAATTTCAATTCTTAATCCATAAATCCGGGTTAATTAACACAAACTTTACGATCTAATTTGTTCGCGAATCCATTTAATTGCTTGAAAATGTTGCCGTCGGTATTTCCTCTTTGACAGGGACGCTCAACATACTTCTCGGAATAACAATATCATATTTAGAGCAATGGCGCCCAGACACTTATTTTCAATTATTTTCGACAATATCTAACCTAACTATGGAATCTACTTATTTAAAATACAAATGAAAAACAAGTTCATGATTATTCTCAATTTCAACGATAAAATGAGCATAACTATTTAATGGCGGCTTATTGCAAATGGTGTTTTTATATTATTTATGTATGTATGGTTGAGATTGTTTAATGTCGCTGACTTTTTAGAAAACTGTCATTGGAAACGGAAACTTCTACCTTGGACGGTAGAGTCGCTTTACCTACCTTGGACGGTAAAGCGACTCTACCGTCCAAGACTCTATGTCAAATAATCTCAAGTATATTTCTTCTTGCCGATGGCCGTTGGGGCGGAAAGGTTCTCGAGTGGCGAACACGTACCGGAGGGCAAAACGCGGGTAGGCCCCACAAGGTGGACTGATGACCTGGTAAAGGTCGCGGGAGTCCGCTGGATGCGGGTGGCGCAGGACCGGTCATTGTGGCATTCTTTGGGGGAGGCATATGTCCAGCAGTGGACGTCTTTCGGCTGATATGATGATAATGACATTTCTTCTTTGCAAACTTCACAGTAGCAATACGTCTGTACAGGTTTAGTGAAAAACCCTTTTCTACTGGCCAGATAAAATTAAATTCCATGTCAATACATCATTTTAGACTTTGACAGGGAAATAGTTTCCTTATTTATCTGTATCAATCTATTATTAATGCCATCATTAACATCGTCATCATCGGGATATATGTATATGTCCCACAGCTGGACTCCATGGATGAAAAGGAATGGAAAATCATCGACTGGTCGAAATATAATCACAATCAGGCGACAGCCCATGATCCCACCGTTAAGCTATGTCGAAGCCGAAACAAACAATGGCTGCACGCCGCCGGATTCCACGTAAATGCCTTTCCGAACACAAAAAAGGTGCATCTATTTATCCTGCCCGGGCCACGCAAGGGCAACAATTCTGCCCCTAATTAAAATGGATTAGGTTACCGAGCGTCCGCTTTATGTGTTTTAAAAGTCGGAGAAAGTTTTAATTAGTATGTACGTACTTCGAAAAGTTATTTGTCAAATATGATGTATGTAGATCTCGGTGGAGCGTTTGTGAGGAATAACTATCATCAGAGAGCTGATTATTAGTTTTACAGCAAAGTGCTCGTACGATTAAAGGCCTAGCAATTTGGCACAACAACTGGCTTTAGTTAGACTGGTTAGTAGTGTATGGATGTCTCTTTCCAACTATTGCAAATTGGTGTGACAAATTGCGCCCGTTTGTAGTGTGCTTAAAGGTTTCCCGAGTTTTCTTTTTAACCCCCGACGCAAAGCTGACCCTCGAAGCGTTTGACGTGTCTGTATTGTTGTCTGTGGCATCGTAGCTCCTAAACGAATGGACCGATTTTGATGCGTTTTTTTTTGTCCGAAAGCTGACGTGATTGAGATGGTTCTTAGCTATGTTTCAACAAAATCGGTGTAGCCGTTTTTGAGATATAAGTAGTACTTTGAAATGAAAAAAGTCGGGGGTTTTTCAACTTTTCTAAGCTATAATTGTCATAGACAAAACGCTTACTTTTATAAATGTGACGTTTTAAAAATGTGTCAAATAGTATTAAATGAAGAAATAAACATATTTATCGAAATAAAATTCATAAAGTACTAAAATGCGTTTACATTTCAATCCCGTTTAATCTTTAATAATTTTAATTACATAAAACATTTAAAATTGTTATTGATTCTAATGTTTTACTTTTTTATTGTTGTCAATTGAAACTGGCACCACGAGTCATGGAGTGTACATACTTTAAAAAAAATAAGTTGGGCGCGAACTTGATAGGTTATTGACATACTCGCAGTTTTAAGATTATTGAACATATTATTTTATTTCCTCTAATTTTTGGAGAAAAACATTATATCTGCCTCGGCGGGAATGGCAATTCGTGGATTCGTCTCTATTGTCGTATTCAGCATCGCGCGACAGCGACAAAATCAACTCGTCCACGAATTGCTATTTCCCGGCCTCTGCAATAATGTACAATAATAATAGATTATAAATAAGAGAAAACTAACCTAGACCTATGCTAGTTTATTGACGTCACTTTCATTTCAGTAGACTAGTTGTCTGTTGCGATTGATACCGGTCTAACATGTTGCACGCCTATTCGCTTATGCACGGCATCCGAACGGACCTCTAATCATTTGACGTCGCGCCGCAGTAAGTCAAACGCTCGTTTTTTTTTTACCACAGCGCATTTGCATAGCGCTCCATCTCACTCGCGCTCAACAAAAATGACCCGAGGTGACAGAGATGCAAATCTACCGCGGTGACCTTCGCAACGTGCGCGCGCGTCGATACCGTTGCGCCCGTGAGAAGGAATTTTTGTACTGTTTTCCGAGGTCCGCACAGCTGGCGGTTTGCATCGACTCTAATATAATACTTGTCATGAGTGTCAGGACACAGGTGCTACTAACGAGAATTTTGTCAAGATCGAACGTGCAGCACTTGCAAAATTGGAATTGGTTGGCTAGATCTAATTCTCACTTTAGATAATAGGCATTTTGCTCCATTTAACTTTACTGCAGTCTCTCGCCGCGACCCTAATTCGTCGAGCTGTTGTGCTCGCTGTCGTTCTCGTGTCATATAAACAGAATAATTAGAATATCGGACTAATACAATAATAATCTGTATCTGTACCGGGAATCGTGCGCATTCGAGGTACTCCACCATTTAATGGCTATTAAGAAGCCTGTGCCATCTCACGACTTGAATGATGCTTCCCATACGTCATCTTAGATTCGAGACATCCAAACGAGGGCATTAAAATTCTTCTTTAATGATTTCTAAAAAGATTAATCGTTTTATTTTCACCGCCGTCAATGGGATCCGATTGACATTGAGGTACCTAACGAGATAAATTGTATTCAGAGTCGCTTTGAAATTAGGAATCGTCATTTCGTCGACATTCATTTATCTTCAGCACCTCGTTTGGATCAAGAAATGTAATAGAGAAGGAAATAGGTCACGCAACGCTTCGCCGCTGGCCTGACCTGTAACTAAAGCCGCGTAGTTCAGACTACCTAGTTGTTTCTGGTTTCCTATTGTGTTTGTTAACTCATTTTACAGAGCTTAAGCCTTTATCTTGTATCACTCAAGAATTTGAATTTACAAATTGACTGTTCTTTTTTTGTTCATCCATAATTTGAGTCGAAAACGCAAGTGCAATGTTGCTCAACCGGGTCCATCGTTCAAATGTTAAACCAAATTGTTAGCTCAGAATTGAGAATCGCCTCAAGGATTTCTGTAATTTATGCTCACGATTACGTTCCGAGACGGTGTTGATAGCATACTAACTATTACGTCTATGCGAATACTGTCAAATCATTCTAGTATGCAGCGATAACGATGTACACAATACACCTCGCGTACAACTACGAATGAACCGGCAAATGGCAATTTTACCTCGTGGCTTCTCGGACTGTTACAATAGGGAATATGCATGGGACTTCAATTTTGAAGAATTTTCAATCGATGCGGATATACGTAGAAATATCATACAACAGAAATATATATTTAAAAAAAAACTATTGTATTGTTATCTTACGTTAAAATTTCCCACATGCTTAATTTTCATTTCATTACATTTCAAATCACTCAATTTTTTTTTTTTTTTTTTAGTTAAAATTACATAACAGTAAGACAGAATATTTAATTAAAAATGATATTTTGTATGACAAGTATAGATTTAAACGCAAATTTTAAGGAGATAATTACAAAAGAATGACTAACTCCATAGTAAACGCGCCGAGAATATGGATTGTGACGTCATAGTCTATGCCCCTTTAATATAGAGCGTTATCGGTGGGCGTTCAGATTTCAAATGCCAATAACATCAGAAAAATAAATCGTAAGAAAGTTTTAATGCTACAGTTGATATTCCTCTGGATTATACTTTTGATTTTCGCAATAAAAAATAAAGATGCATATTCCTTATTATAGTATCGTTAAGTACGTTTTGTACAATAGTTGTAAAAAAAGCAAACATTCTCATGTAATTAAGTATTGGAAGTTGTTACGTAAAGAATAAGTGATGCTGTCGGTTATAATTTTAATGCACATTTGACTATCATTCAACCTAACAAAATGATATAAAGAAATATTATTTCTAATGACCTCACTTGAAAGTGAGTAATTAATTGAAGTGAGCTTTTGATTATTGAACGAGCGAGCGAAGCGAACGAAGCTCTCCGTCTCAGCTTGGGCCAAAATTGTTTATTATGTCCAGATGTCCAGATGTCCGTCTGTTGTCCTCTACAGGTCGCATTTCTTAACCGATTCTCGTGAAAATTTGCGAGTTCTAGAGCTCAGAGAGCCACTAGCCATTAAAACCTTAAGTTTAAGACGCACTAACACCATTTTCCACAGGAAAACTTTCATGATCCAGCAGCATTATAAAATGAAACTGCACTATGGTAATAAAAGCGTAACAGTACACATGAGATGTAATACGTTATGCGAGCAGATGAGGTGATATAAAAAGTTTGATTGGCTCGGTGTAGCGGTCAAGGCAATCGAGTCTGCATAATGTGCTCGCAATGTGTGATGGCGATTGGTATTGCTGAGCGCGGGCCGATACGGAAAGCATAACTTCTTGAAGTTGCTATTGTTCCGATTCGACAATCGTTATGTTGCATAATTTGTTCGTCGTTTCCTATAGTTACATTATGTGCAGACGCATGCAAGTAAACGTCTTTTCGTCAAAAACCATTTAGTAACTCTGATTTGATAGCGACAGTCGTATTACCTATAACATTTTCGGCTGTACTCTTTCGATCATAACATTTCCCGGCATAAACAAAAGATTGCACGAAATCTCTGCATTGAATGAATGACGCTTCGTTTTGGCACCGAGCCATGTCAGTCAAATCTCGCGTTTTATTTCCAGCGGCCATTGAGATGACTTTTTAGTGGCTAAAATGACGTGTAATGGCTACGTTCTTTTGCCTCATAAAGGGGCAAGTGCCTTTACAAAAAGAAAGTGAAAATAAAAGTATTAATAGCTTCTTCACCTCTGCACAGGTAACTACCTGATGTGTGCCAAATTTCATCCAAATCCGTTACGCCGTTTATGCGCCATTTAGTAACAAACATCTACACATCCAAACTATCACATTTATAATATTGAGTAGGATTAGTGCAAGTATTTGTAAACAACGATATCAAAATATGTTTGTTTCCAATCTAATTTGAATCAGTTCACACTAAGAGAAGATGCCGGTCGGAAGCGTGTTGTTACCGTTTTGTTTCGCGGCCGGGCGAGTCTGTCACTATGACGCGGCGATATTTCAACGTAGCCCCAACGTACTCCAGCGATGATGTCACCTACACAAGCCTGATTCTGCTTACATTACTGTTGTCTAACTTTAACTTTATGCCGAAGAGGTAAATTGAATTTCAAATAGAAAACTCCAGAAGGTCTCAGATTAGATTATAATGAAGCGGGTCACTCCCGTCGTTCTTAATCATGAGCATTCAAGTTATCACTGTGGTATCAGTTTTCTAGTTTCTTTTGCGTCATGCGAACTAAAATAACCTCATATTTTAACCTATAAATGTAGAAATTGAAATTTTAAACGGAAAACTTGTAAAGTATTTCGTTTTGTTGATAATCTGTTGTTTAACTACTTAAATTTTACTGTAATACCTATTGCAGTGGTTTTATCACTAGAATACAATATGCACTTATCTGAAGTAACTGAACACTGTTCTTTGGTTCATAAACTATATAACATAGCGTGCATCACTGGAATTCTCAAGAAGATACGTCACCACGGTAAAAATAGTGTTAACGATGCATCTGACGAAGACTTTATTGGCTGTTCATTAACATTTGTGTTTACTTGCCAATGTAAGTGAAGTTTTGAAAAAATATCGGAATATTCATAAACGTCCAAAAAAACAATCTATATTAAAATGCTGTCAAGAGGGCGTTATGTAGTGCACACTAGCGCCACTGGTAAATAATTGTGATTGTTTAAATTTAACGATAGATATTTAAAAAAAGGAGGCCACTACACCCTGTATTTTGTATTTAAGTACCTTGTGAATACATCAATCTAGTTTTTTATATTTCTGGATTCGTCGATCTATGAACTCGAAAGAAAAACGGCCGTTTTAACTTTGGACGCATATATTGACGAATCCAGCAATATAACAACTAGTTTGATGTATTCACAAGGTATTTAAATACAAAATACAGGGTGTAGTGGCCTCCTTTTTTAAATATCTATCGTTAAATTTAAATAATCATAATTAGTTATCAGTGGCGCTAGTGTGCACTGTAACGCCCTCTTAAAATTGTCTTTATCTGTCACATTATTATTTGTTTGTGGGAAAGGGACAAAACACATTTTATTTAGGTAATAGAAATGAATAAGGTAGGCTAATAATTTTTCCCACATGCTCGTAGGTGAATATTTATTTTCTTGCAGTGTTGTTTGCTCGGTAATATCGAACGTCAACATTCTCGAGTGCTTGTATTTCCAATGAACATAGTTGGAATCACTGGGTATTCAACAGGTTGCCTCTAAGACTAAACTCCTTAGCTTTGATGCCTTCCATGTTTGTGCATGTTGATTAATCTGCTTAGCCTTAATAATCTTCCATCTTGTGTGTGCTTCTGCAGGATACGCCATATTGTGGTACCACTGCTAAATTGGTAGAGCTAGTTTCAAATATTGTGAAGGATATTTTATTAAATTAGAAGCGGCAAGTAATGACTTCACAAGTCAGAAACGTAGACTATATTTTGTATGATTTTATACCCTTGGTTTATTAATTATGTGAGGTTATCTTGCTGATGTCTCAACGCCTCCTCCGTGCTTAGTGAGATGTCGTAAGATTTGGCTCGACCTCTTAATCTAACGTGAGATAGTAAGCAAAGTATCTATTTAAAACGAGTAGTGAGAATTAAATTGAACTGCTTTCCACGAATGATCACTAACTACTTCCATTTGTAAATTTAAAGATGATCTGTTACTGTATTCTAATTTATGTTTGCTCTAAAAAAACAATAAACACATACTTAATTTACATTACCGACGTCAATCCTAGATGGTGTCGTTGAACTGAATTATACTTTTAAAATTCCCGTTCGCTTGAAAACATTCTGCAAAGAAATCACGTAACTTTAAACTTCGTTTTAGAATTGTAGCGTCAAAAATTTTATGTTGCTACCGGTGATTGCTATCTCCAGACATGATAAGTGTTACCGTCATTTGGGTTCCCGAATTCACTGCGCGCATTTTATACCCGCGATGTTTATTTCACTATGAAGCTATGGAAAAGTTTATACACATCGCCACTTTCAACTCCGACATAGTCTGCCCTTTATGGGCAATTAAATAAATCTGGATGATTTACACTTCCCGTAGTCTTTCAAACGTAAACATTTTATGCGACACTCGCAATTTGCTCTCGACAGCACAAAGGGGTGGCGTTAAACGAAAACTCCAGCTTTTTTGCTGTTCTCTCAAGAATGTATTATCGCCTTCAACGCCATTTATACTCAATCAATACGTGATTAGAGAAGAACACTGAGACGTAATATTGGATTACTGGCCACGAATCGTTAAGGTGACAAATCGTCATCATCATCAACATCATCAGACGAAATGTTGATGGCGCGGATTACCGCGCAGTGAGACGTATAGGTTTATACGTCTTACTGCGCGGCACAGGTCTCCTCTCTCGGATGAGAGTGCCTCCAACGGTCGGCAACAGGCGGACCGCGGTCCGCTTGCGGACCGCGAAAGGTCGAACCTCGGACCTCGGAAAATGTAATAATGCATTGTAATGTACAGTATCTATACAGGTACCAACTATCAATTTTAAAGCTAATAATTCATTATTATATCTTGTTTTTTTCTGGACCTCGTTAAAATTTTCTCACAGTATCCGGACCCCACCTGAAAATTCTTGCTGACCCCTGATAGGCAGTAGTCCCTACGCTGGCCTAGAGCGGGTTGGGGGCTTGGGGGTTGGGGGCAAAACTAAAAACTAGTGGCTCTGTGAGCTGTAGAACTCGGGAGCCTGTCTTTTTTCAAAAACATATATTTTTGAATTTCGAAATGTAACTCGACAAAAAAAAATCTATATAATTAACGAACCTGCTCACAAAATTTCGGTTGAGAAATGCGATCCGTAGAGGAGAACAGACGGACATCTGGACATACATCGGACACTGGACATACGAACGATTTTCGGCCCAAGCTGAAGCATAGAACTTCGTTCGCTTCGCTCCCTCGACCGAAAAGTAAGATCCGAAAAACTCATTGGTACAAGCTGTGATTCGAATTCATGACTGCCGTTTGACACCCGCATGCTCGAACCACTACACCATAGCTTTTTATTGGCCACATGCACTGAAACTAAATAAAAGCTAAAAAGTAATCCCCAAGACCAAGTAGGTACAAGGGTATCCTCTTCAGTGTTTTAGCTTATTTTCTGCATTGTAGCCGTACTATGAGGACAAAGCACTGACAAGCGCCCTTCAGAGTGAGAGTCCTCTAGTAAAATTAAATATTTTCCCTTTTTTCGTGGAAATGTTGCGATATTCTCGCCGCAAAATCCATGGGACACGTTTAATTAAAATTTATCATTTTGGCGTGATGCTGGTTGAACTTTATTCTTTTCACGCAATGCCGAAATACTGAATGTTTTAATTCACGTTGGAATTTATGTTATTTGTCACCTTAACGATTTGGTTTCCGCAAACATTGGTGCTTATTTATTCAGAGTGTGTTATTTTATAACTTAGATAAGCACAAACTCGTTCTTGATTCCGAGATGTTTAGTATTTAAAAAAGCATTTCTTGATTTATGTAAGTGTGTGTTACGTCGGCAGTATAATTTGCTACATCATTTATTTGTCTACATAAGTGTGTCATTTATTACCCAAAGCAGATGCCTAGCTTAGTTTAGGTCTAAGTCGACTTGTGTAAGATTGTCTCCTTTTATATTGACACAATATTAATAGAAGCGCTTCACTGAAATTAAATTCGGGCGCTTGGACACTGCGAAGATTCTTATTCACTCTGTCTTTTTTTATAACAATACCATCTTTTGTATGGGTACTATTTTGTATGGTTTCATATCTGTTACATTATAAATATTATGTATCGTTTACATTCTTACAAACCAATTGATTATTTGGGCTTCGCACGCGTATCATTGGGTTCCATCGCTACTGTAAGGAATTTAATATCATTCCAGGTGAATGTGGCTCATGCCACAGAATACACTTTTCGATCTTATCTCCAAGCAATAAGGTCCTAGAGTGTATACATGTTTATGATGCTGACTGTACAAGCTCATGACATATGCGATAACTTTATATAGTCTTCAGCGACTTGCTGTAAATAGGTACAACCAATACCAGTCACAACATAGTTTTGGCTGTCACGCTGTGTTTATAAAATTCAGGCTGTGGCTTTAAATGTGTTACAAAACAGTGTTAATAACTCTTTGAATCTGTTACCCCGTCTCCTTGAAACATGACATCGATAAAGCAACAAGTCTTCGCCACATTTGCGACATTCTATCCCTGGGGTCCCATGGGTCGGGGGGGTGGGGTCGGGGGGACATGTCGCTCGCGGTATAATTATTTCGTACCTATACCTACCTACTTTGGGTCTCGTTCGCGTTCAGAATAGAGAAACAATCGGTTGGGAACGATGTCGTATTTTTCCGTTTGCACGTCGCCGGATGGGGCGGGAATTCTTCGCTCTCAATAAATGCAAGCTTCGATGCAGATGTCGTTCATAGCGTGGCGTGTCTGAAAAATACTCTTAAACAGATTCGCCATGTTGGATTTTTGCCTGGCGTTTTGATATCAGTTCGACATTTGGCGGTTTGATTTATAATATACATATACTTCTATACCACAGACCACTTAACCCTTGGTCGGTGTTCTATACTAATATTATAGAGAGGAAGTGTATGTGAGATGTTAGCTTTGTAAAATGTAAGTTTTTATGTAATGGGCTAATGGGTAATCTCCGGAACTGGTATCCGATTTCAGATTTTTTTCCATCTGCGTGTATAATGGTTATACCTAAAATAAATACATTTTATCCTGCGGGTTTGCCTGCGTTCTTTGCAATACGTGGGCGAAGCTGCGCGGGCAGATAGTTCGTCTTATAAATGTATAATGGTATTGTAGTGATAGTCTTTTGTTAGTGCTATTAATGACATTATAAATGGTATGTGTGAATGTTTCCACTTTTCATCAAGGTAGTAAACAGTTGAGAATGAGAACAGAGAGTTCGCATTTTTATAACCATTCTTACGTAACTAGTTTTGTTCATGTAAATTCTCGAATTTCTCGTTTTCTGGAGTCATAGTTTACGACATAATTATTGTTCTTGGTGTCGAGAACGCTTTGCGTAACTTGTCTCCTTAATCGTTTGAGTTCTTCTATAAAATTAATTAAGCGATAAGTTTCTTAGCTATTGCTCTTCTAGAGACTTAGATTGTTTTCGTGCATAAGGTATGTCTGCACTTAATCTAGTAGTACCTTTTTATAGTTATTGTATATAGACAAGCTTTGCAATGTCGGCTTTGGGAATATGGGGTAGAAATGTGTTGTGCTCTATGCTAGCAAAGTATCATCGTGTGTTCTGCCTACCCCTTTTGGAAACACAGGCATGAGTGTTATGTAGGTACACATATGTATGTGTAAGCTTTGCAAAGCGGCCTCGAGAATATAAGATTGTGCTATTTTTAATAAGCCTTGAACTTGGTGTCGAATAAATATTTGTCGCCTTATTTCCAAGAACCAAGAGTGCTCACGAAATATTGTAAAAACATAGTATTTATTATTAAATAGAAACGACTAGTACGATGAATTTATGAGAGATGGTAGTTTGTTTTAATAGATTTATTTTAAATTAGGTAGTTCAGTGTTTTCTCAAATGTGTACTTTGACAGTAGTAATAGTTGACTTGGTAATACATGTGGGTAAGATAGTTCATGTGATTTTAATTTTGTTCAATGATTTGTTATATAGCTAATTAAGTTTAGAATTTAACGAATTTGACTTGGTTTGCAATACTTTCGTAACTTTCTTTGTTCGTGTCTCTGAATTAATTATCCCGAAATTGTCTTTCAAATCGACGCAGAATCTCAAAACATGTAATTTTTCCCAAATCCATTTTTGGATTTGACTTTTTAACACTAATCTAAGTTTCTGTAATACTCCTTATAGTCACGTTGGGGTCGAGTGAAATGTTCGATTTTGAGGGCATCACCAAAAACTGTAAAATATAAGATATCCATTGATATATAATTATTAAAATCAACAAAACAAAAATTACGATGTTTTCAACTTTCAATTCGGTACTGCTTCTAAACTAGTAGTGATATTATGACAGTTCGTTCGTAAAAACAATCAAAATACAATTCATCTAAAACATCATTACTTTATTGAAATCGTCAGCCGTTTTGACAAAAACCTATATTTATACCTATTATCACCAGTCTCTGTGCGTGGGCGAAGAACACATCATATCGAGCTAATATTAGACTGAAACGTAGGTACGAAGGTGAAACATTAATAGGTACTCAGATGTTAACATATTGTTAGCACACAAGTACCTATGCCTTAATTGAATTAATCGAGTTCTCCGTAACGTACCCTTCTTATTAGACCAATAGGTACCAATCTGGAGCCCGTTGGGCTTATACATATTTAACGCGGAGACACGAGATCTTGTACGTTACGTACCTCCGCTCCTCGGGGTATTCGTACCGTTAACTTACAAACTTCTAGTCATTCTAAACGGATATACATAGGTAAAATATAGGCGCTTTAGACAAAACGATAACATGTTCAGCGATACAGCAATAGGGTTGCGGCACAGGGTGGACACGAGGAACAAATGAGTCAGTTCCGGTAAATATGTGTGCGTGCCTTGTCGGTGCGCACGTGAATGTGTGCGTAAATGGCATAGGGTTGGCACATTCGCTGTACCGGGAAGACTCTCCACTAGACTCCTACCCACGTCTTTGTGCGTGGATAGACAGCCAAACAGTGCGCAATATTTACCCATCGCGATATTACGAACGTGCACACGGCAGAGCGGTGAGCGTCGCACTGGGCTTACTTACCCGGCAGCGCGCCCGGCAAGTGGCGCCCAGCGGTGAGGTAGCCGACTGCGGTGGGGGGCGGTTCGTGTCCGTTCTGTATGTAATACTATTATACTAGTCTGTGGTTGCGGACTAAACATTTATTATTACTCCAAAAAAAGAAGGCAAAAAAATATGCCTGATGACGAAAATCCCATTTAGATATCACAAAAAATTACGAAGCTACCGCTTTAAAATTGCTTGTTAGAGAGAGAAAACGCACGGGGGTAGGTATTTTATTTTATTTATTTATTTATAATCGGCGTTTTTTTAAGTGAACGCTAGAAGATGTACAGTCGGCCTCATAAGTAGCTGAACACTTAAGTACCTTGTCGTTTTCACTCGTTTGACAACTTCATATGGCAGTTCAACATGACGTTGGAAAAAATGAAATGAAAAAAATGAAAAAATATTTATTTCACTAATAAAGAGTGCTTTTAAAACAATTAAGGGTTGGGACTTCCTATTAAGTATGCAATACCTGTATCAGGAAGCTCCGCTCCTCCATAACAACCAGTTGTAGGTTTTAAGGAAATAAAACAAAAATAAAGATTTTTTTAAACAGACAAAAAGAAAGTTGAATTTTGAAAGACAAAAAAAAAAATGAAATGAAATGATGTATGCGCGTGTGTGTATGTGTGTGTGTGTGTGTGTGTGTGTGTGTGTGTGTGTGTGTGTGTGTGTGTGTGTGTGTGTGTGTGTGTGTGTGTGTGTTGATGATGTATATTTTAGAACATATAATAGAGTACTGTAGGTAATGGTAAAATAAAATAACTTAGCCATTGTTGTATGCTGAACATTACACATGATAACTTATTTTAACTTATTATAACTTATGCAGGAAGATACCAAAAGTATGGCCTTTTGTACTTAAATCGCACGTTTAATGCGACACAGTACAAAGGTGAGGCCGACCGTACCTATACCTACTAATGATTGTCTAAATAAGTCTTCAATTGTGCTAAGGCAAGCACGATCCCCGAAGTTGACCTTATTAGGCCAGTCCAACCCGGGGCCGACCGATCCAATGCATATTTAACCTCGACTACTCGCCCCCTTACCCGGGTATTACCTACAAATGTTACTTGCAGTACTGTATTACAATTGGGTAATTTCCTGGGTAAAAAATATGTATTTCTATTTAATCCGTCAGTTAGATTATCAAAAAATATTGGACACGTATTTTTTTGTTTGTCAATTAAACGAAAATATAGCCTGTAAAAGTTCCGGTTGTAGTCACATTATGCTAAAAAGTGTTATGCGATAATGTGACGTCACGCGGAACTTTAACTTTTAAATCATTTTTTTGTTTAATTGACAAACAAAAAAATACGTTTCCAATATTTTTAGGGTTCCGATACCTCAAAAGGAAAAAAACGGAACCCTTATAGGATCACTCGGTTGTCTGTCTGTCCGTCTGTCACAGCCGATTTGCTGCGAAACTGCTGGACCGATTGAGTTGAAATTTGGTACACATATGTAAATTGGTGACCCAAAGATGGACGCGTAAAGTAAATTAATGAATTCTGAACAAGGGAGCCACTTTTGGGGGGTAAACTGGAAAATAAAATAAAAAAGTTTCGCAAACTGTATTGTGTGACATATGAAATGAAAGGGGTTGTTGTAAGCATGTCAGATTTTTTTTTTATAATTTTAGCAAAAACAGGTTTGAAGTAATTTAGGAAAAAAGACAAAAATTGACCATGCCCCCCCCCCCCCCCCCCCCTTATCTCCGAAACTACTAGGATTAAAATTCTGAGAAAAATGAGGAAAATAGTTCCTTGCCTAAAGATTACAGGAAAACCTATAAGAAGTTTGAGTATTCAAAAACACTTATGAAATTAAGATTATATGCGGAACCCTCACCACGCGAGTTGAACTCGCACTTGTCCGGTTTTTTTATAAACTAACTGACGGACTAAATATATTTTTTTAGGATAGTAGCCAATTTCAGCATGTCAAAGTCAAAACCTCAGTGGGTCAAGCTGCCTCGTGGGAAGTCAGTCCTGTCAAGCTGGTCTAAATAGGGGTGTAGACTCTAAATTTATTATAACTTTAAAAGAAAGAAGGCGAAAAAATATGCCTAAATTACGAAAATCCCATTCAAATATCTCAAAAAATTACGAAGCTACAACCGTTTTAATATTGCTTGTTAGAGAGAGAAAACGCTCGTAGATTGTGACGTCACGACCATCGAGCGTCATAGTAAATGACAATCGTTTCATATTAACGTGCGAACATACCCCATCTTAAAACTTTGGACACTTATAACTTTATGATTATTTATCCTCTTGCGTTGTTTTTTTCTGTGTTTTTATTTTATTTAGTGTCTACACCCCTATTGACAGACATTCCTCTATAGCTACTCGCATCATGATACCGGCGTGGATTATTATATTAGGTCAAAACCTCACTCAAGTTTGTGTAGTTGAATGAGTGTTTCCAGAATGCATTATGTCACCAGCTGGCAGCACTGTGGCGAGAGATCTAAGTCAATCTAAGTCCACCAATTCTGTTTAATCATCATCAATTTTATTGGTGAATATTAAAAGCTGCTATCAAAACCTCTCGCCACAATGCTGCCAGCTGACATAATGGATTCTCGAAACCCTCATTACGTGAGTAATTTTTGAACGGGTCTATTTTGAAAGGTAAATAGTTCTGCAGAACAAATTTTCGCAGTACGTATCGATTGGAGGAATTTCCTCTTCTCCGAGTCGAGCGTTGGATTCCGTTGAAGCCGCGCTAACTTTTCGACTTAGTTTGAAACCTAATAACCTTAACAATATACCTATTTATGTAGGCACTAGGTAGCTCGAGGCATTATAGGCACTTTCTAACTGTTATCTTGCAATCTGGATATGTTTTATCTTGATATAAAAGGTTATTATTTGACCAACAAGAGTTTATCGTAGATTTAAATGAATAACCAAAAATTTATTGCTTCTCCTCATAGAAAGCTTACTACTGTTATATAATCAAATGCTCCTAAATCAGTCGTTATCTACTTTTGGGCTCCTGTCTTAAGTAGCCATGGTCAATCGGCAACATCAACCACTTATTTATTTCAAATGATGAATAAGGTGTATCATGGTATTTACAACTAATTGTATTTTTTCTTGTAAGAGGTACCTCAGAGCATACGTTCCGAGTTTTAGTGTATATCCGTGCATCGGTGTAGGTATATCCGTGCATCGCGGCCGATCGCGTGCGGCAGACGCGCGCGGCTGATGCGACGATAGTCAGTGTATGAAAATGTATGGCGCCGCTTCCGAGGTCTGCGGTACGCGTGCGGCTTTTTCATACACTGACAAGCGGCCGCGATGCACGGAATTAAACCTTTAAACGTATCTTAATGGTGGAACACACGTCAATACTAACATATACTGCTACAATCATATTCCTTCCTATACGGCTCTGCCGTTATTTTTATAGCCAGGTACTACAGTTCCACTCTAATCATCCCATTGCATTTCTTCAAGACACAAATCTCCGAGCGTGTAATCTAAATGTCGCCATTAATATTCCCGCGGAATGTTATGTGGAGTTTAGTCATGGTATGACCATGGAGCCAGTGCATTTATTTCCTTGCCTTGTTGACCGTACTGGCGCTGGCACTGACTAATGAACAGACTCTGTCCTTGACCTGGTTCGTGCTCGCATCAAATTTATGTCTGTTGAGTTCTTGAATCGGTATAGCATAAGTACCTAGGTATTAGACATAAGTAAAAGAGTGAGAATCTTAAAGCGTCAGGTTTGCCACACTTCGGCTAAAGTCTTCTCTCTCCGAGGCTTCAAATTCACCCGAACCGAACATGTCAGCAACATCGCCGGACACTAACTATCGTCAGCACAGAAGACAACGCCGTAATTCAACAACAATCGTATTCGACCACACTTTAGAGACTTTAATAAATATTTTGTACGTCTGACCACATGACTAGCGTGCGTTCGATTTATTCTGATATTTTATTAACAATTAGACATGCTCAATTTTAATACTCTAAAGGGTTTCCTTAAGGCGATTGTAGCCTCAAAATGTTAGCTCGATATGCTGTGATCTCCGTCGGTGCAAAGAAACATGCGTAAATCGGTATAATTTGTGTTCTATTGCTAAACGGCACATTATTTGATGAAAGGGAACTATGATGTTTTAGTTTCGGTTAATGTATTTGATTCTTTTCCCGAAAGAATTGTCAAAATCTCACATGTATATAGTTTGGAAGCAGTAGTGAATTTAAAGTTGAAAACGTATTTTACTTTATTATAAATACATAAAATTTTCTAACTTTGACATTACTAATAATTAAATACCAATGGTTAAAATATGTATATATATATTTTGTATTTTTGGTTCATTTTAGAGCTTCAAAATCGGTCATTTCACCCGACTCCAACGTAACATTAGCCTTAAGCGTGAATCATGAATTGGTCACGGTACCTACCATTCAATTTCCATTCTATGGGCACGCGTGAATTAAGTATAAGTACGAAGTAGGTATACCTGTGCAACAGTTAAATGAGAATAATATTATCTTTTCAGGAATTATTTCTACAATTAATATAAGTACATTGTAGAACATGTCTTATCAAATTCAAAAGTGACAGCTCATTAAATTGCGGCATGTGATAACAAAATCAGAGGTGTTATAATATAAGTTATAATTGGTTGGTTTTATCATATGGCCTAATTGTTGATATTTCAATACAGCCACCGAAAATTTGTGACGATCTGTGTAACTTATAAGTCCTACATTTGGACATAGGGTAAAATTCGTGATATTATCGAGGTATGAAGTTCAATAAAGACCACTGGAACTGTCTCTTCAGTTATTCGAACAGACATGTCAATACAGTGAAACCGGTGATAAATGCACGAAATCACTTGTAACGGTAAAAGTGAGTTCCGGGATAAAAGTTGACATGCCTGCCTACCCGGGCATTACGAGCGTGTCCGATGTCCCCCCGCGTATTCCCGGTGGTTCCCCGGAGACGAAGCCTCGGCGGTTCGCGTCACCCGTTCCACTTTGTCGTTACAAATTTGGGTCACAGTAGCGATGGATTAGTCTGTTTAGGATTGAATTATAAACTAACACGGAAGTTTTGAGTTAGCTGCGAGCTGAGATTTCGAATTATAATAAAGGTAAAAGGAGCGCTTGCCCTGACGTCATAGTTTTTGTTTTCAAAACAATGCTGAGATTGTTATCGATATTGCATAAATGTGCTCAGTTTTATGATCTGCTGGTCATTTGTGGTGTATTTGCGTAATGGAGTATTAAAATAAAGTATACCTTGCTGGGCGGTAAAATAAATAATGTTATAAGCCGCGTAACCACTAGAGGCCGCCTCGGGCCGAGCGGCTGCCTCGGCGACGCCTCGCCTAGATCCGCAACGTGCCTCAAGCCTATGCCTCAGAGTGAGCAGGCCTGATCTTCCCAAGGCCAGGAACAGGGATTTCCTGCGAGCATTGCGGGTGACAATGACCACTTTCAGGTCAGGAATTTAACGCAGAGAATAATTTATTTACACAAAAAAAAAAAAAAAATATTACATAAGTCGTGTGATATTTTTCCGGTATTGCATCTACTTTCTACTTAAAAAATTACATCAAGGCACTAGGTAATTATAACGAAATTCATGTAAAAGATTATTTTACACGGGTTTACTGCGATATTTATTTATGACTTTTAAATAATGTCTACGAGGCCGTCGAAGCGTGAGAGTTTAAAATGTTATATAACGGCATTCAGTTGGATTTCGCTTAAATAATCCAATAAAAAACCATCGTAACGTAACTATGTACCATATTTGTACGAGTCGTAATATCTCATCGGAAAAGTTTAACCGTGCAACTGTCGTCCTCGAGCTAACCGCATACGTTATGATAATAGCAGTTTATTTTGGTGCATTTTCTACGTTGACACTGGAAACAAAAAGGCTTTTGGTTAACTTTGGTTGTCAACAATTATTGTGTAAGTATTCGGACGCTGCAATGTTTTGTTTAAAGGTTTATTTGAATTAAAAAAAACATACTTGTCGCATTCACTGACAAGAAAGAATAGCCGATCCGGTGGTTGTTCCCGCTAAGTCACGGAAAGCGCTTATGGCGTAGGCGCCCGCTAGGCGGGTTCCTAGCGGTGAATATGTTAACCCTGGTTTGTGTATTTGAATGCTCTTACGCCGTTGCTCAGGAAGTAAGTTATATATAAAACCTCTTCCTCATCACAGCGTTATCCCTGTTGCATCCGAAAGGAGCCCAGGGTCCGCCTGGAAATTCCAAGGCACCAGTTTTTCCAGAAACGACTGCCGTCTAACGTTCCAACCCTCTAGTTTCCCAGATCTTGATCGGGTTAGGAGGACATCTAGTACTTATAGACGTCGAACATAATTCTCAAATACAAATCTGGAGGCACGGTAGTGCCCCCGCCAAGACGAGCCAAGCGAAGCTCAAAACTACCTACCTTTTCTCGAAGCGCTTCGTCGATTTTTTGAACCCTCATAACTTGTGTGTGGATTGAATACCAGATAAACAAAATTCTCTGGATATGATGTCAATTGTGTGGACTTATTAAACATATAAAGTTTAAATTGCATAGCTCTTATACTTTAGTTTTTATTGATTAAAAAAATCCGATTTCGTCACTGACTCACTCACGTTGATCATCAAAACCCTTAGGGTACTGCCTGACGTCCTAGAAAGTAACTTGTTGTTGGAAAGTTGGTATGTAAGCTACACAAACCAGGGATCGGATACCGGTATTTTCACCATACAAAAATACCGGTTTTATTTCGTTCAATTTCGTTCTTTGGTTTATAATATCATTTTTGATCAGGCTGTCTAATAATACGAAAATGTTACCTAAATACATGGTAGAGTCCTACATTAAGAGCCTAAAATAATTCAAAATATTAGACTACTTCGGGGGCTTTTGAAAAAACCGGTTCCGATCCCTGACACAAACAACAAAATAATCCTAAAAATTGGAACTTTTACCCCCCAACTAGGGGATGGAATTTTGTATGAGACTTCCGCAAATTTCGACGCTAGAGGTCTGAAAATTGGTACAGGGACTCCTTGTTTTAAATAATAAAATACATATTTCAGGATTTTTTAGTAAATCACCTGGGGGCCCTTTAAATTAGGGGATGAAAGTTTGTATGGGTTTTCCCATACACTTCTTTAGTAATTACCTTACAAAAAGGAATGAGATCCCACTAAAAACAGTTTATGTAAAGTGATTGCCAAGACTTCCTGGCTATCAGATCGCAAGTAGCGCCAAGCTTCCTACTCCACACGGCTTAACTCTACCAGCCACGCTCTACAAATTCTAAATCTTGGCTAAAAAGTATGTCTTTTTAACGCTGAGAGTATGAGCCTTGGCAATCACTTTACATGTAATGTCTTTAGTGCTATACTTTATTCGTCTATCATAGGAGACGGTACCGGTACATACCGTACCTTATTAAGTCGAAGTCAGTTTTAGTAATTCTCAACAGTTTTACGTACATTCCGCTTCGTACACAGGAGTTAGCTAAAATCTTATTTGCTGTACTTTGCTTACCTTTGGGGGGCACATCGCATCGCGCTAATATGCATGCTGTGACGTTCGTTTCTGCACTGAAATTGGATTACGTAACTACGAGTATGCTCTAGAAGCATTTGGAACAAGAATCTGTCCATATAAGTTGTATCTTAGGGGTAGAGCGAAATGTCCGATTTTAAGGGCTAATGCCGTTAAAATTCGTTTGTCTTTATCTGTCACTTTGATAATAGGAACAAAACCCATTTTATTTTTATATTAACCAACCAAAGAGAAAATTATAGATGAAAGATATTAAAATATAAATGTCATAGTTTGAGATTTTTGTGGATTTATGTAGAAAAAAAATGTTTGGCGGTTTTCTATTTTGAACTTGCTACTGCTTCTAAACTATAAGAGATATTTGGACAATTATTTTGGGAAATGAATCAAAATATAATTGTTTACTTTTGAAATAATGATCCGTTTTGACTAACATATTTTTATACCGACTTTTGGTGCTTTTAGTTCAGCATAATTATCGCGAGCAAGCGGGACAAAATTGCTAGGTTCACATTCGCCTTAAAACGGTTTTCAATAAAGCCTGAAAAGTGCTTTGTTACTTAAATTTAGCTAGGATCCAGTTACTTAAATATGAATTGAGATTATGTCATTTTGCAAGACGGGTTCATACTAACAGAAATATACAGGCGGTTATGAGATGTTTGTTATATAATTTCGTCTGAGATATTTTTTTGAGTCGTGGCAAGCAATATTTCTCGCGCTCTTGCTTTGCTTGGGTATGGGAGTAGGTTATCCACATAGATCGTTGGTACCGTATTCATATCAAGTATTTTTTTAGTCCCCTAAAAAAGATATTGTGTAGATCTAACATGGTTAAAGCATCTCGACAGACAAGACGTTCTATTAAAAAATCCGCACTCACGTCGGTTCATCCGTTTGGGAGCTACGATGCCACAGACATTACATACAATACTAGGGGTATTATAGTTGGGGTTAAAATGCCTTCCACGATAGGAATAAAGCAATCATGCAGCCGAAACCACGCGAGAAATCTAGCTGATCTATTAAAGCGGATCGGAAACGAAAACGTACTTTGCAAGTTGAAGTTTTATTTCAAGATGAGTTGGATTATTGGAAATATTCTTCCACCTTGGCGTTTTAGCTTCAGTTCTCTTTATTGTCTCAATTTCTCACATTCCGAGGCTGCTTGGTTTATGGCCGCTAAGTGACTCGCATATTTACATACTTAATAGTTAATGACGTGATTTCGCATCATTATCTCTTATTATGTAATTTTAGGGTAGTTGAGTAGAATGTAGTTGCTTTAATAGCGTATGTTTTTCGTCGCTTTAAACGGTTTTAAACGAAATCAATAAGACTAGTACGATATCGTGCCAGTTAACATAACAAATGCATTGTTCAGTTTTTTACAAATATGTAATTGTGTTGCTCTAACATAATTACATTTCTTTCTCTAAACAAATGTTTTTTCTCCGCAATTAATCATGTCGTGATACCCGTCTTTAACTCAATCATCCGATGCAGTAGTTAAGCGTAAACATTCATAAAATATATAATGATATATGTTAGTGAATCGCCTATTATGCTTTTGCCGCAATATAAGAATTAATAAACAGAAAAAAACATATGTCAACGGTCCAAAGCCTGTAAACGTTACGGCTCTCACGAAATCTACCGCAAAAACCCCAACGAACTGTATCCATCAAAGAAACTCGCTTCTTAATACAACCGAAATATACCACCACTGTGCATTTATTACGCCTTGCTAAATGGAAATCCTCCGCTACCCCACTCGTCTGAATAAAAACAACCTTAACCTATTAGCCTTTAAGTCGCTTTTAAAACACCACTTGGTCTTCAAATAATACCTCCATCTTAGTATAAGTGATATTTGTATCAACGTGAGCAATCCGTTAACGACTCAATGTGATCACGATACAGCGCACATTCGATTGATCGCTCCAAGCGCGAAAAGACAACAATATTCGATTTGACTTTATGGAGTGTGCGAGTTTATTGTAAAGGTAAACGATTTACAACCGTGGGGCGTTGCGTTAAGTACGATATTTGTTTCCAACCGGAAAAAAGCGAGGAACATAAAAATTACGGCTGGTGTTTTGCGGGCGGGCGCTCTTCGTCCGCTTCTAAATTCTTTTTAGTACACAAATGCATGGATTAGATTGCGTTGTATTTATGATCGGACGGGGAAATACACCGACGGGTCACTGATCCTCATAAATAATAAGAGTTTAGTAGATGCTTTAATTATGCGGTGTTCACTCATCGCTTATCTGTCAACCCAACCGTGTCCTGTGTGACGACGACGGCCCTAATGGAAAACATAATTCCGTGTCAATTACATTTTCAGTGTAATTTAAAAGAGCATCCATGAGAAGAGATTGTCCTTGTACTTGATTGAAAAGAAATGAACATAATTGAATCGATCATTATCATAACAAAGCTTCGGTTCTGAACATGATTGGGCATATCTGGACAATTCGGTAGATCAACTACAGCGGCGTATTGGAAAAGGCTGACGATGCAACGGAGTATTCATAACGTTTACAACATAATAGAGAACATTAGTCGGATCCACTTTTGACATCATTATCTGTAGAGTGACGATAACCTGCGAGCGTAGTGCGTTCGACGCTCCCGCCCCGCCTCGCGGCAGTCGCGCGCGTCCTCGCCTGCCGTGCGGTCGTGTTACGTCGTCTGCGCATGCTCGCCACACAGATCTCACAGAGGGTGCGCGGGGAACTCGGTTTTGGCGGGTTTTCGGACGTGATGCGCCCTGCACCCCCCCAAGAGATGCGCACGTGTTGCCGATGCGCGTCACCGACCTGTATGCCGGCGCTCCGACACGGTGAAATCTGTGGCAACAACTGTCAGTGATCACTTGGATTGCAGTGTTGGATTGTAGGATCTGAATCGGACGCGGTCGCCTTCGCGGCTTTTTGTAAGAATCGCCCACTTCGACGGATGTTATGTCCATGATGTTGACTCACCCGTGACGCACTTGATCGCTGGAACTGGGAATTATTTCATGACGCTATAGGCTTTAATTTACAATAATGTTACGATGCTGCACGTAAAAAACTCGCTTGTTGACACTTGGGATTAATAAAATGACGATTTATGCTGGACACTGGGGCACACTCTGATACGTAGATAGAATGAAAACATTAAATTAGGGCAGGAATGAGACCAATTAAACGTCTGCAGTTATTTTTATCAGTCGCAAAAGAGAATAATGTTCTCGTTCTTTCATTAATAAATAAAGTCTGCAAGTGTGATTGAGACCCATTTATTGGTCCACTAATCACGGAAACTAATAGATCTAATGACACTACAGAAGATAAAGTTAATTGAGGACAACACAAATTACCTGAGAGCCGACCTGGGCATAACAAATCACATTCCTTTAAATAGGGACAGGCGCTCCTTCGTGGATAACAAAGCTGTCGAAAACGTCAAATCATTACCCGATTTGTTCCCAGCGTCTAGTGGAAGACGGGAATCATTGCTTTTAGTTCTCATTTCCACACGTCGGTGTTGCATTTTCCTATTATTCGTTTCAATGTCTGGGAATTTTTGCGTTTCAAAAGGTTTCCTCTTGTGTTTATGATTAAAATTATTTGTGTTGGAACTGGAGTTTTGCATGCACCACCGGTGTTTTCATATTAAAAGGAATTTCAACTATTTTCTTCTTTTGTTTAAGAATAATTGTATCTTTTAACTTTACCATGAAGACCTTTCCTAATAGAGCTAATAAATAATTGACATGTAAATAAGACGGGTGGTCAATTGTGTGGGTCCTTGGGTCTCTAGTGTTACGATTATATTCCCACGCGAGGGCTTCAGCAGCTTAAGGGTTATCTTCAATGGACTTGTAAAAGCCGAGGATTCCACAAATTGTGAGGGCCGTCTACGGCATTACTCATGTTTACCCTTATAATATCGACCCTATTGTGTTACGCGGAAAAGGGTCCCGACTTGCCGTATCCCAATCTCAACTGACGTTTTTAATCATATACGATCAGTTCATAAAGGGCAGTTGTAAAAGTCCTACTTAACTTAAGTACTCATTAATAAAATCTGTTTTTTATCCTACAAACTAATATAAAACAGTCGTTTATAAAGAACTAGATGTGGTGTTTACTTTTTGAACAAATTACAGTGACAAAGTTGCCTCAGTTTAAAACTAGGTTAATGTATCTGAGATGTGGAGTAAGAATTTAGCTCATAAAGAATAATACATGCTTTACAAGGCCCTTAATGTGATTGTTAACCTTGACAGACATTTTTGATGAAATTTTTATACCCGCATTCTCTATAAACTCCAGGGGTGTAAACGTATGGGGTAAAGCTTTTTGTTTGCTCCCTCGAATCCATTCACAATATTCTAGATTTACAATAGACCGCTCCCACCAAATTATCAAAGGTCAAATGTCAGACTTCTGATAACTTTGTGATTGTTGTACCGAAAGATCAACATCTTATGAACTGATATTTATACATTTTATCCCAAGATCTTCTAAAGTCCTACAGAAATCAAAGAAACACATGAATATGGTTAAAGTAACTTCTTAAACAATTCCAATGAAAAATCAGCGTGAGACCAAGAATCTGGTATAAACAACATCAGCATAAATAAAGATCAGTAAACTTATACAAAGTTATCCCAGTCGTGGTTAGACGCGTTACACCGATCAATCACAAGGGAAAACATCCGAGTAATGGCTCCTCATGACCCTAAGAAAAAAGCCGCCACATCCTATTTACTCGGTTCGGTGCTAAATAAGGCAAAATGTATCCGCGGGCCTGCCTCGCAATTAATCATCGGCCCGTCCAGAAATTCCCCGAGTAACTTATCAGTTCTTGAATTAAGATTACACCTTATTTTGACCGGGGTTTTCTATACCAGCTTAAATCTGGCCGTCGTTGTTTAAACATTTGTGGAATCCGAGATTTGAACTGCAAAGGTTAAAGATTTCGGTGCGCAAGTCTCACTTTCACCTGTATACAATTTATGCGCACCTACTTTGGAGAAAAATTACGACAGTTTGTCATTCGATTTATCCTCGTGACGTCAGGTCGCTAGCGATTCCGATGCTCAAATATTTTCCTTCCAAGCAAACTTATAACACAATTTTCCTTATGAGTATATGGGATAAACTCCAGGAAAGTTCATATTCATTTGGTTTATCCGATTATTTCACGCTGTTTGTTACTTTTAAACTATTCAAATTGTTTGTGGTTGCGCCCAGCGTCCATACGGTGACTTTGTTTTGTTTTCCTTTGTCATCGAGCATGAATGCTAATTCGCCAGTTGCATCGATCGAGTGGAACGTGACACGAGTAACATAAAGCCTTTAAGTTTTTAACTCATCTGTTGGTTTCACAGTACTTGTTAATTGCGAATATTGACGATTGGCAAAACTTTATCCTCGTCGAAAATGTTCGTTCGCGGAGTTGATTGAAATTCTGTAACTAATTTGAATATTGTTTAAGTGAAGTGCATACGCAGTGTTATTGTGGTGTATTGAGATAGTTGTGTTTGACAAGACGTTACCATCGAGACTGCTGGTATGCATATGTGCTATGAGAGGCCCGGCCTGGTCTCCGCCCTGAACGGAGCTGTTGGGTAAGATATTCTTATGTACTTAAAACATTAGGACATATAGGAGGATAGAATTTCTTTGCAAAAGTATCGGTTTTGCATAGTTCTTAAATCTACACTCAACATAAGCAGCAGAATACTTGATGATGCATATGTTACTTTTCTTTGTTTATCAAACTGTGAAAATGCCGTGCTCTACATAACCGTCCGTGCTTAAAAGTATAAGAGTATTCATTTTGAAGACAAAGCTATTGATATTATCTATATGTACTTAAATCTATATTAGAAACAAACATACCATCATCAGTCCATTGTATTGTGGCAGTAATCAGTGGTATTTGTTGATCCTCCTTGTTCAATTACTACCGACTTAACTACAGCAATTTGGTAATTCGATTTTAGCGTCCAGTTTATATAGATCCGTATCGGCAGAATCGGAGTTTGGTAGAAGTTAGTTGGCGACGACGACGCAGGCGGCATTTCCAATTGTCATTTACGATTTGACAACTTCGTGATTTTGTGGGATTCTTGACAACTAAGTAATTTAAAATGGACAAATGTTTCACTAACTTTTATTAATCAGTTTTATGGCAAATGAAATGATTCGTAAGGATCCGGTATAATAGAATAAGAATAGGACCTTATGTCCAATAACAGTGGAAGCAATAGTGAAAAACTATTATGATATTTTTTATATAAGTAATTAAGTAGAATGTTGTTTTGATGAACGTCAGACAACCTTCACGAAATATTGAATATGTTAAAGACAATAAAACTGTTGCAAGATTTTTGACGGTTATCCTAATATTAATGAAATATACTCCTAAATACTGACTTCCTTATAAAACAACCCAGATGCCGCAAGCAAAATTGCATTGTCTGTAAGTCTATGTTTGAGCTGCCCAACGACTAGCTCTTGCTACTCGTGACCCGCGATAATCCATAAGCTGTATTGGTGCCAAGAATTAACCTTCCTAGTTACATACACAACTACTTATGGGCCACCGTACCTTCCATTTAGGTGGTAATATTTATTACGTACCATTTAGGTGGTAATATTTTTATACTACAACGGTGGCAAAAAAGCATATTACGGTCCGCCCGATGGTAAGCAGGCACCGTCGCCTATGGACGATTGCGACACCAGAAGAATTACAAGCGCGCCACCGAGCCTTTATTGATTTGTGAATTCATCGTGCTGCATAGAAATGCAGGTCTCGCAAACTCGGCAGCTCCGGTAACACAACACCGAATACTCATAAAATAAACCAAGTACTGTCATCACTACTAACTCGTCTTCCACTTCAATTGTTTTTTTGCAGTGTAAAGTGAACTCCACAAACTCCCCGTAACTATCTAAACGTGTTTTGTCTATACGAAATCGTTAAAGTTCGGTTTAAAAGAATTCGCTATCAGTTAACCAAAGAATTCGCTATCAGTTAACCTTGAGGTCATGCCGATTGTAGATATCGCTGAACTAATAAAATATCGCAAGGACACAACAGTGCAGGCTCTAGGCAACACCGAATACTCACAAACCAAGTACTGTCATCACTACTAACTCGTCTTCCACTTCAATTGTTTTTTTGCACTGTAAAGTGAACTCCATAAACTTCCGGTAACTATCTAAACGTGTTTTGTCTTCACAGAATCGTTAAAGTTCGGTTTAAAAGAATTCGCTATCAGTTAACCTTGAGGTCATGCTGATTGTAGATATCGCTGAACTAATAAAATGTCGCAATGACACAACAGTGCAGGCTCTAGGCACGGTGTTGAAACTTTTTCTAGATAAAATAAAACATATATGTATTAACAAAACCACAATATTTTCATTAAGTCAAATAATTGTAATTCGAAGTATATTCATTTCATATGGCCTTTCCCTGATTCTCGTTCCTTCATTCTATCTTCAATTCAATCTTCCCTTCTATAATAGACAAGGTCGTGTTTTAGCAGATGTCCTATCATTAGTCCTCTTCGATTTTCTATTTCTGATAATATAGTTCTATTTTCCTTGATTATTTTCATCACTTCCTTGTGTGCTATCCTCTTTGTCCATTCTCCATCGTCCTCCAACACCACATCTAGAGGCTTCCAATCTCTCTCCGTCTCTTTGTATCAGTGTCCACTGCTCAGATGGCACTCTTACACAAACGTAAACTCGGCACTCTTATACAAACGTTAACTCCCCTCTTCATCAACTAAGAAAATGATTTCCGGGGTAAAAAGCATTCTTTGTCTTTTTCCGGGAATTATCTTTCTACCAAGTGCCATCAACAAAGTAAGTGTGAAAAGGTAACAAGTAGAGACACTGATTTTCGCGCATTTAATGAAAAACAGTTTTTGTAACAGTTGTTGCAAACGCCTTTGTTTTTTTTATTAACAACAGTTTTCTCAATTGACCTCACTGAGCCACTCTAATGAATGGCAATAGGTAAAACTTACTGTACAAGTTGTATGCAAGACATTTTCCCCATTGAGTGACACAGATGAGCAAACAGGAAAAAAGACATAATTTGAGATTGAATGTCAAAATTCCATGTCCATAGAAAGGGTTGTTTTTATCCCGAAATTGTTCTTATAAAGGGGTGAAAGGGGGAGTGGAAGTGCGATAATAGGGGTGATGACTCATGTTAAAATCTTTAACTGTAGTTGTTGCCTTGCCATACACACATTTGTTCCTCTCCAAAAACTGATTTGAATGGCGTCGTAAAAATCTTAGGACACAAAGCACCGCACTTGGGAAGTCTAATAGCATATTTGTTATAGATTTTGAGCAGATGCTTTAGTTTAGGTCATTAATGAGTAAACGGACGAAGTCGCGGGAAAAATCTAGTTCCGTATACTTTATTGCAATATATTATTTTCATTAATTTCATGTTATGTTTGTAGTTTCTTTTTTGTCTTGTTACTGTGTTACCTACCGTGTCCTCACTGGATGGACCCAAAGGAAGAGAAGCGCAAAGCCAGCATCATACTGTTTTGGGCCCATTTCGTGGCATGGCACACATTTACTTTTTTTTTCTTTTGTCTTTGTCTTGTTAGTGCGTCACGAATAAATCTTAGATTCTGATTCAATTTGGTCGATTTGAAATTAAGAAGGATAATTCTTTGACCGATCTTCGTATGAATATTTTAATCAGATTAAATAGCAATTAGTTAATTTCGCGGTAATGTGAGCAAATGCGCAGCTACATAATGTCAACAGCAGTGTTAAGTGGCGCCGTACAATAATTAACGGCTGGAGCTGGCACGGCGTAATAACCGGACAACAAAGTGTAGCACTAAAACTGTTACTGCCGCAACATAACAAAGCACACAAACATAAATACCAACTACATTTACATATAAGTACCTACACTTGTGTATAAATATGGGTGATTCTTGTGAAGTGCGTCTATAGGTATAGGTCTAATTACGAAACGCTTTTGACGTAAGTATAGATATAGTATAGGATAGTATCTATCAAAATTAAATTTTCAAAGTATTTTTCATGTAGCTTTTACGTAATACGAATATAACACTATTTTGTTATAAAAACATAAGATTTATTTTTAATTTGAAAATTAGAATCGTAGTTTTATTATCTGTATGTCACGTGACCGAAAACGCCGACCGCTGTTGTGTCTTGTGAGTGACGTCAGTATAGCAAATGCAAAACAAGTTTTCGTTGTAAACAACATAGTTCACATTTCATAGTTACTTATTCAGTAACCAATATACATTGCATTTGAAATAATAATATAACAAGGAATAAGGAATTTATATAATGTCAACTTTGTCTTTGTATCAATCAAATAATTTACTTAATGTCAATCTAACATCTAATACATAATTAATTACAATAATAATACTCAAACAATCCATCGGTAACTTATTGTAGAGGTGGACTTATTGGTAACCGGCCGAGTGCCTGACCACAAGTCTAGCCTGGGTAGCCTGAGGCAGGTCCTTCCTTCTAGTGGCCAGACGCTTTTGTCTTTCACCGGGTGTTTCTATGTCTTTAAGGTGCTTAATTAAATCAGTTAGGACTACAATAATGTACAGGCAAGGAACAACAGTCAGAATCTCAAACTCTAAGAAATAGAGACAGAGACAAGATACAGTTGGTGAAATTCTAGCCATGATTCTAATAGCCTTTTTCTGGGCAATAAAAGCAGACTGCATGTCATATTTATAACTATTTCCCCAGAACTTTACACTGTAACCGATTCGTGATTCAACCAACGCATAATACACCATTTTGAGTTGAACCAGTTTTGCATCAACTCAGATTTCTGAGAGCATAGCAGGCTGAACTAACCGAGTTAACGATAGCCCTTAGTTCGTTTTTGCTGTTTAGCCGTGAATATGTCTGTGTGTACGTCAAGAAATTTCACAGTGTCTTCTTGACTACTACTGACTCTGTCAGTAGAAACATGTAGCGCATCTTTATTACTAGCAGTTGTTCTGAAAAGTAATGCTTATGTTTTGTCACGATTTAACTTTAGATTATTTTTATTGAACCATGTTTGAAAAGCAATCACATACTGTGTTGTTTATTTGTAGAATGTTTTTAGCAGATATAATCAGAGTTGAGTATCCGGAAGGGACGCAATATATAGCTTATAAGGTCATTGGTAAAGATTATGAAAATGATAGGACCCAATACAGATCCCTGCGGCACTCCTCTAGCTTTCTTTGCTAATTTCGAACTATACTACTTTTTCGTTTTTATCCTCCATCCCTTTAATCTCAACATATTGTTTCCGGTTTGTGAGATAACGAAAAAGTGTTAGATTTTTACCTCTTATACCGTAATGTTCAAAATTTTCCAGCAAGATGTTATGATCAACGATGTTAAATGCTGAACTCAGATCCAGGAACAAACCCGCGACCTGTCTTCTGGAGCTGAGTTCACGGACTACATCTCCAATGAGCGTAGTGATTGTATCGTTCATTCCCTTGCTCTTCTGATAACCAAATTGCCTGGCGTTTCTATGTTTCTGCACGTAGTATCCTCTTAGTAGTCAGTGTAGCCTGTGGTTTCTGCTCTTACGACGTCACGATGGCGGCTACCTTTTTGACGCGAATATATAACGTTCAAATTTTAATTATTATTTCTTTGAATAAAGCGATATATGATTTTGATCGACATTCATAGGTGCATGTAATATTCGTGGTGACATGCTCGCGATCCCATGGCGCTCCCATTAACGGCAGAGACGGAAACGCCGGAGTGGTTTTAGTGGGTAGACGCCCTCCCCCATCTCTTTCAATAGAGTTGGCCGGAGGGTGAGAGTCCCACATACCCCCCCTATATAGCTACCCCAGGCTGAGGGGGGATGCGTAAGTGCATTTCCACTCCGTCAAAAAAAAAAAAAAAAAAAAAAAAAGGTGCATGTAATATGCCTAAATTGAAGAATAAATCACTTTGACTTTTAGTGAAGTGGGTCGTCGTTTGCAGGAAAGAGGACTGGATCCCCGCTCTGGGTCCTTTCTGGTGCAAAGGTTAGCCATAGCTGTTCAGCGCGGCAATGCGGCTAGCGTAATGGGCACCTTTGCACCGGGAGGGACGCGGGGCGGGTTGTTTGATACTTAGTTTTAAGTTTAGTTTAATTAGTTGTAATTATTGTAAATTTGTTTTTTGTACTTCTATTTGTTGTGTGTTGTGTTAAGTAAGAAATAAATAATTCTTTGACTTTGATGGAAAAAAATACTAGTTGACTATCGAATCTATACCAAGTTTTTTAAATATATTAAAATAATTGTAGAATAGCCTATTATATATGAAATGGTTTAATGGTTATGGTTTTTGTTCATACCTACTCTATAGCGCATTTTAAAAAGTGAATAAGGAGACATTATCTTGGGTTGTCGGGAGCATGCCAGCAATAGGGCCGAGTGGAGGGAAAGGCCTTTGCCCAGCAGTGGGACACCTAAAAAGGCTAGAAAAAGAAAAAAGTTATGTTTGTAGTATATAATTTATCCAAGATATTTGCCTTAACTTGACATTGCTAATTGGTATATGCGCAGATATGAGACTCGCTTCAAGCTTTTTTGCCATAATGTATTAATTATATTATTTTAACAAAAACTCACTCAGACATTCATTTTCTTCATTAACAATTTTGTTAATGAGAATTCATATTACAAAAAAATGAGTTGAGCAATGTTTATTTTAAACTTCGAAGGTTAACATTCACATAGGTTGGGATCCCGTAGTAAGTATGGAGATACCTGTGACATGAATTGTCACTCTCGTCTCGACACTTATTCACCCTGTTGAATAATTGAATAAGTATTAGAATTTATTTGAGTAAGTCGGTGGGAAACGAACGTTTTGTCGGCGTACGCCTTAATTAAGTAGGGAGGACCGAGTTTCCACCTTATCGGGAACTTTTCAACGCCAGTCTGCCACTTTTTCGGCCTTGTGCTTGTATTTTATTTCATTATTAATGGCTGCCTTTAAACCGGCTTAATGTTGATAGCGGAAAATGAAAACCGTAGTGACTACGAGTATAACCCCCCAGGTTGGAAAGAAAACATTTATTGTGGATTAACATTTCATCCTTTTCCACCTACAGTTTGAATTTAAATATTTTCATATCTGGGAACCCTCTTTTTGTGTACATTCATAAAACCTTTGTTTAAATTTTAAACTTGGCCCCGGGGAATGCTTGCAAGAAATTAAAATGCATCTCATAAGTTTTCCTCGTCGCAAATTTACATACAGCCTACAAGGTTAGTGAGTCGAAGGAAAATTCGCGAGGACACACCGCACTTCCGTAGGAAGGAAAACGACAATCGCAAGATGATCGAGTGATTACACCCATGTTCTTAGGGAAACCGTTATTCTATGTCGATAATGGCAAAGTCGTAATAGTACGACATAGTAGTAGGTAGGGGTACGACGGAGTACCTATAGTAGACGGCAAACAACTTGACCGAATTATTTTTTCTTTTTATTACATTCCAATGCCAGTAGGTAGTTAGTAATTAGTTAAAAATTCCCCCAATGCGTCATCTAATGCTCAAGAAGTTTGCCGGCTGTTATACCGGTATTAGGGAATGTAATATCGGTCTCGCGAGATGTCTCTCGATCCCGTCCATATTTTACGAGAGAGTTTCGTACAATTTTCGTACGAGATCTCGCGAGATTGCGAGATTGAAGTTTCCATAAATTCCAGCATGACAAAAGTTTCATCTTCTACTGACAAAATAAACCGTAGGTACTTCATTAAAATTATAATACTTTAAATTTTATTAAAACCTGATGGTTAAATAAGTCATGTTCAAAAATTAGTCTGTTTTATTTTGAAATAAAACGAATATTATAAACCACTACATACAGTTTTTATTTCTATTTCATATGTTGATAATCATCAAATGGAATTCATAGCATTTGCATACGTTTTCAGCATACAGTTTTTATTTCTATTTCATATGTTGATAATCATCAAATGGAATTCATAGCATTTGCATACGTTTTCAGTGAAAAACGCCCAATCTCGTGAGATTTCAAGATTTATGAGATCTCGGTTTGGTCTCGAATCTCGCGAGATTCCATACCCTAGGTATTACCGATAATACATGATCGAAAGCGATCGTCACAGAACCCAATAGGAGCATTTTTAGAGGTGGTTGCTCGTTGAATATTAATTCATATTAGTAATTTACTCACCGAGTTAACACGTAAAGGTTTTCTGCGAAAAACTGTTTGCGATAATGTTAACTGTAACTTTATTAACATTGTTATGTTGTGTTAACATGTAGGTATATTAGGTTTTACATTTGATAATAAATAAAACTGACGACATAAAGCTTGGGTAGTGACGCTCCCTACGAAGCTGAAGGTCCTGGGTTCGAATCCCGGTAAGGGCAAATATTTGCGTGATGAGCATGAATATTAATTATTCATTGACGACCGGCATTGTGGGTTTAACCCTGCCGGCGAAGCTGACAGAACTGGGTTCGAATTCCGCTACTGGCAAATATTTGTGTGATGATCATGAATATTTGTTTCTCAGCCTTTGAAGGCTTTATTTATATGTATTAAATATGTATTTATTAAGATTAACAGTACCCCTTATTCATAAAACTTAACAAACCTATATTCTGTCATAAAAATAACTGACAAAGTGGCAGATAAAGACAAACTAATTTTAATGGCATATTGGTTAAACTAAAATTGACTTGATGGACGTTTGCAAATAAGGACGATAATAAAAGCTTTATTGAGTTTACTTTGGGGGCCAGATCAATTTCTGTAACATTTATGAATATATTATATAAAGTATGATGTTTTTTCCTATTTGCATTTTACACCGCGTTCGTTTGGAGTTTGGTACTATGAAATTTTACGGTTTATTTCGCAAATTTCATCCATGTGACCTGGAAATTCCAACGGCAAGGTATACGTACCTATCTTTACTAGCCGTAAAACCGTAGCTTTTACTGGATAAATACGTCCATAAAAGACAAGGTCTACCGCTTGGCTTTGTTATTGGACCTATCCTCTTGCCGTGTATAAATGGCGTTCAATTACACGTTATAATTATAATGTTAGCTATTTAATAGTTAATTTATCTACTTACTGACCAAATTGCGAAACCCCTTGATTCGCAACGTCCACACGGCTTAACACACTCGTAGACCATCTTTTTGTATTTAATTCCTGACCAGAATCATTTGGACTATTCAGCGTCACCGAGACTTGAACTAAGGACTTTCTTTGTTTTTGCGAATTCAAGGGTTAAAAGGAAACCGGTAGATAAAATAAGTTACTGTACAAGCTTTTATTACCGACTGTACTTTTCTGTATACCGTCATCAACTACTCGTTGAGACTTGAGACGATTCTAACGAGCCCAAGCACAACGGGGTTACGTCTGTTAAATCCTGAATTTCCAATGCCACCTTTTGTCTCCATCATCAGATCAGCTCGATGCACATTTTTTCTATGGAGCTCCCAACTCAACTGAAAAAAATATTTTACTACTGTTTAGACAACTAAAAAATAAATTCGAAAATCACATGGCGCCTTTGCTGAGCTATAATAAAGACCAATGGTACGTCACGTTTGATACAGTACAAAAGACATCAACGACGTTGAGTCTCATTGCGTAACGAATGTATACCATACTATTACGTGTTAGAAGAGAAGTCATGTTAGATATTATTGAGATAGCCTAAACCTGAGACGACCGGCTTCTGTGATGTTTAATATATTCCTGAATTTATGGCGCTACATCTAAATGTTTTAACTTAAAATCGGCAATGTTCTGGTACATTTACATTCCGACGTAACAACTTAAGTATTAACCAAAAAACCGGCTTTTTTGATCATTATGCCGACCTTGTGCCAAGGCAGCCTGTCTGCGAGTAAAATGTATGCAAGTGATCCTTGTAGTTAACGTAGGTCTTACTTTTAAAGCATGCTCTTAATTGGTTGCTTTCCTGCGGGAATCCCAGTAAATATCCGTGAGTGACTCATTGCTCTTGCGCACTGACCTGTATAGAGTTTGATTGTGTTTATTGCGAGTTCATAGAATAGGAATGTGTTTCATTCAAACTCAAAATGATCTTTATTCAAGTAGGCCTAGTAACTAAGCACTTTCAAATCGTCAGTAATTTTTTTTAAATAATTTATTAAACATGAAGAATAAAAAATATATGAAATAAAATTTGTGTAAAAAATACTAGTAGAATGTTTCTAGAAAAATAATCTAATGTCAAAAAACAAAATATAACGAAAATAATAGATTAAAAATTCAGTCACGATTAGTTCCATGGAGTTTTATCATTCATGTAGTCTTGTGTGCTATATGTGCTATTATGTGCATTATTTAACCACCGACAAAAGAGGGGTTGTTATAAGTTTAACGTATTTATTTGTGCATCTTTCTGTTGCATTGTAGTGTTTTTTTATCGTTAGTGTATCGTGATGGTTCTTAGCTATGTTTGTTGTATGGGTATTTTTTTTAATGTACCTATCGAACGAGCGAGTGAAGCGAACGACGTTCTCCGTTTCAGCTTGGGCCAAGATTCTTTCGTATGTCCGGATGTCCCGCTGTTCCGCCTGTTATCCTCTACAGGTAGCATTTCTCAACCGATGCTCGTGTTTTGTGAGTCGACTAAGATTTTTGAAATTATAAAAAAAAAACAGTCGCCAGTTCTACAGAGCAACTAGTTCATAGAACAGGAGTGTGTACAATTTTTTAACCCCGGTGGGGTCAAAGTGGGGTTTTATAAGTTTAAAATTGTGTATCTATCTGTTTGCGTTTTTTATTCGATGGTTTGTCGTGATCGTGATGGTTCTTTGCGATGTCTTGCTGTGTCGGTATTTATTTAATTAATTTATAAGTAGTTACTTGCGAGTAACTTTTGTATGAACTCGCACTAATCAAAGTGTAAACAGGCCTTCTAAGTACACAGTGGAACTGATTAATGGATCTAATGAATCTAAAATGATAAAGACTGTTAAGATCCCGCGATTAGTAAGATATTTACTCACACACATGAGGATTGCATGCCCGCGCGGCTTCGCCCGCGTATTGCAAAGAATGCAGGTAAACCCGCGGGATAAAATACAGCCTATAACCATCCAGAAAGTCCATTCTACACGCAGGTGAAAGAATTTTTGTAATCGGATAAGCGGTTCCGGAGATTACCCAAAACATACAAACTTACAAAGCGTAATCTCACAGAATTTTCCTCTTAACAATATTAGTATAGATAGATGTAATTTTCCACAGTACTTTTTACCACCATCAAAAAACTGGTCATTTGAATACAAGGACATTATGACATTATTATTTAATATTCAGTAAATTTCCACACCGAAAAGTGCCGCGAGTGCGTCCAATGTAACTTTATTCTATTTACATATTAAACAAAACGTTTAACGAATTAAAAATGAAAAAGCGAAGCGTTTAAAGTGGAATCGCTTTAGCTGTGAGCGATTTATTAAAGTTATGAAACCACTTTTCTACCGATTCCCGTTTTATTCCTAGTCACATCATTCTTCAATTTCGCACTTTATTAAATGAAGAGAGAATGATAATCGCGCGACAAATCATTTTACGGCCCATTGCTGCCTGCCTTGATTGGTGATTAATTTATTTAAGAAACCAACAGTATGTAATTTTCGACCTTCGAATTGTTTATTTAATCAATGGTTGAAATTATAAGATGTATAATTTTATATATCTTATAATTTAGACCTAGAGTTTCCTTAAGGTGGTTTGCTTTCCATACAAAACGTAATTTGACGCAGGCTAACGGCGTGATATTTTGAGAAACTTATGTAACAAACTTTCATAAATTGGCTTTCCATTTGCGCGAAATTCCCCCTTTCCTAGAATAAACTTGTATAAACTAGAATAATTTGAGAAACATAGTTTTCCCAAAGTATCACGGCCCAAACTAAGGAAAATTCCCCCTTTCCTAGAATAAACTTGTATAAACTAGAATAATTTGAGAAAAATAGTTTTCCCAAAGTATCACGCCCCAAACTAATTTCTTGAAGCCAATTTATGAAAGTTTGTTACATAAGTTTCCTAAAATATCACGCCGTTAGTCTGCGAATGTCAAATAACGTTTTGTATGGAAAGCATACCACCTTAAGGAAAGTCTAGGTCTAAAAAGATATATAAAATTATACATCTTATAATTTCAACCATTGTTTAAATAAACGATGGTCGAAAATGGCTGTTTGTTTCTTAAATAAATTAATCGCTCGATTCTCCATACGAAAGTAGTTTGGTTTCATATTATTCTAGCATGTCTTTTTAAAATTAGTAAAACTACATCCTAGAATAACATGAAATTTTCTATACTATAGGTCGGAAACTAGTCAAACTAGTTTATGTTGTTAGCAGTTAAAATAGAAAAATAAACAGTAGAACGTTTTTCAAACAAAGTCTAATCGTTTCACTTTCTTTCTGTTAGAGATAGGCACATATTTCTATTATAATTTCCAGCAACAGATATGGCGGGTCCCATTGAGTATAAAAAGTTTCATGTTATTCCATTTTAAAATGAGAACCAAACCACGTTTGTATGGAGAGTCGACTTGAGTCGACCGTGCTGGGTACTCCCCTTAGTAGGATAGGATAGTTAGGATATTATAGGTGCAGTGCAAAAATATGTATCGATTTAATCCTCTCAGCGCTGTAGGTGTCTGACACCTCAGCATAATGCTGAGCCAGTGTCCGGTTCACTGCCGCAGAGACACACTTTGTTTCATGTTTTATATGTTTCTCTTGTTTATTTTATTGTTTAATATGTGTGTCCTGTGTGTTTGTGAATAAATGTATCTTTCTTTCTTTCTTTCTTTCTTTCATAAAATGTACCGAAACCTTAATCCGCTGAAATAAGAGCGATGGGACATATTTATGAGTAAGTTGTATGCACCCATATTTTTACACTTGACTTGACTGTACCTATGTATTGTAATAGAAATACGCCACTGACCATCCTGTTTAACCCTAAAAACGAGTGAGCGTGTTCTAAATTCAAAAATTATCTTCCAGAATTGAGGTTAGTGTTGATTCAAGCAGTTCTCGAAGGTGTTCTGGGTGGTCTAACATTCCTCCTCCCTATTGTTGTCCTGTTATAATGGCCGACTCCTATTCAGTTCAAATTTAATGTAATTTCATTATTTTTAATGCGGATCTTTTCACTCGTCATCGTTATCTGGTTTTATGTTGGAGATATCAATAATTAGATGTAGCTTTAAAAGTGAGATTGAACATAGTCCATATCTTGTCTACCCTCCTAAGGCCCATCATAGAATATACAATGGCATTGACATTTGAATCTTGTAGTCTGAAAGATTTTTTTGTTTCAAAACCAACAGATGCAACTCTATTCGAATTGAAAATGATTTTATATTCCTTTAAGAGACTTATGTCCCATCAATAGGTCCATGGGCCTTAGGAGGGTACCTAGCTTACTCGCACTATGTCAGCCTTGAGTAGTGAGTAATAAGCAGACATCGTATATTTTGTAGCATTTTCGGTGCAGCATGGTTGTGTTAACGATGATGGTACAGACAATATCAATCCAAATTGTTAATTAAGGCTAATATTATCATTTTTTTTTCGAATTCATTTATTTTCTAAAGTAAATACAAGATGATGATTAACATTAACTAAATTAAATTAAAACTAAGTTAAATCTAAAAAAGGCCCTCGAGGCATTGTACCGAGGATGCTGGCGGCATTTCCTCGCTGAATTGCAATGCTGATGCGTTGCGCGAGAAAGCCGCCAGCTCTTCGGTCACCAGTTACATCGACCAGACGTTTCGCGATTTCTGCAAATAACTTATGCGCACTGGGACCCCACGGACCGAGGGTCTCGACGCCAAAGGGTACAAAGTCGTACTCTCTGCCGAGGCCTCTATATTTATTACTTTATATATTAACATTATTAACGCTAATTAAACATTACAATTGAAATTGTTTATACCAATTCCGTTAATAATACTACCCTGCATCGAAAATGCTACAAAGTTAACGATGTCTGGACTAATAAGAAACATTGTGTGTGCCTACGGATAAATGAACATATTTGTACATGGTGAAAGTTTAAACTGAAAACGAAGTTTACAAAAATATATAATAGAGTAATGTACCGTGTCCAATGTTTTCACTTCCTCTACCTACATATATGAAAACAGTTTTGCATGGCATAACGGAATAATGTTTTTTTGAATACCCCTTAGTTCTATAATATAATATCCCTTTTGTAGGTCAGTAGAACACCGCATCAATACACGACATGTATTTTATTGCGTCTCGCAATGCGTTACAGATGTTAAACTTATAAACTATGACATCATTGCCTGTATAGTGTTGTTATGTTGGCCAGAACTGGCCTTATTCATGTATATATTATCATCTATGGCACATTCAACTGATCTTTATTGAATTGTATTCCAAGGAGATAAGGTCTACAGTCGTGTGTACAGTCGCGGAAGGAAAAGGATCTTCACTTTTGGACCTTATCTGCATAGAAACAAGGTCGAACCTTTTCATTCCTCGACTTTACATAGCACTCTTTCCTCGTTGGTGGCTTTTCACTGTCCAAAGATCTCAGGAAAATGTGCATATATTTTTAAACAAACGCTCGTTGAAGGACATAATCTCTGATTCATTGAATACTTATGGCGTCTTCACTCTAGATCTAGATAGAATAAAGTCGTCCTCTCATATATCCCACTAATATTATAACCGTGAAAGTTTGAATGTATCATGGATGTGGTACGGTAATTGTTGAGCCATTTAGGTGTCAACTAGTTTTGTTTTTTTAATAAGCAACGAAGTGTCCAGTATAGAGTGAGCTCTAAATGGCTCAACAATTAAAGTCCGTGACTGTACGTTCCACTTAACTCAAAAACTACTGGACGAATTTATATGAAACTTTCCAGTTATCTACTGTATATATCAGAACAGGATATAGGCTATAATGTCTAATTTCATCCCTTTTAGGGACGTATGGAGACCAAATATTTTGTTTCCTCGTTGCCTTCATCAGGAGCTAGGTCTCATAATGTATGGGAAAACTAAAATCCGACTCGCACTTGACCAAAATTTTAAGTGATATTATTTACCTAATAGGCTATAATTTACGACCCGTGGGATTTTTTTTATCGATTTCTACGCGGACGAAGTCACGGGCAGAAGCTAGTCCATTCATAATTGTCAGTCTGTAAGCGCCCACTCCCACTGCTGAGGAGCCTCTCTTCGAGTACGCCACTTATACCGGCCCCGTGCTTGTCTCATCCAGGAATGACCCGCGGTCTTTTTAACGTCGTCAACCCATCGAGCTGGTGGACGACCGACGCTTCTTTTCCCTGTCTGATAACGCTTTGGTCCACCTACCGTCACGCTGCCTGGCAATATATCCTTTTTTTTTGACGGTGTGAAAATGCTTTACGCATACCCCGGCCCGGGGAAGCCCATTTGGGGGTTATGTGGGACTCTCCTCCCGCCGCCATCCGAGGAGCATGCTCACTAATAACACACCGGCGTCACCCGCCGTTTTGCCGTTAAGGGGGCGCCATGGGATCGCGAACATTCCACCACGACGCCCCCCGGCGGTCCAGGCTTATACTCCTGTCAAGACCCCCGCGCCAAAGCAGGGGAAGGTCAGGACGCTTGATCTTTCCCCCAGAAATCGTTCGTTGAAACGTCGTTACGAGTCATATATGCGAGCTGAAACAAAGTCTTGAGGCGTTACCAAGTTTACGATTTAGTGCATATTACGAGTGAGCAGTAATTAATAATCGTAAATACGTCGGCTGACGGCAGTGAAAGTTGAATAGTCGATGTCAGTAAACCATTTTTTTTTGTAATTGCAGCGCTCGTTAAGACAACGGCTGTTCATTATTCTGCCGGGGGATTGTTGAAGACATGTGAACTATTCGCAGGCGCGGGAACTGTCAAATTAGAAATTATGAATTGGCATTTGTATTTTTTTTATTGACATTTAAAAAAGTGGAGATTTTTATTACCTTTAGGTTCTGTTAGTATGTATTTAGCAGGTATAGTTCTTGTAAATTCTGTTTGTACTCGGGTTTCTCCTGCCATACTGTGTACATTTTATTGATGTGTCACACCATTCGTTTGTCTGTATTCAGTGAGATTGTATGTGGGGAATCACCGGACCCACATATACGATTTCCAAAATTCTTTCACCTCTGTGTAGAATGAACTTTTTGGATGGACAAAGGATGTATTGTAGCTTGTAGCCGCGCGGGCACCTTATCTCTTTTTAAGTAAATAATTATAAAATATAAAAGATGTCAGTAAACCATGTTTTTAACGCTTCGTTAGCCAAAATGGCAAAAACGTTACCCGTATAGTTTCGTCATGTCCATCTGTCCGTATGTCACAGGCATTTTATTTTGTAATTACTTTGCTCATTACGGCAATGGCTTGTTCATTATTCTGCCGGAGGTTTGTTGAACATGTGAACTATTCGCTGGCGTGAGAACTGTCAAATTAGAAAATATGATAGGGCACTTATTTGTGCCTTTTTTATGGAGTTTGAAAAAGTATGGTATTAACTTTGATCAAGTCTTTTATATGTAAGAATAATTTAAATTCAAAAGCATGTGTACCTAATTGTATTCCGAGTTTTTGTACATTACCGAAAGTTGACCCCAAGGAAACTATTGATACTGGATAGAAATGTAATCGATTGACATAAAAAAATACATGTAAAAATTTTTTTTTTCATTTTCATACAAATTGTATGGGGAAAGTTTTTCTCGATTTATGGCTTTTCTAGCCGGAAATTTCTTTTTAGTCCCATTCAAGCTTTTGATCCTGGACAGGAATGGGATCGATTGGCATCAAAAAAAATGTCAAAAATGACCATTTTCTCGCACCATGTGTGTTTTTTCCAAAATCTGTAAACGCCAATCTTCATTAATTTGAAATGGAAGGAAGGTCTCCTAAGACCATTTTCGCCTAGCAACACGGGATCTGGTAGCTGCCCTCACTGACTCAAAATCTATTTCCACCCCGTATATTAGGTACTAGCTACAAACCCGCGGGTTGAAATATAGCCTATAACCATCCTGAAAAGAAAGTCCATTCTATAAGAATTTTTGAAATAGCATAACCAGTTCCGGAGATTACCCATTACATACAAATTTACATTTTACAAAGCTACAATAGCAAAGACTTTTCCTCGTCATTATATTAGTATAGATATGAAGTATCGATATTATTTTATCAAATTACAAGACGTTATCACCTGAAGAGCTCGTCAACATTGTGTTATATTTGTTTATAACGAAAACGGCTTGATAATATGTGTACATATATTATTTATCTAGTAATCAAGTTGAGTTAACTTTACCTACTAAGTTTTTTACCATGCACCAATGTTTTCTATAAAATCTGGTAAAGAATGCCTTATGGCATTTGTACTTATTTTTATACTGCAATAAATTTTAAACATACGTTTACATGTTACATAAATTTACATCGTAACACGCTCTGTAAATTAATAACAATAACAACACCGCTTTGTACTTTATCATGTTTATCAAGCATTGTCTAATCAGCTTGGTCATGATTACCAACTCTCGAGATTATTTATTATCGATATGCAATTTTTACTTAGCGGGTGTCTATTATCAGAAGTAGATACCTAATTATAATCCCTTTTTAATTTTACTTCACCTAGATACATACTACAGAGGTCTAGATAGAGTTTTTTTTATTACGATGCAAGCAAATATGAGTCCTGCCTAAAGATAAACACACACCGTAGCCTATGGATATTTGCGACTCACTGTTAATTTTTAGTTTCTGTCATATATATATTTTGAATAACACTGATCAGTGCTAAGACATACGAAGGCTTAGGTCACGCGCGAATTGCATATATAAAATCTACTACCCCACCTTTAGCAACGTACCCCCCTGCTTTGAACCTCTACTGACTGGCGTATATCGTAACTTAGTTCTAGAACATTCGCACCTATCTCGGTGAAACTTCGCACAGTCTTCGCGTGTGTGATCCAGACTCAAGCGCATCAACTTATCTCTATTACAAGTCGGTTGCAAAGGGGGTTTTATACAGCACATTATACAGTTGCATTTCCAATGACACTATTCAATAAGTTGCGAGCTTGAGTAAGTATTAAGTAATCATACGCCTATATTAACTGCATTGTGGTAAGTACTGATTACTGATACCTATTGACCGATTTGTTTGCGCCTTATACGCGTCCTTGGCGGGACGTAACGAGTCTGCCAACCTGGTATTATGTATTGCGGAAGCAAAGTCATTAAAGACCATACGGAGTTTAGTAGCTGTATCGACATCTATTTTGTTTGGATTATACGGTACATTGTTCTTTAGTTAAGTGGTTTTGAGATTTACTGCCGCAAATTGTTATTCATTTCGTATGGGCATGGTATTGGTAAGTGCTGGTTGGTGCATCGTCATGCATGTTGTTAGCTTTGGTAAGTGAGATGCCTTGAAGCTGTACACACATGGAGAGAAGCTGTGTTGGGCTTCAATTCACATAAAATATAATCGACATCACGAAGCATACATACAGGGTGTAAAGCCTCCTAGGAAACACACTAATGATATATCTGGACAATACCACTTTCCGCCTCTCTGTCGCTCTCCGCCTGGGAGCGACCTGCATTGCCCCTCACCGCTGCCGCTGCGGTGACCCAGTCGACCAGCTGGGACACCACGGATTATCTTGCAGCAGAAGCGCAGGGCGTACCCTCCGTCATGCCAGCCTAAACGACGTCATCCGTCGGGCCCTAGCCAGTGCCGGAACGCCGGCTATCTTAGAACCGACTGGCCTTACCCGCGATGACGGAAAAAGACCCGACGGCATGACCCTTGTGCCGTGGAAGATGGGACGGCCGCTGGTTTGGGACGCAACATGTGCCGATACCCTGGCACTGTCCCATCTCCACGGTACCGCCGTAAAGGCTGACTCTGCGGTACTACGATTGAACACTTCAAGCGGCGCAAATACTCAGCCATCAACAGTGGCTACCTTTTTGCGCCGTTTGGGGTCGAAACCCTAGGGCCGTGGGGTGAAAGCGCTCATAGCGTTTTTAAAGAGTGCTCCAAGCGCCTGGTAGAGGTGACGCGTGACCAGAGGGCTGGATCATATCTGGCACAGCGGATCAGCATTGCCATTCAACGTGGCAATGCTGCCAGCCTTCTGGGCACGCTGCCCTCTGAAGGCGATTTGGGGATTTTTTTTTATTTATAATATTCTAGCCTATATAGTTTAGTTTTAATTTTTTTTATTTATTTATTGTTACTATATTAAGTGTTATATTTAAGATGATTATTTGTATTTTCTATCTAAGTAGTTAAATAATTAAAAAAGCCCCCATTATTACCTGCGTGTATCTAATCTGCACATAAAATGTAATCCAAACTATATGCAATCCGCATACTAAAGTACCTATCTTAAAAGAGCAAAGTTGTTTCATTATCTACGAGCTATAAAGAAGTTAAGAGAAGAGAACCGACAGTTAATACTCGGTAACACCCATTTAAGTACCCACCTTTCATAAAAGACTTTCCATTATTATGACGTTTTAAACGGCCCGTAATAATACACCGGTGCATCAACTAGACTAACTAAACTGTTAATGTCCATTGCGCTTTATGGCTTACGAAGCCGGTAATCGATGGAACAAATGGAGCCGATGGAAGTTTCTATCGGGGAAGCTATCGCTTTACAAGCTGCACGCGGTACCAGTCTGTTGTTTTTGTTGTTTAACCATCCGTAATGCAATAGATAACTTGTTATGTATCGCTTTTATTAAACATACGCACATGAAGTTAGCGGGAGTCCATGACATATAATGTGGTCGTTTTGTAGAATTTATTATTTGGGTATATTACTTTTGACTTCCTGTTTTAGACGTAAAATGTTATGAAGGATGCTAATAACTATGATGCGGTTTTTTACGTTTTGTTTACGGGTACAAAATATGGAGATATATAAAATTTCTGATATTCTCTGAAAAAGGAATTAGAATGTAAAGCAATCCTTTATGTATCTATTTATATCAAGTGTGTATACCTAATACACAACACACATATAACAGTAAAAATATGCGTATTTTTCACATTATATTAACGCACGGTTCGATAACAGATTCAGGGTCGGTTGTTCACCGTTTTTGTTCATCCATTGTTCACAGTAATCGTAAGTGACGTCCTTCAATCTAAATGTATGTAACCAAATTTAGTTGTCGTCGCCATATTTGAAGTTTACCGGGGCCGGTGAAGTGTGGTCGATACAACTCGCCCTTAAACAACAACACACAACAACAATAGGAACAACTTAGAAAAGTTAAAAAACCCCCGACATTTTCATTTCAAAGTTTAATATCTCAAAAACGGCTTAACCGATTTTGTTGAAACGTAGCTGAGAACCATCTCGATCACGTCAGAAAAGTCAAAAAACCGCATTAAAATCGGTCCATTCGTTTCGGAGCTACGATGCCACAGACAGATACACAGACACATCGAACTTATAACACCCCTCTTTTTGCGTCGGGGGATGAAAGGGTTATTTAAATAGACACTACAGTCAGACTTATCCTCCTCAGGTCTTAGAGCATACATAACTGGAGTAGCTTTTCAGTAACTTACCCCTCTGTAGAAAACCTTGCACAATGTGAAAAAAATCATACACAGACAATTTCACAATCGATTAATGGTCATTCACAAAACCGCCTCGCAAGAGAACACTGATCATAAAAATACCCGCATGTTGCTGTGAGCACTTGATATTATAAACGTTCAACCACTTCAAGCTTTCAATATACAATTGAGTTTCAATATCCTATTAAGATGCTCCGCCCCGCCCCCGCAAAATTTTGGCAGACATTTTTGTACGCAAATACGACATAAGGCTACTCCAGTTATGTATGCTCTAAGCCTCAGGTGTATCATTCGCAGAATGGTAGCATAGACTTTCCACGAGTGACAACATGTTTGTTTGTTCCAGGTACGACAAGTGGGACCGCGACCGGGACCGCGGCGGCGGCGGCGCCGGCGCCGGCGCGCCCGCCTGGCCCGGCCGCGACCGCGAGCGCGACCGGGAGCGCGAGCGGCAGGCGCGCGCGCACCAGATGTCGCAGGCGCACGCGGCCGAGCCGGACGCCACCGCGGCGCTCTTCCAGGCTCCCTCCAGGGTCAGTACTATTTATTTTTTAATACCTCGTCGGTTTATAGCCCTCCGAATTGCTAAACTTAAGTGGCAGTGGGCGGGGCACATTGCACGTAGAACCGATGGCCGTTGGGGCGGAAAGGTTCTCGAGTGGCGACCACGTACCGGAAGGCGCGGCGTGGGTAGGCCCCCCACAAGGTGGACTGATGACCTGGTAAAGGTCGCGGGAGTCCGCTGGATGCGGGTGGCGCAGGACCGGTCAATTTGGAACTCTCTGGGGGAGGCCTATATCCAGCAGTGGACGTCTTTCGGCTGATATGATGATGATGATGATGACCTCGTCGGTGGCAAATGAGCAGGGGATATAGGTACCTCACTTTTTCCTACCAAATAGGTATGCAACGAGAAGGTGGCTTTGTGGATTAAACGATCTGTAGTTGACACAGTCGGAGTTGTTTGTCACTCACACATCTTCACAATATTTTTATGATACTTATAATTTGCCTTTTAATTTAAAACGATTACCTTAAACTCGACTGTACATACAGCATTTTGTCAAGAAAAAAACACAAAACCTTGTTTATGTGTTACGTTACATCCGTTTAACAATTATGGATGAAGGCATGTGACATACCTCAAAAAGACTATAAGTTTTAACTTTGATAATGGCTATTCTTTGATGTTCTCTCGCTAAATCGCACGTCGATGGGTAATAATCGAGTTGCATCCCGCCGTTGGCGTCAGCTGTCCAATGTGTCGATAGCTTTGCCAATTTTAACGAATTGCACTTTTAATTGAACATGACTGTACGAGAGAACTTGTTCAATAGACTAGGACATGTGTTCTAAACTATCCCAAGTACCTACAGAACAATTCACAAGCCCATCTAGTTAAAAAGGCTTTGTCATGAATAGTCATAGTAATCATCAATCATAGTAATTATTCATCAACAAACAATTAAATGCAATATTGTGTTAGAAACTCTGTATAAAAATATTCTAGTCCAATAAGACTAATATTATTCAAATTGAGAACAAAAATTGCTTAATAGTGTGAGCGATAAAGTCAAACGAATTTTGACGCCGTTTATGTTATGAGTACAAAAAATCGATTTTTAGTCCTCATACGTTATTATTTCGCGAAGGCATCGCCACGAACTGCTTCTCAGTTTTGAGAATCTTTAATTCATACTTTGTATTTTAGTTTGCAAATAAATAAACTTTTCCTACAGGAAAAACGTGAACCTAAATCTCTATTACACAGTTATTCTTTTAGCTCACTAGGGTAAGTACTAGATACATAATACAAGTGTATCTCTACACAAGACAGGCTAACAAAGGGCTAATACATATTTACACGTTAGTAAATGAATGCGAAAGCCAAACACGCTTTTAAAACAGAAAAATACACAACGCAAAAACATGTTGTTTATTTATGTAGAAGGCAGTCTTGCATCAAAACAGCAAAACGTCTTAAACTGTTCAATATTAATTAGGATAATAATGGTATTGTTTTAATCTATAATTGGCTCTAAAAACTACTTAAGGGTCATACAGAGTTAAAAAAGGTGCACATATAACGTGTTTTTATCACATAAAATTATGATTTAGGAGACGCCGTTTATGCGGATTAAGAATCAAACCAATAGTTAGGCTTTATACTTAGCCCTTATCTTTGGCAATGTCCACAAGAAAGACTCTTTATTGCTGTAAAATACAATGCGCATTTGTTTTGATGACGCAACCATGCATGCGTTACCGGTAAATACGTGCCGACACTTCATTTAATTTGCAGGAAAATAAAGCATTGTCTCATTTCTATATGTATTATAATCCTTACAAAAAGCATTAATTAAATGGGTCAAAAGTAATTGACTCCATAAAGAGCGCATTGTTGCATGAATATGCATTTACTGCGTCACAAGACAAAGAAATATTAAATAAGTTCAATGAGGGCGGGAGAAATGAGTTCGCCAGTGTTAGCTGTTTTTTTTTATACTATAAAGTATAACATTTCATTGCTTTGTTCAATACTATAAGTTATATTTAAGAATGTTTTGAAAAATCATATAGTCAAAACGAATGATTATTTCGGAATATCAAACGATGCTATGTTAAATGTGAATAGCACATTATTTTAGCTACAATCGTGAAAATACCGCTTCTGGTTTAGAACAAGTAGCAAACCTAAATTGAGAATAGCCGATAACCTATTTCCAAGTGTTTTTTTGACATGGTATTTAATGTTCTAGAATTAAATGAAACGATGAGATTATATGAAATAGCAAATGATGACAGCCGAAAGAAAGGGACATGTTTTTAGCAGTTTCTCTCTGTTTGTATTTATGTATGTTCAACTATAGCGTTTAAAATACTGAACTGATTTTGATAAATAGGGTGTCATTTGATTCTAAATTATGCTGCGGGTGACATATTTTTTGTATGAAAAAGTAAAACATGATGGCTGTCAGATACAAATAAGCGACTGACTTTGAAACAAAAAATAATATTATTCAGTTACTTTTCAGTAGTAATTATACAGTTTTTTACACTTTTTTATGCTTTAGCTTAGATTAATTCACAGGTTCATATAAGAGCCTTAGCGTTTTGAAAACGGTAATTTGGGGTAGCTATGCACATATTCGAAATATGTGTAATAAATTGTTACATTGAGTAATTTCAACTATTAATCTCACAGTGATATGGCAAAGAAATGCAAAGGCAGCTTGCCTACGCGCATGCAGCATGGTGCATTCTTTTGTTTTTAAGTAGCAACGGACATGCGATGCACTCATGCGACGTTATAAACATTGTGATATGAATCAGGTGTTTTTTTTTCCTGAAGAGCCTGTTTTTAGACCGCCGGAAAGTCCGATATCGATTTATCATTGATAGCGTAATTTCCAAGTCGATGCCATAATGACGTCATAACGTCAGTCGAAAAATAGACGTAACATAACCTAACCTACGTGTTACGTGTTTCACTGATGTTTAGGTTAGAACTAAATTAGTCTTATACATTACACAACCTACATTAAAGTAGAAATGTTGTTATAATAACGCCTAAGTGCGTAGGTACTGATGGATTTCAGTCTTTAGTAAAACCATTCACGTTTTTATTACCATTAGAACAATAGAATAGTGCTCTATCGAAACGGTTCCATTTTTATACATAAATTAGTAGCTATGTTTTGTATGGATGTTCAGTTCTAACATTTAAATAAAAAAAATTGGTTGAAAAGTTATTCAAAAAATTCAGCTTATACAAAGGTATAGATCATTATGCCAAAATTAAATTGAACTAAAAATTATGTAATCAGCAATTATAGGCATTTATTTCATTATTTGTTTGCACACATAAACAAAATCATACAGAAACAAATCAAAACAGCGTTCGGCACGAGAATTGAAATCGAACAAAAACTTAAACATACAATTGCTGTGTGCGTTTGCAAGCGTGTTGCAAGGCAAAAGGGTTCATAGCTCAGTTATATGCTTCACTTTTTCGAACGAAGCCCTGATATTCTGCCTGAACCGGAGTCACGGAAAGTCAGTAGATATACAAACATAGCAAAGACGATCATGCAGTCCTCGCTTATTTTAATAATAAATCAGCAACAACACTAGCAACCTCCTGCATCAAACCATCACACAATTCGATAGCGTGACGCTGTTATGCAATACATCAAAACCTCACACGAGCTAGGTAATTATCAGTGAGCAGTGGGAGCAGATTTACCGTCCTCACGTAGCGTGCCGAGGTGCAGTAAAAGTGAAGTATGCTTGCTGTGCCGCCGACAGAGACGGAAAATGAACGAAACTCATGTATTGTTACTGCCTTATTTAGAAAGGGCACGTGTTCCGTCGGAAATACAGTACCGGTCAAAAGTTTAAGTTCACTCTTTGTTTTAGGTACAAATAAGTACTTTTGGACAATAATTTTTGCAGTTCGGAAGCCGAAATTTGTTTCCAACTGATCCGTTATTGTTTTCTGAGATTTGTTTAATTAGTCAGACACAATTCACGTACATTTCTAAACAACGCATTCCCTAAAATCGTATAGGAATGACGGCAAAGGCAGGGCCATATATGGGCTTGCCACTTAAAACGTACAATGATCCGATACAATGTTGGTTTTTAGGGAATCAGTTGTTTAGAAATCTACGTAAATTGTGTCGTGACTAATCAAACACATCTCCGTAAACAATAACGAATCAGTTGGAAACAATTTTCGACATCTGAACTGCAAAACATTATCGCACAAAAGTACAAATTTGTACCAAAAACAAAGGGTGAACTTAAACTTTTGACCGGTAGGTACTGTAGGATATATTTTATCGATGAATTTGCTCTATCTGTGTTGGTAGATAGAGCAAATTCATGCAGGAGAAATTACTGAGCGATTGACGGTTTATTTGTTAAGAGCACGTCTTTGGTGACGTATTAACAGCTAAGCTAAATTTATCATCAGCCTTACAATCGTCCCCCTGGTTTTAGGCTTCCGTACCTCAAAAGGAAAAAACGGAACCCTTATAGGATCACATTGTTGTCCGTCTGTTAAGACCCTTTATCTCGGGAACGCGTAGAGGTATCGAGTTCAAATTAAAACCATATAATCAAATCTATAGTCCCTTGAAGCTGTGAAAATTCAAACATATTCATATTTATGCTGCAAAAAAACGTACCTATATTTCGACCCTCTCAAGGGAATCAAACTTTATAGGGTACTTTCCGTTGACCTAGAACTATGAAATTTGGCAAGTAATATCGACTTATACTACAAGTACAGGAAAAAATCTGAAAACTACACATTTGTCATTTTGTACGGAACCCTCGGTGGGCGAGGCTGACTCGCACTTGTTCGATTTTTTTTTAAATACTACGACGCAGGGAAACAAGTATACTGCCTGCCTGGGGGTAGTCATAGTCATAATCAGATTCATTTATTTTTTTAAAGCGGCAAGGTATGCAGACACCGTAGCCTATGGAAGCTCGCGATTCCAGAAAAATCTCAAGCGCGTTGCCTACCCTTTATTGATTTAAGGGCTTTGTTTTGCTGAATACACTGTTTACTACTGTTATACAACTGTGTGGGTACTGTTTTTCCTTTGGAAAGAGAAAGGTCTAGTGTTTCTCAAATAGCATGTCATGTCAGAGTTTATGAGAAAGAAATTACCGAGTGATTACTGGCAGTTGACGGAAGTATTTGTGATGAGCACGTTTTTAGAGACAGACAAGGCAAACGTCGATAAAATAAAACGTTACTCAAGTTGACACATAATTAACTAATATATTTTACATAACGTTCAGTTATCTCTCGGCCGTGAACCGAGCCGGTTTCGAAACATCGCCGCGACCAATGGTAAATAGATATCGCATCGCGTTATACTGTTTTAGTTAATTTGTAGCTGCAATCATTGATGCCGCACTGTGATTCCTTTAATAACGATAATGACTAGGTGTTATGTGTGTGTTGGATACCGAAGAGTTTGCGAGTGAACAGTGGAACTCCTATACCGCAAACTAAGCGACTTTAGGCGATCCGAGAGGTTGAAGAATAAACATAAATGGATATTTTGTGAACCAGCAACTATAACAAGGTGGCTGTCATGTTTGTATGTCATCGTGTCACGTTTATTTAATAAAATAATTAAAAATGTATTCCCTATGATATTACGCTATAATGCATTTTTTTCCTGTTGCTCAACCAACCGCTGCCTTATGACTTATAATTATAACAAACCATACCGCTATTAACTGTCACTGTTATTGTATTGTATTCATCATCATCATCATCATTGGCCACAGCATCTATGACAGCCTATGGATGGCCGAATCTATCATTAAATGTCACTGTTGTGTATCAAAAAACAAGTCTAGAACGCAGTGACAACAGATGCCTCACACCGGCCCGTTTTATGATGGTCCCTGATAACGCGGCACCACTTGACTCGTTATCACGACCGCGGTGCCAAGCTATTCTGGGCCGTATCGCAATGTCAAGAGGGTTCGAGTTCGGCGCTTGTTTACGCTGTTAGTGTAATTACGCTTACGTTCCGTAGCTTCCGACGATTGCCAAATGATAGTTGTTTCTTGTTTACCTTTGATGCCACGTTGGGCAGAGATAGAGACATATGCGCCAAAGCCGTGCTCTTACGGTGTTTAAAGCTCTTATGCTCGATTTACAAGTATAAGTTGTTTAGTATAGTTAACAAAATTGTAACTTAATATTATTAATACATTTATTTTCTAAAGTAAATACAAGATGATGATTAACATTAACTAAAAGAAATAAAAACCAAGTTAAATCTAAAAGAAAGGCTAAACTAGGCTAGGCTTTACTAAATTGATTGTTTACACGCATATTAGGTTAAAATTAAGTTAATTAGGTACACAACAACTTAATACGTGTAAATCGAGCATTACAGCCGACTTTTTAGTCCAGTCGGCTAGCAATATGGATATTAAATAACAATCATTTATTTTCTAAAGTAAATACAAGGTGATGATTAACATTAACTAAATTAAATTAAAAGTAAGTTAAATCTAAAAAAGGCCCTCGAGGCATTGTACCGAGGATGCTGGCGGCATTTCCTCGCTGAATTGCAATGCTGATGCGTTGCGCGAGAAAGTCGGTCACTAGTCGGAGTCGCCCACCGAGGTTTTCGTACAAAATTACAAATGTATAGTTATCTGATTTTTCACTAGGTACTTGTAGTACCTATAATTACTTGCCAAATTTCAGAATTCTAGGTCAACGGAAAGTACCTTATAAATTTTGATTCCCTTAAGAGTGTCGAAATGTACGTTTTATGCTGCATGAACGGCTGTTTTTTTTACATGTACTTGGAAGTTTGATTTTTTCACACCTTCAAGGGACTTGAGTATATGGTTTTAATCTTAACTCGATATGACTTTCGGAACCCTAAAAACCAGGTTTTTTTGCAGTTAGATTTCCGTAGTTGGGTTACAGTTTTTTGAACTTACAGTTAATGCTTGTTTTCTTTTGTAAACCTATCTGTATTCATTGTTTTGCACTGTTACGTAAGTTTATCTAAAATTAAACATGCATTGCGTTCTTATTAGCAGTAAATTTATTTTAATTTGTCATAAATGAAAGTCGGAAGTTGGAAAAGCACTGTCCACTTTCAATTAAACTGAAATTAACCGAGATTTTTCATGTCACAGCAAAACTGAATTGAATTCAGCAGTAAACGAACGCAAACGTTATAATAACAGAGGCAATCGGCTTATCAACGCCGGCTGGGCGACCCACTTCGGATCACGCATGTATACATGCCACGGTGATAACATCGAACCAGTATTTTAACATTCAGTGCCAAAGATTTCGTAGCGCTACTCTCGTAGATGATAATATGGGAAACCCTGTATCTATCTAGAGACACCTACGAGCAGAGCGCCCAATTAGGTCCCTAGCACTGAAAGTGTTTATTGACATAGGGTTTTTTTTTCATAGAGCCAAACGTACAAAGAGGATTTTTAGGCTGGGATCTGGGACCGAGAATCTCGATTTTTGACCGGGAGCCGAGACCGAGATCTCAACACTATTTTTGACCGAGAATAGCCTAGATCGAGATCTCGATTGAACCTTACCAAATAGTCTGAAAGAAAACGTTTTATACGTAGATATATATTAATACATTTTAACGTTTTTTAATTCTAAATTCTAAATAACACATTAAAAAACTTAATTAATCGCTCGCCTCCAAGCGGGGTGAATAAATTAAAAGCGCTTTTAGGTAAATACTAATTTTGATTTCATTTTGACTACTTTGTATCTGTCCGTAAAATGACGACAAAGCTGTTTTATCCTTTAAAAAAATATTAATGTCCGTTTAATCCATATTTATTTTTATATATTGAACTCATGGGTAGTATATCGTTTCCATAACACGACATTTTCATGACAATATCACCCATTCATATTTTCTCTCTTCCCGATGCATTAGAATTAAACTACTGATAAGTTACTTATACTATAGCCGTCCGCTTGGACGCGAGCCCGGGAGAATACGTCGTCAAAAGTCATAATAAGACTCGATGGGTGCGACGAAAGACGAGTGTTAACTAGATTTGGAATAACTACAACTTAGACAAGTTGAAAAACCCCGACATTTTCATTTCCAAGTTCAATATCTCAAAAACGGCTAAACCGATGTTGTTGAAACGTAGCTAAGAACCATCTCGATCATGTCAGCTTTCAAATCGGTCCATTCGTTCCGGAGCTACGATGCCACAGACAGACACACACAGACACGTCAAACTTATAACACCCCTCTTTTTACGTCGGGGGTTAAAAATTGTTACAATCAACAAAGACGCTGTATGCGGGTGGCGCAGGACCGGTCACTTTGGCACTCTTAAGGGGAGGCATATGTCCAGCAGTGGACATCTTTCAGCTGATATTATGATGATGATGATGATCAGTGATCGGCCATCGGAAGCATTTTATGTCAATTTGATGACGAAATTATTACATGGACATGACTAATTAATTTCTTGCACGTTTTTTTTTCCTACTAAAAATGTATGTTTTTTATTGAGTTACTATCGAGGTTTTAACATTTCTATTATCTATGATATGTTTATGAAGCACAGGCCACTTATAATTATCTATCAAACAAATGATCGAGTTTACGTCAACTCATGTCTTGTACTTCTCTCCTTGACGTTACTATCATTATTTTATACACCAAATCAATTGAACACTGGTAAAATATGCCTCGCGAATTTACTATTCGTAAATGGTTAAAGGATCAACCGGATCTGATATACGACGACGAATCAAAGGCTTAGTCCTATGTACAAAATGTGAAATACATTTGGTCGCTATGTGTGGTTTTATTTTGAACAACACCGACTTATCCATATTAGTCATTACTATTCATTAGGTAGGACGTGAAAGTGACATAAAATGCTTCCGATAGCCGATCATTGATGATGATGATGAACAAAGATGTGACTTTTTAGGGTTCCGATACCTCAAAAGGAAAAAAACGGAACCCTTATAGGATCACTCGGTTGTCTGTCTGTCCGTCTGTCACAGCCGATTTGCCCCGAAACTACTGGATCGATTGAGTTGAAATTTGGTACACATTTGTAAATTGGTGACCCAAAGATGGACGCGTAAAGTAAATTAATGAATTCTGAACAAGGGTCGCTCCCTTGTTCAGAATTCATTAATTTACTTTCTTTTAGGAGTAAACTGGAAAATTAAAAAAAAAGTTTTGCAAACTGTATTGTGTGACACATCAAATGAAAGGGGTTGTTGTAAGCACCTCAGTTTTTTTTTATAATTTTATCAAAAACAGTATTGAAGTTATATAGGAAAAAAGACTAATTTTGACCATTCCCCCCCCATTATCTCCGAAACTACTAGGCTTAAAATTCTGAAAAATATATGGAAAATAGTTCCTTGCCTAAAGATTACAGGAAAACCAATATTGTACGGAACCCTCACGACGCGAGTTGAACTCGCACTTGTCCGGTTTTTTATTGATTTGAGGATTCATTGTATGGAGACAAATACACGTCTAGAGACAAATGTAGGTCCACACACTCAACAGAACGCACCATCGGGAGCTCTGGCGACCTCATCACCACACATACCTACAAAGCAAGTAGTGGTGTTATTATGTATTATTTATCTATCACTGTATTTTCTTTTCGCTACGACTATTCTCTCTTGATCAACCCAATTCTCTTAATTATATTCTTGTTGTTGACAACACTAGTTACTAATGAAACTATTTATAAACCAGCTATTAAACTAACATACGTGAATGACTCACGGCTGTGCAGTTGCCGATAAGTTATATTAACTCATTAGTTCTTATTAAGGCGCAGGTATGGGCTCTAAAATTAACCAACCAAATATTAAAAAAAACCTATGCCTTCATTATTGGTATTTAATGATTAATTTATTGTTTGAATGTATATATAGTATTTTTATGACGACCGCTTTAGCCTAGTTGGTAGTGACCCTGCCTACGAAGCAAGAGGTCCTGGGTTCGAATCCCGGTACGGGCATTTATTTGTGTGATGAGCACGAATATTTGTTCCCGAGTCATGGATGTTTTCTATGTATTTAAGTATGTATTTATCTATATAAGTATGTTTATCGTCGTATAGTACCCATAGTACAAGCTTTGCTTAGTTTGGGACTAGGTCGATTTGTGTAAGATTGTCCGCAAAATATGTATATTTATTTTGTAAATTAAAAAAGTTACATTAAGCTATTGTGAACTTAAAATTCCCTACTGCTTCTGGGTGAATATTCATTGGTTTTTTTTCGTCATTATCATCTCAGCAAATGATCGGAGAACTTTTTCTAAGCGTAAGTATAACAATACTTTTACTGGGTTTTATTTCATCAACGTTCTCGCAGGTTGTCCTTGTTTTGGGGAGACAATATGGGGATATATAGTTTTATTTTAGAAACGAGCGTTTTAAACCGCCGGGGATTCACCCTTCTGAACTATGTAAAGATTCGCCGAATATTCGGTTTTCGGTATGTTCCGCGCGTTTTTCAATGTTCGTTTATCGGCCGAATTATTCGGTTAAAATTCCGAATATTTACCGAATAATTTTGCAGGTGTTTGTCTGCAAGTTGCAAGAATGTAACATAGTTAATGCCCTGTGAAATTATCATTTTAAAACGGATTCTAGTTGTTATTTAACTAACTTTATAGTAAATATTACACTATAAAATCGACAAGACTTTTGCCACTGAAAAATGAGTCTGTTTTGAAACAGCTAATGAAAGCATAAGGCATTACTTTGAACCGAATTCGGTTCGGCAAAAGCTGGACGAACATTCGGCCGAATGTTCGTATTCGATAAAACCAATATTCGGCGCATCTCTAGAACTACAAGTGTTATTTTGACAGTTCTTTCAGGACAAGAATCAAAATGCATTGATCCTAAACATCATTGTTCAATTTGTTCAAATAATACAAGTTTTTGTGCACCTGCAAAGAGCACAGAATATATAGTTAACATTAGCAACCGGGCGAGACAACATTTTGAGGGCTACAATGGCCTTAAATGTAAATAAATATTACATGTTACAAATAGCACGTGCTTTATTTATACATTTAAACCGAACGACCCGGTTTTATACATTCAATTAGTGCAGGTATTTGTAAATTGTAACTAACAAAGCTTGTGAATGCACGGACACAAGACCAATTTAATGAACAGCGGCTAAATTCGATAAGTTTTACTTATCGGTGGCATGAGGACCATAAAATTCAATAAAAATATTCTTTAAGTTTACACTAAAGGAAAACCTAAAATTACGTTAAAAATAAACAATGGTAGTAGACAACAGGCTCAAATTATCGCTAAAATGCCATATTGCAATATTTTTTTAAAACATGTGCCCTGTGGCGTTCTATCAAAAATTGCAATTCAAAGCGCATCTCATCATAAAAATATTGTGCTGCATGTATGTACCTATACATGACCAGTTTTGTAACTGACAATCATATGGGCACCATGTCTCAAGTTATCATAAAACAAGTCGAATGAATGCTCATATTATTGTTATGTATACGTTGTTGTAACATTGCTTGCTACTTGTTCAGAGTTACAACATCGTTTCGTGACTAATAAAGTCATTATTATCGTAAGAAGTGCATTGAGTCAGATTAAACTTCTTGCATAGGAAATAATTAAAGTTTTTTTAATAGTTACCACGCCCAGGTTAAACTAGAGCATACGTACATTTTGACAAAATGGTTTAGAGATACGTTAAACATTGATTACTTAGTTAACAATGCGGAGTGTGATGCTCAATTAAATTTGCAAAGCTAATGAGAACGACAAATCAATTTGACTGAAATCATTGACTTGTGAGTCATGCATGTAACACAATAACACATTGCTGTGTTGTGATAAATCCCATCCTAATAAAAATGGCGACGACGAATTTCATTATAATTAACTACTTTCTGCCCGCATCCGCCCGCGTGGAACTCTTTTATTCGTAGCTCTGTACAATTTTTCACCCCCTTTTTAACCCCTATTAAAAACTATCCTATGTCATTCCCCGGGACTCAAACTATCTCTGTACCAAATTTCATCTAAATCGGTTGAGTGGTTTAAGCGTGAAGAGGTAACTGACAGACATACAGCACAATTTCGCATTTATAATATTAGTATGGATTTCAACTCGTAGTTCGAGTTATTATACCTACGTTTGATATGTCTAATACAAAACAAAACCTCTTTATTGTTCACCAAAAATATAAAAACAATACAAGGACCAGCGTCTGCTAGACGGTTGCCAACAAGCCCCTCCGACCGAGCGACCTTGGTCGGCACCGACCGTTGCAGTATGACATTTTGCTGCAAACAACTGTCTACACAGTCCGTGCCGAGCGGACCAAGGTCGCTCGGTCGGAGGGGCTTGTTGACGCAGACCCTTTACGTTTAAGGTAGACAATTGGCGGATTTATCGCTAAAGAGCAATATCTTCCAGACATTTGGGTAGTATTTAAGTCATTCGATTTGTCATATATCCTTTAGTAAATACTTGCCAAGCGCAGCACCTGCGTTACCTGCGTATTAGATCTTTGTTAACAAATAGTTTGCTAACAAATTACCAACATCGTTAAAATTACGTCACGCGTCGAGATATCGTAAACCAATAAAGTCATTATTATCGTAAGAAGTGAGTCGTAAGTTTATATTATAAGTTTGTATGAAATGGGTTATCTCTGGAACCGCATATCCGAATACAAAAATTCTTTCACCAGCGCATATAATACACTTTTTGGATGGTTATAGGCTTTATTAATCTATTTTATGCCGCGGGTTTGCTTGCGCTAGCTAGTAAAGAGGAAACCTAGACGTCATCGTGTCATAATTTGCGGTTGCTTAGTCTTTTCGGAGACATTAACGTGATAATGATATGTCACTTTGCTGTTTTATAGCAGCATTGCGTGTTCCCTTCATATTACTTAGGTACTGTTGGTTTAGGCGCGGTTGGCGATAGCGTCGTCTTTTGTTTACCACTACGTTTTATGTTATTTAACCGCGATGAGTTTGAAAATGGAATAGCTGTCAGTTCATATGAACTTTGACGTGTTTATAGGGCCAAACTGTCACATTCCCCCCGTTCTATTCGTGGTTTGATAATTGGATAATGGTTATGTTCTGAGTGATTTCTTTTAAGTATATAGGTACACTATTTATACTTCTAGTTCAGGTAGGTAATGTTTGTATGTATAGGGGTAATCTCGGGAACTACCTTCCTACCTTATTATTTGTTGTCGCGCGCGCTTTTTGCTGAAGGAGAGGAGGGTTATGTTTTTCGAGCGTATGTATGTATATATGTATGTCTTATTCTTTGGCACGCCCTGCACCCTAAGCCGTTTGACGGATTTCGACATATGAGGTGTTCCTCTTAATCGTGGGAGTGACATAGGATATTTGCAAAAAAGCAGTTGGGTTTTCGAAAAATCTTTTGATTTCACTTGTTTTATTTACCAATATCGCGGGCTTCCAGCTGCAAGTAGGTCGAGGCCTGCATGCATCCGCTACCTTGGTTTCCAAGGCCTTTTATAAAGAGACTATAAGCTGCCACGTACCGCATAGAACGCAGGTGAAGCCGCGGAATTAAATATAGCATATGTCCATCACGAAGGCCCGTTCTATTTACTGGAGAAGGAATTTTTGAAATCGGGCAAGTAGTTCTAGAGATTACCTTCGACATACAAACTACAATGTCACAGACTTTTCCAATTTATAATATTAGTATAGGTAGATTAGGTATATATTAGTAAAGTGATAAATAAACAAATATTAGGGAACAATCTAACACTTATCGGTTCATTATTCTGGGTAAGCTCAATAAGGCTAATGTTATGGGTACAGTCTCTACTAGCATTAATATATAATATACCACATCAAGGCGTGCAACAATATCTGACACGACTCTTCCGGGGCCGCTCTAGGACGTGTCAGATTTTGGCGGCTTTTTTATGGTAGACAGTAATGCTAATGACTGTACTGGATGACAATATATATTCTCATAATATTGGCAGTAATAATAATTCTCATTTATTCTCACATAGGAAACTTCAAAGACTCGGAAACAAATCATCACACAAATATTTGCCAGCACGTCACCTATGTCACCAATCATTTTGTAACCAAAGTTAATTAATTCCTGTGCAGAATACAAGCTAAAAAGTGAGCACAATGGGAGAACAATACAAATACATAGTATTGCCGCACAGGCGGCGTCTAGACGGCCTCATTATTTACCACCCCCCCACCCCCACCCCAGCCGCTCGTAGTACGTTCTGCCTCATCTTATATAAATATTACTTTAATCTGATTTCATATGGTCATTATTAACTTTCATTGAGAGTCCCGTAATGAGTTTATATGTCCAGTAAGCCCGCTTACTTAAGAGCGATGGTTTGCAGTGTTATGTCTCGATCTATACAAAGGACTGACGAGTGATGTGACATTGATTGCAATCTTGATAACGTTAATAACGGCAGGATAACAGAAAATCTATGTCTACTGCTTGCTTAAAAGTTTACTAAAGCCAGACAAATATTTCCTAAGTTATTCTTGTCATTTAAATCCAGAAATTTACCACCGAGATTAACAAAATATGTCAGAAATGCTACATCCATATTGGTTTACCCTCTTATTTCACCTGAAAGCCGAGCGGCAAAGCGCAATTTTTTAAAGGAGATGTAGAGGTGAGCCTACTCAATCCAGCAGACCAATTTGGGTCGAATACTGGAGGTTAACGCCCTATAACATTGAAACGTAGACTACTAAATAAAGTAACATTCATAGTGCGTTATATTTAGTAGATACAATAGAAGGACGTTTCAACCTTGTCTGATATATTAGTCCGTTCGCAAGGACTCTGCAGTATCCAGGTGCAAACTTTGGTTCGGAGGGATGTTCCCCTATAAATTGCAAGGTTGTATAGTTAAACTAGGACGCCAAATCCTTATTTTTGTATGAGTAGTCTATAATGGGTGGTAAGTTTGTACTTCAGAAAAGAGCTGTTAGGATTTTGGCTGGAGTGTCTCCTTTTTCTCCAGCTAGAGAGCTCTTCAAAAATCTAAAAATTGTAACGGTTCCGAGCCTCTACATCTCTCTCTCTCTCCTCCTAGCCTTATCCCATCATTTGGGGTCGGCTCTCCTAGTCCTTCTTCGCCAGGACGCTCTGTCCCGGGTTGTCTCAGATGTGACATTTGCATCCTTCATGTCCTTATTTATGGTAGCTATCCAACTATCCATGTTTGGAGGGGTCTTCCTCTTTTTGGTGCCGGAAACATTACGAGTACTTGTCGGGTCATGTGTTCGGGTGGGCGACGCATTACATGCCCGTACCATCTAAGACGTCCTTCCACTAGCTTCTCTTGGATTGGTGAGAGCCTTGTACATCTTCGAAGTCGCTAAATTTATATGGAAACACAAGGACGACTACAAAATGCGTCGTCCTGAACCGTGCAGGCCCGATTGGCGCGAACGTCAAACTCATTGTGGGTAGTCGGTGTAAAAATTTACAACAAGCTGAGCCCGGAAGTCAAGGAGGCTCCTTCTTATGAGCTGTATGTGTGTGTTTTTTATAGCGTAGACGAATTTTGTAATTATAGGAAATGAGTATCGGGACATTTTAATTATTATTAATTTTCTTTCCTTTTTTAATTATATAGTAATCAGTTTAAATTTGAGTGGTAGGTAATTAATGTTTTGGTTCTATTTTTTTGATAGTGATTGACTTGTGCCATTTTTATCGCATCAAATTATTTGAATTGACTAATTAACAACAAAACAATTGCCTTGTATATCTTTATGTTCCGATCATAATAGGCCAAGGTTGTAACTCTACCCATCTATTTATACTACAGTCATTAAGCCATACGGGTCGGTTAGTATCTGATAAGAAGAGAATCCACTAGAAATTTTACAAAATCTACAGGTACCTTGAGGGAAAACCAAATATTTGGGTACGAGTATTTCTACTAACACTCCACGAGGAAAATCGCTCTTATGAGACGACTGCTGGATTTCACTGGACCTTAATATGGACTTAACATTTGCTAAAATGCTTTAAGTGTTTGTATAAACATCGAATTTATTAGATACATTAACCGTGATTCAGAGATCACGTACCCCAGTAGCGTGTCCTACCTGAAAAGTCGAAGGCAGCCCGAGTCACCTAGGGCGTCCTCTCGCCTAAGTCGCCGGGTCGACGCACCGGCCGGCGCGGCGATTCAACAAACGCCTCCTGACAAATCTTTACGGGGGAACAATACTAGTCGTCTTGACGAATTTTTGTTTGCAAACGCCCGGGTGCACTGAACTCGCGTCATCGGTGACCTTTGAGCAATGTCCGGTTAGCCATTAAACAGCAAATAACATAGTGCATACCAGATTCTAATCTTATTCAGCTCAGCCAACGAACTTGAAAACTAACAATTGTTACTATTTCTAGAACGCCTCTATTTGACGACCGGTTAGCCTAGTGGGCAGTGATGCTGCCTACGAAGCTGAAGGTCCTGGGTTCGAATCCCGGTAAGGGCAAATATTTGTTTCCGCGTCTTGGATGTTTTCTATGTATTAAAGTATTTATATCTATTAAATGTATCGTCGTCTAGTATCCATAACACAAGCCTTATTGAGCTTACTATGGGACTGGGTCTATTTGTGTAAGATTGTCCCTTAATATTTATTATTTACGTATCTTTTGTGTTATAATAAACACATTGTGTCTACACCTGCCTGTTAGGTTTCGATATGCGTATCCAGCGAGCAGGCGAATGTGAGACAATTACAGATGCCCCTTAAAGTACGTCCTCTCGGCGCCACGGGTTTGCCCCAGAATCGCACAGGGCGTTGACTCGCCGGTACCGGCCCACCCGATCCGCAATCATTCAGCGGACGTCTGGTAAAACTCGACTAGCGCTGTCCTTCACAAACCCACAAACGACCCCGATTGCGCGAACGGGACAAGTGCGTGGAACTATACGATTGTTTTTCAGTAAGAATCTGGATGCAGCCACTTCTCCCGCACGTACCGGATTTATGAACGCGGCAGAACGTGGTACATGTGCCGAAGCTTCTATCGCGTTAATAAAGATACTTATATCGTTTAAATCGAGAGCCCGCAACGTTGACGGCCGCGGCACGTCGAAAGATCTGAGAATTTAAAAGGTGTCAAGGTTGGCAGTCTGACAATTTGGTTTGTTTACCCTGACTCCGTATTGCGCTTTTCCTCAAACACTTCTGACGTGTTTTAGCTTTTTTCGACATCTGTGTTCTTAAGAGTTTACGATTATTTTGATCTCACGTTCGGTATCGCTTTGTTGATTTGCAGCGGGGTTGTGTGGGAACTATTCATGTTAGTTAGACCCCTTCGCTCTAAGAAGGCAGGTGCACAATTATTCCTTCGTCAGTTCAGCTGTACGTTTATGCCCCGGAGCTTTCATTTCAATATTATTGTTATTTTCAAGGTTTTAAATATCAGTTTTCGTAGATTGACGGACCGTTATTGCTCTCGGTTCTGTACCTAATAAAGCGTGACCTAACAGACATGTAATTTGCATATGATGATGGTACCAAGATGAATGATGTGTCGAGAGCTCTTACAATGCAGCTGTGTACCGTTAGATGTCAATATAATGGGATTTATGGTTCTGATTCACTCTGATTACGACGAAAAATTTTTTTAAGTTATAATTGTTTCGTTTTGGCTGGTGTATTTATAGGTAAGACCTCGACCCTACGTCCAAGTTACCGGGTTTCGGTAAGTCGAAACCCGTAATCATTTTTGTCGTCTAAACAGACTGGACAGAGTCCTTGTAATTATTTCCCGCACAGTTGGGGTGGAAAAATAGTGCTATGTGTGAATATGGCGAAGAAATCCAGACCATGGAGCACAATTGTCCCACGCTGCCCTCTGACATCTTATAATGGACCCCCCGGAGATCTGTTCGACCTTCCCCCTGACGCAGCCAACTGGCTTACTCGTAGATATCTTAATATATTTTTATAGTAGCCTATTCAATGTAAGACGATAAAATAAATAAATGTTTACGTAGTTACAAATATTTAATCAGAATCAGTGCCCCATTTATTTTACTACCTAACTGATAATAATGTAATAAGACCATCACACTTAGAGGCTGCTGTTTTATTCTCTGAAATAAGGATTAAAATATATACTAATCGGTCAGATTCCTAGAATCCATATTTCGATTACAACCTTATAGATCAGATTCTACTAACCCTTTACCCCTAATTGCATTGAACATACTCTAGTGTTTATTTGTCTATTTTATATGTGACCTAGCTAAAGTATCTATATCTCTATCCACTCGTGACATTGAGCAGTCTCATTTAGGACGCGACCTCGCCTCGTGAAGGACGCGCTGCAATTTCCTACCTCCGACAAATTGTTTGGACTAGCTGCTACATGCTCCAGCGTTCAGTATGCCCCGGTGGGCCATCCACTGTCCTTGTTACGCAACGGTAAAGGACACTGGTAGGAAATGATGTTAGGTACTAAGTCTTTACGGTCTGATAGTTCATTAAATTATACTATACTAACTACACTCGGCCTCGATAGCAGACAGCGACACACTGAACTTATTAATTATCATTGAACTTAAACTAAACAGGAGTTCAACCTGTGATGGTCATATTTTGACCAACAGATGTTGTTTTGGTTTCAGTCTTAGTTTTAACTACGGGTGTCTAGACACAGGCGGCTAAATTATCTAGACGGTGTGAAGACACCAGTTAGATTCTGAATATACTTTTTTTACGGTTTATACGGTTTCATATGACTTTACTCTTTTGAGACCCCAAAGATATATTTAACCCCCGCCAAACAAGTGGCCTCTTATAAGTTTAACATTTGTATTCGTGTACGTGTGTCCTATGGCATCGTAGTTCCCAAACGGACGAACCGATTTAAGTGCTGTTTTTTTAGTAACAAATCTTGTCTGTCGAGCGAGATAGTTCTTGATGTTTTGTTGTTTCAAGGGTGTTTTTTTTTTCAACTAACGTTGTCTTTGTCTCTCAGGTCACGGGCAGCAAGGATCGCCAGAGCCAGCAGATCCAGACGAAGCTCGGCGACTACCAAATCGCGCAAGCGCTTATCGACGATCCCAGCAAGTCGATAGGCATCTGCGCAGAGCCACCTAGCCCGGCGCCATGTGAGTATCTGACTTAATGCTACAATAATAAAGTTCAGTTTCGCTTGACAACATAACATATGAGTCGGCTTGAAAAAAGTCGTTATTTGGATGAATCGACTTTTTTCTGTCACTCGTTGCCATGGATGCGTCACTTTATAAATACCTACATCATATGTTGGGTTTTGTTGTCATTTTGAACCCCTTTTTTATGGACCATCTTCTGAGCATGTTAGAAGTCCATATTGTATTTTTTCTAAGACACTGTGTCTTGTTGTCTCCTGAATAACGCAACAGAATACCAACAAGAAATAGTTGATTGAGCCATTTCCTAACAACTGACCACTTTTCAATTTTGATAACATTTAAATACTGACACGACACAAGAATAGTTACGGATCATCATAAAGAAGTTCTCGTACTAAAATGTTCAGCGACTTTTAAGCTAAGAATTTCGTCGTCAAGAAACTATTGATTATATACTTATCAAATCCGAAATCGATAGTCGTCAGGTTCACTTTACACAGATATAAAAAATATAATTATATTAGGGGACAATCTTACACAAATCGAACTAGTAAATACATCAAGAAGGCTTGTGTTATGGGTACTAGATGACGGTATATTTAATAGATATAAATACATAGAAAACATCCAAGACTCAGAAACAAATATTAATGCTCTTCACACAAATATTTGCCCTTACGGTGATTCGATCCCGGGACCTTCAGCTTCGTAAGCAGCGGCCCTACCACCCACTAGGCTAACCTGTCGTCAGGTCACCGGTGTACTAGAAGAGATTAATAAATTTGTAGTAGGTCTGCTTACAGTAGTTTCTATTAGACTCTCTATCGCATTAATAATTGAATACGACTGTTGTGTAAACCTCCGGAAATGGTTTAATGAAGCGTTAATTTCGATTAAATTGTACATAATCTGCATTATAAAAAGCTAATTACTAATCAATCAATTTCAATTGAACCACTAAATAATTGGCGTGCCTGATGGCAGCCTGAGGATGCCAATATCCTGTATTATGGAAATATAATATGTTAACATTCTCCAAGGCCACAAAAATTTAAGAAATAAATAAATGACTAACGTAACTATCCGTTTATGGGACATAAAAAACCACAAAAGAATCAGAAGCGCGTTGCCGACCCTTTATTGATTTGACGATTTAATGTGTTGACAGTTAGAGAAACATGCAGATCTAATAACTCTCAACACAGCGCATGCTCGGGAGCTCTGGCGATGGCGACCTTACTCACCACCAGGAACAGCACCACATACCTTTTTTTTTATGGGAGGAAAATCCGTTATGGATACCTCCACGCCACGGGGATAACGCGAAGGTTATGTCGGACTCGCACCGACTAAAAACCCCTCGACGCATTTCGGACGGCTCTAGGATCTCCTACGGAACGCACCAGTGCCGCCCTATCGTCATGCCTTAGTGGTATCTACCTTCTTTTTTTTTCCGATTGCAGCCCCCAACTGCAACCGTGTACCACCCCGAGGACCCCTTTTAGTCGCCTTGTACGACAGGCAGAAGAGAACTGTAGTAGTGATGGCGATTTACGCCTTATGTAACTATTTTTTTCTTACGAGAATCTTCTAAAGTCAGTTTTAAAATGACATGTTGAAGTCCGCAGTGATGCTCCAAAACTAACGCAATTACCCTGCCGACGTGCCGACCATTGCGCGCCGGATTGTCAAGTGGTCAAAAGTTTAAATTCAGTGGATTTCATTTTGGATTCCGCTTCGCGGTGGTTAAGCTGTTGCCGGATAATTAGTTGTTAGACGTTTGATCATAATGCCTACCTATGTATACCTAAAGCGGTAAAACAAAGAATGTCTCAAATAGCATGTATTTGAAGCTCGAGCCGAAGGAAAGGGCGATAAATAAGCAATATGAGGCTTTCATTATTACCGCATACGATGAGAACAACATGTTACGTCTCCCCCTGGCCAGGAAGTGGGAATCATCATCATCATCATCATATCAGCCGAAAGACGTCCACTGCTGGACATAGGCCTCCCCCAAAGAGTGACACAATGACCGGTCCTGCGCCACCCGCATCCAGCGGACTCCAGCGACCTTTACCAGGTCATCAGTCCACCTTGTGCTGCACCTTCCGGTACGTGGTCGCCACTCGAGAACCTTTCCGCCCCAATGGCCATCGGTTCTACGTGCAATGTGGCCCGCCCACTGCCACTAAGTGGGAATGGCCATTTAAAATTAATTATTGTTTAAAAGTGGACGTAGTTTAAGGAAAAGGATCCAAACAAGACATCACCATTGAAATGTATGACTTTTGTTATTAGCCTGAAAGTGCCAAATTCAAAATGTAGGTACATCGTGTGGATTGGATCCTTTTCCCTAAACTACGTCCAAGTGATCTAATGATCATGATCAGGATCCAAAGATTATTCAAAATAAAGCGAACAGATGCTAGTCAAATTGTTTTGCAACCTTCACCGTTACTAAACAAATGAACACCGCGAAATATGCCTCTGACATTGAAACAAAAGCAGCCTGGGACTGATAATATCATGAGTCATAAATAGTGTGTAACTCTGGCAAGTTGTTACCAAGTCGGCGTTGGTTGTTATAAAATATGTAGAGGCGAGTTCTAGGGCCGAGAATATTAGGGACTTGGTCCCTGTTTGTTTATGGTTCTTTGCAGTTTCTCTTGGGAAGCCTATTTCATGGTGTTTATGTTAATGACTATACGACCGTAAATCTTTGCTTTACACGCCAATGTTTTGGAAAATATTGGCTGAATGCTAAACGAGGTTTCGAGGTTGTATTATCTCTTTATTTGGCAATATTGATGGCAGTTTTACAGAAATGCAACAATTTCAAGATGATAGTAGACAGATACTCGATCTGAAATGCAAATGTTAAAGGCGTAAGACATAATATTAAACATAGAGACGAAGATTTATTCTAAAACCTATCTCGAGAATGTACACTCGACGTCAAAGATTATTAGTTTTGCGGCTTATTCCTTTGTGTTAAGGCGAAATATGTATACATATCTTTGAGCTTGACTGTACACGCCGCCGTTTGATCACAACGAGCATATATAAGAGTCGACGCCAAAAATATGTTTACACTTTTGCACCATATTCCATTGCAATAAGGCGAATAGTGTAAACGTATTTTTGGCGTCGACCGTACCTACCGCTCAAAGGGTTCAAAGATACACAGCTCGATCAAGCAGAAATTCGATTTAATTTCCTTGTAGCACTGACTCAATACCATGTTAGTTCCGTTTACGTAGGGACGTCGTATGAAAGGCACATAAACCAGTAATCGGAATACGTACAGTCGCCTTCACACACATAAACAAGCTCAGAAACATTTGAACACACTAGAGTCGTGGTAAGGCGTTAAAGCAGGTTCAGATATTTTTGAATACCCTCTTACACATAAGCAACGTATGTATACGAATTGATTTATATAGGGATTACTTTCGGAAATAAGAATAGAAAATGATCTTTTTCATAACACGTTCCCACGACGCGAGCTTGATTTGCACTGGAAGTAAATACGTCGAGTTTGTTCAGGATTTTCCCGGCAACTCCGCGCGGTGGATAATTTCAGAGGTGCATTATCATAACAAAAGTATAAGTCATTTGATACGCCGAGCTCCGCTCCACTTTCCGGAATCTCCAATTTTTCAGGTAAAGCCAAAGATATCCGATATTTTTTCGGCTCAGCCCTTGTATTTGCATAATAGCTTATTTAGGTCAATTTGTATACCTGTCCACGTACATACGTGCACAATAGGCTTGTTCGGAAAGTAGTCGCGCTCTTGCGAAACACTGCCGTGATATTTGATTGAGAAACTTTACTAATATCGCTCTCTACTCCGGCTTTTTATAAAGGTCCGACGCAACCGTCCAGGAAGGCACATTTCTGTGTCAATCTAGGGTAACGTTTTATTTTTACACGCTGACATTGCGTGCTTGAAATACACAATCTAATGAATTGCAATATGTAACGAAAGGCCTCTTTGAAACATTGTTATGTTACGTAATTTTTAATGTAAAAAACATTTTAATATATTATTGTACCATTGATCATCATCATTCGCTTGTCCTTTTCCCATTTACTTGGGGTCGGCGCGGCATGTTTTTTTCTTCCATACCTCTCTATCGCCCGTCAACTCATCACACACTTCCTTCCTATTCATATCGTCTCTCACGCAGTCCATCCACCTTTTTCTTGGTCTACCTCTTCTCTTGCAACCCTCCACATTCATACTTAATGCCCTTCTAGCAACATTACTATCATCCCTCCGCATAACGTGTCCATACCAACCAACGTAGGCGATTTGCTCTCAGCTTTTCAGTTATGGGTGCTACTTTCAGTACCTACCATTGATACAGATCAAAAATAAAATATTTTAATAGATATATTCGCTAATAGATTCATAGTTCTAGATTTACACACTTTAAAGCACATTAGCCTTATTAGAATTTATCTCACTTTTTCACTATCGGTTGTTGGGCTTCAATACTGAATAACTCTCACTCGTAAAATATTGTTACATGGTTGGAAATTGTCAGAGTTTGCGTGGCGCGGGGCGATATAATAAATGATTCAATGCGTCCTCCGACCGCGTCGGACGGGTCGGTCGTCACTGTGACGAGCCGACCTATCCACAATATGTTTCTATCGTGTCAAGTATACACTGATCTCGAGGAACTCAATGACTATGCGAGTTCAGAGGTCTGTGTTATACTGGTTCTCTGTTGCGATGTGACGACACAGACGTGACGAAATATTGGCCGCATCATTAACCGCCTTTTGTTAAGTGTCGCGGCCTTCACTCCTAATCGTCTTACGAGCTTCTATCAAAGGCTTTGAGGCTTTCTTTGACCTACTGAACACTATTAATACTGTATTGAGAGCTGAATAGGTAGTGGAAGATTAGTATGGAGCGTGTGTCGTGGATAGCTTACTATGATTACTAATCAATTTCTGAAAGAAAATTAGGAATCCGTTTCTCAGCTTCATTCTGAGCAACATTACATCATCCAAGCCCTTGTCTTAACTATCAGGTTAGACCAATATCAAACGTGATCACATTCATCAAAAATAAAAGCTTCGATTACACTAATGTTAATCTCTTTGGGATTCTTAAAGAAGTCTCTATGTTCAAGATTCGACCGATTCTAATTTTATTTTGAAGTTCTTAGTTTAATTTGGTTTGTCATAAAATATAGACTTTTTGTGAAATAAGTAATGTGATTATCTTTTTGTATAGCAATCTTATTATAATGCGCTAATAAGGTTACAGTTCATTTGTATTAAGATATCTTGCGATCTTAGTAATGACGTTCATTAAGATATACACAATTTTTGATTAATTATTAATCGTCTTAAAATATTAATACATCGCCTGTACAATATCTAATAGCATATATTATATTAGACTTCTCACGAATGCATCAATTATCACACTTCCATAGAAACTACCACTTCGCTTCTAATCCCTTTCAGGTTTTCCCGGATAAAAACAATCGTATGTCCTTCCCAGGGTCTCAAACTGCCAAATTCCATTTAAATCGGTCCTTCACTTTAAGTGGGAAAAGGTAGCAGACAGATCGACCGTCTCTTGCATTTATTATTTCAATCTTACACAAATCGAACTAGCCCTACAGTAAGCTCAAAAAGTGTGACTCATTGTCCCGTTCCGTTGACTGACATATCAACGCAAAGCCCGAGCCGCTGGTTCTAGAGATTCCAAATTTGGCACGTAGGTTCCTTATAAGGTCTAGGGGTGCACTAAGAAAGGATTTTTCAAAATTCACCTTCTAAGGGGTGAAATGGGGGTCCAAGTTGTATGGGGAAACAAGATTAGATCGACTATTTTATTCGAAACTTCACAAGAGTATTCCTAACGATAAATGAGTAAATACGTGTTATGCAATTTTTCATTAATGTTTTCTTATGAAGCTCTATCACGTAAAATAATCGTCCGCGGACCGACTTTACAGACAACCAATTTTTTTGGCGATTCGGTTTTGCGTCATTAAAAAAAACGCAAAAATACAGTTTGCAAGTTCTACAGCTCACAGAGCTACTAGTATTGTATGGGTGCTTACTCTTAGAAAAACCCTTCAACTAAAATGGAACCCAGATACACTGAACCTATCGAGCTACCCCAGCGATTAATCTGAAAGCCGCAGTTCCCTCAAGAGCGGACCGTAAAAACACCCCCTCATAAACCTACGGAATATCCCGAGCAAATAATACCAGGGACAGCCTTATACATCTGCACTTTACCTTGTCGGTTTAACATCTTAAATGAGTCATCATACGACATTACGAAAGGAGTTATAACGACAAGGTACTTTAAATTTAACGATCATTCGGCCACTAGACTTGTGTTAATTAAGACGGTTAAAGTAACTTAGTTTGATGCGATGCAAATTATACATGCCAGGCGCGTCCGGCTAGTATTTAGACTTTACATTTCAGAGAGCACTCAAATACTCGGTTCATACCTAGTCAAGTTGTAGCTCTTAATTTAAAGACTTAAGGCCCCTGCGTTTTAGAAAAACCATTTGGGTTTAAATTAAAATGTTTATTTTATTTGCAGCACTTATGTGGGCACCACGATAGAGTTACTAACGTATTATTTATGCTTACATAATATTTGATTTAAAGATGCTTCAATCCTAACCTTCAGAGTTTACAAGCAATATTAATACAGCTGGCTAGATTAAAAATCTTCAATATGTTTTCACTATATTGAGATGTGACTTTACGTGATCAAATATATCATACTTTAAATGCAAATATAATCATTATAATCAATTATGCATAAGCATTGCAAACCTGATTAGAATACCACAATATGTCGATGGTAGCTTATATCGTGAAGTTTTATTCCTTAGTCATTATCAAGGACCGGAATTCTTCATAGCAAAATCAAACTGTCAGAGGGTTTGACCAAAGTGTTTTATCGACTATCGATAAATAAATGTCACTTAATGACACATCGTCAAAGTAATGAAATCAGGCTTTTGAATATATGCAATGTATGTAAGGAATGAAACAGAAAATATTTATATCAACCATTTTAGTAACACGGCACGGAAATAAATGACACATGTGACGTGTATTTTAATATGTAGATGCAGGTTGCTTATCAAAGAGGTCAAATGTTACAGAATAGTCGATATGTGATAATATTCCGTAACATCGATAAGTGGAATTGTCGATAAAACAATTTGGTCATTCCCTCTGACAGTGTGATTTTTGCTATGAAGATTTCCGGTCTTTGGTCATTATAATCGATTTCCCGGATAGGCTGCTTTTATCCTGCGACAACTAGCTGCCCGCGCGGATTCGCCGCATTTTGCAAAGAAGAGATATTGTACATTAACGCAGTCAGTGTCACGCTCGCACCATATAACATGGGGAACTCCGTATGTAGAGAAAAGCGCCTGCGAGCAGAGCGCAGAGGCGCCCCTAGTGTATGTTCCTGGCACTGAAAGAAAAAAACCGCTCGCGTGTGATCGTTGTAAAGTGCGTTATTTCCCGCGTATAATGAATTTTCATGACACCATTGGAATATTCGTAGGTGTCAACCCTTGCACGCCTACTACAATAACCCGGCCAAGCCGAGTAAACAAATTTTCGCTATAAGAACCTATACATTTTGCGTCTACCTGATTTGGTCGGCTTGGAAATTCAATTAACGCCCACTATCCACACGCCTGAAATTCGAAAATATCGTATTCATTGAGACGTTATACAAGGAAATATTTAATGTAAAAGGTATGTTATTGAACAGATAGTGTAAAATGTTCACTGGAGCTTACTGATTTTTTTTTTATCGTCCAAGAGTAAATTTAATACTTCGAATTACACTTTACACTTACTCTTTAAAAAAAAATTGTATGACAACTACGCACCCTAACGTAGTATCACGACCAAAACAGCAATTTACTTGATTCCCCATAAAACGATTAGTACAAATAGAAAACGGTGATGTCATACTTCTGTGTCAATTAGTATGAAGCGTTTCGGCTACCGCCAGCGAGGTCTTTGACAATTTTTTTTTCTATTTATGTCCTTTAATTGTAGTTGCTCCCATACAAACATTTGTTCCTCTCTAAAAACTGGTTCCAATGGCGTCGGAAGAAACCGTAGGAATTATGCCTATTATCGCGTGAAACCTTCCCCCCTTTTTCTCACCTTAAAGGTATGATTTCCAAGTCTGAAACTATCTCCATACCAAATTCATTGGTTTAAGCGTGAAAAGTCAGATAAACATCCGTGCAACTAAATTAGAGTAAATCTTTCTTAAGGCTCTTCTTCGTGACTGAGGATTGTGACGATTCGCGATGTCCTTCCAAACGACGCGGCCATGGGCCATGCTGCTTTATGCATGGAAAAGCCTCCTTGTTGTCAGAACACATTGTTGGATTCCGGCCTCCGTTGCGTTTTTTACCCTTGATTTGACTGGACCTATGATTATTTTCTTTCGAGGTGGTGCTAGTTTGAACGCATTGTGTTTCTCGTGACCCTGAACACGACAGATGATCTTTTAACAGCAGAATCGCATCGTTTGTGCCTGTACTAGCGACCTAGTTCGTACCAGAACCGGTCACGTAGCCCGACTAAACAGTATAAGTAATTCAAGAAGGCCGTTCGGGTTGTTTCGCGGGAGAGACATTACTGGCCCACATTCGAAGGGTTAAGTAAGCTATTGTGTGATGAGCAACAGTTTTGGGATTATCCGATCTTATAGTTTATCGTCATCAATTGAGCCCATTCACAGCCAAAGACCCTCATTCGAGTCAGGTCTCTTCGAGCTAATTCCGCTACAAAGTGGAAAAATGCTGCTACGCGCTACGGCGTAGCAACGTAGCTTGAATGGGTTAAGGTTTTACTCTTTCCGTAGAAATTTTAGCAATTCTCGAGCATATTCAATTCAATTCAATTCAATTTATTTATTTGCAACCTTGTACACTTGACACATGCAACTTAAACATCGATATTACAAAGTCGATAAATGAGAAATTACTGTGACAGCGCACCAAAACTTCGGTCCCTGTTGATGAACCTTGTAGTTTGTTCTATCTAATCCTGTCTAGAACCATCTCCTTGATTTCCGTAAGTATGGTTCATGAAACAAATTAAAGATTGTTTAGTTTAATTTGTTTATTACCTAGTGTACTGAGTTGTTTTTTCTGAGAGCTGTATGTCATTGCGCTTTCTAGATTGATTTTATTTTAAACCGTCAAGGTAAAAAAGCTACGGTAGCCTAGTGGTTCAGGCATGCGGCTGTCAAGCGGCGGTCGTGGGTTCGAATCCCGGCTCGTACCAATGAGTTTTTCGGAACTTATGTACGAAATATTATTTACCGTTAGCTTTTCGGTGAAGGAAAACATCGTGAGGAAACCGGTCTAATCCTTTCACGCAAAATAGGCACGTTGGATGTCGATTTGCGGAAAATGCCCAGTAAAACTAACTAACTAACTAACTAAACCGTCAAGGTACTATCGCCCAAGGGTACGGGTTCACACTTTCTGTTCAAAATCGTCTGCACATGCATGGCGAACGCTCGATAATGATCCCAGAGGTGTGAACCCGTACCCTTGGGTGATACTACCCAGAAAACAATTAAACAAAGGGGTTTCTTATTGATTACATTTGCTAATCACTAAAGTCAAATGCAGTCTGATCGAACTTAGTTTCGATTTATAAAATGAACTAATACGGCTGACATCCCCATCGTGAAAAAATTATGGGCAACGAAACGAACCTGTTCAGCTGTGAATTTAACTCGAAGCTCCCTCTGTATACAGAATAGGTACCTACTGAGAAAAAGACGGTTTTTCTCAAAATAGGTCAAATTTGCGTTTGCTATTGATAAGGGTAGATTCGTCATCTCTTCGGTATTTCGGAAATAGTAAAAATCTATTGAGCGATGACTTTAGAACGAATTTAAAACGATACTCAAAATATTTACGATACGGTTGTGATTTTTCTCCTCAAAAGCTATTTATGAGTTGTTAATGGAGTCTTAATACGAATATGAAATTCTACTTTGACAGCCGTCATCTCAAGTGTCCCGTCTTTTCCCTTGGAACCATACCCTTAAAAACTATATAATGTTGTTTACCAGCATAATTTACGAAGGCTGCATTTGATAAATGACTCATATGACGGTAGTTGCGTGACGAATCCGACCGGTCAGCAGATATGCCCACAATCTATCCATCACATTCGTCTAGACATATGAAATATACTTAATAAAAGGTTAGGAAAGGGCGCAGTCATCGTGATATTGGCTAAACCGATGAACAGAGGGCTTTACGTGTCGTTGGCTATTCTGTGGTGAGGCGTACTTCGCCTTGAGATTTGTGGATGACAATTGATATACGAGAACGTCAGGCAAATACACACACACACACACACACACGCGCACACACACACACACACACACGCACGCACGCACGCACGCACGCACGCACGCACGCACGCACGCACGCACGCACGCACACGCACACGCACACGCACACGCACACGCACACGCACACGCGCGCGCGCGCGCGCACACACATATATAGACACACAGACATATATACAAAATAGCAATGCCCAATTCCAGAACGTGTTTCTGACGTTAATCCTATATCAACTCCGCCTTGTGTAAGCGCATAGCGCAAGTGTATTTGAGACGCACCTGATATTGATCCTGGAACCATTCGTCACTATCTAATTATGTTCCAAAAAACGTAATGTGTAAAACGAAATGTGTTCGGGATCTTGATATGATATTAAGGCTAAGGTCGCGGCAGTTCGTACATCTGATACAGTTCAATTTGTGAACGCTCGCTCGTCGCCCCTCTGCCCACTGGCGTCCAGACCGCAGCCTCTGACCTGAGTGCCCGCTCGAAGCGAAGCGTGCAGCAGGGCCGCGGCGTTTGCATACGTTTAATAAGAACACTGTACGCTCCGCCCCGCTTCACGCCCGAGTCGAGCGGTCACTCAGGCTTTATTGTTAATTTGAAATTCGATTTAGTTGCAAACACGAGGCCCAGCCAGTCGACTGGGTAACGCGTCGCACGCATGTTAGGTAGAACTAAATGTCAGTGTTCATCATTGCAGCGCGAGAAGGGTTGAACGTCATTGTTGTTAGTAATAGTCATAAGTACTAAGCTAAAAACGAGACCGACACTAATCCCCGGCCTGCATTCGGTACGTACCTACCTAAACAACGATAACGAACAATGGACGGTGGAATAACTCAAACGGCGCAGTGCTAAAAGTCGCTAACTGCTAATTTTCAGTTTTTGATATTGACATGATGTATAAATGTATATTCATATTCATATTTATTCATAAAACCAGTTTAAATGTCATAAAGTAGAAAATTAAATACATTTAAAAACAATAACATGTATTGACATGTTTTGACTGAATTTAAAACTCAGGGCGTCCGGGGTTCGGATTATGTCCGTAAGTTGATATTTGCGAGGCAGCTTTAAATAGTTTTTGCTAGTAGCCTATAATCGAAATATTCTAAATGATTAATTGCTGACCGCCCATGACTCGGTTAGTTGCAATATTTACCCATTGTCTTAAAGTATTATGTTATTTTTACGAGTCACATTCAAATCTTTTCTCAACATGCATTAACACCGTACTTAACCTGTAGCCGCCTATTAAATGGCGTCCACCTCTTCAGTGGAATGTAAACCATTTTTAATTAGAAACAGAGTTGCGATTGTTTTGTTTCGTTCCATAAAAAAAAAAGTATCTTTAACAGAACAAACTGTTCCTCTATTTCCTATTTGTACGAGCGAACGAAGTTCTCCGTTTGAGTTTGGGTATATCCGACTTAGGGTTTGCAATCCGGATATCCGGATATCCGAATTATTCGGATATCCGCCCTATTTCAGATCCGGATCCAACGGCTATCCGGATCCGGATATTTCGGATCTTACGGATCTATACAATATACCTTAAATATTCTAAGTAAAATGAAATAAAGCAATATCAAGTTCAGGTTTTATGTACTTAATTTTATAATATACCGATTTAAAAGGATGGCGTATATAAATATGAACACGATATAATATCGCGATGCAAAATCTTACAATTTCAGTAAGAAACAAATCCAAGATCTTTGAAACAATATTTGTAAACTAGGAAAATATATATTTATTGTCTTGACGCATAACTACCTAAACTGAGATTTAAATACTTTTCCACATAGGTAATAAACATTTTAACGAGGATGTTCCCACCACCTAGGTTATTATTATTATCTTGACACTAACAATATCACCAACCAGTGTGGAGGCTGAAATAGTATTTTCATCAGCGGGTTACTTATGCAACCATCTCCGGACACGGCTCAACGTAGATTCATTACATGCGTTGAGTTTCCTGCGTTCACATTACTAAAGAACGGAGAAATCACTTGTAAAAAAAACTAATATTGTGATTATTGCTTTTGGATGCAATCAGAACTATTCACTGTCTTTATGTTTATTGCAGCATCAATATAATTTCACTTAGTTATGACTGGTATTTAATGTGATGATTTTTTTTTATTTTCTTTAATGAATCATGATTACTGATGGTTTGTTCATGAATATCTGATGTTCCTCTCAAAAAGTGTTGAGTGAGATGTGTAGCAAGTTTTTTTTTTATATGATGGTTTTATTTTAATCAAGCATGACATAATATAATATATATTGATTGTTAATAATCTATAATTACTCATGTTCCTTTCTATACTTGCCCTCAACCAATGTGACGACTGAGGCCATAAAACCATAGGCTCGCTTTATCTCTTTTGCATTGTTTTTCATTCTCTTTCTTTATGGGCTCAGGCGTCACTTTGGTTCAGGGCAAGTATAAGACTGATTTATTTCCGAGGTAAAAGTTTTTATTTAATTGTTTCACCTATTTGAATAGTGGGCTACATTGCATTAACAATGTTTCTAATATTTATCAATTGCTGATACGTTGGTAGTTCCTAGCTTTCTAAGACTGATTTACATAATGGAGAGAAACAAGTTTATATACAATTGTTTTATTTTAATTAGTTGTAAGTGGATTGTTGATTTTATAATTATAATTTAGTATGCGGAACCTAAACAATAAAGATTAACCATGATTACAGATATTTGCGGCCTTAATTATCTAACTTGCTTCAAATAAACCTATAAATCAAGAAAAACTACTCTTTTATTTATCGTGGATCCGTTTTATCCGAATTATCCGGATATCCGGATCCGTCAAATTTTAATATCCGAATTATCCGGATCCTAAAAATGGTCGGATCTTGCAAACCCTAATCCGACTACACTACGCTCTACGGATCTCAATTTCTCTACCGATTCTCGTGATTTTTTTTTGGGCAGTTTCAATAATTATATAAATTATTTTTGTCGATTCAGTTTTTTTTATAGTCTGGCTCGCTATTTCTACAGCTCTCAGAGCCACTAATATACTTGATTCAAATTTCGTTGCCAATTTTTTTTGTAAGGTGCCCACCTAAAGGCATATTTTTCAGTTGTGCCCTTCTTCTACAGCGCCTTTGAAAAATCGAACCGTGACCAATTCGCCTTATCACGCGACCGAATGGTTTCGGCTCCTTTGCCACACAACGGCGATAGTTTGCACGGGAAAGTGCACTAGAAATATGACATTGACAGTTACCACACTTATGCTCGAATGGTAGAAAAATGGTAGTCATTTGTCATAGTCATATTGAAATATGATTGTGGTAATGTGAAAATTTACAGTAAATGTTAGAGGGACACAATGGCGGATTCACGCTTCTTTTACATATGTTTACTGAAGCAGTTGTTATTATTCATTGTGTACAACATAAACGACGCAGAGCATGTTTCATTTGTGTGCCTTAGCGTTAGTTAGTTAGTTTTACTGGGCATTTTGCGCAAATCTACATCCAATGTACCTAAATATTTTGCGTGAAAGGATTAGACCGGTTTCCTCACGATGTCTTCCTTCACCGAAAAGCTAACGGTAAATATTTCGTACATAAGTTCCGAAAAACTTATTGGTACGAGCCGGGATTCGAACCCACGACCGCCGCTTGACAGCCGCATGCCTGAACCACTAGGCTACTGTGCCTTAGCCTTTATGATACACTTAATTTTCACACTGGATAAAAATAAATTGGATTGGCCATCTCGATTGCATCTTACTCATTTCGATACGCAACAGCTCTGAAGACATATCCAAAGAGTACTATTATAATCATGTTTTGCTGCACTAGGACAATAAATTGTGCTTTTTGCGTTCTGTATAACGATATCACTTAGTTTTTTGCTGAGTTAACTCGCTGAAGACCTCGCAATGAAGGCAATGTTAATAGTGTCATAAAAATACGATCTGTCCAATTATATTGTCAGTGTAGAAAACTCGTTCCGGTATAATTGTTGATATGATTCTGAGCAGGCAATTCGGATTCGCGGCAATGGCTTTATGAGTTACAATAGGGTTAGTTCGGTTTGGGTAAGATTGTCACCTAATATTTATTTTATGTAGATACATACGTCTCTGAAGTGTCATGGTTATATACATTTTTGATATGGTCCTTCATTCGATCATCAAACTTATCAAAATTCGTCTGGTAAGGTAGAAGTACTAGTGCCCGACGCGGTACTAGTACTCGACGAATATAATTTAACTAGCGAATAATAAACTAAGATTGATCACGACATCATTTTTAAGTTGCTAAATGTTAGTGACTTCAATATTTCTTATCACAATTTCAAGACAAATAACTTATTTATAAGTTATGAACATATTTGTTAAAACCAGCTGCCATCAATTGGGACAATGAGTTAAACCTTCAAGTCCCAATAAATGTCAGTCTGTCATTCATGACATTTGTACTGAAATGACATCTATTGGGACTGCCAGCATAACCGCCTGCCATTTACTCGTACATTCGGATTGATTACCTAATTCTTATATTATCAGGATTTTTTATAAGATCACCATATGAAACGAATTCCATATCAGTAACTTGAGTAAATACCTCGTCTCCCAAACCGTATGAAACTGTTTAATACATCTTAAATGAGCATAATATCGTGATTCAAATAAGTATTTTCTGTTCACATGTCGGGCACTAGTACTTCTACCTTATGTATCGTTTTGTTTACGACAAACTTCTTAGTAATTAACGAAATTATAGTTAGTTTCGAAACTAGGACAGAACTGTCACAAGGCAATTAAGTTTTAGCGACGAAGCTAATTGTACTTAAGAATTACAAAGCTGGCCATTTTTAGATACACTACTTTAGATTATATACATAGTAAGTAATGTGTCGAACTAAACAAGTATCATTTGTAAAGATACATTTATTTTTGATGTAAAAGTATCCCACAGACCAATTGTGTAAAACAGATTTGCAGGGGTTTTGTATAAAGTATAATTCTGTTGATGGATTAATAAATATATAAATAAAAAATAATTGACGACCGCTCAAACAATCGGTAGAAGTATAAGAATGTCAAAACTTTAGCGCTTATAAATAGTTAGCGCGGCCCGTTTGGATATCCAAACGGATGAAACCCAACGCGCCGTCCAAAAGGAACAATCGTGACCGACCATTTTTCTATCGCTGTCCATTATTTTTGCTAACAACCAGTTTTGTCCCTCAATGGAATTAAACTGTCGGACACTATAGGAAATTGTGTCGTAAAGAAATGCCTTTCTATGGCTATTGGCTACAAAAAAAGAGGAAGTGGAAGACCTCAAATGACCTGGTTGACGAATGTCCAGAGAGACATGTCAGCCTCGGACTTAAGGAAGAGTATACTGCATGGCGCCGCATGATAGAGAAAGCCGACCCCGTAACAGGAAAAGGCAAGGACAAAGAAGAAGATTATAGGAAATTGTGCGGAGATTGTACAGAATCACGGGCTCTTCCAACCTACCAAATTTGAATCTGACAAAATATTAAAGTTGAAATCATTCTCCTAGCGTTTTCCCCGGTTGCACCCTAATGGAACCCGGGGTCCGGGGTCCGCTTTTACGAAGAAAAAAAGTCGACAACGATAGAATAATCGGTCTAACTACCTGTGGCCGCAGCCGCACCCGTGAATTTGGTCGAATCACGTACGGGGCAATCCATTTGGATGAATACATTTGTCACAGAGACAAGACGCGTGTAAATGGCCAGCTTGTAAAACGTTCGTTATTGAATGCCCTTCGGCGTCGTATCTAATATAAACTTGTTTGTTGCGACAATGCTCAAAGGTAAAGTTAGATATTTCGTTCAATCTTCTCTCTCGTAAAGTAAACAATTCAAAATGTTAGGCACGAAAGCTGCAATTTATTTGCATCCAATATCACAATGGATATGTCTTTATTACCTTTATTTAAAACTCGCTTATAGGTACGTAAACATTTATTTTATTGTTAAATATACTTTTAGCATTATTACTCGCGTTATTTTGTTATTATAAATTAACCATATTCTTCAAAAGTCAATACAAACGCATTCAAACCTCACTCACAACGAATACGTTTAATACAACTAAAACATTAATTTTGCCAACCGGTAGCTTTACATTCTTCAATTCTAAACTTGCATTAACAACGTTATTCCAATACTGACAAAGTTGTTTTTGCTACACCGTTCCATATGGCCTGTTCTTTACGCGAAGAAGAGAGTAACCGTCATGTTTTTCCAACTTAGATACATCACTGTGTAAGAATAATGGTTGAAGTATGGAGGTGAGTATCCAGTGAGTTTTAAATCACGGTAGGTGTAAATATCCCGCGGTTTCCGCGACGTAAACCCATTCGTTTCGTGCAGTCATTATGTATCCGACGCACTGCCGTTTCGCCACTGATGTTGAATTACTTTGGACTTATCGCGTATGATTGTAAGGGAAATGTTGTTGTGAGTGTCCTCTTTGTTTTTCACATGCGGTAGAGTTGGAGGGGAGGGGTAGACACATTTGCGCGCATAGGTACTCGCTGATTTTTTTTATACCGCAGGATTGTCTTTGTGTGATATGCCTCGTCGTCTGTGTCGCGCTACCTCGTTAGCTTATAGTGCGGATTCTTATTGATCGGATCTTATCTTAAGACCCATTGGGCTAACAAAGAACACAAAATACTCAACATTGCTAACTAGTATTTTTTATCCTTTCCTTCAAAATCAAAATATTTATTTTGCAAATAGGCTTATGCTAGCTCTTTTACATGTCATGTTTTAACTTAACTACAGGTATTTTACATATAAATGCTTCTTTATCATCTATAAATTCCTTTACAGTATAATAGGATTTCTGTATAAGTTGGCGTTTAACGCTGGACTTAAATCTATTCATTGTCAATTTTAGTATATCAGAAGGTAACTTATTGTAAAAACGTACACAGTTCCCCATAAACGACATATTCACTTAGACATAAAACCACTTTTTGGTTGGAAATGTGTTGATGTTTACTACGTTTATTTTACAGTATCAATTAGCGGTTACACTTAACAATAAAAGACAATCGCTTTGTTTACCAATTTACAATGAAAGACAATCGCATTGTTTACAAGGCACAAAGAGAAGTGAATTCGGTCCCGAAAAAGAACCATCACCATACACACGTTTATCAGTTTACGAATGACACTTTCGTACAGCACTACTAATTTAATAGATTCGCTATCACACTAGTTCTTACATTTAAGCGGCTACCGCGAAATGAATACTGAGTTTTTTCGTGTAATTCCCTCTCGGTCGCTCGAATTAGTAGGTGCCATTGAGAGATTCAAGAAGCGAACTTCGTTTTCGTTTCGCGATAGCCGCGCTGGTATATTTGTCGGTAAAAACGACGCTAGGCGATGGCCGTCAAGAAAAAGACGCACTTTATTCGTAAAGATCACGTGATTCCATTTCTTTTCACTTATATGTACTCAATCGCCCATAGGTTAGCTGGAAGTGATCCCTTGTAGGGATAAGTTCGCCTTTGTAGTTTAATCTTGTATGTGTTATTGTGTACAATAAAGTTACCAACATACATTTACTACTATATCGCAAATATAACTGTTCCTTTTTACGGGTAAGCGAATGTACAGAACCTGTCTTGATATAAATACATTGATTGACCGAGACTGATTGCGATGTTGCAAAAAACGCGCGTGCGCTTAAAGGATAAGCTCGGCGTAAATGTCAGATATAGATCCGTGAATCCAATTACGTTAAAAGCAGCACAGATTCTTTTTTCGTAGCATGGAGGTGTGTTTTATTTGTAGTTACAACAACTCCTTTATATTTGACCAGTTTGTTTCTTTTATGATAAAATTAACATGTATATATACGGCATCGAACTCCTTATATCTTAAATAATGAACACTTTAAAGATAATTATAGGCGAAAATAAATTTATCGAATTGTGTAGGCATTTCCGGGTTGACTAAGCCCGATTGAACAAATGTTTCTTATAAAAAAAAATTAAGGGTTTAATAAATGTTTTTAATTTGCTATTTGCTGTTGCAATACACTTTATTACACAAAACACAGAAATGTACAAATGGCTAGCTAAACATAGAAAAAAAAAAGAAAACAACATAGCTACATACCCAACTATAAAAAGAATACACCATCCAAAAGGTCCGCCTGCGGCATGGTCCCCAAAACGCTGGCCGCGTTACCTCTTTGTATCGCTAGAGAAATTCTCTGCGCGAGGTAAGCGCCGGCTCTGGGGTCCCCTGAGGTGTCGACCAGCCGCGACGACAGGGCTCTAATAAATGCCTTCATGTCAGTCGACCAGGGTCCAAGTGTCTCCACTGCAAGCGCCGCAAACTCGTAGTCTTATTTGCTATTAGTACATTTTATAATTTTGATTTTATTGGCTAATGAATCACAAACTCAAACTCAGAATGATCTTTATTCAAGTAGGCCTAGTAACAAGCACTTTCAAATCGTCAGTAAATTTTTTAGAGTAATTTTATGATATAAAAATTGTATAAAAAATACTAGTAGAATATTTCTAGAAAAACAATCTAATGTCAAAAAACAAAATATTACGAAAATAATAGATTAAAAGTTCAGTCAAAATTAGTTCCATGGAGTTTTATCATTCATGTAGTCTTGTGTGCTATAATAAGCTATATAAGAGATAAGTTTACGCTTCACATAGTTCTTGAATTTATTAATAGATAACTCAGTTAAGTTTCCTGGAAGTTTGTTATAAAACCTTACACAATTACCCATGAATGATTTTTTAATTTTTTGGAGCCGAGTGGTGGGCACCGCGAGCTTATGCTTATTTCTAGTATTAATATTATGTATGTCACAGTTTTTCCTAAAATTGACATTGTTTTTATGTACATACAAAAGGTTTTCATAGATATATTGACAATGTAATGTCATTATATTCATATTTTGTTGAGCACATTGTTGAGGTTAAATTTAAATTCCGTTCAATAATTCGAACCATAGTAATTGCAAGTGTTTCTGATAGATTAGTTTTAATTGGGATCCACTGTACAAATTAATATTTCATAATGCGGATGCATAATGAACATAATGATACACTACACTGATCGCATCTGTTTAATGCACCGAATGTGTGATTGTTATCTACTATGTTTGTTTTCACTCATACACACTTATCAAGTTATTAATTGTATGCCACAACCAGCAATTAAAGCAATCTGGTAAGTTAGCTATCTAAATGGCCGGGCGTATTGTTACGAATCAGGTTATTCATAGTATCTGATGGAAGGTTTAAGTTAGTAAAAGTTACTAGGTAAAACTTAACTTTTACTTGTTGATTTAACAGTATATTTTTCATCAACTTTTATTTAAATTGCAATGTAAGTATGTTTTTCTGTCGCAAATTTAGCAACTGAATTTTAAAGCAGCTATCGATTAAACAAAAATTTAGCATATACGTTTAGTTTGAATGACTATTCAATATTATGGAAACACACAGCTGGTCTGATTAGAATGATTAGTTGGAAGGTGGCTATAGGAACTCCACAATTACACTACAGAAACTCATTAGAACACTTTCAATTTGTAGTTGATGACTGCAAAAAAGGCCGTCAGATCTCTTATCCTTAAGAAAAGTCAGATTTCATGGTAGATTTAGCGCGCTCCACACGCCCCCACGCCCCACGCCCTTTTTGAACAAAAATAAAGCATTTCAGTTGGTGAAGTGAAAAGTAAAATGTCTGGCATTGCATCATTACGTTGCTACTCGCTACGCATTTACTCCACTCGGCGTAGGGGTCGCTACGTGTGCTACGCCACAGGTTGAAAACGGCGAACCCATTTTGGTAACAAGCTTTCGCTGTTCGTACCTATATAAATAAATATTTCCGTACATTCTCACACAAATCGACTTCCTCTCAAACTGAGCAAAGCTCGTACTATGAGTACTATATAGACAACGATCAACATATTATGATATTTAAATAGATAAATAAATACTTAAATACATACGAAACATCCATATATTAGTGTGTAGTTTATATATTAAAATTGTATGACGTTTCCGTGAGTCCCCAACGGAGTAAATGCCCTTTCCAGTCGGTATTCGAACCCAGGACCTCTAGCTTCGTAGGCAGGGTCACTATCACTACCAACTAGGCTAAACCAGTCGTCTGAATACATACTTACAGTATGGTGTCCTTCGAAATTAGACAATTTTTCCGATTGAGCTGTATTCGGCATACTTATGTCAGTTCGCTGACAATCCAATAGACATAGAAACACTTCATTTAAGTAACATCACATTGTATACATAGTTACAGTGTACAAATTAGGCTTAAATATTACGGCACTATCGAGCTGTTCTGATGATGGAGACAGAAGGTTGCCATAGCAACTCCTAAACTACTTAAAATAAACCCGTCCTGTACATTTTTACTCTCTGGAGTTTATGACAGTACAAGCGGCAATAAAGCTTGTACCAAAAATATAATCTTTGACAGAAACTTATATTAGGACTTCGTCCACATGTTTGTTCAGATTAAGATCTTATAAAGGCTATATTTTCTATACTTACCTAAATTTGTTTGTAACGGGTAATCTCTGCACCTATTATATTAGTGTTAAATAAGCCCAATTGAAGAATTGTTTCTTATTGAAGAATAATAAAAACTAAAGGTACTAATTATTCTTTTTAATTTACTATATTTAAGTATATATTATAAAGATGAATGCAGGAAACCAGAACGAGGTCTTTGCTCTGCGGGAGGGCTAGCTATAGTGAGGCCAACAAGAATATGATACATGTTTATACGAAACGATGCATCTGTATAACATGTTCAGGGCAAAGTAAACGATCGATTGTGATACAATTTATCGGTATACATGATAGAGTTATCTAGGGTATTAGCAGTTAGTCACAGACGATAAATGTTCTTTACACTGCTCAAAAGTGAATGTTATCATTAGATCTGCTAAAGATTTTTTGTCTGAATGAAGTTGGCGCCCACAATTTATCTGCTTTGCCTTATGCTTGACTGGCGGAGAATGATTTAGAGCATTAAGTCTGCTTTTTGTACCAGTAGTTATTCTATTGTGCAATAAAGATGAAATAAATAAAAAATCAAATCATCATCATCAAATAAAATGCTAAAGCCTCTGAGCTTGTGTCGGTTATCATTGTAACCTGTACAATAAAATATACATAAGTAAATGTACACGACTCTGTCAAATCGAGGAAGTATGTAGAAAAATATGGATAGCGAACATGTTATATAGTACATAAAATTTGTCTATAATTGCCCCCTAATAATTTATTATTTAAATAATAATATTAGCTGCTCGTGCGGCTGCGCCCGCATATTACAACTCAGGCAAAGCGTTGGGATACAATATACAATATAGCCTATGTGCATTCTGAGATCCATTCTATGAACTGGTGAAAGAGTTTTTGAAATCGGGTGAGTAGTTGCGGAGATTATACACAGTCAGTATACATAAATACTTACACAGAGACACTCACAAACTTTCTTTATAAATCAAATCATATCAAACATTTATTCGTAACACGACACAACATACATTATTACAAGAAAAAGACACAAGACAAAAAGTGAATCTGTGCTGTTTCACGAAAATGGGCCTAACTCAGCATGATGCTGGCTCTGCAGCCAGCGCTGATCTTCCGTTGGGTCCATCAAGTGAGGACACGGTACGTAAAACTTGTAATACATTACAATAACAAAAAAATCGGAAATTAGACAACATGAAATTTAAAAAATGAAGTATAGATAAATGTAGCTCCAGACCCTGTAAGTAGCTATTGAAACGTATTTACAATCTGTGTTGCTTTATCAGTAAACGTAACGAGCAGTCGGCTTTGTAATATAGGGAAAAAAGCCTATGGATTTGTACATCACAGCCCACTCCAATCAGTTTAATGGACGGAGGGTATTTTGTAACAAAACGCGCACAGCAAGCGTTGGTAAACTGACTAGCTACACAATATATTCATGTGTACACGGGCCTAACACGAATATCATCTACGGTTTAACGTCATACGTATCCGAAATACAGTATTTGAAAGTGACAATAAATATTATATTCATTACCAACAAACAAAAGTTGCGAAAATATTGAGAAAATTAGTGAAGCGTAAGTAATTTTTGTTATTTTAAACTTTTTTTTAATACAAAGGCCAAAAAAGGGACGCTGTTTGGCGAAAGAAAACGGTAACGCAATCAATAGGGGTGTAAACACCAAATAATGATGAATTTTCTCGAAAAAGGATTAAAAATATTGTCAAATGGAGAAAAAAGTAAAGCAGGGGATTAATACTCGTAATCACAAATTTATAATTGTCCAAAGTTTTAAGAGGAGGTATATCCTGTCCCTTTCCCGCAAAACGCACCTTCATATGAAACGATTGTCATTTTCTATGACGCTCGGGGATCGTGACGTCACGATCCCCGATAGTTTTCTCTCTCTAACAAGCAATATTAAAATGCTGAGCCAGTGTCCGGTTGCCGCAGAGACACACTTGTTTCATGTTTTATATGTTTTTCTTGTTTATTGTATTTTTTAATATGTGTGTCCTGTGTGTTTGTGAATAAATGTATCTTTCTTTCTTTTCTTTGGTGGTAGCTTGGTAATTTTTCGAGATATCTGAATAGGATTTTCGTCACTAGGCATATTTTTTTGCTGTCTTTCTTTTGTAGTAATTACATGAGTCTATGTATTTTGACGTGTCATAAAAAGTGGCTGATTTGACTGTCAGTCAATATACTTACGTGGGTAATTGACTTAATCACGGCCTAGTGATAATCGGAAAACTAGAAAAATCTGTATTATCCACAACAATCTGTCAAGGAACTACGTATTAACTCAAACCGGCGCATTAAGTTATCTCAGATCGTTACTCGAGCGCTACTGCTCCGCATAACGTTATGGATTGTAATAATTACACGAGCAGCTCATAGCACGCTTCATAAGACACTATAGCTAATTTATCTATTAAACTATTATGTACGGTAGACAGTAGTACGTAGTACGAGCAAACAAGAATAGAGTATTTTAGTCTCTATGGACAACAGCGTCCATGTTTGATATTCATGCATTTAAGTATTTAAAAATGATAGTAAAATAGCAAAGTTAAGTTGAAGCGTATTGTTTTATTTAGTATTGTCGCTCGTGAGTTTTGTCAAAGTCAAAGTCAAAGTGATTTATTCTTCAATTTAGGCATATTACATGCACCTATGAATGTCGATAAACTACCACCGGTTCGGAAAGTAAACCTCTGCCTCGAGAAGAACATCATTTTTTCAAAACAGTATACAATATAACATTTCAGTATCAGAGTATTATAAAATTTTAAAATTACATTGCTACAGTAGAAAGCCTATTTATTTTACGACAGATTTCTAGTGCTTGACGCCTATTTATTGTACGACAGATTTGTTGATTGTAAGAATAATTTATGATTGTGAACTTTTGCCACCTATATTTTGATTGCGCAGTAACATACATACACATACAAAATGCGAATTTAATTCCATAAGGAATCCATTACCAGTCAAGCTGTAAGTCAAACGGGGAATAATCAATTTCTCAATATTAAATATTCTGTTCTTGCATAATTATGTACTTGTATTTTGCCCTCAAATATTTTAAGTAAGTATACAATAATGGCCACTCGAATAGGTCCTCTATAAACGATTTTCATAGATTCAGTGATCGTTATAAATAACATTTTGCCTCCGTTTGACAAGTTAGCGCATTAATTGCCCCGAGCCTGGTTACAAAAGGGCGTACAACGCATTTCGATTTCAATGGGTCTTATGTCGTTCCTTTAACAGGGCGGGTTGTACGTCAAACGGTAGGATTTAAGTGATTTAGGTCACTGTTTCAAACACATAAATAACTAGGAGTTTACTCGCAAAAAGGACTATTGATTTATGATGGAGATATGCCTTTATGTTCGGTTTATAACGATTATGATTATGTTTGCGTAACCTTAAATTAAGCCAGCATTTTAGATAGTACTGATTTTATAAAGATCCAAAGTTTGTTAGTTAGTAACTTTTATTACGACGAAGTTACCAATTGCCGATCTTGTATATATGTCACATTACACAGTTTTGAGGTAGTTACTCACTCCAAATTTGGCCTGCATAACAAAACAGTAACTAATTGTACCAACTTAAAAAAGATTAGTGTAAATAAATAAAAAAATGTATGTAACTGTACGATTAAATCGGTTACATCTTTTTATTAAATACATATTTATATGAGATCATACTCTGCACTCCTGACTATTCGCCTAGTGACTGCAAAACAGCCACATCTCAAAAGTGTTTTACTTATGAGATGTGACCATAATGCAGTGTGCACATACTCGACATCCGAATGTGTCACGCCGCCGGCATCACACTAGTGTGTGGCGAAGCCTTTAGGGCTAGGGAATTAGTTAAACATGCAATTGCGTCTGCGCAGGGCTTTCTCCTCGGCAGGAAGAGGAAGTTGCGTGCGTGCCGTTATGCCACTTCGCGTAGGGACTGTGCCACGTGAACTGGCATTTGTATACTAAAATCCATCGTAATCCGTTCAGCCGTTTTTGCGTGTTTTAGTAAAACAAACATACAAACCTTCGCATTTATAATATCAGTAGGCTTGTAGTACCCGCCTGGGATGCATGGAGAAAGTTTCGGTGACATCTTTAGTTGAGTCAGCATCAAAAGTAGCTGCACAAACGAAGACGTCAATATCTTTATTAAAAGGGATTATATGAGATACCAATCCCTGTATGGTTTGCTACAGCTATTTAGTCTACGGTCAGGGAGGTATTTTAAGTTGACCAAAAAAAAAATATATTTGAATGTTTTAGGCGTATCTGTCATGTCAAAACCACATTATATCTATTTGTTTTTTTTGTTTCTAGTTTTTAATGTATTTTGGTTTAAGGAATATTTTGTGTCTGTTTCGAATAAATAGTTTTCATTTCATTTCATGTCTTCCTCCGTAAATTCGCAAATCGTGCCTGAAGTAGTTTTTTCGTTATACGTTTTTTTATTCCCTTTGCTTTTTTTACAGCTGTGTTTTGAGTAGTCATCATCATCATCATCATCATATCAGCCGAAAGACGTCCACTGCTGGACATAGGCCTCCCCCAGAGAGTTCCAAATTGACCGGTCCTGCGCCACCCGCATCCAGCGGACTCCCGCGACCTTTACCAGGTCATCAGTCCACCTTGTGGGGGGCCTACCCACGCCGCGCCTTCCGGTACGTGGTCGCCACTCGAGAACCTTTCCGCCCCAACGGCCATCGGTTCTACGTGCCGGTATTGGTTTTGAGTAGTGATACAATATAATTTTGCTCTTAAACCTGCATATTCTGTAATAATTTCACCACCCATCTCATCTTTAAAGTATCCGGGTATCTTACTGTTCATAGAAGGTATGTGAAATATATTTATTCCTATACTTATTACGTTTGCAGCGGTGTATCATGTTTGTAATCCTTTCATTCGCCATTTACGCGGTTCCTCTGTGCAAGCACAAAGCTGACCTCTGAACCCCGTGTTGACATATTGGGAAAGCACACAACGCGATAGAAAAATCTTTAACCGTTGATACGTTGTGAGTATAGCGAAGTTTCGTTAAATCTATACGTACTTCTATACTAATATTATATGAAGAGGGACAAAAGGTCTGCACATGTGAGTTTGTAGCTTTGTAAGTTTTCCGATTTCAAAAAAATCTTTCAATAGTGTATAGATTGGACTTTCTGGATGGACCGGATCGTAACCGGTTTTTTCAAAAGTCCCCGAAGTAGTAATATTTTGAATTATTTTAGGCTCTTAATGTGGGACTCTATCATGTATTTAGGTATTGTCTAGTTAACAATAAATGTTCCCTTGCGGAGCATATAATGCAAAGTACGACGGTGTGCAGCACAAAATGGAGACAACCTTACATACGAGAGCAATCAAAGAGGCATCTGGAACGCAGCTGCCACTGCTGGGACTTAAACTTGTGGCTCGAGTAAATATTTCTTGAATAATAAGTAGTATAATAAAAAATTTATTCGTTTATGTATTTCAGACAAACAGGGAGGGATCCATAAATGTTATAGTACATTGTGTTACAAGTACGGTAAGATATGTATTACGAACGATAGTCTATTAGAAGCCCGACGCCGAAGGCGGAGGGCTTTTACGACTCGAGTTTGTAATGAGGCGATACGGGCGCGAGAACACTCGTCCTGAAAAACTCCCGACGAGTTCGAAACATGTTCTGTGTAGTGACCTGAATTCAAGCGTATTATTAATCGTATTTATAATTGTGCAATAATTCGCAAGATTTCATGTCGCTTACGCTCTTTTCACTTTCTTTCATCATCTAGATTTTATATTAGATTTATCCGCAATGATGGGATTAGCGGCGTAGGCCTTTGTCACAGTGACAGGGGTAGGCTAACGACGCGACGCTTACATTTGACACGTCCCCAATAAAGTAAAGGACTTTACCTAACCTTTTCCTAACTAAAATTTTAATTAGGCTTTTAGGTTACCAATTTATTATATGCTTCAAATATATGCGATGAAAATTAACAGGCCAATAAATAAAATATATAATATTTATATATTTATTTGTAAAATATGGCTATTTGCTAATAAATTTCATGAAAAATTGTACGTCGTTTTGTATACCTGCATCAATATCATATCTATACTACCTATCAAAACTATAGAAATAGAGTTTAATTAGTTATTTTTGAGCGCCTTGTTCAAATAACGGTTAAAAGGGGATATATAAACTTTGTGTGAGGACAATTCATCTTCGAAGTGAGGGAATTGGAATTTCGGTACTATACTCTTTGTCAAAATGCAATACTTTTTTTATTGCGGGTCATTTCAAAGCTAAACTGATACTGAAAAATCTGCGTGACAATTACATCGGCCAATCAATTTATTATTATTTTTCAAATAATACTAGTGTTTAACACATCCTGATTACTATAAGTACTCAGGATATACAGGACGTATAAGAAGTAAAGTAAACATACATGTTTTTTTATAAAAATAAACCACATTCAACATCTATATCTTTCTAGCTGTAGCTGCCGCTGCAATAAAATAAGCAAAAATACCGGTTTTATTTCGTTCAATTTCATTCTTTGGTTTATAATATCATTTTTGATCAGGCTGTCTAATAATACGAAATACATAATACAAATTATAAGGAACTACAAAGGTCTTGTATCGATATTATGTATTGGCAACACTGCGTCGATAACTGTCAGAGAATATACTTGTAAGGTTTTTAGGTTAACAGATCTGTTCGAATAATAAATGTGGTTTCTCAATTAATCAATTTGAGTGTAATTTGAGTTTGTATGGGGATTCTAATGTCAACGGAATAAGGATGTGTGTAGTGTGTAGATCATTTTGAGAGTGTTATTCTGCTTATCTACGCTCAAGCACAAAAGAACGGGTACACTTTGTATCTACCTACTTCCGCTGCTGACTCTGTAAGCTGCAAAGTCCCATCGAAATCCAGGTGAAAAGCATCCAAATATCCTTGCAAATTGTTGCATTTTTAATATTCGTAGGATTTAGGAATCCAGGGTATTTCTAACGTATTCGTATTTCGATCATCAAACAACATCGAAATTTTAAAGGATTTAGAAGGCATTGTTGGTGGATTTTACAAAGGTTTTCAGGTTTATGCTTTTTGCTGTATGGGTTGAGGTTTCGTACCAATTCTTTTATGTTTTTTTTTTCTAATTAGAGTTACATTGACACGATACTGAACGAATCGTAATGTTGTAAAAGGAGTACTTGTTAAAGTAGTAAATTAGTGTTTATGGATGATGGATATTCTGAATCAATTTGAAATTAAACTGAATAAAAATTAATTTAGATTAAATCTAATAAAAGTTTTTCAGTAGAGGCGTTCTTGTTTTTACCTTCAAATGTTAAATACATTATAGCTAGCTATCCACGGCGTGGCTGGCGATGGCGGTCCTAGCTAGATGCGGGCGTGAGCCTTGATAAGGCTTGCGAAACCGAACTTACTTAAACACTTGGTCGCATGAAGCACAGTAAAGTGTACAAGTACAAGCAGAGCCATCTCTCTCTGCCCATGCATGAATCGATTAAACAATTCATCGTCACAAGATTAATCGCGATCAATTTAATCGCGATTAAATTATTCGACAGGTTATTCGATTAACGATTAATTAATCGTCATACTAATGGATTAAATTTCACGATTAATTCTCGATGAAAAGTTGAAACACGCTTATTTGTGCACGCTACAAAAATACGATATGTCTTGTCATATGTACACTTGAAAAATCATTCTAGTGTGCTGTGTGAAAGAAACTTATCCCAGTAATACTAAGGTGGTTTTTACAGTGCAGTACTCAAGGGTCTCCTAGGTAAGGGTTTATGGCTTAGATGAGTCATGGAGCACAGGTAGATATTAGAAAGAGAAAGATGGATGAAAGAGCGAGACCAATTTACTTACCCTTCTTATCAGTTGTTTCTATTTGCCAATGCAGTCATTAGTCACTTCACTTGCATTGAACGTTACGGTCATACGGTCAAACCATTCGAGGCAAGATACTTGTTTAAATTTTGTGAAAGTGAGTGCTGCAGTGACGATGAGGATTCTAGCACGAGTAACTAGTTAGATTCGTCAGATAAACATAGTTTTTCAGTTGAAGAAACGATCACTAAAAAGTCAACATTGACTATATCGTCATCGTCCAATCCAATACGATGACGATACAAGATAAAGCGTACGTCCCCTTTGAGTCCTTTGACTGACACCACTTGTCAGAAAGTGACGAATGCTTTGGCATGTTATTTATCAAGCGATAAGCAAGAGAATAATATGCTTCAAGCTCCAGGTATTGTAATAAATTCTTTAAGATGTATCAATGTGCCAACGTAACTCGAGACTTAGCTTCGACAAAAAATATCTTATTTCTTCCTAATATTAATCGAGGGAAAATTAATCTAATTAATTAATTGATTATAACTTTAATCGCGGGATATTAATCTGCGATTAATTTATTCGGGATTAAATTAATCGGAACTCGTAACTCGTTAGATTAAGATTAATTAATCGTCATTTTTAATCGTTGATCGCGATTATGTAGGTTAAACGATTACATATTGCCCATCTCTGAATACAAGTGTGAAAAATATACAGTTAATTTTACACCGCCGAACACATGAAATTTCAACGTCTTAAAACGTGGTGAAGGGGATTTGTTAGATTAGAATTACTGTGCGACCTCCCCATCTCATTTACACCATAAGTGCAAAAAGAGCTTAAGTACTACACAGAATCCAACACAATACCCGTTTTGGAATTATTAGCGCTTTTGTAGCCCCATTAGGTGTATGATCCCGGGAAATCGTCGTTTATATGTAAAAAGGCGTAACTGTAATACAGTCAGAATACTCCTATCTCTTTTCTTTTACGGCAATATTGGTAGTGTAGCGAGCAATGTTGCCTGTAGGCGCTCGTGTAAATAATGTTTCATTAATCGTATAGACAGTTTATGACTGTTATATCGCTAACTAGCTTGTTCATGCTTCGTTCAATGAACAAAGGTGATATGAAAAGTTGAGTTTCGAAACTTAATTTTAGTAACATGGAGTTTAACAAAATCTGCAGGGGTAGCTGAAGACCGCGCGCGAGATGCCCGTGCCAGTCTCTTTCAAAATAGAACACTTAGAAAGAGACGTATAGTTTACGTGCTATTAGTTACCCCCTTATTTATTATTGTTTTACTACATCTTGATGGGGTTTTCGTTTACATCCAGTTCTATCCTGTCCTAGAATTCAAGAATACTTGCGCATACGATATCATAATTTCAAAGGAGCCTGCGGACGCTCGCGTTTATACAATAGAGTAGTTTCCTCATGTTAAAATTGATAACGTAGTGTTGCTGAATGGATAGTAAACCATCAATTAATTGTAATAAAGTGTACATTACTAAATATAATAAAAATCATAAAAAGAAATATTAAAATCTTGAAAGATGAGAAAAATATACATTTTTTTTATAGTCCAAGAGTAAATTTAAAGCTCTACCTTACGCTTTTATAGAAACAAAATTGTAAGACAACTATGGACCTAAACGCAGTATTTCGCGTCCGCAACACCAATTCACGTGATTTTCCATGCATCGATTATAGTACCTACCTACATTTGTGACGTAGTCATACCTTTATGTCAATTAGTATGAAACGTTTCAGCTGCCGCCAGCGAGGTCCGTCTTTGACTCAATTTCTGGGTATGTTCTTTAATTGTAGTTGCTCCCATACAAACATTTGTTCTTCTCCAAAATATGGTTCGAATGGCATCTAAAAAAATTAGGATACAAGCCTATTAACATAATATTTTTAGAAATGTTCCACGCATATTGGCTTTGAAAATAATTTCTCTTATAACCGACATCGCAAGTTGTTGCATGAGTACAGTGACGTTCGTCTCAACCCAAAGACATCTTACGTATGAACTCAGTGGTTCTTCCTTGTTTTAAAGAAACAGTTCTTGATACTAGGCGACCAATTCTCAATCTAAGCGTAAAGTTATAATTGAAAATTCCGCATTGAATACGTTGCGTTATATACACCGTTTTTTTTTTGTTCAGATTTTCATCCATAATTTATATCTGGCTTTAAAGAATATCGCAGACAGAAATTACACAACATAAATTATTCATTCATATTGCAATGCAAAAAGCATTCCACGACTATTCTGTCAAGCATGTCTTATTAATTAGGAGTCTGTGTGATAGGTGTTTATACTTGTCCTCTCACGTGTGAATGATGATCCAAGTCAGCGGGCCTAGCTAGCACAAGTGACGTTGTATTGTGACGCGATAAAAACTACCCTACCGTACCGGAAGGCGCGGCGTGGGTAGGCCCCCCACAAGGTGGACTGATGACCTGGTAAAGGTCGCGGGAGTCCGCTGGATGCGGGTGGCGCAGGACCGGTCAATTTGGAACTCTCTGGGGGAGGCCTATGTCCAGCAGTGGACGTCTTTCGGCTGATATGATGATGATGATGATGAAAAACTACCCTCCTCTTTCTGAATTTGCACAGTGCGAGTGAGACAGGAGTAGCTGAGTCGCACGTGACCCGACTTGGAACTTGGAAGCAAGCTCAGGTCAGGTATTCAAGATCCCTGTAGCCCGCGCATTAGAATACAGCTACGGTATCCCCTGCCTGTCGTACAAGGCGCCTAAATGGGGTCCTCGGGGTGGTACACGGTTGCAGTTGGGGGCTGCAATCGTAGAATAAAAAAAGGAAAGGACCCTCAGAGCCATGACGCTAGGGCGGCACTGGTGCGTTCCGTAGGAGATCCCAGAGCCGTCCGAAATGCGTCAAGGAGACCATCGAGGGGTTTTTAGTCGGTGCGAGTCTGACATGTATTTATTTATTGAACCTACGCGCTATCCCCGCGGCGTGGAGGTATCCATAACGGATTTTCCTCCCATTAAAAGAGAAAAGGTATTCAAAATAATTTATAAGGCGCAGCCTCGGAATCCACTTGGGCGCGATGTAAATTTTAATTCCAAAATGCCAGTCCATCGATTTATGTCCATGCCACGAGACGATAGATTTGTATGCAGACAGCCTAGACTGACACGGTTAAATTTAATATACTATGAATTATTCGGGAATAACGAGCGGCAATGTACATTGCTGCACTTTATTACGCGCACCGAGAATATTGTGTTTTTCGGCTTCATGAAAACAAATGAAATAGATTTTTTCTGCGGAATATTTTTTATGTCTTCAGGTTCAATAGTTCAATATATCAAATGATGTAGGTACAGTCACGGACTTTATTTATTGACCCATTTAGAGCTCACTTTATACTGGACACTTCATAGCTTCATAGAAAACCAAAATTATACTTGTTCCCAACCAAAGTGACGACTGAGGCCATAAAGAAAGACAATGAAAGACAATGCTAAAGAGATAACGTGAGCCTATGGTTTTATGGCCTCAGTCGTCACTTTGGTTGGGAACAAGTATATTTGACACCTAAATGGCTCAATAATTAAAATCCTTGACCGTACATACGTAGGTACATATTTCTGAAAAACGAATTGGTACGAACCCCGGTTTGAACCCATAACCGCCGTTTGACAGCCACATGCTTGAACCACTAGGCTACCGTAGCTTTTATGTAACAATATAGTTTATTTAGTAAAGCCAAGCTATTTGACATCAACTTCTATTATAGTGCATGTTTATTATGTTCGCGAACAAAAGGATTTCTCATCCCACTTTGTACTGTGGGTATCCAATTTCCTTTATATTGATAACTAGGAGATGAACGTTTTATTTTTTGAAAATCTCTAGAGAGAGGAAGAGGAAGCTCTGGTATAACTAGTACACTAATATAAGACAATTTTAAACATTAGCTATATCGAACCTTTAGTGCGCTTGAATACATTTAATTAAATTAGGTATGTTTTTTTTAATTCTATGTTTATTCATCCTCACTGTGAGTAGGATTGATTACAACTGCCCAGATGTCTAACTCAAGAGGATTAGAAGTCAATAGGGAGTTGGACATTAACGAAGCTATTCAAAAATGGCCACATTGTTCGCTTTGACCACATTATTATGCGTATCTAATTCTGCTTTAGGGATTGTCCTAATACAACGCGACTACGCGATTATCGAGTTTGCGCGAATTCTACTCGCGCGAACGCGCGATCAAACATATTGGACTCGAGTAAGTGTCGTAATTGACAATTGCGCGAACAATTAGAACATCTATTAGAGTCCAATATGTTTGATCGCGCGTTCGCGCGAACTTGCGATAATCACGTTGTATTAGGACGATCCCTTACACGTTGGTAATGTTTTAGCGTCGGTTTAGTAGGTACAGTTATTTAACCCATTCGTCGCCGCAGAAAAAAAATGCGAGGTGGCACTCCCACGCCACACAAGTTTTAAGACTTTTAAATCTATTGTTTGACTTCGTATGACGTCGGTGGCAGGTGGGCTGTAACAGTGACGAACTCGGGTACAAGTCAGTGGCGGCGAATGGTAACCATACGTGATTTCGCACCATGCAGAAAAAAAAATCAAATAATTACGATCTGTATTGACCGCCAGGTCACGACAGTACATCACGAACACACGTACATCAGTTCGTTTTTAGTTTTTATATACAACCTGCACTAAGACATGGCGATGTACCCAAAATGTGATTGTGTCGTGTGTACTCTCGTTACACGGGCCTGGTCTGTTTATACAGTCGCTGGTCTGCATACAAAATGCACTGCACAGCCCCACAGACGAAACGACGTAACAGTAAGCGATCCCGTCTAACATATGGCCATCCTGACTTCCTAGACGTCCCCGCAAACTCTCCCAACTTAAACGAATTTCTTCTACGTGAAATATTAAAACAACTGCAGTTATTGAGTATCGCTTGTTAATAATATGCTAAATTATGCAAGTTGTACTGAGCTTTATGGAAAAGTTGGCCACTTTACAGGGTTTTCTAAGTCGCTGAAGTTTGTCTTTGTAGCTATTAACCTTGCAGGCTCTGATTACTGCAACTTAGCCCTCTAGTCAGCACTAGTTATGTTTTTCTGACTTCGGTAAATCCGAATCATGCGATGATATCTATGTACTTTTTCGAGAACATCGTAAATATATCGAAATTAAAGTATCTAATTTATTATTCGTCGTTGTAGACCTCGTCTAATCGAACGCGCCTCCAAAACGTTTGCTCTCACCTGTAAAGTGTGTTTTTACTCGTATTATATTACTCACTCTGTGCTAATTTTTGACGAAACGTCCGCTGTGGATATTTAACTTTTTGGATGGTTTTGCTTTGAATAAATGTTATAAAAACTCTCCTACTGTAAGCACATAATGTACGGTCGAGGAAATTGAATGTTTGGCACTTTTGGACTCTATTTTGGAGTCTAAAAGTGCTAAACATTGAATTTCATCGACTGTACATACAATGTGCGCGTAAAGGATGGCAATACCTTGTTATATTACACATTTTTACATTTGTTTTCGGACCATTTTAAAAACGATATAATGAAAAATCTATGAATATTTGCAGTATAATATTTGGTTAGTCGTTATTTGCCCGGTTCAATATCCAATTATGAATAACTTATCGAGTGTCGGCCGCCGCTGATGAATCAATTTATTTTATCACTTATATTATATGGCGTGGATTTGTAGAGTTCACACAGACGAACTAATTGGTTTTTTATACTTACGTACCTACTGCTGTATGATAGTAACGTGTATGACTGACTTTATATGGCTGTGATTGATGTATGACTGCGTTCAATCCGAGACTGTTTACGGATAATGTATTTAAACTTGGATATACGACTACACCCGAAGTATCAATCAATTACCTTATATATTATATTAAATAATTACTAATATATAAAAAATATAGAGATGTTTTAACCATCCTAAGAATATTACAAAAATGTCCATTGAAATTAGCAAACGAAGTCTTTCTTAAGTAGAAAACATAAAAGCCAACAAGAGAGCGAATATTTAAAAAAAAACTATTAGAGTCGAACTTGGTACCTGCTCAAACATTATCGGCTTGCTTGCTTGCTCCTAGACTTAGTTTTTAATATTGGCTTCGAGTTAAAATTTGTACGTCCTTACGCTTTTACACATACGGCTACGCGTAAATGTTGAGCCAATATAAGTACCTACAATCCTACATCTCATTCAAATGTCATACTTTTTATCGCGTTCTGCGGTCGTAACATGCTTGCCATTTTTAACCCCCGACGCAAAAAGAGGGGTGTTATAAGTTTGACGTGTCTGTGTGTGTGTGTGTGTGTGGCATCGTAGCTCCGAAACGAATGGACCGATTTTAATGCGGTTTTTTTAGGCCGAAAGCTGACGTGATTGAGATGGTTCTTAGCTACGTTTCAACAAAATTGGTGATATTGAACTTTGAAATGAAAACGTCGGGGGTTTTTCAACTTTTCTAAGTTTTAGTTATATCACTATAGCTAAGAATACACATGCCTGTAAAACGGATCAGTAGCTTGCATATTAGGTAATGGCATGTAGAAGTAACTGACCCACAGTGAATACATTTGCAAGTAAAACTTGCATGCAATCTGCTTCCTTGCATGCCTGTATTTCTGAGCCGTATACACATGACTGTAGCTGGCACACTTGCATTCTGGTTTCACCAGTTTCACGTTGAGCTTGCAATGGAAAACTTTCGAAGTGAATTAAAAGAAGAAAGAAGAAGAGAAAGAATAGGCAGATTTGGGTGAAAAATTGGATTTCCAGAAGGGAAACTACGGAGCAAGTTCATGTCTGCTTACAGAAATGCGACAAGAAGATATAGGTGGTTACAGGAATCATTTAAGAATGCTTCCAGAAAAATTTGATGAATTGTTAGCAAAAGTTGCAGACAAAATTACTCGGGTTCCAAAGACATTCGTATTCTTTGTACAAATGTACTCGTATAAATTGTATCGTCTTGTCATCTCCCCATCGTGACATGATGAATTCAAAAGATAAAGAACAAACAAAAACTTGACGCGAACACAAAACTACAAAAACGTGCACCCCATCGACAACTCTTTTCGCTACTGGCACTGGCATGCCTGTAGCTGTCGCGTGCGTTCACTCATGCCGGTTTTGCAGCCCCCCGCGTCCCCTCCCTCATATTGCATGCTAGTAAATCAAATTGCTTGCAATCTACTTGCTTGCCAGATGCAGGCATGCCAGTTAGTGTATACACATGACAATAGCTGGCACGTGCAAGGAGCTAGTATGCAAGTGTGCCAGTTAAAGGCATGTGTATTCCCGGCTTTATCGCTGTGGATAAGACACCCGTCATCTCATGAGTATGCGAGTGCGGGAGTGACGAATGTCTTATCGACGAATGATAAAATGGTGACCGTGACGGATTTAGTATTCACGTTGCTATAACCATAAAATGATGCACTTATGAGCGAAGGCGACATCCTCTCATCCCGCGAGGCGCCGTGACCTCGGCCTCACCTTGTACAGTCGTTAACAGTACGAATGCTTACGTATTAGGTTAAGGCCTGAGTGACGATCCGCTGTGAGCGAAGCGTGCAGGGTCCATATAAATTGCATTTGTTTTATATAGACGCTGCACGCCCCGCTCACAGCGGAGCCTCCACTAAGGCCTTACACTTAGAGCGGTTACACAGCGTTTTGCAATGGAACCCTCTAGGAAGCGTAGATACTAATTTGTGTTTTAACCCCTGATAGAAAGTTTCTACACTCGTCGTTTCGAGGGGTGTTATAAGCTTAACATGTTTATATATGTGTTTTTGTCTTTTGTTTTTGTCTCTCAGCTCCCATACGGATGATCCTATTTGAGTGCTGTTTTTTAATCGATAGTCTTGTCTGTCGAGATGATTCTTTACTTCTAGCTATGTTTGTTGTCTCGCGGGTGTTTGTTTTTTTTAACTTATGTGGGTCTTATAGCGATCTTCTTACGATAACCACTTTTGACAAACTGGACAGCTTATTTGCAACATTAGATTCTGCCTGTTTGATCCTTGTGGATTTATCTTCTTTCACATACTCATTTAGCTACTGTATGAATCTGACATTGGTACTTTAATTACTTAACGTTGATTAGGTACACCTCTTAACGAAACAAAATATTTTATTAAATAGTTTGTTTCGTGTAAATTTTTGTCACGGTTTCTTTTTTCCTTTGCATTTGTTCTCTGTATCAAACCACTTAACGTTGATACTTAACAGACATGTCACGTGAAGCAGCGTATCAGTATATGAATCTTTTACGTTAACTCAATACGCTGGGTTACTTTTCGAAACTGTGTGCTATGAAAAACGTCGAGCATTGTTCGTGCCAAGAATTCCTTCCATTAGTTTTCATTCGCATAATTCGCGAATGAATCTATTTGTTTTGGCAATGGCGAATCCGATCGTTGTATTCCTTTAAAGGTATGGCAATTTGTGGTGACGTAATATGACGTCCATTTACTTTTATCTTAGAATTTCGTAGGTTATTAAGTTGTTAGAGTCAGTCACGGCTTTGCACGCACAACTCTGGTTTATACTCACCCGTATGCACCCATATTTTTGCACTTGACTGTACTAAGTCCGAGGTAATTAGCGTCGGCGCATGCCCGTGCGCACGTGTCAACGTCCGCAGGTGCGCGCGCATTGGCTGCGGGCGGCCATTGTTGTCGGGGGCGGGCACGCCCCGATGCTACCCTGTCATTACTATATTAATTGGTTTAATTGGGGAATTTAAATTAGGTTTCAATTAGTTTATGTAGTCTGTCAAATCGACCGATTTAAATTAGTGCTAAAATAAATAAAAATAAACACGATGACGGTGACTGGAACAAGTTGAACAAAAAAAGGTTTATTATTCTGTGTTCAAAACCACCAAGATATGATCATCATCAGCCTATACCTAGGGTACGGGATACGGGCAGGTAGTCCCCACGCTGGCCCAGTGCGGATTGGGGTCATCACATACATCTTTGAATTTCTTCTCAGATTCACATTTTCTTACACCAAGGTAATAAAAAAGATTTCAATTTGGGATCCCCCCATATTTTTTACAAATGTTTTGGTTTTGTGTTAAAAGCACAATATGTATATTATGGATAAAGGTTAACCTTTATCCATAATAAATTCCAAAAACAATATTTCGATCGAACAGTCTCCTGTAAAGCGATGATTGAATTAAGACCCATCGACCGACTTAAGTCCTAACTAAGTATGTAGTATTTATAGACCAACGTTTATGTTAGATTTTGTTATTGCTCAATATAACACAAACTGGAACCATAAAAGCCACTGGTGCATGGTCATTGAAATAATTACTTGTCCTATTGGACAAATTTATTTCAGTGTTTTGTGGTCTTATTGTCGAGCAGTGGCAGCAATAGATAGAGTCCGTTTATTACGACTTCGCCTGTAACGACCTACCGATTTTAACGACGTAGAAAGGACCTTGGGTCGTTCTTCTTTTTTACCGACAATGAACCGAGGTTTTTCTGTTTTTTTTTGGTTTTTGAACTATCGAAAATTGTGGTTTTGAAGTGCGATTTAAAAAAAATGTATAGGTTTCTTCATTAGAACTAATTAAAGTTTCCTTTCTGGCCAATATAAATATTCATTTACGGTTGGTATCTAAAAAAAACATGTGACAAAGTGGACTCTTTCAGTGGGGACAACATTTTGGTTTACCACTCTGTCACGGCATTCTACGAAAAAAAAAACATTTAAAAAAATGCTAGTTAGAGAAAGTGAAATATTGAATATCACTAATTAATAAAATAATATGGACGTTCATTTGAACATTATAAAACCGTAAACATCATTACTCAAATGAGATGCCGTAATAAGACGAAGGACAGGCTATTGTCGGTCGAAAAGAAGAACGACCCCCTTATGTTTATTTTTTTGTGAAAGAACATCAGTCCGTTTCTGCATCGTTCTCTTAGTGCATAATATTACCGCCCCCTTGACTGTTGCTATTTCCGGATTCTACTGCTGCCTTGACGTGCTGATATTACAATACAAATAAATACTTTTCTCCTTTTGAGGTGCCTACGAAACCCTAAAAATAACAACATTTGTGAAAAAAAAAACAGTCGCGAGTTCTACAGCTCACAGAGGCACTAGATTGTTTTGTGCCCACTTTATACTAGGCATATTAGAATATTTGTTACACATAAATACGTACTCAAAAAGTGCCTCTGTAAAACAGCTAAAATCCTTTAATTATCAACATCATTACATTACTATTCATTCAGCCTATTTTGCTATTCTATATAATTTTAATATGTACTCGTATTATCAATTTTGAAACGATATTTTCTTATTTCAGTATCATAAGCAATTTTTTCGAAGAATAAGACAGCCATTGGGTACTTTACCGTATTGTCCATTGTTACTGAAAGCTTTAAAAGTTCGCTCTTTGTTTGCAGCCGTGAATATGTTTAGATTGAAATAAATACTTTATCTTGAATGTACTTAAATTTTTTGATGATAGTATAAACATATACCTACACATTGTAGTTGTACTATTTACACTCAAACATTATAAATACAATACAATATATTGAGGACTTCGATAGCTCAAGTAGTAGTTGTGAACTTGAAAGCAATTTTAATACAATGACAGAAAACAAAATACATCATTCATAATGTAAAAAACGGCAAAATAATAGACAAATGTAAAAGTATGAACAATAAAGGTTGCATCCGCAACACAATACAATACAATACAAATACTCTACATCATACATATTTATGCACAATCAAGTTAAAAAATATGGGTGCATATAACCTACTAATAAATATGTCCCATCGCTCTTATGTCAGCGGATTAAGGTTTCGGCACATATTTATGAGATGATTAAATCCTACTAATCCTACTAATATAGTACTAATCCTACTAATATTATAAATCCGAAAGTTTGGATGTTTAGATGTTTGGATGTTTGTTACTCAATCACGCAAAAAACGGCTAAACGGATTAAGATGAATTTTGGTATACATATCCTACTAATATTATTTTGAAAGTTTGGATGTTTAGAACCCACATGGTTAAACCGGTGGTCATACAATTCATAATAGATTTTACAACGTAGTTCGCTTGGTAGTCGCAAGTGTCGCAACGCAAGATTTGCCTTTTTATAAAGTCACCACTCACCAGCATCAATCAATCAATTCATAATAAAGCGCGCAAAAATAATTGACCCGTCCTAACGGCCCTAGAAATAGAGTAGTGTCAGATATTTATGCGCGTTATTTTGTGGCAGATATTAATGCGACTGCACCATAGTTGACGCGTAGCACTGACAGGCACAGACAATCTGTGTAGAAATACAATAATGAATCGATCTGAATTCTAAACCCTTTAATTCGCAACGTCCACCCGGCTTAACACACTCATAGACCGATTATTGTTGTAATTTTTTCCTATCCAGAATCGTTTGGACTATTCAGCTTCGCCGAAACTTGAACGAAGGACCTTTTTTTTGCGAATAAGGGTTAAGAGAACATAGCATATGAATATGTTCTAAAATCAGAGGTTTCCAGTTATTTTATCTCCCCAATACACAACTGTAAAAGGAGTTTCATTTCAGTCCAGTCATTAACAGCAGCAAAATGCCCAACACTTTCAGTATAATAATAGGAACGAAAATTATAACCCAAGTGCGGAAAAAACAAACTCTCTGCTAAGTAAGAAGCCGAGAGATAAACGTGCCATTACAACAAGCAACGAACGGCTCCACAAAACTCGTTATTATTTCTGCTGCAACACTATTTTAATTAATGCTCGCATATTACCCGCCTCTTGGACGCTGCGCTGGTGAAATGTCTCCATCGCAAATAATCCGATCGCTTTTAAATACAACGAACAGTGTTGTAATTTAAAAGTGATGTTGTACACTATTTACGTACAAAAATATGTTCAATCAACACTACCGACAGATAAATATTCACCTACAAAGTGTTACGGCCAAGCTGCCGATAGACTATAAATTATAAGACTCCAATTGTTGAGTACATGCATTTATTGCGTTTAAGTTTAATAATTAAATTAAATATCTCATTGACAATCAAATTATTTTACAAGAACATTTTTCTTATGACAGTTTCAAACATGAAAGTAAAAGGAATGTCAGGAACACTCGCCGGCCAGCGAGCACGTCATCGCCGCGATGTAAATAGGCGTTAACACAAAGTGCAATTTGATAATGTTTATTCGTAACGTAAAGCTACTGTTACACATGCTCTGTAGTAGCATGCATGTTCGAGCATGCTCAATTATTATGTATGCAAATAGCATGCTCCTTACTAGCAACTTTCCAGATACACATGCTATTGGCTTGAAACTAGCATGCTTTCGTGCCACTAAAGAGCATGTGTAACAGTACCTTCAGGTTAAAAATACGCAACCTCTGACATTCAGCAAAAGGTGCTCTTTAGATCCGTCATTAGCGCTCTTACCGAGGGCCAGTGTCAGCTGGATATTTCCTCGCACGGCGTGCGACATTTTATTGCAAACACGTGTAGAAAGAACACGTGTATGTTGTGTTGTAGGTACCTACTGAACTTGACAGGTTGTATTCAAAAGTTTGATATACACCGTGGGTCCGAATAACCTGACAGAATTTAAATGTCAGAAAATGTTTGCTCAAAACGAATTTTACAGAAATTACTAAGGAACTTAACAAAATAGAAATTTAACGGTAAATTACAATGTTTACAAAAACTGACTGAAACTGATGATTTTTTATTATTCGGCTCTATGTCAATATTAAATTGCAATTTTTTTTTTACTTCAAAAAAGTTTATACATAAACTAATTTTCCTTTATTCGAGATATCTTTTGAGAGAAGAATGAGGGCCCATTAATTGTACTTTGTTAACCTTACTTAGCACAATGCCGTAGGCAGAAGGCTTTCAATTTCCAGTAAAGAGGTAAAAATTAAACTCGATTCCTTAAATTTCTTCTCGGTTGCCGGGGACGCCTGACTTGAACACTATCTAATTATAGTACGTAGTTATCAAACCGATATGACTTTAAAATACCGGAAAACATAAACCAGTACCTATTTGACTATTGAGCAGTATAAACAGTTAAACGCAACTATAACCGGTAAAATATTATCCCCTACAGTATTTTTTGATCTGTGCCGATACCAATAATAACCAGTAACAGGTATAATGTCTGTAAAATGTAATTTTGTAGATTGGTAAGTTTGTATGTTGGGGGTAATCTCAAAAACTATACCTAACCTATTCTAAAAACCCTTTCTTCAGTAGGTTATATATAAAATCTGGGATTATGTGCTATATTTTATCCCGTCGCTTCGCCTAGGCTAGTTAAAACTATTACTCGCTAAGGCCTTGAAACGTTACAAGTGGCTTTCTGATTTATACATCAAGCAAATAACTTCTACCACAATTTTATTTGAACTAAAAGAAAGCTCTATTGTTGGAGCTAAAGTTAGTAGAATAGTGCCCGCCTGCAAGTTAAATTCTAAAGCACTTTAAAACGATTTTAATACAGCTATAGTATTTTCTTGGGTTCTTTGGATTCAATTTGAATTATGAGCAATTGTGTTATGAAAAATATACTTACAGTGACAGCGTTCGAATTCGTCTTAATCAGTGTAACTTAGATTATTTTGTAATTTAATATTTCCCAAACAGGGTCCTGTAAATTAAATTTTAACAGTCCTCAAATTCGTTTAGTAATATCTAATATTTAGGTTTCCAACTTTGGAAGTTTTTGTTAGGTGGGTCGCGCTCCTGTCAGTGTTTGAGACAGGGATCGGAACCGGTTTTTTCAAAAGTCCCCGAAGTAGTCTAATATTTTGAATTATTTTAGGCTCTCAATGTAGGGGCTCTATCATGTATTTAGGTAACATTTTCGTATTATTAAACTGCCTGATCAAAGAATGTTATTATTATCCAAAGAACGTAGTAGAACGATATAATACCGGTATTTTTGTATGGTGAAAATACCGGTATCCGATCCCTGGTTTGAGAGCAGCTATATCATTTGTAGACCTTTTTAATTTAACAAGCCTTTATCCCTTTAATAGACTAGTATATGTTACACCTACCATATGATTGCATTGTTATCTACATCATACTTCGATAGGTACTTCATCGTCATCATCATCGATATCTACCGAATGACGTTGACTGGACATAGGCCTCCCCCAAAGAGTGCCAAAGTGATAGGTTGTGCTTCAGTCCACCTTGTGGTCTACCCACGCTGCGTCTTACGTGGTCGCCACTCGAGAACCTTTCCGCCCCAACGGCCATCGGTCTTGCGTGCAATGTGCGCCCACTGTCGCTTAAGTTTAGCGATTCGGAGGGCTATATCGGTTACCTTAGTTCTGCTGCGGATAGCCTCATTTCTGATGCTTAGCATACTTACCTACTTACAAAGTTCCAAATCGATACGTGTAATGGAAGCGGGTGAAAACTGACATCAAATACTAATATTATAAAGAACTTCGGAATCATTCATCCGATTTCAAAAATTCTTTCACCTGGTTGGTTATAGGCTATATTTTATCCCGCGGGTTTGCCTGCATTCTTTGCAATACGCGGGCGAAGCCGCGCGGGCTGGTAGTCTGATATAAAACCCAGCGGAGATTACCGGCGCGTACGTTTCTTGTCCTATCGATATTGCGCCTTGTTACACCTAGTTCTTGACAGCACACATATTTTCAACAGTAAACGTATCAATGAAATGCGCTATAACTTCCAAGGCTTCCAATAGTGGTTTTATATTATAAGACACGGGACTACAGCGCCTATACACGATCAACGTTCTAAAATATTTTTACTTAGAAGCATATTATTATTTATGACTAGCGGTTCCGCCCGCGTATAAAAAATTAGCAGTACCTGGCATATTCATATCTTACGTCCATGCTGCCTGCCGTAACTTTTTTCTACACGCCGGTGAAAGAATTTTTAAAATCGAAAACTCATCGTTTTATAATATTAGTCTGGATGTAACACTCGAAGTAAAGGAGATAAGAAAAAGAGCCCAGTTTCCAATTTCAGTCTTCAATATAAAACTCACTATCCTGATAAATTCCTCTTTACATAACATATGATACCTACTCGTAGATAGCTTTATTCCCTTGAGATAATAGAGAGATGCGCAGGATTATCGGCATGCAACTTCCACATATCGAGGCTCTTAAACTATACGGGTACATTTTTGTATTTTGATATATATGTTTTTTTTTCAATGGTTCAACGTTACTATTTGAGCATTTAAAATGGAACTGCCACTACTTTGACATAAGGATCATTATTGTTGTACCGTTCATGTAACGTCAAAGCAACTTAAACTAAATGAAGTCACCCTAGCTCGCAATTCATTATCTCCCCCTCTAGTATCCTATAGGAAAGAAATCTCATTTTAAATTCTTTGCACATGTGTTTTCAACGTCGCAGTAATTTACACGTCAATTAATCTTAATTATTTGCTTTTAAAGACGGCAAAAACACTACTGCTCTAGTCTGTACAGTCTGCACGTCTAGCAAGCGCACCCAGGTAATAGAACGGAAACTTAAAAAAACTCTTATCAACCGTACCCTTTCGCCGGGAATTTAGACTCTATCTTCAACAGCGGACGCTTGCTATTCCTAATTACAGTGTAACTATAGATGAGATTGGAAAGATTATCCTTCGTAATGTGAAATAGTAATTGGTCAATCACATGTGGTCAATTGCGCGTACCGCGGTTGGCTTCGTGATTCGACGCCAGACTTGCTATTAGTGATTTTATCGGACTTGTTGAGTTGCAAGAATGCGAAGTTCCACTTGAATTGCTCGATACTATGTCTTCCTTGTTTTTTGAAGATCAGTCATCCTTGACTATTCGTTGTTTGTTGTAAAATGTAAGATTTTTTATCTTTCTTTCAAATCACGTAACTGTGAGAACTGCTGCAGTCTGTGAACCTTTGTTTACATTAGTATGTTTCAACTAAGTTGGTACTGATCCTGTCTACGAAGCTGGAGGTGCTGGGGGTGGTTGGTTCCCTGGGTCTGATCTGGGTTATGTGGTCCCTAGATATTTATTTATGAAACCAAAGAAAAAATTTAAAAATAAATGTATAACTTAATCGGATATATTTCTATTACATTAGCATAAAACACAATAATTCAAGCTGGTAGTGCGGATCACCGAGCAATCTAGGCATCGTAACTTGGACTCCTTTGTCCCGATCGCAATCTCCATAAACCAGCTAAACACCTAGCCGAGATTCCCCTGCTTTCCCCCTCGCGGGGAGAGTGGGGGCACCCGATATACCCCCTCTTTAGATATGCGGGAGTTAAAGTGCCCTATGATTTTGCGACTTCGCCTACTCAAGTTAAGGTGATCTTGATTTGTTTTTTAATTGATTTACCGTCATATCGGCGGGTTCTAAAATCGAAATTTGTATAGTCCTTAAGTATTTAAATGTCACGTAGTCTGACAGGGCTTTGGTCCAACTTAAGCAATTATAGGCTTTAAACCAATGGGATTTAGCGTCGACATTTGCGTAGCACGTTGCAGATATTTATGGATGCTTTACCAATTAACGCGAAGCAAAAAGTACTAGAAGCTATTACCCGGTTTTATAAGAGTGCTCCTGATTTAATTTAAATGTACGCTTTTACCCTTTCACCAATGCTTCTCGTGTTTCAAAGGTTTCCCCATTCAAGTTGTGGAAAGTGAATTTATGTGATAGTGCTAATCAGGTGGATTCGGTTAAGTAGTAGGCTAGTAGGGTGCCATTTGGACCGTATATAAATCCACTTTGCTGATTAATGACGTTATTAAATGTGCTTACATAATTAACCAACATACTTGTATGGCCTTATGGTCCCTATTAATAAACGTTCTTCAAACCTATTATGGCTAAAATGCCGATAAAATTCGTTTTGTCACTTTGGCATAAATTTATGTGTGCAAGAAAGGGACACAACAAATTTTAGGAACAAAGGGTTGATATGTTTTATGAAAGGGTGCTAATGTTTGACTAACAAAGGCGAGAGAGGTTTCTCAAGCCAATTCCCAATCTACAAAGCATCGTAAGCGTTGTTCGATAAAATCTGATTGCATGAACAGTTTGACAAGTTTATTTTACTAATGTAAGTAGGTACTTTACCTCTCAGGACCAGACCTAAAAGTTAACTTTACCTCTCAGTACCAGACCTGTATTTTTGCGCATCACGTTTGGGTTAAACTCTTCCGACACAGGCTCGATCTAGTGTGAGGACTATTGCTTAACTCTATTTGATAAAATTCTTAGGCTAAGCTCTTTGTATTTTTCCCTGTTTGTAACTCACTAAGTAAATAAATAAATTTTGTATTTTGTATTTTTTTTGTATATGGAATGATCGCTGCCGGCGCCATATTTAACATAGAATGGGTCTGTAATCGTCAGAGACCGGAATTTTCATAGCATTTTTTTAGCTGTCATAGTGACTTCTCATTTATCGACTTTTAATGTATAGTGTACTTTGTAATAACGATATTCACGTAATAAAATCCGGGCTCGTTTGGGATGAAACCGTGAAAAACTTTAAGAAGGTGATGAATGATTCCTCAATTATTTGTAATGGAAGGTAAATACAATTTATTGCCTGCAATTACACACAATAAGTTGCTCAATTTCTATTTTTAAATATACATTAAAAGTCGATAAATGAAAAGTCACTATGGCAACTCAAAAATGCCACGAAAATTCCGGTCTCTGGTAATCGTAAGTTGGTGTAACACGCCCTTAGTCAATGAACGTAAAAAGAGCTGCGCAGGGCGCATTTTGTAAGGCGTGCGTTGGACTGTACGCTATTGACAAAAACCAACTAGTACACAATAAGGAGTGGGGAGCTTCTTTTATGATGTATGTCATCGGTTCCGGATAATTCTTTGGGGGTAACAGAGCTGATATTTGGACGACGGATTGTTGGGAGTTAGTTATTAAACATAAAATCAGTGTTCCTAATAGGTCACGGGAGTTATCATAACGTAAAGGTTAGTAACCACTGACGTATATGAGAATGGAGAAATGCCAATACTACCTCGCTAGGAATGCCCTCCGGCAGACCACACATACGGGACCTAATATAATGCGCACGCCCGTGGCTCCTTTAATAGAGGACACGGCTTTGCTCTAAGGCCAGAAAACGAAGTTAGTAATTTAGCACCGTAACCCTCTTAAATTGTTGCTTTGCTTAACCAAGCAGCGACTTACTTGAGCATCTGCTTCAAGGCTATTATACACCAAAAAATATGTCACAACAACTTGCTATAGTTAGAATGAAATTACGTACGTTAGGTAGATCCAAATGTTTATTTTTATATGGAAAAATGACAGTTGAATTGTCCTAACGCGCGTTCAAAACTTATATAGTACTTTACGGTACTTGTCTTTATTTATTTGGTAAACAGTCAACTAAAATTAAAGACACTGGAGCCAATATTTTGACTTTGTACTATTGGTATATAATATAGGGTTCGCAACGCAGGGTTGATATGTAAACAGTTTTTTCTCAAACTTGCAATGAAATGTTCACATGACTTACTTCAAATTAGGTCCGGAAGTACTACATATCTGGTGCGATGAGTGAAGATGATATGTAAAGGAATTTCATACAACGTTACACACCTAAGCCTGCAAAGCTATCGTCTTTTGTTTATAAATGTCGAATTGTAATTGTGACACTGACGTAACGTCTTGGCATTCAACCATGAAAAAAAAACATTAGAACTAATGTAAATGTCACCGGGTAAAAAGTTACCTCAAACAGGTTTAAAAAAAAGTTTGGCGCGTAAATTGAAAAAAGTTTAATGATTAAAAATTATATGTCTGTTTTCTTGCATTGTTGTAGTGCCTCGTCTATATAGTTAGATATAAGTTCAAGTAACAGTAAACTAATACTTAATTTACGGAATAAGCGGAATAATAGTTAGTAAGAAATGTGGGAGTGGGACACAATTCTAGGTTATGATGTGACAGCACTGACAGCTGTCATTTCCTGCTTGATTGACACTTGTAGTCATTGATAATGTTTTGTTCCGAAACGTATTATTTAGTTGTGTTAACCTACAATTAAGACAAATTGACTACTTTTTTATTTTTATTTCATTGCAAGTTTGAGAAAAGCACTATACAAATCTCGGCGAGAAACGGGGTTGCCGGCCGCGTATCCTTATCCACTTCTATATCTACTTGGCCTTCAACCCTTCGTTTCCCGGCCTCTATAGTAATGTACTATTGTACATATCCTTAACCTGAGTAACTTCAATGGCTCACCGACCAAAGCAAGTCTTGGCCTCCAACACCAGTTGTCGCCACTTGATTTTGGCTTGGACACTTCAAAGCTTGAAGATCACACAGGTCTAAACTAAATCGGCGTCGTCGTTCCAACGATACGTGGGTCGCCCGGCGACATACCCTTAATCAACGGACAATTTTGAACCTTATTCGTTTGACTTATGAATGTATTTGTCTTGTCCACAGGTCACCCGTCGCGGCGAGAGAGCGAGTTCAAGAAGCCGTCGCACGCGCCGCAGAACGGGCGCGTCCACCACCGCCCTTATGTACCCTCCAAGGTACGTTATGATCTCTCATTCTTCGCATAGTTTACACGATGATTTTTGTGATATCACACATGTATGTGAACCTCTTTTGCAAACATGCGATTATAAATAACATCTTTGAAGTTAGTTAGTCTTATCTGTGTTGCGTTTTACCCCTTTGGATTAATTATTCATAAAAAAAAGTTCGCTGGCATAATATAGCTCTGATGGCTGCTTTGTTTGACTATTCATTCAAACTACTTATATCTGCGGGTAACTTCGCAAACGTGTCCTGGCTATGGAAATTGTTTACGGTCCACAGTAAAGAGGTGAAGTTAGTTTCCTCGTTCAAAGCTTTTGCTCTGTACCTGTTACTACATACCTAGAGTATGATTGCATTTACGTCGGACATGAAGCATTAGCCCTTCACTAAGCTGGAGTATACACATGTGGAGATATTAATACGACGCTGTCCAATAGTTGTTTTATGCTTAGGAATATCTGTTCATATTCTTGTCATTTATTTATCGCGTATTCTAAGCCTTTCCACGACGCCAATTTGTGTGAAAAGTTATGAAATTATCGCCAGGTTAGCAATGAAAATCATATTAGATGTTGCACACTTGCATGTACAGCAGTTAGCCTTAATGTATGTACATTTGGTTCTGCGGAGTTGTACTACTGCTTTCATAGAATTCGAATTTGAGTATATAACTATCAAAGTAAATATAGAGTTCCATTTGTTACCTGAGAATTATTTCAAATTCAAGTCATAATCATTTTAAATGCAGACGGTGCGCTAAAGTTCGAATTCGACAAAAGCTGTGTCCAATTAGAAAGTCAAGCTTCGAGTAAAGGCTAGTATTAATAATACCTAAAGCTCTGTTATCGCTAAATAAGCTCCGGCCGGAGTAAACCAGCGGTACGGAAAGTTCGTGCAAGTTTTGGTTTTGAAAGTTTAACAAAAAAATAAATTTATGGTCGCCAGCGAGAACTTCTGTTTTTGTTATAATAGTGTTATTCTAAGGTGTTCAGAGTTGTTGTTTGGATGATGACTTACAAATGTATTTGAAGATTGTTAAAGACGGAACGAAGAACCCTGTTAAAGTAAAGTATCCAACACGTATTTTATTACTTATTCTGTGATTCCCTGGCAGGTTGCTTTATTCTTTCGTCTTTTATAATTTTTAAGGTGACTAAAGTTAATAGCAGTCATAATATTCGGTCACATTTTATGACGATGAACAGAAGAACGTATGTATATGTGTGTGTGTGTAATTGTATATTATAGGGAACATAATATATACAATTTCACTTCTACTTGATACCTTCTCAGTCTTCTCTAATCTTCATCAATATTAAAAGGGTATAGTCCTCTGTCGTTGCAGTATTCTCCATTCTAATCTATCGTGGGCTCGTCTTTATTTCTTGGTATGTGTGGCTATACAGCACCATTCCCTCATCCGTGCCATATATGGTATTCTGGGCCTTCTGGGCCTTCCTTTCCCACTTGTTCCTGCCACCACCTTGTGGGTAGGTCCCACAAGGTGGACTGACGAGCTGGTAAAGCTCGCGGGAGTCCGCTGGATGCGGGTGCCGCAGAGATCTATATCCAGCAGTGGACGTCTGTCATCATCATATCAGCCGAAAGACGTCCACTGCTGGATATAGGCCTCTCCCAGTGCAGAGTGCCACTATGATCGGTACTGCGCCACCCGCATCTAGTGGACTCCCGCGAGCTTTACCAGGTCATTAGTCCACCATGTGAGGGGCCTACCCACAAGGTGGTGGCAGGACGTCTTTCGGTTGATATTTATTCATTTATTTATTAGGTCTTAACATATATTAATTATTTTTCAGGGCGATGGGTCTGGTCTAGTGGCACCGCCTGCACCGAAACCGCCTCCCCTCAAGATACCCAACGGCGTTCAATCACAAGTGAGTATATTTTCAAATCTGGTAGTGAGTGGAGTGACGTACGCCTACAAGGCCGGCGGTCCTGGGTTCGAATCCCGGTAAGGGCGTTTATTTGTGTGATGAGGACAAGTTCCTGAGTCTTGGACTTTTTCTATGTATTGAAATATTGTGTTTATACAATAAGTAGGTAGGTTAGGCAGTCCCAACCCTAATGTCATTAGTGTTTTATGAATAAATAAAAAACATTTTGATATCGTCTTCTAGTTCCTAAAGTACAAGCTGTGCTTTGTTTAAACGACTAACATCTTTGGTTTACTACCTACATAATGTCGTATCATGTTACTGTATAGATGTGCGCACCAAAATACTGGTTATATTCATTTCATACGGAACCGTGTCGATAATATTAGTTTTTTCACCTACATCGCAATCTTTAGAAACGCACCACAATAACAATACAATATTTTTACTGCTGTTAAGCCGTAAATCATGCCGCTAGGCCATAAACAGGCCCTAAATTTAATCACCGAACTGGCTAAGGAGGCGTAATGTGTACATAAAACTAGTTTTATATTTGCGCTTCAACAAATCCCGGGGAAGTTTCCTGCTATAACGCTTCAGGTTTATCTTAGGATCTTGTTTATTAACATTTCGTTAAAGTTATTAAGTAATCCGGGAGGTTTTGAGGTTTTAACGATTCCAGAGAAGGTTAATTAAAACATTTTTGGCCTAGTGGGTAGTGATGCTGCCTACGAAGCTGAAGGTCCTGGGTTCGAATCCTGGTAAGGGCAAATATTTGAGTGATGAGCATGAATATTTGTTTCTGAGTCTTGGATGTTTTCTAAGTATTTAAGTATTTACATTTATTATATATACCGTGTTCTAGTACCTATAACACAAGCCTTATTGAGTTCGATTTGTGTAAAATTGCCCCCTAATATTTATTTATTTATTTTTGCTAAGTTGACTTTAGGAATGTTGTGTATGATCGACCAAATAAATTGTATAACGTTCCAACAGACGATAAGTATGTGAAATCAAATAATTCTTTAGCGTATTAAAAAAATGCAGGATTGTGCCAAATCTGTTATATATTCTTCGAAAACGGCATCATAACAATTCCACGTAAAAGCACCGCTCGGTAACGTCGATGAACAATCAACATCGAACCGAATATTTCATTTCATTGGTCCTTTGTTCTACAATAAACGTTTTAAAACGTACAATGCTTGTTTGACGCAGTATAACATTTTGTGTCCTTTTCTGCTTCCAGAGTGCAATTGACAGCTGCCAACCGCCTATAGAGAGTATATTAAAGGTATGCTATTTTTACATCCGCGCGAGCGCTTGCCTGACTTGCCTCTACTCGGCTGATTGTTTTCACATCCCTATGACATTTCATTATGGCTACGACAAGTTCGGACGCGAAACAGCGATCTACGTATGTCTTTCTAAGTGTTTAGTATTGCACAAAATAATAACTTATAGTACAAAAGGTGGACTTTAGGTACAATATGATTAGGAAACTACTACTTCAATATTGAAATTAATTTCGAAAAGTTTGAAAGTAAAATTTAGTGTCGTGTAATTGGTGGTTGACCAGCGGGTTGGTTGGTTGCCTTTTTATCACTACTTATCGTTGTGGATAAGACATCCGTCACTCTTGCACTCGCATACTTTTCAGAAAGTGACGGGTGTCTTCTACAGCGATAAGTGATAAAATGTCGACCATGCTACGCCCGCTGAGATCATGGCCCCATCAGCATCGAAGTACCGCTACAAAAAACAAACACATATATCGACTGAGTGCGGCCGCTTTCGCGTATAACGTGTAACTAGTAGTACATTAGTTTTACCAAAAAATACGCATGGCACGATTAGTTCAGCGCTATCATAACATTAGAGGTTTACATGTGAAATTATTGATGAAACGAATGTCTTCAAACTAATTTCATTTGTATTGTATTGTGTTCTTTATTGGTAAATATTGTCGTTTACAAGTCATTAAACAGTCAAAAAAAGTTTCACATTACATTTCATTATTTTTAGTAACTATAAATTAATTCGTGTACCTATGTCACTAGTTTTGTCGATACCTGCTAATATTATTAGTTTATAATATTAGTAGGATAAGTTTCTATGTAATGGGTAGTCTCCGGAACTACTCATCCGAAGTCAAAATTATTTCACCTGCGTATGGACATAGACTTTTCGGATGGATATAGGCTATGTTCTTATCCCGCGTTTTTTGCAATACGTTATTAGTAGTGTATATTAAAGGCTTTGCACGCACTTAGCGCGAAGCTTGTGTGCAAAGCACATTGAAATGTGATTAGGATAGGAACCGTCGACTAAAAAATAGCCCTGGATACGACTTAGTTGCAACACTTCCCCTTTGAGCGATCATCGCGGACTATTTTCTATTTTACGAGTTGCACCTCTTCTCTTATTTATTTTCTTATACTGTGAAGTATTAGGTCACCTAAATTGTTACAACTATGTCGTGGAAAATTTTGCTGCACATTTTATTTCATGTTTTTTCATAAAATTTTAGTGCATGTATCTATAATTGTACGGTCAAGGACTTTAATTGTTGAGCCATTTAGGTGTCAACTAATTTTGTTTTTTTTTAATAGTTATGAAGTGTCCAGTATAAAGTGAGCTCTAAATGGCTCAACAATTAAAGTCCGTGACTGTACGCTCGATAGATTCGGGTCATGGATATGCAGTTCCCAATAGGTGTCGTTGTGAAACAAAGGATACCACTTTGATATCTCTGACGGATGTCGAACAAGTGCTACTGGTGCAAGGATATAATTAAAATTATAAACACCCGTACACAACAAACAGCTACGAAACATATCGACAGACAAAACTTTCAATAAAAAAACGCACTCAAATCTATCCATCCGTTTGTGAGCTAGGATGCCGCAGACAGGCACACAGATGTTAAACGTATAATATAACACCTTTCGTTTTTATTCACAGACTAACTGACAATGCTGACAATGCTGATTCCCTTTTCCAGGGAACGGCACATATTTTTCTATGTCCTTAACTGAAACAGAAAATACAGATTAAGCCCTAAATAAAAGTAGCTACGCGTACTTTATGTACTAAAAAAGTGTTATAACTTATAATCACTGAACTACAAATGGTTTTAGACTTTAATACATCAACATGTAGCCAAATGCAATACCTACAAAGTTGTACCAGTATTTATGGTGGTTAATCTGCTTCAGTTACCTATTTATTCTGTTGTTTTCCTGCTGCTTACAGTTTACACTCATTGGGTCTCAGAGTTAAACAAATAGGTACAGAATCGAATAAATCCGTACCTTGAGGGAATAAGGTGACAGTTTGAAATGTACACTTGAAGACATTTTGACTTAGAACAGAGGGATAATCACGTAACGTTTCGAACGCGAGTTAGGGCAATTTAACTGTAATGTTTCCATATAAATAGTGACATTTAGATCTACCTGACACACGTCACGTACAATGCGTTACATGATCGATCTGCAAATTACATGATGTTAAAATTCCTCCTATTTTATATTTCGACTGGTCAACTTATTACCGCCGGTTAGGGAAATTACCGCGGATGAACTGGTGAACTTACATACACATTTTCCAACCTTAACCGATTAAGTTTTGTCCATAGTACCTACCTATTATCAGCGGGGTTTTTACTATTACCAATATAGCTGCTGCAAGTGTCAATATCATTGCCAGTGTCAGTTTACCACACATATTTAATATATTTTTTTGTAATATGAGACCGATCGAGGAAGGTGCCGTAACTGACCCAAAACGTAAGTGAGGAAACTGTTTATATTTAAAAAAAAAATTGACGCAGCTGAATCAGGCAAATTTTCATCCATTCCCAATAGGCTTGTGTCCTAATTTTTTTTTACGATACCATTCGAACCAGTTTTTGGTGTGGAACAAATGTTTGTATGGGAGTAAGTACAATTAAAGAACATAAATACCCAAAAAATTGAGTTAAAGACGGACCTCGCTGGCGGTAGCCGAAAACGTTCCATACTGATTAACATTGAATCATGACGTCACAGGGTAATATTTGTACTAGTCGTTATATGGAAAATCAAGTAAATTGCTGTTTCGGTTGCGAAATACTGCGTTTAGGACCATAGTTGTCATACAATATTGTTTCTATAAAAGCGTAAGGATTCTATTGGTAGCTTTAAATTAACTTTTGGACAATAAAAAAAATGCATATTTTTTGTAAACTTTCAAGGGCCATATCTTTTTATGATTTTAATTATATTTCGTAATTTATACTTAATTGCATTTATTTGAAGGTTTACTATCAATTTAGCAACACTGCGCTATCAATTTTAACATGAGGACACAACCCAATTATGTCTGCCTCGCGCGCGGTCTTATTAATATTATACCATTTATTTCAGACATATTATTATAAAATTCAGGCATATGAATAGTAATTATAAAATTAATTACAGCCTGGTGACATACGGACGGACAGCGGAGATTTAGTAATAGGGTCCCGTTTTACCCTTTGGGTACGGAACCCTAAAAATAACACGTTAGATTTTATCGCGAAATAGGTCGCCTTTGTACCGACTTAACCTAATTTGTACGTATTTTAATCTGTGTCCAATAAAGTATTTTAAACATGATGTTGATAATATATTTATGTTCGCAGGAGATGAAGTCGCTCCCGCAACCGCTGTCAGTCATAGCTGCCACGCCCCGTAAGGAGCTTGAAAACAAGTTCATTTTCGACCCGTACACCAATAAGGTATACTTTCAGTTCCAGTAAGCAAATAATATTTCATTATTTGCTTACTGGAACTGGCCTCGTGGGTTTGATTCCCGGCGGAGGCAAATTGTATCGTAAATAAAATACCATGGTTGGGGACTGATCGTTGGGTACTCACAGATCCAATTCCTAAGACAGGAAATCTTAGACTGGGTAATTGGCTGCTTTCTTAAATAATGATATTTAGTCCGTTGGTTAGTTTATCAAAAAATATAGGACACGTATTTTTTTGTTTGTCAAGTAAACAAAAAATGATGAAGATATAGCCCGTTAAAAAATCCGCGTGACGTCACATTATGCTAAAAAGTGTACCATAATGTGACGTCACGCGGAACTGAGGGACTAAATAGAATTATATTTTTTTACCCAGGAAAGTATACCAAATTGAGTGAGATGCTTGGCTAAAAAAATACTAGTAAACCAAAAAATACTTACGTATTTTAACTTAAGATTCGTGCAGCGTCATTGAGAATGGCTTCAGATTGCCTAAGAGAAAAACCTAAGGCGATTTTGTAACCAAGGTTTAGTGGAAGAAAATATTATTTTAGCATATGAATCATTCCATCTAAGAAAAAGCATTATTATTAACAGATTTAATATCAAATTCAACAACCCTTGTGTTTTAAAGTATTTTTTTATTTCTAGGTTCAAGAAAACCCCCAACTAATCAACAACGATCTCAAAACGCCCCTTCCTAAACCTGGTAAGTGCTATTACATATCATTTTCAATTTATTTTATATGTACCAACATACAAGTGTTGATGAATTATGCTGTCAACCAACTTAACAGGTGGTTGATTAATTGATAGCTATATTATGTTATATCTGATCGTATCAAGGTTAAATGCGTCTGTCAGTTTTAATTATAAACAGGACAAACGTTGAAGTATTAGATAAAAATTGCTCGAACATAATTGAATAATTAGGAACGGAGTTTTAATTTAGATCGCGCGTGATGAACGTATGTTAGCTATTTTTAATAAATAATAAAATCATTGACTACTTGACATCCTGAGGCCCCGTGTAATATACTTACTTATTACATAAAAATAAATGTTTATCAATCATATACAGGGCGGCACTTTACTATATAATCTTTGCTGAAAATATAGTGTTATCTAATTTATTTTCAATCAACTCTTTATCATTTTAAAGCTAGGTTAAGTAAAACAAAAAGACATTAAAAATTAAACGTTTTAGTATAGGTGATAACCCTGCCGCTATAAAGTTACTATTTACATTTGTTCATGACACATGTCATTCACTATCAACTTGCTAGGGTTGAAACATGCGAATTTTTGCACTAAACTTTAACAAGCTTTATCTCGTAAACGGTAAAGAATATTAACATAGTTTATTGGGAAAAAATAAAGCTCTTAGGGTGAACAATTCCCCGTTTTTGTAAAAATTCTTCATTCTGTTCCACGCTGTATATACTTATTTGAGGTTGTGATTCATTTTACCAAGTTCTGAAGGTGAACCCTGCCGCCTGCTGTTCGGTGAAAGTTGACTGGACTGTGGCCTATGTATGCTTGGAAATCCAGTTAAATTGTATATAAATATTACGGAACAATCTTATACTTAGGTACTTCAATAATTTAGCAAGAATATTAAACCCAACAACTTCAACATTATAACACGAAATTGTGGTTAAAATCGTATTAGACTAAACCTTGGAACACAAGGCTGAGCGTGGATTCCAACTAAATTGAAGTTATTTGCGTACAAATAGGGCAAAGACAATTAGCTGCGAGGATCTGTCAAACGTGCTATTATGTCATCAAAACATCACCCTAGACCTAATTTTCGGCCGGTTTAAATCCGAGTTATGGACGTCTCTCATCCCCACTAGCCAGCGGGCAGTCAACATCCGGTTGGGGATTTTATTGACGTATGTTCAACTTTTTAAGATCCCTTTTTCTCTGGCATTCATCAGTTAATTGAAATATTATGCAGTTGCTATTGTGGAGTCAAAACCAACGTGCCGGCCGGGCCATAAATCTCCGGGCCGGCCACGTGCCTTTTCTATAGCTCGTTTTATTGCCCGGCCGGCACGTTGGTTTTGACTCCACAATAGTAACGGACGTGACTACTATACTCACATTATAATACTACTTAATCATCTTTATTGATAACGAAAACATTCAACTATAACATAAGGAATTTTAAAATAGGCGGTATTATCGTTAAGGAGCGATCTTTATCAGACAACCCAACGACAACTATACTATAAATGAAATGGGTGCATGTTCATATAATGTCAGAAAAAGTTACATACATTTGATATACAGTAAATTGACATAAAGTTATTTAATATGATGTAACGTTTGATGTAACGGTTCCTTGCTATATTTTGCTAGGGATAGGACAGTGGAACCACGTCGAAGTGGAGTGCGCTGATTCGGGTTTTGGTAGCTATTTTTACCTTTCAATCGCTATAAACAAGGAATCATTTAAGTTACTAGGAAAAGTTTCTTTGCTATTGCGCTAGATAGGTAACTTATCATGGATTTCCGCAAAGTACCTACCTAACGACCCTAAAAAGAGCGTAAATTTGTATGAGCGAGAGATTTCCGGACTTTCGATTTTCTGACATTCTCATAAGGGATCCATTGACAGTTGTACATAACTTGACATGACTAGTAAATAATAAATAAATACCGATATTTAGGACATTCGATACCGGGTACTTCGATATTGATAGCATTGATTTATAGCATTGACGAATTATGTCATTATGATAAACACGTTATACCAAGTAATAAATATAGTAAATGTCTATTATACTAAATGTAATAATTATAGCCTTCTATCATTATATCACTTGTAACATTAGATCATTTGAAAAATTATCTGAAACAATATTATACCATCCGTTACATTATACAAAGCAATGGTATATCAAACCAATATAGATTAAGTGAAATTATATAAAACGTCGTGCACCCAATTTTTTTAAATCGTATTTATAATAGTAACATTGTATTTGCCAAAAGGCTTGTTTTTCGTCATTTGCGCTTCTATTTTTGTTCGCTTTCAGTCAGGACGGCTTACAACAACGCGAGAACCTTTAAAAATCACTAAAACTAATTCATTCATCGAGCCACGAACCACTGCACAGCGAAACCTCCAATTGATTAGACCAATACAGTTGAATTTTCAATCAAAAAATATGCTCTAAATTTTAGTATGCACTAGAGGTGTGCGCCGATAGCAAAATCATCGGCGGCGGCGTCCGGTGGGATTTTGATCGGCGGCGGCGGCGTGATCGGCGTGAAATCGGCGTGGTACTTTTTTTTCGGTGTATGGTAAAATAACTATAAAGCGTAAATTCTCATTGTGAAATAAATAAGTTTTAACATTTTCTGAAATTTAATTGCACCAAAAAAAATCAAAAATATATCAATTAAGAATCTTGATTTTACTTCTTCTTTGTTGTTTCCTCAAGAATGAGGGTCGTGACTACCAAGAGCGCAGTTCTTCAAAAACATTCTCCAAACCCTACTACTTTGGTTTATTTGTATTGCGCCTTGGATATTGAAGCGCGTGGCATCGCGGATTGCATCAATCTATCGTATGGGTGCTCTGTCTCTACTCCTCTTTCCTTCAACGCAGCCAACCATTATCATTTTCTCCAAGCTGGACTGGTCTTGGCGGGCCACGTGCCCAAATAATGACATCATTCTCTGTAAGCATGCAGTTGAAAGTCGGATGTTGATACAAAGCTCTTTGAGTATCGTCACATAAGTGCGCCATTGTATACATGAGATGACCAACATTCTACGCAAGTGCCACATTTCAAATGTATCTATTTTTGCTCTCAAGCGTGGCTCCAAGTCCATGTTTCAGAGGCATAAAGAAAAATGGAGAAAATAAGGGTGCGCATAAGGTCTGGCTTTGGTGTTGCGGTAGATGTTCCTGTTACCTCCTATACTACTCTGAGGTGGTGTGTGTACCGTCACCACATACGCACTCTGGATCGTTTCCACCTCAAATGTCTGCGATCCATCATGAAGATCAGATGGTCTGACAGAGTGCGAAACACCGAAGTCCTGTGACGAGCCCGTGTTGGTGGCATTGAGGCCTATCTAATCTGTCGGCAGCTTCAGTGGTGCGGTCACGTGTCTCGTACGGCGGAGGTGAGAGTGGCGAAAAGCATCTTCTACTCTGAAATGGAAGGCAAGCGGAAGCAAGGCGGAACTCCTCCGGTCCAAGGATGTCCAAAAGCGACATATGAAGAGACGTAACGTTGAGCCTGCTCAATGGGAGTGTTTGACAGCACAGCGGACAGAATGGCGCAGGATGGTGAACATCCAAGATCGCGAGTTCGAAGATCAGCGCAAAGTTTACCTTGACTATAAACGCGACCAGTTAAAGGCCCGCCCACCTGCTGCCATAGCATACAACTACCAGAACGGCGTACTTACGTGCCCGCAATGTGCACGGAATTTGGCCGCAAGGATAGGCTACATAAGCCATCTTCGAACGCACGAGCGCCAAAACGGAAAATGGTCGGACAGATCATCATCATCAGATGTTCCCGTTATTCCATAAATTTTCCAAACGCTTTACTGCTGTTTAAGCAATTTTCAATCTTCTGATGACATCTTTCATACAGTCTCCGTCGTTCGAGATCTATGAGCCTAAAGTAGACAAAGTTGTCTACTAATTCCAGGTCATGTAGTTCCCGTGTCCTCTGCATCAACGCAGCTATGAACATTAGCTTCGTTTTTCCCTGATTACGTGGACTACACTGTACACTGATCAATTCGACTTTCTTTAGAAGTGTAGCTAGCTAGTTCAGTCTCATATGCAACTATGTATTAGGGTCTTGTCATCAGTGATTTGCAAATTGTTATTCACCAACTCGGATGCCGCCCTGCTAGCTCTCAAGCACTCTGCGCAGTCTGCGCATTATGTGTTCGCTGAACAAGACGAATAGTTGCCGGGACAGTTGCAACCCTGCCTCGATTGGTCTTAAAGTATTTGGACTCTTACTTCTCATATCTTGGACATATGGGTATGTTAAATTCTGTGCTCTTCTGGATTAACTGTATGATATTTAGGATCTGCTCTCTATAGCGATTTGTCCGCTTCTGTAGTACTCTAGACGTTTGTTTAGAATATACAATAGAACTTTACCAGTAAGGAATATAAGGGAGATAAGTAGTTCGATAGTTGTCACATTTACGGGTAGGGCATTTCTTATGTAGTGGGATATCCATGGAATCTGCCCTTTGTGGTATACCCAGACCCGACCAGAGGTATTACCACCAGACCAGAGTTATTAGGACCAGAGGGAACAGATTTCTTCATGGATTGAGTAAAAAAACTGTTAGTTACTGGAATATGCCCCAGTTGATTATGATTATAGATTGTTAGATGAAATAAGATCACGCTCAAGAATTAGAGGTCGTACCTCTCATCCTTCAGGACAAAAAAAAACTAAAGTCGCAAACCGTTTAACTATCTGATCCAAATTTACAGGAGGCACAAAAAAAACCTATTTAATTTACATCAAGGTTACATCACAATAAAAGTAATGAAATAAGTAAATGTTTTGTAAAATGGAATTTAAGAGATTTGTGAGTTTAGCCGACGATATCTGCCATGGCGTGTATCTGTATGTTCGCAAGAATGTTATAATCATGCATGTATACATAAACTGCAGAATTGCCGATTTATAATTTATTGCAAAGCGAATTAAAGCAAACTCTTTAATGTAGAAACTTAGAGAGTTGTCATGTTCCTTATTCGGCATTGGAATTAAAATGAATTTAATAATTTGCATTGAATAATTAACACTGTTCCGAAAAAAACGCAATTAGGCCACGCCGATTTCACGCCGGTCAAATTCATCGGCGGCGGCGGCGTGGAAAAATCGTCGGCGGCGGCGGCGCGGCGGCGCGGCGCACACGTCTAGTATGCACGGCCGAATGGCTCCGAACAAAGCGTATGAAATATTAAGGGGCAGTTTACACGCATGCCGCCATCTGTCGCTGACGGGAATAAATTGTTTATAATGCAAGGTGCAAGAGTTCACCGCCACCGCGATATAATTGTTTTGATGGCTAGCCGGGCATTTTTATGTACCCGCGGACGTTCCAGGTGTTGCGAAGAACTGATGACTTCCCTGACAGGACTTTGTGATGATCACTTACTTGATTAGTAAAATATATTATTGATCATTAATAGCCATACGTATTAAAGTACTAGCTTTTGCCCGCGGCTTCGCCCGCGTACGAGTAATGTTAACCGTCTACAAAAAAGGTGCATCTCAGTTTGAGTCTTTTATATATTTAGATCGACTCTACATAGACTCTGCATATCGAACATAGACTCTACATATCGACTACATATCGACTCTACATATCGACTCTACATATCGGCTCTACATATCGACTCTACATATCTGGACCCCCATATAAAATTTCACCCCCTCTTTTAAGGGGTTGGGTGCAGATTTCCAAAAAAAAATGATGCAAGATTTTTTTGTTAGTCACAAATAGTACGCATACCAATTTTTAGCTTTCTACCTTGAAAATTGCGGAATGCTCCATACAAACTTCCACCCCCCGTTTTGGGGAAGTGGGGGGGTTAGAAAGAGACAAAAAGTAGCCTATGTCACTCTCCATCCCTTCAACTATCTCCACTTAAAAAATCACGTCAATTCGACGCCCCGTTTTGGCGTGAAAGACGGACAAACAAACAAACAAACAAACAAACACATACACTTTCCCATTTATAATATTAGTATGGACTTATGAAAGTGGCGACGCATTTGCCACTGGATATAAATCACATAATTAAAAACTTTGACGACCGCTTTAGCCTAGTTGGTAGTGACCCTGCCTACGAAGCAAGAGGTCCTGGGTTCGAATCCCGGTACGGACATTTATTTGTGTGATGAGCACGAATATTTGTTCCCGAGTCATGGATGTTTTCTATGTATTTAAGTATGTATTTATCTATATAAGTATGTTTATCGTCGTCTAGTACCCATAGTACAAGCTTTGCTTAGTTTGGGACTAGGTCGATTTGTGTAAGATTGTCCGCAAAAAATATTTATATTTATTTATATTTAACTAGTTGACAGAACATTCAATAAAAACAACCTGAATTCTAGTGAGTGATATAGAAAGCAGCCGTAATAATAGGGGCCGATACTAAAACACAAAAAGGACTAGACATGCTATTCTAGTAACAGACGATAATTTATTCTCTATTGCTTCTTTCTGGCTAATTATCGTTTTATTCCGAATACTCAACGGGCTATAGGATAGCCGACACTTGCAAAAAATCTAGGCTAAGCCCATTTGTATTCAAGCAATGAAGTTTATTCCGTTTCAGGTTAGGGGTCTATTTCAATAAGATTATTGAATTTCATTCGATTTAATAATTCCGCTTGTTTTGACACTACGTGCAACGAAACATGGACTACGCAAGTCTGACAGACTTACGATGTCGGTGCAATAGCGTAATGAAGTTACAGTGCGTACAAATGCCAAACATATTTGAATTAAATACGTCAGACAAATGGACTCCCTTCAACATTTAACCTTTCGAATCCAGTGAGCCGAGGGGTTTTGAGACTTACTTCTGTCAAAATTCGGTAGCATTTTCAGTATGGACTACGGGAACCACCGGGTATCGAAAGGTTTATATTTAGGTATTTAGTGGTAGGGGTGTTTTTTTTTAACAAATGAAATCGTGTCCGTTTTTTCTGAAGCAATTATAGTTACAAACTTAATGATTGAAAACAGCGCGAAAGTTATCCGTTACCATCGATGTAATTGTTGGCAGCCGTATTCATACGTGTAAAATTGATGCGAATGCTAAATTACTTCACACCATCCGCATACTCACACAATCGCATACATTATCGAGGGCTCTATGCGAAAACGCTCTTGCGGTGTCACGGTGCGGCCGGAATCGCCCCCCGCCGCTAAATCGCATAATAATTTTATTAGCCAACATAAGGTGAACCCGGCGGGCTTTAATTATATCGAACTGGGGGGTTCATTGTGTTTGCGTTGGGGGCTCAAGCTTAATTGGTGTTCTATTTCGCTGCTCCTTCGTGTGTAGTACAGTTCGGTGGAGTTAGGCTTGTATTGTTAGGCGAAATTTGAGTTGACCCACTTGTATGGAGCCTTTGAATTATAACGTTTGCTTATTCATATTGTTATTTATTCACACGATTGTATGATAACACGTTTAAATTAAGTGTGTATTTGCTACGTGGGATTTTTATTAAACAAGTCCTTTTTTGAACGAGCCAGCGAAGCGAACGACGATGCTCTCTGTTTCAGCATGGCCTAAAATTCTGTTCCGCTGTCTGGCTGTTTCCCTCTACAGATCGCATTTCTCAACCGATAATATCAAAACAAAAAAGAAATATATATTTTTTTTAATAAAAGACTGTCTTGGGAGTTCTTCTGGTCACAGAGCCACTATCTATAATTATACTTACGATTTAGAGCGGGTTGCACTGCACCAAACTGTCTGTAACCGTAAGCAGTGTTCGTTAAAATCTGAATGTATGGAAAGTTTGACAAGTTTCTATGGAGTGACAGCTGCCGGCGCCATATTTAACGTTGATCGGTCTGTAATCGTATGTTGGTGCAACCCGCCCTTAATCCTTGTCATATTACTTCAGATAGTACTCATATTCTGTTTTATTTATTTAGGCATCAAACAATCAGATATAGAAAAATATTCATATAATAAATAACACAGAAGTCAAAGTCAATCAACCGTTTATGCTTCCTACTGTACATATCTTCTACCTGGTGCCAGGGGTCGCGAATCGAACGTCAAATTAAAAATAAATGCAGCAAAGAGCGCGTATTAAAATCGTACGGTATTTCCTAGACTGGGCTATGACTTCCATACATCCTTGCTATGGCTCCGCGCGCCAGGGGTCACAGATCTTTGTAGACATGGTTTTTTTTTCCTATCTAGATTCCGTCTATTCTCATTCGGCTGTCACGTCTGTACAAATATAGTACATTGTTGTAGAGGCTAGAAAGCAATAGATGGACGAGTTAGTTCGAGGGCGCTACTGGACTTTCGGCCGAGGTAACACAGTGCTTTTCACGCCTACTGCGAGGAAATTGCAAAAAATTGTAAATATAAATCGAAATTAAGTACTTAAATTAAAGATCATAATAGGCGCGCACGGGGCGGGGCCCTGTGATTGGTCGAATCGCTGTTCCAACTGGACTACAAAAATATTGTTAGACAGTTTGAATTCATAGATGGCCTGTTCGTGCGACGTCCAACTTTGAAGCTTTCTGACCATCTTTTGCCACATTTCCGAGCAGTGGCGTTAAAATGATATTAATGACACTTTGGTACATTATTTTCATTGCCGCCAGGTACCTAACAACTCAGTGACATGAGTCAGTGATTTTTTTATTCAGGTATGATGACGGTTGCGGCACGCAATAAGTTAAAACGTATGAACGCTCGCTATGGACGAGTCATAAAAAATGGATACAAGGGGTTACTACAGATGCTCTAAGGAAGCGTCCTTTTAAATATTTGCTCCCGTTACAGGGCCCACCCCGTATATATTATAGTTTCATAGTACAGTAATTTCACAGGTCCTGCACTGCGATTGCATATTTCAATCAACAATAAATATATCAAACCCGATTTCTGTATATCGGATTCATTTCTGTATCCGATTTGAGTAAAACCAATGTTCATTCTTTGGTCCGTTTTTTGCCGTTTTCAGTTTTAGCGGTTGCCAATAGATTGGCTCCGATTAAAAAAAGTATTCATGTACCGTATTCGTTTATTATTGCCATCCTTTTCGGGTGTGCCGGTGAGCGGTGAGACGGTTAGACTAATCGTGGGATTCGATTGTTGTTGAGTGACTTGGAATCGAGTCGGGCCCTGCGCGTGACACGTTCGCTAGGAGCGGGCATCGGGAAATAGATTTGCTTTATTTTTACACGTCTGTTCGCAATTTGATCGGGTATTTTGAGTTCTGTTTACTGTTTGTGTTGTGATTTTTAGGGATTTAAAGTAATATTTTTCCGTGTTCTTTTATCCCTTTGGACGCCTAGAACACCTAAAGTGTTACTTGTTGTAGTGTCCACGGCGAGACGACTATAGATGTTACGGAGTACGCTGTGAAAGTAACCTTCATGCTTTCAACTAAGGTTGATATTCACTTAAATAGGTAATACATACATACACATAATCATATAATCACGCCTCTTTCCCACAGGGGTAGGCAGAGATGACGGATCTCCATTTGCTTACGATCCTGACAAACCCTTTCGCTTCATTCACCTTCATAACATTTCTCATACATGCTCGTCGGTTTAAGGTACTTACTACTTATATTATATATTATATAATTGGTAATATACTCTCTTAATAATCCTACTAATATTATGAATGCGAAAGTTTGGATGTTTAAATGTTTAGATGTTTAATCTTTGGATGTGTGTTACTCAATCACGCTCAAACGGCTCAACCGATTTGGATGAAATTTTGCACGAAGACAATTTATAGCCTGGATTAAAATATGGGATAGTTTTTTTCTATGGTCCACGCAGACGACGCCGCGGGCGGAAGCTTGTATAACATAAATGGAAAATAAGTTGGCGTGTCAGTGTCACTTTAGTACGTGAAGAATGGCGTCCAAGGGTTAATATTACGATGTTGGCAAACAAGCATGTGGCCACTTGGGCTTGTCCATATAAGTATTATGTAATCGTTTTTTGTCGATTTTTGATTTTCTCGATGTAGAAACGTGGCTTAGAGTTGATGACAAATTGGCAGAATAATGGTGTGTACACAACCCGTAACAGTCTACGCTATCTCTTACTTTTCTCTAATAGGAGATTTCTGTAACTCCCATGTTTACGGTATCTTGTGTGCTATTTATGTTATAGACCTTTATGAGTGGCAGCCTTTATTTATAACCCAATCTCGGAGTACCCGCGAGCAATTTTTTACGAATAGCGTAGTTCGGTTTACGAAACTATAAGACAGTATAAATGATAGCGCTACTTACAATTTCTCCTCGGGTTTTTATTACATTTCTCAGCATACTTGAACGGTTTTTGTTATAGTGCACTTATTTACTTAAAATGTACGTTTATATACTACTTCTAGTTTAAGTTAATTAAACTTTTTAGTATAAATTAATTAAACTTTTAGCTTAAATTAATTAAACTTTTTAGTTTAAATTAATTAAATGTTCTTGATTCAGTAGAAATTCTTTAAAAATATTTCATTATTGTACAATCGATTGTAAACAAACACAATCCATAAAAACGAAACGCATGTTGCCATAGACTTTGAGATCGTCGATCTTCATGGTTCATCATGCCCCAAAATTAAGTCATTCTGTCACAATTCGGTGAGATTTTTTAATAGACATTACGTCAATCAAAGAGATCTTCTCTATTAGACATCAACCCGAGCTCCAGGTCACAACTACATACAAGAGGGGCCTTAAGTGTTTTACCAAGACTGCTTTATTTTGACAATTGAGACGTTAAAATGAAAGTTCCTCGAAGTTTTATGCTTAAATTTTTCCTTAACAAAGGCTTTAGGTATTCATTAGAGCGGCAAAGTGTTGAGTTTCCGATTAGAATGGTAAACGTGGCACGTTATTCTTAGAATATAATCTTAAAACAATGCCCACATTATATTGATTACAATTGCGAGTACATGTTACCAGCTTTTGCCCGCGACTCCGACCGCGTGGAACACGCCCGTAACACCTATATAATAGTAGATTGTATGACAAGGGGCTAAAATAAGCCATATTACCACGAGATGGTTATTTTCCCGAGCGAAGTGAGGGAAAATATTTATAGGGGGATATGGCTTTTAGACCCGAGTTATACACTCTACTATTCACTTCGACTGCGAGAAAATTGTAAAACAAAGATTATCCATCCACAATCAATAACAAATTCCACGGCGAAGAGATTGTTCAATTTAGAGGCATGTTTTTTTTACTAAACTGCTTTGACACAGATACAAAATATTGACACCACAAATAAACACCTCTGAGGCGTCCAATACATGGTGAAGTATTATCACGCGATCCACGCGCTGTCTCTTTCTCATTGCATGTTATAGATAGAGACAGCCATAGTGGATCATCAGTATTTAATCAGCGTGTATTGGCAGCCTGACCGTCTATAGGCGCGTCGTTGACGGCCAGAGGCGTTTTTTGTTTTAATTATTGTGAACTAAATTGTGACTAAAAACACCTGATATTTGAAATTAATTCTGTTTTCTGATTGGTTGTTTGTAATATTAGCTGTAATCTGGTTAGTTGATAGCAAATACAAATGTTCTTTGAAAGAGTTGTGATTGGTGGACTTCATACAGTGAAGTGTTTTGATTCGTCAAATTAAATGTTTTATAAATCATAAATATTTATACATATTTTCCCTAGGGGCTACACTTTAGCCCCGCTTGCTAAGCCTAATATGAAACACTTTTCGAGCATGATAAGTGAAAAATAACTTATATATTAATCAAAACGCTGTCTTAACAAACTCACAAAATTAAAATACATATCGACCTTGATGCCCAAAAAAAATTGCACAATTCGCCACGCTTTCAGGGCCTCATTAAAAGAGATGGTATCGGGCCAAAGATCCTATTACAGTTTTCAAGTTTTACGCCTGAATCGTAAACGGTGGTTCGGTGGGGTTCCCCCCCGATGAGTTATGTACAAACGGAGACTGGAGTGTCCACCAGTAGACCTTATTCCGTTGTATTAAGGTTTATAACTAGTCAGTAAATTGTGTTGCCGATGGCACCGGGCTGGATGACGATACATAAATCAGTAGCGTCGCAAAGAGGTTCTTTTATTACTTAGATTATGCGCTTGCGATAGTTTTGAAGTTGTAAATTGCTTTTGGCACAGTATAAAATAATAGTACAGTCAGTAGCAGAAGTAGCTACGCTGAATAACACGCTCAAAATGATCTACACATCCTTGTTCCCTTGCCATTAGAGTCCGTGTGTAGATTATTCTGAGCACCAGGCCCTCGTAGCTACTTTTGATGCTAACTGTACCTATTTACGTAGAGAAGCTGCTCTGTCTGGCGAAACCGATGCTTGACAGCTAGCTCTAATCATGCTGTCATGCCTTACATTAGGCGGCGACTGTAGGTACATTAAGGCAAATGTATTCACGTACCACCGTAGAACCCTGTCGCAATTGACAGGCCGCCGTCACTCGAACTCGAGTGATATGCCACCTTATTGCGACAGGGTTCTACGGTGGTACGTGAATACATTTCCCTTACTGTACACATTTGTACATTTTGTACATTACACACTAGATTTTGCCCTCCCTCCAGCTCCATATAAATGTTCACCCCCCATTTTACCCCCTTATGGGATGATTTCCGGAATACAAACTATCCTTTGTCCTGTCCCGGGACTCAAACTATGTCTAAACCAAATTTCATCTTAATCGGTTCAGCGTGAAGGCAGACAGACATAAACACTTTCGCATTTATAATATTAGTATGGATATTAGTATGGATTCACTGCCAAGAATCGCTACGCGCTACGCACGTAGCCAATCCCGTGGTTTTACCCGCTAAGTAGTGGAAAGTGCTTACGGCGTAGGCGCCCGCTAGATGGATTCCTGCCATTGTAAGTGTTAACTCACTCAGCACCAATCACGACACACGTGCGTCAGATCAGTGCGGTTTTTGTTACACATGGACATTAAGCTAGTACGGACTAAGGCGTAGTGCTACGAGCGTAGCATGGCGATAAATAATTTTATTTGTGATCATTGCATATAATATTGAATATTGTTATTTTGAGACGATCGTGTAATGTAAATTCATATAATATTGACTGTAATTTATGTCATGAAATACATTAATCTAGTTTTTTTAGTGCCCTATTACAATACCATTTTAATATGATCTTTAACCCATAAGGTTCAAAGCTGTAAGAATATAATAGACAGTCATGTACAGTTGCCATCAGATATATCCGAGCGGCCAAAGTGCTCACAAATATCTGAACACGTCTATATTGTCGAGGCATTAGAGACGTGTGCAGATATTTTTGAGCACTTTGGCCGCTCCGATATATCTGATGGCGACTGTATAGTCGATGTCAAATTATGTATAGGTATATGTTTCACCTTATTACAATGGAATAAAATGCGAAATTGTAAACATGTTTAACGTCGATTCGAACTTATTGCACCGCGTTGAAGCGACTCATCTTTGATCTTACTTTTATTTAGGTGTCAACTAATTTTGTTTTTTTAGTAGTTAAGCTATGAAGCGTCCAGTATAAAGTGAGCCCTAAATGGCTCAACAATTAAAGTCCGTGACTGTTCACGTGCCCAAATTTCTTAGTAATTGAATGAATACTTCGCATCGCTTGGTTTTAATCTATAACAATCTCATTGGAATGCAACATACGTGAATAGAGAAGCTATATCTTCAATATACTCGGGCGCCCCAGAAACCGGGGCGCAACCGGGCAATCTTAGCGAACGAGTTTAAGTGCAGCAGTATTGCGCAATTGCGTATGGTAATGCACTTTTTTCTGCACCGTGTGGAGAGAGATAGATACATAAATTAATGTACAGTCAGCATCATAAATATGTATACATTCTATGACCTACTTACTTAGATACAAGGATGTATCATTGTTTATGATGCTGCCTGTACAGTCAGCAGCAGAAGTAGCTAAGCGGGCCGGGTGTTCAAAATGACCTTTATTGATTATTCTTAAGAAATTAAGAGCGTGTATAGGTTATTTTGAACACCTGGCCCGCTTAGCTACTTCTGCTGCTGACTGTACATGAAATTTCATTTTCAGTGCCAATTTTAGACGTAGAAAGTCTCAAGCACGGTTGACTCAAGTCAACTCTCCATACAAATGTAGTTTGGTTATCATTTTAAAATGTCATACTGCAATAACATGAAACTTTTTACACACAATTGGATACGCCATATTAGATAGGAAACTAGTTAATGTTGCAATAAATTATAATAAAAATATAATACAAAAAAAAACATTTTTTTCTATTTTAATGTCTAGCAACAGAAACTAGTTTCCGACTAAGACTACTGTACCAATAATAAAATAGAACTGCCTTTATGACAAAGTATGTTTTTACGGTTATACGAAGTAACAGTATGAAAAAGTAAAAACCAACTGCAACTTTAATTTATTGCACTTGAAATTCAACTAAAATAAATAATTTAATCTCCGGAAAAAATAAGAAACCATAAATTTACCGCAAACATGATTGTTACTCAAAGCTCGTCTAATGAAAGTGCCTTTACACAAAACATAAAACAAAGCCCAGATAGTGATATTAGTCCCTGAAGCTTCCCTACATAATATAATGAGCATTTCTTACCCCGGGCTAACTCTGAAACAATTTAGCATCCCCGGACAGCGCGGGGTTCCATTTGTGGTTGCTTACCAATATCCGCGCCCAAACCGGATTACACCGGTATTCACTGGACCCCTAATTCCAGAGAACTAACCATTAACCAACTAGTGTTGATTTAGTCGGTTTTGTTGGGCCGGAGTATTCGCTATAAAGGTATTGCATATGAAACTTATTTTTTTTGAATGAAGTTAAATTACTTATAACTTACACAATTCATAATGGGTGTTGGGTTCGGAACACTTGAGATTTGACACCCATTCGGGGCCACGCATCGCTACGGATGCTACGCCGTAGCGCGTAGCAGCGTTGTTCCGCGCTGTACCGGAAATCGGTCGTAGAGGCATGACTGGTATCTGAGTCATTGGCTTTGAATGGGTTAACCAACCAAATCGATATAGACAGGGGAACGAACTGATGTTCTTTCATAGTGTATGAAAACCTATAGTGACGTTCTTTCTACGAAGTTAAAACGATAGACCGTTATTATGCGTAGTCGTAGTAAACGGACTCTACTGTATGCATAGTCAAAAATAAGTACCTAAGTACCTGTTTTCACATTGATTAATGTTTAGGGTGTGTCCATATAAAAGCATTCTTCCCAGGCGTATACTCTTGTTGAAGTGGTCGCGTTCATATTCATGGTGTACTCGGTGGGTCTCCGTCGTTGTTGTGCCTCTTGCCAATGGTCGCAGCTTTCGCTATGAGGCGCGACTTCAGACGGTCACAAACCGGGATTGCGGGAGCACTGGACTATGCTGGTTTAGTGGCTTTTATTATTATGTCCGTCCTGCGTGTACATTACAAAACTACTAACAGAAAAAAACCCGCTCTTATTCAATGAACTCTTGCTGAACTCTCATCAAAGTGTAAACAGGCTATAAGCGATTTCTCCGTAAACGTTGCGAATTGGGATCGAACAGTTACCGACGGCGTTTGGAAGGTGCATCTGCCGCATTGCACTGTAAGTTACGTTAACTGCTCTGAAATCTGAAACGGAGCTACAATTCATGGATGCTCCATTGAATACCTTTTGGACGGACCCGAATATCCTTACCTCTGAGCCCAGTCAATGAGAATTTCCTAGAAATACCTGTAGACATTTTCATTCGAGGGTTTAAAGCTTCATAACCTCAAATTATAACTGACATCAGCCGACGTCATCATCAAAACACCCCCGTCACAAAAACATAACTAATAACCATATCGACAGACAAGATTTCAATTTAAAAAACCGGCCAAGTGCGTGTCGGACCACGCAAAACGAAGGGTTCCGTGCCTATTAAAAAGGTCGTATCGTCACAGAAATTTTACGGCACTTACGTCCTTTTCTTTGAGGAAGGCAGTTTTTCAGCAATATCTCGAAAACCTCTGAACCGATCGTGTTCAAAACAATTTTCGGTGAATGAAATTAATAACCCCTATGTCCATGAATTTTTCCATATTTTTAAAATACACCGTTCAAAAATTAGAGGGGGGGGGACAGAATTTTAGTGACTTTCGGGGCGATTATCACCGACCCTATTCACTTAATCAAAAAAAATGCTAAGAAACCTTTTATTTATTTTCAAAGACCTATCGATTGATGTGCCACACGGGGGGTCACAATGATTTTTTTTTTTTTAACTTTTAGTTTTATGTATGGAGTGCACCCCTAAAAAAATTTTTTTTTGTCATTTTAATTACAAAACTATGTAGCGGCTAACAAAATACACCTATCCTCAAAATTTTATTCAAATACACCTTATAGTTTTCGAGTAAAATGCCTGTGACATACGGACAGACGGACAGACGGACAGACGGACAGACGGACATGACGAAACTATAAGGGTTCCGTTTTTGCCATTTTGGCTACGGAACCCTAAAAACCGCACGCAAATCGGTGCATCTGTTTGAGAACTACGATGCCACAAACAAGTGCACAGATACGCAGATACACATGTAAAACTTATAAATCCCCTCTTTTTCATCGGGGTTCAAAAACATTTTACTTACGTTTACAACAGTCCTGGGATTTATTAATTGAAGTGGACGCCTGAAAAATTGCCTTAATTAAATTGCTAAAGGGTCGATCAACTTTCTATTCCGCCCCGTAAACGAAGAGACAACGACAAGAAGTGTCTTATTAGCATATGGACTATTAACTTACTTAAACAATTCCAGATAAGATTAGAAATATCGTGCGTTAATCGTCACGCGATTTTAAGGAAAATCATTTTGAAACGCAAAAAACATAAGAAATGTTTGAAAAGCGTTTAATGATCGAAATAAGTAAAACTAGTAAAATATTTCCCTTTGATATTCTAGATAAACGAAGAAATGCTATGAGGTGGTGATATAATAAGAATGGATTTGTAATTTTCACAATTTTTGAATAGGTGATTTACAAAATTCGCTCTTTAATCTAAAGGTCTCAAAAAGATCGATTTGTGTCAACCATGAACGATATCGTGACTATTGCTGTGAACCTATAGATTTTTCCCAGAAAATTGCATAACCAGCTCCTTAGTTGATTGGGCTGCTAGGTCTAATAGTTTCTGTATTTGTACATGCAATTTGTGCTTCCTATTCGAGATCAAGTAGGTATCCCTATTTGAGATTCAAGCTTCCAAGAAACCAATTTAATAATTAATGTAACCTCTAGAGTCTCGTCTTTACTGCTTAGAATGTGATTACTACCGTGATTATCCTAATGAGATATGACTAGCGGCGTGTGGAGCTGCGTACAAATTTCGCAGGACGGAGGTACCGTGCAGTGCAAAGTGCCGTGTGGAATTTATATACAAACTGAGGTACTGACATACAACGTTACAAACCGCGGAGCGGATGCGGCGGCAGTGTGACGACCGCCTAAGACTAACGCCTTGGCCACGACTTTGGTCTTAGCGACCTGCGGCAGCGGTTTTTCTAATTCATTGCGCGTGATCCCAACTAACCACAGTGCGTTGCGCGTCTCGACCGCGCAATGAACAGATAAAACGCCGCCGCAGGTCGCTTAAGACCAAAGTCGTGGCCAAGGCGTAACCTTTTACCTTGCTAAGAAGACTCGTGTTAGCCCTGTTAGAGTTTTAAAGGCTCGGCCGAGCTCTAGTCCACAACACGAGAGCATATTTATGTGCCTATTAGTTACTATATCTTTAGTTCCAAATTTTTACTTACCCTTCGTGTAGGTGACGTTCGATGGCAATTTTTTTTTAAAGTTGGAGAACATGTGTTATTTTCACTGTCAGTTTGCTAGTCCATCGAATGTATTTCTTTTTTATTCCCATTGTTGACTCCTATGGAAAGAAAGCTGGTGGTGCTATTTTTTTAACCCGACATCACTGCCCCACTATTCTGTTACTTGTTTTAACCTCACCTTACCGTTCACCCACAAATATAACTTGACGCCGCGATTCGTAGTAACCAAGCGAAATCAGAGGTAAAGTTTCGTTAGGCGTGACGGATGAAAAGGTCCAGAAATGTGTCATATATAACTACAATTTTATTATTTTCTAGAAACACGTGTAAAAATGTGTCTAGTATATAAAGTTTGTAATTAATTGTCGTTGAACAACAAGAGCTCTTGGATCGAAAGGCAGAGTTGTTAGGCGTTATTAATCAGCTTGATAAGTTAAAAGTGTCGGACGAGAACTTTTTGTTTGGCTCGCGACATCGGCCGTTGGGTCACAGCGGTGGAAACCACGAGCGACAAGCGGGGCGTTAACATCTTTATTTCCATCTCACAGTCTTTATTACTCACTAGCTGCCCGCGCTCCGCCCTCGTATTACAAGGAACATTCGATTTAATGGTTCTGGTGATTGTAGTGGTTATTCTTTATTTATTTATTTATTATGAAACACACAGTCATACAACGATATTCGTACAGGCTATCTTAGTGCTAAACAGACCTACAGTTTCCAATATAAATCAAAAAACATATATATATAGATATGTAAGGCGAAAATCCCTATGCTCGACACCTTATAGTGCTCAATAGTTGACATATATTGTTCACTTCAATTGTGGTTATGGTGTACCTAATGGTTTTGACGACCGGTTAGCCTAGTGGGAAGTGACGCTGCCTATGGAGCTGAAGGTCCTGGGTTCGAATCCCGGGAAGGGCAAATATTTGTGTGATTAGCATGAATTGCTTTTGAGTCTTGGATGTTTTCTTTGTATTAATGTATTTTTCTCTTATATATATAGTCGTCTAGTACCTATAACACAAGCCTTATTGAGCTGGGGCTAGTTCGGTTTGTGTAAAATTGTCTCCCAATATTTATTTATTTAATGGTGAAAAGTATAAAATCGGAGTTTATCCTCTTTACTCAAACGTACGAAGCCTGTTATTAGTATAGATTGTCATAAATATCGCGGAATACAATCAGCCGTGACTTTATTAAACCATCATATTGTCCGCTTTGCCCAGGTTTACTAATTCTTATTATAATTACGCCATGGCCAAGTTTAGAGAGCAGTTTGTTGGTGATACAAGGGTTGGATTTATTCTCAACCTTACCCGGAGGACATAATCTCCATAAATTATTTAATCGTCCGCTCTCTCTCTCTCTCCGTGGCCCGGCCCTGTTAATTCTCTGGCCTCTAAGTGGTACTTGTATTTAATAACAAATTTGCCTTTATCTTTTAACTTTTTAATTTCGAGTCAACTGTCACTCTCAAAAGTTAGTGAATTTGGATATGAAATTTCGGTCTGTTACCATTCTATTCAAGTTAATTGAACGATATAAAACAATGTTAATATTAATTTCGTAATTGATATTCTGTGTTATTTTACACTAAAAAAAGCTTACTGAGAATGGTTTATATAGTAGAGCAATTAAGTCGAGTCTTTTTAGGGTTCCGATACCTCAAAAGGAAAAAACGGAACCCTTATAGGATCACTCGGTTGTCTGTCTGTCCGTCTGTCACAGCCGATTTGTTCCGAAACTACTGGACCGATTGAGTTGAAATTTGGTACACATATGTAAATTGGTGACACAAAGATGGACGCGTAAAGTAAATTAATGAATTTTGAACAAAGGGGCCACTTTTGGGGGGTATACTGGAAAATTAAAAAAAAAAGTTTCGCAAACTGTATTGTGTGACATATCAAATGAAAGGGGTTGTTGTGAGCATGTCAGATATTTTTTTTTTATAATTTTAGCAAAAACAGATTTGAAGTAATTTAGGAAAAAAGACGAAAATTGACCATTCCCCCCCCTTATCTCCGAAACTACTAAGCTTAAAATTCTGAAAGAAATATGGAAAATAGTTCCTTCCCTAAAGATTACAGGAAAACCTATAAGAAGTTTAAGTATTCAAAAGCACTTATGAAATTTAGATTATATACGGAACCCTCACCATGCGAGTTGAACTCGCACTTGTCCGGTTTTATCTATAATTTCCATGAGTTTAGTTAAAATTAAGTGAAAGTGAGTAGGTAAATTAGCACTTCGTAGCATCCATTATTCTTGCTGCCGACGCTGTCTAGGCAAGACAGTCCTTTGGCGGTAAATCCAACTTAGTCTTACCTGAAAGTTATCATTTAGTATAATGGAACGGAGTCAAGTTGTATTAAGGTAACGCCTTAGTCCTCGACTTTGCACTAGTGTATGACAAACTTTATGTCAAAGCAATATGGATTAAAATCGAACGAAGAGGATTTTTCATTAATTGAATTTAAGACATTATGTCACGTTGATTTAAAGTGCCCATGTCATACACTACATCTACATCGTAAAAGTTTGAATGACATTGATTTAAAGAAATTTAGATTTTTTTCTTGCCAATTTGCAAAATAGGTATTATGAGTGATAAATTTATTCTTGTAAGCTAGTTCGCCCCCTTAGCCTACCTTAGTTAAACGAGCGAGCAAAGCAACGAAGTCGAAGACCTCTGTTTCGCTTGGGCAAAAAGTATTTTGTATGTCCGGCGTCTATCCGGCTGTTCTCTACATTTCGCATTTCTTAACCGATTCTCGTGAAATTTGTTAAAAGGTTCAATAATTATATAATACTAGCTTCCGCCCGCGACTTCGTCTGCGTGGACCCGGCATAAAAACTATCCTATATTTTAATCCAGGCTATAAACTATCTTCGTACAAAATGTCATCCATATCGGTTGAGCCGTTTAAGCGTGATTAAGTAACATTAATAAAAAAGACGCTTGCGAGTTGTACATCTCACAGAGCCACTGGTACATATATTTACCACAGGATCGCTATAATGAATGTTCCTGTAATAGAACCTTAAGTTTATATCCCGTTCGTAAACCGGTGTCGGTGCTACCCCGCTATCCCGGGGGCATTTCCCACCCCCTTAAGTTCCCTCTCAGATGCTTCATCCGAATCTACCATAAATCTCCTTCTTTGTAAGTAACATTGATACGCGATGTTTTGTTTCGACAAGTGAATTCTACCGCTTTTACCTACGTAGTACAGTCAACAGTAAAAGTAGCTACGCGGACGAGCTGCAAAATGATCTAAACAAGCGCTTATTGCCTTGTAATACAGTTGTAGGTAGATTTTGACCACTTTGCACGCGTAGCTACTTGTGCTGCTGACTGTACATACTTTATTCATGTCTATAGTATTGTTGGAAAAAGGAATTTCTGCATTTTATGCATAAATAGTTATTTACGATACAAGTGTAGAAAATAGGAAATTCGCAACGAGTGGTGATAAATTAAAACACGACCGAAGGGAGTGTTTTAAATCGACACGAGTTGCGAATTACCTATTCGCACGTGTATCGTACAACGTTTTACAGTACATATGGCTCTTTAAAGTTTCAACATACTCGTATGCACGGAAAGTGCTCATTTCCGCACTAGTGCGGGAAAGTAACACCATGTGTACTGTAAACGATATTATTTGTGATCATTACGTACAAGTTTTTTTCGTTCAAATAAACCTGGAACTGCAATTTTACTCCATTTCAAAACATAGCAATGATTATGTAATAATATTAATGAGAATATTCTAATCACATAATCAGAGTAGACATTGGAAAAATAGAAAAAACTGACCTTAATTAATGTATTCTGTAGCCAGAACGTAGCAAGCACGTGAGAAACTGCAATAAAAAGTTTCAATATTCCAATGAACAAAAAGTGTTGAACCGCGGCTGCAAAACCGAAATAGTCGGCGAGCCACTCGTAGAGAAGTTTGAGAAAAGTGGGATTTCCACTGACACGATTCCTTCCTTTTTGCTATTGCCAACTGCGACACTGCGAGACGATAGGAAATTGAAGCGTCTATCCGTCCGCTATCTAAAAACAGAATCGGCGAGCCATCTCATCATTTTAATACCGTTTGATTCCTTTTTTTACAACTCTACTCTTTTAAACAGCCATGTCAGAGCTTTTATGGGCTTTTACTCGAATGTGCGGCGGCTGTTTGTTGGTTTTGGCTAATGCGGGCTATTTGAAAACATGGACTGTGGTCTTACTTCATTATATTTCTTTGTAAACATAAAATCGTGCCCGATCGTGCTCGCCTAGAGACTGAAACATTATTCAAGAAACATTTATACGCTCAAGTGCACTAAATATTCGCCAGTTAATTCTCGAAATCTTCGCTAAGTTGCAACGAGGTGCTTTAAAACCTCGAGATGTGGTAACGAGACAGTTCCGGCGAAGTATCTTCTCTCCAGGCGATATTCTCACGTGGCTAAATTGTACAATTTTTTCGTTCGAACAATTTAATTGAACACCCTAGAGCTACATACATAAATAGTGTTCCGTTCGCGTCACGACTGAATCGCATCCCAATATGCCAATTTAATCGTGTGGCGCCACCTACCGACCCGCGTACTCACTACAGGGGGTGGCTGCACTTGCCCCAACCTACCGCCCGCCTACTACGTAGTACGACCGCGGATGCGTCTATTTCGAGATGGTAGTTTACAACCGATAGCACTACAACTGCTCTAGTATTGATGCTTCGTTCACCGATTTAGATTATTGCGACGTTCATGGGCACCGTTGAAGTGGGAGGCTGTATCGGCTCGTTATTATTGCGTAGGTGTGGCTGTTTATTGTGTTTATTTACGTCCCCGCTGCGCAATAACGAGATTGTTTACTTAGAAACTTTTGAGGTCCGCTTGGATGGGGTTTTATATCCTTCCGACAAATACAACTATATGTTGAAACTCCTACATCATCATCATCATATCAGCCCAAAGACGTCCACTGCTGAACATAGGCCTCCCCCAAAGAGTGCCACAATGACCGGTCCTGCGCCACCCGCATCCAGCTCCTACCTATGTCAAGATTTTTACTAATGTTACAAATATGACAGTTTGTGGGTATGTTTCGGTGTTTGTCACGCAAAATTATGAAAAGAATTTTGTTGTAAATTTGCAGTAATATAGCTTATTTATACATGTAAGAATCCGCGGGCAGCAGCATTGTTATATTATTTGAACATAGGAATAATCTATATTATCAGTTTAAAGCAGTCCTTAAAGACGTAATATTAATAACTCCTTGTTATGCAATTAGTGGCTTGAAGTCATTAATTAAACAGAGATCTGCTCTAATTCACAATGGATAATGAGTAGATGGCGGTTATTGCGCATTTTTCGTGAAATCCCGGGACAAAGGAAAGGGGACGGCCGAGTGGGAGATCGTTTCCTTGCTAGGAGCGGGGCGCACCGGGAGTGGCGGGGCAACGTCAATGATTATAACGTAAACAAGTCCTATAAATAAATTAATAAACCATTTACTTCAGGCTTAGAGCATACATAACTGGAGTAGCCTTATGTCGTATTTGCGTACAAAAAGTCTGGCGAATTTTGCGGGGGCGGGGGAGGGGGGGAGCATCTTAATAGGATATAAATAATAATAAATAATAAAATCGTTTATTTTGATAACTTAGAATTAGGTTTAACAAAAGTGGTTGAGGCCTCCTAGTAGGTTTTCATGCACCTGTATCAGGAGGTCTCGCTTTTCACGTTAAATAATGAATTACATCTTAGCAGTGTCAGTAAACTCAATTGTATATCTAAAGCTTGAAGTGGTTGAACGTTTATAATATCAAGTGCTTACAGCAACACGCAGGCATTTACATGATGCAGTGTTCTCTTGCGAGGCGATTTTGTGAATGACCATTAATCGATTGTGAAATTGTCTTTGTATGATTTTTTCTACAGAGGGGTAAGTTACTGAATGGCTACTCCAGTTACGTATGCCCTAAGACTTCAGGCATCTAAGGCCCATAGTTACAAATACCTGGAAGACTAACATACATACAATACAATAAACTTGTTTAAAAACTACAAAGACAAACTATTACTGCGATGTGTTACGCAGTTTCGTGGTGTCAGGTAACCAACCGCGAAAAACGCCGGTCAGTCAAGCTCCCTTCGGCCAAAATTATTCCTTAGTGAAGGTCGATAGATAGAGGTTATAAATGTTATTCGGATATTTGATTTTTACATACCACGATGGTGGCAAACAAGCGTACGGCCCGCCTGATGGGAATCGGTTAACGTAGCCTATGCAGGCTTCCACAAGGCCAGAGGACTCGTCTGCTAGTTGCCGACCCTTTAAAAACTTGTACACTCCTCTCTCGAAGAACCCCACAACCCTCCCTGTAGTATTTCATACTTTCTAATTAATTGACGTTATAAAAGTTCGCGTATGCTATTCAATTTCACTATAATACTCGCGATGCGAGGTGGTACCTTAATGCCACCCAATTATCGTAATCGTTAGTGCTTTTAACTCTTTCATGTCACATGACGTACACTGCACCTTAATTCGTGCTATTGATGATTTTCACTACATACCTCACGGACATAATGATATTTCGCCATGCATTTACAAGGAGCGACAGTAGTTGTTGGATGTACATGGAAATCGTTACTTATTGGCTCAATGAAAGTCGAATTGTCATCAGACAATATGGTTGATGACAATAGGGTTGGGGACTCTTAGTTTTATTCATCATATCAGCCCAAAGACGTCCACTGCTGAACATAGGCCTCCCCCAAAGTGTGCCACAATGACCGGTCCTGCGGCACCCGCATCCAGCGGACTCCAGCGACCTTTACCAGGTCATCAGTCCACCTTGTGGGGGGCCTACCCACGCCGCGGCTTCCGGTACGTGGTCGCCAGTTAGTTTTATTATTACTCAAGAAAAAAGAAGGCAAAAAATAATGCCTAATGAAGGAAATCCTGTTCAAATATCTCAAACAAACACGAAGATACAACCGTTTAATATTACTTGACGGAGAGAGAGAACGCTTCAGACCCGTGACGTCACGGGTCTAGAGCATCATAGTAAATGACAATCCTTTCATGTGAGTGCGTTTTACGGAAAAGGGACAGAATATACCATATCTCTCTCAGTAGGTAGTGTAGTCTTGTGCTACTTTTAATTCTTTTTCCAGCGAACGAAAAAAACATTTTTTCGTTCGCTGCCTTTTTGGAGAAACTTCAACATTATTGATTATTTTATTTGGTGGCTATTGTCACAAGAATAAACGATAGAACTCCCAGCGGGCGCCGTGTGTCACCAGCTTTAATGTTTCACTTTTATAGCTAGGTGGGTCGGTGATAAAACGCGCACCTACATCTTGTGTATCGGGGGAGGGGTGTCCAACTATCGGTTCGCGATTATGGCGCCGTGCAGTATGCGGATCCGGTTGATGTCAGATTGAGAGGGTAAAAATGTGATGGAAATGGTTTAATGTACAGAACGTTAAACATGGAAATAAGTGAATATTTTTTGTCATATTGAACGAGCGAGCGAAGCGAACGAAGTTCTCCGTTTCAGCTTGGGACAAAATTCTTTCGTATGTCCTGATGTCCAGAGGTCCCGCTGTCCGTCTGTTCTCCTCTACAGGTCGCATTTCTCAACCGATTCTCGTGACATTTTGTGGGCAGGTTGAATAATTATATAGACTTTTTGTGTTGATTCAGATTTCAGATTATCGAAATTCAAAAAAGATTTTTTTGAAGACTACAGGCTCACGAGTTCCACAGCTCACAGAGCTGCTAGTTCTGAGTACTATCGCCCAAGGGTACGGGTTCACACCTCTAGGATCATTTTCAAGCGTACGCTATCCATGTGCAGACGATTTTGAACAGAAAGTGTGAACCCACACCCTTGGGCGATAGTACCTATGGGTTGCATCAACCTACTTACGCTCACATTGTAGGCCAGTAAACGTTTGATATCACAGAACAATCGATAGCTGTCATCTTATAGGAATCTGTCAACTTAGGCAACTTACCTACTATCATACTATTCGATTTTAACGGTCGTCATTTTCGATTTGAAACAACCGGCCTAAATCTACATTCTTATTATTTACGAACATAACGTGACTGCAGCTCATAGAGGATAATGAAACTTTTAGGGTATTGTTTCTTAATAATTGTGTCGTATGGCTTTATTTTAATAGGTATATTTACAATAATATATCCAAGTTTGATAGCCAATCCCTGACATTCGCTGTACGCGCGTACAGATCGCTGAGTTCCTGGCAAGCTGAACTCGCTCATTCCGAGCCTCCCAGCTTTTCATCAATTCCAGTTTTCCCATCGCTGTAATACAATGTTTCTTAATTATGAGTAGGTACCTACACATGATGAGTAGTTACTGTGGCGAAACAGTACTACAGTGCGGTACGTGAGTAGTTACTGTGGCGAAACAGTACTACAGTGCGGTAGGTGTTATATTTGACATTATTTGAACTAGAAGATTCCAATCCCAATTACATTTAACTCATTGCCGAATGAAGATGACAGCCTCACATACAGACAGATCACACAAACACAGTCTTTAATCTCTATATGATTCACGGTGACGTTACTTTGCTTACATTTACAGTACATGTATAAACTCATACTTGACTCGTAACAAAATGTAATCAGCCTTTAGGCCGGTAGTAGGGGTCCCGCATTAGCATGCAGCGCGCGCGCTGCCCCGCCCGCCGCGCCGGGACGCTCGCGCGAACATTCGCACGAACGCTCGCCTCTCACTCAATTTTATGAAGCCGTTGACTTGAGATTTGATTTGTGTCGACTATCGATTCTATTGTCTGTCTAAGTGTGAAATTATTAACTTAGGTTGCGTTTTTATTATAAAATATCAGGAGCAATACGAGTAAGTATGATAGACGGCACAAGGAAGTCGCGGGAGTCCGCTGCATGCGGATGGCACAGGACCGGTCATTGTGGCACTCTTTGGGGGGGTCCAGCAGTGGACGTCTTTCGGATCATATGATGATGATGATGCGACGTTACATACTCGTCCGTGTTAAATGTACGTATGTAATGTTGTTGTCATAATGCAGAGCTCGTTTTCGTTTTGTTCACTTAAGATTTAGATTATCTTTCGGTCTGCAATTTTTTTGCGAGACATTAAAACACAATTAATGTTTGTAGGGTTCCTTACCTCAAAAGGAAAAAAACGGAACCCTTATAGGATCACTCGTGCGTCTAGTGTCCGTCTGTCACAGCCGATTTGCTCCGAAACTACTGGACCGATTGAGTTGAAATTTGGTGAACATATGTAAATTGGTGACCCAAAGATGGACGCGTAAAGTAAATTGATGAATTCTAAACAAGGGGCCACTTTTTGGAGGTAAACTGGAAAATTAAGAAAAAAAGTTTCGCAAACTGTATTTTGTATGGTTGTTGTAAGCATCTCAGATATTTTTTTTTATAATTTTCGCAAAAACAGATTTGAAGTAATTTAGGAAAAAAGACGAAAATTTACCATTCCGCCCCTTATCTCCGAAACTACTAGGCTTAAAATTCTAAAAAAAAAATATGGAAAATAGTTCCTTGCCTAAACGTTACATTACAAGAACACTGTTTTTACTCTGTAAAGTAATATATGGAAGCAAGACTGTAACAAATAAATATTATGTAGGTACTTAGACTTAAAATGAATATAATTAATTGTTTTCTTAAACATTTGCACGCTGCTATGGCTGAATACTGGAACTATGTTTAAAATATTGTAACACCTTTGTACTTACGTATTCTTGCAAATAAACATTTCTATTTCTATCTATTACAGGAAAACCTATAAGAAGTTTCAGTATTCAAAGTAACGGGAAAATTCTCAATATTTTACGGAACCCTCAACACGCGAGTTGAACTCGCACTTGTCCGGTTTTTTTTTACATAACTATCATTATTTTATTTTGCGTAAATACACGTTAAGTAAGTAGTCTTGTTCTCATAAACTCCCACCAAGCGATCTCGTAAAATTGTGCACAGAATCAGCGCAGCAATCCCATATGCATGCACTTCTCCAAGTGGACTCCCTAAGCCCCGATATGAAAGAGTCGCCTCCACGAGGACGCCGCGCCACCGCGCACCACAGAAACGGCCCAACTACCATCACGCAAAACGAGACTTTATTGTTTTATGCGCGGTATAAACATTCCATTAACAAGCTACTGTTATGTCGAGCAGCAGGTCGATCGCGTAACGCATTGTAAGCGCGTCAGGTATATCTAAATGTCTCTTTTTATATGGAAAAATGACAGCTAAATTGCGTTCGATACGTTACGTGATTGCCCCTTTAGAAAATGAAAATCTTAGGGATGACTTTCGCAAGAACCTTCAAGTGTTTTGCGTTCGCTTGATGTTGAACTTTAACGACGCGGATTATGATTTGAATTTCAATAGCGCATGCAGCGTGATGCTATCTTGCGAGAAATACATTTTAAGCGTTATTGAAATAGTGATGAAAATGGATATCTAAGCTATTATTTTGCGGTTTCATATATATCGCGTAAGATTAAGTTACTGTCCGAATCGTTGAATCTTTGATCGTCCTCTCTGTCACTCCATGATCTTTCAACGGAGAGCGTATGCGACAGGCACGCGGTTCGATTTTCGGAGCCGTGGCGTGACGGAGTGTTCCCTAAGTCAATATCGGTTGATATTAATGGCAAATGAAAAGCTAAAGGCGGTTACAGACGAGCCAGTTTTTTTAGCTTTAGTAGCTCGAGTTTGTCGCCGCGCTTTCAGTTGTTTTTTGACGCTGTTTTAGTAACTTCAATCGCTGGCATAAAAGACCTTTGACTGAGGGAATTTAAAATTTCCAGCCACGATGACGGCATTTTGTCGCCCTTGGCTTTCTCTAATTAAAACGAACTTTGGGCCAAAATTTGTTTAAAACGTGGTTTACGATTTTTTAGCAGCTCTTCACTACAAACTCATTAAAATGTAGGCATGTTATATTGTGGAAACCGAGTCTTACGGCTTACACAACTATGATCATGGTTAGCATGAGAAATGGTTGATTACTTTTACCTAAACCTATTCGCTGACCTATTTTGAACTACAATAAACTTTTCAACTCATTAATTTGACAATATGTACAAACAGACAAGCAAACGAGATTACGAGGATACCCAAACTTATAAATATCCCGGCTATATTGTAATAAGGAAACTCCATCGGGATCTGAGCGGGATCTTGTTTACTGATGTTGGAGTGATTTATTACTCGTGCCGAAGGTTGGAAAATTGGAGAGCCAATTTTCCAACCGGTTTGTTGTAGTTTTTAACCCAATTTCGATGGTTTGAGTGGACAGTTTAGAAGCAAAGGAATCTCAAACGTACAGGAGGGTAGTACCTAAACAAGACATTTATGTCAGGCCAGATACTAAATAAATAATTAAAAAAATTATAAAGTGCCCCCGACACAACGAACATAGCTAAGAAACATCATGTCAGACAAGACTTTCGATTCAGAAAACCGCACTCAAATCTGTTCATCCGTTTGGGAGCTACGATGTGACAATCTGTCTGTCGCAATTGCAAAGACTACAGATATATACATGCTGAACTTATAATACCCCTAGTTTGCGTCGGGGGTGTCAGAAATGGCGTAGTTTTTAAAAGATATTCACAATATTGCTTTATTTTACAAATAAAGAGCTCCGCCGTGGATGCAAATTTAGCTTTTGCTTCGGCCCCCATGTTGCATATCAACTACTAGGTACAACCTAATCCTATTTACACGAAAACCCGGTAAATTTAACTTAAAAAACAATAAACTAGTTTAAAGTCAAGGACTTTTCAACGTGCCGGGGGCGGTCAACATGTTTTGATACGAATAGTTAAATTCAGAGAGCACCAACGATTAAATAGTGTTAGTAGAGGTAGAGAGCAGAACTAAAGACCACTCGGGAATGGGGCGGGCTAAAGCTGTGTTAGTTGTAAATTTTCATAATATACTTGAAGTAACCCACACCAGTCAAAGGCGGGTTGGGTTAACCTTTGACTTGCGTGGGGGTTACTTTTACCTTGTTGGCATTTGTATTTGTAAGTGTCTATTGAATCAAGCAAGAATGGAGTTAATTCCAAGATTTGACGTTTAGCTTCCGATTATGGTAGCCATTCTTGTTTGATTAATCCTGACCTAAAAAAACAAAACACATCCTAACAAGGCTTGTAAAGGGATTAAGTAACGTTAACGAATCGGAATTCTATTTAAAATTGAATTTTTAGTAGGACTAATAAAGTAAACGGTCAGGGGAAAATTAATATTGGCACAATAAACAATCGATAAATGCAAAACTAACTTACACTATACCGCTTCGCATATAAAAAACAAACAATTTCAAGTCTTTAAAGTGTTACACTTACACATCAAGCCATCGAGGGGAGCGCCTAACCGGCTAAATAAAAACAATCCCAACACCTCCACCATCTATGATCGCAAAGTGCTACACTATTTAACGGTGTTGCAACAAGCGGAACACAAGAACAATCGGGAAGGTCGTATGTCTATTGTTTTGTCAAATAAATTGTGTCCTTTTCGAGAGATGAGCGATGAACAGTGTGGTAAATTAGATATTCAGTAATGCTTAAACGTAGCGGTGGTAAAGCTACCCGTTTAATTTTGCAGGGTTATTTTGAATATTGGGGTGGCGATTTTGTTACCACGCTGACTGGTGTTGGACCCCTCTTTGATAGAGGCGTTAGTATAATATGGATCACCTTCTCTTAGTAGAAGGCAATTCGATTTATCTACCCATGCGTTTGTGATCTTGGAATGTTTTAGTTCATACGAAGTTATTATTTAATAGCCATCCATTATTAAGAATTAAATGACACGACCCACAAAGTGTGGCACAACCGTCCATCGATATCCATACTAATATTATAAATGGGAAAGTGTATGTGTTTGTTTGTTTATTTGTTTGTTTGTTTGTTTGTCCGTCTTTCACGGCAAAACGGGGCGACGAATTGACGTGATTTTTTAAGTGGAGATAGCTGAAGGGATGGAGAGTGACATAGGCTACTTTTTGTCTCTTTCTAACCCCCCACTGCCCTAAAATGGGGGGTGGAAGTTTGTATGGAGCATTCCGCAATTTTCAAGGTAGAATGCAAAAAATTGGTATGCGGACTATTTGTGACTAACAAAAAAATCGTGCATCATTTTTTTTGGAAATCTGCACCCAACCCCTTAAAAGAGGGGGTGAAATTTTATATGGGGGTCCAGATATGTAGAGTCGATATATAGAGTCGATATGTAGAGTCGATATGTAAAGTCGATATGTAGAGTCGATAGGTAGTCGATATGTAGAGTCGATATGTAGAGTCAATATGTAGAGTCGATATGTCGATATGTAGAGTCGATATGTAGAGTCGATATGTAGAGTCAATATGTAGAGTCGATATGTAGAGTCGATATGTAGTCGATATGTAGTCGATATGTAGAGTCGATATGTAGAGTCAATATGTAGAGTCGATATGTAGAGTCGATATGTAGTCGATATGTAGAGTCGATATGTAGAGTCGATATGTATAGTCGATATGTAGAGTCGATATGTATAGTCGATATGTAGAGTCGATATGTAGAGTCGATGTGTAGAGTCAGTATCTAGAGTCGATATGTAGAGTCGATATGTAGAGTCGGTATGTAGAGTTGGTATGTAGAGTCGATATGTAGAGTATATATATAGAATCGATGATTATATACGAGAAGAAACTGACTGATTGACATATCACCGCACAGCCCAAACCGTTGGATATAGAGATTCCAAAGTTGGCACATGGGTTCCTTAATGTTCGGGTGCACTAAGATGATTTTTAAAAATTCACTCATTTGGTTTTTTGGGACGTAAATTACGAAAATGGCATCGATTTTGAAATTTAACACTGTGAACATGAAAATTCTTGAAAGTATTTGTGCCAAATTGCAATTCAATTGGAACATACGGGTCAAACTGAGACGCAACTTTTTTGTAGGTAAACGGTTGAAATTACTTTTAGTACGCGGGCGAAGCCGCGGGCACAAGCTAGTTATCACATAATTTCTTAGCAAAGGTCGCAAAGCTTCTCTATTATCTTCTCGTGGCAAGAAATTTCTCCAAAACTTATCACTTACGGCAATGACATTTTTTTAAGTAAGCGCGTGATGTTGGTTTTACCCATGAAGCAGCATTCTCGCACTGTGGGTTGACCAGGTTGTTGTCAAATCATGCCAGGATGTGTGTTTGAGCACTTGGTATTCTATCAATCAAACAAGATAGCTCTCAAAATTGTAATTTTATAGGTATTGAAAGAAACAATCTTTATTTTCTTATTTTATTTGCCGTTAATAAACTAGTGACTAATAGTTTATAAGCTAAATCGGGTCAGCGGTAATAAGCGTGAAAAGGTAACTTACAGTGTTATTTCTGTATTTATAATATTAGTATGAAATAAATGCACTTTTCAGTAAACCTTTATCCTTGCAGCGCCATTGCGTAGCACAGATACGTATCACATTCAGTTCCAACATTTCGTAGCGCTGCAGTCGTAGGCTCGTAGCCGATACCATGGGGAACTCCGTATGTAGAGGAAAGCGCCTGCGAGTCGAGCGTTCACCTAGCGGGTTCGTGACACTGAAACGTGATAACTATACACATATTTGCAAGGGCCCCGAGATACAGGCTCAGCCTAAGTTTGGGGTCCGCCGGATATCCCTATTTGTTTATACTTATGTGTTAAAGTGAATATTTTTTTTTAATAATTAAAGTTGTACTGTTTTGCCCGCGCAGCGCAGCATCATCTCGTGAATATTGTACGAGTATAGACCCAGTTTCCGCCGTCATGTTGGAAACTATTTATTTCTTTTCAAGCTAAACGTAAGGCAAACTACATGTAGTCATCGGATAAGGATTTTTATAGCCTTTACACACTCGTAATCAGCGTTTACGACTTTTCACTGGTCTTTAACGATAAGTTTTAATTTGTTTCGACGGTAATATTACGCAGTTTTGTCGAGACCAACATAACTTGTATTTGTACATTTGAGAATCATTCGTTTTTTGATCTAAGGCAATAGAAGTCCGTTTGTAACTTGCGTAAGTTATCGAGATTTAACAGATATTTCGGGATACGTAACCGTCATAGTGATTGGACATGTGAATAGGTTACTTGTTGATGTGAAAGCTACTTTTTTACGAGGTTACCACTGTGAAATTTAACCCATCATAATGTTCGAGTTATAGTTTACACGAACATAAATTACAGTACACAGGTTAATTTATATATAAAAGAAAATATTCTAAAATTTAAATGACAAATAAAACCAGCTTTATTAGACCCCCATGCCGTGCCAAAAACTAGTTTTGATAGCACCTAGCAGCTTCTACATTATACAAAGTAAAGTTGTAATTGGTTCTTAACTAGACGGGCGGCTTACTCGCATCTCGACTTGAAAATATCCGTTTTAACGGCTTATTTATATACTCTGCGTACTTGCCCCACAGTAACAGCTACTGGAGTTCACTAGTTTCACTACATACTTTGTTAATTAAAACGTTTTCAGCGTCAGAATCACGTACTTGATTGGATTACGGTCGAGTGGCACGGTAGCCAAGTACGACTTGTTATAAACACGATCGTTTACACTTTTCCCGTAATTGGGCTTACTGTTACCGGTATTCATTCAAGTTATCGTTAATTAATGTGAAGTCTCAGAAATATCTAACTAATTTATGAACGACGAATGGGCTTTTTCGCGAGAGACAAAGTAAACATTAGTTGATTTAAATACTATGTAATATGTATTCCATTTTGTAACTTTAGCCCTTTAACATTAAAATATAAATATTATAAAATGTCTTAAAAGTACCCATGAATTGATGCCACGTCAGTTTCACTATGGCGGCAACTTGTAGCATTCAGTCATTTTCTACTAGCATTCGACTGATTACACATTTAAAAAAAAACAGCCTAAATACGTCCCACCGCTAAACAGCACAGGCATGCTCTTATGGACGAGAGGGTACGGTTTGGGAATTTCACATACACTTTTGAATTGAATTTCTTCGCAGATGTATGCAGGTTTCCTCACGATGTTTTTCCTTCACAGATTACACATAATCAAACGTAAATAACTATAGAAATGTGTCAATAAGGCAAGAAAGAAGATATTTATTCACTACACAAAAGACAGAGATAAAGGGAGTAGACATGCAATGCTATTGACACATATTGTGTGTGTCTTCGCGGCAGTGAAACGGTGGCTGTGTCAGCATTGTGCCGTGGTGTCGGACAGACACCTACATCGCTGGTTTTCAGACAGCACCGTAAGTGACCCATGAACGCAACACAGAATACTATTAAATAAAAAGTATGTAGACACATAATAAATTAATGAATAATGTAATAAATTTGTTAAAAATAAAAATAAAACAGTAGGACAACGGGATGAAAAACCAAAAGCATAGAACGCGACGCGACACGGTTGGGATGTTAAAAGTGCTTCTTCCCCCTTTCTTCCCGCGGACGTCATGAAAGACTATGGGGTCGGTTTGAAATATTTTGCGGGCTAAGGACTAGCAACTTATCACTTTCTTCGTTTTTAAAAAAAGTGGTGTTTTAATGACCTCTGCATGCCTACCCCTTTGGGGACACGGGCGTGAATATATGTCCCAAAGACATTTAATAGAACATTAACGTAATAGGTTTCACTATTCCGCGAATTCTCCAGTAAGTAGGCGCCCCATGCTTTTGTTGTGTGTATTTTCGTCCGTCTACTTTGATCCTTCACCAAAACGTTGTGCAGAAACCTCTGGATCTATTATCGGGTTAGAAACGGGTGTGCAAACAAAGCCTTATAAAGTTAATTTGGAAGTAACTAATTAGGGTTATTTGGAGAAAATTCCATTAACCGTTACATGCCCCTGCTGTCGTTACGCAAAGTTTATATTCTACCTACACAAACGTTTATGTAGAATATAATTACTCTATTAAATGATTACATATTAAGATTACTGTATCATCATAAACAGCCTCAGATCGCATATTTATGCCCTCTGAATCATTCTTTGTTTTACCGCCCTAGGTTGTTTAATCATTTTTTGAAATATATTAAATAATTAGATGTCGCAATGAACACAACTGTTAAATTAACACAAGTTTTAGGTACTTCTCGCGATTTTCTTATTCCGCCCAAAGTAACTACAGTCATACAAAGTGCACACAAAATACAAATACCCACATTTTAGCTATAAACTGAATAACATAACAATGTCTGGCTAGCTGCTTAGCGGAGCGAGGCGAGAAATCTACCCTCCACTTTCTAATTCGCATAGTACGAGTGAGACAGCAGTCGCTGAGTCGCGCGCGACGCGACATGTCAGCTAGTTGTGCTAGCCACCCAGAGATGTTAATATGTTCCGTCGGAATATTTATCCATCCAAACTAATATTATAAATGCGAAAGTGTGTCTGTTTGTCTGTTACCTCTTCACGCTTAGATCGCTGAATCGATTTAGATGAAATTTGGGATAATATAGGATAGTTTTTATCTCGGAAATCATCTCCTAAGGGAGTGAAAGTTTGTATGGGGCTACGATATAAAAAAGTTCCACGCGGACGGAGTCGCAGGCAGAAGCTAGTGAATAATAAATTAATATTCGCGGACAATCCAATTCAAATCGACCTAGACCCAACCTAAGCAAAGCTTATACTGTGGGTACTTACTGGACAAAGATAAACATACAAGTTATATACATATAGATAAATAAATACTTAAGTCTAAAACATCCATGACTCAGGAACGAATATTCATACTCATCACGAAAAAAATGCCTTACCGGGATTCGAACTCAGGTCCTCTAGCTTCGTAGGCAGGCACAACCAACTAGGCTGAATCGGTCCTCGAGTTTGAACTTGAACTCGAATATTTTATCTCAGAATCCAGTCTAATGCGAGATTGGAACGCCTCGGCCCTCGCTTGATTGATCTCCGCTGATATTAAAAAGGAATCAATCTTAAATCAATTAGCGTCATTAATATTCATCAACCTGTTAAAAATAAATGGTTTTGACTTCTTTGCATTCATGTTTTGTTAAATATCTTACTTTTGACGCATAATTCGCGTATCATACCTGGCATCTCTCTTGACAGCTAACTGAGAGCAGTTAGATGTCAAATATATCGAAACACAGCTTCGCATAGATCTAGTTGATTAATTCCACAAGTATGTGTAATTTTCCCCCGTTCCGTAAAAAATGAGGGAATGAGAAAAATGTCTCACCCTCTTCTTGATTACCTAGCAAATAACCATGATTTTATTATAGGTAAAAAACTTAAGAAGACTACGTGTTATGTAAGGGTGACGTGTTCGAATAGGCATTTTAGTACAGTCATTATAGATTTTGACCCGTGAATAATTAGTTCTTGGATTTTTTTTTCGTAGGTCCCTCGGGGGGGTCACTGGGAGTGTAAATTCAAAAAGTAGACTGAATCAGGCTGGTGCGTATATTCGAAAAATGGTTTTTCTTGAATAACTTGTCCATTTTTGATTTTACAGTAAAACCGTGAATACAAAAATTGTAGGAAATTTGATTCTCTACAAGTTTGGTTCTCACAATTTTTCTTCTAGGATCGATATTTTGGAAAATAAACCTGAAAAACACGACCAATTCAAAATTATTCTTATTATCTCCTATGTTCCACGTTTTACGGCATGAATGAAGAGAAACAATGTTGTAGAGAATCAAATTTTGAACAATTTTGGTTCCTACCTTTTTTTCCCCCAAAATCGATATTTTGGGGGAAATTATAAAATTGTGAGGACCAAACTTGTAGAGAATAAAATTTCCTACAATATTTGTCCTCACGGTTTTACTGTAAAATCAAAAATGGACGAGTTATTCAAGAAAAACCATTTTTCGAATATACGCACCAGCCTGATTCAGTCTACTTTTTGAATTTACACTCCCAGTGACCCCGCCGAGGGACCTACGAAAAAAAAAACCAAGAACTAATTATTCACGGGTAGGGTCGGTTGTTTGGATATAATGACTGTACTATTTGTTTTGTTTGTGTTGCACAACTTAAATATCTACTATTCGAACACATACAACTTGTCATCTTCTTAAGTTTTTTACCTACACCTTATAGCGATCTTAAACAATGTTTCTATTTTAAGCGACTTTATTTTTTAATTTAAACATTATTGCACAGTAACAAGTTACATATACAAAAGACGAATTTAATGCCATAAGGCATTCCCTACCAGTCAACCTTTAGATCAAACAGTTACTTCAAACCAACATTTTTCAGTGCCAAATCGGCGGTAACTTAAAAACCTGATTTTAATGCAGAATTACACTTCAATCCAGACCAAGAAAAAAAGGTATTTTTTTCTTTGTCTTAGCACTTCAATGCATTTTGTTACCGCAGCAGGCTTTATTCATCCAAGCATGATATGATGGTTGGGACTTTTAGTAGCATACCATCCATGGAGTCGATATGTGTTAAGTTGTTGACTTTGACTGTGAAATTGTAGATTCTAACAAAGTAGTCGTGAGCGTAACAAGGGATTCAAGTGTTTAGTACCATCTTTGAATAAAAAATTAGTACATGGAAGTAAAGTACAACTTCGATCCCTCATTTGAGGGCAACAATGACTTTCTGAATAGCAGGTGGGCATTTTCGCGAGAAGAAGATGCATCGTTAGTGACGTCGCCGAGTAAAAGTTAAAAATGTTCCATTTTGTAACTTGTATTTGTCTTACAAATAGTATTGTTAATTGTGGTTACAAAATGGAATATTTAACTTTTACTCGGTGACGTCACTAACGATGCATCTCCTCTCGCGAAAATGTCCAGGTGTGAAAATTATATTAAACATATAGCGACCCTAAGACCCAGCCTAATGAAAGAAAGAAAATACATTTATTTAACGTCACAAATTACACAATTAAACAAACAAACAAGCTAGAGAAAAAAAACTAGATAAGAGGACATTAAACAGGATCCTCACTCAGCATAAAGCTACAGCAACCTGAGGCGCTGATTTTCGGTGGAGACCTAACTTAAACCTATTAACCTATTAACTTAGACCTAACTAAAAAAACAAGTGGCTAATGCTACACCCAGCTTAATGATATGCCTACGATAAAATAGTTTCCACCATAACACAATTCAATTCTACTTTCGGTACTGAGAACCGTATGCTCGAGCGAATGGCTCGGGTAAATATTGGCTTATTTGTAACAAGCCGGCTCAGGAATAGACTTCGAGCCGCTCGGGCTTCTTGGAACTCGAGCTTGTTCGATACCAGTTGATACAGAATAGTGGCTGATCACGTATAGACTTCAGTAATGAGACAAGTGCTATGGAAGAGATATTAGTGATATAAATTGAGTTTGTGGTCCTGATTTCCAGCTCCAATTTCTTTATGTTATTCTGTTTCGTTAAGCACGAGACAATATGACAGTCTCTTAGAAAAATTGGTAAGGTGGTCCATTGAAAAGGACAAGAAAATCCCACATTTGGTGATTTTAAATCCATAACATCGCAGTTTTAAAAAGTGACCCAGTAGATGTAACCATTTCGGCTAGTGACATAAAAGAGTTGGTTCACTCATAACTGTAATTTAATCTATACCTGATTATTCATGAAGTGAATGAGTGTGTGATGGTCTTATTGTCTTCTAATTGTAATATTTTTCCTCATTTTATCATTAAATTAGTTAATTGATATTATTAATTCAACCTTCAGTACAGTTTATTCGTTAAGAATTCATACATTAGACTTTAAATGTGTTATTCAGTTCATAGCTAGTGGGTATTTTATTTATTTATTTTTTATTTATTTATTAAAGACACATATAAGCTCACAGTATTGCACCAAAACGCTTACACGGTAACATATCATGTAATAATATTCAAATTAAAAATATAAATATAATCGTCCATGATGTTGTATACAATGATATTTCATCATCGTCAGTGGCATATACATAAATGATATAAATGCTCGTACTAGATATAGATGTCCATGTATTGTGTATACTGTAGGTATCTGAATACTGTAATCGAATACCATCGTCACAACTAGATTATAATAAATGAACATTCAGGATTACTGCATTTAGAAACATAGTACATTACTTGCCTAGGGCGGTAAAACAAACAACGTCTCAGATCCCAGGTATTTGACATATATCATGCGGTGTAAGGTTTCTGATGGACCCCGTGATGGGTACAAAATTTTACGTCTCCCTCTGGCCCGGTAGGGGAATTTTCCGCACGCGAAGCGGGCGCGTTTAATCGTTTATTGCGACTTTATGGTCAGGAGTGACGTATATATTTTTGTCACTCCTGGCCACGACAAGATAGATTTAGCAGTTTATTGGCCTATTTGTATGTTTGTTTTTAGTAAACTGTGTGGCTGTAATACACAATTGTTACATTACCACACGCCATTTCTTCACCTGTATAGATTGTATAATCCAATACTACTTTTGTTTTTACAATGGTACAGGGATCGTAACTAAACGATTTGTAAACATTAATCAATATACGAATAATGAATATTTATTTGTATGTAAAATCAAAAGCGGGAATAATTTAAGTGAAGTATTTATATCATACCTGTCATTTGCGATGGTAATCATTTTTATGGAGTGTCGAATAAAAAAAACAAAGGTAGACTTAAATTAGTATGGGGTTTGTTGTTTGGTAATTATTATGTGAGGTAGAGTTGCACCGTCGTTGAGGCCAAATAAATAATTATTTTTGTTCAAGTACCTACTACTGACGGTATCCTTGAAGAATCGTTTGGCAAGTTCGAAGTTTTACTGACAATTAGACATATAATGTTACTTGGTGGCCCCGCACAAGGTGGACTGATGACCTGGTAAAGGTCGCGGGAGTCCGCTGGATGCGGGTGGCGCAGGACCGGTCACTTTGGCATTCTTTGGAGGAGGCCTATGTCCAGCAGTGGACGTCTTTCGGCTGATATGATGATGATGATGATGATGAATGGTACTTTTTGGAAACACTGAAGTCAATGAAGTTTATTCATCATGCGCAAGTATTCCGCATAGAATGATTTATTATTACTATCTACAATATTCTGTAGTTGAAGTATCGCTAGCCACACCTCATTCCATATAACATTAGAATTTTAACGGACTAATTCGTCTGCGTTTCTTAGTTTATCTAGGATATCAAAGGGGAACATTATACTGGTTTTACTTAGTATAAGACTGATTTCCAAACATAACCATACTAGTGTGTTTGCGTTTCAATATGGTTTTCTTTGAAATCGCATGACGATTAACACAATATTTCTATTCTTATCTAGAATAGGGTATAGTACTGTAAATACATACTAAAATGAAGCTATTTTGAATAAAACTTTTTCTCGGTTAAGTTGCTATTTTCATATTAAAGCTCAATACATACGTCCACTGGATTAATGTGCTTGGTTTCAGTAAGAGTAAATCCTGAATTTGAATTACTCGAGTGTCATCCAGTCTTTGAAACCAGCAATTGCCCAAAGGTTGACTGGTAAAGAATGCTTACGGCATTAAGTCCGCCTTGGGTACGATAAGTTATTTTGTGCAATAAAGGTTAAATAAATAAATAATACGGCTCAGCATCAACCGTTAATTTTTACTAAAACAGTACCAATCTATTAAGACTGTTTCTAATTAGACCAGTCCATCCTATGCTAGCGGTGCATGTGCGTCGACTGTGCGGCCGCCACGGGCAGTACATTCGCGTCCGCCGGCGCGTCGCGACGTCCGCTTGCCCGCACGACTGTACCCACGTGCGCAACAACAAATACTGTAAACAAACGCGGTCTAGTGAAAACATGACATTCTGATGATCCACAAGTAGAATACGGATTTATTCGGTTTGATTGAAGAACATATTCTTACGAGCGTTGGGCCGAAGCGAAGCCGTCTGCCGAAATCGATGCAATGCATATACGTTGATGCGTGCATAATCAAGCGATCCAACCCCCCGTCTGGCTACCGAGTAATAATAGTCAACCCTCTCGTGCTCCCCCCGCGCCCACACTAATGCACGCAGATTTAACATCTTAGATATTCGGTACGTTCGATTGTAATAATATACATTACAGGTCAGATTTTTGACAAAGTTATGGGCAATATGGAGCGCTAATTTAATTGTAACTAAAGTTATTACATGAACGATTCGTCTTTTGGTACATTAGCTTTGGCTCTTGATTCTATTAAGGCCGCTTTCGGAAGTAATTTAAAACTTAATTTTACTATTAGGCTTAACGCCTATACAAACTCTATCATTAAAAATTAGTTTTACCAAAACTCATCTCGTTCAATAAAGGATTTAAGTACACTGTATACAATCGGTTCGGTACGCACCCGTCTAAACTGACTACGTGACTGCAGCATGCACTTTGCGCGCGATCGATCGGGCGACTAGTCGCTCGACAGGGCGAGGGGAGGAAGAACTCCATGTCACCACCTGTCCGTAGTAATAGCATTCGGAAGACGTTCGCACGCGCTCGCGCATCTGCCGTTGCTTCGCGCCAAAAACGGAACATGTTCTAAATTCAAAATGTCCTCCTCAGTGTATCGATAGGTCCGGTGTTGTTTACACGCTCGTGTTTTGTGTTGTGATGTTTATAATGTGAAACAATGCTTGGATTGCTCACGTCGGATTTCGGTTATCAGAACCGATTGACATTGCTGCAACAGCTAATTGAGTGTGGGGATGTGTTGTTGGGACCGGAGTTCTACGGTACGGTATAATATTTGCAGTTGGCATTTTATTGTCAGCCATGTACTGTCCAGTTTGTTTAGATAAATAAGATAAACACGTACCGCGAAACAGATGAGTCAATGTGAATTGAAACCTATGCTCGATTCCACTGATTGTTTTTTATTATTTATCTGGCTATATACTCTGTCTTTTAAACTACATAAAATGCTATGCCATACTATTTTTATAATGAGCGTGCCATATTATTTACTATATGAGCAGAACATTATATTAAGAAAATGGAGGTTAGATTAGAAGATTCATCAAAAATAGACACCGTCTGTAAAAGGCACGAAGTTGGTTCAATTTTACGACGAAGAGATTCCATTACTAATTTAGATCGGCTATTTTTAAACGAAACAAATGATGGTAAACGAACGCAACGCTAGAGTGCATTCGCTGTCAAAAAAGATTTAGTAGTTATTGAATTCACTTTCAAACTCAAAACTCAACATACCTACGCTTGGCGCATCGATTTGAAGGATTACTTAAACAATACACTTATGCAACGACTGTATAAAATGCACCTGTTATAGAAAAAACGACACTAGCACACGCAAGCATTAATGGCGGCAACAGCCCAACAAGTCAATTTAATACAGCTCGATAAAGATGATTGCATTATAAACACATGCCTTTCGCTTTGTCGTATAACAATAAACATTATGTACTGAGACGTAGATTCAGTAGATGTGATAGTTTGTGATGTGATGAAAATACTGTATGATTCATATACTATAAATGGGTTAGGTTTAACTTGCTAAAAGTACTCTTACACGGGATTTTTTGAGCAATTACTGCCCGTCATCAGTACGGTTGTCTCTCTCTTACTTGCAGACTAGAGAAGACGCCAAAAAAATGCTCGTAATAGAGCACCCTAAGGCTACGAAGCCAAGTGTCATTTGGCAAAAACAGCCTAAGATCCCGGTGTGACCTTCCCCTATCGTACATCTTTGGATTTATCTGATGACCTTGTGTGGCTCGATAACTGCATTTGCTTAAAGACTGACGAAATTAAAAATTTCATTACATCACATCGATAATCGTCGTATTCGATTACCTTCCCGTTGATCCGATCAGCCTGTAATTAAGCACACACGTACAATGCGTCCATATAAACAAACACGTGTATACACACGCAAGTTCGTCAAGTATACGAGTACCTATGCAGCCTTCTCAATTTTGCACACGAACGTGCGACGAACTTGTGGACAGACAGATCTTTGTTATTGTTTACTATAATCATAAACGTTCAATATACCTGTTTTAACTAAAATGCCGTAAAAATGATTTTGTCATTATCTTTCACTTTCACATTTGAGAGAAAGGTACAAAACATATTTTAGCTATCAGAGTTTTGTTAAGTTTTATGAATTAGGGGTTAACTCTGTAAACATGAATACTCGTATTTTGATGATGGTCGTGTAAAAATACAATGTAGATAAGGCATACGTAGTTCAATCGACTTCATTTGGTATAATATATCGCATTAATTGTACAAGATCTGTTGTATTGTATGCCCCAGACAACAAGGCCATACGTCCGCGGCACTCATACCAGAGATGGGCATTATAATTTTTTAATCAACTAATTAATCGATTAAACAATCAATCGTCACAAGATTAGTCACGATTGATTTAGTCGCGACAGTGTTCGTTAAATTTCTTTATTATTAATCGTCATTATAATCGACTAAATTACACGTTTAAATTTCAATTAAAAGTTGGAAGAAGCTCATTTTACACGTACCAAAAATGCTGTATTGTCGTGTGTACTGTACACTTGAAAATCCTTCTAGTGTGCTGTGTGATATAAATTTGTTCCAATAATACAATATGGTTTTTATAGTATACTGCAGTATACTCATGTCTCCTGTAAGGGTTGGGTTTACGGCTTAGACGGAGCACAGGTAGAAATTTAGAAAGGAAACGATGTATGAAAGAGCGAGAAAACCACTTTACTTATCCGTCATATCAGTCGTTTACTAGTTTGCTTCTAAATATTTGTCAATGCAGTAATTAGTCACGTACCTTGCATTGAATGTTACGGTCCAACCAATCCTACGTATACATTTTGTGAAAATCAGTGACTACAAGTTAAACTTGTTAAATTCCTCAGACGAGCGTAGTGTTTCAGTGGAAGGAACGATCACTAGCACTGCAATAGTCAACATTGACGATATTGACCGGCAATTTTTTTGAAGATTCCCAGACCCAAACTTAACAAACCTTTTTATCGGTTCCTCGTACCCTGTCGGTTAATTGTTTACGCAGGACGTAACTAGAGATTGCAAAGTAGAAAACAATAGGTTAATCCATATCTGTGGGTATTGGTATATTACGGTTGCCATTTTTTTCAGTTGATAAAGCGTACGTTGCCTTTGATACCATTTGTCAGAAAGTGGCTAATACTTTGGCATGTTATTTATCAAGCGATTAACACCACAATATGCCTCCAGCCTCAGGTATAGTTATACATTCCTTAAGTTGTAGCCGTCTGTCATCGTTACTCGAAATTTAGACTTACCTTATGTTGGTTCCTAATAGTTATTAATCTTAATATAAACTTATATTTAAGATTAGTAGTTAAGACTGTATTTAAACCCTTATTTTTTATGAAATAAACAGTTCAATTTTTATTTTATTTTTTTAATCGAGAGAAAATTAATCTAATTAATTAATCGAATAAAAATGAAGTCGCTGGTAATTAATCGATGATTGATTTAATCGTGACTAAATTAATCGGAACTGGTACGACTAAGATTAAACAATCGCCATTTTTAATCGTTAGTCGCGATTAAGTATTAGGTTAATCGTAATCATTAGTCGAATATATTTTGCCCATCGCTGACTCAGACATAAGCAAAGTATTCAGAAGTTGCATTGATCTCCAACGCACACAAGTAAATGTCACCGCGGCCGGCGCACGCGACGCCTCGCCATTGTCCTCGAGACATCGCCAACAGAAGAAGGATCTAAGAATACGTGAAATTCACACGACGGTTACTCGATTTTCTTAGTAACCAACACCGTGAGCTATTCGATTGCCATCGGATTAATGACTCGATTCTTTCTCGCGTTTGTTACTACTAGCTAGCTACTTCCCGATGCAAATTGAATGGGCTAATAAAATCACTTCTGCTCAGCAAATCGCTTCTGTACGTCTAGCACAACTTGCTGCTCAATCGCTTCGCGCGCGACATAGCGTCCCCTATCTCACTCGCACCGTACAAATTAGAAAAAGGGGGGTAGAGCTTTCTCGACTCGTGTCGCGGTGCGGCGTCAGTTGCGCTAGCCCCGCTGGTTTTATTCCACTAATCAGCGATAAAGATGCATCGAATGTGTGAAAAATCAACCCTCGACACCACAGAATGAAGGACTTAGATATTATTCCAAAATACCAATAAAAATTCGTCGATAAGCTCCGTCATTAGATTCATGAAAATATAATAATAAGAAGGCATTTTATAAGGTGGAACTTGGTTATTTGCATATAAGTTCCCACTGGAAAATGGAAATGCATCCAAAAATAAGATAACCGCACTGTTAACAAAGTAATAAAAATAATGCAGACATCTAAGACTTACTTTGCGACAGTATTACAGCAATGTAAAGCAACCAATAAAAACTGTCACAGATCTATAGGACGGAGCGCATTCCGAATTAGATGTGGTGCATTCGCCACGTCTCCATCATCACCTTGCTGCAGCTATGCGATTCACAATCTGTCTCTACTCATCTCATCTCACCACTCGCCCCAGGTGTATCTTAAGCCCGAGATTCGTAAACGACTACGTCGACAGATTCCCTGGTTGGTCTGAGGCGAATTGTTGGCAAGAGTTGTGAATACCAGCTCAGATCGGCGTTTGTTTTTGTCTAAATATTTACACGTTGATTGGTTGAATTAAAACTTTCGTGAGTCACGTTTAAAGTTATATTGTAACAAAACACGTCCCGTAGTAACTATTAATACGTGAATTCGATTGATTGGTATTTCAATAAATTAGGGACTGTTTAAGTGTATCGTGATGCTCTTTAATTTCAACTATGTATCTTCATATCGGTTCATTAAGCACCATACAAAATGTTCTTGTTTAGGCTATATTGAACGGGTTAGTGTAATTTCGCACAATGTACACCGGACTGGATATGTGATAATCGCAGATTTTTATTGCATGCGAACACGCCATACCATAAATCTCTGACTAAGCAAGAGTTGTACAATTAAAAACGCATTGCTGCTTATTTATTTCAGTTTAGAATACGGACTCATAAAGTTAAACAGTTATTAATTTTATGCCGTTATGTAATGACTTCTTACAATTATGTATTATGACCACGCTAAGTAAGTAGTGCATTATTTATGCCACAATCTGTCCTCTTCAGCTAATAGATTGTACCTACACTACGTATAACGTAGACTGCTTAAGAATGTAGACTACGCCTTGGTATTATTTTACGTCATACCTGGCTACGGGTGCGGAAAATCCCACTTCCTGCTCAGGAGAGACGTAAAATTTTGTACTCATTACGGGCGGTAATAAGGCTTTCCTCAGATCGTATATTTATCGTCCTTGCCTTGCGTCTCATATCGCAGGTATTTACCTGCAATCTGAGACATTCTTTGTTTTACCGCCCTAGGTAAGTAATGTACTATTATGACACGTTCTGTACCTGCTTCACAATTTAGGTACCTAAATGTTTTAACCAGTTTGATCATATCCTTTCAAGCAAACATTAAAAGTTGAGATGCCACAGGTTTCACCATTATAACGTCTCAATATACTTCGTAGGTAGCTGTAGTGTTTAGTAGTGTTTTGTTTGTTTTTTGTTGGGTAATCATATTATTAACGATTATTTGCTGATGTTGAATGAAAACATACAGAAATATGCTTGCGATGTCGATGTGATTTGGTGAGACAAAATACTTACGTGTTAAGCACATGTAAGTACAATACAGTATGATATGAAACGTACATACACGATTCAGTAGTCAGTACTTGCGGCGTTAGACGGTTAAGAAACGTGATTTCGCGTCGCGAATTTGACTACAATACAAATATTCTTTATTGCACACCTGAATACATGAAACAAACCCATAGACCTTGCTAATCTTACTATACATAATGTATTTTCGACGGAGCACACCTCCTTGTCATTGCGTACTTATTTGATGTTACGAGATGCATGATTTGAGAATAAAACCTGATAAAACTTATACCTACACGACATACATTTACGATAAAGTATTAATTACACCGTTCATGATATCTCCATCATTGCTTACAATTTGCGTTGCACAATTCAGCCGTAGGTAAAACACTATTGTTCTGCTTTTCTTCGAATGCGCCTCTTTTTATTTTACCGGTGTTCAATCAGACTTCCGCTTGCAGCATGTGTTTAGTACCCTCTTTATATGCGCACAAAAAACACCACATCCGCTGAGCCAGGTTGTTATTTAATTGTATTGGCTAAATAAACGTTGACGCCATGACGACGAAGAGCAAAATACGTTTGAGGGAAAAACTGTTTAGCACGAACCTTAAAAAGAAAGCGGTCAAAATGTTGTCAATTTGCAATTCCGATCCTCAGCTCCATCATCAGATGAACTTGATCGTGCCAAATTACATATTGTGTTGTCACCTATATATATGTACATATGTATATGTACTTGCATGGATTCAAATTATACGACAAATGAAAGTCGGTGAATATCGACTTGCAAGATTTGATAAAATATTGGTTACACACATAATAGATACTTAGTAGCAGATGAAGTTAATATATAGATAAAACTAGCAATATCGTTTAGGAGTTCTTATGTTTGCAAATTACTTTATTCAAATTCTCTTTGGGTTAATAAAATTGTTATTCAATGGATATTTCAAGAATGCCTTTGATTAGCCAGACGTATTTTTCAGTAACGTTCTGTTTTAATAAATACACGAGGCACGGGTTGAAGTACCTGACTAGAAATTTCAATGTCACCTTTATTTCTGTCCCTCGTTTCCTCGGAATTGTTCCCTTCTGCCTTTAATTGTTTAAAGCAGACAAAGAAATTAGAATAAAGCCCGGCTAACTTTAAACCCTTTCGCGCAACACGGTACAATTTCTAAGAATGACATACTTTTTGTTCTATGAAAGACAAAAGGGCTTATACGATAACAATACAATAGAAAACGCTTGACCAGTTATTACTGTGTACTATTAACGTACGGCCTTTTTAGGCAGTTATAAGTTGCGTGACGGTTTGTGCTCGTGACGCCGCGGAGCATACTCACAAATCAACCTCAAGACGCACTAACACCGAAAATATTCAACCACAGAAACTCCTTTACTTGTTTATGAGCTGTGATTGAAAGTTTCTTCTCATTTTAAAGCTACAGTTATTATCTAGAACACAAATTGTACTCTTAATAAAAACGTGTGGCCGTACGTCAGCTCAACCCACGAGTCGTGACTTCCAAGCATTCTCACAAATTACCTCAAGACGTAGCGACACTGATGCCGATGGCACTCACCTTAATGGCCCTCTGAGCGTCATCCTCAATCCAAACTACACCTATGCATTGAATGCCGAATATTGCCTATATCGGCGCATGCCTCATATACTTATACATTACAGAACGCTACTAACGGAACAAATTACGTCACGGCAATAAATTATGTTTACACTGAAGTTTATGACGGTAGTACGTGCGTTATATTTTTATCTATGGAGATTTACCGACTAGTCCGAAGGTCTTTTTAGAGTGTCTTAACAATACCACCGAAATGTAAACAATGTAAATTGGTGTTGCAATTTATAGTTGGTTTAGTGCTCTCTAACAGGCGTGACTTTTACAATCCTTAACTACGTTTTTGTCCGTGTTTTACGCAGTGAAATGTAAAAGAGATGAGTAAGTTTTTAAACCAACTCCGATGGCTAAATGAGGTTGGAAAATGACTAGCTTGCAAGATTTGACACACATATGAAACGAGAGAAAATAAAATTGTAAATAGTCTATTACTGCAAATTGTTGACTGTATAGTCCAGTATAACTTGTTGCCAAGTCACGACTCGGAGACTCCTTTCTTACTCGCACTGTACAAATTAGGAAGAGGAGGATAGATAATCTCAACTCGAATCAGTTGTGCTAGCAGTGCAGGGTAGTTATACGTTAGTACGTTACTGAGATTCTGGCAACGTTTGACCCATATGCCCTGATTGGCACTCATCAACAAGTGTCAATCCTCGGTGTGTAGTCAACCTAAGGCTGCGTCCAGTTGGGTGGGCTAAAACGCAGTTGCCAACGTGCAAGCGCCAAGCCGCGTTTTTATAACTACCTTACAATTGGAACTGTAACGTTACATTAACTAAAATGCCGTTAATATTCTTATGTCTTTATCCGTCACTTTGACATTTGTTTTTCTGAGAAAGGGACACAATACGTTTTAGTTAACAGATGTTTGTTAAGTTTTATGACATGAATAAGGGTTAATATGGCTCTACACTTCAATCAGTATTATGATGTGCATCTTTATTTGGTTTTCTTTTAAGAAAAACATGTCATAATGCATAACCTTATTTAAGTACTTTTCTACCTATCCGTAATATTTCGATACCATGTTGTATGTACATATATGGTGTGCACGAGTCTGCATACATCTTCTAGACGTGGGTAAAGGCAATTAGTATTCAAATGTGGGATTCAATTCTGAACCATAGCGGGTAATTAACACGAAAGGCAGGGCTAGACAAAGTAAGGCAATACATATATACGCCGTGTTTTTTTTTGATTCAGATCCTTTTGAGGACGCATACCTGAGATAAAGCGAAGTAAACTTCTCTTATCCTAATTCGTAATATTTCGAAGATATTTCAAGAACTATGTGAAGCGTAAACTTATCTCGAAAGCTTATTATAGCACACAAGACTACATGAATGATAAAACTCCATGGAACTAATTTTGACTGAATTTTTAATCTTTTATTTTCGTAATATTTTGTTTTTTGACATTAGATTGTTTTTCTAGAAATATTCTACTAGTATTTTTTATACAATTTTTTTATCATATATATTTTATTCTTTATGTTTAAAACATACTCTAAAAAATTAACTGACGATTTGAAAGTGCTTGTTACTAGGCCTACTTGAATAAAGATCATTTTGAGTTTGAGTTTGATTCAAAAAATAATTTTCGATAATTAGCTCCCTCATCTCAGTATAGTGTAGTATAGTTGAATACGGGTTCGATCGCTAACTCAATAAGCAAGACGACAACCACTGTATGTGTGCGTGTCATTCGAATATTGTCATTCTTAACACTGACTTTTAGTTAACTCTTAAGGTCCTTTGTAAATTCACAGTTGGTAATATAATTAATTACTTTGTATGTTTTTTTTTACTTTTGAAAAACTAAGTACGCTACATCGATTCTGTGAGGTACACGGCTATATGCCTACTTTGTCGGAAATTAAGGAATACAGTGTATACTAACGTTTTAGGGCTCATTGAGAAATTGGCTATTTAAAATTCTACAATACAATATAAGTTTAAATTGCCTTTTGGTGACACCTTTTTTTAACCTCAAAGAAATGAAAATAGTTACTTTAGAAGATGTTAAGCTTAATTAACCTGTGAGTTAAATGCTTCAACGTAAACGAAGCATTTACAAACCTTCACTATTTTCTAATAAAGAAGCCAATAGTGTATTGTGAAGCTAACCTCTACCCCTAGTCCGTCCGCTGACCGTCAGCGGGGTCACCGACCCGTCACCGTCGCCCGAACTCTGTTTACTACGTGACGAAAGGACCCGCACAATCTATCTCTCTAATACGAAAGGACTTTTATAATGCGAGGAGTATCTTTCAGAGAAAATTGCTTTCACTGTGAAATGGTTTTTCTGTTGAAAATCTTTAGTAATCTTTACGAGTTCTCAAATAAATAAAGTAGACCTACGGGCATGTGGCTCCTCGAGTTAAAAGCGTACACAGACTACGGTGTCTACTTAGCATTAGGCAGGTCATATGCCGGTTTGCCATCGTCGGTGTATTAAAAAATATGGGTATTTCATCAGCTTTGGACTATTTTACTTGCTTAGGTAGTTTTATTATTCATGATAATTTCTTTGAATGACTATATCTCAACGCTTGTTAATATCGAATGGTTTCGTGAATTTGATTACTTTTTTGTTTAATCCACACGTGATAAATAACCACTTTGCTACCTGTAGCTTTCCACTTGGGCTAGTGCAGTGACTATCAGGTGCCATAATTCAACAAAAATAAGACATTATGTTTGTATTATTAAAAGAATGTTAAGGTACATGAACTCGTAACCGTTGGAGCACATCGCTGTTATGTTTACTGCTGGCCTAACCAAACACGGCTCTTTCCCAAGCACCACCTATAAATTAACTACTAATACGCCGTGTACACTCGGCTTTATTATTCATGAAGTTATTTGAGTCGGTCGCGCGGTGAATGAGTGTGGACTATGCTTTACAAATTACGCGTTCGTTTATTTGACAGTTTAGTTTTGTATGGTGCGTTGGAGATGCCTTGGGAGTTCGTGGAAAACGCTGCATGTTATTAAAATGTTGTGAAATAAGTAGCTTGAGTATATGTACTATCGCCCAAGGGTACGGGTTAACACCTCTAGGATAATTTTCGAGCGTTCGCCATGCATGTGCAGACGATTTGAACAGAAAGTGTGAACCCGTACCCTTGGGCGATTGTACGCTTCAATATGCGTACATATTCTCAAACTTTGATGTTATAAAGAAGTAGAAAATTTGTTGTATGTATATCCCCCGCTTTTAATGTTGGGCTTTAGATATAGTAGGTATCTAAAACAGTACGTGCCTACCTATTACCTATTTGTAAGAATATTTGACACCAACATTTTGTATCGATTTTGTTTCGTTTAAAGTAACGTTATATTACGTTATTAACGTTATAAAGAAATCTCTTGCAATTTGAGTTATGCCGTGTATGTACTTGACACTGTTTAATTCCTGATTAAATGGGTTAGGGGTCCCTTTGCCGATATTACATCTTGAACATGCAACATTAAATCCGTGAAAGCCGAACATGGCGTTAAAAGTCAATTTGCTCTATACGCAATACAGCACCCTCCGGCCATTAAAATTATGGCTTTACCTTCACCATACCCATTATAGGTAAACCCGTATTGGTAGACCATAGGTCGAGTTCTCTGAAAGTGGAGCTTATGTCGAGATTTTTCAAGTTACATTATGTTCTGACTATTACTCCCCATCGGAAAGCTTAGCACGTATCGCCAAGCCAATTCTAGGAACGTTTTTTCTGGTACGTAGCCAGTGGCTGTAGGTCTAGTTAGTGTATTAACTCTTTGTATTTAAAAGCCGATCTCAAGAACCTCAATTGCATTTAAACAAAAACCGCTACCGGTCCATGCAGAACGGGCAACATCAAATATGGCATAATAGTATATTTACTTGTCCAAATACCTGGAATCATTGTCGGGAACGCGAACACAACACGCTACGCTGCGCAATGTCTAGACCTGATGTTCTTATTCATAAACGTCCATCAAACCTGTTTTATCTAAAATTCCGTTAAAATTAGTTTGTGTTTATCTGTCACTTTTGTGTTTGTGAGAAAGGAACACATTTTAGTTAACAGAGGTTTGTTGAGTTTTATGGAAAAGATTGGTCTTTAAATAATAAATAAATAAATAAATAAATAAATATTAGGGGACATTCTTACACAAATCGAACTAGGTCTATAGTAAGCTCAATAAGGCTTGTGTTATAGGTACTAGACGACGATATATATAATAGATATAAATACTTAAATACATAGAAATATCCAAGACTCAGAAACAAATATCCATGCTCATCACACAAATATTTGCCCTTACCGGGATTCGAACCCGGGACCTTCAGCTTCGTAGGCAGCGTCACTACCCACTAGGCTATCCGGTCGTCATGCAACAAGGGGGATCAAGGATCACCAAAATAAGAGTAACGGAGAAATACATAACGCACCCTTAGAATGAAACCGACCGAACTAAAAAAAAAAACGACAAAATGAGTTAGCAACACATCTTGATGCAATATGTAATTTTGAGTCGATATGTGTTGCTAACTCATTTTGTCGATTTTTTTGAGTTAGGTCGGTTTCATTCTAAGAGTGCGATAAATACGCAATCATTTTATTAAAGTCGTATATAGCTATGACATTTATACAGAACTAGCTGCCCGCGTTCGAAACTTTTCCTGTTTATAATATTATTATAGATTATAGTACCTATATATTAATCAACAAGCTGTAACACTTTTACCTCGACAATAGAGACGTGTTCAGATATTTGTAAGCACTTTGGCCGCTCGTATATATCTGATGGCGACTGTACATAGTACGTACGCAAAAAATCAATCTATATAACCTGCTGCAAAATAAAACACGATCGGCATCGAACGTGAACAATATCGGTATACGACGCCGCTATAAATATTCCCGTTTGGCGCCCGCGAGTTATTATCACAATATTTCACTTTTACCGAACGTAGGTCTATTTTATCCTTCGCTTTCGAACCCATTTTCAATGTGTTTCGCGATTGATTCTTCGTGCAATAAGTTGGAACCCGACCGCAGGCAGCAGCAGCAGACGACGTGTCGCACCGACACGATTGGTTTGTATTTATTTCTATGACGGCGTCGTGTCACTAGCTATGAAAGTTATTTCATAGAAATACAGTCGTGTCGCCACGACACGTCATCTGCTGCTGCTGTCTGCGGTCGGGTTTCTACTTGTACCTTTAGAGATAACTGATTTGTGCTCTACTCCTATGCAGCGTGAGGAAAACAGCCATGCGATTTTAAACGAAAAAAATAGTGAAAATATTGCGATACTTCTTACGAATCGCGCCATCTTTTTAATTTAGTTTCAGGTGACCTCTCTATACTATACAAAGTGACATTAGTGAAACTAACTAGCTACAGCATGGTAATTATTTTAAAGGGCCGCTACATTTTATAGACATTGGCAGGCTTTATAATTTACTAGTCTTGACAATGCAAATTGCAATTTTTATAACTAAATTTTACGATCAGATGTAATGTTTTAGGCTTTATTTTGTAACCATTAGTTTAAAATTAATAAGGAATACTCGTTCAATTTCTGCTAATAATAGTCCTTATTTTCTTCTATTTTTGTTCTCAGGTATAGACAATCGGATAGCACACTCAAGAAGTGTCACGCCACCGTGAGTATTTTCATATGTAAAATTTTGAAGCGTAAATTGGGCTGATTTTTACTTTCGTCGGAATTAGTAAGTATATCAAAATCAGGATATAGTATTTATATGGCACAGAATCTGCTCTTCCAACCTTTTAACAAGTTCTGACGAAAACAAAAAACGGCCCATTTCTATAGAACGTGTAGATATGCGTGCTGGTGACTCTACAACTAACAATATTAAAGTCAAAACTTAAAAATAAGCTCGAGTACATTTCTTACGGGTGCAGGAGTAACATATTTGTTTTGATTTTCTGTCTACGTCTGCCCTTGAAATGAGATATCGTAGAAAATGTAGAATCTTGTCAGAGACTAAGTGAGCTGTGTTTTCAGTTGTGATGGGTTGAATAAGGACCTCAGGCTGTCGGAGAGCGATGACGATGTCCACGCCAGCGCCAACGTCCACGCGCGGCTGGAACCGTAAGTGAACTTATTAAGCACATCTTTTTACAACCCAAACTATCCATCCAACCTTCTATGGCCCAACACTCACACTGACCAGACTCGCCACGGTAATAATACCACTGTCGTGCGAGATGATCGTATGATAATCTTAATTGTAAGTGTGGCAGACACAAATATATAAATATATCATTTGTTGTTTTGGACCTTTTTTGGTTTGCCACAAATCATTTGATATGTAATTCATTTAACCATACATTTTGTCTGTGGCTTCCCAAACAGATTTGAGTGCGTGTTTTATATCGTGATGATTCTTAGTAAAGTTTGTCGTTATAATCACCACATTAATTTAAGCATTACGACTTCCAACATTGCAGCATCATATCGCCGATCGTGTCCGGCGGCAGTCCGTCATCCGCCAGCGAGTCCTCCGACTCTGAATCGGAGTCGTCATCGGCCGAGTCGGTGGGACCGGCGCCCGCGCCCACCGCGCCAACCCCGCAGCCGGTGCAGCGGCCATCTTGGTCGCTGTCCAACTTTGCGCCGCCCACCGCGCAGCTGCCCGAGCCGTATGATACGGGGAAGGAGTTGAGGCATGCGCTGGCCGATATCAAGGGGAAGCCGGTGAGTACCTACCGTTATTGTTCTTGCTCTGTCGTGAGGTACTCTCGAGGTTCCTCAATAAGAGATGCCCAATAGGCAGCGGTGTGGACAGCCCTAGTACTCGTCTCTCGCGTAATTAATTTAGGGTATGGCTGGCTAAACTCGGCAATAGAATAGTTGAATGTTACTTCTTAGTGTAACAACTGTAAGAAAGAGCAGGTGATTTCGCTGATTAAACTCTAAGCGCGATAACATTAAATTAGAAGAAAATCATAGACTGAAACAAATTTTGATTGTTTAACTTTAAGCAACACAGCTACATGGCTTCTCAAAAAGACTAGCGCACGTTTGACCTTCCCATGTATAATTCTAACCCGTCAACATAGTAACCCGATTATTTATTCTTCTAGCTTAATATGCGGAACACTGCCCTTTCCCAGGTGTCCTCTTACAAATAAACACTTCTCCGTACAAGGTAGCTGACACAGACTATCTATGTTTAAATAAAAGATCGCTAGCGTCAGTTTTAACTGTTCATATCGAACGACCATAACGTCTTCTTCATTCAATTATTATCGTTCTTAATTTTTGTCTTCATTCACGAAAAAAATATTCAGACTTCCGTGATATGGATAACAATTCCCTGGAACTTCTTTACCAACTTCTCAATCGAACCGTGAATGAAGACGATGGGTTCCAACAGAGATGGATTAACCTTGCTGTATTGAAGTGTAACTTAAGGAGTTGTCTCGTCAGTTACGAGAGGAATCTCGCATTTCATTGGCCACGAGGCGAACGGGAGGTGGTTTTCAGAGAATTCTTAGCTTTAAAAGATATTTTGTGGCAGGCGGTTGGAGCTTTACATGGAAACATGATTGTGTCTTCAGAAATTGAGGTATAACAAAGAAGGACAGTCAATTCCGAAGGTATTAAAGTGAATACGTATGAGTGTCATTCAAATTGGTGCTTTATCTTTGTTGGAACAGAGTCCAATCTCGGATTTATCCGACTCGGAGGCTTCATCGCCATCACCGGGTCACAGGCGGAGGCGGTCATCGAAGCGGACCGTGTCCAGCGACGATGAGTCCCCGAGGCCTCAGAATACGGTAAGAAATTATCTTATTCCATTTGATTGTCTATTATTGTCTATTTAGACGCGCCATCTTCCATGACCGCATTATTTGCTTTCATTTATGCAGGTACCTATAATCACCACAATGTCCTAATGTAAGGTTCATTTGAGCATTAAACGATTAGCCCACGATTGCCCAAGCTTCATTTAGTACAACATTATTCTGTCTGAACAATTCTTCTGCCACTTTTTCTGTAGCACTCGGGAATCAATAGTACATCACGAACTTTGGTCAACGTGTAGTACTGTTATTGAAGTTACAATGTTCTCCGTCAGCCCTCCCCCCGCGTGCAAGCCGCGGCCGCGGTCAAGCGCGGCCGGCCGCCCAAGCCGCGCGCGGAGGAGCGCGCGGAGCGGCCCGCCAAGAAGAAGCGCGGGCGGCCGCCCAAGGTGCGCCCCGCCTCGCCCCGGGCGCCCTCCCCGCACCAAGAGCCCGACAGCGAGCCCGAGGCGCCCCCGCATCCACACCCGCCTCACTCGCTGCAAGACACCAAGACGCATATATTTCGCAAGGTACCCACACAACGTAACTCTTGATAAAACACTCCGTTGAACATTTTCCTGACCACTATTGTGTCTTCCGGGTCCTCTTAAAAGGGTACTCCGTTGAATGTTCTTCTGACCACAATTGTATCTTCCAGGTCTTCACTCCTAAAAAGGGTGATGAGTGCGGCGGTAAGGGCGGCAAAGGCGGCAAGGGAAAAGGTGGAAAAGGCAAAGGCCAGGTCACTATAATAGAAGTGGCGGCCGAATCGGGCGCCGACGACGATGAGAGGAGACACCGTGAGCGCTCGGCCGAGCGGCGAAATGAGGAGGCCATCGCGAGGGTCTCGCCCCCGCAGGAGCCCGAGACATTGACCAGGAGGCGGGAGGCCGAAAGGGTCGCTAATGAGCGGATACAGGAACGCGTGGCCCTCGAGCGGCCGGACCGGGAGCGGCCGGACCGGGAACGCCCCGAGCGGACGGCCGAGCGCCGCGACCAGCTCCCCGTCCCCCCTGACCGGATACCGGACCGGACGACCACCGACCGGACCGACCGGTTATCCTCCGAGCGCTCCGACCGGCACATCGACCGATACAGCACGGACCGGCTCTCCGACCGGTTGACACCCAGCCGGCACTCCAGGGAACGGATATCGTCGGAGCGGTCGGAGAAGATGAGCGAGAAGACTTCCCTCGACCGTCTCTCCGGGGACAAGACGTCGTTGGACCGTCTGCCGGGGGATAAGGCCCTGGACAGGTTGTCGGGCGACAAGTTGGGCGTTGAGAGGCTGGACAGGATTCCGGACAGATTCGTTCGCGCCGAAGCGGACGTCGGCTCCGGGCTGAAAGGCCGGGGTTCTGAGAGACTTGAAGAGGCTTCTTCAAATGGTGAGTAACTTAACTTTTGCATAAACGTTCATATATCATGACAAACTTATATCACTGTTGGATCGTAGGTATCGTATCTCGCATTTTCCCAGACACAGAACTCATCAGAAATAGTCCAAGGTATGCAAAACCATAAGCAAATACCGTGGTTATGATCTCCACAATACTTGACCACAAAGACCACAAAAGGTGCCTCGCTCTGGAGGCGGCCTATGTCCAGCAGCGGTTTTTCAGCTGATATTATAAACATGGATGTGATATTAATGTAATAAGTGTGTTCCCAGTGAGCCGTCGCCTTCGGCTGCCGGTGCGCGTGCCTTTGGAGCGGCTGCGCGCGGACACGGTGCGCGCGCTGCTGGCCGCGCCCGAGCCCGCGCCGCGCCGCGCCGCCAAGCGGCCCGCCACGCCGCACCAGGTAATGTGTGTCGTCAGTGAGCCGTCCCTGCGGCTGCGCGCGGACACGGTGCGCGCGCTGCTGGCCGCGCCCGAGCCCGCGCCGCGCCGCGCCGCCAAGCGGCCCGCCACGCCGCACCAGGTAATGTGTGTCGTCAGTGAGCCGTCCCTGCGGCTGCGCGCGGACACGGTGCGCGCGCTGCTGGCCGCGCCCGAGCCCGCGCCGCGCCGCGCCGCCAAGCGGCCCGCCACGCCGCACCAGGTAATGTGTGTCGTCAGTGAGCCGTCCCTGCGGCTGCGCGCGGACACGGTGCGCGCGCTGCTGGCCGCGCCCGAGCCCGCGCCGCGCCGCGCCGCCAAGCGGCCCGCCACGCCGCACCAGGTAATGTGTGTCGTCAGTGAGCCGTCCCTGCGGCTGCGCGCGGACACGGTGCGCGCGCTGCTGGCCGCGCCCGAGCCCGCGCCGCGCCGCGCCGCCAAGCGGCCCGCCACGCCGCACCAGGTAATGTGTGTCGTCAGTGAGCCGTCCCTGCGGCTGCGCGCGGACACGGTGCGCGCGCTGCTGGCCGCGCCCGAGCCCGCGCCGCGCCGCGCCGCCAAGCGGCCCGCCACGCCGCACCAGGTAATGTGTGTCGTCAGTGAGCCGTCCCTGCGGCTGCGCGCGGACACGGTGCGCGCGCTGCTGGCCGCGCCCGAGCCCGCGCCGCCAAGCGGCCCGCCACGCCGCACCAGGTAATGTGTGTCGTCAGTGAGCCGTCCCTGCGGCTGCGCGCGGACACGGTGCGCGCGCTGCTGGCCGCGCCCGAGCCCGCGCCGCGCCGCGCCGCCAAGCGGCCCGCCACGCCGCACCAGGTAATGTGTGTCGTCAGTGAGCCGTCCCTGCGGCTGCGCGCGGACACGGTGCGCGCGCTGCTGGCCGCGCCCGAGCCCGCGCCGCCAAGCGGCCCGCCACGCCGCACCAGGTAATGTGTGTCGTCAGTGAGCCGTCCCTGCGGCTGCGCGCGGACACGGTGCGCGCGCTGCTGGCCGCGCCCGAGCCCGCGCCGCGCCGCGCCGCCAAGCGGCCCGCCACGCCGCACCAGGTAATGTGTGTCGTCAGTGAGCCGTCCCTGCGGCTGCGCGCGGACACGGTGCGCGCGCTGCTGGCCGCGCCCGAGCCCGCGCCGCCAAGCGGCCCGCCACGCCGCACCAGGTAATGTGTGTCGTCAGTGAGCCGTCCCTGCGGCTGCGCGCGGACACGGTGCGCGCGCTGCTGGCCGCGCCCGAGCCCGCGCCGCCAAGCGGCCCGCCACGCCGCACCAGGTAATGTGTGTCGTCAGTGAGCCGTCCCTGCGGCTGCGCGCGGACACGGTGCGCGCGCTGCTGGCCGCGCCCGAGCCCGCGCCGCGCCGCGCCGCCAAGCGGCCCGCCACGCCGCACCAGGTAATGTGTGTCGTCAGTGAGCCGTCCCTGCGGCTGCGCGCGGACACGGTGCGCGCGCTGCTGGCCGCGCCCGAGCCCGCGCCGCGCCGCGCCGCCAAGCGGCCCGCCACGCCGCACCAGGTAATGTGTGTCGTCAGTGAGCCGTCCCTGCGGCTGCGCGCGGACACGGTGCGCGCGCTGCTGGCCGCGCCCGAGCCCGCGCCGCGCCGCGCCGCCAAGCGGCCCGCCACGCCGCACCAGGTAATGTGTGTCGTCAGTGAGCCGTCCCTGCGGCTGCGCGCGGACACGGTGCGCGCGCTGCTGGCCGCGCCCGAGCCCGCGCCGCCAAGCGGCCCGCCACGCCGCACCAGGTAATGTGTGTCGTCAGTGAGCCGTCCCTGCGGCTGCGCGCGGACACGGTGCGCGCGCTGCTGGCCGCGCCCGAGCCCGCGCCGCGCCGCGCCGCCAAGCGGCCCGCCACGCCGCACCAGGTAATGTGTGTCGTCAGTGAGCCGTCCCTGCGGCTGCGCGCGGACACGGTGCGCGCGCTGCTGGCCGCGCCCGAGCCCGCGCCGCCAAGCGGCCCGCCACGCCGCACCAGGTAATGTGTGTCGTCAGTGAGCCGTCCCTGCGGCTGCGCGCGGACACGGTGCGCGCGCTGCTGGCCGCGCCCGAGCCCGCGCCGCCAAGCGGCCCGCCACGCCGCACCAGGTAATGTGTGTCGTCAGTGAGCCGTCCCTGCGGCTGCGCGCGGACACGGTGCGCGCGCTGCTGGCCGCGCCCGAGCCCGCGCCGCGCCGCGCCGCCAAGCGGCCCGCCACGCCGCACCAGGTAATGTGTGTCGTCAGTGAGCCGTCCCTGCGGCTGCGCGCGGACACGGTGCGCGCGCTGCTGGCCGCGCCCGAGCCCGCGCCGCGCCGCGCCGCCAAGCGGCCCGCCACGCCGCACCAGGTAATGTGTGTCGTCAGTGAGCCGTCCCTGCGGCTGCGCGCGGACACGGTGCGCGCGCTGCTGGCCGCGCCCGAGCCCGCGCCGCGCCGCGCCGCCAAGCGGCCCGCCACGCCGCACCAGGTAATGTGTGTCGTCAGTGAGCCGTCCCTGCGGCTGCGCGCGGACACGGTGCGCGCGCTGCTGGCCGCGCCCGAGCCCGCGCCGCCAAGCGGCCCGCCACGCCGCACCAGGTAATGTGTGTCGTCAGTGAGCCGTCCCTGCGGCTGCGCGCGGACACGGTGCGCGCGCTGCTGGCCGCGCCCGAGCCCGCGCCGCGCCGCGCCGCCAAGCGGCCCGCCACGCCGCACCAGGTAATGTGTGTCGTCAGTGAGCCGTCCCTGCGGCTGCGCGCGGACACGGTGCGCGCGCTGCTGGCCGCGCCCGAGCCCGCGCCGCGCCGCGCCGCCAAGCGGCCCGCCACGCCGCACCAGGTAATGTGTGTCGTCAGTGAGCCGTCCCTGCGGCTGCGCGCGGACACGGTGCGCGCGCTGCTGGCCGCGCCCGAGCCCGCGCCGCGCCGCGCCGCCAAGCGGCCCGCCACGCCGCACCAGGTAATGTGTGTCGTCAGTGAGCCGTCCCTGCGGCTGCGCGCGGACACGGTGCGCGCGCTGCTGGCCGCGCCCGAGCCCGCGCCGCCAAGCGGCCCGCCACGCCGCACCAGGTAATGTGTGTCGTCAGTGAGCCGTCCCTGCGGCTGCGCGCGGACACGGTGCGCGCGCTGCTGGCCGCGCCCGAGCCCGCGCCGCGCCGCGCCGCCAAGCGGCCCGCCACGCCGCACCAGGTAATGTGTGTCGTCAGTGAGCCGTCCCTGCGGCTGCGCGCGGACACGGTGCGCGCGCTGCTGGCCGCGCCCGAGCCCGCGCCGCGCCGCGCCGCCAAGCGGCCCGCCACGCCGCACCAGGTAATGTGTGTCGTCAGTGAGCCGTCCCTGCGGCTGCGCGCGGACACGGTGCGCGCGCTGCTGGCCGCGCCCGAGCCCGCGCCGCGCCGCGCCGCCAAGCGGCCCGCCACGCCGCACCAGGTAATGTGTGTCGTCAGTGAGCCGTCCCTGCGGCTGCGCGCGGACACGGTGCGCGCGCTGCTGGCCGCGCCCGAGCCCGCGCCGCGCCGCGCCGCCAAGCGGCCCGCCACGCCGCACCAGGTAATGTGTGTCGTCAGTGAGCCGTCCCTGCGGCTGCGCGCGGACACGGTGCGCGCGCTGCTGGCCGCGCCCGAGCCCGCGCCGCGCCGCGCCGCCAAGCGGCCCGCCACGCCGCACCAGGTAATGTGTGTCGTCAGTGAGCCGTCCCTGCGGCTGCGCGCGGACACGGTGCGCGCGCTGCTGGCCGCGCCCGAGCCCGCGCCGCGCCGCGCCGCCAAGCGGCCCGCCACGCCGCACCAGGTAATGTGTGTCGTCAGTGAGCCGTCCCTGCGGCTGCGCGCGGACACGGTGCGCGCGCTGCTGGCCGCGCCCGAGCCCGCGCCGCGCCGCGCCGCCAAGCGGCCCGCCACGCCGCACCAGGTAATGTGTGTCGTCAGTGAGCCGTCCCTGCGGCTGCGCGCGGACACGGTGCGCGCGCTGCTGGCCGCGCCCGAGCCCGCGCCGCGCCGCGCCGCCAAGCGGCCCGCCACGCCGCACCAGGTAATGTGTGTCGTCAGTGAGCCGTCCCTGCGGCTGCGCGCGGACACGGTGCGCGCGCTGCTGGCCGCGCCCGAGCCCGCGCCGCGCCGCGCCGCCAAGCGGCCCGCCACGCCGCACCAGGTAATGTGTGTCGTCAGTGAGCCGTCCCTGCGGCTGCGCGCGGACACGGTGCGCGCGCTGCTGGCCGCGCCCGAGCCCGCGCCGCGCCGCGCCGCCAAGCGGCCCGCCACGCCGCACCAGGTAATGTGTGTCGTCAGTGAGCCGTCCCTGCGGCTGCGCGCGGACACGGTGCGCGCGCTGCTGGCCGCGCCCGAGCCCGCGCCGCGCCGCGCCGCCAAGCGGCCCGCCACGCCGCACCAGGTAATGTGTGTCGTCAGTGAGCCGTCCCTGCGGCTGCGCGCGGACACGGTGCGCGCGCTGCTGGCCGCGCCCGAGCCCGCGCCGCCAAGCGGCCCGCCACGCCGCACCAGGTAATGTGTGTCGTCAGTGAGCCGTCCCTGCGGCTGCGCGCGGACACGGTGCGCGCGCTGCTGGCCGCGCCCGAGCCCGCGCCGCGCCGCGCCGCCAAGCGGCCCGCCACGCCGCACCAGGTAATGTGTGTCGTCAGTGAGCCGTCCCTGCGGCTGCGCGCGGACACGGTGCGCGCGCTGCTGGCCGCGCCCGAGCCCGCGCCGCGCCGCGCCGCCAAGCGGCCCGCCACGCCGCACCAGGTAATGTGTGTCGTCAGTGAGCCGTCCCTGCGGCTGCGCGCGGACACGGTGCGCGCGCTGCTGGCCGCGCCCGAGCCCGCGCCGCGCCGCGCCGCCAAGCGGCCCGCCACGCCGCACCAGGTAATGTGTGTCGTCAGTGAGCCGTCCCTGCGGCTGCGCGCGGACACGGTGCCACCCACCCAGTACGTCTAGGACGACTAGAAGCCAAAGTCGCGACTCAGTGACTCAAGAGGGGCAAATTCTGCTGCGTAGTCGTGCTGTGCAAATTAAAAAGAGAAGGGTAGATTTTCTAGACTCTCGTCGACAGATGTGCTAGCTCTGCTGTTACACTCGCGCTGTGCAAAAGGTCAATGGATCACCGATGAGAGTGGACGAAAAGTCTACTGGACCCTCACATTAACATGCGCACACATTTCAAAGCGATTGGCAGTTCTGATAGCCGCCTTCTCTTCTTTTTAAGCCCCGACGCAAAGAGAGGGGTGTTAAGTTTAACGTGTCTGTGTATCGGTGTATCTGTCTTTGGTATAGTAGCTCCCAAACGGATAAACCGATTTGAATGCGGTTTTTTTTGTGTCATAGATAATTTTAACCTGAGTGTTCTTAGCCATATTTCATCAAAATCGGTTCAGCCGTTTTTGAGATATTGAACTTTGAAATGAAAAAATCGGGGGTTTTTCAACTTTTCTAAGTTGTAGTTATTATACAAATATTGCGCTCTGCCGTCTGGCTCGAGTCGTACCGCGGCGTGTTGTGAGAACTAGTTACTTCGCGACCCTCCAATCACTCTTGCAGTACGGTGCTGAGATGCGGGGACGCGCCACAGACTGGCAATGTGCCTTACGGTTATACAAAAGAGCCGTGTGGTACATTACAATTATGTAAGAACAAGAGAATAAAGTAATACCTAAAGTTTAAGTACTACTGTAATTATTTTTAAGCCGACTTAATCATAAGATGTATGGCTTATAAAATAAATGAGATTTTAAAAAAAAGAGATAAATGATGCAATTGTCGGTTGCAGGCGGGAGAGGTGGCCGCGACCAACCACGAGCGGACGGCGGGACAGACGCCCATCTACTACTCGTACTTCGAGCGGCTGCCGGCGGACGAGCTTTCCGACAAGGAGCGAGACCACAAGTAAGACCATCCCGTTTAGTATAATGCGATAATACAAGTTGCTAAAATAAAAAATCTGTTTAACATGCCCTCAAAAGTGAATTTTGTTATAAATAACGTGAATTGACACCTACAGTTGGTCAAAAAAGTCTAGAAAATAATATGGCACCACGAATAGTACGACCTATAAATTTTGATAGTTCCCTTTTTACTAGAGGACATTATTTTTATATTAGGTTCATAATCTAGAAAAATGTCAATCAAATACACATAGACCCTCACAAACATTACCTACCTCTAATAATGTTTATATAGACAGAATGCTAGTAATTTAAATACAGTTTTGTTTACAAATTTTATTGAATAGTTACAATATACAGTTTCATCCTACTCCAAATATTCCACTTCGGTTACAATTTACACTTACCTAATCAAAACACATAAAATATATCGCAAGTATCAAGTTGGTTTTATATAAACATAACCTGTAAAATGTACAATGTAAACAATATGAAATTTATCAAATTACTGTGGTTAGTGAGACTTGAAAGAGAAAATTATCAAATTACGACGTTAGGAATACATAAACTATGCAGACAAACTGTTAAAACAGTTTTGCAGGGAAATGTAATAGATAAGTTTTTGTATCCCATTGCTTAATAATAATAAATAAAAAAAATAAAAATTAATAAAATCATTCATAATTTAATCAGTAGTCTAAAATAATCAAAAACCTGTAATTTCAGCAGTTCTTCTATAAACATTGTCCAATTCCGACAAAATGATTCCGGCTTGATATTCCGCAAGACATCGCTTGTATACATTATAAATTACTTCCCGAGCGGAACTGCGTATTGTCTTGCTCATGATGCATTTGAATGTTAAAAATTTAATAAATACAGTAAAATAACAACACAGATGACAATCCGTCTACTAGCATATGACAAGTTAAACGAAGTTACCAGGGACGAAAAGAGATAGTTCCGTTTCCTGACTTTTTTGCCAAGCTGTAGTTATTTCACAGGATCAAAAATAAAAATTCACATGGTCGTAAAATTCTAATGTATTCATTGCTTTAATTCACGTTTGTTTTTCAAAAGAACACCGAGTAAAGTAGTAAAGTGATTGTTTACATTTTGTCATTTTCTATCGGCTAGAATATAGCAATTGGTGTTCGGCCATATTGGTTCACTTCAGCATGAGAGATGAATAATTAAAACAAGATGACGTGTCGTTTATTTTTCGACTAACTCATAGCAAGGTTGACAACTACACTATTTGATAGGTAAATTGCACAGATTCGAAAAGATCCATGTTTATACAGTTCGATATTGGGTTTTGGTACTGCCAACTTACAAAAATAGGAACATTTCTTTTAAATGGATAATACTGCGTGAACAATTGGGATCGGTGGTTTCAAAGTTACGACCATTTAAATTTGTAGGCGATTCCATATATATTATAATCTATGGGTGCCAGCTGCTAGCTACTAGTTTATCGTTCATTCAACGTGCCACAATATTCACTAAAGTCCCGGACACATTCTTAAAACGCCGTCGCAACGTGTCGATCGTAGAGGAGATGGCGTCGCGTCGGATGTTCATAGTGTGATTCTGGTCATAGAAAACAATACAATTTGATTCGACTCAACACGCGTCGCGTTTCATAGGGTCGCGTGGCGTTTTAATAAAGTGTTTCCGCCTTCATCCTAATCGCAAAACGTTCAAAATATTACCGTTTTGTTTCTCTTTAATACGTGTTATTTTGTCTCTTTTATACAGTACCGGCAGCATTGCTAACCCTTGCCTATTCTACTTTCAGGTACTACCTAGACCAAGCGAAACAACTCAAAATTGAAGCCGAACGTGAGCAAAAAGCCTTGCCACGGGTTATGCTCTACCTCGAGTCAGTTCTATGCTTCGTTCTCACTGGTCGAGTGCTCGAGCTAGAACTAGACACGAAGCGAGCCTTCACCATATACCGAGAGACTATAGAGTACATCAAGAGCATACACTCAATGCCGCAGCGGTTCCGGGCGTCGCCGCACTCAACGTTCAACAAGCTCGATATATTGAGGTGCGTTGTGTAGACCAAAAGTTATAAGTTGAAACCCATATCTCCCGTTGGTGCGGAAAATGCGATTTACCTTGTGCGATCGAGATGACGATTTAAGAATATCCCGCTCGCATACGGTACGCTGTAAGTGTGAACGGGGGATAGGGAATTTGCAGTAAGCCGAAAACTGTGACTTCATGATATATAATTATTATATTAATATATAGTAAACGTTTGTTATTCGTTAAAACTAAGCAGAGGTCACGTTTCGGATGCGCGTTAGGACAACTTAACTGTCGTTTTCCTATACAAAAAGCGACATTTACACAATGCGTTACGTGATCGACCAGCTAGTATACAATTTTGAATCCGGGATTGAATTTTACGATTTTGAATTTGGAACATTCGTTAATTCCATTAAAGCTCGAAACTCGATTTGAATGTGTACTCGTAAAAGTACGCGGGGACTTTCGAGTTTAATATATGACGTATTTTTATTCATTTACAGCTTACGTGTGCAAGCTTTACTATACTTGCGCATGTTCAAAATGTACAACCGCGAAGTGAAGGAGTACTACAGGATAGTGCAGGACTACCAGCAAAAGGTAAATGATGTTAGTAACATTTTAAAAGTATTTTTGTTCAATTATTTTATATTAAGCAACCTAGCCTTAAAGCCTCCATTTGAATATCGAGGATATAAAAACGCACAATAAAAAGTGCGTTTTTATATCATCGATATTAAAATGGAGGTTGTATTTATATTTCTTAAAAAATATCTATTATAGGGATGTGGACACCAAATCAAATAACGAATCACGTTCAATTTTCTCGAAAAAGGATTAAAAATATAGTTAAATGAAGAAAAAACCGGAAAATGGCTGTGCTCTAAGCATCAGGCGCTCCATACAAATTACACAAAAATATTGAGAATTTTATTCAGTATTCAAAGTAATGGGTTACTTTGAATACTTGAGTATTCGAACGAACTTTGAACTTCCTCTTCTGTTCTTCTTCTTTGAGAAGTATGAAATATTTAGGCAAGGCCCTATTTTCAATTATTTTTTTAGAATTTTAAGCCTAGTAGTTTCGGATAGGGAACGAATGGTAAATTTTCGTCTTTTATCCAAAATTACTTCAAATCTGTTTTTGTTAAAATTATATAAAAAAAAACTGAGATGCTTACAACAACCCCTTTCAATTGATATGTCACACAATACAGTTTGCGAAACTTTTTTTTTTCAGAAAAGTGGCCCTCTTGTTCAGAATTCATTAATTTACTTTACGCGTTCATCTTTGGGTCACCAATTTACATATGTTTACCAAATTTCAACTCAATCAGTCCAGTAGTTTCGGAGCAAATCGACTGTGACAGACGGACAGACAGACGCACAAGTGTTCCTATAACGGTTCCGTTATTTCTTTTTGAGGCATGGAACCCTAGAAAAGTAACAAGATAGGTAATACATAATCACAAAGTTATAAGTTTCCAAAGTGCAAGAGATGTCACGGGTCTTCAGCGTTTTCTTTCAACAACAACAACATTAAAACGGTTGTAACTTAGTCATTTTTTTGAGATATTTGAATGGGATTTTCATCATCAGGTATATTTTTTTGCCTTCATTCTTTTGAATTAATATAAAATGTTGAGTCCACAACTCTATTTATAGTGCAAATTTATATCTGTCATTTGTTTTTGTGTAATAAAAACGCACTGTAGGAAGATTTACATTTATTCCTTTTTGTTTTAGAAAACAAGTGTTGTTGTTTTGTACATATATTGTATGCAAAATATTTTTCCTATTCTATTCTATAAAGTTTGGTCTGGAGTCCAGAACACGAGAGATTCGACAGTTATCTCACTTATTAATAGTGTTGTAGTTTTTTGAACTGTTTAGTTTGCATTGAATGTAATAGTTAACATTTAATGTATCCAATACAAAATTGAGCACCATCAGGTGCATCTCCCAGGCTCAGAAGAGATTATAAGTTGAATAATTAAAAGAAGGAAAGAAGATTCACTACACAAAAGACACACAGAGACAAAGGGAGTAAACATACAATACAATCGACACATTGTGTGTGTCTTCGCGGCAGTGAATCGCTCGCTGTCTCAGCATTATGCCGAGGTGTCAGACAGACACCTACAGCGCTAGTTTTCAGACACACGTTCACTGTCCCCACATGATCTGACAATGTCACATGTCCAAGTGTGCTTCCAGTTCGAAGCTGTGAATCCATTGTGGAAGTAAGGACTCCTGAAAAACAGGTGCATGACCCATCATTGGGGGCACTCGGACAGGGAACGTGTTAAGCTATAGTTTTCGCGAAAGTTTTTGGAGCATTCCAGCATTTGGAGAATTCCCCTATCAACAATGTCTCCGATTTGATTTGTAAACGCTGTGAACGCCTCGCGTGACCGTCGTGTTGTCCCCCAGCCGGCGTGCGCGGAGTCCGTGTCCCCGCTGTCCCCCACGCCGTCGCCGGGCGGGTCGGTGGGGTCGGTGGGGTCGGGGTCGGCGTCGGCGTCCTCGGGCTACTGCTCCATGGCGCACTCGGTGCCCGCGCAGGCGCACAACGCGCTGCTGCAGCTCACCAAGTACTACACGTTCCTGTACGTGGCGCACGACCTGTGGGAGCAGGCCGACAACCTGTGCCGGCTGCGCGCCAACCAAGGTACACCATCTAACCTTTATAAAATGTTTGCCTTTAAGTCTTGACATTTATATAAAATTGAACTTTACCTGGTCTATGGAAAATGCATCGCAATTTAACTTTTTACTATACCAAAATCGGTAACACAGTGCTTAGTGGAGCTCGCAGCTTGAATATTTCAACCGATCACAGAGCAGTATTCTTGCGGGGCGCGGCGGCTTGGCCAACTAGATTTTTTTTTCAACCAATCACTGAACAACCAGATTTGCTTAGGCCAATCAGAGGGTTCTATATTTTAAAACTAAATTTAACAGCCCGTGGGAGGTAAAACGGCTATGACTGCTCTGTACGCTCGCAAGTAATAACGCCATTGACGAGCAAGTGTGATGAAATAGTACATTACTGCAGAGACCAGTAAGTAAGCGGCGAGTAGACGAGTATGGTTAAGCCAGCCGAGCCCAAGGCGAGGTCCGGCTATAATACGATGGCACTTATGGTCTAACATGTATAGTGCTTTTCTCAAAAATAAATACATTTTCTGACCAACTTGTAGTTTAATGTTCAGCTTTCCACTTCATCAACTTTTCATAATTGCGCAAATACCTCTCCTTGGACTTAGGTGGAAGTAAATTATTTCTCGCCCATTCCGCCTCGGCTTTTAAATACGGAGGCGTGCAATCTATGTCGCAATCTGATTCATCGGAACTCATTTTTAGCTATTTTATTTTTTACTTAAATATTTTATTTCAATGATGAAATGTCAATCCCTCCAAAATACGAGTGCTACTTTTTTGAAGTGCAATATCAGCGTTTACATAAGTCAATGACAGTAATACGGTCTTGGTAAATTGGAGCTTAAAGAGTCCTATTTCGCACCAGTTTTAACCATAAACCCTCTCTTTCAGATCTATTCATAGCAGTGGACCGCAAGTGCGGCCCGCTGACCCTGTTCTCCACGTTCCGCCACCTCGTGCAGTACGTGCGCCACGCGATCTCCCTCATCAAGAACGCGGCGCGCGAGTGACGCGCCGCCTAGCCGCGCCCCGGGGCCTCGCAGGACTTGACAATGTCATAGCCAGGAAGCAATGGTATAAGTGAGCGTTCGCATAGGGTGGAAAGAAAATGTCCGCCTGTTCGAACAGAACGATTACTGTTGTGTTCAGTATCACAATCGAGACTAGCTCACCAACATGACAATTGTCATTTGACAATGGCAATTCGACTCACACTGCTGGATCGATAAGTAAAGCTTTACTTGCCGACCCAGCAATGTAAATCTAATTGTGATTGTCAGATGATCCAAGAAGTAACACTAAATATGTCGGATTTTTACCAACATTGCACGCTCTGACTGTGACATTGTTAGTTCGTCATAATAAATAATTTCAGTTAATTAGTTAACTTGTGAGATTTACTTTCGGAATGTCGTTTTTCAGATACTTTTCTAAAAGCATTTCTAGTAGATAGTTAAATACAAACTTATTAAAATGAATGCATAATTGATACTTTTAAATGTGTAAATTATTTATTCTAAATATCTAGTTAAATATTAATTTATTTTAAATTATGTTTATTTATTATGAAATCAGAATCTAATCTCAGTTATAATAAATCAACGATTAATTTTGTTAATATCTAAATCTGCTTATAGAAAGGACAAATCTGAAAGCGAACTTAAGTTACGTTTCATAGGAATCGGTTTCGATGAAATATGTCGTTAATAGAGTCACCCTCGGGTCTACGAGTAGGGATCGCCCGGAGATCGTGACTAAGTACCGACTTCGCATGTCCTTCGAGACGATGACCAAAAATGTACAGACAACCGCGGTTGCCTAGCAACGACCCCTGGTTCCAAAACCGAATGTAAGTTAAGTGATAGAGTAATCATATCGTAAGTGTTTTTCGTTGTAGTATCTACCCTATCAGAATGATGTACCATCGGGAACACATATACGAATTCTTTTAGTTCGGGTGTTATACGAAAATATTTAGAGTGTGGGCCAATCGAGTTATTATCTCACTATGCATGGGATCACTTCTCTTGTAGTTTTTCGCAATAATTTTACTGATTTTTTATTCGCGTATACGTTCGCTTGTTACTCTGTGAGTGTGTTAGAATGAGAGCTTTAAACTAATTCGTACTTTAAGTGGTTCGGTTAGAGTTAATTATGGAATGAACGACGCGACGTCGTTTTATAATCACAAATAAGATTGGTGATTTTTTCGATCACTTTAGAACATAAATCATTTTATAAATTCGTGATAAGAAAACATCTGGCCGAACGACATCAGAATGAAGTCTCTGGTCTCGGCACACTCGCGATATATCGAGAAATCGTTTCATTAATCACACACGATCAAAAATGTATGTCAAGAACACTAATCATGCATGTTCTCTTATCAGGAATCACGAGAATTATCCGTTCATAAGATTAGCTGAATGGTTGCAGCGAACAATTTTAAAAGTTTTGTGAAAAATGTTCCTATATTTTGAGTAGTTGCAGAACAATTATTGAGCAAACATAGATTCTTGGGTTTCAAGATGTGGATCATATTTTCGTATATACATATCAATTAGCGCGCTGACAACCAAGGTAGGTGAAGATCAGGACTTCAGTAGCAGGATTACTCAGAAATAATGTTTGGAGCGACAATAATACTCGAGTAAGAGGTTATAGAGTAAATTCCGAAAATTAGATCCATCCGATAGAGAGCAGTTGAGATCAAATATGTAAATTTAAACGCAGCTACCAGTCATCTGACGAAATACACTAAATATTAAACTTAATTTTTGAATGGTACACTTAGATTCGAGAACTCTTCGGTCGGCTGTTCAGAAGCATTACGCGACAAAAATGAACACTTAGTTGATTGAACTCAATTTAATTGTAACCTAGACTAGACTGTGAGGATAAATAGTGAACGTTACTTTAAAACAACAAACCGTGACACCAATGATTGTATTTTCTCTCGGTTGTTTATTCAAATTTATGTTGTGATTGTACATACATAATAATGATTATATTATTATACATTTTGTAATGAATATACATGTTAGTGCCAGATAGGTTTTTGTATGGTCGTTTACAGCGCGCGGCGCGGGGGACGAGCGTCGAATGTAATTAAAGAATGACAAGACGATGCCTTGTACATAGTTTAACGTAAGAAATCTGTAGTTTTCATTTATGTTTTAATTTATATGTAAACTATATTTATATTTAAGGCGGACAAGGAGATATAAACAATTAAACATAATAAAGTTCGATTAGGGAATTACGCGAGCGCGTTTCGGATGCGCGCGCGAGCCTAGCATGTGAGCGGATTTTTTTATCGATAAGACAATTTGTATATTTTTAAAAGTGGATATTGTAAATCTATGTAGAGAGCTTGCAGCGTTCGGGTCGTAGAGGATAGTTAGGTTAGGGCGCCCCGCGCGCAGTTACCGCGGCCGGCCCCGCCCACTAAATTAACTTACCTGCTCGTTTACAACTATTGGTACTTACTATCCGCACAAATAACTATAAATTAAGTTGGTTATTTATTTATTGTGGCATTGTATAGTTAATTTTGTTGCACTCTAAGCGAAGTTTACTTAATTGCAATAATCGATTGTGAGGCAAATTAACTTTAATAAGCAATCTGCGTTGTAGTGCCTTGCGGCTTTCCCCGTGACCAGAGTTAAGCACAAAGCGGCGATTTGTGATCTCTTTTTAACCGCTCGAGCGTAAGAGAGACAAAGCAAATTAGGCCGATAATCGTGCAAAATCACAAAAACATTTTCGAAAACTCGCATATATTATGTACTTGGTTTTTTGTTATCGTTCCTAGTTTTAAAATTTTGCGTTAACGCGGTGTATAATTTTCTATGTTGATTTTTTATGTTGCTTATTTAATTTTAGATTGATAGGAACTTTTTCTTCGCAATATGTAATTATATTGACAAGATGAGCTTTGGCTGCACCTTGACTTGCATTTTCTGTCATGCATGCATGACGTGGGTCTGCCTGGAATCAATACAATTACCTATATCCATGTATAAATTTGACGCGACTGTTGCTGACAAATGAAGATTAATAATCTAAGAGAAAATGCTAAATGTATTGATTAATTATCCATTTTACAATGCGGATCTAATAAATTACATAACTCATTCCCATAGCGAGCATAATTTGGTTTTTACATTATGATGTAGTTTTTTTATGGTCACTACCGTAAATATACACAGAAATAAATCTACAGTATTAACTACATCACCCCATTAGATTGAGTACATTCTATACTTTCTTTCAACATGACCACATATTTACAGTAGATTATAGATGACATTATGGAATCATTATGACATTGCTTAACAGCTTTTAATAGCCCTACACAATCGCGCAATATACCTTTGTAAAATCGGAATCCCCTAAAATGGACGCCAATTTTTTTTTTATGAATGTATGGATACGGACGCTGGAAGCGTAAGCCGCTTGTTTAGGAAAATTGTAAAATACTGTTTCCTTTTATTTTAACAATCTTGTGTTGATAGCATGTATAATTTGTTTTTTTATATTCGCGTTAAGGATATGTATAAAGGGTCTAGCCGCATTCCTATAGTGAAACTGCCCCTGGCTGAAATGTATACCTTTCTTAGAAGCGTTAATTGGTCTTATTATAAGATATCATTTTACAATATTTCAAGCCTGGAATCCCCTTGGTTTGGATAAAAATAAAAAAAAATAAAAAATCTTTTTTAATTTTTCTAAGCTAAACTAATGGTTAGATTTCTTTGAAATTCGGATTATACATGGCACTAATAGCAATACATTTTCAAAAAAACAATCAAGGTTCTAACTTATTTACAAAGGCCTAAAAAAAGTTTTTTTTGTTTTAATTTTTTTTTTTTTATTATTTACAAGAGGGCGACAACCTCAATTTTTTGGTATTAAATGCACAATATAATATTGTATGAAATATATTTTTTTCATAAAAATCCATTTGTGGCAACAAGGTAAAAATGTCTTACTAATGCAGGCCTTTCGTCTTAAGGCGTTTGTAGGTTACACATATGCCTTCTCTGAAAGGTAAGAGAAAACAACTAACAACTCAAGAAGCTAACTACTCACGGTACGTTACCAAAGTCCGCTGGGTTGTTGAGGCAGTACACGGAGGATTAAAACAGAGATTTAAACTCCTAGATCAAACACTAGATAACAAGTTGCTTCTCAAAATAAAGAGTTTTTACCGCATTGGATCATATCTCCTAAATCGTTTTGGGAAACGCCTAAACTCCGATAACAACATGTCTAGTGAGATTTTTGAAGCAATGAGCCTGAAAAGTACTGATGATAAAAATATTTTAGCAGCTATGGTAGAAGACAAAGGTTGGCTACGGAAAAAACTCCCGTTCCAGATTTTTTCTGCTAAAAATTGTATTTCTGACTTCCCCCAACTAACAGAATACGAATTAAAGTTGTTATTCACAGGAAGTTACCAATTCGGACAGGCTATTTCGTATCTAGCCGAGGTTCTAGACGAAGATGGTAACATGAATATGGCCTACGTCAAAGATTGTACAAATATCCTAGAAATACAGATACATTCTCGGCACATCTCTAAGAAGGTATATAGATGCTTCATAAAGTATGATGGCGAAAAGAGGGGAGTAGAAGCAATCGATCAATATTGTTGTGAATGTGCGAACGGGTTAAGAACAGTAGGTTGTTGTTCACATGTAGCCGCAATTATATATTACTTGTCGTATGGCAGATTTTTATCCAGAATTCCGCGGCCTAGCCATAAACTCTGTGCACTGTTCAAGACCGAAGGTATAAATGTTAGTATTAATACAGATAGTGACGAGGATGAGTAATTATAAGTGTTATGTTTAGGTGTAAATTGTAGGATTTTAATAAAATGTGCTTAACTTTTTTAGTTTCTTTTGATACGTAAATTTTTTTAAGGCAGTATTGCGTATGTCATAATAGACCTCAGCTTCGCTTCGGCCGATAATTACATGTGTTCTGAGACATTTCTTATTTTATTGGCCTCGGTATGTAATCTACTATTGCTGTACGTAAACAACTACTACCTAAACATTACTATTATGAAATACGCAATACTGCATTAAAAAAAAAACTTAGTGTACACAATTTTTCTGCTCAACTAGCTGCTGCTCGTTTATACCTACTAAATGGTTGTAAAGGCGGAAGTACACAATGAGCCAAGTACGTTGGCCCAATGTGTATATGTGTAACCTACAAACGCCTTAAGACGAAAGGCCTGCATTAGTAAGACATTTTTACCTTGTTGCCACAAATGGATTTTTATGAAAAAAATATATTTCATACAATATTATATTGTGCATTTAATACCAAAAAATTGAGGTTGTCGCCCTCTTGTAAATAAAAAAAAAAAAAATTTAAAACAAAAAAAACTTTTTTTAGGCCTTTGTAAATAAGTTAGAACCTTGATTTTTTTTTTGAAAATGTATTGCTATTAGTGCCATGTATAATCCGAATTTCAAAAAAATCTAACCATTAGTTTAGCTTAGAAAAATTAAAAAAGATTTTTTATTTTTTTTTATTTTTATCCAAACCAAGGGGATTCCAGGCTTGAAATATTGTAAAATGATATCTTATAATAAGACCAATTAACGCTTCTAAGAAAGGTATACATTTCAGCCAGGGGCAGTTTCACTATAGGAATGCGGCTAGACCCTTTGTTTTCTCTTAATTTTATTATTTGTGTACCTTATGTTATTGATGATAGAATACATTAATTTTATGTATGATTTTTTGTTTTTGTTTATTTGGCCTTTTCCTTTTGTTTTCGATTTGTTTTGTCTGGTAGCCATTTCGAAGTGTTGACACAAGAAAAGCGAATGTAAAAGAGGGCTTTGTTGACTTAAAATTATTTTCCTTACTCAAAAAAGCCTAAATTTGAAAGCCATCATTAGTTCCACATGAAATCATAAATAGCGGTAAGTCGTATCGTAGGTAATAGAGCATTGCCCACGTCAATTGCCTGTAGTATTAACACTGCGCCATAACCTATCTCCAGGAAAATATGCAATACGTGTTTTGCAATAAAATTAATTTTCCTGTGCCGATATGGTCCACAGAATTGCCTTATAGCAAGTGTCTTTACAGCTGCCATTTTAGAGTAATATCGATTAAAATTGCGTTTTCTGTACTGATTGAAATATGCAACTACCTATGCATATACCTTGATTGCCTTAAAATGCCTACATATTATGAGCGAGTGGAATGTCTCACGTCGGATTTATCCAATATGGTGCAGTATTCATGGAAAATAGCGATGTTCCAAGAACAATACATTTGACACCGGTAAACAGATAATTATATACCTATATTTGAATAATCACGCTATGGGTCTCATTTCTGCGAAATAAGATGCAATGTTGTATGGCCTCCTGAGACCGAATACTAAAATAAAAGCAATGGAATTTGAACCAAACGCTTCGGATAATAGTTTTGAAATTTCATTTGTTCTAAAATCGAATGAAACAATACAAATGCAAATGCATTACAATTTGACATTCGTTCCGTTGAACCAATTTGTTCTCTCAATATTCCTATTGAAGTCAGAGGTTCCCCTGGGACTGAGGAGCGTGGTAGAGTAATGTTACGAATATACATACAATTTGTTTCATTTTATGGAATACCGCACCGCAGAGTTAAAATTCATACAGGAAGGGCTGAGTATAAACATAGAATGGAAAGTAAGTGCCTCTCAATTTTTTCGTTACGGTTTTCAATTAAAGTATGGACGATTTGAGTCCTTCATTTTTTCTCTACCTATTTCTTATTTAATTTCCTTGGAAAATCATTGTCATTGTTGTACACATAGAATCAAAATAAACCATGTAAGGTGAATGTTTTGGCTTCAAAAAAAAAAAAAAAAAAAACAAATAATACTGCATCTGGATGGAAATAAAATTAGGTATTCAATTTCATTTGCAACGCCTTAAGGATGAACAGTCACTGCCAAGTTAAAGTTAAGTAAATCAGTACAGAGCGCAACCAACGGGCACCCATATATCAATTAGTAAGGATCATATATATTTTATATGTCGTGGTTATCGCTGCAAGCTCAAGGCTTTTCGCGCGCGATTGTAATGTACAGCCGGCAACAAAGCTAGCTGCGCACCCCTCTATAGACTTGTATGCAAGGGTGCGCGTTTAACTGTTTTGCTGACTGTACACTCGCGTGAATCAGTCTTTATAGTACGCGCTTCTTGTATACGAGTAGTTTAACAGTATCTTTTCGGAGTGCAAATGTATTTCGGTAGCTTGTTCTGACTTTGACAACAGTGCCTGAAATCATACGATGAAACACCAATATCATTTTACCGCAATATGATGATATAATAGTATAATACTCAGTAAACTGAATGTAAAGACCCGTATAAAAAGATCTATTACACCTTATATCGGTAGCTAATGTCATAAAAAGTGCCGATGTACTAGTTCACCTGGTGCCTATTTCACCAGCTTGAATTGTCACATGACAAGGCAAATTCGCCGTATATTGGTGGGTCGATAAGTGACGTTGCTGTCTGGAGACTATTTTTAAATAACCAACCCAGAAATGTATGGCGATATGTGTGTAGGCCTAGTTGAAACAAGGCTGTTTGATCGCACTGAGATCAATGGACATTCATCTACACCATCAACCAAACTGGTCTAACTAAAACTAACTTCACCGACCCAAAGCGAGTCTTGGCCTCCGACACGATCGCCACCTGTCCTGACCAAGTCTATTATTTTATAATTTTGAAGCAGTCAGCAAACTACGCCACTTTGCTGGTTGTACATTCAGAGGGAAACGTAACCCCCTGCATAGAAGTTTGTATACAGGGAGTCACGTTTTTCAGCAGCTAATTGTATATTTTATTTTATCGAATACCGGAATATTCGTCAAATGCTCCCGCTATAAGTGGACAGTTTACTGAGTATTTATTCGCTTAGTATAGCAATAATTCTACAAAACCAAAGAGAACTCGGGTCGTGCCGTCAAAAGTCGAAAATGAAACAGAGGTAAGTAGTACACTTTGTGTTCGTACAGTAAAGGGAGGCAAGTAAATATATTGTACATAGAAATTATAAGACGAAATTCTAAATATGTCGCAATTCAAATTCTAAATAGATATCGCTTACATAATGAACAATAGTGTACCAACATCGCAATCGTGTTTATAATGCTTATAACAATGATCAACAGGGCTGGCGAAATTTGGCATCACTCAAAAACTACAAAAGTTATAAGTAGACATTATTTACTTTTAGCACTAAAAAGTATTTTGACAGCCCTAATTTCCAACTCAAGATCCAAAAGATGGATCGTTTCATGAAACTACAAGTTACAATTGTACAGTTAGCGTCAAATACTCTGTAGCAGTCAAAGTGGCCAAATAGTTCGGTACAACATACTAAATGGTGTTCCGAACTATTTGACTACTTAGGTTGCTACAAAGTATTTGACGCTGAGTGTACAAGTCTTAACAGGGAACACTGGTCCAATGGCCATCGAGTCGAGTGCATCGGTTTTGGCCAGTGTAGACTTTTAAAATTGTAACTAGGCACACACTGTGACACATCCAGTACATTGTAAACAACTAACAATGTCAACAGCCATGTTAGATGGCATTTTGTAAGCTGGGTACAGCGCCGTACATCCAAGTAAAATTAAACTGACGCCGCTTTGTACACTCAGCGTCAAATACTTTGTAGCAACCAAAGTAGTCAAATAGTTCGGTAGACCATATATTTAGTATGGTGTACTGAACTATTTGGCCACTTTGACTGCTACAGAGTATTTGACGCTGAGTGTACAATGGCATCTAGTGATACTGTTGACATCCACAATGTAAATGATCGTCGGTCACACGTTGCTGTCACATCGCCTAGTTAATTAACATTAATGAATGTGTCCAATTGATATGACAACAACGTCATAAGAAGGTTATATTACTATTAAATTTCGCAAAGTATGCCAGCCCCACGGCCTATTGTAAATAGTGCAAGTTATAGTATTTAATTAAACAAAACATTACTAACAACCTGAAAATAAGGTTTACAATCCAATGTCCTTACAATGAAAGTGACTTTTGAGTGTTGCCATTTATAGCCATTATGTCACTATGTTATTTGTTAGTAGGTAACAAACAATGCGCGGTTGAGACCACTTTAGCCGTATAAGGAGGGATTGAATTTGTTTTTCTTTAGAATTAAATAAAGTTCAAAGTGAATAGTTAAATTGTGCCTTAGTGAGAAATGGTTTAGCCTCCAATTTCGTTTGGACTCCAGTGTGGCTGGTTGAAATTTCGATTGCGGTTCGATTTTAGCATAGGAGTTAGTCAACAAACTAATATAACTTACTAAGCTCGTAATAATTTCGTTGTAATAAGAACTTTTGGTGTGTTTTTTTTTAATCGTAATTTTTAAATGTTTCCGCGCAATCGAGACTTCACTCAAAGCCCGATTAATTTAAATTATGTTTGAAGTGTGAACTTGTATTCCTTCCCTGCACTGTAAGCTAAGCACTTATTGTAAAGAGTTTATACAATTGTTTAACGAAAACCCCTTCTCAGTTGATAGATCAACTAACGCAATAATGTTTAACGATGTTTCGTTCTATTGGATGTTGTAATTGATTATATTTACATTTATGTAAGACGTAGATCAGTATATTATGTCGTAGCAATAACTTAAGTGTGGCAATAAGAACTAGTGCATTCGCTTCATACTATACGACCCACCCGGCTGTACACTGCTTCCTTTGTACAATAACGTTAACATTTTCGACGTTTTCCAAATATATATATTTTATATCGCACGTGGTTAGACGAGTAGTGATTGATGTACAACTTAATTTTAAATATGTGCTGCTCGTGCATTAAACGCCCAGCCGATTGAGAATAATGTAGGCATTAACACGTCAGTGTGATATAATATTGTGTATTATATTTCTGCGTTACAATGGCGCCCATTTCTATCGCCATGGCGTTTAATGCGTGCAGCGGCACTACTATGCTTCTCGCAGTTCTGCTAGCATTTCATATCGCAATTATAATGTAAAACAAGTGACTTTATAACTATGTTCCACTCTGTCGACACCCATTATTTTCTCCGAGCTTTACTATAGGTACTAATAAAGTTCAGACCAATTTTAATTTGACTTCTCAAGTCAAGAGAGACAAATTATTAGAGTAAGATGAAGTGCCAAGAGTCGCGAATACTTCTTTCCTAAGTGCAATTCCTTCTCAATTACTGAACCTATATATTGTATTGTATTTATATGTATTAATTGGCCTGTCACGAGCAATGATCGGGCACCTACAGCCTCTCGCTTAGCCAAAGTAATTTGCTTGCGGGATATTTTTAACTATTCCTCTTTATATAACACCAAACTATATATCTCACTTCTCGACACTTCCAGCTAGATCAGCTTGAAACAGGCAAGTACACTAATAATTAAAAATATCCCGTCAAAATCAGTGAGAGATAATGTATAAATGGACGACAATCGCGTAAAATTATAACTAACAATAAACGGCTAATGTTAATAATATTCTAAATTTATGTTTTGTAGTGGATGTTTTATTATATAATAGCGTTAAAAGTATGTGAGGCGAGTCGTTGTGTCACGTAACTGTAGAGGCGGTTATACAGCGACTGTAGCGCTGCTTGTAGAAAATACCCCTTCACGTGAAAAAGGAAGTTCCACGCGTAAGCGACCGTAAATCGAAAAAAAGATGGATGTTTAATGAGACTATTGAGTCGTGTAAAAGCTGAGTAAGCTAGTGTCACGCTGCGGGGTTTCCTACGCGCGGCGCCGCCGGGCCGAGGCGTTTTGTCAGTAGACGCGTGTACTAATTAAGGGACAAACAAATTATAGTATAAAATTGTTTACCAAACGCCCGACTGGCGTTAGACGAAAATATTATTTTTCTTAGATCATTATATTGTAATAAAATGGTAAAGTATAGAAATATGCGAGCCGCGGCGGGCGGCGCGGCGCGGGCGCGAGTTTAAAAGTTATTTTTTTACAAACCGCCGCCGCGGCCGCCGCGGACACACATATTTGTTATGTTTAAGAGGAAATATCTATTGTCTATTCCGGGGGTTGAATAACTACCAACACTTTTTTATATTATAATAATTATAGAAATTATTATTGAATTTGGCTTTTATTTTTTATCGTAAATCATCCCACAACGCCTAAAAACTGCAGAAACACATGGGAACTAGTGTCAATGTAGTCTCTTGCATCTAACATATTCAACAATTTCAACGAACTAGGCGAGCATTTTTACGTTACTGACTGCGTGTACGACTGTTTGCAAATACTATACACGGTGGAATATAATCGGTGAACAGGAACCCATTTTTCTAATTCAGTAATCGATGGCGGTTACGTTTATATAGTACTTAAGTGGAACCAAGTTTTTTTTATCATAACTAATTTTTAAGTTGAAATTAAATTTTAATTAAAATTTATTGTCACCCTACTAATGGTTTAGTCTGAAACGAATGGCGGCAATCATTTATTGACGTATGTACACTTACGAGTAACTTCCCTTCAATAAAAGTAGGGTGTCTATTTATTTAGTCAGTGTACATTTTACCGATGTTAATTAAGTGTGATTAATTAGATTGTGAGCTATATTGCACGAGATCTCACGTATTGGTTTCTGTGTAGATTGATAATTAAGATTTTTGGATTCCTGATCACCGATTATATTCCACCGTGTATACAGGAAATCTCAGTAATGCAATGCACTTAATAGTGATCTCACAAATGTTTACTTACTTTGACGCTTTCGGTGGGAACCTGTAATTGGCTTTTTGTATTCTATCTATAAAATCAATATGTTTCTGTAGATGTTGGTTCTCCAAACATAAATAAAATAAATCAATAAATATACACCAGACAGTACAGACTATTTGCTACAATGAAATATTGTGTAGAAATCTTAATTTACCTACTATTATACTTTGGTCTTCTAGTCATTGCATTTTTTTAAAGAGAGTTAAAAAGGCGTACACCCACGTAGCGCAGGCGTCCTGCGGTGTCGGTCAATAGTAGACTTGACAGTTAATTTAAAGTTTACTATTGACCGCCACCGCAGGCCGCGCCAGTGTGATTCAGACTTTATGGTAACCTCAATATTCCACGCTTAAAAAAGTAAATACATATTGTTTGCAGTACAATCTTGGGCTTTTCAGAGTAGCAGTATTTTTTTCCTGTTCATCTATTTAAAATAATAAAATAACAAGAAAATAGTTAGAGGTTGTATTGTGGGTCTCAACAGCGTAGCCTATGATCGCGTTTATATCGGACTCAAAACATTCGTCCCTCTCGCACTAACATACTTGCTAGTAAAGGACGAATGTTTCATGTCCAACATAAACGCGACAAAGTTAGGCGGGGTAGCTAGGATATGGTATATTAGTCGTTAAGAAAAACGAGTGCAATACTAACGACCGGTTTATTCACACATCTTTTCTGTTGTGCTTCTTTTTCTTCTTCTTGCCGGGATCTCGCTCCAGGAGTCCGTCCAGCTCCTTGCTGTCTTCGCCGAGACGCTTTTCGCCGCTGTAAGTAGTAAATATAATAGTATATAATATAGTGGGACCATTCACACCAATTGATCTAGTCCCAAACTAGCCAAAGCATACAGTCAGCAGCAGAAGTAGCTAAGCACTTTAACATGCTCAGAATGATCTGCACAGAACCTTATTCTCTTGACATTAGAGTCCGTGTGCAGATCAATTTGAGCACTAGGCCCGCTTAGCTACTTCTGCTGCTGACTGTACATAGATAAATGCATACTTAAATAGATATTAAATCGCCATGACTCGAGAACAAACATTCGTATTCATCATACACATATCTGCTCCGACCTGGGATCGAAACCGGGACCTCAAGCTTCTCTAACCATTAGGCTATTCGGTCGTCTAAATATTTCATGTTCAAAAGGGAAAAGAAGATAGTCTTGTTTTAGAATAATGGGGGTTTTGAAAAGTATGCCACAAACACTCGAAAGATCTAATGTAAAGCAGCTTATACGCTATAGTCCGAATTAGTTAGGCAAAATACGGTTTCGAACAACATTAATTTATAATATTTAGCGTTTTTTTGTTTATTTCATTCTAAAACGTTATTCTAAGATGCTTTATTCAAGAATCCAACAAACTGTCCACCCGGAAGTAATTATATAGATTTAAATTAAACATTTATTGTCTTTTTTATTTTATTTATATTGAATATTTTAAAGCAAATGTAAATGAACCTAAAAAAAGATAAAAAAATATATTAATATTTATCCGGACTTTTTAGGAGCTAATTAAATAATGTTTTTTTTTTGATGTCTGATTTTTTGTTAGATTTTGCTTCTAGGTAACTATTTAATTGATAATATATCCGTTACAAAAAATTGCTATTATAAATTATTTCCAAATTTGACATTTTTTCCATACAAGTTGTCAGTTCATTGCCTGGACTAAAGATCTTTGTTCAACATTCACACATTTACCTCACATGCGCTCACATTTAGCTTAAAAAATTGTGAGACGTAATGCACATTGGACAAAGATCTTGGACAAGTGGAATACCACCCTTAGGTATATCGGACGATATTACGATTATATAATGTTAAGTATATCAACATGGGACCGATTGCATCACGTCGACATAAAGTCAAAGTCAAAGTGATTTATTCTTCAATTTAGGCATATTACATGCACCTATGAATGTCGATAAACTACCACCGGTTCGGAAAGTAAACCTCTGCCTCGAGAAGAACCGGCGTAATAAACTCGGCGAGGTGTCATTTTTTCAAAACAGTATACAATATATCATATCAGTATCAGAGTATTATAAAATTTTAAAATTACATTGCTACCGTAGAAAGCCTATTTATTTTACGACAGGTTTCTAGTGCAGAATTTTATCGCTGCCAAATATCCCTATCCATGATGTAGTCGTTTATCTTATAATATGCTTTTGAAATGAGTGTCCGTTTTACGACAGATTTGAATTTAGAGTCAGTAAGTTCGGTAATGTGTTTTGGAATTTTATTGTAGAATTTTATACAATTTCCCAAGAACGACTTTTTCGCTTTTACTAGCCTGTAAAAAGTTGTTTTGAGCTTCCCTGCGCTTCTGGTAACCTTGGGCCTATCAGTGTTTGTTGGGTAGTTGTATAAATTCTTCCTAACATACATTATTATTAGAGAATGCAATCTCGCGAGATTGGGGTTCAGGCGAGATCTCGCGAGATTGTGAATATGAATACCGCGAGATCTCGCCAATTTCGAGATCTCGCGAGATGGGCGGTTTTGTACGTTTGTTCTTGCAATAATCACAAATTGTGATCACAATACTTAAATACATTAGGAGAAAAAAAAGGATTAGAGATGTTATGAAATAAACATTTATTTTAACGTATTATTTTTATAAACTTTTACGTAATGACGTAGCTAATAATAATCTATCATTTTTCAATAAACTTTCAAGTAGTCAACTTTGGTGTATCATTATCAATTATCACGTATCTAATCAAATAATAAATAAAATAAACAATCGGTCTTCTCTTCTAACATAAAACAAAAGTCTTTTAATAATAAAATAACAACAAGTCAAAAACTAAAATGAAAAATAAATCTCAGTAACTAAGTTGAGTATTAAATGTTCTGTGGTTGAGTTGTAGTTGAGTTGAGACCACAATTGAAATATTATTAAAAATTTATACCTACTCAGAGATCTATTAGAAATTAAATATTAATTAACAGATATACTAATAAAATAAAAAGCTTGTTCAGTAATCAGTTTGCGTCACACGCAATTATTAAGTTATTATTATTAATAGATATTAGGGTTAGGAGGTTATTGTTAGTAGGAATTATTTTTAAAGTAGCTCCTTAGGAAGCACAAAACGTCCAACGTATCATCTGCTAATCGGCTTCTTATTTCGCTGGCCAGATAACCTGCCGCTGAGAAGGCCTTCTCGCTTCAAATAAGACGTTTTTATGCTCGAGCGCAATCTCGTTAAACTCGCGAGATCTCGCCAATTTTTCGACCGAGATCAGTCTCGCTAAAAAAGGCCGAGATCTCGCAAAAACGAGATCTCGCGAGAACGAGATTGCATTCCCTAATTATTATTTCAAATACGTATAGCGACGGCAGTGTTAGAATATCTGTTTCCTTGAAAAATTCTCTTAATGACTCACGCGACCCGAGGTTATAAATTGCTCTAACAGCCCTTTTTTGTAAAATAAATACAGTCTCCATATCTGCCGCTGATCCCCATAAAATAAGACCATAAGTAATTATACTGTTAAAGTAAGCGAAGTAAACTAACCGTGCCGTTGCTACATTGGTAAGCTGCCTTATTCTCCTGACTGCAAAAGCAGCGGAGCTCAACCTACTTCCTATCGCAGTTATGTGGGAACCCCACTGCAGTTTAGAGTCTAACGTAATACCTAAGAATACAGTTGACTTTACAAATTCTATGGTTTCACCATTAAGTTTAATATTTGAGGCTAAGTTTACATTTGAGTTCGCTAGTGTGAATTTTATACATTTCGTTTTTTTCGGATTCAACACTAAGTTATTGGCAGCAAACCAGTCAGATATCATGGACAGGGTGTTATTTGGTTCAATGAGTTCAGTATCTTTCCTATTAACCTTGAACAGTAACGAGGTGTCATCGGCGAACATGACAATGCCTGATCTTCGGCTTACCATATATGGTAGATCATTTACATAAACAAGGAACAGGAATGGACCTAAAATAGATCCTTGAGGTCCTCCCATCTCCACCACTGTCTCTGACGAAATGGCCCCATTTATCGCTACCTTTTGATTCCTTTATGTTAAATATGACTCAATGAGATCTAATGCATGTCCTCTAATGCCATAAAATTTAAGTTTACAAATTAAGGTACTATGATCTACATAATCAAATGCCTTGGAAAGGTCATATTATTTTAGACCGAATAAACACTTATCGGAAGGCGTAGCGTGGGTACACCCCCCACTAGGTGGACTGATACCTGGTAAAAGTCGCGGGGTGGCGCGGGACCGGTCATTGCGGCACTCTTTGGGAGAGGCATAGGCCCAGCGGTAGACGTTTTTTGTCTGATACGATAATGATGATGAAACCAAACCTTTTGACGGAGAGGAGTCCCTTCGCCTTGGAGGCCCCGAGCGCCTGCCCCCAGTCCATGTCCGAGCCCTTGATGCGGTACTGCGCCAAATCTTCGCCCATCAGTTTGGAGAGCTCCTTGCGTTGCTTGCGTTCCAAATCCTGCGATAAATATGGCAACATTCAGGCTGAGCCACAACGATGATTGATGAACGAATCATACATATTTGTAAATTTCACCCTTGAAAGTCGGGAACTCGCAATCTCGCATATTAGAGACTTACATAACATAGAGCGATTTCCATTTCAAAGTGGATATATGCTACTCTATCACATGTAGCGTTGCATGACTTGGGTCAAGTACAATTACAATCTCCTTAAGTACACACAAAACCCCACAAAACTTTACCAGCGTACAAGTCAACACAATTGTTGAATTGTTGGTAAAATATAGTATAATAAATAGTGTACATTCCATTGTGACATTTACAAACTTGTAATAAATCATTTGTTAATTGTAATTAGTTTTGTGATATAGGGCCCTGGAAATGTTTTCCATTACCATTTTACAAATGTGAACGATTTGAAGACTTTGGATGTGTACCTAACCATGAAATATTTTTAATTTTGTGGTGTTTTTAAACATATGCAAACGCTTATGTTTGGAAATATTTAGTTTTAGAATCAATGTGTATCGTGCAATACGATGTCTCAAAGTAAAAATCAGGGATGCCCATCCTTGAAATATATAAACAGCGTCACGGTTGTAATCAACACATTATAAAAAAAAATTGAACGTGAGCTGTGAATAACATTTATTGCCACTCAAAATTCTAGACAGTTGACGTGAGATAGTGTTTCCAGTAACAAAACAAATGCAACTCTGTTCTAATTCGGAATGATCGTCGAAAGACGTCTTTTAATTGGCCTTTGGGTGGCTAGGAGTCATGCCACGCCTATAACTTGTGCTGGTCCGATAAACCACCAAACCAATAAAAGGATGCGATCAAATAAAACTTTCATAATGTATAACCTCATTTATTCCTCATCTTCCACACAATAAACCCTATAACACCAAACGCCATAATTACCTTAGCAGCCTTATTCAGCTCTTCGTTCAAGCTCTGTTTAACCGGACCACCGGTGTCCACCTCGGCCGCCATGTCCTCGATACCGATCTCCTTGGCCACAGAATGTTCTAGAACGGTGTTGAAGCTGGCGCTGATCTTCTTGCAGGCCTCGTAGAACTTGGCGAGGATCTGGGAGCCCGGGAGGCCGAGTTCGGTCGCTATGTCGTCTGGCTCTTTCATTTGGAAGCCCATTGCTACGAATATTACCTGGGGGATAAGGTTACTATTATAAATTGTGACTTGCACATACAGTCGCCTTCATAAGTAGCTGAACACCTCTAAGTACCTTGTGGATTTCACTCGTTTGACAACTTCATATGGCAGTTTAACATGACGTTTAATGCGACACGGTACAAAGGTGTATAGCCCAATGTGAGGCCGACCGTGCCACTGAGATTTCAGAAAGACGAACGAAATATCGTTTGATATTTGACAGTATATCGTCGGGTGACAAGCAAAAGTCACTAAAGTAGAAAAATAATTAAGAAATAGCAACTGTGTTGAAGTAGTAATAAGCAAACCCCGGATGACGGGAGCAAAAATGCGTTGACAGCTTTATAGTGCGAGGACACACATTTTATATCATATAAATCGATGTCGATAAAAAGCACGATGTACCTACTGGACTACCGCTATGATATGCAGAAGTATTAATTATTGTTGAAAATAAAATTAAAACGAAATGTTTGTATTTTTTCAGTATTTTATATAGTTTTCGTAATATACAAGTATCATTTTTTCTAAATTTTCTGATTTTAAACTCCTTAATTGCGATATGCAAATATGATATGAAAGAGGTCTGTAAGTTATGTGAAAAGTATCTATTTATAACTGTCATTCACTTTATCTATTTTACGATCATTCCCGTGAGTATGATATAATTATAGTACCAATGTAATTAGTTGACTGAAATGGTATCTATACTTACCTGATGTACCTAATATTGTGTAACAACCTGACATGTAAGATAATAAGTTTGATCTATAAATTTCTGATTCAATAATTTGTTTGTATGGATGTCGATAGAATAGTCGATATTTAACTAAGCACTAGTGACAAGTGCATTTTTGCTCCCGTGGTCCGGGGTTTGGTAATAAGGTTGAAACCTCTTACGTGTAATTGGTGACTTTGGCTTGTCACCCGACTTTACTTTCGAGAAAGGGAAACATCGTAAGGAAACCGGTTCAATCTCAACAAGGCCTAGTTTTCTCCCTGGGTTGGAAGGTCAGATGGCAGTCGCCTTCGTAAAACTACTGCCACATCTTGGGATAAGGTGTCAAAGCGAACCCCCCTTTAGTATACAACCGAGTAAGTATATAAGTACGAGTAAGTAAGGTAAGTAAAAAATATACATGTGCCTTTTATAAAATATGGAGTTCAATACACTCTAAGTGGGCATTCTATGGCTAGTATTTTATTTCCTTGTCCAATCGTGATGTCCAATATATGGATACATTTTGTTAGTAGATCAAAGAAGTCGGATGATAGCAACGCCGATATTTGACTATTGAGCGTTCTTCAAATAAAGTGTACATGAACTTTTTTTTTCAGATTGCGATTTTTTTGAGTTTTTCTTAGTCAGAACGGTTGATACTATTGATCGCCATACAAAAAAAGAAGTGTCCCAAACATTCAATTCCAGAACGTCACATTTTTGTATGCAGTCTTTTTTTATTTATATGATCATGACGCACTGGAAGAAAAAACTTACATCTGGGTAAATTATTATCTTGTATAAGGATCGATAGTATCAACGATTCTGATTAAGAAAAATCCAAAAAAATGGAATAGCGAAGAAAAATTTCATGCACACTTTTTTTGATATACAAAGTCAAAGTGATTTATTCTTCAATTTAGGCATATTACATGCACCTATGAATGTCGATAAACTACCACCGGTTCGGAAAGTAAACCTCTGCCTCGAGAAGAACCGGCGTAAAAAACTCGGCGAGGTGTCATTTTTTTCAAAACAGTATACAATATATCATTTCAGTATCAGAGTATTATAAAATTTTAAAATTACATTGCTACAGTAGAACCTATTTATTTTACGACAGATTTCTAGTGCAGGATTTTATCGCTGCCAAATATCCCTATCCATGATGTAGTCGTTTATCTTATAATATGCTTTTGAAATAAGTGTCCGTTTTACGACAGATTTGAATTTAGAGTCAGTAAGTTCGGTAATGTGTTTTGGAATTTTATTGTAGAATTTTACACAATTTACCAAGAACGACTTTTTCGCTTTTACTAGCCTGTAAAAAGTTGTTTTGAGCTTCCCTGCGCTTCTGGTAACCTTGCCCTACTACACAAAAAAATAGTAATTCTATTAGTATGTTACCTGTTGGACGGCATCCAACTTGGCGACCTTGGCGTGGAACAGCAGAGTGGCGATCGGCGCCAGCAGGTCCGTGACGAGGCGGTAGTCGGCCTGCTGGCGGCAGTACGCCTCCAGGCGCGCCAGGTCGTGGTTGGACAGGTGCTGCGCGATTAGTTCCTTCGTGAGCGCTGGAATAAGTTAATTAATAGTACTTTATCATCATCATCATCACCATATCAGCCGAAAGACGTCCACTGCTGGACATAGGCCTCCCCCAGAGAGTTCCAAATTGACCGGTCCTGCGCCACCCGCATCCAGCGGACTCCCGCGACCTTTACCAGGTCATCAGTCCACCTTGTGGGGGGCCTACCCACGCCGCGCCTTCCGGTACGTGGTCGCCACTCGAGAACCTTTCCGCCCCAGCGGCCATCGGTACTACGTGCAAAGTACTTTATGTGACTGCATAATGAGAGGCCTTAAATCACGAGTGTGGTAGCTTGAACGTAGAATAGGATAGGATCACACGAGTGTTTAAAGGCCTAATTAAGTATGTACAGTTGAATATACACTACTTTATCTACGCACATATCATAAATACTCGATGATGTGTTCGGGAACCATTAAAATAACCGCCATTGCACCGCCATGGCCAACTAGATTTCAAATCATGACCAACTATATGTACACACAACAGTATCGAAGGCTCTGACCTCTGGGCCACGCTTCGAAACTTGAAAATCATTACTTTATCGATATCGATATCTTAATGAAAATACGTACCTACAAAATTACCTACGGCCAGAGACAAGTTAATTATTTTTATAAATCTTATTGATATAATGCTGGTCATTACTTCCAGTTTCTGAACGCATTTTAGCGGGTTTATAGTATGTGTGTAGATAATTTCACCCTAAACTGGTAACACTCAGGAGGTTGACCAATAACGACTGGTCATTGGACCAGTCCAACAAGCTGAATGTATAGATGAATTACCGAGAACATGGAATTGCATTTGTAGTGGTCATACGAGAAAATAGAAAATTCAAATATAGAATGCCTGTACACATACAATACTACTACATATGCAATTCCATGCTCTCGTTAATTTATCTATACTACCAGCACGCTACATTGTTCCATGCATGTCAAAACTGTTGCATTTAATAGTTATATTGTATAATATTATATACAGTGATCGGATCTAGGATGCAATTTCCCGGGGTTTAAGTCCGTAATATTAAGATGGATATGACTTACAATCCCGCGATTTTTTTATTACCTACCTTTACAAAAAGGTAATTTTTTTTTAATTTGAAGTAGTTTACAGTATAAAATTAACAGAAAATATAATAACAACAAAAAATAATATGTAGTATGTTACTTTAATAGTATAAACACGACTACAAAATAACAGATTTAATTTTATTTTATTTGTAACCGACTTCAAAAAAAGAGAAGGTTCTTAATTCGATTGTATTTCTTTATATTCGTTACCTCAGAACTTACGACTGGGTGATCATTTCAGTTTGGTCCAGTTCTGACAGTGGCATGTGAAAGATGAGTTTGTTTTAATTTTGTTTCAGAAAGTAGTAACTCGTTTATTTATATGAAGTCCGCGCTGTATGCCGGCAGCCACGAGCTGTCTACATACTCTCTTACTCACCAGGCTTGTGTATGGCAACACTGTCGTTGACTAAGGCGGGCAGCGCCAGTGACGCCGGCAGCGCCCTCAGACTCCTCCCCAGTAGCCTCGCGAACCGCCTCCTGAAGTCCGCGCTGTATGCCGGCAGCCACGAGCTGTCTACATACTCTCTTACTCACCAGGCTTGTGTATGGCAACACTGTCGTTGACTAAGGCGGGCAGCGCCAGTGACGCCGGCAGCGCCCTCAGACTCCTCCCCAGTAGCCTCGCGAACCGCCTCCTGAAGTCCGCGCTGTATGCCGGCAGCCACGAGCTGTCTACATACTCTCTTACTCACCAGGCTTGTGTATGGCAACACTGTCGTTGACTAAGGCGGGCAGCGCCAGTGACGCCGGCAGCGCCCTCAGACTCCTCCCCAGTAGCCTCGCGAACCGCCTCCTGAAGTCCGCGCTGTATGCCGGCAGCCACGAGCTGTCTACATACTCTCTTACTCACCAGGCTTGTGTATGGCAACACTGTCGTTGACTAAGGCGGGCAGCGCCAGTGACGCCGGCAGCGCCCTCAGACTCCTCCCCAGTAGCCTCGCGAACCGCCTCCTGAAGTCCGCGCTGTATGCCGGCAGCCACGAGCTGTCTACATACTCTCTTACTCACCAGGCTTGTGTATGGCAACACTGTCGTTGACTAAGGCGGGCAGCGCCAGTGACGCCGGCAGCGCCCTCAGACTCCTCCCCAGTAGCCTCGCGAACCGCCTCCTGAAGTCCGCGCTGTATGCCGGCAGCCACGAGCTGTCTACATACTCTCTTACTCACCAGGCTTGTGTATGGCAACACTGTCGTTGACTAAGGCGGGCAGCGCCAGTGACGCCGGCAGCGCCCTCAGACTCCTCCCCAGTAGCCTCGCGAACCGCCTCCTGAAGTCCGCGCTGTATGCCGGCAGCCACGAGCTGTCTACATACTCTCTTACTCACCAGGCTTGTGTATGGCAACACTGTCGTTGACTAAGGCGGGCAGCGCCAGTGACGCCGGCAGCGCCCTCAGACTCCTCCCCAGTAGCCTCGCGAACCGCCTCCTGAAGTCCGCGCTGTATGCCGGCAGCCACGAGCTGTCTACATACTCTCTTACTCACCAGGCTTGTGTATGGCAACACTGTCGTTGACTAAGGCGGGCAGCGCCAGTGACGCCGGCAGCGCCCTTAGACTCCTCCCCAGTAGCCTCGCGAACCGCCTCCTGAAGTCCGCGCTGTATGCCGGCAGCCACGAGCTGTCTACATACTCTCTTACTCACCAGGCTTGTGTATGGCAACACTGTCGTTGACTAAGGCGGGCAGCGCCAGTGACGCCGGCAGCGCCCTCAGACTCCTCCCCAGTAGCCTCGCGAACCGCCTCCTGAAGTCCGCGCTGTATGCCGGCAGCCACGAGCTGTCTACATACTCTCTTACTCACCAGGCTTGTGTATGGCAACACTGTCGTTGACTAAGGCGGGCAGCGCCAGTGACGCCGGCAGCGCCCTCAGACTCCTCCCCAGTAGCCTCGCGAACCGCCTCCTGAAGTCCGCGCTGTATGCCGGCAGCCACGAGCTGTCTACATACTCTCTTACTCACCAGGCTTGTGTATGGCAACACTGTCGTTGACTAAGGCGGGCAGCGCCAGTGACGCCGGCAGCGCCCTCAGACTCCTCCCCAGTAGCCTCGCGAACCGCCTCCTGAAGTCCGCGCTGTATGCCGGCAGCCACGAGCTGTCTACATACTCTCTTACTCACCAGGCTTGTGTATGGCAACACTGTCGTTGACTAAGGCGGGCAGCGCCAGTGACGCCGGCAGCGCCCTCAGACTCCTCCCCAGTAGCCTCGCGAACCGCCTCCTGAAGTCCGCGCTGTATGCCGGCAGCCACGAGCTGTCTACATACTCTCTTACTCACCAGGCTTGTGTATGGCAACACTGTCGTTGACTAAGGCGGGCAGCGCCAGTGACGCCGGCAGCGCCCTCAGACTCCTCCCCAGTAGCCTCGCGAACCGCCTCCTGAAGTCCGCGCTGTATGCCGGCAGCCACGAGCTGTCTACATACTCTCTTACTCACCAGGCTTGTGTATGGCAACACTGTCGTTGACTAAGGCGGGCAGCGCCAGTGACGCCGGCAGCGCCCTCAGACTCCTCCCCAGTAGCCTCGCGAACCGCCTCCTGAAGTCCGCGCTGTATGCCGGCAGCCACGAGCTGTCTACATACTCTCTTACTCACCAGGCTTGTGTATGGCAACACTGTCGTTGACTAAGGCGGGCAGCGCCAGTGACGCCGGCAGCGCCCTCAGACTCCTCCCCAGTAGCCTCGCGAACCGCCTCCTGAAGTCCGCGCTGTATGCCGGCAGCCACGAGCTGTCTACATACTCTCTTACTCACCAGGCTTGTGTATGGCAACACTGTCGTTGACTAAGGCGGGCAGCGCCAGTGACGCCGGCAGCGCCCTCAGACTCCTCCCCAGTAGCCTCGCGAACCGCCTCCTGAAGTCCGCGCTGTATGCCGGCAGCCACGAGCTGTCTACATACTCTCTTACTCACCAGGCTTGTGTATGGCAACACTGTCGTTGACTAAGGCGGGCAGCGCCAGTGACGCCGGCAGCGCCCTCAGACTCCTCCCCAGTAGCCTCGCGAACCGCCTCCTGAAGTCCGCGCTGTATGCCGGCAGCCACGAGCTGTCTACATACTCTCTTACTCACCAGGCTTGTGTATGGCAACACTGTCGTTGACTAAGGCGGGCAGCGCCAGTGACGCCGGCAGCGCCCTCAGACTCCTCCCCAGTAGCCTCGCGAACCGCCTCCTGAAGTCCGCGCTGTATGCCGGCAGCCACGAGCTGTCTACATACTCTCTTACTCACCAGGCTTGTGTATGGCAACACTGTCGTTGACTAAGGCGGGCAGCGCCAGTGACGCCGGCAGCGCCCTCAGACTCCTCCCCAGTAGCCTCGCGAACCGCCTCCTGAAGTCCGCGCTGTATGCCGGCAGTCACGAGCTGTCTACATACTCTCTTACTCACCAGGCTTGTGTATGGCAACACTGTCGTTGACTAAGGCGGGCAGCGCCAGTGACGCCGGCAGCGCCCTCAGACTCCTCCCCAGTAGCCTCGCGAACCGCCTCCTGAAGTCCGCGCTGTATGCCGGCAGCCACGAGCTGTCTACATACTCTCTTACTCACCAGGCTTGTGTATGGCAACACTGTCGTTGACTAAGGCGGGCAGCGCCAGTGACGCCGGCAGCGCCCTCAGACTCCTCCCCAGTAGCCTCGCGAACCGCCTCCTGAAGTCCGCGCTGTATGCCGGCAGCCACGAGCTGTCTACATACTCTCTTACTCACCAGGCTTGTGTATGGCAACACTGTCGTTGACTAAGGCGGGCAGCGCCAGTGACGCCGGCAGCGCCCTCAGACTCCTCCCCAGTAGCCTCGCGAACCGCCTCCTGAAGTCCGCGCTGTATGCCGGCAGCCACGAGCTGTCTACATACTCTCTTACTGTTTGGCTCGTCTACGTTTCCCTAGCCTAGCTTGAGTTTCCCTTATACTTTCAATAAAATCCGTTGTTGTAAAGCTATTAGTTTAATTCTCTGACATGGTAAAGTGACATATAATTTTCACGGTTCTATTTGACATTTTTTAAACTGAATTATGAATAGAAAAGTAAAGCTAGCTAATAAGGTTTCATACGAGTGACAACACGTTGTACACTTACTCACCAGGCTTGTGTATGGCAACACTGTCGTTGACTAAGGCGGGCAGCGCCAGTGACGCCGGCAGCGCCCTCAGACTCCTCCCCAGTAGCCTCGCGAACCGCCTCCTGAAGTCCGCGCTGTATGCCGGCAGCCACGAGCTGTCTACATACTCTCTTACTCACCAGGCTTGTGTATGGCAACACTGTCGTTGACTAAGGCGGGCAGCGCCAGTGACGCCGGCAGCGCCCTCAGACTCCTCCCCAGTAGCCTCGCGAACCGCCTCCTGAAGTCCGCGCTGTATGCCGGCAGCCACGAGCTGTCTACATACTCTCTTACTCACCAGGCTTGTGTATGGCAACACTGTCGTTGACTAAGGCGGGCAGCGCCAGTGACGCCGGCAGCGCCCTCAGACTCCTCCCCAGTAGCCTCGCGAACCGCCTCCTGAAGTCCGCGCTGTATGCCGGCAGCCACGAGCTGTCTACATACTCTCTTACTCACCAGGCTTGTGTATGGCAACACTGTCGTTGACTAAGGCGGGCAGCGCCAGTGACGCCGGCAGCGCCCTCAGACTCCTCCCCAGTAGCCTCGCGAACCGCCTCCTGAAGTCCGCGCTGTATGCCGGCAGCCACGAGCTGTCTACATACTCTCTTACTCACCAGGCTTGTGTATGGCAACACTGTCGTTGACTAAGGCGGGCAGCGCCAGTGACGCCGGCAGCGCCCTCAGACTCCTCCCCAGTAGCCTCGCGAACCGCCTCCTGAAGTCCGCGCTGTATGCCGGCAGCCACGAGCTGTCTACATACTCTCTTACTCACCAGGCTTGTGTATGGCAACACTGTCGTTGACTAAGGCGGGCAGCGCCAGTGACGCCGGCAGCGCCCTCAGACTCCTCCCCAGTAGCCTCGCGAACCGCCTCCTGAAGTCCGCGCTGTATGCCGGCAGCCACGAGCTGTCTACATACTCTCTTACTCACCAGGCTTGTGTATGGCAACACTGTCGTTGACTAAGGCGGGCAGCGCCAGTGACGCCGGCAGCGCCCTCAGACTCCTCCCCAGTAGCCTCGCGAACCGCCTCCTGAAGTCCGCGCTGTATGCCGGCAGCCACGAGCTGTCGCTGAGCGCTCGAAGCATTATGCACGAATGTTCACCGGTTAGATCGTTGGATTTTTGACTGGGGAAAAATGCAGTTATGAAAGTAGTCTGTCGTAGCACAGAATTAATTCGAGCCCGCGAAGCATGATGTACGAATGTTCGCCCGTTAACTCGTTGCATTTTTGACTGGGGAAAAATGCAGTTATGAAAGTAGTCTGTCGTAGCACAGAATTAATTCGAGCCCTCGAAGCATGATGTACGAATGTTCGCCCGTTAACTCGTTGCATTTTTGACTGGGGAAAAATGCAGTTATGAAAGTAGTCTGTCGTAGCACAGAATTAATAAGAACCCTCGATGCATGATGCACAAATGTTCGCCCGTTAACTCGTTGCATTTTTGACTAGGGAAAAATGCAGTTATGAAAGTAGTCTGCCGTAGCACAGAATTAATAAAAGCCCTTGAAGCATGATACAGGAATGTTCGCCCGTAAACTCGTTGTATTTTTGACTGGGGAATAATGGAGTTATGGAAGTAGTCTGTCGTAACACAGAATTAATTCGAGCCCTCGAAGCATGATGTACGAATGTTCGCCCGTTAACTCGTTGCATTTTTGACTGGGGAAAAATGCAGTTATGAAAGTAGTCTGTCGTAGCACAGAATTAATAAGAACCCTCGATGCATGATGCACAAATGTTCGCCCGTTAACTCGTTGCATTTTTGACTAGGGAAAAATGCAGCTATGAAAGTAGTCTGCCGTAGCACAGAATTAATAAAAGCCCTTGAAGCATGATACAGGAATGTTCGCCCGTAAACTCGTTGCATTTTTGACTAGGGAATAATGCAGTTATGAAAGTAGTCTGTCGTAGCACAGAATTAATTCGAGCCCTCGAAGCATGGTGTACGAATGTTCGCCCGTTAACTCGTTGCATTTTTGACTGGGAAAAAATGCAGTTATGAAAGTAGTCTGCCGTAGCACAGAATTAATAAAAGCCCTTGAAGCATGATACAGGAATGTTCGCCCGTAAACTCGTTGCATTTTTGACTGGGGAATAATGCAGTTATGAAAGTAGTCTGTCGTAGCACAGAATTAATTCGAGCCCTCGAAGCATGATGTACGAATGTTCGCCCGTTAACTTGTTGCATTTTTGACTGGGGAAAAATGCAGTTATGAAAGTAGTCTGTCGTAGCACAGAATTAATTAGAGCCCTCGAAGCATGGTGTACGAATGTTCGCCCGTTAACTCGTTGGATTTTTGATTGGGGAAAAATGCAGTTATGAAAGTAGTCTGTCGTAGCACAGAATTCATAAGAGCCCTCGAAGCATGATGCACAAATGTTCGCCCGTTAATTTGTTGCATTTTTGACTGGGGAAAAATGCAGTTATGAAAGTAGTCTGTCGTAGCACATAATTAATAAGAGCCCTCGAAGCATGATATACGAATGTTCGCCCGTTAACTCGTTGAATTTTTGACTGGGGAAAAATGCAGTTATGAAAGTAGTCTGTCGTAGCACAGAATTATATTGGATATGTTCAGTAACTTGTCAACTATAATTACGAACTGACCTTAAATAGACCGGCACATATTTCTGAGATTTCCAAAATTTGAGGAGGTCTTCAGTGAGTCCGAAACTGGTCCCCAGGTAGTCCAAGTGCTCTGCCTGCACTTCCGATAACCGTTTCAGGAGAGTGGGGGGTTTCGCTCTAAAAGTAAAAGATTACAATGTTTGAAGATCACAAATAAACCATTTTCTTGGAACTCCTTTGTATCGTAGCTCCTTACAAACTTTCACCCCCCTTTCACCACCTTAGGGGTTGATTTCGGGGGTAAAAACTATCCTATGCCCTTCGCCGGGATTCAAATTTCATCTAAATTGGTTCAGCGGCTTAAGCGTGAAGAGGTAACAGAGAGACATACAGACACATTTTCGCATTTATAATATTAGTATGGATGTTTGATTCTGGCATTGCTGACTTCCCAACCCACCCTTATGAGTCTTGGGTACATAGCGCAAACAGATAGCACTCGAATGGAGTGTTAGTCACATTGTACGAGAGTTGTAGTTTGTGTCTCAAAGGGGCAAAATTATATATTTACGGCGAGGGCGGTATATAGAATCTTGAGTGAAGCGCAACATTATAAAATCGAATCTTGAGCGTAACCAGGGATTTAAATAATTTCGATACCGAGTGGCGCCTTTCACAAGGCGTGAAACGGAGAGAGGAAATACAAATTCTTGAAATAAATTGTGCTCAGAAAATTAACTGGTTGTCAAGTTCACGCGCTTCAAAATTGTGGTCGTCATGTTGAACAGTTATTAGAGTGATTACTTTTAATTTACTAGATTTTGTTTCAGTAGAATAATAGTAGATTGTATGACAAGGGGCTAAAATGAGCCATATTACCACGAGATGGATATTTTCCCGAGCGAAGCGAGGGAAAATAATTCTAGGGGTAATATGGCTTTTAGACCCGAGTTATACACTCTACTTTTCACTTCGACTGCGAGAAAATAGTAAAACAAAGATTATCCATCCACAATCAATAACAAATTTTACTGCGAAGACATTGTTCAATTTAGCGTGAGGCGTTTTCTTTTTTAATGATTTGGAATTAGGGACTAAAAAACACCTGATGTTTGATTGGTCGATTTGAATATGTAGCTGTATTCTGGTTGGTTGATAGCAAAGAGAAATATTTTTTGAAAGATTTGTGATTGGTGGATTTAAATGATTTGGAATTAGGGACTAAAAAACACCTGATGTTTGATTGGTCGATTTTAATATGTAGCTGTAGGTATTCTGGTTGGTTGATAGCAAGGATAAATGTTTTTTGAAAGAGTTGTGATTGGTGGATTTAATATGGTGAAGTGTTTTGATTGGACAAATTAAATGTGTTAAAAATCACAAATATGTATACATATTTTCCCTAGGGGCTAAATGTACTACTTTAGCCCCGCTTATTAAGCCTAATATGACACACTTTTCGAACATGAGATGTGAAAAACAAATTATAAACCGCACGTGCGTCCGTTACAGACGTTACAGACCGTAAGGACTGTTACAGACGCATTGCATATCGACTGCTTTCTGGCTGCAAATGTGCAGTTTGAATACAGTTCTTTTGCAGTCGACGTAACTGCATCGAAAGTACAATCCGACTGCGCAATCCGCTTGCAGTCAGCGTGTAGTTCCGACGACTGCAATAGAACTGAATTAAAACTGCCACATGACTTATTTACCTGAGAGTGCAGCCAGAAAGCAGTCCATCTGTAACGGCTCTAAGGAAAATTTAAATTTAATTTCATTTATTCACTTCTATAATAATATTCCATTGTGTTAGAAACTCTTAAAATATGCTTAAATTTTCATAATTAAATAAGGATCAGGACATATCGGCAAATAAATTTTCATACCAGCAAAAGAAATAAGTATAGTACGTCCGAAACTGTAAGAGTAAATGAAACAGGACATAACAGTTCGGTACAACGATCGTACGAAACAGTCCGGGGGCATGTACAAACGTCAACACAGTCAACTGACCGTCCTGTATTTATATTGAACCTTATTACAATGCACATAAGGTGCACGAATGCTCAGCTAACTGTGTGGGCAATAGTACTAACCTGGGCACAATAGTTTCAGTGTGCAGATTCCCCGTCCGTTTCTCCGGCACTTCTTCGTGGTCGGATGGCTGGTCTTCGAGGCAGGGGATCTCGCCCGTGTAGTAGGAAGCCAGCTGCTGCAGAGCGCGCTTGCCGTAGCCCATCTGTTTCAAGACATGCATAACGTTAACCTAGTGGCATCTCTAATTTGGTCCCGAAAAAAACAAAAAAAAATGTACACTTTAAAGGCCATTAGGCACTGGTCCCACCGTCGGCAACGAGCGATGAGCTATCGGCGATTTTCTCGCCCTAGAAACGAACAAAAGATAATCGCTCCCGTGTAAACAAAAGAGTTCATATAGTTGATCGCGGTGTGAACAGCGAGCGATGAACTATGAATATATATCTCTCTTTTATTTACACGGAAGCGATAATATTTTGTTCGTTTCTTGGGCTAGAAAAAAGTCGGTAGTTCATATCTCACTCGCCGGCGGTGGGACCAGTGCCTTAGACCCCTTTTGTCACACCAGTTTGTCAATAGTTGGAATGAGACAGCAATGCATACCTTTAATTCTAACTACCTAGAGCAAACTGGAGTCACAAATTGCATCGTTTGAGCCACTATCTCACCAGCACGGCTATCACAAGACGACGCGCGAGCTTTCTCGATTTTTCTCGCACTATCCGTCTCTCTCTTATTAGAAAACTTAGAGAGAGGATAGTGCGAGAAAAATCGAGAGTCTTTTTTTAGACTTATAAAATTGTAGCTTCTGGAAACAGGTCACTATAAGACAAGGGTATAGACACTAAATAAAATAGTCAATAATGCTGTATTTTCTCGAAACAGAATTAACAATGTAGTCAAATGGAGAAAAAAGCAACGCAATAGGTTAAAGAGGGGGTATGTTCTGTCCCTTTTCCGTAAAACGCACCTTCATATGAAACGATTGTCATTTACTATGACGCTCCAGGATCGTGACGTCACGGGCTCCGAGCGTTTCCTCTCTCTAACAAGCAACATTAAAACGGTAATAGCTTCGTAATTTTTTGAGATTTTTGAATGGTATTTTCGGCATCAGGCATATTTCTATGCTTTCTTTCTTTTGAAGTAGTAAAAAAATTTTAGTGTACACCTCTATTGTGAGAGATACATACCCTCTGGTAAGACGGATGCGTGGCTATCCTCACGATCCTAGCGCCAGAAAGTTTGGGGAAGTCCCTGTCACCGAACTGCTCGCAGATGTTCCAAGGTATCAAGTCGCCGGCCGCTTTACGTCCGCGGCCCAAGTTGTCTCGAACAGACCTGAGAATTGTCAAAGTGAGTAGAGGAGTTCAGGCTGTATTCAATCAATCAATCAATCATTTATTTGCTCCATAACACATCACAATGCATGCAAATATATTTTAATTATTTATATTTAGACATAAAAACACATATTTATAAATTATACATGAATTATAAAAAAGACAAGTCGTATATGTATGTCAACAAAATAATAATAAAACAAAAAAAGCCAATGGCAGCAAAACAAACGGTCAAAGTAAATAATAATAACAAATTCTCAAATAACGTAATTAAAATAAAAGTCAATAAATAGGATTATCAGGATCATTAGTCAAACTTTTTCATGTAATATTCCTTTATAGAGTAAAACGGACGGGCTACAAAATATTGTTTTACTTTCATGTCAAATGTTTTTATGTCATCACAATTTTTATGGCAGTGTTACCCTTATGGCAGTGTTATTTAAGCTCTTGTCAAAATGAGTATAATGTATATCATTAAGAATTAACCTATTTCTCTGACGGAGATTGTGGATGTTAGTCTCGCCTTGATGTACATATAGATGTTTATTTGAGATGACATAAACACAGATTCGGTATAGATAGAGTGAAATGACGGTCAAGATTTTGTTATCTACAAATATACTGCGGTGTGAGTCGGGAATGGAGGCACACCTCTCAATAATTCTCAATGCCTTTTTTTGTTTTAACAAAATTGAATTAATATTGGTTCCATTTCCCCAAACCTCAATGCAGTATCTTATTATGCTCTCGAAATAGGAAAAATACATGTTCAACAAAACTTCTCTAGTCCCAACATGCATAAGGGATTTCATGGCATAACATGCACCCGCTATTTTTTTATTGATCTTATCAATATGATTATACCATCTCAGGAAAGGGTCAAGATCTACACCTAAAAACTGTACACACTTAGCTTTAACGATTGGGATACTACATTCGAAATCAGGACTTGTTGTACTTCTACGAAATATCATGTAAAAGCTTTTGCTGCAGTTCATCTTTAATCCATTAGCTGTAAACCATCCTCCTAGTTGAGTCCAAGTTTGTTGCATGTATACATTTAGAGTTTCAGTAGATGATGCCTTTAAAATAACACTTGTATCATCAGCGTAAATATAGGGGGTTCCATAGCTTAAAGCATTTGGTAGGTCGTTTATAAAGATTATAAAAAGTATGGGCCCAAGTACAGACCCTTGAGGAACACCATATTTTACATGTTTTTCATCCGAGCGTATTGCGACCTTACTCCAGTCATATTCATTTGGCGTGTAATAGGATTTAGTTAGTAGTAGTTGCTGTAGGCGACGGGTGCAGGCACAGGTCGAGAGGAGCGAAATTAAAACGACTGGGGGTTGATTTTTAAGGTAAAGTGCTTGAGTGCATGGACATGCGTGTATCGCTCGGGAGCTATAAGGTAACTAAACTGGGATTGGCCGATTGACAGCCGATGCACACATATGCATGCGCTCGCGCACACGTTTATTAAACACATAGGAAACAACGGCGGTGAGTAAGTACAGTCAGCATCAAAAGTAGCTACACAAACGAAAGCGTCAAAAGTCTTTATTAAAAGGGAATAAGAGCTTTTGACGTCTTCGATTGCGTAGTTACTTTTGATGCTGACTGTACCTACATATGTTATTTTACCAAATTTTATATTTATACTAATTAATATGTTTGTTTTTTTTATGTTACAGGTTTAGGTTTAGGTGCGGTCGTATTAGCGTCGTCTACAGTTGCTTTATTTTATGTACTTTTTATCGTCTTCTTCTTCTTTTATATAACATACACACAATAGTATACTTCGTCTGATATTTCGATGAAGGAAAACATTGTGAGGGAACCGGTCTAATCCGTATCGTATCCGTATATCCGTATAAATCATGGGATTACGGGATTACGTGACAAAGTGGGCCCCGGGCTCCTTTAGGATGCAACCGGGAAAAACGCTAGGTTGATGATCATTTGGCGACTCACTTGTCAGAAATATTCCCCTCGAGGCACATCTGCACGACGCAGAGCACTTCGGGCATGGCGGTGGAGTTGGGCGGCGTGGGCGCCAACAGCACGAACAAGTTGTGCGCGGGCGCGTCCGCTAGCAGTTGCAGGTCGTTGGGACTGTTCTGGGAACGCCAAACTAGGTTGGGTGGGTAGTTCAATTGTTGTACATCGTTGCTCAATGGTGACTTGGTCTCCCCCTCGAGGGAGCCCGCCTTGCCAGGGCGGGGGGGCTTAGTTACCGTGGACTGGTCACCCACGGCGAAGTTAAGAGGCACCCATGGCCAGCCTGTGTAGGCTGCCGGCTGGCCCGAGGAGGGCGCTCCTAGCGGGCTCGCCCAAGCCCGCTTGGGATGCGTTGGGGAGGGATAGCAGAAGAAGAGGAGTAGGTACCTCCTTATCTTCTGCGGCCGAGGTGGGATCGCAGGGGGAGAGGCGTGTTGGTATAACGGTGCGCCACTCTCCCTACCCCCTGCGAACTTGGCGGGGCCGTTCTGCGACCGCAGAAGAAGGAATGCCGGTATTACGGTGCGCCGCTTTCCCTATCCTCTGCGGCCGAGACGTGGTCGGTGGCGGAACCACAGACCTGATCCGCCACCGGGTGCTGGAATTTCCCGCACTCATGATCTCCTCGTAGCGGACTCAGGGGGGTCCACAGGTGGAGATCCAGGAGGCAGGTGCGCCAAAACATCTGGCACGCTAGATGTTTTGGCGCACCTGCCTCCTGGATCTCCACCTGTGGACCCCCCTGAGTCCGCTACGAGGAGATCATGATCCCGTGGAGGGCCCCCGGGCATCCGCATGGCCCTCTTTCGGGGAGGTCTACGTCCAGCAGTAGACGTCATTCCGCCGCCGTGACGAACTCCATTGGCTGTGAACGTGCACGAACCTTGTAGTGGCTCGCGACGTATATGGCCACGAGCCGGTGCAGGAAGGCCTCGGCCGCCCGGTGGTAGCAGAACAGCGCGTCCCTGTCGACGCGGAACAGCTCGCAGGCGGCCGGCGGCGGCGCGCCCGCGCCCGCGCCCGGGGCGGGCGCCTCCAGGCACAGCAGCGAGTTCAGCCACGACTCGATCGGGTCGTTGGAGCGGTACCGGATCGGCTCCTCCAGTTTTATCTGGAATATTACATTTCGATGCTAGTGCGGAAAGTATGTCATTACGCCACGAGCACCTGCCGAGATATCGGGACGAGTGAAGAATGACATTTCCGCACGTGTATCGAACGACGTTTTTTAATATTGTTGCGGAAAAATAAGAAAAACAACAAGTGAGGAATTTGAAACTTTTATATTATTAATTGTGTAACATCATTGTAATACAGTTGAAAAATAATGAAGTTGTTCAAAATTTGTTATTTACGATTACGATACAAGTCCCGCACACCCCGCTGGCCCCACAGAAAACCAGCGCCGTTGACCACGCTAGCCGTGCCAACTGCATTGCTGAGTGGAGGCCGTTTCAGGTTCACATCCCGATGAGAAAAATAATACAACCTAGACTTTGTATTATTTTTCTCACTTTAATTGTTTAATTGTGTACTTTTGTTTGATTGTTGTATTTGTTAATGTGTCTCCTGAATAAATGTGTTTCTATTCTATTCTATTAAGTGCAGAAAATAGGAAATTCGCAACGAGTGGTGATAAAAAATAATGAAAGGTAGTAATCCGAATGGCTTTTTGTCAATCGACGATTACTATTTTTTATTAAAACGAGAAGCAGAGACGGTTGACGACAGCAACGATAGCGATGCCTTGGTACCAAGCGATACCTAGTGATACAGTGGTACAGGGCAGAACATTCTAGAACTCACCGGCGCCGGGGCATCATGCTTCGTCTGCAGCATCGCGAACAGTTTCAGCGAGAGCGCGCGTCCCGTGCCCTCGTACCCAGAAACGGTTGACGACAGCAACGCTACCGGTGCCTTAGTACCAAGCGATACCTAGTGATACAGTGGTACAGGGCAGAACATTCTAGAACTCACCGGCGCCGGGGCATCATGTTTCGTCTGGCATCGCGAACAATTTCAGCGAGAGCGCGCGTCCCGTGCCCTCGTACCCAGAAACGGTTGACGACAGCAACGCTAGCGGTGCCTTAGTACCAAGCGATACCTAGTGATACAGTGGTACAGGGCAGAACATTCTAGAACTCACCGGCGCCGGGGCATCATGCTTCGTCTGCAGCATCGCGAACAGTTTCAGCGAAAGCGCGCGTCCCGTGCCCTCGTACCCAGAAACGGTTGACGACGGCAACGCTAGCGGTGCCTTGGTACCAAGCGATACCTAGTGATACAGTGGTACAGGGCAGAACATTCTAGAACTCACCGGCGCCGGGGCATCATGCTTCGTCTGCAGCATCGCGAACAGTTTCAGCGAGAGCGCGCGTCCCGTGCCCTCGTACCCAGAAACGGTTGACGACGGCAACGCTAGCGGTGGCTTGGTACCAAGCGATACCTAGTGATACAGTGGTACAGGGCAGAACATTCTAGAACTCACCGGCGCCGGGGCATCATGCTTCGTCTGCAGCATCGCGAACAGTTTCAGCGAGAGCGCGCGTCCCGTGCCCTCGTACCCAGAAACGGTTGACGACAGCAACGCTAGCGGTGGCTTGGTACCAAGCGATACCTAGTGATACAGTGGTACAGGGCAGAACATTCTAGAACTCACCGGCGCCGGGGCATCATGCTTCGTCTGCAGCATCGCGAACAGTTTCAGCGAGAGCGCGCGTTCCGTGCCCTCGTACCCAGAAACGGTTGACGACAGCAACGCTAGCGGTGGCTTGGTACCAAGCGATACCTAGTGATACAGTGGTACAGGGCAGAACATTCTAGAACTCACCGGCGCCGGGGCATCATGCTTCGTCTGCAGCATCGCGAACAGTTTCAGCGAGAGCGCGCGTCCCGTGCCCTCGTACCCAGAAACGGTTGACGACAGCAACGCTAGCGGTGCCTTAGTACCAAGCGATACCTAGTGATACAGTGGTACAGGGCAGAACATTCTAGAACTCACCGGCGCCGGGGCATCATGCTTCGTCTGCAGCATCGCGAACAGTTTCAGCGAGAGCGCGCGTCCCGTGCCCTCGTACCCAGCAACGGTTGACGACAACAACGCTAGCGGTGCCTTGGTAGCGGCCGCGGAAACGTGGCGGATTGGTATGGCCGCCGCTTCGTCCACCAGGACGAGGTCAGCGGCGCTCAGCAGCGAGTGGTCGTCCGGAGTTATGTACTGGAAATCATTTAGTTATGTAAGAAAATAGAAAAATCAATTGCAGATATTTCTTTATATGTCCATGTTCAATTGTTCACAGCAAGTTGTTCTAGGAGGAAACTGTTTAAGTGTACAACTGGAGCTTGGCACTTTACCCACAACACAAGCCTTAATGAGCTTTCGATACCTAGTCTGTCAAGGTTGGAATTTTGGAAGTTTTCTCCCAAATATATTTATTTTTTATTAGAGTTAAGTAAAAACTCACCTGAACTGTTCTAGCTATATTAATACTCACAATCGCTTCCTTAAAACCCGATTTTGTGGTCCTCAGTATGTTGTAGTCTATGTGCTCCTGGTACAGACAGGTGTCTAGTCCCTTCAGTACGAACTCGTAGAGGGTTATCAAGTTCTCAGGATGGGGGGAGGTGACGTAGTGAAACTTACCTGAACTGTCTGCCTGGAATTCCTAGCTATGTTAATCCTCACAATCGCCTTCTTGAAGTCCGGATTCGTGGACCTCAGTATATTGTAGTCTATGTGCTCCTGGTACAGGCAGGCGTCTAGTCCCTTCAGTACGAACTCGAAGAGGGTTATCAAGTTCTCGGGGTGGGGGGAGGTGACGTAGATATTGACGTAGCCGAGGGCAACCGCGGCGGAGACGGCGAGGCCTAGGCAGGCGGACTTGCCGCGGCCTCGGGCTGCGGTTAGGCAGTGGGGAGGCCTGCAAGAAAACATTCATTATATGGGATGTTTATGAGCTCGGGTTTTTAGCCTAAAGATTTTAGACAATGTTTCAATCTAATATTTGTGCCCTGTACTCAAGATTGGTAATGTAACTATTATAAATACCTGGAAGTTTTAGAAGCCAGTGTGTCAATAATAGCTATGAGTGCCGTTGCCTGGTCGTAAGTGCGACAAAGAGCGACGAGCGGCCCCGCGGGCGGTGTGTCGGAGAGAGACGACACTAGTTCCGTCAGCTTTGGGTTGATACGCTGCAAATAAAATGTGAATCGTTACGATTCCACAACCATGAAAAACATTTCGGACCATCACCCACTTTGTACGAAGTTTCGATTTCATTTATTTTTAAACTGTGTCCACCAAACCAATTAGACTACAGCATCCCGGATATCATTATAAACAATTGAATACCCGATTTATAAGTACAGACAGCAACATTAATATGTGTACAAAACAAACGCCAAATTATCTGTACAAGACTCTATTATCACTGGCATAATGGCGTGTACAGATATTTTTCTACAATATGAATGTTGCAGACTGTACCAAAAATAAGTCACCAAATGAGGCCCTACCCTATTGCCTACATACCTCTGGTGTAACATTGACAGGTTCCACTTGTGCCGTTTTGGAAGAAATCGGGAGCACAGTGAGTGCATCATCCAGAATCAGGCAGCGGGGATTATCCGCGAGTGATAACAGGAATCTCTCGTTGAATCTGTTTACTACTGTGTCGTGAGCTTCAGTTTTGAACCTGAGAATTGTAATATTCATCATAAAATATGTCATCACGATACAGTTACCGACTTGTCCGATGAATATGTCAATAAGGGTGACCTGTTTTTGTTTAATCCTTATTGCACAAAAGATAAAATATAGAAGGCCAGCTTAGTGCCATATAGCATTATCTACCAGTCAACCTCTCTATAAGGCAAAGCAGATAAATTGTGGGTTACCTTCATTTAGACAAAAATTTTGTTAGTAAGTCTTTGTATTTTGTTTAAGCATAGCAGAAAGAAAATACAAGATTTTAGGTACAGAAAGGAAGAATATATAATGCAATATGATGTGAGGTAGTACTATACATATAATGGTAGGTAGCAATATTGTATATTAACTAACCTTGAATGCACATCCATAGTAATGGAATGCAACTGCCGGAGAGAGTCCATAGTCTTCAGCAGAAATATGATAAGTCCACCACCTTCAACTGTCTCCACTGTGCGGGCCAGCAAGTTGGGTGTTAGGGCTTCAAAGTCCTGAATACAAGTGGTTGTTAGGTTATTTTTGTATTTTTTCCAAGTTACTAACACAGCTTTCATTTCACATTTGTAATCAGATCAGACTTAAACAATTCAAATAGTTACATGTTGAAATTACTCTATATATATATAAACTTTGTTTATCATATTATAACTAAATAGTTACCATTAGTTTATAAACAGAGGACAACTAAGTTTGTAATTTAATACATTGTTGCCCCATAATGTAAGTGTACAAATACCAGTTAATTAAATTGGTACAATTGTTAAAAACAGGTTTAATGAATGATATAAAAAGGAGCATTTGTTGATAGTCACCTGCAATACACAGACTCCATATGTCTGGCCAAGCATAGCATGACTCTCCGAGTAGTACCGCCCATGTATAGTGGTGGCCACTCTAAATGCGTCAAAGAGGGACTCTTCTGATACTTCCAGTTTACCTGCTGCTATCTTCTTTGCCCGTTTCCGGCCATGACTACAATTTACAAGGCAATGGTCAAAATATATAATAGATTTCAAATGGTTGTGATAAATAAACTCTACAGAAAAATAACTCCTGGCGCTTAGTTTTAAATAAATCTCTATGTAAAACATTTTCTTACTTGCTTATGGCTTCATCTTTGTTTTTGTAGCACCAGAGAACAGTTGGTCGAGACTTCACTGTTGATTTCACCAAAATATCATAAAGAATTGGAACCTGTAATCAAAAATATATCGCTAAATAGACTGCAACTTAATTTATTAGAATTATAATTTAAAAATGTGTAGTGATCAGGTCGATAAATGACACTGTATTTTTACATTTTAGTAACATCATTTGCACCGAGGATAGCTTTCATGGCATGAAGTATAGGTACACTTTGCAATGCTTTACACTAACGCCTCTTTCTCAATATAAGAAAGGCCACAAAACAGTCGCAAATTAAGTAGGTACTTAAAAATTAACTTACTTGATCTCTGCCCTTATCTCCGACCAACACAAACATGGTACGATGGCCCAGCTTGACTCCATTTTCTATCATAACCCTAATTCGATTATCAATCTTCTTTTTAACCATTTTGAACAAATTTTCGTAGATTATAAACAAAAACAACGTTTGAATATAACCTCAAAGTTGATACCGCTGTGACATTAGGCTAACCTCAAAATTCAATGCAAAATTGACAATTGTTGAGTTTTGTTGATTAAGTAACAAATATGTATAGTACCAGATTTTATTTTAGACCAAATCATGAGTAATTTTGCTTTTTGAATTTATTATAAATGATGTAACCAAGGACTACTCTATAAATTCTAAATACCCAATTGAACCTAATACCACTTTAAACTAAACGCAATCCTAAAGTGTAGCAATTGCAAATAATATAAGCTGTGTACGCACTACTTTCAGTAGTGTAGTTCAAATATTGCGATTTTTGCGACACTTAGCTTATATAATTTAAACTTATTATCTCAGAATCAGAATCAGAATTTCATTTATATTTTATCTCAGGTTTTTCATGTATTTTTTATAATAAATTAAGCATTTTTCTTTTATATGACACATTAAACATTAAAATCAGAGTTGCGCTTGGAGATTTCATTAATATTTTTTAAGAAGTAGCGCGCACATTCGAACTTAAATATTTCGTGAACTGTAAAAGGTATTTATGTTTTGTTTTTTATAATACTTGTTCTTTACCCAGTAATACACAAACGCATTAAAACATACATGTTGCATACATTTTTTAAATGAAATGAAGTAAAAAGTACCAACCAAGTAAAGAAAAAAAACTTAACATGCCAGGTTTTGCCAAAAAAATTAGCACATATTTTATTTTAATTTTTTTGTAAGTATTATATACAATGAGCTTTAATTTGAGGAATAAATGATTGAAATAAATTTATTAGTTTAGCTTGTACAATTATTTCAAATATTTTTAAAGAAATGACTCTCAGTTATTAAAGTTTAAACTTTAGTCTTGGTGTTGAGTTTTTTTTATAGTACTTGTTATTTACCCAGTAATATAATCATAGATAAGAATATACATATTATTCAATTTCTTTTTATGAAATGAAGTAAAAAGTACCACTTAAGTAAAAAAAATAAAATAAAAAAAAGTGGCGCCATCTATGTTCCTAAAGGGTGAAACTTCCGCTGCTGCGTGTCAAATCACTCAGTTTGGTCCCTACTATTACTGTGCAAAGCGGCTTGCTTTCATCACAAAATGCAGCATTCGGCCAAAAAATTGCCATAACAAGTAGGACTGTAGGGAGTTCGCCTTCTATGGTTTTTTTAGTTCGCTGGTTATATCAAACGTTTCAACTAATCAGGGACTGCATAACCGAAAAAACCTTTATATTTGGTTACCGATATGACGTCATGTAGGTTGCAAAATAGCGGTTTCGATATCGGAACCTTTATATTCCGATATCGAAATATAAAGGTAACCTTAATTTGTTCCAGTAACCGCTTTGTAAAGGTTACCTTTATTTTGATTTTGGCGTCGTTGCCAAGCCGCCGACGCCGGGTCGCTCACCCCCCCCCCCCCCCCCCCCCCCGACAGCCGCCGACGCCTCGCACCCACCCCCGTGTCCCCCCCCCTTTAAACAGCTTATTTTTCTTGTGATAGAACATGTCTATTGTTTTTCTTTAATTTTTTCAACCATTTATTTTTTAAGGTATTCAGAATAACTCAAATACAAAAGTACCAGTTATTAGCCAGTACGTATATTAATTAAAGTAATATTTTAGAAATGAAATGGAATTATTTGTTTCGGACATCGGGTTTCCATATAAACACAAATAAACACAAAAATATGTTAGTAATAAGTAATAAAAAATTATATAGATTTGTGCCCAGTATTGACCGTGCAGTGAACCAAGTTTGTGTACACGCATCCTAACTGTAGCCTATCCTGTCATTATGTACATGTCATACGTAGCTAAGTAAGTTAAGTAATCTAGTCTGTGGCTGTCTGTCATGAGTGTCATGTACAGTAAAGCGACGGAACGGGTATTTTGCGCTTGCATCCGAGTTTGATAATTTAGATTATTTTTGTATTTTGAAATACTTCCTAATTATTGTTGATAAATTTAGTTAGTATGTAACACGCTCCCCGTTTTTCATTGTCTGGGTAGCTTTGAAATAAGTGTTTGTGTAAGAATATAGCGTTTTTTTATGTACCGCTATTATTAGACCAAAAATGTCTAAATCCCAAATAAATACGAAATCAAGCACTTATCTTAAGGATAAGGAAACGTTTTTGAAAGAATTGAAACAGTTTAATGAAAGCAAAAAGTGAGTATTTACTAAGAAAGTAATGTTTGTATGTATTTATGTTGTAGTATGACATGATGCTTCCGTCGTTATGTTGCTAATAAGATTACATTAATGACTATAACAGAGACTATTGTGATATAAATGAATAAAACGTAGCGTTTTCTTGATAATTGCCTGTATTTCTTGTAATGAATATCATATAACCTTTTTTGTTTGCAGCATACCATTCAAGACTCCATCTGTAAATTGCATTGATATAGACTTATATCTATTCTATTCGCTAGTACAGCAGCGAGGTGGTATAAGCAAGGTATTTTTCATATTAATATTAAATGAACAGTTGTGGAAAAAATAATTGTACAGTCAGCATCATAAACATGTATACACTTTTCAACCTTATGTCTAGGTAATAAGGTCATAGAATGTATACATGTTTATGATGCTGACTGTACAATATAAATATATAAAAAAAATATATATATATTAGTGGACAATCTTACACAAATCGAATTAGTCCCATAGTAAGCTCAATAAGGCTTGTATTATGGGTACTAGACGACGATATATTTAATATGTATAAATACCTTAATATATAGAAAACATCCAAGACTCGGAAACAAATATTCATGCTCATCACACAAATATTTGCCCCTTACCGGGATTCGAACCCAGGACCTTCAGCTTCGTAGGCAGCGTCACTGCCCACTAGGCTAACCGGTCGTCATACTTAGTTGATAGCTGATTTTGCATTCTTCAATGTCAAAATAATGGGGACATCTGTTTTAAATGCATTGTGCGGAAAAAAAATGCTACAATAGACCATTACAACGACCTTTGCTGTATTAATTTTTTTTTTTTTAAATCAGAAATAATAATCTAGAAAAGTAATATAAATAGGTAGTAATAATTTAGATTTGAAAGTGAGCTTATGAATCCTTTTATCTGTGCTGTTACAATTAAACATTGTTTATTCTTAGTGTACAAAAAGTGTAGCAAAAGTAAAAAAAATACAAATTTAATCAACAGGTTAACTTCTACGATGTATGGGATTCGTTTCTGCGTCCACTGCGATTGCCACACCCTTGTGTCAATGGCTCGACACTGTTGAGGAGAATATATGGGACTTACTTGGAAAAGTAAGCAAATTTTTTAGTTTCTAAATTTTAATTTTTTTTTATATTCGTTCTTTTACAAACATTCAGTAATAACAATCAATTGTATTTTGCAAATTATTACATTGTTTTTTTTGTGCAAACCGCTTTGTAAGATACCATTGTGATCTCAATCTACGACTGAGTCAGAAAATAAAATTATTGGTTGAAATTAAATATTTTTTTATGCATCTTTGATTATCAGCAACATTTTATTACAAACTTAGGAAGTCCAAGTAAAATGTGTTTTTATTATTCACCTGTCACCCAAGGGAACTGGTGGGTTTTAAGACTTATTTCTGTTAAAATTTATTACAAATATGCTTGGCGCCTGCATGTCGATGGAACAAAGACAGACAGGCAACTACGGAACCCTACACTACACTGCGCGTGGCCTGACACGCACTTGGCCGGTTTTTATTGCCAGAATTCTGATATGATTCTCTCATATCTCGATTCAATTCCAGGTATGAGAAAGCTAAAGGTCCTCCGAGCAGGGATGATGACAATGACTTGGATGAAGACCTCAGGTCCACCCGAGGCAGGGGCAGAGATGCTCCAAGAACACCCTATGGCGGTGGCACTTATTACACAGGTAAGATAATTATTACAATTTGGAATTTGTAAGCAGTAGCGATTATTATCTGCCCCGTTTTAATTACGTTATAAAATCTTAATAAGTTATACGTGTAAGCGGGCTGGGTTTCCACAACTCGACGTCATGTTTTGCGTATGTGTGGGCACTAACTTATTATTATTTTCATCACACTTGCTCGTCAATGGCGTTATTACTTGCGAGCGTACAGAGCAGTTATAGCCGTTTTACCTCCCATGGGCTGGTAAAACAGCAAATCTGGTTGCTCTGTGATTAGTTGAAAAAAAAATCTAGTTGGCCAAGCCGCCCCGCCCCGCAAGAATACTGCTCTGTGATTGGTTAAAATATTGAAACTGCGCGCTCCACTAGCACTGATCTGGAAGTGAAGTTGTCAATTTTTGATTGGTGCGGCTGTACAAAACTTAGATTTTTCTGTCTTTTGTAGTTATTTATTTCCTCGCAAATATGATGAAAAACATTGTGTATAACACGGGCGTAAGAATATTGCAAACTCCAGTCATCAAAAGCCCTCCGCCTTCGTCTTCACTTACGCCCCTCGTTAAACAATGTACTATATATAAGACCATCTTAGGTTTCTAAACAATGCATGCTAAAAAAACATTATCATTTATTTTCACCCAGCATCAGGCGAACCTCTCCGCACAGCCCAAACCCGCGTGGCAGGTCCCTCGGAGCGACTCGCATTGTCCCTGCTCTCGCCCATGCCCAACGAACAAGACTTTGCTGTCAATGTTTGCACCGTCTTGGCAGCTGACCACTCCAACAGGATGCCTTTGGGATCAACTCCGCATATATTGGATTTCCTACTGGCTCATGCTGGAGTTTATAATCATGGTGAGTTCTGAATGCTTATTAGGGTCGCTGTTGTCATGTAAGAAACAAGTTAAAGCTTCCATAACTTTCTATCAAGTGGTGTAAGTAAGAGCGAAGCTGTCATTGTCGCGTAAAAATACACTTTATAGTGTGGGCGCTTTGCAGCCATGCTTAAAGATAGAGTTTGGGTCATTGTGGTTGTATATTCCAATCCAATATGCTTTTAACCGTCAAACTTCAAGTACGGTGTCATTTACACTGTCACTTTGTCTGATATATCAGACGACGGCGATTAAAGGGTTGAGGGCTAATCTACAAGTCTTATTATTGTTGATGCATAAAGATTAATAACTTGAGTTTACCAAGTAATCATTGTCACTACGGACTACGGATTTTTCGATCTCTTAGCGTAATCTTAAGGCCTTTGAACTGTAGTTTCAATGCTTTACAACTCGTGCGGGCCCGCGCTCGACCCGCAATCGCGACCGGTTTGTGGAGGGCTTTAATCTCACACAACAACTCCAGCGCAAAAGTGCCCGCCTCCCCTCGCCCAGTTAGCGCTTGCGTCCTGTGACTGTGCGGGACGAAGAAGAACTCTGGAAACATGACTTTTTCTTCTTCTTTTTCTCCAATTATTGCTAAGGGCTTCAAAACATCACATTTGCCAACATAACCTGTCTCGTCACGCCTTTACTTATCCCACGTGTCCTTCTAGGGAGTCTCCGAGACACAATCGGGCGCTCCTACTTCGAGGCGCGCGGCCGCTACCCGCACGAGTTCTGGCAGCTCCGCGCCGGCGGTGGAGGCGCCAAGGAACTCGCCGATGAGACCAAGTTCTCACAACTTAGCGGAGACCAGCCGGAATTGATGGTGCAAGCGTTAGCGGCACAGAATACTTTGAATGACTGCCTGATGAAGGAGTGCGGGGGAGAGGAGTTGGTTGAGAAGATTATAGAAGAGGTACGACTATGTGTTTAGGAATATAGGAGTCCTGTCACGGTCGCCAATATCTCTTAAATAAAAAGTTTCCACTAAAACATCGTTTTAATGGCATTTTTTTGGGGATTGGACTGGATCCTCGTCCATATTGCTATAATTTATCTTGTTCACAGGAAGCCCACGAGGACTGGGTGACAGAGCCCTCCGAGGACGAACAACTTTTCGCGCCCGAGCTCCCAGGCGGGGCCGCCTGTGTCTACACCCAACGCGTCCTCCAAATCGCCTCCATAGTCCGTTCGTTGTCCTTCCACGAGGAGAACGTACAGTACTTGTCGAAGAACACGACCTTGATACGGTTTTTGTTGCTGTGTGCGAACTGCTGGGTCGGTAGTCTGAGGCAATCTGGGTTGGATGCGTTGGGGAATATCGCTACTGATCTTATTATCAAGGTGAGTTATTTTTCTAGTCAGCGTCATTAATTTTTAGGGTTCCGATACCTCAAAAGGAAAAAAACGGAACCCTTATAGGATCACTCGGTTGTCTGTCTGTCCGTCTGTCACAGCCGATTTGCTCCGAAACTACTGGACCGATTGAGTTGAAATTTGATACACATATGTAAATTGGTGACCCAAAGATGGACGCGTAAAGTAAATTGATGAATTCTGAACAAGTGGGCCACTTTTGGGGGGTAAACTGGAAAATTAAAAAAAAAAGTTTCGCAAACTGTATTGTGTGACACATCAAATGAAAGGGGTTGTTGTAAGCATGTCAGATATATTTTTTATATAATTTTAGCAAAAACAGATTTGAAGTAATTTAGGAAAAGACGAAAATTGACCATTCCCCCCCTTATCTCCGAAACTACTAGGATTAAAATTCTGAAAAAAATATGGAAAATAGTTCCTTGCCTAAAGATTACAGGAAAACCTATAAGAAGCTTAAGTATTCAAAACACTTACGAAATTTAGATTATATACGGAACCCTCACCACGCGAGTTGAACTCTCACTTGTCCGGTTTTTTTTTTACCACATCACACTCCAAATAATTATAAAGATTTACCCTTCGGGTACGGAATCCTAAAAAGTACCAATTTCGCATGCATGATAATTTCCCCAGGAGCCGGCCACATGCCTCATATCCCGGCACATCCTGTCCACCATCCAATCGGCGCTGGTCTCCAACGACCGCGCCCGGGTGCTGGCCGCGTTGGAGCTGCTCAACAAACTGGCGCAGAACGAGGCCAACGAGGAGGCCCTCCTCAAGTCTCTGGAGGCTAAGGTAACTAATAATAATAGGGTAGTTTCCTCATGTTCAAATATAAAACGTAGTGTTGCTAAATGGATAATAAACCATCAAATAACTGTAATAAAGTATAAATTAGGAAATATAATTAAAATCATAAGGACATAATATATAAGTTTAGAACAAAAATATGTATTTTAAGGCTACAATTGAATCCTTAGGCTTTTATAGAAACAAAATTGTATGACAACTATGGACCTAAACGCAGTATTTCGTGACCGAAACAACAATTTACTTGATATTCCATACAACAATTGGTACAAATATCAAACAGTGACGTCACGATCCAATGTCAATTAGTATGAAACGTTTCAGCTCCCGCCAGCGAGGTCCGTCTTTAACTTAATATTTTGCTTATGTATTATGACGACTTTCAACATTAGTCAATAGAAGAACATCCCTCACAGCATACCATGGGTATGTAGCATCGGTGCTCAGATACGGCGTACTTCTGTGGGGAAACTCAACTGAAGTGATCTGTTCACTGTGAGTCAGAAAAAATGCATGTATGCATAACATAACTTAAACTCATGAACGTGCAATTTGTAATACGGTGCCCGAACTACATGTAAACCTCTATTCAGGGATTCGAAATTGTCAACTTTACCATCGCTATATATCTTGCAATCTTGCAAGTTCGTGAAGTTACACCCACCACTATTTACAAAACTGGGATAAACATAATATACCCAAATAGACTTGTGCGAACAATGATATACAGGGTGGATTTTTTATGAGTATCCAAATTGAAGTATGTTAATCCTTATACAAAATTATAATTTACGTGTTTTTTCTTATAGTATCCCTAGGTACTAAAATATTGAGTTAGGGCACTTCAAAGTTGTCTCAAAAAAGACCAAGTTTGTTGTCAATGTTCGCCGCGCACCGGCATCCCCGCGCCTATCCCCACCAGTCATTCATAACAACCGTGAGTCACGCACGGGCGCGCCGGCACCCCGCCGCCGCGTCAAATTGATACGAGTAACACAAGTTGCTGATCGGGTGATTCGACTCGGTGCGTGGCCACACTAGTCATTAGGTATTATTTTTGAAAATAAAATAAAATAAAAAAATACTTTGTTGTTTTTTTTTTCATAAATGAAATCTATAAATGATGCTTAATGCCTGGAAAAAAATTGGATACTATAAACTAACCTTGGAAAAAAAAAATATAATAACACAACATTGTGTAACCGAAATTGTTATCTGATGTCAATTAAAATATACAATAAACTGTCTAGCAATGATCGAGAGTTACTTTTCAACTTATTTTTGAGAAAGCTCCAGCAATGGCTAATACATAATTGTTTCTATTCAATTAAAGGATATTTTGACATTTATATATTGGTAATATTTTGAAACGTATTTATTATGTAAATCGTATAGTAGCTTAATATATTGTTTTTTTTAGGATAAGTAATTTAATTCTCATTGACATTCATTTTAGGTTGTGACTCAGTAATTGTGTAATTGTTAAACTGATGTAGGTACCTGTTTAATGAATTAATTTGCATACCTAGTTTCAGGTAAATTTAATATTTTTGCATGCCGACATTGCTGGCGAGATATTATGGACCGTTATTATTGTGAAATTATTCTACCATCCCCCATCCAAACATTTTTTTAATGACATGAAATAAACCATTTCATTTCATTAAAAAAATGTTTGACCCACTTAGAACACATTATCGCACTGAAAACTAACTTTTGTAGAAATGTTACGCTACGCGTGCGGAAAATCCTACTTTTTGGCTATACATGACATTTTGTACTCAAGAAAATCTCAGTATTTATCGTCAAAAGCGGTATCTACACCGGCTCGGCCGAGCATGCCTCGCCTGAGCGTGCGCACTCAGTGTAGACGTGCCTCAGTGAGCCACGCCTCGCCCTAGCGTGCGTGCTCAGTGTAGATGTGCCTCGGCGAGCCACGCCTCGCCCGAGGCATGCAGCCGAGCATCCGCATGCCTCGGCCGGGCACGCCTCGTCTTAGCGTGCGCGCTCGGTGTAGACGTGCCTCGGCGAGCCACGCCTCGCCCGAGGCATGCGGCCGAGCACGCCTCGCCCTAGCGTAAGCGCTCAGTGTAGACGTGCCTCGGCGAGCCACTCCTCGCCCGAGGCATGCGGCCGAGCATCAGCATGCCTCGGCTGAGCATGCCTCATCTTAGCGTGCGCGCTCAGTGTAGTTGTGCCTCGGTGAGCCATGCCTCGCCCGAGCATGCGGCCGATCATCCGGTGTAGACACGGCTAGTTACTTATGATCTGCAACATTGTTTGTTTTACCTCTGGATGTGTAATGTCGTATTTAATATGCAGGTGTACCACGACGTGTGCTCGCTACTGACACTCCGTGACATCATGGTGCTGGTGTGCACGCTGGAGTGCGTGTACGCACTCACGTCGCTCGGGGACCGCGCGGGCGAGTGCGCGGCGCGCGCCGGCATCGTGCCCACGCTCGTGTCGCTCGTCACTGTGGAGGTGGGTGTATACGTGACCTACTGACACGCGACATCATGGTGCTGGTGTGCACGATGGAGTGCGTGTACGCACTCACGTCGCTCGGGGACCGCGCGGGCGAGTGCGCGGCGCGCGCCGGCAACGTGCCCACGCTCGTGTCGCTCGTCACTGTGGAGGTGGGTGTATACGTGACCTACTGACACGCGACATCATGGTGCTGGTGTGCACGCTGGAGTGCGTGTACGCACTCACGTCGCTCGGGGACCGCGCGGGCGAGTGCGCGGCGCGCGCCGGCAACGTGCCCACGCTCGTGTCGCTCGTCACTGTGGAGGTGGGTGTATACGTGACCTACTGACACGCGACATCATGGTGCTGGTGTGCACGATGGAGTGCGTGTACGCACTCACGTCGCTCGGGGACCGCGCGGGCGAGTGCGCGGCGCGCGCCGGCAACGTTCCCACGCTCGTGTCGCTCGTCACTGTGGAGGTGGGTGTATACGTGACCTACTGACACGCGACATCATGGTGCTGGTGTGCACGCTGGAGTGCGTGTACGCACTCACGTCGCTCGGGGACCGCGCGGGCGAGTGCGCGGCGCGCGCCGGCATCGTGCCCACGCTCGTGTCGCTCGTCACTGTGGAGGTGGGTGTATACGTGTGCTACTAACACGTGCCATCATGGTGCTGGTGTGCACGCTGGAGTGCGTGTACGCACTCACGTCGCTCGGGGACCGCGCGGGCGAGTGCGCGGCGCGCGCCGGCATCGTGCCCACGCTCGTGTCGCTCGTCACTGTGGAGGTGGGTGTATACGTGTGCTACTAACACGTGACATCATGGTGCTGGTGTGCACGCTGGAGTGCGTGTACGCACTCACGTCGCTCGGGGACCGCGCGGGCGAGTGCGCGGCGCGAGCCGGCATCGTGCCCACGCTCGTGTCGCTCGTCACTGTGGAGGTGGGTGTATACGTGTGCTACTAACACGTGCCATCATGGTGCTGGTGTGCACGCTGGAGTGCGTGTACGCACTCACGTCGCTCGGGGACCGCGCGGGCGAGTGCGCGGCGCGCGCCGGCATCGTGCCCACGCTCGTGTCGCTCGTCACTGTGGAGGTGGGTGTATACGTGTGCTACTAACACGTGACATCATGGTGCTGGTGTGTAAATTAGTTTTTAAAAATAAATAAACAGTTCAAATTAAATTGTTTTTTAAGGCACAAAGCTACGGGCCCCGGGCTTGCATCCTGATGCGCGTGGTGGAAACAGTGAGCGGCCCCAGCGCCGCGGCGGCCGCCGAGCAGGACCGACAGACCCAGCCGCAACAGCAACAACAACAGGTAACTTAACACGATATTTACATCCATCTTAATATATAAATGAAGAAACTGACTGACATTTCAACGTACAGCCCAACCGCTGGTTCTAGAGATTACAAATTTGACACGTAGGTTCCTTATAGGTTCTAGGGGTACACTAAGAAAGGATTGTTCAAAATTCACCCCCTAAGCGGGTGAAATGGGGGTCCAAAATTTATATGGGGAAACAAGATTAGTAAGACTATTTCTTTCGAAACTTCACAGGAGTATTCTCAACGATAAATGAGTAACCACGTGTTTCCGTTTTTTTGAGAATTCAACCCCTAAAAGAGGGAAATGTGGTGACAATGTCTGAAAATCACATGGGCATTATTGATTACGAAAATAACAACAATTTTCAAATCCAACGTGACTGAAGTGAAATACCATATCCCCGGTTGGGGTGAGCTGGGGTTGAAATGTCTAAATATCAATATGGGTGTCTTGTTTATTTGTGGACGTAGAGGAAACTGAGAAGGGTTTATTCTTTTAAATATCTCGGACACTTGGTCACCGATGACTCGAGCCGATTCAGATATTGAACGCGAGCGCAGAGCTCTGAACATCAGAGCCAACATGATAACTCGCAGGTTTAGCAGGTGTACAGCACGAGTTAAAATGACACTCTTCCAAGCATACTGTACATCGCTGTACACCTGCAGCCTGTGGACGCGGTACACGCAGCGTGCCATGAACGCCGTGCGTGTACGACGCGACACTGCAGTGCGTCCGGCGTGTTTGCGGACACGCACGTGGACGGTTTCCATGCGATGCTCCGCAAACGCTGCGCCGCGACGCTCCGCAGGGTGCGCGCCAGCCGCCAGTCTCCTGGCCGTTGTTGCGGGGAGATGGGACAGTGCCCTAATCAGGCACACAACCACCCAACACTTAAGTTTAGGTACTATTAATTGTCATAGACAAAACGATTACTTTTGCAAGAGATCGAAGTGACGTTTTAAAAAATGTCTCAAATAGTATTAACTGAAGAAATAAAAAAATTTCGAAATAACATTCAAAACGAACTACAATGCGTTTAGATTTTAATCCCGTTTAATCTTTAATAATTTTAATTACATAAAACATAAAATTGTAATCGATTCTAATGTTTTTAATTTTTTATGTGAGTCAATTGAAACTGTGTACATACTTTTAAAAAATTAGTTGGGCGGGAACATGATAGGTTACATACTACTCGCTGTTTTAAAATTATTGAAAATATTATTTAATTTCCTCGCATTTATGGAGAAAAGCACAATATCTGCCTCGGCGGGAATGGCAATTCGTGGATTCGTCTCTATTGTCGGATTCAGCTTCGCTTCACGTATTGCTATTTCCCGGCCTCTACAGTAATGTACTATTTTGTCACGAAACTTCTAATTCTGGAAATGGGACACTACAGAGGACTGTGTTTTGAGGTTGTTAAAGTGCATTTATTATTATATTACTAAATAAGCTATAGCGTACTAAGAATAACTAGTACACTATCGTTTTTAATATACAGATCTCAGTAATATAAACATCTTAAGTAAAATTTTCCGCGGACAGCATTTTCCAATTAGTGGAGGATGGCCCATCTAACTGTTTGTTTGGGTGGAATCTTGCAACTCAATTTTGAAGTGGATATCTTCAACTTTGGGTTCAAGTATAGTTTGGATGACAATTCAATATTATAGTACCATCGAGCTGATCTGATGATGGAGACAGAAAGTGACCATGGGAATTCAGTACTTAACCGACGTAACCCCGTTGAGTTTGGGCTCGTTAGAGTCGTCTCAACGAGTAGTTGATGACGGTATACAGAAAAATACATTCCAGCAATAAAAGCTTGTACTAAAAATGATTTTTTTGACCGCAATTTATTACACATTTATGTTAGGTTTTCACTAAACGGAACTTATTACTTCCACTGCCAGAAACCCGCGAAATGATGGAGACAGACGGCGGCAGTGAAAGATTGTACCAAAAACAGTGAACGAAAAAATCATAGAAGTCTAACTAGCGCTGAAAAGTGGCCCCACAAAAAGGATGCACATTGCCATTATGCGGACGTATGCGGACGTGGGGTCGAAAGGATGCCAATAAGCCGTTTAGTTCGAACATGCGCACACATGCGCATACCGGGTTTTGGGCACGTGTTTGGGTAGAAATTTGTAAGGAGTTCGCCATTCTATGGTTTTTTCGTTCGCTGACAAAAATAATGTTTTATGTAATCGTTACACAATAAGGGCTCTTAAAGTCGAGTACTGTGCCTAAGAGCGCGTTCACACAGGGTCTCCGTTTTACTGTTCCGTTTTATCGTATACGTTTTTTTTCATTGATAGCGTATGGAGTTGTATGAGCGACTTCACATATGACACAGTATTCAGTATACAGTAAACTATTGTTGTTGTATCCGTTAAAACGGGTACCGTAAATACGGAGACTCTGTGTAAACGAGCTGTAAGTAAGGTACGAGAATTTAAGAGCTAATTGTGTAACTATTGTATACAATACTTTTTATACGAGTCAACAGAAATAATTAAACAGACTTGGTATCTAATGAAAATCTAAGCCCTGCTGAAATAAAGTGCAAGTCAGAGGTGCGCCGGCACAACGTCGTTGATGTCTTTTGTATTGGAGTCAAAGCGACGTCCTATTGGTCAAATTCATTGTAGTTATTAAAGGCGTCACGTGATTGGTCGAATTTATTTTAGTTGTCTAAAGCCTTGTATAATAATTATTATAGTTGAGTTGGGAGCTAGTTTAGTGTACGAAGTCTTAATTCAAACATTAAAGTCGACAAGTATAAAAATGAAATTTTCGACAGAAAGTTATGATGATGTCCTCCCAGACGTATTCGTCGACGGCGACATCTTGACAAAAATTATTATCTAAGATTGGGAAACTTTACGTGCATGGGCTCGAGTGTGACTTGCAAAAAAAAAATATTTATCCGGACTTTTTAGGAGCTACTTGAATATTGATTTTTTTGATGTCTTTTTTTTTGGTGGATTTTGCCTCTAGGTAACAATTTAATTGATAATATATCCGTTACATTAAAAAAATTAGCTATTATAAATTATTTCCAAATATGTCATTTTTTCCATACAAGTTGTCAGTTCATTGCCTGGACTACTACGCTCGTAGCCGATCCCGTGGTTTTCCTCGTATGTAGCGGAAAGCGACTACGGCGTAGGGATGCATACGTGTCGTCACGGGCCGGGAATGGGTTAACACGTTCACTGTCATCGGTCTTGTAGTGTTTCGCTCGAGGAGGGCGCCTACGATGCGAGCAGAACGTACACCCTCTTAGCAACGTTCCATTGTATGTTAGCAGGCAGTTTCCTTGCCGCCTACGCCGACGAAGGCGGAGGTGCCTCCGGCGCCGTCGCCGCAGCCGGCCGCGCCGCCCACCAGCATCCAGCACTCGCACATGCAGCAACGGACCGTGCAGGTCGGTGCCCACTGTCGCGTCACCACTACATCACTAAACTGCCTACTAGCAGGCAGTGTCCTTGCCGCCTACGCCGACGAAGGCGGAGGTGCCTCCGGCGCCGTCGCCGCAGCCGGCCGCGCCGCCCACCAGCATCCAGCACTCGCACATGCAGCAACGGACCGTGCAGGTCGGTGCCCACTGTCGCGTCACCACTACATCACTAAACTGCCTACTAGCAGGCAGTGTCCTTGCCGCCTACGCCGACGAAGGCGGAGGTGCCTCCGGCGCCGTCGCCGCAGCCGGCCGCGCCGCCCACCAGCATCCAGCACTCGCACATGCAGCAACGGACCGTGCAGGTCGGTGCCCACTGTCGCGTCACCACTACATCACTAAACTGCCTACTAGCAGGCAGTGTCCTTGCCGCCTACGCCGACGAAGGCGGAGGTGCCTCCGGCGCCGTCGCCGCAGCCGGCCGCGCCGCCCACCAGCATCCAGCACTCGCACATGCAGCAACGGACCGTGCAGGTCGGTGCCCACTGTCGCGTCACCACTACATCACTAAACTGCCTACTAGCAGGCAGTGTCCTTGCCGCCTACGCCGACGAAGGCGGAGGTGCCTCCGGCGCCGTCGCCGCAGCCGGCCGCGCCGCCCACCAGCATCCAGCACTCGCACATGCAGCAACGGACCGTGCAGGTCGGTGCCCACTGTCGCGTCACCACTACATCACTAAACTGCCTACTAGCAGGCAGTGTCCTTGCCGCCTACGCCGACGAAGGCGGAGGTGCCTCCGGCGCCGTCGCCGCAGCCGGCCGCGCCGCCCACCAGCATCCAGCACTCGCACATGCAGCAACGGACCGTGCAGGTCGGTGCCCACTGTCGCGTCACCACTACATCACTAAACTGCCTACTAGCAGGCAGTGTCCTTGCCGCCTACGCCGACGAAGGCGGAGGTGCCTCCGGCGCCGTCGCCGCAGCCGGCCGCGCCGCCCACCAGCATCCAGCACTCGCACATGCAGCAACGGACCGTGCAGGTCGGTGCCCACTGTCGCGTCACCACTACATCACTAAACTGCCTACTAGCAGGCAGTGTCCTTGCCGCCTACGCCGACGAAGGCGGAGGTGCCTCCGGCGCCGTCGCCGCAGCCGGCCGCGCCGCCCACCAGCATCCAGCACTCGCACATGCAGCAACGGACCGTGCAGGTCGGTGCCCACTGTCGCGTCACCACTACATCACTAAACTGCCTACTAGCAGGCAGTGTCCTTGCCGCCTACGCCGACGAAGGCGGAGGTGCCTCCGGCGCCGTCGCCGCAGCCGGCCGCGCCGCCCACCAGCATCCAGCACTCGCACATGCAGCAACGGACCGTGCAGGTCGGTGCCCACTGTCGCGTCACCACTACATCACTAAACTGCCTACTAGCAGGCAGTGTCCTTGCCGCCTACGCCGACGAAGGCGGAGGTGCCTCCGGCGCCGTCGCCGCAGCCGGCCGCGCCGCCCACCAGCATCCAGCACTCGCACATGCAGCAACGGACCGTGCAGGTCGGTGCCCACTGTCGCGTCACCACTACATCACTAAACTGCCTACTAGCAGGCAGTGTCCTTGCCGCCTACGCCGACGAAGGCGGAGGTGCCTCCGGCGCCGTCGCCGCAGCCGGCCGCGCCGCCCACCAGCATCCAGCACTCGCACATGCAGCAACGGACCGTGCAGGTCGGTGCCCACTGTCGCGTCACCACTACATCACTAAACTGCCTACTAGCAGGCAGTGTCCTTGCCGCCTACGCCGACGAAGGCGGAGGTGCCTCCGGCGCCGTCGCCGCAGCCGGCCGCGCCGCCCACCAGCATCCAGCACTCGCACATGCAGCAACGGACCGTGCAGGTCGGTGCCCACTGTCGCGTCACCACTACATCACTAAACTGCCTACTAGCAGGCAGTGTCCTTGCCGCCTACGCCGACGAAGGCGGAGGTGCCTCCGGCGCCGTCGCCGCAGCCGGCCGCGCCGCCCACCAGCATCCAGCACTCGCACATGCAGCAACGGACCGTGCAGGTCGGTGCCCACTGTCGCGTCACCACTACATCACTAAACTGCCTACTAGCAGGCAGTGTCCTTGCCGCCTACGCCGACGAAGGCGGAGGTGCCTCCGGCGCCGTCGCCGCAGCCGGCCGCGCCGCCCACCAGCATCCAGCACTCGCACATGCAGCAACGGACCGTGCAGGTCGGTGCCCACTGTCGCGTCACCACTACATCACTAAACTGCCTACTAGCAGGCAGTGTCCTTGCCGCCTACGCCGACGAAGGCGGAGGTGCCTCCGGCGCCGTCGCCGCAGCCGGCCGCGCCGCCCACCAGCATCCAGCACTCGCACATGCAGCAACGGACCGTGCAGGTCGGTGCCCACTGTCGCGTCACCACTACATCACTAAACTGCCTACTAGCAGGCAGTGTCCTTGCCGCCTACGCCGACGAAGGCGGAGGTGCCTCCGGCGCCGTCGCCGCAGCCGGCCGCGCCGCCCACCAGCATCCAGCACTCGCACATGCAGCAACGGACCGTGCAGGTCGGTGCCCACTGTCGCGTCACCACTACATCACTAAACTGCCTACTAGCAGGCAGTGTCCTTGCCGCCTACGCCGACGAAGGCGGAGGTGCCTCCGGCGCCGTCGCCGCAGCCGGCCGCGCCGCCCACCAGCATCCAGCACTCGCACATGCAGCAACGGACCGTGCAGGTCGGTGCCCACTGTCGCGTCACCACTACATCACTAAACTGCCTACTAGCAGGCAGTGTCCTTGCCGCCTACGCCGACGAAGGCGGAGGTGCCTCCGGCGCCGTCGCCGCAGCCGGCCGCGCCGCCCACCAGCATCCAGCACTCGCACATGCAGCAACGGACCGTGCAGGTCGGTGCCCACTGTCGCGTCACCACTACATCACTAAACTGCCTACTAGCAGGCAGTGTCCTTGCCGCCTACGCCGACGAAGGCGGAGGTGCCTCCGGCGCCGTCGCCGCAGCCGGCCGCGCCGCCCACCAGCATCCAGCACTCGCACATGCAGCAACGGACCGTGCAGGTCGGTGCCCACTGTCGCGTCACCACTACATCACTAAACTGCCTACTAGCAGGCAGTGTCCTTGCCGCCTACGCCGACGAAGGCGGAGGTGCCTCCGGCGCCGTCGCCGCAGCCGGCCGCGCCGCCCACCAGCATCCAGCACTCGCACATGCAGCAACGGACCGTGCAGGTCGGTGCCCACTGTCGCGTCACCACTACATCACTAAACTGCCTACTAGCAGGCAGTGTCCTTGCCGCCTACGCCGACGAAGGCGGAGGTGCCTCCGGCGCCGTCGCCGCAGCCGGCCGCGCCGCCCACCAGCATCCAGCACTCGCACATGCAGCAACGGACCGTGCAGGTCGGTGCCCACTGTCGCGTCACCACTACATCACTAAACTGCCTACTAGCAGGCAGTGTCCTTGCCGCCTACGCCGACGAAGGCGGAGGTGCCTCCGGCGCCGTCGCCGCAGCCGGCCGCGCCGCCCACCAGCATCCAGCACTCGCACATGCAGCAACGGACCGTGCAGGTCGGTGCCCACTGTCGCGTCACCACTACATCACTAAACTGCCTACTAGCAGGCAGTGTCCTTGCCGCCTACGCCGACGAAGGCGGAGGTGCCTCCGGCGCCGTCGCCGCAGCCGGCCGCGCCGCCCACCAGCATCCAGCACTCGCACATGCAGCAACGGACCGTGCAGGTCGGTGCCCACTGTCGCGTCACCACTACATCACTAAACTGCCTACTAGCAGGCAGTGTCCTTGCCGCCTACGCCGACGAAGGCGGAGGTGCCTCCGGCGCCGTCGCCGCAGCCGGCCGCGCCGCCCACCAGCATCCAGCACTCGCACATGCAGCAACGGACCGTGCAGGTCGGTGCCCACTGTCGCGTCACCACTACATCACTAAACTGCCTACTAGCAGGCAGTGTCCTTGCCGCCTACGCCGACGAAGGCGGAGGTGCCTCCGGCGCCGTCGCCGCAGCCGGCCGCGCCGCCCACCAGCATCCAGCACTCGCACATGCAGCAACGGACCGTGCAGGTCGGTGCCCACTGTCGCGTCACCACTACATCACTAAACTGCCTACTAGCAGGCAGTGTCCTTGCCGCCTACGCCGACGAAGGCGGAGGTGCCTCCGGCGCCGTCGCCGCAGCCGGCCGCGCCGCCCACCAGCATCCAGCACTCGCACATGCAGCAACGGACCGTGCAGGTCGGTGCCCACTGTCGCGTCACCACTACATCACTAAACTGCCTACTAGCAGGCAGTGTCCTTGCCGCCTACGCCGACGAAGGCGGAGGTGCCTCCGGCGCCGTCGCCGCAGCCGGCCGCGCCGCCCACCAGCATCCAGCACTCGCACATGCAGCAACGGACCGTGCAGGTCGGTGCCCACTGTCGCGTCACCACTACATCACTAAACTGCCTACTAGCAGGCAGTGTCCTTGCCGCCTACGCCGACGAAGGCGGAGGTGCCTCCGGCGCCGTCGCCGCAGCCGGCCGCGCCGCCCACCAGCATCCAGCACTCGCACATGCAGCAACGGACCGTGCAGGTCGGTGCCCACTGTCGCGTCACCACTACATCACTAAACTGCCTACTAGCAGGCAGTGTCCTTGCCGCCTACGCCGACGAAGGCGGAGGTGCCTCCGGCGCCGTCGCCGCAGCCGGCCGCGCCGCCCACCAGCATCCAGCACTCGCACATGCAGCAACGGACCGTGCAGGTCGGTGCCCACTGTCGCGTCACCACTACATCACTAAACTGCCTACTAGCAGGCAGTGTCCTTGCCGCCTACGCCGACGAAGGCGGAGGTGCCTCCGGCGCCGTCGCCGCAGCCGGCCGCGCCGCCCACCAGCATCCAGCACTCGCACATGCAGCAACGGACCGTGCAGGTCGGTGCCCACTGTCGCGTCACCACTACATCACTAAACTGCCTACTAGCAGGCAGTGTCCTTGCCGCCTACGCCGACGAAGGCGGAGGTGCCTCCGGCGCCGTCGCCGCAGCCGGCCGCGCCGCCCACCAGCATCCAGCACTCGCACATGCAGCAACGGACCGTGCAGGTCGGTGCCCACTGTCGCGTCACCACTACATCACTAAACTGCCTACTAGCAGGCAGTGTCCTTGCCGCCTACGCCGACGAAGGCGGAGGTGCCTCCGGCGCCGTCGCCGCAGCCGGCCGCGCCGCCCACCAGCATCCAGCACTCGCACATGCAGCAACGGACCGTGCAGGTCGGTGCCCACTGTCGCGTCACCACTACATCACTAAACTGCCTACTAGCAGGCAGTGTCCTTGCCGCCTACGCCGACGAAGGCGGAGGTGCCTCCGGCGCCGTCGCCGCAGCCGGCCGCGCCGCCCACCAGCATCCAGCACTCGCACATGCAGCAACGGACCGTGCAGGTCGGTGCCCACTGTCGCGTCACCACTACATCACTAAACTGCCTACTAGCAGGCAGTGTCCTTGCCGCCTACGCCGACGAAGGCGGAGGTGCCTCCGGCGCCGTCGCCGCAGCCGGCCGCGCCGCCCACCAGCATCCAGCACTCGCACATGCAGCAACGGACCGTGCAGGTCGGTGCCCACTGTCGCGTCACCACTACATCACTAAACTGCCTACTAGCAGGCAGTGTCCTTGCCGCCTACGCCGACGAAGGCGGAGGTGCCTCCGGCGCCGTCGCCGCAGCCGGCCGCGCCGCCCACCAGCATCCAGCACTCGCACATGCAGCAACGGACCGTGCAGGTCGGTGCCCACTGTCGCGTCACCACTACATCACTAAACTGCCTACTAGCAGGCAGTGTCCTTGCCGCCTACGCCGACGAAGGCGGAGGTGCCTCCGGCGCCGTCGCCGCAGCCGGCCGCGCCGCCCACCAGCATCCAGCACTCGCACATGCAGCAACGGACCGTGCAGGTCGGTGCCCACTGTCGCGTCACCACTACATCACTAAACTGCCTACTAGCAGGCAGTGTCCTTGCCGCCTACGCCGACGAAGGCGGAGGTGCCTCCGGCGCCGTCGCCGCAGCCGGCCGCGCCGCCCACCAGCATCCAGCACTCGCACATGCAGCAACGGACCGTGCAGGTCGGTGCCCACTGTCGCGTCACCACTACATCACTAAACTGCCTACTAGCAGGCAGTGTCCTTGCCGCCTACGCCGACGAAGGCGGAGGTGCCTCCGGCGCCGTCGCCGCAGCCGGCCGCGCCGCCCACCAGCATCCAGCACTCGCACATGCAGCAACGGACCGTGCAGGTCGGTGCCCACTGTCGCGTCACCACTACATCACTAAACTGCCTACTAGCAGGCAGTGTCCTTGCCGCCTACGCCGACGAAGGCGGAGGTGCCTCCGGCGCCGTCGCCGCAGCCGGCCGCGCCGCCCACCAGCATCCAGCACTCGCACATGCAGCAACGGACCGTGCAGGTCGGTGCCCACTGTCGCGTCACCACTACATCACTAAACTGCCTACTAGCAGGCAGTGTCCTTGCCGCCTACGCCGACGAAGGCGGAGGTGCCTCCGGCGCCGTCGCCGCAGCCGGCCGCGCCGCCCACCAGCATCCAGCACTCGCACATGCAGCAACGGACCGTGCAGGTCGGTGCCCACTGTCGCGTCACCACTACATCACTAAACTGCCTACTAGCAGGCAGTGTCCTTGCCGCCTACGCCGACGAAGGCGGAGGTGCCTCCGGCGCCGTCGCCGCAGCCGGCCGCGCCGCCCACCAGCATCCAGCACTCGCACATGCAGCAACGGACCGTGCAGGTCGGTGCCCACTGTCGCGTCACCACTACATCACTAAACTGCCTACTAGCAGGCAGTGTCCTTGCCGCCTACGCCGACGAAGGCGGAGGTGCCTCCGGCGCCGTCGCCGCAGCCGGCCGCGCCGCCCACCAGCATCCAGCACTCGCACATGCAGCAACGGACCGTGCAGGTCGGTGCCCACTGTCGCGTCACCACTACATCACTAAACTGCCTACTAGCAGGCAGTGTCCTTGCCGCCTACGCCGACGAAGGCGGAGGTGCCTCCGGCGCCGTCGCCGCAGCCGGCCGCGCCGCCCACCAGCATCCAGCACTCGCACATGCAGCAACGGACCGTGCAGGTCGGTGCCCACTGTCGCGTCACCACTACATCACTAAACTGCCTACTAGCAGGCAGTGTCCTTGCCGCCTACGCCGACGAAGGCGGAGGTGCCTCCGGCGCCGTCGCCGCAGCCGGCCGCGCCGCCCACCAGCATCCAGCACTCGCACATGCAGCAACGGACCGTGCAGGTCGGTGCCCACTGTCGCGTCACCACTACATCACTAAACTGCCTACTAGCAGGCAGTGTCCTTGCCGCCTACGCCGACGAAGGCGGAGGTGCCTCCGGCGCCGTCGCCGCAGCCGGCCGCGCCGCCCACCAGCATCCAGCACTCGCACATGCAGCAACGGACCGTGCAGGTCGGTGCCCACTGTCGCGTCACCACTACATCACTAAACTGCCTACTAGCAGGCAGTGTCCTTGCCGCCTACGCCGACGAAGGCGGAGGTGCCTCCGGCGCCGTCGCCGCAGCCGGCCGCGCCGCCCACCAGCATCCAGCACTCGCACATGCAGCAACGGACCGTGCAGGTCGGTGCCCACTGTCGCGTCACCACTACATCACTAAACTGCCTACTAGCAGGCAGTGTCCTTGCCGCCTACGCCGACGAAGGCGGAGGTGCCTCCGGCGCCGTCGCCGCAGCCGGCCGCGCCGCCCACCAGCATCCAGCACTCGCACATGCAGCAACGGACCGTGCAGGTCGGTGCCCACTGTCGCGTCACCACTACATCACTAAACTGCCTACTAGCAGGCAGTGTCCTTGCCGCCTACGCCGACGAAGGCGGAGGTGCCTCCGGCGCCGTCGCCGCAGCCGGCCGCGCCGCCCACCAGCATCCAGCACTCGCACATGCAGCAACGGACCGTGCAGGTCGGTGCCCACTGTCGCGTCACCACTACATCACTAAACTGCCTACTAGCAGGCAGTGTCCTTGCCGCCTACGCCGACGAAGGCGGAGGTGCCTCCGGCGCCGTCGCCGCAGCCGGCCGCGCCGCCCACCAGCATCCAGCACTCGCACATGCAGCAACGGACCGTGCAGGTCGGTGCCCACTGTCGCGTCACCACTACATCACTAAACTGCCTACTAGCAGGCAGTGTCCTTGCCGCCTACGCCGACGAAGGCGGAGGTGCCTCCGGCGCCGTCGCCGCAGCCGGCCGCGCCGCCCACCAGCATCCAGCACTCGCACATGCAGCAACGGACCGTGCAGGTCGGTGCCCACTGTCGCGTCACCACTACATCACTAAACTGCCTACTAGCAGGCAGTGTCCTTGCCGCCTACGCCGACGAAGGCGGAGGTGCCTCCGGCGCCGTCGCCGCAGCCGGCCGCGCCGCCCACCAGCATCCAGCACTCGCACATGCAGCAACGGACCGTGCAGGTCGGTGCCCACTGTCGCGTCACCACTACATCACTAAACTGCCTACTAGCAGGCAGTGTCCTTGCCGCCTACGCCGACGAAGGCGGAGGTGCCTCCGGCGCCGTCGCCGCAGCCGGCCGCGCCGCCCACCAGCATCCAGCACTCGCACATGCAGCAACGGACCGTGCAGGTCGGTGCCCACTGTCGCGTCACCACTACATCACTAAACTGCCTACTAGCAGGCAGTGTCCTTGCCGCCTACGCCGACGAAGGCGGAGGTGCCTCCGGCGCCGTCGCCGCAGCCGGCCGCGCCGCCCACCAGCATCCAGCACTCGCACATGCAGCAACGGACCGTGCAGGTCGGTGCCCACTGTCGCGTCACCACTACATCACTAAACTGCCTACTAGCAGGCAGTGTCCTTGCCGCCTACGCCGACGAAGGCGGAGGTGCCTCCGGCGCCGTCGCCGCAGCCGGCCGCGCCGCCCACCAGCATCCAGCACTCGCACATGCAGCAACGGACCGTGCAGGTCGGTGCCCACTGTCGCGTCACCACTACATCACTAAACTGCCTACTAGCAGGCAGTGTCCTTGCCGCCTACGCCGACGAAGGCGGAGGTGCCTCCGGCGCCGTCGCCGCAGCCGGCCGCGCCGCCCACCAGCATCCAGCACTCGCACATGCAGCAACGGACCGTGCAGGTCGGTGCCCACTGTCGCGTCACCACTACATCACTAAACTGCCTACTAGCAGGCAGTGTCCTTGCCGCCTACGCCGACGAAGGCGGAGGTGCCTCCGGCGCCGTCGCCGCAGCCGGCCGCGCCGCCCACCAGCATCCAGCACTCGCACATGCAGCAACGGACCGTGCAGGTCGGTGCCCACTGTCGCGTCACCACTACATCACTAAACTGCCCTCGTAACACGCCTACTACCAGGGGCGGTTCACTCTTTGATTTCGTCGCGCCGCACAAAAACTTGCCGACCGGCCGCCTTTAGGCGGTCTATCGGTGGTTACCGCGCGCCGTTACGGGACGCACACGTTCGCGCAACGCATTGCATCGTCATTCGCCTCGTAAAATAATTATGCCGCGTCGTCTATTTATATTGGTTGAAAATAATTTTTCTTTACATTATGCTTATGTATGTAAGTAACCCAGAGTTGTGTGTCTTCGTCTTACATTTTGCAGAAACGGGCAATTTACACAGATTTTGTGTAGTTGAGTGATCCTAAGTAAATAAAGAATAATCGTAATATCGTTAGTAAAATACACTATTACACTAACTTTACCTATACTTTAATAGGTTGAGCTGGCGGTAACCCTAGCTCTAAGGCTCCGCCTCCGAAAGAGCGCGTTGCATGCAATAGAAAGAAATGGCCACATTTGGGCACGTTTGGCGTACCTAGACAGGGAACTTGTTAACAGAGAACCTTCTGTATGGTAGTACTATTGCTTATTCTGTGCTACTAGTAGTTTATGTGACTATACATACAATACAATACGATACAAATACTCTTTATTGCACACCTCACACAAACAAAGCAGTTACAGGGAGAAACAATACAATAACATCTAGGTAGAGGTAGACAACAGGCGGTCTTATCGCTGAAAAGCGATCTCTTCCAGACAACCTTTGGGTATCGGAGAAAGAGATAAAACTAGATTATGCAGTAGGTGGTGCAGAGATTATTATTAATCAAAAATCAAAATAATTATAAAAATAAACGTACATAAATAACTCTATATATAAACATACATACACAATCATGCATATATACAAATAACACAAATACAAATATATGATACATAAACAGTCAGCCAAAAAATACAATGAGGGTTAGGGGAGAGACAAATAATGTTCTTTAAGAAGGGATTTGAGGTTGCTGATACATTTTGCTTGTCTGATGTCAAGAGAGAGAGAGTTCCACAGTGAACGAATAGAATTAATAGTGAACGAACTATTGTAAAATTTGGTAGATGATGAAGGCACAGTTAATAGAAAGTTGTTAGAACATCTAACAGAATTAAAAAAAAACTAAAATGTTCTTTGAGATAGCGGGGGGTTGCAGGGTTAAAAAGGATAAGAAAAATAATCTATTTGTTGAGTTTGTACTAGATATATACACCGTAGGTATTCGGCACATTTTTGAATGTTCGTATTCGGCCGAAAAAGACCTAACATTCGGCCGAATGTTCGTATTCCGCGATGTCGTCAATACGAATTTTAATTGTGTCTCATACGCAGGAAAACGAACACTTCGCGCAAGCCTGGCTCCGGAACACATACGAAGCGCTTCCTGTCGGCGACAACAGTACCTGCGACGCGCCCGAACTGTACCGCCAGTACCACGCCTGCTGCGCCAAGCTCAACAGGAAAGGGCTCATCGCACCCGCCAACCTGTCCCGACTTGTCAGGTACATCACCAGTGGCCTGTTTCAGGCCACGTGTAAAACTGTAACTTGTAGTTACGTGACACGCTTCGTCACTGTTGGCATTGCCAACCAAAAATCACTATCATATCTATTTCATGAACGATTCAAAATTTCTGTCACACGTATGTAACCATGGTTGCACATACGATCATCTCGCGTGGGCTTACGGACTAAGGGTCCGTACCCTTAGTCCGTAAGCCCACTCCCAGTATACCTACGTCACGTGACAACATGATAAAATGCATGGCACACACGGTCGAGAAAGCTGTGCTGAGCAAAAATCAGAAGATCATCATATCAGCCCAAAGACGTCCACTGCTGGACATAGGCCTCCCCCAAAGAGTGCCACAATGACCGGTCCTGCGCCACCCGCATCCAGCGGACTCCGGCGACCTTTACCAGGTCATCAGTTCACCTTGTGGGGGGCCTACACACGCCACGTCTTCCGGTACGTGGTCGCCACTCAAGAATCAGAAGATAATCGCACCTAAATTGGCGGAAAGTTTGAAAAAATCTTTTCACATCTCATGCTCGAAAAGTGTGTCATATTAGGCTTAATAAGCGGGGCTAAAGTAGTACATTTAGCCCCTAGGGAAAATATGTATACATATTTATGATTTTTAACACATTTAATTTGACCAATCATAACACTTCACCATATTAATTCCACCAATCACAACTCTTTCAAAAAACATTTATCTTTGCTATCAACCAACCAGAATACCTACAGCTACATATTAAAATCGACCAATCAAACATCAGGTGTTTTTTAGTACCTAATTCCAAATCATTTAAATCCACCAATCACAACTCTTTCAAAACACATTTCTCTTTGCTATCAACGAACCAGAATACAGCTATAGTCAACCGAGGCAAATGCGTCAATGGGACAAATGCGTCTATTGATGATATCACCGAAACTCAATATTATAGAAATATAACATTCCTCTAAATTAAAAGTTTGGTTATCTGACTTTGAATGTCGAGGGCTGTAATAGTTCTAAAATGATGCGTTTCTAAGATATCTTCAAAAGACGCATTTACCCCATTGACGCATTTACCTCGGTTGACTATACATATTAAAATTGACCAATCAAACATCAGGTGTTTTTTAGTCCCCAATTCCAAATCATTAAAAAAGAAAACGCCTCACGCTAAATTGAACAATCTCTTCGCAGTGAAATTTGTTATTCATTGTGGATGGATAATCTTTGTTTTACTATTTTCTCGCAGTCGAAGTGAAAAGTAGAGTGTATAACTCGGGTCTAAAAGTCATATTACCATCGTCAATATACATCTCGTGGTAATATGGTTTATTTTAGCCCCTTGTCATACAATCTACTATTCACTTCCGGTTAAAATTGTAAGCGTAGGTATATTTACGTCATGTAACAACAGTACCATATATATTTCATTTAGCCCTTTAGTCGTAGAGAGACTAAATCGAAGTCTGTCAGTCCTGAAATGCCCAGAAGTACTTAACTTGACTTACGAACTACCTTCTGTGAGTGAGTGAAACGTTCTTTTTGGGATAGACAACAGATTCTGTGACATCACACGGAAATACGATAAGTGGTTCCGGAGATCACCTCCTACATACAAACTTACAAAGCTGCAATCTCCCGCCATTTCCTTTTTGCAATACTAGCATAGATGGAATCAAGGTTCGTTTTTCGTTGTTCCTTTTGTTTTTTTTTACTAAACAATATTGTATATACAGGACCGTATTTGGTGGGACCGTGGGGCCTAACACGGTCACGCTGGCGTCGGGCGAGACCCAGCAGGTGTACATCGGCATTCGCTGTAAGAACCCGCAGAACAGAACCAATCCACCGGCAGGCAAGTCATACTTTTTCACGCCAATGCTCGGAAATGTGGCAAAAGATTGTCAAAATTCAGGCTTCAAAGCTGAGATTGGTTGGACGTCGCACGAACAGACCATCTATGAATTCAAACCCCAAACAATAGTCGATTAAAAAAATGTTAGTTAATGTGAAAAGATAATTTAATAAAGCATCGAATAGCTCGTCCAACACTTACAAAATCGTAATATATATTAATAATTTTGAGGCAGAAACCTACCAAAGACTGCCTGAATTTGCTGTACAAAAAATACTAAGTATGTTGGAATATATAACACAAAAACTCATACATGCTCATACATTTTGACATGATTGTATTTTTATATATCTATGGATTATTAAAAAAAAGTGATGTTTCTTAGTAAGCAGTAGGGGGCAAAAATATACTAGACCAGGCATACCCAGATTGAATCGCTTACAGTCTTTACTTAATTTTGAATTATATTTATAATTATTTGCAATTTCCTCGCAGTAGGCGTGAAAAACTCTAAGTAATGTTTAGGCCAATAGTGCAATAGGTGGACTCTTCTCCTTCGAGGACCTCACCTGCGGCTCGAAGCTTAAACCTACTCGTCCATCTATTGCCAACATTCTAGCCTCTACAACAATGTACTAGTGACCCTATCAGCTCGGTTACGACTTGGAGCGGTAGCGGTGCACACGTGTAAGACAGATTAAAAAAAACTGTTCATATTTTAGAAAAAATGTTGCTTACCAACTTTGGCTTAGTTAAAGTAATCTTTATATTTTAAGATTGGAGCGCGGTCTCACGTATACCAATCTACGATAACACGTTGAGTAGTGTCCACTACCCCAACCGCAATAGAATTACGCCAATTGGCGTCTTCTGTCAGTCAACGAGATATGGATAAATTACACTGTCACGGTGCACTATTCATAAAAAGTGTTTTGGACTACAATGCCTAACTAAAAATCAATTTCACACTATTAATATTGTATTTACTCAATCTCATCATCTTATTATGTACAGCGAAATTGACATAAATAATACAATAGTCATGAATCATCATCATCATCATCAGCCTATATACGTCCCACTGCTGGGCACAGACCTCCTCTCATGACTGAGAGGGAACGGGAAATAGTACCCACGCTGGCCCAGTGCGGATTGGGGACTTCACATACCTCTTTGAATTTCTTCTCAGATGTATGCAAGTTATCTCACGATTTTTTCCTTTACCGAAAAGCTAACGGTAAATATCAAATGATATTCCGTACATACGTTCGGAAAAACTCATTCAGTCACGGACCTTAATCGTTGAGCTAGTTAGAGCTCAGCTTTTACTGGATATTCATAGCTTAACTAAAAGACCAAAATTAGTTGCCACCTAAATCGTTCAACGATTAAACTCCGTGGTTGTACGAGCTGGGATTCGAACCCACGACTGCCGTTTGACAGCCGCATGCCTGAACCACTAGGCCACCGTAGCTTATATAGTCATGAATCCTACTAATATTAAAAAGTTCAGATGTGTCTCAACCGACTTGGATGAAATTTTGCACGAAGGTAGTTTATAGCCTGGATTAAAATATAGGGTAGTTTTTATCTCGAGTCCACGCAGACGAAGTCGCGGGCGGAAGCTAGTATAATATATTTGTACACAGGTCCAGCGTCGCCCATACTGAAGGCGCAGCTGACGAACAAAACGGCGACTGTTGAAGTCAAAACCGTCGTGTCGCAGCCACAGGTATCCTACTAATACAGGGTGGACCATAACTCTTTTTACATTTCAAACTAAAATAAAATGAAAACTAATTATATCAGATGAAAACCGTTTATTAATTATGAAAACACATGAATAGGGTTTTTTTTTTTAAATTACGTCATCCATATGTGATCCTTCATTATTTTGGCATTGCCGTAACCTGGAGCGAAAATTTTCAGTGACGGCCTGACAAGTGTCCCGAGAAATGTGGACCAAAAGTCCGTTAACTTTTGAATCGGTAGCTGCGTCGGGGAGCGGTGGCGGGGTAAGGCGGCGGGGTTACGAAATGCAAGAGCGGCCAATGGGAATTTAGTGCCATGGCGTCCTTCACCTTCCCGCCACCGCTCCCCGACGCAGCTACCGATTCAAAAGTTAACAGACTTTTGGTCCACATTTCTCGGAACACTTGTCAGGCCGTCACTGAAAATTTTCGCTCCAGGTTACGGCAATGCCAAAATAATGAAGGATCACATATGGATGACGTAATTTTTAAAAAATAAAATCCCTATTCATGTGTTTTCATAATTAATAAACGGTTTTCATCTGATATAATTAGTTTTCATTTTATTTTAGTTTGAAATGTAAAAAGAGTTATGGTCTACCCTGTATTATAAATGTGAAGCTTGGATATTTGTTAGGTGGGCCAATCAACTATTTTTTGTTGCTCGTTGCCATGGTTACGTCCCCCGGGGTCACTATTTAAAACTATGATTTTATGGGGCTTAAATTCACTAAACATATATTTTTGTTATATTGGTAAACCCATTTCATGGTGGGGCAAGTCCTTACCATGACAGGAGCCCAATTTATAGTATTTTTTCTAAGGAACTCTGTCACTGTTGTCATTAGGCTTACCGGGACAGAATAACAAGAAGAAAAAGTTGATTGACCCATAAATGTGAAGCTTGGATATTTGTTAGGTACTTAGAGCATACATAACTGGAGTAGCCTTTCAGTAACTTACCCCTCTGTAGAAAACCTTGCACCATCATCATCATATCAGCCGAAAGACGTCCACTGCTGGACGTAGTCCTCCCCCAAAGAGTGCCACAGTGACCGATCCTGCGCCACCCGCATCCAGCGGACTCCCGCGACCTTTACCAGGTCATCAGTCCAGTGGGTCGCCTCTCGAGAACCTTTCCGCCCCAACGGCCATCGGTTCTACGTGCAATGTGCCCCGCCCAGTGTCACTTAAGGTGACGCAAGTTCATGGTCTTCTCTCCCTCTCACTGAGCATAAGCGTGAGCGAGATGGAAGTGCGTGTTCGGAAGCGCGGATATCGTGTTTATTAATTTTAATTTTTTGTGCGTTTAAATAAATAAATAAAGTAATAGCTAAGTTCCCTCAAACATGAAATTGCCGATTTTTAGAACCAATTATAATATGTTTAGCTTTTGTGCATAATTTGATGTTATCGAGCGTAAGTCAAAAACTCAGGATTCGAATAGCTATAGTCCCTCGAGAAAGGCCTCAAGATTGCTAGTTAAATTTAAGGGCAGCCGTATTATGATATGAGGGCGCGGCGAGGGTAGGCCTCCCACAAGGTGGACTGATGACCTGGTAAAGGTCGCGGGAGTCCGCTGGATGCGGGTGGCGCAGCACCGGTCAATTTGGAATTCTCTGGGGGAGGCCTATGTCCAGCAGTGGACGTCTTTCGGCTGATATGATGATGATGATGTATTATGATCCAAACAAACTACTTTTTAAAAATCCGTTTTCTGAACCTACGTCGTTACTTAAGTTTAAGTCAAAGTCAAAGTCAAAGTGATTTATTCTTCAATTTAGGCATATTACATGCACCTATGAATGTCGATAAACTACCACCGGTTCGGAAAGTAAACCTCTGCCTCGAGAAGAACCGGCGTAAAAAACTCGGCGAGGTGTCATTTTTTCAAAACAGTATACAATATATAATTTCAGTATCAGAGTATTATAAAATTTTAAAATTACATTGCTACAGTAGAAAGCCTATTTATTTTACGACAGATTTCTAGTGCAGGATTTTATCGCTGCCAAATATCCCTATCCATGATGTAGTCGTTTATCTTATAATATGCTTTTGAAATAAGTGTCCGTTTTACGACAGATTTGAATTTAGAGTCAGTAAGTTCGGTAATGTGTTTTGGAATTTTATTGTAGAATTTTATACAATTTCCCAAGAACGACTTTTTCGCTTTTACTAGCCTGTAAAAAGTTGTTTTGAGCTTCCCTGCGCTTCTGGTAACCTTGGGCCTATCAGTGCTTGTTGGGTAGTTGTATAAATTCTTCCTAACATACATTATTATTTCAAATACGTATAGCGACGGCAGTGTTAGAATATCTGTTTCCTTGAAAAATTCTCTTAATGACTCGCGCGACCCGAGGTTATAAATTGCTCTTACAGCGACCAATGGCCTTGACACAATGTATCTATTTCAGCCGCAGCCTCAATCGCCCCACCCGCACATCTCGCACGCGCTCGAAGCGAACGCGACCAACACGACCCTAATAAAGCACCTGCTCGCCAATAAAGTAAGCCCCGCCCTACAAACGCAGCCGCAAGTAAGTTCATTAACCGTACTAACACGTTTGTGGGCAAAACACGCGTAAATCAGCTCTATGGCGTTGGCGTCACGGCCCGGCCCGGCCCACGACATTGCGCGGATCGAGGCAAGCGTTTTATCTGTTCATTGCGCGGTCGAGACGCGCAACGCACTGTGGTTAGTTGGGATCACACGCAATGAATGGGTCGTTCTTCTTTTTTACCGACAATGAACCGAGGTTTTTCTGTTTTTTTGGTTTTTGAATTATCGAAAATTGTGGTTTTGAAGTGCGATTTTTAAAAAAATGCATAGGTTTCTTCATTAGAACTAATTAAAGTTTCCTTTCTGGCCAATATAAATATTTATTTACGGTTGGTTTCTAAAAAAAAACATGTGACAAAGTGGACTCTTTCAGTGGGGACAACATTTTGGTTTACCACTCTGTCACGGCATTCTACGAAAAATAAAAACATTTAAAAAAATGCTAGTTAGAGAAAGTGAAATATTAAATATCACTAATTAATAAAATAATATGGACGTTCATTTGAACATTATAAAACCGTAAACATCATTACTCAAATGAGATGCCGTAATAAGACGAAGGACAGGCTATTGTCGGTCGAAAAGAAGAACGACCCGAATACGGGTGTAGACTCAAAATGTATTATTACTGCAAAAGGTAGAAGGCAAAATAATATGCCTAATGTTAATCTCAAAAAATTACAAAGCTTCAACCGTTTTAATGTTGCTTGTTAGAGAAAGAAAACGCTCGTAGATCGTGACGTCACGACTAGTAAATGACAATCGTTTCATATAAAGGTGCGTTGTTCGGAAAAGAGACAGAATATACCCCCTCTTAAAACTTTGGACACATGTAACTTTGTGATTATTTAAATTCTTGCGTTGATTTTTTCTCAATTTGACTACATTTTGAATCTTTTTTAGGGTTCCGATACCTCAAAAGGAAACAACGAAACCCTTATAGGATCACTCGGTTGTCTGTCTGTCCGTCTGTCACAGCCGATTTGCTCCGAAACTACTGGACCGATTGAGTTGAAATTTGGTACACATATGTAAATTGGTGACCCAAAGATGGACGCGTAAAGTAAATTAATGAATTCTGAACAAGGGGGCCACTTTTGGGGTAAAAAAAAAAGTTTCGCTAACTGTATTGTGTGACATATCAAATGAAAGGGGTTGTTGTAAGCATCTCAGATATATTTTTATTATAATTTTAGCAAAAACAGATTTGAAGTTATTTAGGAAACAAGACGAATTTTGACCATTCCCCCTCCCTTATATCCGAAACTTCTAGGCATAAAATTGTGAAAAAAATATGGAAAATAGTTCCTTGCCTAAAGATTACAGGAAAACCTATAAGAAGTTTGAGTTTTCAAAGTAACGGGAAAATTCTCAATATTTTACGGAACCCTCACCACGCGAGTTGAACTCGCACTCGTCCGGTTTTTTCAAGAAAATACAACATTATTGATCATTTTATATCGTGCCTACACCCCTATTCGAAAAACCGCTGCCGCGCGAAGTCGTGGCCGGTCCGTCAAGGCTCCGTTTTGAAGTGCCTTTATTCGTGAACGGCAAACTTCTCTCAAACCTATTTTAAACGAAACGCTATCAAATATAATTTGAGCTCTGAGGTGACGGATATTCATCTCGCTCGCACTATGGATCGAGAGCCTATAGTATTCTAAGAGTGAGAGAGACTTTACAGTGTTAAAAGTTAGTTTTAGAGCTCAGATGATAACGTCAGTGGTAGAGTTAAAATTGGTTTGTCTGTAAGAAAGACGTGACACGTTTTAAGTGCGAAGAAGTTTGTGGGGTTTTATGAATAAGGCGAGATTTTTTTCGACGGTGGTTGGAATACGCGTGATTTGGAAGTGTGTGTATAGAATAGAGTGTCCCCACTATTTTGCATTTTGTATGACTTTTTTTGTTGTTCAAATATATATGATTATAATGTCAAAAGTAGTGATAACACTCCGATTTCTTTTGGTGTTTTTTTTATTTAATTACCTGTTGTTTTGTTGATTAATGTGGAGATGTGTGAAAACATGTCTTCACATTTTTTGATATTATCTTTTTTGTATACCCTGTCAATTGCTACATACATACCTACAGTGGAAATGAAAATGTTGGTCGATTCAAATATTAAAATTTTTAATTTACTTTAAATGTAATGCGATTTTTTTTAAATAAGTACCATTGACAGGGTATATATTTTTATGGGATTATTTTATTCAGGCTATTTATTTTTCAGTTCGTTATTGTATTATAATTTTAGAGACAGAAATTGAAGGCTGGTGCAAATACGGGTAAAAGAGTCATCAAAATCAAGATGACTTGCACTAAAAAACAATTGCATGGGTTAAAAGTGTTCATTGTGAGTTTACAAGTGTTTTCGTGTAGTTTGAATTAGAACATTGTAAAAAATAGCATTTGAATTTTGCACGGTTGTTTGTTTCTTTTGGATTAGAAGGAGAAGGAAATTAGTATACGTACAGTCACGGACTTTAATCGTTGAGCCATTTAGAGCTCACCTTTTACTGGATATTCATAGCTTAACTATTAAAAACCAAAATTAGTTGACACCCAAATGGCTCAACGATTAAAGTCCGTGACTGTACACAGACCCAGAACAGTCGGCTACAGAAATATACATCCACTTATTCACCTTATTGCAACGCAGTTATGATACATCTCTTTGTAGTCGACTGTACATAGATTAGTATATACTTGGCCCTGAATTTGTTAAATATTTATATAAGAGACTTACAAAAAATGTTTGCCAAATACGGCCAAGTAGCCTAGACTTAGTTAGTCTCGAAATTCCCGTTACACAATATGTCAATGGGACACTAATAAAATGTTCTAAATGTAAAACGATTTTTCTCAAACATGCAATGAAATGTAGTCATTATGTGCGTTATAACAGGCTTCAATGTGTCACGTTTCGGGCGGAACAACTCGAGAGCCCTGTAAAGGAATTTCATACAAAGTTGAAGGCCTAGGCCGGGAAGTATTTTTTTTTTAAATTTAATGTAAACATGGCGTCTGAGTTCATGAACAGCTGTTTTTTTTTCTAGTGGCTCAATGGTTATCGGATCAAAAATATACGCGTTAATGTCTATTGATATTATCTGTATGATTCAATGTGTTGGTGATGAATTTTTTTTTCCAGTGGTGATTTTTTTATTTCATTGCATATGTTTGAGAAAAGCAACATGCCTGGCCGTGAAAAGGGCTTGCCGGCTTCGTGTCACTCTCCGGCAAGTCCCTTTTTCTCGGCGTCTGCAGAACTAATGTACTATTTTTTTAGTTACATTTCCATTGACATCTTTGCGGGTTTTACGAGGTTAATAAAATAACCTTTTTTGGGTCTTTTTCAAACCTCAGATAGCTATTATGTGAGTTTTCTACTTTTCGTTTTCTATCAGAACAGAAATTATGACTTTAACAAGCTTTTATTTAACACTGTTCGTCTGTAGTTGTGTTCTTCAACATTTGCAACCCATTTATATAAAGACGTCCACTGCTGGACATAGGCCTCCCCCAAACAGTGCCGGTATCCGATTGAGGTAAAATGTTACCTATCTAAGTTCGTTGTCAACTCAATATCATGGTACCACAGACTGATCTGGTGATAGAGACAGAAGGGGGCATAGCAACTCCTTTAACTTCATGAGATAAACTCGTCGTGTTTGGGTTCTTTCGAACAATATCAACGAGAAGTCGGTGTTTGTAAAAGTACAGTGGGCAATAAAAGCTTGTACCAAAAAAAAACAGTAACTCATTGTCTGACGTTTGAGAAGTCTAGTTTTGAGACTAGTTGTTAGTGAGGGTCCAGACGCAACGACGTAAGCCTTAATGCGACGCACACGGTAACGTTGCGCAGCGCGTTTATTGTTTATTGTTTATGTTGCGACTTTAATCGTCCTTGCGTCTGGATCGGGTTTTGTTAAGTAAATTGGGTACTTTCCTGGGTAAAAAATATATAATTATATTTGGTCCGTCAGTTAGATTATCAAAAAATATTGGACACGTATTTTTTATTTTGTCAATCCAACAAAAAATTATGAAGATATAGCCCGTTAAAGTTCCGCGTGACGTCACAATATGCTAAAAAGCGTGACGTCACGCGGAAATTTAACAGACTATATCTTCATCATTTTTTGTATAATTGATAAAATAAAAAATATGTGTGCAATATTTTTTGATAATCTAACTGATGGATTAAATAGTTTTTTTAGGAAAGTTGCCAATTGTAGTATAGTAGTAGTTATAAGCATGCCAATCGTAACCGGTAGACTAACCATTTATAATTTGGCATGCGAGTGGGTTTTGAGAGCATGAAAACAATGATGAAATGTAAATTATTGATTTTGTTACGATTGTAATTTAATTTTGACTTTATTCAAAGTAAAGTTTCTCATTTGTAATTTTTGTATTTGTGGAATCTGCAAATCGATTTTCACCCACCAATGGTCCGCCTGACATGAAATTTGGTAAATATATTTATAATGGGACAATAAACCAGATTTGCTAAATTTTTTTTTTTTTTTTTATCGTTGCCATTAATTTGATTTATAAATAAATAAATGTTTTCGATTGTAGTTAATGTAACTTACAACGGATAACATTTCTCCTGACTTCATAGTTTTTTTCGAATAATTGTTTAAACTCTATTAGCCACTAATAAAAATTGCCAATCAATTTTGATTCAACTATGATACGAAATAGAGTAGAGTTTGTTTTGTTTTAAAATCGCACGAAACAAAAGAAATGCAACTCGGTTCCTATTTAGGATGTTATAAATTCCATTGAAGAACAATCCTCCTTTTAAAAGGTCGTTGGGTAAAGTTTAATAAATTGTGTTGAATATAGGTAGCACAAAGACAACAGAACCAGCAGAGAGGGGGCGCCACATCCGGCTCTGTGGTTATACAGGCTAACCAATCAGTGAGTGGTTTTGTTTATACTACTTGGGGCGGGTTGCACCAACTCATTACAGACCGATTAACGTCAAATATGGCGCCTGCAGCTCTCAGTCCATAGAAATTTGTCAAACTTTCCATACATTCTGATTTTAGCGAACCCCGCTTATGATTACTGACGGTTTGATGCAACCCACCCCTAGTCACATGTTCAATAATCTGAGCGACTTCGTTCGTTCGTGTCTATCGCATTTGAAATATTATCCAGAATAGGGTTTTATTTTCCGATTTTACTCGACTCCCCAACGAAAAGGAGTTTAATGTTTTCAGGGTGAATGTTTTGCAAGTATTGTTGGTATACAAAATATAAAACCTCTTAGTTTTACCCACAAGGTAGGTTGTACAAAATATTCCTTCAAACAGCTACTTATTTATATTATATGAATTATGATTATACAGAAAAAATAATAACTAATTAAAATGTTAATCAAAAACTCTCAAAAAATACTATAACTAAAGAATGCCTGGAATGGAACCGTGTTATGTCGTAGCGTTGTTTAAGTAATCTTTAATGGTATAATAACACTTTTCCATCATTTTTCTTAAATTTTTTTTTTTCACTTTACTTCATATTTATGAAGTCAATTGGCTTTTAAATTTATTCATATCCAGTGTCTTAATTCGGTCTGGAATTCTATTGAAAATGTTCGGTGGCATTCCCAAGATTCCACCTCTGATTAGCGCTGTGTTGTTGCTACCCTGCAAAGTTTTAATTTTATGTTTGTATTGTTTACGTGTCGGACATTTGCGCCCTTGTGAAACGTTACTGAACATATTTGGATTGCTCTTGACAAAAACACCCACTTTCAGGATATACAGTGACGGCAGTATTATTATCTTCAGAAGTTTAAAAAAAATGTTACACAACTCTCTTATTTTCAGCCCACACATTCTCTTATGCAGCGTTTTTAAGCTTAAACGGTATCTCTTTGTGAACTAAGTTGCCCCAAAAAATAACACCATACCTAAGAATTGAGGCTACGAGTCCATGATAGGCCATTAATACCGCTTCACGGTTGACAATTTTTGATTATTTAAACAATGCATTTCACAAGTAGTAGGCGCCTATAGGTAATTTGTATGTGTATATGTTTCCAGGCAATGGACGTGGACCCGGAGTCGTTGATAAAATGCACGACTATAACCCCAGGTGGGGTAGCCAGCAGCACACCTACTATGCAAGGAGAGAAGGTAAATCCCATCCAAAACTTATTAAGATTGGGGTTATTCCAATATAAATTTTGATGAGATCATTAGACGTTTACTATAATTATTAAAATATGCTTGAGATGTACTGCCATTGTTAGGCTTCCTATAGTTTTGCTAGGAAAAAATGATTCATATGTTCCTTTACCATAATGTGTTTAGTGGTTCTAAAATGAAATACTTAAAATAATATATCCATATTTACTGCAACGAGGAAATTATGAACTACATTGGGGTTATTACGAATTTATTTAAAACTCTAGTTTATGGCCAGACATCGTTAATTTTGTAGCATTTTGGTATAAACAATTTCAATTGTAATGTTTAATTAGCGTTAATAATGTTAATATTAACCTTAATTAACAATTTTGATTGAGATTGTCTATACCAACACCGTTAACACAACCATGCTGCACCGGAAATGCTACAAAATTTACGATATCTGTTTATGGCACTGACTTCAGATGATATAGATCTTGGGGTTATTCTGAATCAGCGAATTTGGCGGGAATAACCTTCTTTGCGATAACTTGATTTGCAGAGAAGAAAAGCTGGCGTCTAGACGAATGTTGCCAGTGTATAAATATCAGTTGTATTAGAAGATATATAGAAATGTCGGAATATACCCATTTACGCAATTACCCCAGTGCTCAAGTCTCGCAACGCAGTTCTTCTAGAGTTAATACAACTATCTATTACTGATACACTTCTCATCTTTCTTCCGCAGGTCATGATGAAAACGGAGGAAAATATAGGTAAATATTCACCTAACTCTAAATAGTACATTATTGCCAAGGCGCGGAAAAAGGGGTTGCCTGCCAATCCCTGTTTCCGCTAAATTAAATATAGTGCTTTTCTCAAACATGTGGGGAAATCCATTACAAAAACATTTCGTGACATACCAAATAACGCGGGTGATACATTGTACTTTGATTTAACTCAAAGCATACTTTCTATGCTGCTCTCAAAAGCGGTATTCACTTTCACACTATCTTTTGTACTCAACGAGTTTAAGTAATTATAACACATTTAGATAATTGTAATGTTTTAAGTATTCTCAGATAAATAAAATTACATGTGTTTTAAAACTTTTTAATTTATTTTTTTCTGATCATCAACAGACATTAAGAGCGTAAAAAAATAATTTAATAAAATCATTGTGAAAACCGCACGGTTTGTGGATAGTTTTCTTTGCCTGAATGTGATTTTTCCTTAGTCGTCTTGATTCAATATTTATTTATTTATTTATTAAAAACATGTTAACACGACATTACAGTAAAAAAACCAATGCGTCATGGAACGAAACTAAACAAGACAAAACACATATAATTACATTGGTACACTATTTTATGTAATATGGCGCTATCGGAATTTTTAAAAGTTAAACGCAGCGTGAAACAATGGGTTTTGTATGGATTGTTATACTCCTAGACAAAATACGACACTCCGAGCATGTTTGAGATAAAAATACTTTACCCTACTAATAGCTACCCGCGCGGCTCCGCACGCGTTTTATAAAGAACACAGGCGGAGCCGCGGGATGAAATACAGCCTATGTTCATCCCGAAGGCACATTCTATATTCTGGTGAAAGAATGTTGGAGATCGCATCAGTAGTTCCGGAGATTAGTCCCTAGATACAAACTCACAAATCGTTTTCTGCACATGTTTAATCTAACTTTTTTTCCTTATTATTATTTAGTACCAAAAGAAGAACCAGTACAAATACAGATGGACGAGCAAACACAGTTGACTTTAGTAAGTATCTAATCATAATTTTATAAACGCGAGTAAATATATAATAAATAATTATTACATTACTTTCTCCTACCTAATATAGGGAGCCTAATATATAATATATTGGTGCCCGCGCAGCTTCGCCCGAACATTGCAAAGAAAGCTGGCAAACCCGCGGATAAAATGTAGCCTATGTCAATACAGAAAGTCCAATCAATACACAGTTAAAATAATTTTTGAATTCGGTCTAGTGGGTCCGGACATTCCCCCTCTACATACTAACATACAAAGCTACTATGTCACAGACTTATCCTTTTTATAATATTGATAATATTAGTTTATATATAAACTAATAATACTAGCTTCTGCCCGCGACTCTGTCCGCGTGAAACTTGTTTATATCGTAGCTCCATACACACTTGGGGATGATTTCCGGGATAAAAACTATCCTATGTCCTTCCCCGGGACTCAAACTGTCTCTACCAAATTTCATCTAAATCGGTTCAGCGGTTTAAGCGTTAAGAGGTAACAGACAGACACAACGACAGACACACTTTCGCATTTATAATATTAGTATGGATTTACAGTATTAAAACAAAACTGAAATCGCATTACAGAAGTCAGCGCAAAACAAAATGCTGGCAGATCTCCTCGAAAAGAAGTCCAACCCCCCAGTCCAAGTCGTCCAAATGGGTCCGCACATGAACGCCCCCACCATACAAATCACAGAGACCGGCCAAATCGTCCAAGTCAAGCAGGACAACCCCGTCATACAATACAACGACGGCATCGTGTCCCAGGGGAGCCAATACTTCCAAATCAAGAACGAACACGGACAGCTCATCCAAATAAAGAACGAACAGGGACAGATTATCCAGCTAAAAACCGACCAACTTCAAAATCCGCTAATCCAGTTCAAGAATGACCAGGGCCAGGTGCTCCAGACGAATCAGATTATTCAGAGCGTGATACAGAATCAGATAAAGGAGGAGACTGAACAGTATTATGAACCAGCTAGTAAGAGAGTGAAGATGGAATCGAAAGTAGAGGTCAGTATGCTAATATGGGTAAGATTTATATTTATCTGACGTGAAGCTTCACGACGCGTTGACGCGAGACAACGTCATCGGTTTGATACATTTGATCATCATCATATAAAGTCGTCCACTACTTGACATATGCCTCCCTCAAAGAGCGCCATAATAACCGGTCCTGCGCCACCCGCATCCAGCAGACTCCCGCAACCTTTGCCAGGTCATCAGTCCACCTAACCAATTATTTTGTCAAAGTTCTAGAACCGGTTTTGAAATTTTGAATAACCGGTTACGGTTATTTTTGGTTATACTTTTCCTTACTTACTTAAATTAACAAAATATATTATTTTTCTAACATTCGTTTTGTGATTGAGACAAATAAGTACAGTTTTAGTTGTGAATTATTAGATAATTGCTTAAAAAGGCTAAATCAGAGCGCTCATGTTTGTTAGTTGCGGTTTGACTAGAGGTGCCTAAACAGTGAAACTCTTAACTACGCTGCTTTAGCTTTTATTTATAAATGAGAGCGTATATTTGGGTTGCCTCATTATGCTTAGAATGGTCTAGTAATTATTATTTGGTGTTAAGCCGATAATGTCCCTGTTTTTATCATTAAATAACCGTGACCGGTTATAACCGGTTTTCGGATTTTTTTCTACCATAGCCGAAATCATAACCGGTAATGAAATATGACTGGTTATTGCATTCCCTGGGGTTTACCCACGCTGCGCATTCCGGTACGTGGTCGCCACTTGATACAATTTGTACGTGTAGATTCACTCACCAGATGTGTATCAAGCGTCAGAATCACAACGCATCAAAGAACATCACACCAGAAGGGTTACTATCAAATTTACCTTATCGCTAAAGGACAATATAGCTTAAATGTCTGGATTGTGTAATGTCTTTGTTACAGACAGACATACAGACATGAACGCTAAATGCCTCTTTAGGAAAACGTCGAAATTTTAACTGTCATGAAATCTCATTCTCGGACGTGTGTGGGAATAGTGGCCCGAAATCCATTCCCGCACGGCCCCGCGTACCGCCTCGCCAGCACCACCATGCGGGCATAGAGGAGTTCCCGTGTTAATGATGTCCCATATAAAGGCGCACTTTCAGAGCGAGTGCATTGTAAACATATTTAACGTCTAACATTAAAAGCCGTTAGATAAAGATATATGTCTATAATCTGTCAATAAAATATAATAAAATAGTAACGTAATTCTGAGGTACTATGTCTTTTCGCCAGGAGTCTGTATAACCAAGTTTCTTGTAAGGTCACATGTTTTTCAGAATTCGCCCCAGGAAAGCGTATCGAAGACTGCAGCCAATTTATACGCAGCGTTGGCTGCCTCCGCCTTAGAAGACGAAGACGATTTGGTGAGTTGGTAATTATAAGGACAACTGCCGCAAAAACATACTTTTTCTTAGGTATAAACGATATCGGCTGGCGTTGTCAAGTAGTGACAGAATTTCTACGTACCATAACAACTAGCCGCCCACCGAATTGGCATTGTAATTTGAACCAACTAGAATAGGAAATAGAGTTGAGTTTGTTTTGTTTTGAAACAAAACATAACAAATGCAATTCTGTTCCAATGTCTTTTAATTGGCCTTTGGGTGAGTAAAATAGACTTTATTTTTAAGTGCTAAAAGTAAAACTGTGTTGGTAACTGTTACTCAGCAGACTTTCAATGGTTTTGTTGACGTCACACGCTTACAACGCCAGTCAGTATCGGACCAAGCATCTGCGGGACGTATCGAGCTGAGGGCGGATTATGGTTGAAAAATTAACTTTATTTTAGGCAACAAAGCACACTCTGTAACTACAATACGCTTGGCTCTTTTTGCCGTATACATAAGGTTGATTTTCCAATAACTTTCGACTTAGTTTAGTGCCGTTGCCTATGAGCAGTGTTTAATAGTTAACCAATGATTTGTTCCATGTCTGTACATAGCAGCGACCTCGAGGACTTATTTTAGCAGGAGCCCTGCGCGCTAAGGTGTTTTGTCTAACAAATATGCTTGGATGTTGTCTTTATACTATCCCATGATTTAGCTTTGTGTTGCCACACGAGCAAATGAAATCGGCTTTCTATGGTCTCTTATGGAAATATTTTCCATATTTGGTATGTTAGTATTCATAGCATGCGTATCTCTTAGGGAATGCAAACCGGTTTTAACCGAAACCGAAGAAACCGGTTATAACCGATTATTTCGTCAAAGTTTTATAACTAGTTTTCGGAATTTTTAATAACTGAAGTGCTGCCTATAGAGTGAAACTCTTAAATACGCTGCTTTTGCTTTTATTTATAAATGAGAGCGTGTATTTGGGTTGCCACATTATGCCAGAATGGTCTAGTGATTATTATTTGGTATTGAGCCGATAATTTCCTTGTTTTTATCATTACATAACCGTAACCGGTTATAACCGGTTTTTGGTTATTTTTCCACCATAACCTAAATCATAACCGGTTATGAAATATGACCGGTTATTGCATTAGGTATTATAAGGAGGAAAAATCTGTGAAGTTGTGAGTTTGTATGTAGTACTCACCGAAACTTCTCAACCGATTTCAAAAATGATTTCATCAGTATATAGAATTGATCTAAAGGATGGACATTTATTTTTTATCTCGCGACTCCGTTCTCTGTGATACGCGGGCGATGCCGCGCGGACATGTAGTGTAATATAATAGCATGCAAAACTATCGAGATATTGTGTCGCCTGCATGCATGTGTAACTGTTTTCAGCTCATGCAACTGTTGGCATGTGTTAGAAACCGCTGCTAGAGTGACTATTCATGTCAATCAGTAAAAATACAGACAAAAATTCAAATTATTAACTGCATTAGTTGTATTGACAATCGAAATTAGAGCAAAGGTTGCTACATACTTTACATTAAAAAAACACTATTTGGAGCGACTGCCTTGTCGAATACTGGCTCTGTCTCTCACAAGTATATTATAAGGGAGGTCCCTTTAAGGGGCAAAGTTAAAATTAATTCATAATTCAAGTATCTTGCTATTGTGTAGACCTGAAATTTCTGCACCGTAAAAAAATACAAAATTGACCTTAATAGGTGGTCAATTTTTCTGTGAACTTTAGATTGTGCCCTATAAAGGGTAACGCAATTACCAGAGCCCGGATTTTTCACGGCAAAACAAAACACTATCGTAATCTAGCCAGTGATAGAAACATTATTTTATCGATATCGAATACTATTAGGTATATATGTATAAAAATTACATGCCGATATATTTTTACATCATTGACAATTTACAGTGTGCAAAACAACCTCTTTATATTTTTAATAAAAAACTAGAAGTGTATTTTTCTTCCGAAACCGCGATAAGTTATTTGAGCCAACTAAAAAGTCGCGTTAATGACTATACCACCTCATTAAAAATAATAGACAATACAGTCAATAATAGACACTTATTACTCCATAAGACTTTAAATGTCATTTCATTACATATAAATAAAACATAAATTGCGTATAGATATTATTTATTTTTTATAACGCTTAGAAACCGACGTGTTTATCAAACGTCATTTTTTATTGAATATTTATTTATTTGGTGACGTTTTTTCTTCTACTACAAAATAATATGATGATTGAATAATTATATTGATATCGATAAAATAATGTTTCTACCACTGACTAGATTACGATAGTGTTTTGTTTTGCCGTGAAAAATCCGGGCTCTGGCAATTGGGAATGGATGAAAATTTTAGAAATGCCTGATTATTTTTTTGGTGATAGGAATAACCTTCCTTAGCACCAAAAAATAGTTTCAGATTTTTCAGCTGCGTCAATTTTTTTTGAAAAATATAAACAGTTTCCTCACTTACGTTTTGGGTCAGTTACGGCACCTTCCTCGATCGGTCTCATATTACAAAAAAATATATGAAATATGTGTGGTAAACTGACACTGGCAATGATATTGACACTTGCAGCAGCTATATTGATTATTACCAGTGTCAGTTTACCACAGATATTGAATATAGTTTTTTGTAATATGAGACAGATCAAGGAAAGTGTCTATTTACCGTTCATGACCCAAAACGTAAATGAGGAAACTGTTTACATTTTTCAAAAATAATTGTCGCAGCTAAAAAATCTGAAACTTTTTTATGGTGCTAAGGAAGGTTATTCCTATCACCAAAAAAAATAATCAGGCATTTCTAAAATTTTCATCCATTCCCCATTACTGTCTTGAAAGCATATATGGAGAAATGGATGGACGTTGACGTTGATGTTCCAACGTTGAATTTTGACATTCACGATCGTTCCATTCGGATGGCGCATTGGTACGTCGCGCTCCGTTTAGATATCCATCAGGCTGCGCCAACTATCTTTAAACTTTACAGTTTTGTCATTCATGGACCGACATTGGCGCGGCGCTACTGCATTCGGCTTGTCGGAGCGGTTGTGAATGGCCAGCTTAAAACATTCACTGCCTAGAATCGCTACGCTCATAGCAGATCCCGTGGTTTTTAGGGTTCCGTACCTCAAAAGGAAAAAAAAGGAACCCTTATAGGATCACTCGTGCGTCTGTCTGTCCATCTGTCAGAGCCGATTTACTCCGAAACTACTGGACCGATTGAGTTGAAAGTTGGTACAGTCGAGTTCTCCAATATCTATACAGACAACCTTTCAAAAATATCTGTACACAGGCTTTATTATTACTGACATAAGACACATGTATAGATATTTTTGAAAGGTTGCCTGTATATATTGGAGAACTCGACTGTACACATATGTAAATTGGTGACCCAAAGATAGACGCTTAAAGTAAATTATTAAACTCTGAACAAGGTGGCCACTTTTGGGGAGTAAACTGGAAAATTAAAAAAAAAGTTCTGTAAATTGTATTGTGTGTCCTATCAAATGAAAGGGGTTGTTGTCCGGTTTTCTGCTAAATAGCGGAAAGCCCTACGGCGTAGGCGCCCGCTAGGCCGGTTCCTGGCAGTGACATTGTTAAGTGTGGTTTTCAAGGTGATGAACTGATGATGTAGTAAATAAGACATTACTGACTTGTTTACTAAATCAATGTTGTGCCCAGGTGCCGGTAAAACAAGAACCAATCGATGTGAACCAGCAATCCGTCATGGTCGGCGGGAGTGATGCCTCGTCTGTTATCATCCAGGAACCTATTTTACAGGTTTGTACTGGACATTAAGAAAGTAAAATAGTTAGTTATAAACAGGGAGCGGACAAATGGATGTCATTACTCGCATAACATGGACATGACTTCAAAGATTAATTCATTATTTTTTGCCTATAACTATAAATAATTAAACATAATTTTGAGATACCATTGCCACGTCGTATTTTATTTACTTCAATTTTCGCCATGAGCTCGTTAGAAAATTGACGATATTCAAAAGGCGAAATTAAAAAAATTGCCATGACTTTATTTATTACGATATCTTTCGTGATACACGCAAAGAATCACAGAGTAAATTGAATGAATGTCAGCACATTACAATCAATGTCAAAAAAATCATCGTATTTTTAAAAAGGAAATCAAAGAAGGTATGATATCTTTCTTTTATTATTCCATTGAAGTCTTAGCAATATTCACTAAGAAATCAATTAATTAATTAATTAATCTTTAGAGTCATGTCCATGTTCTTGCGAGTAATGACATCCGTTTGTCCGCTCCCTGGTTATAAATAAAATTCGGTACGTAACTAGCAGGGCCATATCCCACAAAACTAAATTGTTTAATCGTAGGCGAAATATCGTAACATACTTATAGTGCCGTGCCTCACCGACGGCGACGACGCTGGCGACATATCCCATAGAAACAGAGTGGTAGCCAAGCGTCGCCAAGTGAGTTAACCTCCATACATTTCTATATGATTTGTTTGGACACGGTAGCCGGCGGCGTCGCCATGGCGTCCCGGTGAGGCACGGCACATAGTGTGCATTCGTTATGTTCAATGTATTGATTATAATCGGTGTCTATTATTTTTAACATATAGTTTTACAAATTCATAATTGTTAATTTATTACTATTAAAAAAATACAGGGAAAATTTTAAGTTTTATGATTTCATTATTTTAAGGTTTAATAAACTAAACAAAACTATTACTAAAAGTTACAAAATAAACTATGCTGACATTCCTAATGGCGACCAGTTACCCTAGTGGGTAGTGGCGCTGCCTACGGAGCTGAAGGTCCTGGGTTCAAAGACCGGCAAGGGCAAGTGATGAGCATGAATATTTCTTTCTGAGTCTTGGATGTTTTCTATGTATTTAAGTATCTATTATATATATATCGTCGTCTAGTACCTATAACATAAGCCTTATTGAGCTTACTATAGACCTAGTTCGATTTGTGTAAGAATGTCCCCTAATATTTATTTATTTATTCCATAGATCCTTGACAAGATTTTTAGTTCCGTTGCCATGTAAGTTAAAATTATAGTTGAAAACTCCCCAGGTCCAGCAACCAACTCTACAGGTCCAGCAACCCACGTTGCAAGTGCAGCAACCTACCTTACAAATGCAGACACCTACAATACAGGTATGTAGACGTCACTTTATCCATCAGACATTCATCAGTATACCTAGATATTTTTCTAGCAGGATCAACATTTGTTTAGTGCTTGCCACAATAAAAATATCGACAATCCTGTTATCGATAAGTACATGCCACTTCAACGACAAGACGTACATACAATCACAAACTTATATCGGCTACCTACCTAAACGCCGCGTGCACCTACACTGTAACCATAATACAGAGACAGAATTGTTTTGGGACCAAAAAAGAGTTTGGGAAAAACTACATGTTATGACATTCTGCGTAGATTTGAAAGACAATTTCGGTGTGTGTGTGTTATGGAGTGACTTATGGGATAATTAATTCAGTGACACGAAGAAAGAAAGTTACGAAAGTATTGCAAAAGTTTTCTATTTTCTAACGCACCGTTTTACTCTGTACAGGGTGATTTCTAAGTCGTGAATCGTTGAAGCAAAATGTGAATCTATCCATGATTCTGTGAAACTTTTACTATGGGGCCAACTTTGTAATATGCAAAAAAAACCAGCTGTTCATACATTTTTAATTCGTGAACCGAAATAGCTGTTCATGCATGAAATAGTTTTTTTTTTCATATTACAAAGTTGGCCCCATAGTAAAAGTTTCACAGAATCATGGATAGATTCACATTTTGCTTCAACGATTCACGACTTAGAAATCACCCTGTATATATCACGTTAAAGTGATACTTATCGATAACAGGACTGTCGATGTTTTTATTTTGTCAAATCACTCACAGTAAGTCATTCGTGCTAGAAAAATATCTAGGTATATTCATCAGACATCATTATCGGGAATACTGGGTACACCCAGAAAGATCAACATCATAAATGCGAATGTTACTCTGTCTGTCTTCCACGGCTCCACTTCTGAAATAATAGGGTAGTTTCCTTATGTTAAAATTGATAATAACGTAGTGTTGCTAAATGGTTAGTAAACCATCAAATTACTGAAATAAAGTATAAATTACTAAATATAATAAAAGTGAACATGCATTTTATATGCAGGATTAAATTTAAATCCTTACGCTTTTATAGAAACAAAATTGTTTGACAACTATGGACCCAAATGCAGTATTTCGAAACAGCAATTTACTTGAGTTTCCATACAACGTTTAGTACAAATATCAAACTGTGACGTCATAATTTTTATGTCAATTAGTATGAACCGTTTCGGCTGTCGCCAGCGAGGTCCGTCTTTGGCTCCGTTTTTTTTGTATTAAATGTTTTTTAATTGTAGTTGCTCCCATAAAAACATTTGTTCCTCTCCAAAAACTGGTTCGAATGGCATCGTAAAAATATCTTAGGACACTACCTATTGTGAAGACATTTAAAGGTTTACCAAATTAAAGGTTTTGTATTGTTGATATTTTAAACCTCATTTTTTTCGACTGTCTCAGAAAGAGGGTTTTGTTTTTCGAGCGTATGTACTTATGTATGTGGACAAGAAAATTCAATTTCTCGGGCTACAGTCCGAATGATAGTTTAGTTGAATTATCTGTTAATCATTAATTATCAATATGACTGAACACCTGTCTCTCGGAATGTAAAAAGTGTAATATCTGTTTTTATTATATGCTTGTTAGAACTAGAAAAAATGGCTTGATGGATTTTGACATAATGAGGTGTCGTTGGATTGCTTAGCCTTTTGATTTCACTTGTTATGGGGCCTTTTACGGATGTTGTTACATTTTTTTCTAAAATTCTTCGCCATGTTGTCTCTTATCAAACGGGACAGAACAGCAGCAAGAAATACATACGCACCTAGATGTAGATTGTATAAGATAATCTTTCACATTACAAGCTCTAGTTTGGTATGTATCGTTTCAGATGCAGCAACAAACGATGCAGGTGCAGCAGCCGATGCTGCAAGTGCAACCGATGGACGTCCAGAACATTCTGACTTCGCAATCCGGACAGCTAATTTTGCAAGGTAAATATTAAAGTAGTGAATTAAAAAAAAGGTTAAGTGGACAATAGAGAGGTCTCTGTAAATACTGTTCTTTACGCATGACACGTAGATCTTTGCTTTACACTTTCTCTGTCAGAAACCCGCGTAGCGGGCGTCTACGCCGTAGCCGCTTTCCGCTTCTCAGCGGGATAGCCACGGGATCGGCTACGAGCGTAGCGCGTAGCAATTCCTGGCAGTGAACACATTGGCGCCTTCTATTAGAAGCGGTGGCGCTATTCTGTTTTTCTACTCCTGTACTTTTATCTGTCATTTACATAGTCACGAACACTAATATAAAGACATACAAAATAAGTTTGCAGAAAAGTCTATACTCTATTCCCCATAACAGTACGGCACAACCGTGCTGTTATGTCGCCAAAACGATACGCTTAGCAGCCATACGCTTGTAAACCTATACATTAGGTACTACCAACTTAACAAACCACTGAATGTTTTTACTTTTTAGAAATTTTTGAACTAAAGGCATTGCTGCTAACTTAGGAAAAACCTTTATTCTTAATATGGCAGTACTGGCAAGTTGACATCAATTAAAAACAAAGTTAACCATAGACACCCATTTGTCTCATTTTCATGTTTCCCGAATTCCCGGTTATTTTATAAATTGTTGTTTGAGTTTGCGGCCGTTGTGTTTGCTACAAAATAGTTGGTGTTTCTCAAAAGTAATAAAAATGGATGACGATGAAAATATTGCTTCTACACCAGAAGAAATACACCGGCAGCCCACAAGCAGTGACCGAAAATTTGTTGCCTACTAAATCTCGGTACCTATACGACAAAGTTTGTTTAATTTTGCATTTTATTCCATAGTAGCTAGTCGTAGAAAAAGTATTGTATGCAACGTTGTATAACTAAGTCAAAAAACGCTCGTGGCGTCTTTCTTTACAATGTTCGCCTTCGGCTCACATTGTAACCCACGCCACTCGCCTTTTTTGACCTCTCTTATACAACTGTTGCATAAAATACTATAAGCAGAGGTCTAATAGGGTATTTTCATCAATCAAAATTGAATTATCTTTTTATATAGTTTTTACCATCAGGACTACGAATTTATCACATGGGTCGTTCTTCTTTTTGACCGACAATAGCCTGTCCTTCGTCTTATTACGGCATCTCATTTGAGTAATGATGTTTACGGTTTTATAATGTTCGAATGAACGTCCATATTATTTTATTAATTAGTGATATTTAATATTTCACTTTCTCTAACTAGCATTTTTTAAATTATTTTTTTTCGTAGAATGCCGTGACAGAGTGGTAAACCAAAATGTGGTCCCCACTGAAATAGTCCACTTTGTCACATGTTTTTTTTTAGAAACCAACCGTATATAAATATTTATATTGGCCAGAAAGGAAACTTTAATTAGTTCTAATGAAGAAACCTATGCATTTTTTTTAATCGCACTAAAAAACCACAATTTTTGATAGTTCAAACACCAAAAAAACAGAAAAACCTCGGTTCATTGTCGGAAAAACCCACATCACTATTTTGTTATAAAAACACAAGATTTATTTTTAATTTAATTCTGCCTTGTACCTTAGTTTTTATAGTATAGGAATGTATGTCATATTAAGTTAGTTTTAGTAATTTTAGTTAAAAAATAATAATTTTAATAATTAAAATCTTAATTATATTATCTGTGTATCACGTGACCGAAAATGCCGCCCGCCATTTTTTTTCTCGTGAGTGACGTCAGTGTAGCGACAAGTTTTCGTTGTAAAGGACATGCACGTTTGACGTTTCTATGTCGAAAGTACATTCTGCTCTTATGACGTCACGATAGCGACTGCCTTTTTGGCGCGATTATATATCGGTCATATATTTAAACCTTTTTTTTGCATCATCATAGCAGGGAAGACATCCACTGCTGGACATAGGCCTCCCCTTCTTTGCATAAAGCGATATTCTTTGCAGAAAATAAAAATACTAGTTGACTATCGAATCTATACGGGCATTTAAAAAAAAATTGTAGAATAGCCCATTGGCACACGAAATGAATGGTACAGAAACCTCTCTATAGTAAAGTTAGCTACAACAGGTAGTTTTATTTTTTAAGGAACGCGACATTGTAGGTATGTATAGACATTGACAGTCTGTATAATTTACTTTAGTATTTGATTTTGTTCTTATAAGAGTCACAATTATATTGAAATTTTTTTAAGGAACGCTACATTGTAGGTATGTATAGACATTGACAGTCTGTATAATTTACTTTAGTATTTGATTTTGTTCTTATAAGAGTCACAATTATATTGAAAATGTGTCAAACAGCGAACGAAAAGACCATAGAAGTCTAACTAGCTCCGAAAATTGGCCCCACAAAAAGGCAAATTGCAAAGGCAAATAGCAAAATGCACATTGCCATTATGCGGACGTATGCGGACGGGGGCGGGGTGTCAAAAGGATGCCATGCAGCCGTTTAGTTGGAACATGCGCACACATGCTCGTACCGGGTTTAGGGCACGTGTTTGGGTAGAAGTTTGTAAGGAGTTCGTCTTCTATGGTTTTTTCTGATGAAAATGATTTTGGTTCAAAATGATTTTTTTTTCCAGAGAAACTTACCTCGTCGCCAGCACAGTTTGTTCAGCAACCGATGCAATACATCGCTACACCTGGCACTTCACAAGGCAAGTATTTAATGATACATTATCGCTGAGGCGCGGAAAGAAAGTGGTTGTCTGCCAAGAGACGAGTCAGGCTATCCCGGTTTCCGCCAAGGTTAATATACAGTGCTTTTCTCAAATATGTAAGGAAATAATACAAAGACATTACAAAAAACATTTCGTAGCATATCAACTAACGCGGTGATACATTGTACACTCAGCGTCAAATACTTTGTAGCAACCAAAGTAGTCAAATAGTTCGGTACAGTCAGCATCATAAACATGAATACATTCTAGGACCTTATTGCTTGGAGATAGGGTCGAAAAGTGTATACATGTTTATGATGCTGACTGTACACCATATATTTAGTATGCTGTACCGAACTATTTGGCCACTTTGACTGTTACAGAGTATTTGACGCTGAGTGTACTTTGATTTAGCTGAAAGCTTTCTTTCTACGACTTCTTTCTAAGGCGCTATTCACTCTTTTACACTAAACGCGGTTTTTAAAGTAATTAATAAAATACATTTAGTTAATTTTAATATTTCAACTTTCTCAAATAAATAGTTTATGAACTTTTTAATTTATTTTTCTTCTGACCTTAAAAAATACGGAGCGAATTTTTTTTTTCAAAATCACCATGAAAACCGCGCGGTTTGCGGAAGCCCGAGGAATTACTCAACAATTTATAATATTTTTGTAACATTATAAATACATATAAGTGCGGAATCATGTTACCTCGGGGGAATGATCTTGAAGTTTTAAGTTTCGATAGCCTTCAAAGTCAAGCTCCGTAAAAGTCAGCTGATCACTTACCGTGTAAACTGATAATACTTATTAACATAAAGAAATCCGTTTCGAATCAAATGTGTTCCGATGAAATACTATCATAAATAACTTAAACCTTATACTTGTACTCTTAAAACTCGATGAGTTCCTTCTATTCTCGCAGATGTCATCACTAGACCTTGACCAAATGTGGAATTATCGCATAAAAACAGCAGAAATTACTATTGAGAACCTCCTTTTTTTCTGCAAGTTCCAAGCTCAAAATAATCTAAAACAAATAGGTTACGGTGCCAAGCATCTTGTTACATAATTCGTCGGTTCGGGCAACCGGCCCTGTGGCGCAATGGATAACGCGTCTGACTACGGATCAGAAGATTCCAGGTTCGAATCCTGGCAGGGTCGCAATGTGCTTTTTGCTTTTTTTTTGGTTTTATTTATTTTAATTTTGATTGGTTATATTCATTTTTAATAATGTTCAACTTGGAGTTTAGAAAAAAAAATTGTGTATTTTTATATATCGTGCTGATTTTATACGTTCTGTTAATATAATTTTGAACATGTTTTTGGGAACTGTTCTTACTATAATAAAAAAAACTGCAATTTTCTAAAGAAAATAAATAAATTCAAAAATATAAAATGTTTGTATGGTAGGTTATAAGATAACCAATTATTTATATTTCAGGTCTTAGTTATATCACCCAAAGTATGCCTGGAAATATGATGCAGAAGACTATTATTATAGTCCAGGGGCCGACCGGCGGCGGTCCCCTGACTTTGACGGTATGTGAACTGTTCATAAAATTATATTTCTTATTAGAACTCTAATATATTGTCATATGAATAATTGAGATACATATAATTTTGGCTGGTACAGTCGAGTTCTCCAATATCTATACAGACAACCTTTCAAAAATATCTGTACACAGGCTTTATTACTATTGATATAAGACACATGTGTAGATATTTTTGAAAGGTTGTCTGTATATATATTTACACAGGCTTTATTACTATTGACATAAGACACATGTGTAGATATTTTTGAAAGGTTGTCTGTATATATATTGGAGAACTCGACTGTACAGTCAGCACAATAAACATGTATATACTTTTCGACCTTATGTCTAATAAGGTCAAAGAATGTATACATGTTTATGATGCTGACTGTACACTGACGAGCAAAAATAACGGGTTATATGAAAACCAAATAAGTAGTGGCTTAATTTGAATAACATTAAATAATAGAGATTACATGTAATTGTTTTTTTTTGTCTCATTATTACTATGAAGGGGTTCAAAAATAACATCTGCAAACGTTTAATGTAATTTTTCTCTGTTTTGTTCGAGTTGTGTACATTAAACTAATGAATAATAGTAATTTGTTGCGGATACTAATTTATTGTTTCAGTGACTCCTTATTTTTGCACAATAGTGTTTTAAAATCGTATTTTAGATGTCGGACCTCTGACATCTAAAATAGTCTGATGTATTCTTGTTTCATAAAGATGCGTTAGACCAAATGTCAGATCAAATTTTAGTAACTCATTAGCTCATTACATTTTTAGACATTACTTAGGTATCGATATAAAGTCTCACGTATCTTTATAATCCGGGGGTATATTGTTTTGACTCACCCGTTTACATGATATTCGAGTAATGTAATATTTTGATTATTTAATTGTCCCTAAATGTTGCGAAAAAGGTGAACAACCCTGGCGGGCTGGACGAGGCGACGTTAAACAGCCTTATTACCCAGGCCACAGAGGCGATAACTCAACAGCAAATCATTCAGGTTACAAGCCTATGAGCTAGCTAACTTTTGTCACTAAATCACTAACATTTGGTTTGGTTTCTCATGATCATAAATCATAAAGGTTGTTTGGGCACTGGTGTAAGACAGATTTCCCTAGTTATGAATTGACATTGGCTGTCAGTAGTAACTTGCACAATACGGCAGTTGACAACAGTAAAAATAAATTATTCTTATGATGCTGAACACGGAGGTTGTAAAATGTTGTATAGCATACACTACCGTCAAAAAGTTTAAAAATTAAATAACACAACGTTTAGTTTCATTGTTGTAAATTCTTCTAAATGAAAACATCAAATTAAATTTGCAATCAATAGAAAACAACGTAAACTTATTATTTTTGTCTTTTAACCTTTCGCAAATACTCTTTTTAATACATTTGTAAGGAAAATTTATGGGATGAACTCGTAGAGTCCGAAGACAATGTCCGACATCTGCAACAGCTCTATGGGAGACACAGGTCACTTCGGCGACAAGGATCTCTTGGCCAAGATGGGACTATCAAACAGTACAGACTGTCGAATGTGTGGCGAGGACGATGAGACTATGAAACACTTACTGTGTGAATGTCATGCCCTTGCCAGACAAAGAATGAATCACTTTGGTAACGGCTACTCGCAACCAAAGGAATTCAAGCTGCTCCCACTGAGCTGCATCATCCGCTTTGTGGAAATGATGGAGTGAGCTTGGGAGCAGCTATAAAGGGGAGGGCAAATGCACAAAAGATCCCACTGGGTCGAAGTGTATCCGAAAGGGCCCTCAACTAGATAAGATAAGATGGGAGACATTGCAATATGAATGGGAATCCATTAGCCAAGAAACGCTACACAAACTTGTAGAAAGAATCCCAAGAATCTGCTCCGAATTGAAAAAGCGACGAGGAGGATTTTTCGATAAGAAAAACCGTTTTAATTACTGTGGAATAAATTGTTATACGAAGATTGTAGGTACTGCAAAGTAATATTTTCATAGGAACTTCATAAAATGTTGATTATTTGGATATTTTGTGTTTGGTCTTAAACGTTTTGACGGTAGTGTAGTGTTACATGCATAACGCTATGTAACTCTATGATGTTGAAGAGAAGTAGTTGATGTTATGTAACATATTGGAACCTCTGTGTGGGTGCACCATTACATTACCAACAAGCAAAACTCACGGAGTTACTCGGACAACATTACACTTCAACTGTTTTAAATATTTTTGGATGCGTAAAGTTCAAAAATGGACGCTGTTTGACCATACCGTGATGTCACTAGTTCTTATTTCCCTACAAATGTCATACTAACAAAGCGTTTATGAAGTTTCCTAAAAAGTTGCTGATTTGACTAACAGTCAACATCCCTATTTATGATGGGACGTGGGTTTGGAATAATTTGGGAGTTTTAACAGAACCTTGTTAGCAAATGGACTGATGACCTGGTAAAGGTCGCGGGAGTCCGCTGGATGCGTATGGCGCAGGACCGGTCGTTGTGGCGCTCTTTGGGGGAGGCCTGTGTCCTGCAGTGGACGTCTTTCGGCTGATATGCTGATGATAATGATGATGGACCTTTTTATAACGTGGCTGTCACATCGACTCGTTAATGTGTCCAATTAATATGACAGCCATGTCATGGTCATTTCATTACATTAAATCTCGCAAGTATCCCAGGCCCGCGACCCCTCATATATTGTGCAAGTTATAGCAAAAATTACGTGGGAAGCTGTCGTGAAGCAGTGCTTTCAACTTCGTATGTGTTTTATTGTATGGGCTTGTTTAATTAATAGGCAATTCTTTAACGACGTACCTAATATTAGGTTCAATCGACATTTTTTTTGGTCTTAAGCCAATTAGTTGGGCTCTTTAGCCAGGAGACAATAAAACAAAATACTTAGAATAATGTCCACAAAAGTTTACATTTGGTGGATTTAAATTCATAAAATCACAATTTAAGAAGTGATCCGTAAGACGTAATAATGGCAACTCATTATTCGCTTGCCCTTATCTCATTTAGGTACTTCGGGTCGAAGCACCATGGCAACTAACAATGGAAAAAAGTAGGTTGGTCCAAATGTCACAAAACCACCTAGTTTCGTCGAATCGACACAAAATCAAGTTAACGTGTTCTGTTTTTTCCCCTTCTTATTTTATAATCACGCCTTTATTCCCAATAAGGGGTAAGCAGAAGATGTAGCATAAAAGTCTCTTTCAAAACCGTATGCGTCGGTATTTTGCTCGCGTTCATCAATCATTGAAAATCAATTCCCATATGAACAGCCCATACAATACGCACAAATTCATTAAATACATCTGTAAATTACTTCAAGACACGCTCATTGTCATTTTCACGTTCTTGTTTCGTTGCTTGGGTTCATTTATATCACCGTAGGTATGTGGTTACAGTCAAACGGTTTTTTCCTCCCCAAAATTATCAGCTACCAGAATGAATTGATTCAGTAACTGTTTGCAATTCAATAGCTAGCTAATTTTGTTTTGGTACTATTTGAACAAGTATTACGTCTCGGCCACGATTTGGGGGCGGCAGCGGTGGCATCGAGGGAGTGAGAGATTGGAGCGCGGCCTCCTGCTCTCACGTAGAGCGGGTTATTGAATGAATGAATGAATGAATGAATGAATGAATGAATGTCGTTTATTCACCAGAAACATATGGTACATACAGATGTATTATACAGATGATGATGATGTGTTATTCAGATGTATTGTATTCCCACCTGTTACGACCAATTTGTTACCAGTGGTAACAGCTGGGATTTTTTTCCATCTTTTACCAGCGGGAACTAATGGGATTAGTAATTGACGGTAACTACTGGGTACACCGAGTACTTCAGTGGTAAAAGATGGGAATAATATTCTCAGAGTTACCACCGAGTACTTCAGTGGTAAAAGATGGGGAAAATATTCTCAGAGTTACCACCGAGTACTTAAGTGGTAAAAGATGGGAATAATATTCTCAGAGTTACCACCGAGTACTTCAGTGGTAAAAGGTGGGAATAATATTCTCAGAGTTACCACCGAGTACTTCAGTGGTAAAAGATGGGAATAATATTCTCAGAGTTACCACCGAGTACTTAAGTGGTAAAAGATGGGAATAATATTCTCAGAGTTACCACCGAGTACTTCAGTGGTAAAAGACGGGGAAAATATTCCCAGTAGTTACCACCGAGTACTTCAGTGGTAAAAGATGGGAATAATATTCTCAGAGTTACCACCGAGTACTTCAGTGGTAAAAGATGGGGAAAATATTCTCAGAGTTACCACCGAGTACTTCAGTGGTAAAAGGTGAGAAAAATATTTCCAGTAGTTACCACCGAGTACTTTAGTGGTAAAAGGTGGTTAAAAAATTTGCAGCTGTTACAGCTGGTAACAATTTGGTGGTAACAGGTGGAAATAACCCCGTAGAGCGCACCGCTGCTGCTGGAAGTCGTGGCCGAGCCCTTATATCTCAAAACTATATCACAACGTTCTGATGAGTTCGCAACGTTCGTTGCAATATGAGTTTTGTATGTATTTTTGAGAATATTGAATACTTGTCTCCCTATATCAGTCTCGGTTCTGAGGAACCGACGGATGATAATCCATCTATCTCGTAAGGGAGATCGTTTGACTGTGCCTCGCACTTATTTCGCTATCATTCGACACTTCATTATTTGTAACTAACATTGTATATTTTGTAGTTTTATTCTTCTTCATAATCTACTTTGATGCCATTATTTTTTTTAGTGTAAAGAAAATGGGTCATATAGATAACGTTCAGTTACTTTATGGGCAAATATTCAGCGTTTTTAAGGCGTTTTTTTCGTCATTGTCGTCGCCAGCAAATACTATTGAAAGAGACGAATACCAAAGTCTACTTCTGATGAAGACGTAAGCCAATAGCAGTACTAAGTCTCTTTTCATTAAAGTTTCCGCGGTATGCTTTACCTCTGCTGAAATAATCTTGAGCCGACAATGACGTTAGAACCGAACGGTTCAAACGCTCGGAGAATCGCCCTTATATAGATAATGCTCAGTTTCTAATCTGAGAAAACTTCTGATGTACACTCGCCTGCATTCGCGGTGTTCCACTTAAGAAAATGTTGTTTTCTTTGCAACGAGCTCGACTCTGCTCCTTCCTACAAATAACGCGAGGCGTTCATACGATTACCGCCCTGAACATCGCCAACGCAAGCGATTGTACCCTACCCATGGTCTCAAAGTGAATTTCGTAAATGATATGTTGCTATACGGCCCACAGCAAACGGTAAGCAACTGTAAACCTTACCGGCTAACATATAAGTGTTGTTGTACAGAATTCAGGCGTGATACAATCCACTCAGAGGGTGATAGTCAGTCAGCCGACGCTAGTGAGCACCTCACAGCCAATCACGGTCGTTAAGACAGCTATTGCCCAGGTTTATATGACTTTACTTGGCTGGTTGTTGTAGTTATCGACTTGATATCGATCGATACATAATCGATATTTCACGTTTATTATTTGGTGACTATTTCTGAACTCGAAATGCACTATTCTTTATAACTTGGGAATATTTCGTTGTGAATAACGTAATTGCAAACAAAAAATATAGTCTGTTATAATGGTTTCTTACGCCGGTTCTACTCGTGGCAGATTTTTCAGAACCCCTAATTTATTGGTTTTCATGTAATATTCCTGAATTGAAAAGTAAACATGCATTTGAATGACAATGAATAGAGAGCAACGAGATATTGTTACACCGTTACGCATAAAAAAAAATCTTGTCTGTAAATTAAAGTGTAATTGGCTACTTTCCTAAAAACATCTATTTAGTCCGTCAGTTACATTATCTAAGAATATTGAACACGTATTTTTTATTTTGTCAATCAAAGAAAAACATATGAAGATATAGCCCGTTAAAGTTAGGCGTGACGTCACATTATAGTACTCTTTTTAGCATAATGTGACGTCACGCGGAATTTTAACGGGTTATATCTTCATAATTTTTTGTTTTATTGACTAAATAAAAAAATACGTGTCCAATATTTTTAGACAATCTAACTGTCGGACTATATAGAATTATATTTTTTTTACATTTCTCATCTCTCATTTCAAACATGTGTATTAAATGAAGAAAAGTGTTTTTGTGTCAGATAGTTGTTTACCAAATAAGTGTCGGTTATGTTGAATGAACTTTAGCGGAGTAGTGTAGTGGTATGTAATGCTTTGCAAAGGTATATTTAGCATTGCCTTTTTGAGTATGGAAGCAAGTCGATAAAGTACCTATATTTTTGCGAGAGTAAACCCAATGCGAAAGCGCTCTCGTTTTGGTATATCGTCGTCTAGGCGATAGCAGTTTAGAGCATGCATTATTTGTACTGTTTTATTTTTTCAACTATATATACCAATTCGTTCCACGAACCTACAAGTTTCAATTGTACAACTATACAACACAACTGTCCAGTTAGGTAGGTCCAACTTCGAGAAAGAGGTCAAGCGTCGAATCCGACTCAGCTGGGCAGCATTCGGGAAGCTACGGCACATCTTTTCGTCCAATATTCCGCAGTGTCTCAAGACGAGAGTCTTTGACCAGTGTGTGTTGCCAGTGATGACGTATGGCACGGAAACGTGGTCGCTTACTATGGGACCTCATAAGAAGGCACAAAGTCACCCAAAGGGCTATGGAGAGGGCTATGCTGGGAGTATCTCTGCGTGATCGCATCAGAAATGAGGCTATACGCAGCTGAACCAAGGTAACCAATATAGCCCTCCGAATCGCTAAACTTAAGTGGCAGTGGGCGGGGCACGCACGTAGAACCGATGGCCATTGGGAAAGGTTCTCGAGTGGTGACCACGTACCGGAAGGTGCAGCGTGGGTAGGCCCCCCCCACAAGGTGGACTGATGACCTGGTAAAGGTCGCTGGTGTCCGCTGGTAGCGGGTGGCGCAGGACCGGTCATTATGGCACTCTTTGGGGGAGGCCTATGTCCAGCAGTGGACGTCTTTCGGCTGATATGATGATGATGACAACACAACACAGGTCAAAAGGCCATTCCTTTTTGGTCTCCTTGCCTCAGTGTCGCCTGTTTAGACTTGTTCAATTGTAACTTGTAGCTCCGTGAAACGGTAAATAGCAACCTATAAATTAATGAAACTTGAATGTAGACGGATTTATTTTTATACACCTGTTGTGCGAAGCTGCATGATAAGCAATGATAGTTAGTTAACCAAATGTAATACATGAATTATTTGACCTAAATCGAACTTTATTGTAGCGTTCAAAAATATAATTATAGAGGCTGTGGATTGTTTGTACATATTTCGTTTTCTTTCGGGCAATTTCTGGTTTTGGGTCTCATTGTGTTCATGGTGGTTCATTAGTGGGTAATGGCTTATATCTTTTACATTTCAACATACATTCTTTTATACAGCTGTTATGTTATTACAGAACGCGCCACAACTGACGGCAAGTCAGCAACCGATAATAACCGCCCAACCGCAACCTCATAAAGCTCAAATCGTCAACCAACCGCTGGTGGTTACCCAGAAACAACCACCAGCACTTATCAGCACGTCATCGAGCAACCAGATAGTGGGTAGCCCCCAGATTATACAGGGCAACCAGCAGATTATACAGGGCAATCAGCAGATTATACAGGGCAACCAACAGATTATACAGGGCAACCAACAGATGATGCAGGGCAACCAGCAGATTATAGCGGTGTCTGGTAATCAGCAGATTATAATGAACGCGCCGATAAAGCAGGGGGTACACAGGGTGGTGCAGCAACCGCAGAGGCAGCAGGTTGCCAGTGTTAGCGGCAACCAGCAAGTGCAGGATGATAAGTCCAGTGTCATTAAGACTTCTGTGATAACGGTGAGTTTAGTTTCTTACTTTCATGAATTATGTAGGTATAAGAATATCTCTAATGAACTATATAACATAGAGCAATTTGGTTCTCCCAGGTAATCTACAATATTCCGTATATGAATATTGGTATAAGTGAGAGCCATAATTTTTTTATATTTAATTATTTATATAACGGAATAGCCATAAAAATGTGACGAAGAAATATCGTAATATTGTTACCGTAATACTTACTTGAAATGATTATTCGAATGACTAGTCTACAGAAACTGATATATTTGTCATAATTATTGATTACTCTACAGAAACCAACTCAGCAACCGCAAATGCGACAAGTGATAACCCGGCAACCAGTAATGGTTGGCAACACCAAAATCGGGGATCGCGAAATGGTCGTTAATCAACCTGTAACGCCAGAGGTAAACCTCCAAAAAATAATGACTTTATAGCAGTGTGTCAACGGCCGACACCAACATTTATTCATCATTATAATCAAGTGCATTACAGAAGGTGTTAAATACAGGGTGGAAAGTTGAGATGGGGCATTACAATACAATACAATACATATACTCTTTATTGCACACCTCACACAAACAAAGCAGTTACAGAGAGAAACAATACAATAACATGTAGGTAGAGGTAGACAACAGGCGATCTTATCGCTGAAGAGCGATCTCTTCCAGACAACCTTTGGGTATCGGAGAAAGAGATACAAATTCTGGATTATGCAGTAGGTGGTGCAGAGATTATTATTAATCAAAAATGCTGCAGACTAATTGGGAATGGATGAAAATTTTAGAAATGCCTGATTATTTTTTTGGTGATAGGGATAACCCTCCTTAGCACCAGAACAAAGTTTCAGATTTTTCAGCTGCTTCAATTTTTTTTGAAAAATATAAACAGTTTCCTCACTTTCGTTTTGGGTCAGTTACCTTCCTCGATCGGTCTCATATTACAAAAAAATATGAAATTTTACCTTCCAATAAAATTGGTATTATGTTTCCTGAGACTTCCAATATCCGGTTAACTTGAGAGGGCGCCACTGCGCACGATCGAACGTAGCCATTTGCGTAAACAAGTCGCTCCACGCCATCGCTGTGACGTCACATCCACCTCCACTCCTGACAAACCAGAGCCCGCGCCCGTGCACCCGCCGCCATGTTGGCTTTCTCACTGTTGCGGAGGAAATGCCGTTGGCAGCCCACCAGGAAGCCATTATTCGGATATTGGAAGTCTCAGGAAACATAATACCAATTTTATTGGAAGGTAAAATTTCATATTATGTGTTCCGTTCGACTTCCAATATCCGGTTAACTTGAGATCTGTTTATTATCTCCTGGTGGCGGGTCAGCGGGCGCCCACGCGCCTGTAGAAAAATAAAATTCCTACAAAAGAAAACTATTAGATTATCGTTAGATTTCTAACGGGCACTAATCATTATAGGTACTTAAATAGATTCGAGATAAACGTCTGAGAATAGATTCAAGTTGCCAAATAGCTTTTGTTAAAATGTAATTGGGTAGTTGTCCAGCCAGTTTTAACGATACCACGGGTCGAAAAGTTACTCAGATGTTACTTGAAGGCCCGATTCTGTCCAAAGGCGTAGCATAAATCATAGAGTAGATAAAGTATATGTATGTATATTTACTTTAAATCTCCGATAAGCGTGGTTGAGGTTGGCTTGGACACTACTCTAGTTGATTCGCCTAAATTAGAGTAAAATATTGAAGTTACACCTTCTGAAATCGTTATACCTATCCAGAACACAGCTTTCGATAACTCGGTTGATAACAATCTTATTTAGGATCAGACTTCGGGTATAGAGCAAAATTTGTCTATTTGTCTGGGCTACAGTGTAGCCATGATCTCTGGGGCCTGAAAACTCTTACAGTAAAAGTGCAGCCGATCTTCTGGATACGTCATATAAGTTATTGAAGTAAGATTGTTATGTTTAGCATAATTAATTATCTAAATTTACCACATTCCAAACCTATTCAGTGGTTTGGGAGACAGTGGTATTCACAAGAACGTTGTTTTGATGGTATTCTTGAGTGAGGCGTTCGAAGATATCCTAGTGACCAAAAACGTAGGTCACACAATAGCGATCATTGCAGATTTATAAACAAAGATAATAATTCGTACTGAATGCAGTACGCTAACACATGCGACAGAAATAAGTGCGCATGGGAGGAGGTAACTGGCTGTTGATATTGTACCTGGCGCGCCATGACGGCCATTGGTCATACAGGCGTGTGTTTCCCGTGTATGTCGTGTCACGCAGGAACGCCTGCAAATTGTGAACCTTCAATGATTCCGCTACAGCTTGCCTCTTCAGGTCTGGTCAACACATGATATTGCTTCACTTGAGAGTCATTGTGCTCAACAGACACAACATGATGTCGAGGTGATGTGGAGCGCGAGGCAGGAGTCTGGAACGTAGGCGTAGTCGTGTCGTAACACCAGAAGCTGTTGAACACGTCGTGACATTAGGCGCTCGAGACTTGCGAGTCGATCGAGACGTATTGCCATAAAGTGTGTGCCCTGCGAGGTGACCTTGAGGTCGACGGGCGAGGCACCCCAGAGCGGATGAAGATTTCTTTCTCGGTAGTTTCTGGGTGCTACCGATCTTGCAGGTAGTATGAGACCAGTGTTTCCCAGTTCTTTCTTGCCAGCAGTTTGCAGCAGGGAAAGGCATGCATGCTACCATCCACCGGTTGTCCATTTGTAGCACAACACTCTTTACAATATAGTTAGTCTTACTTACTGTTATGGTACGGTATCTTGTACAGCAGAAGGGAGACGATGGAGAGTGCATGGCGCTCCTCGTGGTCTCACAGGTATAGTCGGAGAGTGCAGCAATGCGACCTTTCTCCGTGGGTCGCAAACATTGCAAAGTTGAGACGATTCCTTCCAGTACGAGACTGTAAAAAAGTCGCGCCAAGTAGTTTACCTTTTCCCTCGGCACCAGGAACTCGAAGGTTTGCGTGAGGACCAAAAGCAAAAGTCGTTCTTCCCGTGGCAAGTAGTTAAGGGCTCACTTGCAAGTATACAAAGTTCCTATTGCATAAAATTATATAACAGGAGACGTTTATACGGACTATTAGGAGTCCTACCAAGAAGTTGGGCTTTATTACCCTTAATTTTGGCAATGTCTACAAAAAGACATGAACTTTATGAACGAATCCTCGGTTTTATTAGCGATCACTTCGATTGGTTTGTAACAAGGACGTCGTCCACATAGACAATTACCAGAAGGCCCTAGTAAATTGCGCTAATTTCTTTAAAATAGTCATGAATAATTTATAACTACAAGTTTTAGACTAGCAGAAGTACTTAAGCTTTGAAAAGATTCTTTGAAGAGATTTTCTGTGTCGAGACTGTATCGGGATGCATATGACAGTGTAAAAGCTTGTGCATTAGCGAAGTCGATAGATAGCACAATCAGTAGGGGTTATTGAACAAAAGAAAAACCGTTACTGATCTGATCTCTAAGATGATTTTCGGGGCTTTCAAGTCAATGCAACTGTTACGGCAAGACAGTTCGCTGAGAATTCACGGAAGTAATTTTCTAAAGTGGCTTATACGATTTGAGGTGAGCGGAATCTCGGGATCGCTTAGGAGCGGCCAGTTGTTTTGTCCCAATTTTGTTTATTAGGCTTCTGCGAAAGGTTTGTCTTTATAGAGAAGAACCTGAGCGGGAGAGCGAGCTAAGAGACGATGTGAAATATATTTGCCTACCTTGCCCATGACCTCCATTCTCCATAGGTACGAGGACAGTTTGACGGGGCTGAGAAATATATAATCAGAGGTCGGAGATCCATCCGATATCCTCCACAATTTACTCGTTAACAAATCTCAGATTGAGTCCCCTGACCTCATGGTACGTTTTCCTGAGACGAACTGCAGGACCTTGTAATTAGATTGATTATCAAGTAGGTAAGAGCGCGCCGGGCGTCCCGGCTTGCAGCTTAATGGACCAATTGGATAGAATTGAGAACCTAGGGCTTCATTTTGAGCGTTAGGTTGCACCGCGGCACTCTGCAGCTACTGGGTCACTCGCGAGCGCCAGAACGCCGGGGAAGCCGGGCAGCTCCTCAGTGATTATTACCTCTATGAAGCCCGGAGACGTAAGTAGTTCTCCTGCATCGATGTAACGTGGTCATCTTCCACTCCGGACGGCGGGCGTTACCGTCGTGGTCGACAGCACCACCGTGGCGGGCAGCACCGGAGTAAGGGACAGCGTCAGCATAGCACCGCCGTGGCAGGCAGCGCCAGAGTAGAGGGCAGTGCCAGAGTAGCAGATAGCGCCAGCATAGAACCGCCGTGGCAAGCAGCGCCGGAGTAGCGGGCAGCGCCAGAGTAGCGGATAGCGCCAGCATAGCACCGCCGTGGCAGGCAGCGCCAGAGTAGCGGATAGCGCCAGTATGGCGGACAGCACCGCCTTGGTGGGCAGCTCTAGAGTAGCGAGCAGCGCCAGAGAAGCGGATAGCGCCGGCATAGCGGACAGCACCGCCGTGGCAGGCAGCGCCAGGATGGCGGGCAGCGCCAGAGTAGCAGATAACGCCAGCGTAGCGGACAACACTGCTTTGGCGGCCAGCGCTAGCGTGGGACAGCACCGCTGTGGCGGGTAGCGCTAGAGTAGTGGACAGCACCGGCGTGTCGGATAGCGCCAGCGTTGTGAACAGCACAACAGTGGCAGGTAGCATCAGCGTAGTGGACAGCACCACTGTGACAGGTAGCGCCAGCGTAGTGGACAGCACCACTGTGGCGGGTAGCGCCAGCGTGGTAGAAAGCACCGCTGTGGCGGGCAGCGCTAGAGTAGTGAACAGCACAACTGTGGCAGGTAGCGCCAGCGTAGTGGACAGCACCACTGTGGCAGGTAGCGCCAGCGTAGTGGACAGCACCACTGTGACAGGTAGCGCCAGCGTAGTGGACAGCACCACTGTGGCGGGTTGCGCCAGCGTAGTGGACAGCACAACTGTGGCGGGTAGCATCAGCATAGTGACAAGCACCACTGTGGCAGATAGCGCCAGCGTAGTGGACAGCACCACTGTGGCAGGTAGCGTCAGCGTAGTGGACAGCACAACTGTGGCGGGTAGCATCAGCATAGTGACAAGCACCACTGTGGCAGATAGCGCCAGCGTAGTGGACAGCACCACTGTGGCAGGTAGCGTCAGCGTAGTGGACAGCACCTCTGTGGCAGGCAGCGCCAGCGTGGCGGACAGCAGCGCCAAGGCGGACAACGCCAGGGGGGCAGACAGCGCCACCCTAACGAATCGCGCCAGCATGGCGGACAGCGCCGCCGTGGTAGAGAGCGCCACCGAGGCGGGTAGCGTCAGCATGGCGAGCAGCGCCTCCCTGGCGGACAGCACCAGCGAGACGGCCAGCACCGCCGTGGCGACAGAGCCAGCGGCGGGCAGCACCATCGCGAACGGCGTCGCCATCGTGGCGGACGGCCCATAGTAGGAGGTGGCGCCATTGAGGCGGACGGCACCAGATAAAGGGGTGGCGCCATTGAGGCGGACGGCACCAGATAAAGGGGTGGCGCCATTGAGGCGGACGGCACCAGGGTAAGAAGTGATGAACATCGTTGTCGGTGGCGGCATTGTGCCATTGGCACCATTACACCATAACAGTCGCAACACCACAGAAGTTGGCACCATCGCGGCGCGGGCGCCGCCACGTGGCGCGCGGGCCGGCGGCCTGCCCCGCCGCGGCGACGGCGGGCACGCGGGGCACCTAGGATATTGTTATGTAACTGACTCACCGATTGGTTCGAAAGATATTCAAACCTCCGTTCCGGGCCCGCTAATGCAGCTCGATGAGCGCACGTGCCTACGTGATCACGAAGCGCGTTCCTTCTCCTTCGACGCGGAGCGACTCTCGTTGTTCATAATGCGATTCCGAAACGCTCGCGAACAACGAAGTACAAAAATAAAATAAAAAATTACAAAAGAGGGTAGTCCAACGGAAAAAATATCACTCGCGATTCGATTTCTTTAATTTTTATCGTTTTTAAGACTCCCTCTAGGTAAAATTTATATTATCCGATTTTAAAAATCGAGGTTTTAAGATTCCTCGTTGCATAGTTTACAGAATAGCTATGGTACGTCCGAACTCTACGGCAGACGACGCAACAGTGAGAAAGCCAACATGGCGGCGGGTGCACGGGCGCGGGCTCTGGTTTGTCAGGAGTGGAGGTGGATGTGACGTCACAGCGATGGCGTGGAGCGACTTGTTTACGCAAATGGCTACGTTCGATCGTGCGCAGTGGCGCCCTCTCAAGTTAACCGGATATTGGAAGTCGAACGGAACACATAATATATTAAATATGTGTGGTAAACTGACACTGGCAATGATATTGACACTTGCAGCAGCTATATTGATCATTACCAGTGTCAGTTTACCACAGATATTCAAGATATTTTTTTGTAATATGAGACATATCAAGGAAAGTGTCTATTTACCGTTCTTGACCCAAAACGTAAATGAGGAAACTGTTTATATTTTTCAAAAATAATTGTCGCAGCTGAAAAATTTAAAAAAAAAATCTGGTGCAAAGGAAGGTTATTCCTATCACCAAAAAAATAATCAGGCATTTCTAAAATTGTCATCCATTCCCCATTGTAGTTGTCTACAATTTAATGATCTTTAAGCTAAAGAAAATTTCACATTGTAATTAATTACCCTACGAACTGTATGTAAAAAGTTTTTTTTTGATTTATGGGTGTTCTAGTCCTCTAACCTTAGTTGGTTTCAAAGAGTATTTTAACCTTTTGAGAGCTAAAGACGGCTGTGGACGCGGACGAAAACTCGTGCCACTGAAGCCACGGACGGCCCTAGCCGCGCGTGCGCTTTGCGCTTTTTCGTTAATTTTATGTAATAAAAAGCTTTACAAGTAACTTGACCCATTTTTTAATTAGTTCATGATACGTACATTAATTTTGACATGACAATATTTATCAGAAGTTTCATTTTATTCATATTTTATCTGGCTATTGTTTTTGTTCTGGCCTCAGTTGGGCACCGTTTTGTTTTGCACCCTCTCTATCAAAAGGTTAATCCCTGATAGAAATGGGACAAATGGGCATTAAAAAAAAAGTAAAATCTGTCGATTTTCTCGCTTACTGTACAATTTATCAAAAATCTGTGAATGTCGATTGTCATCACTTCAAAAGTTAGTACAGGTCTCCTAAGAGCATTTTCGCGTAGCAGCAAGGGATCTAGTAGCTGCCCTTACTGCCCCATCTCAACTTTCCACCCTGTATATGTAGTTAGGTAGTAGGTACACGACACCCTGATAGGGCTCATGTTTTTTTAATGATTTTACAATGACACTGTTGAATTGAAATTTAGACCTAGTGTACACAGGCCATTTGAACGAGGGGTGTTCAAGTATCTGTGTGTCTATCTGTGGCATCGCAGCTCCCAAACGGATGAACCGAATTGAGGGCATTTAGAAAATATCTAAAGTTTTATCTGTCGAGATTGTTCTTAGCTACTTATTTTGTTGCCGGCATTTTTAATTTATATATGCTATTCTATTCTATTCGTGTCACTTCGTGATCGCATCAGAAATGAAGCTATCCTATAGTCTTGGCATATTGTGGATGTACCGTGATGACGTATGGCACGGAAACGTGGTCGCTTACTATGGGCCTCATAAGAAGGCTCAAAGTCACCCATAGGGCAACGGAGAGGGCTATGTTAGGAGTATCTCTGCGTGATCGCATCAGAAATGAGGCTATCCGCAGCAGAACCAAGGTAACCGATATAGCCCTCCGAATCGCTAAACTTAAGTGGCAGTGGGCGGGGCACATCGCACGTTGAACCGATGGCCGTTAGGGCGGAAAGGTGCTCGAGTGGCGACCACGTACCGGAAGGCGCCGCTTGGGTGCCCGCCCCACAAGGTGGACTGGTGACCTGGTAAAGTCCGCTGGATGTGGATGGCGCAAGGCCGGTCACTTTGACACTATTTGGGGGAGGCCTGTGTCCAGCAGTGGACCTCTTTCGGCTGATGTGGTGATGATGATGATGATGACATGTACACCACAAAGTCTCAAAATATGTACAAAGACCTTATTACTACCAATAAGGTTGTAGTAAACATATTTATGAAACTTTGGGTGAATACATATTGGTGCCCTTGACTGTACAGTCACGAACTTTAATTTGGGACCCACCTAAGGTTGACAATCTTGTCAAATTGTATAGGTATAAAGAATATTTTAGCGAAAAGCGTCCTGAATTAAAGAGCGCGACCGTACATTGACCGGGGTTGTGTTTCTGTGTGCGCGCAGCCCGCCGCGCCCGCGCGCGTCGCCACGCCGCCGCCCGCGCAGGACGACACGCCCTGGATCTGCCACTGGCGGGGATGCGGCAAGTTAGTACACACCATAGCGACATAATCAACAGAGGCCGGATTTTTCACGGCAAAACAAAACACTATCGTAATCTAGCCAGTGATAAAAACATTATTTTATCGATATCGAGTATTGTTAGGTATATAAAAATAACATGCCGATATATTTTTACATTGATTACTGACAATTTACAGTGTGCAAAACAACCTCTTTATATTTTTAATAAAAAAACTAGAAGTGTATTTTTCTTCAGAAAACGCCATAAGGTATTTGATCCAACTAAAAAGTCGCGATAATGACTATACCACCTCATTGAAAATAATAGACAATACAGTCAATAATAGACACTTATTACTCCATAAGACTTTAAATGTCATTTCATTACGTATAAAACATAAATTGCGTATAAATATTATTTATTTCTTATAACGCTTTGAAATAGGTGTTTGATATAGGTTTTTTTTTATTAAATATTTATTTTATTTGGTGACGTTTTTTCTTCTACTACACAATTATCGTTATCGATAAATTTATGTTTCTACAACTGGCTAGATTACGATAGTGTTTTGTTTTGCCGTGAAAAATCCGGGCTCCGATAATCAATATAGAGCGACTCGCACACATAAAAAGTAATACCTAATTAAATTTTATTCAGGAAAAAAAGAACGTTTGTTGCAACTACGAGTTAATCGTGTTCGGAATCAATTACTTAATTAGAAAAATTGGTTCCTTATCACGAAAAAAAAAACATCGTGTATATCCGAAGTCAGAATGCGGTCCGCAATGTTTGCGAACGGAACTTCACTGAGAGCCCTGTGTATGTTCGTTTTGTAGATCGTTCCAGAACGCTTCAGAAGTGTTCGCGCACGCGGCGCACGCGCACGCCACGGGCGGCGCGAGCGGCGAGACGCCGTGCCTGTGGCTGGACTGCGACCGCGTGCCGCGCCGGACTTTCGCGCTGCTCAACCACCTCACCGACAAGCACTGCTCGCCACAGGTAAACTGCTCACATCAAAAAATCGCAACAATACTAGTATATTGTTTAACGAGGGGCGTAAGTGGAATATTGCGAATAAGAGTCTATCAGAATTTTGATGACTCGATTTTGCAATATTCTTACGCCCGTGTTATACACAATGTTTTTCATCACATTTGCGAGGAAATAAATAACTACAGAAGACAGAAAACATCTATGTTTCATACAACCGCACCAATTAAAAATTGACGAAATTGACAACTGCACTTCCAGATCAGTGCCAGTGGAGCGCGCGGCTTCCATATTACAACCAATCACAGCCGCAGCAAAAAATCACGCCGTTAGCCTGCGAATGTCAATTGACGTTTTGTATGGAAAGCGAACCACCTTAAAGCGAATAAAAATATTGGCACACCAATGTATTGGCTTTGTGGTCAAATGAGCCCACAGACCAATTAGCCATCGGGCTGAGTTGACCGTATTCATTTTTCTATGGGTAACTTGACCCACTTAATCTATTAACTGAGGCATTACATTCCCCGCCCCCCCGCTACCTACCTATTCTACTCTAAGGCAGGTCGGTGTAGGTACGACGACGAGCGAGGAGTGTTAGGAAGAACTGCAACTCTACGCGAAGCGAGCGTGCCGCGGCAGCGGCCGGCGAAGCGCCAGAACCGAGTTTGCCTACGGATTTTTTTTTTTTGATAAGTGTGGGTCGAGTCAGCCCGCGGGCTAAGTGGACTGTGGGCTCATATGACCACAAAGAGAATGTATTGTGGCACTTGCAGGCACTGAAAGCGTTGTTCAACTCGCGGAAGCACGCCGCGGCGGAGTCGGAAGCCAGCAAGCCGGTGGTGCTCGGCTACCCGCCCAACGCCGCGCTGGCGGCGCTCAACAAGCACGCCGCGGACATGTTCAACCCCAGGGAACTCATGGTAAGATGGGGCACCGACACCCAACTCGCGGAAGCACGCCGCGGCGGAGTCGGAAGCCAGCAAGCCGGTGGTGCTCGGCTACCCGCCCAACGCCGCGCTGGCGGCGCTCAACAAGCACGCCGCGGACATGTTCAACCCCAGGGAACTCATGGTAAGATGGGGCACCGACACCCAACTCGCGGAAGCACGCCGCGGCGGAGTCGGAAGCCAGCAAGCCGGTGGTGCTCGGCTACCCGCCCAACGCCGCGCTGGCGGCGCTCAACAAGCACGCCGCGGACATGTTCAACCCCAGGGAACTCATGGTAAGATGGGGCACCGGGACCCAACTCGCGGAAGCACGCCGCGGCGGAGTCGGAAGCCAGCAAGCCGGTGGTGCTCGGCTACCCGCCCAACGCCGCGCTGGCGGCGCTCAACAAGCACGCCGCGGACATGTTCAACCCCAGGGAACTCATGGTAAGATGGGGCACCGGGACCCAACTCGCGGAAGCACGTCGCGGCGGAGTCGGAAGCCAGCAAGCCGGTGGTGCTCGGCTACCCGCCCAACGCCGCGCTGGCGGCGCTCAACAAGCACGCCGCGGACATGTTCAACCCCAGGGAACTCATGGTAAGATGGGGCACCGGGACCCAACTCGCGGAAGCACGCCGCGGCGGAGTCGGAAGCCAGCAAGCCGGTGGTGCTCGGCTACCCGCCCAACGCCGCGCTGGCGGCGCTCAACAAGCACGCCGCGGACATGTTCAACCCCAGGGAACTCATGGTAAGATGGGGCACCGACACCCAACTCGCGGAAGCACGCCGCGGCGGAGTCGGAAGCCAGCAAGCCGGTGGTGCTCGGCTACCCGCCCAACGCCGCGCTGGCGGCGCTCAACAAGCACGCCGCGGACATGTTCAACCCCAGGGAACTCATGGTAAGATGGGGCACCGGGACCCAACTCGCGGAAGCACGCCGCGGCGGAGTCGGAAGCCAGCAAGCCGGTGGTGCTCGGCTACCCGCCCAACGCCGCGCTGGCGGCGCTCAACAAGCACGCCGCGGACATGTTCAACCCCAGGGAACTCATGGTAAGATGGGGCACCGGGACCCAACTCGCGGAAGCACGCCGCGGCGGAGTCGGAAGCCAGCAAGCCGGTGGTGCTCGGCTACCCGCCCAACGCCGCGCTGGCGGCGCTCAACAAGCACGCCGCGGACATGTTCAACCCCAGGGAACTCATGGTAAGATGGGGCACCGACACCCAACTCGCGGAAGCACGCCGCGGCGGAGTCGGAAGCCAGCAAGCCGGTGGTGCTCGGCTACCCGCCCAACGCCGCGCTGGCGGCGCTCAACAAGCACGCCGCGGACATGTTCAACCCCAGGGAACTCATGGTAAGATGGGGCACCGGGACCCAACTCGCGGAAGCACGCCGCGGCGGAGTCGGAAGCCAGCAAGCCGGTGGTGCTCGGCTACCCGCCCAACGCCGCGCTGGCGGCGCTCAACAAGCACGCCGCGGACATGTTCAACCCCAGGGAACTCATGGTAAGATGGGGCACCGACACCCAACTCGCGGAAGCACGCCGCGGCGGAGTCGGAAGCGAGCAAGCCGGTGGTGCTCGGCTACCCGCCCAACGCCGCGCTGGCGGCGCTCAACAAGCACGCCGCGGACATGTTCAACCCCAGGGAACTCATGGTAAGATGGGGCACCGGGACCCAACTCGCGGAAGCACGCCGCGGCGGAGTCGGAAGCCAGCAAGCCGGTGGTGCTCGGCTACCCGCCCAACGCCGCGCTGGCGGCGCTCAACAAGCACGCCGCGGACATGTTCAACCCCAGGGAACTCATGGTAAGATGGGGCACCGGGACCCAACTCGCGGAAGCACGCCGCGGCGGAGTCGGAAGCCAGCAAGCCGGTGGTGCTCGGCTACCCGCCCAACGCCGCGCTGGCGGCGCTCAACAAGCACGCCGCGGACATGTTCAACCCCAGGGAACTCATGGTAAGATGGGGCACCGGGACCCAACTCGCGGAAGCACGCCGCGGCGGAGTCGGAAGCCAGCAAGCCGGTGGTGCTCGGCTACCCGCCCAACGCCGCGCTGGCGGCGCTCAACAAGCACGCCGCGGACATGTTCAACCCCAGGGAACTCATGGTAAGATGGGGCACCGGGACCCAACTCGCGGAAGCACGCCGCGGCGGAGTCGGAAGCCAGCAAGCCGGTGGTGCTCGGCTACCCGCCCAACGCCGCGCTGGCGGCGCTCAACAAGCACGCCGCGGACATGTTCAACCCCAGGGAACTCATGGTAAGATGGGGCACCGGGACCCAACTCGCGGAAGCACACCGCGGCGGAGTCGGAAGCCAGCAAGCCGGTGGTGCTCGGCTACCCGCCCAACGCCGCGCTGGCGGCGCTCAACAAGCACGCCGCGGACATGTTCAACCCCAGGGAACTCATGGTAAGATGGGGCACCGACACCCAACTCGCGGAAGCACGCCGCGGCGGAGTCGGAAGCCAGCAAGCCGGTGGTGCTCGGCTACCCGCCCAACGCCGCGCTGGCGGCGCTCAACAAGCACGCCGCGGACATGTTCAACCCCAGGGAACTCATGGTAAGATGGGGCACCGGGACCCAACTCGCGGAAGCACGCCGCGGCGGAGTCGGAAGCCAGCAAGCCGGTGGTGCTCGGCTACCCGCCCAACGCCGCGCTGGCGGCGCTCAACAAGCACGCCGCGGACATGTTCAACCCCAGGGAACTCATGGTAAGATGGGGCACCGGGACCCAACTCGCGGAAGCACGCCGCGGCGGAGTCGGAAGCCAGCAAGCCGGTGGTGCTCGGCTACCCGCCCAACGCCGCGCTGGCGGCGCTCAACAAGCACGCCGCGGACATGTTCAACCCCAGGGAACTCATGGTAAGATGGGGCACCGGGACCCAACTCGCGGAAGCACGCCGCGGCGGAGTCGGAAGCCAGCAAGCCGGTGGTGCTCGGCTACCCGCCCAACGCCGCGCTGGCGGCGCTCAACAAGCACGCCGCGGACATGTTCAACCCCAGGGAACTCATGGTAAGATGGGGCACCGACACCCAACTCGCGGAAGCACGCCGCGGCGGAGTCGGAAGCCAGCAAGCCGGTGGTGCTCGGCTACCCGCCCAACGCCGCGCTGGCGGCGCTCAACAAGCACGCCGCGGACATGTTCAACCCCAGGGAACTCATGGTAAGATGGGGCACCGGGACCCAACTCGCGGAAGCACGCCGCGGCGGAGTCGGAAGCCAGCAAGCCGGTGGTGCTCGGCTACCCGCCCAACGCCGCGCTGGCGGCGCTCAACAAGCACGCCGCGGACATGTTCAACCCCAGGGAACTCATGGTAAGATGGGGCACCGACACCCAACTCGCGGAAGCACGCCGCGGCGGAGTCGGAAGCCAGCAAGCCGGTGGTGCTCGGCTACCCGCCCAACGCCGCGCTGGCGGCGCTCAACAAGCACGCCGCGGACATGTTCAACCCCAGGGAACTCATGGTAAGATGGGGCACCGACACCCAACTCGCGGAAGCACGCCGCGGCGGAGTCGGAAGCCAGCAAGCCGGTGGTGCTCGGCTACCCGCCCAACGCCGCGCTGGCGGCGCTCAACAAGCACGCCGCGGACATGTTCAACCCCAGGGAACTCATGGTAAGATGGGGCACCGGGACCCAACTCGCGGAAGCACGCCGCGGCGGAGTCGGAAGCCAGCAAGCCGGTGGTGCTCGGCTACCCGCCCAACGCCGCGCTGGCGGCGCTCAACAAGCACGCCGCGGACATGTTCAACCCCAGGGAACTCATGGTAAGATGGGGCACCGGGACCCAATGCGCGCGGAGTAAACGGACAGAGGCTTGTCCACGAAATAATCTACTTTAAAAACACAATTTTAACCGACTTCAATTTAGTACTCCGCCAAGCCACATGAACATTTCCTTTCCACTTTACCACATTAGTCCAGGCAATGAACTGACAACTTGTATGGAAAAAATGACAAATTTGGAAATAATTTATAATAGTAGATTTTTTTAATGTAACGGATATATTATCAATTAAATAGTTACCTAGAGGCAAAATCCAACAAAAAATTAGATATAAAAAAAATAACTTAAGTAGCTCCTGAAAAGTCGTAATAAATATTAATAATAAATATTTAAATCTTTATTTATATTTTTTTGTATTAAATAGAAATCAAACAAAAAAAGACAATGAATAAATAATTTAAATCTATATAATTACTTCCAGGTGGAAAGTTTGTCGGATTCTTAAATAAAGCATCTTAGAAATAACGTTTTAAAACGAAATAAACAAAAAAAACACTATTATAAATTAATGTTTTTTGAAACCGTATTTTGCCTGGAGTACATGGACTGCTTTCCGAGAGTAAATACGTTGATTATTACAGACGACAACCATTACTGTATGTAGGCCGATAATATTTGAGGAGTTCCGTCGAGGGTAAGTAATACGAGATATAAGAACTTATCATATAACAGTCATAATATATACGCTCACTTTGTATAAGCTTGTTTAGTATAACGTTCACTGCATATAATGAACGAAAGGTATAATTTCAAAATATATATTTTCATAAAGTATAACGTTATTTAGATATAATATCAATTTATATATCGATTAAAGCGTATAATATTCATAACACCTAAGGTTTAAAACATATTACTTGAAAAACTTTTCTCTAAAAAAGTTTTTCCGCTCTTTTATAAAAAAAATTAACCACGGTCTTCTAACCTATCCGCCATCCGAGTCGGTTTGGCCACGATAAGTCTTGCGCGCTAACAGAACTTTTTTTAGGTACTTTTTTCCTCTTTAGAAAAGTTATACGTTTTGTATGTTATACAAACTGAAATTAGTCAATTTGAGTGTTATATAAAAAAACGTTCCATAAAATGAATATTATGTCAATTGACCGTTATTCCTTATAAAAGTATTGGTTTTGTTATAGGTAACGTTCATTATATCTTGTGAACGTTATTAAAATGAAATTATATATATATATATATTGTTGTTATATCTCGTAGGACGCACCCCTTTTACAGTTTTAAGTACGAGTTCCGTAAGTCATCTGTGGTCTTCATCATCAGTTCCACTTCAGCAAATTTGTGATTTCCGGGTGTAAATACACTATAATACAAAATACCTAAATTAGTACATGCGTGCCTTCTATATTTGAGGAGTTTCCTCAATTCCTCATGGTTCACAACATCCAACTGAAGCTTTGATAACAATGGGACCAATCTGGAAGCATATACTTTCAAATAAAAAAAGATTTGTACGAATCGGTTCATAAATGACGGAGTTCAGAGGTAACAAACATTTAAAAAAAATACAACCGAATTGAGAACCTCCTCCTTTTATTTGAAGTCGGTTAAAAAAGTAGCCACTTTTGTATAATTCAAGTTTTCAATATGAAATGGCATTTTTTAAAGAAAGGTCTCTTCACCTATCGTTTTGAGTGGTTTATATCAGCTGCTATCCATTTTTGGAACTTTCGAAATCTCTGAATTGTACTCTTAGATTTTGTAATTTTCACGTTTGGGTCTTCTTTGTCCTGTACTCAAATAGATTATCTGATCTATGCTATAATGTCCCGCGAATATCTTTCCAGACTCTTAATTAGGTACCGTATGCAGGTAATCATGCCAGAAGTAGACACATTTCTATGCAATCATTTTAGTTTTAAGCCTTAACTGGCATTGTGTAGGATTTCACAACTTTTAAAGGAAAATGGATGGGTTTTAGAGTCTTACACATAAAAAAGAATACTCAGTTGGCTATCTAATTGCGGTTTGAACTACCTAGACCTACTGGGTGACAGTGGAGACATATTTTTCAATGGCTACTTTTTTTCGTGAACAAGCCTTGCTAATTAAATCCATAATGTTATATGCCATAATCATCATTTGACCTAAGTAGCTTTTCTCGGAAACGAGAAACGTTTTATGTAATACAAACCTAATCTAAACTACTATACTACAAAGTCTATTTAAATTGTCCTGAAAATGTTACGGTTTCTAAGAGTATATTTTTTATGGCAAATGACGATTATGGCAAACATTAGAGTTATGGCAAATGAAATTATGGATATCGAAGGTATCCGGGATTGAACAATAATAGCTCCTCGGTCAACTATCTAGTGATGGCCGTATTCATTAACGGTCAATAAGCCTATTTTAGCTAAAATGCCGCTAAAATCTGCCCTTGGACATTTATTTGTGTTCGTAAGAAAGGGACAAAACGAGCTTTTATTTATAAGAGGTATTTTAACCCATTCAAGGACCGTGACGACACGTATGCGTCCCTACGCCGTAGGCGCTTTTCGCTACATTCGAGGAAAACCACGGGATCGGCTACTATTCTGGGCACTGAATGTGTTAAGTTTTATGAATAAGGGGGTTAGTGCCGAACCCAGGGTTCCCTTGTTTGGGGTAAAGCAGCTATTCTTCAGGGGTAAAGGAATTGGTATCTGAAATGGACGAATAGATAGGATAGGGGGTAATAGCGTTAATTTAAATGGAGGGTAAAATCAGTTTTTCTAATAAGTCACTGGGGTAAAAATATTGAAAAAGTTAGAAACACTGAAATTAGGGCTTTGGTTCATAGCCGTATGTATGGGTAACTTTCTTTACACAATGCAAAAAAGTTAATGCATAGATTAGATCAAGGCCCTTAATGTACAATTTTTTTGCAATCCACCCTAACACTGTCCAGTCATGTAAAATAAACTGGTAAATCATTGCGAGGAATCAACATGTTTTCTATGGATTGTGCAACTATAGTATCAGCAAACTAGTTGAAGCCAAATTAGAAAAGTCCATTTGATTATAAATCGTATTCCTGAGGATCTAAGGTCTTAAATCCAGGAACATTATTCTGCTTCCTTATTCTGATTTACCAATTAGCTGCTTAGTTTTCGTTGTTCAACTATAGTATCAGCAAACTAGTGGAAGCCAAATTAGAAAAGTCCATTTGATTATAAATCGTATTCCTGAGGATCTAAGGTCTTAAATCCAGGAACATTATTCTGCTTCCTTATTCTGATTTACCAATTAGCTACTTATGTTCAGACTGCACCGCTTTTAACACCTAGGTATTAAAAGCAATAATGGCAATTAATAAGTTTTGCTCAAATCGTCAATCCGATGTTGTCATTAGCAGAAACAAGGTCGCAGCCAATTATAATGTATGTACAAGCTGCACGCGCGGCTTCGCCCGCGTATTGCAACGCAGGCAAACCCGCAGGATAAAGCATAGCTTATGTCCATACGGAAAGTCTGTCCTACACGGGTGAAAGAAATATTGAAATCGAATTAGTGGTTCCGGAGATAACTCCCTTAAAAGAGTAAATCTATAAGTTAACATTTTTTTCATTTCAAAGTTCAATATCTCAAAAACGGCTGAACCGATTTTGATAAAACATGGCTAAGAACACTCGGGTTGAAATTATCTATGACACAAAAAGACCGCATTCAAATCGGTCCATCCGTTTGGGAGCTACGATACCACAGACAGATACACAGATCCACAGATACACAGACACGTTATAGTACATTGTTTAACGAAGGGCGTAAGGGCTTTTGATAGGGCGAGTTTGCAATATTCTTACGCCCGTGTTATACACAATGTTTTTCATCACATTTGCGAGGAAATAAATAACTACAAAAGACAGAAAAATCTAAGTTTCATACAGCCGCACCAATCAAAAATTGACAACTTCACTTCCAGATCAGTGCTAGTGGAGCGCGCAGCTTCAATATTTCAACCAATCACAGAGCAGTATTCTTGCGGGGCTTGGCCAACTAGATTTTTTTTCAACCAATCACAGAGCAACCAGGTTTGCTTAAGCCAATCAGAGGGTTCTATATTTTAAAACTAAACTTAACAGCCCGTGGGAGGTAAAACGGCTATAACTGCTCTGTACTCTCGCAAGTAATAACGCCATTGACGAGCAAGTGTGATGAAAAACATATAACACCCCTCTCTTTGCGTCGGGGGTTAATAATAATACTTATTATTATTACCTCCAATTTATTTTTGTACGAGTTTTTCTTAAATTAGCTTTTAAACCACTGAGATTCATTGACCCGTAACACTTTATTTGCCATAATTAATCTCAGTTATGCATATTCACAACATTATTAGGAATTAAGAAAATACCTGGATAAGGAAAATCCACTCACAAACTATGGCATTTTTGACATTGTGAAGCCCCGACGCGCCACTAGCGCCTCTAGCGGCGACTTCACTCGCGGTAGCCCGCATTGGACTACCCCTACTACTACTAAACATTCAATATCCCATATAGGTACAGTCAGCATCAGAAGTAGCTAAGGAAAATAACACGCCCAAAATGACCTACACAGATCCCTATTCCCTTGACATTAGAGTCCGTGTGTAGATCATTTTGAGCACTAGGAACGCTTAGCAACTTCTGCTGCTGACTGTACTGTAGCTATAGTATAAGTTTTATCGACAGATAGAGTCTGGCTAATGAAAGCTGAACCTGAAAAATAGCGGCAAATTAAAAAAAAAACATGACCTGGTAACACAGGGTCACTCACACAGCCGCAATTTTCTCAGAGAAATTTCAATTTGACATACGACATGACACCTGACACCACAAAGTGTTGCCAATCAAATAACTTCTAGGTTCAACTTTCATTAGCCAGACTACGTTTTCGAACGAGTTTGCGTTTAGTTACAATTTGTATTGGCAACGCGAACAGCGCCTCAGGTGGTTACTATTAGGAACTACGCATTGCCATACGAATTGAAACATAACGCAAACGCGTTCAAAAACGTATATGTATCGATAAAACTTATACTATACCTCATCCATGGAGACGAGTACTAGAAAAGTGAGCGAGCATGCGATTGTTCAGCGATAAGGGCAACAAATACGCATCGGAGAGGTTTACATGGCGGTCAAAGTTCAGTCAACATCTGTCTCTGTACGGTGCGGACGCGTATCCTTCTTTGGCATTAGCTATTGTCAGCGTTTACCTGGCTTGCATACTGGATTGTTTTTATTGCATTTTCCGTGACTCGGCTTTTTTATAGGACTGTTTATTACTTAATATGTGACTCGGCGTGGGTAGGCCCCCCACAAGGTGGACTGATGACCTGGTAAAGGTCGCGGGAGTCCGCTGGATGCGGGTGGCGCCGGACCGGTCAATTTGGAACTCTCTGGGGGAGGCCTATGTCCAGCAGTGGACGTCTTTCGGCTGATATGATGATGATGTGACTCGGTTTGTGTACTGGACTGATTCCCGTTTATTTTGTGACTTGGTTTAAGTACTGGACTGAGTTTGGTGTATAACGATGGATAATTAAAATAAATGACCGAGGCGATATTTTTCTTCGCAAGAAAAAGAAATGATTTATAATTTATACAACACTTTTCTTGGAGAAACTCCAGAGGCCTTGTACAACGACATTGCGAAAACCATTGCATCGTCATTGTATTGTATAGTTTAAATACATAACCTTTAACATGACCAACCAAATCAAAAGCCTATTGTTTTATTTGGAAACGGAATGCACTAACAAAAATATAAATATTCTGAACGGCGGCATGTAAGCCTGTTCCGGCATCGAGATGCAATTGTATACGCCCAACGGCCTTCCTTTGTCCGTTTCATTTTCATACAAAATTGCAACAAAGAGGACGCTATTACCTCGTCTCCGTGGATGAGGTATAGACCCACTGACTATGTCTGGCAATAACTATGACGTGAGCGAACGTATTGGCCACGGCCTTGTATCTCACGCCGTCACTAACGTACCGTTGTCTGCCCAGCACCGGGCGGTCAGTCGCACGCCGGAGCAACTGGTGAGCACTCACATTAACACTCAATCCGTGTGTTTGTACCTTATGTTACCTAACGCGAAGCATTCGTCTCCCTTGCACTGATATATCACCTGTTTTTTATTTTTTTGATAGGGCCTAGCGAGGTGTTATCGCCCTCATATTTCGAGCAGTCAATCGGGGAAGTATCTCTTGCCAAGTTGCCATCAAATATATAACAGCACTATCTGTGCTTCCTTCCCGTCCCTGTGTTGGTGGTACGTTTACAAACAGCTATTAAACATTTAAATGATTTTTCTTTTAATATCACGATGTTGGCGAACGAGCATAGAGTCTGTCTAATTAAAACTGAACCCACCAGATTCAATCACGCGGCAACACTTTTGGTCAACATGTATGCGTATGACGTTTAGTGTTGCCGCGTGATTGAATCTGGTGGGTTCAGTTTTAATTAGACAGACTCTACGACCTGCCTGATAGTAAAGGCGACTTTAACCACTACCAGGAACACAACACCACGTACCTACAGAGTACTATCTTCTTTAAGGAGGTATTTCCCCAGTTGGGCTACTCTTCATATGCGAGATGATATTCCTCTACCTCTCTATCTCCTTGTTACTTAGTATAAAAGAGCAAGTGCAAGAGTTACGGATGATTTACGTCAGCGATAAATAGTGCCGTGCTAGGGGTGTCTGTGATAATCGCTTTCTTACACTTAAGGTTGATTTACACTCTGTTAACTGTAACGTTAACCCTTTCTCCGCCACAAAAAAAAAACCGGTCGTTCCCACCCCACCCACCGACAGTTCCGTACAAAATTACAAATTTATAGTTTTTTGATTTCTCCCTGTACCTGTAGTATAAGACAATGATTACTTGCCAAATTTCATAGTTCTAGGTCAACAGGAAGTATCCTATAAATTTTGATTCCCATGAGTGTCGAAATATACGTTTTATGCGGCATAAACGGCCGTATCTTGTTTTTACGTTAACTTAGAAGTTTGATTTTTTTCACAGCTTCAAGGGACTGTAGACTTGAGTATATGGTTTTAATTTCAACTCCGTACCTCAACGCGTTCCCGAGATAAAGGGCCTTGACAGACAGACAGACAAACGGACAACAAAGTGATCCTATAGCGGATCCGTTTTTTCCTTTTGACCTCAAACGGACTTTAAACGGAACCATAAAAATACTAGGTGGCACCCACACGCCACGCAAGTATTAAGTCTATTGTTTTTGGACTTCGTATGAACTCGGTGGCAGGTGGGTGACTACGGTGACAAACTTGAGCTCAATTCAGCGGCGGCGAATGGGTTAATTCATACAGTTGTGCCCTTTGTTCAGCCTCTGAAAAATATACAAGAATAAATGGCAAAGAAATTTGAATCAACTGTGGTAGAAAATAGAGTATATATTTTGTTTTAAAATCGAACGAAACAAACAAAACAACTGCAACTCTGTCAGTTTAGAATGGTATAAATTCCACTAAACAGGATGCCTTTTAATATGCCTTTGGGCGGCAAGAGGTTGTAAATGAGCCTTAAAGTAAGTCGTGTAGTTTTTCATTGTAATAATTTGGGTCGTGTAGTCCGTCATCACCAGTGTTATTTTTAGGTTCGTGGATGTATTTAATCTTCCCTAATTTCGGCATTGGTAATTTGTTAATTCATTGGTTTTAAATGTTTGTGTTCGTTGGTTTTATTGTATTGTGTATTCACTGCTTTAATTCATGTTGCTTCCTATTAGGGATCATCTATTATAAGTACTGATGTGCCGACGGAAAGTTTCCTCTATTGCGAATTTTTTCTGCAATTTAACATAGAAAAATTTCGGAAATATCCCTCACTTTTGTATGGGAATTGAATAAGTGATGTGCAAATTGCGGAGTTTCCAAAAAGTTGGAAAAGTTCTCGGAAATTTCTAGAAAGTTTCACAAGGAATTAAGGAAATTTCCATGTTGGAAATCATGGAAATTTCCTTAATTCCTTGTGAAACTTTCTAGAAATTTCCGAGAACTTTTCCAACTTTTTGGAAACTCCGCAATTTGCACATCACTTATAAGCATAAAAATGGTTTCAGTTGATATTTCATACTTTTGTCTTCATTTTATAATAAGTGATCCTCAATATCAGTGTAGTGTGTACCTCTATTATTTAAAGCTTTTGTGTCGTTTATTATGCACGCTATCATTTATATAATCTTAAGGAACAAGTCTATCGTAATATTGTCTTCGGTTTCCGGTATTATTAATTAAATAAAACGAGCGAAACGTCGGGATGTATTTAATACATAATATATCTACGCTATAAAATCCGTTTGGATCGTTTTATTTAACAAGTATATCGTACATTTGATTTAATCTGAATTATCTTTATTTTTATATTGGTAAATTTCATTTATTTGTAATGATTTACATGTAATTGACTATTTCCACATAACTGTATTTATAGTTCTTCAATACATTTTGACATTGTTTGACAGGACGAGAACGAAGGCCCGGTCACGAAGAGCATTCGCTTGACAGCCGCTCTGATACTGAGGAATATTGTCATATACTCCAATACGGGACGAAGGTAAGAATGAAATAGCATTACGAAGGAAGCAGAGGCAGAAATGAAATATAGCCTATGCCCACCCCGAAGATCCTGTAATATCTATCTATACAGTATATTTTAATTCTGAATTAAATCAGAATTAAAATATATATGAAGTAATGAAAACTGGCCAAGTCAAATCTAACCTACTTTAAGATCTCACATTTTTATTTAACAGCAATTGTTATAGGTATCCAATAAAGCAAAGAAATAGAGTTTAATACTTGTTCATAATGTTATTTTGTTCCTATAAATACATATTTGGATTTTGCATAGAACTTGGCACTCATTTAGATCTCCATTCTTTTCGCGGCGAAGCGCACAGCCAAGCATAATTTTTGTATTGAACTTGGCTCTCCTTTTTACATTTATGTTTTTGGTGGGATATCATTACTTTATTGAGATTTAATATTTTTTCTTGCGTTTCCGTGTTGCTCGGGAGCGCTTTTATGTAGATTTACTTCTGTTCTGTGTATAATTATGTGGTGCCGCGCGCCGCCGACGACACACCGTTGGCCGGTTGTTTAGCGCGTATTACAAGTTTTTTGTATGCTACAATTTAAAAAAAAAAATTGTATGGGGACCCCCTCTATTTTTTTACTTGTTTTTATTTTTAGATTTTTTCCTACGCTTACACACAATTACCGAGCTGGATTCCAAATTTCATCCTTCTAGGTCATCTGGAAGTAGGGTAGATTTAGGCACTATATGTCAGTCAGTACTAAAATTTACGACTTTTTGACTTTTGGGCTTCTAGATGTCCTTATGGATATAATTAAACGCACGTAGTTTTATGTGTATACGTTAAAGAGTTTTGAGTTATAGAAGGGTCAAAAGTGGCACCAAGTGGTTCGTGTAATATTGCACTCGGCGCTGGCTAGCCAGTTCCTTTGCTTGAACTTGGCTTGACACGCTGCCGCGTGTCTAGATATATGCAAAAAAGCAGTTGGGTTTTTCGCAAAATCTTTTTATTCCACTTGTTTAATTTGAATCTACGTTATTGTCTTCAGGCAACTCCGCTCGTACGAGGCGCACTTGGCAACGATAGCTCTGAGCAGCGTGGAAGCCTCGCGAACCATCGCCCAGGTGCTCTACGACATGAACAACATCTGAGAGTCGTAACGGGGCGGCGGCCCGTTCACGACGAGAACTGCATAGTAATCTCAAGGCTTGCTAAAATAGAGACAATTTTATTCATATTCGATCAGATTATGGTATACCTATTTATCGCATTGGGAGTCGGGATAGCGCGTCAATGAATATGATTCTAATCTTAACTTAATTTGGAATAGAGTCTGGCGATAGATTTCTTTGATTGAACAATATATTTATGTTACTGTTTCTATGCCGTGTGCAGGCAGGCTACAAACTTTAATTATTTTGTGTGGGAGTTTGATTGGACCCCTTTAATGTAATAAAAAAATGAGTAAGAGCTATTTAATCTTGGGTTAGGACATGCGAACGGTCTGTCAAATTTAATTAGCGAAAAATAGTACTAAATTAATCATGATGTTGAATTATCCAAGAAAATTGTATTTTACTGATAATAAAAAGCGGGCTAATGTCTTCAATCTAATGTATTCTATAAATTGAGCACCGGTCAAATGATCGTCATCAAAATCTTGGTACAGACATGTCTTATTTCACTTATTTGGTACGTAACTTAATTCTTGTTTTTAACCGACTTCAAAAAGGAGGAGGTTCTCAATTCGTCGGAGAATTTATTTGTATGTACCCCGATTACTCAAAGACGCCTGGACCGATTTGGTTTTTTTTTTTTGTAAAGGTATCCTTCCCAGGTGGAAATCGAGGGAACTCTTCAAATTTTAAAGGCACACTTGAATGGATTTGGGTACTGATTTCAGGTCGGTTAAAACTTTGTTTTTAAAGTAAATGTGTGAATAATTTCATTAACGTCTGTATCGTGAATGAAGAAACCTTTTAACACATTCAGTGGCAAACATTTCGTAGCGCTGCGCTAGTGGCCGATAGCATGGGGAACTCCGTATGTAGAGGAAAGCGGCCACCTAGCCGGTTTCTGGTACTGAAAGTGTTAACTACTGTTCCGAAGAAGGGTTATGTTTTTCGAGCGTTGTATGTATGTATGTGTGTATGTCTTATTCTTTGGGACGCACTGCAACCTAAACCGTTTGACGGATTTCGACATATGAGGTGTCGTTGGATTCCTCTTAATCGTGGGAGTGACATAGGCTATAATATTTGCAAAAAAGCAGTTGGGTTTTTCGACAAATCTTTTGTTTGTTAACATGAACATACATTTTGTATACAATCCTTATTCTCGACACGCGACTAATACTTTCGCACTCTTTCTATTTTGTTCGCTGTGGGAGACAAACGTGCAACTTATTACGACGAATACACAGATATGGAATATATTTTGTGGTATATCGGAATTGATTGTATTGTACGTATACTCTGTTAACAAATTAACTTTTTTATTTAGTTTCAAAATGTGTGTTGAAAGTGCAAAATAATGTTAAGAGCCTTTTTTTAATTTTGGTTCCTGTTTAACAATATTGGTGAATAATTTAGTGAGTATTGACTGATTTTTATATTTTTCTGTGTTGAATTAATAAACAATTTAGGCTGCTACCACACCAATACTGATGGTGATATACTTACTGATTTGTTAACAGCCTTGCTATAGGATAATCAAATGTTACAATTATATATTGCAGTGGAAACCAACGGACTGTAATGTTGTAGACTAATAAGTTATCCTTTTAGAGTATTAAGTATTAGTAATATAGGTGTAATCTGCGTGTACCTACACGAGTAACCTAGTATAAGGTGTAAATGAAGCTTATCGAAATAAAATACTGTGAAGTATTTGTTGTTTGATTCATAATGTCCTAATTTTTAATCCCCGACGCAAAAAGAGGGGTGTTAAGTTTGACATGTCTGTGTGTCTGTCTGTGGCATCGTAGCTCCTAAACGAATGGACCGATTTAAATGCGGTTTTTTTGTCCGATAGCTGACGTGATCGAGATGGTTCTTAGCTACGTTTCAACAAAATCGGTTCAGCTGTATTTGAGATATTGAACTTTGAAATGAAAAAATGGGGGGTTTTTTAACTTTTCCCAGTTGTGGTTATAGTAGGCACAACTCACCTCATCCCACTAATTCGAATGTAATTTTTACAAGTATATCAATTATACTACCTACTGTGGATTTTTATATATTGTGAAGACCCCATTTCACGAAGTCTATCACGGACTTATAATAGTATGCTTATAGACACATTGGTGTTTTCCAATTTTTTCCACGATGCACGTGATGCATATGCATCTATCCACAACTTACTCGTAGATAATATATTTCTACAGACGAACTATATAATACGCGTCGCAACCATAAGAGACAGAAAGGCTTTCATGTAGCTAAATTAAGAACTGGTCTTAAAATGGCTGAGGGCTTACCATAAACAACCTACTTAATTTGGGCGGATAATGCTTTATTTGCCTCATACTATATTTGTTCCCAACCAAAGTGACGACTGAGGCCATAAAACCATAGGCTGGCGTTATCTCTTTTGCATTGTCACCCATTGTCTTTCTTTATGGCCTCAGTCGTCACTTTGGTTGGGAACATGTATAACTTAGTTGCGGCAAATGAAAAAACCGGCCAAATGCGTGTCGGACCACGCAAAACGAAGGGTTCCGTGCCTATTAAAAAGGTCGTATCGTCATAGAAATCTTACGGCACTTACGTCCTTTTCTTTGAGGAAGGCAGTTTTTCAGCAATATCTCGGAAACCTTTCATCCGATCTTGTTCAAAACAATTTTCGGTGAATGAACTTAATAAGCGCTGTGTCCATGAATTTTTTCATATTTTTAAAATACACCGTTCAAAAATTAGAGGGGGGGGACAGAATTTTAGTGACTTTCGGGGCGATTATCTCTGACTGTGTTCACAAACCTTATATTTATTTTGAAAGGCCTATCGATTCATGTGCCACACGTGGGCTCAAGATGAAAAAAAAAATTTTGACATTTAGTTTTATGTATGGAGTACACCCCTAAAAAAATTTTTTTTAGTAATTTTAATTACAAAACTTTGTAGCGGCTAACAAAATACACCTATTCTCAAAATTTTATTAAAATACACCTTATAGTTTTTGAGTAAAATGCCTGTGACATACGGACAGACGGACAGACGGACAGACGGACATGACGAAACTATAAGGGTTCCGTTTTTGCCATTTTGGCTACGAAACCCTAAAAAGTGGAACTATGACAAGGAGAACGAATGATATATCCCTTTCTGTAATCTCAGGTTCATGATCCACAAAGATGAATATCACAAGATAACCCGACTTTAAGTGTGCCTTTCCACCAAAGCTCCAGCTACATGTTAAATGTATGAATCATATCATAGCACAGCTCTGGTGGAAATGCACCCTGAATCCCAGTTTTTCTACGAAAGCATTTAAAACTCTTTAATTACATCACACAATCCTGCCATCATCCTAGAAATTCAAGCTTTAAGGGCGTGAATTGGAAAATATTGCGTTATTTGAAACGCCGTTCTGCCTGGAGTTAGACACAATAAGGAGCGAATTTTAGATTCTTGACTATTGTTTATCTGATTTAATCGATACACGATTGCTTAACATTTCCTTGATAAAAAATATTCCAAAAGTTGGGTCTTTATTTTCCATTTTTAATTCAGGCTACTGAAACAATACATTAGTTTACGACACAATCAAGTTTAATAGGTTTAATATGATAGTATTTTACCTGATCTAAAATCACACACTAATTAAATATGAATAAAATATCATTACGTTAGGCACTCGAATTTTTACCAAAAAAGCCATTCCCGAAGAGTGTTGCATCTTTTTTTCTCGTGCGCGGAAGGCATAAGCGTGTCTCTCACAAGGGAGCGGAGTTTTCGCGAATCGACGAATCAAGACATCATCCCCTTAAAAAGTACGAGCAAAGCGAAATGATTTTTGATTACTTACCTAATACTCATTTCCGCGTTCCCTAACCATATCTCATTGTCATTGGGCTCTGACAGTTATTAAAATCAGGAGTCGGATATGGAATTCATTTCACTGTTCAATTGGACATTTTTGAAACAAGAGAAGTCTCAGCGTAATTAGATTTTTTAGAATTGATATTGCTGCTGCTCTCTATTGATTTTTCTGCGCAATGGTCTACATCTACGTTACGATATTTGTACGCCATAATTAATATTAAACGGGTCCGTAATGTATTACATGAAACATGTCAGAAAAACTAACATACACTTGATATACAATTAATTGACATAAAGTTACTTAATATAACTTAACGTTTGATATATTTTCTTTTGCTATAATGTGCTTTACTCTAATTATCGATTGATATAATAGCCAACTCAAATAATCTCAAGTATATACATCCATATCCTGGTACCATATACATTTGCTGCCGTCGGGTAACCGCACGGCAGCGTTTCCAGAGCTCACGAAACTTTTTAGACCGGGATACTTAATGACATTTAAATTCAATTTTATTGCGCGCGTCGCATCCAAACTTTGACCACACGGTGCCACATACATAAAATTCGTTTTAATCTTTTCGTTTTGTATTCTACAGCTGTAGTACTTTTTATTTACTTAAACAATAATGAATGGTCCTTTTTACTGTTTCAGTTTAGGTTTAAAATAATACCCATCTTTCAAAATTTGGAGTGTCATACCTATGTATTAGTTAATTAGCTATGTTATATTTTACCAACTTACTTTAGTTTTTGTAATTTTATTCTATGAAATATAAAAAATATTAAGTATTTCTTGTTAAATATGGGGCCGGCAATTAAATATGGAAAATAATGTCAGATGAATGTCCACCTCTAGCAGCATGGCAGATGTCACAAATCCTTTCAATCGTGTTTTTCATCACATTTTCACACGTTTCCTACGTTATCTCTTATTAATTCTATCCGACTATCTTATTAATTCTATCCGACTGTGGAACTCTCTCCCTCTTGACATCAGACAAGCAAAATCTATCGGCAACCTCAAATCCCTTCTTAAAGAACATTATTTGTCTCTCCCCTAACCCTGATTGTATTTTTGGCTGACTGTTTATGTATCATTATATTTGTGTTTGTGTTATTTGTATATATGTATGATTGTGTGTGTATGTTTATATATAGAGGTATTTATGTACGTTTATTTTTATAATTTCTTGATTTTTGATTGATAATAATCTCTGCACCACCTACTGCATAATCTAGTTTTATCTCTTTCTCCGATACCCAAAGGTTGTCTGGAAGAGATCGCTCTTCAGCGATAAGACCGCCTGTTGTCTACCTCTACCTACATGTTATTGTATTGTTTCTCTATGTAACTGCTTTGTTTGTGTGAGGTGTGCAATAAAGAGTATTTGTATTGTATTGTATTGTTATCTCAGTGGCTGTGTCTCGAATTTTGTTTTAATTGCTGAAGGTTCATTGGCCTGTTAGCATAGACACGTCCTTTTGGATAGCCCCATAGAAAAAAGTCAGGAGCTGTTAAATCAGGCGATCTGGGGGACCAATCAATGTCACCGTTTCTCGAAATTAATCGACCGGGAAATGTTCTTTTTAATGGTTAAATTGTGGCTCGTGCCGCGTGACACGTGGCCCCAGTCGTAAAACGCTCTATAACAAATTTGCCGTATCGACACAAAGTAATTTGTCATATTTGCCGCCAAAACAAAATGGCGGCAATAAAAGATTGTAGGTATACCTCCAAGTTGGCCACCCCGTACCCACCCATATACTGAAAGGTTGCTGAACGCTCTTCGTTGATGTCTTTGATGTCAATGTGTTTCGTTGCCTGTGACGCTCGCCGTGCTAGACCGTGCACGCGAAATAAATTTAAATCAAACTGGAATAGGCCCCCTTCTGTCACAGCTAGAGATGGTTGGATATAATTGTATGTATATATATTTACTAACTGTGCTTGTATTTACGTATGTTTTACTTCAGCAATTCGATGAATGACGTGCCAAAGGAGTCGTTTTCATTTTAATTGTTCGCCATCTTATTATTTCTCGTTTTCATGTCACCCTGTATGGGCTTATATCGTGACACGTCAGGCATGTCAAGCATCCGCCGGTGACAAAGAAAAGCTTTCCCAAGTTGATCGACGGCCCTCTCAATCATTACCAATATTAATATGTTGGCTCGCCCTTCGAGCCAACGCTTTGGGGTCTTTAGAGAAAACAATGCGTACTTTCCACACATTTATCATGCTTTTAAAAGATACAACTTTAGTTCGTACTTTCCAAAATGACAGCTAACTCAAACTTAGTCCCGCTTTCCACAGACTAAAGAACATTGTAGCAAAAACGCGCCAAATGCACGTTCTTAGCGGGCTTTGACATTACTGACACTTTTCTACAAATTTTACAATGTTGGTACTCTTTATAGCTATTCTAATTAACAACGAATCGTATAAACTCAGTTCAGCAATTAGTTATGTTGGTATACATGAATGAATACTACAATCAGTTAGTTATATATTAATAAGTTATATTGTAAATGTAAAAAAAAGCTAACAAATACGAGGGTATACGTTACGACGTTGTTAACGTGCGCTTGAAGAAAGTAATGTTTTGTGTAGGGGGCATTATTATTTGTTTGATAAAATCTAATTTAATCTATACGTATTTAAAATATTACTTTATATGTGTCTAACGTCATAGTTATTAATAAGCGCGAGATTTATTTCAAATAATTATGTATGTTAGGAAGAATTTATACAACTACCCAACAAACACTGATAGGCCCTAGGTTACCAGAAGCACAGGGAAGCTCAAAACAACTTTTTACAGGCTAGTAAAAGCGAAAAAGTCGTTCTTGGGAAATTGTATAAAATTCAACGATAAAATTCCAAAACAGATTACCGAACTTACTGACTCTAAATTCAAATCTGTCGTAAAACGGACACTTATTTCAAAAGCATATTATAAGATAAACGACTACATCATGGATAGGGATATTTGGCAGCGATAAAATCCTGCACTAGAAATTTGTCGTAAAATAAATAGACTTTCTACTGTAGCAATGTAATTTTATAATTTTATAATACTCTGATACTGAAATGATATATTGTATACTGTTTTGAAAAAATTACACCTCGCCGAGTTTTTTACGCCGGTTCTTCTCGAGTAGGAGGTTTACTTTCCGAACTAAACGTAGTGGTTATATTCTCTTTGTTCCGAACCGGTGGTAGTTTATCGACATTCATAGGTAATATGCCTAAATTGAAGAATAAATCACTTTGACTTTGACTTTGATTTAAAAGTGTATTTAGGGGTAATCTCCGTAACTACTGGACCGATTTCAATAATTTGGGAATGGATGAAATTTTTAGAAATGCCTGATTATTTTTTTGGTGATAGGAATAATAACAATAACCTTACTTAGCACCAGAAAAAAGTTGCAGACTTTTCAGATGCGTCATTTTTTTGAAAATATAAACAGATTCCTAACTTACGTTTTGGGTTTAGAATGGCGAATAAGAGACTTTCTTTGATCCTTCTCGTATTACAAAAAATATTTTAAATATCTGACCCTGGCAATGACAAATATAGCTGCTGCAGCTGTCAATATAATTGCCAGTGTCAGTTTACCACGGATATTTAAGATATTTTTTTTGTAATATGAGACAGATCAAGGAAAGCGTCTTATTCGCCATCCTAAACCCAAAACGTAAGTGAGGAAACTGTTTATATTTTTCAAAAATAATTGACGCAGCTGAAAAATCTAAATCTTTCTGGTGCTAAAGAAGGTAATACCTATCACCAAAAAAATAATCAGGCATTTCTAAAAATTTCATCCATTCCCAATTCTTTCACTTGTCTAGTTACTATAGGCGTTTTGTATTACGGTGCAGGTAATCCGCCGAGAGCAGGCCCACGGCGCCGCTATCCTCCGCGCGGCAGAGTTATTCCTTGATCACACGTGTCGAGTATAGTGGCCGGAACAGTGCACTGAAAAAAATGTCACTTTGGGGTAATCTTAAAATATCGAGATGTCCGTCTAAATTAGGGGCTTTGTCTTAAAATAAGGAGATATCATGTCAATATTACGCTATAATTGAAATGTTTTAGGACGTAATAGAATTGTTTGGGTAGATAATAAAATATTACGATACTTGTCATAGTAAAAATCGTCACTTTCATCGTACTTTTTGGTGATGTCAGTATGCTCCCTACTTTTAGTGAATTCATCTTAATTTACGGTGAACAGTTTTCTCAGTGTGCTCTCGGCCGAGCAAAGTGGCGAGCGAGTCGCTCGGACCATGGTTTATTTACTCGCTCGCCACTGCTCGGCCGAGAGCACTGTCTCGGCCACTATATGAGAATGAGAGAACGAGAATACATTTATTGCCTATTAGTGTTTTACATCTTTGGGTTCCCGCAGGACTGTGTCAGCTAACTTATGTCTAAAAAGACCTGTGTAAGCTGAAGGTGTTGAGTCACAGTCAAATTAAGATGTGGTTAGAATATTAGTAGGTTTCGAACCTTGCACCTATAATACTATTTAATTCTAAGGGGGCGAGGCGCCTATTCTGTTGTATAGGGTTAAATACGCCGTGCGCCAGGTACGCGTCCCCGGAGGTGTCGAGGTCTTCTATACCCAGTGTCGCGATTTCGTGCAGCATTTTGTTATTCAGGTCGGCAGCCCGGAGGTGCCACGTCTTAAGGTCCGACATGTCCCAGAGCGTCTCCGTATGTAAGCGGCCACTATACTCGGCACGTGTGATCAAAGCATTAGTATGCGCACCGCCGCGTCGACCGGTGCCGCATCGCTCCGTGTGTTCCTCGCCTATACTTGTTCCCAACCAAAGTCACGACTGAGGCCAGTGGGTCGATCACGTAACTTTTCTTACGAACGTCTGTAAGATTTAAACGTCAATTTTATATGGAAAAATGACAGTTAGATTGAGATTTAACTGTCAGACGCGCGTTCGGAACGTTACGTGATTACCCCCCATAAAACCATAGGCTCGCGTTATCTCTTTTGCATTTTCTTTCATTGTCTTTCTTTATGGCCTCAGTCGTCACTTGCGTTGCCCAAATATTCGTGTTGCATCTTTTTCCTTCCTACGGCAAATGAAAGAGAGGCAACTATGGAACGCGAACACGCAACCCCAAGTGTGGTGCCAGTAATAGATTGGACTTTTTCAATGGACATAGGCTATAATTTCAACCCTTCGTCTCCGCCTGGGTTCAACAAAATATAATAGATTTTTTAGTATTTTCCGAATGTAGAGCCCGTCACATCTTCGGTTGCCCAAGAATGATTGGCTGTATTGACAGAGTTACTTTGTTTAATGATATACCTACTTATGCCACATACAAATCACATAGGGCATATGCAGTACAAGACTACATCAGATAATATTTATATTAAGCACATAAATTAAATTGTATAACTAACATTAAACTTTTACAATAAAGAAGCCACAGCAGAAGTTTGGTACTTACTAAGATAAGTAATTATCATAATATGATATTACCAAGGAGTTTATAAACTTCTTTAAAACTACATCTATCTTCGTCTCCAAGAAATGGCTAAAAGGCAGCCCGGGGTGAGAAATTAATGAGTGAAAAATCCTAATTATTCGAGATTGCTTTACTAATGGCTGCCTTACTAATAGCTCGAAGCGCCACCTCTACCAAAGTACCTACCTACCCACACAGAGTTAAATAGGTACGATCTAATCCATACTAATACCAATCTTTTTTCGAAACAACTGAAGTACTTCACCTGTTGTTTACAAGCCGTAGCATATTTTATATTGAAAACAGCCTCATTTCAAGATTTATTGTGATACTATTAGCTTCCGCCCGCGACTTTGTCTGCGTGGATCCGGGATAAAAATATCCTATATTTTATTCCAGGCTATAAACTATCTTCAGGGAAAATTTCATCTAAATCGGTAGAGCCGTTTAAGCGTCATTGAGTAACAAACATTTAAAAATCCAAACTTTCGCATTTCTGTTATTAGTAGGATGATATTTAACGTTCTACAAAAAATTACATCATGATATATCAAATTATTTTTATTTCAAATTCATTCGTCTCACTGCATTATACGTTTTATTGTTATGTTTCACGTGACGTTTCTGTACATTTAAGCCGTAAAACGTGACGATAAAACCTATCGTGTTAGCTGGGCTGTAGTATCTACTCTTAACTTTGTGTATTACGCCCTGCTTGTCTATATGAATCGCCTAATAACTTCCGACTCATTACGCAATACTGCAGCTCTTGAACGCAGTATGCAGCCAACGTTCCGATTGCTTACCCGTATTACTGGAATCCATCATCAATCAAGCCGGCCTACATTCACTGCTTAGTCGGCCTCTTCGTTTCACTGGAGTAATTATGCCGCATACTGAAACATTGGTAGTGTGTATTCGTATACACATATACTCACGCCTGTTTTCCTGAGGGGTGGGCAGAGATCACGGATTTCCACTCGCAAATCTTTCTTGCTTCATTCACTATGTAAGTATCTATGCCTATTATAAGTACCGGATTATTTTGTCGTTCGATCTTGTGATATTTTTTTTATGAAATCTAATGCATTACTTTACCACTCAGAGTATAACTACGGATATGCCTGAATCCGCTGAAAGGAGTTGGTAAGTGATACTTTACGTAGTAGGGTTGCATTAAAATACTTTATTAATTAAACGAGCGAGCGAAAGGGACGAGATAAAAAGATTCCTTCTGACTAGTAATCGCAATCAATGTAAGTTTGATTTCCTTCCAATACGTTAAGTCAGATATACCACGAGGAGAAAATGGAGTCACGTTTCCGACACCCAGGAGTGTAATAATTCCTCAAAGTACTTGGTAAGGTGTTTTTTTTTTATCTGTCTCCCTTCATGGTTTTGTTGATGAGAAGTCTACAACTTAACTCAATTGTTTGCAGAAATAGTGATATTGATTGGTCGTCAAATTTACCCGAATCACTTTTTACCCGACTGTCTCAGGGTTAGATTTTTCGAGCGTAAGTACCTATGTATGTATGTTTGTGGAAAATAAATTGTTATTTGTTATGCAAAGCTACAAGGCTTTCTGTTAAAAGGCTTTTTTATTCATTTTATTTATAATCCTTAAATAGCAAAAATAAGTTGAAACGTGTCGTTTTGCGAGTACATACAATACAATACAAATACTCTTTATTGCACACCTCACACAAAAAAAGCAGTTACAGAGAGAAACAATACAATAACATGTAGGTAGAGGTAGACAACAGGCGGTCTTATCGCAGAAGAGCGATCTCTTCCAGACAACCTTTGGGTATCGGAGAAAGAGATAAAACTAGATTATGCAGTAGGTGGTGCAGCGATTATTATTAATCAAAAATCAAGAAATTATAAAAATAAACGTACATAAATACCTCTATATATAAACATACACACACAATCATACATATATACAAATACTATGTACATATTTACGTGGGAACAATTTATGTATGAATAATTTATTTTACCGTTGTTGTCAACAGCCGTATTCGTACAGTACCGTAATATATTGTTCAGCATATGTCAAAGATATCCCTTCAGAAGCATAACGCTCGTAAATATTTTTATTTTACTACCCCCACGGGCCTTAGAGCCGCAACAGTAAAACGAACTATTAAAATAGAAATTTCAAACGTTGCAATAAATTCAAGATGAATCCGCGGTTACTATGAAACGTCTAAACTTGAAGCACTTAAGGTGATAAAATCTGAGCGCTTTAAACTGTGACCGCAACTAAGTTAGAGAAATGAGGAATGGAAGTCTTTTAACGGGACAGTGTACTTACATACTTTTCTAGTTAATGCCTTTTACAGAGTTTAAAAAAACCGGCCAAGTGCGAGTTCAACTCGCGTGGTGAGGGTTCCGTAAAATATTGAGAATTTTCCCGTTACTTTGAATACTCAAACTTCTTATAGGTTTTCCTGTAATCTTTAGGCAAGGAACTATTTACCATATTTTTTTTAGAATTTTAAGCCTAGTAGTTTCGGAGATAAGGGGGGGAATGGTCAATTTTCGTCGTTTTTCCTAAATTACTTCAAATCTGTTTTTGCTAAAATTATAAAAAAAAAATCTGAGATGCTTACAACAACCCCTCTCATTTGATATATCACACAATACAGTTTGCGAAACTTTCTTTTTTTAAATTTTCCAGTTTGCCCCCAAATAGTGGCCCCCTTGTTCAGAATTCATTAATTTACTTTACGCGTCCATCTTTGGGTCACCAATTTACATATGTGTACCAAATTTCAACTCAATCGGTCCAGTAGTTTCGGAGAAAATCGGCTGTGACAGACGGACAGACAGACAACCGAGTGGTCCTATAAGGGTTCCGTTTTTCTTTTTAAGGTACCGGAACCCTAAAAAAACTAGTTTCTACACTGAATTGAGCATTACGTGCCAAAGCGTACCCCGGGTGGGTTTAGGGCACTACCAGAAACAAAAACCGCACGGTCAGTAGCTTATGTATGTAGCTAAGTTACGTTTTATCAGATGGATTTATATAAGAGGCGCTGTTTATGTGGATTAAGATCGAGGCTAACCAAAAAATTGGCAGAATAGCCCTTAACGTCTGTTTAATCCTATTACATTAAATAATGTTTGAAAGCAAGCAAAAGAACGAATGCCCTTGCCAGACAAAGAATGAATCTCTTTGGTAACGGCTACCCGCAACCAAAGGAATTCAGAGTGCTCCCACTGAGCTGCATCATCTGCTTTGTGGAAATGATGGAGCGTGCTTGGGAGTAGCTATAAAGGGGAGGGCAAATGCACAAAAGATTCCACTGGGTCGAAGTGTATCCGAAAGGGCCCTCAACTAGATAAGATAAGATAAGCAAAAGAACGTCATGCACGCTGTGAGATTTTTTCCATATTTCATCGATAATGCTTGTTGATTGAGTAAAAAACTCATACGGTGACCGGTGTGAAAACACAATCTAAGTATAAATAATCAAATCAGTCTGGAATTAAAAGTGAATTTCAGTTGCGTAATAGAAACCCAGGTAGGATGACCGACACGATGGATATCTTATGCGTATTGCAACCATCACTTAACCTCACATTTGTGTCAAAGTCAAAAGGCTGTTCTTTCCACCTCCGAGCTCAAAGTTCGCTCAACTAGTTAACCGAACTTAAACTTTAAATGCCTCATCACACTTTCAGTTTTACGGGTGCTCGTTAACTGCGAACTTGAGTAAATCAGTGAAACCGTTTAATGTCAAAGTCACTTTGAAAGGACACCATGCTTCATAAAATGCGGTTGGACCTGACTTCGGGCTGTTTTAGGCTGGGGCCGCATTGGCCGATTGGCAACGCGACTGCGATTTTAGTACAGTACTTGGGCGAGTTGATGTATGAAGATCACCGTCGCGTCGCTCGTCGCTTATCGCTCTACCAGTGCGGCCCCAACCGTATGCAAATATCGACGGCTTGATGTGCGACATAAATGCAATCATGCTATAGCTAGCGGCAGAAGCAGTAAAAACTGTTTTCACCTGACAAATGACAAGATAAGAGCCTCGTCTCGTTCTATCGAACGGTGTCAGCCAGTGACGCACGCTCTGTCCTATCACCTATCGCGTGACAAGGCCAACCATGCTACGGGGCCTGGTAAAGGTCGCGGGAGTCCGCTGGATGCGGGTAGCGCAGGACCGGTCAATTTAGAACTCTTTGGGGGAGGCCTATGTCCAGCAGTGGACGTCTTTCGGCTGATATGATGATGATGATGAGTTATTATCTTTATTTGTCTTACACAATGGGTTCAAAATAAAACCAATTTCCGTAAAGTTTGAATTTAGCAACTTGGATAATGAATGCCCTTATTCATAAACGTTCATCAAACCTATTATCTATCTATATATATATTACGCGAGGGCGATTTTTGTACATGACATCAGATCTACAGTTATGGTCCGATTTTTATAAATGGTATGTCATTCGATTCGTATCATGCTGGAGATTTGGAATAAGGTCTTCGTTTTTAAATTTTTTATCGAAAAAGTACTAAAATTTTTATTTAAGGAAACTACTGTGCGCTGACCACGTGACTTTGGCTGCGTGGCGTCACATGACATTACTCCTGTTTTGACTTCAGATGACAATGTAAAATAAATAAACAAGAATTGAACTCAAACCTGTAGAAACTTCTTCAGCATAAGACATTATGAATGTAGAGTCGGCCACATATGGATACAACACTAAGAAAATTAAGAAAATAGAAAATAAACAACTTTTACAATGTTTACAAAAACTGACAGACGTATTGTGTCAACTGTGGATAAATTTTTTTAGTGACATAGAGTTGTCAATATTATTTGCCATGTTTATATTTAGGTACCTACTTCAAAAAGTATACTAACTTATTTTCCCATATTCGAGATGTTGGACGAAGAATGAGGTTTAAACCCATTAATTGTCGTAGACCCCATATAGGCTTTATTTACCTTACTTAGCACAATGCCGTAGACGCCGATAGGCTTCAAATTTGAAGTAAAGATGTAGAAAACGAAACTCAATTAAGTACTAAAATTTCGTTTCGGATACCGGGGACTCCCATTGGCGACTTTATTGACCTGACTTGAATACCATCTAAATTATTTCAGGTTCAGATGATTATATTTCAATTACAGGTAGGTATGAATTGTAATTTGTCAAACCGATATGACTTAATACTGGAAAACATAAACCAGTATTAAACTACCGGTAAAATATTATTTTAAACCATTAACGGTCCCAAATACAGTATTCTTTGATCTGTACTGATACTAATAATAAACAGGTGTAATGTCTGTGAAATGTAAGTTTGTATGTTGGGGATAGTCTCAAAAACTATACCCATCCTATTCTAAAAATCGTTTCTTCAGTACCTATGTTATATATGTAGAATGGACCTACGGGGTTATGTGCTATAATATTTTATCCCATCGCTCCGTCTAGGTACTTTGTATACGCGGCGGAGCCGCGCGGGCAGCTAGTTTTTTATATTAGCTAAAATATCGTTAAAATTCGTCTATCTTTGTCTGTTACTATGACATTTGTGTTTGTGAGAAAGCGTCAAAACACATTCTAGTTAAGAGAGGTTTGTCAAGTTTCATGAATAAAGAGGGTTAGACTTTATCTTCTTTGGGTCTGATAATTCGGGTGATACGTAAGTAACTATGCGTGTCACAATTTCGTTTCCATTTACATATTTATGCGAGATAAATAAGTCTCTTGATACTCACAAATACCTAAACGAACTTGTGCGAGTTGAATAAAATATTTCCAATATACTCTCGATTAATCAAGTGGAGAGCCTTATTATTCATTCTTCAGACGTTTCAGTATAATATACGGTATTTTCTATTAACGATGATGAGTTGGGTAATAACTAGAACTGAATCCATGTGTATATCTATGTATACTAAGTTTATAAAGATGTTATGGTAATCGCAACTTGGAAAAACGATTTCCGGAAAATACAGTACACACACCTACATCGTCTCTGCTTAACTCTGTATAATTAATATCAATAATATTAAAGAAACTTATAAATAAAACCCAAGAAGACTTCCAATGATTGTTTCATTGAACAAATACTACACCTACGAAGCAAGTAGTGTTATTATGCCGGCGGTCTTCTGTAAAGTTGGGCTCCAAGTATGGGCGAGATGACACGCTATGCCCTACCTGTCAAAAACGCTGATCTTGAATAGACTGTTCCATCGATCTTCAACTATTTTCCTGCATCTGTGCACCAATGTAAAGCCCTCCACACTAGCGTTTCTCATCACGTTTCTGTGCAATTTGTTCAGCCGGTCGTTCGGTCATTACTCGCGATTGACACGGATCGGTGAACGATGTTTTATATTGGGGAGATACGACTTGAATACGTTTCACGATACTGCCCCAAAGAGTACGTTTATCAAGTTTTAACTTGGTTTGACATAGTGTCGTTAGTTGGTTCTTTCAAAAAAAGATTGCTGATTAATTTATCTGAAATCTGGACTGTTATTTGGACATACTCATTCGTTTTAAAGGTACATGGATCATTGAAGCGAGCTAGACAGAATTTTGAGGGCTTCAGTCGCCTTAAGTAAGTATTTTTACCTAGACCTGACGGGTAATCACGTAACGTTTTGAACGCGCGTTAGGTAGATCCAACTGACATTTTTCCATATAAACATTGACGTTTAGATCCACCTGACGCGTGTACAATGCGTTACGTTATCGACCAGCTGTATACGTGCTCGTTCCATCGACAACTTTGATGCAAAGTCACCATGGGATGACGGGACCATGTCACGGTAACAGTGACTGTTAATGGTATACTAAATTAGACTTACGTCGTTATTATGAGTTCTATGCTATCTACCTAAAAAAAGATAGATAACCATAGAATCTGGCATGAGAAAGATGAGCCTTTTGTCAAACGTCTTAAATTAGTATGATGTCCTAATCTTGATACTTGATATGGTAACTAAGAAGGTAACTGTTCCATTTTAATTGGAGTGTTACTGCTAATATAATTCACATTGAAGAATATAATTAACTATGGACGGGGGATTATAATTAACATTAACTAAGATAAATTAAAACTAAGTTAAATCTAAAAAAGGCTCTCGTGGCATTGTACCGAGGATGCTGGCGGCATTTCCTCGCTGAATTGCAATGCTGATGCGTTGCGCGAGAAAGCCGCCAGCTCTTCGGTCACCAGTTACATCGACCAGACGTTTCGCGATTTCTGCAAATAACTTATGCGCACTGGGACCCCACGGACCGAGGGTCTCGACGCCAAAGGGTACAAAGTCGTACTCTCTGCCGAGGCCTCTATATTTATCTATTATTTGTATATAGAAGTTATAATGTTGGCTCGCACGGTACCTAATGTTAGCTCGATATGATGTGCCTTTCGCCCGAAAACGAAATCTTTGAAAAAATAGGTGGCTGATAAATCAGATTATTATTTTAAAATAACGAACAATGGTGATGGTTTGGTTTTCGGAAATAGAATCAAAATTCTATTTCCGAAAGAACTGTCGAAATATCTCATTTTAAATAGGTACAGAGAACAAATACAAACAAAAAATTAAACCTAAGGCGGTAATTGAACCAGAGCCCACCGTTTTACAAAACAGTGTCCTCACCTCTACATTTATTTATTCTGTAACAATGATTTAAATCTCATTGCTACGTGCAGGCGCCATATTAAAATTCAATTAAGCGAAATTAAATTGGCCAGTTTTATTTTAATATGTAAACCCGTTTACTGCGCCGTATTCCGCAATTGAAGATGCAAATTGAAACTGTATCGCCCTTTTATTTAATCCCTACGCTACAGCTGCATTTTATTTGGGTCAGGAAAGGTGAAGTTAACAAGTGTCTCGCTTCTCAGCAGTGTTTTAAAGGCCACCTTAAATGTTCTACAACTTAGAAACTTCCATTAAATATATGTAGGTATACATATAGTTCAGGCAGAAACTATAGTAATTTTTTTGTAAATATTTATTCTCTTATGTATTGTTACGTACCTACTTATATGATGGTTTTATAGATATGAAACGAAAAATAAAGAAAAAAGATTAAGATTAGTCAAATAAAGATTTATTTGACTTTTGCTTTAACGTCGAATACCAACTTTCTACTCGCAGCATAAAATCACATGGAACTTTAACTCTACAATTAAACTAAAAGCAGAGTCGGAGTAACTTAATCCTAGAGCGAAAACTTGGTCTAGGCTTCTCGTTTGCTTTTGAATCATCATGAATCAGAATAAAGTAGGGTTTGGAAACAAAATTGGAATAGTTAAAGAACGACACCTCTTAGTTACCTACGAAATAAGTGTTATGTATAAGTATTTTTGATTTGGTTACAGGTCTAAATTAACCACAAATAGCTGAATAAAAGGTTGTGACAAACACATAGACGCATACGTACCGAAGTGATTACATTAAGACCTTACGACCACAGGCAGGACGACTTTTATTGATATAAGATAAATTTTGTTTATTTGACTCGTATCACTCGCATGACAGTAAAATAACATACCTACGACAAAGTACGTTATTTATGATACAATTGCGGAAAGTAGGTAATTCCCAACGAGTGACGATGACCAAAAACACGACCGTCAGGGAGTGTTTTTTATCGACACGAGTTGGGATTAACCTATCCGCACTATCATACAACATTTTACAATACATCATGCAAGGAAATAATAGTAGATTGTTTGACAAGGGGCTAAAATAAGCCATATTATCACGAGATGGTTATTTTCTCGAGCGAAGTCAGGGAAAATATTTCGAGGGGTAATATGGCGTTTAGACCCGAGTTATACACTCTACTTTTCACTTCGACTGCGAGAAAATAGTAAGACAAAGATTATCCATCCACAATCAATAACAAATTCCAAGGCGAAGAGATTGTTCAATTTAGCGGCATGTTTTTTTTTACTAAACTGCTTTGACACATATACAAAATATTGACACCACGAATCTGAGAATCACACGCCTCTGAGGCGTCCAATACACGGTGAAGTATAAATTATCACGCGATCTACGCGCTGTCTCTTTCTCATTGCATGTTATAGATAGAGACTTCCATAGTGGATCATCAGTATTTAAACACCGTGTATTGGCAGCCTGACCGTCTACAGGCGCGTCGTTGACGGCCAGATGCGTTTTTTGTTTTAATTATTGTGAATTAGGGACTAAAAAACACCTGATATTTGAAATTAATTCTGTTTTCTGATTGGTTGTTTTTAATATTAGCTGTAATCTGGTTAGTTGATAGCAAATACAAATGTGTTTTGAAAGAGTTGTGATTGGTGGATTTGATACAGTGAAGTGTTTTGATTGGTCAAATTAATTGTTTTATAAATCATAAATACGTATACATATTTTCCCTAGGAGCTAAATATACTACTTTAGCCCCGCTTGCTAAGTCTAATATGACACACTTTTCGAGCATCAGAAGTGAAAAAATATATAAATAAAAGGTGAAATTTCAACTGTCATGAAATCACATTCTCGCTCGTGTGTGGGAATATTGGCCCAAAATCCATTCCCGCACGGCCCCGCTCCGTCCCCCTCGGTTGCGGGCTTAGTGGAGTTCCCGTGTTTATGTTGACCCATATAAAGGCGCACTTTCAGAGCAAGTGCATTGCAAAAAGTAATAAAAGCACAGTCTGCAGAGGACACGTAGCGTGTTCAGCGCGACTCGTGTCATCAATTTCACTGCGTTCGCTGCGACAGCGACATATCCATTGTTATCTTTCTTAATTTATACTTATAATAAAAAGAACAGTTTAAAAATGTAGTGTTGTTCTTAGTGGTGAGTAATATCGCCAGAGCTCCTGAGGATATATCGTGGGTGAGGGACCTAGTTGCTACTGGTGCGTTCAGAGAGGAGGAGATCCCAGAGCCGTCCGAAATGCGTCGAGGAGGACCATCGGGGGGGTTTTTAATCGGTGCGAGTCCGACATAACCTCCGCGCTATCCCCGTGGCGCGGAGGTATCCATAATGGATTATCCTCCCATTAAAAGAGAAATGTCAAGTTCAAATTCAAACATTTATTCGTAACAACACAGAAAATAAGAGAAGAAATAAAATTAAATAATAAGACAGGTCAGATCAGGGACCTAGTTGGTACGAATGCTAGGAATTCTCAGACTATAGGTCAGGGGTCGGCAAACATTCTAACCAAAGAGCCAATTTCAGTAAAAAAAATATATTGTAAGAACCGTAAAGAGCCATTTACACAATGTTCGATCTCACATTTCCTTGAACCTGACTTTATAAGGGGTCCTCGAAGAGCCGCAAATGACCCTTCAAAGAGCCGCATGCGGCTCGCTAGCCGCGGTTTGCCGACCCCGGCTATAGGTAGATAAATGGCCACCAAATCTGACAGATAACGTTTCCATTGACGAGTCGAAACTGAGGCAAGTTGTGCCAACTGACTCAATTTTAGTGTGGCATTTTTTGAGCGCGTGTAACCTATCTATTTCTTTTTTTATATTACATCATTGGTCATACTGAACAGCTTTTACTATTGAACCGACCCGGAATTAAATAAAGAAAATTAGCCACGGGCGTCCTGTAGCCAGTGAGCAGCAGCTGAGCTCAGTGGCGTGCCATGGGAGAAGCCTATGTCCTGCAGTGGACTGACACAGGCTGACGAAGAAAAGGTGCTCCCTGTAGAAAGTCGACAACAAGCATCTAACAGCCCTAGAGTTGCCAGCGCTGAAATTTCAGTGTTAGTTTTTGCGTGCTGAGCGGCTAGAGGATAAATTATAGCAACAACGTTAGTTGTGAATCCATCTAACTTGATCACTCGCGACTAAAGGCGTCCTTGACATGTAAAGGGTTAAACGTAATAAAAGCCAGTCTATAACGGTTCGTAGGCGGGTCCGTGTCATCAATTTCAATGTGCAGCGCGTCCGTGATGTACGGCCGCCGCGCCGGCCGGGGTGAATTACGGTGCGCTGAATTAGGGCAGCGTTGGCAGTGTTAACTGTCCCGTTATACGTCTGGTTAACTCATTCACTGCCAAGAATCACTACGCGCTACGCTCGTAGCCGATCCCGTAGTTTTCCTCGTATGTAACGGAAAGCAACTACGGCGTAGGCGCCCGCTATGCGGGTTCCATGCAGTGACAGTGTTATACGGTAGTTGGTTGACAACAGAAATAAGTATCTGTCATAAATGTAATTTTTGGTACAAGCTTTTATTGCCGACTGTACTTTCCTGTCTACCGTCATCAACTACTTATTGAGGCGACTCTAACGAGCCCTAACTCAGAGGGGTTACGTCGGTTAAGTACTGAATTCCCATGGCCACCTTCTGTCTTCATCATCAGCTAAATGGTACTATAATATTTAATTGGGTTTACTATTGAGAGGCATAAAATCATTAATACTAATATGGTTACGCATAATTTACGCCGAAAATAAGATATGCATAAGTCACATTTCGCATAATTTTTAACGCATAACATTAAAAAGCATAAATACAGAAAGCATAACAAGCATTGTTTTGACACGGCTCGCTGTCCAAACTCTTACATCTAAAAGCTGATATAATATTTTTTTTGTAATAAACGTATTTCCTTTGTACACTTTAAATCACATTAGAATGCGAAATGCGAATTGTTAGCGTCAAATTGTCCTCTACCTTGACGGGGGTACTTGTTTCACGCGCCGCTAGACACCGGGATTTATTGATGGTCCCAGCTACTCGCTCAATGTATAATGTAAGTAGTTTCTGTTACGCTATGGAATGTTTATCTATGAAAATGTATGAGCGAGGCTAACAATCGTACATAGCTCCGGGAAATATTCGGCTTAATCCTTGTAATCATTACTTAAAGATATGTACTGAAAAACCACTGAACCGATTTAGATGGGTGTAGTCGCATAGTGACCTATTTTATGGACGCAAAATGCCCTAGACGCAAAAAGGCCTAGACGCAAAATTCCCTGGACTCGATATGTCCTAGACGCAAAATGGAGTAAATTTGACAGGCTAAAGTTTACTGGTTCAAAGTAGTTTCAGAGGGACTCTAAGGCAGGTCAGTGTTAGCGAGGAGGAGTGTCAGGTTGAACTGCGACCCTACAGCGCCAGAACCGAACACTTTTTTACTACCTAATACTCACATATGTCCGGTATGTTCGCGGACGCTCAAGTGGATGGTTTCCACGCGACACTGCGCAAGCGCTGCGCCGCGACGCTCCGCAGAGTGCGCGCCAGCCGCCACAGTCTCCTGAACGCGGTGGCCGACAGGTGGGACGGTAGCCTACTGAGGCACTGGTCCTCCCTACATTTAAGTTTAAGTCCTAACATAGTTATATAAATCCTGTAGTACTAACAATCTATGGATCATAGTTGTCCGAAATAAATGCATTTTAAATTATTTTATTTATTATATAAGTATAATTTGCAAAGCGTGATGTGCGCTTAAGACATAATACGTTTAGATCAATCTGCGTTTAGGACATCATGCGTTCAGGTCATTTTGCGTTTAAGAGATTTTCTTGATTTAGGGTACCTATTATGCGTCAAGAGGCTGCTTGAAAATTGACTCAAATTTGTTATGGGCGTGCGATAATAGGGTTAATTAGGGAATTTTCTCGAAAAAGGAATAAAAATATTTTCGAATGGAGAAAAAATTAAAGCAGGGGATTAAATAATCACAAAGTTATAAGTGTTCAAAGTTTTAAGAGGGGGTATATTCTGTCCCTTTTCCGCAAAACGCACCTTTACATATTAACCGATTGTCATTTACTATGACGTGACGTCGCGATCCCCGAGTTTTCTCTCTCTAACAAGCAATATTAAAACGGTTGTAGGTTCGTAATTTTTCGAGATATCTGAATGGGAGTGTTTAGGTCCATAGTTATTATATAATTTGCGCGTACTGTACATCCAGGGGTATTAATAAACGTTCAGAAATATCTGAACACGCCTTTATGACATTGACAATAGAGGTTATATTGTCCTTATTTATGTATGTATGGTACCTACTAATGAATTTCCGAACACCTATTCAGGGATTATCATTTGATATGTAAGGTGGTTGAAGAAACAACATTAATAAAGAATATAATGTAAAGCTTTGTATTTCCTTTGGATAATGGCAATTTTAGTATCCAGTGATGTGTTCCACTGTTGCATAAAGTGAGAAATATATCGTTTGAAAGGTCTTAACGACGGCTTTCATTCATTGTATAGCGCTGATAACCAGACGCGTGCGAAGAATATGCTATTACTCATTTTATATCTGCACTGGTGCTTTAAATAACGTTATTCAGAAACACAACAACAATGCCTCTAGTAATAGAATGATTCGTAATAAGCAATGTAGTCTAAAAACGTTTGTATGGAAAGTAATACGAACATTCAAAGTCAAAGTCAAAGTGATTTATTCTTCAATTTAGGCATATTACCTACATGCACCTATGAATGTCGATAAACTACCACCGGTTCGGAAAGAAAACCTCTGCCTCGAGAAGAACCGGCGTAAAAAACTCGGCGAGGTGTCATTTTTTCAAAACAGTATATCATTTCAGTATCAGAGTACCTATTATAAAATTTTAAAATGACATTGCTACAGTAGAAAGCCTATTTAGTGTTAGTGTATGTGCAGGATTTTATCGCTGCCAAATATCCCTATCCATGATGTAATCGTTTATCTTATAATATGCTTTGGAAATAAGTGTCCGTTTTACGACAGATTTGAATTTAGAATCAGTAAGTTCGGTAATGTGTTTTGGAATTTTATTGTTGAATTTTATACAATTTCCCAAGAACGACTTTTTCGCTTTTACTATTTAGCCTGTAAAAAGTTGTTTTGATCATTTCCCCTTAAATACTTAAAGCAAAAGGCACAACAGAAGGCACAACAGTGTTTTCGTAAACAGTACGAGCCGGTGTCCCTTGAGCTCTGCCTAAATAATAATCGCCGTCTGCTCGGCCAGATATGGTTCTGGGCTGTTATTCATGACGTTTCAATTTAATTCACACAAGCTAACCAGCGTAAGTTACAACTCCGATTACCAATTACATAAGCACTCGTATATAATTTTGACTGATGTCTTTCAAAAGCCACGCGCCCAGCATTTGCTGGTCGCGCCGGTGAGGAGGCTAGCAAAGGCTCGAAAATCACATGATGTAATAGGAATTGCACGTAGAACCGATGGCCGTTGGGGCGGAAAGGTTCTCGAGTGGCGACCACGTACCGGAAGGCGCGGCGTGGGTAGGCCCCCCACATTGTGGACTGATGACCTGGTAAAGGTCGCGGGAGTCCGCTGGATGCGGGTGGCGCGGGACCGGTCAATTTGGCACTCTTTAGGGGAGGCCTATGTCCAGCAGTGGACGTCTTTCGGCTGATATGATGATGATGATGATGAATAGGAATTAAACTTTGTAACCCTCTTCCAACTGAATTGAAAAACTGACGCCATTATCAGAGGCTAACTAAAGAAGATTTTATTGGACATGACGTGTTACGCCATTGACGAATTTAATGATAAGGTATCATTGACCCACTCATAACTAAATACCCTTAATTAGACTGATTATTACAATGTTATTAATGAATTAATTTTAAGAAATATTGTGTATCTAAAATAATTATTATTGAAAATTACCGTTACATGTAATAAAATGGTGTCCTGTCGTTTCACCAAAAAACATTTCGCCAATTTACACTTAACAACCAACGATTAGCAAAATTTTGTTTTGACACTTAATTTTTTTACAACTCAACTTTCTACAAATGACTCATTTGACTAAATAATCAATAGGCACATTTTATAAATGATCGATAGGACAAATTAATTTTTTTTCCTGTAAAAACTACCATCAAACCTATCAAAATAAGCATAAAACGTCAAATATATCTTTTTCTGAGATCAACCAATGCCAAGATAGTGGTGTAGAAAAGTTCAAGTTTTTCAAAGAACAACAGGAACAGGGACTTAGTGGCAAAACCGACTCGGATCGCGGATAGGTTAGAAGACAGAAGCGGGAGCTTTGCTCCCGCCCGCTTTCGTCTTCGAGGTTATTTTTTATATAAGAGCGGAAACACTTGTTTGCAAAAAATATTGTAATTTTGCAACACAAACATTGTAATTTTTATCCTACTCACTATGCTCAAATTGGGATATAAATCGTATACCATTGCAATATTTTTGGATTAGTATGTTATGCGAAACGATACATTTGCCAAAAAAAACTTTATTATTTAATACATTTGACGTTATGTACTTATCGAATTGAGTGTTTGTCAAGTAAACGTTTGTAAAATGAAACTTTTGCGCAATAACACGTTTGCCAAAGTAATTATTTGACGAAGCGTTTTTTGTCAAACGATAATTTGCTAATAATGTTTTGGTTATACATTAGTGAACCGCCCCACGTAGCTATAGGTGAAAACGTAGGATGTACGTAGGATGGTTGTCTTCCAGCACTTAAAAACCAAATTAATTTTTAAGTACAATACTGCTGTTGTGAATTAGCATAGCTGAACTCCCGGCATTGTTAACATCGGTTTGGATTAAACAACTGGGCAATCGCACATTTAGCTATTTATACTAGATACGGTTTTAACCCTATTTCTATGGGTATAAGGTTTAATATCGAGGCTGATTTATTTCAGTTTGGCCGTTGAGCTAATTAAGTACGAGCAATCTCATGTGTACCGTAACTATTATTAAATTTTGACAGCTTTAATATATTGTCATATTAATTTATTGTAGTAACGATGTTGTGTTTCATACTTTTACTGCACCCCGGCCGCGATTCCATTTGTCACAGTTGACAGAAGGGATATCCTTAGGATATCGCTTTTCACTTACCGCGGCTTTCGTTTAATATCTCTATCATTCTGATTTTGAGAGACCGAGATAGGTTTGAAATGCCGGGGCTCGAATCGGGCCATTGCCGAGTTTTGTTTTGTTCCGGAATATACCATTTTGCAGTTTACTTAGGTACTTGAATTCAATCGAGATTGTTATCTGTGTAGGCGGCGCAGGAATACAACGAAAGACTTGAAAATAACTTCTATTGATTTAAACTTTCACATTTGTACTAAACGGGACTTAATCGTGTAAGATTAAAAATAATAACAACGTTTTCATTGAGAAAATATATTAAAACAACTTTCCCCGCCCGAGAAATTTCACACTCCGTCTTTCTGCAACTCTTTGGCTATTCAAAAACAATTCAAATCACATTGGATTGTTCCTTTATCTAACAGCCAGCACCACACAGCAATAAAAACTACCGATGTCCCACATGTCAATGGTAATATTTACTGTATACATATCGAATAATACTGATGTATATCGAAAAATTTATTTTTGTAATGCGTTATCAAAATGAGTAACATTAACATAATTATTATTATCTGTCATTCGATGTATTTGTTATTCAATATGATAATTTTACACGTGTTTCACACACATTTTATCAGGGCGGATAATCTTAATTGAATTAAATTAACGTCACCTGACTATGCGATACTGCAAAACATATTTTAAGAACTAAGATAATTCGCCATACTTCAGCATCTCAAAATTGGCCGCTGGACACGATTTCAATGGCTATAGACCAAAGAAAACATAGAGTCCGAAGAGAGCAACCTCAATTTTAACATAGTCTCAAGACCGTGCCCAAAAGGGTTTCATCATCATCATCATCATATCAGCCGAAAGACGTCCACTGCTGGACATAGGCCTCCCCAAAGAGTGCCAAAGTGACCAGTCTTACGCCACCCGCATCCAGAAAGAAAGAAAGAAGACATTTATTCACTACACAAAAGACACACAGAGACAAAGGGAGTAAACATACAATACTCCCGCGACCTTTACCAGGTCGTCAGTCCATCTTATGGCGGGTTTACTTGATTATAATATCAATTTTGTCAACGGTTATTACACTCGTAGTATCTACGCCAAATGTCCCTAGACTCACCCCAATATCACCCGCATACTTTCCCTTAACGGGCCGAGTGCCGCCTTCAACGTTTTATTGGAATTGAATGAGTATTGTCATTACAAGGGTTAATATCGCGACATTGCGGTGGAAGGTTGGAGTTATTGCTTAGAAAGCTCGATTTTTCATTGTGAGCTCTTTATCCATATTTATTACAAAGAGGCAAGATTGTGACTTTGTAAGTGGTATTTAGAAAGTACGGAGCGACTTCCTGGACCTGGACTGGGTAGGCCCCCCACAAGGTGGACTGATGACCTGGTAAAGGTCGCTGGAGTCCGCTGGATGCGGGTGGCGCAGGACCGATCATTGTGACACTCTTTGGGGGAGGCCTATGTCCAGCAGTGGACGTCTTTCGGCTGATATGATGAGTGACTTTCAGAACTAATAATCAGATTTCAACAAGTCATCCACCAGTAATAGGTAGGTAGCTAGTTCTGCATAAAAACTAAGTTTCTATCATGTCAGTATTTATTTTTTATTTAAGGAGATGCCTTGATTTGAGTCGATTCGAAAAAAACACGTTCCCTTGTGAGAGACACGCTTATGCCTTCCGCGTATGAGAAAAAGAGATGCAACACTCTCCAGGAATGGCTTTTTAGACAAATTTTGATAAATACCTATGTAATTCAATGATAATATACTATGATAATAATATTCATACTTATTTCATTAAGTGATACATATTTTAGATGAAGAAAAAAACCATAATATAAACTTGATTGTGTCGTAAAATAATGTAGGTATAGTTTGAGTAGGCTGAGTTAAAAAAGGAAAATAAAGACCCAGTTTTTGGCATTTTTTCTATGGGGGAAATTTTAAGCAATCATGTATCGATTAAATCAGATAAACAATCATGTAGTCAAGAATCATATATCTGAAAATCAGTCCTTATTGTTTCCTAATCTAGTCAGAACGGCGTTTCAAAGAACGCGATATATTCCAATTCACGCCCTTAAAATCTTTCAAACCAAATTGGACCCATTAAAATTTAAATGCTGCACACTCTTGTAAGCCAGATGATTATACACATGTACCATCGAGCTGATCTTTTGATTGTGACGGGGTTAATCATCATCATCATTATCATCAAAGACGTCCACTGCTGGACTTAGACCTCCCCCAAAGAGCGTTGTGCTATGCATAGGGGGTAAAATGTCGTAATCGCAACTCTTGGCATGCGTGTTGGCGATCGCAGTATTTCCAACGTACTCCAAGGATGCTGCTGCCCATTCTCCGGAGGTCTTGGTCATTTTAGGACAGGAAGGTTGATAGGAACACACACACGTTAATTACACATCCAGTCGTTTAATGGTTTGTGACAATAGACTCGATGTACAATCGTCATTGGACATTATTTTAATTGCGTTTATTTAAAATATCCACATTATTAAAACCTTAGTCTAAGACCATTTAACAAAGAGAACAATAGTAGTAACTTTCCGACACTGGCAGTAGAAGCCGACGAGGTGTATCCAGCGATGCCCTGGGAGATCAGAGGGAATTTCTCCCCGCAAATGCCGTTGAAGTCATCCAGATCTATGGCCCAGTACATGATGCCTCCCAGGCCCATTTGTTTGGCGTATTGTGCCTGTGAAATGTAAGACTCTTTTAATTAATGTTGTGTAAACGGGTCATCATACTCATCATCATAACAGCCGAAAGACGTCCGCAGCTGGAAATAGGCCTACCCCAAACAGTGCCACATTGTCCGGTCCTGCGCCACTCGCATCCAGTGACCCTTACCCAGGTCTTCAGCCCACCTTGTGGGAGGTCTACTAAAGTTGCGCCTTGTTGTTTATTACAGGTACCTATATTACAGCGTCGTTGTAGTATGGGTAAGACAAGAGCGTCCTTAACGGATGTTTTATCCACAGCGATAGGTGATAAAACGATACTCATGTTATGCCCGCTGGATTTGTAACTGGCTTGCAAATTCAGTTTTATTTGATGACATGCATTTTTTTCTGAAATGGTATACTTGTCAGGATTTTGTTCAATTTCTTAACTATTTTGTTTGCTGTGTATCGATATATTTTTCTGTCTCTATCTCTGTAGCTTTCCTAGTCTTTCTTCGTCGTGGTATAAAACCATCCTCATATCAGCCGAAACACCATAAACTAAACTAATGGGGTGGAAACAACCAACGAAATATAGTCTAAAAAGTAGTCATATGAATCAGTTGCACAAACAAGCTTCAGTCAAAACCTTGACTCCTTTTTCTACCTGGCTGTAAGGACGTACCCAAGGGTAGTCTGGGGAAATTCCAGGGGCAACCTCCGGGCGACCACGCGGATGGATTTAACACTTTAACATCGAGAGATGTACCTTAGCATATATAGTGCTGGGGCTATCGTAACCAATCCATAACAGATCCTTGTTGGCGTACACGTAACTGCCAACGACTTCGGTGATGTTCCATGCCGATGGGTTGTTTGTCTGGTCTTCGCAAATCTAGAAATATCAGTATGTACTCAATATTAACCCCATATGATTAAACATAACTAAATCTTGACCACCACCACCAGGATTGCTGCAAACGTTTGAAATGTCGGTTTCAAAATTGATTATAAGAATAAATGAAACGGTGTCCTTCCTTCCATTTCCTAGCCCGAACTCTGAAAAGTTCAATTACGTGACTTGCAGTTTGTTAAGGCAAGAAACATCCCATGAAAAGCGTCAACTCGATAGTACGCACATGCAAATATCTCTTCAGAGTTACGAAAACCAAGACTAAAGCGACTTAAGACAAGGTACCTCATTGTAAGCCCATAAGCCGGCTTCTTCAGTATAAGGGCCGGTTACGCCCGCTCCGGTCACAGGCGCTCCGGTGGACGTATTGTCCAGGTTGGTCAGGGTGAAGGATTTGCCGTAGGCGCCTAGACCGAGTAGCAGCTTGGAAGGAGACCCGCCGTTGTTGATCCAGACGTGAACGGAGCTGTTCTGTGAATCAATAGACGGAGAATAATAACTAACTTATTAAGGCTCACCGACTCTAGTTGTATTTGTATTACTTGGGCCTGACACCTCAGCATGATGCTGAGCCAATGTCGGGTTCACTGCCGTAGATACACTCTTGTTTCATGTTTTAGGTAGGTATGTGTTGTTTTTGCTTATTTTATTATTTTAATGCGTGTTTTTATTTCTTTATATTGACCTCTGACACTAGTTCTGACCCGGCGCCATTTTCCTCCGGTCCATGGCTATACCTATGCAAAGGCATGAACTGATAAATAATACACAATCATATATTTCGGAGCTAACTTATCGGTGCAGTTATCGCCATTCGTTCGCTTCTCTACCAATGTGTATTACTCCAAATGGAGATCACTGAAAAACAAAAAAAACGAAACGGCTAGTTAAACCTAATGTTTTTAAACCTATTGCCGCCTTTTATCTCTGTAATATACTCGTAATTTAATAAACAATCATCGTTATATTCTCCCAATTACGACCGTTCCATTGAGATGGCGCGTTGGCGCGCCGCGATTGCTTTCCATCCGTTTGGATAACCAAGGGGCCGCGCCAGCCATCTTTAAACGCTACAGTTTTGATATTCATTAACCGCTTTCGGTGCGGTGCAACTCTATTTGTCTTGTTGGAGCAGCGGTCGGGAATGCCCAGATTTAGTAGCGCGAAAATAGAAAATATAGGGTTACTTACAACATTCAAGTTAAGGTTCGGGTGATCAGTTTCCTGGGCGTAGAGGGGCGCATTCACTCCGGTCTCGTTTTCCCAAGAGCCGTGGTAGTCATACGTCATCAGGTTGATGAAGTCGAGATGTCTATAATATTCTAAGCATTAGGGTCAGTAACAGTATCCACCAGAACCAGAACAGTGGTGGGTGTAATTAATTGAATTACTTGTAATAAAATAAAATGGCAGTTACATATTATTGTAATTACTATGTAATATAGTAGTTGCAATTACATTAATTGGTAATAAATAACTAAATTACTTTACCAAACCCGATGGCATAATTTTTTTAAATTTTAATGCATGGCCATGCATGGCCAACTGAAAAAGAAACGTATTTTGCCCTAAAAAGTTAGTTTTTTTATTATTTTCCATTGTAAGTATAAAATCTTGCAAAAAAACTCACAAAAAGAATGTTTTTTTTATTATGAAAAGTCAAACATTGTAAGGTTAGTCAAATTTAAAACTCATTTATATTTTAAGCTGATTTGGGAAATAAATATGATCAAAAATGTTTTATCAGGTACCTAAATAAAAATAATTTGTAATTGAAATCGTAATAAACTACTAATTTTAATCACAAAATGTAATTAGTAATTTAATTAACAATTACATTTTGTAATTGAATTAGTAAGTGGGCTTACATTTTGTAATTGTAATTTGTAATTCAATTGCTTTTTGCCCAACACTGTACTAGATGCGAGCTTGCAAGGCGGCGAGCGAGGAACAAATACACCTATTGCAATACAAATACAAATACTCTTCATTGCACACCTCACACAAACAAAGCAGTTACAGAGAGAAACAATACAATAACATGTAGGTAGAGGTAGACAACAGGCGGTCTTATCGCTGAAGAGCGATCTCTTCCAGACAACCTTTGGGTATCGGAGAAAGAGATAAAACTACACACATACTACTTATCAGTGGATTTTTTCCTTGCTCACTGCCTTGGAACCTCACACATCTGTGGCGGACACTCAGAGTGTGTAAGTTGAGCTATCCTCACGTTGTCTCTACATTTTAATGTATTTTCTCCACATTTATTGATTGCTCCAGTATTATTTTATTTCGATTATCTTCAGCGTCACTGTTCCCTGTGTTCTCAGTTTTAATCTCATTCGTTATCAAGTTATCATGTACCTAATCTTAGATTAGATTCATTGATTGAATGATACGACGACGATAAACAAAATGACTATCAAAGGAAAATACCGTCGTACGCCTGTACTTAAGACTACATATGTATGTAAGGAAAGAATGACGCAAACGGAGCAAATAATTAACGAATTGATAGAGAAAATGAGAGTGGATATTTATTTGAGGCGTTAGGGGCCGAAACACGCGGACCATGGGGAACAAGTGTGCGCCGACTATATAAAGATTAGTTGGCGCGTCTAATAGACACCAGTTGTGCCCAGAAGGCTGGCCTATTTAGCTCAAAGAATAAGCATTGACATCCAGCGTGGCAATGCAACCAGCCTTCTGGGCACACTACCCAGATCTTGGCCAGTTTTGTTTTACTTTATTATTTTTCATCACACTTGCTCGTCAATGGCGTTATTACTTGCAAGCGTACAGAGCAGTTATAGCCGTTTTACCTCCCACGGGCTGTTAAGTTTAGTTTTAAAATATAGAACCCTCTGATTGGCTTAAGCAAATCTGGTTGCTGTGTGATTGGTTGAATAAAAAAATCTAGTTGGTCAAGACGCCCCGCCCCGCAAGAATGCTGCTCTGTGATTGGTTGAAATATTGAGCTGCGCGCTCCACTAGCCGGAAGTGAAGTTGTCAATTTTTGATTGGTGCGGCTGTATGAAACTTAGATTTTTCTGTCTTTTGTTGTTATTTATTTCCTCGCAAATGTGATGAAAAACATTGTGCATAACACGGGCGTAAGAATATTGCAAACTCGAGTTATCAAAAGCCCTCTGCCTTCGGCGTCGGGCTTCTGATAGACTCTCGTTAGCAATATTCTACTTACGCCCCTCGTTAAACAATGTACTATAATTTTATAGTTTTATGATGATGATTAATGTAGTTGATGATGATGATGATGAGTGGAATAAAAACTGCTATAGAAATAGATTTAAGTGTCACCATACCGGCTCAGTCACGATTTCGAGCGGCAGCGGCAGCGCTGCACCATACGTAGGAGCGAGAGGCCGCTCTCCGATCTCTCGCTCCCACCATAGTGCACCACTGCCGCTGCAACTGCCACTGGTCTTGATTAGACCCTAGGATACTGCCGCTACAAACGCTAAATCAGTACCACTAAAAGCCGCAACTTGGCGAGCTCCATAAAACAACTAGTCAGGCTATAGTGTCATAAGGGTGAGCATCCACCAGACCTGTGCGAGGCAGCGAGAAAAAATACCATCATATGAAAAGCTGCGTGAGTTACGCCAACGATGCTATTGATGGATATTCTCCTCACAAACCGCTCCGCGACCTCGCTCAGATCTACAGCATAATAATGATTACACAATGTAACCTTTCTTTTCTTACACCTACTTACTCATTGAGTGCAGCAACATCGTAGGACTGGTCGATGTGGAACTGTGTGACGGCGACGGCGGACGTCAGCAGATATCCCTTGGGCGCAAAGGCTTCCTTTAACTCCTTTACTAACACCACGAATTGTTCCTGATAACACATTTTGTAAGTTACAATCTTGAAAAATGAAATGAAAATGAAAATGAAAAAAAGTTTATTCAATTAAATAACCCTTGCTTTACATTATTTTCTTCTGCCAAACTGCAGGACAGTTTTCAAACTGCAGGACAGTTTAGACACAGGACAGTCTTGAGCGGGCTACACTTTGTTTATGAGGATTTACTCGTAGCTTTGGTACTTTAATTTTTCTTCCGGTAGTTTGAATATACTACGTCGTTTGTTGGTTGTTTATATAATATTTGTTGTAGAATTTTTAACATATGTATGGTGTTGCAATCTTGATTATTTATATAGCAACATTAATTTATGGTTTTATATGGCAATAGGTAATATTGTCCTCAATTGTTTTCCTTCTATTCTTGGAAATACATAGCAGCACACAGGTCAAGTCCCTATTTTATTTATTAAAATAACTCCACGGGCCTATTAGTTCCTTTAACATAGTCCTTCGATCCGGATATAGGAGTAGTTTAGTTTTTTTTAGTTTCGTCACTGTATTGTAAACCATACAATTATCACAATAAATAAAAACCAGCTTACCTTGTCAGATTCTACACCACCCCTTTGGGCAGGGTACTCCCAATCCAGGTCTAAACCATCAAAGCCGTTAGAGTCGATGTAGTTGTACAAATTATTGACGAAGTTTGCTCTCAGTGCGTCGTCGTTGACCACCTGTATAAATAAGTTTCTATCAAGGGTATGAATAATATTACAATATTTTAATGCCAACCGTCCTTTTTTGAACAGTTGTCAATTAGGTATTCATTGAGAGAGAGCCTGAACACGACAGGTTTATCTTCTGTAGTTTAGAAGTTGCTATGACAACTTTGTCTTCATCATCAGACCGGCGTTGGTGCCATAACAGTCCAGTTTTCAGGGTCCAGTAAAATGAAAGTAATTGGTTCCTATATGTATCTATATATAAATTCATCGTCATCTAACTTACAAAAGTTTATAACATAGGCTATTCTATATTCTATCACTCGTGCGTCTGTCTATCCGTCTGTCACAGCCGATTTGCTCCGAAACTATTAGACCGATTGAGTTGAAATTTGGTACACATATGTAAATTGGTGACCTAAAGATTGATGCGTAAAGTAAATTATTGAATTTTGAACAAGGGCGCCACTTTTGGGGGGTAAACTGGAAAATAAAAAAATAAAGTTTCGCAATTATTTGTCTGTTTCGCTGTATTGCCGCTACTGGCCTTAGTAGTATTGTATCGGCTGCGTTCAGGCCATTTGCGTAAAGGCCTGTACACAAGTAGCAGTTTATTCGCATGCAACTTGTCTCAGGCCAACAAACTGCTGAGTTTGTATTATTTATTATTTCTTCCTAACTATAGTTTACTTTATGTCTCTTTTGTGTGTTTTTAAGTTTGTATGTTAGTTAAATAGTAGTTAGTTTATTTTTTCTGTTTAATTATCTTTTGTGTTTAAATAGGTATGATAGGCTTGTGACCTCATATTGATATTGATAACGTATTGTAAGCGTATTTTTGGTAAATGCATAGTAAACCATAAAATATTGTAAAAAACTATAAATTACAAAATATATTAAAAATGTATTGTGTGACATATCAAATGAAAGAGGTTGTTGTAAGCATCTCGGATATGTTTTTTTATAATTTTAGCGAAAACAGATTTGAAGTAATTTAGGAAAAACGACGAATTTTGACCATTTCCCCCCCTTATCTCCGAAACTACTAAATTTCTGAAAAAAATATGGAAAATAGTTCCTTGCCTAAAATTACAGGAAAACCTATAAGAAGTTTGAGTATTCAAAGTAACGGGAAAATACTACTCGGCGTTTTCAGTCACGTAACATACAGATAATTAAACTACGATTTTAATTATAAAATTAAAAATAAGCCCATGTTTTTATAAGAAATTAGTGTTATATTCGTATTTCTTATGGTAAAAACCATAAAAAAACTGTCATGATTGAATTTTGACAGATGAAAATACACTATTACAACTCGATCGGACTTCGGAAAGTGGTCAAAGAACGAATCACTTTTTTTGAGGCACTTGGATTTTGAATACATGTTAAGTAGTACGTACCTATAAAAGGTATAAGATACTTTTATTTAAGTAACATAATTATATCTCATTTTCGACGAGTATTTTGCTTAGCTACTTATGATGCTGACTGAACGAAATTATATAAATTTCCTTACCGGTGAAAAATTATCCGAACTTTCTACCCAACCACCAATAGCCGCCAAGATTTTCAAATCGGGATTGGACTGCCTTAACGCGATGAGTTCAGCAACGGAATCTAAAAACACATGTTCAAATACACATTGCATATACCATCACCATTTACCATTCGCTATATGTTCACGCCTCAATTATACACGTGCCTTATTAATTAATGTGTCGGTATGAAAAAAAGTCTATATGTCATACTTCTCATGTCTCTCTGAAGTCATCACTTAGTTAACTATGCTGCGATTCCGGAGGCATAGAGATCCTGCTATCGTCAACTTTAAGCTGTTGTCTCCTTCTAAATTCCTAGATATTTGCACTGTTTAACTAAGTAATAGTTACTAACTTTCGATGGACCAAAACTGGTCTCAAATAAACTGTTTTTATGTTATATTTTTATTTACGACCCAGGTATAGTACATTGTTGAAGAGGCTAGAAAGTAAGCAATAGATGGACGAGTTAGTTCGAGGGCCGACGCGTAGCGGAGGCCCTCGAAAGTACGAGTCCAGCTATTGCCCTTTCGGCCGAGGCTTAACATAGTGCTTTTCACGCCTACTGCGAGGAAATTGCAAATAATTATATTTTAAAATCAAAATTAAGTATCTAATTGAAGATAATAATACTAAACAGGCTCGCTTGCCTCGCGCCCGGCGCGGAGGAGGGGGAACGGGCGCACGCACGCCGGCCGACCGCGCGCGGTGCCCTGTGATTGGTCGATTGCTGTTTAAACTGCCCAACAAAAACATTGTTGGCCAGTTTGAAGTCATAGATGGCCTGTTCGTGCGACGTCCATCTATCCCCAGCTTTGAAGCCTGAATTCTGACCATCTTTTGCCACATTTCCGAGCAGTGGCGTGAAAACGTTATTAGTACGACCCAACGATACCTAGGTCCTCCGACGGGTCGTCGCCCTACTGTAATAATATTACTTACTGCTTTTCCCTTCGTACGTTGCGTCAATGGGGTAAGTGATGTTTCCCGTGGGCCCGTCCAGCACGAGGAACGAGTAGACGATATGTGTGCAGAGATCCGCAGGAATGTCGCCGACGCCGAAGCGACCAGCGCCGGGCCTCTCGTTTGACCATTCACCGTAATAGCAGAATACGACACCGGTTGATGCTGTAAGTATCGAAGTTTGTTTTAGAGACAAATCAATCGGGAGGTCTAAGTCAGGTCGGGTGCCGAGCGAGCGATGAAAGCGTGCCGCGGCAGCGTCCGGTGAAACGCCAGAACCGACTTTACGGATATTTTTTTTCATTTGGATGTTTTGACCAATAGACATTTTGGCAACTGGGTATTATATCCTTGGACGTTATGACACCTGAACGTTCTGATATTTACCAACATCCCGCGATAGTGCCACTGTCCGGCGGTGTTCCTGCCTTAACTACGACTCTCTTTCAAGTATCGGTCAACTAGAATACACACTCACCACTTTTTGTGGATGCAGCTGAGCCAAATCCCAGGTTACCACTGCAAAACAGGAACGCACTCAAAACTAGTAAGGTCTTCATTGCAAATAGATGTAAAAGCACTAACACGAAGGCAATGGTTACCTACATTTTATGCAAGCATATTGATATATCTTATCTATATCGAGATAGTTTTCAATACGGCAGTGATTGGTTCCTCTATCTTGAAACATAAATATATGTATTATACTTTTATAATTTATTTATTAGGAGAATCAACAGCTATATTAGCACAATAAACATTGATATTGTATTTTAACTTTAGATTCTAATGCTATGCACTAGCGCAACCGCACGAGAACGAGAAATAAACAAAATTAAAATTATAACCAATTGCAAGGTTAAATTTAAGCCTACGGCTAGTATTAACCAAATGCATGAACTATTAGACACAATAAGTAACAAAGTAGCTAAGATATTAAGAACAAAGTTCAAAGAAAAGTAACAGAGAAAAATATTAAATAGCAGCACGCTCTCTTAAAATACCTCTCGACCATTACGCCTCACGCTAGGAATTTTACAGTTGAATATATCTACACCCAGTTCACTTGACAACTTGTTTATGTCACGACTGACGCGAATTTATTCACGGTTGCCTTAATTCTGCTGAAGATAGCCTCATTTCTGATGCGATCACGTAGAGAAACTCCCAGCATAACCAGGGTGGCGCAGGCCCGGTTATTGTGGCACTCTTTGGGAGAGGTCTATGTGGTTATGTCTAGCAGTAGATGTCTTTCGGCTAATATGATGATGATGATGATGAATTTATTCAATTTCTTACACTAATCAATCTTTAAGTGATAACCCTAGGAATTAATATAGTATAAAACATTCTGATAAGTGTGTAGGCAAAATGAAATCATAGAAAGATAATGACTATTTAAAACGATAAGGTTGCCGTGTGATAACCATCCCTAGTATTTTAGGAGGCCTATAGTGCAGGAAATGTAAAGCGGTATCTGAACTAGCGTCGCTTACAACCTTTCTACACCGGCGCTGCTTTTTAAAAAAGTTATAAGAGACCCACGAGCAGCACGCCGATTGTGGGTCTCTTATAATATATATACAGCCGACTACCCCGACTTGTACTTAAGTTTACTGTATAGGCGCACGTCTGTGTGAGTGCGTCGCACCGCACGTTTGTACGGATTTGTTTTACTGCTTGTAGTATAAATATATCTACTGTGCCTGAAGCCAGCAGTGGGAATAAACGTCTGACTATATCTGACAGCCATCATAGTTCTGACGCAACGTCAGCCTAAGGCCGCTTCCACATTTACGGTGCGGATCAGTATGCGGTATTTTGTACTCGACTGTGAGCTTATGTGAGACATGGGATAAAATATAGCTTATATCTACCCTGATATTATATACTAGTGAAAGTATTTTTGAAATTAGATAAATAGTTCCAGAAAATACATGAAACTTACAAATCGTCATAAACTACCTCAACAATATTAGTTCATAGGAACTAATATTGATTGATCTATAGAGATGACTTATCTATGTTTTAACTATCGGAGGTATTTCGACATCTAAGGTAAGGTAAACGTCCCAGTGCACGACGCTGGTCTTATACATAACACTTTCAATCTTATGTCAAAACATTAGATGTGAACAATATGTGTCTATTAGGCATTAAGGTGTCGAGCATTGGGACATTTGCCTTTATAATTATAATTAGGTGTTGACACGTTCCCTCAGTTATAATCTTATTATAAATCAGACTACTTAGTCAAATAATTTGTAAAAAAATCGCACTGAAACTACATAAGACGGTCATGATGACTATCGGATCATAATTGATGGTGTCATTAATTGATTTTAATCAGTATCCAACGAGCTGATATTAACAAACAACACTGAAACTAACCCAATCGATAAAAATCGAATATAATAGGTATTCGCATTAATTATTACAGCGACTTTTTGCATCGATGTAAACACGCATTTCATGAACGCGCGACATTACCTATCAACATCACCTGTATCGATACTATACCTATGTATATTGTGTATGTATGAAATGAGAGTAGGGCGCGATTGTGAAAACAAAAATGAACCTATAGTAAATAAATACTGTACAAAGAAAATAATTAAATAGTAAAAAAAGTCTGTATGTGCGCAGCGGTAGGAATGCAATAAATAACTTGAACTTGAACTTGAGCACAGTGATAGCATAACGTAGAAAAAATAATTGCTAAATCAAAATCTCGACTAAATAGTCATTTAAGACCTTTTTATGCGATCAAACGTCATCGAGAGGCAGAGGCAAACTGATGCATGAAACTTATTGAAATCGAATCGGAACATAAGTTGTATGTCTCAAACTAATCTCTCGATTTGTATGTTTACCAAATATAATATTCACCCAACTATTGAAAGCAAGCGAAAGTCGTTTTGCAAGAGTATGTATAGGGTACCTACGGCACTATAATAAAATACCACGCGCAAACATGCCGTTATGTCGCAAAGCCCTATTTTTAGGGTTCAAGTATATTTTTTTTGCAGTGATGTTGTTACAGTATACCTACTACATAGGTAGTTGACATTAAAACTTACATGCTACAATAAGTCCCACTCAGGTATGAATCCTCCAAGGGCATCGCAAGGCATATTATAAAACAACTAATAGTCTTTCTGGTTAGTAATTACAAAATCTTACAAAACTATTTTTAAAGTATACCTAAACTACATTATAAAGAACTTATAAATTAAATTATATAAAATACATAATCCCTGGTAACCACTTGATGAATGCCAATAAATTTTCGATTGGCAATCATAAAATTGAAAAAAAAAAAAGAAAAGAAAAGAAGACATTTATTCACTACCCAAAAGACACACAGAGACAAAGGAGTAGAAATACATGACAATTGACACATATTGTGAATATCAAATTGCTGACGCGAAGGTATAGGGGGAATCAGGTTTTGCAGCAAATATTTCCAGAATTTTATTGGTGCTGCTCCGCATCCTACGCACCAGCGATGCGGTTTTCTTCCGTACAATGGCGTCAAACTCATCCGTGTGAGCTTCGGCAAAGATTAGTGATGCGCTACAGAAGCGGGGCAGCCTCAACAGCGCCCTAATCCATTCTTATATTGGACTTTGAGGGCACTAATCGAGCCTTTAGTATTGAACTGTCCGTCTAGTCGTGTGACCACTCCGTCAGTATGTCACAGGCATTTAGCTCAGAAAATAGACGGTATTATTGAAATATGCAAGATAGGTCGTTTGTGCGCTACGTACTTCATCATCATCCGCCTAGTGTTTACCCGGTTGTACTAGTTTTACGAAAGCGACTGCCATCTAAGAAACAAAGAAAGAAGAAAGAAGTTATTTATTCACTACACAAAAGACACACAAAGATCAAGGAAGTAGACATGCAATACAATTGACACATTGTGTGTGTCTTCGCGGCAGTGAAACGGTTGCTCTCTCAGCATCGTGCCGAGGTGTCAGACAGAAACCTACAGCGCTGGTTTTCAGGCAGCACCGTAAGTGACCCACGGAACGCAACACAGACCATCTGACCTTCTAATCCGGAGGGAAAACTAGATTTACTCACGATGTTTTCCTTCACCGAAAAGCTACTAAGGGGCTTCTAGACGGGTTATCATCATCATCGTCATATCAGCCGAAAGATGTCCACTGCTGGACATAGTCTTCCCCGAAAGAGTGCCAAATTGACCGGTCCTGCGCCACCCGCATCCAGCGGACTCCCGCGACCTTTACCAGGTCATCAGTCCACCTTGTGGGGGGCCTACCCACGCCGCGCCTTCCGGTACGTGGTCGCCACTCGAGAACCTTTCCGCCCCAACCGCCATCGGTTCTACGTGCAATGTGCCACGCACACTGCCACTTAAGACAGGTTATACTTAAGCGGAAATATGTGGCCGGCAACTATTGGGCGTCATGTTTTAGCATGGAAGTAAGAGTAAGAGTATGGACGACCGGTTAGCTTAATGGGTAGTGACGCTGCCTACGAAGCTGAAGGTCCTGAGTTCGAATCCCGGTAAATGTTTGTGTGATGAGCATGAATATTTGTTTCTGAGTCTTGAGTCTTGGATGTTTTCTATGTATTTAAGTATTTATATCTATTATATATATCGTCGTCTAGTACCTATAGCACAAGCCTTATTGAGCTTACTTAGGCCTAGTTCGATTTGTCTAAGAATGTTCCCTAATATTTATTTATTTATTTATAAGACGTCCATAGTTGCCGGCCACACATTTCCGGAAAAGCCCCTATATATGGAAGCCCCATTAAATATCAAATGTGCCGTAACATTTTTATCTTATTTAATTTCGAATAAAGGCAATAGGAGCAAGGAGATAAAAGAGAAATTATTTTATATTTGCCTCAACTCACCAGTCAAAGAGAAACTCTAAGAGACGGGAATATTAGGAATACCTTGTGTTTTCTCGTGCTCGTAATTTCATAAGCTTAATGAATTATTGAAGATACAAGGTCCTCGCGCGGCTTCGATCGCGTATTTCAAGGAACAAAGGCGGAGTTACGGGACAAAATATAGCCTATGCACATACGAAAAACCCATTTCGGTGAAAATAAATTAAAATAAAATCAGTAGTTTCAGAGATTACAAACTAACAAACCCAAACACAACCCTCATACATTACACAAATCCGACACAACTTACATTTCGCAAACCCAAAAGAGGCATACCTATTATTTTACTTCTAGTTACAGTTAGCAAAAGTAACTACGCAATCGAAGACGTCAAAATTCCCTTTTAATAAAGACTTTTGACGTCTTTGTTTGCGTAGCTACTTTTGACGCTGACTGTAAGTTTCACTTTACACACGTGTAATAATTTCCGAAAAAACCTGTACAAATGACCATTGTAATCAAAGCAAATTGTACGCTAAATTAACATGAATTAATATCACACCTAAACACATTAAAATTTGCATTTATATGGATTACCAGAAAAATCGATACAAAGAAGAATAGTTGTTTATATAAGATACAATAGCCACAAAAACTATAAATACACGCTTCCCGTTCAACCGAACTCTGAATTATCTCACATTTAGTAGCGATAAGATATAAATTAATTGAATAAAAGGTAATTAGATAGCTCTTGGGCTAGCTATTGCTCTATATCTTTAGCAATGAAGGTCTTCCTAGTGCTGAGCGCGTTGCTATGCATTGGTGGTAGCTTGGTGTCCGCTGAAACTGGTTAGTATTATTTGCACTTTTTTGTTATCATCATAATCATCATCTTCATCATCTATTACTAACTATAGAAAGCTTTATTAAAAGAGAAAAAACGTACAACGAGGCATTTTGTTTTTTGGGTGACAAACCACAAATAATAATATAGAACCACCCTTGGGTAACAGTCATCCATTACAACAGCCATACCTTTCAAAAGCCATAATACATGTGTAATAACAAATTACTGTAGGAATGTGGACGGCTCGAGGTTAAAATTCTGGACGTAGGTGATTATTATTTTGATTTCTCGTATCCTCACCGCCTTCGATCCAACTCAACTCTAAGGCAGGTTGGTGTAGGTACAACGACGAGCGAAGCGAGGAGGAGTGTTAAGTTGAACTGCGACCCTACAGCGTGCGAGCCAAGCGAGCGAAGCGTGACGCGGTAGCGGCCGGCGAAGCGCCAGAACCGAACATTCGCAACATTCGAATGGCTCGCAGAAATGTAGTTTTTTAATTGGCAAATGAATATTATGTCAAGTAAAACTTAATTGTTTTAATAGCACTCTTTATTAGTGAAATAAATATTTTTTTCATTTTTTTTTTTTTTTCAAAACTATTGCACATCAAATTATAGCAAATCAAGTTTATGGCATATGAATGATTGGGGCATACAAGTTTATGGAAAAAAATATATGTCAAATGAATATTATGGAAAATGAAACGATATGGAATATAAACTTATGACAAATGAAATCCGGGCAAATGAAATTATGGAAAATGACATTCGGGCAAATGATAGACAACCCTGCCAAACCATTAGAAAGAAAATCATCCGTACCTCCAAAAATGAACATAATTTTCAATAAACGTACCCTACACCTTTTCACAGCAAGCGGCGTGGTATTCTGCTATTACGGATCATGGGCGAACGAGAGGACCGGAGCGGGTGTCTTCGGGGTCAGCGACCTCCCTACGGACCTCTGCACTCACATCGTCTACTCGTTCCTCACTCTCAACGGGACCACGGGAGGCATAATTCCTCCTTCTGAGGAACCGTTGGGAGGCAAAAGCAGTAAGATATCTATTTATACTCATCTGTCGAGGCAATTTTTCACGTCTACTTAGTTTTCACGAAACTATAAACTTACAATCTTATCTGGCAACACTGGTCATTGCTAGTCATTAAGCCTATCGTAAACTCGTCATTAGATGTCAAATTTATTATTGATCGCCACCGCAGGCCGCGCCAGTGTGATTCAAGTCTTATTGATCGCGCGCTTCAATGTTACCAATTTTGCAATTCTAACATGGAAAATTAGGAGCCCCTAGACAGCGCATGTATGTATAGTTTGTATAGTCCCGAAGTGGTCTGCATTTTTCACAAGAGTTACTGTTTTACTAGTCTAAACTGGCAACGGGGAGTCGTTGGTCCAATAACGACTGGCCTTTTGACTGGTGTTGCGGATTTAGACTTCTAAAAAATTGTAACTCTTCGTGAAATGGGCTATTGGACGTTTGCTTAGCTATATAGTAATTAAGTGAGATTTGCTGTGCTTCCATGCGCTGTGTACGGGTTCCTTATTTTCAAGGACGATATAAGATCTAAAATTGAATAGTGTCCAAACTCGATTTAGCCTTTATTTATTTTCTGTTGGGTTGTGTACACAAAACAAGCTAAATCGGCATTACCAAAACAACCTACTTGTTTTTTCAGACTCTGTTGCTGACCTAATTGCATTGAAAAAATCTAACGCTGATTTGAAAATTTTGGTTGCCATTGGTGGTTGGAATGAAGGTTCGACTAACTTTTCAGCGGTAAGCAAATCTAAATTTGGTATTTTATGTTGTTTGCTTACGTCAAAATCTCGCGAGTCTTTAACAAGCTTCTTAAAGTACAATTGAGTGCAGATTTTGTATATGTAAGTCAGAAGATAATACAGTATTATGCTACCATAGACCTGGTTTGATGATGGAGACAAAAGAGCCATAACTCCTAAACTTCACAAGATATCCACCCGTAGTTCAGTCTTACAATCCTTTGGTGGCTCGGTTTCCAGGTTGTCAACAACGACACTCTGAGGGCAAACTTCGTTAGCAACTTGTACAGCTACGTCGACACCAACGGTTTCGATGGTCTGGACTTAGATTGGGAGTACCCTGCCCAAAGGGACGGCGTAGAAACTGACAAGGTAATCCACGCATTCAAGTTTAAAATATTCCATCATATCTGTTTTACTCTCCAAATGCCAAGCAAGATGATGTAAAGTCTTCTTTTTAGAGGAGTAACTAGTTAGTGTTCGTGATTATGGTTCATTCATAGCCGGGACTTCATCACAATTTTTCGCAGTTCTTCCAATTTTTCTCCATCTACCACTATGCGTGGAGAACAGTCCTTAACGACGCTTCGTCGTCGATTGGATGATGTCTGTCCGGGAACACTAAATTCCAAAGTCTTTTGTCCGAAAGCATAATAACAACCAAATTTCAAAATTCCTAAAACCATTTTCTGCTAAATGTTTTTTTCTACGCAGATGGTTTGTTACAATACTTACATGGGTGGGTTAAATCAAAAGGCTGCTTTAGCGGGACATGATTGGTTTTTGGAATTATGAAATTCGGGAAAATATGCTTTCGGACACATGCGTCTTCGGAATTATAATTAAGTCACTAGGAGTTAATCGTTAAGTATGTTATTTCAGGAACAATTCGTGACATTGGTAAAGGAGTTGAAGGAAGCATTCACTGCCAAGGGATATTTGCTGACAGCTGCCGTAGCCGTGACTCAGTCAAACATTGATTTGTCCTACAATGTCACCGTCCTCAACGAGTATGTGTTGAAATGAATAGCTAATTAAGTAATTGGATTACAATAGAAAACAGGGATGTGCTCCTTGAAAGGATAACTTAATATTTAAACAGTGACTTACATGTTGAGTCATGCTTCTACGAGCGATTTCCGCTACCAAGCGGAAAATGATGCTACTATCTACGACGTGTCACACGTAGCGTTGCTTGACCTCGAATGGGTTAAGGCCTGCCGTACACGTCGAATCCGGATCAGGTTCCCTGAGGCCTGGTTAGGGTTTGCAATCCGGATCCGACTTGTATGGAAATATCTGGATCCGCGGATCTAGATCCGGATATTTACATACAAGTCGGATCCGGATTGCAAACCCTAGGCCTGATGGTCGATCAAGTAACGTGTACGCGTGTCAGTTAGATCTAAATGTCACTTTTTATATGAAAAAAAGACAGTTGATTTGTTCTAACGTCCGTTCAAAAAGTTACGTATTAGTGTGCTTTGTGAACTTAGCGCCTTTTATAAAATAAGGATCTACAGTCTACATGGACAGATGGTCAAACGGTCAAATTCCAACCAAACCAGTTTTGCCACACTTCCAGCACTTAACATACATATACATTGTTACATTGTTATACATTGTTAGTGGTGCCTTGTTGAAAAATGATTTAAAGTTTCTTTTCAAACAAATCAACTACAAAGGAGTGGATTATCCTAAGCTGTTTGCTAAGTTTAAAGTTGTCGTGCCCACAATATTGCCACGCCCTGGCGTCTACAAGCTGTTCAAAAATAGCTCGAAGCTGAGGATATTACTTCTTTACAGATATCTGGACTACTTCAACCTGATGTTGTATGATTTCCACGGTACCTGGGACACGGTGACTGGCGTGAACGCGCCTCTCTACGCCCAGTTGACAGATGATGCGAGCCTTAACTTGAACGCTGTAAGTAATCTAAGCAATTTCCTATTTTAAAGCAGCATCCTCAGCATGCTTCTAGGTGTTCTCCCGGTTGTACCCTAAACAAGCCTTGGGCCCGCTTTGGTATCTAGTTCGAAGATTTGGCTAAGCCACTGGTTTTCACTTTCTATCTTCCAACCAGTTTTTGTTTGGGATTACACCAGGTTTCTCACAGTGTTTCCTTTACCGAAAAGCCTCTGCTAAATATCAAATGATATTTCGTACATACGTTTTGTGAAAAACCCGTGGTACGAGCCCGGGTTCGAACACACGACCTCCAAACTGAAAGTCTGTGTCTTACCGGTCAGCTACAGTAGTTTTCTATTTTAAAACGAGAAATGAGAAGCTTCGCTCGATAGAACATCGAACCATCAATCAACCAGCACGGTTAGCACAAGACGGCAGCTGTGTCGCCGCGACTTCTTCGTCGTCTTGTGATAACCGTGCTGGGTATACGTCTCCGTAACTTTCTCGTCACTTTGAGCCATGGTTAATTAATACAGTTCGTTTTGAATGTATAATTCGGACTTCTTAAATGTTTTTCTTTTGTTTCTGCAGAACAGCTCGGTGCACACCTGGATCAACAACGGCGCGTCTCCTTCCAAACTGGTGATGGGTCTGGGCGGATACGGGAAGACTTTCACGCTGACTAGTCTAAACAACACGTCCACTGGGGCGCCTTTTACTGGGGCAGGTGTAGCTGGCCCTTACTCTGCAGAAGCTGGCACCTGGGCTTACTATGAGGTATTTATGCTACTAAAAGAGGTCATCATCATCATCATATCAGCCGAAAAACATCGACTTCTGGACATATGCCTCCGCAAAGAGTGCCACTATGGCCGGTCCTGTGCCACTTGCATTACTTTTTTATTAAACGACATCAGTCCTTTTAATTAACGATGCATTCGAATATTTTTAGATTTGCGAAGACCAGAAGAACAACCCTTCGGCATGGAACGTCACGGAGGTGACGGGTAACTACGTTTACGCTAATAAGGATTTGTTTTGGGTTGGCTACGATAACCCTAACACTATCTATGCTAAGGTGAGAATCTCTTATACTCATATTCATATCCATTTACCTATTGACGAGATATAAAAATGTACATGTCAAAAATTATTACAATACACGTCATACAGTCAACGTCCAAGATTATCCTACTATCCTACTAATCCTATCCCACTAAAAAGTTTGGATGGATGGATGGATCAATGGACAATCTCAAAAACTACTGGACGAATTTATATGAAAATTTCCAGTTATGTACCTTATACATCAGAATAGGACATAGGCTATAATTTATGTCAAATTTCATCCCTTTTAGGGACGAAAAAGGGGATGAAACTTTGTATGGAGCCTTGTATTGCTCGTATTCACATATTTGCTAGGGTGCAAAAGTGAAAATATATTTTTAACGTCAACTGTACTGATGCATCACACGCAGTTGAAAACTAAAGGTACAGTCAGCTGCAGAGAAACGTGACCAAAACGGGCGCACAAATATACCTATTTATATAGTGCCTATACAGCTTTTATTCAAAATATTCTATTTATTTCACAGGCACAATACGCCAAGAACATGGGCCTGGGAGGCATCATGTACTGGGCTGTAGACCTCGATGACTTCAGTGGCCTCTGCGGAAACAAATACCCTCTCATCTCTCAAGGCATCGCTGGATACAACTCTGTTTAACTTATAAAATCATCGGCTCGGCTAGCACAAGCGCGCGATGCCGCAAAAGGCATGACAAAACAAACCTGACTATAACCTAAAGTGGGAATATCTGCCCGCTATGCGTGCGGAAAATCCCACTTCATGGCCTGAGAGACACGTAAAATATTGTACTCATCGTGAGCGATGATAAAGAAAGCCTTAGATCTCGCATTTATCGCCCTTGTCTGCGGCTTGGGCGTCAAATACCTGTGTTATGAGACGTTCTTTGTTTTACCGCTAGATGAGTAATGTACTATTTAATTAAATGTAAGTCGCGCCTTTTACGTTTCTCGCGCGTGCTAGTGCGAGCCCCGCAAAAAGAAAGGAACCGAGGAATAAATAAATGGCTTGTGATGTACATTTGGATAATTTATTCTATAACCTTGACGTAGACCTCCTTATTCATAAAACTTAACTTCTGTTAACACGTTCACTGCCAACAATTTCGTAGCGCTACGCTCGTAGCCGATAACATGCGAAAACTCTATATAGAGGAAAGTGCCTACAGTCAAAACATAGTGCCCGCTATGAAGGGCTAGCTGTGAAAGGGTTCTAAAATTTGTTTTATCGCTTCCTCACAAATCTACAAATGTCAAAGTGACAGATAAAGACAAAAAGATAACAGTATTTTATAAATACATTTATTTTCTAAAGTATATAAAGGAAGCTATCGGTATTTGGAGAGGCATTGTCATGTAGCCAGTGAGCTCTGGCTCGGACCGCCAAAAGTCTTGCGAGATCGACCTGAACTGCGGCTCAGAATCGATTTGTAGGTTAAATCGCAGTAAATATCGTCCCAGCTCCTTTGACATTTTGGATTATCTGGAAAATCTTTATCCGGGCAAGCAATTTTAAAAGCATTCATGGTATCCTCCGAGCCCGCAGTCTCATAGGTTGTGGGCTATTTCATAGGATATTTAGGAGACGTGACGTGCGGTGGATGACAAAAAGGCTGGGGAAGCAACACTCGAAATTTTGCGGATTCCTAGCCGCCAAACATAATAAGGAGGGATACTTGTAACCAAGATGGTTCATTGGGCTGAATATTTAAAATCATTTCTAAACTAGTTTTGACTAAGTCGTCTACTTACGGTAGGTATATAGTTAGTTTTGTTGGACGTTTATGAATAGGGGCGCTAGTTATTGCATTATCGCCAATTTACCTTAACCAAGTAAATTTCATATCGAGGCATAACACTGGTTATCGAGGCGTAAACAAATTGTTGAACGAATTGGGAAACGATAAGATGTGCTTATTTATGAACTCATTTCGTCACGTTCGAGCTATTAAATAAAAGCGGGCATTTTTGTTCCCAGAATTTGGTCGATCAGGGTTTTGTAATTTCAAGTACTTTTGTGCCCAAATATATAAAAAAAAACATTCAAACCATTTGGAGAATAAAAAAGGTTTTGTTGCAATCAATCAACAACATTATAGTTTTTGGAGGTTTAAACCACCATACAAAATAGTACCTACATTGTTGTAGAGGCTAAAAAGTAGGCAATAGATGGACGAGTGGGTTCGAGGTCCGAACTGAAGGTGAGGACGTCGAAGGAGGTGAGTTCATCTAATGCACTTTTTTTTGGCCGAGACATTACGAGTAGGTACATAGTGCTTTTCACGCCTACTGCTAGTAAATTGTAAATTATAATTATAAAACAAAATGAAGAAATCAAAGATGATAATAATACTACGGTGGAGTGCGGCGCGGCGGTGCGGTGGGCGTCCTCAGAATTGTCCTTTTTTGATTCGTGGTGTGTTCCAACGGAGGGTAATCACGTAACGTTCCAAACGCGCGTTAGGACAATGTAACTGTCTTTTTTCCATATAAAAATTTACATTTGGATCTACCTAACGTACATACAATGCGTTACGTGATCGACCTGCTGGACTAGAACAACATTGTTGGACAGTTTGAATTCATAATGTTCGTGTAACGTTAGCTGGACGTCATCACAGTTTTGAAGCCTGAATTCTGACCATCTTTTGCCACATTTCCGAGCAGTGGCGTGAAAAGAATATTGGCATGAAATAGAGAAGCGTTTGTATTATCATAAAATCGAATGAAAGAAAACAAAAGTGATTATTTTAATTTTTTTAATAGGCCATTGGGCGGCTAGAGGCTATCAAATATTGTGTGCAGTCTTATTTTGAGGTTAGACAATTTTGATGATATGAAACCACGCTTGATTGTTAATGGAACCCTATATAAGTATTCCCAAGAAACATGCGTGAAACAATAACAATATTACCTTGAATTAATTGAGATAATGTCGGTCGGCCTATTTGTATAAAAGGTAATTTTATTTAGTACTTTAAAGCGATGAAGGTTTTACTTGTCTTGACGGCGTTGCTATGTGGTGGCGACTTGGGTGTCTTCGCTGAGAATGGTGTGTATAGTGTACAAACTTTTGCCCGCAACTTCGCTCGCGTATACAGTTAATCACCATAAGTTTATAATACACCTGTACACATTCATTGGGTAGTTTCCACATGTTAAAATTAATAACAGTGTTGCTAAATTGATAGTAAACCTGGTGGCGCAGTTAGCGCAACCATAAAACCCTAAGCGCTGAAAGCGCAAGCTTATTGGATTGCTGTCGGTGCGCCGCGCCCGCGCCCCGCCAGCACCTACCACGGACACTTACCTACTCATCCACCGCGACATACGACGGATCGCGGTGGATGAGTGAGTGTGAGGTTCTTGAGTGGCGACCACGTACCGGAAGGCGCAGCGTGAGTAGGCCCCCCACACGGTGGACTGATGACCTGGTATAGGTCGCTGGAGTCCGCTGGATGCGGGTGGCGCAGGACCGGTCATTGTGGCACTGTGGGGGAGGCCTATGGCCAACAGTGGACGTCTTTGGGCTGATATGATGATGATGATGATGATGAAGTTTAAATTACGAAATATAATAAAACATAAAAAGTTAATGGGCCTTGAAAGTTTTGAAAAATATGATTTTTTTACTATCCAAAAGTAAATTTAAAGCTACCAATAGAATCCTTACGCTTTTATACAAACAAAATTGTATGACAACTATGGTCCTAAACGCAGTATTTTGCGACCGAAACAGCAATATCCTTGATTTTCCATGCAACGATTAGTACAAGTATGACACTGTGACGTCATGATTCAATGTTAATCAGTATGAAACGTTTTCGGCTGCCGCCAGCGAGGTCCGTCTTTAACTCAATTTTTTGGGTATTTATGTTCTTTATTTATTCCTCTCCAAAAAGTGGTTCGAATGCCATCGTTAAAAAAATTAGGACACAAGCCTATTATCGCACTCCATAGAAAATTCTACTCCCCTTTTATAATAACTATCCTATGTCTCAGTGTATGTGTTGCCAGTGATGACATATGGCACTGAAACTTGGTCGCTTACTATGGGCCTCATAAGAAGGCTCAAAGTCACCCAAAGGGCAATGGAGAGGGCTATGTTAGGAGTTTCTCTGCGTGATCGCATTTCTGAAAATGAGGCTATCCGCAGCAGAACCAAGGTAACCGATATAGCCCTCCGAATCGTCTAGCGTTTCTCGCCATCAAACGTCACAGTTTGGCGAGTTTATATAAAAACTATAAAATGTAATTTCTTTTTTCTTAAATAAATAAAAAAAAAAAAAATTGCTAAACTTAAGTGGCAGTGGGCGGGGCACATTGCACGTAGAACCGATGGCCGTTGGGGCGGAAATGTTCTCGAGTGGCGACCACGTATCGGAAGGCGCGGCGTGGGTAGGCCCCCCACAAGGTGGACTGATGACCTGGTAAAGGTCGCGGGAGTCCGCTGGATGCGGGTGGCGCAGGACCGGTCAATTTGGAACTCTCTGGGGGAGGCCTATGTCCAGCAGTGGACGTCTTTCGGCTGATATGATGATGATGATGATGATGATCCTATGTCCGAGATGAACTATCCTATGACCTTTCCAGGGTTTCTAACTATCTCCATACCAAATGACATCTAAGTGACACATTTCGCCGAGACACTGATTGCTTTTCCCAGTTTATCGGGTATACATATAAGGTAGTATATAGTGGTTCCTCAAATCATCCACAGACACAGCATCAAGCGGCGTGGTTTTCTGCTACTACTGCCCCTGGGCCATCGGGAGGACAGGAGCCGGTCGCTTCGGCGTCAGCGATCTTCCTCCGGATCTCTGCACACATATAGTCTACACGTTCCTTACACTCGACTCTTCGGGAAACCTGAAGTATCCTGCTGAACAGGAAGTTGAAGGCAAAAGCAGTAAGAACTTATTTTTAGAATGTGATATCGTTGAAGACGTATACCATATATTGATGGAATGTGTGCGGAATGAAGCCAACTGAAGATATCCTGTAGCACCTTGTTAGATGTTGGTGGGTGCAATAGCGCACTGGCTTTTCCACTGTCGGACGAAGCCAGGGCGTTATTTGAGCTAGTGAATATAGGAATGAACAATCGACGTTAAGTTGAATATTTGTTGATCATATGGAGCGTCATAATCGCTAAGCGATAAAGCTCTTTAATAAAGATTAAAAAAAAAAAACTTATTTTTCTCTTAGGGCTCAGCGACATTGTCTGCCCGTCTGCCGCATACAGTTTTCTTATTTAACTATAAGTTACTTGTTTGTTCCGCTTGCCGTGGAGACGACTGGGTGTTGGTGCGCAGAGGTCAAAACCTTTTTCAGTGAAGTGGGTCGTCGTCTGCATGAAAGAGGGCTGCACTCCTTTCTGGTGCAAAGGTTAGCCATAGCTGTTCAGCGCGGCAATGCGGCTAGCGTAATGGGCACCTTTGCACCAGGAGGGACGCGGGGCGGGTTGTTTGATACTTAGTTTTAAGTTTAGTTTAGTAGTAATTGATGTAAATTGAATTTTTGTACTTGCTTTGTGTTTTGTGTTATAATAAATAAAAAATAAATACGTATTTGAAGAAATAAAATACTATAAGGCCATTATTGCATTAGGTACAGACTGTATTTCGACGGCTATTTGGCCCGTTTTTCAGTTGAATCGAGTTAGTGCTTCTTCGAACTAGTCCGCTGAATTATGAATTCTAATTAACAACACAAGCACTTTATCTCAGAACAGTCAGTATTTAACTGACCAGACGAAAGAAGTACCTTACGTTCTAGCGGCGGCAGAACAATACTACATAGCTTTAGGTATGCAAAAATAAATAAGTGCAGTAAAGTTGTGTGTGACTCCCAAGTTGCAGAATTGTATTTAGCAAACAAATAAAGGTTAATAAGAATGCCTGACTTGGCTCAACGAAATGTTTCTAGACTTGGCCTATTTTTACATGGAATGTTTTTTATGTGATTTTTATTTAATAAAAATGTTACAGAAATGAAAACACACCCTTTGATCTGGTCTGTTTTATTTCGAACGTTAGGATTTCTATTCAGTCTTTTATTATAGTTAGAGATAATAAAGCTTATTTTAGTAAAAAAACCCAAAAACCGAACTTTAATGGTAGGCAAAGACGACGAAAAATAACATTTTCTTCATTTTAAGGTCTTATAATTGTACAATCTAAACGTAACTCTGAACATAATAAGAAAACTATGTGTATTAACTAATCAAAGATGTAGCAACTAAAATATACAAGCCGTATGAATGTATAAAAAAAAAACTTTATTTGACCATCAAAATGACGACTTCTAATCGTCGTTTGCGTCAAAGATCGAGCACCACCTTTGTTACAAGTGTTGAGTAAATAAATATATTTAATATGCTAATTTTGTGTTGTCTGAGGTTAAATTATAAATAAATAATAAAATATTTTAATTATTTGTATTCCGTTTTCGTTTTCAATTCAAAGTCGTAATAAGTAACAAGTCTCCACTTTCGTGGTCATCATTTTCGTGGAGCTATGGACCACGTAAGTGATTTATTACCACGAAAATGATTTATTAAGTGATTTCCCCTCTAATTTTAAATAAATAAAAACTTTATTTTAGTATATAATTTAGATAAGGCGTGGACTCAGCACAGTGCCGAGTGAGTAACCCATTTTTGTTTAAACATGTATTTTCAGACTACGTGGCTGATCTCATTGCGTTGAAAAAAAACAACCCAGATTTAAAAATCTTGGCTGCTATTGGTGGCGCGGTGGAAGGCTCACAGCATTTTACGGTGGTAAGTAAACCTATACTTAAGACCGCGATGTGGACGCCAGTGGGTAGCAGAGCGACAAGCGGGCGTTCATAGATTGAACTCAATCAAATCAAACGGCCGCTCCTCGCCACTAGCCGCTATCGTTCAGAGCACGGCCTAGTGATACCTAGATTAATTACATGATGTACAATCAGCAGCAGGAAGAGGGTTCACTTTTCTTTGCAGCTTAGTAAGTACAAGAGATACAACTCACATTCTTTTACCTTGAAATTGTACTGCATTGTATTTTTACATGTTTATTTATGTTTCCTGGTCAGGTGGTCAACGACGACACTTTGAGAGCAACTTTTGTTAGAAATTTGTTCACATATTTAAACGACAAAGGCTTTGACGGACTAGACTTGGATTGGGAATATCCCGCGCAAAATGGCGGGGCATCGTCGGACAAGGTATTTTGCAGTTTCCAATTTCAATTTAATAAAGAAAAATTAGTGGCACGACCTAGTTTATAAAGCATTAAACTTAATTTTCAGGAAAAATTCGTGACGTTGGTCAAAGAATTGAAAGAAGCATTTGCACCCAAGCAATATCTGCTGACCGCCGCCGTCGCCATTACTCAGGATAAGATTGATTCATCCTACAACGTGCCGGAACTAAATGAGTTGGTTTTGTTGGTTAAAAAATATAAATTTCACTCATTTCTTTATCTTTTTTTGCATAGAAGTCATAAATATAAGTTTGTAATTATAACTAGCATATTTTAACTACCTACAGACACTTGGACTACATAAATCTCATGCTATATGACTTCCACGGTTTTTGGGAATCTGTTACCGGCGTGAATGCACCTCTATACGCCCAGGAAACTGACGGCCCGAACCTCAACTTAAACGCGGTGAGCACACCTCAGTCACAGTTAGATATTAAATATATCTTCTACTTTTCACTCTTGACAAAGTGGTCGTGGTCACCAGGTGTTGATAGCAGCCTTCACAACACGCCACCATTCCTCTCTGATAGTCGCATTCCTTAAGCCTGCAACTCACTGGCGCGGCCTGCGGTGGTGGTCAGTAGTACATTTGACAGCTAATGACAAGTTTACTATTGACCGCCGCAGCCAGGCTACGCCAGTCTGTGAGAGGCCTTATGCTTGCGTTTGATGATGCATCTACACCAACATTTACTTATTTATTGCTCACATAAAAAATAAACTTAAAAGTATTACAAAAACTTTACATCTAAAGTAAAACAAATCTCTCGCTACAATAAACTTGAGCGGACTAAACTGTATTCTGTATGGCATATACCTAAATATGGACACACTTGATTAAACCGTATATAAATAAGCAATTTGAACTATGCGGTTGAGCGGTGCGAAGCTGAACGGAGACACAATGCAAGGTTACGCCGTAGAATGAATTTAAAAGAAACCAAATGTATTTATTAATTTTGAAGAGCTGAAACTGCTTACCTCGCAGGTTTCTTTGGTGTGCATCTTGGAGCGGGTGGGCGAGGAATCCGAGTAGACAATTGTCATCACGAATTTTAGGCGTAATAAAGGTATTATTTTAGCGGAAATACGGTTGACAAGGCGTATGGAAAATTATTGACAGATAGACTATTCTTTTCTTCTGACGTATTGTATTAGGCGGTGTAAGCAGTCTCAGCAGCTTTTAAGAAAGGAAGCCAAAAGGGTTTTTGCATTTATTTAAGTTCACCAGGCCAGTTTGATGATCTTCGACATTCATGACGTCATCATTCCCACAGAATCACTCTGTACACACGTGGATCAACAGTGGCGCGTCACCCTCCAAACTGGTGATGGGTCTGGCCGCGTATGGGAAGACCTTCACATTGGCCAGCCAGGATAACACTGCCACCGGAGCGCCTGTCACCGGGGCGGGGGTACCCGGGCCTTATACAGCTGAAGCCGGCATGTGGGGCTATAATGAAGTAAGACGCCAAATAGACGAGAGGATTCTTCATCCAGAGCTGCAACTGCGAAACTTAAACGTTCTTTCGTGCCTCCCTCTTATTGTATTAATTGCGATGGAGAAATAGATATATCAACGAAGGAAACGACGTATAATGTTGCGTGGCGTGTAGCGGAGCGATTTGCGACGATAGAATCCACCAATAGCCCTGCTAGACTCGCTCATGCAGCTCTTCCTACCTATTGGTCGAATTTTTCGCCTCGCACAGCTGTAGTTTATACTTATTTTATTATTAGCCTGTTAACTGATTTAGAAGCAAAATTTATGTGTGTATGTCTGATCGTGATTATTCGTCAAAACTTTTCTCGTATTCTAGATCTGCGAGGATCAAAAGAAAAACGCTGCTGCTTGGAAAATCAGCGAGGTGTCGGGTAACTACGCATATGCCAATAAGGATCTCTTCTGGATCGGCTACGATAATCCTAACACCATATTTGCAAAGGTTTGTTTAGAAATGTACAATTTACAAAACTTAGGACTTGGATATTATGGGTGATCATAAAGGTAAACGGATATAACAACCCTCAAACAAGGGAAGTCGGGACTATTGATGTGCCCTTGCAAATATTTTTCCCAGGAAAACTCACCAGTATCGCATGTGAGATATTTCCGTGAGGTGGTCTGATGAAATGGCCAAGAACGGAAGCTGGGATCCTGATAATTAAGAGTTTTTTTTTAAATATTATATAATATATATGACCCATATCATATACCGCAATTGCATTTTAACGACCTGTTTATGACAGTTGGTACTGACCATGCCTACGAAGCTAGATTTCCTACGAGTATTAGGTTCGAATCCCGGTAAGGGCATTTATTTGTGTGATGAGCACGAATATTTGTTCCTGTGTCATGGATGTTTTCTATGTAATTAAGTAATTATTTTTCTATATAGTAGGTAGTTCTCATAGTACAAGCTTTGTTTGGTTTGGGACTAGGTCGATTTGTGTAAGATTGTCCGCAAATATTTTATTAATTTATTTTAGAATTATATCAAGTCTATTAATTCAAAAGTGGTAGAACATTTTCTTGGTTGACTGAACAAATTTTTAATCATACTCGTATTTGATTTGTAATATTCATGAAGCCTGTGCCCAGAAGTGGCAAGTATATCCAATGATGATGATTGTTCAATTCCCAGGCACGATACGCCAAACAAATGGGCCTGGGAGGCATCATGTTCTGGGCTGTGGATCTGGATGACTTCAGTGGCCTCTGCGAGGGCAAATACCCTCTCATCTCTCAGGGCATTGCTGGATATAATTCTGTCTAATTTATACAAATAATTAATCGGTGTTACCACGAAGCGAGTTCATAATGAAGAGTTGTGTATGTCGTTGTCATTATTTTGTGGCAATTATCATTAAAGAGTGGCAAATGTAGAACACATTTTCTGCCTGGAATGTAGGGCCATACGCATTTTTGTGCGTGCTGATGTTACTACCATATCTATGTAATTTTACGCTTTATTCAGAATATAACTCTCTATCTAGAAAAATACGCTAATTAAAGACTTATTTTAGATACATAAATTTATCATTACATTAACTTTATGTAGTTGCATCTACATAATATTGCGGACGCAACAGCCTACAACATTGTTTTTTGGTTTAATTTTACTAATTAAGGATTTTGTTAAATTTTTATAACTTAACTTGTATTCGAATAGCTTGAAAGGTCGCCGATGACCTTTCACAAAAGAACCCATTTTTAAGTTGTCATGCCACGAAAACCACTATATATTTATAATTATACCTTATCTTATTGTGTGTGATACTAAAATTAATTTTAAAAAGTTGACACGTTTTAATAAATAGGTACTAAGTCCAGTTGAAAACCGCCCCATATTTCCACCACATCCATTGGCAGCCGTAGTCAAATATATGTTTTCACACGATCTTTTCTTCGATACGTTAAACCTCGCTAACCGGTGCGTAGCGCCTCGTGTTAAATCGCACTCCCTACAGCAAATATTGTATTAGGATACCCCTTCAACCCACCAAGTGTTATTACAGGTACTCCAACCTATCTTTGCCATTGCAAGGGCCTTATAGCCATCAGGATAGAGTCCAATTTCATGTAATATTAAGTTAAGGTAAGTTGGTTAGACGCCCGATCAGGCGCTCAGCGGTTTCAGGTGTGAACTCCTTTGAAACGTAAGTGCATTGAGCCGAAAGTTGAACAGTCGCAATTTCAACCTTATCACGCTTAAATTGAATTTTAATTCGTTTACTGTGGGCCTTTTTAAGTGGTCACATCCTGATTAATCCTTTAGGGTACGTAAAGTGTAACCAACCCATTGTGCAAGTATTTCTTGTGTTCTTCTTGTACTAATGTTAGGAGTACCTTCCCTATATTCAGTTTAAGGTTAGAAACTTGAGTGTCATTCCCTGCCCAACTGGGGAAGTACCTCCACCAGTCCATAATAACGCCACTACTTGCTCTGTAGGTATGTGGTGTTGTGCTCCTGGTGGTGATGAGGTAGCCATAGTTGCCTACTTTCCTAAAAAAATCTATTTAGTCCGTCAGTTAGATTATCAAAAAATATTGGACACGTATTTTTTATGTTGTTAGTCAAACAAAAAATTATGACGATTATATATAGCCCGTTAAAGTTCCGCGTGACGTCGTACACTTTTTAGCATAATGTGAACTCGAACCCAACGGGCTATGACTGCATCATTTTTTGTAGGTATATGACAAACAGAAAATACGTGTAACATATTTTTTGATAATCTGACGGATTAAATTCTAATTTTTTTACTTAGGAAAGTACCCAGTTTCCGAGGACGCACTGTATTGAGAGTGAGGGACCCACATTAGTCCCCAGCTTGATCAACACAATGAATCCTCAAGTCAGTAAATGGTCGGCAATGCGCAAATGATTCACGGAGTCGCAAGCGTCTATAGGCTACGGAGTCTCCTTTAAAATATGCCAAATAAACGTTTATTATTATTATTATTTGTATCAGCGCAGAGGCCCTTTAAAACAGAAATTATCTAAATGTACGGTACGCGGTATGCGCTGTGTGCGCATGTTCGAACTAAACGGCTGCTTGGCATCCTTTTGACACCCTGCCCCAACCCTGCCCTCACTTCCGCATAAGTCCGCATAATGGCAATGTGTATCCTTTTTGTGGGGCCAATTTTCGGCGCTGGTTAGACTTCTATGGTTTCTTCGTTCGCTGGAAATTCCAGACTAAAACGAATACTGTAATGTTATAAAAGTTTCGATAAAATGAAATATGCATCAAAATTCCCATTCCAGTTGCAAACATCTAAGCAGAGCCTTTTAGTGACGTCTCGTAAAAGTCAAAGAGCAATAACGGCTCCTAATAAATTCAGCAAGGCATCGGCTTTGAATATAAAACATTCTGCGGACGTATTGCAGCTGCCATGCTCGCTGAGTGCAACCTGACTATGTTATGTCACAGCTGGAAGTTTACTGCAGTAAGTACTTCCACCTTATAGAAGATTAGAAGATCGTTATAACAGCTCTGCTTGCTCTGTGGGTATTTGGTGTAGCTGCCGAGGATGCGATGTGTTGAGAGTAAAGAGTGCCTTTTGTCTCTAGCTGGCATCAAAATGAATCATCAAATCCATAATAAGTCAGCAAAGCGCTTGTCATTATTCTGGAGTAGCAAGCGTCCATAGACTACGGTGTTGTCTTACAATCAGGCTGGCCGTTGGTTATTTGCCATCATTAAATTTTCCAGCATTAAAAAAACAGGACAAGGGCGAGTCGGACTTGCCCACCGAGGGTTACGTACAAAACTACAAATGTGTAGTTTTCAGATTTTTCCTGTACTTGAAGTATAAGACGATATTACTTGCCTAATTTTATAGTTCTAGGACGATGGAAAGTACCCTATAAATTTTGATTACCTTGAGAGTGTCGAAATCGTTTTTGCGGCATAAACGGCCGTATCTTTCCAGGGGCCCGATTCAAGATTCAAAATTTGACGTCCCTGTCATGTCATATGGATATCACTACTTTAAATTAATGTCTGTCTTTAAAAATCTGAATGATTGAGATATGAAAGAAAAGTGATATCTTGGGAATCTTCCTAGATTTCTAGAGGCAGCATTAATAATGTACTCTTGCTCTTCAGCGATAAGACCGGCTTTTGTCTACCTCTACCTACATGTTATTGTATTGTTTCTCCCTGTAACTGCTTTGTTTGTGTGAGGTGTGCAACAAAGAGTATTTGTATTGTATTGTATGCTCACAAAATCACACATTTATATCACGTTTGTTTTCTTTATTATTATAAGCGCTGGTGAACTCGTGTAGTTATCTCATCAAAAAAATGCCCAAGCTGATTTAGGCTAAGACTTTTAATCGAACTCACACTATTTGTACCATTATCAAACAATAGTTACGCACGGGGTCATAAAATGTGAAACAAGACGCGCCTCTATGGCGTTCTCTGTCGCACCAATCATGTCAGGTAACTGTCCTGTTCCCAAATTTTATAGCTCCGTGCGCAGCGAGTAGGTAGGTACCTATTTTATAATATAGTAGGTATTCGAAGTCACCCAAAGGGCAATGGAGAGGGCTATGGTGGGAGTATCTCTGCGTGATCGCATCAGAAATGAGGCTATCCGCAGCAGAACCAAGGTAACCGAAATAGCCCTCTGAATCGCTAAACTTAAGTGGCAGTGGGCGGGGCACATTGCACGTAGAACCGATGGCCTTTGGGGCGGAAAAGTTCTCGAGTACCCGAAGGTGCAGCGTGGGTAGGCTACCACAAGGTGGACTGATGACCTGGTAAAGGTCGCTGGAGTCCGCTGGATTCGGGTGGCGCAGGACCGGTCATTGTGGCACTCTTTGGGGGAGGCCTATGTCCAGCAGTGGGCGTCTTTCGGATGATATGATGATGCTGATAAGGTATTTAACGTTCGTTAGAATAAATCTTGCCCCTGAACTTTCGTTTTCCCACTGTTTTCAATGCCTGCACTGTTTCACCCGAAGACATATGTTTGAAATGATATTCTTAGGTTACTTTGTCGTTCACCGTGTGATATTTTGTCTGGAGCCACAGTTGCGGAGAAACGGAATTCCCTTTGCTTGTGATTTTGCTTACAAAGTCTGCACAACGCTCGTCGTGAGATTGTGATTTGTTTGACAATGCTTTCTTTACCGAAACTTTGGTTTTGAATAAACTGAACTCAAATCCTAGGCTTTTGAGAGAAAGGCTAGAATAAAATTTACTTTCAGAATCAAAATAAGTAGCTTTTTATACCAAACGTTTACTGCATTGAGAAATTAGATCGGTTCCCCAAACTCGTTAATTCCGCGTAGCAGAATTTCCATTCGCGTTTTTGCCCACTTTTTATTTTTCTTAATCAATTTAATTAGATACATATTTTACGCAATTATTGAATGTATTATATTATGCACGTTGCCTATCCCTGTAAGTTTGGCGACACTAATAGGTATGTAATTCCATCTAGTGAATAGTTTGTCTTTAAGTTATGAATCTTTTTGTGCACACACTGTTTAGAATTATAGTCCAGATCTAGACACTAAGTTACTGTATGAATGACTGTAATTTGTTGTATGAGCCTAATAAATAAATAAATAAATATTTCATATACGCAAGTGTTGACAAACGGATTGCTTTCTAGGCGCGGTTATATATTCCTATGTGTTGATAGACTGATTGTTTTCCAGACGCGTTATTTTCCCTTGTCTCCATACATAATTAGCAAATTCGCCATTTTGTTCGTAGTTCGAAAGATTCGACGGAGCCCCGACCAGCGGGGCTCCTATTTCTGGGTGGTTTGCCCTTGCGGGCATCTGAAGCTACTTAGGTAGCTGCCCGACCGTCTGAAAACAATCAGTCTATCACCACGCGGGAATGTGAACTATATCGTCTAGAAAAATAATCAATTGGGGAAAAACGCGACTAGACACCAATCCGTTTGTCAACACCTTGCGTATATGAATTAACTAATACGTCAACCATAATGGCTGCCAGTTAAGCGTGCTGGAAAGTACATACTTTCACACACATAAAGTACCTAAAGTAAATACTCACCACAGGCGGTTTGACAGCTAGCCACATATTTATCGCTCTTGCCTTCGGCTCGGGCGTCAACTACGTGCGAACGGTCAAACCTAATTGACACAGTTTTCGAGAAATGGAGGGAGCACAGCTGTGTGGTTTAGATGGGGCATTTGGCTCCCGCCTTTCCTCCTACTTACGCAGCCGCTGAATTAAAGATCTCAATATCATTATTATTTCATGGCTAAATATATCAGAATCAGAAATCATTTATTGTCAAATTGTGCGAGTACTTTAGTTGTTAGGTACAGGACAACATTTTGCGTGTGTCACAATTAACCGCTTTACGGGTTACAATAATTTATAACTACGTTAGCAAATAAATATAATAATAATAGTGATAAATGCCAAGGACAACAAATATAAAACCATCAAATAAAATATTAGATACAGAAAATACTACTACTCAATTAGGTTATTTTCCTGTGGTGAATAGTTGAGAGCTCACGTGTATACTTATAATGTTTTTTTTATCGCATAAAAATAAGAAGAGGAGACGCCGTTTACGTAGCTTAGAAAAACAACCAAAATAAGGCGTAGCCCTTGACTTTGGCAATTTCAACAAGAAAGATGGGAACATAAAAATCTATTTGACCCTTATCGATATGGCCAGGCCAGACTATAGGTCCACAATAATCAATTCCATTCACAGTAATCGGATTCTCGTCAACAATCAGCTTTCCCCGCTGTCTGTCTGTTTCAACTCAATAGCCGCCGAACACTCAATTTCCTTATTCATCTCGTTCGTTTAATTGATACGAGTCGTGATTCTCGCCCGCCGATAGGTTCCCCATCTATGCTATTTGATGTCTATCTTTGCCTGTCTGTGATTATTTTTAGTACCTAGCTGCTTTTCTGAGTGGCCATTGATTACATCATCATAGCCTTGGGCGATTTTTGTTTTGAGGCTAAGGTAGACTCTACCTACTACCTACCTACCAGGTAGAAGGAAGGAAAGGCTATCGATAAAATAAGAATTAATCTAATATTAGCAATATCAGACCGAGAAGCGGGGCCAAGCAGCGCGTCATCGTGACGTCAAATGGCGTGAGCGGTGGAGTGGGGAGCCGGTGGGCTTACCGCAGCGCAGCGGAGCGCCCGCACTTGGACGGCGACTCTCGAACGGAACGGACGTATTTGATTGGGCATTAGATTGAGCTAGATTTAAATAGGTTTCGTTTAAGTTTATGGGAATAGGTTTTTGCTATAAAATTAAAGTCTATTTTCGGTTATATTATTTTCTTTGATTAATAAATCCCCTTCACTCCTGATTTTAATACTAATGTATACTGGACCATGTTGGGATTAGATCGGTTTCCTCATGATGTTTTCCCTCACCGAATAGAGCTACTGTTAAATATCAATGATTATATCTCATAACTCAGTCATCTCCCAATTGCTGGTTTTGTACAAAAAACCGGACAAGTGCGAGTTCAACTCGCGTGGTGAGGGTTCCGTATATAATCTAAATTTCATAAGTGTTTTTGAATACTCAAACTTTTTATAGGTTTTCCTGTAATCTTTAGGCAAGGAACTATTTTCCATATTTTTTCAGAATTTTAATCCTAGTAGTTTCGGAGATAAGAGGGGGAATGGTCAATTTTCGTCTTTTTCCTAAATTACTTCAAATCTGTTTTTGCTAAAATTATAAAAAAATATATATCTGACATGCTTACAACAACCCCTTTCATTTGATATGTCACACAATACAGTTTGCGAAACTTTTTTTTTAATTTTCCAGTTTACCCCCCAAAAGTGGCCCCCTTGTTCAGAATTCATTAATTTACTTTACGCGTCCATCTTTAGGTTACCAATTTAAATATGTATACCAAATTTCAACTTAATCGGTCCAGTAGTTTCGGAGCAAATCGGCTGTGACAGACAGACAGACAGACAACCGAGTGATCCTATAAGGGTTCCGTTTTTCCCTATTGAGGTATCGGAACCCTAAAAAAGGTTGAAGTAAGCGTTAAATTAGTGAAACTTATGGGTTTTATTCCGTGAGAGTTTAATGCATACGGACAGTAAAGAATTACCTAGTTTTACTGGGCATTTTCCGCAAATCCACATCCAACGTGCCTATTTTGCGTGAAAGGATAAGCCCGGTTTCCTAACGATGTTTTCCTTCACCGAAAAGCTAACGGTAAATATTTCGTACATAAATTCCAAAGAACTCATTGTTACGAGCCGGGATTCGAACCCACGACCGCCGCTTGACAACCGCATGCCTGAACCACTAGGCTACCGTAGCTTCTTTTTTTTGTTTAGGAGTTACCTAACTCCTGAATCTATTTTCGGAAAATCCATCTGCCATTGAGATAATACAAGTATCGATATTTCCCTAAGCGGGGTGAGATCTATAATGTATTTACTTAACGAAAAGCACGGAAGCGAGACTCAAGTTCAAAGTGCTTGGAAGTTTAGTTCGAAAAGGATTCAAAAGGGACATCGGATGGTAAAATTCAGCGTTAAATGAAAACTTTTCACATTGCATATTCAAATTTTAAATCTCGCAAAATTGAAATGTAGAATGTACCTACGCGGAATATATTTGCAAGACTTTAATTTGCATGCATGCTGCACAATCATTTAAATTTGCATCTTTAATTTTTGTCTATTCCATAGTGTCCTCTAAACTAGGATTTATGTAGTTATCTTCCGAATTGAAAGCAAAATGGTGTCTCCTAAATTGAAGGATTCGCCGTTAAAACGACTTTAATTTTATTTATATAGAGTTGAATTTGACTTGCATCCGACACGATACAATATTGAATTTCAGTAGAAGATAGAACCAACATCCATTAGAGCGCCTTCGGATATTTTAAAAACCGAATTCACGAGAATATTTCCGTATCTTTCGTTGACAGGAATTTCGTTTAATCTTTTACGTACCTACAGGTTTCCCGGCGGTATTCGACTTTCACAACGTGACGTGTTCCCGTCATGCCCCTGTAACATGTCGCTGCCATTCTCATGTTGAAAGACAGAGACAAATAGTCGATTTCATCAAAGAAACTCAGATGCACTTGACTTGTGGCGATATAGAAATAGGAACCTGTATATCACTTCTTTTATAAAGTTGCCTTGTATTTTTGGCATCTTGGAAAAATTGTTGAATAATTCGACTACAAGACTCAGTAGTCCAATTTTCTCTGGCATAGGACTACTTATACGACAAAGTATCATCAGTTCGAATTTCGGACCAAAAATAATCGGCATACTGATATTATATATGTATGTAAATACTTTATTGTACACAAGACACAGGTAAAAATACAGAAAAAATGGTTAAGGTCGGTACAAAGCCAAACTAATCCCTGGAAGGGATCTCTTTTAGTTAACCTTTGAGCAAACGAGACGAGACCAGGAACTAAAGATAGACAAACTAACACGTGTACAGAGACTTATTTACCTTTATGCTACAGTAAATTAATCTTAATACATATACTTTTAAGTTAAGTAGGAATGAATCGCTGTAACAACGTTTTAAATAAGACTGTCATGCTGCAAAACTTTATGGTTCAATAAATAAATAAATAAATACTACAAGCTAGTACACATAAAATAAAATAAATATGTAGGTATCTAGAACAATATTAATATTATAAGGAAGGTAGGTATATCCTTATGCCATATATATAGTTTCGGAGTTAAACCTTACATAGAAACTAACAAAGATAAAATCATAGAGACTTTTCCACTTTATAATATCCGTATAAATACTCGTAGATGTTATCAAGTTTTTCGTGGACTAAACGTCATACCCTGAGTGCTAACTTACTTGAAAAGCCCCGTATTAAACATGCATGAAATAAGTTTACAAAAACCCACAGCCTCCGTCAAAAGAAAGATAACTCTTTACACCTTTGGGTGATTTACCTACGTGGCACTATGAATGATAGTCATTAAGTACTTAACAGCTGTTTATTAGTAGTTCTCAGTTAGTGATTAATATTTAGTTAAAGCACACACACAGGAAACACAGTTACACCGATTAGAGTTTAGTTCGCATACACAGATACTATTACGTTTAGAGTTAGTCGTAAGCTGTACGTGAATAAACATCGAGTTGCGTGCGCGCGGTTCCGTGCCGTAGGGATCACTGTCTGGCTGGACTCTGGTCGAGGCGCGGGCGGAGCTGTTGCCAACTCGCGCATGCGGCCGCGGCGTTGCCTGTTCGGTAAGCGCGGGCGTCGCGTTACGTTCCACGCGACGAAGGTTGGCTTTTCTAATAAGTGCTAGATGTGGAGTAGGCCACAAACACTCCCCCGCCGAGACCGTTTCACGGGCGATAGTTGCTATAGTGAGCTGGAAATCGAACTACCCTGCCGCTTCTGGTTTGTCTTTCTGTGACTTGCGCCGGCAGTTGTGGCTGGCTAGTGGTTGAGCGAAGCAGGTAAGCTGGTTTTAGTCTGTCTATTGTAACAGTTGACTCTTTGCCTTGTATGTCCAACTTAAACGTTTTTGGCCCTCTTTCCAGAACTTTGTACGGGCCAGAATATGGGGCTTCGAGGGATCGTCGAACTGGGCCCTGGCGAAGATACACATATTCTGAAGAGAGCAGATCTTTTGGTATGTAGAAGGTCTTTTCGGTGTGCCAAGACGCTGGAACCGGGCTGAGATTTGCTATATGTCTACGCAGGCGGGATGCGAAGTCTGTCACGTCAATGTCAAGATTAGTGGAAGGGTGGAAAAATTCACCTGGTAATCTAAGAGGCTCGCCGTAAACCAGTTCTGCTGCCGAAGTTTTAAGATCATCCTTCCAGGCACTCCGTATTCCCAGGAGTACAAGTGGTAGGATCTCTGACCATTGGGCATTATTGTGGCACATGATTGCGGTCTTCAACTGTCGGTGCAGACGTTCAATCATGCCGTTGCACTCGGGATGGTATGCTGTAGTGGGGCAGTGGCTTGAGCCGAGGAGGACTGTGATGCTCTGGAACAACTGTGACTCGAACTGCCTTCCACGATCAGTTGTAATTTTGTTAGGGCAGCCGAAACGTGCTACCCAGCCGATGACAAATGCTTTGGCGCAAGTCTCTGCCGTCATGTCTGGTAGTGGGTACACCTCAGGCCATCTTGTGAACCGGTCGATGACGGTGAGGCAATATCTGTAACCAGAAGAGAGGGGAAGAGGGCCAATAAGGTCCATGTGCACGTGAGAAAAGCGATCGGAAGGAGTCTGTATAGGGGTAAGAGGAGCAGAAGTGTGGCGGTGGATTTTACTGCGCTGGCAATCTGGGCAACTCCGCGCCCAGGTCTTGCAATCGCGACGGACGCCAGGCCAAACGTATCTGTCGGCTATAAGTTTGGCTGAAGCTGCTGCTCCTGGGTGGCTCAAATTGTGCAGACTGTCGAAAACTTTCTTTTGGAACGGCGGCGTGATGTACGGTCTGGGTTTGTCTAGTGACAGGTCGCAGTATAAGCTTGTTTCTTCCGTATTGACTTTCTTTAATCGCAAGGAACAACCATTTTTCAATAGGTCAAGCAGTTCAGAATCTGAATTCTGATCAGCTGCAAGCGCCTTGTAGTCTATGGTTACAGCGATGGAGGCTATGCGTGAAAGTGCGTCGGCTACGGAATTGTCTTTGCCCGAAATGTGACGAATATCTGTGGTGAATTGGGCAATGTAGTCCAGGTAGCGGTATTGTCGAGGTGAGCACTGGTCGCGCCTTGTGGTGAATGCGAAGGTGATAGGCTTGTGATCTGTAAATACGGCGAAGTCTCTTGCCTCTAGCATATGTCTGAAGTGACGTACGGACTCATAAATAGCTAAGAGCTCTCGGTCGTATGGAGAGTATTTTTGCTGTGCCGTGTTAAGCTTGCGTGAAAAGAACGCCAGAGGTTGCCATGCCCCATTCTTGTTCTGGTGTATAGCCGCACCAATCGCAGTATCTGATGCATCTGTGACCAAGGAGAGCTGGCAATTACAATCAGGGTGTGCCAGAAGGGCAGCTTGACACAAACTTAGCTTGCAGTCTTCGAATGCTTTCAGTGCGTTACCCGATAAGTCCACTGGGTGTGAGCCCTTTACAGAACCGGTCAACAAAGCATTGAGGGGTGCTTGGAGATGAGCTGCCTGAGGAATGAACCGACGATAAAAATTAAGCATCCCCAAGAACCTTCGTAGTTCCCTGACCGTCTTCGGTGTTGGATAATCTTTAATGGCCTTAACCTTAGCGTCGAGTGGTTTAATACCGTCTGCTGAGATGGTGTAGCCAAGGAAGGTGACTTGTGGTTCTCCAAAGACACACTTTGACGTATTAATGACCATACCATATTGCTGGAGTCTGGAAAACAGCTGACGGAGATGGTCTTCATGCTCTTTTTGACTCGTAGAGTATACCAAAAAGTCGTCGAGATAAGTATAACAGAAGTCTAGTCCGCGTGTCATCTCGTCGACGAATCTCTGGAACGTCTGGCCAGCGTTTCTTAGACCGAAGGTCATATAAGGAAACTCGTACATGCCGAAGGGCGTAGTTATAGCACTCTTAGGAATATCTTCTTCACTAACCGGTATTTGGTTGTAGGCCTTTACTAGATCTATGGTTGAGAATATTTTGCAACCTGCGATGTTTTGCGTGAAGTCGTGGATGTGGCGGATAGGGTAGCGATCAGGTATAGTACGGGCGTTGAGCATCCTGTAGTCGCCGCAGGGTCGCCATCCATTGTCCTTTTTCGGTGCGAGGTGCAAAGGTGAGGACCATGGACTTTCAGAAGGTCGAGCTGTCCCACTCTCAAGCATCGACTGGAATTCTGCTTTTGCAATCTTCAGCTTATCCGGAGCCAGGCGACGAGGTGAGCTAACGACTGGAGGGCCTGGTGTCGTCCGTATGTGGTGCACAGTGCTGTGGTTTATCACGCGGTGAGTGCCTGCTGGACGAGTGAGGTCAGGGAAGTCGCGCATGATATCGTGGTATCTTGATTCTCCAATGAGAGTCTTAATAGACGATATCGTGTCCGTTGGTGGAACAGGTTTTGCTGGTGATTGCAGAGAAGTTAAGTTGTCTATAAGGCGTTGGTTGCGGCAGTCGACCACGAGGTTGTAATGGGACAAAAAATCGACGCCGATTATTGCCTTGGTGACATCAGCAATAATAAACCGCCATCGATAGCACCGACGAAGTCCCAGGTCCAATTCCAGGTGTGCGTAGCCGTATGTTTCGATGGTTGATCCATTTGCGGCGTATAGCTGGAAGTCAGTTTTGGGTCGACGACCTTTAACTTCAGATCGTGGGTAAACGCAAAGATCGCTTCCCGTATCTATAAGAAATTCTACCTTCGTGTGCTTGTCCGTTACAAATAGGCGGCCGGTTTGCGTGAGGCAGTCGCTTTCGGCCACTTCGGGCTGCCTCACTAGTTTTCCGCCTTGTACTCGCAGGGGTGTGTGCATCTCGTCGCATCCGAACCAAATCTGCGATGATACCAGCATACACCGTTACGTCCCTGAGATCGTGCACCTGACTTGGAGCGTGCGCGATTGTTATTCCGACTTGAATATCTTGACTGAGATCGCGAACGTTCCGCAAACACTTGGTTGGTGAGTGCTGCCATCTGTCGAGAGAGTTCAGCAATTTGCAAGGACATCGTCTCCATGGGTGAGTACAGCTGCGGTGCGCTATACGTTGTGAGTGCTGACGACGTAGAAGGTGTGGCTAAAGCAACAGGTGAGTAAGTCGGTGGTGGATTGAATGGATTAAGCGCCGATGAGGATGCAGCTGGCATGGGAGTGGCACTGGGTGAAACTTCTGCGATTCGGAAGCTGGGTGATGCGATTTCGTGAACATGGTCTGCTAATTCTGCAAGTTTCACTAGCGGCATATCTGAGTGAGAAGCGACGATCGTCTGCAAGTGGATCGGAAGTCGGCTGGACCAGACTGTGCGTATGAAACTGTCTGGTAATTTATTTGGTCCGGCGAGGTTTACCAGGTGACGTAAAAACTGTGATGGTTTTCTGCTACCTAACTCTTCATGCATGAGCAACTGTTTCTCTTTCTGTTCCTGAGATACGGATAGTCTACGTATCAATTCCGATTTAAGCGTTAAATATTTATTTTCGTTCGGTGGATTTGTTATTACATCTTCCACTTCGGCGGCAATCTGATGGTCCAGTTGTGCCATGGCGTGATAAAATTTAGTTGTGTCGGAAGTAATTCCCGCGAGTTGAAATTGTCCCTCTAATTGGGCGAACCATACCGTCGGTTTGTCCGTCCAGAATGGTGGTACCTTTATTCCCACTCGGAACAAACTTGGGTGTTGGGGGAAAAACTCAGCTGCGTTCTTATTCGGCTGGGCCGTAACTTCGCCTGGCGGGAACATGGTGGGCGGCGCGCTGCGCGGGAGCGAGAGCGGCGTATTACCTTGCGGCACGGGCGGGAGTGAGACAGATGGCGTGCCGTCACCGTGCGGCGGGGCGATCGCAATTCCTGGAAGCGCACTCGCGCCGGGCGTGAGCGGGGCAGCGCCGGGTACAGCGGCGGGGATTGCGGAGCTTTCGCCTTCACCGTCGGACATGTTTTTGTTGTCGTGGTCACCAGTTTGGGTGATTTACCTACGTGGCACTATGAATGATAGTCATTAAGTACTTAACAGCTGTTTATTAGTAGTTCTCAGTTAGTGATTAATATTTAGTTAAAGCACACACACAGGAAACACAGTTACACCGATTAGAGTTTAGTTCGCATACACAGATACTATTACGTTTAGAGTTAGTCGTAAGCTGTACGTGAATAAACATCGAGTTGCGTGCGCGCGGTTCCGTGCCGTAGGGATCACTGTCTGGCTGGACTCTGGTCGAGGCGCGGGCGGAGCTGTTGCCAACTCGCGCATGCGGCCGCGGCGTTGCCTGTTCGGTAAGCGCGGGCGTCGCGTTACGTTCCACGCGACGAAGGTTGGCTTTTCTAATAAGTGCTAGATGTGGAGTAGGCCACACACCATTAAATGATTATATAGGCTTTTCTGTAAAAGAAATTTGCTGAAAAGCCCTCTCTAAAAGTTTTAAGAGCGAAAATATCACAACACGAAACTAGAATTTGAGCAATTACTGTTCTAACTGTAATTAACCTTTACTTTACAAAGCTTTTCAGGCCTAGGCGTGATTTCTAAACGCTATTTCAAACTTTTCTGCTGATGAGGCAGGAAAGGAGCTTTGCAAAATTAAGCTCAGTTTTCTTTATGTTAGTTTAACGACTATTAGGAGAGGTCTATATTCCTCGACGTATTTGTTTCCTGACGTTTGGTTTTGAGATTATAGTAAAACGAGGTAGCTACAATAGGATTGTGACCTTATGTTAAAATGGTAACGTAGTGTTGGTAAATTGATAGTACTCGTAAACCATCAAATTATTGCAATAAAGTATACATTACAAAATATAATGAAAATGATAAAAAGATATGGACCTTGAAAGTTTAGAAAAAATATGCATATTTTTTGTTGTCCAAGAGTACCGAAATTTACAGCTACCAATAGAATCCTTACGCTTTTATAGAAACAAACTTGTATGACAACTATGGACCTAAACGCAGTATTTCGCAACCGAAACAGCAATTTACTTGATTTTCCCTACAATGATTACTTCACATAGCAAATTGTGACGTCATACTTTTGAGTCAATCAGTATGAAGCGTTTCGGCTGCCACCAGCGAGGTACGTCTTTAACTCAACTTTTTGGGTATTTATGTTCTTTAATTGTAGTTGCTCCCATACAAACATTTGTTCCTCTCCAAAAACTAGTGTTCGAATGGCATCGTAAAAAAATCTTAAGTCACAAGCCTTATGCCTGTGCATTATAAAACCCTTTACAAACAAGTGTGATGAAAAGTCAGCTTTGACTGAGGTAGGAGGAGACGGTAGATCGTAGACGGCAGTTTCAGTCATGCTTGCTCAACATAAATATAGAACAATGTTGGTAAAATTACATTAGTTCCTGTGACTCGACTGTTATCGCCAAAATAACTCGTCACTAATAAAAGTCTAACATGCCTTTGAAATATAGACGCGTACATAGTAGACGCATAGCGCAGCGGTGGCGTAGAGATGTACGTGATGGACCAGAGGGGCTATCACGAAACAAAATCGAAGTTCGTTCGTGCATCTCCCTCTCCGTCGCACTTGCATATTTGAGCGACAGTGAGGGAGATATTCGAACGAACTTCGTTTTCACGTCGTGGTAGCCGGTGGACCGCTGAGTTCCGACTCACGATCTGCTACGCTAGTATACACGTTTAATTTTTTTTTGAGTTGTGTTCTTTGTATGAATGGTACTACTCACCTACGGCGGTAAAAAAAAACATGTCTAATATAGCAGATAAATATGTGATCTAAGGTTACGAGTACAACATTTTATTGTCTCCTAGCCGTAAAGTGTGATTTTCCGCACGTGCAGCGGGCCATAATTTCCACTTAGTGGTCATGTGTGACACAAAACCTACGAGTATTATGTGATCTAACCCGCACTCCAACACGTCTCAAATTATTATTCAGGGTTCTTGAATTCCTGCTATTACCAGATCTGGAGTTCATTCATAATTCATTGGAAGGTTCCGCAGCTTGATGAAATTAAAAGTAATTCCAAGGAATTATTCCGACTTTCCCGATGTCGAAATAATTGATCACGCACGGGGGAGCAGAGTCTTGGAATAGGTCTGTGGATATTATTTATTTCTTTATTATATATTTCTTATACATTAACGGTCTTTTTACAAGTTTTATTTAACTTGCTTAGTTAGTACGTTCGTTAGTATGTTTAGGTCAAATCTCATCAACTGATTGAGCTGAAATATTGCTTATAACAAGTTTCTTATTAACTTGCAAAGTATGTTTGTTTGGGTGGAATCTCGCAACTCAAGTTTGAAGCACATATCTTCAAGCGATTGAGCTGTAATTTTGGGTTCAAGTATAGTTACACTAGATGCATGACTTGTCAGAATTTAAAAAGAGACTGTATAAATTCCTGGTAGAAAAAGTATAGTATTCCGTAGGTGAATATTTAAGCGATAGGTACTTTAATTTTAGTTAGAAATTATTTGAATTGTTATTTAAATTGGTTTTTTAAGTACATGCATGCAGTATCTGGACTATAATATTTGTATGCCAAACGGCAAAACATAGCGATACCCAGACCTAATGTAACACCCTGACCACCTATGTTTACAAATAAACAATTTGAATTTGAAAGTACCTATAGTTTCGATAACAATTTAATATTATAGTACCATAGAGCTGATCTGATAATGGAGACAGAATGTGGCCATGGGAATTCAGTACTTAACCGACGTAACCCCGTTGAGTTTGTTACAATCGTCATCCCTTGTTAGAATCGTCACGAGGACTTGATGACGGTATACAGAACAGTCGGAGGGGTGGTGTGGCCGCACATTCGCCGCGAAAATTGTCTACCTATGTCAGTCACCTCAGGGCACCCATGACGCTCTCAGCAGTAAAAAGCAGTCTACGGCCGTATAAAGTTGAAAGAAATTGATTCATATTTGTTTGTAGTGGTTTATTCCTTATACATTTTAATTGCGAAAACCGTCGCTCTTTTTTAATATTTACCAGAACGTGACGGCTTGACGGATATTTGATTTACAGCGATATTCAACACGTGTAAACGCAAATATGGAAACACGTGTTATTTTTTTCTTACCAACAAAATTTAATTATCATTGCAGTTATTTATAGCAGAAGCATTTCAGTTTTATGATCCACTGCTTTTATATGCAATTTTCGAGAGCACCATTCAATGTTACAAGCATTTTAAATCTTCCATCTCAGATTAAGTTCTTACAAAATTCATCGACATATAAGTAATACTTAATATAATAAAATTACACCTTCATCCACATTTGTTATGTTTTAAAGCCATGCTTAATCATTCTGATCAATAAAATAAATAAAAACATAACATCAAAATAAAATTAAATAAAATTTGTTTATCAATAAATCAATAATGTCAACTAATATTCGAAACATTAAGCTTTTCTCCTACCAGAATCGTATAGTGTTCACTCACCGAGGCTTCCTTCTCTATATATTGTCAAAAAGTATTAATACCAGCACAGTGGCAAACAATCATAAAGCTTGTCTGGTTGTAAGCAGACACCATAGGCTTTGGACGCGGACTCGACATACTCTATCCAATATACTTAAAGATGAATGAACAAATTGACAAAAGTAAGGCCAGAGCACTAAAATTAAGTTATTGATAGAATCTGTTCGTCTGTACAAAAATAATTTCGTTTCGTTTTTACGTTCACTTCTTTTTTGATGGTCGTAAATTGAGTTACGATTTTTATAGCCCTATCATACTTTGGACGTTCGGTGTAAGGATGCAGCCACAACTTGGAGCGATGGCGGAAAAAAAAAATCGACACCTATTTTGAAAGAAGAATATTGAAATCTTATAATTGATTTCCGCAGTGTCTCAAGACGAGAGTCTTTGACGAGTGTGTGTCGCCAGTGATGATATTTATGGCATTGAAACGTGGTTGCTCACTATGGGCCTTATTATAAGGCTCAAAATCACCCAAAGGGCAATGGAGAGGGCTATGTTGGGAGTTTCTTTGCGTGATCGCATCAGAAATGTGGCTCTACGCAGAAGAACCAAGGTAATTGATATAGCCGTCTGAAAGGCTAAATTTAAGTGAGCCACATTACACCTAAAACCGATGACAATGGCCGATGGGAGTGGAAAGGTTCCCGAGTGGTGACCAGGCGCAATGTCGGTAGAACCTCCACATGGCGGACTAATGACCTGGTAAAGGTCGCAGGAGTCCGCTGGATGCGGGTGGCGCAGGACCGGTCATTGTGGCACTCTTTGGGAGAAGCCTATGTCCAGCAGTGGACGTCTTTCGGCTGGTATGATGATCATGATGATAATTGATTTCGGGTTTTGATAACGACCCAGCGCCTCTGGCTCCAGTTCGAGCGTCAGCAGTGCACCTTAAGAGGAAGTAAGAGATCGTTCCCAGACGCGGCAAACCGCTGCCGCTGCCGCCGCCGCTCGAAGTCGTGGCCGAACCCTAAGTATTGCTTCTTTACGGCTTTATCTAATTATCCGACTTTTCTCTCCAGGCCGGGAATCTCCAGGATTTATATAGCCTTACGGTCATTTATGTCACCTCATTTTCTTTTGTCTGACAAAGTTAATTACATTGTTACCTTTTCCAATATGAAATAGCGGTATAAGATCACATCGGATTGGCTTTCTTAGAACTTTTTTTTACTATTAAGATAGTTGCAAACAAGGATATGAATTTTCCCAGACATGAGTGAGACCTAGCTCGATGGATTTTTCGTCCGCATAAACCCCTATATATAGGATAAGCTACTGGTTTGGCCCCGAGGAAATGCGATTCCTTTCGGCTTGTCGAAGCGGTCGTGAAAGCTTAGTTGAATGTGAAGTTTCTAACAAACGAGGTCGCGGCCGGTCTCCTACAACATGACAGATATACTGCAAGGACACTGACAAATTAAATACTCTATAGGTAAATAAACTTAAGTACTCGTAAAGCTCCTCTTGCATGTAGGGATGACGTGTTCGAATAGGCATTAGTAAGTTTATGTTAGACAATTTAAATGCATAATGTCTATTCGAATACGTCGCCACTTCATACAAGATTTAATATTATTGTATTTACACAACCTTATCGAAAAACATAAGTACGGGTAGTGCTCTAAAACCTTTCCTAAGTATGCAAATGTCTAAGAAATAAAATTAAATACAGACTCCAACTGTTCAATAAATAAGCAACAAAACGTAATAAATACATACAAACGGTCAATATCTCAATAGAGAGAATGTCTACTCTAGACTGGATTATATTATACAGTCAGCGTCAAAGATATCTCCAGAATTTTCGCCTTATTACAATGGAACAGAGTGCAAAAGTGTAAACATCTTTGAAGCCGATTGTACCTGGCAGAAATGTTTCAATTTCAGTATTCTTGGAAGATAGTGTTCTGCAAGATAAACTGATATAATGTCTTTTTATAGTTTTAGGTTTTTTCTGTTAACAATGTTTGGTTTCATGTATGTAAGGTAAACCAGGGATCGGATACCGGTATTTTCACCATACAAAAATACCGGTTATATTTCGTTCAATTTCGTTCTTTGGTTCATAATATCATTTTTGATCAGGCTGTCTATTAATACGAAAATGTTACCTAAATAAATGCATGATAGAGTCCTCTGCGGCCCCACCAATGCCGCTTCCGCGGAACGGCCCCGCCAAGTTCGCAGGGGATAGGGAGAGTGGCGCACCGTTATACAAACACGCCTCTCCCCCTGCGATCCCGCCTCGGCCGCAGAAGATAAGGAGGTACTCCTTTTCTTCTGCGGTCCCTGCCCAACGCATCCTAAGCGGGCAGTGCACAAGCCCGCTAGGAGCGCTCTCCTCGGGCCAGCTAGCAGGCCCACACAGGCCGGCCCTGGGTGCCTCATAGCTTCGCCGTGGGTGACCAGTCCACGGTTACTAAGCCCCCCCGCCCCGACAAGGCGGGCACCCTCGAGGGGGAACATGTCATACCCTACTGTAACGTCCAGGACTAGGACGTTTACCTCAGGGATCGGAACCGGTTTTTTCAAAAGTCCCCGAAGTAGTCTAATATTTTGAATTATTTTAGGCTCTTAATGTGAAATGAGTGAAATGTCTAACGCAACATACCTACCTACATTATCTATCTACCTTAAAATGTGTTTTGTGAAGGGTAAATAAATATAATTAAAGAAATATCCCTAAAAGTGAGTTTACAATATTAAATCCAAAGTCATAATATAATCCTTTCCACTTCTATTAAATCCGATTCAATAATAATTCAATTCCACCTACAAACTTAATTGAATTTCTCGCTCTTACAAACCAATTTCTTGACACATATTATCCCAAATCCTATTACTGCATTTGCGATTCATTCAAATCTTAACTTTATTGTCTTGAAACAAAGTTGTTTTCACACTAAAATAAGTGAGATTGATACGACGTTGAGTAAGTTACAATTGGAATTGTTTCTTTGTCAGTAGATTCATCTGTTCAGTGACAGCGGCTCCATTATAACGTGAGATGGATTTATTGCCGAAAGGCGAGAGGAAGAGGGACAGAATTGAATGAAAATGCCTTGATTCATTTGATAATAGCTTTTAAGTCTGCGCATCATGTATTAGAGGTTATAATGCAAAATAACTCCTTTTCCTTTTTATGGTATTTTATAGAAGAAACATCGTAAATGCATTTATTATGTTTTTTTGGGTATAGCGCATTCTTAGTATTATTTGTGTGCTTACAGAAAATCAATAAGTCAATTTGCTTCTTCTGTACCATTAGCAAATTAATCATTTGGGCCCATGTCTACAGATTCCCAATTCTACAGATTCTCATGTCTACAGATTCCCAATTCTACAGATTCTCATGTCTACAGATTCTCAATTCTACAGATTATCATGTCTACAGATTTCCAATTCTACAGATTCTCATGTTTGCAGATTCCCAATTCTACAGATTCTCATGTCTACAGATTCCCAATTCTACAGTTTCGAATGTCTACAGATACTATAACCAACCAGTAATTATTAATCTAGAGAAATAGGTTTTATCTCTTCGGAAAAAAGGTACAAGCTCCGATTTTTATAAATGTTCTAATTTTAGTCACATGATCACACTTGTATGTGTATATATTTTGCGATAGTTAGACTAGAATTGGGATTCTGTAGAATCAGAAATATGTAGAACTGGAAATCTGTAGAACTGGAAATCTGTAGAATTGGGAATACGTAGAATTGGGAATCTGTAGAATTGGGAATCTGTAGAATTGGGAATCTGTAGAATTGGGAATCCGTAGAATTGGGACCCTGTAGAATTGGGAATCTGTAGAATTGGGAATCTGTAGAATTGGGAATCTGTAGAATTGGGAATCTGTAGAATTGGAAATCTGTAGAATTGGAAATCTGTAATAGAAATCTGTAGAATTGGGAACAAACCTTACAAGTGAATTGTATACCTACCACTGTACCTATCCTATTCTATGGTCTTGCCATTTCACCTATGGTCCTTAAGAAGAAAAACCTATGCTTGCTCATGTATGGCATTTTTGATACTGAAACTGATTCAAATTATCGTAATACTATATGCATTATGCATAATGATACGGATCGAAAAGAATATCTGCAATTTGAAATGATTGAATAGCTGGTTAAGTTTGGATTGAAAGCAAATCGAGATTATGAGGATTCAGATCTGATGGCTTGAGTGTTTGTACACAGAAGGTGAATAAAAGATGGTTCACAATGTATCAATTTGTTGCAAAATGGGATCCTATTTCTCCCACGTTGTTACTTCTGCTCACTTTTTACATCCCAACCGTGTCGCGTTTTATGCTTTGTGTTTTTCATCCCGTTGTGCTACTGTTTTATATATTTTTTTCAAAGTTACATTAATTATTTATTTATTATGTGTCTACTTACTTTTTATCTAATAGTATACTGTGTTGCGTTCCATGGGCCACTTGCGGTGCTGTCTGAAAACCAGCGCTGTAGGTGTCTGTCTGACACCTCGGCACAATGCTGAGATAGCGACCGTTTCACTGCCGCGAAGACACACAATATGTATATATATATATATATATATATATATATATATATATATATATATATATATTGTCGAATGGGCCAGCTACGCCACTGGCCGTGTGCTTGCTGATTTACATACAAATGCTAATTATAATCTCAACAAAGTGAAGTGATCCATCTTGTAATACATGCGCTGGGTCTCAATAACTGGACATCTGGTGCTTTCTCAGACGATATTGAATCTTACTAGCCTGAATAAATCTTCATTTTGTGTAGTTCAAAAGACGTTCTGACTGGCTGACTGACGAGACGCCGAAATGATACTTACTTACTCCTCTGGCGCAACGACCCGAAGTGTGTCTTGGTCTCCAATACGAGTGCACGCGACTGATCCCGATCTTGAGTGGTTTCTCGCCGATCGCCAGCTCGGAGCTCGCGAAGATCCGCATCCACCACATCAACCCACCGATATTTTAATTTTTAAATACTCGGCATCTAAGATTTGGAACGACCTACCACCGCCTTTACGAATTAACTTGTGCCTCCCAACGTTCAAGCGCAAATTGAGCCTAATTTTGATGTCGAAACAATTAAATACAAGCTGAAGGGTATACTATGACTATTTAAATCTTGTGTCCTGTTATTATTATTTTATTCTGTGCATGGAAATCATTTGTTAATCTGTATAAACTTTTGCATGACAATAGAATATAGTGAATTAACCTGTCTGTTCCAACAAGTAGGAACTAAATTAACCCAATAGTATTTATAGGGAAAAATACAGAGTAACTACTCTGTATTTTTCCCTATAAATGCTAAGTGCTCTCTTTTATCGTTCTTGATTGTATTGTACCGTTTTTTATTTTTGCTTTTGTGTTTGTTTTTTTATGTTGATGGTATGAGTGGAAAGGGAACGAGCTGAAAGCCAGCGCTGTGCAGCCGCAATGACTGTCACAGCACATGCTGAGCTCATTCCTTTTGTTACACAAATAATCTTGTTTTTGTTATCTATCTCTGTATGTATTTTGCGCATCTGTTTGTGTGACAATAAATATTTTCTATTTCTATTTCTACATATATCTGGGGCGACCAACCGGACGGCTTCCTATAGGCCTCAGCCCTGTCTCACTCCTTTCTAACGACCTCAGGCCAAAATGATACTGTTTAAGACTGTTGTATAGGCTTGTGACCTCATGTGAAAAATAATTGTAATAAAGTATAAATTACAATACATTATTAAAATCATAAAAAGATATGGACCTTGAATAGTAATTTAAAGCTACCAGTAGATTTTATAGAAACATAATTGTATGACAACTATGGACCTAGACGCAGTATTTCGCGACCGAAACAAAAATTTACTTGATTTTCCATACAGCGATTAGTTCAAATAGCAAAGTGTGACGTCATACTTTTGAGTCAATCAGTATGAAGCGATTCGGCTACCGCCAGCGAGGTCCGTCTTTGACTCAATTTTTTGGGTATTTATGTTCGTTAATTGTAGTTGCTCCTATACAAACATTTGTTCCTCTCCAAAAACTGGTTCGAATGGCATCGTAAAAAAATCTGAATATCCGGAGACTTCAAGTAACTGAATTGAATTAGAATCAGATTGCTACTTGGTTGTAAGCGCTCGTTCTGACACTTTAGAATGAATCTCTGACACATTAGAAGGAACCCATTCGGTGCCAATATAAATGTAAAGACGATTCAAATCAATACTTTTACCATTTATCTATAGGGCAAAGACACTTAGTATAACAGTAACCCTGAGACAGTCCCAAATGACACCACAATTATATACTAGTTAATAGATACAGTGATTTTTTTAAAGTCCTTATGACATCGCCATAAGATGGACTTTCATCTGGCAAGTGGACGTTTTTACACTATACCTGTATCGATTGCAATTAAAAAAACAAAAACAAAGTCCATTAGGCATAAGTAATTTGGTAGATACAATTCATTTCAAAAACCTTTTACAAACTTAAAGTGATATTAACGAGCTTCAAAAAATACTTGTTTCGTGAGATTACAATGTGTTCAAAGAACCATCAAATACTCGTTTGTCTTCGTTTTTCATAAGTTATACGATAGTTCGACGTTGAAAAAAAAGTGTGAATTTAGAAACGTCCCAAAAGTTTTATTATAGTTACATGGAAAATGGACTAACGATAATCGCCAAGACAAGCCAAGAGGCTCTTTTTTCGAAGCGATTCGTTGTATTTTCAACGATATTTCCTCACGATATCATTATGGATTATACTGCAAAGTCCATATTCAAAGTATATGGTGATCTTAGAAACCTAATGAATTAAACAAATGAAGCGATGCGTGTGTACCATGTACCTGTTTATTTTTAAGTCCTAGCATTATAGGCGCTTTGGTTTCAAATAAATCATTGAATAAATCAATAAATAATAAATAAATAAATGTTTGATTACTTTTATACTTTAGATTTTATTAATACTTGTGTTGTGAACTTACTAAACTCATTGACTGTCATTGGGGGGAAAGTCTTAAAATAGCGGTGGGGGATTTCCTTGGTGAAGAGTTCGGGACGGTGTGATGGAAACTGAGAACCAAAATTGCCATATTTGTAACAATCCTGAAGTAAAACTTGTAAATTGAGTATCGTTTTTTTATCAATTCCCGAGTACCCAGAAAATGAGGAAAGACCTCTTATAATTTACTACTGGACTACCGGACGTCCTAGAAGGTTGTTTATTAACGAGACTTAAATAAAATCGATTATAAAGAATCAACCGATTCCAATCCAATGCATTAACCAAATAGAGCTAACTTTCTAATAGATTAAAGGGTACAATATGTCATCGCAATCACAAGTTCGCCCATGATGGCAACATTACTGGTAGTCAAAGTCTCGAGGTTACTGATGGTACTACGGATTTGATGCTCTGATCCAAAAACAACATATTTCGACTTGTTCGGATTAAGGACAAGGCAGTTCTTATCCGACCAAGTAGAAATACGTTCTAGGTCTGCGTTGATGGTATTGACCGCAACAGATATGTCCGTGGGTGCGCTAGAGAGGTATAACTGGAGGTCGTCAGCGTAAAGATGGTATTTGCTGCCCCGTATATTGTGAGTGATGTCAGCACTATACAATATAAAGAGCAGGGGACCCAGTATTGAACCCTGCGGCACTCCTCTTTCCACAGGGCAAAGAGCGGACCGCAAAGTACTACCATCCATCCTACGCAACGCCACCGTCTGCACGCGGCCGGAGAGATAACTATCAAACCACTTCACGGCAGAAACATCAAACCCGTAACGACATCTTGGATAGAAGTAGGGATACATTAATGCAGTCAAAAGCTCTAGAAAAATCTAGAAGAACGAGAATGGTACTCTCCCCAACATCCCGAGCTTGTAGAATATTATCTACCACATCGAGCAACGCAGTAACTGTCGATCGACCCTTGCGAAAACCTGACTGTAATAAATATTGTATTATACACGTGCGGATAAATAACTATTATGATACAAGTGCGGAAAGTAGTTAATTCCCAACGAGTGACGATGACCAAAAACAGGATCGTCAGGGAATGTTTTTGATCGATACGAGTTACGAATTACCTATCCGCACGTGTATCATACAACATTTTACAATGCATCATGTAAGGAAATAAAAAAATACACTAAAGGTGAAATTTTAACTGTAATGAAATCTCATTCTCGCACGTGTGTGGGAATATTGTCCCGAAATCCATTCCCGCACGGCCCCGCCCCGCACCGCTCCGCCGTAGATAGAGGAGTTCCCGTGTTTATGTTGAACCATATAAAGGTTCACTTTTAAAGCAAGTGCATTGTAAATATACATATAAATATAAAGCCCTTGGTCTTTGTAACTAAAAAAGCGCCCTTGCGAATTTATATCATTACAGTCACGTAGAGAGTTGAGAAGTACGATTTGTGTTATTATTTCATCATAACCGCAGTAATGAACGAAGTTGTGAGATACGACCGGATACAACGGGATTAAGCGAATAACAACAGATAAAATAACTTTTAATTACGAGAGAAATCTCACGCATTTCTCAGATTAGGGATGGGTACTGGCAGTAGTACTAAATGTAGGTCATCATTGTTTTATTACGTCAGCCTACTACGTCTTTGAGGATTTGCCGCCCGTGAGAGATATTGGTCACAATCGGACTACTTGTTTAACGATGGAAGGTGGCCATTTTATTAATCTGACAACCAGTTTGGCCTAGTTAATTGGCATTGAAACTGGGGGTAATCACGTAACGTTCCGAACGCGCGTTAGGTAGATCCAACTGTCATTTTTCCATATAAAATTTACATTTAGATCTACCCGACGCGCGTACAATGCGTTACGTGATCGACCAACCTGCCTAACAAGCCGGCGGTCCTGGGTTCGAATCTCAGTAAAGGCATTTATTTGTGTGATAAGCAACGAATATTTATTTCGTTCCTGAGTCGCGAATTTAGGGAATATTTACAGCATAAAATTGTGCCAGTCGACAATCCTTAGAATTTAGACTGGCTATAGACAATCGGTCTAAATGGGCGTATATTTTTAAGTGTCTAAAGTTATTATAAAACAAATAGAGGTTTATATATGACAAGAATCCACTAAGCGAGTAAATCCTTTAGCTATTCTGGCATCACGAAAATTTTCTTCGAACAATGGTAATAGCGATATTTTCCGAATAAGTGATGTACTGCCCCCGGACCCCACGTGAAACCACTGACCGGACCATTTAAATTACTCCCCATTCATAGAAATCACTTCCACGAATTTTATTCAAAGGCTCCAGGCGCCCTTAAGAAGCGCAATTTAGTACCTTATCGCTGTAACACAATTAGGACAATCGTCTGAGACGCCAGCTCATTGTGAGGGTGACAAGATCTTTAAGGTTTTTTGGTGCGGAAAGCTGCATTGTGGGCATTCAGGTCGTGTAATCGCTTGCGCTGTATTTGTATTAAAGGGGAAACACGTAAGGAACGCAATCAACCGGATATTGGAGAAGTGGTGCACAGGGGGACTTAAAGACAGAATGTTAAGTTTGAGATTGACCGATAGCGTTGTGCAGTACTGAGAAGACTCTCGTTAGACCTGACGGCTCGTCGTCTATACCTGAGGCCTTTTTCAGATTCAAGGATTCTAGATCAGGATTTTTGTCGCGCTGACGTAGGTGGGGCCGCACGCTAGTGAGATGACAGCTGCATGCGTTGACTAAAAATCTTAGGTGAAAAACTCAAAAATCGAGGTTTCTTTCTCATCTTTTTCCTCCTCCAATCTTCACAACATTTTTGAAACTGAATAGGTAAGAAGGAAATATTTGCGGTTTATGATGACGGATTTGTATAATAGGGCTATTTTTGAGGTCTATTGAAATAGGCCGTTTTATAAGCATTGTTTGAAGCAACCTAGCACTTATAAATATAAGAATATCAAAAAAAACATTAATCTACGGTCAAAAACTTCGGAAGTAACAGTCGAGAACGTTTGTATGGAAATATGGGGATCCTGCCGTTTTACCAAATTTATTTTGGTCAAATTTCATTTCCCAAACAAATTTTAGCAACTGTTTTGTTTGCCAATGCAAACTTTGGTCTAATTTTAATACGAATATTTTCATTACGTCAAATTTTCATTCTGCAAAATATTATTACGAAAAATTACATTATGGAATTTGGTCTTTTAGCAAATGCTTTAACAAGGCAAAAAAACATTAGACAATAAACATTTAGTCAAGTTAATGTTATGGCAAACCATAAATAGACAAAAATCACATTTGTTTGGGTTATGAAATTTTACTCTGAACTCTAAGGCAGGTTGGTGTAGGTTACGACGACGAGCGAAGCGAGGAGGAGTGTTAGGTGTACCGCAACCCTTTTTTTTAGAACCGACTTTTTTTTGAATTTATAGTTTTCCGAATATTAAAAAAAAATGTATACGCCCATCATTCCAAAATCGCGTGCTGATTAACCGACGGAATAGAAATGGTAAATTGAATATTGACGATACAAATAATTTGCCTTATTTTGTTTTGGTTAAAACATATTATGCCAACTAACGTATTTGACTGAATGAAATTTGGTCAAAGTAATAGTTGGTAAACGAGATATTGCTTAAACATGAACATGCCAAACATCAGGTTTGCATAAGAATTATTTGTCAAGTGTTAATTTGCCAAACGATTATTTGGCAAATGAAATTCTACGAATAATTTTTTGGGAAGTGATAATTTGTCCATTTTTTTTTGACAAAACAAAGGTGACCCGGAAATATGACCACTTATCTTTCCTCTTAAGGCTCAGCCGTGCACTAGTCTTCGGTTTAGGGTGAAATCGTTTATTTAAGCATAAGATCATATAGGAGCAAGTGAGAGAGAAGTACAGTAAATATACACGGTATCCGAACCTTGTTTTGAGTGCTCACGAACTGCATTTCCCTACAGAGCAAAGCCACTGAAGCAGAGCGGCAAGGTTCGCGATATAATAAATTTAGAGTTCGTGGGTTCAAATCTTGGCTCGTAATCTTCGTTCGTAGTCTTGGTCAGTTTTTAGGGTTCCGTAACCAAAATGACAAAAACGGAACCCTTATAGTTTCGCCATGTCCGTCTGTCCATCTGTCCGTATGTCACAGGCATTTTACTTGAAAACTATAAGGTGTATTTGAATAAAATTTGGAGGATTTTGTCAGCCGCTACTGATTGTTCTCTAATGAAATTACCAAAAATATTTTTTTTAAGCGTGGTATACATGTAACTGAAAGTCAACAAAAAATATATTATTGTAAGTTCACGTGTGGCAAATCAATCGATAGGCCTTTCAAAATAAATATGAGTTTTTTCGTTGGAGTTGGAGATAATCGCCCCTAAATTCACAAAAATTGTGTCCCACCCTCTAATTTTTGATTAGTGTATTTTAAAAAATATTTTCTTAAACTTTCACCGAAAATTATTTTGTACAAGATCGGTTCAAAGGTTTTCGAGATATTGCTGAAAAACTGCCTTTCCTACAGAAAAGGTCGTAAGTGCCGTAAGATGTCTGTGACGATACAACCTTTTTAATAGGCACGGAACCCTTCGTTGTGCGTGGACCACTGTTTTTTTTTTTTATTTGGGATTAGGTGCCAGAGCAGACTCCACCTTTCTCTAGGATACCACTGGGAAAAAAAGCTTGGAGGATGATGGACTGTATTATTTCTCTACTGTTATTTAAGTGTTGTGAAGCGTCCTGTGCAACGGAAATTGGTCGTTAGTTGTAGTTGACTACCTCGGACATAGCGCCTTTGTGTCGCAGCCATTATCATGCCCCACTTATAAAACATCATAATCGACATCAATGTCCTACAAATGTACGCCCTTTTTACATACAAAGCTGGTTCAATTATGACCGAATACCCTCCGGTTTCTAAAAAAAATACCTGTACATAACAATGCCAAAGAGGGCCACTCGTTACTGCTACATAGGTACTATGAATTATTTAGAACCTTAATGTTTGCTGAGTAAAGGTGAAAATATTTGGTAACATGTAGCAGGCTCTTTAATTAGGATTCCTTGTTTCTGAGAAGTAAAATCTACCTCCTACTAATATTATAAATGTGACAGTTTGAATAGAATAGAATAGAATAGAATTATTTTAATTTGCCAGAATACTTATAAATATAGTACAGGGTGTTGAGGTACAGCAGTACAGTATTCAGTCTGTGAACGACATGCAAAAGTTGTACATACAGGACTAAAATAATTATGTGATGCGTACAATACCACTATGATTAGATATTTTTTTTTAATCAATTGCTTAGTAATGTCAATGTATTAATTTCAACAACACAAAAAAGAAAAACAATTACTAAAACCTACCTAAAGTACCCGAAGTTAAGTCTAAAAATTCTTTAATGCTATAAAAACAATTTTCCATTAGCCAATTAGTGATTTCTTTTCCAAATTTTTTATAATCCATTCGTCTTATATCCGCTGGAAGGTTGTTATACACTACAATGCACATATTATACGCGTTCTTGCTATAGATCGCAGCGCGGCAAGGAGGCTGGTACAGTAGATCCTTATATTGAGATCTCTGCTTACCTACAAATACATCGGCCCTGCTTCTAAAAAGTTCAGGATGTTTTTTGACAAACAAGCATGCTTTTTTTATGTACATACAGGGTAGCGGTAGAATATTCAGCTTTTTAAAGAATGGCTTGCAGCTGTCTGTCACTGAAATGTTAGCTATTGCACGAATGCACTTTTTCTGTCTAATAAACGCCCTAATTACATCGACTGAATTTCCCCCTGAATTTGGATGTATGGATAGATCGATAGATGTATGTTCCACTTAATCTATATATATATGTATCGTCCAAGCCTCTATATCAATGTACAGTCACGGACTTTAATCGTTGAGCCAGTTAGGTATCAACTAATTTTGGTTTTTAATAGTTAAGCTATAAATATCCAGTAAACGGTGAGCTCTAAATGGCTCAATGATTAAAGTCCTCGACTGTACTAATCCAGTATAGAAGTAAAGACGAGGATTGTGAAGAATAAAACATGTGTTAAAATGCTGTTGAGTAGCTTTGGCTGGCACTTCTGATATAAATTAATACGAAGTGACCTACGTTAAATAATTGATACCTATATTTCAAAGTGAATCGTGGAATTTTAAATATGTAATAAAAATAAATACAATGAAAAAGTCAATTTAAGTTCTAAACAAACAAAATGGATCTATTGAAGCTTGAAATTGTCTTTGCTGAAATAAAATGGAGAAATAAAAAAATATTGTTAAAGAATAAACTTTGTTTCGCTTCTCAAGTATACTGAAGTTATAAACGCTGAGATTATTTGGGTTCCGTGAAAATATGCCTCGACTATAAATGAGAAAAACTTACATAAATCAAAGTTTTCAGAAACATCATTAAACTATCTGCACGGCTAAAACAGGACGGTCCGCGAGTGTAGTGGTGAGATAGACTATACGTCTCTTTCTATTTAGACCACTTAGAAAGAGGCAGATAGTCTATGTCACCGCGAATAAATCACGCTGTACGCTGCGTAACAATGCTTACTTTGGATATGTACTGTTGTGGTCGTCGGCCACAACAGTACATCTCCATAGTAAGCATTGTGACGCAGCGTACGGCGCAGTTAATCGCCGGGATACACGAGGCTAGTTTTTCTAAGCTAAGTCGGATAGCAAGCTTACAGGGGTCGTTCTTCTTTTCGACCGACAATAGCCTGTCCCTCGTCTTATTACGGCATCTCATTTGAGTAATGATGTTTACGGTTTTATAATGTTCGAATGACCGTCCATATTATTTTATTAATTAGTGATGTTTAATATTTCACTTTCTCTAACTAGCATTTTTTTTAAATGTTTTTTTTTTCGTAGAATGCCGTGACAGAGTGGTAAACCAAAATGTGGTCCCCACTGAAAGAGTCCACTTTGTTACATGATTTTTTTTAGAAACCAACCGTAAATAAATATTTATATTGGCCAGAAAGGAAACTTTAATTAGTTCTAATGAAGAAACCTATGCATTTTTTTTTATCGCACTTCAAAACCACAATTTTTGATAGTTCAAAAACCAAAAAAACAGAAAAACCTCGGATCATTGTCGGTAAAAAAGAAGAACGACCCACAGCCGTGCGCCAATATGAGTTGAACTAGGTACCTGAGCGTTTTTCAAAAAAAGTGTGTGTTTTTCAAAGACGATCATCTGCATTTGTCTCAACAGGGGCGGAAAACAATCGAAATTCATTTTCTCCTTGTTTTCACAAAGCTTCCAACCTACGTGTTTATGAAAATGAGTCTTATAATAAGCAAAATCGCATTAAGTCGAATACGTAGGAGAGTAATGTTTTTCGAATGAATGTATGACGGTGAAGCATAATGTTTCCTTTTCTTTGAGCCCACGCCATGCTCCGCAGGCTAACCAGCTTGGCGGATTTATATAAACATGTATGTGTTAGATATGTCATATCATATCTAACACATACACATATCTAATATCATGATACAGGTAATGATTTCTATCGAAACAGGTTTTTGAGGTAGCGGAAGTGGAAGCGAGAGATCGGAGCGTGGCCTTTCGCTCACGTATGGCGTACCGCTTGCACTACCGCCGCCGTTGAAAGTCGTGACCGAGCCGTTGGGCAAGTCAGCTTCAGATAACAAGTTAAATAAAAGAAAACAAAAAACCCAACCGGGTCGTTCTTCTTTTCGACCGACAATAGCCTGTCCCTCGTCTTATTACGGCATCTCATTTGAGTAATGATGTTTACGGTTTTATAATGTTCGAATGAACGTCCATATTATTTTGTTAATTAGTGATGTTTAATATTTCACTTTCTCTAACTAGCATTTTTTTTAATGCTTTTTTTTTTCGTAGAATGCCGTGACAGAGTGGTAAACCAAAATGTTGTCCCCACTGAAAGAGTCCACTTTGTCACATGTTTTTTTTTAGAAACCAACCGTAAATAAATATTTATATTGGCCAGAAAGGAAACTTTAATTAGTTCTAATGAAGAAACCTATGCATTTTTTTTTAAATCACACTTCAAAACCACAATTTTCGATAGTTCAAAAACCAAAAAAAACAGAAAAACCTCGGATCATTGTCGGTAAAAAAGAAGAACGACCCAACCGCTTTTTTTAAATATCCAACGACACCTCATATGCCAATATTATTACGACGGCGGGGTCAGTAACAGTTTCGTTACCACGGAAATATGTAAACACGACGTCAAGGTATTACGAATGCTGTCATAAGTCATCAGTAGTCTAAGGGTACAGACAGCCTTAGAGTCGATGTACTCTGGTTCGAGACCAGCAACTAGCATGCACTTTTTGTATGTTTTAAATTCTTAGTGAGTACATTTTTAAAACGCGAAGTAGCATGGAATGCCTTAGAAAAGGTATGCGAATAGAACATTCGAAGCTTACGGAATTTTATAGACAAATGTTTGGGCTTGGAATATTCGTGAAACGTGGACGTAGGAAGATGACGATTATTTAGAGAAGCCCATGCTACTCGAAATGCAGATCGAAATTACGATCTAGAATCTTCGGTAAAGGGTATATAAAGAGACCAAGTTCGTGGTACATGGCAGTATTCGGAGTGGAGTCTTGAGAGCGAAGTCTTCGGAGTGGAGTTCTCGGAGTGTAGTACTAAGTGAGTAGTACCCGAGAGAGAACTAGAAGAAGAAGAACAGTGGAAATAAATGGTGAATAGTGAAGTGGTCTAGTACAAAGTATCAAGTGAAGTGCAACTGTGTCAGTACTAGCAGGCGCGGACTCAGTGAACTTGTGTGTGTTAATTGAGACAGTGGCAGTACGCGTGGACTCAGTCAACTTTGCCTTGTGTAAGTCACGTAATAAGTCTACTGTCGTGTTAAAAATGTGTATTAACTCTATCCTGTACCCCCACGCTCGTATCAATACTTTCTCACTCGAAAAACATAACGCTATTTCTGGGCCATTCAAGGCCAATGACACAGCAGAAAAACGCTGCTACGGCGTAGCACACGTAGCAATGCGTAGCCTCGAATGGGTTAGCACATTCACTGCCAAGAATCGCTACGCGCTACGGTCGTAGCCGATCCCGCGGTTTTCCTCGTATGTAGTGGAAAGCGACTACGGCGTACGCGCCCGCTAGGTGCGTTCCTGGCACTGAAAGTGTTAACATGCGAGTGCGTACTATTTAATAGTTACAGTATTAGTTGGGCTCCACGGTATCTTGGAGTGACTCAGCTTTGTAAGGAACCTCCATTCGCTAGACTGTATTTTATATTTTATCTCTGGATTTGAAACATTTAATTGGGAGCGCTTCAGTAGATTTCTGAAAGAATCAATGGATATACGTGGATTGGAATTGTTTTTATTTTTTAACATATTAATAATATTAATATTTAACCTAAAAACTTAGGTAAACTAAAATTGACTTTACCAGGTCAGAGGCAGTACACAAGACTTTTCGAAGCCTTCCTTTAAGCAGACTAGTTGTTCGCCGTAGATCGTAGCAGATTTCTCCGCGATGTAGCGAAAACTGTCGGTAATGAAAGAAAATTGTTCATACTTTCGTACATATACTCAGAAGCGCTTGTATCACCGAATAGTTTACGTTCAAAATCATGAAATGGGCATAATTCTAATCTTAAGATAAACCATCTGTTAAAAACAAGCGCACTCAAATCGGCTCATCCGTTTGGGAGCTACGATGCCACAGACAGACACACAGATACACATGTTAAACTTATAACATCACTCGTTTTCTTCGGGGATTAAAAACTTCGCATACGAAGACCGACTAATCACAGCAATATACAGCCCCCAGGGCATTTATCAGGCAGGTTTATTTATTGTAGTGATACTCGTAAATGTGACCATAGTCGTCCATGTTTTCTTCATCTGTGATATTTTTCCTTCCCTACGTCATAAAAAAGAATCCCAAAAATCTGTTGTAACGTAATATAGGCCTATAAATATCCCGCTGGATGCGAGTTTGTGTTACAGGGCACTTAATCCGAAATAGTGGAAGTAAATAAGGGTTGATTTATAAAGACAGAGTGCTATTTAGTGTCGGTCTTTCATTAGACGTGGGAAATGGGGCGTGGTGCAAGGGTGAGGAGGATGGAAGGTGAGTGAGTTTATTCTTAGGCCACTATAGGATGACTCAGTCTCCCAAGACGAGAGCCGAATCGCTAAACTTAAGTGGCAGTGGGCGGGGCACATTGCACGTAGAACCGAAGGCCGTTGGGGCGGAAGGGTTCTCGAGTGGCGACCACGTACCGGCAGGCGTAGCGTGGGTAGACCCCCCAAGGTGGACTGATGACCTGGTAAAGGTCGCAGGAGTCCGCTGGATGTGGATGCCACAGGACCGGTCATTGTGATATTCTTTGGGGGAGGCCTGTGTCCAGCAGTGGACGGTTATGATTATGATTTAGGATGAGGGAATTTCCTTCCACGAGCGCTTCGGTTGTGGATTGAGCTATGCCGAGGTTTTCCCGAGGAAAAAAGGATGGCATCATGCTCGTAGCGTTTTTCCCGGTAGTGCGCTAAATGGGCGGGCCGTAAGCTTGTTTGCCACCGAGGTAGTATAAAAAAACCTTCTGCATTTGTTGGTGCAGGCTCTGTGCAGTCTCAGCTCTGTATATGTATAGCTTAAAGCAGTAAATGACACTTCAGCATAATGCTGAGCCAGTGTCCGGTTCACTGCCACTGAGACACACTTGTTTTATATTTTATATGTTTCTCTTGTTTATTTTATTGTTTAATATGACTGTGTGTCCTGTGTGTTTGTGAATAAATGTATCTTTCTTTCTTTCTTTACATACTGTACCAGTGTCCGATGTGACGCCCTTACTCAGACGCATCTTACTTACTGATCGGAAATACAGGGTTCCTTAACAACAACTGATTTCCGCAATAAAACGAATTACAATTTTTTGAAAGATTTAGGCGGGTTCGATTTCCTGCCGCGTATGAGGCGCAACCGACCAGTTGGTCGATCACGTAACGCGTTGTACGCGCGTCAGGTAGATCTAAATGTCAATTTTTACATGGGAAATGACGGTTGGACTGTCCTAACGCACGTTCAAAACGTTACGTGATTATATTACCCCCCAGGTCGATTATATAATGAAATGTACTCGCGTTAGGTAGATCTAAAAGTTTTTGCATGGGATAATGACAGTTGAGTGGTAACGTGCGTTTGAAAAGTTACGTGATCACCTCTCAGATATGCAGATACAGCCTTTACGAGACAATAGTAGGGTGTTCCTACCGACACTGAGAATTGATCAGTGTTGGTTAGCAGAAGGTCCAAGAAGTTGGCCTTGTGAGAGTATACATCAGCAATTGACCGATAGATTTTACTGGTCACTAAACCGCATGCGAGGAACACCCACGTGTGGTAAAAATACTGTGTTATCGACTGCTCACCAGAGACCGAAATTTTAGAATAGAATAGAATTACATTTATTAAGGAAACACATCATAAGTAAAAACACATAAACAAATACATCGAAGAAGTATAAAGCGAGAAAAATAATACAAAGGCTAGTTGTATTATCTTTCTCATCGGGATGTGAACCTGAAATGGCCTCCACTCAACAATGCAGTTGGTACGGCTAGTGTGTTCAATGGCGCTGGTTTTCTGTGGGGGCAGCGGGGTGTGCGGGACAGCGTACTGTGCGACTTGTCTCAGATGATACAAATACGTGATTAATATGAAGTATAATTAAAAATATATATAGATGTTAACAATAAAAATACCTATATTCATTAATGGGCTTTGAGTCTATTACAGACTATACAAGCAGTGTCAAGGAGGGAGACAACGTCTTCCATGGCTGTGTAATCCAATGCGGGAGCGGCATACACGACCGCAAGCCTGGCAGGTATAATTTGCCCGCGGCGAACAGGTGAGACGTTGATGCCGCTTGGCTCGCTTATCTGCGAGTGTCTGAAACCAGCCTTCAACGTGGACTTTACGACCATCGAACACCAGTTTCCGCCATTTGTCCCTGTCCACGGCAAGGTCCTCCCACTTGTCAACCGGGATGTTGAATGAGTTCATATCTCTCTTGGCACAGTCCTTATGCCGCAGCATCGGCCGGCCGACACTTCTTTTGGCATCAGCTACGGTCCCAAGCAGTACACGCCGCAGCAAACATGGTGTTTTGGATATACTGCCGTTAGGCAACAATACCTTTTGAGCTATTATGTGTTTTTTCAGTTTAGATTTGAACCCACTAATAGTAATGCTTTCCTTGATTTTAGTGGCATTTTTGAGCTGTCATAGTGACTTCTCATTTATCGACTTGTAATGTATAGGTATCGATTGCGATATACGTTGGTGCGTCATTTCAAAATAGAGGAACTTATTGTACTATTTAAAAGCAGGTAACAAATTATATTTACCTTCCATTATAAATAATTGAGGAATCATTTATCATCTTTCTAACGTTTTTCACGGTTGCATCCCAATGGAGCCCGGGCTCCGCTTTCTAGCAAACTGAAGAATCACTACGACGTGAAAAAATATAGTGACTTCTCATTCATCGACTTCGACAGCTCGAAAATGCCACCTCAATTCCGGAGCCTACTGATGACGTTCAATAGCCGTTATCCAATCTGCGTTCACACGCTACACAGCGACCGACCGGACAATGAAAATTGGTCTGTAGGTAGCGGATTACTCTGAGCGAGTCTCTAATCGCTTAGACACCCGCTCTCGCTTTACAAAGGACATGTCGCAACATGAAATGAAGGCTCGCAGAATTCGTGGTCACTCAAACGTTAACAAGGGTAACTGCCGTTACCGACCGTGTGCCGTTTCAAATATATGTATTCAGTTTTGACCCTTATTACGAAGGCATAAGATGCAAAGGCGTCGTCAAAGGGGGTATTAATCTCTAGTGGGAGTGGTGCTTTTGTATGGGTTGTGTGGTGTATGTGTGAGGATAGTGAGGGCTTTGGCCTATGACTTGCGAGAAGTGTGATTACGATACTAAACTGACTGCCGCTGTCGGTTTGAAACTAGATACATTTTTGAGGACCAGCTTAACTCACTCAATTAAATTTTCTATGAGAGTTTTCCGATGTTTACCTTAGAATTGTATGGTTAATTTACGTGTCACAATTTGTATGGCTAACCATTGACTAACGGTGGCCAAGAATTTGGTCCTCACCGTAATCTCATTTATTCCGACGCTTACGGTGGTCCGTTTGTTTTACAATCATCATCATCATCATATCAGCCGAAAGACGTCCACTGCTGGACATAGGCCTCCCCCAGAGAGTTCCAAATTGACCGGTCCTGCGCCACCCGCACCCAGCGGACTCCCGCGACCTTTACCAGGTCATCAGTCCACCTTGTGGGGGTCTACCCACGCGGTGCTAGTACGTGTTTTACAATAAAGTTGCCAAACTCCTTAACAAGATGCAAGACAGCATACAAGATGAAATTAATTATACTAAAAACCCGTCATTCTAAGTCTGAAATGTCTCCACATTGGTCTATTTTTAATGAAATATCACCATTCGATCATGACAATTATTGTTCGAAGAAATTTAATTATCTTAACATCAACAAACGTAGCCGAGCTTTCAGCTGAACAAACGTTAAAGTAATGAAATTCCATTCCTATTGGCAAAACATCAAAACCGAGTTCCCCTGACATTGGACGTACGAAAACTTGAACCAAATGTCACATCCAACTTACTAACAGACCACTTTAATGTTGCTATCCTGAAACTGAAACACTATCCGTATTTGGGAAAACTTAAAAGTGAATTTGGTAGGTTTTATGTTTGTGAACGGCACGTAGAAGTTTGTCATGTAACAGTTTTGTTTGGATCAATGCCAAGCGTTCGAGGTAAACAGGGAGTCTGGGGTAAAGACGGGAGCTAGTACCCCATTATAGGCTAGGGCTTCATATTGGTTATCGGCATGAACTTGCGAAATATAAAGTTCCATATTTTTTATATGGAAACAACGCTATTTCGCTTTGAACTCTGTAACAATGTCTGAATAAAAATGGAAGAGATTTTACATTAAAAAAAATAGTAAAAGTAATTTGTTTATGAGAAAAAATACTACTTTTTAGGGTTCCGTACCCCAAAAGGAAAAAAACGGAACACTTTTAGGATCACTTTGATGTCCGTCTATCAGTCTGTCAAGACCCTTTATCTCGGGAACGCGTATCTAGTTGAAATTAAAACCATATAATCAGGTCTACAGTGCCTTGAAGCTGTGAAAAAATCAAATTTCTATGTTAACGTAAAAAGATACGGCTGTTTATGCCGCAAAAAAAATATATTTCGACACTTTCAAAGGAATCAAAATTTATATGGTACTTTCCGTTGACCTAGAACTATGAAATTTGGCAAGTAATATTATCTTAAACTACAAGTACAGGGAAAAGTCTAAAAACTATACATTTGTAATTTTGTACGGAACCCTCGGTGGGTGAGTCCGACTCGCACTTGTCCGGTTTTTGTAGTCCAGTGCTCTCTTACAGAATATCGATATATGTGTCAAGAGTTCTTAACGTCACTTGACGATCTTATGACTTGGGGATAAGTGGTATTTTTGTTGATACTATCGAAATATTGCGTCTGAAACGTTCCCGAGATAAAGGGACAGACAGACAGACGGACAACAAAGTGATCCTATCCCGGAACCCTTGTTCCGTTTTTTCCTTTTGAGGTATTGAACCTTAATAACGATATCATCGATATTTTATCGACTCGTACGGCTCTCGTACACACGCATATGTCGTTAGTGGCATAAAAACATAGCTTTTCAGGAAAATCTTATTTGTAGTGTTTACTCTTGTCGCCTGTTTCGTGAATAGTTACGTAAGTTCTTTGACATGTTCTTTGTTGTTGCTTTGTTTTTAAGTTTATGAAAGACTAACCTCCGTGTATACTCTGAATCCCTTTTCTCGAACGGATCTTATCTTAAATACAAATACAAAATATTTTATTTGTTAAACATAGGTGTGTACATCGGTGTGTAAGTTTATGGATTGTATTACTATGTCTTGCCTGTTAAGGCATACAAATAGCTACAAAATAGCATGCAGAATGCATACTTAGACACTAAATATAAAATCGTTAATTATGCTATCTTTCGCTTATGTTATGTTAGGATCATTTAAATATTCTTGTATAGAATAGTATGCTTTGGCAGCTAGAAATTTAAATAATGTTTTTTTAAATAAATGAGGGTCATGGAGTTTCAGAGTGGCTGTTGGCAGTTTGTTAAAAATTCTAGGCGCCATTCCAAATATGCTTTTTGAAAGTAGGGCAGTTTTGTATGGTCCATAGCTTATCTTACCCTGCATACGAACACTATTAAAGCTCGAGAACTGGTTACTGTTGTGTTTAACATACATTGCTATTTCAAAAATATAGAGTGATGGAAATGTCAAGATATTAATATTAATAAAATAGGGTTGACATGACTCGCAAGGGTTCAGGCCGCAAACGGATCTGATATATTTCTTCTGACCTATCGGTAAAACAATAACATTGTTTAGCCAAGTGCCACAAACGCTTCTAAATGAAAAGGCCATGATTAATAAATACTTTACTCGAATACTGACTCTGTTGTAGCAAGGTTCAAATTAAAACGAAAACGGACGGATGCTTGTGTGGGACGCTACATGTGTAGACACACTGGCACCGCCTCACCTCCAACGGACTACTTCTAAAGCGGGTGCAGCGGCGGAAAACTCCGAAAATCTGAAATGTAATAAATATAGAGGCCTCGGCAGAGAGTACGACTTTGTACCCTTTGGCGTTGAGACCCTCGGTCCGTGGGGTCCCAGTGCGCATAAGTTATTTGCACAAAACGCGAAACGTCTGGTCGATGTAACTGGTGACCGAAGAGCAGGCGGCTTTCTCGCGCAACGTATCAGCATTGCAATTCAGCGAGGAAATGCCGCCAGCATCCTCGGTACAATGCCTCGAGGGCCTTTTTTTAGATTTAACTTAGTTTTAATTTAATTTAGTTAATGTTAATCATAATCTTGTATTTACTTTTTTGCTTCTAATCTAATAAAGCCTAACTAAATTTGCTAAACGAAAAGTATATCGGTATTAGTATTAACAACTTTTTATTAGTAATTGCATACTTACTACAACGTAACCAATTAGCGGTTACACTTAACAATGAAAGATAATAGCTTTGTCTTCTCTTAGTGCCTAGTACACTCAGCGTCAAATGCTCTGTACCAGTCAAAGTGGCCAAATAGTTAATAGTTATGAACGATTACAAAATAACACAACTTGAAAAGTCGAAAAACCCCCGACATTTTCATTTCAAAGTTCAATATCTCAAAAACGGCTGCACCGATTTTGTTGAAACGTAGCTATGGACCATCTCGATCACGTCAGCTTTCGGACAAAAACCGCATTAAAATCGGTCCATTGGTTTCGGAGCTACGATGCCACAGACAGACACACATACACGTCAAACTTATAACGACCCTCTTTTTGCGCCGGGGGTTAAAAAAATGAAAAAGATTTTAAAATTTTATGACCGTCGTCGCGCGCTTTGTCCGAAATAAAAAAAAATTAAATAACAGAACATTGATACTTGGGACAGGTAAAAACAACCAATGACTAGCATGCGCAAAAGCATCTATGACGTTGAAATAAAGTTTGTTTTCGCTTAAACGCGTGGTAAATAATATGATTGGTTCTCATAAAGCGTGTGTAAAAGTTTACGATAATTGCCAAAGAAGAAATAACTTTCATCGATCTGATAAAGTTATGACATTTGGCGTCTCTCAGTTTTGACGTTATTTATTTTACTTTTCTATCGAATTGTCATGTTTAGAAATTGATGAAAATACCTTAAATTGAAAAGTCAATGTAACCGAGCGGTGAGGCATGCGACTTTCAAACATAACGAAATAATCATTCTGAAATCCGCTAACGAGTAAGCCCATTCTGTTTCAGCAGGAAAGAAGGCTCTTGTTTTACTCAATCTGTATAACCCTTTTTTGTTTTTCCTAAATTATTTTCTTTCTAATATTCAGGTCAAAGATAAGGCTGTCTTCCCCTTAATCAGTAAATTGAAGTGACTGTGAAAGCCGCTATCTCCTCCCCTTAACCTTTTACTTTTATTAAACAAAAAGCCTCAGGTGTCTCTGCTTTTTTAACAGAAATATGGTGAAAAAACCGAGGCAAGTAAATTTTCTTCAACATTAAAACAATATGGCTCTGAATATATACACAGTGTTTACAGGGTGTCCCGAAAACTGAGGATAATTCGTGGATAGCCGATAGGGTTGCTAAATAGCTCTCAAAATATTTAATTTTAAGGTTAGTAAAAATACTTGTTTTCGAGATATTGTCATTTTTGTATTTACAATTTTTTTCTTAGTCTAATGTTTTTTTCTTACCCATTTGCAACAGGTTCAATTTGCAATATCCTGTCAGGTTTGAATGTCGTCACTGCGCAGGTTTTGTGCCTTTTGAGTTGTAACAGCTCTTTAGACAGTTTACTATTGAACCCTTTAATTAAAACTTTAGCCTGTTTTTGTCCTTTGGCGGACATCCACAGCTTGATTGCCTCTGATTTTTCTGTGTTGCTTAGCAGAGAATATGCTTTGGTTTTGTGATACCACAGAACGGTTCTGGGCCGACCAGGGTTGTTTCTGCGCCCTTCCTTGCAAGTTCATCTGCTTTTTCATTCCCTACAATATCGGAATCACGTAACGTTTCGAATGCGCGTTAGGACATTTTAACTGTCATTTTCCTATACAAAGAGTGACATTTAGATCTACCTGACGCGCGTAAAATGCGTTACGTGATACGTGATCGATCTGCTGCCTCTGCTGCAGGGTGATTACGTAACGTTTTGAATATTACGTATTGTAATCAATGAAAATATGGATACCCAAGTAATATTTCTACTCCGGCAATCTGTCATATCTGAAGCGTAGGGTGACATACCTTAATAGTTAAGAGCGTTAGGAGTTAAATAAAAGGAGCAATACGACCTTTGTCACGCATATCGCGCTCAGCGCGCTAGTACCACAATCAAATTTCAACCTTAATGCCAAAGAGTTTGGTTTGAAGAAATTGATGATACTACCATAGCAATAAGGCTGTGGGTACTAGAAGGCGATATATTTAATCGATTTAAACACTTAAATATCCACAAATATTCATGCTCATCGCACAAATATTTGCCCTTACCGGAATTCGAACCCAGTACCTTCAGCTTCGTAGGCAGCGTCACTAGGGTAATTGGTCGTCGAATCTACTAGCATTACATTTTTACTTTGATCAGTCGTAAACCCTACACTACCCTAAACAAACCTCCCATATTTGAAGATACGCCGAAATCATCATCAATCAATGTTTCATAAAAAAACATCTGAAACGACGGAAAATCTATATCCGGCATTTATAAAGAAAACTAAGAGTATGCCAATTCAAACTCTATTGCATGTTGAAAGAGTTGAGAATTGCTTGGATGGTAGCCATCATTAAGCAGGTGTATTAAATAACGTTATTTTTTATGTTTATTTCAAGAATGTTGTTCGTAATATTCTCTTTGATATTTATGAAGAAATAGATATGCTATCTTGAGATTACATCACATACCTTTTTATACTTTTGATGGTTGTGAAGCTGTGGCCCGTTTCACAAAGCTTACAATGTATATAAAGTTTTTTACTATGCCTTTCGAAACAGTTTTTGGAGAGGAACAAATGTTTGTATGGGGGCAACTACAATTAAATAACATAAATACCCAAAAAAATCAGTTGAAGGCGGACCTCGCTAATTGACATTGAATCATGACGTCACAGTGTGATATTTGTACTAATCGTTGTATGGAAAATCAAGTAAATTGCTGTTTCGGTCGCGAAATACTGCGTTTAGGTCCATAGTTGTCATACAATTTTGTTTCTACAAAAGCGTAAGGATCCTATTGGTATCTTTAAATTTACTTTTGGACAATAAAAAAAATGCATATTTTTTCTATACTTTCAAGGTCTATATCTCTTTATGAATGCAATTCTATTTTGTAATTTGTACTTTATTACATTTAGTCCCCTGGGCGATCGAGCTCGGCTCGGATGAAAATAAGGAGAAAACGAATTTTCCCAGACATGAGATGATGAAGAATTGTGTTGAGTTGTGTTTGATGAGGATTTTCCTAGATCGATTTCTCGCCCCCGTAAACCCCTATATTCCAAATTTCATCGAAATCATTAGAGCCGTTTCCGAGAACGTGATTGCAAATATAATATAGGTATATATATATATATGTATTGCTCGTTTAATAGTATAGGATTTGATGGTTTATTATCCATTTAGCAATACTACGTTATCAATTTTAACATGAGGAAACTACCCAATTTTACATGTCTAAACAGGCAACACTGGAGCCGTAGCATGGTTGGCCTTGTCACGCGATAGGTGATAGGATAGAGCGTGCGTCACTGGCTGACACCGTTCGATAGAACGAGACGACGCTCTTATCTTGTCACTTGTCGGGTGATAAGGCCAACCATGCTACGGCTCCAGGTCAAATCACCAGTCGTTATTGGTTATTCAATATATTCGCAGCTAACCATCATATGTATTCAAAAAAATTCAAAATTCTTTATTTCGTAAGATACACTTTGTCTATAATCTAAGGCGATGGATGGCGCCACCCGGTAGGCAAAAAAAGCCTGTGTTGGATGGCACCGCTCTTCCTATAGGTAACATAATTTAGTATTATGCTTAGTTAATTAATGAAATTTAATTTACTGGCTAAAATTCTAGTTTATAGTAGTTACATTCTGTTATATTCTATTCTATGGCTAAAAACTCTAATTACTTGCATGGTTAAGATTACAAAATTAAAATATGTGTTATGTTTATTTTAATTTAAATAACATGAAACATGGAGTACACGAAACCAAGAACGTGTTCAAAAAATAAAAGCCTATGCATGAAAGAAAGATGCACTCAAATATCAATTACCTAATCAAAAAGAAGATGTATATATATCTCTCTCTGTGTTTGTGTGTATATGTGTGTGTGTGTATTCAAGCTTGATTACATAGCTCAATTATGATTAATGGCAAGTGGCTCAACAATTTCGTTTTGCGACGGTACGTACCTACAATTAAGTGTGCATACAATTTACTCAAAAATATGTCTCACGAATTAAGGTTTCGGTACATACATATTTATGAGATATTCATTTCAATACATATTTTTACATTTGACTGTGTTTGGCTTAGGAAAATATTTCCCTGTACCTACAAGAAATATTTGTCATCAACAACATAAACTTACGTAAATTATTTTCCTAATTAAAATGTTTTGTTCCCGTTTCTAATTTAATAAGGAAAAAGAAGCTGAACCGGTAAACAAAATTTTTCATAACAATGCAAAATGAGCCTCTTCTAACTAGAGATAATGAAACGTGTAATATCTGAATAATGAAGTTATCCGCGTTTTTTCTCGGCTTGGTGCTCACTATTCTTCTTTTAGTTTCTTCTTAAGTAATATCTGGAGTATCTGAGCAATAATAAAACCAATTTGGACATATGCCATACAACTGTGGTCATCGGCCAGCAAATCCAACATATAGTATCTCCAGAGAACTCAAAACAACATCCTAAGGGTTTTGTCATCAGCGTCCTGGTACGCTCGCAACTCAGAAATCCTTGAGTATTTGGAAATCCCAACCATACTCGAAGCTAACACACACTACACAGCTAACTACAAGAACCGACTAGCAACTCATTCAAACCCTATCACAGATGCTTTTAAAGCCAAATCCACGGAAGAGAGCTAATGTGCTGCCAGACTTGGGGCAGCTAGGGCAATGGCCCTACCTTGCCAATCACCAACCTCTTTATCTACTCATAGTGGAAGTGACTCATCGCAGATTACTAAAAGAAAAAAAAAAGTATCTGGGGGCGCGACTACTAAGAGACTCCTGTCTCATTCGCACTGAGCAAATAAGAAAGACGAGGGTGAATTTTAATCACCTTGTGTCCCGGTGGCGTCATGCGAGCCCCACTATCAGATTAAACGTATCGGATTGGAATCAGTTTTGTATTTGGCGCGTGCGATCGTTCTCGAACGGAAAATTGTCCTCACGGACAGTTCCATGAATATTTACTACCTTTTAGGGAATGTTCTTGTATATTCCTAATTAGATCTGACTAATAAACCGGTCGTTACTGGCTTCATTTTCATCAGCCTATGTTGTGTACCTCTTGTCGTCAAGGCGAGAATCTTTGACCAGTGTGTGTTCTGTGATGGCATATGGCACTGCAACATGGTCGCTCACCACCATCATCGTGGGCCTCATTGCGAGTAGAAGGCTCAAAGTCACCCTAAGGGCAATGGAGAGGCCTATGCTGGGAGTTTCCTTGCGTGATCACATCAGAAATGAGGCTATCCGCAGGAGAACCAAGGTAACCGATATAGCCCGCCAAATCGCTAAAGTTAACAGCAGGCAGTTGGGGCGGAAAGTTTTTCGAGTGTCGACCGCGTACTGGCAGGCGCAGCGTAAGTAGAGTCCCCCACAATGTGGACTGATGACCTGGTAAAGGTCGCGGGAGTCCGCTGGATGCGGGTGGCGCAGCACTGTTTAGCACTCTTTGGGAGAGGCCTATGTATGTCTAGCAGTGGACGTCTTTTGGCTGATTTGATGATTGAAGATAAACGAGTTGGCTCGATTTTATCAGCCTATGCTGTGTCCCACTGCTGGACAAAAGCCCCCCCTTTCCTTTCCCTCCGACTACTTGTCTTCACTAGACACATAAACCACATCTCTATAACATCTTTTATCTTCTTATTTAAATTTCTGCACATTTTGCTTTTAGCCTGCCCTATCCTTTAAGCCGTTATATTTTGCTTACCTGCCAACCTTGCGGAATATTTCATAGCGGAAACATTCCTTTTGCTCATAAACCAGGAAGTAAACTTTTATGAAGGTGCATTGTAATTTTATTTCCTTGGGAGGGAAACAGATTATTATTTAAGCAGCCTGAAATGGAGGTATTGTGTAGGATTAGGGAAATCTTTCCAAGTAGTAATTAAATTAATTAAGTCGGAGCTAATGGAGTAAGGAGCGAAAATACTTCGTCTTTAGAAAGTTTTATTGTTTGTTTGTAAAAGGACTTTATTTATCATAATAAAAAGTACAATGCAAGTAGTATACACAAACACTTACACACCAAACCTAAAATTAAAAGTAATTTATACAGGCTAGTTTTCGCCTTTAAAAGCTGGTTGCATTGATACGAGTATATTAGATTATTTATTTCATGAAATAAACTACATTATAAATTTGCATACATGTTAAAAAAAAGAAAAAAAAACAAGTTTACGTCAAAAATTTCATTTTTGGTACAAGCTTTTATTGCCGACTGTACTTTTCTGTGTATAGTCATCAACTCATTGAGACGATTCTAACGAGCCCAAACTCGATGAGGTTGTGTCGTTTCATTGCAAAGTTCCTATGGCCGCCTTCCAGCTCCATCATCAGATCAACACCATGTCATCATAATATTGCATTGTCACGCGTTTACCACATGTATGCAAAATTTCAGCTCAATCGGAAACCGGGAAGTGGATCAAATTTAACTTGCAAGATTTGATTACAGACAACGGTCAGGTGAAAGTAAATAAAAGCTTGTAAAAAACTGATTACATATGTTCTAAGTCTGAAAAAACTATTAGGGTACTTATTTATTTATGTTATTCAATATTTTGGTGAAGTTTTTCTGAAACCGCTGGGCTATATAAAATTATTACTTCACTTTTATTAAAGTAACCTAGGTTTCCAAAAGTTTTGAGTGTGAACGAGAACAAATATAATGGAAAAATAAACCATCACCATCACGCCACGGGGAGACTTAAAACTTTGTACTTACCATGGGCGGTAATAAAGAAAGCACCAGCAAACATTCTTTATCATCAACAATAACAACTTCTTGACTTGCATCATGTTGCATCACATCACACGGCATATTGTTTGTACAGACGGCGGCAGATTGTGATCCAAGTCCTTGTAATAAGTGTTGTAGATTATGTTGACCTCTCCGTACTTCTGCTGTTGGCTGTACAGTTTAAAAAAGGAAGTACTTAGATTTTTCATCAAACAAGAACATAGATTTATTCCACATGAAACTGGCATCTGTTTCCCTAAGCCGAGGGTTCTAGATTCATACCAGTAAAGCATCAATTTGTTAGCACAACACCGTGTAAGAAAACCGCAGCTTTGCGAGGGGAATACGTAAAATTACCTCTGGGAAAAAATTTTCGTACGAAAGGCTGCTTTTTCGTTGTAATCGAATTAATTGGAGCCTTCTGCACTAGAAACAAATACCTATGCCATGTAAATGATGTAATACGATGTATTTACATATACGAACTTTAATTGGGATCCATCTAAGGTGGAATATCGTATAGCACACTGAAGTCATTTAGAGCTAAATATTTTAATGGACTGTCATAATGTTTGCCATAGACAACTTACGTTTATACTTGTCTAGGGGCAAACGCTCAGGAGCCGTAGCATGGTTGGCCTTGTCACGCGATAGGTGATAGGATAGAGCGTGCGTCACTGGCTGAAACCGTTAGATAGAACGAGACGACGCTCTTATCTTGTCACTTGTCGCGTGATAAGGCCAACCATGCTACGGCTCCAGTGGCGTCAACCGGGCGGAACTAGTCAAACGATCATTTCCGATTTTTTCCGACTTGTCATTTTGTTTGTCTCCGGTCATATTTGTTATTTACAACTAACATTTCGTGAAAATGGGAGTATGTAATAAATTTGCTTGTCTGACACTGACACATGTTCGTAATTAGAAAACCGTAATGATAGCTTTTGGCAAAGAGGTTATCAATTCAAAGGCCCATTCGATAAGACATTTAATTGGCTTTACTTGACACTTCACCACTTTTATTGAACTGAAGTTTTCGACAATATTGCATTGTAAATGTTCTAACAACATTTGAAGGAAACGGGTCCCAAATTAAAGTTCATGACTGTACTAGTTATAGCTTAGTACACCATTTCCGTCACGTTCTGACAAGTATGCGAGTGCAAGAGTAACGCATGTCTTATCCACAACGATCAGTGATAAAATGCCGACTATCTTAGGCCTCCTGTTGTAAACGTAGCACACAACAACTTCCGCGGTGCCCGCGCGCTGGCAGCTGACCGACGGGGCCGCCGCGATTGACAACTCAAAATTATTTATCGATTCGGAATAAATGATGCTGTCCCTGTGGGGCCTAATAGCTAATTTGCTATTACATTTAGCATAGGCGTATTATTAAGTAATCCCATAAGGATTAATGAGTATACGCAGACCAAGTCACGGGCAAAAGCCGTACTCCGTATATTTCGATCTCCTCTTTAGAATTCCCAGCTAATAGCAATGGAAAATCGTCAAACGGAATTGTTCAATTAGGATACACTATTGTCTCCACCGAAAAACGTTCTATCCTCATTGTGTACACCATTTCAATTGCCAGTTTGCGTTTAATCCCATTTCCTCCCAACAGTAGATGCATAAACTAAGTGCCAAAACAGATCCAAACTATCGTTTCTCACAAACGGGCATTGCTTACAATAGGAGCCGCTATTAACATATGAAAGCGTTGCTGATCAATATACCTTATCTGCATGGCCTAGACTGACGGACGTCGGTTACTTTGCCTCTAAATGGATACGTTTGAAATAGACTCACTTGAAAAATCGGTTACTACGAGTACAAAAGACAACTTTAAAGATGTGAACCCGTTTCATTATATTTTTAATTTTTATGTTTGTTACTTCTGAACTCCGTTATTTATTTTAATTGGAAGGATTTTACTTACCGTTTGGTCCCATTTAAATTTCTGGGATTTTTTTCCCCTCTAAGGGTGAAAAAATAGGGGATCAAATTGTGTATTTGTCTTCTAACTGATTAATGTTGAACGGATATGGATAATTCTTTTTTTATTTGAAAGATTATGCTTCCCGTTTGACCCATTTAAAATTTCAGAAAAGTACCCCCTCTAAGGGTGAAAAACTAGGGGATGAAATTTGTAGGAGGGGATACAGATGGTTCCATGGTCATCAAATCAGAATGTGATGATGGAGTCCTAAAGAAATCGAGGGAACTTTTCAAATTTTATAAGCACACTTGAAGCGATTTGGGGTTTTTTGATGCGCTACGCCTCTGTCTAATTTAATAGACCATCGTGAATCAAGCCGAGGCGGTGGGCACGTTGCCTATCTGTCTCATTGGATAAACGATCGTGCATCAAGCCGGTGAGCACGCTGCTCCTCTATCTTATTTGATAGACGATCGTGGATCAAGCCGACACGGTGGGCACGCTGCTCCTCTGTCTCATTGGATAAACGATAGTGGATCAAGCTGAGAATGTGGACACATTGCTCCTCTGTCTCATTGGATAAACGATCGTGGATCAAGCTGAGACGGTGGGCACGTTGCTCCTCTGTCTCATTGGATATACGATCGTGGATCGAGCCGAGACGGTAGGCACGCTGCTTCTCTGTCTCATTTGATTGACAATCGCGGATTAATTCCAGACTATGCGTACACTTTTCAATGTTCTCCCTGTTTCCTACTTTGAGAAAGTCGTTTCTCCTTTTCTTCGTTTGTCTCATTTAAACGGAGCCATCTCATATCAGCACCGCGTTTAGTAGGTCTACCCAATATTTAGAAAACTAAAATAAGTTTTAAAATGATTCATATAAATCCAAAAAAAAACTAAAAAACCGACTTCATATAAATTTGCACTAAAATCAAAATATAATTGGGTTCATATGTGTAGACTGCTTAGTAAGCAAACAAATTATTATGAAAATATGATGTACAGTTATTGTTCTTTTTGAAGTCGGTGTCGGAGTACCACGATTAAGTACTTAACCTACCTTGACTGACACCAACCAGCAAAAATTCAATGAGATTCGCGTTAGATCGCTTGTCGCGAGAGAAAGATATACACACCGTACAATAAGAAGTTTTCAAATAGTTTGTCTGTTTTTTGATCACCCAGCAAAGCAGCCTAACTTAAAATCCTTCAATGTATGTGGCGAAGGAATCGAGTAAGGAATCACAAGGAGCCACCATTAAGATAAAGGTTGACGCGTTGATCCTTGGCCCGGGGTCGGCAAAAGGATTATAGAGGACGTGAAAAAAGATGCTTTTGCGGTGCAAGTGAGGAGATACCGCTCAGGAAGTTTTTTGGAAGAGCGCACAGTGAAATATCATCGTACTTCTTTTTTTCTCAGCCTGTAATGTGTCCCACTGGTGGTCGGGAGTAATTTCTGGACAGTCGCTGAAGAAAACGTCAGAATCGCCTCGGCCTGCTAAGTTGTCAACGCCCACCTTGTGGCACTCACTTCGTAGCTAATTTAGCCCACCTTTGAGGATGCGGCAGATGTGCCTACCCTGAACTCCAACATCAGCAATACGGGTTTTTGTGCGCAGCACAGTTTCAGACCCGATTGCTCCGTTTTATACCCAACTAGCTGCCCGCGCGGTTTCTCCCACGTATTGCAAGGAACGCAGGCAATCCAGAAAGTCCGTTCTACACGAAGGTGAAAGAATTTTTGAAATCGGAAAAGAGGTTGAGGAGTTTACCCAAAACATACAAACTGTGTACGACGTGACATCTGTGTGTGAAACTCTCTCTTTGACGTCGACTGTACAATTAATTCAACCGTTGCTCTCGCTATCTTTTTCATTTTGAACCACGCATGATCCAACGTTGCGTCTATATCGCAGCTTGTGGATATCTTGCCTGCAGCTTTAAAGATGTCATACGTTACACTGTGCCGAACCCAAGTCAATCCGCGTAACCCTCAGATGCATATGGTATCTATCACTTGGCTTATGGAATGGCCTATGTACAATTAAAATCCACGTCACATTTGAGACTCCCAGTCTATATTGTATAGTACTTTTGTGATATTGCAATAAATGAGTATATTAAGATAAAAATAGCATACAATGAATTACAAATAACTACAAATTACTAAAACTAACTTAACCTATGGGGCCTACATTATATTTACATATATCCCCTAAATCGATGCCGCTTGCTGGTAGGGTGCCCATAAGGCTGGCTGCATTTCCTCGCTGAATGGCAATGCCAATGCGTTGAGCGAGGAACGAGCCAGCCCTATGGTCACCGGTGGCGCGTATGAGCATTTTGGAGATTTTATTGAATAAATTTAGGGCCTCCGGTCCCCAAGTCTAATTTTGTCATTAATTTGATTATTTCTTGTGTCGCTTCAGTTCTATCATTTTTGATACTGTATGCATCCAAGAGTTAAAATAAACTTGCCCAAATAAGGTAGGTAGTATGCGTGCTTAGGTATTAATCTATTGTTATATTGTATTCATGTCAGTTAATGATAATAGTCGAATAGTTTATGTAAGCTTTGACATGTAAAAGACCCCTTTAGGCCAACTTACGAAATAAATATTAAAATTTTGAATTTCTTATGACCTCTGACCAATACGATCAGTAACTTTGTCGCACTAGCGCTAGCTGTGTAAAAATGGGGGCACCATAACCAATATGTTTTCAAAGTAATCTAAATGTGTCAGTTTCGTGGTCTTAAGTTAATTTCGGATCCTTAAATGTCGCATCAAAAAGTTGTGACGTCTGCACTAAATAGCATAGTTTATTTTAATTGTCGTACCTCCTTTAATGTTTAGATATATTTTTTGTTTCTCTTATGATGTCATTCTCTCATACTATGTGCCTATTTGTAAATCTCTTGTTGTGTTGCCTTCCGTTTCGTCACCAAATGGACTCTACAGGAGACCAGCGCTGGATGTTAAACCCAACGATCATGCTGTGCCGAGGTCATTTCGTGACACGGTCTTGACCGTTTTTTTGTCTCTGTGTGTTTGTATGAATTAATTGCTGTCACGAATAAATGTTTTGAATTGCTTTGAATTTTTGAATTAATACCGATGGTCTAAGCAAACGAGCGGCGGCCGACACTCGACCTCGACTCATGTCGGGCACGATACGGTGTAAGTCTTTACTACCGAACGACACGATCTCGAAACAGCGGTATACGCAAAGGCATGCGGGGTCGCGATGAAATCCGCGATCTAGCGTGAAATAGATTTCTGATATAACTTATCTCTTGCAAACATGATTTCAATGCAAGAACGCAAGAAGTGATGAAACTCGTTTGGCGGATATTCAAGCATACTTTCGTTTTCACTTGGGTGCGAAAGTATAAGAATTTCGGGAACCTATTTCTTCATCATATCACCTGAAAGGCGTCTACTGCTGGACATATACCTCCCCCAAAGAGTGCCACAACGACCGGTCCTGCGTTACCCGCATCCAGCGGACTCCCGCGATCTTGACCCTGGTCAAGGTCGCGGGAGTCCGCTGGATCAGTCCACCTTGTTGTTGTGGTCATCAGTCCACCTTGTTGCGAACCTAAATAGGTTCCCGATAAAGACGAGGTTGATGAAGTTAAATAACCAGGTAATTTTCTAAGATCTGTTACATCTCCGCTAAACAGTTTTAAATGACTTAGAAAGAGACGGCTAGTCTATGTCGCCGCAGCCCGTAAGCCGTCCTGTGATAGCCGTGCTGTCATCATAAATTTTGAGACAAATGAACCAACCCCAGCGAGTTTCACTCAGAGATGATGTTGTCCCTTGTTCTCCATACATAACTAAGTTACATTACCGGCATGCCCCTTTCGCCATTTTTGTCGAAGTTCGAAAAATTTGACGAACCTAACCTACCTAGTGTGTCGCGAATTTGCGAGGGCTGGTTTTTTTATGGGGTATAAGGGGATGTTGTATGCGACAAAGGGCAAACGCATCATTCGATTTCGTATCAAGAAGCACCGGTTTTAATTCTCTTACCCGAGACAGCACGGCAGTATTTTGTGACCTCTCTTTTATATGTACCTCTGTAACAAAACCGAAAACTTACATATACAGAATCCTTAAAATAGAGTAGATAACTACAGTCAGCTACAGATAAACATGACTCCCTCTTATATGATATATACCAAATGATGGGATCGAAGAGAAAAGTAGAAAAGGGAAGGGGGGTAAACCTGGTTCCTGATTCTTTTACCCCGCGCGTGCTTGTTGTAGTTGGACGCGACGAACACCTTTTACTTTTTCTGCCCCAGGGCGTATGATTGGCGATAGAATTGCACAACGATTTGATTTTGTCCACTCGCGGTATTCTTTCTCGAAGGGAGCGTGTGTGCTCAACCCGACGTGCGCAGTAGTAGATTATTTGATTTGTGTCTTAATGTAATTCTTAACTGTGTAATATGAGCCCATAATGTGTAGCTTGAAATAAATAAATTTTAATTTTAATTTAATTTATATAGAAGTTTGTATGCAAGGGAGTCAAATTTCTCTGCAGTTAACTGTAAATGAATTGATCATTCTTGATTTCATTGGCAATCTAAGGCAATTATTGGCAGTGTATGCTATAATGGAATGCAAATTCTATGTCTCAGATTTAACCCTAGGCAAGTTGGTTTTGGACGCTGACGTGCATATACATTTGCATCATACAACGCGTAGGCCGTGATATCAAAGGTATACATATATAGTGACGAGTAGTAACCCGACTAAGGTAATTACTACTTACTTAAATGTTATATAATAATAATAAACTTCCGCACCTTAATTCACCCCCTTAGGGAATGATTTACGGGATAACTATTTAATATCCTTTCCCAAGATTCTAATTAAAATTTCCACATAATATCATCTTATTCGGTTCAGTGTTTTGTTCTACCATTTTGTAGGCGTTATTGATTTATATACCATACCGAATTACAGTAAGGGTCACTGAGCTTAACCGCAGACGGACGGACGGACATGGCGAGACTATAAGGGTTCCTTGTTGACTACGGAACCCTAAAAAGAGACGGAGATATCCGAACATGGCATTTCGTGATTATAGCCCTATTTAAACTTCGAGCCACGTAGTCCTATTATAATTCATATCCACGCGTTCGAGAGATATCGTAATTTCATTCACACTAGTACTCCTAGTCAAAGGGAGTTAGGCCAGAGGGGATTCAGAAATAGAACACAGCGTTATTATTTGTACCTAATAACAGACCTCATATATATTTACTGCAGGCGTTATCAAAGCGGAAACTATTATTAAAATAATATTGAGACATGAATATCTTAAACCACCAAGAACATTGTTTACAGAACTGCGGTGACAAAGCTTACGGCTGGCCTGATGGTAACGCTACTTCATAGGATTTATATAGAAAACTCCCGTGAGAATCATATATGTATATATATATATATATATATATATATATATATATATATATATATATATATATATATACATATAATATAATCACGCCTCTTTCCCAGAGGGGTAGGCAGAGATCACGGATCTCCATTTGCTACGATCCTGACAAACCACTTTCGCTTCACTTACCTCACACCCGTGAGAATCAGACATATTAAAATAATGAAAACCACTCACGTATTTAAGGTCGAATATCGCTCGACATGTTTCGAACCGATTCGCGGTTGTCGGCGCCGGCGCGTTTAGCACTGCGGGCCCGCGCCTTGCTCGGTCGGCTATTAGTTTGCGCAGGCGCCGGCGGGGGCAGCGGAGAATCTACCCTCGTTTCCTTCAGCATTGTTCAATGCCGGGTTACACACAACACTTACCACGTCACATGCTAAAGTCAACATATCATGTCGAGCGATATTCGACCTTAAATACGTGAGTGACTTGTTTTCATTATATTTCATAGGATTTGTTTATTTATTGGATGATAGCAAGGGCGATATTAAATCTCAACACAGCACATCCTCGGCAGTTCTGGCGAGCTTACTCACCAGCAGGAACACAAAACCACATACCTACGATACAAGTATCTATGGCAGTTATTAATGCTGTCTAGTATGTATACTGTAAGGTGGAGGTTTCATCATAGGGTTGCTCAAAAAATGAGCGAGACGACATTTTTTTTTTAATTAAAATTTTAACTGTTTAACTTGCTTTTAAAAAACCAATTTACATTTTCAGCGTAATCTTATTATTTTAAGATTTTAGTTTGCCTAATAACATTATACGGTGTGCTTTATAACTCTCAAAAATACAAAAGTATTTCATCATCCTCAACGCTGATCCTGACCAACTCCCGAAGGGTTCGAAACATGGCGCCCATAGTGACAATTAATACGTGAGTTTAAGCGTTATTAATACCCACCTATTGATATTTACTTATTTAATACATATAAAAAAGAAAACAAGAAAAGAAAAGAAGACATTTATTCACTACACAAAAGACACACGAGATAAAGGGATACATACAATACAATTGACACATATTGTGTGTCTTCGCGGCAATGAAACGGTCTCAGCATTGTGCCGAGGTGTCAGACAGACACCTACAGCGCTGCAAATAGTGTAGCGCAGCTACCGATATACACTAATTAAATCCTAGCTAATCACCCCGTGTTAGAGATATCTGTATCGTGTAATTCGTGTAATTACGCCCACAATAGCCCTTGATAGGCTTGACGCTCATTGTGCGACTATCAGGTTATCTCCTTGTTTGCATACGACGTATCGAGTGTCTCAAGGCGATATGATAGGACCTGGTACTGTCAGTCAGGTTCGCAAAACAAAAGAGAGACATGAACAAAAATCGAAAGTATGAAGCCTGTGGAATATACAAACGCTGGATAAGTAGTCTATTTTTTTAATTCGATATAATAAACTTTTCATCCATTAAACAGATGAGTGAAGATATAGAAGAAGTCTCGTTTAGTAAAAAATAATTTGAATGTAACATACCTATTAAATAGTTAGTCCGAACTCTAGCTGTAAATAAGCCATTGGCAATGGCTTTAGCAAGTAATCCCTGCAAACTAGAAAAAACCACGAAACTCTGCAAACTAGAATTACTAGGAACTTTAAATAAAATAAAAAAGTGTATACTAAACTATTGTTTTTTTATACCGCGACAGACGAAGAACGGCTTGCGATGCAGGCACCGTAGTTTACGAATCACAAGCGCGTTGACCTTTTACTGATATGAGAACACTTTTACTTGAACATATTCCAAATGGGTTTTCGACTAAACTGGCAGACTTTTAACATTGGTAATAAAAATATTGGGTTTGACTAAATAACCCCCCCCCCCCGTCATGTCCACCGTTCAAGGAATGTCCCGCTTTCATTTTGAAAGACGAAGATATGGAAGTGGGAATATTCCTATATCATGCTAGGACATGACATTTTGAAAGTGTAATCGCGTCCTACACTGAAAAAAAATGTTTGCTTTAATGAAGATCTTGTTTAATGTAATCACGCATTTTGACTGTATATGAACTTACTAAGGATCTTGTCTACTGAAGTTAAGAGCACTTAGGTAATTTATGTGTGTGTCATCAATCATCATCATCATTGGGCACAGCATCTATGCCAGATGATTGTTGCAGCGCTTAGGAGCCTATGGGTTGCCGCATCTACGTTGGTGGCTATAAACTAAGTATCTTCTCGGCTCTCTTGGGTACAACTCCTTGGAGGTCAGGCGGAGTTATCACCTCATGATCAGGGCATGTCGAGCCTTGCGTGGTGAGTCGGACTGTCCCGAACTTGTGGAGCGTCTCGTGCGGTTGTTTATTCCGGATGTCCCGAGGATGCCCATCAGGCCACGACGCCGCGAGCTGTTGGCCGTGCCGCCGGCGCGCACCGTGTCGTGCAGCAACTCGCCGCTGCCCCGCGCCCGAGCACAGCTCAATGCGCTCCTGGCATCGACACCTGAGTGTGACTTGTTTGCGTGGCGATGGGCGGCTGTGTCTAGTGAATGCTTGAGATTCTGTGAGGAGATGGATGATGATTATTTGTTACTTGTATATATTAAATTGTGTTATGTATATTTTAAATTGTTCGTCTAAGTTTCGTGACGCATTGGTGTATACTGTTATCATGTGAATTTCTTTAACAATAAATAAATAAAAAAAAGTCCTATAGCAGCGCGGCATTTCTTGCCACATCGATTGCAGACGAATTGTGAGTCTGTAGGAGGTGATAAAGCACGGCGAAGTCTTTTCTGCTTGAGGTTCACGAGCCAATCTTCGTCGTGTTTTGTTGTCCCGACTTTGATATCGTGGCGCCATTCAGGTCTCATATTTCGTTTTTCCCATCCTTCTGTTTTAATCCCAAAACTGATCATATCTCGCCTGCAAGAGTCCCTGAATTTTAAGACTGGGCGCCCAACAGGTCTTTTTACTTCCGCCATCTGCCCCAGCATGACTTGACGAGGTAGTCTCTCGGGGTCCGTGCGATGTACGTGACCAAGCCAACGAAGTCTCCTTTGCTTTAACAGCGCTGTACTGGAGCAGCGAGTTTTAAAGAGAACTACCTCGTTGATGAACTAAGTATTGTATTGATTTAGAAAAGGTAAGTTCTAAAACCTAGTACTAAAGTACCTACTTAAAACCAACCGTTATCGACATCTATTGTTTAATTGTGATCTTCAAGTAGGATTGTGCAAAGTATACTGTGAATAAACAATAACACAAATAGTAGCTACTCCACTGGACCAGTAGGTACAGTCAGCAATAGAAGTAGCTAAGCGGGCCGGGTGTTCAAAATGACCTGCACACGACTTTATTCTTAAGAAATTAAGAGCGTGTGTAGGTTATTTTGAACACCCGGCCGGCTTAGCTACTTCTGCTGCTGACTGTACACGTGCCCACACATCGATCAGTTTTATTACGTCTCATTGTTACCTTTTCCTTTTAGCAACAAAAGAAGTTGTAAAATCCCACGATGTAAGTGAATTTTCGTCATTAGTACTAAAACAAACTATACAAAAAAAAAACCTTTCAAGAATGTTTAAAACATATTTGTAGCAACAACTTACGAATCCGTTGAAAATAATGAAATAAAATATATAAACCTCTTTCAGACAAACAAAAGAATGGCCACAGTTGCCTTTCACATGCCGTAAGTTCCTTGAAATAATTTAACTTACCTCAAAATACCGTGCAAAAGTTTCTTAGGGACGTTTATTTTCGGCCAACCTTCGTAGTGGGTCTATCTTCCTTAACATTGGGTCGAGATTATTTTACATATATATATTTTTGTTTTTATACTTCGACGGTGGCAAACAAGTACACGGCCTGCCTCATGGTAAATAGATACCGTAGCCTATGGACGCTTGCGATTCCAAAAGAATCACAAACTCGTTACCGAGCCATTATTGATTTGAGGACTCGTTGCATTGCGCGTAGGCTTGTGCCGTTCCTGGGAATAATCCTGAAAACTCCTGACTTTTACAGGAAATATTCTCAGCATAGTATAATGGTGCTCGTTAATTGCCTTAAGGAATTAATACGCGTACTAAGCATGTACAAAATGTAATAGTAATTATTAGACTTCGCACATGCGCAGTTTCATTATCGGCATTCCCATAGGACTCCACCCATCTTTTTTTGAGGATTGATTTTCGGAATAAAAACGTCTTTTACAGCTTCTTAAAGTATTTCCATACCCATCTAAATTAGCTCAGTGGCTTATGCGTGAAAAGGTAACACACAGACAGGCATACTTGTAGTTACTTCCGTATTTATAAGATTATTATAGAAGTATGGATAGATCGGATATATTCTGGAATTTCACATTAGTTAGGCGCAATTGTTCATGCTTTTCATAGGTACCCTAAAGCTTAATAAATGTAAATTTGATTTCAATTGAATACGTCTCACCAAATAGCCCCAGGGATGGGCAAAGCTATTCTATTAAAGCAACGAATTCCCAATTCGGTACTCGGACCGAATACACGGCTGTGGAAATAATTTGGACGACAAGTAACGCCCACTAGACACATTTTGTGCGTTAGTGTTGTGGCGTACACGGGAATACTGCCCAATACAGGCACATATTAAGTTTGTAGTTTTAGATACACACGGCAACTTCTTGCAGCGAGAAAAACGCGCGACTGTCGCTCAACACTAATAGCTATATATCACCTGTATCGATACTGTTTTGCGTTTGTAGCCCTGCAAAATGTCGCCGTGTATAATCACCTTTAAACAGAACCTTTTTTATTGAACCTGACTATTGCTTTATAGGCCGAGCTCTGTAGAACGATCGGAATGCATGGTGGGAGAGTACCTGGGGAAGATCCAAGGGAAAACTACGACACGACCGCGCGGGCGGTTATAACACTGGAATACTCTAAATGTTTACGCTCCAGTGAGATTGGTTGAGGCGGTTTTAACCGAATCTGGGATATGAGACAGAATTTCTGTTCACTAATGTCGTGTCTTCACTAGGTACAACACTGTTGACAATCCAGTCAAAATTGCCGGTAATATTTTTCTATTTAAGTTTATTCGCATGTATTTTTTTTTTTTTTTTGCGTACAATCTTACAGAAATCGACCTAGTCCCAAACTAAGCAAAGCTTGTACTATGGGTACTAAACGACGATAAACATATTTTTATAGATAAATACATACTTAGATACATAGAAAACATCCATGACTCAGGAACAAAAAATATTCGTGCTCATCACACAAATAAATGCCCGTACCGGGATTCAAACCCAGGACCTCTTGCTTCGTATGCCTCAATGTTTTTTTTAGGTTTGCTTGGGAAATTGTTCGCTAAAATTTTCATTAAATTTATTTGTGATTAAAATATATTATACGAAGCGCGCTTACACTGCTCTGCGTGTCCAGTTCAATAACGGCTTCAGGATGCTGTTAGGGCTACCACGCTTTTGTAGTGCGTCAGGCATGTTTGCGCAAGCACGAATGGACAATTTTCATGCCATAATGAGAAAAAGAATCGCCTCTCAAATGTTTCGCCTGCGAGGTAGCACCAACAGCATGCTGTTAGATATAGCAGAGAGATGGGACTGCCCGTTCTTTGGTCACTGGGCGTCTGCTCATCGTCCTGTGTATCAAGACCCCAAATAAAGTGTAAGGAATAAAAAACTGTGAGACCTAGGTTAAGATGTACTAATACTAGTAATGTAAGTCTGTATATTACTAACAAGCTATGGGCAAATTGGCCTGAAATAAATGGTTTTATTTTTTTTTATTTATTAAAATAAAGAAAGGTTTAAAACTAATAACAACCAAATACTTATTTGTTTAAATATTGCCGGCAATGTTGTGTATAATCTTGATTGTGAGAATATCGACAATGGCATTAGTGCCATTTTTTTCACAACCTGACAGAGTCCTACTCGCATATGCAACTGCGTGCTCATGACCCTCGTCGTCTAACTGTGATAAAGCACATCCTAATCCACTGTCCGAGGCATCAGTGGAGATTATAAAAGCTCTGTCAAACCTAGGCATGCATAGTATGGGTGCAGAGACTAGAAGTTCCTTGCTATTCCTAAAAGCCTCTTCTGCTTCCGGTGTAAATTTAAAATGCTCACCCTTAGGTAGTTTTCTAGTTAGCCGATTCAAAGGGGCACACACAGTGGAAAAGTTTTTAATAAAACGCCTATACCAGGAAAGCATTCCCAAATAGCGTCTAAGTTCTTTCTGAGTACTAGGGCGAGGATACTCAACGATGGCCTTAACCTTGTCACTGTCTGTTCTTAAGCCTCTTTGATCAATTACATAACCTAGAAACTTTAATGAAGGTCTACAAAAAACAGATTTTTGCAAGTTAATAGTTAGCCCCGCCAGTCTTAATCGCTCACATACTTGCCCTAACAAGGTAGTATGCTGTTCAAAAGTCTCTGAAATAATTATGATGTCATCTACATAATAAAATACATTATTTGCAAATTCTGGCCCAAAAACCTTGTCCATGAGCCTCATCATTCTAGCAGTTGAATTTACCAATCCGAACGGCATCCTTTTAAAATGATAGGCCCCGAGGCCACTAATAGAGAAACATGTCTTCTCGCGTGACTCAGGAGACAACATAATTTGAAAGAAAGCAGACTTTAAGTCCAAAGAAGTCATATACTTAGCATTACTTAGCGAATCTAAAATTTCTTGTACTCTAGGCATTGGATATGTGTCAACTTTGGTAATACTATTCAGTTTCCTACTGTCCAGACACATTCTCAGTTCACCATTAGCTTTAGGGACTAGCAAAATAGGGCTATTCCAGGGGGAATTACTTTTTTCGATAATACCTAGTTTCAACATGTCTTCAATCTCTCCCCTTACATATTCTCGATGATGATAAGGTATCGGGTAATATTTCTGCTTAATTGGGGAATGATCACCAGTCTCTATAACATGCTCCTCCAACATAGTACAGCCTAAAGTATTCTCATCAGCTGCTATACACCTAAATTGTTCCACTATTCTATCTAATCGAGCTCTCTGTCCCATATCTAAGTCTTCAAATTTATGTAAGTGAATATCTGAATTCTTCAGTAAATTTAAGGAGTGAGAAACACCGTTTCCATTCCTAGCAGTCAAAATATCAGAACAAAGTTGAAACTTTTTTAAGAAATCTACTCCTAATATAATAGGAGTGCTCACATTCCTACATACATATAAAGTTATATAGTGTAAATTCCTTCTATAAGCTATAGGTATTTCTACAGTACCTAAAACAGATAAATGTGCACCATTCCCTACAGTCAAAGTCCTATCACATGCATGCAGAGGAAAATGCAACCCTTCATCTCTCAAAGTAGAGTGTGCATCCTGACTCAAAACTGACACTGACGCTGCACTATCTGCTAGTGCGTTGCATTCCAATCCCAAGATACCTATGCTAAGAAATGGCCTTGGATCCCCATCATCCTCTTTAAATAAAGGGAGAGAACGCAAACTGTTATTGTTAAAATGTGACATATCAATTATTGTTTGCGAAGCCTGGTCAGAGACACCTGGATCACCCGTGGCGACAATTATCTCTGACCTCTCATCCCGTTTTTTGAACAATCACAAAATCTAGTAATAACTCCAGGTCTCTTACAGTTAAAGCACATTGGAGTTGGATGCACATCACAGCGAGAATAGTGGTGTGTCCCGCCACACTTTCCACATATGATACTATTTGTCTCTCTCGTTCGTTCTATATTCGCATTGTGTGATCGCACACCGGACGTAGAGGGGAATGAGTTTGCAACCCCACTACAGAAATCAGGAAGTATTGAATCCCTACCAGTATTCAAATAGCCTCTGTTCTCACATTTGAACCTAGATACTTCTAACCGAGCGCATATCTCTTTCAAATCCCTAATTGAGTGCACCTCTGTTAAAGCCAATCGGGATATAAAAAATGGACTCATGTTAGTCATGATAATATCCAGCTGTTCTAACTCTGGTAAAGGTTTGGATAATCTCAAGAACAAACTTTGCATTATATTTATATAGGATTTTATGGGTTCGTCCTTGTCTTGTAAACGAGCCCTTATTTGATTCAAGAGACATCTTTCATATTCAATTGGCTGAAACTCGGCTTTCAACAAATCCACTAAATCCTCGAATGAGTTAAAACGTGCCTTGTTTATCCTAAACCACAATAATGCTTCACCAGAAAAGAGATGAACAGCATTTCTCAAAAGCTCAGCATCATTAATCTCTGAAGAGTATTGAAGCTCTTGCAATCTAAAAATGAAATCCTGAACCGGGGTTCGTCCATCGTAAACAAGATTCCATTTAAGCACTTGTGAGGCATGCGCATGCCTCTGACATGAAGTAGCAGGCAAGGCCTCAACAGTATCACGGTGTAACACCGGAGCAGGTACATCAGGTTGATTGCATTTCAACGTCTCAATCGCACCAAAGGCTCTAGCCAGTAAAGAGATTTTCCTAATTTGCTGATCACCCGTTAAAGAATGGAATTTTTCTAACCTCAATATGACGTGAGACAGCTTCGACAGACACCGCCTCCGGCACGACGATGAGGAGTGGTCCGCTTGCAGCACATGGTTCACTTTCTCCTCACAGACCTGGAATTCCACATCGACGGACAAACTTGAAATGTATGTGTTTATTTTTGTGTGGTCATGCGATGTGCCTTTTGCATTTCTAAATTGTCGTTTCAGATCTTCAACAGTTGCGTCACTGTCCACGTCTAAGCCTCTAGATGACAATTCAAATATAAGTTCATCCTTAACTAAATAATCTACATCCACATGTAAAGCCATGATTTAAACTTTTGTGAAAATATAATACAAACATAAGCAAGATGGCTTTCCTTAAAAGCACAAAAAAAGAACAAGGGCTTTAAAATTGTATTCAGTATTATAGCATCAATAAATGCTTCCTAAAAAATAACACATCAGAAACCAGCCAAAATCAAAAACACAAGAGGTACTTGTAACAAAATAAAAGTACATAAACAAAATCTTATGTTAAGACCACTTCTGTAGAACTCATGCAATACTATAAACCAGATCTGAGCAAGACAGACTGTCACACTGACAATAAATGATGATTCTAAAAAAGACAGGGCCCCACGTTGGGCGCCAAATGTAACACTCTAACTGCGCAGGGTGGTAAGCGAACTCTAGATGCTAAATGTCTTGCCGGGACTAGTCAGACAAAATGAGAGATTCTCAGGGGATCGTGAGCTCCCTGTCCAGAGTGACACTACACGTCGGTCCTACTTGATCTGGCTTAATTAGAAAAGAAAAGAGAATGTTGGACGCCAGGTGTTTTAACCTAAAACTAACACCAAGGTTTGATATTAAATATTAAGGTGAAAAAGAAAAAAAAATCAAATCAAACAATGCATGAGTACACAGAAAGGGTTTTGTATTTCAATAAAAAAATATATATAGGTATTCTTACAGCAAGGGGTCACTTCACCCACAAACTTGACACATTGTCAGGCAGAGTAATATTAACACAATAATGATTAAATTAAAGTACAGATGGGGTGCATATTCACCAATCTAGATGGCTTAACATGGCAGCCGATGTGAAGAAACCACCCGTATCAAGAAAAATAACTAAAGATTGTTCATGAAAGCTATTCACCTCAGGGTCCAAGCCCTCAGACAAAATACAATAGACACAACTAAGGCACTGTGTGTGTGGGCATGTGTTGTGCAAAAAAAGAAAATGTTCAAGGAACGAGATCACCTGATCGACACAGACGCTGCAGCCCAGCAGGAGATTTGCCGGGTCCAATCCCCATGCAACACAGCAGTGTTACACGCTCGTGTTGGAATCTTCCCGACGCACACCGCGGAACGACGGACGTGCTGTCTCGGACACGTGTCAGTGCCACACCCATAAATAGAAAGCGGTTCCAAGGCAGTCACACACAGCAGTCTCAGCATACAAACTCCAGGCAATGAAGCGACCGGCCTTTTAAAGCTGCAAAGATTGTTTGCATTAGAATGACAGTAGAGAAAAGCATTTAAATATTCCCTGCAATTAAGTGCGACAGAAAAGGATGGAATAAAATGAAAATATTAGAGATAGCTAAGAGAAAACATGGGTCCAGGCTTACATAACCTCAAAGCTCTATCTCACGGCGCCAGCGTGGCATTTCAGTAGCGGAAACTTACCCGGAATTGTGGGCGATTAAAGCTTCATTCCTTTCACTTCCACTTGCTCAGCATTCCCCAGTGGAGTATGTCTCGTTGTCCCGTTGCGTCAATAAAATATGATCAAAATCATTAGATGTAGCTGGCTGAAACAAGAATTCAACACGATAAGCACCTGTGCAGAATAACCTCAATTTTTAACATTGAAAGATTATCAACATACCTGGTTTCTGGTTCTTACAGCAACTAATTGTAGTTTGGTACTTTAAGGCCCCACGGCCGAAGTCTAACGCTTGCGTTCAGTCGATGCGTGCTCACATTACGACGACAAAATTTGGAAAGAACGCCTTTCCGCCCATCCTTCTATAGCTCGCAGTCCCCACTTGTCCTATGTGACGTCTTACACGCAGGTTTGAGCAGACACAAACTTTCCGACGAGTTGACGATAGTTATTATTTTTTAAACGGCGAGGAAACAGTCTATCACAATCAATTGAGTTTAATTATAGTTGAAACAAAAAAAACAAATTAGCAATTGCACAAAAGAAAACAAATTTAATGTTTTACTTAAACGATTTATGTGTCCGTGTTTCCTGCATGCGCCCACAGGTGGCGCTCCTGCAACGCTCAGCTAACCGTGACGTCTAATCTTGAAATGAAATATCCTCATGAGCCCACGAGATGTCGCTACCTGTCCTAAAGATTGAGAATATTTATAAAAGATACTGTAACCAAAATTCGAACGTTACATAGATTAGTCTAATGGAACATCACTATTTTACACCTTAGGTTGGCAGTAATGAAGGCAAAAAAATGTTAATGTTATATTATACGTAACAAAGTATGAGGTCACTATTTCGTTACGTGTAAGTAAAGTGTTGGCAACGTTTCGTTATTAAGGTGGTATGAATGAAACGTAACGTGTTAACGTTATATTAACTATATTGCATTGCGTTATAGTTTTCTTATTCTTTTTAGTCTGAAATCACATACATACAGTTTTATATTTAGTTGACATACTTGACTAAAACACGTAGACCGTGTTCGAAAGTAGTAGCTATCAAGAACCATTTTTTAAGAATTAAAAACTTTGACTCTATGTATTTTAAATCAAGTATGCAAAACCTTTCTGATCTGTTCCAAATTATTGTGAGACGATGTGGAAATATCTGTGGAATACCGATAGGTCAAAATCAATTATAATTTCAAAATGCAGTATCAACAAGCAAAAAAATCAGTCCATAAAAACATGTTTATTTTGAAAGTGACGGGCATTTTAAATTAACTTGTACTGTCAAGCCAAACTATAACTTAAATATGTCTACAGAATTTAGATGTAATTTATGCATCAATAAAACACCCAATAATGATGAAACGTATGCGTTTGACAGTGATCGGCAGTTTTGTGATGGTGGTCTAATGAAAATGCCTAGTGTAAAACTTTTAAGTCCGATGAAAATCAATAACGCGGCCTGATTTGACATTTTAAATGTGACACGTCCCCAACATGTCAGAGAAATATCCACACTTTCATGCCTCTGTCAATTAAAATTAGAATTTCAGCGATATTAATTAAAAGCGTTGACCTAGGAATGTCAACTGGATCAGCGGACGTTTTTGAGAAAAAACCGTTCAAGTGCGAGTTCAACTCCGTATCCGGATTCCGTAAAATTCCTATTCTCTAAGCATTAGGCGCTCCATACAAAAATATTGAGAATTTTCCCGTTACTTTGAATACTCAAACTTCTTATAGGTTTTCCTTTCAGAGTTCATTAATTTACTTTACGCGTCCATCTTTGGGTCACCAATTTACATATGTGTACCAAATTTCAACTCAATCGGTCCAGCACGGCTATCACAAGACGGCGCGCGAGGTCTCTCGATTTTTCTCGCACTATCCGTCTCTCTCTTATTAGAAAACTTAGAAAGAGAGATATAGTGCGACAGAAATCGAGAGAGCTCGCGCACCGTCTTGCGATAGCCGTGCAGTAGTGTCGGAGCAAATCGGCTGTGACAGACGGACAGACAGACAACCGAGTGATCCTATAAGTGTTCCGTTTTTTCCTTTTGAGGTACCGGAACCCTAAAAAAATGTATCGTTAAAATTTACTTTCTTACTATCTTGTCTCCTATCTACATATATGTTTTGCTATCGTTCGTTGTAGCATTTTCCTACATTATTCAGGCTGTAGTGGCGATACCTACCTTATATCTGGCTGGGCCACGCTTATATTTCGCGGACCCTGCATATTTCAGCCGACGCGAAGGCGGTATTTGTGAACAAACAAATCGCTCTGATCCTTATTAGACCTTATCTTGTTGTATTAAGGTTCATATAGTCAGTGAGTTGTGTTGTCGATGGTACTGGGGTTAGTAAGCGCTGACGAATGGAAATAACGTAGACTCGAAACATTTTATAAACGAACCCAAAGTAAACCCAAAATAAGCATTTTTGGCAATATCATCATCATCATCATCATCATATCAGCCGAAAGACGTCCACTGCTGGACATAGGCCTCCCCGAAAGAGTGCCAAATTGACCGGTCCTTGTGGGGGGCCTACCCACGCCGCGCCTTCCGGTACGTGGTCACCACTCGAGAACCTTTCCGCCCCAACGGCCATCGGTTCTACGTGCAATGTGCCCCGCCCACTGCCACTTAAGTTTAGCAATTCGGAGGGCTATATCGGTTACCTTGGTTCTGCTGCGGATAGCCTCATTTCTGATGCGATCACGCAGAGAAACTCTTAACATCTCTCTATTGCCCTTTGGGTGACTTTGAGCCTTCTTATGAGGCCCATAGTAAGCGACCAAGTTTCTGATACATACTTAGAAAAAATTCTGAAGGCAAATAAGGATAGTACATATTTTCGTCAACAAAGCACAAAGGACGTATTGGCACACCAATCGCACTAAGTGTGGCGCAACATGTCGCCTAAGCCTAACGAGTCAGGTCAAATTGATAAAATACAATGAATTTAAGGGAATTTTCAAAATAAAACAACAACTGGCATTAAAACACGGTAATCGATTTCACTCTCCTTTACAAACAATTATTCAGGTTTTCAGTTATATCATTTACATCTTCCTAATAATTCTCTCTTTCTTTCTCTTTCTCTCCTTCTTCTTGGCATTTATTCCTTTTCCCCTAATACTAAATTAATCAATTTAATTTAAATAATACGCTAACTTTTTAAAATGGGCATTTAAAGGTGATCTGCGTCTGCGTAAACTAATTTCGTCAAGCGACTTCAAAGTATACAAACGTTTTCGATAAATCAATATCAAAGTCAGGCCAACAAAATCGGGTAAAGCTGAAGTAATATAAAGTTGGGAACTTTCTTAATTCGTTTCATTACGGGAATGATAAAGTCTTCAAAAGGATTTAATGGGTTAAAGGTTAAGGACCAAGGTATATTGTAGTAAATTAAAATGGTAATTTCTATAGAGACTTAAGGAAACAAAGTTCCAGAGCGTCATTCTTAGGAGTTGTATGAAAACATCCTGTACGTTTAACATGTGTATGTGAGTATCTGTGTGTCTGTCTGTGGTATCGTAACACCCAAATGGTATCCTGCTATAACAAAGTTACAAAATCAGATTTCGCTAATAACTGTCTTTGACTTATATTAAAATGAAAATCAAATCTTTTTAAACTCCGATGATTTTAATAATCTTATGATTCAATCTCAGATTCCTTTTAAATCGTGTCAAATGAAATAAGGAAAAGCAACGCAATAAATAACAAATTCGTGCCGTTTAAAAATAACCAACGGCACCGCAGTGTTTACACGGATGTTTCGATACTCAGTCGTTAAAAATATGTATACATTTATAGCCTTATCACCATGGAGTAAGGTGCAAAATTGTAAGCATATCTTTGACGTTTTACGATTTTCAATTTTACGCAACATTCGAGCGAAATTGAATTCTTTATCATTTGGCTCATGTTGCCTGGATACACGCGACGAAGCAAAGCTTTGTACAGCGATGTGTAAATATATGAATTAGTGTAATAATATTTTACAAATATGCCGCAGCGTTATGTAAACGAGCTTGTCTAGAAAAGTTTGTACGGTCTAGTTCTTCAATATGTTTCATAAATATATACACGTTCTTTTCTGTTACTGACATAAAAGGCATGTGTAGATATTTCTGAGAGGCTGCCTGTAGTGGAGAAACTGTACCAATTAAGTCCGTCATTTAAGAAGGATTTAAATTTTCTTTTTTGTTACGAACTTTTTTAGTAATTCTAACACAATGTTTTGAGAATTAAGAATAGTAATGTATAGGTAGTAAAAGTGCTAACAAAGGAGGAAAATTAATCGTGTGCTTTAATTGACGTACTTGCAGTTACTCTTACAATCTCACTGACTGCCTCTCTATATTCTAAGGATAGGTAGATGAGGATAAATCAATCTTGCGTTCAAGCGGCATTTAAAAGCCTAAAATGTCAACAACAAACTAGGTAATAATAATGAATATGTCTATATGTAGTGTATAATACATTTGTTTTTTTTTCCTCTCTCCTCAAGTATATTCGTAACAGAAATTATTCATACTTTTTTTCTTTGCACCTGTTATAAGTCTCTGTTTAGCCCAATGGTTAGCTGGTAGAGAATGCCATCTGGCATTAAGCTCGCCATTTGTACATATTGTTTTTGTATTTTGTGCAATAAAGTTTAAATAAATAAATAAATAAATATGGTCCAGTTCCTCCCTTTGGGTATATCATCATTTTCTTGCCCTTCTCCCATGTACTTGGGGTCGGCGCAGCATGTTCTTTTCTCCCTGCCACTCTTCATCTCGTCACTTACTTCCTTCCTCTTCATATCGTCTTCCACACAGTCCATCCACGTTTTCCATGGCCTACCTCGTCTCTTCCGTCCCGCCACGTCCATACCTAACACTCTTTTGGTCACATCGTCGCCCCTATGGAAATCTTACGTATTTTGACGAAATTGACTTTTTAATGTAAATCTGCCCCAAATACTCATATAATGCACCTTCTGACGAATTTTTGTAGTTCTATCATTTATGGTTCCAGAGTTACCTTTGTACGAATCTGAATTTTTATATGTTTGCACCCATGGTAAACTTACAATGTGTAGTTAAGATATTGTTCCGTGGTCGATTAAATGGACCGTAAAAGATTTTGTCCCATAATAAACACCATGTCAATTATTATATTATATGAAGTAAAGCCTATGGCAAATTAACGAATCTAGTTATTTCGTTACTTTGCTATGGTGGTGATTGTTACCCAGCAACATGAAACTTACAGCAAATTTGCGAATGTGCCACTTTCGTAAGTTTGCTATGGTGTATGAGCTTATCTTTTTTTGCTGTATATGGAGTAACAAAGTTGCGAATGTACATTAACTACTGATTCCAATAACGTAATGCATATCTGACAAATGGATCACATAATGCATATAATTTGGAACCCTTATGTATTAAAAATAACAGTTCAATGGCAACACTGACTTTAACAACAAAAGATGATTTTTTTTTGCAGCTTAAAATCCTTCCCCTGTAAAATGAGTTTTTTGCAGATAGGTGAGTTTTGCATAGGAGCGACATGACAGTCATCCCTCCGCATAACATATTGCCCATACTACGCAGGGCGATGGGATCTCAATAGGGTAGTTTTGTCATGTTAAATTTGATAACGTAGTGTTGCTAAATAGTTCGCTCCTTACGCTTTTATAGAAACAAAATTGTATGACTACTATGGACCTAAACGCGCAGTTGCACGACCGAAACAGCAATTTACTTGACTTTCCATTCAACGATTAGTACAAATATCAAATTGTGACGTCATACTTCAATGTCAATTAGTATGAAACGTTTCGGCTGCCGCCAGCTAGGTCCGTCTTTAACTCATTTTTTTTGGGTATTTATGTTCTTTAATTGTAGTTGGATCCATACAAACATTTGTTCCTCTCCAAAAACTGTTTCGAATGGCATCGTAAAAAAATCTTAGGACACAAGCCTATTTCACTTCCTCTAATATACTCATTTTATATTCTATCCAGCTTCGTCACACTACACATCCATTTCAACATTCTTATCTCCGTAACATGCAGTCTCCTTTCATCCGTCACCTTTTAATGTAACTTAAAAACCGGACAAGTGCGAGTTCAACTCGCGTGGTGAAGGTTCCGTAAAATTGCTATGCTCTAAGCAATAGGCGCTCCATACAAAATACACAAAAATATTGAGAATGTTCCCGTTACTTTGAATACTCAAACTTCTTATAGGTTTAAATAAATAAATATCGTGGGACAATTCACACCAATTGATCTAGTCCCAAACTAGGCAAAGCCTGTACTATGGGTACTAGACAACGGATAAACATACTTATATAGATAAATACATACTTTAATAAATATTAAACATCCAAGACTCGAGAAGAAACATTCGTATGCCTGTAATCTTTAGGTAAAGAACTATTTTCCATATTTTTTTCAGAATTTTAGGACTAGTAGTTTCGGAGATAAGGGGGGGAATGGTCAATTTTCGTCTTTTTTCCTAAATTACTTCAAATCTATATTTGCTAAAATTATAAAAAATATATAATTGAGATGCTTACAACAACCCCTTTCATTTGATATGTCTCACAATACAGTTTGCGAAACTTTTTTTTTTAATTTTCCAGTTTACCTCCCCAAAAGTGGCCCCCCTGTTCAGAATTCATTAATTTACTTTACGCGTCCATCTTTGGGTCACCAATTTACATATGTTTACCAAATTTCAACTCAATCGGTCCAGTACTTTCGGAGCAAATCGGCTGTGACAGACGGACAGACAGACAACCGAATGATCCTATAAGGGTTCCGTTTTTTCCTTTTGAGGTACGGAACCCTAAAAATCCGTAATTTTTGCTCTAATCATGTGAAAGTCGTAGGGAAAAGTGTATTCAATAAACGTTAAGTAATAATAAATCAAGGAGTCTAGCATTAAAAGAGTTCCGCCGCAACTAGGCTATTAGTATTCAGCGCGCCGATTCGAGCTCCTTATGAGAAAATAATGTGTTCGAATTTCTCTCTCGTAGTGCCGCTTAGTTTTATTATACGTCCTTGGTGGCAACTCAACGGATTGTATGTTACTTATAGCACCTTACAATTCAAGTGGAGACCTTTATTGTTTTACATGTCGCCGGAGCTTCAAAACCAAGTTTGGATTTGCGAGTCACTCTCGCGCCCATGCACGCAAATAATAACTACGCAAAGAGTCGATTTGTCAGGATGTCGCCGTCGACGGATACGTCTGGGAGGAAATCATCATCATCATAGCACCAGAGGGGTAACTGCGTAACTTTCGAACTGTCGTTAGGACAACTCAACTGTCATTTCCTGTACAAAAAATTACTTTAAAAACAAAGTTTTAACGGACTTCAAATCAGTACCCAAACTTCAAGTTTGCCTAAAAATTTGAACAGTTTTCTCGATTTCTCTAGAATTCCATCATCAGACCCTGACTTGACGACCATGTGACCTGGAAAGGATACCCTTTCAAACAAAAAAAGAATTTTCCGTCTTCGAGTAATCGGGGAACATACATAAAAATTCTTCCATTTTCAATAGTTTTTAGCAGACATCTCCTTTCCTATATTTCCAAATTTATTTTGGCGAAATTTTCTGCCGGTGAGTAGGTATTATTATTATTATTATATCGAGCCCGTTATATCCCACTGCTGAGCAAAGGCCTCCCCCCTCTGTTTCCATTCATCGCGGTCTTGAGCAATATCTGGCCAGTCTTTTAAAAAGGAGTCCAAGTTATCCCGCCATCGCCGACGAGGTCTACCGCGTCTCCGTTTCGAGTTTTGTGGCTTATAGAGTAGGTATATTTATATTAAATCTCTTCGTTTGTTCTTCTATTTGTCTAACTGATATCTTCCAGTCTTTTCCAACCCCACAGCCTTAAAGTTTCAAAAACGATCACCTTTTTTCATTTTGTATATACAATCTTACGCTCACGCACTAAATAACGTCATTAGTATGGAGTAGTAGCTCGCAAAAACTGATTCAACCGTCAACGCATATAATTTATCTTCAGCTTTACGATGCAATAAATTACGGCTTATCTTGTATCCCATTCAAAAGAGATTCCACCGCTGACGCTGTCTATGTGTAAAAGGGAGTATATGCCTTAAAGATTGTAGGCAGTTGAGTCTTTTAATAACTGAGCGGGGCACGTAATCCTTATAATGGGGGTGTGTGGCTGGTGTCGGCATTTCCTAACACATGACCGTTTAGCCTAAGTCACGGCTAAGGACGCTTTCGCTTATATTCTATTTTATTAACCAACTTCAAAAAAGGAGGATGTTCTCAATTCGTTGGAATCTTTTGTTTTTCATGAATGTTAAAAATACTCGAAGGGACGCCCGAGGCGATTTGGTTTTTTTTTTGTTTGAATGGATATCCTTTCCAGGTGGTCCCATTGTCATCAGGTCAGCATCTGATGATAGGATCCTGGAGAAATCGAGGGACCTCTTCTAATTTTAAAGGCACACTTAAAGCCATTTGGATACTGATTTGAAGTCGGTTAAAACTTTGTTTTTAGAGTAAATGATTCTGCAATCAAGTATTCTAAAAGTACAGTATTTGACAACTGTACAAATAAATTATTCTTAAATTATCATCAATGAATATAACTCACAGAAATATCTGCGAAATTTGACTGATACCAAGTCAGCAACTTTTTATATAACGTCAAAAACGATTATGTGTTATCCTTGGAATTATTATTACTTATTACTATTTAGAACAGCTCGACTGGCTACCCACGAGGCAGCTTGACCCGTCAAAAATGCTCTTAAATGTGCTTGGTAAGGAAATATTATTAAAAATATTTTAAGTAGCAATAAGTTTATGCCAAAATTGTTAGCTTTTATTGCCAACTGTACTTTTCTGTATAGATACCGTCATCAACTACTCTTTGATTCTAACGAGATCCAACTCAATGGGGTTACGTCTGTTAAGTCCTGAATTCCCATGGCCACCTTCCGTCTCCATCATGAGATCAGCTCGATGGTAACATAATATTGAATTGTCATCCAAACTACACTTAAACCCAAAATTTCAGCTCAATCGATTGAAGATTTCTTCAAAATTGAGTTGCAAAATTCCACCCTAACGAAATAACATAGTTACATATCTACATTTGCAAGTTAAATAAAAGCTTGTGAAAACGAGGTTGAAACGTGTTGTTTTCCTAGTTAATAGAATGAAAGAAAGAAAAGTTTTTAGAATGAGAGAATAATTTGTTTTACTGTAAGTAAGTATTGTCAAACACCGTATTTCACCAGTGATAAAATGTCCATCAGTGGATGTCTTTCGGCTGATATTATGATGATGAAACAGAATTTCAATACAAGCTACCGAAACACACCTTTTATATTTGCCTTCTACTTTTCCGCTCACTTTGCACCTTGAATTCCTAATTACTTGTCTGCCTCGCTGATATGAACAGACAAACTGAAATATTCTACACGAAACGCAGCCTTTAAATCCAATTAGTCTGGCCGGAATTCGTAGGTATACTTCAGATTATTCAAGTTGGCCGAACTGCATCAAAGTAGTTCATTCAAAAGGCAACTCTAACGTCCATGTTAAAGGTTTCAAATTCCAATGACAGTTTTGTAAAAACTCTGCCCCATTAAATAATCTCAACAGATGGACGGAATATAGCGCACAATTTGAGCATATTTACCTAACGAGGCAGATTGCGAGGCCGGTTTCAGATCTGAAGCTTCACAATTGAGGCAACAACAATGAATCTCGCTCCCGTGTCTCAATCGCCACTTTGTTTTTTCAACCCTCTTTCTACCACTTGTAAAAAATGTTGTAGCGACGTGGAATGAGAATGGCTGAGAGCTGAAAATAATCACCGCAGCATGGATAGACGAGGTGGAATGACCTGGTAAAGGTCGCGGTGGCACTCTTAGGCATATTACATACACCTACTTACGAATGTCGATAAACTACCACCGGTTCGGAAAGAAAACCTCTGCCTCGAGAAGAACCGGCGTAAAACTCGGCGAGGTGTCATTTTTTCAAAACAGTATACAATATATCATTTCAGTATCAGAGTATTATGAAATTTTAAAATTACATTGCTACAGTAGTAGGAAGCATATTTATTTTGCGATAGATTTCTAGTGCAGGATTTTATCGCTGCCATATATCCCTATTCATGATGTAATTGTTTATCTTATAATATGCTTTTGAAATAAGTGTCTGTTTTACGACAGATTTCAATTTAGATTCAGTAAGTTCGGTAAAGTGTTTTGGAATTTTATACAAGTTCCCAAGAACGACTTTTTCGCTTTGACTAGCCTGTAAAAAGTTGTTTTGAGCTTCCCTGCGCTTCTGGTAACCTTGGGCCTATCAGTGTTGGTTGGGTAGTTGTATAAATTCTTCCTAACATACATTATTATTTCAAATACGTATAGCGACGGCAGTATTAGAATATCTGTTTCCTTGAAGAATTCTATTAATGACTCACGCGACCCGAGGTTATAAATTGCTCTAAGAGCCCTTTTTTGTAAAATAAATACATTCTCAATATCTGCCGCTGATCCCCATAAAATAAGGCCATAAGTAATTATACTGTTAAAGTAAGCGAAGTAAACTAACCGTGCCGTTGCTAAATTGGTAAGCTGCCTTATTCTCCTGACTGCAAAAACAGCGGAGCTCAACCTACTTCCTATCGCAGTTATAACCCCATTGCAGTTTAGAGTCTAACTAACGTAATACCTAAGAATACATTTGACTTTACAAACTCTATGGTTTCATTAAGTTTAATATTTGAGGCTTAGTTTACATTTGAGTTCGCTAATGTGAAGATGTTTAGATGTTTAGTTGTTTAGATGTTTAGATGTTTAGATGTTTAGATATATAGATGCTTAGATGTTTAGATGTTTAGGTGTTTATATGTATAGATGCTTAGATGTTTACATGTTTAGATTTTTAGATGTTTAGATGTTTGTTACTCAGTCACGCTTAAACGGCTCAACCGATTTGGATGAAATATTCCTCGAAGATAGTTTGTAGCCTGGATTAAAATATAGGATAGTTTTCATCCCGAGTCCACGCAGACGAAGTCGCGGACGGAAGCTAGTATATTCAACACATGCGGAAAGGATTATATTTGTACACATTTCAAAGCGATATTGGTTTATACTACGGTGAATTTGCTATTCAACGGCTGACATTATGGTAAATGCTAACAAGAGCCGCTGTCACGAACACTGGAGGCGGGGAAATAGGTCACGTAAGTATGTCAGTTTTTGTGTAAAGTAGGGTAACAGGATCGAATGGATTTTAAGGGCGTTTATTTGGAAATAGTCTTTCAAAGCCCTTAACATGTAAATATTTAATTTAGCGTTCATTTTTAGTTAATTTGATCCTACTTCCTACTAATCCTACTAATATTATAAATGCGAAAGTTTGGATGGTTGGATGTTTGTTAGTCAATCACGCAAAAACGGCTGAACGGATTAAGATGAATTTTAGTATAGATATAGGGTAAATCCTGGATTAACATATATAATACTTTTTATCCCGGGAATCATACCCTAAGGGGGTGAAATGGGGGGCGAGAGTTTGTATGGAGCTACGATATAAACGAGTTCCACGCGGACGAAGTCGCGGGCACAAGCTAGTATAATCTATAATAATTAGCAAAGATTAGTATGGCAAAGAATGCAGGCAAACCCACGCTATAAAATATATCTTATGGTAACAAATTCACTACGCTGGTAGCCAATCCCGTCGTTTTCCCGCTAAGTAGCGGAAAGCAACTACACCGTAGGCGCCCGCTAGGCGGCTTGCTGGCAGTGAATGTGCTGTTATCTAGAAAGTCCATTGTACAAGTGAAATATTACATCTTATAACAATTTTACAAGCTATACAATCCCACAGAAATTTCCTCTCTATAATATTGGTGTAGATCTGTAGATGTCTTATTTACATCATAGCCATTAGAAATCTTCCTATAGCCACTTGATAACCTATATTTTTTTAATATATTATATAGATTAATAGTTCATCGATTGTACACCTATTCTATTTAGATGAATAGAATTAGGGAATTGCAAAAACAGAACTAAACACTTTGAGAATTCCAATATTAACCCTACTTATACAAACACACTAGTTTTAACAAAAACCTCGAAGTTGGTGAATCTTAAAAAAACCGCTTAATAAATAAATATTAGGAGACAATCTTACACAGATCGAACTAGCCCCTTAAAAAGTTCAATAAGGCTTGTTTTATGGGTACTAGACAATATATTTAATAGATAAATATCCATACTAATATTATAAATGGGAAAGTGTATGTGTTTGTTTGTTTGTTTGTTTGTTTGTTTGTTTGTCCGTCTTTCACGGCAAAACGGGGCGACGAATTGACGTGATTTTTTAAGTGGAGATAGTTGAAGGGATGGAGAGTGACATAGGCTACTTTTTGTCTCATTCTAACCCCCCACTTCCCTAAAATGGGGGGTGGAAGTTTGTATGGAGCATTCCGCAATTTTCAAGGTAGAAAGCTAAAAATTGGTATGCGGAATATTTGTGACTAACAAAAAAATCGTGCATCATTTTTTTTTTGGAAATCTGTACCCAACCCCTTACAAGAGGGGGTGAAATTTTATATGGGACTTTTCGCAGTTTTTAAGGTAGGAAGCTAAAAATCGGTACACAGACTCTGTTACCAACGAAAAATACCTGCCTTTTTTTGTTAATTTTCCCCCAGCCCCTAACTATGTAGTGTCAGTACGTAGAGTCGATATGTAGAGTCGATATGTAGAGTTGATATGTAGAGTCGATATGTAGAGTCAGTATCTAGAGTCGATATGTAGAGTCGATATGTAGAGTCGATATGTGGAGTCGATATGTAGAGTCGATATGTAGAGTCGATATGTAGAGTCGATATGTAGAGTCGATATGTAGAGTCTATGAAGAGTCGATATGTAGAGCCCATTTGTAGAGTCGATATGTAGAGTTGATATTTAGAGTCGACATGTAGAGTCAGTATCTAGAGTCGATATGTAGAGTCGATATGTAGTCAATATGTAGTCGGTATGTAGAATTGGTATCTAGAGTCGATATGTAAAGTCGATATGTAGAGTCAGTATCTAGAGTCGATATGTAGAGTCGATATGAAGTCAATATGTAGAGTTGGTATGTAGAATTGGTATCTAGAGTCGATATGTAGAGTCGATATGTAGTCGATATAGTCGGTATGTAGAGTTGGTATGTAGAGTCGGTATGTAGAGTCGATAATTATATAAAAGAAGAAACTGACTGACTGACATATCACCGCACAGCCCAAACCGTTGGATCTAGAGATTCCAAATTTGGCACATGGGTTCCTTATAAGTTCGGGTGCACTAAGAAATGATTTTTAAAAATTCACCCCCTGAGCGGATGAAATGGGGGTCCAAAGTTTGTTTGCTGGTCGCTGATTACGAAAACAACAACGATTAATCCAACGTGGCGGACGTGAAATACCATCTCCCCTGTTGGAGTGCGATGGGGTTGAAATGTCTAAATATGGGTGTCGTTTTTATGGTTTTTTGGGAAGTTAATTACGAAAATGGCATCGATTTTGAAATTTAACATTGTGAACATGAAAATTCTTGAAAGTATTTGTGCCAAATTGCAATTCAATTGGAACATACAGGTCAAACTGAGATGCAACTTTTTGTAGGTAAACGGCTAACATTACTTTTAGTACGCGGGCGAAGCCGCGGGCACAAGCTAGTTTACATATACATAGAAAACATGTACATACATATACATAATTATGTATGTACATAGAAAACATCCAAGACTCAGAAACAAATAATTCATGCTTAATAATTTGTCACAAAGTGCCTTATTACTACAAAAATCCAAAAATGAATCCCATTTCATAATTCAGAGCAAATTGCCGATCACACTGATATTGACAAATACACAACTTAAGTATGACACAGTACACCGTTCTTTGCCCGTTACGTGCTCGTGCCGTGCCGCAATGCACAAGTTGCAGAACATTCTCAAAATGAGAATTTAAAGATAAGTTTCCTTCAGAAAATTTCTGCTGGGAATTTTTCATGGATGTATCATTAATTTCATGTATAATGTATTATTCTTTAAGCAGGCTAATTAATTAAACAGCTGGCCCCGTAGCATGGTTGGCCTTGTCAGGCGATAGGTGATAGGATAGAGCGTGCGTCACTGGCTGACACCGTTCGATAGAACGAGACGACGCTCTAATCTTGTCACTTGTCGCGTGATAAGGCCAACCATGCTACGGCTCCTGGTAATAATGTATGTATCCAGAGAGTTTTTGACATGTTTTCAGTGTTTATAAAATTTTAGTTCTGAGAACTCCACCTATCCAAGGAGCGTCTAGCAGGTATACCTTTAAGCGCCAGCTTAAAGGCTATTTGTTGACGCTCCAAAAATCCCAACCCTAACCCATCCAGCACTTTTAACATCCCAACCGTGTCGCGTTTTATGCTTTGTGTTTTTCATCCCGTCGTGCTACTGTTCTATATATATATTTTCAATATTTTGCAATAATTATTTATTTATTATGTGTCTACTTACTTTTTATCTAATGCTGTGTTGCGTTGCGTTCCGTGGGCCACTTGCGGTGCTGTCTGAAAACCAGCGCTGCAGGTGTCTGTCTGACACCTCGGCACAATGCTGAGACAGCGACCGTTTCACTGCCGCGAAGACACACAATATGTGTCAATTGTCATGTATGTCTACTCCTTTGTCTCTGTGTGTCTTTTGTGTAGTGAATAAATGTCTTCTTTTCTTTTCTTTTTCTTTTTTAACTTTGTTTATTAGAATTTTTGCAACTTTGGAAACTTCGCCGCGGTGCATTGGTAGCCATGTCCGTGATGCCGGAACATATAGCCCGACTAAGGGTGGTTGCCCAAACCGTCTGTAATCGTAAGCGGTGTTCGTTAAAATCTGAATGTATGGAAAGTTTGACAAGTTTCTATGGAATGACAGCTGCCGGCGCCATATTTAACGGTCATCAATCGTAAGTTGGTGCAACACGGTTGGTTCACTTATTTCGCATAATTATTAATTATTGAATTTCTATATCCTAAGTTAAATATATATGCTAAAGCAGTGTCTCATCTAAAGTATCTTAAATAAATTAAAATGATTTAATTCAGAACTTAATATCGATCCATAGTTTTTTGTTAGTACATTTGAAATCTTACGAGCTAGGTTAGTAACACCAGGAAATAAAAAATAAATAGCGAAACCTTTGAAAATATAAAATGAAAAAGAAAAATGTGAGCTATTGAGAAAGCGAAGACAGTTCTATTTCGCTCTCCCAATAGCCACCGCAACCCAAGCCTTGGTGATTGGGCAGTCCAACCTCTCGGCCACCACCCTGAGAAGACTGTTGCTGCTGCCGCGCACTCGCCTCAGCATGGACGCGACTCTTTTTCGCCTTATGGCAAAAAAACTCGTCCAGTCGCGCTTCCGCGAACATGCCGGATGCACTACAGTACTTCGGCAGCCGCAACAGCATTCTCAGAATGTTGTTGTACCGCACGCGTAACGCATTGTATGCCCTCTGCGTAAACCCCACCCACAGGCTGCACGTGTAAAATGTCTGACAGTAGGCTCTAAATAGCGTCAATTTGACTGATTCGCTACAACGTGCAAACCTGCGCGCGAGCATGTTACGTCTCACGGCCATCGCCCTGGTTCTCTCCCTCTCCAAGTCTAGGTCGTCATTCAACTCCCCTGTGAGCATATGCCCCAGATACTTGAAGCGGTCAACAACCTTAAGTGGTACGCCGCACAGCATAAGACTCTTAAAACCTTTTCAGACCTGCGCTCCATATAACGCCAGTTCTACGCGACACATACGTGGCACACGGACTGATGTATCGCCGGCTACCACGAGTTGCGCTTAAGTTTATTATATGGACGCGTGTCTCCGTGACTGCTTCATATCGGACGTTTGTACGGATTTGTATTACTGATTTAAGCTGTATATCTATCTACTGTGCCTACTAGGATGCACGTACTAAATGTTCGGTGAAGGAAAATACCGTGAGGAAACTAGTCTTTACGGTCTAATCTCAAATAAAATCTAGTATTCCTCTTGGCTAAAAGGTCAGATGGCAGTCGCTTTCCTAAAATGGATGCAAAAGTGGACCCCAGACTCCTTTAGGGTGTACCCTAAACCCCTGTACCTTGGTTGTAACCAGGAAAGCAGTAGGAGGACGGTTCTGTACCCTTTGTGTAGTAGTAGGTAGTAGCCAACACAGCTAACTGACCATTCGTGCACTTTATATGCATTGTAATAAGAGTCACAAATGGTCAATCAACTGTGTTGCCGTTTGTACTGTGATCCTTTAAAGCCTATAGCCGAAGGCACGCCCGTAAAGTACGAGATTAAAACTGTAATACAATACGAAAAGGAAAATTGGGGCCAAAACTCGACGGAGAAAATTGGGAGGGTGACGGCAACAACAGCGCGTGACTGTTGCTTTCTGAAAGTCTTTTATGATAATTTTACTGATAGCAGTGTAGACTTAATGCCACTCTGAATAAGAGTGCGTTTGTAATCAAACGCTTGCAATAGATACGAGCTTCTGGAAGTAGATAGACTGCTTTTAATGTGGTGGGGAAAATTGCATCGTTTTTCTACTGGTAGGTTATGAATATTAATGTAAGCAAACACGTGTACAACTAATTTAACTTTTAGTTTCGTTGTTGTTGGTTGTAAAAGTAAGAATTACCGTTTGTGGTCACTGCTGGCTGCACTGTACCGCTAGGTTCAAATGTCCAAATTACTGTCAAACATATTATATAAATACAAGTTAATCCATTTTTAATTGTTTTTATCGTATGGCAATTAAAATACACTGTTTTTAGGGTTCCGTACCTCGAAAGGAAAAAAACGGAAACCTTATAGGATCACTTTGTTGTCCGTCCGTCCGTCCGTCCGTCTGACCCTGTTTCTCAGGAACGCGTGGAAATATCAAGCTAAAATTTATATCAAGTACCCAAGTCTACTGTCCCTTAGACCTGTGAAAAAATCAAACTTCTAAGCCAACGTAATGAAAAGATACAACCGTTTATGCCGCTAATTTCCGCAAATTTTCGAAACTCGCAAGGGAATCAAAACCTACAGGGTACTTCCCGTGAACTCACAATCTTGAAATTTGGTACAGAGCAACGTCTTATAGCACAGATAAAGGAAAAATTGCGAATACCGTAAACTACATCATATAATAAAAATATTTTTAATAATTTACTTACAGGTTTGTACGGACCCTCGGTGCGCGAGTCCGACTCTCTTATCAGTGTATTAAGAACCGTGAGATCTTCGAAAAGACAGTACGGTTGTCAGGTTGTTGCACTTTTAACACCGTCCAGGGGTCACGTGTAGGGTAGCGGTGGGTAGTTCCTCCGGACGTGGTGCAACTTCGACCCCCAATTTTGCTCTTGTGCGAAGTCGCTAGTTACTAGCATGGTTACTGTACTGGCTCGTACTAAACGAGGCTTAGCAGCATCCACCAGTCATCGCACGTAATGCGGGCCGCGAAACTGCTCAGTAATGATCCGAAACAACACGCCTACCAGTTGGTCCATTGTTTACTTACCATTCGCATTCCGATTTGATTTTAATAGGTTTCGCTGGCTCCTTCTACCACTTTAGCTGGACGTGAGTGAAAGTGGGTAAACAAATCAATTTTAAATTATTTTGGAATGTACAATGTGTGTATCAGATTGACCGCCAGCTGTGTATACCTTACACGTGGCTTAATGGGAAAGCGAATAACTTGATGAGGAACAGGTAACAGGCAGTCATTACCGGGGCTTCAAAAATGATGTAGGTATTATAGGCACATTCATATTCATAAAAATAAGAATACGAATAAATTTATGAACACGAATCATCCCTCCTAGCGTTATTCTCGGTTGTGCCCTAAAAGAGCCCGGAGCCCGCTTTGGCACCTAGTCCTTGTGACTAGGTGCCAAAGCAGGCTCCGGTATTAAATCATATCATAAAAAATATAGTCTTTATTTAAATTACGTAATCAATCTGTCAAGACCCTTTATATCAGAAACACGTGGAGCTATCTAGTTGAAATTAAAACCATATACCTACTCCGGTCTACACTCCCTTGAAGCTGTGAAAAAATCAAACTTCTAAGTTAACATAAAAAAAAGATACGGCCGTTTATACCGCAAAAAACGCATATTTCGACACTCTCAAGGGAATCAAAATTTATTTTTAGGGTACCGTTGACCTAGAACTATGAAATTAGGCAAGTAATATAGTCTTATACTACAAGTACTTACAGGGAAAAATCTGAAAACTATACATTTGTAATTTTGTACGGAACCCTCGGTGGGCGAGTCCGACTCGCACTTGTCCGGATTTTTTTATATGAATGCCTGTTGACGTCAACAAAAATATGTATATTTATTGCCTCGGTACAATGGATTAACTAAGGCGCGAAATTGTAAATATAAACATACATAATTGATGCGACTTTACATGAGTGCAAACGTGCAACCAATGCGCCTTATTCATCGTCATCATATCAGCCGAAAGACGTCCACTGCTGGACATAGGCCTCCTCAAAGAGTGCCACAATGACCGGTCCTGCGCCACCCGCGCCTTATTATTGTAAATGTATTAAAAAATATTTAAAAAAATGTTAAAATTACATACAAACTGGCGGATTTAAAATCGTTATAAAAGTAGAATTCTTGACATTTTATTCGTTTTATCATTTATTTTATTTATATTTTTTATTACGGCATCCTGCTAGCATTAGCGGATAAATGTGACTCCCCCTTCTACAGAGATGGACTAAGCTCCATACCTGAATAGAATAATATAGAATTATTACTTTAATTTTTAAGTAACAACTAATTCCGTACAAAATAAAATGGATATTATTATTATAGCATGAATAAATTTACTACCAATTACCATTTTTTTTAGTTTTACTCTATTTTGCATTACGCGCTACCTCTCAACTATTTACTGAACACCAAAAGCCATGCACCATAAACTTTGAAACTTCTCATGGTTATTTGAAACAGGCAAAAGTTTAGTATTTACCAAACATTATCTTTAAACATATAATTATGTCTTTTTGTAAGTATTTAATTACTATTCTTGTGTATATGTAATATGAATTAGAGGTCCCATTATATGTCAGCCAACATAATAATTCAGCTCCTAGACAACCATTAATTAACCTTAAATTATCTCTGACCCTTTATTAAGCATTCAAGATTATGGTCTATTCATTCCTTTTTAAAAATGTCCTGAGAATCTGTATTATATGACTATCTAAGTTAAGTTGTATTTCGTTCACATTTAATGTATTTTATTTTCGCTTTATCAATTACTAGCTTCTGCCCGCGACTCCGTCCGTGTGGAAATCATTTATATCGTAGTTCCATATAAACTTTCACCCCCCTCCTCTTTCACCCGCTTAGGGGATAATTTCCGGGACTAAAACTATCCTATGTCCTTCCCCGGGACTCAAACTATCTCTATACCTACTAAATTTCATCTAAATCAGACGGCCAGACACACTTTCGCATTTATACAAATGGGCGCATTTATACGCAAGGGTACAGTTTCGCGTAAGCCCTACAAAGCGCCTGTGGGCGCCATTTGTCCCAACCCGGGCTTTCTGCCACTTTCAATATGACGAAAGCCGTGTGGGATTGTTTTAAATGATAAAAGGTGAGGTTTTGTTTTTTTATCGTTTACGGGTTGGGGATTTGTAGTCAAGTTTCGCTTTGTTTGGATATGGCAGTGTCCAGCCGGTTGTGTAAACTCTTTGGCCGTCTTTTTGTATTTTTTTCCTGACGAGAATAGTTGGGACTGTCTGTGTCACCGAGGCTTGAACGACCTTTGTTAGTTTTTGTTAAATTAAGGGTTAACGAAAACGTTTTTTTACCACCATTTTGTTTTCATTGTAACACATTTTATCAATAAGTTATCACATGTCAAGCTCTGTTGCAGGAGAGAAATAAATTGTGAAACATTTAATGTATGCACAAGAAACCGCGTTAGGATGTCGGTGCCATTTTTATGGTGAAATGACAGTTGTTCTTTCCTACCGCTCGTTAACAAAGGTGCACAATTTTTGCCTTATTTTGCCTCCTTGCATTTATTTTACCTCCCAAGGAGTCTTCCTCAGGCGGTTATGGTTTTCTTGTTGTATGCCAGTACCCACTTCTGTTTGTATATAAATTCCGCACGATACCACACACTGCACCGTACTCCGCGGTTTCCAACACCCCAGCAGAATACGGCGGCATTGTGTACAAAGAAATGGTTTCATACAAAAAATGCTGTAAATCATAGTAATCTCCAGTATCTAAATAAATCTTTCTCGCAAAACTACAAAACGAAGCATAGCGTAAAAGTAGATTTATGATTTCGGGTAAAATAGCATATCTTACCCATACCATATTTATGGTTTAGAAATAATTTCACGAATATTAGTAAGTAGGTAGGTATCCTAGGTTCAGTAAAAAAGTATTTACAAAAATGTCATCATAACCAATGCTATATTCTGTACCCTCGCCTCGTAGAGAGGCGAAACACGTGTCGAGGTTTTGTCATTATTGATGGTTTGTTGTGTACTCGTATATTTGCATGTTTGCACGTGCAGAGGAAGGGTGGGCGCATTAACCACGTGCAAGGATACGCAAATAGGTGCACCTCATATTGCTAATAGATTTGCACGTTTGTTAGCGGAATATCAAAGGAATATTGTTCTCGTAACATATATTCCATACGTACGAACGGGGATTGGAACCATGACCGCCTTTTGGCAGCCGCATGCTTGAACCACTAGGCTACCGTAGCTTTTTGCTTGCTCATATACGGTGTCATCCCGAAATAAACGATTTCACCCGAACCCGAATACTAAGAGCTCTTATTAGAGCTCTTATTTCTTTTAAAATTCAATTTCAAAAATTCAAAATTATTTATTCGCTTTAACACGCAAGTATAAACAAACAGAGATATCCGACGAACCGCAAACTAGGCTGAGCCTATATCTTGGGGCCCTGGAGTGCAAATGTGTGAAACAGATTTGGTAGATGAACATAGAAACAATTTAACAAGAACAATTTACAATACAGTACGAAGCGACAAGATGTTGTCGCTTCGTATTTTGTTGTATTGAAAATGTTGTGTGTGTTTTTAAAAGTGTTGATGGGTCGTTCTTCTTTTCGACCGACAATAGCCTGTCCTTCGTCTTACTACGGCATCTCATTTGAGTAATGATTTTACGGTTTTATAATGTTCGAAAATGAACGTCCATATTATTTTATTAATTAGTATTATTTAATATTCTAGTTTCTCTAACTAGCATTTTTTTTAAACCTATTTTTATCGTAGAAGTCCGTGACAGAGTGGTAAACCAAAATGTAGTCCCCACTGAAAGAGTCCACTTTGTCACATATTTTTTTTAAAAACCAACCGTAAACAAATATGTATATTGGCCGGAAAGGAAACTTTAATTAGTGTTAATGAAGAAACCAACGCATTTTTTTTTAAATCGCACTTCAAAATCACAATTTTTGATAGATCAAAAACCAAAAAAAAAAGGCAAACCTCGGTTCATTGTCGGTAAAAAAGAAGAACGACCCTGATACACTTATTGAGCATTTGATTCACTTGTAATGAGCATATTAGTGAATGTTCGATTAGAGGTAAAAGCTCACAAATTCAACAGGAGCGTTTTATCGAGCATTCTAGTGAAACGGCAGTAAATTTGCTTCGAGATTTTTGTTGAACCGAGCAGTTTTGTTAATTAAATTATTGTTTTACACGGGTGTAACGCGATTTTTTTTAACCTTTTGGTTTTGTTATTGTTCCACCACCGTCCCTCTGCAGCACAGCCCCAACACCATCTTAAGGATGATAGGGGGCAGATTGGACTGCCCCTACTTGCTTCATTGTAGTCAGTTACATGCGCCGTACTCAATGAAGCCAAATACGTAGTTCTTTCTTTTTAGATTTTATATTGCATTGCTGATATTCTAAGTACTAACATAGTCTTTCTAAGGATAATACTAAGGAATAATGGATCTCGTTGTCTGAATTAATAAATTAATTGAATAGAATTGATTAGAGCAAGATGGCTTATCTCCCCTCCTCCGGTTAGTGCACTTGTATTTAGCATGGTCTAAAGGCCGCTTAGCTACTGAAAATAAATTGTCTTTACTCTATTGTTTAAGCCGTTTAGAAAACTGACAAAAGCTTTCTTAAATGATTTACTATGTGGACCCTCAAGCCGAAGGTTCTGTTGGAGAGCAAAACAAAAATCCCCCGAGACCCATTCTTTTCATTCAAAGAAACTCTTTGATTTATTGCGAATCCATATTGCCGTCGTACTTTGCGTGAAGGAGCGGATAATAACGTTGTATTCTTAGTGACAAAGGAGTGTTTTACTGTGAGGCTTATTGTGAGATAAGTCTATTGAAATGTAATGTCCCTCGGGCCTGTAGTTTGCTGGACGAGTTTATGAAATGCCTTAGTTATCTTGCATATATTTGGCACATCAAACGCATTGGGGAAGGATTTATATTTCTTTACGGCTGGGTTATGTCACAGTAAATATAGTAGCTGGAGCAGTATTTCAACTAGAGTCTCTTAAGACCCTTTTAGACCAGCAGGTTGATCACGTAACGTATTGTACGTACGTTCGGTAATCTAACTGTATATTTTTATAAATGGAAAAATGACAGTTGGATTGTCCTAACTCACGTTCGAAACGTTACGTGATTACCCCTCTGCGCTCTATTGAAAAGCAGTTCTACGCGGCACTGCGGAATATAGTACCACCGACTACCTCGCCTTGCGCTTAATTTTATTGTAGTAATATGTATGTATTGGACGTTCGATCGGATTTTTTTACTGCTTTAAGTTCCGAGCCTAATTCGACTTATTTTAAAAACAGTTCGTGACATGACCGTTTCTAAAAAATGTCACTGTTGAACTAACACGGGCGAAGTTTTAGAAAACGGAACTGAACATGCGGAATGTATGTAGAAAAGCTATAGCCAGTGGCCACGGCCAGGCTCGCATTTTACAAAGAATATGAGCATTGTCGTAGGATAAAATATACATTATATCATAGAGGACCAATCTATATTGGAGTTAAATAAATAAATCATTGTTTTTAGGTTCTCATTACTTTGTTTTAACATATCGGTCACATGAGGTCCATTCTTATTCAACGACAGAGGTTAATCTACACGGAAAGTTGTCGCAAATAATCCAATTTACTTGATGAGGGTCGAATGTGATCGAACTTGGTAGGTTCAGAGATTATACTTGCTCTGTGGGTGATACAACTTGGTTTAATGGAAGTTTGTGTCATGCCGACCTTCGCTTTTGCCAAACTGTGAAATAATGGATGGTTAATAAGGTAAGGTGTCCACTTTATTCATCAGGCAAGACAATCTGTATGCTTATCATGTATCGCCATTTTATTAGAAAAATAAACGAGTAGAGTGCTCCCAGTGTGTATCTAAATATTACTTAATTTAAGTAAAAATGCTTAATAAAGTTAATTTGGGCAAACCTCAGACTTTTGAATCATTGTCCATCAAGTGTTACCAGATTAAATAGTGTAAATTCTGCTATAAATACGTCAAATATATTGCGGAGTCCCCAAATCTTATCTGTCATTAAACGCCCATGATTTTCACAGGGACCTTTTCATGAATTTAACACGAATTGCCATTATTAAAAAAGTTTGGGTGACATTAATATCACGGAGGCCGGCAGGGTCTAATAAAAGAGAGCATCGTATTATAAAAATTTGAGATGCGCCGAATATATTCACCGAATACGAACATTCGGCCGAATATTCGGTACAGCTGTTGCCGAACCGAATATTCGGCCGCATTATTCGGTTCAACGTATGCCTACATACGTTGTTCTAAAACAGACTAAATAAAATTTAATGCTAATTGTTTTGTTCATTATCAAAGCGAAACGAAATATTGACAATAAAGCGTGTTATAACGCGCGCAGATAAAGAATGGATCTGAAAATGGCGTCCGCTCGCATGCTATCTCGCTCACACCCTATTGCTGTCTATACTCACACAGTTACGTACTCGCTGCAAAAAAATAATGCTAATATTTTTGAAGAACTAATTAAATGGGCAGCCGTTTTACTAGCCGTTTTGCCAACCATGCTATTGGTAACCGCCGCCATTTTCAGATCCATTCTTTATCTGCGCGCGTTACAAACAACAATATATAATAATGGGTTAAGAGTAGGTAACTATTTTACATTCTTGTAACTTGTAACAAAAACCTCTTAAAATTGTTCGGTAAATATTCGGTAGCTGAACCGAATAATTCGGCCGAATAACGAATATTAATAAACATGCCGAATATGCTGAATACCGAATAATAACCGAATTTTCGGCGCATCTCTAGTAAAAATCGAGTTTGTTACGTCCTTTTTAATGCAAAGTATCAGGGAGGTTAGAATAATTTGGAACTGGGGGTATATTCGTTAGTTGTTTTTGAACTCAATTACATTTTGATGAGTTTCGCGCGCTCGCTTGCGCGCATGCTGAACTAACGTGTTAGAGCGAGAGGAGAACAAATTTAAAGGCGATTGGTTCGTAAACGGGTTGAAACCAAGTGGCGCTGTAAAGAGCCACTACTTGGAGCGGCAGCGGCACCGGCAGCGGTGCACCACACGTGAGAGGGTAGTTTCCTCATGTTAAAATTGACAAAGTAGTGTTGCTAAATGGATAGTAAACCATCAAGTAATTGTAATAAAGTATAAATTGGGTCAATCAATTTTCTTATTGATATTCTGTACCGGTAAGCCAAGAGACAACAGTGACAGAATTTCTTACAAAAAAAAAAACTATAAATCGGGCTCCTATCATGGTAAGGAGTTGCCCCACCATGGAATGAGTTTACCAATATAACAAAAATACGTGTTTAGTGGAGGGGGACGTAACCATGGCAACGAGCATATATAATTAAAATCATAAAAGATATGGAACTTGAAAGTTTCGAAAACATATTAATTTAATTTATTTTCCAAAAGTACATTTAAAGCTGCCAATAGAATCCTTACGCTTTTATAGAATTTTTTTTTACAACAACTATGGACCTAAACGCAGTATTTCACGAACGAAACAGCAATTTATCTACTTGATCAAAGCTGAGCATCATGATACTACAACACAGTACACTCACTAATATGTCTGGACTCACTTGGATTTCCATACAACGATTAGTATAAATATCAAACTGTGACGTCATACTTCAATGTCAATTAGTATGAAAAGTTTCGGATGCCGCCAGCGAGGTCCATCTTTAACTCAATTCTTTGGGTTGGTATTTTTGTTATTTAATTGTAGCTGCTCCCATACAAACATTTGTTTCTCTCCAAAAACTGGTTCGAATGGCATCGTAAAAAAATCTTAGGACACAAGCCGCTGAAGGAAAATTTGATTAATAGGATAGTAAAATAAATAAACATATAAGGGGACGATCTTATAATAATCGCACTAGCCCTATAGTAAGCTCAATAAGGCTTGTGTTATGGGTGCTAGACTACGATACATTTAATAGATTATATAGATAATACTAGCTTAACTTAACACTTTCACTGGCAAGAACCGTCGTACGCCGTAGACGCTTTCCGCTACTTAGCGGGAAAACCACGGGGTCGGCTACGAGCGATTCTTGGCAGTGAATGTGCTAAGTTACTTAAGTTATTCTATTAAATCATCTGCTTACAAGTTTTCGTTTAACCCAAAATGGCGTTCGGAATTCGAAATAATGGCATTTTGATGCTTTCGGACACATTATTGTTCGGAATTTTAGAGTTCCCATGGCCACAGTAAATTATATTAGCTAAAGCGGTAGCTCAACTAAATAGCATCGTTTAAGACCTTTTCTCCAAAATGGCCCGCAAAGTGTACCATTAGTCGCTACATATTGGAAGGTAAAGTGTATAGTTTCAGGTCAGATCAAAATTAAGAAATAAAGACATTGCAGGCCGCCTGGAATGTTACATATAAATTCCTTTATTTGTCGAGTACCAAACTTTTTAAAAAGTTGAAACCGGCATACAAAAGACGGCACAGGTCCTATTCAGCCAATTCAACTCGTATTTTTCTGTTGCAAACGCGACGTTTTTCTATGTGTCAAAGTCAAAGTGATTTATTCTTCAATTTAGGCATATTACATGCACCTATGAATGTCGATAAACTACCACCGGTTCGGAAAGTAAACCTCTGCCTCGAGAAGAACCGGCGTAAAAAACTCGGCGAGGTGTCATTTTTTCAAAACAGTATACAATATATAATTTCAGTATCAGAGTATTATAAAATTTTAAAATTACATTGCTACAGTAGAAAGCCTATTTATTTTACGACAGATTTCTAGTGCAGGATTTTATCGCTGCCAAATATCCCTATCCATGATGTAGTCGTTTATCTTATAATATGCTTTTAAAATAAGTGTCCGTTTTACGACAGATTTGAATTTAGAGTCAGTAAGTTCGGTAATGTGTTTTGGAATTTTATTGTAGAATTTTATACAATTTCCCAAGAACGACTTTTTCGCTTTTACTAGCCTGTAAAACCTTGGGCCTATCAGTGTTTGTTGGGTAGTTGTATAAATTCTTTCTCAAATAGTTTGCGTTTTTCGGTTCAAAAATACACTTGCGATTCGGTTTAGAAAGAAAAACGGCGGGAAATCATTCATATTTTCACGTTGTGCAACGATATTTAATGTTTATTATTATTATTATTTTTATAATTTGACTGGCCGCAATTTATAATAGCTTCGTATTATAATTAAACGGACTCGCAAGCTCGTCCGTTTAAACAAATACTCAGCCTGCAATTGCCTCCTTCCCGGCCACGGCAATAATGTACACCTGTGCTCATTTAAAACCACCTCTAAGTATGTGGAACACGGGCGGCACGCGGACCGATGTCCCGCCTACTACCCTTGCGTTTATGTTTACTGTATTGAAACTTGTATGTATGAGTGTATCGCATCGAACATTATTTGTTCTACTCGTCAAGTCGTGACCGAGCCATTACACTCTAAAGGTTCGACCACACAGGTGCTCAAAAAACGATGACGGTGAATCCGGCCTGCCTAGTACGAAGTTCCATGACAATAACGTCATATGTCACTGCGATTCCGTACCGTAACCGTATTTTAAGCGGCGATGTCGACCCTTAACTTTATAAGCTCTATATAGGACGTCATTTGCTTTTAAAGTCACGTTTTAATTTTAGCGGAAGCGGTTAATAATAATTATGACCACATGGGGCGTCAGGGGATTTGAGTTTATCACAATTTGCGGCACAAAACGGGGTGACTAAAAATGTAGAAGATTAAAAGGTGATGAAGTTACGAAAAAAGTCGTTAATATATGTATTAATGCGATGCGAATATTTTACGTGATCCTTCACAATAGATGTAACAGAATGTACGTTTTCGTCGCATTCACCGCCACTTTACGCTCGTAGCGCTACGCCGTAGCCCGTAGCAACGCTGTGCTACGCCGCAGCGCGTGGCATTTTCAAGCCTCATAGCGGAAATCGTTCTTAGAGGGACCATTCGTGAGTCATTGGTCTTGAATGGGTTAAAATCCATAATAGGTATATAGCGAAATCGAAAAGCGTCTGTAACGCTCTGACGCATATGTGTCGTGATTGGCGTTTTATAGGTTAAATCTATGGCGGCCAGTCAAATTAATGTTTGTATAAATGTATTCTAAATGGTGAATTCACCTATCCGATGTAAAAAAAAAAATACCTTCGCTAGAAAATGTATTTTTAAAATTGAACAATATAAAAGCTGTCCGAGTTGATATGATGACGGATAAACTAAAAAAACAAAGCGATTGGGCTCAACACACAATTGAATATTATTTTCCATGTCATGCATGACACCTCTACGTTTCGGAAGGGCTTATGTCTTTCGTAAGCCTACTTTAAAAAACGACCGTGATAATTCACAAATAAGGTTCATGTTTATACAACCTTTTGGAATTGTTTGAGAATAAATATAAAATAACGTGTACGAAACATTTTATGTTTTTTTAACTCATTCAATGTGAGAACGAGTTTTTCGTTAACCTTTGCTCTTATGAATTTTGATAATATGTTTAGTTCATTGAAAAAAATCTAGTGTATCATATGACTACCTTCGGGGTACCAAACTGGAGTGAAGTGACGAAACATGGGGAAGAGAGGCGTTCTCTTGAGTGAGAGGACTACATCCTCTTTAAGTCATCAAGGCGGAGTAAATAATAAGTATCTGACAATACTAAAATTTTTGGTACACGCCTTTTACCGACTGTGCTTTTATGCGGTCATAAACTCAATCATGGTGTAAGCTAAGCACGAGTCTGCACTGCTCATTTCTAAATGAGCAGTGCAGTTTATGACCAGTTGGTATTTTTTTAATTTAGCATAAGCCGGACCACAACAGTCTTAACCAAATGAAAGCTGGTCAGAAAACGTACGTTTCCACTCAAATCTATATCTGCTGCCGGCAGCTAAAGGATTATTTTTGCTAGGTATTAGGGAATAATTATTCGATTTGCGACGAAGAACGATCCGCGCAAGGAGGTTAAAGTAGCCAAAAGATTTACTGCGTAAACAGGTAGTTAGGTCGAGACATACGTACAATAAGGGAAATGTATTCACGTACAATACGATTAAAATCAGTTAACGATTCGGCCAACCTCGGTAATTATCGTGAATCATCTCTCACATAGAGTTATCAATTTACAGATATGACCTTTAATTATATTACTTGTTGTCTTATTGAATACAATATAAGAACGATATGAGCAACAAAACCTCCTTTGTAGCTCAACACTAACACAACCTTTATATTGAAATAAGATAAATAATTGTCTATTTTGACAGTCTGCCTTCTTAGTGTCAATAAAAACAGTTTGACGTATTTATGATACTAAATTATTTTTGTATTTAATAGGGTACACTTCCGAGATGGTTCCATGTAAATTTTATCAAAATCGGTCAAGCAGTTTATGAAATATTAACAAAAATCGGTTGAAGTCGGTTTTAATTTTTTTTAATTTGGTGATTATTATCAATTATTAATCCGACGTAATATCGTACTTTTACTTACATCAAACAGTAAAATATTGACTTATATATGTTTTTTTTTTATATATTGTATACAAGTATAGCTTCAATAAATAATGAATGTTCAAATTCATGTCGTCTCTGCATAATAAATTTGTTAGGTCTACCGGTTAGTAATGTCATCTTGGCAGGTGCTATACATTGCGTTTATGATACTTCAAATTGAATGCTACGTAAAAGAAATCGCGGTAATGTATTTCGTGTCATTTCCGTCTCCAGATTTAGGCGATGATATCCGAGAAAAGCCGAATCATTAACTGATTTTAATCGTACTGTACCACCGTAGAACCCTATAGCAATAAGGTGACATATTACTCGAGTTTGAGTGACGGCTCAATTGCGATAGGGTTCTAAGCGTGAATACATTTCCCTTACTGTACGTTAACGTTATGCATATTACGTTACGTTATTTTAAGCGGCAATTACATTACATTACATAAAGGTACGGCGATCGCAATAGTGCAAACACAACGGTAGTCAGCCGCATTCAACCAACGGCTGTAATTGTCTATGTGCCCGGAGTAAGCGGATAGACTTATGTGAAGATGCCTGTCGTTGACCAAAGTAGTTTGAAATAAGTTAAGCGACAACGAAGCAGTGTAATCGCCGCTTCAGTGTGTTGTGGGATCTCGTTGTGGCACATTAGATGAGCGCTTACTGCAATTTGTTAACTAGTTGTCTAGGCGCCCTTGAAACATGTTGATAACCTCCTATTTCCAAGTGGTTTGAAAAAGGTCCCAGTCAACAAAGAACTGCTTAATGAAAGCCACTCTAGGTCATTGTCAGGCTCCGGACTGGAGATTTCTGCCGCCGTCGGAACAACGCTGGCGCTATGTGATAGCTACAAAATCCAAGATGGCCGCCACCACAAAATGGCGGATTGGGTCGTTCTTCTTTTCGACCGACAATAGCCTGTCCTTCGTCTTATTACGGCATCTCATTTGAGTAATGATGTTTATGGTTTTATAATGTTCGAATGAACGTCCATATTATTTTATTAATTAGTGATATATAATATTTCACTTTCTCTAACTAGCATTTTTTTAAATGTTTGTTTTTTTCGTAGAATGCCGTGACAGAGTGGTAAACCAAAATGTTGTCCCCACTGAAATAGTCCACTTTGTCACATGTTTTTTTTAGAAACCAACCGTAAATAAATATTTATATTGGCCAGAAAGTAAACTTTAATTAGTTCTAATGAAGAAACCTATGCATTTTTTTTTAAATCGCACTCCAAAACCACAATTTTCGATAGTTCAAAAACCAAAAAAACAGAAAAACCTCGATTCATTGTCGGTAAAAAAGAAGAACGACCCGATTACATATTTTTCCTGTACAACGCCGTTATCAAACCTATGGCATGCAGTTGTGGGAGAGGACCAGTGACAACAACATAATGTGTCTGCATAGAGCACAAAACGCAATTCTACGCGTAGTTGCGAACGCACCTTGGTTAACTCGGAACGACGAAATACACGATTGTCTCAACATGCCCATCATAAAGGATGAAATTACAAAGCACACAAGACGTTATATCGAGCGCCTTGCAGGCCACCCAAATCCTTTGCCTACAAGGTTACTAGACACGACACAAGCTGTAAAACGCCTAAAACGAAAGCACATTGTGTATATATGGCTGCATAGTGGTTGAGCGAGGCGATGGTCTTCTAAACCCAATCATAAAAAGACAGAGAATTATTTGATATTGTGTAATTAATTACGTCTATTAGTCTAAGTCAATCATTTAGGATAAAGGTACTTTTGTTTTATTTTTATATTTTATGTTACATGTTTTACTTTAATTAAATATAAGCTATATAATTTATCCGAATAAATAAAGGGATGTCGTGGTTGGCTCATAGGTAATACACACAACTGGCCGCCCATTATGGCCTCCACTCCGACTAAGGTATGGACGCGCGCCCTGTACAAATATGGCCGCCCGCCCAGCCCTTTGTCACCTCCCCAGGATACTCTCCAACCATGCAGTTCGACAGCTATATTGGGTCCGTCCTATTATAGCAACAGTCAGGTTCAAAAAAAAAAAAAAGCAATTTGTCACTGCTCACAATACATCGGTCGCCGGTGCACCTACACACGCACGCCAACTGCGCCATGTGAAACCTCTACAAAGTATTTCATTTAAACCTTCAGGACCCAGTAATGTAACCCAGTATGATTTTACAGTCCACATCAAACAATGACACTCACCAAAACTGATAATAGTCGTTATCGACTGATGGCAGTTCTAAGATGGAGATTTTTTTTTTGTTTTTATAATCCTCTTAATATTGATTGGTGTCTAATGAAATGACTTGGCTAGTAAATAAGTAGGTATCTAGGCATCTTGGTTAGCTGTTAGCAGCTTAATACTTGCTTTGTGCTACGTAGGTGAAAAACCAGGGCATCGGCTATGCGCAACGAAAATGTTAACAGTGAATGAGTGAATGAAAGCCACTCGTGGTCATCGTCAGGCCCTGACTAACGATCGTTTGTCGCCGGCGGAACAACGCTGCGCCGTCTGGACTTACAAATCATTCCGGATAACCCACTTACTTTGTAGGTATGTGTTCCTGCGGTGGTGAGCAAGGTCGCCAAAGCCCCCAAGGATGTGTTGTGTTAAGATTGAGGGACCCGCGTTCGTCTGTAACTATCATCACAACGAATCATCAAATCAATAAAGGGTTGGCAACGCGCTTGTGATTTTTCTGGAACCGCAAGCGTTCATAGGCTACAGTGTCCTTGTTTTTCACCGTCATAATATTTTAAAAAACATATGATAGGTAACCTTCTATTTTCAAGTAGTGTAAAAGGAATGTCTCAAGTTTAGTCTCAGTTAACTAAGGACAGCTTAATTAAAGCCACTTCTGGTCATTGTCAGGCCTGGAGTGGCGATGGCCTGTCACCGTCGGAACAACGCTGCGCCGTGTGATAGCTTACAAATCTAATTCCGGGTAGCCGGGGTCACTGCAGCTTGGGGTAGGGTTGGGGATCAGGTTTTATCGATACTCGACGACGCGATATTTATCCACCTTTATTTCTGACGTTTCTGGATGAGTAAAGCCAGAGACAGAGTACGCTGGGAAGATAAGGGGAAGCCCACGCCAAAGAAGCGACTTCTATTTAAATACAAATCGTGACCTGTTATGTCCATTACCTTTTTTGTTAAACTTGTAGTAGAAATAAAAGGCTTTTTTTTAGTTTCTGACGATTCAGCATGAGTTTCGCCAGCCGTAGTCTCAGATGACTAGTCATTTCACATTTTTAAATGTACAAAGCGCGAGACATATTAATAATCTTGTTTTTCTTTTTAACATTACGCCCATATCTACTCTGACCAAGAGTTACAGTCATCATCAAGATGTCCATTTCCGGATATTGGCCTCTTCTAAAGAGAACGGTTGCCTGAAAAACTGAGAGCCAGTGGGGCCAGGGAGTTCTTGAGTGGCGACCACGTCCCGGTCAACGCAGCTAAGAAAGACCCTCAACAAGATGGAGTAATGTCCTGGGCCCTATTATATAACAACTTGTAATTAGTGTTACAAAGTGGAAACCTCTTTTTAGGGTTCCGTATTTCTACTTTCATTAGAAGAGACTTAAATTGTTATCCAATGTGCCCCTGGTTAAGGTTGCAGGAGTTTGATAGATGTAGGCAGCGCATGTCCGATCGTTGTGGCGTTCTGGAAAGTGTGACGATCCTCCTCCTCAATCGGTTCCTCATTGCTCAGGATCGTGACTGTGCAGATGTAGCATAGCCAATATTCTTCACCTGGACTTTCGAGTGTGACGGTACAGAAGAATTCATCGACATCGATATCGATATCGCGCACCTCTACGCCCAGACGGCACGTCTACCGGCATTGTGCCCCAGCGATTTTGGCTCACTTTTATTTCGAGTTTTAGTCTCACCACTTTTATTTTGGACTTTCGTCGCTGGAAATAAATTGTTTGTCCGACTTCGTTTTGACCGCATATGAGACTTCAAATCAATTTAGAAGGGTTCGGTCATTCTCCAGATTTGTGTCTGCGGTTGAGTCTAATTAACGCGACGTTTTAGTAACATTTTATATGTTACTAAAACGTCGCGGTAGTGTTTTGAAAAAGAGAAAACTTTATACATTTGCCTGGTATTGGAAACTAAACCTGTTCCAGTTTTTAAATTGTGTTGTGTTGCATTCTAATTTGAATTCAATTTGTGCCGCGCGCTTATTTCCATACACTGAAATGCAATTGGGGAGTGCAAGAGAACCAAGGTAACCGATATAGCCGTCTGAATCGCTAAACATAAGTGGCAGTGGGTGGGGCACATTGCACGTAGAACCGATGGCCGTTGGGGTGGAAAGGTTCTCGAGTGGCGACCACGTACCGGAAGGCGCGGCGTGGGTAGTCCCCCACAAGGTGGATTGATGACCTGGTAAAGGTCGCGGGAGTCCGCTGGATCCGGGTGGCGCAGGACCGGTCACTTTGGCACTCTTTGGGGGAGGCCTATGTCCAGCAGTGGACGTCTTTTTTTTTTATTTATTTATCTAAAGTACAAAACAATTACCAATGTTATATTACTCGCCAAACTGCGATAACAGTTTGTTGGCGAGACCGCGGTCATTTTAACTAGTGTTAAGTACCTACGTTAAAACTATGTTATGTATGCTATGTGAACTCAATGCCTGAACACTTCACCCCTGAACTTAAAGTGCTATACTTTACAATTATTTAGGTGTTTAATTATTTTTTTAACTGCAAGTATTTTTTATCTATAAGTATTAATGTAATTTTACCAAAAATGTCTTTTTTAATCTATTTTTTAATTCAACTTTGCTGCACTTTTTTTCTTCTCTTAACCAATCAGTCTCGTTATATATTTTTGGTATCATAAATATATTAGCTCTTTTGCCATAGTAGTTTTTAGCAGAATTCTGTACATATTTCTTTGCCCTTACATTTTTAGTTTTATATTTATTTTGTGTTAAAACCTTATACTCATTATTAAAATAGTTTTCTACAGCTATCATATATTGCACTCTCTGGTGTATAGGTAATATTTTACATATCTTGTATAACCTGTCGTAATCACCTCTAAGATTATTTTTAGTTTTTTTACTGACAAGGTATTTCATACATCTTATTTGTAATTTTTTAATTTCATTTAAATATGTTTTAAGGTTCGACCATAAACACTTAGCCCGTAACCAATAACAGAGTCGGCTAACGCATAATACACAACAAGCATGGTTTTTTTACTAACTACTCTATTTAAGTGGTACAGCTTACTTAGAACTGAGCGAAGCCTAGAACAAACTGCAGTGACATGTGTTTTCCAATTGAAATTATTATCAATGTGCATGCCTAATAGTATTTTATGCAACAGTTGTATAAGAGAGGTCAAAAAAGGCGAGTGGCGTGGGTTACAATGTGAGCCGAAGGCGAACATTGTAAAGAAAGACGCCACGAGCGTTTTTTGACTTAGTTATACAACGTTGCATACAATACTTTTTCTACGACTAGCTACTATGGAATAAAATGCAAAATTAAACAAAGAATAAATTTTTCTTAAACTTTGTCGTATAGGTGCCGAGATTTAGTAGGCAACAAATTTTCGGTCACTGCTTGTGGGCTGCCGGTGTATTTCTTCTGGTGTAGAAGCAATATTTTCATCGTCATCCATTTTTATTACTTTTGAGAAACACCAACTATTTTGTAGCAAACACAACGGCCGCAAACTCAAACAACAATTTATAAAATAACCGGGAATTCGGGAAACATGAAAATGAGACAAATGGGTGTCTATGGTTAACTTTGTTTTTAATTGATGTCAACTTGCCAGTACTGCCATATTAAGAATAAAGGTTTTTCCTAAGTTAGCAGCAATGCCTTTAGTTCAAAAATTTCTAAAAAGTAAAAACATTCAGTGGTTTGTTAAGTTGGTAGTACCTAATGTATAGGTTTAGAAGCGTATGGCTGCTAAGCGTATCGTTTTGGCGACATAACAGCACGGTTGTGCCGTACTGTTATGGGGAATAGAGTATAGACTTTTCTGCAAACTTATTTTGTATGTCTTTATATTAGTGTTCGTGACTATGTAAATGACAGATAAAAGTACAGGAGTAGAAAAATACTTTTATGTCTGCACGTATTCTAACGGTTCACAGTTACAATTTGTATTTGAATGGTTGTGTAAACAGTCGTACCCGTGACCGATGACACCGAGGACTTTATAGTCGACACGAGGAGCCTTGCGATTATATGGAGAGTAAATGTGCATACATTTAGTTTTTGTTAAATTTATAATAATTCCGTTATCATGGGCCCATTTAATTACATTATCAAGGTCGCTCTGTATATTTTTATGAGCTTCCGTCATATCTGCATGTGAGTACAGTAGACACATATCATCCGCATACTTTACAATTGCGCACGACGTTGACAACACTGTTGATATGATGATGATGATGCTAGTTGAGCCACCGGACCACTCTGCATTGGCGCATTTAGGCGCAGGCGAAAGACTACGAAAGCGACTGCCGTCTGATCTTCTAATCCAGAGGGAAAACTAGATCTTGACGGGGTTACACCGGTTTCCTCACGATGTTTTCCTTCACCGAAGAGCTACTGTTGAATATCCAATAATAATGTTAAATATGAAATGATAGTTGTCAGTTTAACAGCCTTTTATCCCGATAATTCCTTATTTGAATGCCCAAAAGGCAAGCTACAAAACCTATATCATTACAGCTTCTACCAATATTTCATCCCATAGCGGCCACATGTCGTCTGCGCGACTTTCATCCATCAAAGTCCTAGGCAGTGGGAATTATATCCACTTAGCGATCTGATGTGTGAGACGGGTATTGTCACAGAGGGTTTGTGAGGCTAGAGTTCACATGGTAAATAAACGCTGTACATTTGAGCGTTTTTCAAAAAAAGGTCATGAACTTTTTTTTTCAGAATTCTATTTTTTTGGGTTTTTCTAACTCGGAATCGTTGATACTATCGATCTTCATACAAGAAAAAAAGTGTACCAAATATTACATTCCAGATCGTCACATTTTTGTACGCAATCTTTTTTGTGACGCACTGGAAGAAAAAACTTACATAGTAAAATCTGGGACAGTATTTTTCTTATATAAGAATCGATAGTATCAACGATTCTGAGTAAGAAAAGCCAAAAAAAAAAACAAATTCTGAAAAAAGTTTATGTACACTTTTTTTGAAAAATTCCATTTGCAGAGAAAAAGACGTGTAAATGATTACGATAAATTTCTAATTAAAAGTAAAATTTAAACATTTAATGCTCCGAGCCGGATTCGAACCGGTGACCACAGGCATAAATTTCGTTAGCAGCGATACTGCGTAATACAAAATAAATGATTTAGATATTATACTCTTTACTCTAATTTAATATTTTTGCAAACGCGATACAGTATAGTTGCAGTCTAGCCTAGCATGACCGCATTTATGTCGGACATAAAACATTCAGCCCTGACTAGCAAGGATGGAAGCGCGAGAGCGACGAATGCTGCAGGTCACTATGACAGGTGTTCTATGGCTAGCGTCGATTAGAATCGATTGCAAAAAGTTGTCTTGTGTAAGGGTTCTTAATGTAGTATGGCATTTCATGTTGATGCATTTATTATATCATGTATCTTCAAAATTCGTTAATCAGACTCTATCTTTACGTTATATAGTACCCTAAATTAAAAATCAAAATCAAGATTGACATGTAATATTAATGATTTTATGAGACTTTTTATAAATTGAATTAAATCATATCAAATCTGCAAATCATATATCATCCATTGAATCTGTATTTTTAGACCAGTGTTTTTCAACCAGGGGGTCGCAGCTACTTGAATTGTGTAAATGTGTAAGCTAATATAATCTAGGGATTTCATATTTGTAAAATAAGAAATACAGTGTAAGAATGGCGCAGGGTGAGGGTTGCGAAATATTTTTTAGTGTCGCGTCATGAAAAGGTTTGCAAAACACTGGTTTAGTTTAGACGATAAAATAAGGAAAAAGACTAAAAGATTTTGATGTAATTGAACACTCTGCAGAAAAATTATCTGTTACCCTCTATTATATTTATCAAATATGTTGCGGAAAATTAATAACGTATAATAACACGTCTAAATGTTGTTTGAGCACCGCTTTTAGTGATAAATAAAGTAATAAGCTACATATATGCTTGCGGCAAATAAGAAGAAAATTGCCCTAATTTCTTCTGTTGTTTGACCGATAACTAGAAACATTAGTTAGTATTACGATAACCTATTGATATGAATACATATATATATACAGGGTGGGCCCTGTAACAGGAGAAAAAAAAATAACGGTAGATTATTAAGCTTGTGAGCAATTGTTTCCAAGTGGTTTTGACTGAAAAAAAAATGGTTTTTTTTTCTTCATCATAAGTTTGCGTGTACTGTTTTACTCTTCTAGAGTGATATAATTAACTTTTTATTTTAAAACCACAACAAAAAATGAGAAATCACAAAAATATCTTTTGAAAACAAAAATGAAAAAACTATTATGACTCACTACATGATGTTACCTCAAAATCTGCATTGACTACTGTGCTATGATCTCGTGGTGCCAAAATACATTACTATCTGCGAGCCTGTTCGACATCTCTTTGAAGAGGCCACCGACAAAGGGTCTCGACGCCAAAAGGCACAAAATACTTATATTGGCAATAAAAAAATTACGTGTGAATGCTTCAGAACATTTGCCTGTAAAATCCTTTCACCACACAACGCGAAGAGAAGTTAGATTTGCGTAATGATTTTCAATTATCTGTAACGACTCTAATTCCAAGACGACGCCTTAGGTGCCTTCTAAACAACTTAGCAAAAGTCGTTTACATAATTTGCGACATTGAAGATGGTTGTCCTTTCTAAAGAACAACAAATCTTAAGTCACTTAAGACACGATCGAAAATATACTGTATGACTATGCAAGTAAGGTTGATAGTAGCTCGGTGTGAGCAGGATCGTTTAAAGGTGTACATAGTCCTTAGGAGTCATTTTACACGAAAGGGGATGTTTTTAGTCTAATTAAATGTATCAAGTACTTTTGGCGAGAATATTGGCCTGGTAAATGTACAAATAAATATTATTAAGTGGCGGTATGTTTTAATGAATGATGGTTATGAAAAAAATGGGAAGAAACTTATCAGGGGGGTAATCACGTAACGTTTCGAACATATGCGTTAGGACAGTCCAACTGTCATTTTTCCATAAAAAAATTTACATTTAGATCTACCTGAAGCGCATACAATGTACGTGATTGACCTACAGCGGGTCGATCACGTAACGCATTGTACGCGCGTCAGGTAGATCTAAATGTCACTTTTTATGTGAAAAAATGACACTTGGATCTATTTAACGCGCGTTCAAAACGTTACGTGATTACGCCTCAGATCAATCTTCTGTTCGAAGTGACGAGAAAGCTTCTTCAAAAATTCTTATTCATAATGTGAATAAAATTGACGGGATTAGAAACCCTTTCGCCTCACGCGCTTCGTCAATTATTATATTCAAAAAAATTAAGAAAGAGGTCACGGAATAATTTTATGATTGGTAGTTTTTGATGGTTTTGCATGGTGCTGGCTGTTAGATGATTAATAAAAAAAGATCGAATGTTGTTTGAATTGTTTTGGAATGGCGGACGTGTTAACGGATGTAGAGCTGAATAAGTAAAAACTTAATATGATAGTTTTATTAAAGAATATATTTTCCAGGCAGTCTAAATTACTTCACCTGAATCCTCCGGGCAAGTATCGAAAAACCCTTTAATTTGATTGTCTTTCGATAGGGTAACCCTATTGAATAGTTACCCAAATAATATGGTTACACTATCATTGTGTTAGCCTATAGTTATGGAAACCGTTCTAAACATGGTTAGCCATATTCGATGTGGTTTCCGAGTCGAATAGGGTGTAGAAAACCACAATATTTAACTGCTTACCCCTTAAATAGTGTTACCCTTTTCCGCTTGCGTGTTGTGCAATAATAAGTCGAACGTTTTGATTGTAATGACTAAAATAGCTAAATCGCGCTCTAAGAACACGTAGGTAATCTTATTAAAAGGGCTTTTTAGTTTCAGTAAGCGATGACCCGAATTAACTATATAAATTTGGTTAAACTTGCGTTCGGGTAAGTCGACGATACGCTTGCTAAATCGATAGGGTTTGTAAAAATAATTCTGTCAAATACCCAATCCAATACCCTTTTAATGGTAACCGGTTCCGGTCCCTGCTCCGGGGTCTACATAGTTATCCATCAGAACCATTATGTGTCTGAGGATTATCCTCCCTGCCTTTTTGATAATAGCCTACACACGGCCGTGTCATTAAATCACATTGTTAATCACTCCACGTCTTCAGAGTTTCATGATATCATAATAATTCATCATTAACATCCTAAGTTGGAGTTCTTAATCAATAGTTCGCAAGTAGGTCAAAGTTGACATGAGCCAAGATGCTTCAGCAATTAACATATATTGTGTCCTCTATGAAGTACAAACTATTTGGCAACACAAACGCTGAATAGCTACTGGCAAGTGAAGTGAAGTGAATCAGTTAATTTTGGAGTAAAATTTTAGCAGGAAGTTTATGTTTTAATGATTTTAGTTGCCAAGTTCATAGCCTACTAAGAGGACTACTTTTGAAGGACTTAGAATTTTTGTCCTTTTAGTAAAAGGCGACGCACCTATTACTTCTCTGGGGTCGCAAACGTAAATACTCATACTTTATTGATAATAAAAAAATATAAGTCAACATTATACGAATTAAAGTAAGCTTAACATGGCTACTAATTAAATTATTTTAGGTTAAAAAACTCTTTAAAGCTATAGACCGACTGATCAACAAGCCATGCTTTGAGTTTATTTGTCAAACTAAACATAGGCTAGGGTGTCCGCTTTCTATCAAACAGACATATGCCACTGTTGCGGTATGAAAAAAAAAATTCAGGTAGCAGAAACGTTTAGTTTAGTCGTTAATTGTTTGTAGAGGCTAGAAAGTAAGCAATAGACGAACGAGGTAGTGAGTACGAGTTCATTATATTGCACTTTCGGCCGAGGCTTAACACACTGCGAGAAAATTACAAATAATTATAAATATAAATCAAAATGAAGTACCTAATTAAAGATCATAATAAGTATTAAACACGCGAGCGAGGCGCCGCGCGTCGGCGCGGCGGCGAGGAACAGAGGGGCTACCGCGAAACGTAATTCATTTTCGTTCGTGTATCCCCGTCTCTCTCACACTTGCTAGTTCGAGCGACAGAGACGGGGATACACGAACGAAAACGAATTTCGTTTCGCGGTAGCCCCTCAGTGGCGCGCGAGGACGGCCCCGCGCGGGTATGCGGGGCCCTGTGATTGGTCGAATTGCTGTTCCAACTAGACTACAAAACATTGTTGAACAGTTTGAATCCATAGATTGCCTGTTCATGCGATGTCCAACTAACCCCAGCTTTGAAGCCTGAGTTCTGACCATCTGTTGCCACATTTCCGAGGAGTGGTGTGAAAACAATATTCCAGTGTAGTGTGTATACATCACAATGAACACTAGACACAAGGACTTTGAACAAAAATGATATTCCTTCATAAACAACATATTAATAGTGTACATAAATATAAAACTTTTATACTGCCACAGATAATGCCAGTGCTTATGTTCTCCTGGCTTGATTAATATAAACAGATGCGAAAGAACTTTGAAAATGTTACCAGTGTGAATTTTACTCACGGACAATCTGACAGCTCAGCCATGGCACGCGAAGTCGTGGCCGAGTTCTAAGCAATAACAGGTACACGTTTCACTTAGGTGCTGATAGATTTGAGCATTGACACGTAACAGAACGTGGAGCATTCGCCGTTTTTAAGTTTGTCAAACTGAACAACAAACAGAACCAAACATGTTACGAACATTTTCACGATCATTCTATCGAACGTTCTAGTACACGGCGTGCGGGAGGTGTAGGCGGAGAGTGACAGCGGCGGAACAATAACAAAATTGATCGGCTCGGCAAAAAGCTCGATGCAAATTTACTGTCGTTTTGCTAAAATGCTCGCTAAAACGCTGTTTATTTTGTAAGCCTACCTGTAATTTAAAATACGCTACAATGCTAATGACGAGTGAACGCTGAAGTCTATCAGCTGTTTTATGTTCCACTTCCACGCACGCCAAGCGTCGCGTGACTGTTCTGATGTATTCAGAACAACTGCGCGAAACACATTGAAATTGAGTGTTAATACAAATTTCCGTCTCCGATTGACTCCTGTTGTTTTTACAAGCTTTGTATTTAACTTTGTACTTTTCTTAGGCAAGAAGGTAATTGGGTACTTTCCTCATGTTAAATTGTGTAACGTAGTGTTACTTTATTGATGGTAAACCATCAAATTATTACGATAACTTGTAGGTACTTAAATAATAATGTATTAATCTAAATTATAAAAAATATCAGAATTTAAAGTAAAAAAAAATTTTTTTTTTATCGGCCAAGAGCAAATTAGAAGATACCAATAGAATGCTTACACTTAAACGCAGTATTTCACGACCAAAACAGCCATTTACATGATTTGCCATACAATGGTAGTACGAAGATAATACTGTGTCGTCATAATAGAGTGTCTATCGCCAGCGAAGATCCATCTTTGATCATATTTTTGTCTTTTTACTTGCTTTACTTGTAGTTAGTTCCAAACAAACATTTGATCCACCCAAAAAACTGGTTTGAATGACACCGTGAAATTATTTTTGTCAAGTAACCGATTTTTTAAGCAGGTAAGGTTTGTCCTTAAAATTTTTCAAACCGTTTTTCAGCCATGAGCATGAAAATCACAATTAGTAACTACTCATATTTTCAAACTCCCTCAGATATGGAACTCCACCGTAGGCATAAACTGTAGTGCAAAAGTACTCATTCTATGCACTATTATTTATAGTTCCCGGTTCACTGTTACGGATTTATTGCCTTTGCCGCGAACAATAAAACTTTGCCCACTATTTTCGCTACAACGATTATATTCGCCATAAGACATCGAAAGAATATGTTTATGATAGTTGGGTGGTTAGAAAAATGCTGGCCTATTAGGTTAGCACTTTCACTGCCGCAGTCGCTTTCTGCCGTCCTATGTCTAAAACCGAACTAAGCTGCTTTTTAACAGTTTTCGATAGTTTACATGGGCTAAACGAGAAAGAAAAGCTCTAGCGAATGGTCTTGGGATCATTTTATGATTTGTAGTTGCGAAGATACGGAGTCGACCTAACACGCTAAGTGCATGATACTTTGAGACTTTACAATACTATAAACTCGCAAACCAACATTACTACACTATAAGCAATTTAAAAGCCCATAGCTGTTGTTTAATTTAATAAATCACTAGCATGATTCTTAGTTAAAAAACCGTTATTCGACAAAAACTTCATAAATCGCCGTTAAAGTCCATTTACTTTTTTCTAACCTTTTTATATATATATAACCTTAATATCAAATACTACACAAAAAAACAGTTACTACGCTTATACACGGCTAAACACCCTTAGCCCTATATTTGTAAGAGTTTGCTTGTGATTCCTATAGCAAATACAACACTAAAACCTAGTAACTGTAATTAAGCCAAGCATACTTTAATTACACAACATAAGAATGCAACTCTTAAACCTGGCTAACCAGCAATGCTACGCTAAAACCTAGCTATGCGCAAAACATATCTCCTCCAATTTTACAGCATGCGGCCAGTGAGCCGAGCGGCGCGTGCGCAGGAGGTTGTGTCAAGTGGTGTAGTTACTGATGGCTGCATTATTTCTCGTCGTTTCTTATCGTCGGACGATTCTGTCAAAGATTCGTATTATAGCCCTAGTATAATATATATTATATTATATAGTTTATACAACAAGTGATGATTCCGAAAAGGAAAACTTTATAGTTTAAAAAACGTATAGTTATAGTATAGTAAAGTTTAAATGGTTAAAAAACGCAAAGAGGCTTCAAGTAAAAAAAACCGGCCAAGTGCGTGTCGGACCACGCAAAACGAAGGGTTCCGTGCCTATTAAAAAGGTCGTATCGTCACAGAAATTTTACGCACTTACGTCCTTTTCTTTGAGGAAGGCAGTTTTTCAGCAATATCTCGAAAACCTCTGAACCGATCTTGTTCAAAACAATTTTCGGTGAATGAAATTAATAAGTCCTATGTCCATGAATTTTTCCATATTTTTAAAATACACCGTTCAAAAATTAGAGGGGGGGGGACAGAATTTTAGTGACTTTCGGGGCGATTATCTCCGACCCTATTCACTTAATCAAAAAAAATGCAAAGAAACCTTATATTTATTTTGAAAGGCCTATCGATTCATGTGCCACACGGGGGGTCACAATGAAAAATTTTTTTTTGACTTTTAGTTTTATGTATGGAGTGCACCCCTAAAAACAATTTTTTTTGTCATTTTAATTACAAAACTATGTAGCGGCTAATAAAATACACCTATCCTCAAAATTTTATTCAAATACACCTTATAGTTTTCGAGTAAAATGCCTGTGACATACGGACAGACGGACAGACGGACAGACGGACAGACGGACAGACGGACAGACGGACATGACGAAACTATAAGGGTTCCGTTTTTGCCATTTTGGCTACGGAACCCTAAAAAAAGGATGTTATAAAATCTGTGAGGCTGACGCATGCAAACAAAATATTTACACCCAGAAACAGACAATAAATGTACACAAGTATTATCACCTAATAATACCTACTTCAAGCAATTGTGCACCAGACGACGTCAAGACAGAACCCGAAATTACCTCGGCTCATGAGAATACTCCAACTTCTTCTCAAGGCTCCGACTCTGCTGGCGAGAATGAAATACCAAGAAAAACAAAAAACATGCAAAATCTTTAGAAGAACGAAAGCAAGAAAAACAGGCAGAAAAAGAGAGAATTATTATGTTAAACCAGGCTGTGACAAAAAATGTTATAAAGAATGCTCGAAAACTTTATTAAAGAGGAACGTGATGCAATTAATAATACTTACTGGAATTTAACTTGGACATAAAGGAGATTAAACATTAAAACAAGTGCTGCTACTGCAATTCCTAAAAGAAACTATGCTGGATCTGAACCCAAACGAAACCCAAGACGAACATTTTTACTTTGAACCGGGCACACTTTTATGAGTTGTGACCAATTTCACCACCAGGGGCCTATTGCATAACTACTTGTAACTTATATTACAAGCGGAAACCTCTTTTCAACTCCTCGCATTAGAAAGAGACTTCCGCTTGTATTATAAGTTGTAAATTGTTATGCAATGGGCCCCAGGTCCAAAAATCTATGAAAGCGAAGGATAAACTAGACGACTTAAAAGAATTTGAAAAAGCAGTTGCTGTAATCAATATATCACGCATAAAAACTAAAACGATGACCCACGAAGACTTATTTAATTGTCCTGATTTAATATCTGCGAGACGTAAACAACTCCGAGAGTTGTATCTCAAAGATTTGGTACAAGTTCGTTTCGAACAAGAAATTTTTGATGAGACCAAAGAGATTTTGATGTCGATTTTAAAACTCTGCGTATAATGACCGATAAGTACAATCAGCGTCAAATACTTTGTAGAAACCAAAGTAGTCAAATAGTTCGGTACACCATATATTTAGTATGGTGTACCGAACTCTATAGCAACTTTGACTGCTACAGAATATTTGACGCTGAGTGTACCTGAAAAATCATCATTTAAAACGGAATCCAAAGGAATCGAACAGAATAGGAAACAGGCAAATATAATAACTGTCTTAACAGATATAACGCCTCCTCATAAAATGTTATCTTGGAATAATATGCCTGGCCAGAATGACTGTCTAAATCCAATCATATTAGTATGCAAGTGTATTAATTGATGTCATTTGTTAACTAATAAAAAAAATGTTTGCTTTTAGTTTTGTAGAAGATTTTCTTTACTTTGTAATAAATAATGCTACCTTATGTGCCATATGAACTCTTATATTAAATAACGTTTTAAAAAACTTTGGCTTTATTTATACTAAAAATACTATAGATAGGTATAATATAAATATCCTATGGTTGATGAAGACCGATTTAACAGTATTTTTCCCAAAGTGGTTTTTTTTAAACAAATAAATAAATACATCAATACAGTTTTGTTTTGAATTAAACAATCGTTATTTGCGTAAAATGTGTAATTTTAACGTCACGTGTTTTGTTTTATTTATTTAAACTATTGAATTGCTTTTGGAACTTAGTTGTATATAGTGTGATTCACGACATTTTGCCAAAGCAATTTAACTTTTTTCCACAGGATTACACGACTAAAACCCAGTTACAGGCGATGGTTCGTCATCTAACGTGTTTTTAAATTAGGAACGCATACAGCTTGCTTGAATGTTTGCAGTTATTGCATAGCTACAAAACGGTTACAGTCCAATAACGTGCTTATTTAAAGATTTTCAGTGTGATCTTTTCACAACTAAAAATACTATAAACTCGTTAAGTGACTTAGCCATTATTTAACTATGTTTTGTTTATTATGCAATGCTAAAGAACGGCTAAGGTATACTTAACGGTGTTTTAGGCGTAATATCGTTGGTAGTTTAGTAATTATTTGCAACACTAAAATACAAAAACCATTTTGTCAAAAAAACGATTAATTCTTTTAAGGAGTAGTGCAATAATAATGCAAGCATAAATTTAGTTTTAATTTTTATATAAAATAAATCTGGAATAAATATACACATTTCATAGAAATATTGATTTTAACGTTTTTTGTTCATATCTCAAAACTATAATTTGTGGGTTAGTTTGGTTATAGACATAGGACGGCAGCTGCTACGTACGGGGAAAACCACGAGCGTAGCGCGTAGCGATTCTCTGCAGTGAGTGACAACAGAACCAACGCCAAACCTAGTACAGTCACGAACGAAAGTTTGAGACCCATTTCCTTCAAATGTTGTTAGAACATTCACAGTACAATAAGGTTGAAAATTTCAGTTCAATAATAGCGGTGACGTGTCAAGATAAGACAATTAAATATCGTACCTATATTGAATGGGCCCGTGAATTGATAACCTCTTTGCCTTAAGCTATCATTACGGTTTTCTAATTTCGAACATGTGTCAGTGTCAGACAAGAAAATTGATTGAAAACTGACATTTACACAAAATATTCCGAAGAATTATACGATGAATCCATAAAAAAATATCCGCGTGTACCTGATCATATTCAGAAAATAAAATGGCATATATCGTAAGCTTGGTTTGGCCCATTGTTTTTACTCAAGAAAATCTTATGTACTTATGAAAAAAAATTGGAACTAGAAAGAGATTTGGACCTAGGACTATGAATATGCTGTCAAATTTATTTAGATTCCTCGTAGACATTGGCAGTCTTTATTTACTTGTCTATTGGCAAACGTAAAAAATAAAATAATATTTATAGACTTTACAAAGTAAGTGCAGTTACGTGGTCACGCGACCCATGTGGGTTAATTGTTACTTCAAAGCCTTCAATTTACTGAAACGACCATTAAAATGGCTATTTTATGCCAGTAGTAAAAAAAACACTTTATAATTTGCGTCGTATCTTTTGTTGATCATTGGGCTGGGGAAAAGACTTTTAAACCGATTTCATTTAATGTGGTTCAAATATTACGTTCATTCATTTGGATGGATCCATTTGTCGCAGAGACAAGCGGCACTTAGTGACAGTTTGTGCTAAGGCTTTTAGCCTTAGCACAAACTGTCACTAAAAAAAGAATACTTCTATTTTGTATAAGCAGATACCGTAGCTTATGGACGCTGGAGACACCCCCGCAGCATTACCGACCCTTTATTGATTTGTGTTCACAACACGGAACAGCACAAAATAAACCATTTCGTGCCGATTTGCCCAACAATGCCTCGAGGTTTAAAATGGGTTTATCCTATAAGCGGTTTAAGTGCGAGAAAAGTAAAGTCAACAGATTTAGCCTGCAGCGAGTAAATATATTACGACACCTTATTCTGCTAACTACGTCCGCGAACGAGAAGAAAGTAAATAATTATCTTTTACTTTTCTCTTGGACTTAAAATTTAAATAGGAAACTCATTTTTATCGGCAGGAATTTTCTCACAAAATATTATAACACTTCGTGGATTTACTTTGAACGTAAGGTAAGACCTTAATGGTCCTATTTTTCAAAAGAACGAGGTCTTTTTTTGTTTTTTATCATTTTAGGTTCGTTTTCGCTAAAGGTAACTTTTACTAAAAAGAACACTAGTTCCGTACCAAAATTCGTCTAACTGAACACTTATACTACCACTCGGTCCGTCTATCGCAGACAGTTTTTAGGGTTCCGTACCTAAAGGGTAACACGGGACCCTATTACTAAGACTTCGCTGTCCATCCGTCTATCTGTCTGTCTGTCCGTCTGTTACCAGGCTGTATCTCATGAACCGTGATAGTTAGACAGTTGAAATTTTCACAGATGATGTATATCTGTTGCCGCTATAACAAATAATACTAAAAAACAGAATAAAATAAATATTTAAGGGGGCTCCCATACAACAAACGTGATTTTTTGCCGTTTTACAGATAATGGTACGGAACCCTTCGTGCGTGAGTCTGAACTAGCACTTCTCCAGTTTTTGTTTATTAGATTACCGATATATAGCTCTTTTCTCAATAAAGATAAAGTAAATCCCATTACTTATATTAACCCTTCATTTGAAAGTGCTTGCCCAAATTGTTCCATTTTGAACCCAATGATCTACTCAATTGTCAAATTACAACATTAAGACTATTGCTCCAACTTAAACATTGAAACTGCTTTAATATATAATCATCCCAGCGGATCTGTCAAAAGTTTAAAACATTAAAACAGAACGCATTCTGAATAAGGCTCCGTCTAATTCGAGGCAATTATGGAACTGATCCCAAGGGACCGCGTGATTGACGCGCCATTCGCGAATCGGATGTGGAATGGATACCGAATTAGCATAGGGAGGGGATTAGGAACAGTAAACCAGCGTAACTATGGCATGTGTCCGTGGCGAAATCATCGGATGGGGCCCCTTCTAATTCTTCACTACTACCTCGCACATCTCTGGGGGACAAACTTACACAAATCGCACGAGCCTCCTTATCTTCATTTTCAGCCTATAATTGAGCGTTTAAAAAAAAAGTGTACTTGAATTCTGAATAAGGCTTCGTCTAATTAGAGGCAATTATGGAACTGAGCCCAAGGGACCGCGTGATTGACGCGCCATTCGCGAATCGGATGTGGAATGGATACCGAATTAGCATAGGGAGGGGATTAGGAACAGTAAACCAGCGTAACTATGGTACGTGTCCGTGGCGAAATCATCAGATGGGGCCCCTTCTAATTCTTCACTGCTACTTCGCACATCTCTGGGGGACAAACTTACACAAATCGCACGAGCCTCCTTATCTTCATTTTAAGCCTACAATTGAGCGTTTAAAAAAAAAAGTGTACTTGAATTCTGAATAAGGCTTCGTCTAATTCGAGGCAATTATGGAACTGAGCCCAAGGGACCGCGTGATTGACGCGCCATTCGCGAATCGAATGTGGAATGGATACCGAATTACCTTCGCGTTTAGCATAGGGAGGGGATTAGGAACAGTAAACCAGCGTAACTATGGCATGTGTCCGTGGCGAAATCATCGGATGGGGCCCCTTCTAATTCTTCACTGCTACCTCGCACATCTCTGGGGGACAAACTTACAGAAATCGCACGAGCCTCCTTATCTTCGTTCTCAGCCTATAATTGAGCGTTTTTAAAAAAAAGTGTACTTGACATTTTTTTCAGAATTATTTTTTTTTGGATTTTTCTTATTCAGAATTTCACACACTTTTTTATTGTATAAGGATCGATAGTATTAACGATTCTGTGTAAGAAAAGCCCAAATAAAACGAATTCTAAGAAGTTCATGTACATTTTTTTTGAAAAACGCTCAATTGCCGCCGCTTAACGCAATGGAGTCCGCTGGATGCGGGTGGCGCAGGACCGGTCATTGTGGCACTCTTTGGGGGAGGCCTATGTTCAGCAGTGGACGTCTTTGGGCTGATATGATGATGATGATGAACGCAATGCCGCGCATAGGGCTGTCATACGTAAGCTCAATAAGGCTGGTGTCATGGGCACTAACTCGTAATATATATATCCATGCTCATCACACAAATATATGCATTTTCGAATCCAGGACCTACTTGTTTATAGCTTCGTAGGCAGAGGCACTACAAACTAGGATAAAGTGGTCGTCGCATAACACATTAAGTACATTCCGGAATAACAGGCGAGTCCCACTCATGCATTTTCGTACTGTTCAATACGAATCACAGTGTTGCTACGGTATTAACTTCATACACCTATAATCCATAAAGCTTTGAGATAATTTGTATGTGCAAACTTGGGGCCTTTGCGGGTAAGATTATCAGTGTCCCGCCCTTAGGCGAATTTTATTGTTCTCGAATTTTCGCTAAGTCAACGATGATTTAAAAGGAGGCTGCGGAAGATTGTAAAGGACTTTTAAAAGTAAAGTCTTTCAAACTTGGAAGAATTGTGATTGTGATACTTAGATACTGGGGTTTCGTTCCCACGAACTTCATACTAATCTCGCATTTTGACGTCTCATAAAAAGTTGTTTATTGACAATCAACGAACATCCCTATTTTAGTTTAATCCTTCTAACGAATGGAGCATTAATTGCTGTATAAGCGTTGTGTAATTAATTAATATTGCATGCATGAACGTAACGGGTTACTAACATGAGTACATTTGTAAAGCTTGTACTAACTACCAAGCGATGATTTACAAACACACTTATACACGGTGACAGGAGTACGGCAGATTTTAACCATGGATTCCTGGTGGTATTACGAGTAAACAATGTTATATCAACACGAGTCCAAAAATGCCTCATTTACTTACTTAATTTCTAGAACAATAAAAAATTAACGCTAGTACTTCCTTGTGAACGAAACCTTAGTCTAACCAAAGAGTCCCTAAGTGAAACAAAGAACTTCGTTCACTTCGCTCACTCGTTCAGTAACTATTACAAAGCCTTATTACAAAGGAATAAGGTCCAAATTGAAAACATATCTTTGAAATCGACCACAAACCTCCATTTTGTTGTGTTACACCCCACACACCCCACCCCCATAACACATTTCTAATTATAAATCACGTGTCCTAAATCCGTAATTAAACTGCAAACGGACCCAATCAATCAGCGTTTCCCAAATCCTAAAAACATTAACCGAAATGTAAAACAAATGTTTGCGAGCGTCCTGGAGGGAATCAACTAAGCGAAATCAATTAATTTGATTTAATTTCAATTAAAATGTCCTAACCGAACATTTAGCATATAACAATAGGGGAAAGTTGGCTTTATCATACCGGCATCGACATCAGCTTCGAACGACAGTAACTTAAACCTACCATTTATACTTAGTGGTAGTTCTTTATTTACATAATCTTCTAACTTGGACCTCGACGGGGGCCTCAACTAATACAATACAATACAATACAATACAATACAAATACTCTTTATTGCACACCTCACACAGACAAAGCAGTTACAGAGAGAAACAATACAATAACATGTAGGTAGAGGTAGACCACAGGCGGTCTTATCGCTGAAGAGCGATCTCTTCCAGACAACCTTTGGGTATCGGAGAAAGAGAAAACTAGATTATGCAGTAGGCGGTGCAGAGATTATAATAAATCAAAAATCAAAAAATTATAAAAATAAACGTACATAAATACCTCTATATATAAACATACATACACAATCGTACATATATACAAATAACACAAACACAAATATATATGATACATAAACAGTCAGCCAAAAAATACAATCAGGGTTAGGGGAGAGACAAATAATGTTCTTTAAGAAGGGATTTGAGGTTGCCGATAGATTTTGCTTGTCCTATGTCAAGAGGGAGAGAGTTCCATAGTCGGATAGAATTAAAAGTGAACGAACTATTGTAAAATTTGGTAGATGACGAAGGCACAGTTAGTAGCAAATTGTTAGAACATCTAAAAGAATTTAAAAAACTAAAACGTTCTTTGAGATAGCGGGGGGTTGCAGGGTTAAAAAGGATATTATACAGAAGCCTAAACTAATTGCCGTTAACTACATGTGGTATAAAATCACATAACAACAGATAATACATGACAGTGAATTTTAGTGGCAGTATAAAGGCTTCGTTTAAAACCTATGCGTAAGTACTTTTATTTATTCCGTGGCGTAAATTAAGTTCAGTTGTATCATAAGTTGTAAAAAAAAAAATTAAGAGTTAGAGACAGTGAGTTGTTTTATTTCAAGACATCGCACCCTCCTTAGATATTAGGATCCAGAACACTACTGAGCATATCCGTTATACATTACAAAGAAACATTACCATTTCAATAAAACCTCTTGCTGGACCTTTTATAGATTAGATTAGATTCAATTATTTATTTCACGATAAAAACCTGGACCTTTTTGTCGGCTCGCAGATTTCATGAAAAAGGCCATAACAAAGGTTTGGGATATTGATGGCGCGAGCCTTTGGATTTATAGTTCAATCTGACAGCGTTCGCGGGGTTATGGTTTTATTTTAAGTCTATTGGATCAGGACAAATGGGTACACTTTTTTAGATGGTTTGTGCGATTTGGGATTATGTATATCTAGAAATCGTGATGCACGTTAGAAATTTCATACCATTATCATGTCAGTACGACAATTCAGATAGACCACAAGATATCATTAATTCCGCCACTTTAGCCTAGCTGGTAGTGACTCTGCCTATGAAGCTGGAGGTCCTGGGTTCGAACCCCGATAAGGGCTTTTATTTGTGTGATTCATGGATGTTTTCTATGTAATATATATGAATAAGTATCATCGCCTGGTACAGTCGGCCTCATAAGTAGCTGAACACCTAAGTACCTTGTCGTTTTCACTCGTTTTACAACTTCATATGGCAGTTTAACATGACGTTTAATGCGACACGGTACAAAGGTTTTAAGCCCCTTGTGAGGCCGACCGCACCCTTAGCTTTGCTTAGTTTGGGTGTGTAAGGTTGTCCCCCAAATATAATTCTATACATTGTATTATTATTCATGATGATATTAGAGATCATGTCGAGCGACAATGTCTATTGCGTTTCGTTTCTCTTGCTTGTGTGTGTTTACAATCGATTATAAAATAATGAAATATTTTTAAGTATTTCTACTGAATTAAATGTCAAGAGCAAAAGTGAATTTAAAATAGTGTAATCCATAATTATGGTGATTTAACACATAAAAATATGTATGTGTTTGCTCGATTAAAAACTTACGTGACAAGAAGCGCATAAAAGTTGGGCAGTTTTGATCCAAAGACTACTGTCAGTATTTGTAAGCTGTCAATATTTTCCGCCATTACGCCACTGACAGATCTAATGTAAAAGAAAATGTGATACGACCATCTTGATTGCTATCGACTACTCGTTGCATCTCGAACGGTGGGAGTCAACATATCTTGACCGTGAGATTTTGAGAATACGGAAATCGGATAATTATGTCTATTAGACAAAATTTTGATCGGCCTCTAGCTCAGCTGTCGATTGCGTAACGTTTCGTTCGTACATTTGATTGATCTAAATGTAATTTTTTGTTTTTTCATTTAATCGTATGGCATTTAATCAGTCGTATACTATTAAAAAATGTTCTAATTTTACATCCATAGGATTACGTCACTGTCGAGGGTGAACAAGTCTACCGGATTACCGTCGTATTTACTGAGCGGGCAGGTCTTGATGATATGCTTAATGTCTTGCATCGCGGCCCCACAATCGCACCTCGGAGACTCTATCCAACCGCATTTGTATAGGAATGCACAATTTTTTGTATGAGAAAATGACAGTTTTGTTTGTTCTGACGCTCGTTCGAAAAGTTACGCATTTACCCCTCTGATGACTGAGACAGACACCCTCTCAATAACAACTCCTAAACTACAAAAGATAAACCCGTCGTGTCTGAAGACGTACAAAAAAGTACAGTTGGCGATAGAACTTTGAGCACATAAACTTATTTCTCTGCACGCTATGTTGGCTAGAGTTTGAGAAGAAATCCACGAGATATTTTACCCGAATGTGCAAACTAAACAAAGCCCGGAGAACTCCAAAAGAATCCAATCGATAAAGTCTTCGTTTTGCACTTACTTTGATCCTCATCAATCATCATTAGTGTGGTCTTCATTGGTAAGGGTCGTGTCCGACTTGAACCTATTTGGGGACTGTTGTTACCAGCTGCTTCCAACTTTTTTTTTTTTTTTTTTTTACGTTGGGGGAATGCTTTGACGCACCGTCCGACCGGGCGGGTGTGTGGGACTCCCGATTCCGGAACAGAAGGCCCGGACTACCCACTAAACCCCCAACGATTGTCCAACCTTGTCGCTGCCGAGGAGGGCCAAAGGTTCGCTACCCTGTCCTCAAATTTTTTAATCGATTGTCACTGAAGATTTTTAAAGCAACGACCTGGGAGGCTTCCGCGAAGCGCAAACGTCGTTCGTTAGTGAATCTCTCCTCTCTGTCGCTCAAATGTGCAAAGTCCGATAGAGATAAAGATATGAAAACGAGGATGTCTTATAATTTATTCATAAATAAATAAATAGCTGACAATGTTACTCAATAACGCTTGTTTTATGGGTACCAGATGACGATATATTTATTAGGATGGATCGAAATACTTAAATACATAAAAGCAATCCATGACTCAGAAACAAACATTCTTGCTCATTGCTCATCACACAAATATTTGCCCTTACCGGGATGCAGGCTCAGGACCGCACTATTATATTATATTTAATTTAGGTATATAGAACATATTGTTCGATACAAATTTAATATACTCGTCGTCTTTCATACTTTAATTATGTATTCGCAAAGTTCTTTGATTAAACTTCACCCGGGACTTCAAATTATTATAATGAACTTAATATGATTATTACCTGCGTATGTAAGTTATGACAGCGTGTCAAAACTCGAACAAAGTTATAGGCTCAATTTGGTTCGTAATTTTTGCATTTTAATCTGATTTCCGTGCTCACGTTAATACAGCACGTGTGGAAGCGAGACCAAGCCACACATTGCAATGTTGAAATGCGAAGTTACGAGTAAAATTGAACCTTCGCTACGGTAACGGTGCGGGGACCATTAAACAATACTTTGCCTTCATAACAAGATGAGTTCTTTAACTTTCTCAAGTTATTCTCAAAGTTGTAATACTAAGCATCAGGTGTTATCCGATGGGCGAAATACTTGGTGAAAAGTTATAGTTTAATAATTTGCGAAATCTTTTAAGTATACTAGGTGTGCCCGCTGCCTCGTCTAAATCCAATACTTCGTACTTAAACCCCCAGAAAAAAAACCCAATTTCGAATAAGTCGAATGACTTATAAATTGTGTCGTCTCCGTCATGTCTCCTATTTTGTAATTCATTAAAATTTTATAGAAACTTGTCAAACTTTCCATACGTTCAGATTTTAACGAATACCGTGGCACATTGCACTGTTATGGTTGAAGGTTTGGGCTCAAGCATTTATATTTTTAATAAACCATTTTCCTAAGGAGATAAATGCGAGTGGAAAACAAGTCCAACATGAACAAAAACGCGTAAACAGATAATCAAATCTAAGTACAGTCGCAAACAACTCTCGAATAAATTTAATCACTTATCGCGCCTGAAACTTCTCACACGCAAAACAATGCTTTATTTTTGCTTTAAATTACTCGTAACGACTTGGATGTTTAAACGTAACGTGTTAGTAAATACGAGGAGAAATGGAGTGAATTAACAATTTCTAATTTGTATTCCTATGTAGGAGCTCATTCTGTTACAAAGGTGTACGTTTCACCCTAACTTTGGTTGTAGTTAAACGTGAAAGTAACTCTGTATGTCTGTTATCTCTTCTCGATTGAACCGCTGAACCGATTTGGTTTGGTATGGAGATAGTTTTGAAGAGCTGTGCATACATCGTCGACTATCCACTAGGTATATACCAAGACCGTGTTCTCACATACTTTGGACACCTCTCACGACGTTCTTCGAATAGCCTGGGGAGGATTATTACCTATGACGGGCAAAGTTGAGGGCCAGAGGTCTCGGGGCAGACCACCCGATGACATGGAGCACACACATCACTGCACCCTTGCAACTACATCTGCACGAGGCCATACATAAAGCGGGTGATAGGAGCCTATAAAGAAGTCTGGTTATCATGAATAGGACATGATGTCACGATCTTAAGCATTGAGGAAACGACTGATGATGATAGAGATAGTTTGAAAACCTCGGAAGGAAATAGAATAGAATAGGGAATAGAATAGTTTTTTTTTTGAACCCTTATAGGATCACTCGTGCGTCTGTCTGTCCGTCTGTCACGGCCAATTAGCTCCGAAACAACTGGACCGATTGAGTTGAAATTTGGTACACATATGTAAATTGGTGACCCAAAGATGGACGCGTAAAGTAAATTAATGAATTCTGAACAATGCACTTTTGGGGAGTAAACTGGAAAATTAAAAAAAAAAGTTTCGCAAACTGTATTGTGTGACATATCAAATGAAAGGGGTTGTTGTAAGCATCTCAGATTTTTTTTTTATAATTTTAGCAAAAATAGGTTTGAAGTAATTTAGGAAAAAAGACGAAAATTGACCACCCCCCCCCCCCCCCCCCTTTTTGTCTGAAACTATTAGGCTTAAAATTCTGAAAACAATATGGACAATAGTTCCTTGCCTAAAGATTACAGAAAAACCTATAAGAAGTTCGAGTATTCAAAGTAACGGGAAAATTCTCAATATTTTTGGAGCGCCTAATGCTTAGAGAATAGGAATTTTACGGAACCCTCACCACGCGAGTTGAACTCGCACTTGTCCGGTTTTTTTATCCCGGATAACATCCCTTGAAGGAGATAAGTGGAATGGAAGTTTCTATGGGATTGTGATTATTAATCGGAATTATTGGGAAATCTAATAGAATATTTGCTATTAGATTTCGTACAGGCGTAGTATTAATCCCTTAAGACCATTAATGAGTATACGTGGACAAAGTTGCGGACAAAAGCTAGTATTCCAATATGTTTTCAATGTGTTTCGCGCGCACGATTTGATGCACCGCACACGCCTTTGCCAAACTGTCTTAATCTTCGCCCTAGGTTTAGATACTTTAGGTAATAGTAAAACAAGCATAAACAGTTCAAAAAAAACTCGTACAAATGGTTGCCTTTGTCACCCGGAGCATAATTTTATTTCGAATCGATTGACATTTCATTTATCAAAATCGGTTCAGTATCTTAAAAGTTACATTGGAACACACGTAACTACAAATATAGATTGCTAAAATCATATCCCTTCCTTTCAGTTCTGCCGTTGTCGAGCAAAAAACCAACGTAAACCATAGCCCTTCTTGCATGTGTAGTTGAGTACTGTTCAAATGCATTTGTTTTATGTTGCCAATTTTGAATATGTAATATCAAGTTAAGGATCCTACTAACTGTAATGCACAATTAACAACTGCATCTCGCACTCCTTTGAAAAAACACGTGTTTCGTCAATAGTCTACCAAATTTTCTACCATTTTGAAATTCGGACTAAATACTCAGGCCATCTTTTGAAGTTAGCTACTTCCCTAATAAGAGATACTAACTATTTCCACAACACAGGTTTCGTCAATACATCCAAGCAGCAAAAATCCGCAACATGCTTCGTCAATCTACAAATCATAAATCTACCACAGGTTTCATTAACTATTTAACATTACCATCAGTTCTCACCCCACTCCGATACTCACCTGGACCAAACGTGCCAAAAATACCGGCAGCATTACCACGTTGCACGGCCATTTATATTCGTTGGACCAGGTAAGAACCAGAACGGGGGTCGCTGCCCCTTTCTCCTAAGCGCCGCCCAATGTCTTTGACGAACTTCTTTTCTACTAACTGTAACAATTCTCATTGTGACTAAGCAGACACGTATAAAATGGCGGTTGCGACTTCCCAGCATAATTCGAATCCTCTCTCGGAACAGTTGTAGTTTATTTATTTAAATACAAAGTTAAGTCTACACTGAAGTTTCAATCATCACCAATAGTACCTAACTTCCTGCAAGCAAAGCAAGACTCAGCGTACTGTGAAAAGCTCCTAAAGGACGACTTTCATCAATCCGTACAGCAGTCTAATTGTTAAAAAATATAACATTTTTGAGACGGTGTCCTAGGTCCTCTTCTATAGTTATCATCTCGCCTAAGCGTCCCCCTCCTGTCAAATGACGTAATATGTTTTTTTAGGTACACAACTTATACTCAAACTCTAAATGTTCTTTATTCAAGTAGGCCTAGTAACAAGCACTTTCAAATCGTCAGTTAATTTTTTAGAGTAATTTTTAAACATAAATAATAAAATATATATGATATAAAAAATTTATAAAATTTATATTTTCAAAAAACAAAATATTACGAAAATAATAGATTAAAAATTCAGTCAAAATTAGTTCCATGGAGTTTTATCATTCATGTAGTCTTGTGTGCTATAATAAGCTTTCGAGATAAGTTTACGCTTCACATAGTTCTTGAATTCATTAATAGATAACTCCGTTAAGTTTCCTGGAAGTTTGTTATAAAACCTTACACAATTACCCATGAATGATTTTTTAATTTTTTGGAGCCGAGTGGTGGGCACCGCGAGCTTATGCTTATTTCTAGTATTAATATTATGTATGTCACAGTTTTTCCTAAAATTGACAATGTATTTATGTACATACAAAAGGTTTTCATAGATATATTGACAATGTAATGTCATTATATTAATATTTTTAAACTTATCTCTAAGTGAGTCTCTATGGTTCAATTTATATATCGCCCGAATAGCCCGTATAATTTCACATATAAGCCTAGCAAAGCAGGTCACAAGTACTAAAGGGCCTTACTTAAGTTTTGAGGTATAGGTACTGTCTAACTCCAATAATTCGTTTATTTTTAATCCCCCTCGTACGAAGAATCTATTTTCCGAATCGCTTGCCTCGGTTCTGAGGCAATCGCGTCTACATTCGTGATTCTGCTAACCTAATACTTTTCAGATTTATTTTCCACGAGGGTTGTCGATATACGGGCGTCGTTTTATCCATTAGGTGAACAACCTTTGTTTATGCCATTCAAGGCCAACGACTCACTGAGTCAAGGCGGTATAGTGCGTTTTAGTTAAAAGGACGAAAATGCAGTTAACGTGGGGTTTTACAACTTCCTTTGTTGCTAAACTGACCGATTAAGTGTGGCACGTGTACTGGGGGTCAATCACGTAACGCGTTGTACGCGCGTCAGGTAGATCTAAATGTCACTTTTTATATGGTAAAATGACAGTTAAATCTACCTAACGCGCGTAAGAAATGTTACGTGATCGACTGGGTCGGGTCGCTGCTGCGCTTATAGAACAGACAGTAGCTGCTACCGTTTGAAATACTTAAATACATAGAAAACATCCAAGACTCAGAAACAAATATTCATGCTCATCACACAAATATTTGCCCTTACCGGGTTTCGAACCCAGGACCTTCACCTTCGTAGGCAACGTCACTGCTACACACTAGGCTAACCGGTCATCTATGTTATGTTTGTTCGATATGTCAGGGGAGTTTTAAATTTTTAACTCATTCACCCGTGGAACGCATCGCACCACATGTCCGTGTAATTTTTTTCGCATTTTGCAACCTACCTGCGCATTAGAATTGAATTTGCAATGCAGTGTTCTTCTAGAAAGCTCGTTCCACGGGTTAACTCTTCGCAAATACCTTCAAAAGTGATTCATTTGCGTGTTAAGTGAATTACCCACGTAAATAAAATTAACAGTCAAAAACGTTTTTCTAAAAACATAATCACAAAGAGGTCCCTTGTCTCACACATTAACATAATGCGAGGACAATTTGGACTTCATTCTGGAACTGAGTGTCCCGGGTACCCTAATTATATCAGTTGGTTGACCTGGGACAAAAAGCGGAGACTAATGTCCGGGCATAGCTATAATGTCCCGGTCTAGTGTTCTCGTTTATCCCGGAATGGATAGCTTTATGCACAAGATAACCAAGAGATCATAGTTTCTTATGTGATTAATTAATTTGATTTGTTTTTTGTAAAGTAGCTAGTTACTCGTCGTGTCTCATGGCATACTACACGGAAGAACACAAGTATGTTATACGTGGTGTTATAAAAATACAGCTAAATAGGTGAAGGCGTTTAAAGGTCCATTGGAAATAGTCTTTTGACACCAGAATATATAAAAACTGAAATATAATTATCATATTAAATCGATAAGACACACAATATGTGTCAATTGTATTGTATGTCTACTCCTTTGTCTCTGTGTGTCTTTTGTGTAGTGAATAAATGTCTTCTTTTCTTTTCTTTTTTCTTTATAAGTTTTCGCTATAGCGGTATTCGTAACAATACAGCAGGTCAAGCAAAAAAAGCTATGACGACCGAATAGCCTAGTGGTTAGAGAACCTGACTATGAAGCTTGAGGTCCCGGGTTCGATTCCCGGTCGGGTTTGTTCTCGAGTCTTGGATGTTTATGATAAGTGTGTGTTTTCCGTTGTCTAGTAGCCATAGTACAGGCTTTGCCTTGTTTGGGACTAGATCAATTGGTGTGAATTGTCCCACGATATTTATTTATTTATTTATTTACTTTATTTACTATAGAAATAACAGACCACAACATAAACAATTAATATTGGACTGAAAAACTAAACTAAAATAACACGCCCCGTGGCAAGGTTCCGTAGATGGCAGCAATAAATTATAAACCCATTCAAGTTCAATGACTTACATACAAGCCATGCCTCTACGCGCGATGTCCTCCAAAAAGCACTGCTACGCACTACGCGCTACGGCGGTAAAATGGCTACACGTAGCGTTGCTTGACTGAATAGGTGGACATTGACTCACGAGAATCGCTTCGTGCTACGCTCGTAGCCGATCCCGTGACTTTCCTCGTATGTACCGACAAGCGACTACGGGATAGGAGGGGCAGTCGACTCTCCATACAAACGTAGTACATACTGGAATAACATGAAACTTTTTATACACAATGGGATTCGCCATATTTAGGTCGGATGCTAGTGATGATGCGGATGAAGATGTTATTATAAATTTTAAGAAAAAAACCAGCAAAGTGCGTGTCGGACCACGCAAAACAAAGGGTTCCGTGCCTATTAAAAAGGTCGTATCGTCACAGAATTCTTACGGCACTTACGTCCTTTTCTATAGGGAAGGCAGTTTTTCAGCTATATCTCGAAAACCTTTGAACCGATCTTGTTGAAAATAATTTTCGGTGAAAGAATTTAATAATGTCCACGATATTTTTCATATTTTTAAAATACACCGTTCAAAAATTAGAGGAGGGGAGACAATTTTAGTGATTTTCGGGGCGATTATCTCCGACTCTATTCACTTAATCCAAAAACTTGCTGAGAAACCTTATATTTATTTTGAAAGGCCTATCGATTGATACACGTCCACTAACAATGAAAAAAAATAGACTTGCAGGTTTATGTATGGAGTGCACCCCTAATTTTTTTTAAAGTCATTTAATAACTAAAACTATGTAGCGGCTAGCAAAATAAACCCATTCTCAAATTTTTTTTTCAAATTTTTCGAGCAAAATGCCTGTGACATACTGACAGACGGACAGAGGGACATGACGAAAAATTAAGTGATTATTACAGACTTTGTATGAAACACGTTCTACTCCCTCAATTTTTTGTTTCTATTCTAATTTCTAGCAACAGGAACTAGTTTCCCTAGATATGGCGGATTTGATTGTGTGTACAAATTTTCATGTTATTACAGCATATCGTTTTAAAATGAGAACCAAACTGCGATTGTATGGAGAGTTGAGCGCCCTTGCGACCCTTGAGCAAAAAAAAACATCATGATTGTCAAACGTTATACACTAGGTGTACTTCGTCAAAGATTTGATTTTTTCGCCTTGTTCTAAGGTGATGATATAAGGTGCAAAAAAGTCTGTCTGCCAAAAATTTTGATGTCAACTCTATAAAAACACGTGGAAAATCAGATAATCCTCGGTCACGTGACAGCCATTTAATTGGTGCCCTACCCGGCGTCCGACACGCAAAGCCGTGTCAGCCATTTTACCGAAAATAAAGCAATCACACATGAAATATAGTGTTATTGTGTTGTTCAAACTGACTGCTCTCGGCGACTTCGTACCTAAGCGTATACTTAGTAGTATTATCAAACCGCAATTAGAATGGGATTGGAAGTGACAGATTTGCTATGTAAATACGTCAAAGTTTGTATGAACTGACAGCTATTCTAATCCCAAAGTCATCGCTGTTGAGTAAAATATATGTCTTAAGTATTCTGATGTTTACGCTACATTACTCAAAAGTATCATCAAAATCCGATCAGTAGCTTTAAGCTGATGTTATGCCTTACTTTCTCCACTGCAAGAGTACATCTTGTTTTTATATCGTCAATTACTTAATTGTTTCATGTTGTTAGCATAAGAAAAAAAAAAGATTATAACAATCAGATTTGTAATAAGTAAATTTTTAATGTAGCCGACATTACACGCAAATAAAGTGAAAAATGTCGAAGATTGTTCACTTTCGCAACCTTCTAATATAAATGTACCAATTGCATAATGGGATCCAAAAAGTTGCAATCAACCTTCCCTATATTTAATACTCAACAGAAATACGTTGAATTAGCTTTATACCTTATGTATATTGATAGAATAAAATTAATAAAGATATTTTAAACACTCCCTCTCTATGTCAATGTCAAACTTGGAAAGTAGTTTATCTGTAATATTTTTCGTAGGCTGTGTAACATAATAGTTGGTGGAATAATACAGCCTCGAGTGCATGTTCTGCTTATGACATCAGCATTTATTAACGAACTCTATTCGCGGACTATTCGCCTGTAATTTGTTATTTACTCAATACGCAATGGAACACGTATGATTCGTAAACATCCATCAGCACCTACCACACAAAAACACAGGCAGTGTGAAATTTGAATAAACATTAGGAAATACAATAGAACATGTTAATGATAATATTATAATATTAATATAATATGGATATGAACATATTTCATAACGTTCTTCGGATAGCCTGGAGAGGATTATTATGACGGGCAAAGTTGAGGGCCAGAGGTCTCGGGGAAGACTATCCGCTAGATGGAGCACACAAATCTCTGCACCCTTGCAACTACATCTGCACGAGGCCATACATGAAGCGGGTGATAGGAGCCTATGGAGAAGTCTGGTTATTAAGAATAGGGAATGATGTCACGATCCTCAGCATCGAAGAAACGACTGATGATGATGATGAACATATTTCATTTTGATGTGTGTATTTTTAGATTAAATATAGTTTTTAATGTTCGTAAGTAAGTCTAATAACAGGTACCTAATGTCTAAACGGTGATATTAATTACTTGTATCGTGAAAAGAGTGTTTGTTAGTATTAGTTAATTAGACAATTATATTGGGAAGAATATGTTTCGTTATAGAATTCAACTAAATAAAACAAATGTAACTCTTTTCTATAAAAAAACGAAGATGCCTTTTAAAAAGCCTTTGGGTGGCTAAAGAATTGGTGTAAGTATCGGAATGAAGGGAGTTTTTCAAATCGGATGAGTAATTTTGAGGATAACCCCCTACATAAGTACAAGACTATAAACTCAAAAACTTTACTTCTTTATACTATTAAAGTAAAAGGAAAATAGTTATTTGTTATGCAAGGCTGCAAAGTTGTTGTTTGGCGCAAGTGCTTGTTTTGAAAGCAGAGTTAGCAAAGGATTGTAAGATTGGTTCAAAAGTACAATCCTGAGCACAGCGAAGCTTTCAAGGCACGAGACGCCAAACAACTTTGCTGCCGAGCGAATCACAAAACTTTTCACCTCACCACTGCGAGGAAAATTGAAAATGTAATGAAAGTCATTCGGACATAATCAAATCATAAAAATCAAAGCATTTTATAATTATTAAATGTAACATAAACATTTTTGCATCTTCAAATAGTCTCCACGCTTAACATTAAAAAGTTTAAGTATTGTTGGGTACTCACGGGTAAACTAAGACTCAAATACGCATATTTTACTTTTTCCGCGAACTTAGCAGGCAATAAAATTCATATATGTATATCTTCTGCACAAAAAATTATAAATAAATTCCATTCCTTTGATTTTACTGTGGCCTTAGAACAAAACAAAACAAAATTAAATGCATATGATTTTTTCTTAATTTAACTTTTTAAAACAGTGCGTTCCAAATTAGCACGAAAAAAATTTTTTTAATAGAAAATGGCTATTTAAAATTATTTATTTCTATTTTATCTTTATAAGTCAGTCTAATTATTAAGGGCATATGTAATTAAGAAAGAATAAGTATTATTAACTTAGTTTTTTCAAAATAATAATATTCAATTATTAGCATTACATCATAAGTTTCTGAACGCAGGATTTATTATGTCAATGTCAACCAAATAATACTAAGAGGAAAATTCACCAACGTGTTTTAATATATTATGTTATAAACATGCAAGGGAACCATACAAACAACACATCAATTTGTTCATGGTGACCTGACGACCTCTAATTTCTATAGAGAAAAGTTGGATCTCGCAATAGAGCGACATTCAAAATTCAAAAACGCATTCCACGACGCTAGCGGATATAATGGACTTTTGGGCGCAAACTTTGAACGATAAAGCAAGCCTTTCCGAGTTGGTGAGGTGAAAAAAACATTTTCTTTATCTAACTCTTTATAACCAAAAACAACATGTTTCGATACGTAAACCTATATCCACACCATCCTTGTCGAAAATGTCTAGTACAAAAAATACTCCCTAAAATCACAGTGCCGAAAGTATAAATAAAAACCATTGTAGCCTGTGTTTTGCTCGGTTTCCTTTGCAAATGGATGGAAAAGGAAAACTCCGCGAGGCTTTCAGTGCGAGATCTCGATGACAAGGAAGTGCTTATCTTTGGTGTTGGTGTAAGGCAGGAGACTCAGGAGAGTCCGATTTATTACGTCGTCGTTTTACGTCAAAACATTTTGTGATGAATTGGCATAAGTGATAGCTATTTGTTACTAGTTAAGTGTTACACTAGTGGGCTTGTCAAAATGCACTATTCGTGGCAAGAGTCAAAATGGATTCTTTTGAGAGTTGCCATAAATATATATCCAAATGATAGCACATCCTTGTAAACATTTGATTCGGTATAACATTGATTAATACAAAGAAAAAAACAACTCCATATGTATTGTTCTAACATCAATAGAAGAAAGGAAGTTCTCATTTCATATTTATGTTTTTTTCAGCGATAATTCTTTACCATGTATTTCGACTTTGATATTTTATTTTGTTTGAGAGCAGGTATCCGCAGGATCACCCTCATTTTGGCGAAGATCTCATAATCGGATCCATCCAGGAATTGAGGGAACTCCTCAAATATAATAGGTATGCAAATTATGGTGATTTCGTTATTTTCTATCGAAAATGTATGATTTACATTTCCTTATTAGTGACATGATAACGACGATTTATGGTCATCATTGTGACCTATGGAACTCCACAACTATGTAGGTATTTCATATGTTCCAATGAAATTTCGTTGACGTAGCAGGTACATTTTGAAATGTGGTACCAAACCCAGGTACCTAAGTGAGTGAGTAAGTGAGTGGTGATATATTGACAGAACTCCTTAAATAATAATATCATCGGCACTTGTACAGCAGATTTTTTTTGTTTTATGTTACTAATAGCAATCGCATTTGCGCTCGGAAAGCAGTCAATGTGGTGAAGTGGAAAGGAAATGTGACAACGTGAATGTGTGACTTGGCGAAGTGCTAAATTGAAGTCGGTTTATGGGTTTTTTGTTCGTGAACACGATCTTAAAAACTGAGATAAGCGCGTCACCATTTTCTTCTTTTGTTCGTTTCGAGTTTTATCCTTTTTTCACAATCACACACACACATGATACCGAAAGATAGATAAAGACAAAAAAACTAATATATATTATGATTCATGAAGTTTATAAATAAGGGCCTAGAACTTTGGTTAGGATAATGATTTATGAAAAATTATCTATAATATAAGACCACTGGCTGACGCTGAGAATCGTACAGTGAAAATATTACCACGCTTAACAACATAAAATTAATCAATCAGGAATCAAACTTTTAAAGAATTACATATATAAAAAATCAATTTTTCATAATACAAGTCCTAAAATCTTTTGCTATATGACATAGTAGTGGCAAAAGTCCAAGGTATAGCGTTTCATTTTGTTACTTATATCTTGGGCAAAACCCGGTATATTCGGTAGATTTCCAATTTTGGCGTCATCCGCGGAAATTGAGACATCGTCCCAGAGATAAATATACTACGATATGTCTTATATCGGCGGTGATTTTCACTTTCCAAGAATAATCTTGGAAATAACCACAGCCTTAAGGCTATGGAGCATATCAATACGTCTAAATAGAAATATCCATACTATTAGTATAAATGCGAAAGTAACTCTGTCTGTCTGTTTGTACTTTCACGCTTCAGCCGCTGAAACGATTTAGACGTTTGATATGGAAACAGTTTGAGACCCAAGGAAGAACCAAGGGGACTTTAAAATAAAAATAAATAAATAAATTGATTTTTATTTCAAGCAACTATGACTCATACATTTAACATTATAATTAATTAATACAAATAAACCTTCACCACAATAAAATACCATTAAAATGATTACAATTCAATTCAATTCCGATTTAAAATACATTGTTTTTATATTCCTACGACTCTGACGTGCCTGTCGCAACAATGCCGAACATATGGACAGTCAACTTTATTCGATATCATAGTCAGGCTTTAAATCCATAATTTGTCAGTAACAATATATTACTTACTTGAAAACTAGTGTTAGTAACAAAGTAACTTAACCACTACCTTAATATATCAGCGTGAGGGGGAACGCACCGGGGCTTTCTCTATGTCGAGATAGTCGCATATCATCACCACTACCCAGTGCCCAAGTACCTACTTTAATTGAAAGATATTATGTTTTAAATATTAATATGTGGGCTTAACAACGCTTAATTGACAGTTTCTGTCAGCGAAATTGTTAAGGGATTAATAGTACGCCTGCACAAAATGTAATAGCAATTATGATTGGTATAAAAAACTATCTATTTATAATCGCGTGAGTCATTAAGAGAATTCTTCAAGGAAACAGATATTCTAACACTGCCGTCGCTATACGTATTTGAAATAATAATGTATGTTAGGAAGAATTTATACAACTTCCCGACAAACACTGATAGGTTCAAGATTAGCAGGAGCACAGGGAAGCTCAAAACAACTTTTTACAGACTAGTAAAAGCGAAAAAGTCATTCTACAATAAAATTCAAATCTGTCGTAAAACAGACACTTATTTCAAAACCATATTATGGATATTTGGCAGTGATAAAGTCCTGCACTAGATATCTTTCGCAAAATAAATAGGCTTTCTACTGTAGCAATGTAATTTTATAATACCCTGACACTGAAATGATATATTTTATACTGTTTTGAAAAAATTATACCTTGGCTAGTTTCTTACGCCGGTTCTTCTCGAGGCAGAGCTTTTCTTTCCGAACCGTAGGTAGTTTATCGACATTCATAGGTGGGTCGTTCTTCTTTTTTACCGACAATGATCCGAGGTTTTTCTGTTTTTTTGGTTTTTGAACTATAGAAAATTGTGGTTTTGAAGTGCGATTTAAAAAAAAATGCATAGGTTTCTTCATTAGAACTAATTAAAGTTTCCTTTCTGGCCAATAGAAATATTTATTTACGGTTGGTTCATAAAAAAAAACATGTGACAAAGTGGACTCTTTCAGTGGAGACAACATTTTGGTTTACCACTCTGTCACGACATTCTACGAAAAAAAAAACATTTAAAAAAAATGCTAGTTAGAGAAAGTGAAATATTAAATATCACTAATTAATAAAATAATATGGACGTTCATTCGAACATTATAAAACCGTAAACATCATTACTTAAATGAGATGCCGTAATAAGACGAAGGACAGGCTATTGTCGGTCGAAAAGAAGAACGACCCAGGTGCATGTAATATATCTAAATTGAAGAATAAATCACTTTGCTTTTGAATGTATCCTTTGTCCTTCCCTGACAGGTCTCAAACTATTTCAAAAGTATAGTATACGCGGACGAACTCACGGACAAAATCTACTCAATACATACATGTAAACAAACGCGCATACAATGAGCAGCCGCATTGTTTCAACATACGCCAAAACGGCGTAATTGTCATAGTTGAGTCGTTTAGCATTGCAAATTCCCCGCCGTTCGCGTGTCGTGTTACTCACAGCTCATCGCGCTTATTATGGTAATGGATTAACGTTTTGGCAACGTGATATATGTATGTCATGTTTAAGAGGTATTCAATTAATAGCTTTTCGTGTTAAGTGTTGATATTACGTGTGTAGTAGGTAAGGTAGAAGTACTAGTGCTCGACGCGGTACTAGTACTAGTCATCCATACTTTCAATTACGATAAATAAGTTAAGATTACCGTTGCTTTCATAGCAACTAGATACTATCAATCGATTTGAAATTATCCTCCGGGTGACGTACTATCACTACTAAAAATCATTTTTGGTACAAGATTTTATTGCCGACTGTACTTAACTGTATGCCGTCATCAACTACTCATTGAGACGATTCTAACGAGCCCAAACTCAATGGGGTTACGTTAGTTAAATACTGAATTCCCATGGCCACCTTCCGTCTCTATCATCAGATCAGCTCGATGATACCATAATATTATATTGTCATCCAACCTATACTTATACCCAAAATTTCAGCTAAATCGGATAACGACAAGTGACTGAAAAGTGGATTTTGTTTTGACGGACAACTTACATACTTACTTGGTTACATACGAACTTTTTATGCTTGTTGCAACTTAGGCTTAACTCGGGTCTCATACACCTCGGAGGTGCAAATTCACCCAAACGCGGTTGAACCACCAGACAGACATGTCTATCGTTCACAAATCATCGCGCGGCCTGCGTTGTCATTGTCAGCGACACACAACGCGGCAACCTTAACTAGAAGAAACAGCACGTGCTATGCGGTTGAGCGGGATGGCATGATTTAAAGAAAGAAGACATTTATTCATTACACAAAAGACACACAGAGACAAAGGGAGTAAACACACAATACCACTGACACATATTGTGTGTGTTTTGGATGCAGTGAATCGGTCGCTGTCTCTTATATATTTATGTACTCACATACTATAAACCCGCTAAAAAGCGTTCAGAAACTGGCAGTAATGACCAACATTATAACAATAAGTTTTATAAAAATAAATTACTTGTCTCTGGCTGTCATTAAGATATCGATATTGATAAAGTAATGACTTTCAAATTTCGAAGCGTGGCCCAGAGGTCAGAGCAAATCATGACCAACTCGATTTTGTTTTGGACATCTAGTTGGTCACGATTTGAAATCTAGTCGGCCATGGCAGTGCAATGGCGGTTATTCTAATGGTTCCCGAACACGTCATTGAGGAGTTATGATATGTGTGTAGACAAAGTAGTGTATGCAACTGTACATAATTAGGCCTTAAAACACTCGTGTGATCCTATTATGAAACTCGCAGAAGCTCGTTTCATAAAACCACACTCGTTGTTTAAGAGGACGGGTAGGGCAAGCCTTCTCCATACAAATTTTGTGCAGGTTTTTCTTCGTTTGTGTTTGGGCTATAAATATAATTTTTAGGTCAGTATACTTATTTTTCTGTTAGCTATTCACTGATGTTATTATTTTTTATTTTTATACTTTTTTATATTTTTTTAATTTTCATTATTTTTATATCTAACAAAATTTTAACATCATGTGCTGCGTAAATTCAATATGAACTAGCAAAAAAAAACGAATATTCTGTAGTGCCAAAACCGACGAAAAAAAACTTGCACAACGTTTGTATGGAGAATGCCTTGCCCTACCCGTCGCCTTAAGGCCTGTTATTATGTACAGTCACATAAACTACTATTTATTACAGTCTTACCTTCTGTAAGTATATCATTTCAGATACATCCAGGCATGTTACTTGGCCTCTTATCCATCGTTACATATAGGTTAAATACATTTTAGTCAGCATTGTGCCAGCACGTCCTGGCTCCACCTACTTGCACAAGTAATGGGCCAAGTTCGTCCATTAAACGATTTAACTACCGCTCGCTGAATTGCCATTTTTATGTACCACTTAATTTTTTTTATTTTTATTATGGCCTGAAATTATGAGTAGTTTGAGCGTTTAAGAGGCGGAGCGAACTGTCTTTCTTGAAAACTTGTTCCATATATTACCGTAATGGTTTACCGACTAGTATGTTAAAATAACGTTTTCTGTAGGTATATCAAATGCAATCAAAGAGGTAAAGCCGAGGTTTTTCCAAGGGAATGCAGGGTTCTTCAAGAAAGAATTGTAGGTACACGTTTTTAAAAGGGCCGGCCGCATGTAACATCCTTGGAGTTGTAGCGTCCATAGGCCGCAGTGACCGCTTATCAGCATGCTGTTATAAAAAATCATGGTCAAAACTTCTGCATGCTCACAAACACATAAACTACACTTACTGAAATGGCACTGAAAATTAAATGTCATGTGTTCTGCCTACCCCTTTTGAGAATACAGGCGTGAGTTTTTAAATATCTGTATATATATATACTTGAGATTGAGTTGGCCGAATAGCATCAAATTACTCCATTCAAAAAATAATTCTACCGTCCAAGGTAGAAGATTTAAATTCCAACGACAATTTTATAAAAAGTTGGCCACATTAAATAATCTCAACCTTATATATAATTCTAACTGAATGCTTCCGTGCTTTGTATGGTCATTGATCCCGGTTGTTGTCTATTAAAACAGTAGTAAAGGCAAGTAATTTTGCCCATTTACTTGACAACATCTCAACAAAGTATACTTTTCACTTCTCATGCTTGCAAAGTTCGCCTTTTAAAAATTTTAAAAGTTAAGGTGGCCGGAATTAGTTATTTTCTCGCAATCGAAGTGAAAAGCAGTGTATAATCGGGCATTAATTAGCCATTTTACCCATCGACTTAACTATCCATCATCGCCGGTGGCTCGGGCGGATTTAAACGTCTCAGGTAAAATGGCCCATTTTATGCACTTGTTGTACAATCTAATTCCTATGACGTAAATATCATAACAGTCGCAATACATAATCAGCTTCATAACAATTTCGCTGAATTGCAACGGAACATATGAGAAGCCGTGTAATAAAGGCAGCTTGCGTTGGTTCCGAGTGGCACAACAATATTCTTATGCCTCTATTCATAAATGTTCATCAAACCATTTCTAGTTAACATGTCGTGATATTTATTACTCCAGGCAAAATACGGTTTCGAAAAACATTAATTTATAATAGCGTTTTATTTGTTTATTTTATTTTAAAACGTTATTCTAAGATCAATAAACTATTTGTCAACTTTCAATCCGGAAGTAGTTATATAGATTTAAATTAAGCATGCATTTTTTGTTTGATTTATGTTTAATATTTTAAAGCAAATGTAAATTAACCAAAATAAAGAATAAAACATTTATTAATATTTATTCCGTCTTTTCAGGAGCTAATTAAATTATTATTTTTTTGATGTCTGCTTTTTTGTTGGATTTTGCCTCTAGGTAACTATTTAATTGATAATATATCCGTTACAATAAAAAAAAAACTGCTATTATAAATTATTTCCAAATTTGACATTTTTTCCATACAAGTTGTGAGTTCATTGCCTGGACTATTATGTTTCTGAGAAAGGTACAGAACACATTTTAGTTAGCAAAGGCTTGTTAAGTTTTATAAATAAGGGCGTTACTATTATTTCAAGGATGATGTAATTTGTATGAGACTCCAAAAGGCAAGTATTTCAAAACATTGATAGTTATATTATTAAATGGACCAATTTTCGCCGAATTTTAATATCGTAGAATCCTATTTAACTCCTCAAATATTGCTTAAGATTGTTATAAAACATTCGCAACCCAAAACTTAACACTGTCTTAACAGAAGAAGTGAACAATAAATGTTTTCTGACATTGGCACTTTATTTCCAAGCAATATGGGTTAAATGCGAAACAAGAGGATTTTTCTTCACTCGAATCTAAGCCGTGACTCATAAAGACACGACATGCTAGGGGTGTTCAAAACGTTCTGAGAATGGGTATAAAAACAAAAGTTATTGGTCTCCTATTATTTTTAATTATTAACCCGCTGGTTTTCAGATGAGCTTTCATATAAAACCATCATATATCACCAAAAATGTACAGACTATCATCACCAGAGCGACATCTACGATCGAGTAATTGACAGAGTATATTAGAGTGCAATTTAAAAGTGACCCATGTATATTAAAATTAAAACGGTGTCAGCGTCGTCAACGCAAGTGTACTGTTGGCGTCTTAGAGGCAATAATTCCAGTGAAACGCCAGGAAATAAGCTGGCTCCATAAACAACACCTCTCTTAGCTCTATGGCACGTTTAGTGCCCCGCTTAAACTTTCTCCAAGATTTATTGTATGCCTATTATGCTCAATTTAAAGGAAAATTGTTTTTAAAGATCGGAGTGGATGTCCTGGAAACTGCGATGACAGGGAGTTCGGAATAGTAGTAATAGTCTCGGCGAGTCTCACAAAATCTCACCTACTCGTATTGAGCTGATTATAAGGACTAAGAGGACTAAAAAGAAAACCGGACCAGTGCCAGTCGATATTACTTACCAAATTTCATATTTCAACTTATAAATGTTGATTCCCTTGAGAGTGTCGAAAATTGGCCGTATCTTTTTTTGTAATTGTGTAACTTTTCGAACGACCCTTAAAACATATCTCCTGCTTAAATCTTAAAAAAATACAGTTAAGTAATGTGTTCTAACCCCTGCCCGCATGTGTCAAATATTTATGCACGTGGTGTTAGATATGAATAACTGTAGGTAATGAAAAATATCAGAATGGAGTTGGTTAATCCATGTCCTCGTTCATAAATGTTATAAAAAAGCACTTGACCGTTAAAACGGTTCCGACGCAATCGCAGATCTACGTAATTACGTCAGTAGATTTAATTACCCTCATTCATAAAAAAACACGAAATTGATGCGAAGGATAATGACGACTTTTGTGATGAATAATTAGGGTTTTCGGTTCCCTTGAGATGTATAAGAACTGAGTTGGGCTAAGGGCTTGTAACTGCGTTTTTGAGACATCAATGCTGTTTTCTTGAGGCTAGCTCGTCGATTGCGTAGTTTCTTAAGTCTTATTTGTGATACACAGGTTACATAATAGATGACAACAGTTATAATAAAAAATACAGTACGCTGTGACCTATCTAAAAGGTGTACAAATGTTCAGCCTCACAAGAACTAAAAACTACACTACTTAATTGTAATTTTTATGCAGGTAGATCTACAGTTTTGCACTGTCTATATGCGTGCAAATATTGTATACATTACAAGAAATTCGATTACGATACCTACTTATTCTAGCTAACTAAGTAGTTCGTATTTATTTTGTCTAGAAAATATCAGACCTGGTAATAACGCTTTTCCAATAGATTCCTTTTTTTAGTATTAATAAATGAAAATGAAAATATGTTTCTTTTCTAGATAGGTATAGTAAATGACATTTCAGTTGTCTTAAAGTTTTCCTTCTGGATTCCAGCAGAGAGCTGCATTCAAGCTATTGCTAGAATGAATACCTATTGGAATCACTGACGCCTTACATGAATCTTCCGATCGCTCATATAATATAATTATGAATCTGAATCTGGCGCTTCATAATTACATGGTAGCACAGTTAAACAATTAATACTCACGTGGTACCAACCACTTTACTATAAAACTGTAAAGTAACTAACATTTGCAGCCTCTCCCCATCCTCAGCAGAACTATATTTGCCCGTTAACTGACTAGAAAATAGCAGTTTGACTGGCGTATGCTGCAATACGGTGTCAAAATCGTTCATTTTAGCGAGCTGCCATGAACAATAACCGAGTGCTTCAGCCCATACAAACCCACTTTGCTTTTGGCCGTCGTTTTGTAGTTGTTATAACATTGCCGATACATTGATTCAAACTTTCACGATTGTGACACATCATTTTTACTAAGCGGGACTACAGAATAGATAATAGTACAAGTACAGAAGGCACACTCCTTTGATCTTTACAAGAGCCGCTTTTTTCTGAGCAAAAACCTTGCCCATTTATTTCGTGCATTCAAGTAGAGAGCAATAAATGTATATTCTTCATACATTATATACTACATTAATTCATTATTTATCTCTAAAATTATAAATTTAACGGCCTCCGTAGCCCAGTTGGTAGTGACTCTGCCTACGAAGCTGGAGGTCCCGGGTTCGAATCCCGGTCAGGGCATTTATTTGTGTGTTATCACGAATATTTGTTCCTGAGTTATGCATGTTATATATGTATATAAGTATCTATATGTATTTATCTATTATATATATCGTCACCTAGTACCCACAATACAAGCCTTATTGAGCTTACCGTGGGCCTAGGTTGATTTGTGTAAGATTGTCTCGTAATATTTATTTATTTATTTATTTATTTATTTATTTATTTATTTATTTATAAATCTCACAATTTGGACGAATTGAATACACCAAGACCGCGAGCCCACATTCTATTGGCTTTGCTGCAACCCACAGTAATGAAAAATCTTGTTGCTTTATTTTTAAACATTTTAATATGTATAATAAAATAAAATAATGCAACGAATGCGTTACATTACCATGCAACGTAACGAATAGAAAAATAGGCGGCCTTCGGCCGTGCCGGGAGAAAAAAAAACGCGTGATCCCAATTTCATGGTTTTTGCAATCCGCTGCGATGCAATATCTTTTAGGTCCCTTTTTATTCATTTTCACAGAAACAATGCAAACACAAACAGACGAATGCGGCACGTTCATTTGCGATATAGTTATTTACGTAAGTGTATGCGCGCGAAAGTACACCCCCTTTTTAGGGTTCCGTGTAGTCGACAAGGAACCCTTATAGTTTCGCCATGTCCGTCTGTCCGTTCTTCTGCGGCTTAGCTCAGTGACCTTTACTACTAAAAAGCTGTATTTTTCTCGGTAAACGAAAATGTCGTAAGCGACGCTAGTTGAGAGACCGCTTTAGCTAATACATTTAAAGTGGCTTAGCGTTAGTTTAGGATGATAGACGCCCTCGAGCGTTATTTCATTACGGTGGCACGACACGAGAGAGCACAGATTACTAACTAGAGCACTAATTGTGCATTTAGCCGCCCGGCCGCAAAATGACACACGGTGTGTCGCAAGCAGAAAGGGCTGAAATTTGTTTGTTAAATGGGGATATTACAAATATTGTGACCGGTGTAGCCCACTACCCACTGGGCTACACCGCAACGGTCCTGGGTTCATATACCTGTAAGAGCAATTTGTGTGATGAGCATGAATTAGTTTCGGAGTCTTGCATGTTTTCTATGTATTTATATCTTTAAAATACTAGTATCCATAATGCGCGTGCCGCGGCGTCTGCAGGAGACTATCGCGTGTGATGATTTCTGGCCGAAGAGTGTCGTCTTTCCTGATACAGAATTCTACACCGGACTTGTCTTGTCGAGGCAACGGAGCCACACTGTTTCTTCGCCTAAATAATAATTGGTGTTTTAATTTTATAATTGTAGGGTATGTATGCCTTTATGGTATTTGCAACTATGGGCGTTAGTTGCCTGATATAAATGCCTCATTGAGCTTATGAGGCAGTCAGATTGTCTTCTATTATTCAATCATTCGGATGCATGTATGCAAAAAAGACATTCGTCTGTACTCGTAGGACCTATATTGAATTTATAATGCTTAGTACCTGCTGGTCGATCACGTAACGCATTGTACGTACGTTATGTAGATCTAAACGTCAATTACCTACCTCAAAAGGAAAAAAACGGAACCCTTATAGGATCACTTGGTTGTCTGTCTGTCCGTCTGTTACAGCCGATTTGCTCCGAAACTACTAGACCGATTGAGTTGAAATTTGGTACACATATGTAAATTGGTGACCCAAAGATGGACGCGTAAAGTAAATTAATGAATTCTGAACAAGGGGGCCACTTTTGGGGGTAAACTGGAAAATTAAAAAAAAAGGTTTAGCAAACTGTATTGTGTGACATATCAAATGAAAAAGGTTGTAAGCATCTCATTTTTTTTATAATTTTAGCAAAAACAGATTTGAAGTAATTTAGGAAATAAGACGAAAATTGCCCATCCCCCCCCCTTACCTCCGGAACTACTAGGCTTAAAATTCTGAAAAAATATGGAAAATAGTTCCTTGCCTAAAGATTACAGGAAAACCTATAAGTTTGGGAAAATTCTCAATATTTTTGTGTATTTTGTATGAAGCGCCTAATGCTTAGAGAATAGGAATTTTACGGAACCCTCACCACGCGAGTTGAACTCGCACTTGTCCGCTTTTTATACAGAAAAATTACAGTTGGACTGTCCTAACGCGCGTTCGAAACGTTACGTGATTACCCCTCTAGGCGACCGAGCTCGCTCGGTGGAAAGTTAGTTAGACAATATTTTTTGAAGGGGAATATAAATAAAAAAAGGCTAGTTCGATTTGTCTAAGAATGTTGTTTTGTTAAATCATTCATTTTATTTTAACAGATGGCCGTTGGGACGGATAGGTTCTCGAGTGGCGACCACGTACCGGAAGCCGCGGCGTGGGTAGGCCCCCCCACAAGGTGGACTGATGACCTGGTAAAGGTCGCGGGAGTCCGCTGGATGCGGGTGGCTCAGGACCGGTCACTTTGGCACTCTTTTGGGGAGGCCTATGTCCAGTGGACTCTAACGTTTTGTAATTTATAGCTAAACTACATAGTGCCTCTTGAATCATGAATGAACGAATTCAATAAAGCATTTTCTCATTACCTTCTAATCTTCAACCACGGAATCGCGTGGTGGGGTGTGTCTGAAATATTGCCACCATCAGTCACAGAGTCAAATCGTTTGCGCCATTACCCTCCTTAATGTAAAAAGGTCGTAACTGGCGGGAGTTTACTAAGAAATTCGACGTTTTCGACATTTGTGGTAATGCTCGCTTATCGTCGACTCATTATAGCTTTACCGGTGTTTTGGTCACGGTTTGTTTTACTTCTAAGATGCCTCAAATGCCTAGATAACAGTGTTTTGCGAAGAAGACTGCTGGATATACCTACCTTAGGGTGAGTTGGCGTAAGCGGAGTTCGTTAAAATCTGAACGTATGGAAAGTTTGACAATTTTCTATGGAATGACAGCTGCCAGCGCCATATTTAACGTTCATCGACCAATAATCGTAAGTAGGTACAACCCGCCCTTATTGTTACAAATTTGGTAGCATTGTCTGCGTTTAAAATTCTGTTTTAAATAGGGTTATGGCGCCGGAGAGGTACTTAACGCATTCGCTGCCAGCCCCTTAAGAACAAATTTGTATGAAGGCAGCGAATGCGTTAATTCAATGTGCCGGTTTGCGACCACTTAGATGAGTTGGTTAACTACATATAAGTAAGAAGATATTTTCTCGTTCCGTATAAGTTATTTATTTTATTACCCACAGGTACCATGTTGCCTCACATTTTTAACGCCTTTTAAGGCTTAATTTGACCACTAATCACGTATGCTTGAGATAATTTGGGTTGACTGAATTGCATTAAAGTAGTCCAAGCAAAAAGCAACTCTACCGTCCAAGGTACAAGATTCCAATTCCAATGACAGTTTTATACAGAGTCGGCCACATTAAATAATCTCAACCATATAGGTAAGTAAGGTAAAAAAAAAAATGTAGAATATTTTCCATAAACTGAATTGACAAGAAAAAACTATTACCTACTTAATATGCTTGTGTCCTAAAAATTTTTACGATGCCACCCGTTTTTGGAGAGCAACAAATATATGTTTGTATGAGAGCATGTACAATTAAAGAACATACATATTTATCCAAAAAATTAAGTTACAGACGGACCTCGATGCAGCAGGTGAAACGTTTCATACTAATTGATATTGAATCATGACGTCACGGTTTGATATTTGTACTAATCGTTGTATGGAAAATCAAGTAAATTGCTGTTTCAGTCGCGTTTAGGTCCATAGTTGTCATACAATTTTGTTTCTATAATTTATATTTGGACAATAAAAAAAATCTGATCTTTCAAGGTCCGTATCCTTTTATGATTTTAATTATATTTCGTAATTAAATTTGAATGTATATTTTATTATAAGTTAAATTAAAAAAGATTGTTTTATTAAGATAAAAAATATTATACAAGAAGATAACAAATATTTACATATATTAAACTACTAAAATTACTAAAACTAACTTAACCTATATTTACATATATCCCCTAAATCAATGCCACTTGCTGGTAGGGTGCCCATAAGGCTGGCTGTATTTACTTTCGTAATTTAAACTTCATTACAATTATTTGATGGTTCACTTTCCATTTAGCAACACTACGTTATCAATTTTAACATGGAGAAACTACCCAATTAAAGAACCTGTTAAAAAAAAACACAAGAATCAGTTGAGAATCGGTACAGCGGAAGATCATGACATACGAAACGATGAACTTCGTTCTCTTTGCTCCTTAGTTCAATTAACATGTCCTTTAAACTGTTAACTACTGTGCTGTGTACAGGAAGTACCCAATTTATTGTTCCTGATGTTGACCCTTGTAATAAACTGTCTTTTCCGCTTTAAAAGTTTGGCAAACCCAACTGGACTAAAACAAAAGTTTCACCAGCACGCTCAACTTTTCTAGTTTTGGCGAGAACATTAGGTCATAGTGGCTCTTCATGTCTCTCACGTAAACTATTATAAAACTTTTGTGCTTAAACTTAGACTTGAGACCGTTAACTAGCTGTAAACAAGGAAGCGCTGTTTATTCGACACCAAAAGTTTTGTCTCTTTCATACACACTATCACCTACCAGGAAGAAAAAGATGGAGTAGCGCAAGCTATCTTAAGGCGTTAATCTGTAGGTAAAGAGAGCGCCGTAACGACAGAATAAACAACACCAGGGAAGAAAATTTTCAAACACATTTTACGTGCAGACAGAAAGTTGCGACTTGCGTTTTTTTTATATGCCGCGATGTTAACCTACTGCGGTTTAGAAGGAATTGGTAAACCACCGCACTATACTCCCACCCTCCCAAAGAATAGCATTACTCAAATCTAGGAATCTAGTGTTGCTTGAAAAAAGGAGTCTACACAACATGAGTAACGTAAACAAGTACAGCGCTATGTCCAGCGAAAACCAAATCAAAACCTGAGTTACAAGTATTATATGCGACTCAAAATAAATTTTAGCACAGATGTAAAGATGTGCAGTACGACTGCATCAAGCTGCAACGATGAGAGCCCATCGCCCATCGATGATGATGAGTTGTAATCCACGAAGAGTTGAAGCCGCGCTTCAATCTTTCTCACTGCGTACTAGTTTTGTCCATAGTGTAGCAAAAAACGAGTTGTTTCTTCGTGTGTGGCGAAAGGTAGAGTAAGTTAGTGTCAATCCACAAAAAGTTGAAGCCGCGCTTCAATCTTTCTCACTGCGTACTAGTTTTTGTTTTGTTCATAGTGTAGGAAGGAACGAGTTGCTTCTTTGTGAATGGCATGATAGGTAGTATGTTAGTCTAACACTTTACCATTTAAGGTTTTTTTTTTTTTTGTTTTTCTTTATTACCATTTAAGGTTCAAAAGTGGTAAACCACTTTCTTGGCTTACTTAACTGTACCCATACATATCTACACGCTACTTGAAATTGAGATAGCATAGCATCATACAAGATCAACTAGCATCCTGAGAATGATAGCAGAGAGGTGGACTTGGATATACTCCGTCGATAGAGCGGCCTTCATGTCTTAAGGCTTGTTCACGAAAAAAAATAGCCATCGAAAACTCAGTCTCCACTGCCACCCAGTAGGTCTAGGTAGTTCAAACCGCAGTTAGATAGCCAACTGAGTATTCTTTTTTATGTATCTAAAATCCATCCATTTTTCCTTAAAAGTTGTGATATCCTACATAATGCCAGTTAAGGGATAAAACTATAATGATTGCATATAAATGTGTCTACTTCTTGGCATGATTAAACCAATTTATGACCTGCATATGGTAATTAAGAGTCTGGAAGGATATTCGCGGTACATCGATAATTAATTCGAGTAAAGGAAAAAAAAACCTCTTAGATCCAAAATCTATGACTACAATCCAGAGATTTCGAAAGTTAGCCCAAAAATGGATAGCAGTTAAGAGACATTTTTTTAAAATTAAATTCTTAAAAAAATGTCATTTCATATTGAAAACCTGAAGTACTACCTACTTCGTGGACAAGCCTTAAGACCTAAAAATAAGTAGTTTATGGTACCATTTAATACTAGTTTACTAATATAGCTTTATAGGTTCGTAACTAACAATCTATGGATCTGAGGTATCTGAAAACAAATATTATTTTATTTTATTTATTTAGAGCAATCATCTCCAAATACGCCTAAAATTGCTTCTCTTAATGTCAAATAGCTGTTCCGAGATGCTAATAGGAGTAATAAGCAATTTGTCAGGCTTGCCACTAAAATAATTAGCCGGCGGTAGAGGGCTTAACGTTATTACGGTCGTGCAAAACGGTCGGCGGGATAAACTGACAGAACGAGCGATATAAGTTTAGCTATTGTTTTCTAGAATCTAACTCGAAATGTAACCAACCCCTTGTATGATGAAAAATTGCAAATCTAAAGATGATCTTGAGGTTCAAATGCTAGCGCGGACCCGTGCCTAGGCATGCGCTGGCTTAAACTGAAAATACATGGACAGTCACCACCATTAGTATCTGACATAACAAAACGCGCATAAATATCTAACACGCATAAATGATATCCCTCCCCCTATCCAAGCGGCGCTTAGAAGATACACCTTTAAGCGTAAGCTTAAAGGCCATTTGTTGACGCTCCAAAAATAGATACCTTAATCCAGCACTGTTACAGCAAAAATATGCCAATTGTTCATTTGTTTTTACTTTTTTATCTAGTTGATGTTTCATTTCCATAAGTAAGTTTTATACATTTTAATGTATTATTGTTTTGATTGATGCTGCATGTAGGTAGTGCCGTACAATACATCTCACTTCGTATTTATGTTTATTTCTCTCTCGCCTATCCCAATAATATATTAGTATGTAGTTTATATATTAAAATTGTATGACGTTTCCGTGAGTCACCAACGGTACTGGGGTCGTTCTTCTTTTCGACCGACAATAGCCTGTCCTTCGTCTTATTACGGCATCTCATTTGAGTAATGATGTTTACGGTTTTATAATGTTCGAATGAACGTCCATATTATTTTATTAATTAGTGATATTTAATATTTCACTTTCTCTAACTAGCATTTTTTTAAATGTTTTTGTAGGTGTCGCACACCTCAGCATAATGCAAAGCCAGTGTCCGGTTCACTGCCGCAGAGACACACTTTGTTTCATGTTTTATATGTTTCTCTCGTTTATTTTATTGTTTCATATGTGTGTCCTGTGTGTTTGTGAATAAATGTATCTTTCTTTCTTTCTTTCTTTCTAACACGACTTTATTTCTAGGGCCGTGTCAGATATTTTACTGCTTTTGTTATGGCAGATACTAATGCAGATACATAGGCCACTTTCCCATTTGGCAATGCGGAGCCGGCGAAGTGTCAGTAAGCTGCTAAGACAGTACACATTCGTTAGAGCGCGGCTGCATTTCAATATTGTGCTGATTTGCTGAATTTCTGTTTGGCGCGGGACGTGTGAATGCGCTTCGGGCTGCGCAAATACACAACGTCTAACGAATCTATAGACCTTGCTTATTGCGTAAATTGTAATACTTTTAGATAAGGTAACAATTTATAAGTTGTCTTGTAAGTGAAATATGTAATTTCTTTAGACAATAAAGTTTCTTTAAACCGAACTGAGATCAGCTGCTTAGCACTTTATCATACAGAGACACTCATGCTAACCGCCATCAAAGGCCGTAGTTTTTATTAGTATGTGGGTTATAATACTATCTATGATAAGACAACTAAAAACAAACGCTTTTTTTAATATAGCCAGGCTAGTATCTCTGACACAATGGAAGTGTAAGCCTCTTAATTGAAACTAAAAATATATCTGCGTGGCAACCTTTTAAGGACATTATTGCGTCAGTAAAAAGATCGATTTTTCGATGGTATTGAGGATCAGAAACAGCTGCTGCGTTATATCAATGCCGGGGGCCGGGATGGGTCATTTCGTTTGATCTCTTTGGGCCAAGCATGTAGGTTAATCGGCTTAATTAAAATAGCACGTTCACCTTTTACGGTGTAAACGGTATGTTGAAATAAGTTCCTGAACTGGTTCCAGTTGTAGGTGCGAGGGGCGATAGTGCCAGTGAAACAGGCAAGAGATTAAGGTCTCATCATTATCATCATCATCATCATCATCATATCAGCCCAAAGATGTCCACTGCTGGACATAGGCCTCCCCGAAAGAGTGCCACAATGACTGGTCCTGCGCCACCCGCATCCAGCGGACTCCAGCGACCTTTACCAGGTCATCAGTCCACCTTGTGGGGGGCCTACCCACGCTGCGCCTTCCGGTACGTGGTCCCCACTCGAGAACCTTTCCGCCCCAACGGCCATCGGTTCTACGTGCAATGTAACGTGTGATTAAGGTCTAACGTGATACAAACACCCATGCACCGTGGATGTACCGCAAAAACCGTCTCAGTGTAACGATGCCTTTAGAGGAATGCAATTTAAAATGCTTGCTATTGCAGTACTTGCTTGCTCTCATCACTGTCATCCATCAGTTTACGCGCTATTAGAATGGGATAGGAATAGCTGTCACGTCATATAAACTTTGACGAATTTACATGGCAAAACTGTCATCTCTAATCCCATTGTAATCGCGTTTTGATAACAGCAAAAGTGAGAGCCTATTACTAATCCATATTACCATACTAATATTTTAAATTGGAAAGTTACTCTGTATGTCTATCTGTTAAACCACTTAAGCGATCTAAATCGGAATCGAATTGGAATGGAATTTGGTATGTAGATAGTTTGATGGGTCGTTCTTCTTTTCGACCGACAATAGCCTGTCCTTCGTCTTATTACGGCATCTCATTTGAGTAATGATGTTTATGGTTTTATAATGTTCGAATGAACGTCCATATTATTTTATTAATTAGTGATATATAATATTTCACTTTCTCTAACTAGCATTTTTTTAAATGTTTGTTTTTTTCGTAGAATGCCGTGACAGAGTGGTAAACCAAAATGTTGTCCCCACTGAAATAGTCCACTTTGTCACATGTTTTTTTTAGAAACCAACCGTAAATAAATATTTATATTGGCCAGAAAGTAAACTTTAATTAGTTCTAATGAAGAAACCTATGCATTTTTTTTTAAATCGCACTTCAAAACCACAATTTTCGATAGTTCAAAAACCAAAAAAACAGAAAAACCTCGATTCATTGTCGGTAAAAAAGAAGAACGACCCTTATACCCTAGAAGGCCTATGAAGGACATAGAATAGTTTTTTATCCCGAAAATCCTCCCTTAAAGGAGTGAAAAGGGTGGAAGTTTCGTTGGGAGTAAAATAATAATAAAATTGATGCTGCTTGATAGACATAGTTTAGTGTCTTTGTCCGCTCATAACAATTTTTTGTTTTTAATAATGTGTTTATCTCATGTAAGTGAATTGTACAATTCTTTATGAGATTAAATGATCTTAAACCTAAAAAAACTATTAGATTTTGTACAGGCCCTTAAGAGGACGGGTAGGGCAAGCCTTCTCCATACGGCTTATTGACGAGTATTTGCGAATTTAGGCGCGAGCAAAACGTAGTAATGTTATAATTTAATTGCAATAAGTCAGAAGAGCTGGAAATTAGTTACTTGTTGTCGTTTGGCCAGCAACTACAAAGACAGCTCTACGTCATATGCTACACACGAATGCGAGCAATGTGGTTCAAATGTTTCGTTCGAGCATCGTTATGGTAGCGTGTGCCGCTGAAGGTGTATCGACGAACATCTTGATACAAAGCAAATTTAAATGCACGTGCGTAGCTCACACGATCGCCGCAGCGAGCTTCTCGCTACACAGTTAACTTATTGAGACTAACTAGCCTGAAATTGCGAATATTTTTGCCTATGTGTGTCGGCATATTACAATCCCTAAGGTCATATTAACGTTTTATTACATTACTAAATAACGCTAGCACATGTGATAACATTACTTGATATTTATTACCGCGCATATTAAAATATTTTATTCATACACACGCCCCCCACTTTAATAACGGGACATGGATGACGTCACATCGATGGCGTGGGTAGACGTAATTTTGTAGACACCACGAGGCATTGTTACGCTCTTCACTCGTAACATCCTTCACTCCTTTGTTACAAGGTTGATATTCCTGTGTCGAAGTGCAGGGATATGTTGGTAATTTCCCCGTCGCAATGTCATTGACGAACGTTTCGAATTTTTCATTGAATGCCTTTGAAAATGGGTGCGTGACGAGTGGTGGAATAATGGGTGTGTGGCTTAGCTAAATTAAGTACGTAAATCTACATAGTAATGTTGCATTTGTTTGGTAAAAGCGGAAGAAAACCTTGGGAAAACTTTGTTACTTATTGACATGCGATGTCTAAGTGTAGAGGTATAGCCCGAGTGCCCGTTTAAAGTGGAGCGAGCAACGGGGTGGCATTTTAATGGCATTATCGTGACAAACAATTATACTGCCTGCCTGATGGAAAGCGGAAACCGTGGTCCATGGACGCTTGTGACCCAACAGTGACGTTTGACTCGGAATTGATTTGAAGATTCGCTATATTGACAGGTATTAAGGCTTGATAGGTATTAAGAAGCAGGACAGGAAACGAAACACCTTCATAAGAAATAAAACAAAGGTTATGGACATACTTACCAAGATAGACCAACAAAAGTGGAGATGGACGGGACACATGCTACGTAGTAACAAAGAAAAGTGGAGCAAAATAATAACAGACTGGTACCCTAGAGATGGAAAAAGAAGTAGAGGAAGACAGAACAAGAGATGGGAAGATGAGTTAAAACTCACAGCGGGTCCTTACTGGAGAAGAGTTGCTAGTGACAGAGCACAGTGGAAGATGTTAGAGGAGACCTATGCCAAGAGGCACACTGAACTCAGAGATATTCTATAAAGGCAGCTATCCCAAACTACAAAAAAAGAAACAAAATAAAAAGAGTTCAGGATAAAAGGCTATAATAATAAACATATTGACAGAAAGATACAAATGTTCTTATATTCTCTACGTTCTCAACACAGCGCATACTCGGCAGTTCTGGCAACCATCAAAGTCACAACTCAACAGTTTATCCTATAAAAGTCAAAACGGGACCCATAAACTCCCATTACGAGTATAATGCAGTTAAAATTTCAGTAACGAATGATTTCCTTGAACAAAAGTTGGCAATTTAGTGAAATTTTCGGTCACTTACGACCCATAAGGCGAAGGTGGCACACTGGGAGCTAATGAAACTGTCAGCACGCTGCAGCAACGTGACTTATAGACTGCAGCCTAAAAGGCTTCTGCGCAGAAAACTTCGTAGCGCAGAAGTCTGACTTCTAACACCTTAAGCTGGCCATCAGTGCCGGTTTTAGCACTACCAGCGCCCTGGGCGAGATTTCTACAGCCCTTTATGTCCGGCGCCCTGGGCGGACGCCCTGGGCGGTTACCCCACCGCGCCCTACCCTAATGTCGGTACTGCTGGCCATTCCAAATGGCGAGTCAAGTAAGCTCAAGTAGCTAAACTAGTCCATGAATGTTAAAACTGTAGCGTTTAAGAATAGTTAGCGTGGCCCGTTGGATATCCAAATGAATAGAAAGCCCATGTGCCACCGCCCCATTCGAAAGAAACAATCGTGAAGGCCAAAATGCAACATTGGGACACACAAGATCACGCCCGCCAAGCCAATTGGAGTCATCTTGAATGCGTCCGCTGGGCGATCCAACTACGACCTGACGGAAACTCTGGATGCATCCATTAGTTGTAGAAACAAATGGCGTGGCGCGGCGCGTTGGTGAATGCCCAGCTTTAGCGTAGTGCCACTATGTGGCAGGGATCGGTTACCGGTATTTTCTCCATACAAATTAAACCAGTATTATTTCGTTCTTTGGTTGTAATATCATTTTTGATCGGGTAGTCTAATAATACGAATATGTTACCTAAATACACGATAGAGTCCTACATTAAGATCCTAAAATAATTCAAAATATTTGACTTCTACGGGGATTTTTGAAAAAACCGGTTCCGATCCCTGCTATGTGGACCTCCCTGTGTGATGATTCTTATAGTGCATGCCCTACAATAAGAGAAGGAATCTTCTCATTTTCTTACGTGGGTGGGCTTGATATAATACTTTATGATCTCATATAATTTGTAAACACTTTGCACGACGTCGCTGGTTGAACTTCGGTATTTGTTTTTTCTGTGATCGAGTCTTAAATGTGACCTATATTCGTGGACGTCTAAGATTTATGTTAGAATTTTAATGTGAGACGTTTGCACCTAACATTCATGTCAGGTTATTTTGAATAATGTTAAAATTGAATCCATTTGAGAGCTTTGACAAAAATATGAAAGTTTTTATCTCCAACCACTTTTTTTGCCTGACTCCGGCAGAGCCAAAAGGAAGGAAAATGATTTTAACATTCTATATATGTTTGTATTTACGCGTGTTTCACCGTAGCGTTCAAGATACTGAACCGCATTTCATGATTGAGGTGTCAATCGATTCAAAATGATGCTCCAAATGATACTACCAAAGAAAAAAATCATCAATGCTAAGATGGTGGCAAGCATACATACGACCAGTTTTGGACCTTATCATATAAACAATAGAGTCGAAAGTGGTAGGCCACTATACAAAATGTAAAGCAACCCGGTATTTTTATAATATCATCCAAATTGATTATCATCTCGAAGTTCCCGCGTCGCATAACATGTCGCGACTTATGACGCAAATTCAATTCCTAGAAGAATATTGAATCTGCCATAAAATGAGGCTAGTCTTATTGAATTATATTTAGGCGGGAGCACACGACAACAACAAATTTCCAATTCAGATAACGCACACGGTTGCGCCGTTTGTGCTCCCCTTTATAAATATGCAGGAAAGTGTTGGTATTATGTGCCTACATTATTTATTAAGGTACATGTAGACTTAAGGCTCTGTTGGTTCATATTACTTACGGTGTTACAATATGAACTTGAAGCATATTATATGCAAAGTTTCTTGAACAGTATTATTTTACTATTCCGCTAAAGAACATGCAGGTCTATTAGCGATAATGAGATGTAGGTAGGTACCTATTGGCGTATTTTGCAGTAATTATCATAATGTAATAGCATATTACCTACATCAAAACATATTATGTCATAGATAGAAATAGTTATATGCAATACTAAATACTCTTTATTGCACACCTCACACAAACAAAGCAGTAACAAAGTAGATCTTAATGAGTAATTGAAAGGAGTATGTCATTGTATTAATTAACTTTTAATTAAAGGAAAGTATCGTGCGGCAACCTACGAAGATATACAAATGTGTTATTTCATTTATTCATTTAAATACAATGCAAATATAATGTAAGTATACAGCATACAATAACACCAAAACACACGATAAATTGTTACATTTAACAGAAAACAATACATGTCAAAAAAGTCGTCAATTCGAGAACATTCTAAATTATAGAATACATTAAAAATTATCCTATGTGATGTTTCCAACCCGCACCGTCTATATTTTTTTATATTAGGTAATATTAAAAAGCGAAAAACTCTGTGAGATTGAATTATAAATAAATTAATAAATATTAGGAGACATTCTTACACAAATCGAACTAGGCCTATAGTAAGCTCAATATGGCTTGTGTTATAGGTACTAGACGACGATATATATAATAGATATAAATACTTAAATACATAGAAAACATCCAAGACTCAGAAACAAATATTCATGCTCACCACACAAATATTTGTTCTTACCGGGATTCGAACCCAGGACCTTCAGCTTCGTAGGCAGCGTCACTACCCACTAGGCTAACCAGTCGTCTAATTTATAATAATGGGAAGACTCCGGAACTTGCAAGTACGGGTTAAGCGAAGATTGAACTTTTGTTTATTTAAAGGCCTGTACTTGAATGTATTTTAACGGAAACAGTTGCTGGCACGAGTAAAATTTTTAAATATATTAGTCGAATAAGCGCTTAAGTTTTATTCACCGTTGTAATTTTAATTTTGTCCCCTATTCACCGATATCTACCGATTAGTACCTCGACTTATTTGATTTTTTCACTCCCTAGTGAGCTAGCAGCGTCATCTATCGATAAGTAATCTGACTAATCTGCTTAGAATTAATTAAAAAGAAAAAACTCCATTATATTTTCTCTTTAACACATTCAGTGCCCAGAATCGCTACGCGCTACGGTCGTAGCCGATCCCGTGGTTTTCCTCGTATGAAGCGGAAAAAGACTACGGCGGTGTAGGGATGCATACGTGTCGTCACGGGCCGGGAATGGGTTAAAATATTTAATTGCACGAATGTGGATTCCCAAAGGTTTCTGTAACGTTATATACACACGGTGCTCGGGACGATTCCAAATTATTTCAACAGTCTTTCTAGGCGCATAAAGAAAAAAAAGTCATCATCTATAAACTAAGCTAATAAGTTCGACTCGCCTTTATTCTTATTACTCAACCGCGATAAGTTTAATCTTGGAATAGCTGTCAGTTCATATAAACTTCGACATTATTAGGGTTCCGGTACCTCAAAAGGAAAAAACGGAACCCTTATAAGATCACTCGGTTGTCTGTCTGTCACAGCCGATTTGCTCCGAAACTAATGGACCGATTGAGTTGAAATTTGGTACACATATGTAAATTGGTGACCCAAAGATGGACGTGTAAAGTAAATGAATGAATTCTGAACAAAGGGGCCACTTGGGGGGTTAACTGGAAAATTAAAAAAAAAAGTTTCGCAAACTGTATTGTGTGACATATCAAATAAAAGGGGTTGTTGTAAGCATCTCAGATTTTTTTTTTATAATTTTAGCAAAAATGGATTTGAAGTAATTAAGGAAATAAGACGAAAATTGACCATCCCATTATCTCCGAAACTACTAGGCTTAAAATTCTTGCCTAAAGATTACAGGAAAACCTATAAGAAGTTTGAGTAACGGGAAAATTCTCAATATTTTTTGTGTATTTTGTATGGAGCGCCTAATGCTTAGAGAACAGGAATTTTACGGAACCCTCACCACGCGAGTTGAACTCGCACTTGTCCGGTTTTTATATGGCAAAACTGTCACCTCCAAGACTATTCTAATCGCGGTTTGATAATACTTTCATACATTACAAAATTTTGCCGGATGAGTAATGTACCTATGAGCCGACCTAAATTTACTTTACATGACATTTTTTACTCCTTATAGCCCCAGAAATACGCTGAAAATGATTTAATATCCTCCGGAGCACCGTGCATCTTTATTAAGGTAACGTTATATACGGTTTTCTGTCCACGGAGGGTATTATAGTTTTGAAAACTTTGAGACAACGGCAAAGTTCCAAAATCTCACGCTCCAAGAAGTCCTAAGTATTGTATACTTAGGTACTTCCACGCTTGCTTAGCGGCTTGGTTGAACATCGTTCGGTTAAACTTATCGTTAAAGGTATTCACTATCATGCCTGGTGTGCTCAGCGGCCAGGCTATGCAGAGAGGTTTTCGTGAGGTCTTTTTATGGTTCCGTAACCAAAATGCCAAAAACGGAACCCTTATAGTTTCGTCATATCTGTCGGTCCGTCAGTCCGTATGTTACAGGCATTTTACTCGGAAACTATTTTGCTAGCCGCTACATAGTTCTGATATGAACTGACTAAAAAAAAATTTTTTAGGGGTGTACTCCATACATGTACTGTGTACTGCAAGTCAAAAAAAACATTGTAAGTCCACGTTTGGCATCAATCGATAGGCCTCCCAAAATAAATATAAGGTTTTTCACCAACTTTTATGATTAGGTCTATAGTCGGAGATAATCGCCCCGAAAGTCACAAAAATCCTCTAATTACGAACGGTGTATTAAAAAAAATGAACATAGTGCTTATTAAATTCTTTCACACAAAATATTTTGAACAAGATTGATTCAAAGGTTTTTGAGATATTGCTGAAAAACTTCCTTCCCTATAGAAAAGGACGTACCAAAGTGCCGTAAGATTTCTGTGACGATACGACCTCTTTAATAGGCACGGAACTTTTATATCACATCGGTGGCAAACAAGCGTACGGCCAACCTGACGGTAAGCGGTTGCCGTAGCCTATGGACGCTTAGAACTCCTGGAGCTTGCATGTGCGTTGCCATGCCTTTAAGAACCTGTACACTCCTTTCTTAAAGAACTCTATACTGTAATTACTCGGGAAATTTCATTACCCAGCCGGAGCGTTCTTTGCAAGAAATTGTTTGAGGTCTAATTTCATTTCGATAGCTAGGTACTGTCAGAAACGTCAGATATGTTTTTCAATTAGAGCTAAACTTAAGACTGGAACGGTGAACTGTGAATTAGACCTTAAGGAGCTTCTACACGCTTTCCTGTGTGTGGAAGATAATTTCTAAGTGTAAGTAAAAGATTAAGTTGGGTTGAGCGCTCGGACGCAGGCATTTTTGCTGTTGCTTAACCACCGTCGTTGTTTAGCCATGATGAATACTCAGACAAAAAACCGGGCAAGTGCGAGTTCAACTCGCGTGGTGAGGGTTCCATAAAATATTGAGAATTTTGCCGTTACTTTGAATACTCAAACTTCTTATAGGTTTTCCTGTAATTTTTAGGCAAGGAACTATTCTCCATATTTTTTTCAGAATTTTAAGCCTAATAGTTTCGGAGATAAGGGGGGAATGGTCAAAATTCGCCTTTTTTCCTGAATTACTTCAAATCTGTTTTTGCTAAAATTATAAAAAATATATATCTGAGATGCTTATAACAACCCCTTTCATTTGATATGTCACACAATACAGTTTACGAAACTTTTTTTTTTTAATTTTCCAGTTTACCCCCCAAAAGTGGCCCCCTTGATCAGAATTCATTAATTTACTTTACTCGTCCCTCTTTGGGTCACCAATTTAATATGTGTACCAAATTTCAACTCAATCGGTCTAGTAGTTTCGGATCAAATCGGCTGTGACAGACGGACAGACAGACGCACGAGTGAGATAAGGGTACCGTTTTTTCCTTTTGAGGTACGGAACCCTAAAAAAGATAGACGGAACATTCATTACAAACAAGCTAGTGAAGCCGGTTTTTAACCATGCCTAATAAGTTTAGCACACGCTCACGCACACATACTAAACATACTAAATTGCATAGAACACTGCGACATTTACTGAAGAGTTCTTGGTCTGGGGATGAAAATGCTGCTCTTTTGTTTGACCTCGCCAACCCACACTGCACCAGTGTAGAGGCCACGCTCCGATCTCTCCCTCCCATGTATGGTGAACCGCTGCCGCCGCCACTCGACGTTGTGGCCAAACTATAAGAGATGGCTTATATGACAACCTGTATTTCAAAATCAAACGTGGAGCCAACACAACGATTCTTGTGTGTTTTATCGATCGTTATTTTATCAGAATGTGCTAAATTATAACATTGTTTGAAAATGTACCTACTTACATACTTAGTTGATTGTTTGTTTGTTAGCTTGGCATTAATTTCTACTTAGTAGTTGGTGAATTGTGAAAATGGAGTTTGGAGTTCCGAACGCTGATTTGTTGCCACTTGAAGTGTAACAACACTTTATTGCGAGCTCGGGACTTTGTATTTGTGGAATTCTCTTAAGTTTTCAAAAACGTGTTTATTGTAAGTACCTATGTAAACGGGGGTTAATCAGGAAAAACTGCTACTTTGATCATTCAGACTGTAGTATAAAAGCGGTACTGACATAGCGATTTTCTAAATAAACAATATATCACGATGTCACGTTTATTATATAGTCTGTATTCTCGCTAGTTCTTATGTATTGCTTGCAAAGAACGCAGGCAAAATCTTTGTGCAATTTAATAGGTGGACATATGGTAACATTCGGAATAGTTGAGGCGTCAAATCAAAATCAAATAAAAAAAACAACAGTACATGTTTATAAAATTTGTTGGGCATCCGCATCGTAAGTCACCTAAACACAAACATAATGCTTTGCTTCTTCTTTTAAGTCGGGCACTCTTGGCAGTTTCCACAACCAACTATGTTGTACTTCGATTTTTGCCGGTTAGAGGAAGCCTTGCTTAGAAGTGTTTATCTATGTACATGCGTGAACGTTTCTACACTCGCCAGACACCACGCGCATCGCATCGCTGCACGTGTCGCCTGTCCGTAGACGCTGCCTTATCACACGGCCACAACCCACACTGGGCCAGTGTGGGGATAACATCGCTCCCTTTAGTCCATGGGACAAGGGCTGCTACAGCTACTGCTATGGGCAAGTCGAGTTGTTTGTTTCGAATAACTCGAATCAGAATCAAAACGCGTAATCTGAATCAAGTTGTTTCACAACTCGAATCAAATCACCTAGGTATTGCAATAGGTGACCTAAGATTTTTTTACGATGCCATTCGAACCAGATTTTGGAGAGGAACAAATGTTTGTATGGGAGCCACTACAATTAAGGAACATAAATACCCAAAAAAATTAGACAATGATTAATATCCCTAGCGGCGGCTGACACGCTTCTTCACAATCTGCTATTTGTACTAGTTAATCGTTGTATGGAAAATAAAGTAAATTGCTGTTTCGGTCACAAAATACTGTGTTTAAGTCTTCATTCGTAAGGATTCTATTGGTAGCTTTAAATTTACTCTGGGACAATAAAAATATAATTATGCATATTTTTTCTAAACTTTGAAGGTCCACAAATATATACTGTATCGCAATAGTTTGATAGTTTACTATCAGTTAAGCAACACTATTTCAAGATGAAGCTACACCTTTATTGTTGGTTTTACTCTAATATAAATATACTATTAGAAAACGCTCGCTGAACGTGAGGCCACAAAATACGGAAAAGAACCTGCCATGATTGGTGCAACAGAGAGAACAATAAAGGTGTGCAGCGAGTGTTTGATAATAGTATAGCATACATAACTCTAGGATTGATACGGATCCTATATCAAAAGCGCTGATTCGACGATAGCAGACTCGGCAAGTCAAGTCAATTCGAATCAATCATTCGAATACTTACGTTTTACTCGACTCGCCAACTCACTAACTGAACGCCATCCGGTTGATCAGAGTCGAATTAAGTCAAGTTTCGATTCGAACTAGCAGCCAAGTCAACTCGGGTTGAAAAAACATCGACTAGGAACATCACTGTCTGTGACAGAGAGACGTATATTATGCTGATGATGAATTATACAGTTGCAGCCATTCATTAGTCAACTGTCTAATGAAGATAAAATGACGCGTATTAAATTCTTGTGTTGAAAGAATAATTCAAACAATTTTAATTAAAAGAGAAATATCTTCTAAAGTTACTACCCGCTGCCCGCTTGACTCTGTACGTGTATTATATGAAATCTTCTATATCCATCTTGATGGTCGATTCTATAAACTGGTGAAATCATTTTTGAAATTGGATGAGTCATTTCGGAGATTACCCAATACATAACTACTTACAAAGCTACAAAGTAACATTTCTCAGGTATTACCTCTTTCTTATCTGCACATACTCGTAAAATGTTAAAACAGTTTAGCAGGGAAATGTATTGGATTAAGTTTTGTATCCCATTAATAAAATAATAATAAATATCGTGGGACAATTCACACCAATTGATCTAGTCCCAAACTAGGCCAAGCCTGTACTATGGGTACTAGACAACGGATAAACATACTTATATAGATAAATACATACTTAAATAGATATTAAACATCCAAGACTCGAGAACAATCATTCGTATTCATCATACAAGTATCTGCCCCGACCGGGGATCGAACCCGGGACCTTAAGCTTCTCATTGTTTAGTAATAATCCTACTAATATTATAAATGCGAAAGTTTGGATGTTTAGGTGTTTGGATGTTTGTTACTCAAATAGCTCAACCGATTTGGATTAAATTTGGCACGAAGATAATTTGTAGGCTGGATTAATATGTTTATCCAGGAGCCATGCAGATGAAGTCGCGGGTGGAAGCTAGTAATAAAATAAATTGTTGTGTTCTTGTAGTAAATAAACCACAATTCAGATGCCACGAAACAACTGATGACTGATTTTGGCAGCCTGCCAGTATGCTCAGGGTTGTCAATTCGGCCAGAGGATAAGACATGTTTTTTATTACAGACTGACCAGTGATTGACCCTATTCTCACCAGATGGTAAGTGCCGAAAGGCCTAAATTGGAGCTCACTGTTTCAGTCCTATAATAATAGCCATCCACATAAAAATACATTAATACAAGAGATCTCATGTTTACTATAAGTATGTAGAATACTTAGAGTTTTTTAAATATTTTCAATATACAAGGTCATTTTTTATTAGTGATCAGGTGATCACTAACCAATTTTTCTAATTCAGTAACACTATTAAAGCGTAGTCACTTAAAACAAACGTTCTTTTTTTCTGAATATTTTTTTTCTGAATGAAAAATCATTGCCAGCCTAATGGTAGTTGAAATCTATGAACCTAAAACCTCCTTGAAAAATTTGTTTCATAAACCGATACTGTCAATTGCATGCATGACAAGTATATGTTAGAGTTTATTGACCTATCCAATTACCCGCCAAAGCGCTGAAAATACGTATGTATCTTCTTAACTTTACAAAATGTAGGGTTATTATCATTAAATTTAATTAACTAAACAGTGATGTAATTGCGTGAGACCTCATCCATTGTAATCTGTTTAGGCTAGTTATTATGATTTTTATTTTATTTATTTTTAAGGTATAATTAAAATTATTGGTTTCATACAAGTAAATTCATTCATATAAATTCAATAAAAACATAATATATTGTTGAAATGTATAATGTTATACTTATTCAAGGTTTTGAACAGTTTTTCATTGGAATAATTTTTATAATTTTCATAATAGAATCCTGAGCGTAGCGAGTGTTGCAACACACGAGACGTAAATTAACTGCACCCGCGTGTAACACAAATCTTTTCACCTCACTAAAGCGAGGCTAATATTACATAAGACAAAAAACTGAAATACACCACACCACCACCACCACCTCCTGATTGGATCAGACAATTTTAACCAGATGGCTGAAAATTGTCCAGTTTGGACTGGCTTTTACACGTTATTATTAAAAAGTAACTAATAACACGTTCGGATTTCAAATATTCTTTACACTCTTGTAGATAAATGCAGTTTTGCTATCTGTTTTTAAATAATTAAAAAAGGGCTTTCCGAGCTAGTGAGGTGAAAATATTTTTTTAATTCATTTGCTCAAAAAGTGCTACTTTACGTAGCTGTTTAGCGTGCGGAAAGTTGGTTTTCGCGCACTAGTGCTTTTCACTTTTCCTTGTACAAATTGTACCATTAATTATTATGTCAATAAAAAATAAATAAGATAGAACTGTATTCAACTGTATTTAAACTGTATTAAACCTATTTTTTTTCAACTGTATTACAATGATGTTACAGAATGAATAACATAGAAATTTCGAATTCTTTACTTGTTGTTTTTCTTATTTTTTTCGCAACTGTATTAAAAAACGTCGTTCGATACACGTGCGGAAATGTCATTATTCACTCGTCCCGAGTCTTACCACTCGCCTACGGCTCGTGGTAAGATATCTCGGAACTCGTGTCGTAATGACATACTTTCCGCACTAGCATCGAAATGTACTATTAATGAGGTCGTTTTTCATTCTAATTATATTCTTCAAGAAGTAAATGCGGTACTTATCTAAATAATCATAAAAATAATCTACGCTTAATTGCTCACTATTTCAATTGAATTTCCAGCATCAACAAAACAATGACCATTCTACACACTAATTCAACTACTTAAATATAATTACGTATTCCCTTTAAATTAAGAATGTCGAAAAAGCTTTCCAAAAGCCGACCTCAGTTTTTGTTCCACCAGACAAGCGTTTGATTAATGGTCCAAAAGGATTTTTGAGAGGAAGTTTTCCCCACCAGGAAATGACTTTTCTGCGCGGAATAAATAGGTATACGTAAATTACATTTTCCCGAACGTGGTCGGAAATATCGTGCTTATGTTTGCGAAGTTTTTAGAGCGAACGAAACAGTTTTTAGAGTGAAACATGTTAGATGGCCTCAGACGGATCTCAGAAGATCGGCCATCAGGCCAACTCCACTTCTCAGCATTTGTTATAATTAATTTTAAACCGTGTTTTAAATCAACTGCGATAAGATGAGCATCCATCTGACCTTCTAACCCAGAGGGAAAACTGGACCTTATTGGGTACTCACCAAAGTACAATTTGCAATTAAAGCTTACGCCAAAGCATTACAAACTTAAATAAATATACATTTTGTTTCAAACCAAACTATAATTATTTATTCAATATACACTCGAAGATCCTTTTACATTCCGCTACCAGTAGCGGCCATCGGGTAGCGAACACATCGACGTGCTTCGCTACGCCGAGCACAGAGTTGAGCAGTGCCAGGGCGGTGGGGAGCGGCGTCGCCAGCAGCGTCGTCCGCGCGTCGTGGGTGCGTACAGTCGTACCTCTTCCACTAGGTCTACGCAGTCTACCCTTCCGTGTATAATACCCAAGGCGAACTTCGCTAATGACACGTATCGTCTAGTTTCTAATGAGTCGAATCCCAGCATGCCTAACAGAAAACGCGTCGGGTACATGTAGGTGTAATACGTATACTGTGTACGGTACAAATGCCGCAGAAATCTTTTATGAACTTTCTCGAGCATGTATGTACGAGATCTCATGGGGAGTCCACACTGTTGCGCTCGTTTCCAATGCGCTCCGAACGAGAGAGGTGAGAATGCCTGAGAATTACGAAGTATGAATCCAAGTTTTTGGGCTGCCCTTTTCGTGACATGGACGGCCTGCTGTCTAAATGTTAGGTGTTGGTCAAATACTACTCCCAAGTCCCGCACCGAGCTAGCGCGTGTAATATTGCTTCCATTAATAGTGTACGCAAATATCATTGATTCATACAAATTCCGGTGACGCAACAGCAATGTTTAGCCAACTAAACCATCACCGCTACCAGCGTGTCCACCTGCGACCTCGGGTCACCCGTCGTCGCACGCCGTCCAGCTGCGCACCGCGAGGGGAGTGAGGGTACCCGGAAGGACCGACCACCCTCAAACAGACCTGGCATCACGCCATAGCCCGACCTAGGCTATGGAACCGCACCTTTAGGCTCATCTATTTTCTAAGACTTCACTGTTTTACACTGTTTTACATTTGCTCCGTGCTAGGTACCTGCTAGGGCTAACTACTCACGTGACAAATTGGCGCGTCGATGGACTCGTAACAAAGACGTCTGGGAAACTGCGGAATCCTACTTTGCGCAATGCGCATGGCCCGATACGCACTGGACGGTTTTTAGGGTTCCGTAGCCAAAATGTACAAAAACGGAACCCTTATAGTTTCGTCATGTCCGTCTGTCCGTCTGTCCGTCTGTCCATCTGTCCGTATGTCACAGGCATTTTACTCGAAAACCATAAGGTGTATTTGAATAAAATTTTGAGGATAGGTTTTGTTAGCCGCTACATAGTTTTGTAATTAAAATGACAAAAAAAAAAATTTTTAGGGGTGCACTCCATACATAAAACTAAAAGTCAAAATTTTTTTTTTCATTGTGACCCCCGGTGTGGCACATCAATCGATAGGCCTTTCAAAATAAATAGAAGGTTTCTTGGCATTTTTTTTGATTAAGTGAATAGGGTCGGAGATAATCGCCCCGAAAGTCACTAAAATTCTGTCCCCCCCCCTCTAATTTTTGAACGGTGTATTTTAAAAATATGAAAAAATTCATGGACATAGGGCTTATTAATTTCATTCACCGAAAATTGTTTTGGACAAGATCGGTTCAGAGGTTTTCGAAATATTGCTGAAAAATTGCCTTCCTCAAAGAAAAGGACGTAAGTGCCGTAAAATTTCTGTGACGATACGACCTTTTTAATAGGCACGGAACCCTTCGTTTTGCGTGGTCCGACACGCACTTGGCCGGTTTTTTTTATAAACTCAGTGGTACGAGCCGGGGTCCAAGCCCAAGAATTACAGAATGGGCTTTTAGAACCAGAATTTCGGCGCAAATATTTAATTTGTACAAACATACTTTTCGCGGCAACCCTATGACATATATGAGCTAGTAGGTCATAACTTTGAAACTACACTGCCTAGCTCACAATGTGTTGTAAAAGTGCCACACTTTTATTTTTATCGGCTTAACGTTTAATCTTTCTATAATATTCAGAAAAGATAAAGTTACTAAGTTTTTTTTTTTGTTTCACGACGACCACTTTAGCTAGTTGGTAGTGACCCTGCCTACGAAGCTAGAGGTCCAGGGTTCAAATCCCGGCACGGGCATTTATTTGTGTATTTTGTTCCTGAGTTATGGATGTTTTCTATGTATTTATTTATATAAGTATGTATGTGTACCCATACCACAAGCTTTGCTTAGTTTGGGACTAGGTCGATATGTGTGAGTCCCCAAATAAACTTATATTAATTTACTTATTTTAAAATAAAAGAGACAAATACAGACAAATCAAGTCATCGATATCTTTAACTAGAATAAAATTGATATACTTACATAATAATTATACGTGTATAATTGAATGCTCACGCTGCACCTAGCGGACGTGGTCGCCACTCAAGCCTTTACGCCCCAGCGGCCATCGGTGTCCAAGTGACAGATAGAGACAGAAGACATTTCTGCTACATTAAATTTGATTAATGTTTATGGATACGGGCATCCGAATCATCATCATGTCAACCAAGAGACGTCCAGTACTGGAAAAAGGCCTCCCCCAAAGAGTGCCAACGCAACCGGTCCTGCGCCTCCAGTGGACTCCCGCAACCTTTTCCAGGTCATCAGTCCACCTTATGGGGGATGTCTACCCACGCTGCGTCTTCCGGTACATGGTTGTCACTCGAGAACCTTTCCGCCGCAAGCAACGGCCCGGCTTTAGCAAGTGAATAATAGATAAGCACAAGGGTTGAACCAATTACCCCAGTTCTATTTACGCCCTCTCTTTACGGCACCGGTTTTATGGCGGTCCTGATTATCGTGGGTCTCTTTATGTTCGTCTCAGGGTTTTCTAACGGGGTTATCTAATTTAGTTTTCTTACATAGGCACAATTTGAACTGAAATCGGCAATAAAATGGATTACTACGTCCCGCACTTGCACACTAGTGTGCGGGAGTGAAAACGTCATTAGATTAAGCAGTAGACAATTATACACCTATGAAGCCTATTTGATGCCTCAACAGTCCAGTTATTTTATTTTCACTAGTATGAAAATATGAGTAAATTTATAAAATTATATCTTTGAAAAAGACGCGATGCTAAATTCCTGTATGTACACATTTTTACCACACTAAGTCAAAAACTAAACTCTCAAAAAATTCACTGACGAATCAACCAACGTGGCAAATCCGTCATCGTAACGATAGAATTTAACACCTGTCACCCCTCCAGAAAGGGGTGTGCCTGTCACAACAACAATCAGTCATTTCCCGTCTCGGTGATTTCTGAGGAAATGAAATATTCTTTTGTCACTACAGCGCGGCGCGCGAAAACATCGAACGCTTTTGTTTCACGTCGCAATAAACTTCAGACATCAAATGTTATGCCGACAATGGAAGTGCACTCGCTCATTTCATAACAACTAAGTTCAGAGGGGATTTGTTAACTTTTCGAAGGAGCGTCATGACAACTCAACTTTGTTGAGATCTCAACGTTACACTGAGATCTGTCTAACGTACGTACGTACGGGGAGTCCACTGGATGCGGGTGGCGCAGGACGGCTCATTGTGGCACTCTTTGGGGTAGACCATGTCCAGCAGTTGAGGTCTTTGAATATGATGAATATGATGATGGACGTACGTACTTACGATACGTTACGCAATCGACCCGTAGAAATAGATTCCAAAAGTGGAACCACTCTGACAGTTAATTTGCAGACTTACGGCAACATTTCCACCACCGCTGCTGTTTTATCTTTGATAATATAGAAATGGTGGCACCGGATACCAAACATTTTTTTACGATGCCATTCCAACCAGTTTTTGGAGAGGAACAAATGTTTGTATGGGAGCAACTATAATTAAAGAGCATAAGTATCAAAAAAAATGGTTAAACTTACCTCCTCGCTGGCGGCAACTGAAACGTTTCATACTAATTGACATTGAAGTATGATGTCACAGTTTGATATAATTTTGTACTAATCGTTGTTAAAAAAAAACAAGTAAATTGCTGTTTCAGTCGCAAAATACTGCGTTTAGGTCCATAGTTGTCGTACAATTTTGTTTCTATAAAATTGTAAGGATTCTATTGGTAGCTTTAAATGTACTTTTGGACAGTAAAATTATGCATATTTTTCTAAACTTCTAAGGTCTTGATTATATATCTTTTTATGGTTTTGATTATATTTCGTAATTTATACTAACTGTAACTGCTTTGTTTGTGTGAGGTGTGTAATAAAGAGTATTTGTATTGTATTGTATTGTATACTTTATTACAATTATTTGATGGTTTAGTATCCATTTAGCAACACTACGTTATCAATTTATTTTTAACATGACGAAACTACCCTAAAGGTATTTAGCCATAAGCTTAGCTTAACGTAATACGTGGGAAATAGGTTTTCGCAGATATGGAGTCACCATTATTAGGTATTTTTAATATTGATAGACCTTCTGAATATAATACCCTCTATTAAAGTGATAACTTTAATATTATTTTCACGTCGCGCTCGGAAATCTGGCAAAAGATGGTCAGAATTCAGGCTTCAAAACTGTGTTTAGCTGGACGTTACACGAACTGGCCCTCAATGAATTCAAACTGTCCAACAATGTTATTGTAGTCCAGTTGGAACAGCGATTCGACCACTTCACGCAAAGAACTCGATGCAATTCAATGGAATATTTTTAACTTCACAAACCATACAGTGGTAATGAAAACGCAACCATATTCTCAAGCCATAAAGTTTGTATTGTAACGAAAAAAATACGGTGATGGGAAAGTTTACAATTTGCAATGTAACCGCCAGTTTATTTATTTAAAAGCGGATAACTTTCCGGCACGTTATGTGTTCCCGGCAGATTTACCGTTTTAATTTTGCGTTTAATGTTCCAAGCAACAACCAGGGGAGTTTTTAATCAATCGTTTATGAATTTAAATTCTGCCTACATACCTTTAATGCACAACTCTCAGAAAATTTGCTGTGATGTGTCACAATAATCCCTTCTTTGATCATTTGTAACTGACGTAGCTTCTTTTTAAATTTCACAATTTTTCATGTGGTTTGTTATCGACTTGTAAAACAAATTAAAACATTGATTGATTATATGGTTCATGTACTAGTATGATATTCTAAATACCGATCGGACAACCGGTTAGCCTAGTGGGTAGTGACGCTGCCTACGAAGCTGAAGGTCCTGGGTTCGAATCCCGGTAAGGGGAAATATTTGTGTGATGAGCATGAATATTTGTTTCCGAGTCTTGGATGTTTTTTTATGTATTTAAGTATTATATCTATTAAATTTATGGTCGTCTAGTATCTGTAACACGAGCCTTGTTGAGCCTTACTATAGGCCTAGTTCGATTTGTGTAAGAATGTCCTCTAATATTTTTTTTTTTTTTTTACAATTATGTTATACTACCTATATAAAACTTAACACTACACTTAAATCTACCTAACTACTAGTCATACACTTTCCGAGGTTGCAGACCCTGGGAAGGGTGCCCATAAGGTTGGATTGCAATAGGGTATTTTCATCTATCAAATTTAAATTATCGAAGTATTTTTTTATATAGTTCTTACGAGAAATACGAATATAACAATATAATGATATAAAAACATATGATTTATTTTTTATTTGAAAAGTTTTATTATCTGTATCTTACATGATCGAAAACGCTGAGCGCCATTTTGTTCTGTGACGTCAGAACAGCAATTGCAAAAATCAGAAAGCGTAGACGCACACGTACATTTGACGTTTCTATGTTTCTGCACATAGTATCTTCTTACTCGTAGTAGTCTACGGTATGTTGTTTGGTGTTGGAGTTATGACGTCACGATAATGGCAGCTGCCTTTTGGCGCGAATATTTAACGTTCAAACCATTATTTATTTGCATAAAGCGAAAATACCAGTTGACTATCGAATCTATACGAACACTTTAAAATATATTTAAAAAAATCGTAGAATACCCTATTCCAATCCGTTGGCCGAGGAAGTAGCCAGCCCTATGTAAGCCGTATTTTCTTCATTTTTTTTTTAATTCTTTATAAAGTATGAATTTTTATTATGGCTTTAAAGAAGATACACAATGGCAATAAGCCCACCCCACAGTCAGCAGCAATATCAGCTTACGCAATGTTCTAAATTAAGTATTTTTATGAGGGGATAGGGAAGGTTATCCAGCTCATCATTTGTAGCAGCCCAACTGGGGAAGTAGGCACCTCCACCTTACAGAAAACCGTGCCATAATAATACCACTACTTTGCAACGAATCCTCAAATAAAGAAAGGGTCGGCAGCGCACTTGTGTTTCCTCTAGTGTCGCTAGCGTCCATAGGCGACGGAGTTGCCACCGTAGTGTAAAAAAGTAGGTAGATCGGATCCCACAACTGTTTAATTTCTCGTAGCAAAAATTCCATTCGCGTTTTTCCCCAATCGTGTTGTCACCATTGCGTCTTTGCTATCATTCGCTTGACCCATTCAAGGCCAATGACTCGTATATGACTTCAGTCATTCTCCAGATTTGTGACTGTGTGAAAATGTTTCTAAAACAACCGTGAAGCGAAAGAATGGCCGACTCATGCCTCTACGGGCGGTTGCAGCTACAAAGCAGAAAACCACTGCTTCGCGCTACGACGTAGCATTCGTAGCGATGCGTGGCCTCGAATGGGTTTTACTTCTGCGCTATTTACCCCACAGTAATAGTAAGTTATTACCCTAAATTGTTTTTCCCCTGTCGCATGTTTTTCCTCCTGCTTCGCTTTCTCCGTGTCCTTCGGTCATTTTGGCCACTGCAAAACAAATGAAATTACCTGAACCTACTTTAGCCTGTGTACTTTATAAAATTGCATTTTTTTTGGAACAGCAATAGGAGAAAATAAAAGGACGATTAAAAAGTGAGAAAAAATGCGGTACGAAGAAATAGCGAAAGGAAACTGACAGAGTTTATGAAGCAAGCAAAATAATACTAGCCCAGAGTTGGAGTGGGGAGAAATGAGAATAGAAATATTTCAACGCTGAATTAAGTTTGCAAGCTCTTCAGTACCGCATGGGGAACCGATCTATCTATTCTCAAATTACCAAAACAAGATTTAAAAAAAATGTGTAGATTTTGCCCTCTTCTTACTCATAGCTTTCTGCTGACTGTACTACTCCAATATTGCCTGACTCACTAATAACGAGGGCCAGTGTTGTGTGAACCAGCCTGCGCCTGCCCGTAGACTGGATATTTAATGTTACGGATTAAATATTATCTTAGCCCCCGAAGCTAGCCTCAATAACCTATTGTGTGTTGTATGCAATATATGGCAAGGTTGTATAGGTACCTATGTAAGGTATGCATATTATTACGATGAAATAATTGAATTTGAAATTTTTAATTTCACTTATTAAAAACATGAAAAAGTGTAATGACTATTGGTGTATATTTAGTAGAGAAGTTCCTATTAATTATTTATCTCCAATCTTTTTTCTCTGTTACATACAAAAATACTATAGACTAAAGGGCCGGCCACACTGGTGCTCAGAATGCGGTTACGGTACGGAATTGCAGTGACATATGACGTTATTGACATCATGACATGGAACGTCATACTAGGTAGGCCGTATCCGTACCGTCACAGTTTTTTGAACATCGGTTTGGCCGGACCTTAAGAAAGGATTAAAAATACACACATGTGACACCTCTGACAGTTGTTCTGACTAAAACAAAACGTTTCGTTGAACTATTTCGTTGTTTGTTTTTTATTTACATTTACATCCACTCATTCATTTCATTCATTCACTTTTTTGCAATCATTACTTTATGTAGCTGTGTATGTAATCATTCACCTTAACTCTCGTGGCAGGCGGTGTGTTGTTTGTCCCATAGTGGCTTGGTTGTATAAAACTTTTCGAAACAAAACAGAAAACATTCAATCCGAAGCGGCAGGTAATCCAAAGTGCTGCCTATTTAACTTTCATAAGGCCATCTGCATCTAGCACCGACTTTTGTAAATGCAAAACACTGGAAAATGCATATGTATTCAAATTGAAATATTTCGTATTCATACAATTGCTCTTAAACACAACTAAGTGGTTTTGCCTGCGTTTTACAAAGAACACTGGCGGGATTGCGGGGAAAAATGTAGCCTGGGTGAGTTTTAATTTCACACATCAATCATTCATAATTTTTTTCATTTTCATTTTTTAAATATCTACGTCATTTCAGGAGCCGTAGCATGGTTGGCCTTGTCACGGGATAGGTGATAGGATAGAGCGTGCGTCACTGGCTGACACCATTCGATAGAACAAGACGACGCTCTTATCTTGTCACTTGTTCGCGTGATAAGGCCAACCATGCTACGGCTCCTGGGTTTTTTTTAAATATATTGGTCACTGGTGGGCTGTTGACCTAGTAAGGGTCACGGGAGTCCGCTGGATGCGGGTGGCGCAGGACCGGTCATTGTGGCACTTTTTGAGGGAGGCCTATGTCCAGCAGTGGACATCTTTCGGCTGATATGATGATGATGATGATTGGTCACTGATCGCGGAAGATCTTGGAATTGGCTACTTTCCTAAAAACATATATTTAGTCGCTCAGTTTGATTATCAAAAAAGATTGGACACGTATTGTTTTGTTTGTCAATTGAACAATAAATGATGAAGATATAGCCCGTTAAAGTTCCGCGCGACGTCACGTTATGGTACACTTTTTAGCATAATCCTTTAACCTTTTTTTTTTTTTAGCATCCGTCATTTCGTTGGCGAACACATACCATCGAAGTGACGAAAGATGATGTCCAAGGAAAATATGAAATTATTGCTGTTAAAACATTTCAAACAATGAATATGTCGCTTTAGGCTTTCACCTAAAATGATCTTTATCATAATTATAGAAATTGCACACAAATACCCACAAATTACTGTTTCAGTTCTCTTGACACTAAATTGCCAAGGCATGCGTAAGGATTAGTTATCCGCTAATATTCCGAGTAAAAAAACCGAAAGTTTGGATGTTAAGATGTATGGATATTTGTTCAGTTATCAATCACACTTAAAAGGCTCAACCGAATTTGGATGAAATTTCGCACGAAGAAGAAGATAGTTCATAGCCTGGATTAAAAAAATAAAGGATAGTTTTTATTCCGGGTCCACGAAGACGAGGTCGCGGGCGGTAGCTAGTATGAAATAAATGAACTTTATTATGGAAGCAGTACCTAAACACTAACAGACACTTAACAAAAGAAAAGTGCCAAAATAGTAAAAATGTTTTCATTACAAAGGATGAAACAGTATCCCAACTCAATTAAAATACTTGAGCTTGTGATAAGTTGAAACCAGGGATCGGATACCGGTATTTTCACCATACAAAAATACCGGTTTTATTTCGTTCAATTTCATTCTTTGGTTTATAATATCATTTTTGATCAAGCTGTCTAATTAAACGAAAATGTTACCTAAATACATGATAGACTCCTACATTAAGAGCCTAAAATAATTCAAAATATTAGACTACTTCGAGGACTTTTGAAAAAACCGGTTCCATATTCCTCAAAAAAACGAATGGCGCCGGTAAACTTTATAGCCTGTAATAACGGTAAACTTGTATCTTATCTTTATTTGCGTGTAATGACAAAAGTTTTACTATCTCATCAGGATCTAAATGTACCTCGAAAGTTGGTATTTTATTAGAAAAAAGTTTAGTAAGCGCTCCCAAGTCGATATGGCTAACTCCGTAAAAACACAGACTTAGGGATGATTTCCACCACCGTTCCGTTCCCGGTCCGAGTCCAGCCGAGCCCAGCCGGCAGACGGATATAGAGTTTTTCATACATTAGCTTGTGCGCCGGCAAAACTCGCAGGCGACCATTTAATAAAATTGTGACACCCGGCAAAATTGCGCAAGGAACAGAATGCCATTAATGAATGGGAGAAATATGTAACAGTGTCGAATACTTTATTTAGTCGGGTTATATGTTCCGGCAGCGGCCCTGCTACAAAATGGTGTGCTGTGAACCATTCCTTACCTGGCTTATTCATTTCTTTTAAGAAAATTATGTTGGGTATTATTATTGCCGAATTAAGGTTTTAATTTAAAACTACGTCATACAAAGTTTTACTCGTGGTTTTAAGATTATTACTTCAAAGTAACAATATTGCTTTATATTATAAAAATATTACTGCACTAAATGAGATTTTTTCATGTCATAATTATATTAGGTTTGTTAGCCCGACTGTTGAGTGAGCCCGACATTATAAATTGTATAACACAAACAAAACAAAAGCCTATTGTAACTGTCCACAACTACATGCAAGAGCGGCCTTTAGGACAGGCATTCATCATCATCATCATATCAGCCGAAAGACGTCCACTGCTGGACATAGGCCTCCCCCTGCGCCACCCGCATCCAGCGGATCAGCAGACCATTACCAGGTCATCAGTCTACCTTGCCTACCCACGCCCCGCCTTCTGGTACGTACCGGAAGGACATTGCATTATAAATATTACCTTCGGTTTCTACTTAAATTATGAGCGCTACTATGGGCTACATGTCCTACGCAGAATCAGTGCGCGAAGCAAATGTAATTTAATTCCAATCCATAACGTTATGTTAAATAGATCATCTGTTGAGTGAGTCCGACCCGCAATATATAAGGGGACTGTTTATTAATATTGTTACAATTCTCCTGAGATATACCCGAGAACTCGGCCCAATCTGTTTTATAGGGACGTGTTTGATGAATTTTGGGACAGCCTATAAAAGGTCAATGTGGGTTAGACCGTCTAAAGGCAACACCGTCTTATGACTGTAACTTCTGTTCTTGAATGGTTTGACGTCTTGATACGCTGTGTATAACATAATGAGTGATCGATGTGTAAAACAATACTTTAATTTTCTTGATAATTAGTACCTATCATAGATGTATAATTTGTAAAATTTATATATATCACGTGTATATCGGGACGATGATCGTCGAATCAACTTCATTATAATTTATCATTTGTCATTTAGCATATATCATTTATTATTATTCATTTTTCATTTTGACATCAAGTCTTAGTAATAGGGCCCCGTTTTACCCTTTGGGTATGGAACCCTAAAAAGGAACTAATCTTCTAGTTTAAGTCATGCACACATTCCATAAATGCAACCAAAACTAGCTTCGGTTAAATAAACCGTAAAAAACTGGTTTATAATCGAAACAGTTTAAAAATAGAACGAGTACGTGCCCAATTAAAGCGAGCGAGCTAGAGGTCAATCTGGCTCGACAATTGTATCACAATATTATATCTTTGTGTTGTGAGAATGTACATTTGATGGAGGCAGTTCCCTTTACAACCAGCCTTGCGTTGATCTACAGTAGGACTATGTTGTTTTAGGGGTTAGGCTCGTAAAACACACTTTCCCGAAATGTGCACTTTCTGTAAAAGTGCATTTTTTTTTAATGATCATTTTTCCATAAAGTACACTGTCTCTAAAAGTGCACTTCCCGATATGTACACTTTGTCAATAGGTGCACTTTCCCAGAATGTGCACTTTCGCAGAAGGTATATTTTCCCGGAATGTACACTTTAAGGGCAGGGATGTTAACGTCTAGCATATGTGTGAGTGCCTCGCCTAGGTCACACTCACACACGCATACGACAAATCTGCAGCGCCGAAGATCCCGCTTTACCGACTAAATGTGTATCTTTAAATAATAAATGTGTATCTTTTGAGAAAGTGCCCTAAATGGGAAAGTGTACATTTTGGGAAAGCGTGCGTTTTGGAAAAGTGCACTGTTTGAAAAAATGCACATTTCGAGAAAGTTTCCAAATTGGGAAATTGTATATTTTGGGAGTGTACGTTTTGCGGAAAGTGCACCTTTGCAGAAAGTGCACATTTCGGGAAAGTGTGTTTTACGAGCCTAACCCTGTTTTAGGTAGCATATTGTGCAATAAGTTGAGCTAGATTGCCCTGTAGGTACTCACCGCACAGAGATGCGACTTCTATTTGTGCTAGTGTTTTAATTGCGCCAATTCAACGCGATTTTCTCGCGGCAGCTAATATTTACAGAGAACATTTTGGTTAGAAAACATGTGTGCACTTTTTATCCTACTGACCTTAAATAAGGGTTTTTAGCATTTGTTTTTGTATGTTTCACTCGCTTTTTTTCGCTTCTCTAAAGCGTTTATTTTGACTGTGCTGTCAAGTGTGGCAACTTAACCTAATCCAAATTGTGTGTGTTTTGAATGCTTGAGGCTCTGTGAGATGATGGATGCTAGGTGTTCCACAGTACCAATATAAAACATGTTAAAAATTAAATGTCGTCAAAGTGAAATTATTGTTTAGTGTAAGTTTCGTTACGCATTTGTTTATTCTACAAGTACTATAATGTCATGTAAACGTCTTAAATAAATAATAGTACATTATTGCCGTGGCCGGGAAGGAGGCAATTGCAGGCTGAGTATTTGTTTAAACGGACGAGCTTGCGAGTCCGTTTAATTATAATACGAAGCCTGCAATTGCCATTCCGGCTGAGGCTAATATAGTGCTTTCTCAAAAATGGGGGAATAATAAACTTTAAATATCATTGCACAACTTGAAAATATTACAGATTCCCGCCGTTTTTCTTTTTAAACCGAATTGTAAGTGTATTTTTCCGCCGAAAAACGCAAAATATTTGAGACACATAGAAAAACGTCACGTTTGCAACAGAAACATACGAGTTGAATTGGCTGAATACGACCTGTGCCGTCTTTTATATGCCAGTTTCAACTTTTTAAAAAGTTTGGTACTCGACAAATAAAGGAATTTATATGTAACATTCCAGGCGGCCTGCAATGTTTTTTATTTTTTAATTTTGAACTGACCTGAACACTTTACCTTCCAACATGTAGCGACTTATGTACACTTTGCGGGCCATTTTTGAGAAAAATAGCATTGTAGCTGTTGCGCTACAGTTCATGCACCGCTTGATGTTTTTTAAGTGCCCTAAAATCCATGCAGTGTGTTTTCCATATTAAAATAAATATGTATCAAATGTAATGCATTGTGTTAATTACCAATCAGATGCAAAATTACTATTAATCCATTCATGGCCTGGCATGGCTCACTGAGAGCGATTTCCGCGACAAAATGGAAAAATCCTGCTACGCTCTACGGCGTACCACACGTAGCCTAGCGTGGCCTAGGATGGATTAAAACGGCACCACGTCAAAATTTACTCCTCAAACGCAAATGTCCTCGCCAGATTAAATTGTTCTTCAAATTATTATATATATTTTTTTATTTATCAAAAGTACAAAAAAATTAACAATGTTATGTTACTCGCCAAACTGCGATAACAGTTTGTTGGCGAGACCGCGCTCATTTTAACTAGTGTTAAGTACCTATGTTAAAACTAAGTTAGGTATGCTATGTGAACTACATATAATCTTAAACACTAACTTACACACTAAACATGACAATTAGTATATTTATGTATTCAAAACTTTACCCTAGCTAGGGGTAAATATTCGCACCGATCAAATATTTCAATCTAAGCGATTAAACCCGTTATTAAAATGGTTTTGATGCTTTGAATAACGACTAAAAACTGGATACGAGTCTCGTTAAAACTATTCCTATCGCTATATAACTCAGTATACCTCTGTTATTCCAATCCCGTATGATCTATAGGTAATCCTGAATGTTGAAATAAAATTTATATTCTACGCGTGCCCGACCGTTGTCAAATATGAAACGTCATTTCGGAAACGTTGACCGCATTGATATTTTATCTCCGTGCCATAATGCCCCCTTGGGTTTGATTATTGAATAAATTTATATCTGATTTGATTTCCAAGTCAAGTTTTCTCATTCTGGCCATTTTTAGGGTTCCGTACTTCAAAAGGAAAAAAAAAAACGGAACCCTTATAGGATCACTCGTGCGTCTGTCTGTCCGTCTGTCACAGCCGACTTGCTTCGAAGCTACTGTACCGATTGAGTTGAAATTTGGTAAACATATGTAAATTGGTGACCCAAAGATGGACGCGTAAAGTAAATGAATGAATTCTGGGCCACTGTTGGGGGGTAAACTGGAAAATTAAAAAAAAAAAAGGTTTCGCAAACTGTATTGTGTTACATATCAAATGAAAAAGGTTGTTGTAAGCATCACATTTTTTTTTTATAATTTTAGCAAAAACAGATTTAAAATAATTTAGGAAAAAAAACAAAAATTGACAATCCCCCCCACCCCGTTATCTCCGAAACTACTAGGCTTAAAATTCTGAAAAATATCCTTGCCTAAAGATTACAGGAAAACCTATAAGAAGTTTGAGTATTCAAGTAACGGGAAAATTCTCAATATTTTACGGAACCCTCACCACGCGATTTGAACTCGCACTTGTCCGGTTTTTTGGGAATGTATTTAAATGTATCCAAGTTTGCCCTGGGGAGTAAAATTCGCCAGAGCTCCCGAGGCTGTGTTTGTATTGAAAGCGAGGGACCCGCATTCGTCTCTAGCTATCAAACAAAGAATCCTGCCGTCAATAAAGGGACGCAACGCCGCTGCACCAGACGGGACAAGGTGCTTGTCATTCTGCTGCAATACTGCAGGTTACGGTCTCTGCTTACCATCAGGCAAACCGCATGCTTGAAAAATAAAAAAAATACATGCCTACTATATTTTTTAAAGGGCGGACTTATAGCTAAAAAGTATTTTTTACATGTCATCCAATAGGCTAAACAGAAAAGTAAGATTATTTTTCTGAAATTAATTTTCATTTTACAGTTGAAAAGGCCGTACCTACACAACTTACCGTGCCAATTAGCTGGCTATTATGCCACACGGTAGCTGATTGATCTCTTCGAAGCAGTACAGACGTTCAATATTTAGGACAAACAATGTACATAGCGTCGGGGATAGTGCAATACCACGTAACTAGCACTGGTAAATACTGCGTATCTACTATATCAGCCGAAAGATGTCCACTGTTGGACATAGGCTTCCCCCAAAGAGTGCCACAATGACCGGTCCTGTGCCACCCACATCCAGCGGACTCTCGCGATCTTTGTAGCGGAAAGCAGCTCGTCCATTGTTAATCAAACACTTCTATATACTCACTTAATTTACAACTGTTTTAGTAAATTCCGTGCTGTTAGTAGATTTGAAATTATTTTAGAAAAATACTACCTAACTACTGCCAAAAACAATAACTTGTATGACAAATAATGCAATTTCAGCGGCTACCCTAGGATGGCACTCTTTTGTGCTTAATTTTGTCATTGGAAAAGGAACCGTAAGAAAACATGTTTAAAGTACATATTCTTTCGTAGAGCTTAGAAGATTTCCGTCCGATGTGACAATACAAAATTGTAACTAACAGCGGCAAGCTTCGTATTTCAAAAAAGACTAACAGCGCCTCCCAAGCAATTAAAATTGAACTCAACGCTGTGTATTTTAGAGTTGTTTTTAGCTTGCGCAGGTTTGAATGTGTTGTTTTTCAATGTTTGTAAATTGTAACACTTTAGAAAAGTAGAAACTCGAAAATATGAGAAAATGCGGTCATTTTCTGTTATTAGAGGTTGGAGTAGTTTGGAACTAACATTTACTGTTAACGAGTTCAGTTTAACCTATGAAATGGACTGTATTATGTTCTTTCACGTTCAAACTACGTACAAACTCTATAGTAGCAAAACAAAGAGGCACGGCCGTGTAGGTACCATCCTTTTCTCGAAGGCATTCAGGCCATTTTCAACATCCTTTAATTTTGTACTGGCTAAAGCTAGATCCGTGAATTTCCAGTTACATAATATAGGGCATAATGTGGTTTTGATATTCATCATATCAGCCGAAAGACGTCCACTGCTGGACATAGGCCTCCCCCAGAGAGTGCCAAATTGACCGGTCCTGCGCCACCCGCATCCAGCGGACTCCCGCGACCTTTACCAGGTCATCAGTCCACCTTGTGGGGGGCCTACCCACGCCGCGCCTTCCGGTACGTGGTCGCCACTCGTTTTAATATATTATATTCTTAATAGAATTCAATTTGAACTATTAGTTTAAGAACTATTGTCCGTAAGTTCCTTAGTTTTGTCACTGACGTACTCACTGACTTATGATGATCAACATAATTCTAAGATACTTCTAGCAGACCCACAAGCCCCTAATTTTAAATTTAATTTGTTTTTAGCCTATCAATTCATAAAAAAACCTAAAAATATCAGTTTCAGAACGTAAACATACCGTTTCAGAGATATATAAACTGCGTTAGTAAGTTTGTAATCCTATACAAATATATGCGATTACAACGTTACTTTTGCAGTTCCTGCAAATAGTAGGTAATAACAAGGTAGATACAGTGCACTACTTATACGACGTATTTGCAAGCGGTTAGTGTTAGATGGACAATGCACTAGATAACTATACATTCGCACACCCCCGAGCTGTAGACTAACCAATCGCGCCAGGAGCGAAAGAGCGCGTGCTAGTGGCATTAGACTGAGTGGAGTAAGACAGAGAACTTCTGTACTTGAGTTGGTATTTTTACTGTGACCGTTTGGGCAAAATATAACTAACTAGTTGTAAGCACGGCTCCGCCCGCGTATTTCAAAGAACGCAAGCAAACCCGCGAAATAAATCATAACCTATGTCCATCCAGAAAGTTCATTCTACACGCATGTGAAAAAAGAATTGAAATCGGATTAGTAGTTCCTGAGATTACCCAAAACATACAAACTGAAAAAACTACAATCTCATTAGAGTAGAGGAGTAGATTATAGTCGAGGTCGAATTCTAGAAGGTATCGAAATATAATTACTTATTTAGTAAAATACAGGGTGTAACAGAAATGGGTAGCGTATTGCAATTCCAAAAATGCATTTTTATTTTTATTATTATCCTAAACTCTCCCACCCTTCATCCTCGCGTGGGAACGTTGTCATACACAAGCAATATCAACAAAAACAAAGACTGCAATGTAACAAATAAAAAAATAAATGCATATGTGAGTTCACACCCCTTTTTTTTGTCGGAGTGGAAATGCACTTACGCATCCCCCCCCCCAGCCTAGGGAATATGAGGGACTCTCGCCCTCCGGCCAACTCTATTTAAAGATAATGGCGAGGGAGTCTACCCACTAAAACCACGCTGGCGTTTCCGTCTCTGCCGTTAATGGGAGCGCCATGGGATCGCGAGCATATCACCACAACGCCCCCCGATTTATGTTACACACTGTACATGTTTGCCTGTATATCTAATGCTATGACTCACATGGAAGATTAATAGTTATCCCCAAACTGTAATATTTTACGAGTACATTGTCCTTCCAAAAAGCTGGACACTAAGATATTCTACTTGTTAGATAAGACCTTTTTCATAAAAGGGCACAGTATGAATCAGCGATAAACACAAAGGAATGTATTAGTTGATTTATGATCTTCAATACGGGACCTTTCGAGCGGAGCCGGCCCGTACCTAATTCTGTGAGAGGCATGATTTTTTCAGCGGTTTAGCCACTTGATGTAATTTTGGATGAGACTTCCTGTTAATAAATGCGCTCCTACGTATTTTCCGGCTGTATCTTAAGGTACTGATAGACTTCAGAATTATGTAACGAACATTCTAGCGAAAGTTACAAAATATAGGAAAATGAAACGAAATAAACAGGAGCGTTTTAGGGAGCATTCTAGCGAGCATTTTAGTGAGCATTCTAGTGAAACGAAACAAAATTTTCTTCAAGCTTTTTGTCAAGCCGAGCGATTGGGTACATTCTTGTGTATAAAAAATATAATTCTATTTAATCCGTCAGTTAGATTATCAAAAATTTTGGACTCGTATTTTTTATTTTGTCAATTAAACAAAAAATGATGAAGATAAAGCCTGTTAAAGTTCCGCTTGACGTCAAATTATGGTACACTTTTTAGCATAATGTGACGTCACGCGGAACATACAGATTTTATTAGGAAAGTGGCCAATTTTGTTACTGTTCCGCAGCAGCGCTGTCCCTCTCCACCCACAATCTCCCGCATGCCGTTTATACTCCAGGCAAAATACTGTTTCGAAAAACATTAATTTATAATAGCGTTTTTTTTGTTTATTTCATTCTAAAACGTTATTCTAAGATGCTTTATTCAAGAATCCGACAAACTTTCCACCCGGAAGTAATTATATAGATTTAAATTAAACATTCATTTTCTTTTATATTTTATTTATTATTGAATATTTTGAAGCAAATGTAAATGAACCTAAATAAAGATAAAAAATATATTAATATTTATCCGGACTTTTTAGGAGCTAATTAAATATTGATTTTTTTGATGTCTGATTTTTGTTGGATTTTGCCTCTAGGTAACTATTTAATTGATAATATATCCCTTACATTAAAAAAAATAGCTATTATAAATTATTTCCAAATCTGTCATTTTTTCCATACAAATTGTCAGTTCATTGCCTGGACTATTACTAGAGCGTTCGCTATAATCATCGTGAAAATGTTCGGAGCAATGTTTGTCTGTATGCTTGGCTCTGCTCGTTGTTCAATTCGACAAGTTTAAAAACGGCGAATGCTCGATTTTCTGTTACATGTCTGCTCAAGTCTATCAGCACATTTAAAGAAGCCCGGGGTCCGCTTTGACACCTGATCCCAAGGTTTGGCGTAAGCATTAGTTTTATGAAAGCGACTGCCATCTGACCTTTCGGTCTAGAGGAAAAACCTTCTTCTTAAATAAGACCGGTTTAATCACGATCTTTTCCCTTACAGAAAAGCGGCTGTTGAATATCAAATGATATTCCGTGCAAAGGTTTTTTTCCACTGGTACGGTCGACGCCAAAAATACGTTTACACTATTCGCCTTATTGCAATGGAATAAGGTGCAAAAGTGTAAACGTATTTTTGGCGTCAACTGTACGAGCCGGGGTTTGAACCTACGACATCAATTGACAGTTGCGTGCCTTACCGCTTAACTACAGTGGTTCTGTCGTCCTGTTAATCGTCATCTTCATATCAGCCGAAAGACGTACACACAGCTGGACATAGGCCACCCCCAAACAGTGTCGAAGTGATCGGTCCTGCGCCACCCGTATCCACCAGACTCCCGCAATCTTCACAAAAAAAATTGCGAATGTTAAAAAATGTAAACGCGGGAAGAGCACAGCATATCAAGTTGCTATTATAAATATAATTTTGGCGGGCTGCCGTTGCCTTTCATGGTACCTATGGATACACTACATAAATCCGATGAGTGATTTGTTCTAAAGCATATTTATTCCAAATTTCATAATTACAATAACCATGTTCCTCTGAAGGAATTTTTGATATTTCAGGATATTATTATAATACTAACCTAACCTGTTTATATATTCCATTATATTACCGGCGTCCAAATTTACGTTTAGCGGAAAATGGCGTTCGTAATTTTGAAATTTCGGAATAAAATTGGTTTCAGACAATGCCTCTTCGGAATGTTTATGTTTTCCCGGTACCTATTTGTAACATAAGCATCGAGCAACCCTCATTTAAACATCACCATGCTCCATCCAACATCAAACGTGTGAATCAGTGATCTACCAATCCACCTACAATCATGAGGAAAAAGATGAATAATCGCAAAGTTTGAAAGTTATAATGAGACACGTGTAAGGATGGCTAATAAAATTCGTAGGTGTGTGTGTGTGTGAGTAGGTAGATTTATGTGAGGTATAACGCGATATATACTCCAAGCAGAATACGGTTTCGAAAAACATTAATTTATAATAGCGTTTTTTTGTTTATTTCATTCTAAAACATTATTCTAAGATGCTTTATTCAAGAATCCAACAAACTTTCCACCCGGAAGTAATTATATAGATTTAAATTAAACATTCATTGTCTTTTTAATTTTATTTATATTGAATATTTTAAAGCAAATGTAAATGCACCTAAATAAAGATAAAAAAATATTAATATTTATCCGGACTTTTTAGGAGCTAATTAAATATTGATTTTTTTGAAGTCTGATTTTTTGTTGGATTTTGCCTCTAGGTAACTATTTAATTGATAATATATCCATTACATTAAAAAAACTAGCTATTATAAATTATTTCCAAATATGTCATTTTTTCCATACAAGTTGTCAGTTCATTGCCTGGACTAATATGTGGAAAGATATGAAATAAGCTTAATATCATACACAACACGTTTATCTATTACTAATACTAATCTATACCTACTAATAACAAAGTCTGTGAAAAGTAAGTTGTATGTATGTACAAGGACCTCTGATACATAGAACATACGTTCGGGATTAAAATCGGTTATATTACGGTAAGGTTCTAGCGAACGCTCTAGTAAATGCTCGTCAAAAATGTATCATTCATGAAGATGTCAGACTTGACGGTCAGAAATGTGGCTCGGCAAAAAGCTCGAAGCAAATTAAATGTCGTTTCCCTAGAATACTCGCTAGAATGCTCATTAGAATGCTCGCTAAAACGCTAAATTGACGCTGTCCAGTATATCAGTGAGAAGGGTCAGGGCGTGGTGCAGTGGTGAGTGAGATAGAGCACGAGTTCATGCCGCCGGGACAGCAAATAAAGTGTGGCGGCGGGGATGGAGTTGAATACCGGGATAGCACGCACTTAGAGTGTAATGAGAGATAACAAAGAAGGGTTACTACTTAATTTACCCGCGTATTAAACGAAAGAACTATTTTATGAGGGACAAATTCCTTCTGCACTAGAGACAAATGCGAATGTGCCTTTAAATTCCAACAAAACTGGTATATTTCTCCTAAATGCTGATGAGCATTAAAAAAACCGGCCAAGTGCGAGTCGGACTCGCTCACCGAGGGTTCCGTTTCTTTTGATTGCGTTGACATAGAAGTTTGATTTTGTTACAGCTTAAACGTATTATAGACCTGAGTATTTGATATGAATTTCAATTTAATACCTCTACGCGTTCATGAGGAAAGGGGTAGTAACTTTAAAATTATTAAAAATATTTTTATTATATGATGTAACTAAAAATTTACGGTTTTCGCAATTTTTTCTTTATCTGTGCTATAAGACGTTGCTTCGTACCAAATTTCAAGATTCTGAGATCACGGGAAGTACCCTGTAGGTTTTGATTCCCTTGCGAGTTTCGAAAATTTGCGGCATAAACGGCTGTATCTTTTGATTGCGTTAGTTTAGAAGTTTGATTTTTTCACAACTCCAAGTGTAAATTTTAGCTTGATTTCTCCACGCGTTCCTGAGAAAAAGGGTCTTGACAGACGGATGGACAATAAAATAATCCTATAAAAGGGTTCCATTTTTTCCTTTCGAGGTGCGGAACCCTAAAAATGAAAGAATCATCACAACATTTAATACTCCTTATTACAAGGATGCGGATGCCAGAATTTATACAGCTTTCTTTCTTAAGAGCAGCCTTTGCCAAGGTTAAGAATACTTAACCCTAAGTTAAGTGTTAGCCTTGGCGTGATAAAGTGAAACAATGTTCCCTTAAAATGTACACTTGTAGGTAATAAAAAGGAAAGAAAGGAGGGAAAGAATATGCCAACAATGTATTACAAATGAACACACATTAACGTGTCAAAGTTGCGTGTGGGAAATCGCAAAATTAAATATTACTTTTGTGCAAAGTTTAACGATAGTGAATTATAGCAATAATTAACCATTTGTCAGGCATCTAAGGCACATAGTTACAAATATCTTAAAGACTGACATACGTGCAATACAATTATAAAATTAAAAATGGATCATTATTTAGGCGACAAAACAGCGTTTCACCGTTGTGTCGTCAACTCCGGTGTAGAGTTCTGTAGGTTCCCCCGGAACCGCAGAAACACCGACACCCTTCGGCCAGAAATCAGCATACGCGATGGTCTCCTGCAGTGGCCACGGCACGCGCACCACAAACGAGCACGTAGAGGAGCAAACGCAGCTAGAAAACCCTCAGTGAGTAGCCAGTCTTCTGGTGAATATACTCCACCATGTATCCACTCCAAATAAATAAAATAAAAAATGTCGCTGTCAAGGTAATCACGTTGGACCGGCAATCCAGAGACGTCGATTCGATTCCAGCCTGAGCCGCAGCCAGTCACAATATTTTTTTCATTGTGGATCACTCTTGTAACAAAAACACTCTTTTTTATAATTAATACATGTCGGTAAATTTTATTATAAAACTATAATTTTATATTCTTAGTGGGTTACAAAATATATATTCATTAATATTAATTATTAACCTTAACAGTATTTTCTGTAAATCATTAAGCATCTAAACTAACAAAAACACTGTATTGATAAAAAAAATATTATCATAACTGGCCATTATAAAAACTACAACACGGCTAAGAAAAAGCATTAATATCAATTTCAAGCATATACAGATCTTATATTAATGGAGTATTCATATCCATTACTCCATTAAGTTACTAATTACTCCACTGACAAGAGCCTGGCTAAAATATATGATGATGAAGTATTCATATCCCCAGTAGGTACCCAGTAAGTCTTGTCGATGATAAAAAAATAAAAACAAAATCAGCATAGCTGGCCATAAAATAAACTATAGACGAGCGAAAAACGAAAAGAAAATCTAGCGTCCACTATTCTGCGCTGCGCACAACACGTAGCACTCCGTAACTCAGTACCGCGTAGGCCGTCACCTAGACGCTACGTCGCCTGCTACGGCCGCGATCGCTACTGTGTGACTGTAACTACCGTATACTGTGTAACACTAAACCGTGCATTAACTGTGTAACTGTGTTGAAATTCTGTGAAGTGACATTGTGTGGCTTCCGTGTCGTTGAGGTTTGTATTTTTAGTTTTTTTTAATTGAATTAATTTTAAGTAGGTTTGAAGTTTTTGTGTTGTTAATTTTAAAACGGCGTATACCTAATTTGTAATTGTTTGGTTGATTTGAATGTTTTCTTTTGAATAAAAGTATGTTTGTCATTGTCACCGTGCATTTTGAACCCTATTCATTTAAATACCTATGGTTTTTAACATTAAATAAACTCATAACTGGACGACATAAACACGATTGGGAGAAAATATATTTTATGTTTTTCATAATAAACATTTTTATAACAATGGTAATCGACCTTGAGACAGCGATAATCCGTCCCCAATATTCGACAAATACTGCGTCAAATGTCACGGGTTTTACCACATTTCTTTAAGACAGGTACCTAAAGTCTTCGTTTGCTAAATAACAAGAAAAATACTTGTCATAAATATTGTATAGTGTAGTACATCTTTTATTGGTCATAGTCATAGTTTTTATGTATTTTGTATATGTGTATTTTATAATTTGTTCGTTTATACGCCTATTTGCAATATTTTTCTACGAGAAATCTTTGCTTACGAAGCACGTAACACGCAAAAATATTTATATTACAAACACTTTAAAAGTAGGTCGTCGATCAATCGTTCGATGTTAAAATGTTCGCGTTTTACAAGCTGAGCGATTTGAAAGACATTTATATGAAGGAAGTTTATAAACTGCATATTTTCACCTCTTTGTTATGAGGCGAAATATTACTAACCGACTTCAAAAAAGAGGTTCTGAATTCGCCGGAATCTTTTATTTTTTACGTATGTTCCCTGATTACTCGAAGAGGCCTGGACTGATTTGGAAAATTCTTTTTTTGTATGAAAGGTATCCTTCCCAGGTGGCCCATGTCATGATCAGGATCTGATGATGGGGTCCTAGAGAAATCGAGGGAACTCTTCAAATTTTGTAGGCACTCTTGAAGCGATTTGGGTACTGATTTGAAGACGGTTAAAAATTGGTTTTTAAAGTTTATTACATTATCTTTGATTGATATATTTATCTGATTAATGTAGAAGCAACACTGGCAGTCCTTCATTGGCGATAAACGGAAAAAAATAAAGCATTATGATACAAGTGCGGAAAGTAGGTCATTTCCAACGAGTGACGATGATCAAAAACACGACCGTCAGGGAGAGTTTTTGATCGACACAAGTTCGGAATTACCTATCCGCACGTGTAACATACAATATTTGACAATGCATCATGGAAGGTATCAATTCAAATTATAATTTTAGCTTTTCTATGCCTGTGACAACCGGATTCACACCGAGTCGCATTAGTGTTCTGTTGGACCAATTACGATACGGAACACTAATCGCTAATAGAGAAAATGCCTTTACATCCAATATTTGACAGCTGTCATCCCAGTACAATTTGTGTCATCATATGTCATCATTGACGTTTATTGTACCGGGATGACGGCTGTCAAATATCGGCTGTTTAAAAAATCTAATTATTTATAGTGACTTTGCAGCGTGATCTGTAGAACTCGAAAGTCGGTGTTTAAAAAAAATGTTTTCGACATATCGACATAAAATCTTTATAATTATTGACTTGCTCACAAATTTTACGAGAATCAGTTGAGAAATGCGACCTATAGAGGAGAACAGCCGGACAGACATCGGACATACGATATAATTTTTGCCCAAGCTGAAACAGAGAACTTCGTTCGCTTCGCTCGTTCGTACAATTACTCCTGATCGCAGTGTGTGAAATTTCATGCTTGCGTGCGGCTGATACGGTTATGTCTTTTGGCACTCACATTATATGGATCGGATATAAAAGTGGATCTACTGCAAATTATTTGGCACAAGTGTGGACGCAAGCGTTTTTCAACTACGTTTTTTTTTATAAAGTATGCTCTTGGCACAACAAAAACTAATTGCTTGGCCTAAAGCTTGCCAACCGTCTGTCCTCATGTTCGGGGGAGTTTTGTCTGACGCATATTGAAAAAGTTTTTCAAGCCACGGTTAACGTTTGTGGGTAAAATAACGAACACAGTCCCGGGAACGAAAACATCCGCGGCTAATTTAGACAGGTAGATGGATTTATTTTATATGGTTCAATTTTGGATGTTGTTGATCACCTTGCAAAACCGAATGTGGGCGGGCGGAAAATATTTCAAAACCTCTTAGTGTAGTCTAATAAAAATATATGTGCTGCGTTTAATATCAAACCAGGATCTTTTATCACTTAATAGTAATTAATCAGTATATAATTGTTAATTTAAAGTAATATTGAAATGTTTTTAGAATATGGCTAGATAATGCATGTCAAAGGAACATTACTAAACATTAAATAAGTTTGTTTGGCGCTCAGATACGAAACACTAGATAAAAAAGGACAATTAATTGATTATTCGGTAGACCAAAAGTAAGTTAGTGAGATGAATAGAGATGCATTGATATTATCACTTGATTTCACGTTACTTATTGATTCATTAAGTTTTTTTTAAATAAATGAGTTGATTCTAGCAATTAAATCATTTAATAAAAAAAATATTTTTGCTAGACAGGTTACAAGTAAGAAAAGAGAATCGAAGATTCTTCGATAAAAACACTTAGTGTTGCATTAATTAGTTATTTATGGAGTTTTTTTAATTAACTATTGAGTAAATTAAATCGAAAATTATTTGATAAAATTACTTGACTTCGCATTACCTATTTATCTACTTATATTTAAGTATTTTGAATAGTAACTTAATCGATTAACTTATTTTATTAAAATTTATTAGACATCATTTTACATAAGTATTCGTTGTAAATTGTTTTAGGTTAATGTCAATAGAGTTCATAAAATTTCTAAGAATGAGTGCGTATTTTGCCAGACACTAACTGACAAAGTCATTGGCGTCTATGCCTTATATTACAATGATTTATAAAGTCTACAGTAGATCAAAAGGGAAATGGGCAGTATTATGAAGATATTATGTATGTCTTAAACGTATTGAATAATTTCCTTACTAACCGACTTCAAAAAATGGTTGTCTGTAAAGTCAGTTTACGGACGATAATTTTACGTGATACGTCATAAGAAAACATTGATGAAAAATTGCATAACACGTATTTACTCATTTATCGTTAGGAATACTCTTGTAAAGTTTCGAATAAAATAGTCGATCTAATCTTGTTTCCCCATACAAACTTTGGATAATATTACATTCTTGCATAGAAACATCTTTAAAATTATTCGTTAAATATTCGGCATTTGAATCGAATGATTTGGCCGAATATATATTTTACCTGTTAAATTTTTCAACGCAACATAACTTTAGTGTCGAATGTTACGTGTAACAATCCCCGAGTGAACATTTAGTGAAAATAAAAACTACATAAAAAATAAAATGCGTTCACCGCATCCCGCGACAAATTAGCATTTAGGCCTGACTCTACCTCTCCGCTGGGGATCTCGCGTCAAAGAGTACGAGTATTTGGTGATTTATTTTGTATAGCTGACCTACTTTTGCGGAAACCGTTATTTGACAGGGGTCGATTGTGCCACATTTGGAACTTTTGGAACAAGTAGATCCCAAAAAGGCAAAAATGAGACTCAAAATCATAACAAAGGCGCTAATTGACACATAATTAATTATGACGCCACAACTTTATATTCGTAGGTACTAAGAATTGTATGGAAACTCTACTAAATTGCTGAGCTGGACGAGATTTCGGAAAGAGATCGCTGTATAGCGATAAAGCCGCCTCTTGTGTTGTATTTGAAGAGTACTAAGACCAAGAATGATTTCCTTAGCATTCGTACATGAAATGCTAATCCCTTCTGTAGGTACCTATATTATTTAAATAGGGACTCGACTTAAATTCAAAATTGAGAACTCGCTCTTAGTCGGTCGGCTAACTCAATCAAATTTGAACTCTGTGACGTAACACTAAAGCATAAATTAAAAAAAAAAATTAATTACTTACATTTATTTTACACTCCATCAAGAACACCTACTATGGCGTGACCTGTTTGCGTGTATGGTAGATATTTAGCATGAAATATAGTTTTTGTAATTACAATTTTAATAAGTACTTTCGTGTCAGTCAGTCACAAATATTTAACCTATTTGAGACCAGGCAACGCTACGCGTACCACGACATAGTGCGTAGCAGCTTTTTCCCGCTTTATAGCGGCAATTGCTCGAAGACTCATATGAGAGTCATGGGCCTTGAACGGGTTAAGACTCAACACGCTTGAAATTAAAAAAATAACTGCTCTGACTTTGCCGTGGATATATTTGAGGTTGCAATTAATATTATAACTTTGATAAGATAATACCATTTAAAACCGATACCTAGACCCAAAGCCCTTTTCGAGTTAATAAATCATTAACTTGCAGACTCGTTTCATCTCATTTTAATTATAGCAAATAATCTTCTGAGACTTTCTTCATAAAATATTCTAATTATCAAATATTTAAAGATAAATTTGAATTTGAATTTCACATAAAGAGGAAAAAATGGTTTCATTAACTATGATTGTAATTAATGAATCGTCGTTGGTATTAATAAAGGTAATGGACTGCGAGAAGAAAAAATGTGAACGAAAATAAATAAATAGCAGTAAATCTTTTGTCTGCCTTTGGATAATGATCACACTTCGTCATATTTCTTCTTTCTATGAAGAAATGCGTAGGTTGGTATGGTTTTTGTTGCATACCTGGTATAGCAATGTTTTCTCCAGTCGCGCGGCTCCGGTATTATCCGTATTCCGGTATTATATTATTATATGTCCGGTATTACATAGAACTCAGGTCGGGGCCGAAAAGTTCTCGAGTGGCGACCACGTAACGGCAGGCGCAGCGTAGACCCCCCACGAGGTGGACTGGTGACCTGTTTTGGTCATTTGGGGAGTGGGTAGTCAACGTGACAAAATGTTTAATGGTTGGAATGTGCAGGGGTCATAATGTCCAGATGGACCGGCTGTCTATGTGGCAAAAAGTATGAACGTCAAAATGTGCAATGTTAAAATGGCCTGGAGTTAAAATGTGTTCGGGTCCAATCGAACAAATGACATAATGTATAATAGCTAACGTGAACACGTGCTTAAATGCATCAAGGTAAAAACGTACATGAGTCGAAAGGTATAAGCGACACCACGTGCATGTGTCAAAATGTCCAGCTTAAATTACGTTACGTACCTACTTACTCTCTTCAAAGCATTCAAGCTATCTCTGTCAATTGATATTGTAATAATGTGTCGTTAATCATTTATTTAATCGTATGGCGAAAGATTAGTTGTAGGAATTTATAAATCTATATCCAGGTTACGCCTCTTGTACCAAATTTATATAGAGGTCAGTGTGTCGTAATAATTTTCCATAACACAACAAGAGTGTCATACTATCTGGCGGTGACACGGTGTCGTAAAACTCATATCAAAAAAATTACGAAAAATGTAACAAAGTGTACGTCAATTAAAAAAAAATGTACTAAGCTTATATACCAGAAAACAATGATTAATCTGTCCCCGCTAGGAAGTATTGATCTTTTTGACAGTTGTTCATTTAGACTTAAGCACGTTATATCAATCGAGCATTCTGTCTATCACACCTTTTGTTGTACTTGCATTTTGAAATGTATACCATTTGTCACTAAATCATTGTGACCATGATGATATGTACATTTTGACACCGGGGCATTATGACGTTCATACTTTTTGCCACATAGACAGCCGGTCCATCTGGACATTTTGACCCCTGCACATTCCAACCATTAAACATTTTGTCACTTTGACTACCCACTCCCCAAATGGGCTAAATGCAGTGCACTAACTGGGGGAGGGACTGGAGGGATGACAAACCATCTCACTCTAATCAGTGCAGTTAGTGCACTGCATTTAGACAGGTCTAATTTAGACCTTTAAAAGGCCGCTTTAGTTACGTACCTAGTTCATCATCATCATCATCATCATATCAGCCGAAAGACGTCCACTGCTGGACACAGACCTCCCAAAGAGTGCCAAATTGACGTACCTAGTTATATATACTATATTGTTGTGATATACCTAACATTGTAATTGATTTATATTTGCAATCGGTATGTTTGGTATTAATTAAATGAATGAGTATGAATATGAGTAAAATTTTAATGTTAATATCGAGTCCATAGTTCTCTTTCGTCTTACCGTGCGATGAAAAATCCGAGCCCTGACGATGATGATAGTAGTTTACCCTAAAAAAAAATTGGTTCCTGTTATCATTAATGAATCCAATTTTTACCTGATCCTTCGCACTTCTGGTAATTTGTACGTTTTGATCAATTCAAAAATTAAGTGGACAAAACTTGTGAATATTTACGATGTTAAATATGGTGATGACCTACGTGAACCCCACTTGATATTTCAATTAATTATGCAACAGCAATACAGCATAGTTTCCAGTGTATCTTTTACATAGTTGATTACACAATAAAATAATTGGATAAGCACCCTTATACGTCAGTTGGTACGTAACTTGTGTATCTTGTGATACAGTATTTTTCACGATTTACTGTAAATCGGCACAAATGGAAAATCGTCAAAACTTTTTTTATGACCACTTTTTGTGTTGTTAAAAATTAACCTAGGCTTAAAGGATTTATGGCAGTTTAAAATGACGTTTAATGCGACACGGTACAAAGGTGTTAAGCCTCGTGTGAGGCCGACCGTACTAGTGCCTATAGTTTTTATCAATTCAGTAGAAGGAACGTCAGTTATGATATGCTTTTATTATTCCTATTTTATTTATCAATTTTGTTTGTAGTATTTAAAACAATGAATTGAGATTATGTTGTATTAAAAAAGTATAGGTATAACACCTTAATTATAAAAAATAATCTTAGTTACAATGTTAACAAAAACCTTGTTAAAGCAGTGTCAAAAATTAACACATATATATTTACTTCGAAATTATAATAATCATTTAATATGCTGATGAAATATACTAACTCGACGAGACGTCAATTAGTAAAATTACTGTCATCGTGCTAATAAAGTTTATTAGTGATTCTGATAGAAATTAAATTAACAACTCTGATTCATCATATCAGCCGAAAGACGTCCACTGCTGGACATAGGCCTCCCCCAAAGAGTGCTAAATCGACCGGTTCTGCGCCACCCGCATCCAGCGGACTCCCGCGACCTTTACCAGGGTATCAGTCCACCTTGCCTCGCAGTTCATCGGGCCTACCCACGCTGCGCCTTCCGGTACGTGGTCACCACTCGAGAAACTTTCCACCCCAACGGCCCTCGGTTCTACGTGCAATGCATCCCACCCACTGCCACTTAAGTATAGTGATTCGGAGGGCTATATCGTTTACCTTGGTTCTGCTGCGGATAGCCTCATTTCTGATGCGATCACGCAGAGAAACTCCCAACATAGCCCTCTCCATTGCCTTTTGGGTGACTTTGAGCCTTCTTATGAAGCCCATAGTAAGCGACCACGTTTCAGTGCCATACTTTTAAAATATAGGTTTAAAAATAAAATACACAAGTGACGTACCTAGCCTTTAACGTACGCTCTTTTATGTATACAGGATGTGCTCGGACCAGCACTCATACCGCATCCGGCCGATAGCCAACTTTAGCTGCGTTATTTATAAAATGTTTTCATTGCAGAATTAATTTTTAAATTAATCAAAAATGGCAGATATAAACGTTACAGTTTGTTACTGGTTAGCTACTGTTGTTGCATAAATTGAATACCAAATGAAATGAGACCTAACCCTTATATATTGAAAGAGCGGCTGCTTTTTCAGCAACATTTTGTACATATTGTTGAATCCTTGAGAATATTTAGGGCCTGAACTATTAATTGGGATGTAACAATTTATAACTAGTTGGTCTGTGAGCTGTAGAACTCGCGACTCTCGCGAGCATGTCTTTTTTTTCAACTTTTTTTTAATTTTTTTTTCGAAAAAATGAATCGACAAAAAAATCTATACATATACTGTAACACCAATATCAAATACGAGGATACGTCGCGCCCTCTAGCGAGGAGGACCCGACATAGATGACGCTAGCTCACCGCCTGCGCGCAACATTATTTACTATGGAGATGCTCCGGATTGCACTGCTCCTCAATAGATGGCGCTGCCATCGATTTAGATGGCGCTATCGTTTGTTTCCCGTAGATTCATGACCTCCGAAGCAGAAACTTGATTAAATCGTACTTCTAGTAGGGACAAGATCCAGGCACGGTTGTTTCCCGTAGATTCATGACCTCCGAAGCAGAAACTTGATTAAATTGTACTTCTAGTAGGGACAACATCCAGGCACGCTGAGCGCTCCCACCACAGTTGGGACGTATTGGTGTCCTAAGACTAGTATTACGTTACTGACCCATAGCGCACTTCCACCCTGTTGGGATGGTCAAATTGAATGATTGAATTTGCTAACAAAATTCCACGAGAATAGGATGAGAAATGCGACCCGTAGAGGAGCACAGCCAGACATCTCGACATTTGGGCATACGTAAGAATTTTGGCCTAACTCGCTCGTTCAAAAAGCAGAAAAGAAAAATGAGCCTAACCCGGGTTTAAAAAAGGTCGACTAGTAAGTAAGTGTCACCTAAAACTAAGTCTCCACTGTCACCCAGTAGAACTGAGTATTCTTTTGTATTTGTAAGAATCTAAAATCGATCCAATTTTCCTTAAAAGTTGTGAAATCCTGCATACAATACAATACAAATACTCTTTATTGCACACCTGACACAAACAAAGCAGTTAGAGAGAGAAACAATACAATAACATGTAGGTAGAGGTACATAATGCCAGTTAAGGCTTAAAGCTAAAATAATTGCATAGAAATGTGTCTACTTCTGGTATGATTTAAAACAATTTATGACCTACATACGGTAATTAAAAGTCTGGAAACATTATACGCGGAACATTACAGCATCGATAGTCTATTTGAGAAAAGGAAAAAAAAGCCCCCTCAAACCCCCCTGTGACCCAAACGTGAAAATTACCAAATCTAAGACTAGAATCCAGAGATTACGAAAGTTAGACCAAAAATGGATAGCAGCTGATATAAATATCCATAACGTCACTCAAAACGATGGGTGAAGAGACCTTCTATTTATTTAAATTCTTAAAAAAAATACATTTCATATTGAAAACCTGAATTATACAACAGTTAACTCATTTAACAATATTGTGATCGAGTAACTACAATCCAAACAACGCTCACATTGAAAATATTAAAAGCATAATCTAATCGAGAATCAGGATCAAAAAATCTGCTAAATTACGATTACAACTAATTATACGATTATGTTTCAAACTCTGTAATAGTGCTATTACACAGGCATGACTGGAGCGGTCATTATAATGTAATCATCATTTACCACTGAATTGCAGGAAATTCTAAGTCCCGTAAAACTTAATGGCAGTTAATAGTTCATTAGGTACGCATAACAATAGGACAATGCTAACGATTTGAATAGGAACGGGATAGAAAACTCTTAAAATGGTTATGATTGATTAACATCGGCTGAAACAAAAAAAAAATGTTTAGTAAAACGGACCATTTGGTAGGTAGGAGTTATTTATAGTTCCTAAAAGAATAAAATAATGTCAATCTAAAACAGAAACATGGTTGTACAACAAATATTTTTTATAGTTTTTTGAAGTTATGGGACGTTTAAAGTGCAAAAGTTGAGAAAAGTGCATTCAAAGTTCATGGTCGTCAACTACAAACATCTACTGCAAAGTAACAGTGATGAAAAAAATTTTTTTTTTTTTAGAAACATTGACTACTTTAATGTGTACAAGAGTTGAACAAGAAAATTTGAAAGAATATCGACATTTATTAATGACAAACAATTAAAACTTGCACACGGATATTGCTGATGCTAGCTTTACAGCCAGCGATGCAGAATCCATTCAGTGATGGCACGGTAAGTAAGTAAACACTAGTAGATAATTATACAAAATAAAACACATACTAAGAGAAATTCAATTTCATATAACATTCCCCACGCCTCGCCTATTTAAAGAGGCGAAGTCACGACACCCGCAAAATTGGAACAAAGCGTGACCACAGGCGTTAAATTTGAACATTTGACTGACATGAAATTATGGATACGGAGGGGCGGGATACGATATTGCCACAATAATATTCCATGCTCATCGCCCACATGACAGATTTTGGAGGATGTTTGAATACGATTTACGTCGTATACCCATGTGCATTTAAAATGCCAAGGACGTATATTGCTGCAATAGGCATGTGACCTCATGTTAAAATTGATAACGTAGTGTTGGTAAATGTATAGTAAACCATCAAATTATTGTAATAAAGTATAAATTACAAAATATAATGAAAATCATACAAAGTTTTCTAATAAGAGAGAGACGGATAGTGCGAGAAAAATCGAGAGAGCTCGCGCGCCGCCTATTGATAGCCGTGTTGCTGTTGGGGGACCTCACAGAAGACGCGCTTTCAGAGGTGCTGTGTCCCTGGTAACGCGTGAGAACTCCCGAGGAAGCGCTGTGATGACAGTAAGGAATCCGTATTTGTCTGTAGCTCACAACGAATCTTTAAATCGATAAAGGGTTGGAGACGCTCTGTGATTTTTCTGGTGTCACTAGCGTCCTTAAGTCACAACCATGCCACACATATATCTGCTACCATCAGGCAGGACGTATGCTTGTTTGCCAACGTCATAGTTAACAAAAAACTTCTTGATTTGATTCTAAAATGATAAGCTAAGGCTTGTTCACGAAAAAAGTAGCCACCGTTGTATAATTCAGGTTTTCAATATGAAATGATTACTTTTAAAGAATTTAATTAAAAGGAAGGTCTCTTCAACTATAGTTTTGAGTGGCGTTATGGATATTTTTATCAGCTGCTATCCATTTTTGGGCTAACTTTCGAAATAACTTGATTGTAGTCTTAAGTTTTGTAATTTTCACGTTTGGGTCATACAGGTTATTTTTTTCCTTTACTCAAATAGATTATCGATGCTAAAATGTCCCGCAAATATCTTTCCAGACTCTTAATTACCATGTGCAGGTCATAAATTGTTTTAAATCCTGCCAGAAGTAGACACATTTCTATGCAATCATTTTAGCTTTAAGACATAGAAGATAATAATAAATAATAAATATCGTGGGACAATTCACACCAATTGATCTAGTCCCAAACTAGGCAAAGCCCGTACTATGGGTACTAGACGACGGATAAACATACTAATACAGATAAATACATACTTAAATAGATATTAAACATCCAAGACTCGAGAACAAACATTCGTATTCATCATACAAATATCTGCCCCGACCGGGGATCGAACCCGGGACCTCAAGCTTCATAGTCAGGTTCTCTAACCACCAGGCTATTCGGTCGTCAGGTAAGCTTCGACTTTCAACGTATGTAGATTTTAGGTTCATTTAATTCATATTCACCTTTTCACTCTAAATCATCATAGAATTTACGTTTAAATAATGTAAAAATGGAAGGCCGGAATAATTTCCAGCTCGCCATACAACCAAAGAGATTTTTCATAAATTACACTGCCAACGTAAAACACGATACACCGAAAATAAAAGACTGCAAAATATAGTGGCCAGTTTCAGGAAAATTAACATTTTCCTAGCGTTACTCGTCTTTGTAGACAACTTGAAAAAATCAGCGTTTTTCATGCTCCTCGGGTACAAAATAAAATAGTTCGCTGAACAATGGAATTAAAACTGGGAGAGGCTGACGGGCTGCTAACTTGTCAAGCCTTTGTAGTTCATGAGAGCTTGGTACTTGAGGTCTAATGAAATTGGTTGTGTACGGAAAATGGAGGAAGTTTTACTTAACTTCAGCTAAGAGTGGTTTGAGTTTTATGATTCAAAAACCGGACAGTGCGAGTTCAACTCGCGTGATGAGGGTTCCGTATAAATGTAAACACTAGTTGACACACAATACTTACCGAAAGTAATGTACGAAGATATCATAATTCCTTTCGCAGCGGAAGTGAGAAATATGGGCTTGATTATGAATAGTGGTTTCACCTGGGCACCTCAGGTGTCTGTCGTTAGCCGCAAGATCACCAATATGCTGTGATTCTTTTATAGGTTTAAGAACTTTCTCCCAGTCAGCACGAAAACTCTGCTAATTCAAGCGTTGGTATTACCTGTTATTGATTATGCTGATGTGTGTTACTCCAACATTACCCAGGAGCTCCTAAGTAGACTGGACATAAATAAAAAATAAATAAACTCAAACATATCATGGTGTCTACGTAATTTCAGAAGCAAGTGCAAGAGTAAAATTGCTATGCTCTAAGCATCAGGCGCTCTATACAAAATACAAAATATTGAGAATTTTCCCGTTACTTTGAATACTCAAACTTCTTATAGGTTTTCCTGTAATAATAAAGGCAAGGAACTATTTTCCATATTTTTTTCAGAATTTTCAGCCTGGTAGTTTCGGAGATAAGGGATAACTTCAAATCTGTTTTTGCTAAAATTATATGTTGTGTACGGAAAATGAAGGAAGTTTTGCTTAACTTCAGCTAAGAGTGGTTTGAGTTTTATGATTCAAAAATTCAAAAGTTGGCAAATATTGGAAACTTACAAAAGAGGCTGCGCGCCGATTTTGGCCAGTATCTGCTTACCATCAGGCAGACACTGTCACCACTTGTTTGCCACCGTCATGGTAAAAATAATCTCCAATCAGGCCTCTGACTTCAGCTCAGTAAAACATTTTTTTTTAACAAATAAAAAAACATTGCTTTTGCTTAGTTTTCGATAGTTTCGATTTGTGTAGGATTGTCTCCACATATTTATTTTCTGTGTGTACCTACGTATTACTTTTGATGTTATTACCATACTTAAGCAAAAACGTACCCTACACGTCATTAGCATTAACACATTAATCAGGTCGATCGTCATCGCAATAAAACACAGACTTACCCCAATCAGGGCCCAGATGCCATTACGCACGCCGCATGAGCCGAGAAAAAAAACGGACGGACAAGTGGACCCAATAGATGGGTAGTTTCAATTAATGAAACCGTGAAGTGCTGGCATATGTGTGGCGGAAAGGCGGTACATATATAAAAGTAACGGGGTAAAGCTTTTACTACACCGGCTGGTCGATTGTGTTACGTTTTGTACGTGCGTTCGTATGGGAAAATGACAGTGTATTTGTTCTAACGCTTGTTGAAAAAGTTAGGCAACTACCCCTGTGGTGTCCGCTTAAAGTACTTACGAGTGTACTAACAGATTGGTACTTTGGTATTTGTCGTCATTATTTAAATTTCTTTATTAATATTTTTTTATTGTACAAATATCTAGTGAGACAAATCACTTTCAGTAGTTCTATCTTCGAGGACGCATTCCACTACTTTTCATTGCGTATTAGTTTGTTTTTCATCCATTGTTTAGGTATGTAGTAGACCAATAGAAGAAACTTTATCGTTTTAAATTAAGGTAAGTAGGCACTCGTCAACCGCGTAACAAATATCCAATTCCGACACGTCACACACTCGGTTGCTCCGTGTATGTTCCCCTTTCTAAATATTTACGTTGAAAATATAGGCATTGATGTACATAATATATTATTTCAATCTTTGTTGGGTCGGGTAAAGGAGATAGATTAGGAGAGCTGTCAGTTCATGAATGAATGAATGAACGAATTGCAAAAATCCTAAAACAAAATTGTAAAACATAAACGATGCCACATAACGTGGCATCAAGCTTAGGGTGTGGTCGGTGCTCAACGGTTTGGTTCATTTTCATGTACTTACTTCAAAAATTTACTTAAATGCTTAGCTCCAAAAATTACAATATTTTAAGTTCAGTTCCAGGAAAGCTTTTAAAAAAGTCTAAAATTACATTAAGTACATTTAAACAGAAAATCAGCCCAAATATCAGTGACTGATCTAGTAAAACCTGTAGTATTTTAACAAATCCGGTACATAATACTGGTATAAAACATGACCGGCAGAAACGATGGCCTCATTTGCCGCAAACTAAAAGAAGCGGGCCGGATATGGGCCATTTTTCCGACTGCCTCTGTGCTAAGATCGTTTGCTCTATCAGGTTAAGCCGATATCCGGTTGGAATAAATACAAACTCACTTACGATTGAAATACAAACCGAAAGAAATAAAGACCTTTTTTACGTCTATTTAGAGAAAATTAGGAAATAAAACGTCTCGGATTGCTTTACTTATTTATGAAATCATTGGGAATACAGAAAAAATATAAAAATGTTTTTCCACTAACCTTTATGCTTCATAAATTGACATCTTTCCGATCCGTCTCAACGGTCTCAACTATAGAAAGAAATTCTTCAACTTGTGTTCCTAATGTGACATTTGATAGACACTGGAAATGTCAAAGTAAGCCAATTATAACTCGGGGAAAACTTATTGGAGTCAAAACAAAAACGGGTAGGTAGAGTTTTGGTGAATTACCAACACAACAACCTTGTAAAATATAACATGAGGCATTTGCAATATTTTCTAAACATTACAAAAAAGAAGGTCTGAATAATTCATGGATGTGTTATATTATTATATTTTTTCCTTGATATTCACCACGTTTATCAGATATTTAAGAAGATCTTTCCGTTTTTCATAGATTACACTTTAAGATTTGAGCGAAATTAACATGATTCTCGAGGGATTCTCATTCTGATATCATAGTTAGTAGAGGCTGACTAACGCCCTCAGCACTCTTTTTCTAAAACAATATTTATACTATATTTGTAATTAGTTTCGAGTCGTTGCTTGGTCTAGAACGGGTTAAAACTTACAAGAATCCCAACCGTTCACCGATAGTTCCATTCAGTTCGTCCGTTTTATCACTGGCTGAAAAAGGACGCAAAAATTGATCAGCCTGATTGAATTGAGGCAAAGGAACGAATAAAGACTAGTGAAAGCGTTTAAATAATACACGGAGGACAGTCGAGATTCTAGGATCATTTTCTTTTGATCACAGAAAGATGTCAGATAAAAGCAAACTTAGAGCCGTTATACATTTATTTACCTTTTCTAACGGGATTTGTTGGGTTTGGAGGTGAAAAAAGGTTGAAGCTTGGTTACTAGGGATGATACAATTGTAAGCCTTTAAAAGCTTGTCTCAAAAATATTTTTTGATAGAAACTGTTTTTGTAAATTTGTCAACGGTTGTACCTACTAAATAAGTTGTTTATGATTGGTCTACTATATAAGTTGATAATATATCTTGCACGTTGCATTCCTTTCCACAAATGAGATCAAATGACCGACGTCATTATATCAAATAATGATCTAGTTATTTTTACCTCGATCCGGCTTTTAATACTCACACGAGCTACTATAATTTTACTTCATCATTATTTTCTTATATCAATAAATCAGGAGGAGACGCCATATTGAATAAAAACGTTTATTTAGATATGTTTTTATTCCGAGTTCTCACTGATCTCCTTATAACAGATTTTTTTGCAAAACATGAAAAGGTGTATATTTTATTTTATTTTATATATTAGTCACTCGTCAACAACGCCAAACAATAAATGTGCCTAATATTTCCGCCAATCTTTAGGCACGGATATTTTTTGCCGATTTTCCGCATTCATTCCCCCTACTTATTCTGCAGGTATGGTATTTGCTCTTTTCTATTCAATAGAAATATCTTTTATTGAAATGTGAGCATTTTTGTTTGACATTTTCTTGATAAGAAAACGATGTGCCCGTATTATTCGCACGTTGCTATGGCGGTATGCCAACATGGATACTTAGTATTATTTCGCGAAACAATATTGGAACTGGTAGGCAGCTCTGAATAGTAAGATTACAGACAGTAAATGCTTTTGTTTTCATATATTTTCTGGGGGAAAATGAGCAGACAACATAACTAATGTAATGGGGGTTTTTAAACCTGCAGTCATATTATTGTACCCGCCAAGACAAGCGTTTATCATATCACAAACCTTTGCTGTCTTTTTGACAGTATTTGTCAAAATTCACGAATCAATAATAATTAAATGTTAATGAAGAATTTTTACACCTCTTTCAATACAGTGCTGCTCTAATGTTGCTAAAAAGTGTAATTGCAATACAACTAACTCTTTTTTGCCTTTCTGTCTGTTTATATCTTTGTAACTTTTACAAAATGTGAAATATATATATATATATATATATAATGTTCCCTTTTTAGAAAAACTAATGCATCAGAGACCCTTTTACGCAAGAGTAATAATCTGAATCAAGGCTCCTGACCTGCAATTTTAGTCTTCGTTAATGACTAATCCCAATTGGTTGCTTAAGCTTTTTCATCAAACATAAACGTTTAATCACCTTACCTCCCAAAGTGCCAACCCTAATCAGTCCACAAGACAATCGCGCTAACATCCTTTCTGAAACAATCAACCCGTCCCACTCCCGCTGATGTAAGGACTAGTGTCAGAAAAAGACGGAAAACTCCTAAACTCAATTAACTGTATTCGTTGTAACAGCTTTTACGATGTCACCCTACATCGGGCAAGTAATCTGTCCCAGTTGGAGCTAGGGATGTGACAAGTTTATCGCTGATTATTTCTTGGAACGTGAAGATACACTCAAGTGGGAGGAAAATGGGTTGAAATTATTTTCAGAGTGTACTTATTCGTTTTATATAATTATTGTCCATATTACAAATATACGGAAGAGCTCCGTTTACTAAAACATGTGCCGCAAACGGACATGCAGATTGTTAGTTTTACAAGAGAGATATATTTCTGGAACGTTGATGTTACGATCATGCGCAGAGTGTCTTTTAACTTGATTTTGTAGTTTGCGTGTTTTTAGTTTTGATTATTATTTTTCGTTTCCTTAATTGTCATTTTGTTTTTATTTTATTTTTTGTGTGATTATACATAATTTTACGCATTTCATGTATTTTTTATTTTCTTTCTTTTGATATTATCATGTGATTATGTGTTACCTACCGTGTTCTCACTGGATATACCCACCAGAAGACCGGCGCTGGCTGCAAAGCCAGCATCATGCTGAGTTGGGCACATTTTCGTGACACAGCACAGATTCACTTTTTCTTTTGTCTTTGTCTTGTATTAGTGTTTCACGAATAAATGTTTGATTTTGATTCTGATTCATAGTAATTATAATTATGTGACTGCTCGTCAAACTACTTACCTTATAACAAATAAATATTTATCCTCAGTTTTGATTTTTATACGTACTTACCTATTTTGGAATGCTTGCTTCTGGTGATTTTCTAACCTTTTCAGTAATATCACCATATTTTTAAGATCTCGATTATTGTCTTTAGAATATAGTATCCAACTTCTTCTATGTTTCCCTATTGAATTCTATATAATATAACGATTTTATTATTTCTTTCATTTATTCCATGTTGGTTCTTCTATTGGCTTCCACTTTTCTTTATCCTGATGTATTTCTCCCTGTTTTAATTAAAAAAGACAATCATCATTCTCGTAGCGTTTTTCCATGTAGTGCTCAAACGAATCTGGGATTTGCTTTAGGAATTTAAAAACTACCATAACATAGCATTTGTTGAAATCCACCATAGTGTTTTTGAAACAGATTGGGTACGGTGTCAGCTGTCATCCTAGTACAATTTATGTAATATTTCACGTTTATAGGTTATTAATTGTACCGGTAATACAAATATATATATATATATATATATATATATATATATATATATGTTTTTAATGAAGTTTAATGCAGTTTCAATAAAATTACACTTAGTCAAATAACCCGCCCCGTGTCATTCCGGGTGCAAAGGTGCCCATCACACTCGCTGCATTGCCGCGTTGAATCGCGATCGACAACCTTTGCAACAGGAATGACCCGGAACGGGAGTCATGCCCTCTCAGTCGCAAACGGCGCCCAACTTCCGCCAAGAATGTTCTGGCCTCTGAGCACCAGCAACCCATCGTCTTCACCGCCAGAGGGACAAACAAATAATTGTTCAACGCTGAGTATTTGTCCCGCTTTCTGAGCGCAGCCGCCTCAGCAGCAGTTCCTGCTGTCCCGGTGGTGCGACCAAAGTGCTCACACAAGTGGCGTCCCACAGTAGGCATTTACCCTTCTGCCATGGCACCAGGGTCAAGACATCTGGCCTTTTGCCATCCGACCGGTTTAGGCCTGAGGGCTCCAGCACACATGGAATATTGGCCGAGACTAACGCCCTCCGGACAATGTCGTGTGTTTTTAATTCGGACCTAAATAGCTTAGCATAGCTTGTTAGTAGGGGCTTATTAACTAGGTTAGTAGAGTTCAAATTGGGTCACACTTTTTAATTGCCCTACCCATAACTTAATTATAGGGCAATCCGAGCTTTCTGCAACCCAGATCATAGCTGTCACCGTATCCAAGCTGTATGAAAAAGCACTATAGTAGTAGTAAACGCAACTTTAATCAATAAGAGTAGGTCTAGGTACATCACTATTGGACGAGTTTATTTGATCAAGTGCCTATCTGAGTACGTATCAATCGTTTTAACAAGCGGGTTAGTAAATTGAATGAGATTCAATATGCCGTGTTCCAGTTTCGATTTTAGCATTTTTCCAAAAAACATGTGTGGAAGAATTGTGTTAATACTGCGTACTTATTTTCAAGCAAATAAATCCATTGCGAATTTTAGTAATTACAGAAATTGATTACAAAACGTTACATGCCTCAGAATGTAGGTATTCAAAGGGCGACAGCTCTGTGATTTGAGGATTTCTTTATAACTGCCCGTGTTGACTACAACATTTTATGTCTCCCCTGGCCAGGAAGTGGGTTTTTCTACACGTAGCAAAAAATATATATCTTTCCAGTAGATTGCCATGGATTGAAATAAATTAAATACGTATTTTTTATGACAAATAAATTGTCATGATTCGAAAACTATAAATAAAATAATATTTTAAAAGTAAAATCCGTTTACAATACCAATAAAACATGAAAATCACCAGAACGACAAATATACTGCATAAATATTGTCCGCAAAACCGGGATATTCCTTACGTTAGGTTTATTATGTATTTTATTTGGCACTTTATGGCGAACGTAACGACTGGAGCGCCATTTTGTTTTGATGAGCCATTTATAGCTCTAGTTTATCTTATTAACCGATAAGATTAACGTAGGCAATTTGTTGATAAATTAAAGCTGTTGTAAAAGAGTTATGATGGATTAAATGCGGCCGACGTATGTATGGTCTGTGTTAACTTGAGAGCAAACTAATCTAGCCAGCATTGCAAGTTTCACATTTATATAATTTCTGTTAGGACCGTGGGGTAGTTATCATCCATCACCAAGCAAATTTTGCGCCCTATTATCAATCATCAACGGTCGCGAACTTCACCAGATAATTCTTTGGGTTTTTTCATCACGTGTGTGACTGGCACACCTCGCCCTACATAATCAGAGAGGCCACGCGATCGCTTGTCATCTACCTTCCCAACCAATACCAAACAATTTGTTCGTTTCTCGGGCTATGAGGTCAAATTAGCTACGAACTCTTTATATAAAATTTTGCCGCCCCATCAAACTAATTTAATGCGGGCGATGACATCGTGGTCATTTATCACAATTCGTTACGGTTTTTACTGAAATCACAATAATCTGAAGAAGGCGTGGCTTGATTTCCTTGCTCCGAAATAAAATAAAACTTACAAGTTTCTGTCCTGCTTAATAACGATGCACTACGAGGGTTTCGACGTTAGACTTTCTAGTTATATAACACTTTGGCAACAATATTTTTTTTTTATTATCGCGATTATATTGACTGCGCTTAATGTGTCTGTAGTAATTTAATGCGCACATACCATTCTCAGGGTGCACTGACCGCAACAGGTGAGCATGAATGTTTTTACATGAATCAGCTCCTCCCAGTTATGTTGGCACGTACTGTATCTTGTCCTGTGTCCTTTATTAAAAATTTGAATTGACGAGTTAAGAATAAAAATATACTAAAAGCCGATATAGAATTCGTCTTGGCATGCTATTTCAGTGAAGCGAAAATATTGTGCACGCTACATTGATGTTCGCAAGTTTTCACTTGCGAATCTAAGGTTCACTGAATAGAAATATTATATATCGCAAAGCCGTAACTCAGATACTTTCAATATCCAACCTTGTTTCTAAAAGGGTATACGAGTATTGATGGAGAAAAGTCTATCCAGTTACCCCTTTCCTATGCCCAGTGTGAAGTGGGGTCAGCTCTAAAATAGGTTTGCGTTTTTGAACCTTATTTCTTAGCGATAAGTTCCAAAGTACATATTTACAGACGCGGCTGTACGAGTATCACGCCTCAGAAATGTTTATTCGGTAAAATTCTGTAAATTTCTCAAGCTCACGTTTTAGCGTTAGGTACATTTAATTTAAAATTTTATGTAATAGGAATTAAGGCTAATATTCAGTTGTATCGATAATTTAGGTAGGATTGGAAGATTATCTGGATTTTATTTGCCTTGAAATACGAGTTATCAATTTGAAGTTGTTTAGACTCAGACCGAAGTTTATTTTAGTTTCTAATTAGGGTACCTATATATTGCTTTACACGGCATTCGTAATAACAGCAAAGCTACTATCAAACAAGTAAACAGTAATGCCATATACATATTGTATATGCCATAGTACAGGCTTTGCCTGGTTTGGGACTAGATCAATTGGTGTGAATTGTCCAACGATATTTATTTATTTATTTATTTATGCAATTGGGATTTAGGTAAACGACCCAGTGCTTACTGTCCCTTGATATGATTAAAGATTATACGCGTACGAAGTCACGGGAAAAAACTAATGTCATTATAATGTGAACACATTATTTTGAAGATGGTTGTCGGAAATAATGCTAATTAATACGAATCTATCCAATAAGCCTTAAACTTCAAGGCAAAACTTCTAACTATTAAGGGGTTTCAAATTAAACATTTGTTAAGGCTGTGTCTGTATGCTTAGGCTCTTTATCGGGAGGGCTCTTTGGCAACAAAGCATTTTGATCATTGTCTTTAACCGTATATGGACGTACCTACATAGTGTCTTGGCTTTCTAATTAGTTTAAAACTTCCGACGAACGGTACAGCTGTATTTAGATCTAAGGGATTTCATGGGTGTGGTCTTGTTTGTTAGTAGGTATAAAGTTTTTGTTACAAGCTTTTATTTTACTTGACCTGTTCATTTGTTAGTTTGTTTGGGGCAAATCTTGTGGGCACTTCTGGCTGACCGATTGAGCTGTTTTGGGTGTAAGTATATAGTTTGGATGACAAGTAATATTATGGAACCATCAAGCTGATCTGATGATGCAGACAGAAGGTGGCCTTCAGTGGCGGAGCGCCCATACAAGCCGATTCCCACTGGCTCTACTCTAAACACTTTTATAACGTATTTGTTCCGGGTTGCCCATCAAAAAATTTCACACACCACCACTGTTGCCCATGGGAAATTCAGTACTTAACCGACGTAACCCCGTTGAGTTTGGGCTCATTAGAATCGTCTCAATGAGTAGTTCATGACGGCATACAGAAAAGTACAGTCGGCAATAAAAGCTTGTAAGTACCCAAAATGTAATTTTTGGCAGAAACTTATTTCTTTGCTTTTTAAGTTCGATATTATATGATACAGATAGTTGGAACATTTGACTGAACAATGAAATTTATCTTCTGATTGATCTCTAAAGGCCATAATGGCCCATTAGGACGCAACTATGGGTTAGACGGAGAAATACATATTTCCATAGCATTCCAACGCATTCCAACGCATACCTGCGTCCCTGTCCTGCGCCATGATGGCCCATTGTGTAGAGAAGCCTAAAGGGCTCGGTCACGACTTCAAGCGTGACGTGGGAGCGAGAGGGTGCGCTCCGCCCCTTAATCCCGCCATATATATTATGGCGCAACGTTAGGCTGCTGCTAACGCCGCCGCTTGAAATGGTGGCCAAGCCCTGGCGGTGTTCTTGAACACGCTACATATATACTTTGATCAGGGAATCGTCTCGGCTGCAGTAATCTCGCTTGCACGCATTTGGCAAGGGAGTTATCAAAACCGAGAGCGTTCCAATTTACTATGACAATCTAATTTCAATACGACAGTAGTACGTTACGTAACGAAGCCCTGGTGATTTTAGTGGACAAGACACATAACGTACTTTAGGATTAAAGTACGTTGAAAAGGCTCACCCAGTGCCTCTATTGAGTTCGTTTTACCAGTTTTTTTAATTATTTTACAAACGAAAAATGGTTTACATATTAGGTTGAATTTACCTATTTGAGAGAAACAGTTAGAAACCGGGCCACTAATTTTCCCTTCTTTGTATGAACGAGGCGATCCGTTTAACTATCCTCTTAGGGTTCATTTAATGTAGTTGAACTACCTAAATAACAATATTTATAAATTTTAAAATTCAAAAGACCCTCGACACAAACAAAAAAAAAACTGCACTCAAATTTCAGTTCATCTTTCTGTCAGCTACAATCCATACAAATGCACACACACATAAACTGAACACCACTTGTATGTTTGCTTCGGGGGTTTAAAGTATACATTGTAGAAAAACCTAGTCCCAAACATGTAACAAGAACGTAAAACCGGCGAAACTTTACTGAAACAACATTCAAATGGACTATGAAATTTCGCCTCTCCAAATTTTCATGCAAAATACCCCAAGTTCCGCAGACATCGCGGAATGTTCGAATGTCTTTGTCGGATTAAACTTCGCGGTCGAAATACAAATAGACTGTTCTTTTACAAAATTATGTCCATGCCTTTTGGATGTTTTGTTCAGTATTAGGAACTCATTCAAATTCAGTATTGTTTTGATCTCATTGTGACAGCATGATCAGTATAAATTTCACCAATCTGCATGAAATAAAGAACGATGCCTGTAGTAAATACACATTTTGAATTTTCAAGTACCTACTTAAGACTTGGCATAGATAATGATCAATTAGGAGCTTCGATTTTATAAACCGTTCAAAGTAATAACATTATTTTACATCTTCCACATATCAATCGAGTTCGAATCCCGGTAAGGGCAAATATTTGTGTGATGAGCATGAACATTTGTTCCTGAGTCTTGGATGTTTTTTATGTATTTAAGTATTTGTATCTATTAAATATATTGTCGTCTAGTATCCATAACACAAGCCTTATTGAGCTTACTATAGGACTAGGTCGATTTGTGTAAGATTGTCCTCTAATATTTATATATTATATATAAAAAAACTCCGCAACACAATAAACTTATCGATTTAAAATAACTGCACTCATATCCTCATACACAGATACACAATTACACATGTTTAACTTATCCCCCCGTTCAATGGGTAGAAAATTCATCAAGAGATGTCGGGGCCACAATGACCACAATAATCATAGTGAAGTTGCCGGGGTTCTCACTACACACAAGAGAGCGGAGCCAGCTAAACCGCTTGCAAACCGGCTGTGCTCGCAGCCACGCATACATGCATCTGTGTGGATGGAGCTCACCCGCGAGCGCTAATGCGCCACGGCTCACCTGCCACGCCTAACGAAACTAGACCTCTGATTATGCTTAGTTACTTCGCATAAGGGCGTCAAGATATATAAGTGGGTGAAAGGTGAGCTAAGGTTAAAAAAGTAACACAATAGCGAGGCACGTCGCATCACATCATCAGCGCGTGCCCGCTCACCAAGTACAGCGGGCAACTGGAGGACTTACTTGTTCATCTTGGAAAACGACGACAGTATCCTATTGGTCCAGCAGATGAATATTATAAGCACGATTGAATTAGCCATACGAAGAAATAAATCCCCTCTTTTCGTCGGGGGTATCCAAATTGTGAAGCCGTAGTTTTTGTGTCTATTCGGTGATGTGATATGTAATGCAAAGCCAATTATACCAATTAGCTCCACACAAGCTTACCAGCAAGCGCAGCGTGGACTGATGACCTAGTAAAGGTCGTGGGAGGCGCTGGATGCGGGTAGCGCAGAGCTGGTCATTGTGGCACTCTTTGGGGAAGGCCTATGTCCAGCAGTGGACGTCTTTCGGCTGATATAAAAATGATGATGAAAGTTACATCGATTACGTATTACATCGTACGTATTACGTAGGCGAGTAGTGAATCTGGTGAAATGTTCAAGGTCGTTTGACCAGATTCAGATTCAATTATTTCATAATAAGATTACATTGTAAATAAGACAAGTACCGTGAAACCACACAACTATAGTCCACTACCCCAACTATGGTCCAATAATAAACTCATTCGTTTCTATCAATGCCGATTTTGTATTTATGATTTTATAGGTTTTCATTTAAATTTGTGTTACTATATTGCCAATCTTTAAGTTCACCCATGAAAGCAGTCCCACCTGAGCAAGTAATATGTCAATTAATTTGGACCATAGTTGGGTGACCTGGACTATCTTTGTGTGGTTTTACGGTATGTCAGTTTATATGAAGTTATTATTATAACTGCCGATAACCAAACAGATACACGTCAAAAATTAATAATAAACTTTGAGAATAAAGTTTTAACTGACTTTATTTCAGTTCTGAACTGCTTTCCGAGAGCTAATGCGTTGAAATTTACAGAAAAAAGCCCAAATCGCTATATGTGAGCCATACCATAATCTTTGACGTACCTTAAAATCATTGAGGAGTTCCATAAGTCATCTGTGGCCCTCATCATCAGCTCCACTTCATCTTTTTGGTCACCATAGCATACCATGTTTAAAGTACGAAAGTTTTCGGGATATCACCTCATGCTAAACATTTTACAATAACGTTTTTCTGCAGCTGCTGACTGTACATTAAACTTTGAGACATACGCAGAGTAATCGCGTAACTTTTCAAACGTGCGTGAGGTTATATCAACTGTAATTTTTTCAAGGTGAAAATTGACGTTTGATGCATTTGCTCTGCTGCTTTGCGATTTGACAGACATAATTCATACGCACATCGCTACTTAATCATTAGGAGACACATTTAACGCCGCACTGGAACTTTTATGTCCTCTAAGGCTCAGGTAGCAAATGTGGCTTTAACGGGCAAGAAACAGGCGAGGCACTAAAAACTATATATCTACCGAACATGCGATACGCACATTACATTTTATTACGCAGGTAAACAACATTTTATGACCGTGTCTGTAAATAAAATTGGCAGATATGATACACCTAAAAGGGCATCAGCAGAACTATCCACGTTTTTATGTCGATATTTGAGATCATATCGCCCCAAGACATTGCATACAATCTGAATTTGGGAGTTTATCATTATAAAACATTGTATCGTTTGAATAGGTATTGATTATGTACGTTAGCCGGTAAGGTATGTGTGAGTATAGGCCTTGGTTGCCTTTTTTTTTTTTTTTTTTTTTGCCTAATGCAAATAAATTAAAGAGTCTCCTCCCCATCCCCTCCAATAGGGAATATGCATGGGACTTCAATTTTGAATAAATTGCACTCAAACGATGCGGATATACGTAGAAATATCATACAACAGATATATATATATATAAACTATTGTATTGTATCTCACTTTAAAATCATTAAATCTTTTTTAAATAAATTTTCGATAAAAATACATAACAGTAAGACAGAATATTGAATTAGAAATAATATTTTCTATGGCAAGTATAGACTGAAACGCAAATTTTAAGGAGGTAATTGCAAATTAATGACCAACTCCATACTAAACGCGTCCAGAATATGGATTGTGACGTCATAGTCTATGCCCCTTTAATATAGAGCGTTATCGGTGGGTGCCGGCGCGTGCAGATTTCAAATGCCTATAACATCAGAAAAGAAATCGTAAGAAAGTTTTAATGCTACATTTGATATTCCTCTGGATTATACTTTTGATTTTCGTAATAAAAAATAAAGATGCATATACCCTATAAGAGGCCAGACGGTATGACCTTAGTGCCTTGGAAACTGGGACGGCCCCTTATTTGGGACGCCACATGCGTTGACACCCTGGCGCCGTCCCACCTTGGCACTACATCTTTGACAGCAGGCGGGGCAGCTGCAGCTGCCTCGGCCGCTGCAGCTGCCCCGCCTGGCAAAGTGCCGCAAATACATCGGCCTCACGGACCGACATGTTTTTGCGGCTTTTGCTGTCGAAACACTCGGACCGTGGAGCCCAGGCGCCCACCAATTATTTGGCCAATTGTCAAGAAAATTGTTTAAAGTATCCGGAGACCACAGGGCTGGCTCGTTCCTTGCCCAACGGATCGGCATAGCTATCCAAAGGGGGAACGCAGCCAGTCTTATGGGAACCCTTCCGCAGGGATCCGACCTTGGAGACCTTTTTTGATTTAATTTTTATTATCTTCATTTTAGGTTAATTTAGTTTATTTAAGTTTATTCTTCTTTAATTATTGTATTGTTCACATTTGTAAATAGATAGAAAATAATAAATAAAAATAAAAAAATTAAAAAAATCCCTATTAAATAGCTCTGCCACCCTTGTTGTTTCAAATAAACTGCATAGTTTCTTAGTCGTGCAACTTCTAGGTGAGAAAACCCAATCGTGGTTGACAGGGATACTCATCGTAGCGCAACCAGCCATGACGCTCAGACCAAGAAAAAAAGACGGAGCTTGACGAACAACCTAGAGAAGCCGGTTTTCAACCAAGCTAAATAAGTTTAGCACACGCTCACACACACATTCACAAATTAAATTGCACAAGACTCGAAACAGGTGATCTTGACAGCATTGGGACACGTGCTGAAGAGTTTAGTGCAATTTTGTTTGTATATGTGTGTGCGTGAGCGTGTCCTAAACTTATTTGACCGATTCTTCTTGAGGCAGAGGTTTTCTTTCCGAACCGGTGGTGGTTTATCGACATTCATAGGTCCATGTAATATGCCTAAATTGAAGAATAAATCACTTTGACTTTGACTTTGACTTGGTTGAAAACCGGCTTCATTAGTTCGTGGAAATTAACAATACTTTAAAAAAATGGCGAGGTCTTAACATATAATAACCGAATGTCAAGGCAAAAAAATCTACTTTACGTACCAAAGGCTCGTCTAAAACAAACCAGTCGTACCCCGTATTTTATGTGCATCAAAATATTCAACAAGCTTCCTAGAGACATAAAAGACCTACCCCTGAAACAATTCAAGAAGAAACTGTTTATATGGCTATCCGAACTATATGTCTACTCTGTTAATGAATTTCTAAACATAAAAACTAGTAATAAGTGATGCTTCTATTTAGTTTGTTCTTAACCGACAGCAAAATAAAGGCTATTATTTTGCATGCTTATTTAAGCAGAGTACGGCGGACTGTAACGTTTATTTGTACCAACATAATGTGACCCGTATTCCGCAAATAAATAAATATTTCATTTCATTTCACTAGGTTGTTCGTAATGCTCCGTCTATCTTTTTTCTTGGTTTGAGCCACGACGATGACACTCAAACGTGGCGATCGTAACTAAAATAAATACCGCATGTTTCGGCAATGCACAACTACGAGCCGCCAACGTTGCTAATGCAAATCTTCAGGCGCAAAACGCATCCACGGCTGTCAAAACACCTACCAACTTCACTTGCAATCCGATCTTGTTACAATCAGCATACTTTCTTTTAATTAAATATTAAAATTATACAAATTTGGAGTTTGTTTGAAGCTCCCTTATGTCCGCTAAGACATAAAATGGTGGCCCATGAAAAATAACATAAATATAAAATATTGGAAGATACGAAGACAGTTCCGAGTTCCTACTTCATCGCCGCGTAATTTCGCTGAAACAAAAGGGTTGAAGAATGGATTCGTGGACCAACTGAGGCGAGAATTATCATGATATGGACGTCTAAAATCACGTAGAAGACCAGTGAGGCATCAAAAGTTTCACACTTCGAGTGCAGTCTACAAAAAAGATAAGTGCCTTGGATTCCTTTGTCCTTCCCAAATCATAACAAATACATTCAATTATCACAAAATAATATCCAATATCATTAAATCAAGCTTCCATTTGTTAGTTAAAGCAGTGGTTTCCCGAAATACAATTAAATAATCATGTTTTAAGAACAAAGAAATACATCGTTGCATCGTTTGTTTACATACCTACATTCCTACACGGAAAAAATATTAAGTTAAATTTGCGTAGTTTTTTCGTAATTTCGTCAAGAATTGATAAATATTTAAGTTTAAATTAATGTTAAATGTAATAAATTGAATAAAAGTAGTTGTTTAGTACCGAAATTTGTAAGAAAAATATCGTTATTTACGTAAATTTCGAGATTGTTCTCACATTTGTTTCAAAGTGGTAATATTTGGTCCCAGTATTTTATTTTGTTGTGTTTACGCTATTCTCACGTATCTTGCCGACTATTCCAGCGTATTTTCCGCGTGGCAAGCCTCGCTCGCCCACAGGCGACGGAACAAGCGGGAGTACCATCAGCTGTTCTGCCGGAGCCGGTCTTTGGGGGAAGTGCAGTCCGTGAGGAGCGTGAGCCATTCATTATTCACTTTAAATTAACGTATTTCAACGAAAGTAAATATAACATAACGAATTACAATGCCTGGTCCTACCGATATAGCGTTAAAAGAACTACTTACTATGCGTAGTTCAACAAAAGGCCAGATTACCAAATTTAAGAACTATCTATCTACAATCATAAACAAAACAAAGTTGACAAAAGTGGAATTAGCCGAATTAACACTTAAGCTTGGTAAACTGGAAGGATTATCGGTTAAATTCGACGATTTGCAAAATAAGATCGAGGTTTTAAGTCCTGATAATATAGCTAATGAAATCGATGAGCGAGAAAAAATTGAGCACGAAATTATCATGAATATTGCTACAGCGAAAACTCTAGTTGAAAAATTTAATAATATCGACGCCGATTTACATATGCGCGGGTCAATGATGGAGGCTCAATCTTTTTTCGAACAACAAGACTTAGGGTTCAAATTGCCTCAAATTCAAATTTGTAAGTTTGATGGCTCATTCTTTCGCTGGCTAGAATTTCGCGATACTTACGAAAATTTAATTCACAATAATAGCCGCATAAAACCTATTCATAAATTTCACTACCTACTTTCTTACCTTGAAGGTGACGCCGCCCGAATCGTGTCAAATCTTGAAGTGTCATCGGCCAATTACGATGAGGCCTGGAAGCTTCTCGGTGAGCGATATAATAACAAAAGATTGCTTGTCAATCATCACATTAGCGCATTGTTCAATATTCATGCGCTCACTCGAGAAACGGAAAGGGCTTTGCGATTTTTGGTCGACCACGTTACAAAAAATTTGCGTGCATTGGCCAGTCTGGGCCAGCCCACAGACAAATGGGACATGTTGCTCATTTACATGCTAACGTCAAAATTGGACAGTCAAACGCTCACCAAATGGGAAGAATTTAGGAACACTCTTGATGATGTACCAACGCTAGAACAGTTTAATAAATTTTTAATAAATCGCGCTGATGTTCTAGAGGCTCTGAGCAGAAATAAATATGAAAATAGTACATCAAAATCGTTGCCTTCGACATCCCGGCCAATGCTATCATCACAAAACAATAATTATAATAAATATAGTGATAATAATTACAATAACAATAATTTTAATAAGCATGATCGAATGTACACTAACCATTATAATAAAAATCATTCCAATAATCAAAATCAAAAGCTTGAAAGAATTTCTTATACGAAATCCTTTGCAAGCATCAATCAAAATACGAATAATAATAAACCAATGATATATCAATGTGTAATTTGCAATGAAAATCATAAAATTTACGAATGTTCTTCGTTCAAGGCCAAATCCATTCCCGAAAGAATGGCTGATGTAAATAAATACAGACTATGCGCTAATTGTTTGAAGCAAGGTCACCCCACTAATGATTGTCGTATGGGGCCCTGCCGGGAGTGCAAGCAGAAGCACAACAGTCTTCTGCACGAGCCATCGACTGTCAATAATGCTGGTATTATAACTCAAGCAGAGTCGTTGGTCAATTATTCTAATCAAAACAGTCAGGTGCTTTTATCAACAGCGCTGATAGAAGTATCCAATCCTATTACAAAAGAGAAGCAAAAGGTTCGCGCCCTACTCGATAGCGGCAGCCAGTCCACATTCTTAACAAAATCGCTAAAAGACAAGTTGTTACTAAAGTCAAACCCAATTGACACGCTAAATGTCATAGGTATTGGCAACAACTGTTTTAACAAAATTGATGAAAGTTGTATTGCGCAAATAAGTTCACTCAATGGCCAATTTAATGCATTAGCGTCATGCTTAGTACTAAATGAACTAACAAGTGAGATCCCTAAAGCTCCTATAAATGTTCAAACACTAAAATTACCAAAAAATATACAATTAGCAGATCCAGATTTCCACCAACCAGCTCCCATTGATGTGCTCATTGGGGCTGATTTGTTTTGGGACATCATAGGTAGTGAGCAACAGTCTCTTGGTCCCAACAATCCAAAATTACGAAATACAAAATTTGGTTGGTTGGTTTCTGGTCCAATGAGTTCAAGTGCTACAAATAGCACAATTCATTGTAAGCATGCAATCATATCAGATGATTCAAACAACAATATCGAAAAAATGTTACAAAAATTTTGGGAGTTTGAAGAGCTTCCAGACAAAATAAATTTAAACAAAAATGAATCAGTGTGTGAAAAACATTTTCTAGAAAATACGTATCGCCTACCTACAGGCAGATTCTGTGTTAAATTACCATTGCGTGATTCTCCTGATAAGCTCGGTGATACTTACTACTTAGCGAAAAAACGCTTTATGAATTTAGAAAGAAAATTCGAACGAAACCCCCCTCTTAAACAGGAATATTCAAAATTCATTCAAGAATATGCTAATCTTGGTCATCTTTCTGAATCAACTGCTGTTAAACCTAAACCAGGGTACGTTCTCTGTCATCATGCTGTTTTCCGGGAGAAAAGTGAAAGCACCTCTCTTAGAGTGGTCTTCGATGGCTCGGCCCCCTCCTCCACCGGCGTTGCCCTTAATGATATACTTATGGTGGGTCCAAACGTGCAAGACTCTCTTTTCGCCATTTTGATAAGAGCACGACAATACAAATACCTTCTCGCTGGCGACATCGAGAAAATGTACAGAATGGTGCAGGTTAATGAAGAAGACCGTGACTTGCAACTTATCTTATGGAGAGAAGACGAGTCTCAACCCATCAAAACATTACGCTTAAATACGTTAACGTACGGAACCGCAAGTGCGAGTTATCTCAGTACACGTTGTCTAGTACAAATCGGGGAGGAGCAGGACGATGAATTGATTAAAACAATAATACAAAAAGATTTTTACGTCGATGATTTAATAACAGGAGCTAACACTGATAAAGAACTGCGGTACATACAAAAGTCGGTATCAGAAGCCCTCAGTACCGGATGCTTCAATCTGCGAAAATATAAAAGTAACTTACCTTCATTGTTTCAAGATTCAGATATAAATACTAAAGAAAAACTTACAATCAGCGAGTCGGCGAGCACCCTCGGAATGGGTTGGGATCCCTCCAGTGACAGCTTAAATTTCCCTGTAAAAGATCAAAGTTCATGCGATAACATTACTAAAAGGCACATTATGTCCAATTCATTTAAAATGTTTGATCCATTAGGCCTTTTGAGCCCATGTATAATCCAACCTAAAATGCTACTACAAAAATTATGGAAACAAAAATTAGACTGGGATGAACCAGTCCCAAATGATATTAAACATGAATGGGAGAAATATACAAAAAACTTACCAGTTCTTCAACAACTGCATATTCGTAGACCGGTTCTCTGTGATTTACCTAAATATATTGAAATCCATTCTTTCAGTGATGCATCTCCAGCCGCGCTCGGAGCTTGCATTTATGTAAAATCTATAGATGCCAATGGTGTTGTATCTGTAAATTTATTATGTGCTAAATCAAAAGTCTCGCCTTTAAAGGCTACTACAATTCCACGCCTAGAACTTGGCGCTGCCCTGCTGGCCGCCAGGCTGTGCAAGGTTGTCACAGATGCCCTTAGGTACAAACCTGATCGCATGGTCCATTGGTGTGACTCAATGATAGTCATCGCGTGGCTGAATAAAGACTGTTCAAACTTAAAAACTTTTGTAGCGAACCGTGTCAGCGAGATTCTCGAAACCACTACACCATCATCATGGCGCTACGTGCCCACATCAGTAAATCCTGCTGATCTCATTTCCAGGGGCGTGGATGCCACTCAGTTGGTGTCGTTTAAACTTTGGTGGACAGGTCCTGAGTTTCTAACTAAAAATGAGGTTGAATGGCCGATAGCTCCACAAAAATATAATTGTGATCAAGTACCTGAAATAAAAGCAAATGTAAGTTCTACTAATACTGAGTCTACATCTATAGTTAACTTTGAAAATCATTCGAACTTAAATAGATTAATAAGATATTTCTCATATGTAAAAAGATTCATACATAATATAAAAAATCCTAAAACTAAACACAACGGCAAATTAACATTAGATGAACTTAACGATTCATTTCATGCACTTTGCGCAATAGCTCAAGTTGAAACATTCCCCAATGAATATAATACGCTTGCTAAAAATAAATCGTTAAGCTCAAAGTGTAAAATCTTACCTTTATCACCATTTATGCAAGAAAACTTGATTCGAGTTGGAGGCCGGATCAGTGCTGCAGAATGTGCTTATGAGAAAAAGCATCCGATTCTTTTACATTCTGCTCATCATTTTACGAAGCTTTTCTTCGAACGAGAGCATAATAAAACATTGCACTCCGGTCCCCAAGCACTCTTAGCTTCAGTCAAAGAGACTATATGGCCTATAAACGGAAGGCACTTAGCCAGACGCACTGTTAATAAATGCGTGCGTTGCAGACGCGCCCGTGGTAAGACACTCTGTCCTAAAATGGGTGATCTACCGCCACAGCGTATAAATCCAGGCTATCCCTTTTTGTCTGTGGGGCTAGACTTTGCTGGTGCTTTTAATATTTTGAATAGAAAAGGGCGAGGTAGCAAGCTAATAAAATGCTACTTATGTCTCTTTGTGTGTTTACGGTATAAATGTGTACATCTCGAGGCTGTCAGTGACCTATCTAAGGAAGCCTTCATTATGACACTGAAAAGGTTTATTGCGCGTAGAGGCAAACCGCTCGAAATCTTCTGCGATAACGGGCGTAACTTTGTAGCTGCCGCGAAGGAAATAGGTCAATTTCTTAAATCAAACACTGAACCTCTATCTGATTTTGCAGATCAGGAAGGCATTAAATTTGTATTTTCACCAACTTACGCTCCTCACTTCGGCGGCATATGGGAAGCCGGAGTAAAATCTGCAAAATATCATATAAAACGCGTAATGGGACAAAGTCATTTAACCTTCGAGGAAATTTCTACTTTATTCTCTCAAGTGGAAGCAATATTAAACAGTCGTCCCTTGTATCCGTTGTCCTCCTCACCCAACGACTTTCTTTCCCTAACCCCAGGGCACTTCCTGATTGGAAGACCTTTAACTGCACTCCCATCGCCTGTTCTGGAGAACCGCAGTGAAAGCAGCCTACAACGATATGAACGTCTCGAAAAAATCCAACAACACTTTTGGAATCGCTGGCAAAAGGAGTACATATCAGAACTACAGCAGCGAAGCAAATGGAGGACAAATACAGCAAAACTGAAAGTGGGTGACCTGGTGATCATCCACGAAGAATACACACCACCATTGAAATGGCGACTTGGACGCGTCGCTCGTCTATTCCCGGGTCAAGATGGAATTTCAAGAGTGGCCGACATCAATACCATAAGAGGATGCATACGACGACCCCTTGTTCGACTCTGCCCTTTACCTACAACTGAAAGTTGAAAGATGGTCTTTCAACGAGGCGGGAATATGTTTCGGCAATGCACAACTACGAGCCGCCAACGTTGCTAATGCAAATCTTCAGGCGCAAAACGCATCCACGGCTGTCAAAACACCTACCAACTTCACTTGCAATCCGATCTTGTTACAATCAGCATACTTTCTTTTAATTAAATATTAAAATTATACAAATTTGGAGTTTGTTTGAAGCTCCCTTATGTCCGCTAAGACACCGCATGTTAACGGCATGCCATGGTTTCAGTTCAAGGTAACCGATATAGCCTTCTGAATCGCAAAACTTAAGTGGCAGTGTACGGGGCACATTGCACACAGAACCGATGGCCGTTGGGGCGGAAAGGTTCTCGAGTGGCGACCACATACCGGAAGGCGTAGCGTGGGTAGACCCCGACAAGGTGGACTGATGACCTGTTAAAGGTCGCGGGAGTCTGCTGGATGCTGGCACAGGACCGGTCATTGTGGGAGAGGCCTATGTCCAGCAGTGGACGTCTTCTGGATGATGATGGACCTTTTGCACGTAAATACTATTTTATTCATTCTTAGCTTTACGACCCCTTTCGAGCAAAGCCCAGTCAAGTGGGGTCGGAAACATTGTGTCGCATGTTTAGAATTCGCGAAATTATGACTCCCCTATTCCCGCATATTGCACCAATCTCCAAAAACTTCTCAATATTTTACATATTACTAAAGAAGCCGAGAAAACCCAGACAATTGGGAATTACGCGCCCCTAACGAGACTTTTTGGATGAGAAATGGCCGCTGAAGCATTTTGGTGTTTCCCTTGTTCTTATTACCGTAAATAGCGGTGGCGACAGCCGCGGCCCTTTGGGAGCAAATTTAAGGGCCCGGCCTAGAGCTCGATAAATGAAGGCAAACTTTGTTATTAAATACTGTAATAAGATACGATTATTTTGAGGAAATTACGAACACGCCAAAGAACGGGCAATGTGCGGACGATACGCCGCGATAACACTCATCCTGAAGGAGAACACCAGAAGTTATCAATTGAGACAAATTTTTGGAGCACAGAAAAACTCTCCGTTAATCTGTGTCAAGAATAGTTATTTGTGTCTCAAGAGAGAAAAATTATGTATTTACGGTGAGGGCGGTACATTGCATCCAGAGTGCAGCGAAGCGAGGGATTCTACGATAAGTTAGAATCCTGAGCGTAACGAAGGATTCAAGCGTTAACGCCCATGACGAAAATAATTTTGCCCCTGCGTGACACATACAAGTTTTCACACCGACTATGAGAATTATTTTGATTTCAGTAAAACGTAGGTATAATTTAATGTGACAATTTTTTTAAATCTTACGAAAAATTCATAAATTTTCATATAACGTTGTTAAAGTTAAAACTTGAAATATGTTCGTTTTTCGATTACGATGAAATTACAATCAATTATTTTATTAATATCTCTGTTCAATTGGCACATTGCATAAATGCTACATGCAAATGAATAAATTAAGTAAGGTAAGTCGGTTAAAACTTGTTTTTATACTAAATTATAGTAATAGAGTTCGTTCGTCAAAATTGATCGTACATAAAAATGTACGATCAATTTTGACGAACGAACTCTAAGTTTACAGAACCGTAAAATGTATATCACCCTGCAAACATTAAACAAATATGTAAATGTGGCATTATATACTGTTGTTTTAAACTCATTCATCGTTTGCCTTTCATTCGAAACACACACTCAACCGTTGAATTATAATCCTTTCACAAAATAAAGCGATGGAAATAAAAACAGCTTAGTTTTCGAATAAATCGCAAACGGGATGGGCCATTGAGTTCCCGGTTATATTGTTATACAAAGTTGAAGTACATTATTATTCAACAGGATTTGAGTTAAGCCGCAGTGCGTAAGTGAGATAGGAATAATTTTGCAATGGGTAAAGGCGAGGGCACACTAGTTTCCGGATAAGCTATATGCTTGCTGACTTGACAAATAAGTTATTATGTATTCTGGACTTAAAACTACTCGTCGCTTTAAATTCATCTTTATCATATAAGCGCCCATCAAACTTACATTAAACAAACCTGCCAAGTGCGTGTTGGACGACGCACAATGAAGCTAACTCACGGTACTTACGTCTTTTTCGTCAAGGAAGGCAGTTTTTCAGCAATAACTCAAAAACTTTTAGACCCTTCGAGGCGAATTTTTCAAAACTTCGTAGCGGCTAAAAAAATACACCTATTTTCCAAATTTCAGTCAAATGCACCTTTTAGTTTTTACTTTTTAAGTAAAATGCCTGTGACATACGGATAGACGGACATGACGAAACTCTTCCGGAAATGGTTCCGTTTTTGCCATTTTCGCTACGGAACATTAAAATAGCAATGAAATTTGAATCAACTACATTAAGAAATATGGTAGAGGTTGTTCTCTTTTGAAATTGAATAATACCAAACAAATGCAACCCTGTTCCATTTTAGAATTGGTGTTAATTACATTGGAGAGGAATTTGCCTTTCAATAGTCCTTTGGCCAGCTTGAGGTTATTTGGTATGACTTCCCTAAGCATTGTGCTTAGTAATGTTTTAAAGTTCTTTATAATAATAATAAACCTTTTATTTAAGGCATCTAAGGCCCATAGTTACAAATGAAATGAAATGAAAATGAAAAATGCTTTATTCGTTTTCTTAAGTACCTACTTCATCATTCGCTTGTCCTTATCCCATTTACTTGGGGTCGGCGCAGCATGTTTTTTTCTTCCATACCTCTCTATCGCCCGTCAGCTCATCACACACTTCCTTCCTATTCATATCGTCTCTCACGCAGTCCATCCACCTTTTCCTTGGTCTACCTTGTCTCTTGCAACCCTCAACATTCATACTAAATGCCCTTTTAGCAACATTACTATCATCCCTCCGCATAACATGTCCATACCACTTATTAAAAAAAATACCTTGAAGACAAACATAACATACGATACAATTAAACATTAAAAACTAATTATTTAGGCGATGCAACAGCGTTGCTCCGTTGCGTCGTCAAGTCCGGTGTAGAGTTCGTTAGTTTACCCCGGAATCAACACGACACCCAAGTCAGCACACGCGATGGTCTCCTGCAGCGGCCGCGGCACGCTATGATTCCAGATTATGATTTCCGGAGGTCCATATCGCACCATAAAAAACTTGATTCAATGACCAAAGTATTGATATCGAGGATCGATCTGCTCACGCGTAAACAGAGATGGATAGCTAAAAGTAGCGAGGTGCGAGCAGAGGGGTGATCATGTAACGTTTCAAACATGACAACAACACGTTAATGATTCTGCTAAGTAAACCAAAATTTGGACGCAGATAATTTGTGTAAATAAGTATTTTTTTTTATTCAGAATGTAAATACAAGATTATGATTAACATTAACTAAAATAAATTAAAACTAAGTTAAATCTAAAAAAAGCCCTCGAGGCATTGTACCGAGGATGCTGGCGGCATTTCCTCGCTGAATTGCAATGCTGATGCGTTGCGCGAGAAAGCCGCCAGCTCTTCGGTCACCAGTTACATCGACTAGACGTTTCGCGATTTCTGCAAATAACTTATTCGCACTGGGACCCCATGGACCGAGGGTCTCGACGCCAAAGGGTACAAAGTTGTACTCTCTGCCAAGGCCTCTATATAAATTTTAGGTTAGTAATATATCCCGAAAAATACGAAACTGATTCCAACTCAATGGGTTTATTGGATAGACTCTATAACAATAATAATAAAGCTTTTAATTATCAGACCAAATTGAGCATTTAGATACAGTATCCTAATAACTATGTTAGTAAAACAATAAAAAATGAAAAAAACAAACTAAAGACTAAATAAAGTAGGCATGGATAGCTCACTAAAACTCTGTAAACTAATTCTCATAATTCTGTCAAGTGTCCCGCCTACGCCGTTGGTCCTAAACGAGAGCGGACTCAATTATGAAATCCATTATTACAATGACATCTCCTGCTAACCACAGAATTTACATGATTGATGTGACCCGACCCTAAAGCTTGTCACACAAGGTTTATAATACAGGGTGTGTCTTGAATTGAGATTCGGTATACGATCTTTATAAATATCGAACTATAACAAACGATAGACCACCCGATCACCCGCGAGATGGAAAACTCAATACACTGCAGCAGCAACTTTTTGTTTCTTTTTATACCATGCCGGTGGTTCATCATCATCATCATCATCCCGGCCGATTTCACCACGGCGACTGGAAAAAGTAAAAAATTCTGGCCAACTGGAGCGACGTTCGTGAGCTATCAGGTGACTGACGTAGCCTAATCTTTACAGAGAATGTGGGACCACATTCCCAACAGGTCAGCACCCCTCCGACAAAATTGTAATGCATGGCCGCAGGTGGCCGAGCCTTCAACTCCTCGCGCTTAGCATCGAGTTCGTTACGTCTTGTTCTCGTTCATGCCGGTGGTTAACAAGCATACGGTTCGGTGGTAAGTGGTTACCGAAGCCTATGGACGCCTGCAACTCCAGGGGACGCGCATGCGCGTTGCCGAACCATTAAAAACCTGTACACTCCTTTCTTGAACAATCCAACACTCGGGAAAACAGCGGCATGTTCATTCCATAGCCGGAGCGTTCGCGGGGGCTACATATGAGGGTAGTCGCGTTATATACTTTTAGAATGAAAATTACATTTAGATTCACATACCTGACCTACGCAAGTAACCTTTCACGCAATTGTCCAGCTGCAAAGCCGGGTGATAGGAGTCTAAAAAGATTTGTAATTGATTAATTCATCTAAATTCGCAATCATCATTGGTTCAGTTTAGACAATACGATTTTTATTCTCGCAAATTGGTTGGTGCGCCGGCGAACGGCTAAACATATTTAGCTAACAGCAAAAGATATTGAGTGAACAAGTGAAATTTAAAGGACAACAGTCGCCTTAATTAAATATGTGTCGTGTGTGGCCAGCTTTATGCTGTTCGAGTTTCCGGGCCGAAGTAACAGTGTCCGGAACGGACGGAACGGCGCTGTTTGGGACACAGTTTATAGTAATGGGAGTGTTTGGGTGCCAGGTTCGATAAAACACGTCGTTTGCATTGTGGGAATAAATATTGTTGATGAACAAATGCCAAAACTCGGTGAGAAACTATTATATTACTATTACTACACTATTTTGCATTCGAGGCTAAGCAACGCTACTTGTGATAGCATTTTTCCGCTCTGTAGCGGTAATCGCTAGTAGAGGCATGACTTATGACGTGGATATGTGTGGATCATGGGCGGACGATACACTTAGTAAGTATTAATACTGAAATAAAAATACAAGATTATAATTAACATTAACTAAGATAAATTAAAACTAAGTTAAATCTAAAAAAGGCCCTCGAGGCATTGTACCGAGGATGCTGGCGGCATTTCCTCGCTGAATTGCAATGCTGATGCGTTGCGCGAGAAAGCCGCCAGCTCTTCGGTCGCCAGTTACATCGACCAGACGTTTCGCGATTTCTGCAAATAACTTATGCGCACTGGGACCCCACGGACCGAGGGTCTCGACGCCAAAGGGTACAAAGTCGTACTCTCTGCCGAGGCCTCTATATTTATTACATTTCAGATTTTCGGCGTTTTCCGCCGCTGCACCCGCTTTAGAAGTAGTCCGTTGGAGGTGAGACGGTGCCAGTGTGTCTACACATGTAGCGTCCCACACAAGCATCCGTCCCAACCTCCATGGAACCAGAGACACATCATCAGGTCTTTGGCCATCATCTCTGACAATGCCAGGCGGCTCAAGAAGAGCAGGCACATTAATACTTAGGTACTTACATAGAAAAGATCTAAGCTCGAATACAAATGTTCATGCTCATTACACATCAATATCTGCCCTTACCGGGATTCGAACCGTCAGCTTCAAAGGCGGAGTCACTAACCACTAGATTAACCGGTCGTTTATTAACTAGATAACGTTAACGCTATTTCATATTAATTTAGTATTCAACCATCATGGCGTTCAATTGACTACATAACTATACTAGCTACGGAGACACAATATAAATTCCAAGCGACCCTGCCTTAATGGATTTCCTATACACTTAAACCGCATCCCTGGGATTAAACGAATACCAACTATTATTAATAAAATGGTAATGTGCTACGAACTTCTAATATAAAAGGGTTTTAATTTTAATTTTGAAAGGGTAGCTAGACGACTTATACATACTGAATACATAAAGAGAATATTCAAGAGCAAATACTCGTGCTTATTGGACTAATATTTATTTATACTGGCAAGGTGATTGAATAACTCGAACACACGTTAAGATCTACTCTTTTTTTGTCAATATAAATGACAGCTTGTATTATATCCCTAGATTAAAGAGCTATTTATGAACGTTTATTTTTATAATTATTTTGATTTTTTGTTAATATATTCCTTAATATAATCCTTATAATTTGAAAACAAATTACAATATTTTTTTCTTTACATTACAATGGTGGCAAATACTAATATGGCCTCCCCGATGGTAAGTAGACACCGTAGCCTGTGGACGCTTGCAACTCAACGGACGTGAACCTGTATTGATATTATATCTATCTGTGTGTGTGTGTCTGTTGTGTTACATATAATTATTGTTCAATGTTTATGGTAATGAGCAAGGTCGTGACCTGCATTTGTTTCTAGCTGGCAACATACAACCTAATGAAGTCTCAAATCAAGAAGCGTCAGCAACGCTCTCGTGGTTCTTCTAAAGTAATCGTCCAAAAAAATTAAACGACGTCTTCTTACCATCCTTCCAGCTTTTTTCCGGGCCGAGCAATTTTGTAACGCGACCGTCAAGTCTGACATCTTCGCGAAGAATACATTTTTTGACAAGCGTTCGCAAGAATGATCGTGAAAATGTTCATAGCGATGTCTGGCTCTATGCTTGGCTCTATTTTTTGTTTGGCTCAGCAAATTTAAAAACGGCTAACGCTCGATGTTCTGTTACATGAGAATGCTCAAGTCTATCACCGCCTTAAGCAAAATGCAAACATATCCAAATTTGACGAAACGAGCGTAACGCAGTGCCCGTCAGTTTAACCTCCAACCGCGAGTTGAGCAAACGTTTGGTTCACAAACACACTAAGTGTTCGTTTAGCTGAGCAGAATAAATTTAAATACTAAGTCGTGCTCAACCAGAACAGAGAGAAAATTTCCTGCTAGGGTAGCGAAGCGACATACTTTTATAAAACCTCAATTTTGATGTAAAAATTTGCTGCATAAGCTGAAAAATAACTCGATTCGTGATAAATATTCTTGAACCTAGAAATTAGAAAATATTAAATTATCTCAAATGAAGCGATTTTATCTTGAACCAAGTTTTTTTTCTGTTGGTTCTAGAGAATCATCATTTAGATTAATCTAGGATGGATTCCGTTTCATTCAATTCTATCTTGAATGAAACAGAAATCATCTTAAACAATCTTCCTAATTTTTTTTTTTTAAATACAAAGCATGATTTCTACTAACTCTAGATATTATTTGCTACACCTATTCGAGGCTACATGACCTAACAAAGCTTTCAATTAACGATTGTCAGAAATGTAACACTTTGTCTCAAACAAACCCGACAGAAATTTGCTGAACGTGCAGCATCTTAATTGACAATATCTAACTATTTAAAACAGACTTCACTGTCTTAAAACAAGTTGTTAACAGGCACCGCACTCACATAAGGAGACTTGCTTAATGAGAACTAAAGTCTGCAGCTCCGCTATTCTGTATCTTGTTTTAAACTCACCTCAACGCTCATCCACAAATATATCTTGACTCCGCGATTCGTAGTAACTAAGCGCAGGTAGAGGTCTACATAGTTTCGTTAGGCGTGATAGATGGGGTGAGGCGCATGAGCGCGTAAAAAATAACAGACCAGCTGCAATCTTCCCTTGTCTCCGCGAATTAAAGTACTCTACAGAAAAGGGGCCATTTCCCTCACATAAATGCTGAGTAAAACGTAATTTGATATTTCAAATAGTTAACTTTTAAGTTTCTTATAAACACACATATTTATACCAGCCAGAGGCTGGGCTGGACTGGGTTTATCATACAGGATAAACACGAAATATCACTGCAAGATTGTTAATTTTTAATTTTATGTCAAATAATTTTTACAAAATACCTATCTTTATTTAATAAATAATATTACATGTCAATCTATTACAATAAATAAATAAAAAATATTTTTTAATATATTTTTTTTTATTGTAATAGATTGACTTTAATAAATAGGTAAATTAGTATTTCTAGCTTTCTGAAAGGATATACTGAACAACTTATACGATAGGATTGAAACAAAAATCTACATCAAAATCGGTTATCCCATAGAAAAATGTGAGTCCTCGTAAAATTTGTACCTATTCAGTCCCTTACTTATATTTTATTGGTGAACAAATATCTACCCTGTATTTGGTAAATTAAATTAATATGTTAATATGATATCAACGAACATACACTCCAGATGCAACGCTTAATTGAATTGGCAAACTTATCTTACAAGTCAATCAACTTGATCACGTTCTGGTTATGCAATTTGCGCCTTCGGCTTCTAGGGAACTGAAATGTCAAACTTTAATAGTATATAGACATACTCGTAACACGAATCTCGTCGCCATCTTGGAAAGGGTCACGTGTAATAATCTTGGTTAAGCTGTTTAATGTTTCGGAGTTATTATGCAACATCGACATGGAAATATATGTATAATATAAATATGAAATCAAATTATCTGGGGGCTAAGACGAGCCAAGCGAAGCGCAAGGGCAGGCACTACGAGTACCTACCTTTTCTAGAAGCACTTAGTAATTTTTTTACACCTCCATAACTTGTGTTTGAATTTTCCCAGATACATAAAATTCTCGGGATATGATGTAAATAGAGGACTTATTAAATATATAAAGTTTCAATGTATTACACAATCATTACAGTAATAAGTTTCAATTAGCTTTTAACCTAATAAACATTTTTCATTTTCATTTTATACTTTCGATTTATTGATATCTAAAAAAACGCCGATTTCGTTACTCGCTCACTCACTCACGTCTCCAAAACCCTTAGGGTACTTCCTTAAGTCCTAGAAAGCTGAAATTTGGTATGTAAGCTAGTGTTAGTACACAAACAACCAAAACATTCTAAAAATTGGAACTATTACCGCACAATCCCTTAAACTAGGGGATGGGATTTTGTATGAGACTTCCGCAAATGTATGTGCTAGAGGTCTGAAAATTGATATAGGGACTCCTTGTTATAAATAATAAAATACATATTTCAGGATTTTTTAGTAAATCACCCCCACCCTTTAAATTAGGGGATGGGAGTTTGTATGGGTTTACCCATACACTTCTTTAGAAATTCTTCTTTAGAAAGAATGAATGAAATCCCACTAAAAACATTAAATGTAAAGAGATTGCCAAAATTCCCTAGCTCATATAACTTTCAGCGTTAAAAATATATCAGATCGCAAGTAGCGCCAGACAACTTACACACGAACAAGTCAAGTTAATATAAAGCTTGTAATAAAACCTTTCCTCTTACAGATAACGCAGTGTACTATGTCGTGAACTCCATCAATCACACAAAATGGCCTGCTCGTTCCGACGAGCTTCCTCGCAGCACCAGTTCGCGAACGGGGGAGGCTCGGGCGGCAAGAAACCAGAGTTCAGGTCTAGACAGTCCTCCATTCACCAACCTGGGAACGAGGATGACGAGGAACGGAATACGCTGACTTTGAAGAATCTGAGCGAGGCGCTGCAGCTGCTGACAGCGCCATCGGTGAGTACCATCTTTTATTTTGACCTAAAAAGTCTGTCTCTCTTGCTGCTTCAGCTATACAGGGTGTAACAAAAATGGGATGTGAACCCATTACGGCCAGAGGGCCTACCGTGAAACGATATTCGTTTTCGTTCGTGTATCTCCGTCTCTGTCGCACTTGCTAGTTCGAGCGACAAAGAGGGAGATACACGAACGAAAACGAATATCGTTTCGCGGTAGGCCCTCAGATTCGGTAGCGTATTGCAATTCCAAATATACATTTTTTTTTTTATTTAAAATATTTGCAATTCCAAAAATTTCATAGAGGGTTTATGAAATTTTTGGAATTGCAATACGCTACCGAATCTGGCCTTAATGGATTCACACCCCATTTTTGTTACACCCTGTATGGTTGAGAATTTATAATATAACCGATTTTTTATAAAGCTGTTATTGGGATTGGAATCTTCTACCGTGGACGCTAGAGTTGAGTTTTGGATGGACTACTTTGATGCAATTCGGCCAACTCAAATAATCTCAAAGTACTCGGTTCCCGCACAGTGCCGCGGTGCAAATTAGCCCGAACGCAGTACAGTGACACTATCGTTTGCACGTAGTCGCGCGGCTGGTATTTTCTCTGACAGTGTCACAAAACGCGTCATACTTAACTGCACACGCGGTCAAAATTTTCGCGTCACCCTAAATTAAATAACCGCAATAGTTTTTTATTTAATTTACACTAGTTTTATTTACACAATATATTATTCTTCTTAATACCCATATAATCTTAATATATCAATAGGTAGGTATTGTGCCTTCGTAGGAGTGAACTCAAAACTGGACAACACATGGTAAATAGCACAAAACTCAGAGTAAACTACACACAGCACAAAATATAAGTAGCTGGAACTGTATAAATTATTATTTTGTACGTTTAAAAATATAATAAATATATTAAATTGAACATCACGTGTAGATTCATAAATATCTCTAGACTTGTCTGCACCTGTCACGTCGTGGGCGTAAAAATGCCATAAAGTGTATCGTAGACATTTCGCAACGGCGATTACCTTGGAATCTCAAAATTTAAACATTTTTTGACGAAAACGCTAGCTAACATTTATGATTTACCTACGCTTGGTAATTAAATTTTACGTATTTTTAGCGTTCTTGTTTTTTCCTTTTTGGAAAAAGACAAGGTTGCACAGAATTTGAAAAGGCAAAACAAATTACATTACCTAAATATTGTTATGTCGTACACATACGAGTCTAACTTTCATCCTGTGCGCCTATTAAAATGAGTGACTTTAGTTAATTTATCTGTTACGGGATGTCTGTTTTTTTAAAGAGTTGTCAACCCACATAATTATGCAACCCAAGTGCAATGCAAGTAGTAAGCGTCGATAGGCTAGGGTGACCACTTCGCGTTTTCGAATGTTTGCTTGTACAACAATTTCGTGTTATGATGCAAAGGAAAAATAAGAAGAAATATTTCACAAACCAATAACAAGTTGGCGATCATCTTCATTTTTAACCGACCGATTCGGTTGTATATATGTATTTTTTAAAAATTGGGTAGTGAAAAAAATTTTGTAGGTAACACAACTAGGTATGTACAGTATTTCACGACCAAAGTAGCAACTTACGTGATTTGCCATACAACGATTAGCACGAAGATAATGCTGTGATATCATAATAATATGTCAATTTGATTTACTGTCATTCGGCACAAATGGAAAATCGTCCATACGAAATGACCATTTTGAAATTGGACCAAAAGTAATAACACCAAAGTTAATTTCTTACAAAAATTATTGTGTCTATAATTTTTATAACCAATTTTTTTTTTATTGTTCAAAAAAGAATCTAGCCCAAATGGAATTTTGTCCAGTATGAAATAGGTTAATATTTAAATAAGTGCAAAGTGAATGTTGTCTAATTTAAATTAATATCAAAATTTAATATGAAAATGGACTATTTTGTACAAAATTCATATATGACGTATTTCCGATTGATCATATTTTTGGAGTCATTAAAGTTCATTTTTGACTTGGAAAATCACGATTTCTCGGTTGTAAAGGGATATAAGTATGTCAATTTTACTTTTAGGACGTAATTACATTTTAGCATTATTTAGGCTGGACAATTTTCCAATTAGAGGAATTCCAAATTGACATTATTCAGATTTGATTAATAATTTCGATTTGCCAATTTTCCCTTTTCAGCTGTTGCCAGCGCGGGTCGCCTTTGACCCTCTATTTTTTTGTCTTTTTAGATGCTCTTATGTAGCTAGTCCTGTACAAAACATTTGATCCACTCAGAAGACTGGTTTTAATGTATATTGTTTTGTCAAGTAGCCAATTGTAATGATCTTCAAACAAACGACCCATTGTTATTCTGTTTGGGTGGTCCAAAACGAATAAACGAATACTAAGCTCATAATAAGATCGTCAAAATGTACGTGATCAGCGCGTTAATGTTCAGTTTTGTGGGTAGTTACGCAGTAAAACTCGAATCAAATGAAAATAATAATCAAATAGTCATATTGTACGGAAGTATTACAGAGCTCTTAGATTGCAAATGACGTTTATTTGTTAAGAGTGCCCAGCACGGTGGACTCAAGTCGACTCTCCATACAAACGTAGTTTGGTTCTCATTTTAAAACGGCATACTGGATAGCATTAACCTTTTTATACACAATGGGATATGGCATCTAGATCGGAAACTAGTTTTTGTTGTTATGAATACAATCATAATTTTTTTTTTAATTAAGCAACCTTGTATGAAATACATTCTACTCGCTCTATTTTTTCTCTATTTTAATTGCTGACAACAGAAAAAAAAACAAAAGTCAAAAAGTCAAAGTGATTTATTCTTCAATTCAGGCATATTACATGCACCTATGAATGTCGATAAACTACCACCGACCGGTTCGGAAAGAAAACCTCTGCCTCGAGAAGAACCGGCGTAAAAAACTCGGTGAGGTATCATTTTTTTCAAAACAGTATACAATATATCATTTCAGTATGAGAGTATTATAAAATTATATTGCTACAGTATTTATTTTGCGATAGATTATTAGTGCAGGATTTTATCACTGCCAAATATCCCTATCCATGATGTCGTTTATGTTATATTGAAATAAGTGTCTGTTTTACGACAGATTAGAAACTTCTTCCCGACATAGATATGGCGGGCGGATCCAATTGTGTAGGTACACAAAGTTTCATAATCAAACCCTGGATGACGGGAGCAAAAATGCGTTGACAGCTTTATAGTGCGAGGACACACATTTTATATCATATAAATCGATGTCGATAAAAAGCACGATGTACCTACTGGACTACCGCTATGATATGCAGAAGTATTAATTATTGTTGAAAATAAAATTAAAACGAAATGTTTGTATTTTTTCAGTATTTTATATAGTTTTCGTAATATACAATTATCATTTTTTCTAAATTTTCTGATTTTAAACTCCTTAATTGCGATATGCAAATATGATATGAAAGAGGTCTGTAAGTTATGTGAAAAGTATCTATTTATAACTGTCATTCACTTTATCTATTTTACGATCATTCCCGTGAGTATGATATAATTATAGTACCAATGTAATTAGTTGACTGAAATGGTATCTATACTTACCTGATGTACCTAATATTGTGTAACAACCTGACATGTAAGATAATAAGTTTGATCTATAAATTTCTGATTCAATAATTTGTTCGTATGGATGTCGATAGAATAGTCGATATTTAACTAAGCACTAGTGACAAGTGCATTTTTGCTCCCGTGGTCCGGGGTTTGTTCATAATATTCAAGCATGTTGTTTTAAAATGAGAACCAAACTACGTTTGTATGGAGAGTCGAGAGCATCCTGGCGACCCTTAAGCTCCTCCATTCGGCTTGTAGGAGCGATCGTGAATGCTTAGCTATAGTGTTTTTAAGTGGCGGCGTCTTAGAGGTGACCAGGCCCGCGATTCTATCTATCTTTGATATGAGACGACATGCCCAGGATATCGCTTTTTTTGTATGTTTTTTGATGTCGGAAAAGCCCCTATTGGAGATGACAAAATGAGACGGTCATAACACATTATTATCGTAATCCCCATTTTCGTGTGTTTATTGAATGAATGAATGAAAACATTTATTTCTTGTTACACAAGACTCATACAGTAAAAGTTAAATATTGCACGATTCAGCATCTAAATCAAAATAAATATTAATACAGATAGGCTTATATACGGACAGTCACATCTACCTGTTATTAAACGCAGGATGGGGTTGGGGCTGGCCCGCACCCATTTATTGTATTTTAAATGCTATTAGGCACTACACACAGTAGGCACCCAAAGGTCTATTAACTCTTTAACTGCTTAGTATTTTTCATCGGGCATGCTCGTGTCGCCGCCGATACGAAGATAACTCAGAGTAGGGCTTGCATATGTTTGTCGCTATTAAAATATATGAAAAAGCCAATCAAAATTTTGTCTTACATATGCGGCAAAATGAGCTGGATATTTTATGTCTTTCTAGCTTTTGCCCGCAACTTCGTCTGCGTGGACCCGGGAAAAACTATTATATATTTAACCCAGGCTATAAACTATCTTCGTGCAAAAATTTTAAATCGGTTAAACCGTTTTTGAGATATTGAACTTTGAAATGAAAAAATCATGGGTCTTTCAACTTTTCTAAGTTGCAGTTATTATAAAGGAACCTGGGACTCAAGAGGCTAATGATATAAATAACCTTGAGGGTGACATAAACACAGTGACACAATTATGTGAGTCAGACATACCGGATGTTTTTCTCAAATGACTCATCGTTTTCAAATAGCTTTTCACCGTCAAGGTCTATTAAGCAATCATTTAAAGTGCTTAGTAGCTCTAAAGAGAAATTGGTTGTATCTTTCAACTGAGGGGCCAATAATTAATCTTAATAACATCTCTTTATTTTTAACCCACGCATGAAGAGATATAAATATACATGGACGCGGATTATTGCGCCGTACATTAACTGTCCCGCTATTCTTTAACCTGACCTCACCGTTCAAATTGACAGAAAAACCGCATTCAAATCGGTCCATCCGTTTGGGAGCTACGATACCACAAACAGATACACAGACACACAGATACACAGACACGTTAAACTAATAATACCCCTTACTTTGCGTCGGGGGTTAAAAATAAATATAAATCCTTTATTTCAGAGCGTGACAATAGACCTTACTCCTAGTGTTAGAAAATACATTAATTAAGAAGAATTAAATTAAATTAGAGAAAGAGAGAGAGAGAGAGCAGAAAGGAGGGGCTCACAAGTCAGATCCGACGTGCCCGCATGGGACAGTCCAACCTTCTAGCCACAACTGTCAGGCTACTCGCTTGTATATTATGCAATCCATCAACGCGCGCCTCGGCGAACATACCCGATGCGCTGCAATAACGCGGCAGCCCCATCAGCAACCTAAACGCGTTGTTATATTGCACCATCACCTCAGTGCATTTGCAGAGCCCTTGGTATACCCGACCCACAGGCTACACGTGTAGAAGGTTTGACAGTATGCCTTAAATAGCGTCATTTGTTCCGAAACTACTGGACCGATTGAGTTGAAATTTGGTAAACATATGTAAATTGGTGACCCAAAGATGGACGCGTAAAGTAAATTAATGAATTCTGTACAAGGGGGGAGGGGGGGGGGGGGATTTAAGGCTTAAAATTATGAAAAAAATACTCATACTTTATTGACACTAAAAATTACAAGTCAATATGGAAAATAGTTCCTTGCCTAAAGATTACAGGAAAACCTATAAAAAGTTTGAGTACTCAAAGTAATGGGAAAATTCTCAATATATGGAACCCTCACCACGCGAATTGAACTCGCACTAGTCCGGTTTGTTTTTAGAACTAAATGGTTCAAGAGAACGTAAGTCAAGGAAGCAAGATTGTTGCATTAATTGTTTCTTTTCATTTTGGAATAAATGAACAATTCAAAACTATTGTCCGATCCGTTTGGTTTATATTTTAACGTATTTTCTCTTGTATGCGTTCTCAGGAGGTTAAATTCATTAGTGTCTGAAGTAGATACATTTTATAATTAGTGATAGTAAGGCTCATGGGAAATTTGACAGTTGACAGACACTTTCAACTTGTCGATTGCGTAACGCTTTATATGCACGTCTGGTAAATCTAAATGTTTTTTGTATGGGGAAATGACAGCCGAGTTGTTCGAAAAGATATGTCATCATCATCATCATCATATCAGCCGAAAGACGTCCACTGCTGGACATAGACCTCCACCAGAGAGTGCCAAATTGACCGGTCCTGCGCCACCCGCATCCAGCGGACTCCCGCAAAAGTTATGTAATCACCCCGAAATACAACATATATTACCTACCTACATAGCATTCATAGCAAGTCGTCATTATGACTACTGTCTTCCTTGAGCTGGTGGTGGTGAGGTGGTACATTCCTAGTTAACTAGGAATGTACCACCTCACCACCACCATAAAAATATGAGCGGATAACATTCCGCAGTGCCGTGCCTCTCTCATAGTCTTCTTTGAATAAAAAAACCTCTCCCCCATTCTATAATATCATCTAAAGTCGCCGTCAATGGAACTTGTTAACTAATTTTAAAAAAAATGTTTGGAATTGACATTTAAAACGTCAATTCCAATACATTGTTTGTTTACATAGTTAGCAAGTTCCATTGACGGCGACTTTAAGTTCATAAGGTTTTCAATATGAAAGAATAAACTTCATTGTTTCCAGTAATTGATTATAATATAATTGAAATAGCAATAACGCAAATGCATTCAAATAAAAACAATGGAACTTATTAAATGCTATTACTTTAATGGCATTCATAATTCCCTCCGGCAATCAGCCAATCACTTTAAATGAAATATCCCTCGGCTTCATAGCGTGTGACTTTCATAAGAACATTTATTTTAAGGGCTGAAAGTATAAGCCCTAATGAACGTTAATTGGTATCTCTAGTTTAAAAAAAACGGTTATTTTTTTTTCATACAAATTAATTCGACCCGCAATGTATTGGTAACAAAGCTAACAACTGACAGTAACTAGCTCTGCCTCTCTGAAACGTCAAGTGAATGTTAGCAGTACATTGCTACTCGAGAAAATTAAAAAAATTAATAACTCTCCATTAGAAAAGGTAATTGTTATATTTTTTCGATAAAACGGTTCACAGCACTGAAAGCTATCGGTCCTTAAAATAAATGTTCTTATGAAAGTCACACGCTGTATACTATTTTTTTTATTTTTATGAAATGGTTGATTTTCTTTTTTTTATTATGCTTTTCGATTGCTGTTATTAAATAGCATCCTTATTTGCTTTATATGTTTCATAGATTGATTCTTTATGACGTAAATTTTGATATATGGGTTGACTTATGCCCGTGACTAGTCGTGGAGTTCGTTTATATCGTAGCGTGGGTACTTTTATACATAATTTTGTCCCTCACTTTATCCCCTTTTTTACGCTTAAACCGCTGACTTCTATTCGCTACTAATCGTGGAGTTCGTTTATATTGTACCTCCATACATTTTCACCCCCATTTTACACCCTTAGGTTTACGCGTAAACTAATGAACTGATTGTAATGACATTTACTATGGAGACAGTTGTGATCCAGAAGAACGGCGGCGGCGGCCATAAAGAAAGAAAGAAAGAGTTCCACACTGACAAAGTCACGGGCTTAGCTAATCAGTCATATAATAATAATAATAAAAAATAAATAAAAATAAAATAAAATAAAATGCATTTATTTCGGACAACTATGATCCATAGATTGTTAGTACTACAGGACTTATATAACTATGTTAGGACTTAAACTTAAATGTAGGGAGGACCAGTGCCTCAGTAGGCTACCGTCCCATCTGTCGGCCACCGCGTTCAGGAGACTGCCACTTAATATTAAATTGAATTGTGTAAAAAAAATCTTACTTAATTTGTTTTTTTTTGTTTGTTAATTTGTTAAATAACTATAAAGTCTTAAATGTAATCTATGCACATATGTACCTATAATTATATTGAATCATGACTTAATTAGGTTAAGTATATTGCAATACCCAAAATGGGTGCATGCTGATACCTACTGTTCACTCTATTTAACACCCTGTAAAACACATATAAACAATTAAATCAATAATTAAATAAATAATCCTACTAATATTATAAACCTGAAAGTTTGGATGTAAGGATGGATAGATGGATGCAAGTTCCACTTAATCTCAGAAACTACTGGATGAATTTATATGAAACTTTCCAGTTATGTACCTTATATATCAGAATAGGACATAGGCTAACATTTATGTCAAATTTCATCCCTTTTAGGGTTGAAAAAGGGGATGAAACTATGTATGAATATTTTTGCTCGTTGCCTTCATGAGGCGCTGGGTCTCAAAATGTAATGGGAAAACTAAAATCCGACTCGCACTTGACTAAAATTCTAATTCATATTATTTAAAAGTGTCTCGGTTAAAGAATTAGCATCGCCATTCAGCGAGGAAACGTTGCCAGCCTTATGGGCACCCTACCGCAGAGGGACTACATTTTAGGAAATTTGTAAATATAAGTACATATTTTAGTTGTAAGTCATTGTGTATAATGTATATACTGAAATAATAAATCTCATTTATTTTAATAGGCGTAATTTATGTCATCCCTTTTAGGACAAATCATAATCATGTAATCCAAAATGTATACGCGTAAGTTTCATATTTTATTTTCACCAATGCTACCTACTCTATTTTGTACCCAAGGAAACTACTCCCCAAGCGTTCACTGTCACCAGTAAATCAACCATCCACATTTGCACGCGATCTTGGGATGGGAACGTGTGTTGAGGCTCTGGAAAATGTATTATTTATGCCCAGGCCCGGAGAATGGCAAATGATAAATGCTTGACCGTTCCATGTCGGGATTGCATGCCAATTTGTGAGCCTCGGAAATTGGGATTACATTGTCTTATGTGCTTATGCGGCTTCGGTTGGATACAAAACAATTCTTATGGTCAAATATCTTCTTCGGCCTCAAGTCGTGACCACGCTCTGTTCTTCCCAACCGTTCTCCAAACCCCTCCATACTCCTGTTTCTTTCAACGTTGCCAAATGGTATGACCAAATATAGAATTCTGAAATAAAGTATCCAATGGGGTAATCACGTAACGTTCCCAACGCGCGTCTGACAGTTAAATCTCAATCTAACTGTCATTTTTCCATATAAAATTGACGTTTAAATCTTACAGACGTTCGTAAGAAAAGTTACGTGATCGACCCACAGGTGCACATCTTATGAAAGCAACTTATTATGGATATCCCTATACATATTGCTATATCGCTAGAATAGGGGTGCTCTTTGTGTGGCCTAATATTGATAGTCCTAAAATCTTTTCGACGAACATTTTTGACAAGACGTTGATCATTTAAAATTTACCATTGACCGCCACCGCAGGCCGCGCCAGTGTGATACAGGTCTTATCCAGCGGGTGATTATAACGTTTCGTACGTACGTCAGACATATCTATATGTAGGTTTTTGTATGAGAAAATGACAGTTGTGGTGGTCTTAACGATAGTTCGCAATGTTACGAATTACCCCTCAGGAGTTAACGCGTTGCGTCTTAGTACATTTTTTGTATGGAGTACCTATGTAGAAGTGGGGCGTGTTATCATGGAATTAACAATCTATTAGCAGCGTTTTATTTGCGTTTACAGTTATTCTGTAGCTCCCTTTAGTATAAGACTAGCTGCCGGCGCGGCTTTTTCCACGTATTGCAATGAACGCAGGCAAATCCGCCGGATAGTATATAGCTTTTGTGCATTCAAAAAGTCCGTACTATACATTGGTGAAAGATTTATTGAAATCGGGTAAGTAGTTCCGGAGATTACACCCTACATAAAAGCTTACAATACTTACAATATTCCATACTTTTCCTTTTTAACACTGGTGAAAGAATTTTTGTTACATATAAACTAACAACGATACAATTTCACAGACTTCTCTATAATATTACTGTAAAAGTGTAGATAAAGTTCCGTATACTGGGTGTTACATAAGTCGTGATACAAAATAGCAAAATATGAATCTATCCATGATTCTGAACAACTTTTACTATGGGGCCAACTTTCTATTCAACTATTTCATACACTTTGCTCATTTTAGACTGACGAAAATGTATGAACAGCCTGTTTTTTTTTGCATGATACAAAGTTGGCCCCATAGTAAAAGTTATTCAGAATCATGGATAGATTTACATTTTGCTATTTTGTATCACGACTTATGTAACACCCAGTATAATATCCCTACACAAACTCAACCCTAAACCGTAGCACATGTCATACCTCCAGTCCTTTTGAATAATTAACAATAACCAACAAGTTTCATGAAACTTAATTCTGTGTTACACCATCTGTAATTAACGAGCTTCAACTACATCAAATGATGTACATCAAAATGATTACAGTACGTCAAAGGGAAAGTTTTGAGCTCGTATGGTTATTAAACTGCCCTATATAGGACCAAAGGGTTTAAGCGCCTTGAATTTCCTATGAAGCTACAACTTTTAATATTAACCGAGTGGTAGACAGTATAATGTATGCGAAACCAGGGTGTATGTTTACACAAAGATGGGTTGTCACTGAGGACTTTATGTGAATACAATAAAGGCGGTTTCAGCTTGGCTGCCACTATAATTAATAGGTTACCTATGTTATTTCATTCAACGTTTCAGATGATTATAGGTCGCGATAGCTTTGATAAAAGATGAGGGATTCTATAGATAGGAAATTGACATAGGTATAGCTAGCCATAGTCTGCTTATGGATTAATGAATTAGCAAGAGCGAGAGGAAACGTGTTCACGTCAACGGTACCGAGTTCACAGAGGTAGTTCGACTCGGTTAAACTTCGGCTTTGGGGTGAGAAGTTGTGTGTTCTTCTGATTGTTTGTATAATTATTATCTTGAGATTCACGAGGATTTATGTTAGTGAGTTATAAGTTATAACTAATTGCTATTATTTTAAACTAGTTACATAACCACTTTGGTAAAAGAGGAATGGAAGAAAACTAATAATTAGAATGATGAGTCTATGAAGTCCCCAACTCGCACTGAGCCAGCGTAGAGGTAAGAATATATAACACATAGGCCGATGATGATGATGATAAATGAATGAAATAACAGAACAGACTAATTATTTTGCTGAAATCGGTTGATTAATAAAACTCTAATGATCCGTTATCCACAGACAATGATTAATGAGTTAATTAATGAAGTATAGACTCGCTCATGAATGAAATAATATTAATATAATTAACTACCACAGTATTAATTATTAGCAAGATGGATTATAACTTATTATATGACACGTAACCGATATAGCCCTCCGAATCGCTAAACTTAAGTGGCAATGGCCGTTGGGGCGGAAAGGTTCTCGAGTGGTGACCAGGTGCCAGCAGGCGCAGCGTGGGTAGACCTCTTACAAGGTGGACTGATCTGGTAAAGGTCGCGGGAGTCCGCTGGATGCGGGTGGCGCAGGACTGGTCATTGTGGCACTCTTTGGGAGAAGCCAATGGCCAGCAGTGGACGTATTTCAACTGATATGATGATAATGATGATATGAGACGTCATGAGCAAGGCTCGATCTTGTAAACAACGTCGCTGTGTCTAGACACGTTTATGTCTTCCACGAAAACACTTCGGGAATAATTTTAGCCCATTCCCGGCCCGTGACGACACGTATGCGTCCCTACGCCGTAGTCGGTTTCCGCTACATACGAGGAAAACCACGGGATCGGCTCGTCGGGAGCGTCCTCAAATGGAAGAAAGCAATTCGCACAGCATTATTTATCCACTTTGATGGCAATTTGACGGTAACCGATTGAGCTGCAATTTGGCACTAACTTATAGAAGTTCGGTCGCAACGCAATATTATGGTTCCGCCGAGCTGATCTGATGATGAAGGCAGAAGGTGGTCGTGGCAATTCATGGCGGCTCATTTGAATACTCTCAAATATTAGTCCAGAACTGTGCAAAAAATTACAGTCCGCAAAAAAGCCCTGAAGCGAACCATGTTCTCGGTTTCAGCTCGGTCGAAAATGTCTGGCTGTCTGGCTTTTCTCCTCTACACGTCCCATTATTTAACCGATTCTCGTGAAATTTTGTTAGCAAGTTCAATAATTTATACTTCGATTAAATTTTTCGAAATATAAAAAACCGGAAGTGCGAGACGGACTCGCCCACCGAGGGTTCCGTACAAAATTACAAATGTGTATTTAAAAAAAAGTATAAGACGATATTGCTTGCCAAATTTCATAGTTCTAGGTCAACGGAAAGTACCTACCCTATACATTTTGATTCCCTTGAGAGTGTCGAAATATACGTTTTTTGCGGCATAAACGGCTGCATCTTTTTTTACGTTAACTTAGAAGTTTGATTTTTTTCACAGCTTCAAGGGACTGTAGACTTGACAGGCGCTCTCGAGATAAAGGGTCTTGACAGACAGACAGACGGACAATAAAGTGATACTATAAGGGTTCCGTTTTTTCCTTTTGAGGGACCCTAAAAAATGGTCGCCAGTTCTACCACTCACACGTCCACCACTAGTTAAGTAGTTATAGAATCAAATTTGTTGTGAATGCCCGGGCCAAGTACGTTTACTGAAGATTATCGGCACGCGAAACGGTAATAACAATGAAGTAGAATGCTCTTTCTTCCCTCTAATTTGGTTAAATTCGATATAATGACGGATACGGGAAGGAAACTACTGTTTTGTGGATTGGACGATTTCGATTGTAAATGTCTTGTTTGTTTATCGAGCTATTGAGCTCACCTTAAAGAGACTTGTAAATTAAATATAATGATGTATTAAGAGTAGTTATATAGATTTAAGATAAACGAAAAGTTGATAACGGTTAAAAATAGTGGCCCAACAAGTCAATTTGAATAAAAGAGGCATATTTTTTACTCTATCTAATTTTAATGTAATGTGATTTAAATCTGTTTTTTAAAGTCGTATTTGTCCTGTTTCTGCTTTTCATACGATTAAATAAATAAATGAAATGTGAAGTCATTAGAAGGACAACAACTACGCCATACGGGGTCAAATAGTGCCACGTATACTACGCCGTAGCTCGTAACTTGATGATATAAATGTATATATTATTAAATTTCCCATACCATTACAATATTTATTCTCTTATTAAATCTCACTTGCTTCATCTCCACTTCGTACCTACTGTCGTAAATTTTAGCACCAGTATTTGTGGGATTCAATTAGCAGCTACGCGCAACTACGCTCCCTACTGGTGATCACGGAAGACCAGCGTCGGGTACTCGCTAGTAGCACCCGGCATTATGCTGAGTGTTCACCCTTTTCAGTATAAGTTAGTAATTAGTATATAGCTGATAAGTTCTTCCTTTGCTTCATTTTTTTTCTTTTTTGTAATTGTATTACTTACTGTGTTTTTGTGTACTTATACTGAAATAAATTATCTTCTATTCTATTCTATTCTATTCTAACAACCACACAAACTGCCAAGAATCGCTACGCACTACGCTCGTAGCCGATCTAGTCCAGGCAATGAACTGACCACTTGTATGGAAAAAATGACATATTTGGAAATAATTTATAATAGCAAATTTTTTTAATGTAACGGATATATTATCAATTAAATTGTTACCTAGAGGCAAAATCCAACAAAAAATCAGACATCAAAAAAATCAATATTTAATTAGCTCCTAAAAAGTCCGGATAAATATAAATGTTTTTTTTATCTTTATTTAGGTTCATTTACATTTGCTTTAAAATATTCAATATAAATAAAATAAAAAAGACAATGAATGTTTAATTTAAATCTATATAATTATTTCCGGGTGGAAAGTTTGTTGGATTCTTGAATAAAGCATCTTAGAATAATGTTTTAGAATGAAATAAACAAAAAAAACGCTATTATAAATTAATGTTTTTCGAAACCGTATTTTGCCTCGGCTAATCCTGTAGCTTAGCTCGTATGTAGCGGAAAGCGACTACGGCGTACGCGATTCACTGCCAATGATTCCGTAGCGCTACGCTCGCAGGCGATAAAGTGTTTTTTCCGCTACGAACAGATCCACCCACAGGAGGGTTGACATCAACGTGCTGTTGGAGTCAAAAATCACTACGCCGGACCGCTTTCTCGCAGTTTAGAGTGACTCTAGAGTGCGAGATGATTTATGAAACAAACATTCATGCGCATCACATATTTGCTATGACCATAGGGATAATCACGTAACTTGTCCCATATAAAACATTTTGATAAAAGAAAGTAATATTCAGGCTGACGCGTTACTTAATCGACCAACTGAAATCAAGCCTAGGGTAACTGCGTAAGTTTTCAAATGAACGTTACAACTCAACTGTCATTTTCCCACACAAACCACCGACAGCGCCAACATCAGGATTATCTTTTTTTCGGTAGAATAGTGACTCACTAAGCTTGACCGGCCGTCTAGTCAAACATAAAACAAGTAGGTACAAGTTTTTTATCATTATTTGATGCCCTTTAACACATTCAAAGCCAGTCACTCAACATATGAGTCATGCCTCTACGTGCAATTTCCGCTATAGAGCGGAAAAACGCTGCAATACTCTACGGAGTAGCACACGTAGCGATGCGTGGTCTTCAATGGGTTAAATGAGCACTGTTGGCCGCTGGGGCGCAGCGTAGGTGGACCCCCCCCCCCCCCCCCCACAAGGTGAACTGATGATCTGGTAAAGATCGCGGGAGTCCGCTGAATGCGGGTGGTGCAGGTCCGCTTACTGTGGCACTTTTTGGGGGCCTATGTCCAGCTGTGAACGTCTTTCAACTGATATGATGATGGTGAAATGCGCATTATTGAACGAGTGAGCGAAGCGACTGAAATTATGTGTTCCAGCTTGGGCCAAAATTCTTTCGTATGTCCGGCTGTTTTATTCCGGCTGAGACAGGCTTGCAAATTCTACCTACATCTCACAGAGCCACTTATAATTATATTGCTTTAAAAATGCAGGAGCAAGTATAAATTTCAAAATGGAATTCTATCAGACCACAACGAAATGAATAATTCTAACATATTCCAATTCCTTTTCCAATAAAGGCCCGTATCTCATAGAATAGTGTCGCCCCGCTTCTTTATCGAGTAAGCCGCAATTCAAGCGCCGTATGACTGCCGAGTGACGCTCCAATGTGCATTTTGTTCCCCGCTAGTGATGTGCTGGAATATCATGTCGATATAATTTTATCTAAACTTAGGCTATTTTTGTTCATAGTGTGTGTCGTATATTTTTGCCCGTATAAAACCCGGTTTGACGGGAGCAAAAATGCACTTCTGCTAGTGATTCTTTAAATATAGAGTCTTCTATCGACTTCCTTATGAAGTAATTATTACATGATTCTAAAATAAGAGCGTCAAGATTTAGAACGATAATTTATTAGTTGGTTGAAATTGATATTATCACCAAAGCGAAGAAGTTTAACATCTGAAAACGTACATAAAATATTATTGAAAGCGTAGAATAATATATGTTTTACCATATTGATTTCGTAAATCCTGTGAAACAATGTAACTCTTAAATCTTTTGGCTAAACTAAAGCCTAGACAGGTACCTTGTGTTTCTCTTGCTACATCGTTTATAAATGTTTTTTTTTTGTAATTAATAATGGAAACTATACATAGGTAGATTTAAGAGAAAAAAAATGTAACAATGCTTTGTGTATGACCGTTTGTTTCATATTTACAAACTAAGTAAACTATTGTGTAATTATGTAGGTACTATTCATAGATACATTTAACTATGTGCACAATCACAATTTAAGGAAACTGTAGGTCTTAAGTGAATAACAAGTATTTTTGTACACATATTTGTATTATGAACCTTTGTTTATATCAATAAATAATAAAAATAAAAATTAATCATAAATATATTACGAAAATTATATAAAATATTAGATAATACTAACAGTTCATTATTTGTACACTTATAATATTTCTGAATGAAAATCATACTTTTTTATCGACATCAATTTATAAACTGTATATTATGTCCTCGCACTATTGAAACGTCAGTATACAATTGCTCCCGACAAACCGGGGTGTGTTTATTTGAAATTAGAACCCGCAGGAAAACAATAACCATTGATTTAATTATTGTATTAAAAATATTAAAATACAAATATAATATCTTTATTTGCTTACTTGAACTAACAACAACAACGCCACCGCAGATGCTGTAGCTGCTAGAGACGCATGGAATTCGGAGTGTAACTTGGTATTCATTTCAGTCACTGATAAGACTAAGTTTTGTCTCGGTCGCCCTGATAACCAGCTTCAAGACAAACCAGTGCCAGGAACACTGCTCTAGCTATAGTAATAAGTCACCAAACTGTCGTCTCTCTTGTACTATGCTAATTAGAGATTCACTCGGATTTTTCTGTCGCGTTCCGTCGCGCGGGCAGATATGCTAGTTTGCTGTTATCATGCATGGTAAGTAGCTCATACTGTGCGTATTGTACAAGTTTTGTTGTCACACACACACACACACACACACACACTGTCATAGGCGTGGATTTCACTACCATACCACTACCATGGGTATAATTTTATGCTTTATTCTTTATTAAAAAAAAGGAAATTAACACTTTCACTGCCTGAAACCCGCCTAGAGGGCGCCAACGCTGTAGTCGCTTTCCGCTACATACGGAGAAAACCAAGAGATCGGACAAGAGCGTAGCGCATAGTATGTTAATTGGTTAGTTTCTTCATGTTGAAATTGATAACGTAGTGTAATTGTAATTGTAATAACGTATAAATAACAAAGTATAATAAAAATAATAAAAATTAAATGAAACTTGAAAATTATATGCATTTTTTTATTATCCAGAAGTAAATTTAAAGCTAAACATAGAATCCTTACGCTTTTATAAAAACTAAATTGTACGACAACTATGGACCTAAATGCAGTATTTCACGACCGAAACAGCAATTTACTTGATTTTCCATACAACGATTAGTACAAATAGTAAACTGTGACGTCATACTTCAATGTCAATTTGTATGAAACGTTTCGGCTGCCGCCAGCGAGGTTCATCTTTAACTCAATTTTTGGGTATTTACGGTCTTTAATATATTGTAGTTGCTCCTATACAAAAACTGTTTCGAATTAAATCCAAAAAAAAATTGTATTGGACATAATTAATTAATCAATCACATTGGCGTTTTATAATCGCATCCGCGGTAGTGACATCACTGCTGTGACAGTGTGTACAAAAAAGAGAATGGGCTATCGATAAAAATGGCTTCCCGTGTCCAGTCCCTAGCGCCTGCAGACGTCATATGGCCGCATGTCATATGAATTTTCCTCCTTTGTGTGGAGTGCCATTCAGACTGCGTTTAGAAGGCAGGGACATGGATAAATTTGTAATATTGCGACGTCTGTTTCAAGCTCAGTGATATAAAAGATGGAGCCGAAATAATATTATAATACAAAGTTGTTTCGAAGATATTTTATGTTAAGAGGAATATTATCTATACTAACTAACTAACTAACAAACATGCAATGAAATATCATCATTACGTGCGTTATAATATGCTTCAAAGTATCATGTTTCGGGCGGAACAACTCGAGAGAACTGTAAAGGACTTTCATACAAAATTTAAGGCCTAGGCCAGAAAGTATTTTTTAAAATTGTAATGTAAACATGGCGTCTGTGTTCATGAACAGGCTAAACAGCTGAATTTTTTTCTAGTCGCTGATTGGTTAACGGACCAAAAATATCGGCGTTAATGCCTATTACACACGAACTAATATTAAGAATACAAAAGAATGTATGATTCAATGCGTTGCTCTATTTTTAGATATGTCGAAAGCATTCGACTGTGTGGTCCACAAAATAGTACTGCGTCAACTTGAGAACTATGGCATAAGAGGTCTAGCACTTGCACTATTTAAAAGTTACTTGAGCGATCGGAAACAAGCCACAGTGATCAAAACTTATAACAGATATAACAAAACAGTAGAACATGTTCAATCTAGGTTCGAGACTGTAAAGTTAGGTGTGCCTCAGGGTAGTGTTATAGGACCGCTTCTTTTTCTGATCTACATAAACGAACTCCCGGAAATTGTTGATGAACTATGTGTCCTGTTTGCTGATGATGCAACTCTATTGTTTTCAGGAAATTTTTCCCCTGCTGATTTACAGCTGAATATAAATTCTACTCTAGTCTCAGTGGTTCAGTGGCTTCACTCACTTAACTTAAAAATCAATTTAAAAAAAACGAAACTAGTGCAATTTCGAAATCAAAGGACAGCTTGCAAACCTTTAACCCTTCAAATTAGCTCCGAAATTCAAGAAGTTAATAGTATAAACTTCCTAGGAGTAACAATCGATCCCTTCTTAAACTGGAGATCTCATATTGAGAAAGTCAATAATAAAATATCAAGCTGCTGTTACGCCCTATCAATACTGGCGGGAACGTGTTCGGAAACCATTTTTAGAAATGCTTATTATGGGAGCGTATATCCGTTGCTGACATATGGTATCATATACTGGGGAAACTCAGTCAGAGTGCAATCGACTTTTGTTCTCCAGAAAAGATGCTTGCGCACAATATATCGTATGCATAATCGTCAGACTCTTCGCAATACTTTTAAAGAGAAGCGCTTTCTTACTTTGACTGGCATTTACATATTGGAGTTATGTTTGTTTGTTAAAAACCACACGGAATGCTTCATAAATAAATGTTCCTTGCGTAACAATCTAAGAATGCAATACAAACATAACATTTCTCTTCCTAGAGTAAATAACTCAATGTACAATAAAAGCGCATACATCACTGCCATAAAAGTATTTAACTTCCTTCCAATACATATTAAAATGCTTGAAGGAAAAGAATTTAAAACTAAGCTTAAAAGTTGGTTAATAGATAGAGAGTTCTACAATGTAAATGAATATTTTTTAAATGCTCATAGTTAAGTAGCAATGATTAAGTTTTATTAAGGAATGTGATAAGTAATTATTTTAACCACTTTAGGCTATCCTATAAACATTGTACGCCCGTAGCGGGTAGCTGTGGATACTTTGTACTACCATTCCAACTTTGTACACTCTTTTAACACAGTTATACAATAAAGATTTCTATTTCTATTTCTATTTCTAATGTGTTGATGAATAAATTTAAAATATTGTCTATACGTAAGTCACCGGAGACCATAGACAATATTTAAAATCTTCTGCATTTATTGTAGAAATTAAGATTCTTATTATCAGGTTGTGTATAATGGCCTTAATAGGGTCTATTCAAACACTACACACGCGAAATACAGACGACTTCCGTAAAAAAACATTATGGAGGGATTGGAGGGGAAATTAATGTAATATTTTGAGTGGTGTATTTTTTATTTCATTGCATATGTTTGAGAAAAGCACTATACATGCCTGGCCTTGAAAAGCGCTTGCCGGCTTCGTATCACTATCCGTTCATATCTATACCTACTCACGCGGCAAGCCCTTCTTTCCTGGCGTCTGCTGTAATTTACTATTATTGCACACCTCAAAAAAATACCACTATAAATACAGAAGATAATCGATACTAGTAGAGGCAAACCACAGGCGGTCTTATCGCTAGTCTCTTCCAGACAATTTTAGGGTAGCGGAAATCAATAAAGTGATGCAGATATCATTTATTAATCCAAGTAGTAATTACAACACTGATACTGAACTAAGAATAAAATACGTACTTAAATATAATTAAAACATATATATATATATATTTATAATATATAATATTGTATTGTATTCTATACATACATATATGTATATAAGTATACTCACATAAGATAACATACCGAAAAAATGTTAAGATAGTCAGTCACAAAGTCTAAGAAGAATTTTATATAGAAAACTCGCGTGAGAATCAGACATTAAAATATAATGAAAACGGGTCACTCACGTATTTAAGGTCGAATATCGCTCGACATGTTTCGAACCGATTCGCGGTTCCTAGTCATGAGCACACGCGTTGCCGGCGCGTTTAGCACTGCGGGCCCACGCCCTGCTCGCTCGGCTGGTTTGCGCAGGCGCATGCGGGGTCAGCGCAGAAGGCGAGAATCTACCCTCGTTTTCTCGTGTTCTTCGTTTTCCTCGTTTTGGAAAACTTTTGGCTCGTTTTATTTTCTTCATATAGCAATAATATTTTTCACTTCGAAATAATATTAATTTGAACTTTGAACAATTGTTTTTCTGCGAAATTTCATTACTATAAAAGCGTCCTCAAACAACCATTTAACTTAATACTTATTGTGTAACGCATTCCTATTTTCCTCGTTATTCTTCCTCACGATTGTTTTTCTTTCCGTCTCTTTTTTCAAAGGGAATCTACGAAGTAATTAAGATTTGACTCAAAAGGAGTTCAAACAAACTTGGGTAATTTCCGCCAGTTTACCTTTTTGTTATGGAAACATTAAATGCGACTTTTGTTTTCTAATCGAAATATAATGGAATTGTGGACTATTCAAGTATTCTTAGTACTTAATTAGATTCGAAATAATAAAAGTGTGAGAGTCTTAGATACGTCCGCGTGTTTAAAGAGTTTTATGCTACCCAATTTTAAACTTTTTACAATAATATAGGTATCAAAATCAATGCACAGATGCTTACATAAAATTATATAACAACTCGAATCTACCAGCCATGTCAGAAAATAATTCAATAGCGCGATTCAAAAAATCGATACGGACGGGACAGCGCCATCTGGCAGGTAATTTAACCAAACTATACATGTATATACTTTAATAATATATAGATAAATGGTGCACGTCTGCAAACTAAGGCCCCCTAAAAACCACTATTTTAGAAATGTTTCTAATTACTTATGATTAAAACCTTAAACGCGGATGCCGTGCCCATTTCCGCACTAAGACGAAGCAAATAGAAACAAAAGAACCTAAAATAAAAAGAACAATTTGGTAAATTGGATCTGTGACAAATACTGGTACTATGTACGTTGTTTACAAGATTGACAAAGCGTGTAAACATCGGAGGATGTCTGATACCGAGGAAGCGCGGACAATCTGGGAAATGAACAGAAAATACGAACAATACCAAACTAAATCTTGACTGAATAAGAAGCAACGAAAACTGAATTAGAGAGAAGTTGACTTGATTTATGCCTAAACTGAAAATGAGGAGGTATTTTATGAGAAAAATTCAACAACTCATAGATATATTTTTTAAAGACAAAAATATAGCGTATACTTATGGTTTCTGTTTTATCCATACTTTATATTTAATATCATAAGGGTAACTCTGTCTATTTAATTTTCACGCTTGAACCCCTAAACCAAATTAGATGATAATATATCTATTTGGTATGAAGATGGTTTGAGACTCTAGAATGGACATAGGATAGTTTTTATTCTGGGAATCATCCCAATTGTTTTATTTTATATCTTAAAGTCCTAATTTGGTTGTCCAGTTTTGACATCCGTAGATATATGACGGGTTAAAGGGGTGGAAAGGGGAATGGAAGTTTCTGTATTATTATTATTGCTGATGTGTGGGCCTTTATATGCCGCTTCGACCAGCAAGTGATCTATTCTGGCAGCCCTTTTTTAACGTTCACCGTTAAGGCCCGTTGCCTCGTGGAAATTCCAGATTATGTTGTACCTCTTCTGGGTGCACTAAGCTGCCCTAGGTAGGTACTTCTTTTGTGCATGAGTAGTCCGTAGGAGCAGAGAATGTGCATTGCAATTTCCTCTGTCTCCTGGCAGAACCTGCAAGTTGCGTCCTGTTTCATACCCATTTGAAACTGGTGTTTGTTCATTTCGCAAGTTCAATCCAACTCAAGTACGATAATTGATGCTGCACTACCGAGAAGTCTAATAAAACATTGTTATTCGATTTTGTACAAGCATAGTATTAATCCCTTAAGGTGATTCTGATTACCGAGTATGAAGCATAATGCGTATGAAGTCACGGGCAAAAGCTAGTTTTCTATATTTTCACGTTATCCATCTCATATTTTCATTCCACGGCCCAAAATCTGACAAATAAATTAGTGTCAAGACATTTGAGCATTATTCTTGATTGATCAATATTATCTACATTTACAAAAGGGTACGAGATATTTCATTTCATTCATTTGTTTGACTTTTTGGATTGACTTGGGTTTAATTAATTTAATACGCGACTAATTGGTGGAGTGTAAATTTATTTAAGCAGATCGTAATTCTAATCAAAGGATTCTTAAAAAGGTATTTTGATTCGAATAGGTTAGTCGGTGGAATCTGATATGTTTAGGGCTTTAATTAAATTGGGATTGTTTGGATTCCTTAGTTGAAGCACGTTCATGAAAATAGGGTTTTAGACACAAAATTTATGATTAGGTACTCCCAAAATAAAGAAGGCATAATAAATATACAATAATATAATAATAATATAATATAGTGACGAAAATTCCATTCAAATATCTCAAAAAATTTCGAAGCTACAACCGTTTTAATGTACCTTGTTAGAGAGAGGAAACCCTCGGGATCGAGACGTCACGATCCTCGACGATACGTAAATGCGTAAATGACAATTGTTTCATATAAAGGTGCGTTTTTCGGAAAAGGGACACAATATACCCCCTCTTCCAATTTTGGGACACTTATAACTTAGTGATTACTTAACCTCCTGCGTTGCTTTCTTCTCCATCTGACTGGATTTTTAATACTTTTTCGAGATAATACAACATTATTCATTATTTTATTTAGTGTCTACATCCCTATTATAGCTATTCGTATCTAACTCTCTCTACTCGTACGACGAAATTCTAGTTTTTGTCTTATATTGAATCTGGTTATAGTGTACGTTAGTTTAAAGTAAGACATTAGAAATCGGATGAATTTATCTGCTTGGGCTTAAGGTTGACTGGTTGAGAATGCTTTATAGCATCAAATCCGCCTTTTGTATCATTATTCTTTTGTGGAATAAAGATTAAATAAATGCATTATAAGCATTATAATATAAAATAGGATGATGATGATGATATTAGAAAAATTTCATCTAATCTCGAGCTACTTTGAATTCCTGGTGTCTTAAAACTTGACATGACGGCTATCTTGAAGGACAATTTGTTAGGTATACCATGACCTTGAAGTTTTAGGAATAACACATTCAATGCGAACCGTGTGTAGAGGAAAGCGCCTACGACCAGAGAGCCCACCCAGCCGGTTCCTGGCATTGAAAGTGTTGAGTTTCAAACCGGTCTCGGCGGATCCTTTAAAAAATAAAAATCATTTATTTCGGACCACAAAAAAAAAACAAATTATGTTAGTCGGTAGGTTGGTTGGTTTAACAAGACCAAAGTCAAACAATTTATTTGAAAAGGCATATGAAAGATTAATATAAAAATTTGATCAGTGGTTTTAATTTAAACAATCTAGATTTTTATTTCATCACAAGTGTGCAAGCTGTGCAATTTTAATCAAAGCAAGATAAATTTGTAACAAGAACAAAAAAGCGCTAGCAAAATTTCATAAAAGACTATTATTAAAATTCCAATCAACAATTCTGCTTGAATTATTCTTATATTGAGGCGTGTAACATCTAATATTCGCAACAATTCTACCGGCGATATTAAACGTACCTACAAAATTATTTTTTGATTTTGAGGACCGTGGCACAGAAAAAAAGGTTTTAAATAAAATTATTGGATTATTATGATTTGAATTCTACGCAGTTCTCCATAGGGTTCATATTCCTTCAATGCGATCATTGGTGGTTGTGACTTTTATTGATCATAACGAATTAATGAAGAATTTTACGCCCTGGTAAATATTGGATGACTATTGGTTTTCCGCATGTACACGTTTCCTGAATCATTTTGTCGTGTGTTAATAATTCCTATGTAAAATACTTTCAGATAAACCAATTCGACAAAAAAAAAGAAATATGCAAGTTCAAGAAATTGTCTTCTAAAATACATTGAAGCTAGTATATATGCCAAGTGTTAGTTTTTGAAACGCTGACTTTTAAATGAACTGGTAAAAAGAAAATAGTTTTTGATAAATTAATGTTTTTATTTCTAGTAGGACGCTAATTGTTGAAAAGAAGTAGTCATAAAATTACATTTTGCTATGATTTCTAAATTACAAGCGATAATGGGGTTACCTATTAAAAATAACCGGATCAAAATCTATTGCGTAATTTTAAAGATCTAAACATACATAGTGACAGACAGACGGCGGGAAGCGACTATGTAGTGATGATAAAAATCGGAATGTCTTGCCCAGTCGTGGGACGATAAAGACTTACATTAATAAGGTTTTCATAAATAATAGAATCACGAATGATCTTCAAAAGTACCCGACCGTAGAGCATGGTAAAATTCTTTGCATTTTTTCCACATCCGTCTGACCAGAATACGCTTGCTATTGCTACCAAGAAATGAATATGCATCATCATCATATCAGCCGAAAGACGTCCACTGGTGGATATAAGCCTCCCCCAAAGAGTGCCAAAGTGACAAATAAATATTATGAGACAATATTTCACAAACTACTATTGAGCTAGATCCAATAGTATGCTTAGTATCCTTACCGATTATGTTATGAGTAGACATGGTAAATTTTGTAGCATTTTCGGTGCTGCATGGTTAATGTTAAAGGAGTTGGTATAGATATTACAATTAAAAATATTTATACCAATTCCTTTTTAGGGTTCCGTAGCCATACAGCAAAAACAGAACACTTATAGTTTCGTCATGTCCGTCTGTCCGTCTGTCTGTATATCTATCACAGGCATTTTACTCGAAAACTACACAGGTGTATTTGAATAAAATTCGGAGGACAGGTGTATTTTGTTAACCGCTACATAGTACTGTAATGAAAAGACTAAAAAAATATTTTTTAGGGGTGCACTCTACACATGTAACAGCAAGTCCATAAAAATAACATTGTATGTCCAATCAATGCTGAAAAACTGCCTTCCCTATAGAAAAAGCCGTAAGTCACGATACGACCTTTGACACGGCACTCTTTGCAGTGCGTGACCACGCACTTGACCGGGTTTTTTTTAAGAACACTACGCTTCACCGAAAATACTACAAAATTTACGATGTCTGGTTATGGGTTATATGACAACATCCAAGACTCTAAAAGCCTCATGCTCATCACTCAAATATTTGCCATTTACCGTGATTAAAACCAGATTTTCAATCAATGCAATAAGCACGGTCAAAAGTTTTTATCCCGTTGAAACCGCAAGCAATCTGCAAAACAAACGGCAAAGTTCGCAAATAACTGGGTAAATAAAAATTCAAAACCTCACCTGGGGAGCTGGGAGCGCATCCCAACTATTTCAATATAACATTCCTGCGGAAACTTAGCGTACCTGTGTGTTGGCTGCTAAATGTTTAAAGGTCGTGAGGAAATTAACGACTAGCTGTTATGAAGGTATTAAAAGTTTGCAGCTGATTTTAAGAGTAATTGCGGTTGGGAAAAGGGACACTTACCTGCTCTTGTTGGGTAGGTGCAGCTATAGAGAAACGTGACGCTTGCTTGCAAGAATTCTCTGCAGCTGACTGTACTTAAACTGTACATAAAGTTTCGTCAACATTAAGGGTGATACTTGTGACAAAATGATGTCTCGCCCGCTCGCTATTGTTATTTATTTAACAAGGGTTTGGTGAAAACGGATTAAAATTGAAAAATTGTTTTTGTAATATTTTAATTACATCATGTTTAGCTGCGCCACCCGCATCCAGCGGACTCCAGGTCATCAGTCCACCTTGTGGGGGGCCTACTCACGCTGCGCCTTCCGGCACGTGGTCGCCACTCGAGAACCTTTCCGCCCAAACGGCCATCGGTTCTACGTGCAATGGCGCAGGACCGGTCATTGTGGCACTCTTTGGTGGAGGCCTATGTCCAGCAGTGGACGTCTTTCGGCTGATATGATGATGATGATGATGATGATTTTTAGCTAATAGGTATCTATAAATAGAAGAAGAAGAAGAAGAAGAAGAAGAAGAAAAACATTTATTCATGACATTTAAAAAAAAGTAAAATAAAAATAAAACAAAACAAAATTAACACAAATGTCACGAAAAGGTCTCGCCTCAGCATAATGCCGACTCAAGAGCCGGCGCTGATCTTCCGGCGAGACCCAAAGTGAAGTGTCACGGTGCTTGTTGTACGCATGGCCTCCAAACCGGCTATGATTACCACAAGCAGACCCCAATAAATTTTATAACATAACAATGAGAATTAAAAATAAGTAAAAGTAAAAAAAAAACAGAGATAGAAGGTAAATTAAGAAAATTACAAAACAGCACACACAAACCAGTGGAAGAGCAACACCATTATACAAGATGGGACATAAAACACAGGTAAGTTAAACACATTAAAAGCTATTTGAAACATAAACAAGAACACATACATATTTGAAGATGGGATACAAAGAAGAAGAAGGTGTATCGCTATTTAATTATAGTACAAATAACATCCACTGTTCAAAACTGGATACAAAAGCATAATTAATATATTTAGTTTAGTGATATTTACACAACAATAATTTTATAACGAAAAACAAATTTGTATAATAATAATAACAACAATAAAAATCGGATAAAAATGAGTAGGTGTACCAGATCATTTCGGTCTGTTAAAGTCCAAGAAATTGCAAAATAAAAACAAATTAGATACAGCTCGTATCATGCCTAAGGCGCTCTTGTTCTTTTTGATGTGCAAGTATATATTTTTTTAAATTTATTTTAAAACATTCTATGTTGCTTAAGGTCCTAATAGGCGGTGGGATTATGTTCCAACATTTGGTTGCCACAAACCGAAAACTCCCTCTGAAGGCAGCTGAAGCGTGTTGGGGTGTTGTTAACTGTGTACAACAGTGGCGTGATCCCTGCGGTCTACGGCTGGATAACCATGACAGCTTGTTGAAAAGATATGAAGGAGCTTTATGCTGAATAACTCCGAACAGCAGACATGCCAGATGGAGTTTACGGCGGTGTTGCATCTTGAGGATGTTATGTCTATTCAGAAACGGAGTTACATGGGCCCTAGGTGGTATGCTAAAACAGAAACGGGCACAGGCATTTCGCACTCGTTGGATGAAATAAATAATTGTATTTAAATAACGACAGGCTGGATCATATCTGGTACATCGGATCAGTATTGCTATACGAGTACAACGTGGTAATGCTGCCAGCCTTCTGGGCACGCTGCCCTCAGAAGGCGATTTGGGGCAAATTTTAGTTATTCAGTTTACAACCGACTCGATGCGATCGCGCAAGTTTTTACAAAGAATTGTCAATTGTCAATAAAGTTAATTTTTTAATTGGCAAATCATGATTTCTCGGTTGTAAAGGGCTATAATTATTTTAACCTGTTTCTAATTTAGCGTTTAGTTTTCTACTTAAGTTATATTTTCTTTTGCAGTTTTTGCTCAATACTATTTTCTGCAGCTTCCGCAAGGAAATTAGTATTTGTTTACAAGAAAGTCTTTCCTGTTCCAGCGCCCCACGCTTTTACAATCAAATATTATAATTAGAAGCACATAGTTTACACTTTAGCCCAGAAATAGAGACAACTTGAACGGTCCATAGCTTATTTTTGGTTTTTACGTGCATTTATAAAAGAGGGTGAATTTTGAAAAATCATTTCTTAGTGCACCCTTAGACCTTATAAGGAAATCTCTAGAACCGCTGTGTCGGCGGTTTGGGCTGTGTGTTGATATGTCAGTCAACGGGAAGGGACAATGAGTCACACTTTTTTGTGCATGCAGCCGGCATTCATCGATTTATAAGTCGTTATGACGTCAAAAAAGAATTTTCGTCTTTGAGTAATCGGGAAACATACACACAAAAACCGGACAAGTGCGAATCGGATTCGCCCACGGAGGGTTCCGTACAAATTTTCTCCTACCTCAATGATTGATTACGTACTTTAAAAAATAAAGACTATATTTTTTTAAATTTAATTAAAAATGTACTGTTTCCAGATTTTTACATGTACAAGTACAGGGAAAAATCATCGACTATCGTCTTATACCACAAGAGTATCAGACGACATTACTAGCCACGTAGTTCTAGGTCAACCGGAAGTACCCTTTAAACTTTGATTCCGCTGAGGGTGTCGAAGTATACGTTTTTTGCGGCATAAACGGCCCAATCCTTTTTTTACGTTAACTTAGAAGTTTGATTTTTTTACAGCTTCAAGGGACTGTAGACCTTATTATATCATTTTAATTTTAACTCGACACCACCACGCGTTCCCGAGATAAAGGATCTTGACAGACAGAACAACAAAGTGATCCTATAAACGTTCCGTGTTTAGCTTTTGAGGTACGGAACCCTAAAAATAAAGATTCCGACGAATCGAGAACCGCCCCCCTTTTTGGAGTCGTTTAAAAAGTAACCCTTTTAGATCTATACGATACCTGCCTATATATTCCGTCGGCCATCAATGAGTAGTAAGCTAGCTACTAGCATTATTCAAATTAGACCAAAATTTCTCGGTCACGTCTTACCAAAATTGCGATTCAGGTCGCCAAGCAGAGCGTTACTTTGGAATCAGGGATATTACGGATTTTTCAGCTTTTTTGCCTTTAACAAGCCTTAATGAGATCTCATTTGAATATTCGAAAAAAACTTTCCAGTATTTGACGTTCCCTCGGGGAATAAAAAAGGAACTTTGTTTTTCTTTGGAGTTCTTTATCCGAAAAACAGATGATGATTTTAAGCTTATTATTAGATGTCATAGAAGTAGATACGATTTCGTTAGTGTTATTTGCTTTTGTGTGATTGTTTTGGATATTGTTTTCAATCAACTAATTATTCCTTAGTGATGTGAAAAAACGTATTATAAAGAGTTTGTACCTAAGTGGTAATTTCTAGTACCACCTTTAAAAATTCTTTTACCTGTGTATAAAATGGATTTTCTGGATATACATAGGCTATATTTTATGCCGTGGCTTTACCTGGGTACTTTGGAATCTGCATAATATGCAAGCTGAGTCAGGCGGGCAGCTAGTTTTTGATAATATGGATGAATTATTTATAAGGCTGTGTTTAGGGTCTGAAATGAAAAAAAGTAATCTCGTTAAGTCTCAAACCTTTATAAAATACAAATATTATTTTCAAGTGCAAGCACTGACAGTAAGATTTGTAATACAAAGGCTTGTGGTTGGCGCAATGAGTTTTCGGGGGCGCCTGAAACTATCAATCAATTTAAAGCCTTAAAATATTTCGAAATTTCTTGAGATCAGAAAATTAATACATATTTATTATGTAGGTAGGTAGTAGTAGGCACTGTCCATTATGTAGTAAGCGCTTGTACAATGAGTCAAACAGTGGCTAAAAAATACAAGCAAAATTACGCCATAGCATCCCATCCATATAAAATGATCCCGAAAATTATTTGATAAGCGAATAACTGACCTTTCATTCAATTTAGACAGCAAATTGAAGCATCATATCACGTCAAATGTATAGCTTAATAGAGCTGTCGCGAGTGTGCCGAGTCTAGAATAATATAAAAGGTCGAAGCCTAAAATAAATTGAATCTACTTCTCTCTCTACTTCAGTGAAAGTATTGATAAAAGTAGTACAGTACACAACTTTCTGAAGGACTTGTTAAGTATGATTAAACTGGGAGTGGAATTTCTACTTCGTTTAAATTGAGTTTAGGTACAATTTTGAGAGTGGTGAAATATCGCGTGGTAACGTTAAGCCTACACAAGCTGGTGGACTGATGACCTGGTAAAGTCCGCTATATATGCGGGTAGCGCAGGACCGATCATACTAGCACTCTTTGGGGGAGGCATATGTCATATAATGACGATAGTTGGTCCTCTATTCGTTTCGTATTCTTCACATCACATCACATTTTAATATGTATTGCGCGCACGTTTTGTTAGTTTGACCACTAAGACATTCCTTAACACATTCCGTTCCCAGAATCGCTACGCGCTGCGCTCGTAGCTGATCCCGTTGTTTTCCTTGTATGTAGCGGAAAGCGACTACGGTGTAGGGACGCATACGTGTCGTCACGGGCCGCGAATGGGTTAAAGTGACGTAAAGGTTCTGTTACACATTGCAGCCTATGTCCAGCATTGGACGTCTTTCGGCTGTTATGATGATGATGACACATGGAAGGGCGTGCATTGAATACATATTCTGTTCAATTCATAATCATTAAAAACCCATTCTAAAATGGTGGATTTTAGAATAGTGCATTGCCAAAATAGTAAATTCGTACTTACCTAAATAAATCATTATTTTCTTTAAAAGAACAAGGATATTAAAAACAAACAATAAAACAACAACAACAAAGACAAAAAGAGACTATAAATTAAAATATGATCTAGCTCCTATTCATTTTATGGTAGCCTGAATTGTGAGTGAGATTCGTTAATTACCTTAAATGCACCTCAGGGTGATGTAGAGATAACAACTTTCAGTGCAGCTTGCAAATTTGTTGGCTAATTTTGTTTGCTAATTACAGTTTTCGTGGTTAGCTGCACTTTTGACAAGATTGTGTAGTGGGATTAATATAAAATGGAGAGCTGCAAAGTCAAGTCAAGCATTGAAGATGAATTCAAAACGGCATTTTTTGCTTATTGATATAAAATTATCTACGTCATTAAAATTAATTGAGACTAACTTTTGTCGTATTGTGTCAAAGATCATGTATCAATACTAATACGAAGTAATTATACTAAGATTTTTTTTCTTCTTTAAAAAAATCTGAAACCGTTCATCTGATTTCAATAATTTTACTAATTACCAATTCGTAGAATGGGCATGTTTTAAGCTGGAGCTACGCTTGGGTCACCAAATTCGTTAATTCCGCGTACTAAAAATTTCATTCGCGTTATTCCTCACGTGTGTTGGGGTTGGGACCTGTGAATCTTTGTAATCTTTGTGTTCGTTTATTTCACCGTTGCTTTATTTTCCGTTAGTGCTGTTTTCCCTGTCGTATTATGTCCTAAACTAGCATGTATAATAACATTTTTGAGAACCTCCTTTTCATGTGTACTTCTACAATATTAAATTAACCTTAACCTATACCTAAACAGAGATGCAACATTTTTATTCAATTAAAAAATTAACTAACTAACTAATAGGTTGAGATAAGAGGAATAATATTCATTTAAGTGCATGCGATAGGGAGAAATAGCGAAACGGAAATCTGATAGTGAACAAATTTATCATTTAAACAAAGTACCTACTGCTAGTAGAAAATTGGAGTGGGAAAAAATGCGAATAGTAATTTTTGTATGCACGTAATTAATGAGTTTCGGGAACCGATCTAACCGCTCAAAATGTCCAATAAATTAGGATAATTCTATGTATTTCTGAATAATAAGAAAAAAACAGGCAATTCTAGGAAATAATGTAATCTCTAGTCTTAATTCGTTCTTTCTTTATTATTCATGATCTTACATTAATCATCAATCATATTCCTAGAATAATAATCAGTGTTCCTAACATGTCGTAAATTAGATTAAGCCAGCTGCGTCGCCAAACCGAACAAAGACGGGCCTATTTGGTTAATCTAATACAAATGTTGAGGTAACATCTGGCCAATTCTGTACATGTAATCCTATTTGTGCGCGGTATGTTGCCTCGGACTGATGTGGTGAATCGAATATTGTCATTATTATCTCAATACTTGGATGTCAATATTACCGAAAATGCTTGCTTTCTTACTATATTCTGGCAAATAAAGATATTTTGATTGTGAAAATCTCAAAATTGTTACGGTTTGGTTTATTTCTTTGTTTGTTAGTTTGGATCTGTACCAGTCAACCGTTGGGAAAAATACATCAATATTCTCGAGATAATACTACAATACTGCGTGTATCGCGCGATAATACTGACTGTGTAATCGGTGCCATTGCTATTTGTCATCCCAGCAACTCCACCATACGGTTTTATGACGATGGATGATAGGATTATTGGCTTGGTCCAGTCGTATAAACAGTCGTATTACAGTTAGAAACAAACGTTGTAATCACAAAGGCAATAGTATACTAATTGCAGCAAACCGTAGTACCAAAGTACCGCCAGGGGTGGCAGAAGATCGTAGTCGACACAAGTATAAAGATATGGTGTCTTTCAGTTCCTACTGAACTTGTATAATTTTTGACGCTTAATTGTTTTAGTTTCTAGTACTTAATTAATGTTTATGACATTTACTGTATTAGGGTAAATAAAAAATTCTAGTATTTTATTGTCAATTAATTTAAAACTTTAAATTATCCTATTTTGTAAAATAAAAAAAACTATACATACGAAACAAAATCATTATGAAAACCTCACCTAGGGTGCCCCCGACAGCGGGGCGGGGCCTGAGCGACAGAGACAAGAACCGCTTGACTATCCCGCAGTGTCCACTGTGGTCCAGGAGTACCACCTTCTGTACCTGATCCTTGACTCAGCCATGTAGCGAGAGTCTCTTAAGGTGTTGGTTGAGACTCTTCGCTATTAAATCCTTCACTGAAACGACTATCGGGGCAACTTGCTGGCTTTGTCCTTCTCGGCCTTCACGAGGTTCTCGTCATGGGGGATGGTGATGGCGACGAGCACTGCCTGGCGTTTCGATCGATCTGTCAGCACGATATTAGGCCTATTATTATAATTATTAAAGCTTTATTTATTCACTGTTTAAGTATTGACACTCCAAATGTGGTTAGTTTTGTTACTAAATATAATTAGTTCAATGTATTTTTATTTAATTGTCCAACTGCTTCAGGAGGAGGTCTATGTTTTATGAATGTATTTATGTGGACAAGAAAATTCTATTTCACGGGCTACCTACAGTCCAAACAGCTAGATGGGTCGTTCTTCTTTTCGACCGACACTAGCCTGTCCTTCGTCTTATTACGGCATCTCATTTGAGTAATGATGTTTACGGTTTTATAATGTTCGAATGAACGTCCATATTATTTTATTAATTAGTGATATTTAATATTTCACTTTCTCTAACTAGCATTTTTTTAAATGTTTTTTTTTTCGTAGTATGCCGTGACAGAGTGGTAAACCAAAATGTTGTCCCCACTGAAAGAGTCCACTTTGTCATATGTTTTTTTTAGGAACCAACCGTAAATAAATATTTATATTGGCCAGAAAGGAAACTTTAATTAGTTCTAATGAAGAAACCTATGCATTTTTTTTAAAATCGCACTTCAAAACCACAATTTTCGATAGTTCAAAAACCAAAAAAACAGAAAAACCTCGGTTCATTGTCGGTAAAAAAGAAGAACGACCCAGATGTATTTTGACATATAAGGTGTCACTTGATTCCTCATAATCGAAGGAGTGACATATAAAAAAAAACTGTTGGTTATTTTGTATTTTTTTTTTGATTTCACTTGTTTAAAAAAAATAGTTAGTCTTAGCAGTTAGTTTTATTTTTCTACAATGATTCCGATTGGGTATAAAAGCCTATGCGATTCCCTTCCATAATTATCTCTACATCTCTAGCTTTCTCCGTCCAATTTTTTCCAGCTATTTCGGTGATGTCATCAGCCCGCCGTGTATATTAATTTATTATTAAATTTAATAAAAAAACATCTTAACGGTAAGTATACGATTCCTGTTTCGCCAAACTGAGGGCAGTTTGTCGGCGAATGCGCACTCCTTCTCCTTGTTCTTTTTCCTTCTGGTCCCACCCATTTTTTGGTTTGTATGGTTCATAATTTGTCTTGATATCTGAATAAATGGCCAGAACATAGCCATTTTAGGCGTAGGATTTGTTTTAAGGTGTCTATAATCAAATCCTTTCCTTCATCATCATCATATCAGCCGAAAGACGTCCACTGCTGGACATAGGCCTCCCCCAGAGAGTACCAAATTGACCGGTCCTGCGCCACCCGCATCCAGCGGACTCCCGCGACCTTTACCAGGTCATCCTTTCCTTATTTCCTTCTAACTGACTTTGTGAATTATCCCGAACTTTAACGTGCTTCTATCCAGTATACGTACCTAGTATAGAACTTTTATCATCTCAGATAGTAAAAAAGTATGAATAAAACTACTAAACCAATTGTTAACAAAAAAGGAAAATTAAAGGCAAGCCTTAATTCCCGTAAGTACTTTACAAACTATTCTAGAAATGCTCAAATATAAGCCGATGCAATTCTGAGCTGCTTAAGCAAGCCCAATAATTAAAACGAAATCGCTGCTATTTTAATGGCCAGTATCATCCGTACGTAAATAAATTAATCCTCTCGAACTCGAGCTATGCTTAATCAGTCGGGCTCAGGGCAATTTGCAGAGCTTTGCTGCAGGGACCCGCTCAGCCCGCCAGCTGTGATACTTTACGTAACAGAAAATGTACAGCTGGTATGGTGCCCCTTTGTATACTGTTCTGCATTTTGCTTTCATACTAGTGCATTCATAATGAACGCCTACATATAGTTGACATTATTGAAGCTGATCGACCGAATGCGATACCACACACTATGGGTTTATAGAGAAAAAAAAATACATCCTCACTTTACGTGTATAGGGGAGGTATCCTAAAAAATATTTTTTTAAAGATTGCAATCTACTGTTTTGTCGGCGTGATTGATTTATATTGGGACCGAGCGCGACGACAACGCCACGTGACAGGCGGCCATTATGGACAATATTGTCACCGCTGTCAAACAAGAAGTAAGTAAATATTGTGAAAAATATTAATGAAATCTTGTGTTATTTTACTATATTACACAATTTTGGACAATGGTAGTCAGTAACATAATATTAACGATTAGAAAATGTTTACTGCAATATGGATTTGACAACTCAAGTCAGCGACAAAAATGTCAATTTTAGCCGTAGCGAGCGCTGTGATCGTTTAGGCTACCCCCTCCACCCGCTTTGCACTCTGCCAATACCGCTATTTACTAGTAAGGGTCACTGAGCTAAGCCGAAGACGGACAGACGGAACGAAACTATAAGGGTTCGATGTAGACTACGGAACCCTAAAAAAAGAAAAAAAGGATAGTTTATTTTCAGCCAGTAGGTACTAACTATAGCGTTGCCTAGCAAGTCTCAATCTGTTTTAAAGCTGGTCTCAATCTTGTAAATATTACTGATAGCCGGCAAACAATAACAGCTCGTCCATTAGCTACCCGACACCAGCGATCGCTCCGTTTAACGAGAATGACGCCATTTTCACTTAAGGTGTCCGTTACGTTACCGCCGTTTGAGCAATTCTAGAAAAGTTTCTACCAATTAACCCGTGGAGAGTCATGTCAGTTAAAACATTAATGAAACATTTTACTATAAGAAATCAAAAGTATATTTTGAACGAGCGAGCGGAGCGAACGAAGTTCTCCGTTTCAGCTTGGGCCGAATTCTTTCGCAGGTCCGGATTTCCAGATGTTCGGCTGTTCTCCTCTACAAGTCACATTTTTCATCCGATCTTCGTAGAATTTTTTGAGCAGGTTCAAAAATTTAATAGTTTTTAGGGTTCCGTACCTCAAAAGGAAAAAAACGGAACCCTTGTAGGATCACTCGTGCGTCTGTCTGTCCGTCTGTCACAGCCAATTAGCTCCGAAACTACTAAACCGATTGAGTTGAAATTTGGTATACATTTGTAAATTGGTGACCCAAAGATGGACGCGTAAAGTAAATTAATGAATTCTGAACAAGGAGAGCACTTTTAGGGAGTAAACTGAAAAATTAAAAAAAAAAGTTTCGCAAACTGTTTTGTGTGATAAATCACATGAAAGCGGTTGTTGTAAGCATCCCAGATATATATTTTTTATAATTTTAGCAAAAACAGATTGGAATAATTTAGGAAAAAGGGCGAAAATTGACCATTCCCCCCTTTATCTCCGAAACGACTAAGCTTAAAATTCTGAAAAAATATGGAAAATAGTTCCTTGCCTAAATATTACAGGAAAACCTATGAGAAGTATGAGTATTCAAAGTAACGGGAAAATTATCAATATTTTACGAAACCCTGACCACGCGAGTCGAACTCGCACATGTCCAGTTTTTTATGTCGATTCAGCCTTTTGAAATTATAAAAAAAGGCACACGAGTTGTAGGTACATACAGAGTCACTAGTTATGTGTATGGGAGTGGTCAACAGAACGCGTGATGGATTCACTGCCAAAGACTTTGAAGCGCTACACGCGTCAGCCGTATACATGTGAAAAATCGTATGCGGAGGAAAGCGACTACTAGCATGTTCTTGGCACTGAAACTGTTAAGACTTCAATTAAAGCATACTTTTAATTTTCAAATCGGTAACACCAAATCCAGAACACACAGTCGCTGTGGCCGAAATCGGTCAGGAGAGCATCATCATCATCATCACTTTTAATTTTTGTGTGCGTTAGGATGACGGGTGGATCTCGGGAATTTTAATGAAGTGCTTACAGATATTTGGTACCTTTTGTGTACCTCTCTGTACTTTTAATAAAATTATGTGTACCTCTCTTGAAAACAGCTAACTTCAAAAATACCACCCGCAATCTTGACATAAGAATGCTCGTGTCTTCATTTCTCGTTTTCAGGACAGGTAGGTACACATATTGTTTTCAAAGGTACACAGAAGGTACACACTTTTGGCCGAGACATCACATAGTGCTTTTCACGCCTACTGCGAAAAATTGCAAATAATTATAATTATAAATCAAAATGAAGTAAGTACCTGTGCATTTTCAAAAATTTTAGTACCCAGGTAGCATGAGTTGTTAAACAAAAAATAACGCAATTATGTGAAAATTGACTTGTTTCACACTGAAATAACGTGTTTATTCATTATTTCATTTTGCATCATTATTCATTATTTTCAATCATTTATAAATTGAAAAGAAAAAGTCAACTTTTATACATACAACTGAATACTTAATTTTCATCACAAAACTGACACTGAATTAATTTTTGTTTAAAGACTCACGCTAATAGGGTAGGTACACAATTTATTGAAACTTCCCACCTAACTAAAGATCATAAATACTAAACAAAAGAGCGTGCCCGGTGCGCGGCGCCCTGTGATTGGTCGAATCGCTGTTCCAACTGGACTACAAAACCGTTGTTGGACAGTTTGAATTCATATAGAGCCTGTTCGCACGACGTCCGTCTAACCACTTCTTGAAGCCTGAATTCTGACTATCTTTGCTACATTTTCGAGCAGTGACGTGAAAAGATCGTTTTCGTTTTATTACGAGCTGTAGCGAGGCAAGAGGATGGCTTTCAAAATATGATAGTCCTCCGCATGAGAGCCCAAGTGTAGGGCGCCGTGGTGTGTTTAGTGGATAATAACAAATAATCATTGGGGTATGAGTTCTTGCCTAGTACCTACACAGGTTTTCTCCACGAAAAAAGAGTTATCACAATTACCATGCAATATATGATTTATATGTAGTATGTAATGAATACAGCAGGCGGCTAGGCGGTGTCATGCCCCCAGTTACTTTAATTTCCACGTCGGTGTGATCAATATTGAAGATGACAGTGCAAACTGTTGTGTGTAAGGCTTCTTTGACCTTCGCTTCGACTTATGTAGTATAAGGCTGTGGTCATACCGACATCGCTTAAGACGAGATATCTTTCCACCACGCCGCTTCTAATTTAAATAATTATTTCTCAAACATGCAATGAAATGTCGTCCTTACGTGCGTTATAACAGGCTTCAAAGTATCACGTTTCGGGCGGAACTACTCGAGAGAACTGGTAAGCAATTTCATACAAAATTGAAGGCCTAGGCCGGGAAGTAATTTTTTTTAATTTTAATGTTAACATGGCGTCTGTGTTCATCTACAGGCTAAACAGCTGAATTATTATTTTTTATTTTTTCTGGTGGCAGAATGGTTATCGGACCAAAAACATCCGCGTTAATGCATATTACACACGAACCTTTATTAAGAATACAAACCTGTATGATTCAATGTCTTGATGAATAAATTTAAAATATTATCTATGTACGTAAGTCACCAGAGACCATAGACAATATTTAAAATCCTCTTTATTTTATTAATTATATAAGGTTATGTATAATGGCCCTAATAGGGTCTATTCGAACTCTACACACGCGAAATACGGACGCCTTTCGTAAAAAAAAAACAATAAATATGGAGGATTGGAGGGAAAATTAATGTACTACTCATATTTTGAGCGGTGTATTGTTTTATTTCATTGCATATGTTTGAGAAAAGCACTATACATGCCTGGCCGTGAAAAGGGCTTGCCGGCTTCGTATCACTATCCGGCCTCCCTACGGTCGGCCGTCTATACCTACTCACCCGGCAAGCCCTTCTTTCCCGGCGTCTGCAGTAATGTACTATTATGATTGTCACTAACATAGATTTATAAATTCCCTTGTTTTAGGATTGCGATTTTCCGAAATAAAAACTTTTTTTAATTTTTTACCCTTTTTTCGAGCGTATGTATGTATGTGAAAATAACGTAATATCAATCGAACATTTCAACTTGGAGTTTGTATTTCACGGGCTATAGCTCAAACGGTTCTAAATATGCAGTCGGGTTTTTTTTAATCTCTTTTGTTTTCACCTGTTTAGTAACTACTTTCATAGAAGAGCAGTTTTAATGGATTTCGCATGGACAACCGTAACCGGAAATATGATTGAAAATAATAACAATCCATTAATACCACTATGCTTCGATGAAAATGCTATTAAATTAACGATGTTCGCTTACAACACGCATTCATTGTAGGTATATGAAGTCAATCTGAGATATATATTTCACGTAAATTTCCATTTGACTTCATCGTGTTTAGCGCACTCGCTTATATCCGTGCTGAGCTGTGTTAGATCGAGCGAGCGAAACTAATGAAATCAAATTGAGATCCGGAAATTAAGTCCCAGAATTGACCCTATATTCTGTCATTGATTTGATTCTAATTTGAGGTTCGAGGCCAATTTAGTGTTATCATCAGCTATTGAATCTTTTAATAGCCCAAGACTTTTTAAGACAATTTGTATCCAATAGGCATGATCACGCATGTTAAAATTGATAATTTAGTGTTAACCATCAAATTATTGTAATTAAGTATAAATTAAACAAAAAAAATATCATAAAAAGATATGAACTTTGAAAGTTTAGAAAAAAATTGAATTTTTTTTATAGTCCAAGCGTAAATTTAAACCTACCAATAGAATCCTTACGCTTTTATAGAAACAAAATTTTAAAACAACTATGGACCTAAACGCAGTATTTCGCGACCAAAACAACAATTTACTTATTTTTCTCTACAATGATTAGTTCAAATAGAAAAGTGTGACGTCATACTTTTGAGTCAATCAGTATGAAGCGTTTGGGATACCGCCAGCGAGGTCAATCTTTGTCACAATTTTTTGCGTATTTATGTACTTTAATTGTAGTTGCTCCCATACAAACATTTGTTCATCTAAACTGGTTCGAATGGCATCGTTAAAAAATCTTAGTCATCATGCCCACTTAATGGTATCTCGATGATATCATAACATCCATAAAATACAACTTAAAAAGAGACGGACAGTCTATCTTACAGCGAGACAGCCCGCGCGCCGTCTTGTGCTAACCATGCTGATTTATGTATTATAAATGCGGAAGTTATTGTCTTTCTTTTACATTTTCATGCTTTTACCATTGAATCGGTTTAGATGAGATTTGGTGCGGAGATAGTTTGAGACCCTAATAGGGAAATAGGATTAATGTATCCCGAAAATTATCTGTTAATAGAATGAGAATAGGAGTAAAAGTTTCTAAAGGAGTGTGATAATGGATGCTGCGCCGCTGAGTTAAAGATGAGCGCGTCAGCATTATTCTCTGTCACTGACTCTTCAAATACATAGATCATCATCATGATCATCATATCAGCCGAAAGACGTCCAGTTTTGGACATAGGCTTCCCCCCAGCGGCACAATGACCGGCGCCACCCGCATTCAGGAGCCGTAGCATGGTTGGCCTTATCACGCGACAAGTGACAAGATAAGAGCGTCGTCTCGTTCTATCGAACGGTGTCAGCCAGTGACGCACCTCGCGTAATACGTAATTAAAAGCCATATGATAAAAGGAAGACTAAAGAAATAAACAGGTGAAAAAATTTACATGTATTTCAAATACAATACCATACTAAGCTTTGGAATAAATACAATCTTTCTAATTCCTTTTTTATTATAATAAATGCAATAAGAAGGCTATACCTACTAATTAATTAATATATACCTACCTACCAGATGATCATGCCATCAAGCACAGATAGAGATTAAATGTATAATGTGCGTATGTACTTCCTTCTGGCAAGTCTCAATATCAACTAATAAAGTCTCGAGCCAAGAATTTCAAATATCCTCAGGAAGTCGATCAAAAACGGTCTTCGATTCGTTAATCAATATCGTGATAAATCACCCCACCGGCACCAATCAATCAATCCGTCCGTTGTTCACACGCTACTCATCAATCACAATCATAAATCATAAATCAATTGTGACAAATTTATGTTTAAACATTTGTTTTGTTTTGGAGTTTTATTATGAATTTTACAGGTGGTTCAGAGAATATTTGACGCAAGATATGATTTCGTATGCTTTAGTCGGTCTTTCCTGTGGAGACATCCAAAGTCTTAAGGCCTAAGTTTATTGCCGTATCCATATAGTTACTTTCAAGTACGATTAGGTAGGTACCTATGACTTATGAATAACATGATCGGAAAATATACCTATTATTGTTATTGTTGATTTGTGGGCCTTTAATGTGCCGCTTCGACCAGCGCGTGATCTATTGTGGCAGCCCTTTTTTTTGTTTATAGTTCACCGTTAAGGCCCGTTGCCTCCAGGAAATTCCAGATTCTTTGGGCGGTGATATGTTGTACCTCTTCTGGGTGCATGATGTGCCGCCCTAGGTAGGGACTTCTTTTTTGCAGTCCGCAGGAGCAGAGAATGTGCATTGTTGTCTCCTCTGTCGCCTGGCAGAACCTGCAAGTTGCGCAAATATACCTAAACAGATGACTATTACTATTGTGTTCTTAAACATCCTTGAAGGTAAAATTTAAGGCAAGAGAGGCAGAGTAAGGTTTCATCATCATCATCATCATATCAGCCGAAAGACGTCCACTGCTGGACATAGGCCTCCCTCAAAGAGTGCCAAACTGACCGGTCCTGCGCCACCCGCATCCAGGAAGGTTTAGGCTAACATATTTAGCCAAGTCAAGGATAAAGTTGATGTCGAGTCATATGAAAAATTCAAGAGGCTGGCAATGGACGGAGAAGAGTGGCGGTTACTCCAACGGCGGCTTTTAAGTAATGATGATGATGAGATGATTATTGTTATTCATTCATTCATAAGGCCTTATACATCTTGACAGATGATTTAAGCAGCGTCTGTACGCGAGGGACAATGTCTCTCGTGACCATATAAGCCAATCCGGAATCGAAATTTGCGTCCACCCTCTTGACGATTATGCCTTTTAGTGCGTTTGTGGGTTAGATCTTGGAATCAGGTACAATCGTGGTTTTTGCGGCCTTTTGCAATAGTGTTCCTCCACTCATCGCGGTTGCCAGCAAGATCCTCCCAAGTGCTGCCATCGATTTTAAATGCGACCATGTCGCGTTTCACACAGTCCTCGAAGCGTAGCATTGGGCGCCCTACATTGCGCTTTTCGAATGAAACTTGGCTCAACATAATTTGCCTGGGAAAATCAGAATTGAAGAGACATGCGTTGCACATGCTCAAGCCACCGCAAACACTTATTCATAGGTGCATATGCATAATATAATAATATGCATGCATAATATGGCATATGCCTAAAGTGGTGAATAAAGAATTGAATTTAAAAATGTTTATTCAACAGGAGATACACTTATTTTCTTTTCTTGATTTTGCATCTTTATAGTTACAAGTTTTTACAATAAACTGATGTTCATGTTTGGGAACACTTTTTCTTATATTTATTCTAAGTTAAAGACCTAATAAAGTAGCAATGTACAAGGAATATTGTGAGAAATTTCTTAAACTTACAAGTTTCCGTTTACATGCCAATTTAATTTTGTAAGGATAATGCTATGAAATTACCGAGATGTCTCCACATGAAAAATTTCACAATGTTAGGAATTTCGCGTTGGAACATTACAAAGCACTAATCCCCTTCGTTTTATGTGAGCATTCCAATATACTTGAGATTATTATATATATATATACAGAGTTGGCCTAGTTGCATCAAAGTAGTTCATTCAAAAAGCAACTCTACCGTCTAAAATAGAAGATTCCAAATACAACAGTTTTATACAAAGTTGGCCACATTAAATATCTCAACCATAAGTTAAGTCAGTCTCGTCAAGTCACGCTTAAGTTGAATAATGCGACGCAGTAAACAATAGATTTACATTAAGCCGACGACATGATTGATGGCGTAGTTTAAGGAATAGATATTAATTGTTGAATTTTATGGTCCAAGACAACTAATATATAACCCAGTTGTACCCGTTTGCAGCATTGAAAAAAGTGTAACGAGACAATTTTTTTCGGATGAAAATTTAGCCATAAAAGTAAATTAAAGATTAATACTAATAAAAAAGCCAATTAAAACGCACTATGCTAAATTAACTGATGTTGTGTTGAATTTTTATGAGAATAGCCATTTGTCTGTATCACATTTTAATTTAAACAAACTAAGTTAAACCTAAAAAGGCTCTCGACCGAGGATGCTGGTGGCATTTCCTTGCTGAATTGCAATGCTGATGTTGCGCGAGAAAGCTGCCAGTTTTTCGGTCACAAGTAAAGTACATCTACCTGACGAAATATATTGCTCAATTACATTAGATGTTCCGAAGTGCAGAAAGTGTTATGTACCTAATGCCAATTTTTTTTTTTATTATTGACAAATACGTTTACATGACATTACAGTAATAACCAATGCGTCACGAAACTAAAACAACAAATAATACTATTTAGGCGACGAAACGGCGTGGCCCCGTTGCATCGTCATCATCAGGATTCGGCAGATTGCCCCGGAATTGTCGAAACACGACACCCTTCGGCCAGAAGTCAGCACATGCGATGGTCTCCTGCAGCGGCCGCGGCACGCGCACCACAAACGAGCAAAATATATAGATTTATCTTTATGAATCAGTTTTTAAACAATGACATCTTTAACGTCTAAGATATTATGATAATGAAAGTTGAAATTGGTAATCAAATCGCTCAGTGTGAGACGTGGCCTAACATATGTGTAGTGCTACGCGTTCTACGTAATGACATTTTCTGAAAACACATCACCTTCTTCACCTGTCACGTAGGTGACAAGGATGCGTAAAAACCTGTCTTGTTTGTACTGGAAAGGATAACGTTTGCACTCTTGGTTTATAATTTGAAAACAGTATATAATGAATCGTTGGTTTTGTCATGAAGTGGATTTCACAACAACTGGTTAAATTGTGCAAATTAGAATACAGATCTGTTGTATAACAGACCTAAACAAAGTTTCTAAATTCGACTGACTTTCAAAACTCTTTTTAGGGCATAAATCGAACCCTTATTATTTAGCTTCATCATATCCGTATATCACGTAGCCTACATAGTTGTGGAGTCAAGTGACATCGTTCCTTTTAGGGGGGCACAGCATACAATATAATATATCAAATACATGATCAATCGAATAATCTCCACCAGCAATTTATACAAAGTTCAATAAGCACCTACCCATTATCATGAGCTACTGAATTCAAACCTACTTACTTCGAGTTATTGAGAGGCGCTCATTTCCTTATCAAAGCATATCCAGTTCAGTAAAAATCTCATTTTAACGAGAGCGTATCTTTTACATTTCCATTCTTTATCGGAAATTACTAATTTTGGAGGGAGAAAAGTGAAAACTTTGTCCGTCTGTTGCTGGCAAAGTTCAGACATTCACGATTTTATATTTAATGTGTGTAGTGTGAAAAGGGACTGCAGCAGGCACCTACGTGTCCAGTTTTAGATAAGGAACACCCTTTCAACTTTGAAAAAGTGTTATCACCTAAAAATTGCAACCACGACCTTCTACTGTAGATGAATGAATTGAATTATTTAACTTTGAATAGAACATTTGGCAAAGTGAGCGTAAGCATTTAAATCTCAGCTATGTGACTGACATAAAACAAAATTGGAAAAATGCCAAAAGTTTTTTTTAATACCACGTCGGTGGCAAACAAGCTTACGGCCCCACCTGATGGTAAGTTGTTACCGTAGCCTATGGGTTACATACGCGTAGTCGACCCTTTAAGAATTTATACACTCCGTTTTTGAAGAACCCCATACTGTAGTCCCTCGGGAAAACCTTGGCAGGAAGCTCATTTTACACCCGGAGCGTCCGAGGGATGAAATTTCTCTAAAACCGTACGGTACGGTAGTTTGAGCTTGCAATGTAACCTTCACTATATTTTTACTGTAAAATCTTGCAACCCGTGTAGGTATACACGCGACTAAGGAAGTGTTTACTTCGATGTCTGTGTTTGCGCGTTTTTTTTTGTGTCATGCAACGTGCCGGTTCTTTTATAAAAAAGACTCAACATCAATATTTAAGAGCTAGGCTATTGTCGGTGGAGACTGTTTTTTGTCCTCTCCCAGCCTCTTGACGTCTTCGTACGAATCGACAGCAATTTTCTCTATTATTTGGCTGGTGTAACTATGTCTGGACCTTCCTCTGCCTCTCTTTCCTTCGATATTGCCCTCCAAGATATTGGAAAAGAAGCTGTCGTGCCGTATTAAGTGTCTGATCATTTTATCTCTTCTATTTTGTGTTGTTTTTAACAAGCGTCGGCTCTCTCCTACCATCGTCCAAATCTCTTCGTTTGTCTTCCTTTCTGTCCAGCTTATTCTTTCCATCCTCCGCCAACACCACATTTCGAAGGCTTCTAGCCTTTCTTTATCCGTTTGCGTCAGAGTCCACGTCTCACAAACTTTGATTAGACGTTTCTTGTTTTTTTAGATAAAAAAATATATTTTAGTAAGTTCGTAAGTTGTCGTTCAACAGGAAACCATTTTCCAGCCACTTGCGATTGAGCTGAATGTCATGTTTGTGAGAATTTGGTGACAACGCGATATGGTACAATCGAGCTGATCTGATACTGAAAACAGAAAGTGGCCATATAACTCTCTCAAAGAGACTGTGCAAAAAAGTACAGTCAGCAATAAAACCAGCCGGAAGACCAGCGCTGGATGCAAAGCCGGCATCATGCTGAGTTGAGTCAATTCGGTCACACGGCTTAATTTTACTTTTTCTTTTGTTTTTGTAGTCTGCTTGTCAGTGTGTCACAAATTAGAGCAGGTTCAACTTATGATTACAGACCGATCAACTTTAAATATGGCGCCGGCACCTGTCATTCCATAGAAACTTGTCAAACTTTCCATACATTCACATTTTAACGAACACCGGTTACGATTACAGACGGTTTGGTGAAACCCACCCTAAGTGTTTGCTTCTGAATCTGAGCCTTGCATCAAAAATTCAATTCTTGTCAGAAGCTAAGTATTTCTGATATTACATTTTTGCGTTGAATTGGATGTGGCGTAAACGTCAAAAGAATGTTACGCGTCGTGTTAAGGTTGTTACGTTATTTTTAGGAAGGTTTTTATTAATGGATGTTACGCATAGAAATGCGGTATTTTTATCCATTAGTTGATGCGTAATTTTCTATCGAAGTAAGTATATTAGCTGCCCGCGTGACTCCGCTGATATGTTTCAAAGAATACAAGCGTTGTCGTGTGGTAAAATAGTCTATGTCCAAAGGTTAACTTCACATACTGTTGAAATATTGTTTTCACTTCTCATGCTTGCAAAGTTCGCCTGTGCTGGATGCAAGCTGCACAAAATGCCACTTTTGTGCCCTAGTGCACAATGCAATATTTTTTTAAAGACTAAGATAATCGGGCTTAACAGCCACACGCACAATAAAACTTCGTAGAATAAACTTCTTATTTTATATCCTATAATGAATTTCACATCCGTGTTTTCTAATATTATAAATTATAAAACCAGATAAAATAGAAGTCAATTATTATTTAATAACGTATCGAAACATTAAATGACTTGGCAGTATGAAGGACCTAAGTGTGAAGTATCTCAAGTCGAAAATTAAACATAGAGACTTCAAAAAGTTAAGTGGCGGAAATGAAATTGTTATTTTTTTTCCTCGCAATTGAAGTAAAATCTGTGTATAACTCGGGCATAAATAAGCTATTTTATCCCTCGACTTAACTATAAGCGTCTCGGGTGAAATGACTCCTTTTACGCACTTGTTGTACAGTCTACTATTCCTATTCCTGAAAATGTCACCTGAACAACAGCGTCATAATCGCTCGATTTGTTTACACTATTTGAAACTAGGTCAGCCCTTATTAGCGAAACTGTACCCTGTAATTATGAGGCTAAAGTTGCAATTTCTTTGTCCACAGAACGAGTCCCTCCACGCAGCCGTGACGTCATTAACGAAGAACCAAGCGGAGCACTATGACAGATACAACTGCTTGTACGTATTTAGAACTAGTTGCCCGCGCCGATTTTTCCGCGGTTTAGGCTATGGTCTCCTATAAATCACGCCGTACGCTTCGTCACAATGCTTACTATGGATATGTACTGTTGTGGTCGTCGGCCACATCAGTACATCTCCATAGTAGCGTAAAATTTCAAAATTCGTTATTTTTCGCATCACGAAAATTTGAATGCAGATGATTTAATGGAATATATAAGCAGGTTAGGTTCGATTAGTATTACAAGTATATCCTAAAAAATCTAAAATTCCTTTAGCGGAACATGGTTTTCGGAAATATAAAATTAGGAGATAAACTCTTTTCTGTGACTGCACGCTTTTCTGTGGCAACTAAATTGAATGCATTTTCCGCCTCAGAAATTATGCTAAAGTTTAATGTTAGTTAGCCAGCAAACGCAAAATGAAATTAACAAGCTCTAACCGACGTTTCCTTTGTGATAATCTATGTTTAATTTGAGACCGACAAGCATATTATGAAGATAATTTTATCTTACGAAGTTTTCATTTAAGTATTATAAAAGTTTTTTTATTGTGAGAATTTCACGGAGTCTCTCTTTTTCTCTTCCTGCCTCCACATCCCACATCAACTTTCAAGTCGGCACCCGCCATAAATATATAGTCCGTTTCTTTTAGGATTAGAAATACGGTAAACAAAGAAGCAGTCGTCGTCAACCTTTTCTGCTTGGTACAAATAATTATGTTACGAAGTCCTTAACAGAACGAGAACTTAACAGGCCTATATTAGTTATTTTGTATTTTTCCTATGTAATAAATAAAATGTGCGTATTTCCACATCAATTTATTATGTAAATAAAACTATGTAAGTACTATAAAATAAAACATGTTTTGATTTTGATAGCCTTAATGAGCCTACTTATCACAGAGCTACGCTTTTAAGTACGGTATAATGGTGATTACGCGGTGGGTGCATCTGGCGGCGGCCGCGTCGAAAAATTAGTATCAATAAACTATGTAATTCAATACGAAAGCGAGTAGCAAGAAGTAAGAGTAGTTGAGGTGCTTCGTTAAAGAGAAGTAAAAAAAAAAATTATTGCACTCCTGCCACTTATTTACCTATTCGTCATCTGAAGATGTTGTGTCATCAGTACTCTCCATCGCAGTCCGCACGCCACCACACACAGCGAAAAATAAAATCTTAATATTAATTAACAAATAGATACTCGTATAATAATCTCGTAATCTGAACTCAACAATTTGTTGATTACCAAGAAAACAAGAAAAAGAACGTGATGCGATTGACAATTTTGACAATGTCGACAGCGAAAAAAACGTACCAATCGTTTCAAACCTCTTCTTCTTTAGGTGTTTTATTATGCAACCTTTCCAGAACTGAATAACGAAATTTAAAATAACAGATTCAAAAAATAAACACTTTTGAAATAAAATATACTGTGGTAAGTATTATTTAGATATAAATAATGAAAACACTTCTATCATTTTAAGGTCAACAAAAATAATGTAAGTCTTTTTTAATGGCTGTTTGAGATACTTTGACGGTTATGTGGCATACAGTGTTTTATATAAAAGACCTCGTGCTTCGTGCTTTATCTTTCTTTCTAATGCTAAAAAAACGCACTATAGGTCAGAAACTAGTTTCTATGTTATGCTACTAATAAAATAAATCCACGGTTAAAATCACGTATTAGCACATCCGCTGCCAAGGATCGCTACGCGCTACGCTCGTAGCCGATTCCGTGGTACGTATTCCTCGTACGTAGCGGAAAGTGCCTACGGCGTAGGCACCCGATATCGAGTTCCCGACACTGAATGTGTTAAATGTCACAGTTTCGAACTCTTATTGTGTTCTTCTTCAGGATGAGGGTTATTAGTAGTATTTCAGACATATCTCTCGAAAGTTTAAATTCGATTAGTTTCTGTTGCTATAAATTATAATAGATATACAGGATGTTCGGTAGCTAGTTGCAAAGCTTTAAGGGGTGATAGTCGGGGTATTTTTGAGCAACGTTTAATATGGGAGCAACCCTGAAATCGCAAAAAATAAAATCAGGTGTCCCATACTAAAGTTCAGTTCCTATTTAACCAAATTGTATGGAGAGCTGATTTTTTGCGAATTCAGGGTTGTGCCCATATTAAAAGTTACTCAAAAATACCCCGACTATTACCCCTTAAAGTTTTGCACTTAGCTACCAAACATCCTGTATAATAGAAAAAAACCGGACAAGTGCGAGTCGAACTCGCCCACCGAGAGTACCATACAAAATTACAATTTAGATTCCCTAGAGAGCGTCAAAATATACGTTTTTGTGGCATAAATGGCCGTTTCTTTTTTTTACGTCAACATAGAAGTTTGATTTTTTCACAGGTTCAAGGGACCGTGTAGACTTGAGTATATGGTTTTAATTTCAACTCGATAGCTCCAAGTGTTCCCGAGATAAAGGGTCTTGACAGAAAGACAGACAGACAGACGGACAACAAAGTGATCCTGTAAAGGTTCCGTTTTCCTTTTGAGGTACGGAACCCTAACAATGAACATATTGGATAACTTTTTATTAAAAACGTTCTACTTACTTGCTCTAAATATCACATGGTTATCATCATACGGGTCAAATAGGAAACCTATATTAGGACACCCGTAAAATTCAATATTGGAGAAATATTTTATGGAGAAAGTTGCAACTTAACGTGGCGTGGGGTTTTACAACTTCTTTTGTTCCTAAATATGAAATGAAAAGATACCAAGACACGTGTACTGTTTGTGGGGCAGCTACCTACTGTTTATGCGTAATTGTTTAATAACTAGGATTTCCCGCGGGATTGATAACTACTACAATACCGTTATTAAAGTAGTAATAAATCCCGGGATTGGAAGCCCTGTTTACAACCCTACTTGAAAATAACAATTAAACAATAGATGTCGGTAATGGTGGGTTTTAGGTACTTGTCGTCATCTAAACTAAAACAAACTATGCCACATTAATTGATTTTGCGGGTGGAATAAACAAGACAGTAAAAAAGCATGAGCAAAAAGCAAGTTCACGCTGCTTGCAGTGCATTCGGTGTATTTCGAATCATCCTTTCCGCTTACGCACACCCAATTACCCGCTTAATAAACTTTATCCGTCAAATCAGCGGAATTTAACTAATTGAGCGGACAGCTGTTGCCATTCACAACTAGTCTCTACTGCTTCCTGGTATAACTTTACCTCCCATCCACAAGTACAAAAAGTATACAAATATTACTTACTTGTGGCTCTATGAGGTGTATGACTCGCAAGCCTGCTTTTTAGGGTTCCGTAGCCAAAATGGCAAAAACGGAACCCTTATAGTTTCGTCATGTCCGTCTGTCCGTCTGTCCGTCTGTCCGTATGTCACAGGCATTTTACTCGAAAACTATAAGGTGTATTTGAATAAAATTTTGAGGATAGGTGTATTTTGTTAGCCGCTACATAGTTTTGTAATTAAAATGACAAAAAAAATTTTTTTTAGGGGTGCACTCCATACATAAAACTAAAATGCAAAAAAAAATTTTTCATTGTGACCCCCCGTGTGGCACATCAATCGATAGGCCTTTCAAAATAAATATAAGGTTTGTTAGCATTTTTTTTGATTAAGTGAATAGAGTCGGAGATAATCGCCCCGAAAGTCACTAAAATTCTGTCCCCCCCCCTCTAATTTTTGAACGGTGTATTTTAAAAATATGGAAAGATTCATGGACATAGGGCTTATTAATTTCATTCACCGAAAATTGTTTTGAACAAGATCGGTTCAGAGGTTTTCGAGATATTGCTGAAAAACTGCCTTCCTCAAAGAAAAGGACGTAAGTGCCGTAAAATTTCTGTGACGATACGACCTTTTTAATAGGCACGGAACCCTTCGTTTTGCGTGGTCCGACACGCACTTGGCCGGTTTTTATTAATATTTTTTTTTCGAAAAACTGGCTCGACAAAACGGCTCACAAATATTCATTAGAAATGGTTGAGAAATGTGACCTGTACAGGAGAACAGCCGGACAGAAGACGGACATACGAAATTTTATTTGGCCAAGCTGAATCGAAGAATTTCGTTCGCTACGCTCGCTCGTTGATGTATAAAGAGGAAAAGTCTAAGATATTGTAGCTTTGTGAGTTTGTAATCTCGGGAACCTTATCCGATTTCGAAAATTCTTTCACCCGTGTGATTTTTTTTATGGATATAGGCTATAATTATAGCCCGCGAGTTTGTTAGCGTTCCTTGCAATAGTCAGGTACAAGTACTTCATTATCATCATCATCATATCAGCCGAATGAAGTCCACTGCTGGACATAGGCCTCCCCCAAAGAGTGCCACAATGACCGGTCCGCATCCAGCGGACTCCAGCGACCTTTACCAGGAGCCGTAGCATGGTTGGCCTTATCACGCGACAAGTGACAAGATAAGAGCATCGTCTCGTTCTATCGAACGGTGTCAACCAGTGACGCACGCTCTATCCTATCACCTATCGCGTGACAAGGCCAACCATGCTACGGGGCCAGGTCATCAGTTCACCTTGTGGGGGGGCTACCCACGCTGCGCCTTTCGAGACGAGTACTTAATTTAAATTATTTACTAGTTGGCTCTGTGAGGTGTAGCACTAATCCCGTCTTTTGTTTTTACAAAATACTTATTCGACAAATAAAACTATATTCTTATTAAACCTGCTCACAAAATTTCACGAGAGTCGGTTGAGAAATGCGACCTGTCAAGGGCAACAGCTGGACATACGAAAAAAAATTGACCCAACCTGAAACGGGGAACTTCGTTTCGCTAATCACACATCGGCACAAATTTCCTGCACACCTCATGCACGTAAAACTACTAAAAGAACACGGTTTTTCTTCTCAGGACAGTGGAGTAGGTTTATGAATACCCAGCCCGTGAACTGAAACCTAACTTAACGATTCGTTCAATACCGGCTAACGAATTTACGAACAAAATGAATGCATTTAACTTAATGGTGATCTGCCAGAATCAGTAGGTTTTCAATGTAATATAAATTGAATCAATGATTGATTAGCAGCCGAGGCAAAATTCACAAATAAATATGCCTACACTACTGTCAATGATTATGGTTTCAATTGTTCTGTCTTCTGTAGTTATTTATTTCCTCGCAAATATGATGAAAAACATACATATATAACGGGCCTAAGAATATTTCAAACTCGAGTCATAAAAAGGCCTCCGCCTGCGGCGTCAGGCTTCTAAGACTCTTGTTTGCAATATTCCACTTACGCCCCTCGATAAACAATGTAAACTTGATCTCACATTTCCCTGTTCATATGTAGCTATAACAATAATATAATATCGACGGTGGAAAGGAAGAACCACTTAAGCGACATTTTGGTCGAAAATGAGTTATACATATCATTGGAATCAGTGTTTTTTTCTGCGTCGTTTGAATTGGGTTTCACGGCGATCCGATGACTTATATGTCGCTTAAAGTAATTCACGAATGAGGTCTGAATTTGAAAAACCACCCCTTATGCGACACACAATTTGAATAAAATATTATCTGTGTCACTTAAAACCTACTCCAATATTACCACAGTCGTATAAATTATTTTTAAAAAGAGTTCGTTTCCGATGTAATGTCCCTTAATTGATTATTCCGGGCACATATATCTTGAATTCTGTACTTAAGTGGTTCTTCAAAACTGCTTAATAAAACGATTGTCGGTTAAATGGATGTTACGAAAAATTATGTTGTTATTTAATTGCTTTAAGCGACACTCCTTACCGCGGCCGAACCTGTCGCTTAAAGTATACTTTATAAATGCGATACGTCGGTTAAGTGGAGATTGAAAATGGTATGATAACGGTTAAAGTGTTGCTCTAATCTATTTGATGTCGGTACAGTGAACAATTTTTGGCGCGAATTTCACGCGAATGGTGCTTTACTTATACAATGGAATGCAGTGGGTCGCTTCAGTCAGCGACGAACACCGGAGTGCGGCGGTTGTGTCGCCGATCGCTGCCTGATGTATAATTTCATTAATTAATACACAGGTGTCTCATTTTGTAGCTTTGTCTCAATAGTCAAAAATTTTTGTAATGATTTCTGAATTTTAAAGAACACTGGAATGTACCCTGAAATTAATGGAAATGAAAAATACACGGTGTATAGTTATACCAGACATTATTCTACACATTTCAGTTTCGTGTCACGATGAGGAATATGACGAAGAGCGTACGTAATAAACATTGTGATGTTGTACTAATTTATTCTAATAATACTTTACATTATACTTATCTATAATTAAAAAATATAAACCCAACATGATTGTGATATCAAAAACTGCCTAAGTGCTTAATTATTAACTAGTTAAGTGTTACCGTTAAAACATTTTGATCATTGTAATTTGTATATTTATACACTTACCAAAAAGTAAATAAGTAAGCTAGCTACGTATTCTTAACTATTTATAAACACAAAACTATTGTGATCTCAAAAAAGTGCCCGAGTACTTAATTATTAACAAGCTAAGTGTTACTATTAAAACATTGTGATAATTGTAATTTGTATATTTATACACTTACCAAAAAGTAAATAAGTAAGCTAGCTACTTATTCTTAATAATTTATAAACTCAAAATGATTGTGATCTCAAAAAAGTGCATACTTAATTAAGAGTTATTTGTTAGAAGTAGATTTATTTTATTAAAATAAAAATACACGTTAATTTCGTATAAGTATTTTATTTTTCTCCTTAAAAAACGCACAATATAGCGTTTTTTAACCGCAAATATATTCTAAATTTTTCAATAATATGAAATAGTTTAAAAAATATTAAAGCTAGCGTTATAATTCACAAAAAAGTGTCTATTTAGTTTCAAATTTCTGGTATACCACTTCAAATTGGCACGTAATAACTGCCCATACGACTGTTGCTTAATTGAATATCTTAGAGACAAGTTAAAGAAGGTAAGTGGCTTCAGTGAGTTTTATAGTACTATGATGATGTCGCTTAAATGGTTCTTCCGGGAATATTTTGAGGACCTTTTCAATTAAGCGACAACATTTTCAGGATCCTGTAAGATTTTGGGGTAAATGTTTATTTCATAAAATAGAGAAAAATTAAATAAGATTATCGTCTTAAGAACTCATTTACCTATTTCAAATAGGAAAAAAGTTATGATTTTTTTTCTCAAAAAGAAAACTTTGAAACACTCTCCTGTACAATTCACTAAATGTCGCTTAAGGGGTTATTCCTTTCCACCGTCGATATGTAGCTGTGGGTAGAAAATAAAATCAAGTTTTATGACGCCTGTTGGTTGCGGCACAAATGAAACGTTGAGTTCAGGATTCGGCAATCCTTTTTTACGAGTTTTACTATGCTCTTATATTTCATCTTTTAAACTTCCTTTTTATAATTGACATCTGCAGGTGATGATAGAGTTATGATCATATATCATATATGTACTCGTATAGGTCTTGCGCCAGCCCTCATACTCGTATGCTCTGAAATCTGAATGTCTATGATATTTTTTATACTCGTCGACTTTAATGTTTAAATTAAGACTTCGTGCACTAAATTAAAACTACATACTTTTTGTATATGGAGCTCCCAACACACCTATAATAATTATAAGACAATGCTTGAGACAACTGAAATAAATTCGACTAATCACGTGGCACCTTTACTGAACTAAAATTTGACCAATTGCAACGTTGGCTACAGTACAAAAAACGACGGCCGACGTCGACGACGTTGAGACGCACCTCTGATATGCACTTCATTTCAGCAGGGTTCAGATTTTCATTAGATACCAAGTTTGTTTAATTGTTTCTATTGCCTCGTATAAATAGTATTGTATACAATAGTTACACAATTAGCTCTTCAATTCTCGTACCTTTACCTCCCATCCACACACGGTACTCGACTTTAAGAGCCCTTATTGTGTAACGATTATATAAAATATTATATAAATGGAGATAAAATTCTCTATGTCAAAGTCTTTATGACATTGGCATAGGTAATTACTTTCACTGGAATGTCACCTGGCTTTTGAAAGGTTTTTTCACTAATAACGGATTTTTTTATCCGCAGAAGAAGATTACCGGACGACGTCAGAACATGCAGAAATTATGCATATCTACAAGAAATATACGATGCGGTACGAGCGACTGATAGTAAGTATCAAATTTACACCTTAAAATTAACTGAATAAAGTCTATCTTCTCGTGACAAAGCGGTACAGTCATTGACAAAGGGTTTTAATCACATTGTAAGTGTAGTGGATCACCGAATTACTGGTTGTATTCGAAATGTACAATTAAACTTTACCGATTAGCTTCTAAGTTAATCTGAAGTTGTACTCAAAAAGGGAATTTAGGCCCCAAAGTAAATGTACCAAATTTAAGCCGTTTGTCATTTGAATATGGAAATTGTTCATATTAACCTATATTACTTTTAGAAAATGTCCTAAATCGAGATTAATGGTTCTTTTGAACTAGTATTCCACGCGTGTCAAAGTTTAATAGCTTTCAGGGGGAATGTTTTACATTCATTAATATGTAGAGGCTAGAAAGTAAGCAATATATGGATGGACAAGTGAATTAATTCGAGGGTCAATCCGTAGATGAGGCCCTCAAAAATAGGTGGTATTGGGCGTGACATCAAATATTTTTCACGACTAGAGCAAATACGGCACATTAGTAAAAATAAAAAACGATCAATTGTGAACAGTAGGTAAATGAGTTTCTGTACAGCCTTATATAATAACTTCAAAACCAAAGTGAGAGAAGTATTTTACAATTATTAGGACGTACCTATATAATAGCTGAAAATGTCACGAAAGTTTTGACGAACACATTATTATAGTAGGCATTTTCGCGAGAAGAGATGCATCGTTAGTGACGTCACCGAGTAAAACTTAAAAATATTCCATTTTGTAACTTTTATTTGTCTTACAAATGGTTATATTGTTAATAGTGGATACAAAATAGAATATTTTTAAATTTTACTAGGTGACGTCAGTGAAGCAACTCAGAATTATATCTGGGGTGTTCACAGATCACTTCGGGGTCACGGATCTCTTGGCCAAGATGAGACACATGTACAATGTGTGGCGAGGAGGATGAGATGTCATGCCCTTACCAAACAACCAAAGGAATTCAAGGTGCTCCCATTGTATCATTCGTTTTGTGGAAATGATGGAGCGAGCTTGGGAGTAGCTATAAAGGGGAGGACAAATGCACAAAAGATCCTACTGGGTCGAAGTGTATCCGAAAGGCCCCTCAACTAGATACGATAAGATAAGATAACGATGCATCTCTTCTCGCGAAAATGCCCAGGTCTCACATTATCACATTATTCAAATGTACATTTGTAATTCAAAATCAATAACGCTTTAATAAAGCTCCATTGAAAATTAGTGCCGGTGCGGATTGCGGCTAGCCATGTCCCAATTGTGCTGAGTGGGTTTAACGCTATTTGATCAGATCATTGCTAGCTCACCAATCGCAAATAACTTGATATCATGCATCACATGAACTCCTCGCAACGCTTTGTATTCAATGTCTTGCCTTAATTTTCTACTTCTCATCTCTTTCACATATCAAGCGCATTCCAATATGAGCCGCTTACTTTATAAAAATTAAGTACCTACTATGTTTTGTAAACAAAATGTACTGACTTCGTAAGACATGCCGTGACTTTTATCCGAATCGAGTTCTCAAATTCTATAAATACACGAAATAGTTTCGTCCTGAGGTTATATTCAAATTTGTCTAAAATTTAATATAAATAATATCTTGCCTCCCGCTCTTTAACATCTCGTTGCGCACGAGAGAGACTAAGACCCCATTAACAATATCAATTATAATAAACGTTAGTGTCGTATGAATAGACTATTGGGCCTTTGTTTCATTACGTAAACGTAGAAAGTTAAGGGGAGGAAATTACTGTCACTTAAGTTCATTCAGAACTTGGCGAGAAGTTTTGTGAGGTAGTCCTACCTAAAATTGCCTTACATATTTTATGTCTATAATTTACTTTGTTTCATTGCCGTAATTTGCACCATTGTTCGTAAAATCACGTAATAGTTATTTACGATTCAAGTGCAGAAAATAGGAAAATACCTATTCGCACGTGTATCGTACAACGTTTTACAGTACATATGGCTCTTTAAAGTTTCAATATTTGCACGAAAAGTGCTCATTTCCGCACTCGTGCGGAAAAGTAACACCATATTGTGTACTGTAAAATATTATATTCCGATATGCGGCGTAATGTTTAAAACAACGTCGAAATCTCACTTACAATATACGACATACAAGTTGCTTCAGAGGTACATATCCAAATAATTTTGCCAGCGTTTTCCAGCCAAACTGGATTTGGGTCAGATTTTGTATGCATTTTGTAGGCATTGTAACGAGACAAGCATACATTTTTTATATATGTTTTAATCTTTACGACCCCATGAATACGCTGGTAATATAATTAAGTTTCCTCCCGAGCACCTTAGATTTACAAAATAATACAAATAATTTATTCGCGGTAATGTGGTTACAAAGGTCTTTAATTACAATATAATGGGTCTACATATATATGTCGCAGGCATACAGTATAATCCGCCGTTTTACATTACAGCTAGTTGTTTTACAAAACAGCTAGCTGTAATACGGCGAGTTGACGATCATGCGAATTGAACACCGCTGGATTGTCAAAGGCCTCCGTTAGGTATGACGACGAGTGAAGCAAGGAGGAGTGTTAGACAGAACTGCGACCCTACATCGCGCAAGCCGAGCGAGCGAAGCGAGCGTTTGGCGATAGCGGGCGGCGGAGCGCCAGAACCGAACATGTTTTATGGTCGCAGTTCTGCCTAACAATCCTCCTCGCTTCGCTCGACGTCGTACCTCACGGAGGCCTTTGACGATCCCGCTAATCGTCGATCCTCCGCAATACAAACGGCCCTGTGTTATAAAACAGCTAGCTGTAATGTAATACGGCGGATTGCCGCTATATTGTAGAACGTATCGTAATGACAATCCCGCTAATCGTCAACCCACCGTATTACAAAACAGCGGTGTTTTTTTAAACAGCTAGCAGTTATGTAAAACGGTGGATTATACTGTTCCACTGCGACATTACACCTATTCCTGGCGTGCGAATGTTATGTGAAGTAATTAAACCGACATTTCATGCTAACATTAAATCTATCCTGTTACTAACCTTATGTGTAATGCTGCCTAACCTGTAATGAATTTATACACTGATTGATTGAGTAGGTAATAGTACATTGTGTTACAAATACGGTAAAATATGAATACGAATGACTCGAGTTCGTAACAATCTTACCGTACGTGTCGCATACAATGTTTTTCATGACATTTGCGAGGAAACCACTACATTTTTAAATGAATTGTTACTAATCGTAATAAAAACAAGAAAATGTCAGTCGTCCATTTTGTTGAATTTGACGTGAGGCGCTTAGAGCAAAGACCCTTCTGCATACAGCCACGATTTAATATATTTTACACGCACACTAAATTGCTACATTTAAGTTTTCAAATCATTCTGTGAATCATATTTTATTCGTGTTTTTTTATGTTTAAATTTATTTATAAATACGTTTTCAAACATCGTGTTTGAGTTAAAACCTCCTTGCTTTATAACTGACGTAAGAGTGATAGATACGATTTAAAAAAGAAACTATTACCCCCATGGGCGTAATAAAGGCTATTGTAGCTCTGTATGCCTGCGCGTTATGAAGCCCTTTACGAGCAAGTGTGATGAAAAGTACTCTACGAGCGAGCCAGTTTTAATTTTATACCTACCCAATGGTTAAATAAATGCTTATTTGTTCTAGGTGTAAGCACGGAAGACTTCATGGCAAAACTAGGGGAATATCTAATTCTAACAGCGTTCTCTCACAACTGCCGAATAGAGCGAGCATACAAATGTCTAGGCACCGACCTCATCGAATTTCTGCACACGCTGGACAGTGTCCACGATGTTCTACACGACCAGGTAAACTACTACGTATATAGGTACAGGGTGATTCAGGAGATGTTATCGGAAACTACCTTACATAAATCAGTTTTTATAGACCCTGTAGTGGTTATAAATATGAAATGTTAACATATTATTTCCTTATAATTTTTTTGAAAATATAAATTTGATTTTACAAATAATAAAATTGCCACCCTAACATAACAAATTATTCAACATTGACCCAGTTATGAGTATCAATACGCCAAGCGTTTCATATAGGGTGACCATGCTTTTAGTTAATAAGTTATTTTTTTTTGTTTCCTGACTAATATTGACCTGAAACAGTAGCTTATAACTTACTCGTACTGAGTCAAATAGGGCTGGTTCCGATCACTTCAACCGAATCACCCGATAGAGCATAACAACTACAAATATAAAAACCGGACAAGTGCGAGTTCAACTCGTGTGTTGAGGGTTCCGTAAAATATTGAGAATTTTCCCGTTACTTGAATACTCAAACTTCTTAAAGGTTTTCTTGTAACCTTTAGGTAAGGAACTATTTTCCATGTTTTTTTCAGAATTTTAAGCCTAGTAGTTTCGGAGATAAGGGGGGAATGGTCAATTTTCGTCTTTTTTCCTAAATTACTTCAAGTCTGTTTTTGCCATAATTATCAAAAAAAAAAATCTGAGATGCTTACAACAACCCCTTTCATTTGATATGTCACTCAATACAGTTTGCGAAACTTTTTTATTTTATTTTCCAGTTAACCCCCAAAAGTGCCCCCCTTGTTCAGAATTCATTAATTTACTTTACGCGTCCATCTTTGGGTCACCAATTTACATATGTTTACCAAATTTCAACTCAATCGGTCCAGTAGTTTCGGAGCAAATCGACTGTGACAGACGGATAGACGCACGAGTGATCCTATAAAGATTCCGTTTTTTCCTTTTGAGATACGGAACCCTAATAAGTAGTATGTTACGTATCGCACTTGGATATTGAAGTTTCGTATGCCTTTTTTTGTAGTAAATAACTATGAGAGGGCATTGCCTGTTGGAGTTTTTCTCAAAGGCAGTAAAGCTGGATAGAAAATATTATATTCTTCTGAATTCTATACCTACTTATAGAAGTTTTTAAGCTTGACGTCGTGAACGATGTTGAAGAATTTAGAAATTGGCAGATAATGGAAAGGCAGTCTCGAAGATGATTTTATACATCTTTGTAATCGAATTTGCAACATTTCAAACGATAGTAAAAATAAAATCTATAATAAATTGTACACTTATATGCAGCTATAGAATTTCTTATGACGTCCTATTTTAACTGTGACATTAAATTTACATTTTAATTGAGTGAACTCAACTTTTACGAAGCAGCTATAGTAAAGTTGTTTGGCTCAAAGCGATCCCTGCATGCAATCTAGGAGTCCATTAAAATAATGGGGTACCTATCTAAATACAATTAACGTTAGAGAAGCATGCGTGCCAGACATTTCAAGAGAAATTATTTCATGAAATAGGTATACTATTAGTGCATGCAAAAAAGGAAATAATCGCAATCGAAGCTTTTGTGCTTCTTCAAGTTTTAAATGGATTTTTGAAGTTGTGTTTTTAAGTATTCTCGCGTGGTGAGGGTTCTGTAAAATGTTGAGAATTTTCCCGTTACTTTGAATACTCAAACTTCTTATAGGTTTTCCTGTAATCTTTGAGCAAGGAATTATATTACATTTTTTTTTCAGAATTTTAAGCCTAGTAGTTTCATAGATAAGGGGGGAATGGTCATTTAGTCGATTTTTTTCCTAAATTACTTCAAATCTGTTTTTGCTAAAATTATAAAAAAAAAACTGAGATGCTTACAACAACCCCTTTCATTTGATATGTCACACAATACAGTTTGCGAAACCTTTTTTTTAAATTTTCCAGTTTACCCCCCAAAAGTGGCCCCCTTGTTCAGAATTCATTAATTTACCGTTTAGCGTTTTTAACCGAGTTCAAACTCGGTTAAAAACACCTTAACAATCAACAATGTTTTTCATCGCTCAAATTATATCTTAGGATGATGCGCAAAAAGAAGAATCTCAAGACTACGAAGCTGCCTTCGTCTGTACTACATCTAAAGAGGGCAAGATCGAGTTACACCTAACGACAGAGAGCGAGCCAGTGGCTTACCTGCTCGTGGGAAGCCTACGGACGATAGCGAGGCGACTGTACGACACACAGACGGACATAAGACTGACCAGTTATACTAATGATCCTAGAAGATTTAGGTAAGTGTTGACTTTTGTAATGATCCATTGGTGCAGTGGATTGGTCACGATTTCACGTGGGAGTGAGAGATTGAAGTGCAGCCTCTTGATCACGCGTACGCACATGGGCTCAGCTACGATTTCAAGCGGCAACCCAATGGTTTTGACCTTCGAAAGAAGAACGACCTAACTATAAATTGAGGGTCACTAAAACCGATTAGTAAATAGAGCCTGTGGTCTAAATTATATGTAACAACGAGCAAGAAGCAAAGTTTTATATACTTAAGGTGCTGATAGAATTGAGCAGTCATGTGGTAACAGAACAGCGAGCATTCATTGTTTTATTTTTTTAATGTGTTAAACTGAACAACAAACAGAACCAAGCAAAGAGCCAAGTGTATAAGCACCTTTAGGAGTTCAGTTCATTTGAAGAGAGTTACAATATTAGTTTACATGTAATACAGAGTCAAAAAACAAGTTGTATATTAACTGTATTACACGTCTGATCATTCCTGATCCGTCATCAGAAGGGTAACTCCGTAACTTTTAGAATCAGCGCTAGGACAACTAAACTGTCATTTTCCTATCCAATGAAATACACTTAGATCTTCCTAACATGCGTAAAAACGTTATACAATCGACCTGCTGTATACAGATGTATTGCATAAACATTTTCCACCGTATTTTCACGGAAACGTACGAACGTGTCTTGCTATTTCAGTCGGTCACAGTACAAAAAGTACTGATGTTGACTGAAGTGGCATCACATATACGAGCGTTTCCGAAAAAATACGATGGAAAACAATTATGAACTACATCTGTATGGTATGTCTTTTGTGCATATTTCTCCAGACTACAATTGATAACATATTTCAGGTATGAAATTAACGCAGCACCGTTACGCCAGAAGTCTAAAGAGGACAACTGCGAGGCAGTGAACGAGGCTGGCGTAGTGGCGTCGTCCAGAAAAGTGACTGATCTAAGAATTGGCGTCGCCAGCTTCTGCAAGGCCTTCCCGTGGCACTTTGTGACCGACAGACGTTTGGAGCTTGTGCAACTTGGTGAGTCACTATACATCTTTCTTCTTCTTTAACAGAGTTGACGTCACGCACACGACAACATGTCACGTAATGACAGCGGGGTTTTGCAATAAGTGTTCTTCTTTCGTACCGATAGCAGTTCAGTTCAGCAGAAAACTGTAAATGAGACTGGCTAAAATTTTCTTCAAGGTATTTAGTTCCAATTATGTTTTAGAAACTAGTTGCGCTGTGAGCAACTAGTTTCTAAATTCGATATAATTAACGAACCTGCTCACAAAATTTCATATATTCACCCAACAGCGGGACAGACACCAGCCACCGGACAGCGAACGCCGGACGACAATCGATTATCGTCCCAAGCATAGAACTTCGTTCGCTTTGCTCGCTCGTTCGAAAAAAGCTTTCAATAAAATATCGCAATTTTACATACGCGATAATATACGCAACATCCCGTTTTAAACTGTTTTATTTTAATAATGAATACGTGAACAATTAAAGGATTAGATGAATATTTTAATCTTAAAACCCAAAGGGAATAAATAAATATATTTTTATTTGTCGTGCGCTTAAATCGCATTCAATCATTCGTCCATTCACTAGCTTTTTGCAATTAGTACTCTACGTAGCGTACGTACGTGTGTGTAATCATTAACCTCAACTCTCCTGCCTTGGGGGCTGTTGCGGCTCGCTTTACAATACGTCGCCGTCTCGTCCGATTCGTGGCGTTTTTGGTGCATTCAATTCACATTAATTAACACCACGGTGTATATATTTGGGTTTATAGAAATTGCTTTTTGGTCGAAAAATATTGTTGACTAGTATACTGTGAATTTTTGTAAAAAAAACACTTTCAGTTATCTACTTACGCATTTGACGGTGCGGAGCCAGTGCAGTATTGGTAATAAGTGTCCCAGTTGATGAGTTCAAATGGCCACCTTGCGTTTCCATCATCAGATTAGCTTTATGATACCATAATACTGCATTGTCATTCCAAATAAACGTGGATGCAAAAGTTCAGCTCTGCCGGTTGAGTATAAATGCATGAAAAATCTGTTTGAAGATTTGACCAGATATGATTGCAATCTATGTAGATGGCCCAATCAAATGTTTTGTGTCGCTTGGCTAGCTACGTGTCTGGGCTCACATTTCAAAACTGATTTTATGGATTTAATTTTTAAAATTAAAATTAAAATCCACGAAATACAGAATTTTGATGTAATTTTCACTCCATTTTTATGGGCCATTCTAAGCGTTTTAGTTTAGTCCACGTTGTAACATATTATTATAAAATTCTGTCTCTTGGCGAACGGGACAGCATAAAAAGTAGAAATAGTTGATTGGCACAAATGAAACCTTGTAACAATAAACCGTTTTCATTCGAAAAGATCCATCTATAATGCTTTTTACATAATTAACTGATAGCGTTTCATTTAATATCCGAACCCACTGTTGAAACTTCCATCCATCACGATTATGTATCTAAATTTGCAGCTCTCGCTATCTCAGCATTGCAGTCAGACTGACCTAGATCGTCTTTATAGTTGTTAGTTGTAGACTATGCAGACTGAAGACTGCTAAAACCTAACTTTAAATTGTTCTAGTCCGGGAGTTCGGTTATTTCGCTTCTGTATTTACGGTGACATTTGCTGATGTCGATGTTATTTAATAACCTTGTAATCCAACTATAATGTAAAATAAATAAATATAAAGGGACAATCTCACGCAAAACCCAATAGTAAGCTAAAAAGGCTTGTATTAGAGGTACTAGACGACGATATATTGTAATGGATATAAATATTTAAATACTGTTATTTCAATATTTATATCCGTAAAAAACATCTAAAACGCTGAGACAAAATATTCATGCATATCACACAATATTTGCCTTTACCGGGAGTTGAACCCGTACCGTATGAAACATGGCATAGCAGCTAAACGGAGATTTAAAAAAAGGATGCCATTAATTGCAGAAATCATACCTCAAAGATATGATTTCTACTTCTTAATACAATTGAGCAGTTGATAGGTAGGTACAGGAGTTAACGCGGACAAAGTCGCGGGTAAAAATGATAGAAAGTTCATTGTTGTCTTTGTTGTCAGATTCGCTACCCGAAAACGAGCCTTGGGCCGCGGTTCCACCCGTTTTAATTGACAGAAGGGGATATCCCTATCTGCCTACATTTTATCATCATGAATCGGGTCCCCACGCTCCACAGGCTAGAAAAGTCAAATAACGCTTTATTTGACTTGTCTAAATGGCAGAAGGAATAAACACTAGGATATCCATAATAAATATTTTTTTCTTTTTCTTTTCTTTCTTCTTTTCTTTCATACTTTAAGGCTACATGTAAAATTGCAGCCATGAATCAAAGCATGTCGCGAATTAGGACAGGAATAATCACAGCACACAAAGCTAAGAACCATGTCGATAACGAGGTTAACTGTATTGATTAATTAAATAGATTAATCCAATGACAACAATTGCCACAAAGCGATAGTAGATTACCTACCTCATCCTCGTTTAGTCCAATTAATTTTACGTATTCCCTATCCATTTTGGGTTATTTATGCCCCATCTATTTTACGTCGCATTTATCTCGTTTCACTCACCCAACCTCACATAATCCTTGTGCAAAACATTGCAATTTGAACGTTAAACTACGGTATACAAGGTTGATTTTTGAATGATATCGTAGCTTATGATACGTGATTGTGAAAGTTAGTTGGGTACTTACATCATCTCTGGAATCGCCGACTTAACGGCTGGGTTTACGTGCGCTATAATTATTTATGGGTCCGAGTGGATTGAGTTCAACCCGTGGGTCCAGTTGATCTTTATAATGTAGGCTTTGGAGATTTCCGTTTTACTGATGAGGCTTTTAGAATCTTTGTGTATGGGTATTTTACTACCTATTTAAAAGATTTTATAAAATTGTGCCTACGCCAATTTTTTCCAAATCCAAAAGGTTTGGTGCCAAAGCGGACCCGAGGCTCATTTACGCTAACGGGATGTTGATAAAAAAAAAAAACGTTAGGACGATGATGATACGCTATTAAATCCGTTGTATTATATAAATCTTTGTCACTTAATTAATGTTACATGTATGTAAATAAACGCTACTACAAGCACGTTTTGTACTGAAAAATCACATACGGGTTTTTAGTGTTACAAATGTAAGCAAGCTACGACATGCCCTTTATAATTAAATATAAACTAATTAGGTAGTGTTATTTATTAAACAAATTACACAAAAACTTATTTCATCTTATTGTATCATTTTAACATTTAATGTCATGGACCTAATCAAACTCATATTTCCACCGGTTTCCGCGATTATTACTTATTCAATAAAACTCGGTGATCTGCTGATTTTATCGCGTACAAGTATGATACATCCTGACATTTAAAGCCCTTTCCGTCGCTTGAGGTCGAGAGCGTTAATCAAACTATTTGAACCTTTTTTTTCGCAGGGGAAATCCCTTATGGATCCCGCCCGGCTCGGGAGAAGCCGAGTATGTATATCCTCTCACGGACTAAAACCCCTGGGGTGTTCCACCACTCGTTTTTGGACAGAGCCCCGGGAACGCTATTGCACACATCCGGAACAACTATTTGAACCTAACCTAACCTTTGTAGTATTTCAAAAACGCCTTTTCATCATGGTTCAAACAAAAAAAATAGGACCCCTATATTTTATTTTATTTAAAGGATAACGGGATGGGATCCATAGAACTTTAAGGGTGACTTTCGTGTCAAGACTTTTAGCTGTATTTTTATAACACGAAAAACCCGTGGGCGATTTACAATGCAGGTTTAATGAAAAGGTTAAAAGGGTTATTTTTAAATTATGGACAGTTGATTATGTGAATTTAGAAACAAAGTGAAGGTAAAATAGCTTTTTATTCGCCAGACTCAGAGGTTAGGTAAAGGGCACTTTTGAAGATGGGAAAGAAGATTTTTGGGTTAAATAACACGGCGTTCAACGACCGGTTTCATCTAGTGGGTCACTAGGTGCTCAGCTGCCTACGAAGCTGACGGTCCTGGGTTCGAATCCCGGTAAGGACAAATATTTGAGTGATGAGCATGAATATTTGTTTGTGAGTCTTGGATGTTTCCATGTATCTCATCATCATTATCACCATCATATCAGCCAAAAGACGTCCACTGCTGGACATAGGCCTCCCCCAAAGAGTGCCAAAGTGACCGGTCCTGCGCCAACCGCATCCAGCGGACTCCCGCGACCTTTACCAGGTCATCAGTCCACTTTGTGGGGGGCCTACCCACGCCGCGCCTTCCGGTACGTGGTCGCCACTCGAGAACCTTTCCACTCCAACGGCCATCAGTTCTACGTGCAATATGCGCCGCCCACTGCCACTTAAGTTTAGCGATTCGGAGGGCTATATCGGTTACCTTGGTTCTGCGGTGGATAGCCTCATTTCTGATACGATCACGCAGAGAAACTCCCAACATAGCCCTCTCCATTGCCCTTTGGGTGAGCCTTCTTATGAGGCCCATTGTAAGCGACCACGTTTCAGTGCCATATGTCATCACTGGCAACACACACTGGTCAAAGACTCTCGTCCATGTATCTAAATATTTATATCTGTTAAATATGTCGTCGTCTATCTACCCCTAAGCCTAAGACTAGCCTGTGTCAGTCCACTGCTGGCAGTCAACATAGGCCTCTCCCATTGCACGCCACTGAGCTTGGTTTTCAGCTTTTCTCCTCCAATCCCTGCCCGCTGCCTTACGAATATCATCGCCCCACCTAGCTACAAAAAAATGTTTATTGACCAAAAATTTGCAAGGTGCCGCCCTACACAGCGTTTGTCGACACGCGGTCTCCACTTAAGGACCAGTCCGCCCCAACGACCATCGGTTCTGCGGCATATGAGGCCTGACCTTAATTTATGCAAATATTATACAGAGAAAAAGTCTGTGATATTGTAGCTTTGTACGTTTGTATTTAGAGGGTAATCTCCTGAACTACTTATTTGTGTTTAAAATTTCTTTCACCTCTGTATACAATACTATCTGGATGGATGTCCCACGGGTAACCTTGCTCATTGCAACATGCAAGCGAAGCCGCACGGGCAACTAGTTCTTATATAAACATTAACCTACTTCCGTCGTTTTGATTCTAGAGAAGGGTATAGGCACCAATTAATGAGCAGTCTTTGTGCAGCGTTATGGAAATACTCTAGTATTAGCCACGGTTGAATGGAGACAAAGCATTATTAATAGGAAAATAGAAAAGTTCAGTTTTTATTGAAACATTCCAGTTTACGATGCGAAAAGAGAAATTTAATAGTAGGTATAACTTTAAACGCAGTAAAGTAGAAATTAAATGGCATAGAAGTGCTTAACGACTACTGAAAACTGAGAAATACGGACTGAATAAACGTGCGAACGGTGAAATTTTATTTTATTAGTATATTAAATGAGTAGGTCTAGGACCAATAAATCTAAATGAATTAGTTAATGCTTCTTCCAGGAAACTGCTGTAAATTTCCTGCCATCCCATCATTTTCATCTAAGTAGGCCTGCCGCGTCTGCAACCATTATATATACAAGCACCTGCACGGCTCCGCCTGTGTTATAGGGATCATTTCCGGGATAAAAGTTACCAGACGAACTATCTTTATTTACCAAATTTCATCCAGATCAGTTCAGCGCTTTAAGCGTAAAAAGGCAACATACAGACTGAGTTCAGATATAGTTCAGATAGCATGTCAGTAGTAAGTAGTTATCTTTAGCAATTAGTAGCACTTGTTTGCATGTGGCTAGAATAGTCAATAATATCATTATATAAGCATAGCATAGATAAATGTTTGTATAAACATAAATTGAGCGCAGTCTCGCCAAAAAACTGTTCTAGCAGTTTGGCGGGTAATTAAACATATTGAATGCTATGTACTTTTTTGGAAAAAAAAAAGTTACTTTCGCATTTACAATGCAATACTTACGTTAGACCAAGTGTTTTCCTGTATGTTTGAATAAGTTATTTATTTTAATTTAATCGAATGACAAAACAGGATGAAACAGTAACAAATATACATAATCAACTGTAAATTAATATTAAGACTAATCAACCACTTGATGGCTTCGTCGCTAAGGACGATCAGGTCTTCTGGAGGGCCACCGGCGTAGCGCGTTATGGGGCAATCCTCGATGATGTGCAGGCTGGTGTAAATTAATAAGTAATGCATGTCCTTGGCCGTTGGGGCGGAAAGGTTCTTGAGTGGCGACCACGTACCGGAAGGCGCAGCGTGGGTAGGCCCCCCACAAGGTGGACTGATGACCTGGTAAAGGTCGCTGGAGTCCGCTGGACGCGGGTGGCGCAGGACCGGTCATTGTGACATTTTTTGGGGGAGGCCTACGTCCAGCAGTGGACGTCTTTGGGCTGATATGATGATGATGATGATGCATGTCCTTGTAATTAATTTACCGATTATTTACTCTCATATTTCATCCACAGGTTCGGGATTCATGCGGCTGTTCGGGACGGAGCTCGCGTCTCGCGGCTCGAGTCTCAACACGTACTTCAGGCTGTTGCGGCCGCGCGGTGTCCCGTTGGACTTCCGCGAGATACTCAAGCGCGTCAACACACCGTTCATGTTCGCGATCAACATACCTGGCGCTGTTACTGCTGCTGAGGTCAGTGCACTCCACAGACTACAAAGAAGAAGTCCATAATACAGCCTGTGGCTATTTCTTTCGGTTCATGGCTTCAGCACGGCTATCACAAGACGGTTCGCGAGCTGGGTTGCAGCGAGATAGACTATCCGTAAAAAGCTACGGTGGCCTAGTGGTTCAGGCATGCGGCTGTCAAACGGCAGTCGTGGGTTCAAATCCCGGCTCGTACCAATGAGTTTTTCGGAACTTGTGTACGGAATATCATTTGATATTTACCGTTAGCTTTTCGGTGAAGGAAAACATCGTGAGGAAACCTGCATACATCTGAGAAGAAATTCAAAGAGGTATGTGAAGTCCCCAATTCGCACTGGGCCAGCGTGGGGACTACTGCCCGTTCCCTCTCATTCATGAAAGGAGGCCTGTGCCCAGCAGTGGGACGTATATAGGCTGATGACGATGATGATGAGACTATCCGTCTCTTTCTAATTAGAACGCTTAGAATAGATGGATAGTCTATGTCGCCGCGACACAGCTTTTGCCATCCGCTGACTAAAGCTATAAACGAGTGATTTTTGGAACCATTATTAGATTTTTAAACCGGGGTATTTATCTTCTGTCGACATTATATCTTCCTCCTTAAAATCTATCCGATACAGCTGCAACAACTTGTGCTTCTGAGTTGTTACAATCGCTTTTTGAATCCGCGAAATATTTCGAGCATACCGGTATCATAATTCTCGGTCTCTAGCGCTGAGCTGAACCCCCACTCATTAACGCGACTGAAACCAATCGGATTAAATAAACTCTACTGAAACGCGTAAATACACCCATCGACATCAATATCTCTAGCGCCTTAAGCCGCTGGTACGTAGCAAGGGTCTCAGAAGAGTGATTAAAACTTGTCGCTTGAGTCGCTTGACTCACACTCGCACTCTGTACTGGCTGCGGCTACTTGGCTTTCAAAAGATTATTAAACGCGCTAACACGTGTACACTCAGCGTTAATACTCTGTAGCAGTCAAAGAGGCCAAATAGTTCGGTACACCATACTAAATATATGGTGTACCGAACTACCTACTTGACTACTTTGGTTGCTAAAAAGTATTTGACGCTGAGTGTAAATTATACGAATTATAAAATATATAATAAAATAATTTGGTTCGTTAAAAGTATTACGTCTACTATGTTTGTAATCAAGTTTCCTTAGGTAGTCACTGCCGCTGCTAAAAATTACGATCACTTTACGTATAACGTATTCTCGCAGGACTCGGTCGTAAAATATATATTCATGCTCCAATAATTATTTATTAAAAGAACAAGTGGTGCTACCCAAGCAGGACAACGTTTTAACCTAATACATTTTGCTGGTACCTACCAATAATAACTTCATTTCATTCTCATTCATTCATACTCATGCTCATGCTCATTTTGTAAAAAAAAACAGAAAAAATAGATCCTTGGAGGTTCATCGAATTCTTCGCAACAAATCAATATGGCGTTTGTCAGTCGAATACTATTATCTCTTTTCATAAATTATGAGACGTGGGCCATACAAAAATAGAATCAACGATAATCCGCTTTTCCCCGTTTCCTCGAAGCAATTCAGAGAAGTGCTTACTACTTAAGAGTCATCCAGTTAAACACAGCTATTGCGGCTAGATACTGAAATGGCTGGATTAAGCTGATCCCTACAAAGTCCATTAATAAACATAGTTGGAGTTGGAGTTGGTCTTTGGATTTGTCTGCAAACAAATTTCGTATTTGTAGCACAGATAATTCAAAGAGTCTTCTTCATCTTAGTGTTGCCCTGGTTGGTTCCTAAACCGCATGCTACTTTATTCCAAGTGTTGACTTAGGCATTAGTTATTGCGAAAGCGTCTACCACGACCTTCTGATATAAAAGGAAAGTAGACCTTGTTAAGGTTAGTCTAGTGGACAAGTTAACTGTTAGAAGTTTTCGACCCGCTCGAAGGTTTATCACTCTGCTAGACGATTGTTGCCGAACCGGGATCCAAATCACGAGAGCAGCGCTCAGTTAGTAACTGTTCAAATATTCCGACGTGGCTTAATCCGCATAATCGGTGCGATCGTGCACGAACCACTAAACTACGAGTGTTTCTACACAGATATTCAAAGACTTTACATAAACAGCGCACAACATAATGATAATACTACCTTTACCACTTACGAAAACAATATACAACCTTTAGGCATTACCGCAACCTTTTGCCGACAAACATTATTTCATAACGTCGAATCAAAGCACACGCTTAACTTACCAGAAAATATCCAGCAACAGGATTCATGTCATGTTCTTTGTTGCCAACAAATAATGCCAGGAAAGGGTCCGAATCGAGATGAGCTCGTTACGTGGGATTTGTTAGGGAATGTAAATAAATAGCGAGCCCGTAATATTTGCCAGTCTCTTAACTATGTTTGGGGAAGGCATTGTGCTTCGGGCGAAAAGGTTGGATCAGATTAAGCTGAATGTAGTTACGAAGTGGGTAAATACCGTCAGGCAACGTTTGGGTTGTATAGATAGCTGAGTAAAGGTAGTTAGGCGTGGACTTGAGACTCTCGATCAGCTGAGGTACATATATCATTTTCATCACACTTGCTCGTCAATGGCGTTATTACTTGCGAGCGTACAGAGCAGTTAGGCCCTGGTCTCCTTTAAATCACGCCGTACGCTGCGTCACAATGCCTACTATGTCGGCCACATCAGTACATCTCCATAGTAAGCATTGTGACGCAGCGTACGGCGTGATTTATAGGAGACCAGGGCCTTATAGCCGTTTTACCTCCCACGGGCTGTTAAGTTTAGTTTTAAAATATAGAACCCACTCATACTTTACTTCGGACTGAGGATGTTTCCAATCAGCCAAGGTGTATTTCATATCTTCAAAAGTTTGCTACAACCAACTTTTAATACTTATGTATAATACATATCTTTATATTAAATTTGACTGCAATTTAATGTTTAGTATTTATTACAAATAAATTTATTATATTTAATTTTGATAATTGATACAATTTGGCAGGATGGTCTGTCAACTTCGAAAACAAAACGCAGTTGTTAGCATTATCTGTTGAAGACATCGAAAAAGTTGACAATCCCTTTTAGTGGATGCGGTTTGATTTTAGTTTTCAAAATCTATTTTTCCAACAATTTTTTTTTATTTCCTCGCAAATGTGATGAAAAACATTGTGTGTATCACGGCCGGTAAGTGTATAACAAACTTGAGTCACTAATAGACTCGCGTTTGTTATACCCTACTTACCTCCCTTGTTGCACAATGTACTACTGTTAACGATACATTTATTTAACAGACTCAGTAAATACTGGGTCTTGGCTCACAATAACATTTTATTGCATTTGGCGTCGAGGCCATTTTTTAATGACGTTTCCAAAAGCGTTCATAGGCAACGTTGTCTGTTGACTATCAGGTAGACCGTGTGCTTGTTTGCGACCGTTATAATTAAAAAAAAACATTAGTTATATTTGTCAAGTATTAGCATACAAAATCAAGTATAACCCTCGAATGCTCATAGGCGAGGCTTGTTACTTGTTATGAAAACACTACAAAGCCTATACAAAAGGCTTTGCGAGTGCCCTCAGCGTCGCCCGGACTACAAAGAAAGGGTAGAAAGGGGTAAAACGGAGTACGTTATAAAAGGAACTGTCCATGTCCTTTGTGAAAAAGAAAATATGAAATGTTGACAATATCTAAGTATATGTATGTTTAGCCGGGATTTCATATGACACAGTAAATATGTGATTATTTGGACGACCGGTATAGACTAGTGGGTCATCAAAATAAAAGCACACCCCCTTATTTATAAAACTGAAAATGCCTCCGACAAACAAGATGTATTTTGTCCCTTTCTGACGAACACAAAGGTCAAAGTGGCAGAAAATAGGTTTGTGGAACAGTCGCCATCAGATATATCGGAGCGGCCAAAGTGCTCACAAATATCTGAACATGTCTCTAATGCTTCGACAATAGAGACGTGTTCAGATATTTGTGAGCACTTTGGCCGCTCCTATATATCTGATGGCGACTGAACATACCACTAAATAAATAACATACCATATTGTTAAACCCACTCTATGGTTTATGGATTTATGAACTTCCCTTTTTGCCCTATTTAACGGGCCTTATACCAGCATTCTTTTTTTTATATTTTTTTCTGTTATAACCTTATAACGCAAATAACATATAGGTTACTTTTAATATTTTGTTTATTAAATAATTATCGAGGCAGAGGTTTACTTTCCGAACCGGTGGTAGTTTATCGACATTCATAGGTGCATGTAATATGCCTAAATTGAAGAATAAATCACTTTGACTTTGACTTTGACTTTGAATCATTAGCATCCTCTGAATGGCATTTCGTTATTTATCATACTATAATTGTTTTACAAGGCTTACCTTAATCCTGGTTAGTAATCTAAAATGAGCAGCAAATAACAAAGCAGAAAATCGCAAGAAAAAATTACCACAATATAGGTAGAATCTAATCATCTCGTAACAAAACAATCTTGCTCTTTCCTTCCTATTATAAAAAAACGAAAACTAACCCCTTTTAACTCAACCCATTTCAAATTCCTAAGCCAAACAAAAGGACTTGGCCAGTGACGCGTTTAATCCAGGCTTCATGAAGCTTTGTGTAAGTATCTGAGTAGTTTAGTGGACGCAACAGACCGTGTTGTTTTCTCGCTCGGAAATGATTGTAGAGGAAAATCGTGCTTATCTTCTTGCGTCTTGAGGTGCTGATTCATTTGAGCATTCACATGTTATGAGCATTTCCAGCGTATGTTTCATTACAGGTAAAAGCTCACAAAATAAATAGGAGCGTTTTAGCGAGCAGTCTAGCGAGCGTACTAGCGAGCGTTCTAGCGAGCATTCTAGCGAGCGTTCTAGCGAGCATTCTAGCGAGCATTCTAAGGGAACGACAGTAAATTAGCTACAAGGTTTGCCGAGCCGAGCAATAAGGTAGTTTCCTCATGTTAAAATAGATAACGTAGTGTTGCTAAATGGATATTCAACCATCAAGTAATTGTAATAAAGTATAAATTACGAAATATAATTAATATCATAAAAAGATGGACCTTGAAAGTTTATAAAAAATATGATTTTTTTTAGTGTCCATAAGTAAATTCAAAGCTACAAATAGAATTCTTATGCTTTTACAGAAACAAAATTGTATGACAACTATGGACCTAAACGCAGTATTTCGCAACCGAAACAGCAATTTACCTACTTGGTTTTCCATACAACGATTAGTACAAATATCAAACTGTGACGTCATCTTCAATGTCAATTAGTGTGAAACGTTTCCGCTGCCGCCAGCGAGGTCCATCTTTAACTCAATTTTTTAGGTATTTATATCTTCTTTAATTGTGGTTGCTCCCATACGCAAGCATTTGTTTCTCTCCAAAAACTGGTCCGAATGGCGTCGTAAAAAAATAGGACACAAGATTATGTTATTGTTCCGACGTAGTACCTTTCCGCCCGCACCTCCCCGCACGCCTGTCGCTGTCGGTACTCGCTAGACTTCCAGCAGAGCTAGCACGGCTGACGCCGCGAGCGCGACGCGAGACGAGATAACCTACCCTCATATTTCCAATTTGACGAGATTTACTTGAACGCTCGCTTGAATGATCGTATAAATGTTTGGCTCTATGCTTGGCTCTGTTCGTTGTTCACTTCGACAAGTTTAAAAACGGTGAATGCTCACGTCATCACACCACGAGCACCTTTGGGTGAATCAAGTTTTTTCTGTCACTAGCCATCTTCTGGGTAACTTTTCAAAACAGTTTTACGGGTTCGAACCACCAAATCATAGGGCATGGTTTAAATTTTTAACCCCATGTTTTAGATCATCTTTAAGCATATTTTAATAATATATTGATTTACAATTTAACGATTCCCACGCATCATTTTTAGTGAACAGGAATTATGTGACTAAGGATTGTTGATTTACTACTACTAACTGACTACTTACTTAATAATAAGTTTAATTAGCTACGATACGGTATGGAACTCTCGTGCGTCCCACTCGCACGTGGTGGTTTTAATAATACGACGCATCGCTTTTATGTCGCTTCGAAAAGCCCCAAAATATTTTTACAAGCTTCATTATATCACTTCAGTGCAAGAAATGGCGAATTTACGATGAAACGTGACCAACATTTCTAAAAGCTTATAAAATAATACCGAAGCAGCGACAGCGTGCAAATAAAAATATTGCACTCAGAACGGTCATGTATACGTAGCTTTACGACTGATTTTATAAAAAGTAACGGTGACTAGAAACGCAGAGAAAACGAATTTTCCCGGAAATCAGATCTAGGTTTGGTTGAGATTATTTAACTATCATTGGAATTGGGATCTTTAACAGTGGCCGGTAGAGTTGCTTTTGAAATGCACTATTTTCAAATAATTTTGGCCAACTCTAATAATCTTAACTACTTATACTTAGATCGATGATGAACCCCAGTATTGTAAAACTCATCGAAAGTTTCGAAATAGGGGACCGATTTTTGATTTTCGAGAGCTCGAAACCTGACAAAAATTACCAAATAATATTTTGTGTGTGGCATAGCCGTGGGACGCCCTGTATAAAAAAATACATATATAAGTCAATATTTTACTATTAATAATATTTTGAAATAGCGATAGACATTAAAAAAAAAACGAGTTATATTGACCACTCGCGTATTTAATTAAATAAAAATAAGTAAATAAATAAATATCTTGGGATAATTCACACCAATTGATCTAATCCCAAACTAGGCAAATACTATGGGTACTAGACAACCGATAACATACTTATATAGATAAATAAATACTTAAATAGATAATAAACATCCAAGACTCGAGAACAAAGATTCGTACAAATATCTGCCCGACCGGGGATCGCACCCGGGACCTCAAGCTTCATAGTCAGGTAATTATATCAGTAGAAAGTAATTGCCTGCAATTTTGACACTAAAATCTTAATTTTCGCCTACAATGTTAACTTGTTTATGATACAAACTGTACCTACTATTGCACAATACCTGTTTGATCACTATGACAATGTGTGTTAGATTTCCTATAGGTACCTGTTAGAGAATAGCCAGATGTGTTAAACCGTGTGATAACCGACATCTAATTATCTTAATCACAATATATTTATTTTCACACAGTACCTACTTAGCATAAGGCGCTCATAACGCTAGTAAAACTATCACTGAGATCCTGCGAAGCGGACTGCAAAGCAATAAGATAGAACGAGATAGGAATATGAATGTCATGGTTATACTATATATCTATACTTAATACAAATATTTCCCTTTCTCGTACAACGCTAGCGGCCCGGAACAAACACTATAAATTGCAACATATTGGGCACATTAACACGTTCGTTGCGTCATAGGGTAGAAGCAGCCAATGGGTAATTACAGTTAAATATTTTACCGCAGTTAAAGTGTTAACGGATAACTAAACCAGTCGATGTGACAGCCACGTTACAAAAGGAAGTCTAACGTGACACGCCTCTCGGACCGCACACATACCGCAGGGACCGACTCAGTTTAACTGCCTACACTTAATACGCATAAAGAAATAATCTTAGGTACAGAAGGTCAACTACATGACAAAAAAAAGAAGACATTTATACACTACACAAAAGACACACAGAGATAAAGGGAGTAGACATACAGTACAATTTCACAGCTAAAAAACTCAAATCATGTCATTCCGCTTTAAGGCATAGCACGTACTATTTCGTCTAGTTAAGGTTATCGCGTTTTGTGTGACACTGACAGTGACAGCGCCGGTGCAGTATGTGCAAACGGTAGTTTCAACCGCGTCCGGGTTAATTTGCAACTCGGAGATTTGCGGGAGCCGAGTTTATCCGAAGTGGCAATAGTGATAGGCTTGGTAGCAGTCATCGTTACAGGCAAACGCACACATACAGTCGCTTGCAAAGATGGGCGGCACTATTTGTAGGTACTTATTTAGCGCCAGGCAAAAGCAGCCTCTACGGCCCTTTATAAAAATGAGACCAAAATAAGTAACAAAGTTTTTTTTTACATTACTAAAACATACAATATTACTTCATTTTTTACATAGTATATAACGGACGTTTATAAAACCGGGCCCTAGAGTGCTTAAATTAACTCATGCAAAGTCAAAATACTGAGCGAATGACTACTGTGGCCAATTGCACATTCATGTAGATGTATTGATCTACGTGTTCTACACTTAAGATCCGTTGTTAGTTCAGGTTCGAGAACATTGTCTGAAATAGCAGACTCGAGTGGAGTACCGTGTTATTACAGGAAAGACTATGCACGGAGAGTTTAGATAGAATGGCATGTAGGTTAAGACATTGTAAATTTAGTATTTAAAGTTTTAATTGTAAGGCATTATAATGAATAAGGTTATTTCATTGTACCTACTTATGTTAAACGTTATATTTTGTGTTCTTTTTGACAATTCAATAATTTGAATTTGTTGAACGAGGTACCTAGAACTTTTTGAAAACGACATCAGTTTGTGGTATCATATTATCGAGTCAATCAACTGTTTTGTTGCCATTGTTACGTCTTCTGGATCACTTTTTAAAACTGATTTTATGTTGACCTTCTCTTTCTTATGGGTCTGCTTGTGAGCATGCTAGAAGTCCACATCGTAACATTTTTCTAAGAAACTGTCATATTGTCTCCTGTCTCATCATCATCATCATCATCATCATATCAGCCCAAAGACGTCCACTGCTGGACATAGGCCTCCCCCAAAGAGTGCCACAATGACCGGTCCTGCGCCACCCGCATCCAGCGGACTCCAGCGACCTTTACCAGGTCATCAGTCCACCTTGTGGGGGTCTCCTGTCTAACGGGGTAGAATAACAACAAGAAATTGTTAATTACCCCATTTGCTACTATTATTTCAATTGATTTCAATTCATTGGAAAAAAAAATATTCGTCTCGAGTTGGATTTTAACCCGTTCACGGTTCACGTTTATAATATTACGTGAACTTGTCTTAACTTTTGGAAAATGACAGTTAGATTGAGATTTAACTGTCAGACGCGCGTTCGGAACGTTACGTGATTACCCCCCGAGGCCGCGCCCGTCTGTGAGAGATTTGTCTATTGTTTTATTGTTGTCACGTATTCATGTCTTTCTATAATATCATTATACTTAGTTGTATTTATAAGCTCATGACACGTTACGGCCTTTGAGGCCTTAAAACAGAAAAAAATATTTGACATGAGAATCACTAACTAAACTGGTTTTGCAGTTAACGTACTTGTTTTCCGACAATCCATGTGTGAAATTCAATAACCTAGGTGATTTGCACCGAACACACCCAATATTGGTGCAGTATCGCATGACATTGTTAGTTACCGTCAGTAAAGTGCCAATATTGGCGCTACGATGTTGCCATTTTGGTTTGGCGTGGAGCTTGGTGGGTGGTGGTTGCAGCGTTGCCAACTTTGCGCCAAAATAGTTATTTGGTATCTAAGGCTGCAAAGTTGTGGTTTGGCGCAAGTGCTTGTATTGAAAGCCGAGCTAGCGAAGGATTGTAAGATTTAACCATGAGCGAAGCGAATGGTTAAAATGTACAATCCTGAGCATAGCGAGGCTTTCAAGGCACGAGACGCCAAACAACTTTGCTGCCGAGCGAAACACACAACTACAACCTTACCACCGCGACACAAATTAAAAATGTAATGAAAGTAAAAAAAAAAAAACCATTTGTGCACTTTTTGAGGGTCCTGTACCTCAAAAGGAAAAAAACGGAACCCTTATAGGATCACTTTTTTGTCCGTCTGTCTATCTGTTTGTCTGTCAAGACCTTTTATCTGGGGAACGCGTGGAGGTATCGAGTTGAAATTTAAACCATATACTTAAACTCAAACATTTATTCGTGACAATACAGAAAATAAAAGAAGAAGTAAATTAAAATAACACAGGTCAAAACTCAAGTCTATAGTCCTTTGAAGCTGTGTTAAAATCAAAACGACGAATCAACGTAAAAAAAGATACGGCCGTTTATGCCGCAAAAACGTATATTTCGACATTCAAGGGAATCAAAATTTATAGGGAACTTTCCGTTGACCTAGAACTATGAAATTTGGCAAGTGATATCGTCTTATACTATCAGTACAGGGAAAAATCTGAAAACTATACATTTGTAATTTTGTACGGAACCCTCGGTGGGCGAGTCTGACTCGCACTTGTCCGGTTTTTTTTATAAACGATTGCAGCGTCCAACTGCAACCGTCTACTACCCTGAGAACCCCTTTTAGTCGTGTATATAACTTTCGCAACTGGCGGTGCGTTGACAGTAAACTGTCAGTCAAGTCAATACAGATTCTTTACGCGTTACAAGTGTGATTCCTGATAGGCGCAGGATACGCGGAAGCGGGACGCTACGAACGCAGTAGGTACTATGGCCCAAGGGTACGGGTACACACCTCTAGGGTCATTTTCGAGCGTTCGCTATGCATGTGCAGACGATTTTGAACAGAAAGTGTGACCCCGAACCCTTGGGCGATAGTACCTGATTGCTTGCATCGCACGCACCGCTTTCGCGAAATCTAATACTAACTAACTACTAATACCAACGAGTAGATCGGAACGGCACCGGTAAGCGCTCGGAGAAGCTTAAAAAGTCGGTAAAACTAGGTAAAAACATTCACGGCGCCCCTAAAAGCTTTCTGTTGAATCGGAACAAATAATACCGGAATAGTAGCGAAATACGTTAAAACTACGAAGTTCTTATGCGAGTCACGAAACAACAACAGGTTTTATGTGTTACGAAATCGATGCGCAAATATGTCCTTTCGGAATTGTGAGTCAATATAGAAGAAACTTAAGATTTACGTATAGGTAAAAGCTTCCGAGCTTGGAGCAAATATAAAACGAGAAGCACAGCCGAGAATTTTATACGTAAAATATTTTTAATAAGTAAGGCACATTTTGGGGAAATACTATTTACTTACTACTTATTAGGCTTCCGTACCTCGAAAAGAAAAAAAACGGAACCCGTATAGGATCACTTTGTTTTCAGTCCGTCCGTCCGTCTGTCAAGACCCTTTTTCTCAGAAACGCGTGGAGGTATCAAGCTAGAATTTTAATCAAATACTCAAGTCTACTGTCCCTTAAAGCTGTGAAAAAATCAGACTTCTAAGCCAACGCAATCCAAAGATACAGCCGTTTATGCCGCAAATTTCCGCAAATTTTCGAAACTCAAGGGAATCAAAACCTATACATGCTATAGAGTACTTCCCGTGAACTCAGAATCTTGAAATTTGGTACGAAGCACGTTGTTATAGCACAGATAAAGGGAAAATTGCGATAATCGTAAATTCTTAGTTACATCTTATAATAAAAATTATTTTTATAATTTATAAAAAATACCATAACTAATGACTCGATTGTCGTGATGGGTGAACTTTTACTTATATACCTACAGGTTTGTACGGAACCCTCGGTGCGCGAGTCTGACTCGCACTTGGCCGGGTTTTTTTATAAAACTCTCCTTCCGCTTATATTCTCATTCCTAAAGAAACCGGGGTTCCGCCTGTCACCTGATGCTGCGCTGAACATTTGTGTAGGCCCTAGTTTTTGCGAAAGCTACGTCATCTGACCTTTTAACCCAGAGAGAACCTCCTTGTTGGGGTTAGGATCTTGAATGGGCAATTTGACTATCAGGAGCTTTACTCGTAGATAATAATCGGGACCAACGACTTAACGTGCTTTCCAAAGCATTCAAAGCTACCAACGCTGCTAAACCGCACAACCAATACGACCACACATCATTATCATTATCATCATATCAGCTGAAAGACGTCCACTGCTGGACATAGGCCTCCCACAAAGAGTGCTACAATGACCGGTCCTGGGCCACCCGCATCCATCGGAATCCCGCGCATGTGCGTTCCTTTTTTGTAATGAATCTGACTGACGTTTGTAGAAAAAATGCAACAAAACTTTCCCATCTAAGCCGATCCTGACTAATTTGGGGAAGCCATACATTTTAATTTGCTTCGTGGGAAGACATCCATTCTCGAGTGGGTGGAAACAATCCTCCCGCACTCGCAAACACGTAGACAAAGCATACTAAATTATGGCTGTATAAGTAAAGGTTCAAACATGTCTCTAATCAGATAATTTATTACAGTACTCTGAAACCGCTAAGTTTGGCATTAATTGCCTGCTGTTCATCATTATCAGGGCATAGAAAGCTAGATATAACTGCTCTTCTCTATCCTTTACTGTTTTGTTCTATTTTCCTTTTGTTTTATTTCTTAAAGTGGTTCGATTTCCATACAAAACGTCATTTGACATTCACAGGCGTGATATTTTAAGAAATGTGTGTACTTTCATAAATGTTCTTTCCATTTGCGTGAAATTCCCACTATCAACTTGTATAAACTAGAATAATTTGAGAAAAATAGTTTGGGACGTGATGACGATATCACGCCGTTAGCCTGCGCATGTCGAATGATGTTTTAAGTGGAAATCGAACCACCTTAAGGCACTGGTCCCACCGCCGGCGACAAGCGATGAGCTATCGGCGATTTTCTCGCCCTAGAAACGAACAAAAGATAATCGCTCCCGTGTAAATAAAAGAGCGAGATATAGTTCACATAGTTGATCGCGGTGTGAACAGCGAGCGATGAACTACAAATATATATATCTCTCTTTTATTTACACGGAAGCGATAATATTTTGTTCGTTTCTTGGGCTAGAAAAAAGTCGATAGTTCATATCTCACTCGCCGGCGGTGGGACCAGTGCCTAAGGCTCCCAGGGAGGCTAATATCCCTAACTATATTTGTAGCTGCTGCTTGCTTGGCAAAGCAAGGCAAAAAGAAAAGCAAAACAAAACAAAAAAGTGCTAGATATAAATTAATCAATCAAGTATTTGTTATTGTTTTCTGTCAATTGGTCAGGAGACGGAATGATATTTAGTTAGCCTAAAAATATTTTGTTGTGAAATATTACACAAAAGTACTTTCCTTGTGCCGTTAGGAGACCATCAACATCTCAGAAACAGTATTTTTTGACTTCGGAGACATTTTACAGCTCTTAGATTCCTGAATGGCGAGTCTTTACATCTCCAATATACTTCGTGTAATCCTTGTATTATATTATGTTAACTTTGGCGAGTTTAACCACGGGGGTAATCACGTAACGTTCTGAACGCGCGTCGGACAGTTAAATCTCAATCTAACTGTCATTTTTCCATATAAAATTGACGTTTAAATCTTACAGACGTTCGTAAGAAAAGTTACGTGATCGACCCACACGTCTCGGTAAATAAGTGCCCAGCAATTTTTCAATGTTGCTATGTAGGTATTTTCATGTCCCTTAATTATTCAATTGTACTTACATTGTATTTGTAAACTGTGACACGTATTAGACCGTGAGGCCTGCTTGCAGAATATATGTTTGACGACCGGTTAGCCTAGTAGTGACGCTTACATGTTCTGATTATATTATACTATATACATTTTACATACAAACAACAAAGCACCTAGCTGACCAACAGTAGACACTATGTCCTCGCCAGTAGGTTCACAAATGGTCAGCACAGGTACATCGTTGTCGTCAGAATAATAACATATTTCCGAATGAGAGTAAGGTCTTCTGCTCCCCGTATTAAACTGTATCACGGTGGTAACAGGATTCACCACCCTCATCATCATCATCATATCAGCCGAAAGACGTCCACTGCTGGACATAGGCCTCCCCTAGAGAGTGCCAAATTGACCGGTCCTGCGCCACCCGCATCAAGCGGACTCCCGCGACCTTTACCAGGTCATCACCTTGTGGGTGGCTTACCCACGCCGCGCCTTCCGGTAGGTGGTCGCCACTCGAGACCACCCTAGTTATTGCATAATTCCTGATCTTAAAATATACCTACATATTTTTTTTTTTTTTTAACATTTTAAAATTATTTATTTGTATTGTATCTTTACAAGTCAGTCTAGTTATTAATATTTATTTTAAAAAAAAAGTATTATTAATAAGAATGTCATGTTTGTGGTTAAAATTAAAATTAAAGTGTTGGGTACTAATCGAGTTGTTCGGTTGAGAAAAGATAACATTCCATTGCTTGCTGCAGTTTAAGCGTAAATATGTAGTATATGCAAAGTTGACAGATGAATATTAACTTATCTAAATGTAGTAATTAGTATACTACTACTTCTGCTGCTGACTGTAACAATGTTATGTCTTCAACTGTATTTTTCTTCCACAGGGCTTGGAAATAAAGGGCCAGATGGTGTTCTGCCCAGAATCTGACTCCCTGCTGTTCGTCGGATCCCCCTTCCTGGACGGACTCGAAGGTCTCACTGGTCGCGGCCTCTTCATATCGGACATTCCGCTTCATGATGCCACGAGAGACGTCATTTTGGTTGGAGAACAAGCAAGAGCTCAGGTAACTTTATCCACAGATCAGAAGGTGATTCGGCAGCTTTTCGAACGAGTGTTAGGACAAATCAACTGTCCTTTTCCCATACAAAACAATTACATTAAAATTAAAAATTGACCTCATGTACCCACGAAATATGAAATCAAACAACATTTATATTAGACGCTTGTTCTGCTGCGTTAAGATACACGTTTTTTCATCTTCCGCGCTCGGAAAAACGTCAACTCTCTTCAGGAATGCTGGAAAAATTTGATACGTACAATACTATAATTTCAACTGAGTACTTATAGATTTCTACGGAGGAGCTATACGCGTTGCCACAATAAGGGACGGAAAGACTTATACACTTATATACAGCTAAATGAAGAACTGTTTTAAAAATGGCTGATGGCTTACCATAAACAACCTACTTAATTTGGGCGGGTAATAGTTTATTTCCCGCAACCTCATACTAACTCAGTTACGGCAAATATAAAAAAGTAACTATGACAAGGACAACGAATGATTTATCCCTTTCTGTCACACTTATTGAGATTTGTGTATCTACTACTACTATCTTATATCTATAGCTCGTCCTGGGTATTATAGGTCCATGGCTATACTGTAACAGGTGAAGTGGGACATGGAAATGCACTCCGCATTTATGTTAAAATTAATGATTTGACGCAAGCAGAAACGGTTTAATTTTAGCCAGTCTTGAACTGTGTCTAAAGGCACCTATCGCTATTAAAATTCCACTAATTTGTCTCAAACAACCAACATCACAAACATATAACATCAATTAAACAATTCGTGGAAGTTCATACAAATAAAACTAATTCAGATCTGCATTGCTCGACAGGACTTGAAAGCGGAGCAGACTGCTCGCTCAGAAGTTTTTAATGGGCCCATGACCGGCGGGGCTTGGATATAATTATCTGTTTTAACGATGTTGCTTTAAAAAGTGTACCTAAATCTTATCTACCTAACAAAATAGTTTATGTAAATGTTCACGCTCTTCTAAAATATATACTTCAAAAGCACCATCATGTGTGAGAGAAAAAGTTAAGTAGGTGTACCTATATCATTTGCTTAAACCAACCCGATTTTTTTAGCATACTTTAACGACCCGCTAAATAATCAATTGGTAAAAAGGACTCTCCAAAAAATTACCACATCGTGACAATATACATAAAACAGAATTTTGTTGATAATTTTACAATTAAATTAAAATAGTTAGTGTAACAGTACACATGCTGATTACTAGCACGAAAGCATGCTAGTTTCAAGCCAATAGCATGTGTATCTGGAAAGTTGCTAGTAAGGAGCATGATATTTGCATACATAATAATTGAGCATGCTCAAACAAGCATGCTACTACAGAGCATGTGTAACAGTAGCTTTAGATACAGAATTTATTACTCAAACGTAAACTAGTTGTATTTGCAATATAACAAGTTTAATATTTTCTTAAGTGATCAGTGACTGGCGTTTTACCGTACCTAAATCGAATAAATGTTCATAAAGTATAATGTTTTCTGCGGCGGACAGACAGACATGACCAAATTAGGTTTCCTGTTGATTACGCCCTAAAAACCTAAGGCGTTCCAGTAAATTCGATTTTATAATCTATCTGCATCTGCACTGCCGTCCGCTCTAGAGAATACCGCTTAAAATTGCCCTCGACCAGTAAAGTTAGCTCTTTTTTAAAGTCCACTTGTTGATCTGCTCTTGAGAACACTTGCGGTTCATGCTCTGCCAGAACTTAAACGCTGGAAATAAAAATTCCTTTTCTTTAAGGGAGTTTAAAAAAGGGATGATGGGACTTTTGACATTAATTAACGACGAATGTCATGAAATGAATTGGTACTCAGTTTGTCCTAAATCAGTTTGGGTCCCTGAAAAGAAACGCGGGCATTTTATACCGGGTATATTTTTTACGGGAATAAAATTGGGGAGAATTTTTTTAGAAGTGCGATTGACGAGGTCGAAGCGGGTGGTGTCGCGGGCACGGCTAGTACAGTTATTCACAATAAAATCCTCCTCCTCCTAAACATTAAGAACTGGAGAAGGGCAGTTTGCAGGAAATATTGATAAATACATCCTGGTTGTCAAATACAATTTCACTTCCTTCTGACTTAACTAATATTTAAGTCACTCTAATAAAAATATTGTTACAGGATGGGCTCCGAAGAAGAATGGACAAGTTAAAGAACAGAATAGAGGAAGCAAGCAAAGCAGTAGACAAGGAGAGAGAAAAGAATGTCAGTCTACTGCACTTGATATTTCCTCCTCACATCGCAAAGAGGCTGTGGTTAGGTAAGTCAAACTTTCTGACTGTTAATTGATAATTATCTATGACTAGTACAATTAATGATGGGTGATGTTTTTGGAACACTTTAGGATATTTAACAGAACATATTTGACATAAGTATTTTGGTTCTAAACTGTTAACTTGTGTGTGGATAAATATAACCTGCCTGTCCAATGCCACAATGGATACATTTTCGTTGTTTACGTTCTTAAGAGTATGTCCTGGGCATACTTAGCGTCTTTCGAAAATCGTCGTCTAGTAAGCGCCCGCGCAACGCCGAGGCAACGTTCACGTTGCGGCGCCGCGACGCCAGTGGCGTAGTCATGCGCAAAATGTGTCACTAAAAAGAAAAGATTGATATGCATCTTTCGTTCGCTGTGAAGTATATCACTCTTTTAGTTCACTAGTTCAATTTAGTTCAGTAGCTCTGGAGGTGCATCTAATCAGTTGATGTAGTAGAGTGATTTATTAGATTGAGTATATCATATCAGTCGTACGTACGCATTGTATTTCAATGAACTTTTGAGTTACTTGCCGTATTTAAAATTAAAATAACATTAAAATGCGGTGTCCGTCCATTCCATTTTCCATTTCACTCTCGCTCGGAGCGAGTCAGTAGGTAAACGATATTTATTTATGAACTGATATACTGAAGTATTGAAGTATATGAATCCGAACTGAACTGGTGAACGAAAGAGTGACACCAAGTGAAGTACTTCATTTGAATCACTCATTCGTGAACTACTCATCTCTACAGTGGCGTCTTTCGAACGTCAGTGTCTCGTTAACGCTGCGCGGGCGACGCGGAGTCAATGGCGTCAATGGCGTTGCGGCGCTGCGCGGGCGTTTCCTAGACGACGACGCTCAAAAGACGCTAAGTGTGCCTGGGTCCTAAGGGTGCGAAACTCGTTGAAATACGATTGGAATATATACATACATACATCTGCCTATTGCAGTCTACTGCTGCTTGGGATTATCCAGAGAATATTTGCGATTTTTTTTATGAAAAGTACGGATGGACAACTCAACTGTCATTTTCCCGTACCTACAAAAAATCACACACCTAACGTACATACGTTAAGGTACTGATACACTTGCCGCACTTGCACTTGCTTGTCGATACTGATGCGCTTGTTACTGAACAACAAAAAGAGCTAAGCATAGAGCCAAATATTTCCACGATCATACTAGCGAACGCTCTAGTGATCGCTCGTCAAAAAATATATTCTTCACGAAGATGGCAGACCTGACGGTCGCGTAACAAAATTGCTCGGCTCGGCAAAAAATCAGCTCCTATTTATTTTGTTAGCTACCTGTAATGTAGGTGAATGCTCATGTGTATCAGCATCTTATAATTAGATTTTTTTAACAGCCGATATTTGACAGCCGTCATCCTGGTACAATAAACGTCATTGATGACATAAATGTGAAACTTACCTTATTTAGAGCGTACTGCCAGTATTTTTACACATGCAGCCTGTGGATCAACTGTACGAAGGCAGCCTATAGCGCCCTGCGCGTCCTCTATAACAACGCATTCAGGATGCTGATGGGGTTGCCGCGTTATTGCAGCGCGTCAGGGATGTTCGCGGAGGCGCGCACGGACGACTTCCATGCTATAATGCGTAGGTGAGTCGCGTCCCTGATGCGGCGTGTCCGCGGCAGCACCAACGGCATCCTGAGCGCAGTTGCGGCAGCGTATGACATGACAGCCCGATAATATGTCACTGGACATGATCTCATAGCTCACATGTGAGCTATGAGAAGTGACCATAGAATAGATTAGTACTTACATATACTACACTAACATAGCTTCTAAGTTCTAAAACTAACAAATATGGATTATTTTATCCGAAATAAACCAATTTTATTTATTTATTTATTATTATTATAAATTGTACTGGGGTGACAGCTGTCAAATATTGGATATAAGGGCATTTTCGTTGCACACACGTTAAAGAGTATATTATTCTCATTTATCCCATTCTCATTCGATTAGCAAAAAATAAGTAAATATTTAGTAATGAATCTAAAAATTACTTTACGGGAACACTAGGGTATCTCTTCGTGTTCAATTGGTATGACCTACATTTCTTGTTGTCCTTTGTATAGAATATATATATAACTATACTCTTCAATCCATTTCACGCGCTAGTATTGTCAAGCAATCACAATATTTACAGTTTGTTCTCTATGTTGATTCAGAGGATTTGCCACCGCTCCGTTAATAGACACATTAAATGGAAACCAACGAGTATAATTTATTGCTCCTATTACGGGCCACACCCTGTATATGTCTGTGACAAATCGCTTTGTTTTTGTTATACTGACATAATGTCAGCCATGTTAAGTTAACTATGTCAACGACCTAATTTACTTGAAGACAAGGGATCGCGTAGGTACTGTTTAAGGTTCATCTACATCCACAATATTGTATTTAAAAAATTTTTTCTTAATAAATCTGAAACAATGAAATCGTTTTTGACATACCAACGTTAAAGATAAATATTTTATTAGAATTTTTGATCGCTTGGCTTTAACCTTTAAAAATCACCTTTTTACTAGACCACATGATACGCCTAAAAAAGTCTTCTGGGCTAATTGTCGTTAAAATTGTTTGTCACTCTACCATTTGTCATTTCTGTTTATGAGAAAGGAACAAGAGGTTTTTTTTTAAATGAATAACATCGTTCATGTGTACGGCCCTTTATAAACCCAGGTGCGGTTTAAACTTTCAGATTGTATCATAAAAGTTACAGCCGTAGGTGCGACCGAGGTGGGCAGATAATTTAGTTTACTCCCTTTTATGACACCTCAATTCATCCTAATTAATTAAGATAATGTATGGGATGGTATATAAAATAACATTATTCATGTTGTGGGTTAGCTGTACTGTTGAGAGTTTCAGTAAACTTTGCGCTTACTTATCAAAGGGACATAAGGACATACACACCAGTATAAAAAAAAAAACTGTTTAATTCAAACATTAGTGCATCATATGGTACAGCGATGAGGTTTTACGAGTAAGTAGTCTTATTGTTTAAAAATTATCTTTGCACATTGTTCTTGGCGCCTGAATACTATCTTCAAAGTACTTAACTAAGCCCTTTTAAAAATTTAATAAATCTAGATTTAGTATTTCTGTAGTAGGTAGAACCGCGCGCTAGTAAGGATAGCTGCAACGTCGGCATCGACTAAAAACCTTAAAGGAATAAATCAAAAATCAAAGTTAAAAATTGTAACAACATTTTCAAAACTGAAATAAAAATAAATATATAAAATGTCGGACTATTTTGATTTTTGCGCTTATTGTTGACGGGTTTGTAATAATATTAGGCCTATTTTTGCGGCCTATTTCAATAGAAATAGGCCGTTTTTAAGCATTGTTTGAAGCAACCTAGCACTTAAATTAGATTATCGAAATAAGCAAAACATACCGAAGCAGATATTGATGATCATGGGTAGGTATGTTTTCCTTAAGATATTATTTAAAAAAAAAACATTAATCAGTCTTAAACCTTGAAGGAAACAGTCGAGCACGTTAATGATCACTCTTTCTAAATCGTGGGTTGTAGTCCTATATAAAAATTATGCTTAATCGCCCATTTATGACCTGTTGTAAAGAATCCATTCAACCTTTTATAATAAACCTCAACCTCCACTTTAAAGGACATTTGATCTCTGTCAGCTAACAGCATGAATTATTAGTGCTCATCATTTCACTTACCTAACCTTTGCCTGAAACATTGCTTTGTGTGGGTTAAAAACCGGACAAGTGCGAGTTCAACTCGCGTGGAAATAAAATATATCTGAGATGCTTACAACAACCCCTTTCATTTGATATGTCACACAATACAGTTTGCGAAACTTTTTTTTGAGTTTTCCAGTTAACCCCCTAAAAGTGGCCCCTTGTTCAGAATTCATTAATTTACTTTACGCGTCCATCTTTGGGTCACCAATTTATATGTTTACCAAATTTCAACTTAATCGGTCTAATAGTTTCGGAGAAAATCGGCTGTGACAGACGGACAGACAGACGCACGAGTGATCCTATAAGGGTTCCGTTTTGTTACTTGTGAGGTACGGAACCCTAAAAAGTACAAAATAAAATAGATAATTGAATTACACCTCCATTCTATACTTGGATTTAATATTCTACTTTGTTAGTAGCTTGCTCTTCAATGTCTACTCGAAAGCTCTACTGCTGCCGTCCAGAATCATGGAAATGATTTTTTAATAGTTGACTGATCGGTGCAGGTACTCAGTCATGTAGCGGCAGTTATAGACATTTGTTGATAAGTTGTTTTACAAGTCAGTCAGTCATAGAATACTATTAAATACATGTGTACCTATATTTAACCGTGCTCAAAGATAAGTTGACTTATTTAACTCCAGGCAAAAGCTTTAATACTCGTAGTGCACTAAGATATTTTTCGAGTGGAAAATTAAATTGGTCCACGTCAAAAGCATGCACTTAGTAAGACTTTTATGTGTCGCTGAGTAATTAAGGTAATTATGTGCTCTTTCGTGCTAATTAACTATGTTCACAATATGATGCACACAGCAAATGTAATCACGAAAGTATGTCCCGGCGTCACTTCAAGGCATCAGATTTATTCAAGACCTGCCAGTTCGAGATAAACTAGGCTTAAATTCTTAGTAAAAGTTGCTCTCAAATATGTTTTTTTTTTATCTTTATTGCACAAAAGAAGAACTTATCGAACAAAAACCGCACTTAATGCCGTAAGCATTCCCTACCACCTTCGGGACAAGCAGACTATGGGCGGTGCGGTGCAACTTCAGATATAAACACACAATGGGTGTCTGACAAACAATAAATGACATATAAATTTCAATTATATATAAATACATTCCAATAAATGAAAATGTATTTATTAGTTCTCAATTAAAAATACTTTACAATAACTTATCAAATAAAAATTATTAACTAAACTAATTATTAAAAACTAAATTAAATATAAAATACAGCTAAACTAAATCTAAAAATGGCCCCTGCGGCATTGTGCCGAAGATGCTGGCAGCATTACCTCGCTGAATAGCTAAGCTAATCCTTTGTGCGAGGTAGCTGCCAGCCCTTCGATCACCGGTGGCATCTGTAAGCCTCTTCGACATCTCCTTGAAGAGGCTTAGGGCCCCAGGGCCCCACGGACCAAGGGTCTCGACGCCAAAGGGCACGAAATTGTATTCGGCGCCGAGACCACTGTATTTGCCCACCTTAGCAGCTTCGGCCGCCTCTGCTGCAGCTGCTGCCCTCATCGAGGTACGGCGGAGATGCGACGGGGCTAGTGTGTCAACACAGGTCGCATCCCACACCAGGACCCGTCCCATACTCCACGGGACCAATGACATCCCATCCGGTCTCTTGCCATCGTTTCGTAGAATGATATATGAATAAAAATACATTCAAATATATATACATATATACAGATGAAAATAGGGAACAGAAATACTAAAAATCAATCAGGGTTCTGCTAGCAAACAATTTACGGAATAACTTTTTCAACGCGAATCTGGTCGCAGACCTCAAAAGGAAAAAAACGGAACCCTTATAGGATCACTCGTGCGTCTGTCTGTCCGTCTGTCACAGCCGATTTGCTCCGAAACTACTGGACCGATTGAGTTGAAATTTGGTACACATATGTAAATTAGTGATTCAAAGATGGACGCGTAAAGTAAATTAATGAATTCTGAACAAGGGGGCCACTTTTGGGGGGTAAACTGGAAAATTAAAAAAAAAAGCTTCGCAAACTGTATTGTGTGACATATCAAATGAAAGCATCTCAGATATAATATTATATTTTTTATAATTTAGCAAAAACAGATTTTAAGTAATTTATAAAAAAAGGAAGAATTTTGACCATTCCCCCCTTATCTCAGAAACTACTAGGCTTAAAATTCTGAAAAAAATATGGAAAATAGTTCCTTGCCTAACCTATAAGAAGTTTGAGTATTCAAAGTAAGGGGAAAATTCTCAATATTTTACGGAACCCTCACCACGCGAATTGAACTCGCACTTGTCCGGTTTTTTTTTTGAACAAGCGTTAGGACAACTCAACTGTCATATTTCTATATAAGAAATGACGTAAAATCTACGTAACGTACGTAGAAACTGCTGAGCAATTGACAAGCTGGATGCAAAGCGGCACATCTGTTAGACGAGGCCAAAGTCTTTGTACACATTTACCTACTAGGAGGTTTCAAGCTTTGTATATGTATAAACTCCGCAGCTACATGAATAAAGTTTTATTATTTATTTTTTATTATTATTATTTATTATTTACCTACAAAACACCCACAAGTTAGCTGGACAGCTCCATTGCGCACAGTTACCGCATCTTCAGAACAAAATTTGGCTTGGCGAGGAATACAATTTGGCTTTTGATTAATCACGTAACGTTTCGAACGCGCGTAAGGACAATCCAACTGTCACTTTTCCATATAAAAATTGACATTTATTATATCTACCTAACGTACGTAAAATGCGTTACGTGATCGACCTGATGAGCGTTCAATAATCCTAATATGAATAACTGACGGACTGTTAGACAGAAAAACCTTCAATAATAACATGATTTATACATTTAAAACTGAAACAGACAGAGCTTGGATAGATATTGTCACAGCACGGGAACGAATCTTGACAGGTGTCATGACGCTATAAGGATGTGACACGTCAAAAAAAAGTCAAAGTCAAAGTGATTTATTCTTTAATTTAGGCATATTACATGCACCTATGAATGTCGGTAAACTACCACCGGTTCGGAAAAAAAACCTCTGCCTCGAGAAGAACCGGCGTAAAAAACTCGGCGAGGTGTCATTTTTTCAAAACAGTTTACAATATATCTTTCAGTATCAGAGTATTATAAAATTTTAAAATTACATTGCTACAGTAGAAAGCCTATTTATTTTACGACAGATTTCTAGTGCAGGATTTTATCTCTGCCAAATATCCATGATGTAGTCGTTTATCTTATAATATGATTTTGAAATAAGTGTCAGTAAGTTCGGTAATGTGTTTTGGAATTTTATTGTAGAATTTTATACAATTTCCCAAGAACGACTTTTTCGCTTTTACTAGCCTGTAAAAAGTTGTTTTGAGCTTCCCTGCGCTTCTGGTAACCTTGGGCCTATCAGTGTTATCAGGGCCGTCGCTAGTGTTGTCCACCGTACTACGCTAACATATATATATATATATATACATAGCTGTATCCCGCTACTCTGTCCGCGTATACTCAATTATCAACTTAAGGGATTAATATTACTCTTACTAAATCAAATAGCAAATATGCAATGAGACTTCTCACTTCCCTTACATATTTCCACTCCCCTCTATACCCTTCAAGGGATAAAAACTATTATATATTCTCCCCAGGGTCTTAACCTATCTCTGTACTAAATTTCATCTAAATCAATGCGGCGGTTTAATCGTGAACAGGTAACAGGAACACAGACAGCGTTACTTTCGCATAAACAATATTAGTCGGTATATGGAGTTTGGATGTATTTTAAGAATAAATTTATATTGGAACTAGTCTAATTATAAGTAAATTTTGTTATGACCACAAAATCAACTTTTTACGTCTTTCCCAAGTTACTCGTATTGGGTAAATCGACGCAACACGTGCGTCCCCAGGCACCAATTTAGTTTACTTCCCGGCTAAATTTAATAACGTTAACTAATATAAATTGGCTTCGTAAGTTTGCTCGTGTGTAGAGGCAGAATCCCTAAGGTATTAAGCTAAATTTACGTAGATTATTGGTTTAATTAATATTGAATGAATTCATTATGAACCAGCTTCCGCCTGCGACTTATTCTGCGTAGACCCGGAATAAAAACTATTCTATATTTTAATCCAGGCTATAAACTATCTTCGTGAGTAATTTTATCCAAATCAGTTCAGCCGTTTAAGATTGAGTAACAAACATCCAACCAACTAAACATCCAAACATCTAAAACTTTTGCATTTATAATATTAGTAGGATAGGATTAAAACGAGCAAAGAGTACCTAACGACAACGATAATTCAATTAATAGTCATAATTGTCATAAATAGTAAACACTAGCTTCTGTCCGCGACTTCGTCCGCGTCGAACTCGTTTATATCGTAGGTCCATACAAACTTTCGCCGCCCATTTTTCCCCCTTAGGGATGATTTCCGTTATAAAAAATATTCTATATGTTAATTCTGGCTATACACTACATGCATATCAAAATTCATCTTAATCCGTTTAGCCGTTTTTGCGTGATTGAGTAACAGACATCTAAAACATCCAAACATCTAAACATCCAAACAACCAAACTTTCGTATTTATAATATTAATAGTATAGGATAGTAGGCTATTAATAGGATTATTTCAAAAATAAAGAATAAATAAATACAATAAATATTACAGGATAATCTTACACAAATAGACTTAATCTCATAGTAGAAAATGTAAAAAAGTACAGTAAGTAAGTATATAGCACTGTGTAAAATATACGTGAATAAAGAATGTCACATGAAGTACTGACAGTAAGGATTAAATTCGGCGGTATACCTAGCGCAGCGCTGGCGGAGGAGAGGTATACGCTATGGTCTGGTATTTCAGAGACATCGGGTTCGAGACCCGGTCTGCTCCGCTGGTGTGCACATTGAATTTGTCTGTGTATCAAAAGACAATAAAATTGTGGTATATTTTCCACTTTAAATTACAAAACAAGTTTCAAAATTACTTGATCTTCTTCTTAACTGAATCTTTCTCCTCCCTCTCGAGGATATTTTTATCAAAATCATAACTAACAAAACGCTAATTCAGGGTCAGTATTTTATTTGTTATATTTTACAGAACGACCGTCCCTGCATATCATAAGGATATTATAAACCAATTGATCATACCTGTAATACCAAGGCTATGGCGACGGGTAATTTTTTTTTCCTAGGATAAATAATTACTATGGGCACAGAACCCTCAAAAAGCGTATCCCATACCTACTCAATAGTTTGCCCGAAGTCATAAGATGTGAAAAAAATAAGAATAAATTCAAGAGACTATTTAAAAGCATTATCTAGATCTACTCATATAATAGGTACCATGTAAGTTTAGTATAACTGATTAATGGACAGTATATTACACTTTTATTTAAGTTTATGAATGTCTCACCTAGAGACTGTCGATCCCACAGTCAAACTATTACTACAGTTTTCTGGGACAATGTTTAATTTTATGGTTTAACACGTTAAACGCCATGGGGGCCACCGATGGCCTCCTGGAATCTCTTCCAATACGCCATGGGGGTCACCAGTGACCTCATGTCAAACCTGTTTTCAAGACAGTGGGCTGCGCCACGTGAAGCAGTTATCAGCAATTTTATGCATGCGGGTGACCGGCAAGGCGCTCTTTAAAAAAACTTTCGCCGGGGGCTGGGGTACAATTAGTGTGAATATACAAGTTATCCGAAAATATCCGCAAATGAAAAAAAATTACATAATTTTCAAATTATAGCGTTTATTCATGCACTTCACATAACTTAAATCGTGTAAATAATAGTAGCGAAGCTTATTATTATTAGAGCATGACAGGGACATTCAGAAAGACTCCGGAAAATAATTTAAAAATCACCCAAGTAAGGAACAAGTAAGGCACTTGCATCACAAAAGCAAAAAAAAATTCAAAATAAATGGCAAACATAGATAGCGATTGATGTTATTGAAGCAGTGCAAATAATAAGTCCTTGGTTTATTGCCACATTAAATGCAAGTCGACTTATATATTTTTTTTCGGTTTTTATTAGGCACTACCGCGCCGGTAGAGTGGGCGGCAGAGTGGCCAGCATGGCGTCACGATAACGGTTTTTCAATTTTTCATCATAGAGCGCCGTGGGGGTCACTGGTGGCCGTAACAGAAAAAGACAATTTTTACGTAAAAAAACATAATTTATGTCAACCCAACTCGAAAATAAACACCGCGGCACCACTCGGTTCGACAGTCGCAAGCGCACTGACAGCGCCGCGGCGAGCGGGTGGGCGGCGAGGTGACCGGTGCGGCGCTATGGTACGGTTTTTCAAACTATGGTTGAAGGGCGCCGTGGGGGTCATCGATGACCTCAGGGTTTTTTTTATGAATAACTCTTAAACTATATTTCCAATTACAAAATGAAAAAGTGTGTATATGTATATCAATATAATAAACACATTTACATTAAGTTACTTTTTTTAGAAAATTGAAAATTTTGGTCTGGCGTTTAACGTGTTAAGTAAATTGTTCTTATTAAATAAAATAATAATAAAATAAAAATCCCGAACATTCATATATCTGTCTTTCATACTCAGAATGGCAACGACATCAAAGTGGGGATACGTGTCCTTCTGTCAAATATCTCAGATGGAATACCGGCCCATGATTCTGTGATGGACCAATGTAACATCGTTTTCTGAAGAAGAAGAAAATATGACCATTACTCAAATTGTATTTCTTGTCATAGGGGAAAAGATCGAAGCCAAAAGCCACGATGACGTCACAATGCTCTTTAGCGACATCGTCGGCTTTACGTCAATCTGCGCCACAGCCACCCCGATGATGGTCATCGACATGCTGGAAGACCTGTACACCGTGTTTGACGTCTTCTGTGAGGAGCTTGACGTCTATAAGGTCAGAATTGTATAAAACTAGGTTTGTAACACAACCAACCCCCCCGGCCATGATCACGACGACGTCATAATGTTTATTTATTTATTTATTGCCAGCCAAAATAACACCACAACATAATAAGAAAATACAATATACAAAAGAAACTTAACTATTACACTTAAACTAGAATAACAGATAAAAAAAGAAGACTGGTGGGGTGCTGCTATAGTGGCCGCAAGAGGACACCACCCAGCATAATGCTCTGACATTTAATAATGCCACAGCGCTGGTCTTCCGTGGTAATGTGTCATTGGCATCTTCAATGAACCCTAACCCCAATTAACTTGACGGCCAATGTTTCTGAATACCACTCCCCCGCCCTCCGCAAGGGCTCCCACCAGAAACTCTCTTCGTTATCCCTTTGTTTCACTGGCGCACTCGACGTACGCTTCGCTCGGGAGGTCTCCGACTCGCTTCGCTCGCCGCTTCTCCCCACTCGCTTTGCTTCGGTCTTATTCGTTTGCAACTGAGGACCTTCTTCGCGAGCTCCTGGCTCCGAGGGCTTTATAGGACAGACAAGACCACGTGGAAGTGGGGTGCTCTGATTCGGTTTTTTTATGTTTTTCATTACTCAATGAATTTGCATTTTAGGTACTATCTTATGGTGATTAGCCTTTCTAGCTATGAAAATTTGGGACAAAAATGTTGACCGATAATTTATTTGCATTAAAAAAAAACCATGTAAGTAAAATATTTTGCCTAAATAACGGATTTGGCGAATGAACCATTGTCCTAAGTCCTAATGAATTAAGTATGATTTGGCAAATAACTGCATGAAAAAAAATTGAGTTGGAAAAAATCAGTTGACAGAGTTTGGTTGGGAAATTTAATTTGGCCAAGAATATTTCGGTAAAATAAGAGGCTCCCGCATTCTATACACAGGTGAAAGAATTTCGGATCAGTGGTTCCGGTGAGTACCTTTCATACAAACTTACAGAGCTAGGTACAATACAATTTACTTTTTATAATATTATTAGTATTTAAAGATTTAATATGGGACGCTGTTTGTTTACGCTTCATAAGAGTTTATAAGAGTCCTACCAAAATTTAGGCTTTACGAAAAAACGCGAACCCAAATCTCTGTATGAGTCTTATCTTCCTATTGGTGGTTTCATTGCATACTGCTCCGCTCTCTCTCTCTCTCATAGCTCTGTTGTATAGGTACTCACCCTTAGTTGTGTATTTCTACCTACGGTTTGCAAAGCCGAGACATATGGGACACCGTGTGTATCCACACGTTAACTGACAAGTCACCATCTCGATAATGCGGGGCAGGCATCGGTGCGTGTAATTTGTAATTGCTTGCCCAGTGTTCTGGAAAAGACTAAGAAGACAATTTTCATTGGAATGTCGCTTTTGTAACAATATTCTCATTTAAGTACCTACTTATGTATGGCTAAGCTATGGTCATACGATAATAATAGGTTCTACATTTGAATTTAAAGTAATGTGAAATAGGCTGTCAGAATACCAAATTGTATGATATGCACCTTCTACTGCGACCGTTGGCAGAAGTTGGTAGAGTGCTATTACTTGCATTATGTAAAGTTTATTTATAACGTACTATGAAAAAGCTGTAGGAAAATAACTAATTTGTGAATAAAACCCAAGGTGGAGTTGAAGGAATTAATTTATAATCCAGATAATATTTTCGGAGTTGACTGGAAAATTTTTAATGAAAAAAATATATCGTCGGGTGACAAGCAAAAGTCACTAATTACACGTAAGAGGTAAAGGAGAACTCAGCCTTATTACTACGTTAACACAGTTGCTATTTCTTAAATTATTTTTCTGTATTTAGTGACTTTTGCTTGTCACCCGACGATATACATACAAAAAAAAAAATACAAAATACAAAATAGTTTATTTCACAAAAACAAATATTACAATGAATCGAGGCTGTCTGTCAGTGACCAAACTAGGCTGAGCCTGTATCTTGGCCTACTGCGAGTGCGGTTAACATCGGATCGTACTTTATTATTAATTACAGTAAGATATCGAGTACAGAAAATAATAATAATAACAATACATACATACAATACAACATAGTATACAATGCATGAGTGCTAACTACGTAAAGGACATTTTGTAGAAAGTCTGAATCATAGCTCAACTAAATGTAGACGCACGTTGTTTATGCATGAGATTTGTTTCGAGATAAACTAGGTCACTTAACCAGAAACAGAAGCAAAGGCGTTGGGTCTTACGTATTCTTAGTTTGAGGTGTCATTGCCATTGGGTTGTGAGAAAATTGGTATTCCATTTCATGACCTTTAAATTATTTGATTATTTATTTATTTATTTAAATGGGCTAGACAGAAATTAAGAAGCAACTTTAAGCAAACGTGTGAACCCAAACTGTTTTTCTTGCCAATTTTCTCCGATGCCTTCATTGAAGAGCGAGCAAACGAAACTATGTTGTAAACATCCGTAATTTTTTATCGGTTTGGGACAGTTTGCAATTTAACAGTTTAAATCTTGTCATAACGTGGTTCTCATATCGACCGGTTAAATAATCAGTTAAAAGTAAAAGGTTACTATTACTCTTCTTATATGCGAAGTAACAAAACAGTGGTCAGGTCAAATCTGCAAAACAAGTTGACCGTTTACATTCTCGCCCCACATCCGTCCACATAAAAAACACAGCTTTGTAGAACCTGACAACCAAAGCTACGATAATAATAAAACGTTCCTGATCGGATCACCAATATCCTTAGTAGCGTAACACTATAAAGTAGTACTACTTTCTGGTGGAAAAGCAAATGAAGGCAAGTTGCTGACGTTTCCGCTGCCTCCGGCAGAGGACGAGGAGAACATTACTCGGATATGCATTATACGCTCCGCTGGCTTTGCTGAGCTTTGCAGTGCTATCAAGAGCCAGCTTGACTTGTCTTCAATAATTCTATGGCTTACGTAAAACATGGAACCTATATAAACTGTTCTCTTCCGCTTGATCACTTTAATATTTTTTAGTATTTAGTATTCTGTAATCGATGTGGTTTATCGACGTTGGCATTGTTTTCAGTAATAATTCTCCAGCGAGCCTCAATTCAGTTTGCCACTTTTAACGTTTCGCGCGCTCATTCTAAAGCGACCTTTACTTAGCGGAGTTAAACCATCTCGCTCTAATGAGTATCTAGTTCTAAAGATCGCTTACACAACTGACATGGGATTGACCTTAGTCTCACCTGATAGTAAGCGACGGCAGAGCCTAAGATGAAGCTCACTGGTTCAGTAATTAGCCTATTCACTCTTCTTTTTAAGGCACTTAGATTGTAATTGCCAAGAAATACAAATGATGGGAGCGAATCCCATTCATGATTTCATGCGGTGAGGATATAAAACGACGAACAACAATAGTCCCCCAAGTCACCAAGATAAATTATGCTACCATGGGTGGCAAACAAGCTGATCAACTCCCATTTTTCTGTCTAGGTGGAGACGATAGGTGACGCGTATTGTGTGGCGAGTGGGCTACACAGGAAGATCGACACGCATGCGCCGCAGATTGCATGGATGGCTATGCGTATGGTTGAGACTTGCGCTCAGCACTTCACTCATGAAGGACATCCCATCAAGGTAGGTCTTTTGAGATGGTCAGCAGCCCGTGCTTGGCCGACGTTATTGCAAAGAACTAAGGCGGTGTTGCGATGTTGAATATATATCCTACGTCTATTGCGAAGGTCCATTTGACACGTAACTATTGGTGAAAGACCTTTTGAAATCTGATTAATAGCAGTTGCGGAGATTATCCTTAACACACAAACTTTTTGTAAGTACGATATCACAAAATATTACATGTAGCTTCTGTTGAAGTACAACCTATGAAAGTAACCAAGATCTGATCCCTGCATCCACAACATTCAACTTTTCTACCTCACATCATCATCATCAAAGCAACCTTTGATTCGTCTGTTTTCGGTCATATTAGGCCACCTCCATTGCTTACCATACTTTTCGCCCTAGATACAAAGGGGATCTGGGATACATCCTCTCTATTCATTTGTTTTTTTGTCTATAGATGCGCATAGGCCTCCACACCGGGACGGTCTTGGCTGGGGTCGTCGGACGGACCATGCTCAAATACTGCCTCTTTGGACACAACGTGACGCTGGCCAATAAGTTTGAGTCGGGTTCAGAACCCTTGAAGATCAACGTCAGCCCAACCACTTACGAGTAAGTATCATTATACCTGAGTCCTTCTAGCGTTTTCCCGGTTACGGTCAGCTCTAAATATATGTATCCAATTTTCTACTTTATTCCACCGACATAAATGTAAACGTACGTATAGAGGTGACTGTATCCTTAAGGAGCCCGAGGTCCAGTTTGGCATTTACATAACGTTATAATTACAAAAAAAAAGTAAACCTGTACTTGAAAGGTATCTCTGCTTGGTCCCGCTCTTTTGGGATTGCCGTGAACCCAAGTAAATGCCAGGCCATAGTGCTCGGTAGCCCTCGCCTACTTACCTTGGCCGACGTCTCCAGTCTGAAACCGATAATCTACGAGGATTTTCTTATTTCCCTGGCGTCGCAAGTGAAAAACCTGGGGCTAATCTTTGACAGCGGGCTAACGTAGGAACCTCAAGTGTCTGACGTTTGCAACAGAGTGACTTAGAGCGCTTTACCGATTCGAACATTTTCTTCCTGTCAGCACTAATATTCTCCTAGTTCAAGCTCTCATTCTGCCTATTATTGATTATGCTGGTGTGTGCTGCTCTAATATCACTCAGGTTTCCCAGGACAGACTGGAACGTCTACTTAATAACTCCATCAGATTTATTTTCGGACTTCGTAAATATGACCACAACTTTTCGCCGTCAACTTAAATGGCTCCCCATTCCCCAGGGTCGCATCCTGGGCCCTACGCTCTTTCTCATCTACGTTAATGATATCCTCAAACTTCAGACGAAACTGTGGTACTATTTCACGGAAAGACAAGATACATTTAACATCGCAGAGTGCGCGGGTTGTCAGATATTGGTTCGTGGTTGGCAGCAATCTTCTTACTCTTAATGTCACGAAATCGAACTTACTTGTTTTTTCTAAAACGCCTGCCTCTTCTGCTCCCTCTGATAGAAAAAATAATTATACACCCTAATATGTGCCCCAAACTTCTCATTAGTTATACCGTTTGCTCATGCAGTAGGATAGCCGGGAAAAAATCAAGTACCGGGGTCTGTTAATTGAAGAAAACCTATCCTTAAAACAACACATCTCTGCACTATATGGCAGGGTAAGGAAATGTATTTATATCATGAAAAAACTGCGCTACTGCACTTAGGAGCAACAGCTCTGCATTGTCTACTACGCGCTCTGCCAATCAATATTGCAGTATGGCATTATAGTTTGGGGCAGCACTCTTCTGCAGTTGGAGAGAATGCAGCGCGCTGTAATAAAAGTAATGTTCAAAAAACCTTTTCTTTTTCCAACGCGACCTTTATTGAGAGACAAAACTTCTGAGTGTAAGGCGGTTATATATTTTGAAAGCAGTAGTTAGAGTTCAAGCCGCAATAACAAACTTACCAAATTATAGGCAACTTCTGGGCAAGCGTAAAAGAGTTCCGTTACCAAATTACAGATCAGCCAGGCGCTCTTCATACTATATGTATTTACGCATCTATAAGCTAGATCTACCTACCCTTTTTATTTGTTTTTTTGGTCAACTGCCTGCACCTATAAGCTTTTTTGTTTGACCCTGGGGTTGACTGGTAGAGAATGCCTGAAGGCATTAAGTCCGCCTTTTGTACATTATGTTTGTGTAATGAAGTTTTAATAAATAAAGAAATTCCTAAACTTAACTAGTAAGATCTTTGAAAGCCGTTGTACAGGTCTACACGCCCTTGAAATCAAAAGGCCATATGTGAATGCACTGTCTATTAAAACATACCCGTTTGGGTGACTATGGTAGTACTGCCCACCTTTGAAAGCAAAACGACATAAGCGGACGTATGATCGTATTTAGATGTGTCCTTGTGGGGTGGCAAGGCGGAGTATAGTCCGGCGTGGAAGCCGACCACAAATACTCTGAGTGCACTCCGCATCCCTCAATTGAGAGTACGAGTGCTACTTGATGCCGTTGGTTAAATTTAATTGCTCCACACCTGCCACTTCGAAGAGTATGCTTTGAGGCTTAACGAATGACGTTCTTATGTCAAAGATAATTTAGAATGAGAGCACGGTAGAAATTATACGGTTTGCTGAAGTGGTACGTACTGCCAACAGAGGCAGATTTGGAGGGTAGTCTGTATTCCCCGTTTTAGATGATATTGGATAGTAAATTCTTAAATATAATTTTCTTCTTGAATAACTAAGCTACTTAAAATAATGCATCCCTCATTCACCGAAATAGGTTTCGTAAATTGTGTGAAACATACCTAGGTACTTACATACATACATATTTAACCTTCACTTTCCCAACCATTTGGTCTTGATTAACATTAACAAGACCTAAATAACTGAAACTCCACAGTCTCCACACACATCCCACAGCAATAACAAACGACTTTACAACAAAGAGAAACTCACGCTTAACTAAATTGCGTATCAGTGCCGTACAAAAAGTTCAATCTAACTTCAACATACCGAGCTCCGTTATTAGTTCAAGCTCAAAGTGGGACGATAAACCATAAGAATCAATTCCAAGGAAACTTTCCGCGCAGGTGGCTGATAAAATTCCCGGGATTCGAGATGGAGCCGAGGGACCGGTCGTGTCTCCCGAATTCATTCCCGAAGAACATACCGGGAACGTGTTATTTTCTGCACAAGTACAACCATCCTGGAACCGACTTGAGCGCACCACAGGTAACTTGCTTTGCGCTGTTTTTAGATTGGTTTTCACTTTTCCCTTTGTATTCTTTGATAAAAATCATTAAATTTAGAGTTTCTAGTTATTCTTTTATAGATAAAATGACTTAATTTTCGAAGGTTTGTTGTCTGCAAAATGGTCTGTATAGTCAAAAATAAGAGGATAATATGTCGGTAGCTTAACTTTCAGAATGCGTGTAAGATATTGTTCGACCGCAATAAGTACGTAAAAAAGGCAAAACTGATAACAGATTTTTTGAAGATTATTATGTCAAAATGTTTTTTCAAAATGTTACGCTATTACCCTGTAGATATTAAAGTTGTGCTTTTAGCTCGTTTGCTTTGCGTATTAGAAATACAAATTATTCATTTTAGGAACCAACATTATACTCGAGTCGGATAAGAAAAATACTTTTGGCTAAGAGGACTTAGAAAAAACTTGAAAAGCCGCGTCATTAAAATTATCTAAGTTTTCGATACCCATTGTTCTGTTAATGTCCCAAACCTTAAATCACCTCACAAATTCACCCAAAAACCTCGGGTCGCTCCCAAGAGCTACTAAGTTTAAATCATTCTTTGTAACTCTGAAAGTTTAGTAATTTGTTTTCTTTGACAGGTCAAACATATAGAAGATGCTTTGAAAGATTTTGGGATTGGGCAGACGAAAGCAGACGTCATCGAGGAGCCTACTTAGTCGAGATAACGCGAGAACCCAACATAATTCGAAGAATTAGTAGTTTTTTTTTAGATGTAACGTTTGTGTATTCTGCGCTATTCGCCGTAAGCATAGTATGGACCTGTATGTTTAAATTATTTAAAAATGTATACTTCTACCGTAGAGTAGAGTTTTTAAAAAAACGTAGCATGATTTTTATTTCAGAATTTGATTTTTTGAATTTTTCTTAGGTACCTACTCATATTCATTGATACTATCGATCCTCATTAGAAAAAAAGTATCCCAAATAATCCATTCCAGTCTTTTTTATTTATTTATATGGTCTTGACGCACTGGAAGAAAAAAAATACATTTTAACAGGGATAAAAAAAATCTTGTATAAGGATCTATAGTATTAACGATTCTGAGTAAGAAAAACCCAAAAAAAAATCTGTACAAAAAAGTTCATGTACACTTTTTTTATTTTAAACGCTTAATTAGGTTTGGTTTTCGTCGACCACGGTTCTAAGTAGACATAAATTAGAATTATACCTAACACAGTAAATTGCAAATACAGAATGTTTAGTCAAAGTTACAACTTTACAAGTCAAGGCAATGGCAACTGAGGCTCTTGACCAAAGACGACTGTTGCTTATTTAGGCTTGTAAAGTTGTAACTTGTAGTTTCGGAAAACGAGCCAGTGGACTTTCAGTATACCATAAGTCCTAATTACAATCGTTCTTTAAAAAAAATATACATCTGTAAATGAAGTAGCAAACATTATATTTTCGTCATTACATCAGAATATAACTAGGTATTACTTACATTACATTGCCCTTTATTCCGAACATTATTATTTTTACATTACAATAGGCTTGTGACCTCGTGTTAAAATGAATAACGTGGTGTTGCTAAATGCATAGTTAACCTTCAAATAATTGTAATAAAGTATAAATTACAACATAATAATTAAAATCATAAAAAAAGATATGAACCTTGAAAGTTTAAAAAGATATAAATGCATTTTTAGTCCAAGAGTAAATTTAAAGCTACCAGCAGAATCCTTACGCTTTTATAGAAACAAAATTTTAAGACAACTATGGACCTAAACGCAGTATTTCGTGACCGAAACAGCAATTTACTTGATTTTCCCTACAACGAATAGTTCAAATGTGTGACGTCGACTTTTGAGTCAATCAGTATGAAGCGTTTCGGCTCCCGACAGCGAGGTCAGTTTGACTCAATTTTTTGGGTATTTATGTTCGTTAATTGTAGTTGCTCCTATACAAACATTTGGTCCTCTCCAAAAATTGGTTCGAATGGCGTCGTAAAAAATGTTAGGTCACAAGCCTATTCTTGTGTTTATATAAAATCTTTCACTTCAGTGTGCCTATTGGCAAAGGCTTCCACAAACTCTTTCCAATATTTCCTATCTCTCGCCACTCTTGTCCGTAGAGACCTGCAGCTAATTTTAGTTCACCTTCCCACCTCTTGACTTAGCGACCTCTTGCTCTTTAACCGTCTCTGGGTACCACATGGTGATTTTCTGACTCCACTTCTCTAACTTGCTTCTTACAGTGTAACCAGCCTATTTCCATTTCTGCTTGTCTATACAAATGAGGATGTCAACTACTTCAGTTCTGGATCTTATGTCTGAACTTAGCTAAGCTTTAAGAGAGGTATTATTTAAGTACTACTGAAAGTCAAAGAACGGAAAACATTTATGTTTAAGTACCTAGGTACATATTAAGTTATTTTATTATGAGTGTAATAAACGTAAAACAGCGCTGAATTTCTTCCAACATTCGCTAAATATTTTTAAGACAAATTTATGTAATGTCTATAGAATAATTAATTCAATTATTCAAGGAATCCCCATCAAAAGAAATTTGCATGAAAAGGCGCGTAACGCACGCCAATAATCTGGACTAAGTAGCCAAGATTTCTTGAACATTTTCAACAATGTAAATATCTACAGTTACTGTGTAAATGCTAAATTTGAGGATCAAACGTTTCGTGTTGGAATACCCGAAGTTTGATATTAGTAATTTCCTTTAGTCCTTGGATTTTTTGCTTGTCAGCCGATGTTTTTATCGAGGTATGTAGATAATATAACATAGACTGGAAATTTAATATGCGTGTTGACGAAGAAGTTTAGAAAAACTGTACTTATAGATACTAATACAGTTAAGCCACAATAATGCGAAACATACATACTTTGACGTAAACACAAAAAAACCATTATTGTTCAGTGATATAAAGTTTGAAGATTATTGTGCTAAAATACTTTCGCCACCTGTATAATTAACTTTTTAGGTAGGTTTTTTTTTTTGTTTATAAGCAGAATGTAGGTAGGCATGTTTCCTTGCATATGCAGTACTTTTTTACCTTTGTGTTAATTTAACTGGATAACTAGTTTAATGTAAAAACATCCTGCATTATGTAATTACATCCTATGTCGTATAATTTGAGCTTGTGGATGTTTTCCTAAGGATTCAAGAATTACTCATACATAGGTTAAGTACCTAATTTCGCACCTATTTAGATTCATCTCTTTATTTAAATATTAAGTACATAATTTCATAAAAATTATAAGTAGGTACTTAATGATATTGCCGAGTTGAAGTACCTGTTTTATGTCAAAACATCGATGATGTTTTAATTTAATAAATAAAGTTAAGTGTAATTTAACTTTAATTATAAACCACAAAACAGCAAGAAGCTTTTCACAAGACTTCTAGCTATTCTAAAAACTCTTACCATTTGTGATAGGATTTGTGTAACCAAATGTAAATTCTATTTGTATTTATAAAAGTACCAAAATGTATAAAAATAATCTATTTCAAGGTATAGTGATCTATGTGAAGCTTTACAATCTCGTATATTTATAATTGTACATAAAATTGAACCTGGGATAATACGACTTACATAGTTTTAATGCATTCATCGTAGGCATATGATACTACGTAACAGTGGCTAAAAATATATTTTAAATTCATCTTGTGAAGTGACAACACTTCCACAATATTTTAAAATTAAATAGATTCAATGAGAAGTGTGACAAAACAAAACAAACAAAATATAAAAGAATTTACCAAAACAAGGTAACACAAGAAAAATGCTATCAAAATTAAACACGCAGCCGTTTTTAATAAAATAAGTTTGTTTAATATGTTTCTACAACCTGTTACTTGATTGCCATATTCAAACGCAACATAAAACTTGTTAGTAAAATTTTATTAAAGTAAGTGTACAATATTTTCAGCAAGATGAATTTGAAAGTATTTTTATAAAGCTATTAAGTTAGATGTTATATTATAAATACTTAACCAGCAAACAGAATTTTACTTGACGAAATTTACTTATATTCCTTCTAATGAGCATTCGTTTTTGATATTATAATTAGAATATCTGTTGGTAGGTATGTTTTTTATATTATGTAATTACTTTTAAATTATAATTTTATCTTTCACACATTCCTGCCTAACTTAATAAACATTTTTACTAAAGAAAGACAGGATACTGAATCTTTTATGTTTATTTTCCACCGCTTTGTGAATTAGATACTTAGGATTAAGATCTGTGTAGGTATACTTGTATGAAAGGCGTACGTTCTAAAGTAGTTAAAATGCTTTCAGCGAATTATTGATAATCACTTTTAGATTAAATAAGAAGTTAATGTTTGATGCTTTGAAAAATCGCATGGTATTTTATTATATGTTACTTTCACAAACATTATTCATGTAATTTTGAAGCAATTCGTATTCTTTTCTAAGTGCTTAAATATTTTTTTAAGAAATATAATATCAAGTCAGTCTAAAAAACACGTTATTCTTTAAATCCACCAAAATATGTTTATGTACGCAACTAAGGGACCGATTTCTTTTTAAAGTTAAACTTTTTTCGATTGTGAATAAATCCGAATAAATCTTCAAAAGTCATCCAAAAATCTTCTATTAGTTTAAATTGACCGATAAATGCATAAGCCCAGTAAGTCTTTTATTTCGTTTATTTTACATTTATAAAGAAAAAGAACCGTCATAGAATGTACTACTTTCAGAATATAAGTACGTGTCTAAAATACTTAAGATGTTTTTATTTCCAATAAATAACCTGAGTTTATCTATCGTAAACAAATTTATAAAAACGTTAACTTTACGGTTTGATTTCAAATGAAGAATTCCACTCCTGTAAAGCCCACCAAAGTTGATGAAAGTAAAGTTTTTAGTAATGTAAATCGGCTTCTCTCATTCTCCTGAATTATTTGACATTGCTACTATAGGCGAAAATTTATTTTCTGTGAGCTTTTCAGTAATTTCAGTACCAGAATATTTTTTTAAACAAACTTGACTACACTTTCTAAAACGGGTAAGAAAAAAACTATGGTTAAACAATATATATATATATATATATATATCACGGTAGCTTGTCAAGCCAAAGCCTAGAATACCTACCCAATACTTTCCTTAGTAATCTTTTCTGCTTTGCCTTAAGGTTTGAAAAAAACCACCTCGGTTTAGAACATCATCTAAAATGACAAAAGAAAGTGTTCCTACTCCCGATTTTTTTTATTTACAAACCCATTAAGTACAATCATGGCTGGCTCTTATGAAAATGACACTAATTGCTGACTTGACTTAAAAAAAAAAACATAATTTTTTGGTAGTTTTTTAAGCAAATCCCTCACTCGAAATCGTGCTAGCGATCGTTACTAAATGTTACATTCCATTAAGAACTGTGTTTAAATTTTTGCTGTGTTGTGATTTAGCATTGTAAAGATTGTTATTAGATTAAGTTTGAATATGCTATGTTTTAAAGCGTTTACAGCACATATCGCCTAGTTTAGGTCATCTAGTCATTACTAATAAGAATAGTTAATAATAGGCATAGAGGGTTTTAGAAATATTGCTATGAATAATTATTGCTTAAACGAGTATTACTGCAGAATAAGTTTTTTTATTTATTATTCTTCTGTGGAAATTTTTAGTGTTAGTATCTGATTCTAGTCATTTTAATAGTCACTAAGCAAAGTATAACTTAATTAAATATTTTAATAGACAATAAAAAGTATAAAACTCTGGGCTGGTTGCATAAATATTAAAGCCGAAAAAGAATGAAAATTGAAAAAAATATTATTAATTAATTATAAATATGTAATACATACTTATGTACCTATGTATTTTGTCGCATTTGTGTAAATCGAAATATATGTTTTTGAGTTTTACAAGTACATTGTAATCATGGTTGCTTAAATTATAAATTATTTTCAGTGTTATAAAGTTCTCAAAAGTAATACAGTAAGGTTTAATTAGATTCACTGGTAGATTTAGTATAAATGTGTTAACACTGTATGATAAAATGTATGAGTTGGATATTACCAAAGGATTGTTGTCAGTTTCGTACCATGATAGTGCACAATTTTTTTGTTGTTTTTTTTAAGTAAAATAAGTACAATGTTAAGTTCAACTTGTTAGCGATATCATTAATAAAGGCTTGTTTAAAATCTGAAAAATAGACTAGCTTTTTGGATTAAATAACGCCCTTGCTATATTAGAGTCGTTCTGCAAAATTTCGTTTTATCAAAAGGCATGATATTAAATTTGTATATAGGTATATACTATGTGATTTTGAAACGTAATCTATGTGTATGTAAATTTAGAGATTATGTGTTTCCTAAAGTTCTTAACATGAAAATAAAGCGATTGGGTAGAACTACCATCCAATGCATAGGTACCTACATACATACGTAAAACAAGGAAAATTTTAATATGGCGGTTTTCAAAAAAAAACATTATTAAACTACACTGTTGTTTGCCGTGTAATGTTACGTAAGTACGATGTAAAACCTAAAACCAAAACAAGCGTTCTTTGATGTTTCCATGAATTCCTAAACGTTTAGTGTAATCCGTGATCCATACGTTTATACTTTAGAAAAAATAAATTATTTCTTACAAATTGCTTTCAACCTCTTCGGAAATTATTATTTTTAATAATTTGTTTCCTTACAATGGACCAAACAATCAAGTTACTAAGTACTTGCACGGACTCATTATAAATTATAAATACCTACTCATAATTTCGAAATAAGTGAAATTATATTAAACTCAAGCATAATTTATAATCTTACTTATAAATCAGACGCTATGATTTATAATCTTTCTTATATACAAAGATAGACTGCTAAACTCCTATCCGTTCCTTTCGGCTCCGCCGTTGTCGGGCAAAGAACATAAATATTGCTGTTAAGAAACCATAGAATTACCCAGTTAGCGTAGTCGTCAAACAAAAAATAACTCAGTGTTAGTTTGTAACGACAATTAAGTATGAAAAGTTCAATTTGTATGAAAATTAACTTTTTATAAATGACTAACTTCGTCTGTACGGACTTAACCCGGGATAAAAACTATCCTATATTTTAATCCAGGCTATAAACTATCTTCATGCAAAATTTCAGACAAATTGGTTAAGCTGTTTCAGAATGATTGAGTAACAAACATCTAAACATCCAAACATCTAAACCTTCGCATTTATAATATTAGTAGGATATGCATAAAGAAACATAACACTAGCTAATTTTCACGTAAATATGCGTAATGGTCGTCACAAAACCGACACTGAGTTAATTTTAGTTTGACGACTCACGCTAATTGGGTACACAATTATTAATTACACTCTTTTTACAAGCTTTTATTTAGTTTCACCCGTCCCAATGTTTGTCATCAAATCTTGCAAATCAAATGTGATCCACTTCCCGGTAACCGATTGAGCTGAAATTTTGCATACATATGTAAAACGCGTGACAATGCAATATTATTATGGACATGGTGCTGATCTGATGATGGAGCTGGAAGATGGCCATAGGAACATCGCAATGAAACGACACAACCTTATCGAGTCTGGGCTCGTTAGAGTTGTCTCAATGAGTAGTTGACGACGGTGACCAAAAATTACCTTAGATTGCATTATATAGTTACATACAGGTCGACCTAATTTTTTTGTCAGAAACTTATTTCATTTACAGTTGACGTCAAAGCTGTGCACTTTATTACATTGTATTAAGACGAAAGTCTTTGACGTCGACTATACTACATCTGGGTGAACCTTTACTACAAAAACTCCAGGGCAAAATAATACTCTATTGTATCGTTTGTGGGCCTCTGGCTTAGTTGTAAATGTCATATTTTAATGTTGTCTTTTGAATAACGCCTAGGACCACGGCCTTCTATAATATTAATTGAATGTATGTGATAGTCACAAATCTTAATATAGGGGTCTATTAAGCCTATCTGTCACTTTGGTGTAAGCTATTTGTATCACGCTATGATGTACTTCGTTTGATAAGTTCCTTGCCGTCGAAATGATGCACTGTTAGTGACAAAAGTATAGAAATAAAATGTTTCTTTCGTACGATGTTGTTTGATTTTGCATCCTAGAGGTATCTACTTTTAGACATTTGACTACAACCTATGAATATCAATTGTCAATTTTTTTATGAATTAGATATTGCTCTGTCCCGGTAAGCCAGGATATCTGATAGTAGTGACAAAGAAGAGAACAATATTATAAATTGGATAAGTCGCACTCTCTCCTAATGTTTGTATAAGTAGCATGCTGAGGACATGCCTCACCATAAAATGTGTTTACCAATATAACAAACCACATTTAATATGGATTTAAATCCATATACTTAGTCATTATTCACGGCGAAGTTATTTGAATAAGTTTGACGGGAATAAAATCAACGTGATTTTATTCTTGCGAATTCTTATTCAAATAATGATTTTATTCTTAAATGCCCAAGTCTGGTTGAGGTATGTATGAACCCATTTAATTGAATAACGTCATCATGTAGGTATTTATAACGTCATACATAAAACGAATTTTTAATCAAGCAGTTCGAATAATAATAGTTACTGGCAGAAGCTGCATGCGAAAAGCCAAAGAAAGGGTACGAGTAAAATAAAATGGTGTGTATTGAATACTTATGCCCAGCAGTGAACTGATACTGATTATGACAAAGATGACGAATAAATAATTTTTGTAAGTACCTATGGAATATACTTTATTCACTCGAGAGCAAATAAAACACAATACAGTTTGTGGTTTACCCTTGCATTGCCGACAGATATTTCATCGAATATTATTTCATCGACAACGTTTCAAGTATTTTCATTTCATCAATAGACAAATTAAAATACTTGAAACGTTGTCGATGAAATAATATTCGATGAAATGTCTGTGGGCAATTCAAGGGTTCCAAATGACTTTTCGATGAAATGAAAATACTTGAAACGTTGTCGATGAAATAATATTCGATGAAATGCCTGTCTGCAGTTCAAGGGTTCCAAATGACTTGTGGATGAAATGAAAATACTTGAAACGTTGTCGATGAAATAATATTCGATGAAATGCCTGTCTGCAGTTCAAGGGTTCCCAATGGCTTGTCGATGAAATGAAAATACTTGAAACGTTGTCGGTGAAATAATATTCGATGAAATGCCTGTCTGCAGTTCAAGGGTTCCAAATGACTTGTCGATGAAATGAAAATACTTGAAACGTTGTCGATGAAACAATATTCAATGAAAAGTCTGTCGGCAATTCAAGGGTACACGACAATTTTTATATTTCTAAACGAAGTGTAGTTTTTTGCTCTTGAAGCAATCGTCTTACTTAATATGTACTTAATACTTTTCCTAATTTGTAAATTTAAATAGAAAAACAACTAGGTAAATGGTTATTTATTTACATATATGTAACTAGGTATGTAGGAATGATGTACAATGCTAGTTATATATAGGTGCAAATATAAAATAGGTAGGACACACGGCAATAGAGAGATCTCTCAGGGACCGAACTTCAATGAGAGTTGTTTAGATGTTATATTTATTCAACTGATTTAAGAAACGTTGATAGCACGATGCAGAACACGTCAGATTTGACAGCTGACAGGAGTGACGCCACAGGTATACAGTGTGGGTCTGTCATAAGAGCATTTATTTTAAGGAACGATAGCTTTCAGTGCTGTGAACCGTTTTATCGAAAAAATAATTATAAAAATTACCTTTTCTAATGGAGAGTTATTAATTTTTTAAATTTTCTCGAGCAGCAATGTACTGCTAACATTCACTTGACGTTTCAGAGAGGCAGAGCTAGTTACTGTCAGTTGTTAGCTTTGTTACCAATACATTGCGGGCCGAATTAATTTGTATGAAAAAAAATAACCGTTTTTTTTTAACTAGAGATACCAATTTACGTTCATTAGGGCTTATACTTTCAGCCCTTAAAATAAATGTTCTTGTGAAAGAAACACACTGTATAGGAAATTTAATCGTATAAGCCACGAATTGGCTTGAACATACCTCGCCTAAAGGCAACATGGAAAAGGAAACGAAAGTCAAGTTTTATTTCAGACGATGGAACAATGTCAAAGTTTATAGATTAATCAACACGAACAATTTCATGTTAACAACTCCTTAATTTAATGCTCGCTCAAAAATATGTAGTCCTTAGCGGCCTTGTGAACATGGCTGCTTTGAATCAACTTCCTAAACTTGGAGACGAATCGGGTCTGTGGATGAAATTCGCTTTGGACGTTGTTTATTATTTATTAATATAGAAAAATAGAAAGATCGATAACGTTATATAAAATAATCAATAATGTCCAAAGTTTTAAGAGGGGGTATATTCTGTCCCTGTTTTGCAAAACGCACCTTCATATGAAACAATTGTCAATTACTATGACGCTCGAGGATCGTGACGTCACGATCCTCGAACGTTTTCTCTCTCCAACAAGCAACATTAAACTGGTTGTAGCTTCGTATTTTTTTGAGATATTTGAATGGGATTGTCGTCATTAGGCATATTGTTTTTCCTTCTTCATTTTGAAGTAACAATAAATGTTGAGTCTACACCTCTAAGGACTAAATTAAAGTTGGTATATATGTATATTATATGGACACGCGTGTGTGAAACTCCTGGCTAAGGTGACATACTGTTCACATACATAATTTATATATAGGTACTGGGATGTCCCCGTCCAATAACGAGCTTAATCAAGACTTAACATACGCCATACAAGCCTGATACGCCCCAAATTCAATAAACCACAAGCAATAAACTTGCCCCACCATAAATTCATTTAAGTGCTTCTACGCTTTTACGATATAATATGTCTTTAAAGAGTTATTAAACGCCATGTTTGAATGCAAATACGTTTATGTATACCCAATGAGGCATATAGAAAATGAGCCGTAAGCGGGTCGTTTCGTTCTGGCACAAAAATGGCTTGGAGCGATAGGCGTTAAGTAGAATTGGGGTAATGATACTTGGAATGTGTTTGGGATCGTTAGTGCAAAGCGGTTTTGGATGGCTCGCTATTGTGAGATACTTTTACGGTGTGGCCACGACATTGAGCGGCGGCGGCAGCGACAGCGGTTCGCCATGCGTGGGAGCAAGAGATCGGAGCGCGGCCTCTTGCTCCCTCGTATAGCGCCGCTGCCGCTGATGTCACCGTTCGATGTTGTGGCTGAGACCTTGTGTACGAAACTGTTTGTTGGCCTGCCTATCCTGTCTGTATGTTTATTGACGAAAGGCTTTTTAAACAATACACAGTACGACCGTACCAGTAGCGGATCCTGGATTTCTGCGTTGGGGGGAGGCTTGACACCGTTTGGATTCGTTTGCTTCATACCACGATCTTGGTAAAATCTACTAACCATCCACTTACAAAGCTACTGCCTCAGAAACACCTTCTTTTTTATAATTTTAGTATCTTAAGAAATAGTGAGTATAACAATCATGGAAACTTACTAAAAGTATTGACGACGGAATGGGATACTCACTGTGTGAATATCATGCCCTTGCCAGACAAAGAATGAATTACTTTGGTAACGGCTTTCCACAACCAAAGGAATTTAAGGTATGAGAGTTGTGCTGCATCATTCGGTTTGTAGAAAAGATGGATCGAGCTTGGGAGTAGGCATAAAGAAGATGGCAAATGCACAAAAGACCCCAAGTATCCGAAAGGGCCCTCATCTATGTAAGATAAGATAAGGTAAGATAAGTTAAGGAAGAGTTAAAGCAGTTTTACACACACGCCGACTTTTTGCAGCGCTACAAACGCGATACGGGTGATCTATAGAAATAAAAATGTTTATTTGCAAGAATACGTAATTACAAAGGTGTTACATATTTTAAACATTCATATTTCCAGTATTCAGCCAAAGCATGCTGCAAATGTTTAAGAAAACAATTAATCACAGACATTTTGAGTCTACCTACATAATATTTATTTGTCATAGTCTTGCTTACATATATTCCTTTACAGAGTATAATTAACGTTCTTGAAGCCATTTTGATAGTTTCTTCTTAAATTCTAGATCATGCAACAACTTAATGCAATCAGGAATTTTATTAAAAAAATATGTAAAAATACTGCAGGCGTTCCTTCCGTTTATAAATATCCGCACGGCTTGGAGGTTGATATAGAAGATTCCTGTACTGTGCTCTTTTTTTTCCTTTAAACACATCGAACGTAATTTAAAACATTCCCTATGAGCCCTTACAAATATGCAAACCTTTTTAATGAACTTACTTGCATGCTAGAGGCAAAATTGTATTTTTGAAGATGTGCCTACAACTATCTGTAATCCACGCATTTGTGATTGCACGAACACACTTCTGTAATTTAAAGGCTCTATCAACATGCACATAATTAATATTAAGATACCGTAGTTTCAAGTTGACGACACATACCCGTAAGTAGGCTGTAATGGAAGCTTCAGCGGAGACAGCTTTCCCTAATTTTCTTAAAGCGTATACAAACCTATCCAACTTTGAATCTGTATGGTTTTTCCAGTGGGTATATTACTGTACTTAATATTTATATGTCTAGGATTCGTTTTATAGGATTGAAATTGTATACAATACAATACAAATACTCTTTATTGCACACCTCACACAAACAAAGCAGTTACAGAGAGAAACAATACAATAACATGTAGGTAGAGGTATACAATACAATACAATACAAATACTCTTTATTGCACACCTCACACAAACAAAGCAGTTACATAGAGAAACAATACAATAACATGTAGGTAGGTATACATTTTGTCTGGGTCAGATTAATTTTAAGATTATTCTTATTGGTCCATGTTATGTTGAGAATCATTCTCTCATAGTCACTGTTTCCTTTTACAAGTAGTGTCCGCGACTAGGATGCATTTTTGCGTTGTTGCTTGTGGACGATCATTTATGTACCTATAACAGCAATAGTAATGGACCTAAAAACTCTGAGGTACACCAGGCTTATTCATCCGAAATCGTGACGTGTAACTTTTCTAAACAAGGATGTTATTTACTGGAACTGTTCGCGTAATTTTGTTGCATTGCTTGCTATTCGACAAATAACTTTGAAAGCACTCTTCAGAGCCTTACCGGCTGATGGCTATAGTATCGCGCGATAGTCGCGCGTTAGTATCGCTGCAAAAAGTAAAGCTGTGTGTTTTTGGGAGGTTATTCTCATCGTTCGCGCTCCCCTGTTGTCAAAAAATTAATCTCTTGTCGTGTACAGGCCGGTAGGAGGAGAATGAACATTTACAATTAAAAAAAATCATGTGACAACTTGTTAATCTATCATGAAAAAACAATTGGAGCTCGTAGATAATATCCCAGTAAGCAAAACGCCACAAGCCCACAAGTAAAACGGAGCAAAGTGCGTATCATTCGCGGGGTCTTTGCTCTAAGAAACCAAAAAAAAAAGAAAACCTAAAACAAATGGGCCTCATTTGTCCCAAGGTCACTTATCAAGACGAATGTCGTATAATCTCCGAGTTTCCAACTTGTTAACCCTTAAAGAAAACTCTAACAAGTGTAACAACTTGTTTAAAAAAACTATGGGGATTAATCTTAAGCAGCCGAGGTATTTACGAGGCTGTTGGGGATAGACAAGTTTCACTTATTTTAGTACTTTCAGAATACGACCCTTGGGCAGACCAATAAGTTGAGATACGTTGAAAATAAGTTGGTACGACTGTTGGACGTAAAAAAACTAATAACGAGTGGATTAAACCTCGTAAACTATGTATCAAAAGAACACAAGTAAATTGCGGGATAAAGTATAGTCTATTACCATCCAGAAAGTCCATTCTACATGCAGGTGAAATAATTTTTGATATCGGATAAGCGGTTCTGGAGGTTACCCATTACATACGAACTAATAAAGCTGTCTTACAGACTTTTCCTCTTTGTAAATATTACATAGATTAAATCTACAGTGCCAATTCTATTAAAACAAGGTTAATATTACAGTCATAGCTGGCTAAGCCATCACCCACTACAGCTAACAAACATCTAATTTGCAATTTTTTGACGTGATAACGCCTTATAAATCGATGAACGCCGGCTGCTCGCACGAAAAAGTGTGACTCATTGTTCCGTTCCGTTGACTGACATATCAACGCACAGCCCAAACCGCTGGTTCTAGAGATTCCAAATTTGGCACGTAGGTTCCTTATAAGGTCCAGAGGTGCACTAAAAAAGGATTTTTCAAAATTCACGCTCTAAGGGGGTGGAATGGGGGTCCAAAATTTGTATGGGGAAACAAGATTAGATCGACTATTTTATTCGAAACTTCACAGGAGTATTCCTAACGATAATGATGAAATGAGTAAATACGTGCAGGGATCGGATACCAGTATTTTCACTATACAAAAATACCGGTTTTATATCGTTCAATTTCGTTCTTTGGTTTATAATATCATTTTTGATCAGGCTGTCTAATAATACGAAAATGTTACCTAAATACATGATAGAGTCCTACATAAGAGCCTAAAATAATGCAAAATATTAGACTACTTCGGGGACTTTTGAAAAAACCGGTTCCGATCCCTGAATACGTGTTATGCAATTTTTCATCAATGCTTTCTTATGCGTGCTATCACGTAAAATTATCGTCCGTAAACTGACTTTACAGACAACCATTTTTTTTAATACTACGTCTATATTAACACTCGGAATGTCATCTCGCTCAGAGCAGCCCAACTGCCCTGCTAGCATAACTTGACTCTCTACTCTACTCGCGCGCGAGATAGATTATCTGTCACTTTTTGACAGCATTAATCAGGAAGTGACGGACAGTCTATCTCGCGCGCGAGTGGAGTCAATAGTCAATTTATGCTAGAAGGGCTGGGTAAGTATCTTCTTACAGAAGACCGCCACGATAATAATACCACAACATAGTATTTATGTACATTATGTGGTATGAAAATGTTGTTGCTGGTTGTAAATACAGTTACCAGTGGTCCCGAGGAGTGTTGAGACCTGCATTTCTCTAGCTATGAAGACATCATCAAATCACAAAGATGTGGTGCGAAGAAGGCGCTGGTGACTTAGCGGTAATGCGGGTGACGCCGGTGTGTTTTTAGTGGGTCATGCTCCTCGGATGGCGGCGGGAGTCCCACATAACCCCCAAATGGGCCTTCCCCTGGTCGGGGGTATGCGTAAAATATTTTCACATCTTAAAAAAAAAAAACTCACAAGACAGTGATCTTTATGTGATTTAGTCTTAGAGCATACATAACTGGAGTAAGCTTTCAGTAACTTACCTCTCTGTAAAAAACCTTGTACAATGTGCAAAAAATCATACAAAGACAATTTCACGATCGATCACAAAATCGCCTCGCAAGCAAACACTGATCATAAAAATGCCCGCATATTGCTGTAAGCACTTGACATTATAAACGTTCAACCACTTCAAGCTTTTAATTATATAATTGAGTTTCAATATCCTATTAAGGTGCTCCCCCCGCCACCGCAAAATTCGGCAGACTTTTTTGTACGTAAATACGACATAAGGCTACTACAATTATGTATGCTCTAAGGATTTAGTGTTCGTCTCTGTTTTGTTCTTTATTTAATAAAGTACGGATGATTTTTTCCGGAACACATGATTAAATAAGGGCCGTGTTCCGCTCACTGCGCTCCTGTCACGCCATCTCTCACCGGTTATACTCGTCACGGTTGATTGCGTTCGTTGGAGTGACGCGTTTTATGAGGACCCTTTTTAGAGTTCCGTAGCCAAAATGACAAAAAAGGAACCCTTATAGTTTCGTCTTGTCCCTCTGTCCGTCTGTCCGTATGTCACTGGCATTTTACTCGAAAACTATAAGATATATTTTAATAAAATTTTGAGGATAGTTGTAATTTGTTAGCCGCTACATAGTTTTGTAATGAAATGACAAAAAATATCTCCATACATAAAACTGCAAGTCAAAAAAAATATCACATCAATCGTTAGGTCTTATATATATATCGATATAAGGTTGCTCAGCAATTTTTTGATTAAATGAATAGAGTCGGAGATAATCGCCCCAAAAGTCTCAAAAATTGTGTCCCTCCCTCTAATTTTTGAACGATGTATTTAAAAAATATGAAAAAAACATACGGCTTATTAAATTCTTTCACGAAAAATTGTTTTGAACAAGATCGGTTAAAGGTTTTCGAGATTTTGCAGAAAAACTGCCTTCCCTATAGAAAAGGATGTAAGTGCCGTAAGGTTTCTGTGACGATACGACCTTTTTAATAGGCACGAAACCCTTCGTTTTGCGTGGTCCGTCACGGTTTTTTTACTTCAATCTAATATGCCTTGCTGAAAACTTTGACACATTGTTCTCTTGTACGATTTGCTTCGGCCTACATAGAAGCAGGATTCCATCCTGCATTTATTAGACTCGAAGTTCATCGTAAAGATATCAGAGGGGAAACTGCGAAACTTTAAGAAGAACTCAAATTGTCGTTTACTCCTACAAAAAATTACATTTCGATGACTCTACCGTACGTAGGATATGTTACACGACCTTCACCTTTGACCAGTAGAGCTTAGTGACGTTTTCAGATAATTTATTGAAAAAAGTAACACAAGCAGTAGCTGTTTTCCATAAAATTAAACCTTCTTCAAACCTTATAAGAATATAAAAATCATCAAAGGAGCTAAAGTGGCAAATAAACATAATTTAGCTATAATATTCAATAATACTCAAACATTGTACGCGTAAGGGCCCTTTATCTTTTTTAAAACGAATTTCAAAGGTAAACACCGGATATCGAAGTGGAGCATAAAATATAAGATCGTTAAAAAGTAAAAATGTTACGGCTATTAAAAACCTTGCCAAATTAAAAAGATCCAAAGCACCGTGGGTACTCATATAATATTACTCCATTCGTAAAAGCGTAGAGAATTACAGGAGTGGAAAGGAGATACACGCATTGAAATATCTATAATGTTAAGTCATTTATAAAAGCAGGTAAAACGTGAACGTGAGCTCCCGATAAAGATTTACAGAGCCTTGGTACGGCTGACGTCAAATATATGTATACATTTTTGAACTTATTACAATGGGGTAAGGTGCAAAACTGTACACATATCTTTGATGTAGACGGTATATGATTTATTTCATATGATGTTTGTTAACATTAACTTTTAGCAGCAAATATTATGAGCTCGATGCGAGTACATGTGGTTAGTATCATGATATATTAAAATGTGCTATGGAAATGTGCTGTTTAGGTGTAATTGCTTTTAACTACTTTTGCTGTAGTTCATTAACTAATTATCCTTCTAGCGTTTTCATGTACTCCAAAAATTTTTGATGATTTGGCGTAGGCACTAGTTTTACGAAAGCAGCTGCCATGTTGCCTTCTGAGGGAAAACGAGCCTTTTTTGGGATTAGACCGGTGACCTCGTGGTGTTTTTCTTCATCGAAAAACTACTGTTAAATATCAATTGACCAGCTGGTCGATCACGTAACCATTGTACGCGCGTTAGGTAGATCTAAACGTCAATTTTACAAGATGATGATTAACATTAACTGAATTAAATTAAAACTAAGTTAAATCTAAAAAAGGCCCTCGAGGCATTGTACCGAGGATGCTGGCGGCATTTCCTCTCTGAACGTCAATTTTTATATGGAAAAATGATCGATCCGCCGGGGTTAGAAAACCACGACTTCGAGATCAAAAGTAGCGTGTTTTACAGCTCGGCTACTCTAACTACTCATTGACACTTTTCTTACTCAAAATCGATGGGTATATATACATATGTTCCTGTAACTTTAAATATTCCTGGTCATCATCAAATCAGCTTTGAGACCTGTCTTAGGCATTCTTATCTGATGTTGATTTTATTTCACGTTGAGTCGCGCGTTTAAGGCCTACATCGCACTGGCGCGGCCTGCGGTGGCGGTCCATAGTAAATTTGACAGCTAATGAACTCGCCAGTCTGTGAGAGGTCTAAGCGGACGCGCAAAACTAATTGAGATCAATTTGGAACAGGTGTTGTATGTTTCAAATCGACCTCCAGTTTATGACCAACCACCCAATTTTATGCAAAATTTCAGGTAGATCGAACACCCGGAAAGTAGGTCAGATTGTCTTGCAAGATTTGATTACACATACACAAACCTATTCAGCCTCATCGCTGTTGGACGTGATTCACTATGTTTTAGAGAAATAAACATCACTATTATGCCTCATTCGTATCTATTGTCGAACTCAGCTTCGCTTCATCCATCAATCTTCTTTTTTTCTCTGTTTTTTCTCTGTTCTCAGAAATGAGACCTAGCTATTAAATTTTCATCCCCGTAGGTCCGCTGTGTAAATTTCATCTAAATCGTTCGTACCGTTTGCGAGAATCCCTTTACAAACAAATAAATAAATAGGTAGGTATAGAAAAGTTGCTCTTTAATAATATGGGATTGTCCTCGTAATGTACACCAAATTCATAAATCCCGGTTCAAAATGTACACTCTAAACAAGGTCAGTTCATAAATATGCAATATGTTGAAAGTGCCTTAATAAAAGCTTGGCCAGTTATTTATCTATACCAAACTCCATTTTATGGGTTCCCCTCGCTATCTGAATTGATAATGGTTACTTTATCACTGTCCACGGGACCCTAATAAGGGCGGTCTATCAACAGGCTTAATGTTATTGCTTCAATGTTTTGGCATAAATTGTAGTCGTTTATCAACAGTCAAACATTGTTTATAGTGGAGTTTTGTTACGACGCAGTAAAAAATCCAACTTTTTTATACAAAGTTAGTTGGAATTTTTCCTCCTTAAAAAGCTTATTCGTGCGTCATAAATCATCCTCTGATCAAAAATAACGCTACCCTTCTGCTGATAAAGGCTCTTGATCTCAACCGACAATAGAGCTTTTTCAATATTTTCTATTTTTTAAGCACGGGTAATGATGATTCAGGCGGAGATGACTTGGACGCGTTTTCAAGTGATTGGCCAATGATTGCAGGAGACAGCGACGAGTGAAAATCCAGGGGGGAGGCCTTTACCCAGCAGTGGGACACTCCAACAGAATATTATGATCTAGATGCATTTCATTTATCCCCTATCCGCTGTCCCACGTGTTAGCGGGGCTAAATACAACTGACGCCGCGACGTGATGCCAGACTAGCCTCATTTTCGCTAATTAAACTCTACACTTACGGTCAAACGGTACCGTACGGTTACGGTATATTTACGCCTAACTATCGTATAATCTCTCACAAAGTAGAGAGACTAAGCCTTCTAATCTCAGATCGAGCCTTTGGGCACAATTTTGAACTCAAAAAAGCACGATACACATTGCATTCGTATTGATTTTGAGTATTTTCTTGCAATAGGTAGCCAACGTGTTAGAGCGCGACACACTGAAAATCAAACTCAATAAGTATAAAAATCACTCGCTGAATTGAATACCTTATCTATGATCTCGCCACGCTTAACCCTTATTTCAGCACTCTCTCACATATCAGCGAAAGGAAAGAGACGGTATACGTACACATTCGACCGCTGCGGAAACCTCACAACATGGACTAATTACACTAACAGGTATTTCCTCATTTTCACATTAATTAAGGGTAATCAGAGGCTTATCATGTTAGGGCTCGTGTACACCCTCAGGAAGGTGTGTACCAAGAATTATTTCATTAGCGGGAAATTGAATTTTAGCGTGTATAAGTAACATCATTTATTTGTGAGGCTCAGAAATTCAACACCAAGAAAAATGGTTTTTTATACTAATGATCCTTCGGAACGCGGTCCTGGGGGATAATCACGTAACGTTTTGAACGCGCGTTAGGTAGATCCAACTGTCATTTTTCCATATAAAAGTGACATTTAGATCTAACTGACGCGCATACAATGCGCTACGCGATCGACCTGCTGGTCGGGTACGTAACGGTAGTAGCAACCTACATAGTAACTCTCTTCACTTATATAGATACAGGATCAATAGATCAGTAAAAGCCCAAATGGGCATTTGTGTCAGTTTTATGTGTTTACCTTGGACTCGCTGTTACATAACAAAAATATAAAACAAAAAATACAGCGTGTGACTTTCATAAGAACATTTATTCTAAGGGCTGAAAGTATAAGCCCTAATGAACGTAAATTGGTATCTCTAGTTTAAAAAAAACGGTTTTTTTTCATACAAATTAATTCGGCCCGCAATGTATTGGTAACAAAGCTAACAACTGTCAGTAACTAGCTCTGCCTCTCTGAAACGTCAAGTGAATGTTAGCAGTACATTGCTGCTCGAGAAAATTAAAAAAATTAATAACTCTCCATTAGAAAAGGTAATTGTTATATTTTTTCGATAAAACGGTGAAAGCTATCGTTCCTTAAAATAAATGTTCTTATGAAAGACACACACTGTATATGTAACAAAAAATATATAACGTACAAGACGACCTTCAAGATTTACTATTTACATTACAATGATGAAAGATTATTTTAAATCTATGTATTTCTTCATCAAGTATTCCTTTAATTCTTGTTAACCACGCCCAGTATAAGAAACACTTTTATATTTGCCACGTACTTAAACATGAGGTGCAACACTCTTCGGGTTGTTAGAGAACAAAACATTATTAAACGACAGTATCAAAGAAACTAAAAACATTTAAAGACAACGATAAAAATCTAAAGTGAAGTTTTCGGTGTGGTAAACTACTATCATTTTAACTTGAAAGTGTCGTTCAATAATGTTTTGTTAGTTTGGCTGAGGGAAGAAGACCCGGTTTCCAGAAAAGACAATGCAATATGTACGCGTTAAACAAAGAAAATATTGGATCGATCTTAACGGGGTTTTCATTTGAGTTTAATGGTACATTAGTAAGGTGGTTTGGACATGGAGAGGATGGATGAAAGAAGATTAACGAAGAGAGTGTATATAAAAAGAGTGGAAAGGCAAGTTGGAAGAGGAAGACCTAGGCGAACTTTCTCCGATTAAATTGAAGAAATGTTACAAAAAGGCCAGGTCAAAAGTACCCTAAACCGACGAGCATGTATGAGAAATGTTATGAAGGTGAGTGAAGCGAAAGTGGTTTGTCAGGAACGTAGCAAATGGAGATCCGTGATCTCTGCCTGCCCCTCTGGGAAAGAGGCGTGATTATATGTATGTATGTATGTAGTTCACTAGATACAAAGTGTTAGTCAATTCCGAATCGTGAAAGAGGTCTTGATCCCCAACTTTAGTATTAATATCACAATTCAGCTATCATGACGCGACAAAGTTGACAATTAAGGCGATCCCACAGTTCGGTATTAACAGCCATTAGTCCGAGACAGTAGTTAGTCGGCTAAATATTATCAAATTTGAAATTTATAAGCTCAATCTTAAGTCGTCAACTCGGAGATAGGAATTGAGCATTTCTATGACGAGGATTATCTTATCTTAAAGAGTTAAGTCAGATTATAGGACGGCTTATGGCTTTATTGGGTTACAATATGCGGATTGTGATATCAGAAACATTTAAATAAAGATTCATAAAGTTAAATATTTGACTTAGATTTAATATTATTTAATTTAGGGCATTTTCACGAGAAGAGATGCATCGTTAGTGAAGTCACCGAGTAAAAGTTATAAAATGGAACATTTATAAATTTTACTCGGAGACGTCACTAACGCCGTCTTCTTCTCGCAAAAATACTCTAATATTATTTATCATCTTGTATATAATTTAGAAAATAAATGCTTTAAATAAGACTTGAATAATAATAATTGTAACAAATAAGTAACTGACAAATGTTTTTTTACACCACGGCACAGAATAATTAATAGTACATTACTTACAGAAGTTTCTCTATCGAAGAAAATTGATTTTTGACACCTGGATGACGCCACACAGCACATGCTCCGTCATCTAGTTAGGATAGTCGCGTTTGTGCGTCAACACCGTCACCTATAGTAACGACGTGTTTCCTACGTATCACTGAACGATTGAGTCACTGTCTTTTAGGGTGAATGAACACCTCGGAGGTGTGTAAGAGGCAAGTTTAGCCGAAGTGGCAAGAGGAACAGGCCAGGCAAAAGTCTTCTAAACGAGAATTTAATTTAATTATCTCGTTGCAGCGCCTTGCTGGTGAAAAGTTTCTATTAGGTGCGTTTCGGTTCTGGTTTGGTTGGTTTAGGACTGCATTATTTAATAACAAAACATTTTCGTTTCATTATTGTTGTAATTGGTTATACATTGAGCTGTATCGTATAGAGCTGACACCTCCTACCATAAAGTGCATATCACCTACTCTAGTACGGACATTGCAAGATAGTAGCCTGATGTAAGTCAGCCAGTCTAAACGTAGTAAGTCGATGGAATTACGCAATTAATCGAAAAATTGGTAACCATGCCAACTAGAAACAAGGTAAACTCACCCTAATTGACATGACCAAAGATAAACAAAATGACCAAAGATAAACAACCCGCTGCTAAAATCAAAATGCTGCAAAATAGCCCAGGATTTATTGCTGTCAAAGTATATAACAAACTGCCAACCTGTATTAAATCTCTTGACAGTTATAACTTGTTTCACAAAGAATTAAAATCATTACTGTTAAGAAAATGCTATTATTCTTTAAATGAATATATGTGTGATAATATAAAATAATGAATAATATAATGCTAAAAATGGAATTAAATGCTAGTCATATAAATAATAATAATAAATTGAATTGTATAAAATGTTACCTTACTTAATTTGTTTTTTTTTTTTTTGTTTGCTTAATTTGTAACTATAAAGTCTTAATTGTAATCTATACCCATGTGTACCTATAAATGTATTGAATCATAACTTAATTATGATAAGTATATTGCAATACCCAAAATGGGTGCATGTTGATACCTACTGTTCACCGTATTTAACACCCTGTAAAACACATGTAAGCAATTAAATAAATAAATAAATAAATAAATAAACAACATTGTTTATTGACTACTTAGCTCCGAGATTTATTTTCTTATGCCACGTCGAAACAAACAAGTCACAGTACACAGAAGCCAGTTAATCTGATTAGGACCAGATTTCCGAGTCCCACTCTGAAATGGAAGTAGCGAAGCATGAATTAATTTCACTTGGCACGAACAATATTTCCGACTGACACTAATTCGACCTTTCTTAGACAGTGGACACATTTTAGAAACAAATAGCACGTTTCGTCCTTGGCAGATTCATTCTTTTGCAGAAAAAAAAGCTGAAACGGAGAACTTCGTTCGCTTCGCTCGCTCGTTCAATTATTTTGTGCAATATATGTCATCATCATCATCATCATATCAGCCGAAAGACGTCCACTGCTGGTGGCAACCTCCCCCAAAGTGTGCCACAATGACCGGTCCTGCGCCACCCGCATCCAGCGGACTCCAGCGACCTTTACCAGGTCATCAGTCCACCTTGTGGGGGGCCTACTCACGCTGCGCCTTCCGGTGCGTGGTCGCCACTCGAGAACCTTTCCGCCCCAATGGCCATCGGTTCTACGTGCAATGTGCCCCGCCCACTGCCACTTAAGTTTAGCGATTCGGAGGGCTATATCGGTTACCTTGGTTCTGCTGCGGATAGCCTCATTTCTGATGCGATCACGCAGAGATACTCCCAGCATAGCCCTCTCCGTTGCCCTTTGGGTGACTTTGAGCCTTCTTATGAGGCACATAGTAAGTGACCACGTTTCCGTGCCATATACATAAAATAAACGTAAACTTCCAAGCAGAAAATATGTTTACATTCTTCACAATTTTCAGGAACCAGCTGAAAGTAGTAAAGTTTTTCTATACACTCTAATATTACAATTTCATTTAAAATACCATCAGGCAGGTGGGGTTTCTTTGCAATCAGTGTATTGAAGTATTTTTTACGAATATTGGCACATCTCAAACCAGCTGGCTCGGCGCCAAGAAAAAGTAATGAGATGTGCTTTTGGAGCATTTTAGATGTGTTATTCGCATTTAGAATTCTGTACGAACACGAACACACATAGGATTTTATTTCAAATTACATTATGTTTTCTTTCAAGTCAATGTTTCTCAAGTCAAGCATGTTAATAAATTGGCTACTTTAAAAAAAAAATTGTCAGTTAGAAGCGTGAAGTCACATTATGGTACACTTTTAGCATATTGTGACGTCATGCGGAACTTTAACGGGCTATATCTTCACCATTTTTTGTTTGAATGACAAAATAAAAAATACGTGTCCAATATTTTTTGATAATCTAACTGACGGACTAAATAGAATAACATTTTTTTAACCCAGGAAAGTACCCAATTGGGAAAACGTACCTATATGTATAGCTTTTAAACATGCGTTTCTAGTGGAAAACAGTGGGATGAGCTGGTCGATTACGTAACGCATTGTATGTACGGCAGGTAGATCTAAATGTCACTTTTTGTTTGGGAAAATGACAGTTGAGTGCTCCTAACGTGCTGCCGAAAAATTACGTGACTACCCCTCAGTCATACGTTTTGCATTAAGATCGTCAGGGCCCTTATTTTAATATTGTTTATACAATTTTACAGCCCTCTGTTAACTAAAATTACCCGTACAAATGCCCCTTTCTCACAAATTATAATATCAAAGTGACAGAAAAAGACAAACGAATTTTAACGATATTTTATTCATAGGTTTGATGGTAGTTTTTTGAGTGAATTCGCTAGCGTGTCTGTCTGTCTATTATCTTTTCACCGATAAAATTCAGTATTGAGATATTTAGTTACTCTGGAAAGATAGAAGTTGCGACATGAAGGTGTAACGTATTATTATTGTATTATTCTCATCTCTCATTACATGGTAATAGAGGTGCTGCTACCCATCTTGCACCGTGCAACTACCTACTAAAGTATTTATTCTGTAGCAGATTTTGAGAACTTGGTCATTTGCTGCTAACTGTACGTTTCATTATCAGAATCACACTGTTACTTCAGACACGAGCCGAGTATTTCTTCAATTTAAAATCTTATTACGTTAAATAAACAGAACACGTTTATAGCGCCATAAAAGAGGCCATTTTTGCTAACAGATTTTTTGATTCTATTAAAGATAGGCTGTAATCACTAATGAAATGGCCTAGTAATCCTATCAAATGGTTAGGTATTTTGGAGGGTGCCATCAAGGGAATTTTGAAGCTCATTCGCGGTGTGCAAAGTATGAAGCCTAGCGCTCGGATTGGTTGCGAAAGCGAAGTTACGAGTAGGGCATGCAATCTTGGGATTGATTACTACTACAATACCGGGATCCCGGAATTGTAGTAGTAATAAATACCGGGATTGCATGCCCTAGTTACGAGTAAGCAACGACGACCTAGTTGTTGGATGGGTGACCGCTAGTTTGATACAATTTTTACGATAATAATACACGATAAATGATGTTTGTATATGTAATAATTGATTTCTACCTATCTTTTCCAAAAAAAAAACAACGTGATCACATTAAAAACTTTGAGACCTCAACTTTTTTATTCACATTATCAAGTCTCAAATAAAAATCGTTTATTTCGGACCATATAAATTACATAATTACAAAAAGAAGAGAAGAGACAAGTTTACAATAAAAACAGCATGTGATATTGACAACATGTTAGAGGCGAACCTATTGCCCTACTTAGCCCTCCCAATAACCACATCGACCCCGTATTTAGTGAGCGGGCAGTCGCGACGCTCGGCCAAAATCCTCAGCATGCTATTACTGCTGCTTCGCACACGCCTTGGCAGTGAGGCTGTCCTCTTTCTTCTGATGGCATAAAAGTTGTCAGTTTGCGCCTCGGCGAACATGCCAGAAGCACGGCAGCCTCAACGGCAATCTGAGGAAAGTTAAGTACTTATTAATTTGTAAATGTTTTTGTGCGGGCAATATAGCGATCGGACTGCGTGGTTAGAGTAGCCTGGGGAAAAATTGGGGATACCGCCGGGGATCAAAGTGACGTCATGGGAGAAATCGAGTGATAGCATCCTCTTTTTGAACCTTTTTACTTGAGAACTATTTTAATTGTCCCACGCATAGGTATTTAAAATTCGATAAGTCGTTTTGTAGTCGATACGAGCGATATTTTAAGCACCAGAACTGTACCTACCGAACAAACATAAACAACTAAAATAAAGCGCTCAAACGTCCCCGCAACTTAATTAAGACGTGGCGTCGCTGTCACTCACCGTCGTCGCCATTTTTTATTACTTTCCCATCTTCATATCTTAATCCATTAACTTACTGCGAAAACAACCCTGATTTCAGCCGCATATAGTTCAAAATGGTGCAGGGAAATAATGTGAGATAGGAAGTTGGAGGCAACGTCTAATTTTCCACCAGATGACACGCTTCTGAAATCGATAAGAAGATATTTTGGGCGTGCACTCTGACTGAGCGGCTGGACTGGAAAAAAAGCAATCCGTGCCACTTTGTTAATTATGAAGTACCTATTGGCATTTATACGTTTTGTAATTTAAAACATTACTAACATTTAAAAGTCATACAGAGATGTAGGTTCACATCTTTCCTGTAGACTTTGCCAAATTCAAGGGCTATAAAACCTAACTTTTGGTTCTAACTCCACTCACACAGCCACGAGCAACATTGCATCTTTTGCCGGAAATATTGCCGGTACAAGAAATAATTATTATTAAGTTCTCGATTTTATCGCAATATACCGATGGAAAATGCGTTTGAGTACTCCTATTGCGAACTTTGATACATTTTGTGATATTACTTCGCGGACGTATCATAAAATCGGCGATATCACAAGCTGACAAAAAATGCAGTCTAATTGCGGCCTTGACACAGTTCACGCCCGAAACGAGAACATGCACACATGAACACTGAAGGAAGAAATGACTTCCATTTATATGTGTAAGGGACTCGAAATGTTGAGATATAAATCCTCGCTGTCACCACATTACATCTTACTGGGCAGGTATTCTGTTCAACATTTTTGACAGAAAAGGAAATATCTCTTTAAAGTCTGTGTCTGATTTTGAAAGAGACATGAAAGAGGCGACATCTCCACTTGTATCAACTACTAGCCCTGCTCACTCGATTGTAATCGCCACCAGCCTAGCTAGACATTACATGACATACATAGACGTAAGATGTGGAAAAAAATAATTCACTATCATCATCATCATCATATCAGCCGAAAGACGTCCACTGCTGCCTCAAAGAGTGCCAAAGTGACCGGTCCTGCGCCACCCGCATCCAGCGGACTCCCGCAACCATTACCAGGTCATCAGTCCACCTTGTGGGGGGCATACTCACGCCGCGCCTTCCGGTCGCCACTCGAGAACCTTTCCGCCTCAACGGCCATCAGTTCTACGTGCAATGTGCAATGCCACTTAAATTTAGCGATTCGTAGGGCTATATTGGTTACCTTGGTTCTGCTGCGGATATCCTGATTTCTGATGCTATCACGCATAGACACTCCCAACATAGCCCTCTCCATTGCCCTTTGGGTGACTTTGAGCCTTCTTATTAGGCCCATAGTAAGCGAACACGTTTCTGTGCCAAATGTCATCACTGGCAACACACACTGGTCAAAGACTCTCGTCTTGAGACACTGCGGAATATTGGACAATATATGTGCCGTACCATCCCGAACGCTGCCCAGACGAGTCGGATTCGACGATCTGGACAGTCTGTCCTAGGTATACATAGTCTTCTACAACTTCGAACGTAAAGTGTCCGATTATAATGCGAGTTGGTACTACATGGGCATTTGACATGATCTTTGTCTTATCCATGTTCATTCTTAGACCAACTCGCTCGGAAGCTTTACTGAGGTCATCGAGCATCGTACTTAAGTAATTTTTCACTATACCCACCTGAAACAAATTTGGTACTCAGCAATATACACCTTTTTTTTTTTTTTGACGATGTGAAAATGCTTTACGCATACCCCCGGCCCGGGGAAGGCCCATTTGGGGGTTATGTGGGGAGCAATATACGCCCTAGGAACATGAACGCATATTATGTGTGTTGTTGTGTATTAACTTGAGAATTTTCGTCAGTCATTTTTGATACAAAGTTTTCCCAGTCAAATCATCATTCTCCTAGCATTGTTCCCGGTGTTGCCCTAAAGGAACCCAGGGGCCGCTTTGACACCCACTCAAATGTAGTCGGAAAAATTTAGCTCTGTCGGAGGTTTTAACCATTACGTTATCCACACATAGCTTTGGTAAACCCAGTTACCGAGGCCACATCGAATGCATACAAAAGAGCTCTACACCGAATCAGCAGATTACAAAACACGATACAAGCCATTTGGCGAGCTCCATAAAACCATACAAAGTAAAGCAATCTCTAGACACGCTACGCAGCACCCGGCGAGCTGTTGGCGTTGCGATTGTGGTCGATTTTAATGCGATTTACAGACGCGATTTCGACCCGGTTATTTCAAAAAGACACACTTCATACGAAGACATAAATGTAATGTTTGTCTTCACACAACAAATTAGTACTTATATCGAACTAACTGTACCCACGGGACTTATGATCACATAACATTTTTTTACTTCTAATGATCAAGCATTGTTAAAAATACTTCAGGTACCTTATATACAAACCATGGGATTTTTGTACCTTATGTACAAAAATCTCATGCTTCTAATGCCGCATCTATATCGTACAGTCCGCATCATAAACATGTATACATGTTTACGATGCTGACTGTACACAGCAACTTGACCTCATTCAGTTCATCACAGACTCGAAAGTTGCGGCTCGGGACTTGCCCAACCGAGTCCAATGTAATTGTAATCTGTTGGCCAAGTATTGATAGCACGTCCTTAATATAGTTATTAAATGGTAAGACATAACAAACGCCATTCTCATTTTATTATTTTTTACCCGACTGTCGAAGGAAAGAAGGGTTAAGTTTTTCGAGCGTATGTATGTATCGCTATATGTATGTATGTGTGTGTATATATATATATATATATATATATATATATGTATATATGTATGTGTCTTTGGCACGCCCTGCAGCCTAAACCGTTTGACGGATTTCGACATATGAGGTGTCGTTAGATTCCTCTTAATCGTGAGAGTGACAGTCTATATTTTTCCGAAAAAAGCAGTTGAGTTTTTCAAAAAAATATTTTGATTCCACTTGTTCTTATTTAACTATTCGAACGAGCGTTAGGAAAACTCAGCTGTTATTTTTCCCGTAAAATATACTTTTATCCAGGGATCGGATACCGGTATTTTCTCCATACAAATTAAACCGGTATTATTTCGTTCTTTGGTTATAATATAATTTTTGATCGGACAGTCTAATAATACGAATATTTTACATAAATACACGATAGAGTCCTACATTAAAAGCCTAAAATAATTCAAAATATTAGACTACTTCGGGGATTTACCTAACGTAAATACTTACGTACAAAACGTTACGCAAAAAAGTCACCTTTTAAATCGCAACATGCAAAGCCCGCGGGGAACTCCATTACACACACGATCGACCTCCTTTTGTGCCCTTCTTTATGGATCCTATCAATTGTCCGTTTCACCGGCTTGGGTGGAAAGATTTTTTATGGGAAGCTTTATGGGACTTTTTGTGCTGTTGTTGATGCGATCGTGTTAGAATTGGACGAGTGGGTATGGTGTTATTGGTATTTGATTCGATTGATGCGATGGTCTCGAGATTAAAGGGCTATAAAATTAACACATTCAGTGCCGCGAAGCAGACTATCGGGTGCCTACGCCGTAGGCGCTTTCCGCTACATACGAGGAAAACCACGGGATCGGCTACGAGCGTAGCGCGTAGCGATTCTTGGCACTGAATGTGGTAAGTCCCTGGGAATCGTTTTGGTGATATCTGGCAGCGAAACATCCCTTTTCTTTGTCATGATAGATAAAGACATTCTGAATCAGGTGTAGAATGTATTAGATTAGATTAGATTAGATTATTTATTTCATGATAAAAAATTACATTACAAATTTGCATACATGTCAAAAAAATAAGATTTTTTATCACGATCGTCAAAATTAATGAAAAATAAATATACAATTATAGGACGATGTCAATAAATGTGTACACAATAATGAGGATATAGAAAAGTAAAACAACACCACAAAGCATAAATTTACGTAGTTATTTATCTGTATAAGTATCCATATTGTCGAATAGTGCCCAGTACGATTTATAATTTGTGGCAGATTGTCCGGAAACATTTATTTATTTAATTTTTAATTTTATATTGTTAGTGACAAAAAAATTGCATGTATGTAAATACCTATCTAAAATAAAAAATAAAACATCGAGATCTTTGTAACAAAAGGTAGCACTTGCGGTTAAAAATTATAATACACATAGTTGATTAAGAAGTGGTGCCCAAAAAAAAATTATTCCACTATTTATCGAAAATATAATCATATAATTGGCAACTCGCAGGTGGTATACTCGTAAGTGCAAATGATTTACAATACTAGATATTTCAGAAGTATATATTTTTTATCATTCTAGTATATCTCTATATTGTTAATTAAAATGTTCAGGAACCCTGGCCCATCAAAAAGAACTAAAGCAAAGCCAAGCATCTTGCATGCGAAACAAAATAAACGATTATATTTTCTCCCAATTATAGAACGAAAATTCTAAAACAAATTCAATTAAATCAGTCTACAAAATTAATAATACAGTTCGTTTCATAGATCGTTCTTAGAAAATTGATATTAGCTCGTTAATTGAAAATTAGAATTTCCCTCACTCCGGATTATTTAGTAAGAATGTGGATCAAATGAACAGCAATGTTAACTTTCCAAAGCAAAGTTATATTATAATTTTAATTGAAATGCTAAAATTTTGAATACTTTCAAAGGTTTCATAAAATATTGTCTATGTCAAAATTAATAATTTTTGGAAGGTAAATCTCGATCGCTCTCGCGTATTTAGTAATCTTGTTTGCCAGCTCTTGCATCCTAAGTAATACTGTACCTATTTTATTTATTAGTAGATAGTTCTGTGAGCAGTAGAACTCGCGCGACTATCTTTATATCGAAATATAAATCTAAAAACTGAAAATATATAATATATATTATATATTGAACCTGCTCACAAACATTCACAAGAATCGGTTAAGAAATGCGATCAGTAAGTGATGAACAGTAAATGATAGCTACTAATGTTTTCCATCTTTGTAAATAACTTATTTAAACATTTGAAACAAATGATACCGAGGTGCGCACTCTATTCAAAATAATACATCGACATATTCCAATCAAGTTAGAAAAATCTACACGTTGGCTGATCAACTATATTTACCTAAACCTCAATCAATTCTCCATCGGATCACCGAATTCTCCAACATCAACAAACAATAGACATTCCCAATCTTTATTTACCGCACCGCAAACCATTCAAATAAGCGTTATAATTATAGTCATCATCATCATCATGATATCAGACGAAAGACGTTCGCTGCTGGACATAGGCCTCCTCCAAAGAGTGCCACAATGACCGGTCCTGCGCCACCCGCATCCAGCGGACTCCCGCGACCTTTACATGGTCATCAGTCCACCTTGTGGGGGGTCTACCTTCGCCACGCCATCCGATACGTGGTCGCCACTCGAGAACCTTTCCGCCCCAACTGCCATCGGTTCTACGTGCAATGTGCCCCACCCACTGCTACTTAAGTTTCGTGATTCGGAGGGCTATATCGGTTACCTTGGTTCTGCTGCGGATACACTCATTTCTGACATAATAACAGTAAGTGCCAAAAAAACAGGCCGTGAGGGACTGAGGGTATGCATGGCGCCATTGTTTCTGAAGGCTTTGTGCACAAATGATGGGCGTGGCTCGGCGCGAAAAGAGGCCGTTTTTTGTGCACTGACTTGTATAAAGAAAGGCCCATTTTGTGCTGCAAGTGACAATTTTACGATTAAACTGGCAACTGAAGCACTTTGACCGAAGAGTAGGTAGGCCCGACCCGGTCGGTGAGATTCGTACATATTAATATTTATTTATATTTCTTCGACGCTCAATTATCGCCTGATTATTCATTATTATTCATTCATAGCATTTTTATTCACGTCACGACTAGAATGAACATCATATGTGTGCGAGTATGTACGGAAGTATTGTATGGCAGCAGGAACTGTATACCTGTATTCTTTTCATACAAAAATACACTATTATATATTTTTTTGTATTTAATTTCAGTGCGACTCATCAAATATTTCAGTGTCAGTAGTCATTACCTAAGACGGTTAAGGCTTCTGCCGCCTGCGGTGTGCGGCGCGACGGTTTTCTCGTTGTATGCTCACCTCAAATTGTATACCAAATCCGCACGGTACCACACGCTGCACCGCATCTCCGTGCGGCGAAATTTGTTCGCGGCTCCGCACACCACAGCGCGATGCGGCGGTAGTGTGATGACCGTCTAAATACAATTTTAGGATAACGAAAAATATTCTTTCGGCTGATATGATGACGATTATAGCTACTCGAGAAAGATTTGTTTATGAATACCTACCAATCTTATAAGTCCCCGTCCCTGTATGGCAGTCCATATTTAACTAAGTAACAGTGCTTCGGCCTCATGAAGCTTGCATATTCGCAAAGATGGCAGCCTGCAAATTCTGTATTAAATCGGTTTTTTCAATATCGTATACAAACTCCTCGATTATGTTTGAGTTTTTTATCAGTTTGTCGTACATATGAGTAAAATGCTAATGAAAACTCAAACATAATCAAAGAGTTTGTATACGACATTGAAAAACACAGAATGTGGCCACACGTATTGCTGATTTTTAACAGGAAGTACCGCCTGGAAAATTTTGATATTAAGGCAAGTAGTAGGCCAATGTATGGTCTATTCTGAGAAAAAAATATAGAGGTGTCACTACTTCACAACCATATAAAAAAAATACTTTTTTTATTTAGTCTTTATTTTCTTTTTTTATAATGATAACTAGTTTAAGTTTTTTGGGCGGTGACGCAATTCTTTATAAAGAACATCATTTGAAAATTTGAATCCCGAAAAACAACACATTAAAAAAAACTTTAAAAAATCATAAGTCAAGTAGGATGTTCATACTCAGCATAAATATTCTTCACCATAAGAGGTACTCACAAAAACAACCCGAGCCCAATTTATATAAGGGTCGACTTACTATGGAAACCCGACTATAGCCTTTAAGAAATACATATAAGAATTGACATCATTATCGTTTCAACATGAGAAAATTAATAAGTTAACTGTCCTTTAAGTTTAGTTTCCAAACATAATTTACTTTCCTAATTTAGAAGTCCATTTTAAATTTAATACCGCAATTCTAACAAGTTTCTTACTTCTATGAAGTCGAAAATAACTGCATAGTGATTTCTCTATTTTCAATTATCTCGTCTCTCGTACAGTCATGTTAGAAAGTGTTCGAAAAGTGGCAGGCAGATGTGTAAGCGTGCTTATAGTACGCACCATATACAATTGCGTCTGCAATGTTAGCCATTGTTGTTGTCTACCATTGTTTATGTTTACCTTAACTCTGTTTTTTTTTTCTATTATATACTGGTGAGCAGTAAAGAATATTTTTATTGTATTGTTAGCTAGTAGGTGGCTAGTAGCGTCACAGAGGCGTGTCGGGGGGTTCGACGGGTGCGGGGAGCGACTTGAGTCTAACTTCATAGACGCAAACTTATATTGTAGGTACTTTTGTGCTGATTCAATTCCGAGTGTAATTTTCTAATGGCTTCCTCAATTTCAGATTCTCACAAACATTATATTGTAAGGTGAAGTACTCGGCTTCTGATTTAGCATTTTCTACACCCATTTAACTATAATTTAAAAGATCTTGATAAAATCACGACCACGTTTTGACGTTCATGAATACTTTAATTTTATTGAACTCTTGCCACCAGAAAAACCTATGGTGTCTAGTTTAGGTATAGACATCATAATTGGGTACTTTCCTGGGTAAAAAATATATAATACTATTTAATCCGTCAGATTATTAAAAACTATTGGACACGTATTTTTTATTTTCAATCTATCATAAAATGGTGAAGATAATGTGACGTCACACGGAACTTTAACGGGCTATATCTTCATATTTTTTTGTTTGATTGACAATATGAAAAATACGTGTCCAATATTTTTTGATAATCTAACTGACGGACTTATTTTTTTTGAGGAAAGTATCGAATTATTTCAATTTAAATTATTCGCGAACATTTTATGTTCTCATTATTTTGTATTAAGGCACGCCCGCATGCACGTCTGCTAACGAAAGTCAATGTAATTTGAGACGTTGGTGCCATTAAGAAGCCTGATTCTTCTAGGTAGATGTACAGGCGAAAGATTTGTCAACCTAGCAAAGTTAGTGTTCCGATATCTCAGTCGACTAGAGTGACGGGCCTCGTATGCCTGACTGAAGGTTCATATCCTGCTCGGAGCGATTGATTTCTAAATTTTTCCCTATAATTTAAATTTTATTTCATTTCAGCAGCTACCCCGATAATGAGCTGTGTTGAGATTGGGATAACATAATTATACACATTGAATTTTATTTTCAAAATATTTTCTTACAACCTTCTTGAACTAACATTTTTTTTATTTACCGGAAAAAAGGTAAATAACTTCGTCGGTTGAAACATTTGTGTGTGATTGTACACAACAGACGAGTGTTGTCAGTGACCGAGTAAGTTTATTTTCGCAGACTTTGCTTTGATCACTACTATTAACCCAGTGCCACGTGGAAACAAGAAACAAAGTCAACAAATAGATATGAAATACGCTATTCTTTTTAAACCCTTTACAACCGAGAAATCGTGATTTTGCCAAATCAAAATTAACTTTGATGACACACTGTAATGATAATCCAATGTAACAATCCCTCACAATCATTTCAAACCGCGTACTTGATATTTCATCTTATAATATCTTAGAATTTTTTGGGATACATTTTTTTTTCTTTACGAGCCGCAAACGAGGCTTGAGCTTACGATGTTTGATTTGACAAAAAATGATAATCGAAGTCGTGACTAACGATACAATTCGCAGCTAGTAATTCTCCGAAGTGAAAATTTCATTTAAATTTCAATTAAGTTAATGAACTTGCTATAATTGTTCATATTATGTTTTCAAGCTGTCAGTTAGTTACAATAACCATTCTTATTTTTTACCCGACTGCTGAAGGAAGGGCGGGTTATGTTTTTCGAGCGAATGAATGTATGTATGTATGTATATAATATATGTATCTATGTATGTATGCGGTGGCTTATACAGCAATCGTTTTATAGCTATGTTGAGTTCATTGCCTGTGAAACATAATTGTTGGGTACCTAGTGCAATTGTTTTATTGATTGTTTTTTTAATTGTATCGGTTATTTTATTCTTACCTTATTTGTACCTATAATTGTATAACTAATATATTTGTGACATGTAAATTGACTTTATGAATAAATTGATTATGATTATTATGATTATGTCGTATTCTTTGGCACGCCCTGCAGGCAAGGGATCGTCCTAATAAAACGCGACTACGCGATTATCGCAACTTCGCGCGAATTTTACTCCCGCGAACGCGCGAACAATCATATTGGATTCGTATAGGTGTCCTAATTGATTGCGCAAATGTCAATTAGGACACGATTCAATATGTTTGATCGCGCGTTCGCGCGAACTTGCAATAATCGCGTAGTCGCGTTGTATTCGGACGATCCCTTAACCGTTTGACGGATTTCGACATATGAGGTGTCGTTGGATACCTCTTAATCGTGGGAGTGACATAGACTAGATCTTTACGCGTGTTCGAAAAGTTAAGTAATTACTCTTCTGGGCATACATTTTTGCCGGGATATATACTCGTAATAGAGCGGATGCGGGTGGCGCAAGACCGGTTAATTTGGCATTCTTTAGGGGAGGCCTATGTCCAGCAGTTGACGTCTTTCGGCTGATATGATGCTATAATAGCCTCCGGGTCCATTTCATTACAATACATTTATTGTAGGTTAATAAGAGGTAAAGTCATAAGATGGATCTTTCTCTACTTTTGCGCTATCATTTTTCTGTGGCAATGGTACGTCTTCGTCATCTCAGCAATTAGTTACGTAAAAGGTATTACCTATCCACTAAAAGCATCTTTGATTTGCTTTCCGGCACTATTCAAGCCCCTATCAAAGCATTGGGTAGGAAATGTAAGCAGAAAATACCGAATAAGTACCGAACATTCGGACATTTCGAATTTATTAGTACGAGTGGGACGGGACAGATTCGTAGAGGGTTGGGAAAAGGCTTTCAATATCCCCTTTCTATGTCATCATCCTCCTAGCGTTATTCACAGTTGTCACCAAAAGGAGGCCGGGGTCCACTTTGGCACCTAATCATAAGATTTGGCATAGGCACTAGTTTAGAATAGAATATAATGTTTTTATTGCATAACTGTGGACATAACTGTTATAAAAGTGCCATTGCGTCCTACAGGTGGAATAAAGTTATATTTTTAATTTTTTCTCCACTGCTCGGAAATTTGTCAAAAGATGGTCAGAATTCAGGCTTCAAAACTTTGGTTAACTGAACGTCGCACGAACAGGCCTTCTATGAATTCAAACTGTCCAATGATATTTTTCTAGTCCAGTCGGTACAGTGATTCGACCAATCGTCAATCACAAGGCGCCGCGCGACTGCACTGCCGCGCTCTTTTGTTTATTATAATATTTAATTAGATACTCCATTTTGATTTATAATTTTTTGCAATTTCCTCGCAGTAGGCGTGAAAAACCCTATATACTCGTCTCCTTCGAGGTCCTCACCTTCGGCTTGAACACTCGTCCATCGAATGCCTACTTTCTAGCCTCTACAACAATGTACTGTATCCGCGTGCTTGACATCGGCTCTAAGCGATGGTTATTTTTATTCTCAAATAAGTTTAATCTCTTACACGGGGCGTGGCCTACAAGAATCGACACATCCCCTTAACTGTTCGGCAATGTGCTACTTTCAGGCCTCCCCTGTTTACTCATTCGTAATCTGGTCCATTCTCGTCACGCCACACATCCGTATCAACACATTCACATCTCTGTAACATACAATCTTGAAAGTATTCTTAAATTAAGTTGTGCATACACCGTGGATCCAAATAACCTGGCAGATTTTAACCATTGAGATTATAAGGAGTGAAAAAAGTTATGTCAACATATGTCTTAAAAGACAAAAGGTAGTTAATTGTTTAAACATGTTACACTATCGTTTCATATGATGACTCATGCCACCTCACCTAAAAAATAACTACCGTAAACCGGGGTTAATTTAAGAAAAAATGGGGCTACTTTGATAATTTAGATTGAAGTATAAAAGCAGAACTATTTGAAATTAAGAAGATTTAATCGAGTATACAGCAAGATAGAATACTAATATATTGACTGCCACAGTTCAGCCACAAGTAAAAACAACGATTTTGGAAAAAAACTATTTGATCCAAGTCACCCCCCGAATCAAAGTAACCCCGTTCCACCGTAATAAAGTTTTTTTTTTCCAGTAATAATGAGTTTGAGGAGCACGTCATTTTGATAATAATTACTTATGTCAAAACACCCGCATTCAGCGGACTCCCGCGACCTTTACCAGGTCATCAGTCCACCTCGTGTAGTACATTTTAGGGCCCTGGATTAAAACATTAGATAAATACAAGTGTTGGTTTTATTAGTAGCAATGGCTCAATCGTAAGAGTTTTTTTATGACATAAAATCATAAAACAGAATCGAGCAAGCTTTGTATGTTACGAGAACAATATTCCTTTGCTATTCCGCTAAAAAAGTCAAAGTCCGTGCAGGTCTATTAGCGGTGATGAGATGCACCTATATTTGCGAATTTTGCAAATAATTACAACAAACCACCACCAATAATAACAAAAAATCCCGGGAAAGGAATATTATTCCCTTAACTTATCATGGACTTCCGCAAAGTAACGCCTGATTCAATCAATTACTTCAAACTTTGTATGACTTTTAGTCTCCAACTAAACAACAACACAATATGAATTCTTGACAATAGTCAAGAATTCATTTAAAGTCTGTCGAGTTATTCAGACTCATGGTGTATAAAAAACGGGATTTTATTAGCAAATTCCTACATACTATAACAACAATGTTTATTTTCCGTCCCGTCACGTTTCCGTGACAAACGACTTGATCATAACAATGGCGGCACGTGAATTGCATTAATACTCGAGTTAAACAAATTTGAAGTGAGGTTTTCGTAGCGTTGCGTGTGTATTATTATTAATGACAAGTTACCTCCTCACCTTATCACTGCCAGGAACCCGCTTAGTGGGCGCTCTAGTCGTTGGCGCTTTCCTCTACTTGGCGTGAAAACCATAGGTATCAGCTACGACTGTGTAACCAGCCAGTTACCCAGAAACTAACCTTATTAGGTCCACAAGCATCACTAAACAAATTCAAAGAATTCTATACTATTAAACGAACAATATTTGTATATATATATGTATATTTGCAATCACGTTTTAGGAAAGGGCTCTAACGATTTCGATGAAATTTGGGGTACAGCTAGGTCTCAAAATCAGCGCCTCAGCTTGCTGCCTTGCTGTGGCTTTATGCTGAGTGGGGATCCTGTTTAACGTCCTCTTGTTTAGTTTTTTTTCTTTTGCTTGTTTTGTTTATTTAATTGTGTAATTTGTGACGTTAAATAAATGTATTTTTTTCTAAATTACATCGGTCCGGGGTACTTTAAATTGTGTTTGATATTTATTCGTACTCATACTCACAGTCATCCTAAATAGATTAAGGTATGAACATAATTTGAATCACTTATTTGTTTTTAATGGCATAAAAAGCAAAGTTTAACCGTACAGTAAATATTAATCAATCAATTCAATCATTAATCAAAGTTAATGGTAATGTGTTTCATTTAATGTAAGAACACAATAAAGTACCTACAGCTTTTAGACTCGGCTGTTGAATTATAAGTTGACAGGACGTGCTTTTTCATGGCGCTGTCAACTTCCAATTTTGACTGTCGATACAACGTATTTACGTACACCCTTGCGCTTGTTTATGTATTCAGCATCACATGTATTCACTTTTCAACCTTAAGTCTAGGTAATAAGGTCTTAGAATGTATACATGTTTATGTATAGACGATAAGTTTGGCACGCGATAGTCGCCTGACAGCAAGCGTGTCGTGTCGTTCTGTTCTGTGTTCTTAACACATCCGCTGCCGAAAATCGCTACGCGCTACGCTCGTAGCCGATCCCGTGGTTTTCCTCGTATGTAGTGGAAAGCGACTACGGCGTAGGCGCCCACTAGTCGGGTTCCCGGCACTCAATGTTTTAAACGAGGCCCTAGCGGAAAGACTTGCGTATCGTCGACATACGAGTAGCAATGATTTTGATGCAAAGTGCGTCTGTCGCTTGTAATTGACGTCAATTTGTTTTATCTGATATTTGATGAAACAGACGTACTACTTACGTATATTACGTGACTGTGTTTCATAATAAAATTAAAACATTCGAGGGCAAGCAACGCTGCATGTACTACGCCGTAGCGTGTAGCAGCATATGTCCGCTTCGTAGCGGAAATCACTTGTAGAAGCATGACTCATACATATGTATTACACATAATATGAGTTATTGGCCTTAAAGGTGGACTTCCGACCAGCGCGGCTCCGGCGTCACTAACGCAGCGACAGTGACGCGGCGATAGAGCAATAGTACTATGCAGTACGGAAATGTATGAGGGAACGTTCGAGCGCAGCGTCAGCTGTCGCTGCGACAGTTATCGTTAGCATCGAATTTAAGGTCACCACTAGCTTTAGTCAGAGCAAACTATATCTAGCGCCAAGTGAAGTGTGTTTGGAGGCTGTCGAGGACTTTGCTGGGCATAAATCTGAGGTTGAGTAGCGGACATCGGAGGTAAGAGTTGAAAGTAATCTTGGTCAGGTGAACTGGCGACTCCCACCGACGGTGTTCTGCTTGCGACGCCGAAGATTCTGTGTTCCACAGCTCCAGCGGACCAGGTATGACCGACAAACCACAGTGTCCAACAATTAATTTTAATATCCTTTTTTTCTTAAATTACCAGTACTTTTGTTTCACCCACAATTCCCAATTTCTCGCTTTTGTACAGTCCGCTATTATCGTTAAATTTTTTGGTTGGAACCGCGCTGGTCGGAAGTCCACCTTTAACGAGTAAAGCCGGTGCGTGTTTTTTTTAAGAGGAATCTTCATTACAAATTGTTATTTATTTCCCTCCAAGTTCCTTTGAAATAAGATCTTAATTATTCCGTTACAAAGGTTAATTTATAACACATTTACTATAATGAACTCCTTTGAAAGACCGCTTGTTTGTAGTCGCTTATCAGTGAAACTATCTGCATAATGACTGGATCCTATCTTTTTAATCTTCGAAGTGGCTACAGGCTTACTTGTTGATGAATCACCAAGTATATGGCTGCCATTTTGAGAGCGTACCTAATGGATTCCCTTAACTAACACTGATTATCAATGAATAAATTAGCTTCTGATTTAAACGGTAGGTATACAAAAACGATAAAGAGTTGTCTTATTTGAATAAAACTAAGGTATTGATTTGAAATCATTATGGTATTAGTCGCGCGCACTTCTGCAAAAATTGTACAATTCGCAGCGAATACCCAAATATATAAAGGGCGCACGCACTTAGGACTCATTTAAGCCCATTAAGCGCGAACACGACACACATGCGTCAGACTACTACGGGCGCTTTTCGCTACATATGGACTTTAACCCATTCAAGGCCCGTGACGACACGTATGCGTCCCTACGCCGTGTTGCTTTCCGCTACATACTGGAAAACCACGGGATCGGCTACGAGCGTAGCGCGTAGCGATTCTGGGCACTGAATGTGTTAACACTTTGACTACCAGGAACCCGCCTATCGGGCGCCTGCGCCGTAGCCGCTTTGCGCTTCTTAGCGGTGGTATAACCACGGGTCGGCTACGAGCGTAGCGCGTAGCGCTCTCCCGTGGTTTTCGGAAAGCGACTACGGCGTAGGCGCTCGCTAGGCAGGTTCCTGGTAGGAAAAGTACAGGTGGTTGATAAATAACGTCACGATGAAAATATCACTGTGATCGGGCGTCAAAAAGTATCACTGTGACGTGACGTATCATGAGGGAACGACGTTATAAAATCGCGCACGTTATTGTTTCCTCCTAGCATACTGCGTCACGGACGAAGCGGTAAACTCAGTAGCAGGAGAGTGAATACTCTTTCTCGCTCGCTCATATACAAAGAACAGTCCTTGTATTTAATACTTTTTGTTGTTACTGTAGTTAGTAACATTTGAACTCGTAGATGGGCACAGTAATGAAAAAAACACTCGTAATATTACGATGCTATGCGAATAATTCGATATTAATTACACTATATTAAAACGTATTAACTACTAAAATGTACCTAATATTATTTATTGATCGAATAATATATTTTAAAATAGTTTACAAGATTGTTATTTGAATTCATAACCTCTATTAACTATGAACATCTACGAAAAGGAAATGATGATAAAAATAATCTTATTATTGAATTAACGAACGCATATAAATATAATCATACAAATATAGATTGCGCATGCGACAGCCCTTAGCCTGTAAAAGTGTGAAGGGTATAAGTATATTGGATCAATTACATTCAATAGTATGTTTTGGCTATATCGTGATGAGAGTATTTGAGCAACACACGTGACAAAGTCACGAAAATATTTCACAGCGATTATTTTGGAACTTGAACGACAGTCAGTGGTGAATAGGTTAGTATTAGGTGATACGTATGCCTGTTTGCCCCCGTCGTTGTATAAAAACAATACCGGAGCGACTACTTTTTAACGCTGCTATTTTCGCGTGCTAGATGCGAGCGAGCGCGACAAATGCAAAACGATTCCAATTTAAATCGTAAGTCGAACACATCGCTTAAGACGTCAATAGAAAGGCTCCGCCATTAATATGCATAAGCAATCGCAAGATTGCAAATGCATTACCAACCCTAAGGACACACATATGTCACATTAAGATAGTTGTTGCCGTGATATAGATCCTTACGTGATATAGATATGAACTTCGTAATTAACTTACTTACTATGAATAAAGTTATAATACAGTCGAGTTCTCCAATATCTATACAGACAACCTTTCAAAAATATCTACACATGTGTCTTATGTCAGTAATAATAAAGCCTATATACAGATATTTTTGAAGGGTTGTCTGTATAGATATTGGAGAACTCGACTCTACAAGCTCTATATATATATATGCATCACTAGACTGGATCCTGCTCGTATTATAGCTGTAAACCTTGTATGATATAGTTATTCAATCGCTTTTAAATATCAATATAAAAAAGGAGATATAATTAGTTCACGGCAATAACCAGTATTTTACTGCGACATTAAAGTAAACAAGGCTAGGCACAATTATGCGGACATATTGTTCAGAGGTAGGTTATACGTCATATTGCCTAAAAGTAAGAAATATGATTATAAACTGTACTGTTTTTGTATACACTTGACGAAGCCTGCGTTGCGAATATTTTTCTGTACCCAATCATTCTTATAAACTAGGTTTTGAATAGGTATGGTGCTAAATGTTAAATAATTGTTAAGTGCAATTATTGTACTTCTATATAATTATATTAACCTACTTAGTTTCCGCTCAAACTAATTAATTTTCACTCTGCGGTAATTATGTTTTCCATTAAACTAACAACATCACAAATCCACAGTGCATACATGTGATAACCATGCACACGTTGATCTATTAATACGTAATCGCCATCTTATAAACTCACGACACCAAGCTGCAGGTAATTTTCAAGCAATTTTAAATCTAAAGTTAACTAAAACGTAATTTCTAATTTTCCACTCCAACTGAAATTAGCCCTATTGGCCTGGAACAATCTACCGCCGCAATTTGAAAAGGCTAACCCACGTTTAGTTCTACTGGACTTACGACGCTCTAAAGCATAGTAAAAACAATTTCCTGTGAAACGTTATTATGGTGAATAAAGCGGTTATTATGAAAACGCAGTTTCACGCTTCACTTGTCCCGGCAAAGCTTTAGTATCGTGAAATTGAAGTTTACAATCTACTTGGATCCTTTAAAGTTGAATGAGATTTCCGATTTAAAGCGCTTATAGCATCCTTTTAGCGTTAAACTGGACATTCGCCGTTGTCTCTGCGATATATGGATGGACGTAATATTGTGCCAACGTTGAAATTTCACATCACGACCTTTCCATTAGGATGGCGCGTTGGAGAGTCGCGATAGCATTCCATCCGTTTGGATATCCATCGTGCCGCCATTACTATCTTTAGGCTAAGTTCAGATGAATGCGCGGCGACGCATGCTGCCGCGCGACGCGATTCAGCTGTTCAGATGACGGCGGCTTGCACGCGGCAGTCTAGCGTAAACTTTCAGTGAGAATGACGTGGAGGAGGCAATTTGCTTGTGGGTAAATCAATAGATATCTCGTCCTCCATTTTCGTGGCTCCATGGCTCAAACCGCGCGGGTGAACTGAACAGGTCGATACAGGATTGTAGATCTTGATCCGTGTGTCAGCGCGCGGTGCATGGCGGTGCGTGCGGTCATGACGCGCGGTATCGCGCGGTCATGTACACAACAACATTGATTTATTACAATCTTAAACCGCGCGCCTAGCCAACCGCGCGCCGCCGCATCATGGTATAATAAAACAAGGAACGTCATTCCCGACGATGTATGTTGCTTACGTCACACAAATGTTACCATTGGGAACAGTTGGCACATAAATGTTGCCATTGACTGACATCTACATACATACAAACAAAAAGTGTTGTTAATGCATGATTGATATTTAAAAAATGTTAGCTAGTATTAACTATCCTTTCGACTGTCGGGATGCCACAATTGGCACCTGCTACCCCAAGTAAACTGTGGCAGTCATTATAAATGTATATGCTGCATCTGTGGAACCATATATTGGCAGCTCCACAGACGCGGGCCGCGGGGCAATGCATGCCAGCTTAAATGTCGATTTCTCTATATTTTTGTCCTATTTTGGCAAGCTTAACTGAGAATACAGGAAAATATGGTTCGTGTATCAATCAAATAAATGGGTACTAATTATTGTATATATTTAATAAATTAAACCAAAAGAAGTCAATGTTTTTGATTTCTTTTTATTATTCCTTACCTTAGTGAATAAATAAAAACAATAAACCTCACATCCCCCATACAAACCTTTTAAACAACACTTGTTTAAAAATTTCTTGAGTAACAGCCATACTACTTTTGTAAGGCCTCTCACAGACTGGCGCGGCCTGGCCGCGGCGGTCAAAAGTAAGCTATCATTAGCTGTCAAAATTACTATGGACCGCCACCGCAGGCCGCGCCAGTGTGATGCAGGCTTAATGAGGCAGCTCTATAGTTTGACGAGTGCCACAGACGAGAGGCTAAGTATTTGTTTGGGGTAAAAAAGGCAGCTGTATACAATAAGTAGTTCAACGTAAATATTGATTGAAAGCAGGTTCACACAGTGGCAACACACTGACAGTCCGCCATTTAACGATGCTGATGACTAAGGCAAGATACGCTGACGTCACGAGCTTACACGGAAATAACTTACCTCGTTTTATTCTACCATAGACCGATTTTTTCTATTAGTTAGAGACATTTTGTTTCATTCAAGATAAACCGGTCTTCCTAATTAATTTCTTTATTTATACTTTTTCTTTATGAGTGCGTTCCGCGTTATGTAAGCGCACAGCCAAGCCTGTGTGAATGACACGGTGATATTGAGATCGGCAAAATTGTTAGTTTTACAGCTCTTGTTTCAAAGGCACACGGGAAATGGATACAAGGAAACAGGCAAGCGCTGTTTTCTAACCGAGGTTCGCTGCAAACTACAACAGACAAGCCACATTAATTAAGAGGGCAAAGATTAAAGGACAGAAATGCTGGAAAGGGTCGTGTTTTTTGTATTTACATTTATGCAAGTAACTCGTAATTGGGTATGCGCCACGTATGTTAAAATATTTTTGTTTCGGACAGCAGGGAATTCATTAGCATGTTAATCGTAGTAGGTTGACTTAGAAATAAGGTTACCTAACACACATTTAGATAAGGATTATGATCTCGTAAAGGTCACGGGAGTCCGCTCCCTTTATATCTGTGTGTCTTTTGTGTAGTGAATAAATGTCTTCTTTTCTTTTCTTTTTCTTTTTTCTCGATGGCTGGATGAGGTCTATCCACGCTGCGGCTTTCGGTACGTGGTCGCCACTCAAGAACTACTTGTTTGGTTATATTTTATAGTAGAGTGCACTTTTGTGATAGGCTTGTTCCTCTTGCGTCTTTGATTAAACTTGGCTCTCGCACAACTCAAAGAGGGATGCCATGATTAAAATTTTCTAGTTATATAATATAATTTTTGTTAGGTTATACAGGCGTTCTGTACGTAAGTCATATTCATTCTGTGGTTGTTGTACCTAAACCACAGGCTTCGAGAGTAAAAAGGTTTACATTAAAAAACTTTATACGAATATCAAATAAACCTGCTAACATTAACATTAATGCAATACTAATGCCGTACTTAATTTTAATGCAATACTAAAATTAATTTCTGTCGCATGGTTATGATCGCGCGTTGGTGGATAATTAGATTTGTATTTTAACGAGCTGGGAATATAGGATTAATTTTGAATTCTGTTGAGATATAGACAACGTAATAATAATAGAGACCGACTATATGTCTCTCTCTCTCTCGCACACTCTCTCGTAGGTGTCATGGCGAAAACTTTGTACCGTAATTTAATACTGTTGTGTTCAATATAACCATATTAAGTAATTAAGCGCATATTTCATTTATATTTTCATCTGGTTATGGGCCCAGACCACTAACTAGCATGAATAAGTAAATACAAGCTTAAATAATAGCAAAAACAACTGTAGTGCGAAAGTTGAAAAAAATACCGGGTGCGAGGCGGCGGCCATTTTGAGGTTAAGTCGTGCCGGGAAGGAATTACTTGCTTGGAACATAAAGCAAGGCAGGAAAGCCTACAGGAAGGAAAATACCATGGATTTATCGCAGAATGGGCAGGTTGGTTTAAAACTGGAAGGTCTCCGGAATTGGAATATATGGAAATTTCAAATATCCGTCTTGTTACGAGGGCAAGGACTTTACAAAATAGTAGATGGTACTACAGAGAAACCTGAAGAAGCAAAACAGCGTGTTACTTGGGAAGCGCAAGATGCGAAAGCGCAAACGTTGCTGGTGACTAGAATGGCAGAAGAAGTAATGTTACACATCATAACCTGTGAAACAGCAGCTGAAATGTGGAAGAAACTACTAAGTGTCTACGAACAAAAATCAGAAACAAGCATACACATTGTTCAACAAAGATTTTTTCAATTTAAGTTTGACGAAGGATCCGACATGTCTGTGTTTCTGTCAAAAATACAGGAGATGCAAAATAGTTTAAAACAGATGGGAGAAAATATATCTGACAAGTTTGTTATAACCAAAATCCTGATGTCTTTGCCAGACGATTATAAACACTTCGTCTCAGCATGGGAGTCTGCTCCAGACGATAAACAAACTTATGACAATCTAGTTGCTCGATTGTTGGTAGAGGAAGAAAGAATCAAAGAAAAAAACGTGAATTCGCAATCATCTGCGGCGTTTGTAGCTAAAGGGGTACATAAGAAGAGTGTGAAATGTTTTAAGTGTAACAAACTTGGACATTATCAAAGTGAGTGCAGGTATAATAGCGTGGCAAATATTCGTAACAACAACTATAAAGATAACCGGCCAGATTTAAAGTGCTATTACTGTAATAAACCGGGACATTTAAAAAGTCAGTGTCGGTATAAGAAAAACAAAGAAAATAATGCCTTTGTGGTTAACAGTGCTTCGGAGGACTCTTTTCATAAAACAAAGTGGCTGGTGGACTCGGGTGCTAGCGAGCATATGTGTTGTGATTACAAACAATTCACTTCATACAATGAGGTACAAAACAAATCAGTAATAGTGGGAAACGGAACGCAGATTAGTGTCAAAGGCTGCGGACAGGTGGCGGTAGAAGTTTGGAATGGGATTGAATGGATCGAAACGACCATAGACAATGTACTTTATGTCCCAGAATTAAAAACAAACTTGTTCTCTGTGAACCGTGCAACGAGTAGAGGTTATGTTATTGTGACAGTCGAAAATGTTTGCAAGTTTTATAAAGAAAATAAGGTGATGGCAATTGCTGAGCGATGTGGAAGCATGTATTATTTGGATTTTCGGTATTCTAATACAGGCGCAGCGCATGTCGCTGACGTCAAGTGCTCAGACCTACATGAATGGCACGAAAAGTTGGCACATCAAAATATGGCTTATGTGAAGGATGTTTTGAAGAAAAATAATATTGACGTAAACAAAGGTGACTTAGCCAGTTTGCCAACATGTGAGAGCTGTCTGAAGGGCAAAATACACCGCTTGCCCTATCCTGTCAGCGAAAATGTCAGCTCGAATGTTTGTGACATAATTCATGCTGATACATGTGGGCCAATGGAAGAGGCATCCTTAGGAGGCTCCAAGTATTTTGTTGTTTTCAAGGACGACTATTCAAAATTCCGCAAAGTGTTCTTTGTGAAAACAAAAGATGAAATAAAAAAATGTATAAAAATCTTCATTGGACAAGCAGAAAATGAAACTGGTAATAAGATAAAAATATTTCGAAGTGACCGAGGCACCGAATTTATTAACAAGGAAACCAGGGAACTGTTTGAGGATAAAGGAATCGTCCATCAAACGTCTGTGGCTTACGCACCCCAGCAAAATGGTAGGGCTGAACGTGAAATGAGAATATTAGGGGAAGCGGCAAGAACAATGCTATACGCCAAAGATTTGCCAATTCGACTATGGGCGGAGGCAGTAAATTCAGCAGCATATGTAATTAACAGAACCGGGAAGAGCTCTGTTGAAGGTAAATCCCCATATGAATTGTGGTCGAAGAAATGCTACGATATTGACAACCTCAAAGTGTTTGGTACTACTGTTTATGTCCACATACCCAAGGAAAAGCGACATAAGTGGGACGCAAAAGGTGAAAAGGGTATCATGGTGGGCTATGGTGAAACATCAAAAGGATATAGGGTATTCTATCCAGAAAAGAATGTGATAGAAACAAAAAGGGACATAGTTTTTGTGAAAGAACAAATTTGTCATCCAAATGAAATGGCTGTGACAAGTGGGGTGATCATAGAGGATGAACAGAATCATGAAGTTCCAGTTCAAGAACAGGAGGAGGAAGATCAGGATGCTGAGGATATTTTAAGTGCTCCGTTAGAAACAAATAATGAACAACATGATGTTGGTGATGAATCTAACTGTACTATTCGAAGTGAGACCGAGGATAGTCTGTATGAACCAAGTGACAGTGAATATAGTGCAGTTGAAGAAAGGAATAGTCCTCGAAGCAAACGGGTAAGAAAACAGACTGTGTTTTATAAGTGTAATAATGTGTTGGCAGAAAACTATGAGCCTAAAACATATAATGAGGCAATGAAGAGGCCCGATGCTTCTAAGTGGAATGAGGCCATACAAAGGGAACTACAGACATTGAAGGATAACAATACATGGTGTGATTCTGATTCACCAAGTAGCCAAAATATAATTAGTAGTAAATGGGTGTTTAAAGTAAAACAAACAAATGGTAATGTCCAATATAAAGCGAGGCTGGTTGCTAGGGGCTTTGAACAAAGTGATAAATTAACCCCAAATGAAATTTATGCACCAGTGGCAAAGTTAGCAACTTTCAGATTGTTCATGGCCATAGCAACCAAACTCAACTTGCCTGTATATCAGATGGACGTGACAGGTGCATTTTTGTATGGCGAAATTCATGAAAATGTTTACATTAGTTTACCAGATGGTGCTTACAAAAATGGTAAAAACATTGTAAAATTAAATAAAGCTCTGTATGGACTAAAGAAGTCTCCTAAATATTGGAATGACAAATTTAACTCGGTAATGTTGAAGGAAAATTTCATAAGGTCTAAATGTGATTCATGTCTATACTCAAAATGTGAAGGAAGCGACCAAATGTATGTTCTAATTTATGTTGACGATATGTTAATCTTTGGTACAAATGAAGAACAGATTTCTCATCTGAAGATTATGTTAAACAAGGAATTTGAGATGAAGGACTTGGGTTTGATATCTGATTTTCTGGGAGTAAATGTCAAACAAGATTTGGAAAACCAAATCACAGAAATATGTCAAAAAAGGTATCTGGAAAATGTTTTAAAAAGATATAATATGTTTGATTGTAAACCTATTAGTACTCCCATGGATCAGAATTTCAATACTAAAGAGTTGGAAATAAATAAATGTAAAATTACTACAGAAAACCTCTGTAGACAGATCATTGGGAGCTTGATGTATGCAGCTTCTGGAACACGGCCAGATATTTGTGTTGCAGTATCAATATTAAGTAGATACCAAGATAATGCTAGTAATATGCTATTAGCAGCTTTGAAAAGGATCTTGCGATACATCAAACACACCTTGCATTATAAATTGACTTACAGTTGTAATGATGACAGGTTAGTTGGATTTTGTGATGCTGACTGGGGTGGTGATCTCAGGGACAGAAAATCCACCACAGGGTACTGTTTTATTTACTCAAATTGTCTAATTTCATGGTGCTCAAAGAAACAAAGTACAGTCAGCACCTCATCAACCCAAGCAGAGTATGTTGCAATGGCTATGGCAACAAGCGAAGCATGCTGGCTTTATAACTTGTTATGTGATTTCAAAGTGAAAGATGTGTCTCCAATAAATGTGTATTGTGACAACCAGTCAGCCATAGCGGTTGCAAATACAAACAGTGTGAAAAGATTGAAACACATAGATATAAAATATCATTTTATTAGGGAACAAATTGAAAATAATAAAATATGTGTAAAACATGTAAGTACTTGTAACCAGACTGCAGACATGTTTACAAAACCCCTAAGAAGTGAGGCTTTGTTGAAGTTTGTAAACATGTGTGGAATAAAGGTTAACTAACAGCTTGTAATATTGTTTAGCGGTTAAGTCTCATGGTGATAGCTGTTATAATTTGTTATTTGTTGGATTTATTACGTTGACAGGGGGTGTTGAGATATAGACAACGTAATAATAATAGAGACCGACTATATGTCTCTCTCTCTCTCGCACACTCTCTCGTAGGTGTCATGGCGAAAACTTTGTACCGTAATTTAATACTGTTGTGTTCAATATAACCATATTAAGTAATTAAGCGCATATTTCATTTATATTTTCATCTAATTCGTTAATTTTATTACGGATTGGACATCATTATTGGTATCCGCGGGTTCTCCATGCTCACATAGAGTATGCTCGGCGATCAATCTTAGACCACATAATGCTATAGGTTTAGGCATGTGAAGAGGATGTGTGAAACAGACTGTTACCAAAGAATTCTAGGATTTGGGCATATAGTGTTGTAAACACGGATAATCTCGAAAAACTTGGTTTTGGTCGGTACGTTCGAGGGAAAGCGTCCACCCGCTACTCCAATTAAATAAAAACTCTCACGGGGCTATTAATCTGCTGCTATACGTGCAGCTGAGGACAGAACTGGATGGAAGTTCATTATCAAGAAGGTAGTAGAAACTTGTCAAGGCGGACACACGACCGAAGATAAAGGACTACTCAGAAGAAGTGGAACTAACTAAGATAATTTACGTTTAGGAGATACATGGAAGAGTCGGAAGGGGCACCAAGGCAAGGGTATCTTGACCAAGCTGCGGTACTGAAAATAATCTAGAAGTACCCGCAACCGAGTAACCCGTGAGTATGTGAAGGAAGCGAAAAATATATGTAAGGAAGGAGGTATTGGCGTTCTTTGGTAGGAGACAAAAACTAAAGACAAGCGACCAAGGGGCAGAAGCCTGATACGCTGAAGAGCTGGTTCCCACTTGTCAAATGTTGGGCCCGGATTTTAATCGAATGTTCCAGTGGCAGAATGTTTTATATGAAACTATTCACACTAAATCGGCGTCGGTCAAGTGTGAATATCAACACTAATGTGTGTGTGTGTGTGTCATCTGAAGTGGGAAGATCAGCGCTGGCTGCAAAGCCAGCATCATGCTGAGTTGAGCCCATTTCGTGACATGGCACAGATTCTTTTTTTTCTTGTGTCTTTGTCTTGTAATAATGTACCTATGTTGTATTGTGTTACGAATAAATGTTGATTTGATTTGAATAGCTTCATCGCGACATCCGACAAGTAGGAACCAACTCGAACAGACCAAAATTGGCGCATCTTTTGATACGAAAGTTCTCGACGCTCTCTCTCGGCTATAGACAGGAAGAGATGGAGACACATTCAAAAATAATGATTCAGGGACATGACCACACGACCCTCAGTAATGAGGAAACCGATGCAAGGAAAAGGTAGGAGAATGCCAAATAGGTGCTACGACAGGGACCTACCCGAATGAGCTACGGGCATGAGAGCACATATGTGTAATACAATAATGTAACTTACCCCAAGCGAGCAGGCAATAATAAACCCTTATTGCCCTGTATTGCAAAATTAGCTGACACAATATCGTCTAAATGCCACGAACATTATCGATAACATAATAGGATGGAGTTTCATCCGCTTCCTGCACTTAGTGTCTGGCTGGGACACAAAATGCTTTTTAATATAAAATCGAGTAAAATCATTCAATGCTGCCGGGTCTTCGTTGAAAAGAGGAAATGACACCACCACCAAATGTAAATGTAACTTAATTAAGTATGTTACCTAGAGTTAGAATCAATTTTGACTTGCAAAAGTGCCAGCTGAAGGCCTATTTGAATCAATAAACAATAAACAATAAACAATTAAAGAATATCTGGTTTTTTTATCACTATTTGCTGGAAATAATATTACTTATAGATGACACATAACCTGTTGAGGTTAAGCGCCATTGAGGCTGTGGCACGTTACTCACTGTTCAATTTTTTTTTACAGGGACGAAATTCCGAGCTCATATACACCGCACCGCCAATAGCGACCGTTTCACCATCATTTACGCTACGAATTTAATGGCAGGATAAAGTGAAAAATAAATCACCACAAATGGCTAAAATTTTAGAAGTTTCAAACACAATTAAGAAGGGAAAGTTTGAATATCTCGCCACATGTCACTTCCATGTACACCGAGCTAACGTATCAAAACAAATACATTGCTATCATACTAGTATGCGATATGTCATGCCGCACCGGCCTCTAGAAATGCACTGGCGCCGTTAGAATTTATCCTGACACGTCCGGCACTGCGGCTTCCATACGAAATGTTATAATGAATGACAACACACAGAAGGTTTATCTTTAGATGTTGGGTAAAATTATTGTTTTTTTTAAGCCTTAGGTGTCCCCCTGCTAGGCAAAAGCCGCCCTCTTTTTCTTCTACGTATCCCTATAATGGGCAGTCTCCCACCAGTCTTTGTCAAAGACCTCAAGCTCGTCTCGCCATCCGTCGAGGTCTACCGCGACGCCTTGTTCGGTGGTGTGGCACCCACTTGGTGGTGATTTTAGCCCACCAGTCTTCCAGCATGCGGCAGATGTGCCCGGCCCAGTCCCACTTAAATTTGGCGGTTGCGTGAGCTACGTCAGCTACTTGCGTTTTGGAACGCAATATTGTATTTCTAATGCGATCTGTTAATTTCACGCCCAAAATACTGCGTCCCATGGCTCTCGATAAACCTTAAGGGCAGATTTCTGAACTTTTATCAAAGACCAAGTTTGTGCATCGTAGGTAAGGATTGGAAGAATGCACATGTCTTTGAGTTTCCGTTTTAAGGATGTAGGTAGGTTTCTCTTCATAATACTCCTTCATGGACAAATAGCTCCTCCAGGCGTTTCCGGTGCATCTGGCAACTTCTTTGTCTTGTCGAGCCTGGAAAGAGACTATTTGGCGCAGGTTTAAGTACTCATGGACATATTTCATTCTTCCGCCATCCACTTCTATGCTCCTTTGTACAAGGTTAGTCATGAGCTTAGTCTTTGACATATTCATCATTAATCCGACCTCAAAGCTTGCTTTGATAAGGTGTTGTAGCATGACCTGAGCTCTGTAGCTGATGATGAAAAAAGAACGATGTCGATGTCGAAGTAGATTTGTCAATCGCATTGCACCGACGGCGATGCCCTTGTTTCTCCACCCAGCCGCCAGCCTTTTGAACACTTCAAGGGTTCAAGGGTACTGGTGAATAACTTTGGTGACAGCGGATCACCTCGCTTGACGCCCTTGCTATGGAACGACGATCTGGGAGACTGTAACTTTATACAAGCGGTGCTTGAGGCGTATATATTGCGGATGACGTGAATATAGGTGAGATCGGTGCCCTGATCTTGTAGTGCGTTAAATATTGATGAGTGGGTAATAATGCCAAAGCTTTGCTGTAATCTACGACGGCCAAATAAAGGGGGATGTTATATTAGATGTATTTTTCAAAGATTTGATTCAAAGTTTGTAAGTGATCTGTAGTAGAAAGCCTAGAGGAGTGTGATCACGTAACGTTTCGAACGTGCGTTAGGACAATTTTACTGGCATTTTTCCATATAAAAAGTGACATTATATCTACCTGACGCGCGTACAATGCGTTACGTGATCGACCAGCTGATCGATTATAGCTTTAAACAGCCTACGAGCACAGTAAATACACACACAGCATAGCAATATGGGTCTTTTTTTTAAATATATTAGCTAAATCCTTAATCAACTGTGCGGTTGCGCATTGCGCTTACTACCCCCTCAGCCAAAGGATAAGGGATCGCTGTTAAACGAGGAAACGCGTATCGTGTCACCCAACTTGTCGCATACTTATACAAAAACAAGGCCTATTAAGTTTGCCTACTGTATTATTATCCATTACTCGAAACCGAGATTCGTTAGCATTTTAGAGCTTTCCATTTAAACTGTAACATCAAAGTTACTTCGGATAACATCGATTTAGTTTACAGTGTTTAATGAGGGCTCCACGGAATGTTCCGGGTTAGTTGGTGAATTTGGGCTTTTGTTAGTTTAGATATTTTGTTCCTGAGAACCAAAGAGACAGAAATCCGTTATGTCACACACGATTGTATGTCTTATTGCAAGGTTTTATATCATATAATTGCATAACCATACAAGATAACTTGGACACTTCTAAGGCTAAGAAGATGCGAGACACTCTTTGCCTGTCTGATAAATAATCCTAAACAGAAAGCAAGTATTAGAGCCTATCCAACAAACATGTTAAGGTAAATTTGTGTTATCGTGCGTGCTCCATTCCACGCGCGTCAATTTAAGCCTTAAATTATGAGGTTACCTTTAAGGTAACACCTCACTTGACCGGTATCCGTAAAATGCACTGAGACTGTAAATATTCTTTACTGCTATTAAGTAGAAGTATTTGTGTCAGAATATAAATAAAAGTTAACCTACTTTGTTCCGTTGAGTGATACGTTTAACTTTATCATCAATATTATACTTTCGTGTTCTTTCTGAAAATAATATTAAGATGAAAAGAACTATAAAGCATCTAAGTAACCGCGACCGCCTTAGGGCATGCTTGAGTAGGAGCACTTAAGGTAATATTATATGAGTTCAATATTACTCACTTGAGTGAAATTACATTAACTAGGTATATAGGGTAAAAGGTCATTCAATCTTCGTGAAATAAATTATTGTACTATCAAGATGGATTCATATTTGTCTGACGTGATAAGTACTCTCTCATGCGAATCTCTTCTGTCACGTCACCTATGACAATGTGCTAACTACCCTCCCATTTCCAAAATCCTAACTCGCCGGTACCGACGCTCGGCGCGGCACTGTGCGCCCAAGATTGACACGCGTCGCGCGCGCCCGTTTTTGCAAATATCGAAAAGGACTCAAAAGGGTGAAACCTAGTCACTCTCCGTGTCGCGAGTGGCTACCGATACTCTGAGCCCTGGAAACGCGAGTGAAAGATACGTACAGTGCACTGGTGATTGGACTACAATAAGACTTGCGTCGTGAGTACCTATTCTTAATCTCCCTACACCCCCTACACATTGTCACACACCATACGACGCATCAGCCCCGCTACTGAACAAGTTACTGAATAGTAACTTGTTTTAACCTCACCTCACCAACTAATATAATCTTGACGCCGCGATTAGCGCGTTCCGAATAACATCCAAGGTAAGTATGAATCCGGCTTCACACAACACAGTGCGAAAATGAAACAAAAATAAGTTTCTGTCAAATATTACATTTATTGCCGACTGTTTTCTGTATACCATCATCAACTACTTATTGAGACGATTATAGCAAGCCCAAACTCAACGGGCTTACGTCGGTTTAGAACTGAATTCCCATGACCACCTTCAGTATAAATCATCAGATCAGCTTGATGGTACCATAATATTGAAATGTCATCCAAACTATACCTTTACCCAACATTTGAGCACAATCGGATAACGGCAAGTGACTAAAAAATGGATTAGAAATTTTAATGGACAATTTACATTGTACTTGTATACATAAGAACAGTGCATGTTAAATAAAAGCTTGTGGGTCGTTCTTCTTTTTTACCGACAATGAACCGAGGTTTTTCTGTTTTTTTGGTGTTTGAACTATCGAAATTTGTGGTTTTGAAGTTGAAAAAAATGCATAGGTTTCTTCATTAGAACTAATTAAAGTTTCCTTTCTGGCCAATATAAATATTTATTTACGGTTGGTTTCTAAAAAAAAACATGTGACAAAGTGGACTCTTTCAGTGGGGACAACATTTTATTTTACCACTCTGTCACGGCATTCTACGAAAAAAAAAACCTTAAAAAAAATGCTAGATTGAGAAAATGAAATATTAAATATCACTAATTAATAAAATAATATGGACGTTCATTCAAACATTATAAAACCGTAAACATCATTACTCAAATGAGATGCCGTAATAAGACGAAGGACAGGCTATTGTCGGTCGAAAAGAAGAACGACCCTTGTAATAACAAATGATAGACAATTTGTGATGGTCCGTTAGTCTGTGACGCGAGTTATGTAAGTGCGATAGAGATACCCGAACTTCAAATTTCGAAGTTTGTGGTTATAGCTCAGCTTGTTATTATGTGTTACTAATTAACTAGTCTGGCACAAGGTGGACTGATGACCTGGTAAAGTGGATGCGGGTGGCGCAGGACTGGTCATTGTGGCACTCTTTGGGGGAAGCCTATGTCCAGCAGCGGGTCTTTTGGTTGATATCATTGTTGAATCTTTCAATATTTCAGACATCAGAGGGGTAATTACGTAACTTTTCGAACGTAGGTATGTTAGGACAACCTAAAGGGAAAACCTAGATCTTGTAGACGATCACTGAAAATTTTCCCAAACTATTCCAACCCATCAGGAACCGTGTAAGTTATTGAAGCATTATATTTTACATATACAACGCCTCTTCGTAAATATTGAACCCATATAAACCAAAAAACTAAAAGAACCCCACGGTTGGATTTATTTTCCTCAGGCATGTAATAACTTTTTTCTACGGCAAAACGCTATTGTTGCTCGTACATGCTGGAAGTAAAATGGACTAGGGAGAAAAATTTAACGAGTCGATTTGCATGAGACGGGGAGCGTATATAAACGTGAATAATGGAACGGCATATGTTTAGATTTAACCCGATGATATAATGAGCTACTTATGAAGTGGTGTTTATTAAATGATGTGAAGTGTCTGATTAGCTACACTTCTGTCCACATTTACGATCTAGGTGCCTTCAAAACAAGAATAAATGGGCTATTACTGAATTCTGTCTCTCTGTCGTCGCTTACCATCACCATCAGGTGAGACGACATCGCTCCTGATCGCTGCAAACTCAAAAAGTGTCACCTCTTCATTTTCTTTCTTCCATAGAGATATGTATAGGTACTCCCCACAGAAACCGTATAGCCCCACCCCAAGGTGAAATAAATATAATAGAATAATAATTAATGGGAAATGTAGAATACGTAGCTTTTTTTTAATTTGGTATGTAGATTTTTATTAAAAGCATTACAAATATAATTTACAGTACACATGGTGTTATTTTCCCGCACTAGTGCGGAAATAAGCACTTTCCGTGCATATGTTGAAACTTTAAAGAGCCATATGTACTGTAAAACGTTGTACGATACACGTGCGAATAGGTACCTAATTCGCAACTCGTGTCGATTTAAAACACTCCCTTTGGTCGTGTTTTAATTTATCGCCACTCGTTGCAACTCTCCTATTTTCTGCACTTGTATCGTAAATAACTATTAAATCATTACTTACTCTAAGTACCTAAAAATAAAAACAGGAGACGGTAAAAAAAATACGTAAAATTAAAATAGGAATTATAAAAAGAACACCGCTTCTAAGGAGGTCGGACTGCGGCATGGACCCCATAACGCTGGCGGCATTACCTCTTATGCGTAGTTAATTAAGTTTAATTGTAATACTAACATTTATGGAATACTTTGTCCGAATTAAATGCTTTTTTATATATTTTTTTATAATAAACATTGTTCGTCAGTCACATACTTCCCTATTTATCATTGACAGAGTATATTTCCCACGTGACTTAGACTGGTGTCACCATTTGGCAGAAATTTCTTGGATGACCGCCACGTGTATGAGAAAGTTGGTAACAGAGCGGTTTTGTCGGACACGCCACGTTGTACCGTGAGTCATCTTTATATTGTTTAAAGATTAGATTAGATTAGATTCATTTATTGCTCCTTGAAAATTGACAGTTAATTTTACAAATTGTCTTTGTATATAAATAAAATGAATTCACAGAAAGCTCCTCAGAATCAGGATGACGCGGCGTTCCGAAAAATATTTGTAAGTACCTATCTCTAAGAATACTGTTGAAAGCTGGGTTTGGTTATCTGTACCTACCTCGTTTTAGTTTATTTAAAGATTGTCGCGCTTGTGACTTAAAGGAGACCGTCTCATAATTAGGAGACAACAATCCTGAAAGGTTTTTCACCCTTCATAATATATGCACGTTACTGATCTTTCACCAAACATCCAAACTTCCACATTTATCATAAGGTAAACATCCCAGTGTTTGATACTGGCCTAATATTTATCACGTTGAACCATAAAGTAGTGTAGAACCAAATTATAAATGATACGTAGGCAGTAGGATGTTGGAGCTGTGTTGCATTAAATCCATAGTTATTTATTTATTTGAAGGCTCATATTTACATATGTAAAACTTTACAGACTAGCATACCTTACACTATAACTGCGCTGCAATGTGTGACGCAACTTCGTGATGTCAGGCAACCGTTACTTAAACGTAAATTATGCTTCTGACGGTACACAAACGGAGCAGTCAGACGTTAGCGTTCGTATTCAAGACACAAATGCAAGCTCCAAGTTTCCAACATAAAATACAAGTTGTGGAACTCTGACTTCATTTATACTTGAATGAACTTCTTGGTCTGATTATTATCATACTAGCTTTTGCCTGCAACTTTGTCCGCGTATACTCATTAATCGCCTTAAGGGGAAATGCGGGCTGGCGCGCGCCGCATATAAAAACTTGCATTACGAGCCACCGTAGTCCCCTATTTTCTTCGTGAAATTGAGACATTTGTAAATCAGTTTTCTAACATAGATAATTGAAGAGTTTTACTATGTCTCTATGTTTCGTTTTTTAAACTTTTTATACACACGGCGTCCGTAGGCGATGGTAGTTAGTGTATTTTAGCGTTTTGAAAGTGACTTTAGTTTAATAACAAAATCAGTTATCAAATATATTAGAACATAGGGACATAGTGGAACTTTAAGTTAATCTATGTGACAAAAGTGATATTCAAAGATTGTATACTACGGAGCTTCGAAATTCAAGTTTTTTATGGACCGCGCGCTAGCCCGCACACGGACTTAAAGTAGGTACAGTCAGCATCAAAACTAGCTACGCAATCGAAGACGTCAAAAGTTCTTATTCCCTTTTAATAAAGACTTTTGACGTCTTCGTTTGCGTAGCTAGTTTTGATGCTGACTGGACCTACTCCTCATTACGTCTGTACAGAATCTAATAGGAGATATTAAACTTTCCACATGCGCAGTATCAACTATCGCTCTCTTACAAATTTCCACTCCCCATTTAACCCCTTTGAAAGATGATTTCCGGGGTAAAAGCTATTCTTCGTCCTTCCCATGGTCTCAAATTATTTCTCTTGTATGTTTCTATATCTATATCGGTTCAGCGGTATGAGCGTGAAAAAGTTACAGATAGATAGACAGACTTAGTTTCGCAGTGATAATATTATAGTGGAAGTGGATCGTGGATAATATTGAAAGAGCTTGCGAAAGTTTTGCTTCTGAGTATTGGTAGTTAGTGATCAATACCAAAGTTGTCCATAAAGGATGGCTCATTCTCGAGCCGTGCTCGGTTTAACCACATAATAAATAATAGTAGGTACTTACGTATATACTACAGACCTTCCTCTGTATAATAAAACTGATGCTTTGTTACTTACGGGGACTTCCAAAGAGAAAGAATAGGTATGGGTCGGGGTTATTTATTGTAAACTTATTTTTGATAATGTAGGTTACCAGAGCTCGCAGTGCCAGTATAAAGTAGGGTTTACAATATTTAAAAAAGAACTGGTTAGAAGAAAATGAGGGTACGGCGAAAGGTAGGTAACGGGCGCGCAGCCCAGGGCGCTTGGTTGGCAGGCGCCCAGCAAAGGCGCGTGGTTGGCAGACGCGCAGCTAAGGCGCGTGGTAGGCAGGCGCGCAGCTCAGGTCGCGTGGTACGCAGGCGCGGCAGGTGCGCAGCTTGCGCTGTGCGCCTGCCAACACACGGTTGGCAGGCGCACAGCCAAGGCGCGTGGTAGGCAGGCGCGCAGGGCGCCCAGTTAGGCGGCGTGCAGGTAAGAAAACGTGCTCCCAGCGAGAGGCGAGGAGGCACGTCGCTTCACATCCGAGTACTAGGGGCGCACACTGTTGAGGAGTAGGAGGGCCGAAAAGTCAGTAGTAGGGATCCTGCTTGAGTTGCGGGGCCAGCTGTGACCCCGCAACGGAACAATTTAGAAGACTTATTTTTTCAGAAGTCGACGTAGAATTGACGGGTCTGCCCGCTGTAGGGCTCATATACCCCTGAGAATCCGCATTCCAGAATTTCTTATTCCACACGAGAATTACTTGAATGCGACCTGTAGAGAAGAAAAGCCGGACATCCGGTCATCTGGACATACGAAAGAATTTAGGCCCAAGCTGATAATTAAATGTTCAAAGGCCTTAGCTTTGGATCCACAGCAAAGGCATACGATACAATGAAAAGAGAAGCATAAAGCAGAAATTAGTCGTGTGCTAGCAAAAATGATCAAGTGCTAGACTTCAGTTTGGTAGCTACAGACAGAGCTGATTTTCAGCCACAAGGTTTCTAACCAGATCAGGAGGCCGGGAATTACATTAATTAATGCATCCATCTTACATGTAGATACCGCATATTTGATACGGTAAGCAAACGCTACAAAGGGCTATGCATTGATCAATAGTACTAGCCATCGACGACGTTACAAAGCATTCCATGCCGACGATACCTTAGTGCTAATAATATTGAATACGATGCTGCAGCATTGCTGAAGGTTCACATAATGTTGGTCCGTCAATGATCGTCATTGCATTTCAATATGTTTTGTGAGCTTCCACTCGCACCGTGCCAAAATGTAAAGTAAGCACGCGGAACATATTGAAATGAGATTAGGAAGTGTAACAGAGTAACCAGACTGTGGCCCTGGGCCTTTTATTATGTGACGGATAATTCCATTTAAGTACATTCAATTCAAAATCGATAATAATAAGGTGGCATTATTTTTTCACTATGCGTCATAATGTGCAAGATCTCATTCAATAAAATAAGTTTAAAACTTAACATACAACTACACTAAATATGCGCTAGAAAATTCTAAACCATTAAAGCCAAACTTGGATTCCTCAGCTCCGTGGCTCAGACTGGCGTCATATTTATCACCCTCCGTGGCAGAAAATACTGTGATAATATTTTACCGTGGACACCGTAATATGCCCACAGGAACGCTTATACGGATTAGTTAATTCTAGGGGCCTTGTAGTGCTGTAGAGGTAGTTTATTGCCTGGGTTTATTAGAATAGTATCTCCAAGGGCCCAAACTAAGCAAAGCTTTTACTATGGAAGCTAGATGTTTATATAGGTAATTAAATACATAAATGCAAAGAAAACACCCAAGACTCAACACAAATTCGTGCAAATCAATGCCGTTACCGGAATTCGATAATTATTTAGATTTTTTCTTGTCGATTCAGTATTTCGAAACTAAAAAAAATATAGACAGGTTTGCGATTTCTACAGTTCACAGAGTCACTAGTTTAATTTTAGTCCCAACTATATTTCAGCCACACCTACGCATTTTCACATTTATAAAGTAATTGAAAACATAATTAGCTCAATCAATCTGATGATGGATTTTAACGAGGTAACAAAGCAATTAAGGTAATGACATCATCATAGTGATCGAGAGGGAACTTATTTTAATCAGTCTGAGGGTAAATATTTGCATCGGACCCGCAATTTTGAATTTTTGTATGGAGATTTGACAAGTGCGGGGTGTGATGTAAACTACGGCTTTTTGGTAAGGAAAATGTAAATAGGTTTTATATTTTTTTTAATGATGAGATATATTTTTTGAGGAATTAAGGGGTTTAAAGGAAGGTAGCGAATATCGAGATACCTCAAACTACCGGAATTATAAAGATCAGATTGTTACGCGGGTCGTTCTTCTTTTTTACCGTCAATGATCCGAGGTTTTTCTGTTTTTTTGGTTTTTGAACTATCGAAAATTGTGGTTTTGAAGTGCGATTTAAAAAAAAATGCATAGGTTTCTTCATTAGAACTAATTAAAGTTTCCTTTCTGGCCAATATAAATATTTATTTACGGTTGGTTTCTAAAAAAAAACATGTGACAAAGTGGACTCTTTCAGTGGGGACAACATTTTGGTTTACCACTCTGTCACGGCATTCTACGAAAAAAAAAACATTTAAAAAAAATGCTAGTTAGAGAAAGTGAAATATTAAACATCACTAATTAATAAAATAATATGGACGTTCATTCGAACATTATAAAACCGTAAACATCATTACTCAAATGAGATGCCGTAATAAGACGAGGGACAGGCTATTGTCGGTCGAAAAGAAGAACGACCCACGCACTTACATTTCACTCTCTCTCTAAGAAGTCAAAATTCATTATCTAGGCCAATATAAAAAGTTTGTCACTTGGGATTAATGTATTAAAGTTTTTTGCCATGACCAACTGATTCGAAGTGTTAACCAATTGGGTTACTTAAAGCGCTTCTTTTTAGTGTTCCCTACCAAACACTTATGCGATCACTCGGAGCCTGTCCGTCTGTCACAGCCAGTTTCTCCGCTTCAAATTCTCAAATAAATTGAACTGACATGAATAATAACATACCACAATAGCTAATTTAAAAATTGTCTATGAAACCAAAATTGGAAATGTTTATTTTTAGTAACGCTTTGTCAGGAGATAATAGATATAGGAATCTATCCAGTGGAATCTCTTTTGAAGTGAGCTGCAACTGACACCCGCTCGAAGCGGTGCACTTTCCAGTTTCCTTACAAAAGAAGTACTTACCAGCTTTAGAGATGTTTGAAAATAGTCGCCTCGGTCGTGCGAAGTGTTCGCATACTCAATTTATTTTTAACCGACTGCCAATAAGGGTAAGTTCTTGCACGAGTATCTATGTAGGGTATGTAATATTCTTTTCGTCACACTTGCTCGTAAAGGGCTTCATAACGCGCAGGCATACAGACCTACAATAACCTTTATTACGCCCATAGGGGCGTAATGGTTTTTTTCGTAAATTGTATCTGTCACTCTTACGTCAGTTATAAAGCAAGGAGGTTTTAACTCAAACACAATGTTTGAAAACGTATTTATAAAAAATGTAGCAATTTAGTGTCCATGTAAAATATTTTTAACTGTGATTTTAAATCATGGCTGTATGCCGAAGGGTCTTTGCTCTAAGCGCCTCACGTCAAATTCAACAAAATGGACGACTGACATTTTGTAGCTTTTATTGCGATTAGTAACAATTTCGTTAAAAATATAATGGTTTCCTTGCAAATGTGATGAAAAACATGCGACACATACGGTAAGAATGTTACAAACTCGAGTCATCAAAGCCCTCCGCCTTCGGCGTCGGGCTTTTAATAGCCTCTCGTTCGTAAATTATATCTTACCGTACTTGAGACACAATGTACTATTACGTTGCACCAGACCGCAATGGCAATTACACCTGGCTGCACATGCGGAGAATACTACTTCCTGGCCAGAAGAGACTTAAAATTGTGTACGTTTATAAAGCAAACCTAAGATTGCATATTTATCGCGATTAAATACTTTATATATTTGTAAAACACTTGACCATGATTCATTTTACAAGCTTTCTTTTACCTAACTTGCAATGTAACTTTGTAACTATGTTTGGGTGGAATCTTTTAACTCAATTTTGAAGCAGATATCTTCAACCGATTGAGCTGAAATTTTGGGTTTAAGTATAGTTTAAATGACAATTCAATATTATGGTCTCAATGAGTAGTTGATGACGGTATACAGAAAAGTACAGTCGGCGATCATTTACTGTCAACTTATCTCAAAATTAAGTCCTAAAAGTTAGTCTAAAAATGAATTTCTATAGGCTTATCGATATGAATAGTTCAGAATTATCCATTCAGCGGAGGGTCCGCGATGGTCGGGGGGCTCCGTCGGATACACTCCGGGATTATCTTGTTACTGAAAAGTTGCGGATCATCAAATATTCTTCGCTGTTCGCGTGTTTCGCTGATCAGATCAAGCGCTAAACATGGGATTCAACGAAATTTTTAGCTACGTATTTGATATTGAATTCTCAATGATTACATACATACACATATTTACGCCTTTGTTCCTAAAATACGTAGGCAGAGGCCATGAAACTTATGTTCCAGTGCCGCTTTTAGCATAAATGTGGATATAGAAGATCGACAATATGTGATATCGCAGTGGTCGGTTGCTAGTCCATCGCTCACTACACACTGCAACCTTTAATGTATTTATATATAGAGACGAACAAATAACAAAAATGCAACATTACAGGAAATATCCTACGTCATTACATTTTTTTAAATCATGGAAACATTAGGCACATATTAAAAATAAAGGCAGTAATACTAAATAAGCATCTCACACAATTTCAGGCACTCTCTTTCAACAAACGGCACAAACAGATCTCAGGAGAGTTGCATCGCGTCTAGCTTATTGAGCGCATGCAAGGAGCGAGCGGCAAACAGGAGTGTTACGATGCGTGACTGAGCGATACAAACCGACAGCAAAGAGCCGCAGCCGATCTGCTCGAAAACGCACACGTCCATCAGGTACAAAGAGGCGACAGGCCTCACGCAAGCTGGGACAATCGAGACGACCACGCAGCCTATGCGAAGAGTTGTGAGCAGCTGGTCAAACAATCTGCGCGTCGCCGCCGAGTTGTATCCGAGGGTGCCCTGCACATAAGCAGAGGCGTAAATCAAGGGTAAACTTTTTTAAAAGACAACCTTGCTTCCTTAGTTGACTCTCACGACACCCACAGAAAGAAAGGGGGTCCTATCTTTAGAACCTCTTCGTTTGTTCTTCTTTCTGTCCAAATAATACCTACGTTCTATCCTTCTCCAACCCCACATTTCAAATGCGTTTAGTGCCCGGACATATTTCGCTTTAAACCTGAAGTGTCAATATTTTACAATGATCATATTATTAAGTAGAGGTAAACTTTGTGTGAAATTATAGTCATTTTCGAAACTAACATTTAAATAGGACAAGTCTGTGAGATTGTAGCTTTGTATGTTTTTATGTTGATATGTATGTAGAGGGTAATCTCCGATTCGATTTCATTATTTGATATAATTTGACGACTAACCTTGGACTAAGTACAGCTTCTTACGTACTAAATATTTAAAAATCAATACCTTCTAAAGGCAGTCGGAATCGATCCTTCTAACACATTCAGTGCCAGGAACCCGATATCGGGTGCCTACGCCGTAGGCGCTTTCCGCTACATACGAGGAAAACCACGGAATCGGCTACGAGCGTAGCGCGTAGCGATTCTCCGCAGCGAATGGGTTAAGTGAGCTATCTTTATAGAATATAAAAGTGCTAACCCAACTATACTGACCGTAAAATGACGTCCAAACCCATTCAATTGGGTAATATTATTCTGGTTATTCCCTTCCTTTTTCAAACTATACTAACAGAACCAAAGGATAGCATCTAAATGATACCACTTGGCTTTATGTTCCTGTCGCCTACTAATAGAAGCTAGTCATGTGTTGTATTAGGATTAAAAACCCATAAGATACATACTATAAATCCATACTAATAATATAAATGCGAAAGTGTTAGATGGTTTTTCTAGAAACATTCTATTAGTATTTTTTATACAATTTTTATTTCATATATTTTTTATTTTTTATGTTTATTAAATTCATTACCATCATCATCATCATCATGATGATGATGGATTTTAATAAATTACTCTAAAAAATTAACTGATGATTTGAAAGTGCTTGTTACTAGGCCTACTTGTATAATCTCATTTTGAGTTTTTTGAGTTTTTTGTGTCCGTCTGTCTTTTTGTCAGTCTGTCTGTCTATCTGTATGTCTGTTACCTCTTCACGCTTAAACCGCTGAACCGATTGGGATCATTCAACGTGATCCAAAAAAATTCATCCATTCCCAATTATACGCGATTAAGTCCCGCTCAGTCAAAATAATATGCAATCAAATCAAAATCAAATGATAATGCATTACGTATCCCTGGAATCAACCCACCAGAGAAATATAATCCAATCTATTTTACCGTAGCACAAACTATGCCACAAATACAAAACAAAATTTGCCTGAAACTGTTTTAGGATAACTAGGACAACGAACATAAATTGACAATTTTCAACGAACATTGTACAATTTGGACTCATAGAATCGCTTTGCTAGTTTAGCATTTTGAGAACTAAACTCGTAGCGTGGCAAAATGAATTTAAATCGTCGCCCATCTTCCAACCTATTCAACCCAGGTTGCATATTGAACCTGGGTTGGATAGGTTGGAAGATGGGAACGACCCATTTAACACTATATAAGAGGAAAGCATAATAGATAAGTTAACAGGAAACCAATAACACTTTCAGAGCTCAAATACCGCGGAGCCATCCGGTTGCCTCTTGGATACTGCAACTACGCATCATTGCTCTGAACATAAGGCTTCAACTAACGAATCCTCGAATCGCAAGCGTCCATAGGCTAGTGTCTCCTTATCATTAGGTAGGCCGTAAACTTGTTTGCCATGGTCATAGTAAAAAAACCTCTCCAAAATCATTAATTCCCATTTCATTCGCTAATAGTGTCGCTACAGCATAGCATGTCGTGTGACCATGCTTTGAAACGATCGGAAGTGACCAAAACGACTCCCTTTGCGTGATTGAAAAACCCTTGCGTGTAATACCCGTCGAGTCTAACGATTTCCGGCCGACCTTATCGTAGCTATACGACTACCATGATTTTATTCAGTGACATTAGACAATCGTAATCAGACATCACTACCCGCTGCTTCTATTGGGTTGTTAATGAAATCCATAATTTCATTTGCCATAAATGTAAAGTTTGCCATAATCATCATTTGCCCTAATTCGTTTTTCTCAGAAACTGACATCTTTTCAGGATTTTTATGTACAAACCAAAGCCTTTATAATTTTTCCTGAAAATGTTAGGTTTCAGAGGTAATCACTTCTATAGCAAATAATTATTATGGCAAACAGCGTTACGGCGAATGAAATGATGGATATCGAAGGTATCCTGCTTTTATTCTCATTAACCACGCTCCCGTGTATAAGAGACACGTTTATGGTTTCCGCGCACGATAGAAAGAGTTGCAACATTACGGGAATGACCTTTTTTCACAAATATTTATAAACATCTAGCAGTTTTATTCATGTTTGCCTATGAACCCTCGGATGAGATAGGTTCATTATATATTTCACTTAAAAAAGTCTGAGCTGAAAAAAGGAAAATCCCAACTTGGGATATTATTTCTACCGATTATTTTTACCCTACCTTGATTTGGTTTCTAACAAAAATAATGGAATTAGTAGGTACATATACAACTTTTTCTCGAACATGCTTGGAAATCGTCGCATTTTGTTAGTTGAATCCCTCTTGAGGTCTTATTGAAAGGACCTCCTTTGTCGTCGTCTTGTATGCACGTTAAATAGATGTAAATGTCATTGAATTAATAGGTAAATGTCAATAGAAATGTCCTAACGCTCGTTCCAAATGTTAAGCAATTATCCCTCTGAGTTTATTTCGTTTTCAGCTAGGAATATCCTCGTCCCTATAACCACAGCCACACCCACCGCAGCTTGGTTACACTACTCCTATACTTAAGAAAGTTGCTTAATATAGTAACATCTTATTCCTACTGTGCAAACTCAGAAGTAAAACTTGCATTCGCCTCACGGCCGAGAACCAACCTATTCCGTACCCAGGAACTTTTTTTCCGCAAAAAGTTAGTGTTGTCATAAAATGGTGGGAATAGAATTGCAAATAGCTTATTTAATATTCTGCAACGGGGTCGAGCGTGCATTTGCAAGTAACGGTCCCGTAAATTATGCTAAGAAGATTGGTTCGCGGTCATAAAATTAAAATTTGCGGCACCGGATGGAAAACGGGAGATTGTTGGCTTGAGTGCAACAATAAGACTATTGCAATGCACCCGTTAATAGGATTGGATTGCGGGAAATACATTTTATTTTCCCTTTGACTACTGTTCCTACAACATTAATATAATGGGTCGTTTTACAAGCTTTTATTTAACTTTAAATGTACAGTCAAGAGCAAAAGTAAGTTATCACTTTTGTACCTTATTCCATTGCAATAAGGTGAAAAAATGATAACCTACTTTTGCTGTTGACTATACGTAACTATGTTTGTTCGGGTGGAATTTTGCAACACAATTTTGAAGCAGATATCTTCAAAAGATTGAGCTAAAATTGTGGGTTTAAGTATAGTTTGGAAGTCAATTCTGTATTATGGTACCATCGAGCTGATCTCATGATGGAGACAGAAGGTGGCCATGGAAATTTAGGACTTAACAGACCTAACCCCGTAGAATTTGGGCTCGTTACAGTTGGCAATAAAAGCTTGTACCAAAAATTAAATTTTTGATAGAAACTTATTCATTTTAACACTTACAAAAAATTATAAACGTAGAATACATATTAAAAAAATATCAAGCTCGCAAATTTTAGCTTGATAATTGCATATTACATGGACCTATGAATATTGATAAATTACCACCAGTTCGGAAAGAAAACCTCTGCCGCGAGAAGATCCGGCGTAAAAAACTCGGCGAGGCATAATATTATTTTCAAAACAGTATAATATATACGTATATCATTTCAGTATCATAGTAGTTTTTATGTATTTATTTATAAAGAGTTATGGCATAAAAAGAAGTAATATATCGCCTTGTACGTAAGTTCTCAAGATTTCAATCTCGCGTCTTTTTTGCTCGCGTGCCTTACCGTTTAGCAACAGTGGATCTGGAGGATGTTTTCAAGACTCTGGACTGGAGAAGGCTAGGCATCATCATCAACGGCGAATACATCACTCACCTTCGGTTTGCTGGCGGTAAATTAGTGTTGGCTGAGACCATGGAGGACTTAGTACGATGCTCGGTGACCTCAGTAAAGCTTCCGAGCGAGAAAACTTTTCTATTTTCAACGTCCGACTTAACCAAGACTATTCAGCATAGTGTTGAAACGTAAACAATAGGAAGCCTCATTCACTTTACCGACGGAACAAAACGCAGTTCCATTCACTGTCGTGGAACGGAGCAAATCCTTTGGGTTAATGAGTCGACCATTATTTCCCAGGCCTTTTTTATTTATTTTTAATGCCTCCGTGGAACAGAATGAGTGTATCTTAAGAATTCTACTTTTTAGGCTCAGACCAAGAAAAAAAGATAGACGAAGCACGAAGCACACGCTCACGCACACATTATACAAACTAAATTGCATAATATTCTTCTACTTCTTCTACCTTGACATCATTGCGACACGTGGGTACTTACTAGGTACTGAAAAGTATTGTGCAATTTAGTTTCTGTATGTGAGCGCCAGCGTGTGCTTAACGTATTTGGCATGATGAAAAACCGACTTCACTAGTTTGTTCATAATGCTCCTCCATCCATCATTGTTTGAGTTTTTAGGTTGGTGTTGTCCTATATTTATATCATTTTACAGGGTGATTCTACGAGCGTTCCAACCGCCGTCAGTCCGCTGATCGCATTGTTGTCAAAGTTCTTGCAGTTTTGGATCCCCTTTTCCAATCATTTTGTAGGAGTCCTGGACTTATAAAAAATACCTCAACATGCCATGCCAGTTTGCCGGTACATTGACAATAATGCGATCAGCGGACTGACGGCGGTTGGAACGCTCGTGGAATCACCCTACAGTCTTTATAAACATTACAAGCAGTTAATCTCAATACAGAACCAACCAACGTCCAACACCAATCAACGGGTTTAGTGTTCTCTAAAAAAGTCAGCTAACCGTCACTAATTTTCAACCCCTATTTAAGTAACCCTCTTAAGTTTTTTTTTATAAATTTTAGCCTATGTCATGTTCTAAATTCGGATGTCTAAGCTAAATACATTACTAAAAACCATTCAGTAATTTTGCGATTAAAGTGCAGCACAAACTTTCACGTTTATAATTATAATATTACTAGTTGGTCTGTGAGCTGTAGAAATCGCGAGTTTGTTTCTTCATTTTTTTATAATTATTTAGTAAACTGAATCGATTAAAAAAATTCTACATAATTCTTAAATCTGTTCACAAAATTTCACGAGAACCGAGCTGAGTACAAGTTTTTTTATTTAATATATGAATGCAGTTTTTCTTGATACTAAAATCGATGATTCATATGTCTTATAGTTTCAGACTTTCCCATACTGACCGATCTAAATGTGCCACGCTGAGGTATACTTCCAGATAGCATAAAATTTTTAACGGACAAATTCGTCTACGTTTTTTCGTTTATCTATATAGGATATCAAATGGAAATAAATTGTACTAATGTTACTTATTTTGATCATTTAGTGTTTTTCAATTATAATAATACATTTTTTTCCGTTTCACAAAGGTCTTCCTTGAAATCGTATGACGATTAACGCACTCTCGGAATTTAGATTTATGTAAATTTTAAGCTACGTGACTTTGCTGCAGCCCTGCTTATCTGGCATTGTCCCTGAGCGTCCACTGTAACTATTAGAAAAGAGATTTTCCGTTCGCCTCATGCTGGTTTTGCATCTTATCTTTATTTTTATACTTTTTTGTTACGTGTTTCACTAACCTGAATTAATAAAAGATATTTAAGGGTAAGCGGTGTACTTTTCATACAAATAACATTTTGGGGCTTAGGGTAATCATAATCACAATAAAAAAAGTGGTAGGGAGGTACCTATTTAATAAAAGAGTGTAGAAAGTTCTTAGAGCCTACTCGAATGATACAGAGTTTATATGTATGTTCGACAATAACTCGAATATCGTTGATCGGAACGTCGTGAATTTTGGTACAATTAATGACACAAAAATATTTTTAAGTTCCAACATGAGCCAAATCGGTCAAGGGATTATCGAAATACAGAGTTGCTTTTTTAAAACTAGTACGCTTGTTCGCATTTCAGGGCGAACCAACTTAGTTTGATCCGCTATAAGAACAATATCCGCGATAGTTCTGCATTGTACAATTTGTATGGGTGTTAGGGAACGCTGAAATGAAGGACCAGTGGCGGCCAATAATAAATAAAATAAACATGCAATTTTGCCAGAAAACCGTTTATCTAGAAAGTAACACGAAAGTTCCCCTTAACAGTTACTTATTTTAAAATGCTGAATAGTGTTTAAAACAGCACTTTTCTTGTTTAAAAAAGTAGTAGAAGCTTGAATGTAGCAGCACTTAAGATAGTCGTTATTTATATTTGTTCCGCTTTTGTTTTGTTTAGTGTTCTATGCTTTAGAGAAATTCTAGGAATAGGGTTGTTGTTGTCCTAGGGCACCCCAGAGGTGAATAGGGCTCTTATAAGCTTGCGCCATGTTCCTGTCCCGAGTGACGTCCCTGATGTCAACTTGATGCTTAAAGTATTATGACAATCGATATTATGACAATACCTAGTTGTTATGCGACTAGACGGGCACCCGTTTTTTTTTTTCTTGTGAGCTTTAATGTGGCTTACTAGGCCAAGGTTGGTCTTAAAGATGGCTATGGCATTCCTTACAGTAGTTACCCTACTGCGTTGTATGAGTAAGTGTATGAAGGTAAATCGTAGGTAAATCTTTCTTTATGTAATTGGAGTTTTATGTCCAGCTTCTTTACATGTGCTTTGTGGATCTGGAAAAGGCTATTGACAGAATTCCCCGAGAGGCTCTCGTGCTTGTTCTCCAAAAATCTGGAAGGTCTGGAAGTTCGTCAAACACATCAATTCCGTGTCAATGAAGGCACATGTTACTCGGTATAAAATTTACTCACAATTCATACCTTGCTGTAATGACACCTTAATTAGGTACACCGGGCAGAGGGCACTGTAAACTCAATATGGGAGAAAAGCCAAGTTACATACGCCGGTAGCTTCAGCAAACATAGGTCGCTCTAGCGGTGGTGTGTCTCAAACACGTTTGAACCGCCATTAATGACTTGACGTCATAATTTGAATACGGTAAGTTAGATTATCAATGTACATTTTAATCTTTAATTTTTTTATTCAAAGTCAAAGTCAAAGAATAGAATCCGCAACAGGCTTCGTCAGCAATACGTACTAAACTAACAAAAAGGACCGTCCCGGATCGTTGGTGGCCCGAAAGTTCCCATGACACTGGCGGCGTTGCCGCGCTGGATGGCCAAGGAAATCAGTTGAGCCAGGAACGATCCGGAACGAGGATCGCAGCCCCTATCCCTAAGCCGCCTAATCTTTAAATTAATTTCGACATGTGATAATAAAAATCTTGGATATTTATAGATGTTTGGATGTTTGTTACTCAATCACGCTTAAACTTTTCACGGAGATAGTTTATAGCCTGGATTGAAATATAGGATAGTTCTTTTATTCCGGGTCTACCCAGACGAAGTCGCGGGCGTAAGCTTAAGCGTACAATAAATAAAAATGAACATATTTTTAACCAAGTTTGATAGAATGAAGAAATTTCTTAGTTTGTCATCACGTATTTTTTAAGTTCGGTAATAATAATTCATCTCCAGCGGTCCGATATAGATTTTTTTTTCGGCCAAAAACAGATAAGTGGTTATCTTACTCGCCCCCTCGCCGTGGTCTTCTGTAAAGTGTAGATTCTATACTTCCCCAGATAGGCTGCTCAAACTATGAGGGAGATGGCATTCCACTGTGCCCTACATACATACAAAACAGGTTCTATTTGTACCAGCGGCCAGCCTTGTAGCAGCAATTGCGTAACATTTTCTACTTTTGAAAAGTTAAGAAAGAATATTCTATTAATTTATACTAGAAAAAAAATATATGTGGATCTAAATATGGTTTTTGTATGGAAAAATAACAGCTGAAATGTCCTGTTGTGTTCTTGTTGTTGTGACGGTATTTCAAAAAAATACGCAACACACTTCTGGTGCGAAAACTAAGAGCCAATTGGAGGCAACGATGTCATAATATATTGAACCCGGAGACCCTATAGTCAACCAATTTGATTTCTGGGATACTTCGTACCTTGTCACAGTGAAAATCAATATGAAAGCCCCTAGAGATCTCATATCATTGTTTACTGTGACAAGGTACGAAGTGGCCCAGAAATCAAATTGGTTGACCGTGAATTTGTGCCCAGGTATTTGTCTATGTTTTCATTGTAGCTATGTATTAATGTCACATAATGATCGTTCATTTAATTGTATTTGTAAACTCTGCCATGTAAAAGATCACTTTTGGGCCCACTTGCTGAATAAATATTTGAATATTGAAAAACCTCCGGTAGACGTACTCGGTGGATTCGTTGCATAATTCATGTGTGCCCGCCTTCTGAACTTCAAAAAGTAATTATCCTCATGTTTTAAAATATAGAAATATGTAAACGATTTACATTCCGTAAATGACACTCGAATATTAAGCAAATAGGAATGAAGAGACATGTATGCAGATTTTAAATAGGTACGTATTTTCAGCAGCATAATTGAATAAAATTTTCATTACGTTTCACCTTTATGAACGACACACAGTGTATTAAGGCTGGTCCACGAAAAAAAGTAGCCGGGTCGTTCTTCTTTTCGACCGACAATAGCCTGTCCTTCGTCTTATTTGAGCACGGCATCTCATTTGAGTAATGATTATACGGTTTTATAATGTTCGAAAATGAACGTCCATATTATTTTATTAATTAGTATTATTTTAATATTTTAGTTTCTCTAACTAGCATTTTTTTTAAACGTATTTTTATCCTAGAAGTCCGTGACAGAGTGGTAAAACAAAATGTAGTCCCCACTGAAAGAGTCCCCTTTGTCACATTTTTTTTTTAAACCAATCGTAAACAAATATGTATATTGGCCGGAAAGGAAACTTTAATTAGACCAACCAAAAAAAAAGGAAAACCTCGGTTCATTGTCGGTAAAAAAGAAGAACGACCCACCCACTGTTGTATAATTTAGGTTTTCAATATTGTTATCGCCTTCTCTTTTCACCCGCCATTGGTCACTGTCACGCATATCATTCATACTTTTCAATTCCAAACTCTTTTCCGCATATCATCCGCACTATGGCCCGTCTGCCAAATTTAAAATAATGACACATACTAAGGTCGATCGCTAGCAAGAAAAATGGCTGTCTTATATAAAAATAAAGTAAAACGATTATAATAAATACGCGATAAACAATAACGTGTGCACTCAAGAAGAAAAGTAACCAGTGTCCCTTGAAGCTTAATTACAATTGGCGGCCGCCCGAAAACCTTGACTTGGAACATCAGGTACGGCAGGCTTCCATTAAATTCATTACCTTTCACAGACCAATAGGTACCTTTCGGCCTACGGTCTTCTACCGCACGGTCCTTCGTCCCCTTTCTTCCCCGCGCTACCAAATATGAAATTACATTTTTTAAGAATATAATTAAAAAGTGTTAAATTATTGAAAGTAAATACAAGATTATGATTAACATTAACTAAAATAAATTAAAACTAAGTTAAATCTAAAAAAAAGGCCCTCGAGGCATTGTACCGAGGATGCTGGCGGCATTTCCTCGCTGAATTGCAATGCTGATGCGTTGCGCGAGAAAACCGCCAGCTCTTCGCTCACCAGTTACATCGACCAGACGTTTCGCGATTTCTGCAAATAACTTATGCGCACTGGGACCCCACGGACCGAGGGTCTCAACGCCAAAGGGTACAAAGTCGTACTCTCTGCCGAGGCCTCTTTATTTCTTACATTTCAGATTTTCGGCGTTATCCGCCCTTCTTTCCAATTAAAAAGGTCTCTGATTATTTGATTACGCATTTATAAGGTGTTTGTAAGTATTTAGTATAAGGTTTTCCAGGTCACCGTAGGTTTGCGTTTTCGGAATACTGCCTGTTCCCTCTCATCTGTTAGAGAAGAACTGTATCAGGGGGGTAATCACGTAGGTTAGATTAGATTAGATTCATTTATTGCTTATTGAAAATTGACATTATATTTTACAAATTTTCTTTGTAAATATTATGACATACATTCAATAAATTTGTTACAATAATTTGTAATAATTATATAAATACTTAAAACAAACTAAATTTACAAACGAAAATATAAATACCTACGAGATACATTATGCAGTTTTATTAATATAAAATCGACATGAACATAACTAATAATAATATTTAACAAAGACAGACAGAAATAGTTTAAAACAATATTGATTTTAGGTAATAATGTCAAAATCATTGGATTCCTCTTAATCGTGGGACATAGGCTATATTTGCAAAAAAGCAGTTGGGTTTTTTGAAAAATCTTTTAATTCCACTTGTTTATAAATAAAGTCAGAACTCATCCTTACGTTTTATAGGCCGTTTATAGGCTCACGCGCACATACGGCCGCCTGCAAAGATAAGTAGAACTATCAAGGCTATAAATTGACCCAACTCGATGGTATTTGCATTTAAACAGATAACGCAAAATGTAAAATCTCTTAAAGTATTTTATTCCACGCCGTTTGTTTACTAACATTTATTATTCCTCCCAAAGCGGGACGTAAAAGGACCGGAAATGAAATTAATTCATCATAAAGGCTGAGTAATGTACGTTTTTTTAGAAGCGAAATACAGCGTACCTACGCGGGGATGCTGAGATATGAACATTTTTGTCAATCTCGCCTTGGGGCTGAATGCGATAATGAAACGTGAATTTGTATTACGTTTCGTGTCTGTGTTAGGCAATGGATTTTTTAGACGAATTCTTTAGATTTTTATTGTACACAGAAAAAAAAGTTGCATCAAGAAATTAATTAGAAAGACCGCCATTATGTTGAATGAAACATAACGTCTTGATCAATCTCTCGTCTCTCGAACCAATAGATAAAAATCTTGGCTCATGATAATTTAACATCTTCCGACTAAATTTTTAGTCAATATTCTTTTTAAAGTAATAGTAAGTTAAAGTCTAATTGTATACGAAGAATTAGAGTTTGCTACTTATAGGATGACAGATGGCAGCTGCTGGCGCCATAATTGGTTGATAGAAGAATAAGTGATCTAGTGTTTTTGTAGAAAATTGTTACCGGTGGATTATATTGCCCAGATTTACTGCAAAATATTACATTGTACAATAAGTGCATAAAACGCATCATTTTACGCGAGACGTTTATCCATCCGACCGAGCTTGCGAGCGAGAATTAGTATAATATCGAGATCGAGTGTAAAATGGGTTTTATAGACGAGTTGTTTACTCTACTTTTCACTTCGATGGCGAGATAATTTAATTAAAATTGAAAGTTACATTAGTGCAATGAGAAATATTTAAATTAATCTTTTTCCTGTCATATTTAATGCTGTATTTGATTGTATTTGTGATGTGATATTTGTCATATTGTTCGTTACATGCTCAGTTATAAAAACATTGTTTTTTATATCTTTGATAACTTATTGTTATGGTTTAAAATGTTTAAATATAATGATTTACTATTATAAAAAACCAATTGAAAAATTAATAAATGTTTATTTCATAAAGTTGTATTGTGTAGTACTTTGGCTGTTGGTATCGTTGCCTGGTATTAGAATACTAACGAAACTAAATAAAAGTGAGTTTTTTCTATGAAATGAAGTTAAAGGTTCCTGTGAATATTGGACTGATTGCCTTGGTCTTCGATGAAGATTTTACTTTATGCACTAGAGCATAAAAAGCGATTTTATGTCGCCTACGCACAAAATAAAGATGAACTTTTAGAGCATGAGAAGTGAAAAATAAATTTCCACGTACCCTTTAAAATTCGTAGAGCATGTAATATTCAGCTGTTCAGTTAAGCTGTGGTTAAGCTACTCGTCGTACAAGCAACACTGTCCCCTGTCACGGATATTTACGGCTTATAAGAAACATCAAAATTGTATTGATCTCAACTCGTCAACTATCCCGTTCATTAAAGTCACGATTGTTGACAAGACTTATACTATAATTATAATCTGTTTTTATTTCATTTTCACTCTTAATTGTTGCATGCTGTGTCCTTCTGTAATTAATAGGGTACTTATACTTAGTTTTAATTTGTGCATATTATAGCAATATTATGTAATGGTATGCTTATTGTTGAAGGTCCTAATAAATAAATTAATAACACCACGTTATTCTAAATTTACCTATTTTACATCCAATAATAAACAAGGAAGTACTGAGTTTTTTTATTGGTATATTGAGATATGTTATAATTTAGTAATCGCCCTTGTTACCTCTATATACCAAAACATGATATTTTAAACTTGCATTTTTTTATGGTCCAAGTGTAAATTTAAAGCTACCAATAGAATCCTTACGCTTTTATACACGGTGCCCGTGAGCATTGCGAGAGATTTTAACAGGATATTCCTGACTATATTTTAAGTTAAGAATGTTAATTAACGTCGAGTAAATTCGGTTCGGTTTTAGAGATATTTTCATTTTTGTGTAAAAATGTTGTAATGAAATGTCCAGTATGAAACACCTTTAAGATTGCGACGTTGCGAGACTTAACCATCTACTTTGACAGCTCGTCCTAAAGACACGTTTTTACTAGATTAGCAATTATTGTGTATGAAAATAAGAAAAAAATTAAAAATCATAATTCGACCTAGCTTCATATAACATTTATTACTCCTTATAGCCTCAGGAATTCGTGATTAAAATTTCTCGCAATGCTCACGGGCACCGTGTAGAAACAAAATTGTAGGACAACTATGGACCTAAACGCAGTATTTCGCGACCAAAACAGCAACTTTTGAGTCAATCAGTATGAAGCGTTTGGGATGCCGCCAGCGAGGTCAATCTTTGTCACAATTTTTTGTGTATTTATGTTCTTTAATTGTAGTTGCTCCCATACAAACATTTGTTCCTCTCCAAAAACTGGTTCGAATGGCATCGTGAAATAATCTTAGTCACCATGCCTATTAAATCAAAGAAGATCTACGAAATCATTAGGGCCCGTTGAAATGGAAACACTGAAAACTTAAAAACAAAAATAGAGAAAGAAATAATTCCTAAAGCTAAACTAATAGCTACAGACTGATCATTAGTGAAACTCTAATTTAACAAGACAAGGTTGTTAAAATGTTTTCACTGTTTCTTTAAACGTGATATCTATTCGATTACCATCCATTGCGCATGAGCTCAGGGTGCATTTGACTTAACCTTCGAATTCGAATCGGGTTGATTTGCAACGCGCGCATTCTTTCTGACACGTAAGACTTAGTTTGCGTGGTAGGGAGGACGCACGAAAAATACTAAATCGACAACAGTTCAGTACGATAAGTCAAACCCCATCCATTGGCTTAGTTAGAATTGAGCATCAATCTTCATCGCAGTCGCGGTCTTTTTTAAGATAAAAGACAGTTTAGTTTAAGTCTTAAGAAATAAAAGGTATTTTAAGAGCAATCCCACTAGAGGCTGCAAAGTTTTTGCAAATGCCAACCGTTCATTAACGACCGCCACCTACTATGTTACAACCCAGGTGAGTCTCTTACTTTTATTATTTTCTTGTGTATTTGGGGGGGCACAGAACCTAACACCGTGTTCTTCATGTTACAGCCGCCAGCGCACTTCACGCACACACACTTCCGGGCACATACAGTTTTGTATTCTGCAATCAATGTGCCAAGTTTGTAACCTTACAGGCCATTGACCACGTTTAAGAACTCTGTCACTATGTTTTCTCCAATAAATAAAACATCCCACAATGATACGCTAATGAAATGAAATATATTTTGAAATGAAATATATTATTTATTTGCTTGAGACATGGTTAACAATAGGTGGAACGGAACAACTTTGTTAGGATCAGCACATCTCGCCATGCTCGGCATGCAAAACTTTAAAACTTATGACTAATACTACATATTTAATTGGAATCATTGTTATTATTATAGTTTCCATTAAATTATTCTAATACATTAAAAATTCTTGTATTGAGTAAAAACATTTGTCGACTAACCATTTGTGTAATGCAGATGTGAATGGCTTTAGGGCAAGCTGTCTTATGTCAATTGGTAGATTATTATACAGTTTGACTGCCATGGCATAACTGTTTTTGCTACAGAGCTTAGTTTTATATGTGACTGGTAATACAAGTTTATTAGGATCTCTCTTCTCTCTTTCACTATCCCCGTCTCGCTCACTCCTCTGAACCAAATCACCGACAATTGGGTTGTTGGTTGGGTTGGTCCGGTTAGGTTCTGTGCCCCCCCTCCCCCCCAAAATACACAAGAAAATGATAACAATAATAAAAGTAAGAGACTCACCTGGGTTGGCCGTTGGACGACGTCTGTGGTGAGTGGAGCGTGACTGGCGGTTATAAACGATTTACGAACAAAGACGACCTTGCACAAGTGCACCTGCCGTCGACCGATGAATGTACTATTACTAAGACTTCGCTGTCCGTCCGTCTGTCTGTCCGTCTGTCACCAGGCTGTATCTCATGAACCGTGATAGTTAGACACTTGAAGTTTTCACAGATGATGTATTTATGTTGCCGCTATAACAAAAAATACTAAAAAACAAAATAAAATAAATATTTAAGGGGGCTACATTACAACAAACGTGATTTTTACGTACGGAACCCTGCGTGCGCGAGTCCGACTCGCACTTGGCCAGTTTTTTTATGTATCTTTCTAAATATATTGTAAGCCTGTCAATAAACACATTGCTTTTAAAATTACAGTAAAATCACGTAATATTCTTACTTGCAAACCAAAAAGGAAACGGCAATGCACGCAAATGCAAATTACTGATATTTTTCTATTTTCCTCCAGTTTACTTAACTTAGCACGTTCACCTTTTATTGCCGACTACAAAGGAAATGCTCATTTAAACTTGAAAAATGTGAGGTACTCGTATTCCAGTCCCTGAAACTGTGAGCTTTATTGGGGAAACAAAAGTTGAAGTGGGTCAGTTGGATCGTTAAGTTTTTTTTTCGGACTATGGGTATATTTATTTTCTAAAGTAAATACAATATGATGATTAACATTAACTAAATTAAATTAAAACTAAGTTAACTCTAAAAAAATACCCTCGAGTCATTGTACCGAGGATGCGTTGAGCGAGAAAGCCGCCAGCTCTTCGGTCACCAGTTACATCGACCAGACGTTTCGCGATTTCTGCAAATAACTTATGCGCACTGGGACCCCACGCACTGAGGGTCTCGCTCGACGCCAAAGGGTACCAAGTTGCACTCTCTGCCGAGGCCTTTATATTTATTACATTTCAAATTTTCGGCGTTTTCCGCCGCTGCACCCGCTTTAGAAGTAGTCCGTTAAAGGAGAGACGGTGCTGTCAGTGTAAACCAGTTCCATTTTGTATACTTTTAGAACTAGTACTCAGTAAGTTTATTTTAAATTTAATCTTTTCGAGGACAGTAAGATTGCAGAATCTGTCATGGTATAAATAAGTGTCGTACCACAGAGTAAAACTATTGTCTCTGAACTGTTGACCTCGCGCGTCTGTATTTATTATTATTATTTTTTTATTCCAAAAACGGAGACGACAAAAAAAAACTATATAATTATCGAACCTGGAGCCGTAGCATGGTTGGCCTTATCACGCGACAAGTGACAAGATAAGAGCGTCGTCTCGTTCTATCGAACGGTGTCAGCCAGTGACGCACGCTCTATCCTATCACCTATCGCGTGACAAGGCCAACCATGCTACGGCTCCTGCTCACGCAATTTAGCCGGACAGTCGGACATGCGAAAGAATTTTTGCCTAAGCTGAAACGGAGGGCTTCGCTCGCTCGTTTAAAAAAGAAAAGTCATCTTTCTTGTGGTCTAGTTAAGTTAAGGGCTTTTACTTGCAATCTTTAGTATGTAACATATTTTTATTGCATATTACCTACGATTGTAGAAGAGCACACGCCGTTTATGCGGATTAAGAATGCAACCAAAAATAAGGCTTTATAGCCATACTATTCAAGAAACTAGACATAGTAAAGGCGTCAATAGGCAATAGCAATTACAGTCGAGGTCATACATATATGCCCTTAACAATAAAGTCGTGTTCACATATTTATGATCGCTTTGTCCGTGCACATATTTACGAATTCGACTATACATCGTTAATCAAAATGTGTTCATTAAAATTGGAAGATCTTAGGTACATAGTAAAGGCGTCAATAGGCAATAGCAAGTACAGTCGAGTTCCTTAATATATGTACGTTCCCAAAGGTTCAAAAATAGCTGAGCATCTTATGCCCTTAACAATAAAGTCGTGTTCACTTTATTTATGATCACTTTGTCCGTGCACATATTTTCGAACTCTGAACAAATTTTGATTCATTTATTTATTTATTATGAAACAAACAGTCATATAAGATATTTGTACAGGCTATCTTAATACTAAACAGACCTATAGTTTCCAATATAATTCAAAAACTTATAAGTATAGATATGTAAGCCAAAAATCCCTATGCTCGAAACCTTATAGTGCTCAATAGTTGACATATAAAGTTCAATTTAATTGATTTACTAAAAGTAAAAGTGTTAATGAAAATGGACCAGTGTCGAGCACTGGGATGTTTGTCATATATTTATTGGTAAAAGTAGGTCAATTTTTTACATAGATTCAATAATTATATAATTTTATTTCTTAAAATAAATTCATCGATGCTATAGCATGCTTCGTCAATTAATAGAGTTTTTATCCTATTGATAAATATTGCATCGCTTGCCGAGTTACTATTTCAGTTGGAAGAGTGTTGTATATCTTCGCACCAATGACACCGAGTGACTTTCGTGTTTTTGCGAGTCGACGAAACGGGACGAGCAGGAGATTTTGCCCGCGTGTGTTTCTACCGTGATTTTATCCACGGGTAGTGTATTGGTCCATATTAGCTCTTACATATTTTTTATTATTATTAACGATGTATACTCACATCGTTAATCAAAATTTGTTCATTAAAATTGGAATATTTTAGTTACTCATTCGCAACATTAAAAATAATCGAATAATATTACCATTTATTCATTTACAAACTTTCAATTTCACACTATAAAGTCTATAAACTCTCAATTCACCAGCGCGGCACTCATGAATGTAGGGCTGGCAAGCTTGGGGCGGTGCCTCATTTGCTAATGACCCTGTTGCCGTGGCTTGTGGCAACCCTGTTACGCAGCGCTTTGACTTTACTAATTAATCTAGTTTTTGCTTTTTGGTTTTGTAATACCGTGTAGGTTATTACATTTTAGATACGTGTAGTTGAATTAACTAGACGAACTAAAACAGATTGGGTAAGTCCATCAACGAGCACAGATCGTCTGCAGTTTTCGTCCTTGTATAATAGCAAATGCTATTCAGCGCGGGAATGCTGACTGCGTGATGGGCAACCTGACTAATAAAAAAAAATGTCAAAACATTTTCTCGAAATAAGTGAGCTCTCGGTGAGCTCAACTCTCTCAAAGTGTCTCAAAGCGGATAGATTGAGTAAAAATCGTAGTTCGAACCTTAGCTAACCTATATTTCTGCGAGCCGTAAGGTTCTTTTTATTTTGCTACCTAACCTAACCTAACCTAAATTTTCGTATCATTAAAATATATATGTTTTTTTTAATCTATCTTTTCACGTGTAGATCTATATTATATAATAGTTACGATGAAGATTATTTTGCGTTCACATGGGCTTCCCTCAAATCTTTCCAAAGATCGTGACATTTTCTTCTCCAAATTGAACTTGCTACCAATTATTTCGTCGTCCCACCTGCAAAAGGGTCGCCCTCTCTTACTTGCTCCTTCTCTAGGGTACCACTTGGAAACTAATTTGGCCCATTTCTCTTTCTTGCTTCTGGTTAGGTGGCCCGCCCATTTCCATATCCTACATTTAAGAGATATTAACCACGCAATAATAACACTTCTGAAAAATATACATTTGTAATTTTGTACGGAGCCCTCGATGGGCGAGTCCGACTCGCACTTGTCAAGGTTTTTTTTAGTACCTAATTTTAATTAATTATATTTGACAAATACTTTAGCCGCTTAAGTTCATCCCGATATAAAAAGCGCCCTGTATAATTTTAATAGAAACACATTAGTAGAACTAATTTCGAAATATCGGAGCCTAAACCACAATAAATTTTAAAGTAAAATTCAAAGTTATTACCCTTTTAAAAGCAATAAATAATTTGCATAATAGACACCGAAAGCGATCCAGCGTACGCCATAAATATTCATGTTGTCTAATTCGTGATTAGACCTTTATTCTCAGCTCATTATTCAGGGAATAAAGTAGTTGAGAGCACATTATTTTGATTTAAAGTCTGGACAATAATGATCAGAGCCCGGATTTTTCACGGCAAAACAAAACACTATCGTAATCTAGCCAGTGGTAGAAACATTATTTTATCGATATCGATAATTATGTAGTAGAAGAAAAAACGTCACCTAATAAAATAAATATGAAGTTTGTATAAAATTATGTATTAGAAACAGATGCAATTTCTTCTTCGTAATCCACGTCAGAACACACATCAGCACATGGCATTTTATTTGTGAAATAGTGATAGTAGTAGATAATTATTAGTTTCTCAACATTCTCTGGGAGTAAACAGTTTCGTTTATCATTATAAAGCCATTTATGTATACTAAATGTACGTTCAACTTCACTTGACGTCAAGGGAGCAGATTTATAAAATTCATTTTCAATTTTGGTAATATTTTCAGATATTTCTCTTAAATTTTCATAATCAGGATTTCGTTCGAGCAAAGATTACTCCAATTTACGTAGCAACGAACAGTATCCAGAATGAGGAAGGATTCCGCAATGGACAAGGTCGAACATTGCAATACCTTATAGCGTTTTCGGAAGAAAAATACACTTCTAGTTTTAATAAAACTATAAAAAGGTTGTTTTGCACATTGTAAATTTTCAATAATGTAAAAATATATCGGCATGTTAATTTTATACCCATATGCCTAATAATACTCGATATCGATAAAATAATGTTTCTGTCACTGGCTAGATTACTATAGTGTTTTGTTTTGCCGTGAAAAATCCGGGCTCTGATAATGATCTATGACTTTTATAAATAGTTTAAAAAAATCTATTACTTAATTTTTAGCACACGATAGCAAACAATACAGCCTGCCTGGTGATAAGTAGACACCTTAGCCTAATGGACGCTTGCGCATGTAACTAGTTTATTAACCATGCCCCTTTTATATTTGTCTGTATAGATCATTTTAGCTGTGTTTACCTGTAAGTAGTTATACTCGTACATTAAGCATAAGACACTTTGCTATAAACTATTTGTAAGTATCAATGTAGGTAGGTCAAAGGTCAACATTGAAATATTAAAATATTAAAATTATTACAGTAGATAAAGTTCACATGTAAACGGTATTTCTTGTCATATGTTTAAAACATTTGATATATGGTAGAGAATGCCATCTGGCATTAAGCTCGCCATTTGTACATATATTTTTTGTATTTTGTGCAATAAAGTTTAAATAAATAAATAAAATAAAACGTTACAAGTACTTACAGCATTTTTTTTTATAACTTGGAAAACTTGTCATTTAAAATTTATATTATTGATCACACCGCGACGTCCTTCAAGTTAGTTGAACAAATCCATTATAGCCATTCAAGTTTCTTCTAATTACAAAAACCTTTTATCTCATTTGTTCCCTCTAATTACTTTCGTATCAAGTGATCCACCTCAAACCCTCAAAGCACTTCTAACAAGTTCCACTAATCCTAAAACGTCAACGTTTGTAACCTCTGAAAACACACAACTAGAAACACTTTCACGACCTCTAATTCCATTAAAACCACGGCATTGTAATTACGACTTTATCGATTTCACTTATGATTCACATTTGCTTGATAAGTTTCTATTTTTATTGTCAAAGTTTTATAACAAAAGGCCTGGAATCACAAACCGTTGGTATTGTTATATTAATGCACTGTGATGTAATCGGGATGGTTCCTTTAACTTATATTGCTGTTTTAATGTTTAATATCAATTTATTTATTCGCTTTATAATGTTGATGATTTATTTCGCGGGGGTGTTTACCTTCATCACTTTTTGACTCTATTTGAATGACGTTAAGGTCCAAAAGCAGTAAACATTAAATTTCCTCGTCGGTATATATCAGATACGTATTTATCGTGACAGATCCATGTAAATCAGTTAAATTTCACTAAATGACAAATCTCTCTGATGCGTAAGTATTTCACACAGTAACCAACTATGTTTGTTACATCACTAATAATTTTCATCAAATGCCTAGAACTATTCGTCTCACTGCCGGGCACAGGCCACTACTTTGGTCGAGAGGAATGGCCCTAAAGTCCTAACGCTACCCTAATAGGCATGGATTGGAAGCTCTACATAAACCTTTGAATTTCTGTTATCGAATATAAATAATACCAATAATTAGCCCAAGGTTTCAAATTAAGATAACAATTTGATTTGTGTTTCCTTTCGCGCCCATCCAGTTTAGCCCAACAGTTAGGTGGTAGAGGATTTCTTACGATATGAATTCTATCCATTGTAGTTCTTTAATTTCTGCAATTAAGTTCAAATGAATAAACAAAGCCTCTCAAAATAATCATATACATTAAGTGAAAAAAAAAACAAAAGAGTCGAATTGTAGAGAAGCTAATTATAACAAGTTTATTTTAGTCTAATTAAAAAGTTAATTATCGCAACACTGCTCCAGCTATTTCCGCCATTCTAGTTAACAACAATTTCCAGCACCACTGGTTCCACCCATTTTATTTATTTATCCTATACTATTAAATGAGCAATATTTGTATGTATATATTTGCAATCACGTTCTCGGAAACGGCTCTATAACGATTTCAATGAATTTTGGAGTATAGGGGTTTAAGGGGGCGAGAAATCGATCTAGCCAGGTTTCATGTCCGAGAAAATTCGTTTTCTACGTATTTTATCTATTTATACCCGACCAAAGCTCGGTAGCCCAGGGACTTTTATTTATTCATAATAATACAATGCAATCTTAGAGTACAGGCACCAAATCGCTTACACGCTAAAATAAACAAAAAAGATAAACATGCACAGGTAAACATGTCATAAATCATAATTATAATGTCATTCCAATAATTAAGTGCCAATTCAAAAATAGCCTAGCAACAAGTACGCCAAACGATCAGCGAACATGTTAGCGTCTTCGTGCTGAGTGAGCATTAGATGAAGCCATGTCAAAGCCGCGCGTGGCAGGCGCGTGGCTCGCGTAGCGCGTGGCTCGCGTAGCGCGCGGCTCGCGTAGCGCGCGGCTCGCGTAGCGCGCGGCTCGCGTAGCGCGCGGCTCCCGTAGCGCGTGCGAGCGGACCGCCTACGGTTACCCGACTTCCTTGGATTGGCATTTTCAAGAGATGGAGATCTTTCTGACACAACTTATCAATAATTATGATAACGCTATGACTTCTGAACTTAAATACGAGTACATAGAAAACATCCAAGACTCAGAAAAAAATATTCATGCTCAACACACAAATATTTGCCCTTGCCGGGATTCGATACCTTCAGATTCGTAGGCAGCGTCACTACCCACTAGGCTAACCCGATCGTCCATTTCATGTTAACATTAATAATAGAGTGTCTGGATAGTATACCATCAAATGATCTTAATGAAGTGATTATTAAAAATAATCTCAAAATCATATAACGTTTTGCCATACTAATATTGTACCTAATATAGGTACTTCAAGGCAGATAGACCTCCTGACGGTAAATAGACTATTCGAACGACAGCAAATACGGGTCCGAAGTTAAGTTTGATGCGAACACAGGATTCAACGATTTAGTCTCGACTATTTTTTATTCGGTTTACGGGTGACGTAATTAACACGAACTTTATAGATTATCCTCAAGTACGTGGCTTTGAGTTCAGTTTAGCAAATAAACGATTTTCTAACAAATGAAGTACTGGCCAGCAGTTTTACAAGAACAGCGCCCCTATTCTCATTTACAATCATTCGGTCATTCATTTAAGTAAGAAGGATGATCGTCACCTAACTTTTCGAACGTACGTTAGGACAATTAAACTGTAATTTCATAAATAAATATTAGCGGACAATCATACACAAACGGAACTAATTAGTAAGTTCAACAAGGCTTGTGTTACGGGTACTTGACGACGATATATTTTTCCATACAAAAAATTACATTTTCATCACACTTGCTCGTAAAGGGCTTCATAACGCGCAGGCATACAGAGCTGCAATAGCCTTCATTACGCCCATGGACGTAATGGGTTTTTTTCTTAAATTGTATCTGTCACTCGAGTCAGTTATAAAGCAAGGAGGTTTTAACTCAAACACGATGTTTGAAAACGTATTTATAAATAAATTTAAACGTAAAAACACGAATAAAATATGATTAACAGAATGATTTAAAGATTGAAAAACTTAAATGTAGCAATTTAGTGTCAGTGCAAAATATTTTTAACTGTGATTTTAAATCGTGGCTGTATGCGGAACGGTCTTTGCTCTAAGCGCCTCACGTCAAATTCAACAAAATGGACGACTGACATTTTGTAGTTTTTATTACGATTAGTAACAATTTAGTTAAAAATGTATTGCTTTCCTCGGAAATGTGATGAAAAACATTGTATGCGACACGTACGGTAAGATTGTTAAGAGTGTTAATCATATCTTACCGTACTTGTAACACAATCGACCAGCAATAATATGATACTTCTGAATCATTTGTCATGCTAGTGCAGAGCATTTTAAGTTCCTTTTTTAAATAAAACACTTTTAAACGAACCATAAAACGGAGGCGTAGCTAGTTTTACATAAATTAAAAAAGGAAACAATTTTTCTCCACGGCTTCAACGCTAACAACCATTATCAGCACGCAATGTACAACAAAACAGCATTTCTCTCAGAATTGCCTTAGAAATGAGCGTTCCCTCTCATAACATCTTAACACCCACATCGCGTTGTTACATTTTGAACCCAAAGCTGAAAACCTAAAGTTTATTTTCGAAAAGTGGATTTATTGATTTAAAGGAGAAAATTGGGCCGTTGTATGTTTTATTCATGGGCGATGGCCACGCGAAGAAAATACGTACCTGAAGCCTGATAACAACTAATGAGAGCGTTTATTTTGGTTGTTTTGTAGCTCAAAGGAATAAAAGATAACTTTGGTGCAATACCTACATACTAAAATATATTGTACTTTTTAGTTTCTAGCTGCCCACGTGGTTCCGCACTGGTGAATGCATTTTGGAAATCGGATGAGTAGTACCGGAGATTTCCCCTACTTTAAGATTACAATGCCCATATAGGTACACATTTTCAAGCCTACATGACACAGTGGGTACAGAAGAAGATAGTAAAGGAGTCAGTCACGCAAAAAGGAAAATGTTGGCTCCGGGTCCTGTATTTTTTCCCCTAATAATCTATATATCCTTCTCAGTCTTTGCTTCCCAAAAATATATTCAATTATTTTTTTAGATTTCCTTTGTTTAATTTGATTATAGAACGTAACGTAATTTAAAACTAATATCGGAACCGCTTGGTTAAATTTATATACCTAGTGTTTTTTTTGTATGCGGTCTCAGAAGATATGATGATATTGATAATTGTTGGATCAATCTTATTAATAAAATCCTACCATTTCTTTAAACGAATTTTAAATACACGATCCAATTAAAGAATGTTCTTTATTTTTTTTTTATATTGTATTTGGGTTTCATAAATTGTAATGTTAATTAAAGTGAAAATTTAATTTTGCAAGGTTTGTTGCGATAATAAATAACAAAGCAAAATGGAAAAAAGGCGAGCCGAATTTGGTAAGCAGGATTCCGTCTTTACTTAAACAACATATCTCTATATTTCCACTTGAATTTTCAGTGTTTTAAGTAGCACCGAAATTTCATGTGTCCTGCTTACCCCTTTTTGGTGTTACCCACTCACTTTATTTTGGCAACGGGAGCTACCAACTTTGTACCTCCCACAAATTATGGCTTTTTCTTCTTCCTGTGCCTCTTCCCAATATTTGTCGGCCCTCCTCCTTGTCATGGCCAGATCGGTCGATCCTGGGTTGTCTCTACTTTCAACTGGGCCTGTTATGGTGGACCACCACGTAGCAAGCGGGCGACCTTTGCCTCTCTTGTTGCCCGGTAGTGCGAGGACTTTCTTCACGACATGTTCTTTGTCGCGTCTACTGACATGCCCGGGGTATCTTCTCAGGGTTGATCATATAACTTCCTCTGATGTGTTCCTTACAGATTTTATTGAGTCTCGTTACAACGGCCGCCTTTCCAGCATCTTTATCTCTTTGACATGTAGTTTTTTGTTCAGGCGCTGGATTGATCGCCGAGCATTCGGCATCGTACACCATAGCAGGTCTTACAGCAGTTTTGTTAGCCTTGCCGTTAGTCTCCAAGCCAATCAGTTTTCGGCCATCTAGATAGACGTCCGCTTTGCAAGTTTCCTTTGCAGATTTCTTTCACTACAACGGTCCAACGGGTCAATTTAGGCTATCATTTGAAAATCAAGTGAATCAAGTCAATCTCATTATCTATTCGAGCAGCCGGGCAAAATGAAATAGGTTTGAAAACAGCATTGAAGACTCGGTTGGCCCCCATTGCCTTTTTTTTTTTTTTTTTTTTTTTTTTTTTTACGTTGGGGGAATGCTTTGACGCACCGTCCGCCCGGTCGGGGGGGACCGGGCGGGTGTGTGGGACTCCCGATTCCGGAACAGAAGGCCCGGACTACCCACTAAACCCCCAACGATTGTCCAACCTTGTCGCTTCCGAGGAGGGCCAAAGGTTCGCTTGACGCATTCTACTTTGGCCCTCGCGACTGGCCCGTTTGTGCGGGCACGACCAGGGAGAGCGCCCCGGGACAATATCGGGGCGCTGCAATCCCGTGGGTTTATTGGACGGCTAGGGTCCCCCGACCCTGCCAGCCACCCACTACGGCGGCGGGAGCAAATGCGCATAGCGACGGCGTGCGCGCCCCGCTCTCCGTCTGCGGATATTAGGGGCGGAAGGGTCATTCTCCCGCTCTCTCTCCGCAGCCTCCTTCTGTGCCATTACGGACTTGCAAAAGGAGGCCATAGCTTCCCATGACCTCTCACTGTCGAGCATTGTCGATATAATGGTCGGCAGAGAAAGGTCATTTCCCACTATAGCGACCAAATTGTGCCGCTGTGGCCCCCACGCCAAGCATACCTCCAGTGTGTGGCGCACATCGTCTACTGCTGCGCCACACCCATGGCAGCGGGGGCTTTCCTCTCGACCGGCGACTCGGTGCAGATACTCCCCGAAGCAACCATGCCCTGTGAGTACCTGCACCAGGTGGAAGTTTAGTTCGCCGCGTTTGCGGTCGACCCACCTCTCAAAGTGGGGCAAGATTGCCCCTATTGTTTGTTTGCCGGCCGTGCTCACTTCGAGATCTGCCCTCCATCTCGGAAGAAGGGCGGCCATTGCTGCGTCCCGAAGCCCTTCCACCTCCCTTTGGTTAGGATGTTCTCCCCTGGCCCTCAGGTCCGCACGGTATCGATATACCTCGGCTAGAACTTCCGCTTGTAGTTCCCAGGGCGGATCTCCTGCCAGTAGTGTGGCAGCCGCCCAGGAGACTGTGCGGTACCCCCTGCACGCCCTCACACTTATAACCTTTTGCGGCCGTCTTAAAAGCGTCTTGTTTTTAGGCGTGAGAGCATCCATCCACACAGGCGCCCCATATAGTGCCATGCTCCGGACGACTCCAGAGTAGAGGCGCCTGCAGGGGGACTGAGGGCCTCCTTGATTCGGAAGCAGCCTTCCCAGCGCTGCTGCAGCACTTACCAGTTTAGGGGCCAGCTGAGTGAAATGTGCCCCGAAATTCCACCTAGCGTCGAGGGTGAGGCCGAGGTACCTCATGTTGGTCCCTACCTCAATGGCTGTCCCCATGACGGTTAGCCGCGCTCCTCGTGGTGGGCCTTTGCGTGGCCCGTGGAAGAGGACCACCTCCGTTTTACCGACGGCGACTGTGAGTCCCAGGAGGTTGATCCTCTCGATGACCATTGTGGCTATCATCTGCCCTAATCGCGCAGCCTCGTCGTAGTTCCGTCCCCGGGCCGTGACAAGCGTATCGTCAGCATAACAGATCACGCTGGTTCCGGGGAGGAGCGGGCCGCGCAAGAGCCAGTCGAAGCCAACGTTCCACAGGACCGGTCCCAACACAGAGCCCTGCGGAACGCCGCAACCCACATGTCGGTGGTGAAGCGCCCCATCTGGACCCTCCCAGCGAACCACTCTGTCGTGAAGGTAGTCCTTCAACAGCCGCCGGAGGTACGTTGGTACTCCATGATACCGGAGTGCCTCCATAATCGTCTCGAAAGGCAGGCTGTTGAACGCATTCTTTACATCCAAAGAGATTGCAAGGACTACCTCCCTTCCCTCTATTGCCTCTTTGGACCGGACTTTAAGGGCGGTTAGAGCGTCAATCGTTGACCGTGCCGCTCTGAAGCCATATTGGTTGTTAGAGAGGTCCGGTCCGACTTCCTCCAAGTGACGGACGAGGCGGTTTGCCAGGATTTTCTCCAGCATTTTTCCTACCTCGTCCAGCAGTACAATAGGCCTGTAGGCTGCGGGGGTTCCAGGCGGGCGACCATCCTTCGGGATCAGGGCGAGACGGCCCTCTTTCCATATTTTCGGGAAGTGTCCGGCACGGAGGCATGCGTCGAACACTGCCCGAATCCATTCTTGCATCTCTTCCGCTGCAATCAGGAGAACTTTGCCCGGGACTCCATCAGGACCCGGAGCCGTTTTGCGCCCCTTCAGCCGTAAGAGAGCCACACCCATTTCCCCGTCCCTTATGGGGGGAACATTTTCCGTACTTTCCTCCTCCGACAAACGCGAAGACGGAGCCATTACGGGAGGCAAGTGTCCGGTTGGATCCGGGAACAGTGCCTCTACAACCTGTTTCGTCACATTTGGGTCCAGGGACTCTGTAGGTGGCACGCCTGCAGCACGGAGTTTTTTCCGCGCTGCGCGATATGGGCGTCCCCAAGGGTCCCTATTAAGGTCCCGGAGGAGTTCCTCCCTTGCAGAGGCTTTCGCTTTGCTTATCGCCAACTGCAGCTCCTTTTTTGCCTCGCGGTAATTACTCCACAGTTGGGTTTCCGCCTCTGTCAACTCTCCGTTCTGACGGCGGCGTCGTCGACGATAGCGTGCGAAGGCTCGTCGCGCTGTGTTAGCCCGCGCCCTGAGGTCAGAAATTTCCACTGACCACCAGTAGACTTGGCGGCGTGGGGCGTGCCGTCTGGCCCTCGGCATGGCCGCGTGGCATACTGCGGTTAATGCAGTCCGAAGGCGATTAGCCAGTATGTCGACGATGGAACCATCTGTCACCGTCTCGCTATTTGTTGCCATCCCGGGAGTCTGCCAACGCTGAACTATTGCGGCTTCTTTGGCAAGTTCTCGATCCAACTTCGTGAGAGTCCAGCGGGGAAAGTTACTGGGCCCTCTTGGAGGGGCTGCCAGCCCTGCAGCGGACACCTCGAACCGGATGTAACGGTGGTCCGACAAGGTTTCCGCCTCTTCATCTACCCTCCACATTGCCTACGTTATCCCAAAAACATTGTTGACCAGGAAAATGTTTAATGGAACATAAATAAACAGAAAAGCCATCTCATTAAAGTTGTTTGTGTTGCTTTAAGATGTTTTCCTCTCACTTCGAAATTGGAATACACTGTTATAATCTATATTAATAATATAAAGAGGAAAAGTCTGTGAGATTGTAGGTAGGTAGGGTAATCTCCGGAGCCGCTTATCCGATATCAAGAATTATTTCACCTGCGTATAGAATGGACTTTCTGAATTGTTACAGCCTATATTTGATACCACGGATTTCCCTGCGTTCTTTGCAATACGCGGGCGAAGCCGCGCGCAGCTAGTTGAATATAAATTAAAGATGAACCCCACACAACAAACATAGAAATTAAGATCTCACATGCACAGGCCTTAAAACTCTACTACTCTTTGCACAGGTTACGAACGTGCGTCCAGACTCACCATTACCTAAGATAAGAATAGAGGCGGGCTTCTATTCGTATCTTAGGTAATGGTGAGTCTGGACCTTTACCCATCTGTTTAATGAACAAAAGTAATTTTATATCGAATTAAGAACATTAAAAAAATACTTCGCTAATGGGTTGTCTAAAATATCCTTTCTTTTAATTTGAACTCAATAGTTTTACGATCACATTTTATAAGGTAGAAGTACTAGTGCCCGACGCGGTACTAGTACTCGACGAATATAATTTAACTAGCGAATAATAAACTAAGATTGATCACGACATCATTTTTAAGTTACTAAATGTTAGTGACTTCAATATTTCTTATCACAATTTCAAGACAAATAACTTATTTATGAGTTATGAACATATTTGTTAAAACCAGCTGCCATCAATTGGGACAATGAGTTAAACCTTCAAGTCCCAATAAATGTCAGTGTGTCATTCATGACATTTGTACTGAAATGACATTTATTGGGACTGCCAGCATAACCGCCTGCCATTTACTCGTACATTCGGATTGATTATCTAATTCTTATATTATCAGGATTTTTTATAAGATCACCATATGAAACGAATTCCATATCAGTAACTTGAGTAAATACCTTGTCTCCCAAACCGTATGAAACTGTTTAATACATCTTAAATGAGCATAATATCGTGATTCAAATAAGTATTTTCTGTTGACATGTCGGGCACTAGTACTTCTACCTTACTAAACTATGATGAAAATGGTTCATTCAAGTATTCAAGGTCCAGAATATGTCTTATTCTCACGGGAGTTTTCTACATATTTTATACCAATCGAACTAATCAAAACGTTGCAGATTTACGTTTCGTAGCGCAATCGCAATGCACAACTTAAATTTACCGAGTGCCGACATCGAGTCCATTTTGTGAATGTTGCTATGGCAACGTTCTCACTTTTGGAATGGCTCGTAAATATGCAACAACTAATTAGGTCCCAGAATTATACTACATCAGGATACGCCGTTTTATTACTAGGAACAGAGCAGTAAAGTCTCAGGGCCACTAATTAGTACGAACTTCAACGCTAGCATGATAAACAGAGTGAGTACCAGGATAGCTACGCGTACGGTGACGTTATAATGATCTACACACGTATTTGTGACAATGCAATTTATTCAATATGACATTAAATTGGCTATATGACATTTAAATAATTTACTACGATAAAACAATGTATAATAACAGTAAAGTAAAGTAAAGTAAAGTAAAGTTTATTTGTAAAACATAGGTAACAAAGATGGTACAATGGTTATATGTGTATCACTATGTCTGGCCATTAGGCATACAAATTTGCAAGCAGCATGCATTACATATTACATATTATATACATATAACAGACAATAACAATATACCATTTACAATGTGAATGTATGAAAACAAGCATAACATTTCTCTTCCTAGAGTAAATAACTCAATGTACAATAAAAGCGCATACATCACTGCCATAAAAGTATTTAATTTCCTTCCAATATATATTAAAATGCTTGAAGGAAAAGAATTTAAAACTAAGCTTAAAAGTTGGTAAATAGATAGAGAGTTCTACAATGTAAATGAATATTTTTTAAATGCTCATAGGTAATTAGCAATGATTATATTTTACTAAATAATGTAATAAGTAGTTGTTTTAACCATTTTAGGCTATCCTATAAACATTGTACGCCCGTAGCGGGTAGCTGTGGATACTTTGTACTACCATGTCAACTTTGTACACTCTACTTACACAGTTAGGTATACAAAAAATATTCCTATTTCTATTTCCTACCATTATGAATTAATTTATGTATCTAAACCTAATTATTTATAATTAGAGCGTACCTACTGTAAAATAACCTATAACAATTGTTATCTATAATTTTTTCATTTCAATGACATTCCTTAGTGCCATATCACTCATACATTACTTAAAGTGCTCACAAAAACAGGCCTAGTGCGAATTGTTATGTTGTTAAAATAAACGTACAGGTACGTTTATTTTAACAACGGCAATTACCCATACATTTTATATGGGTAATTGCCGTTACGAAACTGTAAATGCTTTAAGTCGTAGATTAGATTAAGGCTCTTAACTATGTACAATTTTTTTGCCAACCACCAGAGGTCTGTGGGAAAATTTAAGTTAATATAATAATGTAATGTCCAAAGCTAACATGCATGTGGAAAATTAAACTATAGGGAAATTGAGCGATTGATAAATTAATAAACTCGGGAAAAACGAGAATGGGGATCATGCTAGGGGAAATTATATTTTGGGTAACGCACCTATACATTCCGACACATAAATATTTTGTTCATGCGAGCGCCTTTTCTCTTTTTGTCGTGCTAATCGCGCTTATGCTAGCACCGTGGGGACCCCAGATGTTACCTTGTAATTTGTGGTTCTTGGTATACCCACTGAACCGCAATTTTGTATCGCAAGTTTACGGTCATTTCAAATTACAAAAATATACCTTTAAATGTGGGAAAAGATTAACAAACGTGGCTTATTCCGATATATTTAACCCTCGTACCTATGTTCAAAATATCATTATAATTTTGTTGTACTATTTTCTTGAACCCACTCCTATATTAAACTTGGCTACGCCTAATGTATAGGTACATAGTGTGCGCGGGTTATAAGAAGTTTAAACACTCGAAATTGTCAAGATAGTTCGAAATATTAAGAAGTAACACCCACCGTGTGGTGTAATAACTTCATCTTCGAATAGTGTATTCTCGCTAAAACCATCACAACCACACGGAAATCTAATCGAATTTGGAATTTCAAAACAATCTCTTGAGGAACAGAGAGGGAATGCGTTACTTAAGTCCCAAGAGCCTGCCGAGGTAAACAGCGGGCGCAAAATACACAATATTATGAAGACGTACCCGGTCCGTATTTTGCGAGATAAGGGCATATTTTACATTTTCGCTCGCCCATTGATCCGGGCTTTGGCCGAGTTTAGGCACAGATCAAATTAGACCCTTTACTTTCCCATTGGATAACTTTTTTGTATTCCAGTATGGTAGCTTATAGTGAACAGTTCACTTGATAAGGCATTTTGACATTTGCTACTTCAGGAGTGTCACATGGACCATGGTAGAAAAAAAACAAGGTAAGTCTTTCTCGTGATAGCCCGTGACGTCAGCGTTTCTTACTTACGTCATCAGCATCTTTAAAATGGCGGCCTGTTGGTGTGTTGCCACTGTGTGAAAGTACACTAACCGAGTGAATTGCATTACTTCACTTAATTGATTTTAATCAATATTTACGTCATTGTGGCACTCTTTGGGGGAGGCCTATGTCCAGCAGTGGACATCATTCGGCTGATATGATGATGATGATGAATATTTACGTTGAACTAATATTTTTTGTGTTACGTAGGCAAATACATCGTCGGGAATGACTTACTTTGTTTTGTTCTACCATAACATGGAAGTTATTTTACAACCGGAGTTTTCGCTGGAGCAAAATTACGGAGCATTTTATTTTACAACGGGAGGAAAATTTTACCTCTGACGCCTTACATTGCGGCCTTAAGAGACTTGTTGACTTATGGTCGATATACAAGCCCCTGGTTGATTTCACAAAAAATCTAGCGTATCAAAATCCATATTCATGCTCTCGTCAAAAGATTTTTTTTCCAGACTTTTGTATTGAAACATTGGTTTACTTTTAATTACGAAACAGTTTCGTAATTAAAATGTGGAATATACCCCACAATTTAACTGTAGGTACCATTGATTATTATATTATACAGTTGCGCGATAACCAGTTCGGGTTTAGACCCGGGCTGTCAACTGAAAGTGCTATACTGTGTTTAAAGCAGACTGTTAGGTATTACACAGACAGAGATACGCCGGTTTATGCGTGCTTTCTCGATCTGTCGAAGGCATTTGACCTGGTATGCTATGATTTACTTTGGAGAAAGCTAGTGGATATGAAAGTACCGCCGGAGCTCATATCCATTTTCAAGTTCTGGTACAGGGAACAGGTCAACAGCGTTCGATGGGCGGGGGCTCTTTCGGATCCGTATGGATTGGAATGCGGGGTGAGGCAGGGAGGGTTAACCTCACCAAAGCTCTTCAATCTATACGTCAATTCTCTGATTGCAGAGCTCGGCAACACTCATGTCGGCTGCCATGTGCAAGGCGTGTGCGTTAATAACATTAGCTACGCGGACGACATGGTGTTGCTGAGCGCGTCGCCCTGTGGTCTCGTTAAACTCATAGCGATCTGTGAGCGGTACGCCATCGCTCACGGCCTCAAATACAACTCCACCAAGAGTGAAATGATGGTTTTTGGAGTCAGAGGAAAAAGTGTGGCAGCTCCCACGTTAAAACTGGACAATAGTCCATTAAAAATGGTATCCCAATTTAAAGACCTTGGTCACATGATTTCCTCTGACCTCAAGGACGGTGCCGATATTAAAAGGGAGCGCAGCGCGCTGGCTGTTAGAGCAAACATGGTCGCCCGCAGGTTTGCCCGTAGCTCAACTGCTGTAAAGCTGACATTATTCAGAGCATTTTGCACGTCTTTCTACACGGGTAACCTGTGGGCGGACTATACGCAAAAGCAGTACAGCGTCTTACGAGTGCAGTACAATAATGCATTTAGGGTGCTGATGGGGCTGCCTCGATACTGCAGCGCGTCAACAATGTTCGCGGAGGCGCGCGTCGATAGCTTCTCGGCCATCATGCGCAAGCGAGCCGCCTCGCTACTGGGGAGGGTGAGGGCCAGTACCAACAGCATCCTAGCAATGTTTGCAGGCAGGTGGGATGGGGCTTACATAAACCACTGCACTGCGCTCCACGCCGTATCATAAGGTTTTGTTAACACCATTATGTAATTTTTTTTTTTATTTTTTTTTGATGTGTATTTTAATTTAATTTGATTTTATTTTATTTTTATTTTTATGTGAATTGTGGACCGATGTTGTCTGGAAATAAATGAATTTATTTATTTATTATTATTGATAAAGACCAAAGCACAAAGAAAAAAATTAATGCCATGCGCCTAGCAAACCAAGAATCGAACATAAGTGGCCTTTTCACGGCTTTTAGTCGGTAGAAATACTAGCTGTGCTGTAATATTCTGATTCTAAATGAGAAAAAGAGCAAATGGATACTAAGTATATAGTAGATGTCAGGAGATCATTGTCTTTTCCCGCATGAGTAAACTCTCGTTATTTGCTTGTCTTTTGTTCTAAATTCCATCTATGGTAAAGAGTAAGTATCTATAAATAATTTATGATTCAATCATATCAGCAGCCGCAGTTCGTCCGCCGACAGTTGGTCCATTTTTGACCGCAAACATAAGCAACAGACAACATACAATTGGACCACAAGTTCAAAGATTATATACGTAATCAATCACCTTTTGTATTGTATGTATCTTGCCTGAGCCGTCACAACGAATTTCAAGCTTTTACAAAATTATATAGGGTAAATACAAGCGAAAGTCTTTTTCTAATGAATGGAGTTGAAAATAAATGTTTTGCTTGAAATAGTTGTTACGCAATGAGCCTCTGACTGTTTATAAGTTAGTTCGCCAAGCGGTTTACGCTACAGACACAGCACAGAAATACGTAAAACATCACATTCTAAGACGTACAAGTAAATTATTCATTCAGATATTCCGTTTCCTCCAAACAAAATGTGCAAAATCTTTAGGTAAGCAAATCACACAAATCGAATCTCCTGGGCACATATTCACAACGCTTACATATAACCACCTTCAAGTAATCCAGTTTATACCTGTCCTGCAATCACGTATATTTGTTAGAACATGGGTCAGATTATGGTGGAGCAAATGATGAGACGAGTAGGCGTATGTTTTAAATAGTATCGTCGAAGCCAAACACTTGGTAAATTGATTAAATCGGAATTGTTGGTGAAACAAATACTTGTCTTGGAATTAAGTCGAATGTGATCGGTGTGGTCGGAATCGGTCAAGTGGAACGCAAATATGGCCAGGGTCGGAATGATTGAATGAATAAAGAACAATAATTGAATTATTCGATGTTAAGCATACCAATAAAGACAGAATTTATTGAGAAAACATTTGAGTCATTGATCTTTCTTCGTATTGATTTAGTTGAGTTAGTTGGTATTTTTTATTTAGCACATCTGTCCAAAATGTTTAAACATGTTTTACATTGCAATACCGATACTCTCATATTTTTACCTGTAATGAAGTAGGTATATCTGTAAATTAGGTAGGTATGTACAGTACCTAACAGACAGTTGTATGGATTTGGAATATTGCAACTACTTATTACAAGCTTTTATTTAACTTGTTTATAATATAGATGACAATATAATATTTGGTACCATCAAGTTAATCTGATAATGTTGCCTGAATTCTTTATCACCCAATCCCTCGAAAGCACACGGATTGACAACAATGTTAGTTTTTGTTTTAGGGCTTAAAACTAAATATTCATCCATCACGTTTGATTACATCGTACAGTTTTATGATATCAATGGTGTAGCGATTTATATTAAATATAAATCGCTTCATTAAATTGTAGGATTAAATTTTAATCTTACACAAGATGGCTTTATTGCTAAGGATTCTCGGGAACCAGGAAAAGTGCAGAAAACTTAGTAAAGAAGGAAAATCCAGATCAAAGATCACAGCTATATTAAATTGAGAAAGTTCTGAACAGTAAGTATTGGTAACGTAGGAAACGATTTTGTTAAGAAGCTCTTCATAAAAAAGTATCAGGTATTTAGGTAAAAGTAATCAATGGATAGATTTGAATATTGTTTTAAACTCGAAATTCATATTTTTCAATATCGTTGCTAAGCTCAAAAGTCCTATAAACTTAATTTTTAAAGATGATATTTCTTAAAAACGAACCCTTTTCCCCGCGTTCTGAAAAAGTATCTAATAAGGCAAATTTTTTGATATTTCGATGTAGGTATATATCGGTGCTATTGACTTTAACTTATCGAATCGAATGTTTATTAGCGCCATCTGTTGGAAATAAGTAAAGGACAAGTGCTACACTAATGTTTTAGTTGGGTAGCTTGCTACACGAGTTACAACGCCATCTAGTGGTGGCACTCTGTGAATCAGGTGATCGTTAGAGAGGTCGGTTGGGAGGTGGTTTTACTTTCGCTCGAGCCGCCGGCCTGTCTACACGTCCGCTGAGCTGTATCATGATCACACCTGAATCACTTTATTAATTGGTTTGTGTTTGTTTTTATCTTTTATGATACATTTCTATTAGAAGTTAGTTTATGGATATATTCGACTTATAATAGTGATAATTTAATAATTAAAATTTCTAGGGCATTTGTTAGTTTTGTTTAAAATTTAGATAGGACAAAGTGCAAGTGGAATCTGGGTTACGCGTACTATTCCAATTGTTATTTTAAGGATTTCATCATCAGCATATCAGCCGAAAGACGTCCACTGCTGGACATATATGCCTCTTCCAAAGGGTACCCAAGTGTATTAAAATATAATGAAAACGGGGGACTCGCGTCTTTAAGGTTGAAAATCACTCGACATACTTCAAACCGATTCCCAAATGACCGCTCCTGCGCCACCCGTATCCAGTGGACTTCCGTGAAGGTATCAGGTCATCCGTCCACCTTTTGGGGGGTAAACTGCGCCTTCCTGTAAGTGGTTAATAATTCGGATAGTTATTCTCAATTCTGCAACTAAAGTGTTCAACCCAGAAAGCTTTCATAAAACTATAAAAAAACCTTAGCCCGCTTTGAATTGATACCTATAAGGAAGACACGCGTGCTACCTCATTATGCTAGGGCACGCATTAGTTAAAACGAAGGCCAAACCACTTTCAAGGAACCCATTCACTGTCCAAGCTACATACATATGTAAATCAGCGGACAAGGTTCATGCGAATGTGAAATATGCATATTATTGTGTAGAAAGGTCAGGGCGGTAGTAAAACGGGCTGCATAGTCGGGTTGACTGGTGGTGCAAGTAAGATACTAATATTATAAAAATAAAATGGTTTACACTATCCCTTTACCTAGGACTCATCTCATCATCATATCAGCCGAAAGATGTCCACTACTGGACATAGGCCTCCCCCAAAGAGTGCCACAATGACCGGCCCTGCGCCACCCGCATCCAGCGGACTTCCGCGACCTTTACCAGGTCATCAGACCAACTCGTGGGGGGTTTACCCTCGCTGCGTCTGCCAGTACGAGGTCACCACTCGAGAACCTTTCCACGCCAACGGCCATCGACCAACAACAACCAGTATAAGATACTAAAATTATAAAGAGAAAAAGTTTTATACTATCCCTTTACCTAGGAATCGCCTATACTAATGATATACTTTAACAAGAAAAGTCTGTGAGATTGTATTAAAGGGCTATTACAGTTACTGTACATTTAAGTGCAATTATCTTAATTGCAATTACAGTGGAAGTACATTTTGCCAAACGATAAATAAACAAATAAATACGACGTGGATTACTTACTTTGATTCGGGGGTGACTTTGATCAAATTCGTTTTTCTCCGAAGTCATTGTTTTTACTTGTGGGTGAAATGTGGCAGTAAATATATTAGTGTTCTATTTTGCTGTATACTCGATTAAATCTTCTTAATTTCAAACAGTTCTGATTTTATACTTCATTCTAAATGATCAAAGTTTTTTTCCTAAAGTAACCCCGCTTTACGGTACGTCACTTTCCAGTAAAACCAATCTTAAAAATGCACGCCCTCCCTAATTGAAACTGACAATTTACGATATTTATTGTATGTTACAAGTTCAGATGTTCAGAGAGAATATTGTGAGAGAATATATTTATTGCACTATTTAGATAGTGTAAGTATCTAATTCTAAAGTACCTATTCCAATTTTACTTTCCAGCACAGTAAACCATGCCGATTAGTGGAGTGGCGTTCAATTCAATACTACTACGATACCGGCTTGTATGCCATCAGAGACGCTGTCCTCCCCTTGACACTTACAATACGCGCTACATAAGTTCACGTCTCCGACGTTAGACTCAAGTCGCCCCTTGCACACCTGTCGAACCATTCTGATACCTCTGCGACGCAAACTTATGTGGCACGGACTTTACCACTGTGTATGTAATCCCTGAGCAAATTCATTTATTTATTTTAAGACACATATATTTATACAGTATTTCACCAAAACGCTTACATAAATCATCATTATTATCAGCCTGTAATTGCCCACTGCTGAGGAAATATTATACGAGAAACACTAATACATGACATAGGAATAAGCTATCACAAAATAAATGGAACTAACTCCGATTACCCTAGTAGGTATGAAAGGCAAAAAAGACTAATAAAATTAGAAGTAAAAATTCGCTCGCTAACCGCTAGTGACTTGAGTTTGATAAATGACACACTGACCCCGTATTTTTCACAGTGAAATTAAATTTCTCCCTCTCCGAATAAACAAAATTGCTTATTTTCTGTTGTCTCATGGCATTCCGTTTACGGCTCGGGCATGGCCGTTTCAGAAATATGTTGATTAAGAAACCATAGATATTCTTAATTGCTTTTGATTTTCTATCTGTGGTTATTGTTGACTTTTTCTGTATTGCTATTTTTGTTGATTCAAATATAAAAACTTTAGATATCCTACCCTGAATATGGTTTTTTTCTGTAGCTATTATTGACCCTAACAACACCTAGGAGATTTGCAGTCTGCAGCAAATAGGTAAATTTTAATTATTTCAGGCTAACCTGTACATAAAAGATTTCACCCTGAAAGCATACTAAACTTAAGTACTTCAAACGTACTTTATACGTAGTTAACTAGCTGCCCGCGCGGCTTTGCCCGCGTATTAAAGAACGCAGGCAAACCCGCGGGATAAAATATAGCCTATAACCATCCAGAAAGTCCATTCTACACGCAGGTGAAAGAATTTTTGAAATCGATTAAGCGGTTCCGGAGATTACCCATCACATACAAACGTATAAACTTACAAGCTACAATCTACGTAGCAGTATTTTCCTCTTTATAATCATTAGAATAGATAACATAATAGATTAAAATAAATTAAATTAACATTATTTATTTACCAAAAATACACTTAAAAATACATTTACCAAATAAACGTTATATCCGTCAGACGCCAAACTAGGCTGAGCCTGTATCTTGGCTGTCTGCGAGTGCGATTTACACGAAATAATTAAAATATTACCATTTTGCAGTACAAAACACTAACTTCTGTTGTTATATGTTTAACTCTAATCTCTGCAAAGAATCACATCAAGTATTCCAATTTTAATCATTTAAGTGCCTGATAAAGTACCTGTCATCTAAAAAAGCAGTTTGCCTTAAGTTCGATTTAATAACGTCTCTGGCATATGCTTTGACGAGATAACGAAAGATTTTTAATTTAAATTTTGTCTGTCTAAATGGCGGTTCCAATATTATTTTTATTGAAATTGTGGACTAATATTTAACAGAATGTTTCTTTGTAAAATTCTGCATATTTGTCTTGTTGTCTTACCGAATAATAACTTGTGGAATTGGTTGTATGCTTGTTTTTTACACATTCACAGGATACGATGCGAGCATTCTTTTTTACTTTGGGCCACGGCAGATTGGGGTTTCGTTTTTTTTTTTAAACTAGGTATTTACTCTTTCTTGTTTATGATTTTTTAGTTTTTCGTATAGTCCGTCCAAAATATTATGTATTTCTTGTTTTGTTTTTAATACATAGGTTAAGATGATATTTTAATGATTGATTATTTAAATTAATAATTGTAGAACTGTTAATGTTTTTTTCTACTCCTGTACTTCTATCTGTCATTTACATAGTCACGAACACTAATATAAAGACATACAAAATAAGTTTGCAGAAAAGTCTATACTCTATTCCCCATAACAGTACGGCACAACCGTGCTGTTATGTCGCCAAAACGATACGCTTAGCAGCCATACGCTTCTAAACCTATACATTAGGTACTACCAACTTAACAAACCACTGAATGTTTTTACTTTTTAGAAATTTTTGAACTAAAGGCATTGCTGCTAACTTAGGAAAAACCTTTATTCTTAATATGGCAGTACTGGCAAGTTGACATCAATTAAAAACAAAGTTAACCATAGACACCCATTTGTCTCATTTTCATGTTTCCCGAATTCCCGGTTATTTTATAAATTGTTGTTTGAGTTTGCGGCCGTTGTGTTTGCTACAAAATAGTTGGTGTTTCTCAAAAGTAATAAAAATGGATGACGATGAAAATATTGCTTCTACACCAGAAGAAATACACCGGCAGCCCACAAGCAGTGACCGAAAATTTGTTGCCTACTAAATCTCGGCACCTATACGACAAAGTTTAAGAAAAAATTATTCTTTGTTTAATTTTGCATTTTATTCCATAGTAGCTAGTCGTAGAAAAAGTATTGTATGCAACGTTGTATAACTAAGTCAAAAAACGCTCGTGGCGTCTTTCTTTACAATGTTCGCCTTCGGCTCACATTGTAACCCACGCCACTCGCCTTTTTTGACCTCTCTTATACAACTGTTGCATAAAATACTATAATAACTTCATTGTGATATTATTGTATGATTCAATAAGAAAACAAATTCTTTAGTTACATTGATATTCGAACAGTTCCTATTTTCAGTAGGGTCTACATAATACACTATTAGTAGGTATTTATTCCTGATTCGATATAAACCCATCCATAAACCGAGATAAACGAAAAAAGTTCCTCGTTGTCTTCTTAGGCCTAAATTATGTTGTGGGTAGACGATAAAATTCCTACGTGATCTGAAAAGAGACGCATCTTCAAATGTTATTTACTTAATCTGTAAGTCGAGGTTCTTAGATACCCTATAAAAGGTTGTTATAATTGTATTAACTTTGAATTCAGACAGGATGAGTGAAAAATAAAGACTTCTTGAGTTGCATTGTACGTTTAAAAAGTGAAGAACATTTTTTTTTATTTAGCCCCTATGTTGGGCGCCATTCACATAGTTAATAGTTTTAGGAAGACGGAATATTTAATTCATTATTATTCCAAGGAATTGTTGATTCATTAAGAATGTAACCATATTTTAATTAAAATTAATGTTGAAAAAAAACAATGTCTACGAAGCGGTCGAAAAAAAATACGGATATTCAGTGGTTCGAAGGCATCAATATTCCGTAAAAAAATCCGAAAGCTATGTTTCGCTTAGTGAAGTACTAGTCAGAATTATATCCTAAAAAAATCAAAAGATTTTTTGCGAAACATAGTTTTCGAAATTATAAAATTCGGATAAAATATGCTTTCGGATAAATGTCTCTTTGAAATTGTGTATTGAGTAAATAACCAGCATCAGTACCTATGTGCGACAACATAACGCGCAAAAATATCTCAAACGACTCTGTTTCTATAGGTCTGCAAATGTTAGGACGTGTCATTTTTTTTGCCCGCAAATGCGCCTCACCTAACCTGTCACGCCTAACGAAACTAGATCTCTTCCTACGCTTAGTTACTACGAATCGCGGTGTCAAGATATATTTGTGGGTGAACGGTGAGGTTAAAACAAGTTACAGAATAGCGGAGCTGGTGCGAAGTGCCTGTAGTCGATAAGCCACGACCCTCCGCAATGAAGATACGATTGAAAAGAAGAATAAAGTCAGATCACAGAGATGCTAAACCCCACACTCAATACGTATTTACAAGATCGATACTCAATCCAATCTACAAATCGTCCAATCGCCTTCATAAGACCATTGAATAAATGCCTGCACAAACATCCAATTACAAAATTGACGTACAAAGGGAACGACTTTAGTCGCTTTGACTAATTAAAAACGTTCATGTCACTGACAAAAATACATTTACATCTATTCCAACGAAGTTAGTAGAAAACTAACCCTTACTTACATGCATATAGAACCCTATATATATGTTTTGAATGTAGGAAAGATGTATTGCAAAGAAGGGAGGCTCCATATGATTGTGAGAACGATTCATAAATCATTTTAAATATCGAATCGGCAGATTGCAGGGTTGTTTTGTGTTTTGATTTAGCTTTTGATCGGATGGTGGTAATTTGAATTCAATAATAGATATCTTTTGAAATGTCTGGTGAGTTTAAGGGAATAATTTGAAAGCTATTTGGCCTCAATAATACTAGTGGCTCTATGAGCTGTAGAACTCGCGAGCCTATCTTTTTATCAAAAGATATTTTTTTTAATTTCGTAAAAGTGACTTGACAAAAAAAAATTATATAATTAACGAACCTACTCACAGAATTTCACTAGAATCAGTTGAGAAATGCGACCTACAGGAGAACAGCCGGACGTGACTGCGTGACATCGTGTCTGATACCGGACAAACGATGTACGGCCCAAGCTGAAGCATAGAACTTCGGTCGCTTCGCTCGCTCGTTCGATTATTTAATCTGGATTTAAACTTTCGTCAGTCATGTTTTAAATAATAATAATAGTGACGGCTAAACTCATGTATTCATTGTCACTACACGAGCGATATGTTTCTAACGGGATCCTGCGTTTTTTGGTAAAATTTAATTACCCAAACAAATTTTGGCACCGTTGTCAGTGCTACCTAACTGCGCCGTGGGAACTCAGAATTATACCTAAACTTTGCGCGCCGCAAACGGTACATCCGCCAGTGGGTCGGCGCACGCGCTCACGGCCGGACGCTGCTTACGCGCACAAGAGAAGTTATTCACCAATTCTTTAAAAATGAGTTCGTAATGTTTTTTACGGAACACCTAATACCTATTTCAAGTACTTACGTGATACATTTAGGCCTGCTTGAGTTTCGGTAACTTTGAATACCTACCCCGAGCCTCCGACAAGTTTAGGTACTCCGCCACTCCGTTGTTTGTATTGATTTCATGTTTATATTTATCCCTATCTAGCAGCAATTATAATAGTTTACTTAGTAAGATTTACGGGGTGCATGCATTGCACGGCCTAAGAAAGGGCGTAAACATCGTCGTTGCTATGGGAACTTATAACCTTTTGGAAGTGCTTGGAATGCACTCGTGAGGATGAAACACGTACCTAATCAGAATATTTTAAAACAACTTATGCCTAGTGACTAATTCCAAGTTTGCAATGCTACTTTTAAACTATTATACAATATGTCGTTATTTATATACTTACGTTATAAATAACAAAGATAGGAAGGTACCTACCTACCTACTAAACTTTATTTCGTACTGTCGTCGGGATACACCTAATTACTTAAAAAATGTAGTTACCTACACAACAAGTTTCGTTTTGTTATACCTATGTGGTAGCTAGTAAATGAATAGGTACAGTCGAGTTCTCCAATATCTATACAGACAACCTTTCAAAAATATCTATACATGTGTCTTATGTCAGTAATAATAAAGCCTGTGTACAGATATTTTTGAAAGGTTGTCTGTATAGATATTGGAGAACTCGAATGTACCTACATTCAGACTGTCGTAACCATAAACAGGGTGAGAGATACTTGACATTACATTTTATTTAACATGCTGCGTTGATATGCCTGTATGTAGGTATGTAGCTATGGAGTTCAGATTGTAACACGGCAAAACCTTCGCCGTGCGCCCGCTCGCGCACTGGCCGGTGATAAAGAAAAATATAGTTTTTCACGACCGTGTTTTGTTTTTTCCTTGGAGAATTCTGTTCTGGACTAGCTTACGCATCCGCTTTAAAAAGTCTATTTTATGTGTAATATTTAACATAAACCTTCATAATTTCTATTATGTACAGTTTTCTATATTTCATCTGCTTGTAAATATTATAATTACATAGTTCATACATACAAGGGCTGCTGCTTATGCAGGTATGTATTGTATTTGTATATAAATTCTGTGTTGTATAAAATAATGTTTGTTAAACCCAATCCAAGCCTCATTTAGCCGTCACTGGCCTAACCCATATGAGGCTTGGATGGGTTTGAACCTGTGTTAAGGAAAAAGATTGTTTCCAGCCCTTTATGCCTGGATAATCTCCAAACCGAGCTACTGATTGCTGTTCGACAGCCGACTATACTTTCGTCTGCGCCGCTGCCTCGCAGCTACCTAAAGGTGCGGCTATCACCTTGCTGACTACGGACGTCTCTACAATTCAGGCCAGTGACCATAAACTAGTGAATGCTCCGTACTGACTGAACATATTACCCATTCTGTACATATTTCTACTTTCTTTTATTATTATATTTTATTGTATATAAACTATTTGTTTTAATTCCTTCCTGGCCGGCTAGCCGGGCTACAAGATACTGGCAGAATCTTCGGAAATACATACAAGTCTTTTGAAAAATGAAAATTGAAAAACGATAACAATTAAATTAACCTAACCAGTGAAGTGCATGGAATGTGTGGTTCTGCACGAATAATAAAACGTCCTAGCCGACACAATGTTTTTTTTAATACTACGACGGTGGCAAACATGCATACGGTCTACCTGATGGTTGTCGAGGCTGCTGGGTCTTTCAACTGATTAAAACATTTCTTTTATATCCAAAAACTGTATTTTTACCAATATCTGCTAAATTTGCGTAATTCAGAGTTTTTTACACATATTTTGTATTGACGTAAATCATTTAATTTTTTTTTCATAAACTTAAAAATAATAACAGATGTAATCAACAAATAAAAACGAGGTTGCATATAAAGCTCGAACATACCGCCCACCAAGAACGGTTATGTTCTTCTTATGGCGCACCAGAACACTATATTGCTATACATATAACCAAGGACTCAACAAAACAAACGCTAACTCATGAAAAAGCAAAAAGATAACAATTGAAATTGGATAATGAACCTTCAGACATCACACAGTCTGATAATCAATATTTATAATTAATTATCTTATCACCAATTTAAATTCGATACCTCTACCACACAATACAATACACAATATACATCCATTTTCGAATGACATAAGTAAGTGAGGGTCAATGAACTCAACACGTGTATATAAAAAAAATAACTTAAAATCTGTCAATTCACCAAAATAAAACTTACATGAACTTAATATTGAAACATAGTAGTCAGACTTAGACTGATATAATAATGGAATAAATCAATGAATATTATTTTCCATAACCAAAGTATTATAATTATGTACCTATAATATTCTACATAATCATATATTATAAACAATATAAATTGGCTGTAGAATATGACACAATGTCTATGTTAATACATATTTCGAAACCTTGCTTACACAAGTTAAATCTTAATTAGCAACAGGTAGTACTATTAACTTAGAAACAGGCCTCACTAGCTTGGCATTATTACATTTTAACGTTACAACTCTAGTTACATTATCTGGACCAGGGTGCTTTTCCTGTACTAAGCCGTATAACCACTTCGAGGGTGGGAGATCTTGTTCCTTAACTAATACTACATCACCTACCTGTGGTTCCGGGGTTATCTTGGTCCACTTATACCTCTGATAGAGTGTTGTTAAGTATTCTTGAGACCACTTTCGCCAAAATTGTTGCATGATTTTTTGTGTAAGCTGCCACCTGTGTAACGGGCTAATTTGAGAGTCTGTATAATTGCGATCTGGGGCTGTCACCAGAGCTTCGCCCACTAAAAAGTGACTTGGAGTGAGTGGACTAGCGTCCACTTGGTTAGCCGGCAACTGGTACATAGGTCTCGAGTTGAGGCAGGCCTCGATTTGTGCCAGGACTGTGGATAACTCTTCAAATGTGAGAGTGGTGCCATCTAGAACCCGTTTCAAATGATATTTCGTTGAAGCGACACCCCGCTCCCAAAGTCCTCCGAAATTGGGTGCTCGGGGTGGGATAAAATGCCATTCAGTACCTTCATTGGCTAGAGCTTCAGCGACCTCCGTCATGACACAGGCTTGTTCCTTCTGGAAGAGCACCCGTAATTCTTTGGCTGCACCAATGAAATTTGATCCGTTGTCCGTCCAAATTTCTCTACAGGGTCCTCGACGTGCCACGAATCGTCTGAAGGCAGCTAGAAAACCTTCCGTTGTAAGAGAACTTACCGCTTCTAGATGTATACACCGGGTCACCATACAAATGAACAACGCAATATAACCTTTGTAGGTTTTGCATCCCCTGCCCTTAGACATTCTTATGTTTATAGGACCGGCATAATCACATCCTGACCGATGAAACACACGCGCAACTGTCACTCTGGAACTGGGTAAATCCGCCATAAATGGGTTAGTTTTATTGGATTTATACCTTAAGCATTTTATACATTTACTTAAAACATGCCTTATCAAGCCCTTTACGTTTATGATTAGAAACTTGGATCTTATATAATTCAGGGTGAGTTGGGGACCGCCGTGGAGTGTCCTGGCGTGAGCATCAGCGACTATGATTTTGGAGAGATGATGATCACGTGGCATTATGATAGGATGCTTAACATTATATGTTTCATCGCTTTGTTCAATCCTCCCTCGCGTTCTCATAATCCCTTCATCATCTAAGAATGGGCATAAGGATAAGATACTGCTTCTTCTGGATATTTCATGAAGATTTGTCAGTTTCATTACTTCCTGAGAAAACACAGACGATTGACAAGCCTTGATCCCAATATTTAAGGCATTATTTAGTTCCTTGGCAGTGAGATATGATGGGAAAGACTTCTTTTTTAATTTCATATAAAATCTTAGACAGTAGGCTACCACTCTTATCGTTTTCGTTAATGATGAGTATTTAGTCCAAACACTCAATTCTTCTGTTCGTTCAGAAATAGCTGCTACAGCTGTTGATAAAAATACCTTAACGGTTTTGGCTTCTGCTTCAGTTGATATTTGCTCGGCCGTCGGATGCTTATAATTTGGGTCGTGTAGCCATGGAGGGCCATGGGTCCATAGCTCAAATTTGATGAAATCTAAGGGACTCATACCACGGGAAGCACAGTCTGCTGGATTGCTACTAGATTCCACATGCGCCCATTGCTCATTGTTAAGGATGGATAGTATCTCAGTAACACGATTGGCAACGAATGTTTTCCAACGGTTTGGTTGGCCCTGAAGCCATGCTAGGACAATAGTCGAGTCTGTCCATGCTCGACAATGACACACGGGAATAGAGAGTATCGTGCATACTTCGGCCAGCAGTCTAGCTAAAAGAACTGCGCCCAGAAGCTCAAGACGCGGTATGGATATTTGTTTGACGGGTGATACTTTCGTCCGGGCGGCGAGTAAATTGACAGTAATGTTACCTTCATGATCCAATACCCTCAGGTAAACGACAGCTGCGTAGGCGTCATTGGATGCATCACAATACCCGTGAATCTGGATCTCTGGTACATCTTTCTTGATGCCGATCCATCTTGGCACTACGAAGCTGTTTAGTGCAGGCAACTGTTCCCGCAGCTCGTTCCACTCGGCCAGAAGACCGGATGAAACTTCTTGATCCCATGATATTCCTGAAAGCCAAAGTTTTTGCATAAATATTTTGGCTCGGATAATGACAGGTGAAATCCATCCGAGTGGATCAAAGAGACGTGATATATCGGATAATATTGTTCGTTTCGTAGTAAGCGTTTGCTGTGCGGGTAAAGTGACTTTCACATGAAATGAGTCGGTCTGATGATTCCATGACAAACCTAGGATTTTAATTATATCATCTAATTTTATAACCTTGTCGGGTTTGTTGACGGGGTTTGGATAGATTATGTTCATCAACTTTTGGCTATTACTTGCCCACTTTTGCAGTTCTAATCCCGCCTTGCGTAATAAACTGACGGTTTCGGAATGGATCTCCAAAGCCTCATCTTCAGTCTCACATCCACTCATGAAATCATCCATGTAAAAGTCTTTCAGCACCCTACTTGCAGCTAATGGATAATATTTCCCTTCATCTTTAGCAACTTGTTGTAAGCTTTTGACAGCTAGGTAGGGAGCGGAAGACACTCCAAAAGTTACGCGCAACATCCTATAATCCTTTATCATCTCATCGGACCTTTCCCGCCATAGCAAACGTTGGAAGTCAGTATCTTTATCGACAACCTTAATCTGTCTGTACATTTTAACAATATCCGCCACAAAGCAAATCGGATGAGCACGCCATTTCATGATGATATGACGTAAATCTGGTTGTAGGCGTGGTCCTACTAAGAGGTCATCATTAAGAGACCTACCATTAACCCCTTTACAAGAAGCATCGAACACCACGCGAACCTTCGTGGTAGTTCTGTCATCCCGCACCACAGCGTGATGTGGCAGATATACACAGCCAGTCTTAGCCACTTCCTGCGCATCTTGGATTAGCTCCATGTGATTCATAGATAAGTATTCATTCATCACCTTACTATATTCTTGTTTTAGAAGTGGATTGCTATCCAATCTTTTTTCTAACGAATGAAATCTCCTCAAGGCTACCTTTCGCGAGTCTCCGTACTGACATGTTGGATCTTCCTCACGGAATGGAAGGCTTACAACATAACGACCTGTACTGTCTCTAGTTGTAGTGGATTCATAATGTTTTTCACAAGCCTGGTCCTCTTTAGACAACAAGATACGGGGTTGATCAGTTTCAATCTCCCAAAATTTACGAAGAATGTCATTTATGGAATTGTCCTGAATATGAGTAGTTATAATACTATCAGAATAGTTACTTACATGAACCTTCCCGGAAAGAATCCAGCCAAGCACTGTGTTCTGAGCTGTCAGTGTGCCCAGCGGGTTCCGTACAATACCATGCGACAGGATCTGCGCGTACACTTCAGCACCCAGCAACATATCTACACCGGCTGGAGTGCCATATCCTGGATCTGCTAAAACCAATTTGTTAAGCTCTGGCCAATCCTGTATATCTATTTTCTGTGAAGGGAGGGTAGATGTTAGACAACTCAACACATATGCTTGGATGAAACAAGTATACGAGCTGCGAATGGATTGTAACTTGAACCTTACCATATGTTTGATCGACAAGGAGGACTGCTTTCCCCCCAAACCTGAAACACTGCCACTCACAGGCAGTTTCTGCAAATGCAGTAGTTGTACAGCATGCTCTGTCAAAAAGGAAGCCTGCGAACCCTGGTCCAGTAATGCCCTAAATGTGTGACAATTTTCATTATTTTCTACCTTAACTAAGGCAGTAGCTAACATTACCTCACCAGCAGACCGTATGGATCCTTTTGAAAAATGAGTTACTATATTATTAGCTTCGTTTTCTCCCTGTTCTTGCTCTTCGTGGATATCTACATTCTGCCTGCCAGATGTATTATCATTTCTTGTGATTTGGCCGGTCTGCATAAATGCTGAATAAACATTCTCTTGGTGTAGCAAAGTGTGGTGACGTCCGTTGCAGTTTTTGCATGATGTTGGCTTCTTGCAACTTAAGGCGGAATGGTATGGGGCAAGGCAGTTGAAACATAGTCTTTTTTCTCGGACGAATCCCCGACGAACTTGAATACTTTCTTGCATAAATCTTGTACAATGGTATAGCATGTGAGTGTCTGAACAAAATGGGCAGGGTGCTGAAGTCCCAGGTGCAGTCACACTGAATACTCTTGATCGTTCTGTGACTTCTCGGTTTCTGACATCTCGCTTGATGGTTGGTTCCAAAAATTCCAACGATCTGAATCTTGATTCCAAGAATGATAAAAATTCACTCAGAGATGGCAGTCTGTCTGAGTCATCACTAATTTTCTGTTCCCATTGTCTCCGGGATTCCTGGTCGAGCTTTTGGGTCACTAGGTGGATAATAATAATATCCCAGGAGGAAACATCAATACCCATGTTTGTCAGTGTACTTAAACATTCACTTGTTGTATCCAATAAGTGTTTAACTCCACTAGACGATTCAGTTATCAGGGCCTTTTGATATATTAAACGATTGAGGATGTGTGATGAGATGTAGCGCTTGTTATTGTACCTTTTCTTTAGTTGCGTCCAGCACTGCTCATAGTTTGCACCAGTAATGGGTATATGTCTCACTAATTGCTCTGCTTCACCTGACAGGTGACTTTTCAAATAGTGTAGCTTTTGCACCGGAGGTAAGATTGAACTATTGTCAATAAGGGACTCAAAAAGATCGTGAAACGTGGGCCACTCCATGTATCGACCTGAGAAAACTGGCAAATTAATCGTTGGGAGCTTCACCGCATTGGATTCATTGTTGTTCTGACAGTTGTTGTGTGTGCTAGTTGTAGCTGTTACCTGGTACTGTTGTTGTGGTCGTATTTTCAATAAAGCTTCTTTCAACTCCGTTTTGTATTCCATATAACTCTCTTCCACTTTGTCGTAGATTCCTTCCTTGAAATAGTCATCGTTTAGATCTTTGGATTCAATCAAAATACAATGGTGATTAGTTTCGAAACATTTCCAGTACCCTTCTAGCGCTTCTAATCTGGTTTCCAAGTATGTTGCAGTTATACGTGATTTCGGTGATTTTCTAAAATTGGATACCGCTGTTCTGATTTTCTCTTCCGTGTGTTTTTGTAGTTTAATATAGGCTTCAATTTCCATTATGATTGAGAGTAAGTATTGATTCTTCTTTTACAAAAAATAACTTGTCACTTTACAGTTACGGCTCGATAGGACCATTTTGTCGAGGCTGCTGGGTCTTTCAACTGATTAAAACATTTCTTTTATATCCAAAAACTGTATTTTTACCAATATCTGCTAAATTTGCGTAATTCAGAGTTTTTTACACATATTTTGTATTGACGTAAATCATTTAATTTTTTTTTCATAAACTTAAAAATAATAACAGATGTAATCAACAAATAAAAACGAGGTTGCATATAAAGCTCGAACAATGGTATAAGCAGACACCGTAGCCTTTGGACGATTGCGATTCCAGAAGCGCGTTGCCGACCCATTATTGATTTGAGGATTTGTTGTGACAGCTGAACGGAGATTTTTTATTTTTTTATTTAAGTTTAATTAACAATTGTTAATATCAGTACATTCATGACTTCATTCATTTTGCATTGTAAAGATAGATGGCACAATCACATATAGGTCACACCACATGCTTTATAATTTATACAAAAACCTTAGAATTTAAAATATAAAGTAGGTTCTTAAAGTTTTTTTATTTTTATTAGAACGTTACGACGTCTGTTACTTAGATACATACATCAGGGCAATTGCGTAACTCTTCATACGCGTACATATCACCTACCAGACTGACAAAATATAATTGTCATGCCATAAATCTCAACATTAACATTAAAATTGATATGTAAGTATCTAAGTACGAATTAGAGCAGCCTCGGGTTGAGGCACGCACGGATCACCTATTTTGCTCAAATTCGCTGAACATTTAGAGAAGGAAAAATATTCGTGCAACATTACATCAAGGTGAAGCAATTGTAGTTGGTTACACATCATTATAAAAATATTAATTATAACTTCATTTCTAAGCGGTGTCAACCCTAGCGTCTATTGGCTGGCAACGACCAGCGCGTTCAAGGTCGCTCCATTGTTAAATTTAGTAGGCATGGAAAGCGGTAGGTATGCTTTTTTTTATTCAGAGTCGAGTATCTGTTCGTTAGAACTATTATATAATCTGTGCCGTTGTGTTCGTTTGTGACCTTCTAGAGCAAAACTGACTCTAATGTTGTTAGGTTCAGAAGGCTAAGGCGGGAGCGAAGCAAAGTGATGGTAGTTTTTTTTTTATGTGCCTTGAAAAATCATGCTTGGTTGCTTGCTTGAAAACTGACGATGCAAATCCCTTCCTGATAAAACCATAGTAACCCATAATAATAAAAGAGTTTCCGTTTCTCACAGTTTGGCTCAATGTTGAATATGATAACTAGTTCCCCGCGGAAGATCAGTGACTCTCTCTTAACGTCGTTGTTTTGTATATTTCTGTATTCAATTGTAAAGTTATTTAGTGTTAGTAAATGTATTTTCTTTCTGTCTTCTTTTGTTTTGTGTTTGTATTTTGCAACTTAGTTCCATACAATTGTTAGTAGGCTCAGAAATATTGTTTCGTCGTCACAAATATGATAGAGAAAACCTCAGATATCATCTGTCGGTACCTATTTACTAAAAGAAAAAGAGTAGAGAGGAATAGCAATTATTCGCCATCCATCTCAATATCGCTTAAAACCTTATTCGTAAGAAAACCGTTTCCGATTCGGAATTGACAAATGCCACTTGATTATCCGTCCCGCCGGCCACGCCGATAAACATCTGAGCCTGGCGTACGAGACTGATATACTTTATAACCACGTACAGTAAAGGTGAGGAAAAAATAATAGTACCTATACCTACATTGTTGTAAGGGCTTGAAAGTAGACAATAGATGGATGAGTGAGTTCGAAGAAGACGAGTTCATCTTGCTCTTTGACCGAGACATTATGTAGTATATTTCATGCCTTTTTTACGTTGGGAGAATGCATTGACCCACCGTCCGCGCGATCAGGGAGAACCGGACGGGTTTGTGGGACTCCCGAGCGGAAATCATCTACTGCGGCGCCACACCCAATGGCAGCGGGGGCTTTCTTTTCGACCAACGACTCGGTGCAGATACTCCCCGAAGCAAGCGTACCCTGTGAGTACCTGCAGCAGGTGAAAGCTCAATTCGCCGCGTTCTCAAAGTGGGGCAAGATTGCCACTTTGGATAGTTTGCCGACCGTGCTCACTTCCAGATCTGCCCTCCATCTCGGGAGAAGGACGGTTATTGCTGCGTCCCGAAGCCCTTCTACCTCCTTTTGGTTAGGATGCTCTCTCATGGCCCTCAGTTCCAAAAGGTATCGATATGACTCAGCGAGGCCGAGGTACCTCATGTCGGTCCCCACCTCAATGGTTGTCCCCATAAGGGTTATATAATATAATAAATATATAATAAATAATAAGGGTTAGCCGCGCCCCTCGTGGGGCCTTTGCGTGGCCCGTAGAAGTAGACCACCTCCATTTTACCGATGGAGACTGTGAGTCCTCTTGACGACCAATGTGGCTATCAGTTGCCCTAATCGCGCAGCCTCCTCGTATTTTATTCATCGCTTTGCATCTGTTTCACATAAAATGGAAGCGCAGAATTAAATTAAAACCGTTCCACGTACCACGTTTTGACATACTGGCAAGACTCCGATTTAGAGACGGTACAAAAATGCTTTGACGGCTGTGTGTGATGTTGATCGATTGGAATGGTGAAAAATGGTAGGTACGTGATTGCAAATGTGTCCAGTTGTATATTGTTTTTCAAACTGTGGGTCGCGACCCCTCTGGCTTGGCTGGTAGCCAAGACCCACTTTGGGTCGGTGAGCCACTGAAGATAGATAGAGATATTATCTTATAATAGGATATTAAAATAATGAAAGGGTAGTTATGTGTATATCTCATTTTGACATTCATTTTATCGACAAGATTAAACGGAGAACTTCGTTCGCTTCGCTCGCTCATTCATCTAGGTTGTGATTAAAAGTTGACTAAACATCTGATACGGGAAAATATGGACCGAAAAAGTCGCTATTTTACCTTCCTTTATTTACTTTTTGCTTTTGCGTATCTTGAGAAAGTTTCCCTGTTATTATGATGCGACATCTCGTATATTACGTTTGGAAGCCGTAAATCTTGACAGAAATCCGTTCAGTATGTTTATGGTGTAAATCTTGTGAATCATATTGAGATGTATAAAATAACAACGGGTAAATAATAAAAATCATTAGATAACGTTGCAGAATCAGTAAAACTATTTGAATGTGAAAAATGACATACGCATTAAATGCGGCATGCATTATCAATGCATGCATAGTCGTATGCTCTCCCTCAAATGCTTAAATAACAATACAGTCAACAATTGTTTCAGCTACTTCATATTTCTTGCCCACTGAATACCTTTCAGATACAAACCTTTCATCAGTGGTTTCATTAAAACAGCTTATGTCAGCATCATGCGTTTTGAGAAAATGAGTTTTAAAGACTGAACAGCTAGAACTTAATTTTCCGGAGCAGATAAATGTCAAACCTAAAACGAGGTGCATTGTTTTGCATTGTACTTCAAAATCCTTTTCACTTGTTTGTTATGCTTAAGGATATAATGCACGAGCGCGATTGCGTGGACAATGGGATCATATAATATCTCAAAGGCTGGCTACGTTGCAAAGGAACAATCTAAGGCTTTTTGTTTAACCTGTGTGGGAATTTTATAACAGGGTCAAACATTAAAATTTAGATTTCCCCTGGTTTTCAATGTTCTATCATCATTTTTTGGCAAACTGGTATGGCATGTTCAGGAGCCGTAGCATGGTTGGCCTTATCACGCGACAAGTGACAAAATAAGAGCGTCGTCTCGTTCTATCGAACGGTGTCAGCCAGTGACGCACGCTCTATCCTATCACCTATCGCGTGACAAGGCCAGCCATGCTACGGGGCCAGGTATTTGATGAACTAGTCCAGGACTACTACAAAATTACTGGCAAACGGGATCCAAATCTGCAAGAACTTTAACAATAATGCGAGCAGGGGACTGACGGTGGTTGGAACGCTCGTAGAACCACCCAAAATTAGAATTTGTATAGCGAAATAAAATAAAATCATGTGAATTTTATTACTAATAATATGTTTTGCTCAATAACTAACGTTTTATTATTACTGTGCATGTATCACAAAATATCTTTTGAAGCAATAACAATAATGAGGCTTATAAAAAAAACGGTTTTTACAATTCTCAATTGCGATTGAAAATTAGCTGGTCATCTTCGAAATTGAATTATCGCCAACTTTCATTTCGGTTCCAAATTGGTTGGCATCCACAAAAACATCTTTGTGTGGATATATGAGACAAGCTCAAATATCTTGGCAAGTGAACCGGCCACTCTGAATGAAACACAGCGAGTAACTGACACTGCATAAGTTTGTATCTATTTTGTTGACCTTATTACATTGTAAAAGGCGAAATATGTGCATAGGAGAAACTCGGTTTTCAACTTATTTATTAATGGATACAAGGAAAGCGAAATGCCTTCGAATGTTATTCACCTTGTAGCGAAAATCGCTCGTAGAGGCGTAACTCATATAAATAAATAAATAAATAATAAATATCGTGGGACAATTCACACCAATTGATCTAGTCCCAAACTAGGCAAAGCCTGTACTATGGGTACTAGACAACGGATAAACATACTTATATAGATAAATATATACTTAAATAGATATTAAACATCCAAGATTCGAGAACAAACATTCGTATTCATCATACAAATATCTGCCCCGACCGGGAATCGAACCCGGGACCTCAAGCTTCATAGTCAGGTTCTCTAACCACTAGGCTATTCGGTCGTCATGACCATATGAGGGTTATGAATGGGTCAGGCTTTGAAATCGGTCGGAAGCACGTACCTATATATACCTCCTTCTTTGTCTAGTAGGTACGTACGACAGTTAATAAATAAATAAATAAATACTAGGGGATATTCTTACACAAATCGAACTAGGCTTATTAGTAAGCTCAATAAGGCTTGTGTTATCGGTACTAGACAACGATATACATAATAGATATAAATACTTAAATACATAGAAAATATTCACGCATGCAAACAAGCATTCATCACAAAAATATTTGCCCTTACCGGGATTCGAACCCAGGACCGTCAGCTTCGTAGGCAGCGAGCGTCACTACCCACTAGGCTAACCGGTCGTCGAACAGAACAGTTCAACTATATCAATAATTGATATCAATTCGATTACCAGAAAAGTGCAATTTTCAAATATTTTAGATTAGTAGAGGGCAAGCTTGCACAAATAGAAATAATAGCATAGACGATTTAATTATTCTGAAATATATAATTACATTACAGAAATAGGGCCGACATTTTGCCGCCCTCTTTTATTAAGCGAACTAAACGCATTTGCCGACTCGGCAATCGATTGCGATTATGCAAATCGGATAAACGAGGACATCTATTACCTATGTATATCAGAGACTAGTAAAATGTAAAGACTGCCAATTTCTATACAATACCGCGTTCCTTTATCTAAGGGTGTGCGTGTTGTGGTGCCCACGGTACCAACGACGATATTAGGTGTTAACTAGGGTTCATAGTCACACTCTAACTAAAGGGAGGGCCTGAGTACCCGCTCCTCCACGAGCGGGACGTGCAGCGTGCATATAAAACAAATGCGAGCGTGCATCGCCCTTCAAAAATTAACGCATTTGTTTTCGGAAAGCAGTTCATGTGGTTAGGTGGAAAGGAAATGTGGAAATGTTTGTGTATGTGGCTTGGCGAAGTACTAAATTGAAGCTTGTTAAGACTTAGTTTTTGAAGTACATTTTAAAGGAAAGTGACATTGTATAGACATTGGCACTGTTATAATTTACTAGTCTACCTATCTCGATTCATTCAATTAAATCCTACGCACATCACTACCAATGCCGCGATATACGTTAAACGTGTTTATGATCTATTGTCTCGTCAGGGTCATTAATGTTTTATGTGTTTAAAATTTACGACAGTAGGTACGAAGCGGAAATGAAGCAAGTGAGATTTAATACGAGAATAAATATAATAGTATGGGAAATTTAATAATATATACATTTAAACACATATTTAAAAATGGAACCTTTAAAGTTACAATTTCATTAATTGTCAATTAATGAACTAAATACACTACAAATAATTAACATAAAGTTACTTACAAATCGCCCCTAGCCGTTCCTGGTGCAAAAGTCCCCATGACACTGGCGGCATTTCCACGCTGGATAGCCAAGGAAAGCCTTTGCACCAGAAACGACTCAGAGCGGGGGTCCTCCCCTTTTTGCCTGAGTCGACGGCCTATGTCGCGAACAAACTGTTTCGCATCCGCCACCCAACACCCCGCTGTCTCCACCGCCAAAGGGACAAAGATATAGCCCGGTCCCAGAGGAGCATATTTCTGCCGCTTCACCGCCGCTTGAGTCTCGGCAGCAGCTCCAGCAGCGCGTGTAGTGCGATTGATGTGGGTGGCGGCAAATGTGCTGACACATGTAGCATCCCACACCAAACACCGCCCCCTCTCCCACGGCACTAAAGCGAGGCCAAAAAACGTGTAAAAAAGTGTGTAAAGTGTTTAAATATGTATCAATACAAGAATAATGGCATAAACTTAGCAGTATCCGTATGTATTAATATAAATGTGTATTTTTAATTTTTAAGAAGTGTAATGTATGTATGTATATCGCCGTCTAGCATCCATTATAAAGTCGACATCAAAGATATGTAAATACATATTTTATGTTCAGTTTGAATCGCTTTTCTAGAACGGATCTTATCCTAAGACCCATAACAATTTAACAATAGAGTAGCATTGGCAATGGCTTTGTCATCTTTTTGTGCCTAGTACAAAGAGAAGTGAATTCGTTCTAGAAAAGCAATTCGGACTATACACATCTTTCGCCTTATAATAAGGTTGACACAAGGTGCAAAACTATAAACATCACTTGGACGTGGACTGTATAAACTTTACATAGTTTTGGACTCGGCTGATTTGTGTAATATTGTCCCTTAATTGGGTAGTTTCCACGGATACTGCTAAGTTTATGCCATTATTGTTTCTTCCTATTCGCAGTTCTGTCCAAAATGAATTCCACACAACTGAATTTGACCACATTCGTTTTTCTGCACAGTCATTATTTTTACACAATCCCGTTTCTTCCTTTTCGCGATTCTGCACAATATCAATTCCGGACAACTGAATTTGATCACTTTCATTATTCTTCAATGTCATTATTTTTACACAATCCCGTTTCTTCCTTTTCGAGATTCTGCACAATATCAATTCCACGCAACTGTATTTGATCACATTATTTATCCTTCACGGTCATTATTTTTACACAACCCCGTTTCTTCCTATTCGCGATTCTGCACAATATCAATTCCACGCAACTGCATTTGATCACATTTTTTATCCTTCACGGTCATTATTTTTACACAACCCCGTTTCTTCCTATTTGAACTCTCCTCGATGTATTTTTGGCTTTTCCAAAAAAAGTATGGGAAAGACTGAAACTATAAGACATACGAAGATCTGTTCTTAGGAACCATGTCATCGATTTTAATAAGAAGAAAAACTGCATTCATACAGTTAAAAAAACCGGCCAAGTGCGTGTCGGACCACGCAAAACGTCGTATCGTCACAGAAATCTTACGGCACTTACGTCGTTTTCTTTATGGAAGGCAAAATTTATATTTTTTATTATAATTTTAAATGTATACACTCATCATGGGTACGCTCCATACGGATACGATCCTCATGGGTAGGTACTAGCTTTTCTGCTTGATGATAGAGCGAAACCAAAGCCCATAGAGACACTTGCAACTCCTTATTGATTTGAGGATTCCCTGTGTTGATGAGTCGCCTCGTAGACTTGAAATACCAGAAGGTATTTAGAAGTCCTAAATAACTGAGAAATTCATATGTACTGCTATTATAAACATGAAGTGTCTCTGAGATTCATATGTACTGCTATTATAAAGATGAAGTATCTCTGAGATTCATATGTACTGCTATTATAAAGATGAAGTGTCTCTGAGATTCATATGTACTGCTATTATAAAGATGAAGTGTCTCTGAGATTCATATGTACTGCTATTATAAAGACGAAGTGTCTCTGAGATTCATATATACTGCTATTATAAAGATGAAGTGTCTCTGAGATTGTAGCTTTGTCAGTTTGTATGTAATGGGCAATTTCTGGAACCGCTTATCCGGTTTCAAAAATTCTTTCACCTGTGGACTTTTTGAATGGTCATGGACTATATTCTATCACGCGGTTTTGCTTGCATTCCGCTCGAGCAGCTGGTCACTAATAAAAATAAAAGAGCAATTATTATTATTATTTGCAATTGTATTGTACCTACTGATTAAAGAAGAGCAGTGCCTCTTAACACGGGTATAATTTACTTAAAAAGAGGCATCAACAGTTATTATGAAATTTGTAACAATTGTGGATGAATAAACATTTTTATTATTTATTATATTATTTATTTCATTCAAGTTTCACAGTTAATAGGATTAAAACCTATAAAGTTAGTATCTTGTATATAAAAAGAAATCTGTAAACTTAGTATATATTATTTTTAATATATTTTATTGCTTGTTAGTTTGTGTACTTTTTTCTTGTATATTTTTATTTTTTATTTTAAAACTAAATTTCTAGTCTGAATGAACCCCTAAGCGGGTATTCCTTCAAAATATTCCACCTCTCTATCTTGGGCTATTCGTGTCCAGGAGGAACCAGCAGTTCCAACGATGTCGTCTCTCCATCTTGTGAAGGGTCTTCTCTTGTGACGTTTTCCTTTCGGTCCCTTCCACGATTTTATAATTTTGGTCCAGCGATAGTCACTAATAAACTAGTTTTAAATGCTCTATCCAGTTCTAAAAATCCCACAAAAGAACTAACTAGTTCGAAATAATCCCCGATGCTCCGAAAGGCTTTATCCTATTGTCGAGGTGTCTGGATTCGGTCCACAATGGGTCTATTGTTGTATTGTGCCTGCGCCTTTCGATATTAGCTTCGTTATTCGATGCATTGAGGGCATGAATGAGTTAAGAGGAAATTATGCGAGAGTAATTGCTGAATGATAGTTGTATCGCTGGAACTGCAAAGTTTTGTGATCGTTTGCAGGGTTTTGTACCTCAAATGGAACCCATGAGGCGCTGATAGACTTGGGCACTCACTTGTAATGCATTCTAGCAAATGCAGTTAAATTTCCGGTAAAAAAATCACAAAATAAACAGGAGCGTATAAGATAGTTCATAGTTATTTATTCAGTAAACAATATACATTGCATTTGAAATAATAATGTCACAATAATACAAAATATTAACCATATATTAAAAAAAGAGAAAATTAATAGAAAATCAATAAACAGGAATTCATATCATGTCAACTGTGTCTTTGTATCAATCAAATGATTTACTTAATGTCAATCTAATACACATAATTATATCACAGTTTTTTTTTTACAATAATAATACTTACTCACAAAGTAACAAATAAGGATAAAAAAGTATACGTAAAGAAAATCTATAAAAAGGAATGTATTATAATGTCAATTAATCAAATAATTTACTTAATGTCAATCTACTACCTATACCTAATTATATCAAAGTTTTTTTTTAACAATAATAATTCCTCCACTGTACGAGTACAGAAACACTTCCGAAGCGAAAATGCTTTCAGCTTATTTTTGAATAGATTTGCTCGAAAGTGTTAGCAATTGTATAAATAGCCTTTTAAATATATAAGATTTTTACACCACAAAATAGTCATTTAAATCCTTTCTTATGATTTGTTAATATCACGACCAAATATGAACTTCCGGTTGCCGCCATTTCTGTTCACTATAAAATAAGCATCATGGCGCCAACAAAGGCAGTTCATTGTTGATCGTGAAGCAGTGCAAAAGAGGAAATACTTAGCAAGTACTCTGTGTAAGTTTAAAGAGAGGTTTGAAACAATATACGAGTAAGTATTTATTTTACTTTGTTTCCTTGATTATATATTCTACCCCTTGCTAAACTGATGTGAGTGAGCACCGCCAACAATCTAACGGCTGTCCTAGTAACTGTCTAACCATGTAATAGGCTTGTGTCCTAATTTTTTTACGATGCGATTCGAACCAGTTTTTGGTGTGGAACAAATGTTTATATAGGAGTAAGTACAATTAAAGAACATAAATACCCAAAAAATTTAGTTAAAGACGGACCTCGCTGGCGGTAGCCGAAAACGTTCCATACTGATTAACATTGAATCATGACGTCACAGGGTAATATTTGTACTAGTCGTTATATGGAAAATCAAGTAAATTGCTGTTTCGGTTGCGAAATACTGCGTTTAGGACCATAGTTGTCATACAATATTGTTTCTATAAAAGCGTAAGGATTCTATTGGTAGCTTTAAATTTACTTTTGGACAATAAAAAAAATGCATATTTTTTGTAAACTTTCAAGGGCCATATCTTTTTATGATTTAAATTATATTTAATAATTTATACTTAATTGCATTTATTTAAAGGTTTACTATCAATTTAGCAACACTGCGCTATCAATTTTAACATGTGGACACAACCCAATTCTAGTTGGCGAGGCACCACTCACATGAGTTTAAACCTTATGATACTACCCTAATTACAATATTGATCGCTGGCCCATTTCAATTGAACCTTGTAGGATTATTTGCCAAATGGATAAATATATCGTTTAAACCTGTAAAGTAAGTAGGATCAATTGGAAAGGTTCAACATCAACTCCTTCGGTAACTTATTGTAGAGATTGACTGTTTGGTAACCGGCCGAGTGCTTAACCACATCAAGCTTAGCATGGCCTTCCTTCTAGTGGCCAGACGCTTTTAGAGCACATTCTAGCGAGCGTTCTAGCAAGCATCCTAGCGAAACGACAATGAAATTAGCCTCGAGATTTTTGCCGAGCCGAGCAATTATGTTCTCCGCCCACACCTCCCGCACGCCGTTCACTATAACCCTTAGGCCGTGGTTTTTCTGGCCCGTCACACGCGACCGGCGGCGTCTGGACGTACGACCTACCCGCCGCCGGCGGCGTTTCAGAGAAACCACCCTCAAACATACCCGAACAAAACATCCGAACGTCGGTCGCCGACCGCCGGCGACGGGTGGTCAGAAAACCCAGGGCCTTAGCCTTGCCTTCGGTTCGAGCGTCAAATACCGATAGAGTTACGACCTGAGATGAGAACATTATGTGTTTTACCGCCAAATCGCGGTTATCACATCACAAGACGGCGCGCCAGCTGTCGCGTCTAGATAGACTATACGTTTCTTTCTAATTAGAACAATTGGAAAAATGCATACAGCTTGCGTGCCGTCTTGTGAGTAACGAACTATTACATTTTATTTTAACTTGTACAACAAATTACGTGCTTAGGATTCCTCCTGCAGCATTCAAATATTCCCCAAGATAAATGTTGGAACATTTAGACGGTCGCTTACAAAGTAAGAGGCTTTGCACTGCGGGACGCTGTGGCTTTCATTTTCTGGAGTACTTCTGTGCTTTGATGAAATATTAATTAAACCGATTTCAGAACGTATTTCGACCTCTGTAATTTTAATTAGCTGGGCCAATCAACTATTTTTGTTGCTGTGCCATGGTTACGTCTCCTGAGTCACTCTTTAAAACTATGATTTTATGGGGTTTAAATTCACTAAACACATGTTTTTGTTATATTAGTAAACCCATTCCATGGTGGGGCATCTCCTTAGCATTATAGGGGTTCAATTTATAGTATTTTTTCTAAGAAACTTTGTCACTGTTGTCTCTTGGCTTACCGGGACAGAATGACAACAAGATAAAGTTGATTGACCCAGCTGCATAATAGCAGCCAATATTGGTAGGTATATGATTCTTTATCTCATGTAGAAAAATATTCTTATTTTTATTATAAAGAGGTAAAGTCTGTGAATGCTTTAATTTTGTATGTAGGAACTGATTCCGATTTGAAAAAGCTTTCACCAGTTGGTCAATCACGTAACGCATTGTACGCGCGTGAGGTAGATCTAAATGTACATTTTTATATGGAAAGATAACGGGTCTCTATTGGTTCCCATAAAATGTAAGTTCCGATTTTTTCAGTCCATATCGTTACCCAACATAATTGTTATAAGTCATATTGTCGAAAGTCATAAAATTATACAATATAAATTGGAGTTCCGATTTTTGCAAGTCATCATTATTGTTAGTAATAAATTGGTTAGTCATAACATTCAATGTCCAGATGGTATACCATTTCATATTATTGAAGGCAATAAACTTGCTTATTATAATTGTTGTAAAGTCTTTTTTCGCAGGTCATAATGATGGGTACTCACGTGGTTAGTTAGTCATAACATTTAATGTGAGGGTGGTGTCAGACTTCATAATATTACAGTCAATAAAAACACTCGCAATAATTATAAGAAGGTATAAAATTCTTGTTCTAAATAAATTGTTGTTCTTGAACTAAAGAAACTATCCAAGTGGTTGTACGAGTCAGTATAGATTAAAAAAAATACTAATCCATAAATATTGCAATGACATACGATTTATATCCCAATTTAAGTAGTGCGTAGGATAAAAATTACAATGTTTGTGTTGCAATAGTATAATATTTTTTGCAAACAAGTGTTTCCGCTCTTTTATAAAAAAAATAACCTCGAAGACGAAAGCGGGAGCACAGCTCCCGCTTCCGTCTTCTAACCTATCTGCGATCCGAGTCGGATTTGCTACTAAGTCCCTGTTCCTGTTGTTCTTTAATAAACCTTAACTTTATATACCACTATCTTGGCATTGGTTGATCTCAGAGAAAAGTTTCTTTGAAGTTTTATGCTTATTTTGATTTATGCCAATTTGAGTAGTGCGTAGGATAAAAACTACAATGTTTGTGTTGCAAAATTGCAATATTTTTTTACAAACAAGTGTTTCCGCTCTTTTACAAAAAAAAAACAACCTCGAAGACGAAAGCGGGAGCTTCCGTCTTCTAACCTATCCGCGATCTGAGTCGGTTTTGCCACTAAGTCCCTGTTCCTGTTGTTCTTTGAAAAACTTGAACTTTATACACCACTATCTTGGCATTGGTTGATCTCAGAGAAAAGTTTATTTGACGTTTTATGCTTATTTTGATAGGTTCTACATTTTGATAGGTTTGATAGTAGTTTTATTATGTCTAGAAATGTTTCTGAGTAATTATCTATATACCTATGGATGTTATAGTTTTGGTTTCTTAGACATAATTAACTTTAGGCATTAATACGATATGAATAACAACCATTAGTACGTTGAAATAAATGCCTTACAACATTTCTGAATAATTATCTATAGACCTTTAAACATTATAGTCATCAATTTTATGACTTTTGAGATTATAGGATTTAATATTATAGGTCATTGATATTAGAACTATTAAGCGTTATACTTAACAAAAATTATGACTACTGATATGTATGTCTATAAATTTTATGGATATCAACTTCTGACCATCGAAATTCGGAACAACAAAATTATGGGAAACAAAGGGCACCCAAAGATAACAGTTGGACTGTTCTAAGATGCGTTTGAAACAGTAGGTGATTACTCCCCAGTATTTAGAATTCACCTACGACGCGAACACCATTTTTTTTTTGTTTTCCCAGTGGAAGTCCTTTATGGATCCCACCCGGCTCGGGAGAAGCCGAGTGGGTATGTCCGACTCGCACGGACTAAAACCGCTGGGGTGTTCCACCGCTCGCTTTTGGACAGAGCCCCGGGAACGCTATTGCACACATCCGTTCGAACACCAAGCGCAACCTCCGCGGCGCACGCGTGCTGGCAGGCTAGCGTGCGGCCATCGCTGCCAGCGCGCATCTTTTGTTTAGCTATCGGTTTTTCTCGACCTTATTTGTCTTCTCAATGCGCTTTCTGTTTAAACTTAACGCACATATTGCAGTATTTACGTGTAAATTGTTACTTGTGCTGTGTGTGTACCTATATTTGCATATAAACTGTACAAAGTCAATTACGTCTCATCATTTCACCACCATCAGCTTTACGCCTTTAAGGTGGATGTAAGATATATTTTATCTCGCATCTCCGACCGGGTTATCTATACGCAGGCAGCTTAATACTCGATGAACAGATAACTCTTGTGAAACTTTGTAAATGAAAATATATTTATTGTAGAATCAGTGCATCTTACTTAAGTAGATATAGGTACATACTGTGTGCACATATTGTTAGATAAGCATAGGAATGGTGTCCGGCCCCTTAACTAGGTAAACCTGTCTTATAGGGAACAGGGGTGTTCTGCTCATCTAGAGATCGCTACTTACATTGGTACTTAAGCATAGAAAAATGTATCTTGGTACTGTTCTTTATTCTTCTATTTATGACTCGTAAAATTGCTTTTCCAGCAAACTGTCTACATATGTTTCTCAACTACTATAGTGCAAGATCTCTTGTCGACATAATAAGGTAATAATCGTCACCCAGTATTCAGAATATGCACGGCCAAGTTAACGATCTGTCGGTAATTGGAGAGATTACCTCGCGGCTGCCTAATTCCGGGGCCCTATTCGACTATACTTAATGAATCGGAATCGGTTTACTGTCAGTACTTTTAACATTTAAACCAATTTACAAAATATATTTACAAGGATTATATAGGTTCCAAAACGTTAACAGTCCCCGGCAGCGAGGAGCCGTTTTCACTGGTCGATAGCGGCGGGTGGGAGTTCTCTTGGATGTAGATACGTTCTAAGCCTCAGAGTTCTCAGACCAATAAAAAAGCTTTCTCTTTGTCTATAGGCTCTTACACACAATGGGCCATTATGGCGCAGGACAGAGATGCAGTTATGCGTTGGAATGCGATGAAATGGTGTATTTCTCCGACTAACGCATAGTTGTGTCCTGTATGATAGGCCATGATGGGTCCAGGGGGGGGGACCAGGGTTAAGGTTCAAGCATACCGTCTTCCTACCGAACTATCCTCTTGCATGCTTTTAATTGTCCGATAGATTTGTTCGTTATTCCGCATGCCAGAAATAATTGCATGTGGTAAAACAACTGTGCTATCTAATGATGACTTTTGTTGCGGCTTGCAACACCATCACTTGAATAAAATCATCATTGAAACGCAACCCTAAAAAAATAAAACTAAAGACCCAGAAAGTAATTTACTTTCTTACCTAATTTCCTCCGAATGGTTAATGACAACAACCATAAATAACTAATTGATTATTTACAGCAGCTAATCTAATAAAAATATGATTCGTTTTAAACTTTTAGAACACCTGAATAAAGTTCTGATTTTCTAATCTGCTCAACTTATTTATGTTATTGAAGATTTATTGCGATGACTTGCAATTGACACCATATTTTTTATTCTGTCTTTTTGACAGCCAGTACTGATAGCGGTGTGATTTTCTTCTATAAAGATTGCAAACCTTTTTGGGGTATTTTTTTAAATTATTATTCAACTAGGTACAAATGATAAACATTTATTATCTTCTGGTAAAATAATCTGTCATAATTCAGTTTGATTGACGTGACTTATTAGGGTTAGCACTTTTATTCGGTTAAATAAATAATTAATTTTTCATGGGAAATTATTTAACACGTTGTAGAGACACTAATAGTGGATAGTTTCCGCATGTAACAATATTATACTGTTTTTCATGAGAAAACTGCTCAATAACATTTAAATAGGGGTGCGATAGAAACACTATGTGAATGGTGTATAGTTACCTCATGCGGAAATAGAATACCTACTTGTTTTTATATGAGATGCGTCAACACGAATAGACCCGCCGAGCTCTTACCATCGTTTACTTGTCTTACATCAGAGACAAAGAGATTGAGGAAATTCAGTGGGGTGGAAATTTGTGAGTAGCGAATTTGACTAAGTAGGGATAGGGATTCGGTATCGACTGACAATAGATAGGAATTGAGCCATTAATTTTAAAGCTTGTTTATAGGAGTTGGAGTACCGGTTTTAGAATTTAATTATTAAGGTAAATGTCTTAATGTTTGGCACGGTAATGCCTAATAGTTGATTGTTTGAATTGTTATAAATGAAGATTGAAATTATCAATGTTTGGGTCAGAGTCGAGCACTGGCACTTTTACCTTAGCCGTTTGGCATCTTCTTTGGAGAGCAGTAAGGTGGATAAAAAAAATACTTACCTACCTTACGTACTTACTACTTACCTTCCAATTAAATTTAATATTAAAATTATTTCTAAATACATAAAGATCAACCAATAAGGCTGTTTGACCATATCGGACTGTGACGTCATCATACTGTATTTTTCTACAAGCTTCATACTAGCTGAGCGTTATTGACGTTTCTTAAAATATAAATAAGAAGTTGCTGATTTGGTCTTTAAGTGAAATTCATCACACGTACGAATCCGCCGGTTTATAGGCCCAGAACCGGTTCTTCCTTTCTCAGTTCAGGTCACAAAGGGGGTTATAGGAAGGCTACAAGAACAAGATGTGGAGAGAGAATGGAGGGAAGCATCTGGATGTAGACAGACAAAGATGATGATGGGAGGTATGGATCACAGAAGAACCAGGTAACTGCTGAAACTGGTAATTGGCAAGAGCAATCTGACGTTGCTGACTGATATCGTAACTGGTTACAATACTCTAAATAGATACTTGAAAGTAAAAGGTAATAGTAAAGATGCTTCCTGCCCACACCGTGGGGAGGAAGAAACTAGTAAGCATGTATTAGCGGAATGTACTCGTATTATGTACGCGGCACCGCCGCGGTTTAATACATTCGGTAAAGGTGTGTTAGAGGCGAGGGAATTGAAGGATGTCGACCTTAAAGATGTCCTTCTGTTCTGCAGGAAAACGAGAAGAATGAAAGAATTTGACGTGGGAACGCTGCCGGGATAGTAACTTAACCGCCAACCTGAGGGAAAGGTGCTGAATGAACGTGACAAGCGATCGACAGCCCGCCTGTTTCCCGCCAGGCGTCCCTTCACAACATCAACATCACATCCTTGTTAGCTCAAATCGACCTTACCATAATACATTATGACGTTGATACATTCAAACCCTTCCGTATCAAAGGCCTCCAACTTCAAGAGATTCTTTTACAATTCTACTTTACGTGACTCCGTTCATGTAACATTTAGCAAAATAATGTGTATATTCGCTTGAAACAATTTGCATACCAAATTACCTAAAAACCTATCTCAAAATGGGAAAATTGATATTTTCAACCATGTGCTCATTACTTTAAAACTGAAATTCCAATGCACGTTATTTCGAGTTGTGTCTTACGTCGTTAAGAGGCAGATTTCGCGGATTCCAACGTGGATTGTTTTTGACGTTTACTTCGGGAACTTTTGAGTGAGGTGCGGATACGCGATCAAAATAACGTTTCACTTTTGACGATCTCGTTTTGACTCAAAATGTAAATGTAAATGTTATGTGAAAGTTTAGATATTTGTTTTTGCAAAATCGGCTGTCTGGTAGTTAGATGAATTTTGACATAAAAATCTATTAAAATAATTGTGATATGTGACTTTTTGGGAATACAGGCGTTAATTTGCAATTTTATAATACTTTTTATCCCGAAAGTCATCCCACAAAGACAGATCCAATCTGACACCAACTTTCATACAAAATCATGTCATTACGCACTCATTAATTTAAACATACTCATACTTTTATACAAAAGAAACTTCCTAAGTTCAAACCACGATAACTTTGTCCCTGTGCCACGATGAAAAGCCTTATTAGATCGCCGTAAAATTTACGGTAAATGCATTTGTTGTCGGTGTTAAACTTTAAGTAGCCATAAGAAAGTTAAGGTCGCGCTCGCTCAAAATGTTGTGACGCTCGCTCGCTAATGAAATTACTGTCCAATACAGGTGCGTTGCAGACATTTGCATCTGCATCCGTGGAAGTTGCGCATCATTTTCAACATGAAAAATCATTGCGGAGTTTTTGCGGATGCGGATGTAGTGCAAGGCGGGATATGAAAGGGGCGTGTCCCACGCGCATAGGTATTTACGTCATAAGTCAAAAAAATCTTCATTTCGTTTATGTAGGTAATCTTCCGATTCGCCGCATTTAATACTAATAGAGTTGTCCAAAGAAACACCGTAACTAAATGCACAAAGGTTTATTGACGCGAATCACACGGTATTAATACAATAAAATAATCACAACCGATACTTGGATAACAACATTAACAACCGAAGCCCACTGTCTAGCCCTTGACTTGACAGCCCAAAGCCCGCCTTAAAACTGACGTATGTCATAGACATTAAAAAAGTAATACGTTCGGGAATCGAATAAACATTTATCATCTAACTTTACACTCGTAACAACAACGACGTCGCGTTTGTTATATTGTATTCGCAAATTTTAATAATTCAATCGCAACGTGTTTGATTACTGCGCGATATCATATATGGACGTGGTTTTTTATGCTTTTGGATGTTTGACCCCAAAATCCGCATCCACACCCGTGGATGTGAACCACGAAATATCCTCATCCGCGGATGTCAAAAGAATCGCCTCCGCAACATCCCTGGTTCAGACCAGGCAATATGCTGCTCCTCACCCGCAAGTAAACTTGTGAAAATCGGTATTATATTAGGTAGGTTCTTGTCGAAACGGATTACTACATATTTAAAAAATGTGAACAATTCTTATACTTGCTCTATGACCTATACGGTTACCGGGCCTAATACACTGTTAACAAACACCCTGTTAAAACCTCATGCTTTATTTAAATAAATGTAAAATTGTTATAACGTTCAGTTTTACGGACACTCGCGCTGTTTCAAACCGCCGCGCCGCTTGGCCAGTAATGGATCGTACCGACCAGTGTAGCCAGTAACCTAATTGATATGAAGCGCGTAATAGGATCAGCGGCAACATGTGGCTTGTCTAATAGAATAGCGCTCGTGGAAGTCTCGTGTTAACAAATTTTGTGGATACTAGCTTGTTTATTTACGTAATCAATTATGATAAATCTAATTTGAAATACAAAATATGTTCCAACCAGAACTAATAAATACGAGTACTCACTTATTATAAATATTGCTCCCTTAGTCGTCAAGATATTGTAATAGCACTAAGACTTAATAAATTTGGATTTATGATGCGCAAAGTTTCGTCACCGAACTGTACGATGAATACGAATATCTGTTCTCGAGTCTTGGATGTTTAATATCTATTTAAGTATGTAGTTATCTATATAAGTATGTTTATCCGTTGTCTAGTACCCATAGTACAGGCTTTGCCTAGTTTGGGACTAGATCAATTGGTGTGAATTGTCCCACGATATTTATTTATTTATACATTAATGGAATGTGTGCGGAATGAAGCCAACTGAAGATATCCTGTAGCACCTTGTTAGATGTTGGTGGCTGCAATAGCGCACTGGCTTTTCCACTGTCAGACGAAGCCAGGGCGTTATTTGAGCTAGTGAATATAGGAATGAACAATCGACGTTAAGGTGAATATTTGTTGATCATATGGAGCGTCATAATCGCTAAGCGATAAAGCTCTTTAATAAAGATTAAAAAAAAATATGTTTGAGCTCATCAGAATCATTATTTATAGTAAACGGGACTTAACAGCGTATACTTTACTAATTTAATTACCTCTTTAATTTATTTATTTTACTCAATAGAATCCTCTAAATTAGAAGTTGATGACTGGGCCATAAAAGCTTGTACCGATTTTTTTTGTCATAAATACCTACTGTTGCTTAGTGCAAAATTAAAATTGTATGACGTTTCCGTGAGTCACCAACGGTACTGGCTGAAAATCAGCGCTGTAGGTGTCTGACACCTCAGCATAATGCTGAGCCAGTGTCCGGTTCACTGCCGCAGAGACACACTTTGTTTCATGTTTTATATGTTTCTCTTGTTTATTTTATTGTATAATATGTGTGTCCTTTGTGTTTGTGAATAAATGTATTTTCTTTCTTTCTTTCTTTAGTGCAAACAATATTGCCTTTGAAAAATTGAATTTAAATTTGCGTGAGTCATTAATCGAATTAATCTGTAATTTACAAATCTCTTCACTCATATCAATCGCATACATATAGGTATAGATAAGATTAGATTATTTATTTCTTGATAAAAAAGTAAATAATTTTTTTTATCACGATCATCAAAGTTAATGAAAAATAAATATACAATAATAGGACAGTGTCAACAAATGTGTACACAATAATCAGGAAATAGAAAAGTGAAACAAAACCACAAAGCAAATATATATTTAATATTAATATATTAGCTTACATTAGAATGCTACACGTTAACTATTTAATTAAACTGATGTTTAACTCTACACAGATTGAGCGTAGACTCAGTTTGAGTGTTGAGCCGAGCTTGAGTGTTGTCACGCAGCGAACGGAATGAGCGCAATTACAGCTAATTAATTTCCAAAACACCTATCTTCCCCAATCATCCCGATGCAAGATGAACCTTGGTGAGTACAAATACAGTTTACATTTCACTGCAATGAATTATCCAGACATGAGTTTCTGAAGTTAAGCTGGATGTACATAGTATGTACGTGCTAATGTGACTTGCAAGGTTTTATGTTTATTAAGTGTGAGGGTGGGTTAATGAGGTTTGTCACGGCAGTATTAAGGAGTTAGCTAGAAAAAGCTTTGTTTTAAAACTGAGGTAAAACAAGTTAATTCATGACCTACATTTGGCTGTGCGGTCCGTGAGCAGCTATGCCATGAACAAGAATCTTATTGCTTACTTTTAATTTACTTTTGGACGATGAAAAAACATAACTAATCAATTCCATGCTTATAAATTGGCAGAGGACGTCCGTAGGATATCGCTTTAGTTTTATGTCTCTGACGTACTCATTTCGAAAAACAGACATGAAAAACGATATCACTATAACATTGCGGACCTATGTTTGAAATTTCGAATTGGGTCCCTGTTGAATGAAGACAAATAAGACTTCCAAAGTACTTGGTAATGAATTCTCAGTGAAAAGGAATTAACGAACTTAATTAAGATCTGAAAGCTTTGAATTTTGACGGTAAGGCACTAATTAAACTCTTTGAAGACATAATCCATACTAAGGTGAAACTAACCGTCTGTATGTGTACCTGTCTGTCAGTTACCTTTTCACGCTAAAACAGTTGAACTGATTGAAATACTGATAGAAAGTGCATGCTATAGGATACTTTATATCCCGAAAATCATCCCTCAAAGGGGTGAAAAGGCGAGTGAAAGTTTCTTTGGGTGCGCTATACTGCCGTGCAATACTTAAATAACAGTAAGTGCAAAAAGTGAGTTTCGAGAAAAACGCAAAAAACCCTTTCAAACATGTTTTTTTTGGTGTTTTCGATGATTATTTACAAATGCTTGAATGTCAAAATATAGCATGGAATACATGAAATACGAATAAGTGAACACTTTTTTATTTTAACAATTATTGAATAAACTATTGCTATTTTTCAATTTTTTATAGTTTTACTGTACTCTCGAAAAGAACTAAAAACACAATAAATGCAGAATAAAGTGCAGTAAAAAAGCGGATTACTGCAAACAACCCTCGTACACTAGTAGCTACTTGAATTAATTGCAAGCTAAAGTACAGTATTCATAACAATTTACTGTAATTTACTTAGTATATATATTGATTGGGTTCTTCGAGATACCAACACGTCGTGGTACAAATAAGGTATGTTTACAAAGAATACACATATGTATATTAAAAAATGTAATTCACATCAATGATTAAAGTGCAATTGTATTACACATAAGAAATTAAAATAAATATCTCTTACTAAGTAGTTGTAATTAGTAGTAACCCGTCGAGTATCATTAAAATCGGACTTTTTTCCATGGCACTTAATCTTTTATGGCCAATATTCTTTTCGATCTTGTATTCATTTTTCTGCAAATAGAAATAGAATACTAATGTACCTAGTAAAAGTCTTTATTTAATTTTAAACGCACTTTATATTTGTATACACATAAACAAATTAATAACAAACTAGTTAGTGACCGGGTCCAACCATTAAAAAAACAGACAGACAGACAGACACAATCGCACCATAGAGGTTTTTACCTTTTTGGTACGGAACCCTAAAAACTGAAATTATGTCATGGGACAGGTTCATTCATATTAAAATTTATCATCAAAAATCAAGCTATACGTAAATTCAATCCTTGGAAAGCAGCAGCGTGTGTCGGAGGTGTGTTAACTATAATACTTATACCGTGTTTGACAACTTGTAGGACGATCGACGGCACCGCATTTTATCAATGGTATCGATATTATCTAATTTTTGTCCTACAATGTAGTTAATCTATCTAACTGAAACGACACTTGAAAACTACTTAAATCTTTCAGTTTACATAAACATACATAGATAACTACGAGTACATTCATAGCTTCATACTAACAACCTCAGCAAGTTCAATAAAATATTGTCAGAAAGATAGACAATATTAAGTCCACTATAAATTTAAAGCAATGTAACAAACAATTGTTATAGTGAAAATGGTAATATATATAAAAATCGTACGCAAAGTAGGTATTGAACACTTGCTTATCTCGGCAGTCCAGTGTTACACGCGCCCGGTCCGCCTCGCACAGCGTCGGAGACAAAACTGAAGAGCAATATTCAACCTAATGTACAGTAAATTGCCGTCACGATTGCAGTGGACACATTTGAAAATAACCAAACGACAGTTTAAATCACAGTAAGTGAGCATTTTTACTGCATTTTAATTAGTAATTATGCTAAAAAATCCTTAATATTTCAAACACAGTACAAATATTTTAGAACATTTATATTGTACTGCATTTTAAACAGTTTTTGGCGTAAATATTAACTTCTCTTTACTTGTTAATTTACGATTGACATGAGACCTTTACTATATTTTAATCAGTGAAGTCTAAAAATTCACAGCCGACAACTTTATTACGGCAGTTTAGTTAGTTTTACCTCAATAATTTACTAAATTCTTCTAATTTACTGTACATGGAGGCTTCGATTTTTATATGTTCCCATTGTCATAATCGCACGTGGACTATATACACGTGTGCGTCTCGACACGGTGGTCCAAGATCAAGAAAAAACAAAAAATCGCAAAAGTAGCACTTACTGTTGTTTAAGTATTGCACGGCAGTATAATGGATGCTACTCCTGTGCGAAGTCTAATAGCATAATATATTTTAGATTATATTCAGGCGTCGTTTTAATCCTCCAAGGCAATTAAGGAGTAAACGCGGACGAAGTTCCGGGCACAAGCTTGTGCTTAAAATATTTCTTGAGTAATAAAACGTTGTTAAAACATATTTAAACGATAAAAACCAGCCGGCGGTGTCGGGTCACGCGCAGTGTAGGATTCCGTAGTTTGTTACATCGACACGCGCGCGCCAACTAAATGGTACGGTTGCGTCGGCCGAATTTGTACCAAAGTTAGCAATTCCAAGTATACATTAAGTTGGTTGATTACACATTACTCGGCAACTAGTCATGCCTTCTTAACCGTGATCGTTTTCCTTTAAAATTCATTGTAGGAGTCATTTAGCCGGCAGGGGGAGGCGGACACTTAACTCGAACAAAAATTAGAGCTTTACAACCCAATAACACGCAAACTTATCACTGAGTTGAAAACTGGTTTTTAGAAACCCATAATATTTTTGAACAAGCTATCCAATGATACCCTATGCCAGGGGTTTAAAGAGAAAAAAGTACATCTCCACTTTACGTGTAGAGTACCATAAAAAATAATTTCACTATTTTATTGTACCGTTTGACGGCGTAATTGATTTTTATACCCATGCCGAATTACAGCTTTCTAGTTGTAAAGGTCACTGAGCTAAGCCGAAGACGGACAGACGGACATGGCAAAACTATAAGGGTTCCTTGTTGACTACGGAACCCTAAAAACCAGTAACGCAAGTAAATACACGGTGATTTTTAATCCGTGATCAGGAGTCGAAAAATATTGATAAACAGCCAAAATGGATTTCAATGGATGAAGTCGCATGCAATTAAAATACTGTTTAGTTCATTAAATTTAATGATAATGTTAATACTAATACCTACTGAATGTTTGGTCACCCTACTTTCTTGAAGTTAAGTAGATACCATACTTCAAATTTTCGCTTTGGCGGGAAATATGACAGACCTTACGTCAATAAATTTTAACATCTACTTGTCATATGCATGTGAAAATTGACAGTTTATTACTCTTATATCAATTATTGGACGCAAGGGTTTTTAGGTTGGTTTATCAAACTATTTTTAAGGAGGTTTTAGTTTCATAGATTAATCTACCGTTCGGGTGACAATGATTTTGAACTAAAAAGTAATTCCATATTTAGTTTTATTCGGAAAAATAGGTACGTTTGTTTTAGGTAACTTCGACTTAATCGTGTTTGGCATCAATTACAGAATTAGAAAAATTGACTCCTGATCACGAATTAAAAATCATCGTGTATAATAATAAGCGCGTTCAAGCTGAAGGACGTGGCTTTGAAAGAATATTCTACTGTACATAAGCTAGAAATAAATGCGCTAGGTCAAAAATAATAGGTGAAATGAAACTATAGGAAACAATTGTTAGAAAAACTGGCAAGCTATACTGCCAAAACTAGGAAACAAAACAACATTAAACGGGTGCGAGGAAGCGGGTGGTACAAATTATAGTTTATTGTAGTTTAGGTGACGAAAAGTATTTTAAACCAATCATTACCGATAACTATTGTATAATTGTTATCTTCAAGTAAGGTTGTAAAACAATTACGCAGGTGTGTCAGGTTTCCCAAAGCATAAGGCACTGTGAATAAACAATAGAACAAACAGTAGCTACTCCAGTACACGCACCATACTTCGGTCGGTTTTATTATGTCTCTTTGTTACCTATCTTCCTTTCGTATTTAGTAACAAAAGAAGTTGTAAAATCCCACTTTAAGGGTATTTTTGTAATTTTAACTAAAACAAACTACACTGCATTGAACTACTGCGCAAATTATACACTACTTACAGTAAGTATACCGAAAACAAAGCATTCTGCGCGCCTAATTTTCCGCACATATTGTTGCCCAGTGCTAATGTTTTTTTTTTTTAGTTTATGTTTTGTTATAGATTTTTCTCTTTGTGGTGCAAAATAAGGTATATGATTATTATTATTCCGGCCAAATGCGGAAGTGATATTAGGTAAATTTAAATTATGCATCCACAAACAAGAAATCCACTAAAATTTATTCGACAAACTGGATTCCTGCGTTGTCACGTCCTAAAGCAAACCGTCATGCCGGTCATTAAGCCAGCATTGTCCCTAACTTAGTTTCAAATGACTATGAAACTTGTAAAGGGCTTGGAAATTGCTCTTGCATTTTCTGTATAAGCCACTTAACAAAGTTGTAAGTAAAAGTGTTAAAAGGAAACGCTGTCTTTACAAGATTTTATTTAAATTAAGCTTGCACCGACGAGCTTAATTTATGCAGAATAAGTCTGTAGGGTTTGTACGTCGTTGAAAACGAATTGAAATTGAACGAGACACGCGCCGACAATGATTTTGGTCGCGCTCATGCGCATTGTATATTCTTATTGCGTAATAGAGGGACATTGCACGTAGATCCTATGACCGTTGGGGCGGAAAGGTTCTCGAGTGGCGAGCACGTACCGGAACCGCAGCGTGGGTAAACCCAATGTGGACTGATGACCTGGTAAAGGTCGCCGGAGTCTGCTGGATGCAGGTGGCGCAGGACCGGTCATTGTGGCACTTTTTAGGGGAGGCCTATATCCAGCAGTGGATGGCTTTCGGCTTATATGATGATGATGATGTAATAGTAAGTGAGATAAGCATATATAATGAGACCAATGGAAAATAATCTAAATTGAAAAATATACCCATTTAACTAACAAATATTATTTGAATCATTTCAATAGTAGTTTCTGTTGCAGTAGAATAGTTATTTGTGTCACAAGGGAGCAAAATAGTATATTTACGGCGAGGGCGGTGTATTGAATCCTGAATGTAGCGAGGGATCCTACAATAGAATCCTGAGCGTAGCGAGGGATTCTAACGTAGGATCCTGAGCGTAGTGAGGGATTCAAGTGTTAACGCCCAAGACGAAAATAATTTTGCTCATGAGTGACACATGTAACTTTTCACACCGATTATGAGGAAAATTGAACGAATATCAATATTCATTATTATATAATTTATAAACAATAACATCATAGTTTTGATTTCAGTAAAACGTATAGTTTATTGTGACAATTTTTTCAAATATTACGAAAAATTCTCAAGTTTTAATATGTAAATGTATCTATAACGTTGCTAAAGTTAAAACTTGAAATATGTTCGTTTTTAATCGATTACGATGAAATTACAATCGATTATTTTCTTAAGATCTGTGTTCAATTGGCACATTGCGTAAATGCTACATGCCAATGAATAAATTAAAAAAGTAGCTTGAACAGAAAAGTGGCATTTTGCTCCCTCTCGTCGGGGACCAAAACTTACTTTTCTGAATGAAAGGTGTGAATTATTGTTTTGAATTGTACTATTATTTCTCTTTTTGTGATTTTCCCTGTTTTTTTTTTTGTAAATAAAACCTATCAAACATAAAAAAACCCAAACAATTGATCAAAAATCAATGAATGTAAATGGAAACTTTACCACGAATTAACCTCCTGACACTGCAAACAAAATACAATGGAATTAAATACAAGCGTTTCGGATTACTTTGGATATTACCATAGAATTTTCAGTATAGAGAAATAATAGAATTAGTTCCGGATTGGCCGGATTCCTGTTTCGCCGGATTCTTTTTTCGTTGGAACTGTGTTTAATGTCTAAACAGGATATTCCAGTTATTATAATATATTAATTACTTCAATAAATATGTTTTTGATAATGCTAGTCTATCATTTATTTAATAGATGAGTAAACCCACTAATAGTTACATAGTTTTCGGTAATTGAAAAATTCCGACGAATCAAGAATCCGGCGAAACAGGAATTCGGCGAATCCGAAACTAACTTTTTAATAACACTGTTGGAGTCAAAAGTGTAAATCTCATTAAATCAATAAATTATTCTGACTAGCCCCATAGTAAGCTTAATAAGACTTGTTTTATGGATACTAAAGGACAATCTTTTAAATAAAACCAGTATTTGAATACATAGAAAGCATCCACGACTTAAATGCTGATTACATAAATATTTGCTCTTAACGAAATTTTAACCCAGGACCGCGACAGGACGCGTGCGGAAATCCCACTTCCTAGCCCAGGAAGAAACGTAACATTTTTGTACTTACCACGGGCGGTAATAAAGAAAATGTCAGATTGCAGGAATTTGACGCCCGAGCCGAAGGCAAGGATGATAATTATAAGCGATTAGAGCCATTCTTTTTTTACCACCCCCGGATACGTAATGTATTATTTCGTTTTACTTGCTTACCTACATTTTAAACCTACAAGTAACGAAAAAATATGTGTGAAACAAAAATCAACTAGAAATATTGTTGGGCGCACTCGGTCTGACAGATTTAAAGGATATTTAAGATTAATGTAAATTTGATTTCTATCTAGTATGTTTCGGCAGATAGACCCCGTAGTTCAGCCGTTCAGTTCAAACTTTGATATTGCTTCCTAGTCATTGTACGAGTTTTCTGCGTCGTCAAATTGATTGAACAAATTCCAAAAGTTGAGGATTCTCAATACAAAGGTTTGCCGTCGGTGAAAAACGATTAAAATACGAAGTAAGGTCCGGCCGAGATCTCGGTTTCGGGTCTCATCCAAAAAGCTCCGGGATTCTCATTCAAGTTCAATATTCAATACTCGAAATAGTACATTTACTGTATACACTTAACGGCATCAAAGAACTTGGCTCCCTCTGCTATGTTGACTTGGTAACGTGGCGACATATACAACTAACTAAGGTAGCACGTAAGAGCCACGGATTTCCCATGAAGATGTGCTATTTTGTTAAAGAAACCTTCATTGTTTTCGACGCATACTTGGACAGTTTTTTATAAAGTCTCAGTCTCGGTCTCCTTCTCAGCCATGACTAAAAAAGCAGTCTCGCTCGGGCCTTACATATAAGTAAATTTTGTGGTTAAATCTTTATTTATTTATTTATTATGAAACAAACAGTCATACAAAGATATTTGTACAGGCTATCTTAATACTAATTAGACCTATAGTTTCCAATATAATTGAATCTTTACCAAAATTACGAAGAGGAATTTTTGAGGTTGTAGCTTTAGGTACATGCTTGAAAAGAACTGGCTCTGGGATCACAACCTCTTTGCCTCAAAACCCTTCGAACACCATAAAATAGTTCTTATTCGTGTTAAAATTAAAACCAATATTGATTTGGCATTCGTTCAGCTATGAAAACAATATGGGACCATAAAATAGCTTTAACCTTTACCATTAAATCTTTAAGTGCCAATCCATGGTCGGCACGTCGGCAGCCATACATAGTCATTCTTGAGGATTTTCATAAAAAAGGACCTCGAATTTAAACTTTCGTGTGACATGCCTAAAATATTAGAGGGTACACGGTTAAACTCACGTATTAAATGTCACAGCCATGTCTGAGCTATGTCTGTACCTAAGCTGTTCTCGAGAGTCATTACAAATCGTCTCGTATGCCGGCTAGATGACTTCCAGCCTCCCGAACAAGCCGGTTTCCGAAGAGGCTTTAGTACTGTAGACCACATCCACACGCTCCGTCAGGTTATACAGAAGACTGAGGAGTATAACCTGCCCTTCTGCTTAGCGTTCGTGGACTACGAGAAAGCCTTCGTTTCGATCGAAACCTGGGCTGTACTCCACTTCTACTAAGTAACTCCACTTGACGTGACTCGACCGAGTAAACAGCTGATAGTAAAAACGCCTCTGAAATGACCCTTCTCGCATTCTTGTATTCATTGATCAATATCGTAACCTCTTATCTACTTTAAAGACGGTATTGAAATATAAATCCTATGGTAAGCATGTATAGGTTGCTTTTGTAATAGAGCATTTGGGCAAAATACGAGGTAATGTGAAGTAATCCACTGAAATATACCAGTCTTCCTTATGAGCGGAACCACCTTAGGTCTTACACAAAAAGCTTATTATTGATTGGCAAATGTGACTCATATGATTTTACAACGTTTGGTTTTTGATGTTTTTTACAATGTGGGATTTTACTGGCAGTAAAAGGTTATAATGGTTTTAACCTATGTCGCAGTTGTGAGTGGTAATAAAAAGGGGATTGAAAACTTGCATGTAAAGGGTTGCCTATTAAAAAAATATGAGGGGTGTGAACCTTTTGACATTATGGTTACGGGCAAGGGTGATGTCATTGTTTATGCATTATTCTATAGTTTCTTCTTCTAGGGCCGGCATTCCATTTGCGATATTCGACAAATGGGACATATCTCCGTCATTCTCAATTTGATAGTCAGAGACATTAAAGTGGCATGTATCTGTCGCGGATATTACTGGCTCAGAATGACTAAGACATCACAGTGGGGATATCCTTTCTATCAAATATCGCGAATGGAATACTTGCCTCGGTAGGTAGAACACAAAAGTTCAAAATGTTAGATTTAAGTAAATAGGTTATTCAAGTATAAAACATGTGCGTTTCTCGCCATGAAACGTCACAGTTTGGCGAGTTTATACTGAAAGAAATAAACAGTGAATCCTAATGAAATATCAGTAAACTTAACTGATAAAACAGTAAACTTAACTGTTTTTTCAGTTAAGTTTACTGATATTTCATTGGGATTCACTGTTTATTTCTTTCAGAGTATGAGTGTTATAAAATGCAATTACTTTTTTGAATAAATAAATTATAAAAAAACAGCCCAGCGGGATAATTTCAGACACAAAATGTGATTTCATTTCAAGTAATCAATCTGCTGAGCGATAACATGAAAGCATTAACGAAACCCCTTTGCTAACAATGTCAGCAAAGCGATATGCTTTAAATCTATAAAAAAAACAGACACAACCAAAACAGATAAGAACGATTTACTTGTTCAGCACAAAAATTAAAAATTGATTAGGTATTGGTCGAATCGGAATAATGTCAATTTGAAAATCCTGGACATGGATAATTGACCATCCTGAATAATGATAAAAATGTATTACGTCCTAACATTAAAATTGTAATTCTTGATATAGGTCGAAAGAAATACGTCCATATGGAATTAGTACACTCCAAAAATACGACCAATCGGAACTACGTCATAAATGAATTTTGTACAAAATTGTCGATTTTCATATAACATTTTGATAATAATTTAAATTTGGCAACATTCACTTTGCACATATATAAATATAAACCTATTTCATTCTGGGCAAAATTCCAGTCGGGCAACATTTATTTTGAACAAGAAAAAAATTGGTCAAAAAAAAGTATAGAAATAATTACATAATTGTACTATTTAATTGTCAAATTATATCCGTCATCTACATTGTAATTACCATGATTCAGGCAAATAAAAGACTATGACTATACATTTTCTCCACATTCACTTTTGATGGTATTACTGGTCCAATTTCAAAATGGTCATTTTGTGTTGACGATTTTCCATTTGTGCCGAATGATAGTAAATCGACGCAACAGATATACACATACATACACAGATACAAAACATACACATGTAAAACTACGTATAACACCAAAAATAATAAAATCACGGGATATAAATAAGCATACAATTTCACGCATTTGCCGTGCAATGCAATTGTGCATTTAAAATGTAAAACGAATTAAACGGACTGTCGCCGATCACGCGTTAATGCGTTATGCAATGCGTGTGTGGGGATGAGCGCGCCGTGCAGTTTAAATGTGTGTAGATAGATATTAAACAGTCCCCAGCATGGTTGACTCAAGTCGACTCTCCATACAAACGTAGTTCGTTCTTATTTTGAAACGGCATACTGGAATTACACGAAGCTTTTTATACAAAAGGGGATCTGCCATATTAGTTAACTTTATTTCGAGCTTTTTGCACAACATTTTATAAATGTGCCCTATGGACATTTTCGTTAAGGGAGCTGAGTGCTCTCCGCGTCCAGTATAATAACGCGTTCAGGGCGCTGTTGCGGCTGCCACGCTGGTGTAGCGCGTCCAGTATGTTCGCGCACGCGCGTGTGGATGGTTTCCCGGCCATAATGCATCCACGATGCATAGCCACGCTTCTGCGCCTGGCGCTGGTTATAGCGGATAGGCTGGACTGTCAGTTTCTCATACATTGGATTAGAGTAAACCCGATAGTAACCTCGTACACGCGAGTGTCCTGTGGGTCGATCACGTAACTTTTGTTACGAACGTCTGTAAGATTTGAACGTCAATTTTATATGGAAAAATGACAGTTAGATTGAGATTTAACTGTCAGATGCGAGTGCGGAACGTTACGTGATTACCCCCCTAGTTTTTAAAATAAAACTAACACTAGAAATTAAGCTTAAATAATAATTTTAACATTTATGGACCCCTCTTTGTCTGAAATAAACAATTTTTTTATATATCTAGGTCGGAAACTGGTTTCTGCTGCTATAAATTATAATAGTCTAGCTGCTCGCGCGGATCCGCCCGCGTATTGCAAAGAACGCAGGCAAAACCGCAGCGTAAAATATAGCCTAGAAAGTTGTTTTGTCAAAGTCTTTAATGTCCTTAGTAAATAGAGTTGTTTACTGCTTAAATGAATATTATCGAAATAGATACCTACATGTTTTCGAATGTAGGTAACTGAATGTTCTATTTAGTATTCTTTGAAATAATAAATCCTAATCCCTCTTACAACACTCCAGACATCGTTACCAAAGATATCCATAAAATGTGATACGAATTTTGCTTATCACAATGTGTTCTTTCGCGCACTTTATTTAGGAACGGGACACATTTTTTCGATCGCAAAAATGTTTGGTGTTACATCATACGCACAAATTTGAATAAGTAGGTACATGCTAAAGCCAATTTATGCAAAGTAATAATATATGATAGGTACGAATCAGAAATATTTAATAATAATAATTTGATTCGTGAGACCGATTAGTGCTATGTAGGATTGCATGGAAGAATTATTTCATTATTTACTTCTGATACAGGCCACACGGTGTATAGTTCTGATTGTATCTAAATCACATCGGTACCAACAACAATCAAACTAATGGCTTCATGACACGACTTTCCAACACAATTATTTACAACTGATTTCCTTGACTATTATTTTAGTCAAGGGAGTCAGCGACATTTTTATCAGATCTTAATTGGGTTTATTTTTGGAAATGTATTGTGTTTCTTGTTGGGACTCGTTATTTATTTAATATCCGATTTTTATCATCCAACGGATGATTCAGAAAAGTTGGTCATTTACTAAATCGACCAAATCCATCCGTTTGGCTACCCAGAATAAAATTAAAATTCAGTCTTAGTGTTCAAATCCAGGTCCTGAACAAATATTTGAGATTATTTCAGCTGACCGAATTGCATCAATCTAAAAATAAATATAGGTAAGACTTAAAACCTCGCGGCTTCAAAATTCAACACTGTAAATAATCCGATTAGAAGAAATGGCAACATAATTGAGCAAGTATAACATTTTAAATATTTGGATAATATTATAAATAGTCTAGATGCAGTCAAGATTTTAATATGATAATTGCTATTGCCAAGCAAGCTTTTAACAAGAAAAAAATATTTTGAAATCAAAAATGTCATAAGTAACTAGAAAAAAGTTCGTAAACTCGTATGTAAGAAGCATTGCATTGTATGGCAGTGAAACGTGGATATTGATACAAAGATACAGAGAGAGATTAGAGGCCTTCGAGATTTATGGACAGAGAAACAACAGAAAAAACGATATAAATAACAATACATCCATCCATCCATCCTCTCGCAGAACCTGAAACATTCATCTCAAACTTCTGCCCAACAAATTATGGAAGGGAATATTGAATGAACGAGAGGCAGAGGAAGGCCAAGAAGAAACTATTTCGAACAAATAAAGGAGAAAGTTAAGGTCGGGTCACATCAGAAAGTAACGAAAATGGCAGAGGACAGAAACGGCTGGCGATTGCTCAACCAAGTGATTTTTAATTTAAAGAAGAAGAATCCATACCAAAAGCAACTCTACCGTCCTAGGTAGCAGATTCCAATTCCAATGACAGTTTAAAGTCGGCCACATTAAATATATAATCTCAACCATACGTACATATAATGTAGATCCTTTATTGTACACACGAAAGGGATGAGAAAGTACAGATAAAACTAATAAAGATACAAAAGCGAATAAGTCCCTGTAAGGGATATCTTTCAGGTAACCTTTGAGCAAATTAGTTTAGAACAGAAACGAACGGTAGACAAGCTGACACGTGTACACAAGGAAGCATCTTAATAAATTAACTATATCTGATTAAATTCATATACATGTCCAAACAAATAAATACACGCATAAACACATACCTACATACAAACATAAGTAAACAAATATAGTATCCAACCAATTCACCAGTCATTGGGCAGCCATAACTTTTTAACTTGCTCTTGAGTCATTTTATAGACTGGGACTGTCTAAAGGACAGTGGTGATTGGTCCAAAATTTTACATCGCGCAACGTAAAAGATCTGCTGGTCGGTAACGCATTGAACGTGCGTCAGGTAGATCTAAATGTGAACAGTGAAATTGTTCTAACGCTCGCTCGAAAAGGTATTTACTCAGGAATAAATAAGCAACCTATCCGACGGTATAGCCAGCGTGAGATTAGCACTCGAACGCATTTTTCGTTAGATAAGAACGACACTATCCTGCGTAAAGTGTAGGTCAAAAAGTAAAAACAGGACATACTCGTATCTGCGTTGTCATCTCCACTTATAATAAATCTCTAAATTAAAAAAAGAATCAGCCAGTATCATTTCAGACATTGTTCTGTCACGAATGATCTCAGATTCCCATGAACGGAAAAAATGAAACATGTTTTATAGGTACATCATTATTCTGGCTTCCGCTTAGGATAGTTTTTACGCGACTTCGCCAGTTAATTAATTTTCCGAAATATTTGACCTCTTTAAATTTTTCTTTTCTTTTTCTAATATATATATCGCCGCCACATCTGTAAGCTGTCATTAACGTCAAAATGGCAGAATTGTCTTTTAACTATTAATAATTTATAACCGGACTACGATAGATATTCACGAAACGTATACCTACCAAAAGAACAAGCATAAAAAATTAATATATTCTAATATGAGAACTTATATGCGCAAATTTCGTATTCAGGCGTAATTTCTATAAAATGTATATACAAATTTGAACAATATGAGTAACACGAATTTGTTTTTTTTAATAGCGTGGCGCTCTGCGCGTTCAGCCAAAGTATGAGGGACGGGATTAAAATTACGGATAGATCGAAAATGTAGAAGATAAGCGAAAGACCAGGAAAGAGTAGTATAATATATATTATACTAGCTTTTGCCCGCGACTTCGTCCGCGCAGAACTCGTTTATATCGTAACTCCATACAAACTTCCCCCCCTCCCTTTTCACTCCCTTCATCATCATCATCATCATATCAGCCGAAAGACGTCTACTGCTGGACATAGGCCTCCCCTAGAGAGTTTCACTCCCTTAGGTAATTAATTTTGGGATAAAAACTATCCTTTGTCCTTTTTCGGAATTCAAAGTATCTCTGCACCAAATTTCATCTCAATCAGTTCAGCGGTTTTAGCGTGAAAAGGTAACAGACAGACAGTTTTACTTTCGCATTTATAATATTAGTATGGATTGTTTGAAACGAAAAGGGCTTCCTTATGGCTGAGTTACATGATTAGATAAGCTTTTTCCAAAATTAATGGGTGGGGCAAGATGGAACCCTCGGTGCGCGAATCAGACTCGCACTTGACCGGTTTTATTACAAACATAGACTCCGCCGCCAACTTGGTTTTCTGTGGCCTGGCCTCGGCGGTCAATAGTAAACTTGTCATTAGCTGTTATATTTACTATTGACAGCCGCCGCAGGCCGCGCCAGTGTGTTGCAGGCATTAAACCTCTCACAGACTGGCACGGCCAGGCCGCGGCGGTCAATAGTAAACTTGTTATTAGCTGTCAAATTTACTATACTATTGACCGCCACCGCAGGCCGCGCCAGTGTGGTCCAGGCCTCAAGCTTCCCACTTGTCATTAGCTGGCAAATTTACTATTGACCGCCACCGTAGGCTGCTCCAGTGTGGCACACTACAAACGGGCGCAATTTGTCACACCAACTTGTAATAGTTGGAAAGAGACAGCCATTCACTCTTAACCAGTGTAACTATAACAAGTCGTTGTGACAAATTGATATGCCTTTGAACGTGAGCACTTGGCTGTTTGTAGTAATTTATCTTAGTCAAAACATATGGTTAAAAGGTAAAATTCACTCCTGTATATAAATAACTCATCCTTGTATAGGAATATCAAAGCCTTATATAATTTTTAGTCTTTAAATAATACAAAACTGGTAGAGAATGCCTGATGGCATTAAGTCCGCCAATTGTACAAATTGTATTTGTATATTTGTGCAATAAAGTTTAAATAAATAAAAATAAAACTTTAATGTAATATATTATTATACTACTCTTTCCTGGTCTTTCGCTTATCTTCTACATTTTTGATCTATCCGTAATTTTAATCCCGTTCCTCATACTTTGGCTGAACGCGCAGAGCGCCATGCTATAAAAAAAACAAATTTGTGTTACTCATATTGTTCAAATTTGTTGATACATTTATTGAAATTACGCCTGAATACGAAATTTGCGCATATAAGTTCTCATATTAGAATATATTTATTTTTTATGCTTGTTCTTTTGGTATACGTTTCGTAAATATCTATCGTAGTCCGGTTATAAATTATTAATAGTTAAAAGACAAAGCAAATCTGCCATTTTGACGTTTATGACAGCTTACAGATGTGGCGGCGATATATATATTTGAAAAAGAAAAGAAAAATTTAAAGAGGTCAAATATTTCAGAAAATTAAATAACTGTCGAAGTCGCGTAAAATCTATCCTAAGCGGAAGCCAGAATAATAATGTACCTATAAAAAATGTTTCATGTTTTTCCGTTCATGGGAATCTCAGATCATTCGTGACAGAACAAAGTCTGAAATGATACTGGCTGATTCTTTTTTTTTAATTTAGAGATTTATTATAAGTGGAGATTAAAGTTTGATATTATTTAAAGACTAAAAATGATATAAGGGTTTGATATTCCTATACAAGGATGAGTTATTTATATACAGGAGTGAAGGAACTTTTTTACCTTTTAACCATATGTTTTGACTAAGACAAATTACTACAAACAGCCAAGTGCTCACTTCAAAGGCCTAGCAATTTGTCACAACAACTTGCTATAGTTAGACTGGTTAAGAGTGAATGGCTGTCTCTTTCCAACTATTGCAAGTTGGTGTGACAAATTGCGCCGTTTGTAGTGAGCCACACTGGCGCGGCCTGCGGTGGCGGCCAATAGTAAATTTGACAGCTAATGACGAGTTTACTATTTGGCTGCCGCGGCCTGGCCGCGCCAGTCTGTGAGAAGCTTAAGGCCTGGACTACACTGGCGCGGCCTGCGGTAGCGGTCAATGGTATAGTGAATTTGACAGCTAATAACAAGTTTATTATTGACCGCCGCGGCCAGGCCGCGCCAGTCTGTGAGAGGCTTAATGCCTGCAACACACTGGCGCGGCCTGCGGCGGCGATGAATAGTAAATTTGACAGCTAATGACAAGTTTACTATTGACCGCCGAGGCCGGGCCACAAAAACACCAAGTTGGCGGCGGAGTCTATGTTTGTAAAAAACCGGTCAAGTGCGAGTCTGATTCGCGCACCGAGGGTTCCGTTTTGCCCCACCGATTAATTTTGGAAAAAGCTTATCTATAAAATCATGTAACTCAGCCATAAGGAAGCCCTTTTCGTAAGTCATTTAAACTTATAAGAATCCTTGTTTTGTCGGAACTAAATATATATTGCTACACTAATATGTATAAACACCTCTAATTCCAGAAATCTACAAACATCAAGGTCTGATTTCAAGATACCAAACAGAGGCACGCCACTGCTAATTACACAAATGAACTAGCAGGGTTTGGCCTACCCTTAATAACCATGAATGCGTGTTGATTTTTCCAAATGAAAATGAATTTTAGCACTCCGCCATATTGGACATGTGTTTTACTAATTATAATAAGTAGTCTAGTGAGTGTTTAGGGAGTTTGTTAGTTTTCGAATTTGATCAGCTAAATGCTGTCGTGTTCGATACGTTTGCGTTATGTAGGTATGTAGGCAGATCCAGGATTTTGCTTCAGGGGATTGAGTCCGCTGAGATTGGTTTTTGGTAAGGACTCGGATGCTTTAAGGAAGAAAGATACATTTATTCGTGACAGAAACAATTGAACAAAAAAGAGTGTCAGAGAGCATTTTTTGTCACAAAACGCTCCTATCTCAGCATAATGCTGGCATTACTACCAGCGCTGATCTTCCGATAGAACCGTCGAGTGATTACACGGTACGACAAACAAACAAAAATAATAATAGAAGCTTACCTAAACACGAGAAGGGAAATAAAAATAAAAATCAGAATAAAAATTGCCAATTGCAATTGCTTTTAGGGTGCCCTTTGCCCCCCGGATCCCTAGCGATATGACGTTGCTGACAACTTGTTTATACAGTCTGTATAAAAACAACTTATTCGTAAATATGTCCCATCGCTCTTATGTCGGCAGATTAGGGTTTCGGTAGATATTTATAAAAGGTGTGTTCATGCATAGTTATTCCATCCCCAGTATCCCCACCGCTTTCCAAACGGCCGCATCATTACTCTCACGTATACGACCTTAGTACTGACCTACAAATGGCCGCGACATACGTCATTACAATATTGAGAACAAACTATATTTTACGTGTCCACACCTAAATGCTGTACAGCTAGTGTTTCCAAGTGTATCCTGGATTCCTGAAGTGTACCCCTGGACTGTTCCCGTGTGCCAGCGGGACATATACCTACTTATTTAAGGATAGCGGCGTTCCAGCAGCTCAAGGTACAGTGCACCAATTTCACCACGAAGACTGACAAGCCCCGCTTTTACCCTTAACATTAAATCGATATATATTTTTGCACTTGACTGTGCAACACTTTAAGGTTAGGTACAGTACCTTAAGTTTTTTTTTGTGATGTAATAAGTACTAATATAAAAGTAACTGTTAGTAGTGTTGTGTGTAGTGTGCTCTTTATTGGCACGAAAACATTTTAGTTTCGAGCAAATATCTGCATATGGAAAGTTGCTAGTAAGTAGCATGCCATTTGCATACATAATAATTGAACATGCTCAAACAAGCATGCTAGTAATAATCTCCTCCTTTTTTGAAGTCGGTTAAAAAGCATGTATAACAGTACCTCTTCTTTCTAATGTAAAGGATCCACCAGATCTAAGTTTAAAATACGGCCGGTCTACGAACGTCTCAATTTGGAAGCATTACCTTCCAAAAGGCAGCTCAAAATACGTTGATGCTTCATAAATTGTGCTGCCAATTATACAGCTGATTTTGACACAATCTCAATTACGGTTAGTGCGACAAAATTGTGACGCGTAAAACTTCACTGCGTAATAGCGGTGTCAGTGTAAGTAAGCTTAGGTCAGGGCCCAATTCGACACTCAAAATTTGAAGCGACCCTAGCATGTCATAGAGATTAGAGATATCTCCACTTTCATGTATCTGTTTTTCAAAATGAAGGACATCGATTGTGAAGGGAAATTCTAGGAATACCTACTGTCAATTAAGTCGAATGGAATAAGTACGGTTTTGACAATAGTAAAAATTAAATATGTTTCATTGTTAGACACCAACAAACAGAACTTAGGTACGCATACTCAGAAAATATCAAGCTTCAACTTATATTTGCTCTTTATTTAACCGCTTAAAGATCAAAAGACGACGCTATTTGACCATAGAGAATTGTGATGTCGCTAGTTTTAGGTACCTACTTATAATTTTCACAATGTTCACACAACCTAACAAGCATTTTTGAAGTTTCATAAAAAGTTACCGATTTGAATATTGTCAATCAGATACCGTATTGCGGCCCATTTAAGGTTCAAGATCGCTTCTCATAAGAATTCACAATTCACTTTACATAAGATAGGTACAAAACATTTTTGAAGCTCGTTATCGTTATTTTATCGTCATACAAAGCCTTGATTATTTTTTAGATAGGTTTGTTCTATTATAGGATCCTCAGACACCAATATGTATACAGCGTGTATTTTTAATATTGCCTCAAATTGTAACCAGAAGTAGATGTTAGGGCTATGAACATATATATTGCAAGAAATTTCTCTTAACTACCAACTTTTATGTCAATATAAAATAATTCATCACCCAATGGATCACTACTTTGTCTTACTGACGCAACGTCACAACTGTCACAAGTGACCCGCTTCTTCCATGAGTCAAATGAGTGTACGCAATACATTGCCGTTCGATAAATTTTCAAAAACTATTTACGCTTCGGTAGTTAAGATTAAATTATTTTTTTCTTGCAATATCGGTTCACAGCCCTAACACCTACTTCTGGTTACAATTTGATTTAATATTAAAAATACACGCAGTATAACTCGACGATTCACATAAATAATAATACTGGCGAAAGCCTCGCAGAGTCAAGTCATGAAAAAAAAAAATAAAAAAAAAAATGAAAAAAAGTTTATTCAGTTAAACAACCCTTGCTTTACATTATTTTCTTCTGCCAAACTGCAGGACAGTTTGTTGGCAGAGGGACTCCCTTACAGAACAATAGGTGGGTAGGCTCTTAGCTAATAGCTAGTTACTTTATCTACATAGTTTTATTTGATAATGGTACAGCTCACGTGATTATTTTACTTAGACTACATTTCCAGTTTAGATTTTATTTTTTCTAAGAAAAACTTCTTCACTTTATTTTTAAACATTCTAAGTGTTTTACATTCCCTTATATCACACGGTATATCATTATATATTTGAGGAAAAACATGTACAAAAGTTATTCAATCAAATACCTGATAGCATTACGACGACGTGTAGGTATTCATAAAAATACATAACTAATAGAGTCTTCCCTATTATTATGAGTCTTTTTGAAACTAGGGTCCTTCGTATCGGATCTCACCTAAGTTTTTACAATACGCATTCAAACTCGTGCTACATTGCTTCCGTTGTTGCTGGACTTGGTAACTTCACTCACGTAGTAGTTTCAGTATATTAGCATTTACGGGTCAATAATTGACCATAGTTATGCAGAATGAGACCAATAATTAATTTTCGATTTTGAGATACAGCCGTTTTAAGGTTCAATATTTTTTTAAAGGGTTTTATACCCCTTTCTCGATAAAAAAAAGATGCAATTTGGTATAATATTATATAAAGTAATGTATTAAGGACTGATTGTACATATTGATAGCTTTTTTGGTGTCTTTTTTTTAAACAAAGTGGTTGGTCGTTTTCTGTAAAATCAATATTTCACATGCTGCTTGTTATTCTTATTTCTATGAAAACGACCAAACTGTAGTCGAGTTATGCTGGTAACGATATTCTGTAACAGTAATTTTCTGAAAAAAGCTAAGATGATCTTCGTAACCAAGATCACGCTAGTCTACTTATGCTGATTATAAAATTTATAAGTAAATCTTACTAGTTTAACAAAAAGAGGAACCTAGGCATATTATGCAGATTGTAGCTTTAGTAAAAAACATACTTAGATTTTTTATGTTTTATTTTTTTAGATTACACAGTTACATAAATGTATTTTTTCATTTTGTGAATACAAATAAAATTATTCCAAAACAAAAAAGTAGCTAAACACAGTCATAAATTGTCCACTTAAATTTACATGAAAAACGTACCTACATTCATATAGAATGACATAAAACTTCCTTGCATTCGTCCAGCAAACTATGAAACAATGACATTAGTACGGTAACTGCAAAAATATTACATTAAACGACCAAACTGGCGGGTAGGACTAAAAAACCGAATATTGTTGAAAGCGACCAACTGCCTGGTCGCTTTAAGCAGATCAAAAAGTGCGTTAGCTGTTACCGTTGTTTATTGTTAAATGCGACCAACTAACCAAATGTAGATTGGCTGTTTTCTGCAGATTGAAAACATGGTCTTTAAACGGGCGAAATGAACTATGTTGGGTACTTTGGCTGGTTACTACATTATAAAACGCTTCTTTTGTCATTGGTCGTTTTATACATAAATACTGTAATTCAGTGGAATAACGTGTTAAAAATATGACGGTTTTAGCAGATTATACTTTAAAAAATCTAGTTGTTGATGGCATTGTTAACTCATTTTTCGAAAAAATGGCATTGGTCTCATTCTGCATAACTATGGCCAATTCATGCTGTGTCTGTGTGCGTCTCATGACAGGGGCAGGGAGAGTGTACGAAAGGGCCTCTACGTGTTATCCATAGGTAATGAATTACCACAATACCTAACAAGCATTACCTACATACAGTAGGTACTTGTTAGGCACAGCGGTACTTCGGCGCCACGCACGCCTTCCAAAGCTCCGGGACACTATTGTAACGAGAGCGGAATACATTTTAAATTTTTTGAATTTAGTCATACGAAGATGCTTCTACAGTCCCTGCTAAAGTTAGATTATTTATTTCATGGTGAAAAATTACAGCACTAATTTGTAAATAACAATTAACAAAAATATACGTACCTATATAATACACGACGATTTTTAATTCGTGATCGGGAGCCGAGAAATATTAATAAAGAGCCAAAACAGATTTCAATGGATGAGGTCTCTTGAAATTACATCACTGTTTAGTTCATTAACTATAATGATAATATTAACACTAATATCCACTGAATGGTCACCCTATATTTCAGCGCTTTGGACGGTTGATCTAGACACGCGGCAGCGTGTCAAGCCAAGTTCAAGCAAAGGAACTGGCTAGCCAGCGCCAAGTGTATCATTACACGAACCACTTCGTGCCACTTTTGACCCTTCTATAACTCAAAACCTCTTTAACGTAAACACATAAAATTACGCGTGTTTAATTATATAGGAATTACGTCAATAAACTCTTACATCTACTTGTCATGCATGCATATTGACAGTTTATTAATCTTAATTTAATAATTGGACACCAGGGTTTTGATTTCGGATTTTACCCCTCGACTCAACTATTCACCCTCGCCGTTGGTTCGGGTGGATATGAACGTCTTAGGTAAAATGTCTCGTTTTATGCACTTGACATCTACGTTATTAAATAATACAAATAAATATCAATATTTTCAGTACCTATTACTTGTGTACGAAAATTTGTTTAAGTAAATTGAATTTGGAAGGAAGAAAAACAGTTGATAGTCCCTCGAAATTGCCCTTTTTGCATGGACAGGTCCCGGGCTTCCAATCCCGGGATTTATTACTACTATAATACCCGGTATTGTAGTAGTAATAAATCCCGGCATTGGAAGCCCTGAAAAGGTCGTCCTCATTTACTTTACTCTTAAGTCCAAGTAAGTATACCTGTTTGGTCAAATAGGGTCTTGGTTACTTACCTATTCATTTTGTTATAAAATTAGTCACTGTATATTTTTATTCCGCTTAGGATTTCTTCCGTAGCAAATTTTCGAATAAATCATGAAAGTGTTTTTATGTTATCCCTGTCAAGCCCAGAGAGCCCAAGAGGCATGTTTTTTAATTGTTTGTGTTTACTGTGTAGCCTTAAAGTACTACTAGCACCACCTAGCGGTGAATAGAACCTCAGAGGAAACATCTCAGTTTCAGAAAAATCCGCTTGGAGTCGCTACGTCCCCAAAATAGGAAAATACAACTAATTAAGCGTTAAAACTAAGTTAAAGTAACACAATTTGAGGGAAATACGTGTATTCATTAAACACTAAAACAATTTTTAAAAAGGATTACGCCAAATAAGCTTGGTTGTTTGTATTTTTATAAGTTTTCATTTTGTATGTTGGTTTTCGAAACCTCCGTCAGTATGCGCCAGACACTCGGTGCGCGGTGTCGTTTGCGGGTGATCCGCGTTAATTACAATCAAAATAATAGGAAAACAAGTAATACACACGCGCTATATGGTATCGTATCAGTAAAATTGAGCTATTGGTGAATATTGTGACTGAAAAAACAGGTAAGTTGCCTTTTCTATCGTGACACTGATTAAAATGTTTTAGATTAAATAAGTGTAAAACTATTTGGCATGTAACTTAACTGAATATAAAATGATGATTTTAAATTTATACGAAAACGTGTGATATAATGTTAAAAGCGTTTTTTATCGTGAAAATCATGAACCACAAGCAGTTTTTTTTTGTAGCAGACCATTTATCGAGGAAATTGACAGAAGTGAAAAAGTTTGGTATAGCATTAAGAGTGAAATAAAACTTGAATACAATTTTATTTAGTTTTTATTTTGATTATACACAATGAATAGCCAATTATTTTATTAAGTTAAACTTAAAGCGCTATCTAGTGACGAAGAGAAACAAACTAGCTCGCGACGCTGCCATCTAGCGGTGGATAGATGAGGCTTGTTTAAAAACATTGACAACAGGTGGTGTTAGTAATCATGGGGTTTCATTAGTAGTACAGAGTCAAATAGTTTGTGGCTATAGGCAAAGGCAAAGCTATGCTATAATATACAGCCTTGGCCAAAAGTATTGAGCACCCATGCGTTTATCATACGAAAGTCAAACTTTAAAAGATGCGTTTATATATTTTATTATAGGTAGAAAGTTGTATTTATCTATAGGAAAAAACATATTATTGACATTAAGGGAAATTCCGTGAAAAACGACAATATTTTAATTCTTTATTGCTAAACTCTTCTTTTCTATGTTCAGTTTTGACACGCAAACAGCTATTTCAAAATTATATCTATTAATGATTTGCATATGTTCAAACACTTCTTATTATATTTTACATCTTCGTTTATTTATGAAATAGAAAAAGAATAATTTATTTATAAGTTACAAAAGGAATTCCTAAAACGAAATTCTTATAAACTTTTCACACGCTCGTATTTCCATATTATATATTATATATGTTTAAATCGAAATTCCTGCATACAACGTGTCTAAATTTAACAATTAATTCTGTTATATTTTATAGTGTACTTACTACAATTTTATTCCTTGGAGTGACCGCACATAATACGGGATTTTATTACCCTGTGGGATTTTTAGAACAATATTTTAGGGTAGGTACACATTAAAATATTGTATTTATATCGTAGAATCACGAACTCGTTATCCAACCTACTCACTTTTATCCAATTCTGTCGAAACATTAAAATCTTCAAAAACATACAGTCACGTCATGTTTCTAACCACGTACATGTATTGTAATATTAGTATTGTACCAAATTCCGAAGCTTTTATTACGTACTATTCCTATTCTGTTTCCCGTAACACGCGAGGTCAAACGCAAAAACTTTGAGTACGAAATAAATTAAAAAACCGCCTTTGTACAAAGTACCTAATAGCAAAATTACTTTCATAAAGGAAATACGCTTTTCGCTGCCAGCGATCTACATATCTAGCTTTGTTTCAACTACGATTCTTTAAAATTCCCTTTTCAACGGTTTAACCCATTTCCGGCCCGTGACAATACGTGTGCGTCCCTACGCCGTAGTCGCTTTCCGCTACATACGAGGAAAACCACGGGATCGGTTACGAGCGTAGCGCGTAGCGATTCTGGGCACTGAATGTGTTAAAAACGGGTCGAACCAATTTTAGCGCGGTTTTTTCTAATCGTAAGTTTTGTCTTCTGTCTGTAAATACGATAAAATATTTTCAGTTTCAGATAAAACAGTTTCAGGAAGGAAATACGTCAAAATGGTAAGATATAATTTTATACCGCACTTGATTTTACACGTAATATTTATCCTACATGGATCTGTCTTAATTAGTTAATAAAACATTTAGAACACTTTAAACGTTTGCTTTGTACATATTCTTAACCCATTCACCGCCAAGCTACGCTCGTAGTGCTGCGCCAGAGTTTATAGCATGGCGACTATAAAACGTTTCGTTCATTCGTTCGTGTATCTCTATCTCTGTCGCACTTGCATATTCAAGCGATAGATAAAGATAGTACGAGTTTCGATACTTTCATATTTCGTGGTAGCGCCGCTGAGGCATGTGTCAATGATTGGCGCTGAATGGGCCGATGCCCCCCAGTCAAATCCGGCAAGGATTGGTCACTGTAGAGTTCCAACAGTCATTAGATAAAGCTCTTAACAATGTGACTTTAGTAGTCGCGCTCGTGCAGTCATGTTGCTTGAAATAGCACTGAATTTCATTCGCTTTGCCTACTCCTTTTGGTAATACGGGTGTCAGTTTATGTATGTATTGATGTAACGTGTTTTTTTTTCAGTACGGCTTTGTGAACTATGCTCTCGAGCTCCTGGTGATGAAGACCTTCGGACAAGCGACGTGGGAAGAAATAAAGTAAGGAACTATAAAATTCACCAGGATTTACCGAGTTCGCATTGATTTCCCTAGATTGTCTATACAATCGCCGAATATATCGGTCATCATTTGATAAGGAGGACAACGACAAAGAAAAAAATAACCGTTATCGCATGTAGCCTGAGGCACCTACGCCTATGTTTTGCCGGTACATCGCCATTTGATTACCTCTAGGCTACTGTAGAGGTTATAATTATATCAAACCTCTACAAACAGTGCTAGTTATGCCACTACACTTATTTTGAACCAAGCTGTCTGAAAGCTTATGAATAGGTCCAGAGGCCTACTGCCCATTGGGACTATTGCCCATCCCATCATTCTTGTTGGGCAGCAGGTTCATTAATAAAACGTCTTCTGAACATGGTGTTTAAACTGCAGCACTTAGAATATAATTTGATATGTTTTGTGTAAAGTATAATGACAGTTTCGTGGTAAAAATAAAAGACGAATTTGAATTTGCGGCAGATTGGACGTTGACATTATTTTATATCGCGCATGCATATAAAGCTCGAACAATTCTCATCCATGCAGTGGGACGTAGGTATATAGGCAGATGATGATGATGATGACAATATAAAGTCTATTGTGTCTTCGTTATTCCAGCACTGAGCTCACCACCCTTACATTAATTAGACCACTAAATCATCAGTAAGTTCACTAGTCTCTACTAATAATTTCTGTATATTTTGTGTAGAAGAAAAGCCGATGTCGCAATGGAGGGGAGTTTCCTGGTCCGCCAGATTTACGACGACGAGATCACCTACAATCTCATCACTGCGGCCGTGGAGATTCTGCGTAAGTCTCATTAAAATGATATTCGACTTCGAGCGTCAGCGCGTAGCATCTTGACGTTGCCTATTGCCACTCAGAGGAGTCACAAGCGGTTAGCTTATTATTAGAAGATTTGTTATATTGAAAATTAGAGACCCAGTGCATCCTAGGCAGCTCTGGTGATCTTACTCACCACCAGGAAATGAACACCAAATCTTCTTAATCTACAAAACGTTCTCCTATTTGCTTACAGAAATACCAGCTGACGCCATCTTGGAATTATTTGGCAAAACCTTCTTCGAGTTCTGCCAAGATTCGGGATATGATAAGATCTTGCAAGTATTAGGTGCTACACCTCGCGACTTTTTACAGGTATAGTAAATTATTTTACATATTATTACCTACTACCTAGTTATTATGTTACTTTAGTAGTAATTATGGATTGGTGACAACTCGTGCCAGCAGAGACCAAGGCTCTCTTTACGTCCGTGAGCCATTGAAGTTTGTTAGTTAGTAGTAATTATGGGATAATAAATCATTAGGCCGTATCTCTTACTCGTGCTTGCATTATGGTTATGCGTGTATTCGTGCGTTCGGGCACAAGAGCCGACTGAATGATTTTTGTCCCATTCGGGATGATGACAGGCCCTTTGACTTCTCGACCATGACGTTGATCGATGGCGGCCACGTCAGCGTTGCGCCACACGTGGAATCGAACGTATGGTGCATCTTACGGCTGCCGCCGCCACTGGGAGTCGTGACCCTACGTGAGCCCTAACAGTCATCTCAGTAGAATGCTACTAGCGATCCTTTGGCGCTGAAGGCGCAGATAGTACTCGTTGATGGGTTTTAGACGGCAGTACAGTTCCACCGGTTAGTCTGTCCATGCGGGATACGCAATCGTATCAATAGTACCTTGCCTACCTCATAACTGTAGATACTATTCTTCAGAGTCAGGCAGTTTGCCTTTTTGTCTGATCCCAATGGTTTCACTAAGCTACAACGACCAATAACGACTGGTTATTTGACCTGTACAGGCAACACCGTAACTAATAACTTCGTAAATAGATAATCAAATAGGATTAAGTATTTACCTGATTCGCTTCTATAATAATAATCATTTTAATATTTCAGAATCTAGACGCCCTGCACGATCACCTCGGTACTTTGTATCCTGGCATGCGATCTCCCTCCTTCAGGTGCACGGAGAGACCGGAAGACGGGGCTTTAGTCCTGCATTACTATTCCGACAGACCTGGGTTGGAGCACATTGTTATTGGTATCGTGAAGGTAATTTTATGACTCGATAATAAGAAAATATTACGCTCACATAATTACATTAAGTGCCAAAGACTTCACTGCGCTACGCTCTCTTAGCCGGTAACATGGGGAACTTCGTATGTAGAACGAAGCGCCTGTGAGCACAGCCGCTGGCGAGTTCCTGGTACTAAAATTGTTTAATTGTTCCGTACCAATTGGAAAATTTATGGAATCATGTTGGTATCTGAGTCCATTGATTCGTCACAGACTCTGTTGGTTCTTCTCTGTTTTCTAGTAAGTCTTGTAAACGTTCGTTGTGTAATCCATAGATTTTCAATAGGTTCCATAGAATCTTAGATGGATCTTAATCCATCGCGCTTTCAGTGCTGTTCTGAAATACGACCTCTAGCTATTTCATTATGGTACCTACTCGTATTTACGCGTACTTTCTGATTATATACCCACTCTAAATTTGAAACGCAAAAAGCTACCTACTTGTAATATTCATTTAAAATTAATTTGTGACATAGCACGGAATCATAAGTTTTTTTGCAAAAACTGACCAAAGTTTTCTCGTCAAGATCAACAATATTCATCAAATACAATCCCGTTTCAGACAGTGGCCAGCAAGCTTCACAACACAGAAGTAAAGGTAGAAGTTCTGAAGACAAAGGCAGAATGTGACCATGTTCAATTCCTTATCACGGAAACTTCGAACACTGGCCGGGTATGCGCTCCTGAGATTGCGGAATTCGAAACTTTATCGCTCGGTAAGAATATTACTTTGTGTCTCACAGGCTGCATAAGAAAAAAACATGTGGTGGAGCAAGATCTTCCATACAAATGTTTTTGGACTAAATTGTTTTAATAGGGTAGTTTCCTCATGTTAAAATTGATAAGTTCATAACGTAGTATTGCAAAATGGATAGTAAACCATAAACCATCACTTTATGGTTTACTATCCATTTTGCAATACTATTTAATCAATTTTACTTCACATAATTGTAATAAAGTATAAATTACAAATTATAATGAAAATCATAAAAAGATATGGACCTTGAAAGTTTAGAAAAAATAATTATGCATTTTTTTATTAGTCCAAGAGTAAATTTAAAGTTCCCAGTAGGTAGAATCCTTAATTCCTTACAATTTTATAGAAACAATATTATTCTACAAAGAACTATGAACCTAAACGCAGTATTTCGCAACAGAAACAGAAATTTACTTGATTTTCCATATAACATTATCATCATCATCATACCAGCCGAAAGGCGTCCACTGCTGGACATAGGCCTCCCCCAAAGAGTGCCAAATTGATCGGTCCTGCGCCATCCGCATCCAGCGCACTCTCGCGACCTTTACGAGGTCATCAGTCCACCTTGTGGTCCATACAACGATTAGTAAAAATAATTTATTGAATCAGGCGTTACTTTGCGAAAATTCATGATATATTACGAGAACAATATTCCTTTGCTATTCCGCTAAAAAACGTGCAGGTCGATCAGCGGAGATCAAATGTAACTTATACAAATACAAAAGAAAATAAAAGAATAAAAAAAAATAAGAAAAAGAAAAAGAATAAGAAGATTAGTACAAATATATAAAGTAAACTGTGACGTCATAGGTACTTAAATGTCAATTAGTATGAAACGTTTCGGCTGCGAGGTCTGTCTTTAACTCATTTTTTTGGGTATTTATGTTCTTTATTGTAGTTGCTCCCATACAAACACTTGCAAAAACTGGTTCGAGTGGCACCTAAAAAAATAAGGTCACAAGACTATTACCAAATAAGTTTTAGTTAGGTACTATTGAAAAGTCAATCACGTCACCTTATTACCGTATTCTACCATAAAATAGCCATGAATAATACTTTTATTGCATTACTATATAATCCTAATTCAAACAAAAAAATGCTAAAATAAAGTATCATGGCAATTTTATTCATCGTGTTAATTTTGTGGTGCAACTAACTATAAGACTCGATGATCAAATATTTATACACTTTAAACGTTCACTCATATTAATTTCCAGAACCGAAAGTGAGTCCAGCGACGTTCTGCCGTGTGTTCCCGTTCCACCTAATGTTCAATCGTGAACTGAACATCGTGCAAGCAGGACGCACCGTGTCCCGTCTGCTGCCGAGGGTCACTAGGCCTGGTTGTAAGATCACTGATGTTTTGGATACGGTAAGCAAGCAAACAAAGCAAAGCAAGTGTGCGTTAATCGAAATCACAAAGACTTATAGCGCTTGCACGCGGCGATTTTTTGCATGGATACTAACGCGACCAGAGCCAAGCTCTTAAATGTTGATGATGATCAACACTAGCCATAGATCACCTGTCAAAATCACGTATATCGATACTGTATCATGTTTAGCGTTTGTAGCAAGGTCGCCATCGTTTGTAGGTATATCCGCTCTTAAAGGTGGAGGTAGTACTTTACATGTATGGATGTGCAAGAAGCGAAAGAAGTGTGTAAGGCCCGTTTTCTTTGGCTTTCTTTGGTCTCTGCCTACCCTAACGGGATATATGGGTGAATATATGTATATGTGTACAAAAACCTTTCAAACGCTACTCAAAGCAATATTGCTTTCAGACCTGTAAGAAAGCAAATGCCCTAACAAAAGCACCCAGCACTGGCTTAAATTAACCATTACACACAATAAATAAATCCACGAGCAAGTTAATTATTTGAATGAAAGTATATTTCTGTCCTTATATGTATTTATAAATGATAAAGTGTATCTACTTAAAAATCATTCTTATTTATTGGCAGGTTCGGCCGCATTTGGAAATGAAATTCGAAAACATATTGGCACACATAAACACCGTATATGTGTTGAAGACGAAGCCAGAAGAAATGAACATTACTGATCCACATGAAGGCATTGCCCCTCTTCGCCTTAAGGTAACATATATCATATAATTTAACCTTTTTATGTAAAAGTAAGGTGACCAAGATTACCAGACATTATCCTGAACCGTTAAAAACTGAAATAACCAGAAAACAAAATCATAAACATAATCATAGAACCTGATCACAAAATTTCACGAGAATCGGTTGAAAAATGCGAGCTGTAGGTGTAGAGGAGGATAGTCCGGACATCTGGACGTCCGTACAGACAAACATACAAAATAATTTTTGTCCAAGGTGAAACGGAGAATTTCATTCGCTTCGCCTATTCGTTCAATTAAGGAATTATGATATTGAGATGGCGAGTATCCGTAGTTGTAAGTTGTAATGGTCTTCTGTCACCTAAGCACATGTAATATTGAAAAAAAAAACATTTTTTTAAAGATCAAACACGACCACTTATTATTTGTTGTTATTTTCAGGGGCAAATGTTGTACATCCCAGAAACGGATGTGGTCGTTTTTCAATGCTACCCGAGTGTTACCAATCTCGACGACTTGACACGGTATGCGTATAATCTTTTATAGCCGAGGCAAAATACGGTTTCGAAAAACATTAATTTATAATAGCGTTTTTTTGTTTATTTCATTTTAAAACATTATTCTAAGATGCTTTATTCAAGAATCCAACAAACTTTCCACCCGGAAGTAATTATATAGATTTAAATTAAACATTCATTGTCTTTTTTATTTTATTTATATTGAATATTGTAAAGCAAATGTAAATGAACCTAAATAAAGATTTAAAAAAATATTAATATTTATCCGGACTTTTTAGGAGCTAATTAAATGTTGATTTTTTTGATGTCTGATTTTTTGTTGGATTTTGCCTCTAGGTAACAATTTAATTGATAATATATCCGTTACATTTAAAAAATTAGCTATTATAAATTATTTCCAAATATGTCATTTTTTCCATACAAGTTGTCAGTTCATTGCCTGGACTATTATTACTACTGACACTGACATATTCTAACTATGTATACGAAGAAAAAAGTGTAATCAACATCTTCCCAGCGTTTTTTCTTAGATACTTTCCACATTTTCGCATTATTCGTTTAGGATGAGAATTTAAAAGGCTATTACTTATTATGATGTTTATGATATTTGCGATTTCACAGCCGTGGCCTCTGTATTGCTGACATTCCTCTCCATGACGCGACTCGCGACCTGGTATTGATGTCCGAGCAGTTCGAGGCAGATTACAAACTTACACAGAACTTGGAGGTGCTGACTGATAAGTTGCAGCAGACCTTTAGGGAGTTGGATTCGGAGAAGCAGAAAACTGACAGGTGAAAAAATAAATTTGTGTTAGTGGCATCCAAGCCTGTCACAGACAGGAGTGCTTTGCCAAATAAACCACAGGTCCAGTTAACCAAGCCGACTAATATTGTCATATGTTATCGTTTATTGCCCTGATTGAACTTTTATCTTTTCTATATTTTTATTTTTTTTATTTGTAATTGCACGATTAAGCTTTGTCACGAATAAATTATTTCATTTCATTTTCGTTTATCCCTAAAAACCACACATTTTTCAACATTTTCAGTATGATTATGATAACCATTCAATATGATATAGAATTCAATTCGTCTGGCTAGGTTTATTTTACAAAAAAGAACTACAGAGAAAATGTTTTCCCCGCTTCTGTAGTAAACTTTTATATCAAACATAAGATCATAGGAGCCAAGATCAAGACCAAGGATAAGCTACATTAAACAAATTAAATAAAAGGTAGCAGTCACGTCTTCTCAAGTAAATCAAGGAAGCAGGTGGAGAGAGCTATTCTGACAGGTCTCTCTTAAAATGATAATGAATGAGAAGATAACAATTTTCTTCTCTTCTTTCTAAAATAAAGTATTTCAATTGCAGACTCCTCTACTCAGTGCTCCCACGAAGCGTGGCTACAGAACTCCGTCACCAACGCCCTGTCCCCGCGCGTCGCTACGATCCCGTGACCCTTCTCTTCAGTGGGGTTGTCGGCTTCGCTAACTACTGCGCTAGAAACACCGACCACAAGGGCGCCATGAAGATCGTGAGGATGCTCAACGATCTATATACTACGTTTGACGTTCTTACTGATCAGAAGAGGAACCCTAATGTGTACAAGGTTAGTATTAATACATTTACAACGCCATCTAGCAGCTTGGCTAGAGAACTACCACTCCATTTACGTTTACTCCGAGTTAGTGGCGTGTGGCTTGCTCTCATTGAATTCTATATCTTTTTACTACTTCTTCTTAGAGGTCCGTTTTTATATAAGGACTAGCTTGTGCCCGCGGCTTCGCCCGCGTACTAAAAGTAATGTTATCCGTTTACCTACAAAAAGTTGCATCGCAGTTTGACGTGTATGTTCCAATTGAATTGCAATTTGGCACAAATACTTTCAAGAATTTTCATGTTCACAATGTTAAATTTCAAAATCGATGCCATTTTCGTAATTAACTTCCCAAAAAACCATAAAAACGACACCCATATTTAGACATTTCAACCCCATCGCACTCCAACAGGGGAGATGGTATTTCACGTCCGCCACGTTGGATTAATCGTTGTTGTTTTCGTAATCAGCGACCAGCAAACAAACTTTGGACCCCCATTTCATCCGCTTAGGGGGTGAATTTTTAAAAATCATTTCTTAGTGCACCCGAACTTATAAGGAACCCATGTGCCTAATTTGGAATCTCTAGATCCAACGGTTTGGGCTGTGCGGTGATATGTCAGTCAGTCAGTTTCTTCTTTTATATAATTATCGACTCTACATATCAACTCTACATATTGACTCTACATACCGACTCTACATACCAACTCTACATACCGACTCTACATATCGACTACATATCGACTCTACATATCAACTGTACATATCGACTCTACATATCGACTCTACATATTGACTCTAGATACCAATTCTACATACCGACTCTACATATTGACTACATATCGACTCTACATATCGACTCTAGATACTGACTCTACATATCGTCTCTACATATCAACTCTACATATCGACTCTACATATCGACTCTAGATACCAATTCTACATACCGTACCGACTCTACATATTGACTACCTACATATCGACTCTACATATCAACTCTACATATCGACTCTACATATCGACTCTACGTACTGACACTACATAGTTAGGGGCTGGGGGAAAATTAAAAAGGCAGGTATTTTTCGTTGGTAACAGTCTGTGTACCGATTTTTAGCTTCCTACCTTGAAAACTGCGAAAAGTCCCATATAAAATTTCACCCCCTCTTGTAAGGGGTTGGGTACAGATTTCCAAAAAAAAATGATGCACGATTTTTTTGTTAGTCACAAATATTCCGCATACCAATTTTTAGCTTTCTACCTTGAAAATTGCGGAATGCTCCATACAAACTTCCACCCCCCATTTTAGGGAAGTGGGGGGTTAGAATGAGACAAAAAGTAGCCTATGTCACTCTCCATCCCTTCAACTATCTCCACTTAAAAAATCACGTCAATTCGTCGCCCCGTTTTGCCGTGAAAGACGGACAAACAAACAAACAAACAAACACATACACTTTCCCATTTATAATATTAGTATGGATTAGTTAGACCTTATGTCAGATAAATGTTTAGTAACTCAGTATATTATCTATTGTGTGTCCATTATACCTAAAACCTTGCCTGAATGAGAACCTATTTACTATGAAGAAGATCCATAACTAGGTAGATAACCGATGTCATTTCTTACATAAAACAAAACCATTAATGTTTCTTTCTAAAAGTAAGAGATAAAGTGCGATTGACGATACAATTTTCGTTACAGGTGGAAACTGTGGGAGACAAATACATGGCTGTCTCTGGGCTACCAGAGTACGAAGAAGCTCATGCTAAACACATCTCCCTGCTTGCTCTTGAAATGATGGACAATTCCAAAGAAATCACTGTCGATGGAGAGCCTGTTGTAAGTAATTCGCCTATATTTTACTTTTTTGTCGTCACACTCTTGGCAGAGAGGTCGTGGTCCTCTTGTACATTAATGGAGCATATTTTACAATTATACCTAAAAATAAGTTTTAAAACAATTGCGACTAGATCAGTCAGGATCTTAGGTAGATGCCAGTATTGCACAGAATTGGTAGGTGCCAGTATCTCTAAATGGCATCTGCCGTGATAGACAAGGGGAAAAATTATATTCGACAACGATGACAATGATAATACGGAAGATCTGTTTAAGATTTTATACACCGAATGACGTATCAACCGAACAAACACAGTGATTTAACTATCAAAACTTTTCAGGGTATCACCATTGGTATCCATTCTGGTGAAGTGGTGACCGGAGTCATCGGTCATCGCATGCCGCGTTACTGCCTCTTCGGGAACACCGTGAACCTTACCAGCCGTTGCGAGACCACTGGCGTCCCGGGGACTATCAACGTCAGTGAGGATACTTACAGGTGAATTTATGTGTATTTTAATGTCACATCATGAGGAAACCGGTCTTACCCCAAATATGGAACCCTAAACAGGTCTAGATTTCCCTGTGTGCTAGAGCTTCGCAAAACCAGTGCGTACACCAAATCTTGGGATTAGGTGCCAAAGCGGACCACCGGTAAAACGCTTGGAGGATGATGGTAATGTCTCAAACGACTGGAAGGGTCTTGGGCAGCTAACTGAAATTTGAATCCTATCTAATTTCTTTACTGGTTAAGAAATGCACTGGCATCCTGTTCTCACACTTGGCTGCCGCAAAATAAAGCAAAGCGCACGAATCAGAAATATGCATAATGTTTTCAATACCTGTCAATAGCGTTGCGAAATCAGGCTTCTGGTTTATGCAGTACTTAAAGATATATTTTTAACGACCGGTTAGCCTAGTGGGTAGTGACGCTGCCTACGAAGCTGAAGGTCCTGGGTTCGAATCCCGGTAATGATTGCATGAGCATGTATATTTGTTACAGAATCTTTCTATGTATGAAAGTATTTATAACTATTAAATATGTCGCCGTCTAGTACCCATAACACAAGCCTTATTGAGCTTACTATGGAGCTAGTTCGATTCGTGTAAGATTGTCCACTAATATTTAAAAAAAAGTATAATGTCCACTAATATAATATTATAAATATGAGAAACAAGTTTATCTAATCAAAGTTAAAGTCAAAGTCAAAGAATAGAATCCGCAACAGGCTTCTTATAAATATTAAATATTATATATTGAAATGTGGGTGATTCTTCTGACAATTTGAAGTTGTGAGGAGTGTCAATTTGATATTTCGATTTCTGCCCAACCCATTCTACCTAATGCCCAAAATAATCAGGCAAATAGTCCCCACGACATGAAAGATCCTTATAATTAATAACTTCTAATGGTACTAAAAAAGACAGGTTGTTACCAAAAGTTTAATCATCAAACAAGTCTAAATACCTTTGCAAAGAAACCGGTACACCTAATTTTGGTATGCCAAAAGGCAGTTCAAAATTCTGCCACAACATCTTCCGTACCGTACATCTACAGAGATGTTTCAGTTCTACTGGTTGTAGGCCACATCTGGAGCTGGGAATCAAATGATCTTCTAGTATCTCTCCATATTTCTCCAAAGCAATCTTCCTGCTATAATTATAATCGTCAGGCAGCTTTAAGTGCTTATATAATCGCTTATCAACTGTGAAATTGATTTTGGGTATTGCTCTTAGTACTAATTTTAGACACCCTACTAGTTCGTAAGGATATGCTCTGTTATGATCCTTTAGTCTATCCATTATTGATTCTACGGGATCTGTAGCAACGTTGTCTGCAAAAATTTGGGCGCCAAACCGTAGCAGAATCATCAGCATCTCTGACGACCCCATTTGTATGACTACTCTCACAGGTGACGCTTTTCCGCAACTTTCCAAAGGGACATCTATGAAACGATATACTGTTCCTTCTTCTGTGTATTCCAAATTTGCGTTGGTCGCATGATCCAAGAAGAAAACTAGAGCGTGGACGTTTTCTTCTTTATCCGTGAAGTCTGATTTCCAACCGGCTAGAAAGTAAGGGGCCGATGTGCCAAAGATTGCTCCTGTAAATAAAAGGTCTCTTGTAATTAATGGCTCTTTTTGCGATAAATTCTTTCACATATTGAACAAATTAATGAGACGAGCGATCTCACTTAAAATTCCTTTGGATAAATGTTAACATTACGACCCTTTGTTGATATCGTCATTGATGTGTTCCGAAAGAGATGATTATGATGATTATAATTTATATGAGTGTAAAGTAACGAAACCTCTATTTTGCTATTATAAACCGAAATTTTTGTGTTTTTTACCCAACTGTGGCAGGAGGATTATAATTTTCAAGTTTAAGTGTAAGAAAACATACATATACATAGGCTTTAAAAGGCCATTTACATGCAACAACTCGTCGCACAGCTTCAAGGATTTTAATATGTGAGGTGTCGTTAGATTCCTCTTAGTCGTAGGAGTAACATATTTCACCCCTTAGGCACGACACGATTGGTTTTTTTCATTTCATTTGTTTCTAACTAGGACTCACCCAAAAATATCCTCTCAAAGGTTTTCTCACACGCATACAGCTCGTCCAAAAGGGCCGCAATCACACCGTTGTCCTGCACGCTCCAATCAAAAGACAGCTTCATGGCTATGTACAGGACGTTGTGGTACTTCCCCATGAGGCAGACATCCCCGTTGGTAGCTTTGCAGTTATTGTGGTACTTCAGTGCTGATGTTATGAAGTTCTTGCAGGTTGTGTTGTCTGAATGGTTCTGCCCTGAAAAAGGTTTTTATATACTACTATTATAGCAAAAAAAGCTTACGGCCTGCCCGAGCAGACACCGAAGCTTATGAACGCTTGCGACTCTAGAATAATGAAAAGCGCGTTGCATACCCCTTATTTGTTTGAGGATTCGTTGGATTGACAGCTGAGCAAATTGGTTTGTTTTTAATGTACCTAATCATTAGATAAGTATAGGATTCTTTATACTTTATTGGCAAATAGGGAACATGCTATTGTGGCATTACATTAATTAACCTGGTTTTGGCTGAGTAACAACGTTCCGAATTATTGGTGGCAATGACAATAAAGACAAAAACAGTTCGATTACACTACAATTATTTTTATTATTCTTTCATTTATTGTTCATTTACAAAAGAACAGATAGTCGATAACAAACCCTTTTGTTCTCCAAAAACGGCTTTTGAAGTAAACATAACATCTGATATAAATTAATTACTTATTAGATACATACAGTTCTTGTAAAATTTCAAATCGACAAACCTGCGGCACATCCAGCTATAGCTGTGTTAAAATACTCAACCAGCTCTCTTCTCTTATACCTATCATTCAAACAATCACGGTCCAAATTACAAAACACTTCCTCAAAATAGTATTCCATGAATGATTCCATTACAAAAATTTACAAACACAAAAATTCTTGAAAATGTTGAAAGCCAACCAATATAGATAATTTTTTTTGACAACAATTTTTCAATACATAAACTGTCACTGTATAAACTTGTCTTTCCGTTGCCAGAGTCCGTGCCGCAATAGGCAGAAATCAGGCCACCCTCACTTTATTCGAAGACCTATAAGTATAATCTGCTTAGGTCGATGTATGGGAACCCATACGACATCCGATGGTTCATAAAGTTTTAGAGTGCGAGTAGGTGCGCTCAAGTCATGATGTTATTACAGTGTTATATTTTTAATACGGAATAGAAAGCTATTTGGGAATAGGCATTTAACCTGAGGATCGCTACAGCCTCCCTAAGGCGTCGTAAGAAGGAACTCATTGAAAGATTGTGACAGATTGTTCCGATAGCTCAGTTGGTTAGTAGGGACGGGCCATGTATGACTGTGGTCGCCGGTTCGAATCCGGCTCGGAGCATTATATTTTTAAATTTTCCCTTTAAATTGAAATTTATAAATTTCGTTAGGAGCGTTAATCATCTTAAAATATCCTGAGGATGTGTTCTAATCTAGACAAACCAATGTAGTCTTCGTCGCTCGAAGACTGCCAAGGCGTCCTCAGACATGCCGAAGCTACCGAGCCGTGCCACGCCGTGCCGATAATATGCGCCGGGCCTTATAGGGGCTAGGCTGTTACCTGGCATACCCAAAGACGTAGACGCCTAGGCGTGGCTATAAGAACGCTTCGGCATATCTAAGACGCCTTGGTATGCCTGAGAACGCCTGAGGAATGCCGAGGCATTCCCAAGCACACCTTGGCAGGCCTGAGGACGCCTCGACAATACATTAGTGTGCGCCAGCGCGTAGGTATGCCGAAGGATCCCTTGCCTTGCCGAGACCTTAAAGGAACGCGACATTGTATAGACTTTGGCAGTCTTTGTCTTTGTCTCTGATATTACTTTTCTTGTGTATTGACCACTTTATACTGACATTGTATCTTTAATATTCTTAATTTCCATTCCAGCTACCTGATGAGGGAAGACAACTTTGATGAATCGTTCCAACTGACATACCGCGGTCACGTCTCGATGAAGGGAAAGGCTGAGGCAATGCAAACTTGGTTCCTTGAGAGGAAGAAGGTCTAAAACCAGAAAGGAGAATACATCCAAAATGCTGGTGTTCTAAGGAATTGTAGTAAGGTGTTGTAAGGAAGTGAAAGTTGTCTAAAACTCGTAAAAATACTTACACTAAGATATGTAGCTTTTATGTACCTACCAAAAGCTACTCCCGAACCTAAGTTATGACGACCACTTTGGCCTATACTTAGCACTTTTAAAAGATGCCTACCAAGTCAGTGGTCGAGGGTGTCAATCACGTAACGCATTGTACGCGCGTCAGGCAGATCTAAATGTCAATTTTTATATGGAAAAATGACAGTTAAATCTATCTAACGCGCGTAAGAAATGTTACGTGATCGACCCACTGGTAAAGGCATTTGGTTAAGACCCTCAAAATTAAGGTTTTTTTTAACCAAAGTCTGCTTTTGTGTTATTACGTTTTGTTTTATGTCTGGTACTTATTTTGTGCTACCCGTAACACAAAATATGTGTTACACGCAATAAAAAATGTAACACTAAAGCAGATATCGGTTAAAAAAAACACGCCCATCTATTGATAAACAATATATTTACACGGCATTACAGACAAGCCAATACACCGAGAATTTAAACATTACAAAATAATAGATACAAAACATATTCAACATGGACAACAATATAGGTGACATCAAACAAAAGTACTGGACAGCCTATCATCCATCGACTCACAAAACCTTAGACATTCACGGCACACAGTCGCCCATCTCCAAGCAAACAAGTCACCTGAGGTGCCAATGTCAAGAGCGCATTAAGCAGCGTGAGCGCGCGCGGGAGCGGCGAATGTATGTGCGATACCGTGCGCGCTTCCAGCACTGCCAGCAGTGGGCGCGCTCGCGGTCTCAGCATGACTCTGGGCACATCCGGAACATGCAGCCGCAACACTCGCGCTGCAAGCTCCGGGCAGTCTGACTCGCCACGCAGTATGCGACAAGCGGTGGTCAGCAATTTGTTGTTGCGCCTTACCTCTAGAGAATTGTATCCGAGGAGGAGATCTATATAGCAGTGGCTCGTTTTACCAAGCTACAAGTCACAATTCTACAAGTCTAAACAGGCAACAGTGGTCAAATGATTAGTTTCAACTCCCTACTAATGTTAAAACTCTCTTGGCACGTTTTGAGCCCAAAGTCACTAAGGCTTTGGCTTATTTTATTGATAAAAAAAATAACATAAAAATATAACTATTTATTAATATAAGCGTTCTTTTACCCAATATCATTATTATTATCCATATATAATATACTTGACACTGGCAAAGTGCCAAAGCGGCAAAAAGCCACTGAAAACGGAAAAAAAATACCAGTCGTTATTGGACTAACGCTTCTGTGTTACCAGGTTAGACTTGTAAAATTGTAACTTGTAGCTTCTTCAAACGGGCCACAGATGTCAAATTAAGAAAGGTTTCAAAAAGAGCTATTTAAGACTTCTTCGTATGATGTAAGTATTACAGTTATAGTTTGTTTTACTTAAAATGACGAAAATGTACTGAACGTGAGATTTTACAACTTGTTTTGTTGCTAAATTGAAAAGAAAAGATAACAAAAAGACGTCAGAAAACTGACCGAAGTGTGGCACGTGCACAGAGGGGTGATGACGTAACGTTTCGAACGTACTTTGGGACAACTCAACTGTCATTTTTCCATACTAAAAGTGACATTTACATCTAACTGACGCGCGTACAGTGCGTTATGTGATCGAACTGCAGGTGTCGCTACTGTTTACGTAATTGTTTTACAACCCTACTTGAAGATAACAATTAAACAAAAGAAGTCGGTAATGGTTAGTTTTAAGTACTTCTCTTCATTTTAAGTAAAACAAATTATATCACACCTAGACTATTTAGACGTGACCACTAATTCTTAAATATGTAAGCTTGCACTCCTAAATATAAGAAATGTATACTAGAGACTAAATCTTAGACCGCAAAATGTAGGCTTACATTAATTAAGTAAGTATGTATAAATAAATGTGCCATTCTCAAGCAAACGCCACTCTGGCGATATCAATAAGGCACTAGATAGTATTTCCGTAACGACGCAATGACAAATCGTCTTTATTGACATCGACAAAGAGAACCTTTTCCTGAGACCTTTTTTTGAGAATGGCACACATGGTTTGAACGATGTTTTGACATTGTATATTATTACACATTTTTTAATGCCATTGTTGCATGTGTTTGCTCTAGAAGCCGCAAACGAGGCTTGCACTCGCGTTTTTTTTATTTGCCAAGAAAATAGGTAAATTAAAGTACTCTTGTTTTGGACGGTTGTAGAATTGTAGCCTAAGAGACGATTACTAACACTTCTACAAATTAGGTTGGTCTAGAAAAAGCTACTAACCAGGGAACTAGCACAGGGAGGTACTGTCACGAACTTTAATTTGGGTTAGAACGTTCACAATGCAATAAGGTCGAAAACTTCAGTTCAATAATAGTGGTAAAGTGTCAAGATGAGACAATTAAATGTCTTATCGAATGGGTCTTTGAATTGAAAACCTCTATGCCAAAAGCTATCATTAAGCCTCTCGCAGACTGGCGCGGCCTGGCCGCGGCGGTCAATTGTAAACTTGTTTAGCTGTCAAATTTACTATTGACCGCCACCGCAGGCTGCGTTAGTGTGATTGAGGCCTTATGGTTTTTTAATTACGAACAAGTGTCAGTGTCAGTGAAGAATATTGATTGAAGTGACATTTTCCCGAAATAGAATTAACAAATTACAAAATATGGCCGGAGAGAAGACAGGGACAAACAGACGAGCGACAATTAGTCGGAAGAAATCGGAAGTGATTGTTTGACTCGTTCTGCCCGGTTGACGTCACTGATGGCAAACTTTATGACACCCCATTAAAATATTAGCTCTAAATGTCTTCAGTTTGCTATACGAATTCCATCTTAGGTGGGTCCCAAATTAAAGTTCGTGACTGTACAGAGGGTTCCAATGAGCCCAAACACAACGGGTTAATCTTGTGTAGGTAGTTTAGGAGTTTCAATGGTCACCTTAAGAAGGCTCAAAGTCACCCAAAGGGCAATGGAGAGGGCTATGCTGATGCTGGGAGTATCTCTGCGTGAATGCATAAAAAATGAGGCTGTCTGCAGCAGAACCAAGGTAACCGATACAGCCCTCCGGATCGCTAAACTTAAGTGGCAGTGGGTGCACATTGCACGTAGAAAGGTTCGGGCGGAGAGGTTCTCGAGTGGCGACCACGTACTGGAAAGCGCAGCGTGGGTAGACCCCCCACAAGGTGGAATGATGACCTGGTAAAGGTTGCGGGAGTCCACTGGATGTGGGTGGCGTAGGACAGGTCATCGTGGCGCTCTTTGGGGGAGGCCTGTGTCCAGCAGTGGACGTCTTTCGGCTGATATGATGATAATGATGAATGGTCACCTTCTGACTCTGTCTCTGTGTTTAATTTTTTTTTTGTTTAATCTAGGATTATTTTAATTTTTGCTAATTATCAAACTTCAAAGAGCTAAGTAGCTTTAGAATAAACAATGCAAACGTAGTCTCTACTTGTAAAAAACACTTCAACAATGACACGATTGCATTGAAATTTCCTCAGTTTCCACCGGCATTGTTCTATTGAGCCGCAACAATTTAAGTATTTGATGGGAAAATTAAGATAAAGAACAAATATTTACTCAGTAGGTACAATCAAATTGTAGTAAACAATTGGTGATTTTTCATGCGAAGTTTTAAGGGACGATTAAACAACCAGCCTACTTGCTGCAAATTATGACTATGACTCATAGAATACGCTAATAATTTGGCCAAAAAAGGCGAATGCTACAAGTTACAAGTCTAAATAAGCAACACAGGGCTCCCCCAAAGAGTGCCACAATGACTGGTCCTGCGCCACCAGTATCCAGCGGACTCGGGCGACCTTTACCAGGTCATCAGTCCACCTTGTGGGGGGCCTATACTATCGGCCATCGATTCTACGTGCAGTGTGGAGAATGTGCTCTTTGGGGGAGGCCTATGTCCATCAGTGGGTGTCTTTCGGCTGATATGATGATGATGATGAAACGAGCTACACTGACGGCTCGGCCACGACTTCGAGCGGCAGCGGCGGCGACAACGGTGCAACGTGGGAGCGAGACACCGAAGCGCGGCCTCTCTTTCCCACATATCGCCACTGCCTCTCTAAATCGTAGCTACACTGAGGCTCTTGACCAATAATGACGCTCTATTGACCACCGTTGTCAGTTACGGCTTCTAGAATTATGGCTTCGTGAAATCCACGCTAGGCCACGATTCCATTGGTAAAATTGATAGACGGGGACATCCCTATGATATTGCTTTTGATTCACGTCTCTGTCATTCTGATTTTGTAAGGCAGAGATGAACGTTTACTTATCTAAAATGCAGGGTTTTCAATTTTTTTACAATTTGTTATAAGCTGCATGATTTGAAAATATATTATATCAATTCTTCACTAGTAGGTATACTAGTATCATTATCATTGTTAGAGATATAAACATATTCATAAGAAAGTTGGATGTTGTACATAACAATTATTTAATCATGTTATTTTTCGTTGATATTTCCAGTGTTGTATCTACATAAATATTCTAGTCATTGTTTTTGCTGACCAAATACTATTTAAATGGCTTTAATGTTATTTTATCTGTGATTTATTTATTTGTCTATATCTATAAGTAAGTTCTACTTTAAGAAATACCTTTGTTTTAGACAAAGGCTAATAAATATGTAGAAAATAGACTTATTGTGATGTTTTTGTTTGATTATTTCAATAAACTTTAGATACATGTCGTTGAATCATTAATACCCTGTGAACGTTTAGGATATTAACCGTGCTTATGTTATGACTTGCTGTTAACAATTGCAAATAGCAAGAAACGCTATTGTCTTAAAACTAGTACCTACACCTAACGGCCCGGCCACGGGCGGCCACGACTTTGAGCAGCGGCGGCAGCGGCAACGGTTTTGCTAATGCATTGCGTGTGATCCCAACTAACCACAGTGCGTTGCGCGTCTCGACCGCGCAATGAACAGATAACACGCTTGCCGCGCCGCAATTCGCGCAATGTCGTGGCCGGAGGGCGTTAAGCCAGATTTATACTTATAGGACGTGAAGCTTTCTGATGCGCACTGACGCCAGACAGAGAAGGAGCAGTCACGTCAGAGCGCTACAAATGAGTGTGAATCTTAAAATGCTGATACACTTGAGCATTCTAGCAAATGTAACATTAAAGGTAAACCCACACAAAATAAACAGGAGCGTTTTAGCGAGCATTCTAGCGAGAGATCTAGCGAGCATTCTAGCGAGCATTCTAGCGAAATTACCGACCCTCCGCCGCAATTCTGCACAGCATTTACTAGAGCGTTCGCTAGAATGATCGTAAAAATGTTCGTAGCGATGTTTGGCTCTGTGCATTGTTCAGTTCGAAAAATTTAATAAAAACCGGTCAAGTTTGAGTCGGTCTTGCGCACGAAGGGTTCCGTACCATTATATCTACAAAACGAGCAAAAAAATGACGTTTGCTGTATGGGAGCCCCTTTAAATATTTATCTTACTTATTCTGTTTTTTAGTATTAGTTGTTATAGCGGTAACAGGAATACATCATCTGTGAAAATTTCAACTAACTATTCATGAGATACAGCCTGGTGACAGACGGATAGACAGACAGCGGAGTCTTAGTAATAGGGTCCCGTTTTTACCCTTTGGGTACGGAACCCTAAAAACGGCTAATGCTCGATGTTATGTTACTTGCGAATTGCGAATGCTCAAGTCTATCAGCACCTTTATCCTGCTTAAAACCTATATCGTTCTAAGTCACGCCACGACACGTCAGATGAGTATGAATCCGGCTTAAACTTTTTTATACTACTTTTTTTATACGACAGTGGCAAACAAGCATACGTCCCGCCTGGTGGCAAGCAGACACCGCCTATGAATGCTTGCTGGTGGCAAGCAGACCCCGCCTATGAATGCTTGCTGGTGGCAAGCAGACACCGCCTATGAATGCTTGCTGCTGGCAAGCAGACACCGCCTATGAATGCTTGCTGGTGGCAAGCAGACACCGCCTATGAATGCTTGCTGGTGGCAAGCAGACACCGCCTATGAATGCTTGCTGGTGGCAAGCAGACACCGCCTATGAATGCTTACTGGTGGCAAGCAGAACCGCCTATGAATGCTTGCGGCATCAGAAGAATCACGAGCGCTCTGCCTACCCTTTATTGATTTGAGGATTCGTTTTATTGACTTATGACAAAATTCCTGTAAACAGTTGTGTAATTATGACATTTCCATTGCGAACAATATAAATAATTAAAAAAATAACATTACTACTGAACCCTGAATACGTGAGCCTGTAGCGGCTGCTATTTAATTACTATTATGAAAGCAATATAAAACAATTATAAGGCTCATACCGACTCAAACAGTCATCAGTCATTGTCCCAGAGATACCATCTCTATTCAAACCTGCGTGTAAATGTATCACACGTTTTATAGACTAGGAGCTGGTTGCAGGAAAACAGTTTCTTCATTTAAACCAGGGACCGGAACCGGTTACCCTAATCAGGGTATTCCATAGGCTTATTTTAGAAGTGGTTTTTAAAACACTATCCATAATGGTAACTTTATACATACGGTAACCTTACTGATAGGGTAACCCTATTGTTATGGTAAGCATATCGGATGTGGTAACCATAAGGTAACCTTAATAAAACCTAAACAAAACCCTTTCGCAATAGGGTTAACTTATGATTTGCTTATGGTTACCACATCCGATATGCTTACCATTACATTAGGGTGACCCTTTCAGTAAGGTTAGTAAGATCATAAGGTTACTAAATTGATAGGGTTACCAAATCGATAGGCTTAAGTGGTTTTTCGGTCCTTGATTTAAAGAAGCACGGCCGTCACTTTTTGCTACAATAGCCGTAACTCAACACCCGTGGACGCCAAAAATACCTAAAATCTTTGCGTGTTGTTGTCTCACGGCGGCGCCAAGAACATATTAAGTGTTATGGCATGCGCTGTCAAAGTCAGCTTCATACTTTCAACAAAGGTCCATCACACTCTTATGCAAAAATACTTGGCAAATATGTGCCACTTTCGTACGTGAAAACGAACGTCCAAAGGGTTAAATGTAAGGCGACTATAGCACCCCAAATTTTTCTCGCTCACTCGATAAGCTGTGCTATTTTCGCCAACTTATAAAATTTGGATAAAAATCATACGGTCAAAACAAATGATTATTTTGGTATATCAAACGTTCAGATTTCAGATAAAAGAAGTACCAATGTTTTTTTTTCAATAGAATCGTGACATTCCATACCACTTGTGGCTTAGAAGCAGTGTCAAATTTTAAGTTCACTTTTTTATTTTTTTTACTCAGATAATATTTCACGTTAAGTATACAAAGAAATTCCAATGTTTAAATTATTAATGAAATATACCTCACATTTTTTTTTGTGTAAGCCCCCCCCCCTTGAAAACCATTTGAAATAAAGCATCGCACTCACATGTATTGTTGTTATGTTCTGAGTTTACAGGTACGTTTCTGCATTTAGACAATTTTATTTACTTTGAAGAACTCAACGAAGACTATTATTTGGGAAATGCTTACTGCAGAACATAAAATAATGACAATTTATGGCACTTTATTCACATAATTACTATTATTATTATTTTTCTAAATATTTATTAAAAGTGAATACTTAAGATTATAATTAACATTAACTAAGATAAATTAAAACTAAGTTAAATCTAAAAAAGGCCCTCGAGGCATTGTACCGAGGATGCTGGCGGCATCACCAGTTACATCGACCAGACGTTTCGCGATTTCTGCAAATAACTTATGCGCACTGGGACCCCACGGACCGAGGGTCTCGACGCCAAAGGGTATAAAGTCGTACTCTCTGTCGAGGCCTCTATATTTATTACATTTCAGATTTTCGGCGTTTTCCGCCGCTGCACCCGCACATAATTAGTTACCAATTCAATAAATCAAAGCCAGTAACTGATCCACTTCATAATCAATTTCCAATTTATTGCAAATTCGAGTCCTAATACTCGTATAACATTTTTTTATTCGCATTTAAGGTCTATAGACTTGACTTTAATTATGGCTACACAAGTCATACCATTTATATACACAATGTGGTTGGTTTTCTGCAAGCGGCTCCGGGTCTGTAACAGCACACTGTTAACCCAATTGTAGTGTTTTATGGTTTGAAATTGTGTGAAATAAGTTACGGGAAACTTTTAATGGGGAAAATATATACTTAAAGATATCTCGGAAACGGATCATTCTCGCTTAATATACATAGATGGGGGGTCAAATCGGTAACTATTGAGGTTCTCTATTCCAGGTTTTCGCTGGATTCACTTGAAACACGACACCATGCCTGTTCCACTTGCCTGCTTTGGCTAAACTTAGCTCTCGCGCACTTCCGAAGTGACAAATCATCCGATCCCGATGATAGATGTCTCATCGTCGCGCAACCGGCGTTGTGCCACGACGATGAACCGCAGACGCTTTGGCCCTAGCAAGACGAAAGAGCACGTGCTATGCGGTAGAGCGGTATGCCATGATTTGAGTGTTCGAGCTGTCAAACATCGTTTCTGTGCCTAAGTAGGTACTTTTATGTATTATGAGCTGCCAGGCCGCCACTCTACATAAATACTTTTATAAATGAGAAATACATAATACAATACTCTCTTCTCTTCTTTTCCGTCGTTTCAATCTTGTGGATTATGTCTTGCAGCATACAGAGGCACGCCCGTCATCGCCTATACTTGATCGGTCCATCGCATCGGCGATAGTCTACGAGATCTATGGGTCGATCACGTAACTTTTCTTACGAACGTCTGTAAGATTTAAACGTTAATTTTATATGGAAAAATGACAGTTAGATTGAGATTTAACTGTCAGACGCGCGTTCGGAACGTTACGTGACTAACCCCCTGGTGCTCTCCGCTTTACCACGGACGACGAGATGCTCTAATATGGAGTCATTGTTGCATCTTGAAATGTCAGAAACAATTTTAGGATGCGAGATTGTACCAAATCCGATATTAATTGGTACGAAACTCCGTCCAAGCTACTTGCAGAAACCAACACCAAATCTCTAGAGCATATATATTGTTCTTTTCAATGTCGCGCAACACGTGGACGTTTCAGCAGCATATAAAAAGATGGGGACTATCAGAGGTTCCTGCTAGCCGATCTTTAATAGCTTTGGTGATGTTACGGCTCTTCCAGATTCTTCTCATCTTGTCCATTCCAGTTCTTGTTATAGCCATAACCATACGCCGTTGAACTTCGTCCGTGCATCCACCACTGTTCGAGATTAAGGTTCCCAAACAGATGTAAGTTGGTACTACTTTACAGTTCGCAATTTCAATCACTTCAGGCATGTTGTTATTTGCGGTTTTACTGCGGTTAATCTTCAACCCGAACATAAATAAGGCTTACACGTTCTATCTTCAGTAGCAGTTCCTATTGATGGCCAACACTGGATACAAAAAGAATTGTGTCATCTGCATAGCGTAAGTTTAAGATTATAAAATCTTAAACTTGCGACTATAAAGACTTATCGGAGACTATAAAGTCTAAGGTGATACGCATAATAAGCACGACGAGGTATTGAAAAGGAGTGATGATACTTATACATCCTTGACCTGACGCCTGCACCGGGATGAAAGCTTTAGGACAGGATCTCTTCATTTCGTCCGGATGCTGCGAATACAATACTCTCGTAGATAGAACACAAAGAATGACTCAGACCGCAGGTATATAGCAGCTATATGGGGTCTGCGGATTTCATTATTACCTACCGCGTGTAGTAAGTACAAAATTTTAAGTCATGAAAGAAATTATTGCCACTTTATATCCCAGTGTGACGTCAATACGGTGCGCCATGTTGAATGATATTGTCTTCCAAATTGTCGTATTGGGACCTGCGCGAACGCAGGGACCGGTCGGCGGATGGTGGAGGTCGTTTGGTAGCATTCCATGTCATTGATTATTTTTAGGTATAACGCTTATAGTAGGCACAGCGATGGCGCAAACGTCACCGAATTATAAGTGGCCAAAAATATCCAACCAAGTTGTTTTAGTACCTACCATAAAATTGGGAACACAGAAAAATCCGAAGTCATTTGTCCAAAATCAATCATGTCAATTATTTCGAAATTCCGAACGCCATTTTCCGCTAAACGACCATTTGGACGCAGGTGATTTAATGAAATACCTATATAATTAGGTTAGATTAAGCTAGTATTATAGGACAAATCAAACATTCTTTCAGTTCAGCGGAGCATGGTTTTCGGAATTATGAAATTCGAAAAAAAGTTGCTCTCGGACAATTGACTCTTCGTAATTATGTAGTGTAGTAGGATAAAATTACATTTGAGAAAACTCTTACATATATAAGTGAAAATATTCTAAAGAGATTGTGTGAAGCTGAGTTTTCTTTGTGTCAAATATATAAAAACACACTTATATTCTATACTACGTAATATTATACACTGGAAAGTCTGTTTGTATGTAACGGGTAATATTCAGACGGAACCACTGGACCGATTTCAAAAATTCTTTCACTTGTGATTTGATTGGACTTTCTGGATAGACATTGGCTATATTTTATCCCGCGGGTTTGCCCGGGCAAAGAAAAAAACGTAGTTAAATTTGTCCATTAAAATTCTAATGTTATTGGAATGAGGTGTCGCCGGTGTCGGTTGGAGTCTGTTTTAAAATATTAGAAGGTCAATAAAATTTATAAAAATACTCTATTATTATAATGTATGGACCGAATGACCTCTCAAGTTCGAATCTGTTCAAAAAGATACATGCCACGCAGCTAACGCGTCCACAAAAGGATGTTTTGCCAAACTTGTCCGGCAACTTTTTCAAAGGTTTTTTTACCAAACATATTTGCTATACCATACGATTAGTAGTCATTCCAATTTAGCTCTTAAGGACTTGACTTAAGATTCCCATTAAATTATATATAGATATTGCTAACGGATTCTGCGAGTCGCGTGCCCAATATATCTCTACCAACAATCTTTCGAATCCGTATGAAGTTTCGTTCGAATAGCAGTGTAATATTTACATTGCGGGCAAGTATGAAACTATTAGTCAATTGTTACATGCCGCTGATTTATACTGAGCGAGTGATGTATATAATACAACATACTGTATTCTACTGTAACTTGTTTCCGCATTACGGAATGCTTAGCCTGATGTTTCAGATGACATCATTGCTTTTGGAAATACACTGTTTATCTTACACTTAGATATGTTAAAAGGGTGTGTATATGTCTGTTTATGTAGTTACATACACCATGTACACATTGTGCGGCCTTTGAGGTGAATTAGGGTCACTGTCCATTCACTAAGTTATTTGTGCTTTTTTAAATAGGTAAGTACATAACGAAGGCTTGTTCACGAAAAAAAGTGCATAATTCAGGTTTATAATACAAAATTATTTTTTTAAAGAATTTAATTAAAAAGAAGGTCCCTTCACCCATCGTTTTGAGTGGCGTTATGGATATTTTTATCAGCTGCTTGCTATCCATTTTTGGGCTAACTTTTGAAATCCCTGGATTGTAGTCTTAGATTGTGTAATTTTCACGTTTGGGTCACAAAGGTTCTCTTTTTCTTTTACTCAAATAGATTATTGATGCTATAAATAATTTTCCGCGAATATGTTTCCAATTATTTTTTTAATTACCGTATAAATTGTTTTAAATCATGCCTGAAGTAGACACATTTCTATGCAATCATTTTAGCTTTAAGCCTTAACTGGCATTATGTAGGATTTCATAACTTTTAAGGAAAAATGGATTTTAGATGCTTACACATAAAAAAGAATACTCAGTTGATTATCTAATTGCAGTTTGAACTACCTAGACCTACTGGGTGACAGTGGAGACTTAGTTTTCGATGGCTATTTTTTTTCGTGAACAAGCCTTAGCTATGTATGTTCTATCTATCAATACAACGTGTCGTTAAGTGAATAAAGGGTTGGCAACGCGCTTCTTACACTACTGGAGTTGCGAGAGTTCATAGGCTACGATGTCTAATTATCATCAGGCAGACCGCATGGTTGGTGGCCTTGCCACCGTTTTACTATTTAAAAAAAACCAAAGATTTGCTAAATTATCTTTGTTTCTATTTTATGACATCTTCATTTTGAAAACTGCAAGATATAAGTTTAACATACATTTACAATGACAATAAAACAGTTTCTAATCGTTTATATTTTATTGCTTAAGTAGGTTACAAAGTTATAATTTCACACAGTTTTTAAGCAATAATTCGAAGTTATTATTACCAAATATAGATAACACTTTTAATGTATTAACAAATCTTTGCTTATAATAGGAATAACAAACGTACCATTTTTTAATGGACTCTTAACTAAAACAATGTTTTTTTTTGTATACCTGCATTACATCTGCGGGAGTCCGCTGGATGCAGGTAGCGCAGGTCCGGACATTATGGCACCCTTTGCGGGAGGCCTATGTCCAGCAGTCGACGTCTTTCGGCTGATATGATGATATTGATGATGCTGATGATATATCTGCGAAATTCAAAGGTGTTTGTGAAGTGCCCTACCCAACCGCCAACGTGGGGACTTGGGGAGCACTGCCCATTCCCTCTCATTCATGAGAGGAAGCCTACTGTGCCCCATACGCTGATGATGATGATTTTATAGAAACATTTTTAAGGAAGACAAATGTATGGTCCTGCTCCTGATACAGGCGATGCTAGACTAACGTTCGCACACGGAACTAGTATAGCACTAACTGATATAAATAGTTGTCACATAATAATTTATGAAAGCATCAAAATGCTGGCATTACTGCCAGCGCTGATCTTCCACAGCAGCAGTCGTCTTCTTCTTTACAGCTATGTATATTGTTGTTTCAAAGTATTTTCATAAATTCATTATAGTTTGTACAAATGGCTAGCTAAACATAGAAAAAAAAAACAACATAGCTACATACCCAACTATAAAAAGAATACACCATCCAAAAGGTCCGTCCGGTTTATGAAATGTATTTTGAATAATTAAACTGATAAATATACCAATAGACTACAATGTACCTAATCTATGTACTAACGGTGAAGGACTTTAATTATTGAGCCATTTAGGTGTCAACTAATTTTGTTTTTTTGTAGTTTAAGCTATGAAGTGTCCAGTATAAAGTGAGCTCTAAATGGCTCAACAATTATAGTCCGTGACAGTATCCAAAGTAAAACAACAAACAGATATATAAACAAACAAACAACCTATCACTCACCCTAAACGCGTATAACTTCTCCGCTCCGTCGTGGTTAAAAACAATCTGAGTACCGCTGAATATTAGACATCAACGTTCCCCGGTTTTTAAATTAAATAGAAGTAGGTATCTTATTATTTTAACATGCGGAGAAAAGGCTGAATAGGATATCAGATTACTTTATTGAATAGCTTACTTAATACTTAGGAATAATATTTTTTTAAATTAAAACACCGACAATCTTGCCCTACGTACATCAATTACTTAAATATTGTACACGCTTTGAATTAAATAAATTGCCGCTGCGGAATTTAAACCGTTGAAAATAAACCTAGAAATTAAAACAAGTCGGTGCAAAAAAGCACTCGTGCGCATGTGAAGGCGACCGAGGTGGCAATGCGTTTCGCCCCCACTACACAAAGACTTAAACGTCACTTACTAACAAGCTGAAAACCACTTTAGCTTAGTATTTTTAAGGTCGCAATTGAAGTGGCAGGGAAAGAATTAACTTGACAGTGTGAATGGAGTCTCATTGACTACCAGTCATTTGAGATTTTGAGAAACCACCTCAGTCCGCGTCAAGCACTTGTCGCCGTTGCACGTACGTCACGCCATTGGCCATTTTGAAATTCGAACGCCAATCAGCCGGCCAATCGCGTTCGAACTGACGTTTGATTTCTTTTTCGCGCAGTGTCCGTTATTTGTGGCCAGTGTTCATTATACCGCCTTTTAGGCTGTTTTTTGTGACATTGACTTAACAGTGGCAACATTAAGGTCGGATTTTCTCACGTTACGGTAAGTTTTGTAATTTTTTCATGTTAATTAGACATATCTTTTGTTTATAGTTTTAGTGTAACGGATTGTAACGTTTTGTGTGTCAGTTGCTGACATCTTGTTTAGGATTGCAAAAATATGGCGAGGCTGTTGGCAATCTGAGATGCTTTTGTTGCCTCTTACCTATGAGAATATATTGAGAATTAACTGCTCACTTAAGAACTATTATGAGCTTAATGAACAGGTATTATTGCTGGTAAACTACAATGGCTTAGGTAAGTATATACATATATTTTTTTATTATAGGTAGGACGGTAGGTAGGGTAGCATTTATATGCACGTGAAGAATCGATAATAATTATTACAGATGTAGTGCATAATTTCTCGGAAACGTTCGTATTTGTCATGCTACTTCAGTCAACCTCATGCAGTACTTTTTGTACTGTGACTGACTATAATAGCAAGCAACGTTGTCATTTGAATCTATCTACGTATTAAGAACATAATTAATGGTAGCTTCTTAATGACCATAAAATTACTAAGAGGTGTAAAATTTAAATTTATATCGATTTAGTGTACCTACCCCCATTTAAGACATTAATGTAGTACAGATAGGTAGTTATATACCGACTGTGACTTATCACTAATTATTGAAAGATGGTAATATCAAATTTCAATTTAACGTTGTAGAGTTGACTTAAGGCAAAGTGAGGTAAGGTTAACACCGATTTTTTGGCCCATCTTGTTTGGTCTGCTCGCTCAGGAACCAGCGACAGATGCAGTGTGGGACAACCGCCCTTTGCGCATTTTTTTAGAGCACAAACAGTCACATAAACAAATATATATTTGGGATACTAATAGAGTACCAACAAACATAAACCGGTCCACGACGCAGTATCAGTGTATGAGTAAGACACAAGCAGATTTTATGATGGCTAAAATAACTTAAAACCCCTGAATGTAAATATTAGCGCGGATACTAATAATGTAGGTATGTTGTTTAGGACCAAGCACTCTTGGTTTTACTTAAGAGGGCGTTACAGTGCTCACTAGCGCCACTGGTAAATAATTGTGATTATTTAAATTTCACGATAGATATTTAAAAAAGGAGGCCACTACACCTTGTATTTTGTATTTAAGTACCTTGTGAATACACCAAGCTAGTTTGTATGTTGCTGGATTCGTCGATGTATGAACTCAAAAGAAAAACGGCCGTTTTAACTTTGGACGCATAGATTGACGAATCCAGCAACATAAAAACTAGTTTGGTGTATTCAGAAGGTACTTAAATACAAAATACAGTGAGTAGTGGCCTCCTTTTTTAAATATCTATCGTGAAATTTAAATAATTACAATTATTTACCAGTGGCGCTAGTGTGCACTGTAACGCCCTCTTAAACCCAATTTGATATTTTTAGACACCATCCAAATCAAAGGGGATGCGTCTGACTAAAACATCCTACTAATGTTCTACTTATATTATAACTGCGAAAGTTTGAATGTTTAGATGTTTGTTACTCAATCACACTTAAACGGCTCAACGGATTTGAATGAAATCTTGCACGTAGATAGTTTATAGCCTGGATTAAAATATAGGGTATTTTTTTTATCCCGGATCCACGCAGACGCAGTCGCGGGCGGAAGCTAGTAACGTATATAAATTAGAAACATACGGTACAAGGTGTCACTGGAAGAAGTATGAATATAGACAAGGGTGAAGATTTAACACATTCCTATTCGATTGTACCCTTAGGTCTTGTTAAGTGATAGGTGACGCGTGCGCCGGCTATTTATGCGACTATGAGCACGCTCATCATATCAACCGAAAGACGTCCACTGCTGGACATAGGCCTCCCCCAAATAGTGCCAAAGTGACCGGTCCTGTGCCACCCGCATCCAGCGGACTCCCGCGACATTTACCAGGTCATCAGTCCACCTTGTGGGGGGCCTACCCACGCCGCGCCTTCCGGTACGTGGTCACCACTCGAGAACCTTTCCGCCCCAACGGCCATCGGTTCTACGTGCAATGTGCCCCGGCCACTGCCACTTAAGTTTAGCGATTCGGAGTGCTATATCGGTTACCTTGGTTCTGCTGAGCACACTCATGTCTACATAAACAATCCTAAGCAACACCATATGTCCGTGTTAGCCGGCGGTCTGGACGCCAGCGAGCAGCCGAGCGACGAGCAGCTGTTCATAAATTTGATCGAGTTCAATGTATGAACGCGTCCTCTCATCGGCTCGCTGTCCGCTGGCGTCCGACCGCGGCCTTAACCCATTCGCCGCCACTGACTTGAAGTCAAGTGTATCACCGTTGCCACCCACCTGCCACCGACTTCATACGAAATCCAAAATCAATAGACTAAAGGGTCTGCTAGACGGTCGCCAACAAGCCCCTCCGACCGAGCGACCTTGGTCGGCACTGACCGTTGTAGTATGAAATTTTGCTGCAAACAACTGTCTACACGGTCGGAGCCGACCGAGGTTGCTCGGTCGGACGGGCTTGTTGGCGACCGTCTAGTAGACCCTTAAGACTTGCGTGGCGTGGGGGGTGCCACCTCGCATTTTTTTCTGTTTCGGAGAAAGGGTTAAGCCGAGTGTCTGTCCTTCGCGGTCAAATAGGCTACTTAACCTAGGACACGCATGGATTACTTAACCTAAGCTAAGCTGGTTTCACAGGAAACTAAGTGTTTGTTTGTTAGCTGTAGTTTGCGTGTTGATGGTACTTTACACCCTTTATAATACAGGGTGTTAAGTACCAAGTAGTAGAAGTAGTACATTTAAATGTGGTCGCATCGAAATAAACAACAATTAACTCATTCGTTAGGTAGGTACACTTGATGTAAAAAGAGGTCCGTTGGACCAATTTTGGTACTAATATAATGGAAAAAATCGCGATCCAGCGGGAGGACGGCTTTACTAATCAAGCCATTCAAGCCAAGTTCAAAAGAAGAGAACTGGCGACGCACCTGCCTGCACGAACCATTTGACTCCATGTAATTCAAAATCTATTAAACATAAAGATATGAAAGTCATCTACTTTGTGTAACGTTAGACTGTTTAAATTTAAGAAATTATATAATGGGTACAAAACTTGGCATACATTTAGATCTCAAATCTTTTGTCGGCGAAGTCGACAGCTACAATATTGAACTTGGCTCCCATTTTCACATTTATGTTTTTGGTGGGATAATCGTTTCCGGATCGTCCCGTTTCCAGTCCAGACACTTATGTAAAATCGGAATTTGAAGATCCCAAGCCACATTCTGCGTCTTAGTTATAATTAGTTTGTCCTTGTCAATCAATTAACAGTGACTCAAGAAAATTATAGCAATTATAATCACTTGTACTATAGTGAGCATATCAAGTCAAGGAAAATGTCCATACTTATCCGGCAGCGTTTGTTCTATGCATGTGAATATCTGGGCTTTTATTCACAGCGCTATAAGGTAAATGTTCCAATGCTCGACATATGAATGCGTAATAGTTGACACCTAGGTACTATTATTCACCTCTGTTGTTTTGACATAATATTGAAAGTGTCATTATATTAGGCCAGTAATGGGCACTGGGACGTTTGCCTTACCAACTATTATAGACGTTATCCTGGGTGGTCTCAAGGTCGTAAACATTTGATTAAAATACTCTGATTTCCAAATGCATTATATTTTTAGATTCAGGTCTCAAGGCTTCAAACATTTGCAAAGTACTAAAATAAATAATAATTTTAATAATTAAATAATAATTATATTTTTTTATCATGGAATTTATCTAGAATAAGAATAAGAATGTCTGTATTGCCACTACCTTAAAATATGATACTAATAAAACCGAGAAAAAAACGGGAGTAAAACAAAAGAAAAAGTACAACCACATAAAGTTAAATCTAAACCTTGGTGACAATGGGAGCCGATCTCAGCATGTGCACAGCGCTGGTTTGCAGATTGGAGATGGTCATAGATCAGATTTAATCTAATCTGTTAGATAAAAAATAACATCGTGTAATAAGCCCCATTTTATCGATAACTCACTTCACTTTAAATAAAATAATGAGATTTCAAAAAATATATCAAACATAGGTTTAAAATAATGAAATATAAAGCCATCATCTAAGAAGATGATGACTTAATATTTTATATATACCTACATGACTAAACAGTGTGAAAAGATCCGCAAGGAACATTATTATCAATACCTTATGCACTACAGACACGGATGGTCCATAAAAAGCCTGTGAAATTTTCCACACAACCGTCAAAGAGCTGTAAATAAAAAATGTCATCTCATTTTACACCATCTTATCTTAAAATGGTGAAAACATCAAACGCATTCACCTTTGCGGTTTCATAAAAGGTCATGTTTGTACTAAAATCGGATTCACTTACGTCTTTGTAGACCTAGCGTGTTTAAGACCGGACGGTGATGCGCTGGAGTTGGTTTCACTTTAGCAGATGGCGTCCATAACTCGCGCGTTTGACGCATGCGTGGAAAGCGGCATAGCGAGATAGCATCTAGAGGAAACATTTTTAGGTTTCGTTTTAACCTTATAGTCGCGAATAGATTTGCTGAACAAGCAAATTGATTTTGAAAATCAATAAATTATCAATGAAAGATGAAACCGAATACATAAAAAAATATTAAAAAGAAAATATTTAAGAAAATACTTTGACCTTTACAGACACGGTTAGTTATGCGAAATTTAAGGACCCCAAAAATTAAATCCGAAAATGCTTTGTGTATTCAGAAATGAGCCTTTTGCTTGGTGACTTGGCAGTAATAAAACTAAAAACAAACCAATTAAGTTAAAGATCAAACATAAATGTGTCATTGCGTAAAATATCAAGACCATTCGTATCAAAAAATCTCTCAACTGGACACTTTGCGGCCATTTAAACTTTGATTCTTATCAAAAGTGCAATACCTACTTAAACGAAAGTTTTGCCGAGGTCAATGGTAATGTCGGTGAAACTAGATCGTTGTCATATATATGTTAACCTACTGCACTGGTCAGATTTGGTTGACATTCTGCTTGAGACAATATGAACTTGGTGGAATTACTTTCGATATGGTAACCTCTGTTGATGTCTTGAATGGTAAAGTAGTAATAAGGGGTTACTTATGTAGTAATCTAAATAGGAGAAATATATTACTTACGCATTTATCAATTTTATTCGGGGAACACGAATGTCGTTCCACCATTCCAGAATTAACCATCAATTGATCTGTTACGTCCAACTCTCCCCACTAAAGAGTTCAAACACCCAGTGCACTTTTCGAAATTTAAACCAGATAAACTAAAACGAGTTCTTAATAATCTTCCCGAATACCCAACTCAAACTTTAACAATGCGAGAACCCAACATTTGAAATCAAACTTTACTCGTACAGGTTAAAGTTGAAATTGAAGTGAAGGAAGACGCATGTGATAGGATCGAGTATACCATTTCTAATGTTTATGTTATCGATCAAAGTTAATAGCCCCATTTCATCGTGCGCTTCACAAGTCTCTAGAAACTGGCTTTTTGCTGAGTAACATGAAAGTATGTCTGGTGGATCAATAGAGTAAATGCATCATGATTTATAAAGAGGTATGAGATGAAAGACTGATGTAATGACTGGATTTACTAAGTACAATACTAATCGTGTTCGTGATATTCTGAAGATGTTTAGTTGTAAATGTAATAGGAGAATCTAATGATGAGTTAGCTGATATTGCTCAAAAGCCAACATAAATTTCAAATACCGAAAACCACAAGTCTCAATATCTGAGAAAATCGTACAAACCATTTCAGTGGACTATCATGTACGGATCAACTACAAAACTAGTCAATTTTAAAACATACCGCCCACATGCATGCGTGACCTAATACCTTATTTAGGCGATGGATAAAATAATATATCTAAAATCCAATTAAAACAAAACCTCTCATAACACGATTTATCAAACGAACAGACATGTAAATTAATTTCTTTGGCGGCTCTTATGGCCTGTAATTTGAAGGGCAATGTCTCTCAAGCCTCCGTATAAGGCTCGGTAAAAATAACCTTTTATTTTTGAAGTCGGGAAAAAATAAATGACAAGACTTGCTTGGGATGTAAGGAATATCGGATATGACATCATGCGGAAAATATGTGCACTTGTGAGGGAGATGAGAATCTTATATTTTATTGCAGTAAAATGCAATAGTCCTTTGTTTGGCTTGACCTTAGGGCTTGCTCCTGCATTCCAAATTGTGATAAAATCTAATAAAATAACTTGCCAAAGCGTTGAAAACACATAATGAAGCAGTTATACATATTTAAGAAAAATAAGTAAGGTATGCAAGCATGAATTTCGCATATTTTGTATGGTCTTACGATTATCTTGAACTGACTGGAACTCTGGATGTAATTTGAGGTTGCTACTCATCATTACTATACTTATCCCAGAAAGCTACAATAATTGCCCGGTATTTCTTGCAATATACAAAAAGGAAAAAAACATAAACATTCTATTGAATCTATCGTCAGTGTTTACTAGCGCATTTTCTAATTCAACCTCTCCACAGTTTGAGTTATAAATGTTCTTTCAGAACTATTATCGGTTTCGCACATCTTCCAGACATGTTTATGGATCGATGGCGACCCAAGTTATGGCCGTGGCGAACCTGTTTACTGGAGATCAAGGACAATATACTGCACTGTTCTGGAAAGTTCCCGACATTGTTGGGATTTAAGTTTACTGTGCTGTTCACATGTTTAAGGACATGAATGTCTTCTGACAATTAAATGTTTGGAGGTTTTTCTTTAGGTAAATCAATGTACGAAACACATTTAGTGTACCTAGCGAAAATATTGTTTACAGATCTCTTCCCGAGACAGAGACTGGAATAGAGAAAAAAATAATTTAAAAATCTAAGGTTTTCTTTTGATCTACATAGTTATGGAGAAAAAAATGGAAAAAATAATTATTAAAAAAAAACTATCACCAGTCGTTTTTGGTTGAACAACGGACGATGATGAAGTGAACGAGATTGATTAATGAATAGATCCAAATCGCTACTGACGAAAAACTACAAATCACATCGCAGCGAGTACCATCATCAATAAAACTTTTATCACAAAATTGTGCGTTTAAATACAACAATGTACACAATTTCACTGGTTTCGGTTGATGAAGCGTGCAATTGTATAGCTACTGCATACAAATTCGATGATATGTTGCCATTTAATTCTGAACTTAATTGCTGAGATAACAAATCGTATTCTGGATGCGTTAGTTTGGCTGAATTTGACCTCAGTTTAATGATTTTGGTGCTGGTTACACCCGCTATTGTGGTAGTTTCCCAAAGGTATTGTTCAATACTCCTGTACGCATTGAGTAAGACAATGTTGTGGGAATCTCGGGACTAGTTTTTTAAGCCAATATGTTTCCTTTGACCTATAATGATGGAAGTATCTATCCATCATGTCTAAACTAATGAGAACCACTTATTCGATTTCAAAAATTATATCTCTTGTATACACGGTGTTTCCGGGAACTTCCGTTAACTTCGGCATATTGCAGAGTACATTCACAGAAACAAATTAGCATAATAAATATACAATTTTTTTTTGATTTTCATATAAAATAACTTAATGTCGTATTCCCTTATTGTACAAGGGTGTTAAACACATGAAATAAAAAGTATGTAGGTACGTACCTCCGAGTCAGTTGATGCCTAATATCGAACAAATTCACTTCGTAAACCTTCTTCTAGTGTATAGTTACAAAATAAATCTGTTATGACGTGACAGTTAACAACCATTTACACTGGTTATAGCTGCAAGCTTGATAACAGTAAGAGTTTAAGATGCTACTGTCTTGGAGAAATTAACTTTATTTGATCTAAACTATGCCCCCTTACAATTAACGGAAATTGTCAAAAACATGTTGTATAGAATGGATTGCAATAAGGAAACGAGTGATCACTTCGTACTTAACTTATTATAGCACCCCAAAACCGACCCATCGACGGGTAATCAGATGTTTAGATAGTCGAAAAATCGATTTATGATGGAGTAGTATTGTAATACTTAGTTCCTTTTATGAGTCACAAAAAGTTAAAACCACCCAAGAAATGAACAAAAGGTATTTTATCCTTAAACTAGAAACTGATTGCAAATTATCAAGAAAGCGGTACTGTATTATTAACGTAGACCTGTAAAAACAAACGTGCAATTTCACGTCAAGTTATTCCTTCAATCCTGCTCGAAGGACCGAAAGTCCTTTAGCCCTCAGGCCATCGACCTCGGAACCCGTTGGTCCCACGGTCCGTGGCTTCTACACAAAGCCTTAACATAATCATTATAAAAACCCACTTGGGATACTTTCCAAGAAAGGTCGATCGATTTTTTATTCTTGAAGAATTTTAAAACCACTCACATAATCGTAACTTTGTTACATACCTGCGTAAATAATGTACATGAACATTAAGTTAGCTGAGATGCTTTTGTTTGGCATTTGTTTTTAGTTGCGACTATACCTCATTCCTTATAAGCTTTACATAAGAATTTAAACGCACTAATTCGTCGGCGTTTCTTCGTTTATCTAGGATATCAAAGGGGAAGGGAAAGGGACTGAACTAGTTTTATTTATTTCGATAATTAAGTGTTTTTAAACATAAAAATACTATATTTTTGTACGTTTCATGATGGTTTTCCTTAAATTCGCATGAAGATTAACGCACGATTTTTTAATGTTGTATGGAATAGGGTACCTATAGTCTGGCCAGCGAGTCTCGTCACAAGCATTCTTTTGAAATTATTTATATAGCATCAATTTTACCTATGTAATAAGCTGTCAGTTATAAGTACCTACTTATTGCGTAATCGCCGCTGTGCAATACGTGTTACCAATCCGTTGTTTCAAATTTGCCGCATTTTTGTGACATCATTGATCATCATCGCTGGTTAGACTCTAAGGGCCGATTTTTCAATTCCCAGATAAAATTATCTGTCAGATAAATGTTAGCTCTGTCTGTTTCTTTTATATGACTTAAAAAAAGATGGTGATATTTTTAACTGACGGATAATTTTATCTAGAGATTGAAAAATCGACCCTAAGTTAACTTTGACTTGATTAATCAGGAAAGAAATGACGACTTATGGAATCCATTAGAATTGCCCTTTTTGAACTTATCGTGTGAATTAATACCATCATTGATAACTCCACATTAATCACTAATTGAAGTGAGTTTAGTTAAAAATAAAAAGCTGAACCCATAAACCCGGTCACTGAACAGTTAAACCTACTGACCAGTAAAGCGCGTCTTTAATCATCATGTTCTATCAGCAAGAAACGCTTTATCATTGTATGATGCTTTAAAAGAACGTCAATATTGTGATCTGCGATGTACTGTTACAACGAAGATACCAGACCAATATAGATCTTATTTCAATCAGCCTAAGTATCAGCGTAATGGTGGCTCAAGAGTCTTGTTTGTAACAATAAACAATGATCATTAATGCGGTGTTCTAGCGGGGAAGGACACAAAGTCTCAATTATAGGTCATATTGTTATAATTATGAGCTGTTGGTTTTCCAATAAATAAATAAAGGACAGACCAGAATAAAGCTGCAGTCGATGCATCACTGCACGCAAGCATAAGGAAGGCGACTGTCAGAGAGGAATGGCTGTGAAGCTCGCTACCGACGACCACGACCACTCTGTCAAGAGTGAAAACGACGAAGAAGGGTGTGGAAGCCAAGTTAATCCGAAGTAGCAAGCAAGAGGGACAGACCTGGCTACAATTCGACTGCAAATCTGATCCATGAATCACTCGCTCGGGTAGTATCATCGGGACAATGTCTTGATGCAATTGCAACACGTGCGCTGTGACGTTAACCGTTTTAATTACGAAGAGGTTTAAGTAACATTAACTCACCGTTATGGAACAAAACGCCATGTTTATGGTTTTTTTTTCACAACTGGAGCGTAATTTGTTGTTGTGTTCTAGATTGACGATGACGGTACGGCTTCCTCAGACAAAGAAAAAACTGGATGACAGACGGACAGACTCCGAGTGATCGCATAACTGTTCCGCAGGATCAATTTTGGAACGGAACACTAAAAACGATCTTTTTTTGTCGGAGCCCAAAATGGATTAAATATATTTCAAGTACAGTTTAATTTGTTTTTAAACTCGTCTGATGATGATTGACTTCAGAGAAATGAATAATTTTTCACCCTATTATTGGTATTTTTTTTTGTGGACGTCTTTAATGTAATTCCAGGCCTCGCGTTTTTAATATTCGTTTTGTACCTAAATTATTCGGCGTGATGTGCCGTTGGGAAGGCCGCGTTTCTGATATTCATTAGGAAGACCAAATCTCGAATCACACAGAAATTATCTTGAATCTCCAGCTAAAAGAAAAACTAGGCTCAAGATAATTTCGCTTCATTCGAGAGGTAATGTTCGACATCTTCCTATTGATTTCTTGGTTCAAGATTTACTTCTGTGTATCATTTCGCTTTTGTGTGATCTCGTGTATACGTATAGATATACAAACAAAAAAAGCAATTCCATTTCCAACTTCACATAGGGTAATTACACTACGATTTCCTATACACTTCACTTTTCTTTTCCTATAACGACTCCATCGAATTGCGACGGTTCCGGGAAAGCTTTCTTTGTTAATTGATGCACGAGTACGTTCAGCGACTTGCATTCACACACGTGGCGTCTTCCGCTATGACAACGAACGTAAAGAGGTATATTTTTGTTCAACGCTTCCGATCGCTATCACATTATAATGTTACTAATAGAAAATAATGAAAGAAAGTAAGAATTCATTTCTTCAAACAGTATTCTTTGAACCACTTTTGCAACTTCTTCTTTCTACCTTTTGCACGTTTGTCCACGCTGAGCTAACGGGGGACGGAAACAAGTTGAAATGAGAAAGAGGTCAACCGAAATTGATTTGCACCTTTGGCTGCGACTAAACATGGTCGTCCATACAAGTAAATATGAAAAAAAAGTTTAAAATAGGTTTGAGTTTGAAGGATGAAGCAAACGAGAGCCAGTCTTCAAATTTACTCTTTTTTCTCCCTCTTCTTAATAAATAGATAATTTACGTGCTTTTGCTTCGGATTGAACGTGGTGTTGGTGCCGTGGCGTCTTTAAATATATACGTGGACATTTCAGAACTTATTTCTAGTAAAATTTAAACGCGTATTAATATTTTTAGAGCTTACGCTCTATGTAATTATATAAAGGTCACCTTGGAATTCCAAAGCCATTATTTAAAAAAGTTTCGCAAATTGTATTGTGTGATATATCAAATGAAAGGGGTTGTTGTAAGGATCTCAGTATTTTTTTTATAATTTTAGCAAAAACAGATTTGAAGTAATTTAGACATAAAGACGAAAATTGTCCACCCCCCCCACCCTTATCTCCGAAAATACTAGGCTTAAAATTCTGAAAAAAATATGGAAAAATAGTTCCTTGCTTAAAGATTACAAGAAAACCTATAATGAGTTTGAGTATTCAAAGTAACGGGAAAATTCTCAATATTTCACGGAACCCCCTCCACGCGAGTTGAACTCCCACTTGTCCGGTTTTTTTAAACTGTGTCTTTATAGTTTCACATTCAGTGAATGTAGGGTTTTGTTGTCATTTTAACCCCATGTCTTTGGACCAACTCATAAGAGTGACAGAAATCCATGAAACGCTATCATGTTGTCTCCTGACAAACGGTACTGCAAAACTAGAAATTAATTGATTGACTCAAATACATTTTGCAGAATGTGTAGGTATTAAAATACAAACAATGGGTATCAAATGATTCTAAATGTCGTATAAAGCATAGTATGAGACACATTTAAATAAATATAAATAAATATCGTGGGACAATTCATACCAATTGATCTAGTTCCAAACTAGGCAAAGCCAGTACTATGGGTACTAGACAACGGATAAACATACTTATATATATATATATTTTTTATTATTTATTTAAGAAAAAAGAAATTACATTTTATAGTTTTTATATAAACTCGCCAAACTGTGACGTTTGATGGCGAGAAACGCTCATGTTCTATACTAGAATAACCTATTTAATTATATCTAACATTTTCTATTTATACTTAACATTCTTATATGATATCTTTATGGTTTTACCCTGTGCTTGTGTACAATAAAGTGCTTACGTCATGCATTTAACTTAACAATAAACAACTAAGCATGCTCGTAGGTAAGTACTTATCCTTATAGTTTTATTTAGTCGACGGTGACTCATTATCAAGGAGGAAGCCCTTTAACTTTGATTTTAACACCTTTTTGCTTACTTTGGGAACTTCTCTTAGGATATTAATTTTGTTAAATATTATATATAGATAGATAAATACATACTTAAATAGATATTAAACATCCAAGACTCGAGAACAAACATTCTTATTCATCGTACAAGTATCTGCTCCGACCGGGAATCAAACCCGGGACCTTAAGCTTCATAGTCAGGTTTTCTAACCACTAGGCTATTCGGTCGTCGAATTTTGTGGGCCACTTTCATTAAAGCCATTTTTTTGTTTTTAATTTGAGAATTATAGCTATCATTTAATTTTTCGATACTGTGCCTGGATTAAATTCCATGAACAATTGAATCATTCATACCGCCATTCGCAATATTATCAATTTGTAATAAACCTTGGGTAATACAAACTTAAGCAATGACAATTAAAAGAACAATAGGTAGTAAATATTTCGCGTCTATTTTGTTCGACAAAACTCTTAATGGGCGTTACGCACTAGCGGACGAACTTTTCTATTATTCATTCATTCATTCGTTCAGTGAAAGTGTACCGTTTGTCATTTCAAGTTTGTTTACGTGCCTTGTTTACTAAAATGACGAATTGACGTTTCAATTGTTTTTAGTTTTTTCGACATGCGACATTGTCACGCATACGTTTAGAGTAATCATTAAAATTCTCATAAACTGCTCTAGGGTCTTTACGATGTTATGTTTTAACTATGAGAAATATGGTCGGTTGTTGAATATATGGTTGCAAGATATACAATCTTTTGAAAGTTACTATTTATTACCGATTCACTTTTCTATTGTAATCTGCATATTCAGATAAAGAATAAAAATGAGAAACGAGAGGCGACTGTTTTGTCTCAACACAAACAGTTGCTGGCAACATCGCCCTTTTGCCGGCAACGTTGCAGGCCGTTGCTACACAGAAAAAAAATTACCTGAGTCAAAAAATAAATTAGGAATACCGACATTATCTTAAATGAAACATATATCATCCTGAATTAAGATGATTATCTCGAACTAAGAGAAAATAATCTAGGCTCAAGATTATTTTGCTTCATTCGAGATAATCTAACATCTTCACAGTTCATTTCTTGGTTCAAGAATATTTACTTCAAATCAAGAATGTATGTATTTTTTTCTGTGTAGAATTTTTCATACGTTTCCTGTAACCACACATCACTAGTTATTTTTGTTGTATAATTACCTAAACCTATACAACAAAAGGGATTTCGTAGGATATTATTCAACAAGTGTATTGAGTCGATAATAAGCTTCTGAACAATTACCATCCAAGAGTTGAAATATACTATAAAATCAAGAAACAAGCTATTTCTTCACAGATAGCCAATCCTCGTTACTAACTTGTCGCATGGCAACAGACGCTACGCTTTCTCAAATATAAAATATAAAATTCACTGATTAGTTTCAGCTTTTAAGTAATAAAATTTCCCTAAAAAGGTCAACGAACTCTACCTATTCCGAATTCAGAAGAAAGTGTCGATATTGCTTCGAATTACCATTCGCTGAATCGTTCACTTTACCCATGCGTTGGGTCATTCACGCTCTGACGTCATCAAAAAGTGAAACATATGGTAAAATATGGTATTATTTATATGAATTCACATTGCCGCGTGGATAGGTATTAGGTTCTCTTTTTGGGTGTACATTGTTTTTACTTTAGACTTCAGAACGTTGTTTATCTATCTATTTTATCTAATACCAAATAAGTTACCCAAACGTTGTCTAGAAGAGATCGCTCCTTAGCGATAAGCGCGCTTGTTGTTTACTTCGACTTTAAACTTTATGTTTAGTACTGTGTTATTTTTTGAGGGGTGTATTTATTTAGTATTGTATTGTATCAGTTACACTCGAAATTTGAAATGAGGCTGGTATCATTATTACCACCCGTAGTATGTACAACATTTTAAGATATTTCTTCGTACGGAAGTAGAATTTAGTATCTACGATCGCTATTTTTCGATTCAACAGCCTATAATTTACAAATTGTAAACACCTTTTTGTTTTTGTATCCTGTTCTCGATATTAAATGTGACTCGTAGTAAAAGGGACCACTTTGAGGATTTTAGTTTCCGAGTTATATGCATTTTAAAAAAATTGTCGAAAATTACGTACAATGGGTTTTAATACTAATTGGTTATTAATACCTTAAATATCATAAATCTTTGATGATAGTAGATTAACTTGGTACCAATCATTCCATAACATCCTAGTAGAAATGTATATTTCTCGAGAATAAACTTTAAAAAATTTAGGTCAATTTTTCTTTTTTCACTAAATAGCAAATTTTACCTAGTTTTAGGAGATATTAATAACTCCATACCGCTAAAGTGGTCCCTTTTCCCGACACAGTCACAAATGTAACCCTTATAAAACACTTACTATAAACAGCGTTGATTCACTACTGATTCAGTGCTCAATTTGGAAATCGTCAGCGAAATTAAGTCATAGCTACGTAATAGTCAGAGCATCGACCGTGCAAATTAAATCTTTGCGGATACTTTCATAATTTTGTTTATTGGACGGCATTCCTTCGTCATTGAGTTATTTATGAGATCAGTTCGTTAGTCAGAGATCCTGGTGAGATCTAAGATGGCGCGATGAATCAGGCATTGAGGCGAGCGAATCAAGCAATCAATAAGGCAAATTGAAAACATTTACCAACTTTCTTTTGTTATTGCGTACAGACGATGTTAAAGATATGATTACACTTTTGCACTTTATTCCATTGTACTCATGCGACAAATGTGTACATATCTTTAACGTCGTCTGTAGAATTCTAGTTAATTGTAATCTTTTCTCTTTGTTTTATTTCTAGCTACCCACGTATTACAGAGATCTCAGGCGGAGACGCGGGATAAAAAATGGCATTTGTTGACCATGAAGGTCCATTCGAAACCGAAATTAATGCGATCGGTTGACTAGTTTCGGAGATTACCTCCTACTTAAAAACATACAAAGCTGCAACCTCAGTACAGACTTTTCCTCTTTATGATATAAAAATAACAATAATTTATTTACCATAACTGAACAATATGAGTAGGTATAGATGGACGTACGTTATGTAATATAATTAATTTGACTACTAGATTTGCAGCTAATAAGTATCAAATCCTATAAAAAAAAATTGGTACAAAAAGTAATGCTTTTAGGTTTTTTGCACATTATCTGATGTCCAACATGTTATAAGTTCGGCACAACCTATATATGAAAGTGCGTGTTTGTTAAGTTATTTCATCTAGTATTGTCAAAAGACTATTTATTAACTTTTCTCTTATTAATTGAAAGTTTGCGAACTTATTCAGAATCTCACGACTTGAGAAACAATGAGGTTACATTACTAGTGCACTTATCTCAGACTATCTATGTGTAATAAAATTGAATAGATAAAAGCACAGATACAGACATTCTGCAAAGATTCTGCTGCACTTCTTACTAACGAATGTTCATTGTCAGTTGTCATTGTCAGGTTGTCGTTGTCATCCAAGAATGACTATTACTGCACACAAGCTTAATGCATTTAGTTCAACTACTTATGTCAGGTTTCAGTTTTAGTTACTACTTAATATGTTAATGTTTTAGTCACTGATTCTACATAGAAACAAGTTCGCATAGGCGTACGTACAAGCTTTACAGAATCTTGCGATTTAAAATCAAGGAAATAACACATTCATATTTCGTGAACCGGTAGCATTGCCGGCAATATTGGTGGGTATTCCTGGGAATGGGATTACGTATAGAAATCGGTCACACTAGAAAATTTTCATTTTGCGTTAAAATATTTAGTATATATATATAAATAACAGTAGGATAGGTCTGGTATTCGTGACCAAAGTCCTTTTTAGTCACCTTCACATTGGTCGAAGTTAAGGCTAAAAAAAACCGGACAAGTGCGAGTTCAACTCCCGTGGTGAGGGCTCCGTAAAATATTGAGAATTTTCCCGTTACTTTGAATACTCAAACTTCTCATAGGTTTTCCTGTAATCTTTAGGCAAGGAACTATTTTCCATGTTCTTTTCAGAATTGTAAGCCTAGTAGTTTCGGAGATAAGGGGGAGAATGGTCAATTTTCGTATTTTTTCCTAAATAACTTCAAATCTGTTTTGCTAAAATTATAAAAAAAAAAATATTTGAGATGCTTACAACAACCCCTTTCATTTGATATGTCACACAATACAGTTTGCGAAACTTTTTTTTTTAATTTTCCAGCTTACCCTCCAAAAGTGGCCCCCTTGTTCAGAATTCATTAATTTACTTTACGCGTCCATCTTTGGGTCACCAATTTACATATGCATACCAAATTTCAACTCAATCGGTCCAGTAGTTTCGGAGCAAATCGGCTGTGACAGACGGACAGACAGACGCACGAGTGATCCTATAAGGGTTCCGTTTTTTTCCTTTTGAGGTACGGAACCCTAAAAAAATTATGCCGAATAACTGTATTGAACAATTGAACTGAATCAAGAGATTGGAAACGGCAATTCACGAAAGGTTAGTCACAGGAAATCCGATGTAACTGACTCGTGTGAAAGGTCATGAAACTTTTCAATATCGTATAAATACTTGATGCTAATAAAGTTCAGTAATATATTGATATGATGACCAAAAATATATGTCCAGGCAAATTGCTTTGACACTTGGAACCTCCGAAATGTTGGATACGTATATTTGAACTGCCCCATAACGCGCTATGCCAGTGGCCGTCAGAAGACCTGGTCGTCCTTAGCGACGAAGTCATCAAGTGGCAGATTAGCCTCAATATTAATTTATGTATATTTGTTACTGTTTCATCCTAAAAATAGTTTTTACATTAAGGATACTGAACTGATATAGAAAGCCCCGGATGCCCTCTTAAATGCAGTTTTTCACTTAAAATAAAGTACCCAATGAAATACAGCATTTGTTTCTGTTTTGGTTATTTTATGAACAAGTTGTATTAAAAAATGAGCTACAGATGTTGTGCATAATTGTTTTCCATCGTATTTTCTCGGAAACGTTCGTATTTCTCATGCTACTTCACTCAGCCTCAGTACTTTTTGTACTGTGACCGACTGAAATAGCAAGACACGATCATGCGTTTCCGTGAAAATACGATGGAGAATAATTATGCACTACATCTGTAAACATCTTATTTAATTAATGTTTGACACCTTAATTCTAATAATTGACACCCAATTGTTTCCAGTGATGTTGCATTATGTTAATTGTGATACTTGATGTGAGTCGATTTCTATCTCCGTCGACCTTCTGTCTGTGACACCGTTTACAATAATTCATACAAGTGTTTATTTTTAGCCCAGTGGTTAATTGTAAGAGAATGTCATAAGGCATCAAGTCCGCCATTTGTACTTTACTGTATTGTGCAATTGTCAATATAAACAACTCACACTTGGCTGTTTTTAGCAAAAATGCTCACGTTCAATGGCCTTGATGGAGTCTTGTTTAGTAGTGACTGGATCAGACAGACGAGGTTCATTTCCGCGACACATATCTAAGATGAATTGGTTAACTTGGTATTATGAATATTATGATTTAGTTAAACATATTTTAACTTATATGTCAAGCGAACTTTGAGAAAATTGCCTCTGATAGACAGGCCTCTGTTTCACCAACTTGGGCCACTTGATAGTTCTTAATAATGTTCGATGTAGTTTGCTTGTCGTCAAGTAAAGGTTCTGGACAACATCGTTACTTGTAGACCCAGCAATGCACGCCGAATTGTCATTGACAGATGGGAATTGTCAATTTGGTGAAGTAGTGGCTAGACAAACATTGAGTAATCGCATTTTATTACGGGACATTGGACCATTGGGACAATCGGGCATTGTACTCGTAGTTACCACCACGTCACTAAAAACACTGTCTCAACGTGTATGACCTTTTAGAGATAGTCAGTTTTCGAGTAAGTTAATTCGATTTTAGGTGAAAGTATCGGCAAGTGTTGCGCGATCTAATATCGATTGAGCACGCAATCGATATTAGAGTCATCTTAAATCTGTGTGTCTTTTGTGGAGTGAATAAATATCTTCTTCCTTTCTTTATCTCTTTTTATTAATATGTCATTTTATTAAAGAAGTACAACGGGCAACTGGAGGACTCGTTCACCTTGGAACACGACGACGCTATACTATGGGTCCAACAGATGAATATTAGATTATAGGAACGAACGATTGAATTATCCATACGAATAAATAAATATGTCCTGACTTGACTAACAATTGACACTGACATCTTATTGATACAATCTATGTATCTAATTATCTGTTCGTACTACAAACTAGAGTACCCGTATAAATAGAAGATTTAATAGATGGAGTCCTAGCGAATGCCCAAAAAGGATGGAGGTAAATCAACCTGACTAAATTGAGAAGGATCAGAAGACTAGTACATCCTCGACATCTCATGTCCTAGATACTTTAGTCGTGTTATATCCGTGACGTCAGTTTCAGTAACGTTTTGACAGTTGGTGACAAATAAAGCTGGTAACAAACAGAAAAGCCTATACGCGCTGAGGGACAGGAGATAGAGATACGACATCGTATCTCGTTCCCCTTGTGGTATTTTCTATGCTTACATCTTTGTCAGACATGTGTGTATGTGTGCGAGTCCCTCTATTCTATCCTATCTCTATAAGTTAGGTACAACCTGTACACTCAAAAGCCTCTTAATTTAAGAAACAAGTGAATGTAAAGTTATAATAATTATCGCAATCTTAAGCTATTGCCGACACAAGGTTGTTTGTGGATTCGTTGATTTCGTTTGCTCTATTTGTCTTGTGTATTTCGCGGTGTGGTCACCGTTTCGAAAGCGTATTCAGCGTATTCAAAGTTTGGTCTTTGTTTTATACAAATTATGCTTATAATTCAAATTTGATGTATGTTTAATGCAGTATTCAAGTATGTTTAATGAAGTAGTACAATATTTCCCATATGTATATAGAGAAAGGATAATGTTTAGTTAACTTTATTTTGTTATAGAGCATGCGCTAATGCCCTAAAATAATTAATTTTATCTTAATCTATATGAATTTATATCATGACCGTCACAAAGAATATTCATTACAATGAAATGTCAACAATTAAATATAGTCATAACTAAAATAAATATATACTGTCTAAGTATATATGTCACACATAAAAGATCTTCAGATTACAGAATAACAAAATAACAGGAAAAAAATTAAAAAATACTAATAACTATAATATAATGATTAACAAATATCAGAAAAAAACTAAATATTTTTTTAATATAATGGATTTTTCCGTAAAAAGTTTCTCAGTTGACGTTCAAATTTTTCGTCACATGACTCAGTCCGCAATTCGGCGCTTAGTCGTTCATAAAATAATACTGATGATTCATTCTTAACCTTCCAAGAATTCTAGATTACCTGACAGATTCATATCCTTTAGAACTGACATTCGACAAACTACCTAGCAACAAGAGTTATTTTATTAAAGTTTTGTTTATTATTGTACATTAACTTGAACACAACCTTCGTGCTTAATAATCTTACTTCCTGGATCAGCAGGTAATACTACAATGTAACTACACATCAGCAAAAAGCTTTGATTTCCCATGGGAAAATAAAGTTTTTGCGACCTTTGAAGTTTGGGCTTTGTTAGTTTTTTGTTAAAACGCCGATTGATTGATAGTATTTGATGGGTGTTGTGATTCTTTACGACATGCTTGATATGTTGTCTTGATTAATGTACCTACTCGTATGCCATGGTGATTATATCATATGCAATATTTCTGAATTTATAAAGAAATTCTTTACTTCCATTTTTTATTCTACGTCGGTGACAAATAAGCTCACCTGATGTTAGGCGATCACTGAAGCCTATGGACGCTTGCAACTTCAGAAGTGTCGCATGTCGTTGTCGACCATTTAAAATGTATAAACTCCTTTCTAGAAGAACCCCATACAGTAGTCCCTCGGGATAACCTTGGCATAGCTCACTCCATAACCAGCGCATATTCATCCATAATTACTCCCTAATTAAGGAATATATCGAGTAATTTAATACAACCACAGCCTCGATTCTACTGTGCCATTTGACAGAAGAGGATGTCGCTCTTTTTTCAGTCCACCATCATTCTGATTTAAAAAGAAAGACATGAAGCTTTGTCCGTTAAAACTATACCTACTATTGAACATGATCTGTTTAAATTGAAACATGCTGCTTCATCGTTGGCTCAAAGACCAGGGGCCCGTTTATCAAAAGCTTGCAACTTGTAATACAATCGGAAGCCTCTTTTCAACTCCTTTTATAAGAAATAGACTTCTGGTTGTATTACAAGCTTTTGATAAACGGGCCCCAAGTTACATACAAGGTACATTAGATGATTTATTTGAAATTTAGTGCTAAGTAGATAGTACATAGGTGATTCATAGATATATTTCGTTTGCATGCTAGTATGTAGTTAAATATGTGATTGTACCGGAATATAATGCAAGTTACCATCATATTGTACCATATTTTATAACAAGTAAAGTATTATTCTATTCTATTTATTTAGCTTCAATAAGGGGCCGATGTTCATTAAGAATAGGGCGTAACTCTAGCTATGCATTATTCTGTCAAGTTTTTTACGCACAAGATGCTTTTGTATTAGATAATACTTACCATTAACATAGTATTACGAACCCTACAAAAACTATCAAAGACCAACCGTATAGTCTTCCACACTTTTTCTGTTTCCATTTTCATTTCCTACAGGACCTAGCATGGCAGTGCGTGACTAAACGATATTCTTTTGTTGCTTTCTAAGCAATAATCCAATATTTGGGTAAATGTTGTTTAATTCGAAATTGTATAATGTGTTTGATTTTATTATTACTGTTAAATAAAGTGTATTTTCACGGCTGATAATTAAATCCACCAATAGGAAGAGATGCGTGAGCGAGGCTAGAGTCTGACTAGTGAAAGATGAGCCTAGAAAAGAGCGACAAATTGAAAAAAACAGCGTGTTGCAACACCGTATATAACGCGATAAAATGATAATGATACTTGAACAATTCTTATTTTTCTTCAATACACACAATCAGGCCTTTAAAACGTTATAAAAATAGCGATATCATAACGATATAATTCCGTTATTTGCTGAAATTTCTATAGATATTTAAAATATATCGTTATTTATATATTTATAATATCGCTTTTTTCATAACGTTTTAAAGGCCTGCACACAATGCAACTGAACAAGTAGAAGGAAACAAAGTTATATGAAATAAACTTTAACTTCATTCAACTTTATGTTTAAGAAGAATAATCAAATCAGCTCTTTAATTAGGACGAGACATAATAATTGAACTGTTTTATGTTATTCTTCAATGTGAATAATATTAGCTGTAAACCTCTCTTTAATTAACTTAAAAAGCGAAAAACCGTCCAATTTATTATTGGGATAGTTACCTTCTTAATTGGCATATCAGTATCAAGATTAGCACACATCATACTAAGTTAAGACGTTTGACACATTTGACAATGATATTACTCTTGCCATGTAAAAAGTTTTAAATCAATCTCAGGCTCGTCTTTCATTAGCCAGACTTTAGCCATGCTATTGGCGGTTCTCTTGCTCGCACACCGCTGCGCTATGGTATGTTGTATTGCGTTCCGTGGGTCACCGTGTCTGAAAACCAGCGCTGTAGGTATCTGTCTGACACCTCAACATAATGCGACCGATTCACTGCCGCGAAGACACACACAATATGTGTCAATTGTATTGTATGTCTACTCCCTTTGTCTCTGTGTGTCTTTTGTGTATTGAATAAATGTTTTCTTTCTTTCTTTACTGACCCACATCTGACTGACCGTGCGATGATTTATAATTCCATATCCGATAAAACTTTCTAGAAAGATCGTACTACGTACCTATTGATCCCTTCGCGCCATGCTAGCCCTGCTGGATCGGCGTAACAGACCGGAAACAACGGCTACCTGCGCCGACGCATGCCAAGTGACGAGAAATAATAGTTATTGGTCAGGTATAAGTTTTTGTCGGCCTTACTTGACAGAGGTAGTAAGTCTATCTGTATTACTAAAGCGTTAGATCCTTGTCGTAATATACTTAGATGTATAAGTTTTGTGCAGCGCTTTAGTTGGTAAAGGGAGTATGTTTGTTCGTATTGCTAAAGTGTTAGATCATTTTTCTATATCGGAAATCGACCACAAAGTAGGGGACGTAATGGCGATCAACGTCTGAACCTTCTGGAAATTACACATTTTAGTGATTGTTTGAAATTGTTATTGTGCGTTATTTCCTTGTAAAATAAACAGATTATCGTGTTTCATAATGTAAAGGCAGCATTCGGGAAGCTACGGCACATATTTTCGTCCAATATTCCGCAGTGTCTCAAGACGAGAGTCTTTGACCAGTGTGTGTTGCCAGTGATGACGTATGGCACGGAAACGTGGTCGCTTACTATGGGCCTCATAAGAAGTCTCAAAGTCACCCAAAGGGCAATGGAGAGGGTTATGCTGGGAGTAGGTATCTCTGCGTGATCGCATCAGAAATGAGGCTATCCGCAGCAGAACCAAGGTAACCGATATAGCCCTCCGAATCGCTAAACTTAAGTGGCAGTGGGCGGGGCACATTGCACGTAGAACCGATGGCCATTGGGGCGGAAAGGTTCTTGAGTGGCGACCACGTACCGGAAGGCGCAGCGTGGGTAGGCCCCCCACAAGGTGGACTGATGACCTGGTAAAGGTCGCTGGAGTCCGCTGGATGCGGGTGGCGCAGGACCGGTAATTGTGGCACTCTTTGGGGGAGGCCTATGTCCAGCAGTGGACGTCTTTCGGCTGATATGATGATGATGATGATGATATGTAAAGGACTAAGGCGCAATTTCAATTGGCGATAGGGCCCTCAGGGGAGCCTTCCAAAACGCATATCATAGCCATCATAGGGCCTGCCGTTTTCAATGGTCGTTAAAGTTCGCATTCTATTTGGTTGCAATGTAATCTTAATGATGAGTGATGATAAGCACGTTCTTAACGCCAGATAGTAGTCAAAATATGAGACTGCGATGCATATTGGAATATTCTGCTAAGATAATGGTATATCTAAAAATCTCAGTAGACGTGCTTAAATATAGTTAATCACATAGCATTTCAATAGTAGTACATGCGAATTTACTGGATGAGCGTTTTTCAAAAAAAGTGTACATGAATTTTTTTTTCAGAATTCGATTTTTTTGGGTTTTTCTTACTCAGAATCGTTGACACTATCGATCCTCATACAAGAAAAAAAGTGTCCAAAGTATTCCATTCCAGATCGTCACATTTTTGTATGCAGTCTTTATGTGTGTCCTGTGTGTTTGTGAATAAATGTATTTTCTTTCTTTCTTTCTTTCTTTCTTTTTTTATTTATATGGTCGTGACGCACTGGAACAAAAACCTTACATAGTAAAATCTGGGACAACTTTGTTCTTGTATAAGGATCGATAGTATCAACGATTCTGAGTAAGATAAACCCAAAAAAAATCGAATTCTGAAAAAACAAAGTTCATGTACACTTTTTTTTTTTTAAAACGCTCGGATACAATATAACTCTGTAAGTAGCACTTATAAGATACTTCAAAAGAAGTACAGTATTACCAAATTGTTAGGCCTCGTTTACGCACACGCACAGCACGGTTAGCACAAGACGGCCGCGATATATTCTCGAGCTCTCTCGCACTATCCGTCTCTCTCTTATTAGACCACTTAAAAAGAGACGGATAGTGCGAGAGAGCTCGAGAATATATCGCGGCCGTCTTGTGCTAACCGTGCAGGTGTATTATATGTCGTGTTCGCGCTACACACCGCGCGAGCTGTCAGGCGACTATGGCGTTTCCCGTCTCCGCCGCCGCGTCACCGGCCTGTAATGCCTGTCGGCTGCCCATGTCTATCACATTCGCTCTCACATCTGACAGTATATACTCTGTGAGCTAATTAGATTCCAAAAAAACTACCCTTTGTGTTGCCATTAAAATGAGGAGGGTTGACACCGGTGAATTTGCATTTTTCTAAATGATGAAAACTAGCTACGTCTATCATTTAGAAAAATGAAAATTCACCGGTGTCAACCCTCCTCATTTTAATAGCAACACAAAGGGTAGTTTTTTTGGAATCTAATTAGCTCACAGAGCATAGTTATCGTCAAAAACGGATCTAACACAACTCTATTTCACGTCGATCTTCATCCTCCTAGCGTTTTTCCCAGCTGTGCCCTAAAGGAGCCCGGGGTTCATTTTAACACTTAATCCCATAAATGATTAAATACTAGATCTTTTGCCTGCTTTGTTGCACATATTAAAATACTGGTGAATGTACAACCCTATTTATTAAGCTGCAAAATTAAGAATTACACACTTGTTCACGTCGTGTCAATCTATGAACCCTACACCATTGTAATAAGGTTAATAATCGGTCCACTCTACCTCGGAATGGAATGTTAACAAAACAATTGCCTAATGTCAAGAAACATCTTCATTAGCCCTGTAGCCGGACCGGAATTTTGCCCTACAAGTTTCGATAATTCTAAAGTCGGAAAAGTTATGCTTATATGGTATGGGACATATTTTTAAGCATATTTGTAAAATATGACGAAAAGTTAGAACGAGAGTTAGGTATAAATTAGGTATTTATGTTTTTTTATTGGTGATTTGTGAATATTGAATTAGAGTGCAAAGTTTAAGGTTCATCGTTTATAATATGTATGATGCTTTATGCTGTTAAGTTTTTAGAAAAAAAAATAACGAGCGACTGGGTCAAACCAGAATTCGGTTATTATTTTGTCGATATTGAATTAAAGTTTCAAAAATTCACAACAATATCTTTAAATCCTTAAGTTAATAGACAAAGCCAAAAATTTGGAGGAATTAGAGATAAGATTTCATTAATAAGAATTTTTATATGCGTTTTTTGTCCTGTAAGGTCTAATATTGAATTAGAGTCTGTAAAGATTAGTCTAATACTATAAAATAATATATGCAGCCATATAATGGAAAGTAAGAAATTTCTGTGTATAGCTTGCCTTGTAATAGTATAATCTATTAAAATAGGCGCGAAATAAATAACCACGCCGCGGTACCACGTACCGGCGCGCGGCAACCTAGAGCGAGCCCCTAGAGTGATACCTCGTCCCGCCCCCCGCTCCGCCGCGCAAGCGCTGCGTTTGTATTTCAAATCATATCATTTGTTTGTTTACGTGCACGGTAAATTACATGCGGTTATTATTATGTGAAGTTATTGACTTCAAAATGAGTAAAAAAAATTGATATATGGACTGACTATTTGTAGTAACTTAGTAACAGTAAAAAACCGGCCAAGTGCGAGTCGGACTCCGTACCATTCTACTAATATTATAAACGTAAAAGTTTGGATGTATGAATGGATGTACGTTCCACGTCATTTCAAAATATACCGATGAGTGTACATGAAACTTTCCAGATATGTTCCTTATATATTAGATTATGTCAAATGTTATCCCTTTTAGGGACGAAAAAGGGGATGAAACTTTGTATGGAGACGAAATATTTTTGCTCGTTGCCTTCATCAGGAGTTGGGTCACAAAATGTATGGGAAAACTAAAATCCGACTCGCACTTGACCAAAATTCTAATTGATATTATTTAATAGGGTATAATTTATGTCGTCCCTTTTAGGACGAATCATAATCATGAAATCCATAATTTAAACGCGTACGAAGTCGCAGGCAGAAGCTAGTTATCTATAGAAACCGGCCAAGTGCGTGTCGGATTACGCAAAACGAAGGGATCCTTGCCTATTAAAAAGGTCGTATCGTCACAGAAATCTTACGGCACTTACGTGCTTTTCTATAGGGAAGGCAGTTTTTCAGCAATATCTCGAATACCTATGAATCGGTCTTGTTCAAAATAATTTATGGTGAAAAAATTTAATAAGCCCTAATAGCCCTATAGGTTTATGATTTTTTTTATATTTTTTAAAAACACCGTTCAAAAATTAGAGGAGGGGGCACAGGGATCGGATACTGGTATTTTCACCATACAAAAATACCGGTTTTATTTCGTTCAATTTCGTTCTTTGGTTTATAATATCATTTTTGATCAGGCTGTCTAAAAATACGAAAATGTTACCTAAAGAGTCCTACATTAAGAGCCTAAAATAATTCAAAATATTAGACTACTTCGGGGACTTTTGAGAAAACCGGTTCCGATCCCTGGGGGGCCACAATTTTAGTGACTTTTGGGGCGATTTATCTCCGCCTCTATTCATTTAATCAAAAACATTGAGAAACCTTATATTTATTTTGAAAAGACCTATCGATTAAATTGCTACACGTGGGCTTACGATGAAAAAATTCAACCCCTAAAAGGGGAACATTTGGTGACAGTCTGAAAATCAATATGGGTATTGATTCTATGGTTTATCGGGTCACTGATTGCGAAAATAAATACGATTTTAAAATCTAACATGGCGGACGTGAAATACCATCTCCCCTGTTGGGGTGCGATGGGGTTGAAATATCTAAATATCAATATGGGTGTCGTTTTTATTGTTTTTTTGAACGTTCATTACGAAATTTGAGTTTGAAAATGGCATCGATTTTGAAATTTAATATTGTGGACATGAAAATTATTGAAAATATTTGTGCTACATTGCAATTCAATCGGAACATACGGGTCAACATGAGAACCTCCTTTTTTGTAGACGGTTAAAAATTTCGCTTAGTACGCGGGCGAAGCCGCGGGCAAAAGCTAGTTAAAGATATGGTAAACACTAGCTGTTGCCCGCAACTTCGTCCGCGTAGACGTTTTTATCGTCTTAGAAAAATGATTGCTCCCTATTCAAACTTTGCACCCTTTTTTTACCCCATATTATATATATATTTTTTATTAGTTATTCAGTAACAATACAAATATTGTGTTTGAAATATCTACATTAAAATTAAAATTACTTAAATATTTTACATAAAAAGATTGCTTAACTAATTATAATTTGTACATTTTATTTAACTTAATACATGTCATGTCTTTAATTCTTATAACTAGATATCACGCACAAAAATCTCGTCAATACTGTAGAAGCACCCTCTCAATAAAAATGCTTTTAATTGTCTATGAAATACCTTATAAATTGTGATATTTTTTAAGTCAGGGGGCAGTTTGTTAAAAAAAATTACAGGCTGATGTTTTGTGCTGTGCTGCGCCACTTTGAGCTTCGGGAAAAAACTTTGTGTAATGTTTTTTGTTCGTGTTTGTAGGCGCAAATCTTGTTCTTCGATAGATTCATATTTTAAGATATTTTTGACAAAATAGTAAGCAGCACGAGTATATACAAGCAAGGAACTGTTAGAATGCCCAATTTCAGGAAGTGTTCTCTACAAGATATCCATTGAGGAATGCGTACAATAGTGCGGATGGCTCTTTTTTGAACAACCAAAGCTTTGTTAAGGTTATACTTAAAGCTATTTCCCCAGAGCCTGATATTGTACCTAAGCTTAGATTCTACTAACGCATAGTATATGACTTTAAGTTGTTGTCTAGTGAGTTCCTCCCTCAGGCTTCTCAGAGCATAACAGGCTGAAGAAATGGAATGCTCAACGGCATCCAGCTCCTCTTTCCATTTCAGGCCTGCATCAATATAAAAAACAATGAAATTCCTTTTCTAGTTTTTAAACAAACAGTCTAAAACCAAAGTTACAAATCTCATACTTTATAAATGTGTTGCTCTCTACACAAACTTTAAACCCCTTTTAACACTTAGGGACGAATTTGAAAAAAAACTCTGAAATTAGTTTTGAAGTCTTAACATAACTACATGATAAGACCGAAATTTTACTTTAAAAATTTCTTGCTCTCCATATAAACTTTGAACCTTCTTTTAACCCCCTTAGGGGTTGAATTTTTCTAAACGCTGAAAGTACTTTTTTATTTTAATAAGTAATCATTCTACTAACTTTTAAGTCTCTAGCTCAAACAAAGTGTTGCCCATACAAAGCTTACTGCCCTTTTTAACCTCCATAGGAGTGTATTTTTTTTAAACGCTAATAGGACTTTATTTGTATTCTAATAAGTAATCTTTCTACAAAGTTTTAACAAAAAGTTTACTCCATACAAACTTTGCACCCCTTTTTAACCCCTTAGGGGTTGAATTTTTCTAAACGCTGAATCCACTTTTTTATTTTAATAAGTAATCATTCTATTAACTTTTAAGTCTGTAGCTCAAACAAATCGTTGCCCATACAAAGCTTACCCCCCTATTTAACCCCCTTAGGAGTGGAATTTTCTAAAACGCTAATAGGACTTTATTTGTATTCTAATAAGTAATCTTTCTACAAAGCTTAAAGTCTCTGGCTCAAAACAAAAAGTTTCCTCCATACAAACTTTGCACCCCTTTTTAACCCCTTAGGGGAAGAATTTTCCAAAACACTGAAAGGACTATTTGTATTCTAATAAGTAATCTTTTTACAAAGTTTTAAGTCTGGCTCTAAACATAAAGTTTCCTCCATACAAACTTTGCACCCCTTTTTAACCCCTTAGAGGCGGAATTTTCCAAAATGCTGAAAGGACTATTTGCATTCTAATTAGTAATCTTTCTACAAAGTTTTAAGTCTCTGGCTCAAAACTAAGTTTCCTCCATACAAATTTTGCACCCCTTTTTTAACCCTTTAAGGGCGGAATTTTCCAAAACACTGAAAGGACTTTATTTGTATTCTAATAAGTAATCTTTTTACAAAGTTTTAAGTCTCTGGCTCTAAACACAAAGTTTCCTCCATACAAACTTTGCACCCCTTTTTAACCCCTTAGGGGCGGAATTTTCCAAAACGCTGAAAGGACTATTTGCATTCTAATTAGTAATTTTTCTACAAAGTTTTAAGTCTCTGGCTCAAAACGAAGTTTCCTCCATACAAATTTTGCACCCCTTTTTTAACCCCTTAAGGGCGGAATTTTCCAAAACACTGAAAGGACTTTATTTGTATTCTAATAAGTAATCTTTTTACAAAGTTTTAAGTCTGGCTCAAAACAAAAAGTTTCCTCCATACAAACTTTGCACCCCTTTTTAACCCCTTAGAGGCAGAATTTTCCAAAACGCTGAAAGTGCTTTATTTTTATTTTAATAAGTAATCTTTCTACAACATTTTAAGTATATAGCTCAAAAAAGAAAAGTTCCCCCATACAAACGTTGCGCCCCTTTTTAACTAAGGGGGTTAAAAAGGGGCGCAACGTTTGTATGGGGGAACTTTTCTTTTAGGGTAGAATTTTCCTAAACGCTGAAAGCACTTTATTAGTATTCTAATAAGTAATCTTTCTACAAAATTTTAAGTCTATAGCTTAAAAAAATGTTTCTCCTATACAAATCTTCCACCCCTTTATGACCCCTTTTGGGGATAGAATTTTCCAAAACGCTGAAAGTACTTTTTTGTATTTTAATAAGTTATCTTTCTACAAAACTTTAAGTCTCTAGCTCAAAAAAAAGTGTCCCTCATACAAACGTTGCACCCCATTTTAACCCCCTTTAGGGGTGGAATTTATTAAAATCCCTTCTTATCCGTTGTTCCAAAAAAACTTTATAAAAGGTAGTTTGGGTGTAAATTTCATGTTTCTTGTCCGAGTAGTTTCGGCTGTGCGTGTATGAATTAGTCACAATCTTCTTTTATATAGGTATATATAGATTTGAACAGGCTCTAAGTAGTTAATGTAGTTATTAGGCAGGAATCTACTGAAAAAACTAGAAAATATCCTCTCGGTTCACCAATTTACCTGAGTGGTCGCAAACTGGCACACTAAATTAGGTGGACGATAACCGGCGAACCGACCCTACATCCTGAATATACAAAAACAATTTCATGTGGTAGGTAAATTGCGGTTTACTACCCATCTATTCCATAGCTTACTGTTACTAGCCACTTCGCAAAAAAAATACATTGTATGTCATTTGTTAGTAGGTATTTCTGCAGAGAATGGTCATTTTTATGATAATTTTCATATCAATTATTTCTATAACACGATAACGAGTTCTACGCGAACGAAACCGTGGGCAATCCCTATAGTAATAAATAAGGGTAAGTTTAACTATTTTCGGTTGATATTAGTTTAAAACACGCTTTGCGGATTTTTTTATGGAATCTGGACGCAGGATGACGTGGAACCCCGCCCCCACTGATCGCTGCCGTTATTCGCTACGCGCTCATGCGCCTCACCCCATGCGTCACCTAACGAAACTAGACCTTTACCTACGCTTAGTTACTACGCACCGCAGTGTCAAGATATATTTGTGGGTTAGCGTTGAGGTGAACTTAAAACAGCGTCACCTAACGAAACTGGACCTCTACCTACGCTTAGCTACTATGCACCGCAGTGTCAAGATATATTTGTTGGTGAGCGTTGAGGTGAACTTAAAACCAGTTACGGAATAGGGGTCTGGTGGCACAGTGCGCAGCGCGGCGCGCGCATACAGCGAGTTTGAAATGTATTAATATAGGCCCGGAATGCTTACGTATCAGTATTTAGTGTCGCCGTGATTTTATATTTATAAACTTTTGTTTGGTAACAGAGATCATTATCATGACCTGCTTATTATTAACTCTACAAACTCTAATTCAATATTGGTTATACTGCTTAGCCAGAAATCAATATCTAGACAAGCCGATTGTCTACACCTCCAACTTTTTTCAAGTATATGAAGTGGATCGATAATATCATAATTTTGCAATATCAGCGACTCTAATTCTTTATTTTCGGAATTATAAGCATTTTTTCGTTCACCAGAACGCAGATGTTCCCGACTTCTAAAAACAGAATATAGTAAAGAAATTAAAATGTTATTGGATATGTTACAGTTTTTTGTGACTCTAATTCTATATTTGCATAGTTCTTGGCAAAAAACTTAAATATTTCAATATAGCCGAAATCTAAACCTAAAAATTTCTACATTTTTACATAAGTATTATTTAACATGCCTCCAACGACATATCAAAAAAGAAAAAACTTTAATGCTATCGAAACCCAGTTTTGTTCAGCCGCAGGTCTACATGTCAAGGTTCAAGAGGCTTTGTTCCTAGAAGCGATTGCATATGCTTGGTTTACATGTGAAGAAAATATTTCTATACTTATACATGCTGTATGTATTGTACAAGAAATTGCATTTTATCGAACGAGCGAGCGAAGTGAAGGAAGTTCTATGCTTCAGCTTGGGCCAAAATTCGTTCATTTCCGCATGTCCCACTGCTGGTCCGTTCTCCTGTCCTCTACTTCGCATTTCTCAACCGATTATCGTGTAATTTTGTGAGCGGGTTTGTTAATTATATAGTTTTTTTTTGCTGATTCACTTTTCCATTTTTTTTTAAATAGAGACTACAGTTCACATAGCCACTAGTAATAATTTGTCAAGACGTTGAGTATGGTTTCTGGGGCTCAATTCAGCATATTTCAAAGACAGCTTGTAACATGGGTGTGAGGAGTAATTTTTTATACATGTGTCTAATTAGTGTATAGTAATAATAGGAATGCATTTGTGAATAAATGTCAGTATTTACGCAAGACTCGTGTTGTTTACCTGTGTCCCTACCTCCCGTTCCACATGGATCCTGGCAAGATCGCCATGCGGAACAGGTAACAAATATAATATTCGAAATTACTGGTGGTATAAGTGTTAAGGTCTATTGTCTAATAGTTCAACTGTGTTAATTAATAGTTTTGCTCATTATGTTTAAAAAATTAGACAAAACGTGTTGTCATTAAAATATTAGTAGGTAAGTATATTATGTAGCTGGTATTTTTTTAAATCATGTTTGCGAACATACTTATTATGTAGTTGCAAAGGTTATGTTTACACAAGTCGTTAATCTGTGTTGCGGCGCTTACTCAGCAGTAAAGTGTGGACTTTGCTTCCTAGTGCATCAAAACATACATTTTGCGTTCGTGGTTAGAAAAACGACAAATTTACTTTCGTATGATTGTTTACTTTCTGTGTAGCTATTATTGCTTGTTAACTTTGTAGTATATTGCAGTGTGAAATGCAATTAGGCAATCGCCACACTACACTTCCCCAAATTGAAGTGATGCAATAATACCCCCCTTCCTTCCTTCCCCAAATTGAAGCAATATTAGTACATTGTTCAACGAGGGGCGTAAGTGGAATATTGCTAACGAGAGTCTATCAGAAGCCCGACGCCGAAGGCGGAGGGCTTTTGATGACTCGAGTTTGCAATATTCTTACGCCCGTGTTATACACAATGTTTTTCATCACATTTGCGAGGAAATAAATAACAACAAAAGACAGAAAAATGTAAGTTTCACACAGCAGCACCAATCAAAAATTGACAACTTCACTTCCAGATCAGTGCTAGTAGAGCGCGCAGTTCAATATTTCAACCAATCACAGAGCAGTATTCTTGCGGGGCGGGGCGTCGTGACCAACTAGATTTTTTTATTCAACCAATCACACAGCAACCAGATTTGCTTAAGCCAATCAGAGGGTTCTATTATTTTAAAACTAAACTTAATAGCCCGTGGGAGGTAAAACGGCTATAACTGCTCTGCACGCTCGCAAGTAATAACGCCATTGACGAGCAAGTGTGATGAAAAATAATTTAGAAATAACTCCACTGACAAGAACTTAGCTCTTAAATATATGATGATAAAGATTTAGTTTACGAAGGGTCACCAGTATTGTCGGTACTAAATATTAAGATGCATGTAAACCTGTCCTCCCTCCGACACGTAACAATCGTGACTGAAATCAGCTCTCATATACGGCTAATTGCCAATCAATTTGTCAAATTGGTTGTCGGCGACCAAAACGAGGGGCACGCACGACACGACCGTACGTGCAGTCATAAATATGTAGGTATATATTTCTCGCCCTATAACAAGAGAGTAAGGTGCAAAATTGTGTGATCTTTGACGAAGACTCGAAAGGTAATTTGAGGTAATTCATACCCTTGGTGAAACAAAAGCCGATCACGTAGCTACAGTTATAATTCTTCGGAGATGTCAGTGCATGGGTTTTAAATTTAAGTGTAGTAGGTACCATACAAACTTCTACCTCCTTTTCCAATCATGGGTACGATTTCTGGGATAAATTAAGTCGTTCTCTAGTACCTAATCACCCTAAATCATAAATACACAACAACAAATATAAAATAATTAGTAATTAGTTTCAGGTAACAGAATTACATCAATTACAATATTTACTTGAATTTTATGAAATAGTACATGACTCACCAAGGGCGGTAAAATAAAGAATGTCTCAGATCACAGGAATTTGATGCATGAGCCGAAGGCAAGGGGGATAAATATGCGATCTGAGACATTTTTTACCATCGCTTGCGGTGAGTACAAAATTTACTCCTGCTGGTCGATTACGTAACGCTTTGTACACTCAAGAGCAAAAGTTCCGGGTACACTTTGTATAGAATTTCAGTACAAACTGTACCCGGAACTTTTGCTCTTGAGTGTACTTGCGGCAGGGCAGCTAGCACGATAGGGTTTACAGTCAAGCCTTACGGTCCAAAAGCAGCATGTTTCGCCATAAAACGACTGGCGAGAATACTCCCGTCGGAAGCGGTCCGCTCCTGTTATTTTGCATCGGTGCATGCACACCTGCAGTACGGGGTCGAGCTATGGGCGAGTGCCGCAGAGTGGGAGAGAGTGTTTCGTCTCCAGAAGCGCGCGGTTCGAGCTATAGCGCGTGTCCCGCAAACAGTTTCTGCGAAGCCTCTCTTTAAGGCTCAAGGGATTTTAACGCTGCCTTCACTTCTAATATTAAAGCTGGCCGTGACCACACGAGAGGAGGTGGAAGCAGAAACTCCTGCAGGGAACGAAATTTCACGTAGGTACGCGACCCGCAGCGCGCGCGCTAGAAAATTACCCCTCCCGTCACTCAGACTCGAAAAGTCTAAAAAGCTTGCTCACGTCATGGGTCGCAGGGTCTACAATCATCTGCCAGCAGAAACAGTTGCTGCCCAAAGCTCGTCGTTATTTAGGACGAAACTTAAAAAGTGGCTGATCGAGCAGGCGTTCTACGATTATAAGGAGCTATTTTGCAATATTTCAAAATAATCATTAGTTATTTTATTACCTTGTTTATGTATGGATACATAATATGTGTACTCATTTTGTAAAAACTTGACATGTAATTTATGACATTACCAATAAATGTGAATATGAATATGAATATGCTGTACCAATATGTCACCTAAAGCATGGCCATAAAAATATCATTTAAATGTCCGTTTTTGTATGGGAAATTGACTGTTGAGTTGTCCTAAAGCGCGTTCGAAAAGTTACATGTTTACCCATCTGGTCTCCCCTAGGCCAGGAAGGGGGACTTTTCGCCGCATAGTGGGCGGTAATCGCCACGTTATAGCTAGGTGTGACGTAAAATATGATAGCCTCTTACTGTTACATGTTCGCTTTCATTGTAAGTAAGTTATTGTTTCATGTCAACGAACTGGCATCGGTAATGCATCGGCGATTCTTTCGATGTGACCACGAGCTATGCCATCTATTTCATCCAGACGCATAAGACAACTATTAGTTGTATATTATGTAGAAGTGTGGCGGTTCTGTAGGTTATTTTAAGTTACGCGTTCTAAGGTACTAATTTGTAATACTTAGCGTGTTAAAAAATCCTAGAAACGTGTTTTTGATGGCTACTGAAGAGTAGCGAATATGCAGTAAAGCATACTTCGACGGCAAGCATATAGCCCACCTAATGATAAACAGACCTAGCCTCCCTTCATAGGATCAAAGAGTCCGTATACACTTGCGTCGTTGTAAGATGTCAGGCACGGAAGCTTTGCTGATGACAGGTCAGCTAGGTGGTGTGGGCATGTTTGGCGTATGGATGACTGTAGACTACCGAAAGCCGTTCTATACTCCGAGCTATCACCTGGCAAACGGAATCGAGGTGGGCAGCATCTACGTTATAAGGATGTGCTAAAGCGTCACCTAACTGCCTGTAAAATTCTAACGCATAAGTGGGAGGAGCTTGCCTCGTTGCGCCCAGAATGGCGCTCTCGCATCAAAACGAGCATTAGGCATTTTGAAGCTGCTCGTCTCGTCGAACTTGATGAGAGACGTCAGGCACGAAAATCGCGCCCAAAGCCCAACTACAATTATACTTACAATACCTCTGGGCAGCTTTACTGCCCCCCTATTCTGCAACTTGTTTTAAGTTCACCTCAACGCTCACCCACAAATATATCTTGACACTGCGGTGCATAGTAGCTAAGCGTAGGTAGAGGTCTAGTTTCGTTAGGTGACGCATGGGGTGAGGCGCATGAGCGCGTAGCGAATACCAGCCCTGTGCTTCCTGCGACCGAGTGTTCAAGAGTAAGTTCGGCTTCGCAAGCCATATCAGGGCTCACGCCCGGAACTAGCTAGGGTCGCCATCGCCGGTCACAGCGTGGATAGATATATATATATATATATACACTTGCGACTCCAACTGGTCGATCACGTAACGCACCGATACTATTTATGTTTTCGGTTTTATGTAACTTCTTGCAATTTGATTCAGTATATCTATCGTTTTTAGCGCATCTTTAATTAGTAGATATACCTAGCTACTTGGTGAAGTAGTGTCGGCATTCTTGCTGTGTAGTTAAAATGACAGGTCTAAAGTAGGTATGGTACTATTAGTTAATTTGTACTTGTCAAAGTACGCGAGGACTTACGAGGATAAACGAAACATTAAATATATTTTTTATTTATTTACCTCGATGTTTCGGATATATCGCAATGCGAACGGTTTCCTTCTGGGTAAAGTAAAATAATGAAAATCGAGAAATGTGTAGGTATTCAAAATGATACTAACAAGTTACAAAAATGATGTCACCTAAGAAAATATTCAATTTTGTTTTTGTTTGTTCACAGGTAATAATTTATTGGCGAATTATAACCCGATGATATTGGCGAAACTAGCTTCAGGTCGAGGTAACATAAGCTTCATCGTTGTACCTTTATCATTACTTTATTCCGGCTATTTCATTATAAAGGGAACCTTATTTTATACCTATTAGTCGCCCGCACAACTTCACCCGCGTATTGCGAAGAACGCATGCAAACCCGGGGGACAAAAAAATAGACTGTGTATGGACATAGGTTATATTTTATCCCCCGGGTCGGGGTCAAAAGTTCTGTCACTCATGTATATGTAGAACGAACTTTCAGGATGGCCCGAAAGTCAAAGAATTTTTGTAATCGCGGATATGCGGTTCTGAGGTGAGATCATCTAACGTTTCGACCGTGCGTTAGGACAACTCAACTGTCATTTTCCCATAAAAAAGTGACATTTAGATCTACCTGACGCGCGTAGAATGCGTTACGTGATCAACCTGCTGGACCTACTCGTACACAAACAAACCTACAAAGTTAGTCTCAGAGACTTTTCGTCTTTGTTATATTAGTATGGAAAAGAGCTATTTTCAATCATGGGCGATTCAAAAGGTATCGACGATTCCACACAAAACGGAACTCTAAAAATCATTTTTCTCCGAGAAATTCCCAACTTTCTAAAAGTTATGCAAGAGTTTTACCAAATCAAACGTATACTAAACAGGCTTAAAACTGGTGTTATAAGTAAAAAACTAAATTCAAAGGTCGATGTAAAAACGAGATTTATAAATATGTATTAATGGTCCGATTCCAGTTCTGTGTGAGATACAGGCTGATCGTATTTCTTGTTGACTTGGAAAAATACACTGTCGCGTGATGTATTCGGTATGATGTAACTAATTTTGTGTCACTTACTTTTATTGGAAAAATCTGTAGGTGATTAAGATAGATTGATTAAAGATCGGTTGTATTAAACCGTTGGTAATAAGTTACGTCTGTTAAAATTTGTTAGCATGGGATGTTTGACAGTTCTCTGTGAGATGCTGCCGGCGCTATATTTAACGTACTATCGGCGCAAGGCAGAGTCGACTGGTTTCAAAACAGAATCGCTTGCAATGCTATATGGCTGGAACCAAAATGCGGCTTTAAGGTGTACGGGTTCACATTTTCTGTTCAAAATCGTCTGCACATGCATGGCGAACGCTCGAAAATGATCTTAGAGGTGTGAGTGAACGCTTACTTACCCTTGGGCGATCGTACATATACCTACCGGCCAGTAGCTGTACCTAGTTGATGCAAAAAAAATACCAAGGTGTATTCACTTAGGTCGGTCCTAGCCTAAGTGAATATAGCCATCTATCATCTATGGAGTTTATGTTTAATTTTAATTTCGTTTTCTTTTAGTGTTTGTTTGTGAGCAATAAATAATATTTGTATTGCGTCACTGTTGAATCTGGACAAATTAAGTATCACAGACCCACGACTCATCATAAAGAACTAATAAGAACTAATAATAGTAAAAAATGTTGATTGATTGAAGAATAACGGTATGATAACATTTATTAATTTTCTAGTCATTAAATTGACATTTTGTGGATTGATTGTCTAATTAAAGTGTCGTAAGATATCAGCTAAGATGAAAACGTGAATATGTTTTTACATAAACAGGCCGTTAAATAAATCGTTATATACCTAACTCTAGACATAACAGTCTTGATTCATTCGCAAAGTTTATTGTCAACAGAAACAAAATACAATTTTGTCACGGATTCACCAAGTAGGTACCTACCTATAGTATTTTAACTTGTTTAACGTTATTTAAACACTTACGGCGTGGATATAACAAATAACATTTTTGCATTCAGTAAAGGACCAAAGCATTCTCGCGTTTATGTTGGACATAAAGCATTCGTCCCGCTCACACTTACATACTTGCTAAGTAATAGAAGAGAAAGAGAGAAGCTACGCAGAGCTGGATGCCGAAAATACGCGGTGGTCCGTCTAATATATTGCGATGACTACATACAATTTACTGCTGTAACATGGATAATTGAAAGGTGAAAATGGGCTGTCAAATTAATTAAATAATTCACACACCAACCATTTATTGCAGGTCATAAAATACCACGTCTAGCTAGCAAAACAACCTAGTAATCTATGTGGGTATCTAACGGATCGGCCGTTTACTATTTGCTTTAGCTGTTTCACAGTAGCACGCAGCAGCGTATTAAGCATCGATCGATGTAGTCGATTATTCATGGTCATCATTATCATCAATGGCTGCCAGCTGATTCTTTATATAGCGGCTAAAGCCAGAAGATAGAAACACCCTGTAATGCCACTGGAAGTTCGCAAATGGCCGCCATGTATGGTGAGTTCATCCGTTCTAACGCTAAGTGGACCAGTGGAAAGCCGAAGGTGAACTACAAGCGCTGGCTGGATAATTGAGATAAACTGCTCTTAGATAACTTGTCACGACTTATTAGTTTGTAGAAGATGAACTTCGCTACACGTGAAAAACGACGTAGGGGCACAGAGTAAGTAATATCTGATACTTATAAACAGAAGAGAGGGAAAACCAATGAATGATTACTAGGCTAGTAAACTAAAATCATACGATTCCGCTTTGCACGCACATTGCCAAAACCGATACCTATTTGGCGGAGAGGTTCTCGAATGGCGACCACGTACCGGAAGACGCAAACTGGGTAGACCCTCAACAGGGTGGAATGATGACCTGGTAAAGTTGGCAGGAGTTCGCTGGATGCCTGGCGCAGGACCGGTCACTGGCACTCTTTGGGGAGGCCTATGCCCAGCAGTGGACGTCTTTCGGCTGATATGATGATGATTATGATGATTTACACAAACGATTTCAGGTAAGTACCTGTATCATATGGAGTAGGCTTAGGCTATGTTTCATATATCCCGTGGGTATACCTCCGTTTTTTGCAATTCGTGGACAGCTAGTAAGAAGAATAAACTTTATTTGCATTAAACATTACCAGATACAAGGTACTACAATCATAGGTAGGTTTATATGTTTAACCATAATAGTATGCAATTTTTTTGTTACAGTAACTAATATTTGGTAATTATAATTACTACTTAGATCATTAAATTCAAGTTCAACAAAAGAATAAGCTTAAAGTGAACACAGAATACAAATCTCGTATATGCTAATGAGGAACTTGACAAGCGTGTGAACACGATGAACATGCGTTGCACAAACGCCCTTGTGCAGTATATGGTACATTATGGTACGGTGGGTTTGTGTCACTAACTCCGCAGGCATTCAAGGGTCTCTTTATTTAGTAGGTTTCATTTGTATTGTGTAATATAGTGTTTATCTATACATAGGTACCACTTATTACAGAGAACCAGCCAGAGGATACAATCATAGCCTATATCCATCCAAAAAGTCCATTCTACATGAAGGAGTTTTTTAGGGTTCCGTAGCCAAAATGGCAAAAACGGAACCCTTATAGTTTCGTCATGTCCGTCTGTCCGTCTGTCCGTCTGTTCGTCTGTCCGTCTGTCCGTCTGTCCGTATGTCACAGGCATTTTACTCGCAAACTATAAGGTGTATTTAAATAAAATTTTGAGGATAGGTGTATTTTGTTAGCCGCTACATAGTTTTGTAATTAAATGACTAAAAAAAAATTTTTTTAGGGGTGCTCTCCATACATAAAACTGAAAGTCAAAATTTTTTTTTTCATTGTAAGCCCACGTGTGGCACATCAATCGATAGCCCTTTCAAAATAAATATAAGGTTTCTCAGCAACTTTTTTGATTAAGTGAATAGAGTTGGAGATAATCGCCCCGAAAGTCACTAAAATTGTGTCCCCCCCCCCTCTAATTTTTGAACGGTGTATTTTAAAAATATGAAACAATTCATGGACATAGGGCTTATTAAATTCTTTCACCGAAAATTGTTTTGAACAAGATCGGTTCAAAGGTTTTCGAGATATTGCTGAAAAACTGCCTTCCTCATGTATGTCTACTCCTTTGTCTCTGTGTGTCTTTTGTGTAGTGAATAAATGTCTTCTTTTCTTTTTTTTCTTTTCTTTTCCTTATAGAAAAGGACATAAGTGCCGTACGATTTCTGTCACGATACGACCTTTTTAATAGGCACGGAACCCTTCGTTTTGCGTGGTCCGACACGCACTTGGCCGGTTTTTTTTTAAATTGGATAAGCGGTTTCGGAGAACATACAAACTTACAAAGCTATAATCTCACAGACTTGCTGTATAATATTAGTATAGAAGTATAGAATACAGTGTGTGTATAAACCCGTGATATAAATATAGCCTATATTATGTATACAAGGTGTCTTATTTAAATCAGTCAGTATGGGAAAATCTGAAACTATAAGACATACGAAGACCTGTTCTTAGAAAACATGTCATCGATTTTAATAAGAAGAAAAACTGCATTTTAAAAAACCTGTACTCAGCTCGGGAATCGAACCCGGTTGTTTTGAAAAAAAAAACAAATAGAAATAGTGTAAGTTTATTTTTTTCAAAACAACCGGGTTAGATTCCCGAGCTGAATACAGTTTTTTTTTTAAATGTATGAATGCAGTTATTCTTCTTATTAAAATCGATGACATGGTTCCTAAGAACAGATCTTCGTATGTCTTATAGTTTCAGACTTTCCCATACTGACCGATTTAAATGAGACACCCTGTATACATCCAAAAGGTCTAAACTATACACAGATAAAAGTTTTTTTATCGGATGGTAGGTTCCTGAGCCCCTACATACGTACAAACTAACACAGATACAATAACAGTTTTTTTTCTTTCTAATGTTGGTTTATACACGGTGGGCAGGAGGGCTAGCATACTTGCTATCACTTGTCACGTGACAGTCGATAGGATTCCTTATCGAACGGGATAAGTTAACCAATCATGCCAACATGGTCTCGAATGTCAATTTGACAGCTTGTCACTTACCGCACGACACGAGTTAAATTTGTCGGGCTTCATAAACTCTAGCCAGGATGAATGCTTGCACACAAATAGGATGCTTTATTTATTATGCCACCAAATTAAGACGATTTAGTAATGTCTTGAGTTTAACACAATTAAGTTACTTTTTAAAATATACGGTTAGTGACATTTTTCATTCGTCATCTGCGGGCGCATATTAATATTATAAATGCGAAACTGTGTCGGTCTGTCTGTAACCTCTTCACGCTTAACCAATTTAGATGAAATTTGGTATAGAGAGAGTTTGAGTCCCGGGGAAGGACATAGGATGGAATTATGGAGTTATCCAACTTTGACAGCGATAAATGACAAATGATAGCCGTTACCGTTTTGCTTAACATGGTAGTTGGTTAATGTGATAGATTATCGTAATTTGACGTCTCAACTTAGTTTACTTTATCTAAGTGCTTCCGAGGTGACGATAAGCTATATTGTGCATCCATTTCCGCACTGTTTCAAGTAAATATATTTTTTTATACGAGAATAACATACACACTTCATCATCATCATAATATGAGCCGAAAGACGTCCACTGCTGAACATAGGCCTCCCCCAAAGAGTGCCAAAGTGACTGGTCCCGCGCCACCCGCATCCAGCGGACTCCCGCGACCTTTACCAGGTCATCAGTCCACCTTGTGGACGGCCTACCCACGCCGCGCCTTCCAGTACGTGGTCGCCACTCGAGAACCTTTCCGCCCCAACGGTCATCGGTTCTACGTGCAATGTGCCCCGCCCACTGCCACTTAAGTTTAGCGATTCGGAGGGCTATATCGGTTACCTTGGTTCTGCTGTGGATAGCCTCATTTCTCCCAACATAGCCCTCTCCATTGCCCTTTGGGTGACTTTGACCCTTCTTATGGGGCCCATAGTAAGCGACCACGGTTCAGTGCCATATGTCATCACTGGCAACATACACACTTGCTAAAATATAATTATAGTTACATGTATCATTGTTTTTTATTTGTAGATATGTCAAAAATTATTTTTTTTGTTTTGTCGGTTTCTGCTCCTGAAAAACCGGGATGCCAGCAACCCGTTTGAATTGCCGGATGCCGAATTCCGTCACATATAATATAGAGTGCGCAAGGAGATGGCAAATCTATTTAAGTGATGAATTGGGCGAGGACCTCCGGCGTCATCACGCCGACGGGTTGCCGGTCCATATAAAGGTAACTTAGGTACTTATATTGTTTCTCGAATAGAATAATGGTCACTCAGACCAAATCAAATCAAATCGAACATATTCGTTGGGGTATACACTTACTTGCCAGAATTTCATTTGCCCGTATTTTATCTGCCATGCATGATATACAACTGCCATAATATTGTTTCTTATAATTTCGTAGGTATGCCACTCATTGTTTACCATATTAATTATAGGTAGGTATGCCAGAATCTTTGTTTTCTATAATATGAATACCAGTAATCTCATTTTCCATAATCATTGTAGGTAATCCATAACTATCACATAATATGCCATAATGTCATTTGCCATCCATTTCAACTTTATCCTACTAATCCTACTAATATTATAAATGCGAAAGTTTGGATGTTTGTTACTCAATCACGCTTAAACGGCTCAACCGATTTTGATGAAATTTTGCACGAAGATCCCTAGTCAGATCCGAAGATCAGCTAGTAATCCATAATATTCGTCATATGTTATAAAGTATCTCGTCATCATATTCTCACCGCCTTCGGTCCAACTCAACTCTAAGGCAGGTCGGTGTAGGTACGACGACGAGCGAAGCGAGGAGGAGTGTTAGGTTGAACTGCGACCCTACAGCGCGCCGTTCTACACTATCGGCGATGATAGTTGATCGTGTGATCGTCTATAATCGGCATGATTGGCGATCGTGTGGGCAGCTCAATGCACCACGCCGCGATTCCCTTTGATGCGTGCCCGAAAAACCGACAAGTCACGGGTCGCAGGCGATCATATAGAGGATGATCGGCGAGTACAGCCGAGTACGCCCTCTACACGATCGTGCTCGCCCGTAATCGTCTGTAATCGTCGATAGTATAGAGGAGCCATAACATTGGGACTCTAGTTTCATTCGGTACCTACCTACCTAGGCGACGTGAATTACTCAGGCGGCGCGATGTCTGCGCCACTTGAGTGTAATTCACCAATGGACTTATTCCATTGTATTAACCCTTACTAAGGCAGAGGCGATAAAGCGAAGGAAGAAGGCAAAAAATATGCGTAGGTACTTACGAAAATTCCATCCAAATATCTTAAAAAAATTATAATTAATATATTATAACTACAACAGACAGAAAAATCTAAGTTTTTTACAAACACCAATAAAAACTGACGAAATTGCTATCACAAGACGGCGCGCGAGCTCCCTCGATTTTTCTCGCACTATCCGTCTCTCTCTTATTAGAAAACTTAGAAAGAGAGGTATAGAGCGAGAAAAATCGAGAGAGCTCGCGCGCCGTCTTGTGATAGCCGTGCAGATCAGTGCTAGTGGAGCGCGCAGCTTGAATACTTCAACCTATCACAGAGCAGTATACTAGCTGCGCGTGGGCAACTAGTTTTTTTTTTCAACCAGAGCAGAATTGTTGTAATTAGATTTGCTTAATCAATCAGATCACACACAAGCTCATTACTCCCTAGCTAGGGACTACAAACTCGTCATAACTCCCCCGGGTACAATTTAGGCCATTGTCCTTCTGTATACAGGCATGGAATAACACCGTTTACGAGCGAGTGTGATGAAAAAATAATTACTTAACGCTAGTTCTTCCTTGTGACCAAAACCTTAGTCTAACAAGTGCAAAAGAAAACTTGACACTTCATTACTTCACGAACGTCACATTATTATGGCCCTTGAGATTTATCAACTTGTGAATTACTGAAATAATTGAATATCTCGAAAATTAGGCTTTATAAGTTTATACATCAATGTTAATTTTAGATATATATACACTCAAGAGCAAAAGTTTTGGGTACAGTTTGTACTAAAATTCTATACAAAGTGTACCCGAAACTTTTGCTCTTGAGTGTATTTAGATTAAGATTAAGAAGATATTCGATTCAAGTACTTTTATTTCGAACAAAGTCCATAACATGTTAGTAACATATTACTTAATTCTAGGGTTAGTATTATATGAATACTTATAGGTTTTTACATATCGGGGCACGCAGCAGCACCCAGTGCTTCAGCCACGGTGAGTCTCACCGGTCGGCCAGCGTGCACAGGATGGTATCGGAGCTGGCGCGCCACCGTCTCAGCAGCGAGCTACATCGCTTCCTGATGATCGCGTGGAAGCCATCGCTCCGTCCCTCCGCGAACATACCAGAGGCGCTGCAGTGTCGCGGCAGCCCAAACACCACTCTGTACGCGTTGTTGTACAGATATACTAGCTGCCCACGTATTGCAAAGAATGCAGACAAACTTGCGGGACCGGCGCTCCCGGGAGGCAGTCATTGGTCACTTTCTGCATCAACCGGCCCGCCAACAGCGCACCGAGGCCGGCGCCCACCCGGTCCGTGTACCCGGTGGGCCAGCGCGGGCGGCTGGGCGCGGGCACGGCGGCCGGCGCGGGCGCGGGCACGGCGGCCGACGAAGGCAGCGGGGATACCGGTTCGTGTTGGCTCGGCGGCGGCGGCGGTAACTCGACTCCGCGCAGCAGCGGCAGCTCTTCTCGGTTGGGGGCGGCGGCTCCACTGTGCTCGGCGGCTTGGGCTGAACGCTGGTCCACGGCGGCGTCGGCGGCTCCGCTATACTCGGCGGCTTGGGCTGAACGCTGGTCTAAGGCGGCTCCACTGTGCTCGGCAGCTTGGGCTGAACGCTGGTCCACGGCGGCTCCGCTATACTCGGCGGCTTGGGCTGAACGCTGGTCCAAGGCGGCTCCACTGTGCTCGGCGGCTTGGGTTGAACGCTGGTCTACGGCGGCTCCGCTATACTCGGCGGCTTGGGCTGAACGCTGGTCCAAGGCGGCTCCACTGTGCTCGGCGGCTTGGGCTGAACGCTGGTGCAAAGCGGCTCCACTGTGCTCGTCATCTTGGGCTGTACGCTGGCCCGCGGCGGCTCCACTGTGATGGCGCGGAGGAGCGTGGTGGCACCTGGGGCAATCGAAGTGGACCGGGATGCCGCTCCTCGGTTCTAGAACACCATTCATAAAAGCTATATTCCTACAATGCTTTGACAGTTTGTGCTTGCTATTAATATCTTTTTCGCGGAAATGTACGCCTTACTGTAGCAAAAATAGTACGTGAAGTTCTTCGTTACTGACAAGCGCAAATTTAAAAAGTTAAAAGTCATTATTGTACAATTTTAGCGGCCAGGAAAATGTATGAAATTCCTTTACTGTATACTTTTTTACCTTTTAATCATGTTTTGACCAAGACAAATCACTACAAGCAGCCAAATGCTCGTAAGTTTAAAGGCCTAGCAATTTGTCATAACAACTTGCTATGTTAGATTGGTTAGAAGTTTTATATTTTTTCATTGACATAGACAAAACGATTACTTTTTCTGGCAAAAGTTAGAAGTGACGTTTTAAAAAATGTCTCAAATAGACTATACAACTGAAGAAATTAAAATATTTTCGAAATAATAGTCCGTTTGCTAAGGGCAAACAGTATGACATTTTGGAGTACAGCAATGCCATTTGGTACGAATGTTGTACACGTCAACCTAAGCCCAAAACGCCCAGTAGCCAGTTTGTACTCCGCGACAGTTGGGGGGGAGGGGGGGTCAAAGTAAAGACCTCCCGGCGCACAGTGTGGGATTTTTCCTCAATTTTGCGAAACACTACTTAACTGTTTAATTTGTGTAGTTTATCAAATGATAGCGAACATTGAAACTCCTGCGGTTCTATGTCTCATAGTTTTAGAGATTTTCGATAAATTGAGAAACAGCCATAGAAATCCATAGAAATATGAAAACTATAATTACTCACATTTCATGCCTCTTTTTAAAATCATCCTTATAAGTTAATATAAAGGTAGTTTTGATATACCAATATGATTCACTAAAAGTTTGAATTGATGACTCTTAGAGGAGATATCATCAATTTTCTAAAAATTTGAAAATATTTTTTTCTCGATAATCTTACATCGGTCGCATTTTATTTTACATTTTTTAAATAGTTTATAAGAAGCATTATCACTACGAAAAAAAATTAAATGAAAATATTAGTCCAGGCAATGAACTGACAACTTGTATGGAAAAAATGACATATTTGGAAATAATTTATAATAGCAAATTTTTTTAATGTAACGGATATATTATCAATTAAATAGTTACCTAGAGGCAAAATCCAACAAAAAATCAGACATCAAAAAAATCAATATTTAATTAGCTCCTAAAAAGTCCGGATAAATATTAATATTTTTTTTTATCTTTATTTAGGTTCATTTACATTTGCTTTAAAATATTCAATATAAATAAAATAAAAAAGACAATGAATGTTTAATTTAAATCTATATAATTACTTCCGGGTGGAAAGTTTGGTGGATTCTTGAATAAAGCATCTTAGAATAATGTTTTAGAATGAAATAAACAAAAAAAACGCTATTATAAATTAATGTTTTTCGAAACCGTATTTTGCCTCGGCTATATGGCAGGATTCGCCAGACATGAATTTTTAAATATTCAAGTTAGGGTTGTTACACACTAGGTAGGTTAACTTTATTTTCGGTTGGGGTGTGGTGTCACTACTTGTTGCAAAATCGTAGCGCGCTCACTAATCTATCATGGATTAAATACTTCACAAGTGTCTCTATTTTTAAATTGTTTTCACCTAGCTCGGAGCAATACTTGCAAATAATGATCTACTTTACCTGCAGCTCTTCCAGTTCTTGCTCCAAATCCCGAATACGCTGCAACGCCTGCTCATGTACCTCCCAGCACTGCTGGAACCGGTCCATGGAGAGTTGAAGTTCGGTCCGCTAGCTCAACAACTGCTTATACGCAACATCCTGTTCAGCGAGCTGAGCTTTGAGGATCATGTTCTTAGTGGCTCATCCCTCTTATGCAGGAGCTTTTCATTTAGATCCGTGGCCTCCCTGAGCTCTTTTTGAGTTTGCCTTACTTTGTTAACTGCATCTTGGCGCATATATGTTTGTTGACTTGGGCTGTTGCAAACATAATGAAAATGTATGTACTTATCCGGACGTAGACTTTTATACAAGGCTTGTTCACGAAAAAAAGTAGCCATCGAAAACTAAGTCTCAACTGTCGCCCAGTAGGTCTAGGTAGTTCAAACTGCAATTAGATAACCAACTGAGTATTCCTTTTTAGGTATGTGTAAGAATCTAAAATCCATCTATTTTCCCTTAAATGTTTTGAAATCTTACATAATGCCAGTTAAGTCTTAAAGCTAAAATGTTGCATAGAAATGTGTCTACTTCTGGTATGATTTTTAAAACAATTAATGAACTGCACATGGTAATTAAGTCTCGAAAGATATTCGCGGATCATTCATAATGAAAACCTGAATTATATAACGGTGGCTACTTTTTTTCGTGAACAAACCTTATCAAACAAAGAAGGCATCTAGCTAGTAAACAGAGCTATATAGTAATAAAATTGTAAACACTGTTAAATATGCCCCAGAATTTCACTGAATCCTTACTCACTGCACTATAAGCACTCTAAACGCAAGGAAAATACACTTTTACTCTCTTAAACAGGTTAGATTATAGTACCTTAATTTTGACTAGTTCTTCTTTGACGAGGTAGTGTTGTGAAATATAATTGGCTTTCTAAATTTAGTACAACAGTTACAAATAGGTTGTTTTGATGACAAGATATTCACTTACACATAACTAAAGATACTAAATAATGCAAAACAATACTCAATATACTGCTAATGCTAACTTAGCCGGTCACAGTAAATTGTTTAAAACGTTACTCGGTTTTGACCTACGTGTGCGTTCGGATACTAAACTAAGGTACCCAATACACACGAACATACAACTTTAAAAAGCTACTATCTCACATACTTTCCCTCTTTATAATATTAGTTTAGATACTCCAGCTTAGAATATTCCCCATACCTGAACCATTCCAATTATTTTGTTCATTACTTACACATTTGTTGGCAGTTTTAGTCAAGTATGGGTGAAGGTTTAACATTTCTATATTACCTCTCAATTTGATGACATTCATTATAGTGAAGCATCCTATGTATGAGCAAGCAGTCAATCCAATATTTGATGCTCGACATATTACCACTTGTCGTGGGATTAGTGACAAGCTGTCAAATTGTCGGGGCTTAAATTTTGTCATATATGAAAACCATGTTGGGAGGTATGATAACTATGATAAGAATTATGATATCGATAAGGAATTATACTACCGCGAGTGAACGCGCTAGTGGTGACGCGTGGTGAAGGAAGTCTATGATTATTTATAAATGTAGAATAATGTGGTATATATTTTACTATACCTGCAATGAATAGTGGCCAATATGAGTTACGGATCAATGAATGGCAGTGCATTAAGAAAAGAGGGACCAAATGAAGCGAGCCGAAAGACAGCTAATTTAGAGGTAAGTTTGTTTACTATTTACAAACAGATTTTTATCAAAAGTATGCTTATTTACCGAGTTTACAGCTGTTTCTTCTTTTTACAGACTTCAAGACTATGATAGAAATAATAATATTATTGGAAACATAGAAGATGAACTGAGGCTGAGTGCTACAGTTCATAGAAAGGGCTATAATAAAAATTTAGTAAAAAATCCAAGTATTCACAGAAAAGCACGTAAATAAAGAATAAAAATATAAGCTCGACGACAATTCACGTGTTTTAATCAAGAATGTGTAGGTAAGTAAAGTTGTAATACATACCTAATTGAACATTTACAGTGACTTTGCTTGTTACTCACTTACATTCTTTAGCTAGCATTCCAACTCATCTGCCTAAATATTATCTAAACCCTGAAAGCTATATTGTTACACTATCTTTGTGTTTCTGGCTGTCATACATGATTCCCAGTAATTTTTCTTTGAAAGATATACAGCGATAAAGAAACTGTTTTTTTCTTTACAATATTATTAGGTATTACATTATTTACTTTGCATTCTACAGTAGATATATACAAGATGATAATTTACAATTAGATGGCTACTATTCCATAATAAATCAAAAAATGTGAGACATAATAACATTCCTTGGCATCAAATGGAAATAAATTATTTTTGGTGCGCTGTCAATATTTCTCCTTGCTATTAATCAATAAATTGAATGGTAATTGGCAGCCGGCTTGTATCTCAAAAAAATATTTTCACCATTATTCATGTAAGTATATAATAATATAAATGATAGAAATATTTTTGCCATACATCTATGTAGTTATATTTTACTGGGTATTACTTGTAAAAAAATACTTGGCATGAATAACTTACAACTTTGTGATTTAAATGATGTTTGAATAGGTAACATAAAAATAACCAGTCAACTTTCGTTTAGTCAAATAAAAGTAATATTTATTTGAACATTATAAATATACCTACTGTAGCCGCTATGCTGTAATTTATTTCGTATCCGTTAGACTATTGAAATATTAATCAATTAGACTACAATGCAATTTTATTTGACAAAGAGTGGCAAACAGGCATATGGCCTGTCTGGTAATATGCCGACACTTACGGTTGCTTGCAACTTCAAAGGAGTTACTAGTGTGTTGCCAATCCAAGATTGAATTAAGGATTCTGTGTTAATAGTTGGAGACAAATGCAATTCTATTACTCTGATCACATCTTTGGGTGGTCGGACGTCCTTACTCACCAACACAAAAGTCAGTATATTAATATTATTAAAAATGTGCCTAACAATACTTTTGTTTCAGAATGGTGGAAGTGGAACCTAAATTTTAAGACACAGAAACAGTTAAATTAACTCAAATCTGCTCATAGTTTCACTGGACTTGAAATGGATAAATCTATGTTTGTACTACTCATATCTACTTTTATAAATCGTATATTGTGTTTATTTGCACCATAGACTCAAATTGAAATAAAAGTAATAAATTAAATGTGATCATTATTATTGTGTATTTTTTATACCATATTGTAGGCAAACAAGCTTACGGCCCGCTTGATGGTAAGCGGTCATCGTAGATCGTGTTGGGGTGGTAGAGTGCGTTATTATGAATCATTTATGCCTGACATATGAAAAGCAGCCAAGTGGAAGTGAAATGGCCCACACGAAAATTCTGAAACATCACCTTTCAAACACTCCCTGTATATAGGTGGCATAATAAGCAAAGGTATCAATCAATTCAAATGAAACAGTAGCTTATTCATATATATTTATGTAATTTAATCTTTGAACATGTGTGATGGTTTGAGTACCATTGGGTGTAATCTTCTTTTCTTTCTTCAGTATTAGATCTGAAAAGATAAAATACAAGATTATAAAGAGCTAAAGTACGTAGTTAAGATTGTGTCTTTGTAAGTTTGTTTGTAATCGACAATCTCCAGAACTACTAATATCATACTTATTTCACTCTTTACCAGTATACCTATTTAACTACCTACGTGGATGTGCTTTGGGAGCTGTACCTACAGCTCGGCAACAATGTAGGTTCGGGTCCATAAGCTGAGCGCCCCAATTTCAATCCATAGGGGAGAGCATAGTATTTTATAGAATTATCATTGTCTTAGCCACCAAAGTAGCTGAATCAGGAATTGGAATAGATATATATTGTAACAGATAATGGCATCTTTAATGCTGTCAGTGTTTCTGTTTACAGTAGGTATAGGTACTTACTTACCACTGGTATTTTATCTTGCATAAGTTCCTAACTGCAATTTGTCACAATGTCTTGAATATTTGAATAAGGATGATAAATACCTATGTATTAAGGGCGAATGACTCTCCAATTCCCCAGTTTAGTACATATATTAATATTCATACTTTTTTCTTTGCACCTGTTATAAGTCTCTGTTTAGCCCAATGGTTAGCTGGTAGAGAATGCCATCTGGCATTAAGCTCGCCATTTGTACATATATTTTTTTTGTATTTTGTGCAATAAAGTTTAAATAAATAAATAAATAAATAAATATATTGATTGCAGGTAACTAAGTAGGTTTAATAAAATAATCATTGGCTACATTTGTATAGGTACAGTATATGACTACGTAGTTAAAACAGCACCATCTTCCTAGCGTTTTTCCGATTATACATACACAAACAAGCCTTGGAGTCCATACAATTTATCAATTAATCCAAATAACACTAAGTAAGTACTTACCTTAAGTACCGCTTCGAATAAGAGTGTCACCTTGTGCACTAATGATATGCAGCGAAATTTCTGGTTTAGGAATTCCAAGGGCCAAAGCGTTTGTTGAAGACTCCTTGATGAAATTTCACGACTACTTTTTCAATAATAGGTGTGAGTTCAACAAACAAATCTATGTTTGATTATAGGGAAAAAATACCATATCACAGTCACTATTTTCACTAGCAAATTGAATTTAACATTCGACATTATTTATCGTTATGGTGGTACCACACTTGGCGGATTTTGCCCAAATATTCGTGTTGCATCTTTTTCCTTCCTACGGCAAATGAAAGAGAGGCAATGATGCAAGGCGAACACGCAGCCCCAAGTGTGGTTCGGCCATTACTTACTCGGAAGCACAGATAAAATAAACTAAGTTGAGACGTCAAATAACGATAATCTGTCACATTAACCAGCTACCATGTTATGCAAAACGGTAACGGCTATCATGTCATTTATCGCTGTCAAAGTTGGATAACTCTATTTTGTCACGTGCGACCATGTTGTGAATCGGTAATTTGAGTGAATAAGTAGACAAATTTTATCACTTGTCACTTATCACGTCGACCATACTAGGCCTACAGAGTAAACCGACAGATTTTAACCATGGATTCCTGGTGGTTTTACGAGTAAATAATGTTATATCAACACGGGTCCAAAAATGCCTCATTAACTTACTTAAATGTCTGGAACAAATAAATAATGAACGCTAGTACTTCCTTGTGAACGAAACCTTAGTCTAAAGACTGCAAAAAAAAACTTGACACTTCACAAACGTTACATTATCAAGGCGTGTTACCCTTGAGATTTTTCAACTTGTGAATTACTGAAATAGTTGAATATCTCGAAAATTAGGCTTTATACAGCAATGTTTATATTAGTTTTTTTGTTCAAATAGGCACTAGAATCCATGGTTAAAATCTGTCTCCTGCTCGCCATGTATAAGTGTACATTACCTAGATACACTGTTTATGCATATGTAAGCATTTTATTGCGTACTACCCGCAAGGCTCCATACCGCATGTCATGAAGCACCCTGGCAATGCCACGAGATAGGCACAATAGATACCTTATACCTTATCCCAAAGATCCATTCTATACTCGTATGAAGCGCCTTTACAGGCGTTAGCGTTTTCCGCCTGTCAGCCCATGACTCGCGCCGCCTATCAATAAACATGGCTTTAGATGCCTTGGAACGCGATGCATCTCGGCCTTGACAGCGTGACTTTTGTAAATGTCGGGACGCAAAGGCCGCCATTATAGTCTCATAACAGCGATCATACTGTATTATGTGCATTCCAACAAATTAACATGCCATCTGTGAGGAACGATGGTATTGTTTTGGGGTTTTAATGAAATTGATAACTACGAGGAGGTACCTACTTAGGTGGATAGCGTAACGAGATATGCGTCCCAAATATGGGTAGCTGAGAATATAAATATGATATTGAATAAAAAAATAAATAATAATACACAAGAGCAATGCATACAATTTTATATTTATTTCATTTAAGTATGGCGGAATAAAATTATACGTGAAATTATTATTAATATACTTACTATGTCAAAAAATATGAAATTGGTATGACTGTTTTCAACCTGAAATTTGCTACTGCTACTGCTTTAAAACTATAAATTTTATTTTAACAGTTGACAGAATAAAGAAACAAAATAGTTAGGTACTTAATATTAAAATAAAAATTTTGAAAAAACCCTATTGTTATATCGATTTTCGCTAATATTAGCGAGCGGGCGAGACCTCATTTTGGGGGTTATATTCGCCTTAATTCTAAAGCATTTCAAGGTGGGCACTAATGAACTGTGCAAATACCACACTTATTTTTTTGTCGAAGTAATGACATTTACGTGAATAATCATATAGCTAGCTATAATCTAATCTAATATTCACTATAGCAGCCGTTTCGCTCGTACAAATTCAGTGTTAGTTTGGGACTTGAAACATCGTCGGAAATGTTGGCATTAAACGGATCTCGAATATACCTAATTTGGATAGGATATGTCCTGTTTTGTAGAAATCTGTTTTAGAAGGGAGGATAATGTTCTCGTCAAAGTTCAATTTTTCCAAGATCATTGTTTTATACTTAGGAATTTTGGCCTAAACTATTCTGTTATCTCTAAAAAGCTATTATGTTTAATATTTTCTGGAATAATTTTGAAAGTGGAATACGAATTTTATCCGATATAAAATGCTTGACTTGAATTATAATAAGTAACTATTTTTTTTATATTAAACTGACATCGAAACACGAAATCGAGTTTGCGGCGTAAGCCCCCAACATACGAATTTAGCATCCGACACACGCTTAACTTACATGTTTCGCAGTTAAAAATAACATTTTGCATCTAATTCCTTATTTTGTAATCATCTACTGTTCTGTGGACTCTAAATCGTCTAATTACGTTAACTTATTCTTAACCAGTGCTGTCCATTCTAACGGCTTACGTATGCGGAGATTTATACACACTAAGATTTCAGTGGCATTCTAAAATTTAATTTATATTTGTTAACGCAAATAAATAGCCAGCAGTACTACTTACGGCGAAAAAAAAGAAATGTAGTTGTTTATTAGTGTCATTGATTGAAACAATAATCTATTTTGGCATTAAAACAAGAGGAAGTACATTGAAGAAGTCATATTATAATGTAGCAGATCAAACTAATTTGCAAGGCGCACGCGGTTACGACTAATAAGGGTTAGAAAGAGTATGAACTATTATAGGTAATATATATAGGTATATTAAAATGGTAAAATATGGCTACAATTGAGAAGAAGAAACTTTTGAATTTGGAAAAGGAAAGAAAGTTTTTTTGAACGATATTAAGCAGTCCAGCGCAGGTGCTCAGACAGATAAAGAATATCATACACTAGTGGCAAGAACGCATCCTTATTAGTCGCATACTTGTGTTTTTTCAGTCTAATAATTTCAAAATAAATGCTTAGAAACAGACATATTCTCTCGAAATTAGCAATTAACTTAGTCAAGATAACGAACATCTTGCTTTCATTTCAGTGCTAGGCTAGGCTTAACATTTTTGCACACAGTGGATATTTTATTTCAAACTTACTTTTTGTAAACTACCGCATGCATAAATAAGCTTCAGTTCAGTAGGTTCAATGTATTCTGATAGGTAATTAAAACAAACTTGACAATAATTCACCTTAAATTTTTATTTTTTTTTATTTATTCAGAAAAAAGTATGGTACGATTACATCTGTTTAAATTTCGCCAAACATTACGTTTATCGGCGAATTCAAAATCTACAAGTAAGTTACCTACTTTAATGTAATGATTACCGCTTAGGATCTTTTCTACTTATCAAAGCAAAAATGCAAATCGTGATTGTCACAAGTGGGCCTGGCCAAGAGACAAATATTGTTTCGGATGATACTTGGTACAGTTGCACAACTAACGTGGAAAAAGCAATCATCAAAATAAGGAATAACACTTATACGTACGTGTTACATGTTTTTTTAAAACGGTAATTACAGATTACAGGCAAGTTAGTGATGCCGTTTATTTATACTGGCAATCGATAATCATATTAAATCATAACAAGTTCGTTATCAAATCATCGCGCGTATTTGATTACGTTTTTTACATAATATCCTGCAAAAACTATGAAGTAATAGTACGGCTCGCTGGTTAGTAGGTAGTTCTCGTGAATTCTTTAGTAAGATTGTCACGGGTCAGATGTTTAATATCCGAAACTGGATATAATTGTCAAATTGTTGACATTACTGGAGCAAAAAATTGCAGTAGGTACTTTGTAGTTATGATTGTGTTTATTGGTGCGTATTGTTATGTAATCGTTGGAAACAAATTAACAGATCAATAAATGTAGTTTGGTGTTACTTATCTTATTGGGTAGGGACTCTATTTGATGCACTTTGACGGATTCGGACCTCCCGGTCCGTTGTCCCCAAGTTTTACTCACTCAATGGCAGCGCTTTGGATTTCTTTAATCTGGTTAACAGTAGCCAAAGTATTTCATGGAGACATATAGCATGACACTCGCATGAATCCCTCTTCTTTGCCACACATTCTACAATATGTGTGATTCATACTAATTACTTGGTGGAAGTTTACATCTACAAAAATCGGATATTAATCATATCACTTAGAAGATACGTAAGAGGAAATATTTTGTATTTTATAACATTCATTAATTAATCACGTAGATACCTACTGCATTAACTTTCGTCAACGTTAACTAAGAGATAAACTAGAGGCTCTGTGAGCTGTAGAATTCGCGAGCCAGCCTTTAAAAAAAAAAAAAATTTGCAAAAAAAAAAACTATAATTAACCCTACAATGCATGACTTTTTTTATTAGGGAAAAAAAATTATATGTGATAAGTATGGGTATTTGCTGCTAGGAAAAAATAGTAAAAAAATAAATAAAAAAAAAAAAATTCGGAAAAAGGGTTTTTTTATTCATGTTCCACATGTGGAACTCCATGCATTAAGATTCATTTTATGACCAAGTATAGAGATAAAAAAATATGTCACTTATTCGTTTTAAATACGGTTATTTTAGTGTTACAGGTGAAATTTTCTGAAACAATTATTATCCTTGTTTAGGCACAGTTCAACTCTGCATTTTTCACAGCCTACAAACGTTTTCCCTTGGCATCCAGGATATTTACAACGCTGACGTTTTGCGTTCCATATAGGAAAATGGTCTATTCGATCTCTCCGTACATCTTGGGGAGGAAGAATCGCCACGTTTGACTTTTTGCTTTTTCAGCTATCAGGTCTTCAGTTCTAGTAGATGGTTGACCAGCCTTCTTGAGCATCGATGGGCCACACATACACAGCGATTTTGCCAAATCGAACTTGAACTTTCTAAGTTTTTGCGGCGTTGGTTCCTGTTTCTGCTCTCCGACTCTTTTGTAAAGCAGCCAGCAATTTATAACAGTGACGTCAAGGAGATGATAGAATATTCTTAAATACCACTTTTTTGTTCTCATCTTAATCTTATCTTTTCCAAGGAACGAGTCTAGCAAGTCCACACCTCCCATATGTTTATTGTAATCTCGCACTATTTGCGGACAGTCAATATCTATATATTTTTTGTCTTTTTTGCAAAACCTTCGAATTTTTTGTGTTGGCTCCTGTCCAATATATGACGATGTTAAAACGACAGGTTTGTTATCGTACCACATAAGTGTAACTACCTCCGTACCATCTATATCAGCCACCCATTCTTCTGAATAGCCCCTCTATTTATGGCTTGATTTTAGATCTTTCAATGACGGTATGGTCATATTTTTGCCTAAACGATTTTTATTTACAGTGCCCAGTGATTGTATACCTTCTTTACACAAATAAGAAATCAATTCAGGACAGGTGTAATAATTGTCGAAGAATAATTTGTGATTTTGGAATCGTGAATACTAAATTTGTGAGTTTCCTCAATGATATGGTTGAGTAAGTCATCGTCAAAAAAATGCAAAAAATATTGCAATGGCGTATCGTATTCTAAAATTGATTGATCCAGTTGTACATTTCCAGTAAATTGGACTGATGGGGTTCGAAACTGCTTCTTTCGCCACAAATAATGTCTTTTCTTTTTTTTAGTAATGCTTCGAGCAGTTTTTGCGGTTGTCGATTGGTTTGAAGCGGCTTTCAAGGTTTTAGCAACTTTCTTAGCGACCTTGCATGACGTTTTTGAATGTGTGGTTGCCTTTTTACCTAGGCCTGATGTACTCGCTTGAGGTTCTTTCGGTGATGTGAGCTCTTGAGGTGAAGCTGTAGCGTAAGTAGACGTAACCGATGAAGAAGCACAGCCTCTGGTGTTGTAAGTGGGTACGACCGAATCAATACGTGGGAAGTTACCTGAATTTGATGCCGCCTCTGAAATTTCAACTGATGATTCGGATATATGGAGTTGTGCCTTAGTTGTAAAGAAGTCGATTGGAACCGTGGTCAGCTCAACTAATTCAGGACTCGATGATCGACTGTGGTCTGACTCACTAGATTCTGCACAGGCCCGATTTATTGTTGCCCGCAATATTTCGATGTCAAAATCACTATCAGCCCCCGATGAATCCAGGTCGTCTTCACTTCCCGAAGGTATTGATAAATAATGTTCAATATCCGCATCTCGTAAGGGTTTCTTTCGTAACATCTAAAAAAACGTGTAATTATTAGTTTAATAAACTACTTTCTATCAATTCTTAAACAATGTTTACGATTTTGAGCCTTATCCCTTAGAAATACGTTCTCAAATTACTACCTATTATTCGACGTAAATATACCACAAAACCACAAAAAACCGTTCCTACAAATTAGGTCAATTTAAAACTTATGCTGACATCATAAGGACTCTGTCAAGTGCAAACGTTCCTCACTTGTTTTGTATAAGCAATATGAACCTCAATGCATAGTGTACCATATCGGGAACGTTTGAAAAATATTGCTCGACGTTATCTCAACACTTCAAAACTATAAAATTAAACTTACCCTTGAATAATACACAGTTCCACAGTCACAGTATATATTTTTTCTTGCTGTTTAACTCAAAAACGATTATTTTGTCCCACTTTGAAACTTGTCAAAACAGATTTTTGCATCAACTGCCGAAATTTTAGTCGATAGGTCGATACTTTAGATATTTACTGCTACCTAGCGGCAACACGCCGAACTATTGTATTAGCCTTGAATGTGAAGTAATCATTAAAGTATAATAGATGTCACTGCCTACCTCATTCTTAACACAATCCGACCATATGTCGGTTGTGCCATATATGGAACTGTATGCATTGTAGGGTTAACAAACCTACTTACAAAATTTCAAGAGAATCGGTTGAGAAATGCGACCTGGAAAGGAGAACAGCCGGGCAGCGTGACATCGTGACAGCTGCACATACAAACGATTTTCAGCCCAAGCTGAACTATAGAATTTCGTTCGCTTTGCTCCCGTTCGATCATTAATATTAATATTATTACTATCCGCTATCTCAGAACCATCCGGCGGCTTGAAATCAGCCTCACAAAAAGCGCTAACCAACTGTTAAAAATCGAACAGAACTATCAATTACCGACATCCGGTGTATCTCAATTACATGTAGACGAATACCTTTTGCTAGCCTTGACTTTCGTTACAATTGCGCGATTACCACATTAAAGCTTTAAACCGTAAAAACACCTGGCGCAGTGAAAGTGTTAGGTACGGCAATCAGCAACACCATTGGTCGATTTGAGTTTCGTGGAATGACATTTGGGTTACGCAATACTATAGAAAATATTCTTTGGTTGACAATAATTTGATGCCATTAGTGCGAATTGTAGTACGAAGAATGATTTTGTTGATTTTGAATGTTCAATATGTAAATATTGATATTTAAATGAATTCACTCGTTTTTCAAATTCTATTTCCGATCTGTTACATAATACTGTGATTCTTTAGGTATTTGGTTACGTCATCGACATTTTATTAGTGAATTTGAACCAAAATTAATTAATACAGTGTTTTATTTATTAATGTTATGTAAGTAAATTAATGTAAAAGCCTCGAACTGTTGTGCTGTTGCGTGCCTGTTATTGGTTATTAAAAACGGTATCCGTTTATATATATATATCTTCTCTTGTTTATGTAATGTTGGTGTGTCTAATAAAAATAAATAATAAAACAAATTCTGGTCAGTATAAAATACAATCATAAGTGCTGTTGCGTGCCTGTTATTGGTTATTAAAAACGGTATCCGTTTATATATATGAGTGGATTGCAAAAAAATTGTACATAGTTAAGAGCTTTAATCTAATCTATGCTTTAATTTTTGACAGTTTCGTGACGGCAATTACCCATATAAAATATATGGGTAATTGCCGTCACGAAACTGTAAAAAATTAAAGCATAGATTAGATTAACGCTCTTAACTATGTACAATTTTTTTGCAATCCACTCATATATATCTTCTCTTGTTTATGTAATGTTGGTGTGTCTAATAAAAATAAATAATTAAACAAATTCTGGTCAGTATAAAATACAATCATAAGTGATGAAAATCGATACAATTGAACACAACAAAGTCAAAAATCTCGCGCAACGACTACATAATGGCAAAGCTATGGTATCATGTATGCTTGTGTCCTAAAATAATATTTGCATAGAATAGAATAGCATAGAAAAAATGTTTATTCAAATAAAGCACACATTACAGAACAAAAAGCTAAGAATTAAATATAAACATGAAAAACTAACAAATGCCATAAAGAATAGGCTAAAGACTCGGCATTAATGTTGCAATTGCAAGTTGTTTAATTGCAACGCTGCTATTTTGCACTAAATAGATAACCAGACAAATAGAAAACATGTAAAAGAACATCAACTTGTATAAAAGATGAAGTTACGCGGGTGGATAGGATGATAAAAGGATTTATGTCAGTAAAGGTCAAAAACGGAAAGAACAGTGAATATGTATACCTATTAGTGGTGTAATTGTAATAATATGCATATCTAGAATCTGAAAAAAAACGGTAAAAGATAAATACGAGTATATTATACTGTTCAATGCTTTTGAGTGTACTGCCATCGATATGTTTCGCCTGTACCTTCCAGAGCATGACGGTGTCACTTCAGCTAACTCGTTGCCAATCACCATAATAACAATAATAACAGTTTCTTTGTTTGCCAACAACTCGTAACTTGACAAAACTAAGTGGTTACATCACTCCATATGATTTGGAATAATAAGACACTTTTTGTGTCTTGGTTAGTTGAAAGTTATGCGACAAATTCGTTACGTTATGATTACACAGGAGAACTTTGTACACGGGAGAAAAATAAATTATAATACAAATTATATTCTCATTTTGTTTTTACGGAACATTTCATTGATTGAATGAAATTCAATTCTGTCTCACAGCCTTTTTTATAGCGATCTCTGCGGGATAAAACGTAGCCTACTACCACCCTGAAAATCCATGTTAAATGCTGGTAAAAAAATCTTGAAATCGTATAAGTAGACAGACATTACAATATCCGTAACATACACATACACTTACAAAGTCAAAACATATCCTCTTTATAGTATAGAAAAGTGACCGCTGGTTTTAAAATGAACGCTCCAATTTTATCTTGAAAATATCCGATGATTGTTCTAACTCTAATTTTCAACACACTTCGCTATAGTTGCCACATTTAAAAACACAACATGTTCATCAAGTAAGAAACTGCGCAAAATACGACATTACCTAAGCAGTACCTACATAACGAAATGTCATTACCGTTTTTTACAATCGCAAACGCCTCGCTAAAACCGTTTAATGATTATTCATGCACATATTTTTCACAACTTTATACACTAACATTTGCATAAACGTACTATTGAAGTTCTGTGTACTGTGACGGTGGCCAGCCACCGGAACAGATTCTGACCAATTATGTATCGCGATGTTAATGCTACTTGCTATCCACTTTCTATTTCAAATCGAGTCATTTGTTTCATTTAAATTAAAAGTACCGGATATTTTGGAACGCCGAGGATGTTTACATAAACAAGCAGTTTCTGGGACTTCTTACGCGATGCTGGCGATAACGTATTGAAATTGGGTTACAATAGTATTTGTTAGTGCGGTGTCTGAATGGAGTCCCTAGGCTAAGGTAAGAATGTGAGAGCACAAATAAATAAGACGACAAAAAATGTGTAATCATCAATTGATCCGATCATCGATATTTTGAATTGGAGTCCGTAACAAATTAACTGACGGTGTTGCTGTAACTTAACTATGTCGATCAACGATCGATGTCTGGTACCGATACTGGGCCGAATATTCAACGTTTTCAAGGCGTTTTTTTTCCGTTGTCTTCGCCACCAAATACTGTTAAAAGAGACGAATATCACAGTCCAGTTTAGATGAAGACGTAAGACAATACCGGTATTGAGTCTTTTTGATTAAAGTTTCCACAGTATGTGTTACCTCTGCTGAAATAATCATGAGCTGACAATGACGTTAGATTAGAACCGAGTGGTTCAAACGCTAGGAGATTTGCCCTTGGCTCCGAATAACTAAAAAATATTTTTGGATCATTCCATAATCTCTGTTCAGAGGGACTGAGTGCAAAGTATGAATAACATTGAATTTACAAGTATGAATAACAAAAATAGCGCTGAGCCATATTACTAATTGTGTTCTGAATGAGATTTTGGCACCTCTGCCGTGTCAAGCCTATCTCATGTATCTCAAAAAGCATAGTTTTGAGAAAACGCCGTTTGAAGTTTTTTTTGTACAGTATTTAGCCATGATTTACTATGGTAAAAACAGAGTTACATGAGTTACGTGACAGGCTAGTATAAGGAATTGGTAAGTTAAGTTAAAAAACTGAGTATGTAGGTCGATAAAAGCATGGAAAATAAACAGATTTAGACCTGTTACGCGAAACTCATGTGTCTCAAGATACATGAGATAGGATTGACGTGGCAGACCTATACGTTTGTAGTGTATATAATAGCTGTGGATTTGTGCATCAACTATTTGACTAATCTATGGAATGTGCATCGAAACAAACCAACAATGGTTTAACGATGCCGTTTTGTTACTTTAGAACCAACATTGTATTCAACTAAAAAAGTAAATAAAATAAATTGTACGAGTTCTAATAAAGTTTTCAATTAGGTATTTCTTGGTGTTAATGATCTTAACACTCAAGTGTGCATTGTTTTATTTATAAACAATAATAACATACTTACGAGTTTTCATGCTTGTACTTTATTATTGTGTGATTGTAGACTGATATATTTAATGCGTGCGTGTGTAAATCTATCATTTTCTTCCCAAGAGTAGGTAATAAACAGATTACGTTATTGAAAGCGCCATAATGGTGGGTTCAGTCAGGCCGATTGAATGAACTAAGCAGATTGCATTAGCATTTCAGTTTGAGATAACCTGACAGTACATGGAAAGATGCTTGTTTGTTCGCTAGGTCTTGAATTTTAGTGATGGGAATTGCAGTCCCGATAATATAGTAGATCCGAAATCATCAATCACTAAACTTCAGAACACTGATCTTTCTCCGGGTTTAAATACCTTGGTTGCCGGTGAAGTTCATTGTTTTTGAGAAGTACTTTAAGGTTAACACATAACATCATTAACAATATGGTCACCTGTAATGACAGCACTTTACATAAATTATCCCAGATTATATCAGCATATTGTTTAACAACCTCTAAATAAAATAGACGACCTTTTACGTCCAACGCTCATAACATTAGGCATGTACTCATAATTGTTCGGCTGCAGAAATCTCAATCTAATCTTTGATAAGGATTAGTCAAATAGCTTCCGCCTATGTCATCATCATCATCATCATTATCATTCTCCTAGCCTAGCGATTACCCGTTAAGCATTTGTTTCTAAAGGAGCCCGGGGTCCGCTTTTGTATTTAAAAATAAAGGTATAAGATACATTTGGGTGAATCAACATTTTTTCTGTCACTGGTTGCCATGGTTACGTCTCGTGGGTCACTTTTTAAAACTGCGATTTTGCGGGTGCAAATCCACCAAATCCGCCACAGTTTCTTGTAATTTTCGACCCCTTTATTTAAGAGTCATCTTGTAAGTAAGCTAGTTAGATGTCCAAGTTGTAACAATTTTTCTAAGAAACTCTGTCATATTGTCTCTTGGGCCTCTTGGCTAACGGGACAGAATAACAAAAGAAATAGTTGATTAACCCATTTATATATTTTTTCCGGAAATGTCAAAACAATAGACGTTTAGGTGTTTTACAAGAAAGCATTTTGTTATCGTAGACATTGATTATATAGATTACTAGTACCCGCCTTGCCCCGCCCGGGTATTAATTACTATGTTAGTCAAATTCTTATTGCTGCCAAATCAAAATATGAAAGGAAAAGAAAACAAAGAGACTTCATCATTTAAGCGATTTATGCGTAATACTTGTACCGAGGTAGGTACTTGAAGATAAAAATTAAACTAATTAATTAAAGATATCGGTAATGATTGGTTTTAAGTATACTATCCGTCATGTTAAGTAAAACAAAGTCTACCCGGAAACTTATAGCATGACGGCATAGGTATGCTAGTTATATAATTTCCTGGATGGCTAAGCTAGGATGGCAGATAAACGCAAATTCACGCTTTAATCTCATAATTATAATTTCTATGGCAATACGTAATAGCTGTTTAGAATCAGTATAAAAAATATCGCCGCTCGGAAATAATTCAATAGAAAATTCGATTCGACTCGATACTTAAGTCAGGTCAGGGAAAGTGTTTTTTTTGTGGCTATTTGATTTGTGTCATATTCACTGATGATTAGTGATGATCTGTTGTTTCCCACAATTAAGTGACATCGTTTTATTTTGCCACTTACACCAGAGGAGATATAGAAAAGAAAAAAAAAGAAAAGAAGACATTTATTCACTACACAAAAGACACACAGAGACAAAGGAGTAGACAAACAAATACCACGAAAATAGCAAAAAAATACGACGCCCAGGTAAACAATGTAATCTTCAATAGGCCTAGGTATCATCATCATCATCATATTTATCAGCCGTAAGACATCCACTACTGGACCCCGAAAGAGTGCCACAATGACCGGCCCTGCGGCAATGGGTATTATTATTTCTTAATATTGCCAAATGCCTCTTTTCGATTTATGTAACAATTTTCACGGGTCAAAATTTGACGTCAACGAATCGCTAATTCCGAAACGGTCCATCATTTCATCCATGAAAAAGCGTATTAAATTGCCACATCTATGTTACAACAGCGACAATTTGCCCACAGTGTGGGTGTGCCTTGAAAATTTTATTACACACAATCACCAAGTTGCACACGACATGTGACAAAACTAGAAACACTCTAATTTGACACTTATACCCCGTAGTTTAACGACGTCACATCGTTTTCCGATCTTACCGTTTAACGTGGGTGGCGACACGAAAAATAATGACAAGACGTTTGTATAAATTGCTCCATATTCGATTTACATGTTATGTAAGGACTGTATAGATGTATAGAAATTCGCTATTTGACTTAGTCACACTGTAATTGAAGTGTCATTAGATTTTGTTGCACGCGTTTTATGTCTCAATTGCTTGATATAGTACATTACTTACCAAGGGCGGTAAAACAAATAATGTCTCGGATCGCAGGTATTTGACGCCCGAGCCGAAAGCAAGGGTGATAAATATGCGATATGGGGCTTTCTTTGGTGACCCTCTGTGGTAAGTGCAGAATTATAAGTCTTTCCCTGGCATCAACTCAAGAATCCACGCTTCAGGGCATTTTTCAAACAATACCTATTTATTTTACAATTACAAACAATGGGAAATACCTGATGAATCCTATGTTAGAAAACTACTTGGGTGTATATTTCAGAGACTAGAGAAAATGCAAGAATTAAAGAACAAAATGCGGGATGATTTTTTGTGGATCTCTATCGGTGAGACAAATAATGACATGATAAAAATGTAGTCAATATTATGTTGAGAAATTTGTCACTGAATGGTCCTTCGTATTGTTACTTAATTGCTTCCAAAATGTTAATGAAAATACTTGTGAAAGTGGTACATATGGTGAATTTAGGGTTACCGTTATAAATGTAATTAAAAAATATAATTAAATAATACTGTACATAATGTAACTCTATTAATCTTGTTCTATTACCGGTGCGATTGCTTAGCGATGACCTGTCCGAGCTGTGGTGTTAAGTATTGTAAATATTTTAATAAGAAGCTTAATTCCAGGAAAACTTCTGATTTATTAAGAGACCCGTGGCGCTATCACGAAAATCGAAAGTCGAAACTCGCAATATCTCCCTCTCTGTCGCTTGAGTAAGTCGGAGATAGAGATAGACGATCATTCATATTCATATTCATATATTTATTGCTAAAAGTAGGTATAACATTTTACAAGTAATTTTTTTACATAGATTCAATAATTATATAGTTTTATTTCTTAAAATAAATTCATCGATGCTATAGCGTGCTTGGTCAATTAATAGAGTTTTTATCCTATTGATAAATATTACATCGCTTGCCGAGTTAACTATTTCAGTTGGGAGAGTGTTGTATATCTTCGCACAAATGACACCGAGTGACTTATGTATGTTAGGAAGAATTTATACAACTACCCAACAAACACTGATAGGCCCAAGGTTACCAGAAGCGCAGGGAAGCTCAAAACAACTTTTTACAGGCTAGTAAAAGCGAAAAAGTCGTTCTTGGGAAATTGTATAAAATTATACAATAAACTGCCAAAACACATTACCGAACTTACTGACTCTAAATTCAAATCTGTCGTAAAACGGACACTCATTGCAAAAGCATATTATAAGATAAACGACTACATCATGGATAGGGATATTTGGCAGCGATAAAATCCTGCACTAAAAACCTGTCGTAAAATAAATAGGCTTTCTACTGTAGCAATGTAATTTTAAAATTTTATAATACTCTGATACTGATATGATATATTGTATACTGTTTTGAAAAAATGACACCTCGCCGAGTTTATTACGCCGGTTCTTCTCGAGGCAGAGGTTTACTTTCCGAACCGGTGGTAGTTTATCGACATTCATAGGTGCATGTAATATGCCTAAATTGAAGAATAAATCACTTTGACTTTGACTTTGACTTTGACTTTCGTGTTTTTGCGAGTCGGCGAAACGGGACGAGCAGGAGATTTTGCCCGCGTGTGTTTCTGCCGTGATTTTGTCCACGGGTAGTGTATTGGTCCTCCAATATCGAACGGATGAAGCGTTTCATAGTAGCCGCTCTGAATACATTTGAATATAAATTTGTAGGTACGGTAAGTGCCTCATCCTCAACATCAAATGGAGCAATAACAACGTTATAGGTTAAATTACTTGTTCCCTTTTATTGTCTCCACTTAAATGTTCATAAAAAAAATCAAGTTCCATGTAGTGTACAGTAGTAATTAACGTACGGTTGAAATTATTTTATGTGACCGACTTTTAACACTGTCTTGGAATTGGAATCTTCTACCTTGAGAAGCTTGTTGAATGGACTCCATCATCATATCAGCCGAAAGACGTCCGCTGCTGGACATAGGCCTCCGTGCCTCCGTGCCGTTAGAGTGCCAAAGTGACCGGTCCAGCGCCACCCACATCCAGTGGACTCCCGCGACCGCGTTGAATGGACTACTTTGCTGCAATTCGGCCATCTAAAAAAATCACAAGCATACCTATTTTTTAACATACCTAAGTATCACGTGGATAAAAAAAAAGACTGTTGATGGTATTACAAAGAAATAAGTAAAAGAAAGTCGAAACCAATCGGAACTAAACTCGAGTAAAAAAGATCTAGATACGATTCTACTGACATAGAGTCTCTGTATCCAGAGGGGTAAACACGTAAACGTAACGTTTCGAACGAGCGTTAGGACAATGCAACTGTCATTTTCCCATACAAAAATTGACATTTAGATCTACCTGACGCGTGTACAATGCCTTACGTAATCGGCTAGCAGATATTTTTGATCTGGGTTTGTTTTACAAAATATTACCATGTTTTGTTAATAGGTACCTACTTTAAAATTTGTCTCAAGTGCACAGTCATCAATATTAATGATCATCAACCTAGCGTTTATCCCGGCTTTGCCCTAAACGAGCTTGGGGTCTGTTAGTCATAAATTAATATCTGAACAAAATAGACTCATGTACAGATATTTTTGACTTTTGTTTCGTAAACAATATGAATGTTGTTGACTGTACCAATTTGTCTCTAGTATCGTAACTGCAAACAAAATTCTAAAGTGGAATTTCTTCTTTACAGGTCTGAATAAACAGCGCGCTAGAAAAACCGGTCAGCGGATTGTTGACCCAGTCTCGATCGGTCACCGGAACCATTATGCCTTACATATCCATCACTATCTAACGCAGCGGACCTGACTCGCATTGCAAACACACCGTTACTTAATTATGCCAGTCTAATAGCACCACCATGATGGAAGACGTCAAGCCCCGCCCAAACGTTGAGTACATCCCGCCGCTACCACCCAAAGTGAAACAAAAGGCCACCACGTTTACTCAAATAACTAGCGACGAAAGCAAGCTAAACGGGGATCGAAATATGGAGCTCAGTTCGATGCACTCGCTCGTCCTTAATTCTAAGCCTTCTTCAACGGTATTCATAGCGGCGACCCAGCCAGAACGGCCTGCAAGCACGTCTAGCTCGGACGCTCTAAACGGCCCACACGTGGTCACTATCAGAATAAACACAGACTCCGACAAACCGAAAGCACCGAAAATCTCAAGCGTTCACCTCAAAAGCGACGCCGATTTCGACACCTTCAAGATCAACGACATATACAAGAAAAACAGCCTAGTCAGGCTTAACGTTGAAGATCGACCCAAGATTCTGGATGAGGAGTTGAAAACCGATAAACCGCCGTTTATCTATTGCAATTCCTACATGAACTCCATGACTAATATGGTGATGTCGAGCGGACAATGCTCCCCGAGCGATACCCTAGATTCGGGGACCTGCAGTGACCTTGACGGCACGCCGCCCCCGCTACCTAAAAAGAAACTCACGAAATCAACGAAGAAAGTCTCCGTAACGCTTATTAGTTCCACGAATGGCAGTCATGATGAATATGAAGACAACGACTCGAACATATCGTGCGATTCGCTTAACAGTAGTGAGCTCAATGGAAGCGTGCACGCTGACGAAAGCCACGGCGACGTGAAAAATGAAAAGAAACAGGGTCCACCTGCCGCGCCGGTGATGCCGGCGTTTGATGCCAATACGACCAACAAAGACAGCAGCTTTCTACCACAAGGCCTGCTCCAAGACATAAGAGACCGTTCAGCCAAACTCAATACGGTCGAAACTGAAAGCGAAGCCGAGCCTCTGGAAGCAAACCAGAATATTAATGAAAATGCTAATTTATCGAAAGAAAGCGCGCAACTAACGTCGTTCCGTCTTGTTTCGCAGTGTAACAGTGAAGTAACGACTAATTCAGACGCAGATTCATTACTGAAATCCCCTCTAATTAGCGAAAGCACGTACGAGGAGCGCAAGAAGGATAAAATAAAGCAAGAGAAAATGTGTTACAGTAGTGATTATTTTGACGCGGACAAATATTACGATTTCCACCTCAACGAGAAACAGTTTGATGATGTGAAGTCCCTGAAAAGTGTGAGTGGTGTGAGTGTTAAAAGTGAGAGTGATGAGTTATCGGAACTGGAATATTTCGCGGGTATAAAGGATTACAAGAACGAGGAAGCTCCTTCGACAATAAGGAGCTCCAAAGGCACCATACGCGGTGTGAAAAACCGCGTACGAGCCGGCATAGCGACATTCCTCCAAATCCAGAGCACGACTAAGGTAATTTCAGTTTCATTGTTTCACTTTTTAATCTCCTGCGCTTAGTTTTTGTGTCAACTGCCGGTCGTTATACACATACTTGGTTTTAGAGGTCGCTATGCATTCGAAAGTGTGCGGGCACGTAGTAGTAGTTTATTAAAAAATCTTTGGTGGCTGAGATAAAATGTTGGTATTGAATATTGGGCCTTCACGGTGCGTTGCCCGGAATAATAGTCTGAAGGAAGGTGATGTAAAACAATTGACACAGGTTGTTGATTAACATTCAGAATTATGAACGGACGTGATACAGTCAAGTCTAAAAACAAGTTTACGGTTTCGAACTTATGTCTGGGGAATAGAACTGAAAATAGTATAGGTAAGTACATATTTGTAGACTTGACCGTAACTTGCGGACCGGAGTCTCGGAACAATACCTATTGTTGTCATACTAATAATGCTGTAGTTACTTTATCATGTTTCGTCGGCTGCTGTTTTGATAGGTGTTATTTTGCGATGTTAATTACGTTATTAATATTATAATTAACACGTTCGGTATAATTTCCTCAGGTGTGTGGCAATTCTTCATTATTCGAACTGTTGCTGTAGTCTTAATCAAGAGTATGCAAATTAATAATTATATTTACAAAAATAATATATGAATAGCTTTAAATATAGGTACCCACAAATGATAAACATTATTATTTTCAACGTTATACTAAAAAGCACCATCTTAACCCTTGATAAACTGCATTTATCAATTCAAGTTTACTTAAAATCACAAAATCAATTCCTCCAGAATAGATTTTGTTCGATTTTTGTATTTGGGTAAAGTTTGTACAAACGACACTAACATTTTACATATTATCGCAAATATAACAATAAACATTTCTTTGTAGCTACCTCGCCTTACTTGTCCTACAGTATTTGTAGCCTCTTATTCATAAAACTAACTTAAATCAAATGTGTAATGTCCCTTTCTCATTAAAACATTTTTTTAAATAACAAATTTTATCAATATTTGAGCTATTAAGTATATAGTAGGTTTGAACGCTGATGAATAAGACAATTATACTGTATCCACTTAATGTTGTTCATACCAGCATGTGTCACTTAATCTCTAATTTTGCCCTCATTCCAAACCAAATTAACTCCTTTATTACTTCGAAGATATTTTAATTGCTCTTCTTAATAAGTTCTCTAAGCACATCTTCCGCTTTTCTAACCACACTTAGCAATCGCTTTTTCCTTTACGCGTTTAGCTATCTCTAAGTGTGTCGGAAGCGAGACTCATCCAGTTTCAAGTAGTCAAGCAGTCTGGGAAAGTGCTCGGGAAAAAAACACGCGTCTACGATTGTTAGAAAACTTGGTGAAAAGCGCCGTATAAATATTTCCAGGCTATTAGTGGTTTTTGTTGGCGCTAGTTGTTTGGTGACTTTTATAGTTTTTACTGAGATACGGTATCTGCTAACTAGTTAGATTCTAACAGAGCTTAGCCTGTTTCTAACTGTAAGAAAGAGGCTGAGCTCTTTTCTACTTCATTTACTTTTTGTATAGCGATGCAGAATCCGCCTTGTGTCGTCCACACGATTACAATTCCGCTGCATAATAGTCTACGAAGGAAGCATTTAGATGGGTTTGAGTCTTTTAATTGTGAAAATACAGGCGTAGCAACACTAACTTTATTCAGTCGAAGATGAGACATAGAGCTACTCCGGATAAACCGTAGTTATCTATCTAATGTTTCCCTTGTCATGATAATTAGGACGTCGAATTACCGATAAATACATTCATAAAGTCCCCACATTTCCAAAAGGGGTACGGAGAGAACATGTTTTTATTTTATTTTATCAATACTCTTTTGGTCAAGTGTAGGATTTTCAAGACGTAGATTAATGCGATGCATGACTGTTCTCAGTTACCAGTTGCATGATTTGCTTTTTAAGTATTCCGTGGCGTGACATACCAGTCGTGAATATAAATAAGCAATAAGCAATATTTCAATGACAATATGCATATTTATACTCAAAGTAGGCGATTCAGGGTATCGTTCCGTAACGATATCTTTAAACAAGATTCTCTTAGAAGACCGTAATATACTCGGATATAGGATCCGCAAAGAAGAAAACGTACAAAAAATACTTGAATCAGGAAATTCATTAGTAAGACCGCTATAATCTTGAATGAAACAGAAATCACCTTGAATCAAGATTATCTCTCAAGAAGAACAAATTCTTGGCTCAAGATAATTTCGCTATATTCCAGATAATTTAACGTCTTCTTAATAATCTTGTCTAATGAATTTCTTGATTCAAGTATTTTTTCTGCCACCCATAGCCAGCGTTCTTTTTACGTTCATTGAAGTCTTTTTGGCCAATTATTTGAAAAATAAAAATAAATAATGTTTAAATTATTTGTGCACATTTAAACAGCAATATCGGCATTATTCTCACTTGCTACCACAATTTTTTTCCCATCTTTTACCAGTGGGAAATAATGGGAATAGTAATTGATGATAACTACTGGGTTTTTTTGCAGTAGTTACCACCGAGTACTTTAGTGGTAAAAGAAGGGGAAAATATTCCCAGTAGTTACGATGGAGTACTTTAGTGGTAAAAGATGAGGAAAAAAACCCATATGTTACCACTGGTAACAAAATTGGTGGTAACAGGTGGGAAAAACCCTAATATCGTTGTATTACACAAACGTGAACTTACTTTGTATGTCCAGCCTAGAGGTGTGCGCCGATGGCAAAATCATCGGCGGCGGCGTCCGGTGGGATTTTGATCGGCGGCGGCGGCGTGATCGGCGTGAAATCGGCGTGGCACTTTTTTTTCGGTTTATGGTTAAATAACTATAAAGCGTAACTTCTTATGGTGAAATAAATTAGTTTTAAGATATTCTGAAATCTGATTGCACCAAAAAATTTAAAAAGATGTATCAATTAGGAATCTTGATTTTTCTTCTTCTTTGTCGGGTTCTCAAGGATGAGGGTCGTGACTACCAAGAGCGCAGTTCTTCAAAAACATTCTGCAAACCCTTCTACTTTGGGCTAGTTGTATTACGCCTTGGATATTGACGCCCGTGGCATCGCCGAATACATCAATCTATCATATGGGTGCTCTGTCTCTACTCTTCTTTCCTTCAACGCAGCCAACCATTATCATTTTCTCCAAGCTGGACTGGTCTTGGCCGGCCACGTGGCCAAATAATGTCATCATTCTCTGGAAGCATGTAGTTGAAAGCTAGATGTTGATACAAAGCTCTTTGAGTATCGACACATAAGTGCGCCGTTATATACATGAGATGACCAACATTCTACGCCAACACCACATTTCAAATGTATCTTTTTTGCTCACAAGCCTGGCTTCCAAGTCCATGTTTCAGAGGCATGAAGAAAAATGGAGAAGAGAAGGGTGCGCATAAGTCTGGCTTTGGTGTTGCGGTAGATGTTCCTGTTCCTCCATATATTTTCCAAGCGCTTTACTGCTGTTTAGGCAATTTTCGATCTTCTGATGACCTCTTTCATACACTCTCCGTCGTTGGAGATCTGTGAGGCTAAGTAAACAAACTTTCAACTAAGTCCAGGTCATGTAGTTCCTGTGCCCTCTGCATCAACCCAGCTCTGTCTATGAACATTAGCTTTGTTTTTTCCTGGTTAAGTGGAGGCCGTAGTGTACACTGATCAATTCGACTTTCTTTAGAAGTGTAGCTAGCTAGTTCGGTCTGATAGGCAACTATGTATTGCAAATTCTTATTCGGATGCCGCCCTGTCAGCTCTCAAGCACTCTGCGTAGTCCGCGCATTATGTGTTCGCCGACCAAGTTATAGTTGCCGGGATAGCATGCAACCCTGCCTCGATTGTTCTTAAAGGGTATGTACTCCATATATGTCTTCCAGCCGGACACGAGATTTGCCGTCCAAGTATAGATTTTTCACCAAAAAGGACTGAAATGTTCAGGTATAAAACCCACCCATTTCCCCAAGCACTTCAAACATTTTTCGCTAATCTATGCAGTCGCATGTTTTGGCGTAATCGATGAAGAATAAGGCCATGGGTATGTTAAATTCTTTGATCTTCTAGATTAACTGCCTGATATTTAAGATCTGCTCTCGTGCCTCTACCCTTAACAAAGCCCGTTTGCTCTATTGCGATTTGTCCGCTTCTGTAGTACTCCAGACGTTTGTTTAGAATATACTATAGAACTTTACCAGCAAGGGATATAAGTGAGATAATTAGTTCGATACTAGTCAAATTTACGTGTAGAAAATTTTTTATGCAGTGGGACAACCATGGAATCTGCTCTTTGTGGTATACCCACACCCGACCGACGTATTAGGGAACAGGTTCTTCATGGAATGAGTTAAACAACTTTTAGCTACTGGAATATGCCCCAGTTGTTTATGATTATAGATTGTTAGCTGAAATAAGGTCACGTGCTCAAGCATTAGAGGAACGAATGCACATTTACTTATTGGCTGAAGCCGCAAAATAAGCCGCTGAAATAAGTAAGGATTTGCAGCAGTAGTACTTATAAATATCATTATAAGATGTCCAATTGTCCATTTGTTTTTTTATGCTTTTATTTTTTTAATACATTACTTGTTCTTATTTTCTATTTTTTTTCATGTCGTTGACTCCCCAAAGGACATGTTGTATTATATAACTGTGCCATAGCATGATTTGATAAATGAAATTAAGAGGTTTGTGACTTTAGCCGACGATGTTCGCAAGAATGTTATAATCACCGATTTTTATTTTATTGCGATGTGAATTAAAGCAAACTCTTTAATGTAGACAATTACAGAGATGACATGTACCGTAGAGACTCCTTATTCGGCATTGGAATTAAAATTACTGGAATAAATTGCATAGAATAATTAACACTTTTCGGAAAAAACGCAATTATGCCACGCCGATTTCACGCCGGTCAAATCTATCGGCGGCGGCGGCGTGGAAAATTCATCGGCGGCGGCGGCGCGGCGGCGCGGCGCACACGTCTAGTCCAGCCCCAGCGTATTTTTTGTCAACTGTATGCCTTGTAAACGCTTTTTGTCTTCATTAGCATTTCCTCATTTACACGGAACTTGTACCAAAACTGTTGATTATCAATTAACGGAACCAATTTGTCAAACACGACATTGTGCACTTCATAAAAAGTCATGAATTCCTATTCGGCGTCTTGGTGAAACCGAGGCCCATATTGGTAGCTACAGCTAGCATGTTCCTAGTCGCTTATCCGACCGTGAAACTTGATGTGCGATGATTTCTACAGTAAAATGTTGGTCACCTCTGCATTTAGGTTTTAAAATATCGTGTCATGTCGTCAGTCGCATTGCGTTAGTTTTAAACAGAAGTGGTGGACCTTTTCATAAGCTTTTATTTAACCCATAACTTTGAATACTACTACCTACCTGAATACGCTAAATTCCAGCGCAATCGCAAGTGGCTAAAATTAATTAATGTCTTTTGTTAGACAACTTACATACTTGACTTGCACACTTATATACCTACGAACAATTCAAGTTGAATAAAGTCTGTACCTAATTAACGTTTTAGGCGTCAAAACGGAAACCGATAATACTTACTTTAAAAAAACTTTAAACAATGTCGCTAGAACCATATACTTACTTAACATCCAAGGTACAAACAAGGTTGGGCTATTTAACACGGAAGTAATTGTTATAGGAAGTAAATAAAGTAATTAATCTGCAATGTACGAAGACAATTTAAATTGTCCAATATTAGACCTTAGTTCGTTATGTTAAGGTTCAAAAATGATCAGTTACATAGCTAATGCTGTCGATGGCACAGCGAGTCTCAATAAGTCCATTGAAATATGAATGGCAAAGAAATGAGAACTTGTTCACGCATCAGGTATTAGAGTAATGAGATTCTAGTGATCTGAATTAGTGTCAAATTAGCAAGTTAATTAGATAAAGAATATGATTACATACGGAAGACAATTGAACATCATGTCTAGTGGCAATGGCTATCAATTGCAGAATCAAGTAAAACAATTGGCTTTGAAGTTTCACGCACTTAAGTGCATTATTGAAATTAAAGTTACCAAATGGCTATAGGTGTGTACGTGTCACATGAAATTGATTTGTTGGCAATATCACAAAAACTTTGACATGTTTAAGCTTTCGGGTTGTATCTATCTACGCGAGTAGAAATCTGGTTCCATTTGTATGCACTGTCCACGACAAAGATATATTTACTCAGCATTATTAGTCCTTTTCTAACAAATAAGTTTAAATTTTTCGGACATACAATATACATTGCTGCGTTTATGTTTCGATAAATCTTTGCACTACCGCGTTATTATTTAACTTATTACTTACACTCAATTGTTGTAAGAATTTAGGCAGTCGTCCTGATACGATAGATAGGCCGAAAAATATTGAAATCAAATGAAAACGACTGTAACCCCTAGATTCAAAGTTTTCGAAAGAATAATTTAAAATCCCCATAGTCGAGGGTCGAACCAAGTGGAATTCAACGATTTTCGTAGTTCAAGGGTCGAACCAAGAGTGCTTAATATAAAATGGCTGATAGTCCGACTAGTCGGATAGCAACGAATTGAAATTCCTCGTCGTCCAACATGTCGGACAACGTTGTCGAACCACGCGGCCGGAGGGGTTGTAGTTCAGAAGCGTAGCAAGTTTTCGTTCAGATTATTAATTAAATATCAAAGGGTAGCAAATACTTATGTCATATTTATTCACTAGCCATTTAAGAAGGGAACCTTATCAAAAACTATCATCTGGAGTTAATGACCCTCTTAAGAGATTCTACTAATATTATATTTTTTGTTACTCAATCACGCTTAAACGACACAACCGATTTGGGTGAAATTTTGCAAGAAGATAGTATAAAGCCTGGATTAAAATATAGGATAGTTTTTATCCCAGGTCCACGCAGACAAGGTCGCGGGTTGCTATTAAAACATAAACAAAACTAAATTAAAACCGGCCAAGTGCGTGTCGGACCACGCAAAACGAAGGGTTCCGTGCCTATTAAAAAGGTCGTATCGTCACAGAAATTTTACGGCACTTACGTCCTTTTCTTTGAGGAAGGCAGTTTTTCAGCAATATCTCGAAAACCTCTGAACCGATCTTGTTCAAAACAATTTTCGGTGAATGAAATTAATAAGCCCTATGTCCATGAATTTTTCCATATTTTTAAAATACACCGTTCAAAAATTAGAGGGGGGGGGACAGAATTATAGTGACTTTCGGGGCGATTATCTCCGACCCTATTCACTCAATCAAAAAAAATGCTAAGAAACCTTATATTTATTTTGAAAGGCCTATCGATTAATGTGCCACACGGGGGGACACAATGAAAAATTTTTTTTTGACTTTTAGTTTTATGTATGGAGTGCACCCCTAAAAAATTTTTTTTTTGTCATTTTAATTACAAAACTATGTAGCGGCTAACAAAATACACCTATCCTCAAAATTTTATTCAAATACACCTTATAGTTTTCGAGTAAAATGCCTGTGACATACGGACAGACGGACAGACGGACAGACGGACAGACGGACAGACGGACATGACGAAACTATAAGGGTTCCGTTTTTGCCATTTTGGCTACGGAACCCTAAAAAGGCATGGGTAACTTATCTCAAGCAGAAGCCCTGTCGTGCGCAGGTAATTTTGCCCACTATTAATAAGTAAACTGCGTACTACCGTCTTATTTCAAAACGAAAGGTAAAACTGTGCTATACTTCTCGCTAGTCGAGGAATGCGGAAGGCGCGTGGTAACGTTACTCCACAGGCATGTCCTGGTATTCGTTTTTATAAGCTTATTATGGCATTACTAACTTGAATTGACGTGACAATTCCATGGGGAATGTACGGTTGAGTAGAATTCCAACTAGGAGGCGATATGAGAATAAATACTGTCGTCGAAGAATCATCTTACTCTAGAATCATGCTTTTACTATACACGGGTAATCACGCATTCATTTGTCACTACTCGTACCCTTCAGTAGTTCTTTAGGATGTTGTCGTGGCAGCTGCGGTGGCCACGTATTGCCAACAAAACATGGTCGAGAATTATCAAATGTATGTATGCCTAACACATATTAAATTCCGAGCATTTATCCCAATTTTGATAACGTTATATTGGATTCCGAGGTACTTAGGTACTATTCCAATTTTGGTACGCAGTTTATTAAATTCCGAGCAGGGCTGTTATTCGCTACGCGCAAATGCAGCTCACCCCGCCGGTCACCCGTTACGAAACTAGACATCTACCTACGCTTAGTTACTACGCATCGCGGTGTCAAGGTATAATTGTGGGTGAGCGTTGAGGTGAGCTTAAAACAAGTTACAGAATAGGGGGGCAGCTATCCCAATTTTGGTACTCATTTAATTTAAGTTCGAGCAACTGTTCCCATTTTGGTCCTACCCACACACTCGTGGAGTAAACTATGTATAAACATATTCATTGCTTAATATTATTTACTGAATCTCAGTTGCAACAATCTCCGGAACACGTAAGAATTAAATTCACTTTCACTAGCGTATAAATTTACTTTTTTAAGTTATTCAAGATTAATGTTGAATACATTAACTCAAGGGGCGGAATCGCGTAAGATATCCTTTCTAAGTTTTCTGTTTTTGTTAATTAAAGTGATTTTTAAGAAGACTACCTGCGGTGTCGGCTTACCACCAGTGAAGTTGTATGCTTGTTTATCATAATTTTGGAATTAAATTAGATCAGACCAGTACAGGCCCATTTGTTATCAGCATTACAGCAAGCATTACTTAGGGTTAGGGTCAGAACGTCTTGGTAGTAAAATGCCTACTTGTATATTTTTTTTTATTTTCGACGGAGACAACCGACGAATAATATTGCCGTTTCTTCGACCCGTACCGTTGATTCCTTCACACCAACCACTACACTGTAAATAGTAATGACATTATATACTTAAAGGTAATGTCATTATGAATGATATTGACTGGACCGCATTAGTCTCTAAAAGGAAAACAGATAAGATTCTGTATCCTTAGTGAATAACAATCTTTATCTCAATGCATACAACCAATACTTATTTTATAAATGCGAATGTAACTGTCTTTCGTTTGTTAGTTTTTCACGCCTGTTCTTATGCAATACCAATGAATAGTATACTATAAGGTGACCATACTAATATGTAACTCTGTCAACTACTTATCGATCCAATTTTGATGAAATTTGTGATGTAGAAAACTTAAGATCAAAGGCTTTTTTATTTATTAAAATCCGCCTCCTATCAGGGAAATTAACACAGAATCTCACGCGAGAGGAATCACGGGCATAGCTAGTTGGCAATAAATATTAAACGCATAACACGAAAATCAAGTAAATATTGTGGCGAAAAACTATGCCATTCAACCACATCATCTAACTAACAGTAGAAAACACAACCTCACTTGATTCCAATGCCCGTAATCAAAACAGGCAAGCATAGTTATCGAAACTAAAACGCCGTAAAAACGATCAACTTCGTAGGCCGTTACCACCTTTTTCTATTAAGCGACCAAAGCTGTCATTACTACAAACTGTTACTATACTCCGTCTTCAATTCACTTAGACTGATTGCGAACCTTACTTGGAGCATTTTAAAGTAGATTTTTGCTTGTTTTCATCCATATCGTCGGCTTCTAAATATCTAAATACATATCGTTCGTTATAACCTCAAAACTACCGCAAATATAAATTGACAATAACTTCAAAAGGAGGGATTTGGGGTGATGGTGACTTTCCAATATTGACAATAATTTTATGGTTAGCTAGAACATTAAAATAAATAAGTGTGAAGTAGAACATGGGAAGATGACAGTGACAAATAAAATTACAATAGAATTAGTAGGTATCTTCTATAAAATGATGGAGTTCATTATAAGCTGGAGAAATTAGTGTAAGCATGGCAAGGTAAAAGTCGCGGGAGTCCGCTGGATGCGGGTGGTGCACGACCGATCACTTTGGCACTCTTTGAGGGAAACCTATGTCAAGCAGTGGACGTCGTAAAGAAAGTATAGATAGTTGTCTTATACCATATTTGTCTTATACTTACCATACTTAGTATTATACCTGGCACTCAGCTGTGCTCGGATTTGTAAGTTTAATTCAACATCCATTTAGTCAGCCATCAACATAAGTTCGATGGCATCACGAAGCAGAAACTGACAAAACTTATATTGTTTGAAGGACATTAAATATTGTGTAGCAGTATAATACTCTTTAATTTTATCATATCTACACTCATGTCATAAAACCTCTATAATGACATTGATTTAGGATTTTGGATTAGGGGTGTAAAGTTATATGCACTCCAGTTTTAAATGCCTTTCATTATGCATCACAATAATATTATAAATGTGAAAATTACATAAATAACTATTATTCCCGACGATATTGCGAGTGACGTCAGAATAGCAAATCCAAAAACAAGTTTTCGTTGTAAACAACATTTGACGTTTCTATATTTTTCTGCACATAGTATCTTCTTAGTAGTCTGTGGTTTAGTGTTGCAGTTATGACGTCACGATAATGGCGGCTGCCTTTTTGGCGCGAATATAACTTCAAATTTCAACCATAATTTTTTGAGAAAATAAACATACCAGTTGACTATCGAATCACGCTTAAACGGCTCAACCGATTTGAATGAAATTTTGCACGAAGATAGTTTATAGCCTGGATTATAATATAGGATAGTTTTTATCCCGCGTCCACGCAGACGCGAAGTCGCGGGCGGAAGCTAGTTTTAAAATATATAAAAAATATAGAATAGCCTATCCTCCCTCGGCTACGGTGTCTGCTTATTATCAGTCAGACTATAAGCTTGCTTGCAACAAACGTAGTATAAAATTAACACAGATAACAATCGGATCGGGGCTAGCGTTGTACCCTCCCCAAAAATCTCCCTTTAACCCTAATTACCCTATACCTAATTAACGCTTTTATTTAACGTATATTAATAATTAATAAATTGATTGGCCAAATGATCTTCTAATACGTTGTGAACCGAATAACCCTAAGTCTTTAATGTGTAGCAAATCTGGATTCAGACTCTTCTATTCCTAGCCCTACTGCGTCCTACTGAGACCTAGACCAACAAAATATGAAACTTAATTGTATGAATATTAAAATATTTTTATTGTTTTTGTGAAAGTCCCCTACCGAACTATTATCCATTCGTGTAAGCAAGATCGTAGCTTTTGGATTTTATATCATAATATCCATTTTTTATATTTATAGCATACTAACTAACCTATGTACTCATATTTTATAATAAAGTTCTAAACGACGGGTTGTGTAGTAATCTTTACTCACACATGCTACTCTCTTGCTTCGGATGGGGATAGAATGGCCTAACCAACTTTACCTACCTAGTTACCTAATGAGTTTAAGACTCTACGAACGAATCTACCAGTATTTCGTACTTAACGGTCTGAGTAAGAAGAAAATACCGAAACAAACTTATCAGACCTCTCACTTTAATATTACTGCGTAAAAATGTAATTATATAAGCAATTTATTTACCTAAGCCTTATATATTATAACGCCGCGCCGATACCTCTATTTTACGGTCACTAGAAATATCGAATTTACTGTAGTTGAATGTGCAATATTCTTAAGATAATTATGTATGAAATAGCTAGTAGTTATATGGGTATTATCCTGCCCGTAACTACGATCAACAGCGACTTGCTCAGCCTATCACTGGTCCCTATAACAGTGTTGTTTCCTTCTCCGAAACGAAACTGTTTCCCTAGTCAATGAAAATAAAGGTGAAATTACGTTACCACGTAAGAATATCACATTCAACTGCACAAACTCTACTCTTTTCTTTTAAGATATGACCAATCATAAATTTATCCACTCTTGACGAATAAAATTAGCCCTGTCGTCCTACCACCCCTAAACCTATCTTCCCCTAAGGTGTGTATGATTCTACCCTATCCTATCCCGATATTTCCCTACTCTGCTCATTTTTAAACCTTACCTCAGTTTAAAAGATGAGAATGTATGCCCTATTCTATCTGTAATTAATTCAGTCGGCTAAACTGATGTATGGCAACCTGACAGCCTGTGTCTTTGTCACCCCCCTCCGCGTCCGAAGACAGGGGAATGGCGGAGAGTATGACGCCCTATTATGTTTATAGAGGTTATATATATGTGTATTTAATACTGCCCGCTTCTCGAGTACAACAGGACTTCGGCAAGCGAGGAATCCCTCTATGCCAAGTACTGGCCATGCCTTAGAACGTCGAGGAATCTCGAGCAACGTCCGGATGTTTTGGCTGCCTCTTGGTCGATAAAAAAGAGACATCAGATCCACCCTTCTAATCTGATTACGCACTCAAACTCCACCTTAACCTCGTTTGGCACCGTTGGGTGAGATCAAGGTGTTAGGCAAACTGTTTATGGTGTTTACCTAGACTGGGATCTGGCTTATGTGATAGTAAAAATATTTAACTACTCGAAACACTATTCCAGTACCTAGTACCATAACTCTACATTATGGAATTATTTCTCTCCACAATGACAAGTCACATTCCTAGGCCTGTTAAAAGCCCCACAAAAATAAACACTAATTTTTAAAGCGATTCCCAACAACAAAACACTAATTTATAGAACAAAACACCCACTAAATAAACTTTAAAGTCACAGCCAGGAGACCCAATCAGTCCGAGTATCAAATGCAAAAAGCCTCGCGCCTAATGTCGTCTCCCTATTTATGCAGCCGTCCTTTTTATGATTTCTATCTCTTTCCTCCTCATTATCATTTCTAAGATGTCTGTCCTTTTCATCCTCTATATCCCTTTCCTCCTTTCTATGATTTTTGTCATTTTTATCCTCCTATTCGCTCTGTGATTGGTCGAATCCCGCGGCTACAATGGCGAGCTACGCTGTGATTGGCTAGCGCCCAAAATGCGTGTGAATACGTTCCGTTTATTTGTTAATATAATATTTCTGACTCCATTATTGTGATTGAAAACCTATTCGTTGGTCGATAGAGTTGCTTTTTGAATGGACTACTTTTCCTACCAACTAATAATATCAAATCTACATAGCAACTAGGTTCGATATCAAAATAAGTAACTGATCGGATATTCTTTATTCGTAACAATTGTCGTATGATTAAATACATTCCTTTTAGCATTCAGTAGTTAGGCTAACACTAGGCTATGCCTGTTTCACGGTACATACGCCCCCACGAGAAATACGCAGTGGATGACTTTAGTTATTCGCGAGAATTCTCGAACTCCTATATATATATATTTTAATATTATTATTATTTTTCCCTATCTCCTAGATTTGTCGGTGTTACCTAATCATTTCTCCCCCCATTTCCTCCCTCCCGTGTACGAAATTAAAAGTGTGTTATGTTTTTGACCAATACTCCTTGATTGTTAGTGGTTCGAAAAAGAAAACTAACAAAACCCACGAAAGTCTCTCTCCAATTTGCCCGAAGTACCAGGTTGTGAGGCTGATAGACCCTAATGATCTGTTTTGGTAGAATCAAACTGAATCTTTGGACCTGGCTGGGCATCCTCCGACTCGACCCACATTGCTCGGATATGAATGATCCCACAAAAACTCTCCATACAAACCAGAGAAAAACTCTCACAAGTATAACACTATTTCAATCAAGTTTTCTTGGAGCGTGTCACAAGTTTGAATCAGATATTTGAACATTAAAATTAAAAATACGGCCATGATAATTGTTAATAATTATCTAGGTTTGTATAATACTCTACAAAACGATTCCTGATGAACATATGTATATGTATGTGCCGTTTTGTAATAGTCCCTGAGTGACCATTACGATATTTATACCTCCACTTGCATTAAAAGTACCTCTTTTTTTTTTCAAATAATCCACTGTACCTTTTTTCTAATATTGAAACTCCTTAGCAATATACCAAAGTTCAAATGAAAATATTAATTAAAGTTAAAATTTCTTACTTCACATTTCAAAAATGAATGTTCGTTGACAAACCATTTTTGATACAATTTGATGTCAAATATCCTTCTTCAAACCCGTGGTGTGTATACCCATTCGTTATTACGTAAGCATTAGCTTCTGTGCAGTTGTAGTCAGTAAAAGTTCTCTTATTAAAATGAGACGAATCGTAAAACGATTTTAACCTACGGATAACATTTTACTGGCTAATTTGTTTTTTTTTTTTTTTATGTTCCCCCAAAAACCAACAAATCTAGGTTGACTACATTCCAACAAGTGTCCTCTTGTAACAACCCTTTTGTAACAACAAAAACACCCTTCAAATCTTCACACAAATTCCATAATTCATCTTTCATTCGTCTTTTCTCAGTATATGACTCAGTATACATATATGCACCCTTCCTCATTCGCTTTTTCACTCGGTTGCTACAATCGGCCAATGTCCTTGACATGTAATCATTATAAAAATGACTCTATCTTCCTTAGTCTATTTTATACAATCAATTTACTACTTTGGGCGCGGGCCCATAGTATTAAACGCTCTGGCAATGTTTGTGTTCATGGCTAGGAACCGCGAATTCATTCAAAAGCGATTTCCGACCTTAAATACCTGAGTGACCTGTTTTTCATTATATTTCAATTTACTGCCCCTTTTTATTTTATTAATGCAAAACGTAAGGCTAATATATCTACTCGCCCCTTCACTGAATGTCAAAAGAAATCGAACTAATGGTAAATAATATTAATAATTTGAGTATATTTTCGTTCATTGCTTTTAATTTAGGAAATAATTTTTAACTAGATATCCAAAAGTTCATGAACTTGAATAATGAACGCATTCCCACTGCTTTTAAACTGATAAAAAATATAATTACATTTAGAAAACAATATATAATGTACATATGACATTATCTAGCCCTCATCCTGCAACCAAGTATCTATTAACATTTCTAAACGCAATTATAAAATATGAAATTATATTTACATATGTAATTTTTGTAAGTAACAAAATATAAAAAAAATTATAAATTTTCCTTAACCTCGCTTCTGTTCTCTTTTATATATTTAAATCTGATATCCTAAGCCGCCCCCACAACTAAAGAATCCATCGACAACCCACATGCCAAACTCATGAACCCTTCCGGACTACAGCCTGTGAAACAGAACTCCTTCTTAATTTGTAACAGCATACAAAGTATCCACTTGAAAAACGCAACCGTCGAGGCAGCTGGTTATAATCACCCTGTCTATTTAAAGTAAATAGCTCATTACTACATAATAATTTGTTTATTTACTTTGCAATGAAATATAATCACAACTACTCCACTATACATTAAATATAAATTAATTATTGATTGTTGGTATTGTCACAGTCCAACTGTCATAAATAATGAGGTAAACTCTTTCGTTTCTGTATATGTCTATATTGTTGTTTTATGTACATATTATAATTTATACTCTTAAGATATGTTCTACCATCTACAATCCCTTCACATAGAACATATTCAGTGTCATTGAACTACTATCAATTTCACATAGGATTAGTTTTTTTTTTTTTCCTATAGAATAGCACTATACTAGATACATCATATCAGCCGAAAGACGTCCACCGCCGGACACAGGCCTCCCCCAGAGAGCCCCAAATTGATCGGTCCTGCGCCACCCACCATACTGCGCCATACTAGATACGAAATGTATAATTAGACTTACATGTCTCCAGAAACATGATAGAACATCATACAGTTTACTCGCTCCAAGCTCGTATTGTATGGAATAAGTTTCCCTTAAACTTTAGTAGCACAACAAAACCACTAACACTCTTAACAAATTTATAACCAAAATTATATCATTTACACACTGATTCCGTTTGACACACTGTCACTATCACACAATTTATTGTTCCTGAGTGATACTTTGTTTGAAAAAGAATATGATTATTCACTAATTTCGTCCCAAAAACCGAAATTCATTAGCAAAAACAAAGTTCCCTCTCACTATTCCTTGAATTTTACTGACCACTTCCCCTGTCATACTTGTTGTCACTTTGACGTAAAGTTTGCTCCGTTCGGAAATTCATAACCTCTTGTAATTGCTAGTAAATCCATTAACATGCTTCCTTACTGTCTGACTGCATTATTCATTCACAAATATGAATTTTCCATTAAAACAATAAGTTCTCTTTGTCTTGCCTCTCTTTTTTTTTTTGTAATAGTTTAAATTAATATTCTCAGCTACTTTGCTATAAACACAAGTTTAGCATTAACTATTGTACGTTATAAGTAATAAACTGCATCACTCCGCCATCTATTGTAGAATAGGGTAATTATCAATTGGTTCGTGGGTTAGAATTTATTGTCAGTCTGTGACCGCTTGCGCCATCTATCGTTGCATAAAATAATTTTTATGTTGACCATAGATAATCGATATACTGAGATCTATTGCCGAATAGATATTTTTAAGTTACGATACTACTACGGTGGCATTATTTATTGATTAGCTGTTTAACTAATGAAAATTATAATCTTTAATTAATAAATAAGTTTTTGTGTACTTATACTGAAATAAATTATCTTCTATTCTTCTATTCTATTCTATTCTAAATAATATAAAAGTATGATTCTACAAAAATAATTTCTTTAATTTATGTGAATATTGTCTATGGACCTTTTTACGAAATTATATTTATTTAAACAGAACGACCAAAACATTAATGTTTATACTAAACTAAACCTAAAATAAACAACCTAGTTACACAAATTATTTACAATTTTTACGTAGTTCCTTCTATAAAGTCTATGATTATCAGTTCGTTCTTTTTTTTTTTGACGCGTCGCGTGGCTGTCAAAATGCTGTCAAACAACTGTCAACGTGGTCAAAATGTCAATTTGTCAAATGTCAACGCTAAACGCCGTGTGTCGTGGCTTGGCCTCCTATAATTAATTTTACAAACAAACGAAATAAATACAGCAATATGAAACTGCTATTTGCTACATATATGGATGATTTTTCTTTAAGGTATGTATAATCTATGTTCCTTCACATTGCATTATTATCATAGCAACTTCACCACGCCTGAACTCTCTAAGCACTACTCTCTCTCTGAAACTGAATAAGTATTTTAACCGTTATAAAGTGCCATGAAACCTGTCAATGTTATGGGAAATAGTTCTATAAGATCCAACTTTAGTGTTTGCTGTATTTATTTACTAATTATAACCTACGAAATGGTTTTCCCTATTTTAGACTAAGTTTTTTTCTTACTGATAATTAATAACTAAGTAAACTGTAATTAACAGATTGTAATATAACACTTGACTATTCCTTATTGAAATGGTTATTCATCCTGATTCAATCCACTCTTGAGAATAACTAAAATGTTTCATTTCGCTTTTCCATTATGTGTATGTCATAATTTCTTCTCATGCTCCTTAGGAATATAAAGGCGATCTTGCTTTTTCAATCGACGACTTGACAATGAAACTGGATATATTGTTCAAAGATGCCCAAGAGAGATCTCCTTCTGACGCTACTGGTTCCAGTCAAAACTGACATATTTATTTCCGATGAAACATATGGATGATTCTAATTGTAAGTACATATGGTAGACCCATAGATGTATATATAATATATCTTAAATCATTCTATCATTTCAATTCAATTTTTAGTGTGAATATTTTACTATGCGTCCGAATTGTCTAAATATATTTCCATTTTACTAAAAATAACATCTTGTATCTGCTATCATAAATATAACTTAATGCTCTTGATGTTCCCGCTTGACATTAATCTTCTATTTGTTTCAATTTTCAGTTGTTTGGAAGAAGCAAGATGCTGACACTGCCACAATGAGCCCCCGGCTTGCTGGATTATACACTTGACTTTGCCGTTCTTCTAATGTGATGTAATATAAAAGGTAATTATATGCATTATTTCTTCATAATGTTATCATTGATGTAATTAAACAACTATGCGCGTTTCATAACGTGAGCAAGATCTGCATCTGTTCGGCGTACCTTTCATCTCATTAAATTGTTAATAAAGTCCTGTATGTGTCGACATGGTAATCAGTAAGTGCCTGGCTTCTCATATGCCTAACAAAACTCAGGAAATCATTGTTTTACTCAGGACATCATTGTTTTCTTTCATCTGTAGATATGTATGTGAATGAACTTCAGTCCAATAATAAAAATAAAATAATAAATCAATCTATTTATGTCCCACCGCTGGCACAGGCCTCCTTTCATGTATGTTGCATTGTTCCTACCCAATCGGCGCACTAATATGGATTCCTGTTATATAAGCACCCGTAAATAATTATAATGTAAAACTGCAGCGCCTGACAAATGTCTGTGAGCAAAAGCGCACGACATCAACAAAATCTGCCCCTGTTAGCACATTATGCCAGGCATTTTTTTCTTTTTGTTATATAGTCCTAGCCACTTATTATTTCTTCAGTTATTATACATTCTTATGCTGCCAACTAAATAATTGGCTCCTTGTGTTCTCTGTTTCCAGAAGCTGATTATCATTTAACCACGCAGACATCCTGAGAGTCCTCTAACGAAGCCCTACCATAAAGATATAGTGAACTGGAATTGGCCCTGGCAAACAATTCACACTCCGTCTCAACTAAATGACTTTTATGTTATTGTAAAGCTGAACTTACTGCTATGTTGTTAAGGTCAGTAAACTATTTATATAGAACAAACTAATCGGTATACATATATTCTTACTGTCTCTGTGTATAGTTGATTATGATGATGATATAATTAAACACTAAATTTCACTATCTTTTCTAAAGATTTTTGATGATGATGATGATCCTAATCGTTTTCTGAATGAATAATAAAATTACCTACAAGAAAGTACTTATGATTCCAAATGATCTCATAGTTTACAATTTTAATACCTTTTGGTAAAGCTTATTTTATTATATGTAAAGTAATATCTATATCTATGTTTTTCAGAAACGCCTGCGCGACACCGTGATGAAACGTCTACCATACACCCCTGAAGCTCTCGAACCAGCATGTGAAAAAGAACATCATCGCGCACCGGTTCAACAAGATAACTGTCATATATTTTCATGAGATCCTTCAAGACTCTCGCTTCGGCGACCTTTTTTTTTCTCTGAAAGCAATGCTTGACTTGCACTCTCTGTGTGACTTATATTCCTCCAGGCTTCTTCTAAAATATCCAATCTCATGGAACTATTTGAACCTGACTTAGCAAATAGAATTGTTGAACTTATGTAGTAACTATTCCAGTCAGCCTCTGATAACAAACTATAATTTCCCTTTTTCTGCTTATTACTCTCCTCTTATTTCCTCATCATATTGTATTGTACACTTGTGTGGTAATAACTATAATACATAATGAGGTCACAAACTATATCATGTACTAGTAATTGTTAACTAGTTAACTTTTTACTAAAATATCCCAAACAAGCTTTTTTTTTTTTTTGACCTATAACATAATGAGTCTTTCAAATGGCTGTGATGTTTGTATTATGAGATGCGAGCTCTTGATAAAAGTTCACTTATATAACGTATGTTTGTTATTCTTAGTAACTATTTCAATAAAATATGAACCTGTAAACAAATGCATGTCATCAGACTTCTGTATGATAATAAAATATACTCCGCCCTTGTCTTCCCTCATTTCCTTGTTCTGTCATCGTTAGCAAGCCTTATTTCGTCTGGGTTCGAACCAGAACATAGAATACTTTGCATAAAGTCTTTATCCTTCATTATGCCTTCATTCTTACAAATTTCTAGTTATCTCTTTGCATCCCTCAAAACAAAGCTATCTGTATGCTCTTATAATGAAGTAATGGCGTCATAGACCCCTTAATAATTAGCTAACCACTTTCCTTTACCCATAACTGTATGTTGCGGCATTGTAAGTTTAAAGGAATCTTGAAAACAAGACTAATAAAAATCGAAGCCGATATTTGCAAATCAATAAGTTGCAAATGTGTTGACATAGATGTCGCCATGATCCATTTAAAACCTCCATACACGTTCAAGCCATTGAATGAACTGAGTAATTAATAACACACTAAATTTTTCTAAATTTAAAATTAATTTCATTTATTTGGTTACTAAAAGTACCTCTTTTTTTTTTAATACTATAAATTAATTGACATGTCATTTAAAGGCCCCTTTACAATCATGGTATTGCACTATTCTGTGCATAAAATCTTAACGGACGGCGGTTTTGTTTTGACAGAACGCTACTGAGACGCTAGTTTATTTTGCAGTTTCTCTTTGTACTCATTAACTTTATAATAATACACGTGTAATCACGCTATGTTTGATTGAACAAACTGACGCAAAACCCTACAATGGACCAATTGTTCAACGAACGCGATTGTCACATATGTGATACATGATGCATAGCATTTATCTACATCGTCCATAAGGTAAGCGACTTACTTAAATCCTTTTGTCAAAACCCACAATGTTTCATAGTTATATAGCAACTTTCCCTATGAATGAAACTACTCGTATCTCCTTAGAATCCTCGGATGATATTCGCATTACCTACAACCAAATAACCTAAAAGTATGTGCCTTAAGCAATTACATGACTAATAGTCATAATGTATTAATAATCTAGGTATCACCTATCACTATTTCTAGGCTAGCGACTCATTACTCTTATCATTGATAAAAGGTCTAATAATAACATAACTTTTCCACAGATCCTGTCGAAACAATGTCTTACAAAACGATCACATCTTGAATTCATCTAATGGCAAATTTGGCAATATGACCGCTGCTTGAAGCAAAACCAATGCAGATGTGGACAAAATGAATGCGATACTAAACAGCTGAGCAGTTCCTTAGGTAATGAATAATTTAACATATCTGTTTTTATGAAATATTTGTGACTATGATCTCAATATCTTACTATGTAGTAACATAGTGTTTCATTTATATTATTCTTGATGCTGGCAAGCAAATGTATTGCCTACATGTTTGATCAGGCATGGTCATGACAGTTAAAACTAGACAGTTTTCCCGAAGCGCCCCCAAAATTTGATGAATTTTATTCTTTTATTTATTTGTATGGCTTTTTTTTGTCCTATTTATAAATGTCTAACCTTACATAAAACATTCCTCAACATTCTATTAAAAGCTATTAACTGGAAATTGTTCACATTCATTTCATACAATACAGAACTGCGCCCCCAATTCTACAGAACTGCACTGCATTCTTATAGATATTATTCTAAATGTACTTTATGTACTATTATGTAAGTAGACAGACATTTTTCATTAACATGTTATTTTCATTTTATTTCCAGATGCAAAACATAATGGCAGAAAAATGAAAATTAAATTTTTGCTATGTCATGGCAATATGATACATATGGTCCGGTCCTGATGTTAATGAATGAATGAAGCAACCGCAACCCATGGACACCCATGTCACTCAAGAAAACCCTCACTAATATATTAATGGCATTAAATATCATAAACAACACCTATGTTCCTAACAATAAATGATAACATTTGTTGGTTTGATTAACTAACGAGAAGAGTCTAGATCCAGATATTGCACACACTCCATCTCACAGACCGCAAAATGTAGCCATAAGGCTACTTATCCTGGTCACGGCACCAAAATGTACCCTCCCCAAAAATCTCCCTTTAACCCTAATTACCCTATACCTAATTAACGCTTTTATTTAACGTATATTAATAATTAATAAATTGATTGGCCAAATGATCTTCTAATACGTTGTGAACCGAATAACCCTAAGTCTTTAATGTGTAGCAAATCTGGATTCAGACTCTTCTATTCCTAGCCCTACTGCGTCCTACTGAGACCTAGACCAACAAAATATGAAACTTAATTGTATGAATATTAAAATATTTTTATTGTTTTTGTGAAAGTCCCCTACCGAACTATTATCCATTCGTGTAAGCAAGATCGTAGCTTTTGGATTTTATATCATAATATCCATTTTTTATATTTATAGCATACTAACTAACCTATGTACTCATATTTTATAATAAAGTTCTAAACGACGGGTTGTGTAGTAATCTTTACTCACACATGCTACTCTCTTGCTTCGGATGGGGATAGAATGGCCTAACCAACTTTACCTACCTAGTTACCTAATGAGTTTAAGACTCTACGAACGAATCTACCAGTATTTCGTACTTAACGGTCTGAGTAAGAAGAAAATACCGAAACAAACTTATCAGACCTCTCACTTTAATATTACTGCGTAAAAATGTAATTATATAAGCAATTTATTTACCTAAGCCTTATATATTATAACGCCGCGCCGATACCTCTATTTTACGGTCACTAGAAATATCGAATTTACTGTAGTTGAATGTGCAATATTCTTAAGATAATTATGTATGAAATAGCTAGTAGTTATATGGGTATTATCCTGCCCGTAACTACGATCAACAGCGACTTGCTCAGCCTATCACTGGTCCCTATAACAGTGTTGTTTCCTTCTCCGAAACGAAACTGTTTCCCTAGTCAATGAAAATAAAGGTGAAATTACGTTACCACGTAAGAATATCACATTCAACTGCACAAACTCTACTCTTTTCTTTTAAGATATGACCAATCATAAATTTATCCACTCTTGACGAATAAAATTAGCCCTGTCGTCCTACCACCCCTAAACCTATCTTCCCCTAAGGTGTGTATGATTCTACCCTATCCTATCCCGATATTTCCCTACTCTGCTCATTTTTAAACCTTACCTCAGTTTAAAAGATGAGAATGTATGCCCTATTCTATCTGTAATTAATTCAGTCGGCTAAACTGATGTATGGCAACCTGACAGCCTGTGTCTTTGTCACCCCCCTCCGCGTCCGAAGACAGGGGAATGGCGGAGAGTATGACGCCCTATTATGTTTATAGAGGTTATATATATGTGTATTTAATACTGCCCGCTTCTCGAGTACAACAGGACTTCGGCAAGCGAGGAATCCCTCTATGCCAAGTACTGGCCATGCCTTAGAACGTCGAGGAATCTCGAGCAACGTCCGGATGTTTTGGCTGCCTCTTGGTCGATAAAAAAGAGACATCAGATCCACCCTTCTAATCTGATTACGCACTCAAACTCCACCTTAACCTCGTTTGGCACCGTTGGGTGAGATCAAGGTGTTAGGCAAACTGTTTATGGTGTTTACCTAGACTGGGATCTGGCTTATGTGATAGTAAAAATATTAAACTACTCGAAACACTATTCCAGTACCTAGTACCATAACTCTACATTATGGAATTATTTCTCTCCACAATGACAAGTCACATTCCTAGGCCTGTTAAAAGCCCCACAAAAATAAACACTAATTTTTAAAGCGATTCCCAACAACAAAACACTAATTTATAGAACAAAACACCCACTAAATAAACTTTAAAGTCACAGCCAGGAGACCCAATCAGTCCGAGTATCAAATGCAAAAAGCCTCGCGCCTAATGTCGTCTCCCTATTTATGCAGCCGTCCTTTTTATGATTTCTATCTCTTTCCTCCTCATTATCATTTCTAAGATGTCTGTCCTTTTCATCCTCTATATCCCTTTCCTCCTTTCTATGATTTTTGTCATTTTTATCCTCCTATTCGCTCTGTGATTGGTCGAATCCCGCGGCTACAATGGCGAGCTACGCTGTGATTGGCTAGCGCCCAAAATGCGTGTGAATACGTTCCGTTTATTTGTTAATATAATATTTCTGACTCCATTATTGTGATTGAAAACCTATTCGTTGGTCGATAGAGTTGCTTTTTGAATGGACTACTTTTCCTACCAACTAATAATATCAAATCTACATAGCAACTAGGTTCGATATCAAAATAAGTAACTGATCGGATATTCTTTATTCGTAACAATTGTCGTATGATTAAATACATTCCTTTTAGCATTCAGTAGTTAGGCTAACACTAGGCTATGCCTGTTTCACGGTACAGCGTGCGCTTCACCATAATCGCTATTCACTAGACGGTATAATCTAATTACCCGGGATTTTGCGCTTTTTGCGTGATCTATTCACAATGCTACCGATCTGTCACAGCCGAACCAGATTGTCTATCTTCCGATTAAGCTTCAGCAGTGTTATTCGCTACGCGCTCATGCGCCTCAGCTCATGGTCTCTGGTTTACGCCGCACGCCACGTACAGCGTCACGTGCTATAGAAATGTAGCTGCACTTCCCCTTGATGCTGAACGCGGCGTGCGGCGTCGACCGGAGACCAAGGCCTCACCCCACGCGTCACGCCTAACGAAACTAGACCTCTGCCTACGCTTCGTTACTACGAATCGCGGCGTCAAGGTATATTTGTTTGTGAGCGTTGAGGTGAGCTTAAAACAAGTTACAGAAGGGGACTGCATTAAGTATATCATATTCAGTTGATAATCGCCCTCTGCAGAGATCAGTCTTCCCTTCTAAGCTATTCGTTCCGGTCCTGGGCTTGTCTAACCAGCACACTTCGGATTTTAGGTAGCATAAATTGCTTTAAAACCATCTATGTACTTCACTTGGTAGTTATAGCTGCAACAGTCAATTTGGAGGTGCAAAGATAGAAAACTTGGTGCGAAAATCAAGTCAGTGAATAAGTTTTATAGGCGCGATCTTTTTAATAATTTGCGATTAGGTCATACAAAATACTGAGTCAAAACATGAAAGGCGTCTGTTATGTGGCCAACACTTAAAAAGCAAACGCTTTGCTATCCTATTCAATCATCTACTTCTACTACCTACAGCGACACTGTCATTAAGAGGAAATGGGCTTTCGAAATAGGGCTGTAAACTAACAATTTATTATTAGCCCATAAAACGAAGGCAAAAAAATATGCAAAGTGACTAAAATGATTTTAGTCACTGCATATTTTAAAAATCCCATTCAAATAGTATGTCAATAAATTACGAAGCTACAACCGTTTTAATATTGCTTGTTAGAGAGAGAAAACGCTCGGGGATCGTGACGTCACGACACTCAAGCATCATAGTAAATGACAATCGTTTCATACGAAGGTGAGTTTTGCGGAAAAGGGACAAAATATACCCCCTCTTAAATCTTTGGACACTTATAACTTTGTGATTCTAGTAAATGCATCATTATTGGTTATTTTATTGGGTGTCTAAGCCCCTATTATAAAAATTTGCAATACTAACGAAGAACTTACTGTATTTCAGACATGACAATTTAACTGCAAAGTAAGAATAACTGCCGAATGTATTGCGCTAAAACCATAAACGTACTGAATTAAACACAAATTGCAAGAAGTTACATAAAACCGAAAACATAATAGTCACGGACTGGAACACTGTTTGTAGTATGTACTTCGTAAAGTACATAGGGCAGTTAGGACTATTACAGATGAAACACACATGACTTACGGGGTTACAGCTAAGATACAACAAAACTGCGCATAATCAGAGGTCAGGTTAGCACTGGTTTTCCTAAAGTAAGTTGTTGTTAAGCGTTATGAATTACAAGTATTACAACCCAAGAACTAAGCGCGCGTTCGCACGCTTCCGAGAATGCAGTGTCAACTCGAATTGATTTATCGATCATTGAAGACAAAGGAAATAATGATAGTGTGGTTTGGGTTTTAGTACGGATACCTACATGATAGTCTTTATAACGGTATTAAATAGGCTATGTAAGCTATATTAAGATGAATGTAGCCCTCAAAATGTTGTCTCGCTCACTTGTTAATATTAGTTTGATTATGCCACTATGCTATTCTCTTCGCTTCCGTACGGAAACTTGTCAAATCGTTATAAAATAGGTTTTTATCGAGTCGGACAATTTTTAATAGTGAAAATCAATGTTTTGATTATTTTCCCGAAGGAATTGTCAAAATATCTTATAGTTAAGAAGTAGAAGCGAATTTTAAATTGAAAACAGCGAGCGAATATGCTTTATTTTAACATTTTCTTGACAGTACAATGTCAGTTCTATTTAAAAAAAACAGTCGAGTCTGACTCGCCCACTTCGGTGGTTCCGTACAAATTTCCTCTGCCTCGATGATGACGTAATTTAAATAAAGGCTATATTTTTTACAAGTTTTTTAAGGATTTAATTACAAAAAGTTTTCAGCTTTTCTCCTGTATTTGTAGTATAAGATGATTTTACTTGCCAAATTTAATAGTTATAGGTCAACGGGGGTTTTGATTCCCTTGAGAGTGTTGAAATATACGTTTCTTGCGGCATAAACGGCCGTTTTATTATTTTTTCGTTAACATAGAAGTTTAATTTTTCACAGCTTCGAGGGACCGTAGACCTGAGTAATAATAATACTTTTTAAATGTAAACTCGATAGGCACACGCATGCGAGATAAAGGGTCTTGACAGACAAACAGACGGAGAACAATTTGTTCCTATAAGGGTTCCGTTTTTTTCCTTTTGAGGTACGAAACCCTAAAAATGTATGTTTTAAATATTAACAATGGCTAGAAGCCAACAATCTAGAACAGTACCTATAAAGATTTACAGATTTAATTATATAACTCACGCTAGAACGGGCCCGGGTCCGGCCCGGGCCGTTTTCTAAGAAAAACGACGGCGTTTTTGCGCGGCCGAGCCATACCCAAGCCCAGACGAACCACGGCCGGGGCTAGGAAGCGGCTCGGTGTCGGCACAGTCTTTTAGTCTGTGTCTCTTAAACACATAGGACCGTTGACCATATTGCACTCCCACTCACTCGTAACCTCACAGTAGGTACCTCAAAAACAATAGCTATCCCTTACCCTACAGAGCGTGTCATTGCCATCTATAAATAATGCAAATATAAGCAGCCTTGCGAACAAAGTTCTATTTAAAGGACAAGTGCATTCCTTGTCACATTTTTCGCCTTCACAAAGGCATAAAGTAGTCTACGAGACACGCACGTACCTAATCATGCAAATCACATTTTACCAATACGTCAGCGGGTATCTCACGCTTACCGTCTATTCATTTTTTAACTTTATTTGTGTAACAGAAGGTTGTAATTCCAATGACATTGTTGATAAAGATAGGCGGTTGATAAAGTCGATTTTTATCGACGAATGAAAGTGTAGGAGCGTGCGCGAAAAGTCAAGGCTCGTTTGAACGTGAACATTTTAATTTTGGGACATAAAACATGCACTGTTTTTTTTATTGGTGCTTGGCCTAGTTTTTTGACGTGAAGTGTGTTTTATTATGTGCTTTTCTTGAAGCAAGGCAGACGCCAAGGATTTATGAAGTCACTTCATAGGAAGTGGACATGTTAATAAAGGTTAAATATACAGTCATCTGCAAAGAAACGTGACCCAATAGTGACGTTTTTCAGTAAGGCTTGATCACGAAAAAAAGTAGCCATTGAAAACGAAGTCTACACTGTCACCCAGTAGATCTAGGTAGTTTAAACCGCAATGAGATAGCTAACTGAGTATTCTTTTTTATGTGTAAGAATCTAAAATCCATCTCTTGTTCCAAAGTTGTGAAATCCTACATAATGCCAGTTATAGACCGGTGAAAAAAACGGTCCCAAATGCGGGCCCTCTGGCATGCGTTATGGATGCGTTATGGAGGATTTCCCGCACCCTATCGATCAATAAAAATGCTGCTTTGTTAATGTAAACAAAAACAAATGACTGCAGTAGGAACACCGGATACAGTGTGTTTTGTAATAGGGTCGTTCTTCTTTTCGACCGACAATAGCCTATCCTTCGTCTTATTACGGCATCTCATTTGAGTAATGATGTTTACGGTTTTATAATGTTCGAATGAACGTCCATATTATTTTATTAATTAGTGATATTTAATATTTCATTTTTTTGAATGTTTTTTTTTTCGTAGAATGCCGTGACAGAGTGGTAAACCAAAATGTGGTCCCCACTGAAAGAGTCCACTTTGTCACATGTTTTTTTTTAGAAACCAACCGTAAATAAATATTTATATTGGCCAGAAAGGAAACTTTAATTAGTTCTAATGAAGAAACCTATGCATTTTTTTAAAATCGCACTTCAAAACCACAATTTTTGATAGTTCAAAAACCAAAAAAACAGAAAAACCTCGGTTCATTGTCGGTAAAAAAGAAGAAGGAGCCAATAGTACATTATGTTAGAAGTACGGTAAGATATTAATTGCGATGGAGAGTCCATTAGAAGCCCGACGCCGAGTTTGTAACAATCTTACTCTACGTGTCGCATGCAATGTTTTTCATCACATTTGCGAGGAAATAAAAAAACTACAAAAGACAGAAAAATCTAACCCATGTTTCATACAACCGCACCAATCAAAAATTTACGAAATTGACAACTTCACTTGCAGATCAGTGCGAGTGGAGCGCGCAGCTTTAATATTTCATTCAACCAATCACAGACCAGTACAGTAGTATTATTGCGACTCGTGACCACCTAGTTTTTTTTTTCAACCAATCACAGAGCAGAATTCTTGTGGCGCACGGCCAACGAGATTTGCTTAAACCAATATCACACCCATTACGCCTTTAGGCGTAATAAAAAACCATTACGCCCTTAGGCGTAATAAAGGCTATCGTAGCTCTGTATGCCTGCGCGTTATGAAGCCCTTTACGAGCAAGTGTGATGAAGAAATATTTAACAAACCCATTAATTCGCTTACAGATCATTAACCAGAAACATCCAGCCGACCAATTTGCTGCAATTAGCACCTGCCTTTCATTCACAAATACCAGTGCCCGCGTTCTTATAGGTGTACCAGTATAAGCCATGATGTATATCACGCATAGTTATTATAAATATAGGGATCAGGTTATACTAGATGCCGGTCACAGTGGAGTGTAGTGCGGTATGTGAATATAAAGGCCGTTTTCACATAGCGTGCGAGAATTCGTATTTATAAACGAACAGATCTACTGATAATCAGACAGATAACAGAGCTTGTATTGGAAATGGTAGTTGAGAAATTGAATTGAGAAATGCGCATGCACTTGTTTTTCATTATGTATATTTGAAAGCCGTAGGTCAATCACGTAACGCATTGTACGCGCGTCAGGTAGATCTAAATGTCAATTTTTATATGGAAAAATGACAATTGGACTGTCCTAACGCGTGTTCAAAACGGTACGTGATTACCCCCAAATATTCGTGCTCATCACACAAATAAATGCCCTTGCTGGGATTCGAACTCAGGACCTCTAGCTTCGTAGGCAGGTTTACTACCAATTAGACTAAACCAGTCGTCGTATTTACCCTTAATGCGGATCTTCTGTTGTTAAATATACCCCATCAGTTCGTCAATAACCGCCACATACCAAAGAAAGTATCTATAAGCTGCGGAATCTACATTCCATCCAATTACTGGTGAATTATAACGAAACGATACCACGGTGCAACCAAAAGGGCCAGTTATAGTAGGGAATCCCTGTGACTTAAGTCGTTTCGGAGGCAGGTGGTCATAAGTTAGGTCTTACGTTGTCCGCCTTGGACGGCCCACAGTGCGCCTACGGCAACGATATCATCTGGAGTAGACAAGGCTTGTTTAGTATGGTGTGGGGAATTTTAATTGGAGTATAAATAGTTACGTGTTACGTGGTCGCCACTCGAGAACCTTTCCACCCCAACGGTTGTAGGTTCTACTTGCAATGTGGCGCCCACTGCCACTTAAGCTTAGCGGTTCGGAGTGCTATATAGGTTACCTTGGTTCTGCTGCGGATAGCCTCATTTCTGATGCGACCACCTCAGAAGCACTCTTTCTAATAAAAAAATATATTTGAAAATCGGTCCACAATTGACAGAGAAATCGGTGAACATACATAAAAACCGGACAAGTGCGAGTTCAACACGCGTGGTGAGGGTTCCATAAAATATTGGGAATTTTCCCGTTACTTGGAATACTCAAACGTCTTATAGGTTTTCCTGTAATCTTTAGACAAGGAACTATTTTCCATATTTTTTTCAGAATTTTAAGCCTTGTAGTTTCGGAGATAAGGGGGGGAATGGTCAATTTTCGTCTTTTTTCCTAAATTACTTCAAAATGCTTACAACAACCCCTTTCATTTGAAATGTCACACAATACCGTTTGCGAAACTTTTTTTTAATTTTCCAGTTTACCCCCCAAAAGTGGCCCCTTTGTTCAGAATTCATTAATTTACTTTACGCGTCCATCTTTGGGTCACCAATTTACATATGTGTACCAAATTTCAACACATTCGGTCCAGTAGTTTCGGAGCAAATCGGCTGTGACAGACGGACAGACGGAGACGCACGAGTGATCCTATAAGGGTTCCTTTTTTTCCTTTTCAGGAATGGTACCCTAAAAATACATACAGTGTTTTCATATATATGTCACCTCGCATGCCTGATAGCAAGACTAGTTTATGGTCGCCTCGTCCCAAAGTTGGCACTAAAACAGTGATATCGAAAACCTCTAGCATCAATCCTCCTAGACTTATCATCATCATCATCATCACATCAGCCGAAAAATGTCTACTGCTGGACATAGGCCTCCCCTAAAGAGTGCCAAATTGACCGGTCCTGCGCCACCCGCATCCAGCGGACTCCCGTGACCTTTACCAGGTCATCAGTCCACCTTGTGGGGCCTTCCCACGCTGCGCCTTCCGGTACGTGGTCGCCACTCGAGAACCTTTCCGCCCCAATGGCCATTGCACGTAGAACCGATGGCCTAGACTTAATATTAACTGGCCTAAATATTTAAGAATAACACCGTATGTGAGCGACAGTCCAAAAGATCGCCTCATATTGCATATGAGAGTGTAGTAACGATGTTAAGTTGTGGTAAAGTGAGCCCTATGGCCACAAATATCTAAGAGAAATAAATGAGTTATGAAACATATGTCTTTTAATAACCTGGTTAGGTAGGTAGGGCACCCATTGTATTATGTAAACGGCAATACACCTTAGTATGAGCCATAGTTAACTATCATATCAAGAAAAGATAGAAATGGCTTCACCATAGTGCAAGGCACAAATAACAATTAATTCCAGTAAAGTCACTCCGAGGAGAGACGCCCTAATTTGAGGGAGAGACCTCAAAAAGAGGCAGTAAAATGTAGAAGCATCGAGACAGTATCTGGACCAAGTCCACTAAGGCGCCACTAAGGCAGCACGCTCATAATGTGAACTGTACTCGAATCAAATACAACTTGTACCTAAATGGTAAAAATATTAATTAATTGTTATTTAATTAGAATCAGTACATAGCTAGGGGCCATGTATCCAAATGTCATGTGCCTAAGTACATAAACACCGGAGATATAGAGAAAATTGTAACGCCATTTCCCAAGCGACTATATCTCGGTACATTACCGTAAAGACGCCCTAGAGGCCAAGAGCGAGACGGATCTCCTGATTGGTCAATAATCTTCATACTAATTTCGATAATGTAAATTCATTCGCGCAATCGCGATTATGGAAATTCGCGCTCTGGGCCATAGCGGCATAACCGTACGGGGTACGGCGAAGGTCAAAGTACCAAATTAGAGGTCATGAAAATACCTAACTATTTGAATTAAGTGTCTGAGTGTGGGAACTCATGTTAAATAGTTATAAGACGTAATTACCCGTTTGAATTGTAAAGTTAACAAGTAATTAAGGGTAATTAACTCCTATTTTGTAGTTATGTTCCGAATGTTTACGGACGCTATTTTTATATGTACTAGGAGTGTTCTTGTGTTTTTATGTACCATTATTTTATCTAATAAGATTAATCCTGTTGGAAGAGAGGTTAATTAGATAGCCGAATTAGGCAAAAAAGGCGCGGCCTTGTTTTTAAGTAATGCGTAATTGTCATTAATTGGCTTAGAAAAGCAAAATGAACCTGGTCAGGCAGCCCACTAGCTGCGGGTTTGAAACCGTATATAAGCCGGCCAGGATTCAGTGCAAATTTGTGTTCGCTCAGCCCCACAAGTGGGAGCTCCTAGTAATAAGAGGAAAGTAGGGAAATTGTGATAGGGAAAGTATTAATCAGTAGTTTGTGTCTCTCTCTCTTTTTAATTATACCATTCATTCAAGTTCAAAACAAGTATTATTTCATCTTCACCCCTTCCTTCAACAGTGCAGCTTAGTCTGCGGGATTAGTGCTCCCCTAGAGCACCTGCGCTATCGAAGCGTGTTCGGCCGTCTAGAAGCGCGCTGGTGCGGTTCACCCGCCGCGCCTTCTAGGTGCCCATTGTCAGGGGACTGTAGGGTCGCGAAGGTCGAGCTCTGACCTATCGCGCGTTGACCCCGTCGACGCTACGCGTCGTGCACAGTCGTTTTGGTCCTTCGAGCCGGATCTATAGATCCAGAAAAAGTGAAAATCAGCAAAGGCAATAGTACGTGCGGGTACTCAAAGAAAGTGGTTTAGGGGTTATAAAACCAACCACGATAGTGAAAACAGTGTAACTTAAAGTTCATCGCTGTGACGCGATTAAAAGTAGTGAAAAATCGTACATCGCGTATGTACGTACGGAGCAACGACACAAACTACATACCTACATAACGCGTGAAAATAATCCTTTCATACCTGCAGTAAAGGTTCGTAACCACAGGTATTCGAACAGAAGGACTCAAGTACGTGAAAAGTACTTATCAAGTTGCCATAGTGGCACTAGGCGTCATTAAGCACGCACGCTTCAGGAGAAGACGAACACCATGTCAGGAGCAAAAAAGAGGATAACGAGATCCACGACTTCGGCCCAGGAGAATGAAGAAAGGGCAAGGTTCCTTGAACAAGGAGCAGCCGCCGCACAAGCACTTGTGCGCGGTATCTCAGCCGATCGGCTCGCTGGGCCGACGGCCCAGGGCGAGCAAACTACGCGCGCAATTCGAGCTGCTAAGAGGGCTCTGTCTAAAGATACAGCCCAGGACGCGGTCCTGCAGCCAGGGTCGAGAGTAGAAACTCCAGCCCCTATGAGTATCGAAGATACATTAATAGCCGACCCCCAAGGAAGGGCGGCCCCCGCACGCCAGATTAATATGGGCGTACGTAAAGATTTGGAGAGACTGCTACAGCGGCCACCTACATACATCCCCCCAGAAGCTCCTCCATTGAGAGGGGGACAGGTCAGCAGAACAGGAACGGAGAGAGAGGCCACGTTCACAAGAAACCCAACGCCACGCCGACCGGAATCAATACGTTCAACCGATAGTCGGTTGTCGGCGGTACGCGTGCAAGAATTAGAGTTAGAAGAAATCGAACAGTTAGCCGAAGTAAGGAGAGCAGAATTGAAATGCCGAGCAAAAAATAGACAGGAACAGTTAAGAATAGAGATCGAGCGGCAACAGGAAGAAGTAAATCTCGAACGAGAGTTAATAAAAAAGCGCGCCCTGTTAAAGAGAACACGTGAAGAATCAGAGTGCTCAATACGGGATGAACACTCAATCGCGGGCTCGGTATCTAGGTGGATAGATGAAAGTAAAGAAAAGGCACAAGAGTACACTCTCAGGAGGGAGGCAGCGCCTCCCGAAGCCCCTCCCACTAGACCACTCGGAACGCGCTCGCCGCCACGAGTTTATGAGCGGCGAGAGAGATCGCCGCCGTACGAGCCACAGACTCCGCATACGCGGTATAATAATGAAATCTCACCCGAGGTAATGGTTCAATTATTTGAACGGATGCAGACAGCTGCTAGGCCAGCACCCAAAGAGGTGTACGAGCTACCACCATTCCACGGGGACATTTCGGAATGGCGGAGCTTTGTAAGTGCTTATGAAGAATCCAATCGCAGATTCAAATTCGGCGACTACGAAAACGTAGCAAGACTACGCTCCGCGCTACGAGGCAGCGCTAAAACATGTGTGCAACACATACTATCTACGGCAACCAGGCCAGAATTAATAATGAAAGTATTAACCAAGCAATACGGGCAGAGTGACTTCCTAGTGGATAAAGCATTAGAAGATTTGAAAAGAATTGCTTCAGTAGGCGATAGCGCCCACGATCTTAACCAATTCGCGATCAAAGTCGTAAACATTGTAAGCACACTAATGGACTTGAACCAAAAATATTATGCTGAGAATCCTATGTTAATAAGAGAAATTACAGATCGTCTCAGTCCTCATTTGCGTAGCAGATGGTGTGAGTATGCTCGCAGTTATGAGCATGAAGGAAAGGCGGAAATTGAAAGATTATCCGATTTTCTTATGGATGAATCAGACATGCAGATGTCATTCACGCACGCCCGCGCGTCGACACAACGGGCGCCGGCGGCGCAGAGATTCAGTACAGGCTTCCCGCGACCGTGGAATGAATCACGCGGACCGCCACGCCCCCAGCAACAACACTACTACAATAAGCCGGTTTATCCGCAAAACACACGCGTTAGATACGCTACAGAAAATATGAATAAGCAGGACATAGTCTGTTCATGCTGTGGAGTAAACCACCGCACAACAGAATGCAGTGAAATACTGTATGACAACTACGAGCCGAGGGAAGAGTCCGCACGGGCGCCCCCGGCCACAGCGGCAATGGCCGCCACCACGGCTTACGCACAAAAGCCGCCGCGAGCGCCAATATGGAAAGAACCATCGAGGTCGAATTGGAGGAAGGAGTCTCCTGAATATATGACCCCCGGACCAGAGGGGTCAATTTCAACCGCGGCCCCCGCGAGCGCCGCGGTCGCCGGCCCTGCAGGGTCACGTAGGTGCGATCCACGCAACGGAACAGCGTCGGCGGCATGGCGCATATAGCGCCCCGCCGACCCTGCGGCCCGCATCAATATTAGTGGTACTAGATACATAGTTTAAAGACAGTGAGTGAACAAGATAGTGAAACGTGAGTGCAACAGTGCCGAAATAAAAGACATTAAGTGGTAAGTACTGTCGCTCAACCCTTGCACCAATGGTATGAGTCTGCGACTCATACCGGGCGGGGTATTGTGAGCGACAGTCCAAAAGATCGCCTCATATTGCATATGAGAGTGTAGTAACGATGTTAAGTTGTGGTAAAGTGAGCCCTATGGCCACAAATATCTAAGAGAAATAAATGAGTTATGAAACATATGTCTTTTAATAACCTGGTTAGGTAGGTAGGGCACCCATTGTATTATGTAAACGGCAATACACCTTAGTATGAGCCATAGTTAACTATCATATCAAGAAAAGATAGAAATGGCTTCACCATAGTGCAAGGCACAAATAACAATTAATTCCAGTAAAGTCACTCCGAGGAGAGACGCCCTAATTTGAGGGAGAGACCTCAAAAAGAGGCAGTAAAATGTAGAAGCATCGAGACAGTATCTGGACCAAGTCCACTAAGGCGCCACTAAGGCAGCACGCTCATAATGTGAACTGTACTCGAATCAAATACAACTTGTACCTAAATGGTAAAAATATTAATTAATTGTTATTTAATTAGAATCAGTACATAGCTAGGGGCCATGTATCCAAATGTCATGTGCCTAAGTACATAAACACCGGAGATATAGAGAAAATTGTAACGCCATTTCCCAAGCGACTATATCTCGGTACATTACCGTAAAGACGCCCTAGAGGCCAAGAGCGAGACGGATCTCCTGATTGGTCAATAATCTTCATACTAATTTCGATAATGTAAATTCATTCGCGCAATCGCGATTATGGAAATTCGCGCTCTGGGCCATAGCGGCATAACCGTACGGGGTACGGCGAAGGTCAAAGTACCAAATTAGAGGTCATGAAAATACCTAACTATTTGAATTAAGTGTCTGAGTGTGGGAACTCATGTTAAATAGTTATAAGACGTAATTACCCGTTTGAATTGTAAAGTTAACAAGTAATTAAGGGTAATTAACTCCTATTTTGTAGTTATGTTCCGAATGTTTACGGACGCTATTTTTATATGTACTAGGAGTGTTCTTGTGTTTTTATGTACCATTATTTTATCTAATAAGATTAATCCTGTTGGAAGAGAGGTTAATTAGATAGCCGAATTAGGCAAAAAAGGCGCGGCCTTGTTTTTAAGTAATGCGTAATTGTCATTAATTGGCTTAGAAAAGCAAAATGAACCTGGTCAGGCAGCCCACTAGCTGCGGGTTTGAAACCGTATATAAGCCGGCCAGGATTCAGTGCAAATTTGTGTTCGCTCAGCCCCACAAGTGGGAGCTCCTAGTAATAAGAGGAAAGTAGGGAAATTGTGATAGGGAAAGTATTAATCAGTAGTTTGTGTCTCTCTCTCTTTTTAATTATACCATTCATTCAAGTTCAAAACAAGTATTATTTCATCTTCACCCCTTCCTTCAACAGTGCAGCTTAGTCTGCGGGATTAGTGCTCCCCTAGAGCACCTGCGCTATCGAAGCGTGTTCGGCCGTCTAGAAGCGCGCTGGTGCGGTTCACCCGCCGCGCCTTCTAGGTGCCCATTGTCAGGGGACTGTAGGGTCGCGAAGGTCGAGCTCTGACCTATCGCGCGTTGACCCCGTCGACGCTACGCGTCGTGCACACCGTATGTACGCAATAAGTACGCAGGTGTCCGAACAAATAGAGTTATGTAGTTCAATAGCGGTCAGCTCATCTGCATAACGATAATTTAATCGTTACCAGTAAATACGCGGTTTACACGACACGGGACGGTCACGATACGATATACTTTTTTTTGTATGCTTTGCGTTGGTTGTTGTTTGAAGTCTACATCATCATCATGATATCAGCCGAAAGACGTCCACTGTTGGACATAGGCCTCCCCCACAGAGTGCCACAATGACCCGGTCCTGGGCCACCCGCATCCAGCGGACTCCAGCGACCTTTGCCAGGTCATCAGTCCACCTTGTTGGGGGCCTACCCACGCTGCGCCTCATAAGAAGGCTCATAGTCACCCAAAGGGCAATGGAGAGGGCTATGCTGGGAGTATCTCTGCGTGATCGCATCAGCAGCAGAACCAAGGTAACCGATATAGCCCTCCGAATCGCTAAACTTTGAAGTCTTATCAGGTGATAAATTCTTATAAACCACGCCGCCGTGTAAGAGACATGTTTATGTAACGTAATATTTTTTTATTGGCCAGGAGGAGTAGGTATTCGAGGACATACTTGAGGCATTCCAATTGATGATTTTGATCTTATTTCAGCGCCAAACATATCTCTTGCACATAACAATCGCATTTCAATGCGATTGTGATGTGCAAGAGATAAACTGAATACAAGCTATGATAAATCGGCTAGCTTTAAATTGCAATTCCTCCTCCCACTGCGGCACATGATACGCTACGCGCGTATCGCTCACGAGGCCGAGGTTCACGTTGGCGCATAGGTTGTCTAGTAGTGTGCAACTGCTTTTAGAGTACTTATGCTGAAGTTGGATTCATACTTATATGATGTGATGCCCTCTAAACTGAATGCACACAAAAGGAGACGTCACGTCAGGTCAGAGCGCGACAGATGAGTGTGAAACTGTACTAAATGTATTTAACACATTCAGTGCCCAGAATCAGATAAATGAATCCGGCTTTAATTATATAGATCATAATAAATTTATTATATAAATTCATAATTATTACTTACACATAACATGATGAAACATTGCCATTAGCGATAAATTAGCGTTATTAAATAGTTATTAAAATGTAAATAAACTAGATGTATCATGTCAATTATCTCCGCATGACTTAGATAGCTTCAACAAACCAAGCAATGTCGGTATTTACCAAGTACTACCTTCAAGCGATTTTAAGTCTTAATTTGACCCGCAGTTTATTTGCAAAACAAACAGACTGCCGTCAAGGTTTTATTGACATTTTAATGTCATATTTGACCGTCCCAATAACGTCATCTATACTAATCCTAGTTATCCTACTAATATTATAAATGCAAAAGTTTGGATGTTTAGATGTTTGTTTCTCAATCACGCTGAAACGGCTCAACCGATTTGGATGAAATTTTGCACAAAGATAGTTTATAGCCTGGATTAAAATATAGGATAGTTTTATCCCGGATCCACGCAGACGAAGTCGCGGGCGGAAGCTAGGCCTACTAATCCTACAAACATTATAAATGCGAAAGTTTGGATGTTTAGATGTTTGTTACTCAATCACGCTTAAACGGCTCTACCGATTTGGATGAAATTTTGCACGAAGATAGTTTATAGTATATTATAAAGAGGAAGTGTCTTTGACTTTGAGCTGGTATGTTTTGGCTAATCTCTGGAACTGCATATACGATTTCAAAAATTCTTTCAACTACGTGTAGAATGGACTTTCTATATAGTTGTTGTATAGGCTATATTTCATCCCGCGTGTTTGCGTGTGTTCTTTGCAATACGTGGGCGAAGCCGCGCGGGCAACTAGTCTATATATTAAAATCTCTGTGAGATGATATCTTTGTCAGTTTGTATGTAGGGGTTAATCTCCGGAACCACTTACCCGATTTCAAAAATTCTTCCACCTGAGTTTAAAATGGACTTTGTGGATAGTATTAAGATATATTTGCCGTTGTTACCGGCCGTTGGGGCGGAAAGGTTCTCGAGTGGCGATCACGTACCGGAAGGCACAGTGTGGGTAGGCCCCCCACAAGGTGGACTGATGGCCTGGTAAAGGTCGCGGGCTCGCGGGAGTCCGCTGGATGCGGGTGGCGCAACACCGGTCATGGTGGCACTTTTTGGGGGAGGCCTATGTCCAGCAGTGGACGTCTTTCGGCTGATATGATGATGATGATGATTTTTAAGCTGCAGCGTCGCTTGGCTTCTCTTTAAGGGCCTATGCATACCGCGTTTTTTAAACGCGCCGTCGACGCGCGTTTGTGGCGAGTGCGTATGCCCTAATACCCGCGCGAGCGGCGCGAGCAGCTAGTATCTTTATGAAATGCTGCCTCGTGATATGTAAAAATCGTGATAATTTGCCGCCGTGCCCTTATAGCGTTCAGAGTGAACTTTCTCGGCTTCTTAAACAAACTCGTTTCCATTTGGCGTTTCTCGGTAAAGATTTGGTGATCAGGTGACTGCGGTTTTGAGGTAAAAGGTTGCGAAAAAAGGTTAAGTACTTGATGTGAGTGATTCAATGGTACATTTTGTCCGAGGAAGAAAAGTTATGTATGTCTAAAGTTATATTCAATTAAGAGCGAAGCGAAGGATTTTATTATAGCAGTGTAAAGAAAAAGTTTTCCGTGTGGTAGTGAAACTTAAATGTTGCTTATTGGCACAGACCTACACTAATATTAAGTAGGTACATATTTATTTAATTAGTACCTATAATTGGAAAACGTGCTTTATTTCCTTGGTATCGAAATCTTGAACGACTACTCAACTATAATGTTGCATCTCCTATCGTCAAATAATGGTTTTTTCAGCACACTGGCCATAAAGTTTATATTATCGCCCGCTACGCTTGCGGAAAATCCTGCTTCCTGACCAGAAGACGTAAAGTTTTGTACTCACCACGGGCGGTAATAAAGAAAACCTCCGATCGCAAATTTATCGCCCTTGCCTTCAACTCGAGCGTCAAATACCTACCGACCTGATGCTATCCGAGAAATTCTTTATCTTACCGCCCTAGGTTGGTAATGTTTAATTGTATCAAAGAAGCCAGAAAGCAAACTAAGTAATTACAATTTTCCCAACAACTTGCTCATAATGACAACTTAATAGACGATAATTGGGCAAACGTGTAAGCAATTACAAAAATCTCAAGATCCTACTTGACATGTACCGTGGAACGGAATGTACAGTTCCAGTTCCAATGCATAATTAGATTTAACAACTAATTAAAACGGACCATATTTGCATGCCGAAACAGTTCATTTTTGAATGTTCAGTGAAAATTGACGTTTGATCTAAATCTATTTGTCTTAACAATTTATTTAGATATCAGCCTATCTAGCATGATCGCATTTGTGTCGGAATGAAATCATTCGACCCGCTTACACTTACGTATGTATAGTTAGGATGACAATTTAATATTAAGGTACCATCGAGCTGATCTGATGATGGAGACAGAAAAGGTGGCCATGGGAATTCAGGGCTGTTATTCGCTACGCGCTCATGCGCCTCACCCCACGCGTGACGCCTAACGAAACTAGACCTCTACCTATGCTTAGTTACTACGAAACGCGGCGTCTAAATACATTTGTGGGTGAGCGTTGAGGTGAGTTTAAACAAGTTACAGAATAGGGGGGGCAGTACTTAACCGACGTAACCCCGTTAAGTTGGGCTCGTTAGAATCGTCTTAATGAGTAAGTAGTTGATGACGGCATACCAAAAATGATATTTTTGGCAGAAAATTATTAGTTTGAGCTGCGAGTGCTATAGAGTATAGACTTAAGGTCCTCCATAAAACGTCCTTGTGATGTGATCCGTGATCTTCTAGATAAAAGTTCACGAGCAGATTTTTTTTTTTACAGTTAACTATGCCTACTTATTAACAATACTGTAAAGTAATCTTAAATACCACATCTAATGGTGTGAACTCGCACAGTATTGTTTTTATCAATTATAATTTACTAGATCTACCAATAAAATATGCTGGTTGAATTGAAAATACGGATTATCGCATGCTATATCGTAATTTACAGTATGTGTAGCGTGCGAAAGCGTGGGAAGTAGAATTGTCTCGCTCTTTCGTGTGGGATTGTAATGAATATATGATAATATAGCCCTTGAGTGACTGGAATCTGTTCAAGTTTACTTTGAATGTAGAATTAGATATGTGCAAAAATGTATATGCTTAGTACATTGAAAATTATCTTGATGCCGACTTTATTGCCGGAGTAGGGATCAAAAAGTACGTTATTGTGTAAGGAAGATTGCAACTGACTGTACATTAAGGAAAATGTATTAACGTACCACCGTAGAACCCTATCGCAATAAGGTGACATACCACTCGAGTTTGAGTGACGGCGGCCTGTCAATTGCGACAGAGTTCTACGGTGGTACGTGAATACATTTCCCTTACTGTACATCGACTAAGCCCTCGTACGCACTAAGCGGCTAGCCGGGTGCGGTTGCGGCCAACCGCTTCTTAGGCCCCGTTCAGACATGCGGGAATCGTGCGGGAATCGTGCGGGAATCGTGCGGTTATGTCTGAACGATTACTAACTAACTCATATAAATAAGACCCGCGCGATTTCCATAATCGCGCGGTTCCCGCACGATTCCCGCATGTCTGAACGGGCCCTTAAGCGACTTGCGGCAGCGGTCTTTCTAATTCATTGCGCGTGATCCCAACTAACCACAGTGCGTTGCTCGTCTCGACCGCGCAATGAACAGATAGTCCACAAGTCGTGGCCAAGGCGTTAGTGCGTACAAGGGCTTAAGGGAGACCGGGGCTGGTTGTGACAGGGGTAGGTAGTTAATGGTAGCAACGGTCGCGAAACAGAGACCGCTAAAGTGACGTTAGAAAGAGCTAAATGCTCCCACCACCGCCGGCTAACACACCGCGAGAGCCAGTGACGCTAGCGTTGTTGTGAGTGGAGCCCGTTGCTACTGTAACTACCTACCCCCGTCACAACCAGGCCCAGTCTCCCCTACTGTAAATTAAACGTTATCGAACTCCTAAAATGCGAATTTCGCTTTTCTGATCCCTTTAATGAGATTCTGCCAAAACTACTTACAAGCTTTTATTGCCGACTATCCTTTTTTTGCACAGTCGTCAACCATGTTTGAGCTCTGAGAATTGCAATGAGCTCAAACATGACAGGTTTATGTTCTGTATCATCTCCATCGTCATCTAACGCTGTTTAACTAGTAGCTATGTTTTTATCATTATTTTGTTATCTTTCGTTTGTTATCCACCGTGTAATCACTCGACGATCCTATCGGAAGATCACCGCTGGCAGTAATGCCAGCATTATGCTGAGATAGAACCGTTTCGTAACAAAAAATGCTATCTCTGACACTCTTTTATGTTTAACTGTTTGTTTTGTCGCGAATAAATGTATCTGTCTTTCTATGTGAGCTACAGCTACCGGACACGCGTGCCTGCCTTTTTTCAAATGTTTTTTGTTAAATTTTGAAAAAAGTGCCTCGTTAATAAAAGTCTATAGGTATAATTAACGAACCTGGAGAACAGCCGGACAGCGTGACAGGCGGACAGCGGACAGCGTGACAGACACCGGACATACGAACGGCCCAAGCTGAAGTTCGAAACTTCGTTCGCTTCGCTCGCTAGTTCGATTAAAATGTTGCTAAAATTCGTTTCTCATTGTCTGTTATTTTACGTTTAGTGTGTTAAGTTTTTACGATGTAGTACGTTAGTCTGTAATGTAATATTTTACGTAAATGTAAACACGGCCTTGTCAAACTAACAATCAATACAACGATCATAATATATCCTCCATAGTACGGTCGACGCCAAAAATACGTTTACACTATTCGCCTTATTGCAATGGAATAAGGTGCAAAAGTGTAAACGTATTTTTGGCGTCGACTACACGGGTGTTTGTCTGACGGCACACGGCACCCATTAGAACCGGCCACCCGACCTTGCGAGGCGAGCGGGTTGACTAGCGGTGCATACCGGTCGGAGCCCGGACATTCCTAGCTCGTAAATGAGACCGAAACATTCATCATGCTAGTAGTGGTCTTTGATATAACATATGACATTCATTTGTTTGGAGACATAACATCTGCTTGGACGCGGGATAAAAACTATTCCATATTTTAATCCAGGCTATAAACTATCTTCGTGCAAAATTTCATCCATATCGGTTGAGCCGTTTAAGTTTTTAATCCATATTGATTGAGTACAACAATTATGTAATATAAAAGAGGTAGATACCTATGTTGTCTATACAAAATTCCGTGTTTAAAAATGGCCACCAAATCTGAGAGCTAACGTTTCCATTGACAACTCGAAACTGAGTTGCCAATTGACTCAATTTTAGTGTGCCATTTTTCGAGCGCGTATAACCTATCTACCTCTTTTTATATTACATCATTGGAGTAGACATACAAACATCTAAACATCCAAACTTTCGCATTTATAATATTAGTAGGATGAGAGAGAGATGATGAGATCTATTTATTGAGCTGCCGGTATAAGGTCGCGTCGGCCGAAAACTTTAGGATCATTTCACTCCTTTCCGTCATGAGATGAGTGGAGCTAGAGAGCCTTTTAGTTCTGTTGGTCCCTTGGCCCTTAAAGAACTTAGACCCATAACTAAATTAGAACTTACATGAATATACTAAATACGTACAAGCACATATTTCTTAAAACCGAGCAAGAGTTTAACGATAACGAGTAGGTATAAGCGGACGAAGCCGCGGACAAAAGCTAGTGTTGCATAAAATCACAAGATTTTTAACCGCAAGTGTCCTTTTCCTTGAGAGACATACATTATATATCTGAGATGACCACATCAAAAAATAATAAAACCTTTTCAACGGCCTCTCATCAGTTGCAAAACTATTTCACTTAAACTTAAAACGTCGTTAACCTTGCAATTAAGATGAAATACGAATATTCATTCAAGCTATTAAAAACCCATCTACAATACAGCAACATCGTTTATAAAAAAGCCTAAGCACCTCAAATTTCTTACTGAAATACTCCCTTATACGTGAGTTGACATTGACGTATACGTGAACTTTATAGCATTAGGAATAAGCACTAAAATCGAATAGGTGACGTTATGTGGTATTTGTGTGCGCGGTTGGTTAATGGGATCTTGATAATTTTGGTCGTAACTAATTAAAGTTAGTTTTAGATTTATTAGTACAAGTGGAATTTGGAAACGGTTGAAAATCTTAATGCCCTTATTTGTAAACGCTTATCAAACCTATTTTAGCTAAAATGCCGTTAAAACTAATCTGTCTCTTTGACATTTGTGGTTGTGGGTAAGGTACAAAACACGTTTTAGTTAACAAAGGTTTGTAAAGTTTTATAAATAAAGGGGCAAACGCAAGCACTTTGCATTGATTCTGGTGCTATATTTCAGATGGCCAGTCTCTGAATGGGTAAAAGCTTGTCTGAGAAATATAACTTTTAACAGATTTTTTTTAATTTTTAACCTTTATAATGGAGAATTGTGTGTATATGATACAGCCTGACTGTTTTTGTATAAGAAATCTATTTGCAACCGTAATAAAATAGTCATCAAGAAACGTTATGAGCCGGTGACAATCCATTAAGTCACAGGCATGTATTGGGTTGTGCGTAATGTGCACTTTACTTAACTGTGTTTTTATGACGAAGAGGCTTTTAGATTACACGACTTGTACGGAGCGGAATAAGTAAATATTAGTCCTTAATACTAACATTTGAAATGCGAAAGTAACTCCGTCTGTGTTTATGCGTGTTTGTTACCTCTTCACGCTTAAACTGCTGAACCTATTTAGATAAAATTATATATGGAGATAGCTCGAGTCCCCGGAAAGGACATTGCATAGTTTTTATCCTAGATATCATCTTCTAAATGCGTGACCAGAGGAGTAGAAGTTTCTGTCGGAATACGTATTGTGAGAATCGTAGTATTATCCTATAATGCAATTAACGTGTATACGTGGACAGAATCGAGGGCAAAAGCTAGTTTATGTATATACATTTTTTTTAATGACACAAACCTGTATTTAGTTAAGTATCTTATAAGTTACTGAACTATTTTCAAAACTATTTTTTTTTATTCAAATTAGATTTCAAACATTTATTCGTGACAATACAGAAAATAAAAGAAGAATTAAATTAAAATAACACAGGTTATGTCACGAAATGGACCCAGCTCCGCAGAGTCCATTCGGTGAAGACCATCCATTGGGTGATTTAGAAACTGTATCTATAAAGTAGTGACCTCACGACACGATACCGACACGTCTCCGCCACCTCTAAAAGACCCAATAACTGTCTAGCTCAGCTGTGCACTTAATATTAGCACGTTAATGCAATTACTACTCAGCCTAGCCAATTAAAATAGGAATATGTAAACGTCAAAGATATGTATACACTTTTCGCCTTATTACAGAGGAATAAGGTGCATAATTGTAGACGCATTATTGACAACTAATACCATCAACAACGCAGTTGATTGGCCATTCTTGGATCTTATGACAACGGATTAAGGTCTACTTCAGGCTCCTTGTGCTTTTCCCGGTTGTGTCCTAAAAGAGCCCGAGGACCACTTTGGCACCTAATCCCAAGATTTAGTATAAGCACTAAACCCGGAATCATAATTAAATTCCATCAAATCTACCTACTACTGTGTTGCTATTAAAATTAAACATTTCATCAATAGTAAATTCACATTTGGCGAAAAATTGCACGTACTTAAGTAATTAATTTATTAGTAATTTTATAAACACAATAACATTGCCTTAATAAACATACTTATGTATATGTACAAGTATTATGATTTTACTTTTTATCAAAACTGTTTTGTGGTCGTAATGCTCACATTACAATGGCAATGCTTCAGGTCTCAACCACATTTGGTTATCAGTTATGACCCAAAAATATTATGAAAGAAAGAAAGAAAGAAAAAAACTATCGTCTGAAGATGTGTGTATATTATTATATATTCGAATTTAAATTAAAAATATAACAACTAAGTAGTGTGTATATGGTGAAATTTTTACTCCTCACTTCATTTTCGGTATCTATCGTCCGTCAGACAAATGTTTTCTTTAGAATAATTTCGTTATTTTTTTATTTAAAATTTTATAAATAAGTGGAATGCTTACAATAAATACTACACCTACATACCTATCATGTCATTCTAAATTGTTTTTCTTTTTTATTTCATTGTATTATATTTATAACAATAATATATACTTGTCATCTAACATACTTATATATTTGCCCATAAGTACAAACAAACCACGGTCAAAGTATACTCGTAATTAAATTTAAAATAGGTACACAGTTTACACACAACATTACTCACACTTAAAATACATATTTATTCCGTTCCGACATAATGTCTACATGTCGACATTATGATTAAAGCTTATTAGACTGTAAGGGTCTAACTGAGAACCAGCACGGCTATCACAAGACGGCGCGCGAGATCTCTCGATTTTTCTCGCACTATACCTCTCTTTCTAAGTTAGAGAACTAAGAGAGAGACGGATAGTGCGAGAAAAATCGAGAGAGCTCGCGCGCCGTCTTGTGATAGCCGTGGAGCGTTGCGGTGTAGGTACCTAAACCTACTCACTGCAGCATTATGCTGAGTCTAGCCCCTTTTTAGCATCACACATCGTTATGCCTCGTATGTACGGTACTGTATAGGTTTTAAATCTGATATTAAGTCTAATTTGTACATTATGTTTAATATGTGATGCGTTGAATAACGTTTTTCGATGTCTATGTATTTTCGATCATCGACCCTGACGATTATATTTCGTATTACCATAATAAGGTTGGCTACACCTGGAACGTCATACTGACAATGGTAGGTTTCACTCTGATGTGACAGTGACATTTCTTGGTAGATTTGACGGAATTTAATTATGGTTCTGCGGGTATAGTATTACGAAAAGGACTGCCATCTGACGAACTTTTAACCCCGACCTTGTTGGTAAACCTACTTGGGATTAGACCGGTTTCTTTACAGGGAACCGGATTTCAAACCCACGACCTGCAGACCAGATTGACCCTTAAAAAATATACAATCATTTCTTGAAGATACTGCATCCTTCCCCATACTGCAGTCCTTCATGGAAACCTCGGCATACCTCTAAAACCATTATGGTTATTTCTGCCCAAGACTGCCAGTAATGATATGAAAGTCTATTCGTCTCGTCACTCAGCCTACAACAACGATTCAAAGATTCAAAGATTTTTATTTGTCCAACATAGGTTGGTAAGTACAAGGTGTTTCATTAGCTTTCGTATCACTATGTGGTGCCTGTCGGCATACAAATATTTTGGTCGGAACATATTTAAAATGTTCAATGGAATTTACATTAATACATTATAATAATTAATTACACTAAAAAAAAAGATTCATAAAAACAATTAAACGATATAGGTCAAAGAGATATTAAATATACGAAGTTAAGTAAAGAGTGTAGGGTATGTCAATATTTATCAAATACATCAGTCAAAAATTCTGTTATCGTATAATATGCTTTTTCCGTAAGAAATATATTTAAACTCTTATTAAAATCTACATCATTTCCATTATTTGCAAGGATGTTCTGTGGAAGCTTATTGTATATTTTGTGGGACATCCCTAGTATGCTTTTTTGTAGTAGTGCTGTGTTGCTTGAGTGTGACTGTAATTTGTTCTTTAGACGTATACTTTTGAATTTATTGAACTGATGACGATTAGCGTTAACAAAGTTAACCATTTCGTATATATACAAACAAGGTAATGTTAGTATTTTTAATTTTATAAAATACGGTTTGCACGAGTCATATCGTTTAATGCCACATACCGACCTTAAACACTTTTTTTGAGCCGTAAATACGTTTTCCTTATTTGTTGAATTTCCCCAGAAAAGTATCCCATACCTTGAAGTGGATGTTACAAATGCATGATAAGCAGTTAAACTTTTAACGTCACTTTTAACGTCACCTGTTTTGTCACATTCCGTTGTGTCACTCGCAATTGACTACCATTATCTAAAAGCGCTTTTAACTCTAGTGCTCTTGTTAGTACCTACATTAAGTGACCGCAAGAGTGCATTGACGCAATAACGGTGAGGTCTTAATCGACTGGGGGTCAATTCTAGAATCACGTTACGAATTTCAATTTGATTTCAATGTGTTTTGCGCGCTTGCTGTAGGTTAGGTTTGTGAGGTCATTCGATTACGTGAGCACTTAGTAGGTAATAAGTACACTTACAAGCACTAAAACGGGTGTAATTTGATTTAAATTGTATATGCAAAGTGAATTTAAAATCATTGTAGAAGGGAATCGGAAGAGATGCCAATGATGATATAGATGGGCCAAATCAAGGCAAAACGAACGTTGTCGTGTCGTAGTAAGCTGTCAAAGGAAGGCTCAAGAAAGAGATTAGGTAAGTACATAGTTTGCCCCATCAACAAAAGCCTAGCTGATGCTGCAAAGTACCTATACCTGTTTTCTTTGCTCATGTGCGTATATTCAACAGCTTGACAGCTATTGTTAGCTCTGTGTAAGTTAGATATTTAACAATATTAATTTTACACTGTTTCAGTTTTGGTAAAATAAGTCCATATTATTGTGATCAGTTTCAAATCCGCTAATGATTATTAGAATTACTCAATTCTTCTGGACAGCAATTGACCCCTTCTTTATTCTTCTTTACAGTTCTCAGTTTTAGACAAACCGTTTCTTCCTATTCTTAATTGTGCACAAACGCATTCACACATTCGCTGTCCATAGAAATATACCTGGAATACGCGGGAGTAATTTGAATATCTTAGATCCATCCAAGAGGTATTTAAAATAACGAAAACCTCCTAGAATATCTTCCTGGTGCTTTTCTAACCAATCTACAACCTTACCGCGTTCGACACTACTTGCAACACACTACAAATAATCGAAGTTCAAACCTAATCTAGGTTCACAAACGATAATTAAATCAAACAAACACTAGGAAGAGTAGTTTCAATTGTCCGTATGACTGAATGAAAGTAACGAAATGAGCCGTGACCTGGGAAGGTCGGCAAATTGCGAGCGAAAACCTTTCTTAGAAACATTACTTCCCTATTAAAAATGTATTCTTATGAGCGACGGGATAGAGTTGTTATTGCTTTGGAATTTTAATTGCAAGTTAGGGCCTTTATGTTGTATGTTTGCGCTGGCGCAGGGCTGGTAACGCAACGCGTTGCTTCTTTAATTTACCTGTACTTAGTACGTTTTCAAGTCGGATAGGTACTATGTAAATTAACTTCTTGACTCAACTATTCGTACTCGTACTACGTATTAAATAGTTATGCAATGCTATTGAATTCTTCTATTATCATCATATCAGTCGAAAGAGGGAGGCCTATGTCTACTGCTAGACATAGGCCTCCCCCAAAGAGTGCCAAATTGACCGGTGCTGCGCCACCCGCATCCAGTGGATTCCCCGCGACCTTTATTTATTTTATTTATTTAAACTTTATTGCACAAAATACAAAAAATATATGTACAAATGGCGAGCTTAATGCCAGATGGCATTCTCTACCAGCTAACCATTGGGCTAAACAGAGACTTATAACAGGTCCAAAGAAAAAAGTATGATAATTTCTGTTACGAATATACTTGAGGAGAGGAAAAAAAATACAAATGTATTATACACTACATATAGACATACATAAATAAAAATATATAAGATACATACAAAAAGATATACTACTACATATTCAATATATACTACCATTATGTGGATGGATTTTAGTCGAATTCTTGTTTAAGCAGATGCTTACGCAGCATCCGCTTGAAAGCAAACTTGCTTGGGGCTTGTCTGATGTTGAGAGGGAGTGAATTCCAGAGACGGCTTGCCTGTACGGTGAAGGAGTGAGTCATAAAACTAGTGCGGTGCGAAGGTATGGATAGTTTCAGGACACGGGAGGTACGCAGCTCACAGCCTGGGCGAGGGGTATCGAAAATAAATTTACTTTTGAGGTATCCTGGAGCAGAAGGCTCAGACAAGATTGAAAAAAGGGTGCAAAGTAATCTGAGGGATCTACGACGGCGAATGGAGAGCCAGTTAAGTTGACGACGGTAGAAGGAAACGTGGTCATATTTACGGAGGCCGAAAATGAATCGAATGCAATTATTGAGGAGGCGATCCAGTTTATTGAGGTATTGTTGAGTGACATCGGTAGTGCACACATCACCATAATCAATAATTGGCAGCACCAGCGCCTGGACCAACAACTTCTTTGTACTGACTGGGAGGAAATTCTTAAAATTATATAAAGTTCTCAGCGTTCCGGTGACCTTGCGACTAATTTCGGAGAGCTGACCATTCCAGGAGACGTTCGAATCAATAACTAATCCGAGATTTTTAACTTGTTTGCTCAGGGGAATGACAGCGTTGTCAAAGCGGATCGGTGAAACAGAAACTGAACTGAGTTTGAAAAGTTGCCGCTGGCTACCAATAAATATAGCTTGGCACTTAGCTGGGTTGACGCAAATGCCAAAACTGTTAGACCATTCTGCAATGTGATCCAGGTCTGCGTTAATTAGGGAAATGGCACCATTGATATCATTTACTTCAGCTTGAGCGTACAGCTGCAGATCGTCCGCATACAGATGGTAAGAACATTTAATCATGGTGGTGATGAGGTTGATAAATACTGAGAATAGGAAAGGAGAAAGAATACCACCTTGTGGCACTCCGGTGCTTAGCTCACACCAGTCAGATAATGAGCGGTTGGCACGAACTGCTTGGACGCGATCGGAAAGATAGGAAGAGAACCACTCCGTCGCCTTTGAAGAGACCCGCAAATGAGTAAGCGTTGCAAGAAGTAGATCATGATTTACAACATTAAAGGCATTTGAAAAATCTATGAGCACTAACACTGTAACTTTAGAGGATTCCAGACCAAGTCTAAGGTCCTCTGTCACATTCAGAAGCGCGGTGGTAGTGCTGTGTCCAGATCGGAAGCCAGACTGGAAAGGAGAAAGTAGATTGTTACTATGAACGAAATTTGAGATCTGTTTATGAGCCGCAGCTTCAAGAATTTTGGAAAGAAATGGGAGAATTGATATGGGCCGAAAGTGATTGAGGGAACTAGGATTGCTAATTTTGGGAAGTGGGATGACAAAAGCCTTACGCCAACACGAGGGAAACATTCCAGTATATAAGGAAGAATTCACGATGTGAGTTATAACAGGCAAGATACAGTCAAGAACATTGAGAACCATAATTCTACTAACATTGTCATGGCCAACAGCCTTCGACTTAATAGATACAATGATTTTGCGGATATCTTCATTTGCGACAGGGGTAAAAGTGAAAGATGGGATATCAGGAGAAGGAAGAGAGGCAATAAAGCATAGGGTTTTAAATTTAACTACGTCATTCAGAGAAGATGTTTTAGAGAAGTGAGAGTTTAATTGATCTAAAGTGAATGGAGAGGAACCTATGTCAAAATTAGACTTGCCGATACCAAGAGATCTTAGGAACTTCCATGTATCAGCCAGGGAGGAAACCGAGACGTTGTCATGTATGTACCGACGCTTCGCTGCTCTTACCATTTGGTTACAGCGGTTTCTGGCAACTTTAAATAAACGCCAGTTCTCTGCGCACCGATCCCGTTTGTAAATACGGAACGCTTTGTCTCGCCTTGACATGGCCATTCGAACGCCTCTGGTGATCCATGGAGCAGGCGGGCGCTTCAGCTTAACTGCACGAACCGGCGCATGAGCATCGAACAATTTTAAGAGAACTGAGTTGAAATTAGCTACTTTTTCATCCACCGTCGATGCATCAAACGTGGCCGCCCAGTCAGCCGAAGCAGCGTCCTGTCTCAATAGGTCCAGATCAAGTCGGGCAAAGCTTCGCAAATGGATTACCTCTGGCTTCTGTTTGGGTGGCTTGATTTTGTACGTCAGAAAAATAAGAATACCAGGTCATGAGACCACCTTAAGGGGCCTATCCACGAATTCTTCTATAGCTTTGCTTTTTTTGATATACTTATGGTATTTGACTGATATTCAGATTAGCAAGTTTCTATAAAATGTCAAAAAGGAAGTACAGACTTAGTGATGTCACAGTTTTCTAAGAAACAAATTACCTTACAAACTTCATCCTAACAGCGTTTCTGACGTTTCATAATAAGTGGCTGTATTAACTATCATTCAACATCCCTGAGTGACGGCAGATTTCATTTGACATGATAATCAGTGAAAATATCTCGTTGATTGTGTTTGTTTTCCTAACCCTTGATCCTGAGCAGCAGGTCGATCACGTAACGCATTCGACGTAGGTACGTTAGATAGATCTAAATATCAAATTTTATATGAAAAAACCGGCCAAGTGCGTGGCGGACCACGCAAAACGAAGGGTTCCGTGCCTATCTAAATAATTTTCGGTGAATGAAATTAATAAGCCCTATGTTCATGAATTTTTCCATATTTTTAAAATACACCGTTCAAAAATTAGAGGGGGGGGGGGACAGAATTTTAGTGACTTTCGGGGCGATTATCTCCGACCCTATTCACTTAATCAAAAAAAATGCTAAGAAACTTTATATTTATTTTGAAAGGCCTATCGATTGATGTGCCACACGGGGGGTCACAATGAAAAAAAAAATTTTGACTTTTAGTTTTATGTATGGAGTGCACCCCTAAAAAAATTTTTTTTGTCAGCTTAATTACAAAACTATGTAGCGGCTAACAAAATACACCTATCCTCAAAATTTTAGTCAAATACGCCTTATAGTTTTCGAGTAAAATGCCTGTGACATACGGACAGACGGACAGACGGACAGACGGACATGACGAAACTATAAGGGTTCCGTTTTTGCCATTTTGGCTACGGAACCCTAAAAATGACAGTTAAAATGCGCTTTCGAAACGTTATGTGATTACCCCTCTGCTTTCAGTTAAGGCCGAACTTGGCAAAGGGTTTTTAGAAATGATCTCATTATATAAATACAAAATTTCATGAATTAAATGATACAAGTCTGTTACAAGGAATGTCAGGACTTTTAGGGTGATGTTTGTAGTATTATTCAAATTAAACAACTTGTTGAAGTCTTCGGGATATTTATTTTAGATCTTCTGTTAATCTTATCATAATATTCAGACCAAAGTAATGGAAAGCAATCTTCAATGGTAGACAAGTGAAAGAGAGCAGGGCAGTGTTGCCCACAGAGTACACAATCAATTGCAGATGATGTGTATACACTGATTATAATAAACTTACTTAGGGCCTGGACACATGTCGCCGTGTACGGCGCCGTGCACGGTGCATCGCTTGGTAGTTACTACCAACTACCAAGCGATGCACCGTGCACGGCGCCGTACACGGCGACATGTGTCCAGGCCCTTAGGGTGCGCTTAAACTCTATTACAATGTTAGGATTTTTATCAGGACAATTCATTTTTCCATATGGCAACCCTACCTGTAGAGGACAGCCGGCATCTGGAAATCCGGACATACGAAAGAATTTTAGAAAGAAGAAAAAGAACATCCCTATTCAGCAAATGATTCACAGCATAGTCCGCAAGGTGTGTGGTCACATTATTTGTGGTAATGATGCAACACGAATGTTCTCGCTGACCTTTTCACGGGCACACCTTTGCAACAAACTTTTTATCAGCTTATTGCAAAGTGGTCGAAAAAAGAGGGTTCAGTTTGTATAACAACATAAATTATGGTCGTTGGTTACCGTACAAGGTGTTCTGATCATTGTGTGACGTAATAAACCAGTGGCATAATAAACAGATGAGCTGTTTACATCGCAGGCTCGTTCTTTACTTAAAAAAAAAGTGAGGCGTCGAAAAATATCCATAATATTCATTATCGAATCACAAAATTTCACGAGAAACGCGATCTTTATAACTGCCGGCCAGACATACGAAAGCATTTTTGCCCAAGCCGAAACGAACTTCGTTCAATGATTCTACATAATTAGGTACCTACTACATACGTACCTTACTAAGTACGTAGGTAACGTAGGCACTCAGAGCTAGCACACAAAAGCGGAGAAAATGTGATATCTATTGTAATTGTAATTGTAATCATAGGTATTTAAAAGTGAAGAGCACATTATACCTACTTATGTTGAGCCACAGAATAGATAATAGTACAAGTGTTGAGCTAACATAAGCGAGAGAGAGACTTCTTTTTATCCCTGTCTTGGTTGGAGAGTAGGTAGCCGAGCCGTAGCATGGTTGGCCTTGTCACGCGATGTGATAGGATAGAGCGTGCGTCACTGGCTAACACCGTTCGATAGAACGAGACGACGCTCTTATCTTGTCACTTGTCGCGTGATAAAGCCAACCATGCTTCGGCTCGGAAAACCCAGGCGAAACCGGCACGACAACACTTTTATTATTTATTTTTTATTTATTGAGACAGTTAGGTATACAAAGATGTAGTAAATAAATTAAAATGGCATCGTTACACCGTTTGGTTTGTCTCGATGCTAGCGTAGTGAGGTAGTGACTTACATCTAACAAAAAAATAAATTATGATCAATAAGCTTTTTCAGTTATATCTACTAACCTTAACATTTTAATATTTTAACCGCCGTACGTTAGATAATTTACAACGCGGGGGCGGTACGAAAAGGTTAGGGTTACATTCAGCTTAAAGCTTCAAAAGAGTACCCATCACCCAAGGAACCCTACTTATTGTATAATCACCTGTCATCGCGACCATATCGAGTGGCAATATACCTACCAATCAATAAAGTAGGTACAGTTGGACAAACTATGTCATAATACTCAACTAATACGTGGATAGGCAGTGAATGCGGTTATATAATAAATAATTGGTACGTATTTGTACAGTTAAGATAAATGGGAATACTGCTTTGAATTAATGAGAAACGGGGACGTCCTTAGGATATAATCACTTTTCTTTAATGTCTATCATTTTAATTTTGAAAATTTGAGACATGGAACGTATAAAACCTACCTTAAAATATTACAATGCGTACACTGTACAGTCAGCCACGAAACTAAAATAAAATCGGTCAAGTGCGAGTCTGACTCGCGCATCGAGGGTTCCGTACAAAATTTCATACAACATACCCGTCTTGCCCCGCCCATTAATTTTGGAAAAATCTTAACAACGCGTAGTGTAGTTCAGTCATGAGTACCTACAGCGCCGGCATTTTGTTACTAACTTGCGCGACCAAGGAACTCGGAATGTATGTTGGGTTTTCAGCGATAATTCTTTATCATGTGAATTAATTTCGATAATTCTTTTTTTATTTTCTAGAAGGTACTTTCAGAATACTTTCATATGAATTTGAAGGAATAAAATTAAACACAGAAGTATTAAATTACAAACAAAATTAACAAGAAGAAGAATTAAAAAAACGCTAGATACAGGTCTCGTTATACTTTTCCGGTAATATTTACGTTAATATAAATCATATATATTATTTTCAAATTTTTCGCTTGGTTAACTTCGGAGATAATGGGGGCGAGGGGAATGGTATTTTTTTCAACATTTTACTTTATAAATCAAATATTAACCACTATAGAAAAAAAAATTGTTTTAGTTTGTGCAATTCTAGCCTTTTCATATGATACCCCACTTGGCCTACTAACTAGACTTTGAATTTTTGCCCCCCCCCTCTTATCCATCCTTTTTTATAGAAATTAAAAATATATATTGAAATTTTTCATTTTCCATACACGTGGATTAGCTTTATTTATTACTATTCTAAATTTCAAATGGATAGCATTAGTAGTTATTGAGATATTTGACTTTGTGACAGACAGACAGACGGACATAAGGTTTCCGTTTTTATCTTTTTGGTTCGGAACCCTCAAAATAGAGTCGAAAAGTGGTAGACTACTGACACTGTCTGACTGTACCAGAAAATCACACAAACACCGTGTTTGTGTGAACATCCTTCATTTCTCGACCTACTGCCGATTTGTGCAATTGTTCACACCTGTCAGTCTACTCACATACCTACTTAGAAACTGTCACCCAATAATTACTTATGTAACAGTGAAATTGGCACCATGCATATCCATTTGTTTGGTAATATGCAGACAGCGCGCGAGTCGTTCGCGAGATAAACGACCTATCTCTTTCTGTGTAGATACTAATTAGAAAGAGACGGATAATCTACGTACCTCACTAATGGTATTGTGGTAGCCGTGTTAGGCGACTGACACTCTCCAGATTTTGTCTTGCGCTCGCCACGCGCGAGTAAGGTCATAATGTCAAAACTAATATTGTTCCGGCATTAGCTACGTTCAGATAGGTAGATATTTTTTTTTTATCATAGTTTTGTTTGAATACATTCTCTATCGAGCAGTTGGTAAATATAATTTAGTTAGCTACATTTATTAAAGCGCCATCTAGAAATAGTATGTGGAAATGGCCTCAGCATAAGCAACAAAAAGGAACGACGCGACGGCATACACCGCAGTAGTTTGATTGACCGCAAGTGAGTTTACTTAGAATAGTCGTGATTCGTCTACTCGTCATTAGATGTCGCTTTTATCAAAATAAGACGATTTCGGTGTTCAAACCTAAAAATCTTTTGTAAATTATAAGACGATGTTCATTCAAGCTTAAACATTTGTTATTAATTAAAAACTTATGCTGAACAACTCTAATAATTTATGTACAGTGTTAACAGCATAAAACTTCTCAAGATATAAGTACCAGTAAATCAAAATAACTCAGATACAATTTATTTTCATAATGCCTTTTCTATAACAACATTACTATTAATCTCAACTCTATAGTAAGTTCAACTTTAGTTTCGGGATAAAATGGCCCAATTAAATAAGTTTTACTTTTGTTATAAGTAAATTATGAGTTACGGCTTTTTGAATAGTAAATCATCTCGTTAGGTAAAAGTTATGAATGATTGGAGTTTATTGTTCTTTAATTATTTAAGGTAACAGTGCGTGTAGTGTACACTTGACCTTTAGCCCAAAGGATCCTCCTCTACAATGGTATTATACTATTTTTAACAGATGCATTTGTTTTCTTTCGTGCGATTTTAAAACCAAACAAACTCGGCTGTATTTCCTATTATAGTTTGATTACATAACCAATTTTTCCTATATGGGTAGAGGTTAAAACATTTTTAAACCACGAGGTGGCTTACATGCATACGGCCTGCCAGGCGGACACCGAGCCTATGGATGCTGTAGTCACTAGCGACTAGGGTTGTCTGGATTTGTCCTGACATGTCAGGATTTTTGAACTTTTGTGGCCGGATTTGGCAGGATTTTTAGAAATGATCACATTAAATAAATAAAAATTTAATGAATGAAATGATACAACTCCATTACAAGAAATGTCAGGACTTTTAGGGTGATGTCCGGTGTTTTTATTAGGACAGTTCAATTTTCCATATGGCAACCCTACTAGCGACCTATTGTTGATTTGAGGATTTTTTGTGTCAACAACTAGAACCAATCCAGGGCATTCTGTCTTAATACAGAGTTACTCTTAACTCAACGATTGGTTGATTGGCTACTTTCCTAAAATATTATCTATGTATTTAAGTATTTATATCTATTATATATATCGTCGTCTAGTACCTATAACACAAGCCTTATTGAGCTTACTATAGGCCTAGTTCGATTTGTGTAAGAATGTCCCCTAATATTTATTTATTATTTATTTATTATTATTTAATTATTTATTTAGTCCGTCAGTTAGATTATCTAAAAATATTGGACACGCGTGTACTTTTTATTTCGTCAATCAAACAAAAAATGATGAAGATAAAGCCTGTTAAAGTTCCGCGTGACGTCACATTATGCTACTTACACTTTTTAGCATAATGTGACGTCACGCGTAACTTTGACGGGCTATATCTTCATAATTTTTTGTTTAATTGATTAAATAAAAAACACATGTCCAATATTTTTAGATAATCTAACTGATGGACTAAATTGTTTTTTTTTAACCAGGAATGTACCCAATTAGACAATCAGTTCATTTAGGGTAGGTACCCAATCGATATGAAAGGTTTATATATTCTATCAGTCACAAAGTTCTCAGATCCGTTACCAAAAATTGTGCAACTGTACTTAGTATGTATTATTGTTATTATTTATTATGCTGGGCAAAGGCCTCCATCTTTTTCGTCCACATATCCCTGTCCTGGGTCCTCCCACCAGTCTTGGTCAAAGACGTCAAGCTCGTCTTGCCATCTCCTACGTGGTGTACCGCGACGCCTTATTCGGTTCTGTGGGACCCACTTGGTGGTAATTGTAGCCCATAACGCTACTGGCATGCGGCAGACGTGCCCGGCCCAGTCCCATTTAAGTTTGGTTGTGTGGGCTACATCAGCTCTCTGAGTTTTGGAACGCAGTATTGTATTTTTAATGCGATCCGTTAATTTCACGCCCAAAATACTGCGTTCCATGGCTCTCTGGCAAACCTTGAGGACAGATTTCTGAACTTTACAATAGTATGTATTACTTTACAGTATCTCACAGTATTCTTATTCGTCTTTCCAGAGCTACAAAGAGAAAGACGCCGGCAAAGTCGTCCTCTACACAACGACCATGGGCATCGTCCGAAGCACCTACCAGCGCTGCAACCTCGTGAAGAAGATCCTCAGAAACCTCCTCATCAAGTACGAAGAGAGGGATGTTTTCATGAGCACAGAGTACCAGGATGAGATCAGGGATAGGATGAAGAGTGAGCAGATCAGGATACCGCAGCTTTTCTTGGATGGGCAGCATGTCGGGGTAAGTTTTATACTAATACTTGCCGACGACTTCGCCCGCGTGAAGTACCGAGTCAACTTTTATCCACTATTGGGAATTTATTATACTTTTCTCAAACATGCAATTATATATTGACGTTATGCTTATGTGTTGCGAAGTATAAGATTTCGAAGTGCATTATGGAATTTCATTCATCAGTGATGTGTCTCAAGGTAGTTAAATTATATATTTAGGGCGAGGTCGCTATGTTGAATCCTGAGTGAAGCGAAAAATCCGAGCAATCAATCAATTCAGGATTTTCAAGTGGAATATTGAGCGGTAACGCGGTATTCAAGTCTTAACGCCCAAGACGGAAATAATTTTGCCAGCGAGTGACACATACTGCTTTTCAGCTTTTCTGGATAAGTAGCTGGATCAGGGAAGAAAAGTATAACTTTCATACCTTATTTGAGGGCTGGGCAATAATTATATTTTTTTGAATAGCACCAAAATCCATTTGTGGCACTGGCAATAAAGAATAACGGCGTAAACTTGGACTTTTATAATGTCATTGTACTCGTATTTTTCTGCTCCTGCCATAATCATTCCTATATTAGGGATAAAAAAAATTGTTTCAGTATTCTTCACCGTAAGCCATCTTTGATTGGTATTATTATTTAAATTATTGTTTTACACGGGTCTAACGCGATATTTATTTCAGTACCTTTATTTCTGACGTTTCGACACGGAAGAGTTGTCTGTACAACTTGTATGGAAAAAAAATACAGGAAATAATTTATAATTGCTGATTTTTTCTATGTTACGGATATATTATCAATTAAATAATTGCCTAGAGACAACATTCAACAAAATATCAGACGTCATAAAATTATAACCTACTTAATTCGCTCCTGAAAAGTCAGAAATAATATATAGAAATGTATTAATCTTCATTTGGATTCATTTACATTTGCTGTTAAATATTCAAGAAAACATATTAAAAAAAACCGGCCAAGTGCGTGTCGGACCACGCAAAACGAAGGGTTCCGTGCCTATTAAAAAGGTCGTATCGTCACAGAAATTTTACGGCACTTACGTCCTTTTTTTCGAGGAAGGCAGTTTTTCAGCAATATCTCGAAAACCTCTGAACCGATCTCGTTCAAAACAATTTTCGGTGAATGAAATTAATAAGCCCTATGTCCATGAATTTTTCCATATTTTTAAAATACACCGTTCAAAAATTAGAGGGGGGGGACAGAATTTTAGTGACTTTCGGGGCGATTATCTCCGACCCTATTCACTTAATCAAAAAAAATGCTAAGAAACCTTATATTTATTTTGAAAGGCCTATCGATTGATGTGCCACACGAGGGGTCACAATGAAAAAAAAAATTTTGACTTTTAGTTTTATGTATGGAGTGCACCCCTAAAAAATTTTTTTTTTGTCATTTTAATTACAAAACTATGTAGCGGCTAACAAAATACACCTATCCTCAAAATTTTATGCAAATACACCTTATAGTTTTCGAGTAAAATGCCTGTGACATACGGACAGACGGACAGACGGACAGACGGACAGACGGACATGACGAATCTATAAGGGTTCCGTTTTTGCCATTTTGGCTACGGAACCCTAAAAAGACAATGAATGCTTCATTTAAATCTATATATTTCTTCCGGGTGGAAAGTTTTTTGGATTCTGAATAAAGCGTTTTATCCTACTAATATTATAAATGCGAAAGTTTGGATGTTTAGATGTTTGAATGTTTGAATGTTTGGATGTTTAAATGTTTGGATGTTTGTTACTCAATCACGCAAAAATGGCTGAACGGATTAAGATGAATGTTGGTATACATATAATGTACAGCCTGGATTAACATATAAAATACTTATTGTCCCGGGAATCATGTCTTAAGGGGGCGTAAGTTTGTATGGAGCTACGTTATAAACGAGTTCCACGCGGACGAAGTCGCGGGCAGAAGCTAGTAATGAAATAAACAAAAAAAAACGCTATTGTAAATTATCGTTAGTTTTTCCTGGTGAAACTTCTTAGCCCCATTACAATCTAATGCGTTTCATTCGTTGCGGGCTTTAATTAAGCCAATATTAAGAGTCGCCTTACAGAGAGGTCGCCGTAAAGCCCCGGCAATATCACATCATCGTAATGGGGCCTTAGGGTTGCAAGACGTGCAAGTCTCTACATTCTACACACAGGTGTTTTTTTGAAATCGGATAATTGATGGAGATTACCCATTACGTGTGTATTAGATAAATTAAATAAAACTATTGGAACGGATTAACTTGTATATTGTGTATTAAATACATCCCGATCCCGATGAAAGAAGATTAACGAAGAGAGTGTATGTAAAAAGAGTGGAAGGGCAAGTTGGAAGGGGAAGACCTAGGTGAACTTTCTCCGATCAAATTGGAGAAATATTACAAAAAGGCCAGGTCAAAAGTACCCTAAACCGACGAGCATGTATGAGAAATGTTATGAAGGTGAGTGAAGCGAAAGTAGTTTGTCAGGATCGTAGCAAATGGAGATCCGTGATCTCTGCCTACCCCTCTGGGAAAGAGGCGTGATTATATGTATGTATGTAAATACATCCCGATGTTTCGAGCCCCTTTCAGCAGTCGTGATCAAATATTGATACTGAGAAAATGTATAAATTTTCTCTGTCGAAAGTGTAATTACGTGCTAAAATTCGCTCAAAGGCGCTTGGGCAGCTACTCTTTAATACAACACTACACTTTAGTCAATACTTCAGAAACAACGATTTATTAAAAAAAATACTACCTCGGTGGCGAACGAGCTAATAAGCAAGGCCCGCCTGATGGTAAGCGGACGCCGTTGCCTATGAACGCTCCTTGTATAAGGATCGATAGTATCAACGATTTTGAGTAAGATAAACTCAAAAAAATCGAATTCTGAAAAAAAGTTCATGTACACTTTTTTTTAAAAACGCTCTCTTACATTGTGCTATTTCCGTGACCTGGCTAAAATGCCGTCAGAAAATTGTCTCTGTCACATTTATAAACGTTTCAGTTTACAAACGGTCAAAACAAGTCTTAAGAACAAAAAAAATAATAGTGACAACCCTGGTGTTTCACGATATTACTTGGTCCGTAATGGCAGGTAACGTTCTCCAGCGCATTGCTCGCCACTAGCCTCCGCAATTGACTTTACTGCAGCACATCTGCCAGGGCTGGCGCATACTAATGTTGGAAAAATATTTTTGTACAAAATTTAATTTAAATTATTTGTAAATTTTCTTAGGATTGTTTCTGCTAGTTACCAGACTAATGGTATTGGATCTGCAGGTCACAACTACATGTTATAAGTGATCGTTTCTTGTATATAGGTCAATCAACTATTACCTATTCATTGTTACCTCATTCATTGTTGGCCCATAGAAAGGAGTTAAAAAGGCAATAAAACCACACATTAAGCTTAAGCTAAACGTCCCAGTGCCCAACACTGGCCTAATACATGACATTTTCGATCTTATGATAAAACAATAGGTAAACTATTAGGCATTCTCGCGCAACGCATCAGCATTGCAATTCAGGGAGGAAATGCCGCCAGCATCCTCGGTCCTCGGTACAATGCCTCGAGGGCCTTTTTTAGATTTAACTTGGTTTTAATTTATCTTAGTTAATGTTAATTATAATCTTGTATTCACTTTTAATAAATATTAGGCATTAAGTTGTCAAGCATTGGGACTTTATATAGGGTAAATCGTTAGTAGCTGGCCACCGTTCAATAAGGCCACCTCATACTAAAAATGAACTCTATTCACTGATAATGGAATTCATTTTAGTACAAGGTTTCAATTACTGGCCACGTCATACTAAATTGAATTCTGTTTGTAGGGGAACAGAGTTCATTTTTAGTATGAGGGGGGCCAGATATTGAAGGCCAGCTACTGGTGATTTACCAATCATAGTTTTAAAAAGTGACGCAGGACACGTAATCATAGTAACTAGCGACAGAAAAGGCTTTAATCGCCCATACATATTGCTAATATTATGATATTTATCTGCTTTCCCTTAAGGTTGACTGAGCGTTTTTCAAAAAAACTGTACATGAACATTTTTTTTCAGATTTCGTTTTTTTTTGTTTTTCTTACTCAGAATCGTTGATACTATCGATCCCCGTACAGGAAAAAAAGTGTCCCCGGATTTACTATGTAAGTTTTTTCTTCCAGTGCGTCACGACCATATAAATAAAAAAAGACAGCATACAAAAGTGTGACGATCTGGAATGGAATATTTTGGACACTTTTTTTCTTGTATGAGGATCGATAGTAGGTATCAACGATTCTGAGTAAGAAAAACCCAAAAAAAACGAATTCTGAAAAAAAAAGTTTATGTACACTTTTTTTGAAAAACCCTCGACTGGTAGAGAATGCATTAAGTTCGCCTTTTGTACCATAAATATTAAATAAATAAATACATGCTACAATGACCAAAATTATGCTGTAGCGTTCTGATATTACAGGACACCAAATCCATTTATGTTTCAGTGACCCATAGCGATTTAGCTACTTACGTGTACTTATATTTTTTAATAAGTAGATTACGTCAGTGGTTCAATCAATTACAGAACACATTCAGGCCTGCAGTCCACCTCTAAAGCCTAAATTGAATCGTTCTTGATCCTGGCAAAGCCTGTCGGTACCAATTGTATGGTCTCGATCGATACTGATACCGCCTGTTGAGCACCACGTGCCTGCCCTGTTAATGTTACAGCACACGAGAACATGGGAACTGTGGAGACTAACCCTAGAAAACATTTTGTTGAAATTATTACGTCATCGGCTGCTCGGTGACTCTTTGGGGGAGGCCTATGTCCAGCAGCGAACGTCTTTCGGCTGATATAATGACGATAATGAACACGTCATTCTTAGGAAGACTGTATTCGAGCGGTAGGGCACGCGACTTTGAATATTGAGGTCGTGGGTTTAAAATGTATACGAGTATCATTTGATATTTATACCTGTAGCTTTTCGGTGAAGGGAAACATCGTTAGGAAATATTTGTTAGTTAGCTAGTTCCTCTGGGTTGGAAAGTCAGATGACAGTCGCTTTTGTAAAACTAGTGCCTACACCAAAGGTGACCAAAGCGGACCTTGGGCCCCTTTAGGGTACAACCGCGAAAAACGATGATGATTACGGATAGACCCTCGGGCCTTGATTGACCCTGGTAAAGCCCATGTATCTACTAATTTTCTAGTACATATAGTTTACCTCATCTATACGCGCGTCACAGCCATGCAAATCAAACTAAAGACCGCGCAAGAACTGCATCGCGCGCGGGGGCGACTTCTCCATTTTTTTTTAATATTTTTAAATGTTCGTATAGATTCGATAGTCAACTGGTATTTTTATTTCCTCAATATAATATCGCTTTATGCAAATAAATAATGTGGTTTGGAGTTGCAGTTACGACGTGCAACTCCAAACCACAGACTACTAAAAAGATACTATGAACAAAAACATATAGAAACCTCACATTTTGTATACAACGAAAACTTGTTTTTGGATTTGCTATTCTGACGTCACTCACGGAAAACAAAATGGCGGTCGGCGTTTTCGGTCACGTAACATATATATAATAAAACTACGATTTTAATTTTCTAAATAAAAATAAGTCGCATGTGTTTATAACAAAATAGTGTAATATTCGTATGTCTTTGATCATTTAATTTTGAAATATGAAAATACCCTATTGGAACACCTAGATAGAAACGGCTAGCTTGCGCTATTATAGCCGTGCTGTGTTCCAGGAACGCTTGAGGACGACAATTTATGGTGACTCTGCAGATTCACGTTTAATATTCTTCTTAAAAATACGAAATTAAGTGAATCCCTGACAATATTTTATAGATCAGAGAACACAACTAAAAATAGTACTTACTTACGATGTGTACTAGCTCGTGGTTTTATTTAAACTCTCTCAATTTATAACATCTACTCTATTCATTGCCGAAGCCCATTTTACAAAGCCACACACACATGGAACGGGTGGACATCACACAATCAGATGCTTACGCGGTAAGCTTAGCTGACCTGAGATATTAAGAAATATTAAGTGCTTCTTTGTTCATTTGTTTATGGGTCCCACAGGCTGGAAGATGCAAAAGTCGTCTTTCCTGTGGTCAATAGTTAACACTTTTTTTACGTGTATAGTAGGGGAAATGTATAAACGCACCACCGTAGAACCCTATCGCAATAAGGTGACATATCACTCGAATATGAGTGAATGACGGCGGCCTGACAATTGTGACCTTAGAGGTACTGTACGCACACAAATCTGTCTTTTTTCCAAAATTGTTTTTTTTTAATTACCAAAAACTGAATCGAAAGAAATGTAAAGGAGAACAGCCGTTTTTGAGCAAGGTGAAACGGAAAACTTCTTTTGCTTTGCTCGCTCGTTTAATAAAAGGAGACGCGTAATTAAGAGTAGAAGATTGAATTTTTTTTTTCTATAAGAGCACAGTGTTATGTTGTTACAAGGTAGGGGCTTCCTATTAAGAATGCAATATCTGCATCAGGAAGCCCCGCTCCTCTGTAGCGACAATTTGTTATATTTATGACAGAAAAAAGGACAATTTTGATAAAAAGATACTTGATTTGAATCTTAGTACTAAAAGAAAAAAAGATAAGAATAATACGAAAAAGATAAGAGAAGATAAGATTGCCTGTTTATTCAAAGCGTAGGAAAATATAGGCGCCATCGCCTAAACATAAATATCTGTAGGTATAAGCATCTTCTAGAGCTCTGGCGACCTTACTCATCGTCAGGAAAACAAGACCATATACCCACAGAACACAACACCACATAAGGTACCCACAGACAGCTTTGCTTAGTTTAGGATTAGGTAAAATTTTGTACGTACTTAAAGTTCCGCAAATATTTTTATTTTTTTACTAATATATTGCGACTAGGGCTGCAGCTATTAATTCCATACTAAATACTGTAAGAAAAATATGGTGAATCTATCGCCTTGTTTGTTTAGGATCCAGACTTGTTATTATTATCGTCTGTGTCCATATCGATCAGTTAGATAATTGCTAGCATAAATTTGGAAAAAAATATTCTTATTCATATTTGAAGACCATTACATATACATCACATTTAATTTTGTACCTTGAAGCCTAGAGGAGAGACTTTGTCTCCTTTTGGGTCTTCTATCGCTTGTATGTATAATAGGTTGCACTCAGAAGATCTGTTCAAAATTATGCTAACGCAGATCTGTTCAAACATATGCAGCTTACCGTCGGCTGGTTATTCACCCTCAAACCCTAGAACCTTAAGGCCGTGGTTTGGACGCCAGCGGACAGAGGGGCGGCGAGCGGCTGTTCATACATTCGAACGAGTTCAATATATGCTGGGCACTCGCTGACAGCCCCGCTGCTCGCTGGCGTCCAGACCGCGGCCTAAATAAAGGTTTTCCCGAGGGACTAAGTATGAAGGGTTCTTCAAAAAATGGGTGTACGGTTCTTAAAGGGTCGGCAACTGACATGTTACACCCCAGCACGGCTATCACAAGACTGCGCGCGAGCTCTCTCGATTTTTCTCGCACTATCCGTCTCTCTTATTAGAAAACTTAGAAAGAGAGGTATAGTGCGAGAAAAATCGAGACAGCTCGCGCGCCGTGTTGTGATAGCCATGCTGGAGTTGCAAGAGTCAGGCCGTACTCTCGTTTGCCAAAAAAAATACTCAGAATCCTGCCCGTAACAAGGTTGTCAGCTTAACATTTCAGCAGGATGATTTGTGAAACATTATAAATTACATTAATAATTAACTTGTCACAATGCAATTAAAATCCAGCGATATTCTAGACACGCAGCGTGTCCAGCCAAGTTCAAAGCCAAAAGGAACTGGCGATGCAGCAGCCGTGTGTGTGGTTTTACATAGGTACAAGATATATTTGGATAATCAACTTATCATCTTTAAATGTTATATTGAGTAAATGTTTAAATATTGTAAGGTATCTTATTCTTCGAAAAAATTGGCTTTCTAGTAAAAACTAGCCAAGTCAAGTCTTGAGCATCAATTTATTCTAAGATATCTGCTTTCTGTAAATAATTCGAGTGTTCCAATTAAAGAAGTTATACTTTTACATTGTTGTAGAAGAAAAAAAAAATTTTTTTTACTGAACTTGACACCCAGTTAGATCTCAATTCTTTTGTCGGCGAAGTTGCCAACCACTCATATTCTTATTATTGAACTTGGCTCCCATTGTCACATTTATGTTTTGGTGGGATCGGTATTAACGCTTGCACTGTCATTTTGGGGAATCCCTCGTTTACTTTCAAAATCTCTTATCTCTTTAGATGCCTTTCAACTTTAAACCATATCATCAAAATTGTAAGGTTGCGTTTACAATGACCGTAAAATAAAGATTACATGACCGTAAAACAATGAAGTATCGCCTGTGACAAGTAGAACGTGTCTGTGTTCGAAATGTTCGTATTCGAAGCACGTGATGGTTGGAAATGGGTTAATCCCGGATTAAAGCATACAAAAACATTTGCAAATATATTACTGGGAGATCTATTAAAGAATTGATTTAAAATTGAATATTATTCGTATTGGTACATGCAGTGGGGGAATTAGTGGCAGCAATGTAAGGAGCAGTCTGCACTTTTGTCTCAGGCAACGCCGCTTAGCACGATTGTTCCTTGAGCAGGCCTTTGTAACGTTATGAAAAAATGATATTATAACGATATAATACCGTTATTTGTTGAACAATCTATATAAATTTTAACACTAACGGAATTGTATTTTATTTTTTAATATCGCTTTTTTCATAAGCTTACAAAGGCCTGTCCTTGGGTCAAACTAAGCTGATGTAGATTGACAAAAAGAGGGCGGGAAAGGGCCACCTCTGGAGGTCCGGTCTCTGCTATATTTCTGCCTACCCACTACTAGGTCAAGTTTAATTTTCGTATAATTTAGGAATGACGCATTCATTTATGAATTTAATTGTATACCGCTTTATACAAAAATCAGAATTAAATGCAAATTTCTAATATTATCATAAAAAAAAGTTTGTTATTTTACCTTTCACGGTCGTACTATAGCGTTTTTTGTTATTAAAATACTGTAATAAAGCTCATTTAACTGACATTATAAAACGTGTCACTTGAAAGGCAAATCTCAAGGGAAAACTAGATGAACAAAAAAATCGCGCGATGTAACAGTTTTCCAAGGCGCCGCCTGTGTGTGCGGTGGGGTATCGTATGTGGGTCGTTCTTCTTTTTTACCGACAATGAACCGAGGTTTTTCTGTTTTTTTGGTTTTTGAACTATCGAAAATTGTGGTTTTGAAGTGCGATTTAAAAAAAAATGCATAGGTTTCTTCATTAGAACTAATTAAAGTTTCCTTTCTGGCCAATATAAATATTTATTTACGGTTGGTTTCTAAAAAAAAAACATGTGACAAAGTGGACTCTTTCAGTGGGGACAACATTTTCGTTTACCACTCTGTCACGGCATTCTACGAAAAATAAAAACATTTAAAAAAATGCTAGTTAGAGAAAGTGAAATATTAAATATCACTAATTAATAAAATAATATGGACGTTCATTTGAACATTATAAAACCGTAAACATCATTACTCAAATGAGATGCCGTAATAAGACGAAGGACAGGCTATTGTCGGTCGAAAAGAAGAACGACCCATGTATCAGCCCAGCTAACACGATAGGTTTTATCGTTACATTTTATGGCGAAAATGAACGTCGCGTAAAACGTGATGATAAAACCTATCGTGCTAGGGCCTCAGGTAACTATACAAATTGCATAGGTAGGTACTTGGTTTAGATAAATTTAAGATATTTTTGGTAGGTATGACACAGATCTAAACAAAGTGTTGAAATTACTAATTTAGATTTTCTATAAAATTGGTGATAAAAAAACTTATAAAGTTGGTGTAAACAACACGTTTCCAAATTCCACACCTTTCCCATTAATATCACTAAAAACGACGCCCGTTTAGCAAACAAATCATTTTAATCACGGCAACCATTTTACGTTGGACCTTATTCATTCCTCGGTCCTCCCAACACAGGGGGCAGAGGTTGTGGTCATAATGGTAACATAGCTCGTTATTCTAAAAGGTTTAAGCGCGAAGGAGTTTAGGTAGACGTGTATCGTTTACTAGTTAAGTAATAGTAGGTCGCCACAGACATTAAAATAGACAATTTTTATTTGATTTTTATTTGAAACTAGCTGCCCGCACTTTGCAAAGAACGCAGGCAAATCAGGCAATGTAGCCAATGATTATCCACTCTGTACAAATACACGGGTGAAAGAAATTTGGAAATCGGATAAGTGGTTGCGGGTATTAATGCACATACAAACTACCTTTCCTAATATTAGTATCTTTAAGAATCAATTTGTCAGCATGTTGCCGTCGACGGATACGTCTGGGAGGACATCATTATAATCAATATTAGTAAAAATTAGTATAAAAAACCGGACAAGTGCGAGTTCAACTCGAGTGTTGAAGGTTCCGTAAAATATTGGGGATTTTAGAATTTCCCCTTTACTTTGAATACTCAAACTTCTTATAGGTTTTCCTGTAATCTTTAGGCAAGGAACTATTTTCCATATTTTTTACAGAATTTTAAGCCTAGTAGTTTCGGAGATAAGGGGGGAAATGGTCAATTTTCGTCTTTTTTCCTAAATTACTTCAAATCTGTTTTAGCTAAAATATTTTAAAAAAAACTGAGATGCTTACAACAATGCCTTTCATTTGATATGTCACACAATACGGCTTTTTTTTTTACCTCCCTTGTTCAGAATTCATTAATTTTCTTTACGCGTCCATCTTTGGGTCACCAATTTACATATTTATACCAAAATTTCAACTCAATCGGTCCTGTAGTTTCGGAGCAAATTGGCTGTGACAGACGGACAGACAGACGCACGAGTGATCCTATACGGGTTCCGTTTTTTCCGTTTGAGGTACGGAACCCTAAAAAGTAAATGAAGATAAAACATCATGTAATTTTTATAATGCGATTGCTTACAAACGAGTGTTACATGCTAGTTAGCTTATTGGAGACTTGGAGAGTCATAAAGGTTGACGCACACTTGTCGCCCCGGCCCCCGAAAAACAAAATAAAGTTAATATAACTATTGTACAGGTTAAAAGTAATCGCAAGCTTAGTAAAAAGTAAATAAATATAAGTAAATGCTGCAATGCTGCTGTGTAATGCTGTGTGTTGTGTTGTGTCACGAACAAAGGTTTGTTTGATTCTTGATTCTAAATGTAAAACTACTAGCTTCCGCCCGCGGGGACCCGAGATAAAAACTATCCTATATTTTAATCCAAGCTATAATCTATCTTCGTGGAAAATTTCATCTAAATCGGTTGAGCCGTTTAAGCGTGATTGAGTAACAAACATCCAAACTTTTGCATTTATAATATTATAGTAGAATAAGTTGAAATCTAAAATGAGCCCACATGCAAAGTACCGAAGATGCTGGTTGCATTTCCTCGCTGAATTACAATACATATTAATTTAGAGATGGGTAGAGGTGGGTAAATACCGGATAAGTACCCGACAGTTAGCCATCCCTACCCATCTCTACATATTATGCGTTGAGCGCGGAAGATGCCAGCTCTCCTGCACGGCTATCACAAGACGGCGCGCGAGCTCTCTCGATTTTTCTCGCACTATCCGTCTCTCTTATTAGAAAACTTAGAAAGAGAGGTATAGTGCGAGAAAAATCGAGAGAATTCGCGCGCCGGCTTGTGATAGCCTTGCTGGGCTGTTATTCTTCGCCTAACGAAACTAGACCTCTACCAACGTTTAGTTACTACGCATTGCGGCGTCAAGATATATTTGTGGGTGAGCGTTGGGATCAGCTTAAAACAAGTTAGAGAACAGCGGGGCTGTCCACAGTGACGTCGTCTAACCGTCGGTACAATAGGGGTGTAGACTAAGATTTTTTTACGATGCCATTCGTACCAGTTTTTGGAGAGGAACAAATGTTTGTATGGGAATAACTACAATTAAAGAACATAAAATATCAAAAAAATAAAAAAGATTCCAAAGATTGACCTCGCTGGCGGCAGCCTGAAACGCTTCATAATACTAATTGACATAAAAGTATGACGTCATATCTGCTACTTGTACTATTCGTTGTATGGAAAATCGAGTAAATTGCTGTTCCGGTCGCGAAATACTGCGTTTAGATCCATAGTCGTTAAAAAAATTGTTTCTATAAAAGCGTAAGGATTCTATTGGTAGCCTTAAATTTACTCTTGAACAATTCAAAAATTGTTTTTTTTTTTAATTTTTGTATGATTTTAATTATATTTTTTTATTTATACTTGATTACAATAATTTGATGGTTTACTATCCATTTAGCAACACTACGATATCAATTTTAACATTGCCCCACGCACCGAGGGTGTCGAGACCATAAGCAACAAAGTGATGATTTACTCTTTTATTCTGTTTTATCTCCGAGTACATTTTGTCAAAAAACAATGTTTCCACCGTCACGCACTGAAATACAGAATTGGAATTGAATGGTTGGTTGTATATAGACATATTGCATAACACCAAGCATTTGAAATTTAAGTAAGCACAGGTGTGTCGCTGTGAATCCTGATAATGGGTTTCCTTCTGATACGCCTACTACAGTCTATTTCGAAACCGGATTTTCCTTCAAAGCCTGGGTGCTCACGTGTCCTACATATTTCGCCTAATAACCTGAGTCCAATAAGTTAGGTTATATATTTAAAATAAATAAAATAAAAATAAAATGCATTCATGTATTACGGGCAACTTTGATCCATAGATTGTTAATACTACAGGACTTAACTATGTTAGGACTTAAAACCTAAATGTAGAGAGGACCAGTGCTTTAGTAGGCTACCGTCCCTTCTAGGGTTGCCAACCGTACTATATTATATAGTATTGTACTATATTTTGACTCTTTGTACTATATACTGTTGAAGAACTCTTTGTACTAGGTATATACGCAAAAATACTATATATTGGGGGCCCCCACGAAGTGCTTCAAATTGCCCAGGTTTCAATTCATCATCATCATATCAGCAGAAAGACGTCCACTGCTGGACATAGGCCTCCCCCAAAGAGTGCCAAAGTGACCGGTCCTGCGCCACCCGCATCCAGCGGCGAGTGATTAGATCTCTACCCCGAAATCGTTAATTCCGCGTAGCAAACTTTCCATTCGCATTTTTCCCCACTCTAACTTTTACCCATTCTCATTTTTTATCATTCATAAATAATGACAGTGTCATAATTTCCTATTAGCGTACTTATCTGATCCTTTTGTTTATCATTCGCGAATATTACCAGAATCATAATTTCCTAATAGCGTACTTATCCGATACTTTTGTTTATAATTCACTTCGGGACGACCCCTTCGGGCCGTTTCGGAGCCAGCTTTCGGAGCCAGCTACCGTATGGGAATTTAAGGATAGGTTCGTTAGGTATCTTCAGATTCCTCGACCTCCTATTAATGTATGGTCTCCTGGTACACCGACAGTTTTGACGGAGCCCCGCTCTGCGGGGCTCCTATTCCTGGTCTGTTTGCCCTTCGGGCATCTGAAGATACCTAACGAACCTAACCTACTAAGAAGTCAAATATGAACAGTGAAAAAGAAGCGACTAGGAAACTTTTCCTATAGAAAAAATATCGTTTAAGAATTAGAAATATTGTGATAAATATCGTTTGGCCATATTTGAGAATGAGGAAGCAAGCAAATGAGAAAAAAAGTGGCGGGTAGAAGTTAGAGTGGGGAAAAATGCGAATGGAAAGTTTGCTACGTGGAATTAATGATTTCGGGGAAGAGATCTAATCACTCCTATATTTTTGTCAGTTTTTTCTTTATATCTTCCCAAAAAAAAAGGCAACCCTGGTCAAATCTATCGGGCGCCAAGTTAGGGACTGTGGCGACTGGCGCGCACCCTGCGCTTCAAAATATTACCCTACCCACTACGGTTGTCCTAATGTCGTCAACCCATACAGCTGGTTGATACCCGATAAAATAATACAGGTTCGGTCGACGTCAAAGGTTACACTTTTGCACGTTATTCCATTACAATAAGGCGAAAAATATTTATATAAGTCTTTGGCGTCGACTGAACAATTAAACAGAGGGCTTTTTGAAGTTGGCTCAATATTCAGCCACCCGAACCGTCCTTGTTGAAAACTGCGGACCTTTGAATTATAATTTCTAAAGAGGATTTTCTACAGTACTTACTCCTTATCGTCACGAGGAAAGTTATAATAAAGTGTCTAAACAAACTCGAGTCGCTGGAATATCAACTTTGTTTATTTCCAAGTTAAGTTTAATATATTTTAAGGCGGTTAACCAGTTACTAACTAATAATAATAACAAGTTTTACGGGGACGAAGTCGTGGGCAAAAGCTAGTATTGTATATATTGAGGACAGTTGAGTAGGATTATCCTTAAAGCCAAGTTAGGTATTAGAATTATTCTACGCTGGCTGCGAATTTAACACAGCATAATTATGTTTTGGTAATTAACATATTATATTGCCTTTTCACGGCTAACCTACTCAACCAATTGTGGTTAAAATTTGATATGTAGAAAGCACTATAAATATATTAAGCTAATTTATTTTTGGATATCCACCCCCTTTTTTTTGGGGGGGGGGGGGGGGAAATGCGTTACGCATACCACCCGGGTGCAGGGGGTGACCCGAGTGGTTATGTGGGACTCCCGTATGGGCTAATGAGACCCACGGTGTACCCACTAAAAACCCCCCCACTTGCCGCCTCGCCGCCATTTGGCGAGGTCACGGGAACGCTTGCGCACGCATCCGCGACACCGTTGGCGGCAGCCGCCCACAAGCGGCTCCTTCGCAGATGCCCGAGGGCCCTCCACGAGAGGCACGCCAGATGTTGCGGCGCGCCTGCCTCCTCGATCTCCACCAGTTTAGTAGCGGACCAAAGGATATCCACCCCTGGTTGAAGGGGAAATGACACGTTACAGACCCACTCCACTCTTGCGCAGCCACAATCACGGCTAGTATCCATACTGTCTAATCCTACTAATATGATAAACGTGAAAGTTTGGATGGATGGATGTACGTTCCACTATCTCAAAAACTACTAGACGAATTTATATGAAACTTTTCAGTTATTTACCTTATATATCAGAATAGGACATAGGCTATCATTTATGTCAAATTTCATCCCTTTTGGGGACGGGAAAAGTTGTTCAGTATGACCATCTTATTTGCTTTTGGTCTTCTTGTTCCACGACCCCTAAATCACCCTGTATACTCAACAGCCTGCCCTCTGACATCAGGCTGGAAGACAATAAAGCAAGTCTTGGTAAGAAGCTGCATAGTTACCTTGTTAAACGTATAAAATAATTTATTGTACCTAAAGATGTAGATTCTTAATATAAATAGAAGAGAGTAGAGACTGCTCGATCCCACAGTCAAACAGTGCAAACGGTTTTGTGGGACTCTGTAATAGTTTATGCTGTATTATTATTTCTTAATAAATAAATAAATAAAATAAAAATAATAAAACGAATCAAAAGGTCGTGGGTTCAAATATGTTCCAATACGTTTTTTGAATAGACCCCAAGTTTTCCTAGACACCCTGCCATGTTACAAGTGTGGAAGTGTGAATACTGTGAAGTCAACAATATATTGACGTTTATGTAACTGACGCAGATAGATAAACGTACGTATCTACTAAACTTACTGAAGATTTTCTTCGTTGACTGAACAATGAGGCGATTTGTTCAACAGTTAATATGTGAAACTAACAGAGATAGTCACTTTCTTATTCTTCAGTACAAAGGTGACATAAACACTAAGACTACTTCAATTCGGAGTATATTTTTGTCCCTTTTGCGGTGGAAATTGCGGGCTGCTGGGGTGCTGACGCGACGGCTTAGGCAAAAGGGAGAGGACCGCCGCTCCGAATCGTTTCTATAGTCTGGACGTTTAGGTATTTAAAAAATGTAAACAAAAAAAACCACGTGACTTGATCATTCAGCCAATAAGATAATACCGCAGATACAAAAGGTTGCTATGATCGGTTGAATGACCGAGTCACGTGGTTTTTTTGTTTACGTTTTTTTTAAATACCTAAACGTCCAGACTATAGCCATCCAGCGGGGTAATACCGTGAGCGTTATGGGTACTTTTGCACCGGAAGCGATAACGAACGGGTTTGACTAGTTGACGTGTTACTAGTTTATAATATAGTAATAAAACGACCGGCTAGCCTAGTGGGTAGTAACGCTGCCTACAGAGCTGAAGGTCCTGGGTTCGAATCCCGGTAAGGGCAAATATTTGTGTGATGAGCTTGAACATTTGTTCCTGAGTCTTGGATGTTTTCTATGTATCTAAGTATTTGTATCTATTAAATATATCGTCGTCTAGTACCCATAACACAAGCCTTATTGAGCTTACTATGGGTCTAGGTCCATTTGTGTAAGATTGTCCTCTAATATTTATTTATTTATAAAACGTATATTTCGACACTCCTAAGGGAATCAGAATTTATAGGATACTTTTCGTTGACCTAGAACTATGAAATTTGGCTAATAATATCGTCATACTACAAGTACCGGAAAAAATATGAAAACTGTACATTAGTAATTTTGTACGAAACCCTCGGCGGGCGAGTCCGACTCGCATTTGACCGGTTTTTTTTTTGATAATACTCGACCAGCGTTCGGCGAACTTTTAGCAGCCAAGGGCCACATAGTAATTAACGAAATTGAAAGGGTTGTTGTTGTTGATTTATCAGGGAAAAGGTGTACAGTCAAGAGCAAAAGTAAGTTATCACTTTTGTACCTTATTCCATTGCGATAAGGTGAAAAAATGATAACCTACTTTTGCTGTTGACTATACATTACAAAACAGCCAGGGAGGCTCGCGGGCCGCCAGTTGCCGACCGCTGACATCGTTGACAGAGACACTATCAACATCAACTAGGCCAAAGTAATCTTTTATTTTCTTCTCAACGGGCGAGACATATTGTTTTCTATCATTTTCCCGGACTAAACAATAGTTTACTGATTGCAAACTAAGCCTGTGAACACACTGAACCAATTCTAACATTAGTCTTTCAAAACTACCTACTAGATATGATAGGTATGTGGTAGATCTCAGAGTAAAGCCTTAGTTAGGTACGAGGACGATGACTGCTGGAAAGAAGACTTGGACTCCAGAGATTGGGTTTTATTACATTTGCTTTATAAAACACTACAAATTTATTTTTCACGCCACTGCTCGGAAATGTGGCAAAAGATGGTCAGAATTGAGGCTTCAAAGCTGGGGTTAGTTGGACGTCGCACGAACAGGCCATCTATGACTTCAAACTGTCCAACAATGTTATTGTTGGACAGTTTGAACAGCAATCGACTAATCACAGGGCACCGCGCGCGGTCGGCCGGCGTGCGTGCGCCCGTTCGTCCTCCGCGCCGGGCGCGAGGCAAGCAAGCCTGTTTAGTATTATGATCTTCAATTAGATACTTAATTTTGATTTAAAATTATAATTATTTGCAATTTCCTCGCAGTAGGCGTGAAAAGCACTATGTTAAGCCTCGGCCGAAAGGGCAATAGGTGGACTCGTACTTTCGAGGGCCTCCGCTACGCGTCGGCCGACGAACTAACTCGTCCATCTATTGCTTACTTTCTAGCCTCTTCAACAATGTACTATATTTATTAATTATTTAATTTGTTTACATGGCATTACAGCGAACCAATACGCCGAGAAACCAGATTACTTAAATTTGTAGGTACACTACAACCATACAACTTTCTAACAAATGGGAACACGCCAAGTTAACAAAATTGGGAACACAAACCCAGGAAAATTTTATGCGTATACGGTGGACTGCCTACAATTATCCATCGCCTCACAAAATCTCAAACATTCCCGGCACACGGCTACCCATCGCCACGCGACTCCCGCTACGGATTGCAGTAGTAGCATGACCATACAAATTGTTTATCTTACAGCTTATTCAATCAGCTATTTAAATTTAAATATAGCTGTTCTTTTTGTATACCCAACCCGCGTAAACTTCAAACCTCTAAAATACCTACCCAATTTACGAAATTGGAACATATATGAAGGTCAATTGTGTAATTTTTCGAGCTTCTATCAACTGTCATTTTATTAAAGTGAAAATGACAGTTGAAACGCCCCCACGCCCGTTCGAAATTTTACGAAATTGGCTTATTTGTCCTGCAGCATCTTCAACTAATGTTTCAGATACCAGGGTCCGGTTTTTGCCTCTCACGAATTGGAGTAGGAACTAGTTTTTGCGCAAGTGACCATTATACCATAAAACCTAGAGAAGAAACTAGATTCCGTTAGTATTCTATCTAAGCTGTTACGCACAGTAATAATGATACCTTATTGACTCATTTTCGAAACAAAAACACATTCTATCATAGTCATGATGACACTCATTACTCATATAGTATACATATAGTGAAAATGCTCTTACAGCCAATATTTGTCAGCTGTCATCCCCAGTACAACGTATGTCATCATATGTCATCATTGACGTTTATTGTACCGTGATGACGGCTGTCAAATATCGGCTGTAAAAAATCTAATTACAGAAACTTATATGCAGAGGGCATAGTCACGCTTCTCTGCACTTGACTCTACAATTTTTTGAGTCTGTCCCCTTTATGTTGTGTTCTTTCAGTGTCATCTTGCCCCTTAATGGCCTCACTGAAAATCAGCGTCACAGAGCGCGTTTTGCGGCTCGCTCCGTGACACCAAGCTGAGTGAGGACCCTTTAGTGTAATGGAAATTATACTGTATAAGCCCACTGCTCTTTTTTCCACTTTGTTTAGATTTAAGAAAGTTAATGTTGCTTATATTTGTATATTTTTTTTTTTACGCTAATAAATTATTTTCTTCTTCTTCTTCTTCTTCTTCAATGAGCAATATAAGCTATTGATGAATATTTATGACGTTTTCCTCAAGATGAGGCTGTGTATGATAATAGATCAATAAGTAAATGAGCTATATACATATTCTTATCACCTTACCTATATAGTCTCGATGGCACACTGAGTCAACTTTCCTCCATTTCTCTTAAGAAAGTCCGTCCAACGACAAGTTTTTGTGATGGCTCGGCACGTCTCATTGAGTGAAAATAGTCAGCGATACTAGAAATGACAAAGCTTAGGTTAATTTTGACAAAAATATCTTGTAAATGTATGAATATGCATTGAAGTTTAATGAAGCGTTTGAAAAATGAATAAAAAACATTATGTAACACCTGTAGAGGTGCAAGCGTCCAAAGGCTGCGGTGACCGCTTGCGCTCAGGCGAGAGGACGTGTTGTATAAAAAAAGAACGTATAGTATTTAAAAAAACCGGACACGTGCGAGTTCAACTCGCGTGGTGAGGGTTCCGTATAAAATGCCTATTCTCTAAGCATTAGGCGCTCCATACAAAATACACAAAAATATTGAGAATTTTCCCGTTATTTTGAATACTCAAACTTCTTATAGGTTTTCCTGTAATCTTTAGGCAAGGAACTATTTTCCATATTTTTTTCAGAATTTTAAGCCTAGTAGTTTCGGAGATAAGGGGGGGGGGCATGGTCAATTTTCGTCTTTTTTTCTAAATTACTTCAAATCTGTTTTTGCTAAATATATTTAAAAAAAAATATCTGACATGCTTACAACAATGAAAGGGCATTTGATATGTCACACAAAACACTTTACGAAACTTTTTTTTTTATTTGTCCAGTTTACCCCCCAAAAGTGGCCCCTTTGTTCAGAATTCATTAATTTACTTTACGCGTCCATCTTTGGGTCACCAATTTACATAATGTGTACCAAATTTCAACTCAATCGGTCCAGTAGTTTTGGAGCAAATCGGCTGTGACAGACGGACAGACAGACAACCGAGTGATCCTATAAGGGTACCTACCGTTTTTTTCCTTTTGAGGTACCGGAACCCTAAAAATGAGTTGAACTATCTATATCATTGTTAAATCTCACGAAGTATTTCATACCCACGACCCAAGTTGTAATTATAATCAAATATCTAGTCACAATTTAATCCCAGTGTACACGTAGCCTAAGGAAACTCACAAATTTTTCGAATATATCTCGACAATGGGATATGTGAGAGAGTCATGGGAGTTTTTGTATGAATACCATTATTAACTATCGTTTCTAAGGAGATTGTGGTTCCTCAATGTCATCGTCAAGAGTTGTTTTCGCAATAATTACGTAATAAACAATGTTTTTAATATAACCATTTGTTTATTGATCTAAGTGTGTCTTCGTAATCTTATTAATTAATTTTAGTCGTATAAAAAATCATAAAATATTTTTTAGACAAATTTTACTCATACATTCCCTGCCAAGAATCGCTACGCGCTACGCTCGTAGCTGATCCCGTGGTTTTCCCGTATGGAGCGGAAAGTAACTACGCCGTAGGCGCCCGCTAGGCTCCTGATAGTGAAAGTGTTACACGAACAATATTTGCAAGATTACATTTTTACTTGTCATTTACCAATATCACTCCCGAAATTTGATCCCCCAGTTGACAGTAAGCTCAGTGAAATTTGCTACCGCGAATTGTCGGACCCGGGCTAATTTTTTCCCACTCGTGTCTGTCGCTTTCCCACCATCGCATGCGCCCCGTTCCCCGCTCCGACCAATCACAGTGCACAATTGGGCAACCTCATGTCAAATATATGGGGTACGGCGTGAAGGCCGGAGATCTCCGGGTCCGGGGTACCGTGGGGGCGGTATGAAAGCCGGAGATCTCCGTAACCGGGGGACAAGAGGAATGCTTGCATTGAATGTACTAACAAATATTGATTCAAATATGGATCACTAGCTTTCGAGTGATTATAACTTGTTACTTAATGGGTTCATATCTATAAATATATCCTTAATATAATTCTATCAGTGAATTTATTTTTGTAAAATATATACAGGATGGCGAGCGTTAAATGACACGAGGGGTTTGCAATAAAAAAAGAACATAAATGTGTCTTAGTTCATTTCATTTTACAAGTAGTTGAAGTGATAGTAAAGACTTATTTAAATAGCAAAAAAAAACACAGATTAAAAACAATGTGGCTACCCCAGACTCATGAACACGATACACCCGAGAATAGACAAACACTCGCGACCCAAAGATCCACTGCAAAATTAACCACAACCTGTTCTAATTATGTCTATTCGAGGAGCTAAACCCTATCACTGCCATATCACATTATGATCAGTTACTATAAACAGACACTGAAAAACGTATATATTATCAATTATAATTTTTAAAGTATATAATTCTATCTATCTATCCTTAATATTTTACAAATATCAAAACGTCGCAGAAATGCGAAGTTTCTAATGGTGTCAATAAAAACATGTTTTTTCTCATAATAAACATGCAAAGTTACCGACGTAGCTTCCGCAAAACCTTGTGACAGACGGACAGAATGGAAAACAGGCAACAATGGCGTCACTTTCTCCTATAATGATCGGGGAAAGAGGAAATGTGCTGACGCATTTGTGTCGTAGACTGCTTTAAATATTGCTCTATTTACATATAGATAAATAATAAATTCATATTATTCCATTAACTTAAATTTTTGAGCATTTAAAAAATTGTTTGTACCAGTATGTCAATTAAGGCATGCTTTTAGTTTTCCTATGTTATTACCTAATTATTAACCCCCGACGCAAAAAGAGGGGTGTTATAAGACTTATAAGTTTGACTTGTATGTGTGTCTATGTGTCTGTATGTCTGTGTGTCTATCTGTGGCATCGTAGCATACGGTTTTTTGTCCGAAAGCTGACGTGATTGAGATGGTTCTTAGCTACGTTTCAACAAAATCGGTTCAGCCGTTTTTGAGATATTGAACTTAGAAATGAAAATGTCGGGGATTTTCAACTTTTCTAAGTTGTTGTTATTTAGTCCTTAGTGATATAATGTTTTGGGATTCTATACAATAATTTGCCCGCGACTCCGTCCATGTGCACTCCCTTATCAACTCCAATCCCCAATTACATCACTTCGGGGATCATATTCTAGACAAAAAGTTCCTATGTGTTAATGAGCGTTTTTAAAAAAAAACTGTATAATATTAACTTTTTTTTGAGATTTCGATTTTTGGTGGTTTTTCTTACTCAGAATCGTTGATACTATCGATCCTCATACAGGAAAAAAAGTGCCCCTGGTTTTACTATGTAAGTTTTTCTTCGACCATATAAATAAAAAAAGACTCCATACAAAAGTGTGACGATCTAGAATAGAATATTTTGGACACTTTTTTCTTGTATGAGGATCGATAGTATCAAAGATTCAAGGTAAGAAAAACCCAAAAAAATCGAATTCTGAAAAAAAAAGTTAATGTACACTTTTTTTTAAATGCTCTAATCCGGGTGATAAAGTATACCGAATTAACCAGTTTAACCGCGGGCGCATTATGTAGCTAGGTTAATAAAGAAATCTGGGTGACATCAAGTACCTACTCGGTAAAGTATACCGCATACCAATTCCGCACCGCCAAGTCACCTTTGAAAGATATACCCTGGCTTCTAAATTGTATTGGAATGTGAGCCAGGTGACCTTATAACAGATTTTGTTTGATATGACGGGAGATCCCTCTTGAAAGATGTGAAACAAATAAATAAGGGTTGGCAATTCAATATTGACAAGTATTAGATTCCTGCACCCACGTTGTCAGGTTAAGGGGATCAATTCTTGTTAACCACACCCTCGTTTAAAAAAGAGGCATATGTTTCGTGCACCTTTTTACGAATTTCCACTCATTGAACACTTAAAGCAGTATTCATAAACGCCTAACAAACCAATTTCATCTAAATGCCGTTAAAGTTCGTTTGTCTTCATCTGTCATTTTGACATTTGTGTTCGCAAGAAAGGGACAGAACACGTTTTATTTATCAGAGGCATTTTACGTTCTATGAATTGCCTTGAGTTCGGCAAATCATTAGTAAATCGAAGTGTCTCATAAAGTATCAGTATTATTAATATTATAACACTATTTACATTTGATATAAATGCTCAACATGAAATAACGACTATTCTATTCTATACGTCCAATTAATGTCTTCTATTCAGTAAAATTTTATTGAATTGAATCGCCCGCTAGGCTGGTTCCTGATTGTGAAAGTGTTAAAATTCAATAGTTCCCAAAAAAGCGGGACATAATAAACGTACCTTAACTACTTTAAAAATGTTCAACGTTATGTTACATTCATCTTGACACACCCAATTCATCGTTTTATTTTAGTCTTATCTAGATAAGACACAAAACTCCCTTAACACTGGTAATTCTAATTACCAACTTTTAATTGGTTTCTCTCCTTGTTACAGGATGCAGATACTGTGGAGAAACTCAACGAGAGCGGGGAACTGAGGAAAATGCTCAAGCCTTATAAGGTAAATCGGCTTGTGTCCTAATTTTTTTTACGATGCCATTCGAACCAGTTTTTGGAGAGGAACAAATGTTTGTATGGGAGCAACTACAATTAAAGAACATATAAGTATAACCAAAAAAAATCGAGTTAAAAACGGACCTCGCTGGCGGCAGCCGAAAACGTTTCATACTAATTGACATTAAAGTATGTCGTCACAGTTTGATATTTGTACTAATCGTGGTACGGAAAATCATTGGTCGCGTTAGCTTTTTTTTACAACTACCTACTTATTCCAAATTTCAAATTGATAGCATTAGTAGTTCCTGAGATATTTAACTTTGTGACAGACAGACAGACGGACGGACGGAGTCTAACCATAACGGTTCCGGTTTTACCTGTTTAGTCCGGAACCCTAAAAATATTGCTGATAAACAAACATACTAGGTTGCAAGTATTACTACCAAAATACAGGTGGCGCTACAGCGCTCATAGTAGAAGTTACCGTTTCGTTACGTAATTGAGGAAAAATATGAAAAAATTCACATCATTATGTATATCACCATCCACCTGTTCTCGCTTATTGTGAAGGCTTTTCAGAATTTCATTTGGCTCCGAGATATTTCACAGTATTAGCAGTTACTTACTGGGCGTGTTTTTAAAGCAGCCATCAAGTGCCAGCCAGGAACCCGCCTTTCCGCTGCATAGCGTAGCTATGTATTTACTAGTGTAACACCGCCTTTACTTAATCACCAACAGTTTCCTAAGAAACTCCATCGGTATCACTGTTTGTTGATTCTTCAAAGTCAATTTGCTGTTCGAAATTTTGTGAACTTTATTTTCCATCTGTTCACTGATTTGTAAGGGTAGACCGTAGAATTAAGAATTGTGATGCTCGAGTAAATCAATAAAATTAGGTAATTGTAAAAGTAAACGAGTTGATGTAGGAACCAGCTATATGAAAAACCGGACAAAACAAGTGCGCGTTCAAATCGCGTGGTGAGGGTTCCGTAAAATATTGAGAATTTTCCCGTTACTTTGAATACTCAAACTTCTAATAGGTTTTCCTGTAATCTTAAGGCAAGGAACTATTTTCCATATTTTTTTCAGAATTTTAAGCCTAGTAGTTTCGGAGATAAAGGGGGGGGGGGGAATGGTCAATTTTCGTCTTATTTCCTTAATTACTTCAAATCTATTTTTGCTAAAATTATTAAAAAATATATCTGAGATGCTTGTAACAACCTCTTTCATTTGATATGTCACACGATACAGTTTGCGAAACTTTTTTTTTTAATTTTCCAGTTTACCCCCCAAAAGTGGCCCCCTTGTTCAGAATTCATTAATTTACTTTACGCGTCCATCTTTGGCTCACCAATTTACATATGTGTACCAAATTTCAACTCAATCGGTCCAGTACTTTCGGAGCAAATTGGTTGTGACAGACGGACAGACAGACAACCGAGTGATCCTATAAGGGTTCCGTTTTTTCCTTTTGAGGTACCGGAACCCTAAAAATGCTTTATCTATTCGTGTCAATTGTCTCCGTGGCTAGTTTCAGTTGGCTAGCAACAAGCCATGGTTCGTCCATCCATCATTATTAGGGCGCGACGTGTTTACGCGCACATGGGACTCTTTTAATGGATTGATCCCGGGATTTTGTACTCCTTCTGTTATGTTACCTACAAAATGTTCAGGCTATGGTACTGTAGGATGGCCTCGGTTGGAGATGCGGTACTTAGTATAGAGGTACTTTCATAATTTCAGATACAATATATTAGGCTAAAATTACAAAGTCTTAGACGGAGACAGGAACAATCCTAAATTTAAATACTCTGTACATGCCAGTTGCCAGGCAGTAGGTTATTAAGGTATTTAATTATTTATTTAAACTAGTTACACAGCATAACGGTAATTACTAAACAACTGTGAAACTATAGAACAAGGTTTACAATATAATTTGTATTAGCAGTATTACAACAACAACAATATTAACAGTAACAATTCTAATAATTAACAGTGGAGCGACGCACATCAATTTTCTCGCAGAACTTCATATATTCATCACGCACTACATTCCATCTACTTGCAAACAAATCGCACTCAGGAGCTGATGCAAGGAGCCAATTCAGAAGCTGCAAAGGGCGAACCAGCGGGGAACTCCTACGCGCCACAGTTCATGACGTTGGCACTGCCAGTAGGCAGCGTTCATGAGGGCGAAAACAAATTTTGGTCAGCAGTATAGGCAGCAGTAGGCCTCAGCAGTATTTACAACAATAAGCAATTAAGTTCTTGAGTTGAGATCGGCTGCAATTGACCACCCGCTGGCGGAGAAGAGACGGTGTCCGATGGGCCATCGTCTTCCCGACGTGCCGTATGTGCTTCAGTCGGGTCCGCCCGCTCACGAAGAAGTGATGGCATCCGATGGGCCATAGTCTCCACAGCAGCAATCTCGTCTTCGTCCCAATTCGCCATCATTCTTTACACAGACAAATCACACGGTACCTTGAACTGATCATGATTTTGATCTTGGATACCGCCATAGCGCTGCGCCGCGCTGCTGAAGCCAAGCCGGCTGTCCATCAAGAGACGGAACCCGTCGTTTAAAATATGTCACATGTTTTCTTGATGATTATTATCACAGGAATATTGTTGGTTTTACATCCAGAATATTTAACTAATAATCTAAAAGGCCTGATGATATTTTTTATGTAGTAAATGACAACACAATGTCTGCCGCGCAATTTTAAATTAATAATAATATTATTAATAATATTAATAGTTTTCTCTTTAGCTATAAGGCCAATGCGAAAGGAGTTCTCGCGTAGATTTTAATTGTGTACACATGATGCATTGTATTTGCTTTGTGAGGTTGTAAGTTTGTATGTAATCTCTGGACTCAACATAAATATTTCACCAATGTATAGAAATACTTTTTTGGTATAAAAGGCAGTAAGTTTAAATAACTGAATTCTATGATAGGTTTAAATATGTACATCGTTTTATTCTAGAGTAGAAATCACTATCACAATTAAAATCTAAGTTACAACGTTGTTCTTTTGTTTCGTTTAATTATCTTACACAGATATTTTATGGATGATATAATAAACTACTTCAGAATTTCTGATGAATGAATAAAAACGTCTGATTTTATTAAGTTCTCTCTGTATAAGCGACATCAAAGGCAGAGAAACACTTGCTTCACTCGAAATGATATTTTTTTCTTATTACATTTTCCTTGTTCTTTTGAAAGATGTCAGAATTCGTTTATTACGTTTCACAATTAGCATGCCTTTCTGATGCTTTCAGAAACTTTTTAGGCAATAAATAAATAAGCATTCTTGCGATGACACATAAATGTAAACTGAAACTTCTGGATCTATACCGCCTGGGTGTCTGTAAAGTGCAGGCGGATCTGCGAAGAAACCTAGTCGTGTAATCAATTTAGTGTTCTAGTCCCATTATTTCTATAAATACAATGAATCCTCAAATCTATAAAAGGCTGACAACGCGCTTGTGATTCTTCCAGGGTCACAGGCGTCCATATACCGCGGTGTCTGCTTTTCCCTTTTCTGAACGGATTTCGCCTTAACGCTTACAGTGCTAGGACCCCGCTAAGTGGGCGCACTGGCCGTGAGCTCTTTCCTCTCCCTATGGTTATTAGCAATGATCGGATTTTACGGTGCAACACGGTGGGGTATCGAGTAGAAAAATTAATATGGACATGACCAAAATCCCGACGTCTAGTTTAAAAAACGGTTATTTTAACTAAAAAATGATTTGGAAATACCTATTCAGCGATACCCCACATGACATAGTTCGTAGACTTTTATTTTTATTTTTTACAGTATGGCGTCTGGTGGCCGCCATTTTGAATTTTGAATTATATTTCTAATTAGGCCGCTTAGGCTATTTGGCGGATCAGTTTTAAACAGATTTATTTCGCAAACTTTTATGTATATATAGTGAAATTAATTTATATCAATTGTTAAAATGTTATTGAATTTTATTTCATGTAATATAATCGGAATCATTGTCCTCCAAAAACAAATGTAAGTAACTAGTAAGTCCCGGAATCCCGGAGCATATCCATATTAACATAATATTTGGGGTCATTCACTCCGTGTTGCACCGGGAGATCCGATCATTGGTTATTAGCATGCGCTTCGAGCTACTCGCTACGACCGTCGGTTGGCAGTGTGTGTTAACCAAGTATTTCTGTGTTCCAGAGTCCCGACGCCTGCAACACGTGTCAGATGTGCGGCGGATTCCGCCTCCTACCGTGCCGAATCTGCAATGGGTCCAAGAAGAGTTTACACCGTAACCACTTCACCGCCGAGTTCGTGGCGCTCAAGTGCATGAACTGCGACGAGGTTGGACTTGTACGGTGTGAGGTGTGCTCTTGAAGTCGTGATGAAGAGTAAATATCTCTTTAACATTAATATGTCCAGGGCATAATCTGAGATACAAATGGGCACACTTGGGACTTTTAAGTAGTTCTAATCTTCTGAAGGATTTACGTTACAAACGTTGCAATTTATCACTACGACCATGACGTTGCTGTAGTTAGATTGAGAAATGTATTGCTGTCCCATTCCAACTATCGCTGCATCTCCGTCGGTTGTTGCAATCAATTGCTACGATTTTATTGCGATAAAATGAATCGCAAAACGTTATGTATCTGAATTATTGAAATTGAAAAAAAAAAGGGTAAGTGTGTTGAATTAACCCGTTATTTTAGTTTTAGAAGAAAGTGTAAAGTTAATTATGGTGTTATTTTAGTTAGGTAATAGTGTAGCGTAGACATATTAGAAGTAATATTTTATCGTCTATATTATTCAATGTATGTACTGGTATCGCGTACAGTGTAGGTGTAACATAAGTTTCATCCGATCTATAATTGAACATTTTAATTTTAAATTTTCTTTCCTTTACTTTTAAAGGAAAAAATAATTTACATTCAGTTTTTTGTATAAGTACCTACACAATTTGAAAATATTACATGTAAATAGAACAGAACAGAAACACATAAAATAGATCAGAATTACAAGAGCAGGTAAAATATGTGCAAAAGCGAGCTTATCACTATTAGGGATTTTTCCAGCTAAAGTAGCAAAAGATTCAATTGCGTCAATGCTTTTTTCTGTACTCAAATAATTTTAATACCTTTGATTAATAACGTAATCTCACAAAACTAGATATTTATTCTTATTTATGTTATGGTAATTTTAAAAATAAGGGTATAATTCAATACAACTCTCTTAAAAAGAGCTCTGTCGGCCATGCATTTTACGAGTAGGTAGGTATATGGGGTCGGAGCTCTTTTTACGAGGTTGACATGTTTCTACCTAACGGAATAATATACTCTGTGAACATATTATACTTATTTTTAATGTACTTGCTATTTTTATGTTATGCTAAGGGAAATAATGCCGGTAGTTGTTTTTCTAAACTTTATTTACGAAGAAATTGATAGTCTATGTCAATGTCAATTATGAGGTACCTCACGTAAACGGATTAAGTAAATCATTGTTTGTAGTGGGTCATACAGCATATGCGTACGCCTATTAACCCTTCGTATGTCTAAGCACTGATCAGTGGTATTGAAAATTGACTCTATGACTGAAACAAAAAATATATAATCGTTCAGCAACGCCAATGTCAATACACCCGAAGGGTTAAGAGTCCAACAAAAAATTTGGCTGGTTTTAGTGTCGCGCTGACCGTCGGTGCGGAGCAATCCGCACGACCAATACGAGTATGCCCGCGCAGACTCGTTAGCTTTACTCTAAAATGCTCCCTGAACTTAATACGTACCTATTGGTCCGGAGCAGATCGCTCCGCATCGACGGTCAGCGCGACACTAAAACCAGCCTTAGGCTTTACAGCCCTTAACCTTAGCAATATCTAAGAGACGCGAACCTAAATCCCTGTATGACCCAGTTGTGACCTGTTCGAAAATAAATTACTTATTTAAACTAAAACAAAAGAGGGCCTTACTTAATTTTGTCACGTACTACGTTTCATGCTGTTTCAAATTCGTTAAAAACAAGAACGTTTTTAAATCAATATCTTAATTCGAGTAAATATTAACATATTAACAATGTCACATACGTTACTTGAGTTTAGCGAGGATTACGTATCAAAATTTCTTAGATTAACTGCGTTAAACATTGAACGTACCTACTTACTAATACCTAAATTAAGTAATTTTAATAATTATGCCATAAATTAGTAACATTGTAAGTTAATAAAATATTGGAATTTTAAATATGTTTTAAGAAATTCGTATGAAACAAATAGGTTATAGTATATTTCGTGAATGTATTTAACTTTTATTTTTATGTTTTTCTTCTTGTTATGGAGGTCCATATCTCAATTTTATATACTTCTTAATTTTACGTCGTTTGAATTATTGAATACCATCATTTTGTTTCCGAAGGACCAATTGACCCAATGGTACAGTCAGCATCATAAACATGTATACATTCTATGACCTTATTACTTAGATATAAGGTCGAAAAGTGTATACATGTTTATGATGCTGACTGTACCAAGATGAACGCCATTCTAGCGTTTATTTTTAGAGCAATTACCCCCTCTCCTTCTGCAATCGGATGAAAAGGACTATATTTGCATGGAAAATTAAATAGACTGGGTCATATAAATTGGAAACAAATGAAATTTTAATCACTTCACATTTTCAATAAATGTTCAATGGCAGTTTTGTTCTCATGCTAGAGCGACAAATAGCTAAAGAACAAAGAAAAACATTGATCATTTAATAAATATACTCTATACTACTTATATAAAGTTGTGATAGTTTTAGGCCAATTATTATGTCTAAATAAAAAATCTAACATCAACACACTGTACACCGTTCTGTGCCCGTGCGACGCCGAAACATAACCCGACTAAATAAAGTGTTAGTCACAGTCACATGCGTCTATCAATTATTGACATTCTATTTTCAATGCAATTTCGACGGGTGTCACGTCACGTGCACGGGGCGAATGAATGAAAAACTCGGTGAACGGCCAGGCTCGGCTGGACACGGAACAGTGTACATGGAATCTTTAACAATTCTTAATATTTAACATAGTTAAAGCTCTCAAAATGCAGGTTTAACGTCATTTTTGTGACGACCAAAAAATTTAATAATTCGGTTCCATGTACAGTCAAAGAATCGTGACCCCGTTGCATACAGACATCTATGCACGTCACTTTGAGGATCACGTTTCTCTGCAGCTGACTGTGCACTGAATATTCTTAACTGTATTTTGTGTAATTTTTACTTAAAAGGGCAAAATGTTTAATGTATATATTTGCATGTATTTTTTATCTGTCCGCTGTGATGGGCATTTTGTAAATAACTTTGTTTTAATAAATGATGGCAGTTAAAAGTTACTGTTTTATTTGAATTTTACTGCACTTTTTACAGTGGGTAATATTTTTAAAAAATCTAGTGGCTCTGTAAGCTTTCTTTTTAGAAAGAAAGAAAGACGGAAAATAAGTGTTATGACGTTTTAAAACGTAGGCTAATACTAATAATGAAATAATTGTCCATACGTACATCAGCCTATTGCACTCCACTACTGGATGTAGGGCTCCCCCAAGGTACGCCCACAAGACCCGCTCTCCCGTTTTCGCCATCCAGTCACTACCAGCTACCCTCCTTAAGTCATCGGTCCTTCCAACACTACGTTTGCCAAGCCGGGGCAGTCCACTGCCACTTCAGTTTGTTACACTTCTGAACTATGTCAGTCACTGTGGTCTTCTGCCGGATAATCTCGTTCCAGACTTTGTCCTTCTTCCGGATCTTTCCATAGCTCTCTGAGTGACGTGTAATTGGTGGGCTAGCTTCACCAACACCTCGGTCTTTAGGCATTGTGGCAAAGATGACTCGAAGACGTGACGCAGCCTTCCCAAATGCCGCCCAGCCAAGCCGCACGCTTCTAGTAATTTCACCCCCAAAGTTGTCTCTACCTAACAGCAAATTTTTCCCCAGGTACACGTAATCCTGGATAACTTTGAGGGCTGCACCTTCGACAGAAATTGATTCAGGGATGATGTGATCATTGAACATAGACTTGGTTTTGTCCAAATTCAACCCGAGCCCAACACGTCTAGAGGCACCATTGAGTCTGGACAGAATTTTCTGCAAGTCTTGCAGCGATTCTGCCATTAATACTATGTCATCGGCAAAGCGGAGATGCATGAGATATTCACCATTGACATTGATGCCCATTCCATTCCCCTGTAGCGTCTTGAAGACATCTTCCAGCGCGTTGATGAAGAGTTTCGAGGATATAATGTTACCCTGTCTTACACCTCGAAGCAGCAGGATGGGTCTTGTTTGGTGAATTGTCAATGTTAAGAATTAATATCTACTAATAACGGTACAACTTTTCGCGGTCATAGCCTAAGAAGCCAGTTAGGTCTCTCAATATTTAAACTAATTTGTTACTTACAACACAAACATTTCTAAAGCCAAGAACAAAACCCAACCGGACTCAAACAAAATTTATATTTCATGCAAAAGTTAAATACACCGTTGACAAAGTAATCGCCTGTTGCTTCTGTGGGAGAAATCAATGTCACCAACACACGCAACCTGTTGCATATTACACACAAATAAACAAGGAAACGGCACGCTCACATGCAAAATTGGCAACGGCGCGAAAGGAAATTACGCACACTAGTAAACTTTCAGGGTCTGGATCACGCACACATAGCCAGGGGAAGCTGCAGCTAGGTCGCGAATGACGTCATTGCTCGCAAGGTCAATATCACCTGGTGGTGCTGCTCTAGCTTAAGGAAAGGGGTATGCGTTGTCTCTTTTGTTCGGCGAGCCGGCCTGTCTGGGCCTGGGATTGCAGGTGGGGTTGCCGCGTAATTTTGCGGAAAATGCGGGAAAATCTTATGTCTGAGTGAGTTGTTATAAATCTGCACTTTTTAACCTTTGATAAAACGAGGGGTGTTATAAGTTTATATGTGAATCTAGTGTCTGTCTGTGGCAGCGTAGCTACCATGGATGTATTTGAGTGCGGTTTTAATCGAAAAACATTGCCTTTTGAGATAGTTATTAGCTATGTTTTTTCTTAGCTTATTTGTTGTTGGGCGTGTTTTTAATTTTACGTTTTCATACTATGCCAGCTGGTCCAAATTGGTGAAGAGTCGCAAATGATAGAGAGCAATGGAAGGAGTTCAAGGAGGCCTTTGCCAAGAGGCATAGTGAACTCAGAGACAAAATGTAAGCAAACCCCAGACTCTTTTAGAGCACAACCGGGAATAACGCTAGGAGGATGAGGATACTATTTATGTCAGGATTGCCAATCACTCTAGAGAGTGAGCAAGAGGTCCGACTGTCGGAACAGTATAAACTTATGTAATTTATGTACTTCTTACTTAATACTGTCTATTAGCTAAGTGATCCATACTAATAATGCAAAAGTGTGACTGTCTGTCTGTCTGTCTGTTACCTCTTCACGCTTAAGTCGCTGAACCGATCGAGATGAAATTTGGTATGGAGATAGGTTGAATCCCGAGTAAGGACATAGGATAGTTTTATCAATGAAATCATCCCCTAAGGGGGTGACATGGGAGGTAAAAGTTTGTATGGAGCTACGATATAAGCGAGTTCTATGCGGAAGGAGTCGCGGACAGAAGCTAGTGCCAAATAAAATAAAAGGCAGGATCGTGGCGCCTGGCGCGCCACATGCGTAGGCGCAGCGTCGCTGGAAACCGTCCACGTGCGCGTCTCTAAAGATGCCGGGAGCACTATACAGTGTCGCGGCAACTACAACAGCACCCTGAACGTTACCCAACAAACACTGATTACCAGAAGCGCAGGGAAGCTCAAAACAACTTTTTACAGGCTAGTAAAAGCGAAAAAATCGTTCTTGGGAAATTGTATAAAAATCTACAATAAAATTCCAAAACACATTACCGAACTTACTGACTCTAAATTCAAATCTGTCGTAAAACGGACACTTATTTCAAAAGCATATTATAAGATAAACGATTACATCATGGATAGGGATATTTGGCAGCGATAAAATCCTGCACTAGAAATCTATAGCAAAATAAATAGGCTTACTACTGTAGCAATGTCATTTTAAAATTTTATAATAGTCTGATGATGATGTATTGTATACTGTTTTGAATAAATGACACCTCGCCATGTTTTTTACGCCGGTTCTTCACGAGGCAGAGGTTTTCTTTCCGAACCAGTGGTAGTTTATCGACATTCATAGGTGCATGTAATATGCCTAAAATGAAGAATAAATCACTTTGACTTTGACTTTGACTTTAACGCGTCGTTCTCCTTATGACAACAACATATTTTTTATCACACTTGCTCGTAAATGGTGTTATTATATGCCTGTATACAGAAGGACAATGGCCTAAATTGTTCCCGTGGGAGTTATGGCGAGTTTGTATTCCCTAGGCAGTAATGGCCTTGGGTCTGATCTGGTTGGCTTAAGCAAATCTAGTTGCTCTGTGATTGGTTGAAAAAAAAACTAGTTGGCCAAGCGCCGCAAGAATACTGCTCTGTGATTGGTTGAAATATTGAAGCTGCGCGCTCCACTAGCACTGATCTGGAAGTGAAGTTGTCAATTATGTCAATTTTTGATTGGTGCGGTTGTATGAAACTTAGATTTTTCTTTGATTTGTAGTTATTTATTTCCTCGCAAATGTGATGAAAAACATTGCGTATAACACGGGCGTAAGAATATTGCAAACAATAGTATCTTCTGATAGACTCTTGTTCGCAGTATGCCACATACGCCCCTCGTTAAACAATATACTATTCTCTGTATTAATGTAGAAAACCACGTAAATGAAATGAAATATTACCTCGTAAAATGTACCCCTAATACAATACACCGTACAAATTCTGTTTATTGTATTCACTTACTCCTATCATAATACAAATACTCATTATTGCATTCCTCAATAACAATATTACAATGTTCCTAAATGTTACTTATAAACATAATAACAATATTGCAATGTTCCTAAATGTTACGTACTGACTGCACTATTTTACCAATTGGGCATATTCATTATTTTTGTCCTCTTAAACGGACAGTTACGGATACTTACAAAACTGACAGTCAGTGCCAATCGCATACGTTAAGTAACAAAACCGACAGGTTAGACGTGACTTAAACATAACTTTAGTTCAGCTTAATCTGCCATTTTTTTTTTATTCCCCAAAAATCCTTTAATTCACGTATAACAATTAACCGGCAACCCCATGCAGGCAAGGTAAGCACGCCTATGTGTGTGTGTAGGGGTGTGTTCGCTTCAGCGTTGTCGCTACGCTGAAACTGCTCGTTAACCCTCACACTCACACTCCTTCATTCGGAATTGTATTCAGTTAAGTGGGCCGTAAAGTTTAAAATTCTATGATGCGGAAACGCGAGATACGAAGTTTTGAGAGTTACATAAAAGTTTTCCATTGGATCCTTAGTTTTTGTAACCTCGTTTTATATTATCATTACTGCTGGTTATATAGGAAGCTTGATGGGGTTATTAAATTCACGCGGCTAAGTAATTTGGTAGCAGAGTTTGAAAGCCTTTAAGGGTTTTTAAACTATTTGGATTTACGAAGGGCAATAAACAAGTTAAAGTTTTTTTTTGGATAATTTAATGTGTCTATTTTATAAAAGATTAAAAATCCAGCAGAACTGTAGGGCCTGATTTGAGATAAAAAATGACATCTTAATTCATGCCTCTGTTTCAAAACCAGAATTACGGTACTGTATTAAGAAAGAGGTAGGATTAATATCTAAACTACGTTCCAGTCACATGGATGGATCTTAATATTCTTTACATATTCCTGAAATTCGATTTCGTTAGTTACTATGTGGCCCTTGGCTGCTAAAAGGTTGCCGACCGCTAGCCTAGAGAATTAGACAGACTTTATTATAACGGGGATACCTACGCATAAGAAGCAAACAAACAATAAAAGTTGAAAGACGTTACCTCAATCGCTCCCAGCGATAAATAGCTTTGTTACAGGCGGAGCGAAACAAGCACTGGCCGCTGGAAAAATAAAGGTTTCGCAATATCGGAGCAAGAGATTTGTGCCGCAATTTCTAAAGTCTTCAGGGATCACTCAAGCTATGAAAGCCTATTTCAGACGAGATGTTTTAGTTAATAGTAAGAATCCAAAATGCGTTACTTATATACAAGATAAACGCCCTACGCTTCAATCCGAAAATTAGGAAGCTAATCAGGATCCAAAAAACATCGAGGTAAAAAAATTGCAGAGACACCTTATTTTTATTTTGAGGAGGCCTATATTGATATGCCACACGTGGACTAGCCTAGTGGTTAGAGAACCTGACTATGAAGCTTGAGGTCCCGGGTTCGATCCCCGGTCGGGGCAGATATTTGTATGATGAATACAAATCTTTGTTCTCGAGTCTTGGATGTTTAATATCTATTTAAGTATGTATTTATCTATATAAGTATGTTTATCCGTTGTTGTCTAATACCCATAGTACAGGCTTTGCTTAGTTTGGGACTAGATCAATTGGTGTGAATTGTCCCACGATATTTATTTATTTATTATTTATTATTTATTTACTTACAATGTTTTTTTTTGACTTGCAGTTATACGAGTATGTATATCCTCAAATTTTTATTCAAACACACCTTATTTATAGTATTCGAGTAAAATGCCTGTGACACACGGACGGACGGACATGACGAAACTATAAGGGATCCTTTTTTGCTATTTTGGCTACGGAACTCTACAAACTAACACTACTGTCTCTACTATTGTATAGGTGCTTATTCTCTACTTACTTAATTATACTACCCAAATACGACCGATGGTAATGTTTTAACCCATTCGAGGCCACGCATCGCTACGTGTGCTACGCCTTTTTCCGCTCGGTAGCAGAAATCGCACGTAGAGGCATGACTCATATGTTGAAGTCCAGTGACTTGAATGGGTTAACACATTACTAACAAGAATCGCTACGCTCGTAGCCGATCACGTGGTTTTCCTCGTATGTAGCGGACAGCGCCTACGGCGTAGACGCCGGCTACGCGGGTTCTTGGCATTGAAACTGTTGTTAAGGGTAAATGAAGCACTAAAGGTTTGTCAGGAACGTAGGAAGTTGAAATTCATTATCCCTGCCTACCCTAAATCAAATATTAATAGGCTTGTGCCCTAAGATTTTTTTTACGATGCCATTCAAACCAGTTTTGAAGTGGATATTTCTTTGCTCGCGTTTTTGTATAGGGGTACAGTTCAAAATGTATCACGTAACTTCCGGAATAACTTTTTGTAGAGAATCCTAATCTGATTTCAAATAATTGTTTGTTACATATTTTAATCCTTCTTTATTTGCCATTAGTTGTTAATCACAAAATGTTACTTAGTTTATGTGGCGGACATGAAAATAATGCTGAAATATCGCTAGTCAAATGAGCTACGTCAGTCAATGTTGCCATATATACCGATTTATCTGTACTTATACAGATTTTAGTGAATTAATTCAGATATATATATTTTACGAGTACAAGGGTTCCATAGCCAACAAAGAAGTATCCACTTAAACTTAATTAACGGTTGTATCTCCGACACAACCCGCTTCTTTTTTTAATAGGAAGAAATTGTATGGGAGCAACTACAATTAAAGAACACAAATACTTAAAAAACACAGACAAAAACGGACTTCGCTGGCAGCAGCAGCCGAAGCGATTCATACTAATTGACATAAAAGTCACAGTTTAATGTTTATACTAATCGTTGTATGGAAAATCCAGTAAATTGCTATTTCGGTCGCGAAATACTGGGTCTAGGTCAATAGTAGTTACACAATTTTCTTTCTATAAAAACGTCAGGATTCTATTGGTATCATATATAATATAAGATAACATTTTGTGACGATTATATTCAAACCGTGTTATAGAAAAATACTTATGTTCGCAATACAAGAGATATGCAAAGACATATCGAAGTCCACGAGCCCTCTAAACTAAGATCAAACTCGCTTTTATATGTTAAAGTCATATAATCCACGAGAAGTCGTAAAAGATGAGGGTTTAATAGCCTTTGGGGTCAGCAGAATTTTGGGGTCAAGGACCTTACACTTGGATGTAAGCACGGACATGTGCCGTAACTAGCAATTATAGAACTTGAGAGAGCTTTCCTAACAGCGACATTTTCGGTAACAGTCCAAAATTGATCCGGGATTTCCCGGAATTGTCGGTACATGACACCCCGTTGGGACCGAGTTGGATAAATGATGGCTTGCGGGCTACTAATCTATTCTAAAATTATAAAGAGAGTAGTTTTGCCAGTTTATATGTCCCTACAGACAAACGACAGCAATTATGTTGTCCGGAGATTACCTACCCCCTGGTAATTTTCGGAACCCCTTATCTGTTTTCGATTTTTTTTTCACCTGTGTATAGGAATAGAATTTCTGGATGGATATAGACAAAAGTCCTGTCGTTTCGGTTACTGAAATAATTTTAATCAACATGTCGTGCGTTAGTTTAGGTTACATCACATTGTTTCTCAATTTATTGTGTGTAGTAGGTATCCCTTAAACAAGGTCGGAATTAGCTGCCATGGAAACCCTTCTCTTCCTTGGCGGGATATTAATAGTTTTTAGTTTAAGCGCCCATACACGTACCACATATGGAAATTAATAGAAGTATCCACAAATGTGAAGGCAATCTGTTCTGTACGTTCGCTTTGCAATTTGATTTCAACGTGCGCGGCACGAGCAAACGTGTCAGACCGATGCCTAAGGAAAACTACTGGCTGAATGCTACATCGTCAATCAATAATAGATTGTACAACAAGTGCATAAAACGAGCCATTTTACCTGAGATGTTTATATCCACCCGAGCCAGCGGCGAGACGAGACCCTTAAACGGCCTATCTCTAAAGTATATACAAAATCACAAACGATGCCACACGTAGACGATAAATCCCCTGAAAATAAATGGTGATCACTTTCCACAAAACGACTTCTAACAATTTGCACGCACTCTCAATTCTGACGTGATACATTTGTCTTCCGTGTACCTTAAAACGATGGTACAAGGGCGGTTTTCCGGTGTTAGGGAATTGGGATGGGAAATAGGTATTTACTATTATGGGTAGAGAATACCTTCTTTTTTTATGAAGAAGGATTTGAACTGATTTTACACAGATGTTTCAAGAAACCTAAATTGCTGATTTGTGTCGTTGTAGTATATGGATAGGCCACAGTCAAGTTATCACAATATTTTTTTATTACAAAAAATAATCCTTGTTTACCTGGATCCGCTACTCTGCCGTGACAAGCCTATCTCATGTATCTCAAAAATCATAGTTTTGAGAAAACGCCGTTTGAAGCTTTTTTGTACAGTAATTAGCCATGATTTACTATGGTAAAAACAGAGTTACATGAGTTACGTTACAGGCTCGTATAAGGAATTGGTAAGTTAAATTAAAAAACTGAGTATGTACTATTACTTTATAGATTTAAACCTGTTACGCGTAGCACATGTATAGGTATCTCAAGATACATGAGATAGGATTGACACGGCAGTATTAGTCCCAGACACTTGATAATCACAAAAAACCGGTTTGAATCTTTAAAAACTATTTGCATTCCAAAGTTTACAAAACCTTATTACCTACTTCTAAGCCTCAATTATTTACCCTGCAATGCATAGGTACGTGCAAAGAACATTGATAGGTGGGTACTCATTAGAAAAACAATCACGTATTTATATCTCGCCTAAAAGATTTTTCCAAAGGAGCCTGGATAACATAATCAGAGAGAGGGATTAAGATTGGATGACAGTTAGGACTTCCAAATTGCTCGTTTAAAAAAAAAACTTTGTGTAGGGCCTTGAAAACTTCCATCTTCTGGCTCCGTGATCAGTTGGTCGATCACGTAACGCATTCTACGTGTGTCAGGTAAACTAAATGTCACTTTTTGAATAGGAAAATGGCAGTTGGATTGTCCTAACGTACGTTCGAAAAGTTATGTTATCACCCCTCAGACTTGATGGTAGTCAAGTCTGTCCGTCTGTCCGTATGAACAAGCCCTTTACTCGAAAGCTATAAAGTGTATTTGAATAAAATTTTGAGGATAGGTGTATTTTGTTAGCTGCTACATAGTTTTGTAACTAAATGACAAAAAAAAAGATTATCCCATTCACAATCAATAACAAACACTGCGAAGAGATTGTTCAATTTTGCGGCATACTTTTTTTAATAAACTGCTTTGACTCAGATACAAAATATTGACACCACGAATAAACGCCTCTGAGGCGTCCAATACACGGTGAAGTATTATCACGTGATCCACGCGCTGTCTCTTTCTCATTGCATGTTATAGATAGAGACTTCCATAGTGGATCATCAGTATTTAATCACCGTGTATTGGCCGCCTGACCGTCTACAGGCGCGTCGTTGACGGCCAGAGGCGTTTTTTGTTTTAATCATTATTGTGAGTAAAAAAACACCTGATATTTGAAATTAATTCTGGTTTCTGAGTGGTCGTTTTTAATATTAGCTGTAATCTGGTTAGTTGATAGCAAATACAAATGTTTATTAAAGAGTTGTAATTATTGTATAGACAGCGAAGTGTTTTGATTGCTCAAATTAAATGTTTTAAAAGTCATAAATATTTATACATATTTTCCTTTAGCCCCGCTAGCTAAACCTAATATGACATACTTTTCGAGCATGAGAAGTGAAAAATATATTGACGCAGCTGGGGTTGAAAGGTTGGCTTTGTTTTTTTTTTTGGGAATTTATCAACATGTTGCATGCAAAGTTGTCTGAAACATGTACTCACTAAAAGGCTACAATGTTCCGTATTAGATGCAAGGCTACGTCAATTACAAAGCACGGATTCTATTCGACTTGCAGTATTGAATTGCAATTTGATTGCTAATTGCGCGCTAATTCTGACACATCTAACTTAACGCGCGTGGAAGCGAGAGAGAAATAAAACCATTTTAACTTAAATACTTTGAAAGTATGAATAGAACCCCAGAGAGCTTGTCCCAGCTGTCCCACTCAAAATAATAATGGATGAGCCAGGAAAGGAAATTATGTTTGCGCACAAGTGCACGCTTCACTTTCGTTTCCAGAAAATAAATTATGACAAAACAATGGATAATCGCGTTCGGAGTATAAAACTCCCAGCGATTAAAGTACCGTTAAACAGAAATTTTATCTTCACAGTTATCATAATAATGTGATATTTTTATCGCAAATTACAAAATATACAATGTTTAATTATCCAATAACATTATATAATTATATTAGTGTCAGTTGGTTGTTGAAATAATTTTATTTACAACGACATTATAAAAAAGAATATTTTATTCGTACAAATAAAAAAATACAAATACAAATTGTTTATTTGCTAAAACACGGTTACAGGCATCTTAAATTTAAAACAGTTCATGCGTGTTCAACCTGCATGCAGTTGTGCAAAAATTTCAGTTATTCTTAACTCTAATTATTGGCAATGTCAGAAAGTTTCTGATTAAATGAAAGTCAAAAGTAATTACACTGCCATAGTGTTCATTTTAAATAATAATAAAAATTATAATAATTTATCTCCGAAGTGCCTTAGTATAAGTACACACCACCACGTGCCACGGTCTATTGGGATCGATCTGTCATCACGGACAGGACTATTCTTGCTAATAGGCCTGATATCGTGCTTACAGATCGATCGAAACGCCAGGCAGTGCTCGTCGACATTACCATCCCCCATGACGAGAACCTCGTAAAGGCCGAGAAGGACAAAGCCAGTAAGCCAGCAAGTATCTAGACCTGGCTCACGAGGTAACCGCCATGTGGGATGTTGATTCGACGATCATCGTCCCGATAGTCGTTTCAGCGAACGGTTTAATAGCGAAGTCTCGACCGTCACTTTAAAAGCCTCTCGCTAGATGGCTGGATCAAGGGTCAGATACAGAAGGCTGTACTTCTGGACACGGCGCGGATAGTCAGGAGGTTCCTCTCTCTGTCGCCCTGACCACCGGTAGTTTAGGCCCCGCCTCACTGCCGGCGGCACCCTAGGTTAGGTTTTTATAATGATTTCATGTTTTGTATGTATAGTTTTATATTTTACTTTTTATATAATTATTGTAAAAGAGCGTTTTTCAAAAAAAATGTTCATTAACTTTTTTTTCAGAATTCGATTTTTTTGGGTTTTTCTTACTCAGAATCGCTGATACTATCGATCCTCATACAAGAAAAAAAGTGTCCAAAATATTCCATTCCAGATCGTCACACTTTTGTATGCAGTCTTTTTTTATTTATATGGTCGTGACGCACTGGAAGAATAAACTTACATAGTAAAACCTGGGACACTTTTTTTCCTGTACGAGGATCGATAGTATCAACGATTCTGAGTAAGAAAAACAAAAAAAAATCGAAATGTGAAAAAAAAAAGTTAATGTAGGTACAGTTTTTTTTAAAAACGCTTAAAAACCTAACTCTAAGAGTAAATATGAATAAAGGAAATAATAGTTATAATTTAATAATAATAATATTTTTTGTATGAATGGATATAGAGGATAATTTACTGGGTAAAAAAAACAACCACCACCAATTTTTGAATTTGGTAGATAATAGTACATTATTGCCGAGGCGCGGAAAGTAAGGACTTGCCGGGGCCTGCCAATTGGTTTGATTTAGCTGAAAGCATTTTTTCTACGACTTCTTTCAAACTTTTTTCTTTCTTTCTTTTTTTCTATTTTTTTACACTGTCTTCTGCACTCTCTAACTCGGCTTTAAAGACAAATATATCACATTTCGGTGATTTCGTGCTCCAGTAAATGAAATTACCTCGTTATTATACTTTTTAGGTTACTTTTCTTTTAAGTGATCATACATTCAAAGTTGCATAAAAAGCAAAAATAAAACCTGGTAAACGCGCGGCTTTTTTTGTCTGAATGTGATTATTTCTAACACATGCCGAGTTAGTATATCAGGATTTTAAAAAGCCGAACGCAGCGAGAAATAGTGGGTTTTCGTAGGATTTAATTACACTCTAGGCAAGGAAGAGTTTTAACTTTGAATGGGCGGATGAAAATTAGGGACTTCGCGTCTGCTTTTCAAACAAAATGCGACGTTTTCCGAGCATATTTGAAAAAAAATTGGTACTTACTTTCTATGAAATGCAGCCGGATAGGTGCGTAAATGTAAACCCTCAACTTAGTCCAACCGTATTCACGTATGTAAAACCGTTCGATATCCATAAAAATCTGAATATCTCTCGCATCTGTCAGTCTAGCCTAACACATATTACATTACAGATACCGGGTGGAATATTCGCAAAACTCCAATCCAATTCGTCAAAGAAAATAAAATTGTATTGCTATCTCGCAGAGATCAAAATGAAATGACTAATGAATGATATACGTGAAGAATACAAACAACGTTATACCCGTAGACGTCCAGACGTCTCTTCCGTGGAGTGAATCGTAATGCATTTTATGAATTTAATGTGACGCCACCTGTTAAGAAACCGTTTAAAGAAAACAGGTAGATCATAGACATAGACATAATTTATTGGTAATAAGGTATTACAGGTCATTGTTTACAATTGTACATCAATTTGTAGATTACATATAATGTTATTATTAAATTTCTTATATTCTAAAAATTCCTTAATACAATAAAAACATTGCTCAAAAAACCATTTTTTTTAATGTAGCTTTAGAGTATGCCATATTAAGCATTATTTAAGGAATAAGAATTTCAATAGATGATCTGACATCATGATTGTATTTGATATCGGTCCCATATGTTATGTATGGGGCCAACTTACCGGTTGGCCCCATACATTCCTTATACAGTGTGTAAATTTGATAAGGCCGAATATGTTGATGACGACTACTGTCAGTCCTAAACAACATATTTACATACATTTCGTTAACTATTTTTTTTATACACTATTGAGCACGCAATGTATTCACTACACGACGTAGGAACAGGCTAGGTAGGAGGATCTAGTATTTTCCCGATTGTATCCTGAAGGGTCTAAACGGGGGGGGAAAGGGCAGCCTAGGTAGACCCCCCACAAGGTGGACTGATAGATGAACTTACTTATAGATGGTTTAGTGAGCCCTCTGATATTGCTGTGCCCTTGCAGGGTGTCACATGTATACCTACTTATTTGTAATTCCATCCATGTCTGTAATGTGATATGCAATAAACGATTCTATTCTATTCAGATGACCTGGTAAAGGTTGCGGGAGTCCGCTGGATGCGGGTGACGCTGGACCGATCAATTATGGCAGTCTTTGGGGAGGCCTATGTCCAGCAGTGGACGCCTTTCGGTTGGTATGATGATGATGATGATTCTAAACGGGCCCAGGCTCAACTTTGGCATCTAATGCCAAGATTTGGCTTGGCACTAGTTTTACTGCCATCTGACCTTCCAATCCATTGGGAAAAATATACCTTGTTGGGATTAGACATTTTTTTATATATATTTATAAACCCGCCCACACCGCGGGGGAATGTTGTCATACACAAACAATATCAACAAAAACAGACTGTAATGTAAAAAAAGCAGATTTGGAATTATAGTAATATGCCATTTTTGTTACACCCTGTATACAAGCGGGGCTTCGAAGCCGCTACCTCCGGATTGAAAGTCGCAAGGGTTTCCAAAATTGATTGCTGCTAAAGTAGGCACAGTAATTTAATGATACCCAGACTATTTCCAGAAGGGTATCATTAGGAAACGCTTATAGCGGAAGCCAAATTAAAAACACATGAACCGCATGCCCGGCAGTCTACATCAAAAATATGTTTACACCTTTGTGCGTTACTCCATTGTAATAAGGCGAAAAATGTGTACATATTTTTGACGACCATAGAATAAAGTTGTCATCTGTATTTTACTGCTGTCGGTAAACATCATCTGGCTGATTTATGCTTTAATACATTAAGCGCCCTTCGCAAGGCAAGCATAATAAGGGAATTTCGTAAAATCTCTTCTTAAGAGTGTCCACCACAGTCGACTAAAGTCGACTCTCCATACAAACGTAGTTTGGTGCTCATTTTAAAATGGCATACTGAAATTCAATTCAATAGGGTAGTTTCCACATGTTAAAATTGATAACGCAGTGTTGCTAAATTGATAGTAAACCATGAAATAAATGTAATTAAGTATAAATTAAGAAATATAATTAAAATTATAAAAAGATATAGACCTTGAAAGTTTAGAATAAATATACATTTTTTTTTATTCTCCAAAAGTAAATTTAAAGCTACCAATAGAATCCTTATGCTTTTATAGAAACAAAATTGTATTACAACTATGGTCCTACACGCAGTATTTCACGACTGAAACACCAATTTACTTGATTTTCAATACAACGATTAGTACAAATATCATCCTGTGACGTCACAATTCAATGTTAATCAGTATGAAACGTTTTCGGCTGCCGCCAGCGAGGTCCGTCTTTAACCCTTTTCTTGGCAAAAAATAAAAATAAAAAAATTGTGAAATTCGATTATTTTTTTGAAAGATAATCAATACTATAAGTAGAAAAAAATATTTAAAAAAAATTTGCTATTCCTTTTTTGGAAATATTATATGTATCTTACAGGATACATTGCCAGGAATACCCACATTTTTAGTTGTGATTGCAATGTATCTCAGATGATACATTGCCAAGAATGTGTTAATGAAACGCAGATAAAAAATTTACGCTTTACTCCAGTGTTTGTATATAATAATTATAATTTTAATATGTTATAAACCTATTTTGAATGGAACATTATGAAACATTTACGATTAGGTGATAAGCACAAATTCAAATTAAATTTTAGAACAGTATATGGTGGTTTGTTGTAATAGTAGTAAAGCTCTTACTGTACACACGTTAATAAAAGTTAAATTTACACGAGGAAAGGGCAAGTACAAAGGCGACTTTATTCCTTTAAGAGATTTCTTCCAGTTAACCTTTGAGTATATATGAAAGGAAAAATAAACAGAGGCAGACAAATTCAGCAACCAGTACGACAAGGTACAAAAAAAAAATATATAAAAAACAAACATACTCATAAAAGCACAAGATAAATACACAAATCGCAAGAACAGCAAAGGTGTAAATTGGAAATATGTTAAAGATAATAAGTAAGAGAGATATGAAACTTGCCAAAAACAGAAAGCCACAGTTTCTTTGACTTCCCCTTGAGTGCCGCAACCGATTGCGACTGCCTAAAGGCGGCCACTCATACCATAACTTCACAGAGCACACCACGAAAGCTTTATCGTAGGTATGCACGAAATTTGTGAGATGGAATCACGGTGGGGTAGACAGGGCCAAGTTCGCACTAGACAGCAAACGATGGCCACTACCGACAGCCATGAAGCAGAATTTTCAGTTCTCTGCGGAAATGGGATACATGATCGTATTTCCGAAGGCCGAAAATATTATCAGACATTTTGCAAGCGCTCTAGCTTGCCAAGCAGTTCTTACTTAAGATCAAGATACGCAATGTCACCATAGTCAAGAAGTGGGAGTAGAAGAGAACGAGCAAGCAACGTTTTGGTATGAAGAGAGATAAAGTTCAGAAAACGGAGAGAAGCTGTTTCTTACTGACTTCACATTATAATGAGGTGCCCAAGAGAGTCTGATCTAAGGTAATACCTAGGTTTTTAACAGTAGGAGTGAAATGTATATGTGTTCCATTAAAGAAAATCTTAGTCATATCCAGATCCGACAATTTAGAGACGTAAACGAAATCAACCGGTGATTCGGATGTTTTAGCAGCAATTGCATTGGTGCACTTGGCGATGCTGTTGATGCCATTGGTGTAAACGGCGATGGCATGGGTGCAATTGGTGAAAGCAGATACTGAATTGAGGCAGTTGTAGAAGATACAAACAGCATTGGTGCAGCAATTTTTTGAAAAATAGGTGTATTATCGTCTGATAATGTGCAAGTTTTCGAAGGAAGCGGGTAATGACGGGGCTGGAGAACTGATATCACTATCATTGTTGTCTACATCGAGCTCGAGCCTTGAGGGAGAACTGGTGGAGTTTCTGATTCTGAATCAGATGATTCCTCAATATCTGATTTTATCCCTCTCTCCCTCTCCTCCCTCCCTTTGGGACCAAAGCCAGTACCATAAGCCAGCAAAGGCTGAGTAAAAAGATGGCCGTGCACCTTCCGAAATTTAAAAAAAATACACATAACATGCAATAACAATAACTAAATGAAACCAAACTTTTATAAAGACCCGTCTTGGCAATAATGTGTTATAAGATAGGTACACAAAACGAATAAACCACACACTCTATGAACCGGGCAACGTATACTTTAAGATACGTAGCAAGGAGAATGAAAATTGACATGAAGCTGGCAATGTATACCACAGGATACGCAGAGCAAAAATGAAAAAAATCCATGAACCCAGTACTGTGCATTTTGAGATACATAACTTTTGAAGGTCAGTTAGTCACATGAAATATTAATTATTTGTTACATTCTTCATTCTTCCGAAACAAAAATATTATTAGGCGTATGATAACAGTCAAATTTTGTTCAAAAAATATATCCAAACAGAGTAAAACCTGGTTTTCTTACCTTCTTGCGCGAGAGCATGTCGAACCCGGTTAATCCCACTGAGTTGACGTCACATTAGTGTTGCCAACATATTGAAAATTGCAGTTTATACGTTCAGAAATATGTACAGAAAGTAAAATTATGGAAATGTTCAGGTTTACTACAAAAACTTTAACGAAATAATTTTTTAAAGTTTATTGTATCTTACAAGATACCTTGTCTAGAAAAGGGTTAACTAAATTTTTTGGGTATTTATGTTTTTTAATTGTAGTTGCTCCCATACAAACATTTGTTCCTCTCCAAAAACTGGTTCGAATGGCATCGTAAAAAAATTTTAGGACACAACCCAATTCAATGCCATTCAATTATTTATTTCAGGCATAGAACCTACAGCATCTGAAAAAAGAAACCAAAAGCTTACCAGTCAGACTCTCCGGTTTTAACAAGTGCAAGCAACATTTTAAATCGTATTTTTTTACGGTTTATTCAATCAGAAATCATATCGAACAATCAAAATACACAAACATCATGCTAGGCTTTCGGAACCTTGAAAAGTTTCACAACTTCAAAGTGTAATTAGAAATCAATCTTATTCACTTCCTTGATTGATGTTTCAAGTGGGTACCTACTGTTGCTGTATCGTTTCCCGCGTTGCTTGTTGTCTCCGAGGTAAATCGCGGATACAATAAGGATACAAATACAATGTATAGGTACTGTTCATGAAACTACTATGACTATGGCACTCAAACATCTCTTCTCACTGGCCACTTTATCAAGCAAACCGATCTTTGAACCTATACTTGTTAAGAAAAATAATTTTTGGTGAAAGAATTTTATAAGCACTAATGTCCACGATTTTTTTCAAACACACCTTCGCGTTCGAAAATTAGAGGGGGGGACACAATTTTTGTGCATTTTGGGGCGATTATCTTTGACTATATTCACTTAATCAAAAAACTTGCTGAGAAACCTTATATTTATTCTGAAAGGCCTATCGATTGATGTGCCACACGTGGACATACAATTTGTGCACACCTAAAAATATTTTTTTTGCCATTTCATTACAGAACTGTGTGGCGGCTAACAAAATACACCTATTTTCAAAATTTTATACAAAAACACCTTATAGTTTTCGAATAAAATGCCTATGACATACGGACAGACGGGCGTAGTTCCGTTTTTGCCATTTTGGCTACGAAACAGAGGGTGGGCAGCTGCCTAGAAGCTTCTTACCTTTTTCTACATTCATACTTTTACGACCCTAAATTTATGTATTTGAACCCCCCCTAGGCCATTGGCTTGGTGACGCCCTTGTTTTTCTTACACGTTATTTTATTTGAGAAGAAGAATGAATTACTATTTTCTCATCACAATAATAAATCTAATTAAGCTGCCCAGGTATGTGGTGTTGTGTTATTGGGGACCGATTTATGACTTTCTCTTTCACTCAAAAACTGATAAAATTGATGAAATGCTATTTTGAAATAGCAACAGAAAATTGAAAAACGAGTGGTATTGACCACTCGTATACAATTATATCGGTAGAAAGTAAGTGCCTGCATTTTTTTTTTCTTTGCCGTGTTTGGCCTGTACGGCGAGTAGGTAACAGATATGGTTAAGGGATAACCTCACTGGGGGCCTTATGGGGCCACCCAGGGAAAAGTGCACTACAATCGTATTAAGTACTTTTATTTCATTTTCGATCGCTCGAAAGTCAAAAATCGGCTCCCTGCCCTGCTAGCATAACTTGACTCTCTTCTCTACTCGCGCGCGTGATAGACTATCTGTCACTTTTTGACAGCATTAATCATAAAGTGACGGACGGTCTATCTCGCGCGCGAGTCAAGAGAGTCAAGTTATGCTAGCAGGGCTGGTCGCCAGTGCCCGTGGATGCACTGTGACTAGAGTAAGGCATTTGACTCTAGCTCTCGACACAACGAAACTTCCAATGAATAAAACGTCTATCGAAACGACTTTTTTGGAGTCACCAGCGTCCACAGGCTACGGAGTCTGCTGACTACGCCCACCGTATACGTGTCTGCCACACAGTGTACAAAAAAGTATAAAACTACTTTGTAAATAAAATTACATTCCTTCGTCTGCATTTTTAGGGTTCACTACCCAAAGGGTACGATGGCACCCTATTACTAAGACTTCGCTATCCGTCCGTCTGTCTGTCTGTCTATCTATCCGTATGTCCGTCTGTCACCAGGCTGTACCTATCTCATACACCGTGATAGTTAGACAGATGACATTTTCACAGATTATGTATTTCTGTTGCCGCTGTAACAACGAATACAAAAAAACAGAATACAATAAATGTTATAGGGGGCTCCCATACAACAAACGTGATTTATTGTCGTTTTTATAAATAATGGTACGGAACCCTTTGTGCGCGAGTCCAACTCGCACTTAGCCGGTTTTTGTTGGTACACTGTCAGCTATCTAATTAAGAGTTGTCTGTCACACGATACCAAGTTAAAAGTTTATTCATTAAAAAATTACAGAATCCACTGAACTTTCCAACACATCCATTGAACAACGACACTTATAGCTGTCCACAGATGTCTCAAGTTCAGAAATGTGTTTTTTGATTATAAAACTTTACAAAATAAAAATGTTACTTAACCTCTAGCTAACCGGCCAAAGGCCTATCATTGTCAATCAAATTTTATTGCCAAGTTTTTTTACACGGTGGGCGGACAAATGTATAACGTTGAAGTTTTCTGAACACAAATTTTCTCAACAGACAAAGTGTTCAAATAAACACAGCAGCGACAAACAACGCAGAGGCGGTGCTCAAAATGACCTACACACGACTAATGTCGAGAGTTTAAGAACTGTAGAAAGCTTAAGAAACAATGTTGTGCCTACCAATCACCATATCTGTTTTTATTGTCATGTTTTTGGTTGCATCTCATTCAAGACCCATTTTCAAAAAAAATATATAGATAGTATTTTTTGTAATCAAATTTAAAAAAATGATATAAAAGCACATACACAACATACATAACATAGGGATCTTTATTGTCTCTATGTTTCAAAATGTTGCTACCGCGGCGCTAAATAACAACTCGGGCAGCACGGCGCGGGTCGGGCGCGGCCCGGCGCGAAATAAAATTTTGAGGACAGGTGTATTTTGTTAGCTGCTAACATAGTTCTGTAATGTAATAACAAAAACAAAAAATGTCGAGGTGTAAGTCCACGTGTGGCACATCAATCGATAGGCCTTTCAAAATAAATATAAGGTCTCTGAGCAAATTTTTTGATTAAGTGAGTAGTTTCGGAGATACTCGCCTCGAAGATCACTAACCCCCCCCCCTCAACTTTTTGAACAGTGTATTTAAAAAATTAGACTAAAATCATGAACATAAAGGGCTCATTAAATTCTTTCACCGAAAATTATTTTGAATAAGATCGGTTTGAACCCATCTTATTCAGCAATATCTCGAATACCTTCAAAGGTATTCAAGATATTGCTGAAAAACTGCCTTCCCTATACAAAAGGACGTACCTAAGTGCCGTAAGATTTTTGTAACGATACGACCTTTTTAATAGGCACGAAACCTTTCGTTTTGCGTGGTCCGACACGCACTTGGCCGGTTTTTATTACAAGCTTTATATTAACTTGACTTGTTCGTATGTAAGTATGTTGTCCGTCAAGCAATCCATTTTTCAGTCACTTGCCGTTATCCGATTGAGCTGAAATTTTGGGTATAAATATAGTTTCGATGACAATTTAATTAAATAAGATTAAAATGATGGTACCATATTATTCTGATCTGATGATGGAGATAGAAGGCGGATATGGGAATTCAGTACTTAACAGACGTAACCCCGTTGATTTGGGCTCATTAGGATCGTATCAATGAGTAGTTGATGACGGTATACAGACTGACATTTTTGACAGAAACTCATTTCATCGATATTTTCCATAGTATTCAGGAATTTTCCTGAATTTCGTTGAAACAGCGTTGCTTGTCGGAATTTTCCACGACCATTTGCGAAGAAATGCATGCATTCTTTCAGGAATGTTTCCTTAATGCAAGAGAGTGGAACCAAAGCGATATCTCAGGGATGTCCTCCAGTGAATATAACCATATGGAATCATAGCCCCCGTGTGCCCAAGAAAATAAAATTTGGAAACTGACACGTATTTCGATGGCCGTGACAGGGGTCGGAAATGACATCGTTTCTTTGTGCTTTACTAACAGATACCCTCTCAGACCCTCAATGCAAATTCTCCTTTTGAATTATTAAAGAAAATGTAATGAATTTTCTGACCTCGTATCTCGTTGTATGTTGTTGCAAAAATTAACCTTATGTTTCAGCGATTAAGGTTGTGTTTATGTTGCAATTAGAAGCAAAGATGAGTTTTTGAAAGGAAGGAACTCGCGTTGGCTATCCTCTGAAGTCTTCCGTAAATCATTGAAAATTGAACATTTTCATAAGACAGCGTATATATTTGCCATACTAAGCTGCCACGGAATTTACTAAAATTAAATTTAATTGATAATGCTACGTCCGCTAATTTAGTTTTACCTATTTCTATTTTCCGCAAATCCTTAAACGTATTCAGTTTCAGTAGATATTGATGTTCTAGGTAGATGAAAAATGTCGTGTATTACATGAATGCACTACAAATGCCTGGTGAAGGTCTCGGCTGTCCGCTGGATGCGGGTGCGCAGGACCGGTCACTTTGGCACTCTTTGGGGGAGACTAGACGTCTTTCGGCTGATGTCATGATGAAAAATGGATCCATATTTATTTGCGAATAGATCCCCTATAACGTATGACAGAATAGTAGATTGTGTCTCATGGGAGCAAAATGATTATATTTATATTGAATATATTCTAAGGTTTACGCCCAAAATGGAAATAATTTTGCTACCGTTTGAAAAACAGGGAAGAAAAGTGCAATTTTGATCTCTGATTTGAGGGCAATAATTCTGAATAGCAGGTCTGAAAAAGCCATTTTTCTTATAACAAAACTAAGCAAACACTAATATTGAATTATTTTTCACAGAATGTCGATCCCTCGTAATTGCGATTACAAACTTCCGCACGGGAGTTTCTTGAAGTTTGATCGATTCAGACGAGAATGGCGGTCATTAGGAACCTATCAATATGCATGAAGATCCAGACGTAAATCATAATATAATTATCATCACCAGTACAGTCACCTGCATAAGAACGTTCCCCAACGTTCCCAAACCAAAATCCTGGATCACCTGCCCCTCTACATCGAAGTTTAGTATGAAGGAGGGCTCACGTTTCGGTGCAACTTGCATCAACATATTTAAGAGCCTAGCTTTTAAACCGACTCCAAAAAAGGAAGAGGTTCTCAATTCTTCGAAATCTTTTCTTTTTTATGCATGCTCCCCGATTACTTGAAGACGCCTGGACCGATTTGAAAAAATCTTTTTTGTGTTTGAAAGGGTATCCTTTCCAGTTGATCCTAACCTGATGATGGGATCCTGCAGAAATCGAGGGAACTCTTCACATTTCATAGGCACACTTGACTACTGAATTGAAGTCGGTTAAAACTTTGTTTTTAAATTAAATTAAACCGTTGCTTATAATTACCGTTCCGTTCCGTTCGCTTACTTATCATTCGACATTACATTGACCTTCCTTACACCTTACATTGACATGTGGCTTATAGAATACAGAATACAGTGCTAAATAGAAAAATTTTGTGAGTCTCAGACATATCAAAATATTATGAAACGGGTCACTCACATCTTTGAGGTCAAATATCGCTCGACATATTTCGAACCGAAACATGTCAAAATATCCAATGAGGACCGGAGGGGTGAGCGCTGCCGCGCCCCATTGCGGTGTGCGGAGCCGCTTACCTACTAATTTCTTGGTTTTTAGCTACTAATTTGCGTGGTACCGTGCGGATTTTGTAAACAAATTGAGATACTTACATACAGCACAGCAGCGGGATGTGGCGGCAGTGTGATAACCGCCCAACTTTTCGAACGCACATTAAAACAATGCAACTGTCATTTACCCATACAATAAGTGACATTTCAGATCAATCAATCAATCAATCATTTTTATTGCAACCACGGTGTTTAAGATCTTACATAAAATATACAGTTTCACATGGGCCCTGTTAGGGCATGACAATGACAATATTATATTAAATTAAATTAAATTAATATTATTCAATTATGTTACCTGACGCGTACAATGCGTGACGTGATCGGTCTGCGGGACAAAAGGCGTACTCGAAGATGTCCTTGCTCAGCGGTGGGCAAAATGATGACGATGCTACTGCGTGATTACGATATTTTCACTGCGGTCTAGTTAATGTTGACTAATCCAATATTAATAGCATGTCTGCAGGCATTTGACACCTTCTGTTCATAATAACTCGATATCGTTTTAAATATTGACATATTTCTTTGATAATTATCATTTAGAGGAGCATTGAAACATTACATAAATCTTAGGATAGGTTTTTACAATAATTAATTTCAAACGTATATAAAACTGTGAGCGACGCCCCGTCCCGACCTGGGAGCGCGGATACACTCACGCGCTCAACGCGCCGCGTGGTGCCGCGCGGAACGGGCGTATGACGTCACCGGGGTCGCGGTAGAGATTATCCCGACCGGGCTCTCCACGACTCCACAAGTCACCTAACAACGCTGCCCTTTTTAGGTACTGAGGCGGCGCCGACGGCAGCCAACCTGACACGCCAGAGGGGCAGCAGCAAATCTGGAGCAGTATGAACTGCTGGGGAGTGCTAATCCCGCGTAGTCGCTCGACACGCTGATGAAGGAGGGGTTTTAAGAAACGCTTGTTCAGAAAATAAATTATAATATATTTGTACACGAATTATTTACAGACTGTCCTATCACTATTGCCCTATCACTTTTATACTACTGAATTTACTAGTTAATTATGACTCTTCTGGTTGGGAGTCGAGCGAACACAAATTGCTAGATGACCCGGGCCCCCTTTTATACTCGTTTTCTAGGTGGCCCGGAGTCAAGTCTGAACCTGTCTAGACTTCAGGTTGCCGCCCACTTTTCTTAAGGAAAGTGACGGCTTTTCCTCTCATGCGAATAACTTCGAGAAAATAAGCTTTTTCAGCCTTTACATATGTACCTTGAGTGGTTACGAACGTCTTACGATATTTTAAGCCAATCACAGGCGATTGCGGGCCACGCCCATGGCTTCCGCATGGTCGAGGTGCCGAGATATACACAAAAAATAATTCGAATTTAATTTGGACCAATCACGGATAGCCTTGGTAACGCCCCTGGCTTACTTTACGGTCAAGGCAGGCCGATATACTCGATTTCACATCTGCGAGTCTCGACTTGTCTTTTCTCATATGTTAGCGTGATAGCGATGTGCCCCTTTACTGGACTGTCTGGGGATATAGTCTCATGCAATGGACTTTCATAACTTTATACATTTAATTTCGCTATTCGCGCTACTTATACCACCCGTTAATGGGCTGGCGTGAGATATACTCAAAATAGTGAATTTAATAATTCTCTTTTCGCTATTCGCGCTACTTATACCACCCGTTAATGGGCTTGTGTGAGATATACTCCTACACAGTGACTTTAACAATTCTCTTCTCTATGGATAACTTTAGATTATTATGAGTACATGCTGAGGCTACTTCAATGATACTTTATATTTATAATGGGCTATGTACTGGGGCATTTATTACACTTATAAACCTACCCTAACTTTACAAATTGGTGCATTTACATTTGCACGAGTCATCCATTAACATGGGGCGAGGTATTACCGGTGGGGCCGTCCGCCCGTTGTCCTCAGGAAAGCTCGTCTGAGGCGGGTGTCGTCCACAAAAACTATACATACAAAACTTAACATCATTATAAAAACCTAACCTAGGTACTATTATCTATCTGTGCCTATGGTGCCGCCGCCGGCACCGGGGCGGGGCGTAAACTACCGGTGACAGAGAGAGGAACTTCCTGACTAGCCGCGCAGTGTCAGCAATACCGCCTTCTGTATCTGACCTTTGACCCAACCATCGAGTAGTCTTTTGAGATGTTGGTTAATTTTTTTTTTTCGCCTAAGTCAGTATTGTAGAGCCTTGTACTTGGCAGTGCATCTTATATGCAGACGTTTTTAGTAACCTTTTGTTCGTTTATTTTGCTCTATACACTGTGACCGGGGCTTGAACACACGGTTTTTATTAAGTATGCCAAGTAAGGATTAATTTAATCATTGATTATATTTATTGTCGCTCTAAGTTGATCCTTGTTAATTGAAGAATATTACAATGTTGCAAACTCAAAGTTAAGAAAAGATGTAGTAGATTAAGAAAATTATCATCCTAAAGTCAATTTTGTTTACCTAACTATAATAACATATATGGTGCTCGAAAACACTCACACTTAGGTACTGCCAAAAATATTTAATGAATTACCTGAACATGTACAAAACTTATATGTAAAAGGCTGTAAAATAAGAAAAACTCTGAAGATACATTTTTTTAATGTAAAAATTTAACCTATATTCTATAAACTGTAAAATAAGTTGTATAACTACCTACTTGAAATAATTACTTTCAAATTAGCTATAAATTAGATAATACTAGTGCAACTTCGAGCACTAGGACATTTACCCTACCTACTTGAACATACCTATGTTAATCAATCACTTCAAACTCATACAAGAACGGTAAATTCGACTTTTAAACTTTTTTAAATACTTAGTTTTTCAGATAAAATAAGTATGGAAGTTTGGACTCTTTCCAAGACTGTATCTGAAAAAAAAAATAGATTATCTTCAAATTGAAGTGATTTAAAATGTCAGTCTCTTAGAAAACTTTTGATATTTATTATTAAATGAAGGTGCCTTAAATAAAATTTAAACCTATAATAACTAAACTACAGATATAGTGCATGATTGTTTTCCATCGTATTTTCTCGGAAACGTTCGTATTTGTCATGCTACTTCAGTCAACCTCAGTATTTTTTGTACTGTGACCGACTGAAATGGCAAGATACGTTCATGCGTTCCCGTGAAAATACGATGGAAAAGAATTATGCACTATAGATATAGTGCATATTATGCACTATAGATATAGATGTACTTAGATAATATAAATATATCTAGTGGATATGTGAGCTGTAGAACTCCCGAGCCTGTCTTTAAAAAAATATTTTGGAATACAGAATCGACAAAAAAATCCATATAATAAAATTATTGAACCTGCTCACAAAATTTCACGAGAATCGCTTCGCTCCCTCGTTTAATAAACTTAATTCAACCTAAAGAATAGTTGCTTGAATTTATCGAAAATGTAGAAAAACACGTTGTAGTCATCACCCCTCCGACACGTGACTGCTGTCAACTACAAACCGAGCTTGACATTGACTTCCCTGAAACAACGTCATTCGGCCAACCCACGTTTCCATGAATGCGGCCGAACTTAACCTTCATCAATCCAATTTGAACCTTATCCCAACCGCCTAAGAGAGATAAGATAACGAGCCACTTGTTACTGAAAATAGGGAACCACGTTGTGTGTGCGTGGAAATGCCAATTTATGTAGATCTCTGCGTCAAACGAAATTGAACTTTATTAACTTCATGATAAGAGTCACTGAAGGTCATTGTGGTTTACCATACAAGTGCTCGTACAAAGTTATTTCGAGACTTGCTTCGTTGGATAATAAGACTTGTTACGCAGTGTTAAGATTCACAACAGTTGTATGATTAGGTTGGTAGGCCTAAATATAGGAAAATAATGAGGTGATACGCTTTGGTGGGTGGAAGAACAATTTGGTACAGTTTGTCTCTAGTTGTTATTATTTGTCAGAATAGGACTATTATGTTAAAATTACTAAATTACTGTACCTAGTCAATTTCATCAAGTAAGTCATGAAAAAAAGTATTAAGTAGTTCCAAAAACAATACCGGGGCATCGAAAAGATCGTGTGTAATTTTATACAGAAAATTCTGTAACTGGAATATGCAAATAAAATGGTTAAATACATCGATTAGATTTTATATTCCATGTAAACTACACCAGATTTCAGCTCTTGAAAACGTGGGTAAATTCTTTACAATTTTTTATCAAAGATAATCGTACTAAATAACGTTATATTACACATACATTATGGGTACAAAAATATATGCAAAAAGATTTTGGCAGCGGTGGGATTCGAACCCACGCCTCCGAAGAGACTGGTGCCTTAAACCAGCGCCTTAGACCGCTCGGCCACGCTACCATGACTGCTGGTGGCGAAATTACTATACAGATTCTACAGGCGTTTTGTCAAAAAGTATGTTTCTCGATAATGTAATGATATTTGATTATAGTATCGACTAAAACAGTATAGTACAGTTATATGTTAAAAGCGATTGAGTAAAAGTGTTGTCATTGTAGTCCAGGCATTGAACTGACAACTTGTATGGAAAAAATGACATATCTGGAAATAATTTATAATAGCTAATTTTTTTAATGTAACGGATATATTATCAATTAAATTGTTACCTAGAGGCAAAATCCAACAAAAAATCAGACATCAAAAAAATCAATATTTAATTAGCTCCTAAAAAGTCCGGATAAATATTAATATTTTTTTTATCTTTATTTAGGTTCATTTACATTTGCTTTACAATATTCAATATAAATAAAATAAAAAAGACAATGAATGTTTAATTTAAATCTATATAATTACTTCCGGGTGGAAAGTTTGGTGGATTCTTGAATAAAGCATCTTAGAATAATGTTTTAAAATGAAATAAACAAAAAAAACGCTATTATAAATTAATGTTTTTCGAAATCGTATTTTGCCTCGGCTATTGTTTAAAATACTGGGGGCGTATAATCCATTTAAAATTAAATAAACATATTCTGATAATAATAAGTAATAGCCTGAATTATTTCCATAGTAAACATGATAACTTTTGTCTGATAAGTATATCTTGAGTGCGATATTATATCTTTAATAGTTATTCAGAGGCCTATACACCAATACAACAAAATCATTCAAGACTGCTGAAAAAATATAATTTCAATTATTTTCAAACTAATAGGTATTTATATTAACAATACTTTTACTAAACGGAACTTGATCGGGTATAACAATTATTTTCCTGTATAAGGATTGATAGTATCAACGAGTCAGAATAAGAAAAACTCAAAAAAATCGAATTCTGAAAAATAAGTTCATGTACACTTTTTTTGAAAAATGCTCAACACAGCATTCTCTGTGCCTACTTCTGTATGTTGTGTTACTGTTTAAAACCCTAAGAGCGATAACAGACTCCGACTATAGCGGCGATTCAAATCGCGATGCGATATCGATGCAGATCAATATAGCTGGGCATATTCATTAATTTATGTCCCTTAAACGGATAATTACGGATAGTAACAAAACTGTCAACCAATGTCAATCGCATTCATTTAATAACAAAGCCGACATGTTAGACGGGGTTTAAATATAACTTTAGTTAACCTTAACCTGCCATTTTTTTTGGAACTCCCTATCTATGGCAGTTATGTCGCAATGCAAAAAATCGCCGTGTGTTAACTGCTCTCAGCCCTCGTGTCCAATTTCAAAGCTGAGAGCCACTGCGAGAGGCGGGTATTGACTGGTCAACTGACTATCCGACCACGGCCAAGCACCGTGGAAATAAGCGAAGATGACGCTTTAATCGTCAGCAATTACCTAAGGCCATGGTCTCCTATAAATCACGCCGTACGCTGCGTCACAATGCTTACTATGGATATGTACTGTGCCGTGATTCTTAAAAAGGCAGTCATCTACGAGTAAATTGTATGCAGAAGACTGCCTTTTTAAGAATCACGGCAGTAGTTGTGGTCGTCGGCCACATCAGTACATCTCAATAGTAAGCGTTGTGACGCAACGTACGGCGTGATTTATAGGAGACCATGGCCTAACACTTTCACTGCCAGAATTGCTACGCGCTACGCTGCCGATCTCGTGGTTTTCACGCTAAGTAGTAGAAAGCGGCTACGGCGCAGGTGCCCGCTAGGCGGGTGCCTGCCAGTGAATGTTTTTCACTGACGAGAATTGAATTGTAATCCACACAAAGGTCGATAAAACAAATGATAACTTTTGCTGGCATTCTGCACTCGTCCAATAGTTCCACGGCATATTTGATCAGCGGTACAATTGTGTAACTTTTCGAACAAGCGTTAGGACAACACGACTGCCATTTTCACAAATAAATAATGTTTTTAGATGTACCTAACGAACGTACGAAACAATACGCAATCGATCAGGTGTCTCTCCCAGGGGTCAGAAGCTACAGCGGCGGCTATCTGATATTCCTAACGTTTGACGCAATCTAACTGGGAAAATATGGTTGGAATACTTGCAATAACACGCTTTGCGGTTGCACTTAGAACCGATGGCCGTTGGGGCGGAGAGGTTCTCGAGTGGCGACCACCTACCGGAAGGTGCGGCGAGGGAGGACAAGGTGGACTGATGACCTGGGGTCGCAGGAGTGCTGGATGCGGGTGGCTCAGGACCGGTCAATTTGGCACTCTTTGGGGGAGGCCTATGGACGGCTTTCGGCTGATATGATGACTCGAAATACCTACACGATCGCAGCCAGAATAGCGCGGAATATCTTTGAATCAATATCATCATCCTGGCCGGTTTCGACCACGGCGACTGGAAAAAAGAAAAGAAATCTGGCTAACTGGAGCGTCGTTCGTGAGCTCTCAGGTGACTGACGTAGCCTATCTTTGCAGAGAATGTGCGACCACATTCCCTACAGGTCAGCACCCCTCCGACAAAATTGTAGTAGGTAGATGCCCGTTGCCCGCAGGTGGTCGAGCCTTTAACTCCTCGCGCTTAGCGTCGAGTTAGTTTCGACTTCGTTCCTCGAAGGCTTGCACATTAACCTCCATTTTGACCGATCTTGAGCCAAAATCTCCCAATCAAAGTAGCATATATACAATACGCATGAATCCTCTGGAATAGCAAGCGTTCATAGATTGTGAGTTCTATTTACCATCAGGCGGGCCGGACGCTTGTTTGCCACCATCATGGTTTAACGCGTACATATACTAGTGACTCTGTAAGCTGTAGAGTTAGCGAGTCTGTCGGTTTGTCAAAAAAAAATTGATTTGACAAAAAAACCGCCCAAGTGCGATTCGGACTCACGCACGAAGGGTTCCGCACCCAAAAGCAAAATAATCACGCTCGTTGTATGAGAGCCCCCTTAAATATTTATTTTATTCTGTTTTTTTAGTATTTGTAAATACATCATCTGTGAAAATGTTAACTATCTCGGTTCATGAGATACAGCCTGGTGACAGAAGGACAGACGGACGGACAGCGAAGTCTTATTACAAATACTGTTTTCACTCTTTGGGTACGGAACCCTAAAAAACTATAATTCACTATTGAAGCTTCTCACAAAATTTGACGTAAATCGGTTGAGAGATGCGACCTGTGCAAGCTGAAACGGAGAACTTCGTTCGCTTCGCTCGCTTCAATAAAGCTTCTCCGTCCCTTATTTTCTCGTGCCGTTGTGCACTCAACTGCATATAAATGACGCCCTTTGTGCCTAATGGAACGATTTCGCGTCCGATTCGATTTCAGAGCAAAAAACCTATTTGTGATGTAAATTGCACTTTCACTGAATACGTAGGTACAGTTTCAATAGAATCGTTGCCATTTGCATGGATACATCATTCAGGCTTAAAATGGTTGGAGTGTCACTTATTTTTTGATCACAAGTGCCGAGTATAGTGGCGGAGACAGTGCTCTCGGTCGAGCAAAGTGGCAAGCGAGTCACTCGGACCTTGTTTTATTTACTCGCTCGCCACTTTGCTCGGCCGAGAGCACTGTCTCGGCCACTATACTCGGCACGTGTTATCAAGGCATTAGACTGGTTTTAGTGTCACGCGGACCCGTCCGCATTACTCTAAAACGCTGCCTTAAGCTTAATACATCGTACGTGATCCGCGCGGACGGTCCGCGTGACACTAAAACCAGCCTTAGAGTGGGTTGCACCAAACCGTCTGTAATCGTAAGCGGACTTCGTTAAAATCTAAACGTATGCTGGAAAGTTTGACAAATGTCTATAGAATGACAGCTGCCGGCGCCATATTTAACGTTGATCGGTATGTAGTCGTAACTTGAACCCGCACTTAGGCTTGTAGTTCCGAACCATCGGTAACCGTAAGTTACTTCCGTTTAAACTTAACCTGAAACGTGGTCGCTTACTATGGGCTTCATAAGAAGGCTCAAAGTCACCTAAAGGACAAAGGACAATCGCATCAGAAATGAAAGCAAAACCAAGGTAACCGATATAGCCCTCCGAATCGTTAAACTTAAGTGGCAGTGGGCGGGGCACATTTCACGTAGAACCGATGACCGTTGGGGCGGAAAGGTTATCGATTGGCGACCAAGGAAGGCGTGGCGTGGGTAGGCCCCCCACAAGGTGGACTGATGACCTGGTAAAGGTCGCGGGAGTCCGCTGGATGCGGGTGGCGCAGGTCCGGTTCCTTTGGCACTCTTTGGGGGAGGCATATGTCCAGCAGTGGACGTCTTTCGGCTGATATGATGATGATGATGAAACCTTTTTGACGAGACTGCCCAAAAAAAGGAGCATTTAAATATTTATACTGCCACCAGCAATATTTCTGGAAACATAGGTACAGTCACGAACTTTAATTAGGGACGAGTTTCCTTCAACTGTTTTTAGAACATTCACAATGCAATAAGGTTGAAAACTTCAGTTCAATAATAGTGAGGTGTCAAGATAAGACAATTAAATGTCTTATCTAATGGGCCCTTGAATTGATAACCTCTATGCCAAAAGCTATTGTGTGTCAGTGTCAGACAAGAAAATTGATTGAAAACTGTCATTTTCACGAAACATTATTTGCAAATAACAAATATGGCCGAAGAGAAGACAGGGCTACAAAGACGAGTGACAATTAGTCGGAAAAAATCGGAAAAGATCGTTTGATTCGTTGCGCCGGTTGACGTCACTAAGCGGTTGTCCCTAGAGACGTATAAGTTGTCTATGGAAAACTTTATGTCACTCCTTTCAAATATTAGCTCTAAATGTCTTCAGTTTACTATACGATATTCCACATTAGGTGGGTCCCAAATTAAAGTTAGTGACTGTATTACTTTTCATGATTTTTAACATTAATAATACATAGTGTTAATTATATAATTAACTTCATATTATTAATATATATTCATTATTTAACTACGTCAAACAATGAAGTAATTAATAAAGATGTGTAGAGATGTAATTTAAGTTGAATGCATCGAGCTGGAATTCGTAATGTAATGATAATGAACATCAAAATGATCTTCGGGGTATACCAAAATATATAATTTGATGCGTGATCGTTCAAATTCCTTTTAATGAGTTAATTAAGCATGTTAATATACCCCGAGAGATTCAGTTGACATTTTCAGGTATGCAATAATGAAACTTTTATCACAGAATATACTTTATTTTTATGATTTATATATGACATTCAGCTTATGATGAGATGACAATGACATCACGCTGTGCCCTATCTAACTTAAAATATTAATACAAGGCAGTAGGCAATACAAATTGTATGTTACAATGGCGTACAATACTAACCACAAATGCTGAAAATGAAAAATACTCATGGAAAAAGGAGGATGGTGTCACCAAAAATTGCAAAAATTGCCAAAGTATAAGTCCTTGATTAATGCAAGTACATATTTTTTATACAGGGTGAGCCGTGTAAGAGGAGCAAAAATTAATCGGTAGATTATCAAGCTTGTGAGCAATTTCCAAGTGGTTTTAATTGAAAAAAAATTTTTTTTCGTCAAATTAAGTTTACAAGTACTATTTTACTCTTCTGGAGTGATATAAGTAACTTTTAAATTTAAAACACTAAAATAACCTTAAAAAATCACAAAAATATATTTTGACTCATTACAATATGATGTTAGCTCAAAATCTGCATTGACTGCTTTGCTATGATCTCGTGGTGCCAAAATACATTACTTGGAGGTCATAACTTTAGATTAAAATTACTCCGGATTTAAAAATAATAATAATTGGTTACTGCATATGCTCTAAGGAAGCGTCCTTTTAAATATTTGCTCCTGTTACATGGCCCACTCCGTATATATACTTTATTTATTATATAAGTAGTTAGTAAAGCCAGGTCATCACGTTTTTTTCCAAAAACATCATCAAAAGTTTTCAGGCACTTATGCGCAAGAAGATCGCCTCGATGCTGAACAGGCTCAGAGGAAACCCCAACGGCATCCGGGGTGTCATTGCTGACAAGTATGACTGTCCCATTTTGAAGCACTGGGTCAGCCAAATAAAAGCGATTGCGCAAATTAGAGATAAGTAGATACTAACATAGATTAAGATTATCTAAGACTGTATGAATGTCCATACGTCTGAAATAAAAAAATATTTAATTTAATTTAAAAGCATTTGGACCGAAGTTTAATACATTCCAATGGCTCGCCCGACTAATAGACTCTGAAATACCGCACAAGCATACAAAGGTGTAGTGTATTAAGTTAATAGAAAAACAACTTCATCTCAAGGGATATGTAGGTACGTTTGATTGAGCACTAGTACCAAGAAAATGAAGTTTTTTCTTCGTCTAAGGTCAGTTAGCGACCACCTGGAGAACCTAAACGAACAGATAGACATATGCGTTTTTAGTAGTTTTAAAATAAGGATCAACAAAAAATCGAGAAAATATCCCTGTCAGTCCACTAAGTGGTCGCAATCTGGAATACTAATTTTGGTGGTCGCTAACCGGCGCAATGACCCTACAAGCTTCAAGTTACTAATAATAGATCAAGACTTGAGCTCTACGACGTGTGTCTCGTACTTACATTAACTTTTGATTCTCTTACTAGAACAATCAACAATTAACACCCTACTGGTAACTAAATAATTGTTGAAATGAGGCTGTTTTCATCTTTAAATTACTACGGCACTTTTTCGAAAAAATATGGTTATTTATTTATCTAATATTAGAGTGTAACCAACTAGTCATTGATAACAGTGCAAAGAAAAAAAGAGTCAGCAATTGGGAATGGATGAAACTTTTAGAAATGCCTGATTATTTTTTGGTGATAGGAATAACCTTCCTTAGCACCAGAAAAAAGTTTCAGATTTTTCAGCTGTGTCAATTTTTTTTTAAAAATATAAACAGTTTCCTCACTTACGTTTGTAATATGACAGATCAAGGAAAGTGTCTATTTACCGTTCTTGACCCAAAACGTAAATGAGGAAACTGTTTATATTTTTCAAAAATAATTGTTGCAGCTGAAAAATCTGAAACTTTTTTCTGGTGCTAAGGAAGGTTATTCCTATCACCAAAGAAATAATCAGGCATTTCTAAAATTTTCATCCATTCCCCATTGTCAGAAACTTATGGGCCGCTACCGAGATGCGACAAATTCAATCAAAAATGTATTAAAACTCGCATGCAAGTTGTTGCACCATGTAAATGGCCCTTGTTATTAAATTGATTAAGTTACGTGGTAAGTCGTAACGTCGTTACGTCAGTTTATATTCTTTTTTAATATGAAAGCGTGGAATATAATACCCACGCAGTCTGAAAAACAAGAAAATTACCGACGTGTTCCCAAGCGTTTTATATACTGTCATGGCTCTTGATTTCCTTTGTGTATTGGTTACGTAGTACAAAACAACAGCCATTCATACAGTTATACTTCATCAATATCACCCACACCCTAGCGGGAACACTTAATATTAATATCGGCAATATCGAAACAAGCAGAACCAAAGTAAACAAACAATTCTTAGAATGTAAGCAGACTGCGAATCCTATCGTCCAAGATCATATAGAGATCGCTCCATCACGACTAAGTTCACTCCTGCCCATTACTTACCTATTACGTAGGTACAGTTAACTGCATGTATCATAAGTCATAGGTAAGTTTAGTGCAGGTCCCAATTGGTGCATCAACTTACGATTACAGACCAATCAGCGTTAAATACGGCACCAGCGACTGTCATTCCATAGAAACTTTTAAAACGTTCCATTCAAGGGTGATTCTACGAGCGTTCCAACCGTCGTTAGTTCCCTGCTCGCAATATTGTCAAAGTTCTTGCACATTCGAATCCCCTTCCCCAATAATTTTGTAGTTGTCCTGGACTAGTTAAAAACACTGTTGGTCGATCACGTAACGGTAGATCTAAATGTCAATTTTTATATGGAAAAATGACAGTTGGAACTACCCGACGCGCGTTCGGAACGTTACGTGATTACCCCCCAGAACATGCCACGCCAGTTTGCATTACATTGACAATAATGCGATCAGGAGACTGACGGTGGTTGGAACGCTCGTAGAATCACCCTCAATACTGACGGTTTAGTGTAACTCACCCTTAGACTGGTTTCAAATTGGCAGAGTGCAAAGCGGGTGGAGGGGGTAGTCTAAACGATCACAGCGCTCGCTACGGCTAAAATTGTAATTTTTGTCGCAGACTTGAGCTGTCAAATCCATATTGTAGTAAACATTTTCTAATCGTTTTTGAGATAAAAATAATGTTACTGACTACCATTGTCCAAAATTGTGTAATATAGTAAAATAACACAAGATTTCATTAATATTTTTCACAATATTTACTTACTTCTTGTTTTACAGCGGTGACAATATTGTCCATAATGGCCGCCTGTCACGTGGCGCTGTCGTCGCGCTCGGTCCCAATTATAAACGTCCTAGTGCCTGACGTTGCACTAGTGTATGACATAGGTAGGTACTTTATGTCAAAGCAATATGGATTAGATTCGAACTAAGAGGATTTTTCTTCATTCTAATTCAAGCCATGTCACTTTGACATAAAATGTCCACTAGGACGTTTACCTTAATCCTTAACATGTGTATAACATTGACTGGTTAACAGTTTAGGTTAACGCACACATGTCCCCCGGCGAGTATTCATTGTATGAAACTCCATACTGCGACGTACACTTATCAACCCCATAAGCTCAGCCCCAACATAGTTAAGTATATATTATACAGATACAAATAGATTTTCTCACATATAAAAAAACATACTCTACTAAAACATACATACATACGTTACTACTGGGTTGGAAGGTCAGATGGCAGTCGCTTTCGTAAAACTAGTGCCTAATGTAAATATTGGGATTTTTAGGGCAAAACCGGGAGTAACGCTAAGAGGACGACTCTACTACGTTAATTCTAACCCTCAGACTAAACATTCATTGTGGTGCCGCATATACGGTATACTCTTTACAAACTCCATCTTCACTTCTCAATTCCACGTATATCATCATATCAGCCGAAAGACGTCCACTGCTGGACATAGGCCTCTCCGTATATGCCCAGGATTAAAAAAAATGGTTGTCTGTAAAGTCGGTTTACGGACGATAATTTTACGTAATAACATAAGAAAACATTGATGAAAAATTGCATAACACGTATTTACTCATTTATCGTTAGGAATACTCCTGTGAAGTTTCGAATAAAATAGTCGATGTAATCTTGTTTCCCCGTACAAACTTTGGACCCCCATTTCACCCCCTTAGAGGGTGAATTTTGAAAAATCCTTTCTTAGTGCACCCCTAGACCTTTTAAGGAACCTACGTGCCAAATTTGGAATCTCTAGAACCAGCGGTTTTGGCTGTAGCGTTGATATGTCAGCCAACGGAACGGGACAATGAGTCACACTTTTTCGTGCGTGCAGCTAATTTTGAATTTAATAATATAATATAATCTAACAGAGACTACCATTTTAACCCGTGGAGTGTCATGTCAGTTAGAAAATCAATGAAAATCTTTGTATGGGAGAAGTCTATAGGCGCGAAAATCTCCCAATGTCAAATATTATTAGTGTTCTGTCTTCTTTTTTCACCGCATTTTGCAACAGTGTTAATAGATAATATCAATTTACGTTAGTAATAAATAATTAAATGGCTCTATTAATGAATTATAATAAACAACTGTAATATTCCAGTATAAAGACAGAAAAAAACACGTTTTCAGATGACCTCTTTAAGTCACATTCAAAGACAATCTAGATGAAGACAACGTTTAATGAAAATGTACGCCTGAATCGCTTTTGTATAGCAATTAAACTCCGCCCACGCAGTCTCCTGCGCTAAGGACAGTAGTTTATAATAAGAATGTATCAAGTCTTTAACTTTATTAATTCTTTACATCTTTCTTGGTAGCTTTTTAGCAGTGGAACGTGCGAAAGAAAAATTGTTTAATAGCGGCCAATATAACTTGTAACCTTGAATGTCCACTTTTGAGCATAGTCGTCCTTAAATCACTCACAGTTTCTGATAAAAAAGAAACAGTTTTAGTTTAAGTTTTTATTGTCGACTGTACTTTAGATTTCGGCACAGTCATCAAATGCTCGTGGGTTCCAATGAGCTCTAAACTGCAGCACGGTTTCCACAAAATGGCGCGCGAGCTCTCTCTGCGAGATATATCCGTCTCTTTCTAAGTGTTCTAATTATAGAAAGAGACGGATAGTCTATGTCGCCGCGAGAGAGCTCGCGCGCCATCTTGTGATAACCGTGCAGGGCTAGCACAGCCGACGCGATGAAGCGACGCGAGATGAGAAAATCTATCCTACCCTCTCTAACTTACACAGTGCGAGAGATTGCTCCTTGACACAGCATTATGACGTCACAAGTTTATATTGTGATAACTTGACGCAACGTGAGGAAAGCACATTGTAGGTAGACTTACTTTAAAAACACAGTTTCAACCGACTTCAATCCAGTAGGTACTCTGCCAAGTCATATACATGATCACGAAACAAATATTTCCTCGAAAAAATATACCCAAATCGCTTCAAGACAAGTGTGCCTATAAAATTTGAAGAGTTCCCTCACATTCTCTAATAAAATAGAATTTTCCAAATCTGTCCTGGGCTCCAGGCGTCTTTAAGTAATCGGGAAACTTACATCAAAAATAAAAGAATCCGACGAATTGAGAACCCCGTCCTATTTTGAAGTCGGTTTAAAACGGCATGCTAAGTTTATTGCATCAGCATCGTCGCTTCCTGTATCCAACAGACTAACATACACAATACGCATCCTAAACATCCTTCCTCCATCTAGCAGCAAACCGCGTTCGATATTACATCGCATTTTAGAATCCCATTATGTTTCCCTCAATAACAGAAAAGTACTAAATGCATTTATATCCCATGCACTGTTACGACCTTATTCTTTCAAAGTGCTCTCTCATACGTCTCGGCATTAAGATGCAAGAGAGCATCCGAGTGACCTACTTCTACTTTGAAGGTTGGAACTCAATAATCATCTATTTTTAGAGGTTTAATATAGACAGCGTGGGAAGGATGTCTTGTTTAGATTCAGGAGTTACTGAATATTGGAAGCGATGACCTCGCACATTGAAAACATGTTTTTTCAGGAAATTATCGAATCAAACTCAAACAGAACGCATATATTTTTTTGTCATGAACCGATTTGGCCAATTTGGACAAAAACGCCATACTTTGTCTCATGCGTTGAAAATATTAAGGAGACCCTTAACACGGAGGCATAGTTACGAGCTGCCCGTCATTTTGGCACTCTTTGGGGGAGGCCTATGTGCAGCAGTGGACGTCTTTCTGCTGATAAAATGATGATGATGATAGTTACGAGAATTGAAAAACGGCCTTAAACCCGATGGTTGCCATAAAAATGTACTGAAACCGAATCAAGCTTTGTCATAAGATGACCCCCCCCGTAAGGGCAGAACAAACAAACTTACATCTAGGTTACATTGTTAATGAATACTACTAGACTACTAATTATTTCTTCAACTAAATTTCTTACTACTAATGATTTAGGTAGACAACTACTTCGCTTGAAATTAATTAACATTAAAGTCCCACAGAACCTATTAAATCCACACAAGGGTGCAACAAAAGAACATTTATCTTTTTCGGACACATCATCTTGAAATTCCTGTCGTGTGTTGATACTTTATTGCACAAACAATTTATTTTAAGGGCTTTTAATCGACTTAAAAAAAAACAGGTTCTCAATTCGGTTGTATAGATTTTCCCTCAGAACTCCGTAATTTATTTATTTTTTTGTTTGAAAGGTTGGTTCCATTGTTATCAAAATTTCAGTTGGATGATTGGAACCATGAGGAATTGAGGGAACTCCTCAAATATGGCACGCATGTAGTAATTTCGGTATTTTCTATTATATAACTAGTGTATTTACACCCGGAAATCACAAATTTAGTGGAACTGATGATGAAGACTACATATTATGACTTATGGAACTTGCTACTACTAGTGGGTGGTTTTTACTTAAAACTGTAAAAGTACGTTACAGATTCTGATATGATTCCGTTGAAATAGCAACTAATGAAGTGCTAAATGTCAAGTGTGCCTAATCGATGGTACTCCTGAAACATTATCGGCCACATACTTACTCGTACTGTGATATGGTTTTCGTCTGTAATAATCAACGAATTTATTCTAGGAAAATCAGTTCATGTGGTAAAGGGGAAAGGAAATATGGAAATCACGCATCAAAAGGAGACGGTTGTCACGCTGCTCTTCCGTATCATTTTAGATAGGCGTTCGCGCATCGAAGAGATACAGCGGGCATGCTGCGCTTACGTCTCATTAGATATAGGCGTTTGCGCATCAAAGAGATACGGCGGGCATGCTGCTCTTCTGTCTCTTTGGATAGGCTGCTTTTGGCGCTGTTCGTTATTCACTTTAGTAATAAATAGCCTTAGATGTAGAGAAAGTATGTTTTAAGAGAGGCGATTTTGATTCTCCGTACATGAATGAGAATACATTTAAACGTCGCTGCCTCATACAAGCAGCGAGTTTTGTAGGGCGCTTTTTATGTGAATATTTTTTTGAAATATTCACTAGAAAGTAAAAAATAAAAATAAAACCGACTTCAAACAAAAAATGCACTAAAAAACATAAAATAATTAAATTACAATCTTACTAACAATCAACGTAATATTTTCTACTAAATGTATGATCTTTGCATTTACGACACCAGAAGATGTGTACCCACTGTAATATACCGGCTCTATGGATTTGCACATTGATGGAATTTTATTACGATTACAACATTTACAATATATCCTGCTTTTTTATGAGGACGAAATACAGAAATGAGAATCAAAGTCCTGCATACCTATTGAACGTTTAAAACTTCCCTTGTAAATGTGCTCAATCGTGACCAAAAAAGAGCTTATTAGAAAATAGTAAGCAACGTGAATTGGGTATAGATACTATAGACATACAATTAAATTGATATTGAAGTCAGGAACTACTGCGTTTCAGTAATAAATTGACGTAGGTCCAATTTATTTTTAGTTTTGGTACCAAGATTGTTAAAAATTCAACAAGTGTCATCACCCCTTTACTAGACAAACATTAAACTTGTAAAGTAGGTAGGTACCTAGTTAAGTTACGAGAATGCACGGTACATCGCCTCGTCCATGTTAATAAAATGTCGTTTAATTGTCAACATTACCACCTAACGCTACTCCCAGGGCCAATGATAATGACACAACCCTTCGGGTATTATTAAATCCTTTTTAACAATACCCCAAAGGTTGTGTCATTATCATGGGCGGACAACGGTGTTTTGTATTAACTTCAAACAATCGCCGTTATATTTTATCACAAGTAATTTGCGTTTTTTGCAAGGCTCATTTTATTCAACCTCATATTTTGATCCCCGGTCAGGCCTGGTCTTTTGAAGATATTTACGTCATACCTGGCCATGAAGTAACAATGACCGCGTGCGGAAATCCCACTTCCTGGCCAGGGAGAGATGTAATACTTAGTACTCTCCACGGGCGGCAATAAAGAAATCCTCAGATCGCGTATTAATCGTCAAATAGTTGCTATCTGAGACATTCTTTGATTTACCGCCCTATCAAATAGTACATTACAATACAATACAATAAAAAGCAGTTACAGAGAGAAACAATACCTGACTATGAAGCTAAAGGTCCCGGGTTTGATTCCCGGTCGGGGCAGATATTTGTATGATGAATACGAATATTTGCTCTCGAGTCTTGGATGTTTCATATCTATATAAGTACGTATTTATCTAGATATAAGTATGTTTATCCGTTGTCTAGTACCCTTTGATTAGTTTGGGACTAGATCAATTGGTGTGAATTGTCCCACGATATTTATTTATTTATATTTATTTATTTTCATGTAGGTAGAGGTAAACAACCGGTGGCGATAAGTCGCTGAAGAGCGATCTCTTCCAGACAACCTTTGGGTATCGGAAAAAGAGATAAAACTAGATTACGCAATTAACCAAAAATCAAAATAATTATAAAAACAAACGTACATAAATAGCTCTATATATAAAAATACATACACAATCATACATACACACAAATAACACAAATACATAAACAATATACAATATGATACATAAACAGTCAGCCAACAAATACAATCAGGGTTAGGGGAGAGACAAATAATGTTCTTTAAGAAGGGATTTGAGGTAATCCGAATGTTGTGGTCAATCCGAATCCAATTTATTTATTCTCCATGCGTTCTCCCGGATGTACCCTATAGCAGCCTAGAGTCCGCTTTGGCACCAAATCGCAAGATTCAGCGTAGGCACTAGTTTAACGAAAACGACTGCATCATGGCCCTTACGGAAAACAAGACGTTGTTGGCAGAGACCGGTTTCCTCACGAAAGTGGAAATGAAATGTCTAACCATATAAACTATCTTATTTCCTACTTCGAAAACTCGGGCGAAGTCTAGGTCGCGTCGTCTCAGAATTGAGACGACGCGACCTAGACTTCGCCCGAGTTTAAGGTAAGCCTGAACCTGAATAGGTTTAAGAATAGAATAGAATAGAATAAGTTTATTTCTCCGAATATGGTACATTTGTTGTTATAATTTGTGGTTTTACACATGTCAGTTTCACATATCCTGCCGACATTGGCGTAGAAATATTATTGAATTAAAATAGATTATTCGAATTATTAAGACGTAACAATTAATTAAATACAACATACAATACGATAAATTAATGAGAAAAGTAATAAAATAATGGACAATCAATAATCAAAAAATCGTTCATAGAATAGAAACATATGTCAAGCAGCCAATTGAATAATTTCCTGTCAAATTGAATATTTGGTAAACATTTCATGTCATTTGGCACATTATTGTACACTTTTATTGCCATAATATAAGCATTCTTACTAAACATTCTAAGTTTCTGTCTAGGCTCATAAAGCTTGTGCGGATATCTACCATTCGTTTTGTTTAGGACAACGTCATGCAGAGGAAACATGTGTGGATTTTTTCTAACAAATTTACTTATCTCGTATATGTATAAGCAAGGCAAGGGAAGAACTTTTAGCTCCTTAAATATTGGTCGACAATGGGCCAAATAGTGGGCTCCATAGGCGGCTCGAACACATTTTTTTTGTGAGATAAATGCTCTCTGTATATCAACCGAGTTACCCCACATAATTAATCCGTAACGAATCACAGATGATACGTATCCGTGATATGCGGAAAGTGCAGCCTCCTTAGATGTAACAGTTCTGAGATGCCGTGGGGCGAACACGAATCGGTCTAACCTAGTACAAATATTATCAATGTGGTTTTTCCAATTGAGATGTTTGTCAACTGTTATGCCAAGGAAATTAGCTGAATCTATAGGTTCAATTATAGTGTTGTTCACGTTTATCTTGATGTCTGTATTAGGGCTATTATAATTCTGGAAATGTATTATTTTAGTCTTGCTTGTATTCAGTTTCAATTTATTATATTCTAACCATTTGATAGCATTACATAGGTCATTATTTGTCTCAATTTCTAATCCTTTCTTATCATTACTTTTAATAATTAGAGTAGTATCATCCGCAAACAATATACAACTATGTTTCAAGGTTGACGGCAAGTCATTAATATATAACAAGAAAAGAAGGGGACCTAAGACGCTGCCCTGCGGAACGCCACTTTTAATGAAATCTGGAGTAGATTTGTATGTCTGTTTTTTGTGGTTTCTTATTCTTGTTATTTCGGTGTATTGCCTTCGATTGCACAAATAATTTTGAAGCCAGCGATGTGCGTTACCCCTTATCCCATACCGGTCAAGTTTGTCGAGCAATGTTTTATGGCAAACTAGGTCAAAAGCCTTACTCATGTCCAACAAAACGCACAATATTGATTGCTTGTCATTTAGATGCTTTGTTACATTTTCGATCAGAGAAAAACATGCAAGAGACGTGGAGCTGTTTTTTCGGAAACCAAATTGATTTGGATTTAAAACCTCAGCTTTGTTAAGGAAAGTTTCTAGTTTACAATACATTGCCTTTTCGAATACTTTTGACATTATGGGTATTAAGGCAATGGGTCTGTAGTTATTCATCAATTTTGGGTCGCCTTTTTTAAATAATGGTTTAACTATTGAAAGCTTTAAGCGTTCGGGAAAGCACCCTTGTTCAAATGATAGGTTGATGATATGGCTAATAGGTAGAGCTATTTTATGTGCACACAATTTTATTATTTTAGTAGTAATTTCATCATGTCCTGTTGAATTTGTATTATTTAAAGATTTAATAATTTTGACAATTTCGTATTCATTCATCGCAGTAAGAAATATACTATGAGATATAGTTTTTACATTAAATTTATTATTGTTGGTATATGTACTGTCGTGAGATTGATTTATAAAAAAATTATTAAACAATTCACAAATTTGTTCGGGTTCACTATATATGTCATTGTCAACATTTATTTCATTGATTTGAGTATTTTTAGAATTGCTTGTATTTAATTCATCTTTAATAATATTCCATACTGCTCTGCCTGTGTTCTTTGAATTATTTATGTATTTAATGTTATTATTTCTCTGAGACTGTAGTATGCACTTCTTTAGAAGTCTGGAGTATGACTTATACATGTATTTATTATATTTTTTGTTTTTATCGTCTCTATGATAGCTAAAGTATAACGTTCTCTTTTTGTGGCACGAACTCCGTAGTCCCTTAGTAATCCATTTATTTATTATGGGTTTCTCCCTTAGTTTGATTTTAATTGACGGGAAACACAAATTATATAAAATGATAAACAAGTCATAAAATGCCTCAAAGGATTTGTTACAGTCTGTTTCTTCATACACTTCATTAAAAGTAAGGCTTGATATATGATTGCAGAATTTGTGTATGTTTTCCTGACAGTAATCACGCCTTTCCTCAATCCAGTATTCAATTCTCAGTTTAGGCTGACCTGTTTTTGCTTAATTAAGGAAAATTAAGGAATCCGTATTTGGCTTACCTTCTGGATTATTACTTTAAAGTAGGATAGACACCTGACCCAATATTCTATTTCAGGTGACTGAAGTGGATGAAAATAGACTAGTATCAATGAACAATTTTATGTCGAATAAAAAGTTATCGCTCATTCCTTGCATGAACTCCGACCTTTGGACTCCTTTTGTCCCGTGTCAAAGTTATATAGCGGTTATAGCGACTTGATCTTACCATAATGATTGAGTCGATATATATACAGTGAAACCTGGTTAATTGAAACCTGGATAATTGAAATATCTCTATAATTGCAACCAAATGGCCGGTCCTATTCCCTTAGCAACAAAAGACCCCTTCAATTGAAATTTCGGGATCTCTTTAATTCTATTTGGATTAAAATAAGTTTCTGTCAAAAATTGCATGTTTGGTACCACCTTTTATTGCCAACTGTACCTTTCCGTATACCTTATCAACAACTCATTGAGTCGATTCTAACGAGCCCAAATTCAACGGGGTTACGCCGGTTAAGTACTGAATTCCCATGACCGCCTTCTGTCTCCATCTGTCGCCATCAGATCAGCTGGATGGTACCATATTATTGAATAGGCATGATGACTCGTGTTAAAATTGATATTATAGTGTTGCTAAATGGATAGTAAACCATCAAATGATTGCAATAAAGTATAAATTAAAAAATATAATTAATATCATAAAAGATATGAACCTTGACAATTTTTTTTTTAATTTTTTTGCTAGTGTAAATTTAAAGCTACCAATAGAATCCTTTCGCTTTTATTGAAACAAAATTTTATGACAACTATGGACCTAAACGCAGTATTTCGCGACCGAAACAGCAATTTACTTGATTTTCCGTACAACCTACCCTTTTGTGACATGCGTGACGTCATATTTTTCAATCAATTAGTATGAAGCATTTGGGATGCCGCCAGCGGGGTCAATCTTTGTCACAATTTTTTGGGATATTTATGTTCTTTAATTGTAGTTGCTCCCATACAATCATTTGTTCCTCTCCAAAAACTAGTTCGTGAAAAAATCTTAGTCATCATGCCTATTGTCATCCAAACTATACTTATACCCAAAATTTCAGCTCAATTGGTTGAGGTTACCTGGTTCACAATTCAGTACAAGTTCAAGTTTCGTCTCTTAGATCAATTGTTTAAAAAAATTTGCTCTGTAAAGACACCCGAGGCATCGAAGACCTCTATAATTGAATAGCCGTTAAATCACTTGTTTTTTAGAGTTCCGTAGTCAACAAGGAACCCTTATAGTTTCGCCATGTCCGTCTGTCCGTCCGACCATCTGCGGCTTAGCTTCGGTGACCCTTACTATTAGAAGGCTGTAATTCGGCATGGGTATATAACTCAATCAAGCCGACAAAATGGTAGAGTAAAATTTAGACAAATATTGTTTTTAGGACCCATAATGTGGTGATGTCATTTTTTTTCATCACCATTTTATGTGAATAATCATTTCGGTGAACCTAAGGTGTGGGGTATCATTGTTAAAAAATAAGATGGGTTTCAAAAACAATTTTTCAATATCCAGGGATTCTTAATTATTGCGTCTTATTGGGTTTTAAAGCCCTAATTTTTATTAGAGTCACGTCACGCTATATGAAAATTTTTCGCCCGAATTTATACGAAAGTTGGCCTTTTCAAGTACATTTTTAAGTTGGTCGACTATTTCTCGTTAACTAGTTAACGCCTATCCAACTAGTTACCACCAACACCAACAAAAAAAGTTATCAATATAACCAGTTGTTATCCTTGATAGTTTTCCCATTTTTATTTTTCATATAGGTACCCATTTAGCCGGCTTAAGGCCGGACACATATGACTCTAATAAAAATTAGGCCTAGCTGAGGCCCAATATCACGCAAACGCATGATTCCTGGATTGAAAAATATTTTTAAGACCCATTTTATTTTTGAACAAGCTATCTAACAATACTTCACCGAGTTTACCGAGTTTTATGTATTCTTATCGAATTAAATCACATGTCGTAATGTTTATAATTTGTATCTATTTAATTGAATGACATTAATCAAAAGTGACAAGGCACTCGTATTATTTTTCTGTCGTCTCGCTGCAGCATAGACAATGACACAACACCTCCGCCGTAAATCTTTACGATAGGCTGGCTGCCCTATCTAATCAACTCTTGGAATTATGGTACTCAACATCTGATGTACGTGTCTCTTCCAAGTCTCTCCTGAATCCGTCTTGATCTCATAATGTAACCTGCCCAAAATCCTTGTGACAGTTCCAAACTCCCACTTGTTCCGTCCGTTACTATAGTCCCGTATCTGAACTCGCTGACCGATGATAAATGTACGGACTGGGGAGCCCTCTGACTCTCTGGTGATCTGTGTCTCTGTCCTCACCTCCCCCGGTCTAGCTTTGAACTGTACGTGTAAGGCATTCCTTATCGTTCGGTTAAACATAAGTTCATACGGGGTTTTGCCCGTGCTGACACTCGGTGTTCTCAGCAAGCGCTCTTTAATTGCTAGGAGTTTTTCATGCATGTTACCTAGCTCAGAATCCATGCTCTTTAAGGTTTTCTTTACAGTCTGGACATATCTCTCCGCCTGTCCGTTAGTAGCCGGATGATAAGGTGCTGACGTTTTATGAACCACTCCACTTTTCTTTAGATAATTTTCAAATTCCGCCGAAACGAACTGCCGCCCATTGTCAGAAACCAGTGTTAAAGGGAAACCGAACGTTACAAATAACTCCTGTAATTTTCTGATGCACCAGCTGCTGGTCGTCGTTGTGGTTGGGATTATTTCGACCCATTTGGTGTAAGCATCCACAATTATGAACAGTGAATGTCCCTTTAGCGGTCCTGCGAAGTCGATGTGGAGCCTCTGCCACGGGCCTGTCGGCGGCTCCCAATGGTGTAGGGTGGCGTGTGGGGGTTCATTCTGGTGTAGCCGACATTCACGACAGCTCTTTACTAAATCTTCTATGTCTTTGTCTATATTTTTCCAATAGACGTAGCCTCGTGCTAGTAATTTCATTTTAACCATTCCGAGGTGTCCTGAATGTAATTCGTCTAATACTTGTTTTCTCAGCGCTTCCGGAACCATGACTCGCGTTCCTTTTAGCAAACATCCGTCCTGGATGGTAAGTTCATTGTCGTTATAACCGAATCGACGCACCGTCGTTCCCGCCATTAATACTTGTAATAGATTATTGTACTCGGCATCTTTTTGAGTCTCTTCCACAATTTTCATACGATGGACAGCGATAGTATTCATTTGATTCAATTGGAATGCAGTATGCACATCAATTATGTTTCGGGGTATGGTATCCACCGGAAATCTCGACAGATAATCTGCGTTGCTGTTATCTATAGAAGTTCGGTATTCGATCGTGTAGTTAAACCCGGAGAGGAAATGTGCGTAATGGAAAAGTCTCATTGTACTCATAGCCGGCAATGTTTTGTGTGGGTGAAAGATTGTTGTTAATGGTTTGTGATCAGTCACCAGTATGAATTTTCTTCCGTAGCAATAGTGGAAAAACTTTTTTAAACCCCAAAATAGTGACGTGGCTTCCTTATCTATTTGACTGTACTTTTTTTCACTGTTTGTTAAAGTACGAGATGCAAAAGCTATAGGTCTATCGGATCCATCTGGCAAGCGATGTGATAACACTGCTCCAAGTCCAGTAGGTGAGGCGTCTGTAGCCAAAACAAGGGGTTTTTCAGGGTCGAAGTGAGTCAAAACTCCGTCACTAAGAATTTCTTCTTTAATTTTCTTAAAACTTGCGTCACATTTCTGTGTCCACTGGTAACGAACGCCTTTCCTGAGTAAGTTGTTCAGGGGACTCGATATTGAAGCTAAATTTGGAATAAACTTGTTGTAATAGTTGGCCATTCCTAGAAATGTTCTTAATTCATTAACATTAGTGGGTGGTGGAGTATCTGTAATAGCTTTGACTTTATTCTTATTTTTATCAATAATGTGTCCCAAATATTCGATGTTCTCTTTCATAAAACAGCATTTTTCTTTATTGAGTTTCAGATTGTTCTCTTGTAGCTTACGTAAAACTAGACGTAGTCTAGTCAAAAGCTGTTCTTCTGATGTTCCTTGGATAATGATGTCGTCAAAGAAGCATTTCACGCCGGCGATTCCTAGTAGCAGTTTATCCATAAACTTTTGCCATAAGTTTGGCGCTACCTTGATGCCAAACATGAGTCTATTGACTTTAAATGTACCTTTATGTGTGCTAAGAGTTTGCATCATAGCGCATTCATCGTCCATCATCATGTGTAGATAAGCTTGACTCAGGTCCAATGTACAAAACAACTGTCCCCCATTCATTTCCACTAAGATGTCTTCTATGATGCGAATAGGGTACTGTTCCTCTCTGATGGCCTTATTCAGGGTGACCTTGTAGTCCGCACATAAGCGTATGCTACCGTTGGGTTTGACGATAGGTACGACTGGTGTTCCCCACTCTGAATTGTCCACCTTTGTGATGACTCCTTGTGCGCATAATCGTTCTATTTCGTCGTCGACTTTGACCTTAAGAGCGTACGGTATACGTCTTGGCTTCACGAAAATTGGTGTTGTATTATCGCATAGGGTGAAACGGCCTTTGTAGTTGGGTATGCATCCTAGAGTACCATCAAATACATCGGCAAATTCCGTAAACAGTTTGTCGAGTTCGGGTTGTGCTTTCGGATTTACTTGGTTTATGTTGGCCAGGTCCAAGTTTATTGATCGTATCCATGCTCGTCCAAAGATAGCGTCCACGTCTTGTTTAATAATGTATAGTTTTCCATCAAAAATTTGGTTTTTGTATTTGCATCTGACATACGTCACGCCGATGGGTGCGAATATCTCTCCTGTGTACGTTCTCAATGTAACATTCGTTTTGTATATTTTGCATCCTGTGTTCAATTTCTGGAATTCTTTATGTGACATCGTCGAGAGGGCCGCTCCGGTGTCGATTTCCATACGTGTGTTTATGTTGTTAATGGATACGTGTATCATAAACTTGTCTGTTTTACCGGATCGTATCAAGTTCATATCCCAGGGAGTGCTTTCATCGACAGTGTCAGAGGAGCTATCAGAGAAGTGCTGCTCCCCGTAGTCGGGTTCTATTTGTTTATTCACCTGAGTGTGTTGTAGGCAAACACGCGCCAAGTGACCTTTCTTTTTGCATTTGTTGCAGGTGTCATGAATGCTTCGACATTTATTCGCTTGGTGTTCGTTACTCCCACAACGAAAGCATTTTCCTTTGAGATCTCTGATTGACAGAGGTTTGTTACCTGCTTTATATTTATTGAAGTTCGTTTGAACGGCATGTTGATCTTCACTGGAGCAATGTGCGGGTGACATGTAGCTGCTGTCTGATTTTGCAAGTTCGAGCGTCGTCGCCTTTTTTACCACGTCTGTGAAACTTGTTATCTGGGTTTCTTGAAGGAGTTTTGTTCGTATATCATAGTCACGTAGCCCTCTTATAAATTGTAGCGTTAAGAAGTTGTCACTGATTGACTTCTTGCAGTGACTACATGAAAACTCGCAGTCTTGACACAATCGTTTCAATTCCGAGGTATACGCGATGACTGTTTCATGTGTGTCTTGAGTCCGTGAAATGAATTTGTGTTGGCAGGCCCAAACGCTTGGTTTCGGATCTATATATTCTTTCAATATTTTGACGACCTCGTTGAAATCCATTTCGCAGGGATCGTCCGGTGCGCATAAATCGTAAGCTTTCTGGTGTAGGTGCGGGGGAATGGAACTAAGAAGCATGAGTGTTCGTGTTCTCGGATCTTCACAGTGGCTTAGTTTTAAGTATGTTTCTAATCTTTTCACAAAATACGTGAAGTTTTCACTTTCTTGAAACGGTTGGAAGTTGAGTTTAGGTTGGTGCGTAGTCATGGGGGTGCCTTCACGCGTCCCTTCGTAGCTCCGTGTATGTAGGGAAGCTGATACGTAAGTGGAGGGTGCGTCGGCAGCGGGTGCAGGCGTGCGTAAGCCATGTAATTTTAGCTTTAATTGTAGGATAATTTCTTCTGTTGTATGACGCTGTTCTATCTCAGTTTCTATGTCTTCGGTTACCGATTCTATTTCCGTTTGTATAGTGTCAATTTTTTTTTCGTAGGTGTCAAGGCTTGTAAGCCTTTGACTTATTTCTAAGTCCGAAGCATCTTGACTTAGTTGTAAATGTTGTTGTAATTTAGTAAGTTGTCCGCGTATAGATGCGCGTTGGCGTGAAAGGCGTTCAATTTCCTCCATCCTCGTCGCCAGTTTTATGTATTCTTATCGAATTAAATCACATGTCGTAATGTTTATAATTTGTATCTATTTAATTGAATGACATTAATCAAAAGTGACAAGGCACTCGTATTATTTTTCTGTCGTCTTGCTGCAGCATAGACAATGACACAACACCGAGGAAACAAAATTACATCCCCGCTTTATGTGTACGGTAGGTACCCATCCTAATTTTTTTTTTCTGAATTTAATCTACCATTTTGTTGGCGTGATTGCTTTATATACCTACCCGTGCCGAATTACAGCTTTCGATCGATCGATGTAACATAGACAGACAGGCTACTACGGAAACATACACTGCGCGTGGTCCGACACGCACCTTGGCCGGTTTTTATTAGGGTTCCGTACCCAACGGGTAAAAACGGGACCCTATTACTAAGACTCGATGTCCGTCCTTCCGTCTGTCTATCACCAGGCTGTACCTCAAGAACCCTAGATAGCTAGAGAGTTGAAATTTTCACATATTATGTATTTCTGTTGCCGCTATAACAACAAATACTAAAAAACCGGCCAAGTGCGAGTCGGACTGGGGCTCCCATACAACAGACATGATTTTTTGCCGTTTTTATAGATAATGGTACGGATCCCTTCGTGCGCGAGTCCGACTCGCATTTGACCGGTTTTTATGTCCGTCCAGCGTGTTGGCGACCGGCACTTAGCTCTTTTCCCCTTTACAGATCCCTGATCCTTCATTGAAAGAAAGAAAGAAAGAGACATTTATTCGTGACAAAAACAATTAAATAAAAAAGAGTGTCAGAGACAGATTGAAGTACTTGTCCGTCAATGAGTGATGATTTTATTTACTAATCAATTGTTAGTGTTTTTTATCCTAAAAATATTTTTAATTAATTGTGAATAGACGCTGAAAGAACATGATGAGGCTGTTGTTTAAAAAGTAATTTAGGTCATCGTGTTAAACCTTAAAAGCTTTTTACTAAAATCTCATTTCGAATCTGGGCTGTCAAACTCATGAACATTATAATCATCGTGGATATAAGAACAAATGTATTTTATATAGGCTGCTCATTCTTGATACCTACTAACACAAATTCGTAACTACTCCAGTAATAGAAAACCAATCGTTGCACGTGACAGTCTCGGTCGCTCGTGTCGAGTCAATTAACCTGAAACTATGGCGCGTTTTGGGTTTACTCGAGGTAGTGCACAATAAGAATCAGGGATCAGGGAGGGAAACCCCACAGACGACCTTCGGTAGTATTTGTATTCAAACGTAACGTCTACGCGGGCAATTCTCATTTTCGTGGACGTAGCTGCAGCCGTGGCACTCGCTGCCGTGGATATACATAATTACAAAACACTAATGTTAATGACGAATTTGTTTAGTATCTAAAATAGGAAATTAAGTATTCAGCCGTTTTTTTCGAAATTGACACTCATGGAAATGAAATCGACGGCTGTGAAAGTGTGTACGAAATGAAAATGGCCCTGGGAATTAAATGACACAAGTCTGGCAAGAAAGCATATTAAATGATACATCATGAGGCACAGTTAAAGTTTTCCATTATTTCTCTTATTTATTTATTTATTTATTTATTCATTTAAAATCAATGTAAGTTTACAGCATTAAGATCAAAACACTTACACGATAATTTACCTACTTACTTGTATATATAGTATGTTTTTATCGTAAAATTATATAAGAGGAGACGCCGTCTAACCAAGGTCAAGATTTCAACCAAAAATTAGGTTGAAATTAGGAAATACGCGAGCCTAATCTCTGTATGATTCAAAAGAGATTCATTACAGTTCTATATTATAGTTGTTTTACCTACTTGTAAAACCGAACCTTACTTAACCTTTTGAGAGCTAAAGACGGCTGTGGACGCGGACGAAAACTCGTGCCACTGAAGCCACGGACGGCCATAGCCGCAAGTGCGCTTTGCGCTTTTTCATAAAATTAACATTTTATGTAATAAAAAGCTTTACAAGTAACTTGACCCATTTTTTTAATAGATCATGATACGTACATTAATTTTGACGTGACAATATTTATCAGAAGTTTCATTTTATTCATATTTTGTCTGGCTATTGTTTTTGTTCTCGCCTCAGTTGGGCACCGTTTTATTTTGCACCCTCGCTGTCAAAAGGTTAACCCTTTTCCAGGCCGGCAATTAAAAAATGACAATCAAATGTCAGTCATATTCATTAAGATACACGTTTGACAGTATGTATGTGGTCGTTATAACACCTCTGCCTGGAAAAGGGTTAAGAGACTGGTGTTTACCTATCCATGTAACGACTTAATTATTAAATTCAACTTGCGCCAACATCCCTATTAAGTAACCGGAATTCGTGCTGTTATCCAAACAAGCGAGGCGAGGATCACGTTACGTAGTCGCTCGTTACGACCGAACTTCTGTGTCAAAGGTGATCATTGCTACAAGAATAGCAGGTGTGTAGATTAGAACAGCCAAACCACTTGGGCCAGGTTTATGTAATAAAGATTTTATTCTTATTTACTTTAATTCTTACTTACGATTGTTATTATTATCTATTGGCGACTCGTGCGACGACGAGGCCCCGTTCAGAAGTCACCCAAATACAAACAATTATGGCGTTACTAATGTATGGTTGAGTTTATTTAATATGGCTGACTTTTTATAAAACTATCATTGGAATTGGAATCTTCTACCTTGGACGGTAGAGTTGCTTTTGAATGGACCACTTTGATGCAATTCAGCCAACTCAAGTGTACAGGCCTGAGCCTTTCCATAACACGCGTGTCGCGCGCCGCAAGCGTCACTGTTCTTAAACAAGGTCTTAGTTGAAATTAGTGAACGCACTTTTTAGCTATATCCAGATTTAGTTGTCCATAGTATAATTCTTCCAACGCGTATGTAAAAATGTTTGATAACTTACCTATTTTTAGTTACATTTTGAAACCAATTTACGCCTTAAACGGGCCGCTACCGCTTTTGCTACACCATCGAGTCTTATTTAGTCGAAATAAAGTGTGAAAATCGTGGAAGTTTAAACCAGACCGGATGACTGTGACATCGTAAAACATGCAGTCGAATTGCTAGTCAACCAAACCGAACTAGCTGATGTGCTGTAAGCTGTGAAGTTCTTGTTAGTAAAAAAGGGTTGGGGTGAAAAAAACTATCCGACGGTGTCGGGTTTTAATTGGGAACACATCTCACGTGACCGCTCTCGTGATTTACGTCTAGTGTGGACGAAAGAGTTTACTGTTTGCGAATTTCAGAAAATATAATATTCAAGGCTACTGTACCCTCAAAAGCTTTTACTCGCTTGTTCGCTAATGTCAGCTTGATATGTTGTACTTTTCGCTGTTGTTCAAAACGAATGATTATTTCGGAATATCAAATATTCAGATTTTAGATAAATTAATTACCACCACTAGTATTTTTAAAGAACTTTCGATTCTGATAGGAAAACAAGTATCCCAAATTATCCATACAATTTTTGTTTGTCTATTTTGTAACAGCTAAAGAAAAAACCTAATATCATGGACTAAAAACATGGGGATACTTTTTTACTATTAAGGTTGAAAGAGCTCTTAGTTCTGAGTATAAATCGGTCACTCTCCAGATTTGTGTCTGCGGTTGGGTCTAATTAACGCGACGTTTTTTGAACATTTTATATGGAGCCGCAGTCACAAATCCGGAGAATGATCGAAATAACATAAAACTTCCAAAATCTAAAAAACAAAAGTTGGGGGTACAGTCAGCAGCAGAAGTAGCTGCGCAGAATAACCTAGACAGTCCTTATCTTCTTGACATTAGGGTCGTGTGTAGGTCATTATGAGCACTTGACCCGCGTAGCTACTTTTGCTGCTGACTGTACAAGTTTAAATATAAAAGCCTATTTAACGCTCTACTAGAAATTCAAAAGTTTAGCTCATTTAGCAGCTCATTTTAAAAAAAATTACAAGAATTTAACTAGTCGGTACTTGATGAATTGAGTTTATGTATGAATTAACCTGGTGGCGCCTCTTCTTCTTGCACAGATTACGATGGGTTGTGGCTCTGGGATAGATACTTAGCGAGATTTAATAGCGATATGACCCTGCCATAAAGTTACTGTCACATCGATTCGACATATTAAGGCATGAATCACACTGGGCTACACTAAGTCTAAAGTCGCCGTCAATGGAACTTGCTAACTCTGTAAACAGTGTTTGGAATTGACATTTAAAACGTCAATTCCAATACATTGTTTGTTTACGTAGTTAGCAAGTTCCATTGACGGCGACTTTATATACTCGCACTGCTGTACGGCACTGGCATCTTCTCATGGACGAGAAGGGCAGTAACACTGGCCCCAGTAAGGGGTTGATAACCAGCTAAGCCTCTCACAGACTGACGCGGCCTGCGGAGGCGGTCAATGGTAAACTTGATAACCATTGTCAAGTTTGCTATTGACCGCCATTGACAACAATTGCAGGCTAACGATGATGATGAACTGGTTATTTTATCAGTCGTCATGACTACCACGTTGTACAGCATCAAAAGTATAGCTGCGCAAACGAAGACGTCAAGAGTCTTTATTAAAAGGGAATAAGAGCTTTTGAGCTGTCCTTCGCCGAAAAGCTACTGTTAGGCTGGAAACAGTGCTCGACCGACGTCAGCGCGTATGGTCGGTCGCGCGTGTTTTGTATGGCCGCATACGCGCTGACGGTGAGCATCGGTCTGAACGCACAGTATGCTTTCTACAGCGATAGCTACGCCTGACCGAACATACGCGCTGACATCGGTCGAGCACTGTTTCCAGCCTTAGGCTGGGGGCGCACTGGTAGAGCGATAACAACGCGACGGCGATGTTCATACATCAAGTCGCCCAAGTTGTACTGAAATCGCAGTCCCGCCGCCAATCGCCCCATCAGTTCAACCCCGTGTAGTGTTTACCTGATTACTGATAGTTAGCAGTCGTTCGCATAGTTGCAAGACTCGTAAATTCTTCTTCAAATCTATAATACGTGCGCGTACAGCACCTCTCTCCTGGCCCCGTAGCATGGTTGGCCTTGTCATGCGATAGGTGATAGGATAGAGCGTGCGTCACTGGCTGACACCGTTCGATAGAACGAGACGACGCTCTTATCTTGTCACTTATCGCGTGATAAGGCCAACCATGCTACGGCTCCAGGCTCTCATACCGTTTGTCAAGTCGGGAGCTTTAATAAATATTATTCCGAACTTCCATTGATTCCTGTAACGTAACAACAGAGGATGTGCGATGGTACACCTTTTCTTACCTATTTTCTGTTATTTTGGCTTAAATTAACCATTATTTACGAATAGGAAAAATTGTTTTTGGTATATTTGACATACTGACACCATGCAGTTAAGGTTGTATACTTTGAGGCTAAGGGCGTAATAATTTTATGTCATTTTGAACTCCTGGTACCTCATAAATTTTAAATTGCATAGTTGGAATAAGAAATTCTGGAATGCGGATCCTCAGGGGTATATTAGCCGTACGAAGGACAGACCCGTCAGTTCTACGTCGACTTCTGAAACAATAAGTCTTCTAAATTGATCCGTTGCAGGTCACAGCTGACCGTAACTCAAACAGGATCCCTACAACTGTCTTTTAGGCACTCCTAGTCCTCAACCGTGTGCGCCCCTAGTACTCGGCTGTAAAACGACGTGCCTCCTCGGCTTTGGCCGCACGCTTTCTTACCTGCACGCGCCCTAACTGCGCGCCCTACGCGCCTGCCTGCCACGCGCCTTAGCTGCGTGTCTGCCGGCCACGCGCCCTGTGCTGCGCGCCTGCCGAGCACGCGCCCTGAGCTGCGCGCCTGCCGAGCACGCGCCCTGAGCTGCGCGCCTGCCGACCACGCATCCTGAGCTGCGCGCCTGCCGACCACGCATCCTGAGCTGCGCGCCCGTTATTCGCCGCCTTGTGCTGCGCATTCGCTTCCTACCGTGCATCCTCACCTTTCTCCGTACCCTCATCTATTTATCCCATCCACTTTCTTTTTAGTTATAATCTTTCTTTTTGATACTGCGAGCCCTGGTAAACTTAGCCCTGGTATCAAAATTAAGATTATTATATAACCCCGACCCATATGGGACAGAATATATAAACTAAGTAAAAGAGAAAGAGTAGATATCTACTCTTTCTCTTTTACTTAGTTTATATATTCTGTTACTAAACTTAAGTAGCAGTGGGCGGGGCACATTGCACGTAGACCCGATGGCCGTTGGGGCGGAAAGGTTCTCGAGTGGCGACCACGTACCGGAAGGCGCGGCGTATGTAAGCCCCCCACAAGGTGGACTGATGACCTGGTAAAGGTCGCGGGAGTCCGCTGAATGCGGGTGGCGCAGGACCGGTCAATATGGAACTCTCTAGGGGAGGCCTATATCCAGCAGTGGACGTCTTTCGGCTGATATGATGATGATGATGATGATGATATATTCTGTTACGTGGGCTTTCAACCCTTTGGAAGTCCACGTAACATGACAACCGGCCTTAAATATGAAATGATGTTTCGTATGTAAGCTTTTTTGAAAAACCCAGTGGTCAGAGCCGGTGATAAAACCACGATCTCCAGATTCCCACATCATGCTGGGCAAAGGCCTCTCTTGATTTCCACTCGTCTCGATTCTGAGAAATCTCTGGCTCATCGTTGCGAAATATGTCCAGGTCGTCCCGCCATCTCCGTATTGGCCTGCCACGCCGTCGCCACCCATCGTGCGGCACCGTCTCGGCTTGCCACGCCGTTGCCTGTCATCGTGCGGCTTACTCAGCCACAGTGGCTTTTACGACAAGGTAAAATATCACTGTAAAATTTCCCAAAGTCTTCCAAATCCATGGTTAATCATAAATTGTGCAACTCATAGTTGCAATCACATTGCTAGTAAAGTGGAAGCCCAGGGTAATCGCAAGTAATACAGATACGGTCGCAGACTTGCTAGTTGCGAACTAGAGATTGCAACTCTAATGAGTTCTCTTTGAAATGAGAGTCAATCTGTACCAACTGAAATTAAACTTGCTATTTTAGATATAATATCAAGTGAATATATAGATAAGTGAAGTTTCGGTACACACGTTAACTTTGAGATTTTCCAAGCTATTTCATTATTTGCAAAGGACTAGATGGAAAAGTGCAGAGACTTGCAAAACTATATAAATATAAGATTATAATTAACATTAACTAAGATAAATTAAAACTAAGTTAAATCTAAAAAAGGCCCTCGGGGCATTGTACCGAGGATGCTGGCGGCATTTCCTCGCTGAATTGCAATACTGCAATAAATTTTATCCTACAGAACTAAAAAAAATATATATATATATAAATATAGTAAAGATGTAAGTACCTTGTCACAGATATTATGTTACCTAATATTAACTTTTATGAAAAATTAAGGTCTATCATGTACTCGACTAATTTAATACTTTTTTCAAATTACGCGACTTCCTTACTAGTTGTACCTACATTTTTTCTAGTTGTAATAGGTATCATATGTTACCTTTTAATCCTTTTATGAAAAAAATATAACCTCAAATGAGTACTTCACCTTTCTTACATTTTACCCACTAAGCCACATTTAAGTCGTGAAATGCTTTCCGAGATCGTCATCATCATCATATCAGCTGACGTATTTAAAGCGTATCGTATGTAAAGTGAACAGAAAAGTTTTAACTCCTTAAAAACGGGTTTTTAAGCAAAAAAGGTAGTTTTAATTGAAAAACCAATTTAAAAATGTCAACATTTTATTATTAAATCAGTAGGTATAAGTACTTACACTCACTTACAATTAACATTACAGCACATAGACGTTTGTCAAGTACTCTAATATGATAAAAAAATATTCCATCTCTTCCATCCTTCTTGTACTGTCATTTTCAAAATTGTCACAAAATGGAGAGCGTTCTAAACAATACGAATCAAGCAATTGGTCACAGACGCTTTGTAAAAAACAACTGAAATGAACTAAAAATAAAAATAACTATACGGGTTCCGTTTGGCTACGAAACCCTAAAAATGAAATATATTTCCAAAACATCATGACGGATCAAACATATTTAAATCGGGTTACTAATGTAATCCATTATTTTTATTTGCACTAATCTGATATGCCATAATTTCATATGCCATAGTTTTCACATCCCATAAACAATTAATATCCATAGTAATCATTTTACATAATTTTATGTTAATTAATCTCAATTGCCATAATTATTTGTATGCCATAAGACTACTTTGACCTAATTACGACTGGGCAATTAACTTTTGCCACAAATGGAAACAATGAAAATGTTCAGTTCTGGCGCTTCGCCGGCCGCTGCCGAGGCACGCTCGCTTCGCTCGCTCAGCCCGCGCGCTTTAGAGTCGCAGTTCTACCTAACACTCCCCCTCGCTTTGCTCGTCGTCGGACCTAACGGATACCTACCTCTTTGTAGGTACACATCAGATTTATGGGTTCTAATAATTATGACTTTTGAATTTTATGACAGATGATATTTTGTGCAATGTAGATTATGTCATTTGTCATTTATGGCATGTAATATTAATGGCTTATAATTCTGTGAACTAAAATTATGACGTTAACCATTGTGGCGAGTGAAAATAATTGCTAGTAAAATTCATTCAAGGACTGAGTTGGCACTATTTTTTATCTCCAATTAAAATAAAACTGTATTTTTTTCCATCATAATTACATAGTATTTACAAAAAAACACGGCCTTAGTCGAAAAAAAAACATTGGCATATGTGACATAAAACATTAAAGAGAAGCTTTTAAGATGTTTTATAATCTAATATAATCATAAATTAAGCCTCAAACTATAAACAAAATATTAGACGCACGGAAACCAAATGCACGAAATGTCCTAAACTTAAAATAGAAACAATACTCTAAATCATATTTGAATGGCATTCTCAGTTATTTTTTATTTAGTAAATTTTTGGTTTAACTTCTGCTCGAGTACCAAATTTTGTAAAAATAAAGTTTTCGTAGAAAAAGAGTCAGTTTTGCGACATTATTTTCGTTTCATTACTGTTTATATAGCTCGTCACAAAACTGACCCATAAAAAGGTATGGAAAATAGAGAACTTTTTTTTCTTAATCAGAAGTAATACTGCTCATAATCTTAATTCTGAAAAAAAAGTAAAAGACGCAGAAATGAAAATACCCAAATAATCCATCACCAAATTGCCAAAGAAATAAAGCAGACAACTTTTTATATTTCGACTTTTATACGCCCTCCACATTCCATATTCACTGGAAAACCAAGGAAATATCTACGTTAACATTAGTAGAACTACTAAATGTATAAATACGACAAACGATCCAGCTTAAGTCATATGATATATTTATCTTAAAACTACGTATTGTATCACAAAAGCTTGATACAAATGTATAATTTAGTTCTTAGTGTTCTACACAAGATAGTCTAGCAGGTTTGAAGATAGGTCAGTATTTAGGTAAGTACTAAAAAGGATAGTGACTGCAAAATTGTTGACCTTTATAATTTTGACCTTGAACTCGTACAAAAAGTCAGTTATTTTACGATATTATTTGGTCTTAAATTCCTGCATTCATTCAAACGTGGAACACACTTGAGCAGCATCAAAAATGTTCCACTCAAATGATGTACATCCCTGTCTTTAAGGGTAACAGTTCGAGCGTAAGAAAAAGGTACAGTGACTTTCTCAGTTCCTAACTATTGACACTAGTGCTTGGCCAGACTATAGTCATCATTATGCTTAGAGTTAATGCACAAATTTCAAATTTTGTCTACACGATATTTCAGTTATTTGGGCATTCTTAATCTCCATAGTGCTCAATCTTACAATTTCGATATGGGTAAGTATGTAAAAAATCAACATGATATATGAACCCCTTTCATGTCTGAGATGCAACTTATCTTAGCATATCTATCTGAAATGACGCTCGAGTTAGTTAGTTAAGGTGTAGGATACTTGTTTATTACGTGTTATTGATTTTTATTATTGGAATTCGTCGGTTATTATTAATGGTGCAGCACGGTATGTATTATTCGGTAAGTAGCAAAAAACAATTGATCTATTGTTTTAACGAATTTTTATTTTTTACAGCATGGATATAAGTGCCGTGTTTAAGCTTATCGAGTGCAAAAACGTCATTTGGATTGATTTACGAAAATATTTTGTAGTTATTCATTTAAAAAAAATATTCATGGTAATTATGAACCTTGGAAAATTGTTTCACTGTCATAGTCTGTGTTTTCTTTATTTTTCCTTCAAATCTTTTGATTTGTTTCGATTTTTAATCTTCATAGATCAAGCACGTAAGTAACATTTATACAAAATCCAAGTTTTTTTAAAGGCAGTAAAATTGAAATTCGTATTCAAGAGATTCTGATTACTCGTATTGATAATCAATTTATGATATATAAAATCTTAGATATTATGTCCTTAATGATAAGAGCCCCTTAAAAGTGCTGGTAGTGACATAATTAGTGGCTTTCAAAAAATATTTTGATATAATTAAACCTGCGACAGAAGTATAATACTAATTGTTTCAAGCAATCAAATAGGTAGCAGAAAAAGAAATTGAATATTTAAGTACCACAATTTTATTGGTATTTTCTAACACACAAGTTAATTTCCTTGCTAGCTTGTCAAACTTGCCGTTTCTTGGTTTTGCGTAGGAACTTACCTCACATCAAAGACTAGTTATAATTTACTAGTTTCTGCCGACATGTAACATGACAGTTTTACTGCTGTAAAATTATATTGAAACTAATTAAATTTTTATACTAAATAATTTAATATTCTTTGGAATTAGATATATATTCTTAAAATTTATTTAATACGATTTAAAGCTTCAATTTTATCTTAAAAAGATTGTAACATACATTAGGAATATCATATTCATAATAAATATCGTGCACGATAAGTGAAAATAATAATATATTCGTGATATTCTTGCAATTATTTCCCGCTACATTATTGTCCAACACTGTAAGAATGTTTCAAACATTCACCAAGATTTCGAAAATATCGTAAAATTTCTGTGCACCAAGTAAAATACTATCGTAGAATATTTAATTCATGCTAACATGTCTATTGCATAGCACATACAAATACTACAATTGCGGCCTACACAGACTCGACATGAATTAACAAAAATATTTCATGTGTTCCTTGTAGCCTTGCAAAAAATGTAATTTTCAACAGAGACATTAAAATAGGAATTCGCGTCAGTTGGGCATTTTAATCTTTAACTTGAGTTTAATTTAGTCACATGTCAGTTTTGTGACGAAACATGCGTTTGACATTGACCGTCATTTTTGTTACTACTTCTTAACCATCCGTTAATCGTACCTCATATTTAAATGAAAATGCCCAATAATCCGTTGCTATATCTATCTAAATTTCCCTAACCAAGTCTGTATAGACCGTCGCTTATATCTTACAACTGACAACAACTTTACAACATTGAATCACTTAGGTACATTTTAATACTACCTGACGCGATCAAGTCTTGAAGAGAGTGTGCGTATGTATTATAAATATTATTATAAAGATAAAAGTGTATACCTAAATACGACCAGAGCAAAATGGTCATGAAAATTTCAAAGAATACAAATGTTCAAATATAACATTATAATGACCTTGACACAGATATGACGTGATACCTATCAGGATATGCTTTTTTATTATAACTATAAATGATACAAAGGGTATACATATCTACGTCTATAACTAATCATAAATAATCGCTAAGGGTTAAATTCATGTGTCTACTGTAACAAACAATCTAGCCTAGTCTAAATCTACTATCCAATATCACCGAACATCAATCGTTAAACTACAGTAAATGGACATACAACCCTTATTTTTAGTCACATATACCTATACATTTGGCATCGTGGAATTCCAGAACGTTTCCCGGTCCTTTGACGGCGCCCCGGGCGCCATTTTGTGTCATTTAGCGGCCATTTTGAGTAGCACAGTCGACGTCTCTTCATCTGCGAACAAAGAAGCTTTGTATCCATCCGAAATGAGAAATGCAGACTGAATTATGCAAAACATGTTTCTATGTATTACGATTAGGGAGAATAGCGGCAGTATATGGGATTGTAGCTTTTATTAATGTACGGTACTTGAAGTTCGTAGAAATAGGAATTCTTGCTACCAAGTTTTTCAATAAGTTGAAGTATTGCCACTGCACCATTTTTACGTAACTAAACATTTCTAGGAAATATCAATTGTGACAATAAGACGAATACCTATTACTACGGTTCAAATATATATTATATATATATATATATAAAGTGGAAATCATGTGTCTAGCTAATTTCCCTGTGTAAAACTTAAATACATACAAACAAAACATTAATGCTCATCACATAAATTTACCGGGATTTGAACCTAGGCTTTAGCTTTGTACCCATTCACTGCTAATCACGACACATTTATGCGTCAGACCTACTACACTACACTGTGAGATTTTCGCCTAACGGGCGTCTACGCCGTAGGTAGGACGTGCTTTCTGCTACCTAGCGAGTAAAGACCAAGCCAGACCGCCTGCGTGCGCAGCACGTATGCGTGTGCAGCACGTACTCCACTGCGTTGTAAAGTATGAATCCTCATAAGACATTTCACACCGAATGCGTCTGCACGCACACGCAAGCACCAGAATTCGTGAGATTCAAGTTCGCGATTCCTGGTAAAGGTCGCTGGAGTCCGCTGGATGCGGGTGGCGCAGGACCGGTCATTGTGGCACTCTTTGGGGGAGGCGTATGTCCAGCAGTGGACGTCTTTCGGCTGATATGATGATGATGATGATGATGAAGTTCGCGATTCACAATGTTTTTCTTTTCTTCCACTGATGTCATACATACACATACATACACTTTTGGAAGTCGCATAAAATCCAAAAGGAGGAGTAACTTCACACAAAAGTAAAAGCAGTGTTTCTTCTTTGTCAGAAGAACTGCTATCAACCATGGTGCTAATCCTATAAATAATAGAAAGCAAATGACAGCTGGTTACGATACGGAGCTGCAGCGTGTGCACGCATTGCGTGTGCAGTTCTCTGCAGCACGTACGCCGTAGACGCGCGCGTAGACGTGCGCGTAGACGTGCGCGTAGACGTGCGCGTAGACGTGCGCGTAGACGTGCGCGTAACCCGGCATGACAGAGGTGCTGTGGTGCACGTCTACGCTTACGTCGACGCATACGTCCTGCACGCGCAAGCGGCGTAGCTTGGCTTTTAATCACGGGATCGGCTACGAACGTAGCGATTCTTGGCAGTGTAGCGTAGCTTAGTTGTAAATGTGCTAGGCTAGATCAGTCATCATAATAATTTATTCTACTTTGACACATATTATGAAAAACGTATTCGATATAATTATCTTTGTACGTAATCCCTACCTTCCATTTAAGCAGCTCAAGCCATTCTGGTGATCATTGCTCGGGAGCGCGACGTTTGAAGGCGGGCTTTTATTCAGTGGGTACCACTGAGCTACCGGTTTCCGCGGGTTGTCCAGCATTTCCAGCCAGTGCTCCCGACCGACCCCGATGAGGGAGGAGCCGATAGCCGTGCAGCCGATCAGCTCGTTGGAACCGATCCTGGGGAAAACGAAGTGTTACTAGAGAGAGATGGACGGACTCCTGAGGGCCTAACATGGTTGTCATTATATCGCTGAGGATAAAGCACCCGTCACGTTTTGACGAGTATGCGAGTGCGAGAGTGACGGAATGAAATGGCAACCATCTTAGGCCCCCTAAATTAACAATATGGGTTAACGCTAATAAACTATTTCTTCTTGTCTTTTTGTTGGGACAAAAAAGGAGACGATATGATAGAGTTTCTTAGAAAAAATTACAACTTGGACTTCGAACATGAATGAATGCTTCTAGAAAGAGCCCCAGATGATGTTAACCTTAGCAATTAGCGACAGAAATACGAGTAAGTAGTATCATCCATATACATAGGAAAACACCTTCCCCTTTTTACAAGTTGATTGAAAAGTCATATAAGAGAAAAAACCCGGCCAAGTGCGAGTCGGAATCGCGCACGAAGATTTCCGTACCATTATCTATAAAAACGAGCAAAAAATCACGTCTGTTGTGTGGGAGCCCCCTTAAATATTTATTGTATTCTGTTTTTTAGTATTTTTTGTTATAGCGGCAACAGAAATAGATTATGTGTGAAAATTTCAACTGAACTACACGGTTCATGAAATACAGCCTGGTAACAGATGGACAGACAAACAAACAGACAGACGGACGGACAGCGAAGTCTTAGTAATAGTGTCCCGTTTGTACCTTTTGGGTATGGAACCCTAAAAATGTCTTATTTTGGCGACATACATTTCACCGAATGTATTGTTTTGCAGATTGTTTTCTCAGAAACCGTTAACTTTTTAGGTAGATGTCATGTGTAGAACCATGCCATGTGTATTAGATGCGGTTTCTTTTATAACAATCTTCAAAAGTAAACTGTTTCTGAAACAAATGTTGTCGATAAAATAAAAAATTGCGTAACATACTCGTACATTCGATGAAACGATTCTCAATAAAACCCTACAGACTATATATAGATTTAACTTACCTATCGTAATCGATCACTTTGACCAACAGCGTGATATCGAAGACGTTCTCCGAAGGCAAATCAAACACCAGTGCCTCGTTGTATACTGGATTCAGAGTATTCTTTTTGACGGTAGTTTTCTTCTTCTTTATTCTCTTGCCTTGGCAGATGAGGCAGATTTTCACGTATGGGTCTGAAATAAAATAGTTGGGTTAGACTAGAAACAATCAACCAAATTTTTTTTAGTTTCATTTCAAAGTTCAATATCTCAAAACCGGCTGAACCTATTTTGTTGAAACATAGCTAAGATAATTAAGAACTATCTCAATCACGTCAGCTTTTGGAAAAAATAGCGCATTAAAATCGGTCCATCTGTTTAGGAGCTACGGTGCCACAGACAGACACACAGATACACAGACACGTAAAACTTATAACACCCCTCTTTTTGTGTCAGAGGTAAAAAATACATTGTGATAAAGTGTTCAGTTAGACTAGAAAAATGGTCAATCAATGATGCCAAGAATAAAATTGTGATTCTTTGCACTTTTAGTTTGTTTAATTCCCGGTTCATGGAAATTTAAAAAAACTACATAAGTTAAAAAATAAAACGATCCCAACACATCGTAGCTACGAACCATCTTTACAGATAAGACGACATAATATAAAACCACACTCAAATCGGTTCCTCCCGTTTGGAAGTTACGGTGCCGCAGTACACACATGTATAGTCAGCATCAAAAGTAACTACGCAAACGAAGACGTCAAAAGTCTTTGTTAAAAGGGAATAAGAGCTTTTGACATCTTCAAATGCGTAGTTAATTTTGATGCTGACTGTACACTTGTTAAGCTTATAACATCCTATCGTTGGCTTCAGGGGTTTCAAAATCTATGATTACTGTTTTTTTTTTATCTTAATGAAAATAAAAGTATACTGTCTCCTTTATGTAAAACTATGTTCAACCTGAAGGTTGAAAGTTTTTTTTTTACTCATGAGTACTTAGATCCTGAGAAAACTCCCTGACATAATAAATTATAACCTCGCAAAATTTCCTCTTTAAAATATTAGTATGCATTATTGTTCATTTTTATGAAAACTATTTAAACCAACAAGAATATTTCAATCAGTTTCGATTCCACTATTTCATTCTTGCGTGACTGTAAGCATTACAAACGAAGCCCGTAGCAGATTTATATCCATCTCTAAACAAAAGTCATGTGGAATTCCATTATTTATCGTAATCTGAAGATATATGATCCTTATACGGTTTAGTGTCCGTAGTCCCGCTAACTTTCGTGACCCGTACAAACGAACTAGTAACCGATTTTAGTCGCTACCCACAGACATATTTCTGTAGACGTCACATCTTCATCATTTAAGAGCTAGGCTTCTCGGTCGAATTTCTATCTTGTTCTGCAGTATTCCATTACTCTAATTTAGGGAAATGTATTACTAGTAATGACAGGAGACATCGTTCACATATTACGGAGCGAGAAAAACTCAGTTTGTAAGCTGCAGTGCGGAGGGCCCTGGGGAAACCACCACACTATACTTACCTAAATTAGAGTATTGGATTACTGCAGAACAAGATAGAAATTACTCGACACACATGTCACTGGTACCTGACACCAAAGGTGGAGATGTCACGTGTACCGCGATTTATATTAACACCTCCTTAACTTAGCGTTATTACTCCAGGCAAAATACGATTTCGAAAAACATTAATTTATAATAGCTTTTTTTTTGTTTATTTCATTCTAAAACATTATTCTAAGATGCTTTATTCAAGAATCCAACAAACTTCCCACACCGGAAGTAATTATATAGATTTAAATTAAACATTCATTGTCTTTTTTATTTTATTTATATTGAATATTGTAAAGCAAATGTAAATGAACCTAAATAAAAATTAATATTAATATTTATCCGGACTTTTTAGGAACTAATTAAATATAGATTTTTTGTATGTCTGATTTTTTGTTGGATTTTGCCTCTAGGTAACTATTTAATTGATAATATACCCGTTACATTAAAAAAATTAGCTATTATAAATTATTTCCAAATTTGACATTTTTTCCATACAAGTTGTCAGTTCATTGCCTGGACTATATCTTGCACCCCGGGGTCCGCGCGTCATCTTATGTCTTGTATTGTCGCCGATCCAAAGGCTGGTAGATTTCGTAACGTTTCATACTTTGGTTTAGCAGATCTAAATGTAATTGTTTGTATAGATAAATGACAGTTAAATTGTTGTAAAGATACGTAATCACTCTGCAGGGCCCTATTTCACAATCTTTACAATTGGGTACTTTCCAGGGAAAAAATATTGTAATTCTATTTAGTCCGTCAGTTAGATTATCAAAAAATATTGGATACGTTTTTTTTGTTTGTCAATTAAACAAAAAATTATATACCCGTTCAAATTTCGCGTGACGTCACATTATGCTAAAAATTATACCATAATGTGACGTCACTCGGAACTTTAACGGGCTATATCTTCATCATTTTTTGTTTAATTGACAAACAAAAAAATACGTGTCCAATATTTTTTGATAATCTAACTGACGGACTAAATATCATTTTTAGAAAAGTAGCCAATTGTCACCTGACAATGACAATTCCACGTACATTGCTGGGTCAATAAGTTGTCCATCAACTACCTTAACCTGTCGACGCCGCCATGTAAGTCGAATTGTCATTGTCAGGCGACAGTTGTCGATTTGGTGAAATAGGGGCCAGGTTGTAAGTATAGTTGTCATGAAAAGTAGGTTCGATTGCGTGATCTATCTAGATATAAGTCTGCGTTATCTAACCATTATCTAGTTACAACTCTTGAACTAAGTTTGCTTTACTGCTAGATCCTTAACAGTTTAGTGTTACGGAAGCCGGAGTAAATTGGCATAAACCAATTAGTTTTGCTAGCGGTTTGGCTCTATCAATTTGTTAATAGGATACGATGTCAGGCAATCAGTTGTAAAGTGGGGTTGTTACTTCATACACGTGGCTGTCGCGGCAAGGTCGTGGGAATCCGCTGGACGTGGGTGGCGCAGGACCGGTCATTGTGGCACTTCTTGTATTAAGGAGAACTATGTCCAGCAGTGGACGTTTTTCGGCTGATATGATGATGATGATGACACGGCTGATACTATCACTGTACAAATCAAAATCATCCTCCTAGCGTTGTACCCTAAAGGAGCCCAGGGTCCCTTGGCAACTAATCCCAAGATTTGGTTTTAAGAAGGTCAGAAGGCAGTCCTTCTGACCTTCTAACCCAGAAAACTAAACCGTGTTGGAATTAGACCGAATATTACCTTTTTGTTTAGAACCATATATCATTTAGGTACCTTTTTTATTGCCCGAGTACGGCAGAGCCGAAAGGCAGGAATATGTTTTTAGCACTCTATGTTTGTATTTACATATGTTTCACTGTAGCGTATGAAATACTGAACCGATTTTGATATAAATGGGGTCGATTCGAAATTATGCTCGGGGTGACAAAGGCTACCTTTTGTATAAATTCAAATTCAAAGTTTTTAATTGCGGAAAAATGTATGTATATAAAATGTTAGTAATAATGAATAAACAAAAAAAACCAGACAAGAGCGAGTCGGACTCGCCCACCGAGGGTTCCGAACAAATTACAAATGTATAGTTTTCAGATTTTTCCCTGTACTTGTAGTATAAGACAATATTACTTGCCAAATTGTATAGAAATAGGGTACGGAAAGTATCCATTTTGAGTCCCTTGAGTGTGTCGAATATACGTTCTTTGCGGCATAAACGGCCGTATCTTTTTTTTACGTTAACTTAGAAGTTTAATTTTTTCATAGCTTCAAGGGACGGTAGACTTGAGTATGATTTTAATTTCAACTCGATGTCTCCACGCATTCCCGAGATAAAATAACTCATAGTTACTTTTCCGTAGTCGGGATGTAGTTTTTTAAACTTTTTATGTAAGAACAATTCGTTTTGTATCCTCTTAAATCAAATTGCAATGCGAAGTGTAGATCGAAATGGATCCCCTTGCCAGATCAAAGCTTTGATACGTTAATCCCACGGATGACTTGTTAAGCTGAGTATTCACCGACGCGCCGCGCCGCGCTTGCCTCTGCGACAAATGGACGCATCCAAGTGGATGGAACATACTACTCGTAATTGGCTACGTTCAACCGGTGCGCCACGTAGTTTCCACTTGGTCTTGGTTGGATCTGCAAGCGGGCGTATTCTCGACGACTTCAATTGACTTGGCACCGGAGCGTGGTGTGTACCGATGTTGAATTTTGACGCATCGATGCCGCGGCTTTCCATCCGTTTGGACATTCAACGGGCCGTGCCAACTATTTTTAAATTCTTCAGTTTTGTCATTCATGGACCGACTTTGAAGCAGCGTTCCTTTCACCTTGTTGCAGCTGTCGTGAATAGCCAGCATAAGTAATTATTCAAGTTGCCACGTCTGACGTTCATTGCTATTGTTATCTGTTGAATGGAGCACGAATTTTCAGATTTTAATATAAGGAATTGAAAAGATACGAGGGTGTTTTCGGTATCTTTTGAGTCGTAATACTGCCTGCTCCAATTTCTTATTTGCTGGTAAATTGTACTTTTGTGACATTTTTAGACATGGATGGGGAAGCAAGTATCCGCTACACTTTTTTTTAAGGTTTTTATATTTTTTTAATTTCTTAATTTGTGATTTTAATTTTGTTGTAATTGTATGTGTTGTTCTTATGGGTCAATGATACTCGAAATAAAAGATTTTTATTTTTATTTTTTTAGGAGGCACCTTGTTATTCGTCACATTACTTCTAAGTTGTTTATTTTACAGATGAATTGAATAGAGGACCTGTTTACTCTGTCTATAAGATCTGACATTGCTGAAGCATCCAAGCTTCTAAGCTTCATCTTGAAAGGGCAGAATGTTCGTCGATAATATACAATATATTATGTCAACTAGCGTATATTCGTTAAGAAAGGGGTTAATAGTTAATACTACGCCTGTACAAAAGCTGATAGCAAATATGATATTTAGGTTCCCACAGGCGCAGCATCAATTATCTCACTCTCATAGAGACTTCATCAAATTTCATCTAAATCAGTTCAGCTGTTTGAGCGTGAAAAGTTATCAGATAGAGAGACGGAGTTATTTTCGCAATTATAATAATACATTTGAGTATTATAAATAAATGTAGTGGGATAAACCTACTTATATAGATAAATACATACTTAAATAGATATTAAACATCCAAGACTTGAGAACAAACATTCGTATTCATCATACAAATATTTGCCCCGACCGGGAATCGAACCCGGGACCTCAAGCTTCATAGTCAGGTTCTCTAACCACTAGGCTATTCGGTCGTCTAAATATAGTACAGTATTATAGTACAGTAATATGGATAGTATGGATGGATAGATTTAATGAATTCAATGTCACGTCCCGACTCAAACGAGCAAACTGCGTCTTGAAATATTCGATTAAGAGCTAGGTCCAAACTTTGGATCTAAGGTATGAGTAAGCTTGATTGCATTTCTAAATCGAGTATTTTCAGAAGAATCATTACTCAGTGTGGCAAGTCTTCATGGCAAAAGCAAAAACAAAAGTTGTCTTTTCTGTGGACAGTTTTTGGGCATGTAAATAAGTAATGATTTAATCATCCAGATTTATAAGAGGAGACGACGTTTATATGGATTATGAGTTCAACAAAAATTGATTATAATAGTTAATCCGGTCATTTTACTGACAACTATGTACCTAGTATGAAGAAAAATATAAATTGGGAAATAACTTATAATAGCTGATTATTTCTGTGTTACGGATTTATCATCTTTTAAATAATTACTTAAAGACAAAATCCAACAAAATATCACACATGAAAAGAATTATAACTCAGTTACCTAGCTCCCGAAAATTCGGATAAATATAAATAAATGTTTTCATTTTTCATTTATATTTGCTTTATACTATTCAAGATAAATCATACAATAAAAAAAAATCCGGACATTACACATCACACTGGAGCGGCCTGCGGTGGCGGTCAATAGTGAACTTGACATTAGCTGTCAAAGTCTGCAGTAGCCGTCAATAGTTAATTTGACAACAACTGTCAAGTTTACTGACCACCGCCGCACGCAGCGCCAGTGTGTTTCAGGCCTTAATGAGTGCTTTCTGATAAGCGCGGGACGCGAAGCGGAGCTGTACGAAACAATCGTCGATAAAGTAATGCGTTGTTCGCGCGTCAGGTAAATCTAAATGTAAATTTTTATATGGAAAAATGACAGTTGGATCTACCTAACGCGCGTCCGAAACGTTACGTGAAGGCTAAACACGTAACGTTTCGAACGAGCGTTAGGGCAATTCAACTGTCATTTTTCCATATAAAAATTGAATTGATTGAGTGATCGACCAGCTGGCCTTTTCGTGACGGCCGGTTACCTAGTTTAAAAGTTCTCTCCAACAATGATGAGTAAGTTTGAACAACTTTGGATTACCTGATGATCCGCTGATGTCCATGGCCTTGAGGTTCCTCCCTTTGATGACGGTGACTGTGAGACGACCAGCCGTTGGTAGGTAGCAGAGAGAGAGCATCAGCTCGCCGAGGTCTTTCTTCTCCTGTTGGGCGTCAGTATAATTAGTAATTTGATGAATGAGTAGCAAAACGAAAGAACCTGGATGTAGCGAATTTGGCAGTACGTACAACTTGCTTTGAAAAAAAATTCGGAATCCGATAAATGGTTCGGAGAATACTCACAAACTTAAAAAGCTACAATCGCATAGACTTTTCCTTTTTAGGGTTCCGTAGTCAACCAGGAACCCTTATAGTTTCGCCATGTCCGTCTATCTATCCGTCCGTCTGCGGCTTAGCTCAGTGACTCTTACTACTAGAAAGCTGTAATTCGGCATGGGTATATAAAACAAACATGCTGACAAGCATGGTAGTTTTTTTTTTGGATTCCTTCCCTACACATAAATTGAGAATGTAATTTTTTTCTCGGTAAACCTATGGTATCTATCGTTGGATAGCCTGTAAAAATGGGTCTTTAAAAACCATTTTTCAATTCAGGGATGCGTTTGGGTGATATTGGGTGCGTTAAAGCCCTACTTTTTATAAAAATCATATGTCCGGTCGGCCCTCTGCCGACTAATCATGGCAATAGTATTCGTACATGTAATGAATTTAGAAGGAAAACTATCACTAATATGAACATACTGTCATGTATGTCATGTGACAACTATGTCAAACACAACAGTAACCAGTTTTCGAGTTTTAATAGTGTTCGTATGCAGGGTAAAATAAGCTATGGACCATACAAAACTGCCCTACTTTCAAAAAGCATATTTGGAATGGCGCCTAGAATTTTTAACAAACTGCCAACAGCCATCCTGAAACTCCATGACCCTCATTTATTAAAAAAAAGCATTGTTTTAATTTGTGGCTGCTAAAGCATACTATGCTATACAAGAATATTTAAATGATCCTAACATAACATAAGCGAATGATAGCATAATTAACGATTTTATATTTAGTGTCTAAGTATACATGCTGCATGCTATTTTGTGGCTATTTGTATGCCTCAACAGGCAAGACATAGTGATACAATCCATAAACTTAAACACCGATGTACATACCTACGTTTAACAAATAAAATATTTTGTATTTGTATTTGTAAACTTAAAAATGTACTCGAAAAGGCCTCGACAGGTTTTTACAAATTCGGGCGACGCAACGCGGCCGACGCGCGGGTCGATGTAACAAAGACAAACAGGCAGGTAAGGAAACCTAACCTACTATACGTGGTCCAACATGCACTTGGCCAGTTTTTTAAATAATAGTATAGGTATAGATATACTAAGTATAGAGCATTTTGAAGCTGCTCGTCTCGTCGAACTTGATGAGAAACGTCAGACGTCAACTACAATTATACTTACAATACCTCTGGTCAGCTTTACTGTGCTTCCTGCGACCGAGTGTTCAAGAGTAAGTTCGGCTTCGCAAGCCATATCAGGGCTCACGCCCGTACGTAACTAGCTAGGGTCGCCATCGCCGGTCACGGCGTGGATAGCTTTATATATATAAGTATAGATAAGTACTGTAAGTCAATGTACATACTTAATTTCATATCGACATGATGACTTAATTAAGTCAAAAATTGCTCACTTTTTTCTGAACATCAATCAATGTCACCTGTACCACTGGGACAATGAAAATATATCGGTGTCCACTCTCACCGTCTACTTTTTGGAGATATTTTTATTTGTTTTTCAGTTATTTTAGATTCAGGTCAAGAATAGCTGGGGACACAAAGACATGCTTTTGTCAGTTCGTAATATTGATAATCTTCTGAATCTAAGTAGATCTAAAAGCATTTTAAGAAAATATTGTAGCTATTAAGTAAGTAGGTACGTCAGTTAAGGCATAATTACCTACTTTTAATTTCCCTCTTTTGTTACCAAATGTTATATGAACTTGGTTAAGACCCATTTTTAGGGTTCCGTTCCTCAAATGGAAAAAAAAGAACCCTTATAGGATCACTCGTGCATCTGCCTGTCAGTCTGTCACAGCCGATTTGCTCCGAAACTACTAGACCAATTGAGTTGAAATTTGGTACACATATGTAAATTGGTGACCCAAAGATGGACGCGTAAAGTAAATTAATGAATTCTGAACAAGGGGGCCTTTGGGGGGTAAATAGGAAAATAAAAAAAAAGTTTCGCACACTGTATTGTGTGACATATCAAATGAAAGGGGTTGTTATAAGCATGTCAGATTTTTTTTTTATATAATTTTAGCAAAAACAGATTTGAAGTAATTAAGGAAAAAAAACGAAAATTGACCATCCCCCCCCCTCCCCCTTATCTTCGAAACTACTAGGATTAAAATTCTGAAAAAAATATGGAAAATAGTTGCTTGCCTAAAGATTACAGGAAAACCTATAAGAAGTTTGAGTATTCAAAAACACTTGTATTGAACTCGCACTTGTCCGGTTTTTTCATTCCATTGTGCTGCTATATATTCTACAAATTTATTACATTAATTATTTATTTATTAACTATACTTTTGTATCTATAGTATGTCGTGTTGTCTGTCTGACACCTTTGGCATAATGCTGAGACAGCGACCGATTGACTGCCGCGTAGAAACACACAATGTGTCAATTGCATTGTATGTTTACTCCCTTTGTCTCTGTGTGTCTTTTGTGTAGTGAATAAATTTTAATGTCTTCTTTCTTTCTTTCTTTCTTTTTTATATTACTTATACTACTACCTTTACCTACTTTCTTTATTTGAATGGATATCAAAACATGCAACCTCTTTATTTATGGGGTTACCACCAGCCGCCCAGATCGGTTGGAATAAGACTCTAGGTTATTCAAATAAAAAACCTCAGTGTGTATCGGATATTACTAAAAAAAATGTAACAAAAGAGGAAAATTGAAAGTATACCTTAATTGAAGTACTTAATTGGTACAAACTTTTCTGAGAGGCGAAAACATCGAGGTTTTTCACATAAGTATTATACCTACCTAATGGTTATGCCACGCGTTACAAAAATAGGTAAGTTAAGCGGTAAGTTGTCATGTCTGTCAAATTACATCATAAAATAACACACGTAACAAGCCGAAATACTCGTAATTACAAATATACCATTTCACATTCTCCACAAAGGTTAGGAAATCCTGGTACTTTATTAGGCAAGTGGAGCAAAACGCCCAAGGCCGGAAAATAAGAGATCTGGGCGTATTCGTGCGATTATCTCTCTTGGAGTATAAAGTCAACCGGATTCGCTTTTATAACTAATTAGTGATGTTTAATTATTTAATGAAATTAATATTAATAAATTGGGTGAGCTGTGGCAGATGAGGGGTTTTGGCGTGCGATTTTGTAATAGAAGGTCGTGAGGATGAATAAATCACGGGGACTGCTAATGTCAACATAATGTCGTGTTCTTTTAAATTAAAATTAATCAGCCTTAGGCCACGTCCGTACTTCTCGGTCAAGTCAGTTCTGATAATTTTCTATGCACCTACAATGCCTTCATACATTTACCTAACTAAAGGAGTGCTATCTGAATCGCGCCGGGAAACGGGTATTAAAATCATGAAATATGGAAATAGAGCCCAGAAGAGAGCGCCAGGTTGAAAGTATATTGTATCGGGATCTTTAGAAACTCCATACAACCCTTTACAATATACGCCGACAAGTTATCAGGTCCAGTCCCCTTTAGCATTTCATACCGGTTTCAACCTCCTGTGCAATGTAATTGATTTGACGCTAGGCCTCCGATCGGCATTTTCCAACAAGTTCGGATCAAGAAGCGGAATGTCAGGTAGAAAACTCCAGAAAAATAATTAGCAAAAGCACTAGCCACCTCCCTAACGACAAATTGTTCGTCTTTAAATTTTACTCGGGATACAAAACCACCATTTGTCTTGAGACTGCCAACGTGCTGCCATCAATCACTACTCCAAGCCTAGCGTTAGAGTCACATCAAAGTGACAGTGACAGTCAATTTCCAGACCAAATAACTTTAAAGATAGCAATAATAAGAAACTGCAATTCGATGATCGCGGGAATCCGCTAAATGCGGCTCAGGACCAGTCATTGTGGTTCTCGTTGAGAGAGGCCTATGCCCACCATTTATTTATTTTATTTATTTATTCAGCTTACTTAAACTAAAAAAAAAATTACGTAATATAGGTAAATATAGGTAAACATATTAGGTAACTAATTTCAATCGCATGGCTACCGTTGTAATTTATATTTTGGTTCAATTTTTTTTTTATAAAATATATTTTATTGTAAGAACAAATGAACACAATAAATAAAAAACTTATAAACTAACTTAAACTATGTGAACCTAAACTATATGTACATATTTCCCCCAAATCTGCGTTGCCCCGCTGAATGGCAATGCCAATACGCTGGGCGAGGAACGAGCCAGCCCTACGGTCACCAGAGGACCGGATGTGCATATAGCTTTCCTTTTTAAAAAGCTTAATTGCATCCGGTCCCCAAGGACCCAGTGTCTCCACGGCAAACGCCGCAAATATGTAATTCTCGCCGAGAGTTGCATATTTGCGGCGCTTTGCTGCCTCAGCCTCGGCGGCCGCTCCGCCAGCCCTCGACGACGTCGTGCCCAGGTGGGACGGCGCTAGGGTATCAACACACGTTGCGTCCCAGACTAAGGGCCGTCCCGGTAACTAATCATTTGTTGTTTTATCATCATTGGCCACAACATCTATGTCAGATGATTGTTGCAGCGCTTAGGAGCCTGTGGATTGCCGCATCTACGTTTGTGGCTATAAAGTCCTATAGCAGCGCGGCATTTCTTGCCACATCGATTGCAGACGAATTGTGAGTCTGTAGGAGGTGAAAAACCACGGCGAGATCTTTTCTCCATTGGACATCTTTCGGCTGAAAGTATTTATTACCTGTGGCGCAGCGAGTATGTTCATAGTATACTCGATCTCCTGATGCAGATCAGCTGACTCGAGCAAGCCCTTGAGCACAACGTGTCCGATGAGGTCGTGTCGGGAGAACCGGTCGAAATCGTACACGGCGAACTGTAGGTAGCGCTGACGGAGCTCTTCGTATGGGACACTGGTCAGAAAATAAAATAATTAAATAACTGTCTCAAATTTCATTTTTATGCTGGTTCCGTACCTCAAAAGGAAAAAACGGAACCCGATCCCTAACGACTAGCATCATTTTTTGTCCGTCTGTCTGGCTGTCTGTCAGGACCCTTTATCTCGGGAACGCGTGGACATATCGAGTTGAAATTAAAACCGTATACTTACTCAAGTCCCTTGAAGTTGTGAAAAAATCAAACTTCTAAGGTAACGTTCAAAAAAGATACGGCTGTATATGCCGCAAAAAACGTATATTTCGACACTCTCAAGGGAATCAAAATTTATACGGTACTTTCCGTTGACCTAGAGGTATGAAATTTGGCAAGTGATACAGGGAAAAATCTGAAAACTATACATTTGTCATTTTGTACCGAATCGGTGGGCGAGTGATGGACTCACTTGTCCGGTTTTTGGTTATAGATTTTATGTATTTATTTATTTAAACTTTATTGCACAAGACACAGAAATGTACAAATGGTGTGCTTAATAATGGCATTCCCTACCAGCTAACTATTGGTAACTACTCATTGGTAGGATTCTAATGAGCCCTACTCATTGCGAGTATACTAACAAGCCAACACAACGGGCTCATCGTACATAAGTACCCAATTAAAAAGTTCTAATGGCCACCTTTCGTCTCTATCATCAAACCAGCTATATGGGATCATAAATAAATAAATAAAATTAATATTTTGCGGACAATCTTACACAAATCGACCTAGTCCCAAACTAAGCAAAGCTTGTACTATGGGTACTAGACGACATAATATTCATAATATTGTATTGTCATTTAATTTACATTAGTGTACAAAATTTACTCTACTAACACGTAACGTCAGCTACGAAAGTGGTCTACCACTTTTCGACTCTATCTTTGCAAAGGTTCAAAAGTGGTAGATCACTTTCTTTGCTGACTGTACTTATCGAGAAATTATAAGTAATAAATATCGATTTCAATCGAATTAGGCTGAAAACTTTCCCGCCGTCTGGAAAATAGGATACGTACGATCTATCGTACTCTAAGTGTGAACTTTAACCGTAAGTAAGCATCTAGTTTATTTGTTTTGTATGTTATTTACCGTCTAGCCTAAGATACGAATAGAGACCCAACCGTCATCCATATTTTTAATGAATCAAAAGTGCTTTATATCGAATTTAGTAATTTGAAAAATATTTCAACAATGGGTTGGCTGAAAACTCCTAGCCAAACTATGAATAATAAAAAATTTAAAAAGTTTTATTTTCTTAAACATTGCTCTCAATTTCAAATTAAAGAAAAAAATTAAAAATTTAATGCTCCGAGCCGGATTCGAACCGGCGACCACAGGCATACATGGCCCGTCGCTATTAACCAACTGAGCTATCGGAGCAATATGTCTCGGCTACTAAGTCTTTCAGTCAGATCCTTCTTACGACTTAGTTTAATCGCCTTAATTTTTAGATTATTCCTTTTATTTGAAATTTATAAATTTCGTTAGCAGCGATACTGCGTAATACAAAATAAATTACTCTCAATTGTTTAAACTGCGATATTTAGACTAATCGAAAGTATGAAGCCTATATAATATATTGACACTGTATTGTCTACTTTTTCTCCTGGCCTAACTAGTGGGTTGGCAGGTATAAACTGGTAAGTCAAAACCAGTAATTATGTACACTCATCTGTTTAATAAATATATTCGTTTAGGTATATATTTCATAGGCTTCATACTATCGATTAGCATACATCGTTAAAGTATTGCGTGCAATGACAAAAAAAAAGTATTTTTTTCTTGCCAGGTGTTTTTTAGCCTACCCATTGGCATGATTTTTTTTAATTTATTAAATAATAATAAATTATCTCCTACTAGTATTTCACCATCATCATCACTGGCCGCATACAATTATTTGCTTCTCCTCTATCCGAGAATGCACAATTAATGAGTTCAAAGGGGTGAATACGTAACTTTGCGAACGACTGTACAAACGTAAGTACAGTCAGCATCATAAACATGTATACACTTTTCAACCTTATGTCTAGGTAATAAGGTCATAGAATGTATACATGTTTATGATGCTGACTGTACGAAACATGCAATCTAGTAGATCTAAATGCCATTCTTTGTATGAGAATATGACAGCTGAGTTGTCCTAACGTTTGTTCGAAAAGTTACCTAGGCAATTACCCGTCAGGTCTTTAACCCCGTCTACGCAAATTAAACCTAATCAAAACTTAAATTCCTGTTTCGTACGGGTCCTTGCTGGTTGTTTTAGGATAAGGTCACAGGCACCTTTAATTCAAAGAAATAAGGCCTGTTTTCCCTTGCTTAGTATATCCTACTATATGGGCTCATCGTTAAATTCACGGCCACATCAAGAGACACTTAATTAATAGTCTTTAAGCTGGGTACTTAAAGATTGTTTTCACGTGGTTGAATTGTCGTTTTACCGTGTTTGAAGTATACGAGTAATTAACTAATTATCAACCCTGAGTGTAAAATGTACAAGTAATTAGCTTGAGCATCTCGTGCGTTATTAGAGTTTATTGATGTCTCAATAAGTACATTTTTATAGAGTTATTACCAAGGTTCATGATTACGTTATTTATACCATGTTATACAAATGTATGCTACACAAAGAAAAACCTGTTAAATGTCTATCCATCCAAAGATTTGGCGCAGACTCGTTTCAAGAAAGCAACTGCGACAACCTTTCAACCGAGATCAGACCGTTTTCCTCATATCCTTTACCGAATAGCTTCTGATAGCTATCTGTTCTAACCCACGACCCTCAGATTAAAAGTCGCGTGCCTTTCTGCAATAACCGTATCGAACCGCTGGACAGATATGCGAGGACAGAGACAAATGACCTGAACAAAAGGTCTCATAAAACAGTCATTCAAGTTCTTGCGGTGGACTTTGGTCTGGAACTTCTTCTTGCGGTCTGGCAGCAGGAACATTGATGATGACTGCTGCCGGTCACTTTTTGATCGGCAGGTCCCAGGCTTTGAAGACCATCCTTGCACTGTTTTTTCGATTGTATCTTAGGAGCCCGAGGTCCACTTTGCCACCTAATCCCAAGATTTGGCATAGACAGTACTTTTACGAAAGCTGCCGTTTTATGAAGTCGTGGAACTTTCAAACCAGAGGTAAACTAAACCTTTTTGGAATTTAGAACAGTCTCGTCGTGATGTTTTTCCTTCACCAAAAAATATACTAGGTTTTTTTTAATCCTGTGGTACAAGCCAGGCTTCGAAGCCACGACCGCTCGGCAAAGACATGTCATGACAGAGACTACTGACCTAAACAAGAAGGTCTCATTGAACACCGGATTCAGGTTCTTGCGGTGAACCTTGGTCTGGAACTTCTTCTTGCGGTCTGGCAGCAGGAACACCTTGATGTAGGGGTCGCTGCTGCCGGTCACGTCCTTGATCGGCAGGTCCCGGGCTTCGAAGATCTGGATAAAGAAAAAAAACAATTGTATTAATATTCAACTTACTTTTTTTGTTTCAGGATGATTGCCATTTTATCACTTGTGGCTGTGAATAGAGGTCGCATCACGATCAGCTGAGGGGTGATTACGTAACGTTTTGAACGCGCGTTAGGTAGATCCAATCTGTCATTTTTCCATATAAAAAGTGACATTTAGATCTACCTGACGCGCGTACAATACGGCGTACCAGCGGGTCGATCACGTAACGCATTGTACGCGCGTCAGGTAGATCTAAATGTCAGTTTTTATATGGCAAAATGACAGTTGGATCTACCTAACGCGCGTTCAAAACGTTACGTGATGACTCCTCTGACAAGTATACGAGTGAAGTGACGGATGTCTTATCCACAGCGATAAACGATAAGAGGCCACCATTACATCACATTACTCCACTACATTGTTGCAAATAAATATTCTTATTCTTATTCAGCCCCTGAAGTACTACTCATAAGTAGATCACGTAGTAGGAATTGTGAATAAACAGTCCACTTTTAATTTTTTCATATTCACTAATATTTCAATGAAAATTAAGAATCTTGGTTTTGAACCATGGTGCCTCATGGCAACTGAGCTATCCCGGTTTAAAAAAAATGGGCGCTACGGGGTGGGTATAGATGCAAAGGTCGCTGGCGGTCGGTTAAGTGTGTCGTCGATGGTACACTAAGTTCAGTGTTATTACCCGACTGCCGAAGGAAAGGAGGGTTATGTTTTTCGAGCGTATGTATGTATGTGTGTATGTCTTATTCTTTAGCGCGCCCTGTAACCTAAACCGTTTGACGGATTTCGACATATGAGGTGTCGTTGGATTCCTTTTAATCGTAGGAGTGACATAGGCTATAATATTTACAAAAAAACAGTTGGGTTTTTTGAAAAATCTTTTAATTCCACTTTTTAGAATAAGTAATTTAGTAAGTATAAGTATAACACAACGATGTTTAAATGTTAGAAAGGAGCGCACATTCGCCGATAAACTGCCCTCAGTTTGGCGAAACAGGAAATATATACTTACCGTTTAGTTGTTTTTCGAAATAAAACAAAAATTATAATAATAATAACACTCGTAGCGAATATATTTTTTAATTTTGTTTTCATTATAGGTAGTAGAGGTTTCTGCTTGCTAAAGTTTTCTATATAAATTTGAGTAATTTCATTCTCACTATGGTGCACAACAATTAAAAAGGCCTGGGTATTCATTTCAATAATTTAACTATACCTTTACAGGCTGCAATTCACTTCCAGAGCGCAAATATACCAATTTATTATCCATTCAATTTCCATTACGTAAAAAATATTTTACCTGCGTCAATAGCGGCACATTTTCCAAATGCAATAACGTGTAGGACAATTCACGTGAATGAGCTATACATACAATCACTATCTAGGTCTTGTCATTCCAAAAACTACTTTATCCACCTCAGTTTAGGTGGAATTTCGAAGAGAGCGAGAAAGATTTTGGAGAGTTTTCAAAAGTATTTTTTTCCATTATCGTAACAGCTTTATTTGGAAAGGAAGTTGTTATCTGATATCGCGTTTTCTCAGCCGCTCCCACCACAGACATATGCCCGCACACATTACGATTAGGATACACACATAGTGAACAATTTGACAGTTTAGAGGTATGAAGTACTGCACGACGAACATCGGCATGATTTGGTTTCTGCGGGGTAATTGCGTAACTTTTCGAACGAACTCTAAGAGAGCATGTTTGAATATCAACAAAATTGCCTTGCGAATCTCATAGAAATCAAAATTCATAGGTACCTAGGTAGTTAGTTGGACATACCTACAAATAGAATATACCTATGTACAAATTCATTCAAAGTTGGACAGACAGTTATTTGGATTCGATCTCTAATGTATGAATTACGTATTTGATAGTTGATATTAGGTACGTTTGCGATGGCGACGCAGCTACAGTAGCCTAGTGGTTAAGCCATGCGGCTGTCAAGCGGCGGTCGTGGGTTCGAATCCCGGCTCGTACCAATGAGTTTTTCGGAACTTATGTACTGAATGTTTACCGTTAGCTTTTCGGTGAAGGAAAACATCGTGAGGAAACCGGTCTAATCCCAATAAGGTCTAGGTTTCCCTCTGGGTTGGAAAGTCAGATTGCAGTCGCTTTCATAAAAACTAGTGCCAATGCCAAATTTTGGAATTAGGTGTCAACCGGACCCCGGGCTACTGTAGGGCACAACCGGGAATAACGGATGATGATGACGAGTAGGTGCGTTTGTGAGATCTACCTAAATTATGTCTGTGGCACTGGCGGACCCAGAACCATAGAGAGGACATTCAACCTGGGACACCTGGAATTTATTAAGGTTCACGTTTAAAGGTAAGTAGATTTTGGGATAGAATGAATATTAGTTTCCGGAAGTCCCAATATCATCATTGGCCACAGCATCTATGCCAGCGCTTAGAAGCCCATGGGTTGCCGCATTTATGTACGTTAGTGGCTATAAAATCCTATAGAATAAATCATCATTCGCTTGTCCTTATCCCATTTACTTGGGGTCGGCGCAGCATGTTTTTTTCTTCCATACCTCTCTATCGCCCGTCAGCTCATCACACACTTCCTTCCTATTCATATCGTCTTTCACGCAGTCCATCCACCTTTTCCTTGGTCTACCTCTTCTCTTGCAACCCTCAACATTCATACTTAATGCCCTTCTAGCAACATTACTATCATCTCTCCGCATAACATGTCCATACCACCGTAGGCGATTCGCTCTCAGCTTTTCAGTTATGGGTGCTACTTTCAGGCTTCCTCTTATATACTCATTCCTTATTCGATCCATTCTCGTCACGCCACACATTCATCTCAACATTCTCATCTCTGTAACATGCAATCCTATAGAATAAATAATAAATTAATTTTATACATCCACCTAATAATACCTTCATTTTAATAGAACTTTTTCAAAAACGTCTATTAACCTGCTATTTAAATTTACCCGATATTTTGGGTGAAAACCCTCGCGTTCCCGCGCTTAGTAATAGTACCTAACTCAATTATTCCACAACCCGCCTAGATTGAACTAGACCGGATTGGTTACACGCGGAGCATACAGGCTTTAAATAGACACAAATTGCATAGTGCCGCCTTTGACTCTAGCGTTCTAAGTTCGAATAAAAGGGGCTTTGTTGCAAACATTAAAGGCGGGCTCAGGTAATAGGGTTTTCAGTCACCCTCGGTGGAAGGTGTATTGTATTGTGCTTGCATAACTACAACTGAATACCAGTGGTTCTGTGAGTTGTACAACTCCCAAGGCTGACTTTTTTTTTTCGAAGAACTGTATCTACAAAAAAAACTATGTATTTATTGAACCTGCTGACTTGTAGAAGAGAACAGCTGGACAGCCGGATAGTGAGACTGCGAGGCATCCGGAAATACGAAAGAATTTTGGCCCAATTTGGAATGGAGAACTTCGTTCGCTTCGCTCGCTTGTTCAACAACATAACTTGGCAGGCTTGTAACTCGAGGGGTGATTTGACTAAACGTGACCAGGCAGGTCGATCTCGTAACGCATTGTATGTGCGTCAGGTAGATCTAAATGTCACTTTTAGTATGGAAAAATGATAGTTGAGTTGTCATAACGTACGTTGGATACGTTACGTGATCACCCCTCTGAAAGGACGTCCGTAAAAAAGTTGCGTAAGGTAGGAGTTACGATTTAAGGCGGTTAGCACGCTGCCACCGCATCTCGCTACGGTGTGCGGTGCGAGGCTTTCCTCGTTGTGTGCAAGTACCTCAATTTGTATGCGAAATCCACTCGGTTCCACTCCGTGCGGCGAATTTAGTACGAGGTTAGTGCTGTGTTACTTCAATTTTAGATGATAGAATAGATACAAAAACGCGTGTGTGTTAAATTTATTGTAATAACATATATTTGAAAGGAAAAGCACAGCAGTAGCGGTTTCGTAAATTACTAAACATAGGTACTATAAATTCTGACTACGGAACATCACAGCGTTGGAAGGGAGAACCCAATGTTCGATATATTTAATAGTTAATACAGTTCATTATAAATTTACTTTCATGGTTTTATTAGCGCCTAACATGAAAAAACCTATTATCAAATTATCATCAATTAAATGTCACTGGAAAATCCTTAATTTCAAAAGTTTGAAGTTTTTAAACATTAGGTAGGTACCACTGTACCTACCTAATGTTTAAAAACTTCTCAATATGTCGCGGCTGGTGTTCACATCGACCGCTTACCCTGGCCATCGTTCCTTATGGCTTATTATTACAACTTGAACCTTAAAACTTACATCGAAAGGTAGCTATTCGTGTGCGTTGTCTTTTTCCTTCTTTCTTTTCATTTTGAACTAATAAGTAGTAGCCAAAGTCCCATTTATCATCAGGCCATCCGGACATCTTAAAAAGATCCTACTATTTAGGTGTATGTGCTGATTAATCCCTCAGACAGCGTTAGGTATCCAGTAACGGGCTTGCAAGAACAAATATTGTTCGTATTGCACGACAATATGTAGGTAAGAATGTTGATTTCTTCACCATTTTCCTGTTCATCGACCCTCATGTCAATTCAGGGCCCGTTCAATTTGAATTTCAAATAACCATTTTTCTTCCTTCTTGTCGCTAGTACCGTACCTACTGAATTGGGTGCTTTGAAAGGTAGCATTTCTTATTTAGATTTTAGGCCAAAGTGCCATCTATATCCTTAGTACTTTGTCTAAGCGCCGATTGCTATCTTCGCCCTGCCTATTGGGTAAAACCATACCAAATATCTATTCCAGTTCTCAGTGTTTGCAGGAGTGTCATCACTATTGCTTTGAGAAAAGGTTGAACGTGCCTTGGTCGTCATTTTATCGCACTCGTGTACTTGTCAGAACGTGACGGACGTCTTGTCCACAGTGATAAGTGATAAAATGACAACCATGCTACGCCCGCTGATGGTATTAAGTGACGACAGGGCCTAAGATGAAGCGCACTGGTTCAGCAAGACTTATCTACTGTTGCTGCAGGATGTAGGTCAATTTACGTTTTCTAAGTCTTTCATTTCTGATAGATAGCGTTTTTCAAAAAAAGTGTACATGAACTTTTTTTCAGAATTCGATTTTTTTGGGTTTTTCTTACTCAGAATCGTTGACACTATCGATCCTCATACAAGAAAAAAAGTGTCCAAAATATTCCATTCCAGATCGTCACATTTTTGTATGCAGCCTTTTTTTATTTATATGGTCGTAACGCACTGGAAGAAAAAACTTACATAGTAAAATGTGGGACAACTATTTTCTTGTATGAGGATCGATAGTATCAACGATTCTGAGTAAGATAAAACCAGAAAAATCGAATTCAGAAAAAAAAGTTCATGTACACTTTTTTTGAAAAACGCTCTAATGTATATATATACCAAAAAACTGTAATATATTTTTTGCTATTTATCTTATTATCATCGCGGTTCTTATAGTTTAACATCCGTGCCTCTAAAATTCTCTATCACTCACTCGCTTTCCGCTACAGCGCTCTTCGAATCCTTTTTCGTTCCTTTTGGTCCCCGACGGGACTGAATCCATACGAAACCATCTTATATTCTATTGGTCGAACGTAAATGTATAAGTACTATATGTTATATTGTTGCATACTTGTATTTTAAGTTGTTGTGAATAAATTATACGGTATGGGCATCCGAGGTAACGCTTATTTAAGTGGTTTCATAATACAAAAGACATATTTAAAAAATAGACAGCATTGTGTACAAATAAACAGGTTCGACAAAAACTTGGGAGAGAATAGAACAAACACCAAAATGCGACTTGCTCCATTCCACAGGGAATTGTAACCGCATGTCTCCTATTCCTTGTGTTCATAAACGATTTACCCAAAATACTAAACACAAAATGTGTGATGTTTGCTGACGACGTCTCCATACTCTTGAACAGCTCAAGTACTATGGATTGCAACGATAGCCTATCAGAAGTAGCTAAAACAGTTTGTAAATGGCTAGACGACCATAATATTCATAATTTAGAAATTAACCGTACCAAAACTAAAATATTACAATTCAAACCCATCCAGAAAACACCGCTACAAATGACTTTACAAATAAATAACTAAATTATATAGGAATTTAATTAATTTAAATTGTTAGGAATTAACATAGATTCTAGTATAAATTAGACATATCACATTCAAACTCTTAAAACTAAATTAAGTAGCTTTATTTACGCTTTGAGCATCCTTAAGGCCAATACAAACCTAAAGACTTCATTATCGGCTTATTATGCATTTGCACATGCAAGGCTCCAGTATGGTGTAATATTATGGGGAGCTAGCACTGACGTCCAACATCTATTTGTAATGCAGAAGAAATGCATTCGCATCCTAGCAAATATCCGGGTACCAAATAGCTGTCGCCCGTTTTCTATACAGTACGAAGTCCTTACCTTACCCTCTATTTATGTTTTAGATGTATCAATTTTTGTTCGAAAGAATGCAAATTTATTACAACGGAAAGTAATAAGCGATGTTCAAAAACGGTCCGTAATCGCAACTAGTAGCCAATAAATACCGGAAGAAATAAAAAACGAGATAAAAGATGGAGTATTTAAACCAAAACTTAAAACATTATTCATTCAAAGTCGTTGTCTTAATAAAATAGGTATTAATGAATATGAATAGAACGAAGATAATATGCGACTAATATATTTTATTTAAAAGATATACAATTCCAATAGAAATGTAATTTAACAATGTCTCAAGATTCAATAGAAAAATTAAATTAAACATAATTTTTTATTAAAACTATTTATATTGTTAATATTTTTCAGTATCTGGTGCCTATATAATAGTAATATGTTGCATGAATTTTGTTTATTTTTACCCGACTGCCGAAGGAAAGGAGGGTTATGTTTTTCGAAGGTAATATATATCTACGTATGTATGTGTGTATGTCTTATTCTTTGGCACCCCCTGCAGCCTAAACCGTTTGACGGATTTCGACATTATGAGCTGTCGTTGGATTCCTCTTAATCGTGGAACATAGGCTATAATATTGGCAAAAAACTTGTAAAATGTTATATTGGTTTATACCCTAGCAGGGTTCATGTGAACGCAAGCTAAAACGCTACCTATAAGACCTTATGTAACACATGATTACAATGCAATAAAATGAATTATGAATTAAAAGACATTCAATCATTCAAAATTGCCGGTCTTACCTTGCCCACGAGCGCTTCGACTTCTTGGTCGTATCGCAGCGCAAAGTGCAGTTTGCCGCAGAACTCCAACTCAGCACTGTCGGTGGACGACTGACGCACCAGCTCGTTCTTGTACAGTTCCGGCTGGAACAAATGTATAGTTGAATGTTTTGGCGATGTGTAGTAAACACACTAGCCTAATTGGTAACGGCTGTGACCCTAGAAAAAGACGAAGCTAACGGTCCTGCAGCTTGTATTATCCTTTGAATCATTACTCATAGAGTACCTATACCTACATCTGAATGTATGTCAGGAGATTTGCAGCTTGTCAGGACTGGCTTTCCACGAGACAACTTGACCTGGAACGGGCGTATTAGAACATCTTATAGAAACTACGGGAAACAAACGCTCACGCGATGTACGATTTGCTCCGACCGTAACAGCGACATCTCCCGAGTAATAAGATAACTAAGTCTAAACTTATGAAACATAAAGAACAGCTGCTGTTCGATCGCGTGATGTTCCGTACGTACGTTAAGTACCGTGTGAAAAGTTATGCAATTGAGATCCAGGCCCAGTTTTTGTTAAAACCATACGTTTTCAGAACATAATAACAAATCATAAACAAGTACAAAAGCAAACGACCATAACTTCACATGACCATTGTAAAGTCGAAACAATACAATTTGAACGCGCGGCATTACTCGCGCTGATGAATATCATGGTGGCTGTAAAAGTGAAACGAGCGGTCATACTCGTAAAATACCGGATGAGTTTGCGCTGTTCCGATGGAAAATTACGTGCTTTTATTGTTCGTTTATTTATTAATGTATTAGAAGAACGAAATTGAAATAGATTTATTGCCTTAAAATAAAAAGTAAAAATAAAAACACATGAAAAAATTGGAACACAAAAAAATTACATTAAAACTACAAAATAAATATGATTGAAAAACAATAATTATAAAGGCAAAAGGAGCACATTCAGCTACTGCTGGTGAAAACAATTTACAACCAGCGCTGATTTTCAATGTGCCCCACTCGGTCGAAGATGTTTGCCGAGAAGAAAAAAAGAATAAGCGGATAACAAACTAAACAAACTTAAAAACAGTACTAACTACTACTAATGTGTTGAGTGTGAGTGAAATGTTTATGAGAACCATCTTCATACAACTAAAAGCAACATGGCTTACATTAGGAACGATGTTTCGGGTAAATATAATTTAGTTCGTACAAGTTGCCTACTGTACACAATACACAGGTAACTAATAACAGAAGCATCACTGCATACTGAGGCCATCTCCTGACCTGATTTGCCGCTGCAGGTCCAGTGCGGAATTTCAAAGCTGTCAGTGTCAAATATCAGTCGAGTCAGTACAGATTCTTTACTGCGCGCCTACATTTCAATGTGTGGTTCCCAAGGGATGTTCCTAAGGCATGTGGAAATTGATAACGTAGTGTTGCTAAATGGATAGTAAACCATATAATTATTGTAATAAAGCATAAATTAAAATCACAAAAAATGGACCTTGCTGAAACCCATGTCCCATACACCAAAAATACATTTAGGTCTACCTAATGTACGTACGAAGCGTTACGCAGTCAAACAGCTTGTTGGTGAGGGAATTCAGACTGGTGGATGGTGTTGTAGGAAAAGACAAAGTTGTTGAAGGAAAGGTGAACGATACTAATGAACAGATGGACGACGATGTTGAGGAACAGGTGGACGACGTTGAAGGAATGTGGAGTTGTGCTAATTATTGTCAAGTTTAATATTGACAGCCACCGCAGACCGCGCCAGTATGCGAGAGGCTTTAGCGTTTCAAAACCCAACAAAACCCAACATTTTGCATGCGTTTGCCTTATGCGCAAATTACTGTCTGAAATAGTGAACCTTCTGTCTATCTCTTCTGCAGCATACCTGTCGTAGACGCTCCATAAACAAACTTTGTAAAACAATACCCTGAGGTATGGGCCTATACAATAAAACTCGTATCGTTAGCCAATTTCGGTGTTTGTGTCAGTTTCTGCCTCAAAGTTATGTTTATGTTATTTACAAGCTTTACATTAACTTCCTCTGTTCTTATGAGAGTAAGTTGGTCTTAAAATTTGCTATGATGATGATGATGTATTCCTGTTATCCCTCATTAGGGACACAGGGCTCGCAGAAGAGTTCTCCATTGTATAAGATCTTGCGCGACATCTTCTAGCTCTTTCCAGCCGAGACCAGTTGAGCCAGCCTCTTTCTGAACTAATCACCTCCATGTATTCCGAGGACGTCTTCTACCAGTACATTGCCAGCGGAGACCCAGCTTTTTTTTGTGGGACAATTCACACCAATTGATCTATTCCCAAACTAGGCAAAGCCTGTACTATGATTACTAGACAACGGATAAACATACTTATATAGATAAATACATACTTAAATAGATATTAAACATCCAAGACTAAAGAACAAACATTCGTATTCATCATACAAATATCTGCCCCGAGCGGGGATCGAGCCCGGGACCTCAAGCTTCATAGTCAGGTTCTCTAACCACCAGGCTATTCGGTGGTCGATCGAATCGGTCGTCATTCGGTGGACAAGTAGTTATCCGTCCGTCAAAGCGCGTGTCCAATTCATCGCCAGTCCCGCTCCAGAATTTCTTGGCTTAGCGGGCTTTTGGTCCTGGTAATTTGCTATGTTCAAATTCAAAATCAAAATGTTTTATTTCAAACCAAATGATCCATATACTGTTAGTAACAAAATAAACTTAAAAACTATGTTAGCAATTATATTATTGTAATACATTTTAAAACATGCCATGCGACATGATCAAATTTTACGGCTTGGCCACAACTCGGAGCGGCAGCGGCACGATACCACGTATAACGCTGCTGCTCGAAGTTGAGGCAGAGTTTGTACAGTTATTCAATTTCCTTGACTGTGAAATGTATGGCAAACATTCCAATATGTAGGTACACCTAATTCCTATATTTGTCACCCTACTAACATTTATTTCTATGAATTGAGATTTAATTTGTCAATAGGCTTGTGATCTAAGATTTTTTTACGATGCCACTCGAACCAGTTTCTGGAGAAAGAACACGTATACCCAGAAATTTGAGTAAAAGACGGGCCTCGCTGGCGGCAGCCGAAACGATTCAATACTAATTGATATAAAATAATGACGTCACAGTTTTCTATTTTTACTAATAGTTGTATGAAAAATCAAGTAAATTGCTGTTTCGGTCGTAAAATACTGCGTCCATAGTTGTCATTCAATTTTGTTTATTAAAAGCGTAAGGAATCTATTAGTAGCTTTAAATTTACTCTTGGACAATTAAAAAATGCATGTTTTTCTGAACTTTCAAGGTCCATATCTTTTTATGATATAAATTATATTTTGTAATGTATACTTCATTACAATAATTTGATGGTTTAAGGTAAACATCCGAGTGCTCGACGCTGTACTAGTACATGGCATGGGCACTCTATGTCAAATCAATATGGGTTAAATTCGAACTAAGAGGATTTTGTTTCATTCGAATTTAAGCCATGTCACTTTGGCATAGAGTGCCCATGCCAAAGTGCCATACACTAGTACAGCGTCGATCACTCGGACATTTACCTTACTATCTTTTTAGCAACACTACGTTATCAATTTTTACATGAGGAAACTACCCTATCATTGGAGCAGTATCGAGGTCTAAAGCCCGCTTAACTTCAATACCAAAGTCAACTAATTTATCCCTTACCCTAGAGTAATTAATCTCATTCCTGTGATTAATAATTCCTAACGACCGCAGCCATTTTCCTTGAATATTCAATGATTAAACCTTAAATGCCGATGGTAAGTGAATAACCCCCTTATTCAAACTTAGTAAACCTCTTAATTTTAACGGTATTTTAGCTAAAATAGGTTTGATGGAAGTTTATGAATAAGACCATAAGTCAATATAGTATGTAGGTACTTATAGGGTGTTCCGTTCCCAGTAAAGAGTAAGGCCGCCAGAGCACCCGAGTGTGCACTGCGTTGAGAGTGCCTCTATTCTACGATATGTCTCTAGCTACGATACGAATCTTTAAGTCAACAAAGGGCAATGGACTTGTGACTATTCAGGAGCCGTAGCATGGTTGGCCTTATCACGCGACAAGTGACAAGATAAGTGCGTCGTCTCGTACTATCGAACGGTGTCAGCCAGTGACGCACGCTCTATCCTATCACTTATCACGTGACAAGGCCAACCATGCTACGGGGCCTGGAGTTACCCGTCCTTACGCTACGGTGTCTTATCTACGAACCATCAGGCAGCCCGAATGACAGTTCCAGATCGTCGTAGTACAAATAGGTAATAGTAAATCATGACAACAACAAAGGACGATCGTCATCCTCCTAGCGTTTTACCCAGTTGTGCCCTAGAGGAGCCCGGGGTCCGCTTTAGCACCTAATCCTAAGATTTGGCGTAGGCACTTGTTTTAACAAAACGACATTTTTTTCATGATTTTTATTTTGGCAATAAAACTTTTTTTTAAGCAGTTCTAGCCGAAATGACCTACGGAGACCTCGTCTATCAACCTCGTATGCTATCGAGCAACCACACCCACTCTGTCAAGAGTTTACGACTGAGGAAGACCAACCAGAGGTGTGCGGATTACCGGAGCGGACGCAACTCTTCATGATGTTTTTTTTTCTCCGCAGGTACACCGCTCCGCTACCCACAGCTCCATTGGACACTCATACCCTTATTCTAAGACAATGAATATATTTTTTATTTTATTTTTGGTATAAAGGAAATAAGTCACCTGGACAGGAAACGAATCGTTAGTTACTTGACCCGTATTGTGATAAATAATAGAAATAATTGGCTGGTTTTGATCCAATTACTCGTGATTGACTTCGTTTATCTACCTTCTGTATCTTCTGCTTCTGGTTATCTGAATAAATTATTATTATTATTATTTACAAACTTGAAGAAAAAGAAAGAAAGTTTTTTTTTCTTGATGAGTCTTTATTTCAAGGTGTTTATCTACTTACAGTTTAATCTGTACTAATCTATGCTAACATTATAAAGAGGAAAATCTGTGTAATTGTAGTGTTATAAGTTGATATGTTTGTATGTAGGGGGTAATCTTCGGAATCGCGTATCCGATTTTAAAAAAAACTTTCACCTGTGTATAAAATGGACTTTCTGGATGGATATCTTTGGCCATATTCATCCCGCGGGTTTGTCATACGTGAACGAAGCCGCGCGGGCACCTAGTAACAATAGTACATTGTGTCACAATTAGGTACGGTAACATTCTTACCGTACGTGTCGCATACACAGTTTTTCATCACATTTGGGAGGAAATAAATAACTACAAAAGACAGAAAAATCTATGTTTCATACAACGGCACCAATCAAAAATTGACGAAATTGACAACTTCACTTCCAGATCAGTGCGAGTAGAGCGCGCAGCTTCAATATTTCATTCAACCAATCACAAAGCAGTACAGCGGCGCGTGGCCACCTAGATTTTTTTTCAAACCAATCACAGAGCAGAATTCTTGTGACGCACGGCCAACGAGATTTGCTTAAACCAATCAGATCACACCCATTACGCCCTGAGGCGTAATAAAGGCTATTGTAGCTATGTATGCCTGCGCGTTATGAAGCCCTTTACGAGCAAGTGTGATGAAAAGAAAATATTAAAACAATTTTTCCACCAGGTGCTTTTGCGTTACTTTATTGTTTATGAGTGCGGTGCGCCACAATAAGAATCACCTAAGATTTGAAACAAATTTAAATCCAATTTTTATTTTCAAAAAGGAAGTTGTACAGATGACTATAGTTTGGTGCGCCCGGATCGGATGTGCAATCCAATAGGTCGCAGGAAGTCGATATCCGATCAGACTGGGTATCGAAAATGAGCAAGGAGCGACTTTAATGTTGTTAAAAGAGTCACACGTGTAGTAACACGGGGACTTCTGCATCAAAATGTTTATCGTCGAGGATTTAGTTCGATTTTAAACAAAATAAAAATTGTTGAATCATCATCATATCAGCCGAAAGACATCCACTGCTGGACATAGGCCTCCCCCAAAGAGTGCCACAATGACCGGTCCTGCGCCACCCGCATCCAGCGGACTTCAGCGACCTTTACCAGGTCATCAGTCCACCTTGTGGGGGACCTACCCACGCTGCGCCTTCCGGTACGTGGTCGCCACTCGAGAACCTTTCCGCCCCAATGGCCATCGGTTCTACGTGCAATGTGCCCCGCCCACTGCCACTTAAGTTTAGCGATTCGGAGGGCTATATTTCTGATGCGATCACGCAGAGATACTCCCAGCATAGCCCTCTCCATTGCCCTTTGGGTGATTTTGAGCCTTCTTATGAGGCCCATAGTAAGCGACCACGTTTCCGTGCCATACGTCATCACTGGCAACACACACTGGTCAAAGACTCTCGTCTTGAGACACTGCGGAATATTGGACGAAAAGATGTGCCGTAGCTTCCCGAATGCTGCCCAGCCGAGTCGGATTCGACGATTGACCTCTTTCTCGAAGTTGGACCTACCTAACTGGACAGTCTGGATTATCACACAATTTTTGTTAAATAAGGCCAGGCCATAGGTGTATAGTGCCATTTCAATTTTGCCTACATTTGTAATTCATTAGGTGTGCAGAACTAGAAGTTACAATTTAACAAGTGTAAAGTCGCAACTCTGATCAAATAGTTACCTAGTCGTTATTTGTGCCAATTTAGAGTTGTTAAGTGCAGTGGGCGGGGCACATTGCACGTAGAACCGATGGCCGTTGGGGCGGAAAGGTTTTCGAGTGGCAACCACGTACCGGAAGGCGCGTCGTGGGTAGGCCCCCCACAAGGTGGACTGATGACCTGGTAAAGGTCGCGGGAGTCCGCTGGATGCGGGTGGCGCAGGACCGGTCATTGTGGCACTATTTGGAGGAGGCCTATGTCCAACAGTGGACGTCTTTCGGTTGATATGATGATGATAGAGTTGTAAAATTGTATCATGTAGATTCGTGATTTTTCATCATCATCATGTCAGCCGAAAGATGTCTACTACTGGACATTAGGCCTCCCCCAACGAGGGCCAAAGTGATCGGCGGGCTCATAATTGTGTACTGCAGCAACATACAACATACAGATAGTGGACCGTTTGAACGCCAAGAACGCCTAAGGGTGTCGTGTATTGTCGTGCCCACAGCGCCAAGAACGCCTTTAAGTGTTACGACGTCCGCTGTCAAAACAACCCCGTTTAGAAAAAAGATTGGCGTATCAGTTACACTTTAGTATGTGAAGAAGACGTTCAAAGGGACTAAAGGTCAGAGACTAAACTTTTATAATAAAGATGTAAAATTGAAGTTTTATAATATATTTTAGGCAGTCATCAGAGAATTGGAAAAGGAGTAGGTATAGTTGAAGTTGCTGTTTTTTGCCGATAGAAGAGGTGATGATTTTGACCTTGGAATAAAAGACGATGTCCTCAACAATACAAATATATCATCACGTATCACCGGTTTGTGTTGTTTGCTTTCGATTTCAATAGGTAGGCTTGGCATCGCAGTGTTTGTTCAATATTATTGAGGTTACTCTCGGGTCAAAAGGGGTGGAGGGGGTACCACCGGGGAAAAGTAATCACAATCAATTATTACAAATATATATATTTCAATAATATCTCACAACAAGGTCAGTCAGTAGTTGACCATCATTTGGCACAAATTTAAAGAGATCAAGTTATAAGTACTTAAGTACTTTAGAGATCAATCAACATTTGCTAAAATTTTGTAAATGGATGGATGGATGGGGTGACCATCGGGGTCACCCCATCCATCCATCGCGTATGCTGATTTCTGTTGCTATTTCTTGTCAACGCAACGGAGCCACACGTTTCGTCACCTAAATAATAATTAGTGTTTTAATTTTATAATCGCATTGTATGTATTTTTCATCGCAATTGTCATTTAACTCCTACCCTACATTTTTGGATGTGTATGTCCTTTTTCCTTTCCCTTGAGTGAAAGAGTTTGTGGTGCTTTATTAGTATTATTCTTTAATAGTCGGTTTTTGTAACTATCCTTTATGGTAGTATATACCACTCTGCCTTCATTTTGCAAATGAAAAAAATACGTAATAATTTAACGTTCGAATTCCGGAACAAAATCATTACTCAAATAGTCACTAATTCGACGTAAGTACATGTATATTCTCACACCAATAGTGATTTGATTCGTGATAAAAAAGTAAATATTACATCATCAGTTACTTTTATTTACTTTTTTCTCAACGCCAACCTAACAAGATGCACTTTGCTGGAAGGCATTTGCACGCGCACTATGCGGCCTCTGCCCGTGTTGTCTTAAGTGTCTGAGCGAGTCACTGATAGCAGAAATCTGAAATTTGCTTTTACTCGCTATTCGATTTCATCACCCCTTCCCCTACATTTACATGAAGGATGAAAGATAAAACTGTTTCGAACCAATTTTTGTAAAATAAGGTAGTGATTAAAAGCTAATGGACATTAAAACATCGGTTTCTGCATCGTTAAATGGAGAATTAAGTATGACTATTCCCTATTTTAGTTTTCGGGATTATTTACAGTCACAAAATATAATAGCACAAAGTAAGTACAAGTACTGTCACAACTAAAAGAAACTAAACTAATCGTACAAGGAAAAACTTACTCTTATTGAAATTTGTTCAAATGTTTGTATAGATTACGAGTATATGTGATACATTGAATTATTTTGGATATAAAACATGTATATTTCATTGGTTACTAAACGTAGTACTTATTTAAAATCCCCCCGTATTACATGAATGCGTAGGTGGTAGGAATAAAATTAACGAGCTACAATTACCGAGGAATAGCAACGGACATTAAAAAGATTGGTCCAATTGCTTATTACGATTAACTTAATTGGATGTGCAATTTTACATGTAATGTAAAATCGTTCAGGGGAATTTCAAGTTTAGTATTCTTTCTCAAGTGACTGAAGCAACATGACCATTATCCAAAATATCAACGATCTCGTGAATAAGAAAGGATTTGATTGGCATAGAAATGATATAACGTTGCAGAATTTTCACCCTCAAATGGAAATATTTTTCGCCATAAACGGAATATTCTTCAACAACCGTGAATCTAAGAAAAGGTTACTGCAATTATTTTTTATATTTTCTCGTTTCTCGCGATTGCCATTCGTTCAAATAAAGTATCGTAAAAGTTACAATTAAAATGCCTAAATACACTTATTGAGTTAACGCGAAGTAAAAAATTCGTTCTTACATTTGGCTCTGACTATGCTGGTCTATTATATGATCGTAGCACGACTGCTGCTCTACCACTCATGTTTCGCATTGTAGAAATTATAAAGACGAGGGAAGATTTCCTCGGCATTAAAGATGCTAGTATTGTCATATACCTGCAGGGAACATTCTTCTAATCAATTTTTTTTAAGAAGTTGAAACGCTTAGATTCTGTCATAGGAAACTGGGCCAAAAGACTAATCCGATTAAATCATTTCATCCAGATTCATCTGGCCAGTATTGAGCTCCATGCTGACCTTATCTGCAACTGGCTTAGAGATCATGTACACCTGGAGAGGACTTACCATAAAAGATTACGCGCTAGCCACCGAGTCCTTTACCTACCTCATCATTCTTGGAGCCGTGAGCATCATCTACTTCTGTATGCTGTCGAACAGAATGAAGATCTTTTGTCTGTTGGACGACATGGGGAAAGATTTCGTTTTCATTTGCAAATTGGGACCTAATTACAGGTATGAATGTGATTATTCTCGCTTTAAACTAGGTCACAAGAAGCGTCTTTAACATATAACTAATATAGCCAATAAGTACTTCTAACACCGTTGTATCTTATAATTTAACGAACACAAAGCATCATCTCTACAAAAGCACGTGACAAATGTTTCCACAAAACGTAGAGTAATTTCCATGTTTTTTGTTACAGAAAATGCTTCTTAGATGGACAACTTCTTATTTGGAAACTGGGCTTGTATTGGTTAATGTTCGCTGGGGTAGTGGCGACCGTATTCCTGTCAAACACGTTTTTACTTCTGTTGTATCAGAGTCTGTTTGCCACCGTAGATGAGCATACTGTGCGCCCGCTCTTGTTTCCAGCATGGCTTCCTCATGATGACCCTTACAGGAGCCCGAACTATGAGATATTAACGATTTATCACCTCATGCTAATAGTTGTCGCCATTTTTAGTTTTGTCTGTAAGTCTTAGTTAAATAGGTAGTAATAAATGTCTGTAAGCATTTCAATTCAATTAACTTCGAAAAAAAAACAAATATAAAATCATTATTTATAAAACTGTCATTACACAGAAATATCACATTACATCGCCATCGCTACACAAAAATAAAAATAGTTTAAATGTGAAGTCGGATTTCAGTCTCAAAATAAAACTGAAATAATAACTAATAAATTGTTAACTGCACCTTTTATACGGCATCCATGAGGGTGAGGTGGATGTGAAGCCGGCCCCTTCTGTCAAGTGATGCCTATGGAATATAGGCCCTTATCACGCTTCATACTCGAACATGTATTTGCTCTTATGTTGTGAACTCATACATTCTATCTTTGTTATTCCAATTCCAGTCTACGTCTTCATATCGATGCATTTGCTTATGCATTACTACAACTTGATGGACATCATAATGATAGGCATCGACGAGCTATTCATTGACCTGGACGAGTCAGTCGCAGGATTGCCGAGCGAAGACCCGCGCCGGAAGGCCGCGAGGGCTGAACTCAGTAACAGGATAGGACGCATCGTTCGCTGGCACAATTCTGTCTTTGAGTAAGTTTTTCTTAAATAGTTATTAAAACATAATGGAAAGGTCGAATATCGCTCGACATGTTTCGATCTGATATTAATCATGAGCGCTCGCGGTGCCGGCACGTTTAGTATTTTTTTGGTATTTTTTCTTTTCCGTATTTGGCCTGCAGAGCGGCCAGCAACAAAAATGACAAGGGACAACCTTCCTGGGCGGCCTCAGGGCTCTCTCTCCCTGGGAACGCGTTTAGCACTGCGTGCATGTGCTCCAAAGCAGTGGCATTATAGGGTGGCAGAGCGGGAAAAATGCCCTGGCCTCCACAGCCCAAGAGGCAAATGAGTGAAGGAGGAACCTAACATTTATTCTTAGCGGGGCTGGGGCTCCATCCGATGGATTTGCCACGGGCCTCAGATGGTATAGTTACACCGCTGCTCCAAAGAGTACCATGGGTAATTCTACGAGCACACTAACCGCCGTCAGTCCCCCCTTGTAGTAGTCCTGGACTTATTAAAGTACCTGAACAGCTATGTTAGTTTGCCGGTACATTGACAATAATGCGATCAGGGGACTGACAGCGATTGAACTGCTCGTAGAATCACCCCTATCAATATTATAGCAGTGCTCTGCCCGCGCGGCTGCTTAGCGCGGGCGAAGGCGGTGGTAGCGGCGTAGGCGAAAATCTACCCTCGATGTCTTTACCGTCGTTCAATGTCGGGTTAGTGTACGCACCACATAAGTTTACGTCTCTGACGTTAGCTTCTAGTAGCTTCGCAAATGTGTCAGAGGGGTGCGACGGGTGTGCGGGGGGCGACTTGAGGTTCACCTCAGAGACGCAAACTTATGTGGCGCGTATTGCAACAAAACTCACTACGTCACATGCTAAAGACTCATCCACTCTACTAATACTGTTTTCCAACTGGCAAAGAGGTTGTTGTCTCAAAGAACACGGTGCTTTGTGGTTTTTTCAGTTCTGTGGATACGATAACTTCGGTGTACGGTCCCATGCTGGTGTACCAAGTATGTTTAAGTTCTGTCATCATTTGCTTAATGGCGTTCCAAGTAGCCGACGTGAGTATTTGTGTTTTTTTTTTAATAAACGATATTATTAGCTTTAGATAAACTTTTGAAAACAAATCAATAACTAGATTGTGTAACCCTTGTAGCAACTGGGACAAGGAAAATTGAACTACATTTTTGCCATATTAACGTTGGGTGCCACTTTACAACTATGGATTCCGTGCTGCATTGGCACTCTGTTGCAGACTAAGGTAAGGAAAATAACCAAACGAATCCTCAATTCACATTTGTCTTCTAAACAGTAAGATCCGAAGGTATTAATTAATTTGATCAAATAGAATTTATTCCTAGACTATTACAAAAAAAAGTTTGACCTTGTATTCGGATAGTTTGATATTGTAAGGCCTGGGCACATGTGTTTCACTGCGTTGTAAGGAGTTCTCATCTCGCCCGTAAATTTACGCCCCTTTCCACGTGTGCCCAGGCCCTTAGTGACATTTCTACTGTGTAATCACATGGGACCTTAATGTTAGGGCCGGTTGTCGTTTTTGTTCTTGATTCACGAGACAGCGTCCTGTTCTTTACTGGTTTTATTGTTATTGTCCCTGTACATAGTGTACATCTCTGACAATATTATATTGACCGTAGTTAGAGCGTATACATATCTAAGAACATTATAATTATTATTAAGAATTGTATTTGGACGCTCAGAGACCTTATACATTGCAATATTACGAGTAAAAGATTTCTGGGGTTGTAGACGAGCAGAGTGACAAGTATAGAAGTATATAAGTTTTAGAGTTGATAGAACATAATCATCTGTACCTATTAGTAAAACGACTTCTTCTATACATTAGAGGCTATCGCTGATACAAGCAATATGTGTTTATGTCACAATTCAGTAAACTATTGTGTTACTGCTAAACTCTGAATGATCAATTACCATATATTATTACAACATCTCTGGGATGTTAAATTAATATTGTTACGACGGCGGGGTCTATGACAGTTTCGTTGTCAAGGTAATAAACGCGCCGTCAAGGTATTTCAAAATTCACCGTGTTGTCATAAGACATCAGTAGCCTAGGGGTACAGATGGCGGCTTCAGAGTCGATGTACCCGGGTTCGAGTCCAGCGACCAACATGCACTTTTTGTATGTTTTAAATTCTTAGTACATTTTGTAGACGCAGAGTAGCATGGAATAGTCTAGAAAATGTAAGCGAATAGAACATTCGATGCTTACTGTAATTTATAGAAAAGTGTATGGGCTGGAATGTTCGAGAAACGTGGACGCAGAATGATTATCTAGAAAAGCCCATGCTACTCAAAACAAATGAGTAACGAAATGAAGATCGAAATTACAGTCTAGAATCTTCAGTAAGGGGTATATAAAGAGACCAAGTTCGCGGTACAAGGCAGTCTTCAGTGAGCAGTATTCGGTAGTGTTCGGAAGGGACCACTCGAGTGATGTACTAGTGTGGGTTAGTCTTCGGAGTGGAGTTCTCAGAGTGGGATACTGAGTGAGCAGTATCAGAGTGAGAACTGGAAGAAGAAGTACAGTGGCATCAAGTTTAGTGGTGAATAGTAAAGTGATTTAGTGCAAAGTAACAGTAAAGTGTTAGCTGTGTCGGTACTAGCAGGCGCGGACTCAGTGAACTAGAGTGTGTTAGTTGAGTCAGTGTTAGTACGTGAGGACTCAGTGGACTTTGCCCCGTAAGTCACGTAATAAATCTATTGTCGTGTTATAAAGTGTATTTTCTCTATTCCGTACCCCCACGCTCGTAACAATATCATAAACTTCTTGTTAATTCTGATACAGACCCTTTGCAATATAGTTTTCCATTTTATGGTATTTAGTTTGTTAATCGTTTATCAGTCACTAATCTGCAATTTGGAAATGATTATAGTCGTAAGATTATTATATTTTACTATAAATTACCGTTTGATTTGTATAAGTGCCCTAATTTTTTTTTTTTAACTGATATATTGAAACTACTCAAATAGCCCACCCCGCGTCATTCCCGGTGCAAAGGTGCCCTAATTGATTTTGATTTTTGATTAATAGTTTCCGAGTTTCCGTAAAAAAATTGATCAATTCCAGGCATTATCGATAGGAGACCGCTGTTTCTACTCCAACTGGTACACGACGCCGCTGACGCAGCTTGTGCGTCAAGACCTGCTCATCATCATATTGCGCGCGCAGAACCCGGTCACCATCAAATTCACCTGCCTGCCTGGGCTGGATCTTCAAACTTTTTCTTCGGTTAGTCATCCATCGCTCATACGATTTGTATAGCCACGATGAAGTGAAACACATACCTTTTTTGTACCATGTTGCCACACTATTGTGACTAAAAGCGAAAAAGGTACTTTTTTTTTTAATTTGACGTTAAAAAGCGTCGTAGTAGTAATAAGTAGTAGGCAGGCATAGTTTTAAAACTAATGTAGGTACGTTTTTGTTTCAGATTATGAGTTCTGCTTACTCGTATTTCAATATGCTCCGGCAGTACAACTAAATGTTCAAAATGTTGCACTCAATAAAATCTATTAAACTCACAAGAAAATGTCTTTTCTTGGTAAAATGAATATTACCATAGATAATGCCAATCTAGAATGAGTAGTTCGTATCACTTTGTACCAAAAAAGTACGTCAAATTTATTTAGGCATGGTTTGACGCAGGGATCGGATACCGGTATTTTCTCCATACAAATTAAACCGGTATTATTTCGTTCTTTGGTTATAATATCATTTTTGATCGGGCAAACTAATAATACGAATATGTTACCCAAGTACACGATAGAGTCCTACATTAAGAGCCTAAAATAATTCAAAATATTAAACTACTTCGGGGATTTTTGAAAAACCCGGTTCCGATCCTTGGTTTGACGACCGCTTTAGCCTAGTTGGTAGTGACTCTGCCTACGAAGCTGGAGGTCCTGGGTTCGAATCCCGGTAAGGGCATTTATTTGTGTGAAAATTCTTTTGATTTCACTTGTCTATGAAGTATTTAATTATCTATATAAGTATGTATAATGTCGCCTAGTACCCATAGTACAAGCTTTGCTTAGTTTGGGACTAGGTCGATTTGTGTAAGAATTTCCCCACATAGGTATTTATTTATTTATTTTAATTTTCCTATATCGTTATTTTGTTAGATTAATTAATAATTTTATATGATATTTAGTGCTATTTTAGATAAAAACATTTCTGTTATACCTACATATATTTTCTTTATTCTATACAGTCTCAAAACAATTACTAAAAATATTGTAACAATATAGGAAAATTCAAAGCATGCCTTAGTTGACGCACAGTATTTTTATGTAAGTTTATAGATCGAAGATTATTCAAAGCACCTGCTAGTCCGTAGGATAAGTATCCTACGGTAAATAATTTTCTTTTTACATTACTTACTAACAAACAACTTTTATGAGAAAACTCAGGAAATATCAAGGCTACAACTTGGTTTTCAATTTTAAAGATCTTTTAAACATAAAACACTGCTTGCTCCCTATATTACCATTAAAAATGGGTCAATCGTGCCAACCCGTATCAAATAGCATACCTAAGTACGTCGAAAATATAACCTACCTGTTGCTAACGAGAAACGGCCCAAGATTGGCAATACATCGTACATTCACGTCGATAACTCATGATTGATGATGGAAGTAATCTTTACAATTCACAATGCTTGCCTACAACTCTTCCCAGTTAACCAGAATTGTCTGACCCCTGATTACGAATAATTGTTATGATTCCCCGGGTCAAGTTACTCTGGGTGAGCGAGGTGAGACAAGAGGTATTGAATCACATGACCCCTTTGAACTCTAGCCCATTGTCGCCCTTTGAGATCATAAAAGGAAAGGTTTGACAACCTCTTTAATTTTTCTTCTTCCCAAATCTGTTTTTATTCAGACCGTTTTCATAAAGGTAGCCTTGATATAAACGGGTAAAGGAAAAATGAATTATCATTTCTGATGGGTTCACCTGGATGTTGGTGCTTTAATAATAACGTTTTTAATGTCCAAAATTGCCATTTATTCATTAGAAAGCAAACTGCTTTATTAAACTAAAACCATTTACGAGAGTTTAACGAAATTTCCGGTTATATTTCCATTATTTCATCCCAAAATATTGTTGTGATTATGCTTTTGTCATTACTGAATACCGTCAACCTAAAATACAATACAAATACTTTTTACGTGTCGTAAAGTGCCAATCACCAATCCGCTACGCGTGCAGATTTTTATTGACTTTTTTATCAGAATTAGGTAGATGTGTTTAGGTTGGAAGAGCTCGTAATTTTAACTGGCGTCACTAGTCACTAACGATTACCAAAAAAAAATAGAATAGCTTGTATCAATACCAATTAAGTACGTTAATTAAATTATCCTCTTTATATTAACAGTTTTTCTTGTAATCTTAATATGAACTTCATTACTATTTTTGTTAATTCTAAATAATCAAAACACTATTGAATTGAATTGAATCTCAAAACATTGTATTTGGAATTATTGAATGAAAAGTAACAAAACAGGAGAGTTAAAAGTATGCCTTAATTGAGCTAAATTGCTTTGAAATGCTCACCAACTGTTTGAAGTAACCGACTGTTAGTAGTAAAAAGATTACATTGTTTCCGTATGCTCGTAATAACACACAATACAGTTGTCCCTGAAGGCTTCAGTTCCACTTGTTGACACAGTAACATTTAATTAGGTCGGTTGTCACCCGGGTGTTTAGGAAATTAAGCCTTGTCAACTGACAGGCTAATAATGGTGCGGCCGCATAAATAGCGTTTATGAATAAGCGAGGAGTACAGCGGCACGTCGCCCGCGTCGGAATAAGTCGCTGAATCACAAACACGGCGTTAACTAGAAGTCCGTTTAAGTCAAATGGAAAATCAAACAAACACGAGACATAAACTCGTCGGCTTACAACTGGACCTGTAGCTTAATTTGGTAAAGCCATCTGCTCCAGTAAGGCAATAAAATTATTAGGTGGGTTCAAGTCCTGCTGGGTCGGAAAAAATGTTTTGTCTTGGTTTCAATGATAATAAAATAGTGGGAGTACACATTCTACTTAAACACTATCTGAAAATCCAGATGGTAGAACATCAAGATTTTCAAAAGTTAACTTTTAACGGTACCTATATTAACATTTATTTTTTGTCTTAGTGATAATCGTGCCATGAATCATATTGAGATTTATAATAAAAATTGTCTCCATATTTTCCTTACACTTTTAAGGTTTCTACTTTGTTTCTGGCTATTCTATGAAACATGTCTATTCTATCTAAATAATTTTAATATAGAGACGGGAATTATGTTTGTGTCGGTAAATTACAGTTTTGTTAGCATTTACAAAAAGCTTCGAAAATTTAATTGCTTGCTTTCCAATCTGCCCTTCTCGATAATAATGATTTTACAACATTTTCCTTCGCCGCTCGCGCTCAAGGAATAATGCAACCTTATCACTTGTTTACAATACGAATAGACTGTCCGTAAAGGTACCTATTTGAAGAGTCTCACCTGCTTACGCCATGATCAAATCAATTTGATCATACCAAATTATTGTTTGACAATCTATATACATATATTTAAAAAAGTTGTAAATCAATACGAGAAATGGCCACAAGGGCAAGATTTGATTTTAAGTAGGCCTTTTAAGTAGCGTACGGACAAGTGATATTGTGGCCAAATGCCATATTTGTTAGCGTGCGAAGTCGTAAATGTAGTATGAATTAATGAATGATGATTTATTTGAAACATAGGCACAGCACAACAACATTACACCTTGCTTAAAAATAGAGAAAAAAAAAGTAGTACATTGTTTGAGTGTAGTCTCAAAAAGGAGCCCACTCAGCATGAATCCATTTAAACAGTACAAAACAAAAACAAAACAAATAACAAACAAATAAAAAAGAGCAATGAGCCAACACTATTGCATCTGCGGTTGACGAAAGCTAGATTTTTTTGTGGGAAAATAACTTAACGGAAAATGTCACAAACTTAATATTTTCTCGCAAGAGAATAAGAAATTTAAGAGAAAAAATCATGTAATCGATATTCGTTTAGGCATAAAAATCCAAAGGCGACTCTACTACCCTCTGTGCCAAATTTGCCACCACTTTTCCGGACTCTATAGTGGGGGAATTAGTGGCAGTGAGTATGCACTTTTGTCTCAGGCAACGCCGCTTGGCACGATTGTTCCTTGGGTCAAACTAAGCTGATTGGCGCCCTATCCACGCGATCAACCTCTGGCTAGTACCCAACAAGAGGGAGGGGAGGAAGGACCACCTCGCGAGGTCCGGTCTCTGCTATATTTCTGCCTACCCATGGCTTACTTCGTATAAAAAAAATGCAAATGTCGAAAATTATCTTATTTACAATACAAGCTCTAATTAACGCACCTTAAAATTACAAGGAACCCAAAACAGTGGCAGTACAGCACAAGCAGTAATTATGCCAAAAGACTTTAAATAAATAGCTAGAGCTTGTAGCAAGAGACAAAGCCTTCATTAATGCGCCTGTAGTTTTTAATTATGTGACGTATAAAGCCAGGATGGGGCTAATTAAGAACCGTGATAAATACAGGTTATTTAAAACTAATACATAACTAGGCGCAACAAATCTTAAGGGCGCAAGTGTGTACTGTTTTTACAAGCTTTATATTAAGTTTTAAGTTTGCGTCAACGGGGTAAGATTTCATGTAAAACGGCCATGCTCTCAAAAAGTGTTCTTGGGATGGCTTCAAGAATTTTCAACAAGTTGCCAAGAAACATTTTAAAAGCTGAAAATTTGATGGCGTTTAAAAAGAAAGTGTTTGCTCTTCTAGAGGAAAAGGCATACTTTTCAATTGACGCATATATAAAAGATAATTTTTAAACTCGCACTAGGTATGTTGTTATGTATTAAAAAAAGCACGCTGCATGAAAGCTTACATTTAACATTATTTGAAGCCCATATTTTGTTACGACCTTCGGGTAAGACATTGAGATACTAAGCTGCATTTTTTTAACATATGTATAACCTGTGTTTAAACAAATAAATACTTTGAAAAAAAAAACTTGACCTGTTCGTATATAAGTATGTAAACAAGTACCTACATAATATAAATATTTAAGCTTGACTGAAAAATGGATTACAAAATTTTGACGGACAACTTCTTACATACGTAACACACGACAATGTCAATTCTTATGTACTTACATACGAACAGGTCAAGATAATATAGTTAAAGCTTGTAAAAACAGTACAGCTGTCTCGAGTTCGAGAAGGCTCGAGCAGAAACCCTATTAGGCGCAGTAAAGAATCGGCACTGACTCAATTGACAGTTGACACTGACAGCTTAGGTCGACACCGACAAATCAGGCAATCACCTTAGGGTACAGTCAGCATCATAAACATGTACTTATACAGAGCACTTTATGATGTGCTGTGTGATATGATGCATGTTTTACAACTGGGAAAAAAACGTTAGGAGGATATGTACTTAGATTGTACAATAAGTGCATAAAACAACCCTAAGAGCCCCCAGGAAGACGAGACGACACGACACGAGTCGGCTCCCCATACAAGCATAATTTAGCTCTTATTTGGAGCTCTCCTGTCCTAGGACTTTGCTTTATTGTAGTACAGTCAGCAGCAGAAGTAGCTAAGCGAGCCGGGTGTTCAAAATGACCTGCACACGACTTTATTCTTAAGAAATTAAGAGCGTGTGAAGGTTATTTTGAACACCCGGCCCGCTTAGCTACTTCTGCTGCTGACTGTACTACTCTCTTCAAAACTGCGGAGGTTGCTGTGGTCGCGGCTGCCCTTCTATCACTATCTACACGTGCAGCACCAAGAGTTGCTGAGTGAGCGTCGCAAGCAATGCTGGCAGCCATGGTGTCACCCGCATTTGTGACGATTCAACCCGTGTCGTGTGGAAGTCCTATTCTCCCAAGTGCCGTTACGTAAAATAAATTATGTATGTATTAAATTATGTATTTAAAACGGCGAGCTGGAATAACATGATACTTTGTATAAATAATGGGATCTATTCCAGTATGTCGTTTTAAAATGAGAACTAAACAACGTTTGTATGAAGAGTCGAGCTTGGAATCTTAAGGTAACCAAATGATGGGATCGAAGAGAAAAGTAGAAAAGGGAAGGGGGGCAAACCTGGTTCCTGATTCTTTTACCCCACGCGTGCTTGTTGGACGCGACGAACACCTTTTACTTTTTCTGCCCCAGGGCGTATGATTGGCGATAGAATTGCACAACGATTTGATTTTGTCCACTCGCGGTATTCTTTCTCAAAGGGAGATATTTCCGTAGATGTTTGAGAGCACTTACCTTGATGAGGCCGATAGAGGAGTCAGCGCGCTCCAGGCTGCAGATGCTGAACTGGATCGAGGGCAGGTCCAGGCGGTAGGACAGCTGGCGCTGGAAGGTCTGCAGTCGGGTCGGCACGATCGGCAACGTCGTCTGTCGCAACACCTGGAACAACAAGCGGTTTAAATTCTTTAGATAACCGACGGTTCAAAGTAAATATGATTGGTAAATGAACTAATTTAACTTGTAACTTGTTGTTGTAATTTTAATTGTAGTTTAGTTTTTTCTCTTTTATTGATTTGTTTTTATGTTGTAAAGTTGTGGCAATAAAACATTTTTTTTTTTTTAATTTAAAACATTTCTGCAAAAAAAATAGTATGCCAAATTTTAGCTCAATCTCCGGAAAGCGGCTGAAACATTAATTAAAAATGTTGAAGGATAACCTTACATACGAACTTACATACCGACATGTGTAACAGTGTAACTAAAACAAGAACTTGTATTAAAACTCGTAAGACAAAAACTATTAGACGTCGCCTATTAATAATAAAAATACAGGTGCAACAAAAATGGGATGTGAACCCATTAAGGCCAGATTCAGTAACGTATTGCAATTCCCAAAATGCATTTTTTTTTATTAGTATTAACCCTTCACCCTCGCGGGGGGATGTTGTCATACAAGCAATGTCAACAAAAACAAAAACAGTAATGTAAAAAAAAAAATTGAGTAAAAAAAATATAAAAATGCATATTTGGAGTTGCAATATACTACCAAATCTGGCCTTAATGGGTTCACATCCCATTTTTGTTACACCATGTATATTACTTTTATGTATAAGCCAAAGATAAATTGTTTAATGCATTCATTAAAGAAAAAACAGGGCCCTAAAATAGAATAGGTACACGTTCTTAAATGAAATTCTCGAACGAGAGCACAGTAGGTATTTTAGGCCGGATCTTTGGTACCGTAATTAGAATCCCTCACCCTTTTAATCCGAGACCTAATTTACTGGGCTAACTTAGAGACCTAGTCTAATTTGCAATGACAAGCGGATTTTACGTTTTAGTGAATTTTAATAGAATACTTTTCTACAGTATGTCAGTTTTAGTCTTCAGAAAGATGAGTAATGTTAGTTTTGATTTTATTGCACAAAACACTAAGCTAGATCATTAAATTTTAATCCCATTATGCACGCTTATTAATAAATGTGTCGTTAATTGGCCGTTTGGTGAAACCTACAAAGGTAAAGCTTAGGACACATTGTTACTTTGATCCTAGCCATTAGCCCCTTGCGGCGATATCAAAGTCTTAAGTTTCCGGACCACAGTCTCCTCACAAGAACACTTTACCTTAACGTTAATCAGTCCAGCGTACATTCAACGTTGGAAACATCTGGCAACAGCCACAAATCCATTTATAGTCAGAAATTTTGAAATCTTAATATCCTAGTATATAATATAGCTTATAGCCCTCCGAATAGCTAAACTTGCCAGTGGGCGCCCACATTGCACGTAATAGAACCGGTGGCCGTTGGTGCGGAAAGTTTCTCGAGTGGTGACCCCGTATCGTAAGGCGCAGCGTGGGTAGTCTCCCCACAAGGTGGACTGATGACCTGGTAAAGGTCGCGGGAGTCCGCTGGATGCGGGTGGCGCAGGACCAGGGGACCAGGAGAGGCCTATGTCCAGCAATGGAAATCTTTCAGCTAATATGATGATAATGATGATGATGATGAATATTCTAGTAGTGGAAAGGTTGTGCGAAGATATGTTTTTATATATTTGACTCCTCGCAGCGTGAGAACTATAGGTCTCAAATATTTTAAAGCGCAGCTTCGCAAGTCTCTGGTGCACACTCAGCCTTCCACTACTTAAAGTTCGCAGTGTAGGTACGCGGACGCATAAACTTCTGTTACAGGTTATTGCTAAGTCGCGTAGCGACTCCTATCTCTCTCGCACTGAGCAACTTAGAAAAAGGGGGGTAAATTTTCTCGTGTCGCGTCAAATTATCATTATCATCAGCCTATATACGTTCTACTACTGGACACAGGCCTCCTCACAAGGATAAGAGGGAACGGGCAGTAGTTCTCACGGCCCAGAGAGGATTGGGGACTTCACATATACATCTTTTTGAATTTCTCCTCAGATATAACAGGTTTCCTAACGATGTTTTCCTTCATCGAAAAGCTAACGGTAAATATCAAATGATATTCCGTACTAAGTTATGAAAAACTGATTGGTACGAGCCGGTATTCGAACCCATTTATTTAAATGGATATTTAATTAAAATATTATATTAAAAGTGGATTTGAATGTAATTTTATTTACACGACCGCCGTTTGACTGCCGCATGCCTGAACCACTGGGCCACCGTAGCTTCGCGTCTAATAATAATCTGAAATACCATTTTCCAGGTCACGCCTTAATCTGATACAATCCCCATAAATTCAGGTTTTAAATAGATCCAATTTAAATTTTACAACCCTCGCACGCGCCTCAATATAATATGCAAGGTCGTTCATATTTTCTCCGGCAGTGGCACGGAAATTTTCATCGGCGTTTGGGGACGGAGATTAGATTGAATTCATATTTACATTTGTTCACTGCCAACAGTTTCGTAGCGCTACCGATGCCGAGATATTCCCACTAAGTAGAAGAATGCGCTTACGAACAGAGCGTCCGCTAGGCGGGTGTCTGGGAGTTAGAATGCCAGTGTAAGGAATCCGCTTGATGGGCGCACAGCTCGAAGGCGCTTGTCTTTACAAAGCAGAAAAACCACTACGCTACTATAGTCCGACCGCTTAACTCAGTGAACTCAGTCCTTGCCTGCACGGTGCGCGGGTACAGGGGTATGGCAATAAAGGGGCGCCGGGCTTTGCCTCCCGCACGACGCCCGCTCCCTGCTATCGTCATACCCAGGGTGCGCTTGTCGCCGCTTACGCTTTACGCTTGACGCCACCCAGGTGAGGACTGAGTGAAGCGGTCGGACTATAGTAGCGTAGTGATTTTTCTGCTTTGTAAAGTCAAGCGCCTTGGAGCAGTGCATCCATCTAGTGGATTTCTGGCACTAAAAGTGTGGCATTTTCACCCCCAGAAACCCGCCTAGAACGCTATGTTTATAAAGAGGCGCGCATGGCGTGCGGGCGCCGGGCTTTACCTCCCGCACGACTCCCGCTCCCTGTTATCGTCATACCCCTGCACCTGCACGCCGCGCAGACGAGGACTGTGTTAAGCGGTCGGACTATAGCATTGAGCGATGCAGATAGATAGTGCGTGTAATAGAAAACTAAGATTTTACAAAGGGTACGGTTTAGTCATTCGCGGGCGGAGTCGAGCTGGCAAGTATTTATGATAATATAAAGTTGAGCTTAGTTCCCAAGTGAAATTGTATAGTTGAAAATACTTTCATACGATGTCTGCGTTGCATGCTGCACTTAATCTTGCACCGCACTCAAGCTTAATACCAAGTTATGGGGCTAAGGGTACTTTTCCCAATTACTCAGCCTGTAGCGGGACTTTATTCTGTAATAAAATTAGATTTTAACTAGAATGTAAGAGGTTTGCTGTTGTGGTTGTTTTACTTACGCAAGTTTATTCCTACAGAGCTATTAATGTGGTGAAATATATATAGTTTCTTAAGTAATTTTAGGACTTCCATCGTATTTTTCCTGCACCGGGCCAGGCTCACTACAGCCCATTCCCTCTCATCCAAGAGAGGAAGTCCTTGCTCAGCAGTGGGACGTATACCTATAAGCGGACGATACTTCTAAGACAACGCAATCAAAAAATATGGCCGTTTAATTATGCCGTATGTTTTGATACTCACAAAGGAATCAATACCTATAGAGGCTATAGAGTAGTTGTAGTAGACCTATCAGGAGCCGTAGCATGGTTGGCCTTGTCACGCGATAGGTGATAGGATAGAGCGTGCGTCACTGGCTGACACCGTTCGATAGAACGAGGCGACGCTCTTATCTTGTCACTTGTCGCGTGATAAGGCCAACCATGCTACGGCTCCAGGAAGATATTTATCGATATTTGTGCAAACAAGAGAAATCAAAAGAATTTTCGAAAAACCCAACTGCTTTTTTATAGATTACGAGTATTATAGTCTATGTCACTCCTACGATTAAGAGGAATCCAACGACACCAAATATGTCGAAATCCGTCAAACGGTTTAGGCTGTGGAGCGTGCCAAAGAATAAGACACACACACATACATACATATATACATACATACATACGCTCGAAAAACTTAACCATCCTTTCCTTCGGCAGTCGGGTAAAAAGTTCTCGAATATGCATCCCTTTCTCACGTGCACGGAAGACATTCAAATGTTATTTTCACACGGGGTCGTGGTTTAGGAGAATCGAGAAACGGCATTAACTCATTCACTGCCACGCTACCCTCGCTATGTAGCAGATTAATGTCTATATGTAGAGAAAAGCACCCGTAGCGCTCCGATGCATGTATCGTGAATATATAAATTAAGGGACAGTCTTATATCAATCAAACTACTCGTAATCCCATCGTAAGCTTATGACTTAATAAATAAGCTCCCAAAAGAATTAAAGAATAAATATTATAATATTTATATCCCCAATAAATATTAATAAATATCTTAAAAACTAAATGTTAAAACAGCTAGAAAGTTTACAGACATATTAAGCCTTTACGGCGGCCGCCATCGTCTGATATATTAGAATTGTGCATAAAATTACACCTTGGTTTATTATGACCGAGTTTAAAATTGCTTAAAGATAAATTTAACGTTCGGCGATTAATAGTACATTGTTTAACGAGGGGCGTAAGAGTCTATCGGAAGCCCGACGCCGAAGGCGGCTTTTGATGACTCGAGTTTGCAATATTCTTACGCCCGTGTTATAATAATAAATTGATTTTTATTTCAAGCAACTATGACTCATACATTTAACATTATAATTAATTTTACACAATGTTATACACAATGTTTTTCATCACATTTGCGATGAAATAAATAACTACGAAAGATAGAAAAAATCTGTTTCATACAACCGTACCAAACAAAAATTGACGAAATTGACAACTTCACTTCGAGATCAGTGCGAGTGGAGCGCGCAGCTTCAATATTTCAATCAATCACAGAGCAGTATAGAAGTATTCTTGCGGCGCGTGGCCAACTAGATTTGTTTAAACCAATCAGATCACACACAAGCTAAGAAAAAAAACATTACGCCTGTGGGCGTAATTTAGGTCATTGTAGCTCTGTATGCCTGCGTGTTATGAAGCCTTTTTTGTGTTTTGATTTGAAGAGAATTTGAACCGTTAGTTAAAGTGCATAAACCATGGAAATTATATATATCGCTATTTATTAACTAGCTTCCACCCGCGACTTCGTCTGCATGGACCCGAGATTAAAACTATCCTATATTTTAATCCAGGCTATAAACTATCTTCTTGCAAAATTTCATCCAAACCGGTTGAGCCGTTTAAGCGTGATTGAGTAACAAATATCTAAATCTAAAAATCCAAACATCTAAACATCCAAACATCTAAACATCTCATCATCCAAACATCCAAACTTTCGCATTTATATAATATTAGTAGTAAGTATAGTATGGCTTATACAAAATAACATGTCACGCCTATATTACTTTTCGTAAATTCATTGTTATTTCTATTAGATGGATTACCGAGCATATTTTTACAACATATCCTACTAAGTTCCTAATGCTATGAAAGCTTTTCGATGTAACCCTTTAAATGCTTCACCAAAAGCTGTTTTCTTTGTATATTACCAAAAACAAGTACGAAAATATGTTTTCTGGAATCATGAGATGATAATATAGTAAATTCACTGCCAAGAATCGCTACACGCTACGCTCATAACCGATCCTGTGGTTTTCCCCGTATGTAGCGGAAAGCGACTACGGCGTAGGCGCCCGCTAGGCGGGTTCCTGATAGTGAAAGTGTTAAACCTCCTCTTATTTCGCAAGTTGTTAGAAAAAAAATACATGAAAACGAAGAAAGTCTGGTCAAAGCAATCCACAACACGTGTAAAGACTTATATATGCTCATACTCATAAAAGTTCATCAAATCCATTGTAGTTAAAATACTGCTCAAATTCCTAAATGTCTTTATCTATCACCTTGACATTTATATTTCAAGGAAAGAGACAACCCATTCAATAACAGAGGTTTGTTAAGTCAAATGAATCGAAAGATATCCACTGTTGACATACCCCAATGAGTGCCACAATGACCGGACCGCATCAAGCGGACTACCGCGACCTTTACCAGGTCATCAGTGCACCTCGTCGGGGGGGGGGTACCCACGCTGCGCCTTTCACCACTAGAGAACCATTCCGCCCCAATGGCCAACGGTTCTTCCTGCAACGAGCTCAGCCCAATGCCACTTAAGTTTAGTGATTTTGATACCTATCACAAAAGGATAATAGGGCATTGGGTAAAAAAGTGTTGTCATTTTTTTTAGGTGAACGGCCACTCGTAAAAGTGATAAATTATGATAGATCTATTCGAAACAAACATATTTTGTTACTAAAGTGCATCAGGGCCGAGATATTTGCAATATATATTTCCACAGGTCATACCGAAAACTAGTACACAACAATTAAAACTTAAATATCCCGGCTCCGATATTGTTCAACGCGTTTAATATTATATATTATAGCTATGCGTATTAAGAGGTCTTCTAAACGATTATAAAAAAACATCCTTGGCCGCTGCAAAAAAAAGTTTTTTTTACATACAAGGTTGCCCCAATGCCCTAAATACATTTAGTATTGCAATACTGTCTTAATATTTACTTAAGTATCGAATAGTATTATCGGCAAACAAAATTTGATGAATAGTTGGATTGCGGTCACCTGATAGAGTAAACTAGGTTACCTAAATAATGTATCTTAACTGAAATTCAATTAGTAGAAACGTTTAGTCAAGTTTCGTAAAAAGGGCTTTTACGGTAAAATTTATTTTTAAATTGTACTAATAGCTTTACTAATAACATAAAGATGTAATATTAGTGACCCTTAAGTTCGTACATTTTAGTGAATACATGTATCCAAATCTTGCACTGCATGCTTAACATAGATAATTATTAACCTATTCTAAAATGAAATGTATTGTATGTAACGTTAGTCTTACTTGATATGTTTTTGTGGGAATAAATGGCTAATAATAAGTTCGTACTAATTTTGTGTTTTTTTTTTTTATATATAAAAGAAAATATTTATTAAGATAAAAATAGTATACAATAAATAACAAAAAAAAAAGAATTAACTACTAAAATTACTAAAACTAACTTAACCTATGGGGCCTACACTATATTTACATATATCTATTTTGTGTTAAATATTCAAGTTTCTCTATTTGGCCAGCAAGTAACAAAATAACGTTACATCTAGCAAGTCACTCTTAATGTGCCAGTTTAAGCTGTTAATGTTACGGGTAATATCTCGAAACACTAATACGATTTCAAAAATTATTTATCTAGTTTATACTATATAGTATGAACCTTCATGGTGGACACACTACATTTTGTTCCAAGACTCCGTAAATGTGTATGGAAGAATAACACATGCTGCTCCGACCAAGTGTTAATGATCATGATCATCATCAATTGACAGTGCCTGATTTAGAGTTCTGACCGCCCTTGGTCCTTGCGCCCTAGGCTCTAGCCTTATTAGCCTGTGGGTAAATCAGGCCCTGTCAATTGAGAGAATAGAGTATAAGTACCTATGCGTGAAACAACACTTAATACCTACATCTGTACTAATAACAGACTTATCTTATGCATTTCCGATAGCTAAAAAAACGCGATATGCGAAGCTAATCTCAAAGCTCACTGTTCTTGAAAGCTTCGGTTCCCAGTAATGGACGAAAAAAGCTCAGGCCTGAGGTCAGTCCACATACGGGTGCTGATTAAAATCCAACGTTCTGCCGGTTTGGGGATTGAGGCCAGCCGAGATTAGCAATTTTAAAAGCAAATTGTTTTTTGTGGGAGCTTGAATTAGGTTTTATATGCATTGGATGTAGGTACCTACTCTCCAAATGTTGTATGTTAATTAACACATTTCGTAGAAAGCCTTCACATGGTTCCAAGACCTATGTACTTAGGAAAACCTTATACTAAATACATACAAACACCTATAAATGCATAATTAAATAACTAAATAATCAAAGTTATAACAGACCCATCTACACACTAACACACACACACTCACTCACACATACACACTCACCCATACACATACACACACATATACACACTCACTTGCACTACATATATATATATACCCACCTTCAATTACAGACTCCTTAAAATTAACTTTATAAAAATTTTAATCCTAGAATTTACTTTAGATTTAGATCTAATATAAACTAAAAAGTAACAACACTATTGTACTATTGATACCTGCATATGGAAGAGCGGTGCCCCGTAGCACAAGTATTACTTTTATTTAAAAAGGAACACCAGCACATGTTAAAATTAGTACTTATGAAAACGAATTAAATCATTTTTCATTTTTATTTTTCATTACCGACTAGGCTAATGTGGTCATCATAATATGGTGACCACATTAGCTTATTCGGTAGTGAGGGTCTACGAAGTTGAACGTGCCGGGTTCGAATCCTGAATTTTGATAAGTCATGGACCTTTTCTATATACGAATATGGACGGAGGGACGTATATCGTCGCCTAGCACCCAGAGTACAAGCTTTGCTAAATTTAGAACTAGGTTTGTGTATGATGGTCCCCACATATTTATTTATTCATCTAATTTACTCGTATCAGCTCATGGCAAGGTATTAACTGAGATAATACTAACTGCGTTCAGAAACTTGAACCAAGGCTGTTCTGCGAGCTGCACTAAGTTCCATTGCTATACGCAAGCAAGTTATTGAACGACTGTGGTATTTAAATTGCTGGTCACAGATACGTCTCGTCAGATACGTCTCGTCAGAAACGTCCCTTGAAAGTTGACATGTTACCTATTGGGTATAAATTTTCGGAAGGGCGATTAAATTGTGTAAAGGAAAGTCATGACAATGCTGCAAGGCTATTAGTCTAGATCCTCCTAATATTCTTCTAATATTATAAATGCGAAAGTTTGGATGTTTGGATGTTTAGATGTTTGGATGTTTAGATGTTTGAATGTTAAGTTAGATGTTTGGATGTTTAGATGTTTGAATTTTAAGTTAGATGTTTGTATGTTTAGATGTTTGGATGTTTAGATGTTTAGATGTTTGAATGTTAAGTTAGATATTTGGATGTTTAGATGTTTGAATGTTAAGTTAGATGTTTGGATGTTTAGATGTTTGAATGTTAAGTTAGATGTTTGGATGTTTAGATGTTTGTTACTCAATCACGCTTAAACGGCTCAACCGACTTGGATGAAATATTGCACAAAGTTAGTTTATAGCCTGGGTTAAAATATAGGATAGTTTTTATTCCGGGTACACGCAGACCAAGTCGCGGGCGGAAACTATTGTATAATAGAGCCGAGTGCAAAGTTCGCTCGCTATGACTATGACATTTTAAAACGTTTGTGCACGGAACGCATTGAGTGTTGCCTTTTGTATGATAAGATATTTTGTACAATCAGGTTTTTTTTTTATAAGTATTCCTTCGGACCAATTTTGGTACAGAACACTAAAACTTGGTTCATGCACTCGCTCTTGGTTTCGAGCATGTACCAATTAAGATGGGATTGAAATGAGATTGTTAATAGGTTAGTAAGTCCTTTATAATACGTGGTGTTGAGTTTTTCTGTCTTAGTCGAGACACATAGGTACCTACTTAACTTCGGAAAAATCTTACTAGCTTACATATATGAACATCAATTTTACCCGCTCATGGCAACGTATTAACTAAGATATAAACTAACTGCGTTGAGAAACTAGAACCAAGGCTGTCCTGCTGCACGAAGTTCGCTCGTTACGGGTAAGCAAGTTATTGAACGACAGTGGTATTGAAATTGCTGGTCACAGACAAGTCTCGTCTGAAACGTCCCTTGAGATGTTAACTAGGTATATATAAATACATATTCTTAAGGGTGATTAAATTGTGTAAAGGTAATTTAGCATGGCAATAGTGTAACTTCGATATAGCGGGTGGCGCAGGACCGGTCATTGTGGCACTCTTTGGGGGAGGCCTATGTCCAGCAGTGGACGTCTTTGGGCTGATATGATGATGATGATGATGAATAGTGAAAAGCTTGTGTAGATTGAAAATAAAGCCGTGTGCGATCTTGGTACCAATAATATTTTTAAACGTTTGAGCACGGAATAAGCGACGCAGGGTACTGGGAAAGCTTTACCTCAGAAAAGATAGAAAGGTTGTTTTTAAGTATGTTCTGAGGTATAAGGCACTTCCCACCATAATTTACTTTTTCACCTTGTATTAAACTCACAAATAAAACTCTTAATTAGGTACAGTCAGCAGCAGAAGTAGCTAAGCGGGCCGGGTGTTCAAAATAACCTACACACGCTCTTAATTTCTTAAGAATAAAGTCGAGTGCAGGTCATTTTGAACACCCGGCCCGCATAGCTACTTCTGCTGCTGACTGTACAAGCTCGCCTACCATTTGTGTTAAATACCTGCAATGAGCCTTAAAAAAACTGTTAACTCGTGTAAATCTGCTTAAATTATGTATCCAATGCCTACTAACCTATAAATAAAATATAATAATCATGGACGTCTTTCGGCTGATATGATGATGATGATGAATAATCATATAGAGATATGTGTTAATCTTAAGGTTTTTTGATGTTTTCAGCTAAAAGTTTTCTGACGTAAAATTATGTAGACACCTACGTATTTTTAAATAAAGACAATTTGCGATAAACTAGACAGTTCTACTTGTTTCGTCTCTGTAAGGAGGCATAACGCATGATTCCATTCCTTGTTTTTTCCGTCCAGGTAAACGAGGCGACCATGTCAAAGTTTCTTAGTACGCTTATTAAGTCGTCGTGAAGGCAACGAGCAACAATAAAGTGCATTAACCTTAAGTTTTAAACTCTTGTCTTTGTAGTCGATGAAGCGCGCAACCATCTTTCTGTCTAGACCTGTGTCCTCGATTTCCTTCCACAACATGACCGCTACCTTTTATTTTGTTTACATGTCCAGCTTATCCTTATCCCTTCTCTACATTCCTTCGATTTTACTTTCGATGATGTTTTTTTATCTACTCACATAAGTTGAGTAATAACGTGAACTTTTTAAACGAGCACAAAGACGAATCGACTATCACTTTCCTATAAAACATACATTTATAATATATATCTACCTTACGTACCCACAAAGCGTTACGTGATTGCCCAGCAGCTGGTCGATAACGTAACGCATTCTACGCGCGTCAGGTAGATCTAAACGTCAATTTTTATATGAAAAAATTACAGTTGGATCTACCTAACGCGCGTTCCAAATGTAACTTGACTACCCCTCGGGTCCATGACGTATAGCATAAAGATTACAACGCCTGTAATTCGCTCTTTGTACAACGCCCGGGCATGAGCTCTTGCCAGCACTACAGTCGAGTAGGTATTCAGACATCTCTCAGCCTTTGAGCGCGAGTCCCGTGGGGTGCCGCGCTTTCAACACCGCAGTCTTGCTAGTCGGAAGTGGAGATATTTAGTAAATAATGCTAACTTCTAGTAAATAGAATACTATCGTTCCCCTTATTACGTTAAAGGCCAGCCTTTTCAGTTTTGCCATTCAGGTTCATTAGCATAAAATCTGCCCGTATGTAAAGGTTTTAAATGTATAACTGACCAGAATTGGGTAGTTTTGAGGAATTCTTGGATCAACTTGCCCCTTTCGTGGTCTAAACCCATTCAAATGTACGGAACTACCCAAATAAAATACAAGAAAAAATTGTATATTTCACATTTTTGTAGTTTTATTGTGCATAGTAATGATACACAATAGAGCATGGTGCTTTCATGCTTTAGGTTGCATTACATTTATAAAAGGTGCTGGTGGTTTTACCATACCGTTAAAATATGAAAAGGTTATTACCCACTTTTGACCTCGCAATCACCTTACAAAAAGTTACAGTCAATTTTGTCTACCTAAATATAATAACATTATATGGTGCTCGAAAACACTCACACTTACTGCCTAAAATATTAAATGAATTACCTGAACATGTACAAAACTTATATGTAAAAGGCTGGAAAATAAGAAAAACTCTAAAGAGGCACTTTTTAAAATGTAAAAATTTAAACTATATTCTGTAAACTGTAAAATAAGTTGTATAACCTGTTGTGCACCTTTAAATTAGCTAATATTACAGATCAGTAGTCAAGAACTCCCCATCGGCAAACAAACCTACTAAAGGTTTTGCCAAGATGGGCATTGTAATGAATTGTAATATGTATTTTCTTTTTGTGTTAATCAATAAATTTAAAAAAAATACACAATAAAAAAAAGTTTCTATTTTAACTTTGTTTTTGGTATTTCTACCTCCTACATAATATCATGAACAGAACAAAGTCCTACTCAAAAATGAATACAACCCACAGTAATAGTAGTGCGACCGCAGAACAGTGGTTTATCCAATGAAGTGGAGCTTTCAACACTAATGAGACATTGGCTCCATTAGAGGTAACAAAATCCAAATCAATTTATTTGCATCAATAATATCCCAATTCTGTGAATCTTAATCTGTGCTCTTATTGGCTTGAAAGGTAGTAAAGAAATATATACCTAGTACTAACTTTGTTTCAGATAGTATATTTGGTAATAGTTATACACAAGGTAACTGGTAGCTTTTTCTTTAAACTGGTTTTACTTTAAATTATCTTTGTTTAACAGTCCAAATAGTCGTGTTCGACCATTGTGCATATTTTCTCTTACAACTAGGACTCTTAAAGTCACACACTCTGCGTGTGAAAAGATAACATCTCATCAGCTAAAACTCTACTAGAGAATTCTACTCCAAGACGGCGTTCGCACTACAACAATAAGGCTATTATGAATTTCACCTCCTTCCTTTCGGTTTGAAAACTTATCCATTACAGAAAGCCCGTTTCCTCGCAAGAATTTCATCTCCTATACGGGTATTGTGTAAGAAAAACTCACCCAAGATGCATTAGTCCGCAACAATAGTAATAAACTTGCGTCCTTGGAAAGCTGGTCTCAGTGTAATAAAAGTTTTTGCTGGCTTTGACATGCTTTGAGGCTCTTTTCGCCTGTTCTGAACAAGGGTTTGAAGTCTGAAGCGCCTGTCGTATTACTCGTAAAGGCAATGACCTCTTTGTTCACTGGACGGGCTGTGTTATTATCAGGTCTATTGGGTTTACGCATTTTGACGATGCAGCATAATTTTCGGTTCAATGAGTTGCATGTTGAGCAGAAACAATTAATATCATGAAAATATCTCGTGACTGTCAAACTTTAGAACCGATACACAGTAAGTTATCACTAAATAATATATTTTGTAAATCAATATGCAAAATAAACTATCAGACTCTCGCCAAAAGTTTTCACTATTTCGGATAGAGTTACAAAATGGTTTTACCAAGCAACTCTCTAAGCGAATATTTCAATGTAACCAACATTTTCATTGTTAGTATCTAACCTAGCAATATCGAGAATTAATTTTCTTTTTTTACTGTAATTGTCCGCTTTACAGCAAAATTGAATTTGAGGTTGATTTATAACTAATGTATGAATTTAAACTTTACAAAATGGGAAAAACTAAAATTTTCATATTGTTCATAAACACACAGTTTACAATACCGAGTTTAAAATTATTTGATTAGTGAAGAGATAAGCCGTGAATGAAAATTGGAGTCAATAACTTTAATCAAATTTTGTATGGGAAAATTGTCGCTCTTGTTATGAGAAGCTGCTTATTGGTTCAGCAAGCAGTAAGTTCAAAAGCCTATTCTCTCTTTAATAACTAGACTGTGATTGGCAGAGTAGATAAAGCGGTAAATAAATTCCCCGTATCAATGATTAAATTCCTTTATAATAACGAAAATGAAGCTAAACGCAAGGTTAATGACGTAACACATTTCCGCCCGATGTTATTAAATTTACAAACCAGCGCTCGCTACCGCAGACTGGAAGTAACACGTTTACTTTGTCGCCTTAATTTGCAACTAAGGGTTCTAGAGACTATTATTACAATGAAAGGTTATTGACAGATCCATTAACTGGAAAATTAAAAACAGATTGCATGTTTTACGATTATTAACAAGTGAAATAAAAAGATTTTTCGAAAAACCCAACTGCTTTTTTGCTAATATTATACTTAGCCTATGTCACTCCCACGATTAAGAGGAATCCAGTGACACCTCATATGTCGAAATCTGTCAATTGGTTTAGGCTGCAGGGCGTGCCAAAGTATAAGACATACATACATACATACATAGATACATATATACCTATATACATACATGCTTTCCTTCAGCAGTCGGGTAAAAAGGCATTTTGTAGAGTTGTCTTCAAACTACTCATCCAATAAAAGAATCATTTCACCAGTATAGAATGGAGCTTAAAGATGGACATCGGCTATATTTTATCCTGGACCTAAGTTCTCTATACGCGCGCGGGCAGCTAGTGACTAGTTAAATCAACCGAACTCTCAAAGAGAGCGTGCCCTTAATAGAGCAATGTCTTACTTCAATTTTGAATAACTAACACTGATATACGGTTATGCGCAGAAATATCATACAAAAGAAATATTTAAAAAACACTATTGTATTCGTTTTATCTCACGTTAAAATTCACCAAATTTTTTTTTATTAAAAAGTACATACTAGTTAGACAGATTATAGATTAATTATAGACTTAAAAGCCAAATTTAAGGAGATAATTGCAAATTAATGATTAACTCCATAGTAAACGCGCCGAGAATTATGCATTGTGACGTCATACACTATGCCCGTTTAATATATAGCGTTTTCGGTGGGTGCCGGCGCGTGCAGATTACAAATGCCTATAACATCAGTAAAAAAATATATAAGAAAGTTTGGTGACCGAAGAGCTGGAGGCTTTCTCGCGCAACGCATCAGCATTGCAATTCAACGAGGAAATGCCGCCAGCATCCTCGGTAGGTACAATGCCTCGAGGGCCTTTTTTAGATTTAACTTAGTTTTAATTTATTTTAGTTAATGTTAATCATAATATTGTATTTATATTCTCAATTAAAAAAATGTTTTATGCTACAGTTGATATTCCTCTGGATTATACTTTTGATTTTCGTAATAAAAATAGATGCATATACCCTACCCTATCCGACCCACAAGTGACCGACTACTAAAAAAATATACGTGAATGTCGCCAATATTCCTTACCTTCTTATTAGCCGGGTCCTTATGCTCCTGCACATACTCCTGTTTCATCGGCTCCGTCTGCAGGTCCGGGAGTGAGTGGCTGATGCGTATGGCGGCCTGCCGAGACAGGGAATCGCAAGTACTCTCTTCGGAGGCGCGACGGCTTCTGTCGAAAAGTGCGAGTGTAAGATCTTTTGTTTCTCGATTAAATGAAGAAGAAAGCAAGAAAATTGATGGATTAACGGATATACAAACAAAAAGAACAGTTGACTTTAAAAATAACCTTCAGTCAGGTTCAGCTATGTCCTTTAGGAAAATAATTTCTTTAAGTAACCTTAATGTTCAACCAATATTTTAAATATATAAAAACATCAAAGCAACAAACATAAGAAGCATTACGGCAAAGGAACAGCTCGCCACCAAAAACAGCATCTCTACGATCAAGTACAAGCCAAACGGCGAGTAAAGCTCATCGGAGTCGCAAACGTTCTTCGTTATGGGGCCACAACATTCAGTAAGCAACGATCACAAAGAAGGCGAAGCAAAGTGGAGTGGAGTGAAGTGGGGGAATCCAGTGAGTTCATTTTTAAGGAGGCCTGAAGTCGCAGCATGAGGGTTGTTCACCTGGTTTCCTTCGGTATGGAAACCTGATTTACCCATTATGTCCACGAAAAATAAAATCTACAAGACCAGGACATCATGAAGAAAGGAAGGGGATTTTACCATTCATAAGTACGTCTCTGATCTTGAACAGGGGTAGCCCGCCGCTGCAAGCAGCACTACATTACCAGGACATCATGAAAAAGGAAGGGGCTATTACCGTACACACCTCCCAATGAACCAACGCCACGTAGCAGCACAATGGTAGCCCACTGCCGCAAGCAGCACAGCCGCCATCGCGGCGAGGAGTAGCGCGGCTGCGTAATCCACCGAGCTGCTGCGGAGACCTGATTGGTCCTCGAGGCTCTCGGGCTGCCACGCAACTGTGGACCAAAAACGTACCTTTGAGCGCCATATAAATGTGTCGTTTCAGTATAAAGGGATTTTAATGGCTGCTGTACGCGGTTAAGATATTCTGACTTCAATAAAAATCCAATGTTTTCGAATTGCAATAGGTACCTAGATAAAAATTATAAAAAACTTGTTTTCATCTGCTGCCCCCAAAATTAAACGATTTTTGACCGATATCTACTTACTTACGTATTATAGCACAATTTTTACACTTTTTTATTATTAATTAGATTAAAAAGCGACCATCTATTGACACCTGTACCTGTATGGGGAAATAGTAGTGACATTGATAAAATATTTGTTTTGCAAAAGAAGTGCATCAGAATTTTAGTTAATATAGACCAAATGGAGTCATGCAAACCCTACTTCATCAAACATCAAATACTAACCGTTACTTCCATGTATATATTTGAATGTTGTAAATTCTAAACTGCACTAGAAACCTGTCGTAAAATAAATAGGCTTTCTACTGTAGCAATGTAATTTTAAAATTTTATAATACTCTGATACTGATATGATATATTGTATACTGTTTTGAAAAAATGACACCTCGCCGAGTTTATTACGCCGGTTCTTCTCGAGGCAGAGGTTTACTTTCCGAACCGGTGGTAGTCTATCGACATTCATAGGTGCATGTAATATGCCTAAATTGAAGAATAAATCACTTTGACTTTGACTTTGACTTTTTTTGTTAGGAAACACTTTAATTTATATTCACCGATTGCAACTCAAATTAAAAGACACGAACGTAACCTTAACCAACTTGAACTGCCATTTTCGAAATTAAAACTCTTCACCAGTAGCCCTCATTATATGACTATTAAAATGTATAATCACCTTCCTAATGCTATAAAAAATCTAGAAAATCCAAAACAGTTCAACAAACAATTGAGATTGTTTTTAATAAGCAGATGTTTTTATAGTTTAGAGGAATATTTTAATGGTGGCAAATAAAAAATATTACTTTGTATTACTTATAAATGGTTTAGTGAGCCCTCTGATATTGCTGTGCCCTTGCAGGGTGTCACATGTATACCTACTTATTTATAAATCCATCCATGTCTGTAATGTGATATGCAATAAACGATTCTATTCTATTCTATTCTATTCTATGTACCTGCCTTAATCAAACTTTATATATGTTAATCTAGTAAATATATTTGTTCTGCTATGGTAATGGAGTGGAACTGCGCTTAGTAACTTAGATTGGTGTAAGTACTTAGATAAAACTTAGATAAAACTTGGGTGGGGTTATTTATGACTTAAGTCTTTTTAGAAAAATTCCAATAATTCTTAGACATTTTTAAAATTTTATAATTAACCAAAATTTATATTAATTCAAGACTCATGTTGATTGTCTAGACATCATTCATTACAGACCCAAAGTACTGCAAGTCCAGCTGCATGGTTAACCAAGTGGCGCATAAAAGCGAGTGCCCCAAAGTCCCACCATATCACATTTACACTAAGACGCGAAACGTGTCCTTCGGTCAAGATGGGCACTGACATACTTCTACAATTGACTTGTGTCAAATACCTGGGACTCCACTTGAACCGAAGAATGACATGGAAGATGACGGTTCTTCTTCTGTCAGAGGCTTAACAGAAGATAAAAAAATTAAAACAGTCTAGACATTTTGATTGAAAAGGTTGAATTTTCAATATTGCGTTTACAAAATTAAATAATAATAAATTGCCACAATGTAATTTTTAGAATGACGGAGTGTGAGGAGCCCACACCACGGGTAATCGAATAACTTTTAGAATGATTACGCGTAACTTTTGTCTTCAAAAAATTATAGTTGGCATGTTTGAAACGTTACGCAATGACCCTGCAGGATACAATGCGTAAACTGTTACAAAGTCTTTCGGGCATGCTTCAACGAAATTGTTAAGGTTAAAAACAGAGACATTAACATGAATATTCGTTATTTCACCCGAAGGACATTTTATTATCTCGTAGAACGTAACAGAGCTGTCAAAGTGCCTGCCTAAATTTAACAAACGTTTGTAACTCGAGACTTGATACGAGAATACTCGAAACATAAGACAATGCTTGCTACAATGCGTGTAACATTTCATTGTTGCAGTTACAATGCAATCTAACACTACACGAAGATATTACGGGTTTCTTGAGCAAACGGAGTGTAAATTCACCGTAACTTGAACATTATTCTATAAGCTGAGCGTAACTTGAGTCAACTGTTGCGTCTGGCTTCCAGATAAAAGTCTCAAAAATACTAGAGAACCCACTCGTAAATCCCACGGTAGCATTTAGTAATTTAAACCTACAATATACATAGTCAGAGAATTTTGTAACAGTCGTAACAGAACTGCTTCTTTGTGAAGTAGCTTTGATTTTTTCCTAAAATAAAGATGCCAAAAATACCTTATAATTTTTCTTTTACGACGAAGCCAGTCAAATGTGTTAAAATGTACAACAATGGTAACATTAACACAAAGGTAGCAGTACAAGGAAGTGTTTCATCTTGGCTCTAAACGGGATTTAATTTTTTAGGCTTTTTTAAATATTATTTCTAGGTATGTCATTTTGCTAACAGATTAAGATTGAATTCAATTTAACTTGTCAAAATGTGATATCTAGAACAAATGTAAATAATCAATAACTTTAACTTGGGCAGTAAAGAATTAAAATCATTTAAAAATATATAAGAGAAATTAGAGAACATAGCGCTAGAAGGTCGTACGGTCAACATCAAAAAGATGTGTACGTTTTTTGCCTTATCACAACGGAATAAGGTGCAAAGTTGTTAACATTATATTTAACGTCCACCGTACTGTTATACACATGCATAACTGTTTTGCTTACTCGTATAAAATTGCCTAATGTAGGTAAAGCATCGACAGCATTATGACTGCATATAACACCTTACATTAAGGAAACATAGTTAGTCGTAATTTAAGAATATTGATAACTATAAGTTTGTGTTGGTTTTCGGGTTAATAAACTGCTTGGGTGTTATACAAGAGTTTCCTTGAAGACTCCACGGAGGCTGCCCTGTAACAAATTGGTGGCAGCGGTGGGATGACATAAGAGACCGAGCCAGGTCCCGTCATTCCGAATCCTAGGACAGCTTCCCGATCGACGGTTAGTCTCAGCACTGTCGCTGAGCCCGCATCGCAACCCCGGATCGACGATCAGTCTTGGCAACCTAGCCGAGCCCGCATCCGGAACATCAGCTACATATTAGCCCTACGCATTGCTCCAGGTCGACGATCAGCCTTGTGATTTGTCAATTCACGAGCCCGCACCTACTCCAACTTTGATACCCGCACGTTTCAAGACAACGTGACACCGACGTATTTTCCGCCGTGTGTAACCTCGATACGACGACGACGCAACGTGTGGCCGGTCATCAACCCTTTCGCTGCAAAACATGTTCCTGCGCATCATCACCATTCTGTGAGTTAAATTTTATTATCAGTGAAAGCATCTAATTTCTCCAAATTCAAGTGAAAAGTGCCTCCAAGTGCTTGTTTTTACGATAAAGAAGGACATAGACTTAGTTAATAACTTATTAAGTAATACTTATTATTCCCCATTTCAAGTGTTTTCTGATGTTCTGGACTGCATAATTAATGTTTTCTCCTAAGACTGAGGATATAACAGAAGAATCCGAATACGAATCAGAAGACGACACATCCATAGAGTATCTAGATTCAAACCCTTCCACAACTGAGACAAAATTGAATTGGGTCGAGTTTCTCCGCTTCCTAAACCGAAAATGAGTGAGAAAATTACCTTAGCCTTCTTAACTAAATTCATGTGTTATGTAAATTTATTATATCACAACTCGAATGTAAGGCTCAATTAGCCTGTTGCTTAAAAACTTTCCAAACATGGGCTGAATTAAAACAATTCCTTAAAACAACATTTGGCGAGAAAAAACATTCCTCACATCTTCTTCTAGAACTCCAAAATTGCAAACAACATATCTCCGAATCGGTAACGGAATACTCACTGCGCATAGAATCATGCTTGACCCAAATACTTGGAAATTACCAGAGAAATCCTCGTTTGAGCCAAAATAAATTTTACTCATCCCGGAACTTGAGCAACTATTAGCTGCTGAACATAGCCTAAGTTTAAAATAAGACTTATAAAGTATAATCTATTTTATAATGTATAATTTCAATGCTCTAATATTAAAATACTACTTAGCTGTACTTATTTGTAATTTTCCTACTCAGCTTCATCTATTTAAGATAAAGCCTCGTCTTATCGGGGGGGATGTTATACACATGCATAACTGTTTTGCTTACTCGTATAAAATTGCCTAATGTAGGTAAAGCATCGACAGCATTATGACTGCATATAACACCTTACATTAAGGAAACATAGTTAGTCGTAATTTAAGAATATTGATAACTATAAGTTTGTGTTGGTTTTCGGGTTAATAAACTGCTTGGGTGTTATACAAGAGTTTCCTTGAAGACTCCACGGAGGCTGCCCTGTAACAGTACCCCAACTTTACGAGAATTAAAAAGTATTATTTTCCAAAAGCATTTCTTAAGTTTCAACTTAATTTATTCTCACTGCCCACATTTGTAAGATTTCTTTGTCTTTGCAAGATCAAAGTCAAATTTCACTTGCTGAGACAATCCGTGCTATTATTATAAATGCGAAAGTAACTTTCTGTTTGTCTGTTACATTTTCATGCCCAAACTTCAGAACCAATTCTGATAAAATTTGGCATGCAAAAAGTTTAAGCGTTACTCTATTTTTTGAAATCCTAACCCCGGAGGGAAGAAGAGGAGTTGACACAGAACGAGTCCCACGATGGAATTGGGTCTGGATTCACCTTATTTCATATTCATATTGAGAAATGCGACCTGTAGGGGAGAACAGCCGGACAGCCGGTCATACGAAAGAATTTTTGCCCAAGCTGAAACGGAGACCTTCGTTCGCTTCGCTCGCTCGTTCAATAAATTTTGTATGTAAAGGTAATCTCCGGAGTCGCATATCCGAATTCAAAAATTCTTTCACTGGTTAGTGGAATGGACCTTCAGGATGAACTTAGGCTATATTTTAGCGGCTCCGCCTGGGTTCTCTGTAATACGCAGGCAAAGCCGCGGGCAAAGATCGTAGACCAATAATCGTAGACCAATAATCGTAGACCAATAATCGTAGACCAATAATCGTAGACCAATAATCGTAGACCAATGATCGTAGACCAATAATCGTAGATTAATAATCGTAGCTTCCCCTATGTAACCGTCATTTGATTTTAGAAGAGAAACGTCCGTACTACAGGTGCATTTACCATTTGCTTTGCGATTGCGAGTTCTGAGAGGTGATCACATAACTTTGCAAACGCACGTTAGGACAACTCAACTGTAATTTTTTTTAAAGTGACATTTAGGTCCTAACGTACGTACAATGCGTTACATGCTCGACCTGCAGATAGGTTTAGGTTCATAAGTAGTCTTCTCTCCTTCTCACTGAGCATAAGCGTGCGTGTTCGGAAGCTCGGATATCATGTTTTTTTAATTTTAATTTTCTGTGCGTTAAAAAATAAAAAAGTAATAGCCAAGTTCCCTCAAACATGATATTGCCGATTTTTAGAACCAATTTTAATATGTTTAGTTTTTGTGTTTGTTACGAATGTTTTAAGTGTATTTTAGACCTATGTTCGTGACTTTTTTATATCGGGCGAAAGTCAAAAACTCAGGATTCGAATAGCTGTAGTCCCTCCAGAAAGGCATCAAGATAGCTAATTAAATTTACGACAGCCGTATTATGGGTCGTTCTTCTTTTCGACCGACAATAGCCTGTCCTTCGTCTTATTACGGCATCTCATTTGAGTAATGATGTTTACGGTTTTATAATGTTCAAATGAACGTCCATATTATTTTATTAATTAGTGATATTTAATATTTCACTTTGTCCCCACTGAAAGAGTCCACTTTGTCACATGTTTTTTTTTTAGAAACCAACCGTAAATAAATATTTATATTGGCCAGAAAGGAAACTTTAATTAGTTCTAATGAAGAAACCTATGCATTTTTTTTTAAAACGCACTTCAAAACCACAATTTTCGATAGTTCAAAAACCAAAAAAACAGAAAAACCTCGGTTCATTGTCGGTAAAAAAGAAGAACGACCCTTATCCAAACAAGGGCTACGACTTGTTAAAAATCTGTTTTCTGAACCTACGTCGCCTTAAAAAAGTTACTTTGAAAATCCACCCACATACAAACTTAATCTCTTATAAACTTACATAGCTACAATCTCATAGACTTTTCCTCTTTACAATATTAGTATACATTATGTAAGAGAATTTGCCGCTGTAGCCTTCTACAGAAGAGGTTCAGAGGTCGTTGCTTTTAATCAAATCAACGTCGGAGGCTGAACGATAAATCCTACAAATCCTCACTAGAACCGCTAAGCTGGGTTCAGTTTGACATTCATCGATGAATATCTTGATATGGTGGACATATTGTAAGTGCTAATTGAATTTGGTACAGTCAACAGCGTAGCAGGCTATAGGCATAATTTTTGTAGACCACTACTGTGGCTGCAATTATCAATCGCTAATGTAATGATGATTTATTTGTATCGAAAATAGTAATTAAATAAGTGATTCGTAATTAAAGTTTCTATATAAAGAATAATGATCCAAATTATGCGTAAAATTACACACGTGGTAGTGACATGGTAATTTGTTTTGTGGAAATGATGGAGCGAGCTTGGGAGTAGGTATAAAGCAGAGGGCAAATGCACAAAAGATCCCACTGGGTCGAAGTGTATCCGAAAGGGCCCTCATCTAGAGAAGATAAGATAAGAGATAAGAAGATATGGTAATGACACCAACTGCTGTGACTGTGAGGCTGTGACAGCACAAAAATTAGAATAGCCCAGCTTCACATAGGAAATGTCAATGTGACTGCAAACGTCTTTATTTTGAGGGAATAAGAGCAAGTTTAGGCATTATTGAGCGCCTCGCCCGCAACTACTTTTACTGCTGACTGTACTCCGAAGTACTAAGGTTAAACGTTAGCATGAACTATCCATACAAACTCTTACGTACTATATTCATAGCGGAAAAATGCTGCTACATGCTTTGGCGTAGCACACGTAGCGTTGGCTTGGCTTCGAATGGCTTCGAACACCTTCCCGCTCGTAGCCGATCCCGCAGTTTTCCCCATATGTATATTGCGCTAAATCGACTACGGCGTAGGCGCCCGCTAGGTACCCTTTAACATAAGTTAGTTAGCGTAGCGTAAGTGGCGTTGCATATTGTGACCGCTTCGAGCGTTCCCGAAGCGGTCTCAATATGCAACGCTATTATTTGTTGAACTTCAGTGACAGAGGGTGTTGACTTTTCAAAGGTCATTAATTCGATCCCTCTTAAACGCTGACAGGTCATCCTGTAGTTTAAGATAAAGCACGGTGCTTAAATGTGAATTATGAGAGAATATTACCGTACCGTATTATCTCATAAATCACCTAGAATCTTTAGCGTCAATTTCTATTTATAAAACTTGCCCTAAAATACTTAATCCGACTATAAATACTGCGTAGTGGGAAATTTATAATCCCTTGTATACAATTGAAATAAACGTCACTGGGCTTAAAAAACAACTTCAGTTTAATTTATAATTCGCAAAACACTCGTATGCTAATGTCACAAATCACACGTAATTCTGTATACACAGAGCACATTTAATATTTCAGAAACCTAACGTCTCAATCATACAATTGAAATTCAACCTTAAAGTCTTGGATATACAGATGAAAAAGATACTTAAACGTTGCCAAAATCATTAAGCGCTGTTAAGCGTACACAATATCTCACGTCAGTAAATTTTCCCGAAAATCCAGCACAGATGAAAAATATTCTCCCGTGACTGTCGTTTTCTGACGGGGCATAAGCAAAGCTTAGCACAAAATGGATTAACGGTACACGCGCAAACTCCACATAATCAGTAATTTTGCGAGAATCACCTACTGCTAAGATGCGAGAGTTTTTAGGTAAACAGGCTTTCGAAATAATAACTGTAAATAAATATTTTGACACACACACAACAATAATCTTACACAAATCGTTCTAGTTTGAAAATAAGCAAGGCTTATATAATGTACCTATACTAATGTTTACTATTGAGATTCATTTAGATGACGATAAAAAAGTATAAGCTCCGCCAGGTGGCCCGAAGATCTGACGACAGCGGTGGGAAGCGGTTGATTGCGGATAGCCGTTACCAAAGTGATTCATTCTTTGTCTGGTAAGGACATGACATTCACACAGTACCTAAGTGTTCCATAGTCTCATCCTCCTCGCCACACATTCTACAGTCTACACTATCTGATAGTCCCATCTTCTCTCTAGACATACGTTTGGTTGTGCAATTTTAATGCCAAGATGAATGTTAATTAATTCAATCCACAACATTACCAAGAGCTATCTAGACATTATAAATCCAGTCTACAAATCCCTCTCTGAAACGTGTCTAGATTTCCCGAGAAAATATATTTTAGATTCCCTAAAGCGTTTCCAACGACTTTATAATATAATTTTGTTTGTAAAAGGAAATTGTTTGCTTAAAACTGTCAACACAACCGGGTCTAGTCTAGACATGGAAATGACGAAATCATAAATTTAAGCATAATATGTTTTGTTATGGCTTATGTATGTTCTGGACACATGACTTTGCCACGTTCGAATAAGGTTAAATTTCAAATGGCATCGCTTTCAAAAGTTCTGATCATGTTTTTGAGTAAGTAGTATGTATTAAACTTAGTAAGCATGATTTTTAAATTACTTGAACGATTCATCCTTAGGATAGCGCCACGCTAACACCCTATATATATTTTTATATTAAATTCACGCAAAATAAACCACTAAGGGAAGTACCATAGTAGGTAAATAATTCTCATAATCATATCCTTATAAACGAGCAGCATTATATTTATTGGGTCTCAAAAATAGTTCTAACGATTTCGATGGGGTTTACCTAAAGTAAAGAAGAAACGATCTAGCTAAGTATTCCTCAATTTTCAGGATTCGGGAAAACTTGTTTCCTTCGGAGATATAAGAAAATGCCGATTACAACTCCCTCTCCCAGGTACCTACTAATCATATTTGATAATCATTTTTTTAAGTTGCAGGATATAATCATATTAAGTACATATTTCTTACAAAACTTCTGAAACCTATATTTTATGCATGAAAATAAATCTTAACTGCTTAATAGTTTGACGAATCTTAAAAGCTTTTGATAAATACAGTGCCTTACTGGCAAACGGGCTTTTTTAAGTGGGGTAAATTAACGTAGTTCTTTAACTTGCCCAACCTTATTTCAATCAATTAACTAAAATTCCGACTCCATAAATATTTAAACAAAATTTAAATTGCCTGCAATTTACAGCAAATTAAATTGACAAGTAAGTGTAAATGATAGCTCTTCAGACTTTGTTTATCATAACACATTAAAATATACTATGAAAAACATGAAGTATCTGATTATATTAACTTTTACTTTGATATTCATAAGCTTTAACATACTTGCCTCCAACATACCTACAACATATTTGAACATATTTCATACTTCAACGCATATTAATAAAAAAATTGTTGTCGCATTCGTGCGATGCTTACAAAATGTAGGTATAAAAGCACATACGAACGCTCTAAAATAAACAACTGTATAAAACATCCTGCTGTAAAGTGCAAGGCCAGACGAAACAACAGAGAAGTTGTAAAGCACTCAAAACTTTGTTATTAGTTCTGTGACCGGCGCGGGACCGTCCCGAAAGGTGTAAATTCCGAGATTTCCGAGGTCCAACAAAACCAGTGGATAGTCGTACCCCTGCCTACGAAGCTAGTGGGCCTGGGTTCGAATACGGGTGAGGGCAAATATTTGTGTGATGAGCAACGAGTATTTGTTCCTGAGTCTTGGATGTTTTCTATGTATTTAAGTATATATATGGGTTAAGATGGTATTTTACTGTTTGGTTACTGTATTGTAACCAAAACCCATAGCCTATCTTATTGTCTAGTACCCATAACACAAGCCTCATTGAGCTTACTACGCGAATAGGTCGATTAGTGTAAGATTGTCCTCTAATATTTATTTGTTCATTTATTTATTGTTATTACCTTTTAATAACATATTTAAGCATATACTTATCTACATAATCATGTACTTTGTCACTACCCATAACACAAGCCATAATGGGATTTTACTCTGGGACTAGATATTTTTTTATAAGATTGTAAATAAATATAATACAATACAGACTATTTATTGCAACCTAACACAAACAAAATATCATGATTATTTTGATTTATTTATCAGTGTCCCCGTATAAGCATTCTTGAATTCACGAGTCCCGAAAACGAAAAACTTCTTTACCCAGACTAAATTACCAAACTGAATTACTAAAGGATTTTTAGCAAACGACAAAACTTTGTCAATTCTCACCAGACGCGGTACATAAAATATTTACCTTATTTTGCGGTTTTGTAAGTGGTGTTAAATGTATCTGGATACGGGGTGTGAGGGCATTGTACCCAAAGGCGGCTAAGTGGGGAGATTATTCGGGTGCGAGTGGAGAGCGGTAATGGGTGCAAAATGTGTTTGTTATGGGTGATACTTGAGTATATGTGTATGCTCGAATTTATGAGGACGTTGAACACGGACAAAATTCTCTTCTTGTGACACTTTGAAATATATTTGATACTTTCGCTACCAGAAACTGGGTAGAAGGATGTTCAAAGAGAATGTCGCTGACATAACGGGACTGTAATGTATGGCAGTTACCTTACTAAAATGTTATGCAGCTCGAGCAAATACCGTCAATTTATAAGCCTCCTCAGACCAAGAAAAAAAGATAGACGGAGCATGGCGAAATAACCTATTTAGTGAAGCCGGTTTTTAACCATCCCGCATAAGTTAAGCTCGCCCATGTACAAACTTTTACAATAAATATTAAAAAAAGCCATTTTGAAATTTAAAGGAAAGAACTAAGGTATGATCAGATATATTTTTTGGTAACCTCAAATAATTTCTGCTTTATCTCGAATCTTGGTCGAGATCGTGCCTCGGTAAAATAAAGGGCCATGAGGTAATTTATTACAGTTCTGAAGACAGTAATTATTCACGAGGATGTCAAAATTTTCACGTTCCATCTTGATAAAAAAGTCTAAATCATAATCCAAAGTCTTCGGAATAGGGAGTTGCTTAAAAATGTCAGGCCGGCAGCTGCCAAATTATTGTTTAAATAATGTATTGGTGGGTATAAATACACCTTTTGAACAAATATCAAGGCTCATTATTTTACAAAAAATACGAAATCGTAAACGCTACACGCTTTTTTTTGTTATGACTAGTATAATTTAATACAGTATCATCACTTCAATCTCTCTAATCTAATACATATAATCACGCCTGTTTCCCGGAGAAGTAGGCAGAGATCACGGATTTCCACTTGCTACGATCTTGCTTCATTCAATTTCATGACATTCTTCTCTATTCAATTTTTTCGTATCTGGGTAAATCGGACTTTAATAGGTAAAAAAAACTTCCCTTAATCAATCTTCAATCAAACCAATTTTAGTTAAAATGCGTTTAAAATTAGTTTCTTTTCAATTGTCACTTTCACATTTGAGTTTGAGAGAAAGGGACAAAAGACATTTAAGTTAACAGAGGTTTGTTGATTGAGAAGGTCTAAACTACATTATACAATACAACAATACAAATACTTTTTATTGTTCTCCGAAAATAGTACATGATTGAAAACAAGTGTAAATTACACAGAAACAATGGTAGACAACAGGCGGTCTAATCGCTAAAAAGCGATCTCTTCCATACAAGCTTTAGGTACTATAATCTAAACGTCGATAAAAATGTTACTCTTCAACCCTAATGTCTTTCGACAACCTTTCAGAACTACCCTTTATTTATGCCGACCTACGAAAACGTGACTTCGTTGATAATTGAAGGTGACAGAGAATTCCCCCGAAACTGTAAATAATTGTGAAAGCTATCAGTTTTCCCCGGGTGGCTGCCTCGAAACAACGGACCGTCAAAGGAAATTTAACGGTGGCTCGCCCGGACCCGTCATCCGGTTCCGCCGGTTGCGACAGGTAAAAATAGTTTCTGTCAGTCCTCGAAAAGTGGGAAAATGGGTACGGATATAGAAGTGATGTTGAATGAGACAGTCATAATAACTATAAATAAATATTATTATTATGTAATAAAAATAATAAGCCGCAGCTTGTGACGAGCTGTTGGGGAATAACGACCCCACGGACCCGAGTGCTCCCGAGAGTCGGTCAGGGCCTCTGTCTCCGGCGTATCTTCATCGGTCGGAGTGGAACCCCAACGGGCTTCACACGACTCTCAGCTCTGGCTTGCCTTCATTGACTGTCCAGAGAGGAGCCGCAGAGTTATGCTCCGGGGATGGAAGTGTTAAAGGGCATAACGCCGCGAGTAACTTTGGAGAATGTGCAGCTCCGCCTCTCGACATCCGTGAGCCGCTCACACCGGTGTTGCTCCTGGCCGTCTTTACGATGACATTTTCAGGGGCCCATCTAATGAGCGGCTAGACACCGCCTGCCTCGATAACTTTGTGGATAACATTGTTATGGCAGGTGTCCGGATCTCTTTGTCCACCCAATGTTATTGTCCACCCAAATCTCATTACTAATAGAACCAATGGAATAGAGAATTCCATTTCGCCCACAATAGCTCCAACGCCCGTTGGAACCGGTTAACGGGTATCTACCGATGTACCCGTGAATGGGTTTTAACAGGTGTACTACATGACATTAATTTCGTCTTCAAAGGGCCTCTACGTGTTGGATCTATATCTCCTCACGCACGCCTTCCAAATGACCGGGGTTCGCCCCGTGAATTTGAATCGGAGATACATAATAATAATAATTTGGCGTCCCGGAAGTGACGGCCCCATCGACCACCAGATTTCTAGTGCAATCAGTCAACGTAAGGCAGCTTGTGGCGGTCTATTAGGGAGTAGTGACCCTACGTAGTGCTCCTGTGGTCAGGCTGAGCCAACCGGGTGGATGGTTGGACAGGCCGCAGTGGAATCGCAAGAGCTGTTGCTCGAGGGTAGATGTGGACACCTAAGTGGCGAGTTGACTATATGTTTAAAGCATCCACTCGGTGTCCTCCTTGCATTTCAATAAATTGTCAAAAGGACCTCTACGTGTTGTCACAGGTGGTACTTTGTAGGTACCTAGCTCCACGCACGCCTCCCAAAGGTCCGGGACACCACTGTCCCCTGAGCGGGAAAGACATACAATAATAATAATAATATTCTTTATTGCACCTAAATAAAATAAAAAAGATTAGAAAATAATTACTTAGCACTAAATTAGGTAGCAACAGGTGTTATTATCTTTTAAAGGTATTTAAATTATTATTTAACACAAATTAAGATATTAATTTAAATCAATATCACGTTAGACCCGTGTTAAATAAAATTTAAACAGATATAACTATTGACAGTATGTACAAATGATTTTAGACACACAGGGATTAAAAATTAATTATTATGGCACCTTATTCTTGGACGTCGATCATTTGGACGATGGATGATTCATTTGTTTGCTGGCGGTTACTACCCTTAATGAGACAAAAGACGCAAGGTTACGTGCACTATGTCAAAATAAAACAAATGATTTCGTGGGACAGAGGCTAGTTCTTAGAGCATTGATAAATTATTGTGGAGGACATTCACTCATAAATTACAAAGTCAAGTCGGTAAAACGTGTTCCAAATATTATTATATAAAACTTGATGAGAAAAGTTCTAAAGTGAATGGGCTCAGATCATTTCGATTAGATGTTAAATTAGGCGAGTAACATTGTTTTAATAGCAAAATCATAAACGGTGAAAATTAAGGTAAATATCAACTAACATTTTCAACATAAATAATAAGGGGGAGAAGGGGTTTATGGATACAAAATATAGGTTAGGTTAGACTTTCTTTTGAGTGGAGTACCTACATTATCCAGGATGGTGAAGATATCACGATAGTATATGTATCTATGTATGTATGTGTGTATATCTTATTCTTTAGCACGCCTTAAAGCCTAAACTGTTTGACGGATTTCGACATATGAGATGTCGTTGGATTCCTCTGAATCGTGGGAGAAAGATAGGCTATATATAATAGTTTTTCGACAATTCTTTTGATTTCACTTGTTATATCATACATTTTATACCTGCAAGAACATTTATAACGAATAATTCTTAAAAAGCGTTGGAAAATGGTACGTACATACACCGCATTAGTCCATCCATCTCTACCCACACACGCTTAGCCAGTTAGGGGTTAATCCAAAAACTTTCACCTACACCTACAGGGGCCTATTTCATGAAACTACATGATATAATTATACAAATCTAAACTGGCAACACTGAGGTGCCAATAAATACGTAGTGCTTTGACCAGTGAGTATTGCCAGGTGCGTACCGAGGCCGAGGGTACAATGGAAGGGCACAGTCGCATTATGACTTACCACTCAGAAAACCCACTCAAGGCCCATGATCCACATGCCTCTACGAACGATTTCCACTACTAGGCGGCAAATGCAGCTACATGCTACGTCGTAGCATACGTAGCACTGCTCGGCCTCGCATGGGTATATTGTACATTCACAGCCAACTTTGTAGCGATGCCGATGCTGCGATTTTCCGACCGAGTAGAGAAAAGCTTGCGTTGGGCGTTTCCCTAAAAGTGAAAGTGTTATGCTTACATCCTTACACATACAATGCCAACATTCGCTGGACAAAGGCTAGTTGCTACACGGGTTGATGTATTGCACTGCTCTCTGAATGAATTCACTGAAGTTACTTTGTTTGTTATGCTATTGTAAAACTTAGAATTATGTAATACCCTACATTTGTTATGTTAATAATTTGCTAACGCTATCGCATTGGGAAACTGTAATGATAGACGTATTGATAAATATTGTTTTTGATAATATTGATGCCGTGGTTTTAATATTAAAGCGCCTACGAGCACAGCGCCCACTAAGCGGTTTCCTGGCAGCGAAAGTGTCATTTTTCGGTAACAGGAAAGTCAAGTTGTGTTTTTCCGTGTTGATGACCTTTAGATAAATTTTCATTGCCTTACTACCCGTTATATCGTAATCGCCCCAGCTACGTACCCAAACAATAAGTGACCCGTGTATTGGTCATTCCCGGCCGCCACCATTTTGCGGTGGGCGCGTTTTACGCGGCCATAAACGGGACCACTTACCTACATTATCGGTTTGCCACAAGTGGCTAATCAAACACGAACGATATGGTCGCACGTATTACCAGCCAGTGAGTCGCGGGAAGCAGGAAAACCGTTTTATGGGGTAAAACTTGGAGAAAGCAATTACGTATTTTTCTACCGACTTTCAAAAACAGGCGGTGACTGAGCTCGGTCATATACATATATATTATTTCCTATATTTGAACGTTTTACCTTAAAACTTAGGGTTCCGTACCTCAAAAGGACAATCATATCGTTGGCCACCTGTCTGACAAGACCATTTTTCTCGAGAACGCGTAGAGGTATTAAGTAAGTTGCAATTAACACTTCCACTAGTCTAGCGGGCGCCTACGCCGTAGGCGCTTTCCACTACATAGCGAAAAAACCACGGAATCAAATTACGAGCGTATACACTACATAATTCCGAAGAGTTATTTGTCCGAAAGCATATATTTTCCGAATTTCATAATTCCGAAAACCAAGTTCCGCTTAAGAATTTTTAATTTTTCAGAATAAATGCTAAACTAAAAACAATTGATATAATACTTTCTAAGTTTTTACGATAGCTAATTTACGATTAATTTAACCTAGAGTTAAATGTAGGTATGTATGTCCTAGGTTAAAAAGGCATCTAAATTTATATTTACCTCGACCATAAAAGCCATCTTCAATATAATCTTTATTTTCCTAGCTGCTACATTGCCATGGAAGCCATTATACATTTCTATGATGCTTTACGATCATGTTGAAGGTCGATTTAAACATTTTACTTTATGTGTCAAGGGTGGTTTTATTAAAAATATTTCTTGCCTTTCTTGCCGCATGGAAAGTGTACTTGGTAAAATGCATTCAGTGCTTGAATGTCAAGACTTACGTATTCCAGTCTAAAGATAGGCTGGAGACTGAACAGATGCCCTTGATAGAATACAGAAAGACTGTTGCTTCAAAGTATATGAAAGTGATTCATTATAGATCTATTTTAGAGGTTATTATATATTTTTGCGGCACTCTTTAGGAGAGGCCTACGTCCAGCAGTGGACGTCTTTCTACTGATATGTTAAAAAAAAGTCCAAGTCAAAGTGATTTATTCTTCAATTTAGGCACATTACATGCACCTATGAATGTCGATAAACTACCACCGGTTCGGAAAGAAAACCTCTGCCTCGAGAAGAACCGGCGTAAAAAACTCGGCGAGGTATTATTTTTTCAAAACAGTATACAATATATCATTTCAGTATCAGAGTATTATAAAGTTACATAATTTGTTGATGAGATATGATGATATAATTTTTAATGTAATCTGAGTTTAGTACGTACTTGTTGTTATTGTACCTACGGTCTAAACACCGTACATTTCGTAATGCTTACTTGTGACCCACTTTGGATCGTTATATCTTATAATATATCTTCAATAAATAAACAGTCATAAATATAGTTAGTGCACAATTAAACCGCGAACTAGTCTGAACTTTACTATGTACTTATACCGAAATAATTTATTTTCTATTCGATTCTAACATCAAGAGAAAGAATTACTAATTTTTTACTGTACTTTTATCTCTAGTGCAATTATCATCCTTCTAGCGTTATTCCCGGTTATGCCGCCCTAAAGGAGCCCGGGGTCCGCTTTGAGACCTAATCCCAAGATTTGGCATAGGCACTACTAGTTTCAGTTAGTCAGTGATAGTAGTTTATCTCTGGTGCAATATATTATGTACCTGTTATATCTTGAGTATATTTCTCCGCACTCCCTCTAACTATCTACAACTAAAAGTAGTAGTAGTAGTAGCGGCTACCTGGCTTCTACTGTAATGTTATTGTACAGAGTTCCTAAGAAAGAATGTTACAATATGAAGATGCTAAAAAATGAGATTAAGTGGATTGAGTTAGGTGGATTTAATCACAGTTTTGGAAAGTGACCCAGGAGACGTAAACTATGACTAAAACTAGTGACAGAAAAAAGTTGGATACAAAAATATTGTAATATGTCTTTATGCGCCGTTTAATTGTATAGTTTTGTATAATAAGATTTTATATAATAAGCAAGCAATTTTTATTTTGCTTTTATACACTGCATTTTATGGCAAAAAATAACAAAATTAGTGCATAGTGTGCAAATAAAGAGTATTTGTATTGTATTGTAAAAAACCTGATCTGATTGTGATCTAAAAAAACAAAACAAGCCAAAGGATTTCTAACTTTATTATTAATTAAAAGTAGGTAGATTAATTAGAAGCATTCTTATTTGTACGGTTAATAATTCCAACTGACCGTTTTCCATTTTTCAACTGCATTATTTAACTTAAACAAAGCAACCATTTTAATTAAGTACGTTAACTACCACTTAGAACGCGAGGGCATTCACATTAAATTTATTTGTATTACGGGTAATTAGGATTAGATTACCTTTAAATTCAACATTAGGGGGCTACAAATGAGAGAAATCTTTGGTAATTAATATAAATCACGTTTGTAACTTGCGTTAAGGAAGCAAAGGGTGGCTATCCACCAGGGCTGTGCGAGGTATAGCGGGGCGGTGTGTGAGGAAAAAACCGGACAAGTGCGAGTCGGACTCGCCCATTGGGGGTTCCGTACAAAATGACAAATGTATAGTTTTCAGAAGTTTCCCTGTACTTGTAGTATATATAAGCCGATATTACTTGCTAAATGTCATAGTTCTAGGTCAACGGGAAGTATCTACCCTATAAATTTTGATTCCCTCGAGAGTGTCGAAACATACTTTTTTTGCGGCATAAACGGTAGTGTCTTTTTAGGGTTCCGTAGCCAAAATGGCAAAAACGGAACCCTTATAGTTTCGTCATGTCCGTCTGTCCGTCTGTCCGTCTGTCCGTCTGTCCGTATGTCACAGGCATTTTACTCGAAAACTATAAGGTGTATTTGAATACAAATTTGAGGAAAGGTGTATTTTGTTAGCCGCTATATAGTTTTGTAATTAAAATGACAAAAAAAAAATCTTTAGGGGTGCACTCCATACGTAAAACTAAAGGTCAAAAAATTTTTTTTCATTGTGACCCCCCGTGTGGCACATCAATCGATAGGCCTTTCAAAATAAATATAAGGTTTCTTAGCATTTTTTTTGATTAAGTGAATAGAGCCGGAGATAATCGCCCCGAAAGTCACTAAAATTCTGTCCCCCCCCTCTAATTTTTGAACGGTGTATTTTAAAAATATGGAAAAATTCATGGACATGGGGCTTATTAATTTTATTCACCGAAAATTGTTTTGAACAAGATCGGTTCAGAGGTTTTCGAGATATTGCTGAAAAACTGCCTTCCTCAAAGAAAAGGACGTAAGTTCCGTAAAATTTCTGTGACGATACGACCTTTTTAATAGGCACGGAACCCTTCGTTTTGCGTGGTCCGACACGCACTTGGCCGGTTTTTTTTTTTTACGTTAACTTAGAAGTTTGATGTTTTCACAGCTTCAAGGGACTGTAGACTTGAGTATATGGTTTTAACTTCAACTGGATCCTCCACGCGTCCCCGAGATAAAGGGTCTTGACAGACACACAGAGAAAAAAGACAGACGGACAATAAAGTGATCTTATAAGGGTTGCGTTGTTTCCTTTTGAGGTACGGAATTCTAGGGTCACCAATAGGAAGAGATGCGTGATCGGGGCTAGCAATGCTATTGGTGGTTTTTTCCTCGCACATTGTTCCGCTACCTCGCACAGGTCTGGTGGATACTGACCCTTATAAAGGCCAAACACCGATTATTATGAATTTAACATCCGTTTGATCATGTTAAAATAAGATAAGATTTATTTGCAACCAAGTACTTAAAGCTATGATACATGGACCCTGCAAGGGTGTAGCAACAATCAGGTAACTTATTCTAGGTACACATTGTTCATTTAAAACTAGATAAATATCGATAGTGACATTTGTAACGAATATGACGGCAAACACATTCTTTGACATAAAGTAATTCATATGTGTTTGACAGCTTTCTATGGAATGACACCGGCAAACACAAAAAAAACCGAAGAGTTGTTTGTCCAGGAGAATAATTATTCGGAATTTTCACAATTCCGACCGTTTTGTTTCCAACGTGCCTGTCTGTTAATAAAGTACCTATTTTGTTACTCATCGAAACGTTATAGCGGTTATAAATGCTCACACGCGCCACTGGTGACCATAGGGCTGGCTCGTTCCTCGCTCAACGCATTGGCATTGCCATTCAGCGAGGAAATGCAGCCAGCCTTATGGGCACCCTACCAGCAAGTGGCATCGATTTAGGGGATATATGTAAATATAGTGTAGGCCCCATAGGTTAAGTTAGTTTTAGTAATTTTAGTAGTTAATTCTTTTTTTTTGTTATTTATTGTATACTATTTTTATCTTAATAAATATTTAGACCCTCAGCGGTTAGATACTTATCCCAAGAATTGATACAGCCGCAATCTGACTATCCAACCTAAAGGACGACTAGATTATATTGGGATTTTGGCAAAAATGCACTTTGGTATTTAAAACATGTGTTACTTGTTTTTAGGGTTCCGTACCCAAAGGGGACCCCGTTTGTCCGAAGACTTCGCTGTCCGTCCGTCCGTCTGTCTGTCTGTCTGTCTGTCTGTATGCCCGTCTGTCACCAGGCTGTATCTCATGAACCGTGACAGTTAGACAGTTGAAATTTTCACAGATGATGTATTTCTGTTACCGCTGTAACAACAAATACTAAAAACCAGAATATAATAAATATTTAAGGGAGCTCCCATACAACAAACGCGTTTTTTTTGCCGTTTTTATAGATAACGGTACGGAACTCTTCGTACGCGAGTCCGACTCGCACTTGGCCGGTTTTTATTATTAATATCATAATTTTGTTGCCGAAATAAAAGGTTGTCAAATAGAGTAATGATATATTTGCAGATTTAGAGGTACTGGCAAAATGAAGCATTTTGTTCATTATCACCATTATTTAAAAGCTAGGCTCTTGCCGGTGGAGGAACTGCCACTGATTTTTGTCCTCTGCCAGTCTCAATATTTTGTTACTCTTCTAAAAACAAAAACAGAGTACTTTGTGATAAAATCGTTACAAATATTGCGCAAAAAAATTAATCGTAGGATTTGCCGAAACTTAGTATGACAGGAAACACAATAATACCGAACGAAGATAAAAAATCACGGAAATTTAATGCCGCAATAATTCGTATCGCAAAATTATATCACATTGTTACACTAACGAGATTTGGGATCATTACGAGTTGTCGGGGAAAATATCTGGTAAATATTGATGGTAGATAAATAGGTTACTGCGATAATAACTTATCCCGCCTACATTTTAATCAGCATACAATATATACAATAGTATTTTATGCAATTGTTACAAAATGAGGGCTCTTAAAGTCGAGTACCATGTTAACTAAGTAAGGTACGAGAATTTAAGAGCTAATTGTGTAACTATTGTAGCTTTATCGCCTTACAGGTAGAATCCCATAGAGAAGCCATGTATACGGGTTTCACCGCAAGGGACGGAAAGGCTCCTACTCAGCTAAATTGAGAACCTGTTTTAAAGTTGCTAACAGCTTAACATAAACGACCTACTTAATTTGGGCGCGTAATCGTTTCTTTGCATCAAACTCATTTATCAAATGAGTAGTTTAGTTTATTTAGCTGGTGTTACAAATTTTTCTATTGAAGATTTCTCACGAAAATAACACTTTCATAAGTCTTTCGAGTCATCTATAACTGTATTATTTTTATGGTTAAGTAATCCATATTCAAACTTAACCATTCCTATCGATTCAAAACGTTCAGCAAAACAGCTTGGGTATCTTGACCGTAATTTCTCACCATCAGATGCCAGTCGCATTTACCATCGCTAACAAAGCGCTCTAATGACCTCTATTCAGCACGCGCAGATATTGCAGTGCTGTTTATGTTCCTCATCCTCCTTTCCGCATAATTGAGTACTTTCCTGGGTAAAAAAAATATTATAATTCTATTTAGTCCGTGAGTTAAATTATAGAAAAATCAAATGATGAAGATATATAGCCCTTTAAAGTTTCGCGTGACGTCACATTTTGCTAAAAAGTGTACCATAATAAGACGTCACGCGGAACTTTAACGGGATATATCTTCATCATTTTTTGTTTAATTCAGGAACATAAAAATACATGTCCAATATTTTTTGATAATCTGACGGACTAAATGTTTTTTTAGGAAAGTAGCCAATTGAATGTGTAAGAGAGAGATGCAATCAGTGTCAGAACAGAAAAAAATTACTATTATGACTCATTACATGAAGTTACCTCGAAATCTGCAATGAGTGCTTTGCTATGATCTTGGTGCCAAGATACATTACTTGGAGGTCATAACTTTAGACCAAAATTTCTCCGGATTAAAAAAAACATTAAAAAGTTAGACTCAAGGGGTTACTGCAGATGCTCTAAGGAAGCGTTCTTTTAAATATTTGCTCCTGTTACAGGGCCCACCCCGTATAGTTTTTTTTGTTACTTCAGTATTTTCAATTTTTTTTTTAAGTATTGCGTGTTCTACAGCTCACAGAGCCACTAGTATGTTTGTATGTATAAATCTTCCTTGGAACATTGCACGTAGAACCGATGGCCATTAGGGCGTAAAGGTTCTCGAGTGGCGATCACGTACCGGAAGGCGCGGCGTGGGTAGGCCTTCCACAAGGTGGACTGATGACCTGGTAAAGGTCGCGGGGGTCCGCTGGATGCGGGTGGCGCAGGACCGGTCACTTTGGCAATCTTTGGGGGAGCCTATGCCTATGTTCAGCAGTGGACGTCTTTCGGCTGATATGATGATGATAAATCTTCCTGTACAAACTTGGTATTGGATTTCATTCAGCACGGTCATGTCCCAAAACTGGCGATTCTCTAGCTGTTTGAAAACAATCCTGCATTAGGCTGCGGCAAGGCGGGTCAACATTCATCAAAGTCAGCGAAAGGAATCGTGATTCGAACAGTATTCATTAATAATATCCAATGATAAATAGGTACATATAGTCTACCGAATCGTGTTTGGAGTTGTACATACGTTGAAATGATAAATCGTATTTTATGAAATCATGCCGGTTTAGCCTAGTCGAAGATAGACATTCTAGGTTCCAATCCCGGTAAGGGCATTTATTTGTGTGATGACCACGAATATTTGTTCTTGAGTCATGGTTGTTTTCTATGTATCCAAGTATGTACCTATTCATATATACTGGATGTCCCAAAACTTTGCCACACGAAGGGAAAGTACCTTAAATATTGAAGATAGGAAATTTTACAGAAAGAAGACTTCATTTTATCCCATAACTTTTTTCCCCATACAATAAGTAATAAAAAAAATGTCATAGTTTTCCTTTAGATAAGATGCTGTGTTATTCTAGAAGGGAAGTCTTCTTTCAGTAAAATTTCCTATCTTCAACATTTAAGATACTTTCCCTCCGTGTGGCAAAGTTTTGGGACACCCTATGTAAGCATGTTTATCGTCATCTAGTACCCATAGTAAAAGCTTTGCTTAGTTTGGGGCTAGGTCGATATGTGTAAGATCGTCTGCAAATATTTATATTTATTTGTTTTTATAATATATGCTAAAAAAATAAAGCCTTACGTTCTTGAGACACTTTCTACACCTACAAATTGTGATGTCATTACTTTATTAAATTATTTGCGTGCTAAGTAAATTAATTTAGTGTAAAAGCCTCGAACTGTTAAAGTGCTGTTGCGTGCCTGTTATTGGTTCATAAATATGGTCTATGTCTATATATATAAACAAGAGAAGCAAAATAGATAGCTTTGTATATATATATATATTTGGTATGTTGTTTTTGTTATGTCTAATAGGCAAGACGTTTCCAGGAGAGTTTCTGAGTAGTTCTGGGACTACATTCTCATCTATTATCATTATGCGAGTTAATCTTTCAGGATTATATGTTTTATTTATTAGTACATAAACAAGAGAATCAAAATAGATATATTTTGCTTCTCTTGTTTATGTACTAATAAAATTAAATAAATAGATAAATAAAACATATAATCCTGAAAGATTAACTCGCATAATGATAATAGATGAGAATGTAGTCCCAGAACTACGCAGAAACTCTCCTGGAAACGTCTTGCCTATTAGACATAACAAAAACAACATACCAAATAATCACACACCCTTTACTTCGAACAAGGCACCGACCTTGAACAGGACAATTGCCAAAAACACTACAGAAGAAGAAGGTATTACGAACGTATCATTTGTTCAATATTGTTCCCTTTCCTATAGGAGATAATCTAATACAGAAGTAATCCTACGAGAATCGGCCTTCGGTTAACATGATAAGCCGTAGTTTGCGATTCATTGAACTTGTGCTTGAAATGTCGATGTACTGAAATACTGTTATAAGTTGCACACATTTTGGTGTGTTTGGAACACTATGGTAAAAACAATAATATAACCTTGGCTGTCACATTCAGTCATTAATTAATCAATTAACTTTTCTAATCGATATGTTATATAACACTTAAAAGTGCTTGCCAGTTTAAAGTGGTTATGCTCAGAGCCGGATTCGAACCAACTGAGCTATTGGAACAATCTGTCTTGGCCACTAAATACCTCAATCTTCCCTCTTACAACGTCTTAGGGAGGCGTATAGAGACATCTATCTTGGAAGCCGTCAGGAAGCCTGAGTCTTCTATATTCTTGATATATTGACAAAAGTAAACGAAACGTCCAATATGGCAGAAATAGGTAAATTTACGTCATGTTAGTCTCACAGTGGCCCGAGAGGTCAACCGTCAAATACTTGGCAACCCGGTGCCGCCATAATGACAACGGTCAGCGTTACAATTCCAATTATGTGTTTCAGTTCTACAAAAGCATTTTGTCAATTCATTGATCAATAACGAAACTATATGTAATACTTTTGAAGTCGGCAAAAAATCATGTTAACTGTTTTAATAATTAACCTACTGTTATTTAATTAATACTCTTCTGCTTTTAGTTTGCTTAGTAGTAATTAGTGAAACATTAAATACAATTTAATATTAGTATAGGTATAATTAAAATTCGAATTCAGTAAAAGCAAGCTGTTATAATAACGATTATAAAGTTGTCTAAGTGCCCAAGTTTTCGATCTGATCTAATACCAGAATTATAGATGTTTTTTTTAAATGTTACTGACTGTAATATAGTTAACCAGATGCTGAAAAGATTTCCAGAAATTTTGTAACAGTTGTTGTTAGGCTTAACAAGATAAACACTAAGTTACCTACATAAATATTTATTGCCTTGTACCCAATGGATTACATTTTCCCTGCCGCGGTGCGGCTTAATAATCTGGGCCTGGCCTGGGTGGCTGGGTATTCCATGGGCAATATATAAAATAGAAATACATTTATTTGTGACCCACACAAAACGAAAACAGAAACAAGTAGATAATGAAATGGTGCCAACTCAGCATGTAGGCTTACTACTGTAGCAATGTAATTTTAAAATTTTATAATACACTGATACTGAAATGATATATTGTATACGGTTTTGAAAAAATGACCCCTCGCCGAGTATTTTACGCCGGTTCTTCTCGAGACAGAGGTTTTCTTTCTGAACCGGTGGTAGTTTATCGACATTCATAGGTGCATGTAATATGCCTAAATTGAAGAATTTGACTTTGACTTTGTAGGCGATAACCAGCACTGCTCTATGGTATTTGACAGAAAGGGACATATTCCCACTTTCACTCGTCAAGACACTTGACTTGTGGGGTAAGGGCGGCGGGAGCTCCACAAGGCGCTTGGCAAACGGCTAACGGAGGCAACAGGTGACAATCGCGCGGGCAGCTTTCTCGCGCAAAGAATTATTAGCGCCATCCAGCTTGGGAATACTGCCTGCATGATGGGCAGGGCACCATACCAAGGGGTCCTAATTTTGATAGTAATTTTTAATGTTTACTTTTATATCTTTTCGTTCTTCATGTTTTCGTAGTCGTTTAAGAGTTATTGATAGTAAATTAATACAATATCGTACTTGACATTTCTGTGTCTTTCAATGTAACAGACATCAAAGTGGATATGACTCCGTCCTCCGTCTGTCAAACATTGCTGGTGGAATACTGGCCCTTGTGACATTAACAATAATTTAATAATTCGCGTGACTATTATATTATTATGAATGTGGCCGATATTCCTTCCGCAATATTTGACATGTGGAAAGATGTTTTATTTATTTTGTAAATAAAGAAAAAGTTATTTACTTATTCTTATTTTTTTTTTGTTTTCCTGCGCCGAATAGGGTACTTTTTACCCGACTGCGCGACGCAAAGGAGGGTAATGTGTTTATTTACTACATAAGTAGTATAATAGGACCAAAAAAATCTGTGAGGTTTTTTTTTTATTACAGCCTGGTTCCTCACTGGATCCCCTATTATCTTAGCAATGTTCCTTTTTCAACCCAATTCAATTGTTTTAAGTGTGTTAATTAAAATCAAGATTATCATTATTTATAACTTACACAATTAATCATTGGTCGTGGGTGTAGAATTGTGTGGCTTGTCTATGTGTGGCTATTTTATCGACTGGTCTGAATCTAAATTAATTTAAGACACTAGTGAATAATATGGTATTGCTACACTGCACACTCGTCCATTAAATCTGGGTAGCTGTTTACAAAAACTAACTTAGCTTACGCATAAACAACATACAAAGATTACTTTTATACAATAAAATGCCTTGAAATCTTCCTTTTAAACTCGGCTTAGCACACAATACGGTACTTTGAATTCTGAGGATTATTAAGGTTCATATTATGTCTTTGTGGACGATAATCGTTCATAGAACGATTCAGTTCGAGCGGCTACAAGACTCGCCGCTATGGACGAAGATATATATACATTTTTGCACTTTATTCCATTGTAATAAGGTGAGATATGTATATAGAGCTATAACCACGAAACTTGAATTCAGAAGAACTTAAAGTACCTACTCAAGCGACAGAGAGATAAGTAGACGAACTTCGAGATTCGATCTTCGTGGTACCAATGGTGTAGTCGATGGAGAGGGTTTCACTAAATTGCGGCGAATTCAATTGAAAAAGCACAAAGTCATCGAAGATTTTTTTTTTTTTTAGATAAGTATATGTAATACTACCTGCCCAATTATCGAGAACCTAGGTAGATGCGCGGTTAAAATGATAGCCTATGTCCATACAGTGTTTATTTTATATACAGTTAAAAGTTGTTTTTAATTTTGATGAGTGGTTGTGAGTTGAGAAACTAAGTATTTAAATTCATCACCTTCCTCTGCCGTTACATTGTTGAAAGAAAACGCCCCAGAATGTAATACAAACCTTAATTTTGAACACGTTAGTTTCTCAGATGTATTAAAGGCGTTTAAATCAATTAATGTCAAAAAAACTTGTGACCTCTGGGGAGTTTCTGTTCATACAATCAAATCCATTATAGAAATCATAGCGCCTGAGTTGGCAGTTATATTTAACAACAGTGTCGATTGCGGTGAGTTTCCTGATCTAATGAAACATAGTAAAATCACTCCGTTATTTAAATCAGGTAGCACTACTGACCCCACTAACTTCAGACCAATATCTGTGCTCCCAACATTTAGCAAAATTTTTGAAAAATTAGTTCTGTCGCAATTAATAAAACATTTTAATATAAACAATTTGATGCATAACATGCAATTTGGATTTACCCGGGGTCGCTCGACAACCGACGCTGGTGTCGAGCTAATTAAAAACATTTTCGATGCCTGGGAGGAATCACGAGATGCTTTAGGTATCTTCTGTGATTTATCCAAGGCTTTCGACTGCGTTTGTCATGAAACATTGATCAGGAAACTCGACTACTATGGAGTCAGAGGATCAGCACTGAATTTACTTAAGTCTTACTTACATGGTAGAATACAAAGGGTCGAAGTTAATGGACAGCGATCACCGGGGTCATTGGTCTCGATGGGTGTACCGCAGGGATCAATATTGGGGCCTTTCTTGTTCCTTATCTACATAAATGACTTGCCATACCTCGTAAAGACCCACCATGATATAGTATTGTTTGCAGATGACACCTCACTTATTTTCAAACTCATAAGACAGCAACAAACTTGCAATGATGTAAACAATGCTATTTCTAAAGTAGTAAATTGGTTTAATGTTAATAATTTATTGTTAAATGAGAAAAAGACTAAATGTATTAAATTTGTCACGAATCACGTTAAGCACGAGCAAGGGAGTGTCTTTGTGAAGGATGAGGAATTGGAACTAGTTGATAGTACAGTTTTTCTTGGTTTAACGCTAGATTCTAAGCTCCAATGGGGTCCCCATATTGCTAATCTCTCGAATAGACTGAGTTCTGCAGCATTTGCAGTGAGCAAGATCCGTCAATTAACAGACGTGAAAACAGCTCGATTAGTATATTTCAGCTACTTCCATAGCATTATGTCATATGGTATTTTATTGTGGGGCAGTGCTTCAGAGATTCATTCGATTTTTGTTTTGCAGAAACGGGCTATTCGGGCGATATATAAATTGAACCATAGAGACTCACTTAGAGATAAGTTTAAAAATATTAATATAATGACATTACATTGTCAATATATCTATGAAAACCTTCTGTATGTACATAAAAACATTGCCAATTTTAGGAAAAACTGTGACATACATAATATTAATACTAGAAATAAGCATAAGCTCGCGGTGCCCATCACTCGGCTCCAAAAAATTAAAAAATCATTCATGGGTAATTGTGTAAGGTTTTATAACAAACTTCCAGGAAACTTAACTGAGTTATCTTTTAATAAATTCAAGAACTATGTGAAGCGTAAACTTATCTCGAAAGCTTATTATAGCACACAAGACTACATGAATGATAAAACTCCATGGAACTAATTTTGACTGAATTTTTAATCTATTATTTTCGTAATATTTTGTTTTTTGACATTAGATTGTTTTTCTAGAAATGTTCTACTAGTATTTTTTATACAATTTTTTATCATATATATTTTATTCTTTATGTTTAAAAATTACTCTAAAAAATTAACTGACGATTTGAAAGTGCTTGTTACTAGGCCTACTTGAATAAAGATCATTTTGAGTTTGAGTTTGAGTTTGAGTTTGTGGACAAACTATCTTACAGGCTTTACCTCTTTTTTTTAGGGTTCTGTAGTCAACAAGGAACCCTTATGGTTTCGTCATGTCCGTCTGTCCGTCTGCGGCTTAGCTCAGTGACCCTTAACTAGAAAGCTCTAATTCGGCATGGGTATATAAATCAATCGCGCCGATACAATGGTAGGTAGTATAAAAAATCTTTTAAAAAAACTTTCTTTCTTCTTCTACACGTAAAGTGGAGATGTAATTTTTTTTCTCGTTAAACCCATGGTGTGGGTATCGTTGCGTAGCTTGTGCAAAACTATTATGGGTATTTAAAAACCATTTTTCAACTCAGTGACTCAGTCGGCTTTAAAGATGTAACAAAGACAGACAGGCAACTTCGGAACCCTACACTGCGCGTGGCGCGACACGCACTTGGTCGGTTATTTTTAATATTAGTATAGAGCATAACTTCTGTTATAAGCATTTTACCATAACAACCCATACCAATATTGGCTTGCACAAGACTTACATTCCTGAAACAAGCTTCAGGGCCTCGATTCTAGTTCCCTTGGATATCGCTTCTTAATCATTCTGATTTTGAAAACATAGGCATCAAAGTGGGAGTATACTGATTACATTACCATTAAAATACCAAGAGCTAGAAAATTTAATAATCTTGCAAATGTTAACAGATTTGTATTTTCTTGTCGATTTTTATTATCGTCAGAATTGGATAAAAGTGGTTAGGTTGGAAGAGTTCGTGATTCTGTGCAATATAAATATAATAGCCTAATGGTACGTATTAGGCTTAATTATGGTACAAATGATGTACTACGATTTCCCTGAATAAGGAGAATCCCATATGTTTTGTTACCTAATACCTAATGGAATAAAATTATAGATCATCGTATATTTTATCCAAGTACTTAAATAACATAAGTATTATGTCTCAAGTAATACAAATCCGCATGAAAAAGGCTCAAAAAACTGTAAGCGGGTGGCGCAGCGCGTTAACTTGTTTGTTATAAGGAAAATTTATTCCAAAATGTCTCCATTAAGCAAAGTTGACTTCGCGAGGTCGCTTTTTACATATTTTCCCTTTGTCGACGCGAAGTACGAGACGTGAAGCGATTTTTATTAAAATCACAAGAATGTTAGCGGGATTACTGCCCTTTTTATTAAAATGCGTACTTAGCTAAGAATATATTACTTATGTATAGTCAAGTCCGACCGGACCGGTCCGGACGGGTCCGGTGTTTGACGACCGGTTAGCCTAGTGGGTAGTGACGCTGCCTACGAAGAAGAAAATATTTGTGTGATTGTCATGAATATTTGTTTCCGAGTCTTGGATGTTTTCTATGTATTTAAGAATATTATCTATTATATATATATCGTCATCTAGTACCTATAACACAAGCTTTATTGAGCTTACTATAGGCCTAGGTCGATTTATGTAAGAATGTCCCCTAATATTTATTTGTTTAAGTGTATAAATATGTCCCATCGCTCTTATTTCAGTGGATTAGGTTTCTGTACATGTAGTTATGAGTTGACTGTACCTAGGGGAGTTAACTAACAGTAATGAGATGATGATGTAGTTGAGATTAGTTGGCGAATATATTCGTTAAATTATGATTATATAAATACATATGAATATGTATAAATATAATTGCTTCCAGTTTAACGTATAATTTTATTTTTTCTAAAATCCTTTTACTACGCCAAAAGTTTCAGTGCAACCAAAAGGCTACAGTCATCATCATCATCATCATATCAGCCGAAAGACGTCCACTGCTGGACATAGGCCTCCCCCAGAGAGCGCCAAATTGACCGGTCCTGCGCCACCCGCATCCAGCGGACTCCCAAAGGCTACAGTATAAGGCCCATATTCATAAACATGAATGAAACCCGTTTCAGCTAAAATGCCATTAAATTTCTTTTTTTTTTCACATGTCACTTTGATTTAGTTTTTTGAGAAAGAGACAAAATACTCTTTAGTTAACAGTGGCTTGTTATGTTTTATGAATAAGGTGGTAACTTATAATTGTCAGTCTGAGGGCCGCAGGTGATGGGAGGGATGAGGATAAGAAAGGAGGATGGAGTGGATGGAAACAGCAGGTACCAAGAGCAGGAAGAATTTAATATTAAAGATAAGGCATCTGTAACAAACAGACGCTATGATTAGCCTACCATATATAAACCATATAATACCAGAAAAACGTTATTTAATTTATTCAATTTATAGTTTGAAATCACGAAAAGTTTTTGGGCCAAAATTTCTGCCGGTGAGTGTATCTATAAGAACTAAATAAGCTATGGACTATTTTTGAAAGTTTTAAAATATATTATAACCAACAGTTGAAATTTATGGGTTCTGGATCGAAATGAGCCGTCAGGAAAAAGCTGCGCATTGTCACGTGGAATTCGAATTGGTATTTCAAATTTGATATTTTGAATAATGTTCAGCCAGAAAGTTTGTGTATAACGTTTCGATACATGCATCGTTACAATAGCTGTAGGCTTATCCCATAAAAACTGAACTGATGGATACATGTTGGACTTTAAGAACGCAACCTTCTTATTAGGCTTGTTAACTTAGCAAACATATGTGACATGTTTGTTAACTTCAATACATAGAATACGTTTGTGCTTTACGTTCACGTTTTATTTCAACTCTTAAATTTTTTATCATTAAATTTATCAATAAAGCAGTACCGATTAATAGTGAAAAAAACCTTTCCCACAGAACAGATAAAATTCATTCTAGTGTCAATGTTAAGTATATTACCTACAGCGATGATTGATTTCAACCTTCAAACGTCCAAATTAATTACCTTGGAACAGGCTTACTGGGCGAGCTCTATTATGCCTCAATTTGGGTATTTTAAATATCGATTTCAGCTTAATTGGGCACTTGTAATTAAACCAATTTACTGAGGTATTTGTACCGTTTTATTGTTTACAATTGATAGAACCGTAAAGTTTTACCATTTCTGTAATGTTGCATTTTTATTAGGGTATTATTTGTCAAGGTATTTAAATGATTCCCCTAACAACTGTTATAAATTCCAGCATGGTGCTTAGCAATATTGTTACGAACTTCTTCTTGCCGACCAAACACGCACATGCAACAAACATTAATATAGAATATCCCCCAACAGTATTTAAACTCACGTTTTAATTTTCTCGAGGAAACACCTGCGTTCGAGTTATGATCGTACAATATAACTATTACAGTGACAAGCGCACATATCAATGAAAACTTCATTATAGGTTTTTCATCTCTCTTGTTTGAAAAGTAAACTAATCGTTAGACCTTCAATGTTTACGATCCTTGAACTTAATACCAGCTCTTGAAAATACAGTTTCCTGAGTAACTTATTTATGAGGTACCTATTAATCCTTAATTACGAAGTTCGTTGCCGGCTCTCATTTTCCTGTTTCCTCAAATGTTACCGATCTCAAAGCCACAACCTAGTTCTCGAGATAATTTGTTGATTCGGGATCGACATGTTACAACTCCATAATCACTTCAACGTCGTCGTGTATTTGATGTTCCGGGGACAAAAAACAAGCTTTAATTAACGGTAGAAAAGTAAGAGGGATAATAATTAAGAAAGGTTTCCTAAGAATCTTTATTTGATATCATTAGATAAATAGTATTATAGATATTATAGATAGGAAAAGTAGTCCTAACGCCCCACAAATTACAAAAGAATGGCATATACGACCATATAATTATCTGCTTCTGTGAAATGCTTAGGGCGTTAAAGACACCCAAAGCAGTTTTTTGTGAAATAGCGGCGTATATTTCAATTTGTTCGAATTTCAATTTGCTGTTAATTAAAAAGTTTGACGTCTTTTCATCATCGTCTTTTCATCAATTATATCAATCGATAATTAGAGTAAAGCAAAATATACCAAAAAAACATTATATCAAACGTTACATTATATTTAGTAACTTTATGTCAATTAATTGTATATCAAGTGTATGTTAGTTTTTTGACATTATATGAAATATTACGAACCCCTGATTAATAAAAATAATGATACAATTGATAATTTGTATGATTATTTTTATTAATCACCTCAAGCGCATGTAGCGCTTGACGTGATTAATAAAAATAATCTTTATGCCTATATTTTTATTTAGTTACCTAATCTTAATTCATAAATGTTTCATAAGAAGCTTTAATAGATAGGTACCTAACCTAGTAGGTACACTACTCACCTAGGGCGGTAAAAAAAGATGGCCCAGATCGCAGGTAGGTATATCCCGAAGGCTAGAGCAATAAATACGATCTTGGTATTTCTCTATTACCGCCCGTGTCTGTCCAAAATGTTACTGCCGCCTCCGCCCGAAGTCGTGGCCGAGCCCTAAGGCAGACATTAATTCACAATGACGCTTATTGCAAACGTGATTAATCGAATTATCTTTGATACGTCATCCTCAATTAATTATTCAGATAGATGTAGGTCACGAATAACTGCGATAATAGTATAGCCATAATAATACTAAGTACCCTACGTCTGTCAACACAACGAAACACGTCACCAGTTGTGACAATTATTAATCGTGCCAATTTTAATAAAGGATGGTCGGTAACGTGCTTGGTGACTCCGTGGGAGGTGCAGGCGTCCATAGGCCAAGATATTTTACAGATCGTATTACTGGTTCGCTACCTTCGTGGTTTAAAAGCACTCTCGCTGACTTTGACCGATGTGATGCTTCAACAGGTGCAGAAAGGTGGCTTAGGGTGAATATCCACCAGCTATGTGTGAAGATTTGACACCTAGCATGATTGGCATCTCGTGAAATATTTGAGAATAGAGCTTCGCACATCTCTGGTCGATATTCACTCTAAGGACCTAAAGATGGATGCTTAAAAGCACGTTCGACTCAAGTCGACTCTCCATACAAACGTAGCTTGGTTCTCATTTTTAAATGGCATACTGGCATAACATGAAACTTGTGACGTGATAACGTCTTATAAACCGATGAACGCCGACTGCACGCACGAAAAAGTGTGCCTCATTGTCCCGTTCCGTTGGCTGACATATCAACGCTACAACCCAAACCGCTGCCAAAGAACCCCGTACCAAAAGTATGGAAAATGTGGTTTCAGTTAAATATTCTGAGATTTTGATATAATATAGATTTTAACGTCCTGAACAAAAGTCTCTATGGGGGCTACCACTGTTTCCGAGTCCCTTTCAGAGTTACGACTGATTTTGTACCCTCAAGGAAATCGACTGTAGTACCAATTCGCACCTTGTCACTGTGACAGTAATATCAGTAATATGACACCTCCAGCGTCTTTTTCAAGTGCAAAATAAATCGTTTCATAAATATTTTACGAAGTTCTTATTACAACGACACACAGATCATTGGAACATATTTTTATGCATTTTAATGCACCCATATTTTTACAGTACTGTACCAGACAAAACAAACTATTAATAACGGGTAAAATGAAAGAAAAATAGTGTTACTCGTTAAATCTTATCTACATATATTGACATATTTTCATAGATACACATGTACTCGTACACTTTTAAACTCGGTTTATTAAGGGTTCATTTCTGTTCGCACAGTCAAGTATGTGGTTTTATAACCAGTGCAGCAGTGGTGCAGTACTTGGGTATTTCACGTTTTCTTGATGTCGTACATAACCAAGGTACCATACGATACTGGCAACATGAGCACAACAACCGATAGTTCTGGCCCGGGTTTTGCATTTACAGTATCTAATAGGCCAAGATAGGCTCTTCTTCCGGAATTTCGTTTTGGAACGCTATCCATAATTGATGTAGCATTTCGAAAATGGGAGCGTATTCTCATACGTATCAGGCCGTGCTCATTTAGTTCATCAAACTCAAATACAATATTATCATCCATATCCATTTTGTCCTGTATTTAAGCAGGGCTTAAATTAATTTGGTAAATACCAGTAGTCAATCGCTTCAAATACGCCATGTCAAGCCTAGGAAAATGCGGAAAATGATTTTCATTAAGAAGGTTTCAATTAGCACTACGTCTAGTTAGATTAACGTCCGGTCCAGATCGCGCAAGACTTTTGGCAGTCGGAGCCAGAGAGGCCGGTCACTGGCTACATGCCCATCCCTCTCCAAATACAGGTACCTTCCTGGATCTAACCTCCCTTCGTCTGGCGACTGGTCTGCGGCTTGGGGTCACGGTATGCTCTCCACACATAAGCCCTTGTGGCACGGACGTACGCCGACTGGGCTACCACGGACTTTGTTGTCAAAAAAGTGCAGGCCGCTTTTCAAGACATTTAATGACTTAATCCGACGGTCTCTTGCCAGCATCAATGTGCCTGCTCTTCTTGAGCCGCCTGGCATTGTCAGAGATGATGGCAAGAGACCTGATGATGTGTCTCTGGTTCCGTGGAGGTTGGGACGGATGCTTGTGTGGGACGCTACATGTGTAGACACACTGGCACCGTCTCACCTCCAACGGACTACATACTTCCAAAGCGGGTGCAGCGGCGGAAAACGCCGAAAATCTGAAATGTAATAAATATAGAGGCCTCGGCAGAGAGTACGACTTTGTACCCTTTGGCGTCGAGACCCTCGGTCCATGGGGTCCCAGTGCTCATAAGTTACTTGCAGAAATCGCGAAACGTCTGGTCGATTTAACTTGTGACCGAAGAGCTGGCGGCTTTCTCGCGCAACGCATCAGCATTGCAATTCAGCGAGGAAATGCCGCCAGCATCCTCGGTACAATGCCTCAAGGGCCTTTTTAGGGTTCCGTAGCCAAAATGGCAAAAACGGAACCCTTATAGTTTCGTCATGTCCGTCTGTCCGTCTGTCCGTCTGTCCGTCTGTCCGTCTGTCCGTCTGTCCGTCTGTCCGTCTGTCCGTATGTCACAGGCATTTTACTCGAAAACTATAAGATGTATTTGAATAAAATTTTGAGGATAGGTGTATTTTGTTAGCCGCTACAAAGTTTTGTAATTAAAATTACTAAAAAAAATTTTTTTAGGAGTGTACTCCATACATAAAACTAAAAGTCAAAATTTTTTTTTTCATCGTGAGCCCACGTGTGGCACATGAATCGATAGGCCTTTCAAAATAAATATAAGGTTTCTAGGGAATTTTTTTGATTAAGTGAATACAGTCAAAGATAATCGCCCCGAAAGTCACTAAAATTCTGTCCCCCCCCCCCTCTAATTTTTGAACGGTGTATTTTAAAAATATGAAAAAATTCATGGACACAGCGCTTATTAAGTTCATTCACCGAAAATTGTTTTGAACAAGATCGGATGAAAGGTTTCCGAGATATTGCTGAAAAACTGCCTTCCTCAAAGAAAAGGACGTAAGTGCCGTAAGATTTCTATGACGATACGACCTTTTTACTAGGCACGGAACCCTTCGTTTTGCGTGGTCCGACACGCACTTGGCCGGTTTTTTAGATTTAACTTAGTTTTATTTTAATTTAGTTAACGTTAATCATCATCTTGTATTAACTTTAGAAAATAAATGATTATCTATACATATAATAAAGCTGAAGAGGGTCGAAAGTGTGTACATGGAAGATAAACGAAAAAAAATTGGCTGGGGATACTTAGAATTGATAACAGAACACGTTCCAACAGTTTTTAGAATTTTTGTCTGTTTATCTGTTTATCTGTTTATCTGTTTATCTGTTTATCTGTTTGTCTGTTTATTTGTCAGAGTATCACGTGGAAACGGCTGAACGGATTTTGATGCAAACTTTACTAATCTGTCGAGAGAATCCCCGGATAGGTTTTAAGCTACAAAAATCTTAAAGATTAGGTTTCAAAGGGGGTAGAAAATGGGGTTGAACTTTGTATGGGAACTCCTTGAATGTACGAGCTACAGACTTGAAAATTGCTAACCATAAACTTGACTGGAAAGTAAAAACGACCCCATTCAAACTTTTAGCAATGTATAGATAAAACGTGAAAAATATGGGATGAAAATAGGTTCTGAGGCGACTAGAAACTATATAATGTTGCAAGAGCGGGGTTATAACAGTATCATTACCATGGTAACATGTCGTCAATATATTCGAAAATTCATCGTGTTCTTACAACTGATAGTTAGTCCAGTGGTTTGACCCATAGCTTACGGAGTCGGTGTCCCCGAGTTCAAACCCAGCAGCATGCACTTTTTGTAGTTTTAATTTTTTTGTGTCTGCGTTTTTGAAAATGTATATTTTTCAAAAAACGCAGAGAAGCTTAGTGAATAGAGGATTTTGATGCAACTTTTACTTAATCGGTCGAGAAAATCCCTGGCCAGGTCATAGGCTGTAAAAAAGATAAAAATTTGTTCAAAGGGGGTAAAAAATGGGGCAAAACTTTGTATGGGAACTCCTCAAATCCATGAGCTTTAGACTTGAAAATTGATAAACATACACTTGACTGGAAAGTAAAAAGAACTCCATTCAAACATTATAAAAAAATATAGATAAAACGTGAAAAACCACGGGATGAAAATGAGTGCTAGATGGCTAAAGATATCTCAACCGATAGTAGCTGTTAGACATTAGAAACCTAATTATTTTGGAAACTCAGTCGCTGACAACGTCGCTGTTAATATTGAAATCCAGCAACCTTGATCTTCGTCTTCCTATATAATTGCTATGAATTCAGAGGTCATCTAAAGATGTATGATAGGTTGAGTTTAATACTTACGTCGAATTAGCATAGTTCACCAACGTCAAGAGACGTGGGTATAAAATTTGGAAACAACGGCATTCCGCGGAGAATTAAGTAGGTACCATTTTTTTATGTATAAAACTTCAGCGTTTGTGACATTCAGAAATATTATTATGAATACTCGGGTATAGTGAGCGTCCGCATGAGCTAGCTCTCGGGCCTTCGGCCCTCGGGCTCGCATAGAAGCGATGTATTGGGCCTTTCATTCATACGAAAAGCTCGGCCTTCAGGCTCGCTTGCCTCGCCACTCACCTTCGGGACTTTGGAACTCAGATTTCGTTTTCAAGACACTTGGAGATAGTGTGCGTCAGTCATCGGGCTCGCATAGGAAGCGCTCTCTTAAACGGTTCTTTGGGCCTATCATTCCAACGAAAAGCTCGGCCTTTGGTTTCGCTTGCCTCGCCGCTCTTCTTCTGACTTCTCTCGCTCGGGACTTTTGTCTCCGGTTTCGCTTGCAAGACACCTGGGTTTAGTTAGTGTTCGTGAAGGCTCGCCCTTGGGCCTTCGGCCCTCGGGCTCGCATAGAGAGCGCTCTCTGAAGGGTTGGTTTGGTTGGGCCTTTCATTCATACGAAAATCTCGGCCTTCGGGCTCGCTTGCCTCACCCCTCAACTTTGGGACTTAAGGCTCATGTTTCGCTTGCAAGACACCTGTGGATAGTAAGTATCCATGGAGTCTCGCCCTCGGGCCTTCGATGCTCTGGCTCGCATATGGAGCGCTATCTATAAGGGTACGTTGGGCCTTTCATTCCTACGAAAAGCTCAGCCTTCGGCCTCGCTTGCCTCCCCGTTTACCTTCAGGACTTTGGCTCTCAGGGGTAGTTTGACAAGACACCCGGAGATATAGAGTATCTTTGGGGTCTCGCCCTCGGTCCATTTGTTTCAATTATGAAATCTTATATTTAAATTCCGGTTTTGGTAATTTTTCTTCTACTTAGGTACTTCGTTTGCAATAAAGATTAAGTAAATCAATATAACTAAATATTATTGACGACAAAGTTTATGAGGATTTGAACTGTTACACGCATAATTTATAGAAATGAAATCGTAATAATCTAATTTATCAGTGTAGTAGGTATCGTATGGTGAAACATAAGAATATCATGTCATCCATAATTTATACGCGTACGAAGTCGCGGGCAGAAGCTAGTTGTTTAAATAAATCGTTGGTAATTGCTTCTAATTAATGATCTGATATCTGATACAAAATCAGTCGTAACTCTGAAAGGGACTCGGCAACAGTGGTAGCTCCCATAGAGACTTTTGTTCAGGACGTTAAAATCTATATTATATCAAAATCTCAGAATATTTAACTGAAACCACATTTTCCATACTTTTGGTACGGGGTTCTTTGGCACGTAGGTTCCTTATAAGGTCTAGGGGTGCACTGCACTAATAAGGATTTTTCAAAATTCACCCTTTAAGGGGGTGAAATGGTGGTCCAAAGTTTGTATGGGGAAACAAGCTTAGATCGACTATTTTATTCGAAACTTCACAGGAGTATTCCTAACGATAAATCAGTAAATACGTGTTATGCAATTTTACATCAATGTTTTCTTATGACGTTAACACGTAAAATTATCGTCCGTAAACCGACTTTACAGACAACCATTTTTATACACCATGGTATTCGCCATATCTAGGTCAGAAACTAGTTTCTGTAGCTATAAATTATAATAGAACAAAAATTAAGCGATTAGAGACTTTGTAAGAAAAACGTTCTACTCGCTCAATTATTTTTCTATTTTAATTCCTAGTAACAGAAACTGGTTTTCGACCTTGCTTGGCGGATCCCGTTTCGTATACAAAGTGTCATGTTATTTTAGCATGATGTCGTTTTAAAATGAGAACCGAACTGCATTTGTTTTAACTAGCTTAATTCAATTGGCAATAATAATTACCTGTGTGATTTTACAACAATTGACTTAGTATTTCTCTATAACTAACGAACTGCATGATGGAATCCTCCAATTCCATTGTCATCTCATGTGTGTTGCTAAAAACAAAATGTTGAAACGCCCAGCCCAAATGTATCCAATATCATTGGGAATCCCTGAAGGCTGTAACACGGAAATGCGAGGTACAAGGTCGGGCTGCGCGGGACCTGACCTACGGGTCAAGATCAAATGGAGCGCGCGTGCGCGGGCCGCATTCATATCGACTCTCAATGGACGAATTGCAAATGGCGTCATCGATGGCGTGGTCAGCGGGCGTAGCATGGTTGCCATTTTATCACTTATCGCCGTGGATCCGTCACGTTCTGACAAGTATGCGAGTGCGAGAGTGACGGACGTCTTATCCACAACGATAAGTGATAATACGGGCAATACGGTAACCATGCTACGCCCGCAGGTCGAGACATACGATACGCGTGTACATACATACCTACAGATAGGGACATCAACAGCCTATGGGAAAACACCGATGTCTGAAAATACAACTATCCGAAAGCATCATTACTCCGAAATTTCTAAATTCAGAAGGCTTTGCGATAAACGAAGATGTTGACGCAGATGGTTTATTAGTTTACATGTTAAGTCAGGTTAGTATTATGTCCGGAAAATTAAAAAAAAAATCTTTAGCGGAACATGACTTCGGAATTATGAGATTCGGCAAAAATATGCTTTAGGACAAATTACGGTATTTATCTGAAAGTGATTGTTAAACTTAGCATAAGTATAATTGTATTTAATAATTTACTCAAAACAATTACACCGTATTACAGTGAGGCACCAAGGCACAGTGAAATGCATACAATGTTATTTAATTAATATAATGTAACTAGGTTAATGCTCGATTTGTTAGTGTAAACAATTGTTGGTGAACCAAATAATTAAATTAATCTTCGGAATTTTGTAGTATAGGTACCTAATACGGCCCATGGGAACACCTAAAAATGCCTTTGTTCAAAAGCCTCATTACACACCAAAATTTCCAAATTCCGAACACCATTTTCTACTATTTAAACGAACATTTCGACGCAAAATATCAATAGGAATGTCGCTAAATCTATTATGTGAATGTCCGCAGTGCAGCGTGAGCTTCGTTCAAAGGAAACAAAAAACTAACCAGCAACAGGCCTCTTTCCATAAACAAGCCAAATATACTTATAAATATTCTATTTACCGGTCTCTCATGTGTGGTTGACAACCCGCCCTATTAGAAAACATGACTTTATCATTCAGAGTTATTCATAACACCGTCAGTCTGAAGGACTTCCGATGTAAACAATAACAACAGGTGTAACAAAGTAAAAGAGTAACTCTCCATCCGTAGTAAATCCTGCATCTCCCTTGCGTATTCTTTTAATAAGCACTGAAACATGGCAATTATATTGTTTCGATAAATAAATGCTCGGTTCGACGCTTACAATTAATTAACCCACGTTCCAGTAGTTAAGCACTGAAAGTGTTCATCGTTAAAGTTGCTCGAGCGGAACACTATGTACCTACTTTTATATGACTCTGGTTCAATTGGGAATAGATGAAAATTTTAGAAAAGCCTGATTATTTTTTTGGTGATAGGAATAACCTTCCTTAGCACCAGAAAAAAGATTCAGACTTTTAAGAAGCGTCATTTTTTTTTTTTTAATTTAAACAGTTTCCTCACTTACTTTTTCGGTCAAGGACGGCACTTTCCTCCATCCGTCTTATATTACAAAAAAATATCTTAAATATCTGTGGTAAACTGACACTGGCAATGATATTGACAGTTGCAGCAGCTATATTTGTCATTACCAGTGTCAGTTTACTATTGATATTTAAGTTTTTTTTTGTAATATGAGACGGATCAAGGAAAGTGTCTATTGACCGTCCTTGACCCAAAATGTGAGGAAATTGTTTATATTTTTCAAGAATAATTAACGCAGCTAAAAAATCAGAAACTTTTTTCTGGTGCTATGGAAGATTACTCCTATCAGACATTAAAAAAATAATCAGACATTTCTGATATTTTCATCCATTGCCCATTGTTTTACACTGTCTGTAATGGTAAGAGCGGTAGACACACGGCGATTTTTTGCAGCACTACAAATGCGACACACTATCGTTATAGGTGATTATGACAGTAGATCTATGGCAAGTGTCGCGTGACAGTCACCCGTTTGTATCGCTGCGAAGTCGACGTGTGCAACACTCTAAATTCTTCCGTTAAACTCTTATTGCATGGGAGATTTGACCGTTTTCTAGATGATGACAGCTGCTGCCGGCCTGTCAAATCTGGGCTGTTATTCGCTAATGCGCCTCACCTCACCACGCCTAGACCTCTGATTACGCTGAGCTACTACGAATCGCAGCGTCTAGATATATTTGTGGGTGAGCTGAGGTTAAAACAAAATTACAGAATAGTGGGGCTCGTTGATGCAAACCGCCGTAAAGAGCGTTGCAAGATTATGAAATTATACAAACGCTAAAATATCATTATGTATTTTATTTGTGTTTTGATCTTACAAGTCGTCAGTCGCAGAGGGTCCAGCAGCAACTAATCAACTTTTATAAATTTTACTAGCTTCCGCCTGCGATTTCGTCTGCGTGGACCCGAGATAAAAACCATCCTATATTTTAATCCAGGCTATAAACTATCTTCGGTATCGGTAGAGCCGTTTAAGCGTGATTGAGTAACAAACATCCAAACATATAAACATGTAAACTTTCGCATTTATAATATTAGTAGGATTAATAGGATTAGGATACGTCCGAAGACATAGGTACTGGTTCAAATCGATGGCATACGTTCCAGTCATCATTTTCTAAAACTGAACACCATAAACGTCATTTAAACGTCGTGGGCGGTGCCTGAAATAGTGTCTTTGAACAGAGTTAGTACGAGTACGGCTTCACGAAAGTACAAGTTACAATAAAATTTTACTTCACATGCATCACTGCCTGGCGCTCTCGTCCATTAACGACTGGACATTTGACCAGTGTTGCCGAAATAATACTCGTTTGACAACTTCATACGGCAGTTTAACATGACGTTTAATGCGACACGGTACGAAGGTGTTATCCCCTTTGTGAGGCCGAACGTACAGTCGCCATCAAATATAACGGAGCGGCCAAAGTGCTCACAAATATCTGAACACGTCTCTATTGTCGAAGCACTAGAGACGTGTTCAGATATTTGTGAGCACTTTGGCCGCTCCGATATATCTGATGGCGACTGTACGTTCGGCCTCACAAAGGGGATAACACCTCAAGAATTCGTACCAATTAAGTAGGTGTACCATAATTATTTTATTTAGTTACCGATGTAGTGATATATATAATACTATGTTTTGAGATTATTTAGAATTAAGAAAGTTTGTACTTTCTTACTTATGTAAACCGAACCTTGCAATCAGCTTTGCAATTCAGCGAATAAATGGCGTCAGCATCCTCGGTACAATGCCTCGAGGACCTTTTTAGGGTTCCGTAGCCAAAATGGCAAAAACGGAACCCTTATAGTTTCGCCATGTCCGTCTGTCCGTCTGTCCGTCTGTCCGTCTGTCCGTCTGTCCGTATGTCACAGGCATTTTACTCGAAAACTATAAGGTGTATTTGAATAAAATTTTGAGTATAGGTGTATTTTGTTAGCCGCTACATAGTTTTGTAATTAAAATGACAAAAAAAATTTTTTTTAGGGGTGCACTCCATACATAAAACTAAAAGTCAAAATTTTTTTTTTCATTGTGACGCCCCGTGTGGCACATCAATCGATAGGCCTTTCAAAATAAATATAAGGTTTCTTAGCATTTTTTTTGATTAAGTGAATAGAGTCGGAGATAATCGCCCCGAAAGTCACTAAAATTCTGTCCCCCCCCCTCTAATTTTTGAACGGTGTATTTTAAAAATATGGAAAAATTCATGGACATAGGGCTTATTAATTTCATTCACCGAAAATTGTTTTGAACAAGATCGGTTCAGAGGTTTTCGAGATATTGCTGAAAAACTGCCTTCCTCAAAGAAAAGGACGTAAGTGCCGTAAAATTTCTGTGACGATACGACCTTTTTAATAGGCACGGAACCCTTCGTTTTGCGTGGTCCGACACGCACTTGGCCGGTTTTTAGATTTAACTTAGTTTTAATTTAATTTAGTTAATTTTAATCATCATCTTGTATTTACAACCGAACCTTGATTACCGAAATTACTAAATTACTACGGTAACAAAATAGGCGGGCGCAATTATGACGTCGAGTTGCGGAAATTAAAAGCATACTTTAATTGACGCAATTAATTGGTACAATCTTTTCTAGAAAAACTTTTTTATTTAAAACATTCAGGACCCGTAGCATGGTTGGCCTTATCACGCGACAAGTGACAATATAAGAGCGTCGTCTCGTTCTATCGAACGGTGTCAGCCAGTGACGCACGCTCTATCCTATCACTTATCGCGTGACAAGGCCAACCATGCTACGGCTCCTGATAAATGTGCCTTTTGCAACACTTAGATTACATGAACTGATGCATCCAATAATGTGTCGTTTTCGAAGATAAAATAGTAGTTTATGTGACTGTAGATAATGAGAGGCCTTAAATCACGAGTGTGGTTTTATGAAACGAGCGTCAGCGAGTGTGATGACCAACTACATTTCCATCGAACAGTACCTATCGAAGGCTCTGACCTCTGGGCCACGTTTAGAAATTTTAAAGTCATTACTTTATCAACATCGATATTTTAATGAAAATACGTACAAACTAACCTACGGCCAGAGACACATTAAGTATTTTTATAAATCTTATTGATATAATACTGGTCATTATGGCTTTCTGAACACATTTTAGAGCGTTTAATATAGCATGTGTGTACATAAAAGTCCTTATTTTCATTAGCGGTAATGCCATTATGACGTTAATCATCGTATTTGTATTGGCGCACTGTTAATCCATACGTCCATACTTAATGAACGAGCGAAGAGAACGAAGTTCTCTGTTTCAGCTTGGGCATGAATTATTTCTATGTCCGGATGTCCGGCTGTTCTCCTTTTCAGGTCGCATTCCCAATCGATTCTCGTTAAATTTTGTGAAAAGTTCAATAATTATACTATAGATTTTTTCTGCCAATTCAGTTTTTCAAAACTTAAGATTTATAAAATTAAAAAATACAGGCTCGTGTTTTCTACAGCTCACAGAACCACTAGTAATATGTGAAAGTAATTCTGTATGTTTTTTTGTCTGCTGCCTTTTCACACTTAGGTAAACCGCTGAACCGATTTAGATCGAATATGGAATTGAGACAGTTTGAGTCCCTGGGAAGGACATAGAATAGCTTTTATCCCGGAAACTGTCCCCCTAGGGGGTGAAATGGGGGCATAAGTCACGGGCAACAACTAGTAGGTAATGGCGTAAGCGCCGACGACAATAAGGCCCCTTTTCCCTGAGAATTACACATTTTCTCGCATGTGTGTTCACTACTTCAATTCACACATCTAAATCCACCCTCTTTACTTCATTCTACTCAACAAATATTTAAAGCAGCTAAACAAACCCTAAAAATGCGTTGTGCCCTTTAGCGATCAAAACGCGCGATCTCCCGGAATCAGGTAAATTGTGAGTAGATCGTTTAAAATGTATGAGTGGGGAAACGATACCGGTTTCCCTACTTTTAAACTGAAAGGTTACGTGGGTTCCATTCCCTTGATTATTTTACGTTTGTTCTTTTAAATTTTCACTGCCCGTGACTTATTTCGCGTATGTATATGTATATTCGGTAATTGCCTTAAAGGATTAATACAATGTACAAAATCAAACAGCAATTGTGTTATTTATTAGACTTAACGCACTCCCATAGAAGCTTTTATTTTCACCACTTTAAGGGATGATTTCCGGAATAAATACTATCCTATGTCCTTCTCAGGATCATAAACTATCTGCATACCCAATTTCATCTAAATCAATTCATCCGTTTAAGCGTGAGAAGACAACAGACAGAGTCACTTACGCTTTATTAGTATGGATTTACATAATTATTATTATGTGTAGCCTCTATATCCCTTAATAAAAATTATTCACAATTTCACTATATTTCAGTTCATGCATGTATTATTTGACAATCCACATATATAGTTATTTAGAAGTACGCAAATGTTAAATTATTTATTTTTCACCTCACTAGCTCGGAAAGACCTTTTTTATTCTTTAAAAACAGATAGCAAAACTGCATTTTATCCACATGTGTGCAAAGAATATTTGAAATCCGAACGTGTTATTAGTTACTTTTGTTGTCCGTCTTTCACGGCAAAACGGGGCGACGAATTGACGTGATTTTTTAAGTGGAGATAGTTGAAGGAATGAAGAGTGACATAAGCTACTTTTTATCTCTTTCTAACCCCCCACTTCCCTAAAATGGCGGTTGGAAGTTTGTATGATTCCGCAATTTTCAAGGTAGAAAGCTAATAATTGGTATGTGGACTATTTATGACTAACAAAAAAAATCGTGCATCATTTTTTTTGGAAGACTGCACCTAACCCCTTAAAAGAGGGGGTGAAGTTTTATATGGGAGTCCAGATAGGTAGAGTCAATATGTAGAATCGATATGTAGAGTCCATATGTAGAGTCCATATGTAGAGTCGATATGTAGAGTCGATATGTAGAGTCGATATGTAGAGTCGATATGTAGAGTCTATGTAGAGTCGATATGTAGAGTCTATGTAGAGTCGATATGTAGAGTCGATTTGTAGTCGATATGTAGAGTCCATTTGTAGTCATTATGTAGAGTCGATATGTAGAGTCAATATGTAGAGTCGATATGTATAGACGATATGTAGAGTCGATATGTAGAGTCTATGTAGAGTCGATATGTAGAGTCTATGTAGAGTCGATATGTAGAGCCGATGCGTAGAGTCGATATGTAGTCGATATGTAGAGTCCATTTGTAGAGTCGATATGTAGAGTCAATATGAGGAGTCAATATGTAGAGTCGATATGTATAGTCGATATGTAGAGTCGATATGTAGAGTCGATATGTAGAGTCTATGTAATATTTACTAGTTAAAATAAAGGCTGATTATACATATTTCAGTTGTTTTTCTTATGTAGTACTTTCCTCAGTTTAGTGAGGTGAAAAGATTTGTGTTACACTCGGGTGCAAGTTATTTTGACGTCTCGTGTGTTGCAACACTCGCTTTGCTCAGGATTCTATTTTTGAACCACTCGCTACGCTCAGGATTCTATTTTCGAACCACTCGCTTCGCTCGTGGTTCAACCATAGAATCCATTCGCTAGCTCGTGGTTCAACCCTAGAATCCATTCGCTGGCTCATGTTTCAATTCCACACTCGCGGTTAAAATATATTATAATATAATATAATAAATTAAATTTATTATTTATTAAGGACCTCTCTATACGAGTAAAGGTCTCCTCCATATCCTTCCATGTGTCTCTATCTTTTGTATGGATTTATAACTAAGTTAACGTTTGTTATGGAACTTCATTATTAAATAATTAATTATTCTACTAATTAATTATCTAGACTTATTGTGCGATCAAATAACGAATTCTGGCAAACAAAATTTTGTTCTCAACTACAAAAGAAAAATAACAGGTCTGGAGCGGTTTAATTTCTGAGAAGTCATTATTTGAAGTACATTTTACGCTAATTTGTGTGTACCTAAGCTTGTACTTAGTTTATAAGGCGCTAGCGTTAACGAGAGCGATTAGCGACAATCACTATTAACACATTCACTTACAAGAATCGCTACGTGCTCCGGTTGTCCTCGTGTGTAGCGGAAAGTGACTACGGCGTAGGCGCCCGCTACGCGGATTTCTGCCAGTGAAAATGTTAAGCGAGGCAGCGAGGAAAAGTACAAGTCATAGTTATCTCGCTTAGCGATAATCGACTGATCAGTCATATTTGTGGCATGTATGAGTTTATAGTCTTCTACAATATTAACTACCTACTTATTATTAGTTTAGTGATGATGAACTGGCTTTGTGAGTGTTCGCTTATAACTGCATTTATATATATATGTAAAGACGACCGTTTTGTCAGTTTAAAAATACATTATTCTTACATTACCTTTAAAGAAGACTTAACTCTATTAAGAGTAAGTTAATTTAACTTTGACATATTTAATGATAGCATATCAGTAATTAGAAATAAATGAATTCGATTTTCTATGGGTGATACTTATAGCGCAGCGCAGGTTCGGATTCGGGTTCAGTTTTTGTACCAAAATTTTTTTTTATACCACTTAGCCGTATGTTGTAGGTAGGTACTTGTGAGTGTAATTTAATTAGGCTAAGTAGTAGTAAGTACTTAGTAAAGAATACTCGGAAACTGATGTTCGCTTTAACTTATTTATGAAGATTTTTAAATTCATAACGGTCAAAAAGTGGAGCTCTGCCTCTCGCTAGTGTAATCGTGACGTCACTAGCGAGAAACAGAGCGTTTTTAACGTGTCACAAAAAGTTGCTGAACAGACTATCAATCAACAACAACATTCTTATTGAAGAGTTCCTAAGGCCACGTTTCTTCACCATAGCCGACTCAGCTGGTCTGAACCAGCTTAAATGTACCGTAATAATATACACTGTTACTTATTTACATATGAATATTGCAAGTTCATCATTTAGATTATTTAGATCGTCCTGAGGCGGCATACAAAAAATAACAATTAAATTTACACCAATGTTTTAAAAGAAAACTCTCTTCCTTTAAAATTTGAGTTACCTCTCTCCACTGACCCATTTGGTTCTTTCTGTAGTAACCTGGGACTCATGAAGTTAATTAAAGCCTGGAAAGTCATTGTTAGTCGCTAAATAGAGGCCGAGGGCCATAATTCTACTAACAAAATGTGACGTGTCCCCAGCGTGTCAAAATGATTTCCCCGTTCATGTTTCGATGTACGCTTTCTACTATAAGACAGGTGTGCTTGATGTGATGTGAGTAAAGTGCAGTAGGTATTGCTATAAGTCCACCGCCGCCATTGTGACATCGCCTTACGTGCGTGGGTGTGGCTGGCGTATTCGCCGGGAAAGCCCGTTTCGTAGTATTTCTACGTAATATAATATAAGTCTCAGAGTTCAATTCATGGAAAACAAGAATCCTGTTAAGACTTTGTGTCTGCTCGATCAAAGATTAATAGAAAGAAAGAAAAGGTCGTTCCTAGAATTTTGTAAACCACGCTTCCTGGTAAGAGACACGTTTAAGGTTCAACGGCACATAGTTCATTTATATTCATTTATTTGTTGTTATGTCGTGCATACATAATAAGGTGTTACGTTTTAATTATCAGTCATTTCAGTAAGGGCACACAATAAATTACAATATTCATTCTAAAATAACAAACCGAGACTTAACCTAATATTTGATTAATAACATTTAGGGTCATAAGTCATATGTCTAGTTCTTTCAACCATGATCCGTTTCAACTATCATCCATCATTCATGCATTTCAACCGCCTGTATTATTCCCGGGAACTGTATTTGGCTATATTATACAAAAAAGACCCGAGTTTTCCGCGCACGAGACAAAGATTATGCAACATTCTTTGGTATTGTCGTACATGTATGGTTTCTAAAAATATATATATATATATATGTTTAATAAACCTATGTATTTTGACGATATATTTGTTGCGCCGGTGGTATAGGCATAAACTTCAAACTTGATTATCCATGCTTTAGAAGCGTTTTCAGCAGGCTGAAAAGTGATTTCAGGCCATTTCGGAGGTAGCTCTTCCACATACTAGAAAATCGGAAATTCACCCTAGTTGCCGTTGTTTTCAGGCGCCTGAAACATGTTTTCAGTCCGTTTCAGGACACCCTCTATCAGATGGCGCAATAACCTGAAGACCCGTTTTCAGGCGTTTTCAGGACCCCTTATGGACCTTTGAAGTACACTTCAGTATATGGTGAAATTTCTTGAAGGAGTGAAAGAGACAGCACTATTAGAGAGAGACAGCTATATTGAGAAGGTTCGAGAAGTGTGTGAAAGAGACAACTAGAAAAGGACAGCATAGTCAGGAATGTTCCAGTCGGGTCAAACAAGTATCGAACAATCTAGACGATCTAGAACACTCACGATGCGAGGGGTCGCCGTTCCTGGAATTGAACTTGGGACCGATTATTCGAGATTTCTCCGGAATGTTCTGGAGCGAAGGTTTCCGGCTATATAAGCCGCGCGCCCACACTGCAGGGGCAGTTCGGAACTACACCGCGAACAGTGCGAGTCTCGAAGCGAATAGCGTGAAAAGCGAATAAGTGCGTTATAGTCAAGTGATTCAGTATAGTGATTTATTAAGTAAGAAAGCCTTGTTAATTAGTAATTTTGTAATAAAGTTTGTGTTTTTAATTAGTGGTCAATTAGTGTATTTTCTATCACGTTACCTACCCCGTAGACGTAACATATTGTTATTTTAAAAATATGTACGTAATAAATTGGCTGTGACAGACGGACACCGAGTGATCGCATAAGTGTTCCGTTGGACCAATTTTGGTACGGAACACTAGCAAATCCAATGTTGTCCTTCTTATTTTTTTCTCTTACCTCAACCAACTCATTTAATAATAAATGAAATAATCAAGTTTCGTTATTATTCCATCTGCGATCTTTGACAAAACGGGACTGCATAAGCAGATTAATTACCCAAAAAATATTTTCCCAAATATATTTAGTTCTGTGAGCGTTTTTCCTCATTTTCTTTGACTATACTTTTGTTTTACCAAGAATTTTTTTTCACTCGCGTCAGTCGATATATAGTTTGTATACACAGTTAACTATGGACCTTTTCTTTACTACGCCACTCCTCTCGGTCCTGTGTAAACCTCATTCACTGGTTAGTTGTTTTTCGGCAGATAACGTCGGTCCATCGGGCTGGTGGTCTGCCCGCTGACAGTTTCAATGACCTAGGCCATCGTTAAGTAACTATACGAGTACAATATTCCTCCTCAAAATAATCAATTGCCACCCAGTAGCTCAAATTATACCAACAAACACATTATACTTCCATGAGCACCGCACAACCGGGCGAACTTGGCCTTGGCCGATCCTCGCCCGGTTATCCTGCTTGGCCCGTTTACACTTGGCCCGGTTCTAAACTTGGCCCAGTTGCATCTCAAGGACGGGGACCCGGATGTAGCGTCGCTACGTTACGTCGTTCATTATGCGATTACTTTTTTATGAGCTTTTATTTGACTTAAGGTGCTGATAGACTTGAACATTCACTTGTAATGACCATTCTATCGAATGTTACATTACCAGAAACAGGAGCGTTTTAACAAGCATTCTAGCGAGCTTTGCTTCGAGCTTTTTGCCGAACTGAGCAATTTTGTTAAGCGACCTTCGTCGTCAAGTCTTACATCGTCGTAAAGAATGCATCTTTGAAGAGCATTTACTAGAGCACTCGCAAGAATCATCGTGAAAATGTTTGTAACAATGTTTGGCTCTATGTTCTGTTATCTGTTTGTTGTTTAGTTCGATAAATTTAAAAACGGCGAATGGTCGATGGTCTGTTACATGTGTCTATATCAGCACCTTACACTGTTCGTGTCGAAGTTGTTCTTCATTTGGACACCATTTTTAGACGCTTGGTATCCGATTGAGCTACAATTCGGTGATAACGCATATTATGGCGCCAACGAGAGTCGATCACGTAACGCATTGTATGCGCGTCGGGTAGATCTAAATGTCATTTTTTATATGGAAAAATAAAACCGGACAAGTGCGAGTTCAACTCGCGTGGTGAGGGTTCCGTATATAATACACAAAAATATTGAGAATTTTCCCGGTACTTTGAATACTCAAACTTCTTATAGGTTTTCCTGTAATGTTTAGGCAAGGAACTATTTTCCATATTTTTTTCAGAATTTTGAGCCTAGTAGTTTCGAAGATAAGGGGGGGAATGGTCAATTTTCGTCTTTTTTCCTAAATTACTTCAAATCTGTTTGTACTAAAATTATAAAAAAAAGGGTTCCGTTTTTTCCTTTTGAGGTACCGGAACCCTAAAAATGACTGTTAAATTGTCCTAACGGGCGTTCGAAACGTTATGTGGCTGGCGATGGAGACGGGAGGTGGCCATAGCAAGTCCAAACTACAAATGACCAAGTGCTTGGTTGATTGGTATTGTTTTATGCAAATAAAGTTTATTCTTATTCTTAATCTTGGACTAATTGGAACCCTCTCAACGCGTAGTGCAAAAAAGTACTGCAAATGAAAGTACAGTCGACAAAAAGTTTGTATCCGAAATAAAATTCTTGACAGAAACCTATTGTGTAAAATAATTTAAGGGCTAGGTCCTCATACTTATACTATGGGCTCGATTTGTGTAAGATTAACCTCTAATAAATATTTAATGAAATAAGTTAATAAATTAAAAATCAAAATCGAACGTATCGCACGAAAGATGATACGCTGTTGAACAAGCATCAATCACAAAATAGAAATAGGAACATTAGGTATGTATGACCTTCTTATATTTCCAGCTCTTTCATTACACTACACTATTACACAGAATTTTAATGAATTTTTATGTCCTTATTTTTGTTCCGACAAAGACGAAAGTGCACTTTATAACCATTCCTACGTAATGAAGAGCCTCGAGTTTTTTATGATCTAAGGAGCAAATGAAAATGAAGGAGTTTTCATCGCACTGTCCTCGGGATTATTAATTGCGTTGCCTTTACATTAGTAGGATTAAAGGCACATTTTCGTTGGTCATTCATTTGGTCGAAATTCAGCACCTCGTCACCGCACCCAACATTATTGGAGAAATGAAAGCTAACCGTCTCCGTTGACTTGGTCATGTTGAAAGGATTGAGGAAGATTGGGATGCCAAACGGGCATATTTGGTGAATCCAGTAGGGCAGTGACCCATCGGACGTCCCAGGTATCGCTGGAACGATGTCACCGATTAAACCTGCCTCCCTATTCTGTAACTTGTTTTAAGTTCACCTCAACGCTCACCCACAAATATATATAGACACTGCGATGCGTAGTAGCTAAGCGTAGGTAGAGGTCTAGTTTCGTTAGGTGACGCATGGGGTGAGACGCATGAGCGCGTAGCGAATAACAGCCCTGCGCGACCCTAAAGCCATAAACTGGAGGGAGATGGCGCAAGATCGGGTCAAGAGGGGACAACTCGTGTCGGAGGCCAAGACCCACTTTGGGTCGAAGATCCATTGAAGATAGAGAGATATATGTATTAATTTGGTCGATATTACAGCATGCAGACGCTCCCGCAGACGGGATAACGACAAATGAAAGTCATACATCAGTCGATAGCACAGACGTTTTACCGCATGCGGGTACTTATTTAATCTTTATTGCACAAAAAAAAGAACTTATAGTATAAAAAACTTAATGCTATAAAGCATTCTCGGCCAGAGATCTCCCGCGCCCCGAACGCGGGACCTATCGACCAATAAAGAACCAGTAAGAATGAAAAAGCGTCTAGTGAACGAGTTATTTCGTCTATACAAGAACGCTAATTTCAAGGTCCAGCTCTCGACTGTTTCCTTTGTCAAATGCCAACATTTTTTAGAAAATAATGATAAGTATGTACACTTTTTTTCATTCTGTCTGTTTGTGTTGACGAGATAATTTATTGTCCTCTTAAGTTATGTACTTATAATCGACTACAGGGAGATCGATACGGCCAAAGTTACAAAAATATTTATCCACGACGTATAAAGTCGTCTATATATATATTTTAGTAAATTTGGCCGTACCGATCTCTTTGTAGTCGACTGTACCTTTTATGTACAGTAATAGTATACAAGTATTACAGCCGTAGTATAAAAAAAATTAAGGAACAGAGATTACACTGACTTGAAATTACTATTGGTCTTGTAAATTATGCAACGAAAACGAAAAATATGTGAGTACTAAGTTATCCTTTATGCAACCTATTTTTCAGCCACTTGCCGATTGCTCCAAAATATGATGCACAATCGGTATCCAGCAAGATGGAAATAACCTAATACTACAAGTGGGAACGAGATACAATGTCAAATCCTGTTCCTCAGCGCGTATACGTTTTTTTTGTTTGTCACCAGCTTGTTTATCACCAAATATTGTACTGAAACTGACGCACCTGACGTCACCGATATAACATGACTAAATTATAAACGACACTAGACGTCAATAATGTATTAGTCTTCTGATACTTCTCAATTTAGTAAGGTCAATTTACCATCGTCCCTTTCGGGCATACGCTAGCACGACATTTATTAAATCCTCTATCTACGCTCTCAACGAATACCTAGTCGATGACTGCAAAAACGTTCTGACATACTGATGTGGAAAGCTTTTTGTTAAAGCTTTTCTCGTTAACGAACAAGGGTTTTCCTCGAAATTAAAGCTTGTGGCTCTGAGCTTTCCGGACAAAGATGTTACTGGGTCAATGACAAATGTGCAAGGTGTATGTATATTAAGTAATATCATCAGTATCATCAGGCCTGTTTCCCGGAAGGGTAGGCAGAGATTACCAACTTTTATTTTTTACATTGTCCATGGGCTATGGTTTCTACTAGTAAGTAGAAACCATCTAGACCATCTGTCTGATAGTAATAAGACAGAGCATATGCTTCGCTGCCACCGGCATGGGAGATATTTAAAAAAAATAGAACACCTGCTGCATGGTCGATCACGTAACGCATTGTAGTTACGTGCGTCAGGTAGATCTATGTGTCTCTTTTTGTATGGTAAAATGACAGTTGAATTGTCCCAACGTACGTTCGAAAAGTTACGTGATCATCCCTCTGTGCCATCGCCAACACAGTTAACTGACCATACGAGCACTTTATATGCATTGTAATAAGGTTCAATATAAATACAGTATGGTCAGTTAACTGTGTTGGCGTATGTACGTAAGTATGTATTGCGTGCCAACCGTGACAAAATTAGCGCAAACAAATTGAAATCCGAGAGGGATTTGAGAGAGACGATCCGAATTGAGGCCCTATTAGTCCGAATTACGCTCGCCTGCTCACCGGCTTGGAAACCAGGGTCCTGTTCAATAAAGATTTTATTCCGACAATTTTGTAGCAATACGACAAAATTGTAGAATTGTCAATAATTCTACAATTATATCGTATTTTTACAAAATTGTCGGATTGTAATTTTTTATGAACAGGGCCCTGAGACAAAGGACAGAGACTCGCTACTCGAGTCTAGCAACCATCGGCAATTTGTACCGGTGTAGCATTGGTATCCGTTTCCGTTACTAATTTACAATGGAGGCCTATTTTTCTTCGCGTCTCATCGGATTGATCAATCAAAATGTTGTCTCGCTCGCTCGATAGTGATCGGTAACATGAAACTTTTATACACAATGGGATCCGCCATATTTAGGTCGAAAACTAGTTAAAAAAACCGGCCAAGTGCGTGTCGAACCACGCGCAGTGTAGGGTTCCGTTCCGTATCCGTAGTTGCCTTTGTTACGTCGACATGTGCGCGCCAACTAAACGTTGGAGTTGCGTCGCCAGAATTTTGTACGAAAGTTGGCCCTTTCAAGTACATTTTTAAGACGGTCGACTATTACTCGTTGTCATCAAAATCTAGTTCTGATGGTGGGATCCTGGAGAAATCGAGGGAACTTTATAGGCAAACTTGAAGCTATATACTATACTGATTTGAAGTCGGTTAAAACTTTATTATTGAAGTAAATTATTCATCCCGCGCATTTCCCTGTGCTCTATGCAATAATATATAGATTTTGCAAGCCTCGCTGTGCTAGCAAAGAGCACCAATCGAGCGCTGAACGATGAACATTAGTAAGCCCGCGAGTCCAAATAGGGGGTTAAATTCGCCTTAATATTACGAAGCTCCGGTAACGGGTAGCAACAAACTACCGTGCACTACCGGGAATTCACAGTGTAGGTATATACCTACTCCCGAGGGTCCCACGGACGCTAATTGGCGTAAGCTCGGTTCATAAACAAACAGCAACGCAACAACACCAACTTAACTCGGATTTATACGGTCGAACATTGCGAACTGTGGGTAAGTAATACCTAGCTCTGTATGTACCTAAACATAGTGGTCGTCAAATATATGTTTACACTTTTATAACTTTTTGCAGCACTACAAACGCGATACAGTATCGATGCATTGATTTGACAGATAATCAATGGCTAGTGTCGCGCGACAGTCAAACGCGCATTTGTATCGCTGCAAAATGTCACCGTGTGCAACCGCGCTCTTAGGTACTCCATTGTAATAGGCGAAACATATATTTATTTATTTAAACTTTATTGCACAAAATACAAAAAAAATATGTACAAATGGCGAGCTTAATGCCAGATGGCATTCTCTACCAGCTAACCATTGGGCTAAACAGAGACTTATAACAGGTGCAAAGAAAAAAGTATTTTTACGAATATACTTGAGGAGAGAGGAAAAAAAAACAAATGTATTATACACTACATTTAGACATACATAAATAAAAATATATAAGATACATACAAAAAGATATACTACTACATATTCAATATATACTACCATTATGTGGATGGATTTTAGTCGAATTCTTGTTTAAGCAGATGCTTACGCAGCATCCGCTTGAAAGCAAACTTGCTTGGGGCTTGTCTGATGTTGAGAGGGAGTGAATTCCAGAGACGGCTTGCCTGTACGGCGAAGGAGTGAGTCATAAAACTAGTGCGGTGCGAAGGTATGGATAGTTTGAGGACACGGGAGGTACGCAGTTCACAGCCTGGGCGAGGGGTATCGAAAATAAATTTACTTTTGAGGTATCCTGGAGCAGAAGGCTCAGTCAAGATTGAAAAAAGGGTGCAAAGTAATCTGAGGGATCTACGACGGCGAATGGAGAGCCAGTTAAGTTGACGACGGTAGGACGATATACACATATCTCTAACGTCGACTGCACATCAGTCGCGAAACGGGATTATTAAGCCACTTGCCACTGATCGTAAATGAACCGTGTAAGTAAACAGAAACGGAAAATCATCTGATTCTAGCTAAATATACCTGCCGCTCTGTCGGTCGAATTGATTTAAAAACCGATGCGAAACCAAAACATAAAAAAAAACATTATACTCCTTTTGCTCCTCTCAGACGTGTAATAAAGCTGTTAGTAATTTTTCAAACCTATACTTGAGATTATTTGAGTTGCCGGAATTGCATCAAAGTTGTCTATTCTAAAAGCAACTCTACTGTCCAAGATAAAAGATTCCAATTCCAATGACAGTTTTAAAAAAATCCGCCACATTAAATAATCTCAAGCATAAGTAACGTTTCATTCCTAATTGCTCGTAAAACTCATCTGTACGCTAGGTGTAAGCGGTATAAAATGGATTATTATGCACTCTTGCATAAAGTGATGTAACTTTAAGGCTGTGTTTACGGACAGAAGCGTGTTTAGAAACGCTCACGCTCATGCCTATACATCATGTTTAATTTAGGTATACATATGCCACTGAAACATTACATGTAAAGTGATTGGTAAGACTCCCTAGCTCATATGCTTTCAGCGTTAAAAATATATCAGATCGCAAGTAGCGCCAAGCTTCCTACTCCACACGGTTTAACTCTACCAGCCATTGCTGTACAAATTCTACATCTTGGCTAAAAGGCATCAATAAAATCTGCAATAAAGTAACCGCCCTTAAGTAGGTTTGAAGCGCGTGAAAGTTAGCGCAAGTGATAAATGTGATATGTACTAATAAGTACAACTCTAGTGGCCAGGTCTATTTTACCCGACTGCCGAAGGAGAGGAAAGTTATGTTTTTCGAGCGTGTGTATGTATGTATATGCGTAAGTATATATGTATGTATGTATCTATGCATGTAATGTCTTATTCTTTGGCACGCCCTATAGCCTAAACCATTTGACGGATTTCGACATATGAAGTGTCGTTGGATTGCTCTTAATCGTGGGAGTACCATATGTGACGGTTTTTAGTAAAAGGTCCCACTTTGTCGATTCTAGTTACGGAGTTACGGGCAGTTTAGTGAAATATGGCAAAACTTATCGAAAATCAGCTTTCGATGAAAACTGATAGATAAACCTATGATTTTGATGACGACGCATAAATCTCCATTTTAAGCACCTTTTAGGGCCTTAAAGTTTAGTGCCCAGCGACCCACTTTGTCGCATACAGAAAAAATCGTCGATATCATATTTGTGACGGTTTTTGGGAAAACGTCCCACTTCGTCGATATGGAGTTAAGAGTAGTTCCTAATACTACAGGTCATACGCTATCTTTTGGTGAAAGATTCATGTCTCTAGGTGCTATAGTTATTTTTTAAAAATTCTGCAAATTTGCAGAAGTGAAAAAGCGACAATTGAGAAAACGTTGGTTAAAGTTTGGGATAGCAGAAAACACACTTCTACTTTGATGTTATGGAGTGGTTGGTATTAAATGAATGGGCATACTTTAGGGATTTCAAATTAGTTAAAATCATGTATGTAACCTTAGTATTTTGAATGTTATGGAGGCTTGAACATAAAAACAGGACGAAAATATGTAAATCCTGAATATGGGTTTATTTCTATATTCTATTATACGGCACGCAGATTTATCATTAAAGTTGTATTTATAAATGGTTTCCCATGCTAAAAAAGACAGAAATAATTCTGTGGATCCTTTTATTTAGTAATTATGTCAAAAAGTTAATAACAAATGATTTGAAGAGTGCCATGCATAAAAATTAAAATACACGTTTTCTCAACTTTCGCTTTTTCACTTCTGCAACTTTACAGAATTTAAAAAAAATAACTATAGCACCTAGAGACATGAATCTTTCACTAAAAGATAGCGTATGATCTGTTGTATTAGGAACTACTCTTAACTCCATATCGACAAAGTGGGACCTTTTCCCAAAAACCGTCACATATAGTGAGCTAGCTGTTGTTCATGTTGCTGATATCTTACTATATTGCAAGTCATAACCTCTATGCAGACGTCCAGTAACAACAGTGCCGCGTCCAGGGATTGTGTGTACAGACTCAACAGGCAAGAGGAAATAAGCTATAATATTTGCAAAAAAAAACAGTTGGGTTTTTCGAAAAATATTTTTTACAAAAAAGTTTTTTGCGACCTGGGGCCCATTTCAAAAAGGCTTGTAACTAGTAAAATAGAAGCGGAAGTCCCTTTCTAATAAAATGAGTGGAAAAGATGCGCCCGCCTTGTATTACAAGCTTTTGAGAAATGGGCCCTTGCAGAGGAGAACAGCTGGACAGCGGGACATCCGGACATACGAAAGAATTTTGGCCCAGCTGAAACGGAGCACTTCGTTCGCTTCGCTCACTCGTTTAATCAAGTCAGATCTCGTATAATATGCAATCAACCTAAACGATTTTTATTCCCATTATTAATGCCAACCACAGCAAAAACTCTAATACGTGCTCCAGAATGCTAATAATATCATTCCTTGCCACTGAAACATTGGATGTGAAAGACCACGTTTATAACGTATACTTTACAGCAAATCCACCTCTATTTCAGCAGTAATACAGTTGAAATTTGAACGTAAAAGTAGCATGAGTAAGTTAGCGTTTGCTTTATATTGGAGATAAACAAGTCGTTTTAAAGATACGTGATGTATCTGTTGGTATAGATGTAGATATAGAAACGCCGTGATTTCTTACAAGTTACTTGGAAAATGATAGTTGACAACAGTAATTGTGTGTTTAAGTATGTATACGTATGTTTATTTATATTGTATGCATTATGTATGTATGTATGTTAATGTAATTTGTGTTTCCATTCGAGTTTATGATGTTCGCAATTAGGATCCTTGCACCACTAAAGTTTCTGTTTAGCCCTGATGGTTGACTGGTAAAGAATCCCTGAAAGCATTAAGTCCGCTAATTGTACTTTTTATATTTGTTCAGGAATGTTTGAATAAATAAATAAAACAGTACATATTCATTATACTTACATTACCAAACAACAAAGTTGACGAAACACTCGGAAAACATCGCGCTTTAACTTATTTTTGGTATTTTCAATATTTTTAAAAACATAAGGACCAAAAATGGACGCTGTTTGTCCGTAGAAAATCGTGACGTCACTTGTTGTTATTTCGCTACAAGCTTTTTTGACGTTTCAATAAAAGTATCTAATTTGACTATACCAGTGAGGCTGGCTTTTCACCATCATTGTTCAATTTAGGGTTTTACACACGATTTACTGGCACATACAATTAGAGTCTGACAAAAAAACCCTTAATTATTCAAATACCCACTCACGCACGTACGCACGCACGTACGCACGCACTCACGCACGCACGCTCGCACGCACGCACGCACACACACGTTTACTTGACACGTAAATTGGTTATACAAATAAATGAGTATGAGTACAAAAGATAAGAACAAATGTAACGTAACTTTCTGTACTAATTAGATATCTATTGTTATTCTTTAATGACCAAACTTTAACGAGTTTCAATTTACACAGTCGTTTTCACTTCTTCCTTTAAAGAAAGACAGAGGAATAACGTTGTATCCGACAACTTTCCAAGCAACAATTGGCATTTTGTGGTAGCTTCGTAAAAGACGTAACAGATGACTTTTCAGAAATAAGGGAGAGTTAAATAGAAGCCGATGGAGCGAAATTAATTATTTGACCGGCAAGTTACTGTCTGTACCCGAGGGATGAATAATTTTATTAAAACAATCGATTCCATTACATCCCGCTTCGCTTAAGTAAAAGTTATGATGTTTGACTTTGGAATTACTTTTTAATTAAAGTTATAACAGTATTTAATGCCTATCAACAGTGTTCAGACTGTGTCATGTTCAATTCCATTTCATTTATTTGATACAGCGGTTATACCGCTAAGGGCATGGAATTGGAATCAAATTTACAATACGGGTGTAGACTAAGATTTTTGTACGATGCTATTCGAACCAGTTTTTGGAGAGGAACAAATGTTCTTAAGGGAGCAACTACAAAGAAAGAACATAAATACCCAAAAATATGAGACAAAGATCGACCTCGCTGGCGGCAGCCTAAAAAACTTGATACTAATTGACATAAAAGTATGATGCAGATGTCACAATTTGCTATTTGTACTTAATCATTGTATGGAAAATCAAGTAAATTGATGTTTCGGTCGCGAAATATTGCGTTTAGGTCCATAATTAATTTTAAATTTGCTCTTGGACAATTAAAAATATGCATATAACTTTCAAGGTTCATATCTTTTTATGATTTTAATTATATTTCTTGAATGTATACTTTATTACAATAGTTTAATGGTGTATTATCAAACGTGCACTCACCAAAAATATAAATCACATTCCAATTCACCACGTTAGTTGCATAGACCCTTGAATTATCATTCTACCTTGGATCCCAAAGTAAGTATTTGCAAATAAAAGATCAAATCTTATTAAAATTACTAAAATGTCCAGAAAGTTTTAATGGTGACCGAGTATCAATTTACAAATGTGGCTGATTAATTAAAATATTTTAAGAACTGGCTTCAAAGGAAACTCAGCAGGTTTTAAAAATACGAAAAATTTGGTTAACATACAAAGAAAGATTTTTGTGCCAAGTATAAATTTCTTTCTACTCTTTGTATGATGTTTGTATTTGGTCATGAAACCTTTAAAAACAAGCACTTCTTCGTGATTTTTCATAAAAAATTGATTAACCAATAATGGAATTATTCCATTGTAATAATAATGTTGTTTAAACTCACCTAAATATTATAGACGTATTTCCATAAACAGCCAACACCGTGCGCACAAACTCACACGCGGTCACACAACAACACATGGAATATTACTGAATTTAATCTAAAACAACCGGAAACATACATAACACACGATATCTGTTATCTCCGTATGTCCTGTTAAAATACATATTACATAGGTATTATTTGTAACAAAAAACGATTCCAGCAAAGATCTGGACTAATTTACCATTCCTTGTGTTTCAGACAACCAATTTCTGAACGCTTTTTGCCCCTGGGCATTTAAGTTATAAAGAGAAAATTAATATTATCTAAGTCCTGCCATCTGTTTTGTTTAGTTCGAAAATGCCAGGTAAATAAAATATTTAAGTACCTACATTTTACATGGCACTTACTTATTTACTTATTGAGTTTTCATATTCAAACATTTGGTAAGTGTGAACTTCACTAAAACGTCACTCTCTGTAAAAACATGAAATGGGATTATTACTTCATGGTTAGTTTGTGTTATTTGTTTTTTTTTATTATACCTACATCTATTTCTTGAAATAATTCGAAACATTTTTTCATTCTATTTCACCCACTTACAGTTTAGAGTTGACGTTTTACGACAATAAACAATAAATCATGAATTCTCGAAAACCCTAATGTTACGTAAAATTGTTTTTATTGTCACTAAAATGCCCCAACATGTCCATTAAATTCCGTAAACGTCTGTTTTCCGTTTTCTTTTTCTAAGTTTTGGAATATGCGTATTTTTATTTTTGTCCTATAACACTCCGAACTGACTGGCTGTAAAAACAAAAGAAAATCGAATAAAGAAAACCGAAAATTCGAAAAAAGAACACTAACCTTCGCTCGCGCGCGCTTCCCTCGAATCGTCCACAATCAACAGGTGGGGTCGACGCGCTCGCTCGAGCTGTAGCTCGGCTGGTCCCGCGGTGCTACCGTACCTCGAAACGCCCATATTCGCCGGCGGTCTGGGCGCGAGTGAAGCCTCCAAACGCACCCCTACTAAAGCGTAGACAACCCCTACTCGAATCCACTCCGAAATCACCGCTACGTCATACAACCTCCGTCCTTTACTGGTGTCGCGCGAGAGAAAGCGCTAGTGAATGTTCTTTTGTGGCGTTTTCTCGATCTCGGATGCAAGGACAGGTATGTACATAAGCATAGTGCGTTGTGTAATTTGTGTTTCTCTTTAACTGGCTGACATAGTACCTACGTCAGATGATATCGTGCGACGCTTTGATATTGACATTGAAATATGACTGTGTTTTTAATATTTTAGTAAACTTTTCGGGTCGCTGGAATCTGTTGCTTGGAAAATCACAGATTTCTTTAGAAAAAGTTAATGCTAAGCAGCTATATTATTTTTTTAAGTACAGAATCATAGTCATGTTTATTTGAGATCCTAAGGCAAAATACGTGTATCTAGTTGGTTTTTAAATTTTTTTTTGACATTTTATGTCAATTATTAGTACCAATTACCACACAATTGTTTCCTTGGAAGGACCCCATTAATAAGTAAATCCTACTTCCTACTAATTTAATAAATGCGAAAGTTTGGATGTTTGGTTGTTTAGATGTTTGGATGTTTAGATGTTTGGATGTTTAGATGTTTGGATGCTTAGATGTTTGGATGTTTAGATGTTTGTAACTCAACCACGCTACGCTATAAACGGCTCGACCGATTTGGATGACATTTTGCACGAAGATAGTTTATAACCTGGATTAAAATATAGTATAGTTTTTTATCCCGGGTCCACGCAGACGAAGTTGCGGGTGGTCAGGTGTTGGTAGGGGAGGACGGTGCCCATACAAATTTACCGCCATAAACCATTGATTCTCGGTATTTGATCCCAAAAACATTTTTCATTTAATACTCTCGTATTAACTGGTAGCCATTCCTCGAAAAACGTAGCGAATCTGTGCACATTATATTTAGTCAATTATATAATTATTTTAAAGAACTTTAATCCCATTAAGTTGCAAAGCTTGCAAGAACCTGCTTTTTCGTCAAGTTACTTAGATTATTTCAAGGAATCTGAAGTGGCTATTCCTATTTTTTTTTAAAGGCATTCGAATGAAGTTTTATAAAGGATCAAATTTAATGTAAGTATAGGACCAACTACAATTAAAGCACAACAAAAGTCAAATATATATGAGTCAATGTCATACATCGCTAGTGATCGCGAAAGTCATCATCATTATCATTATCATATCATTGGAAAGACGACCACTGCTGGACATAGGGATTGCTCAAAGAGTGCCGAAGTGGTCGGTCCTGCGCCACCCACATCCAACTTCTGCGACCTTTACCAAGTCATCCGTCCACCAAAACAAAAAACGGCTCATACTAATTTTATGAAGTCTCAACTACTATCTATTGTATGGAAAAGTAATTAATTTTCTACTTTGACCAAAACCAAAGACCAAAGCAATTATACCTGTCTTACTTAAGGTAAGGTTCCAAATTTGAGCGAGCTAATTTTACGCACCTCTCTAACCTTAATTACAGCGTAATATTCCGAGCATATTATCAACTCAAATTACTATGTAAACGTCGAGTTGTAATTTTTTCCATAATAGCGATGTTATATTTTATTCACTGCACCAATCAATTCTACTTCTATTAACTATGCCAATGGAATTTCAACCTTAATTAAGTACTTTTAAGTGTGTATTTGCTTGGATTGTTGGATTTAATTCGGTTTAAACACGCGTGGTGTAAGTGTAATTATTTAAAGCACGCCCTAATGAGGGTGTTGTTTGAGTTTGTAAACTCGAGTCGTGCCGTGGAGTATAGAGGTGTGCTGTTGGTGGGTTTATTCTTGCTTTACCGACATTCATCGAATGGATGTTTCGCCGTATTTTCATTTCATGATTGTTATAAAACAAACCTAACCTCACCTAATGTGTTCTACACAATTTCCCTTAGGATATACCTGAACGGTTTATGAGAAAAAAAAATGATAAAATGAAAATACGGCGAAACAATGCATTTGGTGAAACGCTTGTCGGTAAAATAAGGGACGCTCCCAGCTAATTTGTAGAACTACGCTCGTAGCTGATGCCGTGGTTTTCCCGCTAAGTGGAGAAAAGCATCTACAAACAGAGCGCCCGCTAGGGTTCCTAGCAGTGAATGTGATAAAATTGTGTAGTTGGCAATCAATACTTCTAAAAAGTAGGATCGCTATAGCTTCCTACGATCTTTATCCAAAAAGGTAAACATACGTATCACAAATTAAATGTCAGTGTGTCAATTAACTTGTCCTTATATACATAAGAACAAATAAAATGTCCCGATAGACGATTATACATACCTATAAACAAAAGATAATTGACAATATATTATTTCAAGTATATTCCAAATATTGCCGACATCGTTGACCAAATATACCGAGAAACCGGGCATAATTTGTAAAATGCCGCGAATTGTCCACAATTTATCTGAATAAAAAAAATTCCGCAAATTACACCACCCACATTTATCTGCTTTGCATGAAGGTTGACTGGTAGATAATGCTTTTCGGCATTAAGTGCTTTAAGTTAATGTTTTGTACAAAAAAGATTAAATAATCCGGCAATATTAAAAATTATTTCCGGTACGAGTATTGTTTATATTTTCCGGTATCGTCCCATCACTAGCCAGTTCTAACGGTAAAGCGGCTTAACTTTATTCAGTTGTCATTGCTCATCCGTGTCTTGTTACTAATGAATGACGCGAGAAAGCTCCACGTGCCAAGTATATCCTCACACTGCAATGTAGGTACACAACATATTTGTAAAGTGATGATTAACTCTGTCGAGGCCATGTCGAGGCTAAGAAACGTGCACAGCGGAAAAATGCTGCTACGCTAGCATTTTTCCGCTGTGTGGCGGAAATCGCTCGTGGAGTCATGGGTCATATACGAGTCACTGGCCTTGAATGGGTTAAGCCGAATCTGCTGCGCCATTGTTTTCTGGTTTTTCTAACAACTAATACGTTATCCATCAGTCTCGGTAATCAAACATGAAGTCAAGTGCATAAAAACGTTCCACGTACAAGCACCTCCCTTAATATCTCTTCATATGTACCTAGTTATTGTTATTTTTATTATTTTTTAACAAAATATGTGTAGTACCACGGCTGCCACTTTTTGCTGCTTGAAATCTATCCTGCAGCCCTGGGCTCCATGGAGGACCAGCGCTGTGGCATTACTAAATATCAGAGCATTATGCTGAGTGGTGTCCACTTGCGGCCACTGTAGCAGCACCCCACCAGTCTTCTTTTTTCTTTTTTTTATCTGTTATTCTAGTTTAAGTGTAATAGTTAAGTTTCTTTTGTATATTGTATTGTCTTATTATGTTGTGGTGTTATTTTGGCTGGCAATAAATAAATAAATAAATAAAAACCTTAATCCGCTGACATAAGAGCGATGGGCCAAATTTATGAGTAAGTTGTATGCAATTTATTACCACATGTTTACATTTGACTGTACCTTTTAGAAGAACATCTTATGTAGATTTTTAATAAAACAAAAAAAACCGGACAAATGCAAGTCGGACGCACCCACCGAGGGTTCCGTACAAAATGACAAATGTATAGTTTTCAGATTTTTCCCTATACTACTATAACACGATATTACCTACTTGCCAAATGTCATAGTTCTAGTTCAACGGAAAGTACCCTAAAATTTTTGATTCACTTGAGAGTGTCAAAATATACGCTTTTTGCAGCTTGGGCCGTATCTTTTTTTACGTTAACTTAGAAGTTTGATTATTTTCACAGCTTCAAGGGACTATAGACTAGTAAGTATATGGTTTTAAATTCAACTCGATACCTTCACGCGTTCCTGAGATAAAGGGTCTTGACAGACAGAAATACGGACAACAAAGCTATAAGGGTTCCGTTTTTTCCTTTTTAAATTTTCTGTATGTGTATAATATTGTCGATAAATTTTGAATATATTTTTTCGCAGATAGAACGCTATAAAACAGCGTATTTTTATATAGTTAAGTTATCTATAGATAGTTACTTATTTCCAAACAGAAACCATTGCCCTGAGATTCCGACCCGATCTATGCTCGAAAATATGTATATCAAAACAATTCCATTTAAAAAGCAAACGGTACTTAGTAAACGGTGGTTTGGCAAAATGCATAAACATCTTTCATAAAACCCTCTTTCGTTTTAAATGAACTAAAAGCATTGGAATAAAAAGTCAACCACATTGAATGTTTCGATGAGTCGCTTGTTTACTATCACAACCTCGTATTTCATTTTAATTCGTAATGTAAAGTGAAGCTTATGTTTTACTAATTAAGGTTGGTTTTTGTTTCTACAGTGAAGTAAGAATGGAAGTGGCGAAATTAATGAAGCGAAATGGAAACGTTACTAAGAACTTTAAGTAGAAAATGTAAGAGGACAGTTTTAATGCTACAATACGAGTATATAGTGCTAGGGAAAAACGGTCGAAGATTTTGCATCTGCATTAAGGTCCGGCCACACCGGTGCTCAAAAAACGGTGACGGTACGGATACGGCCTACCTAGTATGATATTCCATGTCAGTAACGTCATATGTCACTGCGATTCCGTACCTTAAGCGGCGGTGTGGTCGAACCTTTAAAGAATAGCCATTTATTCGTGGCAATACAGAAAATGGACAGAAATCAGTGACATACCATTTATGATACTAGTGCGGAAAGTAGCTAATTCCCAAACGAGTGACGATGACCAAAAACACGACGGCCGCCATTTTTGATCGACACCAGTTGGGACCCGGGTGGTCTTCTGTTCCTGGTGGTGAGTAATGTCGTCGGAGCTCCTGAAGATGTTTAGAGTGAGGGGCCTGCATTGGCCTCTAGTTGACAAATGCCCCGCTATTTTGTTTGTAACTTGTTTTAACCTCACCGTTCACCCACAAATATATCTTGATGCCCAATGATGTAATATTAATAAAAGAGAGGTAGATAGGTTATACGCGCTCGAAAAATGGCACACTAAAATTGAGTCTATTGGCACAACTTGCCTCAGTTTCGAGTCGTCAATGGAAACGTTAGCTGTCAGATTTGGTGGCAATTTTTATAGACGGAATTTCGTATATACAACATATCTACCTTTATTGTTGACGCCGCGATTCGTAGTAAATAAGCGTAGGTACAGATCTAGTTTCGTTAGGCGTGAGATGTGAGGCGCATTAGCGCGTTCCGAATAACCCCAGTCGACCCCGGTTTGGAAGTTATGCGTAGTTCAAAATACGTTAAAATTTATGAAAATTAAGCTACCCAAAAATTGAAAGTGTATTCAACTAATTTAACATTAAATGTATGTATTTTCACTTAAAATTATTTTAAATTGAATAACGACACCTAACGAGAGATATATTTGGTTTTCTAATTGCTTATTATTGTGTGTTTTACTTTGTTGAAATTCTGTTGATATTATTATTATAATGTTATTTGTTTTGACGATCATGATAAAAATTATTATAGTTTTGACATGTACATGCGAATTTATAACGTAATTTCTTATCATAAAATAAATTATCTTATCTTCATTACAGAAAGTGTAAAATTTAATATTTCGCGCAGTACAGTTCGCAAAAGCTCCGCAAGAAAACATGCGCGCACTATAAACACAAAACTAATTCCAAGTCAAGTTCTACTTGTATTTAAAAGCATACCTTGTATTTCTACTGCTCGCTGCAATACGCTACGCGTGTAGCTACTCGTGCGTAGTTGCTACGAACTCAGTCGCTACGTACTTTGTAAGATAATGTGTTATGACGGATTTAATCCGTTCAAGGTCAATGACTTAAATAACAGTTTAATTATTCTGCTAATATTATAAATGCGAAGGTTAGGATGTTTAGATATTTCCGATGCTTATAACTTAACCACGCTTAAGAGGGCGTTAACGTGCTCACTAGCGCCACTGGGTAAATAATTGTGATTAGGCATTTCAATTTAACGATAGATATTTTAAAAAGGAGGCTACTACAAACTGCATTTTGTATTTAAGTACCTTGTAAATACATCAAACTACACTCAAGAGCAAAAGTTCCGGGTACAGTTTTTACTGAAATTCTATACAAAGTGTACCCGGAACTTTTGCTCTTGAGTGTAATTTTACGTGGCTGGATTTGTCGATCTATGAACTCAAAAGAAACTACACACGTCACATTATGCTAAAAAGTATACCATAAATGTGATGTCACGCGGAACTTTAACGGGCTTTATCTTCATAATTTTTTGTTTGATTGACAAAATAAAAAATACGCGTCCAACATTTTTTTGATAATCTAACGGACGGACTACATTTTTTTTTTATTTCCAATTTTTGTAGCCAGAAACAGCAGTAGAGACTCAAGTGGGAAAATATGGAACTACTCGTACTAGTCCGCCATGTTTCGTCACGTGGACAACATCTAGGTACGTAATTTTAAACAGAGCGGTAGCTGTCGTAAATTCCTAAAAGAAATTATTGCACAAATTAATTAGATTTGTCACTCAATAATTATTATGATTACTTATTGAAGTTCCCTCTCATTCATGAGAGGAGGCCTGTGCCCAACAGTGGGACGTATGGCTGAGGATGATGATGACTTGTAGAAGTTAGTTGCTGTAATTATGGGACTGACAATCAAGTACGATAAAGGAATATGTACCCGACACTTTAGGAACAACTAAACCCATTTCGTAATTTTCGTACCTTTTCCACCTTTCTTTTTTTTTATTGGAGATTATTGGAGTTTAAGTGCAATTTGTTATGTTTGCTGATAAATCAATAAATGAAGATTTTTTTTATTCTTAATGGAATGCCCTTTTCTTGTTTAGGTATACATCGAGATAATTTGCATTTTCTCTTAGGAGGACGAATATGGTAAGTTTCTCCTATATCGGTCGTCTATGTATATAGTTCAACGTTCAACTGTTGACGTTGGCTCCGTAGCCGGTGTAACTTCTCCGAAGCTATTCTAGTTAAGTTCTAACTTGATCTCAGTTTGCTGGATAACGGGAACACATATTTGCACTTAGCAGAAGTTATCTTTATATTATTTTAACTGAATACGTTGGAAAATATCTATAGACGGGACGGCAATGGAATTTGATAGAATATTGTTTGAAAAAGGGATAAGGTAAACGTCCTAGTCCTCGGCGTTGCACTAGTATATGACATGGGCACTTTGTGTCAAAGTGGCAAGGCTTAAAAATTAGAATGAAGAAAAAGCCTCTTAGTTCGAATTTGACCCATATTGCTTTGACATAAAGTGCCCATGCCATACACTAGTGGAGAGGATCAAATGAAAGAGGAGAAAATTACTAGTTTGAATATATAAAAATATTATTAAACTAAAGTATAATAGGAAAACGATTCAAGTTTATATCAGCCTATAATAATACTATCAGCGCTATCTATCGGCAATTCTGCAAATCATTTTGGTGACAGGTTGACAATATAATAGGCAGGACGTAAGTTTTTAGTTAGTTTTCCATAGTCGGGATATAGTTTTTTGAACTTTTTATACTTGTTACAGTCAGTTCATCCTCATGTTACCCTGTTTCTTTAGCACATTTGTTCATGTTTGCCCTGAAAGCGTATTTTTTTTTTGACATTATGCTGAGTGGCATCTATTTTTGTATTTAAAAGCTTTGTAATATTTTTTATGGTGTCAGTCGTCGAGTCAGGCAAGGATGCCACCCGGGTCCTACTGAAGCATTTTTAAATAATACGACGGTGGCAAACAAGCATACTATGTTGATGGTATGCAGACGCGCGTTTCCGGCCGTTTATTGATTTGAGGATTCGTTGCAGTTCGCATCAATTTAGCGGAAAATATATATTACAAATGTGACAGACGAGTCAGAACATACTCAAATAAGAGGGTACACTACATAGTTTTTCGTAATTCCGAACACCATGTTCCGCTGAAGGATTTTTTGATTTTCAGGATATAATACTAACCTAATTTACATAGGTATTCCAATAAATCATCTGCGCCCAAATTTTCGTTAAGCGGAAATTTCGAAATAATTGATTTCGAACATGACTCTTCGCAATTTTTTTTGTGTTCTCCAAATATGAACTCGGCTCTAAGTTCGCCCGGCCTATCGACGGTTTTTCAGGATATTTTTACCAGAGAAAATGAAAGTCTGGTTCTGGTAAAAGTATCCTGAAAAATCGGGGTCCATATTAACCTTTTATGAGCGGAGCTCTCATATTAAATTATAACTGTACGTGATCAGACTGACACGGAGAGCACGTATGTGTGCCGGTGTGCCCGCATGTGCCCTCGACATGGCAAAAAGGTTAAGGACTTGGTTATAACACGGTTAAGAAGATTAAGAAGGGCACGGGTCTATTTCCATAGAAATGTTATTAAACCGACTTAAAAAAGATCTCGATTCGGTTGTATTTTTTTAATATTTGTTACCTTAGAATTAGGTAGGTCATTTATGAACCGAAGGTATACACTTCCAGCACGGCTATCACAAGATGGCGCGCGACCTCTCTCGATTTTTCTCGCACTATACCTCTCTTTCTAAGTTTTCTAATAAGAGAGAGACGGATAGTGCGAGAAAAATCGAGAGAGCTCGCGCGCTGTCTTGTGATAGCCGGGCAGATTGGTCCCATTGTTATCAAAACTCCAGTTCGAACCAACCACGAGGAATTGAGGGAACTCCTCAAATATATGAGGCACGCGTCTACTAATTTCGGTATTTTCCATTATAACTCGTGTATTTACAATCGGAAATCACAAGAATGGTGAAGTGGGACTGATGATGAAGACCACAGATGACTTATGGAACTTTCAATGATCTACTTAAAACTATAAAAAATATTCCGTTGAAAGCAACTAATGAAGTGCCAAAGGTGATTCTGAGATCCTTGAGGAATCGACGGAACTCTTCAAATATTATCGGCCCACGTACAGCGATTTGGTTTTATTCTGTAACAATCAGCGCATTCGCTCTCAGAAAGCAGTTCATGTGGTAAAATGGACAAAAGTGGAACTGTTCATGTATGCGGCTTGGCGGAGTACTGAATTGAAGTCGGTAAAGACTTTGTTTTTAATGTAAATATTAATTAGAAAAAAACCAAAAATAACACTTGACTTTCGTGCGCTCTATTCTGTCACTCGAAAACTGACAAAAATGATGAAATGCTATTTTGAAATAGCGATAAAAAATTGAAAAACGAGTAGTATTGACCACTCCTATTCAATTCTATCGGTAGTAAGAAAGTGCCTGCAATTACGACAAAGATTAAAAATTGTAAGATTTTATGTGTCCAACATAGGTAAGTACAAGGTGTTTCATTAGCTTTCGTATCACTTAGTGGTGCCTTTCGGCATATAAATATATTGGTCGGAACATGTTTAAAATGTTCATTAGAATTTACATTAATACATTATAATAATTATTTAAACTAAAAAAAAGATACTACAATCGTATTCTCTTTTATTTAATTTTCGAGCGCTTGAAAATGTTGAATAAATTAGCGAGTGTTTATTTTTTTAATTTTTATCTTGTTCGATTCCCGGGTGAGACAAGCGAATTTTAGAAAATCTTTGAATGCAGTTTTGTTTCTTTAAAAAAGCAAAATAATGTTTTATTTAACTAAAACAGAAACTTAAGGATTTAAGGTAGTCCCCCTCCAGTGCCCATATTTTTTTCCACCCTGTATAGTAATCGAAACATGAACCTATTGGTCAGATAGCATTTATTATTCCTTTTTGATTTTAATGTACTTACGTTTTTTGCAAACTCATGTCAAATTGGATTGCGGGTTTAATTTACACACCCATAGAACATACTTCACATAGAACTTAGTAGACAAATTTTTACTTTTGACCTCGAATAAATGAAACATTGTTCTTCTTTTATAGGTAAGGCCCGTCACACCGGACTATCCATCCGGACTCGAGAATTAAATAAGAGTATTTGCGATAGTCCGCTGGATGCGGGTTGCGCAGGACCAGTCAATTTGGAACTCTCTGGGGGAGGCCTATGTCCAGCAGTGGACGTCTTTCGGCTGATATGATGATGATGATGATGATTTGCGATAGTAATAAGTAATAATATTATAATATAGTAATATATTAGTGGACAATCTTACACAAATCGAACTAGTCCCATAGTAAGCTCAATAAGGCTTGTGTTATGGGTACTAGACGACGATATAGATAGCAGTCTCAAAACTCTTGCAATTCAATCCTATCGGTAGAAACTAAGCACCAATTTCTACCGTTAGGATTGAATTGCAGGAGTCGAGCGTCAAAAATCAAAAATCGGCGTTCCGACCAAACCAAACCAAAGTTTCCGACCAAAGAGCGGCAGTCTGATGACTGCCACGTCCACTGAGCAAATGCTCATTTGCTCAGTGGACGTGGCGCAAGCAACATCTCCTGCCAGCATCTCCTGATGATGCCTCGTAGAGAGGCGAAACACGTGTCGAGGTTTTTTCATTATTGGTGGTGGTTTGCTGTAATTATTAGCATGTTTATACGCAAATAGTTGCATTTGATCTCCGCTGATCGACCTGCACGTTTTTTAGCGGAATAGCAAAGGAATGTTGTTCTCGTAATATAAATATAGTCTTATTGTACCCATATTCCATGCTATTAATTGTAAATTTAAAGTTATTAATTGATATGTAATTTTCACTAATTAAATTTTTGCAACATCCCTAAGGGTTCGTGCATTATACTGTATAACTGTGTAATCATGAGTGCAATAGATAAATAATAATTATTATTATTATACTCTGGGTGACATATTAGGCTACCTTTTATATGAAAAAAAACTTCTTTCTTTGTTACTTTTCCGTAGTCGAACTATGGTTATTTGAACTTTTTGTGCTTGTTTCTGCTATATAAACATGCGATATATGCACGTAGGCCCTTTACTTATTGATCACAGGAAAGAAGTTTTTTGTTTTTTTTGTCTATTTGACCCCTGAAGACCCCGCTAGCCTACAACTTAATTAACTAGGTATTCACATCATCTTATTGAAGACACTTTCTGTGTATTATTTGTTTTGTTTTTAGTTCAAACGTATTCATATTCATATTCGTATTTATTCGTTGCAACCATGGTATTTACAAAGGTGTTCTTAAAATCTAACCAGTACCTACAAACATGGACCCTACTAGGGTGTAGCAACATGTTTAAACTAAACCTAAGGATAAAAAATAAAATAAAATATATAAATTCTGCACATTAGGTAACAACATATTTTTTTATAAAAAAGATATCTATTTTAATACTTACATCGACACATAATATGACTAATAACTAATAACCCATGAACTCTTGTAGAGAATATGGGCATTCCGTTACAAGATAAGCCTTAAGTTTATTTACAAAGATATTGTATTTTGCTTCATTTCGATACAATACAATAATATATACGTCTCAATACAATAATATAAAATCAGTAAATCGATCACTAAATAGGATTTTATGGAAAACATCATGCTTAAGTAAGCTCAGTGAATCTAACAAGCTTCACAAATTAAAGCTCATTACGAATGAAATCATATGAGTGTACTAGTACTAGCGAATAAGTGAATAATATATGATAACTGAATTGAACTCTTTGTGGATTTAACGAATTATTTTTATTTTTCTCCTAATACAATTATATTAACGTAAAACAGCGGAATAATAACTCACTCTCATGTAATTGTATAAAAATCAGAACCGTCTTCTGGCAATTAATATAAGTGGCTGATCGGTTGCTTGTGTGCGTGAATATATTTATTAGGACAAGATGGACCACTCCCCGTAGTTGCTAAAGCGCCTTCTAGACGGTTGCCAACAAGACCCTCCGACAGAGCAACCTTGGTCCGGACAACGAAAACTCCATCATGTTGATTGACTCAATTATTTACTTTAGTAACAAGGAAGGAAAGGTAAGAACGTTCTATTTACAACGGTTCAGTGGATACACCGCGACTATAACGATGGTCATTCCAGAAAGTTTCAGGCACATTAAATAATTTACAATATTATGTGACCTTGCTGTTTTCTTCTGTGTTGACGCAACAGATGACACACAAAGAAAACACACAGAGTCTTACGCACACAAGCATAATTAGAACGCTCACAATACCGCCGCGCTTCGCAAAAGCAAAACAACTGAAACCAGCACTTAAACAAATATTTAAGGTTTTGAGTACAGCACGTTAAGGTCGATATTGAAACGGATCTGACATTTCACTTCACTCTTTTTAAAGAGTAATATTTATCATAAAGCCAGCTTTACAATTTTCTACGATCTACGGTATCGGAATTCGGATTATAAAGCGGATAATATCAACTAAGTAGTTTGTATGGCAAGGTTGTTCTCGTTCTACTAATCAGTAGAATCCTAATCGAGTCCTGTTTTATAAAGAATCGTTAGACTTTATATCGGTTCTTACCCAGTACGGTATGATGGTTACTAATGTTAGCGTTTTATCACTTATCGCTGCGGACCTTAAGCTTTATAAGACACTCCACTGCAACAACTAAAAAGCAATAAGAGTTAACGAGCGTCAGCAAGCACCCTTATAAAGGTTAAGGTTATAATAATACCCTTAGCTGACACCAAAATGTTAGCTGGGCTGTGTCAGGAGACACCGCTCTTCCACAGAGTGTAACTAGACATATTCAGGAGTGCATAAAACATAATCTAATATAAAAAAAAACTAGAGTTTGTTTAATACACAAGGTAGTGTGAAGCAGCTCTCACATCCGCTCCTTTATTACATTGCCTCCAGTTGTTTCCCGATGTCATACCGCGATGTTTTCGCAGCCAATGGGTCTCGCTGGTAATCGAGTTAGCTAGCTGGACTATTTGTGCTCAATGGGTTTGCTTGATTGAAAACCCCTTTTCAGGCTTAAGCCTATTGTTTTGTAACCCTATCAATTTGGTAACCTTATGATAAGGTAACCTTACTGATAGGGTAACCGTAACAAAACCCAATCTCAATACGGTTTTGTTTAGGTTTTGTTATGGTTACCACATCCGATATGCTTACCATAACAATAGGGTTACCCTATCAGTTAGGTAACCTTATCATAAAGTTTTAAAAACAACTTCTAAAATAAGCCTATGGAAAACCCGGATTAGGGTAGCCGGTTCCGGTCCCTGGTCTATTTAGACCAGCTAGACAGTACCCATCTCACTTCTGAGCCATGTCTATAAGCTGTTTTCGAGAGTCATTACAAATCGTCTCGTACGCAGGCTAGATAACTTCTAGCCTCCCAAACAAGCCGGTTTCCGAAGAGGCTTTAGTACCGTGGACCACATCCACACGCTCCGTCAGGTTATACAGAAGACTGAGGAGTACCTGCCCCTCTGCTTAGCGTTTGTGGACTACGAGAAAGCCTTCGATTCGGTCGAAACCTGGGCTATACTACAGTCTCTCCAGCGGTGCCAAGTTGACTACCGCTATATCGAAGTGCATGCTGAAGTGTTTGTACGAGAACGCCACTATGTCAGTTCGACTCCAGGACCGGAACTCGAAACCTATTCCGCTGCAGCGGGGAGTCAGGCTAGGATATGTTATTTCTCCAAAACTGTTCACCACTGCACTGGAGGATGTTTTCAAGACTCTGGACTGGAGAAGGCTAGGCATCAACATCAACGGCGAGTACATCACTCACCTTCGGTTTGCTGACGATATAGTAGTCTTGGCTGAGATCATGGATGACTTAAGTACGATGCTCGATGACCTCAGCAAAGCTTCCCAGCGAGTTGGTCTAAGAATGAACATGGATAAGACGAAGGTCATGTCATATGCCCATGTAGTACCAACTCCCATTACAATCGGACACTTTACGCTCGAAGTTGTAGACGATTATGTATACCTAGGACAGACTGTCCAGTTAGGTAGGTCCAACTTCGAGAAAGAGGTCAATCGTCGAATTCGACTTGGCTGGGCAGCGTTCAGGAAGCTCCGGCACATCTTTTCATCCAATATCCCGCAGATATCCTTTGTCTCTGTGTGTCTTTTGTGTAGTGAATAAATGTCTTCTTTTCTTTTTTTTTTTTTCAGTGTCTCAAGACGAGAGTCTTTGACCAGTGTGTGTTGCCTGTGATGACATATGGCACTGAAACTTGGTCGCTTGCTATGGGCCCCATAAGAAGGCTCAAAGTCACCCAAAGGGCAATGGTGAGGGCTATGTCAGGAGTTTCTCTGCGTGATCGCATTAGAAATGAGGCTATCCGCAGCAGAACCAAGGTAACCGATATAGGTATCCGAATTGCTAAACTTTAGTGGCAATGGGCGGGGCCACATTGCACGTTAATCGATGGCCGTCGACGGAAAGGTTCTCGAGTGGCGATCACGTACCGGAAGGCACGGCGTGGGTAGGTGGACTGATGACCTGGTAATGGTCGCGGGAGTCCGCTGGATGCGAGTGGCGCAGGACCAGTAAATTTGGCACTGTTTATATAGGGGAGGCCTATGTCCAGCAGTGGACGTCTTTCGGCTGATATGATGATGATGATGATGAGACAGTACTGGCGTTCCACGAGGCAGCTTGACCCGCCAAAAGTACAAGACTCTATTGTCCGGTGAGCAGGGAAGACGTGCATGTTGCAAACTGGTAAACGATCTCTATTGTTTTATATAACACAGACCCACAGTAACACTCTTTTATATGAGAACGCACTGTATTTTTACATTTGATCGAACTGTATTTCTAGTGCTTGCTTTTTCAGCGTATTTTTCTATTACATTTGTTTTTATACGGCAGTAACATTTCATGCCTTTGAGCGTATTTTTACTAGTTCGCGTGCCTAAGTGGGAGAGACGATTGGAATCGTTTCGAGACTTTCGAGCTCCATAATAAAAGCTGAGGCCGCTAAAGCTCCCGTATGCGCTGTGTTGTGAGGCGCCTTTTTAATGAATAAAAACCGGACAAGTGCGAGTTCACGTTCAAGTGGTGAGGGTTCCATAAAATTCCTATTCTTTAAGCATTAGGCGCTCCATACAAAATACACAAAAATATTGAGAATTTTCCCGTTACTTTGAATACTCAAACTTCTTATAGGTTTTCCTGTAATCTTTAGGCAAGGAACTATTTTCCATATTTTTTTCAGAATTTTAAGCCTAGTAGTTTCGGAGATTAGGGGGGGATGGTCAATTTTCGTCTTATTTCCTAAATTACTTCAAATCTATTTTTGCAAAAATTATTTTAAAAAAAATCTGAGTTGATTACAACAACCCCTTTTGTTTGATATGTCACACAATACAGTTTGCGAAGCTTTTTTTTTTAATTTTCCAGTTTACCCCCCAAAAGTAGCCCTCTTGTACAGAATTCATTAATTTACTTTACGCGTCCATCCTTAGGTCACCAATTTACATATGAACCAAATTTCAACTCAATCGGTCCAGTAGTTTCGGAGCAAATCGGCTGTGACAGACGGACAGGCAGACAACCGAGTGATCCTTTAAGGGTTCTGTTTTTTCCTTTTGAGGTACCGGAACCCTAATAATAATATTTGTGGACAATCTTACACAAATCGACCTAGTCCTAAACTACATAAGCGAAGCTTGTACGGGTACGGTCGACGCCAAAAATACGTTTACACTATTCGCCTTATTGCAATGGAATAAGGTGCAAAAGTGTGAACGTATTTTTCGCGTCGACTGTACTAGACGACGATAAACATACTTACCTATATAGATAAATAAATGCATAGAAAACATCCATGACTCAGAAACAAATATTCGTGCTCAACACACAAATAAACGCCCTTACCGGGATTCGAACTCAGACTTACCAACTAGACTAAGCGGTCGTCGTTTTTGCACGACTACGGGAGAGACGAAAGGAAAAGATATGCTTATAGCCAGGGGTTGGACAAAAAGTGCGGATGACGTCAAACCACTTATAGGATGATTTCAAATAGTATTTTTGATTTTCATAAACAATTATCACTTATCATTTATTAACCTCTTTATCAAACGATATCGCCACTTGAAATGAGTACCTAAGTACGTTTTTGACTGACACATTGTCAATCAGATGAACAATAAATTGACTTCGTTAATGTTTAGCTATTGTATCTTCACGATTATATTTAGCAAAAATTTATATTTACTAATGTATAAAAAAACGCTGTAAAATGTCATCTTTACTCGAATATTGTGGCAATTTTCCGTTTTTGTGTAATGTAATCAAATAATATGAATTATTTTACTTTTGTTTATCCATTACAGGTATTAATAAAAAAAATAACGATATATTCAACAGTATACTCGTAATAAAATATAAGCTTGACAACCGAATAGCCTAGTGGTTAGAGAAACTGACTATGAAGCTTGAGGCACAGATTATATAATAGTTCTAACGAACTTGAGGTCCCGGGTTCGATCCCCGGTCGGGGCAGATATTTGTATGATGAATACGAATGATTGTTCTCGAGTCTTGGATGCTTAATATCTATTTAAGTATGTATTTATCTATATAAGTATGTTTATCCGTTGTCTAGTACCCATAGTACAGGCTTTGCCTAGTTTGGGACTAGATCAATTGGTGTGAATTGTCCCACTATATTTATTTATTTATTCTAATCTCATGCTTCGAACAGAAGTGTCAGAATGCGGTTAATTTAATTTATGTGTGTGACTGTACCACATAGTTTAAGCTATTATATAATATTAAGAAACATTTGCTGTGCTTTAACAGGGTTCATGTGTTAACACCTATCTTGTACCACATGATAACTATGCAATAAAAGAATTATCAATTAACTGCTTCTAAGAAGCCTCGGAGGTTTAGACACAAACATTATTAAAATCAGTCAATATTTCCCGCCCAAATAGTCCACACACAAACGCTTTTAAATGGGTTATACGGATTTAGAAAATTATCCGTACCGATATTTATAAACGGAACGCCTGCAACAGTTGTATAGAATTTTTTAATAAACTTCCTGATTGCATTAAGTTGTTGCATGATCTTGAATTTAAGAGCAAACTATCAAAATGGCTTCAAGAACACTGTTTTTACTCTGTAAAGGAATATATGGAAGCAAGACTGTAACAAATAAATATTATGTAGGTACTTAGACTTAAATTGAATATAATTAATTGTTTTCTTAAACATTTGCATGCTGCTATGGCTGAATACTGGAACTATGTTTAAAATATTGTAACACCTTTGTACTTACGTATTCTTGCAAATAAACATTTCTATTTCTATTTCTATCAAGCAATTTTGGCTTTCATTTAATTTCCTCGTATTCTCAAACTATTATAAATGTAAATATCGTCGTAAATGGGTGGCTTTCCATCCTCGGTTGACAACTATTAAAGAGCGACATTCATTGTACAGTTGCCATCAGATATATCAGAGCGGCGAAAGCGCTCACAAATATCTGAACACGTCTCTAATGCCTCGACAATAGAGACGTGTTCAGATATTTGTGAGCGCTTTCACCGCTCCGATATATCTGATGGCGACTGTACCTACCTATAGGCATTGGCAGTCCTCATAAGCTTTGTACGTATGTACGTCATGTCTACCTGTATGATAAAGATCTATCTAAATGTCATTAATTGTATGGGAAACTGGCAGTTGAGTTGTCCTAACGTACGTGCGAAAAGTTACGTAATCACCCCTCTGGACTCAAAGTATACAGGGCGGTGCTGTTGAGTCCCGTGAATGATTCGACAGTTGTTGAATCGCATTACGTATATACATTTCCCACGCAGACCCTGCGACTAAGAGACTTACGCATATTTGAATTCCCACGCATGTGTGGAGTTCCCCGATGTTTACCTTCCTCGGGTTTTTACCCTGTTATGGCGACTTGGCCTTGTACAAAGTTGTCAACAGTTGTATACCTATCAAGTCAGCGTGGGCCAAGCGATCCAAGGTGACGTGATGTACAGAGAGATTTTTGTAGCAGGTTCTACAGCGCGCTTGTTATTATTATTAACCCTCAACTCTCACTGACTCAACATATAAGTCATTCCTCTACGTGCGATTTCCGCTACAGAGCGGAAAAACTCTGCTATGCGCTACGGCGTAGCACGCGTAGCGATGCTTGGCCTCGAATGGGTTAAACGAGCGAGCGAAGCGATCGAAGTTCTCCGTTTCAATTCTTTCGTATGTCCGGTGTCTGTTCGGCTGTTCTCCTCTACACGTCGCATTTCTTAACCGATTCTCGTGAAATTTTGTGAGCAGATTCAATAGTTATATAGTTTTTTTGTCAATTCAGTTTTTCGAAACTAAAAAAAAACATTCATGAAATAAAGACAAGCTCGCGAATTCTAAAGCTCACAGATCCACAAGTGTATTAGTGTATCACCGTCACGTTCACACGGCGCGGCGTCGAGTTAGGTTCGCGTAGCGCGCGCAAGTTTTCAAACGTCTCATGCCAATGCCTAAATCAAAATGTTGTTTAATGAGGATCTCTATATTGTACGGGCCAGCATCCCGCGTAAATTCTTTATCTCTCTTTATACATGGATATAAAAATAGTTATTTCGTTAGTTACTTCGCCTGTTACTTTAAAATCTGTATTTAGTTTACAAGACGTGACAAAACATATTGTCTATGCTATCCGCAAAACCAAGTGGCAGTCGGGCAAGTAACAATGAAACCTTTTTGTGCGTAATAATAGCATGATTTGCGGATAGTATAATATAATAACCCAGTTAAATTTCATGCGTTCCATCCTCACCGCAATGTTGTCTATATTTCAGTAGTTACTACCGCTATAGATGCCCGAATGACGTCACGGGTGACCATCGGGTCTGCAATCAATACCTGCAACGCACATCTGCAGGCGACGCACACAGTTAGAGATGTAACAGATACCCAGTATTTTTGAGACCGACGATGTAAGTGCTTGTTTTGTGTGTGGTTTTGTATGTGTATTAGGGATGTTGCAGACTTTCACATACGCGGAAGTTCCGCATTTTGATGGAGGGTCTGGGATACTTTACGAGATTTACCATATATGGACCCATTAATAAGTTGTATAACTACCTACACTACACTAAAGTGAAACTGTCCTTAATCCCTAAGCCCTAGGGAAACAAAGGGACCTTATTTAATTTACCTTCGTCTCGCTGTTGGATCCACACTGCCGGCTATTTTAGGGTCTGTAGAAAGCGCAATAAGGGTTCTATTACCTCAGGTACCTTGTGCACTAACGTGGCTGGTCAATGAACTCCCGCTTACATTGGGCTTCAAAAGTAAACATTACTGTTGAAGGCGAAAACTCTTTCAGAAATCATCATCAGCACCTTTCAGAAATCATCATCAGCACCTTTCAGAAATCATCATCAGCACCTTTGTTTTTACTATTTTCTCGCAGTCAAAGTGAAAAGTAGAGTGTATAACTCTGGTTTAAAAGCCATATTACAACTCGAACTATTTTCCCTCACTTCGCTCGGGAAAATAACCATCTCGTGGTAAAATGGCTTATTTTAGATCCTTGTCATACAATCTACTAGAATAACATGTATGTACAATGCACACTTTAGTACGCCATAAGGCAAGACACAACTGTACCATAATATATAAACTTTGATATCTCTGATACCTATGTTCACGAAAATAAATTTCATTTAATTTCACCAATTTTAAAACCTAACTAGAAACATAGAAAATAGTTATGCCCAACGCTTCCATACATCTAGAATAGAGAGTAGGTATCATCATATCTGCCGAAAGACGTCCACAGCTGGACATAGGCCTCCCCAAAGAGTGCCAAAGCCTGCGCCACCCGCATCCAGCGGACTCCCGCGATCTTTACCAGGTCATCAGTCTACCTTGTGACCGTGTCCTAGAGAGTAGGTGTAGGTATTGTACAGATATTACCTTCCCTTTAAACGCTCTTTAATTCCAATCACCGTCACATTTAATGTTCAATTCTAGATAAAATGAAACGACACTGTCTACTTTTACGTAGCCTACGTCTAAGTGAAAATAATTACTCTCAAAGAAGATAAATATTCATTTAGCCCACGCAAAAGTGCGTGTGGGCCATCCCAGGGGCATTTGCAATGGCCGACACGGGCTGCATAATTAAATGATTGTGTTGATAGCGGTTTTCATAAACGGAATTTAAACGCATTTTGATTACCCCGTTTTTACAGGTCGGGTTGATTCAACAAAGGATTATATTGATTTCGAAAGCCGATATTTTCCCAAATTGTTTTCATGTCTCCACATTCTTCAAATGAGTTTCCATTTTCGGTACAAGCTCTTGTTACCGTCTGAACAAGGGCGCCCCTCTTTTTGCGTCGGGGGTTAAAAATAAAGATCTTTCAAAATTGCGAGCTCTGAAATCTTTTTATGATTTTGTCATTTTTCTACAATTTACGCTTTGTTGTAATAATTTGATGGTTAACTATTCATAAAGCGACACTATGTTATAAATTTGAACATGAGAATTCCCCACTCCCACCGATCGGACCGGAGTCCATTTCATATTCTTCTTCTACTCGTAGGTTGTCTGGAAGAGATCGCTCTTCAGCGATAAGACCGCCTGTTGTCTACCTCTACCTACCTACATGTTATTGTATTGTTTCTCTCTGTAACTGCTTTGTTTGTGTGAGGTGTGCAATAAAGAGTATTTGTATTGTATTGTATTGTATTGTACTTCTTGTTGGGCATTCGCCTCTCCCACGCCTCTCCAATCTTCTTCTAGCAACCTGATTTGCTGTAGCTCTCCCCCAGACCGGCCCGTCCACCGACCATTGCGATTGTTCTTACGACATCAGACCATCTAACCGGAGGTCTGCTGACCTGTCTCTTGGAGCGAGGCCTCCATTTCATGTCCTGATGGGCTTTTATTCGGAACGCGCTAATCCGGCTCACCTCACCCGTCTCGCCTAACGAATCTAGACCTCTGATTACGCATATATAGTTACTATGAATCGCAGCGTCGAGATATATTTGTGGGTTAATGGTGAGGTGAGGTTAAAACAAGTCACAGCTAGTTTCGGCGACACAAATCTCCGGTCCATTTAATTAAATGCAAAAGAATTTGATGCGTCCATGACAGGTAGTCACGATTCATACTTGAATGGAATGTGTGATGTGTCCGTCGGCAGCCAATCCGGTCTGGTCGGTTGGAATTTCAATCAAAAGTGAATAGTGACTACTGTACAAACGCTTTAAATTTCTTTAGCATACAGTAAAATGCACACATTAAAATGTATTCAATTTAGGTCAGCACTAGCAGTTTGCTTGGTTGGGTTGGGGTCGCGAGTGTTATATGTACCACACTAGCCTAAGAACCGCAGGAAAAAGGACGAAATAATATCGCTTTAGGACGAGCCATGTGAAGTGAGGGGGCTCTAGAGCATTCAGTATGATCCTGGAGTGCTGCGCATGAGAGAGCGCGTACGGTGGGCCGCCGTGGAGATTTAAGTGGATTAAAACACGGACCTTTAGCCTTTGATTTTAACCTGGCTATTACTTTCCAGGCCGAGCCCAATAAAGTGACCGTAATGCATAGTCATCCCCCTGGTGAATAGTCATCCCCCGATGGCTGAGTGACCCGCAAGTTTTCTCCACAAAAAAAAGAAGTAGGTACTTAATTTGACGACCTGACCCACTAGGCTAATCGGCTAACCTGTTTTGCCAGTATCGTAACCTGCACCATCATACCTGGCCATAAAGAGGCAATTACCGCCCGCCACGCTTAAAATTGACGACCGGTTAGCCTAGTGGGTAGTGACGCTGCCTACGAAGCTGAAGGCCCTGGGGTCGAATCCCGGTAGGGGCGAATGTATGTGTAATGAGCATGAATATTTATTTATGTGTCTTGGATGTTTTCTAAGTATTTAACTATTATATCTATTATATATATCGTCGTCTAGTACTTATAACACAAGCCTTATTGAGCTTACCATACTTAGGCCTAGTTCAATTTGTGTAAGAATGTCCCCTAATATTTATTATTATTATTTATTGTTAATCATTAATACCTACACAATCACACCGTAAATAAACAGTCAACAACACTGCGTGTTTTAATAAGTCCGTTAACTCGCAAATTCAAAACGCATTAAACATCACGAAGTTTTAAGTAAATGTCTAGTTAACCATATTAATTGAAAATTGTTGACTCAGCCACGAGTGCTGTTTGATTTCCATTCGCTTCGTAAAACACTTATGTTACAAACATAGTATCATGCTAAAAGGAACCCTTTAATGTTGGAAATAAAGTTGATGTTTCCACACCGACATATTTAGCTTCAACTATTTATTATGTAATCCCATTTAAACTTCTCGAGTGGTTATTGACTCGTCGAGTATCATGTTGATATACTTGATCTCATTTTTCATGAATTAAATACATTATAGCGAGTGCAAAAACGTTATGTGAATAATATAACTTATACAATTCTTACACATATTGTTACTAAACGGGACTTAATCGCGTAAAATTAAGTTATTTATCTACCTCTCTGTCACAGCATCCATGGTCACGGGACGACTCACTCACGGGGCGTACAGGTTTCTGCCATTGCTTATTTTTAGGGTTCCGTACCTACCTCAAAAGGAAAAAAACGGAACCCTTACAGGATCACTCGTCATAGCCGATTTGCTCCGAAACTACTGGACCGATTGAGTTAAAATTTGGTAAACATATGTAAATTGGTGACCCAAAGATGCGTAAAGTAAATTAACGAATTCTGAACAAGATAGATAAACTGGAAAATTAAAAAAAAAAGTTTTACAACCTGTATTGTGTGACATATCAAATAAAAGGGGTTGTTGTAAGCATCTCAGATATATTTATTTTATAATTTTAGCATAAACAAATTAAAAGTAATTTAGGAAAAAAGACGAATTTTGACCATTCCCCCCCTTATCTCCGAAACTACTAGGCTTAAAATTCTGAACAAAATATGGAAAATAGTTCCTTGCCTAAAGATTACAGGAAAACCTATAATAAGTTTGAGTATTCAAAGTAACGGGAAAATTCTCAATATTTTACTGAACCCTCACCACGCGAGTTGAACTCGCACTTGTCCGGTTTTTTTTTCAGCTCTAGTGCCCACGTATCACTTTCAACCCTTTGTCTAGATATAATGACCTTTCAGAGTATGAGAGATGAACAAAATTATTACGAGGATTTTCCCTCACCGAAAAGTCCGTAGACTTTTCGCTGAAAATCCTCACGATGTTTTTCCTTCACCGAAAAGCTAACGGTAAATGTCAAATAATATTCCTAGCTGAAAATGGGTTATTCTGTGAATGACCGTAATCACGGTGAAGGTTTATATTAAAAAATAAAGGCGCCAAACGCTTGCACATTTCGTGGCGCGAGCTCAATGGAGGCGTGAGAGTCACTCGCTTCGGTTATCTAACTAAAGCCACCCTCGGCTTCGTGAGAGGGAGTAGGCTTTCTTTGTTTTTAACCAGCTGCCCGTGTAGGATAAAACATTGTATTGAAAAATAGTTCCAGAGATTACCCGTCACGTTACTTTATATATTACTAGCTACCCGCGTGTCTTCCCCCGCGTATTATAAAGAACGCAGGCAAACCCGATAAAATATAGCCTATAACTATCCAGAAAGTTCAAGCTACACGCAAGTGAAAGAACTTTTGAAATCGGATAAGCGGTTCTAGTGCTTACCCATTAAATACAAATTTATAAACTTCTAAAGCTACAATCATACATACATACATTTCCTCGTTATAATATTAGAATACTTAGATAGTGCGGATAGGTCGTTTGTATACAACAGAGTGCGAGTTAGGCAATTAGCTAATAGGTAAGTAGGTAATAATACAGTCTAGTAATCGGAAGCGTCAGCATATTTACGCTACATTTTGGTCAATCTTTTTATATTCGCAAAAATCTTTCTTGAGAGCTCGTAGCCTACCTACGCCAAACCAATGGTCAATCATGAAATAACGGGAATTATATTCTGGTAAAAGTTAAAAATCTGTGGCCATATTTTCGAGCACTTTACCCCCCCCCTAAGTTAGGAGGTTTTGATTATTGACGCTGTTCTACTCCTCTGGAGGCAATTTAGAAAATTAAATAGGTACCTAATCGGCGGAGATTGTTACTAGCCTCCAAAAATAAATAAATAGCCTCCCAACATCGTCAATAAAGTGATCGTGATCACTGAAATCTGATCATGTAAGATTCTCAGCGAAGAGGACCTCACCGGGAAAATGGCTACAGGTTAAATGGGAAATCGTCCCTGTCAAAATCTTTATGAAATTTTCATAAGATTTTTTTTCCTGTGGAAAAGTTATTTCACTTCACCTGCACAGACCTGCAGTATACTCGTATAATAAAGCCGATTCCACTCATTTCCACGTGTATGTGCACGCGCTCGACATCACCAGAGCTCACGGCTGACCACCTCGTGGCTCGTGAAAACTCGCCTTCATTAGCATAGCACACACACATGACACACATAAACATATTGATATGCGGGTTTACTTTCAGTAGGACCATTATTTCAGAAACGTTAAGAATGGCATAATTAGACGTATTCCATTTTCGCGATTTTCCCTTGTAAAACCTAACTACTTTAGCCCTAAATGCTTCATTTGACCTAATGTTGCATTAGGACCCAATGCATTTTTTTCTTAAATAATAAACTTTTTTAGGATTATTGCAAATCAAACCTAACGTAACCTAATGACTTAATTAGATTTAATGATCTTCAAAGAAAACCCGAAAAGTTCATTGTTTCGAAAATGCATTAGGTCTAGTGAAACATTAGGTCTAGTGAAACATTAGATCTAATGAAACATTAGGGCAAAAGTTAGTAGGTCAAGTGATGGAACCACATTTTGGTTATCTGGTGCGCGAACACTTTTACAAACGTTTCTCAAAAGCATAGGAAGAGGTCACTGATTTCCAGTTTTTAAAATCCTGACACAATTTTTGTTATTTTAATATTTTTTGTAAATACTCTGTATAAGGTTCTCTTGGCCTGACCTATTTTGGCACATCTACAATCTATTACTTAATTAAATATTTAATATACCTTTTGATGACTATTACGCAAACGTTTATTGTCCATGTCACTATATACTCGTAAAAGAGCGACCGTCCACTTACGAAATACCGGGTCAAAGTGGGTATTGGCAGGATCAAGTAGCATAAGGGCCTGTTATACTTGATCCTGCTATGTATCGTCAACCTAACTATACATATCCACTAACACAGCTGTAAGGTATCATTGTTACTAACATTCTATGGATCAAAACTGGTCTCAAATAAACCATTTTTCTATACTATAGTTACTATAGTATAGCAAATAAGCAAGCAATATATGCTGATGTGCTAGAAAGTAAGCAATAGATGGACGAGTTAGTACGAAAGTACGCCTACTGCGAGGAATTCATTGAAGATCATAATACTAAACAGGCTCGCTTGCCTCGCGCTCCGGCGGAGGAGCAAGGAGCGGGCGCTAGACGGCGCGACCGCGCGCGGGGCCCTGTGATTGGTCGATCGCTGTTCAAACTGTCCAACAATAACATTGTTGGACAGTTTGATTTGAAGTAATAGATGGCCTGTTCGTGCGACATCCACCTAACCCCAGCTTTGAAGCCTGAATTCTGATCATCTTTTGCCACATTTCCGAGCAGTGGCGTGAAAATATTATCGAAAGCCTGTGAGATTGAGGGTATGCAAGTTTGTATGTTTTGGGTAATCTCCGGAACCGCTTATCCGATATCAAAAATTCTTTCACCTGCGGGTAGAATGGACTTTCTGGATGGTTATAGGCTATATTTTATCCCGCTGGTTTGCCTGCGTTCTTTGCAATACGCGGGCGAAGCCGCGCGGGCAGGAAGTATCCTACTAATCCTACTATAATCCTACTAAAGTTTGGATTTTTGGATGTTTAGATGTTTGTTACTCAATCACGCTTAAACGACTGAATCGATTTGGATGAAATTTTGCACAAAGATAGTTTATGGCTTGGATTAAAATATAGGATAGTTTCTATCCCGGGTCCACGCAGACGAAGTCGCGGGCGGAAGCTAGTAATATAGTATAAATCGATTTAGATGAACTATGTCTAGGTATGTTTTGACAACCCATTTAGCCTAGTGGGTAGTGACCATGCCTACGAAGCTGACGGTCCTGGGTTCAAATCCTGGTAAGAGCAAATATTTGTGTGATGAGCATGAATATTGATTTTCGCGTCTTTAATGTTTTCTATGTATTCAAGTATTTATATATCTAATAAATATAATATAACACGCTTAACCCATTCCCGGCCCGTGACGACACATATCCGTCCCTGTGCACTGAATGTGTTAACACATTCAGTGCCCAGAATCGCTACGCGCTACGCTCGTAGCCGATCCCGTGGTTAACCTCGTGTGTAGCGGAAAGCGACTACGGCGTAGGGACGCATATGTGTCGTCACGGGCCGGGAACGGGTGAAGGGTTGCCCAGGACGCTCGTCTTTCCATACAAATGTAGTCTGATTCTCATATTAAAACGACATGCTAGAATTTATAGCAACAGAAACTAATTTTCGACCTAGATATGGTGGATCCCATTGTGTATAAAATTTTTCATGTTATTCCAGTGTGCCGTTTTAAAATAAGATCCAAACTACGTTTGTATGGAGAGTCGACTTGAGTCGACCGTGCCGGCGACTCTTAATACGGGGCCAATTCAATCTGTGTACATCATGGGCCCGTCGGTTTATAACAGGCTGCCAGACAGTATTAAAAATAAAAAACCGGCCAAGTGCGAGTCGAATTCGCGCACAAAGGTTTCCGTACCATTATTTATAAAAACGGCAAAAAAATCATATCTGTTGTATGGGAGCCCCAGTCCGACTCGCACTTAGCCAGTTTTTTAGTATTTGTTGTTATTGCGGCAACAGAAATACATAATCTGTGAAAATTTCAACTCTCTAGCTATCACGGTTCTTGAGATGCAGCCTGGTGGCACACAGACGGACGGACGGACGGACGGACGGACAGCGAAGTCTTAGTAATAGGGTCCCACTTTTACCCGTTGGGTACGGAACCCTACAAAAGCAACTTCCACGGTGGCGTTTAGGTTGAGATTGCGTAAGTGGCTTCTTGACCATTTTATTTCATAGACGAGTTTCATGAGCTCCCTACTCATTGAATTGTAAACTAGTGTAAAATTTATTGAAGTAAATTACATGTCAACATTACAATAACTACATTTCATTATACACTGGACTGATGACCTGGTAAAGGTCGCTGGAGTCCGCTGGATCCGGGTGGCGCAGGACCGGTCATTGTGGCACTCTTTGGGGGAGGCCTATGTTCAGCAGTGGACGTCTTTGGGCTGATATGATGATGATGATGATGATTATACACTAACATAACACGTCAACGTCAACTAGTCAAACCCGCTCGTTGTCGCTTCCGGTGTCAAAGTGCCCATAACGCTCACGGCATTACCCCGCTGGATGGCTTTGGACAGTCTCTGCACCAGAAACGATTCGGAGCGGGGGTCCTCTCCCTTTTGCCTAAGCCGACGGCCTATGCCACGCACAAACTGTTTCGCGTCAGCACCCCAGCAGCCCGCCGTTTCCACTGCAAAAGGGACGAAAATATATCCCGAGCCCAAAGGAGCATACTTTTGGCGCTTCATCGCCGCCTGAGACTCGGCCGCCGCTTAGTGTAAAATGTAATTAATAATTTATTGAATCAGGCGTTACTTTGCGGAAATTCATGATATATTACGAGAACAATATTCCTTCGCTATTCCGCTAAAAAACGTGCAGGTCGATCAGCGGAGATCAAATGCAACTATTTGCGTATAAAATTTTAAAATTGCGCAACAGTGCAGTGTTTTTGCTCAGTGGACGTGGCGCAAGCAACATCTCCTGCCAGCATCTCCTGATGATGCCTCGTAGAGAGGCGAAACACGTGTCGAGGTTTTTTCATTATTGGTGATGGTTTGCTGTAATTATTTGCATGTTTATACGCAAATAGTTGCATTTGATCTCCGCTGATCGACCTGCATGTTTTTTAGCGGAATAGCGAAGGAATATTGTTCTCGTAATATGTAATTAATAAATAGATAATGTTGAATGAATAGAATGATGTAGGTATATGTATAATGTACCAACCTATTAAATATGCGTAGGTATGTAAAAAACCTGACATGTAACTTGGTGTTAGTAATTAAGTATTTTTTGTGAAAGTCTTCTGATAGGTATTTATTTATTTATGTCTATAATACCATGAGCAATCCACTATGAACCCACCTGTTGTCTATAAAACCAAGCGCCCTTTACAGCGACCGTGACACGCGGTTTACGAGCCTCTTAGCTTATTCCTGCTAGATCATCGTAATATGGCGCCGTAAACATTTATGGACTAACCTAACTTTATTTATATACTGTAACAGCAATTTAATTAACATTTTGGCGATACATCAATAATCCTAGCAAGCTTACTGGTATAAGTAAACAGAGAAATTGGTCTTACACCTTTTAACTCTATAATTTTTAATAAGAAGCTGTATTTTGATTGCTTATATTTATTAAAGTACTGCTTTAATTCTTCATTTCGAACCATAATCAACCTTGTTCCGTACAGCATAATGTCTTCATTCGTACTCCTCAAAGTGATACCTGCACGTGGTTGAGAATGCTAAGCTATTACAACGCACTAAAGCGCACAATTGTATACATATTTATGAAAAACCAGTCCGTACTTTTAATTAAACTTTCTGCTTCTAGAAATGATAAGGTAAATGAATTATGTAGATTCTTTCAACTTATTAAAGCAAACAGAAAAAGAATGGTAATTGCATTAGTTTTCTAGTTACATAAGATAATTTTGTTATACCTAATGAATAGAATAGAATAGAATAGAAATATATTTATTTGGTGTGACAAAGAAATGCTAATGCGTCATTATATGTTGACTGCATGTGTGCATAAAACATTTGTCTATTTAAATTATCGATATAGTCTTGTTTAACTGTAGGTAACTTATAGTTTCGTGAAACAGGCCGCTAGTTGCTTACAGCTAAGCAATATTTATTTATTAGGTACCTACTTTACAGACATAATACATTAAATATGAGATGTAATGAATACTTTATAAATAGTACACAGCATGATCAGTAAATTAGCGCATAAAATAAGTAACCAACTGCTTAGTATACAACACTGTGTCGAGTCGACCAACAACATGGAATAGAAAGAAAGAAAGAAAGAAAGAAAAAACATTTATTCGTGACAAAACACATAAAAACAAACTGTATAGACACAATACACACAAACACATTTGCCACGAAATAATAGGGCTAATTCCGTTATTATAATTATTACGACATTATGTTAATAATTTATCCTCCTCTGCAGTGACATATTTGCATTGAATATTAATATCATATGTTCAATCAGGGAATAAGATTTAAGTATAAATCACAAAAAATTGTCTCCAAGTCCAAAAATGTAAAAAACGGCTAAAACAAACTTAAGCAAATCTAAACAAAGAGTTAAAGTTTCTAGCACTCAAAGTCAAAGTCAAAGTGATTTATTCTTCAATTTAGGCATATTACATGCACCTATGAATGTCGATAAACTACCACCGGTTCGGAAAGTAAACCTCTGCCTCGAGAAGAACCGGCGTAAAATACTCTTCAGGGTGAGTAGAAGAGAACGTCCGTTAAGGTTTTATTCAATTTAGTAATGCGAGGATCAATATGGTCCACAGGTCCAGAATATATGGACCTTGGCGACTTCAGACTTACATACTCTTATCCAAAATCAAGTAAATGCCTCGTCTTAAATTACAGTCCATTTCACAACACTTAGCCGTGGATCGAATTCGGAGTCTTCATATAATTCAGTTAGCTCCAGACAACGAAATAGGAAAATAAGGGTCGAAAAACCTCGCCTAACAGACGTATGATGTAGAACTACATGGGGGCGTCGTTTCCACTTGTTTTAATGAGTACGATTATATGGCCATTCATGAATAACGGCGATGTTTAGGAGTTCCGGGAGAGTAATCAAAAACAGCGTAATTTTATATGAGGAGACATCAAATTTATTGCCTCTCGGTACAAAGCTTATGAGTAAGTGCTTAAAAATTAATATCCTAAAATATATCTCGCATACAGCGACGTAGGTTGATGCGTTGCTCCGAAGATTGTGTCAGGAGCTATATTTACTATGCATTCTTCAACAGCGATGTCATCTGCATTTGCCGAATGCTGGTCGAAGTTTTCGAACGATCTTTACCCTTTTATCAAGAATTTAATAAATACGAGTACGGTGTATCTTACTATTTATTCATAATAATAATACTACGCTGCGCTCCAAAACGCACAATAGCTGACGTAGGTGCTTAATATGCCAGTCTCAAGTGATTGAACCGACCACGACTTCAATCGCATGAGTATTTACTTGTTCTGTGGCTCCTTGCATCCAGATGAGTGAGTAATATAGCTACCAAGGACGTGCCATAGCGCGACGCAGACAGACGCCAAGCCTAGACGGAGATGGCGTGCCCGGGAACCGATTTTTAACTTTCGAGCGCTCGACTCTTTCGCTCGAAAACTGACAAAAATTATGAAATGCTATTCTGAAATAGAAACTAATTTTCGACCTAGATATGGTGGATCCCATTGTGTATAAAAAGTTTCATGTAATTCCAGTGTGCCGTTTTAAAATAAGATCCAAACTACGTTTGTATGGAGAGTCGACTTGAGTCGACCGTGCCGGCGACTCTTAATACGGGGCCAATTCGATCTGTGTACATTATGGGCCCGTCGGTTTATAACAGGCTGACAGACAGTATTAAATAAAACCGGCCAAGTGCGAGTCGGACTCGCGCACGAAGGGTTCCGTACCATTATCTATAAAAACGGCAAAAAAATCATGTCTGTTGTATGGGAGCCCCAGTCCGACTCGCACTTGGCCGGTTTTTTAGTATTTGTTGTTATAGCGGCAACAGAAATACATAATCTGTGAAAATTTCAACTCTCTAGCTATCACGGTTCTTGAGATGCAGCCTGGTGACACACAGACGCACGGACGGACGGACGGACGGACAGCGAAGTCTTAGTAATAGGGTCCCGTTTTTACCCGTTGGGTACGGGACCCTAAAAAAGCAACTTCCACGGTGGCGTTTAGGTTGAGATTGCGTAAGTGGCTTCTTGACCATTTTATTCCATAGACGAGTTTCATGAGCTCCCTACTCATTGAATTGTAAACTAGTGTAAAATTTATTGAAGTAAATTACATGTCAACATTACAATAACTACATTTCATTATACACTGGACTGATGACCTGGTAAAGGTCGCTGGAGTCCGCTGGATGCGGGTGGCGCAGGACCGGTCATTGTGGCACTCTTTGGGGGAGGCCTATGTTCAGCAGTGGACGTCTTTGGGCTGATATGATGATGATGATTATACACTAACATAACACGTCAACGTCAACTAGTCAAACCCGCTCGTTATCGCTTCCGGTGTCAAAGTGCCCATAACGCTCACGGCATTACCCCGCTGGATGGCTATGGACAGTCTCTACACCAGAAAGGATTCGGAGCGGGGGTCCTCTCCCTTTTGCCTAAGCCGACGGCCTATGTCACGCACAAACTGTTTCGCGTCAGCACCCCAGCAGCCCGCCGTTTCCACTGCAAAAGGGACGAAAATATACCCCGAGCCCAAAGGAGCATACTTTTGGCGCTTCATCGCCGCCTGAGACTCGGCCGCCGATTAGTGTAAAATGTAATTAATAAATAGATAATGTTGAATGAATAGAATGATGTAGGTATATGTATAATGTACCAACCTATTAAATATGCGTAGGTATGTAAAAAACCTGACATGTAACTTGGTGTTAGTAATGAAGTATTTTTTGTGAAAGTCTTCTGATAGGTATTTATTTATTTATGTCTATAATACCATGAGCAATCCACTATGAACCCACCTGTTGTCTATAAAACCAAGCGCCCTTTACAGCGACCGTGACACGCGGTTTACGAGCCTCTTAGCTTATTCCTGCTAGATCATCGTAATATGGCGCCGTAAACATTTATGGACTAACCTAACTTTATTTATATACTGTAACAGCAATTTAATTAACAATTTGGCGATAAATCAATAATCCTAGCAAGCTTACTGGTATATGTAAACAGAGAAATTGGTCTTACACCTTTTAACTCTATAATTTTTAATAAGAAGCTGTATTTTGATTGCTTATATTTATTAAAGTACTGCTTTAATTCTTCATTTCGAACCATAATCAACCTTGTTCCGTACAGCATAATGTCTTCATTCGTACTCCTCAAAGTGATACCTGCACGTGGTTGAGAATGCTAAGCTATTACAACGCACTAAAGCGCACAATTGTATACATATTTATGAAAAACCAGTCCGTACTTTTAATTAAACTTTCTGCTTCTAGAAATGATAAGGTAAATGAATTATGTAGATTCTTTCAACTTATTAAAGCAAACAGAAAAAGAATGGTAATTGCATTAGTTTTCTAGTTACATAAGATAATTTTGTTATACCTAATGAATAGAATAGAATAGAAATATATTTATTTGGTGTGACAAAGAAATGCTAATGCGTCATTATATGTTGACTGCATGTGTGCATAAAACATTTGTCTATTTAAATTATCGATATAGTCTTGTTTAACTGTAGGTAACTTATAGTTTCGTGAAACAGGCCGCTAGTTGCTTACAGCTAAGCAATATTTATTTATTAGGTACCTACTTTACAGACATAATACATTAAATATGAGATGTAATGAATACTTTATAAATAGTACACAGCATGATCAGTAAATTAGCGCATAAAATAAGTAACCAACTGCTTAGTATACAACACTGTGTCGAGTCGACCAACAACATGGAATAGAAAGAAAGAAAGAAAGAAAGAAAAAACATTTATTCGTGACAAAACACATAAAAACAAACTGTATAGACACAATACACACAAACACATTTGCCACGAAATAATAGGGCTAATTCCGTTATTATAATTATTACGACATTATGTTAATAATTTATCCTCCTCTGCAGTGACATATTTGCATTGAATATTAATATCATATGTTCAATCAGGGAATAAGATTTAAGTATAAATCACAAAAAATTGTCTCCAAGTCCAAAAATGTAAAAAACGGCTAAAACAAACTTAAGCAAATCTAAACAAAGAGTTAAAGTTTCTAGCACTCAAAGTCAAAGTCAAAGTGATTTATTCTTCAATTTAGGCATATTACATGCACCTATGAATGTCGATAAACTACCACCGGTTCGGAAAGTAAACCTCTGCCTCGAGAAGAACCGGCGTAAAATACTCTTCAGGGTGAGTAGAAGAGAACGTCCGTTAAGGTTTTATTCAATTTAGTAATGCGAGGATCAATATGGTCCACAGGTCCAGAATATATGGACCTTGGCGACTTCAGACTTACATACTCTTATCCAAAATCAAGTAAATGCCTCGTCTTAAATTACAGTCCATTTCACAACACTTAGCCGTGGATCGAATTCGGAGTCTTCATATAATTCAGTTAGCTCCAGACAACGAAATAGGAAAATAAGGGTCGAAAAACCTCGCCTAACAGACGTATGATGTAGAACTACATGGGGGCGTCGTTTCCACTTGTTTTAATGAGTACGATTATATGGCCATTCATGAATAACGGCGATGTTTAGGAGTTCCGGGAGAGTAATCAAAAACAGCGTAATTTTATATGAGGAGACATCAAAGGACAATGGGCAAAACGTCCCCACCCACCAACACAATCGAGACATGCCTCATTTAATAGATCTTTGTAAGAGGAGTATTTTTTACTATTACCATAATCTCGTAATGCATGGGGTTTTCTTGGAAAATCAGGTTGAATGTTACGTATAAAAGCAGTAATTTTACAATATATAGAATGTGTTAACTACTGTAGGGTATTTTAGTAAAAAGGACGCGTCAAAGGGCACATTTTTGTTGTACAACTCTAAAGCTGATATGTACACAAAGCTGAAATATAGGCCTTTAAAAAAAAGAACACTATACCACGGTCTTAATGAGTGTTCAACACAATCACTGTGTATAACATTTTATAGGTTACGGATAAATATATTTTTTGAAAAATACATTTTCTCTCTATTGCATGGAGGAAATCAGAAAATAATGTTTATTTGCGTTAATTACAAGTTAACTACGCTGTTTTTTCACTATCCTACACCAGATGTCGCTAAATTGACAATTCAATTGTTAAGTTAACGTTAATTACTGAAATGTCAGTTGAAGTGCGTAAACACTGGTTCTTCTACTCTATACTAGATGGCCCTAGAGTGACACTCTCATTTGTAATTGGAAAACTGGTCGTAGGCCCGCAACGCACACGTCACGTTCCCAGATCAGGTCGTATGACAAAGTGTTATTCTTGCTTTAAAAAGTATCGCTCGTCTATGGACTGACTGAAAACTGTCAATGTGAGTGAAAAAGTAACAATTTTGACATGACACATTAAATGTCAATGTTGAGAAAAATTATATAGATGTTATACTTATGTTTAAAAATATAATTTCAAGCGTAAATAGTGCCACTAAGATGCTAAGCATTCCCAACAAGGTATGTATCCACCCAATCAACAGCTTCAACAGTACCTGCACCAGCAGCATACAGCTAATGTAGTTGAAGAAAAAATATTCATTTTTCAAAAGATGGTTCCAAGACTAAGACCAGTTGGTTTTTTAATAACAAGCGCACGGCTGACCTCATCAGGCGGACCGTGCGCTTACCATCGTGAGCGGTCACCGTAGCCTATGGATACTTTCAGCTAAACGGGTGTCAGATGCGCGTTGCCACCCCTTTTAAACATTACACACTCCTTCAAGAACCAGCACATACTGTAGTTTGTGTGTATGTTATGTTTTTAATACCATGTACGTGGCAAACAAGCTTACGCCTATGGACGGTTGCGATTCCAGAAGAATCACAAGCGCATTGCCAACCCTTTATTGATATGAAGATTCGATGTGTTGATAGCTAGAGACAAAAGCGGGTTCTCACCCTGAACACAGCACATCGTCGGGAGCTCTGCCGACCTTACTCACCACCAGGAATACAACATCACGTACCTACAGAGCAAGTAGTGGCGATATTGCTGTGGCTGCGGTCTAATGTAAGGTGGGAGGTACTGCCCCAGTTGGGCTATCACCTCTCCCAACACCACGAGTGTCGATTGCGTGTTGACGCTCGTGGAGTTGGCGGAATACACACTCCTTGAAAGACCACATACTGTAGTTATACACATATGTCTGGAGGTAATGTCGCCGTATATTATGTTTTTATACCATGTCGGTGACAATATGCGCGTTGCCGCCCCTTTAAAATATTTCCACCCCTTAAAGAACCCCACGGCCCATAATGTAGTTAGCAAGGTGTGTTGTGGTTGTGTGTATGTGTTAGGCAGCAGGTTTTTTAATGCTAAGGTCACCTAAAAGTGGCAAGTCTTATGGTGTCTTTGTAGTCAAGAACTACCTCACTATTCATTAAGTGACCATTATGTACGAGTACCTACTCTTTCAGGTAAGATCTCTTCATTCTCTGGGAGTAATGTTGCCGTATTATGTTTTTATACTAAGTCAGTAGCAAACAAACGTTCGGCCCGTCTGATGGTAAGCGGTCACCGTAGCCTAAGGACACTTTCAGCTCCACGGGTGTCACATGTTCGTTGCCGACCATTTCATTGTTGAAGAACCACAGTCATACTGCATGTATGCTGTGTAGCATGGTATGGTGTGTTTGTATTTGTATGGGCATAATGTCAGCAGGCTTTTCAATGCAAAGAACACCTAAAAGAGCCGGGTTACGAACCCGCGGCCTCACAGGTTGAAACTCGCGTGCCTTACCACTCGGCCACAGTCGGTTACAGTGACGTGGTTTACTGTGCATGATAAATGATAGTGCAAAAATTAACTAACACGAATATATTCTTCGTACCTATGACCGATATCTTCCAACTTACGCAGGGATTCCTGTCAGCTGATGAAATATCCTAAGGAACGGGCTAACATTTTAAATGCACCGACGTTACTCATTGAACCTTGTGGAGTCACCAGGATGTGGCTGTGACCTGCCCGGAGACAAACAGGTACGTACTAAAATTAAGTTTAGGAAAGAAACAAAAACGAATCACCCGATATGAAAAAAAATATTCATCAATATTTTGAATAGATCTTCAAGGAGGACCAAGGCCTATACTATTCCATCAAAACAAAAACCTTTGGAAGGTCGCAGACATTCATTATCAAATTATCATCATCAGTCAATGCACATCAGATTATTAGCAAAAGCCTTTTGTCATGTATGAGAGGGATATATGAATACCTGTAATCCCCACGCTGGCCCAGTGCGGGTTGTGGACTACATTCACCTTTTTATTGCTTTACAAATAAATATTTTTACTACGACGGTGACAAACAAGAGTGCGGCGTCCTTGATGGTAAGCTGACAACGTAGCCTAAGGACGGTTGCGATTCCAGAAAAATCACAAGCCTGTTGCCGACCCTTTATTGATTTGAGGATTCGTTGTGTTGATAACTAGAGACGTACGCGGCTCCCTCACGCTCAACACAACACATCCTCAGGAGCTCTGGGTGGGGATTCACCACCAGGAACACTACACCACGTACCTACAGGGCAAGTAGTGGCAATATTATGGCTGCGATCTACTGGTAGGAAGGTGAGTGGTACTACTCCAGTTTCTCCAAATATAAGCGAGATGAGATTCCGTTATTGTGCCCTACCTGTCTTTAAAAAAATCATTGTTTACATTTTACCCGACTGCCGAACGAAAGGAGAGTTATGTTATTTGAGCGTACGTATGTATGTATGTATGTGTGTATGTCTTATTCTTTGGCACGCCCTGCAGCCTAAACCGTTTGACGGATTTCGACATATGAGGTATCGTTGGATCCCTCTTAATCGTGGAGTGACATATGCTATAATATTTGTAAAAAAGCAGTAGGGTTTTGTGAAAAATCTTTTGATTCCACTTATTTAAAATGGCATTAGTATCGAAGATTAGTCAAGGTTTGATGATGAAATCCACGAGAAATCGACTAAGGAATACACTATGCTCACACAGATGGCCTGTGGGTGGACCTCCTCGATGATGATTAGAGAAGTTCACTCATTCACTGCCAGGAACCCGCCTAGCGGGCGCCTACGACCATAGGTGCTTTCCGCTGCATAGCGGGAAAACCACGGGATTGGCATATACTCTTATAGGCCAGGCCATGCACAACACAGCAAAGTATGACTGAATGTCCAGTAAAGCATACTTTAATACTTAAGTACTCTTAATATATTACTGTTTCAGGGAAAGAATTTGCCCAGGAGCCGTAGCATGGTTGACCTTATCACGCGACAAGTGACAAGATAAGAGCGTCGTCTCGTTCTATCGAACGGTGTCAGCCAGTGACGCACGCTCTATCCTATCACCTATCGCGTGACAAGGCCAACCATGCTACGGCTCCTGCCCTTATTGCCGACAATTATTAATCTGACTTAATATGCAATAGGTTACTTCGTTCTAACAAGATCCGAAGCTGTTGATGGTAGGGGAATGGTAAGAGTTTACCCCCTGTAAGAAAACCTCGGTGTGAATAATTAATGATAACAGATTTTTTTGCTTTAATTTTAAACCTAACTGTATCAATTGTAATGTAATGATGCCGTATATTATGTTTTTATACCACGCCGGTAGCAAACAAGCGTACGGCCCGCCTGATGGTAGCGACCGCAGCCTATGGACGGTTGCGATTCCAGAAAAATCACAAGCGTGTTGCCGACCCTTTATTGATTTGAAGATTCGTTGTGTTGATAGCTAGAGACGCACGCGGATCCCTCACGCTCAACACAACACATCCTCGGAAGTATGTATGTATGTATGTATGTATGTATGTATGTATGTGTGTATGTCTTATTCTTTGGCACGCCCTGCAGCCTAAACCGTTTGACGGATTTCGACATATGTGCCAAAAAGACGTAGGATTTTTTGAAAAATCTTTTGATTCCACTTCTTTAAAATGGTATTAGTATAGACGATTAGTCAAGGTTTGGTTCGTTGATGAAATCCACGAGAAATCGACTAAGGAATACACTATATATGCTCTGTGAGTGATTCACAGATGACCTGTCAGAAACCCGCCTAGCGGGCGCCTTCGACCGTAAGCGCTTTCCGCTGCATAGCGGGAGTACTACCGGATCGGCATATGCTCGTATAATCCATGCACAATACAGCAAAGTATGACTGAATGTCCAGTATTATATTGGGTAGGGTTGGAGAGCCGTTTATCTACGCTAGTAAAGTATGCATGCATGTATGAATGTATATGCATTATTTTACACCAGACACAGTTAAAAAAAAACACTGACTTGTAGCTTATAGCATATTTTAATACATACTCGTAATACATATATTACTGTTTCAGGGAAAGAATTGAAGTATTTGGCCAGTCCTTATATATTGCAGACAATTATTAATCTGGCTTAATATTCAAGATCCGAAACTGTTGACGGGACCTCGGTGTGAATATTATGTTTTTATACCACGTCGGTAGCAAACAAGCTTACGGCCCGCCTGATGGTAAGCGTTCACCGTAGCTTATGGACGGTTGCGATTCCAGAAGAATCACAAGCGCGTTGCTGACCCTTTATTGATTTGAGGATTCGTTGTGTTGATAGCTAGAGACGATTGCAGATCTCTCACGCTCAACACAACACATCCTTAAAAGCTCTAACGACCTGATTCACCACCAGTCCACCAGGAACACTACACCACATACCTACAGAGCAAGTAGTGGCGATATTGTGGCTGCGGTCTACTGGTAGGTAGGTGGGAGGTACCACCCCAGTTTCTCCAGATATGAGCGAGATAAGATTCCGTTGTGCCCTGCCACTTAAAAGAAACATTATATACTTCTTTAAAATGGTATTAGTATAGACGATTAGTCAAGTTTAGATGATGAAATCAACGAGAAATCGACTAAGGAATAGACTATGCTCTGTGGGTGACCCACAGATGACCTGTGGGTGGACCTCCTCAATGATGATTAGAGTAGTTCACTCATTCACACCCACCTAGCGGGCGCCTACGCCCGTAGGCGCTTTCCGCTGCATAGCGGGAAAACCTCGGGATCGGCATATACTTAAAGGGAAATCCATGCACAACATAGCAAAGTATTACTGAATGTCCAGTATTATATTGGGTAGGGTTGGAGAGCCGTTTATCTACGCTAGTTAAGTATGCATGCATGTATAAATGTAAATTCTTTATTAATTGTACACCAGACACAGTTAAAAAAACACTGACTTCGCATATATATGTATATTAGCTTATAGCATACTTTAATACTTAATTACTCTTAATGTATTACTGTTTCAGGGAAAGAATTGAAGAATTTGCCCAGCCCTTATTGCCGACAATTATTAATCTGGCTTAATATGCAATTTATTAATATGGTTACGTCGTTCCAACAAGATCTGAAGCTGTTGATGGGAGGGGGGATGGTAGGAGTTTACCCATCTAAGAAGTCCTCGGTGTGAATAATTAATACTTTATATCACTTTCGTTTTTTCTCCTTAGTAATTTGGATAATTAGTGTTTTAAAAAACGGATTAAAATCCTACTAATATTATAAATGCGACAAGAAGTAGGTTGGTCCTCAGTAGACAAAATAAATAATATATATTACTACGTATGGTGTTATTTTGTCGGGATCCGCTAGGTAGGCTAGGCTCTTTCGGTGGAGTAATTTCCAACTTATTGTATAGTATTCCATTACTCCAATTTAGGACAGTGTAATGTGGTGGTTTCCCACTTGCTTTCCACACCACAGTTTATACGACCTAATACCTGAACAAGAGCCCTACCGGATTTCTATCTTCGTTCTCCTGTCAGTACTAGTGCCAGTGCTGCCTGGCACCAGAGATTTGCTTATTTAATGGCGGCAATTAGGTGGTACCCATCAAGTTACAAAATCGTCACCAAATATTGAATGATTGATTCTCCATTTGTGTTAGACGAAGTGGAAGGGTGAGAGAGCTAGAGAGCTAGAGGAAGAGGATATAAGTTTTACTACTGTGTGAGTGATGGCTAGCTTAATGGTGTCAGTATAGTACTGGACCATAGCTTATAATATAACATTGGGTGTGACTAATGTTAATAGGCAGAGTGACAGGGTAACGGCCATGAAAGAAATGCTGCTCAACGTGGTACTGAACTTAAGTTCGTATGTTCCTCTTAGAGAGGATGTCATGATGTAGTGAAAGAGAAGTTTTGATTGTGATGATGGATATTCCAGAAACTGAAGAAATATGTGGGTGGAGATGTTAATGGACATGTGGGAAGAATTCATGTAGATTATGGAAGGGTACATGGGGGGCTTCGCTTTGGGAATTGTAACAAAGAAGGAGAAACTGCTGCAAATTGCTTCCGCGTTTGAGTAGGGCATTGCCAAAAGATACATGGTTTATAAAACTGGCCAAGTGCATCGGATCAGTGTGGGAGAAGGTGATAGAGAGACAAATGCGAGATGAGAATAATATAACGTAAAAATCAATTCGGATTTATGGCGGTCAGGGCTTTAACAGATGCCATATTCGCACTTCGTCAATTGTGCGTAAAATATAGAAATGCGAATAAGCCTGCATGTGGTGTTTGTTGACGTCGACAACGCTTACGGCCGAGTTCTTCGCGTGGTTTTGTGGTGGGCCTTGAAAAAGAAAAGTGTGCCTGGTGATTATGTAGGGCTAATTCGGTCTATGTATAACAGATGTATGACGATGTATGACGGTATGACAGACAGCAGACCGTAGAACCCTGTCGCAATCGACAGGCCGCTGTCACTGAAACTCGAGTGATATGTCACCTTATTGCGATAGATTAGAACATACATTTCCCTTACTGAACACGCGTCTGGTCGGCGGCTGGCACTACCGTCAGATTTAGTATTTATTACGCTGGGCTTACACCTGGGTACAGAACAGTATAATAGTATTACATACAGAACGGACACGAACCGCCCCCTACCTACGTCGGTTATCTCGCCAATGGGCGTCATTTCTGGGACCGCTCTAGGACCGTCGAATGCGGTACGCAACGCTCTGCCGATGCCACGTTTTGTAAGGGAGGTCGCACAGGGCGACTTTTTGCACCGATTCAGTAGCAATGCAGTCGCAAAAAGGCCGCGATATAGTCGCGATGCTGTCGCTGGTCATATAAGCACACGTAAACACGATTCTGCATCGCTACTATGTCGTCAAGCAGATCCGTCAAGCGATACAGCATCGCTTTAGTCGCGATACACCATCGATACAGCGGGGCTAGCGCAACTGACGCCGCACCGCGACGCGAGTCGAGAAAGCTCTACCCCCCTTTTTCTAATTTGTACGGTGCGAGTGAGATAGGGGACGCTTAGTCGCGCGCGAAGCGACTGAGCAGCAAGTTGTGCTAGACGTACAGACGCGAATTAATCGCGATGCCGCGAGTCCCATAATACAAGACGGGATTGAATAGCCGCAATAAACTAGTCGCTCCGTGAGCTGTAGAACTAGCAAGACAGGTATTTTTTTTTCTTTTTTATGATAAAGTGGCTTGACATAAAAAAAATCTGTAAAATCAACGAAACTGCTCACAAAACGACTTCAATAGAAGGCTGAGACTCTCAGTTCGTATTCATGTTTGTTATTTTATGTACTTTCATTAAATTCGAGTTCGATAAATCTTTAGATTTCTTTCTGATTTTGAAAAGGCGGTCCCATAATAATTTAATGAAGGTCTGATGATGGAATCCAGAAATAATCGAGGGAACTCCTCAAATGTGATAGGCACGGATATGGCGATTTCGGTATGCTCTGTTAGTCCTTTGTCATCTACATTTGCTCTAGGAAACCACAAACGTGAAGTGGAAATGATCTGGTATCTCAAATACTTATTTCGATAGTATCTTGCATTTTGTATTCCAGATACTTTTATACTATCTTGTACATCTCTGCTCGGTACTATAACGGTGACATACCTACTGAATATCGAAGAGAAAGTACCTACCAGGATAGGGTGCCACAGAACATCAGTAAAACGTTAGTACTTACTTGGAATATTACTGTTTCAGATAAATAATTTAAGAAGAAGCCAGACCTCCATAGTGTAGAGCAAGACTAAGTTCGTACATTGACCGCTTCTTATCGGTTCGAAATGAAAAGAACGAAGCAAGCTACCTTACACCTTAGTACCTTTTGTAGTAGTAGGTATATAGATATTATGGTAAGTGTTAACAATAGGCACAAAAGCATAGCTCTAAAAATAAGCAGTTTATGACCACTCGGACATCTTAATAATAATTTACTTTAAAAATAAAGTCCTACGCTACCCACATTCAGCGGACTCCTGCTACCTTTACCAGGTCATCAGTCCACCTTGTGAGGGGCCTACCCACGCCGCGCCTTCCGGTACATGGTCACCACTCGAGAACCTTAATTTCAATCAATCAATTTGGCACTCTTTAGGGGAGGCCTATGTGCAGCAGTGGACGTCTTTCGACTGATATGATGATGATGATGATGAACAATAAAGTGTAAACCGGCTTCAATTCAGTAATTCACCAAAGCACATACATGAACATTTCCTTTCCACTTTACCTCATGAACTGCTTTCCGAAAGCAAATGCGTTGATAATTACATAAAAAACCCAAATCGCTATACTGGGTGCCCTGAAAACCAGAGCCTTTAGCATATACTTATTGCTGCTAGTATATTTGGCCCCAGTCAACAGGGATGCTCAATACTGAGGATAAACCCGAGATACAATCAGATTCTCGGCTAAACAAGTGGTTTTAAAGATTAAACACATCTCAAGTTTCAAGTTCGCTGGAAGTCATCTCCCAAGAGTTCTTTCCTTTTTTTTAATTTATGTATTAGCCATAGCTGCCTGCCTAAGGAGTTAATGCATACCGTCTTAGTTCCTATTGTAAAGAATAAATCGGGGGACGCTTCTGACTTGTCTAATTACGGGACCATATCGCTTGCTACGGTTGTGGCTAAGGTGCTGGATGGTCTGCTTGACGACATACCGGGAAAACATCTAAATCTACATGACGCTCAGTTCGGAAAGAAAGTGGCCTAGCACTGTGTAACGCAGAGTATGTCAGATGACGATGCCATAGAGAGGGAACGTAGGGCATTGTGTGTTCGTTGTAACACGCTGGCCCGCATATTTACACGCTGTAGTAATGAAGTAAAAGTAACGCTATTCAAAGCATTTTGTCAAACAGTCTACACGTACAATCTGTGGTCCAGTTTTACGCAGCGCGTTTAGAGTGTTGTTTGGACTGCTGCGTTACTGCAGCGCATCGACAATGTTTGCCGAGGCGCACACCGGTAGCTTCGATGCCATAATGAGAAAGAGGTGCGCGTCGCTACAGAACCACCTTCGCCACAGCTCAAACAACATTCTGAACGTGCTGGCGCAGCGCTGGGACTCGCCGCTGCTCGCGCGCTGGATGCGGCTGCACCAACTTGTAGTTGCCGTACCACGCCGCTTTTAATTTAATTAATTATTTTGTTTGTCACTAACATAGCCTTATAGATTCCATTGTCACTATCATTTTATTATTTTCCGAAATAAAAACTTTGAATTTGAATAATTTAGCTAAGTGACATTTTGGTGCATTTTAGATGTATAAGCACATGTGTAATTTCTTTATCACACCAAATAAATATATTTCTTTCTTTCTTTCTTCCTATATGTGGGCCGATAATATTTGAGGAGTGCCGTCGATTCGTCAAGGATCTCAGAATCACCTTTGGCACTTCGTTAATTGCTACTTAAACGGAATCATATCAGAATATGTGACGTACTTTGTACTACAGATGTAGTAATGCATAATTGTTTTCCATCGTATTTTCACGGAAACGCACGAACGTGTCTTGTTATTTCAGCCGGTCACAGTACAAAAAGTACTGAGGTTGACTGAATTAGCATGACAAATACGAACGCTTCTGTGAAAATACGATGGAAAACAATTTGCACTATATCTGTAAGTATCAGATGATTATTTTTCTGACCCAGCGCTGGTTTACTGACATTCATAGCAAATAGTATGCCTACATTAAAGAAAAACATTGTCTTTAACACATAGACCAACCACCCCCACCATACCACGTACACCACCATTTGTTTGCGGCAACCTATTGCGATGAAGAGTTCAAATTCATGAAATAAATGAGTCTTCATTCAAAACAACCTACAGAAATATAATCAGGTCAACGCCACGTCACCTCGCTCAGCCTCCACAGGGTGAACACGTAGATTTTCGAACGCACGTTAGGACAACTCAACTGTCAGTCTTTAGAAAATAAGGTAGACCCGTGTTTGTTACATTGCATTGTAAACTTATTAATAAATATATTTGTATTCAAATTAACATGGTTTTTAACTTGCGTATTTATACAGTCTGCTGCTGAGAGAAATGTAGCCACCCTACCAAGACTTTTGTTCCACAGAGTGGTTAATTTTGTAGCAGCTGATAATTTATTATTTTGCTGGATATTATTGATTCCTTTTATCGAGGGGGTCTGTGCCCAGTAGTAGGAAGTATAGAGGGTGATAATGACAATAAAGATTGCCCACTGAATCACTGCATGTCTAGCAAGCTCACCTAGGTGATTTAGATAGGTGGTTGATGGGTCGTTCCCATCTTCCAACCTATCCAACCCAGGTTCAATATGCAACCTGGGTTGGATAGTTTGGAAGATGGGATTGAGCCGATTTTGTACTATTCGTGGTATTTCCTTTGGCGGTTCATTCGAACCTCCAAAGGAAAAAAATCGGTGTTTAGCATTAGTAAGTACAAGAGATTAAGGAAGAACTGCGATTATTTTTTTTGCAAGAACTGAAGGTGCTACTGCGACTTTTCCTTCGCCTTTGAGCTTCGTTACATGAGCTGAATGAACAACCGAGAACTGTTATTTCGCACTAGTTCCTTTAAATTACCAGAAGGAACTATTGCTAGATTTTATTTGTCCTCTTAACCCTTCATCGATACAAAATTAATGAATTACATATTGTAAGCAATATTACAAAATCATTTATTTATTTATTTAGGATAAATGACACTTTAAACCCATCAACCATTTTTAATACGTGGTTCTCATACACGGTGGAACGTAATACTACTACTGTAACTCGTCTATCATAAGCATGCCGAAATACTCATTCCGCTTGTCCTTGTTTTCCGTTTCACCGCAGTCTGTGCATTTATTTTTAGAAAAGGATGAGAATCACAGCTTTCTTTTTCATCCGTTGAAACATGAATACAATCTTTCCCATCGCGCTGGGAGATTTTGGCTCAAGATCGGTCAAAGTGGAGACATACAGTGAAGGTTAATGTGCAAAGCCTTCGAAGAACGAAGACATAACGAACTCGATGCTAAGCGCGAGGAATTGAAGGCTCGACACCTGCGGCCATATTTTTTTTCTTTTTCCAGTCATCGTGGTCAAAATCGGCCAAGACCCTTTCATTTTTCTTTATGAAGTCCTTTTAACTTCACTACTCGTTAGTAAGATACTCTGAGAGTTACCAGGAATATCCGTATCTTCATTGTTGTCCTTTTTCTTTATTCCATTTATCTTATTCCATTAACCAGTGAATCCCCATAAATTCGTTGAGGCATCTAAAATGAAAACTATATAATAAGCGAATATGCTTACGATATAGGTACGGTCAATGACTTTAATTGTTAAGCCATTTAGGTGTCAACTAATTTTGGTTTTCTATGAAGCCATGAAGTGTCCAGTATAAAGTGAGCTCTAAATGGCTCCACAATTTAAGTCCGTGACTGTACTACTTGTCGGTGGCATAGAAAAGATTCGGAGATAGAAATGTGTAGGTAAGTAGATAATTTACTGTCTATTTAGAAAAAGGCTTAAATCACGTTTGTGTTAGGTCTGGCGATTTGCGAGCAAAATCAATTCTCAATCTTTTCGACGCCAACGACGCATATATCCTCGACGCATATCTCTTTGATAGAGCGTTGAAAAGGTATGGTTTCGTGAAAAATGTTTAAGCGTAAAAAATATAGTTGTATATTTTTCTAGTGACTACCTATAGTGCGACGTATATATATGTGAGCCCGCACACGTTTGGAAACTTCAGAGGTAAGACTAAAGAAACATTATAGGCGAAGACGAATGCTGTAACCTCAATTAAACCGTTTTAGAGCGATTACTCACGAAGACTTTTGCAGTGCAAACGGGGTACAGTATCCATACAGGTGATTTTAATGACGCGTGACGAAACTCGCGTTTGTATCGGTGTAAAAAGCCACCGTGGGTAACCGCTCTAAAGCCTACATATTTGAGGCCTATTAGACGTTGATCGACCAAACGTGACATATAGCACTTTTCCGAATTTTCCTGGCTTCCTAAGTGTTAGGACCCCGTAGGCTCAACAGGTACCGGATCAGGGGGTTAATCACGTAACGTTCCGAACGCGCGTCAGGTAGATCCAACTGTCATTTTTCCATATAAAAAATGACATCTACCCGACGCGCGTACAATGCGTTACGTGATCGACCAAATGGTTCCCGGTCCAAAACCATGTCAGACGAAGGAACGGGCACTCGTAGCCTGTAATGTCTTATTCGAGCGCTTGTTCTCAAAAGCGTTGATAGTCCTCGAATATGACAATATGCACCACGCATACTCTATTATCCCAAGACCGTATCGTAGAGCCCACGTAGAGCCTGAGGGGCTACTGCGAAACGAAAACGAACTTCTTGTATCTCCCTCTCTGTCGCTCGAACTAGCAAGTATGACAGAGACGGAGATACTCGAACGAAGTTCGTTGTCGTTTCGCGGTAGGCCCTCAGATTCGGGAATGTGACGTCTGGTGCGGGCCTTATATATTTTATCCGATGGCTAAGGCTCAAAGCACACCTCAGTACCAAATCAGGTCCCAAACAAAATCTTGTCATAGAATCTGATCCGGGAACCTGATGTATGTCTGCTAAATAACGCCACCTCTGTTGCCGATACAATATAATTTGACACTGACACAAACTATTTAGGTCATCTATTCACCGCTAGAAGCAACTTACACTCGGTTCCGCTACCCGATATAAGATGTCATTAGTAAAAGCTAGTTAACGCACATTATAGTACAATTAGGATGTTTAATACGTTTATTTAAGTATTAATTATTGGAAAAATAATTACTAATACCAAACTAAATGATTTCCATTCATTTTGAGCTCGTTAACTGATGTTAAAATATGGGAGCCACTGTCTTTGCATGATTGACCAGATTGTATGGGAAGTTTTAGTTCCAAATTGCACCACCATCCATTTTTTGGAAGAACCCCATTGATATTTGAGTCAATAACGGTGATTACACGTTTTATGGAGCATTACAATCATATTAAAATCAACGTCAGCTCTGTTGGTGGGTGGGGACGGTGCCCATACAAATCTGCCCATTGTCCTTTATTGCCTCTCGGTACAAAGCTTATGAGTAAGTGCTTAAAAATTAATATCCTAAAATATATCTCGCATACAGCGACGTAGGTTGATGCGTTGCTCCGAAGATTGTGTCAGGAGCTATATTTACTATGCATTCTTCAACAGCGATGTCATCTGCATTTGCCGAATGCTGGTCGAAGTTTTCGAACGATCTTTACCCTTTTATCAAGAATTTAATAAATACGAGTACGGTGTATCTTACTATTTATTCATAATAATAATACTACGCTGCGCTCCAAAACGCACAATAGCTGACGTAGGTGCTTAATATGCCAGTCTCAAGTGATTGAACCGACCACGACTTCAATCGCATGAGTATTTACTTGTTCTGTGGCTCCTTGCATCCAGATGAGTGAGTAATATAGCTACCAAGGACGTGCCATAGCGCGACGCAGACAGACGCCAAGCCTAGACGGAGATGGCGTGCCCGGGAACCGATTTTTAACTTTCGAGCGCTCGACTCTTTCGCTCGAAAACTGACAAAAATTATGAAATGCTATTCTGAAATAGCGATAAAAAAAAAACGAGAGGTATTGACCACTAATATTTAATCCTATCGTAGAAAGTAACTGCCTGCAATTCTGACACTGAAATCGTATTTACTTTTATTTAATTTTCGAGCGCTCGAAAGTCAAAAATCGGCCCCTTGGACTCATTCCTCAGTAATTGGCCGAAAGAAACATTATACCTACAAAACGTCGTGTCATCAACTTAGTGCTCAGTAATGGAACACTTTATCGGGCTATAAACAAACAGTGGGCAAACTTACATTCCAGTGCAAAGTTGCAGTGTTTGGTGTTATCTGTTTTTAATCAACCTACTAGTAGAAGGTTCCCAATTCGTTTTCATTATTTATTTATTACTCAATACAAGGAACCCTAAAGCTTTTTTTCTTTATGGACGTATTCTTAGTTGACCGGAGTTAATTGCTAGCTTTCTAGGTGACAATTTATGCTCCATGCCATTTTTACTGTTGTCTGATTGGCACGTGCAAATAATGAATGCAGAGAGGTCACGTTTCTCTGTACGTGTGGTCGATTGTACACTTGTGCGAAGCGCAGCGAAACCATACAAGAATAAAAAAATATGACAAAACCTTTTTTCGAGTCCAACACGTCCAACAAGCCTATTTTAGCTAAAAGGCCTTTAAAATTCGTTTGTCTTTATCTGTCACTTTGACATTTATGTTCGTAAGAAAGTTTTATGAATAAGGCGGTAAAAGTCTATGCAATACCTGTAGAAAGTTAACATGAGCTTTTTCAATCCGGATTTTTGTCGATATGGGCTCATGAGCAATTGAATTGATTGTATCTCAAGGGAGCAAAATTATATACTTACGGCGAGGGCGGTATATTGAATCCTGAGTGAAGCGACAGATTCTACGATAGAATCCTGAGTGTAGCGAGGGATTCAAGTTTTTACGCCCAAGACGGAAATAATTATGCTTCCAAGTGACACAGACTGTTTTTCACACATTCTATGAGGAAAATTCTAATCCCTCATTTGAGGGCAACAATGACTCTTTTCTGAATAGCAGGATCTTGGAAGAAATGTATAACTTTGATGTCTCATTTGAGGGCAACATTGATCCAAAACGTAAGCGAGGAAACTGTTTATAGGTATTTTTCAAAAATAATTGACGCAGCTGAAAAATCTGAAACTTTTTTCTGGAGCTAAGAAAGGTTATTCCTATCAACAAAAAATAATCAGACATTTCTAAAATTTTCATCCATTCCCAACGAGAAGACGTAATGTATGAAATGTATCCATTACATGTCAGTTTTTTTAAGGTCAGAACAAATTATTGTGAGTGTCATTTGATCTTTGTCACATTTTAAAACTTTTAAGTAAAAAAACGAATTTCCGTAAAAGACCATCAATGAGATTTTTAAGTTGAACTTAGTGGAAGAGGGGGTCCGAAACCTTCAAAACTTCTGTGTTGACTGTACTCTGAAATCCAAAATAGGCTTGGTAGTGTCGTTAATTGTAAACGATACTGTAATGCGGCTGATAGTGTCCTTGCCAATGAATAATAATTAGTACCATTTACGGAACCCGAAAATTATATGCATTACTTTCCTTTTTGCTCGACGATAATTACCAGTAGTAATGACAAGGTTCTATGTTACCATTAGAGCTGACTCCTCCACTTTGAGGTGCGACCGCGTCACACAAACAACTGCACTGTCATGGCCAGGTAAATTTGAGCATTTCTAGAAAAGTCTGTAAATTACGATACACTTTGTTGCTCACCAAGAAAATAACGGGTACCCACATGAAACTTAATTTAGATATAGCCTGTACTAGGTAGCTATATTTAGTACGTCGATTAAGTCAAACTTTCCCTATCTTAATTGACAGGTAATTGAAACGAGGACACTTAAGAAAGTATAACAGAAGCTTAATCTATTATGCTTAATTTCTTTCTTTCTTTTAATTATCAAAAATAGTAATGAAGTTCGATTCAAATTATTAATAAAATTGGTAGTACCTACCCGCATCCACTTGTGTTCAGCAATTTGGAAGGCTATATCGGTTATAACCTTGGTTCTGGTGCGGATAGCCTCTTTTTTTTTTTTCGTTCTCCGCGACAATATTTAAATTACTTTTTTTTTTCAAACGCACGTATACTGACAAGTAAGCAAATCGGAGCAATGTAAGCTATCATTAAAATGTAAAACACCTCATACAGATTCTACCCGCCAAAGCGGATGTGGCTTTATTTTTACGTACATTTTACAGTCACGTTTCAGATTATTTCTAATTTATCACAATACATCTTCGCAGCTCGTCTAAACCATCTGAAATATTTGTTTTCCAGCAATCCAGATGTATTCTCTCTGCAATACATGAGAAGACTTCGATTCTCGCTCAATAGTATAGCTGCGTGGCCGCACAACGTATTTGGCGCCTCGAATGTTACGTTTATGACGTCATCCATATACCGCTGTTTACTAATCTTTTTTGTCTCGTTTAACATGTCGAGCACCGTTGTGTTTTTGCAGAAGCAAGTGCATTATGACTTGGCACATACGTATGTCAATATGATGTTCGCAAGCGTATATCTTGTGAGTTTCTTTTAGTTTAATCAATGACAAATTAATTAAAATTAACTTATTTCGGTGATTGAACGAACTTGTTTGTTCACCAAATAGTCTATGGTGCTCTATGAACTAATTGGAAAACACTAAAAAAATATAGATACTTATATTTTGAAATTTTCATACCAATAATGTCAAATCCTTTCCCATTGCCTTGGAGTGTAAATTTGCCCATCTTAATCTGGTACTTATAAGTAAAAACAGACGGTTTCACTATAGTATAGGTAATGCAAGACTAATAGGTACTTAATCGGTGAGGATAGTCTCTAGATCCACACAGATCAAGGACTATCAAAGTTTCAACTTTGCCTCAAAGTCTAGGACAAAATTGAAATATTATACGTAGCGATTTTTTTTCCAGCAAAGACTATTCCTGCCCTTTCAGAAGAAGTTCTGTTTAGTCGTGAAGAGATTTGTTTTAGAATTTCATCTAATTCACCATAAGCACCAGTCGGATTACTCCGCGCAGGTAAATACAGTACAATCGTTTGATTACCAAAAGGTATACGTAATATACCACGACTTTTATTAATTAGTGATGTATGGTAATCACGGTAACCTAGTGGTGTCAGTGGTGGCTGTCGAGCGGGGGTCGTGGGTTCGAATCCCGGCTCGTACCAATGTGTTTAGCGTTAGCTTTTGGAAAACATCGAGAGAACAGACTCTGTAAACTAAATTGATTATTTTATCAGCATACCACTCACTTGCTTGTAGCAACCACAGTTGCCAATTTCGCAGACCCCTATGTGTTTGTGTGTATTGTGTCTATACAGTTTGTTTTTATGTGTTTTGTCACGAATAAATGTTTTTTTCTTTTCTTATTCTTTCTTTCTTTCTATACTGATTGTGGCAACTCTGGTTGCCAAGCAAAGTATGGGCTTCTTTGATAATGAAAAATTTAAAGCAATTTAGGCTACCTTTTTAGGGTTTCGTACCCAACGGGTAAAAACGGGACCCTATTAATAAGACTTCGCTATCCGTCCGTCCGTCCGTCCGTCCGTCTGTCTGTCACCAGGCTGTATCTCAAGAACCGTGATAGCTAGAGAGTTGAAATTTTCACAGATTATGTATTTCTGTTGCCGCTATAACAACAAATACTAAAAAACCGGCCAAGCGCGAGTCGAACTGGGGCTCCCATACAACAGACATGATTTTTTTGCCGTTTTTATAGATAATGGTACGGAACCCTTCGTGCGCGAGTCCGACTCGCACTTGGCCGGTTTTTTTAAATCCGAAATCAAGTGAGTGGGAACCAATTTTTAAGATATGTATTCCTTTTACAGATTTATGAACGGGTCAACAAAATATGTATGATTGCTTCTACAATAAGTCTGTCGCATGTGGTTGCAGTAGGCATGTTTTATAACTTAGTGCCTTTATACAAAAACTTTAAAGCTGGAATGTTTTCCGAACATAAACCCGAAAACGGAACGTTTGAATTTTCTGTATACTACGAGTTACCATTCGATCAAAACACATATCCTGGCTATATCGCAGTATTCATTTACAACTGTTACGTATCGTATAATGCAGCTACAGGATTTTGCATGTATGACCTCTTAATTTTTACCATGTTATTTCATATTTGGGGTCACCTAAGTATTATTCTTCACGATCTGAAATATTTCTCACGCAAGAGCCCTCAATTTTGGAAGCAATCGCCTTCAAACTGGCCAACGCAAGAAGAAATGTCTATTCGGTTAAAAGACATCATCAGACGGCATCAACTTATTAAAAAGTAAGTTTTGTAAATGCGTTTTTTATTCATGATGTTGAGGTTGACTGTGTTGTGAGTCAGGAACATGTATTTTGTCTTTAGCTGGCGACAACCTTGCGACTCCTCTTCAGTACGGGGCGCTCAGTTGACACGGTATCTGCTTAACATTACGCAGGCTGTATTGTATGCTTAATAATATTCTACAGGAAATGATAGCAACTTTGTTTAGATCAGCAGTGTAAAACAAGACACTGCTTCCTAGGTTTTCAGGATTCATATGGTGTTAGTTACTCATAGATTGTTGAAATAATAGGTTACATGACTTTTTGTGACATCAAAGTTAGTAAAAAACCTTCTAATCTTGCATTCAACAATAAGTATAAAAAAACTATCAGCTTTATTTACTTTAAACCCTTTGGTAGCTGTAGAGATGGGCATCTCTACAGATTCCCAATTCTACAGATTCTCATGTCTACAGATTCTCAATTCTACAGATTCTCATGTCTACAGATTCCCAATTCTACAGATTCTCATGTCTACAGATTCCCAATTCTACAGATTCTCATGTCTACAGATTCCCAATTCTACAGATTCTCATGTCTACGCACACATGTGTGAGATTGGGAATCTGTGGAATTGGGAATCTGTAGAATTGGGAATCCGTAGAATTGGGAATCCGTAGAATTGGGAATCCGTAGAATTGGGAATCTGTAGAATTGGAAATCTGTAATAGAAATCTGTAGAATTGGGAACAAACCCTTTAAATTCGATTATAAGTTAACTAACTATGTAGAATACTACCAAGCGTATACATTTTCAGATTTATGTCCGACACTTCAAAAGCGTTCAGTATCACGCTGTGCTATTACCTTCTTTTTCACCAGCTTAGTGGCTGCGTTCTACTTTTGAAATGTTCTTCACTGGTAAGTTCACATAACTATTGAGAAAGTATTGGCGTCATCATAAAAAAATACCTATATCACAAAAACTGGTAACTTCGGTTATATATATATAGCTTTGTCCAACCAGAACCTAACCAATCGTAAACATACGTTGTTCAAATAGTTAACATAGTGTTTTGCCAAGGGGGCAATTTTATCAAACATCGGGCAAAGTTGGCAACTACTACTGACCCTAAATCATCTTTTGTGAGTAAAATATATTTAATAAACTACCTGGTGGTCAGTTTTGTTTGCCATACATACATATATACAGCGCATTTGCACGCACGCACTGACGTGTACATGTTAGAACGAGCGCGCGCACGTTTAAAATGCGAAAACAATGCGAAGTAATGAACCAATCTGAACCCCTGTATCATGTAGATGACGTGTACACAATATAATATTTGTTTGTATTGTTTAGGACCCCGAAGCTCTGGGACGATACGGATTATTGACGTTAATGATATTCCAACAGTTAATTGAAACGTCAGTTATTTTCGAACTCGTCAACTCAAAGGTCTGCTATTTCTTATATTATACAGAGAATTCCATGCTAATAAGTAGGTATAAGTATTTCAGGTTCTCGATGATAATGGACTTCCAAGGAAAATACATGGGTACATGTAGTAGTTTTAGCCTGGGCTGGGTAAATTTGATATGTATACTATCAATAAATATATATATAAGAAGACTTCCTGACTGTTTAAATACAGTTTAATACAAAATTACTTAAATTGAACTGCAATAATACTAAATACTACATAATAAACGAACAATTTAAAACTAATTACAAAAAAAAGACCGTCTAAAAGTTCCTGACTGATCATCAATGCACAGCCAAAACTACTGGAACTAGAAACTTGAAATTTACACCAAAACTACCTTTTGTAATATAGGCACGGGGTAACATTTTTTTGAGCTAGAGACTTAAAACTTTGTAATAGGTTACTTATTCAAATACAAGTAAAGATCATTCAGCGTTTTAAGGCGGTTAAAAAGTAGTGCAAAGTTTGTATGGGGGAAACTTTTTTGGAGCTAGAGACATATATTTTCCTTTAATAGATTGTAAAAAAAAACAGCAGAAACGTCTGTTGATAATACTAAAAATATATGTAAAAACGGACATTTCAATTTAGATTTAGAAATCTAAACTAACGAACTCATCGCACTGTTACCATTTTACGCTTAGCTAATCCCTGAACGGGTTTAGATGAAATTTACGTAGATATAATTTAAGACCATTGAAAGGATATAGGATAGTTTTTATCGTCCCTTAAGATGGTAGAAGTTCGTTTGGGACAGGCATAATTAAGCTTGCGCCTAAAATAACAGCTAGTATATTCATAGTTAGAAAACAAGCTCTTGTTACTTAATTTCGTGAACAGGGGAGAACTATTGTCACCAATCAATCATCTATCATCCCATTCTCTATCGCTTTAAAGCCTCTGTCTCCGTTTCTCCTCTACATTTATGTTTTTCTCTTGCCTATATTATTATATGAATTGAAGGTAGTGACCCTTCCTGCGAAGTTGACGGTTCTGGGGTCAAATACTCGGTCAAAAATCGAATATTTATTAATTTGTATGTTTACAGAGTGACATTCTAGCAGACCACGTGTATGATTTACCATGGGAGCACATGAATGTCAGCAACAGAAGAATCGTCGTGGTGTTCCTTAACAACGTGCAGAAGTCTCTAGCCCTGAAGGCCGGGGGCATGGTACCGGTTGGAGTGCTGACAATGTCCACGGTAGGGACATATTTTACAATTCTTTTGTACCTAATCGAGTTCCACTTCGAGGAATACTGCTAGATGTTTATCTCGAATGTGCTCGGAAATATTGTCTTTAATTATTTCCGCATTCAGGCTATAGCTACTTATACCGATAAGTAGGCGTACGTAGCCGACACCGACCGGTCATGTATGTACCTACCTTCCGACCTCCGAAATATGTCGAATGATGATAAATGTACTTATTTTTTCAGGTTTCTAAGGTAAGTGCCCATAAAACGCCATCTAGTGAAACTATTGTTGGAATAACGAAAATTTCTTCGATCATCATCAGTCGTTCCCTCAATGCTGAGGATCGTGACATAATGTCCTATTCGTGATGACCAGACTTCTCCATAGACTCCTATCACCCGCTTCATGTATGGCCTCGTGCAGATGTAGTTGCAAGGGTGCAGAGATTTGTGTGCTCCATCTAGAGGGTGGTCTGCCCCGAGACTTCTGGCCCTCAACCTTGCCCGTCATAATAATCCTCTTCAGGCTATCTGATGAACGTCGTGACAGAACTTCTTCGATGCAATAAGACTAGCCCCGTGTTTTGCGCATATTTCAATATAAACCAAAATTATCCCCAAATATCCTAGACATCGATATCAAATTTCTCGAGTTAATCACAATCAGACAGACGAACTAACCTGGCCGAGTCTTTGTTGTTTGTGTCTTAATTCAAATTTGTTTTTTTTTCAGATTATAAAAACATCGTGCTCTTATTTCGTCATGTTAAGAACATTGACAGACTATTAAATTGCATAGAGATAAAAAGCGTGCACATTTGAATACTATATGTATTATCCTTTATTGTACACAAGACAAATATAAAAATGTAGACCTAATTTTTGAACAAAGTTATATTGTATACTGCGTGTATTTTTAATATTACCTCAAATTGTAACCAGAGGTAGGTGTTTTTTTATTTTTTTTATTTATTTATTTATTGCCAGCCAAAATAACACCACAACATAATAAGAAAATACAACATACAAAAGAATCTTAACTATTACACTTAAACTAGAATAACAGAAAAAAAAAGAAAGAAGACTGGTGGGGTGCTACTATAGTGGCCGCAAGTGGACACCACTCAGCATAATGCTATGACATTTAGTAATGCCACAGCGCTGGTCTTCCGTGGAGCCCAGGGCTGCAGGATAGATTTCAAGCAGCAAAAAGTGGCAGCCGTGGTACTACACATATTTTGTTAAAAAATAATAATAATAACAATAACTAGGTACATATGAGGAGATATAGTGTTAGCGCTGTGAACCGACATTGCAAGAAAATTTAATTTAATCTTAACTACCGAAGCGTAATTAATTTTTGAAAATTTATCGAGCTGCAATGTATTGCGTACACTCATTTGACTCATGGAAGAAGCGGGTCACTTGTGACAGTTGTGACGTCGCGTCAGTAAGACAAAGTAGTGATCCATTGCGTGCTGAATTATTTTATATGGACAAAAAAAGTTGGTAGTTAAGAGAAATTTATTGCAATATTATGTTCATAGCTCTAATATCTACTTCTGGTTACAATTTGAGGTAATATCAAAAATACACGCTGTATGTAAAAAATGTGTGGTAGGAACTTAAATTAAATAAATTACAACTCTTTTTGGTTTCGTGTAAAAATAATGATTATAGGCAATGTCCGGATCTTTTTTGGAATAGTTATTGCCTCTCTAAATTTCATCACCCTAGCCTTGTCCTCTTTTAATTTTATCCACAATAGCACACAATGACACAATACGCCTGCTACCGGTTCACCAGATGCAACCAAATCTACCAACTAGGTCGTAGACAATCTACGTAAGTCGTAGAAATCTGGCCGCCACTTTGGAAAAAAAACATGACTCTACTATTTTGTCCGAGGAGTTCTATAAAGACTTGCTCTTAAAATCCTGCGCTACTTGTCTGGACTAATCTTACCGTGTGCATATATTCAGATTTTAACGAACGCCGCTTACGATTACAGACGGTTTGGTGCAACCCGCCCTTAACACATTCAGTGCCCAGAATCGCTACGTGCTACGCTCGTAGCCGATCCCGTGGTTTTCCTCGTATGTAGCGGAAAGCGACTACGGCATAGGGACACATACGTGTCGTCACGGGCCTTAAATGGGTTATAGAGTGTCTTACTGCTTCACATTTAATAATTTACAACTATTATGTCTCGCCCAAATTTAAAACTTTTTGATAGTGTTTTGATTGTTATTCTTAAATATAAAGTAGAATGAAGTTAAAGAGTTTTATTTCATGTAACTTTCCTTCCTTCTGATTGATCAGTTGCATTGTATGAATTGAAGAAAAATAATAATTGTTCAAGTATCATTATTATTTTATCGCGTCATATAGGGTGTTGAAACGCGCTGTTTTTTTTAATCAGCCGCTCTTTTCTAAGCTCATCGTTCATCATGCAGACTCTAAGAAGAAGATTCAGTAGGATTTTTTTACTTCTACACGGCCTGTTTTATGATTTGTTGTATTTTGTTTGTAATGGTATTACTATTGCCGTGACGAGTCTGGTTGGTCTGAGCTTTTCTGTAGTCCTTGCAATGCGAAGAATAAGTATAATCATCTGTAGCTTCTCAAAACTCATTTCCACTAACGATTTTTACTGACTTCAAGGTGCACATTCAAACAATAATGTGTTTGAAAATATTCTCCCCTCCGTAACTTTGATGTTAGCGTTTGCACCGACCTTCCTCAATCATAACCATGGATCACAATTTAAACTCCCTTCTCAACAATATGGCGGTTCAGGGTCTCGCTAGGGTTACCAAACATTTTTGAACGAGCGAGCGAAGCGAACGAAGTTCTATGCTCCCGCCTGAGCCGAAAATCGTTTGCCCGGTGTCCGGTGTCCGATGTCCCGCTGTCCGGCTGTTCTGCAGTTCGCATTTCTTAACTGATTCTCGTGAAATTTACAATAATTATATAGATTTTATTGTCGATCCACTTTATCGAATTTCAAAAAAAAAACAGAACAGAGCCTAGGCAACCTGTGGTTAGGGTGACAGAGAAGGAACCTCTTGACTATCCGCGCACTGTGCAGCCTTCTGCATCTCCGTTATTATTATTAAGTATTTGCTAACCCTATTCAAAATGGGCCTCTTTATTCACCGATACATCACGGCCTCCGATCCTGGTAGCAGAAGTTTCATATTTATAAATTACTTTGCATCGTTGCTCCAAATTGTTTGAAACAACCATTTCGAAGCAGCGGGAATAAGGGAACGTTCGAAGTGTTTTGAATTGTTTCGTAAAAAAATATTGCTTTGGTAGCTCAGTTAGTGAGAGCGAACGTTGTAGTCGAGACTATAGTCTACTTACTACTAAACCACCCGTTTCATTCTAAGTAAGTACTCTTTTTAGAAAAATAGGATAATGTAGTCATCTCGCGCGCGGTCTTGTGCTGGCCGTGCAAATAGTATAATTATAGTGGGGAACTTTGGGGTCATGATCAGAAATGAGAAAAAGTGAAGAAGTAGATTGCATTGCTCTGAACCACTTTTCCGATTCGACCATAACCACTAAAACTATAATTTAGAAAAATTTTATCCCCTTAAGGGGACGAAATGGGGGGGCGAAAGTTTGTATGGAGCTATGATATAAACGAGTTCCACGCAGACGAAGTCTTAAATATTTTATGAAATCGTAGGCGTCAATCGTTCCCAACTAGAAAAAAGGTAAGTCTGTGTAATAAGAAAAGTTCATTTTTATCTTTCCCCTTTATGGATGAAGACGTCATTTCGAAGTTAGGTTATAATATAGGTTACCAATTGTGATAAAAATAAAATACCCTATTTTGTTAAAGCTTCGTACCTATTTACTATACAGATTGCCCTTGTAACACTTTTAAAGGGCAATATTAATAAAACTTAGACCGGTGAGCTATTATGATAATCTGGGCTGTTATTCGGAACGCGCTAATGTGGCTCACGTCACCCGACACGCCTACCGAAACTAGACCTCTGATTACGCTTAGTTACTTACTACGACCACAGAATAGATAATAGTATTCTTAATCTCAGGGTCGTGGGTTCGAGCCCCACGTTGGGCGCCAAATGTGATGGTCGTCACAAAGGGCGAGCCACACATATCCTCGTCATATTCTCTCATGTTTTACGTTCCGTACCTCAAAAGGAACAAGGAACCTTTAATATTTACAACTTACATACCTTAATATTGATTTAATTTAAATGAAAATTATTCTAATAAATTTAGTTGTAACAAAAATCTAATATCACTACTAGCTTTGCTACTAGGTAACTAGTAGGGTCATTATGTCGGTTACGCGGCCAACTTTGGTTAGCCAGGATTTTTCAATAAATTTTACAGACCCTATTAAAAAAAAAAAAAAAAAAAATTAAAATTAAAATTTGAACTGTATTCAAATAGTCAACCGTATGGATATTTTTAAAGTGTTAGAATAGTTACCAAAAAACATCCAAGTGGTTGCAAACCGGCACACGAATATTTATACATTGAGATTTTAACGAACACGGCTTACTACATACGGTTTGGTGCAACCCAGAACCCTGAATGAGTACGTGATCGTGACGGGTTGAAAGTTTGTACGGACTCTCGGTGCGCGAGTCAGACTCGCACTTGACTGGTTCTTTTTAAAGGTTTACTCTAGCCACGTGACAAGAACAAGCACGTAATAATAATAAACAAGTGCGGTCACAGACCTGCGAAATAAGAAATATTCCTAAGGGCCTTCACTCAAAATGGCACCCCGCAGCTCCTATAACAAACTTACTTTAAAAACGTCGCATAATTTTTATGGCACGAATATGGTATTTGTTACGTACACACAAAGCTTAGTTTTCAAACAACACGATCACAGAGAGTTAAGGTTGGTTCGATTGTGTGCCGATATTATTACGTCGTTAGGACGTGATTGGTACGTGGGCGGGAAATTCGGGTATTATGGAAAAAGCGATGCTAATCGAACTATTGTGATGATGTTCTGATTGGATAATAATATAGATGAGGATACGTGATATTTGTTGGCCTTGACGACAAACGTTGAAGGTGGTATTTATATCACGCGCCCTGACCGTAACTCTCTGTCCCTCCGTCACGGTAAATAGCTAGGCTGTTATTCGGAGTTCCATTAGTGATTAGTGCGAGTCCATACAAAAGATACTCGCACTTCGTCAAATAATCAGCAGTGGGGTGAAAAAGATTTTTCAAAAACCCAACTGCTTTTTTGCAAATATTATAGCCTATGCCACTCCCACAATTAAGAGGAATCCAACGACAACCTCATATGTCGAAATCCGTCAATCGGTAGTTAGGCTGTAGAGCGTGCCAAAGAATAAGACATAGACACATACATACATACATACATACGCTCGAAAAACATAACCCTCCTTTCCTTCGGCAGTCGGGTAAAAAAGGTTTGAGTAGAATTTACGAGGCGGTAATATTCTCAGTAACATTGGTAAGATACCGGGTAACGTTTGGAAAGTTACTGGTATGATTGGAAATTTACTTTCTAAAGGGATTTATTTCTGTTCATTATAAATGATGTCAAAAGTGTCCATATTCTGTATTATACACAAAAATAACTTTACTTACTATTACAAATGTGAATCTTTCATAGTAATGCTACTGTTAATATTACCAATTATTGGAAATATAGGTACCAGTAGGTAAAATACTCGCTTTGGGAATATTACGGTAGCAACCTATCACTCTCGCATCGGATGTTAGTATGGATTGGCTTACTTGTTGCATGAATGCAAGACTTTTTAAACGTTCTTTTGAATGTTCCTTTAATACCAGTTTAAGCTCTGACAATTGTTTTATTATGAAACATAATTATAATAGTACATTACTTAACCAGGGCGGTAAAACAAACTATGTCTCAGATCGCAGGTATTTGACACCTGAGCCGAACGAAAAGGCGATAAATATGCGATCTGAGGCTTTCTTTATTACCGTCCGTGGTGAGTACAAAATTTTACGTCTCTCCCTGGCCAGGAAGTGGGATTTTCCGCTCGCGTTGCTACTTTATGGCCAGGATCGTGAATATAAATTAACAATACCGTATTGTCACTAAAACTAAAATTGGCGGTTAGATGTAAGTTGAAGAATTTTTAATACAATAAACACACATAGGTATTCACTGTCTGACTGAAGGCATCACATGCATAAAGTACAATTCCATTAAATTACTTTTTCACAGAAAATGCCAATTTATAAAAAGCCCACACGCCTTTTTCATTTTATTTGCACTTTTATGGCGGGTGGAGGCATTCTACTTATGAGATGATATAAAAGGTGCAACCGTCGATGTTGACTTACAACTCCTACGAAAGGATTTAGAAAAGTGATGTGCGTTTACCGGGAACATTGGATAATTTCCGGGAACGGCCGGCAATGTTGCCGACAACAAAGGCAATGTTGCTGGCAACTTTAAAACGGCTGCATCGACCGACACCGCATTTTTTTTAAACTAATGTTTTATTCACCGGGTCTGGGTGAGCGGTCCCTTGCAAAAAGCTCGTGTGGCTAACACAATATCTTTACCAAACTAGAGTTTACCGTCTACCTTGGCAACACTGATCGCACTAGGAAATTAAATAATGACTAATAAGAAATTAATAAATGGACTACCGCAAGGTTCTATTCTGGTACCACTGTTATTCAACCACAAAGCCGTAAATGTATCTACGCTGATAATATCGCCATCGCTTCCCAACACGAAACCTTTAACCCATCTGAAGACATGCTAAACAGAGACCTCAGGATACGACTACTTCAAAAAGTACGAAAACCGAAGTCACGACGTTTCACCTGTCTAATCAAATGGCGAAATACAAACCCACAGGCGAGTCTGCTGGATCGAAACTCCTGTATAATCCGTCGCCCAAATATCTTGGAGTCACTCTTGACCGCAGCCTTACGTAGCACATAAGAAAACTGTTTAAAAAGCTTCAAACAAGAAACAACATCTTGCACAAATTCGCTGGTACCTCTTGGGGAAAAAGCGCCGATGTGATCCGTACCACTGGGCTGAGTTTGGTGTATTCAACAGCCGAGTACTGTGCGCCGGTCTGGATAAACAGTGCACATGTACCGCAGATACCCAGCTAAATCAGACGATGAGATGCATATCCGGAACCATAAAAAATACACCCGTGGCTGTCCGTGCTAAGCCATATTACACCACCCCATCTTAGAAGGCAACAAATACTGTTCTGTGTACTGTATAGAAACCCCAACCTATGTACACTATGAGTTCACAACCCCATACCAATCCGCGCCCGAATACTTGAACACCGAGCGGAACACAAATAGTAGGTGGGAGCAAGAGTGGAATGCTAGCACTCCGGAAACCATGGGAGTTAGCATAAATTCCGTAGTGAAACCTGTTGAGTTCTCACTCCCCAGGAGTGTATTGTGCCAGCTCAACAGAGGACAGACAGGATGCGGACGGAGCAGCGAGTTCTTGGCTAAGTGCGGCTGGCGAGAGTCACCGGAGCGGAGCTACTGTACAGGACAGGACGTTGCCGCATATCGTTGAAGATTGCCCCCTCTCGAAATACCATGTTAGTCCAGCAGACCTGTTCTCTTCTGAAAACGACACTATCCTTTGGATCCAGCATTTATTTGATAAAATAACATTAATTCAAGTATTAATGCCATACGAATAAATAAACCGAGTCTGGGTAAAAGTTGGCAACCACATCCTCAATTACGAAAACTTCACATTCCTGATTCTTGTATCGGCAACATCGTCAGCAGCACAGGCAATCTTCCTGATTATATTGCCAGTGGCAGTATTCTCGGGAATAAAGATATTTGTAGCGCAACTTAATACTATATATGTTGTCATCATCATTATCATATCAGCCGAAAGAAAGAAAGAAAAAGATAGAAACATTTATTCGAGGCTCACAATTAAACAAAAAACAAAAAAACAATGTAGACGCACTCTGCTTTACATAAGACTCTCCCAAAGAGTGCCATAATGACCGCCTCAACAGCCATCGGTTTTACGTACTATGTGCCGGTATTATATCATTCTGTCACTATTCTAAGCTAAGCTATTCGGCACATATATTGTATAATACAGAAACTTTTATCACGTGGCGTATCAAAAGCTATTAAAACTAAATTCAACTTTATATCTGCATGTAGCCGTAGGTATTACACGTTTAGGCCTTGTTTATGAACTGGCGTTCGGCGGTAAGACCAACTCCGAGAATGTGTCATGTTGAGACTGTTGAGAGCGAGGGTGCGTTCGTCTCACCACAGCACATCCTCGCGACTGCACCACACACACCACACACCACATAGGTAGGTACAGTAATGTATTCACGTACAACCGTAAACCCTGTCGCAATTGACAGGCCGTCGTCACTCATACTCGAGTGATATGTCACCTTATTGCGATATAGGGTTCTACGGTGGTACGTGAATACTTTCCCTTACAGTACGTACATCCTTACAAACAAGTAATGGTGTTATTTATGGCTGCGCTCTTCCGATGAAGTGATTTTCATATGACTACAGCCCCGCTATTCTCTAACTTGTTTTAACCTCATCTCACCGTTCACCCACAAATATATCGTGACGCTGCGATTCGCGTAGACTAAGCGTAGGTAGAGGTCTAGTTTCGTTAGGCGTGACGGGTGACGTGAGGTGCATGAACGTGTTCCGAATAACAGCCCTGATCAGTCCACGTAAACCGTACTGTACAATTAGATTATAAAGTTAACAAAGCTTTATATTAATAATACGTAGCATAATTTCGAATAATATGAAAATGACTACGCACTAAAAATGCCTGTTAACGTTTCTTCTAAATTTAAAAGTAGCTATTTTCTTCATTATAGGTACTACCCATGTATTTACAGAAGATTTAATGGAACAACTGAAACAATATTGTAACCTCGATTGTAAAGGTTTATTATAAAGGTAGGTATCTGTTATCTGGGCGAGCTTTGTTCGCCTCCACAAGTTGCCTCTCATCGATATTCCGATTTAAGCCCGTTCATTTTTACTGAGGCAGGACTAGCGCGACTGTGGAGTAACTAGGTTAAATTGGCTGCTTTCCTAAAAAAAAAGTTATTTAGTCCGTCAGTCAGTAACTTCAAATATTTATTAAAAGTGAATACAAGATTATAATTAACATTAACTAAGATAAATTAAAACTAAGTTAAATCTAAAAAAGGCCCTCGTGGCATTGTACCGAGGATGCTGGCGGCATTTCCTCGCTGAATTGCAATGCTGATGCGTTGCGCGAGAAAGCCGCCAGCTCTTCGGTCACCAGTTACATCGACCAGACGTTTCGCGATTTCTGCAAATAACTTATGCGCACTGGGACCCCACGGACCGAGGGTCTCGACGCCAAAGGGTACAAAGTCGTACTCTCTGCCGAGGCCTCTATATTTATTACATTGTTTAGTCCGTCAGTTAGATTATCAAAAAATATTGGACACGTATTGTTTTGTTTGTTAATTAAACAAAAACTGACGAAGATATAGCCCGTTAAAGTTCCATGTGACATCAGATTATGGTGCACTTTTTAGCATAATGTGACGTCACGCGGAACTTTAATTTCATCGTTTTTTGTTTAATCGACAAACAAAAAAATACGTGTCCAATATTTTTTGATAATCTAACTGACGGACTAAACAGAATTAAGTATATATATTTTTTACACAGGAAAGTACTGTAGAGGTTCTATACATTGGCAAGCTGGCCATAGAGAAAAGAACGTAAAAAGGTATATTCGATATTTAAATTCAAAATAGCTTTCGAGGAAGCTGTCAGAAAACTAATGGTATGAGATTCGGCTGCAGAACTTGCATGGGTGCAGACGCTATGTTACATTAAATAAAATAAAGTGTAAATTAATAAATTATATGATATTTCTGAAGACAGGATTATCATTGAGAAGTGACCGACTCCGTAGCTCTACCACTGAGTCATCCCCCTCCCTATATATGGTACCCAATTATGCCAGGTTCAGCACAGTCATAGAATAAACAATAGTACTTACGTATACACAAGGTGCTCTATCTAACCATAAACTTCGTCAGGTTAAACAGAAGACTGAGGAGTATAAGCTGCCCCTTGTTTAGCGTTCGTGGACTACGCGAAAGCCTTCGATTCGATCGAAACCCCTCTGGCCGTTTTCGCAACTGCGTTCGCAACCAGTTGCGAATTAAGAATTATTATTCTTTGTTCGCAACCAAGTTGCAAATTAAGAGAATTTTCACCGCTGCTCTGGAGGATGTTTTCGTGACGAGAAGGCTAATGAATCAACATCAACGGCCAGTACCTACATAACTTAAATAGTTATATGAGCTAGCTTCCACCCGCGACTTCGTCTGCGTGGACCCGGGATAAAAACTTATATTTTAATGCAGGCTATAAACTGTCTTCGTGCAAAATGTCATCCAAATCTATTGAGCCGTTTAAGAGTGACTGAGTAACAAACATCTCAACATCTAAACTTTAGCATTTATAATATTAGTAAGATCTGCAGCGTGAACTCGCAGACGTCGCTTAACGACTCCTTTTTAATATTTGTTCATTTCTATTTTAACGAATTTTGGCAGTTGGTTTATTACCACGACATCTAACGCATTTTACATGAACTTTTTCCTTCAGGGTTCGTGGTCGCTTGTGTTTTGTGTTGCTTTGATTCAGGTGTTGCGGCTAGAACTCTTTGGTTTCCCCTGTAGGTGGCGTCGTACATTTATTCTCGTGTTGATGTTATATAACCTTCTAGTTGTTTTGTATGGGCAGTTGTGTACTGGTTGGTTTTTATAAAGACTATTTGAAATTTAAAATATGAATTATTCTAGATTCGGATTTCGGAGAGCCACAGTTTTGAAAAGAAAAAAATCATTGATTCTTGTGAAGCGGTACTGAAAACAGCTCTCAGTATGCTGTTCCATTGTAAACCTTTTTTTTGTGGGATTTCAGTTTATTTCTTTGATATATTTTCATTTGGGCTTCTATTATAGCTCTGTTTTTGTCAGTTTAAAAGTTTCGGGTTCGACGCAGTGCTAATTTCTGTCGCCTCGGCGGATTTTGTGAAAGATGGCAGCAAAGCAGTCCACTTCCCAGTTCCTAGCAAGAAATTCCTTTTGGACACGTCTTTGGTTGTTCTACTCTGAGGCCAGTCGTGGAAAGCGATCTGGGTAAGCCTTGTTTAATTGTTTTTGTCTCACGTTGGTTCACAGACGTAAGTAGTTGTGGTAACGTAGTTCTTATGACATAATTTTGTTCCTAGCTTTCGGGTTCGGAGTGCGAGCAATAGTTCGACGCAAGTGTTTGCATCGACGTCCTCCACTGCTGGACGTGCGTGTACGGAGACCTACCAACCACGGCATTACCTGCTCCTAATTGAGCGGTTACTGGTACTACTGAAGGAGTCATCACATCGTGGAACGGGCCTCGAAGACGCGCGCGCTGAGCGGAGCGACTGGTGATCTAATCATCTAGTTAAAAAGGGAAAAACTAGATTTTTAACTTAGTTTTGTTTGTACATGTTGCCGAACATTGCTGAGGTTGTCTTTTCCCTTCACTAAATTCAACCTTTGATGGGGACCGTGTCGCCCTTACACATTATAATTCCCAAAATTCTTAAAGGCAGTTATTACGCCAACGTTTAAATCTTTTGACCTCTTGTTTTGGCGTTCATCCATTTCCCTTCTATCATCATACATAACCTCATATCCCATTTTCATCTGCCACCCTGATCTTTTATCACCCCTCCTATCAAAGGTGTTCTTTTCAACGTAAATTTAAGAACGAAAGGTCCGGCAAACTGATTGCGACACCGCTGTTGCACTCCTTAAAAATCTAGTTCAGATATTCCAGTACTGACCGTGAGTCCGCCTCGCCGCGTAGCTTTTACGGCCTGTAAAACTCTTTCGGTTGTGTAACGGTTAAATTTTATAATTGTGTGTGAATTAACAGTGAATTTTCCTAGTGCGTTTGGTTTTATATTAAATAAATTCTACGTGTTGTTGTATGTGAATTTTTATTTTATTTTCACTACAGATCACAGTGTGACGCCGTCTCCACAGCATCCCTGTTCCTACCTTTCTCGCCGTCTGAGCAGTTATTGTTTCCAATAATGAACGCGGCTAGTTCGCGCTGTACGTAGCTACAAACTAACTTCTGCCATTGTGGTTCTTTCTACTTTTTCTTGTTACTTACTGTTTGAATTTATTCGTTTCCATTGCTTTCGCGCATTCTTTGTAGGTAACTGTGTAGTATAATTATAGTGTAGAAAAGTGTCTTGTATTAACAGTGTTGTTACTGGAACTATAATAAAACTCAAAGATATGTAATCTACTCGCCAGCAGCTCGCAATCGCTAGCCAGCAGTGGTCTACAGAAATTTGAGAGTAACAAGGCTTTCAAAACTTTACTTGAATAGCGTTGACATTTTAAATGAAATGAAATGTTTTTTTTTTTTGAGTAATTCATATTCTATTTGACAATCATAATATAAATTGATGTAGATTAAGCTAGATTTCATTTACATTGTAATTGAATTTTATGAAAGGTAGCAGCTAGTTTAGTGTTTTTTAATGTAATCATTCCTTCTAATGTATAATGTGTAATAAAATGATATATTAAATCAATACAGTCAAAATATATATTTGTTGAAACTTTAAAAACTAAAACAGTAGCCAATGAGTCCAATAACCGATGTCCACATAAATACAATCAATGAAGCATTAGTGGTTAAACGAACAAAAATGTTTCTGCACAAGTGTATGTGAATAGGAATGTGTGTGCGATAGTGAGTGTGTCTGTGTGTGTGACAGAGAAATAAAGTACCGGAGTATACCTCTATAGAAGTAACAAACTAAAAACTCACGTTTTTATATGAAATAATATCTAATTCTACATCTACTACGCCGACTCTATTGACCCAAAGAGGAGGTAGGCCTCTGACACAAGATCACGACTATCGATTTAAATTTTTTTTATTCATGACTATTGATTTAATTTTTTTTTACACTAGTTACTGTACTGTATTTTCGGTTTCTTCGTGATAATAAACAAATGAATAAAAGTCGGTTAGAACTAACGGTTGAGCAGTCCAGGCAATGAACTGACAACTTGTATGGAAAAAATGTCAAATTTGGAAATAATTTATAATAGCAATTTTTTTTTATGTAACGAATATATTATCAATTATTAAATAGTTACCAAAAAAGGCCCTCGAGGCATTGTACCGCCTTTTTTAAGATTTAACTTAGTTTTAATTTATCTTAGTTAATGTTAATTATAATCTTGTATTCACTTTTAATAAATAATTATACTAAAAAAATAGTTACCTAGAATCAAAATCCAACAAAAAATCAGACATAAAAAACATTATTTAATTAGCTCCTAAAAAGTCCGGATAAATATTAATATTTTTTTATCTTTATTTAGGTTCATTTACATTTGCTTTAAAACATTCAATATAAATAAAATAAAAAGTCAATACACGTTTAATTTAAATCTATATGATACTTCTCTACTTCCGGGTGGAAAGTTTGTTGGATTCTTGAATAAAGCATCTTAGAATAACGTTTTAGAATGAAATAAAAAAAACGCTATTATAAATTAATGTTTTTCGAAACCGTATTTTGCCTGGAGTACTACAGTTTTATCGTTATACCTTCATTATTTTTTTCTTGTGACCTACTTATCTTTAAAATGAAATTCGTCGTAAACGATAACTTAATTAATCCCGGACTACTCAGCGGAAAACTCAGCAAAAAAACCTTACAACCATTATTAAGTGGCTTCCAAATGTTCCCAAAAAAGAACACGTCCAATTATAATGCATATTTTTTTTACGAAAATGGCGTAGGAATAGGAATCTTTCAAGCCCAAGGCAGGAAAGCAACATGCTTGTTACGTTTGGGAAGTCGATCTCAACATTCTCAACATTGTTGATAAAGTCGCCCACGGCGGCTAGATATTAAACCGTAATAAATGAATTACGTATCCAATATTAATGAACTGTGAAGATCAGAGTAAAGATGAGACCTTTAATAAATCAATTACTAGAATTAAGATGTCAAACGTTGAGACGTTTACCTTAAATCTTGACTAGCTTTCGCCCGCGACTTCGTCTGCGTGGACCTGAGATAAAATTATCCTATATTTTAATCCAGGCTATAAACTATCTTCGTGCAAAATTTCATCAGAATCTGTTTAGCCGTTTAAGCGTGATTGGGGAAAAACATCCAAACTTTCGCATTAATAATACCGCCCGCGACTTCGTCTTCGTGGACCGGGGATAAAAACTATCCTAAGTTATAGCCTATTAAATAATATTAATTAGACTTTTGGTCAAGTGCGAATCGGATTTTAGTTTTCCCATACATTTTCCTGCGCCTGATGAAGACAACGAGCAATTTGGTCTCCATACAAATTTCCTTCCCCTTTTTTGCCCCTAAAAGGGATGAAATTTGACATAAGTTATATATAGCATATGTCCTATTCGATATATAAGGTACATAACTGGAAAGTTTCATATATAAATTCGTCCAGTAGTTTTTGAGATTAAGTGGAACGTAGATCCATCCATACATCCAAACTTTCACGTTTGTAATATTAGTAAGATTAGTAGGATGATGAACTCCGAGTACATCGCAATACCAAAATTGACGATTTCAGACTGGATTCTTTAATTAAGTTATTCTTGGAGTTGAATGAAAAGCACAATACCTAGCGTCTGTCGAGTAATGAGAGAAAAATAATTAAAACCGTGCGGATGCGACCATCTGTCCACGACACGACTGACAGCACCACAGTTGTTGTTGATTGTCTGTTATTAACCTTGATTGAAATTTGTAGGATGTCTTGAAAATAGATGAAACACCTTGGAAAACATGGTGTTAAGTTAATAATAAATGATATACATATATGACGACCGCTTTAGCCTAGTTGGTAGTGACCCTGCCTACGAAGCAAGAGGTCCTGGGTTCGAATCCCGGTAAGAGCATTTATTTGTGTGATGAGCACGAATATTTGTTCCTGAGTCATGGATGTTTTCTATGTATTTAAGTATGTATTTATCTATATAAGTATGTTTATCGTCGTCTAGTACCCATAGTACAAGCTTTGCTTAGTTTGGGACTAGGTTGATTTGTGTAAGATTGTCCGCAAATAATTATTTATTTATTTTAGTTATATAAATATTAGGGGACTATTCTACACAATCTTCCGTACCTCAAAAGGAAAAAAACGGAACCCTTATAGGATCACTTTGTTGTCCGTCTGTCTGTCTGTCACAGCCGATTTGCTCCGAAACTACTGGGCCGATTGAGTTGAAATTTGGTACATATATGTAAATTGGTGACCCAAAGATGGACGCGTAAAGTAAATTAATGAATTCTGAACAAAGGGGACACGACACTTTTGGGGGGTAAACTGCAAAATTTAAAAAAAAGTTTCGCAAACTGTATTGTGTGACATATCAAATGAAAGGGGTTGTTGTAAGCATTTCAGATATATATATTTTATAATTTTAGCAAAAACAGATTTGAATTAATTTAAGAAAAAAGACGAAAATTGACCATTCCCCCCCCCCCCCCCCCCCCTAAAAATATGGAAAATAGTTCCTTGCCTAAAGACTACAGGAAAACCTATAAGTAGTATTCAAAGTAACGGGAAAATTCCCAATATTTTTGTGTATTATGTATGGAGCGCCTGATGCATAGCAATTTTACGGAACCCTCACCACGCGAGTTGAACTCGCACTTTTCCGGTTTTTATTCATCAGTTGATATGTTTAAAAGTTCTGTTTTTGTATCTGGTATGTTGTGAGGCAATAAATTACTATTCTATTCTAAAGTCTTACCATTTATTTAATTATCAAAAATCAGGTCATCCCATTATTTTCCGCTTTCAGAACGACTTTACGTAGCTGTTTACATGCTTCGTAATTTGTTTCTAAGATATTGAAAGGTTTTAATTGGAAGCCAACAAAAACGTAATGAACTCAGGATAAAACAGTAACTTTAGCGAACTCCCATCAAGACATTGCGTGGCATTCAAATTTGATTCTTAAATATATATGTTCATAAGTTATAATCGAATAAGGTAATAGTTGGGAAGAAGTGTTGCTTCGATTTGGGTACAGGAGTTTTTGCTGGAGCCTTAAGTGACTTGTGGTATATTTAGTAGGTACTAGGTATATAACATTTCAATTTGATACCTAAGTATTTGATTGCCCGGGCGTCGGCTGTGTGAGATCGAATTTTGTGGTAGGTATTTGAAGGAAAAAAATAAAAAAATCCGGCCAAGTGCGAGTCGGACTCGCGCACGACGGGTTCCGTAGCGTTATCTATAAAACGAGCAAAAAAATCACGTTTTTTGTATGGGAGACCCCTTAAATATTTATTTTATTCTGGTTTTTAGTATTTGTTCTTATAGCGGCAACAGAACATATGGAGTCGACGGTATTGCATATCAAATAACTAAACTTAACGGATCTCCCTAAGCATTATTGGCAAATATTATAATAGTAAAGAACGAAAACTATTAATACTGATATAATTACAAGAAATTATAGGTACCTATTTTTAATAATAATGACGAGTAAGATTTGTCGATCTCATAAACATGTTAATTTGTTCGTATTAATAATTATTACAAAAAAAGTAATATTTTTGTTAATTATCATAGGTACTTAGTGATTAATTGTTTACCCCGTGGTTAACTGTTGCATACCCCCCGGTTAATATGGTACGAGGGTGTGGACACAGTCAATTACAATGCAATAAAAAACATGATTTTATCAAAAACCCTTCAGAAAATTAACGGTTCTTAAAATGCCAATATGTAGCTATAATAAACCTGCTTTTTGACTAGAATAGTTTGCTTGAAATGAAAAACGAGGTGTGATGGTTTAAATTTAATACGGTTAACTGTTGAACAGGTGACCCTACAGCTGACTGAGTAACTAGTTCTAGTTCGAAACGATTTTCCCTTTGGTACAGTTTATTGTAGCTAAAAGTTGCACTTTTAATTTTAGAATTTAATACGTACATTCGACGTCAAATATTAATATATGTTTACACTTCTGCACCTTGTCATTGTAACTATACATAAAACTTGGGCTATCAGAATCCAGTCCAAATCGAATAAAGAGCCTTTTAAAAAGTTTTGCTATCATCTTAAACTTCGAAGGCGCTTCACTGGCCGGTGAAATCTTGGTCAGTTAGTGGTCAATTAGTTAACTGTCCGTTGTCGTAGTAGTATTACACATTGGATTGGACAATATAGGTGTACGCTGCCTTTAGTGCCGTCCGAGGCCGAAAGAGCACGCAGACATTGAAAGTCACATTGCAATATGATGAACGCAAATTACCTCTTATACCGTGTGTTACCCCCTTACTCATAAGTTTAGCTCACCTAACTAAAATGTGTTCTTCACCTCACAGCAGCTCGAACAATCATATTTTGCTCCGTGAAAACAGTGAGCAAAATGCGATTATGCTCACTCCGTGAGACAAAGTATAGCTTCTTGATTTTGAGGCAGATCACTGCACTGTCATTTCATAGTGTGGGGCCTATTACAAATTCAAAAAAAAATGATTTATTTCAGGCAGAACCCATATTTTTACATTTTAACAAATGTGCTTCATTAGCTCTGTCCCTTTTATTTCGTGATGAAAAAAGAAAATGACAGGAATAGGTCGATTCATAGTTCGACATTCAAATTTCAAAGTGGACCCCCTAAAAAGCGCGATTCAAGCCACGTTCGAAAACGTGTACTCGTAATAATTGGTTGGTAATATAAACAATCTAGCAGGCGCTTAAGTTTATATTACAAAGAATTTGTTTCAAAGGGTAGTTTTAGATGAAAAGATATTTAAAAGTTCGTTCTGCAGAAAAAAAACATGTATTTCATCACTTTGATTAAAAGTTATAGTTTTGACCATTTAAATTTTTTGTAAACGTACGTTATTTGCATCTCGTGTTTTTGGGTACCGAGGAAGCGAGGAGGGTAGATAAACACTCGCAGCAAAAAACAACTTTGCTCTCTTGTTGCACAATTAAAGTAACTATTAAGTATCCCTTTCTCACTAACACAAACGAATTTTAACGGCATTGTAACTAGAATAGCTTTGATGAACGTCAAATTACGGTCTTACGATGCAATGCTGTTACGCACACATCTAGAACTCCCGCCCTCGTTTCCACAACTTTAGTTTTAAAAACTAACCTAACCGTTGTTTGTTTAACCAGCCCCTTGTAAAGGTCAACAACTTGCAAACTCTCGAACTTCCACGACCGCCTTTATGAGCTGTTTCACTGCGCGAAATTAGTTTTTATTTTGTTTCATAAATAACAAAGTTTTCGGAGACGCCTCTCGCGAAAGGGCCGGGGTTCCGAAGTAAGTATTGCTTATTGATTAGAGCTGTTTACCAGTGAACCGATTTCTTTAATATACTCGTATATGGGTAAATTATTTTGTATATTAACACATTAAACGGCAGGCCTGTAATCGTGGTTTCTGTTTAGTAGATAATAGAGAGAATCATACAACGCCTTATCGTACCTACTCCATTTACACATTTCCCATATTCAAGCCTTAAAAGTAAACAGTATCGTTGTCTTAGCAGCTCAAGCAGTCACATTTATCCCGGTTATTAACCTTGTATATAGTGGATCCCTAATGATCCCTATAAAGGATTGGGTTTTTCGGTCGAGAAATTTTTAGACTTTCCTCACTTTCGTAGCAATTTATTTAGTAGGTCTAAATTAAGTTTCTTTGATATTAATCCCGCTTCGTCGAATTCATTTCATTAATGCAGTCTGTTTGCGAATTCTTTTGAGGCTTATTTGAAATTTTTCCAATAAGAGGGAGCTGTTTAGTATTTGCCTACCCTTTGAAGTGAAAATATCTGAGTCCACAGATGAGTTTAATAATAATAACCATCCATGTCAGGCATCTAAGGCCCATAGTTACAAATACCTTAAAGACAAACATGCATACAATACCATTATAGAATTAAAACACTAATTATTATTTAGGCGAAGAAACAGTTGCGCCGACAAGTCCGGTGTAGAATTCGGTAGGCTGCCCCGGAACCGCCGAAACACGACATCCCTTCGGCCAGAAATCAACACACACGATGGCCTCCTGCAGGCCCTGCAGCCACAAACGCGCACCGCAAACGAGCTGAATGGCACGTAGTGGCGCGACCGCAGCTGTAAAACCCTCAGCGAGTAGCCAGTCTTCTAATGAATATACTCCACCAGTCGGCATGGCATCAGCCGTGGCAGAGTGATGATGATGCTGTCCTGAACGATTTCGGCCACAGCGACTGTGTGTTCTGGATTTGATATTATTCTGGTTGTTGTTCTACTCTCTGGTGCGCTCTCATGTGGCTTTGCATAGGTACCTACGGGCAAGGTTTGGGCAGGTTAATACCCCGCCGACGAAGTTATACTGGATGGTTGCCGGTAAGCGAGCCTTGAGCTCGTCTCGCTTCTTATCGAGCTCGTTACGACACTCAATCTCGAAGGCATTAACATGTTGACGGAGTAGCCTTCGTCATTCGGGCCGCCGCGCTGCCTGCTTCTCCCACTCAGAGGGCTCTAACTTGCATTTCTTCATGTGCCTTTTCAGAATATCCTTATAGCGAAGGTGTTGGCTACCACATTTACGCTTACCAATTTTGAGTTCTGAAAAGAAAATGCGCTTCCCCACTCTGTCGTCCGACATTCGCGACACGTGTCCACATCACCGCAGCTGTCGCCTCATAAGATACACCTCAATGCCTCCGACATTTGCGCGCCTCAGGACATTTGTATTCCTGACACGGTCCGTCCACTTGATGTTCATGATGTCTTGGAGACATTTGAGGTAGAATCTGTCGTGTAATGCGGATGTGTTTACGTAGAGGACCCATATTTCGGAAGAGTATAAGAGATAGACGTTAACTTTTGTGGCAAGTTTAAGGGCGTGGGAGCGGAAAACCTTGGGCGCGCTTTACTTGGTGTGGCAACCCGCAAGCCAGAACCCACCGGCTCTACTGTACCACACTGCATGGCTCTTCCGCGGCTTGCGGCTTGCGCATACTAGACACCAATGTGAAACCCTCCTTATCCACATCGATGCGAGAGGGCTTCGCTTTTGGAGGAACCTCGTCTTCATGCACTCTTGAAGGTGCGTTTCTCCGGTAGGCTGCGACAGGCTGACCAGCAACGACGTCAGCATAACGATGACGTGACTTCGAGGAGGCGGGGGCAGGCCGCGCGCGCTGGGAGCTCGCAGACCGCGAAGCGGCGGCTGCTGCGACACGAGCAGTGTCAGCAACACGCCAACTAACCGACTCGACACTTGACGCCGATACATTAACGCTAGAACCGAGACAGTCATTGCACTTGTTTGGGTCAACCAGGTGAGATTTAGGTAAATTAGGTTAATAGATGATTGATTGAAAATTCAAAACGCCTGTCTATAATAATCACAAGAACAGTTACCTACATATAGATCACGGGCAGCATAGGAAACTCTTCTGCAAAACGTGTTACCTACTTGAAGTACTTACCTACCTATATACCTATTGTCTCTCTCTCTCTACGAGTATCTACTAACATTTAGGATCGGCTATAGCTTCTGTCTATAATGATAATAGGTACGTTTATAGGGATCGCTCTATCAAATGCGACCATTTTCCCAAACAAAAGCTCCAGGCTATTTCAATTATATCTGTCAATATGATTCAGTCCCGACGTCTGCAGTCCATACCCCTGTCCAACGGAGCGTAAAAATCAATCGGTAGGTACTGTTTGTCTCACTACCCACAAAGGAGGTGGCGAGCCGTGAACTTTTATGTGAAGCGTTGATGAGGGTTTGACTTCACATTTCTATGCTCTGCCGTTTGTAGAGTATTCAATGTGTTCTTACAATCAATGGCGGTCCGTGTTTACTTCCGATTTTTTATTTATTATTATTATTACTAAGCAATGGGATACAAAACTTAATCTATTACATTTCCCTGCAAAACTGTTTTAACAGTTTGTCTGCAGGTAAGAGTCTATAGTACCTAAACTTATATTAAATATTGCGTAATATTATTTCACACATAAACTTTTAACTACTTTTAAGAGTACGCCCCTCACGGGTATGTGTTGTGTTGTATAGTCCAATGAGTAAAGAGAAATAAAATGTAAAGCAATAAAAAAAAGTGTTCCGTTGGACCAATTTTGGTGACGAAGTTTAAAAAGGTACAATATGCTATAGCACTTTTTTATTGGGAATGGTCGTAGTTAAGTCATAAATATACCTAGATATTTTTCTAGCACGAACGACTTATTGTAAGTGATTGACAAAATAAAAACATCGACAGTCCTGTTATCGATAAGTACCACATCAACGACATAGAGGTAAATAAATACAAATATATGTGACGGTGTTTAGTAAAAGGGCCCACTTTGTCGATTCTAGTTACGGAGTTACGGGCAGTTTAGTGAAATATGGCAAAACTTACCGAAAATCAACTTTCGATGAAAACTGATAGAACAGACTGTAATAAACCTATGATTTTGATGACGACGCATAAATCTCCATTTTAAGCACCTTTTTAGGGCCTCAAAGTTTAGTGCCCAGCGACCCACTTTGTCGCATACAGAAAAAATCGTCGATATCATATTTGTGACGGTTTTTGGGAAAAGGTCCCACTTCGTCGATATAGAGTTAAGAGTAGTTCCTAATACTACAGACCATACGCTATCTTTTGGTGAAAGATTCATGTCTCTAGGTGCTATAGTTATTTTTTTTAAATTCTGCAAAGTTGCAGAAGTGAAAAAGCGACAATTGAGAAAACGTTGGTTAAAGTTTGGGATGGCAGAAAACACACTTCTACTTTGAAGTTATGGAGTGGTTGGTATTAAATGAATGGGCATACTTTAGGGATTTCAAATTAGTTAAAATCATGTATGTAACCTTAGTATTTTGAATGTTATGGAGGCTTGAACATAAAAACAGGACAAAAATATGTAAATCCTGAATATGGGTTTATTTCTATATTCTATTTTACGGCACGCAGATTTATCATTAAAGTTGTATTTATAAATGGTTTCCCATGCTAAAAAAGACAGAAATAATTCTGTGGATCCTTTTATTTAGTAATTATGTCAAAAAGTTAATAACAAATGATTTGAAGAGTGCCATGCATAAAAATTAAAATACACGTGTCTCTTAATATATAACATGAGATTACTTAAAAAAACATACATATCAAGCATAGAAAGTATGTAAAATAACAAATTATAAGTACTATTACAATTTATTATTTTACATTCTAATTTTAATTCTAATTACTATTATAATCTAAGAGTCTTTGATACTAACGTCGTTTGTTTAAACTTTTTTAACGTAATCGAACGAAATTTCTTTTCGACTCAAGTTTAGTGACCCACTTTGACGGTTTAGTGGATCATACGCTACTTGATGCACATTACTACACTCAACCTCAGCGGTAGCTTGCCTCGCACTGATCGCCGTCGCCGCTTGCGCTGCGCGTCGAGCCGACCGGCGTAGGTACATACCCACGTCGGCTCTACACAAAGCGCTTAGCGGCGGCAGTGCCTTTGATGTCGCCGACGAGGCGGCGCGGCGACTTATATAAACGTTGCGATGAGTTCGATCCGTTTGCTACATCTCATAGGTTCAATACGTACACCATTTTTAGGGTTCCGTAGCCAAAATGGCAAAAACGGAACCCTTATAGTTTCGTCATGTCCGTCTGTCCGTCTGTCCGTATGTCACAGGCATTTTACTCGAAAACTATAAGATGTATTTGAATAAAATTTTGAGGATAGGTGTATTTTGTTAGCCGCTACATACTTTTGTAATTAAAATGACAAAAAAAAAATTTTTAGGGGTGCACTCCATACATAAAACTAAAAGTCAAAAACATTTTTTTCATTGTGACCCCCCGTGTGGCACATCAATCGATAGGCCTTTCAAAATAAATATAAGGTTTCTTAGCATTTTTTTTGATTAAGTGAATAGGGTCGGAGATAATCGCCCCGAAAGTCACTAAAATTCTGTCCCCCCCCCTCTAATTTTTGAACGGTGTAGTTTAAAAATATGGAAAAATTCATGGACATAGGGCTTATTAATTTCATTCACCGAAAATTGTTTTGAACAAGATCAGTTCAGAGGTTTTCGAGATATTGCTGAAAAACTGCCTTCCTCAAAGAAAAGGACGTAAGTGCTGTAAGATTTCTATGACGATACGACCTTTTTAATAGGCACGGCCATTCGTTTTGCGTGGTCCGACACGCACTTGGCCGGTTTTTGGTTTGTAATTATACTGTTTTTGGTTCAGCAAATTACACCTATGTTTATAAATTATGATTTTATACTTGTAGTAATTTTTTTGCGTATGATCCACTAAACCGTCAAAGTGGGTCACTAAACTTGAGTCGAAAAGAAATTTCGTTCAATTACGTTAAATAAGTTTAAACAAACGACGTTAGTATCAAAGACTCTTAGATTAACAATAACAAACCATTATCTCATACATAAAACTGAAAAATATACCAAACACAAACACTTTCAATGAAGAAGCACTAAAGTTTAGTAAATCGACAAAGTGGGACCCTCCCTATATAAAATCACTAAACTGTATACACACAAAAAGTACTTATAATTTGATATTTTACATACTTTCTATGCTTGATAAGTATATTTTTTTAAGTAATCTCATGTTATATATTAAGAGACACGTGTATTTTAATTTTTATGCATGGCACTCTTCAAATCATTTGTTATTAACTTTTTGACATAATAACTAAATAAAAGGATCCACAGAATTATTTCTGTCTTTTTTAGCATGGGAAACCATTTATAAATACAACTTTAATGATAAATCTGCGTGCCGTATAATATAATATAGAAATAAACCCATATTCAGGATTTACATATTTTCGTCCCGTTTTTATGTTCAAGCCTCCATAACATTCAAAATACTAAGGTTACATACATGATTTTAACTAATTTGAAATCCCTAAAGTATGCCCATTCATTTAATACCAACCACTCCATAACTTCAAAGTAGAAGTGTGTTTTCTGCCATCCCAAACTTTAACCAACGTTTTCTCAATTGTCGCTTTTTCACTTCTGCAACTTTGCAGAATTTAAAAAAAATAACTATAGCACCTAGAGACATGAATCTTTCACCAAAAGATAGCGTATGATCTGTAGTATTAGGAACTACTCTTAACTCCATATCGACAAAGTGGGACCTTTTCCCAAAAACCGTCACATATATAGGGTAATAGGGTGCGTTAAAAAATTGATAATAATAACAAAACTATCAATTTATTTATATTTTACATACTTCAGAAAACAATTTGCAATACTTTCGTAACTTTCTTTCTTCGTGTCACTGAATTAATTATACCCTAAGTCACTCCATAACACACACACACACACACACACCGAAATTGTTTCAAATCGACGCAGAATGTCACAACATGTAGTTTTTCCCAAACCCATTTTTGGTCCCAAAACAAATCTGTGTCTCTGTATATGGTTACAGTCTAGGTGCACGCGGCGTCTAGGTACGTAGCAAATATATGTCTGTGGTTGTATGTATGTATTGTCGTTGAAGTCGTATGTACTTATCGATAACAGGATTGTCGATATTTTTATTGTGGTAAGCACTAAACAAATGTTGTTCCTGCTAGAAAAATATCTAGGTATAGTCATAAAATGAGTGAATCTCAACTAAATCGTGGTTTCTTTAGTTTTTATTAAAAGCGCTCGGATTATAGCTACATGATGCCTGGGGCAAAATACAGGGAAAGCCTCCCCGACCACGCAAGCGTTTACATCACTGGAATAAGCACATTTTGCGGTAAGATATTGTGAGTTTGGTTGAAACGTTTTAACCGAATTTAGGGCACCTGTTCGCAAAACATTTAAGTCTGGGAATCACTAAGGTACGAGTAAGTATACCTAGTACCGACTTAATTAGAGTACCTAACTACCTAATCCAATGGCGGCGACGGATGGGTCTAGCCGTCTGGATATCTGCTTCTAGGTACCTAATTAATAACGGGATCCGACCGCTTCTGCCTTCAAGATAATAATGTTGAATTAATAACTAGGTAGGTAGTTAGGTACCTATTGAATATACAATTTAGAAAGATCTTTACCGATCCGACGGAACTAAATTAATATCTACTCCAGAAGCAGGTTAACGCGTATCTGTTACCATAGGTACTTATATTATTAATGAGAAGTTTTCCTATTAATATATACCGTAACATGCTGTACACTAAGGTGATAATTTCAGAGATAAAAGTAGGCTACATCCTTCTATAGAATTTCATTTATCTCCGTGCCAAAGTTCACCAACATTGGCTCAACGTGAAAAGGTAGCAAACAGACAGTTACAAGTTAACAAACAAACACCAACACAACACAAACACAATACAAACTCAATACTTACAAAGCCAATTAAAGGAACTCACAGATATAAATGACATAAAAATAATGTTTGATACACTTAGCACACAATATCGCACTATGTGTAGGTACACTGCTAATACAAAATAGTGCACCAGAAAAAAAAAGATAGCAGCAGTATGGTATAATAGCAGTTTGATCCATTTAAAACCCCGTATGATATAACTCTCGTACTAAAAACTGCAGAAACCAAGCGTATTGGGATTTGGGACGGCAGCTAAAAGCTGTCTGCGCTCCGAAAGCGCATTCCCTAATAGCGTTGAAGGTTGCAGGCTGCAGCTCACTCGGGGCTACTAATAATCTCACTATCCTGAAAATGGTTGCTGAAATTCGGTAATCTGTTTTGTTAGCGATGCACACTGTTTTTCGAGAGCATTTCGTCTAATTACTGAAGACAGCTGCCCCATATCAGAACTTAGTATCTGCTTTTGACGAAATTTTACAGGAGAGCGTAAATTATGCCAGCCGCAAAAAAGTTTGCACGTTAAACTTCAAAAGTACACATAAATAAGTGGAATAGCTACTAATCAAGGTATCTATAATCTATATACCTTCACCAGAATATTATAGTTACTTACTATCTATATATATAATACGCGAGCCCGATTTTTGTACATGCCATCAGATCTACAGTTATGGTCTGATTTTGATAAATGATATGTCGTTCGATTCGTCTAATGCTGGAGATTTGCAATAAGGTCTCCGATTTTTAATTTTTTATTGAAAAAGTACTAAAATTTTAATTTAAAGAATCTACCGTGCGGTGACCACGTGACCTTGGCTGTGTGACGTCACGTGACGTACCTAACTCCTGTTTTGACTTGAGATGACAATGTAAAATAAATAAACAAGAATTGAACTCAAACCTGTTGTAAGTTCTTCAGCATAAGAAATTATAAATGTTGAGACGGCCACATATGGATACAACACTGAGAAAATTAAGAAAATAGAAAATAAACGATCTTTTACAATGTTTACAAAAACTGACAGACGTATTGTGTCAACTGTGGATTAATTTTATAGTGACATAGAGTTGTCAATATTATTTGCCATGTTTATATTTATTTCAAAAAGTTTATATACTAACTTATTTTCCCATATTCGAGATGTTGGGAGAAGATTGAGGTTTAAACCCATTAATTGTCGTGGACCCCATATAGGCTTTATTTACCTTACTTAGCACAATGCCGTAGGCACCGTTAGGCTTCAAATTTGAAGTAAAGATGTAGAAAACGAACCTCGATTAAGTACTAAAATTTCTTTTCGGATACCGGGGACTCCCATTGGCAACTTTATTCACCTGACTTGAATACCATTCAAATTATTTCAGGTTCAGATAATTATATTTCGATTACAGGTAGGTATAAATTGTAATTTGTCAAACCGATATGACTTAACACTGGAAAACATAAACCAGTATTAAACTATTTAGCGGTATTAGTAGTCAAATGCAACTATAACCGGTAAAATATTATTTTAAATCATTAGCGGTCCCCGATACAGTATTCTTTGATCTGTGCTGATACTAATAATAAACAGGTGTAATGTTGGGGATAGTCTCAAAAACTATACCTATCGTATTCTAAAAATCCTTTCTTCAGTACCTATGTTATATATGTAGAATGGACCTACGGGATTATGTGCTATAATATTTTATCCCGTCGCTCCGCCTAGGTTCTTTGTATACGCGGCGAAGCCGCGCGGGCAGCTAGTAATTTATAATCACGTATACATCTTACCTACCTAACTTTAGACTCCCTCACTACTTGGATACTATTAGGCAATGATGGAATATAAAAAACCGGTCAAGTGCGAGTCTGACTCGCGCACCGAGGGTTCCGTACGAAATATCACACACCCATCTTGCCCCACCCATTAATTTTGGAAAAATCTTAACAACGCATAGTTGTAGTTAAGTCATGAGTACCTACAGCGCCATTTATCGGTGCATTTTGTCACTAACTTGCGCGACCAAGGAACTCGGTATGTACAGTAAGGGGCTCGGTATTCACGTACCACCGTAGAACCCTTTCGCAATTAACAGGCCACCGTCACTCAAAAACTCGAGTGGTATGTCACCTTATTGCGATAGGGTTCTACGGTGGTACGTTAATACATTTCAATTACTGTATGTTGGTTTTTCAGCGATAATTCTTTATCAAGTGAATTAATTTCGATAATTCTTTTTTTATTTGCTAGAAGGTACTTTCAGAACATTTTCATACGAATTTGAAGGAAAAAAATTAAACACAGAAGTAATCAATTACAAACAAAATTAACATAGGTATGATTTTTAAAGAATAAAAAAAAATACGCTAGTTAGAGGTCTCGATATACTTTTCCGGTAATATTCACGTTAATATTAATCATATATATTATTTTCAAATTTTTCGCTTGGTTAACTTCGGAGATAAGGGGGGGAATGGTATTTTTTTCAACATTTTCCTTTATAAATCAAAATTTTATCATTGTAGAAAAAAAAAGAAAAACTGTTTTAGAATGTACATTTCATATGATACCCCATTTGGCCTACTAACTGGACTTTGAATTTTTGCCCCCCCCCCCCCCCCCCCCCCCTCTTATCCGCCCTTTTTTATACAAATTAAAAGTATATATTAAAAATTTTCATCTTCCATACACGAGGATTAGCTTTCTTTACAACTATTCCAAATTTCGAATCGATAGCATTAGTAGTTCCTGAGATTTTTGACTTTGTGACAGACCATAAGGGTTCCGTTTTTACCTTTTTGGTCCGGAACCCTAAAAAGAGGTAGATATGTTGTCTATAAGAAATTCCGTGTTTAAAAATGGCCACCAAATCTGACAGCTAACCGTTTCCATTGACAACTCGAAACTGAGGCAAATTGTGCCAATTGACTCAATTTTAGTGTGCCATTTTTCGAGCGCGTATAACCTATCTACCTTTTTTTATATTACATCATTGCTATAAGGTTATAAATGACCCAGCCCCATAACACGATGATTCCCAGTTCAGAAACCTAGTAACGCTTTTTGACCACTGCAAAACCTAGCAAAAGTGTCAGACACTTGCTAGGTTTTGAAATGGTAAAGGGGAGTTACTTTATTTTAAACTGATAAAATTGAAAATTATGACGATTTTTAAGTTGGTGTAATGTAAAGGGGTGAAGACTTACTAGACTATGGGTTTTCCAAAAACTTGTCCCTTACCATGTTTTGATATGGGGCAGCAAGAGCGAATGTAACTCTTTTGCTACTGTCCATTATACTTTCTGCAATTGTGAAACAGAGAGCTGACGGATCTAATTCCAAAAATCATTTAACCTGTATATAAAATGGACTATCAGGATGGACATAATGGTTTATACCGCGTCTCCGCCTGGGTTCCGTGTAAAATGCGGGCGAGCCCGCGTGGGCAGCTAGCTGCTAAATGTCGGGGATTAATCAATGTATGTAGAATACATTGCCACCGCCTCTAATTCGCTGAGGCTCGCTATTGGCCTTATACATCTATGAAGAAATGATTTAAACAGCGCCCGTATTAGAGGCTCGGCACTTACGTACGTGGCTTGTAAGGCCGATACGGGAGCGACAGCAAATCAGCAGCGAATATAATGAAAATCATAAAAAGATATGAACCTTGAAAGTTTAGAGAAAATATGCATTTTTTTTAATGTCCAAGAGTAAATTTAAAACTGCCAATAGAATCCTTACGTTTTTATAGAACAAAATTGTATGACAACTATGGACCTAAACGCAGTAGTTATTTCGCGACCGAAACAGCAATTTACTTGATTTCCCCTACAATAATTAGTTCAAATAGCAAAGTGTGACGTCATACTTTTGAGTCAATCAGTATGACGCGTTTCGGCTGCCGCCAGCGAGGTCCGTCTTTAACTCAATTTTTTGGTTATTTATGTTCTTTAATTGTATTTAGTTGTTCATATAAAAACATTTGTTCCTCTCCAAAAACTGGTTCAAATGGCATCGTAAAAAAATCTTAGGTCACAAGCCCATTGTACATCATTGCTTGCAGACCCAGCAATGTACGTCGAATAGTCGTTGTAGGATGACGAAAGGGGCGTCAAGATAATGAAAGGGGCTGATGGTCCCGTTGTGACGAAATGTATCAAAATCCGTTTATGGACTCCTAACCTTGGCCTAACCTAGATCTCGCTAACATTGGCAGTCTCTGATTTACTATAATCGGATAAATAAGGATAAATAGTAAAATCCAAACACACTAGTAAATATTAATACATCAATTTTATTCATGTTCATTTATGCAAGGTAAATCCTAAGATCATCAGTGTCATATACTATGTATGGAGCAATCCATACGAGGAAAACTTAAAACCTATGACTAAAACCTAGTGAGGTACCAATCGATTTCCCTATTGCAAAATTACAATAAATTCACATTTTTAGTGCAATAAGAAAATAGATTCAGCTCTGTCACAGTGAATTCTCACAATACATACTAAACAGTAAACCCCGAAATAATATGTCGAATTATGGAATGTGGTTCCAATAGAGTGATTTTTAAATCGGAGTAGATTCAGTGGTTATTCCATGGAGGGAAAATAATGTAAAACGGCTTTTACATAATTTATTCTACTAAAGAAAGCTACAGACATTTCTTTCTAACTCGTGTTGCAACATGAGTCACGTAAGTTTTACAATTCAAAATAACAATTTAAACGACAATGATAACATACCTACTGTGAAGCCGTATGTCAATTAAGAACTAAGTACATGTTCCCATAATAGATGCATTTGGCATTTATTAAATGTCCTGGTAAGTAGATGACCAACTACATTAATAAAAGGAACACTTGTTCGTTAAAATGTACAACTTTGGTTACATAACAAATAGTAAACAGATCAGATTAGTTAGGAATTTAACAATGTTTCACCCATATATTGATTTTTCTCTATTAAGTAGAATATATATGGGAAACAAGCAAAGATATGCCACGTGACTTATCGATTCATCACTTTGTCTGAGGGCACGGCAGCGCCCCACCAAGTTTATACTTCTTATACATATTTCAGAGGTGAAAGTTAGGGTATTTTCGGGACAAACACTATACGTCGATTGTGAAACAAAGTTAAAAACAGTGCCCGTTGTTTGCTGATAGATAATCGTAAAAAGCACTCGCTGCGCGCGCGGCAATGAAATATAACAATGGGACACCTCTGTTCGCTCTGTGGCACTAATCATGTCAGGTATGTGTAACAGAGGTGTCTCGATCTCACATCCCGCGCGCAGCGAGCGTTTGATATTAGTATAATGAGGAATCAATCTGCGACGCGAGTCTCTGCGGGAGACCAGCGCTGGCTTTAACTGGGACTTGTTGAGCCGGGTCCATTTCGTTACACCGCCTAGGCAGTCCATTTTGCCTTTGTCAATCGAGTTACGGGTAGTTTTTGAATTTTGATTTAGAATGTGCGCGCGATTGCACACGGCTGTGGCTGGGTCATTCTACTCAAGAATGCACAATTTGTATGACACAAGACATGTTTTTTTTTTTCATTTCTTTTTATCTGTAATATACCGTATTTCATTATATTTCATACTTTACTGAATTTCTTATTCAAACCTTAGCCAATTAAGCTAAGTCTGTACAATTGTTTTGTGTCCCTTTGGTTACAAACAAAAAAAAATCTGTTACCAAGAATAATATATTTTAAAATATAATTAAAAATAAACTTATGTACTCACTATAATTATAGAATTTTTCCTATCACTCATCCCAAATCGTAGTCAAGTTTTTTTTTATCATTTAAAATAGCTCTGTTACTCTATTATCATACAAGACCAATATGTTAACATAAAAACAAACTAAAAAATAATAATTATGAATATGATAATAAATAAAGTAAAATGGTAAAATTGTTTTTTTTATGAAGTTTTAACGTGGGGACAATATTTGTGCATTTAGACGTAGAATGACCCAGCTGTGTTTTATGTGTGTGTGTGTGTGTGTGTGTGTGTGTCTAGTGGCGCGCGTCCCGGCGGTGGTCGCGCTCGCGCTCGCGCTCGGCGGGCGGCGCGTCGCGCTCGCGGCGCTCGCGGTATCGCTCCTCGTAGTAGGGCGCCGCGGCGCTGCTGCGCTTGCTGCTCACCGCGTCGCCCGCGCCGCTCTCCGCCGCCGCCTCCGCCGGTGACTTGCGCGCCCTGACGAGGAGATGGTACTTAATACGGAGCGTCGGATTCCTTTTCACATTGCAATTTGGGCCAAGGCTATGCTGGACAGTGAAGTTCTTCTAATAAACTAGGATTGACACTGAATGAGATGTCTTCATTTGTAACAGTTTGTGGGATCAGCTAATCAACTCGAAACTAAATGTATGTACCTACACACATACTATAAACCCGCTAAAATGCGTTCAGAAACTGGCAGTGACGACCAGCACTATATTAATAAGACCAGTGTTTTGCCTGCGGCGCGGCGCGCTCGCGTACCGGTGTCGTTTTGTACTTGGACTTAATTTAATTCCAACTCTGACAGGAATTGGTACAGAATTTCCTAAGAAATGGGAGGTGAAAAACTGCTATGGAAAGCGAAAAGCGGGAGAGTGATTTGTTACTCTGGCATTGTACTCGGTCCGTCTTGCTTGTAAAACAATGCATGGGGTGTGTCCGCGTGGGCTCGCCCTTCGGGCCAAATGGAAAACGATAAATTCTGTATTTGATAATTTTCAACTAACTTTATTGCTCTAGTAAAACAATATAACCGCAACTACTAAACTATTGTTGTAATAAAAGACTAACTTATATAGTACATTCTGTTACAAGTACGGTAAGATATGAATTACGAACGAGAGTCTATTAGAAGCCCGACAGCGAAGGGTTTGATGACTCGAGTTTGTAACAATCTTACCGTACGTGTCGCATACAATGTTTTTCATCACATTTGCGAGGAAATAAATAACTACAAAAGACAGAAAAATCTATGTTTCATACAACCGCACCAATCAAAAATTGACGAAATTGACAACTTCACTTCCAGATCAGTGCGAGTGAAGCGCGCAGCTTCAATATTTCATTCAACCAATCACAGAGCAGTACAGTAGTATAATTGCTGCTCGTGGCCACCTACTTTTTTGTAAACCATTCACAGACCAGAATTCTTGTGGCGCACGGCCAACGAGATTTGCTTAAACCAATCAGATCACACCCATTACGCTCTTACGCGTAATAAAAAGCCATTACGCCCTTAGGCGTAAATAAAGGCTATAGTAGCTCTGAATGCCTGCGAGTTATGAAGCCCTTTACGAGCAGGTGTGATGAAAAATGTGTAACCTACCTCTCTTCCCGGCTGTGTCCACGGTTGTAATGGTCCGCGCGTTCACGATCCCGAGAGCGAGAGCGGTCGCGTTCCCGCTCACGATAGTCCCTGTAGTACCTACAACAAGTAAACGCACACATTACACACGAGAAAAAACAATGTATACGGCCACGACTACGAGCGGCGGCGGTGGCAATGGCCATACGTGGTGGCTGTCTCCCACTTATAACCTAGCTCGCTCGAAGTCGTGGCTCGACCCTTATACTTGAGCAGGTACAAAACCAGGAAAGGCTCACGATATACAATGCCATCAAAACGGATGTTCTGTAGCTTATTAGTATTTTATTGCAGAGACCGGGAAATAGAAATCGTGGATGAGTTGATTTTGATACGAACCCACTAACTGCCATTCTCGCCGAGGCAGATATAGTGTTTTTCTCCATAAATGCGAGGAAATCAAATAATATGTTCAATAATATCTAGCCATAATAACAGCTAGTATGCCAAAAACCTATTAAGTTCCCGAACTTATTTTTTTAAAGCACGCGGCATGACTCGTGCAGTGTCAATTGACTTGCATAAAAAATTAAAAACATAAAAATGGAACATGATATTAAATTTTTTATGTAATTAATATTAATTAAAGATTGACTGGGATTAAAATCTAAACGCATTTTAATTAGTTTTGTATATTATTACAAAAGTATTTGTATTTCTTTATTGAAAACTATTTGAGACAAAACGTCCCATCGATCACTAACAAAAGTAAGTGTTTTGTCTCATAGCTGACAATAAAAAATAAAACGCGGGTAAACTTAAGGCCTGCAACACACTGGCACCTGCGGTGGCGGTCAATAGTAAATTTGACAGCTAATGACAAGTTTAATATTGACCGCCGCGGCCAGCCCGCGCCAGTCTGTGAGAGGCCTAACTTAAAATTTGTCACACAAACTTGCAATAGTTGGATAGAAACAGCCAAACATACCTTCCATTCTAACTATTAAAGAAAGTTGTTGTGACAAATTGCTAGGCCTTTAGACATACGAGCATTAGGCTCTTTGCAGTGATTTGTCTTCGTCAAAACATATGGTTAAAAGGTAAAAAAGTACACAGTAATGGAATTTCATACATTTTCCTGGCCGCTAAAACTGTACAGTAATGACTTTTAACTTTTTCGTGTTTCGTCAGTAACGAGAAAGTTCACGTACTATTTGCTACAGTAAGGTAAACATTTTCGAGCGTGTTGGAGCAAAACTACATTACGTGTAATAGTCATGTGCCTCGCACGCATTACGGTACGCATACATGAAAAGATAGTATACATACATTATATACGGAAACACTTCACAAGAAGACAACTTCACATTACTGAATTCTGTCAGTATAAGAGGTATTTTCCCCTTATTTGTAATACCGCAGACTCCCAGTCCTATTTAACTGGAATGTACACCGTTTCCTTACTAGACACAGACAGCACCGCACTTAATGGTGTAAGCATGACAAGCACAGAACCCACAGTATGGCAACAACTACGTATTTATAAGCATGTAACAAACTACTGCGCACAAACGAAATAAAAATTATTGATAATAAATACAAAGTCAAGTTTAAGGTAAGCTACTAAATAATAGACTGATCTGAACCCAAGGACCGGAAAACCCTTTTTCAGGATTAAGCCTATCGATTTAGTAACCCTATCAATTTGGTAACCGGGCATTTTTCAAAAAAAGTATACATGTACTTTTTTTTTCAGAATTAGATTTTTTCGGGTTTATCTTACTCAGAATCGTTGATACTATCGATCCTTAAACAAGAAAAAAATTGTCCCAGATTTTACTATGTAACTTTTTTCTTCCAGTGCGTCACGTCCATATAAATAAAAGACGGCATACAAAAAAGTGACGATCTGGAATGGAATATTTTGGACACTTTTTTTCTTATACAGCGTGTGACTTTCATATATATAGTGCGATAGTGTCAACGATTCTGAGTAAGACAAACCCAAAAAAATCGAATTCTGAAAATAAAGTTCATGTACACTTTTTTTTTAAAACGCTCAACCTTATGATAAGGTAACCCTATTGTAAGCATAACGGATGTGGTAACCATAAGTTAACCCTAAAAAAACCCTATCTCAATAGGGTTAACTTATGGTTACCACATCTGTTATGCTTACCATTATAATAGGGTTACCCTATCAGTAAGGTTAGCTTATCATAAGGTTACCATTATGGATAGGGTTTTAAAAACAACTTCTAAAATTAGCCTATGGAAAACCATGATTAGGGTAACCGGTTCCGGTCCCTGTCTGAACCTCAGCTCAGGTAAGGTAGGTCGGAGGGTGAAAGACACTTACGCATCACGATCGCGCTCTCGCTCCCTCGACCTTTCCCTATACCTGTAATGAAGTGATCATGTTTCAGTACAAAAATCACTAATCTACTTTGTTTTAAACAAAGGATGTATTGTGTTGCGTGCGCGCGTTGGTTCGGTACAGCGCTAGCGGGCAAACGGCATTCTTTGATCTGTCTGCAACTATCTTCATAGTCATCGCCAATGTCGTATTTAAATGAAAATAGCACCATGTGCTCATATTGTACCGTTGTGTAGGGCTTGTAATGTGATCTAAATTATTTTCTTGGCCGAATAATCAATAATCTCACATCCTCAGACCGTAAGCGAAATGTTTATATTTAGTTGTTTATAAGACCAAGAAATATAATGTAATCTGTCGCCGTCTTGGCCTCAGAGAAGTAACAACTGGCTCGTTTGCATAGAGGAGTCCCGAATAATACGACTAAGGACGAAGTTGACACAGGCGCAAACTTGCCTTTACGGTCGTGGCTATCTTTTCCTATCATATGTGTACTTGGGGTACCTGAAGTTAGATGTGTCCGCAGCAGAACCAAGACAACCGATATAGCCCTCGAAAAGTGGCAGTTGGGCGGGCCACATTGCACGTAGAACCGATGGCCGTTGGGGCGGAAAGGTTGTCGAGTGGAAACCACTTACCGGAAGGCACAGCGTGGGTAGCGATAGACCCCGCAAGGTGGACTGATGACCTGGTAAAGGTCGCGGGAGTCCACTTGCGTTTGGCGCAGGACCGGCCTTTGGGGAAGGCCTATGTCCAGCAGTGGACGTCCTTCGGCTGATGTGATGATAATGAACTAATGGTGTACGGGCAAGGACTTAAACTGTTGAGCCATTTAGGTGTCAACTAATTTTAGTTAACAAACAAACCATTAAGTTAAGCTATGAAGTGTCCAGTATAAAGTGAGTTCTAAATGGCTCAACAATAAAAGTCCGTGACTGTACCTGGCGCGGTCGTCGCAGTGGAGGCTAATGGAGTTGTACAGCTTCTTTTTTTAGTTTATTTAGAAGACGAACACAAATTCTTCTTCTATTGGTGCAGCTACCATAGCTATGGGATTCGTCTACACATGGTTGGGGTGCGCACCTGTCGCGGTCCTCGCGGTCGCGGCTGCGGTCGCGGTAGCGGCTGGCGGAGCGCTCGCGGCGGCGCGGCGCGCGGTGGTGCGCGCGCGCTTCCCGCTCGCGAGAGCGCGAGCGCCGCCTCTCCGTGGTGCTGTAGGACTTGGTCTCTACGCCGTGGAGCGTGTCTTGGAGGGACGAGATGAGGATCTTGCAGCGGTCGTCATGGGCAACCTGTGTTCAAAAATAGTGTTTTAAAATTGTCACGCTAAAATGATTGGCGTATTATCACCGTACATTAGTGAAAGCATGTTAGAAATCGAATGAGAACTTCTGGAATCTCTTGAACCCCCTACATACAAACTTCACCTCATTTTATTAGGACATAAAAATAGTAACATCATTAGTCATCAATAGCTGTATAACTGCATCCTAGTTGGATAATTGTTGCAATGCTTTTGGTCAATGGTTAGGTATGTTAGGTTATGGCGGTTAATATAGCTTCGATTATGACTATGGACAAATAGTGGAAGGCGCAGGTAAAATTAGTATCAGGAAGATCAATCTTCGGCCTTCTAATACTAATGCTTGTCTTAGAAGACTGTTTGAGATGTATTAATGATATATGTATAACAATAATGACCTTGCTCTGCTTGATGAGCGATATGGCGGTGACGAGCGTCTCGATGGCGGAGGCGTACTCGCCGGCGGCGGCGTCGCTGACGGCGCGCGCGATGGCGCTGGAGGACACGGTGCGGTTGCGCGACATCACCTCCTCGAACTCCGCCTCGCTGATGGCGGGCAGCGGCGCCAGGTGCGGCGCGTGCGCCGCGTGCGCCGGCGGCAGCGCGCGCGCCGGCTCCGCGCTCGCGGGGTACTGATATATGTATAACAATAATGACCTTGCTCTGCTTGATGAGCGATATGGCGGTGACGAGCGTCTCGATGGCGGAGGCGTACTCGCCGGCGGCGGCGTCGCTGACGGCGCGCGCGATGGCGCTGGAGGACACGGTGCGGTTGCGCGACATCACCTCCTCGAACTCCGCCTCGCTGATGGCGGGCAGCGGCGCCAGGTGCGGCGCGTGCGCCGCGTGCGCCGGCGGCAGCGCGCGCGCCGGCTCCGCGCTCGCGGGGTACTGATATATGTATAACAATAATGACCTTGCTCTGCTTGATGAGCGATATGGCGGTGACGAGCGTCTCGATGGCGGAGGCGTACTCGCCGGCGGCGGCGTCGCTGACGGCGCGCGCGATGGCGCTGGAGGACACGGTGCGGTTGCGCGACATCACCTCCTCGAACTCCGCCTCGCTGATGGCGGGCAGCGGCGCCAGGTGCGGCGCGTGCGCCGCGTGCGCCGGCGGCAGCGCGCGCGCCGGCTCCGCGCTCGCGGGGTACTGATATATGTATAACAATAATGACCTTGCTCTGCTTGATGAGCGATATGGCGGTGACGAGCGTCTCGATGGCGGAGGCGTACTCGCCGGCGGCGGCGTCGCTGACGGCGCGCGCGATGGCGCTGGAGGACACGGTGCGGTTGCGCGACATCACCTCCTCGAACTCCGCCTCGCTGATGGCGGGCAGCGGCGCCAGGTGCGGCGCGTGCGCCGCGTGCGCCGGCGGCAGCGCGCGCGCCGGCTCCGCGCTCGCGGGGTACTGATATATGTATAACAATAATGACCTTGCTCTGCTTGATGAGCGATATGGCGGTGACGAGCGTCTCGATGGCGGAGGCGTACTCGCCGGCGGCGGCGTCGCTGACGGCGCGCGCGATGGCGCTGGAGGACACGGTGCGGTTGCGCGACATCACCTCCTCGAACTCCGCCTCGCTGATGGCGGGCAGCGGCGCCAGGTGCGGCGCGTGCGCCGCGTGCGCCGGCGGCAGCGCGCGCGCCGGCTCCGCGCTCGCGGGGTACTGCGGGCACCAGGGGGTTAGTAACTGCCGTTACCACCACAGAACACTCAATACTATACAAAGCCGATGTGGCCGTGCCACGCGCGCCACCACTTTGAGCTTTCGCGCCGACGTTGTAGGCGACGTGGCGGGGATGAGGTGGCGATATCGGTCCCGATAGAAACCGCGCTTGATAACCCTCTCTATTGAATTTAGTGTTCTGTGGATAGCACGGCGATTGGAAAAGTTTTTTAAGGGACAGTATAGTTATTTATGCTACAAATATTATTCTTTTAAGCTTTTTGTCTTTTATGTCTCATTATTTTGTTAACATAATTATTATACACGATGATTTTTAATCCGTGATCAGGAGTCGAAAAATATTGATAATCAGCCAAAACTGATTTCAACGGACGACGTCTCATGCAATTACATCTCTGTTTAGTTAATGAAATTTAATCATAATGTTAACACTGATATCCACTGAATGTTTGGTCACCCTACTTTTCTTGAACTTAAATAGGTAAAATTTTCGCTTTGGCGGGAAATTTTGATGGGTCTTACGTCAATAAACTCTAACATTTTCTTGTCATGCATGTGACATTTGACAGTGTCTTACTCTTAATTGAAAAATTCAAGGAGATTTTAGTTTCATAGATTTAAACACCCTAAGTGACAATGATTTTTAATTATAAAGTAATTCCTAATTCCGCATTGTTAAGAAAAAAAAGAACGTTCGTTTTAGTTAATTACGAGTTAATCGTGTTTGGCATCAAATCATGAATTTGGAAAATTGGTTCCTGATCACGAATTAAAAATCACCGTGTATATTAATGAACCTCCAGGTCTTTATGCTTTATATGTATGTGTTGGTACTCTATGTGTACTGATATATGATTGTCTGTGTGAAAGTGTGGAAAGTAGGTGATTTCCGACGAGTGTCATTTTTATACATGAGCGAATGTTCGACACACGCCGGAAATTATCTTTACGCGCGTGTACCATACAGCGTTTGATTATGCATTGCGCGTGGAAATAACAAAATAAATACTAAAATGTCAGTTTAAAACAGATAGGTAAAACTTTTACCTAAGTTGTCAGGTACTTATCATCTGGAGCTGCATTTAACAATGTCTCCATATTGTTTGCTTTCAAACTTATTCACTTAGGAAATGCAATTAATTTTGAATAACTCATTATGTTCCACAGCAAAAAACATTGTACCGTTGTTCTAAAAACAAACAGAAACTATTGGAATGCAATAAATTATTATTATTGAGTACGATTAGTCACTTTTACTCAACATTTTCAATAAATTTACACATGAAGTCCAAGTTATGCACTACTGCGCGCTCAACATATACACTACTACGCATTTGTAAATGCCCGCCACGTTGTATCGCAAAAGGCATAAGCAAAATCTGCGTTCAATCAAACATATTAAGTGAATATGAAAAAAAAAATATTGACTAAAATCAAAAATTTAAATTATTAATAAAACGGTATATAAATTATTAGTATTTATGTGCCTTTTATATGAAAGAAAAGGTGTAGGTAATTGACAATTTTTTTAAACTTTTCTCAAGTAACAGAGCGTTTTTCAAAAAAAGTGGACATGAACTTTTTTTTTCAGAATTATTTTTTTTGGGTTTTATGTTACTCAGAATCGTTGATATTATCGATCCTTATACAAGAAAAAAGTTGTCCCAGATTCTACTATGTAAGTTTTTTGTTCCAGTGCGTCACGACCATATAAATAAAAAAAGACTGCATACAAAAATGTGACGCTCTGGAATGGAATATTTTGGACACTTTTTTTGCTGTACGAGGATCGATAGTGTCAACGATTCTGAGTAAGAAAAAACAAAAAAAAACAAATTCTGAAAAAATAAGTACATGTACACTTTTTTTGAAAAACGCTCAACAACAACACAGTTAAAAATAAAAAAAACACTAGTGCGGAAAAGTGTCCCTTTTCGCACGATTTGGCAGCACAGCACATGTAAACATGAATTGTAAAAGTGTTTTTAGGTACTGACTTGTGGCGGGCGACCGTAGGGCTGCGGGCGGGCGCCGGGCGGCGGGCCCTGCGCGGGCGGCGGCCCGCCGGCGTGCGGCGCGTGCCCGTACGGCGCGCCCGGGCCTGCGCACACGAGTTGCATTACAAACACAAATCAATATATATATAAAAAAAAAATCGTGGGACCATTCACACCAATTGATCTAGTCCCAAACTAGGCAAAGCCTGTACTGGTACTAGACAACCGATAAACATACTTATATAGATAAATACACACTTAAATAGATATTAACTGTATGGTTCAATAAATAAATAAATAAATAAATAAATAAATAAATAAATAAATTAAACATCCAAGACTCGAGAACAAACATTCGTATTCCTCATACAAATATCTGCCCAGACCGGGAATCGAATCCGGGATCTCAAGCTTCATAGTAGCTCTAACCACTAGGCTATTCAGTCGTCAATATAAACGTAAAAGTCCTGACTGATTGACTTCACTCACTTAAATCAACGCCCTACCAAAACCGTTGAACCTAAAAAGTAGATTTTCTCACAATAGGTAGTTTATGTAACGTAAGTAAAGTAGAACGTAAGTAACTAAGAAGGGATTTTTGAAAATTCCACCGTCAAGGGGGCAACGAGGGGGTTGAACTTCGGAGATAAGGGGGAAGGGAATGGTATTTTTTTCAACATTTTCTTTAAAGGCTCCCCTCATAACCTTAATTTTTCATAGGAAATAAAATATATGTTTAATTTTTATGGTTCCGTAGCCAAAATGGGAAAACGGAACCCTTATAGTTTCGTCATGTCCGTCCGTTTGTCCGTATGTCACAGGCATGTTACTCAAAAACTATAAGATGTATTTGAATAAAATTTTGAGAATAGGTGTAGTTTGTTAGTCGCTACATAGTTTTGTAATTAAATGACAATTTTTTTTTTTTTAGGAGTGACTCCATAAATAATACTTCACTCCAAAAATTTATTTTTCATTGTAAGCTCACGTGTGACATATTAATCGAAGCGCCTTTCAAAATAAATATTAAGGTTTCTCGGCAATTTTTTTGTTTAAGTGAATATAGTTGGAGAAAATCGCTCGAAAAATTTATTTCCTTCTCTCTAATTTTTGAACGAAAAAATAAAAAAAAATCGTGTGCTTATTAAATTCTTTCACCGAAAATTATTTTGAAGAAGATTGGTTCAAAGATTTATGACATATTGCTTAAAAACTGCCTTCCTTATAGAAAGGGACGTAAGATACGACTTTTTAATAAGCACTGAGTCCTTCCTTGTGCGTGGTACGACACGCACTTGGCCGGTTTTTTTTTTTTCATTTTCCATACACGTACATTAGGCTCGTTTACAACTGTTCCAAAAAACAAAGATTTCCTGACATATTTAGCGTTGTGACAGACTTGACGGACAGACGGAAAGAGTCGCACCAGGGTTCCTTTTTTAACCCTCGACGCAAAGAGAGGGGTGTTATAAGTTTAACGTGTCTGTGTATCTGTCTGTGGTATCGTAGCTCCCAAACGGATGGACCGATTTGAATGCGGTTTTTTTAGTGAATAGAAAATTTTAACCCGAATATTCTTAGCCATGTTTAATCAAAATCGGTTCAGCCGTTTTTAAGATATTGAACTTTGAAATGAAAAAAATGGGGGGGTTTTCAACTTTTCCAAGTTGTAGTTATTTTCTTATTGGTGCGGAGGCCAGGGATCGGAACCGGTTTTTTCAAAAGTCCCCGAAGTAGTCTAATATTTTGAATTATTTTAGGCTCTTAATGTAGGACTCTTGTCATGTATTTAGGTAACATTTTCGTATTATTAGACAGCCTGATCAAAAATGATATTATAAACGAAAGAACGAAATTGAACGAAATAAAACCGGTATTTTTGTATGGTGAAAATACCGGTATCCGGAGGCCTAAAAAGGAGTGTGGACATGGAAGGGTGTGGGCACCTGGCGGCTGCTGCTGCGGCGGCGGCTGCGGGCCGGGCGCGGGCTGCGGCTGCTGGTTGAAGAAGGCGGGGTTCACGTGCGGCGCCGGCGCGCCCGGGCCCACGCCTGCAACAACGGAGAACCGGCTTCACTGCACCGCCACTACACCGCGCTCGGGCACACCTCCTTTTTTTTTTTTTTTTTTAACCTGACTGTTGCTATAATAGGACGGACCCAATATAGCTGTCGAACTGCATGGTTGGAGAGTATCCTGGGGAAAATCCAGGGGGAACTCTCCGGCACGACCACGCGGGGGATCACACCTCCTAGCGTTTCAACCACAGAACACTAAATACGAAAGGCGATGTGGGCGTGCCACACGCACCACCCTCTGTGGTCGTCGCTCAAGCCCTGGTGGGGGCTCGGGGAAGCCTTTCGCGACAGGGTCGCATATGGCGAGTTAGGGCGCCGTCCGTGACTACGGACGGGTAGTTGGGGTGGGCGCGCAATGCCCGTCAGGTCCGGTAGGGGTCATCTACTTCGTCCGTCGGCGAGGTCAGCACCACCTCTTTGAGCTTTCGCGCCAACGTCACCTGATCGCCGTGCGGTCGCTCACAAAGTTGTGGGCGGCGTGGCGAGGATGAGGTGGCGACACCGCTCCCGATACAAACCGCGCTTGATAACCCCTTCTATATAATTTAGTGTTCTGTGGTTTGAACCGCACGGTTCTAACGTCATTGTCGTCAAGATTATTTCAGCAGAGGTAACACACACCGCGGAAACTTGAATCAAAAGACTCAGTACCGGTATTGGCTTACGTCTTCATCAAAAGTGGACTCTGATATTCCATTAAATTGTCAAAAGGGCCTCTACGTGTTGGCTCAGTTGGTACTTTGTAGGTACCTAGCCCCACGCACGCCTCCCAAAGGTCCGGGACATCATGTCCCGTGAGCGGGAAAGACATACATAATAATAATGATCTTTATTTCAGGTTATTTACCCATATCACAGTTTACAACAAAATAATAATTATTACAAGATAAAACAATATACAGCATCATAAACATGTATACACTTTTCGACCTTATGTCTAAGTAATAAGGTCATAGAATGTATACATGTTTATGATGCCGACTGTACAAGTGGCTAAGTAAATTATACTAATCTGTGAGGTGTTATTAATTCATGCTTATTGCGTTGTGTGCGTTTTAAAAGTTAACTCAATATTTGTCCACCAAGCTATAACATATATGCGACTGTAGTAACCCATTACCAATATGACTTCATTATTAAAGATACTCATTACAATTGTACAAGTATATCTCGTTAACACAGGACACGCTCCATGACAGTTTCATAATCTAGTTTTTTTATTTTTATAGAGGATCCAGTTTTAATAAAAATAAACTTGAAACGAAGCCAAATATGAACACGCATACGGTATTTGACAATAACAAAAATAAATTATTCTTAGATTGCCAATAAATAATTTTCACAAAAATACTCGGAAAATAAATACATTAAGATCAAATATGGACTTTTTTTTACCATAGACAATATATCATTTCATCATCATCATCATCATATCAGCCCAAAGACGTCCACTGCTGGACATAGGCCTCCCCCAAAGAGTGCCACAATGACTGGTCCTGCGCCACCCGCATCCAGCGGACGCCAGCGACCTTTACCAGGTCATCAGTCCACCTTGTGGGGGGCCTACCCACGCCGCGCCTTCCGGTACGTGGTCGCCACTCAAGAACCTTTCCTATCATTTGCAAGTACATATTTTCCTACAGACTTCACAGTAACAGAGCGTTATTGAAGTTTCACTATCAGTTTGACTATCAGTCCGATACCGTATGGTTGTTCTTGTTAGTAACTTGTAGAGCCATAAGTAGTGTTAGCAACGCGAGTCCCTTGGGCGGTATAGCATGCCAAGTATAACGTAGTTGCGTACCTGGGTAACCGTTCATACCTGGGTGCTGCGGCATGGGCGGCCGCGGCGGGCCCTGCGGGTGCATCTGGTGGTGCGGCGGCATGCCGGGGCCCGGCTGCAACAGAACAACGCTGTTACACGCATGGACCAACGGTAAACTCAAACTCAAAATGATCTTTATTCAAGTAGGCCTAGTAACAAGCACTTTCAAATCGTCAGTTAATTTTTTAGATTATTTTTTAAACATAAAGAATAAAATATATATGATATAAAAATTGTATAAAAAATACTAGTAGAATGTTTCTAGAAAAACAATCTAATGTCAAAAAACAAAATATTACGAAAATAATAGATTAAAAATTCAATCAAAATTAATTCCATGGAGTTTTATCATTCATGTACCTAATCTTGTGTGCTATAATAAGCTTTCGAGATAAGTTTACGCTTCACATAGTTCTTGAATATATTAATAGATAACTCAGTTAAGTTTCCTGGAAGTTTGTTATAACACTTTACACAATTACCCATGAATGATTTTTTATTTTTTGGAGCCGAGTGGTGGCCACCGCGAGCTTATGCTTATTTCTAGTATTAATATTATGTATGTCACAGTTTTTCCTAAAATTGACAATGTTTTTATGTACATACACAAGGTTAAAGGGGTACTCGGGACAAGCTATGGTAATAATCAGTCATGTAATATAAAAAAACCGGCCAAGTGCGAGTCGGTTTTGTAGTATTTGTTGTTATAAGCTGCAACAGAAATACATAATCTGTGAAAATTTTAACTCTCTAGCTATCACGGTTCTTGAGATACAGCCTGGTGACAGACAGACGGACGGACAGCGAAGTCTTAGTAAATAGGATCCCGTTTTTACCCGTTGGGTCCGGAACCCTAAAAAAGAAGTAGATATGTTGTCTATACGAAATTCCGTGTTTAAAAATGGTTACCAAATTTGACAGCTAACGTTTCCATTGACGACGCGAAACTGAGGCAAATTGTGTAAAATGACACAATTTTAGCGTGCCATTTTTGGAGCGCTTATAACCTATCTACCTCTTTTTTATATTACATCATTGGTAATAATAATACCACGACTGAGCGAGATCAACAAATCAAACAAATCTCAATAAGTGTGATAGAAATGGATAATCATTCGTTGTCCTTGTCAGTTCCATTTTTTTATTTGCCACATCTGATTTAGTATGAAGTTGCGGCAAAAAACCACTACCCGCCCAAATTAAGTAGGTTGGTAGTTCTTAATTTAGCTGTATAGAAGCCTTTCCGTTCCTAATTGTGGCAACACGTATAGCTTGTCCTGAATATCATAGGTCCATGGTTACACGTCATGCAGTGCTCCGATTGTTGCGGACTCGGGGCGGGTTGCACCAGCTTATGATCAGAGTTGAATATGTCGCCGGCAGCTGTCGTTCCATAGAAACTTTCCATACATTCAGATTCCGCTCACGATTACAGACGGTTTGGTGCAACCTGCCCTGAGTGCGGGAAAAGGAGTACAAAAACATATGGTAAAAAAAACACTCTCAACACTAGTCGCTGAATCAATACTAGTCGAACGTCCATACAAGTCAAGAACGCTCAAAGCATCGCGTTACTGCGACTTCCACATGTGAGTGTACCTGGTGCGGGGGCGGCATCTGGTGCGGCATCTGGTGCTGCGGCGGGCCGTACTGCTGCGGCTGCGGCATGTGGTGCGGGCCGCGCGGCGCCCACTCCGGCCCGGGGCCGCGCGGGCCCGGCGGGCGCTGCATCTGCGGCGGCCCTTGGAACTGTACAGGAAAAACAGGTTACATTGGCGAAACATTGATGCAGATCGACCGAGTTTTTATAAGATACTCTTCTTTGCTTGGGTTGTCAGTCCTGTCAAGCTGGTCTAAATTGACAGACATTCAGATTCAGATGTACTCTATGAGTAATGATTCCAATAATACATACAAGTCAAGATTTAAAGAAATTAAATCTTTGCTTACCTAATCTGGCCTTAGGTATATACGAATACATCAGAATATAATTTCTAACGTTTCTAGTCAATTGGCCCGGTTTAATAAAGCTGCATTAGACCAAATGTCAAATCAAATTTAGTAACTCAGTACATTTTTTGGCATTACTTTTATCTATACAGAGTGTTTTTTTTAAATGGGACAGTATGGGGAAATCAGAATCTAAAGGAGATAGAGGAAAAGTGTCCAAGGAGACATTAGGTGTTTTTTTATGTAAACAAATTTGACTCATTAAATTTTTTGGTCAAGCGTGAGTTGTTCTTAAAAAATGATAAAGTTGGTCAATTTTTTTTTTGACGCGGTTTCATTGTATAGAAAGAAAAAAATCTGAACAGCAGAAGTTGGTCAAATTTAATGAAAACTAATCTTCATACAGTTGGTTTATTACTTGAGTAAATGTTCGATGTGGCCGCCGTCTTGTCTTATGCAGGTACGAGCACGCTTCAAGACACTTCTAGTTGCATTTAACAGAGACTTATGGTGAATTGTGTTTAAAGTGTTGTAAACAGCATCTTTTAATTCTTGTACGGAGTTGTATCGGGATTCATAAATTCGACCCTTAAGGTAACCCCATAAGAAAAAATCTAATGGCGTTAAGTCGGGCGATCGTGGGGGCCACTCGTTCCAAATTTAAATTCTTTTTTTATAATTTCAAGACTATCGCGTGCCATGATGTTTACGAAGATTAAAAAAAATGTTCTTCTCTTGAATCATCTGGAGCTCTTATGGATTATCGAAATTTATAAATGGAATAATTTTAAATATTTTTTTACACGCTAGGCACTTGTAGCGATATTAAAAGGCGAATACTGCAATTGTATGAAGATTAGTTTTCATTAAATTTGACCAACTTCTGCTGTTCAGATTTTTTTCTTTCCATACAATGAAATAATCCTTACATGAAACAGAGTCGACCAGCGTCAAAAAAAAAATTGACCAACTTTATCATTTTTTAAGAACAACTCACGCTTGACCAAAAAATTTAATGAGCCAAATTTGTTTACATAAAAAAACACCTAATGTCTCCTTGGACACTTTTCCTCTATCTCCTTTAGATTCGGATTTCCCCATACTGTCCCATTTAAAAAAAACACTGTATAAGGTCTAACGGATCTTTATAAAACCGGCGGTAAGTCAGTCAAAAAATGTTTCGTGTTTATGTCAAATCGGGGCCCTATCCTACAAAACTATACAAGTGAACAACAAGATTATTGTATCGTAGAAAAATATCCTATCACGTAAAGAACATTCAGTAGTAAAATTACAAACTTGTAGTCATTCTTAGCACCCTTAACAAAGTAGACTGATGACCTGGTGAAAGATCGGAGTTCGCTGGATGCGGGTGGCGTAGGACCGGTCATTGTGGCACTCTTTGAAGAAGGCCTATATCCAGAAGTGGACGTCTTTCGGCTGATGATTTGTAATTGTAAGTTTTGTGATATGGGGCCTGGGTAATCACGTCACTAAAGAGCTATTACAACTCAAAAGGCACAACACCTGCGCAGTGACGAGAATCCTGACAGGACATTGCAAATTGAACAAACACCTGTTTCAAATGGGTACGAAACAGGACGCAACTTGCAGGTTCTGCCAGGAGACAGAGGAGACAGCAATGCACATTCTCTGCTCCTGCGGACCACTCATACAAAAAAGAAGTACCTACCTAGGGCGGCACTTCATGCACCCAGAAGAGGTACAACATATCACCGCCCACAATTTCCTGGAGGCAGATCACTCGCTGGTCGAAGCGGCACATTAAAGGCCCACAAATCACCAATAATAATAAAATCACGTCACGCACCTGCATGGGGGGCCTGTGCGGCGGTCCGTCGTGCTGCATATGATGAGGCGGCGGGCCCTGCTGATAGGGAACATTTCATAAGGTCGGGAATAAACTGTTGTATTTTCGATTTATCAGGCGCACATACAACGATAAATCGTCGCGGCCGGCGTATGTAGTAGAAGACTAGAATACTACGTTTGTAACGTTGGAGTTGGAACCTAGGCATGACAAAATACGCTTAGATGATGAATATATGACCAGTCGACTGTCGTTCACTCGTTAACATTTTCAGTGCCAGGAACTAGGTCAGTTTCTTGTACTAAGCAGACAACCGCGGTACAGTACTACGAAATCTATGGCACTGAATGTGGTAACTCGATTTTTCGCAGCCCAAACCGTCCGCACATCGTCCGTCATTGTGGATTATATTTATTGGTCACCTGTAGCGAATGAGCTCTCGTCTAAATTTTACGAGACTGAGTCTCGTACAATTCTTGTACGAGATCTCGCCTGATTGAACTTTCCATATAAGACACTACATGACAAAAGTTTCATCTGACTGAAAAATTAAAACCTTGTATTCGATTAAAATTTTATTACTTTTAATTATATTAAAACCAGATGGTTAAATAAATAATAATAATAAGTTTATTTTTAAATAAAACTGATATTATAAATAAACCACTACAATGCCGATTTTATTTTTATTTCACAATATGTTGATAATCATTAAATGGTATTGATAGAATTTGCATACGTTTTCGTTACGAGATCTCGTGAGATTGGGCGTTTTTCATTAGAAAAATGATGCTCACGAAATCTCGTAAATCTAAAAATCTAGCGAGACTAGCTTTGTGATCTCGCCTAGGTCTGAAATCTCGCGAGACTGGGTTTTTGGTCTCGCGAGATCTCGCCGAGGTCTGAAATTTCTCGAGACTGGCTTTGTAGTCTCGCGAGATCTCGTCTAGGTCTGAAATCTCGCGAGGCTGGCTTTGTGGTCTCGCGAAATCTCGCCTAGGTCTGAAATCGCTCGAGACTGGCTATGTGGTCTCGCGAGGTCTCGCCTAGGTCTGAAATCTCGCGAGATTGCATCCCCTAGTCACCTGCATGGGCGGGCGGTGCTGCGGCGGCCCCTGGTGCGGCGGCGGCCCCTGGTGCTGCATGTGGTGCGGCGGCGGGCCCTGGTGCTGCATGTGGTGCGGCGGCCCGGGCGGCGGCCCGCGCATCTGGTGGTGCCCGCCGCCCGGCATCATCATGCGCGGCCCGTTGGGCCCGGGGCCGTTAGGACCGGGGCCGAAGAAGTCTACGTGACAAGTGAAGGCCGAGGTGAGCAGACGTATTCAGGATTTTCGTTTGAGAAGGCCGCTGAGGTTACTACGTGACAAGGCAAGTTTCAGTGTCGCTCTGTGAGAGTGAGTAGTGGCGGACAGATTTTTGGTTTCGGGTGGGCTTGACACTGTTTGGGGGAGGGGGCTTGATCCTACTGACGTTAGATGTTGGTAGAGACTGATACTTTTCGTTGAGCCCCCCTCTGGACCCACTACTGAGAGGGAGTGTCGCTCGAATGTCACGCGTCCGCGTTAGGTGGAAAAAGAATTTTCGAAGAACCCAACAGCAATTTTACAAATATTATAGCCGAGGTCACTCGCACGATTAAGAGGAATCCAACGACACCTCATATGTCGAAATCCGTCAAACGGTTTAGACTGTAGGGCGTGCCAAAGAATAAGACAGCCGATCTTCGTGTGTCCGACAGTCAGCAGCAGGACCCTACTGCCGGGATTAACTTCTGGCGCGGTATAAAAATCAGTGCCTGTCGAACACACCGAGGGCGAGTGGATGAGTGTTGTCGTATGGCTCCTCTACACTATCGGCGATTACAGACGATTACGGGCGAGCACGATCGTGTAGAGGGCGTACTAGGCTGTACTCGCCGATCATCGTCTATGATCGCCTGCGGGCCGTGACTTGTCGGTTTTTCAGGCACGCGTCAAAGGGAATCGCGGCGTGGTGCGTTGAGCTGCCCACACGATCGCCGATCATGCCGATTATAGACGATCAACGATCATCGCCGATAGTGTAGAACGGCCAGTACATGAGTGTGCTGTGGGTGGACCTACTCAGGACAAGGTATGGTCTAGACACGCGGCAGCGTGTCAAGCCAAGTTCAAGCAAAGGAACTGGCTAGCCAGCGCCGAGTGTAATATTACACGAACCACTTGGTGCCACTTTTGACCCTTCTATAACTCAAAACCTCTTTAACGTAAACACATAAAACTACGTGTGTTTAATTATATCCATAAGGACATCTAGAAGCCCAAATTTCATGAAGCTAGCTTAAACGGTTATAAAGATATGAAGGTCAAAAAGTCGTAAATTTTAGTATTGACTGACATATGTATAGTACCTAAACCTAACCCACTTCCAGATGACCTGGAAGGATGAAATTTGGAATCCAGCTCGGTAATTGTGTGTAAGCGTAGGAAAAAATCTAAAAATAAAAAAAGTTAAAAAATAGGGGGGTCCCCATACAATGTTTTTTTCATTGTAGCGTTGGAACCGTTATAAGCAGATATATGAAACTATCCCAATATATGTATTATTATATTTGCTATATAACAGAAATATAAAAATAAAGTTAAGTCAAAAAATAAGTGGTGTCCCCATACAAAAAACTTGTAATACGCGCTAAACAACCGGCCAACGATGTGTCGTCGGCGGCGCGCGGCACCACATAATTATACACAGAACAGAAGTAAATCTACATAAAAGCGCTCCCGAGCAATACGGAAACGCAAGAAAAACATTAAATCTCAATATCTGCCTACTTTTCTTTACAAAAAGTAATGATATCCCACCAAAAACATAAATGTAAAAAAGGAGAGCCAAGTTCATGCTCTCCTTTTTTACATGTATGTTTTTGGTGGTATTAATAATACCACGACGAGCGAGATGGTAGTATACAATAGTGTGACGGAAAGGGATATATCATTCATTTTCGTTGTCATAGTTCCACTTTTTTTTATTTGCCACAACTGAGTTAGCATGATGTTGCGACACATAAACCATTGTCCAAATGAAGTAGGTAGGTAGGTTGTTAATGGTAAGCCGTCGGCCATTTTAAAGCCAGTTCTCAATTGGAAATTGATGAAAGTTATAGAAATGCCTGATTTTTTTTGGTGATAGGAATAACCTTTCTTAGCACCAGAAAAAAGTTGCAGACTTTTCAACTGCGTCATATTTTTTTGAAAAATATCAACAGTTTCCTCACTTACGTTTTGGGTTTAGGACGGCGAATAAGACACTTTCCTTGATCCGTCTCATATTACTAAAAATATTTTAAATATCTGACCCTGGCAATAACAAATGTAGCTGCAGCAGCTGTCAATATAATTGCCAGTGTCAGTTTACAACAGATATTTAAGATATTTTTTTGTAATGTGAGACAGATCAAGGAAAGCGTCTTATTCGCCGTCCTAAACCCAAAACGTAAGTGAAACTAGGAAAGTTATACTACTTAGATACAGGGAGTAGAGAATTAGCAGTGGAACCACGAAAAAACGGGGTTTCATGTTCGTCTACATACACTATAGCATATCTAGGATATATATGTTTAACTGACGAGTTATTTACATTTTATCATTTATCAAGGTACTATTATCCAATAATATCAGTAGATAGGTATTTATCATATCCTACAGTAAGTAGTTACTTTCATTACACCGTAGAAACGGTTAGTCTGTGCATTCCATACGAAATCATGCGTTGGATTTTGTAAAGAATTAGGATACCATTGAGCCCTAAAATGTATCTGTTCTTCTTCTGACAACCACTTTAGCCTGGTTGGTAGTGACCCTGCCTATGAAGCTGGAGGTTCTGGGTTCGTAGTGTCCCCAGTCCCCACATATTTATAATTCAAGTAACATTTAGGTACCTCCTGGATGTGGTCCGGGTGGACCACCCGGGTGCGGAGGCCCGCGCATGCCCGGATTGTTCGGCCCGGGTGGGGTGGACCTCGTCTTCGACTGACTCTCAAACTGGTTCAACGCCTGAAAAACAATCATCTACTTGACCGGCACCCTTAACCTTGTTACAACTTGCTATTTAATTTATAGGTTCCTACTTGCAATTACTATAGCAGGTATTAGCAATATATGTACGCTAATATGGCCGTATTCCATTAGATTATCTGTCTAATTCGAGGTTTATAGTGCCATGCTTTTCTCGTCGTTGATTGGAATTCGGACTATAATTTACATAAATGTCTTGAAAAAAATCATGAAACTAGGTATTCTGCCTAGCTCTACAACAAGTGTTCATATTTTTTTTTGATTAGACACCAATTTTAGATAGCAGGAAAATTTTTATCTAAGGCTAATTCCCGTGGGTTTTTTTCTCAGTGGTCCGCACCGCGAATAAATGGGACAATAAATTTCCACCAGATCACACTCGCAGTCTACTAGAATTTATCGACCCATATGTTCGCAGTAAAAAATCTACAATGTGGAAAATAGCCCAAAATGTCCCACAAATTGAGCACCTATTAGATTTGTGGTTTTTATTCTATCATGGTGTGCATATTCCTACCCACAAAAACGTACATACAGTCTAAATTAACTTGTTTTCTAATATGTATTTACCTGTTTAGTAGGCAGAGTGACAACTGGGTGTTGCCCATGAATTTCTTTCTTGGGTAGATGGTCCAGGACCCTCCTGAGCGACTGTTCAGAACCCAGAGAAATGACACAGAAGCCCTTGGACTGCCCATTGGACCTGTTCTCGAAGAACTTGACATCTTGGAAATCGGTCACACCCACATCGGCGACCGCGTTTGCTATGTCCTGGTCGGTTGCCCACTGAAAAAAGTTGCATCCAAAACTAAGCTACGCAGCAAACGTTACCTAAAAACAGTGAATGCAGTATATACATACGTGATGATGCCTCAGCGAATTTTTAGTATGGAGTCAAATACGTTACGTACCTCATCACGAGAACACATGTCGTTATATTTATAAGTCGATTCTTGGTTATGTACCTAATTTTCTGCGCCCTACTTTAGTGATATATATAGTGGTACGAAGTCGATAAGCACGCGAACGGAGAACACGGGATATCGGAAGAGACGTTATGCAAATCCTAAACATAGTGTATAATGTATGATTTATATCATCTGTCGTACGATATCTATATGAAATTATCGTCGGAGTAGTTAATTCTCTGTCCGCAACAGGATCCGCTGGGAGAAAAGGAAACAGTTTTGTTTGTGACCACTCTTTTATTGTCATAACACAGATTGTTACCACGGCTACTAATATAATAAGCGAAGCAGTGCACAGCTGCTAAAGCCTCCACTACTGGACAAATCAGGAAGTCCTCCACTTAACTGGATAAATAAAAGGAACACGAGCTCCTCGGACAATTACTATTATTATAATTACAGACATTTTAACCAATTCTTTTAGGATAATATTAGGAACAAACGACTGATTAAAATTGTAAGCTTTTCGCCATAGTAATTAATAGCAATAAATTAAATACTTTATACAAATTTGTACAGCACAGAAATGGTACAGGAAAACGTATCTATATTGTAGTTAGGTATTACTATTACATGAAGTGAAAATTATTAATGACCTGTCAAGAAATCACAGAATGTTCGCCGGTAGACAGGCACTTTACAAGTCATGTGACTAGACAAAATGTTTTTCACATATTATGTAGCTTACAATACACATCTGAGATAGATTTAGTTTTAATCGCGGATATTATATTTCTGATAAACATTGTTGGGTAAAATGTAACATAAACATTATCAAACGCCCGATTAGTAAAGATTCTTTGGAACGTCATAAAAGTATAAAAAACAATGGTTAATACAACGTCAGTTCTTGAAGTAGATAATTGTACGGTTAAACAACATTACTGATGAGAACGTTTGAAAGATACAAGCTGCGCGAGATGAATATCATGTTCATCACTACCATCAGTCACAAAAATAATACACAAGATTCAATAGTCCACACCCAACCCCTACATAGCTTACGAAAGTACATCCGAATACGAACACAGATCAGTGCAATAGTTATATCATATATCACAACAGAATAAAAATAATCAAATGTATTTTATAAATAAAATAAGACAATCAACTACATAAAACAAGCAGTAAAACGTCTTACCTCGCTGAACACCTGATAAGGGAAAATATTAGTGATAAACATTCAACAACAATTTAGGCAAATGTCAACTCCATAAGGTGACTGAAATGTATCAGAAAAAAAAACCAGAATACCAATAGATCTTCCAATGCCCAAGATTCTGTTCGCTAGTAGACAGATGTATCCTTCTATACTAATATATATAATTCAGTTTCACATTTGCCCAAAATATTATTTATCCCTGTAAGTCACGTGCCAGCTAGCATGATCGCGTTGTTGGACATAAAGCATTTGTCCCGTTCGCACTTACATAATTGCTTAGTAAGGGACAAATGCTTTATGCATGTCCAACATACAACTAGAACATGTTAGCTAGGCAGCTAATTCTATAGATAGCCTAAAATATGTGTCACATATTTACTAAATTAATTAAAAGCCATCTATCTATAATAACACGTAGTGAATGCATAATAATAGCGCAATTCAAAAACGCATGATGTATAAATATTATCCTCGAGAAATACCAACATTTCAAACTTCAGACAATAGAATTGTAAAGGTGATGTTAACAGAGTATGGTTAAGCTTACCAATCAGGATGTGGTTAACATGTTTTAGAGTAAAATATTGTAACACTGTTACATGGCCAAATAAATAAATACATAATCCAATAAATCATCCTTCACCTATCAAATGTGTGTATCAAACAGATTTGTTTCCTTACAGTGTAAATATTGTTAGAGATATTTACAATTTAACGTTTAAGTTGAATTGCTAGAACAATGTATTAAAATGATCGCAACTTACATAGAGTAGTAGTTAGTTGTGCCTGCGAGAGCTACTATGAGCATTATTAAGGTTTAGAGAAAATGCCACTAAGCAATTGCATACACGGTATTTTTTCTCTAAATCTAAATTGTACACATGGCAGTTTAGGCAAATCTAACATTCGTGTACCTTTAGAACATTTGAACATAGGCGCCATATTTACAAGTTTTAATACTTAATTTAATTTAAACTATTTATGTTTGACATATTGCAATCCTAGTTTTTAATTATGTTGCAAATCACATGATCTTCAGACTTTTTTATTGCCATTCTCAAATTAATAATATTAACGGAAGACATTTACTGACTCAGCAGTCGTGAAGATACCTACAAAGCAAACTATACCTCTATATCAAGTTAGAAGGATAGCTTGGATTGAAATTTATATTATAAAATCATACATAATGTAACTATTAAAACAACTATCGACATAAAAAATCCACAATAACATTAATTATGACGCTAAAGATGTAAATATCTCTAATTTTCGTGGGACACTACAGTACTTTTAGACAGTTAAATGCACAAGAGCCAATATAATATAATTATATTATAATATAATTATACAATATAATATAATTATAATATAATCATATATAATAATATTGTATGTCCCTAAAAGAACCCTTTATAAAAAAAGTAATGACTTTAAAATTAAAATCACCTACAATATTTCAAGCATGGACAAAGTGATGGCAGGTTTATGAAGTATCTTTTCACACTATTTCATTATTTATGCTCTTTTTATGGTTATAAATTACCTAATGACCGCAATGAGTTCCGTAACAGATGAAACAAACATGTTGTTGATTGGAGTCATACCTTAATGGTATTTCAATAAAAAAATGTTTTCGCATTATATTTGTACTAATAGCCTATGCACATCATGACTGGGTGCATTTATGGGTTACTAAAAATACTTTTTTATTGGCCCATAAAAAAAAAATATTAGCACAAATTTGAAAATCCTTTGTACAAGAAAAAACATATTAGTACCAGATCTAGAAAATGTTGCGTGATTAACCCTTTAATCAACCCCCAAAAATGTAAAATGATGGTGGCAACAAAGTGCCCTGTACACAATATACATTATTTGGGGGCATTCTTCTGGGTACTGAAAGTGTCTCTTACATATTTTTGAAAGATCATGAAATAAATCCTTGGTGATTGATATGTTAAATTATGTAATTTTCTACAAATGGTACAGTCTTTTGAAGACATTAGTCAGAACTTCTCACATAAAGTCAGTGCAAATACATATTTGTTTTGACACATTCATCACTGGAGGAATAATGAAGCAAATGCAGTAATTATTTATTGTGAGTAGAGATACGCCGAATACCGAATAATTACCGATTTTTTGGTGCACCTCTAATAGTGAGCACATTTCAAACAGCATAAATGATATTGTACCTAAATCATGCTTCAGTGAAAAAATTACGGTTTTAAGACTTATCGGTATTAAAGCAAAAACAAGGTATTACTATTAAATCTGTTATTAATTGACTATTAAAATAACAGTGATATCCTGTGTACAGATTTTTTTCTAACTCTTTAAGCACATACTAACAAAATATTAATGTTTACAAAATAATATTGCTTACAGTGAAAACATTTTCATTGGAATAAATGGCTAAAATACTGTTTTTTTTCCAGTTTTATTATGAAAAATACTAGTATACAGTTGATTGACAAATTGATAAATAACACTTGTTTTTGCTTCCTATACATAAAGCATTACCTACTTTAACCTGCACTGGTTTAACTAAAGACAAATAAATTTATATGTATGCCTAACATACAGTCATGCAATGCACCACAGAATGTGAGCTTGGAACTAGCTATTTAAACATAATTATTCATAAAGTGATTATTTTAATTGAGCATGATTTAAATTAACTTTAGTTACTCAGGTAGTTCTTATTCTCAGATACTAACTAATGCCAAAATTGTCTGGTGTTTCAGCATTAGCAAGCAAGTGTAGCATTATCAGGGATCAAATAATCGGATCGATAAATGCCTAAGTTGGCATATTTCCGGACAATGTTAAGAAAGTAAGAAATCAGCTTCTTAAAAAGAAAAAACAGAAATTATTGCTAATTCATATCATTATTTCATATTTATGATAAAACTGTATGTTACTTTAATTTGCTACTAATACTTTACTTGAATAAATTGCAGGTAAATGAAATAACATTTAGTAGATCTATACATGGAAAATAACTTCAAATAGTTCATTACACATACTTATCGACTTAAATACACATATATTTTTTTGCTACTTAAGTAGTTAATTTACAAATCCCAGAAAAAGTATTAATAAAATTGAATGGAGTCTGCCTCCATACAACCCATAATCAACGCCACCGCCAAAGTGTAGGTATTTATCTATCCAATTATCCAATCCCAGCATTATTCCAGAATAAAAGTATTGGTTGAATCCACACTCAGGCATTTTGTTGCTAATTCATCAGAGTAGATGGTTAATAATAATGCTATAATACTATGTCATTTACCCTAACACTATGTTTACTTAATATTTAACCCTCAAAACAATAGCTTAATAATATAATATGAATAGTGAATGTGCCATCAGACAGCAGAAAAATCAACATAAGGTACATTCACTATTGGGAGTGCTAACCAAATGAAATGCAAAACAGACAAGCTTGGCAAACTGCACTAGTTTGTCACATTGCCAAATAGAAAACAACTATTCATAACATACACTAAGCCTTAATTTATATAATTTTGCTACAATTTAAAAATCCAAGTGAATGATATTACTAAATTCAAGATTTTTGTTGATATTTTGAGAATTAGTAGCAGCACAGAAGCAACACCGAAAAAAATAACATGATAGAATCTTCAACAAACTCATTGCGAGAGAACGTAGTAAAAATAAATACATCTTCATAAACAAAATTCATTTAGTTACCACTCCTTCATAGTCTTATATTTACATTAGGAATCTAAATAAAATAAAGTCATGTACAAACCCAAGTTAAGTTTCCGACGTAAAGCTGAGCCCGGCGGCCATGATGCCCGTGGCTGTGTACGTTGTGATAAGGAGCGTTGCCGTTGGTCTCCTCCGGAGGATGCTGCGACTGCGGAGCATTTGGCGGTCCATCTGCTTCCTCTTGCTTCGATACTGGTGCGGAGATAACGTCGTCGTACAAATCCACATTATCACCTCCGAACTCGTCCTGAAATGTGCCGCACAATCGAGTTACGTTCTGGTGTTGGAACCAAGGACTTTTTAATCACTGTACATGATAACTTTACACTAATTCGTTATCTGCAACCTCTATTGAGCTTACCTGTCTATTAAAATCAGATTCTATATCGTCGGCGTACAAATCTATATCGACGCCTCCGTCCGCCATCTTGACAATGATATCGAACGAAACGAAGTTATCGAATGGAGCGAGCGCCGGAAACTGGAAGTCTTGACAGTCGAGAACCGGTAATGTGTAGGGGTGACAAGTGATCTACTAGACACTTTGAATTTGTCGATAGACAAAAAGCAATGTGATGCAACAGCAGTAAATACGCTCCACTCACATTGTAACACACAGTAGGCACGACTAATAGCTTGAGAAAAACGATAAAGAATATTTTGGTTTTTTAGACCCGGATATTAAAATAGTTACAAACATTTAAAAATTAAATAATACCGATTCAATACCACTTCACGTCACTAGCATAGTGTACCAACATGCCAAAAACATTGTCAAAGAATATTGTTGCCAGCCCACAAAAAATAAAACATTTACTGTAGTTCAGTGACATCTACAGGAGTAAATGAGAACCATGATTCAATTGCATTACAGCGCCATCTAACAACATTCCTAGCATTTTTTCGTAGACCAATGTTTGTTTGTTATTGTTCAAGTGCTGCCCTCACTGTAGAACTGAAATAAAACAGCATCGATGGCATGCGCGGGTAGCGGGCGGGAGGTACGTCAACCATCCCTCGCCATTTTCCGTCAAGTCAAGCTCACTCAAGTTAGCTTCTGTCAGTCGCTGTGTTTGTGTATTGTGTTGTGAAAAATTATCCGTATCGATGAATATCAATGGGAAATCTTGCTGATTACGACGCCAAACGATGGGTCGATTGTTGTGTTTGTGGTTTTAATGCATTGTTCGAGCAGTGATGATGGCCAAGTGAAGTGTTTTGTGTCGTATGCTGGGCTGTCAGCAACAGTGAGATCCTTTCTCTGGATATATCGTCCTCAAGACGACGTCGGATCATAACACGGGAAGGTGACGCACCATGTCGGCAAAAAACATCCCAGGAGATAAGGTATGTGATCGTGTTGACCCCCTAGCGCTAGTCCGCATAGCTGGGCGTAAAGGTCAATTCTTTTTGTTTATTTCTGTAACCACTCGCTCCTTTCTCTTCGCGTCGCGTTCACAAAACGGGCCCGAATAATTTTTTACAATGTTACGATTACACATCGTGTTTCTCCAATTAAAATGTATTTCAGATAGCAGGCTATCATAACATATTTACTGTAATCATAACAGAAGCTTTCACTGAAGAGGGATTATTTAAAGCGTGTTATTCGTTAAAATGGTTATCTAAATATTTATTTGTGTATATTACTTAAATGAGATCATGTCTTCTAATAAAATGTCAATTATAAATCATACCCCAAAGAAAAAATTGTATTGTATAACAAATTATGTTGGTAATACATCAAGCAAACACTAAATATAGGTACATACTATTTTTCTTATTTCAATAGTGTATTGACTGCTCAATTGTGCTGCTGTCATGTGTTATAGTGCACTGTAACTTTCCAATTGATTACATGACCACAACACTGTCTGTCTGGCCATTTCTAAACAATAAGAAGCATGTGCTTTGATAGTCTAAACAATTTGGTCTCTGAGCAGTGATGTTTTTAAACAATAACATCATCATGTTGTGACATTTAATACATGAGTTTGACCATAGAATAATTAGTAGTAATAACCAGACATCATACATTTTGTAGCATATTCGGTGCAGCATGGTTGTGTTAACGGTGTTGGTAAAGACAATCTCAATCAAACTTGTTAATTAAGGTTAATATTAACATTATTAATGCTAATTAAACATTACAATTGAAGTTGTTTATACCAATTCCGTTAATAACACTATGCTGCACCGAAAATGCTACAAAATAAACAATCTCTGGTAATAACTTAATGAGTCTTAATTTCTTAACCTCTTTGATAAATGCCCTTACTTTTAAACATCCAAAATCTATGTCAAACAGTATTAAGTTTTTTTTCTCTTAAAAAACATATTTTTTTATATAAATGTAACAAAAATTTGTTATTCTGGTTAAATCTGTGAATTAAATCATCATACAGCATTTTCCTAGCTTATCCTAAAACCCTTGTCTGCTTTGGCATTAGTAAATTGGATCATCACTCACTATTATTACATTTTCACTACACAAAAAAGTGGATGTTTCTCTTTATGTGTCAGTATTAAATTTGTATTATTAGATATATTAGACATGTTTTAGTATGTTTGATCAACAATTTGATACAGTGAAATTGACTTTGCTGTTTACAATTGATGAACTAGGACTGATTCACAAATTTCACGATGTTTCACTCGTCTCAAATTTGTGCCAGCCAAATTGTTTTTTTTATACATTACTATGTCATACCTCTAATATTTCAATAACAAATAAAAGAAACAAATGCCTTCAACACAAGGGCAGAAAAGTATGGAAATGGACAGTGTTGTATTTGAAGTGCATAATTTTATGCCCCAAATAGTAACCAGCGGATTGCAGACACTAAAATATTTTAAATATTTGTATTTTACAATGTTTTAAGTCTGAATCCTAGAAAATTTACATAGCTGGAGAGTTATTCTTTAATTATCAACATCAAAAGTAATGAAACCTTATTAGTGGTGGTAGGACCACTAATAAGATGTGACATCTCTGTTATTTAAAATTAATGTTGTCTGTACTTTAGAAAAACAAATGTCAGAATAATATTTTACTCCAGTTTTACTTCAATAGGTTTGTTAGATATAGTAGGCGTCCAAATCAGTGAAAATATTAACCATACTAATGATTCATAAGTTAAACTTATGATAGTTGTTGTCAAAAATTAATTTTATAACAATGCTTAGGCTCAGACTTCATGCATCCAGAATCTCTCCCCTGTCATCCTGGATTACAAACTGGCCTTAAATTGTATTGATTTAACACAGCCACTGGTGTTACTCTATTTTGAAAATTACTTGTCATTCTCACCGCGGGGACATTTTGACAAAATAGCACAATTAGTTGTGTAGTTAGCAGAAGACTCCAACTGACTGACAATATTTATGTATGTGAATACATTTCAAATCACATATTTGCATTTAACTATATGCTGGTTCAATTCTGTATTCATAAAAATACCGAAATGATAAAACCAATTTTTTAAAGAAGACTGCTTAGATATTTTTTACTGTCACTATCTTTATACTAAATATAGTTTGCTTTCAAACCGCACTCATAAGTAGCTGAACAAGTGAACACCATACCTTGTTGATTTCACCCGTTTGACAACTTTGGGTGACAGTTTAAACATGACGTTCAAAGCAACACAAAGGTGTTTAGCCCCTTGTGATTTCGATCGTACCTAGGACACCTAGGTGTAAAATTCTAAACATGACCTTGTGTTAAGGCGGCGGTACACATGCCTGTATAACGGAACAGTAGTGTGCATACTAGTTAATGACATGTAGAAGTAACTGGCACACAGTTAATACATTTGCAAGTTGAACTTGCATGCAATTTCAAACTTTACATGCAAACCGGCATGCCTGTAGCTGTCACGTACGTTAACACGTGCTAGTTTTGCAGCGTCCCGCATCCCCTCTTCATGTTGCATGCCAGTAAATCAAATTGCTTGCGATCTACTTGCTTGCCAGATACAGGCATGCCAATTAGTGTATACACATGACAATATGTGGTGCAAGGAGCTGTTATGCAAGTGTACCAGCTAGCATGCCGCCTTTATTTTAAAATGAGTGCTAGTGCCTGTGTCCAGCAGTTTGATGTATATAGGCTGATGATGATGAGTGCTAATGACAATTTTATACGACGATAACGATCATTTCTAAGCACTTAGTTACCTTTTCGTAATATCTTAAACTTTAAATATGGTTATCGTGTTATTCAATATTATGAGTATACTCTAGTATTGACAGATTTTTATGAATGAAGATATTATAGACTAAGCAAATTTCCTTCAAAAAGTCTAGGTACTTTATTATCCCAAGAATTAATTAAACACTCCGGTATACGGCTCCCAAGAAAGCACCAACAGAAAGAAAACATAGATCTGTTACCTGTCAGATATGTTTTCACATATTCAGGAAGGAATATTAATACCAAGGCATTTCTCGCGTACCTTGAAATGCAATGCGGATCAGATGTCACGGCTACAAATAGTGTACTTTATTTTATAAAGGCTTATGTATACTTTTTACAATACACGTTCATATCATTTTGGATTAGGAAGGCACTGTTGCTACGTATTCATGCTTCGTTTAACACTTTATGGAGTCAGGAACGAGAGACGATCGAATACGTGAACGCTTCAAGTGATGTTGAAATTATCTCGCGGGAATTGTGAGGCGACTTTAGTTTGCTACTATAGTGTTTTACTGGAGGTTACTTGAATAGTAATCGAGTCAATACTGCACGAGGGAAAAAAGTTAAATACTTTCACTAACCTACTAAAATACATTATTATAAGACTTAGTGTTGTTGAAAAAAAGAAATGTAGTCACGTAATCAGTTAAAGTGTTCGTGAAGAAAACTTATAAATGTCAATGCTGAGTGTAATACTAAAATTAAATAGAAATACCTACCTATTAATGGGTCGTTCTTCTTTTTTACCGACAATGAACCGAGGTTTTTCTGTTTTTTTGGTTTTTGAACTATCGAAAATTGTGGTTTTGAAGTGCGATTTAAAAAAAAATGCATAGGTTTCTTCATTAGAACTAATTAAAGTTTCCTTTCTGGCCAATATAAATATTTATTTACGGTTGGTTTCTAAAAAAAAACATGTGACAAAGTGGACTCTTTCAGTGGGGACAACATTTTATTTTACCACTCTGTCACGGCATTCTACGAAAATAAAAAAAAACATTTAAAAAAATGCTAGTTAGAGAAAGTGAAATATTGAATATCACTAATTAATAAAATAATATGGACGTTCATTTGAACATTATAAAACCGTAAACATCATTACTCAAATGAGATGCCGTAATAAGACGAAGGACAGGCTATTGTCGGTCGAAAAGAAGAACGAACGACCCTAATAGGTAGATATATTGAGACATTGAGTTAAATATTAATAATTCAGATTCTATAAACGGTTCACTTGAGATGTTAGAGAGAACCACTTTAAAAGAGAATAGACATGTTTTATCCGGCGTCGCTTTGATTTTCAATCTCGTCAACCACACCCCTCCCAACTTGAACCCGACGTCTGCGAATACACCCAGTTCCGGCATCGCGACTGGGCACAGATTATACCGACATAAATTTCCAAATCCAGACCATTTACCCGGGTGTTTTTTTCTCCACACAATAGAGGTCAAACCGGCGTTGTCTTTTCGACGCCCGCCTTACCGAAAACCGAGGGCCCGCAATTTGGGAACGATCGGGCTGTGGCTTTGCATAATGTCTATCCACTGCAAATTTATGTTTATTTCTATACGGTGCGGAGACATGAATATTTGAAGCAGGCCGTGATTAAAAAAGAAACAACGAGGGAGATACTGGATTGCAAGCCCATCGGAAATTTCAATAATCTCTGAAAGAATCTGTTTCTTATTTAAATACTGCAGATTTTGCTGCTTTTGTTGAAGTTTAAGGAATTCATTATTGAAAGTGACTTGTTATGATTATTGTTACTACTGCACTTCAACTTTTCGTCCAGTACAAGGACATCAAGCTAGAATTATTTTTCAACCTACATAATGCATTGCATGTGTGGATCGATTCAATTGGTCGACCATACAGAATTAATCGATCGATTGGTGCCGTAATCTTTTTGAACAATGAAACTAGTCTGCCATGGTAAATCCATTCATGGTAAACCCTACTTAAGTATCAGGCAAATTAGCACACATTGTTGATTAAATTAATTAAGTTGCTTTGTGACCAGTCTCCTGTGTAACTCCATTGAAAAGAAGCCACCCAAACGGTAGACATGAACAAGAGTAGTACCTGTCTGTACCTACGCTTTACTCACCCTTACGTCTGTTGTAGCTTATAATGCGACTGTACTTTGACAGGGGTACATCTTTTATATCTTCCCCTTGATAATCACCGAGATTCTTCCTGCCGTAAATTTTACTCATTCCTTTTATTCGAGAACTGCGAAATGGTACCTCTTTTTTGAAGACTTGTTTTGACTGTATGGTACCTCCTTTTTTAAGCATTGCTTTGACTGTATGGTAATACCTTTTATGGGAATAAAGACGGTATTTGACTGAAAATTAGAAACTTTATATGAAACGTCAAAAACTCTCCGTTTAGGGGTCTTTAAAGGTCTAGTTTTTATTAAAGTCGTGTGTCCGGCCCTCTGCCGGCTATTTAGCCATGCTTGCATGCTTGGCGTAACCATTTGGTTATGACTGGGTATATGAAAAAAATCATGACAGTAGTAGGTAAGGTACCTACATATAATGAATTTACAAACACACAGGACTATTATTATATATTAAACAATAAATAAACAAGAAAAACATGTAAAACATGAAACAGGTGTGTCTCGGCGGCAGTGAACCGGACACTGGCTCAGCACTATGCTGAGGTGTCAGACATCTACAGCGCTGATTTTCAGCCAGCACCGTTGGTGACTCACGGAAACGTCATACAATTTTAATATAATAAACTACATACTAATATATTATTGAGATAAGAGGGAGAGGAATAAACAAACCTATCACGAACCCCTCCCCTTCCTGCCCCTAACGATAAAACTATCACGGATAAGTAGGCATAACTAGTTTCCGAGTAATAATCAACGAACTTAATAAATATACCTACTTGGAAATGCAAATTTCGTACAAATTCTGACAGACAACTACGGAACCCTACACGGCGCGTGGTCTAACACGCACTTGGCCGTATTATCTTTTCAGAAATCGGAAATCATTTATTGTCAAATTGTGCGCGTACAGAAGCTATTACAAAAAGTGTTGCGTGACAGTCACAATTAACCGCTTTACGGTATACAATAATTAACAATTTTCACTAATAAATCAATAAAAAAAAATGTATGTATTAGTAGATAGATAAATTTTACTACTTTGAATATCAACGCAAGAAAGTTTGTTTGGTTTGCTTCAGCCTGCCACCGGCCGGTTCAGACAAAGGACAATGGACCCGGACATCGGGGCTGAAATTTTCAGAAATGCCATTTTACCCTTTTTCTCGGTAGTGCATCGGGAACAATGGCCTTTGTGCGCCGTTCTTCATTTGAGGATGGATCTGTTTTAATTATCACTGATAGTATCGGAAAGGAAATTTAAATTACCTTCGCGTTCGCTTTCATAAACATATAACTGATATATACGTACTTACGTACACTAGTAGCTCTCTGACCTGTATAAGTGAAGTTGTATTCCTTAAAAAAAAAGTTTTTTTTCCTTTTATTACAAAAAATGAATCGTCAAAACAATCCATATAATTTTCGAACCTGCTCTCAAAATGTCACGGGAATCGGTTGAGAAGTGCGATCTGTAGATGAGAACAGTCGGGCAGCCAGACATACGAGAGAATTTTTGTCTAAGCTGCGGTGCGGTATTTTATATAGCAAATAGCTGTAGCTTGCAGATAACAAAAGGAAAATTTGCACTACGACTGTCCGAATTAACCAAAAATATTGCGAACTTTAAAAAAAGAATACTTATCTAGTAACAAAAATAAATTTGTGATCGCTTGGCACTGCTAGATATAATCTTATTGAACGAGAGCGCGAAGTGAAGTACTCAGTTTCAGCTTGGGCAAAAATTGGGCGTTTTTCACTGAAAACGTACCTATACAAATACTATGAATTCCATTTAATGATTATCAACATGTAAAATAAAAATAGAAACTGCATTTAAGGGTTTATAATATCCGTTTTGTTTCAAAATGTAGCACAAATACTATCTTTTTAATATTTATTCATTTAACCATCAGGTTATCATTTTCAGTCTTATAATCTTCATTAGTTCATTACAGTCACTTTCCTGACAGACCGCTCTAGTAAATACATGCACAGCACGGCAGAGATTCTGTACAATACACACGTATTATGCGCTCCGCTCAATCTCGCAATCTCGCGAGATCTCGCACGAATGTTGTACGAGACATATGGAGATCGAGACTGCATTCCCTAATCGACACTAACTGTTCAATTACAAACGCCCTGCTTCTGCCTCGCTGCACTTTTCTCAAACATTAACACTACCGCGAGTGTAATGCCTTATCCATACCGGCATCGAAAACATCCAACCTACCGAATCCCCCCACAAATCTCCTATAGCTGCATAATGTAACGCCGATTCGGGAAGATCTAACCAGGTCACAAGTTGGCCAGTTGATTCAGTGGCGACCTCAAACGGAGGGGTTAACGATCCACAATTACGCCAACCAGATGAGTCTCGCCGCGTTGGATTTGAACAATGCGCGGCTAACTGTACAGTTTCGTCACGGTGTCGTTGCGAAACGCTCCCTTGCTCTAGAAAAATAATTATTTCCAGTATCCGCAACGTTTATGGAGTTTTACAAGGCGATGACTAATCTATACCGGGTTAATGTTTCGGTGCGATTTTGAGATTGGCTACGGTGTTTCTTAACTTAGAAGTTGCATTGTTGAGTAGGTTACGGTTTTAATAACAACAACGCACCCTTGGGTATATTTTAAGGGGCTCCCGTCAAAAATCAACGAAATTTAGTAGTTTTCATTTCGACACTCGTCCTCGGTTTATTGAAACTAGCTTTCCAGGTACAGATATGGGAAAATTTGATTCCTGTTCAACATTTTTGATATTGAATAACTTGAAAAATGTTAACACAGAAATAATTTCCATTTTTAAAGAAAGGTCTGTAAAAATATAAAACCCGACACTTCATCCTCATTAAAACTTTTATACACCCGAAACTCATACCTACTCACTCATACATACTGAACTTACCTATAATTTTGATATACGCTTTGTAATCTTTTTTGTATTTCACAAAAGCTACGTCCAAAAAACTGGTTTTTTGGCCTAAATTTGCCAAGGTTTGGTGCTATATATATAGAAAACTGTGAGTTTTAAAGTAAATATGGGATACTATTTCGGTAAACCTCGTTGTTGTTAATGCGATAAGCCATAAAAAAACATGAAAAAACGGACAGTTATAGATCGAAGATCATTGGGAGCTGGGAGCCCCATAATGATCAAAGTCATTTACTATAAAGACAAAATAATAGTTACTTGATTCAAAATATACACGGCCTAATTCGAGTTACCTTGACAAATATATATAGAAGACGATTCAATGAAAAATCGGATTACAAACGACCAAAATACAGCATAGGTAGGTCACATTGGCACGCAAAAAAATTGAATGAAGAACCTCTTTTAGCGTAGCGGTTTAAAACTAGACCCGTGAACAGTAATCATCAGCTTATTATTATGTTAATTTCATTTCAATGCGTCTTGAATCTAACTGTATACCGTACTCATCAGTTGGCCAATGATTATGATAATCATTTCGGTCTATCAAGAGCCCGCTATACTATTGAAAAAAAAGTAATTGGTACTTAATGATACGATGCTAAGCCAAGCCAAATCCTATGACGAGAAGAGCTTTAGTCAAAGTAGGACTTTTTGGATTTTAACGTTATAAGGACATTATGACAAGTTACGTCTTGTCATAATGTCCTATGAGTGAACGAGTGCGAACGAATTTCTCCGATTCAGCTTGGGCAAAAAATAAAACATATGTCCGGCGTCTGCCCGGATATTGTCTACAGGTCGCATTTCCCAACCAATTCTTATGAAATTTTGTGAGCAGCTAATATAGTATTTTTTGTCGTTTCCGTTTTTCAAAATTAAAAACAAAAGTTGGAAAAAACCACTGGCTCGCGAGTTGTATATTAGCTCAGAGCCACTAGCATACAGTATTGTGTGTTGTGTGTGGACGATGGGCGAATAACTCAAGGGAACCGCCAATGTGTGAACAAAGCAGGGATCGGATACCGGTATTTTCACCATACAAAAATACCTGTATTAATACTTTCTTTTGTTTATGATATCATTTTTGATCGGGCAATCTAATAATACGAAAATGTTACCTACATACATGACATGATAGAGTGCTACATTAAGAGCCTAAAATAATTCAAAATATTAGACTATTTCGGGGATTTTTGAAAAAACCGGTTACGATCCGTGTTGGTCGATCACGTAACGCATTGTACGCGCGTCGGGTAGATCTAAATGTCAATTTTTATATGGAAAAATGACAGTTGGATCTACCCGACGCGCGTTTGGTACGTTACGTGATTACCCCCCTGGAACAAAGTCGCGTATCCTCAAAACTATAAGCCTATGTTACTAAGCAAGTATGTAAGTGCGAGAGGGACGAATGCTGTATGTTCGGCATAACCGCGATCATGCTAGCTAAGCTAGTGTCACTAAAGAGAGTCTCTATACTTGCTCCCAACCAAAGTGACGACTGAGGCCACAATGAAAAACAATGCAAAAGAGATAACGCGAGCCTATGGTTTTATGGCCTCAGTCGTCACTTTGGTTGGGAGCAAGTATAATCAGTGCAATAGAGACAAAGAATGCGTCAACTAGCAAGATGTTATCACCTCAGTCGTCAGTTTAGTTTGTACTATAGTGCTTATAGTGCGAATAGCTGTCACATGTCAAAGCCTTTATGTTATTGTCATAAGATTAAATTTCGCCTGGCTCGTGTGAGGTTTTTATAGCTATGCGTTGACGCATGGCACGCGAAAATGATACCGTTGTAATAATTTACGGCCTTTATAATCGCTCGGAATGCGATCATTAATGGTAAAAGCGTTTTGTTTACTATGATGTACGGCTGCGGCCGGGTAATAGTGCTTTTGGCATCGATGGAGAACGGTGAGAAATTGCTTAGCTGTGATATACGCGTTTTTGTGTTGACGTTTTTGGGTTATATGGGGATATTAGGTATTAAACAATACTAGTACTTCTTACAAGCTTTTATTTAACTGGCAATGTATATGTAACTATTTTCGGTTGGAATCTTGCAACTCATTTTTGAAACAGATTTCTTTAATCGATTGAGCTGAAATTTTGGGTTTAAGTATAGTTTGGATGACAATTCAATAGTATGGTACAATCGAGTTGATCTGATGATGGAGACAGAAGATGGCCATGGGAATTCAGGACTTAACAGACGTTAACTCTGTTGAGTTTGGGCTCGTTAGATTCGTCTCAATGAGTAGTTGATGACGGTATAAAGTAAAGTGCAGTTGGCAATAAAAGCTTGTACCAAAAATGAGATTTTACCCAGAAACTTTTATTGCGTACTTCAATATAAGAACAGCTACTCTAGCTGAGCGGCTTACAATCTTTAATTCGTGGGTTCGAATGGCTCTTTCAGAGAACGTAAAAGGTAACAGGACAATTTTTGGGTAACAATCTATTGCCCCAGTTCTCAGTTAATTGTTTTTAAATTACTGTGGCACGTTTTTATCGTCAAACGTATATTACATCACTGTCCATTGTGTAATTTTTCCTTCTCATAGCAATGACATAGTGGTCATTTTTATGAACCCGTTGTATCACCGTCAAATTGTAACTTTTCTAAGTCAGTTTATAATCTTACGCGTACGATTACAATGTATGATAGACGATGTTTACAATGTTCAATGACATGGTAAAGCGTGGACGGCCGACTTGATAGGCCCTGAAAAATGATTTAAAATTAAGTCAAATGGAGAAAACAGCAACGCAAGAGGTTAAATAATCACAAAGTTATAAGTGTCCAAAGTTTTAAGAGGGGGTATGTTCTGTCCCTTGCAAAACACTCGTTCATATGAAACGATTGTCATTTACTATGACTATGACGCTCGATGGTCGTGACGTCACAATCTACAAGCGTTTTCTCTCTCTAACAAGCAATATTAAAACGGTTGCAGCTTCATATAATTTTTTGAGATATTTGAATGGGATTTTCGTCATTAGGCTTTTTTTATTTGCCTTCTTTCTTTTGATGTTATAATAAATTTAGAGTTTACCTTACCCCCATTGTTTACCTCCATAATTTGACAGTACCTAGACATTACCGTCACGTTTTTTGCGTGTTCGCTCGTGTTCGTGCCCGCACGTCAATAACGGTAAATAAATTGTTAATACGGTGATCATGCGCGATAAGGTGCGAACACTTACTGCTCTTTATTAAGCACAGTTTTATTAGAGGCCAGTGAACCCTGCAATAAAACAAAGGGCCGTGATGCAATTCAGTGCAATGTGGTGCGTTAGAGTAACTGAGTACAGTCGACGTGAAAGAGATGTAGATATATATTTTTTGCCTTATCACAAGCGAATAAGGTGTAAAAGTGTAAACATATCCAGTATATCTTTGTCCAATGTGCATTTTTTTAAGCAATATGTGAGACGCAAATATGCACGTTGGACGTCGAGCGTACCTGAGGGACATGATACCTAACCGTATTTACGTCATCGTAATGTTCGTTTAGTTTCGTCATCGCTTTGTTCGTATTTTTATGGTTAAGTTGTGACTGGTCGTCATCAGCATGACTTACGCCTTGGCCACGACTTTGGTCCTAAGCGACCTGCGGCAGCGTTTTATCTGTTCATTGCGCGATCGAGACGCGCAACGCACTGTGGTTAGTTGGGATCACGCGCAATGAATTAGAAAAACCGCTGCCACAGGTCGCTTAAGACCAAAGTCGTGGCCAAGGCGTAAGGCAGGGGCAGTTGCGACACTTGTGACAGACAGTGAACAGTATCACGCGCATACAAGTCTATACTGGCAACACTAAGGCCATCAATAACAACTGCACGGTTAGCACAAGACGGCGCGCGAGCTGTGTCGAAGCGAGATATTAGACTGTCCGTCGCCGTCTTGTGCTAACCGTCGTTTGACCAGTGTTGCCGGTTTAGGCTTATGGTTTCGTGAAAAGAGCCACTGGGTCTTAGTATTCTGTGTGTGTATAGTTAATATGTAGGACGTGCGTCCATCAGATATATGTATTACGTTTATGGTAATGTAGCATGCACCTGACAGTTGCATTTGAAGATGCCAGGCATTTTTGTTTTCAACGAGTTTTACGCGATATTGTCTGATCCAGCTATACTCAACCTGCGGCCCGCCGAGCTTTTGCGGCCCGCCATCCACCATACGATCCTAGTACCTATACCTCAAAAAACTATAAATTTACCTTCTGGCCCGGCGCTCATAAGTGTGCGGCCCTCGTAGAAAAAGCTTACGTAGGCATGGCTGATCTGATCGAATTGCCCAGTATAATAATTATAATGTTATTTAAAGCTTCATGCTTTTTGAACGAACTGTAAATATTGAACCGAACGACAGCGACACTACGCACGGATGGCAAACACGAAAGCCTGAGGCTTGGTTCGGCTAGTTAATAACGATAGCTTGTAACATGGCGTAGGTATATGTCGCTTTTGTGAATGGCAATGCCACTAGTGAACTGTAATTTTGCTAATGAAAGTGCGTCCTGTTTGAAGGTATGAAGTCGTAGCCAACTACAGACAAGACAGCAGCAGCAGGCGACGTCTCTGCTACTGGGTGCTCGTCGTCGCCATATAATTACACGACACGTCGCCTGCTGCTGCAATCTATAGTCGTCTACGAACTCCTTTAAAAAGTTGAGGTACCTACGGTCGAACTCACAAGGGGCTGGACACTTTTGTACCGTATCGCTTTAACGTCATGTTTAAACTACCATAACAAGTTGTCAAACGGGTGAAAGCGACAAGATATCAGGGTGTTGAGCTACTTATGAGTTCGACTGTACGATAAAGTCAAAGTCGAAGTCAAAGTGATTTATTCTTCAATTTAGGCATATTACATGCACCTATGAATGTCGATAAACTACCACCGGTTCGGAAAGAAAACCTCTGCCTCGAGAAGAACCGGCGTAAAAAACTCGGCGAGGAGTCATTTTTTCAAAACAGTATACAACAAATTTCATGATATCCGTAATATGTCACACAAATTCACACAATGCTGCAAAACCCTCAAACTTCGATCCTGATGATTTGTCCTCAAAATATTGACTAAGTATTAAATTAATTTCCACATGCAAAGCAAACTTCCTGGAACGGGAATGAAATATTAGAAAAGTTTAAATTCGACACAAATTGATATTGTTTTGCGTAAAGTTTCAATAAGTCGGAGTAATTTCATGTTTTGCGGTCGACAGTTGGGATCCTTTGATTTGTGTGCTTATCCGACAAATACTAGGCGTAGCCTTACCTATATTATAATCAAACTTGTAGCATTTAAATTAGTAGGTAAACCTTACTTTAGAAAATAATTTTGCAATATGACGATACCATTGCTGAAGTGTCAATTTACGCTCAACTTGGAGCAGTGTAAAAGTCTTTGTAGTAAAAATGGTAGGTATCTCATAAAAAACACTCCATATAAAAAATAAGCCAAGTCTCGATACTCTTCCACCGTAAAAAGTTGTGAAATATTACGTAGAGCCAAGTCAGGCGTTCTTATTATTCTTTATTTGCTCGCTAAATAAAATTTTGTGACTTGGCAATCACACAATACTACATAGTTTTAGGTATGCAAAAATGAATAGGTACATGCAGTAAAGTTTTTTACGTGTAATGTTTTTATGGGAGCTTACTTCTTTTTATAGGTTAATGTGCTATCAATACTTACATACACATTTATGAATGCAGATGGAAATAATATTTTTGCATAGACTTTGTATGGAAATGTTACTTTAACAACCCCAAATAACATCAGCACATACAATTTATGAATGCAGCTGGAAATGTATGTTTGCGTAGACTTTGTATGGAAATGTTATTTTACCAACCGCAAATAACGTTTTTGGGTCGTTCTTCTTTTCGACCGACAATAGCTTGTCCTTCGTCTTATTACGGCATCTCATTTGAGTAATGATGTTTACGGTTTTATAATGTTCGAATGAATGTCCATATTATTTTATTAATTAGTGATATTTAATATTTCACTTTCTCTAACTAGCATTTTTTTAAATGTTTCTTTTCTTCGAAGAATGCCGTGACAGAGTGGTAAACCAAAATGTGGTCCCCACTGAAAGAGTCCACTTTGTCACATGTTTTTTTTAGAAACCAACCGTAAATTAATATTTATATTGGCCAGAAAGGAAACTTTAATTAGTTCTAATGAAGAAACCTATGCATTTTTTTTAAATCGCACTTCAAAACCACAATTTTCGATAGTTCAAAAACCAAAAAAACAGAAAAACCTCGGTTCATTGTCGGTAAAAAAGAAGAACGACCCTTTTTATAGTTTTCTAGTGCATTGTACACCAAAACACTAACCGCATGCAACATTTAAAGTTTATAGATCTGCTTGAAGTACCTTAGAATTTTGATGATTGGTCAGTGATTAAGTTAATCAGTGACAAAATTGAGGAACTTTGACTTGCAATAATTCTTAAACTACTGGTTCGAATTTTATGTAATTTGGAAATATATCTATCTATGTAATGCTCTCTTGGTCACTGAATAATTAGGCTTCTAGTTTTTTCCACAACTAAGTTACAGGGGGGTCGAAAATGGCACGAATGTCTTTGAGAAAAGGGGGGTACGGCTGTGCCTTTATTTGCTCGACTTGTCGGGGGCATTACCGTGCCCCCAGATAGTATTTAGTACTTTCATTCTTGAGTACAATGGAGAAGGCAGATAAAGAGAGCCAATCCCAGATAATGGGAAAAGGTTTAGGATGAGAAGACTCCCTCTCGTTCTTTAGTAGGTACTAATACTAAGATAAAGTACTTACCTATATATATCACAGTGGAATAGTTATAGCCGTGATATATTCGTATCTGTAGTGATATAGCCGGAAGATAGTTACATGAAAGCGATTTATAACTGCCTACTAGGGATAAAGCTATATTACGAGCATGATCTAGTGATACAGCTGTATCACTAGACAAGTCTAGTAACATAGTTATAAATAACGTAAACTCAGGTGAATGTTACCTGTTACTAGCTTTAGATTTGAAGCCGCTTTTCCTTTGTGTCACATCACAAGACAAGGCAGGTACAAAAATGTCCAAGGTACTCAATCGATCGTATTTGAAGGGAAAGGGAAATGTATTCACGTACCACCGTAGAACCCTATCACAATAAGGTGACATATCAGTCGAGTTTGAGTGACGGCGGCATGTCAATTGCGACAGGGTTCTAAGATGGTACGTGAATACATTTCTCTTACTGTACAGTCACGGGCTTTAATCGTTGAGCCATTTAGGTGTCAACTAATTTTGGTTTTTAATAGTTAAGCTATGAATATCCAGTAAAAGGTGAGCTCTAAATGGCTCAACGATTAAAGTCCGTGACTGTACTTAAACTCAGGTAAAACGATAGTAGGTATATTTATTTATTGCACCACTAGAGGCAGGCAACTAAGCTAGCCTCCCTTACAGGGGGATCCCCCGAGACAACCGGCCAGGCAAACACTTTAATACACCACGAAGCAATTCGTCCGTCTAGCTAGCGGGAGAAAATTAAGACGAACCGCCCCAAGAACCGAGAAAATGAATTCGGATAATGTAAAAACGAAAAGTACTTAATTAAATTAAAATTCTAGTCGGTTTTGTCTGGGAAAACTTTTCACGTGCGATCCAGAGGGGAGTAAAGCGTTACGTGAAACCAAGGAAGGTATTTTGCGTGTAAACAATAGAAGGTTCATTTGAATAGAGAAAGCATTATGTGGTTGCGTTGCTAAATTCGCCATTTGCCGAACTTGGTTTCGTAAATAAGGACATCTTAGGTTGAATTTGTGTTTGGGGTGGATAGGTACCTATAAATAATTTCAGTGATGCTGAATTGTGCAAAACGCTGCAATCACGGTTTTTTTTAAATAGTAGCAGAGTAATAATAAAAAAATAGAGTGAGCTAAATCTAAACTGCAACAAAGAACAGGGGGATAAATCAGTAGTAATAGGTAATGACTATTAAGGCAAGGCCTATGTCCAGCAGTGGACGTCTTTCGGCTGATATGATAGGATAGAATAGGTAATACGCAGTGTTTAAAACAAAATTCGTCTTTCCTGTGGTCTATAGTTAAGAGCTTACGTGCATATATTTATAATGTTTTCATCGCATAATCAATACATAGTATAAAATGAAGTCGCCCTCCGCGTCTGTCTGTCTGTAACTCCTCCTAAACCACGCAACGGATTTTAAAGCGGTTTTCACCTTCATGTAGATAATTTATTCCGAAATGTTTATGTATATAAAACATCCTAATTAAACGTTCGTAGATTTAAATAAAACGAAAATTTCTAGACAAATAAAATACTTTCATGGCTTACGTAGCCTAAACCATAAGAGATACATAAAAATAATGTACTAGTGAATTGTAGTTCTTCTAAAATCCTAAAGAAAACTCCGCGACAGCATATCTCTAACTGTTACGGTTGACCCACAGTAACCATTTCTTTCATTAAAACTTTAATACCAAACAATGTGTTTTTTTTTTCTTTCTAAATTGCACCCGTGCGAAACCGTAAGTTATATATAAGAGGAGACGCCGTTTATGCGGATTAAGCGTCCAACCAAAAATTAGGTTCACATTGTCCACAGGAAAGACGCTTACCAAATCTGTGTTTGACCCAAATATTAGACACAATTCTAATAGTTGTACTTGGTAGTAGAATAATGATATTAATGAATAACTGCGCTCAAATATTTTACAAACCCTCAAACATTATAGGAATCCATTGTTTAACTGGTAGAAATCAGATCGATTATATAAACAATATATTTTTTATATCGTCTAAAGGTTATTGAATGCAGAAAGCATACGATAAATACCAACAAAGGAAATTCCATAGAGCTGCTCCCATCACATCACGGGTTCATTGTATTTGTAGTTTGTAGTGCGGTGTGAACATCTCCGATGCCTTAGGCCAGTGACTCAGCTATGATATCTCCCGCCCACGCGGTGTCACTTACCCGTCTGTTGTTTGGTAGACACTTAATGACAGCGAGTTGTCATCAACATGGTGACTAGCGCAATCCTAAGATCCTAACATAAAAGCTTAATGAGTGACACAACTTTTTTCCATCCAACTCACACATGAAACGTACAGCAACTCCGTCTGTTTGATTATTTGTCCCGCTCTCCAAATAGTTCCAACTTTCCAACAACTCGGTAACTTAAATAGTCTATTGTTAAAAATTTCCTATTCAGAGAAGTAAAGAACTACTTCACTAGCCTCACTATGATATCCTCTTAAGTCTTTTGATGTAACTTGGAATGTTCTTGTTCGATTTTCTTTCAAAAATAGTTCATTTACTTACTAAGGGCCGAGTCATTGGCATAAACTTTTAATAAACATACAGTTGCATTCGAAGGGAAATGATCCAAAGGGGATTTGGGGATTGAACGTTTGACAGGCCGTTAATAAGAACGTTGCACCCCTGTTAGTTTAACACCCACCCCAAACGTAATCTTGCCACTCTTGCCAGCTGTAAATAAGTTACCGTCATACCTCATATTTGAAGGCAATTGGAACTAAGATGGATGGTGATACTTTGTAATTTCTGACAGTATCTTGGAATTAGATTTGGTTGAGAGCGTTCGCTTATGCACATCGGAGTGGCACACGGGTAGGTGAATGAGTGTGCGATAGCAGGCAGACTTTTTCCATTAGAAGCCTGCCGGCACTCTCCACCGCGCCATTACCTCGCAAATGGCTCGAACAAGAGCTCGCGGAATTTTCGCGCGATTCTGCTGTATCCACGCTGAATATTTTATTCTAAATTCCAACAGGATATGACGTGCGGTGCTCGCCGTATAATTCTTCAATCAACGACTCCAATCCGCCTGACACTGAGCGCAGACACGTAGTCTAGTCTTTTTGATTGTGTGTGTGCCTAACCTTGAACTAAATCAATTCATTCGTTATTTATTTGCGCGTACAAAGACTTCACATTTGAAGAATTCTCCTGTGAAAATTGAAATTCATGTTCTTCGCAGACTTAAATTGTTCTCTTGAATACAGATATTGCGAAGTTTGTTCTGTATTTATGAAAATAATGCCGACGTCATGACAGATACTCTTCATTCCTTCAAAATGTTTTGTTGCGCATAATTAAAATATGTCAGCAGATTTGGCCATTATTCATCCAAATTAAGATTATCGTCGTATCAAAAATATAAATCACTTCCTTTATTGTAAAGATGGAACGAAAAAAGGAGGAAAGATTGATGATTCCCATTTCGATTCCTAATTCAATAGCGTCAGACGTAAATAAATTTACAAGGGAGAATTTTCCGGACAAATTGTTGTAGCATCGGGCAAAGTACACATGAAACCTGCCGCCGAACTAATTGACACGAGCCCTCGCCGCCATGCGAGCTCATTTGTCTGCACTAGTGACTCAACGGAAACCCGAGGGAGATACCATTATATATGAACGCAAGATGACCATAGCTAAAGTTCCCCCCTGCACGGAATACAATTCCAAATTTGAATCACGTTCAATACAATCAACTAGTTCCTCGAAACCAGGTAGTGATCTATAAACCTGATGCAAAGCGTTTTTCTATACAGAATAGTTTTCGGTCGACTAACCATCGATCCGATAAGCGTTATTGTTCTTTAAACAAAGCCCGTCGTTAAGATTACAGTGACTTATCAAGTAACGTAATGCGTTGTAAAGAGATATACCAATAATCCCTACTAATGCGTTAGGGTTGTCGCCCTTCTTTGTAGTACTTCTTCCAATATGTGCCGTTTGGGCCCATACGGCGAGGGTGCATTCTCAAGTACGGGGTTATAATCCCTCGTAGGTAGCGTGACTGTCGCGTGTCTAGGTCTCTAGAGGGCGTTGTGTAATTTCGTTTTATTCGTCCCTATCGCGCCTCGCTGGAGACATCGTCTCGCGTGGCGATGTAATCGAAACTGCGATATCCGAGCGCTTTAGTGACATTATTGCGTCGCGTTCTGAAATAAATAACGTAAAGGAGAAGGGATGTGTTTGTTTAATTTTAATTCCGAGAATTGCATCTGCATCGTATTCATTGTTTAGTGTTTAAAAAACGATTAGACACAGTTCTGGCAACAATCGAAACCTCAAGTTAATACGGTCAGCGCAGTTCAAATATAGCCGATCCTTGACCAACTTTGGCGGGATCCTCTAGCTACAGCACCGTTGATAGTGTAATGGCTGGTACTTACGTTTAGCGCACCTCGGCTTTGCTGACACGGCCGGACTGCGGCCAAGATGCGGGCTGATCGTGAATGCAGATAAAACGTGGGTAGTTGGAAGTTTTATGGGGCGGCCAGTAGCCGAGCCTGTTCGCTCGTTATCGCCGACAAGGGGCCTTAAATCAGCCGCCTTTTATTCTTAAAGGCTTTAAGCCTGACAGCGTTCGACGGAGTACAGGCCTGGGGGACCGATGTAAGTGGAGATGTTGGGCAAACTGGGCCTTTTATCTTGCGCCTGTAGAGTCCGTTAACTGGGAATGTTCGAGCCACTTATACCTTGTTGTTTCATGTCTGCTATGTGATTAAGCTTTACTTTAACGAGTTATTTTTGTCGAAGCATAGTTGGCGGCTAGTAGGTACTTTCATTTCGTAAATGCATTAACTTTCTAGACGTACGGTCAACGTAATTATTGTATGGGTGGACAAAGTTACTGGAGCATTAGGAGAATTTCTTTCGGGTCTGCTAATTAACTGATCGTATAAAAACCTACAAACGCGTTACGTAAAGAACAGTCAGGAACTGTTCGCGAATTCATTAAACTTTTTGCCAATGATCCGCTTGGCGGGACACCAGGAAGCCGAGTATTTGCCGATTCGTAACCTGAGAGATATACGTAAATCTTAGTACCGGAAAACGGGGTTGTAGATTGTGCACAGTACAAATCTAGTAGAGATTTTCCGGCATCTAGCACTGACTAATGACGCTAGTCGTGTTAACAGGCATGGAGGAATAAATCAAGATCGCCAATGTCTATACAATGTTGCGTTCCTTTAAAATAGCCATCTGTACCTACAGAGTCGTCTTCATTTAAGCTACAAGATTTACAATAAAAAATCTAAAGATAGGCATTAGAAAACACTAGGCTAATGTAACGAGAGAACTTTCCCGAATATTGTATTTAATCGTCTAGCGAAATTTTCCTTAAGCGCAAAAAGACTTCGAGATGTAGAAATTTAGTAACAATCCGACATAGTTACTGTCTTCCTTAGAATGTAATGTACTGTGGTGTACTGTAATAGGTTTTAACTTAACATTGCACGTAGAACCGATGGCCATTGGGGCGGAAAGGTTCTCGAGTGGCGACCACGTACCGGAAGGTGCAGCGTGGGTAGGCCCCCCACAAGGTGGACTGATGACCTGGTAAAGGTCGCTGGAGTCCGCTGGATGCGGGTGGCGCAGGACCGGTCATTGTGGCACTCTTTGGGAGAGCCTATATCCAGCAGTGGACGTCTTTCGGCTGATATGATGATGATGATGATATTTTTTATTCAATACTAAATTCATACGTTGTTAGTTTCAATCAATCGCTGTAAAGCATGCCAAGAGCTACCTTAACTGCGATAAATAAAAGCTAACTGTACATCGTAGGGAATTTATTGGCTATCCGTACGGGTGCGGTGGCAAATCCACTAACGTTCGTGTCGTTTCCTATCGTACTGCCCGACAAACTGGCAGGACAGGTGTAAATGTAGATTCTATTTACTTGCTTTTTCTTCGTACCGGTTTTGTTTTTCGAACACGCATGAAGTGTGTTCTGATTGGTCGAATTGTTCTAAACCGTACTACAATGTTACACATTGCTGATCTGCACGGCTATCACAAGACGGCGCGCGAACTCTCTCGATTTTTGTCACATTATACCTCTCTTTATAAGTTTTCTAATAAAAGCCTCAAGTTAATGTCGTAAAATTAACATTTGCAAATTTTGGGTATCGGTCATTAACATGTCTTTACTTCTTTTCTTAGGACGGGACGACCGGTTTTGCCTATTGGGTTAGTAGTCATGCATGCGAAGCTGACGTTTCTAGATTCAAATCCTTTACCGAAAAGCAACTGTTAAATATCTAATGATACATATTACGTAGTTATTTTTAACCGACTGCAAAAAAAGGAGGCGGTTCTCAATTCAGTTTTTTTTAATGTTGTTAGACCACAGATGACTTATGGAACTCGTACTTAAAACTGTAAAAGTACGTTACTGATTCTGATCTGATTCCGTTGAAATAGCAAATAATGAAGTCCTAAATGTCAAATGTGCCAAATCGACGGAACTGCTCAAATATTATCGGCCCACATACAGTGATCCGGAACACCACGCTGCGCTCCAAAACTCAAATAGTCGATGTCGCTCGGAAGTCAGCCAAGTGGAAGTGGGAGTGGGCTGGTCATGTCTGCCGCATGCCGAGTGAACTGTGGGCCAAGATTGCCACTGAATGGCAGCCCGACAGCTCGAGACGGAGACGTGGCAGACCTCGTCGGCGATGGAGAGACGAGCTAGACTCCTTTTTAAAGGAATGGCCAGAGACTGCTCAGGATCGGGAGCACTGGAAAAAGTGGGAGTAGGCCTTTGCCCAGCAGTGGCACACTACGGGCTCACAATAATAATACTGTGATATGGTTTTCGTCTGTAATAAATAATCAACGTATTTACTCTCGGACAGCAGTCCATGTGGTAAAGTGGAAAGAAAATGTGGAAATGTTCATTTGGCTTGGCGGAGTACTACATTGGAGTCGATTAAAACTTTGTTTTTAAAGTAAATTATTAAACCCAGTGACCGGTACGAGCCGGGATTCGACCTCCAGATTGAAAGTCGTTGCTTATTATTGTAGCAATAATAATTTGTAACAAAACCTACCTAATTATAATTTGATTTTTTATCTCGCAAACGAAAACAACGTCGAACTGGATTTGACTGTAGCGTCTCGTCTAGAGGTTATCTAAGGTTTGAATCGTGAACTTCTGACCTATGGCTTATTTCAACAATCTAATATCTGTTATTATTGTTACGGTCTCGGGCAAAGGAACTTGTAAGTGTATTGACTTACAATACAATACAAATACCTACTCAATATATGAAACTAATTTAATACGTTCATAAACTTAAAAGTTAACAATAGGCGGTCCTATCGGTAAAGAGTGATCTCGTCGAGACAACCCTTTACTAGTTGTCCCCGCGGCTTTGTCCCCGTTTTTACAAGAACGCAGTTTTAACGGATGTGTAGTCGTGCATGTAAACCTAGCATAACCCCTACTCGGGGGCGCTTTTGTTCACGTAACTTTATAAGTCCTATTATTGGAACTCCGAAAATGTTTTTCATACAATTTTACACCCTAACAATCATGATTAATATTACATAACAGAAAATACATTAAAAAATCTTAATTTGGCGAATTTAACTTCTAATCTGCCAGGTCTACCTTTCATACGAGGATATAAGATGTGTGTGATAATATCAGGTACGGTCATAGTTAAAACACGTAAAAATCAACTTTGCGCTACACGCCACAAAGCTCAATGTTAATTAAACATGATTCCTTAGTAATCGTTAGTTTATCAGATTATTATGTCCTCTACGTAACGTTTAAATCACTCATGAGTCAATCTCTAGTGAGATGTACTGGCCACTCAATGTAGACACACTGTCTGTTGTTCAATGTAACCAATCGGTTTACAATTACATATGCACATAAGTGAATAAGCCAATTTGCAGTCGAATACAATGACATTATCTGCAGCCACGGTTAGTATAATAATTGAATAAAGCCACCTTACCACTACACATATTTAATTTATCTTAGCGTTAAATATGTTTATCTCTGAGTTTTGATGTGGAACTTTCAGAGCTTATGCCGATGTAGCAAACTCTTTGGAATAAATCCCAATATAAAGTTTTCTAATATTCTACCGAAATATTATAATAGCTTTAATCATATTACTTAATTCAAGTCACGCGCAATTCTGCACCAAATTACCAAACTTTATGAATAGATATGATGAAGAACATAAAACGAAATAGTTTTATAATTTTAACTTCTTCTGAAACTTTCGAATCAGATAGATTAATTTGGCGACGAATCACTTTGGAAGAAATTGAAGAAGTTTGTATAAAATGAAGTGTCGAAAAGGAATTTAAAAACGTAGCAGCTGAAAGTTAAAACTTTATTTAAAACGTTGTCAACTATATAAAGCTAAATGGGTAGCTATAGGTGCCATTTAAGATTCCTTCGTGATCTCGATCTACGTGTTAAAAATACAATTTAGAAAAATTTACAAAAAAATGCAGCCGTGGCGATAATAGAATGCTTTGTGATTGAATGTCCAAGTATTTTGATATTTTGTATGAATGTTGTATGGGTTAAAGGAAGGTTAAATATGTTTTTTTTGTTTTTTAGTGTTTGTTGTTATAGCGGCAACATAAATACATCACCTGTGAAAATTTCAACAGTCTAGCTATCACGGTTCATGAGATACAACCTAATGACAGACGGACGGACAGCGAAGTGTTAGTAATAAGGTCCCGTTTTTACCCTTTGGGTACGGAATCCGGAAAACTACTTGAAATACGTAGCTACACAATACATAATAGGAGAACACTATCTCATAATAGGTTCTAGAAACATTATCTAACTGAAAACTTCCAATTCGCTAGTAAATCAAGAAACTTAGTGTAATTCTACACGCCACTCGACTCGTCATGCATAATGCGTTGAGACAAAAGGTCACACCACAGCCGGGTCGACGCATTCCAAACAAAAAGTTGTTAAAATAGTCTGCGTTTACAGTAAAACGATATGTGACACATTTAGCCCATTCCCGGAATTAGAGGAGTTACTAAAACAGCTTTTTAGTGGAGCTATCCCCTACGGGTGTGCGGTTACAAATCTCCGTGATAGGTCCCATAAGGAAGCAACCCATCTATAAATCTTGTCGGCACTGAGATCTTACATCTTCTGCAGTGAAAACCGTTAAGTGTATGTATATGGAATGAATGATAGATAAGCTTAGGAGATGACTATGAACAACATGAATGACATAAAAATTAAATTATAGAACCATTAACAACTTAATGTTCTTCTTTGATCGACCGCTTATATGAATACGAAAATGCGTCTTTCATTAACACTGACAGTAAAAAAGTATGGTGCAATGCATTTTTAGAGCTCGATATTGGATAAAATAGTTCCCCTACGGAACGTGATCTATCGAGATTTGGAGAGAGATGCATGTGGTTTTATGAGCGATGAAAATCAAGGGACGTAGCTATTTATGGAGTTTTTTTATAAGGGGAAACATGTGTTGATAATATTGTTAAATAATATGGCGCAGTATGCGTTGCACCTGTGTCGCCCGCATTATGTGTAACTTTACTGCTAATGGCTTTTCTTTCAGTCTAAAAAGTTTTAATTAGTATTAAGTAGTTTAAGAACATCATTATCTCAGTAAAGTTTCATTTCTTTCTTCGAACTCTCGCGAATTTTTTAACAACACGAAACATTTGGACTTAAGACAAGCGTTCGAACGCGTTCTCGTAATAAAGTTGTATTGACATTTTCGGGTGTATCGCAAGGTCGTTACCCGGGACGCATGTGTTCCTCATTATGTGAGTTGACATGTGTCCATTACCAACGGGATATATTAGACAGACGTGACTTCAAAATTGTTGGCGATAAGATAATGTATAGTTCAATTCGGCTGCATAATAACTTATTGATTACAACTACTGTGATTAACTTTGTCGGCTTGAATGTTACTTTGTAAGAAGTGCACAGAACAGCTGTCTCAATTTATGGTAGTACTATATTAGGTATCTATTTTTCAATATCGGTTCCTTTCAATGCCTTTAAAAGGCCTATTAAGATTAATACGGAAGTGTGTATTAGTTTGTTGCTTGATTTTCTTGGACATTGTACATTTTGTATGTCGAATGGATGCGCATTTCACTTATACATTACTTGAACAGATGTGTTTCAATTACTCTAAAAAGCGCTAAACTGTGGCTGGCGGTCTAAATCCTAGCTAGATCGTTATTTTAAGGCATGAAATTAAAGAACACAATGCATATTCTAAATACCTTTTAAACCTCCTATTTTATTCATTAGTATATTCTCTAAAAGCAACCTAATGTGTAAATCTCAAAGTTAAAATTTGTAAACATCGCGAATTGTATACGAGGTTGAGAAAGTAGTCAGCCGATACCCTTGGATCGGACGAGATTAAACGAAATCTCCGACGCCCGGGTTGCAGCAACAGCAACCTTGGGGCGCTTAAATATTGCGCTAACACTACTGTGAAAATTTGAGCTGGGATTTTAATGTAAACGGCCGTGTGTCTTGGGCACGGTTTTTAACGTTCTAGACATAAGATTACTAGTTATCTTAAGACATTTTGTTCACCATTTACGCAACACCGACTTTCCATTTTTATTTATTTTTCATTCAAAAACTTTGGCAAACTGCGTAGCACGAAAAACGAAGCTACTTTTTGTAGTTAATAGCATAATAACCATTGTCTTTTTTGTAAACAAGCATAGAAAACTCACTTAAGTAAGTGTAGCTTGATTTTTTTTTAAATATTATTGGCTGTGAAACAATGTTCCATTTAATAAAGAAAACTGCTTATCCCGCTTACCTTATACACAGAAAAGACAGAGCCAAAGTGATCCGGTAAGCTAGATTTGACCGTACCCGGATAAGGATTTGGAACCTTTTACACTACGAGTACCAACTGAGCCAACAATTTCGTAGCGCTATGCTCGCAGTCGATGCCGTGGTTTTCCCGCTAAGTAGCGGAAAGCGCCTACGAACAGAGCATCCGCTAGGCGGGGTCCTGTCAGTGGAAGTGTTAAGTACCTACACGATAGGGCACGGGCACGACTGCGACACTTACTGCATAATTATACAGAGTTAATCGTTGATCATTTAACATTTCTAGTTTTTTTTTTATCAAAGTTAACATTTAAGTACAACCCTGTCCAATAAACAGCAATGTGTGTCACCGGCTGTATTTGTTTGAAGAAGAATGCTGCAATATCCTGCCACGTCCAATTAACTCGAATGTTTGTTGCCACTGCGCAATGGTGGGAATCCACTGCGTTTACAAATAAAAGTAGCATTAAGCAAGTTCCAATTCGGTTTCAAGTGTCTCAAATTACTGAGGTTGTTTCTAAGTGTAGCATTTCTTATACCTACTGTATAGTATAGCCCTTATGTCGAATGCAGGTCTTTTATACCTATACCTATGTATACTAAGGCGCGTTTTCGAAACGTGTCGATTAGTATATCTGGCAAAAGGAATCTTAGCACGCTTGGCGCTTAGGCCGCGATCGTTTTAGGCTCTGATAAGAATATAAACCTTTATTGTATAACTGCGTAAGTAGAGTGTACAAAGTTGATATGATAGTACAAAGTATCCACAGCTACCCGCTAGGTCTACGGCTTAACCCGACTGTCGTAAAAAGCGGCGGGGTACACGGCACTCGCCTGACTCCCCGAACCAGGACATTGGGTGACTGGGTAGCTGCTTGGTAGATTTTCTCCACGAAGAAAATACTGGTTTGGACTCTGGACACCAGCGAGCAGCAGGGCAACGAGCGGGCGTTCGTAGATTGAACTCTATTAACCAGACCGTTGTCTAACAGTGTTTTAATTTGCCATGAATCCCATTTATGTTTCATTAAGAATCTCAAGCGCCAACCGCACTAAGGTTTCCTTTCTCTGAGATCGACACGTTTGATTAAAAGCCGTATTACGCGTAGGTATAACGATGGTTCATGGTAAGGCGACTATAATACCGAATTTGTGATATGGCAGTGACACATTAGTCAATTTTGTTATATCATTATCAAGATGTGTCACAATCGACTATAAGCCGCAGTCACATGACGTGAATACGACACCTAGCATAACGTGTAGTATACCTACCTTTTTAAGAAAGAGTCTCAATCAGTAATCCTTCCTTAAATACTTCAATTGACAGTGACTGAAGTACTTCTTTACTATCAGCTCTCCGAGAGAATATTTTGCTAAAGCCTCTCCACACATTTCTGCGTCATGGAAACAATATTTTATTTCATCCGAGTTGAAAATATCGATATCTAGTCAGGCAGAAAGCATACTTGCCGGAAAGCACTTCGTACATAATTGATAGCCATTGTTTATGAAGTGTCCCGAGCTTTTCTTGAGTCGATATTGTTTTCGTCGTCCACAGTTTTCCTTGTTATTACCTGTCCTTTGTATCTGTTTGGAGCCACTTGTTTTAAGTTATTTTGGCGGGTTGGTAATTGGAATTCTACTATGTTTAATGGTACGTAAATATTGACGTATAATGTGAGTTTTAATATTCCAAAACATATTTGGGTCATATACAGAGTAAAATAAACTAAAGTCGTCTTTCCTGTGGTCAATAGCTAAGGGCTTGTGCACTAATCACGCGAGGTTTTTTCGTCTACTTTTTGACGGCTATTGGTCGGTACTACGTCATCAGCGCATCATGATTAAACACAATTAATTAGTACATTCGTAGCTAAATGATTCGACCATATTGTAATCGGTAACCTTTAACATTTACACGATTGTTTTTATGTTTGTAGAAACTGTTTTTTTTCTAAAAGACCGCGTCCATTGGAAATCTAACTTTCCCTTTACAAATCCAGTGTATTTCCACTTTTTATCTACAAACGAATACAATTGGCCTTTGTTGCTAAAAAACTTACCACTGCACTTTGTTTCTGTTCATTATGAATGTGTTTTTTGCACTTTTTGGTCGGTCGCATTTCGCAATATTGTTCACAATGCTCCTTAACAATAACTACGTAAAAACTTAGGTACGTCAAATACAGGCCTTGTTAAATATGTTGTATAAAGCATGCAGTTTATTATAAAGTGGATTAAAATGCTTGACAAATTATGCAAATGGCTTATTAATAATATTTGTGTTTGTTTTCAGGTAGACACAGTTTTGGTTGTTTTGGGAGCGTCATTGATGATTGAGTAAGTAATGTGAAGAATTAATAAAATAAACGAGTACTCTCAGATGATGTAGCTATGTGTTGCCATAAAGATCATTTCTCTTGGCGTTGAATTACCACATCTCCTTTACTCGCTGATTCCCGAAAATTCTCCCCGAAGTTAGTAAATCAATTAGTCCGAAAATTACTGTTTGTGCTACTTCGCTCCCCCTCAAAGAAAATAAATACTTTTTGTGCTAATCCTACCTACCAACGTTCGTTTCGTTCTAATATACCTGTTTCTATAGAATTATGTTCCCATCAACGCTATACCTACTGAATTAAGTAGCATTGTACCTAGAAACGTAAATAACCAGACAGGAACAATACAATTCTTTGTTCGTAAAGCTTCAAGCTCTGCGTGTTACCATGGAAACCGTCCGGGACCACCTCGCGAAAGAGACGCAAGATATACCAAACTGGCGAGCGAAAGAGGGATAACGCGACGTTCATAGTTCACACATTTGCATACACCTTGATGTATTAAAAGGAAATTAGGTTAGCCGAGCCAATTTTGCACAACGTGGTAATATGCTGAAGTGATTTCAACTCGCACGTGACTTATGGGGTGATCCCTCAGATTCGTGTAGGTACTGCGATATGTGGGTGTTTGGACTAAGTACGCCGAAAATATGCCAGATATTCAAATTGAAAACATTTATTCGTGACAGCAAATTAATTAATACAAACACACATATGAAAAAGACAATAAAAATAATCTTCCATTTATTCTTTTAATAAAAAGAAAAACTCGCCAGCGTAGGTCTCTTGTAGCTTTAGTAACATTATGCAAGGCTACCAAGCAATGGAATTTTACTTACCTACTTGAACAGTTTAAAATTCACTTTTATAGAGTCCTTTCTCTTTGTCTCTTCATTTTGTAATCTTCCTTTTCCGTGTCATCCTATATCCGTAATAACTATTATACCTTATACTTACTTATCGTAATAAGTAAGTATAAGGCATAATAGTTATTTACGATACAAGTGCAGAAAATAACACCATGTGCACTGTAAATCGGGAAAGTAACACCATGTGTACTGTAAATTATATTGTTTCTACTACTGTACTATATTGTTTGTACTGTAAATCGGGAAAGTAGTATGTGTACTGTAATAGTTATTTACGATACAAGTGCAGAAAATAGGAAATTCGCAACGAGTGGCGATAAATTAAAACACGACCGAAGGGAGTGTTTTAAATCGACACGAGTTTCGAATTACCTATTCGCACGTGTATTATACAACGTTTTACAGTACATATGGCTCTTTAAAGTTTCAACATATGCAAGAAATCGCCACTCGTTACGAATTTCCTATTTTCTGCACTTGTATCGTAAATAACTATTTTAGTTCTGTATCTCTCTCAGGGTGGCCTGAAAACCAGCGCCTTTAGCATATATTGCTACTGGCATATGCTGAGAGACATCTATTTTGGTGCATTATATAGTTTTTCGCACCGAATAAATATATTTCTTATTTTTTTTCTAATCAAGAATGGCTTTTTAGTCAATATACCATGTACCATTATTTTTTATTGGTCGGAGTGATTGTCGTTCAGAATATTTGTAGACCAATACATAGCCACACCTAAGGTAAACATCGCAATGCTCGACACCTTAATGCCTAATAGTTGACAGCTATTGTTCACCTCTATTGTTTTGACATAAGCTTGGAAGTGTCACGTATTGAACCAGTGATGGGCACTAGAACGTCTACCTTATACGACAATAACGCAACGAAAACGTTTTTAGCGTATTTTCTTTTCTTTAATTATGCTCCTTTAATGAGGTTTTGATTAACGCGGGACTTTTATCATTCGAATAATAAATATGAAAAAGAAATTCACTCAATTCATTTTCCTGCTTCACGTCAAGAAAATAAACGATCGATAGGCTATTTATATTTTTGGAAATGGAACGCGAAATTAATATTCGTAGCATTGCGGTAACCGTGATATTTGGAATCTATTCCGAGTGATCCCCCGGGCGGTGTCCGCTAGAATTAACACGGCCAATTAGTGATGTCTTCCCGGGATATGAATACGTAATCGCGTTTAATATGCAATCGCCTCGCGCGGGATTGTTGGGCTCATTATTGTTAAATGAGAGGCAATTTGTTGCCGCTTATAATGGGAGTATCGCGTTAAGATTATTGTTATCACGTTATCTGTTTCTAATTAAAATAAGTTGCCCTTTGATAGAAATAGTAATAGCGATGCAATGAAACCGAGATTAACGTTAAGATGAGTGAGGAATAGTAATGTAACTGCATGCCCCTAAGTAGCCTACTTCGATTTAAAACATTTTAAACTCTTCATTGTTGCTCACGCTTTCTTAATAATAAGCGTCCTTAAACATTGTTGCTGTCGTTGGGGCGGAAAGGTTCTCGAGTGGCGACCACGTACTGAAAAGCGCGGCGTGGGTAGGTGACAATGTGGCCTGATGACCTGGTAAAGGTCGCGGGAGTCCGCTGGATGCGGGTGGCGCAGGACCGGTCACTTTGGCACTCTTTGGGGGAGCCCTTTGTCCAGCAGTGGATATGATGATGATGATTGTTGCTCTAACTTCATGGTTAAAAAAATTGGTTTACGCTGATAATGCACAATACGCAAAATGCTCACTGCACGCATAATGTACAAACAGTCAAAATGCACATACGCAAAATCCACATCATGATAAATGTACAGATCGAGAAATGTACAGTACGCAGATAGTACAAACAATAAAATGTACATATGATGATTGTACAATATGCAAAATGTACTCCACCCGAAAGTGGCAAAATGTGCAAAGTTAGAATGATCAATACGCAAATTGTTCATTACGGAAAAATAACAATACGCAAGATGTACTGATTATAAATTATAGTTTTTGGTGCTAATAAGTGTCCGTTAGAATCTAACATTCGTAATAATAGGTCACAAAAAATCCATTTCAACTCGGGCTAAATAGCTTTCACACATATAAATACACATGTCAAACTTACAATACTTACACTCTTTTTCTGACTGAGCTTTGGCGATTGAGCATTTAGCTTTTGTAACATTTTGCGGATTATGCGTTTTGCATTGAACAATTCGCGTAATGTAGATTGTTCTTTTTACACATTATGAGTTATGTGCTTTCAGCGTAAATACATTTTGCGTACTGTACATTTCTCGATCTGTACATTTATCATGATGTGGATTTTGCGTATGTGCATTTTGACTGTTTGTACATTATGCGTGCAGTGAGCATTTTGCGTATTGTGCATTATCAGCGTAAACCATAGGTACGTAACATAAACATGAGATTGAGGAAAAATGTAACGTATCTCGAGTCCATCCATCCGTAAGAAGCACCGACGATAATTTCATTTCACCCTGCAAAACTCTACGACTCTTGGGACTCAACCAGGACGCCGTTTCTACAAAAAATGTGCGTTAAATAAAATCATTACTTGTCCCGTTATATACAAGGGGCCATTACCAGCAGTTATTCAATTTTTGAACGCACCGAGTAAATCAAAATCACGAGTTCCCCTTCACTTCTCGGCAATCAGGGCTAACGATGTTTCACATCACTAACGCTCTAAGCCGGAACACTTTCGTTGTATTATGGACCTATGCTTTTGAGGTATAAAACACATTTTCCTTAGTAACGAATGAGAACTAAGTAATTGATTATTCGACTAGCGCATTAGAAAATAAATGACATGAATGACATGTTTGTGACAAATCCTGTCTAATGATGCGGTTATTTTCGGCTTAGTAACTGAAGTAGGTGTTTAAAAAAACGATCTGTTTATGAAATATAAATACTTCTTGCTAAATAATAAATACGTCATATGGAAAAACACTCGCAAAGATGCTAATTAATTGTTAATGAGCTATAATTATCTAAGTAGATAATATTGGGCTACCTTGCGAAACAAAACATCCAGATCGCGTTATAGAAATAAGACCGCTGAGCAAAAGTAGGCTAGCACTATTAAAGTCAAATCTACTAGTCGCTATGTCGAATACCCAGGCAGAATCAAATGATCCGAACGATCAATTCAAAATGCTTCTGAATACCGTATGTAAAGAGTTTAATGGAACTTGTGGTAAAAAACGTATCAAGATTAATAGTAAAATGTCATTCAATGAGTGGGCAACTGCCGGAATCCGGAAAAGTAGAGATAACTTGTACCAACTTTATGAGAGGAGGTCTTATACCACTGACGAGCGCTTCCATCAGTATGTTAGGGATTATTCCAAATTGTTTAAAATTGTGTGCACGAAAGCTAAAGCAGTGCACCTAAATAATAAAATAAAGTCCTCCGATAACAAGGCCAAGACAGTCTGGAAAATAATAAACACAGAGACTGGGCAGAAAAATAAAAGCGATTCCACCATTTCTTTGAAGATAGAGAATGCATTAGTAACTGACGCAGGAAAAGTAGCCGATGAATTTAACAATTTCTTTTCCAAAATTCCGTTTCAGACAACAAAAAGTTTGCAATCGTCTAGTACATTAGCTGAATCCTTTCTGAGTGAGAATGTAAAGTTAGAGAACGTAGATATTTTCAATTTTAATCATGTTTCTCCTCTAGATATACTGAAATCTTTTAAATTGATAAAAATAAAGAGCACGGAGGACTTATGGGGCGTGTCAGTCAAGGTACTGGAAGCCATTCTGGAGGTTGTTGCACCTACTCTAGCTCTTATTTTTAATAGTTGTATAGACAATGGCATTTTTCCAGATTTAATGAAATGTAGTAAAGTAGTTCCTATTTTCAAATCAGGCCATAGAGATAATCCTTCTGATTATCGTCCCGTATCTATCCTACCCGCGTTTAGCAAAATATTTGAAAAAATAATGCTAACGCAATTGATTTCTCCCTTTAATTATAACAAGATTTTGCACGCACAGCAGTTCGGCTTCACAAAGGGTAGGTCAACTACTGATGCTGGTGCAAGTTTGATTAAATTCATTCTGCAGTCTTGGGAAGAGTCGCAGGACGCCATTGGAGTCTTCTGTGACCTTTCCAAGGCATTTGATTGTGTAGATCATAGTACCTTAATTTGTAAACTTAAATTTTATGGCATTAGAGGACATGCATTAGATCTCATTGAGTCATATTTAACACAAAGGAATCAAAAGGTAGCGATAAATGGGGCCATTTCGTCAGAGACAGTGGTGGAGATGGGAGTACCTCAAGGATCTATTTTAGGTCCATTCCTGTTCCTTGTTTATGTAAATGATCTACCATATATGGTAAGCCGAAGATCAGGCATTGTCATGTTCGCCGATGATACCTCGTTACTGTTCAAGGTTAATAGGAAAGATACTGAACTCATTGAACCAAATAACACCCTGTCCATGATATCTGACTGGTTTGCTGCCAATAACTTAGTGTTGAATCCGAAAAAAACGAAATGTATAAAATTCACACTAGCGAACTCAAATGTAAACTTAGCCTCAAATATTAAACTTAATGGTGAAACCATAGAATTTGTAAAGTCAACTGTATTCTTAGGTATTACGTTAGACTCTAAACTGCAGTGGGGTTCCCACATAACTGCGATAGGAAGTAGGTTGAGCTCCGCTGCTTTTGCAGTCAGGAGAATAAGGCAGCTTACCAATGTAGCAACGGCACGGTTAGTTTACTTCGCTTACTTTAACAGTATAATTACTTATGGTCTTATTTTATGGGGATCAGCGGAAGATATTGAGACTGTATTTATTTTACAAAAAAGGGCTGTTAGAGCTATTTATAACCTCGGGTCGCGTGAGTCATTAAGAGAATTTTTCAAGGAAACAGATATTCTAACACTGCCGTCGCTATACGTATTTGAAATAATAATGTATGTTAGGAAGAATTTATACAACTACCCAACAAACACTGATAGGCCCAAGGTTACCAGAAGCGCAGGGAAGCTCAAAACAACTTTTTACAGGCTAGTAAAAGCGAAAAAGTCGTTCTTGGGAAATTGTATAAAATTCTACAATAAAATTCCAAAACACATTACCGAACTTACTGACTCTAAATTCAAATCTGTCGTAAAACGGACACTTATTTCAAAAGCATATTATAAGATAAACGACTACATCATGGATAGGGATATTTGGCAGCGATAAAATCCTGCACTAGAAACCTGTCGTAAAATAAATAGGCTTTCTACTGTAGCAATGTAATTTTAAAATTTTATAATACTCTGATACTGATATGATATATTGTATACTGTTTTGAAAAAATGACACCTCGCCGAGTTTTTTACGCCGGTTCTTCTCGAGGCAGAGGTTTACTTTCCGAACCGGTGGTAGTTTATCGACATTCATAGGTGCATGTAATATGCCTAAATTGAAGAATAAATCACTTTGACTTTGACTTTGACTTTATTGGATATCAATGAAAAATATACGAAGCAAAAAATACATATAACGTTCATTAAGCTTATCGTTACTACGTTTCGAATACCAAGAAGAAGTATAGGCCATCTGGTTATTTAATTATGTTTTTCTACTCCAGCACTGTAATTTGACAATTAAAAGGCTAACATCAATATTAAAAATATACACTTTTCGTGATTCCACTTAAATCTATGATCTATGAATTACATTATAATGCTCCGACGGATATTATAATAAATTATAAGCCAACTGGTATTTTTTTTAATTTGCGTTAAAGTGGCCAGCGCCTACAGACCATGTGCCAGCGCGAAAGTGTTTTATTTAAATTTATGTTTCAATGACCGCATCCATGACAAAAGTTTATGTAAATGAACTTATTATTACTGTAACTGCCATATTTACAATAAAGACTCGTTTATTATTACGTAAATTACAGATATGAAATAAGAATATTATTTTTCCAAAAGATTTTTATGTTTGAAAAATACATCTACTTAAACAGTATTGTTGTCTATGGTAATAAAAAAACATAAAGCGCGGGAATTGAATTATTTTCAATTGTCAGTTAGGTTCATTGGTAACGCAATTTATTTAACTTTTGAGGTTGTAACTGAATTTGATCCATCTCCAATGCCAACCGCTCCGGACTTTCTACAAAATGAAATAAATATGTCCCAGATCTTAAAACAAAACAACGCGCCAATAGTCATAACAAAAAACACCATTCAAAGCCTTCATATTCATTACCATAAATAAAATGTTTGTTTTTACATGTCTGTATTTTTATTTATTTATAACTAAAAGTATAAGTTGTTTCTAGCTGTCGTAGAAAAAGTACTGTATGCAACGTTATATAATTAGGTCTTAAAATTCTCGAGTCTTTATTAACAAAACTCGCTAAAGCTCGTTTTGTTACAGCGACTCTCGAATTTTAAGAACCCATATTATATAACTGTTGCATAAAATACTATTATACATTAATTGCAAGCGCATTAAGACATTTTAAAAATAACTATGTGGTTTTAAACTGATTCAGGCTACACAATACACGAATCCTCAGAATAATATAGGGGTGGCTACGCGTTGGAGTCGCATATATACGCTACGCTACGGTGTTTGCTCCATCAGGTAGGCCGTATGCTTGTTTGTCACCGTCGTTGTATGAAAAACGTTTCGCGTCCGCTGCGGTTGTATACTTTTTTTTTATTAACTGGTAACGAGGAACTTGACGAAGGTACTATTTTTGCAACAATGGGCCAATGGTGTCATTAATTTTGACGTACGAAACAATAGTATTTTAACCCAACACACCTGTTAATGAAAAATGATTTTACAAACCCCATGATTCAGCTTAAGTCCAGCTCACGTCATGTATGATGAAGGTAAAATGCAAAAATAGGGTAAGTTATTCAGGGAGCAAGTCAAAATGCAATCTACTTTGGGACGTAGGTAAAGTACGCCTGAAATCTCGGAAATTGAACAACTATATCGAAAAATATACGCTAAAGGTTTCTGCGCTGCTTTTAAAGTATGGAGGTAGACTGAAAAGAGTTCAACTGCAAAAGTGCTGGGGATGTATCATTTTGGAGATCGGCAACTGTACTTAATTTATTTTATTTTATTTTATTAAATTATATTTAATTTTATTTAACTACTTACTAATCACCACCATTGGTCATTGAGGCACTCTTTGGGGGAGGCATATGTCGAGAAGTGCACGTATATTATTAAACGCACTATGTAGGTAATAGAAGGTAGTTTCTTGCTTGCAATTTTTAACAGGATTTACTCGTATAGTTTCGGATGTACAGTCAGATACTTTAATCGTTGAGCCATTTAGGTATCAACTAATTTTGGTATTTCTGTGTCTGTACCTGCTGTTCAAGAGCTTTTTTTTTAAATTAGAGTCCTGCCTCACCGGGACGCTATGGCGACGTATCCCATACAAACAGGGTGGTAGGGTAATGAGTTTCATAAATACTGAAAATAGGAAAGGAGAAAGAATATCACCTTGCGACACTCCGGTGGTCAGTTCACACTAATCAGACAACGCGCGGTTGGCACGAACTGCTCAGACACGATAGAAAAGATAGGAAGAGAACCCCCCGTCGCCTTTGAAGAGACCCGCAAATGGGTAAGCGTCGCAAGAACTTGATCGTGGTCTACAACATTGAAAGCATTTGAAAAATCTATGAGCACTAACACCGTAACAGAGAATTTCAGACCAAGTCTAAGGTCCTCTGTCCATTCAGAAGTGCGTTGGTAGTGCTGTATCAAGATAGATCGGAAGCCAGACTGGTAAGATAAAAATAGATTGTTTAGTAAACGAAGTTAGAGATCTGTTTATGAGCAAGAATCAAGAATTTTGGAAAGAAATAGGAGAATTGATACGGGCCGAAAATGATTGAGGGAACTATACATTTTAGAATGTGGGATGACAAAGGCCTTACACGAGGGAAATTTCAAAGTAAGGAAGCATTAATCAGATGAGTTGTTATAACAGGTAATATACAGTCAAGAATACATTTTTATAAACTAGACTGGTATACTGACACGCTCTTCTTCGATTTGTTACGAATATGATGAAAGTTACACCTGAGTCAATAACTACGGCAACTGCTGACGTAGAATTGTTTTTTTATCAAACCGGCTAATTACAAATTAGATACGTTAAATCCACGTGTAGATATAGCAATTTTTTTGTTTCTGCGGTCCAATTTGTCTCAACAACAGGATCTATGTAATCTGAAACATGGAATATGAGTACGTGTATCAAACACGGTATTCTTTGTGTTTATGTTGCATGTGTCTATGCTACGTTGCTTTATGCTGTATTCTATATGTGTATGTAGGTACACACACACATATCACAATAATGTCGGGTTCACATATTTTTGATCACTTCGTCCATGTAAAGGCCTATACGCTACAATGAACGAAATGTTAGTTGCAGTCAGTTTTAGTTGTCGATTTAAATTATCCATAGTCAGAACGACATCCGCGCTCGCTGCTCGAATACTGTAAATATTAATCAAAGTTTTATTTTCTCATGCGTAGCCCTAATAAATCTTGGTCTATCTACAAAAGTGTGGCACAACCGACATCTGCATGCGGTATCGTAAATTATAGATTTTTATGGCATTTTTCCGTTGCTTTTGCTATTGACCTAAGAATATCGTTGTCATAAGAATGGGACTGTAATTCTTAAGGAAATTACTACGATATTTGCAATTATTATAGCACATACATACATATTAATCCCTATCCTCCATGCTTTCGTTCCTCAAAGATAAGTCTTAAAATAAGCTACACGACCCAAGAATACAAGTTTTTTTAACGAACAAAAAATACTGTCAACTGTTGTAAGTAAAAACCAACAAAAAAAATAGTTTGCTCCAAAATTTCTCACGGAAACGACTTGAAACTGTGTCCAAATGAAGCGCTCGGTCGGCCCCGATATTATCGACGTTAGCGAGTTTGCCATGCGGGCCGATACTCTGCATTTCGCCAGATGCCTTCCTACACCTCCTATCACTCGATTGTAACATTTTAAAAACAACTTTATTCCCTGAGCTTAAAGCGTACTGTAAAATAACGCGGGTAGTTGATACGAGGTTGGGGAAGTGATGTGTCGATTTTCCGACCGATTACCCCCGACGGACGGTGATGAAAAATTGCCGTCGCTGGCGAAGCACGTCCACGGACATGTTCTTGTGGTGAACCGTTTATTGATTTTCATTATAATGCGTTTAGAATAATGGATTTAGTTAATAGTTTAAGGTTAGGGTTGTGGGTGGATGACGATTGCCTTTAGTCAATAACATTTATGATACGTGCCTGAACCGCACATAGTGCAAGTATTATGTTATTTTAATCTAATCAATTTAACATTCACTAGTCTATCATCTATGTAGTTAGACGAAACATTAATAATAAGTAGCTTCAAAAATATTCTGGTCCGACGAAACTCAAACTAGACTGCTTCGACTGTAGGTACCTACTCATCAGAGCGAATAACAAAGATAATATGTTAGAAGGTACGAGAACACCGTACCAGAATTCTGGGCCGCAATTCTAGTCGTCTCGTCTTACTGAACTGAAGGGAACATCCCTAGGATATCGCGTTGCGCCGTTGTCTGATATCTCTGTAATTCTAATTTTAAAAGACATGAACTTTGGTATGTCCTTATGCTGGGGCCTCATGTAGCGAATACAACGTCGAAGTCAAAGTCGTACCGTTTAATTACGAGAAGTTAAAACCAATTTTATAACGAAATACCTGAAACTATTAAACTATGTACCTCTAATATTCAAATAAGGCAATAAAACTTGGTCCACAATTAGCTAAAAGTTGTGTTGGTAAAGAAACTTTCTACGTTCAATACCATGTATCCGGACCGTACTTCCATTATGCTCTGTTTAAAGTTGTTATACACGGTTGGGTACATCCGCGGAAACAGTTTCACCTCGGGTGTCAATTTTTTACGCCACTTCGTCTGAACTTTCTACCCCGGATTAGTTTCTACTTAGAAAAGCTAATTTAAACAAACAATCGCCTACACCTACTTGAAAAGCTTCTTATTCTTAAGTGTTTTGTCTTTGCGACGTGAAGGGGCACCTATCTAAGGGGCTTTGTAAAACAAGTCTTTAGATTTTTTTCGATCCTCAAGAGTCCATATTTTCATTAGCTGTTATTTTCTCTGATTACAAACATCATATTAAATGTACTATTAACGGTTAATGAGCATTTCAAAAATAGTTTGTACCAATTAAGGCAGGCTTTTGATTTTCCTATTGTGATAACAACTTTCTTAGTAATTTCTAATACAATGTTGAGAATTTTTTGCGAATAAAAAAAATACAAGTATGTATAACGGAAGGTTAATTATTACAAATAGTTATAAAATCAAATAAAATATCTAAAGGTTAAGAAATACAAGATTTAAAATCGTACTTAATTGGTACGACCAAACTATTCCTAGAAATGTTCAGTTATGCCCTAGAGAGGTCTCGTTATATTACTTGTAAATATTTCGTTCACACATCATTTTTGTTAATATGGACTCTATACATATCAATTTCCTTTCGTTTGTATATCCAGATAGATTGAGTCACGGGGAAGGAAGGACAGAGGATAGTTTTTATCCCGGGGGATGACCCCAAGGGGGTGAAATGGGGGGTGAAAGTTTGTATGAAGCTACGATATAAATGAGTTCCACGCGGACGGAGTCGCGGGTAGAACCTAGGTTTCTTATAAATAAGCTAGGATCAATCTTTATATACTCAGAACAGGGTCGACGTTGATAGATCATGAGAAGGATCAGTGCAAAGACTCAGTAGTAATTGTGTGATTGATAACATTACTGTTATTACGTTTTTCATGATTACACTAATGTTGGGAAAGATTGTTATAAAGAACGAATACCTACAGCAGAAAATTTAAGACTTACGTAAGGTTACGCTTACGCGTAACCGATGACTGCGTTTTGGACAATGAATTACATATAATAGTTAGGATTACAGAAAAAAATTGCGGTCTATATACACGATGTACAGTCAGCATCATAAACATGTATACACTTTTCGACCTTATCTCCAAGCAATAAGGTCCTAGAATGTATACATGTTTATGATGCTGACTGTACCTACGGCTGTGCCATATTCCAACCAATCTCGAAAATACAAATCTGCCGAAAGAATTATTATAACCTTCAACTTCATGAACACATTTTAATGTTTCTAACTTCCATTTCGTTCCTCGTTTCGTAGAAAACCCTAGAAACTTGGCGCTATATCAAGTTCATATTCAGCTACTATATTGTCTTCTTTTGCTTAGCTTTTTATTATGCGCTACACGTCACCTTCGCCCAATTTCATTTACCTCTCAAATTTATACTGCCGACACTCGCTTTTACCTGCAAAATCTGGCTTATTGTTTTCAGAAGAGGTTTTATCCTTACGGAAATCACATTACGCATACGACCTTTTTCTTTGTCAGTCTAAAAATCTGGACGTAATTTCGTAACGGGCGAATCAAAATCGTGAAACGTTGTATTTATGAGCCCTAAATCCAGATCAAATTGGCCTGAATGCGGCCCCGAGTTATTTTGAACCTTGATTTAGCGTGTTTTATAAGTAGCCTATAAGCAGATTAGGGTATTTAAGAGATGGGTAAAGAGTTTTGCGCACCATCATAAGGTGGCGTTGGATGTAACGATGGAGATGGAATGCGACATTGTATCCGATATACGGTATTTTACGCTCTACTAAGAAACACCGCGCACTATTCTTCATATACTCGTAATATTTTTTCTTATCCCCGTTTAGGTTTGTTTGTTCATCTGTTTGTCATTCACTATGTTATTTCAGTCCACCTTTAGCTTTATTCTCATCGCCTTCCTTTCTAACCCCACCTTTGCCTCTTCTTTTATGTCCAAAGCTGCGGGATCTGCAAAATTCGGCATTTAGAGGGCTTTCAAATCGCATCCTCTTTTTCCTTAATCTTTTAAATTAACCAGTCCTGTCCTTACCTCTTCTCGATCTTCCTTTCTCTGTGGCTTAGACTGCTGCAGGTGTGTTACCTGGCACTCCACGGGTCGCCTCTCTCATCTTATCTTTTAGCCTCTTAAACTAACCGACCCTGTCCATGCTTATTCCCAACGAGTCAAAACAGCAAGATCAAACCCCTCACAGAAAAAGACATATACTTGTTTCTTGAACCAAGAAATCCATTACGGTAAGATGTCAAAGCGAAACTATTTTGAGCCAAGAGATTTTCCTCTTGGTTCGAGAGAATCATCTTGATTGAAGGTGAGGTCCGTCTCATTCAAGATAAAGGCGGTATTCCTAATAAATATCTTGATTTAAGTATTTATTTTCCAGTGCTTCCTCATCTCCTTACAACTTCAAAACTGACTGACCCTGTCTTACCAGTGTCTTCCTGATCAATGTACGTGTACAATACGCGACACATAAGTTTGCGTCTGTGAAGTTAACCTCGAGTCGCCTCCCGCACACCCTTCGAAAACCTCTGACACCTTCGCGACGCTACTAGTAGCTAACTTCAGGGACGCAAACTTATACTTATATGGTGCATATTGTAGATATCTGTGCCTGTCTCCCGGGACCCTGCAAATGCATAATCTCCGGTCAGGTTTAATTGCCGCGGCGCGCGCCGGTCACATCTGCGGCCGCTCGTTTTTTACCCATTGGTATTTCCGCCCATACCACGCGTTGGGCCATTCAAATTGCAAAACAAAATGCTTTTTTTGCAAGTCGTTACGGATTTAGCTTTATTATATTTTTATTTATTATATAATGGAAGGCGTTTTAAAGAAACCTTGGTCAATTTGTGATTGTTCATTAACCAGTTAATGTGATATTGACGGCATGACAAGGTCTGTTTTAATCTGTCGAAGTATCCAGGGCGACCCATCGTTTGGAATTGTATCTACTACCTAAGAATACCATTGTACCTGTCTAATGTAATTCAGGTTTTTTGGGACCATACTTCTTTAGAATGAAGAATGAAATCTTTCCAATCTTATTTTCATTACTCGTTTGCTTTAGAATTTTAAACAAATTTTATTTTATTAAAGTAATCATTTGTTGTAGAATTATTTTCTTGCTTTAATGTCATTAAATAACTTTTTTAATCTCTTTACAAGGTGCCTACTCTATTTGATCAAGAACGCTTTCATTAGAGGGATGACAAAGGGTCGCTATGACAACCCCCGACTTGAACTCTTTCAAGATTGATGTTCTGGACACCGGCGGAGGGTAGATATGAAAAATTTGCATACAGATCTATGGTGGAACGCAATCAGCTTGGCCTCTTGTCATTATACAGTCATTCGATTATGAACCTTACGTGAAATAGATTTTAGGCGTTTTCGCCGTGTTCTTGTAATACAAAAATGGACTCAAAGACTAATAATATAGACGGGCGGGTCCTCCCATAATGAAAACCTGTCCTGACTTTGGACGTTTTTGACAATCTGTTACCCTTTAAACCGATTTGAGAATGTTAATTTAAAGGGTAATTTTAGAAATTAATTAGGGTTACGTGTAAACCGTCCTTTGACATGTTTATATTAATCTTCAAAGCGCTTTTATGAGTAATTGAATAAGTAAATTTATGGCAAAAATAGTAAGATCAATGTGAAATTTGCGCATCAACCGTTTAAGTATGAAGTTAAAATTTGAAATACTTACGCAAAAACAATTTTCGCTCTGCTCGTCCACGCGCTCTTAATTGGAAGTGGATTCGCACATTACATAACACTATTACTTACCTACTACCGAACTCTCAACCGATTGTGTATATACAGTAAGTAAACACGAGTTACACTTTCAAACACCGAACTAGTGATGTACCTACCATCGACGTATCGACGACAGAGCGTCGACACTCATCGACTATTCATCGTCGATTCAACGTCGGCTCATGAATATTGATGGGACTTTCGCGGGCATCACGTAATCCGTCCGCGAACTCGCGAGCTGATTGGGTTCTACAAGCCCTTTTCGAATTACGCAAAACTCGTATTTTACTAATGAATCAATCTTGAAACCGACCGTATTGTAAGTTAAATAAAGTAACAATTTAAAGGCAACGCAGAAACAAGATAAGATATTGAAAATTTTGAGGCCAAATATACGTTGTATGGTATGACTTGTATGTGCTCAGAAATTCTTCTTGCGACTCCGTTGTAGATTTTTTTACACATATTATGTGCCTACTTGCTACAAAGTTAGTTTGCCACTAGGCAAAAGTCTAATAGTGACATTTCAGTTAACCATCTTTCTGTATTGATCTCACGTTATGTGCATTAATAGACTCCTGAATTGTACAGCCTGTATATCTCACACGGGCGTATATTTTAACCAGCTAGTTTTCGACCGTACAAATGAGAAGGTAAGTTAAAGAAATTGGTAAGTAATCAACTTCGAAAGTCGCTATAACTAAGTAATTGTGCATACGAGATCACAATATTCACAATAACGTCAACGTCAAGTACAATCTGAACATACCAGAACAGGTAAACGTTACAAGGTCCTGAAATACCAAATGTATTAAGGCCGAACGTATCATGATATTTTTATAATGCACATACATTACATTTGCGTGCCTATCCACTCCGACGCATTTTGTCAGATACTTAAGTTTATTCAGCCGTCAAATTGATCTCAATGACGCTACATGCATGTTATGTATTCGAATGAACGAGAGTTGATAGTTTATAAAAATTCCGTAGGTACATTTGATCTAAAGGATTTTAAGGATTTCTGGATGCCTATGACTTTATGAACACGCAAGTATAAGCTTTTTTATGAAACAGATATATATAATTTAAGAAAATGGCACTCCACTATCTATATATATAATACGCGAGCCCGATTTTTGTACATGTCATCAGATCTACAGTTATGGTCCGATTTTGATAATTGTACATGTCATCAGATCTACAGTTATGGTCCGATTTTGATAATTGTACATGTCATCAGATCTACAGTTATGGTCCGATTTTGATAAATGATATGTCGTTCGATTCGTCTCATGCTGGAGATTTGCAATAAGGTCTCCGATTTTTAATCTTTTATTGAAAAAGTACTAAAATTTTAATTTAAAGAATCTACCGTGCGCTGACCACGTGACCTTGGCTGTGTGACGTCACGTGACGTACCTAACTCCTGTTTTGACTTGAGATGACAATGTAAAATAAATAAACAAGAATTGAACTCAAACCTGTAGTAAGTTCTTCAGCATAAGAAATTATAAATGTTGAGTCGGCCACATATGGATACAACACTAAGAAAATTAAGTAAATAGAAAATAAACGATCTTTTACAATGTTTACAAAAACTGACAGACGTATTGAGTCAACTGTGGATTAATTTTTTTAGTGACATAGAGTTGTCAATATTATTTGCCATGTTTATATTTATTTCAAAAAGTTTATATACTAACTTATTTTCCCATATTCGAGATGTTGGGAGAAGAATGAGGTTTAAACCCATTAATTGTCGTGGACCCCATATAGGCTTTATTTACCTTACTTAGCACAATGCCGTAGGCACCGATAGGCTTCAAATTTGAAGTAAAGATGTAGAAAACGAACCTCGATTAAGTACTAAAATTTCTTTACGGATACCGGGGACTCCCATTGGCAACTTTATTCACCTGACTTGAATACCATCCAAATTATTTCAGGTTCAGATAATTATATTTCGATTACAGGTAGGTATAAATTGTAATTTGTCAAACCGATATGACTTAATACTGGAAAACATAAACCAGTATTAAACTATTTAGCGGTATAAATAGTCAAATGCAACTATAACCGGTAAAATATTATTTTAAGCCATTAACGGTCCCCGATACAGTATTCTTTGATCTGTGCTGATACTAATAATAAACAGGTGTAATGTCTGTGAAATGTACGTTTGTATGTTGGGGATAGTCTCAGAAACTATACCCATCGTATTCTAAAAATCCTTTCTTCAGTACCTATGTTATATATGTAGAATGGACCTACGGGATTATGTGCTATAATATTTTATCCCGTCGCTCCGCCTAGGTTCTTTGTATACGCGGCGGAGCCGCGCGGGCAGCTAGTATCATTTATTTAGTAAAACTCTACTTGAAAGATTTAATGTAAATAAATAAATATGATGGGTTAGATTGTAGCTCTGTAAGTTTGTACTCGTATATTAAAAAGGGAATAATCCGAAAAAAAAAACGTGCATATTCTTAAAGATTTTTTAGTAAAAAAGAGTTAAATACAAGCCTACAAGAGTTCTTTGAGGATACCCAAGAAAAATAAATAAAAATAATTATAACAACAAAATTCCAATTATGTACCTATATAATTAAAAACATTTAGTATAGTTTAACATTAGATATAAGAAATTGCTACGCCCTTACATGGTGCCCATGTACTTAGCATTTAAGATTTCTACCACCGTATGTAACCATGGTTTTGAAATAAAAATATATGAGTATGAGTATATTTAGGGAAATCTCCGGAACCGCTTATCCGATTACAAAAATTCTTTCGCCTGCGTGTAGAATGGATTTTCTGGATAATTATAGGCTATTTTTCATCCCGCGGGTTTGCCTGCGTTCTTTGCAATACGCGGGCGAAGCCGCGCGGGCAGCTAGTAGCTAAATAAATGTATTGGTTATCTTCTGTATCAAACTGTATACCCAATCCCTATAGAATCCGACACGCCTCCTTACAAATTGTCTGCAAGGATTGGCCGAATAATTCAAAGAGCATGCCTTCTAAGTGGGGCCCAAACACGACTTAATCCAAAACTACTTGCTACCAGATCACCGTAATGGCAAACTATGGCGTCGCCTCATGAATACCGAAACGAGGTCCGCTCTCGAACCCCATTTGGATGCCACAGCTGCTTTAATTATGAGGAAAGTATTGGGTTATTTTTAATTGGGTTAGGCACCCTTAGCATGACTAAAGCTCGTTCGAAAATTACTAGTACGTGACTTCGCTTAGAATGTAGGGGGGACAAAATTGGATGTGATTAGCCGATTTAGTATTTAATTAGCTTAGAATTTGTCAGCATTGATGACGTCCTGATCGAGTTTCATACACTATCTTCTTGGAGGCGAAATACTCTAAAAAGTTTGGGCATTAATATCGAAGAACTTATGCACATCGCGACAATTGAACCCTATATGATACTTACGAATAAAAAGCCTTACAGAGCAAAAACATTTCAAGTTACACTACCGTCGCTCCGTTATCCCTTGCAGAAGCTGCACAAATCTCTCTCAACACATTGTGAGGAAAAAGTCGATCTGATATAAAGAAAAGAAAGAAGACATTTATTCACTACACAAAAGACACACAGATATCGTAGATTATCTTCACGAACATACTTAATGAACAAGAAAACATTTCGTGCCGTGCGTAGCCAAACGTTAAAAATTTGAGTTTAATCTTGAATATTTTATCAGCTGGTGGCGCACTTCGATATGTAACAGTCTGTGTTCATGTAACCAGATTCCACGTCGTTCCACCGATGCCACCATCACCGCAAAGCCTTCTGTTACGGTTGAGTACAAGTCACGGAATTTGATCCTGTCCCGCTCCCAGATCATACAGATCGTATATTGCAATATTCTACAAGACGTTTACGATGTAATGCGAGCAGCCACTTTCTAAACAACATTCACGACCTCTTCAACAAAATCGGGAACGAAAGTACTCGTGCTCAGATCTCTGGCAACTTCACCCCCTTTTTGACACACATGCATTTACATTCAGTCAGACAAAGCGGAGTCTTTGAATCCCTGCCTCAGTGCTTGAGCCGCGAACACGCGGCGTCCTACTTCCATTCATTGTTAGACACGCTGATGCCCCTGTTTCGGAACTTTTCTGTCGGCTCAGTTCGGCAACACAAACGCGAACCCACTAACTAAAAGGCCCCTTCAAATGTTACTTGTTCCTGTGAATATTATACTTCCACTTCCAACCAGATGTCGAGCTGTCGACACGTTCGCGCTCGTACCATAAAAATATATTGGGAATGTCTTTTTTACCAATAACAATATTCAAGTTGTTTGTTTCGACTATTACAGCGGAAACTTTGTTGTTTCCGCTGCAAACATGCAAAATCGTGCAGAAAGTTACGCTATTATGTTCCGTTCCACAGCGGAACTACTTGTATTCGATATAAATCAAGCGATACTTCGTGTATTCTACCGGCCAGCTGCTACATTTGAGTTACTTTGTGTATCTAGATCTCGTTACGGGGTATCTTGTATGTCATGCCGATCTGATAGCAGACCTGAATCGTTACATAAAATTAGTTTCTGTATCGGCTGAGGCCACTCATTTGGCAAGTAGATAGATATCTACGCCAAATGTTATCTGGAACGTCGGCTTAGTTTATTTCTGTATTTTGCCTTCGTATAATTTGTTAATAATATTGTTTACCCTTAAGCTGATAGAGTCAACTAAGCATGACGTTCCAATGGAATAAAAAATAAGTAGGTATTTAGGTACTCATAAGCCACGAGCGCGGTCGAACAATAAACTTTTAATGTAAAATACAATAAACACACATTCCAGTTTACTTTAAAGAACTGGACTGAATGTGTAAACCCATTGGGCCATAGTTATACAAATTGTTATGTAAAAGAATCACACTAATTACATAATGGCCACTAAATCGCGGGACCGGTGTTGAATAGCCCACCGCCTCGTGACTCGACCTCCATTCCCACCAGACGGGTCTAACTTGTATGGTAATTTACATTTTTTACTCTTTCCCTCGCTTGTTGGTTAGCAGATTATTGTTGTTTATTCTGAAAAGTTGTTTATGCATTATCGTTATGTTTTGAAAGTTCGATAGACGAACCACAGACTGACCGTTTGAGTGATCTTCGATTATTTTCGTTCGAAATTTAATCCGTCTGGATTCAATGTCGTCGACGAATTCCCATCTCTTGGGGATAATATAATGTTTATATTGTCTGCACTGAGCCGCAATGAATGAAAGTTATTTATTTTCTTGAAAGTTTTAATCCATCTTAGCCGTTGAATGACTCCAGTATAGCACCAAGTACGAATTAAGTTTTTTATCGTATGATGAATGAGATTTTGTAGTTGAGTGTTTGTTGTGTCTATGTGTGATTATATTAAACATATAAACTCGTAGTTGCGGGCCACTGACCTTCTTGTCACGTGATGTATGTTACTCGTAGTATCTATTTATTTATCTAGTTTACAATTTATTGCAAAGAACTAAATTAATTCCACAAGGCATTCTCTCTCTACCAGTCAACCATACGCGTTAGCAAATTGCTGTAGGGGAATTTGCTGACGCGCATGTGACTGTTAAACATAAGTACTGAATTTACCATTTTAAGCTGCTTTTCCGTCGCTGTCTCTGTTGAGCAGAGTGCGCGGACAGTTCTAACACCATCCTGAGTATGTTTGCTGAGCGACTGGACTGCCCTATTACAAAACACTGGGTAAAGATAAAGATCATCACTGGGCAAACAAAGTAATGATCTTTACCCAGTGTCGCCAAATATGTGATATCAATTATTTATTTCAAATCTTTTATTATTATTATTCTAGGATTATGTATAGTCAATTGTTATTTAATGTAAAAATATGGGCTTGTGTCTGAAATAAATCAATTTTATTTGATTTATTTAATTTATACACAGGTAAATGATTTGTTTCAATCAGATAAGTGGTTCCGGAGACCCCATACTTTATTACGTAGAACCTCATAGACTTTGCCTCTTTATAATATTATTAAAGATTACTACATCTAACATGTTTGATACAGCTTCCCAGCCCGGTATAGAAGCCTGTTTATCCTCTCCAGCCCGCTTTCCACGCTTCGTGTGGACATAGCTCTCTAGCGCGCAACCTGATTCCGCACCGCGTTTTGTGCGCGAGAAACACTTAGATGATTTTGTGTGGACCATTTAAAAACTCGGTTGGAACTTCGTATAGGTATAAGCCTGAATACTAAAAACCATTAAAAACACTACTAATAAAACACAGTTAAACTCACGTATTAAATGTCACTACAGGCGACATGTTTCGAACATAGCTCCCTAGCGCGCAACCTGATTCCGCACCGCGCTTTGTGCGCGAGAAATACTTAGATGAACTATGAACTCAAAAGAAAAACGGCTGTTTTAACTTTGGATGCGTAGACTGACGAAAGTGACGAATCCAGGAACATAAAAACTAGTTTGATGTATTCACAAGGTACTTAAATACAAAATACAGTGTGTAGTGGCCTCCTTTTTAAAATATATATCATTAAATTTAAATAATCACAATTATTAACCAGTGGCGCTAGTGAACACGTTAACGCCCTCCTAAGAGTCTTACCAAAAATTTGGCTTTGTATAGCCCTTAACTTTGACAATGTCCACAGGAAATTAGGCTTTGTATAGTGTTTAACTTTGACAATGTCCACAGGAAATTAGGCTTTGTATAGTGTTTAACTTTGACAATGTCCACAGGAAATTAGGCTTTGTATAGTGTTTAACTTTGACAATGTCCACAGGAAATTAGGCTTTGTATAGTGTTTAACTTTGACAATGTCCACAGGAAATTAGGCTTTGTATAGTGTTTAACTTTGACAATGTCCACAGGAAATTAGGCTTTGTATAGTGTTTAACTTTGACAATGTCCACAGGAAATTAGGCTTTGTATAGTGTTTAACTTTGACAATGTCCACAGGAAATTAGGCTTTGTATAGTGTTTAACTTTGACAATGTCCACAGGAAATTAGGCTTTGTATAGTGTTTAACTTTGACAATGTCCACAGGAAAGACGCGAACCTAAATCTGTGTATTTGTCAATTCATATACCTAAAGTCGCCGTCAATGGAACTTGCTAACTATGTAAACAAACAATGTTTAGAATTGACATTTAAAACGTCAATTCCAATACATTGTTTGTTTACATAGTTAGCAAGTTCCATTGACGGCGACTTTAACACTTTGACGTAATTACGGCAAAACAGTAATCTCCAAATTCAAACCTATCACAGCTAGTAGATAAGATATTAACTTCAGTGAGTAAAAAAATACGTTACTAATTTCTGTTAGCAAAATATATTCGTTTTGTTACCCGCCCCTTGCTCCTGAGTCACGGTTGGTCGTTGACCACACATATCACAAGATCTAACGTACCATATTATTGTATATGACGCGTGAGTTAGCCCACGATTATAACCCTTGACCTCATAGCGTGAGTATGTTCCAATCTACAAAAAAACACGGTACTTTTATAGGTGTTATTCAAATTTTATTCAAAATCCCCGCATACGTACCTACTAAGCTGAACTGACTTACGATTATTCCCGTCTCGATTGCGACACGTATAGATGGAGCAAGAATGTTTCGAATATTTTCATTTCAATTATGTATGTCGCAAGAGTGTTTAACGTTACAGCTGCCACATTCTTCTGAGTATTTTTAGAAACAAATAAATACTGTTTTTACAAAATACAAATTGTGTTGTTAGAATAATAAAATACACAGCCGAGCCTAAAGGTACAAATTGAAACCCGACCGCATACAGCAGCCTCAGGCGACGCGACATGTCGCAGAGACACTACTGGTTTCTATGTATTTCTATGATGGCGGCGTGTCGCTACTCGCTAGCTACGAAAGGTATTTCATAGAAATATATATAAACCAGCCGTGTCGCCGCGACACATCGTCTGCTGCTGCGGGGCTAGCGCAACTGACGCCGCACCGCGAAGCGAGTCGAGAAAGCTCAACCCCCTTTTTCTAATTTGTACGGTGCGAGTGAGATAGGGGACGCTTAGTCGCGCGAGAAGCGACTGAGCAGCAAGTTGTGCTAGACGTGCAGGTGTCTGTTTGTGGCCTCAGTCGTCACTTTGGTTGAGGGTAAGTATTAGAGTAGGTATATATATTATTGTTTGGGTCAATCAACTATATCTTGTTATTCTGTACCCTTAGAAAGCAGGCAACATCCCGCAGTATCTTAGAAAGTGTTACATGGTCTTTTACTAGTCGTAGAAGACGCCCCAAAATTAAGGGGTTAAAGTGACAACAAAGCCCATACAATTGGAGGATTTAATCACGTTGTTAAAAGCTGACGCATGAGACGTCACCATGGCAACTACAAAGGTGATTCACTCATTTAGCATTGAGATTCAGCACGATATAGGTACATGAATTCAAATAGCTGATATGGAAATGAGCTTATTAGATTCAGCTCATTTATCAAAGCGGAGCATATACAGATTGGGACGTCCGTACGATAGTAGGTAGGTACTATCAGAATGTCTGGCCGGTGCGGTGACGGTGACGCATTGTTTGTTTGTTTACTGTCCACATAGTCGACGGAGGCAGATTGTTAACTTATGACTTCAGCCCTCGAGTTCGTACGTGTAAACTATAGTATCAATTTTCATTCCTTTGGGGGAAAAGTAGCCTGTTTTAATCCAGAGTTTAATATTCTTGCGTGATTGAGTAACAATACAATATTAGCAGGATTATACATTCCCCTAAAACAGAGAAAATGCTTATTTAGTTCTAAACCTGAGCATAGTTAATTCAATTTTAAAATAAACGGGATAATATCAATGCCGGCACAACTCGTCGAATGTCGGAAGAACTTAACCTGCGATTAAACCTCAAAACGGTATGGTTGATTAAACCTCAAAACTGTAAAGTCTATTCTTATTTGGTCAAATTGACACTAAATTGTTTAACGCCAACCTCCAGTAGGTCACGGGGTGTGAATTACTATCGTCTGGTTGAGGTCATGTTAATGACGTGTATATTAATTGCGCGGATTTACTGCCCTTGTAAATTAATTATATTAATATTAGTCTAACATTAACTTGACTTGTTTTGTTTGTTAACTGTATACGTGGTACGTGGTGGTACCTATGTATTCATTAGGCATTTGGTTGCGACCATATAAATACTGGCAAACGTTATATAGGTATACCTATAAGTATTGTAAACCCCGATTTTATAAAAAATCCTGAAGACATTATGTCGGTAAGTAATGCCAAAAAATTCTGACATTTGGTCAAACTGATCTCTATTTATAAAACTCATTATAAAGTGGTTTGAATACTTCGAAGTTTTCGATCATTAGCTATCCGTGTCGGTGTTTATATTATAGCATACTTTCTAAGTATCCGCCCATTTCTTTTAGAAAGTAGAAGGACATCAACATCTAGTATTCTTACTAACAAAGCTAAATGATAATGTTTTCGAATATTTACAAAATGCATTAGACCTATAGTTTATGGAGAAGTGCGTCGTTGCGCGGTGCGGCGTACGCATTGGAACACCCGCAAACAGAAGCATACATATAGCGTGTAAGAGCGATGTTGATATGGACGCGATTTTATCACCCCGGCTTTAGCGATTTATACACGGCGAATTCCTTGCTCACCGCAAATCGCGTGCTTCCTCGCATTTTTGGGGATAATTTTATATGTAATCTACTCTTTGTTACACACTACCATAGTGACAGATCTCCTCCATTTATGTGCTGCTTTCATCGTTGGGATGACCGCTATCATTCACTGTCCTTCGTCGTTCTTTCACCTTCTGTTATACGAGAATTTTCTTGATTATGAGTATTGAAAAAACCCGAGCGAATGAACAAGCTTTTATGCAATATCCTTAAATTCTTTAGTTTTACTCATTTGCCAGGATCTTTTCTTTTCATCTGGCATGTACGAAGGTGTGAGCAGGGCGATTACTTTATGTCGTACAAACGCAATCGTTTAACCAGGATAGTGTCCTCTTAAATGCTATACAATAGCAAAGCCACATCTTTTGTATCATATCTGATCTCCTATTTCTATTGGCCCTTGTAAGACTAACATACATATAATTTTAAAAGACTTCATTTAGGCGACATAACAGTGTGGTTCCGCTGCTCCAGCTCCGATGTAGGGTTCGATAGGTTGCCCCAGAACCGCCGAAGGGTGAATATTCAGCGTTTTTGAGGCGTTTATTTTTCGTCATTGTCGTCGACAGCAAATACTATTAATAGAGACTAATATCAGAGTCCACTTTTGATGAAGACGTAAGCCAATACCGATACTGAGACTTGTTTGAGTTAAGTTTCCGCGGTATGTTTTACCTCTGCTGAAATAACAATGACGTTAGAACCGAGCGGTTCAAATGCTAGGAGATTCGCCTCGAAACACTTTTCGGCCAGAACTCGGCACTCTCCTGCAGCGGCCGCGGCACGCGCACCACAAACCAGCTGAAGTGCACTGTAGTGGCGCGTTCGCAGCTGGAACACCCTCAATTTTATTGTGTAACCAGTCCTCTGACTAAAGTACTCAACCACTTCATCAGTCGTGACGCTGCAACTATAAGTTCTAAAAGAGCTATATTTTACTTCAAACTGGCTGTACCGTGGCCTCCTTGGGGCGCCGTAAAGAGAATTTCTCACTCCCGAGATTAACGAGATATCTCAAACAGGGCCTATGTGCGGTCATGAATTAATTTTACAGGGCCCCTGGATGCGTTGCTTTAAACGGTCAACGTTTTGTGAATCTATTGCATTTTTATTCATGAGCACTCGGATTTTGCTAACTTTAATACGGGCTTTTTTCCAGGGCAAATTATGTGCCTTTGAAAAGTGATTCTAGTTTTAATATCTACGGCGAAAGCCTATTGTTACTTTATCACGTATAAAATATTACGTTACAACTTAATATGAACTATGGTACCTATAGATACAAAGAGTTTATAGCCTGGATTAAGACATATACAGGGTGAATTCTAAGTCGTGAATCGTTGAAGCAAAATGTGAATCTATCCATGATTCTGTGAAACTTTTACTATGGGGCCAACTTTGTAATATGAAAAAAAAATGCTTCATGCATGAACAGCTATTTCGGTTCACGAATTAAAAATGTATGAACAGCTGGTTTTTTTTTTGCATATTACAAAGTTGGTACCATAGTAAAAGTTTCACAGAATCATGGATAGATTCACATTTTGCTTCAACGATTCACGACTTAGAATTCACCCTGTATGCTTTTAATCCGAAAATCATCACTCAAAGCAAAATATGAGCTAAGCTTGAAAGGTAATCAATATGACTGCGTGGTTGATTTTAATGGAAACCAGTTAAAAAGCCAATCGTGTGAAAATTCCTCCTATTTCCATTGTACTTACGTTTCACGTATTACATACATACCAAGGCACAGCTCAGACTTGTCGAGTCCTTTTCATCTCCAACCTGCCCTTTCGCAATGAAAATCCCTATTAACCCCTTAATTATAGATGTTAGTACCTGTGACGCGTTATCGATTGGCAGCGAGGTCGGAGCAAGGTCGACGTCGCCACACGAGACGTCTTGCTCGCAATTTGCTCTATATAATAATCATTGTCTTTGTCTTTCACGAGCTGGCCCCTAATTTACCAACTTGACAATTGTCTCCAAGCCTTATTATGGGGCTAGTTCGATTAGCTGGTATTTATTTATTTATTTGTTTTTCTTATTTTATTTATTTGGAGAACAAAGAGACATACATGTACAGAAGAAAATAATACAGTTATATACTAAGCACATGCATCTAAGTCCTAAACAGTTCCCACTAGGAATTAGATTGGTTATGAATACCTACAAAAAAATAATTCAAGAATATTACAACAATGAATGTACAGTAAGGGAAATGTATTCGCGTACCACCGTATATAGAACCCTGTCGCAATTGACAGGCCGCCGTCACTCAAACGCGACTGATATGTCACCTTATTGCGATAGGGTTCTACGATGGTACGTGAATACATTTCCCTTGCTGTACAGCGCAAAGAAATTAATAGCTAGGTAATACCCGCAGACATGAGGCCGGGCGCTAAAGAAAACTTATTTGGATTGCAATCCAATCATCATCGCCATCATATCGGCCGAAAGCCGTCCACTGCTGGACATACGCCTCCCATAAGGCTATGGTCTCCTATAATTATTACAGCGTCACGCCGTACGCTGCATCACAAATGCGTACTATGGAGATGTACTGTTGTGGTCGACGTGTGAAAGAGACCACAACAGTACATGTCGTAAATCATTGTGACGCAGCGTACGGCGTGACGCTGTAATAATTATGGGAGACCATAGCCAAAAGAGTGCCACAATGACCGGTCATACGCCATTCGCATCGCATCCAGTGGACTCCCGCGCAATCCAATACCTAATCCCAAAAAACTAGGTGTCACATAGAACACTGCGTAAAAACTGCGACCTTGAACTTTCAGTACCTACTTCTACTTCTAGCCCCATGTGTAGCCTGACGTCAATTGATAGTCAGTGGTTGAAATAGAGCGTAATTACGAAAATGAACGCTATATTTGCGGTATGTTATTACTGACTTTCGCAAAATGTTCTATGTCAATTGATATTGCCTTTCAGTTGTGTCCTTCTGGTCGCGAGAGAGAAGATTACTGTTAGTTTAGACTAGACTGAGGTAAGGTCATGGGTCATGGTACTGAAAGTGAGTGGCTTTTTATTGTTCGGCTCTATAGATTCGCGACCAAGTCGTTTTATTATTAAATGTATATTTATTGCACAAAAGAGTAACTTATAGTAGAAAGGAGTGCTTTAAGACATTAAGTCGTGTCTTAAAGCATTCTCTACCAGTCAATATTATAGCGAAGCAGATAATTCGGGACCTCGGCCGAACTGTATTTAGTTTTTAATTTATTACTTCAATAGGTATAAGGACTAGAAGGAGACATAAATTACATAAATCACGTCACATCACATAGATGTACTTAGTCAAAATCTGATGATATATTTTAAAGGATTTCTTCAAATAAATATAATTTCCACAAAGTTGGTTATTTGGTATAGTAACACCTTAGAGCATACAGCACTGGATTAGCCTTATATCGTATTTGCGTACAAAAATGTCTGCCGAATTTTGCGGGGGCGGGGGGGAGCATCTTAATAGGATATTGAAACTCAATTGTATATGGAAAGCTTGAAGTGGTTGAACGTTTATAATATCAAGTGCTTACAGCAACATGCGGGCATTTTTATGATCAGTGTTCTCTTGCGAGGCGATTTTGTTAATGACCATTAATCGATTGTGAAATTATCTTTGTATGATTTTTTGCACATTGTGCAAAGTTTTCTACAGAGGGGTAAGTTACTGAAAGGCTACTCCAGTTATGTATGCTCTAAGATTAACACTCATACGTTTTCGTAAAAGTGAACTATAAAAAAGTTATTTCGGCGCTTAAAACCAAAAACTACATTGCGATAACATTTTCAACAATTTCGTTTGCTGAGCAAATTTTTTCGCAGTTGCACTAGGTTAGGTAGCGTCCTCGTTGCCCCAGGTCCCGTCCCCTGAGTGCACCAAGCTAATATTTATTAAGTCTGCCGTGTGAAGGGTTGCTCGGACTTTTGATTAATATTTACTCCCGCGCACATTGTTGGCCAGATTAATTAAATAAGTCCCGTTGTAATTCTAACGTTTTGTTTATTATTAACTCATTGCTTTATTGAATTATCCCGGTATGTTGTTTCAATAAAATACAATTATAACGAATTGGAACGGTTCCTCGTATTCCTTTACTGAGTAATATATTTCTAGATTTATTCCGTCACCATTAATAATGTCAAGATTTTCCTGTTGTCGAGTTTCACCGTGTCAACACTTGTCCGTATATTTAGATAACTCGTTAAACGTGTCATGTTAAACCTATTTTATCGTGTCCGCCTTAAATATCTGCACACTGTCGCTAGAATTCCCTTGATACTGACGCAGTGACGCGGCTCATGATGTTAAATACGACAGGATGCTAAAATGTGTATAGAAGACGACAGTGTCTGTTAATTTGTCGCCCGTCCGCGCTTTGTCGTCCTCTAGGTTTATTTCATTTTGTCGTTGCAGTCCCAGAGGTGAATGCACGGATTAACACCCAGCGCGCATTAACAAATTTTCCTTAGGATACCTATCTAATGTACTAACAGTGTCAGTTGATCCATTGTGAGCCTTACGGCCGGTGATTATATTACACACGAATAATGTCACGTCTTATGTTACGCCGTTTTATTTTAACATAAAGGTTGAATTTTAAAAGGATTTATATATTGAACTTGACGAAATTGACCTACTTTTAAGATTGCAGGAAAACAGTAATTTGTTATTTTCTTAACGGGCAGTACTTCATACCAGCTTTTCTGCACCGTGTCGTATGGAGGAGTTTATGGTCTCAAATAGAACGCAGTGAATGTGCCGTCGTCGTCTCTTGGATCGTTAGTTAAGTGCTTGCTTGTACTTTAGCTCAAAATGCTTCATTTGACATAATGTTTCATTTTCATTAGACCTAATGCAATTGTTTCTTATTTAAATAGTGAACTTTATAGGATTATTGTAAAACAAACCTAACATAGCCTAACGACTTATTTGATGATATTCAAAGAAAACCCGAAAATTTCTCTGTTTCGAAGAAAAATGCATTAGATCTAGTGAATCATTGGGTCTAATGAAACATTAGGGCAAAAATTAGTACCTAAGGTCAAGTGACAGCACCCCTGTCAAGTGCCAACCCAAGCTAGTGCTCTAGTAGTTCGCTTTATGCACGTCATATGAAATTATCTGTATGTTATTTAACTGTAATTTATTCCGTTTTGTAAGTACATTAGTATTCAAATCCACTTGTACCTACGGCAAACAACAAATCTGAAATTAACAAAAGCAGAGAGTTTGCGGTTATTATCAAAATGAGCAACTACATAATTTGAGCTTCGTTTGCCACATTAATCATTGCACTGACGTGTGTTCTAGGTATATATGTGTCATTAAATGAAACTATGAACCATCAATCGTTTAGCATAATGTAATAATATTTGTGAACTTTAGGTCACTCTCGCTCGAAGCGTGTGTACTGCGAATTTGACATAACGATGTATTTAACGGTTTTACTTCTTGATGCTTAAGAATTTAAACTTCTGTTACCTTCTGGGACCTATATAATACTGTGCCACTGTTCCGAGGTAAATGTGTATACCTAGAGTAGGTACCTTTATATTCTTAGAATATCAGACTAACATAATAACAGGCAAATCCTGCGTTTAATAGCAGGCAGATGTGACTGTCCGTAAATAAGGCACTGTTGTGAAATGCATGTCTCTAACAGTGCCTATTTCTATTAATATTAATTTTGATTTAGGTGCTGAATTGTATAATTTTTAACTTTTACTGTATGAGTCTTGTGTAACTCGAAATATTACATTCATAATAACTTGGTTGCACCAACTCAAAGTGTACTTGCAGTAGCGTCCAGTACCTTGCAATAAAATGACTGCGTCCCACCCAACCCAATTTGTCTCGCTGCTCGCGTGACACTCAACAGAAATTAAACAAAATACTTTGGTGCTACACAGTACACTTCTGTCAGAAATCAATAGATAATGAATGAAATCCACGATTACTGGTAGTTGATGATTTCTAATGGAACTAGTGATTCTGTGTAGGAATGATGGCTGATGGTTGCCGAAACTGATTTTTATGACAATTTCCTGTGTTGCTTCATTGAATAATTTATACACATGCAACGTCCCGGACAGCGGCTAACACATAAAATGGTTGCACTGCAGCAAACAACGCCAAGCCAAAGTGCACATTGCTGTAGCGTGGTTCCTTGCGAGAGAGACCGCCAAGATCGCGCCGCCGCATCCTCTCCCCGGAGACGTACTGCGGCGACCGAACTTTGCATTAACATTTATGACGCTACCAGCTTAGTTTGCCAACGTTTTAGTACGATTATGGTGAGATATATACCAGTATCAAACTAGAGTTAGAGGCCAGTTGTATCAATCTATGCAGCCGCAGAACGCGCTTGTTTTCATTGAGTCATCCGATAACGCCAGAAGAAAAGTTTAACGCTGTCGACCTTCCAATTTACCGGACGCCCCAGTGTTACCAAACCTTAAAGAACAGAAGTAGGTATTACACTGCAGCAGGAAAAACCTGAACATGTTTCCGAACGGTCACGTCTGCCCGTCCAGTGACATCATCCGTATAAACCACACAACTTCAAAAAATAGGTTCATCTTCCAAGTTAATAGGTTATTCCAAATTCTGAAATCATCTGCGCGATCTTGGCATCAAAGCGCTCTAACAGTTCGAAATAGCTCCAGTTTGTCTTGTCCGTACAATTTCATTTCCTATCCGGGTGCTCTCCATTATTCATAGTGACTGTGTAAAGGTGCTATTTTGCCGCACTAACACGCTCTTGTGAGTGTAGCACGAGTCACACTTCAGGTGACACTATTCCGTTGTTTGTGGAGCGGTGGGAATTATTTAAGTATAGTTTGTTCCAGTTAAACTTACTAAAATGCACTTAACGTGAGATTTTACAACTTTTATTGTTGCTAAAGATAACAAAGGGACGTCATAAAACTGACAGAAGTGTTGCACGTGTACTGGAGTTGCTACTGTTTGTTCTATTATAATGCGTAACTGTTTTACAATTACAATCCATCTTGAAGATTACAATGAAACAAGCCGGCAATGGTTGCTTTAAAGTACTTTTCGTAATTTTAACTGGAACAAACTATAGCAAAAATCCGTACTATCCTTGCTAATATTATAAACGTGAAAGTAACTCTGCCTGTCCAGTGTTACCTTTACGCTTAAACCACTAAAGGGCTACGCAATATATAGCTACGTATCGTATTTATACTATCACAAACATTGCAGCATACGACCCTTCTTTGTAGATCCTCCCGGATCTGTGATGGCATCTAACATTCACGTTTCCTTTCGTATCCTTCTATATGTTTTGGTATTTAATTTATTCAGACTTTAAATAGATTAAGTTGAAAATTAAGAATGACAAAAGACAAGTCGCCACCTTCGCTTGTTATTGCAAAGTGAACGGCAAAGGGTAGTCTTTTTGCGAAGATTTTTTAACAAAAAACGAGTTCTCGTTAAAATATATCATGGCCACGCTTTTGAGGCTGTTGTTATTCATATTAAACATTTATAGTCTAGGAACATTGAACATTAATAACATGAAACAAAACAACATAAAATTAGATCACTTTAATCCTTTATCGGTTTGTTTTAACAGGAATTTCAACGGAAATTGCTATCAATTCCTACTAACAGTTAATAAGTTCAGTTATTAGCATTTAATTTTGTTCAGCAACGTTTTCTGAATAGTGATATACTTATACGGTGCTGCCCCGTTTTGGAATTAGGTCATAGTGTCATCCCGCGCTCGGGAGTCCGTGTACTAGTCGAGCGATTGGTCGACTGCGAGATCGGGCAAACTCGTCCAGGGGGGCCAAGCGGGCCCCATGAATGACTGGTAAATATTTGGGGATGCCGTAATGCCGTAATTGGAAACCGGAATTCAAGATTCATCGTCAACGGAATGAGATTCCACAGCTGAGTTGTACCAGAAATGGTATCGATTTTTAAATAACTTAAACGCGTTTCATCCGTTTATTGAAATAATAATTTTTGCTCGTTCTGTACATTGTCCTCGGTAAGCCATTATTATATATTTTTTTAATACACGACGGTAAATAAGACGCATATTATTATGTTCTGATTGACTGTAAAGTCTTAGGTACACTTGCGAATCCAGAAGTCACAAGAGCATTGCCGATGCTGTATTGACATATTTTTGAGGATTTAATACGTCGTCAGCTAGAGATAAATACAGTTCTCTCACTCACAACACAGCGCATTCTCGGGATCTTCCAGGAACAAAACACCGCATATCTACCTACAGATCAAATAATAGTTTATCAGTAACTTACGTATGTAAGAATTCACCAGACACTTTATTAAATAAACTTCGTTCAATTTTCATGCATAATATTTAACTAGCGAACAATGTGTTACTTAGACCCTTCCATAAAGTTGGCAATAATCCCTGTTTACTTTAGCCTATTTCTTTAGTATCTCTTCGCTACATTATATCCACGTTACCCCAGCGAGTTTAGAAGTTTCGAAAGAGAGCGGGTGTGGACTGTCGACTAGTTGGTAGATCGATCTGCCCACGCGTACACTTGGCTTAAATCTTCACATGATCTTAACCTTTCCCTTAGGTACGACGAGACGCTTATAACTCGCCCTCTGCGAAGCGAACATGGACGTTTAATCAAGCAGTTATTGTACTGTTGCTTTTTGATGCAAATATATTAGGAAGAAGGTCAATTTCTGCACTGCAGCGAATAATGTTTGTTAAATGCTTCGACGAACTATTCAACAATTTTGTTTCGATTTATATTGGTGATGGACTGTTCTGAGTGTACAGTATTTTGTTAGTATTCTCAGTTTGGAACAGTGCAATCGAGACGAGTGGATACGGAGATTTTCCTTCAAAGGTATCATCGCGAAGCGTATTTAATAATTTGTCTGAATAGTTTTCTAGGATTTTTTTATTTTTAAAGTGTAAATTATGCAACAGTTACAGTAAAATGGTATCAAAGCGAATTTCACAGCAGTGTCCAGCCGTCATTATTCAATAAATGGAAAATATGATCCAGTATAATTCTTCTTCTTCCTGTCGAGGTTCCTCAAATATTAGATGCCCAGTAGGCAAATTGAAAATGAAAATATTGACACCGAATTCACCATAAAAGAGTTAACGGTAAATGCTGTTTCCTGCATAAGTTTGTGCTAAATGCGTAGTAACAACTGTGGCATTGAATATGAACAGCGAGCGAGACCTCGCCTCTGAACGACTTTTAAAAACTCCCAAATCCAATCTACTCCATCAGTCCGAAAAGTGCTGAATCCTGAAAGAGATGTGAAACAATGGCCGCAATAGTTGTTAGTCTGCGGAAATTACAGGGAGCCCGGGATCGAGGCCCCGGGCGCCCTCGGAAACAACTCGATTTCGGAATTGGTTCGCTCCATAGTTTTGATTGCTCCCTCGTAATGTACGTGTCAACTTTTTATGGCATCGCTGTTGTTTGTTGGGTCTTGAGCGTTAGTTTACATGATGGTTTACGACACAGTGTTACCATAGACAGAATTATATGTACAATTCCGGCGCATTGAATCGTTGGTTGTCTGATTTAGAGTCAGGCGCACGCATCTATGGCAGAAAAAAAACTGAACTTGTATTACAAATATGTACCCATGGCAATACATACGATATGACGATAGAATCGGTTGCTTTACAAGACTTGTTTCCTTGCTAAAGTGGGCTACGGGGATCACTTGAAAACGAGAAATTGTTGATTGAATAGGTAGTAAAAAGAAACTCATATAGTCAATTTCTACGTTTCATAATAAATCAGGCATTCGACTAGTATTGTTCCACGAACTCACAATGAAAAACTATATTTAACAAATGCCACATAAAATCAGGGTTTGAAAACATGCTCCAAAAGAAGTCACCATTGCAATCTATATTGTAATTTTTATCTCGAAATAAAATAAATAAATCTACATCAATGAGCTACCAAAACAAGTTAGACGGTAAGAGATTACTAAGGATATATTAGAAGCTCCACTCCAATGACGGAGAGCTTCAATGAATAGAGTTTGTATATTTTTTACCGTCCGTGTCACAAACAATGCTTTTCATCACATTTGCTAAGATTTTTTAAATCATTTATTCAGCTATTGTGGCTTTGTAATCTTGTATGCATGCGCGTTATGGTGAGCTTTACGAACAAGTGCGATGTAAAATATATCCAACAGCTGATATTTATTTTATTGGCAATGCAACCGAGCCACTTAACAGAAAGCTTTCCTATGTAGCCGCAATTCCATACGGACTAGTTAGGTAGTTTAGTTACCGCTGTTAACGCGATCATACCGTTTTCGTAATGGAACCGGACAGCGATCAGATTAACTATCTGGGTCACTGGGCCAATGAGACCGGCGAATTTTATTCAATTTCACACTCAAACTGTCAATTTCGGCATGGAGATTTACAATTTGCAGCTTTTTCCGTGCGGTGTCAGCGAAGATGAATACCAATTTGGTTTACTGCGAACTTCGTTTCTTGAAGACTAACTGCCATTCATTACTGCCATTATCCTTTGTGGTAATGAATGGCACACTTCTCTATTAGCCTAGTCTGCCTGTCAACCACTTAGTAAAAAAAATGGACGGCTTTAAATTAATTTTAAATAGAACTGAAACGTAAGTTAATTCGACGCAAAAATCCAGTGTATAATGTTCTAACAAGTGTGTCCAAAAAAAACGTGCATATTCGAGTTTATGTCTTATTTAAATAGTAGAGAAAATAATCCAAACTACACTAGATTAACGGAAAAGTTACACTCAGTCTACCAACTGCTCTCAGCAAAACAAATTTTCATTTACGGGAGAGAAACAGTCTGTGTTTGCCATTAGTATTAATAACGCTTGATTTGGCATGCAATCCCTGTCGCTGGCCAGACACAGTGATCTCATACTCACCTGGGTCCTATAGAAGCATTAAGACATGTTGTAATCAACCAGAGGTCCTGCTTGTTTGGTCGAGATAACTTAGATTGTTTTCCTTCCTAGATCTGTTTGTATTCACGTGTATATTGTTTGGTTACAGGTAAGGCGGATGTGCCGATCTTCTGAATCACCGGCTAAGGGTTCTCCGAACAAAGGGCAGGTGAAAGATAATGCTTAGGACATTGAGTCATTTAAAACAAATGGTAGAGATCTATTGTTTGTTGCTTTTAGGAATATCGATGAACAAGAATACTAATTTAAGCTAGTCTTTTAAGTTTCTGCTTTTTAATTTAATTTAAGGTAGGTTAATACAATGTAGTTTACAAAATAATAAAACGGCATCGTTAAACTTATTTGTCCAGATTCTCGACTTATTTATTTTTCGTCTATGGAACTCTCGACAATTTGTCGCTTGATTGGGGAATTAATCATCATCATCAGATCAGCCGAAAGACGTCTACTGCTGGATATAGGCCTCTACCAAAGAGTGTCAATCCAATATGACCACGGTCCTGTGCCACCCGCGCATCCAGCGGGAAATGATCATTATAAGAAATTACATACATACATATAATCACGCCCGTTAAAAAAATCCCTCAGAAATATTTCTCAAAATACATAGTTCGATTTGTAGCAAGGTAAACATACTTATGATGAGGTATGTGTATGCCTTTAACATTTCAGGTATACCTACTCAATACCTTTTCTACCACGTTGTTAAATTATATACCCATTCCTACTTGCAGATATTATTCCAATATCAAGTTCTAAATTCAGGAGATACCGTTATAACAAGTGCTTCCCATAGTCGACATAGATACAAATTATAAGCGATCGCGTCTGACTCCTTCTGGATTCATCCGAGCACACCCACGTCTTATTCAGCCACCGATAATGTCCCATGTGTTTTATTCTTACGTTGGCTTCTCACAATTGCTTCCTTTGGGGATTGTTCAATGACAAAGTATTTCTGCCAAGACAAAAAACCTTTTGATAGAGGAATTCCAGTGTTGAATGTTTATTTCGATCTTTGTTGACATAAAAATATCAGAGCTAAGATAAACTTATTTCGTAAAATCTCCAAAAAGTCGGAATGAAATTTTTATTATAAGGATTAGAGTTAAATAAACTATTTTAAATAAAACGACCTTTAAAGTAACTCCAAAAAAGTCAGACGATCGGTAAATATGCAAAGTAAAGGTCTATGCTCTATCGTACCTAAGATTTACTTTAATAAGGGTGAACGGCCTGGATCGTCAAGAGAAACTTTCCCACCCTTTCAAAATCTCGTACCCGGCCCACGCAATACCCAGTGAATATATTATTATACGCTTAATGAACTCTCGTGTTTTTCGACGAAACGTCTTTGCAAAGGACACGTGAATAAACGCTCCACATGCGGAAAACACCCTCACTATTACAATATTCGCGGAAACATTCTAACTCGCAGCTTGTAATACGGCAAGGACCAATCTCTGGCCGTCCAGCCCCCCTATTCTGTAACTTGTTTTAAGCTCACCTCAACGCTCACCCACAAATATACCTTGACGACGCGATTCGTAAGTAACTAAGCGTAGGCAGAGGTCTAGTTTCGTTAGGTTAATGCCCGGTTCACATTATTCCAGTAGCGTTCCAGTCCAGCAATCCAATCCAGTGCTGGAATGCTACTGGAATAATGTGAACCGGCACTGGAATGCACTGGAATGTACCCATTCCAGTGAGCATTCCAGTCCAGTGACTGGAGAGACCGTCAACTTTTCATTCCAGCTCACCCAATCCAGCGCCACTGGAATAGTGTAGACAGCCATTCCAGTTGCAATCCAGTACTAGATTGAACGTTTTACAGTGAATACGAAATAGTTGTTTTGGGGACAAGTTCCAAATTTAATAATGAAATTGAATGAGGATCAAACTCTTCATTTTGTCTCTTTATACAGAGAACATGCATGTCTTTGGGACATCACGTCTGTATTCCGCCAGCTGTCCCAAAAGCATTGTTGAGGCTCCTTTTAAGTTTCTTTCGCTTATCCAATTTCTCATCCAAACCCGATTGCTTCGTTTTAGTTCATCTAATAAATCACTCACTTCTTGTAACAGTAGTAAATGAGCAGTTTTTAAACAATTTTTGAGTTTCTTTCTAGAAATCATTGTCACCGATGTGTTACCAATCCAGCTACTCTTAAAAGACTGGAATAATGTAAACGATATGCTACAGTCCAGCACTGGACTGGATTAGCCCGTTGGATCACTGGACTGGAATAATGTGAACCGGGCATTATGCCAAAAAGATATTTGTACATAGTATGAAACGTGTGCCTTTAAATACTTAAGTAAAGGTGCTCTTGAATAGTAACGGTACTGTTGACGGGCAATAATTGCTCAAAATATTGCCCGTGTAATAGCACCTTAATAAGGGTTAAACGTTAAACGTGACAAATAAACTTAACTTAGTAGTTTGATTTTTTCACAGCTTCAAGGGACCTGAGTATATATGGTTTTAATTTCAATCAACTCGATACCTCCACGCGTTCCCGAGATAAAGGGTCTTGACAGACAGACAGACATACGGACAACAAAGTGATCCTATAAAGTTTCCGTTTTTTATTTTTGTACGGAACCTTAAAAACGATCGATGGACGTTTTGAATAGCAATTTTTTTGGACAGGGTGTAGATACTCGGTCATAGAACGTTTGTTATTGCGAATCTCAGTTCAAAAAATTTCAACTATACACATGGTGATTGGCGACTTTTTGCAGCGCTACTAACGCGATACTGTATCGATACAGGATTTTGACATGTGATCTATGACTAGTGTCAACAACCGCGCGTTTGTATCGCTGCAATAAGTCGTCTCTTACATTCAGTGCATACGCTTATGGCACATCAACGTTTCGTCACGTCCACGTCACGCCTGTCAACGTGACGTGACAGCTAAACGTGTCGACGTGACACTATGCGCCGGGCTCAAAAAATAACATTCTGGACACGTAGCGGCTTATCGAATGTTTTAGTTCATCAGGTTAATATTCGATTGTTTATCTACAACACGGGCCTTTGTTAATTTGAATCAGAGCTTTTCATTTTAGCGTGGGTGTGGTTTCATATCGTAAGTATTACAAATAGTGTGTGGTAAGTACACGTGTATCGAATTAATTAAGGAAATGTTTAACTTTACGCAGCTATTTTATTTATACATGTTCACGAAACTTATTTGGACCAATCAACAATTTTATTGATGCTCGTTGTCATACTTACGTCCTCTGGACTCTCTTTAAAATTATCATTTTACGGGATTTAAATCCACTAAACATGTGTTTTTGTGATATTGGTAGACATTACGGTGAGCATTTCCTAAGCACATTTGGAGTCCATATTACGATAGGTACCTATACATTTTCTAAGAAACTCTGTCACTATTATCTCCTGGCATACCGGGACAGAAGATTATTGTTAAACAACAAAAGTTATAGTTTTTTTCTTGATTATAAATAAAAGGTTTATAAATTGCCACCTGTAGCTAATTGAAATATTCTGTTCTATTCTAAATATCGAGTCTCAATACTTCCTTGAATAACAATTAATCAATTTGTGAAATTAAATCCAATCCGTGCCTTCAGCGGCAGACTCGATTTGCAAATCAAACATACCAAATGAATTCACTTGTAACTTTCATTCTCATTACCCTGTGCAAGGACCACGACAAATGTAAAATCACAATCAATTAAACGCGACCTTATCTTTGCGCGATTACGGTTCATTTTGGAACGGCGCGACCGTTATCAAATATGCTCGTATGCGCATTTATGAATGAACATTCGTTATCGTAAATGTGTTAAGTGAAAATTTAAATACATGCTCGTTTCCTCAATGTACCGGTATAGGACGTCTCGGCGGTGTAACGGTATTATCGGTTGCGTAGCCGGAAAACGACTATATAACGGTAATGCTATTGAAACATGACATTGAGAGGTTTACTGTAACATGCATTGTTTTAAAATTAAATTAAAAAATTAAATGATAGTTAATCTTAATCTAAGTTAGTATAGTGAACATTTTTTAAAAAGTAGGAATCCACTTCAAGTCTTATCTGCCGATGAATGGTTTTGTTCCCTATTGTTAAAGACGACCGCTAATCACCCGTGCAAAATGAAATGCATAAATAACAAATGATTTCATACGAATAACAACTTTATAATAAATTAATAAGGTTCAAATTTCATCAGCACGCACTCGACATAAAACCTTTTGGAACGGAAGAGCCGAACACCTGGGCGATCACGGCTCTTTTTTCCAAAAGGTTTTATGTCGAGTGCGTGCTGATGACATTTGAACCTTATTACTTTACGATAAAGTTGTTATTCGTATGAACTCATTTGTTATTTATGCATTTTATTTTGCACGGGTGATTAGCGGTCGGCTTTAACAATAGAGAACAATTCCATTCATAGGCAGATAAGATTTGAAGTGGATTCCTACTTTTTAAAAAATGTTGACTGCATAAACATGTATATTTACTTAGCTCTTAATTACCTTACCTTATTTAGAGCGTACTGCCAGTCTTTTTACACATGCAGCCTGTGGATCAACTGTACGAAGGCAGCCTACAGCGCCCTGCAGCCCTGCTAGCATAAGTTGACTCTCGACTCTACTCGCACGCGAGATAGACTGTCCGGCACTTTCTGATTAATGCTGTCAAAACAGTGACAGATAGTCTATCACGCGCGCGAGTAGAGTAGAGAGTCAAGTTATGCTAGCAGGACTGCTCCTAGATAAACGAAGAAACGCAGACGTGTTTGTCCGCTAAATCTCTAATGTTATATGGAATGGGTATACATAAAGTACTGTTAGTTAAATTGGCAACATAGCTATCTCAAATCGCGGTCACTAAATGCAACATTTTCTATTCGCGGTATCGTAAACGTTCGCCATTCGAGCTGTGTTTTGGCATTTCCTTTCTCTTATTGGCTTTTGTATGTGAAAGTTAAACTGAGTCGGAATTAAAACGAAATTACATTGTTGTATTTGTTTGCGGAAAAGTAAATTGATATTGACTGTTGGAAGTAAATTGATATTGACTGTTGGAAGTGTATCAGAGAGCTGAACGTTGACTATCAAATCAATGGTTTTACCTTTTTACGCACCTGTATTAACCCATAAATGTGTAGATAGCGAGAGAGACTAATTTACGTTTATTTTATTTCATTCACGTTTTAGCTGTAATCGTATGTTTAAATGCAATAACGTTTTTCACACATTAATTCAATCTCACACCTCACAAGCTCACACACAATCCAATTTAGATGAACTATCATATTTTAATTTAACCTGTACTAGTTTTGTTCTTATTTTTATGTTATCATAGTCAATGATGGGAGCATGAATAGCATTAATATCAACTCATTTATTTATTAAAAACATGTTAACACGACATTACAGTAAAACCAACGCGTCATGAAACGAAACTAAACAAGACAAAACACATATAAGAACAACAAATAATGCTATTTAGGCGACGAAACGGCGTGGCCCCGTTGCATCGTCATCTCCGGTGTAGGATTCAGCAGATTGCCCCTGAACTGTCGAAACACGACACCCTTCGGCCAGAAGTCAGCACATGCGATGGTCTCCTGCAGCGGCTTTTATCTCCTCATATATGTCATACATTTACATAACTGTATCAGTCATATAATGCCATCCTACCTTATTCAAACAAATAACGCGTATAATTATTGACGTACCAAGTTCGCAAAACAATTGAAGCGTCGCTCGACAGACTTCGCCAAACATCCGACCTCGTGTTTACGTTATAACGACAACAGACTTTATTGAATTGCACGCCAAACAGACGTCTGTCGTGCGCCGGCAAGGGAAAATATAAAATAACACGTGACGATTTTATCTTCAGCCCGTCACAGACTTACCTATATATAAGTCATCATCATCATATCAGCCGAAAGACATCCACTGCTGGACATATGCCTCCCCCAAAGAGTGCCACAATGACCGGTCCTGCGCCACCCGCATCCAGCGGACTCCAGCGACCTTTTTTACCAGGGGGGTAATCACGTAACGTTCCGAACGCGCGTCTGACAGTTAAATCTCAATCTAACTGTCATTTTTCCATATAAAATTGACGTTTAAATCTTACAGACGTTCGTAAGAAACGTTACGTGTTCGACCCACAAGGTCACCAGTCTACCTTGTGGGGGGCCAACCCACGCTGCGCCTTCCGGTACGTGGTCGCCACTCGAGAACCTGTCCGCCCCAATGGCCATCGGTTCTACGTGCTATTAAGCTATAAGTAATATATATTATTATACCGAAATATATTTTATTATAGTTAAGCACCACACACTACAAAGATACCAAAATATATAATATTGCCATCATTAAACTGGTTGCTGTCCGAGCGACCGCAAGATTTCAATATGTACAGGGTGTTCTAAGTTAAAGCGGGCGCACGCTCTCTGTCTAACACCTACCTATATTAAATACACGGATTTAAATATATCGAGCTATAATATATATTTATAGCTCGCTATCTTAAGATACCGATCTATAATATGCTACCAAAATATATGTGATAGCTGAGTGTGTGCGGTCTGTCAACTAGTACGCAAAATATATCGTAAGACGCCTTGCTGTAAATATTTATTTCGGTATCTTACTATATATTATATTATACTATATAGCTAAGTCTGTGACGGGCTTTACACTAGCTAGCCGCGCGGCTCCGTCCGCGTATTGCAAAGTACCTACGTAGGGGCCGTGAGATAAAAGCGAATGTCCATTTCGATGGTCCAATTGTCTTTGGTTATAGAAGAGAAAGAAGTATTCGTGCTGTAACATCGACACTTATTTGTAGACCCCAACGCAAAAGACTGTTATAAGTTTAACATGTGTATCTGTGTGTCTGTCTGAGGCAGCGTAGCTCCCAATGGGTGACTATTTGAGTGCGGTCTTGTCTGTATGTCGATATGGTCCTTTCTTCTTTTCTTTTCTTCTTCTGTCTTCTTCTTTCTTGTTGTTTTTAAATATTTAAAAGAAAGCCGCTACTAAGGAGATCTGTCTTAGTTTGCCAATTTTGTCATATTCGAATACCCAAATAACTAAACGATAATATACTATGTTTTCGTAGACACCTTGAATTTGAAATCAGCCTGCAAATAGTTATTTGTTATGCAAGGCTGCAAAGTTGTTGTTTGGCGCAAGTGCTTGTATTCAAAGCCGAGCTAGCGAAGGATTGTAAGATCAAATGTACAATCCTGAGAATAGCGAGGCTTTCAAGGCACGAGACGCCAAATAACTTTGCTGCCGAGCGAAACACACAACTTTTTACCTCACCACCGCGAGGAATATTGTAAATAAACATTTTTGCATCTTTAATTTTTTGTCGATAAAATATTTTGCTACATCACTTTAGTATAGGTACCCCGAGTTAGCACACAGGTATGGTAATTAAGAAAGAATAAGTACTATTAATTTATTTTTATTAAAATAATAATAATTATTAGCATAACACCATTAGGTAGTTTTTGAACGCTGAATAATGAGATAATGACCTTTCAATTCGTATAGAAAAAACTTGTATCTCGCGATAGAGCATCACGTTCGAAATTCAAAAACACTTTATGCTAGCGGATATAATGGACTTTTGGGCGCAGATTTTGAGCTAAATATAAAGTAAGCCTTTCCGAGCTGGTGAGGTGAAAATATTATTTACATGGTGTGCGTCAAGGGAAATCTACTTTGTCTACGAAAGCCCTATTAGAGGTCGTCTAAGTAGCGCAATTCAGACAAATGTGCTAAGTTTTATTTGAACTACTTTACCTAATGACTTTAGAGACTAGACAGTTTGAGGTGAGTAAATTGAAACTTGTTTTAAGTACGTCGGTGGTAAACAAGGACAAAGCCCGCCTGAAGGCAAGCGGTTACTTATGGTTATGGCCTATGAACATCCGCATCTGCAACACCAGGTGACTAACAAAAAACTATAAAAATAAAAATATGAACTCTTGGAAACGGCGTTAGACTTGGTACGTTTATAGTTAGGTTTTTGAAAAAAGGCGCCTTTCATGAACTAATTGTACTGTCACTTTCAAACACATGAGTAATGTCGCTCCAAACAAATGTATCATTAATAGCTGTCCGCTTTAGAAAAACCACAAAACGTTGACAAATTGAAGGCAGGATCCTGACCTATAGTAGCCTAACCAACGGATGCTCCCATTTTGCTTCTTTTGTTCCCGTGTCATATTTTACGTCCGTCAAATAGATTATCTCGTGTGCTCTGTTTTTGTTTCGCCCGACGTTTTCACTCGTTTTTACCCGCCACTGTCACGAGCTGTCTGTGGAATTGAAAACTGGGTCAAACGGGAATGTAAGTAAATTAAAACACCGGTTTTTTATTTACACGTGGATGTCATGAATTGGTTTTTAATTTTGCAGTTCGAACAGTGGCATCGCGACAAGTTAAATAAACTATTGCATACGTGTGATGAGACTTATGAACGTTGAACGTCCATGGATTGACGATATTAGGAAGATCGCAAGTCACTTCTGACTGAATACTTCAGGGCTGTTATTCTTTATGCGCACGTCTCGCCCCACCCTCACGTCTAACGAAACTAGACCTCTACCTACGCTTAGTTACTACGAATCGCGGCGTCAAGATATATTTGTGGGTGAGCGTTGAGGTGAGGTGAGACCTATGCTCAGCTGGGCGAATACCAGACTGAAAATTATAATGATGAGGATACGTTTCATACGTTCAGTTATATTATAAACCCCGCCGCAATAGTAGCAGGTGAACAGTGCGTTGTTAAAGGAATAAGTAGAGCTAATACCAGGATCAAAAATAGACGTCTTTCCTGTAGGCAATACAATAGTTAACACTTTAGGTACATTATTTTTATTATGTGTTGCCTAATATATTGTGTCCCATTGCTGGACAAAGTCTCCTCTTTTTTCCGCCACTCGTCTCGGTGCTGGGGTGTTCGCCAATCTGTACAAAACGTATCAAGGTCGACCCGCCATCTCCTTTTCGGTCAGATCAATAGGATACATAATAGTTTTTAAAAAAAAACAACGCGCAAAGGCCCTTCACATAAATACCTGTTTGGGTCCTGTAACGACATCAGATCTTAAAGGTCGTAAAACTTTTAAAGTTTTGGAAGACAACACTAATGCAATGCAAAATAGTACATTTTACTTAATAATGGAAACAACGATGCCTATTTAGGTGAATATACATACAGCCTTGGCCAAAAGTATTGAGCACCCCACGTTTTAATTCCCTTGTAACTTATGGTTAATGTATTATTTTTCAATTTCATAAATACACGAAGACGTAAAATATAATAAGTGTTTGAACATGTGAAAATTACAATAAAGGTTTAATTGTATATTTTTTTCACGGAATTTCCCTTAACGTTAATAAATATGACTAATTTTTCCAATACAACAACTTTATATTATAAAAAATATAAATGCACCTTTTAAAGTTTGACTTTTGTATGAGAAACGCAAACGTGCTCAATACTTTTGGCCAAGGCTGATTTCCGAGACGGCTCTAAGCTAAGAACAAAATTCCGCAAAAGCGTTATTCGCTGTAGCGAGGGCAAGAACGCTTTATAACACCCATACATCCAATCTCGGCTCCTATATAATGCAGCGGCCGTATGAATAACGTTAAGAATTTAGATTGCTTTCGGCCCCTGCTAGGAATTTGGTCAGTATGATTCATTTGTCCTCTTCGTGATTTCTGTTTGTTCAGTTGGGCAACTCTAACTGGGGCAGAGACTCTTTAATTGAAATTAGGACATCAACTTCGATTGTGTTAAGTTTCTGAATGGTTCAACAAAGCTGTTTCAGGTATGAGGCGTGCTCCATTTAAGTTTGTGATGATGACGTGTCTTAGAAATATTGTTTTTATGTTTTTAACGAAGATGCACAGATACTTGTAAATATATATATAATGAATGAAATAAAATATGATACTTATATGACCGTTAGTAAATTTGGGTTTGATACAACACAACAACAGTCTTAATTAATTTCATCATCAAAAATAGGCTTTGCAATCCGGATCCGACTTGTATGGAAATATCCGGATCCGCGGATCCAGATCCGGATATTTATATACAAGTCGGATCCGGATTGCAAACCGTAATCAAAAATAACACAGTTTTTCTATTTTTTATGCAAACCAGGGGTGTTATGTTTGACATGTGTATCGGTGTGTCTGTCTGTGGCATCGCAGCTCCCAAACGGAAGCAATGATTTGAGAGCGCTTTTTTTAAATCGAAAGTCTTCATTGTCGATATGGTTGTTGGCTATGTTTGATGTGTTTATTTGTTTTAATTGATGTGAATTCTTTGTAAAATATGCAAATTAGAAATTTGTGGGAAAACCTACATTTAATTCTCACAATATGCTCATTAAACTCCACACTGGTTTGACTGTGCATGCTTTGTGATCAACCGATTATCTGTCATGATTGTGAACGCGGTGATGACCTTTTATCTGAATAATGAGCTTCAGTTGTTAATATAAAATACAGATTGATTGAAATAATGACTTATGCGAAAATTGCTGTGAATATTAATTTGAAATTGGTATGTATAATACCTTTATTAGTATCGATCGACGTTTCGGACGTATCGTAACATCCTTGGTCATGAGGACCATCTACATTACGTCACGCAAACTTCCGACTTTTGGACCCTCCCCCTCCAATGTCACGCTTTTTGAGATCTATTTAACACTCACGGCCAGGTTTGGCATGGCCCCCTCCCCCTGTTGCTGTGACGTAATATGTGGATGGTCCCGAGAAGACTGTTAAGAGCGAGTATCGACGATATCTTCTAACTGTACAGGTTACCCGTAAAGCAAGAGAGAAACTGGTACAGAATAAATAATCTTCGAAAATCGTGAAAGTTTGAATAAGTAAGTAATAACATTTATGTTCGTGTTTATACTACATATGGACTATTATGGACTAAATCTACTGTAGGGAAGGTGCTTAAAAGTATAGAAAGACAGTATGCTTTTAACACGTTTATTTTGCGTTGCGAGAGGTATGAGTTTCGTGGCCCAGAGGCCAAAGCCTCGGGGACGACTGCTTGACGTTTTTTTTTTTGGAACCTGACTGTTGCTATAATAGGACGGACCCAATATAGCTGTCGTAGCTGGTTGGAGAATCGAGAAGCCTGGGGAAAATCCAAGGGGAACTCTCCGGCACGACCACGCGGGGGGGTGCTTGACGTCTTCAAATCTTCTTGTATTTATAGACTTCCAGGCAGCTTGACTTGAAATGAGAATAGCGCTGTACAGCCGGCCTGTAGAGGTTGCATAGACGACCTCCACAATCAGAGTTTGCCATACGTCAGGATTTGTCCTGACATGTCAGGATTTTTGATCCTTTGCCAGGATTGCGGCCGAACTGCCAAGTTGTGTTTTTATGATACATTTATTACAAATCTTACACAGTTTTATTCAATGAAATGATAGAACATCTGTTACAAGAAATATCAGGACTTTTAGGGTGATGTCAGGATTTTTATCAGGACAATTCATTTTTCCATAAATCAACCCTATCCACAATAGCTACCTATAGTAGTACATATCAGGTATATGTCACTTTTATTGTAGTACCGTATCTGTGGTGAGATTTTTGACCGCATTTTCCATACTTTGCCCTAATGAAACTAAGCCCTCGCCCGTAGCCCGGAGCGATTTATTGTCACACGCTGCGGCGTAATTAAATTCACGGGCAGGACGCGGCGGATCGCGATAAATTGCCAGGAAATATCCTGGTAATACCCACCCACAACTAACGGACATCGATTCCAGACACGTATTAACACAGAAGGTGCACTTTACACCGCATGTCATACCACCTATCTGGGTAGGGCACAGCGGAGCGTCATCAGCCATACCCCGCAACGGAGGTAGCAAGACAGTTTTATGTTAGGGTTGGCGATTACGATGAATCATTTAATTACTTTATTATACGTATGATTAATACAATTTAATGATAACCTACCCTCTCCCTCTCCCTCCCCTCTTTTAATATTAACCTTGTTTAATTTTCTAAGAAAATAAAATAAATGAAAATATATTTATATGTCAATGTTTATCTCTGTATGTATTTTGCGCATCTGTTTGTGTGACAATAAATATTTTTCTATTTCTAATGTCATCAATGTTAAATGCGTTTCAATGTGTCTGTCATTTTGTTTATGAAATCAAGTATTTTCCCGTAATGTGACTATGGCGTAGGGACGCATATTGTGTCGTCATGGGCCTGGAATGGGTGAAAAGATAAACCAGGGTACAGATAAACAAAATTTACTGTATTTCATTACATTATTCAAAAAAAAAAACATGACATTCATCTTCATTTGGCAACAGATAAACATCGCAATCTTCAAATCTAAATCAATTCCTAGTACAAGTGACAACCCTGACGTACATCTGCTACAGGTTTGCTAGTTGAGGGGTATGGCATCACTCATCTGGGGAAGAACCTCCACTTTACACAAGACCGCGGCCATGATAAAACCACTTCAGCTCTGTAGGTAGGTATGTGGGTTGTGTTCCTGGTGGAGTAAGGTCGCCTGAGCTCCCGAGGGGCTGTGTTGAAAATGAGGGACCTGCGTTTGTCTCTAGCTGTCAACAGAACGAATCCGTAAATCAATAAAGGGTCGGCAAAGCGCTTATGTTTCTTCTGAAGTCGCATAAGATTACGGTGTCTGTTTACCATCAGAATTTATAAACACTATGTCCATGAATTTTTTTTTGTCTTGCATTTATTTGTAGCGCACCCCTAAAAAATATTAAGTCGTTCTATTACAGAACTATGTAGCGGCGAACAAAATACACCTATCCTCCAAATTTTATTCAAATACACCCTACTTTTCGAATAAAATGCCTGTGACAGACGGACGACATGACGAAACTATAAGGGTTCCGTTTTTGCAATGTAGGCTGCGGAACCCTAAAAAATGTGCTACAGTTCAAGGCGGGTTATCATACGAAATGGTCTGCACTCATCACTTCTGTAAATATTAAAATAATCTTTTATTTTCTTGTGACTATGTGACAAACACTTTTTTTTACCCGTCGGCAATTCCATTCGTCTGAATTGACAGAAGGGGTTTGTATCCTTACGATTTCGTTTTTATTTCATGCCTCTGTCGTTCTGATTTTGAAAGAGATAGACATGAAGAGCGGTAAGGCGCGCGACTTTCAATCTAGAGATCGCGGGTTCGAACCCCGGCTCGTACCACTGGTTTTTTTTTTTTTATCTATGTTCGGAATGTCATTTGATATTTCTAACAGTGGCTTTTCGGTGAAGGAAAACATCATGAGGAAACCGGTCTAATCCCATTAAGGTCTAATTTTCCACCTGGGTTGGAAGGTCAGATGGCTGTCGCTTTCGTAAAACTAGTGCCTATGCCAAATCTTGGGATTAACAAACCTCACCGTTTGGGCACTACCGGGCAAAGCGCTAGGAGGTAGAGGATGATGAGACATGAAAGTGAGGATGCTTTCTTTGTTTTTGATCTATGTACCAATTGATCCAAAAAACTGTATGGAGCGGTCCCTCTGTACCTATTTCCATTGCGCTCTGCAACGGCTGCGATATATGGCTCAGGTGTGGTATTTAATATTCCGATATAGCGGTCGACCAACCTCCATATGACATTTGGGACTGCATAATAATTAAAGGACAAGGGTTCAGCCAAATGAAATGGATCACAGCTGCTCTGCTGTCTTATGAATGTTCGTTGAATTTACTAACAAAAGGCTACGAACGATCTATGAACATTTAGAGTTAGGTCAGATTCTTCTATACTAATATTACAAAGATGAAAAGTATGTAAGGCTTGTATGTAGTGGATAATATCCGGAACTACTCATCCGATTTCTACAATTCTTTCATCAGTATAATAGAGTGGACCTTTCGGATGGATACAGGCTAATACATTTTATCCCGGGGCTCCACCTGGGGTGTTATTCTTTACTCGCTCACACGTCACGCCTAACGAAACTGGAGATCTATCTACGCTTAGTTACTATACGAATCGCGGCGTCAAAATATATTTGTGGGTGAGCGTTGAGGTGATCATAAAATAAGTTACAGAATAGCGGGGCTGGATTCTCTGTAAAACGCGGGTGGGTAATCACGTAACGTTTTGAACGCGCGTTAGGTAGATCCAACTCATTTTTCCACATAAAAATTGACGTTTCGATCTACCTGACGCGCGTACAATGCGTTACGTGATCGACCAGCTGGTGACAGACGGACAGACAGACAGACAGACGGATGGACAGCGAAGTCTTAAGTAATAGGGTCCCGTTTTTACCTTTTGGGTACGGAACCCTAAAAACGGCGAATGCTCGATGATCTATTACATGTGAATGTTCAACACACCACCTTGGCCATGGTCTTCTATAAATCACGCCGTACGTTGCGTCACAACGCTTACTATGGAAATGTACTTTTGTGGCCGACGACCACAACAGTACATATCCATAGTAAGCATAGTGACGCAGCGTACGGCGTGATTTATAGGAGACCATAGCCTTACGAATAATATAACGCATGTGCACCAACGTGTCACCCAGTATAGGCTTTAAGTTACAGTGCAAGACGTCTAGGCACCTGAGAGCAGGATATTGAGTCGTTATCTCTGTCCACTCGGCCGCACCGGCGCCGGCGGCGGCCATTCACAGCAACGCATTGTTGCTTGCGGTATGGTAGACGTTCACGCAATACAATACAGGAGCGGAATTCGTGTTTAACGACAACACGATATACGTTGCTAATCATTCGACATGAATTATCTACATATGTGTACATTTGTAGACGATAACGACCTAATTACGACATTTATGCACCTGAGAGCAGAATACATGTATGTATGTGTGTAGGCACTTTATTGTATACAATAACAGGTTGAAACATAAACATGATATATAAAATTAAAGTAGTTTCAAAGGCGAACTTATCCCTATAAAGGATCTCTTCCAGCTAACCTAACACATTTTTGTCGGATAGTAATTTCTGTCTACTCGGGCGCTCAGGCGCCGGCGGTGGGCCATTGCATTGCATTGTTGCTTAGTTTGCTGAACATTATATATAAACTTCACAGATAATGACTAGAACCATTGCTTCTTGACATTCTAGATTCTAATGTTATCTGGAAAGAACTTATACCGTATGAGGCTTATTTTTTACATCGACGCAATTGCACTGATTTTATTGAGGAGTTTTCAGTATATAAGAATAAGAAGTAAACAAGTTTGTCTAGATTACACGGTAGGTAACCAGTTGTATAGAATTCACAAGCCTGAACAGCAGCCCTGGCAGTCTGTAAGCTCGGCCTAAAAAAAGTCATAGAATTGGTATTTTTTTTCTTTTGTATTTTTTCTTAGACGACCTCGTTAATTGCTATATTGTTAACTAAGAACATGCCCAAAAATGGATAGCAGCTGATATAAATATCCATAACGCCCAAAACGATAGGCGAATAGACCTTCTTTTTAATTAAATTCTTAAAAAATCTGAATTAGCAACGGTGGCTACTTTTTTTCGTGAACGAGCCTTACCATGTTTATTTAGCTATTAAAGAAAAACAAATGAATACTATCCTTTTTAGGGTTCCGGTACCTTAAAAAGGAAAAAACGGAACCCTTATAGGATCACTCGGTTGTCTGTCTGTCCGTCTCTCGCACTTCTCCGGTTTTTTTTTACTTATTCACTGTATTAATGAATAGTGACACAGTGTGACCAACAATCAGAAATTATGATACTGAGACGGAAGCATGCCGATTCTCGGTACTTATTGAACACCCCTCGTATTAATTAATCATGTTGTTTTCATTCAATATTAATATTAATCAAGGTAAGTGACGCGGTCTCGTAATTTCAGTAGTGCGTGGTAATTGGGGCATTTTCAGCACCTGTCAATTACCATTTTGGAATGGTAAATTAATTAGTTAAAGCTTTCATAACACGAACCAGTTAATGTGTGAAATACATTTTAAAAAAACTTATGTACTGAAGCAATTTTTTGTGCAACAGGGTTTTTCAGGGTGTCACGGTTAGCAGCAATTCGGTTCATATCTCTCACATCTTCATCGTATTTTAATAATCCGCACTCTCATTTTGACAAGTGAGCTCAGCACTAAGAAGAGGGTGTGATTCAAATGAAATTCGGTATCTGCAAACTCGGCTCCAAATATCTGAAAGGCTGCTATATATTTTACTTCACCCTAGGCCGTAAGTGGAATTTTCTGCCCGCTAAAAAAATCTCACTTCCTGGCCAAGGCAAGACGTAAAACTTTAGATAACCACGGGCGGTAATTCGTAAAGCCCACAAACACCTGCGATCTGGGGCATTCACTAATTCACCGCCCTAGGTATTTAATGTACTATTTCTACAAACCACAGCTCCCGCAATAGTTACAAACATTTTCCACCATTACCATAATACGGCAACAACGGTTCTCGTATTGTTTAAACAGTGAGCCACTCACTATACGTCGTCGGGCAAGTTCGTCGGCCGCGACTGCCGCGAGTCTATTCAGCTGGTTACAAACCACCGCACACTGAGCGAGATAAAGTTGTCAGCGGTCCTGCCTGCGACACCTCGCTGTTGGCACCTCATCTCACAGACGGTAGCGGTTACGCAAGTAAGTATCTACTGGTCGAAAAGACCACCGACTCAGGACATACACTAGGACAGGGCATACCTGCCTGCATTGTGGGTTGTGCTCCGAAGAAGTGCTTGACATGAGGCGGGCAGATGCGGGCATCTGCCTTCTACTGCATAGCTCGCGGTCGGCAGGGCGTTCATCCTCACGTTTCAACCTAAATGGATATGGACAAATTCCTATTGTTAATGCTCTGCTGGTTGTGGAATGAGCCGAAGTTATCCCGAGGAACATTACGGAGTTCTTCAATAACAAGGGAGTATATCCATAGATCTGAAACCATGAAGAATCTAAAGGCTAAGCCAAGTCGGTGACTTGGCTTACCTGTTAATATTTGAACGCCTTATCTTACTGGCCTTGGAGGAAAAGGAAAACACTCTACAGCTTATCCACGCTACCGGTGTTTAAAAGGCAAACAAACATGGTGATAAACAGACACGTACCTAGATCAGACAGAGATTACAAAGAAAGGGAGAAAATTGTTGTATAGGTACTAAAACCATCACCCAAACCTAATAGGAAATATAACATTGTTGGATTGGTAGGTAAGGGTCGGATTGTAATAGGAAAAACACGTCCCGTATTAGTGTTGATAAAGACTCAAGTTTTTGAAGTCTATGTTGCAAGAACTCAACCCATATTTACGGGACTATGAGCTTAAAAGACTGGCGAGTCTTTTGAGTCGTAGTCTAGTCCTTTTTCGAGTATTATCGAGTCCTGTAGTCACAACGCAGGTTTTAGTAAAGACTCAAGCCATCGTGTCTTTTATAGTATTTTTTCAACTTTAGGTGTGCCTCATGACTCGAGTCCTATAGTGAAGACTCACTTTTAAGTTTCTATCCAAACAATGAAAATGACACAATGATGTCATGTTTCACAAAAGGTTTGAAAACTCAAAGGACGTACATATGGTAGAGTAAGTAGGTTGTGTCCTGTGCATTATGGCCAGGAAGCCATCCATATTTAGTTTATCGTGATTAATTGATTATATAAGGGAAATGTGCAAATTTCCAAAATGTTATGGATAGGTACTATATGAATATGCCTACGCATTATAAAGTTCTAAAAAATATGTAATTGTAGGTACCATATTGTTAAGCCAAGGTGAACAACATAAGCATTAAGCTGGTAAAACAAGGAGCATCAACTGGAGAAGAATTGCTTGTATGTCATCACTTGCACCGTATATTTTCATGCCCGTCCGCGCGTTACCTATTTCATGTGGATGAACACAATGTCCACTATGTATTGTCGGAGCTCCGTGATTCAATAACTTCGTTTTTCATCGTCACGTAAAGTTTCGCTGCGTAATGAATGAACGCCTCTTGGACGAGTGCGCTATTGTTTCCAAATGAATGACTTGCCAGCCTAGACATGCGGTGTATCAATGAACGTACTCATGGAACCGTTACTTGTCAATAAAGTAACGACCCATTGACGCGCCTGTCACATATGAATCTTTCGTTTTGATAGTTGTTAAGGCTCTTAACTTAACAGTCCTGGATTTAAATTTTTATTTATTTTCTCCCTATGACGTTTGGAGATATTATGCACCTCCAAAACTGAATGCTTTATTCCTTGGAGTACATTTTACATGTCCTAACTTTTTTTAACCATATGGTATCTGTAAATGTCAGTGAGAGTCAACAGTCGACTTGCGGAAAATGTCTAGTATAAAAAAAAACTAACTAACGTATGTTATATATAGTACCTAACCTACTCATAAAGAATAGTGATCCATGTCAGCATACGTTACGTTCACGTTTTTCCTTTTCAATTATTGCTGTTCAGTAAAAGTAGAACTCTTAAACTAGGAAAAGTAACAGATTTATGTGTCACTCACCTCACATTAGCAAGAAAGTGCTGAAAGCTGAACTTTCCTGGCCCGTAAACTGATACGAACTTTTTGTTTCAGGTAACAAAACTAAACCTCGTTACTTCTCTGGATCGTGCCGTGGACGTTGATGGAACAATATACGTGAGCGTTTGATTTACTTTAGGTCCGAGTTATATTGGAACGAATAGAACCGTGTCACTGTATTATACTACTGACGCACTATATAGGTACTACATAGCGATAGGTTACTGCGGGTAATGTACGCTAAGTTTGAGTTTGGCTATAGATTTCTTCGTATGAGTTTATTTCTATAAGTGAGAACCTGTATAATTGGCTATATGGTTTTGATATTGATATGAACATGTTGCGCTGTTGGTTTTCCATGCATTAATAAATGAATAAATACGCGTAGCTTGGTTGTTAAGTTTGTTTCGTCTTTATCAAGTGTTAGCCGTGTTTACTTACGCTTTCGTTGATGGTCCATTCAATTTGGCCTATTTAAAGATGTGTGCTAAAGCTATGACGTATAATTTAATTTAAAGATAACGTTTTAACCGACTTCAAATCAGTACCCAAATCGCTTCAATTGTGCCTATAAAATGTTAAGAGTTCCCTCGATTTCTCCAGGACGCCGTCATAAGATCCTGACCTGATGACCATGGGACCATCTGGGAAGGATACCCTTCAAACAAAATAATAATTATCCAAATCGGTCCAGGCGTCTTGGAGTAATCGGGTTTTATACCAATATTTGCAAAGACTTATGAAGTGATGACCCCGATCAAGAGCCTAAATTTAACTCCCTTCAAGCCTTCTAGCGCCCATTTATATTAATATATTGTGATAATTTAATTGAAAACCCTTCTCAATCCTAAAATTATCATTAACGAGACCAATTTGAGTGTATCCAGCTCGGCTCGAGTTAGCCGAGGTCAGGCGGGGTCAAGCGGGGAATCCGAATGGACACTACACGATACTAAAATGTCATACGTGCATAACATTTCAATGATGCATGCTACAGTTTGAATTAGTGGCTCTCTTTGACGCAGGCTTCATAGTGTGCAAATACTGATTTTGTTTCACTCGGCTCACCTGTCAAAGCGGACCACGGGGACTCAGTACAGTAAGTGTTGTTATAAAATTAAATTTTCACTTCTCATGCTTGCAAAGTTTGTCTTTGTGCTGGATGTATGCTGCACAAAATGCCACTTTTATGCTCTAGTGCACAAAGCAAAATTCTTTTAAAGACTAAAGGCGGCGGTTCGCGCTGCGACAGAGACAAGCGACCCGAGACAGGAGACCGCGACAAGTGTCACAGTCTCTTCGCGACCGAGACGTCAGTATAGATAGACGTCAATATCGGAGAGTCTGTCGATGGAGTAATTTGTGTTTATGTCATTGTGGAAAACTAAGTACTTAGTAGAACTTCTATTGGAGGAAGAAGACGATGATTTGCTGTTATATGATTATTACAAATTAATTCAAATTAACGTCTCTGTAGGAATCTAGTCGTGCATCCTATGTCGGAGGGTGCTGTCTGATCAGTTCAATCAGCATTTCACAGTATTCGTCAGAAAAAGTATTCATTTTTAAACACTAAACACATGTGCTTTTCGAGCCCGACACGAGACACTACAGCCCTGCCCTGTTAGCATAACTTGACTCTCTACTCTATACGCAGGGCTGGTTCGGGGCAGCGACCGTCTCGCTGTCTCCGGTCTCGCGTCTCTGTCTCCTGTCTCTGTCTCGCTCGCGAACTGTCGCTTATAAATTGCCTAACGTCGAGTGACGGTCGCAGTCTCCGGTCGCGGTCTCCTGTCTCGGTCTACTGTCTCCGTCGCGGCGCGAATCCCCACCTTAAGATAATCGGGGGCCACACGCACAAGAAAACTTCGTAGAATAAACTTGTTATTTTATTTGATTTGCTTTAATACATTTTTCTTCCGTATTTTCTATTACCAAATTAATAAAACCAGATAAAATAGAAGTCAATTATTATTTAAAAACTATCGAACCATTAAATGACTTGGCAGTATGAAGTACATAAAGGCAGTAAAAAGTGAAGTGGCGGGAATTAACTATTATTTTATTCAACTTTGTAAATATTTCTTATTTTCTCGCAATCCAGGGTATGTTAGAGCTGCTACGGCACGCACGCGTTCTACAGCAGCGGCAGCGACAGCGCGTTGCATGCGACCAAAAGGGATGGCCAACGTCTAGGCTCGTTCGGCATACCTAAAGGGACCTTGGTCAACATCGACCGATGTAATATGAAATGCTGCAAACGACTGTCTACACGATCGGTGCCGACCAAGGTCGCTCGGTCGGAGGGGCTTGTTGGCGACCGTCTAGCAGACCCTTAAACAGGGGTTTTGTTAACAGAGAATCTTCTGTACGTAGTACCTACTATTATTTATTCTGTGGTGTTAGTTGAATAAGTGTACACGTATAACTAATCGAACCACCAAATGTACACGGAAGCGGAATTGGACACTAGTATACAATCCACCAGCATGACATCTGAAACGAGTGTATTTCTAGAGCCGTTAGAACGCGTCAGATATTTTAACCTGCTTTGTTATGGCAGATATTAATGCTGATGATGGTAACCCTGTCTTACTTACTACAGGGCTGTTAGTCGCTACGCGCTCATGCGCCTCACTCCACGGCTCACGCCTAACGAAACTAGACCTCTACCTACGCTTAGTTACTATGAATTAAGGCGTCAAGATATATTTGTGGGTGAGCGTTGAGGTGAGCTTAAAACAAGTTACCGAATAGGGGGGCAGTATATTGGCGACATAAAACGTCTCGACGTTTCTTTCTAGCTAGTATGTACGTGCTAACAGGACTAATGCTCAACGGCAGTGACAAAGTAGGTACTGTGAACTACTGTGTTAGGGCAGCTGGATGATATTTTGGGTTCCGTACCCAAAGGGTAAAAACGAGACCCTATTACTAAGACTTCGCTGTACGTCCGTCTGTCACCAAATTTTCATATATGATGTATTTCTGTTGCCGCTATAACAACAAATACTAAAAAATAGAATAAAATAAATATTTAAGAGGGCTCCTATACAACAAACTTGATTTTTTTGCACGTTTTTATAGATAATGGTACGGAACTCTTCGTCCGACTCGCACTTGGCCGGTATTTTAATTGTGGTACTGATATTTGGTTGATATGGTTTTCATTGAGATCGGTACCAGACGCGCTACTAATCTGTCCAACTCAGGATTTATCGCTATACGTATGTAACAATAAAAGACATACACTTCTCATCTGTTGTCTAATTATGTATATCCGTTCATTGTTTGTTGTTTTTGTTTCTTTTTGCGAATCACAGTTTCCAAAAGGAACCGTCGTATTAATCAAGCGGCCACCGCAAAGCCATTCCCGGACAACCAACACTTCCTGAAAGTTTTAATAGTGATATAAAAGTCGTTTTAAAATAGTTCCCTGACAGACTCGAGCCGAAGTTGCGCCGTAAAAAAGTTTAGCACGGTTGCGGGCGGGACTTGCGAGGGAAGCTCGGATTTTCTTACAGATGGTGTCTTGTTTTACTCCAGTTTCTATGTGCCTGTCCTTAGGTGTGAATTTAATGTTACATATATTAGAGTAGCTCGTTACTGAAATATTAGGTACCGACTTTTCTTTCATATTTTTTAAGGCGCTCTATGTAGCTAACAAGGTAGACTGATTACCTGGTAATGGTCGCGGGAGTCCGCTGGATGCGGGTGGCGCAGGACCGGTCATTTTGGCACTCTTTGGGGGAGACATATGTCCAGCAGTAGACGTCTTTCGGCTGATATGATGATGATGATGATGTAGCTGCGCATATAAAAAGTGCCTTTTCTACAACAATTAATAGAATACTTGTACTATTGCTACAGATCCAAATTTTTGATATGTATATTTTCAGTTCATTGCCTATTTCTGTGCTTCTTAGAAACACGATTGCTGACAAAAACCTCGATAGATTTTGCCTTTCAAAACAGTGCTTTTTTACCACCAAACTCGATATATCTCGAAAGTTCTTTGGTAGATCTATTTAATGGCTTCTTAGATTTTCAATAGGTTACACTACCTATAAATCACTACATTTTGGTAATTTGTCTGAATAACCGGGTATCCACGTCGTGCATGCGCGGTGGCGGAAATAAAAACACTTAAAGAATAGGAAACGCTAACACATGCTGGAGAAAGAAAACACAATACGAAATGATAGAATAGCAAATATAAGGTATACGATATTTACTACAATAACGCGTTTCTACATCCGCGTCTGCAAATTCAGCGCGCGTGGAGCAAATTGACAAGATGTCAATAAAAATATTCAGTTGTCCTGAATACGTAGAACTATTAGGTAGTAACTTGTAGGGCTTGCAATCCCGGGATCTATTACTACTACAATACCGCGGATCCCGGTATTGTAGTAGTAATAAATCCCGGGATTGCAAGTCCTGGTAACTAGTCGAGTGTAAATCGGATTCAGACACGAGCACCACGTCGTTAGGGCAATGGTACCAAGAGGCCGTCTCACGTCTCCCGCTCCATCTGCCTCACCCTGAAATACCTAAACATCGTGTATGAGAGCGCCTTAACTGACTAAGGCACTGGTCCCACCTCCGGCGAGTGAGATATGAACTATCGACTTTTTTCTAGCCCAAGAAACGAACAAAAGATAATCGCTTCCGTGTAAATAAAAGAGAGAGATATATATTTATAGTTCATCGCTCGCTGTTCACACCGCGATCAACTATATGAACCATATCTCGCTCTTTTATTTACACGGGAGCGATTATCTTTCGTTTCTTGGGCTAGAAAATCGCCGATAGTTCATCGCTCGTCGCCGGCGGTGGGACCAGTGCCTAAGGCCGGTTCGATCAAATGTGAATGGGGAATCGTCAAAATTATATCTACGAACTTATTTTCTTGTTTGATTAAAATTACATAAGAACCATTAAATTCCGCCCGCCCGCCACGCTACCGTCGAATAAATGGTAAACGGGAGATCCCTTTAAGTAGGTAGCACTATTATCTATTCTGTGCTTCAAGTACATAATAATTTGATGTTTGTAAGAGTTTTTTTTAAGCTGACCACAAGTGAAATTACTTAAGTTTTTGCTTGGGTGGTTAGTTTAATATTTTAACTTACGTTTGCCATGCCTAACATTTCTTATAATGTTGTAATATTCTACACACGACTACACTCGTATTGTGAAACATGTTTGAACATGTTCTGCTCTCCGTTCCCCCTCCTGGTAATTTATTAGTGGAACAATTTTCTTATAAAACGTCTCAAGTTACGTACGCCAACCAAAGGACTCGATTTGCTGTACCTACCATTGTAATTTATGTAAGGGTGAATATCTACCAGCGATGTGAGAAGCTGTGTTTTCAGCTTTCATATATTTGACAGCAAGCTGTCAAGGGAAGCAAGGTGTCTTACATAAGAAAACACCTCTTAGCACACTTTGAGAAATTCAACAATGATTATTAATTAGCGTATCATGACACTATAACTGGTTAATTTGTCGTCTGGTAAAAAGGTCTCATCACCCATCCATCATGAATTAACCTAGTTGTAATGCGTGGTATTCTTGGTCACCTATTTTCAACCCCGACGCAAAAAGAGGAATGTTTTAAGTTTTAAGTATGTGTCTGTGTGAATTTGTGGCATTGTAGGTTCTAAACGAATGGACCGATTTTAGTGCGGTTTTTTTGTCCGAAAGCTGACGTGATCGAGATGGTTCTTAGTTACTTTTCAACAAAATCGGTTCAGGCAGTTTTGAGATATTGAACTTTGAAATGAAGATGTCGGCGGTTTTTTAACTTTTCTAAGTTATTAATCTTGCAATAGGTCAATTATCAAAAAATGGCCAGGGCAAAGTGTTTTTTTTTTTCTCTAGATACAATGACATTCGATGGTAAGGTGAAATCAAGGGTACCTACAGTTAAGGTCCGAATAGTAGGTAGATTTATATATATATATCTCCATTTATTTCGGTATTTAACAACGTGTAATGGAGAAGCTACTTGCTACAAACAAAAATAATCTACATACCGAAACAGCAGAATTACTTTCACTTTAAACAAAATAGGTAGGTACTGTAACAGCCTAGTTTCCCAATCTAAGCTATAGAAAGTGCCAAACCACGATCGAAGAAAGTTGATTCAAAACATCGAACAACATGTAACCGCAAACATATAACTTTTAGTGTTTACTTTCAACAGTTTCAACCAAGAACTGTAAACATTGACCCAGCCAGGCTAATAGAGCTATGCTGATCAGACATGGATACTATCGACTGTAATAACTTACTCTGCGTTGATTTACATTTCACAAAATTGAACCTTATGGGGTAAACTAATGGTTGCATTTGCATCTAAACAACGACATAGAGTGGTGATTTTATGAGTTCAGTGAGTGTTGCAACTTGCAATAGTCGAAATAGGTATTATCTCACTTTTATGGGATCGCTTACGGAACTTGCTATTAATTACGATGCAAGTATTCGTAGCTATTGGTCCAGTTGTGTCTTAATAAATAACTACATTATATAGACGAACTTTTAGAAATAAAATAATTATGCGTAGGTATGTGATTTTATATCACAGTTGATTTATTTTCTAGAATTGAAATAAGTAGAAACTATTTATGTCCACAAATCATGTAATGTTTAAGTAATTGTTTAAGTGCCTCTCGCTCGTACGTTGTGAGACGATTCTCTTATATCCATAAACTATTTTGTTCTTCATTGCTTTTTTCTTATTTGTTTTGTGATCATATTGGCGTGATGTGTTACCTGTTAATAGTTATACACTAAGCATAGCATAAGACACTGCTATAAACTATTTGTAATAATGAAATAAAACTCGGACTGTTGTCGATCGTGTAAAAATAAGTTTTTAATAAAGAATCCATTTAGTAACCACGTAACGTTGTCGAGGACGTTAACTCGACTGTAACTCATTTACCTCACATAAACTGCATGACATTTAACTGCACTTAGGTGCCGCATGTCCGCTGCTTGCCGGGTCAATGAGCTCTGACTCATGCGCGTGAGTCTATGGTTCTCTAAACTAAACGGACACTGACAACTCGCGCTGGTCAAGTCAACCAGTATATTTCACGGCTCGCTCGCACTACAGGTGGGAGCGCGATGCTGCATTCTGGTCTCTCGTTCACACGTATTGCCGCCGCCGCTGGAAGTTGTGGCCGAGTCCTTAGGGTGGGTTGCATTGCATCGAGCACTATTTACTGTTGCCGCCGCCGCTGGAAGTTGTGGCTGAGTCCTTAGGTTGGGTTGCATTGCATCGAGCACTATTTACTGTTGCCGCGGCCGCTGGAAGTTGTGGCTGAGTCCTTAGGTTGGGTTGCATTGCATCGAGCACTATTTACTGTTGCCGCCACCGCTGGAAGTTGTGGCCGGGTCCTTAGGGTGGGTTGCATTGAATCGAGCACTATTTACTGTTGCCGCCGCCGCTGGAAGTTGTGGCTGAGTCCTTAGGTTGGGTTGCATTGCATCGAGCACTATTTACTGTTGCCGCCGCCGCTGGAAGTTGTGGCCGGGTCCTTAGGGTGGGTTGCATTGCATGGAGCACTATTCACTGACTGTGGGTGACCTGTAAACGTTAACGCCACAGGCTGTCATATCAGAGAACTCTCAAACACTGCCAAGATTTTCCCAAAGGATACAATATGGGATTCTTCAAGAAAGAAGTGTATATTTTTATAAAGAGTCGGCACTGCGCATACGTCTCCCCCTGGAGTTGCAAGAGTCCATATAGGCTTCGGAAACCACTAGGTTTGCCTACGAAATGGTATTAAGCAAAATAGATACAAACTGATTTTATTAACGGACGTAACTTTCGATTACTTGTTTTAAAACAACCGGACCTTAGTAGTCTTGAAATTCGTTAGCACTGTTAGCAGCCTAATCAAGGTCGGACTTATCCTGCTTATAGGGAGTGGTCGCTAAGTTGCGAACTAACCCCGCTATTTGCTTTACCACCTGCCTCTACTCGCCACACCACTTAGTCTACCTTAACTTGACCCACACATCCGTAACAACCATGCGTAATTGGAGATCACATTTGAGTTGGTTGACTTGAAGTGCCATCGGAAAGCGTCATGAATACCAGCTCCAGTATGGTACAGTCGACACGAAAGACATGTACACAGTTTCCGTCTTATTACAAAGGAGTAAGGTTCAAAATTATAAACATATCTTTGATGTTAAAGTTACCACGCGTGACTTGCTCTCGCAGTCTTTGCGTCGAACCGGTACTCGAGACTGGCTGCTCTCATTACGGAATTATCATGAAACGTGAGTTGCTGTTCTACACGTGAGAATTAGACATATGGCGTGATATTTCTAACTTTACTCTCTCCTTTTCTGTGGCTGGGATCAATGATAATGTATAATTAAAAGTGCAATAAACAAAAAAATTGTATCACTTAAAAATATAGCTATAAAAATATGCTACAATGGACATATAAAGTACAAGTGATTCTCATTATAATTTGCACATTACACAGAATATACAAATTATAAAAAGCAGAAATTAAATAAGTAGGTATGTAAGTCGTCTTCTCTTCACCTAATCTTGCGGTGCCCAACAGGGTCAACAATTAAGTTTTATTCCCTATACTTAGCAACTAAAACTTAAGTTTACCTAATACCCTGTAAACTAACATTGTGGAAAGCAATAAATGATTGAGTATTGAGTATAACTTTTTGTGACACTTCGTGACAAGGTAATGGCCAGGTTTGACGAGCTGCAATCTCACTGGTGATTTACTGACCTTTCAAGTTGTGCTATTCGAAGTAAATAGTTATGCAATGCCATGAGGCGTTAAAAAACCCTTGTCCACAATACTACAAGTGATGCTTTAAAGCGGGAATATACGTCCGATTTTTCCTTCCCTACATCCGGAATCCCCCCCGGAAACCGGCATCCGGGGTGGTAGGGGTGACATGACAACTACCACGAGCTGTCAACAAGAGAAGTCGAATTGAGGGGTGCGGTTAATGTGCAGCCAAGTAATGAATAACCATGATAATTGATAATGAACATTCAAAAAATTCGCGTCCAACTGTCATATAGAACTGTCTCTAGATTACTATGGCTCTACATTCACCGGACCCGAATTGAGCCCAAGATAATCTGTGTTTATTGTTCTTCAGCTAGTTCCGCCTTGGCAGTGTGATGCGGCAGTTGTTTTAATTGTCATCACGAAGACCTTGCGTTAATTATGGAATTTGATTGATGTTGAGTTAGCTGTCGGGTAAAAATATTCTTATCTAATTCAAAACTTTGATTTAGAATGATATAATTATTTAACTATTGTGTATGCCACAGAATTCCCAAATAGTTTTTATAATATTAGTATATATATTAGTGTAAGTCTCTCCGTCGCAAATTGGAGTTTATTTTTACCTTGTTCGAAGTCTTATGCTTATGTAAGATTAGGTTAAGTGCGTGTCATAAAATTTGTATTGTCTTACTGCTTACACAAAGGTTAAGGATTATTAAGGCTCCGTCGGACTAGCGGCCCGCGGCGGTTGGAAAAGCGCGTAGATGGGTACAGTCGAGTTCTCCAATATCTATACAGACAACCTTTCAAAAATATCTATACATGTGTCTTATGTCAGTAATAATAAAGCCTGTGTACAGATATTTTTGAAAGGTTGTCTGTATAGATATTGGAGAACTCGACTGTACATTGATCGCGGTCGGTAGCGGTAGACACAACGCGGGCTAACCTGTTCATTGTATTCGGCAATGAAGAGTTCGTCTACCACATGAATCATGCGAACACTAAATCCCGGTAATCCTAAACGGCTTTAATTATAGTGCTAACAAAGGCTTTCGACGCCTCACGGCCGGCTGAGCTCTGACTGAATATTTGAATCACATGTACTAGAGTTAGGCATAAATATGTACCTTTACTAGCCTTTGTATGCAAACTGTACCTATAAACACTGTACGCCATAAAATCTGGGCATACCTGATCTAGTATATTTGTCTACCAACTGCTTATTAAGAAACAGCACTTTTTTTTAATAATCTATAAATAAAATACTATAAAATAAAAATACAATCATATCAAAATGTATGAGCATGTATAAGTTTTTGCGTTATGCATTCCAACATACTTATAATTTTTTGTACAGCAAGTTCTGATTGTGTTTCCAATTCTGTGTTTTATTCACCAGAGATAACATACAAAACGTGGGCGTTTTCACTTTTAAGTGTACCCTATAGTTTGAAAAGTGTATTTTTTGCATTTATTTTTATTACAAAGTGAATATTATAGTCTGTATTTTGTGCAAAATAACTGGCGCGAAAATATTCCTCAATTTAGCTTGAATTTGGTCACAATGTGAATGTTGGCGAATTTAAAGAATACTAGCACTTATTCGTTATTTAAAATTAAGTAAAAAGGTTATACAATTCAATAGAAAGTGAGTAGGTAGGCGTTTCTTGACACATTAACAGTCGATTCTTTCTTAGCACATGTGAATAGCCGATATCATGTTTTTTTTCCGCCTTGTAGTGAGAATTTTAAAGGGAACCTGATTAACAGATTCTTAACAATGAAAGTTTCATTTATTGCATAGTTATCATGTAGTGCAAAATAGGTCTTACATTAGGGTTGGTTCACATATAAAACCTGTTACGGCACAGCAAGTATTTCTTAAAACTAAAGCTACAACTAAGAGGTACAGTCAACACTCATAAAAATAGATTAAATTAACCGCATTCTGACACTTATTTGCGACTTATGTCCAAAATACTACTACTACTTATGTCCTAATCCAAATTATAAAACAAATGTGTCACCCGATGACCATATTTAGAAACGTAACCTCACCTATAATACCTACTCATATGGTAGGTACCTATATATTTAATTACATACTAAAGGTCTGTCGGTGTCCTCCAAGTCCATCTTCCTTGTGACCTAGCCGCTTCCTTTTCGCATTTTAAACATTTTTTTCTTATTGCAAACACCTTGCATTTTATTAACATTGCTCAGTTATAGCCTCTATTTATGGTTGTTCATCGCCCGAGATATTTTAAAATGCCGTTTTGATTCGCTTACAACATACTACGGTATCATGCAAGCGTTCACACACAAAAAAACCGAAACTAATATGAATAGAGTGTGTTTACCTATATATATATATATATATGTATATATATATATTGACGTGATAACGTCTTATAAAGCAATGAACGCCGGCTGCACGCACGAAAAAGTATGACTCATTGTCCCGTCCCGTTGACTGACATATCAACGCACAGCTCAAAACGCTGATTCTAGAGATACCAAATTTGATTTGATGAGATTTTTCAAAATTCACCCTCTAAGGGGGTGAAATGGGGGTCCAAAGTTTGTATGGGGAAACAAGATTAGATCGATATTTTATGCGAAACTTCACAGGAGTATTCCTAATGATAAATGAGTTGACACGTGTTATGCAATTTTTCATCAATGTTTTCTTATCAGGGTCGTTCTTCTTTTCGACCGACAATAGCCTGTCCCTCGTCTTATTACGGCATCTCATTTGAGTAATGATGTTTACGGTTTTATAATGTTCGAATGAACGTCCATATTATTTTATTAATTAGTGATGTTTAATATTTCACTTTCTCTAACTAGCATTTTTTTAAATGTTTTTTTTTTTCGTAGAATGCCGTGACAGAGTGGTAAACCAAAATGTTGTCCCCACTGAAAGAGTCCACTTTGTCACATGTTTTTTTTTAGAAACCAACCGTAAATAAATATTTATATTGGCCAGAAAGGAAACTTTAATTAGTTCTAATGAAGAAACCTATGCATTTTTTTTTAAATCGCACTTCAAAACCACAATTTTCGATAGTTCAAAAACCAAAAAAACAGAAAAACCTCGGATAATGTCGGTAAAAAAGAAGAACGACCCATCACGTAAAATTATCGTCCGTAAATCGACTTTACAGACAATGATTTTTTTTTAGTTCAAAGAAGCATAAACAAAAACTAATTAATTAGCTGAATAGAGTGATTCGTTGCCTGAAATGTTTGAAACTTTTGCCAGTTTGGCGCTAGAAATGCATTTTCATGATGACTACTTCAGGCGAGGTGCGAACAAAGACTGGGACTGAGGCAGCATATTTTTGGCTGAAGATTAATTTTGTATTCGACTCGAACTGCTACTACTGATTATAGACTACAAGTGCAGACTGTGAAACACTATCAGAGGTACTTATTTAGAGGGTCAAGCCCGACCATCCATCCTCGCGGTTTTTAGGGTTCCGTACCTTAAAAGGAAAAAAACGGAACCCTTATAGCATCACTCGTGCGTCTGTCTATCCGTCTGTCACAGCCGATTTGCTCCGAAACTACTGGACCGATTGAGTTGAAATTTGATAAACATATGTAAATTGGTGACCCAAAGATGGACGCGTAAAGTAAATGAATGAATTCTGAACAAGGGGGCCAATTTTGGGGGGTAAGCTGGAAAATAAAAAAAAAAGTTTCGCAAACTGTATTGTGTGACATATCAAATGAAAGGGGTTGTTGTAAGCATCTCAGATTTTTTAAAATAATTTTAGCAAAAATAGATTTGAAGTAATTTAGGAAAAAATACGAAAATTTACCATTCCGAAACTACTAGGCTTAAAATTCTGAAAAAAATATGGAAAATAGTTGCTTGCCTAAAGATTACAGGAAAACCTATAAGAAGTTTGAGTATTCAAAGTAACGGAAAATTCTCAATATTTTTGTGTATTTTGTATGGAGCGCCTGATGCTTAGAGCATAGCAATTTTACGGAACCCTCACCACGCGAGTTGAACTAGCACTTGTCCGTTTTTTTATTGTTATAAGGCTCACATACAGACATTATACGACATATATATAGTTTTATGCACTTCTTAATATGTCAAGCAAGACTCTGTGGAAGAGCGGTGTCTCTTGACACAGGTATCTCGATACTTAAAAAGAGACACCAACCTGTACTTAGTTAAGTATCTTATAAGGCACTTGTCCCACCGCCGGCGACGAGCGATGAGCTATCGGCGATTTTCTCACCCAAGAAACGAACAAAAGATAATCGCTCCCGTGTAAATAAGGTGTGAACAGCCAGCGATGTACTATAAATATATCTCTCTCTTTTATTTACACGGGAGCGATTATCTTTTGTTCGTTTCTTGGGCGAGAAAATCGCCGATAGCTCATCGCTTACTCGCCGGCGGTGGGACAAGTGCCTAAGTTACTCATTTTTTTTTTTTTATATATAAGGCATACTAAATAGATCTGGACTAATATAACTCCGCATGTATAACGAGACGTAAATATGTCTTATTCCCTTTCACGCATAGTTGTGTCCTGTATGATGGGCCATGATGGCCCAAAGTGTGCTCGGCTTAAGATAACCATGTTTTTTTTTTAATTATTGCATTCCAAACATTACAATGATTCTTAAACACTTAATTAGTTTATCGGTCATGGTTTTAATTGCGTTTAGTTAAGGATATAGATAGACCATAAACGAACGTGACATTACATTAATAATTTCATAATGACACGAATTCATTTATTGAAATAGTTGACCTGATCAACCCCGTCATTGACGTTTCATCATCGGCTATTCTCGTGATTGATTCGTCTAATATGATTAAGGAAGTCTGATGCCATCTTCGAAACTTCGATCATTTAAATTGATTATTCTTCAATGGTAGAATAATTTGATTGCCAAGCTTCAGCTACTTATTCAATTCAATTCAATTTCTTTATTTCGGACATACAAGTATCCATAGAGTGTTAGTAAAACATAACACACATCTTAAACTAGTGTTAGTATTTATAATATTTACAATACACATAGGTAACTATATTAAAAATTGAACGATGCTTTTATACTTGCTCCCAACCATAGTGACGACTGAGGCCATAAAGAAAGACAATGAAAAACAATGCAAAAGAGATAACGCGAGCCTATGGTTTTATGGCCTCGGTCGTCATTTTGGTTGGGAGCAGATATAATTTGGCCGGACAATCAAACCTGTCAGCAATTTCCTTAAGAATGCTGTTGGGACTATGTCTCACACGATTCAGTAAGGTTCATACTTTTATGTATTATAGTCTGAAAACCATCCGTGCGAGCTATACTATAATGGCTCCTCCTAGCGACGCAATACTAAATTTACCATACAATTAGTACACAATTGACTATAAGATTTCGTTTTTGGTAAAGTGTTATTTAACACAAATAGAAGTTATGAAATGACAGGACCAGAACTCACCAATCAGGATACATTTTGGCTTTCCTGCCATTTAGGTATGAGATATTTCTTTGATCACATTCTGTGACAAATTGAAACATTTCCCGTATTGTCTTTTAGAAGGCACATAACTACTCCTGAACCTTGTTTGCTTAACAAATAAAACCCCCTTTGTTTGTGCTAGTACGCGCGAAACCGTTTGAAATATGCGATTGGCCTCGCCACTCGACCGCGATTCGGTACAAATTGTTGCCGTCCGAAACGCGAAACGAAATCTTCTTTTTTTTTAATTTCTCTGGCAAACTAAGCTTTGTACATTGTTTACACTATCCCGGGGATTGATTAAAATGCACGTGCAATTTTGATCCCGTATATAAATGTGTGTATTAATTTATGGATCGGCTTTGTGAGCACTATGCATTTATTATTACTTTACGTAAAACTGTAGTTGTATTGTATGCAATGTTGTTACATCGAATCTCATTAATTTAGAAGCCTTTGATTAACTCGGCTTACTATTTACGAAACATTACATGGTATATTATATTGTATATTATATATAAAACTGCCCTTGCGAAATGCTAGTTTCGCCAAGTATTCGTATCACGACGCTACGGGGTTCAAAACAATGCCGCAAGAGCTAATAATTGACAACTGAACAAGGGTAGAACGTATTACTGCACGCCTAAAAGTGGCTTTATAGGAAAAAGAGGCACCTTCACTTACTATTGCCGACCAAAATACATGGAACACCGTAGTACATCACTAGTTAGCAGAGGTAGGTAGTATTTATTTGGAATTAGATATACGCCTAAGGTAAAAATCCCACTTCCTAGCCAGGGAGAGACGTAAAATTTTTGTACTTACCACGGGCGGTAATAAAGAAAGCCTCAAATAGCATGTTTTGTTTATACAAATACCTGCGATCTGAGACATTCTTTGTTTAACCGCCCTAGGTATGTAATGTAAGTACTATTATGTCGCTGCAGACTCATAAATCCATCATGCCTCAAAACACAAAGATGATGTGAAATTTATTTCTTACACTGGGGTTAGCTTTCTTTAGGTGTGAAAAGATGACACGTCATTATACTGATTGATTGATGGTAAGGTAATTCATCGTCAATAGATTATCGAGCCGAAGAAATGTACCTACAGAACGACTGCATGAGGTAGATTTACGGTTATTGAATTGTCTACTGAATATAAGAAAACCAGTGAGTCCCTAAAGAAACATTATTTCTTTGCTATTAAAATAGAAAATAAATAACAAGAGTATTTTCGAACAAAAGCCCACTGACATGTCTGCAAGTAAAATTTATTGTGTTAGCCGTAATCTTTTATTGTGTCGTATAAATCTGAACAGGCCCTTCATTCTCAACTGCACATTGTAAACCCGTTTCTTAATAACGCTCCACTGGGTTTGAGCTTTAATTTAATATAAAAAATAAAGCGGCAGTTTGATACGAATTTTAGTATAAATGAGCAAAGTTTCGAGCGAGCTATCCAGTAAATAAACGTTAATGAATCAAGCGGGCGGCTTGACACTGTGAATACCTAAGAAAACATAAATTGAAAATTCCTCCAAAGGTATCGGATTCCACAGAACAAAGCGACGATCACATTTTCATGGGACGAACCAAGGCGCGAGTCAGATAAGGGTCTTGTTGTCTAAAGGATAACCTCCAAACAAATGAGGCGTCGAGTAAGGGAACGGAGAGATAAGTTCGCCTAATAAATGGTTTCTGTTACCTAATAACTCGCTTTAGCCGGGCTCCAGGAAAAGTAGGAGCTTGTATCGGGCTGCGGTCATCTACTGAAATAAATTTTACGTCATACCTGGCCATAAAGTAAAAAGGAAAATCAAACTTCCTGGCCTTGGAGAGACGTAAAATTTATTTCAGTATATGGCCGCATCACGGGCGGTATAAAGAAAGCCTCAGATCGCATATTTTTAGAAATATCTGCGATCTGAGACGTTCTTTGTTTGACCGCCCTAGGTAAGTAAGCAAAATGTAACTCTATTACACATAAACACCGATATTCATTATTACGAAACATTTACTGTTACGAAAATCACATAACGCAAAACGCCAAATTGAACACAATCAGTGACCCGAAAAAGAAGCATCCAAGCCTTAGAGATTCGAGATCACTACAAGAGGAAGATAAGAGCCGCGTCCTAATTGCAAAGGTCTATAGAAGGGATTCCGCTGACGTTGCAACGGCAGGCAAAAGCCGAATCAGGGGACTGTAGAGGAAATGGAACGGATGAATCCCTCCCTAGCTCCCAAATGATCAATGGTTACGTCACACGGCGCAAAGTTGCCGCCTAATGCATGCAGTTAACAACTTCAGATTTTCTTTCGCAGTTAAGAATTTTGAACGCTGCAAGATGATGTTAAAATAATAAAATTCCCTTTATTGCTCTTTCGAATATTTTGCTGCGAGCGCGCAAGAGAAGTTTAAGCATTAGGGTAGACACAGCGTTCGAAGTAGGTAATTTCTCGAATCATTTGTGCCAAATGAGACTGAGGAGCGCTGAATTTATAGGCAGAATCAAGCTTGTTTATACAACAAGAAATTTCAAACTTAATTTAAACGTTAAATATGAATATGACATAAAATGGTGTGTTGGTAAAGTTAATAAAGCCGTAAAGCATTTTAGAGAAAACAGTGAAACCGGTCACCAAAGTTTACGTTTCCAGGCTCCTTCATAATTAAGTGAGACTATGTAAAGCTACATACATGTTAGGTACAGTCGTTTTAAGCTCGCGAGTGAAATTTCAAAAGGAAACCGTGTAGTGAAAGCAAGTTTATCAAAGAACGTAACATTTCCTTTCGTAGTTCCCTCTCAAGGGCGTAATACCGTCTCGTAATGAACCTCCGTCCTGCAAACCTCTGCGCTCAGTTGTAAAGCTCCCCCATATACTTTATTGCCTAATCAATTAATTGTTTCTCGTATATTGCTAGTATTTAATCGTTGGTCAGAACATCGGGGCGATTGAAATCGTTAATTAAAATGTAATCAAGTTGAGGCCGGCGTACAAGTGAAGAGTCTTCACATCTTAGCCCTTGTGTTCAAGAAAACCTTCATTTTGGTAATTACATTTCACAGATAGACGTGGTTTAGATGTTAAATTAAATTCGCAAAGTCACCTTGTAAAGTCTTATTGAAAGTTAAGTGCGCACTGCGCAGCGTATTATAGTGCTTCAGATATTTATCAAATGTCGCAACTTCCAAACCATTAAATGTTGTGAAATTTCATAACTCTCTTACTCGATCCTGTTATGTGGTAATTTATTATGACTTGAAAATTATTCCGCCATAATTTATTTACATCCATTTCAACAAGACGAGAACCTAGTTTCTGAAGTCTCTGAGCAACTTTACTGTCTCTGAGGTCTTGATTAGTATGGATGACACAAATATTTCAAGATGTAATTTCAGTCTGCACGGTTGCAATCTCAGATTCCCAATCCAATATCGCAGTACTTTGTACAATTCTAATCTACTTGCAAATTTTATCGACGTCGGAAATACTGTGTCCTGTTTGTTTCGAGATTTATGGCCAAAGGTCGTTCATTGGGATCCTCTAATCCTAAATTTATGACGGTTTAGGTCACGATACATATTTTTATCGGGCTGTTTTGTTAATAAAACCCTTCGCGTGGAACGTGATTGTGATGTTTTTAAATAATTCTACGGGATTGGTAATTTGTTTTTCTCAATATAATTTTTTTATATTTGTTCTCGATGAAGGAAAACATCGTGAGGCAAACGGTCTACTCCCAAAAAGGTCTACTCGTAGTTTTCGCTTTGGTTCGGAAGTAGTGCCAAATCTTGAGATTACCTAATATCAAGATTTGGCGTAGGCATTAGCCAAGGGCCCTGATCTCCTTTAGGGTACAACCGCAAAACCACTAGGAGGAAGAGAGAGAGAGAGAGCTTTTTTTACATTAGATAAAATCAAAATCGTGTACGTTTTTATGTTTTCCTGACTTAACTTCTTATTTTTACAGGTAACTAACCTATTTGCACCAACGCTCGATGCAAGCCGTCCATGCCGCACCTTTAGAAGGCAGGTCAGTTGGAAATTTTCCCATCATCCCTGTGCACGAGGATTAGTGTCCAATTCGAAACTTTACCTCGACGTTTAAAGCTCAAAAAATACGCTGCCCTCGACTGTACTCATGAATTATTTATTTAGTTGTAGGGAAAAAAATTGGACATGTTATTTATAAAAGTTTCGTTCCAATTTATTTGGACGGCATTTGCATATTCGTGTGGAAGTTTTTCGTGGTGTCAGATATCAGTTTCTGAACGAATCCTGATAAATGATTCACTTTTTGGGTTCAAAAACTGGTCAATGAGGGAAAATAGACGAAAATAATATTATTTTTGGTTATAGGTGACAAATTCCCTATAGGTAATAATTAATTACAGACAGATTCACCTCTCGTAATGTCTTAAACAAATAGAAAGTTTAACTTCTGTTTGTTTGTCTTCTTTATCTTTCTAAGGAAGATAAAAGAGAAGGAAGAAAAGAGAACATAAAATATTCGCACAATACTAGAATATTATTAAGATCCAGTTCCCTATTCCCAAGTAAGGTTCGCTTCTAATCAAGGCCGGCCCGAGCGCCTTTGTCCGAGCACTAATTGTGTGGCGGGTAACAAGCGGTCGTCGCCCGTGCCAACTATCATCGTATAATCAGGGATTTAGGTGTCATGTTCTTGGTTGTAGGTGACCTAAACCAGCCTAATGAAGATGGCTTCGAAGAGTGTAGGTACAGTACACAAATTAACAAGATATCAGTTTCTTAACGAATCCTGATAAATGATTCACTTTATGCGCTCAAAAACTGTTTAATGAAGGAAAAAATACAAATTTACTAAACTTTACAGTTTATACTAAGTTCGTAGGTATATGAAAGAAAGGATACATGAAAGTTAAAGTCTCGTGTCACAACTTCAATTAAAACAAATGACAAATTCCCTATAGGTAATAATTAATTACAGATAGATCCACCTCTCGTAATGTCTTAAACAAACAGAAGGTAAAGGAAGAAGAAGAAGACAAAAAGATTCGCACAAAACTAAAATATTATAAAGATCCAGTTCCTCATTCCCTAGGGATTAGGGGTTAGGGGCAAGGTCGCCTCTAATCAAGGCCGGCCCGAGCGCCTTTGTCCGTGCACTAATTGTGTGGCGGGTACCAAGCGGTCGTCGCCCGTGCCAACTATCAGGGATTCGTATAATCAGGGATTTAGGTGTCATGTTCTTGGTTGTAGGTGACCTAAACCGGCCTAATGAAGATGGCTTCGAAGTGTGTACACAGATTAACAAGCTAAGATTTGAATACGGTGTTTGACAACAGTAAAAACAAATTATGCTTACATTACCAATAAATAAACCTGTTCACACAAAAATACTCGGAAAACTTTGACTTATTTTTGCTATTTTAAAGTATTTTTGGATTACTAAAAAGTAACTCGAAAAAAAAAATCTATATAATTAACGTGACAGCGTGACAGCGAACGGACATACGAACGATTTTCGGTCCAAGCTGAAGCATAGAACTACGTTCGCATCGCTCTCTCGTTCGAAAAAAATTACGCTGTTTGACCATAGCATAACGTGACGTCATTTGCAACCTACCCCTTTCAGGCCCGGCCAATACAATTGTGCGGGTTGATTACATTTAATTGTCAAATCTAAAACATATGTCAATATACTTCATTTTACGTTAGTAGGGTCTTGTTTTTCCGGTCTGAAAGGACTACAAACTTCACACTAACAAAGCGTTTTTCACGTTTCATAAAAAGTTGCTGATTTGACCATTATTGCGTTTTTAGGGTTCCGATACCTCAAAAGGAAAAAAAACGGAACCCTTATAGGATCACTCGGTTGTCTGTCTGTCCGTTTGTCACAGCCGATTTGCTCCGAAACTACTGGACCGATTGAGTTAAAATTTGGTACACATATGTAAATTGGTGACCCAAAGATGCACGCGTAAAGTAAATTAATGAATTTTGAACAAGGGTGGCCCCCTTGTTCAAAATTCATTAATTTACTTTACGCTTTTGGGGGGTAAACTGGAAAATTAAAAAAAAAAACGCAAACTGTATTGTGTGACATATCAAATGAATGGGGTTGTTGTAAGCATGCCAGATATATTTTTTTTATAATTTTAGCAAAAACAGATTTGAAGTAATTTAGGAAAAAAGACGAAAATTGACCATTCCCTCCCCCTTATCTCCGACACTACTAGGATTAAAATTGTGAAAAAAATATGGAAAATAGTTCCTTGCCTAAAGATTACAGGAAAACCTATAAGAAATTTGAGTATAAAAAAACACTTATGAAATTTAGATTATATACGGAACCCTCACCACGCGAGTTGAACTCGCACTTGTCCGGTTTTTTTTAAATGTCATTCACACGTCACAAACATAATAGAGGCGAATCTAACAATACTTCATTCGCCAAAATCCATCAAGCCGTTTATGGTGTAGACGTAGACCATGCCGAAGAAATATACCTACATAGTCAGTCACAGACATATGTTATGCACACATTATCCTTTTTTACACTGATGATTTTCATTATCGTTTCATTCCTTCTCTCATTCGGTCAACATTTGTAGTCCTTGAACAATTCATTACTATTGTGTACAAAAAAGTTACTATCGAGATGATATTAAATTCTGTCAGCAGAAAATATTTCCTTAATACAAAATACCTCTTTCATCCGTAATAAGTTTCTAAGGGTCGGTTAACGAAGATATTGGCTATATTTTAAAGTGTCTGAAGGCTTGTTAACAAGTTCTCCATTCTGTTGTTTGTTGGTGGCGGAACAGAAATTAAATTACCTTTTGTTGCCTTTAACAATCTAGCTTAATTAGGAATCGAAGTTAGTCAGTACTTCGCAGTTTAATAATTCTGTAATCCTATACTTATAATAAGTCTCACAACTATTTTTATGTTCGGTATTGACTCTAGGTTTGCCAAGCGGAATTTGATGACTTTTGCCCGACTACGGGGATGTGATTGTTACAGTCTATGTGTTTATGATACTGAACCGATTTTGATTAACGGGTTATCGATCGATTCGAAATTATGCATAGGTTACCATTTGTATGAAGAAAAAAAAGCTTATTTTCATTCAGTTTTCCGTAGTCGGGATACAATTTTTGAACATTTTATTTGTGTATGTGTTTGTGTCTGCATATGGTCAAAATATTACTTTCCGAATATTCCGAACATAATGTGCAAGCAAGAACGAAACGACGAAATGTCCAGTCCATCCGATAACTATGCAAACGAAGTCATTGTCTTAAAATAAATAAAGATAAAATTAATATTAAGCTACAATCTTACACAATTCAATCTAGTCCCAGGACCCATAAGTAAGCTCTACACGGTGCCTCGGGAGGATTTCAAATAACCTTAAACACGTATTTCTGAGGCCCTAAGGAGTAAAAAAGGTCGAATAAAGAAAGCTGAGTTCGGCTCACTTTTTTTATTTACATACATTACATGCTTGACCAGTTATGATGAAAATAAATAAAAAAGTAAGCCGAACTCAGATTCCTTTAATTGACATTTTTTACTCCTTAGGGCCTCACAAATACACTGTTAATAGTAGATTGTCAACCAAGGGTTGAAAGCAACCCATTTCAGTCGAAAGCTCGGGCCGCAGGTTGAGTATATCTGCCGTAGACTGTGTGACTGTTATCATGATCATAGACAATCTATGATTGTCATTCACATACACACATGTGACGAAGATGTAAGCATAGACAATACCACAAGTGGGAAATCAACAATGTCAAATCACTTGTCAAAATATTGTGTTGAAACTGACGTCCGGATATAATACGACTAAAGTATATAGACATGAGATGTCGAGGATGTAAAGTCTTCTGATCCTTCTCAATTCAGCCAGGTTAATTTACCTCTATCCCTTTTGGGCATTCGCTAGGACTCCATCTAATAAATCCTCTATATCAACGTTGTTATTGTTAACTAGCTGGCAACACAGGTTTTTGTCATGCCATTCCAACTTTTTCACCTACAATGTAGCTTTGACTAAAAATTCTAAAAATTTGGTTTTAATTATTCAACGATAGAACCATTACAGTTTACAGTATTCAATAAAAAACATAGTATAAAGTTTACTATCCGTGTTCCCATAGCACAAGAGAAACTTGCGTCACAATGCAAGTTGCGTGATATAATGTTGATGTCACGTTTTTTTCACACGCCAATCTCCGTTAGAGTCAAACACGTTATCTGGGTCAGCCCTGCCCTGATTAGCGTGTATTTTCAGCGCACGCACAGGCCCTAGAGAGTCAACTTGCCATTGCAGGGTTGCCAACAGCAACAACGAAGGAAGGCCAGAAACTTCCAAATTGTTATGACTGCGGTCCTATTTCATTTTATCAGCCGCGGAAATTCCGATTTTTCCGCGAGATAGGAGAATAAAGCAGGATTGGTAATGATACCATTTGGACGCTGACTGAGGGTTTTGTCCTAGATCATGAGACTTGAAACACCAAGCAACAGGTACCGATTACACTAGAGTAATTTTATTCTAATATTATGAACGCGGAAGGGTGTTTGTCACTTGTTACCTTTTTCCACAGTAACTTGCTGAACAGATTCAGATTCAATTTGGTATGATGATAGTTTGAGTTGCAATGAAGAACATAGCGGACGAAGTGGCGGGCAAAAGCTAGTGCAATTTTAATATAACTCTAGGGGTAGAGGATTTATTATCGATTCGACCAACCAGCAAGATATTAATCCAAGATTAGTGTATTTAATTAAGACGTTACTTCAGATGAATTCCTGGGTCGTGATTTAACTTTCAAAATGTCCCCAGCATGTCACAGGTAGGTATTTCTCCGCGTTCATGTCTCCGTCTAAAAAAATATAATGACAGAGACATCAAACAGCGCATTTGTTAGTTAAACACCGGCCCAGCTTATTCAAGTATTAAGGTAATCCGTAATTTCGTGCTGAATGTTAACAATCAAACAGCTTGTTTGCAAGTTATTTGTTAATATAACACTCCATCGTGTGCAGATTAATTGACTAATTTAGTTCACTCGACAGTCTTAATTGCAATGGAACTGTAATAGGCAGTTACTGCCGTAATAGCAGCTGACGCGTGTTGTTACACCGTATTGACATAAGCTGTGTCTCGGGGCAATGTCGTCTCGAGTGCACTACAATTTGATCTGTGTGTGTGTGCGATGCCATGACTTCGAGCGGCAGCGGAGCGAGACATCGGAGCACCACACATATGAATTATAAGCTGCTACTATTCAAAGTAAGCTTCCAGGTATGGAGGAGAGCACTAAGAAGTCAATCTATTTAGTGGTATTCAGTATTCAAAGGATTGATCGATGTTTCTCGACGTCGATTTACGGCGTGGGGCGATTGGGGCTTGGCTTTACGTTCACGTAATATGGTGTCTTCACGCAAAGGTATACCACGCTGTGGGGTTTGCGAACGGTCCGATTTTAAAGGCCTAAAGCTCTAAAATGTACCAATCAAAATACAATTGGTATTCAATGATTAATTAAATCATTTTTGTGAATGTGAAGCTACAGTAGCCTAGTGGTTCAAGCATGCGCCTGTCAAGCGGCGGTCGTGGGTTCGAATCCCGACTCGTATCGTACCAATGAGTTTTTTAGGGAACTTATGTACGGAATATTTACCTTTAGCTTTTCGGTGAAGGAAAACATGGTTAGGAAACTGGTCTAATCCCAATAAGGTTTAGTTGGAATACCAGCACATGCTTCTGTTTGGAAGGTTGGAAGGTGGTTGGAAGGCAGCAGCATATCGAGCTAACATTAGCCAGCGGCCAAATTTGAGGGTGACAGTTTGCTTAAAAATACGAATCGCTATTAGTCACAACAAATATCATATAGATATAGACGCTTAAGAAACAGTACGAGTCAACTGAACGAAACAAGATCCATACAAGAAAATGTAACTACATTTATCCACCCGATCCGGTACTAGTACAGTCGGCATACATAAGTAGCTGAACGCCTTAGTTACCTTGTCGGTTTCACTCGCTTGACAACTTCATATGGCAGTTTAACATAACGTTTAATGCGACACGGTACAAAGGTGTTAAGCCCCTTTTGAGGCCGATCGTACCTTGGTATACAGACTAGCGGTCTTTCTGACTAATGTGTCTTGTTTCAGACACTTTATAGCAGCCTCGTAGAGTGCACGAACAATGCACGTACCACATCTAAGTCACAGCTATCTGGTGCCGAAGTTACAGTGTTACTTACATTAATGTTCTAGTATTTAGGTAAACTTGTTATTTACAAGCAGTTTGGGGAGTTGCGTCAAAGTTATCTGTATAGGAGAACTGGCTATATTAGTCAGAAGTGATATAATATATCTTATCATCATAGTTTACAAATATTTTCTCAGGTCTGGTGAATAACCCATTAGAGTGGCGAAAATGCGTCTTTCCAGAGAGTTGGCTAGTGCGAGCAGTGGGGTAAATATTTGCTGTGATGGTGTAGAAGCTTGAGTGGTAGGTCAGGACAGGACACAAGTTTTGTCGAACTGTGTCCTGTCCTGCGGCGCGGGGGTCGACGGTTATTTTTTTCTTTGTATTTGTTCTCTGTATTATGAATTCATTATTGAATATCGTAGATACTTATCAAGCTTATTATACGGCTTTCCAAATTAAAGTTTTGGCGCATGAATGTTAGAAATAGTAACACTTAAGTTACTTTAACATTCCAAACACGAAGACATCGCTGTCGCTTTAGTCGCACCGTCATACTCTTTATAAATCGCGACTAGTTTTATGGCTTTCTGTGACTTACAAAAATTATCATTAAACGAATAGCAGGCTGGGTTCCCAGGAACATTTAACTGTCCATAGTATATGTCCTAGGATTGGAAACGTTGATCTGTATCAGATAAAGCGGTCGCAGTTCCCGAAACAATCCCAGTTTCCATTACACCGATTGTTTCCTATGACCTTTTTTTAGTCTCCATAAAACGTCTTGTCGCCTCAAAACGCCGGCCCTCTGGTCGCCCTTATCACTTATCAGTCGTAACACTCAGTACGGTTACATGTTTTGTCACGATAAACTTTTTATTCCTTTGTGATTTTATCACGGGTTTGTATACTTAGTCGGTGGTTTCTATAGATTCGATTATGTCTGTTTTTCTGGTTGAGGTAGCTTTTTATGGCACTGTTATCTATTCTGAGATAAGAAGGATGTTTGTTTAGTAACAAAAGTATTGGTTTGAATCATTGTATTGTTAGTAAAATTGATAATAAATAATAACCAGACCTCATTTCTTTTAAGTTAAAGGGTTGTGGTGTTAATTTTTTTTTACTTGTTAGACTTTTATTATTAAGATAAAAATATAATACAATAAATTACAAATATGTACATATAAAAAAACTACTAAAATTACTAAAAGTAACTTAACCTATGGGGCCCTACACTATATTTACATATATCCCCTAAATCAAGGTGTTAATGATATAGGTATAGATCATTTTAACGATATTTACTGACCATAATTATAATTTCAAACCACTCAATACAATATCTCTCTGATAGTCAAATCAGGAACTTTTAATTAATGAAACGTGAAAATCTCTGTTAATATATGTAGTTTGTAGGGAAACGCACACTAGTTAAAACAAACATCTGTAAGTACGGAGACTTGCCTTGCTGAAGCAATAGCAAACGAACGACGAAATTCAGAACATTTTGAATCACTTGCCAAATATTAGGATGCGCTAGTTAGATGGAAAATGAAATTATTAACGATTCAATTGTTACTAAACCAAAGTTAATGACATAATTTAACTTCTGCTAACAAATTGTACCTCCTAACATGGCTGTGTTGTTTGTGCATGCATTTTAATGTGTACCGGCCAATAATTGATTTTGTAATTAATTGTTACGATCCAATTAAAATTGTTTATCAAAGTGTGTCATGTTTAATTAGTGATAAACTATTTATCATCGTTTTTGGCAGTTTGGTTTAAAGACATTGTGAAGTGGATGGACAGAATATGTAAATTTCCAAATTCACGAGAATCCTCTTCCTCGCTGTTAAAGATATGGCGATAAAACAAATGTGCGGTGTCTTCTACTACGGACTAGTACATTAATAAGGGCAGTTGCAACTACACAAGTGGATATGTTGTCTTGTCATATTCTTCCGTTCAAGTTTTATCCATGAATAAACTTACATGAGAATTGCGGACTTAAAAAAAAAAAAAAAAAAAAAAAAAAGAAGACATTTATTCACTACACAAAAGACACACAGAGACAAAGGAGTAGACATACATGACAATTGACACATATGTGTGTGTTGTTACTTAGATGTTACATCTTGTAACAGTTTATACTTCGAGCCTTTCGTTCCAGCCCCTTGCGATCGTTTTATTCAGGAAGCGTGTAATTGCTGATTGATGTCCAAATCGTCACCGAATCAATCTCAATTTAAGATAAACGAGTCGCGCCGACTTCAAATTGGAATTGATGGAAATACTTTTTGAACTTCTGAGCATGCAAATTTCGCCTTCGATAATCTGACGACAGGAATAAGTGGAGTAGGGACTGTTGGTATGTAAAAGGAAACTGCAGGCAGGTCAAATAGTTCGTGCAATAACGATTCTTTGGATAAAGTAATATCAAAAGTGCGTTCATGTATAAACTTAAGTTTTCCCAGTTAACCTCGTCTGCTAGTTGTGATCGAACTTACGTTTCGCGAACACGGGCGGTAGCTTGTTAATACTAGGTAAACCTCTCTGCCCACTAGTTCAGTGACTCACCCATCAACTGGCACACACGTCGCTACCGGCTCGACTCAAGCGCTGCGATGGACGACAAATCGTGACATATTCACATAGTTATTTGCAATCTGAGTTCTGTTACCGATAACTGTAGGTTTGATTTATCTTAGCGACTTTATTTTCAGTTACAACTTTTTTTGCTAGCTTTTTAATTATCTATGGTCATTAACATCTAGACTGCAGACTGTCCGTTCACAGTTAATCAGACTTTGGTATTTAAGATCAATAATAGTTCTGGTTGGATTGCATATAGAAAATGCAAGAGGCATTCGTTAATATTTGAGTAAATAGGAAGAAGAATTGAATGAAATGCATAAAAGCATTTGCTGCCTTCAACGATCACGACGCTAGATCAAGGGTGCGTCTCATAATGAATACGCACTTTTGGTATAATTCAAATTTAATAACTATCGAAAGGTATAATAATGTTAAATATAAACAAACATGATTCATTTCTAGGTCGTTTAACCGAAGCAGTTAGGTATTTACCAAATGGAATAATAACTTAGTCTGAGGTTAATTGTCAAAATTGGATCCACTTGAATCTTACACGTGTATTTTCCTTCCTTCGCATCAACGCATTTATAGGTATAATGTTATTTATTGTACACAATCGAAATTTACTTTTAATTTTGAAGAGATTTCTCGTACCCACAATAATTGGTTCACTCACTTTATAAAACAAATTTTCAAATAACCAGCCATTCCCTTTAGCGCGTCATCTGCGGAGTCGTTAGGGAGCTGCATTCGGATTTTATGCATTCGCCAAATGTTACCGGATCGCGTTACGATGGAGCGACGGCTGCATACGAAATACGAATGCATATGAGGTGCATAGTGCTGGGGTCTAATTGGTAATTTCAGATCGGGATTATACTTGTTCCCACCAAAGTGACGACTGACGACATAAAGAAAGACAATGAAAGACAATGTAAAAGAGATAACGCGAGCCTAAATATGGCCTCAGCCGTCACTTTGGTTGGGAACAAGATAGTGTATGTACTGTATAGAAATAAAATTGGCAGTTGTTACTTCAAGTTTCTTCGATCAGATTTGTTTCAAATGTAACATAGTTTAAAAAATGTGAGTTAAATTAAAAGGTTCTAATTTGCCTTTTCCGTTGTTAAGGGCTTTTAAGTATTGATTACAAATAATTAAGTCAGGCTAAGACTACGCCCGTACCTTATATACTAGAATTAAGCTCCAGCGATCTTTAATTTCGGGAACAGGAGAACTTAATCCTTTTTCAGTTTGTATATGACCAGTCTCAAAGAAAATCTCTGGTAAATCTATCTACGAGTATATTATACTATAATTAAGATGTAAAGTTTGTGAGTGTGTAAGCATGAACCTGATAAACCTTACCAGGGTTAAGCCTATCGATTTGGTAACCTTCTATTGTTATGGTAAGCATATCGGATGTGGTAACCATTTTTTTTTTTTGTTTAGGGGGGGAAAATGCGTTACGCATACCACCCGGGTGCAGGGGGTGATCCGAGTGGTTATGTGGGACTCCCGTATGGGCTAATGAGACCCACGGTGTACCCACTAAAAACCCCCCCACTTGCCGCCTCGCCGCCATTTGGCGAGGTCACGGGAACGCTTGCGCACACATCCGCGACCCCGCCGGCGGCAGCCACCCACAAGCGGCTCCTTCGCGGATGCCCGAGGGCCCTCCACGAGAGGCACGCCAGATGTTTCGGCGCGCCTGCCTCCTCGATCTCCACCAGTTTAGTAGCGGACCCCCCTGAGTCCGCTACGAGGAGATCATGGGTGCGGGGAATTCCAGCACCCGGTGGCGGATCAGGTCTGTGGTTCCGCCACCGACCACGTCTCGGCCGCAGAGGATAGGGAAAGCGGCGCACCGTAATACCGGCATTCCTCTTCCTCTGCGGTCCCACCGATGCCGTTTCAGCGGAACGGCCCCGCCAAGTTCGCAGGGGGTAGGGAGAGTGGCGCACCGTAATACCAACACGCCTCTCCCCCTGCGATCCCGCCTCGGCCGCAGAAGATAAGGAGGTACTCCTCTTCTTCTGCGGTCCCTCCCCAACGCATCCAAAGCGGGCTTAGGCAAGCCCGCTAGGAGCGCCCTCCTCGGGCCAGCCAGCGGCCCACACAGGCCGGCCCTGGTGCCTCTTAGCTTCGCCGTGGGTGACCAGTCCACGGTTACTAAGCCCCCCCGCCCCGACAAGGCGGGCACCCTCGAGGGGGCGGATGTGGTAACCATAAGGTAACCATAAGTTAACCCTATTCAGATAGGGTTTTTTTAGGGTTAACTTATGGTTACCTTATAACATGGTTACCACGTCCGATATGCTTACCATAACAATAGCGTTACCCTATCAGTAAAGTTAACTTTTCATAAGGTTACCATTATGGATAGGGTTTTAAAAACAACTTCTAAAATTAGCCTATGGGAAACCCCGATTATCTTGTTCCCAACCAAAGTGATGACTGAGGCTATAAAACCATAGGCTCGCGTTATCTCTTTTGCATTTTGTAACTCAACTTGTCGGGGGCACTGTGTATAGGGGGTAATCTCATGGAAAATTCCATCTTACGATTTCAAATAATCTTTTATCAGTGTATAGATTGGAATCGGACATAGGTTATATTTTTTCCCTTGACTCTGTCTGGGTTCTCTGAAATACGCGGGCGGAGTCGCTCGGGCAGTAGTTGTACTAATAAAGAAGAATTTGTACGTGTTCCACACATCACTAGATCGGGGTTGCCCCCGAGGACATGCGTATGATAATACGGAAACTTTAGAAAGTTAGGATCAGCACCTACATTTGCATGAAAGTTATGAAATCCATGCATTTATAATTAATTAGTGCTACTACACTATACATTCAGCGTCTTCATTTAGAAGATTGTTTGAACTCGCTCCATAATTTAAACTATTTGCACACATGAACAAACTACATATATGAGTTATAGCAGGAAAGCTGTTCAACAGGTGCAGATTCAGCCTTGCTTATGGTTCTAATCTTATTAAGCTTTAGCTTCGCTAAAATTACAACTCAATAAGATTTCGATATTAGTTAATTTAATTCTGCGCCTGTAAATAAAAATGTTCTAACGATTTTGCTTGTTACCAAAACAGAAACAGAAAATGCTATGCCTATATAAAAACTACGCTTTATTTACACGTTCCCTAACTATCCATTTTCACAAAATGCTGATCCTCTATATTTTAGTCTATGACGAATTTTATCCATAGCCGTGAAATTTCATTCGCACTTTTGCATTCATCGATTGTATCTATGATTTCGGTACTTCCGTGTTCGGCTGTACCTAAAGGCACGACACTTTGTCCTGGGTTATTCCTATAGGTACGTTGTACTTTTTCAATCTAATTACCAATTTATATTTCCAAATCTGCCACTATTCCGATGAATGCCGAAAGCCCGTCATGTTAAATGGATTGGTTCAGCAAGGACTCTGGATTCGTGAAAGACAGAACTGCCTCGCAGCACGCGACACTCGATGACTCGTCTGTATTAACATTTCCGTTCCATTTCCCTGGACCATTAGCGTAATGAAATGATCAATTAGACGTGTCTGCGAGGCTAGATGCAAACGATTATGTTACAACTTATGTAATTTGTGGGTTTTAAACGATATTAGAATACTCCTCTGCCGTTTTTCCCGGATGTATCAAAAAGAAGCTCGTGGTCCCCTTTGGCATCTAATCCTAAGATTTGATGTAGGCACTAGTTTCACGAAGGCGACTGTCATCTGTCCTGACCTGAATGGAAACGGTAATACTAATACAGTGAGATGCAGAATCTCTCTCTCGTCCTTGAGATGAGAATCATCTACCCAGCATCGCGATGTATAGGTATATGATACTTGTATATAACATAGGCTAATGACGAAGCATTATTCTGATGGTGAAGCTGTGTAGATGATTATAGCCACTTCTTTCGCCTTATACGCTTCGCTTCTCCTGTTGCTCTTGCCGATTACCATTATGCTGGAGTAAAAACAAAACACGATATTGGTGAAAGAATTTTTGAAATCGGATGAATAGTTCTGGAGAAAACATCCTAGTCAACCTACTTACAAACTTAGAAAGCTAACACCCTCGCAAAGCTACATAAGGATATAGATGACCATAGGTAACATTTGATTGTATTAAAACAAATAATACGAAGTTCAAAGGAAAACTTATCGAATTATGTATTCTAGTTATCCATTCAGCAAGTAAGTATTTCAATCAACATTCACTAAGTACCTTATATTTCAGTCAGTGCTACATCACAATAAGTTATGTGAACCTATTTCAGCTTAATATTCTACCAGATGTAGTAATTCTTCAGTCCCAATTTAGAAGTTAATTTTGCAGTACCGTGCATTATTGATGCGCCGGCCGGCCCGAAGTCTTTGTTAAGACGCCTAATTGGCGATTGCCCTGGTTTGTACACTCTCATTTATGATGCGCAAGTTTCCATTTATTCCATTAGTGCATTTGTAATTGTGATTTACTAGATATTTACTCCGTAGGTATGTAGCATAGAGGAAGAATATATAGAGGGCCTCACACACACATAGAAACGTGAGTGACGAATTGACAGTGACAAAGATAAGCATAGACAATAACACAAGTGGGAACGAGATACAATGTCATATTTCCTGTCCTTATCTCGTAAAGGCATTTTTGTTTGTCACCAGCTTATCAAAAAATTAACTGAAACTGACGTCACGTATATAACACGACTAAAGTATATGGCACATGAGATATCAAGGATGTATCAGTCTTCTGATACTTCACGATGTAGTCAGGTTAATTTACCTGCGTCTTTTTAGGGTTCCGTAGCCAAAATGGCAAAAACGGAACCCTTATAGTTTCGTCATGTCCGTCTGTCCGTCTGTCCGTCTGTCCGTCTGTCCGTATGTCACAGGCATTTTACTCGAAAACTATAAGGTTTATTTGAATAAAATTTTGAGGATAGGTGTATTTTGTTAGCCGCTACATACTTTTGTAATTAAAATGACAAAAAAAATTTTTTTAGGGGTGCAGTCCATACATAAAACTAAAAGTCAAAAAATTTTTTTTCATTGTGACCCCCCGTGTGGCACATCAATCGATAGGCCTTTCAAAATAAATATAAGGTTAATGCATTAGAAGGACAGGAGAAAAGGACGTAAGTGCCGTAAAATTTCTGTGACGATACGACCTTTTTAATAGGCACGGAACCCTTCGTTTTGCGTGGTCCGACACGCACTTGGCCGGTTTTTAAGGATAAGCTAGGATTATATCTATGGAATCCTCTTATCTACGATATGTAGTGTTTAAAGTCTGAATGCCGCAAGTTGTTCCATCAGGTCCGTGCGATGAAGGAAGGAGAAGGCGCAGCATATCAAGCTAACACAACGAGGGAACGAGACAAAATGTTGAGGGTGACAGTCGCCTTGAAGCAAGAAAGAAAGAAGACATTCATCTACTGATAAACTACTACTAAGTACCGCAATAAAATGAAATATCGTGCATTTCAGTTATCTTGAAACCATTTGAGTAGTGCGGTAAAATTGGAAAGTGGTTTGAACTAAAAGCTGTAAGTACATGCTATTTATTGCTATTAGGGTTAACATTCAATAAGGATCTCGTGCAAGCGTAAAAGTACATTCATGTTTGTATGTGTACAGTCGACGCCAAAAATACGTATACACTTTTGTACCTTATGCCATTGCAATAAGACGAATAATGTAAACATATTTTTGGCGTCGACCGTACATACGTAGGCATAAATAATAAAAATATTTAGCCTACGACTTTATTGAACTAGCTACCCGCGCGGCTCATTCTACGTATTAATTCCGTAAATCAACTTATTGTTATAAAAGTATAGATACTGTTTTAGTTAATAGTAGTAAATCTGCTCAATAAATCTCTTATTTCTTTAACATTTGCTTTTTCTAAGAAGATAAAGCAACGGAAATCAGCGTCGTCTAATAGGTAGACGAAAAGTCCATACGTGAAGGCATTACGACTGACCACACTTAAAAGCCCCGGCATTAAAATAACAAACCTAACCAAGAATCCCAATTAAAATTCCCCTTTGCACGCGTCCCATTAATCTGTTGCGTGTACGCAATAACGTAAATCGCTCCCTTGGCGAAAAAACGACTTATCTTCATTCTTATCGTAGTTGGAAAAGTCGTTGTTTCACCGAAGTTGCGCGGCGAGGTTAATATCTTGTCGTTTTTTCTAATTCGCGTTCCCTACCGTACAGTTCATGGCTATCACAGAACGCCCCGCGAGGTGTGTCGCGGCGACATAGACTATCCGTCTCTTTCTAAGCGCTCTAATTAGAAAAAAACCGGCCAAGTGCGAGTCGGACTCGCGCACGAAGGGTTCTGTACCATTATCTATGAAAACGGCAAAAAAATCATGTATGTTGGATTGGAGCCCCAGTCCGACTCGCACTTGGCCAGTTTTTTAATATTTGTTGTTATAGCGGCAACAGAAATACATAATCTGTGAAAATTTCCACTCTCTAGCTATCACGGTTCTTGAGATACAGCCTGGTGACAGACAGACGGACGGACGGACGCGACACAGCTCGCGCACCGTCCTTTGATTAGGCGCCGGTGCTGGACTGATATTTACAACGCAACGACAACTCGCTTGACGCAAACCGGTGTAAAATACCTTCCAAATACAAAAATAATTATTCCTAAATCTACGCAATTTTTTTTTTTTTATTAATTTTACAAGTAACGCCGGCGAACTAGAGACGACGCTTTACAAAATGCGCGGCGTCCTTAGGCGGAAGAGCATCACGAGTGGAGGTCGTGATCGGCTGTTGGGGCGCGGCAGCAATTGTAACTTACGGCGCTCAAAGTGTTAAAATGTGTAGTAGCGAGTAGAACGTGTTTCATACAAAGTCTCTAATCGTTAAATTTTTTTCTATTATATCTCTATTATAATTAATAGCAACAGAAACTAGTTTCCGACCTAGAAGTGGCGGATCCCATTGTGTATAAAAAGTTTCAAGTTATCCCAGTATGCATTTTTAAAATGAGAACCAAACTACGTTTGTATGGAGAGTTGACTTGAGTCGATCTTGCAGGGGACTCGTAAAATTCTCGGGATCAAGAATATTAAGATAAGAATAGAAAGGAGAGTAGTGAGGTGAGTTGAGAAAGGTTGTGAAAGCACGCTGGAGGGTTAATTAAAGAATTAATCGCTGCCCGGACACGGGGTGACGGGAATCCGCAGCGATATTTAAAAAAAAACGCCCATTAACCCTCTTTTTGGAGGTAGTGTGCGCAATTAGTTTCAGCGTCAATCGTTGGTAACGACACGGAATTTACGAGCATCTGTCACTGATGGTACGATAAAGGTTAACGCACACGTATCACCTCCGCTCTGGATCGGTTCTATTGTAGCACGCTGGCGAAGCCGCGCAGGTTGTTAGCTTGGCTTTAGATTTTCAACTTAGGTTTGATTTTCTAATCAAGTAAATTTGAGCACAACATAACTTACTCCTCTGCTACAGCCTCACGATGTAATTAGCTTTGTTAACAGTGTTTACCGTTAATCACCACGGATCATAGATAATCCGTAATTATTCTGCTTGGCATGGCTGATCAATCATGCAAGCACATGTATTCTGAACTTAAGTACATAACTGTGACGCTTGTGTCTAAGGAGTGTGATGCCATAGATATCAGAAAAGAAGAGAAGAGACAGTGCAGTTTTGTTCATGAACCTCATATAATTAGTAGGCTCTTGCGTCTAACGCTCTGATTGGTACGTTGTCACTGTTAATTATAAATTCAGTGAATGCAATTTGTCAATATTTTTGAGCATTTCTATCAAAAAAAAGGCCCACCACACACACTAAAAACAATGTCACTCGTATTTTGATATTTGGCGCTGTTACAAGATATCGTGCTCCGGTGCTCATAAACAGATGTGAATCAACTAATTATATTGGTGCAAATAGGTGTAACCTATAAAGCCAACTTTCGAGCCTTATTTGGATTTTTGTGCCTACAATTGCTTCGTTCGAACGCGAAGCGAACCAGGGTACGAAACAAAAGTAAAAGGTATTTGAACAGCAGGCTGATTGCCTAATCGTCTTTATATGGCGAAGAGCATGGTAAGTACTCTGGGCAGATGGACTCCCGCATGCTGAAGATGTTCTATGCTAAGTGAATCATGCCCAGGTGACTTTCCTCGAGTCATGCCCTTCACTGTCACATGATTCCCTTCGTTAATTGTTATTGACGGTTAAGATGTAAACAAAGTCGAAGCGCCACCATATTAACTATTCAGCACAGCACAAAAATAACAACGAGATAAAAGAACCACATTAAAATAATGTCTCCCACTTTGCACGTTAAGCCGCAGACACGTAGACAAGCAAGACGTAATTCAACCGAATTTGAATAATGTATGAGTATAAAAGGTAGGAGCATTCGCTTGCTTCTGCTAAATTGGACTTAGACACAAAATAAACATAGTCACAGCGTAGATGCTGTAGCAAAATTAAAAAGGCACTGACTACACTTTTATTTCGAAGCCCGTTATTTTTTTTTTTATTCATTTAGGTTGTCTATGTTATCTACTGTATATAAGATACAAAATCATTTAAACGGCACTGTAACCATTAGTTGAATTGTCTCGATGCGCGACTCATAGCTATTACTATAAAGTAATATAAACTTATAATCTACATACTAAAATAACATTAAGATTTTAGGTTTGCTTTTGACTCTTTCGCAATTTCAATGGGCTTCTGAGGCCCTAGCACGATAGGTTTTATCGTTACGTTTTTCGTGACGTTTCAGTACATTTTCGCCGTAATACGTGATCATAAAAGCTATCGTGCTAGCTGGGTTGATCGGATTCAAAGCAAAGGATTTAAATAGTCCTTAAGAGCAGGCTTCGAATTCATTTTTGGTCACACTTTAACTACGGTCCCCATGCGGTCTATTGCTCATGACGACAAACAAAAACAATATAACACCTCTCTTTTTGCTTGGGGGTTAAAATCATAGACACACAGCATTACTAGGGCATATAGTGAAAATGAAATGCTAAATTATATTGTTGACGAATAACATTTTTTATGGTAATAACAGTCAACATATAGATCCAAACATTAAGAATACAGTCATATGTATTTTGCATAAACACAAGACATCCCCCGCTTTATCTCACCAAGTGAGTGAACCATCTTCCTGTTACGATGCCCTTTTGTACGCGTCTGGAAATTATTGCCCTGAATGTGGGGCGACGTGATTTTCAGTGCCTCTTTGTTAGTCAGGATACTTCGGTTAGCCGTAATTGTTTCGCGTATATTAATATTAGCACCGATAAAGGACTTAGCGTGACTATTATGAACGTTCATTAGTTTGAGCTATCGGCGTATCGCGGGGTTATGATGCTCCAAGTATGTTATTGAAACTGGGAACTTTGGATATGTCTAGTTTAGGGAGACGCTGTAACTCCCGGTTTTATAAGGATAACCTTGTCCGTAACTAATCTCAAACATGTACTGAGTTACTAAAAGTTCTGACATCTGGTCCTCTTTATCAGCTTAGGCTGATATATATACTGTAGCTTATTTAGTCGTAATATTTGTGTTTACAGACAAAACGTACCGCTTTGTTGACAACTGACAAATTGATACCAATCAATCAATCAATCATTACCACCAATTAATCAGTACCATTGCGTTGGACACATTTACTGATACAAAGTTTTTTTTAATACAGTTATTCGTCATCATCATCATCATCAGCGTTGATATGTCCCATGGCTTGGGTAGAATACAGGCCTCTTGAAATACTCTACATGAAAGGGAATGAATACTTTTTTTTTTTAATTTGTAATTAATCGTCAACATGAAAAATCATCATGTTATTATATTACATTATTAATCTGACCATGCAACCTGATATTCTTCCTCAATCCAGCAACATTTTCCGCACAAAATCATTTCCCGGAATTAAAATAAGCCCCATTGTCTATAACTCAAAATAGTTATTTTTCGCAACGCCACAATGTGAACAACAAGGCTTGATAAATACCAGAGATATGAAAAAGAACAATAAGGGCTGAGGAGAATACGAATAAAGCAGTCTGGCTCCAGTTACTAAAAGGACGGAATTATGAGCGCATAAAAACGAAGGGAGAGACTGGGTCCCTCAAGGATCGTATAGCGGAGGTGCTTATTATGACTTTAGGTAGGTACGGGGTATGGGCGGTATTAACTGCAGTATAAATATTAATATGTCGAGGTTTCATTCGCTTTGAGTCCCAGATGATATCAGATTCAGTCGTAATTGTTCAATATTAACGTCTATTTTATTGGTGCAAAAAACCTATACCGCATGATGCTCTAACGTTGGTATTTTGAGCCATTGTATATTGTATCCGAATGGCGGAATCATCTAATCTCATTATAACTTATAGATGTAAAATAGCAGGTTCAAACAGTTACACATGGCATCAAAAAGTTACTGTAAAATGGTGGTGTAAAAATAGGTATACAACATTACGCACTCAAATTCACTAAAGCTCGCCCACACGGAATTTTCCGTGCGCCATCTTTTCCGGAGAGTTCCCGTTGATCCCGAAATGGCAGTCACGTTCCGTCAGCGCCATAAACAATTAATTTCTTTAATCAACCGTGCCATCAACGGAAACTCTGAAGATAAAATGTTGAGTACTCTTAGTACATTCTCTTTTTTACCGACGAATTAAAACTGTAATCAAATACAGTTTACGACCCGAGTGCAGATTAATTCCTTTCTAACCATCAAAAACGGGATTTTTAAAACGGACCTCTACGGTTCTTATTGTCAATAGAGTTGAACGATATCCGATATGTAAGCATACACCGACAGATAAAATATTTACTTTGGACATCGCGCAAAGGTGAAAAGCAAGTCTATATTGTAGTGTATTGTATTGTGTTTCGTCTCCCGTTGTTTTTCTTTCATTTAAATGAATGTATTAGAATATACCAAACCTCTCCTGGACCTTTATCCAAAATTGTTTACACTATTCATTCACGCAAATTACTTCTGGACTTGACGTCTCATATTCCCCGCCTTGGCATAAATCTTCTTCGTAAAATAGTTCTATTTAAATTCAAATATTCAGATTTTAATACCATGGAAATGTTATTACTGAGTCCTGGAGATAAATGTGATTATAAAACTTCAGTGTTTTAGGAATACTGAATAGGTCACCGACTTTAATAATATAACATTAAACTTAAAAGACGCTTTGGAGTGAATGAAAATGTTTAAGACGAACTGTTATGCCATAATATTGCTTTATTGTTGGTTGCTATCTTGCTATTCAGTGAACTTGGAAAATTTTGTGACAGATATTTTCTTCATAGTGTCGATAATGATAACACTACCCTACACGGTAGGTACACTTTGCATAGAATTCCTATACAAACGGTACCCGGTTTCATTGCTCTTGGGTGTAGCTAGGTATGCCGACATAAAACGTTTGTCCCCATAGCAATACAATGCCGGTAACAAGGTGACGATTAAACAATACAAGATAAAGTATGTAGGAGAAGAAAATATCAACTTGGAAAACAATTACTCCAGACAAGGACAACGTTTATTTTGGTTACCTCTAGCCACCCAGAGGAATATTAAAGGCTTGAGCACACAGCGATCGGGACGGGACGTCGACGGGACGCCCGGCGTGGCGGTAGCAGCAGCTGTAATGTACTAGTTAATATAGACAACGTAAAACAACGCCGTCGCGCTCGGCTTGTCTGATTTTAACTAGTAGGTACATTACAGCTGCTACCGTCCCGCCTTGCGTCCCGTCGACGTCCCGTCCCGCTCGATCAAGCCTAAAGGCGCACTCATCATCATTTGAATTTATACTATTCTGAAATGGAACAGAGTTGCATTTGTTTTGTTCGATTTTAAAACAATACTATCTCTACTCTATTTGGTATCAGAGTTGATTCAAATACCATTCCCAATTCTCTTTGCTAGCCACTCACTTTGCGAGTGGCAATGGCAACCATAGTTGCCAATTTCACGGACCTCTAAACTGATGGTGGCAACGGTGGTTGCCAATCGAAGTATGCTGCTTTGATTTTGTAAAATGAGAAACAATTTAGGCTACCTTTTTTATAATCCGAAATCAAGTGAGAAGAGGATAAATAGGTACAATTTTCCAGAACATCACTTTCCCGTTTCCGTGCAACTGTTCCACGGAATGGACTTGCCCAGTTGTTCAGCGCATCTGGTCGCTGGACTAACAGACCCGCTATCTTCCCCGTTAAACATAACTGCTGCTTTTACTGCCTTATCTGATTTTGTGGGTACAGTAAGGGAAATGTATTCACGTACCTTTTTGTGCCTTATTGTCATAGTAAGAAGAGCGAAAAAGGTACGTGAATACATTTCCCTTACTGTACGTGTTGGAATAGAGGTTACTGGACCAATATAGCGTTGAGCAACATACATTTAAGAGCCTAATAGCTCTTGTCAGTTGCTCATTTCGCTTCTTTGCTAGTGCCTAGACGTTAATAGAGCTTTGTAAATAATTTCCGGAATTCATTATTAGTGCTTCGTGATGTGCACGTTTTGATCCTGTTACTTTGCGCATCTTGTAGGAGAGAGTTTTCAGCAAAATAAGACTTATCGTACTTAATCTATGTTTATACACCTAGTTTAGTAAGAAAAATAATGAGTCTTTTTCTCAAACATGCAATGAAATAATGACTTCATGTTCCTTATGCCGCGAAGTGTCACGTTTGGGGTGCGGCGAGAAGAGAGATCCATAATGGAATTTCATATCAAATTGCAGCATAGGCAAAGTGAGTGTAGTGTTTGAGAAAAGCACTATTACATACCTCTGCGCGAAAAAGGATTGCCAGCCTCGTATTCCTATCCGTCTGTATCTACTTGACCGGCAATCCCTTTTTTCCCGGCCTCTGCAGTAATGTACCTACTATTTTCAAGCGTTTTCATCAGTCATCGTCCACGGTCGCCAGTGAACTCTTGTCAATGGCATAGAATTTACTAATGACCGTGAGAGGGGACAAATGGGAGTAGCCTTTCATTAATCAAGTTGATTAGTGCTCTATATTATAGTCATCATAAATACTATTTGCCATTTGAGCAGGCCATTCTGTCTTGACTCCTGTATAAGCAAAATACGGGCATTAATCTCAATCGCGTAAATTGCAGTGATGCTGTCGGTAAGTCTCTTATCACTGCTGCAACGGTTAACCGTTACTAGCAATATCCTACGGTATTCACAACCAATCTCGGCTCACCCACGCATACCTATATAGTATAACTTGACAGAGAGATTACAAACAATGTGTATTTTTTTATACTAGGACGGTGGCAATCAAGCATACGGCCTGTCTGGTGGTAAGTTGACTATGCGCTTGCGTCTCCAAAATAATCACAAACGCGTGGCCGACTCTTTACTCATTTGAGAATACCTTATATTGACAGTTAGAGACAAACGCAGGTCCCTCACACTCAATCCTCCGGAGCCTTGGAAACCTTACTCACACCACCAGGAGCCCTACACCACATACCATCAGGCCAAGTAGTGGTGTTATTATAATTTTTCATAATTCAATTCAATTTATTCATAAATCAACTGGGATCATGTTTGTTAGTAGATACTTAAAAATAGGGTTAGTGGATACATGAATGATAATAACGTAAAATAAATATTCCACATGCTTATTTATGTGCACCATACAGCAGTACTTCAAATACGCACAATCAAGGCATTCAGCGACCATTCTCAGGATGCTGTTAGGACTGGCCCGGATCCTGCGTACCTAACCAGGGATGAACACCGTTTTCGCATCGTAGTGTGGAAACAGTCCACCCTCGCCTCTGCGAACATCCCCGAATCACTGCAGTATCGGGGCAGTCCCATCAACATCCTGAACGCATTATTGAACTGAACTTTGAGAGCATTGAATGCTTTTTGAGTACAGTTCGCATACAGACCGCTAGTGTAGAAGGATGTACAATTATGGGTGCGGTCTTTTGTAAGGTGCCCTCTTGAGCTGCTCTAAATATTTATGAGCGTGATGATGTTCCACTGTACCTCTCTAAATAGTAATTGGAGATCAGCCTCAAAATGGTTAATAGTCCGAGGCGGCCGGTAAGCGTCGTGAATATGCCCTGCAGTTTTCTGCCATAACCGCTCTAACGAACAACGGTTGGATGATAGCTAAAAGGTTTTTGCTTAATCCGATTTCGACTCGACCGGGATTAGTGGTCAGTTTTATTCTTATGTTCCTGATCGTATTGTGTTTATTCTATTTTGGTTGATGCGACTTTTCGCTTAGAAATCTTGACAGAATGTGCATGAATTCTTGTTCATCCTCTTCTAAGCCTTTTGAAAGAATCATCTTAGTTTTATATATACACCCAGTTTCAACAATAATCTAAATTGTAGCTAAATGGTAGGAGGTGAACAAAGATACTGAATGCATATTCTTTTACAAACTTTATGTATTCACAGAGTGTATATATTTGTGTAGAATGTGTATAATAATAATAACTTTATATGCGCGGTTTTGCCACATACATAACATAATTTAGTACCTCGCAGATAGGAGTTCTCTGGAAAGCCTATAAGCACGGCTGAAAACTGCCGTTCTGAACTGAAGGAAATACTGAAACTGCCCTCACTTAACTGCTTGTATTATAAAAATAGTCCAGAAGAAAGGTTAAGCCGCCTGGAAGTAACACAGGCAATTTGGAGACAATGTCCCGAGAACAGTACTTTCATGGACAGTAAACGTCAGACAGAAGTGAATACAAGCAGTTAAAACCTTTCTTCTGGACTATTTTTATAATCTTTTACAGAAAAAAAACCATCATAGGACACCTATTGAAATGTGGATCGTGTTTTATATAGACCGCCGGTTAGACCTCATGTCTTAAATGATTTGCGCCATGTTTTTAATGTTTCCCCTCATTTATCCGACCTGCCTAGCTAATAGCTATCGTGATCGCGTTTGTGTCGGACATAAAGCATTTGTCCCTTACTAGTAAGTACATAGGACATAAGTGCGAAAGGGACGAATGCTTTATGTCCAACAGAAACGCGATCATCTAGATAGGCTGGGAGCTCCTAAATATAATTACAGAAATTTATGTAACTACATACTCTATATTTCCAAAATTAGTAACCAGATGACCTGCCTCTGACCTCACAGACAAGTAAACAGACCCAGTCGGCAGGCCATGTGATATGCAAATAGCGTGCTTACGCGGAACGCAACGCGGTCATTTGTGAGCGAGGATGCGTTTTGTATTCAGCAACCGGACTGTGCTAGCATTGCATTATGCAGGCTTTGTGAGATACAATTACAGTTTTTAGTGTTTCGAGTTGTGAAGTTTTTTGGTAATAAATAACTGTCTCTGGCCCGGTTGTGCGAGCATTTGTTATTGTAGCCACATGAAACGTTTGTAGAGTTAGCAATTTGTTATACCTACATAGATATTAGATATACACTAGTGGCTGATGTACAACTCGCGAGCCTTTTCCTTTAAATTTTTTATTTTTAACCCTAAAAAACTTAATCGACAACAAATCTATTTAAGTATTGAACCTGCTCACAAAATTTCACGAGAATCGGTTAAGAATTGCGACCTGGAGAGGAGAACAGCTGGACAGGCGCTGGACATACGAAGTGATTTTTGCCAAGCTAAATTGGAGAACTTCGTTCGCTTCGCTCGCTCGTTCAATTATACCTATCCGTGAGGTAAATGCTACCGTGCCACAGCAACTGTCGAGAAACTTATAAGAATAGTTATTAGTTACATAAAACGAGGTATGAGCTGGCGCTGGCGTTAAAGTGACAATTACTGGCACTAGTTTTGTTGTCCGACTTGAAAACGCATTGTAGTATTTAGTCGTGTCACAGTAAATTCAAAAGTTTAACTAGATTCTTTGACGCGCCAACTTAAAATAAGGACACTACAGATGTAGTGCATAATTGTTTTCCATCGTATTTTCTCGGAAACGTTCGTATTTGTCATGCTACTTCAGCCAACCCCAGTACTTTTTGTACTATGACCGGCTGAAATAGAAGACACGTTCGTACGTTTCCGTGAAAATACGATGGAATACAATTATGCACTACATATGTACTGAACTTGGCTGCAAGCGTGATTGTAACTAACGCAAAATTAAATTGGAAGACTGAAAGTTACCTTCCTGGGAGTAATTAAATTGTTTTCTTCTTTGATTTTTCCTTTGAGAGAGAATTACTTTGACCGGGACGCGGGTGACAAACCGTAAATTAATGACTTTCTAAGTATTACATAGACCATTCAATCCAGGTGTCACCGTTCCATCTCGTTGGGTACTACTCCTGACTATGTAGGACATACATAGTTTGTGTTTGGTAGTGTATGTTGGAGTAAGGCGTTTCTTCGTAGTTATATAATTTATAAACAGTCGGCAGTAGATTAATTACTGTTGTTGACTGACTCGTTAGCAGGTACACCCAACAATGAGTTCTGGGAAACTAGAGTAGTGTGCCTAATAGGGAACGGGGCTTATTTTTTCTTTTTATTTGCAAAGAGTACCGGCACCCCTGAATAGCATGCAGGTACTGGAATATAAGCGCTTTCCTGAACCCAGACACAAGTGTTCGAACGTACATCGAATTAAATCCATAATACCGATTCGTACCAGTTTCAAAATGTACGTCTAATAAGATTGGGTCCGTTCAGTTCTCACATTCGATAAAGCGTATTGCTGCCGAGTTTTCATATCGGCCAGTGATCGGGTTTGCGAACGCTCCTCGACTCGACGACATTACAAATATTGAGCTCTGGAATTGAATTTGGAATGGTGATTTTGAAATGTTGTTCGATAAGGGGTTTCTACTCTCGCGCATGGAAATTGGAGTATTGGATTAACCCAATTCTGTTCACATTTTATTATCGCGAGCTTCTTAGAATACCTATTGGAAACTTAGTAAATCCAGTTATTGTATTACTTGTGTCTGGCTAAAAGTAAAGTTTGTCCTTTTGTGTAGGTATGTTTTCTCCACGATATAATTAATAATGTATATCTCTTTTTATTGTTTCAGGTAACGTGATCACGGAGTTGAAACACGCTATCTGCAAGTGGTTTACTCGCAGGTTCAACACTATATTTTAATAACATAAATTCTACATGGTTTATAAATAACTTAAGATAAGGGAGCATCGATAAAGCTGCCCGCAGGGCGTTATACTATGCTATTACTTTATGTTCACTGGAGGCATTTAAGACTAATTTAAGTCGGACGTGGTAACAAATATTGTGATATTATTAGGTATCTTATAGTGACCGCTCGTCTCTGAAATATTAAAAGACATGACGTTTTAATAAAACCAAACTTGTATTGTGTTGTGTCACAGAATACTTTACGGACAGAATTTCCTCTGTCTGAGGGTAATTATTTCATTTGGTGCAAATCGGATGTCCGCGATAAAATCACCCTCTTAATGAAGTAGGATCCTTACCGTGTCATAAGATAACTTGTTATACAGAATAATCCCTAACTGGTGCTTCATTAAAATGTATTTTATATAAAAGTATAAGAAAGTTATTTTCGTCAAAAGGGCCAAATTGTCATTACCAAGGGGTGTCCACTTTCCAATTTTCGGTAATACTTCTGTAAAAAGACCTATTAAATGCATGTCTACGACTGAAATTGCTATTTACCTCAAAAGTTTGATAGTTATGACATACATTATTGATTGCACAAATTAAATAGTATTCTATAAAACTTAACAGCGTTATCATACATTTTGGTCCCTACTTAATTCGTCATCACCGTGTCACTATGTGATGCGACGTGCAGCTCCTCACTAAATAGTTTCGCATAAACCCCGCCGCTGTCCCCGCACGCCTCCAATCTTTATACAGATGGCAGAGTGAACGCACGTCGCTCACGTAAAAATTGGTATTTATTTTGGTTTTCACAGTGTCGTACCGTGGCTTTTGTCAAAATAAGTTGTCATTCTCGTGGGTCTTATTCCTCGGTAAGTACACTCACTGTTTGTATTAATCCCATTGTATCTTATAACCTAACTGATTTAATGTGTCTTAATCGGTAGATCATTCTGGAACATTTAATATGCGCATACCTAACTGGATATTTCTGGATTTTGTCATTACCATGGTAGTCATTACCATGGATTACCGTGGACTTTTCAATCCACGGCAGTGAAAGTGACTCCACGGCAAGGACCATCTGCAGTTAGTCCCTACCGCGGAGTCACTGTCACTACCGTGGATAGAAATATTCGTACATATAAAATATTACATGTACATATTTATGAGAGTCCGAATATTAATATGTTTGCTTTTTATGTCTGTGCATAGTTTCCGTGAATTTTGGTGTATTTCTCGTATACTAATCATACAACTATAAAAAAAATCATTGTATTGCTTGTTTCAGTTTATAATGTAGAGATGATGCTATTAAAATGCATAGCTGTAAAAATCGGCTTGAAAGAATTGAATCTAACCCTAAGCTGTATAAAGAATACCCAGAAAAAGAAAAAGCACGGTATGCTCAAAGAAAAGAGGCAAAAAACTGCTAATAATAAATAAGTTAACACCAAGACTCCAGAGATTGCAAAGAAAAAAATCGAAGATCAATCAACAGAATTTAAGAGCAAGAACATTACGGATAAAAAAAACTGATGCAAAAAGATACGCTGCATCTGAACCTGAAAACGACCTCGGGATTATCGAGGGATAACCTGTGCCCTCGCACGGTCATTCTCCTAAACGGCGTTCATCAACATAAGCAATTAATCCTCTAGATGAACCTCCCGAGCCATCTCGTGATCATTTTCTAAAAGGCTTTCAACATCATCTAAACGCAACCCATAAAATGAACTTCCTGGCCCGTCTTGTAGTCCATCTCACTGTCCCTCCCCTAAAAGGTCAGCAAAAGGCAAGTTTTCTGATGCTCGTAAATGTCGGTATGAAATGACCAAAAATTAATCTCGCTACAAGAAGAGTTTGTTAGATATGAAACAACAAAATAAATAATTGCTTAGGCGCATCAGTCAACTATTATGAAGATAATGTACCTGTGTAATAAGTACTATAGGCCCGTGCAGTCCAGCTAGTTGTTATAGTTTTTATGAGTACTGATTTTTTTAAATTTCTTTTGTCAACACACTTACAGTAACCAACACATTACCCTATAATCTTGTGGAATTAATAAATTATTATAAATCATAATTATGGTATTTTATTCATCTTTTTAATAGTAATAATCTTTATTTTAGAAATAAACTGTATACATCACAACACAGTACTCTTCAGATGCTGCAAAAACTGATCAAACGAAATGGAAATAGAAACATTTGTCATTACCATGTCCAATAGTCATTACCAAGCATGCAAAATGTCATTACCGTGACGTTTAAACATTTGGGGGCCCATATCTTCAGTAATTGGTCCCCTAGGAGAGGGCCTCAATTTTTTTTATAATTCTTATATAATAAACTTTTAGTTAAGATTTAATTTGCTATTAAAAACGATTTTTTTTTATTTTTTTTACCAAACCGCCCAATTTACGCCAATTGAAATAAATACCCCTGACCAAACCGAGTTTGAGAGCTAGAAAACTGAAATCGCATTCCGGGCGTTGTCCCGAGTCGTCACGTCAGCGTGTCATCGTCGCGGCACGTTGCCGGCCGAGGTTACGATCTTCTTCTTCGTGTCGAGAGCTATATTGATAGAGACGATTGTCAAAGCTGGCTCTGTGAAGTGCCGTCGCTGATCGCATGTATTATTTGGTGGAACCATCGTGTTGAAAGGATTAGCCGCTCGGCAATTGGTACCGAGCGTTGCCCTGGGTGCGCCAGACGAATAAAATTGGAAAAAAAAACCTTCGGATGCGTCGTACAGGGAGGCTCCTCATACGCTTCCTCCTAGATTTACTTACCGATATATAATGTTAATATTATATTATTACAGGTTTGCAAGTAGTGGTTATCTTGAAAATGGAAGCGTAAATATAATAAGTATAAAATTTTACGGTTTACCCTAGCTTATAAGTAGTGATCCTTTTGGGCCTCGCCACTCAGATTAATTCTATTTACGGCTCCGGGATGACGTAAAATATCTTCACCCGAAATGACAACACATTAAATTAAATGTCACGTACGTTCCTTTAAGTATCACAAAATGTCCAATCGCTCGTATGTACTTTTTGTTCTTATTATATGGATAGATTGTGTTCATAAGGCCCTTTGTGCTCTAACGTAGGTACCTTGAAAAAAATGGAGAATTAAAAAATCATATTTAGCCAAGACATAATTAGATTGGGCTATGGTTTTGTAGACTAAGATATGCAACACCATTTCACGCATCTATACAGGTAAAAAAAACTTAAGGTAGGCCGCTTTTGCATGTATTTTTAACTAAGTATCATCATCATCATCATATCAGCCGAAAGACGTCCACTGCTGGACATAGGCCTCCCCTAAAGAGTGCCAAATTGACCGGTCCTGCGCCACCCGCATCCAGCGGACTCACGCGACCTTTACCAGGTCATCAGTCCACCTTGTGGGGGGCCTACCCACGCCGCGCCTTCCATGGGCTGTTATTCGCTACGCGCTCATGCGCCTCACCCCATGCGTCACACCTAACGAAACTAGACCTCTACCTACGCTTAGTTACTACGAATCGCGGCAAATATATTTGTGGGTGAGCGTTGAGGTGAGCTTAAAACAAGTTACAGAATAGGGGGGCAGTACGTGGTCGCCACTCGAGAACCTTTCCGCCCCAACGGCCATCGGTTCTACGTACCCCGCCCACTGCCACTTAAGTTTAGCGATTCAGAGGGCTATATCGGTTACCTTGGTTCTGCTGCGGATAGCCTCATTTCTGATGCGATCACGCAGAGAAACTCCCAACATAGCCCTCTCCATTGCCCTTTGGGTGACTTTGAGCCTTCTTATGAGGCCCATAGTAACTAAGTATAGTACAGTCAATTAATCACAATAAACATATTTAGGATGCCTGTGCCCAGCAGTGGGACGTATATAGTCTGGTAACAATGATGATCTTAGATAGTTGATGAACTACCTATATTTTAATAGCTTCGATATATGTACACCTACCTATGTCGAAGAACATGAAAATATTTTTTGATGTTCCAAAGGCCGACAGAAGTATGCACCTATATTACTTTTATTCATTTTTTAAGATAAAGTGGAACAAGTAGAAAGCCATAATAAAAATAAAAATATGACAGACCATTAAACAATTCTTAGCGTAACGATTAAATGGTTTATCTGACCATCTGGCGTTGGCTAATTTTGCAATTAGTTAATCAGGCATTGTTTTTCACGAAGAGACAATCAAGAAGTTTTGTACCGATAGTATCGGTGGTGCAATTTAGATTAGCTAACGGCCCCCCAGCGCAATCCGAGTTAGCAAAAGGATCTGTTGTAGCCGTAGGAAATTATTTTTAGGGTTCTGTGCCCAAAGGGTGAAAACGAGACCCTATTACTAAAACTTCGCTGTCCGTCCATCCGTCTGTCTGTCACCAGGCTGTATCTCAAGAACCGTGATAGCTAGAGAGTTGAAATTTTCACAGATTATGTATTTCTATTGCCGCTATAACAACAAATACTAAAAAACCGGCCAAGTGCGAGTCGGACTGGGGCTCCCATACAACAGACATGATTTTTTTGCCGTTTTTATAGATAATGGTACGGAACCCTTCCTGCGCGAGTCCGACTCGCACTTGGCCGGTTTTTGTTACTTTCGTTCTATCCAGCTGTTCTAAAATAAAGTGTCACTCAATCATCCGTGGAATATCTAAGGTCGCTAATATACAATAGCGAACAATTACATTATACACCGTAAAGCTGACCTTAATTATAAAAAAAAACTAAGCATAACGAATTTTGTAATTGTACCTTTCACAAGGCCATAGACAAATTAATATTCGTGTAAGCAGAATTGTGGCAATTAAACCCTATGTGGAAGTCGTAAAACAGTGGGCATTTACATTACACTAAAACTTTTATCATTTCCTATGATAGTGGAACTAAAACAAGTTCATTTAAACGGGCGTACAATAATTACAACTGTTAATAACTTGTACAATCAGCAAAACCATTTCAATTGCAACTAGGGTTGCCAACTTTTTTTTGGGGGAGATATCCAGAAAAAATCGACAAAAATATAGTACACTGTAAAAAAATGTAGTACTTGGCTGGGCAATGTTGCTATTTAGTAAAACATTATTGAAACCTGCGCCGCTGGATGTGGGGGGCGCAGGACCGGTTTCATTGGCACTCTTTGGGGGAGGCCTATGTCCAGCAGTGGACGTCTCCAGGCTGATATGATGATGATGAATTGAAACCAGGGCAATTTGAAGCACTTCGTAAAGACCCCCAAAATATAGTATTTTTGCGTAAGTACCTACTATATATTTCTTCAACGGTATATAGTACGTTGGGGCGGAAAGGTTCTCGAGTGGCGACCACGTAACGGAAGGCGCGGCGTGGGTAGGCCCCCCACAAGGTGGACTGATGAGCTGGTAAAGGTCGCGGGAGTCCGCTGGATGCGGGTGGCGCAGGACCGGTCAATTTGGAACTCTCTGGGGGAGGCCTATGTCCAGCAGTGGACGTCTTTCGGCTGATATGATGATGATGATGATGATATAGTACAAAGAGTCAAAATATAGTACAATACTATATAATATAGTAGGGGTTGGCAACAAGGGTACGGTCAGCACTTAAAATATGTACCTACCTTGTACCTATGCAATTTTGTACATTATTCCACCGACATACGTTCGTAAACGATACATATTTATAGACGTGACTGTACAGTTTTCCGGATATAAATTAATGTTCGTAGTACATACAAAGATTATACTTACGTAGTAGGTACTACAAGGAAAGGTACCCAACTGTCCAGTCCGATTGATTTATTTTTATATATGTTATAGAGTAGTCTAAAATAACAGACACGTACCTATTTTTTTTAGCTGCCCAAACTCAACCTGTTGGGAGAAATTGTCCTTCAAAGTACTGAAAAGTGACCAAACCCTCTAACTTATTTAGAGAGATTTGTTCAAGCAAATTGATAATTAATTACTGGTTACATTATATGTTGGAGAAGATGAAAAAATAATGGACACCGGTTTTGTTATTTCACCTCAAACTCATATTTTATATAAAACAAGACACGTCCATTTTCATACTTTTCATCGTCTTCCCTTTGGTTATTTTTTAGCATAAAAACTTTACTGTCCATGATCTCATGGTTCATGGTCTCGAAAAGTATGGAACTTTGACGTGTCTTGTTTTAAAAAAATACGTGTCTGGTATTTTAGGCTACTCTATAACATATAAAAATAAATCAAATTGGACCCGGACTTATAGATACCTTTCCTTGGTAGACGTAATGTTACAAGTAGTAGGAACTAGGTATAACGAACTGAATACAATTTTCAACCATGTCATGACTAATTTAACGTACGTTGTCTTCTCGTTTCGAACTCATTGGCCTTTAACCTTTCGTATGACTTAGCACTGATCAGTAATATCATTTTTTTATTCTGCGGCTCTATCAGCCTCAAAGCATTCGAAAGATTATAAGGTCTAGTGTTACATATACAAACAAAACGTTCACCAACAGCAATATTATAAGAAACATTAGGAACGTGATAACCATTTAGCAAATACAATTAGTCCCTCGGACACATGGCGGTGACAGCCACTCCCCCTGCGGAGGGATGAAGCTGGGGACTATTCTCGACCCGCGACGATTTCGAATACATCCTCGACGGCCAAGTTATGAGTTTGAATTTGATTAACATTACTTTCCACAATTCAAGAAATTTAAATTAGTTGATATTCCTCATGTTTATCCCAACGGATGCAAACATCGCATGTAGAAATTCGCCAAATAATGAACTCTGCAAACTCTTAATTTGGTTTTGTATAACTTCGCTGGAATTATTCCCCATTTTTCTACGTACCCATATTGTACAACGAATTTCCTTATCAAGTTTGCAACGCGAAAGGAGCAAACAAGTAATACTGTAACGTAGAATGAATTTCATTAATCCGGTTCTTTCATATTCCGCTCACCTGCGTCGGCCCTCTTGGTACGTCGGTGAACTTTGTATTATCATATTGTGTGATTGATAACATATCGTGTCATTTGACTGGCAGAATTCAGAACATTACTCAATGCACAATTCTTATCGGAAAAATGTGGCTGAGCTGGCATTTTGAAGAAAAAAATTGAGATAATTCGAAAATGGTTCTCTTTTGCACAAGGCATTATTGGGCCAAAAAACGTGCAGTCTACCTCTCCTGATTGGAATACGTTGAAAAACCAATAGCCCTGAATATCCGCTTTTTGAGGGTTCCGGTACCTCAAAAGGAAAAAACGGAACCCTTATAGGATCACTCGGTTGTCTGTCAGTCCGTCTGTCACAGCCGATTTGCTCTGAAACTCCTGGACCGATTGAGTTGAAATTTGTTACACATATGTAAATTGGTGACCCAAAGATGGACGCGTAAAGCAAATTCATGAATTCTGAACAAGGGGGCCACTTTTGGGGGGTAAACTAGAAAATTAAAAAAAAAAGTTCCGTAAACTGTATTGTGTGACATATCAAATGAAAGGGGTTGTTGCAAGCATCTCAGATGTATTTTTTAATAATTTTAGCATAAATAGATTTGAAGTAATTTAGGAAATATGATGAAAATTGACCATAGCCCATAGCCATTAACCATAGTAGAAGGGCCCCCCCCCCCCCTTCTTCACTCCGAAACTACTAGGCTCGAAAATTCTGAAAAAAATATGGAAAATAGTTCCTTACCTAAAGATTACAGGAAAACCTATAAGAAGTTTGAGTATTCAAAGTAACGGGAAAATTCTCAATATTTTTGTGTATTGTACAGTCATGTTAGACGTTTTCTATTTATAACGTGGTACTAAAATACTGACAATTATTACCGAGTTAGACATGCCGCATTCAACTCGTAAACCCAAGGTATCCTAAGCCATACTAAGCAGCTCTACTACTACTAGTCAGCGCTACTCTACTGGAAAAAGGCACTAACTACGAAAGGGTTTGGTACAGTCTTAGGTTTTTCCTTTTGCGAGCAGTAGCACTCAAGCGGAGAGTGTGATCTATTTTCTCTCACGCGGGGGTGTTAAAAAAGAAAACACTTAAGGTTTCTGTCAACATCAAGAGACAAAAAATATAAAGGGACCGTTAATGTTATAAAGCTTACTTATACGGCTATAGTCAGCAGTAAAGTGCCGAAACAACTTTTACATTTTTAAGAATGTCGCTGTTGTTTTCGGTTATTGCGCTAGGATATCGGTGGTTAGTAATGTTAGTATAATATTTACTGTATTTAAAGTAGTTCATTTGTTTTTACGTCAACCTGAGCCGAAAACTGATCTGCTTCGCCAGTAGAAAATAATACTTCCTGGCCAAGATTATGGGCCATGACAATACAATTTTGTACACGCATACCTGTGACTGAATACAGTGAGATCCTTTTTAGGGTTCCGTACCTCAAAAGGAAAAAACGGAACCCTTATCTTATAGGATCACTCGTGCGTCTGTTTGTCCGTCTGTCACAGCCGATTTGCTCCGAAACTACTGGACCGATTGAGTTGAAATTTGGTAACTATATGTAAATTGGTGACCCAAAGATGGACGCGTAAAGTAAATTAATGAATTCTGAACAAGGGGGCCACTTTTGGGGGGTAAACTGAAAAATTAAAAAAAAAAAGTTTTGCAAACTGTATTGTGTGACATATTAACTGAAAGAGGTTGTGTAAGCATCTCAGATATTATTTTTTTATAAATTTGGCAAAAACAGATTTGAAGTAATTTAGGAAAAAAGACGAAAATTGACCATTCCCACTCCTACAAGGCTTAAAATTCTAAAAAAATATGGAAAATAGTTCCTTGCCTAAAGATTACAGGAAAACCTATAAGAAGTTTGAGTATTCAAAGTAATGGGAAAATTCTCAATATTTTTGTGTGTATATACGGAACCCTCCCCACGCGAGTTGAACTCGCACTTGTCCGGTTTTTTATTTACTGCTCTAGTCTCCTGACGACCGGCATCTTATACATAGTAGGTAAGTACATAAGCATCGAATAAGACAGTGTTGACTCTTTGTCAATATGATAAGGTTAAATTGAAATTGACAGATTTTGAAACCTGATCGTCAGGAGGCTAGCGACGATTTAAGGGAAAAAAATGCGCAGTTAATTTAAAATACGTTTGACGAAATCAACACAAATTTAGCCGAAAGCCATAATTTTATCAAACTGAATAAGGTGAAAAGTTATTTATTAATAAAAAATACAGAATTTTAATTGAGTTCCGAGTTAAGCTGGCCTGGATATTCTGTTGCTCTAATGAAGGAACCTTCCTTTCTATCATATTATTATAGATTTTGTGATTATATTAGTTAATATTATAAAAGTTTCACTGCATAATATTAAAAATAAAGGTATATCTTAAATTTCCTACTAATTGTGTTAATATAGTGTCAAATCAAGCAAACAGGGACTAAAGTCTATATTCTCAAATCTGTCAAAAATATAAGTATCCAGGTACTTATATATTTTTTTCTAGTGTAACACGGCAAAACCTTCACCGTGCGCCCGCTCGCGCACTGGCCGGTGATAAAGAAAAACATAGTTTTTCACGACCGTGTTTTGTTTTTTTCCTTGGAGAATTCTGGACTAGCTTACGCATCCGCTTTCAAAACTCTATTTTATGTGTAATATTTAACATAAACCTTTATAATTTATACTATGTACAGTCCTCGATATTTCATCTGCTTGTAAATATTATACCTACATAGTTCATACATACAAGGGCTGCTGCTTATGCAGGTATGTATTGTATTTGTATATAAATTCTGTGTTGTATAAAATAATGTTTGTTAAACCCAATCCAAGCCTCATTTAGCCGTCACTGGCCTAACCCATATGAGGCTTGGATGGGTTTGAACCTGTGTTAAGGAAAAAGATTGTTTCCAGCCCTTTATGCCTGGATAATCTCCAAACCGAGCTACTGATTGCTGTTCGACAGCCGACTATACTTTCGTCTGCGCCGCTGCCTCACAGCTACCTGAAGGTGCGGCTATCACCTTGCTGACTACGGACGTCTCTACAATTCAGGCCAGTGACCATAAACTAGTGAATGCTCCGTACTGACTGAACATATTACCCATTCTGTACATATTTCTACTTTCTTTTATTATTATATTTTATTGTATATAAACTATTTGTTTTAATTCCTTCCTGGCCGGCTAGCCGGGCTACACTAGTTGGGTCTAATCTTGCTTTTACTAGAACAGAAGACTGGTAGGCGTTTTAAAACAGGAATTCAATTATACACTCAGTCAGTACAAGTACCTAATGGCAACAAGCAACAAAAAATAGTTGCTTGGAATAATTTATACCTACATTTAGTCAAAAGGGTTTATATCCGCAATGTATAAACTGAATTCGGATAATTTAATTTTATCTCGCAACGCATTTTGTTAATTTCAACGAATTTGAGCGGACACAGATGGCGACTTACATTTTTTTACGAGGCAGGTGCGTGAAAATGGAAAAGCTCGGAATGTTTTATTTTCCATATTGAAATTGTTTTAATCAGCGACACCGAGTAGGCAGTCGAGGGGCTAACTTTTAATTATTAAAGATTGAAAGTTATCAATTATCATAATTTTTCTCAGTCTGTACTTTCGGCTCGGCGTTGATGAGTTACGGCTGAGATGAGATGCACGAGGCTAGTTTTTCAAGCCAGGTTAGCAAGCTAGTGCCAGTGAGCTAGCAAGCTAGTGCGTCAATATTCGTGTATACAAAACTTAGTGAGTAAGCGATTGTCCCCGTTTTTTGTTTTTTTTTTTGAATAGTGCCGCGCGCCACCATCTGATTTCAAAAAAATAATTTAATTAGTATATAGAATGCTTCTTCGGGATATACATAGGCTTTTATCCCGTGGCTCTGCCTGGTTTCGAGCCGTGCAGTCAACTAGTATCGTATACTATAAATTGATTGGTAACCAATTAAATGCTTCAGTGACGACGTTGTACACGCGTTCTCTATTCAATCAAATGTCTCAGACATAGGTATACTGAAAACATCCCCTCAGCTACTTCGCAAATTACGTCCCAGATCAATATCGCTTCACAGTTTGCGAGACATTCCCGACTTCAATGAATTTATATGTCGCCAACAAGCAGGTGTCAACTCCCTAGTTGCTGACTAACTAAATTCTTGAACAGCTTTAAACGTAGGAGTGGTGTAATTAGTGAAGCGTTATTAATAGTTAATATACCCTAGTCATTAGTCATCGACAGTCTGCATGCAACTGTCATACACAGAGATGAGCTTGAGCTAGAGAGCTCAAGTCGAGCGTACATTGTGTCTGTTTTACCTAAAATTACGAAAATGCACTTAACGTGAGATTTTGAAAATGAAAAGTCGGGAACTGAAATTCTTGACCATGATTTTGACCCATAAATAGATACATCCATATTGTAAAATACACGTAGGTGGTAATCGAAAACGTTGTGACTGATTAATAACTGAATAATTTTGTTGGCAACGTCAAAACAAACGCGTTGGTTCTGCGTGGGCCCCTTTCTCGTCGCGATACATCCGCATCCGCAAAAACTCCGCATCGATTTTTGCGGACGCGGATGTCGAAATTGATGCGGAAGTACCGCAGTCCAGCCCTGCTGCTGCATTGTAATTTTTAGTTCAGATTATGTGGAGCCTTTGTACGTGCAGTCATGTACTATCTAACTAATGCAGCTCTATCTATAGTAATTGTTCCTCCCTGATGAACGATTCTCACCGACAGCGCCGGGCCGGAGCGCGTCTGAGCGCATTTTACAAGTTGCCAAAGGAATTTGAAGCTTTAATACAGACGTTATATTTCATATTTGAATGGATCTGCGGCCGCTCGGCGCCTAGATGGTTGTGCTCGGCTGTCGTCGCATCTGACCGACTCCGTCCGGCTTTTGCCTACGTCGGGTACCGCCGGGTGCTCGCGCATCCATTCAATCCCATTGCGATTCGGCGCCACGGCGACCCGGCCCGACCCATTCGGTGGGAATCGTACAATACTGGTGGTCAAACTGGTCGTTGATTAAAAGGATCGGTTGAAATTATACTGTTGTTATGTGGTTAAAAAAATGTTTTATTAAAAATCGAAACTTATGCTATATCGCTGGTTCCGCTGTGGCACTCTTTTGGGGAGGCCTATGTCCAGCAGTTGACGTATTTTGGCTGATATGATATGATGAGGCATATTTGCAAGAATCAGTTGCGACATTATTAATTTGATATTTAGTACATTTCGTATTTACTAAGATTATTTCTCAGTGCTGGTGTTATGACAATCTATGTAATGTTCTTTAAGTATTTTTTACATGCGTTTGAGTTATCTGTTCCCATGAATTTTGTTTAATATATGTAATGGTTATATATTAGTCACGTCCGCAGGAATAGTACCTTAGATACCCTGCACGTGTCCCCTGGGTGGTGCTAAAGAGTCAACTTTGGCTGCTGCAACGAGAGCCTCGCAGCAATTAAACAGATGCGATACATACATTTAAATGGTTATGAAACCAAGATTGCGCCAAAAAAGAGGTATATCATCCTATCCCTATATTTTTGGAAAAGATTTGATCCTGCGTCAGTTAATATGTCTGGGCACATGCAATTATGACAAAGTAGTGAATTACTTTACTTTAAGATCATTCAAAAGCTCGCGCTGGAAACAGATGTAGTACAACGTCCGTCCCGTAGGTTGTTGTACGGGAAACGTCCCGTAAACTTTTATCGCTAATTAAGTGAACCGTCCTCAACTGTCTTAACTTTTAGAACATCTAAATTTAGCTTAGTTCCTTAATCTGAAGACGATGCTTTTTAAACGTCACTTGCAACGGGTCGGCTATTAGCAACGGTGACGTCACTGCGCCGTGTCTGAGAGCGTGTTCCCGCGCCAACTGGGCCACTGGGGTGAGCATTCAATGGTGCTCCACTTATGTATGTTAAGGTTTCCCTACTGGTTTTATTTACGAGCGCCACACATTCGATTTTGCGTTATTAAAGACGATTTAGGTTTTGGGCCCACTAGATGGCGTTGTCACTTGAATAAACTGGATAACAGTTCGATTCAAATTCCTAATGACAGGAGCTGCCAGTAGTCTTAGCTCGGCGTTGATGAATCGTCTAGGACAAATGATTTTATAAGTAAACTAGCTGCCCGCGCGGCTTCGCCCGCGTATTGTAAAGAAAGCAAGCAAACCCGCTGTGTAAAATATAGCATATGATCATCCAGAAAGTCCAATCTATACGCAAGTGAATGACTTCTTGGAATCGGATAAGTGGTTTCGGAGATTACCCAAAACATACAAATATACAAAACATAAAAAGTAATAACGATAAGTAATATCATAAAGAGGAAAAGTCTGTGATTGTAGCTATGCAAGTTTTTAAGTAAGGGGAAATCTCCGGAACTACTCAACCGATTTTAAAACATTCGATTTTGCAATTCGTTGATCACTCGTGGTGATGATTGAAGGATGTAATCAACAAAGCTGTCATGTGAATCGTGGAATGACAGTCGAAATGGCAGTCAAAAAAATCAAAACCGGCCAAGTGCGTGTCGGACCACGCAAAACGAAGGATTCCGTGCCTATTAAAAAGGTCGTATCGTCACAAAAATTTTACGGCACTTACGTCCTTTTCTTTGATGAAGGCAGTTTTTCAGCAATATCTCGAAAACCTCTGAACCGATCTTGTTCAAAATAATTTTCGGTGAATGAAATTAATAAGTTCTATGTCCATGAATTTTTCCATATTTTTAAAATACACCGTTCAAAAATTAGAGGGGGGGGGACAGAATTTTAGTGACTTTCGGGGCGATTATCTCCGACCCTATTCACTTAATCAAAAAAAATGCAAAGAAACCTTATATTAATTTTGAAAGGCCTATCGATTGATGTGCCACACGGGGGGTCACAATGAAAAAAAATTTTTTGACTTTTAGTTTTATGTATGAAGTGCACCCCTAAAAAAATTTTTTTTGTCATTTTAATTACAAAACTATGTAGCGGCTAACAAAATACACCTATCCTCAAAATTTTATTCAAATACACCTTATAGTTTTCGAGTAAAATGCCTGTGACATACGGACAGACGGACAGACGGACAGACGGACAGACGGACAGACGGACATGACGAAACTATAAGGGTTCCGTTTTTGCCATTTTGGCTACGGAACCCTAAAAATCAAAATATCTTTATTAATGCAGTGCTTAATTAATGTTTCTTATTGTGTAAATTCTGTGTTTACAGCTTCGAATTGTAGCGTGAGAGCATTTATGCTATGCTTGCCTGGTACAAATTACCCCAAGACGCAAATCGCGCCGATTCATCATAGTTCTGACAACATAAACGACTATGCAGGGTTGGCGTTCATTTGTATAAGAACAGAGAACGCTCGATGAATGTATTTGACAAGGCTAGAAAAGATCTTCATAATATAACATTTCTAGAATCAGTGTCGTCTCTGGCAACACGTTATCATCCAAAAACGATCGCACGGCATTCAGAGCCGACCTAAAACGATGAGCTAACCCCGATTTACATTTTGATGTGCTTCGCTGACACAGATTTACTTAAAATGTCAAATAGGTCACGAAGTGCGTGAATCAAGCGGTGTTTAACCACACTAGTCTAGTCCGTGTTCAGACATTCTTGGGGTTTACTTTGCTTGGTCCCTTTTGCACATTATAGCGTCTAGACTATTCGATCAAATCGTTCGGGGCTATTCGTTATGTGTGAAAGGTCAAGGCTATTAAAAGATTTATCGCTCAAGACTTGCTTCTCTATAACTAGAGTAATTAAAAAAATTATACATGCCTGACACAAAAACCTATCTACATCTCAACAACGACACATTAGATTAGAAAAACTTTAGTCGGTCCATCCATTTGGGAAGCCATTCCACAGAGCCACATACAGACACATGTACAAAGATACGCAGATACACATGCACAGATGCTCAATTGCACATGTTAAGCTTATAAAACATCTCGTTTTCGTCGGGCGTTAATAATGGGACATGTATAAAGACATAAAATTTACTCAAATATGTCGATAAAGTTTCTAGCCTGGTTTACCATAAATGGAGAGGAGGAAGCCACGTTCCATTGACAAATTCATTTAAATATGAGACCTTCACATTTCGAAAATTGCGAATGATTTTAGCAAAAGCATATTTAGAAGTCACTGAATCAGTCAACACTACCTAATTCAGGTGAGATGTTGCATATATTTGAACCAATTTTTGTGTTCCGTACCAAAATTGGTCCAACGGAACACTTATGCGATCACTCGGAGTCTGTCCGTATGTCACAGCCAGTTTTCTCAAAGACCGTATGATATAGGAAGCAGAAATTTGGTATAGGTATAGGAATTTATGACCTAATCACATAAATAAAGTCAAAAAAGAGTGAACGCCCATTAAGGGGGTAGTTTGGGGGTTATAAGCGATCTGGTATTTTTATGTTAAATCGGCAGCCCTTTTCAATCCTTTTGTCCCATGATATCCAGCAATGACGAATTCTCGTAGTTCCCGTCTCGCTCATACAGGATTGCATGAGAATCAATCATCCGGGCCCGAAAGGGGATTAAGTGGAAATTTCATATTCACCGGGACACGGCACGCTCCGCAGACTCGCTTTTGTCATTCTGATACTCTGATCGGCGTGCTTTTGTTACATAGACGCCATTGAAGGAATGTGATCCAATATAATTTAGTGCTTCGGAAATGTTTAACATGTATGTCCGCCTATCCCAAATAGTTTAACGATATTACCTCTGGAGGGACAGGGGGGACGTAGCTCGCTATTTCACTGATCATATGGCCATATTTAGGGTGCTGTAATTAGCAGACATAAGAAAAAAAATGCTGAAAACCATGGGCCAGTCGTACGGAGCTTATGCTTTGTATTGGCATAAAGGCACTGTCTGTAATTTGTTAACTTGTTATTTTTATACTAATACGGTACCCAGATAGATCATTACCTCAAAAGGTTTCGACTTCAAAGATACCTTCAAAGGCACATGACAAATACTACCTATTTGCCCTCATTTCCTGCAGTTATGCATCGAAAAGCACACATTTCTACCTGCACTAATTGCACAAGAAGCTTTGGGCCCAAGGGCGGTCCTGGCTCCCTCCAGACCCTCGTTAGAGGTCCGATCGTCTATTTCCTGGCCACCCCGCTCGCGGACGTCCGGTTTCCGCCTTCCCGGTCCGCCAACTACTTTTTTTATTTGCACCAGAAAATGGCTCTTTGTTGGCTCAACTTGTAATTGATACCGTCTGTATCAAAGGCTTACTGCTCTATCGGTTACCGATAAGCTTTTGATACGAATGGATAGGTATTATGATGTATGAGTAATTTAGCTGTGGGTTTTCGATAGCTGCTATTAATAACGCTGCCAACGGTTCCATTTCATCATTCTTCATCATCATTATACTAGCCGAAAGACGTCTACTGTTAGACATAGGCCTCCCCCAAAGAGTGCCACAATGACCGGTCCTGCGCCACCCGCGTCAGCGACCTTTACCAGATCATCAGTCCACCTTGTGGGATTCTTCGCTTATTAAAATTATAATTGGGTTCGTAATTGAACGCTCGCGTTTCACCTCGAACGTGTGTGGATAATGTGTGCAAAATATTATTATTGTATTGTTTCGCCGCTGGTTTATTCTGGAGCTGGTCATAAAGATTCTAGTCACGTTCACTCCCCATTTCTCTCCATATTTCTAACGCGATGCACCATCAATAAGAACCGTGCCGACGTTGCCGCACAAGCCAAGAACGCAAGGCGTATTAATATTATATTAAATTGGATTACTAATGAAATCCATAATTTCATTTGCCATAATCATCATTTGCAGTAACTAGTTTTTCTCAGAAACTGTAAACTTTTGGGGAGGGCTATATACAGTTTATATTACAGTGTGAGTCTCCATAAAGTGCACATATGAAATAGGGGCGACAGGTCAAGGTCGTTGCTGGACAGCTTATTGACCCAGCAATGTACGTGGAATTGTCATTATCAGGTGACAATTGTCAAGATGGTGAAATAGGGCCCTGGTGGTGAGTAAGGTCGCCAGAGCTCCCGAGGATGTGTTGTGTTGAGTGTGAAGGACCCGCGTTCGTCTCTAGCGTATCTCGTATCAACACAGCGAATCCTCAAATCAATAAAGGGCTTGTGATTCTTCCGGTGTCGCAAGCATCCAAAGGCTACGGTGTCTACTTACCATCAGGGCTTGTTTGCGACCTTCGTAGTAAATAAAATAAAAACACGAACCGCTCGCGCCTGTCGCTTGCGCGGGCGCGGCCCAGCTGGGCTCTGCAGCCTCTCGAACACGTCGTGGCCCCACGCTGTGTTTGATTGGATACACTCGAAATTTTTCGCTGCACTCTCCCGGCTCTTGCATAAACGCTCGAGCATTTACGCTCGAGACGCTTGAGCAGTTTGCGATTTATGTGCTTTCGCGAATCATAAAATACAGTATATGACGTTGTAGAATGGCAGAAGGGTGCCGGATAATGTACGGCCGGTAATCCGCGTCCATCTATCTTTCTCTCTCTTTTTTGTATGAGTTAAAAAGAGACGGAGATATAGTGGATGCCGATTATCGGGCCGTACTACCGGCACCGGCAGAAGTAGCGGTTGAGGAATAGAATCGTTTAAATTATCCTCTTGTATGCTGGGACACTTACAGCGCTAAAGGAATTTGATTTTTTTGTTTCTGACACAGATTAAATTTTCGATAGCCCTAATCGGTGTAGATCTGCTACTAAGCATACGAAAGGTTAAACTAACTACCGCGCGGCTTCGTCCGCTTATTACATTTCCATCCTTAACCCTTAAATGCATACTGTATCCAAAAGGCTACAACTGAAGTGTCACAAGTAGTAATAAAATTAATGTCAATTATAGACTTTGTCAAACTTGACACGTAGTTTTAAATGTGACGTGGATTTAATTGTAGGTACATAAGCCATTCCAGAAACAAAATGATTGATATACTAAGGGTTAAAGTCCATTCTATACACTAGTGTTCGTTCTAGCTAAAAGTAAGATCAAAATGTATGAATAAAAATTAGTATATTAGTATGGGGGTTCGTTAAATATTTGCTCAGTCCCCACACAAAAAAAAAATCTCAAAGGAAAAGAGTCAAATAAATATGTTATTAAATTGTTACTTCATTTTCAGTTTGAGTATTACTGTTCTACGGTGGAAACTGTAAAGTATTTCTAAGCAGCACTTAACCTAGTTTCGTTTCGTCTCAGAGGATTATATGGTCAGTCGACGACAAAGATGTGTAATTTATACAGCTTTCGCCTTATTGCAATGGAATAAGGAGCAAAATTGTAAACATACATGTTTGACGTCGGCTGGTCAAAGATCGGCAGCATGTAACTTACGAAGATAGAAAGTACCTAATAAAACAAAATATGTATTGAGCCGTCACATATATATGCGTTCATAGAGCACTAGCTCGGTAAGAATCCCTAGAGAGCTTTAGCATTAAATGATCGTAGGTACCACATAAATGGTTAAAAGAAAGAAGAAATATCTAGTTCTGCCAAGACAATCCGTAAAGAAAGCATCCATGAAATAATTAATTAGATAATCAAAACGTCTGAGCTGGTAATATAATTCGTCATTATACGCTTGGCGTCAAAAAAATCGCACATCTTCAAATCATCTTTTTATTTCAAATGTTGATGTTGATGACACTAATCTTGAAAGGGTACAATAAATTAGTTAAGAGCTATATTCGCTTGAAACGAACTTTTGAAGATGTGCGATTTTTTTGACGCCGAGTTTACGTTTCTTTCACCATTTCAACGCAACACTAATATCTGTATATGCCCAGCTAGCACGATAGGTTTTATCGTCACGCTTTACGGCGAAAATGTACTGAAACGTCAATTAAAACGTGACGATAAAACCTATCGTGCTAGGGCCTCTGCGTCACTCATAGATAATAATTAAGGGGTACCCTTGGCCCAGTTGGCCGTCGGCGAAAGGCGGTCTGGGGCGTCGTGACGTCACGCGGGTGGCTTGGGGGTGGGACAAGAGCAAGTTAATACGGTCCAAGTGAAAAAAGAAAAAAGTTTGCGTTATCTTCCCAGGAAACAAAAGTGCTACGAAAGCCGATATTACCTCGGACTGCCTAAGCGATAATACTAAATCTACATCGGGTTTTGCTGACATTAAACCTAGTGAATTACTTCATGTACTCAAAGAGAATTCTATTCTAAATACGCGTATTTCGGGTGTTTCATATACGTTCTGTTTATAGGACGTCGTGTCTGTCGTAATTAAAGTAAGTTTGGCGCGGAGCCAAAACGTTAGTGTCCGAAAACTGGACCGAAGCTAACATAGCCTTTGGACGGGCATTCCTTTAGCGCGGTGCGCCGCCGCCGCGGCCCGCTGGAAGTATCACCAATTAACTTTTGTTTATAGCACATGCCTTGCGTTTAAAATCTGTAAAACTATGCCGATTTCGTTTTACTGCGCTGTCGGCGGGTTGGTAACGAATAGAAATGTTTGTGGACTGTAATATACCTACCTAATGTAGAACACGGATGCAGCTAATGCGTATTAAGATCGACACAATTTGGTATTCTTTCACATATTTCTAAAGGGTTATCTATTGGCTAATGTTGAATTCTGTTTTTACTCGACTGTTACAAAAGGCTATCCAATGCTCTTCGAGTGCATTTATGTACGACTTGTGTCCATTTCTTTGCATTTTCTATAATCTTGAAGGATATCAATCAACATGAGATCCGTATTAAATTGTGAGAAAGACCTCACTATATTTGTTTAATACTGAATGTGTATTTGAAAAAACGTTGTTCTTGTTTCAGGTAACACGAGTGTTGGCGCAGCCACTGGTGCATGGAATGATCCGAATGGCGTGATAATTGTCGTCCATTAAACGCCAATTCCACTTTTAAGCTCAAATTTATCGGACTGCGATAAATAGGCCAGTACAGAGTAGTCGTGACGTTTAAACGGAAATACGTCCAGCTTTTGTTTATACACGGTGCCCGTGAGCATTGCGAGAGATTTTAATCGCGAATTCCTGAGGCTATAAGGAGTAATAAATGTCATATGAAGCGAGGTCGAATTATGATTTTTAATTTTTTTCTTATTTTCATACACAATCATTGCTAATCTAGTAAAAACGTGTCTTAAGGACGAGCTGTCAAAGTAGATAGTTAAGTCTCGCAACGTCGCAATCATAAAGGTGTTTCATACTGGAGATTTCATTACAACATTTTTACACAAAAATGGAAATATCTCTAAAACCGAACCGAATTTACTCGACGTTAATTAACATTTTTAACTTAAAATATAGTCAGGAATATCCTGTTAAAATCTCTCGCAATGCTCACGGGCACCGTGTATAGTGAAACTTAAATCCTACAATAAAGTCGTCAGCCACTTTGAATTATGGCGATTTTTCTCTAGCGAGCCGAGAAACGAAGCGGGAATTCTCTGATTGCAATCTGTTTTATAGACGTTTGTATAAAATTACATTACCTACGTCTTAGGCTGAATGTAGAGAGTATTTGACACCAAGCTGTTAACCATGCGAGTTGTCGAATATATGAAACCACCGAACCGCCACCAACCACCAGTACGGGCATTTATTTGTGTGATGAGCACGAATATTCGTTCCTGAGTCATGGATGTTTTCTGTGAGTTCAAGTATTTATTTATCTATATAACTATGTTTATTGACGTCTAGTGCCCATATAGTACAAGCTGAACTAGGTCGATTTGTGTAAGGTTTTCCGCAAAATATATAAATAAATAAAAACACATGTTAGCACGTCTCTGCGGTGGATATATTCGCGAAAAAGCACCATTAAACCCTGATCAGGACTCCACCCAATCTGAATCTTCTTGAAACTAGATTTTGCTTTAGTCGCAAAATCACTTACTGAAAACTGATGGAGTGAGATAAAACCTAATAAGAAACAGTACCCAGGCCTGTTTTAAGCGAACTAATCACCGTATATCAACGATATGACCGCGATAATGCCACTATTAATATTATTTACCGGTCTCGTTAGGGGCTTAATTAAGGGAAGCTCAGGGTATTCTGTCCAAGGGTTGGGTTCCACTCTCTTCACCGCAATTTTCTATTAAACCTAAATAAAAGTAGGTTGTATAGTGAAAGCAAAATTGTGTTCATGAAATTCTTCCACAGCCTTGTTTTAAGTGAGATAAATGTGGAGACTTAATAACGCATAATTTTCTTGAATACAAGTTGCTAATAAATATTCTTATCCATTTTATGTAGTACGTGTCTGTATCAAATTCCGCTGACGAAGAGTCCAAGGCAATAGGCACAACGTATTTTTAATTATTTAAACAGGTGTCAATATTTTATAGCTTCGAAAATATGGTTTACATTTGCTATATTTATACTTTCATCACTTTGCCTTTAGTTTCATAAAGATGAAGAATGATTAAAATGGCTGTCTGACCATGGTTGTCAAAAGATATACCTGCCGTGCTGGGTTAAAATACGGTTTGATCTGACATAAGGTCTAACTAAAGGAGGTTTATTAAAATAGGTCTGCAAACCTCTTAAAGAATCGCGAAGCAAAATTCCCTCTGTCAGTGACTCGTCCCCACAACGTGTGATTGTGAGGGCCCGTGTATCCGTGTTTATTACACATTAGGCGCTTTATGATCGCTATTTCAGCTATTAGCGCTCTTCGTATCTTCAGTTTATGATCAATTCAGAAAAATAATTGGACAGATTCTACCTGTTAATTTCTTGAGATGTGTGTTCTGTTCTTTTCCAACGAATCTAGTCAAGCTTATACAAAAATCCCCAGAGATTTAAAAGCTCACTGGCAGAGGAAATTTCAAAGTTCGAAAACTCCTGTCACTTTAGTTTCCACTTGGAAGTGATAACGGAAGACGTCAGAGTTTTCAACTTCGTAGTTTACTTTGCATTTTCTGAAGTGATACGTCAAGCATTTGCCAAGATAGTGCCGTGTCAGTGTCACCAAGGATAGAACGACCCACTTTTAGAATAGTCTAGGTGACGTGGCTCATTTCATTATAATTTCAATAGGCCTAGGGTTGACAGTTCCATGCAAGCAGGCCTTTTAGTTACACTACTATAAAAAGTGAAAAGCCACGATTTTTGATGGCGTGCCTAGGTCGCAACAAGACAACAAAAGATTAGTGAATTTCGACCGTCTCCGCCTAAGCTTTCAGCTTTTCTTTGATACACATTTTTCGCGGAGAATTTATTTGCTATTAAGATTTAAGATCTTTTTGATGGACGACCGAGGCCCTCTTCATTTGACAATTCCTTAAAGCCAGCCTCCCAAGTAATTGAGTTGTCTATTGGTATCTAGGCAATATCTTTATTCAAAGTTTAATATAGAACGGCTTAAGAAGCTCTACTCGCGAACTAGTCCGTTAGGCTTTGAATATGGCCGGAGTTGGGAGGCTTAATGAAACAACCCTAGACAGGGTCGGCTTAGCTGGGACGCAAGTGGGCCAGGTCTGATACATTGGTGAAGTTATTGATTTCGCGCGAGCGACGTGATGCGGCCCGTGAATGTCGTAATTGCTGGTTTGCTTTCGACGCATACAGATTGTGGATCCGGGTGTGACTCATATGCGATTACAGTAATATGATACTCTTTTGATTAACTAACTCGATTCGATTGAGTGAGGTGCAATGAAATTTGCCTCAGTGGGTATGCTTATATTATAAGATTAGCAACAACTATGGCCTTAGCCAAGCTACGTTTAGATATGGGCCCATCAGTTATTTCTTGTTGTTATTCTGTCCCGTTAGCCAGGAGACAATATGACAGAGTTTCTTAGATAAAATAATAGAACGTGGACATCTAATATGCTTAGAAGATGACCTATAAAACTCGGTTGAAAATGACAAGAAACTCTTTGGTGGATTTGAACTCTTAAAATTGCTATTTAAAAAGTGACAACTAGTGACAGAATAAAGTTATTTCCCCATATTTATAGGCAATGCGGTGAAGGCAATATGGAGCATTCCGAACTCCTTTTTTCGAAGACCACCATAACGATTCTATGCCATAGGATCCCCAAACCCTATATCTGCTTGCCCTGAATTTGAAGTAATCATTCATTGTTACCCATTCAGTCTCTCAACTCGAATGATTATGCTCTCCATAATAATTCCCATCCACAAAACATTTTACGCATTGTATTTATAATGCTTTGAATTTGAATGCCGGGCTGTAATAGCGTTTCCAATCAATTGCACGCAGAACGATACATACCACTTCAATAGCAGAAATTTAAACGATATTTTGTAAAAGCTTAATAGCTGTGCGTCGAAAACTTTAACCTGTTTATTTTTCTTTCGCCATTTTGTTTTTATTTGTTTGATGTTTTTGTTCCAATATTTTTCCGTTCACGTCAAAAGCATAGAGCGTCATCGGCCCATTCCGCTTGACAGATTACCTAAACGAATAACTTTCTAAGTGAAAGCGGTCAACTACGCAATACCTAGGTTCCGTATTATCGCCGATGTGTGCCTGTTGAGATACTAATTGAAATCGTTAGATATTTTACAATTGTGGAAAGGCCGCCCCTGAATGGCAGAGGTGGGGGAGTGCCATGGAGTCTGGATTTATTTAAGGATCACTAACAGATAATACGTCAATATGCTATAAAACTACTGTGGAACGGTATTATGGTACTTTGATACGGGGGCTGACTTTGATCATATAGGTTTTTCTCCGAAATCATCGTTTTTACTTGAGTGAACTGTGGCAGTGAATATAATAGTAATCTATCTTGCTGTATACTCGATTAAATCTTCTTAATTTCAAATAGTTCTGCTTTTATACAACACTAGCTATCGCCCGCGACTTCGTCTGCGTGGAACCGGGATAGAAACTATCCTATATTTTAATCCAGGCTATAAATAATATCTTCGTGAAAAATTTCATCCTAATCGGTTGAGCCGTTTAAGCGTGATTGAGTAACAAACATCCAAACATCTAAACATCCAAACATCCAAACTAGAATTTATAATAAGTAGGATTCTAAATGATCAAAGTATCCCCATTTTTTCCTAAAGTAACCCCGGTAAACGGTACTAGTACAAAAATCATTGTAAGATGATGTACAGGCTGTACATCATCGTACAATGATTTTTGTACTAGTACCGTGATGTACGTAGTTGTACAACTCACACAGATGCATGGATAGTAGAGACAGTAGTAGGTATGGTATGACCCTATAGTATTGTAATTACGATACGACGCCTCGCCTGTGGTCACGCTACGGGGAATTACTGAAAAGATAACTCTGAAATTCACTTCTTGGGTTTTATTCACATACTAGTTCATTTATTAAAGCATTTAAGAAAATTAACTGACGATTTGAAAGTGCTTGTTACTAGGCCTACTTGAATAAAGATCATTTTGAGTTTGAGTTTGAGTTTGCCTCTTCAACCAACTTCGGACACCTTATTTAAATTCAAATGTAGCTAAGCTATTATTTTTGTATGACCAGACAGGTTGACCATACTCGTACAACCTCTACAGTAGCGACTTGATGGACTAATAATCTTTCGGAAGCTTTGACACTGACAGTGCTGAAGGATTTAAAATTTGTCGTGTCGCAGAGTACCTACACATTTCCGATAGTACTGATCAGGCTAAGTCATACGAAAGAAAGAAAGATTATTTATTTAGATTAATTTAAATATAAATGAGAGCGTTGAGAAGTATGTGTGGAGTGAAATTGAGTGATAGAGTCAGAAAAAGTGTGATAAGAGATAAGTGTGGAATGGATGGAGATATAGTCACAAAAAAAATTGAGAAGGGTATGTTAAGGTGGTTTGGGCATGTAGAGAGGATGGATGAAAGAAGATTAACGAAGAGAGTATATGTAAAAAGAGTGGAAGGGCAAGTTGGAAGGGGAAGACCTAGGCGAACTTTCTCCGATCAAATTGGAGAAATATTACAAAAAGGCCAGGTCAAAAGTACCCTAAACCGACGAGCATGTATGTGAAATGTTATGAAGGTGAGTGAAGCGAAAGTGGTTTGTCAGGATCGTAGCAAATGGAGATCCGTGATCTCTGCCTACCCCTCTGGGAACGAGGCGTGATTATATGTTTTTTTTTTTTTATTTATTTATTTACTATTCAATTAGCACTAACAGTTAAACCTTACGTGCTAATTGGCATTAAAATACTTAGTGTCTAACATGCATTAATTTCTATAATAAAAATAGGCAAACATTAATTATTAATTAAAGGTATGTATGTATTTAAATAACAATAAACTAAAAAAATCTGAAATGCAGGCAGTGGTATCTTAGGGCGTTTACTCATAACCCACAAAAGTTTACAGAGCGTGAAATTTTTTATTGTTTGTTCCGAGTTTGTTTGTCTTAAGAACATACGTAATCGCATAAAAAGTTGTACAACTTTGGACACATGAATTTCGTAAGACGTCGCCTTTGTTTTCTTCGACTTGCAATCTAATTTCCATAATACAAGAATAGGTTTTTAATATATATTTGATTTCTTACGAATCATGGCAGTTTCAAGAAATACCAGGGGTGTGGGTGCTGAAGCGAATAAAAACATGTGTTGTAAATCGCATATCAGTATGCAGAACCCCAGGTTGTAGCGTGCGAATGAGTTATTAACTCGCCTAACTACTGCCTTGTGAACGCAACGCATTAGTATAACAACGAAGCTTAAACCAAGACTTGTTAAACGAGGCATTTAACGATGTGTAACATACTTCTTCGTAGTATTTACATAGTCTTCAGGACAGTGGGTCATCACATGATGAGAATAAATCATCATCATCATTATCATCATATCAGCCGAAAGACGTCCACTGCTGGACATAGGCCTCCCCCAAGGAGTGCCACAATGACCGATCTGCGCCACCCGCATCCAGCGGACTCCCGCGACTTTTACTAGGTCATGAGTCGACCCCACGCTGCGCCGTCCGGTACGTTGTCCGCCGCAACGGCCATCCGTTCTACGTGCAATGTGCCCCGCACACTACCACCCAAGTTTAGGTTATTAACTCAGGTAAGTAACCCAGGAGACGTAACCATGGCAACCAGTGACAGAAAAAAGTTGATTCACCCATCTAACCACAGCTTTCTTTATTTTTATGACCAAGCCGAGTTTCAAAGCAGCTAATACTTACGTGTGGTGTATACTTATAGTAGGTATAACGTGTCGTGTTCCTAAGCACTTCTTAACCCTTTTCCAGGCCGGCAGTTGGAAAATGACTATCGGATGTCAGTCTTATTCATTGACATAGAGATATTATTTTTGACAAGCAGTATGTGGTCGATATAACGCCTCTGCCTGGAAAAGGGTTAAGGAAAAAGCATACATATACAGTTTGGTATGATCCCCCTCCTTTACTTTACACGAGTTTTAAAATTTTCTGAAATTATAAAAGTTGTTCAACGTGCCATCATGAATTTGAGCGGGTTTTCCGCGCATATTTGTATAATTATTTTCTAAATAAGTGCAAAAAATACCGCTTTAGTCGATGTGAAGTAAGTCAAGAAAGTGATCTACCACTTATTAGCCTTAATTATACATAACAGAGTCAAAACCACTTGGCTTATTATACATACCCGTCTGACATCAACGAGCCGAGTGGCAGCATAGCGGCTTCAATCACATAATTTGTATTCGTATTCGCCTTGGGTCAATCACATTTACCTATAAATGACTCTCCTCGAAAACAAACGTAACTTGTAACTAAATACCTATTGTTCACACGACACAAGCGACGGGCAAACAAACATAAAAACAAGTTTTAACTCAATGATTTCACTGCATCCAGTAAAATAATTTACAGTAAAGGATTCATGCACTAACTGTTTGGAAATGCTAATTAAACTTTTCGTTATCCGTGACGCACCTTTCGACCCTTTCGTAGGTACAGTCATCATAAACATACCACATTATTTACAGTCTATTTTATACCGTATTCCAAAACGGTAAAGGCTAGGATCGTCTGCAGAGAGTCTAGGTAATTAACCGCGTTGGCCACCGTACAAGGTCGCACGAACTTGGCAGGGAATGCCACGTGCCACGAATGGGTTTTCTCATAATACCATTAGTATGAATGTTCATATTTTGATAACATTCAGAAATTCCAAATGGCGTGTTTGGGGTTTTCGCAAACCTGGTACGTGTCAGAATGCAGGTATGTTGAAGAATTGTAATGTAACATAGATGAATAACTTAAGAAAAGCCGCACTCTAGTATGTAGTTGTGACCTGTTCGAATAGGCTTGGTTGTGGAAGTGTTAAGTTATAGTGATAAATCCACCGTATGATTGTTCGTATAGTCATTAGGTCTGACTGAACCCACCATAACGCAATGGTGCTAAAAATAATAATGTCACGTAAAAGCAAATGGTCGCCCTAAAAGCATTGCCTATCCGCTGGGACTTCGCTATGTTTCACTTTTATCCCTAATAAAATAGTCGGGGAATGTAATTTGCAGTTTGCTTTAAATTCTTATTAAAACCTAGAACTGATCATATAAAAGGAAGCGTCGTCATATAACTATTGAAGTAAAGATCTATATCAACATCAACCTCAGAGACCATTTCACCTTTTATCACTGAAACACAATAGGCTGGTGAGAACTGCTAAAAACGTCTAAAACACGCGTGGGGGACGTAATTCGATAGATAACCGGTCGCCTCCCTCGCCCCGTCTTGAGTCCCCGACGTGCCATTTACCGGAGAAAAGTTGGCCGACGCACGAAAATGCTTCTGCAGTTATTGGTTGACTTACGGCCACCAAAAACTCGGCAACCGGGTCAATAGGCGCCCAGGCACACCCTAATTTATTGATGCTTCTGCCTTCGATTCTTGCTATTTACAAATTGATGGTAGTGCTTTACTTATTGTTGTTTCCGTGACATTCGCAGTTTGAAGTGGCACGGTGATTATGACAAATTATCCACTGTTTCTAACTAGGGTAACTACCATAAGTCAGTGTCATCACAAAGAGGAAGGAACGGATTGAAATCGTTATACTCCTGATATTTCCTCCGAAGTTCAAAACAAAACTGCGTGAGTTTTGTTTGTTGATAGCGTCTAATATAAGCGAAATTGCTTTATTCATGTTTACGTGAGGAAAATTGTTATGACGATTATTTTTAAAACTATATCACGGAGCTGAGCGCTGGTCCGTAAATAATTACAAAATTACTCAGATATGTAATTGCTCGTACTCCGACTGAGAAGCCAGAAATTCCCCCTTTTCTGGAAAATTTAGAATACCTTCTGGATTTGGAAGCGTCATATAGCACTCCCAATACTCCCATTGTACTTCAGGCTTCTACCAATTTAGTATTTATTAAACGTAGCATGGTTGAATTTTCTCACAATTCAAGCTAAGACTAGCTCTCGTTCTCTACTCGTGGAAGACCAGCCTCCGATTTTGAGTAAATTCTAATTTCTATTATTGTTGATTCCCTTGTGATGACCTTCGTGATTCGAACCATCAAGGGTAAGACTAGCGTTAAGCGCAGTACCGAGATGACTCCCGTAAACCCTGGCGGCTCGAGTCTCTAAGGCTCGGCCGGGCTCTAACTCACAACATTAAATCTGAGTTTTGCTTACGATCACAAAATTTTCCCAAACTTGCACGAAACCGTTTAGCCCACATGTGATCCGAAACACAATTTTAAGTTAATCTTCCAGCAAGTCCCTTAAAATAATATAACGCTACAATGCAAGCTCTATTTCCCGTGAAACGCGATTAGGTACTAACATGTGTTCAAAACCGCCCAACCCTAATCCTTTATTATTCGATAACAGACTATAGCTGTCCTTGTCTGTATTGTTGTGGCGGCGGAAGACGGAGCATTCGATTATTGCCTATTGTAATCGAATGGGATAGATCCCTTAATCTCCGATTTGGAGAGTAAAGGCAATTGTTATACCGACCTGTGTTCGGATATAGGTGGAGAAGTTTTGATTAAAAGGAGATTGAAGTTTTGATCAAGAAGTGAGCTTTAGTATTTGCATTAAATAGAACAGTATTTCGCAGGTGTGGCGATTGTTCATTTCGTACAAAGTTGTCATGATAAAACACAAGGCCAAATTAAGAAACAGCTGTTCTTGATATTCTATTTTATACATATGCATCTATCTTTTGACGCTCCTTTTGGTGCGCAAATTTGTGCTCACTACTTTTTTTATTTGCCTAAAATAGGGTAAAACAGAAGTTAAACATGTATTCGGCCTCTAGATCACTATTTGCTCGGTAACGAAAAACCGAATGCGCAAAACGGTAACCGTTTATTGCGTTTCAATTTCCAATATGACGTAGCCCACTGATTACTTAACAATTTACCTTGCGGGGTCGCCTGTTATATAACGGCTTACTAAGAGTAAATCGCGGAAGAGGTAAGTGCGTGGCGAATCACAAATAAATGTCATCATTCTATTTTTTATCACATCTGGCTGTAATAGTTTATAAGAGCAAGATATAACGTTAATGTTTTTTTGTATATACCGGACGTAATCGACAAATAGATTTAGATTCATGTCGCATCAGATCGAGCACGTAGTGACGTAACGAACCAGAGCTATAACCACGAACTTCGACGTAACGACACAGAATTTTATGCAAACCCGTTGTTCGATCAATGAGTTCATTTGGGAGTAGGCGCTACTGTGGGGTTAGTCAGTTTGTCTAACTCAGAGTTCCAAATGGCGGATCTTTTCCGCTTTTTTAAGTACATTCATTAAGGACAGTGTTGCCAACTTGAAGAACAAATTACATTATTTTATTTTATTTTTTATTATCCGCACAATATGTTTATCGAGTAATTCCCGGTACTTTGTTGACAGAGTAGTACACGTTCATGTAACTGCTCACGAACGTTTTCCAAAAGCATGTAATATTTTGAAACTGCAATTATAAACTGCAGTTTGGCGAGTTTATATAAAAACTATAAAATGTAATTTCTTTTTTCTTAAATAAAAAAAAAACATTTTATGATTAAGGAAAATGGGTTTTTTTCAGTCTTGTTTCTTATACTTACTTAAGTATATGCATATTTATGCCGGAAGGCGCAGCGTGGGTAGACTGCTGATGGTGGACTGATGACCTGGTAAAAGTCGCGGGAGTCCGCTGGTTGCGGGTGGCGCAGGGCCGGTCATTATAGCACTCTTTGGAGGAGGCCTATGTCCAACAGTGGAGGTCTTTCGGCTTATATGATGCTGATGACACAAATATTTGCCCTTACCGGGATTCGAACCTAGGACCTTCAGCTTCTTAGGCAGCGTCACTACCCACTAGGCTAACAGGCCGTCAATAAATGCTCTTTAGGTGTTTCAAATATTAAAATGCTAACAATACATTTATTAAAACAAACCTTAGCTTAGCGTAGGTGCGCAATAAATCTACTTATTACGAGCCTTTGCCAGTCGCATTAAGTAAATCAAGATTAATGCACTGCAGCCATGCAATTCAAAACATCACCTCACCTCATTCGTCTATAACTTGGCCTCTGTAACCGTAACAATTGTGTGTAATCAGATGTCCAACTTACATTGGTTGTGTTCTGTGTGAATACAGTCCAGTAATGAGAGCGCGAAAAATATAAACAATGCACATTTCGGTAGCGTGAAATAATGTCCCTCTGTCCTTTCATAACAATGTAACTATCTGGTTAGTGTAATAATGTTAGTTCGCTATAAACGAAATTCGTGGAATTAATTAAATTGTGTTACGGGTGTTGTCTTCTAGTTTATCGTGTGGTTATTTGGCAAATTGCTGCGCACATACTATACTGTTAATTATTTTAATTAATTAGGGCGTGTTCACTTAAAAGTGTTCCATTGTACGTTTTTTTTCTCAGAATTCATTGCTCACACCTCACACATCTACCTGATACAGAAAAAATCCCCAATTTTTCAATCATCGTCAATTTTCGTCTTTTTTCCTAAATTACTTCAAATCTGTTTTTGCTAAAATTATAAAAAAAATATCCCCCCAAAAGTGGCCCCCTTGTTCAGAATTCATTAATTTACTTTACACGTCCATCTTTGGGTCACCAATTTACATACGTTTACCAAATTTCAACTTAATCGGTCCAGTAGTTTCGGAGCAAATCGGCTGTGACAGACGGACAGACAAACGCACGAGTGATATAAGGGTTCCGTTTTTTTCCTTTTGAGGTACGGAACCCTAAAAAGGGCTCTGTTTCCTCCTACGTGACTCATATTACAATGAATTCGAGTAATTACGGAGACTACTCGTAATTTACACGGCTGCGTTCCGAAGAATGTCCTGATTACAATTTTAGAACAGGTAGGTACTTAAGAGAGCGTTACAGTGCACACTAGCGCTGCTGGTAAATAATTGTAATTGTTTAAACACACTGTATTTTGTATTTAAGTTGCTTGTGAATACATCAAACTAGTTTTTATGTTGCTGGATTCGTCAATTTATGCGTCTAAAGTTTAAACGGCCGTTTTTCTTTTGAGTTCATAAAGGCCATTCATAGCAAATGTAATACATACTTCTTTTGACCTACTGACCTCTTTGAAGGAACAAAACTTGGCGAGGAATGCTTAATTTGAAAGGTTATTTATGATCATAGTGTGGCTTTGACAACAATGACAATACAATACAATACAAATACTCTTTAGTGCACACCTCACACAAACAAAGCAGTTACATAGAGAAACAATACAATAACATGTAGGTAGAGGTAGACAACAGGCGGTCTTATCGCTGAAGAGCGATCTCTTCCAGACAACCTTTGGGTATCGGAGAAAGAGATAAAACTAGATTATGCAGTAGGTGGTGCAGAGATTATTATCAATCAAAAATCAAGAAATTATAAAAATAAACGTACATAAATACCTCTATATATAAACATACACACACAATCATACATATATACAAATAACACAAACATAATGATACATAAACAGTCAGCCAAAAATACAATTAGGGTTAGGGGAGAGACAAATAATGTTCTTTAAGAAGGGATTTGAGGTTGCCGATAGATTTTGCTTGTCTGATGTCAAGAGGGAGAGAGTTCCACAGTCGGATAGAATTAATAGTGAACGAGCTATTGTAAAATTTGGTGACCCTACTTCAATAGAGGTATTAAATATACATTGTTAAATATCTGTGTCACAAAAGTGACAGACCATAACGATAATCACACAGTTTTATTATACAGGATCACAATAGATCAGCAATGGTCGCAGTGATATAAGGGCTCCTAGCCCGGAAGCCTCTACCAGAATAATCAGGCGTCTGATGTGTCATCCAATAGGCCAGCCTTATAACCCAATACAATCATTCAGCAATAGTCCCAATACATAACAGCGGGTGCTGTCTCTGTGTGTGTCTCATGACACGGGTAGGGACAACATCCCTTCGGTGTACCTACTCCTTGCATTTCATTTAAAGGTGTGTTTTAGCCAAGATATAGAATTTGTAGAGCATGACTGGTAGATTTAAGTCGTGTGGAGTATACTCCAGGCAAAATACGGTTTCGAAAACATTAATTTATAATAGCGTTTTTTTTGTTTATTTCAGTCAGTGTTCGGAATTTTCACGGCAAAACAAAAGACTGTCGCAAATTTACTAGGGTAAGAAATAATTTTTCATCGATATCGAGAATTACTATGGAATATTTTATAATTTAAAATAATATGCAAAAAAAAAATAGTAATTCACAGATTATTTAGTTATTTAAGCCTTAACGACATCTTGTTTTTAATGAAAATATTGAATAACCCGTCCTTTTGCCTTTGCCGAAGTTGAGTAGTAAAGAGGTGAAATATAGCGACTATACCACCTCATTGACAATAACAGACACTTAAAATTTCTTAATATTTTATAATATATTATATTTATTTGGTGGACCATTATTTATCGATACTATCGATATCGATAAAAAAATATTTCTTACCCTAGTAAATTTGCGACAGTCTTTTGTTTTGCCGTGAAAATTCCGGACACTGATTTCAGTCTAAAATGTTATTCTAAGATGCTTTATTCAAGAATCCAACAAACTTTCCACCCAGAAGTAATTATATAGATTTAAATTAAACATTTATTGTCTTTGGCGTTAAAATATACCTTATTAAATTACATTGTATGAGCTAAATGTTCCATAGAAGCTAAGCATAATAGAGCTAAGTCGGAGTGCTTTTCACTGTCAAAACAAATCTCCGCTTTCATTTCAACGCCAACCCAACAAAGATTACGTGTTTTTGTTTTCAAAAACCCTTTTGAGGTCGGTAAGCTTCGTAACTTTCGAAAGCGGAGGTGTTCTCACACCATTGCTGTTGAGTTATCTGTTCCCATATCTGTATAAACTGTGTATGATATTACGGATAGAACATACGTCACACGCGCACAGTTTCGGTGAAACTTGCACAATGCAACCATACCCGGTCATGTATTGAACTTGAACAGGTCACTTTTTTTCCAAGAACCATAGCTCCGAAATAACGGGGTTTTGTATCGCTTGATTGCAATAATTGTTCTTCTCAGTCATACACTCTTGTCAGAATGGTCGTGGTAGAACATACATCACACGCGCGCAGTTTTGGTGAAACTTGCACAATGCAACACTCCCCGGTCATGTGTTGAACTTGAACAGGTCACTTTTTTTTCCAAGAACCATAGCTCCGAAATAACGGGGTTTTCTATCGCTTGATTGCAATAATTGTTCTTCTCAGTCATACACTCTTGTCAGAATGGTCGTGGTAGAACATACATCACACGCGCGCAGTTTTGGTGAAACTTGCACAATGCAACACTCCCCGGTCATGTGTTGAACTTGAACAGGTCACTTTTTTTTCCAAGAACCATAGCTCCGAAATAACGGGGTTTTGTATCGCTTGATTGCAATAATTGTTCTTCTCAGTCATACACTCTTGTCAGAATGGTCGTGGTAGAACATACATCACACGCGCGCAGTTTTGGTGAAACTTGCACAATGCAACACTCCCCGGTCATGTGTTGAACTTGAACAGGTCACTTTTTTTTCCAAGAACCATAGCTCCGAAATAACGGGGTTTTGTATCGCTTGATTGCAATAATTGTTCTTCTTCTCAGTCATACACTCTTGTCAGAATGGTCGTGGTAGAACATACGTCACGTGCGCGCAGTTTTGGTGAAACTTGCACAATGCAACCCTCCCCGGTCATGTTTTGAACTTGAATAGGTCACTTTTTTTTCCAAGAACCGTAGCTCCGAAATAACGGGGTTTTGTATCGCTTGATTGCAATAATTGTTCTTCTCAGCCATACACTCTTGTCAGAATGGTCGTGGTAGAACATACGTCACACGCGCGCAGTTTTGGTGAAACCTCCCCGGTCATGTGTTGAACTTGAACAGGTTACTTTTTTTTCCAAGAACCTTAGCTCCGAAATAACGGTGTTTTGTATCGCTTGATTGCAATAATTGTTCTTCTTCTCAGTCATACACTCTTGTCAGAATGGTCGTGGTGATGGTTCGTGATCATATTCATTGTGTATTCGGTGGACCTCAATCGCTGTTGTGTCTCTTGCCGATGCTTGCCGCTTGTGCTATGAGGCGCCACTTCGGGGTTGTGGCATTGCAAGAGCACTAAACGCTGGTTTCCGTGGCTTTTTTTATTATGTCCCTCCAGCGGGATCAATTATCTGTCAATATATAGTACCTGTACCTACCTAAGCGAATTGAAAAGCTTTAATTCCGAGGGAGAGCTATAGTGGCACGGCACGAGCCTTCCACTGAATCACTAAATCCAGTACTTTCCGCAGCAATCAATTACATGCAGGCGGTGGTAGCAGGTCGGAAGACAGCCCAGTGGTGACTTCCCATGCACTGCAATGCGGAACCTATAAACATGTTTATGGCACGTTAATTGTATTTGTTTAGATATTTATTATGGCAAATGTTTAAATAGGGAGACGTAATGGCTTTATTGATCGCATCTCCGAACTGGGGAGTTTGTTTGTAGTGGTTTTACAATTGGGTACTTTCCTGGGTAAAAAAAATATAATTAGGTATATATACCCTCAGTTAGATTATTAAAAAAATATTGGATACGTATTTTTTTGTTTGTCAATTAAACAAAAAATTATGAAGATATAGCCCGTTAAAGTTCCGCGTGACGTCACATTATTCTAAAAAGTGTAACATAATGTGACGTCACTCGCAACTGTAACGGGCTATACCTTCATCATCATCATTGTTTGTTTAATTGACAAACAAAAAAATACATGTCCAATATGTTTTGATAATCTGACGGACTAAATATTTTTTTTAGGAAAGTAGCCAATTACCGACAAGATATAGAGTCCCAAAGTTCCCGTCTATTTCAATTCGCAATAAAGAAATAAAAAATCTTTCTTCCACAACAAAATTATGAAAAACTTAATCTATGTCTCCGCCAAAGTATTTATATCTTCGAGTATCATAGTCGGCTTCATACATTTGGAATACCTCTCAGCACTGACTCCCTAAACTACAGGCCCTTTTCACATTTACTCACAACACCAGTCAATATTTATGTTGCGAAGGTCCGTACCGTAGGTGCAAATAAATGGGCTAATATATCATACGTTGTCCAAAACTGTATATTTTATACACCGTGTGATATATGGGATGAATACACTGGTTGCACTCCATAAAGACCCCTTGCAGCAAAAAAAAACTAAATTGCTAGGAAAAATATAAAATTCGCACGCGAGCCCGTGACGCAAGAATAAAAATGGCGGATGCGTCCCCTGTTGGCGGGAAAAATGAAATATGGCCGCCGCAAGACCCGGGTCCCAGAGCGAACCCGCGCTTTCCTGCCTTTTTTACTCGTTATTATTGAAAATTCTCTTCACAGCGAGTGTTGCGACGAATATTTGCTTTTATTTCAATGCTTTGCATAATGCATGGTTGAGTAAAATATGTTTTCGTACGTAAATGAGTTAGGAGGCTCCTGCGTTTGTTAGCGATTTTATTAACTCCTTGCACAAGCACGCGGTTGATTCTTTTTGAATGTTTTTTCTTTCATAATTGCAATACAAATGTTGGTTGAACGACGTTGCTGGTGAAGTCGACGACATTGAGCAAAAAAACTAAGAACTAAACCGTATTACGCTTGTTTTATTATTTAAAAAATATTCTAATAATCAAAAAATACTTCCTATAAAGCTTTTCGAACTGACAGTTACAGTTAAGCAGTGATGACGTCATCTGTATAAAGAGTTCAAGGTTAAGCAATCCGTTCTTCTTTATTATTTTCGGCATCTCGGCATCTGGCCCTGTGGCGCAACGGATAACGCGTCTGACTACGGATCAGAAGATTCCAGGTTCGAATCCTGGCAGGGTCGCGCTGAATTAACTTTTTGCGTTTTCTTTTGATGTGAATAAAATGTTACAATTATCTTTTAATCAATAGTTATTATGAGATAAAAAATATAAAAACGCATTTATAATTTTACCGATATTTACAAAATAAGCCGTTACCAACCGAAGATCAGTGCCCTATACCACAAAACTTTACAAGTGCACAATTCTACAAAATTGTTAAATTGTAAACAAAAAAATGTACCACAATCATTACAAATATGTAATCGTTACAATTTGCGGTACACAAATATGTCACTTTTTTTAAAGCATACCACAAAGAATAAAGGTATGTCACGACAGCTACATATTTGTAGGATTGTTAACTTGTAAATATACAGGTGAAAAATTGTAATGTTACAACTACAATTATGTCATAACTTATTTCGCCTCTGTTAGTTTGAAGGTAGTTTCACCTCATTCGCAAGACACAATAATTGCATTAAATTATAATCGTCTGATACATTTATAGTGAAATAGGTACCGATATACGAGTATCCACAGACATTACCTATTACGTACGTCTGAGATTACAATGGACTTACAAAACAAATTAACTATTTTAGGCCTCATAAATGAAAATAAACACATACTTTTTGGTAAAAGCTCCGTGACGATCAACAAAGCCAGCTTCATTTTGACGTGGAGCATCTATCGGTATTAATGATCCATCTATAATCCCTGCGACCCTGGGAAAATTCACATGTGATGCTGCAATAAACTCTTCAGAAAGCGAGTTTCTATTTTCTGGCCACCTTACTTCGGTTCCTAGTAATTTGTCCACTATTTCTGTACATACGGCGTGAATAGAACGAGACATTGTCATTTTTGAAATACCATGAGCATCGCCAGTGACGTGATATTGGGAACCTGAGCCTAACCATCTTAAAACAATCAGTAACTGTTGTTTAGGATCAAGAGCGTGACTTCTACGCGTCGGATGTCTAAGATTTCCACCAATAGTCTGTAGGAGATATTCGACAGTAGATTTACTCACTCTGAATCGCTCATTAAATGTAAAATCCGTTATAGTCAAAGTTAAATTTATACGTTCTTGATATGTTCTAGGACGTCTCACAATTAGTTCTTCTTCACTATCACTGCTACTCAAACTAAACATTTCGTAGTACAAAAAGTTGGTCGCTAAATATTATGATAAATTATTACAGTTTAACTATACTGCAATCAAAAACTAGTGTTCTTATAAAATTGTAAAAGCGTGTCACAATGGTTTCAAGAATTGTTAACTTGTAGCTACAATTCTACGCATGTGTATAATTATTGCTACAATTTTACGTATCACAATACAAATTGTCAGCTACAAATTTGTAAATTTTCCGGAAAAGACTTGTACTGTATGTAAAGTTTTGTGATACGGTAAATTGTAGATTTTTGCTACAATTTACATATTTGTAGGAATTTTCCAGTACAAATATGTAACTTGTAATTTGTGTGGTACACACACTTGTATTATGACAAATTTGTAACTTGACACTTGTCAAATTGTAATTGTAAGTTTTGAGGTATAGGCCACGGAACTCTTACAAACCTTACCTATATGTAAAAGCATTTGTAAATCTTTGAAGTATAAACTATAATGTCGCGAGTAAACTGACCTGGTTTTCGCTATCGAATCTATTTACCCATGAGCATGCCGTGCAAACAATATATTATTTTTATTCTTACTATTAACCTTTTTTTTATAAATATTAGGGGACAATCTTACACAAATCGCACTAGCCCCATAGTAAGTTCAATAAGGTTTGTGTTATGGGTGCTAGACGACGATATATTTAATAGATACATAGAAAACATCCAAGACTCGGAAACAAATATTCATGTTCATCACACAAATATTTGCCCCTTCGTAGGCAGCGTGACTACCCACGTATTGTAACCGCAAAAACACTTCGTTATATAAACGCCGTTGCATTCACATTCAGTTTAACTTACGCCCTTGTAACACTATGTTATGATGTCCTGAAGCATGAAGTTTGCGACATTTTCACCCTGCAATGCTATTCATAAACTGTCGAGACTCGTCCACTCGTCTCTAAAGCCGGGTACTCACTAGCGAACCGTAACCGTAACATGCGTGATACAGTAACGAGGTTCTAGTGTGTACGCGTGTTAGAGTTACGGCTCACGGCGTCGCCGGAACGCTTTCACCGAGCGTACTCATTTTGCGAGCTGTAACTGTAACCAAACAGAAACAGTAACGAGGTTCTAGTGTGTACGCGTGTTACAGTTACGGCTCACGGCGTCGATGGAACGCTTTTACCGAGCGTACTCATTTTGCGAGCTGTAACTGTAACCAAACAGATACAGTAACGAGGTTCTAGTGTGTACGGGGAGTACAAACGGGGAGGCCTGCCCTGCCCTCAGTTTTGGTTTATAACTCCGCGATGTCGGACGAAGTGTCTCTCGCCTGTGCAGCATACATACTTATAGATGCCAGGCATCTTCTTTCAAGTGTTTTTAGTAGTAATCTTTGTCCTTAGGGTTCCATAGTACGGTATTTTCCCTGTAGGCGTCTATCAGCAAAAGACATTTTTCCTCTGACCATTCATGCACTCATATCGGAAGAAATACAGCTGGTTCGTAGCGGCTAGCAACAACCTCTCCTCTTGACGTCCACGAGCGCACTGCGAGCTCCCTTTGATTCGCGGCAAAAACCGACAATCATCGGCTCGCTGCGAGTCGCTCGTGTAGCGTTCGTCGTAGGCTCGCGAACCACGTATACACTATGTTTTTGGTAACAGTAACGGTTACTGTTACGTGCAACGTTACAGGTTCAAAAATGAGTACGCTGCAAACGTCGGCTCGCTGCAAGCCCTACGCGTATCCGCTCGCAGCAGGTTTGCGAACCACGTACACACTATGTTTTTGGTAACAGTAACGGTTACAGTTACATGCAACGTTACGGGCTCAAAAATGAGTACGTTGTAAACGTCGGCTCGGTGCAAGCCGCACGCGTACCGCTCGCAGCAGGTTTGCGAACCACGTACACACTGTGTTTTTTGGTTACAGTACATGCAACGGCTACAGTTACAGCTCGCTAGTGAGTACCCGGCTTAACGTGTCTTGGTCGCGAGCTCGTAGCAACTAATCTTAATAGGAGGCCAGATTTACATTGGTTTATGGTGCGATTTATTTTTGTTGTTAATATCGGCCCTGCATTTCCATACATATTAATGGCACGCGGGACGAGCTCCTTTAACTAAATAATCCTTGTTGTCGGCTTTGTTATGATAATCTGAGTATTCTGAGCCACTCGGTGCGAGTGAAACGACATTTTCACGTTAATTAGGTGCTGTTTTGTGTCGTACGAATCGGACGATAGATGGTGCCAGCCAGTAGTAGGCACGCGGTCTAAAACTTGTACTATTTTATTGAACCTAAGTATAATTAAAATTATGTCGTTGTTACGGGAAAATACTGCACTTTCGGTTACCAGCGTCATCTTTTAGTATGTTGTTAGACATGTCTCCTAGACCCCAAAACTGCCGGGAGACAATCTCTAAAGAGTCGGTCTCTAAAGCATAAACCTAAAATTAAAATATGGCCTGTTCTTAATAACTTTCAATTGTATCCTAGCTCGGATGAAGTCCCACAAGCATTGCCATATAACTCGCTTTTAGCATCGTTTGCAACAAATTTTAACAGAGGAAGGCGTATACTTACGGTAAACACGCTAGCATAACCGCCAATCTGGCTTTAATTTTATTTTTCTTTAACACACCTTAATTTTATTCATTCACGAGGGGTTTTGGTTATATTTTAAGCCATCTGCGTACCGTGTTGCTGTTTTAATAAAGAGCTAACGATTAATAATGTTTCATCTAAATCACTTATCTCGCCCCCTTTTATTAATGCTATGCATATTTCACAATTCATAAAAAAAAACTCATTTTGAATCCCCAATTTATGCCTCATAATTAAATGGATTTAGAGAAAAAAATCTCCGGTTTTTTAGCGAAAAAGTTACCTAGTTTATTACTGCATATCCGCGTCTAATGGCCATCGATTTAACCATACCTATTTATGTAGACTAACATACCCAAGACGCATCCCTGAAACTTAACTGGACAAATAATGAAACCCCTGGATAAGAGTGATACTTATAGCAATATCGTAAAATTGTTAAAAGCTTAAATATACAAAAAAAATACAAATTTAATTTAATATTTATCTTAACTTATTCGTTAATAAATATAACATACTGTATCTATCCGTCGTTGACAATGACAACACGAATGGATTAATTCTAGTGACGTCCATGACGTAAAACATATGTGAAATTAAGACTGTGTGTGTGCGTAGAGTTCTAATGCAATTTAAAAGAGTTCGCCGTCTTCTAGACCATACACGCTGCTCCAAAACCGTTAGTTTTTCGGTAAGTACTGGACCGATTGTTATGATACTTTGCAGTCTGGTTTTAAATATTCTTACTAAACCAGTAATATTCGATTTGTCCAGAGGCTGGTCCCCCAGTATGTAGATGGCGTTGCTAGTCTTAACGCTATCTACATATAGCCAGTATGTTAGTTTCTGGGATAAACTCTCTGTTTATGAAATAACATTAACCTTACCGTTCACAGAGGTTTGACATTTTCATGTATCCTGTAGGCCATGCGTAATTACACCATGTCTATTCTGTTCAGTTCTAGTGGAAAATCAGCTTATACGGACTTTACGGTTATCATATTGAGGTCTTGCGTTCGAAATACATTGTACTCAGTTCAAGAGTAGGTATATGAATCTTGATTTGACATGTTAAACTATTATTTAAACTTGTATTGATATTATTGACGATACCTAGTGGTTGATATATTTGCTTTGTGGTTTTGTTTTACTTTTCTATTTCCTCATTATTGTGTATGCATTTATTGACATCGTCCTATTACTGTATACGGGGTGTGGCCCGTAATAGGAGCAATAAATTAAAAGGAGGCTTCCTTACAGCATCTGTAGTAACCCCTTTTGTCCATTTCTTTTTAAAAAAATTAACTCGGAGAAAAATTGATCTAAAGTTATGACCTCCGAGTACCTAATGTATCTTGGCACCATGAGATCATAGCACAGTAGTCAATGCAGATTTTGAGGTAACATCATGTAGTGATTCATAATAGTTTTTGCATTTTTGTTTTCAAAAGATATTTTTGTGATTTTTTCATTTTTTTTGGGTTTTTAAAATAAAAAGTCACTTACTCCAGAAAAGTAAAAAAGTACACTAAAACTTAGGTTGAAGAAAAAAAAACAGTTTTTTTTTTCTTCAATTAAAACCACTTAGAAACAATTGCTCACAAGCTTAATAATCTACCGTTTAATTTATTGCTCCTATTACGGGCCACATCCTGTATTTATTTTTCATTAATTTTGACGATCGTGATAAAATAGTAGATTGTATGACAAGGGGCTAAAATAAGCCATATTACCACGAGATGGATATTTTCCCGAGCGAAGCGAGGGAAAATAATTCGAGGGGTAATATGGCTTTTAGACCCGAGTTATACACTCTACTTTTCACTTCGACTGCGAGAAAATAGTAAAACAAAGATTATCCATCCACAATCAATAACAAATTTCACTGCGAAGAGATTGTTCAATTTAGCGTGAGGCGTTTTCTTTTTTAATGATTTGGAATTAGGGACTAAAAAACACCTGATGTTTGATTGGTCGATTTTAATATGTAGCTGTATTCTGGTTGGTTGATAGCAAAGAGAAATGTTTTTTGAAAGAGTTGTGATTGGTGGATTTAAATGATTTGGAATTAGGGACTAAAAAACACCTGATGTTTGATTGGTCGATTTTAATATGTAGCTGTAGGTATTCTGATTGGTTGATAGCAAAGATAAATGTTTTTGGAAGAGTTGTGATTGGTGGATTTAATATGGTGAAGTGTTTTGATTGGTCAAATTACATGTGTTAAAAATCATAAATATGTATACATATTTTCCCTAGGGGCTAAATGTACTACTTTAGCCCCGCTTATGAAGCCTAATATGACACACTTTTCGAGCATGAGATGTGAAAAATCTGTAATGTAATTTTTTATCATTAAATAAATAATCTAATACCGGTAAGGGCAAATATTGGTGTGATGAGCATGAATATTTGTTTCCGAATCTTGGATGGTTTCTATGTATATTTATTAAATATACTGTCGTCCAGAAGCTATAACACAAGCCTTATTGATCTTATACTATGGGACTAGTTCGATTTGTGTAAGATTGTCCTGCAATATTTATATTTTTAAGTTGAAATTGACATCAATCGCAATATCTTAAGCCATACTGACCTTTATCATTGCGTAACATTGTAGTGTAGATGTTGGGTTGTGCGAATATTGGTTTTACATAAGCATATCTAGTACTAATGAACACTCGCTGATTTACGACAAACAGGGTGGTGTAATAGCTTCCTATTACGCCACCCTGTTTATCTTACTACATCTTAATGTGGCGAAAATTACCAAATTAAATATAAGATGATTGACCTTCTTGAGCAATAGTTTGACATACGAAATAAGACATAAGACATTTATTTAGCACATCACATATCATTTAAGTACCGGTCCCTGCACTGGGCTTTGCCTGTATCGCAAGAGACCAAATTGCATTTGCGATATTGTTAGCATTACAAATTTTGAAAGAATGTGAATTAAATTGTAAATTGAAATAAATAATACAGTGACAACTAAGTATAAAGCATAAACCTAAAATTATAATTATGCTATTATCACTAGGCCTGTATGAATTCATCATCATCATATCAGCCGAAAGACGTCCACTGCTGGACATAGGCCTCCCCCAAAGAGTGCCACAATGACCGGTCCTGCGCCACCCACATCCAGCGGACTCCAGCGAACCCACGCCGCGCCTTCCGATACGTGGTCCGGCTGTATGAATTATCATTAATTAATTCATTTATTTGTGGATATATTGTGGACGTCAACAGTGATACTTAAATACTTAATAATTATTTACAATTCATTTAAATGTTCATTTCACTAGGCTTTTTCCTGTACGTTACTGTGAAGTTTTTAGACGCCATCTGTGAACTTTTTCTTAAACGTATTTTTTTTAATTCCAGATAAACCTGCGTCTAATCCTGGTGTCCGGCAAGACGAAGGAGTTCGTGTTCAGCCCGGTGGACTCGGCGGGCGACATCGCGATACACGTCTACGACAATTGGCCTGAAGGTACGCCATTTTGTTTATGTATAAACATTTGAACAGCCCCGACTCAACCAACATATAGCTAAGAACCGTCGGAATTTCGAGACGGATAAGAATACATCCCTCGTTTTCGTTGGGGTTCAAAAATACCACTTTGAAAATGATGGGATTGATGGGTCGTGGGTTTGGAATGGAACACTTTGGTAAATTTAACAGTTATAACGTTGCTGTCAAATCGACTGGTTAATTGCTTGCATCAGAAATGAGGCTAGGCTAGGCTAGAACCGATGGCCGTTGGAGCGGAAAGTTTCTCGAGCGGCGACCACGTACTTGCAGGCGCAGCGTCATTGTGGCACACTTTGAGGGAGGCATAGGCCGAAAGACGAAAGTCTTTCGGCTGACATGATGATGTATCCAATCGATATGACAGCCACGTCATTGCCAGGGTTATATCAATGTTAAAACTCGCAAAGTTTGTCATCTGACAATGCCTGTTCGCTGTTTCTGGGTCGTTAAGTAACTCTAGTACTCATGATTCTATAAATTTAAACCAAATTCATAAATACAGTTAATAAGTGTTGTGTATTTTTGGGTATAAACCCAATGGTTGACTGGTAGAGAATGCCTGATGGCATTAAGTCTGCCAATTGTACTTTTATTTGTATATTTGTGCAATAAAGTTTAAATAAATAAATATTAATAGCACAAACAAAATTAAATCTTTGCTTAAGGGAAATGTGTTAGTATTATATCACGGTTTACCAAATGTCACCCAAGGAAAATGTTTTCCAATTGTCCTTGTTTACTTTCCTTTATATGTTTTCAAACACAATGAAATATTTTATGGAGCTAATTGAATTAATTTAGTCACATCAATACTTTTGCGTCCCAAACTTATCCTCTTCGAAGTCCAAAACGACTCCAATAGTCATCTTTACAACGTTATTATTTCCACAATTTTCCGATGTAGCAAAAAATCCTGATATAAATGGGCCATTTATTCACGTGGGCCGAAGGAACTATAAATATCTGATATTACGAGGGGCGCCCAGCCCAATGGGGTGTGGCCGATATGACACTATGGAAATCAGTTTTCAGCAGAATGGAGTTCACGATCGTAAACTGTAATGGAAAAATATCATAGTTTAATACACTGTTGATTCGCGAGGCACCGATTGAGACCCTATCCGTGACGAGGGGCTAAGGAAATATTGACACAACGTCCAGTAACTTACACGCGCCCTTGTAACTGCAAACTAAACTTTATTGGCTTGTTATAAAGTTTATATTGCAACTGTAGAAGTTGTATAGTATACGACGGTGCAAAAGTGGTTCGATAAGTGTGTCACGTCGATCCCGCGTGTCTAAAAGTTTAAATTGCTCTTTATACAATGATAAACACTTGAGCTGATAATCCAACTCGGGGGATACTAAGTTTGTTTGGAATTAGACAGGCTTTCTCTATGAATGAGGTCCCTTGGGAATCCAGTGATCCCGAAACTGTCATTTACTATCTGGACACATTTGAAGTTATTCGAGATAACTAAGAGCATAATGATTTGACATCGCTGGTTACCGTTACATCCGTCGCATCCTAAGATTTGAATTTTGAAAGCTAGCATAAATCGATTGTCTTAATAAATTAGTATGATTGACGATGGCTAAGAAATTAAATCGAATGTATGCTTGTGTACAAATTAATTTGAAACTGAATAGAAGGTTGCAAAAATTACAACAATGGGGAATGGGTGAAAAAATCAAAAGTGCCTGATTATTTTTTGGTGATAGGAATAACCTTCCTTAGCACCAGAAAAAAGAATCCGATTTTTCAACTGAGTCAATTATTTTGAAAAATATAAACAGTTTCCTCACTTACGTTTTGGGTCAAGGACGATTCCTCGATCCGTCTCATATTACAAAAAAATGTAACTCAAATTACATTTCAGGCCTTCAAATTATAATAAGTAGACCAAGTATCTCCTTCTCCTCTTTCGCGTAAAATTCGATGACTCTCTCAGGAGTCTCAGGATAATGTGTTCGGAGAGTACTTATATCATTCTCTGGGGTTTCATTCCATCAACATACGATATTTCATCTAAATTGATTAACAATCAGACAGATATATAGACAAAAAGAGTTAATTTCGCTCTTATTCATATTATTGCAGATAGAGCAGTACAAAGATAAATAAATATAATAACATGTAGTAAAGACAACAGCCTGTATTATCGCTAAAGAACTATGTTTTCCAGACAATCTACGCAAACAGCGTTTTATTAAATATCCTTATTTCCCCCGTAATCAGCCTTGGGATTTATTCTTTTGTTTTTCGCAGTTCATTTGTCTCGACGTAGCAATCTGGTGTTGATTTGCATCTGTCTCATTTTGTCCTCGCTTCTAGTAGGATGGATGATGTCTTTGATTCAGAAGGACTTGTTGAATGAACTGCATATTATGAAAGAACTGGCAGAGCTTCGTCAGATGTTATGCAAATTTATACTGATAGTCCAGGCACTGACAATTTGTATGGAAAATATTTCAAATTTGGTAATAATTAATAATAGCTAATTTTTTCTAAGTAAGGGATATATTATCAATTAAATTATAACCAAGACTCAAAATCCAACAAAATATCAGACTACAAAAAATTATAAGTAGGTAACTTAATTAGCTCCTGAAAAGTTGGAAAATGAATAAATGATTCAATCTTTATTTTGGTTCATTTGCTCTATAATATTAATAATATAAACCATACAAAAAACACAGTCAATAATGCTTCATTTAAATCTATTTATTTACTTCCGGGTGGAATATTTGTTGGATTCTAAAAAAAGCATCTTAAAAGAGCGTTTTAAAGCGAAATAAACAAAAACAAAATGTTTTCCTGAACCGTATTTTTCCTGGAGTATAATATTATAAAGAGGAAGTGAGAGTGACTGTGAAAGTGTAGCAAGGATTTCCCCAAAAAAATGTTTAAATCCTAGGTCAGTAACCTCACAGTAAAGTGAGATAGTGTGCGTTACTGGGGAGAGTTGAGCGTTTTTCAAAAAAGTGTAGGTACATAAATTTTTTTTTCAGAATTCGATTTTTTTGGATTTTTCTTACTCAGAATCGTTGATACTATCGATCCTCATACAAGAAAAAAAGTGTCCAAAATATTCCATTCCAGATCGTCACACTTTTGTCTGCAGTCTTTTTAGGGTTCCGTAGCCAAAATGGCAAAAACGGAACCCTTATAGTTTCGTCATGTCCGTCTGTCCGTCTGTCCGTCTGTCCGTATGTCACAGGCATTTTACTCGAAAACTATAAGGTGTATTTGAATAAAATTTTGAGGATAGGTGTATTTTGTTAGCCGCTACATAGTTTTGTAATTAAAATGACAAAAAAAAATTTTTTTAGGGGTGCACTCCATACATAAAACTAAAAGTCAAAACAATTTTTTTCATTGCGACCCCCCGTGTGGCACATCAATCGATAGGCCTTTCAAAATAAATATAAGGTTTCTTAGCATTTTTTTTGATTAAATGAATAGGGTCGGAGATAATCGCCCCGAAAGTCACTAAAATTCTGTCCCCCCCCCCCCTCTAATTTTTGAACGGTGTATTTTAAAAATATGGAAAAATTCATGGACATAGGGCTCATTAATTTCATTCACCGAAAATTGTTTTGAACAAGATCGGTTCAGAGGTTTTCGAGATATTGCTGAAAAACTGCCTTCCTCAAAGAAAAGGACGTAAGTGCCGTAAAATTTCTGTGACGATACGACCTTTTTAATAGGCACGGAACCCTTCGTTTTGCGTGGTCCGACACGCACTTGGCCGGTTTTTATTTATATGGTCGTGACGCACTGAAAGAAAAAACTTACATAGTAAAACCTGGGACACTTTTTTTTCATGCATGAGGATCGATAGTATCAACGATTCTGAGTAAGAAAAACAAAAAAAAACCAAATCTAAAAAAAAAGTTCATGTACATTTTTTTTGAAAAACGTTTAATTATGATAAATATTGCACCGCTTTGCACATACGCAAAGCGGTAGGTCGAGGTAGAAAACGTTTGCGTACGTCACGCCTAACGAAACTAGACATCTGTTTTGCTAATCTTGAGCGTGAGATATTAATTACAAAGCCCATATTTTGTCAAATTAAAGACCGTATCAGGGTAAGATTATTTGGCTGTCACATGAGAGGTGAGAATTGTGGTGACCAGTGAGTTGAACTCTTAGGCTGTGTTCATACGGCATTGTCATGCACGTTTAACGGCCTCCGTAGCCCAGTTGGTAGTGACTCTGCCTACGAAGCTGGAGGTCCCGGGTTCGAATCCCGGTCAGGGCATTTATTTGTGTGTTATCACGAATATTTGTTCCTGAGTTATGGATGTTATATATGTATATAAGTATCTATATGTATTTATCTATTATATATATCGTCACCTAGTACCCACAATACAAGCCTTATTGAGCTTACCGTGGGCCTAGGTTGATTTGTGTAAGATTGTCTCGTAATATTTATTTATTTACTTATTTATTCTGCACGTTCATTCGGTTTGCTTGACAAGTACGGTGAGTATTTGTTTAAACGTATAAACAACATTTTGTATGTGCCACTATGTATACCTACGTTAAGATGTATACTGCAAAAAAAAGTATAGGACAATGCCGTGTGAACGAAGCCTTACGACGCCGTCACGAAATATTTAATTATTTTAGAGAATTGCACTCCTGATCACGCTTACTTCGATTTGTGTAAGAATCAGGGATCGGAACTGGTTTTTTTTAATCCCCGAAGTAGTCTAATATTTTGAAATATTTTAGGGTCTTAATGTAGAACACTATCATGTATTTAGGTAACATTTTCGTATTACTAGACCGCCTGATTAAAAATGATATTATAAACCAAAGAACAAAATAGAACAAAATAATACCGGTATTTTTGTGTGGTGAAAATACCGGTATCCGATCCCTGGTAAGAATATCGCCTGATATTTAATTATTATTTGCGGGTGTGTTGAGGTGAGCTTATAACTAGTTAGAGAATAGCGGGGCTGAGATCAGTCCGACCCGCTTTATTTTATAACCATTACGAGAATATAAAAAGACGAGAACGGGGATTATTCCGGAATAGCGATTAGGGTCACCTAATTTCTGAAATGTAAGGTTTTTAATTTAAAACGAACGCTGCTTGAATACTAATCCGAGAACTCGAATACGTAGGTACCTACTGTTGAAACAGTTGTTATTTTATTTCCGTACATTTACCATATTGTAATAACAATTTAGTGTATCTGGGTATTTGGGAGCTCCTGAATTGAATTTTTTGCGATGTTTACCACTTCGGCCAACTTATTTAGATACAAGTAGCTCTTTAAATAATATTATACGTTGGAACATCTTTCTTAAAAAATGCCTGCTTTTTAATATTCAAACGACTTTTACAAATATTCTCTAATGAATCTAATGAATAATCCGCTCGTGTGTTCGAGGCGTGAATATTTGAGATTATTTGAGTTGGCCGAATTGCATCAAAGTAGTCCATTCAAAAGCAACTCTACCGTCGAAGGTAGAAGATTCCAATTCCAATGACAGTTTTATTAAAATTCGGCCACATAATCTCAACTTGATTCAAATCGGAAAAAAACAACACGGAAGAATTATCATTTCTTCGTGTTATTTTTTTCCGTAAATTGGTGATTACTCCTTTATCTGCTAAAGAAATGTTCATTATCTTTTCGCAATTCGAATTTAGATTTATGATAAATATGAATGTTTTCTAGTACGAAAGGTGTTGGTTGTGCTTGTGCTGGACTGTGCATACATATTGACTAATGGCCCCTATTTCACCAGTATTACAATTGTATCCTACCTAGCTAGCATGATCGCTTTTATGTCGAACATAAAGCATTCTTTACAAGTACGTAAGTGCGAGAGGGACGGATACTTTCGTAAGAAAAAATCTTTACTACGTTATAACCAGACATCGTAAATTTTGTAGCATTTTCGGTGCAGCATGGTTTTGTTAACGGTGCACACCGCGGTGTTGGTATACTTAGACAATATCAATCAAAATTGTTAATTAAGGTTAATATTAACATTATTAACGCTAATTAAAAATTACAATTGAAATTGTTTAAAATAATTCCGTTAATACCTAACACTACGCTGCACCGAAAATGCTACAAAATTAACGATGTCTGCGGCGCTACCACGAACTTCGAAACTCGAAATTCGTATATCTGCATCCCTGTCACTCGAGTAATGTAAGTGCGATAGAGATGGAGATACCCTAATTTCCAAGTTCGTGGTTATAGCTCTGGTTAAATAACAAACTCGAATCTCACTTCCACAAATACTTCGCGTGGGATGTATTATCATCATCAATATTAAGAGGGCCTGGTCCTCTGTCGTTGCAGCATTCTCCATTCCAATCTAGTTAGAGATTATTTAATGTAGCTGAATTTTTGTAAAACTGTCACTGGAATGAGGGCTACCGTTTTTGCGCTTACCAGTTGGCGCCACTGGCGTGTCGGGTCCAGAAATATAGTAGTTATTAAGTTTATTATTACTGGTGTAAAACAAAATTCACATTTAAATCATGCTTAAAAGAGTAAATCAATAATTTAAAATAATAATACTTATTATTATTACCTCCGATTTATTTTTGCACGAGTTTTTCTTCATTGATCCGTAACACATATTTGCCATAATTAATCTCGGTTATGCAAAATATTCTCAACATTATTAGGAATTATGAAAAAAAACCGCAAAATCACAAACTATGGCATTTGACATTTTGAAGCCCCGACGCGCCACTAGCGCCTCTAGTGGCGAATTCACTCGCGGTAGCCCTCATTGTAATCTTCTACCTTAGACCAGTGTTTTTCAAACCTTTTTCATTGCGCGACCCCTCTACACTAAGAAAATATCTTGCGACCCCCCCTCTGCGATGTTCTTAGGCGGCCTGTACACTTGTAAGTTCTTACGTAAGTTCAGTACAAATACTGCTCACGAAAGCCACTGTAAGCAATATTTGTACTGCACTTACGTAAGTAACTTACAGGTGTAAAGGCCGCCTTAGATTATATTTTGAAGACAGAACCACAGGTTGAAAAAACTTCCTTAGCCGCTAGAGTTACTTTTTGAATGGACTACTTTGAAGCATTTCGACATACTTACATTACATATAACATGTGATTACGGGTACCGGGTATGAATTGTAGTTTCACTCTCGTCGGCTCAATGACGCGATCGGTGCAAACAAAGAACATTCCCGTTGGTAATTAAATCAGTTCACATCACAATTCTCAGTAGCGATGTTAACAGACAGACAAATTACCAACGCTCTGCCTCAATTGTTTTCCGAAATTCCATATTTAAGCCTTTATGGTACGATAACAATTTTCTGTGTCCACTATAACGGTTTAGGAACGCTAATGGACAGCGAAGCGTGGTGTAGCGCGTGAAGCGTGTATTTCAGGCGTTCGCCAAGTGTGTTCACACTTATACATGTACATATGGTTCGCTATATCTAACCCGCGTTCCGCCGTGTGCGCTGCGCCGTCATACGCCCGCTTTTCCATTAACGAGACCTTTCGTTTTTACTGCATGTCTATAGCTATGGGGAGTTTAAGTGCCAGCAACGATTCAATAAATGGGAGCATTTTTTTCTATATGTATAACTTTTACTCATAACTCGATTTCTGATTAGTGTAATTAGTTTAATCAGTGTTTTTTTTAGAGACAGGGCAGAGCTTTGCTTTAGTTGGTGGCGTACTATGCCGCTTAGTATGTAAAATAAAGGAATTGATATATAAATATAGGATCGAGGACAGTATCATTAGTATTTTTGTATAATATATTCGTTCTAGTTGCAAGGCTATACAATCCGAAAACCAAAAAGAGTAAATAATTATATCAAGACGCTTAACTACGCAAAATTATCATTATAAATTCGATCAAACCATTCTAGCCGTTCTTTCCATAGCCATAAGAACTCTTACATGTGCTTTACCGACGGCTTATGAAGTGCGAAAAAAGCGGTAATTAGCGGTGGCCTCGTTTAGCGCAACGTTGCGCGAGGTCAGTGTCCCACGTGTGAACACGCCTTTATCTGCGCGCCCCAAAACCGAAATGCACTAACTCTAACTCAATCAGTTCCAAATTCAATCTTAAATCGTACGAATTAAGTCCAAAGTCGGACTTTAAAATGATCACTTCACGGTCTTTTGTAGTTAGTGAGCGTATTATGACGATTACGCCACTTTGTCTTCTGCTACGTTAATTGTTGTTTATTAGAGTTAAATATCTGTTTGTTTTGAGACTGCAGTATTTACTGGGCTGCAACGGCCGACATAGGATGGCCGAGAGCGACAAAGGCTATCATGCTGGCACCACACTTGGCGGTATTTGCCCAAATATTTCGTGTTGCATCTTTTTCCTTCCTACGGCAAATGAAACAGAGGCAACGATGTAACGCGAACACGCAACCCCAAGTGTGGTGCCAGTACCTATCACAGGACGGCCCGCGGGCTGCGTCGCGGCGAGATAGACTATCCGTCTCTTTCTAATTAGAACGCTTAAAAAAAGACTGATACTTAGTTTATATCGCCGCGTCGCGGGGCTCGCATAACTTGCTGTCAAGACTCCTGTCTCACTTGCACTGCAAATTAGAAAGAGGAGGGTAGATTTTCTCGTCCCGCGTTTTGTGTCAGTTGTGCCAGCCCCGTTGGAAAGTCTCCTTTTCACTCAAATAACTCAAAATGTATTATTAGGTACTCCAAAAGAAAGAAGGCAAAAAAATATGCCTAATGACGATAATCCCATTCAGATATCTCAAAAATTACGAAACTACAACCGTTTTAGTATTGCTTGTAAGAGAGAGTAGAAAACGCTCAGGGATCGTGACGTCACGACCATTGAGCGTCATAGTAAATGACAATAAATAGTTAAAAGTGCGTTTTGCGAAAAAGGGACAGAATGTATCCCCTCTTACAACTTTCGACACTTATAACTTTGTGATTATTCAATCCCCTGCTTTACTTTTTCCTCCATTTGACAATATTTTTAATCCTTTTTCGAGAAAATTCGTCATTGTTGGTTATTTTATTTGGTGTCTACACCCCTATTGTACAGTAAGGGAAATACGTACCACCGTAGAACCCTATACATAGGTACATCGCAATTGACAGGCCGCCGTCACTCAAACTCGATTGATATGTCACCTTATTGTGATAGGGTTCTACGGTGGTACGTGAATAGATTTCCCTTAAGCCGCGTCTGCTGCGCCTACTTTACGATGTTTTTAAACATCTAACATGTTTTGCCAATCAAAACAAAACCCTATTTGTTTGCCGCAACTGACGGATAACATGTTAGATGTATAAAAACACGGAAAACATTGGTGCAGCGGGCCCGGCTTTACTGTACACCTGAACTGAAAATCTACAACTTCCAATTACACTCCCAATATGTTTTTTTGGAAAATGTAGAGCGCAGTCATATAATGTATTTAGTAGTCATTACGAGTTCCAGACCTACCTCACAGAAAACGGCATAAAAGCGTTGCAAAAACCAGGTGTCTAATTTGTAGGTGGTGGGTAGTTGCGAATTATAGCCCCCGTGTGTTCAGGTCGAGTTAGTTAGTACCGGTGATTTGTAGGGCTTTGCCACCACCAGCCGTGCTACGCGAAAAACGCCGCTATTGTAAAAGAGTTTCAAAGACATACGTCGTTTTTAGGGTTCCGTAGCCAAAATGGCAAAAACGGAACCCTTATAGTTTCGTCATGTCCGTCTGTCCGTCTGTCCGTCTGTCCGTCTGTCCGTCTGTCCGTCTGTCCGTCTGTCCGTATGTCACAGGCATTTTACTCGAAAACTATAAGGTGTATTTGAATAAAATTTTGTGGATAGGTGTATTTTGTTAGCCGCTACATAGTTTTGTAATTAAAATGACAAAAAAAATTTTTTTTAGGGGTGCACTCCATACATAAAACTAAAAGTCAAAATTTTTTTTTTCATTGTGACCCCCCGTGTGGCACATCAATCGATAGGCCTTTCAAAATAAATATAAGGTTTCTTAGCATTTTTTTTGATTTAGTGAATAGGGTCGGAGATAATCGCCCCGACAGTCACTAAAATTCTGTCCCCCCCCCTCTAATTTTTGAACGGTGTATTTTAAAAATATGGAAAAATTCATGGACATAGGGCTTATTAATTTCATTCACCGAAAATTGTTTTGAACAAGATCGGTTCAGAGGTTTTCGAGATATTGCTGAAAAACTGCCTTCCTCAAAGAAAAGGACGTAAGTGCCGTAAAATTTCTGTGACGATACGACCTTTTTAATAGGCACGGAACCCTTCGTTTTGCGTGGTACGACACGCACTTGGCCGGTTTTTTCAATGAAGGTAGATAAAATGTTGGAATGTTCAATGTTCACGCCTTCACGGTCGTATCTTCTGTCGCTAATTTCTTTCCTTGTGACGTGATTGGTTTATTATTGTTATGGTAGTGTTTTCTACACGGTTTCGCCATAAAATTTGATAAGAACGCTGTATATATACCCGTAGCTGTAGGTAAGAAACCGTATAGAAAACACTACCTACTAAATTAGCGACTGAAGACGTGACGTGAATAAAGGCTTGAACATTCCAACATTTTATCTACATACCTTTATTGGAAAAACGACATTGACATTTGACAACATATGGATCCAAGTTGTCCGAAATAAATGGATTTTATTTAATTTAATTTTTATTTTATTTTTGAAATTGAAATATTCGTGTTACATCTTTTTCCTTCGTACGGCAAATGAAAGAGACGATGTAACGCGAACACACAACCCGAAGTGTGGTGCCAGTATCAGACTAGCCATATAATATTGCAAGCAAATGTTGACCACAAATCCGGCCGTCTACTTGAATTATTACGCCGCCCCTCGGCAGTCTAGCCTTCCTACCAGCTTATCCTGCCAGTCAACATTATGGCTATGAACTTGGATATTGTTCGGGTTCGAATCCCGGTCAGGGCATTTATTTGTGTGTTATCACGAATATTTGTTCCTGAGTTATGGATGTTATATATGTATATAAGTATCTCTATGTATTTATCTATTATATATATCGTCACCTAGTACCCACAATACAAGCCTTATTGAGCTTACCGTGGGTCTAGGTTGATTTGCGTAAGATTGTCTCGTAATATTTATATTTATTTATTTATTTTATTGTTCTTATCAATTTGAGTCTAGAAAAAAGTGACTTTGTTTCGTGGTGGTTATAACTTGCGCAGCTCACGCAATACAATACAATACAAATATTATTTATAGTTCACCAAAAGAAATAAAAACAACACACATAAGTATACAATGGTAGACATAACTAAAATTTAGAAAAGTTGAAAACTCTAATATCTCAAAAACGGCTGAACAGATTTTGTTGAAACGTAGCTAAGAACCATCTCGAGCACGTCAGCTTTCACAAAAACAAATACATGAAAATCGGTCCATTCGTTTAGGTTAGGAGCTACGATACCATAGACAGATGCACAGACACATCAAACTTATAACACCGCTCTTTTTTGTGTCGGGGGTTAAAAAGACGATCTCATGATGGCCGGGTTTGGAACAATTTAATAGATTTACCGGATTTTAAGATTCAAGGTCGATACGTATATATTATTATGAGTCATGTCATGCCTCTACGAGCGATTTTCGCTACTCGCTACAAAGCGGAAACATGCTACTACCGCGTAGCACACGTAGCGTTGCTTGGCCTCGAATGGGTTTACAGCACAGAACTGTTAGTTAACTGTAACCTTGGTAACATAGGTGTCACGTGGTCTGGTTAATAGACTAGTTAAGTTAAGGCTATGGCGTGGCGATTAGAGACCGATTTTTGACGTTCGAGTCACTCAGGCTCGACTCTTTCACTCGAGAACTGTCAAAAATTATGAAAAACATATTGACCACTCGTATTCTATTCTATCGGTAGAAAGTAGCAATTTAGACACTAAAATAGTATCTATTTAATTTTCGAGGGTTCGAAAGTCAAAAATCGGTTCCCTAGTCGACGTAAAGTCCAAAAAGGTATTGCATCTTGGACAAGACAACAAATTAGACAATTCCACTTTTCCACTTTAATTCATAATTAATAAATATTACAATGAAATCATTCGGTAACTATTCATATTCATACCTCTAATTTTTTAACGCACAAAAATACTTCACGTAGACACTTGGTAACATTAATTTAATAACAGCGCCATCTACACTCGCGCGGTGTAACTAAAAGCGGGCGATAAGTGACGTGTTCTTCAATGTAGTTGTAACCTGTGCAAGTGTGTGTAAGCAACAGCGCAAGTCAATAGTAGCCGACATTTACACGCTGTGAGTCGTAAGCCTCCATAGCTCAGGGGTTAGAGCACTGGTCTTGTAAACCAGGGGTCGAGAGTTCAAATCTCTCTGGGGGCAGTTGTTAAAACTGTTTTTTAATTCTTTTTTTGTTTTATTAATGAGGAAAACTTTAACAATATGATAGAGATGATTGTTCATTAAAAGCTTTCGATAACTTTTGACAGTTATAATTTTTCAATATTGTTTTGATGCTTCAATCATTTCATTATGTATGTTTAATGTAGTAAAACTAATGTAAACAGTTAAACTATGCTATTTTATTTTTAGTTTCATTCTTTAAGTAAGAAAAATATTTGAGATGAAAATCTGTTTTTATTTTTGTAGTTAAATTCGTCAACGAACCCAATTTACAGAAACAGGTAAGTCGTGAAACCGTGAAATCAAACTATTGTACTTATATGTAGCACGCATTCGTCTGTCATTTAATGCAAGCAATTGAGATTTAGTATTTTTTTTATATGTACTTAAATATCTTTTATAAATGTTCAATATTTTAACAAAACACTTTTTTTTTTTTTTTTTAAACGTGTTAAAACGTTTATTTCTAATATGTATCTGTTTTATCTATTTGCCTGAAAAACAGGATCGTTCTATGTAGTTACATTTTACTTTAACATTAGCTGCTAGACTCTGGCAATAATATTTTCAGTAAATAAATGATATAAAATGAATTTTCACGTAACAGTGCACTGTATAATTAAAAGTTACAAAAAATATGTCCGAATAAATACCGATAGGTTTAATGGGGAATGGATGAAAATTTTAGAAATGCCTGGTTATTTTTTTGGTGATAGGAATAACCTTCCTTAGCACCATCCTTAGCACCTTCCTAAACCTAAAACGGAAGTGAGGAAACTGTTTATATTTTTCAAAAATAATTTATCAGCTGAAAAGTTTGAAACTTTTTTCTGGTGCTAAGGGGGTATTTATTTCATTTGGTGCAAATCTGATGTTATTGGAAGGTTATTCCTATTCCCAAAAAAAACAGGCATTTCAAAAAATTTCAATCATTCCCAATTGTTGAGATCCTACTGTAGTCAAGTCCTTAATTTAATCTGTGCTTTGATTTTTTTTCCATTGTCTAATGACTTGTAACTTTTGTTACACAATAAAAAAACAAGCTTAGATAAATATAATTAAGTCCTTAACCATATATTCATTTTTTTCTAAACCGAAAATAGATTAGTGAAACTACTCTATTGTTTTTTTTTTTGTAATTATACTTATGATTAAAAAAATTGATTTTGACTTGTGACGTTTCTGTTTCCAGCGGACTGGGCGACCGAGTGCGTGTCGCGCGCCGAGATCTTGCGGTTGATCTACCAGGGCCGCTTCCTCCACAGCTCGGTGACGCTGGGCGCGCTCGGGCTCGCGCTCGGCCGCACCACCGTCATGCACCTCGTGCCGCGGGAGCACCTCCCGGAGCCCAACTCACACGGTCAGTACTCCGGCTGTCTTGCACCTTGTAAATCGCGTCCGACCGGCGGCTCCGTCCGGCCTTTGCCTACTGCACTCTATTAAAACGCGGTCAGTTGTCGCCGGGTGCGATGCATCCGTTGCGATGCCGCGCCACGCGACTCGGCTCGTCCCGTTCGGTGGGAATGCTGCCTGCACCCAAATCTGGGTAATCTTATTGAACTAACTGTCTTTAGACATACAATAATATTACCTAAGCCTCTTTATAGCCCTATTCCTTCGCACTGGTTCTTGGATGTTAAGTATGTATTAGTGATGCTGGTGTGAGACACCACTCACACCGTCACTTTTGTTTTATGATATTCGTCACTTACAAAAAAAAAATGTAGTTTGAGGTTATAAATATGGTGATTGGCGATGTGATGCAACATTGCTAATAATCACACGGTCTAAATGTAACACTATATCTGCTTCTTTGGGTGCCCAGAAATTCCCAAGAAGTCGACTCACGGAAAACAATATTTAATTTGCAGAAGTTCGCTATGTCTAACCGACCCTCTGCCCTCACCCTTTCCCTTCCCTCGCCTGTAAGTGATCTCCTTTGTCCTTTCCTCATATCTGTCCTAAAATCATCATAATTTCTGGGCACCTAAATTCGATTTGACATTGGTCGTTGTTGTGTATTTTTATGGTATGTACAGTCGTGGTCAGATAATTAGGAACACGATTTTTTTCCCATACAGTTGCATACAGTTATGACTTTTAAAATTTGATGATAATTTATAATGTGTTTGATTAGTTTTAGTTTCTGATTATACGGATGTAACCGTGTTTATACAGTATTTAATATAGTGCAAATATAGCTTCTGTAAAATTTTGACTTTAAAAAATACAGGCGATCAAATCAACACTGTCCCTAATTACAGTATGAACTTGTAAAAACTGTCCATTTGACCATCATCATTAAATTTGAAAAGTCATATTTGTATGCAGTTGTATGGGGAAAAAATCTTGTTCTTAATTATCTAGCCACGACTGTATGTTATCGTGTCATTTAGGTGCCTAGAATTTCACAATTAGATTAACTTCCGCACAGCGTAGCGTAGCAAAGTATAACTATGGACATAATAGTTGTTAGTAGACTCATATACCACCTAATTCTCATAAATATTCAGCTAATCTATCAAAGTAAGTATTTCTGCATTTACTAGTCTGTCTAAGCATGATCGCGTTTATGTCGGACGTAAAGCATTCGTACCAACAACAAGGTGGACTGATGACCTGGTAAAGGTCGCGGGGGTGGTCCGCTGGATGCGGGTGACGCTGGACCGGTCATTGTGGCACTCTTTGGGAGAGGTCTATGTCCAGCAGTGGGTGTCTTTCGGCTGATAGGATGATGATGAAAATATTTGTCCCGGTTGCATTCACAATCTTGCTAGTAACGCTAGTAAGGGACGAATGCTTTATGTTGTATTTCTAGCTAGGCTAGGCAGATGTATTTTTTTAATAAAAAGTAACTATATCACCATCACGTCCATCACTGTCCCATTCTATAATTATCTATTTCGTATCGTGATTTTTATTAATAAAGCCGTAGTGTTGATTAATAAGTAAAGTACCTAATATATTTTTTCTATGATGTAACTAACCAACTCCCTGTCTGCATTCCAGATCAACGACAAAAGAGCAAAGGCGGGTCGAGCAGTTGTTGTTCGGCGTCGTGCTGCATATTGTAATGCACCCCGGTGTGGGTGCGCCGGCCCGGCCCCGAGCGGGAGTGAGGACTCGAAGTGTTCAGTGACGTGGCTCGACCCCGCGGGGCACGTGGCCCGTGCCACTCGTGCCTAGGGATGTGAACATATAATCGAATCAGATTTTGAAATAAATCGATTATTTAATAATCAACTTTCTAAGGCGGATGCGATGTTAAAAAATAATAAAGTCGACTTAATAATCGATTGAGATTTTGAAATAAATCGTTTATTTTATAATCGGTTTTAAAATAATCGATTTTTTAAGGTGGAAGTCACATCCCTATAGTGCCCGCACAACGCACACCTACATCGCGAGCTAAGTTTCATTTCCGATTTCAATAGCTTCAGCGACTCACGCGCTCGCTTACGACTCGGTTTACGATTCGATCTTAGACCGGGAGCCACCTAAGCTCGGCGTACCGGCTTGCTAACCCGGCGATCGAACACAAAATCTTAGTATTATAATTTAGGCCATCTACATGAATTTATATAAACGTTACTATGGAGATATTTATAAAAATTAAATGACAAATTTAGTAGAAACGAAGTGTGTAAATTACTCTCATTTGCATTGTAAATAGTACGTATATTTTATATTCCTTAAGGAGCGATTTGCGGGATTACTGTTTTTTGTGATAAATTCATGCAATATTGGATTTTATAAATTTTAATCCGTGTTTGCCGCTAGATGTAGGCCCGGTCGCTCGGGCTTCTAGTAACGATACACGAACACTGCGACTGTCTGGTTGATGTGATTGGACTGTAGTTTACTGTGACTACGACTCGCTGTAAATCTTAGTATTACTTGCACCCTTATCTGTCTCTGTATTCCACTATCTCCAAGTTTTATTTAGGTTGTATGGGAACGTGTAACACTCGTGGTCGCGTTCCGCCTGCATGAGATTAATATTTACCTAAATGAATTCTTTTACGTCACCCTGGGCCGTAAAGCGGCAAATAACCGCCCGCTATGGGCAGAAAATCTCACTTCCTGGCCCGGGGAGGATGTAACATTTAGTACACACCACGGGCGATAATCAAGCAAGCCCCAGGCTGCAATGACTTCGAGACATTCTTTATCACCACCCAAGGTGTGCTATGTAACTATTACCTACTAGCGTAGAATGAATTGATCTGAAATTAAGTGAGCACGAATTCAGCATAATATGAACAAATTATGAGCAAGCCTTCATTGGGTCACCTAAATTTTGTAATAGCATAATTTGACACTTACTAGATTTTATTTATTAGCCTCTCAGCGTTACCAGAGTCAGACTGCTTTTGTAAATATCGTTTTTTGTTTTTTAAATGTTTCCCTATATACATCACATAGCAACCTAAAGTAATCCTTTATTTGGCATTTCGTATTTAGTTATTAATTATATTTTAAATTGGCTTAAGGTCGAGTTGTCGATGGATTATTTTGGCTTAGCCTTAATTTTTGTTATAAGTTTACAATTAAAACGTGTCTTCGAAAATATTATTTTATACCTATTATATTTAGAGTTCGTAATCCATCCCATCATTATGTAATGCGGAATATTTTGTTATAGTACAAATTGAATGATGAAGTTGGCAATAGGCAGGGCTCCGTGCATGGTATCCTGGTATCTCGGTATCCGGTACCCAGTGTCCAGTATTAGGCCGCTGCCGCCCGCGGCCATCTTGCCTAGCCCGGCGCGGCCTCCTAGATTAGTATTCCTTCGTTGCCGTATGAATGATTTATATTTTGGTTGCTGTTCAGTTGCTGTATGTATGTATTTTGTTAAGTTGTGTAAAATATCTAGTTTATAAAGAGAATAAAATTAATTTCAACTCGACTTTTCTGTTTTATTTTCGTTACGCTTCTTTCCTGTAGTCCAATTTCGGTGAATAATGTTTAAATAAATAGTGGCTTTTGTAACTTCTCTAAGTATGTATAGTCTGAGTAACGTAGGCGACTCGTTAAGGTGATATCGTAGGCCAGATAGATCGATGTCTTCACCGTATTTTAATATTTCTATAGAATAGTTCTTACGGATAATCTGACGCAGTGTTACTTAAGGTATCCGCGCGGCGACGCTCGTGTCGTGGCTGTCATGTCATCACTTTGACTTATGGGTCATTAAGATTACTTACGTTTAGCGATAAGGATCCAAACCCTGTATAATACCTATATTTTGTAATTAGAACTCTATAGCTAAAGCATGTTTTGGCGGTGATATCAACGGTTAAACTTGCACGTTTTATGGGTTTGGGAACTTGGGACACTGACTCCCTTATTCATAAAACTTAAAATGCCTATGATAAATAAAATATGTTTCGTCCCTTTCTTACGAATGTAAATGTCAAAGTGACAGACAAACGATTTTTAACGGCATTTTAGCTAAAATAGGCTTGTACGGCCGTGAGAAATTTCACAGTATCCTATCGACATAATGGCCACGTAAGGTTTATGTCACTGTTGAAACTCGCAAAGCATCCACGACCCAACATTGTGCAAGTTAGCTCGTGTAGTTTTGGAGAAACTAGGTACGGTCAATGGACTTCAATTGTTGAGCCATTTAGGTGTCAACTAATTTTGGTTTTTTAATCGTTAAGCTATGAAGTGTGCAGTATAAAGTGAGCTCTAAATGGCTCAACAATTAAATTCCGTGAGTGTACAGCATTAAAAATGGTTTAATTTCTACAATTAAATTCACTTATTGCACGCGTTAATTGCATTATATAAGGAAAAAAACGCACTAACAGCGAAGTGTTCACATTTACCTCTATTGGTGTATTTGATAAAGCCTCTCACAGACTGGCGCGGCCTGGCCGCGGCGGTCAATACTAAACTTGTAATTAGCTGTCAAATTTACTTTTGACCGCCACCGCAGGCCGCGCCAGTGATGTGATTCAGGCCTAACACCACTACGGTACACTCATTGCCATTGCCACATACCTAATGTGGGTTAGCTTCAATCATCACTGCCGGCAGCTTCCATAGCAATTCATGTTCAATACATGAACAGTCGACACTAGGGCATGCAATCCAGGGATTTATTACTACTACAATACCGGGATCCCGGTATTCTAGTAGTAATAAATACCGGGATTGCATGCCTTAGTCGACGCCAGATATCGGGGCGAACATGCTTACATATCATGTTCTGTACATGATTGTCAAGGCGTGAAAGTGGATATTCAGAGAGTTTGATCACCCTAAGAGTACATACAATGGCAATTTTTTTTAACATCGTAAGAGTAAAGGATAATCCAGTCCGCGAGTTGATGATTATTTAATGGAAAGTGGATCGTATGGCGTTTGTCGGGTTGAACATTAAAACCAACTATACTATGATATTTATACAACCCTACTTGAAGATAACAATTAAACAAAAGCTGTCGGTAATGATTGGTTTAAAGTAGGTTTTTTTCGTCATCTAAACTAAAACATCTAAACTTTGGCGACTGAACAAAGTTCTACTGAGTTCTATAAATAATATTTAGTATTGAACAGCTACGACAAAGCATCGCCTTCGTTTAGAAATGTAAATATTCGAACATTTTTAATTTAGTCTATTCTAGCGATAATCTAGCTTTGGAGTGGATATCTTAGACCGCCGCATGAGAAGCGAATGACGAAATGAACGTGTTTTTGTATAGAATTCGACTCATTTATATTAGTTTTTACGTGTTCAAGACCATTAATTACAACCTAAACTTAAAGTAACAACGAATCTGTGTTAGTGTGATGGAACGATGCCACGATTTCATAAAACTACATTTTAAAACTGTGCTTTGTCCAAGCATTTATTTCATCTTGTGGTTTCTATTTTCCTATGCCATAAAGCCTACCTTGTATAATGCAGTAAAAACATATAGGGAATATATTCTTGAACATGTGCGCAAACAAAACTTGCCTAGTCGCGTCGCGAGCGACTCATGTCTCACTCGCACTGTAAATTAGAAAGAGGAGGGTAGATTTTTTCGGCTGATTTGAAAGTATCTAAAAGACGAAATCGTGTCAAATTGGTTATGCAGGTTTCTTCATTTACATTCGTTCAATTGGCTCCAGCTTTCGTAAATTCACCTAAACATACAGTTTCAAAGCGTTTTATTTAATATGAGAATTGTTTAGTATTCATTTATAATTTAATCGTATGAATATGGATATCCGAACATGCGGCGGTCGCCTCTGTAATAAATTAAATAATAAAATGTTAGGTGTCACTGTATAACAGGTGTTTAACTACGTACATACATAATCTATATACTTGTTAATATTAATTAATAGTTATAATAATGTTGATTACACGTCTCCTTGGTTGGACGTTACCAAACTCATTTAACAGCCGTTACTTGTCTTCAGAATTCAGGGTAGAATTTGCTTGGATTTTTTTTCTTGTAATTCTTTGATGCGACTGTTTCTGTAGATAGTCGAATGTTTTATAATTACTGAGCAACGGCCGACACTAATAGGTTGTATTCGTTTATCGATGACTTGAGTTTCAATGGGGTGAAATAAAGTTTTAAGAACATATCAACGTCTTTTATTGATCTCAGTTGACCCACAGTTACAAAAATATACATACATGTAGCGAAAGTAGCGCGTACACTTTTGACCTTATATCGTGTGCTGAATAATCATTTCAGGTTTATGTCATAAATAAATACTGAGACATCAAATGAAGGAAATGGTTCAACCATATATGCCTATATTTACAAAATAAATTAGTAATTACCTTATCCAACTAATTAATTAATCTAAGGACTGTCTTAAACTTTGCATGATAACCTTGGCATCATATGCAAACAAGAATGAAAATAGTCTATATACATTTTCACATGACCTAAACAAGGACCGGAAAACTCCTTTTCAGTCCTATCGATTTGGTAACCTTATGATAAGGTAACCTTACTGATAAGGTAACCCTATTGTTATGGTAAGCATATCGGATATGGTCGCCATGCGTTAACCCTATTGAGATTGTTTAGGGTTAACTTATGGTTATCACATCCGATATACTTACCATAACAATAGGGTTACCCTATCATACATAAGGTTACCATTATGGAAAGGGTTTAACAAACAACTTCTAAAACTAGCCTGTGGAAAACCCTGATTAGGGTAACCGGTTCCGGTCCCTGGCCCTAAAATTGTTGGTCACTTTTTATTACTATCTCGGATGTATGACCAGGAAATTCATGACACGAAAATATTACACTGTTGCCATAAAAACGAGTACTAGTATAATAGGGGTGTAGACTCATGTTAAAATGGATAACTTAGTGTTGCTAAATGGATAGTAAACCATCGAATTATTATAATAAAGAATAAATAAAATAAAAAAACAAAAACATGGAGATTGAACGTCAAAAAAAAATATTGTCCAAGATTTAAAGCTACCAATAGAATCCTTACGCTTTTATAGAAACACAATGTCAATTGTATGACAACTATGGACCTAAACGCAGTATTTCGCGACTAAAATTGCAATTTACTTGTATTTCCATACTCTTATGTCAATTAGTACGAAGCGTTTTTGGGCTGCCGCCAGCGAAGTCAATCTTTGTCTCAATGGGTATTTATGTTCTTAAATTGTAGTTGCTCCCTTACAAAGATTTGTTCCTGTCCAAAAACTGGTTCGAATGGTATCGTAAAAAAATCTTAGTCTACACCTAGGGTTTCTCGTTTCTCGCCTCATTTCATTTCTCGAGTTTCGAGAATTCTCGACTCCAATTTCTCGAGTTGTCTCGACTCTCGAGTCTTTGGTAAGAAATTGTAAATTATTGCTGAAAATAAAATGAAAAACAAATAAAAATCTGAATTGTGTCAATTGTATTGTATGTCTACTCCCTTTATATCTATGTGTCTTTTGTGTAGTGAATAAATGTCTTCTTTCTTTCTTTTCTTTCTTTAATTCTTTTATTGCACTTTGCACTACAAGTTAGATATACAAACAAAACAAAATTAAAATTCTTCTTACAAACATACAAGAACTAAAATCTTACAAAAAATCTAAATTTAAAATAAAAACAATATACCATACCTAATCTACTTTTTCAGTCTTTTGATCAGACATAAACTGGTATTTTTGATAGAGATCTTTTCTTCTAACAAGCAAGGCTAGACTTATTTAAATAAGATTAGGACTAGGAATCAAATGCAAATAATACAATAATCATCACAAACAAACGATTTAACTACAAATACTACAATGACGTGACATAAATTATAGTGCGCGGGCGGCGTTATCATTGTTAAAAGCGGCAAAATGGCAAGCCTGACTTTAGCCCTTATTTCGTGTTCGCCGGAACTCGAGAGTCTCGAGAGTCGGCTATTTGTTTCTCGTCTCGAATGGAGGCGAAACTCTCGAGTTGTCTCGAGTTCGAGAAGTCTCGAGCAGAAACCCTATCTACACCCCTATTATCACAACAAATGCACGCACTTTACTGACTGCCCTTAACACATACAGTGCCAAAGATTTCGTAGCGCTTTTTCTGCTTTGTAGAAAGCGGCCACGAGCAGCGCCCCCACCTTAGCGGGTTCCTGGCATCGAAATTGTCTAAAAAACCAGAAGTCCTTAGTACATTGTACGGTCGAGAAAATTGAATGTTTAGCACTCCTGGACCTTAACGTCATTCAAATAGAGTTGAAATGTGTCAAACTTTCATTTTCCTCGTACTGTCAACCAATTTGAATCCTAGGCCGCTGTAGAACCCTGTCTTATTGACACCCTGCTATTTATTTATGTATTAGCCATAGAAGTCACTTTGACGTTTACTGTGAAAAGGTTCTACAGTGGCCTAGGATTCAAAATGGTTGACCGCACATCAGTTACGAGTAGGAGAGATACCACTTGAGTATGAAGATGGACTTGTCTAGCTCCAACTCGGCGCAGCTGAGTTGCTTGATGCGTTTCTCCACACCCTGCAGCACCATGTGTTCTGGGGGCGTTATGGTTTCCTCCACCTGGAATAAGGATTTGCTGTATGGCACGGTAAGACGCATACAAAATACAAACATTTGTATATTTATTTCTTTTTTTGTAAATGGATTTCATTTACAACACGGGGGTTTGTGGCAAAGGCTCGGTCTTGCTAGTTGTTATATCCGGGAGAATACGTTTTATCCGTGTTTTCACAGAGCATCGGTTTGCCAGGCATGTTATAATGTGACGAAATATACAAAAAGTTCCGTGAGATGGAAAGGTTGACATATGTGAACAACACAAAGAAAGAAAGAAAGAAAACATTTATTCACTACACAATACAACAAACATAATAAACTAATTGAACTAACGAGCGAAGCGAACGAAGTTCTCTGCTTCAGCTTGGGGCATAATTCTTTCGTATGTCTGCTTGTCCAGCTGTTCTCCTCTACAGGTCGCATTTCTCAACCGATTCTCGTGAAATTTTGCGAGCAGGTTCGCTAATGAATTATTAAATATAGAACTTTATTGTCGATCCAGTTTTTAGGGTTCCGTACCCAAAGGGCAAAACGAGACCCTATTACTAAGACTCCGCCGTCCGTCCGTCTGTCCGTCTATCACCAGGCTGTATCTCATGAACCGTGATAGTTAGACGGTTCAAATTTTCACAGATGATGTATTTCTGTCGCCGCTACAAATACTAGAAAAAACAGCATAAAATAAATATTTTAGGGGGCTCCCATACAACAAAAGTGTTTTTTTTGTAGATAATGTTACGGAACCCTTCGTGCGCGAGTACGACTCGCACTTGGCCGGTTTTTTATTTGATAAAAAAAAAAACTAAGACCAACAACAAACTCAACATTTATAAATACCAGTATTTATTTGTTAATTAATAGGCTTACACATAATTTATGTTTATTCCATGGACCTAAGATACTCGGGACAGGCTATACGTGATGCCACAATGAGGGACGGAAAGGCTTCTATGCAGCTAAATTAAGAACTGGTCTTAAAATGGCTGATCGCTTACCATAAACAACCTACTTCATTTGGGTGGGTAGTGATTTATTGGTCATAACTTCATACTAAATCAGTTATGGCAAACAGTAAAAAGTGGAACTATGACAAGGACAACGAATGATATTTACTTTTCTGTCACATTTATCGAGATTTGTATGCTACCATCTCTCTCGGACGTGGCCGCGTGGTATTATTATTACCAGCTTATCCCGGGTATCTTAGGTCCATGGTTTATTCCTTGTCGCTAGCGACATCTATTGATGAGTAACGGTATCGGGTCTTATAAACCTGCGCTAGCGACATCTTCTGACAGGTAACGACAACTGATTTGATGGAACACTGCTAGCGCCACCTATTAACGCATTGCAACAGCTTTAAAATTTAAGCAGCAACAATAAAAATTAATCTTATCGTATCATGCCTTTAATACAACGGTATTCCGTCAAACTGCTATTTTCACGGTATAGCAAGCGAATGCTGATCTTTTTCACAAAACGGTCAACAATTAAAACAATCGTTAGTTTAAAATTTATGTTCATACAGAAGTCGTTCACTGTACTCGTAGATCCCAAAGGAAAGGCCACTGAAGGAGATAATGATAGACTGCACGTGTACTCACATAGGTGATGTTGTGTGTTTTCTGCGTTTTTAGGGTTTGGGCGCATAATGTCCCTCCACCAAAATTACGTCCCATTCGCAAAACGTCTTCTTTGCAAATGGCCCCGTGTGCAAAATACCCCATTCGTATTACGTCCATTTCTCAAAAGGCCTACCTAAAGGGATTACCTTTCGCAAAATGTCCCTTTTGTAAAAGGCCCTTTCGCTGAACGTCCTCCCTGCATAATAATTATTATTATTTATTTCAGGCAATGGGCAATAGCGCATATCACAACATAAACATACAACATCATCATCATCGTCATTTAAGTACCTATTTCAAACAATTACAACATTAAATTTACATAAAGTAACAAAATAAAAATAAATATGTCAAACAATAAGTGATATCTACATAATAATGGCTCTCTCACAAAACGTCCAGTATGAGAAAAGTCACATACGCAAAATGTCCCGTCTGCAAAATGCGTGTGCACTTAACGATTTTCCTGCCATTGACCGCCACAATAAATAGATATGCAAAGACAGCAGAAGTATAGGTAGACTAAAGAGCCCAAATAGATTTGACCACGACTTTATACGTGGGGACCTTCTGCGAAACGTATTGCGAACTAGACATTTCGTGAAAGCGACCTTCTGCGAAAGGGACGTAATTTATGTGAAGGGCCATTTTGAGAACGGGATATTTTGCAGAAGGGCCGTTTTGGGAATTGCACATTTATAAAAGGGACCTTTCGCGAAAGGGTCAAAAGGACATTTTGCGTATGGGACATTATGGGTGGATGGCGCATAACGTCCCACTCACAAAACTTCCCACTCGCAAAACGTCCCAATTGCAAAACGTCCTACTCGCAAAACGTCCCACTCGCAGAACGTCCCTTCATCAAAATTACGTTCCTACGCAAAACGTCTTCTCTTCAAATGGTCCCTTATGTAAAATACCCCATTCGCAAAACGTCCATTTCTAAAAAGGTCCCACCCCATCCACAAAACGTCCCTTCTGAGAAAGCCCCTTTCGCTGAAAGTCCGTACTGCATAACGTCTCTTTCGCAAAACGGCCTGCTTGCGAAAAGCTTGTTTAAGTAGAGACTAGGAGTGCAATGGGGACTTCACATATCTACTCACTTTTGATTTATATACCACACAAACGGATCATTTTGCGAAAGGGACCTTTTGCAGAAGGGTCGTTTTGCGTAAGGTGCATTTAGGAAAGCGACATTTTGCTAAAGGGGCAAAGGGACATTCTGGGACGGTCTGCGCCCTAACCTGAAATAGTTACGAGGTCGAGTATACTGACATCGGCGATGTTGTGGTCGGGCTCGCCGCGCGCGCGCATGCCGTGCACGATGCTGCGCACGCGGCGGCGCTTGGCCAGCAGTTATGAGTTATGAGGTCGAGTATACTGACATCGGCGATGTTGTGGTCGGGCTCGCCGCGCGCGCGCATGCCGTGCACGATGCTGCGCACGCGGCGGCGCTTGGCCAGCAGTTATGAGTTATGAGGTCGAGTATACTGACATCGGCGATGTTGTGGTCGGGCTCGCCGCGCGCGCGCATGCCGTGCACGATGCTGCGCCCGCGGCGGCGCTTGGCCAGCAGTTATGAGTTATGAGGTCGAGTATACTGACATCGGCGATGTTGTGGTCGGGCTCGCCGCGCGCGCGCATGCCGTGCACGATGCTGCGCACGCGGCGGCGCTTGGCCAGCAGTTATGAGTTATGAGGTCGAGTATACTGACATCGGCGATGTTGTGGTCGGGCTCGCCGCGCGCGCGCATGCCGTGCACGATGCTGCGCACGCGGCGGCGCTTGGCCAGCAGTTATGAGTTATGAGGTCGAGTATACTGACATCGGCGATGTTGTGGTCGGGCTCGCCGCGCGCGCGCATGCCGTGCACGATGCTGCGCACGCGGCGGCGCTTGGCCAGCAGTTATGAGTTATGAGGTCGAGTATACTGACATCGGCGATGTTGTGGTCGGGCTCGCCGCGCGCGCGCATGCCGTGCACGATGCTGCGCACGCGGCGGCGCTTGGCCAGCAGTTATGAGTTATGAGGTCGAGTATACTGACATCGGCGATGTTGTGGTCGGGCTCGCCGCGCGCGCGCATGCCGTGCACGATGCTGCGCACGCGGCGGCGCTTGGCCAGCAGTTATGAGTTATGAGGTCGAGTATACTGACATCGGCGATGTTGTGGTCGGGCTCGCCGCGCGCGCGCATGCCGTGCACGATGCTGCGCACGCGGCGGCGCTTGGCCAGCAGTTATGAGTTATGAGGTCGAGTATACTGACATCGGCGATGTTGTGGTCGGGCTCGCCGCGCGCGCGCATGCCGTGCACGATGCTGCGCACGCGGCGGCGCTTGGCCAGCAGGCGCGCGTGCAGGCCGCGCTCGTGCGCCGCCCGCCGCAGCGTGTTGTGCAGCGCGCGGTAGCACATCTCCAGGCACGTTAGCGACACCTATCGGGACAAATATTAGCGGGTTAGGGCGCATAACGTCCCACTCGCAGAATGTCCTTTTCGCGAAATGTCCCTTTCCTAAATGTCCCTTACGCAAAACGACCCTTCTGCAAAAGGTCCCGTTCGCAAAACGTCCCTTCACATAAATAAAGTCCCGTACGCAAAACGTCCCTTTCGCAAAATGACCCGTTCGCAACACGTCCCTTTCGCAAAATGACCCGTTCGCAAAACGTCCATTTCGCAAAATGATTTTTATTATTGGCCATCTCTTATCCCATGAGAAGATTCCTAGTCTCTACTTAAACAAGCTTTTTCCAGGCGGGACATTTTGCGAATGAGTCATTTCTCAGAAGGGACGTTTTGTGAAAGGGGTATTTTAAATAAGGGACCATTTGCAGAGAAGACGTTTTGTGAATGGGACGTTATGCGGTCAAACCATTTTTTTTTCACCACACTTGTTCGTAAAGGGTTTCATAACGAGCAGGCATACAGAGCTACAGTACCGGTCAAAAGTTTAAGTTCACCCTTTGTGTTTGGTACAAATTTGTACTTTTGTGCGATAATGTTTTGCAGTTCAGATGTCGAAAATTGTTTCCAACTGATTCGTTATTGTTTACGGAGATGTGTTTGATTAGTCAGACACAATTTACGTAGATTTCTAAACAACTGATTCCCTAAAAACCAACATTGTATCTGATCATTGTACGTTTTAAGAGGAGTATAACATAAAACACGCGTAATTGTAAGTTTTTATCGTCAAAATTACATACCTTCCATTCGTTTTATCAAATAACAACTAGTTGGAGAGGATAGTTTGATTTCTTTATTACAATATTAGCACTACGATTGTTCGATAATATTTTTACTGATTTAGTAATGATTTTTCTTCAGCGGCATGTTTCAGCTAAATCTCGTGAGAGACCTCATTTCGGAGTGATAATTGGTCAATTCAGTTAAATAGTATGCACGAAAAAAAATCTGTTACAATTTCAAGTACCCTGTAGTTTAATATAAGTAATTAAAAGTTTAATTTTTATGCGTCATGGGCTGAGAAAAAAAAACTAAAACTAATTACATTTTGCACCGAAAACGGTCAAAATCGAGTCATGATTTCTCAAAATCCCTGCATTATCTCAACGTAATTCTGATACAAAAATGATCTCTAGTATCTGTTTATTACGAAACATTTATTGAATGGATTTAAATCACCATGATCTATTTTTGACGAATTATTAAACAATACCTTATTTTACAACACTACGGCCGCCACGCGAAGACTAACGCTCATACCCGCGCCAGCGCTCGTCGAGGTAGGACCTATGTTCGACGACTCCGCGCAGCTAGCAACGTCGCTATGCGTGACATTTATGCTAGTGTGCGTCAGACGGCGTGTAGCGGCATGAAATATTGTTAATGTGTGCGCGTATAGGACAACAGCATCGACTTGATCGTTGTTTATTGGAAGTGGAAATATCTAACTGACTTCATCTAAGATTGGTGTTATTTTTGTTTTTACTTAATTGATTGCTTTATAAATATTAATTGCATAATTGTTATGGATGTCAATCCTAACTTTTTTATATCTACCATGACGGCGGTAAACGAGCGTACGGCCTGCCCGATGGATTTATATGCACTGATAATAATGATATTTTCAATAAATAAATATTATTATCCTACTAATCCTACTATAATATTACAAATGCGAAAGTTTGGATGTTTAGATGTTTGTTACTCAATCACGCTTAAACGTCTCAACCGATTTGGATGCAATTTTGCACTAAGATAGTTTATAGCATGTGGGTCGATCACGTAATATTTCTTACGCGTGTTAGGTAGATTTAACTGTCATTTTTCCATATAAAATGTGATATTTAGATCTACCTGACGCACGTACAATGCGTTACGTGATTGACCCTCTGGATTCCATACTTATACTTTTTTAATATTATAAATGGGAAAGTGTATGTGTTTGTTTGTTTGTCCGTCTTTCACGTCACGAATTGACGTGATTTTTTAAGTGGAGATAGTTGAAGGGATGGAGAGTGACATGGGCTACTTTTTGTCTCTTTCTAACCCCCCGCTTCCCTAAAATGGGGGGTGGAAGTTTGTATGGAGCATTCCGCAATTTTCAAGGTAGAAAGCTAAAAATTGGTATGCGGACTATTTGTGACTAACAAAAAAATCGAGCATCATTTTTTTGGAAATCTGCACCCGACCTGTAGGGTTAATATGTAAAGTCGATATGTAGAGTCGATTTGTAGAGTCGATATGTAGAATTGATATGTAGAGTCGATATGTAGTCAATATGTAGAGTCGATATGTAGAGTCAATATGTAAAGTCGATATGTAGAGTCGATATGTAGAGTCGACATGTAGAGTCGATATGTAGAGTCGATTTGTAGAGTCGATATGTAGAGTCGATATGTAGTCGTATGTAGAGTCGATATGTAGTCAATATGTAGAGTCGATATGTAGAGTCGACATGTAGAGTCGATTTGTAGAGTCGAAATGTAGATTCGATATGTAGAGTCGATATGTAGTCGATATGTAGAGTCGATATGTAGAGTCAATATGTAGAGCCGGTATGTAGAGTCGATATGTATAGTCGATATGTAGATTCGATATGTAGAGTCTATATTCGATATGTAGAGTCTATGTAGTCGATCTAAATATATAGAAGACGAAACTGGCTGACTGACTGACTGACATCACCGCACAGCTCAAACCGCTGGATCTAGAGATTCCAAATTTGGCACGTAGGTCGTGCACGTCCTTATTAGGTCTAAAAGTGCATTAAGGATTTTTCAAAATTCTCCCCCAAAGCGGGTGATATGTGGGTCCAAAGTTTGTATGGGGAAACAAAATAAATAAGACTATTTCATTCGAAATGTCACAGGAGTATTCCTAACAAAAAATGAGTTAATATATGTTTCAGGTTTTTGGGAATTCAACCCCTAAAAGGGGGAAATGTGAAAATGTCTGAAAATCAACATGGGTATTGTTTCTATGGTTTATCGGGTTGCTGGTCGCTGATTACGAAAACTATTTTAAAATCCAACGTGGCGGACGTGAAATACCATCCCCCTGTTGGGGTGTGATGGGCTTGTGTCTAAATATCAATATGGGTGTCGTTTTTATGATTTTTTGGCATAAAAATGGCATCGATTTTGAAATTCATCATTGTGGGCATGATCAACTCTACATATCGACTCTACATATCGACTCTACATATCGACTGTACATATCGACTCTACATATCGACTCCACATATCGACTACATATCTGGACCCCCATATAAAATTTCAACCCCTCTTTTGAGGGGCAGGGTGCAGATTTCCAAAAAAAAATTATGCAAGATTTTTTTTTAGTCACAATTAGTCCGCATACCAATTTTTAGGTTTCTACCTTGAAAATTGCGGAATGCTCCATATAAACTTCCCCATTTTAGGGAAGTGGGGGGTTAGAAAGAGACAAAAAGTAGCCTATATCACTCTCCAATTTTCCATCTCTTCAACTATCTCCACTTAAAAAATCACGTCAATTCGTCTCCCCGTTTTGCCGTGAAAGATGGACAAACACACACACACATACACTTTCCCATTTATAATATTAGTATGGATATGAAGTATGGATTAATTAAACACTTAATCATATAACAATACCTACAATACGTTTTTATTCTCATTTCCATACATGGCATACTGTGTCCTCACTAATGGCTTCAGCGCTGGATCAACACTATTTCGTCGTCTTTCACAGTGCAGCGAGTAAGACGTGAGACAAATGATAGCGCGAGCGAAATGGCAAAAATTGCGAATTGGCTTAGCGCTCAAATGTTAGACGGCTCTTAAGTGGTAAGCCCATATATGGCCCAGCCTTTGCCGTCCTATAAGATTTTAGGGAATGGTTGTTTAGAAATGTACGTGAATTGTGTCTGACTAATTAAACAAATCTCTGGAAACAATAACGGATCAGTTGGAAACAAATTTCGGCTTCCGAACTGCAAAAAATTATTGTCCAAAAGTACTCATTTGTACCTAAAACAAAGAGTGAACTTAAACTTTTGACCGGTACTGTACAATGATCTAAATTACGGCGGGAATGGTTTTTTTCTTAAATTGTATCTGTCACTCTTGCATCAGTTACAATTGTTACAAAACAAGGAGGTTTTAACTCAAACACGATGTTTGTAAGCGTATTTACAGATAAGTTTAAACGTAAAATCACTAATAAAATATGAATAACAGAATTATTTCAAGATTTAAAAATTAAAATGCAGCAATTTAGTGTCCGTGTATAATATTTTTGACTGTGATTTTAAATCGTGGCTGTATTATACGCGCACTTTACAAGTAAATAAAATCTGTAGTGTAAAAATCGGCACACTATACTATTAAATTAATATATAATAGTTTAATTATTAGACTTTACATATACAAAACCATAGAACATATAATTATGAGGTCCGTCTGTTCATCTACAGATCACATTTCTCAACCGTTTCTCGTGAAATTTTGTGAGCAGGTTCGTTAATTATATAGATTTTTTTATCGAGTCACTTTTTCGAAATATATATTAATATTTTTTTAAATGACAGCCTCGCGATTTCTACAGCTCCACACACACACAGAGCCACTAGTAAATGGTGTAACTAACACGACTTTGCTTTTTATGTATATAGATTGTAGGTATAGACAATCTGTCTTTTTTTACTCACGTCATGCATATCGATGTGATAGAGGTAGATAGCCTTCGCCATTCCGCCGGCAGATGCCGCTTTCCGCATCGTCTGTAAAAACGTACACACCAAAGTCAGTTTAATTTAGCTTAGCACGTGACTGTCACCTTCCATACTTTGTAATCCCCGAGGCAAACATGACATAAAATATAAACATTAATGCCCTTATTATTCATAAATGTTCAACAATAGTACATTATTGTCGAAGCAAGGGAAGTAAGCTATTGCTGGGTGAGTATTAATTTTAAACGAACGACCAGCAACAGCAGTTGCCCTTCCGGCTGAGACAAATATAGTGCTTTTCTCAAAAATGGTGCAAGAAAATAAAATAAGTACAGGTAAGTTTTATTGCAATCAACAATTTACTGTAGGTACTATAAACTACTTATACAGAAGGCAAATTCTAAATAACTGAAATTGCAGCTTCTTTTAAATCTGGAGGTGTATATTCCATATCCTCGTCACTCGAACTAGAACTCATTTTCACGTCAATATTCAATATTTGCCGAAAAAACCACTGTGAAAACTGAATAATTTTTGCATTGCCGCATCAGTTAGGTTAGGTTAGGTTAGGTTAGGTTATGCATTTTATGATTATGCATAGTAGCACGGGGGTCACGTAACTCTCCCAGCCTTAGTACGCACCTGTACACTGATGAAATGTTCTTCCAACAGTTTGTAGGTCAGCTCTTTACACTCCTTATTGGGCAGCATGGCGTACTTCTGTATGTCTTCCTCTTCTATGTATTTCTTAGCACGAATTAACCTGAAAGTATGGGATATAGGTAAATACTTTTGGGTATACAATATGGTAGTTGATTACAGTAGGGGCAAGCGGGGCAGTTTGGTACACATTTTTTTGCTATTGATTTTTGCCCACCTAATTAACTAAAATAATACCATAACTACTATGGTACCTACACAAATTTATATATTTTTTTAATTTAATTATACTCATTGAGTGAGATATATATATTTAAACAAAAATGGGATTTATTCAATTCTGCCCTACCGGTAGGGTACTTTGATACATCGCATGGGGCACTTTGATGCATGTATCAAAGTGCCCTTCTAATGTATTAAACTGCCCCACAGCTGAAATGCGTATAATGGAACACCAAAATTAAAAAAAAATGTTCTAATTGATTTATATTATTGCGTTCAGTTGTACGTGTATAAGTCCTTACCATTACCTAGAGCGAAAAACGTTGTCAATAACTAAATAGTTTGTCAAAAATTAGCAGGGGCACTTTGATAAGTACACAACTGCCCCACTTCCTTTTGTACCAAAATACCCCAGTTAAACAAAAACATTAATTAAAAATAAACTGTTAAGTACGAGTATTACTCATAAATGACGATATATCGTGGAAACTGATTAGAATTACTCAATGTTAATTATATCGTAGGTCCAGTGAACTGTTAAAATTCTCAATACGAATGTAACAAACTTATATGCAGTGGGGGTCACGTTTCTCTGGCGCCGACTGTGCAGTGTACGGTGGTACCTGAATATCCTGGCCGCCTTGTCCCCCAGCCGCTCCGCCACGACGTGGTCGAGCAGCGCGCAGGCCAGCTGCTCGGCGGCGCGCGCGGCCCGCACCACCCACGCGCCGCCGCCCGCGTCGCCCACGCGCCGCACGAACCCACAACCGTTCTCTTCTGCACACACAACCAAGTCTTTACAATAACCAACATTTCCTACACTTACGACGAGAAATAGTATGTAGGTATCGAATTGCAATGTACACATTTCTATGTGTTAAATATGCATGTGTAATTTTTTACTAATTATTCAATAAATAACTCTAACAAGAAACTCAATCAATCATTATTACGACAAACTCAACAAATCTCACTTTATTACTGGCCGGAAGTGTGCTAGGGCTCGCGGACGCAAACTTCAACCGATCTACCAACCACGCCGTCGACACCGTACCTTAGCGCCGCCTCCCAACGAGACCTAAAATTGTTCAAAATTTGTGCCGTGTACTGTATGTATGTGGTGTGTCATACCCAGCACGCGGGCGTAGTGCGGCGCGTGCTGCGCGAGCAGCGGGCGGTCGCGCGGGTCGCGCGCGTCGGGCGCCGGCGCGGGGTTGGACTCGGCGGCCCACGGAGGGGACGACAGGTACATCTGCTCCAGCATCAGCCGCATCAGCTCGCCCGCTACCACCACAAACATACAAAGCTATTTTGTGTATGTAGACAGACACTCAGAAGATCCAGGGCCCCCACAAAACCATCTGAGTCCTGCGGGGACAAATCTTACATTTGGATAAAATCTAATTTTAGTAGGGTCAAGCCCCCTCCAAAAGGTTTGTACCCTCCCCCCCCCCCCCCCCAAAATCATGGATCAACGACAGCAGACACTTATTTCATTGTGGATTCTCCTAAGGCTGCAGATGTCATATCTCTATATTCGGGCGCCAATGTAACGTTAAAAGCATACATTTCAAAATGTCAAACAGAATACTTTGTTTCTACGTAGACACTCAGTTCCGTTGACAACATATTCCTATACATATAGGCTAAACTTTCTAGTTATATTGGGTTGGCAAAGTTTGAAGTTATAAAAGCACTGTTTTTCAGCGAACAAAGGTATAGGGTGCTTGAGGAATGTAAAGGTTTGTCATGTTTCAACTTTATTAGTAGGTAATGAAGATTTGTCATCCATTATTATAGGTAAACGTTTAACTGAGACAGCGCCTGTATCGGGAAAGACGCGGGGGGATGACAAAGGGTTCCGCGCCGTCTCAGTTAAGCAGTCCACCGAGCGTTACATATTAATTGGTAAAAACGGAACATTTATTTATATATACTTAAGGAGTACCAACAGCTGCAAAAACATGATAAGTCTTACATAATACTACGAAGCCTTATGAACAAACATGTGCACCCATATGATCAGGTTCTACTTTTTTGAACCTTTAAGGGTTTATTTATTCAAATCAACAAATATTAACATTTTGGTAATTTAAAAATTGCAATCATTGAATGTGAAACGCTCACCATTCTCATCAATGCGTCGTGTGATTGCTTTGATCATGACGTCATCTCTAAAGTCCAGGTGAAATCTGTCGTAGTTCACTTTCCAGTACACATCTGCAAAGCGTAAGTACGGTCAAATTCAATTAAATAACAATAATCATGCCTAATTTTTATGTAACCACCAGTTGGTTACACATGTTTCAAACTTTTACAAATTGATAATAAAAATATAAATGTGTCATTCTCAAGAAAAAAGGATGACAGCATGGCAGGCATAACATTTTATTGGAGATCACTAAATTTCATTTCCCAACTGTATCACTTGTCCGAAATTTAATTTTGGCAAAAAGTCAGTTTTCTCGAAGACCGCAAAGTTTTTCATTCTTTTTAAATAATTATCGGGTAGAACTCATTAGGTTATGTTAGGTTAGATTTGTTTTATAATAATCCTGAAATTTTCATAGTTTATAGAAAAATGGATGTTTGCCGAAACGAATATTCCGACAAACAATACAGTTGGGAAATAAAGTTTAGTGATTGCGTTAGGTAGCCCAATGGACCTTTGGGGTGGACATAGGCATATATATATTTTACATCTAAACACCCAAACTTTCGCATTTATAATATTAGTAGGATATATAGTATAAAATGACCTTCTGGATGGATAAAAACTATATTTTATCATGATGCTTCACTCCAGCAGCTAGTAATATTATAAAAACAATAGACACTAACTGTCCTTGACATCAGCCAAGCTGCCCGCCGCCATAGCCTGCAGCAGCAGCCTGCTATCAAGTTCAGGCACTATGGTAGCCACCGGCACCAGATTGGGCACCTCCGAGCCTTCCTTCATCTCCGCCACTGGGGCCTGCTGGATGTAGCCCGCTGTGGCCAGGCTGATGAATGTGTCTTTTAAGGTTATTATTGAAATATTCTTTTCCTGAAACAATTCATGTTTGCCTGTGAAAATGTAAGTGAGTATTAAGAATGTAATGTTGATACTTGCGTACAAGCTACTAGGAAGCTTTTATGGATCTAACTAGAAAGGAACTGTCATAAAAAAAACTTCCAGTTTCATGACCTGGAAAAATTTGATTAAAATTTTTGACAGAATGAACAACCTAATTAGTCACATTGTAACTTAGACTAGTACTAGATCAAGTATCAATCACATATGGGCATTTCTCCGAGCGTTTCGAACGCTGTGATTTCGGTGGTCACATTATTGACAATGTCCTTAGGTTTTTGTGGTCTATTTAGAAAACAATGATAGCACTCCCCGCGCCTTCTCCACAAAAGCCCAAAAAATCGTCTTCTATTAAAATCGTCTTCAATAATACGACCACCGAAATCACAGCGTTCGAAACGCTCGGAGAAATGCCCATATAGAAATCGGTTTTAAGAATGTGGCCTATGTCCTCACATTTTATACTCCAAAGCACAGTCACAGAATGAAAAGATTTGTCAATTTAGAACCTTAACACATTGAAACAAACTACCTATACCATTGACCTTACCTTGTCATCTTTGTATTTGTTGGCAATAGTGAAGAGCAGAACATGGGCGGTGGTGGTGGCCGTCTGCAGCAGCTCTTCAACTAGAAGCTCTGCCTCACTGCCATACTTTGTTTTCATCTGAAGGAGGTACCTAGATGGAATACCTTAAATATATATATTTTTTACAAGCTTTTATTTAGTGTCACCTATCCCGGTGTCTGTAATGAAATCTTGCAAGTTAAATTTGAGCCATGTCCCGGTGTGCTGAAATTTTGGGTATAAGTATAGTTTGGATGACAATTTAATACTATGGTACCATCGAGCTTATCTGATAATGGAGACAGAAGGTGGCTATGGGAATTCAATACTTAACCGATGTAACCTCATTGAGTTTGGACTTGTTAGAATCGTCTCAATTAGTAGTTAATGACGGCATACAGTAAAGTACAGTCGGCAATAAAAGCTTGTACCAAAAATTCATTTTTGTCAGTAACTTTTTTGTCTACATTAATATTAAAAGTCTGTGAGATTGTAGCTTTGTAATGGAAATATGAAATTGATTATATTTGTAATCCCCAGGATTTCCCAATAGACAGAGCAGACACAGAATACTGGGATAAAATATATAATTAATTAATTGGATAGTGGATTAAATGCAGATCTCAACCTTTTGGTTAAAAGAAATTTTCTTATAAACATTTACCCTGCCTCATGCCAACCAAATACCAATAAATAAAGCATTTTGAAGTTACAATGCTATTCATGAAATAAGAGATCTAATAAATAATTAATGTTTTTCAGCAAAGTTTGTATGATCACCTGGGATATCTAATCAGAAGGAGCACATTCTCAGGGATTAACCGGTAGTCTGCAATCAACTCGTTTGCTGATGGCTCGAAAGAGGCCAAGTCATACTTAACTAGTGTTCGGAGACTTTCAATAACCTGAAAAAGTATAATACAACAGTATTGCAAAAGATTAAATCATTCAATTCTTCGTATTGCATGCAAAAAAATTGCAAATTTTGTTCCTTTGAAGCTTATTTATTTTTACAACCCGATTTAGTCACTAGAAGTAAAATGCCTCATATCAACATAACCTCAAAGTGCTGATCGAAATACCTGCGATCTGGGCAATCCAGTGCTCCTGATTATCATACCCATGGGCCGACTTCCGTATGAAAACAAGTCGTTCCCGACCTTCTGCACTATTTCGCCGTAATATCGAAGGAGAACCTCCGATACCACCCGACCGAGTTGGTGAGACATTTTGGAAGCAGAACGATATAGTTTCAATCGATATTAGCCTATTTCTAGAATAAAGTTACACTCAAGCACGTCGATTAAATAGCACGAAGATATTTGAGTAATTACTAAATCAGTAAATTAACAAAATTTACTTGTTTACTTCGCATGCCGTGCATGTTTATAACTTTTTTTTTGACGTGCGCAGTGTCACTGTCCCTTTGACAACTTTTTGATTCGTTCAATTGGACCTTCATGCTACAATGTTCGCAGTCATCTGAATTGTAATTCTCATTGCTGCTATAGTTTATTTTTGATTTATTTCTTACATAATGATGTGCATTCTGTTGCTATATCATATAAGTGCCATACCTATATATAAATATACTGGTTGGGGTATGAAAAAGTAAAAAAAGTGCAGTACCCCGAATAATATAGTTTTGTTTCTGAACATACCTTACATGTCGGATTCGATCCGTAATGTACTATTGAGTTCCTCTTGGTGGCACCACACAGTATTTGCCCAAATGTTAGTGTTGCATTTTTTTCCTTCCCACGGCAAATGAAAGAGAGGCAACGATGCAACGCAAACACGCAGCGACCATGAAATGCCATGCCAAATTGATAACTTTTTTTTTGTGTACAAATGATTATTGTTATTTACAGAAAGTCATGTTTCGTAAAAAGTTAACGATAAAAAGAGTGCTCAAAATGCGACAACAACTTAATAAAATTATAACAATTTGGACAACCAAGGTATGTCAATATTGTCGATGTCAAAATGACGTCTTCATTGGACCCTTTGCTTGTTTTGCTTGTTTATTTTATTTAACTTTGGTGTCAAATTTCCAATGAACTTTACATAAAAGCAGTACATTTGAGTACAAGATAGAAACATGAGCACATCAAGTAACTTGAATGCTGCAAAGAAAATTTTGATCCGGGGAGTGGAACTGGATACCAAAAAACGGTATACAGAAGCACTAATATGTTATCAAGAAGGTCTGCAACTTTTGGTGGACAAAATTAAAGGTCTGTTTTATCGCTTTCCTACACTGTCTTTAACGAAAAGTTCTACATATTCAATCACCGGCGATCACACAACCTAATTTTATTCCATCAGTATTAAAAGATGTACTTACATTTCTACTACAAGTATAAATCAAGTATAACTTTTTACCGAACCGATTTTATCAAGAGGCATTGTTAGACGATTTGCCTCAAATACTAAAGTGAAACAGGGTTGTGAAAGTTAGTTAATTTTTGAAGTGATTATAGGAAATGATTTTAGTCTTAAGATTTTATTTATTTTGAGTTTTTTGTACAAAAGTATGTAACTAAACAAGTTGGTAACTATATCAGCAGAGGCGTCTCTAGCCCATGTAGCGCCCGGGGCGCCTCCCAGGACCCTGCGCCCGGGTGGACCGCACCCCCTGCACTATAGGTAGAGCCGTCCCTATATATAAGTGATCTGTTAAAACTTTACAAACCTTTTTTCTCCAATTTGCTGGTAAGTTCAGAGAAAAAGGAATATAATGGTATGACGGGTTAGAATTATCCTAATGGACTCATTAGGATGTGCAAAAAAGTACAGTTGGCAATAAAAGTTATTAATTTTAAAGTTGCTGTCTCCCCCCCATACATAAATATATGAATGACTTTACAGAAGAGGTAGATGACAAAGAGCGAGCATACCTCAAAGAAAAGGCACAGGAGTATATGCAGAGAGCCGAGACCATCAAAAAGCTGGTGCTGCAACAGAAGGAAGCAGGAATGTTTCATGAGCAGTTACGGATAGAGGACAACTCAACGGGACACAGTTACAAATCCATATTTGGAAGATTCCTGGATGACAATGTGGAGTTTGTTGTTGTTGAAGACCCCTATATCAGGAGTTTTCATCAGGTATTATTTATTCATTCAGTGCCATTCTAAATAACAACAAATGTTATGTAGGTGCCAAATGTGGTAATTGTAATGATATAGAGTCACCTATTTAATTTATTTTTCCTAAAGCTTTCTTTGTTGCTAGATGGCCACACTAAACATTACTTGAATGCTCCAAGGTAAGTTTGACATTGCACTGTAAGCATAAACTGAAAAGAAAATATGGAAGGTATCTCCTTAAGAGCCGGATTCAAAACTTAAATGATTGTTGAAAGACTTACACAAATCAAGCCAGCAAATGTCTGTAAGTTCAGTACTGTAACTTTTATCATCATTTACATTCCTTAATTCCAGTGTCAAAATTTCCTCCGCCTATGCGAGCTGCTAGTGTGTTTATGCAGTAACCTAAAGCATATCGAGCTGGTGACGTCACGGGACACAAAGTCTGAGCAGTCCAGGAGAGAGCAGGCTTCCTGGCTGCACAGTCTCACGGTTGATCTGAGCAAGTATAAGGTTAAACTAACTGTGCAGTACTCGGAGACGCTGCATGATAGACAAATCACGTAAGTTGGAATCCAATATGATGAATCATTATGATGCAGTTAAGTTGCTGTGTTCTATTATTATTATTAATTAGGTTTATTTCTCACATAGCTAGTTTTAATATACTACATATTTTATTTATGTATTTTGTCTGTGATGTTTGATCCCTGAATAAAAGCCTCCATCCATCTCTTGTATGATGTCAGCTGATCATCTTTTTCTTTGTCTTCCTACGCTACATTTACCCAGCAAGTGTTGTTGTTTCTTAACGCAATGATGTTTCCTTGTCAAGGAAAAGGGACCTTAAATTGTTAAACCTTAAATCATCGGATTTCTATTACTCCATCGTTATTAATAACGTAATTCCCAATCACACTAAGATCCCTTTTGCCTGAGAATTACACAACACATGTATTCTGTTTTCATTTTAATAATGGCGAGTAAACCCATTAACCCACATCCTCCCCTCCTCTTTATAAATACTAAATACCTACATTTACTTGAAGATAACATAATTATAGACTTCATAAAGTTTGTCTAATTTTCAGATTAAGTTCAGGCTGGATAATAAAGATTGGGAGAGGGCTAGACTTCTACAAGCCACCGGAAAATAAGTTCTGTCTTGGCATATACGATATGGACCTCAGGAAATGCCACGAAACCACTGTGGACATAGTGCATTCGAAAAACGTGAAACAGTCTTATGGATGAAATGGTTTTATGTATAGATGTTATGTTAAGATGATATTTTATGTTATGATGAGATGTTTTTTATGAAATAATAAATCATTTACTTTTCATCTGACTATACTTCTACATATGCTAACGCAAAATAAAAACGAAGTTCGTTAGTGTATCTCCCTCTCTGTCACACTTGCTAATTCGAGTGACAAAGAGGGTAATACGCGAACGAAGTTCGTTCTCATTTCGCGTTGGCAGCTCTGTAATCTGGGCAAAGTGGGCAATGAACAATAGTTATTTCGATTACGCGGCAACACTGTTCATCAAATCTAAATTTCTGTATGGTCTTGCCAGGTATTAAATCTATTTGTTTCAGTCAAAACTTTGATAAAGGATAAAAGGAAGGAAGTGTGGGTATATATTTTGCGTTGATGAGAATTTCTAGAAAATTTTGTACCAATTATGTATATGTATGTATGACAAATATACAAAATTAATAAAAAATAATAACAAATATTCGAATAATATATTTTATTTTAATAAAGATAACATTGTGGACACACCACAGATTAAACTTCTCGCGACAATATCAAAGACTATACAATTCATGCATTATAATCTCTAAAATATTTTAATCGTATCAATTAAGACATATGTCTACGTCATATACTCGTAAGCATAGGTGGTATCGAAGTATATTATATATCTTTACAAAGAATCTTAAACAATATAAAACTAGTAAATGTGAAGTTTACTAACTTCGTCACTAGATGTCGCTAGCAGCGACAAACGACATGTAAGTAAGAGTATATATTGAGTATATATATATATATACGAAATGTCGCCCCTGCAAGAAATTATTTCTCGAAAAGTAAAGCTTTTTATAACCAGCTTTGCTTCTGCTTAAATACTAAGTACGAATAAAATACCGAGGACTAGTATAGTAATTTCATAAAGTATGGCCTCTGTTACAATTTGAGTGGGTAGAATATTATGTACAAGTCAGTTGTCAAGCGGGGACAAAGTATACTTAAACTAAACAATGTCTTTTAGTGAATTATGTACATTGAGGAATAATACTGGTAAAACGAATACAATGTGTAGCAGTATTTACAAAGCTTACCAAGCAGTACAAATCAATCTATGGTAATGATATAAGTAGTTGTTCCTTAGTTTAGATTTTTCATTTGAAGTCCATTGATTTAAACATTTCATTTTCTTATTACAATATTGTATTTGCCTTATTAGCCAAGAACACCTCCATACAAAAAATATCTGTAGCATAAAACCCAATGCTATCATAAATAAAGATGAATCTTAAAGAATATCGTTAAAAGAACTTTTGGAAGTCCTGAAGACTGTGTTGATAATTGGTTCTGGGAACTTTGAATCAGATATAAACATTAGACTTTTGTTTAGTCGAGAAGAGCATAAGCAATTTCTTACATTTTAGTCTTTTAATTTCTTCTACACCTGTCATATCCTTGATTATAGTCCGACTATGTATGTCTGTATATGTTTCCAAGGCCTACTTAGCCGAGAACAACATAAGCGACTGCATCAGATTTGACCTGATCATTTTTACACCTTGATTGCGATCGGACTGGCTGTAGGTAGTGTAGATGTTGCTGAGGTCTATATAAGTTAAACATAGCTCTCCTGCTTAGCAGAATATAGCGTAAGCGACTCCACCAAATGCGGCCTGACCAATCCTCAACTTCAGTCTCCATATCCTTGATTGTGGTGGAACTATGTCTGTAGATGATTCTCAGGTCCCATAGATGTTAAACATAGCTCTCCTGTTTAGCCGAGAACAACATGAGCGACTCCATCAAATGAGGCCTGATCATTTCGTCAACTTCAGTGTTCATACCCTCGAAGGCGGTCGGGTGGTGTCTGTAGATGGTCCGAAGAGCCTTGAGGCAGTAGATGAGGGTCTGGTCCGGGTTCACGTCGAGGTGGGGGCGGGTCCTCTGCAGCCTGACCAGCCGTGTCAGGTGCGGGACGCCCTCGAGCTGGACTATCTGGTTGGCCACGTCGGGAACTACAGATAGTCTGTGGACAAGAAAAATGGTTAAGGATGCGCAAGTACATAATTTTTATTAATACTGAAATGTTGCTAAAATATTGAGGTTCTAACTGTCAGGGAAGACGGACAAACGGGCCTCATTTCTTAGCAGTTCGTATAAAAAAAGTTAAACAAATGCTTTTGTGGAAAAGACTATAAGTTTTCTGGAAATTAATGTATATGTTTTTGCACCAGCGAGACGCGCAGCGTAACGTGAAAGAGATAAATGGAATTGCCTATTGTTGAGTACAGCGCCATCTCTGTGCGTACTTATGATACCTGGACGGGCTCGATGACGTGAAGGCCCGCTGTCGTTTAACGAAAGTTTGGCAAAGGACCTATGGGTAATGTATTTTTTTCCACACCAATTCATAAAAGAGTAATTGTTGCCTTCAAACGATTAAAGTTGTACTTTCCCTGATAATCCCTGTTTAATTTCAATTTTCTCAATAAAAGGTGTGAAAAGTAGCATGTGCCATCCGATAGAAAAATCATTCGTCTTGGGCGCTTTCGCTTCACTCAGGATTAAATATCTCTCGCCGTTGATATATTTTGGTCCCTTGAGCCACAGTCTATTTGTTACCTGGAAACAGCCTCGGCGGCGTGCGCGTGCAGCCGCGCCTGCGCACGCAGCTCGGCGGCGCGCGGCGCGTGCGCCGGCGCCACGCGCACGAAGCACACCAGCGCCGCGCACGCCGCGCGCGAGCGGGACAGCGTGAGCACGCAGCGCGCCACGCGGGAGAGGGATGCCAGGTATGACGCGGTTTGTTCCTGGAATTCATCATTAGGTTATAGGAAGCCGAACTTGGCGATGATGTCGGACCTCTGGGTTGTGGAAGGTCAATTGGCAGTCACTTTCGTAAAACTAGAGCCTACGTCAAATCAGATTGAGATTGGGATCCGATGCCAAAGAGGACCCGGGCGACCTTTAGGCTACAACCGGGAGCTAGGAGGATGATGATAAGAATTCAAACAGGGGCAGCGTGGGAATAGAATATACTTTGGAAATATGTAGGGATTCAGGAATAGGAGTCAATAGGACAATTGAAAAGTACGTACAGTGGACCAGTTTGATATTATAGCTGGAATAGATATACATAGATTTATGATAATGACATGTTGATTGAACGAAAGCTAAGAAGAAGATGTCAAATAGAGACATGCGTTAGGAAATAGATAGGGCGTTCGCTAAGACTGGAAACCTGAATTCCCGGGATTGCTGCCGTTTTTAGGGTTCACAAGTCACCTGTAGAAACACTGAGATGTTGGGTCCTCGCCGCTTCACGGCGTCTAGCAGCCGTTCCGTGGAGCGGTGTTTCTCGATCACCGCGATGATGTCGGAGCGTTGGTCGTGTTGCTCGAGCTCCAGCTCTCGCACCAGGTTCACGAGGCACGCTGTGCAGAGCAGGAGGAGCTGGCAGCACTCCGTGCGGGAAAGGATGCCTGGACAAACATGGAGATATTAGTAGGGCCAATTGTCACAAATCGTCGGTAACCGTTCGTTACATCCGGTAAAATGCATTGGGATCACAGTTATGACGACGTAAAGCTTCCAAAATTGCTAAACTTCAAAATGAATCTTGGTATTCTCTAAAAATATCCTAATATAGAAACTCTCTTAAATCCTCTTAAAGGTTTCTTTAAAATTCTGAGATGGTTGTCATATTATTGGAAACTTTCCGCAACATCCGTACCTACCTATACTTTAGGGATAATTCCGAATGAATGCGAAGAACAGATAACTCCAATTCAAACGTATCGTGGGTAGTGATCGAGATGACACATGTATGTACCATCGGATCGTCAGTTGTCATTGTCAGTGAACTGCGTAAAACTTATGTTAAAAGCAATCCGAAACCAAATCGCATCATCATGAAAATTGTACCGTTTGCTGAATGATAGACAGTAAATTACAAGATTCGTACCCGTGATATTCTCTACGATGGTATCCAAGTACAGATGCATCTGCGTCAGATCGTAATGCCCTCGGAGCCACGGCGCCGTGATCTGGGTGAGCACCGTGATGGCTTCCCGCATCTGCGGCTCAGGGTTGCTTCGGTCCGAGAGGATATCTGACAGGATCTCTATGCCGCCTCCCTACAAAATAAATACTAATTGGTCATTTACTCTCGACAGTGTGACAGTGGTCATGACTGGTGACCCACTACTGCGGCCGCTATCACGCTCCTTTTTCCACCGCCGTTACTCATGGCGGTTTTTCTATTTTTGCTAAAAAAGCCTGCCAGATGATAAGCAAACACCGTTAGCCTATGGAAATCCGGAAACTTTGACCGGAAGAATTGACGATGTCCTTCCATCGGGTTGTCCAGTAACATCTACCTAGAGCGATCATCTGGTGGAGTGGATATTACTGGAAACTACAATAAATGGTTTTGAAAATGAACACAAACTTACCTCCTCAAACTGTTTAACCGCGTCCCCATTAACACAGACAGTAGCCAGCGCTCTAAGCGACAACGCTTTTATGGAGCTCTTATTGCTCTCAATAATGGCTGTCAACAGTGCCCTCGGAACTCCACACTCCACGAACGGAAGCTCCGTGATGCTCTTCATGATCTTGGAACACTTGTCGTGGAGAGAGCCTTCCGAGCGGTCATTCAGCATAGCTAGATGGCCAATGGAAGTCAAAGTGCTCTTGAGAATCAGATCTGATGGCGGTTCTTCGATTATTGAGACGAGCGTCTGAAACAAGATTTACACTTAGATTTATTACATCATTGCTTAGATTACTCGTACTTGAAGTAACATAACGCACTTAGGCGAGAATCTTTTATGCTTGTTTATACTTTAGGTTGCTTTATTACATTGCAACTTGCAAGCAGCACTTTGTTTCTTGATTATTTTGCAAACTCAAATTCCTACCTTCATTTGCTGAACCAAAACAGCCTTGGTCGTCTCTAAGAAAATCCCACTCAACGCTTCCAAATGTTTCAGCACCACACTGCACTCCACTGTGCTCTCATTAAGTTCCACTTTCACGTCTTCTCCGATGTCTATCAGTTTTTGAAGGTACTGCTGGAGGGACTTCTTGATCTTATCCCATCGCTCAGGAGTCTCACCAGGCGGTTTAGTGTTGAGGGTTATACTGTGTGCTAGGACGAACTCGTTAATATTCGCCACTAGGAGGCAGATCTGTTCTTCGGTTGGAGTGTTGGCTTCTAGTTGCCTGGAATTAGAAAGTTGTATAATGATAAATGATAACGTAATGAATAATGGCATGCATGGCTGCGGGCATGGGCGAAAGCGGGCGATGGAGGACGCCTAGGATGGTGCAAAGTGGACAAGAGTAAGCAGAAAAGCGGACCCTGTCAAACGCCGGGATAATTCTTAGCAGGATTGGCCTAGCATTAGCTTAGGCAAATTGAGAGATATTTTAATCGGAGAAGAATCTACACTTACCGAATGACGTCACTGTACTGATGCACGATGATCTGTCCATGCGTCTGCACCTTCTTAATGTTCCCTGTGATAGTGGCAGAGCTACCCGAGACCAAGGCTTTCATCTCCGCTCCTAGCGGCTTGCTCTGCAGTGTCGTCATGCACTCGTTCTCACAGGAACCGACCAGGTCGCACAGCCAGTACTGCACTGGCTCTGGTTTCCTCTCGCAAAGCCTTTCTAAAGCCGTCTGATCTATGCTTCGTTCTCTGTACAATACTTCGTTTTGATTGTTGAATATTATACTGTAACAAAAATAACATATTTAGTAAGATACGTTACGACTAATTAATATTGAAAGTGTAAAATGTCTCGGAAGCAAAATGGGGTTTGATTACTTACCCAGCATTAAAATTTTCTAACAAAGCCACCCTGCGAGGGTTCTTAGCTGAGCTTCGTGGTGGTGCCCCGTTCATATATTCATGAGGAGCTAGCATTCTTGGCGTCGATGTGCAGGCTAAATTACATTGGACTTCAGAGAAATTCGGCTCATCCTCTTTTAACTTCTCCCGTTTCGTATCGTGTGTTAAGTTTCTGTCTGTTTTGGAATTAGTCTCGTATGGTACTTTTAGTTTGTCTTGGAATTGCGGTGGAGGAGATATCCTGCTTATTCTGAAGTGATGGTCATCTTCTGCTGTGTCTTTTGCTCTTAAATTGAGTTCGCTATCGGTAGCCACTAACCTTTCATTGTAATTGGGAAGCAGCATTTCTTGTTCTGGGTAACCGACAATGACCCATGAGTTTTGTTCCTGTGTTCTCGGCAGACCGAGGGAAGGTACTCTACTTCCATTTAAAATGCCACCGGCATGAGAGTCAACTACCCCTGGTTTCTCTTTTTTCCCAGGGAATATCCTGAATATATCTCTGTTTCTTTCACCCTTTGACGCCATTCTTTGTTTAGCTTTAGGACCGGGTTTCTTTGTGGGTTTAAGATGAAGACTGTCCATGATGTTTTTGCCAAGTAATGCATTGGTTGGTTTGTGGAGTTCATTTCGATCCTCTTTAGCAGGCTCCTCATCGATATACCCTAAGGAGTGATAGCCGTCTTGAATATCCAGTATTTGTTGATCTAACCTCTGTGCCTCAAAGTTAAGTGATTTGTTTAGTCTATTTCTTTGGAATTTAGGTGTGGCCGTGATTGGGAGGCTGTCTTCGTTAGACATGCTCCGTTTGTACTCGGGTTTTGTAGCTGAACTCCTTTCTGTTGGGATGTAGGATATGTTTGAAATAGGAGTTCTGTTCCTCGGTTGGTTATTGACTGCAATTTCGTTATCGTCGGCTAGTTTTATGTATTCTAAACTTTCATCCGATTTGTTTTTACTCGTTTCTAAATCTTTCACTTTTGCTACTTTGATTACTTTTGAACAATCGCTCTCTGTACTAGAGATGAATGTCTTTTTTACAGGATATTTCTTAGACGGGCTAATAATATTTATATTTTTTACCGGTACTTCTTTGGTATCTTTGTGTATTGCACTGTTATTTGGATTGTTTTCCTTATTGCTTACCTTAAGATTTGCGTTTTCTTTGCCACCATTAACTTTGGCATTCTTAGGAGTTATATTTTTAGATGTTTTATCTTTTTGCGTATCTTCATTGTTAATATTCTTTGGACTGTGATATTTTTCATCATGTTCTTTGTCCTTCAGGAGCTCCATATGTTCTTCATCACGATGTATTTCATAATACTTCTGCAAGTCGTACGGAGTCTGTATGACGCTGCTGCTTCGGTTCCTAGGCTTAGGGACCGGCGTCGGCATCCCACTAATGTCCGCTACTTTCGTATCAACAACGTCCTTGCTGGTGGTGTTTTGAAAATCGATCGCCTGTTTGACGGTCACATTTTCATTGTTATTAGAATCGCTGCTGCTTGAAGATTTGTCTTTGGAATCTTCAGGGGAGGGGTAATATTGTGAAGGGGGAGGGGAGCTGTCGGAATCAGAGAATCCGGAGTCCTGGCTCTTGTGGCTGCCGGGGCTGCCGTGGCGCAGAGGCCACTGGTTCTGTACTACATTCGGCTGCGCAATATTCTCGACGCTGACGTTCCGCTCTTGCTCTGGCTGATTGGCTATCCAATGCGGTAGCTGTGGCTCCCAATCATCCTGGCCTCTGTTCTGGTTCCGATCAGGCGCTTGCGCCACAGGGCTCCCGATGTTCGGCGGCGAATCTCCCCACCACACCTTACTCCGCGTTCGTTGGAAGTTGGACATCCTGCAAAGAACAAAGTAAATGTAAATGACCCGTGGGAAAAGCGTGTCTAAGGTGACGCGTAATGACGTGCCCAAATGACGTAATTACTTGGTCTATTATAAAGCCTATGATTTGGGAGTACTCAGCCGTGCGTGAAGGCCTGTCCTATGGTTGAGGATGAATTATCTGTTTTGTTTTTTTGCGCCTCATGGGAAAACTCTACAAAAAGCTTGTTAAATGTGCCTAAGAAATTATTCTGTAAATTCATAGATTTGTTTACATGCAAAGTACGAATGCTAGGTAATAATAATGGCATATCACGAACACGGAGTCACGGGCAGATGTTAAAAACCGTTGCAGAATCTATTGTGCAGTGCTATTGAATGCTTTGCAGTGCAAGGGTACGGCTACGGGTGACTGTGATTTCGTCTCCGCTCCCCTTTCATATTCGAAAAAAACTGACTGGTCAAGTTTCTCACCGATTTAGATTTTTATGCATAGTGTAACATTTACCTACTGCAACTGACGCTAAATAAAATATTAATTAAAGTTATCTTTATTTCGATTTATTTGTGCTTTTATGTAGGTTTAAATGTTAAGTGTAATTAACATCTTATAAACAAACGCTGACAATAAAAAAACCTACAAATTAAAGGTAACTTTTTAAGAACATATCAGTTTCCAGCTAGTCTAAGTACCTACCTAACAAATAACTTGTGTAAACTCGGCCAATACGGTTCGCGGTTTCCTATGAGTCAATTATTGTCTGTGGTTCGAACTACTCTTCAACGTCGCTGATTCACAGTATAAATAAATAAACACATGGACCTACATTCTCTATGCTTCTGGGCATAGTGCATACAAGCTGTGAGTTTTTATTTAAGTATTTGCTTAGGTATTCAAATATTCAAGACATGTACCCTAGGTAGTTCGCTTTGGACTGTTAGAAAAGTCATGGCTGATCGCATGGCCTATGTATTCCGTACCTATACCTACACCGTTAACAGTATACAAGTAGATAGACAGAAGTTATTTTAGCATTTTTTAAATTAGTATGAATTCAAGTTTCAATATCAGATATTTTTTTAATCTACCCGCGAAGTACCGGTAGTAATTCCACTTGGCGACACTTACATAACGGTTTTAACCTTTGGCTTCGGCTAAAATGACATTATCACCACTTTTATAAATGAAACCGTATTCAAGGCTGACCTTTTACCTCGATACCTATCTGTTATGAATACGACCTAGGCAAGTAGGTAACGTAACGTTTGCTTCGGGAATAATATTAGCTTTTAGATTATTTAAATCGGGAATTCTGAATTGTAAATGACCATGCATGTGCATCTTAATAGGTTCTCGTGAGGCCGAAGGTTTTGTAAAACAATGTTAATACCCTGAATCTATATCATTATATTAATCTCACAGATTGCAGCCGAAACGCTTCATACGATGATGCAAAAGTATGACGTCACACATTGCTATTTGAACTAATCATTGTAGGGAAAATCAAGTAAATTGCTGTTTCGATCGCGAAATACTGCGCTTCCATAGTTGTCGTACAATTTTGTTTCTATAAAAGCGTTAGATTCTATTGGTATTAGCTTTAAATTTGCTCTTGGACACTAAAAAAATGCATATTTTTCTAAACTTTCAAGGTTCTGTCTATGATTTTAATTATATTTTGTAATTTATACTTATTATCTATTCGTGGACTATTATCTATTCTGTGGTAGAGGGCATGTAATATCTAGAACCACTTATTAGATTTCTGACATTTTAATATTCTGCATTAGGCTTTGGTACTTTATGCTAAAGCTCTTTCTAAGGAAAAATTCATGAAGTTGTAAAATACCTACTCGTACAATAAGTACGACTCGGGCAATACCTAATCAATTTGGTCTGATGGCATCAAAAAACAACTTGATAATAAACAGCTTTTTAGTAATATCATTGGCGCCGGCGCCGCCGCTTAAGCCACGTTTACTTCCTTCTTATTGACCCGTATTCCACAACTATCACTAATAGCTACTAATAACTACTAATAGTCACTAATTATCGATCACCACCGTTAACGTCGGACGCAAAAAGCATTCGTCCTTCACTAGCAAGTCCGTAAGTGTGAGAGGGACGAATGCTTTATATAGGACGTAAAAGCGGTCATGCTATCAGTGCAGTCAGAAAGATTATGTCGTCACTACAACTAACTAGTTTTGACAGACGGCGTTGCGCGTTTCGCAAACGTTTAGCATAGAGATGACAATGGAATTAGAATCTGGAATATGGTAATTGGTGTGGTGCAAGCTATTAACATATCTAGTCTGTGACAGAGCGGAGAGTACCCACTTTTGGTTGAACCGTGCTTAAACTAACTATGCCCGCGACTCCGCCCGCGTATAATCTGTCAATTATACAAACTTTCTCCTTTATCTCCCTTTAGGGTTTAAAGTATGCGATGCCCTTTTCTATAAGGACCACCCTAGGACTCTAGCTATATACCTACTTATAAATAAAAAAAAACAATCACAATCGGTTCACCGGTTTAAACGTCAAAGGATAACAGACCCACATATACGAATGGTTTTTCATGGATTGGATATGGATTACCTTGACTTGTTTAGTAGGTATTAAAACAAGCAACTCTGAATAGTCTGAATTTCTAGTATATAAGAAGTGTCATATTGCTATTTTTTATTTAACTGTTTCTATTAAATAAGACCTTATCAGCTTCGAGCTTTGAAACTGACTCGTTTTCTTAGGATAGGGGATACGGGATAACGTATTTTGTAGCCACTTTAAATTCAAATTAACGTATCTACAAAACTGCTATCGATTCTGAAGAGTTTCAATTTTGAAATCGGAACCAGCCTCGTGCACATTTGCTTGACACTAAGTAGGTGGTTTAAATGTGCCCGCGTTCTCAAAACAATAAGTGTGATTAGGTCAGCATAATTATGAGCCGTCGTAAGCATAATCGCTCGTACTAAGTACCGAAACCTGTCTCTTACGACACGCTGCGAATGCTGAAAACCTTCAAGTGCTATCATTGACCTACGTCCGATAACACCCTGCCTTCTTATGCCAGCCTGGTACCTTCCTACACCTACTAGGCAACTAATTAGTTCACATTATAATGATGATCTACAGATATATAATAACGAGGTACAGTCAGCACCAGAAGTAACTACGCAATGGAAGACGTCAAAAGTATTTTTAGGGTTCCGGGTGCGACTCCGTCCGTCTGTCTGTCTGTCTGTCACAAAGTCAAAAATCTCAGGAACTAGTAATGCTATCAATTTGAAATTTGGAATAGTTGTAAACAAAGCTAATCCACGTGTATGGAAAATAATTTTTTATACTATTGTTTTGCTTGTAATTTTGAATTTACCTGGAGATAAAAATCTGTCATCAATCTACAATGATGTAATATAAAAAAGAGGTAGATAGGTTATACGCGCACCAGTTAAAAGGAATTGTTTTGCGTGAAACCCGTTCGCGTGCAGATATTTAATAGTGATTCGACCAAACTGGATTAACTAATCTGAGATTAAACATCAAAATGGTATGAACTCATCTGAGCATTAATTCTTTTTTGCCGAATTGACAGTAAGTAAGTGACTTTTAACAAAAGTGCCAACTGTAATTATTATAGCATCAGTTACCATTTGAGAAGGGTTGAGTTTATAAGTGAACCACCTTGCACTCCTTGCAGAGTCGATAGTGTTATCAATACTGAAAACCTTCAAGTGTTTATGAATTGGCCTTTAAGAAATTACAATAACATTTTACTTCCTTTTGTTTCATAGTTCCCTAGTACACCAAGATAGTGCCTTTAAAAGTAAGTGAAACCAATCATCAGAATCATTTCAATCCTGTACCTAATAGTGTGAAATTTCTTTGAAATTGTTAATTAAGTACCTAGAAAGGAAAAAAGAAAAGAAACAAGATATTTATTCACCTACGTGTTCATATTTACCAATCCCATTTTACCACTAGGATCACTAGCTTTACCTATACAATGACAATAGTGTAGTGTTTTTGGGCTCTCTGTCCTTCAAATTAAAAGACATCAATCTGGCGATGTCTTCTGTCAAATATTACGGATAATATCCTGTCCGAGTATCTCAGAGTTCAGTGTCACGTCACCTTCAAACCAGGCACCCTTGTCGACTTCCACCTCTTTCTTCTCGCCTAATGATTCGTGACACGGTTGACTAGACACAATGCCGCCATTTGTCTGCTCAATGGTGTGACATTGAATTTAAAGGTTTGCCCCAACTATTGAAATGAAGTGAAATATTTACTAACATATACAGACACTCAGAAACATGTCCCGTGGAAACCAAGACAAATACAGATTAACAGAGTTCATGCGGCTTAGAATGAAAACAAGAAAAAGCAAAGAGAAAGAAAAGAGAATTAAAAACTATCAATTACTTAATTAATTTTTCTAGGGTGCTTGCAGTAGGAGAGTGAGTATATGTGCATGAAAGAATGTCGGTGATGTATGTGTATGTGTGAGTGTGTGTGTAGTGTATATACCTTTTTCTTAGGGTGATATAGATGTGTTATAGATGTGCGGAATTAGAAATGTATGAAAACGCAAAGCAAATTTAGTTTTAAGTAAAGGAGTAGGTATTTTGAAGATTATTATTATTTAGAAGAGGTAGACTTATGTACGTTTATGGCAGCCCGTAGCAGGAATAACCTTCGTACGCTGAGGACCTGTGCCTCTCTGTACAAGTCCACCGTGGAGTACCGGCGAGGTTTGCCCAGCAAGGACACTTTTAAAACTGCTCTTTGAGCTCTTTCTAGAGTTAAAAGAAAGTCTTTGCAATTCCTAGAATGCAATAATTTAGTATTGACTGACGAAGTGCGAAATAAACCGTCTTTAGAAGGTCTCCGTTAGTAGCTTCTCTCAGTAGCTTCATATTATACGAACCCTAGTCGTAGAAAGATAAATGTGCTTTTTGAAATTTAAGTTCTCGTCTAACACTACACCCAAATACTTGAGGGAGTCTGATTTTTGGATGTTTTTACATTTGCAATTCTGGTCTATTGAAAAACAGCTCTCTGTGTGAATTTTTAGGCTAGTCATAAAGGATGGGGGACTAAGATAATGCGGTTTTATGAAAGCAGAGAAATTGTGTTTTGTCTGCATTTAATGTGAAAAGATTTTGGTTTAACCAAGCTGATATATGTCTAAGTCCTGATATTGCTGTACATGCCAAAACCTAATATTGCCGGACATTTTGCCATGAATGTCCGTTGAAAACAATAGCAGTGTCATTCGCATAGCACAAAAATCACTATTCGGAAATTTCAGGGACATTATGTCATTTAAATATGCCAGAAAAAGAGTGGGGCCCAATATGCTTCCCTGTGAGACCCCAAATGAGATATTTTTTCGCTACTAAACGAATTATATAACTTTGTGTGTTACATTGTTCCCAGTCGCTAGTGCTGTGACACTTATCTTCTGCCGTTACAATCATGGCTACCATAATTCAAATTCACGGAAATTCGTTTCGATTACATTAACAATTTTACTACTAAATCTGGGTGCAGTGCCCGCGCCAAGACAAGCCAAAGGGCACTACCTCCCTTTTCAACCGACGAAAAAAACGGAGGAGGTTCTCAAGTCGAAGGGCTATGCTATGCTATGCTATGCTACTTACTAACTGTAAAGTTCGCATTGCCAATGATTGATAAGCAATACGAGTCATAAAACACTGATTTTATTGTACGGCCATTCAACTCGCAATGTCGCGATAATAGGTTACTTTCGCATTCTATTTTGTCAGCTCCCATTTTATTCAGCATGCCGTTTTAAAATGTATGGAGAATCGAGCTTCCTCGCGAATCTTAATGTCTTGATTTGTAGGAATCTACGAAACTAAATCAGCGTTGACAAGCCGCAGCTAATGTGACTCAGAATTTTTTTCAAAAGTTTCAAAACTTTTAAGAGATGTAAAATAGTCTTCAAAAATGCAAGCCGATAGGAATAATGGGAACCGATCTCTATGGAAACTGCCTAGGAATCGCACTCATGATACAAACCGATGCCTATATTAGCATGGACACTGATTGGAATCACTCGGTCGGGGAAAGCATATCGGAGCCGGCCGCGGTCCATTAGCGATGCGACGGGTTACATCGCTCAATAGATTACGTTATAGGCTCTCTTGTTAGCGGAGAATTCATTAACAATAACTAGTTTTTTATTAGATTGTGTGAAATAACTACATTTAGATGTAAGGACTGTCATAGGGTCTGGTTACATGTCTGCGGTGCGGCGCCGCAACGCAAAATTTCGCGGCGCGGCGCCGCGAAAACTCGCGTTGCTGCGCCGCAGATACAGAAACTCGCGTTGCGGCGCTACAGAAATTCGCGCCGCGCAAAGTTCACGTTTATTTTAGAATGACAATATCAAGTTTTGAAGGACTACTAAGCAAAATATCACCTCGGATTAAAAAGCTACATACGTGTGATATGGGTCCATATATCTGTTTGAAGACATCGTTGTATTATCACGACTCAGCACCTTAGGAAAACACGATGCAACGTGGCGCCGTAGAAACTCACGGCGCGGCGTGAATTTCTGCGGCGCCGCAACGCGAGTTTAGCCTCAACGCAGACATATGGCCAGGCCCATACGGCTACTAAATCGGTAATCACAATTTGCATGTTTTATAGGTATAAGCTTAGTTGCTGGCTCTGCCTGCGACGTTAGCGATTCTACGTATAAATCCCGCTAAGGGCAAACACATTTGTTTGATGACTTCATGAGGCTTATAATTATGTTTTCTATTTATTTATCTACATATTTATATTTGTATGCCATTTAATACCCAAATTTAATTAGGTCTTAGTTTATTACGTTTTGAGATTAAGTTTTATATTTTGTAAAATTATTCCCTAAATCTGCATTTTTTAAGATACAGTGAACTAGGATTTCTGATATACCTATTAGTTACATCCTCCTACCTACGGTATTCTATAAAACCATACAATTTACTAGAAAACTACGACTAAACATTACATTTACAATTTGTAACCTAATGGGGCACCTGAAGTTTAAACAAGGCAAACATAACATATGAAATGGAATTTATTGAATTTACCATAAACGTAAGTAAATTCGTCCAATAAATTCATGACAGGCAGCTGAAACTCTATCGGCGTAGTTAGGATGCAATTGATGGTAACGAGATGACATCTGCGAATTTATTGCATTCAATTTTGTAACTACGAATACACCTTGCAAACCATAAAAGGACTATGTTATTTTATCATGTACAGTGCAATTATTTAGATTAAAAAGTTGGCTTAGTGCAGAGCGCGATGCCATTAAAAAGAATGAAAAAGTTATGTTGGCAGCGCGTGATGTCGCTAGAATATTGCTCGGTGTCTATGGTGAGTATGGTGCACCTGGCATAACGGTCGCGTGTCATCTGCTCGTCTTCCATACGCCACGCTCGGCTGTCTGGCACGCGCCCTTGCATAAAAAAAGTAAGTTTTAAATTCGAATTCATGCAATTCGTATTTTTAATTAGTTTCGGTCGTTTATGGTTCTATGATGAGTTTGTAAAAGTGCAAACTTAAAAAATGCAATTAAGAACTATTGAACTATTTTGGTTTTAATAAATAATAGCAGGCGTCTGTTCAATTGGAATATTACAGGCTAGATAGCATGTTTTGTTTAATAAAAGTCTTTCGACATCCAATAAAAACTATTTTATTTCATTTCGTGATCAAACTGATCAATTATCAACCATCAAAGCTGAAATGGGACGTAGGTACCTACCTACTCGTAGGTATGTGCAGAGAAAAGAATTTGTGATACCAACCAACACCATACCAACACAATGACAGTGTTTGATTTGCACTAAATGATTAAAACAGAAATTTTCCTGAGTATAATGGTAAGTAATTAACTTAAAATTAATTTCCAAATTATTCGCAACAAACACATTTGTCACTTAACCTATAGTCAAGAGATCCAAGACATACCAAGGTGACAATTATTGATGTATCCTATCCATGTGTGTGCGCAATAGAAAACCGTTACAGTTATCGATCGCTTCGCAGTGTCATCGGTTGTGATTTGATCGCTATGGTTACTGCCAGGTGTTGGCTGCGAACGGGGGTCGAGGGCCGGTCCCGAAGCCGCCGATTAGTGCTTATACAGGATGTACAGGCACATTTTGCATAAATAAATTGGTTTTTACATACTTGAATAATTGACATGGACACAATTTGTTTAAAGATCATAACTTATTGTCCCTCTGTCCAGTCGTATCGAATCCCGTGAATTAATTGAACTACAAGAAGTGGACGAAAGGGTGGTGTGTATACAATAAATTTTACGTGAATTAGGATTAGAAAATATGTAGTAGGTATAGGTACAGAAGAAGAATTCAATTCAATACAATTTGTAACAATTAAGTTAATACTTAAATTAAAATTACTAAACATATGTAAGCTAATGAAAAATTGTTTCTATTTGTCTAAAGCTCGCGTCATTTATTAATCATTTACTCAAACTCAAGGTTCTTAGTAACCGTGGCTAATTAGTTCACATTTGATTAAACATGGCCATTCGTTGTATCTACCTGTATTGTCCCATTGTTAAAATTACTAACCAGTGACGTTCGGCATACTGAGTCACCACTAAAATCAAACATGGCATAATAGGTAATAAGTTAATTATCCGCTTAAACATTGTTAATATTATTTAAGAAACATTAATCATTGCTGACAGGTGACTGCCCAATGTTGGCGCACTGGATCGATCAAATCAAGGCGGTCGCAAAATTTAGATCTAAGTAGGCTATACTAATATACCTAGGTTAAGATATATTAACAATATATAGATGTAAAAACAAAAAATGTCCGACATAAAGTTCTTATTATTATTATTTATTAATGTCCTTGATAAGCAAAAAAATACTTTCACTGCTTCATTCGCTGATAAATTGGAATAACAAGTGAAAATAAAAGATTTTTCAAAAACCCAACTGTTTTTTTTTCAAATACGGCATATGTCACCCACGATTATGAGGAATTCAACACCTCATATGTCAAAATCCATCAAAAATCAAGCCGTTGGGAATGTAGCCCGTGAAATATAATTTCTTGTCCACATACATGCACAAATACACTCGAAAAATATAACCCTCCTTCAGAGGCAGCCGGGTTATTCCTATAAACTCCGAAGAGCAAGATATGTTTAATGTTTCAGATTTTTAGAACAACCTGTATAAGTGTCTAAGTGGGCTCGCTCCCCATCGCTTGCGCATTCCCAAACACCCTTACCGGTCCTCTAACATCTGCCCATAATCGTAATTCGACTGTTTCTTTTCCATATTCCACAGAGACGGGACTTCCGCACCCATTCACAATGTAGTGAAAGTTTAAACTTAATATTACACAACGAAAGGTGTTAATCTAATAATGCGTAACACACGAAAATCCATTATGCAGATATTTTATGTAATCTAAATAAACATTATGAACACGCTAATGCACGACGCTGGGAGAAAACAAACGACAAATATGGGAGTCTCAATTTTATGTGCAGTAAGGGAAATGTAGGTATCTTTTTATGCCTTACTGTCATAGTAAAAGAGCGAAAAAGGTACGTGAATACATTATACTGTACGTTCCAAATATATGAATAAGCCGGAATTATAATAACTCGATATTCGAATTTTAAAATGTGCTGTTATGTAAAACGCCAAAACAAGAAAATATCGGTGTGTTTACGTAATAAAGAGTGAAAAAACTAATCGTGCAAGTTGTAGTTGTTTACCTCGTTTTAACGAGACAATTTGGATCAATATTGCGAGATAAAACGAGTATTAATATTTTGAACCGATATTTACGTCAATTTTACCATTGAAAGCAATTAATGAAATGGAGTAACGGTGGGCCGGTCGCTTCAAGGCAAGGCCCGTTCAGTTCATAGGGCACGCGTCGGTGGCATATGGCAGATAACACTTGCGGTGTTTGCCTTTTAAAAAAGTTCAACGGGCTGGGTGGAAACACGCGCCAGCGGTTAACTTTTTTTTAAACACGTGGCTTAGGTATTCATCCATGACGTTCGCTCTAATTCGCTGCAGCAACAGCGCTTAGAATGCGACGCAGTACTTGTTCCGTGTAAATATTTATTAGAGATGCAAAAATCCAAGGACCGTAATTAATATTAATTATTTAACTTGCATTTACTAATGAACCTAAGTATCGGATAGGGGTATTGATTAGGACGATTTAAGGATGAACGTTAAGTAATCCTGATCATCCTGAATGACATTTAAAGCTTCAGGATTAACGCAGCACTCAGTGTATTTATCTACTTTGACTTCTACTGGACCATCGTGAGCTCTGTCTGCCATGGCATCCGTTCAATCTAGTTGATCGGGTAAACGTCGGCCTTGGCTTGTTATTGGCAATGAATTGATAGCTGACATTTAGATTAACCGCCAAGCAGCTGCGAGCTGCAATTAAACGGCAACAATTACTTAGCTTCTTCGGGCAGATGTCTGCCTGTGTATGACCGGCTTTACTGCCGTTTGACATTTTCGTTTTTTTATCTATGGTCTAAGGGTTTATGTGCACGTGAGTAGGTACATTTTCTATTAATGTTTTCAACTGCCACGCGACTGCGCAGGGTGTCAAGCGTAATGTTTTATGACCTGCTCACAATTATAGCCGTGACATGACCGGTAATGAGACTTTATTATATCCTTTTCGTGATAGAAATGTGCGTTCTGCCAATATTTCGTCAAACGACATAATAATTGTATACTTGGTATTGTATAGGCCAAGACCGAGTTAATATGCACATAATTTATAATTTAATTCATAATTTTCATAAAGGGGCGAACGATGTTTTTATAAACATTCAGATTGCGCAATGCAAATATCCAAAGTGTATAAACTCTACATATATACATTAAATTATGTATGTATACATGAGGAAATCGACCTGTAAACATAACTTGACTCATGTATGTATTTGTATGTGGACATTCAGCGGGAATATCATTGTAATAATTAACGAATGATTTGTTTACTAAGCGATAGAAAATCAAGGGTTTATGGCATACTTATTACTCGTCAATAAATTATCCTCAATCACATTTTATCCTTTTGTTTACAACAATACTAATAATAACATGTAATCATTTTTACGTCACCCTAATAGGACGTAAGTGGGATTTTATGTCCGCTACGCGAAGAGAAAATCTCACTTCCTGGCCAAGGCAAGACGTGAAACTTTAGACACACCACGGGCGGTAATTCGTAAAGCCCCAGATCGCATATTTATGGCCCTCACCTTCGGTTCGCGCCACAAACACCTGCGATCTGGGGCATTCACGAATTCACCGCCCTAGGCATGTAATGTACTATACTTACTTAGGTACTTATCATTTTATCATTATTACTCTCCCAAATAGGGGGAGTCAGCACTGCAATAATTACAATTTATTAAAAGTTTAAAAGGCTCTGTGAGCTAAAGAACTCGCGAGTGTCATTTAATTTTCATAAATTAAATCGACAAATGCTTATATCCATATAATTATTGAACCTGCTTTACAAAACTTTACGAGAATCGGTTGTAAAATGCGACATGTAGAGGAGATCAGCCGGACAGCCAGACATACGAAAGAATTTTAGCCCATGCTGAAACGAAGAACTTCATTCGCTTCGCTCGCTCGTTCCATAAGCACCCACTCGTAAAAATACAAAATTCAATACAATAGTACGCTACTCACATAGGACGGTAACACAAATAATGTCTCAGATCGCAGGTATTTGACGCGCGAACCGAAGGCAAGAGCGATAAATATATGACACGGCAGCGGCAAACACAGCATCCTAGCTGCCCACTTGTTAGTTCAAATGTGCTTGAAAGGTCCGAACACAGAACACAGGAAGAAACACAGAAACAGAAGCTCGCCAATATCTAATGTTTATTCTGCAAGGGCTCTTGTTCAAGTTTTCACATGAACAGTCAGCAGCAGAAGTTGCTAACCGGGCCGGGTGTTCAAAATGACCTGCACACGACTTTATTCTTAAGAAATTAAGAGCGTGTGTAGGTTATTTTGAACACCCGGCCCGCTTAGCTACTTCTGCTGCTGACTGTCAAAGTCAAAGTGATTTATACACTGAACAATATAGTAGGTAGGTATACTTATTATAAATATTATAATATTACATAATATACCTTGGCACACGTGTACCGGGAGATGAATAGTGTCTGCCGGTTCCTATAATACAAAGATGTATCCTATAATTAGATTTTTTAACAGCCGATATTTGACAGCCGTCATTCCGGTACAATAAACGTCAATGATGACATATATGATGACATAAATTGTACTGTCAAATATTGGTTGGATGTACATGTACCCAAGGGCATTTTCACTATAGAGTCTCCAGACTAAAGACACTCACAGACTGGCGCAGGCCGCGCAAGTCTGTGAGAGGTTTAATACACATAAAATAACTAGGTACAGGAGCTCTAAAGAGTCTCTAATGTCAGACTAATATGACCATAAACAATTATGACTCCATGAAGTCACACGTAGTCATGGTGGAATGCTCTTTGTCCCCGCTCAGGCGGATAACCGTGGTTAATCACAGGGCAGGAATGCACACGTGCGAATGACATTTATATTATAATGCTCTGGTGCAGAAATGCCGAGGTTTCCCTAGATGCAACCCAGCGCACGCAGCTGTTCAAACGAATTCCTTTAGATATTGCAGAGATCCACGAAAACAGCCTCTTTAACAATACGCTGATGGTCACAGACCAATAAATACCTCAATAAAAATTGTTTGTCACAAAAAAACATTAGACACATGCTCAAAAGAGAAGGTATAATATATAGCTTATTCTTATTAGAATGAATAATCTTAATGTGGCATCTGCCTTTGTTATACAAAAATGCCACTATTACCTATAACGGCTCCACAAGTTTTCTCAAAACAGACAGTATGTAGAGCGTCCAAGAAAGTATACTCGAACGGTTCTCAATTGTTGCAAACAACCACATTTTTCAAAGTAACAATCCAATCACACTTATCGCCAGTTTATCACCAATTAGTCCACTAGGCCTGGAAACTAACGAGTCTACTTAATACATAATAGGCCACAAAAACGATAATTACTGAAACAAAACACTGCGACCGGATTCCGATCCGCCATTAACACCGATAGTTTTTGTTGTATTGAAAGACTCGTGCTGTTTCTCATGCACTAGTTAGGCATATCGTTCTTTGGGTGACATGACATCCATTCCAATCCATCAATAGTTAACACACATCATGACCTCATGACGTTAATAGGGGTACAACTATGTATATAATTCCGAAGAGTTCCGAAAGTTTTTTTCCGAATTTCATAATTCTCCAGACTAATGTTCCGTTGCAGGATTTTTTTTCAAGATGTATATAATATAACACTAACCTAACCTTATAAGTACATTATTTTGAAATTCTGGAACAATATGATGTAAATAAATGACTTCGGGATTTTTTGTGTTCATCGTTATTTAGACGATGCATGCTTCGGTTCTATTTAGACATAGTTCGTTCATAATGACCACACAGAAGCAGAATGTTTTAAAGTTTTAATCAAAATAGAATTATAAGTAATGTAACGATTTTATCAGAAATAAGATAACAAAAGATCACGTCGAGGATACGTACAATAATTTACAAACATACGAAGACTTATTTGTAGTATAGTTTGAGAAATATGATTTGGCCGTCTGTTTTCTCCACTGCAATCTTTTGTCAATATCTAACATAGGAGATTTGTAAAATTGCACCCGTTCTTCTTTATATGTATTAGTAGCCATTTTTGTTCCGGGGTGCCAAAGTGACGTATTAAGTCGATAAATGATTACGCCATTCTAGGCTATAATCTCCTAGTAATTAACAGTAAAATCGCATGTAAAAAAACCGGCCAAGTGCGTGTCGGACCACGCAAAACGAAGGGTTCCGTGCCTATTAAAAAGGTCGTATCGTCACATAAATTTTACGGCACTTAAGTACGTCCTTTTCTTTGAGGAAGGCAGTTTTTCAGCAATATCTCGAAAACCTCTGAACCGATCTTGTTCAAAACAATTTTCGGTGAATGAAATTAATAAGCCCTATGTCCATGAATTTTTCCATATTTTTAAAATACACCGTTCAAAAATTAGAGGGGGGGGGACAGAATTTTAGTGACTTTCGGGGCGATTATCTCCGACCCTATTCACTTAATAAAAAAAAATGCTAAGAAACCTTGTATTTATTTTGAATGACCTATCGATTGATGTGCCACACAGGGGGTCACAATGAAAAAAAAAATTTTGACTCTTAGTTTTATGTATGGAGTGCACCCCCAAAAAAATTTTTTTTTGTCATTTTAATTACAAAAGTATGTAGCGGCTAACAAAATACACCTATCCTCAAAATTTTATCCAAATACACCTTATAGTTTTCGAGTAAAATGCCTGTGACATACGGACAGACGGACAGACGGACAGACGGACAGACGGACAGACGGACAGACGGACATGACGAAACTATAAGGGTTCCGTTTTTGCCATTTTGGCTACGGAACCCTAAAAATGGACTTCAGTCACTCCGGCTCCTTTTGGATACCTACCCATTGACCGGTAAGTGTTTATGCGGAACAAAAGATCTCTAATTAGATAACAGACGCCCAATTTATATTTCCCAAACTATACATGTAATTGTTAATTTAAGTGCGTTTAGTTGACAATCCAGGCGTGGCTTTCAAAATAATAAGCTCAAGAGCGTCTGATTAATTCTTTGTTCTAGAAATCTAGATGGTTCTAGAGTTTGAATAAGTCAATAAAATAGGCAAGTCTGCATCGATAGGTTTTTTTTGTTGTTGATAGGCGTTTGGTGAAGAATTTGATTAGATCGGTTTGAGCCCGAGTAATCTGAGGTAGGTATATACCAATTCCAATTCGAGCCAATTGCGAAACATTGAAACCAAATTGAAATAGGAAAAGATGTCTCAAATAGACACCGGCCAACTAGGTACTAGGTAAGGTAACGTACAATTTGTGGAACGCACTTCCTTCGCGGCCGGAAAAGCCGTTGTTTCTAGCCGACAGCTTTAGAAAGTGAAAACTGACGTTATCGGACCGATAGTGCCCGATGCCGACTTAATCTATTTGATTGGACGTGTTTCTGGTGGATGCGATATAGATTCGGTTGGAAAGCTGGCAAAATGCATTCCTAAGTAAAATAACTACCTAGAACGTCAGTGGAGATGAAAATGGACGACAACTGTGTCATGCAAAATGTGACACTTCTAAACAAAACTTGTAGGTTTATGACTGCACATGAGATTTCCATGTTTATGTGTTATGTGCATGAGCTTTAAGAACGCGCAAAGATCTACCTATCATTCCAAAATATCTATTTTGTAATTTTGACATCATTAACAGCAACATATATATAATTACAGCCAAATTGACTTGTTGAATAACTGATTTGCTAATGAGAAGACATAGATTGATATTAGATAATCAATCTGTTCAGTCAAATTAATCATATTGTCGGCCAACATTTTACATAATCTACTTTCTACTACATAAGCATTTACTCATCATGAGCCCGATTTATGATTATAAAAAATATATATACAAGGTGAGCAATCCAAATGGGTCAGTATGGCGGTTTTGGAAACCATAACAGATAGCGAAATCTTGGCTTAGGAACCATGACGTTGATTTTAGTAAAAAGAAAAACTGCATTCATATACTTACAAAAATACGTGTACTCGGCCCAGGAATCGAACCTGGACTTTTTGAAAAATTAAATTTCGTTATTTAAAAACAATGCATTTTATTAGTTTAAGATATCATGTTTCTTAGTAACATTTACTATTTAAGAGCTACATAACCGATATTCAAAGGAAAATAACGAAATTTAATTTTTCAAAAAGTCCAGGTACGATTCCTGGGCCGAGTACCTACACGTATTTTTGTAAGTATATGAATGCAGTTTTTCTTTTTACTAAAATCAACGTCATGGTTCCTAAGCCAAGATTTCGCTATCTGTTATGGTTTCCAAAACCGCCATACTGACCCATTTGGATTGCTCACCCTGTATATCAGTTAAGTTACATTGAAAACAGTGCTGGCACCTCTTTTTAATTAAGTATACTAGATACTTGTGTTAAGAGCGCTCTACCACATGTAGTTTCTTACAATTTATTTTGGTTGTTTAAAATCATAATGTATCAACATCAACATGAATCATGTATCAAGTACAATGACAATAATAACAGCGAAGGTATAATTTTAAATATTAACAAAAACAAAAGAAAAAAACCGGCCAAGTGCGTGTCGGACCACGCAAAACGAAGGGTTCCGTGCCTATTAAAAAGGTCGTATTGTCATAGAAATCTTACGGCACTTACGTCCTTTTCTTTGAGGAAGGCAGTTTTTCAGCAATATCTCGGAAACCTTTCATCCGATCTTGTTCAAAACAATTTTCGGTGAATGAACTTAATAAGCGCTGTGTCCATGAATTTTTTCATATTTTTAAAATACACCGTTCAAAAATTAGAGGGGGGGGGGACAGAATTTTAGTGACTTTCGGGGCGATTATCTCTGACTGTATTCACTTAATCAAAAAAATTCCCGAGAAACCTTAAATTTATTTTGAAAGGCCTATCGATTCATGTGCCACACGTGGGCTCACGATGAAAAAAAAAATTTTGATTTTTAGTTTTATGTATGGAGTACACCCCTAAAAAATTTTTTTTTAGTAATTTTAATTACAAAACTTTGTAGCGGCTAACAAAATACACCTATCCTCAAAATTTTATTCAAATACACCTTATAGTTTTCGAGTAAAATGCCTGTGACATACGGACAGACGGACAGACGGACAGACGGACAGACGGACATGACGAAACTATAAGGGTTCCGTTTTTGCCATTTTGGCTACGGAACCCTAAAAAGGAGCAAAAAACGTCACGCACGTTTTTTGCGCCTGATGCTTAGAGCATAGCAATTTTACGGAATCCTCACCACGCGAGTTGAACTCGAACTTGTCTGGTTTTTTTAAATAACTACTGACTTATAATTTATTTAGTAGAATGTTATGTGTATTACTGAATTTTTATAATCATTACTAATATTAACTTAAGTACTTACTAACAACAATGAGCCAAGTTGGGCCATGAGCCCATGAGTAAACGAATTTATTTATTATTATCTCTTAAAAGATTTCTAAAGCTTGTACTACATGTCCATATGTAACATTAAATTATTCGCGGTCTAAATATCCCACAGATCCAACATCAATTCATAACTGTAATTTCCTACATCCAGCAAATGTTAAATTTGAAATTTAATAAGTAGGTAACACCTTTGATAGCTATAGCCCACCATCTGTGCATATATAAATTTCACATACTCGAATACTCGAGAAAAGGTATTATTCGATTTATAATACATACTTTCGTTTTCTTTGTTACGACTGACGGTATTTTATCTTAGCGATAATCTTTGAGATATTATGTTCTCAGATGAGATTGTGATATTTTAATCAGCCTGTTGTTCAAGGCTAGTATCTCAAGCATTAATTTGATATAGAGGTATATTTTTGGGAGACAAAATAAAACAATTTATGCGTAACTGACAGGTTAAGTTAAAAATTTAATAAAAAGTTGACTGATTCACAATAGAGACAATCATAAGTCAAAACTCACGTCACTCTCCGGGAATAGCCGTTTTCGACAAACGCCGTGCCGATAAGCTAAGTGATTCTGCCTCCCTCGAGTTTGGACTTGTAATTTTTATGGATGGTGAAGACACTACCATTAGTAATTAATATGCAAAATTTGAGCACCCTAAACTTTATGTATAAGTTTTCCAAGCCAGCCAACACTATGTAGGGCCAACACCATCTATAAAAATTACAAGCCCAAACTCGAGGGGGGCAGAATCACTTATAGCACGGCCTTTCGATAAATATCTAACTTTGTAAAGTTTACTGAGGTTTTGGCTGAGGTGAGTAGGTGACATACCACCAATACCATCATTTTGACGTATGTAATTGCATCGTAAAATAATGTATTGTTTGAGTAGGCCGAGTTAAAAACGGCAAAAAAGGACACAAATTAGTTTTTTTTTCTATCGATGAAATTTTAAGTAATCATGTTTCTAACTATTAAATCAGAAAATCATATATATCTGAAAATCAGTCCTTATTATTTCCTAATCTGTTCAAAACGGCGTTTCAAATAACGCGATATTTTCCAATCCACGCCCACATACCTACTCGTAAATACTTGAAAAACATAATCGTCCTTTCTGCGGCAAACGTTTAAAAAACAAAAGAGACGCGTCCTACTCGTATTATTGCCACCGCAGTAAGATAGAAAACGCCGCACCTTGCCCATAAACATGCGCATACGACAAACGACTGCACAATTTATTGTAAACTGCTACTTTACACCTCCACTTCAAAACGTCTTAACAGCCTCGATTTTCCCGCGACGGTATCTTTTTACAAGCTTTATATTAACTTGACCTGTTTGTATGTAGTACAGTCAGCAGCAGAAGTAGCTAAGCGGGCCGGGTGTTCAAAATAACCTTCACACGCTCTTAATTTCTTAAGAATAAAGTCGTGTGCAGGTCATTTTGAACACCCGGCCCGCTTAGATACTGCTGCTGCTGACTGTACCTACGTATAAGAAGTAAGTTGTCCGTCAAAATTTGCAATCCATTTTTCAGTCACTTGCCCGATTGAGCTGAAATTTTGGGTTTAAGAATAGTTTGAATGACAATTCAATATTATGGTACCATATCGAGCTGATCTGATGATGGATACAGAAGGTGGCCATGGAAATTCAGTACATAACCGACGTAACCCCGTTGAGTTTGGGCTCGTTAGAATCGTCTCAATGAGTAGTTGATGACGGTATACAAAAAAGTACAGTTGGCAATAAAAGCTTCTACCAAAAATGAAATTTTTGACAGAAACTCATTATACGTAGCCGGGTATGGTTCACAATCCTTACCTACCACTCGCTTGAGATTAACCAGCGTAAGTCCGTTATTAGATTACGCGTATTCTAGGATCTCGGTGTCAAATTATACTGGATTTGAGTACAGTGAGTCAAAATACCTTGTAAATCGCATATCAGATGCGTCATAACTCTAACCAATTGAATACCGATTACGGGTTAGCATTGTACGCGTTAACTGGTGCTCTGTCGGCCACAATTACACTGCGAATGCAACAACTAGACTGCGGAGATCACCTGCTGAACGGATATCGATTATATGGAGCACGCGAGAGTTTTATGGCTGAAGCTGGACTGTGTAGTAACATAACAGCGTAACTGGTGATGTGAACCGTGTACTACTTAAACGATCACCAAAGCTAGCTGTAAAATAATATTTAATGCAGTTGCAGTTTCTTTAGTCTTTATGACTTTTGACTGACTTTGACATTGGGGTTGGTGAGAAAGATACAAAACACATTTTAGTTAACTGGAGTTTGTTAGGTTTTATGAATAATGGGGTAAGTTTTTATTTCAATCAGGCTATATGGGGCTTGGTAGTCTATGTCTATACACTAAAGAGCCAAAAACAGATACATTTTGCATTGCATTTCCATATGAAGTGTACCCATTTAAATAAATATTCTTTGGGTGTAGATAGTTTGTTGTGTACCTCATCGAGGAATGTTAAGGAATTCGTAAGTACCTATATGAGATAATTGTATTAGTTCTTTATCCGACATATTGATAAAGATTATGCTATACCTACTCGTAGAAATTGAAGAAGGACATAGGTACTTCCTTCCATTCATGCTTGTAAGTGGGTAAATAAAAAAAGTTACGTATGAATAGATTTTTACTTTGATTAGGATCACGGCTGCTTTACTGGCGCTTCGTGAAGCCCAATGGCCGATGATATCTGTACAGATACCCATCATATCGCTTCATAAAGCAGTTTAATTAGGTTTATGCATTGCTTTATAATTGTATTCTTTGCTACCGGATTTTACTAACAGCTATACTGTATCAAGTCGCACGCCTCTTCCGTATATGCGACTTATTATTGATTAAATTGAATTATCCACGGAAGGAATCACCAATCGCCGTAACATATTAGAAAAAAAAAACTTAGGTAACAAGAAGGCAGTCTGAAAAAGAAAATCGAATACAATCTCGTTAAATTGAAACCGTTGATTCGAATGTATAGTAATTAGCTTTTTGCTCATTGCGGAATAGTGCTAAATGGTCTGACCAGGCGAGCATGCGCCACAGGGTTTCCAGTTTCCAGTCTAGATTCTGAACATAAGTAACATTATTGGCATTTTTCACAGATGCCTAACTAACTAATCAACCGTTGCGTAGACTTAGCTACCCAGAAAAGGATGGATGTTAGACAGACTGTGGTCCGTGTACGCAAATTCAAACCATTCCAAACCGAGTTGACAGGCGGCCATTATAGAATCCCGATGACTCAGTTTAAATTCCGAACACGTCGAGTACGACTGGCATGCTTGACCGCATCGCCTTGTTACGTTTGAAAACAACGAGGAAGTCAAACTTTTTTAAACGTAATGACTGGCTGGATGGATGCTCTATGGTTTGTAAAGCCTACCGACATGATAGGTGTTATTACGCGTAACCCGCGTCTCTGGTTCTTGTTAGTGCTGCCTTACGAAGATGTACGTGTTTATCATATCTTTTCAGTGGCGCTACGCGTGTTAGAAAGAGACTTATGCTGTTATATCTATGGTTCTTTAGCATGCTAGGAACTCTGAAGTAATTATGTTAAAAGCTATGCGGGCATCGGTGTGCAATAACGAGTACAGGTTGCGTTAATTTACTCTGGTCACAAAAAAGCGAATTCCATACATCCTGACATATTTAAGGTTGACAAAAATGTATATACATTTAGCAGATGAATGAACTATGCAGCTAAAGTAACGTGAGATCACCAATCACCTGAATGATTTTAAAATTCTAACAACCGTCATCAGCCACCAGATTCTTGTAATCAAATTACTCTTCTAAATTATTCAATTAACAACGCCGTTTCCTTAGAATAATTTATAATTAAGAAGTTGAAACACCACGAGTCAGCACGGCATCTTGAAATAATTTAAATTAATTGCATAACTACTTATAAATTCTCGCATGTTTTGGATCTCGTGACTTGCGCAATTTTGTATAATGGATGCATTGGATGAAATCAAATTTTTGACTAACTCCACCGGTTGGTTACGTAACCTGGATAGACGGTAGGTACAGTTATGTTCGTGCATGTTATTGGTGGCATGTCTTGTCTATGGTTTATGGTCGAGTAGGCTTGTTGTAATGAGGTGAAACGTGCGACTAGAGCTGTCACGAGAACTGGCAACTACACTAGCCAGTGCCAATACATACAATAATGACCTCCAACATTTATTCGCTTTTGATCCTGGTTGCCCTTAAATTCAGTCATAATTTTCATGACGTTATGCTTAATCGCATTTTGGTATTAAAAACTTCTGCTGTGAAATATTTTAATGTGCTACTGATTTATACCTATCACATGAAAATTGCCTTTCTTTCTCTCAAAAAGCTTAACGTACGAAAGATACCAAGCAATTTGTCGGTTAAGTATTATCATATGACATAATAATGTTGTCAAATTAATGACGACGACGTACCGTAAACATAAAAAGCCTTTTCACACGGTCAACGTCTTGTCGCCCCTAAGAAAGGAAGCACCAGCAAATCAATATAGAATTAGCTTCCTGCGCGATTGACACCTCCGGCAATAGACGTCATTATTTACGTATTAAACACAGCCGATATTACCCGTTACTGTCATTTGACAAGTGTAAAACGGGTCGAAGTCGTTTCGATGTGTTTTTCTAACTGAACACGTTAATGTTGGGCGGCCTTTAATGATATGGTTCGTATAGAGTCAAGTGTTGAGGGTATTGTAAACTGAATTAAGCACTCGAATGCTCTAGGTATATTATACCTAGCCCCTTTTAAAAGAAAATGTGGTTCTAAAGCCTATGCTATGATGCCTCGGTCGCGCTGTAGGACCACAAAAAAACTATTCATGAAAAGAAAAAGATATCTAAGAGGTGACGAAAACTGTGCGCATTTTAAAGATACACCGACAAGTAAGTAATATGAATAATAAATTACTTTAAAACGGAAACGTAGAATGCTAATTGTATCCAAACGGGCGTGTCTCATACAAGTGATACAAAGCCATACAACAGAGATGCACAAGTCGGTAAAGTACGTACGTACTACGTAGGTACTCTGTAATGGCGTCATACTGGCGATTCAAGGAAAAATCCAGTCGATAATTAATTAACATAATACTAATTGTTACAATACAAACTAAGTCGCTAAAGTAGGTAATGTAAAATATAGGGCGCATTTAGCTTTACACCCAACCTAAAACAATGAAGGATTTAATTAATGTTGCACACCAGAATTATTTTTGTATTTGAAAACTTGATAACTAATAAAATAAAAGAAAATTGAGAACGTGATAGGATTCATGTAAAATATGTGAAATCGACCATCAAATATGCACTGCTTATGCAGCTGTATAAGAATTGACAGTTGTTTTTAGGGTTCCGTAGCCAAAATGGCAAAAACGGAACCCTTATAGTTTCGTCATGTCCGTCTGTCCGTCTGTCCGTCTGTCCGTATGTCACAGGCATTTTACTCGAAAACTATAAGGTGTATTTGAATAAAATTTTGAGGATAGGTGTATTTTGTTAGCCGCTACATAGTTTTGTAATTAAAATGACAAAAAAAAATTTTTTTAGGGGTGCACTTCATACAAAACTAAAAGTCAAAAAATTTTTTTTCATTGTGACCCCCCGTGTGGCACATCAATCGATAGGCCTTTCAAAATAAATATAAGGTTTCTTAGCATTTTTTTTGATTAAGTGAATAGAGTCGGAGATAATCGCCCCGAAAGTCACTAAAATTCTGTCCCCCCCCCTCTAATTTTTGAACGGTGTATTTTAAAAATATGGAAAAATTCATGGACATAGGGCTTATTAATTTCATTCACCGAAAATTGTTTTGAACAAGATCGGTTCAGAGGTTTTCGAGACATTGCTGAAAAACTGCCTTCCTCAACGAAAAAGACGTAAGTGCCGTAAAATTTCTGTGACGATACGACCTTTTTAATAGGCACGGAACCCTTCGTTTTGCGTGGTCCGACACGCACTTGGCCGGTTTTTTATTCTAAAGTTAGTCATGCATTGGCACTCGAAAAACATCATCTTCAGATCGGATATAATTTTGTATGTTGTTATATTGGTGCAAGATTTTGCAATGTGTGTGTGCTTAACTGGTCACGATAACGTTCAAAGCATCAATCACAGGGTGAGGTAGATGAATACTTTAAATTTAATGTGTAAGCTTATGATTTATTATAATTGCGCTTATATATTTTGAAAATAATCTATTCTTTATCTTCATTTGGTTTAAGTACTTATTTTCCGAGCCGTTATAGTAGTCAGACTCTATAAAAGAGCTCACCTATTTGTAGAAACGTTTTTCAATTTGAGAGGGTCGTATTTTCTGTATGTTTCTAGTAATTAGGTACTCTACGACACATGAACGTCGATAATTGTACGTACACACACAATTCGACCCATCAGCCAATTACGGTAGTAGGTATATTTACTATTCTCTATCAAAATCTAATATATAATTCGACCTATCTATGATTCCTATATCGTGATCCCAAACGGTTTGACTTTTAGCCAGATCGACTCATCTTCTCGAAGGTTTAACTGACACCGTTTGCTACACTCTCTCCTTACTCACAGGTAACACTGAGTCACCAGTGAGGCGGTGACCGCCCATTCATGATTGTAAGAATGTCAGATTTGTTCTGAGAACATTTATCTTATGAGCGACGATCACAACCTACCACTACGACTGAGTCATTTGGAGTTTTATATTTTAATTTGATTCGACCTCTTGGAACCTCTTCGTATCTCGCTCCATTCTTGAGAAGCGGTATAGAAGTCACACTTCTATAGTCCCTAATGTATTAGTCGACATAATAGTAGAGCTACTGAATACAATGGTAGGCTGTCAACCATGAAATAAAGAGATGAGCTTTTGATCAGGTTATTAATCCACAAGTTACCTTTTTGCTGAACAGAATGAACACACAAATATCCACTTTTTTGTATCTAGTGTATTCTATTGTAAATAAACAATATTAACTGATTTGGGTGTGTTATTAAAGAAGTTAAAAAAGCATTTGTGTTTTTGTGAGCTAACCAAACGAGTTGCCCGGAACACGTGAAGTCAACCAGAAAAGTCAACCTTGTACCAACATTACAGGGTTCAATGCCATGGTAAGAATACAATTCATTAAGTAGTCAAACTAGCGCGCGATGAGTTGTGGTTTTGGGAACAAAACTTAATGTGTGTGTAATCATGTTTTGATTACAGCGTCTGGATAAATTTTACAGGTGAAGATTAGGTTTTTTTATGAGACAATCACGCGACGACACATTACGGCGGTATGCTGTAGTATTTAGGGCACAAACAATCATTTGTTTTTTTTTGGACTATAGAACGAAGTCATTGCATACAGTAAGAAAACTAGAGTTATTTGAAGACTCATGTACGTACTTAAGAGTGTTGGACAATTCCATTAAATTGATAATAACTGTTAGGTATACTAAAGGTGTTATTTTCGATAGAGGATATGTAAGTATTTCCAGTTAATTGATAGATATTGAATTGTAAAAGAGAAAATCAATACATCTATTTTATGTAACGTCAGTTATAATGTTAGGTATTTTAAGCACTCTAACTTATTTATCACTTTCTAATACTCAACTGAAATTCCCACGATTATAATTAAATTGCACTCAATCTTGATTAGTAATTGTTCTTAAGTTTATAGTTACATTGTAGTTAACGAATCGAATTTAACAGTTACTATGGCTATATAATTTTTTCATCCTATCTATGTATTGGAAACAGTTGATAAGTGCTAAATGATAACGTCTTGCTTACCTTACGCGCGCTTTCTTGGACCACAGAAGCTACGGTCGTCCAACCTGCAACAATTTAAAGGGATCAATTAGACAATTACTAAAGACAGACAATAACTATGAATTAATTTCGCCTCTTCGATTCTATAAATTACAATCAGAACAGTGATTTTAATTACAAAATCCTAATCGGAATGCATTATGCTGTGGATTTTCAAAGGTACACCAATATCCACACATTCAAATTCCTTCAATTTTCTTAAGTTGCACTTTAATTGTTCGGCTTATAATGCATCTCGCATCGGAATTGCCATGCCCTTCCTATACAAACAATTATAATTTATAATGGCAGAAGTAACTTAGATGGATTGGTAGAGATGTTTTACAAAAAGCGACAGCTACCGTGTACCATAAAAGGGATGCTATTTGTTCCACTGTCCGATGTACCACGGGATGCCAGCCTTTTTACGTTTGATTGTGACAGTAACAATTTTATTACATGCCTGCATGTCTGTGTGTAAAAAAGTCGTCAGGTTGTTTATGGTATAAGATTTCCAAAATGGCTGCGGAAGCTGTCATAACTCAAGCTTGCTCAGTATTTCAGTATAAGTTATAATGTCGTGTAATAGCTATCTTCGGATACTTGAAAGTCAATCATAGTAGTTAAGACGCATTATAAGTGTCATTATAAAATCATGCAATGGATTACGAAAGTACAGTCGTTTCTATATACCCGTTGAACCCATATTTTTTATCTCAATTCAATTACCCTTAGGATAATTGAATTATCAGTATCAAAACACGTGAGTAAAACATGAGTAAAACGTAAAATTACAAGTAATCATCTAGCTGAGTAGAGTAACTTGTATTAACTTTACGTGTCTATGTCATTACTTAATTTTATATGGCATGGTTCATATGTAATTATAGGCTATGTATAGGCTAGGTATTCACAAGGCATTTAACTTCAATTTGTACATTGTTATACATATGGACTTAGTTTACCTCGTCGTCTGTGTCAGTGGAATTGCCTACCGATTAGACGACGGAAGATGACTGTGTTATTCACTTGGCAAACATGTTTATTATAAATGCAAACATGTTGGTTAAATATAACCCGAAGTGCGTAGTTATTTAGACTGTGATACTTCGAGTAAGGAATACTTATTCAGATATTATAACTTAAGTACCTAGCGCGGCAGTACGGTATATACCTAGTAAGAGTACTAACTTACAAGCACATTTTTCTGCGTTAAATAACATTGGTGCTATGGGTCGACCACGTTTTGATTTAAGTAATTGCAATAAGTAGGATCGTAGGTAGGTACATATAGGTACCTACCTACTGTTTTTGGCTGAACACGATTAAATCGGACCATGCATGTTGGTCTATCTTGTTTTCAACTTAGCTTTAACGATAATAAATTGTGGCTTATTGTGACTCTGGTGAAAAGGGGTAGCAGTCCTCTACAATACATGCACTTGAAGTGCCTTTTTCGATATATTCGTACTCGCAGGTTTAGTGGTCGAAATTGGTTCTTTATAGTCTAGTATGTTATGATAAGACAGAAGATCTCGCTCTTTCAGCATCATGTAATAATGTGAACCACGAGTTACCTAGTCGAGCTTTTCTTTTCTCCCACAAAATTCCTAACCTAATTAAAATTCAAACGATTAGGCAACGAGTCTGATGATTATGACAAGTTAATTTGTTCGTCACTCGCCGCCGTGTCGCGCTAATGTGCACTATAAATGCGCGATTGTATGCAGATGCGCAGGATTGGGGCTGGGCTCGGCGCGCGCGCAGTACAGTCCACCACATCAATATTTTAAGGTGCTCAAAAATATCTGAACATGCTCTAACGCCTTAAAATTATCATCATCATTATCAGCCGAAAGACGACCAGTTCTAGACCTCCGCCACCCGCATCCAGCGGACTCCCGCGACGCGACCTTAACAACGCCTTAACAATAGAGTCAAATTAGTGCTTTATGAGCAAAATATTTGCGTTATGAGCAAATTGGTACATTGAAAAAAAAATAGTATGTATGCAATGCAAGTGAATATTTTTGCGACTCTTGCTTCTAAATTATATCGCGTTATTTAGATATTAAAAAATGCTTCGAAGAACTACGTCTATGACGTCGGACGAATTCTTAAACAGGTGAATTATTTTTTGAAATCGGATTTTTAGTTACCTACATAAAAACTTACAACCTCACACAGACTTCCTCTTTATTAGGTAGACAGATTGATTTGTTGACTTGGTTAATCAGCTGATTCAGTAATGCGTTACTGATTAAATGCAACTCCAAGTTAAGGCAAGTGTTTTCCAAATGACACATTCAATTCTATTAAGGTTACTTTTTACACAGGCGTGAAGTAAAAATATGATCCAGGACTGATTTTGATTTACGACGCTTACTGTACAGACGCGAGTCACCCGAGGTATTGACATCTTCGAAGAGTGATTTACTCGTAATATTTGCGCAGCAATCCAGCGATCGCGGGTTTCGCAAGACAAGTGTAGAGCCAATGTTACTTTGATGTATATTATTTAGGTACATTATACGATAAAGGGGTAAAATTGGCGAGTTTGTAGTAGCTTTGTATGCAAGGGCTCTACGGATCTACTGATCCGATTTCTAAAACTATTTCACCAGCATATAGAGTGGACCTTCGGGGTGGACATAATTATTTTAACACGCGGCTCCGCCTGCATTCCTTGTACCCAATACTCGGATGGAGGCGCGGGCAACTCGTATTCACTAAATATACTTATTGGTAATATAAAATGGTAATCTAATCTATAGAATGCTCCACTAAATAACTATAGAACCAAGTGTTTATGTATTTTCCCCCACATTTTGCTAATGGCCATAGTCACGGATATTAGTACCGCAACATTGATATTTTAAGGTTTTTAACTGCTAAGTGTATGAGAAGTGTGATGAAGCAGTTTCTTGAAATCGAAAGGTTCAGTAAGAATTATAAGCGTTATAAGATTATGACAAATTAGGTATGTAGGTTTCTTACAATGAACTTTGAGTTACGTCGGAGAAAATGCTTTGATAGTCGAGTGGTCGGTATTTGAGGTAACTACAAATATGGGGCGAATGGCACTGCATTCTGCGAACTGATTTATGCAGAATATGCAGATATGGACCTGTCGCTTGCAAGAAAGTGTTTTACGTAGTCTATTGTCTATGCACCACTCCATTGATGACGCAAACTAAAAAGCTAAACTGATTTATGGGACTGTAGAGTTTAATAAGGTCTCATCTTCGTGTGATGCGTCGCGGTGTGGTTAAATTCCAGAACAAGCGTTTGAAATCTAGACCAATACCTAGATACAAACCTGTGAAATTTAGTATGTTAGGTTATGTGACACATAACCTAATATAACTTAATATGTGTATATGTATTGGTGCGTGACGGAAAACTTCGTGGGTTAAGCCTCCAGGGTTAACATGGCTTACGTTTACTATAAGGTCTGGAATGCCAAAATAAGGCAAGCCGCCGTTGGGAAGATTTTATGGGCATCTCGTCACTAATTTAGGGAGCGACACCGCTGCTCAAAATACGCTGCCGTAAACGCATCTTAATATATGAAGAAAACGTGACGCATACGCATTAACGCGTATATATACGCAGTGTTACGCACAGGTGTGGTCGCACACTAAATTGCTAATCGTAGATTCGTAGATCAAATGTAAAGTAAAAAGTGTAGTGCATCTAATGGTTCCGGTACAATCGAAATCCGCGGCGATTATTTTATGAGTCACCGCCTTGATTCATTCACCGGCCGCCAGCCGGAACTCGCAGATAAGTGATGTTTTAGTAAGCTATTTAGCGTAAAATATTTTCATTCATTGATTACGATACCTTGTAAATATATTAATTTGCATGAATTTAGGAAATACGCTTGGTTTGTGCTTTGGAACTTATTTCTGATCACGATACCTACTGACCATTAATGTACATGATATTCTACAAAAATAGTGTTGTGTTGAGGAAGTTGTGAGGTAATAAGTTCTGTCAATCGTGTATTCAGATTTTCTGACATGTTTTACATGGATTCATGGTTTGATGTAGTTGGTTTTCAATGAGTAGGTACTTCCGACCAACCTCTCATTGGACCTCGGTCCTTGGTCTATTCTTGCAATTATTCAGTCACAGATCATCCAATGTTTGCTGTGTGTATCATTTGGTTCCGCATTTTGGATTTGGAATCGAGAAACATGAAATTGGAATTGCATTGGTTTTGTAACTTTTATGTTAGGATCGGAACTAACAATTTCATATACTTACTTATCTTTAGTCTTATTGGCTCACGGGAAGTGTAAAAAGCGTCAACACTCAACATCTAAATTCAAGACTCATTTTAAAAGTATTGAGACCACGCGTTCTACTTTTTGATATAAACTGTGAGTCAATAGATAAGGCGGAGCCCCTTATATACCTACGAGTTTATTTATTATCAGTTTCGGAGAGCAGTTGGTGTGGTGTCATCAAGTTATGACCACCCGTGTCATGAGACTGTTTGCCAGTGCAATCGGATCTGGTGCATCCGCTGTATATAGAGTTTCACCTCTTAAGGTGTGGTGTTAACGCAATGAAAGACGATGTTGATAATATGGATTGGGTGTCAGTACTGGATAGTTCAGGGGAAGTCACAGGTTGTCAGCGGTAGAAGCGATGTTTGTCAAGATTAACACGTAAAAGTAAAACTACACAATTTTTCCCAATATCGTATGTTTTCGACACATACAAATTGAGGACATGACGAATACAAAACATAAAGTTACTGGTAAGTGGTTTTTAAAACCTATTTCAGCAGTAAAATGAATAAATGAATAAACAAGTAGGCCGCAACTGGCACTTTTACAAGCCAAGATTCTACCAGCGTCTCTGAAAAAGAAGACCTGCACTGTCAAGAAAAAACTCCAAAACAAACTCAACAGTCAGTCATTTTGTAGTATAAAACTAAATATGTACTGCATCATAATGTACGTAATAATGTAATCAAATCTTGCACCCTCTTCCATTAGTCACTAGTTAGGTAACCAGGTACTAAGTATAGTTAGAACTACTTATACATGAAAACTACTTATAACGAAATAGATACAAGGCGACTTTTTTTTATCTAGAGTTCAAGTAGAAAAGTGCAATTCTTTTACATCTAAATTATTAAAGACTACACATACAGGACTAAAAACGATTAATTACCATGTAACTTAAAATATGTCTAAGGTACTTCTCAAGTCCCTATCTATTGCACTGATCTTTGGTTGGCACGGCTCGAAATACAAGCATCCAAACAAACCGATGTAGTCTATGGTGTGGTGTAATCTGTCACGCAAATATGGCGGGAACACAAGACGTGTTTGTTGAAAGTCGTATTCGTATTATTAGGTCCTCGTGTTATGAAAGTCACATTCGTGAACGCTTGAAGTGGACGAGACATGTATTAACAATGATTGACATTATAATAAGAGTGACTTATCAATTTATTGTAAAATATGGTCAATGTAGGTCTCGTATGCCTCGTAAGTTATGAAATACCTATGTAATGTGAGGAAGTAAACCCATATGAAATATTGTTAGCAAATTCAAATACTAATCACAGTGCATCAAGCAGGTAACATGCGTAGCTACACTTCTCTGGAGTTTTTAAGTAACAAATTGAAATACTATAAACACGATTTAACATTGAAAGAAAAAGACTTCTTAAAATAAACTATAACTACTTACATTCCGCTCTGCTATGCCCGACCCAAATGTCCCCAAAATGCTAGCGGCATTGTCTCGCTGTACAGTAATTAAGACCGGCGGGTCGAGCCATGACCCAGGGCGGGGATCATGCCCCTATGACTTAGGCGCCTGACTTGTGACAAATTTTCCTCGCCTAGGACTAAGTAAACTAATTACAAATGGACACTCCGTCCTTGTAAAGCAAAGGGAACCCTTTCGTAACAGTGGAAACAGGTTTTCCATCCATTTCCATACATCCCGCGTCATTTACAATGCAAATGCATGATTACCATTAGAAAAGATCCGTGGGCCATATTTACTGAGTTCCATGGAAAAAATGCAGTAACATCATATTAAGTCTTACCTGCATACCGCCTTATAATCTCAAGTCTGTAAAAATGTTTTATTCGTTAGTTAGACCTTAAATAAACCCAATTAAAGCTATATTCCTGTGGCTTATGTTTACTATTAACATGTTATATATGTGCCATTCTCAGGGAAAAGAGACTATAGTTATTTTGTCGCTTACGCTGTTATGACCTGGCATTTGAATTAGAGCATCGTTAATAATGACGTAAGTGCCAGCCGCACTAAAGTCCATTTTCCTAACATGGACACACAGTTGAGTAGCATTTTATGCAATCAGAGCGCGTTGGTAGCTGCAGGGGTTCGGAACCATGGGAACGCTGAGATTTTAAACCAGCCTGGGGTGGTATTGCGATGGTTAGGGTGTTATTAACGAGGTGATCTAACGGGATGGACGCTATCAGATAGATTTATGCTAGAATTAAAGATGGTATAGGGGTCGTTCTTCTTTTCGACCGACAATAGCCTGTCCCTCGTCTTATTACGGCATCTCATTTGAGTATTGATGTTTACGGTTTTATAATGTTCGAATGAACGTCCATATTATTTTATTAATTAGTGATGCTTAATATTTCACTTTCTCTAACTAGCATTTTTTTTTAATGTTTTTGTTTTCGTAGAATGCCGTGACAGAGTGGTAAACCAAAATGTTGTCCCCACTGAAAGAGTCCACTTTGTCACATGTTTTTTTTTAGAAACCAACCGTAAATAAATATTTATATTGGCCAGAAAGGAAACTTTAATTAGTTCTAATGAAGAAACCTATGCATTTTTTTTTAAATCGCACTTCAAAACCACAATTTTCGATAGTTCAAAAACCAAAAAAACAGAAAAACCTCGGATCATTGTCGGTAAAAAAGAAGAACGACCCATAGGCACATAGACATACGGTAACAGCACGGCTAGCACAAAACCGTGCGCGAGATAGAAGTATACGTCTTTTTCTAATTAGACCACTTGTTATGCTTTGAACATTTTAACGCTACGCCCTAATAGTCCGTCCGTAGCAGGTTTAAAGCCATATGTATGGAAAAGCGCCCGTAGCGCTCTTACGATGTATGTCGTGATTGGCGATAATGGCGCTGAATGTTAGCTATTTAATACACAAATAACAGCATAGTGGTCGGAGTGATTCAACGAACCAGTATACCATGTCTGTGGCAGTGATCAGTATGACATATCGAAACTTACTTTAAAAAAAACATTCTTCATAACATTCGAGCGCGAACGAGACAACACTTAGAGGATTATATTCGCCTTAACGCGCTTTCTATGCCCTGAGGACCAGGAAATTGAATCTCAAGTCAAGGAAATATAAAATAAACCAGCACATAACAAGGTTTTTCCAATTTATCTTCATCATTAGATGCACTTAAGATAGCTTTAAGCGATTTTAAAGACGCAGATCCTTTTTTCTAACAAAAACTTCATCCTTTCGCCTTTGCGGGGATAATAAACCGATCTAAAGTCATAACATGTGAGATTCCTGTGCGTATTTCACGCGGCTCTCATTAAGCGTGGAGTGTCCAGAATGTGGATGTTCGGTCTTAAATAGTTCCTTAATCAGCTATTATACCATTTAGAGAGATACGCAGTTGTTTAGGGGCATTAGGCGTTTACTCTGTACGTACACAGTATGAGCATTCACAGTAATTTGTCTTGTAGACGAATGGACGCGCTGTGTACGTGTAATACGACTCCAGATAAATTGAGAAAAACTTTTCCCTCTTTCTGACACTGACATTTCACCTGGCCTGTGTGGAAAAGATTTTTTCACTATACTTCACTATATCCATAGGTTAAAAAACCTTTAAGTATACTTTATAACTATGGTTGCAATAAATGACTATGACTATATATTGATCGGATTCAGGATTTTTAAATAATACACTTATATTTAATACACATAACAATAATTAATATAATCCTGACTAAACTTGGTGTCAAAGCCGAATTTGGCTAATTAATTGAACAGTCTACCTATTACCTACTGACACGCAGACAGACAGAAGGAGAGCGGAGGCTTAGTATAGTAACAGGGTTCCGTTTTGTATACCTTGGGAACTGGACCCTAAAAAATATCAATATGAATTCCTCGATTCCAAATATATTTAGACACCAAGTTTGTGATTCTAAGTGATTTAGAAGTCGAGATATTAATGATATAGGTACCTAATATAATTCAAAGATACCGCCATAAAAAAAGATGGCCGACGGAGGAGTTGGTTCCTATCAAAAACTTAAAGCTATGTATCTAACGAGTACCTGAAAAAAATTGGGAGCTTATGTCCAGCGTGTCCACATTTAGGTACAACAATTTGTTCCAGCAATCTGCCCCACTAATGAGGGAACGCCGCCTGTTGTTTGCAACGTAGGTACCCACCACTTCCTACATGCCAATTAGCTACTTTCCTAAAAAAATATTTAGTCCGTCAGTTAGATTATCAAAAAATATTGGACACGTATTTTTTTGTTTGTCAATTAAAGAAAAATGACGCTTATATGGCCTGTTAAAGTTCCGTGTGACGTCACATTATAGTACACTTTTTAGCGTATGGTGGACGACGGGCCAGGGCCACTCGCAAAAAGTCCGGCGGGCCAGCTTTTCAGGAGCCAGCTTTTTAATGATTAGTTTTTTTATGATTAGGGTCTTAACGTAGGCGTTTGTATGAAATTATTATACTGTCCGCACTATCACTGCCGTGTACTTGGGACTCATCGGAGATAGCTCCGAGTTCATTGCCGTGGAGAAATCACGGGCGCGGCGGCGCCCGCGCCGGTTGTAGACGCCGGGTGGTATACAATGCTTACTACTATTACTGGACTTCTTTTTATACGATGGCGGCAAACAAGCATGGGGTCGGTCTGATGGTAAGCAGACACCGTCGCCAATGGACGCTTGCGAGTCCAGCCCCGCTATTCTGTGGGTTGTTTTAAGCTCACCTCAACGCTCAGCCTCATGTATATCTTGACGCCGCTATGCGTAGTAACTAAGCATAGGTAGAGGTCTAGTTTCGTTAGGCGTGAGGGGTAGGGTTAAACGCATGTGCGCTTAAAGAATAAACAGCCCGTTTGCACAGCCATGAAAGACGTTGTCTTACTCCCTGCGGGGCTAGCGCAACTGATGACGCCGCACCGCGACGCGAGTCGAGAAAGCTCTACCTCCCTTTTTCTAATTTGTACGGTGCGAGTGAGATAGGGGACGCTTAGTCGCGCGCGAAGCGACTGAACAGCAAGTTGTGCTAGACGTGCTGATGCAGCTTGTGTAGCCGAGCGATAATGCGAATTTCAATATGGAGGTCGTAGGTTCGAACCCTGGCTCGGACCAATGGGTTAAAAAAAAAACTTATGTATGAAATATCATCTGATATTTAACAGTGGCTTTTCGGTGAAGGAAAACATCGCGAGGAAACAGGTCTAATCCCAATAAAGTCTAGTTTTCCCTCTAGGTTGGAAGGTCAGATAGCAGTCGCTTTCGTAAAACTAGTGCCTATGCCAAATCACAGAGCTCCTTTAGGGCTCAACCGGGAATAAACGCTAAGAGGATGACGATATAAGTTTTAAAATATAAACCCCTAATACTAATAATTAAACGGTTGAACTCACGCATTAAACGTCATTACGGGCGACATGTTTCGAACTCTTGGGGAGATCTTCTTCAGGATGAGTGTTTACGCGGCGCCCGCTCCGATCGCCGCGCGGCCCGTGACGCGCGCGAAACATGTCGCCAGTAGTGACGTTTAATGCGTGAGTTCAACCGTTTCATTATTAGTATTATTTCAACATGTCTCACGAAATAACCCCTAAGTATAAACCAATGTAAGTCCGACATTTTGACTACGCGTAGTTGTTTGTTACGAATCTCCGGCTCAAGATTATTATAGAAGAGTACAAGACAAATACGAGGTAATTGGTGATTCAATACGATTGACAAATCAGCTTGTGTTTACTCAGTTTATCACTCACCCTAGTCAGCAGAAGTAGTTACCTTACACTGTAGGTAATCTATAGGTACTCTTACATCCGCCCTTCTCTTTAGAGTGACAGAGTAACTTGGTTGATTAACAGCCACTTGCCCGAGCTATGATTATTAATAATTGACTTCCGAACGCGCCTTGGGCGTCTATTTGACTGTTCCTATTGCATTGAAATCCAATTGGTATTTGTTGCTGTCAAATTGGGCTACCGTTTTTGCGCTCAGTTGGCGGCACTGGCGTGTCGGATCCAGAAGTATTAGCTGTTAAAGTGTGTTATTACGGGCGTAAAACAAAATTGACATTTAAATCATACTTAAAAGAGTAAGTCAATTATTTAAAAAAGTAATACTTATTATTATTACCTCGCTCGATACGCTTTTAAAGCACTGACATTCAGTGACCCGTAACCCATATTTGCCATAATTGATGTCAGTTATGCAAAATATTCAGAAGATAATTAGATATTATGAAAAAACCCGCAAAATCCACTCACAATCTATGGCATTTGACATTTTGAAGACCCGACGCGAACACAACACAATGTGTATTTTTAAACTTACTGCTTATTAAGAAACAGCACTTTTTTTATAAAATAAAAATACAATCATGTGACAAATGAAAAAATACATGTGAAAAAATACAAACAATGAAGTGTATGGGTTTTTGTGTTATACATGCCAACATACTTATTATTTTTTGTACACCAAATTCTGCCTCAAAATTATTGATGTATTAGGTTTTTGGTATATATTGGGATATATTTAGGTATGCCCAGATTTTATCGCGTAAAGTCAGCACAACAATCCTCAAATCAATAACTGTCTGTCAACAAAATACATTTTTGGTACAAGCTTTTATTGCCGACTGTACTTTTCTGTACACCGTCATCAACTAGTACTCATTGAGACGATTCTAACGAGCCCAAACTCAACGGGGTTAAGTCGGTTAAGTACTGAGTTCCTGTGGCCACCTTCCAGCTCCAGCATCAGATCAGCTCCATGTCATCATAATATTGCATTGTCATGCTATATACATACGCATGCATAATTTCAGCCCAATCGGAAACCGGAAAGCGGGTCAAATTGTCAAATTTTTCTTGCAAGATTTCATTACAGGGACAGCTGAGACAGGTGAAACTAAATAAAAGCTTTGACAATCTTCAATAAAGCGTCCGTATAGTATACAGGGTGGCTCATTCAAATCGGTCAGTATGGGAATGTCTGAAACTATAAGACATACGAAGATTTGTTCTTAGGAACCATGTCACCGATTTTGATAAAAAGAAAAACTGCATTGATACATTTGAAAAAAAAACTGTACCCAGCTCGGGAATCGAACCCGGTTGTTTTGAAAAAATAAACTTACACTTTTTCTATTTAAATATCGATTGTGTAGGTCTAAAGCTGTAAATGTCTCTAAGAAACATGATGTCTAAAATGAATTGTTTTGACATACTTTAATTTATCATAGTAGGTGTTCGAAGTGACCACCGTTACAATATTCAACAAGTTCAGGCATGTAAAATTGTCTCTATGGCTGTTTGTATGTACCCCTCTACTTGTTACATACACCTTATCATGTGGCATTAGCATTGCATTAAATCGATACTTAAATAGAAAAAGTGTAAGTTTATTTTTTCAAAACAACCGGGTTCGATTCCCGAGCTGGGTACAGTTTTTTTTCAAATGTACGAATGCAGTTTTTCTTTTTATCAAAATCGGTGACATGGTTCCTAAGAACAAATCTTCGTATGTCTTATAGTTTCAGACATTCCCATACTGACCGATTTGAATGAGCCACCCTGTATACGGCGTCTGTTTATCATTAGGCAGTGCGTACCGTGTGCTTGATTGCTACCGTTCTAGTTTAAATAAGTTGTCACACAGAACGAGTACGACAAATGCGTAATTAGGTACCATTCGATTTAAATAATCAATACGTTAAGCCCAATAGCCCCCGCTCTCTCGCTCGGGGCGAACTTGCGTAACCACTGTGCACCATACTCCCCAGTGGTCCATAAAAGTGAAAATGTCTTTATAATTAATCGAACCGCATATTGATGTAGTATCTATCACATTAGGAGACGCAACAGCGAGAAAACATAACATGTGACATGAATGTTATGAGATTGTGATCGTGATATTTATGTGATATACAAGCATTTATCTCAGGTATTATTGTCCTGAATCTTTTCGGTATGGTACGGAGAAGACTACAATTCCACTAGAAACAAATTGGCGATACCTAATAAACATGAATCAGATATTGTCCAAGGTTAAGAATAAATATGATATATAGTTGTTAAGTTACTGGGTTATCAGTAAAAAGTAGGACTACTTTGCTGAAAACGTACCTAATCTTATCCATGGAAAATTGGGACAACCAGAATATAAACGGACCTATAAGCATATTATATCTGCTTATAACAGTTATAACCTTTGGTTAAAATAGTTCGGACCTGCATCAGTTGGGTTGGACAGGGATCGTTTTCCGGTATTTTCTCCATACAAATTAAACCGGTATTATGTCGTTCTTTGGTTATGATATCATTTTTGATCGGGCAGTCTAATAATACGAATATGTTACCTAAATACACGATAATCCTACATTAAGAGCCTAAAATAATTCAAAATATTAGACTAGGTACTTCAGGGATTTTTTAAAAAACCGGTTCCGATCCCTGGGGTTGGATGTGCAAGTCAATTGTTATCTTAAAATTTTGCAGATACGAGTATACTTTTACAAGTTAGTACCTACCTAGCCAATATAACCGCTTGCTACCAACTTTTCATTTCAAATGTCAGAGTCCAAAATTTTTGTCAGAATGTATGGAACATATGGACATCCATAGCGTATGACAACCGCTTGCGGCTTGCCGTGCGACATTACCGGTCAACGCGGCCTACAGACCGGGCATCTATTATTTGAGGAACCTCGACACGAAAGGAAACGAAAAGTATACTAGGGAATGCAAACCGGTTTTAACCGAAACCGAAGAAACCGGTTATAACAGAATATTTCGTCTAAATTTTATAACCAGTTTCAGAATTTTTGAATAACGGGTTACGGTTATTTTTGGTTATGCTGTTCCTTACTAAAATCGTCCAAATAAGTATATAAAGTTTCTTACATTATTTCTGTGAATATGACAAAGAAGTGCATTTTTGGTGGTGAATTAATAGATAATTGCTTAAAAAAACCGGCCAAGTGCGTGTCGGACCACGCAAAACGAAGGGTTCCGTGCCTATTAAAAAGGTCGTATCGTCACAGAAATTTTACGGCACTTACGTCCTTTTCTTTGAGGAAGGCAGTTTTTCAGCAATATCTCGAAAACCTCTGAACCGATCTTGTTCAAAATAATTTTCGGTGAATGAAATTAATAAGCTCTATGTCCATGAATTTTTCCATATTTTTAAAATACACCGTTCAAAAATTAGAGGGGGGGGGACAGAATTTTAGTGACTTTCGGGGCGATTATCTCCGACCCTATTCACTTAATCAAAAAAAATGCTAAGAAACCTTATATTTATTTTGAAAGGCCTATCGATTGATGTGCCACACGGGGGGGTCACAATGAAAAAAAAAAATTGACTTTTAGTTTTATGTATGGAGTGCACCCTTAAAAAAATTTTTTTTTGTCATTTTAATTACAAAACTATGTAGCGGCTAACAAAATACACCTATCCTCAAAATTTTATTTAAATACACCTTATAGTTTTCGAGTAAAATGCCTGTGACATACGGACAGACGGACAGACGGACAGACGGACATGACGAAACTATAAGGGTTCCGTTTTTGCCATTTTGGCTACGGAACCCTAAAAAGGTGAAATCAGAGCGCTCATGTTTGTTAGTTGCGGTTTGACTCTAGAGGTGCCTATACAGTGAAACTCGAACTACGTTGTTTTTGCTTTTATTTGTAAATAAGAGCGTGTATTTGGGTTTCCACATTATGACAGAATGGTCTAGTAGTTATTATTTTTAGCATTAAATAACCTTAACCGGTTATAACCACTTTTCGTTTATTTTTTCACCATAACCGAAATCATAACCGGTTATGAAATATGACCGGTTATTGCATTCTCTAGTAAATACCCTCCAGGCCACCAGAGATGTACCAACTTGCCAAGCTGTATTTTCATGTATCTGACACCTATACCCGTCCCGGGGAACCTTGATCCCTAAGACAGCGGTCATCTCAATACCTTAAAACGTAAAATTGTACTGAGATGACCGCTGTCATAGGGATCAAGGTTCGCCGGGCCGGGTATAGCTGGCAAGTATGCGAGGCTCATCTCTGGTATATTCTAATCTAATGATATTTACACTAAGCACAAGCTCATAGTTGGGACAAAATCTATTGTAAATAGACAGCCATACCCGATCAGAATGTAGCTAGATCAGCTATGAAACCAGCAGTTAATGTATATCACGGTCAGAATTACCTAGTTGCATAAATAAAATCTGTATTCAATCGCAGGGCTTCACAATCTGCATCGGCTAATGATATTACTGCTGCCCGAAGCCCGTCCAGTACTGTTAAAAGCGGATACAATTGCATATCCAAGAATAAACTACCAAAGCTCCTATATCAGTCCAACTTGGTATTCAAAACGATGCTTTAAATCATGCAAATAGAGTTTAATATTGGATCCATGGGAAAATGCTCATGGCAGCTTGAGGATGTCACTCGTTGATATTGAAAACTGCAACGATTCCCGATAGCAGGCATTGTCAAGTTTAATTCGTCTGCTTTGAGTTCAAAGTCGTATGCGTTTGTAATAGATGAAAATAGTAATAATGGTATTTTGCATAGCGTTTTATAATTTCAAGATGGTTCGTGATTCTGTGAAGAGCCAGGGTGGTCTTTTTAGGGGCCCGCAATCGTCATGCTTCCCTGGATATTGCGAAAAAAATTACTTAGTTCCGAACTACGAATGCTTAATTGATTTACAATAAGGAAAAATGGTATAAATACTGAAACTGTCAAAATGTAGGTCCAACCTAACATTTCGACAGTTGCTTTTCCCATTGTTCATAATATTCCCCAGTACCCATTTCGTAAAAAAATCACGTGATTTAATAACTCCAATAGCAGAAGAGGGCACCATTTACATCTGCTTCAAATTGGTATATTTACGTATAACACTTCTCTCATAGTAATCCAATTAAAACTAAGTATAGCGGTAACTTGCACTACAAGTTTACTACATCCTAATTTCGTATATCTTAAGCTCCAATTATGTACCTCTAAGTGAAATTGTCGCTGTCAAGTCAGCCTAGATAATCCTTAAACGGATTACGCGACCCATTGCTGACAGGAAGGCTTCGGTCGGCCAACGGGTCGTCCGACTAACGAAGTGTCACGACCATACGTTAGGTACTAGCAAGCTCCTTCGCGGTTAGCGACGCATATAGTGGTCGTGCTTGCAGCGCAACTGACGACAATTATTGTCGGATGGTTTTCAATTGTTCCTCTATTTTCAATCTTTGTTCTCTTGAAATGATGAACCTACTTCGGTCTAAGCAAAATCTTGAACTATTTTTTACCAAAAGAGTGGCAAAGAAGTTTTACTCTAAGTAAGTCTGTTCTGTAGGGACGGACGTAAGTAGATATAGGTACTTACTTAGATTCTTCAATATTATAAACGTTAATTTATTTTAATCAAAACAAAATTAATACAACTTTCTATACAAATTTTGTAACTTTATGTGTTATCATTTAGGATGCATAAATTAATTAAATGAGACGAGTATGTTACATGAGACCATTAGTTAATACGCATATTGTTAGTACCTTCATTAACTTTCCTGTTAAAATGTAACATACTCATATTTTGTCGATATCGATAACTCTTATGCTAAACAAAATGTTAACGTTTTGATCTATAACATATTATAACACCATTTTATATGCAGTCGCATAATTTTATGTACAATTTGAGATATACAAACAGATGAATAAATAATCAGGGCCATCAATTTGATGGTTTATGTCCTTGGCGCTTGTTTTAGAGAAATTAAAAACAACTGCAATCGGAAGTGGAGTGAAAACCGCGATGAATAATAAATGCATTAGATTCATTTCACAAGCCAAACAGGGTCAATACTTTGGACTTTCAATCTTAATTCATATAAATAGAGGTGTACCGATTCCCGACTGTAATTGAATTAACCTAATAAATAAGGGCATAAAGTAGAGCAGCTGCTCACTTTATGCCCTTATTTGAGTCATAAGAGATTTCGGTTCGCTTCTTTTCTAAGGATATTGCCAAAGTTAATAATAAAAATAAAAGCATGTCACACGAGTTTTTGTTTTTTGAACTCTGTATGACCTATTTATTTTTGTTGGTGAGGTACCTACAACCAATCCATGGGAGTGGTTTTCAAAAATTCTTATGATAAAATTATGATTAAAAAAAAACACTATTTAACGAACTTTGCCAACTTCTTTAGGTAAGTATCTGATAATTCTAGCAGAAGTATTATAGTGCATACAATATTAGTTGGCGCGATTCCACTTGAGACCGTCATTACTCATTAGTAGAGGTGTGCGCCGATGGCAAAATCATCGGCGGCGGCGTCTGGTGGGAATTTGATCGGCGCCGGCGGCGTGATCGGCGTGAAATCGGCGTGGTACTTTTTTCTCGATGTATGGAAAAGTAACTATATAAAGCGTAAATTCTCATTTAAATCACAATTTCTGAAATATCATTGCACCAAAAAAACTAAAAAAAGATCAAACAGGAATCTTCTTGTTCATTGGTCGTGATCATTAGCAATAACAATAGTCTTAAGTCGTGGCAAGTGCATTTTTAGGGTCCCGTACCCAACGGGTAAAAACGGGACCCTATTACTAAGACTTCGCTGTCCGTTAGTCCGTCCGTCCGTCTATCACCAGGCTGTATCTCAAGAACCGTGATAGCTAGAGAGTTGAAATTTTCACAGATTATGTATTTCTGTTGCCGCTATTTGTTGTTAAATACTAAAAAACCGGCCAAGTGCGAGTCGGACTGGGGCTCCCATACAACAGACATGATTTTTTTGCCGTTTTTATAGATAATGGTACGGAACCCTTCGTGCGCGAGTCCGACTCGCACTTGGTCGGTTTTTGTAAACACTTGCTAAACACGCGCGGCTGGCAGTGCTTCAAACCATCTTGATACTTTTCCTATGTTACCTTTCCGTCTAACAATATTAGCAAATTTTACTCAGCTCGGTTGTTTTTTTAATGATTGAAGAAGGATTTTTAAATACACCATGTTCCAAATTTATAATAAATTTCGGAAGTGACTCTGACTCTGAAAGTACCAAATGCGTAAACAGAAGAAATGTCATCATAACTGAAAAAACCACGTATTTTAATTTCTTAATTAATAAATAAGTAAATAATGTACCTTGTTTTTGTATTTTATATAACTGAACGTAGCTGTTTTTCAATTATTTTATTAATGATATTGAAAAGTATCAAGATTTGCACCAAAAAAGGTAAAGCCGAACCGGCTCCTTTAAAATGTTTAAGGCTTTTTTACGAGTGTTCGGCATGTTTGCGTTAAAGTGGAATCACGCCAACTAATATTGAATGCACTTATACAAAGAAACCAAGCGAAGCTACGGGAAAACATAGACTACCTCAATTAAGGGAAACGATCCCTTAATAGTAGGTACCGTGTATTGTATTACTAGGTACCTAAGTGTGAACCTGTTAACATAGCGTTGTGTTTAGCCGGAGTAGGTACCTACCTACCTCGCTAAAATTCGAGGGATTTTTTAACAGCTTATAAATTGTATCCAAAAGGTTTTTTATTGGTGGGTCAAACTGTGGTTTCCTAAAGTATCTAAATACCTACGTATAACAATAATTTTGTATAAAGTTGTGTAGATATATTCCACATTCCTGTATGATTCATTCTCGGTGACGCATGACAAAGTGTAGAACAACATAGAGAGATGCAATCAAAAAACCGGCAAAGTGCGTGTCGGACCACGCGCAGTGTAACTGAGGGCCTACCGCGAAAAGAAAACGAATTTCGTTCGTGTATCTCCGTCTCTGTCGCACTTGCTAGTTCGAGCGACATACAGGGAAATACACGAACGAAGTTCGTTTTCGTTTCTCGGTAGCTCTTCTCTCTCTGATCCTGCACGAGGAATCACTCGGATAGTACCTACATATAATTTAGAATAGAATAGGCATTTATTGGGGACAATAGAAAACATAAGAAGAAAAGAAAGAAAGATAAATTTTTTCACTAACACACAGGACACACATATTAAACAACAACAAAAAAAAACACATAAAACATGAATCGAGTGTGTCTCTGGGGTAGTGAACCGAACCGAACATATTACAAATAGGTAGGTACTTATTATTAAAATCAGTATATCTACATGTGACACGAAACGGCTCCATCTTAGCATGCTTCTGTCGCAATTAGGGTTGCCAACCGTACTATATTATATAGTATTGTACTATATTTTGACTCTTAGTACTATATTATACTGTTGAAGAAATATATAGTACGCAAAAATACTATATTTTGGGGGCCTTTACAAAGTGCTTCAAATTGCCCAGTTTCAATTCATCATCATCATCATATCAGCCGAAAGACGTCCACTGCTGGACATAGGCCTCCCCCAAAGAGTGCCAAAGTGACCGGTCCTACGCCACCCGCATCCAGCGGCGCGAGTTTCAATAAAATTTTACTAAATAGCAACATTGCCCAGTTAAGTACTATATTTTTTTACAGTGTACTATATTTTGTCCGTTTTTCCTGGAAAATACTATATCTCCCCCAAAAAAAGTAGGCAACCCTAGTCGCAATGGACAGCGCTGATCTTCCGATTGGACCCGCGGTGATTCCACGGTGTAACTAATTCTTTAAGTGTGTGTAATCTATCTAAAGGACATGCGAAGAAGATCCTCGCGTCACCTTGTTTCAAAGCGGGGATTTTAATCCATTTCATTAGGTACCTTTTGCCTTAAATTAAGACGTTCAAACATGATTGTCCTTAGTTCCTTACATCCCTAGATATAGAGTCGAGTGTCATATTATTGCTGGCGATTCTAGATTTTAATTACATAAAGTGATGGAATGGCAAAGAACAGGTTAGGGAAAATTATATGTATCTACAGTGTAGACTCTACAGTCTACACCCTTATAAGAACGGCTGCACACACAAAACAACCATTCCTAAACTTTAGTGGGTAGATAAGATAAAATATATTTTTGAAGACACTTGACTGTTGCATTTCGACGCTTAACTAATTAGGATTGTTCATTTTTTTTAACCCCCCATTTTTATTTTATTTTTCGAAAATATAGAGTAATTCAAGAAACTAATTTCAATATTTTAGCAATTAATCGCTTTGTTTATTTTTTATAATTTTTTGAAAATATGAGATACGACTTCTCGTAAATTACATGTGGTGGCTGAATCTATGTATAGGACACGCCCAATATAGAAAAAAAAGTTTTAAATGTCAATCGATGGTTTGTAGACATCTGTCAATGTCATCATTGTCATTCTAAACGTGTTCATTTCTCATTCTGAAATTTCTGCAATAAATTTAAAACCCAAATACAATGCCACATGCTTGCATGTGCTAAGAAAAAGCCTCTGTTTTGTGTTGCTGACCCATGTTTCGAAGTAACAAGGAATGTTATCTTAGTATGGGAAACTTTTGATGCATGTTACATAAATAACATCATTAAGCATGCGGAACAGTTTTGGGAAACCTATATATATATATAGTCACTAGCAACTCAAAGCAAAAAAGTGGGATTACATGTAAACGAAGACAAAACAAAAGTAATGACAAACAGACAGCCTATACAGATCATGCTAGATTCGTCACCTCTAGAATATGTTGAAGACTACATTTATGTAGGTCACTTAATTTCCTTTAAATCAAGCACTGAAAAAGAAGTTGATAGAAGAATAAAACTCACATGGAGTAAGTATTGGTCCCTGAAGGAAATTTTCAAAAGTAAAATGCCTACTAAATTGAAAACTAAACCCATGAACACCTGTCTACTCCCATGTCTCACTTATGCATGCCAAACCTGGCCCCTAACCAAAAAAACGCTGTACAAACTGAAGGTATGTCAGAGAGGAATGGAGAGAAGCTATCTGGGATTGAAATTTAGTGATAGAGTGAAAAACAAGTCAATCATAAAAATAACCAATGCCACAGATGTAGTCAAACGAGCGCTGCGACTCAAATAGAAATGGGCAGGGCATACACTAAGAGTTAAAGATGAAAGGTGGTCAAAGATAGCAACAGAATGGTACCCCATGGACAGCATATGAAGAAAAGGAAGACCACTCTCAAGATGGAGTGATGATATCAAAAAGACAGCGGGATGCTATTGGGGAAGAAAAGCTAAAGACAGGGAAACCTGGAAAGCTTTGGAGGAGGCTTTCACCGCTTTAGGCGGTCCTTATGCGGAAGAAGAAGAATATTTTAAGAATAATGAATAGGAAAGTGAAATATTAGTGAAAAATAATAAAAAACAAACAATATAAAACTTTATTTTTAAAATAGTGCATAAAATATGGCCAAAAACTCTGTTATAAGGAAATAAAAGCTCATCTTATCTTATATATTTACAAAATTAATAAAAAGTGGTCTGAATTAAATAACATGTTTTATTTTCAACATTAGATATTCTCTTCCTGCAAAGTAGCTCCAACATTTCTTAGCTTCGCTGTAGGTTTAACTGTCGGTTGTTTTTTTCACAGATTTAAAGTTGCTGTTTGTCACATCTTTTTCAGGCTGCAATATGAACAATTAAATATGAAAAGTTATGTAAATAAGCTAAGAAACAAAATATATTAGGGAAATCTTAAATATGTGTGTAAATACTGTCACTTGCTAACCTCAATGGGGCCACGAGGGAGGCTTGTTTCTCGAGATCCCATTAATTACATTTCACTTTCTGTATATAATATAAATTACACATATATGTTGTAAAAGATAGGTTATAGATACGTAGGTTAGGTTCGTTAGGCATCCTTAGATGCCCGAAGGGCAAACAGAGCAAAAAAATTGTCAAAATACCAGGATATCATACACCTAACGAACATATCCTACCTAGTGTTGGAAGAAAAGTGGGAGCGCACATACATATACAGCATGTTTAAGTCCATTCCAATAGAACTTAATGGGACTGCAAGAAACAAGTCTCCCTCGTGGTCTCATTGATGGGACAAATCAATGGGACCACGACAAAACCGCGCACATACATAACACAGGCGTATAATACATATGTATGTATGTACTCTGTTAATAAACCTGCCCATAAAGCTAGCTTTTAGTCTGATGAGTCTAGTAGATATCCTTTCTGTATTTATAAAATTTATATTTTTAAAACTGAATGAATTGAATGCATGTGGTTTTTTTATACTTACTTCGAAGTGATCCTCGCAGCAGTATTGTGTATAACCACTGATAATACTGAATACTCCACGTTGGCTTCACGACACCATCTTTCACGCAAGTCTTCCCGGATGCGAACTATCGTTTTCGAGCTATTTTTGGAGTCGTTTTTACACGTTGGATAATAACATTTCATGTAATTTTCCATGTCTTCCATTAAGTTAATCACAAATAACGATATTTAAATTAATTTCGTATCTCACAGTTCTGTTAAAGTCGGTTTATGTTTATAGTGGCTTGACAGAAGCTTGACAGTGACGGAAAATACCACAGGTTCGATAAGTGTTTCTTTTTTAATGACCGAAGTCTTTTCTGATTCAGCCACGAGGGAGGTCCACAGAAGGTCAAACAAAGGTCACACGGATATATGCTGAAATATCTTTAATCATCCATTATTTTGATGAAGTAAATGTCGGAAACTGTTTGAATACCTCATATCTCGAAATGGTTTTCGAAATAGCACTTAAGAAAAAAAATGAACAATCCTAATTGACAGTACCTACCCTTTGTCAAACAACAAATCAGAATCAGAATTTTATTGGTAAAACACATTATTTTACATGTCAGGCAGGATATAAAGTAGGTAGGTACATACGTTACATACGTAAAGTGACATGCTACTCGTAAATAGGTAATATTTGTGAATACCTAATATGCAATGACATAATTATTTGACTACGCTGCTAGGTAAAAGAAATAGGGACTATTATCACCACGGCGGTGGCCTACAAAACTACCTACTCAGCCACGCGGACATCGTAGCCTATGGGCGCTAGCTATTATTAAATACCTATACTGTTGTAGGTAGGTACATTGTTTAAAACTAAAACGATGATTAATTAATTTAAATTTTAAATGATGACACTATGATGCCAACCACGTCCAGTAATCATGGATTCAGAGTATTCTGACTAACATACAGGAAGAATCTAAGTAATACGAATTACTTAAATGGCTAATAATGCTAACTTAGGCTAATAATGTAGATATTCACCAGTGAAATAAATAACTAAGATACACTATTTTATATTATTCTTATAATTTTTAAACGAGTAAAATGATGAAAACAAATGAGTAGGTAGGTTAGGTACTAGATATTTAATAGACACGTTTCAATTTATTAACTTACCCTCACTTTTCCAGGCAAAATCAAATCCAAATTAGGTATTTGCAACCGGCACGAAAGTACAAGCATTACATAAACAATCCACAAATTTCTCTTTGAATATAATAAACTTTGTTTCACACTGTTTTGCAAAGTTCTATTGCACTCGCGCGGGAATAACTTTTTCACATCGCATTGTATACGCGTGCGTAATCAGCGTATCGCACCGCACGACTCAACATCGGCGCATACACTCTACGAATACAAAACAATAATGTACCACGCCGCCGCGCCGGTCACCATGTCGGATGATTCACGTATAAATAACAGACCGTAGTGCCATCTGTCAGGAACTATGCAAAAGTATTATATACGCCATCTAGTGGCGAAAGGTAGCAAAGTTGTACTCTTCAAAGTTCCACTATCGAACAACAGATGACGCTAACAATGCAGTGCTGCCAGCATTTAAGGGCATTTTCAGAAATAGTGTTACATTTTTTTAAACCGATTGGTTAATTATGATAATCAATATGATATATAAATTGGAACATTAATCTGTGAAGTTTGTCCGAAAATTGTAAATAAAATCATATCACGAGAATATAAATTCTCGATTACGGTTGGAGTGGTACTGCTACAAGGCACAACACTATATTATAGTTCTTTCTCTGTCAAAATGGCTGCCGCGCAAGAGGTGCGTGTGTTTTTCCGTTGTAATAATTTGTGAAAAGTCAGGAGTATTGTGATATTTTACTAGCTAATAGAAAGCAATAACTAATTTATTTACCGTGATTTCAGGCGAGACGTGAACCAATTCAGGCCGTTCAGGTCTTTGGCCGCAAGGTGAGTGTTTTCTAATCGCGTCCACGTGTTGATGCCGATTTCCTAGTTTTTATGTAATAAAAGGGTTAAATCGTATAAATAAATACTAGAATGGATTTAATTTTCTATTATTCTTGTGTAACACTGACAAAATATCAGTGAATTCTATCCTTTCTTGCCTTTAACTGTCATAACCTATACGTCGTATGACAGTGTTTTATAGGAAAGGAGATGAAAGATTGCGTTGTACCAACCATCCCAGAAATCATTGCTGTTGGTTAAAAGCATTATTTCTCAACTAGATTATAATATATATATTTTTAAGCAAAATTGTGACTTCAGTTCAGTCGTCAAACTAATCTAACCTCTTGCACCTACCGTGACATAATTGGCATCCGTGTATCTTCTCAGTAAAGTCATCGTGCGCCATAATTACGATGGTTCTAAACCGCCAAAAAAGTTGTAAGAAGGTGGCTGCTATATTTTTTAAATATTTCTGATATACTTTTGTACTATTTTAGAAAACAGCGACCGCAGTAGCGTACTGCAAGCGCGGACACGGCGTGCTCCGCGTGAACGGACGCCCGCTGGACCTGGTGGAGCCCCGTCTGCTGCAGTACAAACTACAGGAGCCTATCCTACTGCTCGGCAAGGTGAGCTAACATTCTCTATTTACAAGTTACCGGGAAATCCTTTCATGACTCCTATGCATATTAATTCCCATACTAGTTAAACATGTTTGTCCCTAGTATGGATGAGATTATTGACTGTGGCTGACTTTTTATAATACTCATTGGAATATTCTACCTTAGATGGTTGAGTTGCTTTTTGAATGGACTTTGATGCAATTTGGAGTATTGTGTAGCGAAGATTCATAAATACCTTGTTGTTTTCACTTTCATTACATTAACTACCCACACACTATGCTAATGTTTAAATTCTGTTTTGATGTTCTGTACAGTCAGGGGTATTAATATATGTACATAAATAAGGGCAAATATCTGTACAGGACTTTATTGTCAAAGTTATAAAGGTGTGTACATATATTTTATGTCCTTATTTATGTATGTATATTAAATATTAATACCCCTGCCTGTATTATGCTTGTCGTTGCTGCTGTGGTCTGTCCATAAAATCTTTCTGCATGTTTATTTCACATCTTAATAAGTAGGTATACCAGAGTTCTATAATTTATAACTGTAGTTGTTCTATTCAATTTGTTTTTGCTAAACTATATAATTGTGTAGCAGTAATGTAGTATTGTGTTTGTGTTGCATGGTTGCACTTTACTAACAAGTATTTACATCAGTGATGTTTGTAGTGAGTTTTCCGTGGATACAGCATGTTACATTAAACTAGTAGTTTTTAACACAATCAGTGTCAATATTTTTATAGTGCTGCTCTTTGACAGAAACATGGAAGAACTAGTTAATACCAGGTGTCTTTGAGCCGCGCCACATAGCAAGTTCTTGGCACTCGGTGTTAAATACGCTGTGGCCATCATAAAGACATGATAATGATATTCAAACGTGACAACCATAAATAACTAAACAAATGAGCAGATGCTATGTGGTAGAACGGGATGCGATAATTTGATAGCTGTCTAACATTGTTATTGTTAGATAGATGACCTTTTGTTTGAAAGTCTTATTATTTAGTCTGTGGCGAAGACTTGCTTTAGCCGGTGAGGTACAGTTGGGTCAGAGAATAATTAGCAAAAAACTTTTTTAATGATGATCAAACTTATTCCGAACCTGAGTATCTTTGGATGTGAAGTAAACATACTTTTCTGATTAGAGCTTGACTATATACTTCAAATAGTAGACCCGGCAGTTTAATTGTAAAGAATGTTTGTGTTTTCAGGAAAAGTTCTCTGGTGTGGACATCAGAGTGACGGTCAAGGGTGGTGGTCACGTCGCCCAGGTGTACGCCATCAGACAAGCCATCTCCAAGGCACTAATTGCCTTCTACCAAAAGTGTAAGTATCCTTGAAGTATGGTTCTGATTCTGATTGTATTTAAATCTGATTATGCAACTCAATTTCAAATATGAAACCTGGCTAAAACAAGTTCATTACTGTATTGTATATATATGTTTGAAAATTTTCGAGTGATAACCAAACTTGAATATTTGCAAGTTTTAGCTTTAATTTTTTTCAAATGTTTCAACTAAATTTACTACTTACTGTATACACTAACCCCCTTCTTTCCAAAGCTGGCTCGCACCATGTGAGTCAGTCATTTCAGGGAAGGGAGATCAACTGTGACATTTACCAAGCGACATGTGCCTATATGCCATGCCAGTTTGAAATGTGCACTACAATGTATTATTAAACAACAAAAACGGGAATTGGTTCTGTATCTTCTCTTGTTTTTGTTTGTGCTTAATTTACCACGTTGTCCGATTGTTAAGAGGGTGTTACAGTGCTCACTAGCTCCACTGATAAATAATTGTGATTATTTAAATTTAACGATAGATTTTTAAAGAAGGATGCCACTATACTCTTGTATTTTGTATTTAAGTAGTTGCTGGATTCGTCAATCTATGCGTCCAAAGCTAAAACGGCCGTTTTTCTTTTAAGTTCTTCAGATTGAACGCGGCCCCGTGCGGGTTTGAGCTGTGCATCTTAGTATCTGATAATGCTTAAAATAACGTTCTGTGAATTCCAACACGTGCGGGCCCGCGCGCAATCTGGTCCGTTCCGGCAGTCTGACGGAGCCTTTATGTTACAAAACAAGGGGTCAGCCTCAACAGTTGCCCAATACACATTTTTTTGGTATCGGGATATATTAATCATAAACCAAAGGAACTTGCATTTGCGAAGCATCATGTGAAGGGGAACTGAGTGAAGTGTTTTTTTGTGCAAGTTGTTTTTATCAAAAATATAAACCTGAACAACATCACCGAAGGAGTTGCGTGTAGTTGTACCGTCAGAGCCAAGAACAATTGTATGTGTAGTCAAATAACATTGGTGGTTTCAAGTAAGGTTTATTCCACTCTCTTCTGTAGCTAGGATGTAGTAGTGTGGAACTGTGGTTTTAGGGGTTTAAAATCACCAAATGTTGAGTTATATTGATTTTTAACTACTTTTTTCATTATGGGCCTCGCTAACGGGTCAGAACAACTGACAAGAAATAGTTGATTGACCCATATGTCATTAGATTTGTAGCAGAGTTTTAACAATCTTCATGTAATTTGTTATGCATTTGCATGGAATCATGTGAAGGGGATTTAAAATGTATATATGTTAAGTCTAATCTTAACCCTTACTAAGGCAGAGGCGATATAGCGACCACATAGTTTTATTAGTAGTTGAACCTTGGTTTCTTTACAATTAGGTTCAAAATAATTTGTGTTTATTGAAAATACAACTTCTTTGCAAACATCCTTTGCAAGGTATATATTCCATGGCTGCAACTGATCCCTGCGACAGTCATGCCAATTTATGGGGCCTGTTTAAGGGTTTACATGTACGGTCATGGACTTTAATTGTTGAGCCATTTAGGTGTCAAATACTTTTGGTTTTTTATGAAGCTATAAAGTGTCCAGTATAAAGCTCAACATTTAAAATTCGTGACTGTTCCTTTAATTATCATGTCATGCAATGTGATGGCGAATAAAGTTTTTCTATTCTATTCTACTTGTTACAGATGTAGATGAATCGTCCAAGAAGGAAATCAAGGATATCCTCGTCCAATACGACAGGAGCCTGCTGGTGGCCGACCCCCGTCGCTGCGAGCCCAAGAAGTTCGGTGGTCCGGGCGCCCGCGCCAGATACCAGAAATCCTACCGTTAAGACACTGTTTATACGTTCAGTGGTGTTGCATTGGTGTCTATGATCAGTGGGATAGCATTGGGTGTTAATAAAAAGATAAAAATCTATTTAACTTTGTTTCCTTTCTTATTTTTCAATACTAGAAGAATCATCGGTGTCGTGGATTATTCGCAGTAGTAATGAACGAACTATTACGAATAATTCGGTGTCGCGCCAATTCCCCTGGTTTACTTGTTACCATCAGGCGGCCCGTACGCTTGTTTGTCACCGGCGTGGTCTTCGTTTTCATGCCACGTCGGTCTTAGTACCTGTTTAATATCGACCTTAGGTCTTGAAAAGAAGGTTCAATTTGTACACAGTTTACAAGTTTTCGATTAAGTATTTAATCATATCTTTGTAAGTGATAGCTCGCCGAAGTTTTGCCATATATCAATATCACATTAGGCACATATAAATTATTAATCTGTTAACTGGATTTTAAAACTACACCCATATTTGAAAGACTAAAAGTATGTGTTAGGTATTTTTGTTAGTTTGTGTGTAATAGGGGTAATATTCGGAACCTCCCATCCGATTTCTATTTCTTTTCCAACTGTGAATAGAAAGGACTGGACAGGCTATATTTAATCCCACGGGTTTCCCTGCGTTCTTTGTTGAGGTAGGCAGCTAGTATAAAAAAACAAGGTTTGCTTATTATAATTTTATTCCTTTTCGATTGTCTTTGTTTTTCCGAAATTAAATGCAGTCAATTTTGTTTCATATATATCTAAAACTGAAATACTTAAGATTAAAAATAAATACCGTCAAATGGGCAGATCTTATATCTCTAGCTTGCATGTTGGGCCAGAGGTAGAGGCTATACCTATAGACAAAAACTAGTTCCCGGTTGAAACCGATGTCTCAAGTAACCCGGCGTGTCCCATGTCACCCCATTTGACGGTTATAACACGGTGATTATCTCTTACATAAAAACAAAAACATATATGGAAACAGAACTATCCGGAAAAAAATCTGGAGCCCTATTCCAGATTCCGATTAATTGCAAAATAAATGTATCTACAGGTAAATTACTTTAGAGACGTTTTTGCATTTGTAGTTGTGACCTCTGTAGCCACCCTCACACATACACATACGTATGTCTGTGTACGTCAACTACTACTACAAATGCAAAAACGTCTCGAAAATAATTTACCTGTACATAATATTTAAGGCCTTCATTTAATCTACGTACGCTTTATTTTTTCTATAGAGTAATGCTAATGACAATTAGTAATATATTTTTCTCAAACATGCAATGAAATATTGACGTTGTGTTCTTTATAACAGGCTTCGAAGTATCACGTTTGGGGCGCGGTGAGATGAAAGATCCGTAATGGAATTTCATACAAAATTGGAGGCCTAGGCCTGCAAAGCGACGTTCTTTTGTTTCGATATCAATTCGGGACCCAACATCGGGGGGCATTCAGCCATAAAAAACATCGAGTTTTTTTTTTGAAATTTCATTGCATGTTTGAGAAAAGCACTATTCTTACATACCTCGGCGTGAAAAGGGATTGCTAGCCTCGTATCTCTATCCGGCCTCGCTACGCTCGTTCGTCTATATCTACTTGGCTGGCAAACCTCATTTTCCCGGCCTCTGCAGTAATGTACTGTAGGTACTATTGTTTGGGGCACTTACGTTACACAATAGAAAAAAGTGAACATTAAATGAAGGCCTAAACTATGCAATTTTTATTGCAGTTCGTTAAGCTGCTCTTTCTCATTTGATGACCCGGTCGCCTGTCTTAAAGAAATATTTGTATGGGAATCTCAATAGGGCCCCCTGTAGTAGGTATAACAAGTAGCTACTAGCACTGCTGAATCTGCTGATCCACATAGCATTCTAAATATTAGCAACAAACTTTATACTAGCGTTAGCCGTTAATGTCTTTCATTCAATCTTATAAAAATATCGTTATTTACAGTTATTATGATTCCACGACAATAATAACATGCGAAATGTTTTTTCACTATAAATTTTTGTTAAACAACATGTATGATGGAAACGGTTTTCTATTCCAATTGTTCCGCTGTTAGTATACCACCTATTGTTATAGGTAGGTATAGGTAATGATAAATGCAAAAATATTAGGTACTTACCTAGGGCGGTAAAATAATGTCTCAGATCGCAGGTATTTGACGCTCGAGCCGAAGGCAAGTACTTTCCTTATTACCGACCGTGGTGAGTACAAAATTTTACGTCTCTTCTGGCCAAGAAGTGGGATTTTCCGCAAGCGTAGCGTGCGGTAACTGCTCCTTTATGGCCACGTATGACGTAATAATGCCTACTCGAATTCCAATTATGATTTTGCATAATTTCCTCAATTTTTTTTAATATTATTTAACCTATTTTATCATCTATAGCTTCCTACCTATAGGTTGGAGATTTCAGAATTAGGTAGAATGTTTTCGATGAAGATCATTTAGTGAATTATTGAGAATACAGATCTAAGTAATTGAGATTATATAGTTACATTATGATATCATGCTACATACATTTTGGCACCATTCTTTTTTATGAAATAGGTATTTGACAATAGATATAAATTATATATTAGTTCACCTACGTGAGTAGAAAGATTACAAATGATTGGTGTATGTACAGGTAGTACATCATCTACAAGAATTTTACATAATAAATTACTTACCTAGGGCGGTATAACAAAGAATGTCTCAGATCACAGGCATTTGACGCCCGAGCCGAAGGCAAGGGCGATAAATATGCGATCTCGAGGCTTTCTTTAGTCCCTGTGGTGAGTACAATATTTCACGTCTTCTCCTGGTCAGGAAGTGGAATTTTCCGCACGCTTAGCGGGCGATAGCCACAAATATATTTATTAAATGACAGTTGTATTAAGTTATCTTATGGCCTTCCTTATGGCGTGAGACGAGGATTCTAGCAAGAACTATTCGTTATCAAAGTATCTAAGTACTTACAGATTACAAAATTCTACAATATAATTACTTAAGAATAATTTTGTCGTCATAAACGTTCAACAAATCAATTGCTTCAATTCATGGTTTGATTGTATTCATTCCATTAATATTGTGATGGATTCCATCTAGTCATCACATTCTGTAAAACCTCTCGTACAGATAAATACCTATAGGATAGGTGCCTCGTCATAGATATAGCATATTTTAAATTTGCATCTCATTTGAAATACCTACTTAATGCGGCAAATAATGTAGGCTCATTGCGCTGGTTAGCGATCAGTGATCACCTAATTTATTGTCCCGGTTTGCGACCATTTAGATGATGGTGAACTGAAAGGATATTTTCTCGCTTTTTTAGGAAAGACATTAGTTGAGGTAAGTAAAGTACCTACTTTAAAAATTGCATACGACTCACTGTCTGCAGAATGTTAAGAATGTTATATCTTTAATTGAAGAATCGTTGTCATTCAGGTGGTTGCTAACTGAAGCTGGTCGCATAACCGGCACAGCAGCCCCCCTTTGCCCGTAGGCACCTGGCTCTCAAAGTGACCTTAAACCTTCTCCTTATGTTCAGACACGTCTTCGAACTTGGCTCCCATCCTCTTGAGCGCGATGACGGCGGAGACGGCCTTGGCCCAGCGTTTCTTGATGACGTACCTCTTCAGCTTGGACTTGGTGACGTGTAGTTCAGTGCAGAGCGCTGACTGGATCAGCCAGGGGTGGCGGAGGGTCGCGGAGGCTGGCAGTCGGTCGCTGGAGCAAGTCAGAGATCAGATAAGCGCGTTACAAACGTACCTAGCAATTTATCACAACAACCAGCAGAGAATCACCATATCGGCCGAAAGACGTCCACTGCTGGACATAGGCCTCCTGTAAAGAGTGCCACGATGGCCGGTTCTATGCCTCCCGTATCCAGCGGACTGCTGCGACCTTTACCAGAGGGCTAATCACATAAATTTTCGAACGCGCGTTAGGACAATTCAACTATAATTTTCCATATAACAATTGAATTCATTAATGATTTATTTGTAAAAATCAACCACGACATTATATACAAATTGCGTAAATCTAAGAAAAAAATAAAATAAAAAGAAGTAGGTACATGTTGAGGGTGGTCTCTAAAAGGAGTCCATTCAGCATATTGTGTCGGAGCATGAAATGCTACGACGCTGATTTTCAGTGAATCAAATAACATGACACAAATAACCGTTCTTTTAGGTTTTGTCACGTATTTAGTTGGACATAGACGCCGCATTTAGGGATCGGGAAGTCCCGGGCACAAATAACCAAAGCAAATCAAATTGACATTTAGATCTACCTGACGCGCGTACAATGCGTTACGTGATCGACCTGCAGGTCATCAGTCCACCTTGGACGGTGCAACGTGGGTAGACCCCCAGGTCTAGCCACGTTGCATCTTCCAGTACGTAATAGAGATTATACCTAGTTAAAATAATGAAAGGTGGCTGTCTCATTACAACTATAGCTGCGTCTCTGCCAGTTGTTGCGATAAATTGTTTCTAAAGTCACACAGACAATTTATTACTTCAATCAAGAAATAAATTAGGAAGACCGTCAATATCTTGATTTCAACAGATATCCTCTTGAATTAAGATGATTCTCTCGAACCAACAGGAAAAAATCTTGGCTTTCGTATTATTCGAAATATTTTAAAATCTTCCTAATTAAATTCTTGGTTCAAGGATACTTATTACCTCGCATCAAGTATGTATTTTTTTCTGTGAAAAAAAAACGTGTTCCAGTTGCGTTATTTATTATTATTTTCTTTAAAACAAAATCATCGGGCGATTCTAAAATGGCACGAGTATGATTCAGGTTCATTTATATCATAATAAGATTACATTGTAAATTAAATAAGTACCTAGGTTACCAATTTACAGCATGTCATTATTATGATATGATCGTCAAAAACCAAATAGATATATGTCAAAATTATTTGAATAAGCAATAACAGGTAACTACATTTAAAATTTAAGAGCAATATAATCAATTAATCATGTCATAAATATTATCTCCGGCAATGGTATGGTGCAGCAACGGGCGTATGCCTGAATGTCGCAGACTCAAATCCTGTTTCCATTAATTTGATTTTTTAAAATTGTCGCGCTAGTCATGTAATATTGTATATTAATCACGTGAGGACTAGAGGATATTTAGGTCCCGAGGGCGAACTTAAATCTCACGAAAAACTGAATCTCTCCCGGGCACCTTGCATTTTAATCACAAATTATGACTATCAAATAGGTGCCTATTTAAATACCCATGATGGCTATACTGAAACACAAATACAGACTGGGGTTGCCAATAAAAAACGAGTTTTAAATAAAAACCTTATTATTTATAACAACAAAATATCATAAAACAAAAAGGTATAATAAAATTACAGCATTCTTGTACGTAACTGAGTTTAGTTATGTAAAAAACAATTCACTATATTAAGTAGACAGGCGCAATATGTCAAGCCAATAACGCCTCTAAGGCGTCGTAATAAAGTAGTATTGTTTAGACGAACTATCTATCCATAATGTATGTGTGACAATTGATTCACTAAGTACTTACAACAAGTACAAATGTATTAACCAAGCAACTGTAATAGCTAACCCGGGATAAATGTATTGTACTTACCAGTTATTATTCAGTCATTTTTATTCGTGATTTCGCGTAAAAAGAGTGAAAATAATACTAGCATCGAACAAGAACTTGATTTGCGTGAACAATTGTATCCTGTCTAAGGCTGAGCACACAGAGTCTGAATTCAGTATCGGCATCACTCAAGTGCATAAAAAAGGTGCACCTGCACCCTCTTTTAGCAATTCTGCACAAAGTGTAGGTACTTAGGTACTTACGTTTTATTTGCTCGTGAATTCAGATTAAGATTCAGTGACTGAATTCCGTTCTGTGTGAAGCCGGCCTTAATTGCAGACAATCCATCTAAACTTGTATTAAAGGAAGGGAGGACTACTTGCAGATCTTAATTACCAATTCCTTATCAAAAGTGTATTTTTACCGAAGCCTATCCAGGGTTAACTTACAGCCACCAGATTATTGTCCTATTGTCAATGTATAAAACGTATTCCAACTCCCTTGCTTGCTTGCTCAGTTGCTTCAGTCTTGCTCCAGGAGTATGTACTGCGTAGTCTCGACTAGATCAATATAAAATTGTCATTTCATCGTCTAAAATTAACTTAAAAATATAATAATTTAATCTCATGTTGTTACTTTGGTAACAGAGTCATGGCACTTGGAGTCATTTTGAACTTTGAATGTTGTTCGTTATTATCTTTCTTTGCGTCTTGTCTTCCGAGGTCTGTCTTTGGTAGAAGGCGTGGAGGCTCGACATGGAGTTTTGGGCGAGTTCGTTGGCCGGCGACCACTCGAGGGAGATGGACTGGTGTCGGGCGCCGTTCGACGTGCCGCCGGCCGCCCTCTCGCCCTCCACTTCTGATTCATCCCATTTTTCTAGAAGATGTAGAAGGAGGTCCTTAGTCCTGTGAGCGTTGTTTTCGTCGCCCCTTCTGTACGGTACTTGCCTCCCGTTCTCTGAACCGTTGACTAGTTTGTCTATTTTCTCCCGCCTCCTGTCGAACTCGCCGAAGAAACTGTTCCGCCTTTCTAGAGGCTGGTCGGCTACGTCGCGACTGCTGTTCGTGACTCTCTTGGACCGGGCCGACTTCGCCCAGGGCATGTTACTCGTCACCGGCTTCACCGGCTCCCTTTCAGTCAAAAACGAGGACGTTATTCTGTGACTAGATTTAGATGTAAACAGTTTGTTTTCCTTACTGCTAGCGTCTCCGTTTGTGACGGATTTTGTGACTGTGGTACTCGTTTCCCTTTTAAAACCGTTCGGTACTTTCTTCTCCTCCTTTGTAACTGTTTTTGATTCGGTAATGTTTTTGTCTAATTCCTTCGCACTGTTGTTATTAGCTAGATCCGTATTCATAGTCGATAACAAGAAGAGATGGTCCGATAATTTTTTTATTTCCTCAGCCAAATTCTTTCTTACGAGGACGTCCTGTCTTTTATGTAGGAAGCACGAGCTATCCGAGGCTCGTCTCTCGACGGGGTTGTACCGAGGGGCCAAGTAATTGTTCTCTCTTCTCGGCGGGGGATCCAGGTCGTCCTCATCGAATACCGCATCAGGTGAGCTGGCCAAAGAACTCCTAGGACTAGGGGAGCAGCCTCCAATAGAAGATCGCTCGCAGCTCCCGTCGGCGAGACAAGTGATTTCGTGCGCGTGGTTATCGAATACGTAGGGCGAGTTGGGGTGTTCTCCCCACCGCTCAACGAAGATCCTGAGGTTGTCTTTGGCGACGTCGAGCTCGTGCTTGGGCGAGGGCGGCGGTAGCTGGGGGCGCGGGCGCGGGGGCGCGCGGCGCGCGAGCCAGCGGTGCCGCAGGCACTCCGTCGCGCTCGGCCGCAACCTGCGACAAGAACCCTTGTTACTAACCCCAACACCACGAATGCGTGATCAAGGAAGGGATGAAAAGAGGCGGTGCAAGGAACAAATAGGGTACTAAGTAGCACGATTCAGAACTGATATAGCAGGAAATAGCCAACTTCGTACGCATTGGACAGATTCTGTGTGAGCGGTTAAAAAGACCGTGTCCACGACTGCGTTCAACTGAATGTCCGATTCCACGGCCATACGAAGTAGGCATATGTTTTGTAAAATTTGTATGAGACTACCATGCAACTAGATAATATAGTTATCTATATACATTAAGGAAGGTTAGCAATTGTACAGTTTATATGGTACAGTATTAGAATGACTTGTTAGATTTTGTGTTGGATGCAATAGAGTAACAAGGGGTCTTTATCGACAGGCTGGTTTTTATGCAGCTTTTAGTGACAACGAGCACCAGAATCAAGTGGAAAACGGTCGAAGTTCGAATATTTTTATGACTTAAGCTTGGATTGAAATGAACATACAGTTTTACGAAATGATTATTAAAGGTCGTTCAACCAACGATCCTCAAGAACAAAACATAATCAGCCGTCTGTTTTCATAACTCAACGTAAAATTAGCATTGGCAACACTTCAATTTGTAATCAACGAAAAAACTAAGACATAGGGCGTTTTTCCAAACAGCGTGTCGGTTATGACGTCACATAGATACAACAACAATCGAGAAATGCTAGTAACTTGTGAAGTCATATCCGTTTTATTTATAATTATCTCGTCTTTTAAATATATTTTTTCTGCCATTTGCTTCATGCAAGCTTATTTTAACCGAGTTTCCACAACAAACTATACATGTTCAAATATACAGTAATCATTCTCATAATATCAACTGGTTACTTAACTCTACAGAGAAGAAGATACACACACATGCACCTTGCCACTTGGGGCCTACTTCGCGCTACACTGGCAACACTGAATCACACTGGCGCGGCCTGCGGTGGCGGTGAATAGTAAATTTGACAGCTAATGACAAGTTTACTATTGACCGCCGCGGCCAGGCCGCGCCAGTCTTTTAGTGGCCTAACGACTGGCTATGCAGTGTTGCCAGTACTTGTTGCTTCGTGAAACCCCTTGGACCCCGGGCACCGAAGCAGATAGCAGCGGATGCAACCGAAAATAACACTACAATGACTAATAGATTGAAGTTATTCATATTTTGAGAATGACTGTACATTTGTATAATCTTAATATACTCACTCTTTGTCTTTTACGAGCAGCTTTCCAATGAAGTCTTTCGCGTCATCTGAAATCTCTGTAAACGCTTCGTCGTCGTAGTCATATTTGGCGACTGTGACGTTCGCCATGGTTTCTATATCTGTCTCGCCCATGAACGGTGAAAGTCCCGATAAGCTGGAAAGAGATAAAAATAAATCACTCATGCTATTTGAAAACTCAAGATTTTCAGTTTCCGAAGACTAATAGAAATTAAATTGTTCGCGCACGGCAAGGACCCAGAGAAATTTCCTTCCGCGAATGATCCGGCTATGGATTGATACCGTGGTTGTCCCGAGTGACTACAGTAAGGGGCTCTTCAAGAAAGGTATTTAAAGCGTGGATGGCTTGAGCCCTGAGCTCGTCCTGAATCCACTAAGTGCCCGTATTCAAAGCATTCGCAAATGGAACCACTTCAATGTGGGGATAAGACGGCATGGAGATTAGAGATCGATTTTATTCCTCAGAGTTAACAACGCCCGAGCTTGTACCCACAGTCTGTGACCTGGACCTCAAAGCCCACTTACACCAAGTACGTACTTCTTTATTTACTCCATGCCATAAAAGCGTGTTTGGTTGAAAGTCTAGGTCACAAACTGCCCACGCTTCGTCAAACTGAATGAGATTGGAAGTGACTCATATCTTTAAATCCAATCCGGCATACCTATGTCAGTCGGATGTTTATGGCACAGACCCAGGGGCGGATCAGTCCCAAAACGACTACAGCATATAACCTCTACAATACTTAGCTAATTAAATGTGTCTATTAATTTTATAGAACACATAGATTCTGACTGATCAGCTTTTTATAATTTTTATTTAGGGGAGCCCATACGGAGAATATTTTATTTGCTCGTTTTCATTCAATAATTTCTTAAAATGCATACCTAGGTACCTACAATACTAAATTAAGTAAAGATAGTACAAGATATCTCTGTAAATCGTGACAAAATGAGATTGGCAGTTTAATTTAATTGTATGAATTTCTGACCAACCAAGTACCTACTCGCATCACTTATTAAAATAATTGGCAAGTAGTAGGTAAATCGGTTATAACGGACATTATCGCTAATATGTACTATGAAAATTGCGTTAATCTGTAACTATGAGAAGATAAATCTTAGACTACCTACTCAATAGAAAATGGAAGTGGCTTATGCTTTAAACACTGACAGCAGCTTTTCGGTGAAAGAAAACATCGTGACGAAACCGGATTAACCTAATTTTCCGTCTGGGATGGAAAATCAGATGGCAGCTTTTGTAAAACTAGTCTTTACGCCAAATCTTGGGATTAGGAGCCAAAGCGGACCTTGCGTTCCTTTACAACCGGGAAAAACGCTAGGAGGATGATGCTTTATCTTGTGATCATAATACGGACGATATGGTTCAGAAATACTCACAGCACATAACAAATGACTCCGACAGACCACATGTCCGTGCCGTAGCCAATCTGGTCGAAGTTGACAACCTCCGGCGCCACGAACTCGGGGGTTCCGAAGAGGACCTGCAACTTCTTCTCTGGGTCGAAGAATCGCGCCAGACCGAAATCGATGATCTTGATGCGGTTGCCGGCCTTGGTCAGGCAAAGGATGTTCTCTGGCTGCAAAAAAAGAATTTAATGAAATATGAGGTAGGTACCTAGTACTTGCACAATTTATGATGGTTATCATAGGTCTCTTTTTAACCTATGCATTAAACCGAGAGAGAAAGATATGTGGACGCGGATTATCGGATAGGAATTCCCTTTGTCGCGAGTGATATAATGGAGAATGGCACTTTGTCCTTTAAACGCAAGTTGCGTAAGCATCTCTTTTCTACTATTTAAGATTGATGATCCTCGTGATATCTTTGTGCGGGTACATAAAATTGTATGTATTTAAGTATGTATAAGTAAGTTTATATTGTATGCATTGTATAAGTATGTATATTCATGAAATTAATTGATTTGTGTTTCCATTCTAGTTTCAGTATTTAAGATCCTGCACCACTAAAGTTTCTGTTTAGCCCAATGGTTGACTGGTAGAGAATGCCTGATGGCTTTAAGTCCGCCAAATGGCATTAAGTCCGCCAATTGTACTTTTATTTGAATATTTGTGCAACAAAGTTTAAATAAATAAATAAATAATAAATGGATGAAAATATATTATCAGAAGTGCCTTATTTTTTTGTGATGGGTATAACCTTCCTTAGCACCAGAAGGTTTAAGATTTTTTAGCTGCTTCAATTATTTTTGAAAAAAAATATAAACAACTTTCTCACTTACGTTTTGGGTCAAGGACGGACATATTACAAAAAAATATCTGAAATATCTATGGTAAACTGACACTGGTAATGACAAATATAGCTGCTGCAACTGTCAATATCATTGCCGGTGTCAGTTTATCAGATATTTAAGATCTTTTTTTGTAATATGAGACGAAAAATAATTGATGCAGCTGAAAAATCTGAAACTTTTTTTTGGTGCTAAGGAAGGTTATTCCTATCACCAAAAAAATTATCAGCCACTTCTAAAATTTTCGTCCATTCCGAATTGCAAGTAGGTAACTGTACACAGTAGTATCACGAAAGTGGTGCCAATTGAACGAACAAAACGAGTGACATCTAGGTATCATTGGGAGGGTGCTGTCCTGTCATACATAATAATAATTTTGACAAACACTGAGATAATTTGTGTCATTCGTTCGTTCCATCAATTCACACCCGGCTTTCGTCAATGTATTCTATAATAATAATAAAAAACGTTTATTGCAAACCATGGTTTTTACAAAGGTTTTACAAAATAAAAATGTATCTCATGGACCCTTCTATTATGTTCACTACGTTATATATTATGTTCAGTTGAATCAAATTAAAAGCCGATAAACGCGTGAAAAATGCCTCTGCATTCAAACAAATTCAATTTATTATGTTGGTAGTTCAGACAAGTGAATTACTCGTTTCTGGCTATTTGTGCTCGTAATGATGGCTCTAACCCAAAATTATTGAATACCGAATCATAGTTCCAACGTCAGAACATCTAAAATTACACGACATTTTGTATTTTTGCGCGCGAACAGTCATCAGAAATAACGTACCTACATCGAATAAACAATTATGGCAGACAGACAATCATAAAACTCCCGCGCTTTGGATTTCCGCCATTTTGATTTAAGACTTGGACTTGGGCCATGCAATCAGAGTGCCACATTGTTAAGACCGGACGAGTTAAGAATAATTAATACTACATAACATAGGTGGCACAATGGCAGGGCTTGTTATGATGTTTCATAAACACGTGACAGTTGTCTCATCCAGCCATTCATGGTTGCGATTGGGATTTAATTCATATTTGATTCATGAAAATATGTTTACAAATAGACAGTCATACCATACAATAAAAATGTTCTTTATTATTCACCTAAAAAACTACATTAAGAGAAAAACACACATCATTCTTTAAATAGACATGAAGCTACAAATGCTGCTTGATCGATCAATAATGGCTGGCCATTAAAATTTGATCTCTTTAGTCTTGTAAAATTGTAAATTCGTCGGGCCACAGGAATATGGGTAGACATATTTTAACAAATTTTCTTATGTAAGCTTAGTATTATGTTATTGACATGTGAAATCCAATCGCCTTGGTTCATGGTACTCCCTTGAGCTAAAACGCATAGCAAAAGTCTTTGTGAGCGCCACATTTTGAAATTGAATTGATATTATGCTGTCGTTGTTATACTTAGGCCGACCGCTAACTGAGACGGCGCGGACGGGTAGAAGGCGGCAGGCGCCATCATTCAGTTAATTAGCACTTCTGAATCTGAACTAACCTTCATGTCCAGGTGCAGTATGTTCTGTCGGTGCACGAACTCGATGCCCTCGCAGATCTGACGCATAAAGACCGTGCAGGCCCGTTCAGTCAGCACGAAATCTTCGTCTATCACGCGCTCGAACAGCTCCCCACCTGTGATCCTGTAGACGAAGTACATTTTTTATATCTATACCAAATTTAAAGTGTAAAGGTCTCGGTAGTCCGCTGAATGCGGGTGGCGCACAGTTCTGCGCCACCCCTTGGGGAGGCCTATGTCCAGCAGTGGACCTCTTTCGGCTGATATGGTGATGATCGTGATGCCATATTTCAGTTTCCTATGTTAAACGGTCTTTGAGTAAACTGCCTGCGACACACGGACATACACTGAGTGATCGCATAAGTGTTCCGTTGAGACTGAAGCCCACTTTTGAAGTTATGTTTAAACCGCTCCCGATGGTAATTTTGGTATACATGTAGTCATGTGCTGAATTCAAACCTAATTAACGTAGGTCGATTTCGAAACACTAGTAAGTTAAGGGTCTTGTCTTAGCAAAACGAGTGTAATCAAATTCCTTCACTCGGGGTATCTATAGATATCGTCATCATTACGTCACGGCTCCAGTTTTGTAAATAAATATCGTCAGTGCTTCTTGTGTCTATTACTCGACTACTTACAGATTGGTACGCGTTTTTTACCCGACCAATGAATCAGTCGTGTTCGATTTATAAGAAAATACGCGCAAATTCAACGTAAAAATCTCCGGGCGGTTGCCAAAAACTCGTCAGTTCGGTGCTAAAATAAACCTGTAAAGTGTAAATACTGTGAACGGCGGTACGCAGTGATGCGATGGAAATATGTTTTGTTTAAGATTGTTTTGTATTTTTCAATAGTGACATAACGATCTTCTTGACGCATATCAATTGAACGAAGAAACTCAAAACGTTTGGACAATTTGGATCTATTTGGGCAATTTATGTAACGATAATACGAGTGATAGAATTGCAGCGGCGAGAGATATCCTGGGGGAAAATAGGTAGTACTCTGAGGAGTCTGACATCTATACTGGAATAGGTACTACAAGAGTTTGAGCTCAAGCGAGATCATCTAGGAAGAGTATACGGTCGATTGAATGGCAGTTAGTGGTGGTGCACTACCTTAACCTAGCCTGAGAAACAAGAAAGAAAGCTAGTCCTAACCTCTCCGAGTCTATCTCTATCCGGTATCCGAAGAGATTGGGACACTCTGGGAGTGGTCTGTGATGTCCCGACTCAACTGAGCTGTCATCCCAACTCGACTCGACAAAAGGAATGCGACTCCGTGTCGCCACGGCTCACCCCAAGGTCAGTAGTCATCGATACAAATGACTTTCTCTCGACAGTGCTAAGAAATTTGCCAAGCGTCTGTATAAAAGTCATTGGTTGTCATCCCACCTTGACGCTAAATACTGTTGTTTATTCGTCGCGATATTAAATTACTTACGAGGTCGTTTTGGCAACGTATTTCTTTCGACGTACCATTGGACTAAAAGAGTCTTTAGTTGCGAATAAATGATTCTGAAACCTCAACAAAGAAAAAAGAGCTGTTTTCTTGGCCTGAATCTCTGAGTCTGAAACATCGCTGTAGTTATTCCCAGTTTCTATAAGTCCAGTCAACTTCCTGCTGAATAATGCCTTTACATTCTTTGCTAATTTGAGCGCAAATGTAGAAGGTACGTTTTGCTCTGTCACGTATATTCTGGTACCATTTGGTATTCAGGGGGAGGGGGTCGGGCTAAGAGATTCAAGCAAAAAAGAATCATAATCCATACTAAAATCTAACCTTAGCAGGGCCAAGTGAATCCAACTAGAGTCATGCACCTCTGAGCATCCACTCCTATCTACCACAGTTAGGGTTTCTGCTCGAGACTTCTCGAACTCGAGACAACTCGAGAGTTTCGCCTCCATTCGAGACGAGAAACAAATAGCCGACTCTCGAGACTCTCGAGTTCCGGCGAACACGAAATAAGGGCTAAAGTCAGGCTTGCCATTTTGCCGCTTTTAACAATGATAACGCCGCCCGCGCACTATAATTTATGTCACGTCATTGTAGTATTTGTAGTTAAATCGTTTGTTTGTGATGATTATTGTATTATTTGCATTTGATTCCTAGTCCTAATCTTATTTAAATAAGTCTAGCCTTGCTTGTTAGAAGAAAAGATCTCTATCAAAAATACCAGTTTATGTCTGATCAAAAGACTGAAAAAGTAGATTAGGTATGGTATATTGTTTTTATTTTAAATTTAGATTTTTTGTAAGATTTTAGTTCTTGTATGTTTGTAAGAAGAATTTTAATTTTGTTTTGTTTGTATATCTAACTTGTAGTGCAAAGTGCAATAAAAGAATTAAAGAAAGAAAAGAAAGAAAGAAGACATTTATTCACTACACAAAAGACACATAGATATAAAGGGAGTAGACATACAATACAATTGACACAATTCAGATTTTTATTTGTTTTTCATTTTATTTTCAGCAATAATTTACAATTTCTTACCAAAGACTCGAGAGTCGAGACAACTCGAGAAATTGGAGTCGAGAATTCTCGAAACTCGAGAAATGAAATGAGGCGAGAAACGAGAAACCCTAACCACAGTATCTACGCTGGACAAAAAACAAATGAGGAGTGGTGTGCTTCCTCAGTGGGGGTTCCAGGATTTGAGTTTGGGGGCCCTCCCCCAAACTCAAATCCTGGAACCCCAACCGAGGGTGACTGTGGTACTGGATCTTCTTCATGGATTTAAAGATCTACTTATAGAGCAAAATTGCCGCACCAGTGTTGCACTTAACAACATAAAACGAGAGAAATAATCTCGAAACCGGCGTTTAATTCGACATAGTTACAAGTTATAAATGGTTAATTCTCCGATTAAGACCTTCACACATGGTTACTGCATTACGTCACACAAAGAATTCAGTGTTTAAGATCGTAAATTTTCCTTAAGTAAACTGGCAATTAAATATTTGCACAGCATGTCGGCTACAATCGATTTCGCATTTGCGCAATGCGCAAGAGTTTTGTATTACAATGAGTTTAATTGTGTTGGTGCCTGAAGACTGTCATGGTTATTTGGCGCAGGTGCTCACGAAATTGAAAGGAATAACTAACTACACGAAGCACTACTTATTTTTAGCGAATAAAGAATGTACTAAAGATTACCCTAGTACTATTTATTATTGATTAACAACTCAAGTGGACATCTTTAGTGTTTTTCATGTCATCGGAGCTTCAAAATCAAGTTTGGATTTGCGAGTCACTCTCGCGCCCATGCACGCAAATACTTCAGAAATCGATTTGGCAGGTTGTCGCCGTCGACGGATAAGTCTGGGAATCATAATAGATTCATTATTACTGAGATTCGGTGAACAAACTAGTAAGAACTTTCAATGAGCAATAATGCACCGGTACGGCCACTATTGTATGGAAATATGGAATAGATATTGTTAAAGTTATAAGTAGCTATAGCTACTAGGTAAAACAACTCCTGAGAAAATTGCAATAAAAAATTTAAAAATCCGTCCAATAGTTTCGGCGTTCTAAATGTAAAATTTAAAATACTATGTAGTTTCCAATGTGCTAAAATCCCGTGTAGGTATTTGCGACCTTGAGTCCTGCGCTAGGTAACATACATGTCGTCAGCAATTAGTAATCTTATTCACGAGTAAATTTAGCATAGCGGGAACGTAAAATTCATTCCATGCCAACTAGGCCATTACCATTACGGTCTAAATAAATGTAAAAAAAATAACGCCTATTTTTCTTTCCATGTACGATTTACGTAGTCACCTTAATAATTTTTCGATGACGTGGATATTTACTGGTTACGAAATGTTACACCTTGACCTATTTTTCTGTAGCTGGCGCAGAAAATTACTGCCACATAAAACTGATTGAAACTTTGAATTTACACACGCGCTTAATTGTTTCGCAGTTTGTTTAGGACTAGATTAAACTAATTACAGTCGCGTTTACCTTGGTCCAAAATCATTGATTAACTAGAATGTGTATATTTGCAACAATTCATTTCGCCAATTTGCGTAATATCTAGCATGAAGGGTCTAACTTACCTACATCTAGATTCTAGATTCTACTCTTTATGAAATGTTAAAACGATTTGCTTTATGTTGTATATGTTTAATGAGCGAGACCTCTGCTTTTAATTATCGTTAATTTAGCATGGCTAAAATAAGTGTAAACTTGGGTTCTCAAGATTATTGACAAAAATTGTGATGCGGTTAAAACCATTAAAAACGCCTCAATATTTGTTTTTTTTTTCACTATGATCGTGACACTACGTCGCAATTTGCTGAAATTTAAATTTAGAATGATCTTGAATGGACGTTAACGTCAGCAGCTGACTAGTCCTTGTTTACCTATAATATTGTGACGTCATTGTGTTTATTTCGACTACAGTTGTACTGTAATATTTATATTTCTGGAAACGGGCATGACGTCATGCATGCCGTTTAAGAAAACTCGCCAGACGTTTTGGTCTGGTAAAACTCCGTTGTCAATAAACCTGCGTAGGACAACTTTAGAGACACGTTCTTCACTAACGAATAGTTGGCAAAGGTCGGCTAATTCATGTTCCATTACATAATAGAAAACGCTTATTAAAATTAATATATTATACAAAATTATAAGATTGGCACGTCGGTGTTTCCAGCTAATGTCAACGCACATGATCAAATGCACCTTGGAGCGTAATCGTTGGATTATTTCAGGAATGTATGTATGTTTACAACTACATTGTATGTAGGTATGTGGGTATGTTATATGCCGGAACAACGGGACAAGCAACAGGTGTTTATGAGTGTACCTAACCTACCTACCTACCTACTATAAAGTGTGGAACAAAGATCCCTTGATCTTCGTAGTTCAAGTTTGATTAGACATTAGATATTGAATTTATATTTATACCTATCTATCGCAAGAACGCGTAAAGAGCTAGTTGCGCAAAATAAAAATGATTTGAAAACAATAAGTTTAGTCATCAGGTAGACTCCCAAATCTTGACGATGTACGAATTGGGTATTGTGGAAGTTTTGTAGTTACGTGTTTTTTTTTTAGTTTAGAAGAAATGTTTCCTATCCTTTCTCCTTTACTGTCGACCGTCCTTTTATCTGATAGTTCTGCCATTAAGGCGTAATTATTTCTTTATTACATTGTTACCGTATGTCCTATGGACTAGGCAATGCCTGTATCTTGGGATCCCAGGAGTGCAGATACCTAATTAGAGAAGGAAATTTAACAATAGAGGTATTTATTTAAACTTTATTGCACAAAATACAAAAAATATGTGCAAATGGCGAGCTTATGAGTATTTGACAAATCCAGACTTAAAGTAACAAAAACAATTTACATGCAGAATAAAAGTAGATAAATTAGGATTATGCATTAATTAAACTTTGTATGTGTATATATGTGTGCATAAGTAATACTGTGTGATGTGATACACACTTATTACAAAAAACTTGCAGTTTTTTTATCTAGACATTTAAGAGAAGCAAATTATATCGCGAACGCAGCCGTTACGACGTAGCGGCGACATGGCGCGGGGCCAAAATATTCGCGCCATTATTTGACGTCTCGCTTAGCAGTTCGAGTCTTCGGGTTATATTCGACAGCTTTTTATGACTGTAACCCTCAAAAATTTGTCTCGCTCGCTCGCTAATGTAGATCGATATGCTGTGCTCTTATTAACATACTTCAAAAAGGTTTTTTTAAATGCATTTACACCGATTTTTCTGTCAATTGTGCACCGATTTTCAAAATTCTGAGGTCCCATTATCACCAAGTCAGGATCTGATGATGGGATTGAACGCTTGAAGTGCTTGAACATTTATAATATATGCTTACGTAAGTTGCTGAAAGGCTACTCCAGTTATGTATGTTCTAAGGGTATGTATGTTCTATGTGGCTTGGCGAAGTACTGAAATGAAGTCGGTTTAAACTTTGTTTTTAAAGTAGATTATATTTCGGAGAGACATGGGCTCAAGTATAATACCGCTAAAAGTGAGCTACTCGTCTTCAGGGCAGGCAACAGGAAACTAGAGGAAGCTCCTCCTGTTGTGTTAAATGGCGCCGCCCTGAAGAGGGTACCGCGGTTTAAATACTTGGGTCACTGGCTCACCGAGGATCTCAGTGACGATATTGATATAGAGCGGGAGCGTAGGGCATTGACGGTTCGCTGCAATATGCTGGTGCGCAGGTTTGCAAAGTGCAACAGTGATGTAAAGATCACGCTATTTAAGTCCTTTTGCCAATCTTTTTATACTTGCGGCCTGTGGACCAGCTTTACGCAGCGAGCATACAGTGCCTTGCGGGTGCAATACAACAATGCGTTTAGGATGCTGATAGGGCTACCTCGATACTGCAGTGCGTCAGGGATGTTTGCCGATGCCCGCACGGACGACTTTTACGCTATTATGCGTAAAAGAGCGGCATCCCTATTGCACAGATTGCAAGGTAGTGCTAACAGTCTCCTAAACGCATTATCTCGCAGAATAGATTGTCCACTCGTGGGGCGATGTGGCAAGCTGCATGAGCCTGCATGATCACATACTAAATAAATAAATATTAATAAATAAATAATTTAACTATTTGTAACTGAATTATAATGAATGTATGTAATTACTAACACTAGAATTAAGTTCTTATGTACGCTACTAACAAATATGGACAAGTATCCGAAATAAATGATTATTATTATTATTATTATTATTATTTCTTTCACCCGCGCACGGAAAAACTTGAGTATGAATGAAAAGTCATAGTATTGATAAATCGAATTATTATTTTGCAATTGATAAAATGCAAACTATGAATATTGTCAAAACGAATGATTATTTAATAAGCTACGTTCCAATTTAAGATAAAAAAATGAGATACGACTAATTTGAAAAAGCCGCTAAAATATCACTTGTAGTTTTAATCAGTCGCAAATTTTATTTCATCTTAATTACCTATCTTTTTCCATTTTTTTCTCTGGCTCACTTAGAAGCTTTAGCGCTTAAAAACACAATGTTCTGTATATCGTGTCGTCGTCAAGTGGTTCATAGAAGCGGAATAATGCGCTTTGTTCATATTTCTTATTTAGGTATATATTGGCATAGACGATAATATACATGCAAGAAAATTCTAAATAATAATATATACCTAGCTAGTACATATTGTATAATTTTTATTAGTAAACATTGGGTAAAATTTTTGGATGATTTATTTATAAACTCTACGAGGATATAGCCATCATGCTGGTCAAGAGACTTCACAAAAATAACAAACATGATGAGCAATTTCGTTATAGAGTTGGTAAACTTTTATTAGAAAAATAATGAAATGTTTTGCCCAATTTGCCGATTGATAATGACCAAATTCTCTCGCAGTATTTTTTTATCAGCTACAGTACGCTTACCATGAGAGCCTATAGAATACTTACAATAGTAAACTTCTCTCGATATCGAGCTAACGCGCTTCGACTAGATTTCGATTCTCGCAAGTTCGAGCTGTCAAATGCGCCGTACTCATGGTGCCGATATACTACGAAAACAACTACAAAACGTTACTCGCTAGCGTCTAGTTTTCGATGCGTAATCTAAACTTTCGAATCGTATTACCAAACGGTAGCGTGAGTCACAAATTTGACATTTCGAATCGAAAAATACCGTAGTATCTGTAGTTTACTATTTCACTTCCAAAATGGTGCGTGATAACGTATTATTTCGTCAAGATTTACCGTAGATCCGATCGATACCTATCTCAAATTAAAGAACTTATAAAAATAAGGGTTTTGAATCGACAACTTATATCCGCAAAATTCGGATTGTCGCGTATTTTGTATTTAAAAATGCAAATAATTGGCACACGTTCCGCCATATTGGGTCGACAGACTTAGATGAGGATCATCGCACACTGTTAAAATTATACTTAATGTCGTTAAGCTTAAGGTATAGATTCCTTTAAAGTCTTTAAACTTTGGCGTTGGGGAATTTTTCGACGTTGGCCATGCGCGTATTCTGTAATGTCATAACCGACAAACGCTAGCATTTAAATTGAAACGATAAATGCTTGTAATTTAAGGCTGAATATTGAAAAATCTATTAAACTATACGAACAATCGAGTTAACTGTTGCGAGAAAAGTATACTTATATGGGACTCGGGGTACCGATTAGATTTTTAGTTCTGTGAGTGACCGCCAGGGGCGGTGTATAGAGTTTTCATACAAATCTTTAACTGTTGTCGATAGTCGCTAGCGTATTCCGACTTACTGTAAACTCACACTAAAGCTACAGTTGGTTTGTGATTAGTGCAAGTAGTTTTTTAAACCCATTTCAAAACGGAGGGTCGTGTTTTTATTTTAGTAGGTCGGTATAATTTGCGCAATTTAGGTGGGACGTGAGTCTGGGATAAGTACTTTGTGTTTTTTGACCGTATATAGATACTTACTTAATTTGATATGAAACATATGGGATCGCAGGTCTAGGCTATGCTTATACGGCCTAACATTAGTTACATTTTATATCGGTAGGTGATAGAAAATGTAGAATTAATACTCAAATGCAAGAACCGCTTTGAGTCCGCTCGTTAATACCCGTATATGGGAACTACGCTTTGGCTTTACACTAATATACATGAATTGGTCCGATAAGTGGACTAGTAAAGTTAATGATACCCCACTCAAGTAGCCTTTCGATAAAAACCTGGTAGTCTCACTACTAAGGAGCAATTTTATTAATACGGGGCTTAGATGCATATGGGCATAATCTAAGTATCTAATTATTATAAGGGACTTATTTAGACTCGGTTGCTTCAAACTGTCAATAAAACGAATAAATACATAAGTCAATAAGTATAAGGGGCTAATATTAAATCAAACTAGCCCTATAGTGAGCTCAATTGTGTTGTGGGTACATTACACCAATCCCAGAATCAGAAACAAATATTCATTGCTCAACACACAAATATTTGCCCTTACCGGGACTAGAACCCCGGACCGTCACCTTCTTAGGCAGGGTCACTACTCACTAGGCTAAACCGGCCGTCAACTATTAGGTACGTCCGTTTAAATCTGTTTGTATGGGAAGTTTGACAGTTGTTTACGTGATGACAGCTGTCGGCGCCTAATTAACGTTTACCGGCCAATAAATTGTCGATGCAACCCGCCCTAAGCGAGCTAGAGACTATCCAAAGTAGGTAATTAATTTTGCCTTCAAATGCTCAGATCTAAACTAAAAGTATGGGTATGTAGAGATGTGAAGAGCTAGTGCGTTCGCCTGTCGAAACCTAATTTAAGATCGCTCGGATCTCAATCCATGTAGGGGGCACTTGACTTTAACGCCGATATGCGTCACACTGCATCGCGTATAATTATATCAGCGTGTCGACGCTTCATGTCCGGTTTCTATTTTGGAGCTTGCTCGTAATCCGTCAGCTTAGGTACGTAAGTACGATTGCTGAGGTTATCCCAGCAGTGAGGAGGGGGGGGGGGGGCTTACCCCCCACTTAATCCCTTCTTCAAAAAGAGTGATCAAGATTTTATAGAGTAATCGACGCGCGTGTGATACAAGTATGATACCGGTATAATACAAGTATATGGACCGCTATCAGCCTGGCTAGCACGATAGGTTTTATCGTATGTACCTACATATTTTACGACGCAAATGTACCTACTGAAAACGTAGCATAAAACGTATCATGCTACTAGGCCAGGCCCCGTAGCATGGTTGGCCTTGTCACGCGATAGGTGCTGATAGGATAGAGCGTTCGTCACTGGCTGGACACCGTTCGGTAGAACGAGACGACGCTCTTATCTTGTCACTTGTCGCGTGATAAGGCCAACCATGCTACGGTTCCTGGTGGTCGAACACTACAGGCCGACCGCTTAACTGAGACGAGGCGGGGACAGCGGCTCTCAACTCTTGACTCTTGGAAGCCGCTACCCTCCCAGTAGCCTTCGTCGTTTTCCCGCGCCCCTATCCCGTCACAGGCGCCATCTCAGTTTAAATAGCAAATAGTTAACCATCGACGTGGCATTAAGGTGTATGATAATATTCCCACTTCTATACATAACAGCTCTCAACGACGTCTCAAAAATACGTATTTAATTTCCGCATGAAAAATTGATAACATGTTAATTGAACAAAGCAGTATTTCAAGGAAAAGTATACCTTTAATATATGCACTGTTGAAAAAACTTAGTCATATTTGATTTCAACTAGTCACCAGTGCGGTTAACCGCAACGAGATACATATTTGAAATATTATAACGACATGGCTGCATAAATATGAGGCTTATCCACCACGAAATACAGTCTTTAAATAGACCGGAATGATATCGCCGACAAATCTTATTTCCAAATACCAACAGCCAGTGAGATGTAAAAACCTCCAGATCCGATTTGTATGGGTCGTATCTCAGTCATCAACATCATAATGTACTAGCTAACGAAACCTTGCTACATTGCTCTATATTATTAAATCCGCGCAAACATATGAGCATTGAATGCACGTTCAAAATGTAAATTCTGCGATTCGTTTTTACTCCGCTGACGTCATCCGTCTGAGCGGAAAGGCATCCAGCGAGCACTTGAGAAAAAAAAACACAAGTGACGTCATGGGATCCTGCGTTCCATGGGTGTGTTCCACGGTTGAATATTCAAGATGGCGACTTCTAAAAATACTGGACAAAAGTGAAATTTATAAATTAATGAGGTACACCTGTCGACGGTGTCAGTCAACGACCGACCTAATTACACCTGGAATCCCGCCTATTAATAAGACAAGAATATCTGCGGTAGTACGTAGGCGATATTTGGACTTAGCCCGACCTTTATTATCTTATCATTTGCATTAAATTCATTCATGATTCAATTCATCTTGCAAATGTACCTAATTCCCAATTTAAATTAGCATTTTTGCTAGAAATAGACTTTAGTTTAGTTTTAACCAAACCTACCGCATACTAACTTTTTTTTTTGAATTTATTGAAGAAAAAATAAATTAAGTACATTTTATAGTTTTTATATAAACTCGCCAAACTGTGACGTTTGATGGCGAGAAACGCTCATGTTCTATACTAGAATAACCTATTTAATTATATCTAACATTTTCTATTTATACTTAACATTCTTATATGACATCTTTATGGTTTTAACCTGTTCTTGTGTACAATAAAGTGCTTACGCCATGCATTTAACTTAACAACAAACAACTAAGCAGGCTCGTAGGTAAGTACCTACTTATCCTGCTACTTATATAACTGCTGATTGCGTTGCATCACATACCGCTAAAATTTAACGAAATACAAACGAGTTGAAATTTGTACACTTGACTACAAATTTAAAAGAAAACTTATGCTCCAATGTGTGTGTGTCAAGTGTACAAAATTTCAACTCGTTTGTATTTCGGGAAATTGGTTTTTGACATGCAAGATTTGACCTGAACAAACATGCATAATACACATACATTGCAAGTTAAACGAAAAATATAAAAAGAGCTAAAGGACATGTAGCTACGAATAATTTAAATAGGTAGTCTGAAATAACACCGTTCTTTCGGGCAGTAAGGAATTCGAAGTATAAACAAGGAATTATTACATCCAGATAGGTTTCTAGTTGGCCAGAACTCTCCATGCGTAAATGCGGTTTTGGCAAAGAGATTAATGTCTCCCTACCTCTACAGACATATTTAGTGGAATCAGTGTTTAACGATTGTATTTGGCACTAGTATTTGTATTAAATGTCATTATATTATGACAGGAATTCGAGCTTAAGTATGTTTTGATATAATTTATCTTCCAGGAGTAACAAAGATATCTTATAGGGTTTTACGACCAGAATTGCAATAGAACTTGGGCGCTGGTATTAAATGGTCCTTCGAACCGGACAAACCGTTTCAAGAGGATCGGTTTGTCAGGTTCGTTAACCGTCATGACGCAAATACGCTTCCTCCACTCATAGGCGTCGTACAGCTGTATGAGCCGCGTATGACGCAGACGTCTCATGACGTCCTCTTCTCTGTCCACGTTGCGTCGCTCATCACGTCTGCGACTGAGACCCACCCAGCTTAGTTACTACGTTGATAGCTGTTCTAACACCACAGTTTCGCTGTATGTTAGTTTGCCCACTTTGTAATACAAATACAACGTCAGTAGATACTCACAGTTCAAGAACGACGCACATATGCTTCCCCCACTCGTACGCGTCATACAGCTGTATGAGCCGAGGGTGACGGAGACGTCTCATGACGTCCACCTCTCTCTCCACGTTGCGTCGCTCGTCACGTCTGGCGACTGAGACCAGCTTGGCTGCTAGCTCCAGGCCGGTGCTCTTCTCACGGCACAGGTACACCGTGCCGAATTTGCCCCTAGAATAGGAAAATTCAATTCATTTATTCAGAGACCAGCATGGATCATTATTGTTAGTAAATACTTAGCTTAATATTAGTAATTATAAGTTCATACATAAAGCTAATTTAAAGTAATGATAATACAATTTAGGAAAGTTTGAAATTTGACATTACATTAAAGTTAAATAATCAAATCCATGTCAGGTTAATGAATCATTCATTTAATTTAATTAAATAAAAAAACAAATAAGTTCGTAGACTCAGCGGGACCGCTGGTTTTCAATCTTAACCACGGCCTTAAAAACACATGGAGTAAATTTTTATTTTTTATTTTATTTTATTTATTTGGGGCATCAACAGCATTACAGGAAAATAATACAAAACTTAATAGCTAAAAACAAAGCCAATTATAGACGTCCACCGAAATACAGTAAATGGATTAAACACAGAGTAATTTAAGATTTGAACTGAAATTAAAATTATAACATGCTCGGTAAATACAAACTATCTTGTGTGTGTGAATGTGGGTGCGTGTGTGTGTGTTTGTGAGTAGATGCGTGGGCAAATGTAAGTGTATGTAAAAAGTGGAAGGTGGAAGTCGGAATATAAACAGTAGTTATAAGTTATAACATAAGCTTATTTTTCAATTAACACGAGCTTTAAGAGTAGGTTTGGTGCAATTGAATAAGTCGATAGTATTAAACTTTTTGTTGTAATTTTTTTACATACGAATTAGAGGCGAATTCTGGGCATAATTTGTGTGCACAAATGGTATACTGACCAGACTGCGTTCAGTGTGCCGAGTTCGAATTGCTGGAACGGAGTTTAATTTCCGCAAGTAGCTCGGAACTGTCAATGCGTCCAGATAAGATGTCATGCAAAACTGACGTAGCAATGGAGTGTCAAAGATTTCGTAGCGCTACGATCGTAGCCGATATCATGGGTAACTCCATGTAGAGGAAAGCGCCTACGAGCAGAACGCATGCCTGTGATCTGATCATCTGACATTCTTTGTTTTCCCGCCCTATAATGTCTCTAGCCCTGTAGCTATAGTATAAGTTTTATCGACAGATATACGTTTTTCGAACGCGTTTGCTTTTAGTTACAATTTTTATGGCAACGCGAACAGCGCCTCTGGTGGTAATTATTAGGAACTACGCGTCGCCATACAAATTGAAACTTACGCAAGCGCGTTCAAAAACGTATATGTATCGATAAAACTTATACTAGAGCTACTGGACGCCCTAACGCGCAGTGTTTTCTCATTGTAATTACATTACAAAGCAACTATTTAATTACTATTAACATATATTAATAGTAATTAAATAGTTGCTTTGTGATTTCCGGCTGGTAATAGATTATCTGGCGAATTCGGTAGACATTCATTGTTTACCCTAGTCACTAAAACTAACTAAGGGCGGGAAAATAAAATAAATAAATATTATACGATGTAAAATCATATATTCCTTTAGTGGAACATGATTGTCTAATTGATAAAATTCGGAAAAAAAACCGGACAAGTGCGAGTCGGACTCGCCCACCGAGGGTTCCGTACAAATTTCCTTCTACCTCGATGATTGAGTACGTACTTTAAATAACGACTACATTTTAGAATTCAATTACAAATGTACAGTTTTCAGATTCTTCCCTGTATTTGTAGTATAAGACGATATTACTTGCCAAATTTCATAGTTCTAGCTCAACGGGAAGTACCCTATTATTTTTAATTCACTTGAGGATGTTTTTTGCGGCATGAACGGCCTTATGTCTAACTTCGAAGTTTGATTTATTCACAGCTTTAAGGGACTGTAGACCTGAGTATATGGTTTTAATTTCAACTCGATTCCTCCACGCGTTCCTGAGATACGGCGGGTAAAGAATCTTGACAGAATGACAGACAGACGAACAACAAAGTGATCCTATAAGGGTTTCGTTTTTTCCTTTTGAGGTACGGAACCCTAAAAATTGATAAAATGTGATAGGTGGCTAGCCTATCGCCTTCAACACACTCCAAACCTATCCCGTTGTCTACTCTACTTGTACGACATCAGTGGTAGGTCAGTAAATAAATAAAATGTCAGTGAATTGTATAATGCTTTCTATCATGACCGTAACACGTTATTATGGGTCGGTCTTCTGCTCTGCTAGTTGTTCCAAGTATGAATAAGATGACATTCCGACCTCCCCCAAAGAGTGCGACAATGACCGGTCCTGCGCCACCCGCATCCAGCGGACTCCCGCATCCAGCGGACTCCCGCATCTAGCGGACTCCCGCGACCTTTACCAGGTCATCAGTCCACCTTATGGGTGCAGCTACAACCATATCACGCAGATTAGATAAGTATAGTAATCTATGATATTGTATTAATAACTGTGAATCAGTGCTGAACGGGCTATATATATAATTATGTTTATATTAGGTGTAAAAATTTATAGTGTACTTTCCGTTGACCTAGAACTATGAAATTTGGCAAGTAATCGTCTTATACTACAAGTACAGGGAAAAATCTGAAAACTACACATCTGTAATTTTGTACGGAACTCTCGGTGGGCGAGTCCGACTCGCAATTGTCCGGTTTTTTTAATCCAACATTTGCTGGAAGAGGTACTTTAAATTACATTTTTACATTAAATAGAAAGTGCAATCAAGGGATTAGGGCAGTTAGTAGGAGTCCCTACCTACCTCAATACCGGACGTGATAATATGCGAGTGAATCTGTCTATTTCTACACAAACGGGTCGGAAAACTCACCGGCCGATCTCCGAGAGCATTTCGTAGAAGTCGTTGACATCCGTGCTGCGCTTGATGGCGACATCCCGGTATGCGAAAGGCGGTTCTATCTCTGTGGACAACAATAATTGAATTTTTATTTTACATTCTATCGAAAAATATGTCCCTGTGTAGAGGAAGCGGGGTAGGTTTTTGTTCTCTTTCCATTTAAAAACAAGATTTAGGTTTGTTTCTCGCTTGATTTTGCATGTTAGGTTCGCCACATGCAGGACCGAATTCCGCGGCGGAATTTATCCGCCTGTCTGTGCTCTGTGGTAGTGCCATAGATTTTGTAAGGGACCCAAGCTTAATTCGTCGACGGAATTCGGTCCCAGAATGCAGCCTGTATCTGGCGATCCTTATTTAGGAATCTTTCGCTTCTTTCGAGATTCAATGCTCTTCTCTAAATGAAACTAAAAACCCATATAACCCGAATGGCGATTTGGTCTTCTTGTTGAGTATGAGTGACCAACTTTCAACTTTGCCATTGATCAGGCATGTCAGCAGGATCAGGTAGGTATCTCGTGTAACTTTAATCAACCGACATAGATTATACAGTCAGTTATATTTATAAGCAATATTTAAGGTCCTAGAACGACCTGACTGCTGACTGTACTAGTGGACATGCCTGTTAAAACGGAGCATATTTTAAAACCAGATTCCTTCTTTCATCTAAGTACTCAAGAAACTGGGTTACCGAATAAAACTTGAAAAATTTAATAAAGCTCATAGTATATAACAGTGGATATCAGATTATTATCCGTTTAGCCGAGAAAGTGTCATAAAGACTGCATTCTCGGCTCGTAAAATTTTACGATTTTAGGCCTGGATTACTGTTGCGTCAGGCAATGCATGGAATCCGGGCCTTTTAAAATTTGTATAATAACATTCTGGTACTAAAAAAGGTATAATCTAGCGGGCACGACTTTGCACTTACGTTGTTCTGTAAATTGCATTATTGAAATTTTTAGCAGTATAAAAATACCAAATGCAGTCTTTGTACCTGTCTCTTAATAAGGCCAATAAGGGCTCATCTACATTGTATCAGGTCGAAATCATCATAAGGCCGTGTTTCTGGACAGGCGGCGCGTGAAGCGAATATGGAAATGCTTACTCCCGTACGTAAATACTTTTACTGCAAGATATATTATAAGTTTTTAAGTTTGTCTCCTACCTGTCAGGACGATTGCATGTCGCAATAGATTTATTGCGACAAAGCAATCAATGAAATGTGTCATTTCTGATAAGACACAGACATCGACAACGCACTAGAAATATATTTAAATAGTTGCGCAGTCGACACAGATAATTTACTTTATTTATCAGTATCACGACATAATCGCGAATCAATCCATTTTAATTTCCAACTGTGACAGCGTTTGAATGCGGGATTATGAAAGGATAAAGCGACGCGTGAACCGCGTGTGAAAACATACAAGCTTAACTGTAAACGTTCCCGTACTTCTCGATATTATGTTTATGTTTGCAAGTGGCCCTGGCAACGTACCTACTGCTAAGCTAACATGGTCGCGTTTATGTCGGACATAAAAAGCATTCGTCCCTCTCACACTAACATATTCGCCAAAAAAGTAAGGGACAAATTATACGTCCAAGCGTGAGTGTTTTCATACGGGGATCACGCGTCGCTTTATCTTTTCATATTTGCCATTGAAATTTTTGACACAGGTCACAGGTACAAATACAAATAGTTTATTACTTTAAAACATAGCCTATTACAATAACGCTGACCCCCACACTAGGCATTGCCTGTCCCGTGGGGGATCTAGGTACAACGGTTAACTTAATAGGTATATTTAACGGCTACTGGCAACAATATAAATAGACTATAGAATAGAATTTTAAGTATTATATAGTGTAAACAGTGCGCTTATTTAAAAAAAACAAAGCCTTTTCTCTAACTTAATAAAAACAAAAATCATCAACTCTTAACAATGTTATTAAAACAAAATAAACCTATTCTAAAATGTGTGTGTGTGTGTGTGTGTGTATGTGTGTGTGTGTTTTTGTATCGGTGTGTGTATAGATGTGTGTATGCAAGTATGTATCCTTATAATTTTTTTTTTTTTTTTCATTCGTGCATCACATTTTTTTCGGGTGTTCTTCGTTCATAAAATGTTGGGACGCGGCTCTCTGCTCTGCTATGTTTTACGGTGCGATTTATTTGTCCCTGTACCTAATCATAATCATAACTGATGTTAATGATGTCTGCCTTTAAAAGTGTCAAAGTACTAGGAGCTAATTTAGCTGACATATTCTTCAAGATCTCAAGGAGAAAGGGGTCACAAAATAAGCACGCCGGTGGTAATAGAGCTATGCATGCCACGGATACTAGCTATCCACGCCATCGCCATGACTGGCAACGGGGGGCCTAGCTAGTTGCTGGCTGGCTGATATGGCTTGCGAAGCCGAACTTACTCGTATAGGTATGTAGGTGATCAATGAGTTATCCACGTGCATAGTTCGAGAGGTGCGTCACACTAGGCGCCCGCGGTGCGTTCAACTATAGCATTTCATTGAGACGTCGTTACACCGTAGTGTAACACGCGACCAATTGACCACTGAGACTATAAAATATGTGAGATGCGTGTAAAAACAGTCAGTAAGGCGTTAATCACGCACGTAGCATGAATATGAAATATGAAGGGTAGGCCCAAGGTAAAGGTCGCGGAAGTCCGCTGGATGCGGGTGGCGCAGGACCGGTCACTTTGGCACTCTTTGGGGGAGGCCTATGTCCAGCAATGGACGTCTTCCGGCTGCTATGATGATGATGATAATGATGATGAAGGCATTAATCACGCTGCCACGCATCCCGCGACGGGTCGCAACGTTGTATGCCAGTATCTTAGTTTGTATATAAATTGCGCACGGTACTTCACACTGTACCGCACCTTCGTCTGGCCAAATTTGTACGCGGCTCCGAAAGGCCGCTGCGGGATGCGGCGGTAGCGTGTGATGTGATACGCATACGCCTAAGGGCCTGGGCACATGTCGCCGTGTACGGCGCCGTGCACGGTGCATCGCTTGGTAGTTGGTAGTAACTACCAAGCGATGCACCGTGCACGGCGCCGTACACGGCGACATGTATCCAGGCCCTAAGGCGGGACCTAGCTCTGTCTACCCTCCGGAAAACTCACGCTAACTAGTCAGTTGATAAATCTAACAAGGGGGGTCGGAACCGGTGTTGCAAAAATTCCCGGAGTAGTCTAACATTTTGAATTATTTTAGGCCCTTAATGTAGGATTCTATCATGTGTTTAGGTAAAATTTTCGTAATATTAGACTGCCCGATCAAAAATGATATCATAAACCAAAGAACGAAATAGAACGTATTAATACTGGGTATTAATAACCCTGTCTAACAATTGGAGTAGCGTGGAGCATGCGGACTGTAATCCCATACAAGTACATGATAATGTTGGTACCTCCTCGCAGCGGATGCACGATTCGACTACATGTATAGACGGATAGAATTCCTTTGCATCTAGTAGGCTGCCTTCCGATACAGTCCTGTCGGTGGGAATTGTACTCGATGTGTTTTTGTTCTCGACGGTGTAACGGGTACCGGGTCGCCGGCGCAGTCAGTACAGACAAAACACGGAGCAGAAAGGTTATCGATCCTGCACTTGTCTCGGACCCGACACCGGTATTCACGACAACCAGTATACGCCTGACCTGCAGCTAAGTGTAGTAGTTACGGATCTCGAAGTCAAGATATACTGGGGCGACTGACTGTCGAGACAGCTTATGAATCGTAGCTGAACCGCCGCCAACTCCGGCTTTAATTCGTGGAGCCGACTAATCGCTTGATTACTCTTTGTTCAGTCAAAAAAATAGGGATGCGCTCGATATCTTAAAAGTAAATTAAAAATATGTTCATCCGTCCATTTCTTCCTTTTACAGGGTGATTTCAGGGAATTTATAAGAAGTATCCTTGCTCCTTCTCAATCTCAACCCGTAGTGGACTTTTCCGAAACCCAGGGGTGGAAAAGGAAATCAATCTTTCTAGTGGACTTAATCTATCTCCCCATCCAAATTTGAAACAGATTACTTAATTAGACCCATCGAAACTATCTTTGTCAAATGTATCACTTTTCAAAAGTGCAGTGGACTAGAAAACAATGTAGGTGTCCATTTTCTGACCGTATAACTCCAACGCACGATACCTACGGTGAAAAATGGATGCACTTATGTACGCACTGTGCTGGCTGTACGTATATATTAGCATATGCACCATACGATATGAGTAGCAATTATAACCTGCTAGTCAATATCAACATCATAATAGACTATTGACCAGCGCACGACTTCATAATAGTTGTGTTAAACTTTAACATAGGTACTATAACTTAAAGTATGCGTAAAATACTTACTCCTGAAGAATCATTCTCAATAATTATGAATCCTAATTTAAGTGTCTCTGTTTAACTGAGTATGTACTGTATTTTCCGTAAATCGTTTTTTCCAAGTTGCACTTAATACCATTCGCATATTTTACCACTTTTTTTCCGAAGAGATTTCTAACCATTTGCTTATTTTCCCATTATATTTATTTTTCAATAGCTTATTTTTCTGCTGGGTTTTCAAACCACTCGCAAAATTTGCCACTTTAAGTAAATAGTTTTTCTGAAGGGATTTTTACGAAAAATTGGATCTTATAACCAAGCTACATAACCATAGCCCTCGCAAATTCGCGAAACACTAGAGGTAGGTTAGGTTCATTAGGTAGCTGCAGATGCCCGAAGGAATACATCGCCGAAGGAACAAACCGCCCAGAAACAGGGAAACGTTGAATCTTTTGAGCTACGAACAAAATGGCGAAAGGGGCATGCCAGTAATGTAATTTAGTTATGTATGGAAAACAAGGGTGTAAAATGGGACTATATCTAGGAGAAGTATATAAAGTGGCAAATTATACGAGTAGTAAAAAAGCCGTCCGGAAAATAAGCGATTGAAAAAATATATAGTGGGAACTTACAAGCTATTGAGAAAAAATAAAGTGGTAAAAATTGCGTATGCCAGAAATCGCGTCTTGGAAAAATCGATTTCCGAAAAATACAGTACACCCTCGTTTAACTTGTATACAATGCCATTTGGCGTCAAGTCCGCCATTTGTAGGTACATTATTTGGTTTCGTTATCATACACCCACAGTGTGCTAGTAGTCCTCGAATGGTCAGAATTAGATTTACTCACGTTTCTTACTCATATGATACCAGTCTATCCCGATTGAGATCGATATTTGTCTAAGTATAGGCGCACGACCTTCTAGCCAACAGACCAGTGGTACTCAGCGTTTACCGACAACACGCGTAGTTGTAACGAATTTAGATGTCAAAATACACTGGTGTCTGGATGAGTCGAGACTGGTTTTAAATATCATAGCTGATACCGGAATGTTCGCGATACGACTTCCACGTGCATCTTTTAATAGCGTGTGGCGTTTTGTCATGTCATCAAAAGTCTTTAGTTTCTAATGTTTTTGTCAACTCCACGTGCTGCAATTGTTATAAAACAGGTTGTCAGTTCTGTATTATGTTGTATTATAATTGTGAAAGTTCAATAGGTACTCATATTTAGTGATCCAGATTTTAGTTCATCTCTTACCGGTCGACCTTTGAACACGACAAACAACGGGAGTAAACGAGAATCGTCTCCTAAAAGCGCGTCGACGTTACCAAACCACGGTAGCATAGTAACTGGGTGTTTATGAATTTATTGTAACATGCAATGTGACCCAATTTGGTGGCGTATGAATAAGGCAATCAAACACAGGCCAGGCGAAATTGAAACTAAAACTAATGTAAACATGACTGACATGTCAGCGTTTTATCCAACGCTGAATGGCGTACACAGAATGCAAACGAACACGCATTTTTGCACTTACGGTTTACAGTAGATTTTTCGTTTTGAGAAGTTAAAACATTATACGGTGGCAAACAAGCATACGGCCAGCCTGAAGAGACCGTTGCCTATTACGACTCCAAGAAACGTATGCTACGCCTGTCGGGCTGCACGGCTATCACAAGACGGCACGCGAGCTCTCTCGATTTTTCTCGCACTATCCGTCTCTCTCTTATTAGAAAACTTAGAAAGAGAGGGTTAGTGCGAGAAAAATCGAGAGAGCTCGCGCGCCGTCTTGTGACAGCCGTGCAGATCTAAATACGAGCGAGATAACATTCACCTAAGTTCCGTTAGTGAATCTCTTTAAAAACGATGCCGTATTTAAACATAATTTCGGAATGCTCGTTCATGGTCTCAACCCACCAAAAACATTAACCATATCCAAGAAGAGAAAAGAAGATCTAATATTGGACATGAAAAATCGCAAACTATACTTTGTCGATAGAATCGATACACAAAGAACTGAAGGAATTAAACAATCGCTAGCGATATCTCACGATGTCTTTGTACGCTCGAATAGATGCCTTACAATGCAATTGTGTCTGTCCACCACGCCACGGAATGTCATTGATTCTAGTAAGAATGCAGCTGGAGGCCGATCCATCGTTCCATTGCTCGCTGTCTGACGAGTTCGGAATAGTTTGAAATAATGTCACAACACATCTCATCGCGACGGAAGAGTGACTGTCATCACTTCTTGTTGTCGAAAATATCCTAGCAACGGTTAATTTTGCATTGTTTACGTCTTGACCAGCGCTACATTTTCTATTCTTTAATATTTAAATAGTTCTGTGACGATTGGGATACATTTGTCCTTCCAATTCCAACCAACCCACGGGGAAAACTAGACAATGTTGGAATTAGACCGGTTTCCTCACGAGGTTTTATTTCTTCACCGAAAAGCTACTCGTAGATATCGTTTGATATTTCCTGAAATGAAATGTCATTTATTCACATCAAACATATGTAAGTCATTACACATTATACATATATTTATATATCTTTCATACTTACGTTTATTTTTTGTACGAGAGCGGAGAGTGGCATATGGTGGCACCGAAGAATTGTTAGTTGCCAACTTCGCACACCCCCAAATCGATTGGTAAACTATAGAAGCCAAACGGTTTTTTAAGGCAATTTAGGGTACCATTTCTAAAATAAGAAATCAAGAGAGTGGGTATAATTAATATTTTTAGTAATTTCAAAATCACGTGTAGGTACTGAAGCGAGAATATCTGAGCTAACTGTCACCACTCACAGCCTCCTCTCGGATTCGAGGCAAAAATAACGCATTCCTGCTGCCTGCCAAATATCGAGTGTTTTTGTTTATTTTACCGCGGGCATTCGACTATTAAGATTTAACGAGTGGCGTAATGATGATCGAATTATCCTTTGATACAAAGACATTCTTTATCTGGACTACACATGAGATACTTTATCGGTAAACCTCGTTGTTGTTAATACGAGAAGCCATAAAAAACACAAAAAATCGGACCGCTACTGGTCGAAGGTCATTGGGAGCTTGGAGCCCCTTAACTCTTTAGTCGTGAACGAACTATTTGCATTTCATCAGACGACGTTTGTACTTATACGATAGACGGCATGTTACTACACTACATTCGTCATTGAGTTGGCAGTATGAGTGACAGTTTCTATCCTTCTATGAATGGACTTGAGCAAAATGCAAATTGCACATTGGGTACTGTTCACTCTTCCTTTTCTTGTCAATTTATTCATGATAGATAGTAGCGTAATCGCGAAACTAACTGAGGGACGAACCTTGTTGATTTTTAGATAACTTTTGTAGAATAGAATAGAATACTTTATTGCTCTCATATTGACATACATAAGGTCTTAATTATCATAGATTATGTATCATGACCGTACGTCTAAAATGAAAATACTTACCCGACAATTCTAATAGTTATAAGTAGGTAGCTTTTTTTACTTTTTTTTTGACGATGTGAAAATGTTTTACGCATACCCCCGAGCTGGGGAAGGCCCATTTGGGGGTTATGTGGGACTCTCTCCTCCCAAACCAATCGGAGGAGCATACCAACTAAAAAAACCGGCCAAGTGCGTGTCGGACCACGCAAAACGAAGGGTTCCGTGCCTATTAAAAAGGTCGTATCGTAACAGAAATTTTACGGCACTTACGTCCTTTTCTTTGAGGAAGGCAGTTTTTCAGCAATATCTCGAAAACCTCTGAACCGATCTTGTTCAAAACAATTTTCGGTGAATGAAATTAATAAGCCCTATGTCCATGAATTTTTCCATATTTTTAAATACACCGTTCAAAAATTAGAGGGGGGGGGACAGAATTTTAGTGACTTTCGGGGCGATTATCTCCGACCCTATTCACTTAATCAAAAAAAATGCTAAGAAAGCTTATATTTATTTTGAAAGGCCTATCGATTGATGGTGCCACACGGGGGGTTACATTGAAAATTTTTTTTTTGACTTTTAGTTTTATGTATGGAGTGCACCCCTAAAAAATTTTTTTTTTGTCATTTTAATTACAAAACTATGTAGCGGCTAACAAAATACACCTATCCTCGAAATTTTATTCAAATACACCTTATAGTTTTCGAGTAAAATGCCTGTGACAGACGGACAGACGGACAGACGGACAGACGGACAGACGGACATGACGAAACTATAAGGGTTCCGTTTTTGCCATTTTGGCTACGGAACCCTAAAAACACACCAGCGTCACCCGCATTACCGTTAAGGGGGCGCCATGGGATCGCGAATATACACCGTGGGCGTTAACAACCCGAAAGATTTAAACCAACGATTTTAGAGCCTAATTAGAGTATTTAAAGTTATATAACATATAGTCCAAAAACCCATAATTTAAGAGATATTAATTATTTAAAACAAATCACAAGTTACAAAATCTCAATTGTAACACACCCTAAGGGCGTGAGGTAGCCACCTACTACTTTTACACGCAGACGCACGAACTGCATGGTTGTTAGCCAGTTTTACTTAATTAAGTTTGGTATCTGTCCTACAAAAAGGTTTCATTAGCGAAAAATTTTCGTCGTGATAAAAGGATGTGACTTGCAACTAAAATACAGCGTAGTGCTTTAAATAATAATTATTATGATATCACACAAGTAGCTTTCCTCTTTTCTCTTATCGCTAAGACTAGAAATCTAGTCTTTTCTAGTTTTGTTCTGTCCTCAATCGCGAGAGTGCAAACTATTTACCTTCACTGATAGTTTGAAATTGATGTCACTAAAATGACATATTTTAAATGATTACTGATTGTCACGCAAGATAAAATCACGTTGAAAATTTGATTGACTGTAATAAATAAATTCGCCATGCCGCATTATCCTTCGGCTTATTTAGCGGATGGCAACTCGCTCCAGGCAGTCGCCGAATACCGAAGATGCCCAGATCGTCGTCTACCTCATCATTCTACTTTTGTGGATATCCACCGACAGTTTCGGGAAAAAGGGCTTAGAAAGACTCCAAGGGAAAGCGCGATAAATCTAGATGTACGAACAGATAATCGAATAATGTATTTGATTACAGAAGATCCAACGTTATCGTCAAGAGCTGTAGCACGACTAGTCAATGTTAATGTGTGTAATTATGTCAATCCTAGCCCGCCCGGCCACCCGACTTAACTCCATTGGATTTTTTTCTATGGGGAACTCTGAAAGATAAGGTATACTCAACACTAGTGAACTCTAGAGAAGAATTATTATGAAGAATTGGAACGGCATCAGAAGAGATAAAGAACACTTTTGTGAACCTAAATAATGAAATCCGTTTAAGATTAAATCTTTGTGCTGAAAACGGTGGTACACACTTTGAAAACCTAATACATTAAATTAATAAAAATGCGTAATTGTTTAACATAGTTGTTTACTTTATTTTACTTAGTATAAATCAACACATCGAGAATTTAAAATACGTACTGATTAGCATGATCGATATTATAACAAAGTAGGTAATCATCTCTTTCCAGCTATAGTATGAGGTAAAACAATAATAGGTATGATTTCTTTCGGATATAATCATGGTTAATGGTTTTGGTTACGTCAGTCAAAGGAAAAGATATCAACGCAAAGTATCAACAATAATAACTGCACTGTAATGTTGTGGTAACTACTAAAATTTGGATACCTACAATTTGTGGTATTTTGTGGTGCCAATAAATTGAAATAATTTCAACGTAAACATCATGCTAGACATGACACTTCTTGTCATGGAACACAAGTCACTGCATTCGCCGTGGATCGTATGATATCGGAGTGATTCGTGAAGTGTCATGCTCGCTCTCTGTTTCTCAACTTGAGATTAATTAAACTCGCTCACTCTCTGGAGTAAAGGTTTGTTCACAAAGAAGCGGTCAATTAATATGATTTAATTTGTACTGAAAAAGTAATTTAATTAAGACACATAATTGGACCCATGTTGATATAACATTATTTACTCGTACTGTCGTCAAAAATACGTGGTTTAAATCTTTCGGGTTATTAACGCCCACGGTGTATAGTGTTCTAGTAACTTTATTCTAGGTTTCCATTCCCATCTATCCACTATATGTTTATATGTTTTAAAAAATAAAGACCAGAGAAGCTACACAAAAATATTCAGAAACCTAAGAAACAAAAATTACTTGATACTAACTAAATTTTATTATAAGTACTTTGATAAAAGCCTAAATAATACTGTTATTAGAGTATATAACAAATTGGACAATAGCATAAAAACATGTAAGGATTATGTTAATGCTTTAAAGCTAAATACCTAATGTGTAGGTACCTATCTGATTACTTTTCTTGACATTTCTACCGTTTCACTTTTAATTATGACATCTATCTGTATTCTATTAATTTTTATCACTTTTGTATGTTATTTTAAGTTACCTGTGTAACTGTTATTTTAAGGATTACTGACGTTTTTGTAATTTATTTTATCTATTATTATTTTGATTGTGTATTAGGTGCCTATTAATTGTAATTGCATGCATTTAGATATGTTATCCTGCAAATAAATGAAACATTGAAACAAGCTTATTTAATTTAAAGCAACTAGACAAGACACTAATTTGTCACGGTTGACGTTCGCGTGACGTTCCGTTCTAGGCGCTTTGTTCTAAAGAGCCGTGACGAATGAACAACGTTAAAGATGAGACCTTTTAGATTAAAGCGTGAAATGGACCGTGCATAGTGCATTACTTACGCTAGCAATTAAAGGACTAAAGTATTATGTTTATATTATTAGAATGTATAAGCGCCATATAGATTCTTCTCAGATGTATGCAGGTTTTCTCACCATATTTTCCTTCAACGAAAAGCTAAATGTTAAATACCTATCAATAACGCGTTCGGAAAAATTCGTGCTAACCCGGCCCGGATTCGAACCTACGACTTTTGACAGCCGTAAGCTTGAACCGTTATGCTGCTATACCTTATATTTATCGTTTTGACTGTATGTGTATGTTAATAGCCCATAACTCCAGTAGTATTACCATTTCAGTAGTAAAACACAGGAGTAGGTACAACATATTAAACCCGTTCCAGGCGCGTTAGTAGCTAAGCGATGTAGTATAATGGAAATATATAGAGGTATTAAAAATAGATAAAAGCTGTTATTCCATTCATCTTAACCCGTAAAATGACGAAAATATTTTCGAAGGTATGCGTGGAATCTTCCATATGATACGATCTTTGGAAAGTTTAGTTGTTTTATTACTCCAAAAATTTTATATTTAGAGGCAAAGTAATATCACAAGCTAGCACGAAATAAATACTGGCAATGTCTATACAATGTCGCGCTAGTTTCACCATGAAGAGGTCTCTGTACCAATTTCCTGACCTGTCAGACCTGTGCTTAACACAATAGCGCCATCTATGTACTCAATGAATAAACTAATAATAGATGTCAAACAGAGGTCTAAGTACTAACCTAACCTAACTTATACGTCTTCTATTACTAATAATACAGAGGTAGTGTCAGGCAAATGTATCTTTGTAATGTAGGGGGTAATGTCCGAAACCACTCATCGGTTTTTTTACCAGATAAAGAAAAGAAAAGAAAGAAAGATAAAGAAAGACCAATGTAAATAGTTACAATGGACATTCGGGATGAACATAGACTATATCTTATCCAGTGGCTCCGCCTGGATTCTTTGTAATTCACAATACGCGAGTGGAGCCGGGCGGGTAGCTATATAGTAGTCTTAGTTTGTACTAAAGGCTTAGGATAAATTCCATTTAGTAAGATGTACGTGTATAATTAGATTCAAGAAAGGTTTGACGAGATCGTAACAAGTGGAAATCCGTGATCTCTGCCTACCCCTCCGGGAAATGGGCGTGATTATATATATTTATGTATAATTACCTCCAACCGGATCCGTTTCATCCACGTGGATCATATCTGATGATCTGTAACCAAACATCATAAATTAATATCATAAATGGAATGGACGTAAACATACGCACATGTATAAAATAAACTACGCATAGGTACTTATACTAGTTATAATTATGACACGTGTTAAAGTGTAACGGGTACTGACATAATTTACGTTTACGACGCAGTTTTATAGCGGATCCAGACGCCACATTAGAGCTCGTTTTGTATTCTTTTCTGACGAGAATGCACGAAAAAAATAATACTCTATTCGAGGTAAAAATTCTTGAACCAAGAATTATTAGTAAGATGTTAGATTATCTCAGTAGGATCAACTCTCAGACGACTAGCCTCCAAAATTGCTGTTCGTTGTGTCCATTCAAAATTACAACACAATTTTGAACCTACACAATTAGGTTTCGGGACACGAGGTGGTTGCGAGGCGGCCGTCCATGCCCTACGCACCTACCTCAGCACCGAGCAGTGCGAGGTCCTTTTAAAAATTGATGTTAAAAATGCATTTAATTCAGTTAACAGAGACACCCTGCTGGCAGAAATCAGAAATAATATTCCGGAACTTTACAACTACCTCCTCCACTGTTATGCCGATCCCTCCAAATTAACGTACCGCAATCACGAACTTTCCTCTGAAGTAGGATGCCAGCAGGGTGATCCCCTCGGACCGGCTATATTTAGTCTGGCTATAAATCCGATTATACAAAATTTAAGTTCTAAATTCAACGTATGGTACCTGGACGACGGTACCCTAGGAGGCGACTTGGTTTCCGTACTCTCTGACCTCTCGGCCCTCAAAACTAAATTTGACTCCATTGGTTTGGAACTAAATTATAACAAGTGTGAACTCTACATCCATGGTACAAACCTGGACTATTCGGACATTTCACACCAGTTCAATAATTTAACACCAAATATAAAAATTGTTACAAAGGATTCGCTCAGCCTCCTAGGGACTCCTATTTTCGAATTTTTTTTTTCAGAACTATATAAATAATACTGTTTCAAAATTCCAAAACTGCGCTGATCGTCTACTTGAAATAAGTGCCCATTCGGCCCTCTTTATTTTGAAATTCTGCCTTTTCGTACCTAAATTAACATACACGCTTCGCTGCAGCCCCTTTTGGAAACATCAAAATTTACTAGCACCAATTGACTCCTTAGTCAAAACAAATCTGGAAATGATTTTAAATTTAAAGCTTAATGAAGAGTCCTGGTGTCAAGCATCCCTGCCTGTCCGTTACGGAGGGCTTGGGGTGCGCAAAATTTCAAGTGTCTCACTACCGGCATTCCTGTCGTCTGTCCACAGCTCGTCTGATCTCATTGGCAAAATCCTTAGGGTTTCCCCCTCAAACTCTGAGATCGCGGGTTTGGTCGACGCTAGAAACGCCTGGTTATCAGCCTGCCCGGGGCAAGATGTTCCTCGGAATCCAAAATCACAAAGGAGCTGGGATGATGGCATTTCCAAATTATCATACTCTAACCTTTTAAACCATAGTTCTGGAGTCGAACGTGCCCGCCTGGCCGCTGCAGGAACTAAGGAGGCTGGTCACTGGCTGAATGCTTACCCCTCGCCAAATACAGGTACTTTTCTGGGCCCGGAGACGCTGCGACTAGCAGTCGGCCTTCGCCTGGGGGTACCCGTATGCGCTCCCCATAAGTGTCACTGTGGCCATGACGTCAACCAACTAGGGCACCACGGACTGTCTTGCCAGAGGAGTGCGGGGCGCTTCTCTCGCCACGCCGCGCTTAATGACGTCATCCGACGGTCTCTTGCTAGCGTAAACGTACCGGCGGTACTCGAGCCGGTCGGAATCGCCAGAGACGATGGCAAGAGACCGGATGGGATGACACTAATTCCGTGGAAGATGGGACGTGTGCTAGTGTGGGACGCGACCTGCGTAGACACACTGGCTCCCTCCCATCTCAGCGGCACCACAAATAGGCCCGGTGCTGCGGCAGAAGCTGCCGAGGCAAACAAAAGGCGCAAATATAGGGGTCTTGATACCAACTACAACTTTGTTGCTTTTGGTGTCGAGACCCTTGGTCCGTGGGGCCCAGCCGCACATGAATTGTACCGTGATTTGGCAAAACGGTTGGTTGACGTCACCGGGGATAGGAGAGCTGGCAGCTTCCTCGCTCAGCGCATAAGCATTGCTATTCAGCGAGGAAATGCTGCCAGCGTCCTCGGTACCCTGCCACAGGGGCCCATTTTAGAATATGACTTTTAGTTTTATTACAAATTATATTTATTTATTTTAGGCTAGCTTAATGTTTTTTTTTTTTTCTTATATTTAGATATTTAATTTCGTTTTTAATAATAATTAGTTTAGTTAATAAGAAATTAATTGTATGAATATTATCTTGTATTTACTTTCAATTTGTATACTTTATATCTATTAAATATATCTTCGTCAATTATCTCGAATGATGCGAAATTATCTTGAACCAAGATTTTTTCTCTTAGTTCGGCAGAATATTCTTAATTCAAGATGATATCTGTTCCACTCAAAATATTGGCGGTCTTCCTAATTTAATTCTTGAGTACCGAATTTTTTTCAGTGTGCGAGTGGCAGAGAGATATAGTGATAAAATATTAAATAAGCTCTTACAATGCGCAACGCGCTGTGAAGACAAAACTCTCTACTGTAGGTACCCCACACATAGGAAGGGCAATAAACAAGTTTGCAACTAATTTTGTGGCGAGATACAATTGATAGCGACATACAAGTCATACAACACACATTTTAAAAAGCTTTAAAAATGTTCTAGCTCATAGAAGTTATTATACCATAAATGAATTTATAAATGATAGTGACTTTGACATGCATGCTCAACAATTTGTAAGCCGTAAGGCGCCACATAGTGAACCTGACCATAATTCTGTAACATCCTGTAACCTATGTTGGACAAATAAATGATTTTATCTTTATCTTTATCTTTAGATTTCAAGTGCACGCCTGTTTTTATCCTGAAAACTGCACGCTTTTTAGAAATACGCTAAATACATTTTAGACATTGGGTATATTTAATACACTTTAAATTGTATGTTTCATTTGGAAAATTCCAATTTTATTACACGCGTAATCCATTAAGCAAATGAGTCTGAAGATTAAACGTTAATTAATTAAAAATTACGTAAGAATGTTGAAATCACGATTTAGTTTTAGGTACGTAATCAATTAGTAATATAGATTAATCTCCTCAGGTTCTCATTTCCACCATTGGTATTTCCGAATTTTAAGAAAATCGGTTAAAAATGTGTTTATGAATATCACACAAAGAATTTAATACAATGTGTTATAATGACCATAACCTGTTAGTCTACAATTAAAAAAAAATCAAGGTATATAAAATGATGAAGCGAGTTTCCCAAGAACAGTCTCAGTCAAGTGGGTCGTCGTCGTCGTCTGTATTTAGCGACCATATGCCCCAATCCATCACTCGCATTGTGGTGTACAATATCGTACTATCCTCTCCTGTGTGTTGTAATTAAAACCTTGCTGCATGCGGATACAGTTTAAATTGCGTGGCACAGATTTGTTTTACGAACTTGTGAGATTATGTAGTGTCCTTGCGTCGTTTCAGACAATTGTTCATTAGTTGCTCGTTGTGAGCAACTGAAAAGAGAAATCTAACTAAAGCTCAAGAGGTTTACCTATCTATCTATATATATATATATATATATACTTAAGGTCACTACACACTGTATTTTGTATTTAGGTACCTTGTGAATTCATCAAACTAGTTTTTATGTTGCTGGATTCGTCAATCTATGCGTCCAAAGTTAAAACGGTCGTTTTTTTTTTGAGTTCAGTCTTAGTTAAAGCATCTCTTTCGTACAATGCTAGCTGGTCAAAAAGAGACATGCTTTATCCAGGTAAATTGTCGGATCATCATAGGAGACACTTCACAAATATCTTATTCAATTCTTCATCACTCCTGTTTTGTTTGGGTAGATGGAGATGCTACCAAACTTCTTTGGCGCCATGTACTCGTACTTTTATAAAATGTCTAATGTATTTTTTTTGGGGACACCATTTTTAGTACCTAGGTTTGGACTTTGGACGACATTAGATCAATCACTCTTATTTATAATCTCAATAATGTACCAAACGTGTACAGACTATAAATAATTTGCAAGTTATGGATTATCAGTAAAAACATAAATTCATTGCCCACATCTAGATTGAGGTGAGGCCAGGTTAGCTCGGTTAGGAATGAAAGCAGATAACATCTAGTTATTCGATACGAGTATGGGTTTATAAGCTTTCATACAGCATAGAACTATTAATGTGCAATCCAATATGATCCCCGTTCACATTCGTTTGTGGTTGTTTTTCTGTAAAAGTTTTAGAGATCGTGTTGATATTGTTCGGTAGTGTACGTTAAACCCGGCAACATTTATTTTGTATATAAATTATAAGATGAATTAATCGGCTCGCAACACATATAAAAAAAAAGTCTAAGTCAAAGTGATTTATTCTTCAATTTAGGCATATTACATGCACCTATGAATGTCGAAAAACTACCACCGGTTCGGAAAGTAAACCTCTGCCTCGAGAAGAACCGGCGTAAAAAACTCGGCGAGGTGTCATTTTTTCAAAACAGTATACAATATATCATATCAGTATCAGAGTATTATAAAATTTTAAAATTACATTGCTACAGTAGAAAGCCTATTTATTTTACGACAGATTTCTAGTGCAGGATTTTATCGCTGCCAAATATCCCTATCCATGATGTAGTCGTTTATCTTATAATATGCTTTTGAAATAAGTGTCCGTTTTACTACAGATTTGAATTTAGAGTCAGTCAGTTCGGTAATGTGTTGGAATTTTATTGTAGAATTTTATACAATTTCCCAAGAACGACTTTTTCGCTTTTACTAGCCTCAACCTCACGTGAGTACCTACATACATATTTTTATGCTCTTTTTGCAGTTTTTTTAAAGACGCTAAGGTACGTGAGTTGTAAGGCTAAGTTCCCACACCTAAACGTATTAACTCTAAACGAAGATAAACATCCAAGTAAACAAAAGCTTTAATTAAAGTTAAACACACACGAGCAAACATCACAGCCATCAAACTTACATCTGTCGATGCGTCTTCCTAAACACAACTAACGGACTCATCACGTCTACTGACACTAATTAACCACAATGATAAAATAAAATAAATCTAGAACATCAATTTGGAACACATAACTAGCACAACGAAAACATGATACGGAATTATAATCCAATCTGTGGTTACAAAAAAAACTAGATATACTTAAATCATTTTTTTGTAAGGCTTCCGTATTCTGATACACAAATGAAATATTTTTGTACAGGGTCGTTTGAGGAAGTGTTTAATGCGTACTGATTGTTCGAGACGATCAATGCATCGATACAAAACGTCAATACTACGTGGTGGCACAGTCGAAGTATCAACCAGTATCTTGACATTATACATAAGTTAGGTGCAAGGAAGGCCCGGCTCCTACGATGGCCCACCTTTAAAAACTCGCAGTTATGGTTTTCCAATCTACTTCAAATTTCGTGAGCACATGCGTTTATCGTCAAAAAAAAGGTCACAAGCGCGCTCCATTTTGTAGAAAAATACAGTTTGTTGTGACGTGTTAAAATATTGCACGTTTTATTATTTTTCCAACCTTTACATATCATCCCAAATAAAAATAAAAACATTCGTACTTTCAGTGAAATTAGGTGTTTAATATGTTTAATATCCAATTACAGGTAAATAAATAAATACTAAATAAATAAATGTTAGGGGACAATCTTACACAAATCGAACTAGTCCCATAGTTAAGCTCAATAAGGCTTGTGTTATGAGTACTAGACGACGATATATTCATTAGATATAAATATATATAAAACATTTAAGTACACTCTATTAATAACAACTTGTATCTTTTATAATAAATTGTTATACCAGTAGATTTTAGTTTCATAGATTTAAACTACCGTTAGGGTATCAAGGTTTTCTAACACCCTAACGGTAACTTGCGTGGTGAGGGTTCCGTATATACACAGTACATATAAAACATTCCAAGACTCAGAAACAAATATTCATGCTCATCACACAAATACGAGGGTGGGATGATAAGTAACTAGCCTAATAAAGAAATACTTAGGTTATCGTGATAAAATTGGTTTTATTTTTCGACATAGTCTCCATGTAGCTTCTAAGCAGCTAAGCACTTGTTCCATCTTCTTTCTAATGATGTAATGCCCTCCATAAAATGACTTATTTCAAGGCCTGCAAAATACGCTTCTACGGCGGCAATGACTTCATCATTTGTGGCAAATTTCTGTCCACCCAAGAAAGTTTTTAGCTTGGGAAAAAGGTGGAAGTCTGATGGTGCTAAATCAGGCGAATAAGGTGGATGGGGCAGCAAATCATAGTTCAATTCGTTGATTTTTGCCATAGCTTTAACACACGTGTGAACCCTTGCGTTGTCTTGATGGAAGATGATTTTTTTTTTCGCTAAACCGGGTCGTTTTTCCTGAATACATTGATGAAGCTTATCTAAAAGATTAGCGTAGTATTCCCCATTAATAGTTTGACCTTTGGGAAGGTAATCTATAAACAAAATTCCACTTGCATCCCAGAAGACAGAAGCCATCACTTTTCCAGCCGACTTTACAGCCATAGCTTTTTTAGGAGCCGAGCACCCAGATTCAGTCCACTGTTTTGATTGAATTTTTGTTTCTGGAGTGTAGTGGTGAACCCATGTTTCATCTGTTGTTATAAATCGACGTATAAAGTCTGCTTTATTTTTCTGAAAACGGCTCAAGCATTCTTTAGAGTTTAGCATCCGAATTCTTTTTTGATCGTCCGTAAGCAAACGCGGCACCCAACGGGCAGATAATTTTTTCATATTTAATTCGTCACTTAAGATATGATGTACCCGTTCTTTGGAAATCCCTATAGTGTCAGCTATTTCAGAGAGCTTCAATCTTCGGTCTGCTAAAACCATATCGTGTACTTTAGACACCATTTCCGGAGTCGTGACGATTTTTGGGCGTCCGGGGTGGGCTTCATCTTGGACGCTTGTACGGCCGCGTTTAAACTCAGCCACCCAGTTTTTTACTGTGGCGTAAGAAAAAGCACATTCACCCAAAACATCCTTTAACTCTTCATAAATATCAAGCCCCTTCATACCCTTCATATAAAGAAACTTAAACACCGCTCTTTGTTCAATTTTATCCATTTTGAAAAACAACCGGCACAATGTATTTTCTAATGTCGAAAAATCAATAAAATATTCAAGCCACCAAATTCAAATTTAGAACAGAGATAGCGAGAGACATATTTTTAAAAATAAGGAAGTATTTTTTTAAATTCTAACTTTTTAAATACCTAAGGCTAGTTACTTATCATCCCACCCTCGTATTTGCCCTTACCGTGATCCGAACCCAGGATACTGTTATTTTAAATTTATTTATGTATTTTTACGAGGCTTAGGTAATTGAACTGAAGTAAAAGTCCCTATCCCTAGTAAGGCCCACTGTATGTATCCTTAACTAAAAGTACGTCAAAAAATTATGTTTGAATAAAGAACCGATTTGTAAATATCATGATACAGGTTGATATAAAGAATCTAACACATGTGTTTTTTTCTAATTTTATTAAATCAATTTAATTAAAAAGTATATTTTACTACTAGTTCTAGACGATAGTAATGTAACGTTGATTAAACCGGGTGCCTATGATGGCCCACTAGCACTAGCACCATTTAAAAAAATAGGTTTTACTGTTGTAAAGCAAATAATATTAAAAAATATAAATTGTTTGTTAAATAAATCACTAGAAGTCCTAATGGCCTTTCCTAATTAATCATACTTTTATTATTTTACAAGGCTTTGAAATTAAGATGGGACGGTCCCTTAGCCTACAAACACGTGTTAGTTCGGAAGCAGATTTTAGTTTATAGAAATACGCAGAAAGGAAATATGTCTGTGTAATTATCAATGCAGACTGCAATTTAATTTACGTTATCCAGTGCCATAGCGGCAATTTTTGCCCGCTACACCGACAAAAATTCTTGGCCAGGTGGTACCTGTTATAAGAGGGCCATCCTTATTTTACCGCCCGAGGCACATTATCTGCTGTTCTGGAATCACAGAATAAATATGGAATGACACACTTTTCTTGGTCGGTATTCCACCCTTCCACCCGTAGGTAATATTTGATAGAAGAAACATATTCCGACTTTGACGAAAGATCCATGGTTAGAGTTATGTAGTTAGTAGGCGAATATGTAGTTTCAGGTAATAATTTTATTTGCAAAAAAAAAAACTGGTCCTGTGCTGCACTATGATGATAATTGATACGCAACTGACATGTCTACATGTACTGCGATATTGGCTTAGGTTTGGCATACACGGAACGCGGCAACGGATCGGGAGCCAAAATACGTCATGCAAACATAGATATACGGTTATGGCAGCATAATTAAGGCTGATTATAGTATTGTTGCGCCATATTAGGCGGATATATTGCGTTATTTAGTGTTAGGTTGTTGACGTAAGGACAGTCACTGAACTTGACCGGCTAAAAACTTAATTGTTTGCTTTAGTTTTATATTAAAGCACACTTAAATTAAGAGTTGTTCAAAATATGTTTTATTACCATCATTATACTCAGCTACGATTTTCATATGTAGTCTGGCCTTGGCAAGCAAAAGGATGCTGGTTCAGATTAGATAGGTTCTGGAATCGAACCTGGTACCTCTGGATTTAAACGGGGGCAAGGTTAGATTTTTATACTAAGCAATATTTAAACAAACGCAAGTACGTCGTACCTACCTCATCGTACGTACCTCAAATAGTTATTTTCATTTAGGTACAACCAAATTATTAGAGTATCGTGTTTGAGCGTTTAGTAAATTATACAAACATATGCACATAATGTACATTACAGAAAAATATAGATATCAACTCATACACTTTTTTGAAGATTTTTCGAAATTTTCTGCCAAATGTTAATCATTTACGCATTCTTTTTTTCTTACCTTGTAATGTAACAAACAAAATATATACTAGCATTTTCCTTTTCATAAGCATGCGTCAATACTCATTTATAGTCAAATTACTCACAGTTGTCAATGGTGTTATTCACCACGGTGTTATTTTTTCCGCTTTTACTGATTTAAAGTGTACTTTAGTATCTAATTTTAATTTATGACACTCCATCCTAGCTAGCATGGTCGCAATTATGTTGGTCTTAAAAGCATTTGTCTCGCCCGCACTTACATACTTGCTTATAGTAAAGGACGAATGCTTTTACATCAGACACAAACGCGCTAGGCAGGCCTATCGGTAGATCAATTGTTAATGTAATATTATCTGTGACAGTTTTCTGTTTAAATAAATAGGCAAATATAATATATATAAAGGGAAATAAAGTTTCATAACAGTGTAGGTACACGCTTAATCGTCTTTAATTCTTTCCTTCCTCTTGCCATCTCCAAACTGCACTTTCGCTCTCCGTATTTCCACATCTAATATGAACTGTCATTTAATTTAATGACACTACGATAACTTTACTTAGCTCGTATCTTTCACGTTCTCACTATCGTAAACATAACCTAGCTCGATATAAATAAAGTTGAAATTTGTGAACTTAAAATATTGATATGAACTTCCGGAAGTTTCCAATGTTTTTGTATCAGTAATTGGCGCCGCGAAAACATCTATCTAATTAACTTGTGGAGTCTCATTCAATTTTGGCATAGACAATGGGAACAATGGCTGTATAATGTTATCTTTGTAAACGTAATTAATTACTCAATACTATTTTCTCTATCTATGTTTGTGATTTAAGTAAATTCACTTTTACTAACTTAAACACTCAGGCTTGCTTCTTAGATTAACAAAAAACTGGTTGAGTAAACGGTAGTTAAATAGAAACTCTACCTAATAAAGTAAATTATATCAAATCTATATTTTAAAAGATCTTATACATTCATTTCATATACATTTAATAAAGAAACAGGCTATGTTTCTTTCGGAGTTTGTGGCGTAATATTGTACCTAGTTGAACTACAATTAAAAAATACCATCAACTTAATTTCCCAATTTTTTCTTTGTGCTTTGATCAACGCGTTATAGTTATTTACGATACAAGTGCAGAAAATAGGAAATTCACAACGAGTGGTGATAAATTAAAACACGACCGAAGGGAGTGTTTTAAATCAACACGAGTTGCGAATTACCTATTCGCACGTGTATCGTACAACGTTTTACAGTACATATGGCTCTTTAAAGTTTCAACATATGCACGGAAAGTGCTCATTTCCGCACTCGTGCGGGAAAGTAACACCATGTGTACTACACCGTAGTACGTTGTAAAATTGTTCTGAAACTTCTAGAAAATAAAAAAATAATTATCGAAATTATTTCACTTGATAAAAAATTATCGTTGAAGAACCAACATGGTCCAACTCGGTATGAGTTGGACCATACATGGTCGCCCATGTTAGTAACAAAATACACCGATAAATGGCGCTGCAGGTATTCATGACTTAACTATAGGTACGTGCATGCGTTGTTAAGATTTTTCCAAAATTAATGAGCGGGGCAGGACGGGTATGTTGTATGCAATTTTGTACGGAACCCTCGGTGCGCGAGTCAGACTCGTACTTGACCGGTTTTTTTTCTTTAATATGTTCTACAATATCCGAACACACTCTAGCTCTTACGCCTTGGAAATAGAGTCGTGTACATATACTTGTGAGCACCTTGTTCACTCCGATATATCTGATGGCGACTGCACTACTTCCTACTTACTAGGCATGGCTCTACGTCACGTCGTCACGCAAAACAAAGGTATTTTTTACAAAATTTCGTTGCCTTTTAGTCCTTTTACAGCTCCTATCAAGAACCACTTGACACTTAAGCTAGTTATTAACTATCAAATAAAACGTAACAAAGTTACAAAACCATTCAATCCTTTCTATTAACCGCGATCAAAATGAAAGTATTCGTCAATTCAAAAGGAGTTTCCGAAGCAGACATCCGAAATGCTGTCACCACAGGCAGGTCAACGACACAACTTTCCAAACCCGTTTTACACATGAAACTCGACATATACACTTGCTTTATATATCAGTATTATGTATGCGATCTTGTGGTTCCGTCTGATGAAATCTAAATAGTTCTATAGATAGTCGTATGGTAATGTGATCTTAGGTATAATATAAAGTAAGCGTGAATTTCTTTGAATGTCGACTTGAAGCGCGTTATTGTAATATGCGATAAAAGTAGCGCGTTTCATGGTGCTCACGTTTTTAATATTTCACTAGCCTTTACCCGCGACTTCGCTCGTGTGGAATTCCTTTATATCGTACCGCCATAATATATCCTTCCGCCCCCCAAGTCGTCACTTTAGGGGACGACTTTCGGCTTAAAACCTATTCCACGGGACTTCTTATCTCCACGCCAAAATTCATCTTACGAGTACTTAATCGGTTCAGTGGTTTAAAATCGTTAAAAGGACAAGGACAGACGTAGTTACTTTCAGATTTATAATAAATCGAATCAGGCAAGGGCGATAGAGATGGCGATATTAGAAAGATTGTCGCGGTGCAGGCAGTGCAGGACTCATCCCTGCACTGGTTTCTACGGAACCCCAATATCTGCACAGACCGACAATAGCCGTTTTTCTGTACATCAATTACAATATAATCTATGTCGCCACTCGTGGACTACAACTATTTACAGATATGGTATCGCCTTTTAAGGCGTCGGTGTTTTTTGAAAAGCAGTCGGTTCGATCGTTTGTCTTTTTTGTGACGTTTCGAAAAGAAAGGGTACAAGTTATGGGCTACCCAAAAGTGGCCACAGTTTTTTAGTTCTAAAGCGATGTTTTATGTTTTGTATCTAGTTATTTAGTGACTATACTTACAGAACGAGTGAAATGAATACAATAATCTAGTTATTTAGTGACTATACAATGAAATTAGTACAATAAAGTCACACAAACAACTGACTTTTTTTGATTTAAAGCAGTACTGAATCCAAGGAAGAGTAAAACCATCTGAGTGACAAATCTAATATTCATCATTATCGTTAGCCTATATACGTCCTACTGCTGGGCACAGGCCTCCTCGCATGAATGAGAGGGAACGGGCAGTCTAACATTCGGCTTAAATCTAATTTTAGTAGATTCAAGCTGCCCTCTCGGCTTCAACCGTTTTGAGGGCGGCTTCCGGCTTCCTTACAATCCAGTCTCCTTAATCCGCCATTTATTTAAACTAGAGATGCGCTGAATATGGTTTTCAGACGACACGAAGCCGTGGAAGGCAGTGATACGGCGCATCTCTAATTTGAACTGTCTTTGTCTCTAGCTGACGTTACTACAAATCCTCAAATCAAAAACGTCCGGCAATGTGCTTGTGACTCAAACTCAACAGGAATCACAAGCGTGCATAGGCTATGGTGTCTACTTGCCATCAGGGAAACCGTATGTTTGTTTGCCACATACCTACGTCGTGATATTAAACCAAAGTATCTACTTTTCTAGCACTGTCTAAATAAATCCGAATACTTAAAACAGTTAATGCCAAGTTTTAGTATTCTAGACATGTAATACCTACTGCGGGTAAGTAGGTATAAGACAGCGTCGTAGTAATTTGCATAAGTGTCGTGTGACATCGTTAGCGATGTCAGTAAATTCTTGTAAATTCTTGCCATGAAATTGTTAAAATTGACAAGAACAATTATTTACCTCCTCTTACGTACTTCAACTAAGTAAACTTGTCACATGATGCACATAAGTATAATCTAGCAAAAATATCGAGGTCTAGCTAAAAACAACAAATAAAATAAATACAAAGGCATTTACTACAGAGATTACTTTACAAACAAAAATAATAAAAACTGAAAAAAATTACATAGTTACTAACTAAACCTAACTTAAACTATGTGAACCTAAACTAACATAATTCCCCTAATCGCAGCCACTAGGCAGAGTGCCCATAAGACTGGCTGCGTTGCCTCGCTGATTGGCAATGCGAAACGAGCCAGCCCTACGGTCACCACCCAGACCTAGAACTTTACTTACTAGAATTTAATAAATACATAAATTTAATACATATGTAATGTTACCGTAAACTTGTGGTATTTTAAACTAATTAACGGTTCTTACAATTTTACGGTGATTTAAGTACCTACACACGAAATGCCCGGGTTGCAAGGATCACACTTTAAAGGCCGGTACACGTTATATTTATAATGTTATTTCGATGAGATTTTTACACATGGTTATCGCAGCAGCAGTTTTCGTCGATTTTATTTCACTTTTACTACAATGCGGGGGCGAAACACGATCTATTTAGGTAACTCTCTTTTAGGTATGTAAAATCTAAATTGGGATATCCTTTTTTAATCGATTTATACTGTCTTTTTAATTTTCAATAAAGCCGTCAGGAATTCAGCCCCATGATGCGGCCGCCTGTCTTCGCGATAATCCATCTTGATAAAAGGTGACGGAAGCGGGAACTAATTATACGTTGTCGGCCGCTATGCGGAAATCTATTTTTTTTAATTTGGTATATTCCTGGCCATTAATTTAATTGACGGTTCGGTCAAAAATAAAGGAGTACTTTTCATATCTCAAAAATTTGTTACTGTCTAATTTACCTCAGGGGGTCTATTCTCGATGGATACGAAATTGGAGCCCGAGTCAGTGGTAATGGTAATCATCAGATTATGATGTGAGCTTACTAAGAAATGCAGAGGACTTAGTATCAGTTGAAGCAATCTTGTATCGATCGACGAAACAGCTACTTAAGCAAGCATACTTACATACGAAGCATACTACTTTTACCCGGCATTTTATTTTATGTTGAGGGTTAAAACCTGTTTATTCAAAAGAAAACCGGCGCCTAGCTGAGAATGTAAAAAACACATTATCAACTTATGGAAATTAAGGGATAGGGCACAAAGTAGATAAAAAGGTTTACAAGGACCATTAATTACCTACTCCTGGGTATGAGGGTCGAAATGTTGGGTGGGCGGGCAATGGTAAATCTGTGTTTACAATTACGGCTAGGCCTCGATTTCAAGCGGTAGCGGGAGCGGTGCGCCACACGTTATAGGAGTGAGTGCGGCCTCTTGCTCCCACTTGGCACACCGTTGTCGCTGCCGCTCTAAATCGTGGCCTCTATAAAAATGTAATCGCAAATATGTATACGACATGTACAATAGGTATATTTAATTTATTTTACTAAGTATAGGTAAGTCGAATAAATTGTAGAAATATTGCAATTATGACAATAGGTAAATGCAGGTGTCACGTTATTTCAGAAGTCATGTTTCAGTAAAGTCAGCGTCAAATAAATAGTACTTAGCTGCTAACGTAGCCATAATATATTACGCAAGTATCGCAACACATATGTATTAATATTGGGGTAATGTTTTACGATATATTTGGACACTTTGTTCGTTACAATCTATTTGACAGTAGATACTTATATCCATACTTACTTATTTACATCGAAATAATCCCTAATAACAGTAATAACTAACACTAGGTTACTAAATGTTCCGTATCTTAGGTAATTGAACTTTGTGATACTTTTTGTCTCTGGAGGTCCATTCAAAATATCGACGCAAGTTTTTTTTGTATCGGTTAAGCATTTCATAGTTAACCTCCTGCATCCAAACTCAGTTTACTTCTTTTATAATAAGTATTTAGTAATAGATGTATAATTTAAACCTGGTAATATTCCTTTTTTAAACTGTTATTTGTGTAGTTTAGATGTAAAATTAAATAAATATCATGGCAGGATAAAAAAAACTGTACAACCTTGCACTATTTAAAAAATACGACGTTATTTTATCCGCGAGTGTATATATTCCATTATTATGCAACACATGGAATAACTTCTCATTACGAAATACTCGGCGATACTTGTTTAAACACATCGGCATTTTTATCGACCCGTGTTTTTTCGTCTAATCTTAATGCCTAATGGGCTTTTTTGCATAATTTAAAGTGCCATTGAATACCTTCTTCCGGTCTGCGTAGGCCGTTGTCAGCATTTCGCAACTAAGCGAATTTACTTCGCTGCTACATATTCATGGTTGAATAATTCTTTCAAAAATTAAGTTCTTTATTCGAAAGCAGCCGAAGTTTCTGTTTTGTTCAAAACATTTTTTTGTATCTTTAGCGCGCCTTATTTTTTGCTGAATGTGAAGTGCTCCTGCTCCTAAGTTATGTTATGATTAAGAGTTTCACTTTTCTTAAAAAAAAAATGAATTTGCTAAAAATTTCACGAGAACCGGTTGAGAAATGCGGCCTGTACAAGATAACAGCCGGTAAGACGCCGGATATACGAAACAATTTTTGCATCACTCGCTCGCGTGCAATAAGAACTGTTAACTATTGTATTGTCTACAGGAAAGATCAATCTAAAGTTTATTCCTTTGATAATTCCTTTATCTTCACGATTGCCACAAAATTCCCTCTTATCAGTAACATAAAACACGCTATAATAGATCCGTGATAACAGCGTGGATTAAACTTTACACTTCTTTGTTGTCCTTGATTGGCAACCGATATTTGTTTGGTTGAGATTGTTAAATGTGGCCGATTTTTTATAAAACTGTCACTGGAATAGGAATCTTCTACCTTGGACAGTAGAGTGCTATTTGAATGGACTACTTTGATGCAATTCGGCCAACTTTTATTTAAGTATAATCAAATTTTATTTTTTCACTGGCTGCCCAAGCGGCGCTGATCAGAGATGGGCAAAAGTTAACTTGAATAGGAATAAGAATGAAAACAGAATTGTTATTCTTATTCAACTCGAGGTGAATAAGAATAAAATCATGCGCCCGTTATTTAAAATAACATGAAGGTGAATAATTCATGCTACTTTTTATTTGAATAAGAATAAAATCCGGAATAATTATTCCACAAAGGTTTTATTCAAATAAAATGTTATTTGAATAAGAATAATTTTGTGGTTGGTATCATCGGTATAATTTTGTAAGTTAATTTTCACACAATATAGAGTTTATGATAAATTTGGGTTCATTGTTTGTTTTGACGAGTCCTATACTAATGTATAGGACTCGGTGACGATGGTCTGATGATGGAGTCAGGAGGTGGATAGTGGAACTCCTCAATGGCTACTTGTATACCCCTCGAGTTTGGTCTCTTTTGTTTTGTTTTGACGAGTTCTATCTATTAAACTTGGTGACGATGGTCTGATGATGGAGTCAGGAGGTGGATAGTGGAACTCCTCAATGGCTACTTGTATACCCCTCGAGTTTGGTCTCTTTTGTTTTGTTTTGACGAGTTCTATCTATTACACTTGGTGACGATGGTCTGATGATGGAGTCAGGAGGTGGATAGTGGAACTCCTCAATGGCTACTTGTATACCCCTCGAGATTGGTCTCTTTTGTTTTGTTTCGATGAGTTCTATACATTACACTACACAGTATAGAACTCGTCAAAACAAAACAAAAGAGACCAAACTCGAGGGGTATACAAGTAGCCATTGAGGAGTTTCACTATCCACCTCCTGACTCCATCATCAGACCATCGTCACCAAGTGTAATACATAGAACTCGTCAAAACAAAACAAAAGAGACCAAACTCGAAGGGTATACAAGTAGTCATTGAGGAGTTCCACTATCCACCTCCTGACTCCATCATCAGACCATCGTCACCAAGTGTAATAGATAGAACTCGTCAAAACAAAACAAAAGAGACCAAACTCGAGGGGTATACAAGTAGCCATTGAGGAGTTCCACTATCCACCTCCTGACTCCATCATCAGACCATCGTCACCAAGTGTAATAGATAGAACTCGTCAAAACAAAACAAAAGAGACCAAACTCGAGGGGTATACAAGTAGCCATTGAGGAGTTCCACTATCCACCTCCTGACTCCATCATCAGACCATCGTCACCAAGTGTAATAGATAGAACTCGTCAAAACAAAACAAAAGAGACCAAACTCGAGGGGTATACAAGTAGCCATTGAGGAGTTCCACTATCCATCTCCTGACTCCATCATCAGACCATCGTCACCAAGTGTAATAGATAGAACTCGTCAAAAAAAAAAACAAAAGAGACCAAACTCGAGGGGTATACAAGTAGCCATTGAGGAGTTCCACTATCCACCTCCTGACTCCATCATCAGACCATCGTCACCAAGTGTTATGTTTAGAACTCGTCAAAACAAAACAAAAGAGACCAAACTCGAGGGGTATACAAGTAGCCATTGAGGAGTTCCACTATCCACCTCCTGACTCCATCATCAGACCATCGTCAGCAAGTGTAATGTATGGAACTCGTCCATACAAACCAAATTATAGCAAACTCGAGGGGTATACAAGTAGCTATAGTATGTATCCGATCCGAACTACATTTGTATTCATGGAACTTTATTTAAAATAAAAAATCAGGATTAGATTTACTTGAATAAGAATAACGCAAGAATAATTCACGTGTGAATTATTCACGGCGAAATGATTTGAATAAGAATAACATGTGAATAATTCACAGGTGAATTATTCACGCGTTATTCTTATTCTATTCATGATTTTATTCGTGAATGCCCAACACTGGCGCTGATGATAGCCTATGTCCAACTCGAAGATCCATGGCGTATAACGTATAAGAGATGTTCGGAAAGAATGTTTGGATGTTTAGATGTTTGGATGTTTGTTGCTCAATCACGCAAAAACGGCTGAACGGATTAAGATGAATTTTGGTATACATGTAGTGTATAGCCTGGATTAACATATAAAATACTTTTTATCCCGGGAATCATCCCCTAAGGGGGAGTAGTGGGGGGTGAAAGGTTGTATGGAGCTATGAGTCGCGGGCAGAAGGTTGTAGTAGGTATATAAAGTACTATTTAAAGAGGCACTTGTATTTGTATATTATCGAACGAGGGAGCGAAGCGAACGAAGTTCTATGCTGAAGCATAGAACTGAAGCTTGGGCTGAAAATCGTTTAAGTATGTCCAGATGTTCTCCTCTACAGGGCGATTCGCGTGAAATTTTGTGAGCAGATTCGTTAATTATTAATTTTTTTTTTGTCGAGGCACTTTTTCTAAATTCAAAGATAAAAAAAGACGCTCGCGAGTTTTACAGCTCACGGAGCCTCACAGGTGGTATATTCAGTCAGTTCACAGAGTCGTCGATGGTACAGTAAGGCGAGAAAGTGGTCTAAATAGGTAAATTCTTTTCGACTCTATTATTTGTACATCAAGGTTCAAAGTCATAGACCATTCTCTTGGTTTACTGCACACTGCACATGGTTACTAAACAATGGCCACTTGTCATGATCTGCCGCTTGCATTCACGAAAACAATACAAGAGGACTATTTTTCTCCACCGCTTCACATCCCAATCTCTTCAACGTGTTTCTCGTCTTCGCTTCCACGCACCGAGCAAACGTGTCAGAGCGAAGTGGGGATCACATTGAAATGAGGTGGAGACGGCGAAGAGGTGAATCGAATTGAGGCCCGGGAATACGCACAGTTGGATGATTTCAATTGTGTGACCTTGCACAAGGTTTCAAAGGGATGTATGTCTTTATGTATGTATGCGAGATTGCCACTTTGGAATGCGTTCTTATACTTTTGTTTTTAGGGTTCCGATACCTCAAAACGAAAAAAGGGAATCCTTATAGGATCACTCGGTTGTCTGTCTGTCCGTCTGTCACAGCCGATTTGCTCCGAAATTACTGGACCGATTGAGTTGAAATTTGGTACACATATGTAAATTAGTGACCCAAAGATGGACGCGTAAAGTAAATTAATGAATTCTGAACAAGGGGGCCACTATTGGGGGTTAAACTGGAAAATTTAAAAAAAAAGTTTCGCAAACTGTATTGTGTGACATATCAAATGAAAGGGGTTGTTGTAAGCATGTCAGATATTTTTTTTTATAACTTAAGCAAAAACAAATTTGGAGTTATTTAGGAAAAAAGACGAAAATTGCCCATCCCCCCCCCCCTTATCTCCGAAACTACTAGGATTAAAATTCTTAAAAAAAAATAGAAAATAGTTCCTTACCTAAAGATTACAGGAAAACCTATAAGAAGTTTGAGTTTTCAAAAACACTTATGAAATTTAGATTATATACGGAACCCTCACCACGCGAGTTGAACTCGCACTTGTCCGGTTTTTCTTTGGTATCTAAATAGGGAACATTAATCGTTTTAGTACGGTTATATTGTTTAACTTGCGGTGTACCTACTTATGTTAGTTGGTTTATGTCATATTCATATCTTGTAAGTACAGTAAGGGAAATGTATTCACGTACCACCGTAGAACCCTATCGCAATAAGGTGACATTGGTATCACTCGAGTTTGAGTGGCGACGGCCAGTCAATTGCGACAGGGACCTACGGTGGTACGTGAATACATTTTCCTTACCTACTGTACATAAGTCAGTCAAATTTGACCAACTTCTAATTTAGTTCACTTGTGTAAGTCAGATGACAATGCAATATTATGGTACCATCAAGTTGGTCTGATGATGGATACAGAAGGCGGTGTTTGGGCACATTGAAATAGCCTATCTTGTCACTCCCACCATTAAGAGGAATCCAACGACACCTCATACATCAAAATCCATCAAGCCGTTCAGGCTACAGGAGGCCACAAAGAAACAGATATACATACATATACACTCGAAAAACATTACCCTCCTCCTTTGGCAGTCGGGTAAAAACAGTTTTGTAAATATGCAAGCCATACTGGCTATGAGAGTACACCTATTTTATTTTATACCGGTACACGCATTTTGGCGTTATACTTAGGTAGGTATTGTATGTATACACCTAAATACCTAGGTAGACATGCACCTGTTGATCGTGCGTTCTCTTACTATCATCTGAACCGAGCCTAAAAGTTGCAATGCTGTCGTGTTGTAAGCTTTCCCCGACCTAGTGCACAAAATGAGACTCATCCTACAAACGTAAAATTAAGAAATGCAGTCCCACAACATTTTAAAAGCAGTTCTAAATAAAACACTATCGAGGTCGGTTACTGGCGTCCTCCGACGTAAAAGGACATAAATCGTAGGACATTACTTAAAAGGCAAGCTTAGTAATTTTCAAGTATGCCGTTCCAAACAAAATACTACACTTGACATACCTATCTTATCAGAAAAACAGTTTCCGTAATATAAATTTCACAAAATGTGTCTACATTAATGTACTTTCTGTTAACTTACCGCTGTTAGATTGTCATGCACATCACAGAACACAATGGGAAAATATAAAAACTTTGTTCCACAAAAACACTGGCACGAGTTTCGTAACGCACTCCCGAAAAAAAAACAAATAGAAAACAATATATTCTAAATTTAAAATGATGCGCGTCTGTGATCGCCGCGAGAGCTCAGTCGCGACTGAGACTCGGTGGTCGCAGCCGTTTCTAAATTTATCGGTGCCAGTAACACGAGATAATACAGTTCTTTATTGAGAGCCTTTTTTTATTCCACACGAGAAAATAGAGTTATATATGATACGTTAGAACAAATAACTTCAGACCACCCAGGCGACCTTAGAGCATTTTCGATTTAATTTAACGCTCAATTCGATTAGTAACACAACTAGGGTTGCCAACTTTTTTGGGTGATATATAGTATTTTCAAAAAATAAGACGACACAAATATAGTACTTGGCTGGGCAATGTTGCTATTTAGTAAAATTTAATTGAATGCTTGGCAATTTGAAGCACTTCGTAAGGACCCCCAAATACTGTATTTTTGCGTACTATATATTTCTTCAACGGTATATAGTACAATACTGTATAATATAGTACGGTTGGCAACCCTTCACGACTGTAACCTTTGAATCATAAAATAAAACTAAATTAGGTGCTCGATTTATAACATATTTATTCCTCATTCATAGTATGGAAACCGTCCAGTGAGTCATTATACCTAATTGTGTCTAAATATAGCATATTTGGAACACCAATGATCATTTAAATTGTAGTTAATTACATACTACTTATACCTATGTATCCTTAGCCATAGTCAATATGTTCAATGCTAAGTGGTTAATATAGGAGCTAGATGGAGACGCAGTAATTACTTAATTTGCACAGTTAAAAATAGGTTCTATTTGATTTACATCATGGTATTTAATAAAGAGCGAAATACTTATTTATAAAAGCCATTACTACCAACTCCTTTAGATGTTTGTGTAAGTTGTATTGTTAAAATAAAGTTAAGGTCCGAGGATACCTCCCGGGGAACCGTTATTGTTGTCTATTCTGCTTTTTGTTTAACTGAATGAAATTGCACTTTAAAGAAAATTAAGATTCATAAATGTAGGTAGGTACTTTTATTAATAGGTAGATATTATAACTTATGTGCCTACGGCTACGAGAGGATTCTAATAGGAATGCTGGTAAAGGTTCATGTTAGAGTTGAGAGTGAAAGTTCTTTGAATCCAAAAAAAAAAAAAAATTAATTGAATTATGACATTTAAAAATTATTTATTTGTATTGAATCTTTATAAGACAGTCTAATTATTAATGCTTCATATGTAATTAAGAAAGAGTAAGTATTATTAAATTAATTTTATCAAAATATTAATAGTGAATTATTAACATAACACCATAATTTTTTGAAAATATCTAAGCTGTATAGAAAAATGTTGGATCTCGTGATAGAGCGTCATCAGAATTCAAAAACACTTTTCACGCTAGCGGTCAATGGACTTTTGGGCGCAGATTTTGAGCGAAAAAGCAAGCCCTTCCGAGCTGGTGAGGTGAAACATAAGTTTGTATTTAACATATATGGGTATAATGCTGCATTAGAAATCTTCTTATCATGTCTTTTGTTCGGATTTTCTTTGGACCGTCGTCCTAAAATAGCGCTCCGCGGCGCCGCAAGGTGAACCGACGGCGGGTGTGTCTCCGACGGACGACACACGGCGGCCACGGACGCCGAGCCACTTGACGGCTCGGCTACGTACGACTGCTGCGGCGGCAGCGGCATACGTGGGAGCGAGAGATCGGAGCGCGGCATGAGTGCGGTGCGACATACGAAGGAGAAGGAGCGCATTCTCCTTCGTATGTCCCACAGCATTAATGCCACTGCAGCTGCAGCTCGAACTCGTGGCAGAGCCCTAGTGAAGTAATGCTTTCTAAATAAGAGCGCTTGTTGTCTATTTTTGTTTATCCTATCGTATATTATTAAATCCTACTAATATTACAAATGTGTAAGTTTGGATGTTTACATAGATGTTTGTTACTCAATCACGCTTAAACAGCTCAACCAATTTGGGTCAAATTTTGCACAAAGATAGTTTATAGCCTGGATTAAAATAGAGGATAGTTTTTATCCCGGGTCCACGCAGACGAAGTCACGGGCGGAAGCTAGTAAATAAATAAATATTTGGGGACAATCTTACACATCTAGTTTTAAAACTTTCAAACTAAGCAACGCTTGTACTATGGTTAGGTATAAGGCGACGAATACATACTTAAATAGATAAATAAATACTTATATTAATAGAAAACATCCATGACTGAGGTACAACGATTCGAACCCAGGCCCAGGACCTCCGGCTTTTCAAGCAGCTTTTCACTTGCTCTTAACTCGTCGCAAATAAATAATTTCTCCTTTTTGGTTATTATTTTTTATTTACATTTCTAGGTCGAAGTAGAATCTCTGGATGAGTGGGATAGATTTCTTATAATTGGTTGTATAACTTTTTTTTTTACATTACAATCATTGCGTAGAATCGCATCGACATCGGTAGCAGGCATATTTTATCCAGCACTACTATTACTATTACTTATTCTGTGCCAGTGCCTTCGCCTGGGTTCTTCTTAATACGCGGGCAGATAGTTCACTATACATCACTTAATACGTCTGTCTTTACAGCATCGATACCTGCACTTTCATATTCGCCAGTTGGCCCGTTCGTGTGTCACGTAGATTAGTCACTCGGCCTTCTTGTAAAAGATAACTCAACATTGCCTAGGCCGAATTAATTATACCCACATAAAACAGCGAGGTTCCGTCGCTGCAGCGCGAGCCGTGGATGATGAGACCACGGTGTACTATCGCCCAAGGGTATGGGTTCACATTTTCTGTTCAAAATCGTCTGCAGTTGCATAGCGAACGCTCGAAAATGATCCTAGAGGTCTGAACCCGTACCCTTGGGCGATAGTACCTATGCACGAAAGTATATAGGTACAGGATGTAGTCGTTAAGTCTAACCAGGCTACTATTCCGTAAATATAATAGATATCAGAAAACTTTAAAATTATATCGAAAGTACGTTACTCAATAACTTTTTTAAAAATAAAAGTAGTTATATTAAAAATATTCAGTTTAAACACTCCCATACATTTAGTACGGCGTTCGTTGTTGAGGCTGTAATTTCCCTAAAGTAAGAGATAAAAATGATTAAGGTTCATTATTTACACGATTATACTGTAATAAAATAATAAAACTATCTTTTATAAAACAAAAAAATCCGCGTTATGTAAGATTTTTCCCGGAAGGGCTCAGATACTTTTGGGGGGGCTTGATACCTTTTCCTGTGGAACGTCACATAATAACTTAAGTCAGTCTCTGTAAGTAGTATATTTTTATTTTTCTTAGCTTTTTATTATTACATGTCGTACATAACATGTCGTACATTACATGTCATACATTACATGTCATATATGCGGGCGTCACTGTCGCTCTCGTATTTAGCCTGACAAGCCACGTAGGTACGCAAGTGCCGCAGTTTAATGGACGCTGCTTAAATCATCTTTTATAGATGCTAGAGGCCAATGATGATGACTCTTTAACTTATTAATTAATTAAGGGAGTAACCCTTCATGAACTACCTATAATAAGTACTTAATCATTTTAAGGTGGAGTTTTCCGAAGGGCGACCGGACTCTAAAAGCAGCGTGCAGGTACACCCATGTTTGCATAATCTCGTAATGATGTAGAATGTAGATCGCAGTTTTTATGCACATCGGCCCGCCGTGTTGCTGTATAATATCAAGTGCCTTAAATATTCAATTTACTAATTCAAATCCTTGACTTATATGCTGGTACAGGTGAATGTAATTTCTACTCGGTAAAAAGCTACTTTAATGCGACAAGTGGTTAGTTGTGTGATCCAGTCCTCCAGAGCGTTCAGCATCAGATCCAGGAGTCCTCCATGAGAATGCAGAAGGTGGCCGCCGGGGAGTTTTTGGTGGATAAAAATACCACATATATTATCATCCATTATTTTTCTCCATGAAAACAAAAACTGGCCAAGAGCGTGATGCACCAAGAACAATGAATGTGGTACCTAACAAAAGTTCGTATCTTTACAGGAAACTCTCAAGGCAGTCCTTCCGTCTTTTTTGTTTAGGAAAGGCAGTTGTTCAGCGATAACTCAAAAACCTTTGGACTTATCTTGTACAAAACAATTTTCGTTGAAAGTATTTAATAAGCACTATGTCCATGTTTTTTTTATTCCTCGGTTTGAGACGCGGGATGACGACGACGTCACATACAATTCTTTCTTCTTTCTTTCTTTAAATGCACTTTTGCCTGAATCAATATTTCGGATCCGGATATTTTGGATATTTAAATTCAATTTTTACAACAATAGTTTTTATTTATTAAAAGTGAATACTAGATTATAATTAACATTAACTAAGATAAATTAAAACTAAGTTAAATCTAAAAAAGGCCCTCGAGGCATTGTACCGAGGATGCTGGCGGCATTTCCTCGCTGAATTGCAATGCTGATAGTTAAATCCGACATACCTACATGTATCACCAACTTTAAATAAAATTAAAATTAACTTTTACTTTGAAAAAAATATATATCTGAGATGCTTAAATTAAATAAAATTGAAATGAAATTTTTAAAAATGAAATGCCCGTTTTAAATCACCAGACATTAGGTTCCAAACGCCCAATCTTGAAAACTAACAAAAGTATTGCCAGTATCTTAACTAAGTAGGTAATAGCAAAGTTAATGCTTATCTAAATACCTAACTCAGATTTAGGAAGGAAACGAAAATACTTCGTACGCGGTCTTGTGGTCGCCGTACCGACCTGTTCATTTCCATCAATGTTCATTCACATTCACTTTTCATAGCTTACTGGTTTGTGATCACATCCCCTTCCTTTCTTTCCTTTTTGCCTTCCCTTGCCATCACATTACTTAAGGCCACGAATTCCAGCGGCGGCGGCAGATTACGCACCCGTTACCCCAGAAAGCATGCCGCACTGGTTGAGTTGAGAACTCGGACGTTTTCCAATGTTTGCACGAAGCAACAATACTGTATACCTTGATCGTGCTAAAAGCCTAGAAGCTGAGTCATAAGGGGCAAAAACCAGCACAGCCGCCCGTTAAGTATTCGTACGTGTTTGGTCGCGCCTATCAGTCAGCAGGTCGGGCGACTTGCTAAATAAAAGAAATCTAATGGTATGTATGTGTTACACATATTACCGACAGTGAATAGTGAATACGGTATTTGCACAAACCTGGTATATTTGAATGAAAGTCAAATCAGCAGCTCATCGAAAACGCTCTGTGAGTTTGATTGAAGTTTGTAGGGAAACACAGACTAGTGACGTCATATTTTTCTATGCTCAAGGCTCAAAAGAAGCTCAGGCTCAAACTGCGCGTCCTTTTTATAAATAAATCCTTTAGACTTGGATGTTTAGATGTTTGTTACTCAATCACGCTAAAACGACTGAACCGATTTAGATGAAATTTTGCAAGAAGATAGTTTAAAGCCTGGATTAAAATATAGGATAGTTTTTATCCCGAGTCCACGCAGACGAAGTCGCGGGCGGAAGCTAGTAAATAAATATTTGCGGACAATCTTACACAAATCGACCTACTCGTAGACCCAAACCACACCCAAACTAAGCAAAGCTTGTACTTGTACCTACAAGACGACGATAAACATATTTAAAATAGATAAATAAATACTTAAATACGTACATAAAAAAATATCCATGACTCAGGAACAAATATTCGTACTCATCACACAAATAAATGCCCTTACCGACCGAGATTCGAACCCAGGACCTCTAGCTTCGTACTCTTCGTAGGCAGTGTCACTCCAACTACTCCAACTAGGCTAAACCGGTCGTAGATTTAGCGTTGATTGTGCTATTAGCTGTTCTAAAAGGAAATTATATCATATAGGTATCACGCTCTCATACATTTGCACCCCACATTTTAATAAAATCTGAACAATAGAGGTAACAGACATAAATACAGACCGAGTTATTTTTGCATTTAGAATATAGATATGGACATAAAAGTCTTATTTTGATGTCATGCAATAGTTGGCAATAGTAAAAAACCTTAGGTAGGTACTTCGTATTTATATTTAAACGACTACAAAAAAGGTGGATTATGTAAGTTCACCGATATCTCCGTCAATTGTGGACCGATTTTCATTTTTTTTTATTCGAAAGACGATACTGCTGAGGTGGTCCCATTGTTACCAAGTCTGGATCTGATGATGGGATCCCAGAGAAATTGAGGGCAACCCTCAAATTTTATAGGCACGCGTGTAGTGATTTCGGTATTTTTTATTATACTTAACTCGTGTATTTACCCTCGGAAATCGCAATTTTGGTGAAGTGGTACTGATGATGAAGACCACAGATGACTCATACTCTTCAAAGATGTACAGTACGTTAAAGATTCTGACATGATTCCGTCGAGGGATCGACGGAATCCCTAATATATTATCAGCCCACATACCTATAGTGACTTTTTTCTGTAATAATAAACGCATTTTCTCTCGGAAAGCAGTTCATGTGGTAAATTGGAAAGGAAATGTGGAAATTGTCATGTACCTATTTGGCTTGACGAAGTACTGAATTGAAGTCGGTTTGAACTTTGTTTTTAAAGTAAATTATTATTGAATCATACTTACCTAACTGCTTCGAACATACATTTAGGTATTACGCACCGCTGCCAAGAAATTTAAAATTGCTATTATTATCTCATTGTTTTACATTTTGACCACGTGTGATGGGTATTTTATTAATGGTCCGAGCCGTGCCAAAAACGGGCAATCACTTCCCGGGTCTGCGTGAGTTAACGATCGCTAAATTAGTAATTTGTTTATGTACAGTCGACATCAAAGTTATGTATACATTTTTCTCCTCAATCTAATAGGGTAGGTAGTAAAAGATAACGTAGTGTTGCTAATTGGATAGTAAATTAAAAATATAAACAAAAAAGACGTCAAATTATTGTAATAAAGTTTAGTATAAATTACAAAATATAATTAAAGTCGTAAAAAGATATGGACCTTGAAAGTTTAGAATTTTTTAATTTCCAAGAATAATTTTAAAGCTACCAATAGAATCCTTACGCTTTTATAGAAACAAAATTTTATAACAACTACGGACCTAAAAGCAGTACTTATTTCGCGACTAAAATAGCAATTCACTTGATTTTCCATACAATGATTAGTACAAATAGCAAAATGTGGCGTCATACTTCTACGTCAATAAGTATGAATCTTTCGGCTGCCGCCAGCGAGGTCCGTCTTTGACTCAAATTTTTGGGCATTTATGATCTTTAATTGTAGTTGCTCCCATACAAACATTTGTTCCTCTCCGAAAACAGGTTCAAATGGCTACGTAAAACAATCTTAGGACACAAGAAGCCTATTTAAAAGTTTTAACATTTATTTTTCGTCAAAGATATGTATAAGGTCTCAATCAAGAACTTATGCCAGGTATACTTAAGGTCGTCTACGTGCTACAAATACTTATAAATAGATTATTCTAGACTTATTAGATAGTAATTAATGACTAATGAGCAACATTATGATGCAAATATCATTTTACTACCTAGGTACTGATTTGAAGTTAAAACTTTTTTGCGATTGTTTTCCGCGCTTTTAAAAATATACCGTAAATCGGAACTGAGCAGATCTTGATTTGTTGTCGAACCGTTGTCATAGCAACCGTGTAGGTATAAACATCGACTTGCACTGCATGAAATAACTCGCGTCGTTCTAGGCAAAGAATTCGCGAAGTACCTAAACAAATTGGGTTGTCATATTCTAGAATAATATAGCTATTAGCTAAACCACTGAAGTAACTGTGCAGGTAGGTTTTCGCGCTAAGGACCTCATTTAGTACCTACTAACACAATTCTGCGCCGAGTTGAGTTGGTTTGGCTTAATAACCTATATTTAATTATTGACGAGGATGTCGCAATACATTGGAATGAGAGGTTGGATCTTAATTTAATGTATTACAGTGTGTGTTATTCTCGTTAATCATGTAGTCAATTTGGAAAATAATCACGCAATCAATTGTGCTAGCCCATCTGGCAGCCATGGTATGGCAAAGTTTATAGCCGAGGTAAAGTGTTTACTGTACAGTAGTAAGGGAAATGTATTCACGTACCTTTTTAACCTTATTGTCATAGCGAAAAAGGTACGTGAATACATTTCCCTTACTGTACATATTACCAAGTACCTATAGGTATACCTAAGTGCAAGTGGGAGGAACGCTTTTAGTTGGTGATAAACGGTATGCTCGGGGGTCTGCTATGGTCAGCATCACCAGTGATACGCGCGACGTAAGAAAAGGCGCGACAGAGACTAGTGAAAATAACACCGTGCGGGGGTTGTACCCCATTTAAAAAGATTCACAGAAGTAGGTACTTTTATGTGTCGCGCACTTTCTCGCTTCTCGCGCTATTCGTGCGTGCTAGTCTTACCAAAGCGCCATTAATCTTTTCGTGATACGTCATCATATCTTCTTCACACTGTACTAAGCAGAGAGAGATAGGTGTCAGATGAGCTGACTGCGACGTAATCATATTATCCTTCTGCTTCTCAGGTACCAACATGGATTTGAATCTAATGGACAAGCTGCGATTACTAAAAATTGACACGGAATTACGACCCCAGATAAAAATGAAGCCAATGAGTCGTTTCTACTTCATCACCTCCACCAACCCTGGCGAGCAGTTCTTCGTCTTCGTCTCCACAGCGGCCTGGCTAATCAGGAAAACTGGTAAAGACTTCGAACAGCCCAACGAAGAGGACGACCCCAACTCGGCCATAGCCAACATCATCGAAGTACTAAGAGACAAACAAATGACTGTAGATTTCTCTTCCCACAAGCTCAAACAAGGCTTCGGCGAAGAGGTCTGCTACATACTCAACATCCTAGCTGACGAAGCCATGAAAAAAGAAAACTTCGTATGGCAGAAACCTGTTGTAGACTTACCTGATACGGAAGAAACAGCAGATGATATCGATCAAGTGGAAGACGAGACGGAGATAACATTAGACAAGGTCGAAGAAGAAATGGCGATTTATTCAGAAGAATCCGAAGGCGAATTAGGAAGTGAAGACGATAAAGAACCTAATAACGTAGGCGATAAGGTTCACGATTCGGAGGCATGGAAACTGGAGTTGGAGAGAGTTGCCCCTGCTCTAAGATTGAAGATAATCGCTGATGGAAGGGACTGGAGGGCTCGACACGCGCAAATGAAAACTTACAGAGACGAGTTATTTGACAGACATAAGACAACTGGTACACAGTTGAATAAACTCCATGGTAACATAAGTTCGGTTATGGATAAAATAGCGGCGAGGGAAAATATCTTGAACGAACAATTTGAACCGTTGGTTAAAGAATATGGTTCACTTTTAGACGAGCTTAGTAAGGTTACTAATGAATATAAAGAAGTAAGTGTAGGAGTGACGGAGAGACAAGAAATGTTGAACGAGTTAACGGCTAAAGTAGAGAACATTAAGCAAAAGACTGAGTCTAGAGGTTCGTCCATGAACGATAATTCTCCACTAGTCAGTGCTAAGAAGGCTGTGGCGAATTTGAAGAAGGACATTCAAGAACTGGATTTTCAAATTATTGTCTTGCTCTGGTTATTGACAACTAAAGAGAATCCTAATAGCAATAATCTTTTAGGAAATGCAGAGTCAAGAATGGTGACTAATGAGGTATATTGAAGTAGCTATGGACACTTTAAATTCATAATATTTATATATAGTCGACTACAAACATATTATGTAACCTTTTTTTCAGCTTATGTAATAAATAATGTGTAGTAGAAAGGGATAATCTTTTAGCAGTCTACTGTACCTAAAGTTTCTTTGTTAGTCACGAAACATATTAAACACATAGTACAAGAAATTGGTGGACTTTCTTTTTTTTGCCGTTTTTCTCTTTAGCCTGTAACCATGACACTAACATTCACACTATGCTTTTTGGCATAATTTGGTAACAACACTGGCAATGCCAAGGCTTTGCTTAATCTTTTCGACGCCAACGACGCATATATCCGCACCGCAGTTTCAACGCCAACGACTGATATATGCGTCAAGGAGCCCAGCGCGATAGCAACCTTCTTTCATTGACATAAGCTTTAACTCCGCACTAAATGTCTTGTTGATTTGGCGTGTGGTTGACAACTTTTCTCTTTGACAGAGCGTTGAAAAGGTTAAGGGTCTGTCGACTGTCGAATTCTCCTGACACTAAGTACAGTCGGCAGCAGAAGAAGTACGCGGTACGAGGGAGGTCAGAATGATTTACATACATTACCTCTAATGTAATAAGAGCTTGTTTAGATCATATTTTGCTCCCCGCCAGCGTGTTTACTTCAGCTGGACCCTTCAATGAAAACCTCTATTTATATGCATTGCGTTTAATATGTATTATAAAACTTATGTATACACATGTAGAACAAAAATAAATACGACTTAATAACTTTAAGTAGTTATGGTATAAAATACTCTTTCGCAAATCGTTCGCAGTTGCTTCTTTCGAGAAAACGACGATCATTATTATGACGATAATACTCTTAAAATGCGGCTTCTATACAGTTTATCCTTGTAACTTTGGATCCTCGGGTAACATTGAGCAGTAAGTAATCATTTTTTTCTAAATATATTAGAACGCGCTCAATGTGGATCAATCAATTATATCTGTCTTTATTCTGTCCTGAGTTACCCGCATTGCTTACTGTATCTTGCCTCAAAACTGTATTTGGTGATAAGCCTCAAATAATAACGATTTAAAATACTACTAGCCGCAAACATTAACCATTTCAACGCCATTCTTCACGTACTAAAGCTGTCACGCCAACATATTTTCCAAAAGAGAGTGATTATAAACCTTGTAAGAAAGATTGAAGGTTGTTTTGACAGCGGACGTCGTAACACTTAAAGGCGTTCTTGGCGCTGCGGGCACGACAATACTCGACACCTTTAGGCGTCCTTGGCGTTCAAAGGGTTAATACGGTTAAAAATAACAAAATAGTAATACAAAAATAAGCTAAATTACGCATAATATGTAACAACAATCTCTCTCTTAATAATAATAGGTCGTTATAATATTCACAGGGAAAGGAAATCTTTGGAACTTAAGATTAACAACTAGTTATCAAAAAATATAATTGTCATGGTATTCATTAATTGGGGCAAGTTCGGCTTACTAGTGCGATTGCCTGTTTGCTGTGTACAGTCCAGTACAGTTTCAAGTTGATCAACCGAAAACCAGTGATAGGGCCTCAACAGCTACCGATTTGATTCTTATAAATGTATGTATAGCACGAAAAATGATTGTTTCGGAGATATTTTCTATTTTGTACTCCAGAGGGGTAAACACGTAACGTTTCGGACGAGCGTTAGAACAATTCAACTGTCATTTTCCCATTCAAAAATTGACATTTACATCTACCTGACGAGCTTACAATGCGTTACACAATCGACTAGCTAGGCCCTGTCCCACAAGTCAACAAGATTGTTGAATTATAGGCAATTTTTGTATATTGTACAAAAGAATAACTTATGGTACCAAAGCTGGACTTAATGCTATAAAGTATTTTCTACCAGTCAAGCTTAAGGCAAAGCATATATATCGTATCATATAGAGTACATTCCATGGTAAGATTTACAAATTTGTAATAAGTCATCCGTAAAAATGCAAGTTTTGTGATCATCATCATCATATCAGCCGAAAGACGTCCACTGCTGGACATAGGCCTCCCCCAGAGAGTTCCAAATTGACCGGTCCTGCGCCACCCGCATCCAGCGGACTCCCGCGACCTTTACCAGTTTTGTGATATAGGACCCATTTATGTTCAGATAATCTGTTGTTTTAATAACACTTATTCGCAATATGGAGACCTAATTTTGATTGATACAGTCGATGACAAAGATATTAAAAATATTTTTTTTATGGTATTAAAGCGCAAACATTACACATATTTTTGACGTCGTCTGTGCGTTTCTAGGTTTCAGATTTTGTTACAATGTCGAGCCCAAAATCGATATCTCCGAAACTACAAATTTTCGCGGAATGTACATGACGGTAAAATCGGTAGCTATTGAGAGATATATCACTTGTATTCGTTTGATCTGAAACTGATCAACCTGTATATACACACGTATGTAATGTATACTTAACTAATTTAATTTTTATAAAATGATATGACCTTATTCATAATGTATGAGGATCTGTAACCGTAATACCTATTCGTTATACATCGCTTAAAAGGAGCAGCTTTGGGCGAGTTAAGTTTTGAGTAAACACACACATGTATAAAGCAAGTCCAATAAAAAGTAATTGGGAATGGATGAAAATTTTAGAAATGCCTGATAATTTTTTGGTGATAGGAATAACCTTCCTTAGCACCAGAAAAAAATTTCATATTTTTCAGCTGCGTCAAATTTTTTTGAAAAATATAAACAGTTTACTCACTTACGTTTTGGGTCAGTTACGGCACCTTCCTCGGTCGGTCTCATATTACAAAAAAATATACTAAATATGTGTGGTAAACTGACACTGGCAATGATATTGACACTTGCAGCAGCTATATTGGTTATTACCAGTGTCAGTTTACCACAGATATTTAAGATAGTTTTTTGTAATATGAGACGGATCAAGGAAAGTATCTATTTACCGTTGTTGACCCAAAACGTAAATGAGAAAACTGTTTATCTTTTTCAAAAATAATTGTCGCAGCTGAAAAATCTGAAACTTTTTTCTGGTGCTAAGGAAGGTTATTCCTATCATCCAAAAAATAATCAGGCATTTCTAAAATTTTCATCCATTCCCCATTGTGGAGCTACAACGAAAGCGCAGGCAGACACAAATGAACTACATGTAGAGATCGTCTAATTTAATGAAACATTAATAAAATCAACATGTACTCCAAGTAAATCTAAATTGGTTCATCAATTAGGAAGATATGATGCCACATCGTATTAGTCTGACTCACACATGCGCAATTTGAGTTTATTACCCGACTGCCGAATGAAAGGAGGGTTATGATTTTCGAGCGTATGTATGTATCTATGTTTGTATGTATGTGTCTATTCTTTGGCACGCCCTGCAGCCTAAACCGTTTGACGGATTTCGACATATGAGTTGTCGTTGGATTCCTCTTAATTGTGGGAGGGACATAGGCTATAATATTTGCAAAAAAGCAGTTGGGTTTTTTGAAAAAAAAATGTTCTACTTGTTTTTAAAGACGCAATACACATCTATTGTTCTTTCGGGAACCTTTATGCATGTACGAATCTACTGATTTTCGGATTTTTGTGAAGCAAATCCTGGTGGTGTTTTACCTACCTTGAAACAAAGCTGCAAGTTATTTAAAAGGTAAAGCTGACGGTGTCCCATATAGGTCTTGATTTTACCAACACAGATTTAGACCATTTTTTTTCGATTTGTTGATCTCTAACTCCTAGTATTCAAAAATTAAAACCCGTAGACGCTATTGACGGTCTTACTCACCCGTGACCCTAGACCGTTTTTAGGGTTCCGTAACAAAAATGTAAAAAATGAACCTTTATGGTGCCACTATGTCCGTCTGTCATGCGTTGCTAAGATTTTTCAAGAATTAATGAAACTTTGTACAGGAGCCTCGGTGCGTGAGTCCGACTAGCACTTTTTAAAATTAGGCGATCTCTAGATACTCCATTTGCGTTGCGTTTACATTAATTGATCAGGAGTGATCCAGGTTTTAGTTAATTTCACATGGACATCCGATTCACAGCCAGGTTTTATCAAAAACGGTATATTCCTCCATTATTAACAGTTCACTATCTAGATAAATGTTATTCTTATATTTAACAGCAAATTACATGTACAATTATACAATCGTAAGCATTTCATACCGCATGTCAGGGTATCAACAGGTATAGTGAAAACACCTAGCGAAATTAAATCTTATAAGAACCAGTGAATGTAGTCAAAATATTACGTCCATCTATTTGGCGCATAGAACCGCGGTAGGTGAATGTCCGGCTTACTCGGTAGACTTGGCTCTGAGCTGGAGAGGGCTGTCCTTGTCGAGGTGCAGCAAGCTGTCTTCGAGGGTCACGTTGTATTTGCGGCGCAAGTCCTCCATGAACTCCAGCTTTAAGAGCGCCAGGCAACTGAAAAGATACATTTGATTTGTTAACAGATTCACTGTCATAGAATTCTTAGCGCCGCGCTGTAGTTACATGAGGAACTCCTGTGAGCATTTCTTAAAAAACCGGGCACGTGCGAGTCGGACTCGCGCACGAAGGGTTCCGTACCATTATCTATAAAAAACGGCAAAAAAATCATGTCTGTTGTATGGGAGCCCCAGTCCGACTCGCACTTGGCCGGTTTTTTAGTATTTGTTGTTATAGCGGCAACAGAAATACCTAATCTGTGAAAATTTCAACTCTCTAGCTATCACGGTTCTTGAGATACAGCCTGGTGACAGACAGACGGACGTACGGACGGACGGACAGCGAAGTCTTAGTAATAGGGTCCCGTTTTTACCCGTTGGGTACGGAACCCTAAAAAAATGCCATTCACCGCCCTAGGTATGTAATGTACTATACATTACATACCTAGGGCGGTGAAATCTTGAATGCCCCAGATAGCAGGTGTAAAGGCTGTAGGACACCTAGCAATGTAAAATGAACTTTATGTCTAGTACACTTACTGGCGATACTCTTTGTTAGTCCTGAAAGCGGTGATCCCGGGTGACGGGGCGTGTGGGGTGTGCACTACGAAGGCCCCTGGTAGTACCACGGCGCGGTACCTCAGTGCGCGCAGTTCTATAGGACACCTAGCAATGTAAAATGAACTTTATATCTAGTATACTTATTGGCGATACTCTTTGTTAGTCCTGAAGGCGGTGATCCCGGGTGATGGGGCGTGTGGGGTGTGCACTACGAAGGCCCCTGGTAGTACCACGGCGCGGTACCTCAGTGCGCGCAGTTCTATAGGACACCTAGCAATGTAAAATGAACTTTATATCTAGTATACTTACTGGCGATACTCTTTGTTAGTCCTGAAGGCGGTGATCCCGGGTGATGGGGCGTGTGGGGTGTGCACTACGAAGGCCCCTGGTAGTACCACGGCGCGGTACCTCAGTGCGCGCAGTTCTATAGGACACCTAGCAATGTAAAATGAACTTTATATCTAGTATACTTACTGGCGATACTCTTTGTTAGTCCTGAAGGCGGTGATCCCGGGTGATGGGGCGTGTGGGGTGTGCACTACGAAGGCCCCTGGTAGTACCACGGCGCGGTACCTCAGTGCGCGCAGTTCTATAGGACACCTAACAATGTAAAATGAACTTTATATCTAGTATACTTATTGGCGATACTCTTTGTTAGTCCTGAAGGCGGTGATCCCGGGTGATGGGGCGTGTGGGGTGTGCACTACGAAGGCCCCTGGTAGTACCACGGCGCGGTACCTCAGTGCGCGCAGTTCTATAGGACACCTAGGAATGTAAAATGAACTTTATATCTAGTATACTTACTGGCGATACTCTTTGTTAGTCCTGAAAGCGGTGATCCCGGGTGACGGGGCGTGTGGGGTGTGCACTACGAAGGCCCCTGGTAGTACCACGGCGCGGTACCTCAGTGCGCGCAGTTCTATAGGACACCTAGGAATGTAAAATGAACTTATATCTAGTATACTTACTGGCGATACTCTTTGTTAGTCCTGAAAGCGGTGATCCCGGGTGACGGGGCGTGTGGGGTGTGCACTACGAAGGCCCCTGGTAGTACCACGGCGCGGTACCCCAGTGCGCGCAGTTCTACGCTGTGCGAGACCTGGGAATTAAAAATTGACTATATGCATACGGTATACGATTGGGAATTGATTGATGAAAGCCAAGTTTTGTATTCAAGTCTGAAAAGTCAATGTTATGCCATTTATTTCATGCGTTCTTGTAAACTATAGTCAACTACAACAGGACCGTTTTTTTAGGTGAGTAGTTTTAGTAATGAGTATTTATTTATGTAAGGAGTATACCAGCATTAAATTAAGTTTTTGCATGGACAAAGGCTGGCGGGTGAACTTTTTTCTACCACTAGTTGCCAGAGTTATCTACGTCTCCTGGATCAGTTTTAAAACTGCGATTTTATAAGGGTTTAATCCATCAAATAAGTATATTTTTTATTTTTTATTCCAGAACTGCAACAATTGACTGACGCGGCTATACTTTTCCCGGGACTCCGTCTACATTCTTCGTATAAAATGCGGGCAGAGTCGCGGGGGGAAACTAGTATTCAATATTTTCATAACTCACCTTATTCCATCCGAAGCCAGAAAACCGCGTGTCGTACTTAGGCACAGAACGATGTACGACAATATAGGGCTCGTAATGGTTTTCCCAGTCGACCTGCAAAGGAAAAAATAGAATATTGACTACAATGGATACCGATACAGAGGGACAGATGCTTCATATCTGGAATCTGTTAGTAAGAAGCGGACATTCGTTTTGACACGTGGTGGGACATATTGGCATAATTTATAGCTTTAAAAAAAAGTACATTGCAGACCAGGGGGCGAAATTTTCATAGCAAAAATCAATCGCCAAGAGGTAACAAACTATAGTATTTTCGAATTTTAATGGCATGGGTGGATTGATAGTTGGTGGCGCGGTGTCCGGGCGGCCACTCGAGCGCGCGGACAGCTAGTGGTATATACCTCGTAGGGCTGCGTGGCCTCGGCCCAGCGCGAGTAGTTGGTGGCGCGGTGTCCGGGCGGCCACTCGAGCGCGCGGACAGCCAGTGGTATATACCTCGTAGGGCTGCGTGGCCTCGGCCCAGCGCGAGTAGTTGGTGGCGCGGTGTCCGGGCGGCCACTCGAGCGCGCGGACAGCTAGTGGTATATACCTCGTAGGGCTGCGTGGCCTCGGCCCAGCGCGAGTAGTTGGTGGCGCGGTGTCCGGGCGGCCACTCGAGCGCGCGGACAGCTAGTGGTATATACCTCGTAGGGCTGCGTGGCCTCGGCCCAGCGCGAGTAGTTGGTGGCGCGGTGTCCGGGCGGCCACTCGAGCGCGCGGACAGCTAGTGGTATATACCTCGTAGGGCTGCGTGGCCTCGGCCCAGCGCGAGTAGTTGGTGGCGCGGTGTCCGGGCGGCCACTCGAGCGCGCGGACAGCTAGTGGTATATACCTCGTAGGGCTGCGTGGCCTCGGCCCAGCGCGAGTAGTTGGTGGCGCGGTGTCCGGGCGGCCACTCGAGCGCGCGGACAGCCAGTGGTATATACCTCGTAGGGCTGCGTGGCCTCGGCCCAGCGCGAGTAGTTGGTGGCGCGGTGTCCGGGCGGCCACTCGAGCGCGCGGACAGCCAGTGGTATATACCTCGTAGGGCTGCGTGGCCTCGGCCCAGCGCGAGTAGTTGGTGGCGCGGTGTCCGGGCGGCCACTCGAGCGCGCGGACAGCCAGTGGTATATACCTCGTAGGGCTGCGTGGCCTCGGCCCAGCGCGAGTAGTTGGTGGCGCGGTGTCCGGGCGGCCACTCGAGCGCGCGGACAGCCAGTGGTATATACCTCGTAGGGCTGCGTGGCCTCGGCCCAGCGCGAGTAGTTGGTGGCGCGGTGTCCGGGCGGCCACTCGAGCGCGCGGACAGCCAGTGGTATATACCTCGTAGGGCTGCGTGGCCTCGGCCCAGCGCGAGTAGTTGGTGGCGCGGTGTCCGGGCGGCCACTCGAGCGCGCGGACAGCCAGTGGTATATACCTCGTAGGGCTGCGTGGCCTCGGCCCAGCGCGAGTAGTTGGTGGCGCGGTGTCCGGGCGGCCACTCGAGCGCGCGGACAGCCAGTGGTATATACCTCGTAGGGCTGCGTGGCCTCGGCCCAGCGCGAGTAGTTGGTGGCGCGGTGTCCGGGCGGCCACTCGAGCGCGCGGACAGCTAGTGGTATATACCTCGTAGGGCTGCGTGGCCTCGGCCCAGCGCGAGTAGTTGGTGGCGCGGTGTCCGGGCGGCCACTCGAGCGCGCGGACAGCTAGTGGTATATACCTCGTAGGGCTGCGTGGCCTCGGCCCAGCGCGAGTAGTTGGTGGCGCGGTGTCCGGGCGGCCACTCGAGCGCGCGGACAGCTAGTGGTATATACCTCGTAGGGCTGCGTGGCCTCGGCCCAGCGCGAGTAGTTGGTGGCGCGGTGTCCGGGCGGCCACTCGAGCGCGCGGACAGCCAGTGGTATATACCTCGTAGGGCTGCGTGGCCTCGGCCCAGCGCGAGTAGTTGGTGGCGCGGTGTCCGGGCGGCCACTCGAGCGCGCGGACAGCCAGTGGTATATACCTCGTAGGGCTGCGTGGCCTCGGCCCAGCGCGAGTAGTTGGTGGCGCGGTGTCCGGGCGGCCACTCGAGCGCGCGGACAGCCAGTGGTATATACCTCGTAGGGCTGCGTGGCCTCGGCCCAGCGCGAGTAGTTGGTGGCGCGGTGTCCGGGCGGCCACTCGAGCGCGCGGACAGCCAGTGGTATATACCTCGTAGGGCTGCGTGGCCTCGGCCCAGCGCGAGTAGTTGGTGGCGCGGTGTCCGGGCGGCCACTCGAGCGCGCGGACAGCCAGTGGTATATACCTCGTAGGGCTGCGTGGCCTCGGCCCAGCGCGAGTAGTTGGTGGCGCGGTGTCCGGGCGGCCACTCGAGCGCGCGGACAGCCAGTGGTATATACCTCGTAGGGCTGCGTGGCCTCGGCCCAGCGCGAGTAGTTGGTGGCGCGGTGTCCGGGCGGCCACTCGAGCGCGCGGACAGCCAGTGGTATATACCTCGTAGGGCTGCGTGGCCTCGGCCCAGCGCGAGTAGTTGGTGGCGCGGTGTCCGGGCGGCCACTCGAGCGCGCGGACAGCCAGTGGTATATACCTCGTAGGGCTGCGTGGCCTCGGCCCAGCGCGAGTAGTTGGTGGCGCGGTGTCCGGGCGGCCACTCGAGCGCGCGGACAGCCAGTGGTATATACCTCGTAGGGCTGCGTGGCCTCGGCCCAGCGCGAGTAGTTGGTGGCGCGGTGTCCGGGCGGCCACTCGAGCGCGCGGACAGCCAGTGGTATATACCTCGTAGGGCTGCGTGGCCTCGGCCCAGCGGGAGTAGTTGGTGGCGCGGTGTCCGGGCGGCCACTCGAGCGCGCGGACAGCCAGTGGTATATACCTCGTAGGGCTGCGTGGCCTCGGCCCAGCGGGAGTAGTTGGTGGCGCGGTGTCCGGGCGGCCACTCGAGCGCGCGGACAGCCAGTGGTATATACCTCGTAGGGCTGCGTGGCCTCGGCCCAGCGCGAGTAGTTGGTGGCGCGGTGTCCGGGCGGCCACTCGAGCGCGCGGACAGCCAGTGGTATATACCTCGTAGGGCTGCGTGGCCTCGGCCCAGCGCGAGTAGTTGGTGGCGCGGTGTCCGGGCGGCCACTCGAGCGCGCGGACAGCCAGTGGTATATACCTCGTAGGGCTGCGTGGCCTCGGCCCAGCGCGAGTAGTTGGTGGCGCGGTGTCCGGGCGGCCACTCGAGCGCGCGGACAGCCAGTGGTATATACCTCGTAGGGCTGCGTGGCCTCGGCCCAGCGCGAGTAGTTGGTGGCGCGGTGTCCGGGCGGCCACTCGAGCGCGCGGACAGCCAGTGGTATATACCTCGTAGGGCTGCGTGGCCTCGGCCCAGCGCGAGTAGTTGGTGGCGCGGTGTCCGGGCGGCCACTCGAGCGCGCGGACAGCCAGTGGTATATACCTCGTAGGGCTGCGTGGCCTCGGCCCAGCGGGAGTAGTTGGTGGCGCGGTGTCCGGGCGGCCACTCGAGCGCGCGGACAGCCAGTGGTATATACCTCGTAGGGCTGCGTGGCCTCGGCCCAGCGGGAGTAGTTGGTGGCGCGGTGTCCGGGCGGCCACTCGAGCGCGCGGACAGCCAGTGGTATATACCTCGTAGGGCTGCGTGGCCTCGGCCCAGCGCGAGTAGTTGGTGGCGCGGTGTCCGGGCGGCCACTCGAGCGCGCGGACAGCCAGTGGTATATACCTCGTAGGGCTGCGTGGCCTCGGCCCAGCGCGAGTAGTTGGTGGCGCGGTGTCCGGGCGGCCACTCGAGCGCGCGGACAGCCAGTGGTATATACCTCGTAGGGCTGCGTGGCCTCGGCCCAGCGCGAGTAGTTGGTGGCGCGGTGTCCGGGCGGCCACTCGAGCGCGCGGACAGCCAGTGGTATATACCTCGTAGGGCTGCGTGGCCTCGGCCCAGCGCGAGTAGTTGGTGGCGCGGTGTCCGGGCGGCCACTCGAGCGCGCGGAAAGGCGCCACGTCGGCGCCGCGCCGCGCGGACAAACGCGCGAGTAACGCGCTCTTGTTGCGCGGTGGTGACACCCGGTAGCGCCGCGTCTCGAACGCTGGCACTACTAGACACTGAAAAAAAAAACACGTCATCACCTCACCCCCAACGCAAGTCATCTCGACACACAAAACCGTAACCAAATAAATAGGTTTATACCTTTGTGAGCATTTTGACTGGAGGCTCCTAGATGCCACAGTTTTGTCAGCCGCCCAGCTAGGACGGTAGGTTTTATAGTCAAATGGTCCCGTAAAACGAGACCATAAACCCTATCATGCTGGCCCTGGTGACATAGATTCGGGCCGCGTCCCGTACCTTTTTCTGCGGGTAGGGGTTGACGGCGCGCACCACGGCGCGCAGGTGCGCGTACAGGCCGGCCATGGGCACGAAGTCCGCGTCCATGAGGAACACGTACGGCGTGTTCACGTTCGACAGCGCCACGTTGCGCAGGTAGTTCACTGGGTAGTGCGTCTGCGAAGTTACACCTTATGTTATAATTTTTTTTTACAAATATTTACATTTAACTACTAAAACTAAGTTAACCTATGAGCCTACACTATATGCGGATAAAGATTGTATTTATTATTCTCAAAGAAATATACATTTCACTTATTGAGAATACAGTTAATAGGCATGATGACTCATGTTAATTTGGATAACATAGTGTTGCTAAATGGATAGTAAACCATCAAATTATTGTAATAAAGTATAAATTAAAAAATATAATTGATATCATAAAAAGATATGCCCCTTGAGAGTTTAGAAAAAAATTGCATTTTTTTTATTGTCCAAGTGTAAATTTAAAGCTACCAATAGAATCATTACGCTTTTATATAAACAAAATTGTATAACAACTATGGACCTAAACGCAGTATTTCGCGACCTAAACAGCATTTTACTTGATTTCCCCTACAATGATTAGTTCAAATACCTAAGAGTGACGTCATACTTTTGAGTCAATCAGTATGAAGCGTTTCGGGTGCGGCCAGCGAGGTCCGTCTTTAACTCAATTTTTTGGGTATTTATGATCTTTTATTGTAGTTGCTCCCATACAAACATTTGTTCCTCTCCAAAAACTGGTTCGAATGGCATCATAAAAATTTTTTAGTCATCATGCCTATTATCATGCCTTAATTAAGTGTTACGCCCGTAAGCGCTTACATGTGTAACAAACAATAAAAAAGTAAACTTGTATAAATTAATTAAACACTTATACAAAAGTAGGTAATTGTATTACATATATCTCCTAAAAAACGTTTATTTCAGACAAACGGTTACCAAAAATGTTAAAATTTTTATTAAAGCTTAATTTCTAGTGTTAGTTTTATTTCAAAAATCAGGACACTCGCGTGTAAGAGGTTACTATCGAGTATACTCTAGTCCAATGTCTGAGAAGCTGACTGTCCAACCTATCAGCTATCAGCCGGGAAACCATCCAGCGCGTGTGCGCGAACATACCGGACGCGCTACACCGGCGTGGCAGCCGCAACAGCGCCCTGAACACGTTATTATACTGGACACGTAGACCACTCAGCTTTCTTTGCGAACAGCTGGTCCATAGGGCACATGTATAAAATGTTGTGCAAAAAGCAAGTTATGAAGATAAAGTTTAAATTACATTACTCATCATAATAATAATATTTACCATTTATTTCAGGCAACTAAGGCCCCTAGTTGCAAAAAACACCCTGTATAAACTTACAAATCTAATCACAGAAAACTTTTCCTCTTTATAATGTTAGAATAGAAGAATATATTTATTTATTTGTCTGAGGCAACAAGGCCCATATTTACAGATACCGTACACACTAACATACATACAAATATACAAAGTGGTAGTTTATCGACATTCATAGGTGCATGTAATATGCCTAAATTGAAGAATAAATCACTTTGACTTTGACAAAACTTGTTCGCTTGGCGCATGTTCATTTATAATTGACCGTAATATTTGGCGTTCATTGGTCTCTGCCTACCCCAATGAGATAACGGCGTGAGTATATGTATATATAGTTCACTTACAGACTCATGTTTGAAGACGAGATGGTACCCGATGTTCCTCCGACCGCTCAATGTGTCAGAGAAGTCTTTGATGAAGCTCTCTAGCACTCCCACTTCGCAGTCTGAGAGGTATATCGCGGCGCTCAGCGGACCTGTCAAGCGGAATTACACTTTATTTCCGTGTAGGGTAAGTACAAAATTGTAGTTTGATTGAACTAATGCAGACGTCTAATAGGGTATGTTCATTAGGTATTAAAATAAAATTATCATTTTTTAGGGTTCCGTACCTCAAAAGGAAAAAACGGAACCCTTATAGGATCACTTTGTTTTCCGTCTGTCTGTCTGTCAAGACCCCTTATCTCGGAAACGCGTGGAGGTATTGAGTTGAAATGAAAACTATACACTCAAGTCTACTCCCTAAGTCTCACTAAGTCTAGTCCCTTGAAGCTGTGAAAAATTCAAACTTTTTAGCTAACGTAAAAAAAGATACGGTCGTTTATGCCGCAAAAAACGTATGTTTCGACACTCTCAAGGGAATCAAAATTTATATGGTACTTTCCGTTGACCTAGAACTATGAAATTTGGCAAGTAATATCGTCTTATACTACAAGTACGGGCAAAAATCTGAAAACTATACATTTGTAATTTTGTGCGGAACCCTGGTGGGCGAGTCTGACTCGCACTTGATCGAATTTTTTTATATAGTTTTTACCATTACAAATACGTTTATAACACTCTTTTGTTATAAAAACAAATGGTTTGGTTTATTATTAATTTGAAAATTAAAATCGTATTTTTATTATCTGTATGTCACGTGACCGAAAACGCCGATCGCCAATCTGTCTTGTGAATGACGTTAGTATAACAAGTGCAAAAAAAAGTTTTCGTTGTAAACAACATTTAACGTTTCTATGTTTCTGCACGTAGTATCCTCATACTAGTCAGAGTAGTCTGTGGTTTCTGCTCTTATGACGTCACGATAATGACGGCTGCCTTTTTGACGCTCATATGTAACGTTCAAATTTTTAACCATTATTTCTTTGCTTAAAACGATATTATTTTGAGGATACGAACTATACGAACATTTAAAAATATAAATTGTAGAATATCCTATTGTCTTTGTGGAATGTGTAAAGCGAAGGCTTGTGTTATAATCAGAGATCGGACAAATTTGCGCCATTGCTCGCAATAATGTGGACATAGCTCCAAAATTAATCAAAATGTTAATCAATTAATTATTTCTTGAAGAAAAAAATATTAATTTCCGGAGATAATAGTTTATACGTGCTTATGATTGTTAGCAAAATGTTATTTGAAGTGGTTATCGTTTTCGTAAATATTTTTATATAATATAGAAGTTACGATTTTAAACTGAAACGATTATTTACACTAGAAATAATACCCAACAACTACTACATGGTAAATATCCTGCTATGATTATTATTTCTGAAGAAGAAGTTTTCTAGTTCTATAGATATAACGGAAAAAATACTGATTATTGTCTTTAATAAATCTATACTTTAACAAACTTTTGTATTTATTGACTAGTAATCAAATTATATGTCTAGTAAGAAATAAATAATTGATTAATATTTTGATTAATTTTGGAGTCATGTCCACATTACTGCGAGCAATGACCCAAATCTGTCCTATCTCTGGTTATAATACTATGATATTAAAGAGTAGACCAGCAATTTCTTTTACTACGTACTCTTGGATTGCATACAGTTGATAACATTTCTGACCTCCCCAGTTTGACGAGCCTTTCCAAAAACTGCAGTCTTGTCTGTAGACAACTGTAGTACAAATGTGACGTAGAAATTATCCACGTTTGCATTATAGTCCGTCTAGTTAGTACTCTAGTATAGGATTGCTATAAAACCTGATATAATATCTGACCTTCCCAATGTTTCACGAGCCTCTCCAAAAACTGCAGTCTGTCCATAGACAACTGTAGTACAAGTGTCACGTCGAAATTGTCCACGTTGGTATAGCTATAGTCCATATAGTACAGGTGTGTGCGTAGCTTTATTTTCTGAGCGGCGCGAAACTTCTGACACCGGCTGGGGATCAGATTCTGAAACACGTACACAACACATACAGATTGAAAAGTTTATGTGGGTCAGTAACTTGTCGTGACGTGACAGAACGATATATTTTTTTCACATCTCATGCTCGAAAAGTGTGTCATATTAGGCTTAATAAGCGGGGCTAAAGTAGTACATTTAGCCCCTAGGGAAAATATGTACACATATTTATGATTTTAACACATTTAATTTGACCAATCAAAACACTTCACCATATTAAATCCACCAATCACAACTCTTTCAAAAAACATTTATCTTTGCTATCAGCCAACCAGAATACCTACAGCTACATATTAAAATCGACCAATCAAACATCAGATGTTTTTTAGTCCCTAATTCCAAATCATTTAAATCCACCAATCACAACTCTTTCAAAAAACATTTCTCTTTGCTATCAACCAACCAGAATACAGCTATATATTAAAATCGACCAATCAAACATCAGGTGTTTTTTAGTCCCTAATTTCAAATCATTAAAAAAGACAACGCCTCACGCTAAATTGAACAATCTCCTCGCAGTGAAATTTTGTTATTGATTGTGGATGGATAATTTTTGATTTACTATTTTCTCGCAGTCGAAGTGAAAAGTAGAGTGTATAACTCGGGTCTAAAAGCCATATTACCCCTCGAATTATTTTCCCTCTCGTGGGAATGATATGGCTTATTTTAGCCCCTTGTCATACAATCTACTATTTATTTTCATATATTATTTTTTCAGGTAATCGATTTAGCCCTCCGAATCGCCAAACAGAGACAGTGGGCGCACATTTCACGTAGAACGCACATTCATATGAAACGATTGTCATTTACTATGTCGCTCGAGGATCGTGACGTCACGATTATTGAGCGTTTTCTCTCTAACAAGAAACATTAAAACGGTTGTAGCTTCGTAATTTTTAGGGTTCCGATACCTCAAAAGGAAAAACGGAACCCTTATAGGATCACTCGGTTGTCTGTCTGTCCGTCTGTCACAGCCGATTTGCTCCGAAACTACTGGACCGATTGAGTTGAAATTTGGTAAACATATGTAAATTGGTGACCCAAAGATGGACGCGTAAAGTAAATTAATGAATTCTGAAGAAGGGGGCCACTTTTGGGGAGTAAACTGAAAAATTAAAAAAAAAAAGTTTCGCAAACTATATTGTGTGACATATCAAATGAAAGGGGTTGTTGTAAGCATGTCAGATATTTTTTTTTGAAATTTTAGCAAAAACAGATTTGAAGTAATTTAGGAAAAAAGACGAAAATTGACCATCCCCCCCCCCCTTATCTCCGAAACTACTAGGATTAAAATTCTGAAAAAAATATGGAAAATAGTTCCTTGCCTAAAGATTACAGGAAAACCTATAAGAAGTTTGCGTATTCAAAAACACTTATGAAATTTAGATAATATACGGAACCCTCACCACGCGAGTTGAACTGGCACTTGTCCGGTTTTTGGACAATTTCGTCACTAGGCAATTTTTATTGAATTCTTTTTTTGAAGTATATTTTTTGAAGTAAATAAGTTGTCTGGAAGAGATCGCTCTTCAGCGATAAGACCGCCTGTTGTCTACCTCTACCTACATGTTATTGTATTGTTTCTCTCTGTAACTGCTTTGTTTGTGTGAGGTGTGCAATAAAGAGTATTTGTATTGTATTGTATTGTATTGTAATACATTTTGAGTCTACACCCCTATTATAGGTTATGGATAGCTAACCTACCTTTACAGTGACCGCCTCTGTGCGGCAGCGGTGTAGCTTCTCGCGTAGCAGGTTTCCGTCATAGTTGACGTACGAGAGATGCACGCTGCGGAAATATTCCACGTCGCGGATATTCACGTTGTACTTCTTGGGGGAGTTCCAGTGGATTATCTGGAATTTAGACAATTTTATCAATATTAGTAATCCCAAATTAAGGAAAAAAAATCGTTCTAAGGGCTCTTAGTCAACTGTGCTATCGGAACTGCTTGCTCGGTCAACAAATCTTTTAATCTGTTCCCTCAAACGCATTAGGGAGGCGTGTAGCGACATTTACTCAGGCTTCTTAACGGTACAGTCAAGGGCACCAATATGTGACCAACAGATCCTAAACATATTGCTGAACTATTTAATAATTATTTTACTGACCAAGTTCGACCTATTAATCTTACTGGTAGCGCTAATAAAAATATTAAGACTACATTAACATATAATCCTAAATCCATATTTATGAAACCAACAAATGTAAATGATATAGAATTAATAATACGTTCATTAAAAAATACAAATAGCACCGGAAATGACGGAATACACACCAAGGTCGTGAAAAGTGTTTCTGAGATTATTTCGCCCTTGCTTAGTTACATTATCAATCTGTGTATTGAGCATGGCGTGTTTCCTAGTCAACTAAAGGTATCTGTTGTAAAACCTCTTTTTAAAAAAGAGGAAAAACATAACATGAACAATTACAGACCCATTGCGCTGATCTCTGTTTTCTCCAAAATAATTGAGAGAGTAATATACAGTAGCTTATATAACTACTTGGAAAATAATAAATTACTAGCCGAAGAACAGAAAGGGTTCCGCAAGAAGAAATCCATTAATCAGGCTATATTTGACTTAATTAAAAAAGTTATTACATGTTTGGACAAAAAAATCCCCATATGCGCCTTGTATATGGATATGACAAAAGCATTTGACTTAGTAGATCACAATGTTCTCTATGACAAACTCTTTGCTTATGGGATTCGCGGCAATGTTCTCAGTCTCATACGTTCTTACATGACTAATCGAAAACAAATAACTCAAATTAAAAGAATTGCTCCTACAACTAAAACTGGGGAAATTTATTCGTCGGACTATAGAGATATTCGTTATGGTGTACCTCAGGGGAGTGTTTAAGGACCACTATTATTTCTAATCTACATTAACGATTTGCCAAAAGCTACGGAACATCCGATGATTCTTTTTGCTGATGACAGTACTATTATATTTTCTGGAGAAACTGGTAAAACATGTGAATCTGACATTAATAATACTTTAATTAAAATAATAGAATGGCTAACCAATAATAATCTTAAAATAAATCTTGACAAAACTAATATCATGACATTTCAACAAAGAAACAAACCTGACAATTTATTTATTGCTTATAAGGGACATCAAATCAAGGAAACAGACGTAACGAAATTTTTAGGCCTTAGTATCGATAATAAGTTGACATGGAAAAACCAAACTGACATTATATGTAGTAAATTAAGTAAATTTTCCTATGCGCTATACAATCTGAAAAGAATCGCAAATCAGTCATCGGTTTTAACTGCTTATCATGCATTTGTAACATCCACTTTAAGGTATGGGATAGTTTTCTGGGGAAATTCAACAAATAAGGAAAACGTATTTAAGGCTCAAAAAAAGTGTTTAAGGTCGGTAGGTGGCATTAAGCGATATGACTCGTGCAAACCGTATTTTATAAAATTAAAAATACTAACATTACCTTGTTTGTATATATATGAAATGGTTAACTTTGTAAAGGCTAATCGTCATCAGTTCAATAAATTTAAAAGTATACGTCTAAAGAACAAATTACAGTCACACTCAAGCAACACAGCACTACTACAAAAAAACATACTAGGGATGTCCCACAAAATATACAATAAGCTTCCACAGAACATCCTTGCAAATAATGGAAATGATGTAGATTTTAATAAGAGTTTAAAGATATTTCTTACGGAAATAGTACATTACTGCAGAGGCCGTGAAGTAAGGGATTGCTGGACGAGTTTGGGGTAGACGGCCGAGTCGTAGACGAGGCCGGATACAACGAGTCCAGCAATCCCTGTTCCGGCCGAGGCTTGTATAGTGCTTTTCTCAAACGATGTGAGGAAATATTAAAATAAAAATAAATACAATTAATTACTTGTTGAAATTACAATTGGAACGAAAGATCAGAAAACAATTGTGTAATTTGCCGCCTTTTTTATTTTTTAAACATGCCATTTGAACAAGCCGTTCGAGCACCATGTTTAACCGCACATAAGTATAGTACCATAGATTTTGTTTTTTTTTTTATGTCGCAAGTATGCTTACAGAGTCTAGTGGTGGTTGGCACTATGTAATTTTTCCTTTGTCAGTTTAATATTAATAAGCAAATTTAAAAAGTTAGAGTAGCGGACAATAATGGTTTTACTAAGGGTTTTCATACATTACTTCTTGGCTTAAGGCCAAGAAGTAATGTAGGGAGCCTTAAACAAGAAACTTCATGTCCTCATTTCGTGATATTAACGCATACATTTCCGAGCATGTTTGAGAAAAAGCATATTATACATGAACCTAGTATCCTAGGTTCATGATATTATACGATAACAGAATTTTGACTGATGTATTTGATAAATATTGACATACCCTACACTCTTTACTTAATTTCGTATATTTAATATCTGTGTGACCTATTTCGTTTAATTGTTTTTATGAATCTTTTTTTTTAGTGTAATTAATTTTTATAATGTAATAATGTAAATTCTATTGAACATTTTAAACATGTTCCGACCAAAATATTTGTATGCCGACAGGCACCACATAGTTGGACCTACCTATGTTGGACAAATAAAATCTTTGAATCTTTATGTATTCACTCAAAGTTTCATAAATATGTATACTACAACCTTACTGTTGCAGTAATAAGGTCTGTGTACATAATTTTGAGACTGTGGTGTATACATACTGGTGCCCTTGACTGTACCAACGTCTCAAATTACATTCAGAATACTACAGTAACGATGCGCCGCCCCATACTAAATCAACGTCCGTTAACGAAACTAATAAATTTCAAATAAGGGAAAAATCAATGAGGTAATATAAAAAAGAGGTAGATATGTTGTCTATACGAAATTCCGTGTTTAAAAATGGCCACCAAATTTGAAGAATTAAACATAAAGTAAATTAATTAATTCTGAACAAGGGGGTCACTTTTGGGGGGTAAACTTGAAAATAAAAAAAATAAAAGTTGCAAACTGTATTGTGTGACATATCAAATGAAAGGGGTTGTTGTAAGCGTCTCAGATATATTTTTTTTATAATTTTAGCAAAAACAGATTTGAAGTACTTTAGAAAAAAAAAACGAAAATTGAACATTCCCCCCCCCCCCCCTTATCTCCGAAACTACTAGGATTAAAATTCTGAAAAAATATGGAAAATAGTTCCTTGTTTAAAGATTACAGGAAAACCTATAAGATGTTTGAGTATTCAAAGTAACGGGAAAATTCTCAATATTTTACGGAACCCTTACCACGCGAGTTGAACTCTCACTTGTCTGGTTTTTATTACATTATTAGAAAAAATTGACAAATAAGAGACAGAGAAATTAGGGACTAACCTTTACATTATTTACATCCTCCCCATAGCAATTCTTAGCCAACGTCTCCGTGGACATTTGCACGTTATACTGGCAGCTAATGTTATAAACAATCTTTGGTGTCTTCTTGATTATGGCGTTGATCACATCCTGGTCGGCCAGCGCCGTGGTTTTCAGCCGCTCTATGTTCTCGTCGACGGCGCCGTGCCACAGACCAGTCCAGTCTGTGTTGGCGCGGATTTTCTGCAAGTCCAGCAACATTACGCCCGTGTTGTAGCCTCGGCCGAGCGCCGGCCATCTTGTTTCGGTGTTTAGGTACCAGTTGCTCTCGTTTTCGACGAGGCCGATGAACTGCGGACAAGTTTAATAATAAATTATAATAATAGGTACCAACGTTTAACTTCAAACATTTTTTCGTCATAAATAATTAAAAGTTCCGCACATGATAAAAAATAAGAAAATGGCTGTACAGATCCAGTTTTACTTACCATATTTAGTGCAAATAACGCGCGGGAACAGCAGCTTCACGAGCGCGAACACGCCCGAGTAGTGGCTGCTCGGGATCCACGACACCAGGTGGAGGTTGCTCAGGATGTTGTAGGTCGTGTATAACGCACCTGGTGGTCGGCCATGTCCCGGAACGCGGCCCACAGCGCGGCCACGTCGCAGGCGAACGTGAGGTCGGAGTCGAGCACGAGGACGCGCGCCAGCGTGCCCGGCAGCACGCGCGGGAACAGCAGCTTCACGAGCGCGAACACGCCCGAGTAGTGGCTGCTCGGGATCCACGACACCAGGTGGAGGTTGCTCAGGATGTTGTAGGTCGTGTATAACGCACCTGGTGGTCGGCCATGTCCCGGAACGCGGCCCACAGCGCGGCCACGTCGCAGGCGAACGTGAGGTCGGAGTCGAGCACGAGGACGCGCGCCAGCGTGCCCGGCAGCACGCGCGGGAACAGCAGCTTCACGAGCGCGAACACGCCCGAGTAGTGGCTGCTCGGGATCCACGACACCAGGTGGAGGTTGCTCAGGATGTTGTAGGTCGTGTATAACGCACCTGGTGGTCGGCCATGTCCCGGAACGCGGCCCACAGCGCGGCCACGTCGCAGGCGAACGTGAGGTCGGAGTCGAGCACGAGGACGCGCGCCAGCGTGCCCGGCAGCACGCGCGGGAACAGCAGCTTCACGAGCGCGAACACGCCCGAGTAGTGGCTGCTCGGGATCCACGACACCAGGTGGAGGTTGCTCAGGATGTTGTAGGTCGTGTATAACGCACCTGGTGGTCGGCCATGTCCCGGAACGCGGCCCACAGCGCGGCCACGTCGCAGGCGAACGTGAGGTCGGAGTCGAGCACGAGGACGCGCGCCAGCGTGCCCGGCAGCACGCGCGGGAACAGCAGCTTCACGAGCGCGAACACGCCCGAGTAGTGGCTGCTCGGGATCCACGACACCAGGTGGAGGTTGCTCAGGATGTTGTAGGTCGTGTATTGCACTAGAATAAAAAATAAATTTGAAATACTTTTCTGTATACCATCATCAACTACTCGTTGAGACGATTCTAACGAGCCCAAACACAACAGGGTTACGTCGGTTAAATACTAGCCCATGGCCACCTTCTGTCTCCATCATCAGATCAGCTCATAATATTGAATTGTCATCCAAACTATACTACTACCCAAAATTTCAGCTCAATCGGATAGCGGCAAGTGACTGAAAAATGGATTACAAATTTTGACGGAGAACTTACATACTTACATATTTACATACGAACAGGTCAAGTTAATATCAATCTAGTAAAAAGAATTAAAACAGTTCATATTTTTGACCGTTACAAATGTATACTTTGGTAATGCGTTATTGACCAGTTTAGCCTAGTACAATACGCGCACTTATGTACAATACACATAAGTTTGCGTCTCTGAAGTTATTCTCAAGTCACTCCCCTCACACCCGTTGAACCTCTTTGACACCTCTACGACGTTACTAGTAGCCAAGATCACATACGCAAATATATGTGGAACGTACTGCAATAAAGATAGCCGTAGTTTAGCGGTAATATTACGTATAGCCGTAATATTACGATATAAAAAAATATACAGTCGCAGAATGAAAAAGTCCGGCAAACGTGACGACCTTAAAAGCATTGAAATATAGTCGAAAAGTGGTGAACTGGACTATTATTACCTTACCTTTGCATTTTCTTGCAAGCCAGACAGTCCGTGTCATCTATCCAAAAACCAGGCCTAAGAACAGAATGCAGTTGCTAAAAGCTCTGAATATTTCCGCCAGGCAGGTAGGTCTCGAACAAATGGCTAATTATGGGGTTCGGCTGGTAATGTAGCAGTGACTAGAGCATGGGTGATATAATCTTAGTGGAATAGTTACCATCAGGCAGGTCCCAGGTCTCGAACAGATGACTAATAGTGTGTTCGGACACAGTGTCCACCACGAAGTGGAAGTGTATGGGGTTCTGCCGGTGGTGTAAAAGTGACTTCAGCATAGGTGATATCAGCCGGGGGCACTTGCTCATGCAGACCAGGGCCACGTGGATGGTCTCGCAGAGTGTGCCCGTTGAGTCTGGAATCTGGAAAGGTGCAACCATAATAAAAACTTATATATAAATGAAATAAAAAGCCTTTATTTCTGGTAATTAAATACTTGAAGCTAGTCTTGTTGATGAACACAAGTAATTTATTTTTAAACTGTTAGAAAAGTAATAATTTACACCAGAAGCCTCTATGGGGTAAACGCTTCTACCAAAGACTGCCACACCTTTCTGTCTTGGGCCCTCCATACCCAGTTGGGCCACGCTACCCCTACAATATTGTCTAGTAGATGTTTATATACAAGAAATAAGTAAGGGTCATGTACGGTGCTGTCTGAAAATCAGCGCTGTAGGTGTCTGTCTGACACCTCGGCATAATGCTGAGACAGCGACCGCTTCACTGCCGCAAAGACACACGCAATGTGTCAATTGTACTGTATGTTTACTCCCTTTGTCTCTGTGTGTCTTTTGTGTAGTGAATAAATGTCTTCTTTCTTTCTTTAAGTATACGGAGCAGGTGTGAGGGATTCGAAAACCAATGAAGTTCAACCAACTTCATAGATAAACATTTATCTATGCCAACTTTAAGAAAATTAGTATGGAGGACCACCATCCATAACAAAAAGCTCTGAATGACTCGGCTCTGTCTTAAAAATGTAATGATAAATTTTCTCAATAAAAGGTGCTATTCCTCAATGAGTATTTTTTTTAAATAATATTGTTTTTTACTTTGCAAACAATAACTAATAAACTATGCATAAAAGGGTAGTTATGTATGTTTTGCAGCATTTGGAAATATATAGGTACATACCTTAAGTTATCATTAGTGCTCAGGCTAGAGGTAAAAGAAAAGTATACTTACATCAAGAAAAGTATACTTACATCGGGCACTTGGTAGTCTTTTCTAGAATCAACTTGCAGCACCTTGTTCTGTGTCTCCAGAATACTTATCCGGGATATCAACCACCAGTAATACACCACGGACACTGCTATCCAAATTCCAAAAGGCACTCCTAGCCAGGGTCGAAGAAATATGCAGGAGAGAACATTTTTGTATCTCATTGTCAATATTAAACATTAAGCATAGAATGCATTTTTATTTCCACATACACGTATAAGGTTGAGCATTAGTAATGTTTCCTGTAACAACATTTCAGCTTTAAGTCGGTTTACAATGAATTTAATATATTGTTTATTGATTTAATGTCATAGGATTTGTGTTATAATAAAAAGTTATTACAATTCATAAATGCATTCGTTGCGTACTTAGATTTATAGAATAGCTTGAAGTTTATAAATTGATATGCAGGAACCGAGTAATTCATTAATTATGAAACAAGCTAACAACACTAAAGTAGGTAGTTTATAAATCGTTGCTACAAGCTTATTAGTTTACAGTCAATATCAAAGTGAAATACATGTGACTGTACATTGTTATACTTACAAGAACCCCATTCGGTATTCTGTTTTATTTACACTTTAAGGTCGCTCTTTTCTTTTATTATGAAAGACCACAAACAGAACGAAATCGCAGTACTGTAGTCTTTTGACAATTGAATTGACATTTGAAATGTCAATGACACATGTTTTGCGTTACGTTCTACGCATCACATTCTAAGATCGAAACGAAACTGTTTTGTACTTGACTCTTTTAAAAATGTACTTTAATAAAGCCTCTCACAGACTGACGGGGCCTGGCCGCGGCTGCGCGGCGGTCAATAGTAAACTTGTTATTAGCTGTCAAATTTTCTATTGACCGCCACCGCAGGTCGCGCCAGTGTGATTCAGGCCTAAAATCTAATAAGCTGTCATGGCTGTCAAATGTGAGGCCTAAAATCTAATAAGCTGTCATGGCTGTCAAATGTGGTATTGTTAGTCTTCTTCACAGAGTACTTTTCTATTTGGTCTTCTTGCATTGCAAGAGCTTTGTTTGAGCTTGCGTTTCGGCTGCCGCCAGCGAGGTCCGTCCAAAGGGTCCGTCTTTAACTCAAATGTTTGGGTACCTAGTTATGTATTTATATTCTTTAATTGTAGTTGCTCCCATACACACATTTGTTCCTCTCCAAAAACTGGGTCGAATAGCATCGTAAAAAAATCTTAGGACACAAGCCTATTGTTACTGGGCATTAATTCTATGTTACTGGGTAATGCTGTCACTAGATGTAAGCTTTTGTTATTGTTCTACGGTTAATACGAATTGACTCTGACTCTGATCAAAGTTTACTGACAGCTATTCCAATATTTCCAATCCCGGAGCCATTGCGGATGACTAATATAATATGTAGATATAGCACCTATAGGTAGTTACCTAGCATAGGCTGAGCGTTAACTATCGTTAATCCGTTAATTAACGAAGATAACCTGTAACCATTTGAGTAAGCTATGTTACCTAGTACAGTCAGCATCAAAAGTAGCTACACAAACGAAGACGTCAAATCAAAAGTCTTCGATTGCGTAGTTACTTTTAATGCTAACTGTACCTATGGACATGGAGGAAATTGGCTGTGCACGGTTGTATGAAACCTAGGTATTTACAAAAATGGAAAATGAAAAGACGCGGTGTTTCTATACTAAAAAGGATTTAATTATTCATTTAATTTTAAAACTGGTTTTAGTTCTTCGAAGAAAATCTTAAATGGTACCTACAAAGTAAAATATACTTTACAATTTCAAATATTGGTACCTACTTTAACGAAATTTCTTCTATCCTTTGAGAAAATTAATGATTATGACTAGGTACTAAAAAAAATGTGGGTACCTAATTTAGAGTTTACTAGTTTATTGTATATTATATACACAGGGATCGGCAATACAATAGCATACCAAACTTAATATAGAGTTAAGTTTTTTTTAGTTTAAAATGATAAAATATGACATGGAAAAAAAATACCTAAAGATAAAGATTAAGTATAAAAAAAGTTATGGTGGGATCATACGACAATCTATAATCATTCGCTCACAACAATAGTTAAGTAAGACTACACTACGTTAATCTAAAACTTACCTACACTAAAATTATAAAAATAACTCAATCGAAAAAACATAAATGTTCTAAATTACATGCAAGATGCATTACAAAAATCGACACTTTTGTATACTTATTCTTAAACACATAAATGGCTTTGGTTGAAGCACAACTTCAAAATTAAAACTAGTATCATATCATATGTGACATAATTATTGCACACGTAAAAAACCTTAATTAATTTCTGTTTCGCCGGTCCACTGCCTCTGTTGATTCTTAGGCTGGCTCGTTTCAGGCAGACCTGCATCAGGTAAACCCGGTTCGTTATACGGCTGCGCCACATAACCATCTGCAGGTTCGTAACTTTCTGCCTGGTACGGCTCAGCAGGGTAAGGTACCCCATAGTTGAAGGCGGCGTCCTCTACCTTCACTGGGTCAGAGGGGAGCGGGCTATCTTCCGCATCCTTCTTGTAGGGTATGCTTTCGTCGTCTGAGTTTATTTTGACGGACTCGTCAGGGTCGATGGGTCGGGTCCTGGGGAAAATGGGATGTTAATAAGGCGCACAGTTAGTTGGATAATGTGTCTGGCGTTTGCCTATAAACAAAGACAAGAACTTATGTAATGGTGATTGCGTGAACGGAAATCAATGATGAAAACATGTCATTGAAACATAATAAGTAGATAGAGTAAGCCAAGAAAGTGGTACACCACTTTTCAATTCAGTTAATTGTACCTACCTACATTAAGGTTCAAAAGTGGTAGACCGCTTTCTTGACTGTACCTTTTCGATCATTTGATGGGGCTGGGACGTGAAGATTCAACCGTTGTAACCTTATCATGACGTGGCCAGCTCGGCGGCCATATTGTGATAAGTTAAAATCATTTTTGGATCGCGCAGGGTCCCAAGACCACATATTTAATTGGCCTAAAAACAGCACAGCGGAATGTCATCTCCCTCATATTTGAAGCAGCTCATAAATCCCTGAGTATGTACCTCCTCCTTGCAGAATATCCTACTATACTAATAATAACACTACTAAGTACTCTCTCTGCACTACCTCTGCAGGTAGGTGGTGTTGTGTATCTGGTCGTGAGTTAAGTCGCCAGAGCTCCCGAGGATGCGCCGTGTTGAGAGAGGGACCTGCATTTGTCTCAAACACAACTCCTCAAATCCAATTTCGGGGCTTCCTGATACAGGTATTGCATACTTAATAGGAAGCCCCTGCCTTGTAATTTGCATATCACTGTGCTCATATGAGGCTTCTAGACTGGCAATATTTTTACGGAAATGTGTGGCCGGCAACTATCGGCGTCTTGCTCTTACTCCCATGCTAGAACAAGACGCCCATAGTTGCCGGCCACACATTTCCGTAAAAATATAGCCCGTCTAGAAGCCTCCTTATGGAAATAAATATTTTTTCATTTTCATTTTTCAAAAAGGGTTATTCGGGTGATTGTTTTGGTTTAGCAAGCGTCCATAGGCTACGTTATCTGCTTACCATCAAGAAAACCGAATGCTTGTTTGCCCCCTTGGTAGTATACTAAAGAGTAAAGAAGTTATAATCGGAGCTATGACGATGTACTCATAGGTAGAGGAGCAAAGGTCCTACTTACTTGATCATATAATCAATCTCCTCCTTCTCCTCAGCCTTCCTCTTCTTGAGGATGCGCCAGCCGATGCAGATGAGCACGATGACGATCGGTAGCATGACTGCACTGATGATACCCCAGGTCGCGCCGAGCGTTCGCGAGGAGTACTCCTGCTTGCCTGTGGAAGTCATCAGGTTAGTCACCTTGATTTTTAGCAGGCGCGCAAAGGCTGAGCAGAATTTTGAGAATGGCGGCTATATTGCGAAAATTTGAAACTACTAAATTGTAATAGTAAAGGACACGGGATTTCGCTGGAAGCGGGTGGCGTAGGACTAGTCATGATACTCATTGTGAGAGGCTGTTAACAGTGAACGTCTTTCGGCTGATAATCCTAATGTGTTACATTGACATTAGCCATAGTGAGATTTCTGAGATCCTTAGGTCACGTGTGGAAAAGAACCAACCGATTTGGTGGTTATTGAAAATAATGGCTGGTTCACAATAATACATACGTTTCATTCTAACTACAGCAAGTTGTTGTAACTTCTTTATTAAACTTCTATTGAAGCGTATCATGCCTATATACATCATAATATAGCCAAGAGCAAAAGTTTCGGGTACAGTTTGTACTCAAATACTATACAAAGTTCTCCCGAAACTTTTGCTCATGAGTGTAGTTGTGTAACACATTTTATGAAAGAGAAGGAATTTCAAAACGGCGCTGATCTAGTCTGGTACAGCTCTGGGTCTCAGGCTATTCCTTAATTTAATTTTTTACTTACTAGGTATGTTGCGAAAGGTCAAGGGTCAAACTTGAAAGGGATTCTTGAAATATGGGTACGACGAAACTATTTCAATTGTAAAGACCTTTGACAACTGCATAGGTACACTAAAGTAAGTAGGTAACTGATAGAGTTTGCTGACATTGATCCAATATAAGGTACCATATCCTTGAATCAACGAGATAAAGTAGTACCTAATACTAGTACGGCCTCTTATCATATTTTGGGTGACCCGGTTATAATATAAGTATGAAGCTTGGATGAACGCGAAATTCTTCCCGTAGCGGCTTTTACACATCTGTGAGATGTAGTGCATAATTGTTTTCCATCGTATTTTCTCGGAAACGTTCGTATTTGTCATGCTACTTCAGTCAACCTCAGTACTTTTTCTACTGTAACCGGCTGAAATAGCAAGAGACGTTCGTGATTTTCCGTGAAAATACGATGGCAAATAATTATGCACTACGTCTGTAACTTAATTTGGTCTAATAATGGAGCCCTTACTTATATTATAGGTATACCTCATTCCAGAAACGATTAGAATTTTATTCGTCTACGTTTCTTCGTTTATCTAGGACATCAAATTATACTAGTTTATACTTATTTCGATCATTAAGTTTTTTTCAAACATAGCAGTACAATTTTTTTTCGTTTCAATTTGGTTTTTCTTAAAATCGCATGACGATTCATGCACGATTTTTCTAATCTTACTTAAATGGAATAGGGTATAAGTATAATGGCATCGTAAATATCAGATCATATCATTATCACATTGTGTTATCAGTAAAGATAAAAATAAAAAATACGGGTACTATCCAATCCACTCACCTGGTTCATGTGACCTCAATTATTTTGTGTACTGTAGATAAGAAAGCAAGTACTCATTCCACTCACAAGGCAAAAAAACGCATCACATGTTAGAGAAAATTTCTATTCCACAAATCGTGGCAGGTTTGGGACTCGAGTTCTTGCTTTCTTAACAAATTAAAAAAATACGGATCATAATGGACGTTATTCTACCGTTATTCGGAACAGAAATTTCCTCTTACTGTGACAAATATTCGTTGGAAATAGGTTTAATTCTTTTTCATAAATACTGTAATAAAATTAAACAAAACAAAGAAAATTAAATCACAACAGACCTTTAACAACAATGGGAAACGACTATTTAATACCTATGACATCCCAAATAATATACACTATACATGTAAATATACTTAATTAAGTGCAAAAAATACTAAGTAAATCGGTGTGCGGTTTTCTTATTTATAATCAAAACTAGCCCTATCCTCGTCAATCTTTTTGTACTGAACATAGTAAAAATAGTTAATATTTTGAACCCTCACGGAATTAACGAAAGTTCGAAATAAAAAGATCGCTCTGAGAATTACGAGGCTAATTTTATTTTAAACTAAATATTTTAAATTATTTTAAACTAAAAGCCCTGTACTCCCATAGAATTGTCATCTATTTGGGCAGTGAATCTAACTCCTACTGGTACTAAGTTAAATACTTTTTAGTAAATAAGTAAGATTCAATGGAGGTGCTACACCATCGTTGAGCGACTGCTGAAAGTGGGTATTTCTTTCGCAGGCGGGTCTATTAAAGTCTCTACAGACTTGCCCCTCACGGGCGGAAGGGTGAAAGTCTTTATCTCGTCTGCCGGAGCACTCCTTGGAGCCTCCGGGAGACCTGTATTGTTGATAGTGTTTCTCGGACTTATGTCAGAAGTGGGACTGATCGGTGGGGAATAAATTTCAGAGTAAGTCGGAGAGTAGTGGGACGATATAGGGCTATACTGTCCCTCAAACTTAGGGGAGTAGGGATCTTCTGATCCATCCTTGGTGGAATACCCCGAGTCGCTTGCAAGAGCGTGACGCCCCGTCTGACGAGGTCTGCTAACGTATTCTATGTCTTTTGCTGGACGAGTTAAAGTCGAATCTCGGTTAGAACCCGAGTCGGACGGTGAAGTTAAGGAAAGCAAGTCTTCCTCGGACAGGTCCCATAGCTTTTCTGGGAACTCCACATCAGGAGCGTTTGGTAGAGGCTCGTTAGTTCTGTATGTTTTGTCGTAGCCCCTACGCTTCTTGGGCAACGAGGATTTGTCGGATTTGCCCGAGTCACTTTTGTTTGAATCTGTGTAACCTATCCCGGAGCTCTCGCCGTCCTGCGGTTCAGGTGGGAGAGGGGCTGCCCTGGTAATATTGGCTTTAGCGAGAGGCTGTTCTTCCGTGGGAGTATCAGGTAATTTCGGTTTAACATCGGAATCGCTCCGGAGCGTGGATGATTTCATGGTATCAGTTAGGTTTCCCATTGAGGCTGATCTGAGATTGAGCCGCGAGGCTGATTTAGAACGCGGTATGTCTTCGAATCGGAATCCTTGTTTGCCCTCGGAGCGCGGCTTGAACCAACACCAGAACCACAAGAGGCAAATGAGGAGGCCTAGCGGTAGAATAACGGCTATTATGACGCCCCAGGTCAAGAACAGAGCGCGTTGCGAGTACTCCTGGTTACCTGGATATGAGAGAATTAGGACTTATTTGATGTCATATTCTATGATTCACATGAGACGTTATCTAATGACATATGGCAGGTCTTCACAGATAGTCTATCCTGTATACAATATAGGTGGCAGCAAACTACTTTCAGCTATAACTTTGTACCTATAACAATATCGATTAGACGGGTTTTCCCCACCTGTTACCACTAATTTGTTACCAGTGGTAACAGCAGGGATTTTTTTCTATCGTTTACCAGTGGAATAGTAATTGACGGTAACTATACTGGTTTTTTCCCCAGTAGTTACCACCGAGTACTTTAGAGGTAAAAGATGGGAATAAATTCCCAGCTATTATCACACTGGTAACAAATTGGTGGTAACAGGTGGGATTAACCCGTAGACCAAACATCTACAATGTTTAGAACAAAATCTGTAAAGTCGACGTCTGCGATATGTCTACACTTCTGCACTTTATTTCATTGTACCTAATAAACTAATAAACCTACATATCATACATAATCAACTTCCACTGCAGGCACATCCATCACGCTTTGCAAACTTATCCAGTAGAAATCGACACAAAAACAGGCTAAACTCGCAAATCATGATGTAGGTAGGTAGTTCTGGTTTTTTGGTATATTGTATGGACCACTGGTCCATACAACATGCCAAAACACCAGGAGCCGTAGCATGGTTGGCCTTGTCACGCGATAGGTGATAGGATAGAGCGTGCGTCACTGGCTGACACCGTTCGATAGAACGAGACGACGCTCTTATCTTGTCACTTGTCGCGTGATAAGGCCAACCATGCTACGGCTCCTGAACTATGTATATTATGCTTTGCGATTTAAATGTCGATTTCTACTGCCCTATTACTTACTAAAACTTAACAAAGCTTTGTTAACTAAAGGTGTTTTAAGTTTGCCGTTCCCACAAATACTTTCAAAGTCACAGATAAAGACAAAACGAATTTTACTAGCATTTTAGCTAAAATAGCTTTAATGTACGTTTATGAATAAGGGCATTAGTCTATACAGCGTGTAACTTCTTAACTCGATTTTTAAGTGTTGTTAGCAGCTATACAAAATATACTCACGCAAGCACTCGGTATAGCCATAGTCGGGTAAGTTCCACCGACCGCTCTCCTCGCACACGCGCCGCTTGTCACCGATCAGTATGAAGTCCTGGTTACACTCAAAGTTCACCTAAACAGGAAAAATTGTTCAGTATTGTCATCCATCAATCATCGTGTGTAATACGGACGCCCCGAACGACCGATCGAAGTGAAGAAATCGGATGTTGTGGTCAGTAAATTTTTTGAGTTATATGTATAACAAGGGAAATCAAAAGATTTTTCAATTATTCTAACTGCGTTTTTCAAATATTGTGTACGGTGTACGGTCACGGACTTTAATTGTTAAGCCATTTAGAGCTCATTTTATACTGAACACTTCATAGCTGAAGAGGGCGTTACAGTGCACACTGGCAAATAATTGTGATCATTTAAACTTAACGATATGTATTTAAAAAAGGTGGCCACTACACCCTGTATGTTGTATTTAAGTACCTTGTGAATACATATCAAACTAGTTTTTATGTTGCTCCGACATAAACTCGATCATGTTAGCTGATCTGTCAAACCGTGAACATATCCTATGGCGCGGTCAGTAGGTAAGTGACCAATTCCCTATTAGTCACTTTCAATTCAACATATGTCACAAGTGTTCTTTGTATTGTGGTCTTTGAGGATAATACGTAGGTACTTTCCTTAAAACTTAAACACTCTTACGGAAAGATACAGAGAATAATAAAAGAATGATCCATTTATTTACTTGACTTACCGTCCTGTTACTATCAAGACTAAAGTATAATCGAGTTCTCCAATATCTACACAGAGCACCTTTCAAAAATATCTGTAAGTACACATTCTTTATTGATACTGACATAAGACGCCATTGGGGCGGAAAGGTTCTCGAGTGGCATCACGTACCGGAAGGCGCAGCGTGGGTAGGCCCCCCACAAGGTGGACTGATGACCTGGTGAAGGTCGCTGGAGTCCGCTGGATGCGGGTGGCGCAGGACCGGTCATTGTGGTACTCTTTGGGGGAGGCCTATGTCCAGCAGTGGACGTCTTTCGGCTGATATGATGATGATGATGATGATAAGACGCATGTGTAGATATTTTTGAGAGGTTGTCGGACATTGAAGAACTCGAAGTGTGAATCTGATTACGGTAAAATTCTAAGGGGGAATGTCAGCGTGAACTTTCCAGTAAAACATTTTCCGGACTACATTTCTGAATTATTCTCTTTTTTAGGGTTTTTGTTTGGAAGTTCACGCTGTCTTTCCTAACCATAATGATGTGAGTGCTGGCACAGGCAAACAAACTAATAGACAGACTACAGATGTGTCGACGGAAAGATTCCTATATTACTAAATTTTTCTGCAATTGCACACAGGAAAATTACGGAAATTTCTTTCATTTTTGTATGGGAATTGAAACTTTCCTTTTCCAACATGGAAATTTCCTTCATTCCTTGTGAAACTTTCTAGAAATTTCCGAGAACTTTTCCAACTTTTTGGAAACTTTCCGCAATTTGCACATCACTAAGACAGACTCACCCTCGTTCCTGGAGTGAAGAAGAAGTTACTCTTCCTTCCGAACCGAGGAGTCTCCAAGACACCGCAGCTGATAACGCGACGGTTATTCGTTTCCTTGATATTGGTCTGCAAACAAACAATATTGCTTAGTTTAATTTTCTATTTACCTGAGATTATTTGAGTTGGCCGAATTGCTTCAAAGTAGTCATTCAAAAAGCAACTCTACCGTCCAAGGTAGGAGATTCCAATTCCAATGGCAGTTTTATAAGAAGTCGGCCTTATTCAATAATCTCAACTAAAAGCATTAATGTCACTGGCGCGTTTCAAGAAACTACAAGTTCCACTATTCATGCTTATCACACAAATATTAGCCATATCTTCCCACGTCTCCGGTTGTTATTCACATTTAAGCGGTTGCCAATTAAGTATTACTTGAATAAATAAATATATGGTCGTTATTTGACGGGATAACGTCTTATAAATCGATGGACACCGACTGCACGCACGAAAAGGTGTGATTCATTGTCCCGTTCCGAAATATCAATCCGCTGCGCGCACGAAATATCAACGCACAGCCCAAACCGCTGGTTCAAGAGATTCCAAATTTGACACGTAGAGGTTCCTTATGGGTATAGGGACTAAGAAAGGATTTTTCAAAATTATTTTGTATAGGGAAACAAGATTTAGATCGACTATTTTATTCGAAACTTCACAGGAGTATTCCTAACGATAAATGAGTAAATACGTGTTATGCAATTTTTCATCAATGTTTTCTTATGACGTTATCACGTAAAAATATTGTCCGTAAACCGACTTTACATACAACCATTTTTTATTTATTTTTATTTACCGCATGGATTTGATGGATTATCTCAATGGCTGTCAGTGTCACCGCAAGAGACGAACACCACACTGCACCGATGTGCAGAGATTGCCTATTACCTTGGCTGCATAATAATTATATACAAACAATAGTCGGCACCAATAAACGATAAATTGCGTGTCCTCGCGTCTTGTATAAGTAAGTGTGGGTAATAGGAAGCTAATTGAGCGTATCTATTAACCGTGATCTTAACACCGTTGCCCTATTTTAGCAATATTGCAAATAGGGAATGCAATCTCGATTTCGCGAGATCTCGAGTGAATTGTATTAGAGATTTTTTTGGCAGGAAATCTCGTGTATAGAAATCTTGGTCGAGATCTCGACTGATATGATTTTATTGTACTGATTAAGTCTCTATAATTAGTTAAAAAATACACAGGAAATATATTAAAACTATTAAAAACTAAACTAAAAACACTGATATGTTCGAGATCTCGAACGAGATTTTGGGTACGCAGTGTACGTTAATACTTAATACGTGTTGGACAAGCAAGTACTAAAGTTGGTAAGTACTAAATGCTCGAAAAGAAATTATTTTCAAAATAACAGTTAGTTTTGGTGCGTGTTTGCATATTTTTAACCCCCGACGCAAAGAGAGGGGTGTTATAAGTTTAACGTGTCTGTGTATCTGTGTATCTGTCTGTGGTATTGTAGCTCCCAAACGGATGGACAAATTTGAATGCGGTTTTTTTGTGTGATAGATAATTTTAACCCGAGTGTTCTTAGCCATGTTTCATCAAAATCAGTTCAGCCGTTTTTGAGATATTGAACTTTAAAATGAAAAAATCGGGGGTTTTTCAACTTTTCAGTTGTAGTTTACGTTTTTAGTTGTGGCATCCGAATTACTTTTCTATCATCATGTTTTTTTTTTTCAATAGATGTTTTGTGTTCTGTTTCATGTTCAAAATATAATAACAATGCCCTAAATGGGTATTACTAATCGAATTCAGGTAATTTTGGCCAAAGTAACGCAATATTTAAAAATATGGGAAATCTTGATATTGTCGAGATTAATCGAGATCTCGTCGATTTGGCTGACGAGATCTCGAATCGTTAATCTCGACCACAGAATTTAACGCGAGATCTAGAATTACCAATCTCGGTTCGAGATTGCATTCCCATTAGGGAAAAACATTGATTGCTTGGTCGACACTGGTGGGGTGGGGTACGTCAGGGCCGTCAGGCACGAAAATCACGTTCAAGCCCTCCTAAAATTGTAGGTACTAATGAAATTGTATAGTGGGAGGCATTTCCACTCATTTGCTTTTAGTAACTGTAAATAGAGCTACCGACTTTGCTCATCCCTAATTTATTTGTGGTACTGTAGTTTAACTACCAAGTTCAATCAAGAATTCGTCAGAAACTTGGTTCGATCCATGCGTAATCGCATGAACGGTGAACGCATGCCGTAGAGCTAGAGGAGGCAATACAAGATATTGAAAGTTTTTTTTTAATTTTCTATGTAATTTTTCCCTACACTCGAATTTTCATTGCGTTGCTAAAGCAATGCCATTTTGACATGAGTTTTGTTTTCCGCCCTAAATGTATGGAAAATAACCCGTTTAATTTTCACCTGAAAGTAAAGTCATTCGATAGAATTTATCTTTCAGACGAGACCCAATTTTCCACATTTCCTTCGACAGTTTATCCATAAAACAGAAATTGGAAAAATATGAAGGAGGCTCGATTTCTTTGCTCCCAAGTGTATATTATTTAGATTCGGTTAACATTGAACAATGTTGTCGTTTCTTTGGGAACCCGGGACTCGAGAATAGTCGCCAGATTAGATCTACACTCAAACCAAACAATATTAATGTATACTTACAATGGATGCCAAATAGTTCTTCGTAAACTCGGCCATATCTCTGTTCAAGGTCATGCCATAGTCGTACCGACATTGGTATGAGTCCTGACAAATCTCTACGGCTCTCTTAACGTCGAAGTCCCGGCCCGCTGGTAGGAAGTCCGCTGGTTCCTTTATGAAGTTCGGGGTGAATTGGTTGTCGTTGTAATAGGCGGCTGTTCTTCCGTATTCCCTCGTGAATAACGCTACGCCTATGTCCTTCTGTTCTCGGTCGGTCAGTTGCCCTGAAAGTGAAATAAGAATTTGTCACGACCACATTTACGAGATGATTTTGGCGCTTACGTACCGCTTGCGAAGCGAATCGACATGTACCGTCAGCGAATGATGAATGATAGAAGTTTGTATGCACGAGGATCAAGTTTGTCTGCAGCTCACTGTACGTTGTCGTCGCAAACAGTTCAAAACCCGACCATAAAACTACAAGTAACATTCCTAAACAGGCGAAAATGTGTAATTTTATGAACTTGATAAAGGAGTACCAGAGATCTCGAAGGTGTGTCATAGGCTAGTTGACTCTTTTTTAAAGTAGGTCTTAAATGATTAATAATTGATCGATTAAGTAGATCAAAAACATAACTAATCTTTTTATATCTAGAAAGGTAAATAAAAGACCCCCTGTTGTCTACCTCTACCTAAATGTCATTGTATTGTTTCTCTCTGTAACTGCTTTGTTTGTCTGAGGTGTGCAATAAAGAGTATTTGTACTGTATTGTAAATACTGCAGGAAATACTCATTTATTGCCTCAAATTTGATATGAGTAAATTGCTTAGTCTATTTTATTCCGTTGCTTTCGTTACGAATGAGAAAGTTGACCCATGAGTTTGCAAATGAATGCGCGTACCGCGTAACGTAGGTGTATACTCACAGTATTGAGCGAAGTCCCTATGAGCTGATTGGAAGTTGTTGAGATCCACAGGCGAGATCAACCCGTCAGGTCTCGTGAAGTCGTCGTTTATGTCGAAAGACCAGTTGCCGAACAACCCTCGCGTTTGATTCTACAACAAATAGAAAATAAAAGCACATAGAATGAACTCGAAGATGTAGATGGAAATACGGAAGAATAACACTGCAATAAGTAGGGTTCATCAAAATACCTGGCCTCTTGGGGAGCCACTCAGTCCAATCCTGGTATACTTAGATTGACACAAATTCAAGTTCCCAGGGGTACTACGTAATTCCGAAGACTCATTTGCCCGAAAGCATATTTTATTAGGAATTCATAATTCCGAAATCCATGCTCCGCTGAATACATTTTTTATTCTTTAGGATACAATACTAACGTAACCTGATCTAGTAATTTGATTGATTAAATGATCTGCGGCCTGTTTTGGTTTAGAAGAAAATGGTTTTCGGAATTTTGTAATTTCTGAATGATGATACTTTCGGTTTCGGACAAATGACATCTCGGATTTTTTGTGTGTTCCCAATGCCGGGTTACGCCCGACAAAAACGCCGTCCGTAATCGGGTCTCCTTTTCTTCGCTCCGTCTATATCAGTCTCCAGAAACTGATCAGGTTACTCACCACGTAAGTCCACGGTAGATAGACCCTGGCGCTCATGAATCCCTTATTCTCGATGACCTCAACTCCAGCTCCCGACGAAAACATGATGACGATCTCTGACTGGTTCAGGATGTACATGGGCTGGTATACGGTCACTCCTGGAATTAAACTGACTGTTAAGTAACTATCTTCTTAAATTAGTCAATCCCTTAGGGTACTCGTGCTGTACTGCTGCTCCTGTGGCCGATCTGGATGCGCTTGGGGATAAAACGATGGTCTCCTACACTCACTCAAACACAATCACACTACTTACAAATGAATTCAATATATTGCCCTTCACATTATTGACAAAAAAGTTTTATTTTAGTGTTAATTCTATCTTGTTTACATACATTTCTTTAAAGATTGCTATAAGCCGCATGATATTTGTAACTCTCGTGTTTATTCAGACACCCATGATACAGGCTGTGCCTAGAAGTCACTGGGTCTAAGAAAATTGTTGTTTTTTCTTATTCTAATTGGTCTAATTGGTCAAGACAATAATTGCCTTTCCCCCAAATGCTGGATCTGCCACAGTAAACTGGGTTGACGAAATGATTGCTTCATAATCATAACACACATATACTATGCTACGTATAAACTAAGAACAAGGAGCTAGGTATAAGAGATGCTTTAGATATAGATTTAGGGTTTAAGAACTGTTGTAACCTGGGAAGTACTGAACTCGAAGCGCCGATCGGTCGAAGTAGATACGTTTGTTGTCCGCGAAAACGTCCAATCTGTATCTCCATTGAGAATGCGATGGTCGAAGACGAACCTAATGAAAAAGAAAATGTTGAAGTAAAGTACATAACTGCAGATGCCGGGAAATACGCCAAGTATAGATATAGACGGATATGGATAAAAAACCGGCTTTTCACGCCGAGGTATGATGCTTTTCTCAAACATGCAATTAAATTAAATAAAAAGTTTTTTAAATGGCTGAGCACCATGTTGTGTTGTGTCACAAATTGATATGGAAATGAAACGAAAGAAGGTCATTTTACAGGCCTAAGCAGCTTCAATTTTGAATGAATTTCATTGCATGTTTGAGATAAAAAACTTTATTTTATACTACAGTGGGCCATTAGCCACATCTTCTGCGACTAAATAAAATCAAGTCTATATGGTAATTATGTTGATCTACATATAAATAGCCTTTCATATTACTCAATGTCTCATTATGTAGATATTTTCCGCAAAGATGGTATAGTTAGGCAGGTACATATACACGTATCAAAGTGAATAAAAACAAGGCATTGTTGTAGCAACGAAAACATTCAAATGACCTTTAAGTACAATTCAATCTGTATTAGTACGAGTAAATATGTATTATTGAATGAGATAGGGTCTGCCGGCCTGCCAAAGATCACTTAAGTGTTTACCTCAAGTCTATCGTATTTAAGGACATGTCACACCTAGTGATGTGCTAATTGCGGAAAGTTTCCAAAAAGTTGGAAAAGTCCTCGGAAATTTCTAGAAAGTTTCACAAGGAATTAAGGTTTACGTACCTGAAAAGCATAAATCTGTAACTATTATACATAGTGTATAAGAGTTAGGAAATGGAAAGTTTCAGTTCCCATACAAATGAGAGAAATTTACAAATTTCGCAATATAGGAAACTTTCCGTCGTCACATCAGTAGTCACACCACACCGCACTACGCATAAGTGCGTGTGCGTATGCGGTGTCGCTCTGCCTTAAGTATGTACAAAAAAAACTTGATTGGAGGTAAATATTTAAGAAGATGTTGAATTATCTTGAATAAGCGAAACAATCATGAGCCAAGATTTTTTTCTATTGGTTAGAGGGGATCTTCTTAATTCAAGGCAATTTACCTAAGAATTTCTTGATTCAAGTTTTTTTTTCTGTGCGAAATGTTTGCCTAACCACAGAATAAGTAATAACTACCTCAATTGGCACGGAGTTGTTGGAGGCCGCGACGACAGATGTGAGGTGGGTGGCATTGACTTGCCCGTAGATATTGCGCGAGACTTGTTCGAATCGCCCTTGCACGTCCAGCTTTATTTGAGGCTGGTCTACTCTTACTAGTACGTATTCACCTGCACAGAACGTAAAAGTATTAATAGCAAACCCAAACGTTTTTTTCGACGCTTCATAGCTAATGCTTGTGATAACCCAATCACCAGATTTCTTCTTACAAGTGTTTGATTAAATGGTACAATGGCAATGTTAACTAACCTTATAGAGTAAGAAATACTCATTGTTTTTTTATATAAATAAATAAAATAACTTTATTTGCAAGAAAAGACTTACGATTACTTACACTTTTTACACCCTTTATGAGGTATAATACAAATTTAAAGTCACTAACATTATGTGAAGATCGCGGGTGAGTGACAAAATCATAGCGGCAATCCAGTGACTATGCCATAGAATTACCTTTTCCATTGAAGGTGTACTGAAGATCATCGAAAGTAACAATGTGTGGGTCGCCGAAAATACCCGCCACTCCGGGAGACTGGTAGGCAACACAGTCCTGAGATGGTCGCCTTTCGAACCTGTTCGTAGACGTAAACCATTGGTACTCATGTGCATAGGTAATATCATCTTACACAAATGTCGAGTTAATAAGGACACTTACCGAAACGTTTCGCAGCCTACAGCCTGTTCTTCTTGCCACATGCAGCATTGGTAGAATGGAATCATGTCATGGAACCAATTAGACAGAGATGGGACCTAAAGAAAAAAATATATAAAAAAATACTGCTACAGACGTCTCGCTAAGGTACAAAGGCATATTCAACGGTTTTTACAAATTATCTTTTGTTCTTACCTTGTTAGCTTCATTGTAAGGAGTGAATCCGAAATCGTGGGAGCGTAATGGTCGAGAGCCCCACATCTGATCGTAAGACATCATCAAGAAACCGTTCTTGTCGTAACAGCACTGTTGTCCGGAACCTTCCGCGCTAGAAAAATAAGATTAAACGATTAAGGAGTAACTCTTTGTAATAAAATAATATCAAACTCTATCTTCCTTCTGATGGAAGTTATGAAACGGTACTTTAAAAATCTCACCTAGGACCACTACTCCTAACACAATGTACCGAACCCCAATGATATCTACAGGTAGGATTGGTATCCTTGTCGCAAGCAACGTCAGGCATGAACCTGCCCTTGTCCAGTAAAGCATGTTCCAAGGTGCAAGGACAGACTGGAACTTGAGAGGCAAAGTTCTTGAGGAAACGGTCCGTTCGGAGCCAATTGTTGCACATTGTTTGGGACCAGCGCTGACCGTGTAGCCTCTCCCATTGAGGGGCGAAGTACCAGCCAAGCGGTATCGGTCGGCTCCATAATACCCTGGAATGTCATTGTAAAATAAATGTAAATCTCATAAAATTATCAGTAATTTAAGTGATAATTTGATGTGCTTAGTACAATACATACGGAGAAACCGAAACGCCCTTAAAAACTTCAGGAGTAGTTAAATTTATCTGCAAGAATCCGAACTGCATGTCTTGATGCAGGAAATTCTCCCTGGTCCTAAAGTTCTGAGGATTAATAACGTATTCGCCAGTATTCGAAACGCCAGCTTCTATCATGTCGATGAACTCTAACTGGGGTCTGATGGTGACTTCCTTGTAGCCCCATAACCCTATCTGCAGTTGCACGTTAAGGTTACTTGTCAAGTTGAAGCGGTCCCAAGTGATCTTAACTTCAGATGGATAGCGTTCGTGGATAGAATTGTCGGTGAAGAAAATCTTCTCCGTCGCAGATGCTGGGGTTTCTGTAAATAAATACAAATAAAAACGATTAACATTTGATTACTGATTGAAAGAAGACTCTGCATAGTCTAAATGGCTTAACGATGAAAGTAAAAGGTGATAAAAACGTCAAGATGAATTGTATCTTTGATGGTAGTAATCGGTAACTAGAGATCAACAATGCTAACGGTTATGTAAAATTGTAAGCGCAAAAAGGTCTGAAAATTGTTCTTACCCACGAAAAATTTTCCCTTCCACTTATAAGGCTCGTTGTTGATAGCAATCTCGAACCGCGCGTAGCCGTTATGCCAAAACCGCGGCTGCACGCATATCGCCCTGTTGCGGTCTACTACAGCACCAATGACGGATTCCGTGTCAAAGCGACAAGTGATTCTGTCGTCAGGGTTAAAGCAAGGTCCAGTGATGTTTACGATAGTTCCACCCAACATGTTGCCGCTCTCTGGCGCAAACATTAGTGGAAGATTGGCTCCATCTGTAAAAAAGTTATGAAATTAGATCCCTTTCTTTTACTCTAAACAACTTATGATAATCGCCTTAGATTTGTACTTTATCCTATTTGATGGTTTCTGGTGTTTCTAATGCCATACAACAAGATTTCCTTCATTAACCTGCTTACCATCTTACTAAATTATTTTATTGTTTAAATTTCTGTTTTTCTAATGTTACTGATTACACAGCCGAATGGCCATGACATTTTCCTTTATCTTTGACCAAACGTACATCAACAGATTCTCAACAATTTTACCTATATCTTTGTTACACGTTCCCATAAGTATTTTTTCGTCTATCCTAAATATGTGTCGTCCAGGGAAACCGTTTGCCCAGCCTCGTCCAGTCAGATCTCTGAGCACTGATGCCTGGGAATATGGCTTGTATTCATAGCTCTGGGTTCCGTTCCCGGCGTTGAATCCGATCTGAAATAACGAGTTAGTACTTACAAAGAATCACGGTTATGCTACATGAAAACAAAAACATAACAGAACTATATAAGAATTCTCTATACCGATTTATATAAGGAGACTTTAAACTGTAATTAAATCAATCCGTTTCTATTATCTTTGCTATCTTTGCTTGATATTGTCTTAAAAACTGTTAATTTTCATCATTGTCTTCTTACTTTATGAATACGACATTTATGTTAAAGAATCCAACTAAAAATCCATATGCTCGTATAATAGACTTTAGGATCAATAAATTTGGACTTACATATGCGGGGACACCACCCTCTCCATTCGTGGTGTCACCACCAGCTTCAGTATGTGAGCTCCAATTGATCTCCAAATAGTTAAAGATGGCGTAGGTGAACACTTCGTCGGTGGCGAGAACCATTTGGAAGGTGTTGGTCTAAAATAAAACGCAGAAATATGCAGTACTCGTAAATGGGGGTTTAATATTAAAGATCTCGAACAAAAAGACAGAGATAAGCGGCTATCAGTGAAAATCCATGATACCATCCTTCTACTTACGACTAGATCTGAAAACAACCAATTGTAAGTTCAATCTAACGTTTATAGGGACGAAAAATGGATGATAGATAGGTTTTTCTTTTGAAGTGTGGCAAAACTTAAGATAAATGGATTATAGGGAACTGTAAAAAAATACGAGTGAAGGGTAAGAAGATGAAAAATATGATATGTATGAGAAAAGAGATTTGGAGAAGTATAATAAGTCAGAACTATTGACGTAAATTTACACTGAAGCGAGACGAGCGGCGGAAAAGAAGGGAGAGCTTTGCCCCAAAAAGTCTACGGCGCTACCATGAAAATCGAAATTCTATGTGCGCCTATCTCCCTCTCTATAGCTCGATTATGAAAGTGCAATATAGATGGAGGAACACCAACAAACAAAGTTGGCGTGTCATGGTAGTCGCTCTCAACTAACCATGAATAAAGAGTTGTCGATGCCGCCGGCGAAGGACATGTTCTTCCAGGTGATGGTGACGGCGTGCTTGGGGAAGAAAGTTTCGGAGCCGATAACGCCCTCGCGCACGTCCCACGTGATGCGCTCGCGCATCTCTACGCCCAGCTGGTCTGTGCGGGTCTGTGGACAACAAATTATAATGGAAGTCTTGTGACCATCATACTCCTAACGTTTTTCCCGGTTGTATCCTAAAAGAGCCGGGGTCCACTTTGGCACCTGTACTTTCAGGAAGTCTTTTGATACTCACATGCGAAGTTTTTTTTGATAAGACACCGACCGTTCATCTTTATCCTTTCAGTCGATTTCACGACGGCTGGAGGAAAAAACTGCCTAATGTGAGTCAAGGTCATTCAAGTGCTTGTACCTGAAGTCGAAGACGGTGAAGTACGACCAATTTGTTAATTGGAATCGGATCTGGTCCTATATAAGTTGAAAAAAAAACTACTTAAGGCACTAGTCCCACCGCCGGCGACGAACGATGAGCTATCGGCGATTTTCTCGCACAAGAAACCAACAAAAGATAATTGCTCCCGTGTATATAAAAGAGAGAGAAGCCTTAAGTACCTAGTAGAATCCAAAACAATTTTGTTTTCAAATACTTATTTGTAAAGCTTTATTAAAGTCTTAAGCAACGACTATGAAAGACACCTCAACAGTTTTTTAGTTTTTAATAGAGCTTAGGTATTTGATATTGTAAAATTGTGAATATTTTGTATAGGTATATCACAGATCTTTTGCTAACTGCGTTGCTCTGTATCATGATGATAGTTTAAACTACTAAAACTGATGATGTTAAAGTGTTGAAACTCACGAATTACTTAGAGCTACAAGTCAAACTTACCTGTAAATCTCTGTCCATTCTGAAAAATACGCCAGGCCGTCTCTGATCCGGGTCTTCCGGCCTCATGCTGCCAATACGGCACTTGCTGAAGAAGATGCCGATGAAGGAGGGATCGTTGATCTGAGGCCAATCCCTCACGGGGAAGGACAAGGGGTACGTGTAGTGGTCTGGGGGGTCGCTGAACTGGATGTAGCCGTTCATGGATATCTGGAAAATGGAATTGGTTAAATGATGTTTCTGATTCCAAGTTGAGGTTTATTCAATGGAAATCGCCATAGATGGTATGGCACCTATGCGTATTTAAATGCAAGATGAGAGAGAGAGTCGGTTTAGATTTTTTATGAATACTTTTGAGGTCGATTTTGGACTTCTTTTTTGTGTCCTTGATATTAAACAGTTAAGGATGAAAAATACAAAAAAATATAAGCGTTGTGTTGGATCAGTTCTGGTACGGAGCACTAAAAACCTTTATTCTGAAGTTCTCACCCGCGTATAATTAAATCTGAATCCAAAGAACGGCAGCTGGAAGTTGAAATTCTTATGAATCTGTGGTGTGGACGTGTGAATGTCTCTCTGGTAGTCCCCCAGGTTCTCGCTGCCACCCTGGTCGTAGAACCAGTACATGAAGTTGCCCCGGATCTGCTGAAGCCGTGCGTTGGTGATGACGTAAGGTTGGCCATTGTTCTGGTAGCTGGTTGCTGGGAGAATTCGACCGTCGATGTGGGCTGAGAGTGTATAAAATAATGTTAAGTAAATTCATGCATCCGATGCAGAAGGATCGCGGAAATAGGGACCGTAGTAGTGAAAACCTAATGACCACGACCACAACAACTATCAAGAGACAAATCTCTTGATAGTGAACGACTAAGATGAAGGAGTATGTTCATGAATCTATTATATTTTTTATGTCCAGTATTTTTTCTCTTGGCTCGAGAGAATCAATTTAAAGACTTAGCGCAGCTTTATATTTATTAGCACAAAAATCTTTAGTTACATTACGAATGAAAATAAATTGAATATTATTGTTAACATCAACGTCATAATCTATTGATTCTTCATTTACAGTATTTACCCGAACCATAGTATCGGCGTTATTCACCCTACAACTTACAATATCACTCGATAACGATAAGCTATCATATCATAACTGACAGGTTGGAAGTTATTCCTAGTATCTACGAGTGATGTCAGCATACCCAGCAGCACCTCTTTGTTTTGAATTTAACTTGTTGGCTCAATGAAAGACGATAAGAATTGTCAAGTCCGGTTACTATATCAATATCTAGTTGTATTTGCTTGTTGTACTTTGGTTTTCATTTTTGTTGATTTCTCTGACATTGTTTGTAAGTTAATACCTAGACAAATTTTGTACGTATGTTTGGATGTCTGTTTTTGTTTGTGAAAACTGATGAACGGATATTCAAATTCAAATCATTTATTTCGAGTAACTTAAACTCATAATACATTTTTTTAAATCCATACTAACTAATTTTTTTAAAATAAATAATTAAAAATTAATATATGGGGTGGAAGCCTATTGGAAGCACTAATAGATGTACAATTAAACGACGTTATTACGTTAGTTCAAGTTTTGGACACAATTAATATGAAATAAACGATAACACCTATAGTCATAAATAGTTACACCGGACTTAGACTTACACTCAAGAGAGCGAGCGAGGGTCCAGGGATGATCCAAGGTAATGATTAATGGCTGCAACTGCACATTGATTCTGGTCCTACTATAGTCCTTTCTTCTAATATTGAATGATCGAATGTCCCCTATTATTTAATATTTATTTATTTCTAATTTGTTTTCAATGCATGTGTTATAATTATAAACCTTTAAAATACTAAATTCTTGTGTAGGTAGTTCAGAAGTTACATTTACGAAACTTTTTTAATAGATGACAGTGTATTTAGTCTAGTATGAATAGTTTATTGTGCTGTACTAGTAGTGTGTTTAGCGGACAAAGTTTATTTATATATGTAGACAGGTACTAGCTCATAGAAGTCATAGAGCTTGCATGGGAGTGCAAGTAATAACTTGCACTCCCATGCAAGCTCTATGACTTCTGTCCCTCGTTTCTCTCAGCTATTTTTACATTCTATAACAAAATTTACCATGGTCAATTTATATGGATATCCGATGTCCGAAATAAATAATTTAATTTCATTCATGGTGATCGAAGAGCTGGCGGCTTTCTCGCGCAACGCATCAGCATTGCAATTCAACGAGGAAATGCCGACAGCATCCTGGGTACAATGCCTCGAGGGCCTTTTTTAGATTTTACTTAGTTTTAATTTAATTTATTTAATGTTAACTATCATTCTTTAGAAAATAAATGTATTACTCTTTTTAATGAAAACACATTTCATTAATTATAAGTTATAACATGAACCTACATTATAAGGGTCCCATTTTTCCATTTGTCTGCGGATCCTAAAAAAGATTAAACACCAACACGGCTCAAAAGTTATGAATGGCCTGTATCCTGCTAACTATCTGGTTTGCTCAGTGATTTCACAATTAAGTATTTGTCTCAGCTATGACTCAATCAGTGGCACGCAACGTTGTTTGGTCTAGATAGTAGATAAGGTCGGATCGTTGCGTTCCGGAAATCACTTCCAACTACATGACCATTCCTCGTTTTTCACGACAATTGTTGGACCACATAATACGAATACAGAGGGCCTACCGCGAAACAATATTCGTTTTCGTTCGTGTATCTCCCTCTTTGTCGCTCGAACTAGCAAGTGCGACAGAGCCGGAGATACACGAACGAAAACGAATATTGTTTCGCGGTAGGCCCTCTGAACTCGCAAGCCGGTCTTTAAAAAAAAGGACAAAAATTTTAATCGACTAATCCAGATCTATATAATTACTAACTTCCTCAGAACTCTAAAATAAGGAAACCATTGAGAATAGTCTTACGAACGCCTCTCTACTGTTGTATTCATAATTAATTTTAGAAGGTTCGTGAAAATTAGGTACCCAACTACTGAGAATAATGCTGAATTTTTGAGTTTTTTTTGCCACTTGTACATTGCTAAACACTACCTTCGTCGTTCGATTTTGAAAATGTCCCAACATTGTGTTTCACAGCGTTGAAGACTAAAGGTATAAGAGAAAATGAGGATTTTAAGGCGCCCAATTTCTACATCATCTAACGACAGTCTCGTATGACCCACTTTTCTCCAACATAAGCCCTGAACCAACACGATGAAATCATTCCACATTTTAACGCCTACAAATTTTGAAATAGCTTTATGTTTATCTGCCTGATAAAGGGCCTTATCTTTTAATTGGTAACGTTGTTTGCTATAACCCTACCTGACACTGTTGATAGTGAAACTCAATGAAGAGTGGGTAACGTAAGGCTTTGTAATTCGTCGGTTTATAGGCGCTAGGTGCGGCCCTTATCGCAGATTACTATGAAATGATAAATTGTGCGACGAAAAAGAGGTTTCATTAAGCATTGTTTGTTGAATTAACTATAAAATCAATTTGAGATTAGTAAATGAATTTTAAAAAGAAAATGTTCGAACTAAAGTTTGCATCTACATTTACCTCAGTATGCGCTACTCAGAAGTAGTAGAAGTAACTAACGTACATAAAGTATTTACAAAATTAATGACGTAATAGGTAGGTACTCTTAGTGCATTAAACGATAGAGCCTCTATTTATGTATTTAATGATCTGACGCATCATCTGAATCATCATCATTAGAGTATGACTCATTTTATGCTAACTCACTATCAATCATAATTCAAATACTGAAAGGCTTATTACGTAGTCTTTCTGAGATTCTTGCCCAAATTTTCAATAAGTTAACAAATTAAACTTTCTTTCTTTAGCTTTCTTAACTATAGTTCTAGTACAAATAAGAGGAAAGTTGTATTTACCATATTCGTTGTTGGTAGCCGAAGTGGTAGTGGGATTCAAGAGTTGCTTCTCACTCTGGATATTGCCATCGTCACCATTGATGTTCACAGCTTCCAAATCAACGGTGCCTTCGCTTAGGCCATCTTGGAGCTGGTACTTCCCACTTCTCACTTCTAAGGGCGCATTTGGTAGAACATCTACAGGTGCCTCGCTTTCTGTTTCAACATCATCCGGCCGCGGACTCGTTGGTTCATTTGTGATAGCCGCTTCACTCTTAACGTCTGTGATTACTTCCTCCACTAAAGTTCTATCATCCTCATTAACTATAATGTCCTCCTGTCCAATAACACTAGCACTTAGCAAAAGTACAAAGTACGCAAACTTTGCGTTAACCATTTTAACTTCACTTGTTTTTTTCAATCACATTATATGGGTGTTCACTTATCTTTATTGATTTTGGCAACAACAGGTGCCGGCGTATTGTGGTCGGCGACTGCAGTGTTGGTTCAGTGTGTGCTCGTTGATACCGGCTTATCTTGTAAAGATATGATAAGATAGTAAATAGGAACGTTAGGTGTGCCAAATTCTTTGTCCTAATCCACACCCTGTTTAGGAGTACGCTTTATTTCTTTTTAATTACACTATAATATAAATTGTAAAATATTCTGTCGTAATAAAAGAGAGAGCAATTTACTGTGAATGGACTTGAATAAAAGATATACTTATTGCAAATGTTTTTCTCAACTTTTCTGCTAAGTGCACCGATTGATAACCTCATTCATATTTTAATGATTGTAGTTAATTTGATAATATAGCGGTAAAACATATTTATGGACGTTTATGTCTGTGGTACATACTGTTGTATTAATTTCTACTTTATTCTAAAGAGCATGAGACTCACAATTGTCTTATCACGGTCATTCCGATTAAATTCTTCAGTAGATACCTTACCTAGTCATATTTTTCAGAACTCGCACTTCCGAGAAGGAAGTAATCTGTGAGTCAGTTTAATATGACACCGGAAGTTAAAGGGCTTATTGACCGTACAGAAGTACGCATAAATCCGCTTTGTTTGATAACTTAGATAAGTACATTAAAGATGGTGCAACAACAAAAGGTACAACTAATAACTTTATCTGAGGACCACGTTTTTACAACTTGATTCATATCCATTTTGCATAATGTACCTAGCTGAGAGAAACAACAACAGCATATTACCTGCCTTCCTCTTTTTTTACAAGCTTTTATTTAACTTGTTTTTACGACACATAAACCCTGCAATTTTGCAGCAAATTTTGGAGGCCCAAAACGTGGTGCCTCTATCGCAAGCATGATAAGCGAATGCCTATTAGATAGTTTCTATCTTAGATGCCTCCGCGACATTATGGGAATTCACTGGTCTAACCGTGTCAGGCTCACAGAAGTCCTAAGTAGACCTAATGTCGCTGGTATAGAAACCTATCGTTAGTGTTGTCGTGGGCATGTCTTCCGTATTTTTGATGTTAGGTTGGCGGAGCGCATCTTTTACTCCCAACTACAGAATGGCAAGAAAAAGAAGGTGGCCAGTATTTGCGTTACGAATATGTGCCGAAAAATCACATGAAGAAGGCCAACTTAGAGGCGATCATCCAACTGGGAGGCGAACTGGTCATACGCATACGGGTGAACGATTTTGAAGAAAATATTGTCTGAAACTAATCATCTGTCTAACCAAGTAATAAATTGACCTTGGTATTTTTTTTGTATCAAAACAGTACTTACTCTACTCTATTTGAAGTTAATATTTAATATTTGAAAGAAAAGAAAGAAAGAAAAGAAAGAAAAAAATATATTCGTGACAAAACACATAAAAACAAACTGTATTTGCAAACATATTTTTAGTAAATTGTGACATCCATAAATTCAATTTAAAAAAGTAAATTCCATTCCGGAATTGAGGGCCAATCTCGAATATCAGTTCCGGAATTGAAAACCATCCGATATTGCACGCCCTAGTCGTGGTCATCATTTCAGGTGTTGGTAAGTAGCAAGCTTCACAACACGCCGCCATTCCGCTCTTACAGTCGCCTCCCTTAACATGCTGTTACTGTTACCCGATCCCGCGAACCTACGCGACTACCTCAATAGTTTTGACGACCGCTTTTGCCTAGTTTGGTAGTGAAGTGACCCTGCCTACGAAGCTAGAGGTCCTGGGTTCTAATCCCGGTAAGAGCCTTTATTTGTGTGATGAGCAGGAATATTTTTTCCTGAGTCATGGATGTTTTCTATGTATTTATCTATATGAGTATGTTTAGCGTCATCTAGTACCTACCCATAGTACAAGCTTTGCTTAGTTTGGGACTAGGTCGATTCGTGTAAGATACTCCGCAAGTATTTATAAAAATATATTTATTTATAAGAAGTACATTTATTTACTTCTTATAAAACCCCCAGCAACTCCGAAGTTAAATTGAAGAAAAATCAGGTAGGTACTTACTTTTTCTGCAAAGGCTAACAGGACGCCTAAAAAAAAGAAGCGGGTTGTGTCGGAGATAGAAGGGTCGTTCTTCTTTTTTACCGACAATGATCCGAGGTTTTTCTGTTTTTTTGGTTTTTGAACTATCGAAAATTGTGGTTTTTAAGTGCGATTTAAAAAAATGCATAGGTTTCTTCATTAGAACTAATTAAAGTTTCCTTCCTGGCCAATATAAATATTTATTTACGGTTGGTTTCTAAAAAAAAACATGTGACAAAGTGGACTCTTTCAGTGAGGACAACATTTTGGTTTACCACTCTGTCACGGCATTCTACGAAAAAAAAAAACATTAAAAAAAATGCTAGTTAGAGAAAGTGAAATATTAAACATCACTAATTAATAAAATAATATGGACGTTCATTCGAACATTTTAAAACCGTAAACATCATTACTCAAATGAGATGCCGTAATAAGACGAGGGACAGGCTATTGTCGGTCGAAAAGAAGAACGACCCAGAACCGTTAGTTAAGTTTAAGTGGATACTTCTTTGTTGGCTATGGAACCCTTGTAGGTACCCGTAAAATATATATCTGAGTTAATTCACTAAAATCTGTATAAGTACAGATAAATCGGTATATATGGCAACATTGACTGACGTAGCTCATTTGACTCGCGATACATTGAAAATGACGGTCATTTCAGCATTATTTTCATGTCCGCCACATAAACTAAATAACATTTTGTGATTAACAACTAATGGCAAATAAAGAAGGATTAAAACATGTAACAAACAATTATTTGAAATCAGATTAAGCTTCTCTACAAAAAGTTATTCGAAGTCACGTGATATTTCATATTTTTATTCATATTCATATTTATTCATAAAACCCGTTTACATGTCATAGAGTAGGAACATTAAATACATTTAAAAACAATAACATTACAATTAACATGTCAAAAAGTAGTAAAATTAAATACATCTAAATATTAATAACATTACAAAATTATGAACATTAAATAGTCTTGTCTTTATACGAAATAAATTCATTATAAGTGTAGAACGGGTGCATTTTGAACTGTATCTGTACCCCTTACAACAACGCGAGCAAAGAAGTATTCACTTCAAACTTGAATGAGCTACTTAAACTACCTATTAGGAATTGTCGCCCAAAACGCGAGCGCCTACGTGATACGGAAAACACATACTCCATACTATTTTGCTATTATTTAACATCAGGCGCTCAGAATTCTATAAGAAAAATAAAAGTCTATCATGACATAAGCTCGGTAGTGCCATATAATAATATTATTGCGTTGTAACTATGCCACAGCTCATTCGGATATCGCGGCAAGTGGCTGAAAACCCAAATTTTGAGGATAACTTAAGGTAACTGTACGGAATTCTGTAAGTGTACGGAATTCCGGAATTTATCGGTTAGGGTCCAAAAATAAGAAAACTATCAACAATTTCCAAAAAATATATACATACATATAAAGTGTGGACAATATTGCGTCAAATGAACAAAAGGTCAACGAACTGTGAACATATGGTATATTGTTACGTAATCTGTTTTGGTCAGTCCGCGTCAAACCGCCGAAACGTCGGGAGTACTCGCGTGTGCGTTAGTGCAGAAACGGATTTTGTTAAGGATTTTACAAGTAATGAGTAAGCGTTTTCATTATAAATTGCTTCAATCATTGTGTAGAATTTCATAACAAACTGAGTAAATGAATTTTGATGAAAATTCAGTTCGTATTTATTAAATTACGGTCGATTTTCTGATTGCCGCCATAACATACATCAAAAACCAACCTTGTCCCGAAAAGCGTCAAAATTACGCAATTGACGAAAATAAAGGGATTTTGTTCTTGTGTTTTGCCGGGAATTCAGATAAGAGAGTCGAGCAAACTTTGCCGTTACGAGAGTGATGTGTACCATACTTTCGTATAGTCAAATTACGTACTATGATTTTGTGGACCATTGTTATGAAAAAAGGTGTCTAAAGTAATCAATTTTGCCTACTTCGTAAAAAATTACCACATGAATTCCACATGCTAAATAGCTGAAATTATATTGCTACAGTCCAATGTTTTAATATCCTTAATGGTACATCTACTAATCTGAATACATTACAATAGAATTTAAGTAATATCACGATGTGGAAAAGACGTACTTCTTAAAAACACCTGCTTTTCTGACTTCCGCAATTGCCTACAATGTTTTTTGGCTGTGCTTCTAATAGCGTTAAAATAATTGCGTAGTTATGCTTATGTTTTCAAATGGTTATTTAGTATTTTCTGAGTTATATTTAGTTAAACTATAACGCACATCGAGTTTTATGACCGTACTAGGCACTTAGGGGAAATCGGGGAAGTGTGGAAAAAGACGACAGCAATGAGTCTTCCGAAATTCCAGACCTAAGCATTGAGCCTGGTCCATCGGGATTGGCTTCAAAATACAATAAAAATACTACGTATAAAAACAGAAAAAATGAAGAGTCATCCATAATTTCTGAACATATCACAAATACTGATCCAATGAGAATAGCTTTAGGAGATTACGTTGTTATTATGTACGAAGGGCAAAAATTTCCTGGTCTCGTATTGAAAGTTATAGATGACGCGTCTGGAAGAAAATATGAAGTAAAGACTATGACCATGAGTTTTGCTAGTGGGCGAGTCAATTGGCGATGGCCTGAGAAAGATGATATTCTAATCTACGACGTTGCAGACGTTCTTAAAAAAATTAATATGTTGATATGTTGTCGGGATCTTGTTACCCCCATCTCCTCTAATAATAAAAATAAATCTTTTTTTGTCAAATATGTAATGTTATTTTATTTCTGATCACGTCACATTTAATTTATACTTCCTATTTCATTAATTTAGCAGGAAAGGGGCATTTACTAAATTTGCTGGATTTACATGCAGGAATTTACAGAATAACCGGCAGAGACAATTTTTAATCCGTAATAACGGACATTTAAGAGGGTCATAAAAATTACTATTACTTATATAAAACACAGTTTAATATATAGTTTTTATATAACATTCTATACTCTGAAAGCCAGTCTTTACTAGTGAACCGATTTCAATTAGCTAAGATTTCAGGTTTTACTGGAAATAGCTTACAAAGTCAAAAATGCCTTAACACTCCGTAATTCCGTACACTTACCTTAAGTACGGTCATTTCTAAAAAATGTCAGCCAATTTTCAACTTTATATTTTGTAATTTATATAATTTATTACAATAATTTGATGGTTTACTATCCATTTAACAACACCACGTTATCAATTTTAACATGAGGTCACAAGCCTATTACATTGGATCCAATTCCATTTGTCTTAAGTGAACGATTGAAATATCCCTAGAGAATCGCTTTAATTTCATGTCTCTAGCTGTCATTCTTATTTTGAAAGGAGACATGAAAGTGAAGATATTCCTATTCCATTTTTAGGGTTCCGGACCAAAATGGTAAAAACGGAACCCTTATGGTGCGACTCCGTCCGTCTGTCTGTCTGTCACAAAGTCAAATATCTCAGGAAGTACTAATGCTATCGATTTGAAATTTGGAATAGTTGTAAACAAAGCTAATCCTCGTGTATGGAAAATATTTTTTTTAAATATATACTTTAAATTTGTATAAAAAAGGGCGGATAAGAGGGGGGGCAAAAATTCAAAATCTAGTTAGTAGGCCAAGTGGGGTATCATATGAAAGGGCTTGAATTGTACATTTTAAAACAGTTTTTCTTTTTTTTTCTACAATGGTAAAATTTTGATTTATAAAGAAAAATGTTGAAAAAAATACCATCCCCCCCCCTTATCTCCGAAGTTAACCAAGCGAAAATTTTGAAAATAATATATATGATAAATATTAACGTGAATATTACCGGAAAAGTATAACGAGACCTCTATCAAGCGTAATTTTTTTTTATTCTTCAAAAATCATATGTTAATTTTGTTTGTAATTTAATACTTCTGTGTTTAATTTTTTTCCTTCAAATTCGTATGAAAGTGTTATGAAAGTACCTTCTAGCAAATAAAAAAAGAATTATCGAAATTAATTCTCTTGATAAAGAATTATCGCTGAAAAACCAACATACAGTAAGGGAAATGTATTAACGTACCACCGTAGAACCCTATCGCAATAAGGTGACATACCACTCGAGTTTGAGTGACGGCGGCCTGTCGATTGCGACAGGGTTCTACGGTGGTACGTGAATACATTTCCCTTACTGTACACTACATACCGAGTTCCTAGGTCGCGCAAGTTAGTAACAAAATGCACCGATAAATGGCGCTGTAGGTACTCATGACTTAACTACACTATGCGTTGTTAAGATTTTTCCAAAATGAATGGGTGGGGCAAGACGGGTGTGTTGTATGATATTTCGTACGGAACCCTCGGTGGGCGAGTCAGACTCGCACTTGACCGGTTTTTTATTGTTTAATCGAATTCCTTTTCAGAGCCTAAAGAGATGTATGTTAGTCATCGGGTCAAGCACAGCAAGATGCAAAAAACCTAACTGGAACATAACCCAGAGTATATTTCATTAAAACCAATCGATCATACCTATAATACCAAGGCTATGGCGACTGGTCAACTATTTGTTCCTAGGATAAATAATTACTATGGGGACAGAACCCTCAAAAAGCGTATCCCATACCTACTCAATAGTTTGCCTGAAGCCATTAGATGTGAAAAAAATAAGAATAAATTCAAGAGATTATTAAAAAAGCATTACCTAGATCTATTCATATAATACCATGTAAGCTTAGTATATAACTGATTTATGTATAGTATATTACACTTTTATTTATGTTTATGTCTTACCTTGAGACTGCCGATCCCACAGTCAAACTGTTACTACAGTTTTGTGGGACAATGTTTAATTTTAAGTATTAAGTAAATTGTTCTTAATAAATAAATAAATAAAATAAATAAATAACCCTTCGCTCTGAAATATAAAGAGCCCCGGCGTAGAGAAAAACACACTAAGAATAATTGTCGTGTGCCGACAAGGAATATACTAATTAATCAATAAAATATTATACAAAATACTAAGAGCGAACGAGCGAAATGAGAGAATACGTGTGCAAACAGTCGTGTAGCTAATAAATGATATATAATATAGTGCTTCAGAGCATGCAGAGACACCACAGTACTGTTAAGTCTCTCACTGATTGTGAAGACCCCAAAGGGAAAGTGATTGAGGCAAACATGTAGATGAATGTATGATTCTATCAATTTGAACAATACTTATTTCAGTCTTTTTCTGACGATTTCAGCGCGAGGTGGAATTCTCTCAAGGCTACGGTATGACAGAGGTGTAACCCTTGGCCACTGGAAATCCTCTTGGAGCAAAAGACTGTACTACTGTGGGTTACTCTATACCTAACTTGGAATTACGGATCGTGGATGGAGAAATGAGCAAACCCAGTGTTAGTGAAGTAAGTGACCGACCTACATTCGTTAACGTGTACATATTTATAGAAGTGACTGTACATTGCTGAGTAGACTTGTATGGCCCAAGAGTAGGTACGCCTAGTGTACGGCAATGATTTTGGTGCCAAAGCATCGGACTGCGGCGTTTCAAGGTAGTTTTAGGTTCGCGGCGTCCAAGTGTTGAAATGATCTCCCTCCACCTATAGGTATCCAAGGAGCGTTTAGCAAAATTACTATTCGTTGACGCTCGAAAAATCCCAACCCTAACCCGTCCAGCACTTTTTAACATCCCAACCGTGTCGCATTTTATGCTTTGTGTTTTTTCATCCCATTGTGCTGCTACTTATATATCCTACAAATTTATTACGTTAATTATTTATTTATGATCTATCCTTTTGTATCTATAATATGTTGTGTTGCGTTCCGTGGGTCACGTACGGTGCGTCTGAAAACCAGCGCTGTAGGTGTCTGTCTGACACCTCGGCATTATATTCACTGCCGCGAAGACACGCACAATATGTGTCAATTGTATTGTATGTTTACTCCCTTTGTCGCTGGTGTCTTTTGTGTAGTCTAGTGAATAAATGTCTTTCTTTCTTTCTACATACTAATACTTGTACAGTACAAGTTAATTTAAATCCTGTAAATAGTAATAAAAGATTTTCTACACAATACATATATTTAATTGACATAAAACATACATATATTTAATTGACATAAAACACAAGAAAACTTAGTAAATAGGTAAGGCCACGACAAATCAATATTGGGGTTCATTATTTTATTACAACAAATTATATTCCTGCCAGTCAAACGTGTGGGGGAATTGGGGGACGACGAATTTGTCTGTAGGTTTGGCGGCTTGTGGCTCGTGTGTTTGGCGTACGTTATAGATTTATAGTCTGGGTCTTGGTTCTGTCATGGCCTGGCTTCAGTCTACTTCTTGGGCGTGCTGGCGTCAGCAGCCGGGCGCTTGCACGCGCAGCTGCACGACGCATCACACTTGCACGACGAACCGCACTGGTTCGTGCTGCACTTGCAACCTAAAATAGAATAATGCAATGTAAAACAATAATCGTTTATTTTAGGCAAAAACAACAACGGCATCAACAACAATTACAGATTAACCTCTTAACGAAACTAAATATTTTTCATCACACTTGCTCGTCAATGGCGTTATTACTTGCGAGCGTACAGAGCAGTTATAGCCGGTTTACCTCCCACGGGCTGTTTAGTTTTAAAATATAGAACTCTCTGATTGGCTTAAGCAAATCTGGTTGCTTTGTGATTGGTTGAAAAAAAAATCTAGTTGGCCAAGCCGCCCCGCCCCGCAAGAATACTGCTCTGTGATTGGTTGAAATATTGAAGCTGCGCGCTCCACTAGCACTGATCTGGAAGTGAAGTTGTCAATTTTTGATTGGTGGTGCGGCTGTATGAAACATAGATTTTTTTGTCTTTTGTAGTTATTTATTTCCTCGCAAATGTGATGAAAAACATTCGGGGCGTTCAGCGTCGGGCTTCTGATAGACTCTCGTTAGCAATATTCCACATACGCCCCTCGTTAAACAATGTACTATTATTAAATATTTTTGTTTCGTGTCAATTTAACGTGGAAGTTACCGCGATCAAATTTATACAGATTATGTAGTCATAAGTGAAGGTAGTAAATTCTGGCAAAGGGCTGTCTGCAGACACCAGCCTTTGAACACTTGTGACTACAGAGACACAAGTTCGTTGCTGATCCTTATTGGTTTGAGGATTATAAATAGGTACGGTCCCTCAATATTAACAGCGTATCTTCGGGATCTCTACCACTCTCAGAGGATGCTTTGGGTTATTGCTTTTTTTGTCGGCAGGACGAATTTGCACAACACAACACGTTTATGTTTTTAATAGGGCATAAATCGTCGCCCGCATTCAAATGACAACTGAACTGAGCTGCATTTTGACTGCGTTTGACAGTTTCATGCGTGTCTCATCAATCCGGCTACGCGTACCCCCCACTATTACCGTTTCTATATTTGTTCTGTGGGAATTTGCTATTGTACGATCAAACGGTATACAAAGAATATATAGAAAACAACAAACAAAGTATCCTATAGCCTTTCCCGGGATTAGAACTATATCCATACCAAATTTCATCTCAATCGGTTTAGTGGTTTAAGCGTGAAGAGGTAACCGACAGATATATAGACACTACTTACTTTCGTCAGTATGGACTATCCCTTTCACCCTCTTGTGGGATTATTTCCGGGATAAAAACTATCCTATGTCCTTTCCAGGGATTTAACCTATCTACATACCAAATTTCATCTTTATCGGTTCAGAGGGTTAAGTGTGAAGAGGTAACATACATACAGATAGACAAACAGAGTTACTTTCGTAAGTATATGGATGGACTATTAGCTTCTACCCGCGACTCCATCCGCGTGGAACTCGTTTATATCGTAGCTCCATACAAGGTTTCACCCCCAATTCACCCCCTTAGGGGATGATTTTCGGGATAAAAACTATTTCTATGTCCTTCCCCCGGGATTTAACCTATCTACATACCAAATTTCTCTCAATTGGTTCAGTGGTTTAAGCGTGAAGAGGTGACAGACAGACATACACACTTTCGCATTTATAATTTTAGTATGGATATATGGCTTTTATCCCACGGCTTCGCCTGGATTCTTTACTGGTGGCTGTTATTAAATTAGACAATTAATGACTACAATTTCATCAACAACCACTCTACAACGTATAATCTACGATAACGTGACGATAACGAAGTGAAACCAAACAATATGTACCTAAACAACATCGTTAGCTATATTAATGGCTACATAACTGTGGAATTGTTTAGAGAAGTTTCTTAGAAACAAGCACGATAATAGGGAGTATTCATGTTTTTAAAAGTACTCTTTCTCATTTTACGATATTGAGATGAACTAGGAATGTTTTATTCGGTGCATAAAACCGACATTTAAAAAATATTAACCACCTGACCCGATGACCATGGGACCACCTGGAAATGATAATACCCTTTCAAACAAAAAAGAATTTTCTAAATCAGTCCAGGCGTAAATAATGTTAATATTTTCGGAGATAATCGCTCCAGAAGTAAAAAAAAATGTGTCCCCCCCTCTAACTTTTGAACCATAAGTTTTAAAAATATGAAAAAAATCTCAAAAGTAGAACTTTATAAAAACTTTCTAGGAAAATTATTTTGAACTTGATAGGTTGAATAGTTTTTGAAAAAAATTACAAAATAATTTCTGAACTAAGTTTGTAATTTAACCGTATAAGCAGGTTTTTATTGTACCTACCTGTAATTTCTACAAAATCACAATGAATGTAACAAATAGCCCATTTTTTTAACGCTTAAGTGGGGACATTTACCGTGACGGACGTAAAACTACGGAACCCTACACTGAGCGTGGCCCGACACGCTCTTGGCCGGTTTTTTTTTCTATTATAGTTTCTAGCAACAGAAACTAGTTTCCGACCTAGATACGAGGGATCCCAATATGTATAGATACAAAAAATTAATATTATTCCAGGATGCCGTTTAAAATTAGAGCGAAACTACGCTTGCACGGGGAACCGACGTGAGTCGAGAGTGTTGGGAGACTCTTATATACTATTTATAGCAAAACAAAATACTCACTATCACCGCATCCTCCGCAAGGCATGGTTACAAAAAAGGTTTCAAAATTCTAAAATGGAATAAAACTCAAAACCGTGTTCTCTGCTTGAGCGAACGCCTGTTATTGGTGCAATGAATAACAATTCCGAGTGTTTGTACGTTAATTTATCGGTATGTTACCGGCGGCTCCGTTCGGATTGACGCTCTACATAATCTTGGATTACGCACTTAAAAGATAATGAAAATATTGAGAACTACCTAGTTGCCCGAGCGGGTTCGCCCGCGTATTATAAAGAACGCAGGAAAACCCATATAATCTAATGTCCATCCAGAAAGTATAGAAAATACGCAGGTGAAAGATTTTTTTTAATCGGATAATGGGGAATGGATGAAAATATCAGAAGTACCTGATTATTTTTTTGGTGTTAGGAATAACCTTCCTTAGTACCAGAAAAAGTTTCAGATTTTTCAGCAAAAATATAAACAGCTTCCTCACGGTCAATAGACACTTTCTTGATCTTTCTCAGATTACAAAAAAATATCTTAAATATCTGTGGTAAACAGACACTGGTAATGACAAACATAGCTGCTGCAACTGTCAATATCATTGCCAGTGTCATAGATCACAGATATTTAAGATATTTTTTGTAATATGAGACGGATCGAGGAAAGTGCCGTCCTTGACCCAAAACGTAAGTGAGCAAACTGTTTGTATTTTTCAAAAATAATTGACGCAGCTGAAAAATCTGAATTTTTTTGGTGCTAAGGAAGGTTATTCCTACCACCAAGCAAATAATCAGTAGCTCTTGAATCACTACTCATTATTATAGGCTCGTTCCTTTCTGAATCACTTAACCTATCCAAAGAAACGATTGTCATTACTTCTCTTATACAAACAAACTTACTGTCCATTCGTTTTAATGCAGATTTAATGGGATTAATTAATATCGACGTTATTATTCTGAAATCAGCCCTTATCTGCAATTCTACAAACAACACGGCCGATAAAAGACACTCTACCGGGTGACAACCGACTTACCTAATTACTTTTCGTAGCCCTTTGCTGCTTTTCTTCTTTTACATGAGAATAGGTACCTACAGACAAGAGTTACGGTAATAATACCTCTCCTACTGTTAATCTAATCTTCTATACTGATATTACTAAGTGGCTCTATTCTATGATCTGTAGAATTCGCGGGCCAGTCCTTATTTATTTATGCTTTTAATTTCGTAAAACTGAATCGACTATAAAATTCTCTAATCTCTATACCTAATTATTGAACCTGCTCGCAAAATTATGCGACTTGTAGAGAAGAACAGCGGGACAGCCATACGAAATAATTTTGTTCCAAGCTGAAACGGAGAACTTCATTCGCTTTGCTCGTTCCTTCAAAAAGAGGAATATTATGTGATATGGTAAGTTTGTGAGCTTGTATGTTGGGGGTAATCGCCGGAAGTATACAGACTTATCCGATTCCAAAAAAATCTTCCGGATGGATATGGACTATAATTAATTTTGTGGTTCCGCCTGGGTTCTCTTTAAAAGGTGGGCGCTGCCGCGTGAGCAGCTAGTGCAAAGATAAAGGCATTGCAATAATATGCGGCCCTCGCGGTCTACGGGTGCTGACTTACTGGAATGTCGAAAATAAATATTGGCAATGTTTTGTGTACACAATCTAGAAATAAAGTAAATTTATAATAGTAAGCAATTATGGTATCCGAACGCACAATAATCGATGGAAAGGAGTCTATTGAAGTACCCCTCTACCAATAAACATCAGTGGCTAGCGACTTCACACGTACATTACCTGTTCATACCCTAGTTTGCGCCATAGCCTTGAATTATACACGCAATGGAATTAAACCAATTCGGTTCAGTGCATCGGAGTAAGGACTATAATTAGTGCCGTGCTGCATTTTGCACTCGTTCGGAAAACTGGTAAGTTTCTAAACCTCTTATATCGCCTTCCTTTTAATTTGAAATATGAACCATGTTGTGTACTGCGTAAGATTGGTTTTAATGTGCTTTCAAAAAAGATACGCTTTTATAGAATTGAGTGGTGATAATGTCCTCAATTTGACTCTTCAAGTAGAAAGTCGAGTAAAGGACCCAACTGTTTGAGAAAGATAAGATTATAATAAATTAATTATTGAGTGTTCTTAATGTGTGTTTATGTACCTAATGACACTATTGACTGAATTCATAAAGAATTCGTTCAATAGTGTCGTTCTCGTTCAAGGGGCAAAATTAATGCTTCAGTTAGATAACGTATTTATTTGTCAAATTAAGTATACTTTTTCACTTAATTGCACCTTGAAATACCTACTTTTACTTTGTACTTGAGGGAAGATGAGCAAATGCTGAGCGCACTGGCCAGTAGTAGGTTGAATTTATACATACATACATACATACATATAATCACGCCTCTTTCCCAGAAGGGTAGGCAGAGATCACGAATCTCCATTTGCTACGATCCTGACAAACCACTTTCGCTTCACTCACCTATATAAAATTTCTCATACATATTCGTCGGTTTAGGGTACTTTTGACCTGGCCTTTATTAGTTACATTCTATATGCAATAATAGGTACCTCAGAGGACGGGATGCCTAGGTTTATCGGGTCAGCAGATTGTCTTTATCATAAAAAGTTCTTGATGTTAAATTTTAATAACATAATTATATGAAATGTATTATCTGATGCTACGTAGTTGTTCTTACGGCGGTTCAGCGTAGTGGGTATAGTGACAGTCACCCTGTCTACGCAGCTGACGGTGTTTGGGTTCGAGTCCCGGTTAGGGCAAATATTTGTGAGATGAGGATGAGCATGAATGTTTGTTTCTGAGTCTTGGATGGTCTCCGGATGGCATAACAATTTCATTATGTAATGAAATTGTTATGCCAATTCTACTGTTTTGTCGGCGTGTTTGGTTTATATACCCACGCCGAATTGCAGTTTTCTAGTTGTAAGGGTTATTGAGCTAAGCCGAAGACGGACAGACAGACAGATAGACAGACAGACAGACAGACAGACGGACGGACATGGCGAAACTATAAGAGTTCCTTGTTGACTACGGAACCCTAAAAAGCAGTTGGGTTTTTAGAAAAATCTTTTAATTCAACTTGTTGGTGAAGGAAAATGTCGTGAGGAAACCGGTCTAACCTTTCACCTTACTATTTCAGCCCTAATGTCAGTATCCCGAATTATCATCATGTCTAATGTCTCATGACCAAATTCTCAGTAATAATATTTTATTTAATTTTTTCGTATAAGCGTACACACTTTAGGCAACCGCTGTTTCAATCGGCTGCCTTGCTACAATTTTTTTTCCCACCTATTTCCGCCCCAGGCCAAGTTGGATCAGTTCGGTTTGCACAGGTCGGTTCGCCAACACTTCGCGAGAGTTCAAATACCGCGAGCGGCGCGAGCCATCCGCGGTTGTGTCTTGGATACTACAACTACCATTGCTTTAACTATTATAATGTTTGTGGAGGTTTCAGAAATTCTCTCACTAGTATATATAATGGTCTTATGGGATGGACATAGGTTATTTATCTATCATCTCCATCTGCGTTCCTTGTAACACTTGGGTTCGTCTGACTCGGACTTAAATCTGTTAAATTCATAGTGCCTGATAAAGTGATAAAACACGTAATCAAATGCATGAACAAACGAAGTTGTGTATTTCTTCGCAGGCGCCTAAAGTAGCAGTATAATAATAGGTAAAAGCTGCTCTGATTCTTCCACCGGGCGGTCGAGACTTATATCGACAATATGAATGAAAAGTTTAAGGTTCAATATTTCTGCTTCGATCTAAGGACATTTATTTACACCCTGCATCACTAAACGCATGCACAGGTAATGCCTGCAATACACTAGCGCGGCCTGCGGTGGCGGTCAGTAGTAAATTTGACAGCTAATGACAAGTTTACTAATGACCGTCGCGGCCAGGCCGCGCCAGTCTGTGAGATGCTTAAGGTAATATTAATTCAGTAGATACACTAAAGGAAATGTATTCACGTAACTTTTTACGCCTTATTGTCATAGTAAGAAGAGCGAAAAAGGTATGTGTGTGCAATAAAGAGTATTTGTATTGTATTGTATTGTATTGTGTTTCAATTTCCTTGACTGTACAGCAAGGGAAATGTATTCACGTACCTTTTTATGTCATAGCAACAAGAGCTAAAAAGGTACGTGAATACATTTCCCGTACTTTACATATTGCGTACAATTTGTTCATGTATCTAAACGGAGAGTGAGGTTGCCATAGCATGCTGACTTCTTATTTTGGGTAAGTATAATACATAAATGAAACAAATGAACTACTTATATGATATTGTCTATAATATGTCTATAGTATGCCATACTTATACTCAAGAAAATAATAAAATATTTCATTTCGTCAGCACTTGACTGTCGCGTAATATAAGGCTTCTCGTCGTCTCTATATACAATATTTTTTGCCGTAAGTCGTAATAAAAATACTGTCAGAGCTTCTGCGTCACGCTCACGCATAATTACTTCATGCAAGTACCTGAAATAACGATAATAAAGGTTATATTCAATGTTGCTTTCACTAACTTTATAGGTACAATTTTGTTACCAAATTAAGAGCTAGGTTTTACTCTACCCTCATTCTGATTTAATAATCGTCTGGTTGATGTAACTGGTGACCGACCGAAGAGCTGGCGGCTTTCTCGCGCAACGCATCAGCATTGCAATTCACCGAGGAAATGCCGCCAGCATCCTCAGTACAATGGTCCGAAGACCTTTTTCAGATTTAACTTAGTTTTCATTTAGTTAATGTTAATTATCAACCTGCATATATTTTAGAAAATAAATTTGTGTACGCTATAATCATAAATTAAAAAAAGTATAAAATACCCCCGACAATAAACATAATTAAAAACAACGAATAAAGATAGCTACAAACTTTCGATAAAAAAAAACTACACTCAATTTAAATCAATTTGGGAGCTGCGATGCCAAAGGCAGAAATAGAACACAGATACACATGTTGCATTGCATTGCACGTAGAACCAATGGCCGTTCGGGCGGAAAGGTTCACAAGTGGCGACCATGTATCGGAAAGCGCAACGTGGGTAAACCCCCCACAAGGTGGACTGACGGCCTGGTAGGTATCGCGGGAGTTCGCTGGATGCGGGTGGTGCAGGACCGGTCATTGTGGCACTCTTTGGGGGAGGCCTTTGTCCAGCAGTGGACGTCTTTCGGCTGATATGATGATAATGTGACACATGTTAAACTTATAAAAACCCTTGTTGGCGTCGGAGGTTAAAATTAAATAGAGTAAAAATCTTGTGCAAATGAAATAGAGTCAAAATCTTGTGCCAATGAAATAGAGTCGATATCTTGTGCAAATGAAATAGAGTCAAAATGTGCAAACGAAATAGATTCAAAATCTTGTGCAAATGAAATAGTCATAATCTTGTGCAAATGAAATAGAGTCAAAATGTGCAAACGAAATAGATTCAAAATCTTGTGCAAATGAAATAGTCATAATCTTGTGCAAATGAAATAGAGTCAAAATCTTGTGCAAATGAAATAGTCATAATCTTGTGCAAATGAAACAGTTTTCAACGGTTTTCTTGGGTGTGAAGGGGTAAAATGATTCAATGTATCTTACTATCGAGGTCAATACAGTGGCAATCGCATCCTGGGACGCAATGATGATGTCTCGTCTCGGTCGCCTTGTCTGGAACCAACAACAGATTATTAGTTCATTTATAAATTTCTCTTAATTTTAACAGGGGCTTAAGCCAAATCAGACAAAGACTGATACGAAAAGGTAGCGTGCGTAACCGTGTATACGATTTTGTGTATTATCAAATTGACGCCAGTTTAGATAATCTGTACTGTGTCTGTGGCATAGTAGCTCGCAAACATGTGGACGAATTCGAGTGGTGTTTTTTTTTTTAAATCGAAAGTCTTGTCTTTTCTATATCTGTCTGTGATTATTCCGTCTAAAATCATGTCAATATTGCGAATAGTTTTATCATAATCATATAGTATGGACTTAACACAACTGGAGTTAGTTTGGTAAAATACAATATTAAAAATAGGTATATCAGAAACTATCTATTTTCGCGGAACATATAGGAGGTCAAATCGATTGCTTCTATATTTAATATTTATTTAATAATTTCTTTATGATCGAAAACTCACACCCTGGCTCTAACAACAGCATATTTGAAATAGAAAATAGACTAAATAAGTAACAATTCAACAAACAGGCACTTGACAACCTACTACAGACACCGAAAACAGTTTGATGAATTCCTCTAAACCTCAAGTCAATACTCAAGACAACTATACAATTGTCTCAAGATACAATAAATACAAAATGTGTGAGTCAAGCAATAGTATGTTTAATGCCAAGTGCGTAAGGTAGACGCCGTATGCAACAAGTTCACGGTTCTGTGGTGCAGTTAAAGAAAAACACACCTTGACTTTTTCAGCTGCAGTTAATAGTGACGTCATCGCAAATTAGGCGTGACGCGACGCGAAGGCTATTAGGTATTTGTGTTTTTTAGTGTTCCGTTCCTCAAAGGGAAATAAGGATCGTTATAGGATCTTTATAGGAGGAAATATTAGGTTCCTCAGCATTTTTTTCATTACCTAAGTGAATACAGTCGGAGATAATCGCCCCGAAAGTCACTAAAATTCTGTCCCCCCCCCTCTAGTTTTTGAACGGTGTATTTTAAAAATATGAAAAAAATCGTGGACAGTTATTAAATTCTTTCACCGATTTTTTTTTAATACGAGTATGAGACCTAGCTTCTCGCCATATTGAAGTCAACGGGAACTGCTTTATAGCTTTCCGCTCAAAATGTATTAAGTACAATCGGAACAACAAAAAGTGGAAGAATATGCCAAAAATGTACAGTCGGCAATTAAACCTTCTTTCCAAAAATATTATTTGATAGAAACTTATTCGGTGTGACGTCGTGTCGGTTAAGTATCGGCTCTGAGATGTCCAATCTGGTACTGTTTCGGATACAAGTGGAAAACGAAAATTCATTGAACTCATTAAAGTTTTCTATGAAAGACTATCTAACAACACACTATCTATTTGTGTTTCGATTTACACATATATTATTGTACTATGTAACATATTACAAATATATTTACTAATTAAGAGATCTCACTAAACACCCAATTATAAATAAACTAATAATTTAACGTGGTCTCGTTAAGACATAATTAGTGTATAATTTTTGGTAAGTAGTTAATTAAGAGCAGATAGACGGTATTAGTTTTATCATTAACTAAAGTTGATATTCTCATACCTTTAATGATACCCCCAAGAAGTGTGTCAAAATATAATGATTAAATAAAGAGCTATCTTAATACTATTTTTATAGAAACTGTAATAAATGCTAACTATAATATTACAGTTTCCCGACGTTTTGGATGTGTCAAAACATCCTTGGTCAAGGGACAACTAGCTAAAGCGGGTGTCAACAAACAAACTAAAACAAAATTATTTATTCTATGTTTAACCTACAGGTGAATAAGTTTGAAATGAAAGTACTAAAATTAACTTCTTATAACGTAAGTCCTTATTTTGAAAACCATGTTCCTTACTTTAATGGTTTTTAGCTTTTTTGTGACTTACCTTAAACCTTACCAGTTTCGTTTTCTGAATTTTTTGAAATAGTAAATCTAAAAATCCACACTTTTGAAAAAAAATTACGTAAGCGAAATGCTGTTTTTTAATTACCTATAATAGCAGTCTTTTTAAGATCTTGTTTAGTTAAAAGATCTCGCAAATATAAGACAATTGCTATAAACATCATTTCAATAGTATAAGTGTGTAAAAAGTTATTGCACTTTTTCTATTTTGCCAATTAGTTTTTTACCTCTCCTGAAAAATCGTAATATGGCGGTTACGTTAATTCATATTACAAGCGACGATATATTTACGGCGAGGGCGGTATATTGAATCATGAGTGAAATAAACGATTCTACAATAGAATGCCGAGCGTAGCGAGATATTCTAAAGTAGAACCTTGAGCATATTAACGATGGATAAAGTGTTTACTTTTTCTACTGTGTTTAATTTTGCTACTGAGTGGCACATACTGCTATTCACACATTCTATGAGGAAAATTAAAATTCCTCATTTGAGAGCAACAATAATTATAACAACAGCATGCAGTTTCTGAATAGCACGATCACGGAAGAAAAGTACAACTTAGATCCCTCATTTGCAATACCAGGTGTGAAAATATCTGAGCAACCTTATGCCCTTAACAATATCCTGGTCACATATTTATGATCACTTTGTCCGTGCACATATTTTCGAACTCTGTCCGTTGTGCAGATTACATTTGAGGTTGATCTCATTGTTTCTCCAAGGGTACTTCTTACACCTTACAAACAGCTCAGTTCGACCTTTCTATGGTCGACTGATTTTTGTGAACCATTTATCGTATAAAAGCACTTCGGAAGATTCTTGTAATCACATTGAAATTCTATCTTGTTTAAGCTAGTCGTTTCAAGAGAAGCAGCAAATATGCCCGCCCCCTGTGAACCATGCAAAGGTACGTTTTTACGTTGATTTTTATCAAGCAGTAACGTCTACTTACGAAAATTATACATTTCCAATGATAGGGATAAATTGGAAAATGCTTTGCTACGAGCCGGTTTCGAAGCAGCGACTTTCTGGCATACGACACGCGGCCAGTCGCTTAACCAACTGAGCTATCGGAACTTTAAGGAATGATTACCGAGATAAAAACTATTTCATGTCATTCCCAAGGTTTCTATCTCCATACCAAATTTCATCTAAATCGGGTCAGCGGTTTAAACCTGAACAGGTTACAAACAAACAGAGTTAGTACGGATTTCGAATGTCGAGCTCGCGTTTTGACCCAATTCTATAAACATTATTCTTTTGACTAGCCTTTTCTTTTTTTTCTTTACTCAGGATCAGATCACAATGGCGGCATAACATTATCTTATTTATTTCCTAGATACGTGCAAGGAGGGATCTGCCTGCAAGGACGATTGTCCTTGTGAGGACAACTGCTCCGACTGCCCAACTAAACCAGGTAAGGTGCAAAATTCAATAGTCCAGTCATTTTGTTGGCTAAATTTAAGAACAGTATACGAAAATATTTTATCTACACACATACTATAAACCCGCTAAAATGCGTTCAGAAACTGGCACTAATGACCAGCATAAGATTTATAAGAATAAATTACGACACTCAGTAATCTCACATAATATATCAATCACATTGTATCACTGTCATCCCATCATATTAAATCATTAAGTAGTTTAACAACCACCGACTAAAATTGTATGGCTATCCTCTATATAAAAATATATCCCATGTAAAATAGTTCATTCTGTGCACACGTAGGTATTTGAGTTATAGTCCAGATCCGGACATATTGCATAATTTGTATTATTCTATAGAATAACTTGTTTTGTGTAACAGATATATCGTCATTTAAATAGTTAGGTACCTACCATAAGGCCCAAAGACAAAATCAAACAAAATATCACATAAAAAAATGATTATTCAATTAGCTCTTGAAAAGCCGGAAAAAATATTATTACATGGTTTAATCTTTATGTTGGTTCATTTGTAAGTATTTGCTCTATAATATTAAAGATAAATCATATAAAAAAGACAATGCATGCTTCAATTAAATCTGTATACCTACTTAATTACTTCCGGGTTGAAAGGTCGTAAAATTCTGAATAAAGTAAACGTAACGTAAAGCATCTTAAATTTAACGTTTTAAAATGAAATAAACAACAACATGACTATGAATTAATGTTTTTCATAACCGTATTTTTCCTGGAGTACAAGGCCTCTTTCAGTAACTCGGCAAAAAAAATACGTATACCTACAGGTTGCCAATGTTTACTTTAGAACTCCATCATTTATTCGCCGAATTTCGTAATCTTTTGTGTCAATCAACTATTCTTTGTTAGTATTCTGTCCCGTTAAATAGGAGACAATATAAAAGTTTCTTAGAAAAAAATAACATGGGCTTCTAGCATGTTGAGAACGCAGCCCATAAATAGGGGTTAACAATAGCAAGAAAACCCCTTCATTGGGTGGATTTAAACCCTTGAAATGACCGTTGCAGAAGATGTATAGGTAATAATGGCAACTAGCCACCAAAAACGTTGATTGACCGTTTTTCATCGAACATACTTGTTTAAAAAATATTTAGTATTTATAATTATATTATGTTTGGCTTATTCCAGGTGGTTGCTGTTAATCATTATTATCATCAATGACTTCAACATCATCAACGCCTTCTGCTTGCCCGTTGATTCCAGTTATTCAAGAACACTGTATTTTGTTAATTTCTGTATGTGTTTCACCTAAATGTATTTTATTTATTTCTGAAATAAAGTAGCGGTGCCCATTTATTACTGTGCTTTTTTAAATAGTTTATCATACTAAGTAATTGTATTACTAGGCGTGGGTGAAGTTGAAAACACAACTACAACTTAAGTCGGTCCTATACATAGAACACTAAACCTATGTATGTCCTTTCCGGGATCCAAATTTCATACACATAACTCCGTTTAAGCGTTAGCAGACAAACAGACATAGTTAGTTCCGTATTCATCTACTTAAAATACGAATAGTTCCAGATGCAGCTTAGACCGTAACAGTAATAGACCGTAACAGTAGAAGAAATATAACAAAAATATCTTGTTTCTGAAAATCCATAATAGGTATGGTAGTAGCAAAATAAAAAGGTTCATTTGGTCGAAAACATACCAAAAATACATAACATAACAATAAAAAAAATAACACTAAACTAAGGCTGAATAAGTGTTTAAAACCTAAATTAAGACTAAAACTAAATATGACCCTTGCGACAATGTGCCGATGATGGTGGCAGCACAATTTCCTTGTTGAATAGCCAAACTAAATGGTAGATTTTTATCTAAGATTGTGTCTTAACGTTAATAGCTTGAACATGGAACAATCCCGAAGAGTCTTGTGTCCGAAACCATCATTATTCCGTAATTTCAAAATTCCGGATGCCAATTTCCGCTAAACTAAAATTTGGACAGAGATGATTTAATGGAAAACATAAATAGTTTAGGTGACCAAAGAGCTGGCGGCTTTCTCGCGCAACGCATCGGCATGCAATTCAGCGAGGAAATGCCGCCAGCATCCTCGGTACAACGCCTCGAGAGCCTTTCTTAGATTTAACTTAGTTTTAATTTACTATAGTTAATGTTAATCATCATCTTGTATTTACTTTAGAACATTTTGTTTAGTTAAGGTTTGTAAGTATTTCCTGAAAAATCAAAAACGAATGTAAATTAAGTTTCTGTCAAAAATGTCCTTTTGGTACAAGCTTTTTATTTATTGCCGCTGCTACTCGTTGAGAAGGTTCCCATGTACTACACTCCCTTTGAACCCGAATACGACGGGTTTACTTTGTGTAAACAATAACGAATTAACTACCACCCCGCATATCGTGACCTTTGACCCCATTACCTAATGGTAATATCTTTTATTGTCGATGCCCTAATGGGCTTCGATAATAAAAGCCAGTCCGCGTCCCGCTGTGCCATTACAGCAAAATGGCAATCAAGGCGCTAGGACGTGTGGTGTTGGTAGCTCTGTTGTGCGTCGGCGCACGCGCAGACGACAAGTATAGTGTCCCGGAACCGACGATCCAGGTGGCGACCAAGGGCTTTAGAGCGACCATTCCAGGTAAGCAACGTCACCACACTCTCTTCACAGAAAAAAACTTGAATCTAGAAATTAGGAAGGCTTATCTTGAGTGAACCTACTTAGAGAAGAAAATCTTCATCATTATCATCATATCAGCCGATAGTCGTCCACTGCTGCACATAGGCCATCCCTAAAAAAAAACTTGTCAAAAGATAATTTCGTTTCATGCTAGATAATTTAACATCTCCCTAATGAATTTCTTGGTTAAAGATTTACCTCGAACCAAGTATTTTTCTGTGTTGGCACTGGAAAGAGCCACCACTACCAATGAGCCCAAACACGACGGCTTCTTCTTGTGTAGTTTAGGAGTCGCTATGGCCTTTTGTCTCCATCATCAGATCAGCTCAGTGGCGCCATAACATTGAATTGCCACCGAATTTGCATAAGTGTGCCCAGCTCAACTTGACAGTGGCTGAAAAATAGTTCGCAAGTGTTGATGAAAATTACGAACAGAGCAAGTTAAATAAAATATTGTATTTTTTTATCTTGTTGATTACAGATGCCCCCGATATCGCATATTTCCTCGTGCAAGGTCAACTGACCAGGCAAGGCGCTACAAAGAAAGAAGACTTCCACGGCGGAGAAACAGGCTCGAGCATCGAAGTCGACGGCAAGAAGGTGTGGGTGGTGGACCTGCCAGACGTAGAGCTGAAGAAAGGCGACGTCATCGACTACCTCGCGTTTGTGGCTGTGAAGAACGATGGCTACATTAGAGACAGTCTCAGTTATACCGTCACCTGATGTAAGTGTGATTTTTTACGCATTTGAACAGTCAGCGCCGCCGCCGGTCTTAGCCCTCGATGCTGTTGGAGCGAGATAGTCTTTGGTTGACGCTCTTACTTGAAGGCGACGTAGGTTCAGAAAACGGATTTTTAAAAAGTCGTAGCTCTTGTTTGGATCATAATACGGCTGCCTTAAATTTAACTAGCAATCTTGAGGCCTTTCTCGAGGGACTAGGACTATAGCTATTTGAATCCTGAGTTTTTGACTTTCGCTCGCTAGAAAAAAATCACGAACATAGGTCTAAAATACACTTAAACATTCGTAACAAATTATGCACAAAAGCTAAACATATTAAAATTGGTTCTAAAAATTGGCAATATCATGTTCGAGGGAACTTAGGTATTATTTTTTTATTTATTTAAATGCAGAAAAAATTAAAATTAGAAAACATGATATCCGCGCTTCCGAACACGCACTTCCATCTCGCTCACGCTTATGCCCAGTGAGAGGGAGAGAAGACCCTACGCCACCTTAACACATATTTTTTTTTGTTTTATTGCCCGTTGACGGGAACAGAAAAAATCCTAAGAGTCACAGGTCAGCAGTTACTAATTAATTAATTGTAGACGGTGTTTTGAGAACTCGTTGATGTCTTTTAAGAAAGTCTCCCTCTGTCACGCGGCACGGAATATTTGCTCCTTCCTTGTCTATTATACTAGTGATGTCATCACCTGACAATGAAAATTCACCGAACATTTCTGGGTCGATAAGTAACATATGGTGCCCCGCGACCATATTTACTTGTTTATGGTAACCATCAAAGAAAATATAATAACTTTGTCTTAAAAGGTTATCATCAGAGTTATGATGGATATAGGCACTTACATAGTGATAAATGTAAATTTGACGTGGGGTTTAAAAGGTTATCTACGAGTTTAAGACAAGTTTTGGCGGTATCAAACGAAAATAGAGGAATGAGGATAGGTACTCAACTTATTATTTCTCTAAGGTTTCAAATAACATTAACACATTCAGTGCCCAGAATCGCTACGCGCTACGCTTGTAGCCGATCCCGTGGTTTTCCTCGTATATATTAGCGGAAAGCGACTACGGCGGTTTTAAATCTACCAACGAAAATATATTCAGTTCATTCTAAGATATTTATTGTAAACAGAAATGTAGGTACCTATGTACTACCTACCTATTATGTTTACGCATTTATAACGTTATCAAAACCAGCGTTATAGTAGCGGTAGGTATATCTTGTTTGTGTTTAATATTTCGTTTAAACAAATCGACTGCCCCATATCAAAACCTAGTATCTGCTATATACCTAGACCAAATTTTACAGGAGAGCGTAAAAACGTAAATTGTGTCAGTTTCAAAAAAGTTCGTACGTTAAACTAAAAAAGTATACAATAAATAAGTAGAATACTAATCGAGGTATACCCCGATATTATAATATAATGTGAATAATCACGTACCTATTATACCGCTTAACTAACTTCAGCAGACTCTCTCACTACTTAGACACTAGGTTATAAACAGGTTTACCCACATAACACGACGATTCCCAATTCAAAAACCTAGTAACGGTTTTTGACCACTCCAAAACCAAAAAAAAAGTCTCAAACACTTGCTAGGTTTTGAAATGATAAAAGGGAGTTACTTTGTTTTAAACTGGTAAAGTGTACCTAACTGTTGTTGGTAAGTGTAGTCGGGTTTCGAAGTATTAAAATCTCTGAAATTTTGAGGGTTTTGAAGCTGGTGTCTCTGTTAATTCAAATTCAAACATTTATTCGTGACAATCTAAATTAATTTGTGTTTAATGGGTGTGGACTTACTAGGTAGGCAAGAATATGTTTAAAAAACATTTACCAAAAAAATGTCCGTTACTAGGATATCGGGCAGCCTTAATGATTCAATTCGTAAGAAAAGGTCAAAAGCTCAGAAAAATGTTGGAAAAAAACTAGATAGGTAGCAACATTAGGTAGGTACGAGTACCTAAGTGTGAAGTAGGCGACCAATTCATGTTGGCGTTTTTAAATTTCATAAGTACCTATATAATTATTTATTGCTATTTAGGTCGAATTCCACCAAACAAGGAGTAGACTAAAGGCGGCTTGCATCGGCCACACTCTACTGTCCAGTAATCGTTAAATAGGGCGGCAACAACTGTCATCCCATAGATAACTGTCAAACTTCCCATAAACAGATTCGGACGTAACTTACGATTCCTCACAACATACGTTGACTCAATATTTTAGGCAATCTGATAACCTATTGACCGCCACGTCAAAATTAATTTTATCAATATGCTTATATTTCATGTACACGTAACTCATTACCTTTAATCTAATTTGAATATAATTTGATGGCAACATGGTTAAGAAATTTGACGAGTGTTCTACAATTTAAGTATTAGTTTTTGATTTCATCATTTGACAAATGATTATTTTATTGATGATTATTGATTTCATTATGCTGTTTGAGCTATGCCTGTCAAGTCATCCAATTCTGAATATAATTCGTATACTTATTACGATTATACAATTCCATCTCTTCTAACTGCGTTTCTGACGTCACATCCTGGGTATATATTATAACTTAAATAAACTGCACATACACAAAAAACTACGTATACATTTTGCCAATGTTTACTTTGATGTTGATTGATGTTGATATTGTGAAGGGACGCCTGGCCGGAAACAGGCGGGCTGTCGATCGCTTGTCACGTTCATTCAGCCCATTTCCCTCAGGTTGGCGCTAAGGTTACTGTCCCGGCAGCGTTCCCACATCAAATTCTTCCATTCTTCTCGTTTTCCTGCAGAACAGAAGGACATCTTTAAGGTCGACATCCCTCAATTCCCTCTCCTCTAACACATCTTTACCGAATGTATTAAACCGCGGTGCCGCGTACATAATACATTCCGCTAATACATGCTTACTAGTTTCTTCCTCCCCACAGTGTGGGCAGGAAGCATCGCTACTATTACCTATTACCTTCAAGTGTCTATTTAGAGTATTGTGACCAGTTACGATACCAGTCAGCAACCTCAAATTGCTCTTACCAATGTTTACTTTAGAACTCCATCATTTATTCGCCGATTTTCGTAATCTTTTGTATCAATCAACTATTCTTTGTTAGTATTCTGACCCATTAAATAGGAGACAATATAAAAGTTTCTTAGAAAAAAACAACATCGGCTCTAGCATGTTTAGAAGATAGCCCATAAAAAGGGGTTAAAAATAGTAACAAACCCCCTTCATTTGGTGGATTTAAACCCTTGAAATGACAGTTCCAGAAGATGTAATAATGGCAACTAGCCACCAAAAACGTTGATTGACCGTTTTTCATCGAACAGACTTGTTAAAAAAATATTTAGTATTTATAATTATATTATGTTTTGTCTTATTCCAGGTGGTTGCTGATAATCATCATTATCATCAATGACCTCAACATCATCAACGCCTTCTGCTTGCCCGTTGATTCCAGTTATTCAAGAACACTGTATTGTTTTAATTTCTGTATGTGTTTCACCTAAATGTATTTTATTTATTTCTGAAATAAAGTTAGCGGTGCCCATTTATTACTGTTTTTTTTTAATAATTTATCATACTAATTGTATTACTAGGCGTGAGTGGAGTTGAAAACACAACTAATTAAGTCGTCCTGTACATAGAACACTAACCCTATGTATTTATGACCTTCTCGCGATCCAAATTTCATGTACCTAACTCCGTTTAAGCGTAAGCAGACAAACAGACATATATAGGGAAACATATCAGAAAAATATTTAGTTTCTGAAAATCCATAACATAGTATTTAGTAGTAAATACATTAGTTCATCTGGTCGAAAACATACTAAAAATACATTACATAACAATTAAAAAAATAACACTAAACTAAGACTGAATAAGTGTTTAAAACCTAAATTAAGACTAAAACTAAATATGACCCTTGCGACAATGTGCCGATGGTGGTGGCAGCACAATTTCCTCGTTAAATAGCCTAACTAAATGGTGTTAAAAAATATGTCTTAAGTCTTAATGTAAAATAAATTAAATAGCTTGAACACAGAAAAATGCCAAAGATTGTGTCAGAAACCATCATTATTCCGTAATTTCAAAATTCCGAACGACAATTTCCGCTGAACTAAAATTTGGATACAGATGATTTAATGGAATATATATAAATATGTATGGCTAGGTTAGGTTCGTAAGTATTATGTCCTGAGAAATCTAAAATTCTTTCAACGGGTCATGGTTTTTGGAATCATGAAATTCGGAAAAAAATTGCGTTCGAACAAATGACTCTTTGACATTATGTAGTGTACCCCTTAATAAGTATCCATTTAAGACGACGTATTACAGCATTTACAGCGCTTTAAGCGCGTAGTGCGTCGATAGTTTGAGGCTGAAATGGGTGGCTTTCACTGAGTTAAACAATAGGTAGAACTCATTTACACTTGATATAATAACTTAATTACCTATCCATACTAATCCTAATTAACGAATGTAAATTAAGTTTCTGTCAAAAATGTCCTTTTGGTACAAGCTTTTTATTTATTGCCGCTGCTACTCGTTGAGAAGGTTCCCATGAACCCGAATACGACGGGCTTACTTTGTGTAGTTTAGGAGATGCGAAGGCCACCTTCCGTCTCCATCATCACATCAGCTCGGTGGTGCCAACTTAATTAAGTATTGCAAAATACAACTACAGTTGCTGAAAAATGGTTTGCAAATTTAAATAAAAAAATTGTGACATCACTCAGAATCCGAAAACAATAACGAATTAACTACCACCCCGTATATCGTGACCTATGACCCTATTATCATTAGGGCTTCGACAATAAAAGCCAGTCCGCGTCCCGCTGTGCCATTACAGCAAAATGGCAATCAAGGCGCTAGGACGTGTGGTGTTGGTAGCTCTGTTGTGCGTCGGCGCACGCGCGGACGACAAGTACAACGTCCCGGAACCGACGATCCAGGTGGCGACCAAGGGCTTTAGAGCGACCATTCCAGGTAAGCAACGTCACCACACTCTGTCACAGAAAAAAACTTGAATCTAGAAATTAGGAAGGCTTATCTTGAATGAAACAGATAGAACCTACTTAGAGAAGAAAAATTTCATCATTATCATCATATCAGCCGATAGTCGTCCACTGCTGGACAATTGGACATGGACATAGGCCTTCCCCAACAAAAAAACTTGTCAAAAAATAATTTCGTTTCATGCTAGATAATTTAACATCTCCCTAATTAATTCCTTATTGTTTAAAGATTTACCTCGAACCAAGTATGTATTTTTTCTGTGCTGGCCTGGAAAGGGCACCCACTACCAATGAGCCCAAACACGACTGGTTCTTCTTGTGTAGTTTAGGAGTCGCTATGGCCTTTTGTCTCCATCATCAGATCAGCTCAGTGGCGCCATAACATTGAATTGCCACCGAATTTACATAAGTGTTCCCAGCTCAACTTGACAGTGGCTGAAAATAGTTCGCAAATTTTGATAACAACTTGCATATGAAAATTACGAACAGAGCAAGTTAAATAAAAGATTATAACTTTTTTTTTATCTTCTTGATTACAGATGCCCCCGATATCGCATATTTCCTCGTGCAAGGTCAACTGACCAGGCAAGGCGCTACAGAGAAAGAAGACTTCCACGGCGGAGAAACAGGCTCGAGCATCGAAGTCGACGGCAAGAAGGTGTGGGTGGTGGACCTGCCAGACGTAGAGCTGAAGAAAGGCGACGTCATCGACTACCTCGCGTTTGTAGCTGTGAAGAACGATGGCTACATTAGAGACAGTCTCAGTTATACCGTCAACAGTAAGTGTGATTTCTTAAGTATTTGAACGCAGGCAGCGCCGGTCTTAGCCCTCAATGCTGTTGGAGCGAAATGGTCTTTGGTTGACGCTCTTACTTTAAGACATTTTTTTTTCTTTTGTCGTCCGTTGACGGGAACACAGAAAAATTCCTAAGAGTAATTTGTCCGAAACCATCATTATTCCGAAATTTCAAAATTCAGAACGCCATTTGCCGCACTTATGTACCATTATTCTTCATTTAATTAAACAATCTCTAGTTCAATTTATACGACAAACTTTGTAGTTACTTATATTTCTTTCTACATAAGTCCTGAAAAAAAAACAAAAAAGACAGTTTTTATATATAGGTACCTACTACACACGCTTATAGTTATTTTCCAGTTTATGTGATGTCCATGTTAATGATTCGGGCAAGACAATCAACAGCGAGGTCGACAGTTCACGAGCACACTCTTATCACTAGCTTACATTTGATAAAAACGCCAATTCCTTGAAAGTCACTAAAATAAAACCCAACCCACGTATACCTACGAAGTTATTTATCTTATAACACCCCTTGTTCTCATTATTATTAAGAACATGTAAGCAGCTTTTCTTTTCTCCCACACCCCATACTTTTAAAACATAAGGTAAACGTCCGAGTGCTCGACGGTGCACAAATGTATGGCATGGGCGCTTTATGTCAAAGCAATATGGGTTAAATTCGAACTAAGAGGATTTTTCTTCATTCGAATTTAAGCCATATCACTTCCATATAGAGTGCACATGCCATAGACTCAATTTGTAAAGTGTAAGTGCTGCCCAAAATAAAGCACGGTCATTTGTTTCTCGCTGCCCTCGCGGTTCCGCCCGCGTATTGCAAAGAATGTAGGCAAACTCGCGGGATAAAATATAGCCTGTACTTTCTAAAAGGACATAGACATATGCTGCAGGTGTTTTTTTTAAACTCGGATGAGTATTTCCGGAGATTCCCCATTACATACAAACCAACTTACAAAGCTACAATCTCACAGGCTTTTCCTCTTTATAATATTAGTATAGATAAAAACAGAGTAGGTACTTATACTAGTTGGATATCCGTCCGTTCGTTGTAAACATACAAAGAAGTGAGAAAAGACACTATATAGCTATCCAGGCCAAGACCGGCGATGGCGACCCTTTTTTTTTTGTTTACCCAGGGGAAATCCATTATGGATCCCACTCAGCCCGGGAGGAGCCGAGTGGGTGCATGTGTCCGACTCCCACGGACTAAAACCCCTGGAGTGTTCCACCGCTCGCTTTTGGACAGAGCTCCGGGAACGCTATTGCACACATCCGGAACTCTGTCAGCGTGCACACATCCGGAACATGGCGACCCTAACTAGTTACGGATAACCCTGCAGGTCAACCTCGTAACGCATTGTACGCGCGTCAGGTAGATTTAAATGTCACTTTTTATATGGAAAAAATACAGTTAAAGTGTCCTAACCGTGCGTTCGAAATGTTACGTGACCACCCCTCTGATATGAAAAGACACTAACGTGTCATTAACGTGATGATTATTAGACTATGGTATTTCACACAATAAAACTGTTTGCCCAGACTTTGAAAACCTCGCACCGCTGCCAGAGAGGCCCAACCACAATTACTACGACGAAATACAGGAGACAACCACAAGCAAGCCTGCCTGCGAACCCACGGCTACGCGCGTCTTCCAGGGCTCAGCATGCGCTGGTCAGACCATCTTCGAGGAGAACTTTGATACGCTGAGCAGTGACGTGTGGCAGGTTCACCACCACATCCCTCTGGACCACCCTGTAAGTACCCTAGCATGTCATCTGTCATAATCTCCAAGAACCATAAAACCTGCTGGAACTCACCCGAAAAGTAACTAGGATAGCTTCATTTGGCAAACTCGCCGCCACGCCACCATAGTAAATAGCCGGAAACAGTTATTTAACGGCACATAAGGTCATTGCATCGTTCACCCATCATTCATACAAAGAATTGAAAGAATCATGAAAGAGCGCAAGCAAAAGATCTTAATTTATTAATTTGTCGTATGTGCCGCTTCGACCAGAGTGATCTATTGTGGCAGCCCTCATATTTTTTTGTTTAGTACCGTTACTTCTCCCGGTCCAGAGACTATAGTCCTCCTAGAGTTTTTCCCGGTTGTGCCCTAAAGGGGCCCAGGGTCCGCCCTGGCACGTAATCCCATGATTTAGCGTAAGCACTAGTTTTACGAAAGCGACTGCCGTCTGACCATCCAACTCAGAGGGAAAACTAGATCTTGTTGGGATTAGACCGGCTTCCTCACGATGTTTTCCTTCACCGAACTATAAATCAAATTATATTGCGTACAGTCAGCAGCAGAAGTAGCTAAGCGGGCCGGGTGTTCAAAATAACCTTCACACGCTCTTAATTTCTTAAGAATAAAGTCGAGTGCAGGTCATTCTGAACACCCGGCCCGCTTAGCTACTTCTGCTGCTGACTGTACCTAAGTGAATAAGTTTTTTGAAAAACCCAGTGGTACGAGCTGGGGTTTGAAACCACGACCTCCAAATTGAAAGCCTTAACGATCGGCTACAGTGGCTTTCACTTTCAAGTCCAGACTATACGGGCCGTAATAATTTACATCTTTATACTTTCTGTTCTGTATAGACTTATTTTGCGCATTAGAGTAAATGCATAGCTGTTTCATTCAGACAGAATGTAATCAAAAATAAAAATAAAACTGGACAAATACGAGTCGTACTCACCCACCGAGGGTTCCGTACAAAACTAAAAATGTATAGTTTTCAGATTTTTCAAGGCACTGTAGACCTGAGTATATGGTTTTAATTTCAACTTGATACCTACAGACAGACAGTCAGACAGACGGACAACAAAGTGATCCTATAAGGGTTCTGTTTTTTTTTTCCTTTTGAGGTACGGAACCCTAAAAATGACAACGCTTTTACTTTCTTCTCTGTATTAATCTTATTTCCCGACTGACTCAGATGGAGGGTTATGTTTTCGAACTTTTCGAGCGTATGCATGTACAGTCACCATCAGATATATCGGATCGGCCAAAGTGCTCACAACTATCTGAACACGTCTCTAATGCCTCGACAATAAAGACGTGTTCAGATGTTTGTGAGCACTTTGGCCGCTTCGATATATCTGATGGTGACTGTACGATTGTACGAGGACAAAAATAGTTCTATTTCACGGGCTAACATTCGAAACGGCTTGATATTATTTGACATATGAGATGTCGTTAGAGATTGTAAAAAAGCAGTTACACAAAAATGTTTTAATTTCACCTGTTTTCTTTGGTTTTCAGGAGGTTCCATTTGTGTCATACCAGCAATCGGCCGTGTCCGTAAACAACGGATACCTTCACATCACTCCCTCTCAGCAGCTCAACGATACATCAGCGTCTCTATTCACCCCCTTGGACCTCAGTGTTGGGTATGTATGTATATACAGTTGACTTTGTTGAATGTGCGTGGCTTCACCGAATGGACCCTGCGGAAGACCAGCGCTGGCTGTCAAGCTAGCAACTTACTGAGCTGGGTCCATTTCGTGACATAACTTGTGCTTTTTTTAATTTATTTTATCTTTTGTTTTGTGTATCGTCACGAATAAATGTTTGAATTTGAATTTAAAGATATTTCTATACATTTTTCGTCTTGTTGCAATGGCATAGGTAATGTGACAAAGTGGAAATATTTATTTAATTTATAAAAACGTTTGACATGACATTACAGTGTAACCAATGCGTCACGAAACTTAGACTGGTAGGTAACAAATAAATTATAAAGGAACAGTTGAGCACCTATCTTCTAAATAAATATGTCATTGACGCCAACTGTACTCTCGAATTCGTAGTTATTATTACGATGTCATGTCAAAGCATAAATACATCTGTTGTTTATGTGTACCTGCAGTCGACGTCAAAGATAGGTATTTAGACATTTTTCGCCATATCAGAATTGAATAAGGCGTAAAAGTGTAAACATATCTTTGACGCCGACTGTACACAACTTGTCCGCGACCTCGACCGCGGTTAATTGCATCACTTTGGGGGGTTGAAATTCTCATTATCTTCCAATTATAACTTTGATAAACCTTACTAGCCTTGACAACTATGTGGAAATTACTGACCTCTAAAAAATTACATACCAGTGATATCGTAGATTGTGTCCCAAGGGAACAAAATGATATATTTACTCACTACGCGTGCGCCTTCCTGGAGCCGTAGCATGCTTGGCCTTATCACGCGACAAGTGACAAGATATGCACGGCTATCACAAGACGGCGCGCGAGCTCTCTCGATTTTTCTCGCACTATACCTCTCTTTCTAAGTTTTCTAATAAGAGAGAGACGGATAGTGCGAGAAAAATCGAGAAAGCTCGCGCGCCGTCTTGTGATAGCCGTGAAGAGCGTCGTCTCGTTCTATCGAACGGTGTCAGCCAGTGACGCACGCTCTATCCTATCACCTATCGCGTGACAAGGCCAACCATGCTACGGCTCCTGGGCAGGAGGAGCCGTGCAATTTGAGGGCACCGTGAAATTTAAGGCCTGCCTTTCTCCGCCGCCAAATACCTGCGATTGCGCCGTGAAATACTTTTGTTTGTTTTCCCGCCCGAAGTGAATAATGTACTAATTATGCAACGTGCTGTACCTACAGATGCACGTCCGGTGAATCTCGCCAGTGCAGCCTGGACGGACAGGAGCCCGTGCCGCCCGTACTCAGCGGTCGCATCACCAGCAAATCCGCCTTCAAATACGGAACCGTCACCGTCAAGGCCAAGCTCCCTAAGGGCGACTGGATATACCCAGGTTAGATATACACTGGTTAGATATAGCTGATACACCATGGTTAAACATAACATATATCTGGATATACCCAAGTTGTATATACTTACTTACTCCGTTGGCTCAGCGACCCAAACATAATCGAGGCCAAGAGTGCGCCATTTTTCTCGGTTCCGCTAACTCTTGCCAAGTGCAGAGTTGGAGCTCGCGCAGATCCGCAAGGACGGCCTCGGTATGCTCTCTTGACTGTGCGATCTTCCTCCATTCTCTCCAGGTGACCAAGCCAACGGAGTCTGTGAGCTTTGATCTCTCCTAAGATGTTAGGTTCAGCCACTAGATCTACTATTTCCTAATTCTTTAGGCCTCTCCAGCTTTCGTCCGGTAGTTGCTTTGGGCCGAGAATCTTACGAATATTTTCTCTTTCGGCATTTTCTTCTTTCTTGTATAAACATCCTCTATGATAATATCTAGACTATCACAAACAGACTGAAAGTCACTCTGTTCAGAGGGAGGAGCCTAATTTCGGGAATACCTTTATTTCATATCGGAAAGTGATATGAATGTATGAATATTACATCCATGAATCCAAAGTCTTACTTTAAGTATACCTATAATTATTTTTCAGAAATATTGCTGGAGCCGTTCATGAAGAAATTCGGTATCGACAGCCGTAACACTGGTATCCTGAAGATCGCCGGTGCCCGTGGTAACGCCAATCTCAACAAGGTACATTTTCATTAATTAAGAAAAAATATCAATAATTATAGTATAATTATATTAGTCTATACTAATCCATATATATGCAATAGGTAGACCGCTTAACTCAGTCCTCACCTGCACGGCGTGCGGGTGCTGGGGTATGACTATAACGGGACGCGCGCGGCGTGCGGGCGCCGGTATTTTCCTCCCACACGCCGCCCGCGCCCCGTAATCGTCATACCCCTGCACCCGCACGCCGCGCAGGCGAACACTGAGTTAAACGGTCTACCTATATTTATAAAGTGGAAAAGTCTATTATGCGATTGTAGTTTTGTAAGTTATATGCATTTACTAATCATCGAAATGCAAATTAAAACGGATACTGCTAAGTTTATGCCATTATTGTTTCTTCCTATTCGCAGTTCTGTCCAAAATGAATTCCACACAACTAAATTTGACCACATTCGTTTTTCTGCACAGTAATTATTTTTACACAATCCCGTTTCTTCCTTTTCGCGAATCTGCACAATATCAATTCCACGCAACTGCATTTGATCACATTCTTTATCCTTCACGGTCATTATTTTTACACAGCCCCGTTTCTTCCTATTTGAACTCTGCTCGATGTTGCTGCACTTTTTCTTCTTATTAAAATCGATGACATGGTTCCTAAGAACAGATCTTCGTTTGTATTATAGTTTCAGTCTTTCCCATAGTGACCGATTTAAATGAAATACCCTGTATGTATATTGGAAAAGCCAAAAATACATCGAGCAGAGTTCAAATAGGAAGAAACGGGGTTGTGTAGAAATAATGACCGTGAAGGATAAAGAATGTGATCAAATGCAGTTGCGTGGAATTGATATTGTGCAGAATCGCGAATAGGAAGAAACGGGATTGTGTAAAAATAATGACAGTAAAGAACAACGAAAGTGACCATATTCAGTTGTCCGGAATTGATATTGTGCAGAATTGCGAATAGGAAGAAATGGTATTGTGTAAAAATAATGACTGTGCAGAAAAACGAATGTGATCAAATTCAGTTGTGTGGAATTCATTTTGGACAGAACTGCGAATAGGAAGAAACAATAATGGCATAAACTTAGCAGTATCCATTAAAACTACCAATTATAATTTGCATTTGGATAGGAACACTTTGGATCCTTACGCTTTAATAAAATAAAAAATGTATGACAACTGCCTAAATTTATACCTCAATTTACTCGATTATCCATACCACGGCTGGTACGAATCGTCATAATAATATGCCAACTAATATGAGCCGTTTCGGCTGTCACCAACGAGGTCCGTCTATGACTCTCATTTTGGTTTATTTTGGTTTTTTTTATGTGCTCTGATTGTAGTTAGTGTCATAGGTACATATATGTGATCCTCTCTAAAACCTAATTCGAATGGCGTCGTCAAAAATTATTAAATTAGCCTATTCTATTCTACTGCCTTTTTTTCCTTCTTAACAATCTTTAATCTTTTGGTATCGCAGAAACTGTACGGTGGCCCCGTCCTCGACACGAGATGCTACAATTCGCTGCTTGTCACAAAGGAATCCGAAAACCTCTGGAGCAAAGACTTCCACGAGTATTCTGTCAAATGGACTCCTGGTGAGTTGAAAACAAACTGCTGGTATTCACAACTGCTACCTGTATTATATATGTGACCAGTGATTCCCGGGAATATTCCTCGTGCTTATGGTAGTTCTGGGAATCCCCGGAAAGGCACGTCTTCTCTTATAAACGTACAAGTGCATTGTGACGTTTATAAAAGTTCCAACCACTAATAGGAATGCTTCATTTTCGCTTAGCACAGCACTGGAGGATATCGACTCTAACAATAAATGTTTTACAGAGAACCTGGTCCTGTCAGTGGACGGTGAGGTGTACGCGACCGTGGAGCCCGCAGAGAACGGGCTGCGCGGGAAGCTCCCAGACAACTGCTCCGGAGTCCAGGGCGCCGGCATCGCGCCTTTTGATGAATACGTGAGTACATAATTAATAATACTCGGGCAGAGAAATATACCTATACGTTTAAGGCTCAAAACCATCCAAAGGGCAATGGACTATACGGTTATGCTATGAAATGAGGCTATCTGCAGCAGAACTAAAATAAGCCCTCCAAATCGCTAAACTTAAGTGACAGTGGACGAGGCACATTGAACGTAGAACCGATGGCCATTGGGGCGGAAAGATTCTCGAGTGGCGACCACGTACCAGAAGGCGCAGCGTGGGTAGACCCCCCGCAAGATGGACTGATGACATGGTAAAGGTCACGGGAGTCCGTTGGATGCGGATGGCGCATCCGGACCAGTCATTGTGGCACTCTTTGGGGCAGACCGATGTCCAGCAGTGGACGTCTTACGGCTGGTATGATGATGATTCTCCTGCATATCTCTCTCCTTGGGTCTAATGGGGCTGTATCGGTGAATGCTACCAATCTAATAGTGGGATATGAAGCCGGCCAGCGAATGGGTAGACTTTAGAAGTTTTGAACGCAACCTCTCTCTTAGGGGTCGGTCGGTCGTGTTTGAGGATCGTAGTCAGCATCAGGACAGGATTGCATTCGGGGCGGATGATCTGCCTCCACCGGTTTCTGTCCAAAGCGTCCGTTACGACCGTATAAACCTTCAAAAACCAGCTGTTTACCAGTTGTTTCCATAAACTACAGCATGTTTGTTTGTTTGTTCCAGTTTTATCTGACCCTTGGGTTGGCAGTGGGAGGTGACACCGAGTTCGAAGACTCAGAAGCCAAACCCTGGAATAACGGACAACGGAAGGGACCAGTGAATTTCTGGAGGAACGCCGAGGCCTGGAAAGCCACCTGGGAACAGCCAGAGCTGGTGGTCGACTACGTGAAAGTTGTTGCTCTGTAACTTGTGTTGTTGCAACTCGTAACTGGAGGCTGTTCACGTCTGTTGTGACGTTGGACCGTGAAAGGCTTTCGAAAATAAAGTTACCTGCCTTATATATTTATTCTTCTTCTAAAAATCCAAATTGAATCCATACTAATATTAGTACCAGGGCGACCAAGCTCTGCTCGGGTGAAAATTGGGAAAACGAATTTTCCCAGATACGAAACCTAGCTAGATCGATTCTTCGCCCCCGTACACCCCTATATTGCAAATTCCAACGAAAACGTTAGAGCCGTTTTCGAGAACGTGGTTAAACATATGTATTAAAGATATTTATATACAAATATTGCTCGTTTTATAGTATAGGAGTCCCTAGGCGACCGAGGTATGCTGTGGTGAAAATAGAGAAAATACGGTGAAAACGAATTTTCCCAATGAGATCCAGCTAGATCGATGTTTTGCCCCCGTAAACCCCCACACCCCAAATGTCATTGAAATCGTTACAGCCGTTTACGAGAACATATTCCACGACATCATAACAAATATATGGTCCACCTCTGACACAGCAGCTTCAAACAGAGGAGCACTTTAGAAACCATTAGCATATATTTAAAAGTGATGAATGTCATGATGTTCTTCTTCTACCTTAAACCTTTTTCCTGCCTGATCAGCTGCAACAACTCATATTACACAACACAAGTTTATATTTTTCTGACTTCATTATCTGGCCGAGATATTTTCAAGATTCCTCTTCTTTCGTGTTCAGAATTTGGAAAACCTGATTGTGGTTGGGTCGCAGGTCCATCTGTTCAGTCGGAAGCCAAACTGGGTTTCAGACTGAATGGATTTTGAAAGTGGCAGTAAGAAAATTTAAAGTATTCTGGCAAATACCTTGCCCGGAGTTGACAGTAAAGATATGCCCCGATAGGAATTACAATCTGAACGGCTTCCTTTATTCTTGTACTCTGAAACATTCTGGTACTTGCTCCTCATACCAAATGCGTAAAAAAGGTTTCCACAGGATGTTGTGCAGATTATGACCTCCATATTCATGTAATTCACTACAGATATTATCAGTACCTACCGCCCTTTATTCTGCAGTTGCTTGACAGCAGTAGGTACATAATGCACCCATTCATTGTACAATTTTAATGAAAGTAGGTACCTACTTAAAATACGTTTCTAGTTGTTGTATCTTTACTTCGACACTCAGTTATTTTATTAACCCTCTTCAAACAATAATTTCATCACGTGGCACTTGTTTTATCGTTTTCATTATTGAGAAGTGCATTTTCCATGAGTTAGATAACGTAACAGGCAGCTCAGATCAAGAAAAAGAAACGAAAAGCCTAGTGAGTTTTAAACCTACAAACTAATTGCGACACGTAGGTACTGAATAATTTTGTGCAATTTCGTTTGTATATGTGTGCGTGAGCGTGTGCTTAACCCGCATGGTTTAAAACCGGCTTCACTAGATTGTTCCTAGTGATCCGCCTATCTTTGTCTAAGATAGGCAGAATGTAATTTGAATATCTACGGAAACATTTTATTTTGAACCTGACTGTGACTTCTTCAGGACGAAGCCAATACCTAAAGCGATCGGAAAGTGTAGTGGGAGAGTAGCCTGGAGAAACATGGTGTTTTTTCAAAAATTATATATGTATATGCAATCGTGCACATAAATTACGTTCACTCATTCGTTCATTCATTACCTTTTTTGCAATTAGTATTCTATGGAGCAGTGTGTATAAATCGTTCCCCTCAGCTCTCCTGCCGATATACCTACCTACACCTAATCATTACTCTATTTCATAACGCTCACTCGATAGAAGACGGAACAGAAAATCACAGAAATTGACTTGGGCCTACCTCACCCTACGGGTTGACTTAGTCATCACCATTATCATCATATCAGTTGAAAGACGTCCACTGCTGGACATAAGCCTCCCACAAAGAGTGCCACAAGGACCGGTCCGGCGCCACCCACATCCAGCGGTCTGCCGCGACCTTTTGTGGGGGGGTCTGCCTACGTATGGTACGTGGTCGCCACTCGCGAACCTTTCCACCTCAACGGCCATCTGTTCTACGTGCAATGTGCCCAGCCCACTGCCATTGTCACTTAAGTTTAGCGATTTGGAGGGCTAATCGGTTTGGTGGTTAAGCTTGGCTCTGCTGCCAATAGCCTCATTTCTGATGCAACTGTTGACTTCGTGACTTATACTTAGGTTTTAACGGAATGCGTATGCGTGCGCGTAATGCGGTGTGGCATGTCTTATAAGGATTCATAGTTTACAAGTGGTGCATGTGCTGCACACGCATGCGGTATGTCTCAGCTTTAAGGTGACTTTTAGAAATAGAAAATATAACTGAACTTAATAATTTATTAGATCACAAGAGACAATGGAACAGTACTATGGTAAGGAAGAAGGTGACGCAGAAGGCAACGGGGAAGCATGCCTCCAGTGCGGAAGAGACGCGCGCGCCGATCGGGCGCCGCTGCCGGGTGCGAGCCTCGTCCATCTCACTCTAACAGCAGCCACCTGTGAGAGAAGATGAAGAGATTAGAGAAACGAAATCAAGTTTTTTTTTTATACCGTTTGGTGTCGAGACTCTTGGCCCGTGGGGTCCCAGTGTCCGTCGACTAGTAAATCAAAAAATACCTTTGGAAGAGCAGTCGTTGCAGCCTTTGTCTTTGCAGCCGCAGTTTTCTTTGCAAGCTCCGTCCGGGCAGGATTCTAAAAAAATATAGAATTTAGGTCATTCGGCACAATTGTCAGTCAGAATATGTAACCCACGTAGGTACACAAACCTGACCAAATACAAACTTCTATGCAGGGGATCATTATGTTTCTACATCTGCCTGTATCTGTCGTAAAGAATATGTTTCTTTGTTACTAACGTACAAGCTAAGGTATCTAATTTGATTCCAGCTGGATAAAAATTGTGATTAAATTTCATTTGTTCAAATAATCAACGAAACAAAATAAATGTTACTTTATTTGTTTTATGAATGGTTCGAGTCGTATTGAAACGGAGTGTACAGTCAGCAGCAGAAGTAGCTAACCGGGCCGGGTGTTCAAAATAACCTACACACGCTCTTAATTTCTTAAGAATAAAGTCGTGCGCAGGTCATTTTGAACACCCGGCCCGCTTAGCTACTTCTGCTGCTTACTGTAGGTACACTGTAATCATAATCAGTATCACCGTAAATATATTAGCTAAAGTCGTATCTCAACGAGCGACGCTTAAGACCTTCAGCATTCTTCCAAGGGCGGCACGCGGATGTAGGTACCGACTACCCCGACTTGCACTTAAGTTTAATGAAAAAATGACACCACGCCGAGTTTTTTACGCCGGTTCTTCACGAGGCAGAGGTTTTCTTTCCGAACCGGTGGTAGTTTACCGATATTCATAGGTGCATGTAATATGCCTAAATTGAAGAATAAATCACTTTGACTTTGACTTTATCGACATGTATCTCACTGTCTGTGTGAGTGCGTCGCATCGGACGTTTACGGATTTGTTTTACTGCTTTTACCCGTGGATAATAGTGGATATAATCTACTGTGATATAATGCAGTGACGTCGTTAAGAATACGTACCTTTGCAGGGTTCGCAGGGAGAAGGCATGATGAGCTGTTGGTCTTTGACTTTATCAGACTGTGGCAACTCCGCCGTGCAATGTCGTTATATACGTCTGCAATGCAAAAACACTTCCAGAGCAAGGTTGGACTATTGTACCGTGTTTTGATTAGGAAGTGACTATTTGTCTATTTTATACAAAGGCCGGGTCAGAATTAGTTTTCCGCAACCGACTAGACATTATGAGAAGATGTATGGATATAATAAAGACTTATGGAATGTTTTTTTTTTGTTATTTTTAAGTTGTATCTATGGGTGACCGTCGGGTGAAAATACGGTGAATACTAAATTACCCAGATATTAAACCTGGCTAGATCGATTTTTCGCCCCCCCAAAAAATCCCTATAGTTTCGATTACGCGTATATTTAATATAACTTGAGTTATGGATGATGTATATGTATATTGTTTTATATATATTGCTAGAATATTGCTCGTATAATAGTATAGAATACAATAGGTTTTGCTTCTATGAATCTTTAGATGAGGTAAAATACCGTATAATTTTAACCAAACTACTTATGTTTATTTTTTATATGTACTAAATATCATTTGATATTGGACAGTGGCTTTTCAGTGAAGGAAAACATCGTAAGGAAACCGGTCTAATCCCAATAAGGTCTATAGTTTTCCCTCTCGGTTGGAAGGTCAGATGGCAGTCGCTTTCGTAAAACTAGTGCCCATGCCAAATCTTGGCATTAGGTGCCAAAGCGGACCCCGGGCTCGTTTAGGGTTAACGCTAGGAGGATGATGACAGGTAAAGAATAAAGGGGCAGCTACTGAAAAGCTTGACCTTAACTAATGAACCATTTACAAAATAATACAACTATCGCGGGTACTGAAGGGTTAAATCCGCTGTGGGTTGAAGAGACTGAGGGTTGAAAATGATTTAAATTCCTTTAAGAAATATAGGTAGATCTTCCAGTAGCCATACATTAGCCAATAGGAGGCTAGTGCCACTGGCTGACTAGCCTAGAGCCTAGCCGGGAAAAATCACAAAGTCGGAAGACATCTTGATTTTTCCCGGAAGTCGCTCTGTTTTCCCGCGCCACGCGCGAGCGGCTGCGAACACTATTGTGTCACTTCCGGTCTTTACACTAACAACCTTCGTCTTATAGATAATCGGCCATATTTAAGAGTTTTACATTATTTTACTATATCATTCAGACAAGGCAAAGCGAAGGAATAGTTTGTAACCATGTGCCAGACTGTCAAAGGTAAGATTAGGTATCGTAATAATTATTTTTAACATTTTAAAACTTTATTTTTACCCCAATGTTAATTGCAGAATGCAGACAGCATACGGGTTAATAGTAAGACTTCGTGAAATACCTTTAGTTTAGTTATTACCGTTGTATACAAATAAATTATATAAACTCTAGTTATCTAGAACTTTTATGAACATCACAATATATGGAGCGCCTATGATTTTTGTAATAGCAAACACTCTCATTCTTTCCTGTAGTCAGCTTTTGGCTGACTACCGTTTCTGAATCTTAATTATAGAGACTGTACCTAATTGTACGATAGAGGCAGCCATACAACCAATGCATTAAGTAGCAAAAATAAATACGTTTCAGATTTTCAAAGTCAAAGTATTTAGGAGTTCCAGGAGAGTAATTACAAACAGCGTAATTTTATATGAGGAGACTTCTAATTTATTGCCTCTCGGTACAACAAACTAAAATCCTATAATATAATCTCGCATACAATAGGTTTTGCTTTTATCTCGCATACAACGACGTAGGTAGATGTGTTGCTCCAAAGATTGTGTCAGGAGCTAAATTTACTATGCATCTATTAGATTACCTATTACGAGTTGCACTTTGCAGTTAAACCACAGCGGTGGTCAACAACAACATTTCCTGCCCGGTGATATGCAGTCTAAAGCCTATGGGCAAGCGCCCATAGGCTTTAGACTGCATATCGCGCGCTAACTCAAAAAATTATTTGCCGATGCCGACATAAAAAAAAAAAAAACAAAATCAAAAATCAAACGTTTATTCTGCAAATAAAATCTGAAAAAAGGGCAATTATACATGTTAAGCAAATTTTACAATATAAAAAAATCTTAAACACAATAAGCATGTGTCATTTGGAAGTTGCAGTTTACCACAACTAAATGTCACTAAATTAAAAAAAAAGAATTATCAAAATCGAACTACCTACTCTGTAAAAAGTTATGCGTTATAATCGGTGAGTGAAAAATCAATCATCCCCTATTTTCCTACCCTTAAGGTTGGTTTTTTTTTGCTAATTTATATGGGACCAACTTTGGGGTATGCCCTTTCCAATAAAAAAAAAATATTATCAAAATCGAACTACTCTGTAAAAAGTTATGCGTGGTCATACATATATATATATATATATATATATTATATATTATATACGCGTCGAATTGAGAACCTCCTCCGTTTTTTTCGTCGGTTGAAAAAAATGAAAAAATATTATCCATTACATTAGATATTAGATACCTACTATCAGAATTAAAAAGAAGTTTATTTAATATCCCAGAGATATATAAGGTCTCTGAGGGTCTAGATACAATTAATAATAATTATTCTAATGCTATTAGAGATGTATGTTAAATTGCGGTAATAAAATCAGTGGAATGCTTGAAGAAAAGTATATTAGTTTTTGCACACAATGAAGGATAAAATTGGAATGACATAAATAGAATATAAAAAACAAATATCAAAAAGATTACAGGGTGTCAGTATTAAAAAGCTAACAAGAAGGTTTAACACCCCCCCGTAATATGATCACCCTGTATATATGGTTATTATATTCGTATATACAAGTAAAAGAAACATATCAAACACACACTGTACACATAAAGTAAAATGAGCACTATAAATATAAACACCCTGTATATACACATACTTATCATAAACTATGTACACCTTATCTAACCTAAACCTAAAGAATTTGTACACTTGTAGTGTTTAATTTTAGCCAAAGGTTTGGTCAGAATATCGGCGATCATATCGTGAGTTGGAATGAACTGGATATGAAGGTCGTGGTGTGCTACTGCTTCTCGAATGAAATGGTGCTTGATATCGATGTGCTTGGTGCGGGCGTGATACGTGCTATTATGTGCAAGTTTGATGGAACTTTGATTATCAGAATGTATGATCATGGGATGACTAATGGCGAAGACTTCATGAATGAGGGTTTTAAGGTAAATAGCTTCCTTGCAGGATTCTGCTAGCGCCATATATTCCGCCTCTGTTGTGGATAGCGCGACAGTGCGTTGTTTGCGCGCTTCCCAGGAGATTGGCCCTCCGCTCATCATAAAAACATATCCTGTGAAGGATCTTCGATCGATGATGCTATTGCCGAAATCCGCGTCCACATATCCCGTGACATTCTTTTTGGCCATTCAGAAATTGTAGTTTCATGTCCTTGGTAGCTTTGAGGTACCTGAGAGCTCGCTTTGCAGCCTTCCAGTGTACCCCCCCGTAATGTGTATTGAACTGGGAGAGATATGACACTGTATGTGCTATATCGGGCCTGGTTCCAATGGCAATATACATTAGAGATCCAATGAGCTCTCTATAAGGAACATCAATTTCTTCTTCTTCCTTAGATAGGTTTAACTTAAGGCCTGGTTCCATTGGTGTGGTGACAGTAATGGCATCGGTCATATTATATTTTACCATAAGTTTCTCAATATAATTCGTTTGATCAAGAGTTACGCGTCCTTGACTCTGGGTAACTCTCATGCCAAGACAATCTTTAACAGGTCCAAGATCCTTGACTGTAAACATCTTTTGCAGTTCGGTTTTAAACTTTGTCTTCAATTTATCGCTATTGGACAGAACGAAAAAATCGTCGACAAAGACTGCTACTACAAGTAACTCGTTACTGTTCCTAGTGTAGTATATGCAGTGCTCTGTTGAGGCTTGGGTAAGCGATAAGGCAGACATAGCGTCGCATACCTTTTTATTCCACTGTCGTGGAGCTTGCTTTAAGCCATAGAGCGACTTTTTGAGTAAGCAAACTTTTTGCTTTGGATCCGTCGAAAAACCTTCAGGTTGTTCCATAAATATTTCCTCCTCCAAGTCTCCATTTAAGAAGGCAGTCTCGACATCTAGGTGGTCAATTTGACAATTTAATTCCGCTGAAAATGCCATCAGAAGTCGTACTGACGATAGCCTTGCTACCGGTGAAAAAGTTTCCCCGTAGTCTACTCCTGCAACTTGAGTAAACCCTTTGGCTACTAGTCTGGCTTTGTATTTGACGACTTGTCCACTTGTGTCTTTTTTGAGTTTGAAGACCCATTTGCATTTGGTCATCTTTCGATCCTTGGGTCTATCAACAAGAATCCACGTTCCATGTTTTTGTAGCGAATCATATTCAGCCTGCATGGCCTTTAGCCATTCATCCTTTTGAGGATGATCTGAAACTTCCTTAAAAGTTTCAGGCTCCAGATCAGAAGTCATATTGACTGCACATACCTGTATGTACCTCTCAGGAGGGCGTCTGTCCCTGGTAGGGTATCTCCGTTCAGGTACTTCTTCGGAAATACTTTCAAGTTCAGGATTCTCTAGGCTCTCTTGTTCTGAGATGTTAGGTTGCGGTTGTTCTGGAGTTGAAGGTTCAGGCTGGATATCAAGCTGTGTTGGGATTTGGTCTTGTGATGATGGAACTGGTTCTTCAAAGATTTGGATTTGGACTTGCGATGGTTCTGCTGGGACTTCGATCTCGATGTGAGGGGAGTTTGGATCGGACTGTACCTGCTTATCTTCTATGAAGACAACGTCCCTTGCGATTGTTATAGCTCGAGGATTTGAAGGATCGACTAAGCGATATCCTTTGCTATCTGTCGCATATCCAACGAAGATACATTTTCTGGTCTTGGGGTCGAGCTTCTTTCGTTTTTCCTTAGGTACTAGGACATGCGCTTCACAACCAAAGATCCTAAGGTGTGAGAGGTTAACCTTCTGTCCGGTCCAAACCTCTTCCGGAATTCGGTTGTTGAGAGCTTGCGTGGGGACGTGATTTTTTATATAAATTGCGGTATTTACCGCTTCCGCCCAATATGCTCTCGGTAGCTGCGAGTCCTGAAGCATTGATCTCGCTTTTTCAATAATTGTGCGATTTGCACGTTCAGAGACGCCATTTTGTTGTGGTGTGTACGGAATTGTCGTCTGGTGAACTATTCCGTTCTCCTTTAAAAAGGTAGAAAGACTACGGTTAACGTACTCACCGCCGTTGTCCGTTCTCAAAGTCTTAATTCTTTTGCCCGTTTGGTTTTCCACAAGGTGCTTGAATTCGACAAATTTGCCAAAGACTTCATCTTTTGACTTTAAAATATACCCAAAAGTTTTACGACTGCAGTCATCTGTAAAAGTCAATAGGTATAAACCTCCACCAAAAGAGTGCGTACTCATTGGACCACATAAATCCGAATGAATTAATTGCAGTACGCAACTCGACCTACTTGTAGATTTCGGAAAAGGTTTTCTCGAAAGTTTGCCTTGTAGGCAAGGAATGCACTTTTCATCTAAACTTTTTGCATAATCTATGCCAACATTTCGATTTTTCAAAATATTGAGAGATTTGGCGTTCAAGTGTCCCAAGCGTCTATGCCATAGCATAGCAGACTCTTTGCTTGACAGACACATGGCATGTGGCGTACTTTGAGTAACGTCTAGTCTAAACATGCCTTTATGTGCAGACCCTGTAGCAATGACAGGACTTGTCACTTGACATCCTCCGTTAGGAAAGATGCTCGCGCCTTTCGATGTAAACAAAACATCGTAACCACTATTGGTTAATTTGGGCACCGATAATAAATTTGTCGCCAGCCCTGGGACATACAGCACATCACTAATTTTATTTACACTATCGGATATATACATATTTACAGTACCTTTGCCGAGACTAAGTATTTGCTCCTTGTTCGCAACTGTAATAGGCATCTTATGTGGCGTCATGCTGGAGAACCAATCTTGCCTGTTACTCATGTGAGAAGTAGCTGCTGAGTCAATTAGCCAATCCTGTTGATGACCTGTGCCTGTGGAAGAAATGTGAGGGAAACAAGATGAAAGTGTGAATTCGGATGTATTAAATGACTTTATGACCGCCGAATCATTCTTCTTGTTGTTAATTTTTCTACATTCTGACACTTTATGCCCTAACTTTTTACAATATTTACAGAAAAGCTTAGATTTTGGGGCTTTGACGTGTAGGACAGCAGGTCCGGGGTGTGATGCGGCTGCACGGTGTTGGGTACTTGATGTAGACCGAGAATCTTCTTTTAGAAGAGCTGTGACCACATTTTCCGATGTGATTTTGATGTTCGCATGTTCCAAAGTCATGACTAAAGGCTTGAAGTGTTCGGGCAGTCCGGCGAGCATTATGATCGCCAGGAACTCATCGTCCACTGAAGCGCCGATTCCTTGTAGTTCCTGTTGTGTTGCTAGAGCCTTGTTGACGTACTCCTGCATATTACCGCCGTATTGGTTCGACAATAATGCCTTCATGAGGCTGAGCCTTCTTATTAGGCCGCTGTCAGCATATGCCTTCTTTAGGCAGTTTAAAGTTTCAAATGCACTTTTTGCTGACCTTATTACAGGGTATATTGACTCGTCACAAGTTAGACATATTTTCGCTCTCGCACGTGCATCCTTCTTCTTTACGACGGGATCTTGGGAACTGATTTCTTCGGAACAGACCTCCCATAGGTCAAGGTCTGTAAGCAGGCATTCGATGCTGAAGAGCCAGTTACTGAAGTTTTTCCCTGTCAGCTTGGTGATGGGATGACTGGAACTCTGTAGTTGTGCCTCTGATCGAACTTTTGCTGAAGGTTGTTCTGTGGCTGAAGACAAGGGCGATTCCATGGTGGCAAAAATCGAGTAAATTATATTATTTACACTATTTAACTTCAAGGCGTAAAAAGGGCTCCCATAACCTGTTAAATTGCGGTAATAAAATCAGTGGAATGCTTGAAGAAAAGTATATTAGTTTTTGCACACAATGAAGGATAAAATTGGAATGACATAAATAGAATATAAAAAACAAATATCAAAAAGATTACAGGGTGTCAGTATTAAAAAGCTAACAAGAAGGTTTAACAATGTATATGATCAATAACAATAAAACCAGTCAAGACCAGGATGATGTCTGTCGTTATTACAAAATAATAATAATATTGATTTGAGAATTCGTCGTTATAGGTATAGACAAACGTAGGTCCCTCACTATCAACTTATGTACTAGCCTAAGTTTTAAAACGTCATGAATAAACTTATTTTCTTTCTTTCTTTCTTTCAACGCATCCTCGGGAGGCCTGGCGACCTTACTCACCACCAAGAATACAATATTACATATAATATAACCTATACTTAAATACTTGCTAACAAAAAAACAATTTTACAGGATCCGTAGAGCAACAGTATGCAGTCACTAAGCCACAGTCACCCAACTCAAAGACGGAAAACCTCGAACCAGGTACAGCCAGTGAACCGCAGGAGAGCTGTCCAGAAAACTGTCCCTGCCGAGAGGTTAACCTCAAGACCTCCTATGCCATGTACCTACCCCTCCTATTCAATGTAGTGGGCATACTCTTCGCAATGTTCGCTACGTATATGATGGTAACCACTGATTCCAACTTATACCTGATATTCTGGATATGCTACTCTGTTCTAAGGCGAATGATGGGGAAAAATAAAACATTGAAGATGAAAAAGGACTGATTAAAACTACACAAGTACAGAATTATATAAAGCGGAAATTAAAGCAGAAACCAAGAGTGTTAATGTTCTCAAAGCGACTCAATAAGTACAAAAATAAGTCTTTTAAAACAGAACTATTTTAATAACTTGTATAAACAACTTACTTAGTTGTGAAGGGAATAAAGCTTACACCATTACCCGGAATTTGCTTTCGTGCATCCGGGTAAACATTGATATTTTCGCCCTGTAACATAATTGTTAAGTAATTTATTGACATATTTATGCGATTAAAATTAAGAATAAATTATTGACCTATGAAAGCTTTCTTTTAATAAACTCACCTTCAGAAGTCGTCGGTATAAAAGATGTTCCTGAAATTCCGGATGATTCCAGGATTTTCAGGATTAGCGCAAATCTGCTGCAGAAATAGCTACGCAAAATGACTTTGGCGAGCATTCCTCCAAGTAGCTACTTCTGCTACGAGCAATCAAAAACATATGGTCACAGAAGATTTGACTAAGCTGGGCCCATAGGAACTGATGCGCGAGAGAGGCTAACAATGCTGTTGGTGGATTTTTCCTCGCTCACCGCCTCGCCACCTCGCACAGGTCGAGTTTCCACCACAGGATACTCAACCTAATTATCAAGTGAATAAGCTCTATTGAATAGTTTTAAGGAACTGTTTTGAACGGCAATACGAACAATAGTCCAGTCAATTGAATTAGAATGATGAGAAAAATCGAGATCATTTTTTGTGAACCTCCATTTAAGTTTTTTATCATATTTTTTGTCTAATTTGTCAAGTCAAGTTGTGTTCGGGTCGTTGATTCGGCAAAAACGTGATATTGTCCAAGGCCGAGCTTGTTTTATATTAGTCCGCGCGGCTTCGACTGAATTTTCCAAAGAATGCGGGTGGAGCTGGATAAAGTATCTAAATCATTTATTAAAAAGATTTAAAAAAAATTAATAACTACAATTTGGACATTTCTGGAAAAGTGTATACTAATTAAGTATGATAATTAAGGCATAGGTAAGAAATTTAAATTTTCCATTCTGCCTTTTTTACCAATTTTTTTGCAGTTTTGTTTGAACTTTACTAATTTTTAGGGTTCCGTAGTCGACTAGGAACCCTTATAGTTTCGCTTTGTCTGTCTGTCCGTCCGCGGATAATCTCAGTAACCGTTAGCACTAGAAAGCTGAAATTTGGTACTAATATGTATATCAATCACGCCGACAAAGTGGTAAAATAAAAAGTGATTTTTTTATTATTATTAGGGTACCTCCCCTATACGTAACATGGGGAGTGTTTTTTTTTCATTTCAACCCTAACGTGTGATATATTGTTGGATAGGTATTTATAAATGAATAGGGGTTTGCTAAAATCATTTTTTGATAATGTTAGTATTTTCGGAGATAATCGCTCCAGAAGTAAAAAAAATGTGTCCCCCTCCTCTAACTTTTGAACCATAAGTTTTAAAAATATGAAAAAAATCTCAAAAGTAGAACTTTATAAAATCTTTCTAAGAAAATTATTTTGAACTTAATAGGTTGAATAGTTTTTGAAAAAAATTACAAAATAATTTCTGGACTAAGTTTGTAATTTAACCGTATAAGCAGGTGTTTATTGTACCTGTAATTTCTACAAAATCACAATGAATGTAACAAATAGCCCATTTTTTTAACGCTTAAGTGGGGACACTTACTGTGACGGGCGAAAAACTACGGAACCATACACTGAGCGTGGCCCGACACGCTCTTGGCCGGTTATTATAATTAAGATTCTATATAAATAACTTACCTAATTCTAAAGAATCAATCAGAATTGAAATCATTATATTTTTAGTACATTAGAAAGTGCAGAAAAATTGGGAACAAAGGAAGAAACTATGTAAGTTATGCCTTAAGTACAAACTTTTCTAGAAATGCTCGCTTACTTACGGAACTCAAAAACCAACATCGATTTGGAAAACATTGTGTCTTAAACCTAAATCATCTAGTCAGAAACTACGCAGTTACTTGATTGACGTCAGTGATCACCAACTTCTGGTAGATTGTATAGATAATTCAACACTTCGAAAATAATATCACTTTTAAAACGTACAAGCTCATTAATCATCACTACCCCATAAAGCCAGGGGGGCTGGACTTATGTTGGTTTCCATCGGCGAGGCACGGAATCCGATATTGAATACAATCGCCATAATAACAATACTATAGAATTTGCACTCCTATTTGCATTATTTGCCAGCTGTCATCCCGGTACTATAAACGGCAAAGATGACATATGATGACATAAATTGTACTGGGATGACAGCTATCCAAAAATGCAAATAGGAATGCAAATTCTATAAACAAAGGCGGCCACAGTGCTGCCAACTTAGGGTGGCTAGAAGACGCTAGAGTAATGATAGCACACGGGCGCTAGGGGCTATTTTTTAATTTTTTTTATTTCAATTTCAAGACAACTACGTGGTCCACTGGTGTTAGTTATAGAGACGCCTCTGGCTAGCACGATAGATTTTATGGTCACGTTTTACGGCCGAAATGTATCAAAACATGACCATAGAACCTACCATGCTAGCTGCCCTGGTGACATAAATGCATTCTGGAAATCCTCATTGTCGATTCCATGGGTGTACAATAAGTGTTAGCAATATGTCATTAGAGCGCTTTTCAAAAAAATTGTACTTGAACTTTTTTTTTCAGAATTCGATTTTTTTGGGTTTTTTTTTACTCAGAATCGTTGACAATATCGATCCTCATACAAGAAAAAAAGTGTCCAAAATATTCCATTACAGATCATCACATTTTTGTATGCAATCTTTTTTTATTTATATGGTCGTGACGCACTGGAAGAAAAAAACTTACATAGTAAAATCTGGGGCACTTTTTTTCTTGTATGAGGATCGATAGTATCAACGATTCTGAGTAAGAAAAACCCAAAAAAATCGAAATCTGAAAAAAAAGTACATGTACAGTTTTTTTGAAAAACGCTCATTAGACAATGATTAGACGTTATTAGACTTCCAATAGGCGTCATCAATAACCGCACTTGGTGACTAATGACTACCCACCACTTTATAATCAGCTGACGTTTCATTTTCTTCAAAATAATGATTTAGCCATTATTTAATTTAAAAAAAAATATTCACAACAATCCTTACATGCTACAATTAGTACCTAATTCGACAGTATATATTCTCAAACAAGTTGACTTGATAATATGTATGACTATAAGTAGGTACATAGCAGCAGTTAATTATACTATTTCACACCTGCTAAATATTCAGAAAAGAGTAATTGTTGCCCTCATGTGAGGGATTAAAGTTTTACTTTTGTTCCCTGATCCTACTACTTATTCAGAACAGCGTCATTGTTGTCCTCAACTGAGAAATTCCAATTTTCCTCATAAAAGGTGTGAAAGAAAAGCAGTGTGTGTCACTCGGTAGCAAAATTATAATATACCGCGCTCGCCGTAAATATATAATTTTGCTCCCTTGAGACCCAATCTACATTTTTTCCTACGTGTATACAACTTTCTGAACAATCTGACAAATTATCGCATGGGAAAAAAAAACTGACGAACATTTTGCCTGTCCCGGGGACTACTAGATACTACTAAAGCTAGTTTCAAAACTGTATTTTAAACTTATCTTAATAATATCAATAGCGAAGTGAAAATATAGCTCGAAAACTGTATGTTTGCGAGTTTTCAATTCTATCGAAATATACCTAGTTATTTATTTTGTTATCAATTCATCATAATAATAGCAGATGTAACATCTCAAAGAATTAAGCTAAGAAGAAGCTAGATGGCTAATTCAATGGATACAAAAGGTAGTAAGTTAGAGTTTATTTTCTTAAACATACTACCTACCTACGTTACAAAATAATTACGTTGATAAGACAAAATATTGGACTTTAACAATACTTAGATACTTTTACTGCGCACTAGTGTAGGTTATGAAGAATGGTTGCCAGCAGTGGATTGATGTACCACTGGCTAAGGATCATTCACCTCGCTTGGCGTCACTGATTGCCGCAAAAACCTATCAACGCCCATCTAAATTACTACCACGAGTATACGCCGTCACCGCAACCATCTTACTTAGTAGTTAAGAGTCTAAACGGGTAAACGTTAGACTCGTAAAATGTAACTTGTAGCTTCTTTAACCACGACTATTTTTCTGTCCCTTTTAACGTACACCTAGTTGTTGTTTTGTTTATTATTTTGTATTTACTTGTAGGCGTTAATAATGTATTTTTCACCTCATTAGGTCGGAAAGCCCTTTTAGGGTTCCGTAGCCAAAATGGCAAAAACGGAACCCTTATAATTTCGTCATGTCCGTCTGTCCGTCTGTCCGTCTGTCCGTCTGTCCGTCTGTCTGTCTGTCCGTATGTCACAGGGATTTTACTCGAAAACTATACGGTGTATTTGAATAAAATTTTGAGGATAGGTGTATTTTGTTAGCCGCTACATAGTTTTGTAATTAAAACGACAAAAAAAAATTTTTAGGGCACTCCATACATAAAACTAAAAGTCAAAAATTTTTTTTTCATAGTGACCCCCGTGTGGTACATCAATCGATAGGCCTTTCAAAATAAATATAAGGTTTCTTAGCATTTTTAGGGTTCCGTAGCCAAAATGGCAAAAACGGAACCCTTATAGTTTCGTCATGTCCGTCTGTCCGTCTGTCCGTCTGTCCGTCTGTCCGTCTGTCCATCTGTCCGTATGTCACAGGCATTTTACTCGAAAACTATAAGGTGTATTTGAATAAAATTTTGAGGATAGGTGTATTTTGATAGCCGCTACATAGTTTTGTAATTAAAACGACAAAAAAAAATTTTTTTAGGGGTGCACTCCATACATAAAACTAAAAGTCAAAAATGTTTTTTTCATTGTGACCCCCCGTGTGGCACATCAATCGATAGGCCTTTCAAAATAAATATAAGGTTTCTTAGCATTTTTTTTTATTAAGTGAATAGGGTCGGAGATAATCGCCCCGAAAGTCACTAAAATTCTGTCCCCCCCCTCTAATTTTTGAACGGTGTATTTTAAAAATATGGAAAAATTAATGGACATAGGGCTTATTAATTTCATCCACCGAAAATTGTTTTGAACAAGATCGGTTCAGAGGTTTTCGAGATATTGCTGAAAAACTGCCTTCCTCAAAGAAAAGGTCGTAAGTGCCGTAAAATTTCTGTGACGATACGACCTTTTCAATAGGCACGGAACCCTTCGTTTTGCGTGGTCCGACACGCACTTGGCCGGTTTTTTTTTGATTAAGTGAATAGGGTCGGAGATAATCGCCCCGAAAGTCACTAAAATTCTGTCCCCCCCCTCTAATTTTTGAACGGTGTATTTTAAAAATATGGAAAAATTAATGGACACAGGACTTATTAAGTTCATTCACCGAAAATTATTTTGAACAAGATCGGATGAAAGGTTTCCGAGATATTGCTGAAAAACTGCCTTCCTTAAAGAAAAGGACGTAAGTGCCGTAAAATTTCTGTGACGATACGACCTTTTTAATAGGCACGGAACCCTTCGTTTTGCGTGGTCCGACACGCACTTGGCCGGTTTTTTTTATTCTTTAAAAATCAGATAGCAAAACTTATCCACAAGAGTGCAAAGAATATTTGAAATCCGAACGTGTCATTAGTTAAGTACATTTTAGGGTTCCGTACCCAACGGTTCGTCCGTCCGTATGTCTGTCACCAGGTTGTATCTCAACAACCGTGATAGCTAGAGTTGAAATTTTCACAGATTATGTATTTCTGTTGCCGCTATAACAACAAATACTAAAAAACCGGCCAAGTGCGAGTCAGACTGGGCTCACATGATTTTTTTGCCGTTTTTATACAGAATTGTATGTAGATAATGGTACGGAACCCTTCGTGCGCGTGCGCATAATAACATGTAATACACCTACCTTAGCGCTAATCAACTGTCACGTACGCGAGAATGGCCCTAACATTCGCCTATTCAAATCATTATGAGATCTGGCTTAGGAAGGCAATTCTAATTGATCTGTTACGTGTATTATGAACTTTCTCTATTGAAGGGGTGACCCAAAGTTAGTAGAAGGACTACCTACTTAATTACAGTCACTCCATATTTCTGCAAAAGTGTTAGAACATCATAATCAGATTAAATATTGTAGCCAAAGCGGTATCTCAACTAGCGTCGCTTAAGACCTTTCTAAGCAGGTTTTAAAAGGAGTGCAGGTGTAAAAGTTTCTACACCAGCCCCGCTATTCAGTAACTTATTTTAACCTCACCTCGCCATTCGCCCACAAATATATCATGACGTCGCGATGCGTAGTAGGTACTATATACTAATGGGTGAACGGTGACAGAATATGGGGGCCAGTGGAATGCGGAGGCCCATACAAGCCGATTCTCACCGCCTTGTACAAAACTTCTTTTTATGCTCGTCGACTTTAATGTTTGAATTAAGACTTCCTACACTAAACTAAAACCACATACTTTTTTCTATAGAGCTCCCAACTCAACTATAATAATTATAACACAACGCTTTAGGCAACTAAAATAAATTCGATCAATCACGTGGCGCCTTTACTGAACTATAATGAATTTGACCAATAGGACGTCGCGTTGATTCCAAGTACAAAAGACATCAACGAGCCGGCGCACCTCTGACTTGCACTTCGTTTCAGCAGGGCTTAGATATTTTTCATTAGATGGGTCGTTCTTCTTTTTTACCGACAATGAACCGAGGTTTTCCTTTTTTTTTGGTTTTTGAACTATCGAAAATTGTGATTTTGAAGTGCGATTTAAAAAAAAATGCATTGGTTTCTTCATTAACACTAATTAAAGTTTCCTTTCCGGCCAATATACATATTTGTTAACGGTTGGTTTTTAAAAAAAATATGTGTCAAAGTGGACTCTTTCAGTGGGGACTACATTTTGGTTTATCACTCTGTCACGGACTTCTACGATAAAAATACGTTTAAAAAAAATGCTAGTTAGCAAAACTAAAATATTAAATAATACTAATTAATAAAATAATATGGACGTTCATTTTCGAACATTATAGAACCGTAAAATCATTACTCAAATGAGATGCCGTAGTAAGACGAAGGACAGGCTATTGTCGGTCGAAAAGAAGAACGACCCAGATACCAAGTCTGTTTAATTATTTCTGTTGACTCGTATAAAAAGTATATTATACAATAAAAATAAAATTTATAAAAATAGTTACACAATTATAGCTCTTAAATTCTCGTACCTTACTTACTCGGCAAGCCTCGTGGCCTAAACACGGTACTCGACTTTAAGAGCCGTTGTTGTGTAACGATTATATAAAATGCTATTGTAGACAACCCTATATAGCAAATATACTCTAAACTATTTCAGAACTTTTTTGTCTAACTCTATATTAAGTAGGCGCACGATTTGAGCTTACCTAACTCGTTTACAGCGCGTGTCTGCGTGTGTGCGTTACAGTATCAGACGTTTGTACGGATTTGTTTTACATATTTCATAATTTTATTTGCGCTACGCCATCGCCAGTTGAAGTTTTTGAAACGCTAAGGCGGTGCTGAGCTGTTAAATAATAAATATATATATTTTGGAGTGGTTAGAGAACCTGACTATGAAGCTTGAGGTCCCGGGTTCGATTCCCGGTCGGGGCAGATATTTGTATGATGAATACGAATGTTTGTTCTCGAGTCTTGGATGTTTAATATCTATTAAGTATATATTTATCTATATAAGTATGTTTATCCGTTGTCTAGTACCCATAGTACAGGCTTTGCCTAGTTTGGGACTAGATCAGTTGGTGTGAATTGTCCCACGATATTTATTTATTTATTTATTTGATATTTCATTAATAATCTGAACGTACATAGAACACATATGTAGGTAATAATTTTAGTAAGTCAATGCGTAGTAATATTGAAGTAGCCAACTGAACCTAGAACAAACGCTTTTGAGGAATTAATACATTAGCAAACATGAAGACGTAGAAATGTTGATTTTACTAGAATTTATGCTACATGTACCCCTTTAACTCATTTTGAAAACTCCTACAAGCCAGTAAATGTGTGGGTATAAATTAGGTAAGTACAATTCACGAGTAGGTAAGTACTGAAATATCAAACATGTTACAAATTTATGGAATTGTAGGTAGCTACAAAATGACAAGTTTCTGCTTAATAAACAAATTGTTGAATTGTTACTCATAGGGATGAAAAATTCTTTAAATGAAATGTAGATAGACAACACCACAAATACCTATGGAAAATTATAAAGAATTTGGTTCGACTACTTTGTTGCTAATTATGTATTGGTCAGGTAGTAATTACCTACAGGCTAAAATTGTACAGGGATGCCTACCTCTCGCTATTTAACTAATATGTATTGATTATTAGACAAACATCGGCTACAAAATGTACAGTCAGCAGCAGAAGTTGTTATGCGTACCAAGCACTCAAAATGACCTGCACGACCCTAAGAGCATGTTATTTTGCGTAGCTAATTCTGATGCTGACTGTACCTACCTAAGTTGTTTTTATAACATGTTTTATAGATTTAACTTAGTTTTCATTTAATTTATTTAATGCTAATTATCATCTTATAGGTACTTTAGAAAATAAATATTTGGTTAATTTTCTTATCTTGATTTGTAATGTTTATTTAACAGGGCCTATTGAACATACTTACCTTTGTTTTCATGATTCTGTAAAAATTATAGGTACATTTAGGTATCTGCTCGCGGCAACATGCGACTTTGTTGTTCATACCGGAGCCCATTTTAAGGTTAGGTTGGTTTCCGAAGTGGGATTGTGGCCTAAACCGGTCTGGGCTGTTTTTGTTTACGAACCGATCATTTTATTGTGCTCGCCTATAAGTTATCTCTGCAGCTAAGAGCTAGCCGACGATATTCTGTTGTTGTATTAATAATTATTGAATTTCTATTAGGTACCTACTAAGTAATATTTTGCTAATTCTCAGGTGGAATACCTTCCTATAGTTCCTATAGTAGTTCATAAATATATGTGGATACGTTCCCAAAGGTTAAAAGTATTTGAACAGACTTATGCCCAATAAATTAAGACGTGTTCAGTTGTTCACATAAATTACCAATATATTTATGTATATTTTGTTGATTTACTTTTACTCAAAAATGGTACGTAATTACCCCGGCACATAAGACGTTAATTCTGACACCTGTAATTTTTGGTCCATTATATAAACGACAAATCGATTTAAGGTTTTAAACATGTATTGAAATTCCAGGTCTTAGGATTAAATTCGAATCTGCGTGGAACCAAACTTTACTAGCATACCACGACTTCGTCCACTCCCCTAGAAACTTTCATCCCTAATGTCATCTCTTCGGGAGATGATTTTCGGGATAAAAGTATTCTTTATTTTAATCCAATTTATAAATACGAAAGTGCCAGCATCTGAAAGATACAGTCGGCTTCTGTAGTACCCACCAGCTGTAATGTTTGTGTATCTTAAGAACTCAGAAGTACAAGCCGTTTACTTTAAGTTTGGAACTGGCCGTCTATGAGTTCCCGTACCGTTGGCCCCGTCACCCCTCCCGCAACGCGCAGCTACCACACGAATAGTTAAACAGTAGGTATGCCTAATAGTCATGCAAAGGAAATTACGAATTCACATTTTTAATCGAACCATTTATTGAATCACTGCTAACAATCAACTGTTCGGGTAATAGACATTTATACTTCCATTGATCATATGGTTAGTATGAAACGACGGGTGTCGTCAATAGACATTTAACATCGAGGTATATTTTGAGATTTGAAAATTTTAGAAATTCATTTCAACAATGATATAGTACACACTTAACACGCTATAAAAAGCAATCAATCTGAAATTGTTATTTTTTATCCTAAACAGTCCGGTGGTATTCATTCTATCACATTAACATTTGATTCCGAAAACTGGCAATCAAACACCCTCTCCTATAACTAAACTTAACATAGTTAAAAATGAACACAGTCAATTAAGGTAAGTTCTAATATCTCACGAACGCGGAAGTTTCAAAAACGACTTAATGACTAAAGAAACAAGGTTGTTAATGGCATCCGTTAGATACGAGAACGGCGTGAAGCTCAAGCAGGTAAGTCGAAGTTGGAGACGTGGACCTGCGGCACGTGGTCGGGATCGGTCGAGGGCTTGCTCTTCGAGTCGCAGATGCCGACCTCCTTCATCTTCCACTCCCACTCCATCACCTGGACGGCGTGAAGGGTCTCGGCTTCAATATGCTGCCGGCGAAGCATACCCTCCTTAATCTTCTCCCACTTATCGTCCACCTCCTGGAGCCAGGCGTTAATCTGGCGGCCGTTACAGCGGCCGCGACGAGTCGTCCTGTTCTCTTCCTGCTCGGGAGGTATCTCGCTGTATATCTCCTTCCCTCGCAGAATCGTGCAGACAGAGTACGGCACGGATTGGTTGCTCACAGCTCTCTCGGCTCGTCCGTGGACCCGCAGAATCTCCTGCTCGACGGCCAACACTAACTTCTCCTTCTCAACCAAATGCTGAGTGTTTAGGCGCGTCCGTTCTTTCTCTTGGGAAGTGAATTCTTCCACCATCAGCGGCGGCAGCGACGTGGGGATCTCGATCTTGCTCTCTGGATTTACGTTTGACTGTAAAGTATAAGTGCGGCGATTCATCAGGTAATTGTTAAAGTCTTTGGGGGGCTTAGGCTTGACGGGGAGTAAGTTCTTCTGGCGGACTTCAATCGTCTTTCGAATGTGAATGTACATCTGGTAAGGATTGGGATGGTTGATAGATTCCGCTCTAATTTTGTCTAAGGGTTCATTTTTGGATATTTGATCTTTTGTGGCCCTTATTTTGCGTTTGCGGGGGTGTATGTCGATGGGCTCGGGGCGTGCGCTTGCGACGAGGTCGTCCTGGGCGGGGGCCACGGCCGCTTCGGGTGTGATCGGTTTGTCCTTATCCTTGTCTTTGTCGGCATCGCTGTTTCTGTGGGCGCGAGCGAGTTTCTGTGCCACGGTGCCGCCTTGTGTTTCGGTCGGGCGAACGCGATGCGGCTCCTAGCGTACCGCCGGCAGCGGAGTTCGGATCGTCCGATTCCCCCACGTAGCAACTCAGTTATTGACCCGAGAGCGCGCTCGCTGTTCTAGATGTCTGGGCTCCGCGACTGCGCGCGCACCCGTTCCGGACACCTTCCACTCTAGATATAACAGCGCAGAGATGCCGGCCCCCTGTGACTCCTGTAAAGGTAAGCAACTTTTTAATGAACTGGAATAATTTGTGCAGTGTGCTAAATACTGCAGAAGTGCCGTGTAAGACAAGTGTTTAATTGTTGTTGTTTTGCCGACAGTTTATTTTATCGATGTGAATGGCGCAGTTACGTCGACGGAACATATTTGGTTAACATTCGTTGATTCTCTTTTTCTATATATTAATAATTAAATAAATGCTTCATCAATAAAATATAAATTAATCTAGCTTCCTCATTATGCAAATATCAGTGCCATGAAGTGTTTGATAAATAAAAAACATTACGAGCATAACGTGAATTAGTGTCAAAATTGTTCGATATCACGTTTGTAAAACTAAAACAACAATATGACATAAAAAATTATAACCTATTCGTTAAGAAAAAAAAATATATTTTTATTATAACATTTTTAACTTACCTAAGATCCTCAGCTAGTCATTTGACTCGTAAACAACTGCGAACATTCGCATTGACAAAAATAACCGGGTAGTTTTACCGAATACAAGCAAACCCGATATCTACCTGCGACGCACTGCGCCGGTCGCTGCAAGCGGAGCGGGTCGGTAATGCATTTTTCATCCATAGAGAATGCTCCCGGAAGTCGATACTCTGAAGGGATTCCTTATCATACACACAATTGACAGTAATTTTTCTCACTTTCAAGTATAAGTGATTTATTTGTCCTGTGATAAGCAGGTAGGTATTTGTTAATTTACATCTAAATAACAATGATTTATCGATTTATACCCACTTTTAGGGCCCCGATTGATTGGATTTGTACATGTTATACTAGTTTGACAACAATACAATTATATGTCAGTCATGTCAGTCAACGACAAAGTTTGTCATGACCATGACAATATTTTTATATGCTCAAACAAAGATGAGAGCATACAGTGCAGTGTAATTTTGTACGGAACCCTCGGTGGGCGAGTCCGGCTCGCACTTGTCCGGTTTTTTTACTAGCTTTTGCCGGCGACTTCGCCCGCGTAAATTCCTTACATATATCCTCAACTTCATCTCCTTAGGGAATCCCCAATTGCCAGAATAAAAAGTATCCTACGTTTTAATCCTATATGTAGTTATAAACTATCTGTATGCCAAACCGAGGGTAGGCGGTCGGACCTTTAAAAAAGACTAGGGGGAAGCACCCCTAGTCAGGTGTTTTTTTTATTATTGCAAATTAACTATTCTTTATCACAAATCACAGAATTAAGAACTCTCGAGCTTTTCTTACTCATAGTACAATAGGGGTGTACATTTTTTTTTTCAAAAGAAAGAAGGCAAAAAATATGCCTAATGACGAAAATCTCATTCAAAAAAATTACGAAGCTACAACCGTTTTAATGTTGCTTGTTAGAGAGAGAAAACGCTCGGAGCCCGTGACGTCACGATCCTCGAGCGTCAAAGTAAATGACAATCGTTTCATATGAAGCGTGACGTAACGATCCTCAAACGTTATAGTAAATGACAATCGTTTCATTTGAAGATGCGTTTTGCGGAAAAGGGACACAACATACTTCTGCCGTGCAATACTTAAACAACAGTAAGTGCTACTTTTGCGATTTTTTGTTTTTTCTTGATCTTGGACCACCGTGTCGAGACGCACATGTGTATATAATCCACTTGCGATTATGACAATGGGAACATATAAAAATCGAAGCCTCCATGTACAGTAAATTAGAAGAATTTAGTAAATTATTGAGGTAAAACTAACTAAACTGCCGTAATAAAGTTGTCGGCTGTGAATTTTTAGACTTCACTGATTAAAACTGCCGTGCAATACTTAAACAACAGTAAGTGCTACTTTTGCGATTTTTTGTTTTTTCTTGATCTTGGACCACCGTGTCGAGACGCACATGTGTATATAATCCACTTGCGATTATGACAATGGGAACATATAAAAATCGAAGCCTCCATGTACAGTAAATTAGAAGAATTTAGTAAATTATTGAGGTAAAACTAACTAAACTGCCGTAATAAAGTTGTCGGCTGTGAATTTTTAGACTTCACTGATTAAAATACAGTAACGGTCTCATGTTAATCCTAATTTAACAAGTAAAGAGAAGTTAATATTTACGCTAAAAACTGTTTAAAATGCAGTACAATATAAATGTTCTAAAATATTTGTACTGTGTTTGAAATGTTATTGATTTTTCAGCATAATTACTAATTAAAATGCAGTAAAAATGCTCACTTACTGTGATTTAAACTGTCATTTGGCTATTACCAAATGTGTTTACTGCAATCGTGACGGCAATTTACTGTACATTAGGTTGAATATTGCTCTTCAGTTTTGTCTCCGACGCTGTGCGAGGCGGACCGGGCGCTTGTAACATTGGACTGCCGAGATAAGCCAGTGTTCAATACCTACTTTGCGTACGATTTTTATATATATTACCATTTTCATTATAACAATTGTTTGTTACATTGCTTTAAATGTATAGTGGACTTAATATTGTCTATGATTCTGACAATATTTTATTGAACTTGCTGAGGTTGTTAGTATGAAGCTATGAATGTACTCGTAGTTATCTATGTATGTTTATGTAAACTGAGAGATTTAAGTAGTTTTCAAGTGTCGTTTCAGTTAGATAGAATAACTACATTGTAGGACAAAAGTTAGATAATATCGATACCATTGATAAAATGCGGTGCCGTCGATCGTCCTACAAGTTGTCAAACACGGTATAAGTATTATAGTTAACACACCTCCGACACACGCTGCTGCTTTCCAAGGATTGAATTTACGTATAGCTTAATTTTGTTGATGATAAATTTTTATATGAATGAACCTGTCCCATGACATAATTTCAGTTTTTAGGGTTCCGTACCAAAAAGGTAAAAACCTCTATGGTGCGATTGTGTCTGTCTGTCTGTCTGTCTGTTTATTTTATTGGTTGGACCCGGTCACTAACTAGTTTGTTATTAATTTGTTTATGTGTATACAAATATACTGCGTTTAAAATTAAATAAAGATTTTTGCTAGGTACATGAGTATTCTATTTCTATTTGCAGAAAAATTAATACAAGATCGAAAAGAATATTGGCCATAAAAGATTAAGTGCCATGGAAAAAAAGTCCGATTTTAATGATACTCGACGGGTTACTACTAATTACAACTACTTAGTAAGAGATATTTATTTTAATTTCTTATGTGTAATACAATTGCACTTTAATCATTGATGTGAATTACATTTTTTTAATATACATATGTGTATTCTTTGTAAACATACCTTATTTGTACCACGACGTGTTGGTATCTCGAAGAACCCAATCAATATATATACTAAGTAAATTACAGTAAATTGTTATGAATACTGTACTTTAGCTTGCAATAAATTCAAGTAGCTACTAGTGTACGAGGGTTGTTTGCAGTAATCCGCTTTTTTACTGCACTTTATTCTGCATTTATTGTGTTTTTAGTTCTTTTCGGGAGTACAGTAAAACTATAAAAAATTGAAAAATAGCAATAGTTTATTCAATAATTGTTAAAATAAAAAAGTGTTCACTTATTCGTATTTCATGTATTCCATGCTATATTTTGACATTCAAGCATTTGTAAATAATCATCGAAAACACCAAAAAAAACATGTTTGAAAGGGTTTTTTGCGTTTTTCTCGAAACTCACTTTTTGCACTTACTGTTGTTTAAGTATTGCACGGCAGAAAATACAGTAACGGTCTCATGTTAATCCTAATTTAACAAGTAAAGAGAAGTTAATATTTACGCTAAAAACTGTTTAAAATGCAGTACAATATAAATGTTCTAAAATATTTGTACTGTGTTTGAAATGTTATTGATTTTTCAGCATAATTACTAATTAAAATGCAGTAAAAATGCTCACTTACTGTGATTTAAACTGTCATTTGGCTATTACCAAATGTGTTTACTGCAATCGTGACGGCAATTTACTGTACATTAGGTTGAATATTGCTCTTCAGTTTTGTCTCCGACGCTGTGCGAGGCGGACCGGGCGCTTGTAACATTGGACTGCCGAGATAAGCCAGTGTTCAATACCTACTTTGCGTACGATTTTTATATATATTACCATTTTCATTATAACAATTGTTTGTTACATTGCTTTAAATGTATAGTGGACTTAATATTGTCTATGATTCTGACAATATTTTATTGAACTTGCTGAGGTTGTTAGTATGAAGCTATGAATGTACTCGTAGTTATCTATGTATGTTTATGTAAACTGAGAGATTTAAGTAGTTTTCAAGTGTCGTTTCAGTTAGATAGAATAACTACATTGTAGGACAAAAGTTAGATAATATCGATACCATTGATAAAATGCGGTGCCGTCGATCGTCCTACAAGTTGTCAAACACGGTATAAGTATTATAGTTAACACACCTCCGACACACGCTGCTGCTTTCCAAGGATTGAATTTACGTATAGCTTAATTTTGTTGATGATAAATTTTTATATGAATGAACCTGTCCCATGACATAATTTCAGTTTTTAGGGTTCCGTACCAAAAAGGTAAAAACCTCTATGGTGCGATTGTGTCTGTCTGTCTGTCTGTCTGTTTATTTTATTGGTTGGACCCGGTCACTAACTAGTTTGTTATTAATTTGTTTATGTGTATACAAATATACTGCGTTTAAAATTAAATAAAGATTTTTGCTAGGTACATGAGTATTCTATTTCTATTTGCAGAAAAATTAATACAAGATCGAAAAGAATATTGGCCATAAAAGATTAAGTGCCATGGAAAAAAAGTCCGATTTTAATGATACTCGACGGGTTACTACTAATTACAACTACTTAGTAAGAGATATTTATTTTAATTTCTTATGTGTAATACAATTGCACTTTAATCATTGATGTGAATTACATTTTTTTAATATACATATGTGTATTCTTTGTAAACATACCTTATTTGTACCACGACGTGTTGGTATCTCGAAGAACCCAATCAATATATATACTAAGTAAATTACAGTAAATTGTTATGAATACTGTACTTTAGCTTGCAATAAATTCAAGTAGCTACTAGTGTACGAGGGTTGTTTGCAGTAATCCGCTTTTTTACTGCACTTTATTCTGCATTTATTGTGTTTTTAGTTCTTTTCGGGAGTACAGTAAAACTATAAAAAATTGAAAAATAGCAATAGTTTATTCAATAATTGTTAAAATAAAAAAGTGTTCACTTATTCGTATTTCATGTATTCCATGCTATATTTTGACATTCAAGCATTTGTAAATAATCATCGAAAACACCAAAAAAAACATGTTTGAAAGGGTTTTTTGCGTTTTTCTCGAAACTCACTTTTTGCACTTACTGTTGTTTAAGTATTGCACGGCAGACTTCCTCTTAAAACTTTGGACACTTATAACTTTGTGATTATTTGACGACCGCTTTAGCCTAGTTGGTAGTGACCCTGCCTACGAAGCAAGAGGTCCTGGGTTCGAATCCCGGTAAGGGCATTTATTTGTGTGATGAGCACGAATATTTGTTCTTGAGTCATGGATGTTTTCTATGTATTTAAGTATGTATTTATATATATATAAGTATGTTTATCGTCGTCTAGTACCCATAGTACAAGCTTTGCTTAGTTTGGGACTAGGTCGATTTGTGTAAGATTGTCCGCAAAATATTTATTTATTTAACCTCTTGCGTTGCTTTTTTTCCATTCGACTACATTATTTATCCTTTTTCGAGAAAATACATAATTATTGATTATTTTATTTAGTGTCTACACCACTATTACATAATTATGCCCGTGCATTATGTGCATATGCTTCATAAAGTGTCCCCAAAGATTTCATTTCGTTTACCTATGTATGTGACATTTTTTCATACACTCTGTCGGGGCCGTCACAAAATGGAAACCAAAAAAAGATATGAATAATTGGGAAACTTTACGAACTGTTAATGTTGTAATGTCCGTATAAGTAAGAATAAATACCAAAGTACCTACTGTACCTAGTCACAAGTTAAGAAAAATTATATTTTTAAAGATAATGGTCAGTTTTGTATATGTAATTGTAATAAGTAATAACCTATCTAACAAGCCAGTATAGCTGTTAGACGTTGATTTGTCGTGAAGTTGAACTTTGCCCGGCTATTTCTATACCGAATGAGACAGTCTGGAGCATTTCAATTTGTGTTGTCTTCCTGGCACAGTAGTCGAATAGCTTTTAGGGTAAGAATCCACAAGAACTAAGCGAGAAAGCGGAGACGTGCGAGGAAAAAATCCACCAATAACATTGCTAGCCTCGCACACGCATCGCTTACTACAATTCTAGTGGATCACGAAGACATTTTTAGGGTTCCGTACCTCAAAAGGAAAAAACGGCACCCTTATAGGATCACTTTTGCTGTCCGTCTGTCTCTGTCTGTCAAGACCCTTTATCTCGGGAACGCATGCAGGTATAGAGTTGAAATTAAAACCATATACTCATGTCTACAGTCCCTAGAAGCCGTGAAAAAAACAAACTTCTAAGTTAACGTAAAAAAAAATACGTCCGTTTATGCCGCAAAAAACGTATATTTCGACACTCTTAAGGGAATCAAAATTTATAGAGGGTAGCGGTAGGTACTTTCCGTTGACCTAGGACTATGAAATTTGGCTAGTCATATCCTATTATACTATAAGTAGGTACCTACAGGGAAAAATCTGAAATCTGAAAATTTGTAATTTCTTACGGAACCCTCGGTGGGCGATTCCGACTTGCACTTGTCCGGTTTTTTATTCAGTTTGAAATAGAAATGGACATAGGTGTTTGCCGGGGGAAAAAAGATAAGTCGGTGATTACTCGCGCAATTAAATTTTATATAAAAGCTATGTCATATATGATAGGTAGGTATGTGTCTTAACGAAAAGTGCATAATAGTTATTTACAGTACTTCTGTTACTTTCCCGCACGAGTGCGGAAATGAGCACTTTCCGTGCATATGTTGAAACTTTAAAGAGCCATATGTACTGTAAAACGTTGTACGATACATGTGCGAATTTCCTATTTTCTGCACTTGTATCGTAAATAACTAATATTAAAATCAATTTTAATGTGACAGAAATGAAGCGAATTGACCCTGATGATAATGGCACAATGACACTTATCTAGTTTGTCAGCTGTTGTACAGTCGGCTTGATTTGCAGATACGTGCGGCGGCGGGAAGGCCGCGTGCGGGGCCAACTGTACCTGCGGGCCCAGCTGCGCCTGCGGTGACGGAAAGGCTTCTGGTACGTACTTACTTCAATTTTACCGTCAATAATTTTGAATTGAGAGCTTTTAAGACTGTACAAAATCATCATCTATACCTACCATTTCGCCGGTTCTACCATACCGGAGGGATTTGGCGTAGGCACTAGTTTTACGAAAGCGACTGCTATCTGAACTTCCAACACAGAGCGGAAAACTAGACCTTTTTGGGATTCCTCACAACGTTTTCCTTCACCGAATAGCTACTGTAACTTATCAAATTATACGTTTTAAGTTTTTTTGAAAAACCTATTGGTAAGTATAAAAATATGGGTGCATACCACTTACTCATAAATATGTCCCATAGCTTAAGGTTTCGGTACATATTTATGAGAGGATTACATCGATACATATTTTTGCACTTGAATGTACTAGTCGGGCTTCGAACCCACGACGTCGCGTGCCTACCGCTCGGCCACCGTAGTGCGAATGTTTTTATTTGCACTTTACCACCAGAATACCTACATCAAAGTTGCATGTATGGTCAAGGACTTTAATTGTTGAGCCATTTAGGTGTCAACTAATGTTGGTTTTCTATGAAGCTATGAAGTGTCCAGTATAAAGTGAGCTCTAAATGGCTCAACAATTAAAGTCCGTGACTGTACCTGTTGATTTTGTAGTTATAGCTATGGAGTGATCCTTGATATAACTAGAAGGATTCTATTAGTTTCATTGCCAATCCAAATACCTATGTCATGTCAGGATGTTTTTACATGTTATGCATGATCCTGGCAAAATCAGGTGTCAATCTGTCATTTTGTAACCCAAAAATTACGTATGGAGTATAAAATATAAGTATTTATCTACTGAAATGACTGATATCAGCAGGTCAGTCTCATCTGCCTTGGATCACAAGGCTTATTGAAAATGATTAGGTATTATTATTATATAAGGATTGATACAAGTTAAGACTATTGAAAATATGTTTTTCAGGTGGAAAACCATGCTGCCAGGGCGGAAAGAAGTAAGCCGCCTTCTTCGGCTCTAACAAACAACATGTATCTCCGCTATACCTGTCTCTTAACTTGAATATTTTAAGCTTAAATCACGTCATTTATTAATCACTTATAATTTTAAAATACGCTTTGAAATATACACTTTAGGGGATGGCTTTGTTAGATTGATACTTTGAGATTTTTAGATAGAATTATAGAATGTAATTGAATATTATGCTTAGGTTATCATAGATTTTAATATTTTGTCACGTTCAGTGTTGGATACTCATGTATTGAGGCAGTGTTAGTACTTGTAATACTCATTAGCTTAAGGCAATGCACACACGCATAAAATGTAATATGTAGTGCATAGATAATAAATAGGTATTGAAAAAAAAATGGCGTTTTCAATGAAATGTTTCCTGTCACCTACATTAAATTTTATGATAAAGCCCGCAAAAGTATTTGTGATTACGTCCCTTCCTAATACACTCAAGAGCAAAAGTTTTGGGTACAGTTTGTACTGAAATTCTATACAAAGTGTACCCGAAACTTTTGCTCTTGAGTGTAGCTGCGGAAATAAAGGTGAGTACATAAAAGATACTTCTATTCTGTACGTCTATCTATCATAACATAAGCTATTGCGTTGCAGGTGACCTTTGACTTTTTTTCAGTTCTTTTTAGGATTCCGTACCTCAAAAGGAAAATATGGAAACCTTATAGGAACACTTTGTTGGCGGCACATTCAAGGGTGGCACTTTCAAGACCCTTTATCTCGGGAACGCGTGGAGGTCATCATCATCATCATCATATCAGCCGAAAGACGTCCACTGCTGGACATAGGCCTCCCCCAAAGAGTGCCACAATGACCGGTCCTGCGCCACCCGCATCCAGCGGACTCCCGCGACCTTTACCAGGTCATCAGTCCACCTTGTGGGGGGCCTACCCACGCCGCGCCTTCCTGCGTGGAGGTATCGAGTTGAAATTAAAACCTACATTTGTACTTTTGTACGGAACCCTCGGGTCCCTCGGTGGGCGAGTCGGACTAAGCACTTGTCCGGTTTTGTTTAAATTCAATTTAGGTACGATTTATGTATGAAAATACGCCACATGGTAGTTAACATGTGGCGTTTTTTCGTAGATTGGCCGTCACAAAACGGAAGTTAACAAAAAAAGTTGTTGATATAATAGTCCCTGGGCGTCCGAACTCTGCTTGGGTGAAAATAGAGATAATACGGAGAAATGGAATTTTCCCAGGCATGAGACCCAGCTAGATCGATTTTCCCCGTAAAGCCCTGCATTCCAAATTTCATCGAAATCGTTAGAGCCGTTTCCGAGAATGTAATTGCAAATAATATATATATATATATATATATATATTAAACTATCCTAAGCGCGAGCTAGAATAATAATGCACCTATAAAAATGTTGTATGTTTTTCCGTTCATGGGAAGCTGAGATCCTTTGTGACAGAACACTGTCTAAAATGATTCTGGCTGATTATTTTTTAATACAGAGATTTATTATAAGTGTACATAAAATAATACTGGCCGATTCTTTTTTTAAATCAGGTCGTACCTACATCTCTGCAAGTGTAAAGCTCACGACTCATCATCATAGTAAGCAAATTATAAGTGGTATACTTATACGTATTTCCCAAATTAGAGTTAAATCACACGTAAAATAAAACTCCAGGTTCCAATAAAAGATCATTTTATTATATACTTACTTAAACGACGATGTAAGGTATATGAATACAATATATCTTGGAAGCAACTGATGGGACTTCGAACATTACTCAATACCAATAGGTGCTACGTCCTAAAATATAGGAATTTAATCATCCTTATACTTACACATACATCGCAACAATACAATAAAACGAGAGAACCAATAATAAATGTTTATTAACTAAAATTTCATCAACTCTGTATAAAAACGGGTTTCTATAACAGTTAATAACCGATTCATAAAAAAGGAATTTGTTTAATATTTTTTAAACGTAAGTAATTAATAATTCCTTAATTCAAAAATAATCCACATAATCAGTCTAACATCAGCAACCACATTCCAAATTTAGAGAAACAAATGTGTGTTAAAAATGGAACCTGAGTGTTGATGTTGCCATACATAAAATATACCTATTGCCAGTTTATAACCGACTTTATAAAATCATCGTTGTACAATGAAATAATATATGCAACACAAAGATATATCGAATGCCTAGTAAACGGCTCACTTACACTAATGTTTATGAGGAAACTTTTTCAGGTATAGTGGAATCTTCTTTACCAAATGTCATAAAAGACCTCGAGACCAATCGATTTATTTTAAAATTTTATCCATTTATATTTTCATTCAAAATGTACCTATATACCTAAACAATATATAGTCTGAACCATCAGATTCCACTATACCTATTAAGCCATATAAAAGTTTTAAAGAGAAACGACCTCATTCATTAAATATAATCATACTTTTAGGTGTGTCTGGCCTGACAGGATCATTTAAAATATTTGAAGCTTGATAACAAATGATTATAGATCGATTACCTACATATATCTTCAATGAATAATCCGAAAAATATTTTTTCCCGATATGACAAAGTTAAGCCTCTCACTTGAGTGGCGCGGCCTGTGGTGGCGGTCAATAGTTAATTTGACAGTAATTGACAAATTTTCTAGGTATTTACCACCACCACAGGCCACTGTGTTTCAGGCTTTAATTTATTATAAAGTCAACATGTTTAAACCAGTGTACTAAAAAATATATATCAATGAGGCCGTAAGACTTTACGTACCATAATTGAGAATGGATGAAAATATCAGAAGTGCCTGATTTTTTTTTTGTTGTTGATAGAAATAACCTTCCTTAGCACCAGAAAAAAGTTGCAGATCTTTCAGCTGCGTCAATTATTTTAGAAAAATATAAAAATTCTCACGTTTACAAATATAGCTGCTGCAAACTGTCAATAACATTGTCAGTGTCAGTTTACCACAGATGTTTAATATATGTTTTATAATATACTGAAACTGTTTATATTTTTCTAAAATAATTGACGCAGCTGAAAAATCTGCAACATTTTTCTGGTGCTAAGGAAGGTTATTCCTATCACTAAAAACTAATCAGGCACTGATATTTCTATCCATTCCCAATTATACGTTTATCTCCTATATAAAAAGGATGAAATCTCAACAACATTTATTATATATGGTACGTAAATATCGTAAAATATATCCGCCATAGGAAATATTTAACATGACGCAATAAATAGATCTACTGTTTCATTTCATACTTATATTTAAAACACTAGGTATAACCACATACTCAACAAAAATATGCAATTATTTGTATAACGTATAAATGGAACGCTTAGTTACGTCCCAAATGCATTTTATTCAACAACACACTCACATAAAAATAACGTACTTCAATAGTAGAAAAAATAATTATCAATATGGCAACCCTACATATAACTTTTTTTTTTAATCTAGTTACACTCGCACAACATTATGACTGACTTACGCACGTACATGCTATGAGGTTAAAATATTCAACACGTTTAAATATTTATCTCGATCACATTAATAAAAATAATCACTGAAACATCACAATGTTGGTGTTATCATAAAATAATATTTCTGCGTTTGCAGCCTCACGGTTCTTGTCATGGAATGACTCTGATCTTTGACGTGTAGTAAGTAGCAAAATTATACTAATGATAATAATGATGTAAAAAAAGAGGTAGATAATGTATATTCGAAATTCCGTGTTTAAAAATGGCCAGCCAATCTGACAGCTATCCATTGACGACTCGAAACTGAAGCAAGTTTGTGCAATTGACTAAATTTTAGTGTGCCACTTTTGGAGTGCTTATAACCTATCTACCTCTTTTTTATATTACATCATTGAATGATAACGTGTTAATTGTCACTGCGGGCGACATGTTTCGAACACTTCGGGAGCTCTCACTGTCCGCTCCGTGAACCATAATATACTACGTTGGACTTATATACCTAAGTATTTTTGAATTATACATGAGTTTAACCGCTATAATTTAGGTAAGTAGTATAATTTTAAACGAAAATTTAAATTCAATACCTATTAGGTAGTATAGTGACAGACATGCAAACATGTTCGCTCTGAACCAAGATTTTGGTTCGGTTTGGAGCGAATATGTTCGCACATGACATTGAATGTTTAACTCAATCGTTCAGCTCAAAATATGAACCCGGTTTTCACTAAATTAAACGATGTTCCCGTTATAAATACATGGCTACAATGCCGATATTTCGTCACACAAACAGTACCTACCTGTGGTTTTCGAATATTGTTGATAATTAATCTCACAATCCTATAATCATTGGAGGATAGAACCTGGCCAGCCAATCGTTCACGCCACATAACACGTACTTAGATGTCGTAGATAGAGGATTTCATTCATAGATGGAGTCCTAGCGAATGACCGATGTGATGGAGGTAAATTAACTTGACTAAATTGAGAAGTATCAAAACACTAAAAAGTACATATTTGACATCTCATGTCCTATCAGGCCTATCCCACTGTCAATTCTCCTCTGGAGAATCCCCTCCTGTGGAGGTCTAAGCAAGGCCTGTACAGCTATCGCACCCAATGACGTTTCATATACCTATACTTTCCGTTTTACAATACAATACAATACAAATACGTAGTAACGTAGTAGTATTTACGTAGTAACAACAAAATGTCATTGGTCGCACATCGTTATACGAATTTCAATTTTACAACATCTTGCTAACATGACGAAAGAAGTAATCCCATTGCAAAATATGAACTGTTTTGTAAAAACTTAACCTGTATTAATTTTTTTTTAACTTAATTCTGACTTTATTGTATTATTTTATTATCATATCATATTAATAAGAACATTGAGATATTCTCATTTTGGATGTTCAGTTATGTGGTACGTTAACAACCCTATCTCACTCTATGATTGTCTATTGCAAAAAAATGACAACCAACGTCATCATTTAGACAGTGGATCTTCTGTACCTACCTTTAGGTACTATTAATTATTCTGTATACTTCAGAATAAAGTATACAGGACAATATACTTTAGTCTGTGTGCGTGATCCCTCTATTATATATCCTTTCTCTATGCCATAACAATGTCACAATAGACATATATCTTCAGCTACTTTCAATCATGATCAGCCGACCAGAGTATTTTTTTCAACCAATCAAAGACCAGTGTCAAACTGCAACGGACAATACGCTTTGACAATCAAGACAGCTTGTCTATGGCACAGGCTCCTCCTCGGTCCCCTCCTCGGAGTCGTACACCGGCGCTCCGTTCTTCATTTGAATCACCGACTTCTTCCGATGTCTATGCTCCTTCAGATCTTTCTCAATGTTTCTGGAACAAGAATTGGAATACATTAAGCGGCTGTCGCTATCGTCTGAGAGAGGTACGGATGCAGCCTCTCGTGAAATGAGAGCACTTCTCTCGTATCTCTGTGTGAGGTTGAAAAACTACCTTGCACTGATGAGCGGATGTAAGGCGCTCTTCAGACTGGCGAAGAGGTACGGATGCAGCCTCTCATGAAGCGAGAGCACTTCTCTCGCGCAGTCCAGTGGTTCGGAGATGGATCGCCGGACCTGCACCGACTCCGTTGAAGGCTCGCGGTCTTGTCTGGAAATCAAACGTATACATAAAATTGACATCGGTCACGAGTTCATAGACGTGCATTTGCAAATAATGTATAGGCAAAGCGGACTTCGAATTTTAAATGATGGCTATCACCGAAAAGACAAAGAAGGGTCTCATTAACCATTTAACTCCATCGTCTCACATAAATTGATAGTGTAAACTATCTTTTTGATTTATATACGACGACCTTATTGAATAAACTTAGAATTAGGTCATATATTCATTGATTAATGAAGCAAATACAACAAATAAATATGTACCTACAATGTAATTTTCGACGATGTAAGAGTGATTGTAAAATCCTACTTAAATATTTGTTTATCTTTTATCTTATCTTATAATGAGAGACTTGAAAATTGCGAGGTTTTTTGGTGATTAATCCTGAATGTAGGCTATTTACTCTTCTTCCACTATTACCGATCTTAAGCCCGACTTATCCAGTCCCAAGCTCGCGGTCGACAGGCGTCGTCCATCCAGCGCTCTGCTGTGGCCCCAAAGGCTGGATATATACCTACTTACAGTATCAATGTCATAAGTTTGTATATGATATTGATATGCATGTTAGTCTGTAAGTATGTGTAAATATGGGCCTTTGTTGCCTGAGTTAAATGAATAAATAATAAATAAATAATGTCATCTTCACACAACTCTAAGGAGGCTGTAATGAATGAGGCATAGAACGGAGGTATGCATAAAAATACTAACCCGTCGAGTTCTACCGCGTCGTCTTGTGAGTCTGCGAGCGCGCAGTCTCCGCGGAAGTCGGGCAGCATGCGCGCGCAGCTGAACGCGTCCAGCGCGCGCTCGCGCACGTAGATCAGCGGCCGGATTATGCGCAGCGAGTGCTCTCTGGAAAACACACCACATTATTAGTATAATGGTGCAGTAATGTAACACGTCTGGAGTTGGTTCCATCAGTCGGGCCTTTTATTACTTCGCCCGCGTATTTCAAAGAATGCAGGCTAACCACCTGCGGGATAAAATAAAGTACTTAATCTCCGGAACCGCTTACACAATTTCAAAAATTCTTTCACCTGCGTGTAGAATACTTTCTGGAAGGTTATAGGCTATATTTTATTCCGCGGGTTTGCCTGCGTTCAAAGCGAAGCCGTACGGGCAACTACTTGTAAATAATTTCGTGCGTGGTCCAGGTGTTGCGCGACGGCGGCGACGCCGTACCCGTGCGCGGCGGCGACCACGTGTGTACAGTCTCACCTGACTCGGTAGTGCGCCTTGACGGTGTCGAGCGCGCCGCCGTGGAAGGCGGCGGCGAGGAAGGCGCGCGCGGCGTGGTCCAGGTGTTGCGCGACGGCGGCGACGCCGTACCCGTGCGCGGCGGCGGCTCTCGACCACGTGTGTACAGTCTCACCTGACTCGGTAGTGCGCCTTGACGGTGTCGAGCGCGCCGCCGTGGAAGGCGGCGGCGAGGAAGGCGCGCGCGGCGTGGTCCAGGTGTTGCGCGACGGCGGCGACGCCGTACCCGTGCGCGGCGGCGGCTCTCGACCACGTGTGTACAGTCTCACCTGACTCGGTAGTGCGCCTTGACGGTGTCGAGCGCGCCGCCGTGGAAGGCGGCGGCGAGGAAGGCGCGCGCGGCGTGGTCCAGGTGTTGCGCGACGGCGGCGACGCCGTACCCGTGCGCGGCGGCGGCTCTCGACCACGTGTGTACAGTCTCACCTGACTCGGTAGTGCGCCTTGACGGTGTCGAGCGCGCCGCCGTGGAAGGCGGCGGCGAGGAAGGCGCGCGCGGCGTGGTCCAGGTGTTGCGCGACGGCGGCGACGCCGTACCCGTGCGCGGCGGCGGCTCTCGACCACGTGTGTACAGTCTCACCTGACTCGGTAGTGCGCCTTGACGGTGTCGAGCGCGCCGCCGTGGAAGGCGGCGGCGAGGAAGGCGCGCGCGGCGTGGTCCAGGTGTTGCGCGACGGCGGCGACGCCGTACCCGTGCGCGGCGGCGGCTCTCGACCACGTGTGTACAGTCTCACCTGACTCGGTAGTGCGCCTTGACGGTGTCGAGCGCGCCGCCGTGGAAGGCGGCGGCGAGGAAGGCGCGCGCGGCGTGGTCCAGGTGTTGCGCGACGGCGGCGACGCCGTACCCGTGCGCGGCGGCGGCTCTCGACCACGTGTGTACAGTCTCACCTGACTCGGTAGTGCGCCTTGACGGTGTCGAGCGCGCCGCCGTGGAAGGCGGCGGCGAGGAAGGCGCGCGCGGCGTGGTCCAGGTGTTGCGCGACGGCGGCGACGCCGTACCCGTGCGCGGCGGCGGCTCTCGACCACGTGTGTACAGTCTCACCTGACTCGGTAGTGCGCCTTGACGGTGTCGAGCGCGCCGCCGTGGAAGGCGGCGGCGAGGAAGGCGCGCGCGGCGTGGTCCAGGTGTTGCGCGACGGCGGCGACGCCGTACCCGTGCGCGGCGGCGGCTCTCGACCACGTGTGTACAGTCTCACCTGACTCGGTAGTGCGCCTTGACGGTGTCGAGCGCGCCGCCGTGGAAGGCGGCGGCGAGGAAGGCGCGCGCGGCGTGGTCCAGGTGTTGCGCGACGGCGGCGACGCCGTACCCGTGCGCGGCGGCGGCTCTCGACCACGTGTGTACAGTCTCACCTGACTCGGTAGTGCGCCTTGACGGTGTCGAGCGCGCCGCCGTGGAAGGCGGCGGCGAGGAAGGCGCGCGCGGCGTGGTCCAGGTGTTGCGCGACGGCGGCGACGCCGTACCCGTGCGCGGCGGCGGCTCTCGACCACGTGTGTACAGTCTCACCTGACTCGGTAGTGCGCCTTGACGGTGTCGAGCGCGCCGCCGTGGAAGGCGGCGGCGAGGAAGGCGCGCGCGGCGTGGTCCAGGTGTTGCGCGACGGCGGCGACGCCGTACCCGTGCGCGGCGGCGGCTCTCGACCACGTGTGTACAGTCTCACCTGACTCGGTAGTGCGCCTTGACGGTGTCGAGCGCGCCGCCGTGGAAGGCGGCGGCGAGGAAGGCGCGCGCGGCGTGGTCCAGGTGTTGCGCGACGGCGGCGACGCCGTACCCGTGCGCGGCGGCGGCTCTCGACCACGTGTGTACAGTCTCACCTGACTCGGTAGTGCGCCTTGACGGTGTCGAGCGCGCCGCCGTGGAAGGCGGCGGCGAGGAAGGCGCGCGCGGCGTGGTCCAGGTGTTGCGCGACGGCGGCGACGCCGTACCCGTGCGCGGCGGCGGCTCTCGACCACGTGTGTACAGTCTCACCTGACTCGGTAGTGCGCCTTGACGGTGTCGAGCGCGCCGCCGTGGAAGGCGGCGGCGAGGAAGGCGCGCGCGGCGTGGTCCAGGTGTTGCGCGACGGCGGCGACGCCGTACCCGTGCGCGGCGGCGGCTCTCGACCACGTGTGTACAGTCTCACCTGACTCGGTAGTGCGCCTTGACGGTGTCGAGCGCGCCGCCGTGGAAGGCGGCGGCGAGGAAGGCGCGCGCGGCGTGGTCCAGGTGTTGCGCGACGGCGGCGACGCCGTACCCGTGCGCGGCGGCGGCTCTCGACCACGTGTGTACAGTCTCACCTGACTCGGTAGTGCGCCTTGACGGTGTCGAGCGCGCCGCCGTGGAAGGCGGCGGCGAGGAAGGCGCGCGCGGCGTGGTCCAGGTGTTGCGCGACGGCGGCGACGCCGTACCCGTGCGCGGCGGCGGCTCTCGACCACGTGTGTACAGTCTCACCTGACTCGGTAGTGCGCCTTGACGGTGTCGAGCGCGCCGCCGTGGAAGGCGGCGGCGAGGAAGGCGCGCGCGGCGTGGTCCAGGTGTTGCGCGACGGCGGCGACGCCGTACCCGTGCGCGGCGGCGGCTCTCGACCACGTGTGTACAGTCTCACCTGACTCGGTAGTGCGCCTTGACGGTGTCGAGCGCGCCGCCGTGGAAGGCGGCGGCGAGGAAGGCGCGCGCGGCGTGGTCCAGGTGTTGCGCGACGGCGGCGACGCCGTACCCGTGCGCGGCGGCGGCTCTCGACCACGTGTGTACAGTCTCACCTGACTCGGTAGTGCGCCTTGACGGTGTCGAGCGCGCCGCCGTGGAAGGCGGCGGCGAGGAAGGCGCGCGCGGCGTGGTCCAGGTGTTGCGCGACGGCGGCGACGCCGTACCCGTGCGCGGCGGCGGCTCTCGACCACGTGTGTACAGTCTCACCTGACTCGGTAGTGCGCCTTGACGGTGTCGAGCGCGCCGCCGTGGAAGGCGGCGGCGAGGAAGGCGCGCGCGGCGTGGTCCAGGTGTTGCGCGACGGCGGCGACGCCGTACCCGTGCGCGGCGGCGGCTCTCGACCACGTGTGTACAGTCTCACCTGACTCGGTAGTGCGCCTTGACGGTGTCGAGCGCGCCGCCGTGGAAGGCGGCGGCGAGGAAGGCGCGCGCGGCGTGGTCCAGGTGTTGCGCGACGGCGGCGACGCCGTACCCGTGCGCGGCGGCGGCTCTCGACCACGTGTGTACAGTCTCACCTGACTCGGTAGTGCGCCTTGACGGTGTCGAGCGCGCCGCCGTGGAAGGCGGCGGCGAGGAAGGCGCGCGCGGCGTGGTCCAGGTGTTGCGCGACGGCGGCGACGCCGTACCCGTGCGCGGCGGCGGCTCTCGACCACGTGTGTACAGTCTCACCTGACTCGGTAGTGCGCCTTGACGGTGTCGAGCGCGCCGCCGTGGAAGGCGGCGGCGAGGAAGGCGCGCGCGGCGTGGTCCAGGTGTTGCGCGACGGCGGCGACGCCGTACCCGTGCGCGGCGGCGGCTCTCGACCACGTGTGTACAGTCTCACCTGACTCGGTAGTGCGCCTTGACGGTGTCGAGCGCGCCGCCGTGGAAGGCGGCGGCGAGGAAGGCGCGCGCGGCGTGGTCCAGGTGTTGCGCGACGGCGGCGACGCCGTACCCGTGCGCGGCGGCGGCTCTCGACCACGTGTGTACAGTCTCACCTGACTCGGTAGTGCGCCTTGACGGTGTCGAGCGCGCCGCCGTGGAAGGCGGCGGCGAGGAAGGCGCGCGCGGCGTGGTCCAGGTGTTGCGCGACGGCGGCGACGCCGTACCCGTGCGCGGCGGCGGCGGCGTACGCGCGGCGGCGGACGGCGTGCGACGACCAGCGGTGGAGCTCGCTGCAGCGGTTGCTGTTGCACCCTGCGACGTCACGAATGCGGTTCGGACTACTGGCTTTTTCATAAAATAGTATTTTATATAATCGTTACACAATAAGAGCTCTTAAAGTCGAATATCGGGTTTTGGCCACGAGGCTTGCCGAGTGGCCTAAGTAAGGTACGAGAATTTAAGAGATAATTGTGTAACTATTGTAGGTATACAATACTTATTATACGAGTCAACAGAAATAATTGAACAGACTTGGTATCTAATAAAAAATATCTAAGCCCTGCTGAAACGAAGTGCAAGTCAGAGGTGCGCCGGCTCGTTGATGTCTTTTGTATTGGAATCAACGCGACGTCCTATTGGTCAAATTCATTATTCAGTAAAGGCGCCACGTGTTTGGTCGAATTTATTTTAGTTGTCTAAAGCGTTGTATTATAATTATTATAGAGTTGGGAACTCATAGAAAAAAACCGGACAAGTGCAAGTTCAACTCGCGTGGTGAGAGTTCCGTAAAATATTGAGAATTTTCCCGTTACTTTGAATACTCAAACTTCTTATAGGTTTTCCTGTAATCTTTAGGCAAGGAACTATTGTCCGTATTTTTTTTAGAATGTTAAGCCCAGTAGTTTCGGAGATAGGGGGGGGGGGAATGGTCAATTTTCGTCTTTTTTCCTAAATTACTTCAAATCTGTTTTTGCTACAATTGTAAAGAAAAAAATATCTGAGATGCTTACAACAACCTCTTTCATGTCGGGTGACAAGCAAAAGTGACTAAATACAGAAAAATAATTTAAGAAATAGCAACTGTGTTAACGTAGTAATAATGTTGAGTTCTCCTTTGCCTCTTACGTGTAATTAGTGACTTTTGCTTGTCACCCGACGATTTGATATGTCACACAATACAGTTTGCGAAACTTTTATTTTTTAGTTTACCCCCCAAAAGTGGCCCCCTTGTTCAGAATTCATTAATTTACTTTAGGCGTTTGTAATGTAGCACCAGACCAGTCATATACAGACACAAGGCACATACGAGTTTACGCAGTTACACGCTAGATGTCGCTGCCTGTAAGCTAGATCTCGCTAACGCTTGTTCAACGTAGAAACTATAAGAAGGATAGTGTGCATCCTTCAGGCTTTCATTTGTGAAACCTGAAATTTGTGACGCTCGGTGACTATACCTCAACTATTGACCTGCGGTTGTTCTTGTTTCGGATGATCATTCCTGCGTCTGTACGTGAGTCGGCATACTGGACTCGGACAGTATTAGGTACTAAGATTTATTCAAACTGTAGCGGGGTCGTGAATGTGTACTTGTGTAGTGTCTGAAAGTTTGTATGGAACCCTCGGTGCGCTAGACACCCGCACTTGACCGGTTTTTTTTACATTTCTAAATGTTCTTTAAAGAAAACTTGCATAAAATTATCCCTTTAGGTTGATTTCTCGGGATCCGTGGACCAAAATATTTGCCCCATATAATTAACTTACTCTGCGAATCGTCGTCATCAAGTTTGTCCTGGTATATGAGCTTGACTCCCAGGGTCCGGCAGTACGCCATCAGATGCAGCGGGTCCACGTCCGACTTCGGCTCGTGCACGAACAACGCTCCTGCAATATAATAATTTACTTTAAAAACAAAGTTTAAACTGACTTCAATTCAGTACTTCGCCAAGCCACAAAGATCCATGAAAATTTCCACATTTTCTTTCCAATTTACCACATGAACAGCTTTCCAAAAGCAAATGCGTTGATTATTATAGAGAAAAACCATGTCGCTATATGTGGGCAGATAATATTTGAGGAGTTCCGTCGATTCCTCAAGGATCTCAGAATTGACACTTCATTAGCTGCTATTTTAACGGAATCATATCACAATCTTTGACGTACTTTACATCCTTGAGGAGTTGCATAAGTCACCTGTGTCTTCATCATCAGTTCCACTTCACTAAAATTGCAATTCCCGAGGGTAAATACACGAGTTGTAATAGAAAATGCCAAAATCATTACACGCCTTTAAAATTTGAGAGAGAGTTGCCCTCAATTACCCAAGGATCCCATAATCAGGACTCTTTCGAATAAAAAAAATATTTTGAAAATCGCTCCACAATTGACAGAGAAATCGGTGAACACACATACATTGGAAAGTGGAACATAGAACCTCCTCCTTTTTGAAGTCTGTTTAAAATTAAAGTATGCTTAGCATTTACAGTGTCAGGAACCGGCTATGTGGGCGTTCTTCTGGGAGGCACTTTCCTTTGCAAACAAGTTTTTGCATGTTACCGGCTACGCGCGTAGACGGCCACGGCCACGAATGCGTGTGTTACGAGTAAATGGTGTTTCAGTTAAAGATTGGAGTAATACATCAAGTAATTATGTACTTTACTGACGTATCATTTTGCGGAGCAAAGAGTAGCAAACAGGAAAAGTACTATAATTCATGATTTTGCTGATAGCAAGGATGAATTTTAGGAGTCAACCTTGGTACATTAGTCAGAAATTAATAATTGCATAATATGACCTCAGAGATCAGTGCTCGTTCACTCTTTGTCATAATAGAAACAAAAGGTTTCCTTAATTTGTTACCTCACTAATATTCCTTATATTTTTCCACATTGAAGTTTTTCTATACTGTACCCGAACATGTATCAAGAATGATTATAGAGAAGAGAAGCAAGAGAGGTTTATCACGATCGTACTGCCTACCCCACGGAAACAGGCATGATAATATGGTTGTATGCATTCCTTGACTTACCAATGCTGAAATGTGTCCCCTTGGCTCTTGCGTAGAACTGGTACTGATGCATAGTATGGAGCAGCGCTATAGAGTCCCGGCCTCCAGACAGGCACACCAGCACCTTGTCCCCGGCTCTGATCATGTTGTACTCTTGGATCGCCTGGAATTGTAATAATGGGTCAACCATATTGAGATTCGTGGTATGCGTACACGTTTATAACAAGATTAGATTGTGCAAACTTAGATGCGGCTAAACAGAAGTATTTTTTTGGTGGCATATGCACCTTATGGTAAGCGGTCACTATAACCTATGGACGCTTGCAACTACAGGGGTGTCATATGCGCGATGCTTGATCTTGATCTTGAAGAACCCCATACTTTAGTGCCTCGGAAAAACCTCAGCATGCTCATTCCACAACCGGAGCATTCGAGCCTCAAACGGATTCAAGGGAGGAAATTCCAGCAGCTCTCTGACATGAACAAGTTCTTCTCACTATCCCCTTAGTAACTGTTAACTTGTTGTCAATGTCAAGTAACGTGACTCACCTCTACAGTGGGCTTCCAGACTTCCTTGGGAGGGCAGTGCCACTTGCCCTCGTCGTCCAGTGTGAAGTCCGGGAGAGAAGTATCGGAGCATGCACTGCTGTCGTCCTGCTCTGCCTCCTCCCAGCGGCACTCCGTCTTGAAACAACTGCTGTAAAAGAATACAAAGGAAGTTATTTTAATGCGTTGTTTAAGACACTCGCAGATAAGCGAACCAAAGGACATACGTGGCAAATTATATCTGATCTGCATTGTTTGCGGTCACGTAAACCGCTACCGCGTTAGTTTTAGGGCTTCCAATTCCGGGATTTATGACTAGTACAATACCGGGAACCGGGATTGGAAGCGCTAGTTAGTTTACACATCCATGAAAGACGTTGTCTCCCATCTTGAGACTACTTGTATTATCGGTTATAGACTTAAAGGCCAGGCCATTCATGTCATGAATGGCCTGGCCTCTAAGTCTTTAACCGACAATACAATAGCATTCAAATCATGAAATTCATGATTTGAATGCTAAAGGAGTTGTGATCTAGGGGGTGTATGATAGTTGGCACTTTTTAACTTAGAGATCGCTGTGAATAAGTGATTGGTCACTTTCGCACTCGCATACGTTAATTCCTAATGTCCTAGGTCTGACGAAAGAGCGAAGCGAACGAAGTTCTAGGCCAAAATTATTTCGTATGTCCGGTTATCCAGCTGTTTTCCCCTACAGTTCACATTTCACACGATTCTCGTGCTATTTTGTGAGCAGGCTCGATAATATTGTTTTTTGTCAATCCAGATTTTGGAAAATCAAAAATAAAAAGTCTCGCGAGTTCTACAGCTCACAGAGCCATTACTTTATAAGAGACTCAAGACTGGAACATTTCAAATCTGACTCAATTATTTAAGTCTAAAACTCGACGGATCCTTTTTCATTTTTCTTAAATACAGGTTTAGTTTCAATTAGGGATTTTCAGTTGTTTGAATTACTTTGAACGCACAGAACCTACCTCATTGTGTTATGACTCATGTTATCATAAATTATAATATAGCATTAAATTATTTTACTCCTAATATTTTTTTTTCGATTTACTAAAATAACCTATAAAGAAACCCGCGGGATGCTCTTGTTAGGCCCAACTCCTCTTATTCCTTTATTGCATCCCTCACCATTTGAGGATGAATCACATATAGAACCTATACCATACCACCGTAAGGGCTCGGCAACGAATGGGCCATACATAAGAGCGAAAGTTCAGAGCACGGCTTCTCGCTCCCACGTATAAGTGCCGCCGCCGCCCGAAGACGTGACCGAAAGCAAGGAAGGCAAAGGCTCTCACGAGGCTAAATTGAGATTTGAGAACTTGTTTGAAAATGGCTGAAGCCTTACCAAAAACTACCTACTTACTTAATTTGGGTGGGTAATTGTTAGCCACGACCTCGCATAAACCTGATTGTGGCAAACAAAAGAGATGAATCTATGACAGACAAATGATATACACATATATCTCTCTGTCATTGAGATTTGTGGCTATCTCGTTCGGTATTATTATAAGCTTGTCAAGTCTGGTTAGTCATAGTCACCCTCACCCTTTCTCAAAGAGCTCGTCCCGCGAGTCCCTCTGGTCGGTCCCGTACCCGCTCGACCGCGAACTGTTCTCCGAACCGCTCGACGTGTTCGACGAACGGCTCGACCTTTTATCCGATCTGCAACGGGAAATTTCCGGCTAAGATAATTGATATCTGTTAGGGACTCTGAATCAGAATCATTAATCCAGATGATATCTATCGTTACCTATAATAAATTGAAAACGGATAATTTTGTAAACTTTATCATAACTACGTTTCTACGTCGTCAATAGAGTTAGTTATCTCCGTTTGTACTTAGTAAATTTAATGTGAAACTGGTCAACTCCTTGGTGTTTTTCATCTTCAGTTACGGGTAGGAAAAGTGGACTATAAATAAGGCCGATCGCGACCAGCCTTTGAGATGTGGTGCTGGAAATAAATGCAAATCCCCTGGACTGCTTTTCGCACCAATAACGAGAGCTAAACGTAAAGACCCGACTTTCCACGATCCCACTTCGTAGAAGTCTGGAGTTCTTTAGCCACATTGCCAGGAAGGCGAGACACAATCTCGAGCAACTGGTGGTTAGTGACAAGATTACAGACAAACGCTCTAGAGATCGTAGTCCAGTGAGATAGTCAGATCCAGTCTTTACTCAAACTTTAATCATACGAAACAGGGGCATCACGACCGTCGGCAATGAGGAATACATCGTGAGGAGGAGGACCAATAAATGGGCGGAGGGTGCATCGAATGAAGTCGTTGCTTGTGAGATGATGGTTTTTTATTATTTTTTATTATGATGTTTGAATAAATTTGCAAATGTTGTTTAGGTACTTTTTTATCAATGTTCGTAAATATTGTGCATTCATAAGTACCTAATAACCCAAGTTTATTGCAAAACGGCGGTTTAGTAAATTGACTGAGTCAAATCAATTTGGAACACTATGAGTAAAGCAACAATTGTATTGTGCGTAGTAGTGCGCACATTGAAGCATGAATCAATGTAAATTCTGATTCGTACAAAAACTAAATACGAGTATAATACAGGAATTAGGTATCGAACGTGCCCATTCTTCTCAGACCTCAAACAAAAAGAGAACAATCTAATTTGAAGTAAGGGGTTCGGATCGGATATAATAGTTTTGAACTGTCATTTGTTCTAAGATCGAAACAGACAAAACAAATGAAAATCTATTCCTTTGATATCCGTTAATTACGAGAATATTCCTTTGAACTATTCTGTTCTTTCTGTAAACTCTGACCTTGGGGCTCGGGAGGTTATTAAGATTATGTCCATTGCTTCTGATCCCAAACACATTTATTTCAAAATTGACCAACCAAATGGTTAGCCCGCTGGTATCCCTGGCGCGAACTCAGAGCGAGTCCGCAAAAAAATAAGAGATGCATTGCACTAAATGATGACACTTCTAAACGGAATACTTTCCTAAAATATTTTGTATCTCCTTCTCTCGTTCGTGGGAGACATAAATGTCTCTTGCAAATGAGAAGGATGAGAAAAAAATGCTGAACTTAAAATAGAAAAAAACACCTGTATTCAAATACGGTATCACGATTATTATTTCATATTTTTGTATTCCAACCGACTCATATAATATTTATTCAACATCATTACCTATACACAATATTGGAATACCATAAAAACGTCGCGAATTGAGGAAGACATTTTATTGCTTATTAATACCGAAGTACCTATCTAAGTCCTCACATTCCAAGCGTCTCAAATCATTGGCCATTCAAAAGAGATGCAATCAAAGAGTTGTTATTACCATACACTGAATGAGTGGCCAAGGCCGTTCAGCTTGGCGCCGTTGATTACGATAAGAGCTGGCATTGGCAGTTGGCACGGCTGCTCGAATAGAAATAGTTTGAATTGCCCCGAGCTAGGTGCAAGCCGATAGCGTGGTGATTGCACTTGCACTTCGAAAATTAAATGACTGTTAGAATATATCAGCTTCAATCGTTTCACACAATATTATGCACTATTTTGGCGTAGTTACCTGTATCCCCCTGAGACCGTAACAAAAAAAAAACTACAATGGAATTTAATCCAAGCGGTTTGGAATAGGTAGATTTGAATTTCCACTTGTTCTAAAATAAATAAAAAACAACAAATGAAACTCTGTTCCTTTAAATTTTGACTCACATTCCATTTAATTATTTTGTTCTTTCTATAAAACCTGGGACACAAATATAGAAAAATATTGAATATATTTGACTTTTATAGGCTGGGCAAAGGCATCCCTCTATTCTAAATTTTAAGCGTCCCCTAGCTGTTTCAGGATACCTACAGCCGAAAAAAAAATATTTTAGTAATGTAAGCGTAAACAAATGAACATTAGATACATTACCTTCCTTCAAAGCAAAACATACGATCGTTGACTAATCGAGAATGCATTGAAGTTAGTCTGCAATTTGTCTATAATCTAATCATCTATTAGATGATAGACAAATTGTGTGTAGCGTTGTAAGTTTGTATTTCTAATATCCGGAACTACTCATCCTATTTCAAAAATTCTTTCACCAGTGTGTAGAATGGACATTCGGGACGAACATAGTATACATTTAATCTCGCGACTTTGCTTGTGTACTTTGTTATACGGGGGCAGCCGGGCAGGTAGTATCAAACAAAACTACCTAACCAATTATTTACCTAAATGTTTATAAATCCACTTGTCTCCTGTATATTTAGCCCTTATTTTTCTTACTCCAGATAAATATTTAAGTGAACCATGTAGATTATACAAGACAGAGATAAATAAAAGTCTGATTAATGTGATTACTGATTATTTATCCCGACTTGCGTAACAAAACGTGAAATGAAGCGTCTCTCACTGGCATCTGACGAACTGCCAACAAATTTAGTAGCTAATTTGCTTTCAAATTGGCTAGCGCCAAATCTATTGCCAAGATTTAGAAACCGCAGTTTTCATGAGAGTACCTACTAAGTCATCTTTAGCTACGGTAATTTCCCGTTAAATTAGATACTATAGCGTGTGACAGAGACAGTTATATTTCTTTTTCAATCTAGATATGTATACTTGATATAAGGTAGATGCACCAAGGTCCTTTAAAAACTCGCAGTTATGGTTTTCCAAACTACTTACTTCAAATTTCATGAGGACATGCGTTTATGGTCACAAACATGCATTTTAGTTTTAACTCAGACGACCATTTTCTAACTGATAACTCCTGTCAAAGTCCAAGCGTACCTACTACTACTAACCTAATACTAATACTGACCTGTCTTTATTCTCCTGGTCGCCAGGGATATCAAACACCACTCTCCCTTCCCCTGTCACCTCGCTGTATCTCTTGGCAGAGCTTGCGTGATCTCCCGAACACACTGGCACCCCTTCTATGATGTCTGGCACCTCGCTTTTGTCATGTTTTTGGCACATTCTCAGTCTTCCCTGAAGCTTTTTAGCCTTGTTAGTTGTTGGATCCGATGATGTCCGCCATTTAACTGTAAAAACCATACATTTTACCACTTAAAATAACTAAAGTCGTATAAGTTAATGCACATAAATAATGACCATATATTATATATGACGCCTTGAGCTCTCTTTACGTGCGTTGGCGTGCGTAAATCATTCATAAAATAAAACAATGAAATCGAATCATTTCAAATCAATGACCAACAAAATGCAGATTTTAACTGGAAGACAACTGTACGTAACTAGATTTCATAAAATAAAATGAATGACACTTGTAATAGCCATAACGTAAATTGATGCACGCTTTGATTGATTCGTTTACAAGTTCGAGAAGTTACTTCCATAATCTTTCGTCATAGAAAAAATATTTAAATACACTTACCGAACTCTAAGTATGAATCGGTCTCAGTGAAACACATGTTAATGCCGCTGTCCTGCGAGCTGACCGAAGGGTTTTGGCACCAATTTTTCTTGCCAGAACAATGTCTACAGACCGCGTCTAAGCACGCTTCATCGTCCGAGAGTTTATTTGAGCTTATCGACTTGGGTATGTTTGGAGAATTCTGTGACGTCACCACCTGGATGATGGTTTCAGGCGTCGAAGTCTCACTGGAATTAAAGGAGATGCTGTTCGGACCCGAAGATTCGTGCAAAGGTGTACGCTGAGCAGATTTGGGCGACGGGGATGATGGCGATCTCTGGTAACGTCTATCTTCTTCTTCGATACTCAACTGCGTGGGTAGAACAGGACTGGTAGGACATTTTCTCAAACACTGGGTTGATCTTTTCAAATCTAATCCCAGCTCCGGCCCCGATCCCAGCCTTTGTCTCGCCGTTTGAGGAGGTGAACTCTTTCGGGAACCGTACCCACTGTATTCCGGTGATATCATCTCATCGACCTGATTAACCATCTCTCTGATCTCACTCTTGACTTCAGAAGCCATTTCTTTAGACATTCCCATCAGATACTCTGCTACGTCTATGACTGAAACAGAATTCCTATCGTTCTGACTAGAAATTGAGTTAATGCTATTAGCATTTGACTGTTCAAGCGCATCCGAATTTTCTAGAATATCATCTACCCTAGATATGACTTCACGAATCTCCGACTTGATCTCTGTACATATCTCTTTAGTCATCTCCTTGACATAAGCTTGGAGATCCTCTGATGTCTGTGAAGCCAAAGACGTCGTAGGGGACGAGCGTCCGAGCTGACTGCAATCAGACGTGCTGCTTTGAGTACTAAAAGGAAATACTGGAGGTGAGATCATGGGATCGTCCAACGACTGGAGATCAGTCTGACTTCCACAATTGCAGAAGCTCGTTTTCTCGGTAATATTGTTAGGACTAGTTTCCTTCAACCCGAGGTTCAGTTTAGTTTGTGCGCTAAACGGTACAGCAGGACTATCTGATCCCAAACTGTAACATCTTGAACGGATCAGCAAAGGCTGCGCAGACTGCGGACACAGCCGGAGAGGCGATAATGATTCCCCGACCGCAAACTTGACTGGATGCGACGTCGGAATATCTTCTTCCTTTGGCGGCGTCTCTCTAAGACTACATTCTCTCGAATAGAACTTTTGTTTCTGCTTCAATCTGAATATTTGACAATCGTCGATAGCTGACAAACTAAAATGTCGTGGCGACGACCCCAAAATAGGTGACGAAGTAATGTTAGCTCTTGAGAAGTGCAGACTCTTCCTGGCCCCAGTGTATCCGGAGGGATCAAATGGCACAATATGTTTAACGTTCGCTGACCGCCCCAGTAGAAGGTCATGCGCTTCTTTGGGTAACATGAACCAGCGCAGATAATCGATGCGCGGATTGAAGCTCACTTCCGGCTCCGCTGTCGAACATTTCATGGCTAACTTTCTGGCCCGGTTGAATAAATTTCTGGCAGTTTGCAAGCATTCTGTATATGTCTGTGGGAATATGCCAGGACCTGAAATAACCGTAAACTTGTTTAATGACTTACAAACAATGCGTTCATAAACTCACTCATAATTATCGTGTCTATAAACGTTCTCACAATTATGCGTTACGTGTTCATGCTTACCAGATACTCTTCTCTCGTTGGCCGTAACTTTTCCATCGTTAAATCTCAATGAATATAGCGACTTTCTATCTCTGAGCATGGAACACGTGTGATGTTTCCATTGTCCAGTCTCCGGGTTCACCACGTATTGTGGCAAAATCTTCCAACCTTCCGTGGCAACCATTTTCAGGGCCTCGAGCACGAACGCTAGCTCACTGTCGGACATGAAGTACTGCAGGGAGACCCGGCAGAAGCCCGGCCTGAGGTGCTCGTTGTGGATCGGTATATCCGGAAGCTTGACAGCACTGAGTTTCCTCACTCGAGCCAGCTCTCTTTGTCTGTAAGAATTAGCAAGTTATTCACTCGATGCGAGCTCGGATAACCTTCGATCTAATAATAACCTATGTTTAGTGACGTGCTAAGTATATTTCCCTGTCGTCAAATTTGCATAAAATGATCGTTCATTTGTTTTGTTTCGCGTGTTTAGTTTCGCTAAATATTTTCGGCACCTAAAACTCGTTAATCTGGGCGTAAACAAAGCTACGTGACCTATTTTGTTTGTGAATTGTTTTCCATTTGGGCAAATATTTTGGAAACGTAGGTGTATTTTGAAACCAAATAAACAACAATGCCGGTATGAGCCCGACCTATGCCAAAGGATTTACGAGTTAATTTCAGCCCAACCTGGAATGAAATGTCGCGCTGCCTACCTTAGGTCAGAATATTGCGATAGGACCACTTTTTATACTTCGGGCTGGATTAAATCCTTCTCTAGCAACAACTGGAAGTTTAACCTCTGAATTCTGGCAGTATAAGCATGTTTTCTTCGACTTAACCTTTCGTATGCTTAGTAGCAGATATGCACCGATCAGGGCTATTAAAAATTGAATCTGTGTCAGAAACAAAAAAATCCAATTCCTTTAGCGCTGTTAGTGTCCCAGCATACAAGAGGTTAAGCAGGCAGTCTATTAGTCATTTCGCCGGTTACCGACCACCTAATTTAGTATTCCGGTTTGCAATCACTTAGATGAGTTGGTTAGCTAAAACGATATCTTGTATTTTTTTTTGAAGATTCATGTTTTGCAAGTACTAAAAAAATTGCATACGACTCGCTGTTTTATTCTTGAAGAAACCTTGTCAGTCCAGTGGTCGCTAACTGAAGACGGTGGCCTAACCGGCGCATTGACCCGTACTAAAGTGACCATATTGACCTAATAGTGTCACCAAGCAATCAACTTAGATAATTAGGGACTCACGTTTCCACATGCAGTAGTTTCTCGTATTCCCTCAACAACTGGTCATCAATGCCAAGTATATCAGATCCGTAATTCAGGTTGCTGTTCAAACCGCCCCTGGCCTGTATGCCGAACACGTCATTGAGGACAGCACACACGAAGTTGTGGTGCAGGAAGGTTCCTCGGGGGTGCTTGACCATGAGGGAGAAGATGGGCAGACGGCGGGCGGTCGGAGATTCACTGCCGAGGAGTATCAGCTCGGGGATGTTCTTGATGTGGGAGAGAACTTGTCTGAAACAGAAGAGAGGAATTTATTAAAATGTGATTAACAAAGACAAGAAGTTATTCCTCTTCCAGGCAGAGGCATTACATATATGGACCATGCACCTACAGATGGTTAAAAGATGGACTATGCAGCCACAGATACTAGTTTTATGTAGGTAGAACTTTTCCCCATTCTTTTCCCCATTAGATGGATTGTTAAGGACAAATTCTTCTACGTTTCTCGTTTATCTAGGATATCAAAGGGAAATATTGTACTAGTTTTACTTAATTAGATCATTAAGTGCATTCCAAACATAACAATACTCAGTTTTTTGCGTTTAGAAATGGTTTACGCATTACACGGTGGCATGACGATTAACGCACGATTTTAATAACAGATAGGGTATGCATTCGGCCATATTCAGCTAATGTCGACGTTGTTCTAGTAAACATCTTTCGTAGGTAGGTACCTACTATTTACAAAAACCTTCTTTGTACATTTAGTACACGATTGTTTGTTTAGCAATAAGTAGTCTACTCCAGTGTAAATTGGCACATGTACTTATGTTTCTTTTTCTCAAAAAGTTTCATCGCATTTTCGAACGCTTAATATCTTTTTCTCAAACATGCAATGAAATGTCGTCCTTACGTGCGTTATAACAGGCTTCAAAGTATCACGTTTCGGGCGGAACAACTCGAGAGAACTGTAAAGGAATTTCATACAAAATTGAAGGACTAGGCCGGGAAGTAATTTTTTTTTAATTTTAATGTTAACATGGCGTCTGTGTTCATCAACAGGCTCAACAGCTGAATTCTATTTTTTTATTTTTTCTAGTGGCTGAATGGTTATCGGTATCGGACCAAAAATATCCGCGTTAATGCCTATTACACACGAACCTTTATTAAGAATACAAATCTGTATGATTCAGTGTGTTTGATGAATAAATTAAAAATATTATCTATACGTAAGTCACCAGAGGCCATAGACAATATTTAAAATCCTCTGCATTTATTTTATTCATTATAGAAATTAAGATTCTTATTATCAGGTCATGTATAATGGCCCTAATAGGGTCTATCCGAACGCTACACACGCGAAATACGGACGACTTTCGTAAAAAAAACATTAAGTATGGAGGAATTGGAGGGAAAATTAATGTACTATTTTGAGTGGTGCATTGTTTTATTTCATTGCATATGTTTGAGAAAAGCACTATACATGCCTCGCCGTGAAAAGGGCTTGCCGGCTTCGTATCATTATCCGGCCTCCCTACGGTCGGCCGTATTGTATTGTATTGTATTGTGCCGTCTATACCTACTCACCCGGCAAGCCCTTCTTTCCCGGCGTTTGCAGTAATGTACTATTAAAATTGTCTGAGACGGTGACGTCCCAGTTCCCGTGTGGTCTTCATTTATATTCCGCAACATTGTTGCTTATAATAAATTCAATGCGAACTTATTGAATAGTCACGGATATTCCACTACCTACACAGGAAATTGGCAGGTATCGTGATGAGAATAGAAAGCTTATCTGCTAGGGTATTCTAAAAGTAGGCACCTACCTCACGATTGATTCTAATGCTATAGAGTTCGGTGTTCAAATGGGAAATAAGAGGACTGAAATTCTTCATGTTCAAGGTTTGGTTTTGAAATATACTTATACGGATATAGCACCCCGACGTATCTAGTAGCTAGTAGGGACACTGAGCGTCAAATACTCTGTAGCAGTCAAAGTGGCGTATTTGACTACTTTGGTTGGTACAAAGTATTTGACGCTGAGTGTACAAATATTGTGGGTTTTTTACAGTCTATTATTTTTAGCTGTCGAGAACAAGAATGACAATACTAACCTAATTTTAGTAGCCATATGTATGTATTCACAGGATTTAAATTTGTGTTCAGCAGGTCGATTACGTAACGTTTTGTACGTACGGTCAAGAACTTTAATTGTTGAGCCATTTAGGTGTCAACTAATTTTGGTTTGCTATGAAGTGTCCAGTATAAAGTGAGTATTAAAGTACGTGGCTGTACCTACGTTAGGTTAGGGTAAGTGACAGTTGAGTTGTCCTAACGCTCGTTCGAAAAGTTACGCAATCACTTCTCAGATGTTAGGTTTCGGTTTACACGCTAACTTGCATAGACGCTGTCACTACCGCATAAGTAGTTAACATTTGATGATGATGATGATGTATTCCTGTTATCCCTGTTTAGGGGCATGGGGCTCGCAGAAGAGTTCTCCATTTTACACGATCTTGCGCGACTTCTTCTAGCTCTTTCCAGCCGAGACCAGATCTTTCTCAACCGAGATCTTTCTCAACTGATCGCCTCCATGTATTCCGAGGACGTCCCGGCCGTCTCCTGCCAGTAGATTGCGACCACAATGCCTGCTACACTTTGTTTGGTAACGAAGGAAGCAATTGCAAATGACTACCTAATTGTAATGATTGTTACGCATTCATAATTAGAAGGCGGAGCGTCTGTGCATCGGACCATTGTAACGGGGCTTAGGCAACGTTGTTGATAAGGAAAATGCAATTTAATTGTTAGTATCTAGTTCAGTTTTACTTAAGTTACATATTTATTGAAGAGTTTACTTCACGTAAAACACGTATAGTCCAGGCAATGAACTGACAACTTGTATGGAAAAAATGACATATTTGGAAATAATTTATAATAGCTAATTTTTTTTATGTATATTATCAATTAAATTGTTACCTAGAGGCAAAATCCACCAAAAAATCAGACATCAAAAAAATCTATATTCAATTAGCTCCAAAAGAGTCCGGATAGATATTAATATTTTTTTTATCTTTATTTAGGTTCATTTACATTTGCTTTACAATATTCAATATAAATAAAATAAAAAAGACAATAAATGTTTAATTTATATCTATATAATTACTTCCGGGTGGAAAGTTTGGTGGATTCTTGAATAAAGCATCTCAGAATAATGTTTTAAAATGAAATGAACAAAAAAACCGCTATTATAAATTAATGTTTTTCGAAACCTTATTTTGCCTCGGCTAGTAGGGCTATAAATTCGCAGTGAATTGAAATTGAATGAGAATAGTATTGGTAATGTCGCGCTACAAATTATATGTGTGTGTAATATGTGTGGTTTGACGACCGGTTAGCCTAGTGGGTAGTGTACAGTCGAGTTCTCCAATATCTATACAGACAACCTTTCAAAAATATCTGTACACAGCCTTTATTATTAATGACATAAGACACATGTGTAGATATTTTTGAAAGGTTGTCTGTATAGATATTGGAGAACTCGACTGTACCTACGAAGCTGAAGGTCCTGGGTTCGAATCCCGTTAAAGGCAAATATTTGTGTGATGAGCTTGAATATTTGTTTCTGAGTCGTGGATGTTTGCTATGTATATAAGTATTTGTATCTATTAAACATATCGTCGTTTAGTACCCAACACAAGCCTTATTGAGCTTACTATGGGGGTTAGTTTGATATGTGTATGATTGTCCCTTTAAATTTATTAGATTTTCGACTACTTATGCAATCTTTGTTGGAATGTTCATAACTGAACTAGATTTTAGATATAAAGTTATCCGGAAGATAGTGGTGATACTTACCCCTACTTGGAAATCAGCCAACAAGCAGAAAAGGCACGCTATTCTCAAAGGGCTTATAAACCATTTACTTTACGCGTACATATGTTATTTTAATATATATTATGACCCGACGAACCGCAGTCTCGGTAACAGAGATATTAGATAAGCTATCATCGAGAGCGAGATGCAAGAGGGATAATTTCAACAGTACATTTTAAGTTTTTACAATGTTGAGTGGAAGAGATCCATTACAGGAATAAGTTCGCCTGTATAACCTGTACTTCATGTTTTTATATCTTTGGCGTGTATACCATAATGGATTTACATTCATACATGCAAAAAGATTGTGCCGTTGTAAGGCTTTACCAGTTTTTAGCATCCCTTCATCATCGTCATATCAGTCGAAAGATGCGTCCACTGCTGGACATAGATCTCCCCCAAAGCGTGCCACAATGGCCAGACCTGCGCCACCCGCATCCAGTGGATTTCCGCGACCTTTATCAGGTTATCAGTCCAGTGTGGGAGGTCTAACGACGGTGCGCTTACCGGTACGTGGTCGCAACTCGAGAAACTTTCCACTCCAATGGCCACTGGTTCGTTCGAGTAATATCCCTTATACTTGATTATTTTGGAGCATTTACGGAAGAAATCCAATATAACATACGCCGTGTCATGATTAATAATGACTAGGTGTTTACTGTAGCTCTCCCATTTATATCAATCACTGCTTTATGTTCTTAATTCCCACGCATGCCTCTTTCCAAATTAATGTGTATTATTTCCTTGTGAAGCTATATTTATAGAGAAATACACCTAAAAAGATCAGCGGGAGGCCGCTGGATGCCGCAGGACTGACCACTTGGGCACTCTTTGGGAGAGGCCTATGTCCAGCAGAGGACGTCTTTCGGCTGATGATGATGATGGACATCTAAAAAATCTGAAGAGGTATTAACCAATTTAACCATTTGTTGCCACCGTTTAAGTTTCACTTAGGTACGACGATATACCGCGCCCACGGCAGGCATGTTAACTCCCAAGTTACAATAACTTAATTTATCGACACTGGCCACAGAACGACAAATTGAGAAAACCTTCCAACTGCAAATTGGCACGACACGATACGAACGCATGTAAATATTTAAGTCGAGACCAGACATGTGTGGCAATGCTATTTGTGAAAATAGAACTACAGAATGAATAGCAATTATGTACAGAAGATCAGGGATCGGAACCGGTTTTATCAAAAATCCCCGAAGTAGTCTAATATTTTGAATTATTTTAGACTCTTAATGTAACACTCTATCATGTATGTAAGTAACATTTTCGTATTATTAGGTTACCCGATTAAAAATGATATCATAAACAAAAGAACGTATTAATACCGGTATTTTTGTATGGTAAAAATACCGCTATCCGATCCCTGCAGAAGATCCTCTATGAACCGATGTTTGACAGCTAGCAAATTTAAATTATACCACCCCGCTCTAACTCATAGCACGTACTATTTCGTCTAGTTGGCAGGAAGGTTGTCGCGTTTTGTGTGACAACTGACAACGACCGTGATATTGTCACTGTTTGGTGGGTGAATTAGCACCTCGGAAGTGAGCAGGACCCGAGTTTAGTCGAAGTGACTAGAGTGACAGGCTATACGTAGGTACAGTCAAGGACTTTAACTGTTGAGCCATTTAGGTGTCAATTAATTTTGGTTTTTTGATTGTTAAACTTTGATATATCCAGTATAAAGTGAACTCTACATGGCTCAACAATTAAAGTCCGTGACCGTACGATACCGTAATCGGTACTACATTTAACTCTTGCTTTTCTGTAATCAGTCAGAGGTCGGGAACTCCGTGCTGTTATAATTTTAGGCCTAAATTCATATATCAAAGATCTGAATAACGATATGGGCGTTTTAACAATAGTTAATAGTCGCGGCAGTTGTGCTAGCCCCTGTTTTCTATTTCTATTATCTGTGTACCCATCCTACACGTGTCTGAGACTAGCTTTTAAAGCAGCGCGTGCTGACTATTAACAGTATTAACATTCCCATTGACTATTCTTCCTATATCAACGACCTTGGCTCTGGCACTACATTTAATAGCACTGTTATATTACACGCGTGACCCTACGCAAATGTAGATTGGGTTTGGTTTTCACTGATTAATTTACTACTTTGATCGAATACGAAACTGGTGCGCGCAAGGCCAATGTAATTACAAATTTTTGTATTGTAGTGAACTCTAAACACTCAACGAATGTAACAACCGTGTTTATGAAGAAAAAAAAACATGGATTGGTTCCCGATTGAAATTGTTCGTAGATACTAGTCGCATGCTAATTTGGATAGGCATATATTTATATTAAAGAGGATTCAATGGATATTTTACCTATATGCAAACCGTCGTGAAATGAGCACATTATAGGTAAATAAATATGTGTTACAAATCAATTTTGTGTGCTCGATGCAACCCACCAATAATGATTATGAGTATCATTGGTATGGAATAACCCCTCTCTTTACAAAGACCTATCAGTTCAGTGACACAAATCTGTAACTGGTAATAGATGCCTCTTTTAAGGTTTCACTTGATTAAATCCCGAATGTCTCTGAAGTTACATTCACGTGATATGACTGTACAGTCAAGTGTAAAAATAAGGGTGCATACAATTTACTCATAAATATGTCCCATCGCTCTTATGTCAGAGGATTAAGGTTTCGATACATATTTATGAGAGGATAAAATCGATTCATATTTTTTGTAAATGAAGCAATTTATGTACCTACAAGAAGCGCGGGGCCCGCCAACATACCAACAATTATGGCGTTGCCTAGGAGTATCCCATAGCGTATCCTACGGTAGCCCTACATGCAGTCTGCCGCGTGATTTCGGCTCGTCTGGGTAAGTGAAGTGCACGATGCACAGTGTACGCCAAAACCAAGCTCATTCCATATTAAACGGAACCTTTATAGTTTCGTCGTGTCCGTCTGTCCTTCTGTCCGTATGTCACAGGCATTTTACTCGAAAACTATAAGGTGAATTTGAATAAAATTTTGAGGATAGGTGTATTTTGTTAGCCGTATTGCAATGACTAAAAAAATATTTATAGGGGTGCACTCTATACAATTCCTAGTCAAAAAAAATATCATTGTAAGTCCACGTGTGGCATTACAAAGGATAGACCTTTCAAAATAAATATAAGGTTTCTCAGCAATTTTTTGATTAAGTGAATAGAGTCGGAGATAATGCTAATGTTTGAACGGTGTATTGAAATAATATGAACAAAATCATGCACATAGGGCTTATTACATTCTTTCACCGAAAATTATTTTGAATAAATCGGTTCAAAGATTTTCGAGATATTGCTGAAAAACTACCATCCCTATAGAAAAATAAGGTAAGTGCCGTAAGATTTCTGTGACGATACGACCTTTTTAATAGACACGGAACCCTTCGTTGTGCGTGGTCCGACACGCACTTGGCCGGTGTTTTTTCTTCCGTTGACTTGTAATACTTGTACTTCGTGGCTAAGCCTCGAGTGCTTCCACACTCGCCTGACAGCGCGCGTCACGCGCCACCGGACGCCCTGCTTGCCCATGAAGCACTAAGTGTGGGAGTCAATTTACATACAACTACATAGAACACGTTTAACTTTACATATCCACTTTCAGTAAATAGCTTAGTGACCGGTGCACAAACTGGTATTAATTGAATAATTTCATCATTAGAGTGGTTGAGAGGGAAGGCTTTGTACGTGTGTCCCACCATGGAGATCAGCGTTATGGTGGTTTCAGATAAGGTTGACTGGAAGAGATCAGTTACAGGGATACGTTCATCTTTGTCTGTATTTTACCTGTAGGTACTTGCTATGACTATCTTCAGTCTCCAACTCTCCATCAACAGATGAGCTCGGTGGTGCTGTATTTAATATTACGTAGCCACCGAACTTATACTGCGTGTATTTTTAATATTACCTCAAATTGTAACCAGAGGTTGGTGTTAGGGCTGTGAACAGATATTGCAAGAAAATTTTAATTTAATCGTAATTACAGAAGCGTAATTAATTTTTGAAAATTTATCGTGCAGCAATGTATTGCGTACACTCATTTGACTCATGGAAGAAGCGGGTCACTTGTGACAGTTATGACGTCGCGTCAGTAAGACAAAGTAGTGATCCATTGCGTGCTGAATTATTTTATATGGACAAAAAAAGTTGGTAGTTAAGAGAAATTTCTTGCAATATCAGTTCATAGCTCTAACACCTACCTCTGGTTACAATTTGAGGTAATATTAAAAATACACACTGTATAAGTATCTACAGTCACTGACTTTAATTGTTGACACTTCATAGCTTAACTATAAAAAAAAACAAAATTAATTGATCCTCGCCGAGTTTTTTACGCCGGTTCTTCTCGAGGCAGAGGTTTACTTTCCGAACCGGTGGTAGTTTATCGACATTCATAGGTGCATGTAATATGCCTAAATTTAAGAATAAATCACTTTGACTTTGACTTTGACTTTGACTTTGACTTTGACTTTGATACCTAAATGGCTCCACAATTAAAAGTCCTTGACCGTACTTATAACAAATTTCAGCTCAATCGAATACTAGCAAGAGGCTAAAAATTATTAACAAAATCTGAAGGAAAACTTACATAAAAACGGTGCAAGTTAATATAAAGCTTGTGAAAATTGAGAGATATTCCAGAATGCGAGTTCGTTATTTGGTCTAAGCGTAAATGTTCGTTAAAATCGTAATGTATGGAAAGTTTGACAAGTTTGTATGGAATGACAGCTGCCCGCGGCATATTTAACGTTGATCTGATCGGTCTGTAATTATAAATTACAGTTAAGTTAGAATAATCGAAAATCGTCCGATGTGCGACACAGACACGGGGAAAGAAAAAACTAAGTAAATCTCACTAGTGTATATCGGATTTAACATCCGTACTGTTTTATCCCGTGTTTACGTCATATCATTCTATTTCCATAGGACCGGGAACCGGCGCCAGCTTGCACCAACTTTTTCGTAACCCTGATACCATTAGACCGGCATGAGTTCACGGGTCTTCGTTAAATGGACGCGTGCAGTCCAGTTTCCTATATTGCGCGATTTATGTTCGACACTAAAACTGTTACAATTGCCAATGTTTTATTTTTGCCAGTGGATAATGCGTACGGATCAATTTCTTTTTTGTGTGACTTAGTGTTCAGTCTTGCCTGTGGACACGTCCGAAGTTAATGCCTTCTAAAGTTTCATTTTGGGAACATAATTTATACGAGTAGGTACCTGAACATAACAAAACCCTAATTGAGCTTACTTTACTGTTGGACTATGTAGATAGATCTGAGTTATATTATAAGAAGAGGAAAAGTCTGTGGGATTGTAGGTTTGTAAGTTTGTATGTAATGGATAATCTCCGGAACTACTCATTCGATTTCAAAAATTCTTTTACCTGCGTATGGAATGGAATTTCCGGATGGACATATGCTACAATACGTGGGTGGCTAGTTTAATACTAACTAGTCCCTGAGCGACCGAGCTCTACTCGGGTGAAAATACGGAGAAAACAAATTTTCCCAGACATGAGACCTAGCTAGATCGATTTCTTGCCCCCGTAAAACCCTATATTTCAAATTTCATCGAAATCGTTAGAGTCGTTTCCGAGAACGTGATTGTAAATATACCTAAATATGTAGCTACAAATATTACTCGTTTAATAGTATAGGATATTACGATCGAAGAGAAATACGAGCATTCAATGTCCATCTGGCGCCCAAAAGTCTACGAACAACCATGATTCTACACTGTTCCGAAGTTCATCTATAAATACTTTTCCCGAAAACAAACCCATGTAATAATTATGTAAACAGACTAACCTACATTCTGACCTATATAGTTGGCTATATAGATTTATTCGTTAGCGGCAGGAAATATCTTTTGATCCAGTTTCCTTTACCCAAGTTAAATGTCACTACCACGGTAAATGTGTTTATGTGTGTGTGTGTAGGACACAAGCGGAGACCGTTTGATGTTTCAGCGCAGATATATCATCAGTGAAGTGTGTTATAATGTTTTCACACGCCTTCGTTTTGTTGTTTTTTTTTACATAACGACACGTGACATCGTGAGAATTTTATACACAGAACTTACAGAAATTATGGAGGTACACAAACTTTAATCTTTTGGCGAAATTCGATATATTTTAGCATTTTTTTAGAAAAAAAAGGGTTTAGATACCCTTGTTTTACCGACAAACGTTTCATCGGATGAATGGGTCGCGAAATTTTCATTTAATCGAAAACTTTTTTTTTTTCAAAAACAGGAATCTTTTTAGGATTGTTATTAAAACAAACCTAACCTAGCTATACCTAAAAAGTAAACGGTTACTGAGAAAAAAATCGATGAAATGAAAATTCGGCGAAACATTGTAGTGGATATATCTGATATTTATATTGATAGTATCGTAACTCACCCTTACTTTAAAAGATGAATTTAAAGGATTCTAAGCATGTTAGTTTTAAGTATGCTGCTGTGCCCTTGCAGGGCGTCACATGGATACCTAGCTATTAATTGTTCCACCTAATAATTATATTGTAATGTGATTTATGCAATAAACAATTTGAATTTGATCCTAACTATACCTACCTTGATGACTGATTATAGAAATGATACAACAGCATATCGGACATGTCGAAGAATAGTTTAGACAATGACGTTTATGATAACGATTTCAAAGTCGATGTAAAAATCTTTCCTAAAGTAACGATATAGCGAATAGAACCTAAAATTAATCATCTATTAAATGATATTGCCGTGCATAATAGATTATATTGACTTCAGCTATAAGGAAAGGTAATAAGAATTCAATTTTCCCTGTGAGAAGTTTTATATCGATGCATCTCGCATGCATGCTTGAGTCGACACGTGCTGCTACGGGTAAGAACTAGGGTTGTGTAAACTTTATACATTATTGTCTTGCTTCAATTCAAGTCATTTTGGGGACTAACGCCCTTATTAATAATCGCTCATCAAACTAATAGTAGCTAAAATACCTTAAAAAATCGTTCCGTTTATCGTTTTACCACATTTTTTGTAAGAGGTTCCTTAAGTGACAGAAGTTTCTGTCAAAAATTTAATTTTTGGTACAAACTTTTATTGCCGACTGTTTTTGTATACCATCATCATCTACTCATTGAGACTATTCTAACGAGCCCAAACTCAACGGGGTTACGTCGGTTAAATACTGAATTCCCATGGCCACCTTCTGGCTCCATCCCGTTAGACCAGCTCGATGGTACGGTAATATTGAATTGTCATCTCCAAATTATACCCAAAATTTCAGCTCGGATAACGGCAAGTAACTGAAAAATGGATTGCAAATTTTGACGGACAACTACACTTACATACGAACAGGTCAAGTTAATATAAAGCTTGTAAAAATACAATGGTTTCCTATTTAAATACTAAACTACTTCAGTAGGATATCTGCAAGTTTTTAACGATCAAAATCCCCGCGGTCCCCCCCTCTTGATGTCTATGTCGACTATGGAATCGGGATGAGGTGTGATGTGCACTGACCGAATATCCCATTCGTTTTGTCACCCTATAGATAACTGTAGGGCGGATTGTAGGACACTGTAGGACATTGTGAGTATTCTATTGAATCACGAGCTCTTCCAACGTACCTACAGTGGGACAATTCACACCAATTGATTTAGTCCCAAACTAGGCAAAGCCTGTAATATGGGTACTAGACAACGGATCAACATACTTATATAGATAAATACATACTTAAATAGATATTAAACATCCAAGACTCGAGAACAAACATACGTATTCATCATACAAATATCTGCCCCGACCGGGAATCGAACCCAATCTTGAGGTCCCAAGCTTCATAATCAGGTTCTCTAACCACTAGGCTATTCGGTCATCAATAAATTTGAAGTGTGTATATCTGTGTGTTTGTGTGTCTGTCTGTGGCATCGTAGCTCCTAAACGAATAGACCGATTTTAATGCGGCTTTTTTGTCCGAAAGCTGACGTGATCGAGATGGTTCTAAGCTAACGTTTCAACAAAATCGGTTTAGCCGTTTTTGAGATATTGAACTTTGAAATGAAAAAATCGAGGGTATTTCAACTTTTCTAAGTTGTAGTTATAACCAAATCTGATGAAAATTAAAAATCGGCCCATCTGTCTATCTGTCGCCAGCCTCAGTCTCACGTCACGGCCACGGGCACAAATACCTTTGTTTTAATCAGCACTAATATTCTATTTGTAAATTAGTCAGCCCTAGTCCGGAATCGAATCCAGGTCATTGCGGCACGGCGCCCTCTAACTGGTAAATGGGTCACTTGAAATACTGCGTTACTATGCAGAGGCGATAATAGACGATGGATATGCGCAAACAACGACAGCTCAAGCTGACACTAGTTTATGCATCGCATTCCAATTTGATTTCAATTTGGATCCAATTTGGTTTCAAGGTGTTTCGGGATCTTTTTTAAAAACATGACGGTGGCAAACAAGCATATGGCCTGACGATAAGCTGACAGCGTAGCCTGTGGACGTTTGTGACTCCAGAAGAGTCCAGGAGCCGTAGCATGGTTGGCCTTGTCACGCGATAGGTGATACGATAGAGCGTGCGTCACTGGCTGACACCGTTCGATAGAACGAGACGACGCTCTTATCTTGTCACTTGTCGTGTGATAAGGTCAACCATGCTACGGCTCCAGGGCTGCCGGCCCTGTACTGATTTTAGGAGTCGAGTCGTTGCGATGATAGCTAGAGATAAATGCAGGCCACTTTCAATACAGCGCATCCTCGGAAACTCTGGCGAGCCTCACCACCAGGAACAGAAAACCACATAACTACTGAAAGAACCCGGCCGAGTGCGTGTCGGACCACCCACAACGAAGGGTTCTGTGCCTATTAAAAAGGTCGTATCGTCACAGAAATCTGACAGCACTTACATCCTTTTTCAGCAAGGCAGTTTTTCAGCAGTATCTCGAAAACCTTTGAACAGATCTTGTTTAAAATAATTTTCGGTGAAAGAATTTAATAAGCTCTATGTTCATGATTTTTTCAATCTTTTTTAGTACACCCCGTTCGAAAATTAAAGGGGGGGGGGACACAATTTTTGTGACTTTCAGGGCAATTATCTCCGACTATGTTCACTTAATCAAAAAAAATGCTGAGAAATCTAATATGTATTTTTGAATTGCTTATGGTAATACGTGGACTTACAATGTGTTTTTTAACTTGCATTTACATGTATGGAATGCACCCCTAAATTTTTTTTTGTCATTTCATTACAGAACTATGTAGCGGCGGCTAACAAATACACCTATATCATCCAAATTTTATTACTTTATAGTTTTCGAGTGAAATGCCTGTGACATACGGACAGACGGACAGACGGACAAACGGGCAGACAGACAGATAGACAGACAGAGAGACGGACAGACGGACATGACGAAACTATAAGGGTTCCGTTTCTGTCATTTTGGCAACGGAAGCAAAAAAAAAACAAAACAAAATGTTTATTCTGCAAGTAGGCCCCACATACAACCCTATAAAGAGCGGTGTTATTATGGCTGCACTTTTCAGTAAAGTGGACATGGCGTATACAGGGAGTGGGTGGGCCGTGCCCACCCCAGAAGGGTCTGGTGCCCACCCCAGGATGCTGGGCAATGGCTCGAAATGTCATGCCGGTCATTAAAAACAACCTGCCGGCGCGAGCCGGGCCCTGGCAAACAGGCCTAGATACGCCAATGAAAGTATAGTAAAAGCGCATAACGTGTCAGAAGTGCACGAAACACATTGAAAGCTAAAATGGGCCCCCGGAGACGAAAAAGTGTACAATATATTACAACCACAGTTATCATCGGGCATTTGAAAGACACTTTATGCTCCCTAACGATTTCCTCAAAAGTTCCCGAAGGAAATGCAATGAGCTGGCGCCTAGACTCCCAATTGGTGGGAAACGGTTCTGGGGAAACGGGAAATGCGCTCATCCGCCGACAATAACGCCCTTCCTTTCAATCTAGAGCAATTTGCGCGAAATTTACTGCCTTTGAATAAAATTTGATAAAAGAATCGAATAAATTGTCACGGGCAGGGGTTCAGGTACGGGATTTATGTTCCGATTTTGTTGTTCCTATTCCGGATACAGATTTCGATTACCAACATTATTTTTTGGGATTAACCCATTCAAGGCACACAACACACTCAACATATGAGTGATGCCTCTACTACTACTAGGGTGGCTTTGAAATAAATCAGTGTTTGACCTAGCATCTTGCGTTTCACTTCAGCCTTAACCAGTGTGATCACAAAGACCATTATATTTGCCAAGTATTGTTTGCTTTGACAGTTTACCTCCAATCAGCATGTCTGTTTGTTTGCTAGCGGAAGGCGCCATCACGCGCTATTCGAATGTATCGGCATGTCATTGAGCGTCTAGACAATTGACAATTGTAACAATGTCATGTCAAATTTAATGACGTCATAACTCTTGTTCGTAGCTTGCTACTTGGAATTTTTCGGGAGAAGAGTTGTTAACACATTCACTGCCAACAATTGCGTAGCCCAACGCTGGTAGCCGATAACATGGGAAAACCCTTTTGTAGCGGAAATCGGATAAGAGCAGAGCGGCCGTCTAGGGTTTTTGGCGCTGAAAGGTTTTTTTTAGTTTATGTTTTGTCAAAGTCTTTATGATATTGATAAATATACTTGTTTGTATGCAGGGGGGGTCATGCTTCTATACATTAAACATAGATATTCGTCGATTGTGACAAACTTAACACATTCTCTGCCAAGTATCGCTACGTGCTACGCTCGTAGCCGATCTCGTGGTTTTCCCCCCATGTAGCGGAAAGCGACTACGGCGTGCCTACGTAACCCATTCCTGGAAATAAAAGTGTTAATAAATTCCAATTATAGTAAATAGTCCAACGCACTCGGCTCTGTCGTCGCCTAGTACCCATAGTACAAGCTTTGCTTAGTTTGGGACTAGGTCGATTTGTGTAAGATTGTCACCAAAAAAAAAAGATTCCTTAAAACCTACGTAACACATTGTAAATTGGTTTGCATTGCGATTTTCGTAACTAAATTGGTAACTGATGCGTCGGAAATAGACATGAGTGGTGGTCTGTGCTTCAGGAAGCCAAGGACATCTATTACAATTAACAGTGACAAGTTCTAGATTTAATATCGTAAATTATTTATTTAGGTACATTTATAACCACCACGGTTATAAATGTATTTCTCTAAAACAAACGTCAAGAGGGGGTTGTGTGTATACGCGGCCTTACTATAAAGATACATTTTGATCTCTTCGTACGCGAGCTACTTTTGTACTAGTTTAATCAGGTTTATTTGTTGAAAGCCACTTTTATGTAAAAAAAAAACTACTTGCAAATGTCGAGAGCCAACATCACGCTTGAGAAAATGCGCGCGAAATCAAGAGTATCTGCGCATGGACGAGAGCCAATAATAATTCGTAACTTTTTTCCTACTGGCAAGAGCCTGTCCGAATGTTAAAAAGATGCATTACTGCACATAACGATAAAGCGGACGAGAGTACATTTTATTTTGTGCGGGGACAGGCAACGTGTATAAATAACCCGGTCAACACTCAATAAAACAATAAATGAACTCGGTTTAATAATTGCAAAACGCTTAACGCTTACTCATAGCAAAATAGGGACACCTTTGTTTTAACCGTAATAAAAGTACTAAAGTAAACCAAGTAGGGTGCAGCCTCGTTACTAAAAACAAACAATGTAGGTTTTACATATGACCAGAATGTCACGTAATTTACCCAGATTTTTCCATATTGTCACACATAAGGAGTTATGTGTGACCTTATCTTTGTAACCATTGTAACTTGTAGGCCAGGCTGGTACCTAGGTAATCTAAATTAGCTATCAGTAAAATAGGTACCACCTTTGTTTGTTATAATACTTATACCTGATGACTAAAACATGCGTAATGCTATATTTTTATCCGTTAAACGACAATAGTCATACGGTTCTTTATTACAATTACAAAGCGGGTATATAAGCTAGGCTACAATTGTAACTAGAAAAGTAATCTAGTAGAAAATACGTGCTTAACGCTTTGGTAATCACAATAAGATAAGCCAGTCAATGAGTTGAGCAATAGTTTTGGAGTACTCGTAATTAAAAAGTTCAGCACCTTGCTCGACTTTCAGCCCGGTTAACTACTAACTATCTAGGAGCCTCCTTCATGAAATTAATTTAATGTAAATTACGTATTAAAATGTAATAACACTAAGGGGAAATTCGGAAGTCCAAACTCAAGGTTTACCAGCGTGCAATGGAGCGCAGTGTCTTAGGAATCAAGAGATTGATCGAGTTCGAAATACCACACTGCGCTCTAGAACTGGAATAGCAGATGTGGCCAAGGAGACCGCCTTTCTTAAGTGGAACTGGGCCGGCCATGTTTGCCGTATGCACCCACAGAGGTAAGCTCATGCAGCTACTTGGTGGTTGTCACAGGACGGTGGATAAAGGCGGCGAGGCAATCCCAGGAGGAGAAGGCGGGGTGGGGGTGACTTGGTCGCGTTTGCAAGTGATTGGCCAAGGATTGCGGACTACAGAGACAAGTGGAAATCCAGGGAGAAGCCATTTGCACGGCAGTGGGACGCGCAAAATGGTTAACTAAAAAAATCAAGGGGATGCCTCGATTTGAGTTAACCACCGCCACTGTAAGACACGATTATGTCTTCCACGGACGTAAAAGCGAGATGCTCTTCTGGAATGGCTTTTCTGGACTTTCTAAATTTGTGAAGTTTTATTTATATTTTCTCCTATGAGTTTTAGATAGGGTACAGTACCATAATTATAACTTCGTTGTGTCGTTTAATAATGTATTGTGTTCTTTGAATAGGCTGAACTGGCTGAGGGTAAGAAGAGGAAATGAAGACCGACCTTTGTTAGTATTTATTTTCTATCGAGTTAGGGCTCTATAATTAGACAAACAATCTCATAGTCAAGAATCATATACCTATCTAAAAAACAGTCCCAATTGTTTGGTAATCAGGACAGTACGGCTTTCAAAAAATGCGATATTTTGTAACTTACGCACTTAAATGTCTTGCTTTGATGGGGTTTCTTTCTCATACGTGTGCCTGTGATTGACGTCTACGATTTGTAGCTATACGATGAACGTGTGAAAATTCATAGCATTGCCGCAGGCGCCGATGCTATACTTGCAATGGGATATCCCATTGTGTTTTACTGCGTTTGACACCATTCTACGAAAGACTACCTTTGAACCATATGGCAAAAGGAACTACGCATCAAGTTATTTTCTTCGAAAGGCATTTTGTTATAGAAATTGAAGTCAAATTCTGGCAAATATCGATTGAAACGTTTGTCAGTTTGAAAGTTCGTATTTTTGTACTACGCATCTGATATCAAACGGGATTGGTTATTTTTTATACCGCGTGTTCTTTGTAGTCTGTGATTTTTTTAATGAACGCCCAATGCCGTCAGAAAGAGCGCCGATTAGAAAAAAAACTGTCAATTGTAGGACTTCTTTAGAGAATAGTGTCGTAAATATGTTAGAATTACTTTTTTACTTAGTTACACGTTTAAACTTAACTCAAGTTGGTCCACCTACGTACGATAACTACTAATTATACTCGACAACTCTAACTCTACCTATAAAAAAGTTTAAGGACGCATTTATAAAGTATTTCAACCGTACCCGTCACGTCTGAAAGCATCACACACGTCTCACCAAATTGAACGTTTAGGTAAGTTGACAGTTTACTTTATAAATGTCCCTCGATGATCCAGTTAAGGTAGGTATTTGTTATCATTGGAGAAATTGTATTTGATAACACTATTTGCATAGCAGCAGTAGTAGTAGTAGTCCCCCTCGCCGTGTCCGGCGTCAGCGACTCCGTCAGTTATGCTTACTTGGATTATAGAAAGGTGGCTCGCAAAACCAAACTATATGCATAATTTAGTTAATAACGTACCTACAATTTTTCATAAATTAATAAATTTACTAAATTTTCAAACCCAATTATTAACCCAAATTGTAATGGCTTGCCAATTTCTAGCTCATGTTTGCTCTACGCTTCTTGGTCTTATTGATTTTATAAATGTTCTTCAAACCTATTTTAACATAATGGCCATTAAAATCCCTTGTCCTGCTGTCACTTTCACATTTGTGCTTGTAAGAAAGGGACAAAACACATTTTAGCTAGCCGTATTCTTACTTATCTGACGTGATGCTCTCTGATGCACTGATTAGTCTGACGCCTCATATAACGGTATCTAACAGTACTAAATGCATGAAACCGATATCGTTTTGTCGTGTCACGATACGATACGTCAGTTAAGTATGAATCCAGCTCCAGAAGCATGTCAAGTTTTATTAAGGGGGTAAGTCAACAACTAACCTGGTAATGTTGTCCTGTCGGTGAGCGATGTTCTGCAAGCCGACCGCGTCGCGCAGCTGCATGACGATGGCTGTCCTGACGGCATCCGTGCATCTCCACTCCTCGATCCTTTCACAAAGAACCTGTACAAATAAACATTTATTTATTATCTGAGTAATTCATGTGGTCTGGCTCTGCTACTTTCTGGTGCAATTTGTGGGTTCATTTCCTTTACATTTGCTCCTGCGTTGCTTTCATAGGAGAAAATGCTCTGTGCACAAAGTTTGATTACCATGAGAATGCCGATACAATTAGTAAATAATTAATAAAACAGAGAGTCTAATACTACAGAGAGGAACCGTCGGTGAGGTTGCAGATTTGTAAGTTGGTTATGTAGAGGGATGAAACCGGACCCCTTTTGGTATGGAATAGAATTTCTGGGTGGTCATAGGCAAATTGTATCCCACAGGTAGTTAGTTTTCTGATATTTTAGTTTATCTAGCGTCTCTAATAAACAAAATTCTAACTATCTTTCTTTCGAAATCCTCAAGACAGCCAGTGCAGTTGTTTCCCAAAGTCATAACAAAACAATAACTGTAGCAATACAGTTATATACTCAGCTATCAACGAAACTGCTTGCGTTAAAACTAGCTATTTCTCGATGAAGTTTCAAGGAGAACATTAAAACTTGAAGTCACAAATCGTAAACTCGTAACCTACCTATACCGTACGAATATTTAATTTGGAGAAAAACAAGACATCACTGTATACCTATTGTTCCAATAAACCAAGTTCAAACGCATACCTACCAAATAAAACTAAAACAGGCACAGCCACATTCCTTTTGTTAAATATTTTTTTCTTCTCTGGTGCAAAACCAGTTTGTTATCCACCGCCAAATCTCTCGACGGTAACATTAGAGGATCAGAACAGGCAGCACTGCCTGCTAATGCAGCATAATCACTGAGATGGAACTGTTTCGTTTCCGTACAATATAGCTGACATACTTTTTAATTATGCGTTGTTATGTTTTTGTCTCGGATAAATGATTCCTATTCCAAATTCTTACCTCAACATCATCAGAGTAAATCGGAGTATTTCTGAACACCTCCTTCTTGACTACGGTCACATACGGCCCCTGAACGCCGCCAACAAACTTCTCGCAGTTGAAGAACAAGGCGTCTTTCTTCACCATCTCTTCTTCAACCCCCGGGAACGTAGGGTTCATGTCCACCGCCGACGTAGGAGCCACCAGGGTATAGTCCCAGAATGCCCATGCGCCGTACTGGTGAAGCAACAGTGTGGTCGCCACATCGTCTGCCAGTACCCCCGTTAGTTTGGAAGCAGCGGGAAAGAAGCCTATCATACGTTTGCCGGTTCCAGAGTAGCGCTGGAGTTTCTGCTCGAGGTTGTTTAGGTCAATGAAGCCTTCTTTTGTTTCCGGGACTTTGATTATCTGGAAACAAAGTTGACGGTTAGATTGGTATTTTTGAGGTTAGTAATGTTAGTATGTTGCCTAAAGGGTTGTGAAAAACAATAAAAAAGATAACTCTAAATGTTCTCCAGGCGACACACGTATTTAAGGGTGGGCTGCACCAAACCGTCTGTAATCGTAAGCGCTGTTCGTTAAAATCTGAATGTATGGAAAGTTTGACAAGTTTCTATGGAATGACAGCTGCCGGCGCCATATTTAACGTTTATCGGTATGTAGTCGTAAGCTGCCAACCCGCCCTAAGTGTAGACAAGTGTAAAATGTATCGTGTTATCAGGAGACGTAGCATGGTTGGCCTTATCACGCGACAAGTGACAAGATAAGAGCGTCGTCTCGTTCTATCGAACGGTGTCAGCCAGTGACGCACGCTCTATCCTATCAACTATCGCGTGACAAGGCCAACCATGCTCGGCTCCTGATATCTAAGTACAGACACATTTTATTGATAAATCGCATTATTATTTTGTCATACTTAGGTACTTTCACCATTTTGTCTCACATTCCATATTTATTGCCCTTGTACATAATCGTGCATAAAACCTATTTTTGTTAAAATCCTGCTAATTTTGCTTGCATTTATCTGGCACTGTAACATTTGTGTACAGTCAGCATCATATAGTTACTAGCAACCGAAGTAACTAAATATCATCATCATATCAGCCCAAAGACGTCCACTGCTGGACATAGGCCTCCCCCAAAGAGTGCCACAATGACCAGTCCTGCGCCACCCGCATCCAGCGGACTCCAGCGACCTTTACCAGGTCATCAGTCCACCTTGTGGGGGGCCTACCCACGCTGCGCCTTCCGGTACGTGGTCGCCACTCAAGAACCTTTCCGCCCCAACGGCCATCGGTTCTACGTGCAATGTGCCCCGCCCACTGCCACTAACTAAATATACTCCTACTGTAATAAAGACGTGTTGCGATATATTTGGCTACTTTGGCTGCTACTAACTATATGATGCTGACTGTCAAACTTGTCAAAAGGGACAAACACATTTTGGTTAACATTTTTTTTTAATTTCTATGAAACTGTCCTAAAGAGAATGCAATCTCGCGAGATCTTTTCCATATTTTACGTACGAGATTGAGCGGAGCAGCATAATCCATGTATTAATAGAGCGATTGCTTCTTAAAAATTAAAAATTGCTTCGAAAGGCTGATTACTAAAGTTAAATACTTAAGGATTAAATACTGCGTATGTAATGAAGATTTTACAACTGAAAATGATAACCTGATGTTTAATGATATTAAAATTAAAAATATTAGCTTTTGTGCTGTATTTTGAAGTAAAACGGATATTATAAATCAGTTTTTATGTTTATATGCTGTGATAGCATTTGCATACGTTTTCAGTGAAAAACACTCGCGAGATCTCGAAATCTTGGCTTTGTGGTTTGGCGAGGTCTTGGCTAGGTCTGAAATCACGTAAGATTAATACTAGTCCTAATTATATTATCATTAGTGAAAATACTATTATCTTAAAATTGAAAACTAACCAAAGTGTCACGTCTATAAATATTTAGGTACATTCGAGGCTCATGTCTGGGGAATATAACTAAAAATTGTATACCTACATATTTCTAGTGTACCTACTAACTAACGTGAAAGTGAATGAAACAAACTTCCTTGGTCCAATCCCATAATTCTATAAACAAACCACTTTTCCGGCGCCTTATCACGCACAACACAAGCCACTTAACAGATTAGTTCCCTTCACTCCCAAGGGCTTTTACTTTGTCTCGGAAAATTTCATGCGTAAAATGAGATATTCAGAAAATTGAGTTAGGTACACGAGTTTATCTTTAAAAAACGTGTAGACTGAGTTTAATAAGATAAAATTTCGTCAGCAATAATGGTGTGTGGTGGAAGAATGAAGAGATTTTCTACCGTGTTTTTTTTTTGTTTTTTTTTTTTGTTTTACGGTGTGGGCCTTTTGAATGCCGCTTCGATCAGCGAGTGATCTAATGCCCACAGCTCCCATGTCTAAAGTAAATTTTATCATATCATCTTCATCATATCAGCGAAAGACGTAATATGTCTCAAGAGTGCCACAATGATCAGTACATTTTATTCTGGCAAATGACGCCTCGGAATTGAAGTTCTGACACAGACTGTTTAAAGTTTCTGCCCTGCGAATTCATGATTACATTGAAAACAAAACAAACCATAGAAGAGTAGTATTCCAGTTGTAATTGCGTGTTATTCTAAAAATAGTAGTGTTACTGCCGTTTCAGGGCAACTAGGTCCTTGTGGCGGCTGCGGCAACACACAAGGACACTTCGTGCCATAAAAACCATGGTCATAGTTACCATACAATATGTTTTTGCCACAGATATAACATAAAACATATAGATAGAGATATTAGATTACGCAAACGCAAAGAACTAGGTATATATTTGACGTGCCAAAGATCATGTCCAAATAAATGTATGCACATTTATGGTCGGGTCTAATTTTAAATATTTGTCTATGGTTTTTGCACAATAGTATTGCTTGTTTATTTCGGGAACCGCTGTTAGTTTTCAGTATGTATTAGGTACGCTAAGGGCAAGTAACAATCATTTATCAACATATGCTTCTAAGGATATGATGTGTAATGGTTGACTGCGTACCTGCACTTGTCTCTAGTTTTCGTTTTCTAGTGGAGTTTCAAGCATCCGTAAGCTGCGATTTCAGCTTACTGTCAGCCAGGACGTATGCCAGTTTGCCAACACTGTAGTTACAACTACAAACTTAAAATTACCAAATTGACCTTCAGTTTTATTTATAGTTACTCGGTCGTGAATAGACGTGTGCGCCGCGCCGCCGCGCCGCCGCCGCCGATGAATTTTCCACGCCGCCGCCGCCGATAGATTTGACCGGCGTGAAATCGGCGTGGCATAATTGCGTTTTTTTCCGAAAAGTGTTAATTATTCTATGCAATTTATTCCAGTAATTTTAATTCCAATGCCAAATAAGGAGTCTCTACGGTACATGTCATCTCTGTAATTGTCTACATTAAAGAGTTTGCTTTAATTCACATCGCAATAAAATAAAAATCAGCAATTATAACATTCTTGCGAACATCGGCGGCTAAAGTCACAAACCTCTTAATTCCATTTATCAAATCATGCTATGGCACAGTTATATGATACAACATGTCCTTTGGGACATCAACGTCATGAAAAAAAATAGAAAATCAGAACAAGTAATGTATTAAAAAAATAAAAGCATAAAAAAACAAATGGACAATTGGACATCTTGTAATGATATTTATAAGTACTACTGCTGCAAATCCTTACTTATTTCATCAATTTTATGGTGATGTAACCTTGATGTAAATTAAATAGGTTTTTTTGTACCTCCTGTAAAATTGGATCAGATAGAGTCAAAAGGTTTGCGGCTTCAGCCAATAAGTAAATGTGCATTCTTTCCTCTGATGCTTGAGCACATGACCTTATTTCAGCAAACAATCTATAATCATAATCAACTGGGGCATATTCCAGTAGCTAAAAGTTGTTTAACTCATTCCATGAAGAATCTGTTCCCTAATACGTCGGTCGGGTGTGGATATACCACAAAGGGCAGATTCCATGGTTGTCCCACTACATAAAAAATGTTCTACACGTAAATTTGACAACTATCGAACTAATTATCTCACTTATATCACTTACTGGTAAATTCTATAGTAGGTATATTCTAAACAAACGTCTGGAGTACTACAGAAGCGGACAAATCGCAATAGAGCAAACGGGCTTTGTTAAGGGTAGAGGCACGAGAGCAGATCTTAAATATCGGGCAGTTAATCCAAAAGATCAAAGAATTTAACATACCCATGGCCTTATTCTTCATCGATTACGCCAAAACGTGCGACTGCATAGATTAGCGAAAAATGTTTGAAGTGCTTGGGAAAATGGGTGGGTTTTATACCTGAACATTTCAGTCCTTTTTGGTGAAAAACCTATACTTGGACGGCAAATCTTGTGTCCGGCTGGAAGACATATATGGAGTCCATACCCTTTAAGAACAATCGAGGCAGGGTTGCATGCTATCCCGGCAACTATTCATCTTGGTCGGCGAACACATAATGCGCGGACTACGCATAGTGCTTGAGAGCTGGCAGGGCGGCATCCGAATAACAATTTGCAATACATAGTTGCCTATGAGACCGAACTAGCTAGCTATACTTCTAAAAAAAGTCGAATTGATCAGTGTACACTACGGCCTCCACTTAACCAGGAAAAAACGAAGCTAATGTTCATAGACAGAGATGGGTTGTGCAGAGGGCACAGGAACTTAGTTGAAAGTTTATTTACTTAGCCTCACAGATCTCCAACGACGGAGACTGTATGAAAGAGGTCATCAGAAGATCGAAAATTGCCTAAACAGCAGTATAGCACTTGGAAAATATATATGGAGGAACAGGAACATCTACCGCAACACCAAAGCCAGACTTATGCGCACCCTTCTCTTCTCCATTTTTTCTTCATGCCTCTGAAACATGGACTTGGAAGCCAGGCTTGAGATCAAAAAAGATACATTTGAAATGTGGTGCTGGCGTAGAATGTTGGTCATCTCATGTATACAACGGCGCACTTATGTGTCGATACTCAAAGAGCTTTGTATCAACATCCAGCTTTCAACTACATGCTTCCAGAGAATGATGACATTATTTGGCCACGTGGCCGGCCAAGACCAGTCCAGCTTGGAGAAAATGATAATGGTTGGATGCGTTGAAGGAAAGAGGAGTAGAGACAGAGCACCCATATGATAGATTGATGTATTCGGCGATGCCACGGGGGTCAATATCCAAGGCGTAATACAACTAGCCCAAAGTAGAAGGGTTTGGAGAATGTTTTTGAAGAACTCCGCTCTTGGTAGTCACGACCCTCATCCTTGAGGAACCGACAAAGAAGAAGAAAAATCAAGATTCCTAATTGACACTTCTTTTTAATTTTTTTGGTGCAATTTGATTTCAGAATATCTTAAAACTAATTTATTTCACCATAAGAAGTTACGCTTTATAGTTATTTAACCATAAACCGAAAAAAAAGTGCCACGCCGATTTCACGCCGATCACGCCGCCGCCGCCGATCAAAATCCCACCGGACGCCGCCGCCGATGATTTTGCCATCGGCGCACACCTCTAGTCGTGAACATGAACCAATTTAAATGCAAATTCGGTGAGATAATTCTCTAAACTAAGCACACTACCGAATACACCTATTCGCACTTACCTACACATCATCAAATCAGCCTACTTATTGAACAAGCGAGCGAAGCGAACGAAGTTCTCAGTTTCAGCTTGGCAAAAAATTCTTTCGTATGTCATGCGTTTCTCCGGCTCTTCTCCTCTACATGTCGCATTTTTCAACCGATTCTCGTGACATTTTGTGGGCAGGTTCAATAATTATATAGATTATTTTGTCAATTCAGCTATTGGAATAAAAAAAGACAGACTTGCGAGTTTTACAGCTCACAGAGCCACTAGTACCTATAGTAAAAAAATACCTACTTTAATACTAGTATAATAAAAGCAAGACCGTTGTTAGTATTGAACGAAAAAGAAATAATCTTCATTTTGATGATTCTCTCGAACCAAGAGAAAAAAATCTTGGCTCAAGATAATTTAACATTTTTCTTGGTTCAACAATATTTCAATCTTTTTTCTGTGTAAGTCTGGACACAAGCCTCTTCCTCCACCATAAGGTTTAATTAAAATCGCATTTTTCGATGTCACCTTGGTACAACGTATACTTGAGATTTTTTCAGTTGGCCGAATTGCGTCAGAGTAATCCATTCAAAAAGCAACTCTACCGTCCAAGGCAGAAGATTCCAAATCCAATGACAGTTTTATAAAAAGTCGGCCGCATTAATAGGCCATAGCCTCGTGATACGCAACTTCGTGATTCCACTTGTCGCTTGATGTTTTATTTTATTTATTTGGAGAACAAACAGAATTAGATGTACAGAGGAAAAAATTACAGCGTATTTATATGTATACTAAGAACAATCATCTAAGCCCTAAACAGTTCCCACTAGAACTTACATTACTTATTGATGCCAGACATGTCAAATGAAGTCCCCTAGTATCCCTGTCTTTATGAAACATGTTCCTTTTTGATACGGACTATTAATCAAATCGCTACACACAATTCGTACAGTCGTGGGTTTTGGACAAGATTGCTCGCGCAATATATTCCTCGCAATTGGACTGTTTGGTACAATTGCGCTGTCATTAGTCTGGACTTTTTGCTAAACTATTTATTTTAATGCACATACTTATTTTATTATTGTATATGCAAACTACGAGTTCACGTCCTCAACTGTTTAATATCGATCGAATGTTTTGTTCTGAGCAGTCAGTGTACAAAACAATTATAGAGTAAATATTCCAACTTAGCGGTTTTTCCTGAAAAAAAAGTGTAAGAGCATTGTCTTATACCTACCTCCTATAGTTGTTTATGTTTAGGTAATTGTATTGCTTATCATTAGCTGTTATTTACGTGTTATTGAACAATAACTCAAAAACAAGTACCTATACTCGAGCTGAAGTGAAATAGGACAGTACATAACACTAACTAAATGATCAATAAACTTTTCAATAGCAGAAAACAGCTCCCATTAACATTTTGAAGATCGCAATCGCAAGTATCGCAACACAGCTCGTGTTATGCCGATATTTTTGAAGGATCATGCGATTATAAACGTTATTCCAAAGTGATATGGTTGAGAATCAACAAATGATGAGTATTTCTATTTAAAACAATTCAATGTCAGTAGGTAAAATGGATTAGATGTTGTGAGTGTCAGATATTGAAGATTATGAGATTGTTGACAACATGTGCTGATGATAACTAGTTAGTTTTTGGGTGCGTGTAAAGTACAACCGAGTCATTGTAGAAGATAGATATATGTAAATGTATCTATCTATGAAATTACGGATCGTTCAAATTTTAGGGCATATTAAAACGCATACAATTGTATGTACTTATACCATGGAAGTATGTACAGTCGACGTCCAAAATAGGTATTGTAAAATTATGCCACAGTAAAATTGTAAGAACCGTTAGTTTATAATTTGCCTAGTGAGATTATAAACTGTCGGGTAGGTTAGGTTAGTTTATCATCTAACGCGTTATAATATAATTCGCAGGTAATCTCTTAAACTACATGACCGATTACAAAATTTATATCACCTATATGTTGCATGGGCCTTCGAGATGGAGCAAATAGGCTATTTTAATGCCGCAGCAGCACCTGAGTTTTTTTTAAATAAGTACATGCTCAGAGCCGCGCGGACAGCTATCTAAATCTATCTCCCAATGAAACTGTTAACGGTTCACAACGTATCGCGGCGAATCTTGATCCCTGTGACAGCTGTCATCTCCGTACAATTTATAACCTTAAAACGTAAAATTGTACAGAGATGACAGCTGTCATAGGCATAGGGACCAACATTCGCCGCGATACATATAATCAAAACGTGTAATAACATAACTGCATAAAAACAAAGTAAGGACAGTATAATCCTACTAATATTATAGAAAGTTTGGATGGATGGATGGATGGATGTACGTTACACTTAATTTCAAAAACTACTGGACGAATTTATATGAAACTTTCCAGTTATGTACCTTATATATCAGAATAGGACATAGGTTATAATTTATGTCAAATTTCATCCCTTTTAGGGACAAAAAAGGAGATGAAACTTTGTATGGAGACTAAATATTTTTGCTCGTTGCCTTCATCAGGCGCTGGGTCTCAAAATGTATGGTAAAACTAAAATCCGACTCGCACTTGACCAAAATTCTAATTGATATTATTTAATAGGCTATATTACGACCCGCGAGATTTTTTTATCGAGTTCTACGCGGACGAAGTCGCGGGCAGAAGCTAGTATTCTATATTATTCAAAAGTTCTGTTCTGACCTATTTGGCCCGTAGCGTGCTCTCGTCTCAAATAGCGTTTTGCGACAAATCGAATTGCAAACAAATCCAAATACCGAACTTGTTATAAAAAGAACACATTTATATCACGCAACATGACGTTTTTATGGCCCTGGACAACCGTAAAATTGAATTAAGTAGGTATATGTTACGATGTTTTTGTGTCGAGACGACGCGTCGTGCTGTCCGAATTTCAAACAAATGCTTACATCAACGTGATCGTAATTGACTTGGCGGATACTTTACAACATCCCTATCATCATCATCATCATAGTCATCATATCAGCCGAAAGACATCCACTGCTGGACATAGGCCTCCCCTAAAGAGTGCCAAATTGACCGGTCCTGCGCCACCCGCATCCAGCGGACTCCCGCGACTTTTACCAGGTCATCGGACCTTGTGGGGGGCCTACCCACGCCGCGCCTTCCAGTACGTGGTCGCCACTCGAGAACCTTATCGCCCCAACGGCCATCGGTTCTACGTGCAATGTGCCTCGCCCACTGCCACTTAAGTTTAGCAATTCGGAGGGCTAACATACCTATACCGGTATTATTTTCGTACAAAAACACCGTCATTCAATTTCGGTATTTCACCTATTCAGTAGCCCATTATAAATCTATTCGTTATTTTACATAGGGGATTTAAAATTACTGCATCTTATTTTAAAGGCAACATATGTCTTGTAACTTATTGAAAAGTAAGTTCTACTACATAATCTTCCAAAAAATATTACGCTGATATGGTTAAGTTCTCACAAATGTTTAGATTCCAGACTACAAAAAAATTATACTATTCAATTTAGCATTACTCAGGGTAAATGTAGCTAGCAAATATTTCAGCTTAATCGAATAACAAGAAAACCTACGAGTCGGGTAGCTAATCTAATACGAATATGCTAATACGTAAAGTGGCTAGTAACCAAGCCGCTAGATAACATGCACCTCTACATGTATTGCATATATACTAATACATAGACCGACTGAACGTCAACGCAACACCTACGCGACCTTTGCCATCTAAGATCAAGTGAAAATGACAAAGAATTTTCGTTTCTAGAGAAAAATTGTTGCAGTTTTCTCTCAACTTCGATATCGATTTTATTAAAGAAGTAGAATTTCTGCAAAATCTATTGAATGAACAGCGAACTTTCATTTCACCAGCAATTTTTATAAGTGTCGTTCAACTGAACTTTAAGATAAATGCCCCAATCCTCGACCTCGAGCAACAGGGTGGCTATTGTTAGAATTGAAGTGTCAAACATTGGGACATTTACCTTATATGAAATGGAATAAATCTTTCCTACTTATTTAATTTAGACATTTAAAATTGTGAGTGGAATAAGCACAAACAGGCACTGTTGACCACAATCAGATCACTGAATTTTGCAAGACATGTTGGTTTTTTTGTCTCAAAGTAGCAGCAGCAGAAGTAGCTAAGCGGGCCGGGTGTTCAAAATAACTTACACACGCTCTTAATTTGTACAAGATTTTGTCGAATAAATATTATGATTATGATAAATTTCTTAAGAATAAAGTCGTGTGCAGGTCATTTTGAACATTTGGCCCGCTTAGCTACTTCTGCTGCTGACTGTACATTAGTGAATTTCTATGAAACCATAAGAATCTATAAGAAAGATCGGCGCTGTTCAAATTTTTCTTTGTATCAAGGGTACATTAAAATCGGTGTATTTTCCACATTAAAATTACGAAACAAAACGATGTTTTAATAAAGCAGTATTTATTCTCATTTGTATGCACGTCTAGTATCAATACACATAACCAGGTGATAACTACAAAGTGACACGTGAATCTATAGGATTGTTTCAATCTAGCTCTATGACGTCCGGACGCATCCAAGATGTTTGCAATTTTGCACCTTATTCCATTGCAATAAGGCGAAATATTTATACATCTCTTTTACGTCGACTGTACAGAGATAGAGTGTCCACTAGTGGACTTTAACCCGTTGCAATAAGACTTAAGACTGGTTAGTTTAGTATCGTCAGTAATGAACTCTATTTACTATGCGTCCCTCGTTTTTACGGCCGGCAAATTCCTCTCGTTATCAGCAGCATGGAGCGTGGGTAGCGATCACGCATTTTCCATGCAACTGGTTGGTTATGCTTCAGTTTTCTACCTATATAATATCATAGCTATACAAATTAAGTATGTTTATTGGTGACGAGTGTGCTGCGCATGGGGCCATAAAATGCGGTCTCTGTCGCATCAATCATAGAAGGTAAGTGCAACAGAGGTGCCTTGGTTCATATTTCATGCTCCCGACTGTCCCGAGCGTAGCGAGCGTTTGATAAATGCTAATAGTATAGTGAGGAATTTAGTAGCAGCTTCGTAGCAGTTTGCGCTTTCGTATCGAAGACGTCGACTAGACTACTATTGATCCCTAGGACTTTCTAAGCTGATTTAGTCCTCTACTTAAGGGGTTCCCGTCAAAAATCAACGAAATTTAGTCGTTTTCAATTCGACACTCGTCCTCGGTTTATTGAAGCTAGCTTTCCAGGTACATATGGGAAATATTTTGATTCCTGTTTAACATTTATGATATTGAATAACTTGAAAAATGTTAACACAGAATTAATTATCCATTTTTAAAGAAAGGTCTGTAAAAATACAAAACCCGACACTTCATCCTCATTAAAACTTTTATACACCCGAAACTCATACCTACTCATACATACTGAACTTACCTATAATTTTGATATGCGTTTTATAATCTTTTTTGTATTTCACAAAAGCTACGTCCAAAAAACTGGTTTTTTGGCCTAAATTTGCCAAGGTTTGGTGCCATGTATATAGAAAACTGTGAGTTTTAAAGTAAATATGCGAAACTATTTCGGTCAATCTCGTTGTTGTTAATGCGATAAGCCATAAAAAAACATGAAAAAACGGACAGTTATAGATCGAAGGTCATTGGGAGCTGGGAGCCACTTAATCCCCATCGGCACTTTTAAGTAAGACATTTGCGTAATTCGATGCTTTGAACATAGAGTAATAGCAGCCGATTTGCCATGCATACCTATAATACCGCATATAACACCCCTGAACACTTGTATAACGGTGCCTTTAATGTAACACGAGGAACTATAAAGCACAGGACCTCAAGTTTCTTAGACGTCTCCTGTAAATTGGTACAAGGACGCTATTTTAACTTTTAACACATTTTCATTGAAAATCACCTTCAGTGGGCCTAAGATGGTCAATCGATAAAGGCACGATAAATGATATATCACGTGATTTGTCGTTGCTGGACGTATACGTGATCTTCCTAAACGATGGCACTTCATAATTTTCGCTACAAATGGCTGCTTCGGAAACGTCTACAGCGACTTTGACCTATATTGCAATACGGGGTCGACACAGCTGCATCTTATTCGCGAAAACGAATACCATACCTACGTGACTTCGTTTTGTCGTTCAAGTTAAATAAAACATTTTTTGTGTTCTTCAAAGAATTGTTTCATAGTCCTGTTTGTAAAGTTAAAGGAATCTCATTAGGTTCATAGCCAGTTAATAATAGGCTACACTATACCGGTAATACCGTTTTTATATAAATATGTCAAGTACATGAAGCGAATCTAGGACGAAGATTTTCAGCATTCCTTATGTTAACGCGAGGACAACATGCGATGGTCATGCATGTCAGTGGCCTGGCGACCCAAATATGGACATGTGTTAAATAAATCGTAGTGTATTTTATATTAATATACGTACGTAAATATTAATAAAGACATAAATATCAGTACGTACGCCTTTATGAAATTGACAGTGGAGTCCTGTACCTACAGATATTTATGTAGGTACATATTAATGACTGTACAGTCAGCGAAGGAGGTGGTCTACCACTATTGAGCCTTAATGTAACTACAAGGAATATAATCGAAAAGTTGTAGACCTATTAGGCTTACTTACTGGAACCTAAGTGATGAACAATTAATAATATTCAGGGACAATCTTACAAAACGACCTAGTCCCAAACTAAGCAAAGACTATCTATGGTACCTCCTAATAGACGATAATATAATTACATCCTATCCTACTAATATTATAAACATGAAAGTTTGGATGGATGGATGGATGGATGGACGTTCCACTTAATCTCAAAAACTACTGGACCAATTTATATGAAACTTTCCAGTTATATACCTTCTATATCAGAATAGGACATAGGCTATAATTTATGTCTAATTTCATCCATTTTAGGGACGAAAAAGGGGATGAAACTTTGTATGGAGACTAAATGATTTTGCTCGTTGACTTCATCAGGCGCTGGGTCTCAAAATGTATGGGAAAATTAAAATCCGACTCGCACTTGACCATAATTCTAATTGATATTATTTAATAATACTTTGTAAATGAAAAACTATGTCTGTCTACGTGTCCCGTTTTCTGGCCTAAATGGCTATTGGATATCGATTCATGAGAATGAACGTAAGATAGTTCTTATACCAAAACTCACATTTTAAGGAGATGAATAAAGAAATGAAAGTCTGTATGAGGAACCGTATTATACGCGAAGTCGCGGGCGGAAAGCTAGTACTTAAATATATATCAGTATACAGGTGGATGCGGGTGGCGCAGGACCGGTCATTGTGGCACTCTTTGGGGGAGGCCTATGTTCAGCAGTGGACGTCTTTGGGCTGATATGATGATGATGATGATGATGATACAGTAATAGTATTGTATTAAAATAAATAAAATAAAAAATAAATATCGTGGGACAATTCACACCAATTGATCTAGTCCCAAACTAGGCAAAGCCTGTACTATGGGTACTAGACAACGGATAAACATACTTATATAGATAAATACATACTTAAATAGATATTAAACATCCAAGACTCGAGAACAAACATTCGTATTCATCATACAAATATTTGCCCCGACCGGGAATCGAACCCAGGATCGTCGGCTTCCTAAGCGGGCTGCTAAAATAATTTATCTTTGTGCATGTGTATGTTAAGTACTCGTAATGAAAGGATAATAAAGTCTTTCAATTAAGTTCACTTACTAGGTGCTACCAAGGTGAACTGAAATTCACAAATAATTCGTTTTTTATGTCAGTCCATTTGAGTCATGAATATACCTACTCGTATCATTAATATGGTGGAAGGACCGATATAATCAAATGTTCTGTTTCTGTATCCTCATGATTCACGTGTTTACAGATTATAGCATTGTGTATTTGAGGCTCGTTTTACTAATCTAATATACAGGTTCAATTACGCGACCGAAACCCGCTGGGCTGGTTCAGCCCGCAGCTGCATACAACATCTATCCCTGTGGCCCTACCACATTAGCAGACGAATGCGTATACCATAATCGACAAATATAGGGAGCGTCACCGCTGCACAAAGTACGCTGACGCACCGTAAACGCAGCAAAATGTATGTGAGGAAGACGTGACGCATACGCCACTATACGCAGCTTTACGCACTGGCGTGGTTGCTCGCGGTTACACGCGTTACGATACAGTATCGATAGAAGTGATTTTGACACGTTGTCTATTGTCTAGTGCGGTTCGTGAAACGTGCTTTTGTATCGCTGCAAAAAGTCGCCGTGTGTAACCTAAAGTTAAAGCTCTAAAATATAGCCTACAAGTAATTTGTAATGTATGGAATTGTACTGACCTCCGCATCAAACTCGCGCCACACGGCAAGCTGCCGCTCCGTCTCCCGCGCCGACACGAACAGCGCCACGTTGCCTGGCCGCAGCGCGCGCAGGAAACGAGGCAACGACGCGCCGAGAACCACCGCGTCGTCTGCGCCCGCGCATACCGCAGAGCGGATTATGGACTTGGACTCCGATCTGAAATAACACTGTCATTATCACACAGGCACAATTTAATCATAAGAAGCTGGACACCTTGATACATTGTCGCTTTCACCCGTTGGACAACTTCGTATGGCAGTTTAACATGACGTTAAAGCGACAAGGTAGTAAGGTGATCATCCCCTGTGAGTTCGACCGTACAGTTAGCAAATTGAGTGTAGTATGAATCCCGCCCTGCATAAGAAGTTATCAGATGCCACTTTTCTCTGCATCTGACTGTACAATCATATTAGAGACAGAATGAGTATGTGGCATCGTAAGCTTCCAAACGGCTAAATAGGAAACGGATAGATATCCGTCTCAAATGAGTGCATTTTTAGGGTTCCGATACCTCAAAAGGAAAAAAACGGAACCCTTATAGGTTGTCTGTCTGTCCGTCTGTCACAGCCGATTTGCTCCGAAACTACTTAACCGATTGAGTTGAAATTTGGTACACATATGTAAATAGATGACCCAAAGATAGACGCGTAAAGTAAATTCATGAATTCTGAACAAGGGGGCCACTTTTGGGGAGTAAACTGGAAAATTAAAAAAAAAGTTTCGCAAACTGTATTGTGTGACATATCAAATGAAAGGGGTTGTTGTAAGCATGTCAGATATTTTTTTTTATAATTTTAGCAAAAATCGATTTGAAGTAATTTAGGAAAAAAGACGAAAATTTACCATTCCCCCCCCCCCTGATCTCCGAAACTACTAGGATTAAAATTCTGAAAAAAATATGGAAAATAGTTCCTTGCCTAAAGATTACAGGAAAACCTATAAGAAGTTTGAGTATTAAAAAACACTTATGAAATTTAGATTATATACGGAACCCTCACCACGCGAGTTGAACTCGCACTTGTCCAGTTGTTGAAATCGAAAGTGTTGTCTGTTGAGATGTGTTTTAATTTTAGTTAACAGAGGTTTTACCATTCTATATAGATCAAAGAAACAATAAAAATTAACCACGCAATAATAACCTAGCAGACCGAGAATCGATCGGTGTCTGGATTTCCGGTCCATTACGGCGCAGCGGTGTTGATCTTTGAATCAATGGTACAATAAGATGCTGTGTATTTTCACATTAAAATTACGAAACTTAACAATGTTTCAATATTTAACAGAGGTTTGTTAATCCATACTGGGCCAATGACTCACATATGAGTCATGCCTCTAAGTGGGATTTCCGCTACAAATCGGAAAAATGCTGCTACGTGCTACGACGTAGCAGCCGCAGCGTTTCGTAGCCTCGAATAGGTAAAGTTTTATGAAAGATAGGTCCAAAGGAGCTCACCTGTAGATCTCACTCTGCCCTGACGTGTACGAAAGAGCCGTGCACCTAGTCGCGTGAGTCGGCAGCACATCCCTCGCCATGTACTCTTCCAGCCACTCCAGCGCACGCCCCGATCCATTGTAGTCGCAGTACACCACTGGAACAAATGCCGACTTTAACACGATGCTATAAAGCACGTAATGAGGGTTTGAATGCATTATGTCACCAGCTGGCAGCTATGGCGAGAGGTCTTTTGACAGCAGCTTCAAATTGATAATGATCAAACATGATTGGTGGATGTTGACACCTAGACCTCTCGCCACAGTGCTGACATCTGTAACATAATGTAATTTATTTATTTTATAGTCTCATAATAGTTAAAAGAAACAAAGTTCGCCCGTATTCCTCGCGGGGTCTTTGGATCAAAACACCATAGTTTAATTAAAAAAAAAAAAAAAAAAAAAAACATAATGTATTCTGGAAATCTTCATCGGAATACGTATATTCTGGAAGCCATCAGAAAACTACAACAAATTCTAGAAATCTAAGAGTGGAATATATTCTTTAAGCATTCCAATGACGTTGTAAATAGAGGTACCGAGGTTTATATTATATAAAAAACGGTTTATTATATAAAAGTGCGAGTCGGACTCGCCCACCGAGGGTACGTACCAATTGACAAAAGTTTAGTTTTCAGATTTTTCCCTGTACTTGTAGTATAAGAAGATATTACTTGCCAAATTTAATAGTTCTAGGTCAACGGAAAGCACCCTATAAATTTTGATTTCCTTGAAAATGTCGAAATATAGGTTTTTTGCGGCATATACGGCCGTATCTTTATTTTACGTTATCTTAGGAAACTGATTTTTTCACTGCTTTATGCATGAGACTGTAAACGTGAGTAAATGGTTTTAATTTCAACTCGATACCTCCGCCCGTTCCTGAGATAAAGGGTTTTGACAGACAGACAGACGGAAAACAAAGTGATCCTATAAGGATTCCGTTTTTTTCCTTTTGAGGTACGGAACCCTAAAAACACAACTCCTAAGTAGGCTACACTTTTTTTTTTGACAGAGACTTATTTACACGTGCCAATCAGACAAAGATAGAAAAAAATCCAAATGTAGGTAAATATTCAAAATATGATTTACATTGCTGCTCAAAGAAAGGCAGTTGCCAAAATGACCTGTGTTATTTTAATTTATTTCTTCTTTTAATTTCCGTATTGTAACAAATAAATGTTTGAGTTTGAAAATGTACTTTTACAGTACACATGGTGTTACTTTTCCGCACGAGTGCGGAAATGAGCACTTTCCGTGCATATGTTGAAACTTTAAAGAGCCATATGTACTGTAAAAGTTGTACGATACACGTGCGAATAGGTAATTCGCAACTCGTGTCGATTTAAAACACTCCCTTCGGTCGTGTTTTAATTTATCGCCACTCGTTGAGAATTTCCTATTTTCTGCACTTGTATCGTAAATAACTATAGTTGCACATTGCTACTATATCGCTATTATCTTACCGGCCAGACTATAGTTGTACAGATAAGACATAAGAGTTGGATAATTCCGATGTCTCAAGAGGCGTAGAAGTGCTGTGTAGCACATGTTTACACTTTTAACTAAAATATTTATCAATTAAAATATAATGAAAACGGGTCACTCACGTATTTAATGTCGAATATGGCTCGACATGTTTCGAACCGATTCGCGGTTATTCATGAACACACGCGTTGCCGGCGAAATTTAAGTTTGTATAAGGGGGCTAGTCTTCGAACGAAACTACTCAACCGATTTAAAAAAATCTTTCATCAGTATATAGAATGGACCTTCGGGATGGACATAAATAAATAAATAAATCCATTAGTCTATAGATTTAAATCCACAAAATCACAGGAGAAAGATTTTTTTATCGGATTTGTGGTTCCTGCGATTACCCCCTGACATACAAGCCCACAACCTCACAGACTTCTCTCAATTATATAAGTATAGAAGTACAGATTACTGACATTTAATAAAATTACACGTGTATAATCGCCATCAGTCATGAGTCAAGAACATCCATATTATTTCGTGTCCCGCCCTGCAGTAACCCCGCGGGACTAATAACTTCATGCCCGCATCGTAAAAACAAATTGCTCATAAAAACATAAATTCGTAAGCCCCTAAACGAGGGCGTAAATTACTGAGGGTACCTTATTATGTACTTACGTTACGAGTGTCATTCCACTGTTGATTACTTAATATAACGTAAACTATATGAAAGTGTAATTTTCACGAAAAGTTATTCACTTAGCAGTCTGCGAAATGTTAATACAAAAGAGTACTAAACATTACATAAAATGCCTGAACGTATTGTAACTATCTTGCGCTACCAATTTCAGTAAGTATTAAATACGAAACTACGAGCTAAAAGTATATTTAATAATAAGAAACACTCTAACCGACCAACTACCAACTTATTTAAAGACAATGTGTTGTTTAATAATGTATTGCTTCAGCAGGGGTTAAATAAAGACCCAACTTTATTTTTCGTTCGAGGAATTTTTAAGCAATCATGTTTCGACTATAATCAGACGAACAATCATATAGCCAAGAACCATATATCTGCAAATTAGTCCTTATTGTATCGTAATCTAGTCTTAATATATTGTCAAGCAAAATCAAAGTGTTACCATTGTTTTACTTTAATTTAGTCCCAAAAAATATGCCATCAACAAAACAAACTATAGTACATTGTTTAACGAGGGCCGTAAGTGGAATATTGCTAACGAGAGTGTATCAGAAGCCCGACGCCGAAGGCGGAGGGCTTTTGATGACTCGAGTTTGCAATATTCTTACGCCCGTGTTATACACAATGTTTTTCATCACATTTGCGAGGAAATAAATAACAACAAAAGACAGAAAAATGTATGTTTCATACAGCAGCACCAATCAAAAATTGACAACTTCACTTCCAGATCAGTGCTAGTAGAGCGCGCAGTTCAATATTTCAACCAATCACAGAGCAGTATTCTTGCGGGGCGGGGCGTCGTGACCAACTAGATTTTTTTATTCAACCAATCACACAGCAACCAGATTTGCTTAAGCCAATCAGAGGGTTCTATTATTAAAAAAAAAACCATAACGCCCATGGGCGTAATATAGCCCATTACAGCTCAGTACGCTTGCGTATAATAACACCATTTTCGAGCAAGTGTGATGAAATAATTATTTAGTTTGTCACATGTTATTATGTAGTATCGTAAATGTAGTACGAGTAGCAGAGTTCGTCGAACCTTGGGCCCAATGTCAGACAGGTTGGCCATGAATCTAATACAGATGTTATCGATAACGCTCACATCACAATGACATTTGGCATTCTGTAATCTGTATTGTAAATGCATGTGGACATAGTCAGACCTTTAAAAGCGATTTTGCCAGACAGATACGATTTAAAATCGAGCTCAGAGCGGTTTTCGGATCAACTCTATTTAGCACTTCTTACTTTGGGTCTATACTTCTGTCTCGCTTGCTATTACAAGTTCTTATACCACAATATAGGTGACCGAATCCGAAGAATCCAAGAAGTTTTATTAAGAGCTCATCGACTGTACTTCATCATCAACATATTAGGAGCCTAGCTCTAGCTAGCCGGTGGAGTAGTCGCGTATTTTCTTCGTTTTTCTGCCAATGTCTACCTATTGCTCCTCATTGGGGAATATTAATGCGGAGGTTTCCCCCATTTTCCTTCCCCATGGCAATAATGGAGGATTTATCCGTCCACTATCGTTTGGTCAAAAGTTCTACTGGAACCGGGTTTGTGAGTGAAGGCCAAAACACATTTTAAGTAGGTGACAGACGGGCGAGTAAGTTCGCGTACTTAACGGCTCGACGACTTTACTCGCCTGTATGTCAGTCTAAGTACGCGTACCGCGTACTTTAAAATTTCCGAGTAAGTTTGTCGAAGATCCAACACATTTGAATTCGCATAAGTTCGCGACTTTTAAATTCACGAATTTATAGCTCGTACGTCTATCACCCACTAGTTATACTTGAGATTATTTGAGCTGGCCGAATTGCATTCAGTCCATTCAAAAAGCAACTCTACCGTCCAAGGTAGATTCTCCAATCCAAATTCCAATGTCAGTTTTATAAAAAGTTGACCACATTAAATAATCTAAAAGTTTTGTTAAGTTTTATGAATAAAGGGGGTTAGTTGTTAGCGTTAATGTGGGTGTCCTAAGTTAACTAGTGACCGAGGTCGTTCTACGAAGGTCGAACAGCCGATACAAGTTCCTCAAGAGCAATAATCAAAACAACGCGATTTCGATAACATACACGTTTGTTTACCACATGCCATTTTATCGCCATTAATTAAATATCGAGACAACTGTAACCAAAAGATCCTTAAAGAAAAAAGTCCCAAGTCCAAAAGACTGTGAGTAACATGCGCTGTTTCGATACTATCGCGTCAATAATGGATTCAGAAGCAACGCGTCACATGGGTTTCAAGATTTCCTGGCACTTGTGTTGTTTTACCTTGGACTTCCTTTGTCAGATAAGGATTGTATGACCCATATCCACCATTATTCAATTACAATGCAAAGTTTATCATCAACTTTACTGAGGAAAACTACTACGATAATTAGCGCATGTTACGCTGTTCTGCTCACGTGCGGATATATACCTACAATTTAATAACAGCGTTAATAGAATTCGCGGGCGATGTCAACAAAAAACAATTAAAACCATTCGCGGTTTCTATCATTTAAAATTAAACTTTATTTTTTACATAGCTTATTTTTTAACTGACCAGATTTACCATAGTTTGTCCTGAGTAATCATAGGTTCAAGGGAAAACAGACGTGATGTTATGATTTTCAATACTCAAAGCAGCGTTTATTTATTAATCCTTTACAAATCGTTAAAATAGGTAGCATAAATAAGTTGAAGCATGATTTTTCTGACTATATTCATGAGTTTTGTTGAGTATGTGAGATCAATTTATTTTAACTGTTACGAACTACCGTATTCAAAAAACTTTTATCTGATGTCGCTGTTGGAGAGAATTTTGATCATTGTATATTTAAAGAAGTTTTTTGCGATGTACCGCTAACGCTGTAGACTGACGCCCACGCGGTGATAAATTATTCAAATATTATAAATAGCAACTTGAAGAGCTAAGCATAATGGTATTTGCGAATTGGGAACTGGAAAGGCTGTAATAACTTGTGGGCGTTTCATTATCAGATGAGAGGTTGAACGGTAACCGTTGATTAATCATAATACTTAGGTACTTATATTTACTTCATAATCGACTTGATGGATTTTGCCATGGTGTCGTTGGATCCCTCATAATCGTGGGAGTGATATAGGCTATTATTTATTTATAATAAAAAAATTGTAGTTGGGTTGTTTGAAAACTCTTTAGATTTCACTTTTTGTATAATCTAGTGACGTGTGCCACTAGAGCCTTTTTATCATAGTTTAAAAATAAATATCAATTATCTTTTTACGAAAGATTATTAAAATTATATCTATTGATAAAATCATTATCATTCACGGCACGGTGCGGCGGTTCCAACGAACTTGTTTGTGGGTCTAGGGCGATTCCATTACATCACACATGTTTTTAGATAACGTATAGCTATGGTAGGTGATAATTAGTTATTTAGTAACTTTACCCGAGACATCGTCCTAGATCTCGTTAATCGATGATTTGCGGGACACAAACTAAGTATCCACATTTTATCCAAAACAAATTAGTGGTTTAAGCGTGAAAAGGTATCAAACGGGGTATAACTTTCGAAGCCATTTAAATTTTGGAATTTATACCAAAATTAACCTCTTGAAATATCTAGCTAAGTACTTAATACTATTATCTCACATAGAGATGATATTCCCGGAAATATGCCGACGACATGTTAGCCTAGCGGGTGGTGACGCTGTCTAATACGAAGCTGAAGGTCCTTAGGAAGTCCCTATTGAGCTTACTGTGGGGGACTAGTTCGATATTTGGAAGAATGTCCCTATGTATGTGTCTTTATTTACTTATTCCCAAAATTTTCCTTGTTGAACGGGGAATATTCGCCTTACAAACCAGGAATATTCTCGGAAATGGAAACACACCCTGGTGTCCCTCTTTAGGTCACTGGGCCATAAGCTCATACGACCTAAAAATAACTTAGGTACCTAAGTGTGTTGAAAAATGCAAAATAGAAGAGCGAACATGACAAATGTGCACCTAAATAACCCGGTTGTATTTCATATTTCTTTAGATAAGAGGATTTGCGTTGATCTCTTTGTGTTTTGCCTTTTGTGTTGTCAAGCTTGTTGTTCAATACGGTGTCATCGCCGTATCCTTGCAACAACCTTATAAAACTTAGTGGCAGTAATTAATAAACTGCACATACGTGACTTTTGCGAGAGAATCCATCAAAGTGGGAACATATCCGGGGTACTATGAATCGTGATCATACAGGTCCATGTCATAGGTACATACATTATGTTATGCCCGGCTTTAAGACGGTTCAAGTATTGTAAAGTTCTTTAACACGTTCACTGTCCCCATATAAAGTAACTTGACAATGTCACACGTTCAAGTGTGCCTCCAGTTCGAAGCTGTGAATCGACTGTGGGAGCAAGTGACTCCTGAAAAGCAGATGCATGACTCATCACTTGGAATGGGAACGTGTTAAGAGTTATACATACTATCTTGGGCTGTACTTCTTTACGTGCTCATGCGCCTCACACCACCGCGCCTAACGAAACTATACCTCTGTCTACTCTTAGTTACTACGAATCGCGGCGTCAAGATATATTTGTGGGTGAGCGTTGAGGTGAGCTTAAAACAAGTTACCAGCCCCCCTATTCTGTGCCTTGTTTTAAGCTCACCTCAACTCTCACCCACAAATATATCTAGACGCCGCGATTCGTAGTAACTAAGCGTAGGTAGAGGTCTAGTTTCGTTAGGTGAGGTGAGACGCATGAGCGCGTAAAGAACGTAGTCAATAGTGAAGGGCTTACGTTACGTGCAATGCACTCGGAGGTGTATAATGTTATTATCACTTAAAGATGCATAAGAGGAGACGGCGTTTATGCGGATTAAGAATTCAACGAAACATTAAGCTGTATATAACCCTTAACTTCAGCATTGGTGTCCAAAGTCCACAGGAAAGACGCGAACCTAAATCTGTGTATAAAGCTTAAGCTCTTATACAGCCTGTGATGCCACAAAACCCGCTGAATACGGCAAACATAACGACACGTGTTCAGCATAAATTCGGCTGTCAAGGACAGCCAAATCGCCTCAGTTCTGAACGACTTGAAACGCCGGAGTTGGCGGCGTATATACGACTTTTGGTTTATAATAAGATTGAACACACAGATGGTTTATTTTGTCGAGACTGTGCTGTTCCAGTGGTGAATGTTGGTATTGCGAATTTTATTTAAAAATATATTCTGTAGCGTAGGCAATCTATGCTCAGATAAGTAGTGAGGTTTCCCAAATAATGAAACTACTATCTAGCTAGTTCGATGTTGCCCTAGCAATAACAAACATGCAAATATTTTTCATACGCTGGAATAAAAGGACGTGATTAACAAACTACAACAACAATGACATGAAAATGCTTGATAATCAAGCAAGAAATATACCATGATGAATCTATATTCAAGTAGTTTGATGACCTAAACAACCCTCTTTAGAACAATAACAATCAAAGTTGTCTTTTAAAAATATTTATGCTGTAATTCATGATTCACTCGAAGTTATACGGTAGATACAGAACAACTGTTGGTACAATTGTTTTAATTGATTGAACAAGTCGTTCGATCGCTTATTCGCGACGTAGTTATTAAAGGAATTTTATATTTTGCAGTGTTATGTCATTATTAAAACTGTGGTCGATAGAAGTGGCTAAAAATGTAAACTTTGTATTATACTTATTTTACACGGCAATTTCAGTGATGACAATAACAATTAATGTTGATTATGACTCGTTCGAGGCCACGCAACGCTACGTGTGCTATGCCGTAGCACGTGGCATCGTTTTTCCGCTCTGTAGCGGAAATCGCACGTAGAGGCATGGCTCATATGTGAGTCATTGGCCATGAATGGGTTAATTATGATGTTAATTATGACACAGGGAATTAGAAAGGATTGTGCCTAGCGTGTCTCATCAATACTATCCATACTATAATCATAATTATCAGCTGAAAGACGTCCACTGCAGGACACAGGCCTCCCCCAAAGAGTGCCAAAGTGATCGGTCCTGCGCCACCCGCATCCAGCGAACTCCCGCGATCTTTACGGTCATCAGTCCACCTTGTGGGGAGCCTACCCACGCTGCGCCTTATCCGGTACGTGGTTGCCACTCAAAAACCTTTCCGCCCCTACGGGGGGCGGAAGTTTGTATGGAGGTAGGTACGATATAAACGAGTTCCACGCGGAGAAGTCACGGACAAAAGCTAGGCTAGCTATATAAAAAACCGGTCAAGTGCGAGTCTGACTCGCGCACCGAGGGTTCCGTACGAAATATCATACATAACACCCGTCTTGCCCCACCCATTAATTTTTGAAAAAGCTTAACAACGCATAGTGTAATAGTCAAGTCATGAGTAGATACCTACAGCGCCATTTATCGGTGCATTTTGTTACTAACTTGCGCGACCAAGGAACTCGGTATGTAAGTAAAGTACAGTAAGGGAAATGTATTCACGTACCACCGTAGAACCCTGTCGCAATTGACAGGCCGCCGTCACTCAAACTCGAGTGGTATGTCACCTTATTGCGATAGGGTTCTACGGCTGTACGTTACTACATTTCCCTGTATATTGGTTTTTCAGCGATAATTCTTTATCAAGTGAATTAATTTCGATAATTCTTTTATTATTTGCTAGAAGGTACTTTCAGAACACTTTCATACGAATTTGAAGGAAAAAAATTAAACACAGAAGTATTAAATTACAAACAAAATTAACATATGTTTTTTGAAGAATAAAAAAAAATTACGCTAGATAGAGGTCTCGTTATACTTTTCCGGTAATATTTACGTTAATATTAATCATATATATTATTTTCAAATTTTTCGCTTGGTTAACTTCGGAGATAAGGGGGGGGGAATGGTATTTTTTTCAACATTTTTCTTTATAAATCAAAATTTTACCATTGTAGAAAAAAAAAGAAAAACTGTTTTAGAATGTACAATTCAAGCCCTTTCATATGATACCCCACTTGGCCTACTAACTAGATTTTTAATTTTTGCCCCCCCTCTTATCCGCCCTTTTTTATACAAATTAAAAGTATATATTAAAATTTTCCATTTTCCATACACGAGGATTAGCTTTGTTTACAACTATTCCAAATTTCAAATCGATAGCATGAGTAGTTCCTGAGATATTTGACTTTGTGACAGACAGACAGACGGACGGAGTCGCACCATAAGGGTTCCGTTTTGACCTTTTTGGTCCGGAACCCTAAAAGGCAGATAATGTGGTAATACGTAGAAGTTTATCTATAAATGTGTAATATGTAGGCACGCAGTTACGCAATAACAAAATAGTTTTATACGTCCCACTGAACCAATTTAGACAATTAGTTTGTTTACAACAAACCCCTATTGATTTCCCGTACTTCCTACATTCCTGGTAGCATTTGGTAGTTTAGTTTCATGGAAAGCTTGGCAACACTTATGTTTTCAAAACAAGGAGCACGCCATTTACCAAAACATAATATTGGGTTACCACAAATATCCTGCGGTATGTATATTATCATAAATTCAAAACATAGCGTAAAATTTTCCTCGTAATATTGTTATTAGTTGCATGGAAATATAAATATGGATTTATTTAAATAAAATCAAAAATAAACACACGTGCGTGCGTGTAGGTATATCTTTGCCACCGTCGATCTGTTTCTGTAATGTAAAATCCACGTGGCAGTTCGCGATGCCAAGGTCTCAACTACTTTTTTAAATCTTATTTTTAAACGTTCAATGAAACCTCTGTGGCCGATCGATAACATGGTGATGTCATACTTTTGCGTTGGCCGGCCGGCACGCAAAAGCGAGGCGCCAACATGCCGTTTTCGGGAATTGTTTTTAATGAACTTGTGTTGTGGATACTGAACGTCGATATGTTTATCTATACCAATATGCTAAAGATGAAAAGTCTATGAGATTGTAGCTTTGTATTTGTTTGTTTGTATGTAATGGGTTAGGTAATCTACGGAACAGCTTATCCGATTTCAAAAATTCTTCACCTGCGTGTAGAATGGACTTTCTGGAGTTCTAGAGAAACCTAGCTAGATATATAAATCCTTAAATATCCAAGACTCTGAACTATTAAAACGCAATTACCCCTAGGGTCGCCGTACCCACGAGGTATTGACCGACAACATCCGATGTAGCCCTTTGCAACCGAGAAATCGTGTTTTGCCAAATAAAAAACGAACATTAATCACACTTTAAAAAAAATTACAGTTCAATGTAACAATGAATACGTGAGTTTAACCGCCATTATTAGTACTCGTATAATCCGATGAAGCGTTAATATGTACAATATCACAATCGGAACATTGTAATTACCGCTAAACGCTGGCTCGATCAAGGCCGCGTTACAACGTGCGGAAATGTGACGGTTACGTAATGCGATAACGCGTGAAATTGAAATTAGTTCGTATTTGTTGCCACTCGAGCACTCTTAGGCTAACCAGACTCAGGTGATACCACTACCGAGCGAAAGAAAAGTAGATTCCAGGGATTATTTTTTGTCTTTGTCATAGTTTTACTTTTTTGTTTGCCACAAACTACTTGATGTGAATTTGCTAGGAATGAAGACCATTCTAACATAAGACAGTCGGCGGACCACAAATGCGATAGAAAGATGGCATCGAAAAGACAGCGAGAAACAATAGAATAGGAACAGCTCGAGATGACCCTGACGATGAATTGATATATCATGAAAAAAAACAGTTATTCGTGACCCACAAAAACGACAAACGGAAAACAAAAGAGATATGTTTCAACTCAGCATACATGCTGAGATAAAACATACAGCATACAGCTACAGCTGGCGATAACCAGCGCTGGTCTACCGGTTGAATATGAAGATTAAATACACCAAAATATACGCAGGACTTAGAAAAAATTTCGTCGGTGTGACATTATTATGACACATATACTTATTATGATTCTATCGTATAGGTAATATACGCCAAGAGAAGGATGTTTTATTTGAAAAAAAAATCTCTAAGATCAAGAATAGCTGAGATTATGTACCCACCGCATTAGGGAAACCGAATAGGGGCTCCGTCTAAACTCTTAAGTTACGAAAAAAATGTTATGATATTTGCACTTTTGATCAATTTTTGCACTACCCTTTGGTACACCCCGACCGCTCCTGGTCCTATATTCTTGCTCTTAACTCTTACTAAAGATCCACAGTTATAACTCTTTTATGCTAATTCAATGATAATTAAAAACTATTAAGATTCTACTTGAGCGAATTGGTAGTTGGACGTGAAGCCGTATCATTTAGAATAGAATAGAATAGAATAGAATAGAAGAAATTTATTTCAGTATAAGTATCCAGGAACACAGTAAGTAATACAATTACAAAAAAAAAAAAATGAAACAAAGGAAGAACTTATCAGCTATATACTAATTACTAACTTATACTGAAAAGGGTGAACACTCAGCATAATGCCGGGTGCTACTAGAGTACCCGACGCTGGTCTTCCGTGATCACCAGTAGGGACCATTTCGAGCCGGGTTAGCTTTCTGGTAACGCATTTGGAACACGGCCAGCGCGGGACCACCTACAGACAACATCGTCACGGAATAAATAGTAAGTACGCACAGAAGGTCTTCAATGTAACAATACTGATGTTTAGTAACTAGAAAACTGAATCATGGCATCCCGCTCAACTTGCATAGCAGGTGCTCTTTCGTCTAGTTATAATCGTCGTTTGCGTGTTGTCGTCGTGGTACGGTTGTGCCCAGTTCGGACGAGATATGTCTCTCATAAAAGTGAATGGCCCCGCAGGTGGCCGAACTTCAAGTATCCCATACAAAAAAAATAAAAAAGTTCGTGGTGCGATCGCGGTACAAGGGGATGAACAGCTTTGTACCGTGTCGCTTTACGAAGCTAAACTGCGATACGAAGTTGTCAAACTGGTGGAAATGACAAGGTATCAAGGTGTTCGGCTACTTATGAGTTCGACTGTACACTGCACATATAAGGGAGAAATTAATATAAGTCTTACAAAAACAAGTGAAATAAGAAAATCCGTTAATACATACACGGTCAGTATTGATTGAGCACACAACACTCTGGCTTGGACCGTGCCTGGCCGCTAATGATTTCGTCAATATTAGCTACGATTGTTCGGAGACACGTCGTCGGCTATTTCAACCGCTTTGATTCATGATAGGGTTGCCAACCGTCCAAATAATAACAATCGTCCGTCCAATTCGACCAAACAATAACGCTTTGGTGCCAGAAGCTTTGTGGGCGCTAACCGCTGTCCTCTACATCGCAGTAAAACCGCGGTACGAGTCTTTAGCTCTAAATGTGATAATAAAGTTTATTCCAAGCTTTATAATCATCATTTACAGCCTGTCTTTGACCATTGCTAAGAATAGGCCTCTCAACGAGTACAGTACCTACGCCACAGCTAGGTGTGTGACCTCCGACGGATTCCAAAATTTGTCCATACTGACCTAGCTAAAAGGGCTCAAGCCTGCTCGTGGTGTTAGCGAAAACCTATTATCCAAAATTTGGTCACACCGCTAGGAAAGAGTGATAACCTAGAAAAATTCGGTCATCATCATCTTCCTAGCGTTTTTCCTGGTAGTGTCCTGAACTAGCCCGGGGTCCGCATTGCAACTAATCCCAAGATTTGCGTAGGCACTAGTTTCACAAAAGTGACTGCCATCTGAACTTCCAACTCGGAAAAATGAGGTAGTGCTGGGAAAATCGAAGGCAAGCGACCAAGGGGCAGAAGCCCCTTCAGTTCAGGACAGTTCAGGACGCGCTGCACTCTACTATACTTAGAGAGGAAGAGATGGAGACACATTACGAGTAACTTATAAAAAATGATCCATAGACACGACCACGACTCTCAGAAATGAGGAAACTCAATGAGATTATACAAAATAACAGAAAAAAATATATAAAAATAAATACATATTTAAACGCCTGTTACTCAGACATAAAAATCCAATGCCAAGTTTAACCACAAGTCCATATGAATGTAGGATGAGTGGAATGGAACGTAAGAATGACCGAATGAGTGAGAGAGCAAGAATGATTTGAAGTATGTACGAGTGTGAAAGAGAGAGGGAAGGCGTGACTGCGGACTTTTGAAAGGAGAAAACGGTTGGGGGAGGCTAGAAAATAGACGCTAAGCTAAGACGTGGTGGTGATGTAATTTTCCAATTCCTTGCTTAAAATAATATAATATAAGTGTTTTTTTTTATTGATTACGTTTTAATACGCTCCAATCCCATATGAATATTGAAGTATATTCGCTGTTAGTTCTTATCTTATCGGCCGATTATTTGCGCGTGTTGTTTACTTAGCTAACCTTGGTTGTGGGTGAGGCGGAACGTTTCAATGTTTGTTTACGTACGTTTTTAGTTTATTTTTACAGGGTAGCGATTGAAACGCGAATTATTTATGACGGAAGAATTCGGACCCTGTAGACTCTACAGTGTAGTCGTAGAGTATAAAAGCTCAAAGTATATACACGGTGCCCGTGAGCATTGCGAGAGATTTTAACAGGATATTCCCGACTATATTTTAAGTTAAAAATGTTAATTAACGTCGAGTAAATTCGGTTCGTTTTTAGAGATATTTCCATTTTTGTGTAAAAATGTTGTAATGAAATCTCCAGTATGAAACACCTTTATGATTGCGACGTTGCGAGACTTAACCATCTACTTTGACAGCTAGTCCTAAAGACACGTTTTCACTAGATTAGCAATTATTGTGTATGAAAATAAGAAAAAAATTAAAAATCATAATTCGACCTAGCTTCATATAACATTTATTACTCCTTATAGTCTCAGGAATTCGTGATTAAAATCTCTCGCAATGCTCACGGGCACCGTGTATACGTAAGTAAATCTACGAAGAAACCAAAACGTAAACTATGTAGTACAGTCAACACATACACTCTAAGTAGTAGTAAGTGTTAGCCTAAGGAATAAATATTTAAATCAATATTTAATACCTAACTAAACTATTGTTGGAATACTAAAGTTATAATGCGTATAGAGAGCTATAGAGTTTCAGGACTTTCAGGTAGATCAAACTGTCAATTAATGATTAAGGGGTTTTACTTATTTGAAGTTATTTGCTACGACTTGACCCCTATGTATACAACTGACCTCTAAAATCCCAAAATATATATCTAGTCCGACCAATTTATCAACTGCGTCAATAGCAACGTAATCGAGACCGATCAGATCACTCATTTCTTTCTTACGTTAGTTCCATCGCGTCAGAAAACGCGTGCATGTTTTAATTCTTCAGCTGCTTTGCTTATAACACGAAAAAAATTGCTACATTGACGACCGCGCTGATACATTTTAAAATGATTTACGTATCTTCGTATTGGAACGCAAATACGCGTAATTTGTATCTCTGGCACCCTAGCTACCGTAAATATTGTAAAACACGTCGGAAATGTACTTACATAATGTTTATTGCAACCCAGTCATAACATTGTCAAGGTCACGTTAAAAAACCGGTCAAGTGCGAGTCTGACTCGCGCACCGAGGGTTCCGTACGACCAAGGAACTCGGTATGTACAGTAAGGGAAATGTATGCACGTACCACCGTAGAACCCTGTCGCAATTGACAGGCCGCCGTCACTCAAACTCGAGTGGTATGTCACCTTATTGCGATAGAGTTCTACGGCGGTACGTTAATACATTTCCTTTACTGTATGTTGGTTTTTCAGCGATAATTCTTTATCAGGTGAATTAATTTCGATAATTCTTTTTTTATTTTCTAGAAGGTACTTTCAGAACACTTTCATATGAATTTGAAGGAAAAAAATTAAACACAGAAGTATTAAATTACAAACAAAATTAACATATGATTTTTGATGAATAAAAAGAAATTACGCTAGATAGAGGTCTCGTTATACTTTTCCGGTAATATTCACATTAATATTAATCATATATATTATTTTCAAATTTTTCGCTTGGTTAACTTCGGAGATAAGGGGGGGGAATGGTATTTTTTTCAACATTTTTCTTTATAAATCAAAATTTTACCATGGTAGAAAAAAAAAGAAAAACTGTTTTAGAATGTACAATTCAAGCCCTTTCATATGATACCCCACTTGGCCTACTAACTAGACTTTGAATTTTTGCCCCCCCTCTTATCTGCCCTTTTTTATACAAATTAAAAGTATATATTAAATTTTTTCATTGTCCATACACGAAGATTAGCTTTGTATACAACTATTCCAAATTTCAAATCGATAGCATTAGTAGTTCCTGAGATATTTGACTTTGTGACAGACAGACAGACGGACGGAGTCGCACCATAAGGGTTCCGTTTTTACCTTTTTGGTCCGGAACCCTAAAAAGGGCTTGAAACTGTTTATAATGTATGGAAAACGTGTAAGTTAAGCCCTTTTGGATGATAGTTTGTTTACGTATCTCGGCATGGTTGTAAAACAGTCGTAACTTTGCCGTTTGTGTCTATTGTGTTGGTCACGTGGATCTACAGCTGACTATACATTGTCTACTTAGTATTGAGTGTATCTGCTAATGGTCTAATTATGCATACGTATGATGAACGTCCCAGTGCTCGCTACTGCCATTACTTGGCAACTTCTCTTTAATTCATAGCAAGAGGTGAACAACAGCTCTGGTAAGGTGTCAAAATCTGTGACGTTTACCTTAATTTTAAAGCAGTCTTTTCTGCGAATGAGTAGTGAGCGTAGTTTCTGATGCCTGAGCCTATTTTTACTCATCTGCGCGACGCAAAGGAGGGTAATGGGTTTGTATTTAAGATCGGAAGTTATAGGAATTAATTACTTCAGTCTTTAACAGAAATGACAAATTCGAACTTTAATCTTGTGCATGACCCACGTGTCTGATGCTCATGTTTATTGTTCATATTTAGAAATCAATGTTTAAAATTAATAACTGCACCAGTCTAAATCACAAAATTAGCTTTTCGGTTCAGGAGTTGTAAGAATAGCTCTCCATTTGCTCCAGCATCCTTGTTCACTCCGTATATATCTAAGCACATGGTAAACATTATCTGTTCGTGTACCTGTATGCAATTATTCAATTAGCTGAGGCTTTTAGTGCCTATATCAAGCCTACATGAAAGCACGTCCTACATACCTACTAATAGGTACATCAGACTATCCTATCCATTTAGTAAATTACAGGTTTTCACGGGCACCAATATGTATTCACTCAAAGTTTCATAAATAGTATACTACAACCTTATTGTTGCAGAAATAAGGTCTGTGTACATATTTCTGAGACTTTGTGGTGTTAACATATTGATGCCCTTGACTGTACTCTAACCCCCTGAAGTTACGCATTAAACCCATCTCTGTCTCACACGTAAACGAAGCCCTTTTGGGGAAGCAGGACGGGATGTCTGTAACTCAAGGTTACGGACATTTACGTTTTGCGTATTTATAAGCGTGAGGCCCGGAATACGCAACTTCCCTTCCTGGTCCAGTTATTGATCCCAAAGTCACGCAACGTTCAGGGTCACGGATGTTTTCCCTCTTTCTCCCTCGCACTCTATTGAGCCCCTGCCCTTGTCACCTCCCCTTCCTTCACGGGATCCCGCGCTTACTACGCACTTATTTTTGGCTCAGGATTGGCCTAGACAAAAGCTGGGTGTCCTTGATTTAGGTGAATGAGTTTTTTGGGGCATGTTCTGGCTTTGGAGTAATAGTGCTATTGGGCTAAGTCTAGACAGGAAGAATTTCTGTAACCTAAAATAATCTTGTATGTTCTTGTACCTACTGTACAGCAAATACGTTAGATATCTAATTATCTATGGGTACTGGACCCCTATTTTATGTTCTAAAGTGGTTTTGTTCGATTACAGATACTTAAAAGGTATTTGGGAATTTGGGTAAGGTAAACTTGTTTAATCAAGAGCATAAAGAGGTGGTTAATAATATTTAATTATATTTGTTAATATAAAATAAGTTTATTTTAGACAAAAACCGTTTTATTAGGTAGGTAAGCGTTTATGAAAAAAACTGTTATTTGTGCAACAAGAGAGCAAAGTTTTGTATTTAGCTGCGGGTGTTTATTTTGAATTCCGAGGAAGCGAAATATTTTAAAATGGAATCACAAGCGTAGCGAGCAGCACATTTTGAAGCATTTTCATTGAACGGAATCGGCATAGACAATTTAAATCAGAACGGAAAAATCATAAACGTCGACAGATGTTCGGTCAATTTAGTTTAGATATACCTATGTAGGTCCTACACTATCAAATAACTGTGATCTAAGACATTCTTTGTTTTACCGCCCTATAGGGCCCATTTCTCACTCATCGAAACATTTTCATTGGTGAGCGGGCGTTAATTTTAGGTGTTACTCATGTAGGTACATTGTGCAGTCAAGTGCAAAAATATGTTTCGATTTAATCCTCTCATAAATATGTACCTACTGAAACCTTAATCCGCTGGCATATGAGCGATAAGACATACTCGTATTTAGGAGTAAGCTGTATGCACCCATATTTTTATACTTTACTGTACTCGTATTCTAAAAAAACAAATGACATTCGCGATTACTCATAATCATAGACCGCGATTTAACCGCAATGTTTATGGTGTAACAACTAATAAAGCCATCATTTTGCCTATCATTGGCTGGTGGCCAGATACCAACCGTCTCCATCGTTTAATGACCGAGTTGCTTTATTTAACGATCACGGATGTACATACAATCGGTTAAGTGCATAAAATATCAATAATTGAATGAATCGGGAAGATCGCTTTTTAGGGTACCGTAGCCAAAATGGCAAAAACGAAACCCTTGTAGTTTCGTCATGTCTGTCCGTATATCACAGGTATTTTACTCGAAAACCGTGTATTTGAATAAAATTTTGAGCATAGGTGTATTTTGTTAGCCACATGTAACTGCAACTCAAAAAATTAAAATTGTGAGTCCACGTGTGGCCACATCAATCGATAGGCCTTTCAAAATAAATATAAAATAGAGTCGAAGATAATCGCCCCGAAAGTCACAAAAATTGTCCCTTTAATTTTTGAACGGTGTATTTGAAGAATATGGTAAAAATCATTGACATAGGGCTTATTAAATTCTTTCACTGACAATTATTTTGAACAAGATCGGTTTAAAGGTTTTCGAGATATTGCTGAAAAACTGCCTCCCTTAAGAACAGAACCTCTATTCCCACTAGTTCAGTTGTTTAGTTCAGTTGACGTGTAAGTGCCGTAAGATTTCTGTGACGATACGACCTTTTTAATAGGCACGGAACCCTTCGTTGTGCCTGTTCCGACACGCACTTGGCCGCTTTTTTACCTTTTTGGTACGGAACTCTAAACAGGCACCCATTGTTAAAAAATTGGTAGGTACGTCAAAAAATCAGAAATAATTAGTATTATAATTAGACAAGGATATTATGGTTTTATTTTACTTTCAGAGAAATCCCGATTTTTCATTTACGGCATACAATTTATTTTAGAAAAAAATATAAGTCTTCATTTAGCGGGCCAAATTATCCCAAAATCATGTTGTGGTATGATAATGGCTAGAAGAAGCCATTTCCCGAAAAAAAAGTATCCTTAAAAATTAAATTGACTATTTCAATGCAGAGCCGATTCTCAACCCGTGTGCCGTGACAATCAGTCTCAAAATTGTAAAAAGCAGGCGGTGACTCACTAACTCGCTAAGTGGGCCCCACAAAACGGTCGCACGCCCAGAGCGACAGTGGAGCAACACCTCTGAGCGACAGTGGAGCAACACCTCTGAGCGACAGTGGAGCAACACCTCTGAGGGGCTGTGAGGTTGTAGAGAGATGAGTCTGCGGTAGCTAGATTCCGGTAATCCGTTCAGCAGGCTGCTGGCGTTAGGACATTTTATAGTTCCAACCTGGAGGCTGGAGCATAGGTTTAGCTCATGTGACTCATAAATATCTGATACGACTCAATTTCTATGGCCATAAGAACGTGTCAGATATTTTTGCCCGCTTTGTTATGGCAGATATTGATGCTGGTGACTGTACGCGTCATTATTTATACTCTCACACTAGGCGCATAGTATATTCGGGCTAATGCAAGGAGCCCGCAAGCCCAGCCCGCGCCCGCGCCCAGCCCAGCCCGCGAGGCGTGAGCCCTCTCATCGTTGTCTGTGGTCACCAGTGGCCAATACACACTGTGCTAATAATTTAAATTATTAATAAATATTTCCTCTTCCTTGGCTGTGTCTCCAAGTACTAAACAATGCCGGCCTTTTACCCCAATTGTTTCAACGAATATTCTCGCTGACGGCTGGCAGCCTTCCATGTACTGTCTTGATACAAAACATCGCATATCTTCAAGGATATCATAGTCACATAGACATTATTCTTCTAAGCGTGTCGCTTACTCACCATACGTCGCTAGTAGAGTAACATCAACGTTGTCTATGGCGGGCATAGTGGTATGCGCTTTTTTTCTTCCAAAGACACCTTGACCAGAGCTGCAGAGCTGCTGTGATTTTCCGCCTCTTCAGATCCGACCTTTCGATAGATTAACAATTTAACAATAGCATTTGGCCAGCGGTCAACACTTTGAGATAAATAAATTGATGAATGAAAACAATTGAATTTCCGCGTCAAACTATCTACTTTTATATATTTGCTACCCGGCTGCGTGGCAGCAAATTCCGGGTTGTTTTTGACGCATACTATCTATGTGGTCCACAGCAGCTAAACCGCACATAAAAACTGCAACTGTTAACAATGATCTCGTCTTTAGTAGACAGGCTAAGTAAATATGTATATGATAGACAAAGCTATTATGTTGTGCTGCGAAGTGTAAAGTGTCACTGTTGCCGAAATATATTTTTCATCACACTTGCTCGTCAATGGCGTTTATTACTTGCGAGCGTACAGAGCAGTTATAGCCTTTTTACCTCCCACGGGCTGTTAAGTTTAGTTTTAAAATATTCCCTCTGATTGGCTTAAGCAAATCTGATTGCTCTGTGATCGGTTGAAAAAAAAATCTAGTTGGCCAAGCCGCCCCGCCCCGCAAGAATACTGCTCTGTGATTGGTTGAAATATTAAAGCTGCGCGCTCCACTAGCACCGATCTGGAAGTGAAGTTGTCAATTTTTGATTGGTGTGGCTGTATGAAACTTAGATTTTTCTGACTTTTGTAATTATTTATTTCCTCGCAAATGTGATGAAAAACATTGTGTGTAACACGGGCGTAAGAATATTGCAAACTCGAGTCATCAAAAGTCCTCCGTCTTCGGCGTCGGGCTTCTGATAGACTCTCGTTAGCAATATTCCACTTACGCCCCTCGTTAAATAATGTACTATTAACTGGACGAAGAGAGCCCCATGGCTGAGCGGAAAATCAACAACTGTTCATTGTGATGTGTATATGATGCACATGACGAGTGTTGATATCAACAGTCACGACCTTCACACGTGGTACGTACTTAATACATATTGGATGTTGCTCAAAAATAGTAGCATAATTCATTCCTGCTACGCGATTTAAAACCTGTCTCAGTTTTTTTAATAGAAAATCTTGTATGTCAAGATGATTCTTAGTTCGTAGTTCTGTCGGGGGTGTCTAAATTGCCAGTGACAATGTCCAACGACGATGGAGAAGGGAAATGGCATAGTCGTCTGACAGCTCGCGCTGCAGGAAGAGTATTGCAGTGTCAAACCGCTTGCGTGTCGTGTCGGCGTGTCAATATCCCTGGATTTTCAGGATGCTCTCCCACCATGTATCATGCACTGCATTACTGGGCGCGGCCCATAAACCCAGTCAGGTTCCAAAATAAAGAAAGAAACTGGATACGAACTGAATCTCCTGCGGCGAGCTGTTCTATTGTAAATACCCAGCCCCTAATCGTAACATTTCGTGCGTACGTTAGGTAGACCTAAATGTCACTTTCTGTGTGAAAAAATGACAGTTGAGTTGTCCCAACGCTCGTTCGAAAAGTAACTCTGGACGTCTAACTAGCCCTTGAAGCATTTGCCTAAGTAGGTATTTCCAAAATAGTTTTAGTGGCCGGCCATAAACTGGACATTTGATGGTATTTATGTAGTGGCTTGAGGCAGGTCACGTTTTATGATTTTCGAAGTGTCATGCTGTGCCAAGGCATTCCTAGGTATTTAGTCAGCGTAATATTGTAATTATTGTATAACTGCTTACGCTCTATTATTGGAAAGTATGGTATTATAGACTGCCGACAAAGGCTAAGACAACCCGTAGATTTATATAAGTACGGTGTGTCAATATCAGATACATACTCTGATTTCGCTTCAACTAGAATACTAAAGGTACCTTGATTGACACCCAGTAACTAGTTTGATTTTAAATGTTCGCGTAAACCTGAGTCATTTATATATTCAAAACCATTTTATATCTGTAAATTGATCGTAACATGCTCACATGACGACACAATGTATAACGGATTTGGCTTTTGACCGCTTTGGGAGATTTGACAGTTATAGAACTTTGTCATACCGAAATTGTCACATCGATCATGATGACCGAGTTATTTCTGTGATCTCGCAAAATATCCCAGACCCAGCACAACTCACCATAAACTATTCAGGTTATAAATATAAATCTACTTGTTCGCAATGTTTTGAGTTTGCAGATTTTGAATTGACGTCACGTGTTTTTTATTAAGTTTGCTATATGGTATTAATATCTAGGTATTTGAGGTAAAACGTAACATATCGCACTTTAAGCCACTTTTTTATCATTTTATTTGAATAACACGACGATGGCAAACTGTCATACGGCTTGTTTGATGATAAGCAGACAGCGTTAGCCTATGGACGCTGGTACTCCAGACGATCGAGACACAAGGGTGTTGCCCTTTTGAGGATTCGTTGCGTTGACCGATCTCTTTCTACAAATGCAGATCTCTCACTCTCAACTTAGTTATGTATAATATTATCCGTAGATAGTGAAAATCCTAGGGAGATCAGTGAAAATTTCAACCACCTAAATATCTACATACATACATAGGTACATATAATCACGCCTCTTTCCCAGAGGGGTAGGCATAGATCTCGGATCTCCATTTGCCAAACCACTTCCGCTTCACTCACCTTCATAACATTTCTCATACATGCTCGTCGGTTTAGGGTACTTTTGACCTGGCCTTTTTGTAAGATTTCTCCAATTTGATCGGAGAAAGTTCGCCTAGGTCTTCCCCTTCCAACTTGCCCTTCCAACTTGCCCTTCCACTCTTTTTACATACACTCTCTTCGTTAATCTTCTTTCATCCATCCTCTCTACATGCCCAAACCACCTTAACATACCCTTCTTAATTTTCGTGACTATATCTCGATTCATTCCACACTTATCTCTTATCACACTGTTTCTGACTCTATCACTCAATTTCACTCCACACATACTTCTCAACGCTCTCATTTCTACTGCTTTCACTCGACTTTGATGTCTTTTCTGCCACACTCAACTTTCACTACCATACATAAGTGTGGGCACTAACACTCCTCTTATCTACAGTTCAAAAAACAAAGCCGTGAATATTACTTAACTTATGAAGATCATTAACCTCGTGACCTTATTTAGCAATCCTCCATATTAATTTTTCCGCTCACTCAACACATTCATTATAATAATACCAATTGATACGACCAATTGTTTAACAAGCAATAAACCGCTAAATATGCAACAAAATCCTTACCTTCCGTTTCGCAAACAAAACACCACGTTGTTTCGCCACGTGTTTCATTCAAATCATAGTAAATAATATTTTCTGTAAACAGTTCTTCGTATTACTTCTACATACGACTCGCATTCTTCATCATACTACGCTTCATATCAGGTATCATGAAGTGGGAACACTGTGGGTCCCAAGCGCATGCCTTGCGGTATCTAGGAACCGTTACTACATACTTCAATATCAATGGCGTTCTCAGAATCGTGGTGTAAATATTACGTAATAATTACGATTCAAAATGTTGTTGATGATATGATGGAAGTATGGAATAGGTATTTATGGAGTTTCTGGCGAATAAGGATTATAAGTGGTATGTGACCAGTGAGTCACAAGGATTTTTTAAAATCCATACGAATATTTTAAGTACGAAAGTTACTTTTTCACGCCTATACTACTGAACCAATTGTGACATTTGACATGTAAAAAGCTTAAGTCCTAAAGATGGACATATAGGTAGTTTTTTTATTGTTAGGAGGCATGAGAGTTGACACAGACCGATTCCCGAGTGTCGGTCACGTAAACATACTTTGGTGTTTATTTCAAAGGAATCTTAATGATATCAATAGAAGCCATAGGCTTTATTATTTTAGTTCAGTTCATCGAAGTTTTTGAGTGACAGAAATATTATTTATCAGTTCTGTTCTGTAACTACTGTTGTCCAGTACAGCTATTGTATTAATATGTGGCAGTCCAAATCAAAAGGGACCTTGTCGCGGCAGGCGCTTCCGACGCACACATTCGCGTTAGTATTAGATTAACGTCAATAATGGCGTAAGTGCCTACAACGATAAGGTCCCTTTCGATTTTTGTAACCACATAAGTATTGTACCAAATCAAGTAAAATTTATCATAAGACGTTGACGACTGACTCACAGTGTGACTAAGTCGTTTGTGTAGAAACTATGCATCAGCAATTAGAGCCAATGTTTCCTAAACTTTTCCATCTTGTTTGCCCCTATGAGGCAACATGTTATACCAAACCACCAAAATGTTATTAATGACAGCATACATGCTTTCAATCAAAAGTTCTGAGGGGTAATCACATAACGTACCGAACGCGCGTCAGGTCCAACTGTCATTATTCCCATATAAAAATTGACATTTAGATCTACCTGAAGCGCCGTACAATGCGTTATGTCGACCAGCTGGTTGTTTTTAATATTGGACCATAATATGCCTTCTTAGACTATTTCATGTATTCGCAAAAGGGTAGGGGGCGCATAAAATTAAATTTTCAATGCTTTTAGCAATTGCAGGTTTAGGGATAGAGAAAATGACGAATTTTATTAGGGCTCATTACCCCTATCAAATAGATGTGCTTGCTTTAGTTTAGGTCAGAAACGCAGTTCGATCAAGGACAATTATTAATCATTTCAGAGCCATGATCTTTGCCTAGACAACATACTTGTAATTGCTTTTCCGTCCTAGCGCAAACAAGCCCAACAATATTGGAACTTGTACGGTCAAAGATCAAGATTATCTGTCAACAAAAACTCATTGAGTGTAATGAAGTTATCAAGGCATTCCACGGCTGAATGAATGCTGAATAGTAGTTAAGGATTTCCGTCAGTGTCGTGTTATCAACACGTGCTGACAGTCATTGTTGCTGGGTAGTGAAGCGCCAAGTTATTAAACAACTTGATGAAACATACCTATAGCAAAATAAGAACCGCGGGCCTGATGATTGTTGCGTTTGGCGAGACAATGATAAAGGTAAAGAATTCGGAATTCTGAAAAATAACTTCTGAAGGGTTCCAAACATGTCGCCTGTAGTAACAATTAACCATACAAAACCATATTTAGGGTACTAGGGGTAAAGACTCAAACGAAAAAACGGAACCCTTATAGGATCACTTTGTTGTCCGTCTCTGTCTGTCTGTCTGTCTGTCAAGACCCTTTATATCGGGAACGCGCGGAGTCATCGTCATCTAAAACCATATACTCAAGTCTACAGTCCCTTGAATCTATGAAAAAATAAAAAATACAGCCGTTTATGCCGCAAAAAACGTATAATTCGACACTCTCAAGGGAATCAAAATTTATAGGATACTTTCCGTTGACCTAGAACTATGAAATTTTGCAAGTAATATCGTCTTTTTAATTTTATACGGAACCCTCAGCAGGCGAGTCCGACTCATACATGTCCGGTTTTTTTCTAAAGAACCGCGAAAATATAGTTTTGGAGCAGTTGCAAATTTTTAGTTTAAAACATCCTCTTTGTCTAGTCCTAGCAGAAATTCAAGCGTTTATATAAGTCATCCTCCTACCATTTTTTCCGGTTGTATTTTAAAGGATCCCGGAAAGATTAATATGTAATTAAATATTACAGTTTTTTTTTCGTCTGCTCATTAAACAGACTTAGCGCTTCGAAAACTATAATCTTGCATTACTTTACCCCGTAAGGTTAATATTTGTAGATTTATTTACGGCTAACATATTTATTAACTTGGCCCGCGTGTTTACTAGTTCGACTCGACTAGCTGGCCTCTTTAGCGGCCGAACTGAAAACAGAGCATGAATGTGTCGAACTGTTGTGTCGGTAAACAGAACCGTAAATCAATGGACATAACAGGAGCATAACTTATGGACGGATCGGTATTATATTTTGTTTTTGCACGTGCCATAGAGGAATTCGATAACAGAAGATGTAAATCTGCGTTTTAGATCTAAACTAAAGTTACAGGCTTGGCCACGACTTCTTGTGGTGGCGGCAGCGGTAGCGGTGCCCCATACGTGAAGTGGGATCTGATCTCTGGCTCGCGCCTCAGAACCAAGATTTTTTTACGATGCCATTCGAACCAGTTTTCGGAGAGGAACAAGTGTGTGTATGGGAGCAACTACAATTAAAGGACATAGATACCCAAAAAAATTAGTCAAAGACGGACCTCGCTGGCGCAGCCGAAACGCTTCATACTGATTGACATAAAATTACGACGTCACACTTTGCTATTTGAACTAATCGTTGTATGAAAAATCAAGTAAATTGCTGTTTCGGTCGCGGAATACTGCGTTTAGGTCCATAGTTTCGAAAAAAAATGTTTCTATAAAAGCGTAAGGATTTCTATTGGTAACTTTAAATTTACTCGTGAACAATAAAAAAAAATGCATATTTTTCTAAACTTTCAAAGTCTATATCTTTTTATGATTTTAATTATATATTGTAAATAATTTTATGGTTTACATTTAGCAACGCTACGTCTATCGAAATGATAAACAGGAAGTATTCTACAATGAAAGCTCACAACACTGGATATTGAGGTCGAGGGTGATCTAATCTTGCAGGGAAAACACAATGCTCAGCCATAGAGAGGTTTAGGTTCGCATCTTTGCTGTAGACACAAATTATTGAGGACACGTCAGCCACCTGGCTTTGCAAACTAGGGGGGAAACTAGGCCTTATTAGGGATTAGGCTTCGCTACAATCCTATCTTTTGTTACCAATATAGTTTTAACAATCATCATGTAATGGTTGTTTAACATGATCAAAATTAACACCGCACTGGCGTCATTGTCGTGTAAATTTTTACTTATCGGGCGATGAGATGACGTATCTTGATACAGCTGATAATGATAAGTTATCGATGCTGTCTTTAGATAAGTTCTATTTTGGATATTGCACACGATCTTATAGTTTTGAAGAATAAAAATTGTAGAATACGTATCAATGTTAGCGAGTCAGAGACAGAATAATTGGCAGGAGTTTCACAAATTGGTTTAATTTAAACTCAGAATCGATTTACGCAGTATTTTTCTTTACATCTGTTTCAGCCACAACACGTTCAAAAAATCAAATGGTACTCAATCAAACTCTCCAGTTGTTACCTACACGAACAATAAGCCAAGAAAGTATTCTACCTCCTTTGAACTTTAATATACACATAATAGTGGAAAATATTCATATACGTATATCCGGTTTCCTGAAAACACGTAGGTACGGTCAAGGACTTTAATTGTTGAGCCATTTAGATGTCAACTAATTTTGTTTTTTTAATAGTTAAGCTATGAGGTGTCCAGTATAAAGTGAGCTCTAAATGGCTCAAGAATTAAAGTCCGTGACTGTACAGAGGGTCTAATCAGGTGTATATTTAACTAACCGACTTCAAACAAAAGGAAGAGGTTCTCAATTCGGTTGTATTTTTTTAAGGTACAAAAGTATAAGTCTATCACTTGCCTGTACAATCAGCATCATAAACATGTATACACTTTTCGACCTTATATATAAGTAATAAGGTCATAGAATGTATACATGTTTATGATGCTGACTGTACAGTGAAATATTCTGCCAAACTAGTAATATGTAAATATGTAGTTCAGATTTAGATAGCTAACCGCTTTGAACATTATAAAGCGTTTACGGGAAATAAGAACACGGACACGAGACGAGATCGATGTTTCCATAACACGTTATTATAATGAAAAACTTATAGAAACACCGGCTTCCTCAAATATAATTAATACTTACTTATACATTCTGAGGCGGAATCGTAAAGTAGAAGGATCTAATATCAATATTATCGAGACTTGGTGCAAATTCCAGCGGTCATGTTAATAAGGACAGACAGATGTCGGTAATGAACACAATTTTTTCATTAATAATAGTTAATAAAGTTTCATATTAATATGAGACGGCCTAATTAATCATCAGTATGTCTCTCGGAGACAGATAGCATCGAAGACGCAATGGAAACGAGTCTCAGACACGTCATGATTCTTGAAAGTTTCACGCAGAAACAATTGGGAATGGATGAAAATTTTAGAAATGCCTGATATTTTTTTTGGTGATAGGAATAACCTTCCTTAGCACCAGAAAAAAGTTTCAGATTTTTCAGCTGCGTCAATTTTTTTTGAAAAATATAAACTGTTTTCTCACTTACGTTTTGGGTCAGTTACGGCACCTTCCTCGATCGGTCTCATATTGCAAAAAGTATATTAAATATGTGTGGTAAACTGACACTGGCAATGATATTGACACTTGCAGCAGCTATATTGGTCATTACCAGTGTCAGTTTACCACAGATATTTAAGATAGTTTTTTGTAATATGAGACGGATCAAGGAAAGTATCTATTTACCGTTGTTGACCCAAAACGTAAATGAGGAAACTGTTTATATTTTTCAAAAATAATTGTCGCAGCTGAAAAATCTGAAACTTTTTTCTGGTGCTAAGGAAGGTTATTCCTATCACCAAAAAAATAATCAGGCATTTCTAAAATTTTCATCCATTCCCCATTGCAGACAGTTAAATGTTTTATTATAATTATAATATTTATTTATACTGCCATTCTTATTTTTATGCACGGTATCACAGCCCATGCTACCGTGGATATAATTATAATAGGCTAATGTAATGATGAATTTATTAAAGTAGGCTTCGTAGGATTAATAGGATTAGTAGGATCTAGAATAAGTAAATAATTAGCATAGTTTTCTTAATAAACAGTAAAATTCTAAATAAACCTTAAAATTACACACATGACAGTACATCCACGGCTGCGAGTGTCCACAAAAATGAAAATAGCCCTAACAATAATATTTGTGCGGAGTCAGGTAAATAGAAAGAAAGGTACGTCCTAAACATAACATAAAAAATAATCCATTCATATTATTAATAGGTACGAAAGTAACCCTTCACTTCAACCTGTCAGGCTGTCTATTAACGCCCGTGTCTTCGGCTCTACCGTCAAATACCTGCGATCTGAGACATTTTTAGGGTTCCGGACCAAAAAGGTAAAAATGGAACCCTTGTGGATGCGACTTCGTCCGTCTGTCTGTCTGTCTGTCACAAAGTTAAATATCTCAGGAACTAGTAATGCTATCAATTTGAAATAGTCAAAGGGGCAAAAATTCAAAGTCTAGTTAGTAAGCCAAGTGGAGTATCATATGAAAGGGCTTGAATTGCACATTCTAAAACAGTCTTTTTCTCTACAGTGTAGTAACATTTAGATTTATAAAGGAACATGTTGAAAAAAAAACATATATACCGAGTTCCTTGGTCGCGCAAGTTAGTAACAAAATGCACCGATAAATGGCGCCGTAGGTACTCATGACTTGACTACACTATTCGTTGTTAAGATTTTTCCAAAATTAATGAGCGGCGCAAAACGTATATGTTGTATGAAATTTTGTACGGAACTCTCGGATCAGTCAGAGTCGCACTTGATCGGTTTTTTGTTTTACCGCCCTCGGTAACTAAAATACTATTAAATCGTCTTATTTAATGACATTGAGATGTCATCATATTCAGCCATGAAGCAGTACCGTTTATACCCATTAAAGGATATCAAAGCATTCATCTGAGTAGCCGCAGCGAATTAAGATTCCGCTCTCGGCAATCGCCTTCTGCTTTAACTATTTCCTCATAGGCTTTCGTATACAGGGTGTCCTACGGCTAAGCGACATTAAAGGAAAGGACCTACTTTTAATTTGAAGATAGGATGTTTTCTTCTAAATTATGGAGGCATTATGGGTGGATAGCGAATTGTACACGGCAAAATTTACCCATTCATTTTATATGAGTAACTTTCGTTACACAATGGAAAAAAGTTAAAGAATAGATTAGATTAAGGCCCTTAACTATGTACAATTTTTTTTTTATCCACACTTATAATGAATGTAAGGATACAGAGAGTACTAATTAATGAAAGAAGATTTTTATTCTATAGATTTAATAGAATCATTAAACAAAAACGACCGGTTTAGCCTACGTGGTAGTGACTGCTACGAAACTAACGGTCCTAAGTTCAATCCCGGTAAGGGTAAATATTTGTGTGATGGCCATGAATACTTATTTTACATGAGTCTTAGATGTTATAAATTCAGTATTAAATATAATGATCGTCTTCTACCTAGTACCCATAACACAAGCCTTATTGAGCTTTCTAATATATGTCGCACCATAAGGGTTAACACATGTTAAACTTATAACACCCCTCGTTTGCGTCCAGGGTTAGATACGCCTTTGTCAATTACTTAGTAGAGAATCTATATCCTACTAAGAAACAGATTGATACACGACCCTATATCTTAGAACACGACAACGATGGAACCCTGTAACGGCCGTATATAATGGTTTTTCAACGTATCGGCGGCATCTAAACGATTCCCGGTAGCGTCAATCAGTTATAATAACCCGAGAATTCGCTCTAGGTTTTGCCGGTATAGGAATACGTGCCCATGCCTGCGTAGTTTTGAAATTGATACCTAAATACCTGACTCTAATACAGAATAAGTACCTACAAGAGTTGAGGAGTTTAGGATTCTTGGCGTCTTTTTCTCGTTCATTTGAGCTACGCGTTTTCAATGTTCCCTTGTGTAATTAGACTTATAGAAACAAACTAATACGAATAAATCTTTAGCCAAACTTAAACTTAGCGTACATTACGCACATTACACATGTGGTAAAATGTCGTCATTTTAACTTGGTTGTGTCCTTTAGTTAATAATATATTGTTCGAGTTGGCGAGAGACTGCGGGAACTACAAAACGTTACTAATTCCTCTCAAGCATCGGTTAGTCTGTTGTTGTATGTATGTTAGGAAGTTAGTAGTGTTAGGAATAATTTATACAACTACCCAACAAACACTGATAGGCCCAAGGTTACCAGAAACAACTTTTTACAGGCTAGTAAAAGCAAAAAAGTCGTTCTTGGGAAATTGTATAAAATTCTACAATAAAATTCCAGAACACATTAGCGTACCGAACTTACTGAGTAAATTCAAATCTGTCGTAAAACAGACACTTATTTCAAAAGCACATCACAAGATAAACGATTACATCATGGAAAAAATCCTGCTCTAGAAATCTATCGCAAAATAAATAGCCTTTCTACTGTAGCAATGTAATTTTAAAATTGTATAATACTCTGATACTGAAATGATGTACGAGTATTGTATACTGTTTTGAATAAATGACACCTCAGTTTTTTACGCCGGTTCTTTTCGGGGCATAGGTTTTCTTTCCGAATCGGTGGTAGTTTATCGACATTCATAGGTGCATGTAATATGCGTAAATTGAAGAATAAATCACTTTGACTTTGACTTTTGACTTTGAGTAACTTCACAATTACAAGAATAATCACGAAATCCAAGTATAAAAGAACAAAGATAAGCGATGCGAGCGATGCAGGAAAATATCGCAACACAACGACACATTTTATTTAGCGCGGCTTCAGAGAACTGCATATAGGTCACTATTGTTTATATGCGAACCATAATGAGGCTACTCGGTGGAAAACAGACCGACGAGTAAAGAAATTATGTAGATTTATGTCACGTTTTATTGCAATTGTTTTTAACGTATTTCATTATGGAACTCGATGAATATATGTAGAACATAGCTAGAAGAATAGTTTAATATATATATATATATATATATACTAATATCCACTTGATTCAAGAAATCGTTCATTTTAAGTAACATCAAGTATCAAGTTATAATAATGCATTTACTCGCAAGGTTTGATTGTGACATACATTCATATTGTACAGTAAAAAGTGTGTGTTGGTACTAATGAGTAAAGTCGACATCAAAGATATGTTTACACTTTTGCACCTTATTCCATTGTAATAAGGTGAAAAATGTACACATCTATTTGACGTCGACTGTTACGCAAACATATGTTCCATGACTCTTATGTCGCCGAATTACGCCACATAGCATAAGCCTTATTAAGCTTACTATGGGATTAGTTCGATTTGTGTACTTAAGGCAATGATGTGAAATAAAAAAAGATGTAAGTAGATAATGTACCTAGGTTATAAGCGCTCCAAAAGTGGCACACTCAAATTGAGTTAATTGCATCAACTTGCCTCAGTTTCGAGTCGTCAATTGGTGTATTAGCTGTCAGATTTGGTGGCCATTTTTAAACACGGTATTTCGTATAGACAACATATCTACCTCCTTTTAGGGTTCCGTACCTCAAAAGGAAAAAAACGGAACACTTATAGGATCACTCGTGCGTCTGTATGTCCGTCTGTCACAGCCGATTTGCTCCAAAACTACTGGACCGATTGAGTTGAAATTTGGTATAAATATGTAAATTGGTGACCCAAAGATGGACGCGTAAAGTAAATTAATGAATTCTGAACAAGGGGGGCACTTTTGTGACATATCAAATGAAAGGGGTTATTGTAAGCATCTCAGATATATATAATTTTAATAATTTTAGCAAAAAAAAAGAGGAATTTTGACCACGAAACTACTAGTCTTAAAATTCTGAAAAAAATATGGACTATTTTCCATAGCCTTGCCTAATGATTACAGGAAAACCTATAAGAAGTTTGAGTATTCAAAGTGACGGGAAAATTCTCAATATTTTACGGAACTCTCACCACGCGAGTTGAACTCGCACTTTTTTATATTATACATCATTGGTGTAAGGTGTAAGATTGTCCCTTAATATTTTTTTTTTAAGGTTTTCGGCACCTTCATATTATTTACGAGATGAGTGGTCTCACGATCCATATTTTTGCACTTGACTCTACATACATACGTAGTTAAAGGTCAGGCAAATTTGGTTTTGCAAGTCACGCTCGAGCCCAACATACACGTAGTTTCCCAACGTTCGATTCATTTTGTCAGGATGTCGCCGTCGACTGATTCGTGTAGGGGGAGATCATCATCATCACTTAAAGGTGATGTAGATATATATAAGACTTGTAAAGCGGAAAGATTATTGTGCGGAAAGGCTTAATCTATGAACGAATACCAAATGTTGTTGTTATGAGTGCTATGACCAACTATATAGTTATTTATCAACACGGAGGTAAACCTTGCAGCAGCCTTCCTACTTATCCGGCTAGTGCACCAATCTTGATAGGAGGTTAAGATTAAGATATGAGCTTTAAGGTCGTCGGATTTTGTATTTGAAACACTAGGTATAGCGTTGAGGAAGACCTGTAATCAACAACCACCACTTTTGAACCTTAGTGCACAAATGTTATTCGAAAAGTAGTAGACAACTTTGTTGCCTGACTGTAGGTACTAAAAAATACTTTAGACTTTTCCTCCATATTTTTAAATTTTGGGCTTACTAATATAATAAAGTCTTTGTTTTTTGTCTCTCCCCTAACCCTGATTGTATTTTTTGGCTGACTGTTTATGTATCATTATATTTGTGTTTGTGTTATTTGTATATATGTATGATTGTGTATGTATGTTTATATATAGAGGTATTTATGTACGTTTATTTTTATAATTTCTTGATTTTTGATTAATAATAATCTCTGCACCACCTACTGCATAATCTACTTTTATCTCTATCTCCGATACCCAAAGGTTGTCTGGAAGAGATCGCTCTTCAGCGATAAGACTGCCTGTTGTCTACCTCTACCTACATGTTATTGTATTGTTTCTCTCTGTAACTGCTTTGTTTGTGTGAGGTGTGCAATAAAGAGTATTTGTATTGTATTGTATAAAGTTTCAGCAATTTTCCATAATTTCCAACCAGAAACCTAAATACCTAAACTATGGAAGCAATTCAAAATCTGAGAAAACGTAAAAGGCACATTCGTCATCAAATATATCTGTACAAGTGAGCTCAAAAATATACAATATGTAGGTACTTGTCATCTTTTTACTACGGAATAAGGTGCAAAAGTATCTAGCATAGATAGACTTTGAAGTAGACTATACACTTTTTGTGAAATCGCCCTCGAAGCCTAGCCTACATAGCAGTCCTATAACGAGCAAAACATGGTTATAACCCTGAAACAACTCAAACAGACATCCAAGTCGCAATAAAAATGCAATAACGTGGATAGAAGTGTCTATTTCATTATTAAAAGTAGTATTTGCGAGTCCGCTCCTAGATCACTGAGCAAATAGCAAAGTTTAATCATCAGATAGACGATGCAATTTCCTTTATTACTTTGGAAATTACACTTTTAACTGTCTATGCAACTGTCTATGAGAAGCTTAAATTAACAGAAGTGGTACTTATTCGTCTCAATAAACGCTTTTTTCTAATCTCCGGAACTACTTAACCGCGATATCAATCATTATTTTACCAGTCTAGTAAATATAGAATGGATCTTGGGTCAATATGATGTAATATAAAAAGAGGTAGATAGGTTATAAGCGCTCCAAAAGTGGCACATTAAAATTGAGTCAATTGCACCAAATTACCTCAGTTTGGAGTCGTCAATGGATACGTTAGCTGTCAGATTTGGTAGCCATGTTTAAACACGGAATTTCTCTTTTTACCCGACTGCCGAAGGAAAGGAGTTGTTTTTCGAGCGTATGTATGTATGCATGTATGTATGTAATGTGAGTATGTCTTATTCTTTGGCACGCCCTACAGCCTAAACCGTTTGACGGATTTCGACATATGAGGTGTCGTTGGATTCCTTTTAATCGTGGGAGTGACATATAATATTTGTAAAAAAACATTGGGTTTTTCGATAATTCTTTTGATTTTACTTGTTCATATTACATCATTGCCTTGGGTGCGATCACGCAGAGATACTCCCAGCATAGCCCTCTCCATTGCCCTTGAGGTGACTTTGAGCCTTCTTATGAGGCCCATAATAAGCGACCACGTTTCCGTGCACATTGCACGTAGAACCGATGGCCGTTGGGGCGGGCAGGCTCTCGAGTGGCGACCACGTACCGGAAGGCGCAGCGTGGGTAGGCCCCCCACGAGGTGCACTGATTACCTGGTAAAGGTCGCTGGAGTCCGATGGATGCGGGTGGCGCAGGACCGGTCATTGTGGCACTGTTTGGGGGAGGCCTATGTCCAGCAGTGAACGTCTTTCGGCTGATATGATGATGACGATTGCCTTGGGTGGACATAGGCTTCACTACACTTCCGTGACTCTGCCTGGGTCCTGTATAATACGGGTGCGGGCAGCTAGTCATTATAAATGCAAAAGTATGTCTGTATGTCTGTTACCTCTTTACGCTTAAACCGCTGAACCGAATCAGATAGTTTAAATCCCGGGGAAGGTCATAGAATAGTTTTATCCCGGAAATCATCCCCTAAGGAGGTGAAAGTTTGTATGGAGCTACGATATACACGAGTTCGACGAGGACGGAGTCGCGGGAAAAAAAAAAATTAATACCTAAAGCCATATTTTATTATTTTTTCATACTATGTAATTTTAATTTCATCAACATGTGGCCCAGTTGCAAACTTTCAGTAGCCACGTGCAAAACACGAGCAGAGCCGTTGGCAAAAAACCAAGAAGCGCAAAATGCATAATATCTCTTCTCACCCACAAAGCTAGGGTATTTAAAATTACAATTGGGTTTTTTCCGCCGCTGCAGAGACACATGTTAACATTACAAAAAACCAAAATCTACCTTAAACTTGAAGTCACAAAGATTATGAAAATATGTAACGTGATACAAACAACAAAGTGATACAATTTTATGTCGACAATCAATCAAAATTGATCCATAATAATGTAATATAAAAAAGAGGTTAAATAGGTTATATGCGCTCCAAAAGTGGCTCACTAAAATTGAGTCAATTGCATCAACTTGCCTCAGTTTCGAGTCGTCGACGTTAGCTGTCAGATTTGGTGGCCATTATTAAACAAGGAATTTCGAATAGACAACATATCTACTCTTTTTATATTCCATCCTTGCTTGTAACTATGGCACTATGAGTCACTGAAACAATGAGGGCTACCGCGAGTACTATACTTGTTCCCAACCAAAGTGACGACTGAGGCCATAAAACCATAGGCCCGCGTTATCTCTTTTGCATTGTCTTTCATTGTTTTTCTTTATGGCCTCAGTCACCACTTTGGTTGGGAACAAGTATATAAGCTACTGCAACTGTCAAGCGACCGGCCGGTCATTTTTTTGTGACAAGTGAAGTGAACTAATTGGGGTGAGTTTAGTCATATATTATATATATATATTATATTCATTATCACACGACTTGTAGGCACTCCGGTGAACTTTGGATGGCGAAACTGGGAGAATTTTGAATATAATAGAACCAGTGCAACCGTCTTCGAATCCAATCTCTACCGGCAAAGAGAAGATTTGAAAAAAAAATTGCTAGAGGCGCTAGTGGCGCGTCGGGGCTTCAAAATGTCAAATGACATAGTTTGTGAGTGGATTTTGCGGGTTTTTTCATAATTCCTATAATAATGTTGAGAATATTTTGCATCGCTGAGATTAATTATGGCAAATATGTGTTACGGGTCAATGAATCTCAGTGTTTTAAAAGCGAATCTAAGAAAAACTCGTACAAAAATAAATCGGAGGTAATAATAAAAGTTTTATTATTTTAAAATATTGATTTACTCTTTTAAACATGATTTAAATGAAAATTTTGTTTTACGCCAGTAATAACCAACTTTAATAGCTATAATTTATGTACCCAACACGCCAGTGGCGCCAACTGGTGAGCGCAAAAACGGTAGCCCTCATTGAACGAGTTCATAAAACTGCATGTCATACATCAATGACATCAGTACACATTTGGCCACGCAAAAAAGCGAACCATTAATTTATACACCGGGTTCAACAACCTACGCGCGTCAAGCTGTCTGTCCAATAATAAACAGTATTTTTTGCCAACTCAAAAACTAAGCCGGATAATTAAAAGTGACGGGTGTAGGGTTTCGCTAGTGATCAAAGGTTGACGAACCGCCTAGTTACAGTATCTAGTATCACTAATTTAAACCAATTGTAAGTTCGATGGCCCGAAACGATATCCTGTCCTAAATTGTCCTTCGGATGCAGGATCGAAACTTCGTCCTTGTGCTCTCTACAAGATACCAACATGACATTGCAGTTCAAAATAAAAGTCAATTTAATGTCATCAACCATGCAGATTGTGGCCTTACGTGGCAGTTATTGAAAATAGAACTCAAACTGTGCACTTGTACGATAATATTAGCTGCTGTGTTCCCTAAATCTTTACAAGTAAAAAAGATGCATTGCAATTTTACTACGAACTAGATTTGGTGGAATCCGGTTTTAGAAATTGTCTTTTTTTATCGCCGAATATATTACCTACTTATCTTATAAAGAAGGTCAACTAAAAATGCATTGCCGTTAAAATCAGAATATTGAATATTTTAAATATACCTACATTTAATGTAAAATCAGATATATTTATAACTAACTTCTGCCTGCGACTCCGTCCGCGTGAAACTCGTTTATGTCATAGCTTCATAAAAACATTCAACCCCCATTTCACCCCCTTATACAATGATTTCTGGGATAAAAACTATCATATTTCCTTCCCCAGGACTCGAAAAATTTAATCAAAATCGGTTAAAACTTAAATTAATAATTTTAGTATGGATTACAATCGAAGTTTAGGTAAATGCCTGTCTGTATCATAAAATCTATTAGGTCGTTGCACTTATTGATCACGCAGGATCATTGCTTCAAAGTCCAAATATGGCATCGAAATATGAGAAAGCTTTTATCTTAAAAGGTGGTTCAGTGTACGTGGATTATATTTCAATGCCTTGTCAGTGTCTGATCAAGTGATCGGGCTATACGTTACTCGTACTACATACCTAAACATACGCGCTCCTACGGTATAATATAATATTTCGACAGTCAAGTGTAAATACTACATTAATCACCTAGGGTGATAAATCAAATAATGATCACTAAACTTTTTTTTTTTTTTAGTATAATTTCATACTCATATTCATCCCTAAACTAATCAGGTGTGGGGAGATTTATACACAGTTGGTTTCGCACTAACGATTAAGGCCTAGGCCTGAATCACACTAACCTGGCCTGCGATGACGGTCAATAGTAAACTTGAGAGCTAATGACAAATTAACTATTGACCGCCACCGCAGGCCGCGCCAGTGTGATTCAGGCGTAAGGGAAAATCAAAAAGAATTACCTTTGTACTGGTCACCTCCAGTGGCTCTTAAAGTTTCTTACGTTCTTGGTTTTTTTTTGTGTTAGTGTCATATATTTTAGACCTGAACCTTTTGTGTTCATACGGAACCTTTTCGTGTGACTGTAACAGAATTATTTTATCAAAATTTATTGTATCAAAATTGAGCCATTTTAATTGGCTTGTAACCAGTAATTTATGACCAAATTTTGACAAACTGCCTATTTAATTTAACTGTTGCTAATGATACAGTACAACATCTGTTAATTTCCTGTTAATTAACAGAGCAACGACCTAACTTGTAACTATACATTATTAACATCAAACAAGCCGCCTATTTAATTGTTTTCGCATTGTAATAGATCATTTATCTGTTATAGCTGATGGCCCTTATGAGCAGCTCACCAAATTCGCAATTCACCACAGTCATGCTCAGTTCATCAAATTCTCATTTGACCATGTTCGCAGCTGATCATTTTGGCATCTCATCACTTTCGCAACTCACCATATTCGCATCTCACCATGCTCACAGCTGAGCACATTCTCATCTCATCACGTGCTCATTTCACCAAAATCTCACTGACCATTTTCTCAGCTCACCATACTATTATTTAACCATGTTCTCAGCTAAGCACTTTCTCATCTCGCCATGCTCGCAGCTTACCACATCGTAATGTATAGTCATTATAATTTACTCCATTTCACAATGTGACATCTCAAAAATATGATGCTTTTATTTGTTCTACTTACGAAAACCGTTAGTCTAGAATAATACTCCCATCCGAATACGACTGAATGAAAAAATACTACTGTTTTATCTGGGTCATTAATGAAATGTTAGATTGTTTATTAAGTGGTTGGAATGAACATAATGTATACTAGTTAATAACTTGTATGTTGAAATAAACAAATTAAACACATTGTTTTTTCCCTCATTTCTATTTCACAATCCTAATTATTGTCACACATGTTCAACACATCGCTAATCAGTTCAAGTCTGAAGATGATCATGACACTGACTGTACATTTATGAGAATGATGTGAACTGAGAGCATGGCGAGATGAGAAAGTGCTTAGCTGAGAACATGGTTAAATAATAGTATGGTGAGCTGAGAAAATGGTCAGGTGAGATTTTGGTGAAATGATCGCGTGATGAGATGAGAATGTGCTCAGCTGTGAGCATGGTGAGATGCGAATATGGTGAGTTGCGAAAGTGATGAGATGCCAAAATGATCAGCTGCGAACATGGTCAAATGAGAATTTGATGAACTGAGCATGTGGTGAATTGCGAATTTGGTGAGCTGCTCATAAGGGAAGCTGCTCACGAGATGGAAAAATTGCACTTTTATACTGGTCTCCTCTAATGTCTCTCAAAGTTTCTTAGTACGGGCTTCATTCTATCTTTCCAGAGTCAGAGACATATTTTTACCCTAAATATGAGAAATTAAATAAAATCGCAGATTCAAGTCAAGTCGCGCTGTATAGAAAAATAGAAAACCCGTGCTAAAATGACAAAGGATTACAAACAATATGTGTATTTAAATATACGTTAGCTTATATTTTGATTGTGAATAGACGGCTTAGGTCGATGTACTACAAAAAATCCGGAGGTTAAAAAACTAAAATGGGTAAATTGCAATGGGTGTTGCCCGCCCCAATTCTGTCAACGTGTAACGATCTAACGATCATAGTTTTCATGCCAAAACCCCATTTGCGTAGTGGACGTCACACAAATTTATTTTTACAGCGCATTTTGGCGGTGTCAGTGAAACTATTTAAATTTTAGTACATGTCAATCATAGTTTCAACTCTTTCAACTTTCGCCATTAGCTAAGATAAGTTGGTGCGGCTGGGCTGGTCGTCAACTCGTACTATAAAGTGCAAAGAACGAACTGTTTTAAATTTTTTTAAGTCACGTTGTCTCTGGGTGAGTGCGTTGAACTCTTGGCCCAGTTTCATACGTCAACAGGTAATCAGCGCGTTCTCAATGTAAGATAATATCACGAGATGTCATATACAACTAATTTATTTGTAAAGGAGGAATATTTTGTTAATAAATTATTTGTAACTTTACTTTATCGTTTTCAGAAGCTTTTTATGTCTTGTAAAGTGAACTTTTTGCAATTTGAAATTTTCGGAGTATTGCTCTTAAAATGGCGTTAAAATTCGTTAGACTCCGGCGCAATGAACTGATTCTAGCGCTAGGATATACTATCATTTAATAGTGTTACACGATATAAGATTAAAGAACAGTTTATTTTACTAATTGGAAAAAACACCGAAGGAAATTTGGCTAAAGCGTTGTCCTCATTTTTTTGACACTTAGTTACATCTTTATTTATACTTGTTTTAACAACAGTCCCTGGGCGACCGAGCTCTGCTCGGCTGAAAATAGGGAAAATACGGAGAAAATTAATTTTCCCAGACACGAGACGATAGCTAGATCGATGTCTCGCCCCCGTAAACTCTTATATTTCAAATTTGATCGAAATCGTTAGAGCCGTTTCCGGGAACGTGATTGCAAATATATATATATATATATAGATATATACAAATATTGTTCGTTTAATAGTATAGGATAAATACTTTTTAAACCGGAGGAACTTCTGAAAACATTCGTTTCTAAGCAAGTTTATACTTGGATGCTACTCTAGTTTTTTTTTTTTTATGTATGTAATCTAGAACGTCTGCCATATATTTCAAATTCATAACTACTCCGCAAAAGGAACGTGTTTGTTTTTACTTAGGTACTCGTAGCACGGATCTGATATCATTCAATATTCAGGGTATAATTTGGTACTGCGCAGTGAAATCGATGCTCATGGCATTAGGTTTAAGTCTAACTTGTAGTAGGGACCTAACGTAGCTTTTCGGTGAAGGAAACTAACATCAGGAGACCGGTCTAATGCAAAAGGATTTCTAGTTTTCTTTTTGGTTGGAAGATCAGATGGATGTCTATATATTTTTTTTTTTTTTTTTCGTTGGGGGAACGCTTTGACGCAACGTCTGGCCGGTCGAAAAGGGGGACCGAAAGGGAGTGTGTGTCCCGAACGAAAAGGGGGACCCATCGGGAGTGTGGGACTCCCGAACAGAAGGCCCAGATTCCCACTAAATCCCCAACGATTGTCCTACCTTGTCGCTTACAGGGAGGGCGTAAGGTTCGCTTGACGCATTCTACTTTGATCAGGGTTTTAATCCTGTCATGAAGTGGCAGTTATAACGGTTGGATATACTAACCGGTTAATTAATCAGTCGATGTGACAACCCCATTATAACAAGGCGCTGTTAAATCTTCCAAAATGTTCCAAGCCCGGCGTGAAGCTAAAAATATAAATACATAACACCTAATAGTCGAATGCTGACTAATAATTATTTTCTTACGTTTTTCTCATTCATTGCGCTTTCTATTCTACGCCTTCATGGAGGCATGTATCATTATTTGGAACCTTACCCGTAACAATTACATAACTGAATGCCAGCTAAAATGTCAAGTTCAGGAGGCAGTTAGCCTTACCTCCTACATTACATAAACGGTTAGTACAGTAAAGTTACGATTCAGCCTATCCTCGCCTCACCTCTCGTACAAGACCTGGAGATTGGTAACAACTATGTATATTCTGAGGTCAGATATACTGGAACGCTTGAAGCGTTGTCAGTGTGTGTTATGAATACCGGACCAGTTATTAAGAGACGCATTGAGGGCCAAACGATGCATAATATCAGACAATCACGTCGCGTCGGCTTACCGGAAATAGCTCGAACCTTTCCTGGTTTTTGTGCCGGGCCGTTTGTAGGTGATCGTCGAGCGATATTTTAAAGCAGCAATTCTAAGTAATTAGCCTTGTTCTTGACTATTTGATGGATATAATTGAAGGGATGTTTACAAAACAACATAATTACATTGTTTTCGATTTTACAGGAAGCAAAAAGACTTTCTCTCCTAAAATATTATTTCTTTAAATAACACATTTTATTTACTATGCTTGCGTATGGCCATAGAGTTACACTTGCATCTTGGATTCCATTAATAATCGGTTGTATCTTCAATAATATGAAAAATAACTTCGTCACTTATGCTGTTTTTGTAAAACTGTTGGCAGTTATGTTATTTTTGTGCAAAAACAATTTACTTAGTAAAAATAATTATTGAATTTACGAAAACTGTTTTATTACCAAATGTATTCCATCAATACAAAAATGTATAAGAGAATGATATTATTATTACTATACATTCCGTAGAGCTGAATAATTCCATTTTACAGATATAAAGCGGTAATTTTGGGCAAACGGGATCGAAATTAAACAATGTCTACTGCACAATTGTAGCATCTTCACAGACGAACATAATCATACCAATAACTCGATTTCGTAAAATATGTCCGTTATGTTGTTTTTGTAAACATCCCATCAATTGTCTGGGTCTGGTGTTATAGTCATCACGCTCATAAATATGTAATTTAAACTAAGTTATAATTAGGTACTAGGTATCATCATCAGTGTGCAACTACATAATTAATAGATTCATGATACACATCCGAAAAGTCCCGTTTAAAAAAAAAAAAAAAACAATCAAGGGCAAAGTGTAAATATTCTTACAGACGACATCAATTTCCTAAATCCAACTGTGAAAGAAACAAAGGCCTTCGATAAACCTAGACCGACCTGATATAAAACAGTAGGTTTCAACAATTTCAGATGTAAACATTTATTAGTCATACTCATTGTGTTTATCGCTCTATTTCTGAAGACGCCAAATACCTACCGATTGTGTTTTTGAAAGGGCTTATTTCGCTCGTGACTCATCAATTAAATTATACCTTACATACATATGATTCGATTTTTGAAGACGCTGCTCATCTTCTCTGTTTCGTTTGATTCAGAACTATTGTTTGTAATTTGTGCATACGTAAATTACTTTTACGTCATACCTGGCTATAAAGTAGCAATTATCGCAAATGCAAATTCCTCCTGGCCAGGGAGAGACGTAAAATTTTGTACTCACCACGGGCGGTAATAAAGAAAACCTCAGATCGCATATTTATCGCCCTTGCCTTCGGCTCAGGCGTCAAATACCTGCGATCTGAGACATTATTTATTTTACCTAGGTAAGTAATGTAGTATACATATTAACAAGTTGTTTAGTCACGGACTTTAATTGTTGAGCCATATAGAGCTCAATTTATACTGTACACTTCCTAGCTTCATAGAAAACCAACATTAGTTGACACCCAAATGCCTCGACAATTAAAGTCCTTGAGTGTGCTTACATTAAAAAAAAACTCTTACCCAATAGTAAGTATAAGTACTTACAGTGTCTCGTTTTAAACAGCGGTTTACGTATTACGTACCTGTAAACAAAGCAATAAAATAAATAATGTATAATCGAATCCGCAAGGTTACTGCGAAGAAAACAATGGAAATATTTCGCGGAATAAATTGGTTTGAAACTCCTTACATGACTTCGATTTCCAAATTTCTACCACCAAACATAAATAAAATAACACAGCAATTTCGTAAAATTATTCAAACCAATCCATTTGTTTCGTTTTTTTGCCCATTTTTTGTTGGATTAACGGGTTATTATCATATTGTTCAGCTTCACTGATCAGTTAATTTGATCACAGTTCTGCAAAAATGGGGTACTTAGTCAAAATACGAGAATTAGGTAATATATGGTTGGTAACTTTATTATCCATCTCTCTAGGCTCTTCCTACTTGCTTCAAAGAACTCGTGGATTGTCTGTGGATTCATGTTTAGTTTCAGCGGGGCTAGTAAAACTGATACCGCGACGCGAAGCAATACCTACGTGAAAATCCACCCTACGAGAATCTTCTTTCTCATTTGCACAGTACTGAATCGCGTGCGACGCGACTTTGGCAGCATGTTGTGCTAGCCCACCTGAAACTGTTTGCACGTATCTTCCTTTAGGTTGTTAGAGAAGTAACCGGCTTGTGTCATGGTTTCATGATGGTTCTGTGGCTTTCTGCTTACCTACATTGTTACAAAATGGTTACCTACGCTCCCTTTGAGCAAAGCTATGTCAGGGTGGGTCGCATCAAACCGTCTGTACCCGCCCTTAGAATCTGACCGGCGAGTTGAGTTGAGTCACAAGAAAAAATGTGGCAAATTAAAAAGAAACTCATGCTGGTATCACGAAATGTACAGCGACGTAAGGCCTGCAACACTGGCGCGGCCGGCGGTGGCGGTCAATAGTAAATTTGACAGCTAATGACAATTACTATTGTCCGCCGCAGCCAGAGGGGCTACCGCCAAACGATATTCGTTTTCGTTCGTGTATCTCCGTCTCTGTCGCACTTGCATGTTCGAGAGACAGAGAGGGAGATACACGAACGAAAACGAACATCATTTCGCGGTAGCCCCTCAGGCCGCACCAGTTTGTGAGAGGCCTAAAGCCTGAAACAAACTACCGTGGCCTGTGAGCCACCGGCTGCTTCAGGCACAGTCATGGACTTTAATTGTTGAGCCATTTAGAGCTCACTTTATACTGGACACTTCATAGCTTAACTATTAAAAAAACAAAATTAGTTGACACCTAACAATTAAAGTCCTTGACCGTATCTACGCAGCAGTCAGTCTGACAGCAGTGCCAACAAATTACGTAATTAGGTAAAATTGTTGCCATATATAAAGAACTAGCTTCTGCCCGCGACTCCGTCCGCGTGGAACTCGTTTATATTGTAGCTTCATACAAACTTTCACTCCCTCAGGAAATGATTTCCGGGATAAAATCTATCCGATGTCCTTTCCCGGGACTCAAACTATCTCTAAGCGTGAAGAGGTAACAGATAGACAGACACACTTACGCATTTATAAATATTAGGATGGATTTAAAAAATGCTTGGGACACGATTCGCTGGTCAGACTCTAATTGGTCTAGTGGTTTTCAAAACTCAAAACATTTATTGCACACATAAAATTACAAGTAATAAAATGGACCCCGTAAGCAAAGAAACTTATAACTAGGTTACATCTAGGTTACAGGTACTACCGGGATACTACTAGGTAATTCTTCTAGGTAATGATTTTAAAGAAATGCAATTGTTTTTATATTCGTAACTATTGCAGTGGAACGACATATGATTGAAGGCCAATTACGCAACTACTTATGAAATGAAATGTTATTCGGCGCTGTTTTACGACATGACACTTGATTCCATCTGTACTTATTATATGTAAGTAATGTGTTATTTGTTAATGATAACAGAGCTAATGTTTTAGAACTATGCAAGCTTTGGAACGGGGCCCTCCCAACTTTCAAAACAAAATGTGCGTCAAACTAGCAAGCCTTCGAAATACTGTACTTTTGTCATTTGATTTTCTTGAACAAAATATCTTTATGTTTTTCACCTATCCCCCCCTTTTAAGTATCACTATTGATCATCATACCTTCCAAAACTAACCCCATTTCATCCTTTATTAATAGCCCGTGGTGGAGTCAACAGTAACATAACAGTTTTGTTTCCAGGAAATGGTAGAACGGTCCAATTAATTTAGCCAAAGCGGCATTGTGTTTAATTTACTTGACTATTTATTTGAAGCAGCCGGCCAAGCCGAGTTTCGCGCCAACTTTCATTTGTTTCTTTCAATTCAAATCAATTCGTAATGTTTAAGAACCAATCCGATATCATTATAGGTTTATTATCCGTCAAGTAAACTATGATTGAATTGAAAGATATTTTGTACAGTCTTCACTTTTATCTCTTGTTTAAGCTGTAAAATTATGAGCTGTTGCACTAAAATTCCATTTGAAATTCAGTTGGCGGTTTTGTTTGGTCATCGAATCGCAAAAACATTGAGTGACGTGCATGTGTTAGTTATCCTTAAACCCATGCAAATCCGACTGGTATGCAATGCACCGACACACGTGTCATAGGCACTTGTCATGCAGATTGTGTGCCCTCAAGGACTTCACCTATATAGTAAGGGATTTAATTTTGAAGCCAAATGTACTTATCAGATGCTATCATTATAGGTATTTAGTTAAATGCATGCACCAAGTGTTTCTGTTTAGTCAAATAGTTGGTAGAGAATGCCTTATAGAATTAAGTCCGCCATTTGTATTTTTTCTTGTAGGTATTGTGCATTTGTGCAGTAGTTTAAATAAATAAAAGAATCTCTTGAGTACTCTTTGAAAATATTTCGATTTGTCAAAATTACCAGGACCCTGAACAATCAAAATATCATATGGAATATAACGGCATATTTTAAGCTACATGACACTTGTAACTTTGGTTATTTAAAGCGAGTAATGTGATTTACATGAAATATATTTCATTAGCCCAGTAGGTAATATTCAAATTAACGTCAGCTTATTCGAAAACATCAAACGTAGGCAAGTATAATAGGCTTGTGACCTAAGATTTTTTTACGATGCCATTCGAACCAGTTTTTAGAGAGGAGCAATTGTTTTAATGAGCAACTACAATTAAAGAACATAAATACCCAAAAAAATAGTCAAAGGCGCACCTCGCTGGCGGTAGCCGAAACGCTTTAATACTGATTTACATAAATGCATGACATCACACTTTGTTTTTTAACTAATCGTTCGATGGAAAATCAAGTAAATTGCTGTTTCGGTCGCGAAATACTGCGTTTAGGTCCATAGTTGTTATACAATTTTGTTTCTATAAAAGCGTAAGGATTCTATTGGTAGCTTTAAGTTTAGTCTTGGACAATAAAAAAAATGCATATTTTTCTAAACTTTCAAGGTCTATATATTTTTATGATTTTAATTATATTTTGTAATTTGTACTTTATATTACAATAATTGGATGGTTTACTATCCATTTAGCAACACTACGTTATCAGTTTTAACACGAGGTCACAGGCGATTCGAAAGAGCCGGCCGGTACAGTAGTATGCCGTATGCTTACACGTGTGTTTAAATATCTGAACAAATACAGTAATGGATAGAAGTAGTACTGTGCATATGTCTAGAAAGGAATTTGTACCTACTATTGAGTGATACTCAATCACTGCGCATGCTTGACCTATATTTTTTTATAAATCTGTGCATAAATTGCTTTTTTATAATAATGAAAAAAAAACCAAGGTTTAATTATGTAGTATGATATAATATGTAAATTGGTTATTTTGCATTAAAAAAACTGTGATAATTGTTATTCAAATTATAACTATTATACAATGCACATTGAGTGCAGTGACTAACTACACTAACACGTGAAAAACCACGTGAGCACCGTTTTTATCTACGACGCTTCCTCGGTTACAATTTACAATGCGTTTTAATATGCAACGATATTTATAATGTAACGTAACATGACACCCTCGCCGTGCCCAGCAATAAAGTAACCTTCATTATAATAAGGAAAAATATGTTCAAAACATGCAGACAAAAAAGTAAAAATCAAGGTTTTTGCTCCCGTCTCTCCCGGCCAAACCTGTTTTGACCCAGCAAATACCTTTCACTATAATTTCTTCTCATAAACGAAAAATGTGACGGGCCTAACAAAGACATCGATGTTTATCAAGAGCCAGATGAACGTTTGCTGTCGGCGATTAATTGTTTCGATTTCGAGCATCGATGATTCGTTTTATTAGCTACGCCAAATAGACGAAGGTCATGCACAGACGTAACGTGGAAATATTTTTGCCCAGTGCTCTTGTTACACAAATATCACAACACACACATACGTGTGTTTGTGTAAGGCGAATTATTTACTTTGCTAATGCCTTTTAATTGACGAGCGTTAACATATCATAAAATCATAACATCGGCATAGTATAAAATGTCAAACAGATATGACTGGCAGGCAGAAAAAGGCTGGATTAAATAGTTTCAGATGAACAACAAAAATCCAGTGATAGTAGTAAACTATTCTTAGCAAATACGAAACAATTATTAACGCAACAGCTAATGAACTATCATGGACCAAAAATTGAGTTAACAAAGATATGCCCAGTGGTCACTTAAACTGACTATATTGGGACGGTAGGTTTTTTTTATTGAATAGTTTTTTGTAGTTTGTTTTACAATCTAATCTTTAAATTATTTCTGTAGTTTGGGACTCCATTTGCCTTAAGCTACACTCCACATTTTTATTTCTTTAAAATTATATCATTTGACGTGATTTACCTAATGGATACCTAGTTTCCGATTACATCTTTTTCATGAACGCTAGGAGTAGTTTTCATATAAGTAGTTTAATAAATGAATTATTCTTACATACTACATTTATTTAATGGAACAGAAATGTCAACATAATATTAACATTTTTAATTACAAAATAATACAAGCAGAATATTGAAAACTGTTATCAACCAATTTAAACAAAACAGACTCGGTTATCTCAATCCATTATACCTACCTAGTCATTTATCTATCAACATATTAAGCACTAACCGCAAAAATAAGGTCATGCCATGCGTTGACAATCAATTATTTCAGCAGCTGTTAGCAAGGAGCCAAGAGTCGTAATAAATCATTAAACAGATTATAATATAAAGTAACCGGTTAGGTAATAAGCAAACAGTGAACTCGAGAACAGAAAGTTCAATGATTCATCCGATGGCCTTAGTACTATTATACATAAAATCGTATTAGGAAATCAAAAAAAGGTTTTTTTTTCGACGCAAGCATGAAGCAATGTATAAATTAAGTAATATTTAAAGCTAATCTCTCTTTGTACTTATTTCAAATAAATATAGTGCTTATATTACCTTTTCTACGTCCAAACGGTCCGCAAAACGCATTCCCATTCCCAATAATATTGTCGTTGATATATTTTATCAGTTTCCCAGCATCTTCCGTCTTCTGCTGGGGGCTGCTCCATCTCGCAGGCAAATCCTCCTGCATTGATTCAGATTTTCCTTTTGTACCTCTAGATTTCTTCAAAACACTTGTCATAACTGTCACATCACACAACTAGTGAATGAAAATACACAGGTATGCAACGAACACTTTTGTTTACACAATTATGGTAAATATAAGTACCACTGGGCAATCTGCCGATGAACGATTTCGTTCATAAATACGATCTTACGCACGCGTTGCATACGTCCGTCATCAGCTCGAGTGCCGGGACGAGTGAGACGAGACCCTTGTTTGTACAATTGTACTACGTCGCGCGCGTGGTTGTGCTATACTGAGTTATGTGGTGCTGCTAGGGCGACGCAAACAATCCGCGCCGGCCGATTCTGTGTTGCCAGCGTCATAAAAACAATTTCTACGAACAGTAACTCCTAGATTAGTAGTTTCATAGTTTGTAATTATTGTCATTAAAATGTATGTTAACGACACCAGCAAAAGTAATCATAATATTTAAAGACAGATTACTGCAGACAGTTAAAATTAATTTTAAGTAAAATTAGTATATATTTAACAGGTTACGCATTCTATTAATCACAAGACACGATAATTCATTACTTTCATTAGGTAAATATTGCTAAACGGGATTCACTTTTTGACTATTATGACATCCCGTCATCATTTCAATTCCTTTGCAGCCTTTTTATTAAAACACTCGTTGTTATGGAGCCGAATATTGTAATTGGTAATAAAAACACAGCCTTATTTGCATCTACCTAAAGAGTATTTTAGCCCGTACATTAACTGTAACGACAGACTGGCTGGATAACATAAAATATTAAAAACAACTGCCTATCAACGTCACTGTTTGTTCGATACGCGCGTTCGTTTTAGAGTTCTGTCGCGATATCTTCAGTTTTATACATTTTGTACATTAAATAAATTATAATAAGCTACATAGACTTAACCCTTCACTGATCCATATTTCGATTTGTAAGTATTTTTAACTTCTTACTCACACGTGACAAATGTATTCCTTAACCCATTCACTGCTAATCACGACACAGAGCGTCAAAGCGCTACGTGCGATTTTCGCTACATATGGACATTAAGGGCGGTTTGCACCAACTTACTGATCAACGTTAAATATGATGCCAGCAGTTATCACCCCGAAGAAACTTGTCAAACTTTCCACGCAATCAGATTTTAACGAACACCGCTTACGTAAAACCATACGGTTTGGTGCAACCCACCCTAAGCTGCTACGGACTACGGCGTAGCGCTACGAGCGTAGCTTAGCAGTAAATGAGTTACATGTACATTCACTACCAACGATTTCGTAGCACTACCCTCGCGCACTGCGCTCGGTGTAGATGTGCCTTGGCGAGCCACGCCTCGCTCTGGCGTGCGCGCTCAATGTAGAAGTGCCTCGGCGAGCCACGCCTCGCCCTAGCGTGCGAGCTCAACGTAGACGTGCCTCGGCGAGCAACGCCTCACCCTAGCGTGCGCGCTCAATGTAGACGTGCCTTGGCGAGGCACGCACGCCTCGCCCTAGCATGCGCGTTCAGTGTAGACGTACCTCGGCGAGCCACGTCTCGCCCGAGGCGTGCGGCCGAGCATGCGTCCGGTGTAGACACGGCTATTTGGAGCAGCCTCATTGGGCAAGTACCTCCTCCCTTACAGAAGACTGCAGCGATAATAACTGCACTCCTTGCTCTACAGTTATGTGGTTTTGTGTTCCTGGGGCGAGTATGGTTGCCAGAGGTCCCAAGGTTGCACTATGTTGAAAATAGGGGACCTGCACTGTCTCTTACTTACAGCGAATCCTCAAATCAATAAAGTGTCTGCAACATGCATGCGACCTTGCGACCTCTCTGGAATTACAAATGTATATAAATAATTTACTCTCCGTCGCTCGAATGAGCAAGTGCGGTAGAGGTACACGAACGAACGAATTTTGGCTTTTGCGATATCAAACGCATTCAGTGCCCAGAATCGCTACGCCGATCCCGGCGTAGGGACGCATATGTGTCGTCACGGGCCGGGAATGGGTTAAAGTATTGATGACAAGTTCGCTCGATGCGAGTGGAAACAACAACACATTGGGATGCTTGACGTGTGTCTCGAATCGGTCCCTTTATCTTTCCTAACGAACTCTTTGTTTCAGAAGAATTTCACACAGCTGTCGCAAGTAATCGCCATCAGTTACCTAGTCCAACCATCAATCAGCCAATATGATGAAGATGCAAATAGCAAACGAACAGGACAGGAAGGAAGCGCAGAACAGAGAGAGACGGCGGCAGTGCGAGCTAGAGAGGAGATCCCGGATCTTCAATGCTAGGAACAGAAAGATTGGGGTTAGTCGGTCGTTTTCTTCTGTTGGTTGAAAGTACGAAACACAAATAATACCTACCTACGTCAAAGAGAAGCCTGTGTCGTACGACCACGTTACAACTTTTCTTCGTATTAAGGCGTATGTCATGTCACGTTTGAGGTGGGACGAAATGGATGCATATTAATCAAGCAAATATTTTTTATAAGGCGCAGAAAACGCAGACGATCTGTTTTTTTAACCATTTATAATATTTAGGAATAATTTTAAAATAGCATTACAAGAAGTACCTATTCAGATTCAAAATTATAATCTGTGTGCAATTTATTACGTCTGTGTGTCTTAGTACGGCATTACGCTAGTTAGCTAACGACGGCTCGAGTCTTCAAGGCTCGGCCGAGCGGTAAATCACAACAAGCTATTTCTGCTTTGACTGTAGCTTGCTTAGTCATCTGGCTTTAGTCATTTATTTTTATTGTTAATATTTATTCATTAAATACTAAAATCAGACAAAAACAATAATGTAAGTATACCTACCCACATAGCGCCACAATATACTAAATGAACAGTTAGACTGTGGAGTCAAATTACAGTCTCATTTCTCTTTAACAAATGTAATAGTGTCTTAAATAGCTACAATGCAATGTAGACTCTACATACAATTCAAGGCCGGGGGCGGTGGTCGACAGCCGTTGGGGCGGAAAGGTTCTCGAGTGCCAACCATGTCCCGGAAGACGCAGCGTGGGTAGACAGAAGGTGGACTGGTTCGAGGGGCTACCGCGAAACGAAAACGAACTTCGTTCGTATATTTCCCTCTCTGTTGCTCGAACTAGCAAGTGCGACAGAGACGGAGATACACGAACGAAATTCGTTTTCGTTTCGCGGTAGCCCCTCTGGTAAAGGTCGCGGGAGTCCGCTAGATGAGGGTGGCGTAAGACCGATCACTTTGGCACTCTTTGGAGGAGGCCTAGGTCCAGCAGTGGACGTCTTTCGGCTAATATGATATGATGAGATATTAGTACCTATTACCTACATAAATAAGCATGAGAACTCTGAATATCCCCAGGTGGACCTCCCATTTCTGGAGCGGCAGGTGGCCGAGAAGCGAGCTGAACGCGACGAACAACAACGGCGTGACCTCGCCTTTGCGGCCCAGATGATCAAGGACAGCAATCTGGCTGTGGTACTGGAGGCGAGGGAAGATGAGGTATGTAGTTAGAGAGGTAGGACACAGCGGTATGTCATCTCGCCTCTATCCCATCTGCATGTTTGGAACAGCCCGACTAGGGAAGTACCTCCACCGTTTAGAAGACTGCAGCCATGATAACACCACTACTTGCGTTGTGAGTCTTCAGTACCTCACTTTCAAGCAGCACATAATCACCCTCGCTTCTATAGTCAGGAAAGTAATTACATCATGAAAAATTGCGCCTCTCAAAAGGTGCTGCATCTCATATATAATGATCTGTGTCAATCTGGCTGTGATGCTTGAGGCGAAGGAAGAGGACGTATGTAGTTATAGGTGCGGCAGGTATTGGCGAAAAGTGCGGACTATGATAATTTAAGATGGTGCCTTGGTTTAGAAAACTTTGGACAATTAAAGAGTTACCCGACGCATCGTAAATTGTCTAAGTTACAATTGAACAATCCGTTTCGACATCATTTCATTTCGAATAATCGCCAGCCTACACTAGTAAATTAATCTTACGTTTTGTTGCAGTACTGTTTGTGTTCTTTACTGTACATTTCCCCTGTCTCCCCGCTCTCGCTGATCGCTCCCCTGAATATATTTCGTAGAACTTACCACAACTTAAATTGTCCAGGAGCGCCGCCGCATCGGCTCGGAGATTGACAACTACCGACAACTATACCAGCGACCACAAGACCGCCGAGAGTTCGATCTGAACGACCCCGACGTGCTCAAGAAGCAACTGCCCCCGCGGGCTACGGACGTGGCCGTCGGCTTGTCCAGTGCTCAGAAGTTAGTTTAGCCACCAGTGAACATTTGCAGAGCGTCACTTATTTCTCCCCCAAATATATAACCTAGTACGCAAGGAGGAGTGGGGCACTCCCTCGTAGATATAACTATCTGTAACGCCCGTGTTGAGACACCCATGAACTTATCCTGAGGGACTACCGCGAAACGAAAACGAACTTCGTTCGTGTATCTCCCTCTCTCATAAATATGTACCGTTTAATCCGCCATCATAAGAGACATGGGACGAGTACGTTTTTCTCTTGCATTTTCGCACTTGACTGTACTGGTAATGACCTGATTCCTCAGATTCGAGGGCGAGGATCTGGAGTACGAAGAGCGCAAGAAGATCATGGCTGTCCAGAAGAACTCGTGGCTGGAGCAGCAGGTCCAGGAGAGGAAGGCGGCTGAAGAGGAACGCAAGGCGGCTGAGGCTGCATACATGGTAAGGTCTTTCATGTGCACACTTCTAAACACTCGGTTATACGACTTCCAGCGGTGGCGGCAGCGATGCGCCATACGTGTGAGTGAGAGGTTGCGCTCCGATCTCTCGCTCTGACTTATGCCACACCGCTGCTGTTTCTTCTGCCATTGGAAGTCGTGGCCGAGCCCTTATTTACAAATGTTTAAAATGGCTCAGCATGAGTGGCAGCTTATAATATACTTGATTATGAACTTTATGCAGATGGCAATAAAGGCGCGCGACGCCCGAGCCAGCGATCTGGACAAACTGGAGCGAGACTGCCGTTACCGGCTCGGACAAGCCAACCTGAGATACAACGAGGCTTTGGTAAGATGGTTATGAGAGCTTTGGCGGGAATTAATAGCTTAGCTGAGCATTAAAGATTCGAGCTGTCAGGGCTAACACGAGTTTTCGCAGTACTGCATAACGCGAGTCTCATATCAGAATCAGTAACGGACTTTTACAGTTTTAAGTACGAGTTCCATAAGTCATCTGTGGTCTTCATAATTATTTCCACTTCACCAAATTTGTGATTTCCTGGTGTAAATACACTAGTTATAATAGAAAATACCGAAATGACTACATTCCCTCAATGCCTCATGGTTCCCATCATCCAGCTGAAGTTTTGATAACAATGAGACCAACCTGGAAGCATAGATATACTTTCAAATAAAAAAAAAGAATTGTACGAATCGGTTCATAAATGACGGAGTTCTGAGGTTCTAAACCTCCTCCTTTTTTTTAAGTCGGTTAAAAAGCCTGACTTTGTCGTTGCAGGCGGCCGAACGCAAGCAGCTAGAGCAAGTGCTGAAGGAACAAGAAGAAGCGGACAACACGGCCGAAATGTACAACAATCTGACCTCCGACATGCTCACGGAGAACCCCGATGTGGCCAAGAGCGCGCTCGGAAAGAACAGGTACATTTTCCCTATACTAATATTATAGAGGTAAAGATGTGAATGTTTAGCTTTGTGAGTATGTTGTTTCGTAAGTGTGTAGGCGGCAAGGCCCTATGTAGCCGGCAATCTCCGGAACTACTCATTCGATTTCAAAAATTATTTCACTGGTTAGAATGGAACTTTTGGATAGACATGGAAAATCAAAAAGACAGGGCAAAGTAAAAACAACATTTTTTTTAAATCTTTCCAGGGCTATCGGCTTCATGTACAAAGGCATGAACCAGGAGGAGCTGAAGAAGTTTTACGCAGCACAAAAAGAGCAAATGGCCGCCGCCAAGGTAAATTCTGTCTCCATCAAGCTGGTCCTGCGCCACCCGCATCCAGCGGACTCCAGCGACCTTTACCAGCTCATCAGTCCACCTTGTGGCCCTACCCACGCCGCGCCTTCCGGTACGTGGTCGCACACGCTATTATTATTAGCTATGACAGTACCATTATTCTTGTTTTAGGTTAAGCGCGAAGCCGAAGAGAAGATGGAAGCAGAGTGGCAGGCGCTCGCCAAGTCCATACAGCGTGACGTGGCGCGTCAGGATATCGAGGACAAGAGGAAGCGAAGGTAACCTATAACTATCTAAAAGTATGTTCACGGACAGTAATCAAAAATATGGGAATACGGCTTTATTGTTAAGGGCATAAGGCTGCTCAGATAAATTCGAAGTTTTGGGATCATACATATGTAGACCCCGCTATCGGCGGTGCAAAATGGTAGCTGTCAATTTCGAGCCATCCTTAGGGATGGGTAAAAAATTATTTTGTAATATGCTACATGTCGATAATTATAGCTATATGTCGATAATTTTTCTTTACCATAATGATAGTCTATGACTTTAATTAAACGTGTTTATTTTGTAAAATATGACTATATAATTACAAAAAGAACATTTATTAAACATTTTTTACTTTTTATAAATTTATCGCTTTCATAGCACAAACCATTCATAAATGAATTAAAAACAAAATGTAAATCTCTCTTTTATTTCCACCAAAGGGGATACCGTATTCTTAATGAATGATCAGGTTTTTTTAGATTCTCTGCAGTAATCTAGTGCAGTCACAATAAACATACACAACAATTAACTAACATTACATAAAAAACTAATTATACAGAAAAATCAAGTATCGATATCGACAGAATAAATATTTTTACCTATCCCTAAGAACTTGACAGCTACCATTTTGCACCTCCGATAGCGGGGTCTATACATATGTTATATGAACTCGACTGTATAATGTCCAAATTCTAGTGAGACTGTAGGAAGAGACGGCTATAGAGAGGTAACCCTTCAGTCCTAGATCTTGGTAATTTATGATTGGTCTTAAGTCCAGGGAACTGAGCATATGAGATATACCTACCTAACCATGTCACGACCACATCGACTGGACTTTACCAACCGATGTGACAGCGGCCATATTAATTAGTTGAATCCCTCGAAACGTTCCAATGGCTAGTTTCACGCACCTACAACTCCTAGTCTCCTACTATAGATAGACTACTTAACCCAGGCCTCACCTGCGCGGCGCGCGGGAGCGGAGGTAGGACGAGAACGGGGCGCGGGCGACTCGCGGGAGGCGAAGCCCAGTGCCCGCACGTCGCCCGCGGCCCGTTATCGTCCTACCTCCGCTCCCGCGCACCGCGCAGGTGAGGCCTGGGTTAAGCGGTCAGCCTACTTACAATTTTAGAAATCTAAACTGAGAACAACCAATAACGATTTGCCATTCGACCACCGTTTCCAGTTTAAGTAGACTTTTAAAATTGTAACTTGTAGGTAGTTTCGTGAAACGGGCCACAGGAACCACCATAAATCGACCAACGTAGGTAGGCTGCAAACAGTATCCGTGAATACAAAGTATTTTTGAGCAATTAGACAAGGAAACAGAGACCTCCCTACCTACCTTACTCCTGTATTCAATGATGTAATCACGTAATATTTACATATAAAAAAGAGGTAGATATGTTGTCTATACGAAATTCTGTGTTTATAAATGGCCTCGAAATCTGACAGCTAACGTTTCCATTGACGACTCGAAACTGAGGCAAGTTGTGCCAACTGACTCAATTTTAGTGTACCATTTTTCTAGCGCGTATAACCTATCTACCTCTTTCCTGTATCTGTGAATAAGTACGTAATTTGTAAAGAAACCTCTACTCCCCAGGGACATGGCTCGTCAGCTCATGGAGGAGAACCAGCTGATGGCTCTAGCACAGAAAGAGAAGGAGAAATACTTCCGCGAGGTCGTCTACAACAACACGCCCACCGACCTCTATTACTCGCAATTCAACACCACTACTAGATAAAATGTCAACGTTAATGGTGGTTTTTAGAAATCTTTTATGCTGAATTTTGACACGAGGCGCTCAAAAAGACCTCGGTGAGAGACCAGATGTGGCCGGTTTGACGAAGCTACAGTCAGCAGCAGAAGTAGCTAAGCGGGCCGGGTGTTCAAAATAACCTACACACGCTCTTAATTTCTTAAGAAGTCGTGTGCAGGTCATTTTGAACATCCGGCCCGCTTAGCTACTTCTGCTGCTGACTGTACAAGTTGCAATTTTACAGGTCTAAACTGGCACCACAAGTCAAATGGCCAGTCGTTATTGGTTAAACACCTCAGAATTGCCAGTAATGACTCGTAAAATTGTAACTTGTACCTTCGTACGGGCCACAATGTTCTAAAAACCCTCATTCTTCGAGTTTTCAATTTCGAAGACGAGTACTGGAATGAAATGCACATGTAATTTAAATCTAAGTTATCAGCACGTTTTGTTTTGCTAACATATTGCAATAATTTCATCAGAGCTTGTGTTGTGGATATACACCACATAGTTGTCATATCACTAATAAAATATCCCTTCAATCCCACCTCGTGGTAGCTAGCTTCGAATTGGGAGAAATAATTCCAATACGGAGCTGGCTACAAAGCGGGAATCCTCTAGTCCCATTTCTTAGCCAGATTTGGTAGCTAGCTTCGAAATGGGAAATGTGGTTTCCCGTCTCGCAGCCAGCTTCAAATTCGGAACGATTTACCGATCTCGTAGCCAAATTTGAATAGAATAGAATAGAATAGAATACTTTATTGCTCTCATGTTGACATACATCAGGTCTTAATTCTCACAGTTTATGGTACAACATGACCCCCTTTAAGGGTATTGCAATTCCTTGTCTCAAACGTAGACCAGGTACACAATAAGAAATTATAGTACTTAACCTAAATTACACGTCAGTGTTAATATTTACGATAACCTACTTTAACAATATTTATGGTATCTATTAACACTTAAGAAGTCATTCAGTGAATAAAAACAGTTTCATTTGGTAAGTAGTTAGCTGGCTACGAGATGGGCCTAAAAGATTCCCATTTCGCAGCCAGCTTCGAAGTGAAAATTATTTCTCCCATTTCGAAGCTTGCTACCAAATCTGGCTACCAGATGGGAAAACCGTTGCCATTTCGTACCCGGCAACGAGACGGAAAACCGCAATTCCCATTTCGAAGCTAGCTACCAAATCTGGCTACCAGATGGGAAAACCGTTGCCATTTCGTACCCGGCAACGAGACGGAAAACCGCAATTCCCATTTCGAAGCTAGCTACCAAATCTGGCTACCAGATGGGAAAACCGTTGCCATTTCGTACCCGGCAACGAGACGGAAAACCGCAATTCCCATTTCGAAGCTAGCTACCAAATCTGGCTACCAGATGGGAAAACCGTTGCCATTTCGTACCCGGCAACGAGACGGAAAACCGCAATTCCCATTTCGAAGCTAGCTACCAAATCTGGCTACCAGATAGCCCTGTAGCCGGACCGGAATTTTGCCCTACAAGTTTCGATAATTCTAAAGTCGGAAAAGTTATGCTTATATGGTATGGGACATATTTTTAAGCATATTTGTAAAATATGACGAAAAGTTAGAACGAGAGTTAGGTATAAATTAGGTATTTATGTTTTTTTATTGGTGATTTGTGAATATTGAATTAGAGTGCAAAGTTTAAGCTTCATCGTTTATAATATGTATGATGCTTTATGCTGTTAAGTTTGTAGAAAAAAAAATAACGAGCGACTGGGTCAAACCAGAATTCGGTTATTATTTTGTCGATATTGAATTAAAGTTTCAAAAATTCACAACAATATCTTTAAATCCTTAAGTTAATAGACAAAGCCAAAAATTTGGAGGAATTAGAGATAAGATTTCATTAATAAGAATTTTTATAAGCGTTTTTTGTCCTGTAAGGTCTAATATTGAATTAGAGTCTGTAAAGATTAGTCTAATACTATAAAATAATATATGCAGCCATATAATGGAAAGTAAGAAATTTCTGTGTATAGATTGCCTTGTAATAGTATAATCTATTAAAATAGGCGCGAAATAAATAACCACGCCGCGGTACCACGTACCGGCGCGCGGGAACCTAGAGCGAGCCCCTAGAGTGATACCTCGTCCCGCCCCCCGCTCCGCCGCGCAAGCGCTGCGTTTGTATTTCAAATCATATCATTTGTTTGTTTACGTGCACGGTAAATTACATGCGGTTATTATTATGTGAATTTAATAAGTTATTGACTTCAAAATGAGTAAAAAAAATTTGATATATGGACTGACTATTTGTAGTAACTTAGTAACAGTAAAAAACCGGCCAAGTGCGAGTCGAACTCCGTACCATCCTACTAATATTATAAACGTAAAAATTTGGATGTATGAATGGATGTACGTTCCACGTAATTTCAAAATATACCGATGAGTGTACATGAAACTTTCCAGATATGTTCCTTATATATTAGAATAGGACAAGGGCTATAATTGATGTCAAATTTTATTCCTTTTAGGGACGAAAAAGGGGATGAAACTTTGTATGGAGACGAAATATTTTTGCTCGTTGCCTTCATCAGGAGTTGGGTCACAAAATGTATTGGAAAACTAAAATCCGACTCGCACTTGACCAAAATTCTAATTGATATTATTTAATAGGCTATAATCCCTTTTAGGACGAATCATAATCATGAAATCCATAATTTATACGAAGTCGCAGGCAGAAGCTAGTTATCTATAGAAACCGGCCAAGTGCGTGTCGGATTACGCAAAACGAAGGGATCCTTGCCTATTAAAAAGGTCGTATCGTCACAGAAATCTTACGGCACTTACGTGCTTTTCTATAGGGAAGGCAGTTTTTCAGCAATATCTCGAAAACCTATGAATCGATCTTGTTCAAAATAATTTATGGTGAAAAAATTTAATAAGCCCTAATAGCCCTATAGGTTTATGATTTTTTTTTTATTTTTTAAAAACACCGTTCAAAAATTAGAGGAAGGGACACCGGGACACAGGGATCGGATACTGGTATTTTCACCATACAAAAATACCGGTTTTATTTCGTTCAATTTCGTTCTTTGGTTTATAATATAATTTTTGATCAGGCCGTCTAAAAATACGAAAATGTTACCTAAAGAGTCCTACATTAAGAGCCTAAAATAATTCAAAATATTAGACTACTTCGGGGACTTTTGAAAAAACCGGTTCCGATCCCTGGGGGGCCACAATTTTAGTGACTTTTGGGGCGATTATCTCCGCCTCTATTCATTTAATCAAAAACATTACTGAGAAACCTTATATTTATTTTGAAAATACCTATCGATTAAATTGCCACACGTGGGCTTACGATGAAAAAATTCAACCCCTAAAAGGGGAACATTTGGTGACAAAGTCTGAAAATCAATATGGGTATTGTTTCTATGGTTTATCGGGTCGCTGATTGCGAAAATAACAACGATTTTAAAATCCAACATGGCGGACGTGAAATACCATCTCCCCTGTTGGGGTGCGATAGGGTTGAAATATCTAAATATCAATATGGGTGTCGTTTTTATTGTTTTTTTGAACGTTCATTACGAAAATGGCATCAATTTTGAAATTTAATATTGTGGACATGAAAATTATTGAAAATATTTGTGCTACATTGCAATTCAATCGGAACATACGGGTCAACATGAGAACCTCCTTTTTTGTAGACGGTTAAAAATTTCGCTTAGTACGCGGACGAAGCCGCGGGCAAAAGCTAGTTAAAGATATTGTAAACACTAGCTGTTGCCCGCGACTTCGTCCGCGTAGAAGTTTTTATCGTCTTAGAAAAATGATTGCTCCCTATTCAAACTTTGAACCCTCTTTTAACCCCATATTATATATGTATTTTATTAGTTATTCAGGAACAATACAAATATTGTGTTTGAAATATCTACATTAAAACTAAAATTACTTAAATATTATACATAAAAAAATTGCTTAACTAATTATAATTTGTACGTTTTATTTAACTTAATACATGTCATGTCTTTAATTCTTATAAAGATATCACGCACAAAAATCTCGTCACTAGTGTAGAAGCACCCTCTCAATAAAAATGCTTTTAAATGACTTTGAAATACCTTATAATTTGTGATATTTTTTAAGGCAAGGGGCAGTTTGTTAAAAAAAATTACAGCCTGATGTTTTGTGCTGTGCTGCGCCACTTTGAGCTTCGGGAAAAAACTTTGTGTAACGTTTTTTGTTCGTGTTTGTAGGCGTAAATCTTGTTCTTAGATAGATTCATATTTTAAGATATTTTTAACAAAATCAGTAAGCAACACGTGTATATACAAGCAAGGAACTGTTAGAATGCCCAATTCCAGGAAGTGTTCTCTACAAGATATCCATTGAGGAATGCGTACAATAGTGCGGATGGCTCTTTTTTGAACAACCAAAGCTTTGTTAAGGTTATACTTAAAGCTATTTCCCCAGAGCCTGATATTGTACCTAAGCTTAGATTCTACTAACGCATAGTATATGACTTTAAGTTGTTGTCTAGTGAGTTCCTCCCTCAGGCTTCTCAGAGCATAACAGGCTGAAGAAATGGAATGCTCAACGGCATCCAGCTCCTCTTTCCATTTCAGGCCTGCATCAATATAATAAACAATGAAATTCTTTTTCTAGTTTTTAAACAAACAGTCTAAAACCAAAGTTACAAATCTCATACTTTATAAATGTGTTGCTCTCTACACAAACTTTAAACCCCTTTTAACACTTAGGGACGAATTTGAAAAAAACTCTGATATTAGTTTTGAAGTCTTAACATAACTACATGATAAGACCGAAATTTTACTTTAAAAATTTCATGCTCTCCATATAAACTTTGAACATTCTTTTAACCCCCTTAGGGGTTGAATTTTTCTAAACGCTGAAAGTACTTTTTTATTTTAATAAGTAATCATTCTACTAACTTTTAAGTCTCTAGCTCAAACAAAGTGTTGCCCATACAAAGCTTACTCCCCTTTTTAACCTCCATAGGAGTGGAATTTTTTTAAACGCTAACAGGACTTTATTTGTAAAGCTTGACCAGTTCAACGTGATCATGCTCCATGTTGCGGAATTTCATTGGAACTAATTTCTTACACTGGCAATAATTTTTATGATAGGTTGTCATTGTTGTCAGTGTCATTGTGGCGGTTTAATTAAATAATCCTTGTTTTAAATATCCCATAAAAATCCGTTAAAATGGCTAACACGATACGCAGCGGCGAGCGAAACCTCATAAATAATGTATACAAGAATTTAATGGAAATAAAACGTACGGAAAAGGAAACTATTTCGCTAAATAACATTACGAAATTAACATCTGAGCTGACAGGTAAACAATGAGTTGTCATTATAGTCTGGTTATTACCAATGGGTCATTTCATCGTTTGAGAGCGTATGGAGCGTAATAAAGTAAAGGTTTTACAAACGACTTCGGATGCAACTGGCATCTGGAACGCGATCGATAACTTTAGTAGAAAAAAATATACTGAGACATAAAATTACTTGCGATTGCAGTTGAAGTAAAAAATGATTAGATATTATGATAGGAAATTTTATATACCGCCCTTTCGTAGTTCAATGTAGATTTATGGTATTTATGCAAGTGAGGAAAAATCTGCTGTAAAAAAAATATTTTCAGTTTTAAAATTAAGACTGTTGTGGTCCTCGGCGTTCTTGATAATGATATTGTGCCAAGTGTACGCTTTATATAGGTGTATTCCGTAACCTGTATGCAAATAAAAATCTTTAAATCTTTGAATCCGTAGCATGGACAAAATAATTTTTCAGCACCATTAGTTAAAATAGAAAATTATTATAGGAAATCAGATCATACAATTGATATGCAGGTGGAGAAGTTTGTGATTAAAGTTGGATCTGACAGCAGTGACAGCTTAGACTCCGAAAGTGATTGCAACCAGCTGAATTCTGGGTCTGAAGTCGATGACCCCATGGGCACCGAGTATTTGGATTCTGATTTTGATTACGGCGAATAAAAAACTAAGTCATAATACCAAGTTGCCAATTCACATTGTTCAGACTATACGAAATTGATACCATATAAAACAGAATAATCTGCCCTCTTGACAATAATCACATTGAACTGGTCAAGCTTTATTCTAATAAGTAATCTTTCTACAAAGTTTTAACAAAAAGTTTACTCCATACAAACTGCACCCCTTTTTAACCCCTTAGGGGTTGAATTTTTCTAAACGCTGAATCCACTTTTTTATTTTAATAAGTAATCATTCTACTAACTTTCAAGTCTGTAGCTCAAACAAATCGTTGCCCATACAAAGCTTACCCCCTATTTAACCCCCTTAGGAGTGGAATTTTCTAAAACGCTAATAGGACTTTATTTGTATTCTAATAAGTAATCTTTCTACAAAGCTTAAAGTCTCTGGCTCAAAACAAAAAGTTTCCTCCATACAAACTTTGCACCCCTTTTTAACCTCTTAGGGGCGGAATTTTCCAAAACGCTGAAAGGATTATTTGTATTCTAATTAGTAATCTTTCTACAAAGTTTTAAGTCTCTGGCTCAAAATAAATTTTCCTCCATACAAACTTTGCAGCCCTTTTTAACCCCTTAGGGGCGGAATTTTCCAAAACACTGAAAGGACTTTATTTATATTCTAATAAATAATCTTTTTACAAAGTTTTAAGTCTCTGGCTCAAAACAAAAAGTTTCCTCCATACAAACTTTGCACCCCTTTTTAACCCCTTAGGGGAAGAATTTTCTAAAACACTGAAAGGACTTTATTTGTATTCTAATAAGTAATTTTTACAAAGTTTTAATTCTGGCTCAAAACAAAAAGTTTCCTCCATACAAACTTTGCACCCCTTTTTAACCCCTTAGGGGCGGAATTTTCCAAAACGCTGAAAGGACTATTTGCATTCTAATTAGTAATCTTTCTACAAAGTTTTAAGTCTCTGCCTCAAAACAAAGTTTCCTCCATACAAATTTTGCACCCCTTTTTTAACCCCTTAAGGGCGGAATTTTCCAAAACACTGAAAGGACTTTATTTGTATTCTAATAAGTAATCTTTTTACAAAGTTTTAAGTCTCTGGCTCAAAACAAAGTTTCCTCCATACAAACTTTGCACCCCTTTTTAACCCCTTAGGGGCAGAATTTTCCAAAACACTGAAAGGACTTTATTTGTATTCTAATAAGTAATCTTTTACAAAGTTTTAAGTTTCTGGCTCTAAACACAAAGTTTCCTCCATACAAATTTTGCACCCCTTTTTTAACCCCTTAAGGGCGGAATTTTCCAAAACACTGAAAAGACTTTATTTGTATTCTAATAAGTAATCTTTTTACAAAGTTTTAAGTCTGGCTCAAAACAAAAAGTTTCCTCCATACAAACTTTGCACCCCTTTTTAACCCCTTAGGGACAGAATTTTCCAAAACGCTGAAAGTACTTTTTTGTATTTTAATAAGTTATCTTTCTACAAAACTTTAAGTCTCTAGCTAAAAAAAAAGTGTCCCTCATACAAACGTTGCACCCCTTTTTAACCCCCTTTAGGGGTGGAGTTTCTTAAAATCCCTTCTTATCCGTTGTTCCAAAAAAACTTTATAAAAGGTAGTTTTGGTGTAAATTTCATGTTTCTAGTCCGAGTAGTTTCGGCTGTGCGTGTATGAATTAGTCAGGATCTTCTTTTATATATATATAGATTTGAACAGGCTCTAAGTACCTAGTTAATGTAGTTATTAGGCAGGAATCTACTGAAAAAACTAGAAAATATCCTCTCGGTTCACCAATTTACCTGAGTGCTCGCAAACTGGCACACTAAATTAGGTGGTCGATAACCGGCGAACCGACCCTACATCCTGAATATACAAAAACAATTTCATGTGGTAGGTAAATTGCGGTTTACTACCCATCTATTCCATAGCTTACTGTTACTGGCCACTTCGCAAAAAAAAATACATTGTATGTCATTTGTTAGTAGGTATTTCTGCAGAGAATGGTCATTTGTATGATAATTTTCATATCAATTATTTATATAACACGATAACGAATTCTACGCGAACGAAACCGTGGGCAATCCCTATAGTAATAAATAAGCGTAAGTTTAACTATTTTCGGTTGATATTAGTTTAAAACACGCTTTGCGGATTTTTTTATGGAATCTGGACGCAGGTTGACGTGGAGTCAAGGGCACGCCACTACCCCGCCCCCACTGATCGCTGCCGTTATTCGCTACGCGCTCATGCGCCTCACCCCATGCGTCACCTAACGAAACTAGACCTCTACCTACGCTTAGTTACTACGCACCGCAGTGTCAAGATATATTTGTGGGTTAGCGTTGAGGTGAACTTAAAACAGCGTCACCTAACGAAACTAGACCTCTACCTACGCTTAGCTACTACGCACCGCAGTGTCAAGATATATTTGTTGGTGAGCGTTGAGGTGAACTTAAAACCAGTTACGGATACGGAATTGGGGTCTGGTGGCACAGTGCGCAGCGCGGCGCGCGCATACAGCGAGTTTGAAATGTATTAATATAGGCCCGGAATGCTTACGTATCAGTATTTAGTGTCGCCGTGATTTTATATTTATAAACTTTTGTTTGGTAACAGAGATCATTATCATGACCTGCTTATTATTAACTCTACAAACTCTAATTCAATATTGGTTATACTGCTAAGCCAGAAATCAATATCTAGACAAGCCGATTGTCTAAACCTCTAACTTTTTTCAAGTATATTAAGTGGATCGATAATATCATAATTTTGCAATATCAGCGACTCTAATTCTATATTTTCGGAATTATTAGCATTTTTTCGTTCACCAGAACGCAGATGTTCCAGACTTCTAAAAACAGAATATTGTAAAGAAATCAAAGTGTTATTGGATATGTTACAGTTTTTTGTAACTCTAATTCTATATTTACGTAGTTCTTGGCAAAATAATTAAATATTTCAATATAGCCGTAATCTAAACCTGAAAATTTCTAACTTTTTACATAAGTATTATTTAACATGCCTCAAACGACATATCAAAAAAGAAAAAACTTTAATGCTATCGAAACCCAGTTTTGTTCAGCCGCAGGTCTAAGATGGGACTAAAGGAAAATATCATCAAAAAATTACTAAATAATGGTATAGTAAAAATAGCTTTGATAAAAATTGTATATTTGTATTTCAAATTATTATTTAGTTATTTAGATACTGTATCATTTAATTTATTTAAATAAATACACAAGTGTAGAAGAAAAATATTGTTTATTTGGAAAAAATAATTTCTATCACAAGTTACATCATTACATCTTTTTAAGACGCTAACAGCAAATTTGATTTGCTCTATCACTTAAAATAAAAATATGACTGCTTGGCACATTGTCACATGAGATCAATTTAATACGTTAAGGTCATTCACTTCTTATATCTCTAGACAAGCTTATGGAAACTATAGATTGTATAGATCCGTTTTAAATTTAGTAAGTTATGTCCCTTAACCTCTTGCCCTCACCAAATAAGAATATATGGCTTAAATATGAATCAACTGTAGGTACTAGGAATTAGATTACAATTTGTTTTGTTTTAAAAACGGAACAAAACAAATGCAACTCTGTTCGAATTTAGGAGGATATTAATTCCATTGAAGAGGACCCTTTTTAGGGTTCCGTACCCAACGGGTAAAAACGGGACCCTATTACTAAAACTTCGCTGTCCGTCCGTCCGTCCATCTGTCTGTCTGTCACCAGGCTGTATCTCAAGAACCGTGATACCGCCAGAACCAACTTTATACGAAAAAGAATATCCGTATGCATATTAAAAGGCCTTTGGGCGGCTAGAGGATAAGAGGGCCTATAGGAAAAGTTATTCAAATTGAAACACGTAGGCGACACACGCCGCCGTATCCGGCTACGTGCGAAGCCGCGTACGAATTTCGCCGAACAGAGGTGCGGTGCAGTGTGAAGTACCGTGCGGAATTGGGACCGAGCGCGACGACAGCGCCACGTGACAGGCGGCCATTATGGACAATATTGTCACCGCTGTCAAACAAGAAGTAAGTAAATATTGTGAAAAATATTAATGAAATCTTGTGTTATTTATTACAATTCACAACAACACATCTTACCAGGACCATATTTTTATCTCAAAAACGATTAGAAAATGTTTACTGCAATATGGATTTGACAGCTCAAGTCAGCGACAAAAATGTCAATTTTAGCCGTAGCGAGCGCTGTGATCGTTTAGGCTACCCCCTCCACCCGCTTTGCACTCTGCCAATACAAACTAAGGTACTGGCATACAACGTTGCGAACCGTCACACCGCACGCCACAGCGGGATGCGGCGGCAGTGTGATGTGATGACCGCCGTACCTTTTTAGCTCTTATCACTATGGCAATAAGTTTCAGTTTCCTTTTCCGAACATCGCGGCTAGAAAGAGAGCTGTATAATAGAAAGAGATGAAGTATTTCTCGTTGCAACACACAGCTCTGTCCCGCTGGTCTGTACAGACGCCAAAGTCTCTTCTTCACTAGATATGATAGTAGATTGTCTCAAGGGAGCAAAATGACATATTCACGGCGATGGCGGTAGGTACATTGAATCCTGAGTGAAGCGAAAGATTCTAAGTAGAATCTTGATCGTACCGCGGGATTTTTGTGTTTACATTACACCTAAGACGAAAATAATTTTGCTACCGAGTGACACACTACTTTTCACACCTTCTATGCGGAAAATGTAAATTACATAGGGAAGAAAAGTACAAGTTGAACTGTCATTTGAGGACAACAATGACTCTTTTTAGGGTTCCGTAGCCAAAATGGCAAAAACGGAATGTCCGTCTGTCCATCTGTCCGTATGTCACAGGCATTTTAGTCGAAAATTATAAGGTAAATTTGAGTAAAAATTGAGGATAGGTATTTTTTTTTTAAATTAGTGGTGCACTCCATACATAAAACTCACAGATTACAGAAATAGGCAGATAGGCCCTAATAAATTGAACGTTTTCTATACATCCGATCTCTTCTCACTTTCGTACTGAACAACGAGTAAGAAAGGGATAGAACCATGTTATCTGACAGGTCTTCATACGTCATTGTCTCCGCTTTCTCGCTCGCACGACGTAATTCGCTCTCTCGCTCGCTCATGATTTGGTGCAGCGAAAGATATTTTCATACAAGTTATCGATATCGATATTTACTGTTAATAAATTTGTAATATGCGATACTCGTAAGTAAATTGTATCTCCATCCATACTGTGCAAAAATTCATATGGAACTTACCAATTAAAAAAAAAAATTAAGTACTAATAAACTGCATCAAGACACAGATATTCGCTACGAATTCAGTTATGCAAATACATATGTAGGTAGTCAGACAAGTTAGTTTTTAATCATCACCATTTTGTGGATTTTTAGTGGAACTAATTTATTTTTAACCTACTTAACCTAATAAAGGAGGTGTTGGACAATTCGTGGGAATCTTTTATTTTCATGTAGTATATTCTCCGATTACTCGAAGACGCCTGGACCGATTAGGTTTTTTTTTTGTTTGGAAGGGTATCCTTCCCTGGTGGTCCCATGGTCATCAAGTGAGGATCTTATGATGGGATCCTGGAGAAAACGAGGGACATCTTCAAATTTTATAGGCACACTGACGATTTGGGTTTTTTTAATAGTGACTTATGATTTGCTTTCGGAAAGCAGTTCATGTGGTAATGTGGAAATAAAACGTGGAAATATTCACGTAGCTTGCCGAAGTATTGAATTGAAGTCGGTTAAAACTTTGTTTCTAAAGTAAGTTATAATGGCAACAATTAAAAAGTCATCGAGTGTCACTAATGGAAACAATGGGAAAAGTCTAAGCTCGATATTAATTACTTAAGGTAAATTTGGTAAGGTATCTGTTTTAAACTACGTCAATCCATTTTTCTAGAAGAGTTTTGTTACATGTAACATCAAAATATTTTGTCTTAACGCCTACATAAATAATTCATGTCGACAAAATATCGATATATACATTTTAATTAAGTTACAACACTACCCGTGTTTACGACAATAGTATTTTTACCAAAAATCACAATAAGATCAACTTGGAACCTTGTAAAAAGTACTTATTTGATAGCATCCAGCAATTGCAGTAATCCCAGATCATTATATTGCGTAATGTACATGCAATATTTGAAAAATAAGCAAAAGGTTCTTACCGATGGAAATCGGTATTTTCACCGGTCTTCTTCGTTAATCTAGAGTAAGTCCGATAGTACGGGACTGCACAAGACATTTTGCCACTACATATAAATTAGATCTTGCACTTTCAACACAAATATATAGTTTTACAACTAAATATTTTTCAAATAAGAAAATTTCCTATAGATTTGACGTTGACTTGACATTGACGTCTGGGAGTATTGTTTACTTTTTTAAACATTGCGGTGTGCAGTTTATGGAGAACACTCGTTAATAGCCTCAAAATACCGTACTATTTGTCTCATTCTAACTCACCTCAGCTGACCATAAGAAGTGACAGAGACAACTATATGATACATCGTCTTGCTTAATTCTGCGGGTCTGTATTAGTCTGTGATAAAACTGAAAGTCATTTTTTTTTATTGTAAGCCCACGTGTGGCACATCAATCGATAGGCCTTTCAAAATAAATATAAGGTTCCTCAGCAATTTTTTTGATTAAGTGAACAGAGTCAGAGATAATCGCACCGAAAGTAACTAAATTTTTGAACGGTGTATTTTAAAAATATGAAAAAAATTATGGACATAGGGCTTAATAAATTCTTTCACCGAAAATTATTTTGAACAAGATCGGTTCAAAGGTTTTCGAGATATTGCTGAAAAACTGCCTTCCTTAAAGTGCCGTAAGATTTCTGTGACGATACGACCTTTTTAATAGGCACGGAACCCTTCGTTTTGCGTGGTCCGACACTCACTTGGCTGGTTTTTTGAATAGTTGAGTGTTTTTTATCCGTGACGTAGTGTCCTAAGAAGGCTCTTAATATCTATAAGAATGTCCTTGCCAAGAAAGATGTCAATGAATCAAAGATTTTGTATACTTCTTGAATTTATCAATTCTTCCCAATGATTCAAACTCCGGATGCGGAGGCGAAGCTCCGTAACATCACTTACGGAGCTTCGCCTCCGCATCCGTTAAGACGGAACTTCCGTTTGGTTTTACACCTGCGGACCCGCCTACCTCCACCTTCGCTATTTTTAGGGTTCCGGACCAAAAAGGTAAAAACGGAACCCTTATCGTGCGACTCCGTCCGTCTGTCTGTCTGTCACAAAGTCAAATATCTCAGGAACTACTAATGCTATCGATTTGAAATAGTTGTAAATAAATCCTCGTGTATGGAAAATGAAAAAATTTAATATATGAAATTTTACCTTCCAATAAAATTGGTATTATGTTTCCTGAGACTTCCAATATCCGGTTAACTCGAGAGGGCGCCACTGCGCACGATCGAACGTAGCCATTTGCGTAAACAAGTCGCTCCACGCCATCGCTGTGACGTCACATCCACCTCCACTCCTGACAAACCAGAGCCCGCGCCCGTGCACCCGCCGCCATGTTGGCTTTCTCACTGTTGCGGAGGAAATGCCGTTGGCAGCCCACCAGGAAGCCATTATTCGGATATTGGAAGTCTCAGGAAACATAATACCAATTTTATTGGAAGGTAAAATTTCATATTATGTGTTCCGTTCGACTTCCAATATCCGGTTAACTTGAAAGAAGCTTTTACACTGTCATATGCATCCCGATACAGTCTCGACACAGAAAATCTCTTCAAAGAATCTTTTCAAAGCTTAAGTACTTCTGCTAGTCTAAAACTTGTAGTTATAAATTATTCATGACTATTTTAAAGAAATTAGCGCAATTTACTAGGGCCTTCTGGTAATTGTCTATGTGGACGACGTCCTTGTTACAAACCAATCGAAGTGATCGCTAATAAAACCGAGGATTCGTTCATAAAGTTCATGTCTTTTTGTAGACATTGCCAAAATTAAGGGTAATAAAGCCCAACTTCTTGATAGGACTCCTAATAGTCCGTATAAACGTCTCCTGTTATATAATTTTATGCAATAGGAACTTTGTATACTTGCAAGTGAGCCCTTAACTACTTGCCACGGGAAGAACGACTTTTGCTTTTGGTCCTCACGCAAACCTTCGAGTTCCTGGTGCCGAGGGAAAAGGTAAACTACTTGGCGCGACTTATATGCCTGTCTCGCTTTGGACAGTCTCGTACTGGAAGGAATCGTCTCAACTTTGCAATGTTTGCGACCCACGGAGAAAGGTCGCATTGCTGCACTCTCCGACTATACCTGTGAGACCACGAGGAGCGCCATGCACTCTCCATCGTCTCCCTTCTGCTGTACAAGATACCGTACCATAACAGTAAGTAAGACTAACTATATTGTAAAGAGTGTTGTGCTACAAATGGACAACCGGTGGATGGTAGCATGCATGCCTTTCCCTGCTGCAAACTGCTGGCAAGAAAGAACTGGGAAACACTGGTCTCATACTACCTGCAAGATCGGTAGCGCCCAGAAACTACCGAGAAAGAAATCTTCATCCGCTCTGGGGTGCCTCGCCCGTCGACCTCAAGGTCACCTCGCAGGGCACACACTTTATGGCAATACGTCTCGATCGACTCGCAAGTCTCGAGCGCCTACTGTCACGACGTGTTCAACAGCTTCTGGTGTTACGACACGACTACGCCTACGTTCCAGACTCCTGCCTCGCGCTCCACATCACCTCGACATCATGTTGTGTCTGTTGAGCACAATGACTCTCAAGTGAAGCAATATCATGTGTTGACCAGACCTGAAGAGGCAAGCTGTAGCGGAATCATTGAAGGTTCACAATTTGCAGGCGTTCCTGCGTGACACGACATACACGGGAAACACACGCCTGTATGACCAATGGCCGTCATGGCGCGCCAGGTACAATATCAACAGCCAGTTACCTCCTCCCATGCGCACTTATTTCTGTCGCATGTGTTAGCGTACTGCATTCAGTACGAATTATTATCTTTGTTTATAAATCTGCAATGATCGCTATTGTGTGACCTACGTTTTTGGTCACTAGGATATCTTCGAACGCCTCACTCAAGAATACCATCAAAACAACGTTCTTGTGAATACCACTGTCTCCCAAACCACTGAATAGGTTTGGAATGTGGTAAATTTAGATAATTAATTATGCTAAACATAACAATCTTACTTCAATAACTTATATGACGTATCCAGAAGATCGGCTGCACTTTTACTGTAAGAGTTTTCAGGCCCCAGAGATCATGGCTACACTGTAGCCCAGACAAATAGACAAATTTTGCTCTATACCCGAAGTCTGATCCTAAATAAGATTGTTATCAACAGAGTTATCGAAAGCTGTGTTCTGGATAGGTATAACGATTTCAGAAGGTGTAACTTCAATATTTTACTCTAATTTAGGCGAATCAACTAGAGTAGTGTCCAAGCCAACCTCAACCACGCTTATCGGAGATTTAAAGTAAATATACATACATATACTTTATCTACTCTATGATTTATGCTACGCCTTCGGACAGAATCGGGCCTTCAAGTAACATCTGAGTAACTTTTCGAACCGTGGTATCGTTAAAACTGGCTGGACAACTACCCAATTACATTTTAACAAAAGCTGTTTGGCAACTTGAATCTATTCTCAGACGTTTATCTCGAATCTATTTAAGTACCTATAATGATTAGTGCCCGTTAGAAATCTAACGATAATCTAATAGTTTTCTTTTGTAGGAATTTTATTTTTCTACAGGCGCGTGGGCGCCCGCTGACCCGCCACCAGGAGATAATAAACAGATCTCAAGTTAACCGGATATTGGAAGTCGAACGGAACACATAATATGAAATTTTACCTTCCAATAAAATTGGTATTATGTTTCCTGAGACTTCCAATATCCGAATAATGGCTTCCTGGTGGGCTGCCAACGGCATTTCCTCCGCAACAGTGAGAAAGCCAACATGGCGGCGGGTGCACGGGCGCGGGCTCTGGTTTGTCAGGAGTGGAGGTGGATGTGACGTCACAGCGATGGCGTGGAGCGACTTGTTTACGCAAATGGCTACGTTCGATCGTGCGCAGTGGCGCCCTCTCGAGTTAACCGGATATTGGAAGTCGAACGGAACACATAATATACTTTTAATTTGTATAAAAAAGGGCGGATAAGAGGGGGGGCAAAAATTCAAAGTCTAGTTAGTAGGCCAAGTGGGGTATCATATGAAAGGGCTTGAATTGTACATTCTAAAACAGATTTTCTTTTTTTTTCTACAATGGTAAAATTTTGATTTATAAAGAAAAATGTTGAAAAAAATACCATTCCCCCCCTTATCTCCGAAGTTAACCAAGCGAAAAATTTTAAAATAATATATATTATTAATATTAACGTGAATATTACCGGAAAAGCATAACGATACCTCTATCTAGCGTAGTTTTTTTTTATTCTTCAAAAATCATATGTTAATTTTGTTTGTAATTTAATACTTCTGTGTTTAATTTTTTGCCTTCAAATTCGTATGAAAGTGTTCTGAAAGTACCTTTTAGCAAATATAAAAAGAATTATCGAAATTAATTCACTTGATAAAGAATTATCGCTGAAAAACCAACATACAGTAAGGGAAATGTATTAACGTACCACCGTAGAACCCTATCGCAATAAGGTAACATACCGCTCGAGTTTGAGTGACGGCGGCTTGTCAATTGCGACAGGGTTCTACAGTGGTACGTGAATAAATTTCCCTTACTGTACATACCGAGTTCCTTGGTCGCGCAATTTAGTAACAAAATGCACCGATAAATGGCGCTGTAGGTACTCACTCTATGTAGGTAGTCACTATGCGTTGTTGTCCAAAATTAATGGGTGGGGCAAGACGGGTGTGTTGTATGATATTTCGTACGGAACCCTCGGTGCGCGAGTCAGACTCGCACTTGACCGGTTTTTTATTTCACACCCCCGCCTCCGTTATTTTTTTACCGAAGTCATACCGGAGCTGAAGGTATTGCATTTGCCGCGGCAGCGCGGCGCACGCCTACTCGTACAAGTTTTGACTTGTCCAGTTAAACTTGCTCCGTAACATCCCTAATTCAGACGTTCTCAACTTTACAATTTTCTAATCCTGGTCAGTACCCGGGCACTCTCCAGTTATAAGTCCTTTGCTATGCAGGTTCATGATGGAGTCAGCAATGATCCTCGCCGTTTTCTTGAGGTAACCTCCACTCGTCAGCATCACTATTGGTATTTTATGAGATCTGCACATTTCGAATACGAACTGGTCTCGCATGATTATCCCCTGGAAACAAAATTTTTATTAATTGATAAGATGTACACATTGCACGTAGAATCGATGGCCGTTGGGGCGGAAAGGTTCTCGAGTGGCGACCACGTACCGGAAGGCGCGGCGTGGGTAGGCCCCCCACAAGGTGGACTGATGACCTGGTAAAGGTCGCGGGAGTCCGCTGGATGCGGGTGGCGCAGGACCGGTCAATTTGGCACTCACTAGGAAAGGCCTATTTCCAACTGAGCAGTGGACGTCTTTCGGCTGATATGATGATGATGTACACATTTGCATTTTGATGACATTACAGAAAACCGTATCTAAATCGGTCTTCCGAAGTCGTTTTGGAGATAAATGGGAACATTGATACGCACAAACAAACACAAGGTTGCTCACCATAAACTCATACACATTCTCCGTTCTGTCGTGGGTAAAAACATCAGCAAACGAATTTTAGAGATGAGTGTATGCTCTGAGAGGTATAGGGTGGGTTGTACCTAGAGTTGCCAACTTTTTTTGGGGGAGATACAGTATTTTCCAGAAAAAACCGACAAATATATAGTACGCTGTAAAAAAAATATAGTACTTGTCTGGGCAATGTTGCTATTTAGTAAAATTTAATTGAAACCTGCGCTGCTGGGTGCGGGTGGCGCAGGACCGGTCACTTTGGCACTCTTTGGGGGAGGCCAATGTCCAGCAGTTTTTCGGCTGATATGATGATGATGTAAAAAAAAAAGATGATGATGAATTGAAAGTTGGGCAATTTGAAGCACTTCGTAAGCACCCCCAAAATATAGTATTTTAGCGTACCATATATTTATTCAACAATATATAGTACAAAGAGTCAAAATATAGTACAATACTATATAATATAGTACGGTTGGCAACCGTAGTTGTACCAAACCGCCAATTCAATAAAATATGATAGTTTTTATTGACAGCTGCCAGCGCCATATTTAACGTTGGTCGGCCTGTAATCGTAAGTTGGTGCAACTCGTCCTTATTCAATGATACGGTTTGCTCGTAAAACTAGCTATATACAGCCTGTATGTTTAATATTACCTCAAATTGTAACCAGAGGTAGGTGTTAGAGCTATGAACCGATATTGTAAGAAATTTCTCTTAACTACCAACTTTTTTGTCCATATAAAATAATTCAGCACGCAATGGATCACTACTTTGTCTTACTGACGCAACGTCACAACTGTCACAAGTGACCCGCTTCTTCCATGAGTCAAATGTGTGTACGCAATACATTGCTGCTCGATAATTTTGCAAAAATTAATTACGCTTCGGTAATTAAGATTAAATTAAAATTTTCTTGCAATATCGGTTCACAGCCCTAACACCTACCTCTGGTTACAATTTGAGGTAATATTAAAAATACACGCTGTATATTATTTGAAAGTACTTACCACGCTGCTCACCCTCAAATTACCGAGAGGATCCGTGTCCAGTATGTCAGTACCGGCGTTGTACACCACGATATCGGGCCTGAACTCGTCTAACGCAGCTTTTAGGTTTCTGAAATAATGAGTTATCAATATTAATATTAATTATTTTTCGCATTATTTATTCCTTTATTTTTTTAGGTTTTTCTTTTATATTTGTTTTTGTACAGTAAGGGAAATGTATTCACGTACCTTTTTCGCTCTTCTTACTATGACAATAAGGCATAAAAAGGTACGTGAATACATTTCCCTTACTGTACCTCAATTTTTTATTGTACACTTGGCTCTAAGATAAAAATGTTATATGTATGTATACTCTCTGTGTAACAATTACTGGTGAATCTAATAAATAAATAAGACCCCTCGTTTGCACCGAATTAATTTTGCAAAGCATTCGTTTAGAGGCATGCAGCGCCATCTAATGCGAAGACTCAACTTTATTAACACTCTCAGTACCAGGAACCCGCTATGTGGGCGCTCGGGGGCGTCGTGGTGACATGCTCGCGATCCCATGGCGCTCCCATTAACGGCAGAGACGGAAACGCCGGAGTGGTTTTAGTGGGTAGACGCCCTCCCCCTTCTCTTTCAATAGAGTTGGCCGGAGGGTGAGAGTCCCACATACCCCCCTATATAGCTTCCCCAGGCTGAGGGGGGATGCGTAAGTGCATTTCCACTCCGTCAAAAAAAAAAAAAAAAAGGCGCTTTTCTCTACATACGGAGTTCCCAATGTTATCTAGTGCAGGCTCCAACTTTATAAAAAGCCATGTCCTTTGTCATTCAGTCCCCCTCCCCCCGCCCCCTTTACCGCTGCTCTAGTCTCGCTACGCGTATATCCTTGTGTATGTGTAAACAATGATTGCAAAAGCTTGTAACAATATCAAACTTTCTTGCATGTGTAAGCAATTTGTTTGTAATTTTCGTCATTTTTCATCAAGATAAAAGTTTTCTATAGTTGTACAGTCGCCATCAGATATATCGGAGCAGCGAAAGCGCTCACAAATATCTGAACACGTCTCTATTGTCGAGGCATTAGAGATGTGTTCAGATATTTGTGAGCGCTTTCGCCGCTCTGATATATCTGATGGCGACTGTACTGTGAAGGGGGGAAAGGGGAGCACAAAACCGGTTGGGATCTATACAATATATATCAGAACTCAGAATGCGGTCACTTCACTGAGAGCCCGGTCCAATCGGTTACGCTAAGAAACCTTTGGCACTGTAACACATTCAGTACTTACTGTTAAGCTGTAGGTCTTATCTTATCTAGTTGAGGGCCCTTTCGGATACACTTCGACCCAGTGGGATCTTTTGTGCATTTGCCCTCCCCTTTATAGCTACTCCCAAGCTCTCTCCATCATTTCCACAAAGCGGATGATGCAGCTCAGTGGGAGCACCCTGAATTCCTTTGGTTGCGGGTAGCCGTTACCAAAGAGATTCATTCTTTGTCTGGCAAGGGCATGACAACTGTAGGTACTCACTGCCTCAGTTTCAGCATGTACTCCAGATCTTCCACCTGATGGCCGAGCTCGATTTTGCGTCGGATAGCCCGCTTGGCCTGGCGGTCTTTAGGGTATATGTACTTGTTGTACATATCCATTATGTACACCTCCGGCACGCCTAGGAAGTCGTGCTGGTAGCCATTACCCTGGGAAAGACAACTGTTTTAACCTTTTCCACGCCAACGACGCATATATCGCACCGCAGGTTCAACGCCAACGAGTGATATATGCGTCAAGGAGCCCAACGCGATAGCAACCTACTTGCATTGACATAGGGTTTAACTCCGCACTAGTTAAATGACTTGTTGATTTGGCGTGTGGTTGACAACTTTTCTCTTTGAAAGAGCGTTGAAAAGGTACATCATGAATAGCTCAGGATTTTTAGATTTAAGATCGATTTTTTTGTAACCAGCATAACCCTTTAATGGATATTCTTTTATGAATATGAAACGAAAACTTAAGTAGTTCGCACAGCGGTGTAATCGCATAATGACCTATTTTATGAACGCAGAATGCCCTAGGCGCAAAAAGGCCTAGACGCAAAATTCCCTGGACGCCATAATATGGTCATAATGTCAAATGTCAATTTGTAATGTAATTTAAATGTGTCTAGGACATATTATGTCCTAGACACATTTAAATGACTTGGAAAGCGTTATTGAGCTGTGCGGGCGTAGATAACACTCATCCTACAAGCGAACTCCCCAAGGGTTCGAAACATGTTATTCATCAGTCATCACATTCACGGTGATCCTGCTAATTGTTGGTCTCCGAAGAACTGACCTGATGAGCGTCCAGGTCTACGATCATAGCGTTCTGGATGAGCTCGCTGTCCCGGAGGAAGCGGATAAGTAAGGTAATGTCCGCGTAGGGACAGAAGCCGCCGCCGCGGTCGCCACTGCAGTGGTGGAAGCCCCCGCCGACGTTCACCGCCCAGCCGCGCTCTAGAGCCAGCTTCCCAGCCAATACCGAGCCACCGGTCTGAAGTCTACGCATACAACAGTATATTGTTTAACCAGGGGCGTAAGTGGAACAAGAGTCTATCATAAGAATCTTTTGATGACTCGAGTTTGCAATATTCTTACGCCCGTGTTATACACAATGTTTTTCATCACATTTGCGAGGAAATAAATAACTACAAAAGACAGAAAATCTAAGTTTCATACAACTGCACCAATCAAAAATTGACGAATTTGACAACTTCACTTCAAGATCAGTGCCAAAGAGAATATTGAATATATATATCAGTGCTAGTGGAGCGCGTAGCTTCAATATTTCAACCAATCACAGAGCAGTATTCTTGCGGCGGATTTACGAGCAAGTGTGATGAAAAATTAATATCGTCATCATCAGCTCCACTGCTGGACATAGGCTACGCCCAAAGGGCGATACAATCATTGACTTGGTAAAGATAGATATCAATTTGTTGAGTTAAGTATTGTAACGAAATCCATCCATACTTCCATATATATATATATTTAGTTTCACCGTCCCGATGTTTCATCAAATGTTGCAAATTAAATTTGAACTACTTCCTGGTAACCAATTGAGCTGAAATTTTGCATACATGTGTAAAACGCGTGACAGTGCAATATTCTGATGACATGGTGCTGATCTGACGAAGGAGCTGGAAGGTGGCCATAGGAACTTCGCAATGAAACGACACAACCTCATCGAGTTTGGGCTTGTTAGAATCGTCTCAATGAGTAGTTGATGACGGTATACAGAAAAGTACAGTCGGCAATAAAAGCTAGTGCCATAAATTAAATGTTTGACAGAAACTTATCACATTTAGGGGCTAGAAGAGGGGGACAACATTTTAATCAAAATAAATACTAGTGTCTGAAGCTGTAGAACTTGCGACCATGTCTTTTTTTAAATTTATTTGTATTTCGAAAGAGTGAATGACAAAAAAACTATATAATTAACGAACATGCTCACAACATTTCACGAGAATCGATTGAGAAATGCGACCCGTAGAAGAGAACATCGGGAAAGGGGGACATCCAGACATACAAAGGATTTTCGGCCCAAGCCGTAGCATAGAACTTTGTTCGCTTCGCTTGCATGTTCGCAAATAAGATAAGTCTGTTCAATATTCGACTATCAATTGACATGACAGGTGGGGCATTTCACGTGAAGCGGACAGGGAAAAAAAAGTGACATCTTGGATTTCGCTCATATTTAGGTCAATTACAGTATTTGAGAATATAAAAAAGTAATTTCATTTTTTTTATTCTACGGCACTTAGTTTAGGAATTTACGGACTACCAAAAAATTTACCCACTATGAAAAGCCATTATTTTAAATCAGTGCTGTAGGTATTAGATATAAAGTAAAAATATATTGTAGGTATGTTTTAACAAGAAAAAATGTGAATTATTTTTGTGATAAAGTCGGTGCAAAAAAAATTTTTTTTTTCTTGCTCAAAACCGGAAGTAAAGTTTTCAAAGTAAAATTTCAGTAACTTCGACCATTTTTTTTTTAATTTTTATTTCTGCAAAATAAAGATAAAACTATGTAGATATTACATAAAAAGTTTCAAAATGGAGACTTAAGTCGTTTTTAAGATAGAGTTCATTGAATAGAATATTACGCGCCTAGCATTGTACTTAGCGCATACATATAGGTTAACGGTTGGGGCCAAAACTTATTAAAAGCCACTGTACTTATGTTTAAAATCCATAAGTACATATTGGCAATGTTTTTCAAAAGTATTATTTCATTTATTATAGGAAGTTTTCACAAACATATTATAAAGAAATAAATTATTAAATATTAATCAATAGTACAAAAAAGGAACACGACTGACAGCGCCATCTCTTGTCTATGTTAAATATTACTTAGCCACGTTAAATCCCGTTATAGTATTTTTACCAAATAGAAGAGAAATGTATGTCCCATGTGTTGTGGTTTCCATTTTCCAGACTGGGTGGGAATGCACGCCACTGCGTACGATACACGTGAGGTAATAGAAAAAGCCCTCGATCACATATTAACGACCCTCGCCTGCGGCTCGGGCCTTAAAATTCTGTGATCTCGGCCTTTTTCTGTTTTACCACACTAGTATCGTAAATAACTATTTTATCTAAATTACAAAGTAAATGTTATCACGCACAAAAACGTATGTACAATTAAGAATTGAAAGTTAGTTGAAAACGTATCAATGTTTCGAATAAATTAACAAATATAGGAAAGTAAATTTCGTCCAACCGCCCCAACCTGGCTACGCGTGCAATACGCTCTGTGAGACATAATGTTCCATATCTCTAAAACGACTTAAGTCTCCATTTTGAAACTTTTTATGTAATATCTACATAGTTTTATCTTTATTTTGCAGAAATAAAAATTAAAAAAAAAATGGTCGAAGTTACTGAAATTTTACTTTGAAAACTTTACTTCCGGTTTTGAGCAAGAAAAAAAAAATTTTTTTTGCACCGACTTTATCACAAAAATAATACACATTTTTTCTTGTTAAAACATACCTACAATATATTTTTACTTTATATCTAATACCTACAGCACTGATTTAAAATAATGGCTTTTCATAGTGGGTCAATTTTTTGGTAGTCCGTAAATTCCTAAACTAAGTGCCGTAGAATAAAAAAAATGAAATTACTTCTTTATATTCTCAAATACTGTAATTGACCTAAATATGAGCGAAATCCAAGATGTCACTTTTTTTTCCCTGTCCGCTTCACGTGAAATGCCCCAGGTATGATGTAAGATACTGTACTGTACCAATCCGAAAACCCACCTCATAGGCTTCAAATATGCATACTGTACACATACATTGGGCAGCAACGCGATCAAGGGCACCTCGGCTATCATGGCAACCCTGGCACTCCACTGAAAGTTTAAAGCCAAATGTCCTCAAGTTGTTCAAGACAGACATAGAGCACTAATGACCCCAAAACTGCCCCCTTTCACTTTGTTTTTTGGCACCTTTTTTGTAATTAGGCCATCAGTTGTTATAACTATATGCACAGCTTTCTACTATATCATCCGATTTTTGAAAAAACTGCCTGTGACAGTCGGACAGATACAAGAGATTAAATAGGTGTTCTGTTGGACCAATTTTGGTACTTAACACTAAAAAACGATATTCGGCTGTGTACATGTGTTTTGTGCACTGGATGGGTCAAAATAATTAATTTATATGTTGAATAAGAAGAAAAAAATTTTTTGGAGTAACAGCATAATTTTAGAGAAACTAAAATAAGACATATTGTACATCATTTATACTTGCTTTTAGAGAATTTAGATAACGCTTAGTGTGAACTAGACGCAAATCTTCCTTTTGAGCCTCATTAGGTTTTACCAAGCATTCATCTGTTATGAACTCTGCGTCTTTCAAGTACTGAAATACAAACATCAGAAAAATAAAAAGTCTTATCTCTTTAGAACAATTGTATAGAAAATTATAATTGCAGTTTCAGACCAATAACAAGAATTTATGCACACATTTTCATACTTACTTGAATTATATTACGCCATTTTTTTGCGTCGAAAACGTGAAACTTTTCGAGACCTCCAACTGATACGTTGTACTTTTCGTCGTAAATTAGTGGCCACTGGTTATCACTAATATCAAAGTACAAACTGCAATAAAAATAATTTTAATGCGCAGTGTTCCAAGTTCTCAACAACAACAAAAATAAACAATATTTCCAGTACTAGTAATTAGTGCCTGTGAAATTTACCTTGTCATTTCAAAACTATTAAGACTGATTACATTTTAAGGGTAATATTGAATTATTTATTCATTTTTGCAATTACACGCCGCAATAATCATATTTGTATCGAGCGAAACTTGCCAAATATTTTGTCAACAATGTCAACTTGACAATTGACATACGTCAAATCAAAAGTCAATAAAAAAAAGTTCACACGGTGCGCACACACTAATATTAAAGGCGTTTATACATATACACATATCCAGTATCTTGTTTATTTGAAAAGAAGTTAGGAAAACATAGAAATTAGGCATAATTTACACTTTAATGCTATCCCAGTGAGTTCGTTACAATAATACAGCAACCATGTAAGTAGGTTTACTAAACAAGGAAAATCTGAAACCAGCTACCCTTCAAAATTATGCAAACGCACCTATCTAGTTGCTAAGCAACGTTCGAATGACGTTACGCAGCGCGAAATGTAAACAAAGCAATGTGTGCCCACAGGAGTTATCATTTATTTTAACTTAATTTCCTTCATCATATATATACTTAGTCAAAAGTTAATCTGTTTACAAACGAATTTATTATCGTGGTTCCTGATGTCTTCATTATGGAAAACACGGCCTACGATGTTCTTCAAACGGAAGTTAATTTTTATAGGGTAAGTTCATTAAAATATCGACCTACTTAAGTCGTCACGCTTAATTCTTAAATGTAATAAAGTTTATTTTAAAAAGCGATAGATCTAACTCGTCCCACATTTGTAATTTGAGCCCTTTCTCAATTCGTTCCCATTCATAAGACATCCCCATTACCCATTCCCAGCTCACGATTGTCCTTTAGATGAGTCGGGGAACTCGGGGATTCGGTATGATAAGCACGTGAACTACCTAGTTGGAAATTTGGACAGGTTAAGGAGCACTCAGATGGTCCAGATGGCAGTCCTACGCGTGATACTGTAAGATAGAGCGAGATAGGCAGATGAATAACCATGGTTTTATGGGTCAGCTCATCACGCCATTCTGTTCTAGGTCGTCGAAACATCTTTTTGGGCATGACATGCTGTACGGGAATAGAAATAAAATGGGGACGGGTTGGGAATGGGAACATTTTCCGCATGGTGCACAGATAGGGAATAGCAGCATAACGTAGTGATTCTGCACTCTTTCGGAAATAGGAATGGAGACGTATGTTAAAAAGCTTGACATTTTTAGCAAAACCAGAGTATAGTAGACCAAGAGGTTCGCGCCCTGATAACAGACAACGAGAAGCTCTCGCGTCAGGTGAGGATGCTCCTGAAAGAGAGACTAGAAGCCGAGTCCCACCAGGAGGTTGACTACAGCAAGGAATTGGGGGATCTGAGGACGCAAGTCAACCTCGTTGCTAAGGTTCGTAAGGAAGGATATACGAGTAGGTTAGGTACTTATGTACCTACCTACATATTGTAGGTACCTACCTGTAATTTGATCAATACGATGGCTATGATACCAGTGGCTCGTTTCAGAAAAATACAAAAAAATCAAGAGTATTACATTGTATTGTATAAGTTTTACTACTTGGGTTTCTGTTTTAGGAGAGAGACTCAATTCACGTTCTATGGCAAACCTCACAACGAACCATAGAGGCGCTGGAGAACGAACTCCAAACTTACCAAGGATATGAAAATGGGAACAACCAAGTACGTCTAAGTAATTCGTATCAGGTCTAGTTCGCTCTAAAGGGACAACATTATGTTACAGAAACAGTTTCCTCTAAAATGTAAAAAAAAAATGTACTTACCTACAAAATTCTACTTATGAAAATCTTCGCATACCATACGGTACGGTTGCAGAGAGTATCCTCCTTCCAACGCTCCAGTTGTGCAATGAGCTCCCTGCCGGGGTTTTTCCAAGGGACTATTACATGGAGCTGCAAGCTTCCATAGGCTGCTGTGACTGGTTACCATCAGCCGGGCCGTATACATACGTTGGCCTCCGACGTAGTGTTTAGAAAAAAGAAAAACAAAACGCGATTTGCGTAACCGCTCTAACCCGCGTACGCCCACTGCTTTCGTTACAGGATATAAAAGAAGAAAACCGTAGTCTGGAGATGAAACTCGACTCTGCATTGAGAGACTACATTGAATTGGAATCAAAATATAAGGAACTTCGGATGAAAAACAGCTCTATGGAATGCGAGCTGGCCAACAGGGAAAAGGAAATTAACACTTATAAGGTAACCACAAATGAAAAGTTGAAAGCAACTGTTTGAATTTGAAAAAGAGATCCCATATTCAATGTAAAAAATAGGCCAAGTCTCGAAACTCTTCCACTGTAAAAAGTTGTGAGACATTTCGTAGAGCCAAATCAGGCATGCTTGTTAATCTTTACTTACTTGCTAAATAAAATTTTGTGACTTGGCAATCACACAATACTACTTACGTAGTTTTAGTTATGCAAAAATAAATAAATGCAGTAAAGTTGTGTGATTCCCACGTTGCAGAATTTTATTTAGGTGCCTGACTTGACTCTACGGAATATCTCAAAACTTTTTACGGTGGAAGAGTTTCGAGACTTGGCCTATTTTTTACTTGGAATGTTTTTTATGGTTACTATTTGCAGGGACTGTAATTTGCATGAACTACAAACGTAACTTTGTAATCGCAAATCAGTGTGTCAGTGACAAAACTAAGGAACTTTGACGAGACATAATATATTTTTTAAGAACTGTTCTTAAAAAATATATTATATCCTATATGTTATTGAAAATTCGGGGTGCTAGCTTTAGCCAGCACAAAATAACAGGATGTTGAAAATGGCCTGAGTGCCTCTTCGTTTTGCTCGACTTTGCGGGGGCACTGCCATGCCCCCAGATTTAACTGAGATAGATATGAATCTGAGGCTAGTTTATTATACTGTCAATGTCAATACAACGTCGCGTTCCTTTAAAATGATGAGCCTGCTGTAGCAGCTTCTCTACGAGTATAGAGAGAGAGCTCTCCGTATAGAATCGATACCATTCATTTCCTATGGCCCTTAGACATTTGCTTCACACATCGGCGTCATCTGCCCATCTGTTAGGAGCTTTTTCACGGAGTTCATTGATGGCGCTATTGTGTTAAACAAAGGTCTAATCGCTATATGAAATGAATGGTACACAGTAGGGACCTCTCCATAGTTTTTTATGAAAATCTCTGTTCTAGGAAAGAGGTAAAAAAATAGAAGACAAATTGGAGCAAATGACGAAAGATCTAGAAGAGAACAGAATCAACCTAGCAGTGGAAAGAAAGAATAGCGAAGATCTGAAATCGCAAGTGGCTGCGATACAGAAAGAATGTATTGAGAGGGTTAAAAAAGAAGCTGAGGCTAAGTCAAAAGTACTTATATACTTTCTATATTTGACGCTTTATTTCATTAATTTTCCACCTTATTTTTCATGCCCGAAAAGTTTTTGTTTTTATTTTGAAACATTGCTAGGCAGCTCGTTTATAATTAATACTTCATTGAAATCATTAAAATTGAAACGGTAACGTTTTGTGTGGTGGTCGAGCGGTTGAGACGTTGGTCCCTATTTCACTAACTTGAGAATTGTCATCTGACAATGACAATTCGACGTACCTACTTTGCTAAGTAAAGCTGGACAGCTTCGTTACTTTTCGACCCAGCAGCAGTTCCGTTTAGTATGGTGTTTAAATTATTCCTTGTATTCTTAACCCCCGGCGCCGGCGCAAAAAGAGGGGTGTTATAAGTTTGACGTCTCTGTGTATCTGTGTGTCTGTCTGTGGCACCGTAGCTCCTAAACAAATGGACCGATTTAATGCGTTTTTGTTCGAAAGATGACGTGATCGAGATGGTTCTTATTATATTATTGGTATTTTCCAGGTTGCAGAAGCTTTGCAACTGTTTGATCTGGTGTCGCGAGAGAAGAATGAATTGCACAAGAAGCTCGCTAAACTGACAGGTAGGTCCTTAGTGCCGCTCTTCATTTAATCCGTGATTCACGCTACGACTTTGTGCAGATGCAAAGTTAACGGTCTTTAACTTGCAACACGCAACGGCCCTGTTCTTTGCAGCACGCATCGCAAGCTTAGGTACTATCGCCCAAGGGTACGGGTTCACACTTTCTGTTCAAAATCGTCTACACATGCATAGCGAACGCTGGAAAATGAGCCTAGAGGTGTGTTTATGAGGCTGCGTTAATCAGCGCACAGTGTTCCTTTAACATCCCGCAGTAATAATCATTATTTGTTAGGAGTATCGGGAGCCCAGTTTGCGCCGGTATGACTAGATCCGATAACGAGTCGTTTTAAAATATAGAACTCCCTAACGGTTTTATAAAGATGCGTTAGGCCAAATGATAGATCAAAGTAGAGTAACTTAGTAGTCCGTTGTACATTACTTTACCGCCATAAAGTCAAACGGATCTTTATAAAACCAACATTACAAACATTATTCAAACATTATTATTGCTTTCAGGTGAAATGTCCACGGTAAAACAAACCTTATCCAGAGTAAAACAAGATACAGAATCCAGTTACAGAGTGGAATTGGACGAAATGAAAGAGAAATATAACGAGAAGGTGGCAGACATGCTGGAACATATCAGGAACTTGGATACGGAGCTGGTCGAAAAGGGCTTGCTGCTGAGTAAAACCCTTAGGTAATGAAATGTAAAAGTCATATGAATACTGCTCAAATTAAGCTTGTCTTATTGAGTCCGGCGCACTTTCACTGGAATCCATAAGACCAATGATTGTACTCAAACATTCGGTTTCGCTACAGCAGCCTGTGTAGTCCAGCGCCCCACGATATGTACGCCCGCGCCTTACCAATAGGCTTGTCCTAAAAACTGGTTCGAAACCAGTTTTTAGAGAGCAACAGATGTTCGTATGGGAGCAACTACAATTAAAGAACATATATACCCAAAAAATTGTGTCAAAAACGGACCTCGCTGGAGGCAGCTGAAACGATTCATACTAATTGACATAGAAGTATGACGTCACAGTTTCCTACGAGTACTAATCGTTGTATGGAAACTCAAGTAAATTGCTGTTTCGGTCGCGAAATAACTCGTTTAGGTCCATAGTTGTTTTACAATTTTGTTTCTAAGCATAAGGATTCTATTGGCAGCTTTAAATTTACTCTTGGACAATAAAAAAAAACATAACTTTCAAGGTCCATATCTTTTTATGATGTTAATTATATTTTGTAATGTATATTTAGCAATACGTTATCAATTTTAACATGCGGAAACTACCCTATTGTAGAGAAAACAAAATTCTCCAAGCGTCAAACGAGAGCTACTTGAAGCAACAGAAGAACGAACTGAAAGCCATAGACCCGAAGTTGGCGCTCGCAGAGCAGCGACTGGAAACAGTGTTTCAAGAACTGGTTTGTAGAATTATAATTTCTTCTTCTTAGATTCTTATATCCTCTATTAATTCTGTGCGCCTATAGTAGGTACACCTACTCTCGGCTATACCATCTACTATTTTACTCCATGGATATCGGCCAATGCAATCCATACAAAAAAGCCGAAGCTCCTAATGTTAGAATGACACAGAATCACCACGTCTCGTCATCAACATTTCTTAACGAGTGCTGTACCTGTCACGTTATTTGTATAGTAACATGTAGGTTATAAACAGTGAATAATCGTCCAGGATGAGATGAGGTAGAAATAGCGGACTTCAGTGCATACGTTCATTTTGAGAAACAAACCCTCCGAGCTCCGCATGGAAGCGCAGATGGTGGACGCCGTGGAGTTTTTAGAGGGTAAAAACATCACATAACCCTGTCATCCGCCGATGACTGATTAGAGTAAAACCATTCGGCAAATGAACACCTCTCCACTACGAGTATTCGGCACTTTAGAATTAAAAAAAAAAAACTTTCTAAAGTGTTGCAATAAATAAATAAACTCACACATTTACAGTGAATTAGCGGAGTAGCGTTCATTTTAGGATTAGTTTTACTCTACATGGTTCGCGTGTTTTCTCCACCAAACATAAAAATCCCTGGTTGAGTGGATTCATTAATAAGTGTCGTGTTGCAGGTGGCATCTGAAAGACGAAATATCCAGCTAGCGTGCGAGAAACAAAGTCTAGCCATAGACATGCAGAGGGTACAGGATGCGCACGCGCGGGAAATCAAACGACGCGACTGGGAAGAGAAGCTGCTCCAATCACAGAGTGACGAACTCAGGTAGGCAATTAGAACGGAAACCACGTTGATGCGACGCACCGTGCTTTTTTGACGAACTCCTTTAATAATCCTTTCACCCGTCACATACAAAGTTCATACGCGTACCTAATGGTGGCACTTCACTTGGCGTTGCGTGGTTGCCTCTTTCATTTGCCGTAGGAAATAAACAGATACAACGCGAATATTTGGGCCAATACTGCGAAGTGAAGTGCCAGCATGACGCTTAGCGTACGCGTCCACGTATCTTTTTAACCCCCGACGTAAAGAGGGGTGTTATAAGTAGACCCCGGATTCTTGTCGCGATTACGTGACAAAAGGGTGATTTGGGGAGTAAATAGAATGGTAGAACAAGATAATACTTAAATTATAAGATAACATAAAAAAGTACGTCATATTTTTTTGGTATACAATTATTTCGTCCCACTGTTCCGTTAACATCTGTCCCAGTGGAAAGAAGCTTTTCTTTTTTGAAGTGGATATATTCTGCTAGAAGACGTAGCCTAACCGCAAGTCATTTAGAACAACTATTGATCTGTTACGGAGAGTCCGTTAACAATAGAGCGACGTCGACATTTTAATCTTTTTTTTGTATTATCTTATCTTAATAAATCCGTATTAATTAATAGGTACTGTTCCATTTACTCCCCAAATCACCCTTTTGTCACGTGATCGCGACAAGAATCCGGGGTCTAGTTATAAGTTTAACGTGTGTGTGCATCTGTGTGTCTGAACCGATTTTGTTGAAACGTAGCTAAGAACCATCGAGATCACTTCAGCTTTCGGACAAAAGAAACCGCATTAAAATCGGTTATAACACCCCTCTTTTTGCGTCGGGGGTTAAAAAGAGACCGTTATATAATGGACGCGGATTATTGGACCGTTCTTTATAGGGACCCTTACGATAGTGTAGCTGACGTGCGGCATTTTGGAACCCAGCTAATCTGCTAACAATGGCCCGTTTCGCTATTTTTATAATTTTACATGTCTAAACAGGCAATACTGGTCAAATGGCCAGTGTTATTCGAGCGCCCTAGTGCTGTGTTGCAAGTTTATTACGTGTAAAATTGTAACTCGAAGCTTCTTAAAACGGGTCACCTTTGATTTATTCCACCAGAAATAATCTTAATCTCGCATAATGTGGCTTGAATTAATTAAATAGAAGATTTAAAAAAATCATAGAGTGTAATTATTTTTATAGAATTCAAGTGGAGCACTTGCAGAAATCGCTGGAAGAGACGCATGAAATTATCAGCAAATTGCAGGCAATGTTGACGTCCAGAACTGAGCTTAACCAAAAGTATGTGTCTGTTACATTTAGGTAAATGTACTATCGCCCAAGGGTACGGGTATACACCTCTAGGGTCATTTTCGAGCGTTCGCTATGCATGTGCAGACGATTTTGAACAGAAAGTGTGAACCCGTACCCTTGGGCGATAGTACCTACGATTCTCACCGGCCGGGCCGGGCCGGAGCGCGCCTGAGCGCACTTTACAAGTTGCCAAAGGAATTTGAAGCTTTAATACAGACGTTACATTACATATTTGAACGGACTTACGACCCGAGCGGCTCCTCGCGGGTGGACGGCTGTATACCTACTCGGCTCTCGGCTGTCGTCGCATCTGACCGGCTCCGTTCGGCTATTGCCTACTGCACTCTATTAAGACGACGGGTAAGGCAAGGCATTCTCCATACAAACGTTGTGCAAGTTTTTTTTCGTCGGTTTTGGCACTACAGAATATTCGTTTTTTTTGCTTGTTCATATTGAATTTACGCAGCACATGATGTTAAAATTTTGTTAGATATAAAAATAATGAAAATTAAAAAAATATAAAAAAGTATAAAAATAAAAAATAATAACATCAGTGAATAGCTAACAGAAAAATAAGTATACTGACCTAAAAATTATATTTATAGCCCAAACACAAACGAAGAAAAACTTGCACAAAATTTGTATGGAGAAGGCTTGCCCTACCCGTCCCCTTAAGGGCTACATCTCACTGGGACACCATGGCGAATTCACACAAATTGTATGCAGCTGGTTGCGCCGCCATAGTGTCCCGGTGAGATATAGCCCTAAGACGCGGTGGGCTACCGCCGAGTGCTTGTGCATCCGTTGCGATGCGGCGCCAAGCGACCCGGCCCAGCCCGTTCGGTGGGAATCGTATAAAAATATTCATCATCATCATCATCATATCAGCCAAAAGACGTCCACTGCTGGACATAGGCCTCCCCCAGAGAGTTCCAAATTGACCGGTCCTGCGCCACCCGCATCCAGCGGACTCCCGCGACCTTTACCAGGTCATCAGTCCACCTTGTGGGGGGCCTGCCCACGCCGCGCCTTCCGGTACGTGGTCGCCACTCGAGAACCTTTCCGCCCCAACGGCCATCGGTTCTACGTGCAATGTGCCCCGCCCACTGCCACTTAAGTTTAGCAATTCGGAGGGCTATATCGGTTACCTTGGTTCTGCTGCGGATAACCTCATTTCTGATGCGATCACGCAGAGAAACTCCTAACATAGCCCTCTCCATTGCCCTTTGGGTGACTTTGAGCCTTCTTATGAGGCCCATAGTAAGCGACCAAGTTTCAGTGCCATATGTCATCACTGGCAACACACACTGGTCAAAGACTCTCGTCTTGAGACACTGCGGGATATTGGACGAAAAGATGTGCCGGAGCTTCCCGAACGCTGCCCAGCCGAGTCGGATTCGACGATTGACCTCTTTCTCGAAGTTGGACCTACCTAACTGGACAGTCTGTCCTAGGTATACATAATCGTCTACAACTTCGAGCGTAAAGTACGTAAGTAACTATACGTAAGTAATAAAAATATTACTTACGTATAATTAAAAAAACCGGACAAGTGCAAGTCAGACTCGTTCACCGAGGGTCCCGTACAAAATTGCAAATATGTAGTTTGCAGATTTATCCCTGTACTTGTAGTATAAGACGATATTACTTGCCAAATTTCATCGTTCTAGGTCAACGGAAAGTACCCTATAAATTTTGATTCCCTTGAGTGTCGAAATATACGTTTTTTATCGTCGTATCTTTTTTTTACGTTAACTTGCATGTTTGATTTTATCACAGCTTCAATGGACTGTAGACCTAAGTATATATGGTTTGACTCGATGCCTCCACGCGTTCCAGAGATAAAGGGTCTTGACAGACAAACAGACGGACAACAAAGTGATCCTATAATGGTTCCGTTTTTTTTCTTTTGAGGTACGGAACCCTAAAAACATGCAAAACAACAGCAAAATACTAAAACAGCTTAGAACTAAATATTTAAGTAATAAAAAAAAACACTTATTGTACATTGTACGGTACCTACTGCCAGAGATTTTTGCCCGCTTTTTCATGGCAGGTATTTATTGGTGACTGAATGCGTACTTGTTTCATGGTAGGTATTTTTAGGGACTCAATGACATGTTAACTGATCCTTGCATTGCAGGATGGCGTCAACTAAGGAGGAGGAACTGGCGGAGCTGCACAAGCACTTGGAGAATCAAATGGAGCTCAGTAAAAAGTGAACACCTTTTTCTACACACAACTATACCTACTAAAATTGAAGACGTAGTGTTACTCAATGGATAGGAAACCATCAAATTATTGTAATAAAGTATAAATTTAATTAAAATCATAAAAAGATATGGAGCTTGAAAGTTTAGAAAAATAATAAAATTTTGCATTGTCCAAGAGTAAATTTAAAGTTACCAATAGAATCCTAAAGCTTATACACGATGATTTTTTATTCGTGACCAGTAACCAATTTTTCTAATTCAGTAATTGATTCCGAACACGATTAACTCGTATTTACCTGAAACAAACGTTCTTTATTTCCTGAATAAAATTTAATTAGGAATTACTTTGAAATGAAAAATCATTGTCACCCTAATCTAATGGTAGTTTAAATCTAAGAATCTAAAACCTCCTTGATTTTTTTTTCATAAACCAACCTACGAACCAATTGTGTCCAATTATTAAATTAAGAGTAATAAACTGTCAATTGTCACATGCATGACAAGTAGATATTAGAGTTTATTGACGTAAGATCTATCAAATTTCCCGCCAAAGCGCTGAAATTTGACGTATGTATCTACTTAACTTTACAAAATTTAGGGTGACCATACATTCAGTGGATATTAGTGTTAACATTATTATTAAATGTAATCAACTAAACAGCGATGTAATTGCGTGAGACCTCATCCATTGGAATCTGTTTTGGTTGGTTATTATTATTTTTCGACTGATCACGGATTAAAAATCACCGTGTATAGAAACAAAATTGTACGTCAACTATGGACAGAAAAAGCAATTTACTTGATTTTCCTTACAACGATTAGTAAAAATAGCAAGCTCCGTCTTTATCTCAATATATTGGGGTTATTTTTTTTTAAATGAAGTTGCTGTTGAAACCTTTGTTCCTCTCCAAAAACTGGTTCGAATGGCATCGTAAGAAAAACTTATGACAAAATCGTGCCTTAAAAAGCGGTGCCATATTACGTCAGAACGGGAACCGAGCGCAGCGAGTGTTTGATAAAAGTAGGTATGGTGAAACTGCTATTTAAGGCACGATTTTTTCTTTTGCGTCCATTTCTTTCCCGAATCATAGATTCCATTCACTGTCATTTGTCACACGCCAACATCTTTACTATAAATTAACGACGTTTTATTTGTTACTTGTTGTCATGGTAGAATCTTTAAAACTGTTATTTTATGAGGTTTAAATACTGTGCATGTGACTTTATGTTAATGGTAACCCTATATTATGGTGGGGCATCAACAGTCCATATTTACATAATTTTTCTAAGAAATTCCATCACTATTGTCTCCTGGCTTACCGGGACAGAATAACAACAAAAGTTGAGTAACCCAACTACGTTACTATTACTAACTTGAGCCGTAACACAAATATTCCTGGCACGAATACTCGCGACGATTTTATACGTCCATAGCATTCGAAAGGTTAATGATTTAATTGTCTCATTTACAGGTGGAAAGAATCCTACATAGAAATGACAACTAAACTAAAGAAGAGACTGGACGATTTGCTACAAGAGAATAAAGAATTAAGGTCGAAATTAAAAATGTCCATAGGATCGTCGAATCAAGACAGCTCGAATAGCTGATAAGGGATTATTATAATTTAGAATCAAAATAGACAATCTGTGCAATATTATAATAAATCATTTATTAAAACTTAATGGCTTTTACTTATTATAAAATTGTAACCAGATACCGATAAATTCTAAAGACAACCAATATATATAAAATGAATGTCACATTTCTTTATTTAAAAGAATGAGCCTGCTCCAGTTTCACTATAGAGGTCTCTGTATGATCAATTTAGTATGGCACTGAGACCTCTCTATAGTGAAAATAGATACAGTAGGTCCATTACTTTAAATGAACGCGACATTGAATAGCCTGGTAAGGCCCAATGAGCGTTACAATGTAAACTCTGTTACAATAAGATTTCAATATTTCATAGAAAAAAAGCATTTCTTTTGTTTCGTTGATTATTCAAACAAATTAAATACAATCCGATGCTCTATGCATCTATAAGGTAGAAGTACTAGTGCCCGACGCGGTACTAGTACTCGACGAATATAATTTAACTAGCGAATAATAAACTAAGATTGATCACGACATCATTTTTAAGTTACTAAATGTTAGTGACTTCAATATTTCTTATCACAATTTCAAGACAAATAACTTATTTATAAGTTATGAACATATTTGTTAAAACCAACTGCCATCAATTGGGACAATGAGTTAAACCTTCAAGTCCCAATAAATGTCAGTCTGTCATTCATGACATTTGTACTGAAATGACATCTATTGGGACTGCCAGCATAACCGCCTGCCATTTACTCGTACATTCGGATTGATTACCTAATTCTTATATTATCAGGATTTTTTATAAGATCACCATATGAAACGAATTCCATATCAGTAACTTGAGTAAATACCTCGTCTCCCAAACCGTATGAAACTGTTTAATACATCTTAAATGAGCATAATATCGTGATTCAAATAAGTATTTTCTGTTGACATGTCATTCAAATGACCTTAGCAAACATTTTATATGTTGAGTCTTTAAAATTTACCAGTCGACCGTACGTCTCTTAATTACTGTACAAATATAACCATTAGAGCATCCGCACGTTACAGCCACTAGTGGCCGCCACTTAACGCGAGCGCTCGGTCGCACATTATACTCCAGGCAAAATACGGTTTCGAAAAAAAAATTTATAATAAAATATTTTTTTAACTAAAACGTTATTCTAAGATGCTTTATTACCAACAAACTTTCCACCCGGAGGTAATTATATAGATTTAAATTAAACATTTATCGTCTTTTTTATTTTATTTATATTGAATATTTTAAAGCAAATGTAAATGAACCTAAATAAAGATAAAAACAAATATTAATATTTATCCGGACTTTTTAGGAGCTAATTAAATAAAAAAAAATTGATGTCTGATTTTTTGTTGGATTTTGCCTCTAGGTAACTATTTAATTGATAATATATCCGTTACATTAAAAAAAATTGCTATTATAAATTATTTCCAAATTTGTCATTTTTTCCATACAAGTTGTCAGTTCATTGCCTGGACTAATGGACCTATACGCTACATAAACGCGGCACAAGCGGGCCACCCCGCAGCTTGTGGCTCGGACGCGGCCGCACAAACGCCGGCTGTGCGCAGATGCTATACAATACATTAATGCCGTGGCCGGGAAGGTGGCAATTGCAGGCTGAGTATGTGTTTAAACGGACGAGCTTGCGAGTCCGTTTTATTATAATACGAAGCCTGCAATTGCCATTCCGGCTAAGGATAATATAGTGCTTTTCTCAAAAATGGCGGAATAATGAACTTTAAATGTCGTTGCACAACGTGAAAATATTAATAATTTCCCGCCGTTTTTCTTTTCAAACCGAATCGCAAGTGTATTTTTCTACCGAAAAACGCAAACTATTTGAGACACATAGAAAAATGTCGCGTTCGCAACAGAAAAATACGAGTTGAATTGGCTGAATACGACCTGTGCCGTCTTTTATATGCCGGTTTCAACTTTTTAAAAACTTTGGTACTCGACAAATAAAGGAATTTATATGTAATATCCCAGGCGGCCTGCAATGTTTTTTATTTTTTAATTTTGATCTGACCTAAAACTGTACACTTTACCTTCCAATACGTAGCGACTAATGTACACTTTGCGGGCCATTTTGGAGAAAAATGTTTATACATACATACAAATATATACAATACATACATACAATACATACAAAAGTACTCGTCCATAACTTGTGGCGGCCACTAGTAGCTCAATATGCGGCCAACTTACTATGTTAATGTTATTGCGCCGCGACGCACTCAGAGAACATGCTAGGGAACCAGTAGAGTGTCTCCTTGTCCTGGGTGTCCACCCACGCTAGGCCTTCCTTCACCATGTGGGTCAGCGCGTTCTGAGCGCGCGTTTCGTTCCAACTGGAAACATAACTACAACTTAGAAAAGTTGAAAAACCCCCGACATTTTGATTTCAAAGTTCAATATCTCAAAAACGGCTGAGCCGATTTTGTTGAAACGTAGCTAAGAACCATCTCGATCACGTCAGCTTTCGGATCAAAAAAAACCGCATTAAAATTGGGTCTATAATTATGTTTCGGAGCTACGATGCCACAGACAGACACACAGACACGTCAAACTTATAATTATAACATCCCTCTTTTTGCGTCGGGGCTAAAAAATAGTTATTGTAAAATCTTAAAAAGGATAGTAAAAAAATGAAGAGGGTGTACTTTTAAATGTTTTTGACTCAAATTATGATAAGATAAGGCAGTGGATAGGTAAGTTATTGAATTCCAGCAATCTGTTTGAAGGATATGACGCTTCCATATGAGTTTAAGAGGAATTACGGGTTGGCACGCGGTCCATTAAAAACTTGAATTTCAAGGTACCTTTTTTTAAGCTGTTTTCTCGGTCTTTAAAATCATTTGAAATCATATTTCTTAGTGAAAAATCCAAAAAATACATGTAAAATAGGCCGCAATAGTCCTATAAAGTATTACGAATAGAAAATGGCACGATAGCAGCATAATTAGCAGCCCTGTGTGGACTCTCTGGTCTCTTACCCAAGATCTCCCGTGAGTACACTGGCCGAGACCCAGGCCGTGCCCAGGGCGCTGGCCTTCTGCAGCACAAGCGTCTGGTCCAGGTTGAGTTCTCCGGGGACCGACTGCACCAGCCACTTGCCCTTGCCTATTGCCACCACTGTGAACCTGGAAGTAGAGGTATAGTAAGAGCAGGGCCCAGGTGTCGTCGTGGTGAGCCACGCTCCCCGGCGCGTGGGAAAATAATAATAATACGGAACCACAACAAGTAATGGGGCTGAATGAACGTGTCCAGCGATCGACAGCCTGCCTGTTTCCGGCCAGGCCTCCCTTCACAACTATAGGGTGTCCGAAAAAGAACGCAAGATTTTCCATACATAATGTATGGAAAATCTTGCGTTCTTTTTGGGACACCCTTTATATGTAATAATACTTAGATATGTTACAAAAGGTCCTTTATCTAACAAAAACCATGGTTGACATGACAGCAAGAAAACTCAAATTATGCCATACGCTCTTTAGTTTAGTCGAGGATGTCGCAACTACGTGCGATGGATAATGTCACTGTACGGCGGTGTCAGCCGCATTTAGGTGAATTTGCACCTCTGAGCTGAGGTGTGTGGAAGCCAAGACTAACCAAAATGGCAAGAAGGATAGGCCTTATAGTAGTATCTTACCCATTGCCAAATATCTTTAACTTCTTAACAGCAGCCAGCAAATCCTCGTTAGTAATGTCCTGGTGTTTCTTGGCTTTGCCACGTGCTGCGATCAACCTCGTCCGGAGCTCCTCAAGTGTGATCAGACCACCGTTCTTATAGTTTGTTGCCATGCACACTTCTACTATTTGAACTCCTAGCTCATAATAAAAATCTCCAATACCTGAAAGAGAACATTAATTGTTATTCTCTAGCTGCCCAACATACAAGAAAAAATGGCTATGAAATTTGTATCAACTGCAACAGGGGATAGAATAGATTTTGTTTCCTTTAAAAATACAAACTCCTTTTCAATTGAGAATGGTTTTAATTCCATTGAAGAGAATGATACCTTTATGAATAGCCCTATGGCTGGCTAGAGGTTAAGAGAATAAATTAAATATGGATATATTTATAATATGAATAATGATATAATATGGTTATTGTTTTCTCTATCTAGGTTAAGTTGTATTTTTCTGTTTTTTTTGTAACTTCCATTTATTTTCTAAAGTATAATACAAGATGATGATTAGCATGAACTAAATTAAATTAAAACTATGTTAAATCTAAAAAAGGCCCTCAAGGCATTGTACTGAGGATGCTGGCGGCATTTCCTTGCTGAATTGCAATGCTGATGCGTTGCGCGAGAAAGCCGCCAGCTCTTCAGTACAATGCCATTCTGCAAATAACTTATGCACACTGGGACCCCACGGACCGAGGGCTTGACAGCAAAGGGTTCAATGTCGTATTCTCTGCCGAGGCCTATATATTTATTACATTTTTAATTTTCTGTTTGTATTGTATCAAATATTGCATAAGATATCCTAAAATAAAAACAATATCAGTTTCAAGGAAATTGTTATACCCTGCACGAACATTGCGAATACTAGCAACTATTACGGCTTGGCCACCACAACTTTGAGCTACCGCAGACACTGAAATCATACACCCTCCCTTCAGTATAACAGAATAGCTAGCATAAGAAACGAAGATTTTTAGTCTTGGCTCTTCTCCAATGGCACCAATGTTTGACCAGCATTTATCAATAAAACGGTAATGACAGACAAAATAAAATGAATGTTTCAAATACAAACCAAGAACTGACCAAAACCCCTTCCCCGAAGCTAACGGGTCGACACCAATCGCCGCACACATCTCCTGGAACTGTCTCCGAAACTGAGCGTTCTTTTTAATCTCATTTTTGTGCTTAGTGGCGAATTCCTCCAAGTTTTCCCTGAACACTTCTAATTGTTTAGACATCTGCTGAAACTGATTCTCCTGTATCTCGGACCCTTTCTCTCTGTATTTTTCCTGCTCCAGCCTTTGCTTCTGGATAGCGCCCACTCCAGCTCGTCTTCGCATCTTGTGTTTTATTGATTAGATTTGATTAAATTTAATAAAGCAAACTTCTTATTTTTTGCTTTGGGACTGTATGCCTGACCCTGACACATGAAATGTCAGTTTGACTTTGACAGTTGATTCGATCTCCTCGAACGAAGTTCGTTTTCGTTTCGCGGTAGCCCCTCAGCGCCAATTTGTATGTACAGACTGGAGCCACGCAATCCCGGTATTTATTAAGACTAGAATACCGGGATCCCTGTGTTGATCCCGGTATTGTAGTAGTAATAAATCCCGGGATTGCATGCCCTAGTACAGACAATGCACGTCCGTTCAGAAATCGAGTCCGACAGTGTCCGAGGCGTTTCGATTTTAGGCACTTGTCCCACCGCCGGCGACGAGCGATGAGCTATCGGCGATTTTCTCGCCCAAGAAACGAACAAAAGATAATCGCTCCCGTGTAAATAAAAGAGAGAGATATAGTTCATCGCGGTGTGAACAGCCAGCGATGAACTATAAATATATATCTCTCTTTTATTTACACGGGAGCGATTATCTTTTGTTCGTTTCTTGGGCGAGAAAATCGCCGATAGCTCATCGCTTACTCGCCAGCGGTGGGACAAGTGCCTTATTGCTGACCCGATTATCTAAAGGCGCACTCTGCATACCTATGTACTTTTGCAGGGAGGTGAAATACGTGCTTAATTTTGCCTTCCACCTGTGTCAATCCATGCACGCGCGAATGACAGAGATAGAGATAGTGAGTTCAGAAAAAAATAATCAGCCGTGTATACAATCCGCATCCCCACGGTCCAACGCGCCGAACGTCATGAGCCGTACGAAGCTATTAGACAAAGCGAGATAAATAACAGAATGGCCTTGATTTCACATCTCTATCTCGCTCTGTCTTAATGGTCTTACTTAGGTATAGCTTCGTAGTTTGTACCGCTCATGCCATCGCAACCGCTGCGCTGCGCTAGAGCGTGGGGACGCGGCTATAGTCTGTACAGTCATCAGTGGGATGCGGCCTGTTAAACCTTCTTGTTAGCATTTGTAATACTGACACCCTGCAATCTTTTTGATGTTTGTTTTTTATACTCCATTATGTACTTTATTGTTTATTATATTGTAGTCATGTCATTCCTATTTTGTTCTTCATTGTGTGCAAAAACTAATACGTACACTATACCTAGTATTCCACTGATGTTAATTACTTATTACCGTAATTTAAAAGGTTATGGGCCCAACACGCTTCCACTGCGCAAATAGTTGGAGTTTAGTTTTAGTTTTTGTTTAGTTTCAATAGTTTCAGTAATTTTTTTTATACAGGCCGGCTTAATTTTACAGTGTTTTGTGAGTGTGTAACTTTGTCATTAAGGTGACCTTAAAAATTTGCAACACAATTTTCTGCCCCTTGCCGGTATGCCGGAGCTGATCTGACGATGGAGACCATAGCTCTCTCTCATCTCCAAAAAATTGCTGTTAAGCCAATTTTAAATCGTTATGAATCCTAAACAGTTATTTTAACTAAAAAAATAGAAACCTAAAAAAATTTAAATACCTGTTATTCAACGATACCCAACATTCTGACATAGTTCGTCGACTTATTTTTGTTTCTTTTTTATAATTTGGCGTCTGGAAGCCGCTATTTAGAATTTTTATTACTGTTCTTCAGTGACACTCGCAAGATTAAAACGAATCGATTGATGTATTCTATTTTGCAAAAAAGGCTTTACAAGATGTTTATACCCACCCACCTTCTTGGGAAGAAACGGGTAAATACTGGTAGATTGTGTAAAAACCAGGTAAATACCCGGTATTTACCCGTGGGTTTTTACCAACTACCCATCTCTACATGTCGAGCGTATACATGTAGAGATGGGTAGTGGGTACTTACATTTTTTTAGAAAAAAATATTAGTCGTTGTGACCAAATTATCCCGAACTCATGTTGTAGTATAATACCTAATGACTAGTAAAAGTCATTCCCGAAAAAAGTATCCTCCAAAATTGAATTGTCTGCTTCTATGGAGAGCCGATTAATTCTCACTCAGCCCACAGTGGGAAGTGTAAATTTTTTTGCCGGCTTTGTTATGGCGATAAATAAAAGTCTACACGATTGTTGTGGTGTCAAAATTGTACACTTACTTACGTTTTTAAATTTTCTATTGCTATTTCAAAATAGTAATTCGTTATTTTTTATAGTTTTCGAGTGAAAGAGTCGTGTCCTGATTTAGTCTAATTATTAGAAAATATTATAAAAACAAAAAAAGAATGCTGTGCATCCCTGGTGGGGATCGAACCCACGACCTTTGGATTAGAAGTCCAACGCGCTATCCTCTGCGCCACAGGGACTGTTGTAGAAGCTGTCAAAATAGCGGATCATTATACACAACCAAATTCGTCAGTGATGTCGCGTACTTGTAAATATCACAACACCGATATTATGAATAATTCTAATTCAGGTGTAAATGAAGATCATTTTCATATTATGCGAGTAATAAAACTACAAATTTTTCCATGATATGCCGATAAATGCTTGTTTTGGATATTAAAAGATACGTAATTGGTTTTCCGTTACGGAAATCATGGCGGAAAATTCGTCAAGACGTCAACAACAAAACAAATGTCAGTCCGACAGCAAGAAAGATTTCAAATTGTAGTACACAGCTATTATTTTGGTACCTAAATTAGAAAATGAACAAAAAGTAAAACAATACATTGTTAAGGATGGAACCTTCTGTAAAAGAAAGTCATCCGATTCCACCTGAGCAAAATCAGGATATAAATAAAACAGAATCGACTGAAAACTTTCAAAAATTTATTTATGAATTGTTTGACAAAAATGGTGTACTTAACGATTTAAGAGCTTATTTGCGTGGGCATATTGTCGATGTATTAAGAAGTGCGCAAACCGGTATGTGAAATGCAGGTTCTACATATAATAAAATATCTTTTAAATGTATTAACCTAAGTAAGTGTTTACCACACTCCTGACCATGTTGCTTATGTCTATTATTTCAGGAGATCCTCCAACATGTCAAAAACTCTATTCTCAAAGACTGGACTCTACATTCCAAGCGTTAAACATGCTTGTTGCAGAGTATTTGCTGTGTTTGGTGAGTTTGAAATAAATAAATAAATATTGTGGAACAATTCACACCAATTGATCTAGTCCCAAACTTGGCAAAGCCTGTACTATGGGTACTAGACAACGGATAAACATACTTATATAGATAAATACATACTTAAATAGATATGAAACATCCAAGACTCAAGAACAAACATTCATATAAACTTTTTCATTCACCGCAAAACCACTTAGATTAAGACTATTTTAAATGTCACTGGAATGACGAGGAACGTAATTTACCTATTCTTTTTCAGGAATTCAACTACAGCCTCTCTGTGTTTGTATCAGAGATCCCACTGGCCAATATGGTATTTAGTTTTGCTAAGTCACTAATAGGCCTTGGTGCAGATGGAGAGGCAACCGGACTTCGCTTTACAGAGAATGATGTTTGGTCCATATTGACCTATTTAGGTCAGAATGGTACATTTTGTTTTCACATGTTAATATTGTTTGCTAGGGTAATTTGAATATAGTTGCATAGAAAATTGGATTGAAATTATTTTGTGTGAATAATCAACAAAATAAAAGAACTGCTACTTTATTTGTTTTACAAAAGGTACAAATCCCATTGAACTTGTGTGTACATTGTAATGCACATTGGGCTTTATGTAACAATATGTAAATATGGGTGCTGCCACACCCCCCAGGTACAAACTTGTATACATGCGAAGTTCTGAACAGGTACACGCATGTTGAAGGCATTTATGTGTTGTTATCAATACCTACATACAAATTTATGAATTCAGCTGGAAATAATATTTTTGCATAGACTTTGTATGGAAATGTTATTTCCTTGCAATCGCAAATAACTTTTTTATAGTTTTCTAGTGCAATGTACACCTAACACTAACCACATGCAAAATTTCAAGTTTGTAGGTCTGCTAAAAGTATCTAAAAATTATGATGGTCAATCGGTCAATGACAAAATGTAGGGACTTTGACTTGCAATAATTATTAAACTACTGGTCCGAATGTAACATAATTTGGAAATAAATCTATAGCTATGTAATACCCTTTTGGTCACTGAAAATTTAGGCTTCTAGTTTTTTCCACAACTAATAATATGTGTGTCCTGTGTATTTGTGAATAAATGTATATTCTTTCTTTTCTTTCTTTCTTTCTTTCTAAGTTACAGGAGAGTCGAAAATGGCCCGAATGCCTTTGAGAAAAGTATGGTACGGCCGTGCCTTTTTTGCTGTTCTGCCCCACTTGTCGGGAGCATTGCCGTGAGGAGGCAAAGCGGATATAGTATCTGGAGAGATACTATATCCGCTTTACTGATTTAAGTTTCTTGGTTAAGACCAGTTCATTGGTTTTCAGGTATGAAATGTGACTCCGAGCATGCAAACAGAATTGTTCTGATGTATAAGACGCAAGTGAAATCTCCATTACTGCTATGTATTCTTCAATGTTCACATCTATGTGAGCCGGAGTCAATTGGTAAGTGGGTCGTTCTTCTTTTTTACCGACAATGAACCGAGGTTTTTCTGTTTTTTTGGTTTTTGAACTATCGGAAATTGTGGTTTTGAAGTGCGATTTTTAAAAAAATGCATAGGTTTCTTCATTAGAACTAATTAAAGTTTCCTTTCTAGCCAATATAAATATTTATTTACGGTTGGTTTCTAAAAAAAAACATGTGACAAAGTGGACTCTTTCAGTGGGGACAACATTTTATTTTACCACTCTGTCACGGCATTCTACGAAAAAAAAAAACATTAAAAAAAAATGCTAGATAGAGAAAATGAAATATTAAATATCACTAATTAATAAAATAATATGGACGTTCATTCGAACATTATAAAACCGTAAACATCATTACTCAAATGAGATGCCGTAATAAGACGAAGGACAGGCTATTGTCGGTCGAAAAGAAGAACGACCCAAGTAGGTATTATTTTTAAATATCTTATAAATTGCCCTCTGTACTCTTATTTCTCAATTATTGGATAATGTTTCAAGTTAAGAGCTCTATAATATAATGAAGGCTTTTTGATAAGTACCGAAATTACCAGTAAATTACTAAATTATTTAGAAAATAAGCAAGCCAAGTCATTCATTGACTATCCATTGTGGGTATAAATAAATGGATAACATATGGATATTACGGATGTATACATTATAACATTTTATAGATCATTGATCATTGTCATGGAAGTTTCTGATAGGAAACCCACAGCCAAAACTAAACCCTATAATATTGATATTATTTTAGTGGACTGTACAGCAACAATCATCTGGCATAGATGCTGTGGCCAGTGATGATTTTGGTAGACATTTCTCTTGTAATAAATAATAAATAATATTACACTTGGGTAATAATTTCAAGCAACCAAAGGGTTTACTACAAAGGCACATCTATCACCATTAAATCAAAAGGCATTTGTTTAATCTCGCATAGTATCTCATCCCAAACCCATCAATAATTAACAACAATTAAAATCTAATTCACAGTATCCTCACGAGAGGGCAGCATCAGTTCAAAGAGTTCGAATACGGACAAGCTATCGAATAAGGCAGGCGCACTGTGCAGGCATCACGCGTTCTGCAAGGTCTGTCGCAGCCGGTACCGGCGGCTCAAGGAGAAATATCGAAAGCGGAAGGCGCATTACGTCCAGGTATGAACCTTGGTGGCCATGGGACCAGTATGCTTGCCATGAGCAAAGATACCAAAGATTAGCAAACAGACACTGTAACAATACTCAAATGATTTCCATCATCCCGCGAAACCGCATAGCACATTCTCGTTCGTCTAGTTATAGTTAAAGCAATGACGCATAGTCGCATAGTTGCAGTATCCAAGAGGCAACCGGATGGCTCGCGGTATTTGAGCTCCCGAAGTGTTGTATTTATATTGAACCTTATTTCAATGGATATAAAGTGCACGGATGGTCAGCTAACTGTGTTGGCGATAGTACGATGAGTGTCATTGTCCTGTCAACAGCGCCAAACGCGTTCGGGTGAATTACACGTCGGAAGAGCGCGAAAGCCGAGTTTAGCCGAAACGGAAATAGGTATAGTGTATGTAAGCTCATACTTGGGGTCTTTTGACAGTGTCATGTCGAGCCAGAGGATTACAGATTTGTTAGGAAAGGACTTTACGGGCAGAGCTGATCGAATGATAATAATTTCGTGTCGTAATTTCAACCTTACATCGTCATATACAGAACTGAATTTTCTTTAAAACCTGGATCTCAGTCGTCTTCTATCATCAAAAGTGAATCCACAAATTTTGACGAATTTCTGATTGCAGAAGGCACAAGCAAATGCAAAAGCACTGAACGTGGAAACCCTTATGAAGAATATCGGCGACCTGGAGCGAAGCCTCATTGACGAGGTCCTAGTATTTTTTACTAATAGACCTTTTAGATGTGTCTTACGTTTTGTGATGTGCGCTAGTATTCATACAATTTTTTCCTAAGTTTTTTTTCCTATATTTAAGTATTTCTTCATGTACTTATACGTCGTTTCTGTATATATAGGGTGCCTCAAAAGATACGCAAGATTTGAATTACCGTAAACCCGGGTTGATTAGAGAGAGTCGGTTGAGAAGACTCCTAATGTCTACTTAAACAAGCTTTTTCCAGAAGGAACATTTTGCGTATAGGTAATTTCGCAGTCGGGACGTTTTACAAAAGGGGCGTTATGCAGTAGGGACTTTCAGCGAAAGGGGCTTTCTCAGGAGGGACGTTTTGCGAAAGGGCTATTTTACATAAGGAACCATTTGCAGAGAAGACGTTTTGCGAGTGGGACGTTATGCGCCCAAACCAGTTAAATCTCGCAAAGTATCCCAAGTGCAATGTGTGTTTACAGATGTTCGAACAACTGAAGACAGTGTACGAGACTGAAATAGACATGTATAAAGCGGAGCATGAGGACAAAATTAAGAACTCGCTGGCCAGCCATGTGCAGCATTTTCAACGGATGCAACATGAGGTATACACCGTTTTGTTAAGCGTTTTCTTGATAACGTATTGATGTTAAAATGTGTATAAGATTTATATTTTTTGGTGATCGTTTCCTTGTTTTTATGCAGGCTTTTTTACTCTGTACGTCGCCAACTAGGCTGGTTTTACTTTTTTTATATATTTGCCAAGAAAAGGGTTAAACTAGGTAGAAGTTCAACAACTTACCGTTGAGTGTACCCACCCCATGGCCCACGGGATTGTACCCTAAATATAAGAGATATCAAAAAGCTATAAACTTATATCGGTAGTACGTTCCCCAATGAATAAAACCTTATCTATATCTCCTTTCAACTTAAGAGTAACACTTTTGTCGGCTGTTTGGCCAAAAAACTAAGTTTTCTTTTGTATGATACATATATCTTAACCTTTTGACAGCGAGGGTGCAAAACAAAACGGTGCCCAACTGAGGTCAGAACAAAAACAATAGCCAGACAAAATATGAATAAAATGAAACTTCTGATAAATATTGTCATGTCAAAATTAATGTACGGTCGACGCCAAAAATACGTTGACACTATTTGCCTTATTGCAATGGAATAAGGTGCAAAAGTGTAAACGTATTTTTGGCGTCGACTGTACTTATCATTAACTATTTAAAAAATGGGTCAAGTTATTTGTAAGGCTTTTTATACATAAAATTAACGAGAAAGCGCACGCGCGGCTGTGGCCGTCCGTGACTTCAGTGGCACGAGTCTTCGTCCGCGTCCTATTAACCTTTTGTGGCCGTCTTTAGCTCTCAAAAGGTTAATGCAGGCCTATTAGCGACTAATGAAATATAGCTAGAGTTGTCATTTTGGGGCACATTTCTTGACATTTTTGTTCGGCATTGTTAGTCTATTTACTTTATTATACGTCAAAGTTTAACTCCATATATTTATTTTGACGTTCATGGAGCATTCCCTACTTTTTTGTTTACACAATGAGAATACAAAACAAATATAATTTTTTGTTCACAAAAATAATAAAAACAACACAAGGATCTCATTTTATGCAACGGTAGATAATAGGCGGTCTTATCGCTAAGTAGCGATCTCTTTCAGACAACATTCGGGTAGTGGACAATTTTGATACAGAACACAGAAAAATCATAATGTGCCCTTCTGTGCCACGAGGGTTCTCTTGCCGCGCAGACTTTGATTTACGAATTCTGTTATTTCATCAGTTGGAGGAATCATTTAAAGCACGCGAGGCAGAATTGAAAGCGAACATCGTGCACAAGAAGCGTTTCCTGTGGGGGCTCGCGCAGGCGCTCCGCGCGCAGCACTCGCAGCTGAGCCAGGCCATGAGCGCCGTGCGCGCGCAGACGGCGGAGGTGGCTGACCAGGTACTGTCCTAGGAACTTAATGGTTTTTTTTTAGTTTTTTTTTTTTATTCATTTTAAACTGTTTTATTTTATTTCATAAATACTAACCCTAGTCTTAAATTATACTGTAATTACTAACAAACTATGGATCACGTTGTCCGGATTAAATATTTTGAATTTGAATTTGAAAATTAAAAATTATTAATTATTTTTTTGAAAATTACCCTTACATGTAATAAAAACGTATGTACCTACCTACTTTATATCCTGCCTGACATGTAAAATAATGTGTTTTACCAATAAAATTCTGATTCTGATTTGAATGGTGCTGCCGCATAGAGGCTATGATTTATGTGACTGTTTTTTTTATGGCCTTAAATCACGAGTGTGGTTTTATGAAACGAGCTTCAACTAGTTTCATAATAGGATCACACGAGTGTTTTAAGGCCTAATTATGTACAGTTGCATACACTGCTTTATGTACACATATATCATAAATCCGCCATGGCCGGCTAAATTTCAAATCGTGACCAACTAGATGTCCAAAACAAAATCGAATTGGTCATGATTTGCTCCGACCTCTGGGCCACGCTTCGAAATTTGAAAGTCATTTCATTACTTTAACAATATCGATATCTTAATGAAAATACGCACCGGCCAGAGATAAGTAATTTATTTTTATAAATCTTATTGATATAATGCTCGTCACTACTGCCAGTTTCTGAACGCATTTTAGCGGGTTTATAGTATGTGAGTAGATAAAATGTTGTATAACATAGTGTAACATCATCATTGGCCACAGCATCTGTGCAGATGATTGATGCAGCGCTTAGGAGCCTATGGGTTGCCGCATCTACGGTGGTGGCTATAAAGTCCTATAGCAGCGCAGCATTTCTTGCCACATCGATTGCAGATGAATAGAGGTGTAAACTCTAAATTTATTAAACTTCAAAAGAACGAAGGCAAAAAAATATGCCTAGGGACGAAAATCCCATTCAAATATATCAAAAAATTACGAAGCTACAACCGTTTTAATATTGCTTATTAGAGAGAAAACGCTCGTAGATTGTGACGTCACGACCATCGAGCGTCATAGTAAATGACAATAGTTTCATATGAACGTGCGTTTTGCGGAAAAGGGACAGAACATACCCCCTCTTAAAACTTTGGATACTCGCAACTTTGTGATTATTTAACCTCTTGCGTTGCTTTTTTCTCCATTTGACTACATTTTTAATCCTTTTTCGAGAAAATACAACATTACTGGGTATTTTATTTAGTGTCTACACCCCTATTGTGAGTGTAGCAGGTGATAAAGCACGGCGAAGTCTTTTCTGCTTGAGATTCACGAACCAAAGTTCGTCATGTTTGTTGTCCCGACTTTGATATCGTGGCGCCATTCAGGTCTAATGTTGACGCGTTTTTCCCAGCCTTCTGTCTTAATCCCAAAAGTGATCATATCTCGGTTACAAGAGTCCCTGAATCTTAAAACTGGACGCCCAACAGGTCTTTTTATTTCCGCCAGTGTAACAAGGATAACGCTATAACACTATGATGTTTAAGATAAATAGATTACATTATGTAACATTTTATGACTTCTTCGTGGGAGCACTATAACGGCTAACCTGGTAGATAACACTATTATTCTTTAGAATACCAATGACCTCTTATAGTGGTTAAAATCTGGCAAACGCAAGCTACCCTCTTGAATCAATTACGTGGCAACGGCAATACTGCTGGTCAAAATATATGCGTGTGACGTAATTACAGTCAAAATGCCCTTATATCCAATATTTGACAGCTGTCATCCCAGTACAATTTATGTCTGTCATCATTGACGTTTATTGCACCGGGATGACGGCTGTTAAAAAAATGTAATTATAAAACCATTTAAACCCATTTAATCACCGTTTTATAAAGTGACTCAGGAGACGTAACCATGGCACCGCTACCGAAAGAAGTTCATTGGCCCTTATATAGTATCATTATTTGGGTGAAAGGTATCATCAAGAGATTACTTTCTGTCTGCCTCGTGAAGATATTTCTATATAAACTCCAATTTACCAACAGGAACAAAGAATCAAACTCCAACGAACAGAAGCCGAGGAATCCCTAAGAAAGCGCGCAGAAGAAATGAGACAACAAATAGCAGAAGAACTGATCATTCTAGAACGCCACTTAGAATCCATGAAGACAGAGCGAGAGAGCATCAACAGAGAGAGAACGAACGCACTCAACTCTGAAATCAAAATGAAGACCGACATCAGATCATGTTTGCAAAGTCATTACCATCTCTGGAAAGCAGAGTTGGATGGGTTAAAGATGTATGTAGATAATGCTGGTTTACAGCCCAAGAGCGTAATGGAACGTTTTACGATGACCGATGATGGGTATAGAGGGATGAACAATGAGGTAGATAGAGGTGTGGTGAGGGAGGTCAGGCCGAATCAGGTGGTGAATGATTTGAAGAAACAGAAGAATGTTAATTTTAGCCAGGTGAGTTAATATCCTATAAGTAGTTAATCCTAAATACTATATAGTACGCAACAAATATATATATATTTTTTTAAATATACATCATAATGTTTGTATAGATTCGACAGTTAACTAGTCTTTTTATTTCCTTAAAATAATATCGCTTTATGCAAAGGAATAATGGTTAAATTTGAACGTTTATATTCGCATCAATAAGGCAGCCGCCATTATCGTGAAGTCATTAGAGTAGAACCCACAGACTATGGGATCCTGGAGAAATCGAGGGAACTCTAAAAAAATTATAGGCATACTTGAAGCAACTTGGGTACCGATTTGAAGCCGATATACTTCATATAGTTGATCGCGGTGTGAACAGCGAGCGATGAACTATAAATTCAACGGTCAATTTTCGTCTTTTTTCCTAAATTACTTCAAATCTATTCTTGCTAAAATTATTTTAAAAAAATATCTGAGATGCTTACAACAACCACTTTCATTTGATATGTAACAATATACAGTTTGTCAAACCTTTTTTTTAAATTTCAGTTTACCCCCCAAAAGTGGCCCCCTTGTTCAGAATTCATTAATTTACTTTACGCGTCCATCTTTGGGTCACCAATTTACATATGTCTACCGAATTTCAACTCAATCGGTCCAGTAGTTTCGGAGCAAATCGGCTGTGACAGAAGGACAAACCGGCGCACGAGTGATCCTATAAGGGTTCCGTTCTTTTCCTTTTGAGGTACGGAACCCTAAAAACGATTTTTTTGACGGAAACTTATTTCAGTGTAAGTTGGAGGGCGAGTTACACGGCAGCCACAGTTCGGAGGGCGAGCCCGTGCGGCGCAGCGAGACACAGGTTAATGGTTCAGATTTGTCCCCACCGAAATTAGATTTTAGCTTGATGTAAAAAAAAACCCGGAAGGACTGATGCTTTTGGGGGATCTATGATACACAATTAATGGTACAGAGAATACAGTGAAACTAGCTACAGCAAGCTCATTATTTTAAAGGAACTCGAAAATATACAGTGTGAGTCTCCATAAAGTGTATGTATGAAATAGGGTGAATCCAGACCCCAATTCCATCGACAGGAAGAAAAATTTAAAAAAATGCGTTTTTTTTAAAGTGATGTGAGAGCGAATGTGAAAAAAAAAACAGTTACATAACATTTTTTTTGATTATTTTTCCTGTCTATGAAATTGGGTCTAGATTCACTCTGTCATATGTGCACTTTATGGAAAAACACTGTATAAACATTGGCAGCTTGTACACGGTGATTTTTAATCCGTCATCAGGACTCGAAAAATATTGGTAAACAGCCAAAATTAATTTAAAAGTCTCATGCACTCAAATCACTGTTATAAATTTAATAAAATTTAATGATACATATTTAATTTATATTTAATTTAATTTACTAATGTCCACTGAATGTTTCTTCACCCTACATTTCTTGAAGTTAAGTAGATACCATACATCAAATTTTTTTTGGCGGGATATTTGATAGGCCTTACGTCAATAAACTCTAACATCTATTATCATATTCATGTGAAAATTAACAGTCACATAACATTACTCTTATTAATTATTGGACACAAGAGTTTTAAGGTTGGTTTATGAAACTATTTTTAAGGAGGATATAGTTTCATAGATTTAAACTACCGTTAGGGTGACAATGATTTTGAACTATAAAGTAATTTCTTATTAAGTTTTATTCAGAAAAATAGGAGCATTTGTTTTAGGTAACTGCCACTTAATCGTGTTTGGTAACAATTACAGAATTAGAAAATTTTACTCCTGATCACGAAATAAAAATCACCGTGTATATTTGACTAGTCTCTGGTTTATTTATTGTTTGTGTATTGTTTCTGCGCAGCCCTTGGTGCCGCCGGCGCCCGCGCAGCCGCGCCCGCAGCCCCCGGACCTCAGGTAACACTAGGCTAGCGCAGCAGGGCCCTATATCACAAAACAGGGGACCCTATGTCACAAATAATAATCCAATGTAAATAAGCTCGGACTGCGTGCGAATCTGGCAGTCTGCGTATCTGGTATACTGCAAATCTGGCGTTCCGCGAATCTGGCGTTTTTCGAATCTGGCACAAAGTGTTAAAACCGCCTTTACACGGGCAATTTTTTTAAAACAATAATTGCCCGTCACTATTGCTCAAAAGCTTGCCCGTCAACGGTACTGTTGTCTCATGCTTACAGGCTGGCTAGAACAGGCCTGTACTGTCGCGTGCAGAGTTGCCCGTGTATGTGCAACTTAACGAGGTTGCTGAATCAATTCAGAAGACAATAAACGAATGAACCATATTTTATAAGGTTAAAAATTCTGACCTTAGTGTCTATGTATATTTTAGACGTATGTTTATTTGTCAAAAATAATTACAGCCTTTTCCCGCAATATACCCGCTCTCAAAACTTACGACCCAGAAACAAACTAGCTAGACCTAATTCAGCGCTACAAATGATCCATTCAAGCCCTTATGGCATTTCAATAAAAATTTATAATAAAATCTCCAATAATATTAAAGACATAGACATAATATTAAAAATACAATAAAATTATACCTTACAAAGAATGCTTATTATACATTAGATGATTTTTTTAATGATGAGAATGACGAGTGGACGCAATTGTAACAAATTTATATTATGAATTATTATTAATTAATTATTGTGACATTTTTAATTCTAATTTTAATATATAAATTATGTGAAATTTTATCTTTTAATGATGTATTTTATTTTACCAAAACTACACTAAATTAATACATAACAATATCATATGCAAGCATGCAAACTAGATCAAGTAAGGTTATATTAATAAGGAAAAGATACACTGATGAAGTAAAAACAAATTAATAATATATGAACTTTTATACCTTTGTCAACTAGTTACCTACATTTTTAACATTACTACTTGCGAAGAAATATAGAATTAGAAAGTTACAATTATTATGATTTAAATTATAATTTATTTTTCATCACACTTGCTCGTCAATGGCGTTATTACTTGCGAGCGTACAGAGCAGTTATAGCCGTTTTACCTCCCACGGGCTGTTAAGTTTAGTTTTAAAATAATAGAACCCTCTGATTGGCTTAAGCAAATCTGGTTGCTCTGTGATTGGTTGAAAAAAAAATCAAGTTGGTCAAGCCGGCCCCGCCCCGCAAGAATACTGCTCTGTGATTGGTTGAAATATTGAACTCCACTAGCACTGATCTGGAAGTGAAGTTGTCAATTTTTGATTGGTGCGGCTGTATGAAACTTAGATTTTTCTGTCTTTTGTAGTTATTTATTTCCTCGCAAATGTGATGAAAATCATTGTGTATAACACGGGCGTAAGAATATTGCTAACTCGAGTCATCAAAAGCCCTCCGCCTTCGGCGTCGGGCTTCTGATAGACTCTCGTTAGCAATATTCCACTTACGCCCCTCGTTAAACAATGTACTATTATTTCATTGCTGTGCCCTTACAGGGTTCATGTAGAACTGTAATCTGTAATTCAAGAACTGAATACTAACATGAGTGCAATAAATGATTTGATTTGACTTGAATGTCATCTATGTCTAGCTTGCACGAAACGACCGAGTGTGGATGGCGGAAGGGTGCCGGGGAAGAACGCAGTCTCCTGCCGAACGCGTGCATACTGCTGCCGGGAGACACCGTACCCTTCGTGGGCGTCGTCGGCAGGCGGGGCGACAGCCGCAGGTAGTGTGCTCTGTCTAGCGCACGCCAGATCGTGCGTGTGACAAGGATAGCTGGAGACCGCTCAGCTCATCAGATATCGATTGTAGAGATCTCCAATAACTAAAAAGGTCACAGTGGCGGCTAGAGCGAGTTTATTGTCGGTCGTTGCACTATTATCCCTTTGATTAACAATGTGTAGTATAAATCACACAATTTTACACGAGGTTTTTTTTGATGACAATATTGGCGGTAAAATCGCAAACGAGGTTCGAACTCACAATTTTATTTTTATTTGCGAATTACAGGGTTAATCATATATAATATTTCATACATTTTAAAATAAAATCCTATACTATTAATAGTGCAATATTCGTGTGTATATAACGACCGGTTAGCCTAGTGGGTAGTAAAGCTACCTACGAAGCTGAAGGTCGTGGGTTCGAATCCCGGTAAGGGCAAATATTTGGGTGATGAGCATGAATATTTGTTTCTGAGTCTTGGATGTTTTCTATGTATTTAAGTATTTATATCTATATCGTCGTCTAGTACCTATAACACAAGCCTTATTGAGCTTACTATAGGCCTAGTTCGATTTGTGTAAGAATGTCCCCTAATATTTATTTATTTATTACATAAATATTATATATTATTTGCAGTCACGTTTCGATGAAATTGGGAATATAGGGGGCGAGAAATCGATCTAGATGTCTGGGAAAATCCGTTTTCTCCGTATTTTCATCCGAGCTGAGCTCGGTCGCCCAGAGACCTCTTAAGCGCCACACGGTCACACGTATGATACTTATTGACTGTACCACATGTGAAGGGCGATGGGCGATCATCCTACTGGTTAATTAAAAAAAATCTGTATTGTCGGCTTAGACGAAAGACATTTTTCAAGAGTACAATATATTCATTACGAGGGCGCTATTTAAATCCCGAGCGTAGCGGTGGCTCATAAGAAATGTTTCCGGTATCGCAGGCACCTGCTGAACCGCTGGCGCGCCGTCCGGCGCCGCGCGTCGCCGCTCGCGCCCTCCGACACTCCTGGTTAGTATAAGTACGGACAATGATGCAGCAATAAATAATAAATAAAATAAAATAAAATAAAAAATAAAAAGCCCATTTATTCCTTAACCAAAGTAAAAACAGTGGAATATTAAAAAAGAAAATGTAGTTAAATAGAATTAAAAAATAAATAATCTTGCGGTTTTTCTTTTTTCTTAATTATAAAATATAATTTGGTTAGGACCCCTCTCGGGTAAAGGCCTCCTCCAGCTCTTGCCATCTTTCTCTGTTTTGTGCTGTATTTGGCCAGTCGGTTGTTACTTTATGGAGATCGTCGGACCACCTTGCATGGGGTCTGCCCAATCTTCTTTTTCCTCCTGGCCCCGCCCACAGAGTAGCTATCTTTGTCCATCTTTCTTCATGCATTCGGGCTACATGACCGGCCCATTTCCAATTAGATTTTAGGCTATATTCTAGCGCGTCTATTATTTTTGTTTTTTCTCTGATATCCCTGTGTCTTATCTTATCTTTGAGTTTTATTTTCATAATATTACGTTCTATCGCTCTTTGGCATGTTTTAATTTTGTTTTTGGTTGTATTGGTGTATTTCCATGTTTGGCTGCCGTACGTCATGGTTGGGAGTAGACACGAGTCTATGACTTTCTTTTTTAATTTCAGTGGAAGGCGACTTTTTAGGACCTCTTTCAGACTCCAAAACGTGTTCCAAGTTTTCTTTATTCGTCGGTCAATCTCTTCTACGGTGTTTGAAGGGTTAAATGATAGTTGTTTGCCTAAATAAACGAAGTCTTTTACGTATTCCACTTCCGTGTTTTCTAATTCAATCGGAGTTTCGTTGTAGTTTGACATCAGCTTAGTTTTTTGTATGCTTATTTCTAGACCTATTTCATTACTGGCTTTACTTAGAGATGTCATCATATACTGCAGATTATTTGCCGTGGCCGAAACAAGCACAATGTCATCTGCGAAACAGAGATGTGTCAGTTCTGTAGATGAAAGTTTTACGCCTCTATTTTTCCATTGTAGAGCCTTCATCATGTGTTGAAGAACGGCTATAAATAGGGTCGGAGATATTGGGTCGCCCTGTCTTACACCTCTCTCTATTTTTATTTCAGGTCCGATATTTTCCAGTTTGACTCTACTTATGCAGTTTTCATATATATTTTGAATTATGGCTATGTATGTAGGGTGAACCTTTGCCGCCGTCAGAGATTTCCAAATTGCTTCGTGTTCGATAGAGTCAAATGCTTTGTGATAGTCGATGAAAGCAAGGTAAAGAGGTCTTCTAAATTCAGTATATTTTTCTATCAGTTGCTCTATAACTTGCAGGTGGTCGATAGTACTGAAACCTTTTCTAAAGCCCGCTTGTTCTATTCCAAGAAAAGTCTCCACTTGTGGTGTTATTCTTGACTGCAGACCTGCTGAAAAGAGCTTATACAGGCTGGACATTAAACTTATTGGGCGGTAATTAGAAATGTCAGTAGGGTCTCCTTTTTTATAAATTATTGTTATATCAGATTCAGTCCAATCACGTGGTACTCTTTTTTCATATATTATTTTGTTAAATAATGTCGTTAGGGGCGTAAGTATATATGGGCAGCTAGTTTTCAGCAGGTCGTTTGTTACCCCATCAGGTCCAGGGCTTTTTCTTGGTTTTAGTTTCTTTATAAGCTGTAGAATTTCTATTTCATTAAAGTTTTCAATTTGTCTATATTGTTCTGTGTCTTCTGGTATCTTCTCGCTTTCAAACGTAGCAGGTGATCTCTTTTTATATAGATCCTGATAGAATTTGGTTGCAATTTCCTGAATATCTTTTCTATTTTCTTTAAATGTGGAGTTTGATTTTAATTTTGATATCCATTGTTTTCCTTTGTTTAGCTCTTTATATGCCCTTTTTGTGCTTCCTGAGGTAGACAGATGTTTTTCCAATGTTGTCATTCTATGTTGAAAATATTCATGCTTAATTTTTTTGTTAACCTGTTTATAAAGGTTTTTAAGTTCGGTTTTTTCGTCTCTTGTAAGGCGCTTTTTGTTCTGTAAACCATGTCGACATTTTATTAGGTTCTTTGTTTCGTCCGATATTATGGATGGTTTTTCTTTTTTTGTACTCTTTGTACAGTGAGGCGCACTGGATATAATGCAATTTTTTAATTTTTGATAATATTCTTGCGCTGTTTCTTGTATTGTGCTTTGCATTATTTCTTCAAGATTTTTTTGGAGTTTCTTTTTATATTCAGTACTTTCTTCTTCATTAATAAATGATTGTGGTAGAGAGCTTCGGAAGTTTCTTCTGATTTTTCGGTGCTTTGAAATTGTTACTGTTGTGCGAAGGAGCCGATGGTCTGATGGGTATGTAGTTGTCAGAATCTCAAAGTTACTTATTATTTTTGGATTTGTTGTTAGAATGTAGTCTATTTCGTTTTTAGTAGTCTGGTCCGGGGATGTCCATGTCCATCTGTGTTGTTCTTTTTTATTAAATAGGGTGTTTACTATTGTTAACTTGTTTTCAGTGGCGAATTGTATAAGCCGGTGTCCTCTTTTGTTTCTCACTCCTGATCCATATTTTCCAGCTATGAAGTGCTCTTCCTGTTTAGGTATACCAATTATGGCGTTAAAGTCTCCAATTACGAAGCGTATTTTTTCAGCTTTGTTTAAGGCTCTTTCTACTGTACTGTAAAATTCTTCTATGCTTTCATCAGTAGCAGTACTTGTAGGTGCATGTACTTGGATTAGGGATATTGTTTGGTGTTCGAAGCGTAGGTTAAGTACAGCGACTCTCTCATTGAGGCCCACAAAACTTAGTATATTGTCTTTGTACTTTTTTCTTATGAGAAAGCCGACCCCTAAGTGTCCTTGTGTCTGTCCGTAGTAACAGAATATATGTGATTCATCTTCTTCTATGCTGTAGCCTTGTCTACGTACTTCGGATAGTCCAATGATGTCATAGTTAATTAATGCAACAGCATTTTGAAATTCTATCATTCTTTCATTAGATAATAGTGTTCTTGTATTGTATGTGCAAATTAGTAACTTGTGCTCAGGTTTATTTTTCCCTATAAGAGCTGAAGGGTTTTGGTCTTTTTGTCCCGCGGTGACCGGCCGTGGTGGGACAGGATATTGGTTTTTATTGGTATGTGGTGTTGTAGTATTTGAGTTGGAGGGGGCCTCTAATCTTCATGCATTTTCAGCTCTTGTCATGTATGACATCATAGTATTCTGTGATGTTTTATATTTCTTGTTTGTTTGTATGTTTTGGTTTGATAAATTAGTATTTTCATGCAGAATATTACTAGAACATTGTTGAGGTGTTTGAGGTGATGTCGAGAGCAACCTTTTGTTGGTGGTTGTTTCTATATTATTCTGTTTTATGATTAATTTGTCATAACGTATGTAGGCTATGTTACCTTTTTCGGTCTCAATTTGTTGTTGTTGTTTTAGTTCTTCCCTTGCTTTTAGTATATTTGCCGGAAATTCTTCCTTCAGGTACATACCTGTTGTATTTAATTCCTTTTTATTTTGGAGAATTTTTATTTTCTTGCCTAAAGTCGGACAATGATGCAGCAATAGTACATTATTGCCGTGGCCGGGAAGAAGGCAATTGCAGGCTGAGTATTTGTTTAAACGGACGAGCTTGCGAGTCCGTATAATTATAATACGAAGCCTGCAATTGCCATTCCGGCTAAGGCTAATATAGTGCTTTTCTCAAAAGTGGGGGAATAATAAACTTTAAATATCGTTGCACAACGTGAAAATATTAATGATTTCCCGCCGTTTTTCTTTTAAAACCGAATCGCAAGTGTATTTTTCCACCGAAAAATTTGCAACAGAAAAATACGAGTTGAATTGGCTGAATACGACCTGTGTCATCTTTTATATGCCAGTTTCAACTTTTTAAAAAGTTTGGTACTCGACAAGGAATTTATATGTAACATTCCAGGCGGCCTGCAATGTTTTTTAATTTTGATCTGACCTAAAACTATACACTACCTTCCAATATGTAGCGACTAATGTACACTTTTCGGGCCATTTTGGAGAAAATGTATGTTTCTTTTTAGGCGAGTGAAGGGTTCCTATCAGTGAAAGTCTTATTTTGAAAGAGAGCGCAGAGGCCTGTTTGCTTGTTTAGACTTGTAAAGTTGTAACTTTTAGTTTCGTAAAATGGGCCACTGACCATTTTGTATTTATCACAAGCTTTTTATGAACTTAAAATGTAAGTAACAATCTTTGTTCGGGTGGAATCTTGCAACTCAATTTTGACGCAGATATCTTCAACCGATTGAGCTGAAATTTTGGGCTTAAGTATAGTTTGGATGACAATTCAATATTATGGTATCATCGAGCTGATCTGATGATGGAGACAGAAGGTGGCCATGGGAATTCAGGACTACCGACGTTACCTCGTTGAGTTTGCGCTCGTTAGAATCGTCTCAACGAGTAGTTGATAACGGTATACAGAAAAGTACAGTTGGCAATAAAAGATTGTACCAAAAATGAAATGTTTGACAGAAAGAATGAATACATTTATTCACTACACAAAAGACCTACAGAAGGAGTAGACATACAATACAGTTGACACATAACGTGTGTGTCTTCGCGGCAGTGAATCGCGGATTCGTGTCAGCATTATGCCGAGGTGTCGGACAGACACCTACAGCGCTGGTTTTCAGACAGCACCGTACGTGACCCACGGAACACATCACAGAAATGTATTGTATTTATTTCCATTTGCAGCGGAGAGCGTAGGTATTCGTATACACAGCCCCTCGTCTGAACCGACGCGAGGCAAGGAGGAGATTCGCCAGGCGGAAGCATTACCCACCAGGTGAGCATAGCGTGCATATCAGGCGCCGGCGGGCAGCGGGAGCGGGAGCGGAAGCGGGGCGACGAGCGATAGCAGCGAGGGCACAGATATTTGCCCTCACCGGGATGCGAACCCAGGACCGTCAGTGTACCCACTAAACTAAACCGGCCGTTAAAAGTTCAATCTGTGAACGCTCGCTGGTCGCCCCGCTGCCCGCTGGCGTCCAGACCGCGGCCTTATATTCATTCTCATTGTTATACTAAAAATACGGTCTTCCATACTAACCTGAATTAAACTAGCGATAGTTTTAAGTTATGTTCACACTTTCAGTACCAGTAACCAGCTCGGTGGAGGCTTTGCTCGTATATTATCGATTGCTTTAGAATTAATTAATAATATGTATTGTACATTTCAGAGAAAATACTCAAAGTAAACCAAATACGGCTATTGGGTCGCAGAAAACTAGGGAGAGAAGCCCTAGGTCTGTCCTTAAGGAAGCTAAAGAGAAATTGAAAACGTTAGTAATTATGTTTGATACTCCATAGGGGTACAGTTGCCATCAAATTTGTACATGTACACTTTAAGAGTCCCCATATTTTAACATTTTTTAGGGTTCCGTACCTGAAAAGGAAAAAAAGGAACCCTTATAGGATCACTCGTGCGTCTGGATAAGCTAAGTGAATCTGCCCCCAGCGAGTTTTGGCTTGATTTTTTTTTAAATTGATTTGTCTTTCTATTAGTATCGAGTATGCCAAATTTCAGCTCCCAAAACTTAATAGTTTAACGAAATCTGATTTTTCCTCAATATTTTTTTTCTAGCTGGCCGATTTTGACGTGAGTCACGTATATTGTGCATGTAATAAAAAGAATTATATGATATTAATTTTAGAACATATTGCCATACAAAAACTTGAAAAAAAAATTGTCTATTTAAAAAAAAAATTTTTTTGGTATTATCACGTCAGAGACACCTCCAGATTTTTCACCAAAGTAAGCCTTTTTAATAAGCTATCAAATGAATGTAACCACTTAATTTTATCTGTGGTAGAACAAGGTGCGTTTTTTCATTGAATACATCACTATACATTTTTTACATCTTATTACATATACGTTAAAAGTGTTAAGATATGCGATATCGAAAGTTTATTTCAAAAACCGGCACAGAAGGAACACATTGATATTTTCTAAAGAGTTTTTAAGCGATTAGTTTTAACGAGCGGGTATGCAAAAAAATGTATAGTGATGTATTCAATAAAAAAAAACACCTTGTTCTACCACAGATAAAATTAAGTAGTTATATTCATTTGATAGCTTATTAAAAAGGCTTACTTTGGTGAAAAATCTGGAGGTGTCTCTGACGTGATAATACTAAAAAAAAATTTTTTAAATAAACTATTTTATTTTTTAAGTTTTTCTATGGCAATATGTTCTAAAATTAATATCATATAATTGTTTTTATTACATGCACAATATCCGTGCCTCACGTCAAAATCGGCCAGCTAGAAAAAAAAATATTGAGAAAAAATCAGATTTCGTTTTTTTTTTTAAACCATTAAGTTTTGGGAGCTGAAATTTGGCATACTCGATACTAATAGAAAGACAAATCAATAAAAAAAATTCAAGCCAAAACTCGCTGGGGGCATTCACTTAGCTTATCCTGGCATGGCCTTTGGTGAACACAATGTGTGTGTGTACATGTCATGTAAATTGGTGACCCAAAGATGGACGCGTAAAGTAAATTAATGAATTCTGATCAAGGGGGCCACTTTTGAGGGGTAAACTGGAAAATTAAAAAAAAAAGTTTCGCAAATTCTATTGTGTGACATATCATATGAAAGGGACTCACCACGCGAGTTGAACTCGCACTTGTCCGGTTTTTTGTTTTCATATTTATTTATTTTTTTGACTCCTTTTCAGACATTTGTCTAAAAATTAACACTAACGCCTCGGCAAGAGAGTGTTCAAATTTTTGTGAGCTCCTTGCTCGCTCCTATACGATCTGTCTTTGTCATGAATGTATTCATGAACAGTGACACCACAGTATGAAAAATAATCAGAAATTATTAATATGAGACGTAATCATGCCGATACCGAGAACCTATTGAAAGCCCTACGTATTGGACATTTATGCACGTTTTGTTGTAATGCTAGTAAATATACATACCTACATATTATTGTAAATAGATACATTCGCCAAATCAGTAGACTTATTTACTCCAAGTGGTGGTTCTTGTATAAGCCCTGGAATCTATCGTTATTAAGCCATTTTCACATGCTTTGGTACGCGTACAGTCGCCATCAGATACATCGGAGCGGCCTAAGGGTTCACAAATATCTGAACACGCCTCTAATGCCTCGACAATAGAGACGTGTTCAGATATGAGCGCTTTGGCCGCTCCGATATATCTGATGGCGATTTACTCTAGGTACCTACTTAAATCAGGTAAGAACTAGTGCGAGGATCGCAGCTACTTTTTCTCCCAAATCCTAACCTAACCCATTCGCCGCCACTGCCTTGAGCTCAAAGGGAAGCCAGTATAGGCATGATTTATGTACTGTCCGGCCATCTAGTCATATTTTAGAGAAGAACATATGTCACTGGAATAACAGTATTTAATAAATAGCCCAAAAGTATTAACCTTTTCAACGCTCCGTCAAAGAGAAAAGTTGTCAACCACACGCCAAATCAACTAGACATTTAGTGCGGAGTTAAACCTTATGTCAATGCAAGAAGGTTGCTATCGCGCTGGGCTCCTTGACGCATATATCAGACGTTGGCGTTGAACCTGCGGTGCGGATATATGCGGCGTTGGCGTCGAAAAGATTAAACCATTGTTGGAAGGAACACAATTTAGAACAAAACTCAGAGTGCCTATTAGACAAATGTTTTTATAATATAAATGAATATTAAGTAAATTATTAATTTTATACAAATTTTATTATGAATTCTATTTTAATATTGGTTTTGATGAAAAATTTGATTTTAGAATGTGATAATATTGAGTATAGAAGTAAACTGTTGATGCTATATTTTTTCAAACATCTTAAATTCGTTACTGTTGCAACCCACCTGCTACCGGCGTCATACGAAAAAACAATGGCGTGGGGGTGCCACCTCATATTTTTTCCGTGGCGGTGAATGGGTTGAATATATTTGTCTCTGCCAGTGTGACGCGAGCGTCGGCCTCGCGCGAGAAGAGTCCGAGCGCGGTGCTGCGCGACGCCAAGCTGCGCCTGCGCAAGCTGGAGATCGAGGCCGAGGCCGTCGAGCGCTCCTACATGGACTTCCGGCGCCGCCGCGAGAACAGAAACCCCGACCGTAAGTTGTATTGTTATAGTGTGACGCGAGCGTAGGCCTCGCGCTAGAAGAGTGCGAGCGAGGCCAAGCTGCGTCTGCTAAACTTCCCGATCAAGTTTTAATTTGGTATACTTGTGTAAGTCGGATGGCAACGCAATATGATAATATAAAGCGGATCTGATGATGGAGACGGAAGAACTATGAAACTCCCCGATATATGGATATATATATATATCATAGCTGTGCTGGGTTTTTTCTCCAAAATCCCATTATGGATCGTTCGTACTTATATTAGAACACGCCCTACTCCTCATTCCAAGTTTGTCCAAAGTGTAAATAAGAGTAGAGCGCGTCTTCATAGATTAAACGATCTACATTTTAATGGAAGCCTTATCAGTTTCTTAGCAGCTTGTTTTGTTCCAGAACCACCAAATTTATCACAAACCGCAAGCAAATTGTCGATACACAAAGAGAAAACACCAGAACACTCAAAAACGCACGTGAGAGTTAAGGACTCTGTGCATTTGGATATAGAGAAATACCTCAAGAAGTACCAATCCGATATAGACTTGGAGGAAGACCAATTTAAAAACAGAAATACATCGGCTACATTCAACAACGCAATGCCAGAAGATTATTCCCAAGTAAACAGACGTATTGATCCCATTCCAAAAGACGACTATTTAGATAAACCTATTTTAGAATTCCGAAAATTATACTATACTAACCCAGAAATTACACACGCTAGTCAGATGTCGCTAGCGTACCAAAAACCACCGTCAGATCCGGATACAAGCAGCGAACAAGCTCTAAAACAGAAATGCTCGGAGATGAGAAACGAGAAGAACAATAAACGGAAAGAATTAGAAATACTTAAACAAAACATAACCAAATTATACGATTTACAAGACGAACCCACTAAAGACATTAACGAGAAATATGATGCAGATAACCTGTTGATAGTTGAAGTTGAAACTGTAAGCGAGGTGAAAGATTTGGACGTTGCATCGGATACCAACATGATAGTGGTTGTAGAAGGGTCAGTAGATTCTAAAGAGATAGTTGTGTCTGAACGCGATGAAAGCTCTGAGCGGATATCGACGAAGATGACCATCGTCGTTAGTCCTAAGCGAGCCGGAAGTAACACGAGCGACAGAGTGGGCACATCCCTAGAGCGGGTCCGATCTCCGCAAGAAACTAACTTGAGCAGGATCGTTACTAAAGAATTTTACGAAGCAATAGATTCTAAAGAGATAGTTGCGTCTGAACGCGATGAAAGCTCCGAGAGGATCTCGACGAAGATGACCATCATCGTTAGTCCTAAGCAAGCCGGAAGTAACGCGAGTGACAGAGCGGGCACATCCATAGAGCGGGTCCTATCTCCGCAAGAAACCAACTTTAGCAGGATCGTTACTAAAGAATTCTACGAAGCAAGCGGCGACAAGGAGACTCCAGACGATTTACTAGTTGAAATGAGCAACGACCCGGACTCTGAAATACAAATTCAAGCGCATCACATCTCTGAAACCGGCGAAGCCCAAGACGATTATGCCGACGATTTTTCCTACGATGTAGATAACTACAAGTCCGACGATAATTCCCCTATCTCGCTCCCTAAATCCGAAGACGAAAACTTTTGGGACTAACTTTAAATTAAACAAAGTTGAACCATAGTCATAATTTATTTTTCTAATGTTATGTGAATTAAACATATAATATAAAACATACATGTTATTTTACATCTTTCTTTTTTATATAAAAGTACAAACATTCGTTAACATGTCTCAGTGAACATTCCACTCGCATTTTGGCGTTTAAAAGAGGACAGTACGATTTAATCAAAACTATAAATGCTAACGCAGTGAACCATTTTATTGTCTCATTCGGGAATAGACGAAATGCAATCTATAATCATCAAACAATCCTAAACAAATTATCAATATCGTGAAAAGTAACTATAATAATTATTATGCTGCCATAAAGGGGCTTCATGTCTTCGGGCGGAGATACCCATTTGTATTTTGGAAAATAGGGGAAAAAAATTGTCTTCGTCCGAAGTTCGTGTGACCCCGAGTAAGACTAACAGACGACATAGAATGTGCAATCTTATTACTAAATGACGTCACAACTTGGTATAAAATAAACTATGGCTGGCTAATTTTGACCACTAAATGAACACACATGTTGGGCACACATGGTTAGTTGTAAAATATTGAACAATAAAGTTCAAACTATTTAAAAGTTTATTAATTACTTCACATGTGTATTCATGTATTCAAGAGACATTTTAAATTTTAGCCGTGCATGTTTTAAATCCATTGAATGGATTTTTAGGCGTCAATATCTCGCACCAATTTCAGACAACACCAATTTCAAACAACACATTTTATCACGAGTAATTTTATTATACTAGCGAGACACATATAGGAGCTTAATACATTAATAACATTGGACATAGCCTTAACAATATATTTCAAGACTGTCATGAACTTCTCTTTTTAAAACTCCATAAAATATCTGTTTAGCAACATTGTCACAGGAATAAACACACCTAACAAGTAACGATATACGTCATAGTAAATCGGAAATAACAAAGTTCGTGCGAACCGGGACGCTTTCGTTGTATAGTGAAACTAAGTACACTCAGATCAATAATATACACTATAATAAAAATAATCTACTTACACAACAACACAACATTATATGTCATTGACGACTAAATAAAATTACTAGAAATCAAATTATATTTACCTGGTCCAAGTAACGAAATGACGTGAGGACATAATTAAAACAAAACTATATTTCATAATTGTTTTGACAATATTATACGTTGCAATTACTTGTAATTTTAATAATTATGGATGAAAAAAAAATTGGAGGCACAAGCGATCATATCGCACAGATTATTTTACATTCACAGAATACTTTAAAAACGTGAACAGAGTTCAATAGTAAGTCCAGACGTAATGATATCGTCTAGTCGTTGCATGCGCGTTATTATTAGTCCAGGCAATGAACTGACAACTTGTATGGAAAAAATGACAGATTTGGAAATAATTTATAATAGCTAATTTTTTTAATGTAACGGATATATTATCAATTAAATAGTTACCTAGAGGCAAAATCCAACAAAAAATCAGACATCAAAAAAAATCAATCTTTAATTAGCTCCTAAAAAGTCCGGATAAATATTAATATATTTTTTTATCTTTATTTAGGTTCATTTACATTTGCTTTAAGATATTCAATATAAATAAAATATAAAAGACAATTAATGTTTAATTTAAATCTATATAATTACTTCCGGGTGGAAAGTTTGTTGGATTCTTGAATAAAGCATCTTAGAATAACGTTTTAGAATGAAATAAACAAGAAAAACGCTATTATAAATTAATGTTTTTCGAAACAGTATTTTGCCTGGAGTATATCAGATAGTTCTGCTGCGCAGTGACATCGGTGCCGTGCGGACTTCGTAACTCGGACCGACTTACGACGCGCAGCGCGCAGCATTGACTGGTGCGATCCGGTCCATTAGGTCCAATTCCATAAATGTCCAGTCTGTTCGTTAGGTCCAATTTCTCAAATGTCCATTCCACGAAGGTCCAATTCTCTAAAAGGCCAATCTCGGCTCATCCCGCGAAGGTCCAATCCAAGGTCCTACCTATTCTACTCTAAGGCAGATCGGCGTAGGTACGACGACGAGCGAAACGAGGAGTGTTAGGTAGAATTGCCCTAACCGACTTTATACGAAAAAATATCCGTAAAGTCGGACATAGACCTTCAGGGAATAGACGTTCGGGGAATAAACCTTCAGGCAATTGGACCTAATGGAGCGGACCGTTCCAAAAAATCTGACTCATAAGTCATAGTGATGTAGGTACTCAATCATTAAAATCATGGACATTCAAATTACAAAACTAGGGAATACTTCTGAACATGTTTCGTATTAAAATTAAACAAGCAGCAAATTTAATATATTAATATTATTGACTATTTTTGTTACTATAATTATATGGTAATAAAAATAGTAGAAAAGAAAATATGTCATGAGTCATTTAGATTTTAGAGTATGAAAAATATTTTATGATGAAAATAAGTTTCAAGTCTACCCTACTCTTTTTAACCTCATAGTAAATCAGTTGCGACAGACAAAAGAAAGTGGAACTATAACAAAGACAACGAATGATATTTCCCTTTCTGTCACACTTATTGAGATTTGTATGCTACCATCTCTCTCGGACGTGGTATTATTATTACCATATCTTGTAATATAAGGTGCATGGTTCAAAATCACATTCTTACAGATAAAAGTTGGTATATAGTTGTCACTTTCGTGCGAGAGGTATGGCGTCCAAAAAGGTTAAAGAGAAACTGTAAGAGATATATCTTTTTTTCTAAGATGCCATAACATTGATTTTGGAGATCAGATAAACAGTCTAGTCCTTGATTTTCCGTATATAGAATTACGAAATACGCCCGTCTCTTTTGCTCGTCAATATAGATTTAGAAAGGGAGGAGTGTATACATTCTTAACGGGCCGGCAACACCCTTGTAGTTGCAAGCGTTCATAGGCTACAGTGACCGCTTAAGGCGGGCTATAAGCTTGTTTGCCAGCGACGTGGTGTTAAAAAAGAGATGGTTGCTTCCGCCTTCAAAATCTTTGAACGTAGTTCTTAACTCTATAAAATCAACACCATGGTTTAGAACATATTTGACTCTCTCCGTCTCATATTCCCCCATACCGCTCCATTCGGTCTGCTCAGTGTAAATTAAGGGTGGTATTCCACTTGTCCAAGATCATTCTCCAATGTGCATTGCATCTGTTTTTTTTTTAATGCACGTTGGACAAAGATCTTGAACAAGTGGAATAGCGTACAGTCAGCGTCATATAGTTAGTAGCAGCCAAAGTAGCCCAATATATCGTAACACATCCTTTCCTATAGTTATATAGACGTGTTGCGATTTATTTGGCTACTTTGGTTGCTACTAACTATCTGACGCTGACTGTACCACCGTGAGTCCGCCGGTCCCATTACCCAGACGCTTGTCAGAAGCCGAAGCTGACGTTATGTCCGAGGTGTTTGGTCGCGAGCGCTGACCGGGGAGAGTTGGGGCCGGTGACTCGTAGCCAGTTTGACACCTGGGGGTTAAAAAAACAATCTTTACCGAGGACTTTTTCACAACAATTGGGCACTTTCCTCATGCCAAAATGTACTGTTGTACAGTCGAGTTCTCCAATATATATACAGACAACCTTTCAAAAATATCTTTTTTTTTTTTTTTTTTTTTTAATGGCTTACTCCTTGCTATTTTAGCAAGGTGGATTTGCCAATATCAGTTTTAGCCACATTACACACGAGGAGAATGTTCGGCATAATTTTGACGGTTTTTTGGGAAGGATCAGTCCGGAAACCTAAAACAAAAAATTATAGACATCACAGACAATCACATGACATTTACAAACGTTATGAAAAAAGAGCGGGGAAGTGGATGGCAAAGTGTTAATCATGCCAACATGACGGATATTGCGGAACAATTATATTATATTAATAGATATTGCGAAAATATTCAATACAATTAGATCTTTCATGCACAGTGAGTATAGATACAGAAGAGTATTTTAATTTAAAGTCTAATGTTGTGTGTTTGGACATATTTCAAAAGAATAGCAGTTAAGGGAGTGTCCATTGAACAGAGAAGCGAGTAGAAATTTATAGGACGTGGGATGTTTTTTGGCAATACATCGTACAGTGAGTAACTAAACCTGTACACAGGCTTTATTATTACTGACATAAGATACGTGTAGATATTTTTGAAAGGTTGTCTGTATAGATATTGGAGAACTCGACAGTACCTCTTACAGTGCGCGCGGACACGCAGCGTTAACTATTAGTTACCTGTAGCGACACGGCGCGGTCCTCGTGCGCGTCGGGGCGGTAGTTGGGCGTGCTGCAGTGCGCGCGGACACGCAGCGTTAACTATTAGTTACCTGTAGCGACACGGCGCGGTCCTCGTGCGCGTCGGGGCGGTAGTTGGGCGTGCTGCAGTGCGCGCGGACACGCAGCGTTAACTATTAGTTACCTGTAGCGACACGGCGCGGTCCTCGTGCGCGTCGGGGCGGTAGTTGGGCGTGCTGCAGTGCGCGCGGACACGCAGCGTTAACTATTAGTTACCTGTAGCGACACGGCGCGGTCCTCGTGCGCGTCGGGGCGGTAGTTGGGCGTGCTGCAGTGCGCGCGGACACGCAGCGTTAACTATTAGTTACCTGTAGCGACACGGCGCGGTCCTCGTGCGCGTCGGGGCGGTAGTTGGGCGTGCTGCAGTGCGCGCGGACACGCAGCGTTAACTATTAGTTACCTGTAGCGACACGGCGCGGTCCTCGTGCGCGTCGGGGCGGTAGTTGGGCGTGCTGCAGTGCGCGCGGACACGCAGCGTTAACTATTAGTTACCTGTAGCGACACGGCGCGGTCCTCGTGCGCGTCGGGGCGGTAGTTGGGCGTGCTGCAGTGCGCGCGGACACGCAGCGTTAACTATTAGTTACCTGTAGCGACACGGCGCGGTCCTCGTGCGCGTCGGGGCGGTAGTTGGGCGTGCTGCAGTGCGCGCGGACACGCAGCGTTAACTATTAGTTACCTGTAGCGACACGGCGCGGTCCTCGTGCGCGTCGGGGCGGTAGTTGGGCGTGCTGCAGTGCGCGCGGACACGCAGCGTTAACTATTAGTTACCTGTAGCGACACGGCGCGGTCCTCGTGCGCGTCGGGGCGGTAGTTGGGCGTGCTGCAGTGCGCGCGGACACGCAGCGTTAACTATTAGTTACCTGTAGCGACACGGCGCGGTCCTCGTGCGCGTCGGGGCGGTAGTTGGGCGTGCTGCAGTGCGCGCGGACACGCAGCGTTAACTATTAGTTACCTGTAGCGACACGGCGCGGTCCTCGTGCGCGTCGGGGCGGTAGTTGGGCGTGCTGCAGTGCGCGCGGACACGCAGCGTTAACTATTAGTTACCTGTAGCGACACGGCGCGGTCCTCGTGCGCGTCGGGGCGGTAGTTGGGCGTGCTGCAGTGCGCGCGGACACGCAGCGTTAACTATTAGTTACCTGTAGCGACACGGCGCGGTCCTCGTGCGCGTCGGGGCGGTAGTTGGGCGTGCTGCAGTGCGCGCGGACACGCAGCGTTAACTATTAGTTACCTGTAGCGACACGGCGCGGTCCTCGTGCGCGTCGGGGCGGTAGTTGGGCGTGCTGCAGTGCGCGCGGACACGCAGCGTTAACTATTAGTTACCTGTAGCGACACGGCGCGGTCCTCGTGCGCGTCGGGGCGGTAGTTGGGCGTGCTGCAGTGCGCGCGGACACGCAGCGTTAACTATTAGTTACCTGTAGCGACACGGCGCGGTCCTCGTGCGCGTCGGGGCGGTAGTTGGGCGTGCTGCAGTGCGCGCGGACACGCAGCGTTAACTATTAGTTACCTGTAGCGACACGGCGCGGTCCTCGTGCGCGTCGGGGCGGTAGTTGGGCGTGCTGCAGTGCGCGCGGACACGCAGCGTTAACTATTAGTTACCTGTAGCGACACGGCGCGGTCCTCGTGCGCGTCGGGGCGGTAGTTGGGCGTGCTGCAGTGCGCGCGGACACGCAGCGTTAACTATTAGTTACCTGTAGCGACACGGCGCGGTCCTCGTGCGCGTCGGGGCGGTAGTTGGGCGTGCTGCAGTGCGCGCGGACACGCAGCGTTAACTATTAGTTACCTGTAGCGACACGGCGCGGTCCTCGTGCGCGTCGGGGCGGTAGTTGGGCGTGCTGCAGTGCGCGCGGACACGCAGCGCTAACGCCGCGGGCCGCACGGGACTCGAGATGGAGAAGGATGTCACCGACGCCACACTGTCGTCGAGGTGCGCTGTCCATCTGTACATGAAAGTGTAACGCTTACAATAGGAGTGTAGACTCATGTTAAAATTGATAACGTAGTGTTGCTAAATGGATAGTAAACCATTAAATTATTGTTATAAATCAGAGCAGTTGATTAATTGAAGAAAATCAAGTATCATTTGTCGCGTTGTACAGTAAGGAAAATGTATTCACGTACCACCATAGAACCCTATCGTAATAAGGTGTCATATCAATCGAGTTTGAGTGACGGCGGCCTGTCAATTGCGACAGGGTTCTACGGTGGTACGTGAATACATTTCCCTTACTGTACATAGTGTTGCAAGTTGCAACAGGCTGTTGTTTTTTTTTTTAATTTGCCGCTCTTTTCCACGCGCATCTTTCCGTGTCTACTTGGCCGGCAATCCCTAATATATTCTCGGCCTCTGCAGTAATGTACTATTTCACTATCCTCTAGCCGCCCAAAGGCATATTAAAAGACAGCATTCTCTTCAATGAAATGTAATACCATTCTAAATTAGATCTTGGTGGTGACAAAACAAGTTAATCTATTTCCATTTAGAGTTGAATCAAATTTGATTGTATTTTTTTCCTTTATAGGTGTAGATATACTGACTTGTCTCTCTCAGCGGGCGAGGCGAGCGCGACGGAGTGTCGCCAGCGGTACACGTTCGGGTAGGTATCGGGGCAGATGCTGCACGGGGCTAGTGCGTCGAACACTAGCCGGTCCATCTTGGTCGGCTCCTCTCTGCAATGTTCATCATCATCATCATCATCATATCAGCCGAAAGACGTCCACTGCTGGACATAGGCCTTCCCCAAGGAGTGCCACAATGACCGGTCCTGCGGCACCCGCATCCAGCGGACTCCCGCGACCTTTACCAGGTCATCAGACCACCTTGCGGGGCCTACCCACGCCACGCCTTTCGGGTACGCAAGCAATGTTCAAATAGGGTATTTTCATCTTTCAATATTAAATAATGTGTTTTTTTTTATATAGTTCTTACCATAAGAAATACGAATTTTGTTATAAAAACATAAGATTTATTTTTAAATTGCAAATTAAAATCGTAGTTTTATTATCTGTATGTTACGTGACCGAAAACGCCGACCGTCATTTTGTCCTCCCACCTCCCACGTCAGAACAGCAAATGCAAAAATCAGAGAGCGTAGACGGACATGCACATTTGACGTTTCTATATTTCTGCACATAGTATCTTAGTAGTCTGTCTGTTGTTTGGTGTTGCAGTTATGTTAACTATCGAATCAATAGGCACATTTAAAAATATATTTAAAAAAATCGTAGAATAGCCTATTAGGGTGTTACTTATTAATTAAATATATAAATTGCACCATTATGCGAAGTTGGAATGTGACCAGCACTATATGAAGAGCTCAGTGACCGGTCGGTCACAAACATCGACAATAGGAATGGTGATTGGTGACACCAAGTAAAATAATCAATAATATTGGATTTTCTCTAAAAAGGATTACAAATATAGTCACATGGAGAAAAAAATAACACAAGACAATAGATAATCACAAAGTTATAAGTGGGATGAAGGCGAATATTAATCTTTTCGACGCCAACAGCACATATATCTGCACCGCAGTTTCAACGCCAACGACGGATATATGCGTACATGAGCACAGCGCGATAGTAATCTTCTTGATTTGACATAAGGTTTAACTCCGCACTAAATGTCTTGTTCATTTGGCGTGTGGTTGACAACTTTTCTCTTTGACAGAGCATTGAAAAGGTTAACCGCGGTGAATGTAACCAGTAACTGGGGTGAAAATGAACAATACCCATATATGAATGGCTCGGCGATCGCTCGGTCGCTCGCGTCGACCATCTTGTCTTCGTCGTCCGAGTGCTCCGAAGCGGTCAAGTACTCGTCCGAGTGGCACGACTCGCCAGACTCGTCGTCTGATATCTACAAAAAGAACAACATTTTTAAAAACGACAAAGACTTTTTGGTTGAGCATCACAGGACCAATCGGTAGCCCGAGTCTCGAATTGGGTACTTTCCTGGGTAAAGAATATATAATTCTATGTAGTGCGTTAGTTAGATTATCAAAAAATATTGCACACTTTATTTTTTAGTTTGTCAATTAAACAAAAAATTACGAAGATATAGCCCGTTAAAGTGCCGCGTGATGTCCATACGTCGGGGTTTTCGGAGCGGGAATGATTTGAGAAAGAGTAGAGATAAACAGATATGTTAGTCTAAGAAAATATCTTATTATGCCTAATGAATAACTACCTCTCTGTGAGTTGTATACAATCTGTGACAAAGTTTTATTTTAATTTCCGTAAAAGTCTTATAACTTATAAGGTAACAATTAAAATAACTTTAATTAATTACCTGCTGTAAATTGAATAGTTGACACGATTTTCAGAATAAACTATTAATATTTTTTCTATATTTGGGACAGTTAATCTACGGCGTCTTGCTGTAAATATCCATTTCAAGGAGCTAAATGATCTTTCCACGTCGACAGTTGTAATAGGTGCATATTTAAATTTTTTGTAGGAATCAATTGATGCACGAGAAGTTTGAGATTGAAGTTCTATTTCTTTGCCTTGTACCAACTCATTTATAATTTTTAGTGTGCTATAGCCAGAATTCTTCTTTAACACCAACTTCAGTTTATCATAAATCTGTTTTCCTTTTACGCTCATGTTTAATTTGGAAACATCTCTATAGGTTTCATGAACTATTTTTAAACTATCGCTGATGGACAGCTTCGTATCCTGTAGTTTTTTAATAGCATTTGGGATAGTCATCAAATGAATTGCTATGAAATTTAAGTCGCTTTTTATATTTGCATTTCCAAACGCTCTTTTTGCCTTTCTAATACTCTGGGCTTCGGTGGGACTGAATGTATTTAGAACACGTTTCACTTCATCGTAAAATACAATTGCATATAAGTTTATCTACTAGACAAGCAAGGGTAACGGTTGACAATAGGTGTCTAATACAATGTCAATCTTGACGCTCGATATCTATGAAGCATTTTCTTATAAATGAATAGACTTAACTGAAGAGGTTGATAATGAATGACCAATATAAAATATGTACCTATATGTATGATTAATCTTTATTTATTTTTCAATCAATTATTCATTCGGTAGAAACCTACTAGGGTACGATCTGTTTTTAAGTAAATACCTACTCTTTGGCTAATGTCAAACGTTCCCGCTCCGAAAACCCCGATGTATGGTGATGTCACATTATGCCAAAAAGTGTACCATAATGTGACGTCCAAAAATACGTGTCCAATATTTTTTGATAATCTTACTGACGGACTATAGTACATTGTTGTAAAGGCTAGAAAATAGGCAATAGATGGACGAGTGGGTTCAAGGTCCGAGCCACAGGTGAGGAGTCCATTTATTGCACTTTTGGCCAAGACTTTACATAGTGATTTTCACGCCGACTGCAAGAAAATTCTATATCAAAATGAAGTACCTAATAAAAGATCATAATACTAAACAGGCTCGAGCGGGGAGAGGACTGTGATTGTTCAAATCGCTGCTTCAACTGGACTACAAAAGCATCGTTGGACAGAATTCAAAGTACTTTTGTGTAATCGACTACAGAAAGATGTTTATTCAAATACTAGCTTGTGCCCGCGGCTTCGCCCGCGTACTAAAAGTAATGTTAACCGTTTACCTACAAAAAGTTGCATCTCAGTTTGACCTGTATGTTCCAATTGAATTGCAATTTGGCACAAATACTTTCAAGAATTTTCATGTTCACAATGTTAAATTTCAAAATCGATGCCATTTACGTAATTAACTTCCCAAAAAACCATAAAAACGACACCCATATTTAGACATTTCAACCCCATCGCACTCCAACAGGGGAGATGGTATTTCACGTCCGCCACGTTGGATTAATCGTTGTTTTCGTAATCAGCGACCAGCAAACAAACTTTGGACCCCCATTCCATCCGCTTAGGGGGTGAATTTTTAAAAATCATTTCTTAGTGCACCCGAACTTATAAGGAACCCATGTGCCAAATTTGGAATCTCTAGATCCAACGGTTTGTGCGGTGATATGTCAGTCACCGCACCTTTATATAATTATCGACTCTACATATCGACTACATATTGACTCTACATATCGACTGTACATATCGACTCTACATATCGACTCTAGATACCAATTGTACATACCGACTCTACATATTGACTACATATCGACTCTACATATCGACTCTAGATACTGACTCTACATATCGACTCTACATATCAACTCTACATATCGACTCTACATATCGACTCTAGATACCAATTCTACATACCGACTCTACAGATTGACTACATATCGACTCTACATATCGACTCTACATATCGACTATGCATATCGACTCTACATATCGACTCTAGATACTGACTCTACATATCGACTCTACATATCAACTCTACATATCAACTCTACATATCGACTCTACGTACTGACACTACATAGTTAGGGGCTGGGGGAAAATTAACAAAAAAAAGGCAGGTATTTTTCGTTGGTAACAGAGTCTGTGTACCGATTTTTAGCTTCCTACCTTGAAAACTGCGAAAAGTCCCATATAAAATTTCACCCCCTCTTGTAAGGGGTTGGGTACAGATTTCCAAAAAAAAAATGATGCACGATTTTTTTGTTAGTCACAAATATTCCGCATACCAATTTTTAGCTTTCTACCTTGAAAATTGCGGAATGCTCCATACAAACTTCCACCCCCCATTTTAGGGAAGGGGGGGGTTAGAATGAGACAAAAAGTAGCCTATGTCACTCTCCATCCCTTCAACTATCTCCACTTCAAAAATCACGTCAATTCGTCGCCCCGTTTTGCCGTGAAAGACGGACAAACAAACAAACAAACAAACACATACACTTTCCCATTTATAATATTATATTAGTATGGATTCTACCAAAGAACGTGATTGCAATTAATATTGTATCGTAGCAAGGTGGTTTAATTATTTGACTTTCAAAAGGAGTTGGACGTGGCTTTGAATCCTGGATGTGGGTACCTACATATAATTTGATATATTATTCTTATTGTCTGTGGTTAACTACCATAAGGAAGGTTTCCGTTAGGTACGACGAAGCGCCAGAACCGATTTTTTAAAATTATAACACTACTTTTAGTAGTTTGATTTAGTGTCTCTTATAGGTACTGGTCTGTCTCTTTTTAGGTTACGGAAATGTAGGTTAGGTTAGGTTAGAACTGCGACCCTTACTAAATCTAACTGCTTTCAGTAACCAACAGAGAGCTCACTCATTTAGAGAAAATGTTTTTATGGCAAATGAATATTTTGTCAAGTAAAGTTATTGCATTTAAGATTATGGCAAGTAAAGTTTATGGCATTAGTATAATTATGTCGTTATGGAATATAAAATTATGGCAAGTGAAAATATATTATATGAAAATCTGGCAAACAATAAACATCAACCTCTGTGGAGATCATTTTGAGCGTGTTACTCTGGTGAGCTACTTCGTTGACTGTACTAAAAGGTGTATCGAACCACGTGTGAATCAACACCCGCGCGTCGACGGCGCGTTTAAGGGTCTTCTACTGCAATCGAGGGTCGGGAATGTAAGAGAATTATATAGAAAACGACGTTCAACAACCTTGAAAAATTCATACAGCTAGCCAATGAACGTTACTATATCATGAAACATTCGAATTTAAGGAAATGCTTATGGAAAAGTGTAAAAAAAAATCAGAAAATCACTAAAAACGTGTAAATCGCACTCCCGTATTTACTAAACTGAGTCGGAAGTATCAATAATTATTAAATGAATTTTATGAAATAATAAAGTTAAAACTATAAACAATCTCTTAAAATCTTCATTTCTTAATAAATATATTCTTATTTTGTGTAAAAGAATCACAAAGTTGCCCAATTTTTACGCTCAAAATCTTCATACAATTTACTATAGAGCGGCGCACTACGAGTGCGACCGCTCGCGGCAATCAGTCTTGGTTCATTCGGCCACGCGCCTCCGAAGTGAGAGCACGCCGCTTTGCGCCGCATTCACAGATCGCGATCGAACCGTGTACATACACAAAACCATTGCACAGTGGTTAAGTTAGGTAAGTAGAAAGTTGTTAGTTCTTAAAATTAAATAGTTATAAGATGAAATACTTGTTTACATCACTTGCCATTCCTATTTACCGCTAATATTAAGCATAAAAAAATAACAATAATCGCTATAATGTGTAGATATACTAGATATAGATACAGACAGAGTGATGGAGTCAGGAGGTGGATAGTGGAACTCCTCAAGGGCTACTTGTATACCCCTCGAGTTTGGTCTCATTTTTTTTGTTTTGACGAGTTCTATACATTACACTTGGTGACGATGGTCTGATGATGGAGTCAGGAGGTGGATAGTGGAACTCCTCAATGGCTACTTGTATACCCCTCGAATGGCAAAAAATTATGTCTGTTGTATGGGAGCCCCAGTCCGACTCGCACTTGGCCGGTTTTTTAGTATTTGTTGTTATAGCGGCAACAGAAATACACAATCTGTGAAAATTTCAACTCTCTAACTATCACGGTTCTTGAGATACAGCCTGGTGACAGACAGACGGACGGACGGACGGACGGACAGCGAAGTCTTAGTAATACCGTTTTCACCCTTTGGGTACGGAACCCTAAAAAGGGTAAAATATTAGTATGGATTATTTATTATTATTATTTATTTTGAAAGATCTCCCTGTGGAGATTGTGCAACAAAATGTACCACATTTAATCGCGAGAAAATATTCCCACCTATTCTTACGGAAAAACGTGTCGACGTAAAAAAAGTCGTGTGTACAGCAGTTAGTAGGTATATTGTCATTAAGATGACATAACAATTACATTACACTCACAATGTTTATATTTGGTAACAAAATCCAAAGTTACAATTTTGTTTTCGAGTCAAAGTCCGACGACCCACTGTGCATACGTACATGTGTGCGTGTGCGGTGCGCGAGCCTCGATCGTTGTGAGAGTAGCGCTAAAAACCTAAACTTCGCGCGGCGCGACTCCGAAGAGGGGCCTTAAATAACGCGGTGAGCATCGGGCCCCATGTAGGATTAGTGTGACTGTTGATGAATATTGATGAGTGGTGGCACCTCGGCGGGCACCACGGTGCACTTGTCGGTGCGCAGCGTGTAGAGCGCCGCGTCGCCGCCCGGCGAGTTCACGCTCAGCGGCCGCGCGGTCTCGTTGCGTTGTGTTTATGTAGGATTAGTGTGAGTGTTGATGAATATTGATGAGTGGTGGTACCTCGGCGGGCACCACGGTGCACTTGTCGGTGCGCAGCGTGTAGAGCGCCGCGTCGCCGCCCGGCGAGTTCACGCTCAGCGGCCGCGCGGTCTCGTTGCGTTGTGTTTATGTAGGATTAGTGTGAGTGTTGATGAATATTGATGAGTGGTGGTACCTCGGCGGGCACCACGGTGCACTTGTCGGTGCGCAGCGTGTAGAGCGCCGCGTCGCCGCCCGGCGAGTTCACGCTCAGCGGCCGCGCGGTCTCGTTGCGTTGTGTTTATGTAGGATTAGTGTGAGTGTTGATGAATATTGATGAGTGGTGGTACCTCGGCGGGCACCACGGTGCACTTGTCGGTGCGCAGCGTGTAGAGCGCCGCGTCGCCGCCCGGCGAGTTCACGCTCAGCGGCCGCGCGGTCTCGTTGCGTTGTGTTTATGTAGGATTAGTGTGAGTGTTGATGAATATTGATGAGTGGTGGTACCTCGGCGGGCACCACGGTGCACTTGTCGGTGCGCAGCGTGTAGAGCGCCGCGTCGCCGCCCGGCGAGTTCACGCTCAGCGGCCGCGCGGTCTCGTTGCGTTGTGTTTATGTAGGATTAGTGTGAGTGTTGATGAATATTGATGAGTGGTGGTACCTCGGCGGGCACCACGGTGCACTTGTCGGTGCGCAGCGTGTAGAGCGCCGCGTCGCCGCCCGGCGAGTTCACGCTCAGCGGCCGCGCGGTCTCGTTGCGTTGTGTTTATGTAGGATTAGTGTGAGTGTTGATGAATATTGATGAGTGGTGGTACCTCGGCGGGCACCACGGTGCACTTGTCGGTGCGCAGCGTGTAGAGCGCCGCGTCGCCGCCCGGCGAGTTCACGCTCAGCGGCCGCGCGGTCTCGTTGCGTTGTGTTTATGTAGGATTAGTGTGAGTGTTGATGAATATTGATGAGTGGTGGTACCTCGGCGGGCACCACGGTGCACTTGTCGGTGCGCAGCGTGTAGAGCGCCGCGTCGCCGCCCGGCGAGTTCACGCTCAGCGGCCGCGCGGTCTCGTTGCGTTGTGTTTATGTAGGATTAGTGTGAGTGTTGATGAATATTGATGAGTGGTGGTACCTCGGCGGGCACCACGGTGCACTTGTCGGTGCGCAGCGTGTAGAGCGCCGCGTCGCCGCCCGGCGAGTTCACGCTCAGCGGCCGCGCGGTCTCGTTGCGTTGTGTTTATGTAGGATTAGTGTGAGTGTTGATGAATATTGATGAGTGGTGGTACCTCGGCGGGCACCACGGTGCACTTGTCGGTGCGCAGCGTGTAGAGCGCCGCGTCGCCGCCCGGCGAGTTCACGCTCAGCGGCCGCGCGGTCTCGTTGCGTTGTGTTTATGTAGGATTAGTGTGAGTGTTGATGAATATTGATGAGTGGTGGTACCTCGGCGGGCACCACGGTGCACTTGTCGGTGCGCAGCGTGTAGAGCGCCGCGTCGCCGCCCGGCGAGTTCACGCTCAGCGGCCGCGCGGTCTCGTTGCGTTGTGTTTATGTAGGATTAGTGTGAGTGTTGATGAATATTGATGAGTGGTGGTACCTCGGCGGGCACCACGGTGCACTTGTCGGTGCGCAGCGTGTAGAGCGCCGCGTCGCCGCCCGGCGAGTTCACGCTCAGCGGCCGCGCGGTCTCGTTGCGTTGTGTTTATGTAGGATTAGTGTGAGTGTTGATGAATATTGATGAGTGGTGGTACCTCGGCGGGCACCACGGTGCACTTGTCGGTGCGCAGCGTGTAGAGCGCCGCGTCGCCGCCCGGCGAGTTCACGCTCAGCGGCCGCGCGGTCTCGTTGCGTTGTGTTTATGTAGGATTAGTGTGAGTGTTGATGAATATTGATGAGTGGTGGTACCTCGGCGGGCACCACGGTGCACTTGTCGGTGCGCAGCGTGTAGAGCGCCGCGTCGCCGCCCGGCGAGTTCACGCTCAGCGGCCGCGCGGTCTCGTTGCGTTGTGTTTATGTAGGATTAGTGTGAGTGTTGATGAATATTGATGAGTGGTGGTACCTCGGCGGGCACCACGGTGCACTTGTCGGTGCGCAGCGTGTAGAGCGCCGCGTCGCCGCCCGGCGAGTTCACGCTCAGCGGCCGCGCGGTCTCGTTGCGTTGTGTTTATGTAGGATTAGTGTGAGTGTTGATGAATATTGATGAGTGGTGGTACCTCGGCGGGCACCACGGTGCACTTGTCGGTGCGCAGCGTGTAGAGCGCCGCGTCGCCGCCCGGCGAGTTCACGCTCAGCGGCCGCGCGGTCTCGTTGCGTTGTGTTTATGTAGGATTAGTGTGAGTGTTGATGAATATTGATGAGTGGTGGTACCTCGGCGGGCACCACGGTGCACTTGTCGGTGCGCAGCGTGTAGAGCGCCGCGTCGCCGCCCGGCGAGTTCACGCTCAGCGGCCGCGCGGTCTCGTTGCGTTGTGTTTTCCCGTCACCTGACAATACTCTTATTTATAATCGTTATTTGTAATATTTATATCCAATGAAAAAAATGGTTGTCTGTAAAGTCGGTTTACGAACGATAATTTTACGTGATAACGTCGTAAGAAAACATTAATCAGTAATCGGCGATTTGAAAAACCATAGAAACAATACCCATGTCGATTTCGTCACCACATTTCCCCTTTTTTAGGGGTATTTAACCTGAGCGCATGAAATATCAACGCACAGCCCAAACCGCTGGTTTTAGAGATTCCAAATTTGGCACGTAGGTTCTTATAAGGTCTAGGGGTGCACTAAGAAATTATTTTTCAAAATTCACCCTCTAAAGGGGTAAAATGGGAGTCCAAAGTTTGTATGGGGAAACAAGATTAGATCGACTATTTTATTCGAAACTTCACAGGAGTATTCCTATTTTATTATTATTATTGTTGATTTGTGGGCCTTTAATGTACCGCTTCGACCAGCGAGTGATCTATTGTGGCAGCCCTTTTTTTGTTTATAGTTCAGCAAATTCCAGATTCTTTGGGCGGTGATAAGTTGTACCTCTTCTGGGTGCATGGTGTGCCGCCCTTGGTAGGTACTTCTTTTTTGCATGAGTGGTCCGCAGGAGCAGAGAATATGCATTGCGGTCTCCTCTGTCTCCAGGCAGAACCTGCTAGTTGCGTCCTGTTTCATACCCATTTGAAACAGGTGTTTGTTCAATTTGCAATGTCCTGTCAGGATTCTCGTCACTGCGCAGGTTTTGTGCTTTTTGAGTTGTAATAGCTTTTTTTTTTTTTTTAATTTATTTAATATATTTAGAGACTATTAACATGTTTCGAACAGCGAGCGAAAACCGCGTACGGTTTATCTGTCGCCATTGTAAGAGCAGGTCGCAGCTCTTTAGACAGTTTACTATTGAACCCTTTAATTAAGGCTTTAGCCTGTTCTTGTCCTTTGGCGGACATCCACAGCTTGATTGCCTCTGATTTTTCTGTGTTGTTTAGCAGAGAATATGCTTTTCGTTTTGTGATACCACAGAACGGTTCTGGGCCGACCAGGGTTGTTTCTGCGCCCTTCCTTGCAAGTTCATCTGCATTTTCATTCCCTACAATATCGGAAGGCACTGGTACCCTTCTAAGTATGACTTTGTTGGAATTAGCCAGGGTGTTTAAATTGTTTTTACAATTCTGGACTAGTTTAGAGAGTAGGACTCTAGGGATTCTAGTGCTGCAGAGCAGCTTGGCTGTCTGAGTTGATGTAGATGTGTTGGTTCTTTTGGTTTCTTTCGAGATTGATTTCCACGCATTTATTTATTGCGAAGACTTCAGCCTGAAAGATTGAGGCTCCTTTCCCCATGCTGACGCTAACTTAGGAGTATTCCTAACGATAAATGAGTAAATACGTGTTTCAAATTTTTTGAGAATTCAACCCCTAAAAGGGGGAAATATGGTAAAAAGTCTGAAAATCAACATGGGTATTGTTTTTATAGTTTTTCAAGTTGCTGATTTCTAATTAATGTTTTCTTATAATATCACGTAAAATTATCGTCCGTAAACCGACTTTACAGACGACCATTTTCTCTATAAGTATAGCTTTGAATATATGTGGAACGTGAAAGGGTACATTTCAAACAGCACTAAAATCGATTTAGAATATAAAACAATACACAATGGACTCACCTATATCACAATCGAACGTGAGCCTCCTAACCAGGCTATCACTCTTCGGACTAGTGGACAATATCGACCTGTTCTTCCTAAACGAGGCGTTCTTTTTACTGTTCCTCTCGAAATGCTCGATCTTCCAATCGCATCGACACTTGGATGCCTTCTCCCACAACTCTGTACACTCGGACTCGGACACTGATGGCCCTTTTGCGACTTCGCTCTCCGTCAACTCCTCACTAATGAAGCTAGCTAAGCATTTCACATGGCTATCTATGACGTGGGACAACCGTACACTGTGTGGGCCTCGCGAAGGTTTGTGCTCATCGTCTGAACTGAAAATGTCATCGTTTGGACAGCGGAACTTGACTAAGAATTCCGCTAGACTGTGAACATCATCAGTGTCTTTTGTCTGTCGTTTTAACATGAAGACAGCTAGCTGAGCTAATCTCGAGTGTATCAACGCGAAATTGATATTCTGGAACCTCTCGTCGTCCATGTAAGTGTACATCGTGTGTTGGAGATACTTGGCTTCCGCTTTCAAGGACTCTCCGGCTACTTCCGGCTCTGAACTCAATGAGAAAGTCAAAGCGTCGGCGATTCTCTTCGCGAAGACTTGGCACGTTCGTTCTATGCAGACGTGTTGGCTGACCGAGTGGTTTGAGTTTGATGGTGCGATGTCTCCATTGGTCAGCGCTTTCGTTGGCTGTCTGCACATCCTTTGTCTGATTGGATCTGTCTTTTTCCAGTGCGCCGGTCGATCTGAAGATATCGTGCAGGTTTTCATTGCTACACATAGTTCCGACACCGGGCTGAGGATAGAGTTATGTGTTACAGGGCTGTGTGCTAGGTTTCCTAGGCTGATTCTCGATAAGGAGATGTCGTCTGGAGATTGAGGTTGCACGCAGCTGTCGCTGTAGGCGAAAGAGCAGGCGCTTTCGTACTTGGTTTTGAGATAGTTCTCGAGCAACGCTAGTCCTTCCGGCGTCCGGAGGTCAGTGAAGGTATCGAGGAACGGCCAGTATTCCTTCCAGCCTACTTCCATTTGTTCTGCTAGGTTTCTATAACAAAGGGAGGGAAAATCAGAAACTATATGAATTGAAAAGTTACGTCGTCTATTGTAGAGTTAAGAAAAACGGAACTGCAGGTTAGGCGGGATGAAAGGCGGCAGCGACTTTTGCAGCGATACAAACGTGATCCGAACGCGATTTTTCGTGAAACGAACTTTTCTATCGCTGTAAAAAATCGCTAGCTAAGTACTTTTATGTGTTGTGGTCAGGCACCGGTCGCGTTTTACGCGTTCCTTGGCTTCCAAAAGGGGTCTAACCTGCCGACAGTCTCGAGTCCTTTCGTCATCTCCCGGAGGCGGAAAGCGGGCTCCGCTAGGCGCGGCGCGCGCGGCGGAGTCTTCCACTTGCGGCGGAACTGTTCCGCGTCGCGCGCGCCCATGGGGCCGGCGAACGCGCGGATCTCGTAGTGCGGACTTAGCGGGTCAAGGTTTATTTCCTGCAATTTTATATGGGAGCTCTTGTTACTCATTTACAAGTCACTGGCAGGTAAGGCTATTCTATTTTGATGTCACAGGTTCATGGTGCTTGTGTGTTGGGTCTTTGGCATTTGAAAGTTTTGAATATAAAGATGGATGTTTACGTACAAATTTACAAAGTTTTAAAATCTATAGCGATGGTAAAGTTAAAATGTTAAATTTCTTAAAGTCCATCACATCAGTGCTGTTACCCCACAATATGATCCCATATTGCAGCCAGGACGGGGTAAACGCGTAATAAGCATTTGTCGCCGTATTTAAGTCTGTAGTTCTTTTTATATTTCTGAGGGCATAAGCAAAGCGGGACACTTTTGTACTAATTTTGTCAATGTGTGCCTTCCAATTGATGTTCGTCAATGCTGATGCCCGAAAGACTGCAATTAGGAACTGGTTCAAATTCGTGATCTAAATATTTGTAATTTAACTGTAGAGGGCGTAGGTCGGAATTGAATTAAATTAGTCTTTTGAAACGAAGGAGCAAAGCGAACAAAGCATGGCTCTACAGGTCACATTTTTCAACCGATTATCGTGAAATTTTGTGAGCAGGTTTGTTAATCACTTAGTTTTTTTTTTGTAAAAGACTGTCTTGCAAGTTCTAAAGCTCAGACAGCCGCCAGAAAATACAGTAGGCAATGAAGAGTCTCAAATGCCTGCTACACATGTAACGATATATCGTAGCGATTTCAGACTGCAGATAAATCGAACGTTCCTAGTCCGTTCTCCGCAGAAGCTCACGCAAGAAACGTGTCATCCACGATGGAAGATGATGACCCACTTACGATATTAGGCCTGGTTATGTGTTTGTAGAAAAAAAAAACCAGCCAAGTGCGTGTCGGATCACGCACAACGAAGGGTTCCGTGCCTATTAAATACGTCGTATCGTCACAGAACTCTTACGGCAATTACGTCATTTTCTATAGGAAAGGCAGTTTTTCAGATATTTCTCGAAAACCTTCTGAACCGATCTTGTTCAAAATAATTTTCGGTGAAAGAAAATCAAGCCATGTTTTTTTTTTTAATACACCGTTCAAAAATTTGAGGTGGGGACCCAATTTTTGTGACTTTCGAGGTGATTATCTCAGAGTTTATTCACTTAATAAAAAAATAATTTGAAAGGCCTATCTATTGATGTGCCACACGTGGACTTACAATGTTTTTTTTTCATTTGCAGTAACACGTAAAAATAGTTACAACTAAAAATTAAATGCCTGTGATATACAGACAGACGGACATGACGAAACGATAAGGGTTTTTGCCATTTTGAATACGGAACCCTGAAGAGGCACGGAGTGTGTGGTGTAAAGGTGTGGTAATCCTTAGATAGTTTTTCAAAGGCAAGTTTCGCTTCTGTAGCTCTCTACGAACTATTGCAGTCGTTCGCGGTGTTCACCTCTTAGTTCTTCCGACATGTTGCAAAGAGCGATGCGCACGTGCGCACACAAGCGAGCTCCGTGCTGTACTGCCGAAATGAGAGATCGCCATCCACACGCGATAAAACTGTGTAAACGCAATCGACAACGATTTATCTAATATAAATTGCAACTACCACCGATGAACGATAATCTGCAACGATTTGTCATACACACGATCGATAAATCAGCGCCAATCGGTTTGCACAGATTAATCGCTACGATATATCGTTACATGTGAGCCGGCTGCCGCTGTGTTGAGTACTCACTGGCGGCGCGGCGGGTGTGAAGGCGCTCCCTATGGCGGGCGCTGCGCTGCCGTCCTCGGCGTGGAGCACCGGCACGTAGAATCGCTCCTCCAGCATGTTGGCTATGCTACGATATATCGTTACATGTGAGCCGGCTGCCGCTGTGTTGAGTACTCACTGGCGGCGCGGCGGGTGTGAAGGCGCTCCCTATGGCGGGCGCTGCGCTGCCGTCCTCGGCGTGGAGCACCGGCACGTAGAATCGCTCCTCCAGCATGTTGGCTATGCTACGATATATCGTTACATGTGAGCCGGCTGCCGCTGTGTTGAGTACTCACTGGCGGCGCGGCGGGTGTGAAGGCGCTCCCTATGGCGGGCGCTGCGCTGCCGTCCTCGGCGTGGAGCACCGGCACGTAGAATCGCTCCTCCAGCATGTTGGCTATGCTACGATATATCGTTACATGTGAGCCGGCTGCCGCTGTGTTGAGTACTCACTGGCGGCGCGGCGGGTGTGAAGGCGCTCCCTATGGCGGGCGCTGCGCTGCCGTCCTCGGCGTGGAGCACCGGCACGTAGAATCGCTCCTCCAGCATGTTGGCTATGCTACGATATATCGTTACATGTGAGCCGGCTGCCGCTGTGTTGAGTACTCACTGGCGGCGCGGCGGGTGTGAAGGCGCTCCCTATGGCGGGCGCTGCGCTGCCGTCCTCGGCGTGGAGCACCGGCACGTAGAATCGCTCCTCCAGCATGTTGGCTATGCTACGATATATCGTTACATGTGAGCCGGCTGCCGCTGTGTTGAGTACTCACTGGCGGCGCGGCGGGTGTGAAGGCGCTCCCTATGGCGGGCGCTGCGCTGCCGTCCTCGGCGTGGAGCACCGGCACGTAGAATCGCTCCTCCAGCATGTTGGCTATGCTACGATATATCGTTACATGTGAGCCGGCTGCCGCTGTGTTGAGTACTCACTGGCGGCGCGGCGGGTGTGAAGGCGCTCCCTATGGCGGGCGCTGCGCTGCCGTCCTCGGCGTGGAGCACCGGCACGTAGAATCGCTCCTCCAGCATGTTGGCTATGCTACGATATATCGTTACATGTGAGCCGGCTGCCGCTGTGTTGAGTACTCACTGGCGGCGCGGCGGGTGTGAAGGCGCTCCCTATGGCGGGCGCTGCGCTGCCGTCCTCGGCGTGGAGCACCGGCACGTAGAATCGCTCCTCCAGCATGTTGGCTATGCTACGATATATCGTTACATGTGAGCCGGCTGCCGCTGTGTTGAGTACTCACTGGCGGCGCGGCGGGTGTGAAGGCGCTCCCTATGGCGGGCGCTGCGCTGCCGTCCTCGGCGTGGAGCACCGGCACGTAGAATCGCTCCTCCAGCATGTTGGCTATGCTACGATATATCGTTACATGTGAGCCGGCTGCCGCTGTGTTGAGTACTCACTGGCGGCGCGGCGGGTGTGAAGGCGCTCCCTATGGCGGGCGCTGCGCTGCCGTCCTCGGCGTGGTGCACCGGCACGTAGAATCGCTCCTCCAGCATGTTGGCTATGCTACGATATATCGTTACATGTGAGCCGGCTGCCGCTGTGTTGAGTACTCACTGGCGGCGCGGCGGGTGTGAAGGCGCTCCCTATGGCGGGCGCTGCGCTGCCGTCCTCGGCGTGGAGCACCGGCACGTAGAATCGCTCCTCCAGCATGTTGGCTATGCTACGATATATCGTTACATGTGAGCCGGCTGCCGCTGTGTTGAGTACTCACTGGCGGCGCGGCGGGTGTGAAGGCGCTCCCTATGGCGGGCGCTGCGCTGCCGTCCTCGGCGTGGAGCACCGGCACGTAGAATCGCTCCTCCAGCATGTTGGCTATGCTACGATATATCGTTACATGTGAGCCGGCTGCCGCTGTGTTGAGTACTCACTGGCGGCGCGGCGGGTGTGAAGGCGCTCCCTATGGCGGGCGCTGCGCTGCCGTCCTCGGCGTGGAGCACCGGCACGTAGAATCGCTCCTCCAGCATGTTGGCTATGCTACGATATATCGTTACATGTGAGCCGGCTGCCGCTGTGTTGAGTACTCACTGGCGGCGCGGCGGGTGTGAAGGCGCTCCCTATGGCGGGCGCTGCGCTGCCGTCCTCGGCGTGGAGCACCGGCACGTAGAATCGCTCCTCCAGCATGTTGGCTATGCTACGATATATCGTTACATGTGAGCCGGCTGCCGCTGTGTTGAGTACTCACTGGCGGCGCGGCGGGTGTGAAGGCGCTCCCTATGGCGGGCGCTGCGCTGCCGTCCTCGGCGTGGAGCACCGGCACGTAGAATCGCTCCTCCAGCATGTTGGCTATGCTACGATATATCGTTACATGTGAGCCGGCTGCCGCTGTGTTGAGTACTCACTGGCGGCGCGGCGGGTGTGAAGGCGCTCCCTATGGCGGGCGCTGCGCTGCCGTCCTCGGCGTGGAGCACCGGCACGTAGAATCGCTCCTCCAGCATGTTGGCTATGCTACGATATATCGTTACATGTGAGCCGGCTGCCGCTGTGTTGAGTACTCACTGGCGGCGCGGCGGGTGTGAAGGCGCTCCCTATGGCGGGCGCTGCGCTGCCGTCCTCGGCGTGGTGCACCGGCACGTAGAATCGCTCCTCCAGCATGTTGGCTATGCTACGATATATCGTTACATGTGAGCCGGCTGCCGCTGTGTTGAGTACTCACTGGCGGCGCGGCGGGTGTGAAGGCGCTCCCTATGGCGGGCGCTGCGCTGCCGTCCTCGGCGTGGAGCACCGGCACGTAGAATCGCTCCTCCAGCATGTTGGCTATGCTACGATATATCGTTACATGTGAGCCGGCTGCCGCTGTGTTGAGTACTCACTGGCGGCGCGGCGGGTGTGAAGGCGCTCCCTATGGCGGGCGCTGCGCTGCCGTCCTCGGCGTGGAGCACCGGCACGTAGAATCGCTCCTCCAGCATGTTGGCTATGCTACGATATATCGTTACATGTGAGCCGGCTGCCGCTGTGTTGAGTACTCACTGGCGGCGCGGCGGGTGTGAAGGCGCTCCCTATGGCGGGCGCTGCGCTGCCGTCCTCGGCGTGGAGCACCGGCACGTAGAATCGCTCCTCCAGCATGTTGGCTATGCTACGATATATCGTTACATGTGAGCCGGCTGCCGCTGTGTTGAGTACTCACTGGCGGCGCGGCGGGTGTGAAGGCGCTCCCTATGGCGGGCGCTGCGCTGCCGTCCTCGGCGTGGAGCACCGGCACGTAGAATCGCTCCTCCAGCATGTTGGCTATGCTACGATATATCGTTACATGTGAGCCGGCTGCCGCTGTGTTGAGTACTCACTGGCGGCGCGGCGGGTGTGAAGGCGCTCCCTATGGCGGGCGCTGCGCTGCCGTCCTCGGCGTGGAGCACCGGCACGTAGAATCGCTCCTCCAGCATGTTGGCTATGCTACGATATATCGTTACATGTGAGCCGGCTGCCGCTGTGTTGAGTACTCACTGGCGGCGCGGCGGGTGTGAAGGCGCTCCCTATGGCGGGCGCTGCGCTGCCGTCCTCGGCGTGGAGCACCGGCACGTAGAATCGCTCCTCCAGCATGTTGGCTATGCTACGATATATCGTTACATGTGAGCCGGCTGCCGCTGTGTTGAGTACTCACTGGCGGCGCGGCGGGTGTGAAGGCGCTCCCTATGGCGGGCGCTGCGCTGCCGTCCTCGGCGTGGAGCACCGGCACGTAGAATCGCTCCTCCAGCATGTTGGCTATGCTACGATATATCGTTACATGTGAGCCGGCTGCCGCTGTGTTGAGTACTCACTGGCGGCGCGGCGGGTGTGAAGGCGCTCCCTATGGCGGGCGCTGCGCTGCCGTCCTCGGCGTGGTGCACCGGCACGTAGAATCGCTCCTCCAGCATGTTGGCTATGCTACGATATATCGTTACATGTGAGCCGGCTGCCGCTGTGTTGAGTACTCACTGGCGGCGCGGCGGGTGTGAAGGCGCTCCCTATGGCGGGCGCTGCGCTGCCGTCCTCGGCGTGGAGCACCGGCACGTAGAATCGCTCCTCCAGCATGTTGGCTATGCTACGATATATCGTTACATGTGAGCCGGCTGCCGCTGTGTTGAGTACTCACTGGCGGCGCGGCGGGTGTGAAGGCGCTCCCTATGGCGGGCGCTGCGCTGCCGTCCTCGGCGTGGAGCACCGGCACGTAGAATCGCTCCTCCAGCATGTTGGCTATGCTACGATATATCGTTACATGTGAGCCGGCTGCCGCTGTGTTGAGTACTCACTGGCGGCGCGGCGGGTGTGAAGGCGCTCCCTATGGCGGGCGCTGCGCTGCCGTCCTCGGCGTGGAGCACCGGCACGTAGAATCGCTCCTCCAGCATGTTGGCTATGCTACGATATATCGTTACATGTGAGCCGGCTGCCGCTGTGTTGAGTACTCACTGGCGGCGCGGCGGGTGTGAAGGCGCTCCCTATGGCGGGCGCTGCGCTGCCGTCCTCGGCGTGGAGCACCGGCACGTAGAATCGCTCCTCCAGCATGTTGGCTATGCTACGATATATCGTTACATGTGAGCCGGCTGCCGCTGTGTTGAGTACTCACTGGCGGCGCGGCGGGTGTGAAGGCGCTCCCTATGGCGGGCGCTGCGCTGCCGTCCTCGGCGTGGAGCACCGGCACGTAGAATCGCTCCTCCAGCATGTTGGCTATGCTACGATATATCGTTACATGTGAGCCGGCTGCCGCTGTGTTGAGTACTCACTGGCGGCGCGGCGGGTGTGAAGGCGCTCCCTATGGCGGGCGCTGCGCTGCCGTCCTCGGCGTGGAGCACCGGCACGTAGAATCGCTCCTCCAGCATGTTGGCTATGCTACGATATATCGTTACATGTGAGCCGGCTGCCGCTGTGTTGAGTACTCACTGGCGGCGCGGCGGGTGTGAAGGCGCTCCCTATGGCGGGCGCTGCGCTGCCGTCCTCGGCGTGGAGCACCGGCACGTAGAATCGCTCCTCCAGCATGTTGGCTATGCTACGATATATCGTTACATGTGAGCCGGCTGCCGCTGTGTTGAGTACTCACTGGCGGCGCGGCGGGTGTGAAGGCGCTCCCTATGGCGGGCGCTGCGCTGCCGTCCTCGGCGTGGAGCACCGGCACGTAGAATCGCTCCTCCAGCATGTTGGCTATGCGGCGAGCCGTTTCCGGAGACGCGGCGGACGCTCGCTTGCATATTATCTGGGGAACAAAAGGTAATATTTATTATCTCAAGCATGCAATGAAATATTGACGTTGTGTTCTTTATAGTAGTCTTCGAAGTATCACATTTCAGGCGCGGCAAGACGAGAGATCCGTAATGGCATTTCATACAAAATTGGAGGCCTAGAGGCCTGCAAGATGGTTTTTTTTAGGGTTCCATACCCAAAGGGTAAAAACGGGACCAGTACGGGTAAGACTCTGCTGTCCGTCCATCTGTCTGTCTGTCCGTCTTTCACCAGCCTGTCGTCGTCGCGCTCTTGTTGCACTGCGGGAACGAGGTGAGCACGTCCACGCACGCCTCGGCACCGAAATTGGCCGCGAAGTGCCACTGACGTCTTTGGCCTGCTCGCCGAACTTGTTCGTCGCGCTCTTGTTGCACTGCGGGAACGAGGTGAGCACGTCCACGCACGCCTCGGCACCGAAATTGGCCGCGAAGTGCCACTTACGTCTTTGGCCTGCTCGCCGAACTTGTTCGTCGCGCTCTTGTTGCACTGCGGGAACGAGGTGAGCACGTCCACGCACGCCTCGGCACCGAAATTGGCCGCGAAGTGCCACTTACGTCTTTGGCCTGCTCGCCGAACTTGTTCGTCGCGCTCTTGTTGCACTGCGGGAACGAGGTGAGCACGTCCACGCACGCCTCGGCACCGAAATTGGCCGCGAAGTGCCACTTACGTCTTTGGCCTGCTCGCCGAACTTGTTCGTCGCGCTCTTGTTGCACTGCGGGAACGAGGTGAGCACGTCCACGCACGCCTCGGCACCGAAATTGGCCGCGAAGTGCCACTTACGTCTTTGGCCTGCTCGCCGAACTTGTTCGTCGCGCTCTTGTTGCACTGCGGGAACGAGGTGAGCACGTCCACGCACGCCTCGGCACCGAAATTGGCCGCGAAGTGCCACTTACGTCTTTGGCCTGCTCGCCGAACTTGTTCGTCGCGCTCTTGTTGCACTGCGGGAACGAGGTGAGCACGTCCACGCACGCCTCGGCACCGAAATTGGCCGCGAAGTGCCACTTACGTCTTTGGCCTGCTCGCCGAACTTGTTCGTCGCGCTCTTGTTGCACTGCGGGAACGAGGTGAGCACGTCCACGCACGCCTCGGCACCGAAATTGGCCGCGAAGTGCCACTTACGTCTTTGGCCTGCTCGCCGAACTTGTTCGTCGCGCTCTTGTTGCACTGCGGGAACGAGGTGAGCACGTCCACGCACGCCTCGGCACCGAAATTGGCCGCGAAGTGCCACTTACGTCTTTGGCCTGCTCGCCGAACTTGTTCGTCGCGCTCTTGTTGCACTGCGGGAACGAGGTGAGCACGTCCACGCACGCCTCGGCACCGAAATTGGCCGCGAAGTGCCACTTACGTCTTTGGCCTGCTCGCCGAACTTGTTCGTCGCGCTCTTGTTGCACTGCGGGAACGAGGTGAGCACGTCCACGCACGCCTCGGCACCGAAATTGGCCGCGAAGTGCCACTTACGTCTTTGGCCTGCTCGCCGAACTTGTTCGTCGCGCTCTTGTTGCACTGCGGGAACGAGGTGAGCACGTCCACGCACGCCTCGGCACCGAAATTGGCCGCGAAGTGCCACTTACGTCTTTGGCCTGCTCGCCGAACTTGTTCGTCGCGCTCTTGTTGCACTGCGGGAACGAGGTGAGCACGTCCACGCACGCCTCGGCACCGAAATTGGCCGCGAAGTGCCACTTACGTCTTTGGCCTGCTCGCCGAACTTGTTCGTCGCGCTCTTGTTGCACTGCGGGAACGAGGTGAGCACGTCCACGCACGCCTCGGCACCGAAATTGGCCGCGAAGTGCCACTTACGTCTTTGGCCTGCTCGCCGAACTTGTTCGTCGCGCTCTTGTTGCACTGCGGGAACGAGGTGAGCACGTCCACGCACGCCTCGGCACCGAAATTGGCCGCGAAGTGCCACTTACGTCTTTGGCCTGCTCGCCGAACTTGTTCGTCGCGCTCTTGTTGCACTGCGGGAACGAGGTGAGCACGTCCACGCACGCCTCGGCACCGAAATTGGCCGCGAAGTGCCACTTACGTCTTTGGCCTGCTCGCCGAACTTGTTCGTCGCGCTCTTGTTGCACTGCGGGAACGAGGTGAGCACGTCCACGCACGCCTCGGCACCGAAATTGGCCGCGAAGTGCCACTTACGTCTTTGGCCTGCTCGCCGAACTTGTTCGTCGCGCTCTTGTTGCACTGCGGGAACGAGGTGAGCACGTCCACGCACACCTCGGCACCGAAATTGGCCGCGAAGTGCCACTTACGTCTTTGGCCTGCTCGCCGAACTTGTTGGTCGCGCTCTTGTTGCACTGCGGGAACGAGGTGAGCACATCCACGCACGCCTCGGCTCCGAACTTGGCCGCGAAGTGTAGCGGCGTCTCGTTCATGCCCTTGTCGGGAGTGTTTAGGTACCGGTCGACGAGTATTGCGGCGAATTCCTGGAGGTGGAAAAAAATTGTGAAACAAACAGGCGAGAAGTTTAACCAAGAATTATCTCTAAAATATGAATGCCGTCATCAACTTTCATTTAACCTATTTTAGTTAAAATGCGTCATAAAAGTCAACTTTATATACACGGTGATTTATAATTCGTGATCAGGCATTTTTCTAATTTAGTAATCAATGCCTAACACGGTTAAATCATAGTTTTTTTATAAACGTATTTTTATTTCTGAATCAAACTTAATTAGGAATTACCTTTTGTTAAAAATCATTGTCACCCTAACGGTACTTTATCTATGAAACTGAAACTTTCTTGAAAAGTTAGTTTCATAAACCAACCTAAAAACCCTTGTCGAATTATTAAATTATGTTATGATATGAGTAAACTGTCAAATGTCGCATGGATGACAAGTATATGGATAGTTAGTGTTTATTGACGTAAGAACTATCAAATTTCCCGCCAAAAACGTTGAGATGTAGGGTGACCAAACATTGAGTGGATATTAGTGTTATAATTTTCATTAAATTTAAGTAACTAAACAGTGATGTAATTGCATCAGACCTCATCCATTGAAATCTGTTTGGGCTAAGTATTAATATTTTTCGACTCCTGGAGCCGTAGCATGGTTGGCATTATCACGCGACAAGTGACAAGATAAGAGCGTCGTCTCGTTCTATCGAACGGTGTCAGCCAGTGACGCACGCTCTATCCTATCACCTATCGCGTGACAAGGCCAACCATGCTACGGCACCAGATCACGGATTAAAAATCACCGTGTATTTACAAAATAAATATTATTCAAAGAGGTTTGTTAAGTTTTATGAATGATTTTGTAATTTATTCTTAACAGGTTCTTCTAGGTGCCCACGAGGCTCCGTCCGCGTATTGCAAAGAATGCAAGCAAACCCGCGAGTAAATATATCCTATGTCCATCCAGGGAGTCAATCCTATACAGAGATGAACAAGTATTTTTGTAATCGGATAAGTAGCTTCGGAGATTGTACTCTACATAAAAGTGATACAAGCTTAAAAAGCTCTGAGACTTAACCTCTATTATAAATATAGTATGTATATGTAGAGTACAGTTAGGTATAGCGGCTTCATGGATTCAAGAACCGCGGCATGCTACCAAAAGTCCCAAGCCTAGAGACATCAAAATATATAATAAGCTACCTAAACATATAAAAATATAGAAAGTAATAACTTATTCACATGCAAACTGAAGTCACTCTTAATAGAAAAAGCCTACTATTCGATCAATGAGTTTATGCAAGATAATATTATAAGTTCTAATTATTTTCACTCAGTCATGTGTATCCAAAAATTAGTTTTAAGTTTCCAGACCCTGTCAGGGTGCCATGTGTTTCTCAACTTTACAATACAACTGTATAATATATGTACACCATGGTTTGCAATAAATAAATAATCATCTGTATGTAGTGCGAACCCTACATATTCTCACCTTGCAACAATCCGCGTCAGCGTCCAATCCGTACAAAGTCTGCACGAAAGCAGGGTTGCCAACAGTCGTGAGCACGAGGTTGCACATCTCCGCGTTCAGCGCTTTAGCCGACACGTGCAGGGCGTTGTAGCGGGAACCCTCCTGGAAACATCATTTTATTTACATAGGCTGCTCTTGGGGCATACGCAAATTCGTGATTAGCCATGTCTACACCGGACGCATGCTCGGCCGTACGCCTCGCCTGAGGCACGCGGCCGAGCAAACGGATGCTCGGCCACATGCCTCGGGCGAGGCACATCTACACTGAGCGCGCACGCTAGGGCGAGGCGTGGCTCGCCGAGGCACGTCTACATTGAGCGCGCATGCTCGGGCGAGGCGTGCTCGGCATGCGTCTGGTATAGCCACAGAGCTATAGACAGATTATTAACGAATTTGACAGCTTGTTTGACGGTTACATTTTTGCCACATGTATGCTAGCATATATCCGCGATTTCGTCCGCGAGACCAACAGCCTCTTTCATCCCTTTGGGTTGATTTTCGGGATAAATGAATCTAGATGTAAGAACCACAAATATTGAGTGCCCTTTACAGGGTGTCATGTACCTACCATATAGTTACAAGTATAGGGGATACTTGTAACACCTCAATGTACTGTAACTATATATGTATGAACATGACTACAATATAATAATGAATAAAAACCGGCCAAGTGCGTGTCGGACCACGCAAAACGAAGGGTTCCGTGCCTATTAAAAAGGTCGTATCGTCATAGAAATCTTACGGCACTTACGTCCTTTTCTTTGAGGAAGGCAGTTTTTTCAGCAATATCTCGGAAAAATTTCATCCGATCTTGTTCAAAACAATTTTCGGCGAATGAACTTCATAAGCGCTGTGTCCATGAATTTTTTCATATTTTTAAAATACACCGTTCAAAAATTAGAGGGGGGAGGACAGAATTTTAGTGACTTTCGGGGCGATTATCTCTGACTGTATTCACTTAATCAAAAAAAATCCCGAGAAACCTTATATTTATTTTGAAAGGCCTATCGATTCATGTGCCACACGTGGGCTCGCGATGAAAAAACTTTTTTTGACTTTTAGTTTTATGTATGGAGTACACCCCTAAAAAATTTTTTTTTAGTAATTTTAATTACCAAACTGTAGCGGCTAACAAAATACACCTTATAGTTTTCGAGTAAAATGCTTGTGACATACGGACAGACGGATAGACGGACAGACGGACATGACGAAACTATAAGGGTTCCGTTTTTGCCATTTTGGCTACGGAACCCTAAAAAGCATCTTATGTTCACACTCGCTCCCTAAGCATGGCTAGTAATTCCTCTTCTACCGTAATGCACAGTGTCATGCCTTGCAGCTATGAATGTATATTATGTCTGTCTGGATGGATGTGTCCTGTTAATGTCTGCACGGAAACGTTTGCACGGCTCAAAAGAGGGCGCGCGAGCTCTCTCGATTTTTCTCGCACTATCCGTCTCTCTCTTATTAGAAAACTTAGACAGACAGGTATAGTGCGAGAAAAATCGAGAGAGCTCGCGCGCCGTCTTGTGATAGCCGTGCTTCTGTAAGGATGGATGCGAGGCAGTCAACTCTTCCCATGTTGTATATTAATAATTACTTATAGTTTCGTTTCATAACGGTTATCCTGTAATGCCATGTTAACACGTTTAAATAATAGATACCTGCATGATGGCGGGCGTGTTGCCACTGCTCACGAGGTACCGCGGGTTGTCCCAGATCCTCTCCCGCACCGCGGCCAGCAACCCCTTTTCTATGGACTTGCGTAACGCTACCAGATCTTGCGGAGACGGGGCCTTGAATGGGTAAGGCTTTTCGCCCATTAGAGCTGAAACAATAAACGATATACTGTAAAATAAACGGTGTACTGTGGGTAGGCCCCCCACAAGGTGGACTGATGACCTGGTAAAGGTCGCGGGAGTCCGCTGGATGCGGGTAGCGCAGGAACGGTCAATTTGGCACTCTCTAGGGGAGGCTGGGGCTGGAGGTGGGCTGATATGATGATGATGATGATGACACTGTAAACTTTGATGTCGATGGACTCCTTTTGGAATATAAGATATGGTCCGCTAATACTATTTATATAAATCGGTCCCATTTCACGAAGCAATTTACAGTTTTACATAGCTAAATTAGCAAGACCGAGGCTTGATCAATAACGTCTGGTCATTAGACCAGAGTTGCCTGTTTAGACTTCGGCCAAGTGCGTGTCGGACCACGCACAACGTAGGGTTCTGTGCCTATTAAAAAGGGCGTATCGTCACAGAAATCTTACGGCACTTGTAGTTTACGTCCTTTTCTATAGGGAAGTCAGTTTTTCAGCAGTATCTCGAAAATCTTTGAACCGGTCTTGTTCAAAATAATTTTCGGTGAAAGAATTTAATAAGCCCTATCCGACTCTATTCACTTCATCAGAAGTAGAATCCTTATACCTATTTATTTTGAAAGCCTATCGATTGATTTGCCACACGTGGGCTTGCAATGTATTTTTTTTGTCTTTCTGTTATATGTATGGAGTGTACCACAAAAAAAAAATTTTTAGTCATTTCAATACAGAACTATGTAGCGGCTAACAAAATACACCCATCCTCAAAATTTTATTCAAATACACCGGACAGACGGACATGACGAAACTATATGGTTACTTGTAGCTTCCTGTAACGGGCCACAGATACGGAAATGGCATTGGATTGGTCATATGCCACTTGTCCAAGAAGGCCTTGAACTGACACATGCCCGGCAAGCGGGTAAAAGACCCTCCCAGAGAAACTTGGCAGCGTTCCGTGGAGTAGAAAGGATCTTTGGGGATGAAATGGGAAGAAGTAACCCGAACTCAAGACCAAAGCAGATGGAGGGATGATTCGATCAGTATAATTCCAAAAACCATTTTCCGCTGAAGATTTTTTAGATTTTTCAGTATAATACAAGTTTACTGTCCTGACGTCAAAGCTATTAATTATAATAACAATAATTGCTAACTATAACTGCCAGACAAAGAATGAATCACTTTGGTAACGGCTACCCGCAACCAAAGGAATTCAAGTTGCTCCCACTAAGCTGCATCATCCGCTTTGTGGAAATGATGGAGCGAGCTTGGGAGTAGCTATAAAGGGGAGGGCAAATGCACAAAAGATCCCACTGGGTCGAAGTGTATCCGAAAGGGTCCTCAACTAGATAAGATAAGATAACTATAACTGCAAACGTTATAAGGTGCTCGAGTATAAAAATAAATAATCTGGGGAAATCGGTTCCTATGTCCATGCACTTATAGGTGTATAGCAATATTGGCTTCAAATGTCGCGGTTTTTATGGAGACGTGCCAACAAATACAATTCGATATGAAGAATTAGTATTTGCTTCAGGTTTCAGATGCTCGTTTAAAAACAATTACTGGCTGTTCAAAAGGCAGGGTTCGTTTTCGTTTTCAAATGATCTTTATTTCAAATATGCATATAATTTTACAAGGTAATTAACTGTAACAATTATCAGTTATTTACAAGTAATAATAAATTGCATAAATACTTTATCAGGCTTAAACACCTTTGAAAGTTTACGACATCTGTTTGTTAAGTAATACTATTTTAACATAATCTATATATATAATACGCGAGCCCGATTTTTGTACATGCCATCAGATCTACAGTTATGGTCCGATTTTGATAAATGATATGTCGTTCGATTCGTCTCATGCTGGAGATTCGCAATAAGGTCTCCGATTTTTAATTTTTTATTGAAAAAGTACTAAAATTTTAATTTAAAGAATCTACCGTGCGCTGACCACGTGACCTTGGCTGTGTGACGTCACGTGACGTACCTAACTCCTGTTTTGACTTGAGATGACAATGTAAAATAAATAAACAAGAATTGAACTCAAACCTGTAGTAAGTTCTTCAGCATAAGAAATTATAAATGTTGAGTCGGCCACATATGGATACAACACTAAGAAAATTAAGTAAATAGAAAATAAACGATCTTTTACAATGTTTACAAAAACTGACAGACGTGTTGTGTCAACTGTGGATTAATTTTTTTAGTGACATAGAGTTGTCAATATTATTTGCCATCACAGACTAATACAGACCCGCAGAATTAAGCAAGACGATGTATCATATAGTTGTCTCTGTCACTTCTTATGGTCAGCTGAGGTGAGTTAGAATGAGACAAATAGTACGGTATTTTGAGGCTATTAACGAGTGTTCTCCATAAACTGCACACCGCAATGTTTAAAAAAGTAAACAATACTCCCAGACGTCAATGTCAAGTCAACGTCAAATCTATAGGAAATTTTCTTATTTGAAAAATATTTAGTTGTAAAACTATATATTTGTGTTGAAAGTGCAAGATCTAATTTATATGTAGTGGCAAAATGTCTTGTGCAGTCCCGTACTATCGGACTTACTCTAGATTAACGAAGAAGACCGGTGAAAATACCGGTTTCCATCGGTAAGAACCTTTTGCTTATTTTTCAAACATTGCGCAATATAATGATCTGGGATTACTGCAAATGCTGGATGCTATCAAATAAGTACTTTTTACAAGGTTCCAAGTTGATCTTATTGTGATTTTTGGTAAAAATACTATTGTCGTAAACACGGGTAGTGTTGTAACCAAATTAAAATGTATATATCGATATTTTGTCGACATGAATTATTTATGTAGGCGTTAAGACAAAATATTTTGATGTTACATGTAGTTAACTGTTAACTTTAGAATTCCGGAAAATAACAAAACTCTTCTAGAAAAATGGATTGACGTAGTTTAAAACAGATACCTTACCAAAATTTACCTTAAGTAATTAATATCGAGCTTAGACTTTTCCCATTGTTTCCATTAGTGACACTCGATGACTTTTTAATCATTGCCATTATAACTTACTTTAGAAACAAAGTTTTAACCGACTTCAATTCAATACTTCGCCAAGCCACGTGAATATTTCCACGTTTTATTTCCACATTACCACATGAACTGCTTTCCGAAAGCAAAGCATAAGTCACTATTAAAAATACCCAAATCGTCAGTGTGCCTATAAAATTTGAAGATGTCCCTCGTTTTCTCCAGGATCCCATCATAAGATCCTGACTTGATGACCATGGGACCACCAGGGAAGGATACCCTTCCAAACAAAAAAAATACCTAATCGGTCCAGGCGTCTTCGAGTAATCGGAGAATATACTACATGAAAATAAAAGATTCTCACGAATTGTCTAACTCCTCCTTTATTAGGTTAAGTAGGTTAAAAATAAATTAGTTCCACTAAAAATCCACAAAATGGTGATGATTAAAAACTAACTTGTCTGACTACCTATGTATTTGCATAACTGAATTCGTAGCGAATATCTGTGTCTTGAATGCAGTTTATTAGTACTTAATGTTTTTTTTTTATTGGTAAGTTCCATATGAATTTTTGCACAGTATGGATGGAGATACAATTTACTTACGAGTATCACATATTACAAATTTATTAACAGTAAATATCGATATCGATAACTTGTAAGAAAATATCTTTCGCTGCACCAAATCATGAGCGAGCGAGAGAGCGAATTACGTCGTGCGAGCGAGAAAGCGGAGACAATGACGTATGAAGACCTGTCAGATAACATGGTTCTATCCCTTTCTTACTCGTTGTTCAGTACGAAAGTGAGAAGAGATCGGATGTATAGAAAACATTCAATTTATTAGGGCCTATCTGCCTATTTCTGTAATCTGTGTTTGCCATGTTTATATTTATTTCAAAAAGTTTATATACTAACTTATTTTCCCATATTCGAGATGTTGGGAGAAGAATGAGGTTTAAACCCATTAATTGTCGTTGACCCCTATAGGCTTTATTTACCTTACTTAGCACAATGCCGTAGGCACCGATTAGTAGGCTTCAAATTTGAAGTAAAGAACGAACCTCGATTAAGTACTAAAATTTCTTTTCGGATACCGGGGACTTCCATTGGCAACTTTATTCACCTGACTTGAATACCATCCAAATTATTTCAGGTTCAGATAATTATATTTCGATTACAGGTAGGTATAAATTGTAATTTGTCAAACCGATATGACTTAATACTGGAAAACATAAACCAGTATTAAACTATTTAGCGGTATAAATAGTCAAATGCAACTATAACCGGTAAAATATTATTTTAAACCATTAACGGTCCCCGATACAGTATTCTTTGATCTGTGCTGATACTAATAATAAACAGGTGTAATGTCTGTGAAATGTAAGTTTGTATGTTGGGGATAGTCTCAGAAACTAAACCCATCGTATTCTAAAAATCCTTTCTTCAGTACCTATGTTATATATATATGTAGAATGGACCTACGGAATTATGTGCTACAATATTTTATCCCGTCGCTCCGCCTAGGTTCTTTGTATACGCGGCGGAGCCGCGCGGGCAGCTAGTTTTATCAAATTTACAAGGTTGATCTATACATACAATAACAATTGTAAATTTATTAGTAGTAAATTCACTTTTAGCATTAACAATTAACAATAATTACATTTTATACTAACACTAAAACAAGTACAACAATAACATAATTTGAGGGTTGACGAACAAATGTTCTCGTTTAGCAGCCATTTTTAATTGAGCCGTCCCGGTCTTTGCTACAGCGGCGCATTACGTGCGGGCGCAGCGGTCGAAGCGTCGACCGGAGGTCTTACTATGCTGGGCATTCTGTTTAGTACAATATCGTTATCGCAACTAATAACAAAAAGGCAGGGTAATATTGCACGAAATACCCACCTTACGCCAATCTAAGACTGAACGAATATAAATTGCGCACGGGACAAAGGTGCAGTGGAAATAATTAATACCTTAGAAAAGTTGAAAAACCCCCGACATTTTCATTTCAAAGTTCAATATCTCTAAACCGGCTAAACTAATTTTGTTGAAACATCTCGATTACGTCAGTTTTCTGACAAAAAACCGCATTAAAATCCGTCCATTCGTTTAGAAGCTACAATGCAACAAACACACACAGATACACAGACACGTCAAACTTGTGTTAACCCCTCTTTTTGCGTCGGGGGTTAAAAACCGCACTCAAATCGGGTCATCCATTTGGGAGCTACGATGCTACAGACGGACACACAGTTAGATAGATAGATAGGTATTTCATTTAGATAGATAATTAATTTGATAAATAGATAGATAGTTCATTTTTCATTTATAATCAGATAAACGTGTTAAACTTATAACACCCTTCATATCATTTTAAACGGTAGTTAAAAACTAGTAAGCAATGAGGAGAGAGCATCCACATTAATTGAACACCAACAATAGAAATCGAGTCGTCAGTTCCTATTAATTTAACTAATTCAAAGATGACCTACATATCGATACATAAAATATATATATAAACGAATGTGTCATTAAGGACAAATACTATTCAGGTAACACGCAAACAACTCGTAATGGTATATACGCAAGCTTCTAGAAACGCTCTTCTATAAACGAGGCTTGATACATTAGCTAATAGGTACCCAATTACCTTGGCAAACAACATGGCAAATATGTATACTCGTATATAGAATACTAGCTTCCGTCCGCGACTTCGTCTGCGTGGACTCGGGATAAAAACTATCCCATGTTTTAATCCAGGCTATAAACTATCTTCGTGCAAAATTTCATCCAAATCGGTCGAGCCGTTTAAGCGTGATTGAGTAACAAACATCCAAACTTTCGCAGTTATAATATTAGTAGGATGATTCATTTATGTCATGTGCACGAAGAAGCGCATAAGATAAATATTGAATAAATATTAATTACTTTTTTAACCCTAACGCTAACAGGCAAAACATTGTTTTTACAAGCTTTATATTAACTTGACTTGATCGTATGTAAGTATAAAAGTATGTTAGTAAGTTGTAAGTATAATATTATGGTACCATCGAGCTGATCTGATGATGGAGACAGAAGATGGCCATGGGAATTCAGTATTTAACCAACGTAACCCCGTTGAGTTTGGGCTCGTTAGAATCGCCTCAATGAGTAGTTGATGATGGTATACAGAAAAGTACAGCCGGCAATAAAAGATTGTACCAAAAATGAAATTTTTGACAGAAACTTATTAAGGTTTATTTTTGTGGTGTTGGCTATGAAAATCGCCTGTCGACCCAATCTATATAAAATAAGCCTTATTTATTTTTCATATGGCGGTTACACACACAGCCTTAATTCCTTAGTATAAAGGAATGACACGTTTCTGATTAGCATTCTTAGCCTTTATATGTTAATTTATAAACATTAACAAGAAAATACAAAAGCGATACCATAAAATATTTGCATAAATTATCTAAAACCGACGAGCTATACCTACATTACTTCACCCGGAAACAGAGTAAACAATAAGACAACATACTTATATTATTGTACGTACTCTACGCATCATTATCAATATTATCATTCATATTTTCTCCTTTATCGTAGTAGATAGCAAAAGGAGGTCAGCAATGTTATCGGAAGCGGATTCAGAATTACGTCTATTTATATTTACAAAAGAATTAAAAGATAAACAGGTAAGAACATAAACAATTGATTTCCAGACCAATCTTGTTACTGGCGAAACGTAGACGTAGGCGAATAAATTATAGATAAATATCAAGTATAAAAAGTTCCAAAAACTATATTTTGATTTACCGTATAGGGAAAGCTAACTAAAGACTTACGTCTGCCTGCCTATTATATTGTCAACCTGTCACCAAAATAATTTGCAGAATTGCCGATAGATAGCGCTAGTAGTATATTCTTATAGGCTGATATAAACTTGAATCGTTTTCGTATCGCTTGTTAAACTTAAGTTAAATAATATTTTTATATACAGGGTGAGCAATCCAAATGGGTCAGTATGGCGGTTTTGGAAACCATAACAGATAGCGAAATCTTGGCTTAGGAACCATGACGTTGATTTTAGTAAAAAGAAAAACTGCATTCATATACTTACAAAAATACGTGTAGGTACTCGGCCCAGGAATCGAACCTGGACTTTTTGAAAAATTAAATTTCGTTATTTTCCTTTGAATATCGGTTATGTAGCTCTTAAATAGTAAATGTTACTAAGAAACATGATATCTAAAACTAATAAAATGCATTGTTTTTAAACAACGAAATTTAATTTTTCAAAAAGTCCAGGTTCGATTCCTGGGCCGAGTAGGTACACGTATTTTTGTAAGTATATGAATGCAGTTTTTCTTTTTACTAAAATCAACGTCATGGTTCCTAAGCCAAGATTTCGCTATCTGTTATGGTTTCCAAAACCGCCATACTGACCCATTTGGATTGCTCACCATGTATATTTGAACTCGAATTTTTTTCCACTTTCATTACACACGCTATGATAGCAAAAGTTTTTTAAGGAACCCTTATAGCCATGTCCGTCTGTCCGTCCGTCCGTCTGCGGCTTTGCTCAGTGACACTTATTACTAGAAAGCTGTAATTCGGCATGAGTATATAAATCAATCACGCCGACAAAACTGAAAAATAAAATCTTAAAAAAAAAATTAAGGGTACCTCCCCTACACGTAAATTTGGGGATGTCATTTTTTTTCTCTTTGAACCCATGGCACCCATTGTGGGGTATCGTATTTTTGTTCGAGTCAAGTGTCGTCGTCGTCGTCCCCCCGCTGACTAAATGACTACTACCTACCGGGAATGTGAAAAAATTCGTGGCAGTAGTACATATAATGAATTTGAGGAAGGAAAACTATCACGGCTAAGAAGGCATAACTAGTTACCGAGTAATACACTCGCGAGCAAAAGTATCGAATCACTTTGTATTTTTTCCTTTGCACTGTGCATCCAATATCTTTGTAATTTCCCGCCCGAATCTAATAATTATGGTACTAAATAAAAGCTAATAATGTAGCGCATTGGAAAATTTCAAGAAACGTAATTTAATTACATTTAAGTAATTTAGAAAAATAAACCGATTAACAAAGATGAAAAAATGCAAACTGATTCGATTTTTTGCTCGCGAGTGAAGTCGACCAACAATACAAATACTCTTTATTGCACACCTCACACAAACAAAGCAGTTACAGAGAGAAACAACACAATAATGACTTAATGTGTACTTTGAAATGACAACTTTCGTACAAATTCGGCCAACGCAACCGTACCATTTATTTGGCGCGCGCGTGTCGATGTAACAAAGACACACAGGTAACTACGGAACCCTACACTGCACGTGGCCTGACACGCACTTGACCGGTCTTTTTGCGATACAAAACAAACGCACGTTTCACGAGCGCACGACTAAAAAGTCGCCAAGTGTATCCGCTCTCGGACTACGACGACAATAATATAGAGGAAAAATCCGTGCGATTGTAACTTTGTACAGTCGAGTTCTCCAATATCTATACAGACAACCTTTGAAAAAGATCTATTCATGTGTCTTATGTCAGTAATAATAAAGCCTGTGTACAGATATTTTTGAATGGTTGTCTGTATAGATATTGGAGAACTCGTCTGTACCTAAGTGTGAATGTAGGGGGTGATCTCCGTAACTAGAAACATCCGATTTCAACTTTTTTCAGGATGGACATACATAGGCTATATTTTATCCCTAGGACAGTTAGTTTGTAAATAAAGTCAAATGCACACATATATGGCGTCTCCTGACGAAATCCCGCCAAATATTACTAAGTTAGTCTAGCATTCCTAAGGCCTCTTACAGTTTGGATTTTATAATAACTGACGTATCCGATATCACTCGCGAAATTTTATACCGTGCATTGTCGGACCCGGATATCTCCGGGCTAATTTTTTCCCACTCGTGTCTGTCGCTTTTCCACCATCGCATGCGCCCCGTTCCCCGCCCCGACCCAATCACGGTGCACGATTGGGCGAACTCATGTCAAATAGAGGGGGTGCGGCATGAAGGCCGGAGATCTCCGGATCCGGGGTACAGGGGCGGGCGGTAAAGAGGCCGGAGATCCGCGGGACCGGGAGACAACAGGTACCAGCTCAGGCTATGCACATTTTAAACCGTCATCATCATCATCATATCAGCCGAAAGACGTCCACTGCTGGACATAGGCCTCCCCCAGAGAGTGCCAAATTGACCGGTCCTGCGCCACCAGCATCCAGCGGACTCCCGCGACCTTTACCAGGTCATCAGTCCACCTTGTGGGGGGAGGGGCCTACCCACGCCGCGCCTTCCGGTACGTGGTCGACACTCGAGAACCTTTCCGCCCCAACGGCCATCGGTTCTACGTGCAATGTGCCCCGCCCACTGCCACTTAAGTTTAGCAATTCGGAGGGCTATATCTGTTACCTTGGTTCTGCTGCGGATAGCCTCATTTCTGATGCGACCATGCAGAGAAACTCCTAACATAGCCCTCTCCATTCCTTTGGGTGACTTTGAGCCTTCTTATGAGGCCCATAGTAAGCGACCAAGTTTCAGTGCCATATGTCATCACTGGCAACACACACTGGTCAAAGACTCTCGTCTTGAGACACTGCGGGATATTGGACGAAAAGATGTGCCGGAGCTTCCCGAACGCTGCCCAGCCGAGTCGGATTCGACGATTGACCTCTTTCTCGAAGTTGGACCTACCTAACTGGACAGTCTGTCCTAGGTATACATAATCGTCTACAACTTCGAGCGTAAAGTGTCCGATTGTAATGGGAGTTGGTACTACATGGAAATTTGACATGACCTTCGTCTTATCCATGTTCATTCTTAGACCAACTCGCTCGGAAGCTTTACTGAGGTCATCGAGCATCGTACTTACTTTTAAACCGTATTCCTATAGAATTAAGTTCAATTTACACTAATATTATAAATTAACGTTTGGGCTCCGTAAATTTGTATGATACGGGGAATCTCTGGAACTACAGGTCCGACATATTGTATACTAGCTTCCGCGCGCGACTTCGTCTGAGTGGACCCGGGATAAAAACTATCCTATTTTACATACATACATTCACGCCTTTATCCCTAAAAAGCACATGAAACTTGTGTTCCAGTACCAATTTTAGCATAAATGTGGGTATAAAAGATCGACAAAATGTGATATCGCTGTGACAGGTTGCTAGCCCATCGCCCACAACACACTTCAACCCTGTTCCCTTAGTCGAATCTTACGACACCCACAGGAAGAAAGGGGGTGGTTCTATTTTAATACAGGCTATAAACTATCTTCGTGCAAAATTTCATCCAAATTGGTTGAGCCGTTTAAGAGTGATTGAGTAACAAACATCCAAACATCTAAACATCCAAACTTTCGCATTTATAATACTAGTACCTAGGATTAGTAGGATTTTATACCGCGTCTTCGCTTGTGCTCTTTGTAATACGCAGCCGTAGCCGCGCGGGCAGTTAGTCTATATTAGGGCATGCAATCCCGGGATTTATTACTACTACAATACCGGGACAATACCGGGATCCCGGTATAGTAGTAGTAATAAATACCGGGATTGCATGCCCTAGTCTATATATCTATACTAATATTATTATAAACAGGAAAAATCTGTGAGATTGTATGTGTTTTGGGTATATACCCCGAAACGCTTATCCGATTTCAAAATTGATTTCACCTGCGTAGGCTTTCTGGATGGTTATAGGCTACATTTTATCCCGCGGGTTTGCCTGCGTTCTTTGCAATACGCGGCCGGAGCGCGGGTAGTATTGTATAAACTACGCGATATTGTTATAGTAACTTGGAAAACGTGGTAAACGCTCATAACGTCAAGCAAACACGTTAGTAACAAGATTAGATTAGTGTTTAATGGAGCCGTAAAGAGTCACTGACCCACGCTTCAGAACATACGTGACGGCTTCGTTTTATACCTTGTTATATACGCAGTATGCTAGTGAGAATGCGATACCTACAGTAGAATCCACAATTAGGCGAACTAAACTGACAGTGTCAAAAATTCAATTTTGGTACAAGCTTTTATTGCCGACTGTACATTTCTGTATACCATCATCAACTACTCATTGAGACGATTCTAACGAGCCCAAACTCAACGGGGTTACATCGGTTAAATACTGAATTCCCATGGCCACCTTCTGTCTCCATCATCAGATCAGCTCGATGGTACCATAATATTGAATTGTCAACCAAAATATACTAATACCCAAAATGTCAGCTCAATCGGATAACGGCAAGTGACTGAAAATGGATTGCAAATTTTGACGGACAACTTACAATTATACTTACATAGGAACAGGTCATGTTAATAATAATAAAGCTTGTAAAAATGCACAAACGTGGCCATAGTTTGGCCAGTGCTGTTCATAGCCTATGTCACTCCCACGGTTAAGAGGAATCCAGCAACACCTCATATGTCGAAATCCGTCAAACGGTTTAGGCTGCAGGCCAGGGACATATATACATTCATACATACTCTCGAAAAACATAACCCTCCTCTCCTTCAGCAGTCAAGTAAAAACACGTTGTATATAAAATCACTGTTGGACATAGGCCTCCCCCAGAGAGTGCCAAATTGACCGGTCCTGCGCCACCCGCATCCAGCGGACTCCCGCGACCTTTACCAGGTCATCAGTCCACCTTGTGGGGGGCCTACCCACGCCGCGCCTTCCGGTACGTGGTCGCCACACGTGATGAAAGTATTACATAGATATTATTATCAATCATGGTGCAGTGAAAAGTAAATTCTGTCAGCGCTGCTTCTTTCTGCTCGCGCACAGCGCGTGAGCACGTATGAATTAGAGCAAAATATATGAGCCGTGCGTGCCAACCCTAGGCTCACGCTAGCGCCACGGCTACCTGCCATAAGCTGTCCATAAACTGAGAATGCATCACTTACAGCTATCGTTGCCGTCTGTGGTATCCGTGGGCTCGGCGCCCCGCAGCGCGAAAGACACGGCTTCCTGTCGATTGTGGAAAGCCTTGAAACGCGCCAGTTTGTAGCGCCGGACCAGCTCCAGGGCTTCTGCCTTGTTTTCGTACACATGTATCGCTTCTGTGGAAGAAAATATGGTTGTCTGTAAAGTCGGTTTACGGACGATAATTTTACGTGATAACATCATAAGAAAACATTGATAAAAAATTGCATAACACGTATTTATACCAGGGATCGGAACCGGTTTTTTCAAAAGTCCCCGAAGTAGTCTAATATTTTGAATTATTTTAGGCTCTTAATGTAGGACTCTATCATGTAGTTAGGTAACATTTTCGTATTATTAGACAGCCTGATCAAAAATAATATTATAAACCAAAGAACGAAATTGAACGAAATAAAACCGGTATTTTTGTATGGTGAAAATACCGGCATCCGATCCCTGATTTATACTCATTTATCTGTAGGAATACTCCTGTGAAGTTTCGAATAAAATAGTCGATCTAATCTTGTTTCCCCATACAAACTATGGACACCCGTTTCACCCCCTTAGTGCACCTCTAGACCTTATAGGGAATCTACGTGCCAAATTTGGAATCTCTAGAACCAGCGGTTTGGGCTGTGCATTAATTTTTCGCGCGCGCAGCCGGTGTTCGGAACGGGACATTGAGTCACACTTTTTCGTGCGTGCAGCCGGGCGTTCATCGATTTATAAGACGTTATCACGTCAAAACATTACCAAGGTCACATACATCATAACATTTATAGATTTTAATAGACTTAAAAATTGTTGTTGTGGTAGATATTAATGGGAGTCCGCTGGATGCGGGTGGCGCAGGAACGGTTAACATGGCACTCATTGGAGGAGGCCCATGTCCAGCAGTGGGCGTCTTTCGGCTGTTATGATGATGATGATATATTAATGCTGGCACAACAGTACAGTACAGTCATACTGGGACCGGTTTGAAATATTTATGCATATTGATATCCGAAAAAGGTTACTTTTACATAAGGCTTAAACACAATGGTTACCAAATAACCTTATTACCATAAGTCAATGTTAATTAGGAAACGTTTTTGCTTACGGAATTGCTTTTTTTAAATAATATTAACTGATAACTTGCATAGCATATGCTTTCAATATTTAAAACCATTTTTATTCCAAGTATTCCATCCAAATGGCGATGCTCATCACACAATGCCCTTATCGGGATTTGAGCCCGGGACCTCCTGCTTCATCTGTAGTTGACTACTAACCAGAGATCATATCCCCATATTCATTTCAAATAAAAAATTGGTATCTTGCATATAATTTAATATTTTCGTATTCAAATAGAGTCATCTAATATATTCATTCATTACCGATTTTTTATTATTGGGTATAATACTTATAATATTTCACATTGTTGAATACCGGTATAAGCCCAGGTTTATATTGTATTTCTTTTAGTTTAGTTTTATACATTACGATTTGTAAGTCAAATAAGGGAAAATTGTCACTCAGTTCAGTTTCTGTTTCACCGATCGGGTTTGACAACGCTGTCATTCCCCTGAGCAAACAAGTTAAAAATCTCGGATTAGTTATTGATTCGAACGTCTCCTGGAATGGTCAGCTCTCCGAAATTAGTCGCAAGGTCACCGGAACGCTGAGAACTTTATATAATTTTAAGAATTTCCTCCCAGTCAGTACAAAGAAGTTGTTGGTGCAGGCGCTGGTGCTGCCAATCATTGATTATGGTGATGTGTGCACTACCGATGGCACTCAACAATACCTCAATAAACTAGATCGCTTAACTGGCTCTCCATTCGCCGTCGTAGATCCCTCAGATTACTTTGCACCCTTTTTTCAATCTTGTTTGAGTCTTCTGCTCCAGGATACCTCAAAAGTAAATTTATTTTCGATACCCCTCGCCCAGGCTGTGAGCTGCGTATATCCCGTGTCCTCAAACTATCCATACCTTCGCACCGCACTAGTTTTATGACTCACTCCTTCGCCGTACAGGCAAGCCGTCTCTGGAATTCACTCCCTCTCAACATCAGACAAGCCCCAAGCAAGTTTGCTTTCAAGCGGATGCTGCGTAAGCATCTGCTTACAAGAATTCGACTAAAATCCATCCACATAATGGTAGTATATATTGAATATGTAGTAGTATATCTTTTTGTATGTATCTTATATATATATATATTTTTTTTTTCTTTCAAAGATAACAGACATTACAGAGAGAGTCAGAAGTTTAAAATGGAAGTGGGCTGGACATGTCTGCAGAACAAATGATGATAGATGGACGAAAAAAATCATAGACTGGTCACCACGAAACGGAATGAGAAAGAGAGGTCGACCAAGAAAACGATGGGCAGATATATTTAAGAAACGATGTGGAGCTATTTGGACAAGACTGGCAAGAGAGAGAGAAAATGGGAAAGCACTGGGGGAGGCCTACGCCAAAGAGGCGACTGCCATAATTATATAAAAATCAATAATTGCATGATAAAATCGAATATTTATAATTTATTAATATGAATCAATTAATGTAATAACAAAAAAATGAATATGCCCATCTAACTCACATCAATGGCTAATTATCTATTGTGTCATTTGCTGGTATAATAATACTTATTTATTATGTTTATTTATCTTTATTGTATAGAAAACTGGGTCACTCACCTTTTTAAGGTTGAAAATTGCTCTACATATTTCGAACTGATTTGCGGTTCTAAGTCACGCGTTGCCGGCGCGTTTAGCACCGTTGACTGAGAACTGCAAATCAGTTCAAAACATGTCAAGTGATTTTCGACCCTAAAACGAGTGACCCGTTTTTATACTATTTAATTATCATTTAGAATGCATAGGTACCATTACCAACACAAGTAACTGACCATCTGTGCACTTTATGTGCATTGTAATAAGGTTCAATATAAATACAGGATGGTCAGTTAACTGTGTTGTACATTACCTTTATTATTACAATGGTATAATCATGTGTTAGTTAATGCGTACGCTTTCCAAGAGTGAGTAGTTCTAGACAACTACTATTGTCTTAATAGGTATGTAGAAAGGTGAAAGGAATGCAGCCAATCACAATGTTGACATAGATACAAAGATAACAACTAAATGCCTATGACACACTTTACTTGATACACAGATAAACCTGTGTTTATTTACACTAATCATTTCTTTATAGTAAGACAAAATATAGGTATTCAAAATAAAATTGCTTGACCTACTTCCACTATTTTTCATCCACAATACAATAGGAATGAAATACTTTTATTTAAATCTTCATCTATAATCATTTTAGATTTTAACGTATGAAAAAAGTAGCAGCTTCATTTTCATTCTGATTACAGGAAGATTAAAGTAACCAACAGATATCTACTTGAAATATAAAATGTTTACCTTCATCCGGGCCCTTTTTGATTTCACAAGGAATGTAGACGCCATAGTAGGTCATAAGAGGCTCCACAGGCGGCGGGCTCGCCACCGAGCTCCTCTTTAAAGCGTCCAGCCGCAAAAAACGACTGAACATGCCCAAGGCTCCCTCCTTCTTCTCCGGCGGTGAACTAGATATCTCATCCTTCATACCCCCTATATCCTTGTTACACTCCGCTATGATGACGGCTTTCGACATCACGTCCTTCTGAAAACAATAAACAAAACAATGTTTTGTTTGTGACGCAAATTTTTAATACAACCTCGAGTTTATTTTTGTTACAGATCGAGATCCATTAGCATTCAGAATAACTTACCTTGAATAAATAAGATATCATAAAACCATAGCTGCAGCGTTTCTATTGAACAATGTTCATTAATTCAGTACATATTACGTGAGAATGGACGCACAGAAAAATTACGGGTGTATTTTTAAAAACAGACAAAAATGCGTTGCTCGAAAAGGGTGACGTTTGCTACAACTTTTTTTTTATTTCGTTCGGAAATTAATTAACTAACACCTCTCGTGTTGATTTCTCATAAAATTGGTTCTTTTGTTTTTTTTTTAATAATACGTAATCCATAAATTATTTGCATAATAATGATCTACTTATTATATTTTTACCCGACTGCCGAAGGGAAGGAGGGTTATATTTTTATCTCGAAAGTTATTATAGTAATCTGTAATGGTGGCACCACAGTTGGCGGTATTAGCCCAAATATTCGCGCTGCATCTTTTTCCTTGATAAACACAAACAAATGAAAGAGAGGCAACGATGCTACGCGAACACGCATTCTCAAGTGTGGTGCCACTATAAAAGCATGGGCGTAGGTATTATACTGGCATCACACTTGGGGTTGCGTGTTCGCGTTGCATCATTGCCTCTCTTTCATTTGCCGTGGGAAGGAAAAAGATGCAACACGTACCGTTAAAGGCTTTTAACACACGTAGATAGGCATGTTTACAATTTCCGAACGAACAAACGTTAAGGGATTGCCACTTCATAGGCGGCCATTACACGGTGAGTATTATTGTGATATTTTTCTAGCTATCTCTATCTCATTGAATGTTGTAGATAGAGATAGCTTTTAAATATCACGATAATACCATCGTATAATGGCAGCCATAGATCTTTCAGTAAATAATTAGACTTTTTATTTCGCTTTTCTTAGACAAAATAGTAAACAAACTCATCTTTTGGAACAAATCACGACACTATGCATGCGACTTATGATTTGTATGATTGAAACATAATTTATGTTCCGTCCTCCACGTTTTTTGTATATAAAAAATATTTTACAATAGGAACTTATTAAACATTAAAACCGGACAAGTAGCCGAGGCAAAATACGGTTTCGAAAAACATTAATTTATAAGAGCGATTTTTTTGTTTATTTCATTTTAAAACATTCTGAGATGCTTTATTCAAGAATCCACCAAACTTTCCACCCGGAAGTAATTATATAGATATAAATTAAACATTCATTGTCTTTATTTTATTTATATTGAATGTTGTAAAGCAAATGTAAATGAACCTAAATAAAGATAAAAAAAAATATTAATATTTATCCGGACTTTTTAGGGTTCGAATCCCGGTCAGGGCATTTATTTGTGTGTTATCACGAATATTTGTTCCTGAGTTATGGATGTTATATATGTATATAAGTATCTATATGTATTTATCTATTATATATATCGTCACCTAGTACCCACAATACAAGCCTTATAGAGCTTACCGTGGGCCTAGGTTGATTTGTGTAAGATTGTCTCGTAATATTTATTTATTTTATTTATTTATTTATTACTTGAATATTGATTTTTTTGATGTCTGATTTTTTGGTGGATTTTGCCTCTAGGTAACAATTTAATTGATAATATATCCGTTACATTAAAAAAATTAGCTATTATAAATTATTTCCAAATATGTCATTTTTTCCATACAAGTTGTCAGTTCATTGCCTGGACTAAAGAGCGAGTTCAACTTGTGTGGTGAGGGTTCCGTATATAATACACAAAAATATTGCGAATTTTCCCGTTACTTTGAATACTCAAACTTCTTATAGGTTTTCCTGTAATCTTTAGGGAAGGAACTATTTTCCATATTTTTTTTCAGAATTTTAAGCCTTTAAGTTTCGAAGCTAAGGGGGGAATGGTCAATTTTCATCTGTTTTTGTAAATTACTTCAAATCTGTTTTTACTAAAATTATAAAAAAATATATATTATATATACAACAACCCCTTTCATTTGATTTGATATGTCACACAATACAGTTTGAGAAACTTTTTTTTTAATTTTCCAATTTACCCCCCATAAGTGACCCCATTGTTCAGAATTCATTACGCGTCCATCTTTGGGTCACTAACTTACATATGTTTACCAAATTTCAGCTCAATTGGTCCAGTAGGTCCTGTGACAGACGGACAGCACAGACAAATGCACGAGTGATCCTATAAGCGTTCCGTTTTTTTCCTTTTGAGGTACGGAACCCTAAAAAGAAGAAAAAACTTAAATAACTCGCTTTTATATTTATTGACATAAATGGGGTATTAAATAACTAAGTATCTATTTACAAATTCATTTTATTCTTCTTCCTCTTTTTTTTACCAACCACATTGGTGGTGTTAACAATACTGTTAACTTCTTTTTGAATAGCAAAAGCATACAAGTGTGAATTGATTTTCTTGAGATTTCCTATTTCTTCATTCAGTTTGGCCTGATTCACGTTATTTTCAGCTGATATACTAATATCTGGTTCAATGTCATGTGTTACAGATGGCCAAAAGTTAATTTTCTTGTTCACAATTACTTCTAGCTCTACAATATCATCGGAACTTTCCAGGGATCTTTCTAAGCTGTGAAGAACTATGCTTGGTTTAAACTCTTGCTTATAAATAGCTGGATAGTTTGTGGTAAAATAGGCATTTGTTACTGGTCCCTTGTGTTTTATAGTTCTTATTGGCTGTCTGCTTGGTATATGCCACAGGAGTACCCGCTCATCATTTGATGCAGACATCAATGTTTCACCGTCAAGTGAAACCGACAAGCAATTTACAGCTAACTTATGTGAATTAAAAGCTGGATTGTTTTCAGTATTCACTAGAAGATCCCTGTTTCTTGGCGGATTTGTCAGGCTTATTTGAAAAATTTTACCATCTGTGGTTCCAACAAATAAGCTCAATTCTAGTGCATCCATTGTAACCGCTGATAAGGGCACATCGAAGACTAGATTCAGTAACATCTCTCCTGATGCTAAGTCATATATTTTGCAGGTTCTGTCGCCTGACACGGAGCACAGTCGGCCATGCATGCCAGTTTTACTTATACACAAGTCCGACACTGGCAAGGAGTGGTCCGAGAATATATAGACTGGGTCATGTTGGCCCGCTGTAGTTTGAGTCGCTAGCTCGGCGTCCGGATTGGCGGCAACAGTGGCTAGGGACCAGACCATAACCATACCATCTTCCGCTGCAGACACGAAAAACCTACCATCAGGTGTAAACTTCAGTAATACCACTTTTTGATAATGCCTACTTATTATAGTCAAGAGGTTGCCAGAGGCGATCTGCCATAGATAAATCTTCTCATCAATGCCGGCCACACAAAAAGCACCATCGGGTGAGAACGCGAATGAGCTAGCTTTCCCTGGCAGAATGAAACGCATGCCTTGGACTGTCTGATGGGAATTCAAAGGCCAAATGTGTAAAATCGGCTTAGTCTTCTCTACAGCTGCTAAGTAGTCGCTGGCGATTAATGAAAGTGTCCTAGCTTCAGCCGTTCCGCCACCCTTGTACGTTTTCAAATTGGTGCCCGTGTGAGGATCCCAAATGCAGCTCGTCCATAATGTGTTGTTTGAATCGGTTGTTACTAACACTTCCAGTAAACTAGACATTATTTTGCCTCAAAACGTGATTTCTGTACTTTTATTTAAAGTATGCTGCACGTGGTTTCGAATACAGTAGGTACAAAAACAAACTTTGTTTTTTTTTATTCTGACATTTATAGGATTGTTGCCAGATTTGATCAGCCGATTTCATTGACCGAGCTCATGTGATGAACTTGGACCAGTCCAGACTGTGTGCATCAGTTTAAAAATAACAAAATCACGAAATTGAGAGTCATGTAATTTCATTTCAATGCGTATATTTTTTTCATAGCACATCTGTGTTTTAAAATGAAAATAAAAGTTTAAGAATAAAATACAAAACGCTTCAAAGCTAACCAATCGTAGGAATTTACGTTATTTCGAACCAATAGGCTATGCAGCAATAGGCCGGCATTCAATGTTTAGTTTACGTCAAATTTGTTGTCAAAAGTGACAGAACAAACATCTCTTTATCCGGTGTAACTATTTCGTGCGAAATATTTTGTGAAATTTTGGAGTTAGACTGAGTCTTCATCTTCGTTCAACATGTTTAAGAAGTAAGTGATATTATGTATTTTATGAAATGCTTGTTCATTGAAAAAAATAAGTTCTGACTTTTAATTTAAGGTTATAATTATGACTCGTCAAGGAGCAGATGAAACCGCTTGTTATTGGTCGATTATTTGTACTTAATATTTATCCTCCTATCAGAAAGTACTGTTTTTGGTGTACGTCACACAGCGTCACACGTAGCCCATAGTGTTGTGCATTCGACATCGTAATCGGTTAAACTTAGATTGTACAAGATGTCGATTCTAAAATCGGTATCGGGTTTTAGTCTTACAGTAAAAGCGCTGGCTGCCCTCCCTGAAATCTTGTAATAGGAAGGGCTGGAATTCCGACCACGATGCATGTAGTCCTAGCCTAAGCTGCTTACAAGTTAGAAGTCCCGACACTTTTTGAGTATTCAGTTTCTTCTATCTCTCTTCTTCTTCTTCTTCAAATAGCGTATTTTTGGGGGAGATATAGTATTTTTCAGAAAAAAACGACAAAAATATAGTACACTGTAATAAATATAGTACTTGGCTGGGCAATGCTGATCATCATCATCATATCAGCCGAAAGCCGTCCACTGCTGGACACAGGCCAAAGAGTGCCAAAGGGACCGGTCCTGCGCCACCCGCATCCAGCGGACTCCCGCGACCTTTACCAGGTCATCAGTCCACCTTATGGGAGGCCTACCCGCGCTGCACCTTCCGGTACGTGGTCGCCACTCGAGAACCTTTCCGCCCCAACGGCCATAGATTCTACGTGCCATGTTGGCAATGTTGTCTCTAGTAAAAACCTCGGCAAATTGAAGCACTTAGTAAAGGCCCTCAAAATATAGTATTTCCGCGTACTATAAATTTCTTAAACATTATATAGTACAAAGAGTCAAATATAGTACAATACTATATAATATAGGACGGTTGGCAACCCTATCTATAGCTGACATTATGCTTCTTGCATGGATTTTCAAAATGATCTTGATGCAGCAACTCTGGTGCAGGTCGGCCCTGTTACCTTTTCAATATCGTCCGACCATCTGACTAGTGGTCTCCCGACCCTACGGTTCCCTGCCCGAGGTCTCCAAGGCAACACTCGCTGGCTCCACGCTACCGTTTTGCCGATGTCAGTGACTTCGGTTCATCTATCTTTATCAAAGTGAAAAAAAAAACTGGAAATAGAGGCCTCTTTTTTAAGCGTCTGCTAGACGGTCGCCAAGACAAGCCCCTCCGACCGAGTGACCTTGGTCCGCACGGACCGTTGTAAAAATAGAATACTCAATTTGGCGAACTAAACTAAATGCATAAATATGGCAATAGTTTGGCCAGTGCTGTTCATATCGATATTATTAAAGGCTTTCTCATACTCTACGTACCGGTGAGACACGGTTGGCAACCAAGTTTTCCACCAAGCTCACCTTTTTGATTTAAGCGTCACCGACCGTGTACAGTTGTTTGCAGCAAAATTTCATACTACAACAGTCGGTGCCGACCAAGGTCGCTCAGTCGGAGGGGCTTGTTGGCGACCGTCTAGAGTCTGTCTAATGAAAGTTGAACCTAGTAGTTATTTGATTGGCAACACATTGTCTCTATGTGTGTCTATCTGAGGTGTCATGTCGTATGTCAAATTTAAATTTCTCTGAGAAAATTGCGGCTGTGTGAGTGACCCCGTGTTACCCTGTCATGATTTTTTGAATTTGCCGCTATTTTTCAGGTTCAGCTTTCATTAGCCAGTCTTGCAGACCCTTTAGAATGCACAATGCACGCATAACACATAAAAAAATATTTTCTCATTCTCACTGAGAATTTCTCAGGAAGTTACGAATGTTATAAAAGTCCAGTATACCTGTTTCACGGAGCTTACAATCTTATAAGTCTAAACAAGCAATGTGTTTGTTTTCTGACACTCACCACTATTATAATTTGATTTTTCTATTGGAATAAAAAAAAACGTTCGTGATATTGACACATAAAATTTCGATTGAAAATTTCTTTTCTCATTTCTCTATTTCTCAAAAACTAGTCAAAACGCTGTCAGCTATATAATATTACTCCATGATACAACGTACCTCGTCAAACCAAGCGTAAAAAAATGAAATACTTAACTACACGTTCCTTGCTCACTTATTTATTTATATAGGTTGTTTCGATTTTTTGCGGATTCATCGATTTATATTTCCGGAATTTATTAGTCTACACTTATTCACATCCCTATAATAGTCGACGACAACAGCTCAAGCGAGAACGAGACGGCAGAAGCATTCGGAAAATCATGGCGAACGGTGTGTAGATTGACGACGACAGTTTCTTTCTTGCAGCTGTTCGCCTACTGCGCGATACAGTCGTCGGTTACTAGTGATTAGACTTTGATCATTAACAAAATTGTAGTATCATTATATATTCTACTTCATTCTGGCGTTGAGTTTCAACGCATTAACAAAGTGAGAGCTTGCAAAAGACATTGCATTGTGTGCTGCGGTTTTAGTGACGTAACTGGATTTCTCGCCAACTGTCCGCATGTTTACCGTTAATCGTATCTGAATGATTGTGATCAACGCGTGAATAACGTCGAGATGTGGGAGTTGGACTCCGATTCCGGGTCTCGGAGCGTGTCGTCGGACGGGCTGCGGCGACGGCAAGGATGGGACCCCGATGGAGAGAGCTTGGCCTCTCACATGGACGAGCTAGACGAAGTGCTCGCAGAAGAGGAGGAAGGATGTCCCTTGCCATCGACGCCCGAGGATCAACATCTTCTCGATGCGGAGATGGCTGAAGTGTTAAAAGCGGGCGTGTTGTCTGATGAGATTGATTTAGGAGCGCTCGCTCACAACGCCGCGGAGCAAGCGGAGGAATTCGTCCGCAAGGTATGGGAGGCGTCGTGGAACGTGTGCCATTTCCGCCACTTGCCTCGCTGGCTGCAAGACAACGATTACCTCCACAAGGGCCATCGCCCGCCCCTGCCGTCCTTCAGCGCTTGCTTCGCCTCCATCTTCCGCATCCACACCGAAACCGGCAACATCTGGACACACCTGCTCGGCTGCGTGGCTTTCATCGGCGTCGCCATCTACTTCCTGACGCGCCCTTCAATCGAAATTCAAATGCAAGAGAAAATGATCTTCGGTGTCTTCTTCGTAGGAGCTATCATTTGCCTCGGTTTCTCATTTGCATACCACACACTGTATTGTCACTCGGAAATGGTAGGGAAACTTTTTTCAAAGCTTGATTACTGCGGAATAGCACTGCTCATCATGGGCTCATTTGTTCCCTGGCTGTACTACAGTTTCTATTGCCACTACAGACCGAAGATTATTTATTTATCTGTAGTGGTTGTTTTAGGAGTGCTTTCTATAATAGTATCGCTTTGGGACAGATTCTCTGAGCCTAGACTCCGGCCTCTTAGAGCCGGAGTCTTCATGGGCTTTGGTTTATCAGGGGTAGTGCCGGCAATTCATTACGGAATCACAGAAGGCTGGTTCACGCAGGTCAGCAAGGCTTCGCTTGGCTGGCTGGTGCTGATGGGTCTGCTGTACATTCTCGGGGCCATGTTTTACGCCCTGCGAGTGCCAGAGAGATGGTTCCCTGGGAAGTGTGATATCTGGTTCCAGTCCCATCAGATCTTCCACGTGCTTGTGATTATGGCTGCGTTCGTGCACTACCACGGGATCAGTGAACTGGCCTCCTACCGGGTGACCGTCGGAGAGTGCTCCATGCCCCCATCTTCCATAGCTTTCTAGCCCTCCCTCTATAAAATGTGATAGTAGACCATAAATAAATTTAAGTAGGAAAAGATACATTCAATAACTACACACATTATATTTTTTTAAACATGTTGATTTTTATTGCATTTTGATATTTCTTTAAACAGTTTTTAAAAGCAATAATCACGTATTTAAATGAAGTAAATGCAAATATTTCGCAATTCTTTATTGGCTATTATAAAGGGCTTAAAAATGTTTATTTAATTGACACCAACTGATGAATAGGTTTAGGGCGATAATAGTTTGAGTTATTTTCAGTCCTCTGTAGAATGTACTTAAATCTGTTCAATACATTTTGTTCCATGCACTTAGTACAGTGATTGATATAAGACATTGAATTGACCACAAAGCAAGCCCACAAGAGACAATTCATACATGAGGCGCAGAACACACAAGGTGTTATGAAAGTTTACTACGATGATGTACCTATATGAACGTGCAACCTCTTCACACAGCGGCGCGTAGCCGAGGCGAACGCGCGGTGTCGTTCTCCAGCGCGTTACGATGTCATAGTAAAGTTTCGAAACTCGCACGCAACCTCGCGTTGCGCGTTGCGTCCGCCTCTACGCGCGTGCACGCGATTCGCGCAACGCGGTGGTGGAGCCATGTGTTCTGCGCCTAACATGATCACATTTTCATGACCATTGAAACTGAATAATGTATATGTGCAAGCCAGTTCTGCAAGTTTCATACTGATTTTTATGCTCTAGTTGCTTTGTATATCATTGAGCCAGTTTTCCATTTCATAACTCTATTGCTCATTAAGCTCCTTGAAAGTGTACATTTGTTATGAATTACTTCGTTGAATCTCATTATTTAGTTTACAGTGTATTTCATATTCATTCTACTATCTGGGAATACAATAGTATGCATAACCAATATTATATGCGTGGGTACCGTAATATCCACGAGAATATTTGACATCTATTCTTGTATATTTCCATTATTCTGTACATAGTATTGAAATCTGTATATAACAAAATATTTCTGATGATTTTTTTTTCATAAAGTTTAAAAAAATTAGAAGCTATAGAAGTTTTTTAAGGTTCTTTAAATTAACCCGTACATTTGATTGAAAAATGGTCACCCACCCACGGCACACTGGGAGGTTCAATATAATGTTTTTATGGGTGTTTACCATTTCAGTACAATTTTTTAAACATGATCTTTTCTACATTCCATCATTTTAAATAGCCATATTTTTTGATGTTCGTTTCACGAGAGTTGTTTTAAAGGACTGTTAGAGGCTTTATCACTTACATTTTCAATCCCACCAAACTATTAACCATGTCATGGCTGTCAACTGTCTAAAATCAAACCAAACTGTGGTCTGCACTAACTGTAAGAATAAATGAAAAAAAAAGTATATTCTAAATTGTTGTAAGTGTTCATAAATGTAAAGATTTTACGAGAAAAAAAATGCAAAAAAATATTTGTGAGGAGGTACCTTAAAAAGTATACGGTACATGGGTATGATGAAAAAAAAGCTTAAGTTATTTATGTACCTAGTATTAGAATAACTGAAGGTAAGGTTTCTAAAAAAAATGAGTAAAAGTGTTAAAAATAAAAAAAATTGCTTTACTATACACCTACAAATTCGTGGTTATGTTATTATATTGGGTGACATGTACAGGCATATCAAAGATGGCTTAGATTGGACTGACAATGAAAGACAATATTTTTCACGATTTGTATATTTTTTTTTTGCGTAATAAAAATGATGTTATTTATACTAGTAATTCCTGAAAAAAGACCCAGTTTTAAAAATTGGTGTTTGGGCACAAAAATGCCTTCAAATACCTATAAAAGTGTCTAGTTAAACCTACGAGTATAATGTACTGTTTAGAAATTAATAGAAGCTAGGATTTTGTGTAGAGATAAATAACTGGTGATTGTGTAACGCTAGGCAGTCACTTGTGAAGGATTTATTAAATATCTTTATTTTTGTTTTATTGTTTGCTGGGATAAAATTATTATGTAATTAAATAAAATACAATAAAATACTGTCATTTTTTATTTCAACATGCACATAAAGCATAGGTTTACGACATCTAACTTGGAATGTTCCATTTTTCAACCAATTGCTGGTACATTTCAACTAGCGCATAGGTTTACGACATCTAAACGTTCCATTTTTAACCCCCGAAGCAAAAAGAGGGGTGTTATATATAACTTATAAGTTTGACGTGTCTGTGTGTCTGTCTGTGGCATCGTAGCTCCGAAACGAATGGACCGATTTTAATGCGGTTTTTTCCGAAAGCTGACGTGATCGAAATGGTTCTTAGCTACGTTTCAACAAAATCGGTTCAGCCGTTTTTGAGATATTGAACTTTGAAATGAAACTGTCGGGGGTTTTTAAACTTTTCTAAGTTGTAGTTATTAAATTACTGCTGGTACAGTCAGTAGCAGCCAAAGGAACCAAATATTTCGGTACACGTCTTTATTACAGTTGATTACAGTGAGTAAGAATGTGTTACCTGTTACGATATTTTTGGCTGCTAGAGTCTGGCCAGAGAAATTTCAAAGCGTGATGAAATGTCGATTCAGAAGGTTCATTCTGCATTTATTGGTGAAAGATTTTTGAAATTGCATAAGTAGTTCCGGAGATTAACCCCTAGGTTAGGGTGTTGCTTAAAAACCGAAAATTTTAAATTTCAGTGAGACACCCTATTATATTGGTCTAATACGTGAAAAAATAACATCAGTTTTTTTTATTTTTGGACAAGATTTAGGGGAGGCTACCGAATTTTGAAATTCTTTAAGGTTTGCATTTCGCCATAGTTTTTTTTTTATAATGTAACAGTTTACTTTTTTAACTAACTACATTTGATGACAGGAAATAAATAATCTTGAAAACATCAAAAAAATTGACTAAATTTTAGTCAGTAATTCAAAAAATGAATTATATTGTGCTAAATACTTTGAGTATTAAGCCACTGGAGATGCCATGACGTAAACTCTTCGAACAAATTTTTTCGCCACTTTTGGCGGGGGGCGAGGTAAAACACGTATAGCACACCACCAAAAGAGGAATAACTCAACAGACACAAGATTTGCTGTTGCGATAAACGCACACTACAAAAAAATTCAACACATCAAAAATTACACGCACACAGACAGAGTTTTCACGTAACTGATGCAGCATACATGCGAACAAGTTAGTGATGGGACACATCGAAGACATCTGAAGAATGAGTCAAATTAGTTTGATGAATGAACTGAATTATCTTATACTATTTATTATTAAATTGTAAAAGTGAAAATTCTGTCCATTGAAGATACTACCCAAAAAAATGTTTGTTTGTATATATGTCTGTCTGTAATTATGTGCCCTAGTGTCCTTAGCCCTCTCGCACAGTTAAACTGTGGAATGAACTCTCGCCCGCGGTTTTCCGGGCTGATACTTATTGATTGGTATTTGCAAGAACCTATGTATATGCAATTATATTTTAATAAGGCTCAGCTTTCCCAACCCAATCCCAACCCTAACCCATCCAGCACTTTTAATATCCCAACCGTGTCGCGTTTTATGCTTTTCATCCCGTCGTGCTACTGTTCTATATATATATTTTCAATATTTTGCAATAATTATTTATTTATTATGTGTCTACTTACTTTTTATCTAATGCTGTGTTGCGTTGCGTTCCGTGGGCCACTTGCGGTGCTGGCTGAAAACCAGCGCTGGAGGTGTCTGTCTGACACCTCGGCACAATGCTGAGACAGCGACCGTTTCACTGCCGCGAAGACACACAATATGTGTCAATTGTATTTTATGTCTACTCCTTTGTCTCTGTGTGTCTTTTGTGTAGTGAATAAATGTCTTCTTTTCTTTTTCTTTTTTTCTTTTCTTTCACCACATTTATAAAGTTACTTCAAAACATAAATGAGCAAAGGGAAAGCAATAAAATGAATTGTTAATTTTATTAAAATTACCACATATTTATTAATTTAAATTCTCTGGTAGGGTTTTTTAAGACCCGCTTAAGACTTTTATTAATTAGTATTTTTATTGATTTTTAAAATGAATAAGTTTATTGTACACGTAATCATTTTTGTAGCTTTCCGGAGTAAAGTGCTCCGAACAGATAACACTTGTACGTGTAGGTTTCCAAGACTAATTTTCGTAATTACAAATTGTTCTCCATTTCTCCTTTATATAGGGATCTTTTGGAAATCTAAAAGGACATACAATTATATTAAATAAAGTATAATACTATAAATAATAGTATATGAATAACACATACACTCATAGTCCCGCACTAAATGTATTCCTTTTACCTAGATTTTTTTTTGCCAATAATTCATTTCTTTTTAAGACTAAATTTCAACATCGTAAGTCCAGAGAAAAGTAATTTTTGTGATTCACCTTACAAGATTTAAATGTAACATACATCTATACCTACTATTTAATTCAATATCTAATAAAAAAACTGACTATTAAACAAACTGCAGTGATTGAACGAATGAATGATAAATTCAAATGTTGAGTCGCCTTTTTTACTTTATCACATCCCTAAAGACCGATTCGAACCCTTACCACTATAATCATGTTTACGTTCTGTCGTTTACGTATCGCTAACGGTATTTTCTTTAAATGGAGATTGTACTTCAATACACATTTAATAGTTAGTAAAAATATTTACCTATGATAGGAAACGTGAACTTGTTGCGAATTTGAGCTGTCAGATCACCTTTTACATGATAATATTGCACAAGTCACCATTTTTCGAGAGAAACGTCACGCGACACGGAACGATACAAAATGACGGTGAAGCGACTTTAAGTAGTTTTATATAACGTGGTTGAACAGTTGACCAATGTACTTTGCCGGAGGGGGTCGCCTGTCTATGACATCTCCAGTGGCTTAATACTCAAAGGCTAAATATGGCTAATAAACGGACTCTGGCGATGATTTTAAGACTTGTGTTGTCCGCGTTTTGCAAAGAAAGCAGGCAAATCCACGGGCTAAAATATAGCCTATAACTATCCTGAAAGTCCATTCTACACGCCGGTGAAAGAATTTTTGAAATTGGATAAGCGTTTCCGGAGATTACCCAAAACATACAAACTTACATTTTACAAGGTACCTACTCTAAGACTTTTAGTATCAGATTAGTGTAGGTTCTATTCTTCATGGATCGAAACTTAGTAGGAAATAATTTTCTGTGATCCATAGATCACGTAGCTTGAGTCATAACTCTAGCTAGATAGGATAACATTAGATGTTTTTACATTTTTCTCAGTCACGTTTCTCGTGAATTGTTTAGCTCTACGCAACGTTTTCTACAACTATCCTATTGTGTGGCGTCTATTGTTCGTTCTTACCCGTATTAAACATTACTGCTGTAGTACTTACTGTATAAGTCATACTTATAGAGGTAGATTAGGTAATAATAAGTAAACAGTAACTCACTAAGTAATATATGTGTAAACAGGGCCTTAGCCCATTCAAGGCCAATGACTGAACATAATATGAGTCATGCCTCTACGTGCGATTTCCGCTACTGAGCGCAACGCTGCTACGCGATACGGCGTAGCACCGTAGCGATGCGTGACCTCGGATGGGACTAGACATCCAAAATAATTATACCGCTACGAAACCTATCCTCCGTCTCTGTCGCACATGCTTATTCGAGCGACAGAGAGGGAGATATTTGTTCATTTATCAAATTATGAAACTACCTACGCATATATCGGAAATTGACTGTACGGACTGGACTGCACCACTCATATCATATCTGTAAAGGCCTTTTAAGTCATTTCATTACATTACACACAGCCCATCAATTTGTCAGAACAACCAACAACAGAGAAGTTGGTCGGATTACTACTCGGCTAAGTACTTAAGTCAAATAATTTTAAGCGCAATCAAATATGATTAGGTGGGTACCTACCTAGTTAAGTAAGTACCTCGGTTTTTAAATTCACAAGCCTTTTATTATGGTTTGGACGCCGTACTAAAAGGCTCACTAGATAATATCTTTTCACACCTGTTATTCAGAAAAGAGTCATTGACTCATTGTTGCCTTCAAATGAGGGATCAAGAAGTACTTTTCTTCCCTGATTCTGCTACTCAGAAACAGGGATCGGATACCGGTATTTTCTCCATACAAATTAAACCGGTATTATTTCGTTCTTTTGTTATTATATCATTTTTGATCGGGCTATCTAATAATACGAATATGTTACCTAAATACACGATAGAGTCCTACATTAAGAGCCTAAAATAATTCAAAATATTGGACTACTTCGGGGATTTTTGAAAAAAACCGGTTCCGATCCCTGCTCAGAAATAGAGTCACAATCGTGTGAAAACCAGTATGTGTCACTCGGTGGCAAAATTATTTCCGTCTCGGGCGTTACGCTCAAGACTCTACTTTAGAATCCCTCGCTACGCTCAGTATTCTATTGTAGAATCTTTTGATTCACCCAGGATTCAATATAAAGCCCTCGCCGTACAGTCAAGTGCAAAAATGTGTATCGATTTAATCCTCTCATAAATATGTAATGTACAGTCGAGTTCTCCAATATCTATACAGATAACCTTTCAAAAATATCTGTACAAAGGCTTTATTATTACTGACATAAGACACATGTATAGATATTTTTGAAAGGTTGCCTGTATAGATGTTGGAGAACTCGACTGTACCACAACCTTAATCCACTGGCATAAGAGCGATGGGGCAGTTACCTAAATATAGATTTTTTCTCCCTTGAGACACAAATCTACTGTTGGTTAATTAATACGTCTAGCGCTTTTTAGGATCGTAGGGAGTGTTCGCATTAAGACGATTAATGGTTTTTCCTTAGCTTAGTCAATATCATTAAACGATAGCCAGGGTTTCGGACCGATTTAGTAGATATCGATAGTATAGGTATTGACCTCTATACCCGATAGCTGATCCAGACGTAATGACCTCTTTTAGGTTGAAGTCTGACGTCACGAGTTTACGACGAAGTCTGCACGGTTAGCGCAAGACGGCGCGCGAGCTCTCTCGCACTATCCGTCTCTCTCTTATTAGACAACTTAGAAAGATGCGGATAGTGCGAGAGAGCTCGCGCGCCGTCTTGCGCTAATAACCGTGCTGAGGAGCGAAAATAGGACAAAAGAATTAATTTTTTAGCCCCCGACCCAAAGTAACCACTCATCAAGCATCTGTCTGTCTGTGAGTTGGCATCGTAGCTCCCAAACGGATGAACCAATTTGAAAGCGTTTTTTTTTTTAAATCAAAATTCTTCTTTGTCGAGATAGTTTTTAACTTCTTAGCTATGTTTGCCGTGTCGGGGGTTTTTAAAAATTTATGATAAAAACTGTCAATTGCTTGACCATGCCATGGTCTCACCAGAGGAAGTGACGACAAAGCCAAGCTGAAGATAAAATGAAGCTAAATGTTCAGTATCTAATAAAATCGTAAGCTTGGACAAAAATATTTCGTATGTCCGGCGTCTGTCCGGCTGTTCTCCTCGACAGGTCGCATTTCTCAACCGATTCTCGTAAAATTTTGTGGGCGGGTTCGATAATTAAATAATTATATAGATTTTTGCTCGATTTAGATCTTTTTTTTTTTAAACGCAGACTTATTTCTACAGCTCACAGAGCCACTAATAGTTATTAGTACATATAGATATATACTATCTGCCCGCGCGGGTCCACCTGTCTACTGCAGAGAACGCGGCAATGCCCCGGGATAAAATAGCCTATGTAAACAAAATAATTTTTGAAATCGGCTATTGTTCTGGAGATACATCCTTACAGAGCTACAATCTTGCACACTTTTCCTGTTATGCGTATTGCTAACAACGCAGGCAAACCAGTGCGATATAATATAGCCAATAACCATCCAGAAACTCCATTCTACACGCATCAAGTGAAAGAATTTTTGTAATCGGATAAGCGGATCATTTTTAGGGTTCCGTAGCCAAAATGGCAAAAACGGAACCCTTATAGTTTCGTCATGTCCGTCTGTCCGTCTGTCCGTCTGTCCGTATGTCACAGACATTTTACTCGAAAACTATAAGGTGCATTTGAATAAAATTTTGAGGATAGGTGTATTTTGTTAGCCGCTACATATTTTTGTAATGAAAATGACAAAAAAAATTTTTTTTAGGAGTGCACTCCATACATAAAACTAAAAGTCAAATTTTTTTTTTCATTGTGAGCCCCATGTGGCACATCAATCGATAGGCCTTTCAAAATGAATATATGGTTTTTTAGCAATTTTTTTGATTAAGTGAATAGGGTCGGAGATAATCGCCCCGAAAGTCACTAAAATTCTGTCCCCCCCCCTCTAATTTTTGAACGGTGTATTTAAAAAATATGGAAAAATTCATGGACATAGGGCTTATTAATTTCATTCACCGAAAATTGTTTTGAACAAGATCGGATCAGAGGTTTTCGAGATATTGCTGAAAAACTGCCTTCCTCAAAGAAAAGGACGTAAGTGCCGTAAAATTTCTGTGACGATACGACCTTTTTAATAGGCACGGAACCCTTCGTTTTGCGTGGTCCGACACGCACTTGGCTTGTTTTTTTTCTGTGAAAATGATGAATAAGGGGGTTAAACATTCAAAGTTTGAATCATGTGGGGTATCATATGAAAGGGCTTGAGTTGCATTTTCTAAAACCGTTTTTTTTCTACAGTTATGTCTTTTAATTTCTATGAGATTATTATTAAAGTGCCTTCATCCAAATAAAAAATATATTATCGAAATCGGTACACGTGACAAAAAATATCGCTGAAAAACAAACCCACTAGGTTGCAAGTTATTAGTACCAAAATACAGACAGATTGTTCAAGGAATAATAGGGTCGTGACGTGACGGGTATCGTGTAAGGACGTTTACGTTCGGAACCCTCGGTGCGCGAGTCAGACTCGCACTTGGCCGGTTTTATTTTTAATATTAGTATAGATAGATAAGTATACAAGTATATATTTCGTTGTTTATTATTATTATTGTGGTAACCGATCCATGAGAACTAAACACGTAATCCGATCAGAGAAGCCTCCCTCAGCTCGGTAAGCTGTGCACTGTCACGGACGATGCTTCGTTACATCGTTATACATACATACCTATATACCTACAGTCTATTATCTTGAATAACTATAGCCACTAGACCATTCTGCGCAAACAATCAAAATTATTTACTTTGTTTTTAGGGTTCCGTACCTCAAAAGGAAAAAAACGGAACCCTTATAGGATCACTCGTGCGTCTGTCTGTATATGTAAATTGGTGACCCAAAGATGGACGCGTAAAGTAAATCAATGAATTCTGAACAAGTGGGCCACTTTTGGGGGGTAAACTGGAAAATTAAAAAAAAAAGTTTCGCAAAATGTATTGTGTGACATATCAAATGAAAGGGGTTCTTGTAAACATCTCAGTTTTTTTTAATAATTTTGGCAAAAACAGATTTGAAGTTATTTAGGAAAAAAGACGAAAGTTGACCATTCCCCACCTTATCTCCGAAACTACTAGGCTTAAAATTCTGAAAAAAATATAGAAAATAGTTCCTTGCCTAAAGATTACAGGAAAACCTATAAGAAGTTTGAGTATTCAAAGTAACGGGAAAATTCTCAATATTTTTGCGTAATATACACTGAACCCTTACCACGCGAGTTGAACTCGCACTTGTTCGGTTTTTATTTTAAACTTTATTGCACAAAACCAGAAATTTACAAAGCGACTAATGGCTAATTTATGTTTTGTGTCTCACACACAGGTAGGTATTCGTTTTTGCGGAAAGTTGGGAATTTCTATATTAATAGTACATTACTGCAGATGACGGGAAAATAGGGATTCCCGGTAGTTCCCTTTTCACGCCGAGGTACGTAGGTACAGTGTTTTTCTCAAACATGCAATGAAATAAAATAAAAACTCCAACCTTTTTAGGGTTCCGTACCTCAAAAGGAAAAACGGAACCCTTTTATGATCACTTTGTTGTCCGCCTGTCTGTCAGTCAAGACCAATATCTCGGGAACGCGTGGAGGTATCGAGTTGAGATTAAAACCACATTCAGATCTACAGTCCCTTGAAGCTGTAAAAAAGCAAACTTCTAAGTTAACGTAAAAAAAAAGATACGGCCGTTTATATATATTAAAACCGGCCAAGTGCGTGTCGGACCACGCAAAACGAAGGGTTCCGTGCCTATTAAAAAGGTCGTATCGTCACAGAAATTTTACGGCACTTACGTCCTTTTCTTTGAGGAAGGCAGTTTTTCAGCAATATCTCGAAAACCTCTGAACCGATCTTGTTCAAAACAATTTTCGGTGAATGAAATTAATAAGCTCTATGTCCATGAATTTTTCCATATTTTTAAAATACACCGTTCAAAAATTAGAGGGGGGGGGACAGAATTTTAGTGACTTTCGGGGCGATTATCTCCGACCCTATTCACTTAATCAAAAAAAATGCTAAGAAACCTTATATTTATTTTGAAAGGCCTATCGATTGATGTGCCACACGGGGGGGTCACAATGAAAAAAAAAATTGACTTTTAGTTTTATGTATGGAGTGCACCCTTAAAAATTTTTTTTTTGTCATTTTAATTACAAAACTATGTAGCGGCTAACAAAATACACCTATCCTCAAAATTTTATTTAAATACACCTTATAGTTTTCGAGTAAAATGCCTGTGACATACGGACAGACGGACAGACGGACAGACGGACAGACGGACAGACGGACAGACGGACATGACGAAACTATAAGGGTTCCGTTTTTGCCATTTTGGCTACGGAACCCTAAAAATCAGAAAAATATACATTTGAAATTTTGTACGGAACCCGCGGTAGGCGAGTCCGACTCGCGCTTGTCTTGTTTTTAATGACTGAACGTCATGACGTCGTGTCACGAATTGATAATGAAACAAAAGAAGCTCGCTTTGCAGGCTATACCTACCTCCAAATTTGTATGAAATTCCATCATCGATCTCTCGTCTCGCCACGCCCGAACCAAAACGTGATACTTACCTACGCCTACACGACGAACACAACGAAAGAACGTCAAAAGTCAATGTATAAAAAACACATTTCATTGCATGTTTGAGAAAATACATTTTATATTCAAAATAATTTTTCCTTACGATACTTTAATATTGCATTGTTAATCATTTAATCATCATTCATTGCATATATGGTGCATCAGGTCTTTTTTTAATTTTTTTTTTATCGTGGGACAATCACACCAATTGATCTAGTCCCAAACTAGGCAAAGCCTGTACTATGGGTACACATACTTATATAGATAAATACATACTTAAATAGATATTAAACATCCAAGACTCGAGAACAAACATTCCTGTTATCATTATCAAATAAACATTATTCCATATTAAGATAAGAAAAATTGTGCGTCAATCGTCATGCGATTTCAAGGAAAACCATTTTGCTCCGCAAAAACAATAGTATTGTTGTGCTTGAAAAGTCCTTATTAATCGAAATATGTAAAACTAGTACAATATTTCCCTTTGATAACCTAGGTCCTAGATAAACGAAAAATCGTAGACGAATTTATCTGATAATCTAATGTTAGGTAGGTATATGAATTGAGATAAATAGATACCTATATGATGGTGAAAGTCAACTTACAAGATTCCTTAGATAAATTTAACATTTCGCACCCTTAGAATGAAACCGACCGAACTCAAAAAATCGACAAAATGAGTTAGCAACACATCTTGATGCAGTATGTGATTATGAGTTGATACGTGTTGCTAACTCATTTTGTCGATTTTTTTGAGTTCAGTCGGTTTCATTCTAAGGGTGCGATTTATTTATTTTTATTTGTGTTGTAGGACTAGGGCTGTCGTTACAATAGGTACCTATTATTTATGTCAATCATTCAAGCGAACATGTATGCCCTTTCGGAAAAGTAAAAAGTTTACCATGTAGCTATGTTTAACGGGCGTATATAATGTGTTCACATCTCTTACGGGCATGCTCATAGCACGGACGTACACTGAGACGGCGCACAATTAGCTAATTAACCTTACATCATGTTATCGCACGTACAGTTCGCCCATGAAACTGTTGAAACATATTTAGAACCTTGTTATTTTGAATTAGGAACTATACTTACCTCATACAAAAGGTCCTCTGTCTTACAAAACCTATGGTTGACAGCTAAAAAACTCAAACTATGGCATCTTGTTCTACCGCATAGCAAGTATTACTCTTTCGTCTAGAACGCAAAATAGGCGCAATTATGAAGTCGAGTTGTGGAAACCCAGCCCGCCGTACACCTATTATAGTGTCGACATTTGCGTGTCACTATCGTCAAATCAAATTTTAGTAAGTAACCAACGGGTTAGCGATATTATTTATTTTCGCAGAGGGTCGCAGTTCTAACCTAGCCTACTTTTACTTTTCTTTTATAGAAGCTCGGTTCCGTACAGTCGGCTGTCTGTAACAGTTTGCAAAACAAGAGTTGCTGCAGCCTGATTATTATTTATCGCAGGCAGTCTTCGTATGCATGTTTTTGTTGCGAACCAATTTTAATAAAGGCACCATTGCATTAGGTACTTACTTCCCTTTTGAAATTAACCGATCGTATCTAGACAATTTACGAGCATAGAGTCAAATGGGGTAACATGGGACACGCCGGGTTACTTGAGACACCGGTTTTTACCAAGAACTAGTGTGTGTTTGTATGCCGGAATATTCTAGCCCTCTAGCTTGTATGTCGAGCTAGATATAGAGGCTATACCTACAGACAAACACATACTAGTTCCTGGTGAAAACCTTTAAACTTTATAACCCACTGGTGTTGCAGTTAAGCAACGTTTGCATGTTGATTTAGTAGAAAAAATACTTCTATCTATACATACACGGCTTGATTTGAGGCTATAGTTACGTCCTTTGGAAGGCAATTGCGTTGCATACGACATTTATGGGTCACTGACGACTGAAGACGTGGAATAAATAATTAGTGACTGTTTATATGTTTACTGTTAGGCATTGTTTGGTTTCTTGAGACATTAAAAATACTATCAGAGAGACAAAACGCATATCGGAAAATATGTCAAAGTATCCGCTGGCTGGGGTACAACAGCTGGTCTGCCACAGAGCACTGCCACTTTTTAGGGTTCCGTAGCCATCATGGCTAAAACGGAACCCTTATAGTAATTTCCGGAATTACTGATCCGATTTCCAAAATTCTTTCACCTGTGTATAAGAATGTTTTGAACATAGGCTGTATTCTGTATTTTATCTCGCATGTGTCCTCTGCTTTTTCTGTTTTTTTTTTGAAGTGGATACTTCTTTGCTCGCGTTCTTGTATAGGGGTACAGTTCAAAATGTCACGTGACTTCCGGAATAACTTCTTGTAGAGAAGCCTAATCTGATTTCAAATAATTGTTTGTTACATGTTTTAATCCTTCTTTATTTGCCATTAGTTGTAAATCACAAAATGTTATTTAGTTTATGTGGCGGACATCAAAATAATGCTGAAATGACCGCCATTTTAGCTACCTACGTCAGTCAATGTTGCCATATATACCGATTTATCTGTACTTATATAGATTTTAGTGAATTAATTCAGATATATATTTTACGGGTACAAGGGTTCCATAGCCAATAACGAAGTATCCACTTAAACTTAATTAACGGTTGTATCTCCGACACAACCCGCTTCTTTTTTTTGGGTGCGGGCGAAGCCGCACGGGTAACGAGTAGCTAGTAGCATTTAATAAACCCTAGATCGGGGCTCGACACGTGTTGAGCATTTATTTATTTACGCCAAAACAGCCGTAGCAAAGAGCCACCCACGCCGCTTCTAACTATAGCCCGAGACGTACAGTAAGGGAAATGTATTCACGTACCACCGTAGAACCCTGTCGCAATTGACAGGCCGCCGTCACTCAAACTGGAGTGATATATCACCTTATTGCGATAGGGTTCTACGGTGGTACGTGAATACATTTCCCTTACTGTACCTACGAGGAGAATATGTAGGTGTATTTTTCATACATAGAATTCACGTTGTTTCTAATCTTGACTTAGTACTGAACTAGGAACTGGGTTATTAGGAATGAAGTTTCGCCACATGGATTCAAATAAGGCTCCAACTCCAAGTCCTACACATATCCCTCGCTGGCATTCATCGCAAAAATTACTCGCACGAGGATAGGAAAATGGAGCGTTCCTATTGTTGTATTTTTCTAGGATCAAATCATAAAAAAGTATGTGTCATAATGACATCCCACCATCGACAAACCCCAACCGTTTTATCGTCACGATTTTCGTGACATTTCAGTACATTTTCGCCGTACAACGCGTGGCAATCAGATACCGGCAAGTGGCTAAAAAATGGGTTACAACTTGCATACTTACATACGTTTTTTTTTTTACTTTTGAGATACCTCGTCAGTTTAATTATAATACGAAGCCTGCAATTGCCGTTCCGGCTGAGGCTAATAAGTATAGTGCATTTCTCAAAAGTGGGGGAATAAAAAATACTAAATTGAAATCAAGCTTTATTATTAAATACAAATTGAGGATACTGCAAATTACTTAAAATTAAACGACTTTGGACATAGTGCAGTCCTTAAAGGTCAGGTTCCTGATGTTGGTTGTTTGAATTTCAGTCTGTGTAAGTATTGTTCCATTTCTTGCTCTTGAAACCGTCGGACTGCCTTTTTACAACGGCCCTAATTCTTTAGGTTAGGCTCACAGAATTCTCGAATGATCTAGGTTTAGGCACTAAAGTCTATTCTAGTCCGCGTGCGGCTGTCATAGGAAGTGTTTTGTTTACGTATGTTCTATGAATAACATCTTAATAGCCCACCCGGGCCAATCAGGATGATCAGCCTCTCGTATATTGTAGGTTGTAAAGCACATTTTAAAGCAAGTAATTTTCTCTTAATTTAAATACAGTGCATGACAGATTGTGATTATAAAAGGATGAGGCAGAGTAGTGAAATGCTGGGTGAGGGCGACAGAAACCTAATAATAACCCAGTCCCCAAACTAAAAATTACCGGAAATCATGCCTTTCGAAATCATGTCGCTTATAACCCCTGGCAACGTATAACACGTGCACACTGCGGACCGACGAAAGGATATAGCGGAACTAGAAGAATTAAGCAAGTTGCGTTGGGATTTCATAGAGTTATCTGAAGTCCGAAGCGAATGGGCTGACACGATAACCCTCAAATCCGGCAATTCCGAGAGAGCGACCAACAGCCCCAGAGAGGTGTTGTGTTGGTTGACCACAAATCTCTCGTGAAGAACGTAGTAAAGAGAAAGAAGAAGAACATGAGAGTGTGTCGACTAGGGTGACGTACCTTATACTCAGAGTATCCAAGAGGTACTCGTTGAAGGTCATACAGGTTTTCGTGCCGACCTCGGCACACTCCATCCAACAGTGAGGTGGAGGTTATATATGAGGATATGTCGAAGGCCCTGTATAGAACCAAAACCACTTTAGCGTTGTCACAAGGAACTTCATCGCGAAACTGGGCAAGAGGTGGTGAACAGCTAAGAGTGGTGCAATTTGTAGTTGGGAGTCGGGTCACAGGGGCCAACTATATTGGCTGGCTTCTTGAAGAAGGAGTGACTCTTACATGATGAATCCCTTCTTCAAGAAATGTGATCTCAGAAAATGGACATTAATTAGTGCCAACGGTGCAACGCAACTTAAATCGAGATTGACTTCATCCTGTGGACCAGGATTCAATGATGTCTTTTTTGTGATAAATATGTCTAAATGATGTCGCTTTCGAATGATGAATTTCATTTAGAATATTACTGTAATGTTTATCATAAGCGTATGCGCCAGGCAAGGCAAACACTGCAATCGCGCTCGATGACCGCTACGCGGCCGCTGTACGGGCTGATCACAAATCGGCTGTCCTGACAAAAGCAAGTCCCTTCCATAAATTCGAGTTTTAGATTCATACTAACTATACGTGATCGGAGCTCAGTCGTATACTGGTTTATCAAAGGCGTCATGTCAGTAAGTTTTGTGAATACCAGCACAGAACTGTATCAATAAACGATATATAATAGACTGAGAGGTCATGGCTGATATAATTTGAGCCCCAGGCTTTACAGTTATGCGTGGTTGCAGGTCAGGCTTACACTGGATTATATGCTATGACAGCTTTGTGAATTAAAACCCGCGTCAATATAATAGTGTCGTTATCGCGGTTATAAGACTTATAAGTTTATCGGTCACGTGCATGTTAATTGTTTATTTAGGTATAAAATACTAATTAACACGGGTTAAAACCCTCTACAGTATGCATCAGACCTGCTATGTCATATTTTAAACTGTTAGCAAATTAGCTAATATATTCGCGGTAAATACTAATTTTCACTGGACAACCCGGAGAAAAAATGATAGGTACCTCGCCGAGTTTTTTACGCCGGTTCTTCTCGAGGCAGAGGTTTTCTTTCCGAACCGGTGGTAGTTTATCGACATTCATAGGTGCATGTAATAAGCCTAAATTTTAGAATAAATCACTTTGACTTTTGACTTTGAAACAAAGGGCTGTTTTTGATGATGATTTACGAGTTTGGTAATATTACGGTGGGAATCGACTTGTATGGGCGCTCCGCCACGCCAGTGATATTTAGGAAACGTGTATAATATTTATGGACTAAAATAGGTAATTCATCTATCTCGCTCTTTCTTATGGCTTGCAGGGAGATTGCAGTCTCATCATTGCAAGATAAGAGTGCAATCTAGGTATATTATGATTATTTCGAATCCGTACTAGGTAAATATACTACAGCCTTGGTCAAAAGTATTGAGTACCCCACGTTTTCATTTGTAACTTTGTAAGGTATTATTTTTTAATTTCATAAATACACGAAGACGTAAAATATAATACTAATGTTTGAACATGAGCAAATAATTAATACCTATATATCATTTTGAAATTGCTATTTGCGTGTAAAAGCCAGAAAAAGTCGGGTTTTACAATAAATGTTTAATTGTATATTTTTTTCTCGGAATTTCCCTTAACGTCAATAAATATGTCGCTTTGTTTGTATCTACACAACTTTCTATTATAAACTATATAAATGTATGGGTGCTCAATACTTTTGACCAAGGCTGTAGTATATTTACCTGGTACGGATTCGAAATAATCATAATATACCTGGAGTATAATTGAAGAACACGTGAGGAACACGTTTATGGCATTGATTACAACGCGTGGCTAATAGTCACTGTTTTCTCTCGATGACGTCGCGTGGAAGGGTCTCGTGTTTGTTAATGATTGACCACTGGATATGCCTGAGATTATCTTATTCTACCTATTCTAAAAACATGTTTGTCAAGCGTGCATGTGAACTTTACAATCATAATAAAAGAGTAATAGATATAGTATAGACATATTTAACTGTACTGTAGACTCACTAAAATGTGCCTTTAGGGGGAATAATTTGTAATAGTATTACATATTTTGGCTTTGGAATGTTATAGTTATAATTAAAGATATTTTATACCTAGTATAAAAATATAATAAATCTGTAGGTAGTTAACAAATACTGCATTCTGGTTTCAAGCATAATAATATATACTATACGTATAAGAACCTCAAAAAATATTAGTGTTTGTTTGTTTTTTTATCGGTTTTAGTATATTTTTAGAATATAACTTGTATAGTAACCTGTATATTGTATATGTAAAAGGAATACAGCAACTGTTTTTGTATGAGGGCGAGCATATATCCCGTGCTCGACAATGGCCCAATTCATTGACACTTTATCATTCACTTTCCGAGTAACAATCGTAGCATAGGGATTTTTGCCTTACATATATATATTTGTATTGTAAGTTTTTGATTTATATTGGAAGCTATAGGTCTGTTTAGTACTAAGATAGCCCGTAAAAATATCTTTGGATGACTGTTCGTTACATAATAATAAATAAGCAAATAAATAATAGTAGATTGTATGACAAGGGGCTAAAATAAGCCATATTACTACGAGATGGATATTTTCCCGAGCGAAGCGAGGGAAAATAATTCCAGGGGTAATATGGCTTTTAGACCCGCGTTATACACTCTACTTTTCACTTCGACTGCGAGAAAATAGTAAAACAAAGATTATCCATCCACAATCAATAACAAATTTCACTGCGAAGAGATTGTTCAATTTAGCGTGAGGCGTTTTCTTTTTTAATGAATTGGAATTAGGGACTAAAAAACACCTGATGTTGGATTGGTCGATTTTAATATGTAGCTGTATTCTGCTTGGTTGATAGCAAAGAGAAATGTTTTTTGAAAGAGTTGTGATTGAAGGATTTAAATGATTTGGAATTAGGGACTAAAAAACACCTGATGTTTGATTGGTTGATTTTAATACGTAGCTGTAGGTATTCTGGTTGGTTGATAGCAAAGATAAATGTTTTTGAAAGAGTTGTGATTGGTGGATTTATTATGGTGAAGTGTTTTGATTGGTCAAATTAAATGTGTATAAATCATAAATATGTATACATATTTTCCCTAGGGGCTAAATGTACTACTTTAGCCCCGCTTATTAAGCCTAATATGACACACTTTTCGAGCATGAGATGTGAAAAATAAATTACTAGCGAGGAAATGCCGCCAGCATCCTCGGTACAATGCCTCGAGGGCCTTTTTAGGGTTCCGTAGCCAAAATGGCAAAAACGGAACCCTTATAGTTTCGTCATGTCCGTCTGTCCGTCTGTCCGTCTGTCCGTATGTCACAGGCATTTTACTCGAAAACTATAAGGTGTATTTGAATAAAATTTTGAGGATAGGTGTATTTTGATGGCCGCTACATAGTTTTGTAATTAAAATGACAAAAAAAAATTTTTTTAGGGGTGCACTCCATACATAAAACTAAAAGTCAAAAAAAAAAAATTCATTGTGACCCTCCGTGTGGCACATCAATCGATAGGCCTTTCAAAATAAATATAAGGTTTCTTAGCATTTTTTTTGATTAAGTGAATAGAGTCGGAGATAATCGCCCCGAAAGTCACTAAAATTCTGTCCCCCCCCCTCTAATTTTTGAACGGTGTATTTTAAAAATATGGAAAAATTCATGGACATAGGGCTTATTAATTTCATTCACCGAAAATTGTTTTGAACAAGATCGGTTCAGAGGTTTTCGAGATATTGCTGAAAAACTGCCTTCCTCAAAGAAAAGGACGTAAGTGCCGTAAAATTTCTGTGACGATACGACCTTTTTAATAGGCACGGAACCCTTCGTTTTGCGTGGTCCGACACGCACTTGGCCGGTTTTTAGATTTAACTTAGTTTTAATTTATCTTAGTTAATGTTAATTATAATCTTGTATTTTTATTTCAATAAACGGCATTAGTAATGTATTGGTATCAGTCGTTTAAAAAAAGAAAATTACTAGCTGTTTGCACGGCTTCGCCCGCGTATTGCAAATCATGCAGGCAAGCCCTGTAATAAATTGAGACTACTAAACTTATGAGACCGACCTGTGAATCGCATGCAGCCAACGGTGACCCAACTGGTTGTGTCGAAATATGTCGATGGCCGCTCGTCTGCATTATTCTCCAATGGAAAAAGGTTTGAATGCCTTGCAAATGAGCTGTGACATAAACTCTTTTACATTTTGGCTCTTTGTGATGTGATCTAATCGAGGTTTTACATAATACACTGTAAATCTGCCCTTTTCTAACCTCATTATTTTACACAAAATAACTGGAGGTATTTCCAAAATTATAATCCACCATATTATGTTCTGAATCATCGTCAACTATCCAATTTCCGGTATCTAAGAAACACGAGTAGTTTGGCAGTCGTCGTTTTTAACCCCCGAAGAAAACGAGGGGTGTTATAAGTCTGCATGTATTGTTTGTCTCTCTGTCTGTATCATGGTAGCTCCCGGAGCTCCCACCAGGGTAAGTGCGGGTTTTGATCCGAAAGGTTTCATCATCATCATATCAGCCGAAAGACGTCCACTGCTGGACATAGGCATCCCCCAAAGAGTATTACGATGACCGGTCCTGCGCCACCCGCATCCAGCGGTCTCCCGCGCTCCACCTTTACCAGATTGTGGAGGGCCTACCCACGCTGCGCCTTGCGAAAGGCTTGTCTGTCGCGAATTTGAGATGGTTATTGGCTATGCTGGTTAGTGTCGGAGTGTTGTATTTTTAAACTACGTGTAGGTAGTTATCATTAAAGAGTTCTTTAACCCTGGATTATCTAGCTTTAGGATAACACATTCGACGACTATCGAGCACATTGGATATGAATCTACGGAATTCGAAAAAATATTGTCGCTGAGCGAAGAGAAAGTCGGGATAAGGAAAATGTTAATAAAACTACAACGTTGAATGATCCCTCATAACCCCGATAATTCACAACAAACACAGATAACTAACTCTGCGAAACATGACGTCATAAATGTTATGTGAAAAATGTCGTTCTGTTTTTTCGACTTTTTTCAAAAAGGTTAGGCTACAGGGCAAACCCTTAAACCGATATATTTGTTTTAAGCTCAAATTGTAGTTGACTAAATTGTCCAGAGGTATTTTTCTCAAATTTTTGATATCATTCTTCGTTTCCAAAATATCGAGCGCCAAAATCAAAAATTCGGCAAAAAAAGAAGGCCATAACTTTTTCGTTTTTGACTTTCTCGAATAATTCTTTTTGCACCTTACTGCTCTCGATAAAACTCGTCTATTGAGCCATTTTTGAATATCATATCTTCACAACTCTCCGAGATATAAGGGGATAGCACTTTTTCGTGAAATCGGAGCGAAAGAAAAGACATTTCCAATGTCAAAACGTTTGTTTCAGGTGATCGAATGTAGAAAGGCAAGATTCTCTTCTAGCGTGCGTGGTCATTGAAATTTTTTTCAAAATACGGAATATAATTTGCTTTTCCCTTTGGTAAATTGGCAGTCGCTTCGTAAAACTAGTGCCTACGCCAAATCTCCGGATTCCCCGGGGTTTTTTTTTACTAAAGGAACTAAGCACAATCGGGAAAAACGCTAGGAGGATCATTTAGTTATTTTAGAGGAATACGCCAAATAATTAATATTGGATACTAAATAAATTCATAATTAATTAATTAAGCACATTAGAGTTTTATAATTGCATCCACGGTGGATTCACGGCTGTGACAGGGGGCACACAAGTAAGAATGACATATTTAATTGGGAGCGAATCATATTGTTAGAAGGCCGGTGCCAATTTTTGTGGGTTTGTTTAGTTTATTATCGGCACTTTACATTACCTACATTATTGTCTGGGAGTAGGTAACCTAGAATTGTATTGTGTTGTGACTCGTTGACCGTGAACTATACTGTCTGGCGGGTACAGTCGACGCCAAAAATACGTTTACACCTTTGCACCTTATTCCATTGCAATAAGGCGAATAGTGTAAACGTATTTTTGGCGTCGACCGTACAATGCTGTGTCATGACGTCATGTACTTAAACGCTATTAATATCGATCTGTTGTTCCTATGGGTTTGTGAAGACATTCTTTGGCGATAATATTGAGGACCTCGTTTGTAATAAATGTGAATAGGGATGCGGACTGATACAAATTTGCAACTTTGAAACGTCAATAAATGTTCTGTTGGCATGATTGAATTATTTATTTAAATATCAGGCAGGCAGTTGAAACAACTGATGGTGCCTATACCTGTATTCAATTAACTTTAATTTCGAGCTAAAATTTTCTTTTTTATAGAAATGTCATTGTCTAAATTGTCTTGAATTGTTTATTCTAATTTGTAGGGAATTAGGAACACCGAACAGGATGACGTCTCTATTTTTTATGGTAAAACAACGTAGGTACCTACATTTTTTGATCTGCTGCTGATCTGGTTTTATAAATATTTGTTACACCAAATGTCAGATAGAATTTTAGTAACTCAGTATTTTTGGACTTTACTGACCGTAATTAATAATAATAATAAGGTCTAACGGAGCTTTATAAAACCTGGGGTCATTCTATAGAGAAAATATTTCAGAAACACTTGAGGAATGTTGAATGGTAGCATAAATAAAGTATAACGATAGTCTAGGTATTTATTTATTTCTATGATTATAGTCAAATCAGCCACTTTTTATGAAACGTCAAAAACGCTCAAAAAGTATGAAATGGCAGGGGAAAAGACAATTAACGTCACGATTTTCTAGTTGATTATCATTTTTTTTTGGGTTTCATGTTTCGTTTAGTGGTTATAATATTCGTTTTTATTGGTAATGTAAAAATTATTTACTTTTATTTTTGTCTACTAGCGAATTATGCGAAGCGTGTAGGTACTAGGTAGGTACTTCCGCAATATAACAATTTTGTTACAAACTTTGGCAGATTTCCCAATGAAGTAGTATATATTTTTGGCATAACATCTTCAGCCCATTCATCATCATACATGTCCCATTGTAAAAGCCTGGGTTTTAACCCAAAAAACGTTATATACCTATATAGATTCTATACTATTCCACAGAACAGTATAATTAGTATTCTATAGGTTTGAAATTATACGTCATACACATTTATTTAGTTAACGTTTTCGTGTGACATTCCAGCTGCAAATAAATTGCCCCTCTAATCATCGAATCGATATAAATAATGTTAGTTTGTCGCTTACGTGAGGCGTTCGCTCAATAATGTTATATAAAAAGAGGTAGATATGTTGTCTATACGAAAGACCGTGTTTAAAAATGGCCACCAAATCTGACAGCTAACGTTTCCATTGACGACTCGAAACTGAGGCAAGTTGTGCCAATTTACTCAATTTTAGTGTGCCATTTTTGGAGTGCTTATAACCTATCTACTTATTTTTTATATTACATCATTGCGTTCGCTAATGTTTTACACTTGCAGTGAGTTAATTGTATAAATAATTCTAAAAGCATTTTATATACACGTCACTTAATGATGAGTGTAAAAACGTAATTACACCTCTGGCTAATTAACCAGTCGTTGATGTGACAGCCCAGCCACGTTTAAAAAAAATTAAATTTAAACTGTTTGTTACGAGGGCGTGTGGATCGAGCAGCGGCGCTTGCACCGCGCGACACCAGTATGGAGAGCGAGGGGCTGGTCGTTGAGAAAATATGAACACTGCTTGTAGTCTTGAAGCGGTACATTTATTGCTCAGAATAAATGATTATCACTTACAATTCGTCACTGATTATAATTAGGTTTATTAAACTGATTTTGGTACGTGCTAACCTGATGGCTGACATAGGAAGAAGAGGCATAGACAAAACATGCATGGTTGCATTACGGCTCTAGGCCATAGTCATTAAGTGCGCTACACACGTAAATACATGGAGGGCAATACAATCCAACACTTCCCCTTATTGTGCTCCATGTACTTATGATCAAATGCATAAGATAAAACAAAAATCACAAAAACAATACAAACTCTACATTGCTCTATGTGACTCTACATAGTCACATATGATTACATATCTTTATGTGACTCTACATTAGATAATAAACAATGCATGCATACAATAAATGCTTAAACTAAGTTCATAGCAGTGACAAAACGCTCGTGCTTGACTCTACCCAACGGTTTAGTTAAAATGTCTGCGAGCATTTTGTCAGTAGGCATGTATTTAACATTGATCATATTCCTCTTGATAAGATCCTTAACATAATGAAACCTTAAGTCTATATGCTTCGTACGCTTATGACAGTATTCATTAACATGTAGTAATCTTTGTGCAGACTGGTTATCATTAAACACAATATATTCAATTTCCTTACTCTGTATAGGCAAAATCTCTGAAAGTAAATTTTGAATAAATGTAACATCCTTACAAACATCGCTAATGGCTAGATACTCCGCTTCCGTAGAAGATAAGGCTACACATCTTTGCTTTCGCGATTCCCAATTTACCGTATCATTACCTAATCTGATGACATAACCAGTATAACTTTTTCTATCGGTCACATCATTGGCCCAGTCCGCATCAGTAAAGGCATTTAAAAACCAATTCTTACTTTTATGAAAACATAAAGAGTACTGAATTGTTCCTGCCAAATAACGCAGAATGCGCTTAGCTGCCAACCAATGAGTCCTATCAAAGCAGTTGTTAAACTGGCTAAGCTGACTGCATGCAAACGATATATCTGGCCGTGTACATACAGACAGATACATCAGGCATCCAAGCAGCTGACGATAGTTGTAAATGTCATCCTGTAAACTATCAACATCTTTAGCTTTCAGAAGTTTACAGTTGACTTCCATTGGTGTAGATACGGCCTTACAATTTTGCATATTAAAACGAACGAGCAATTTACGAATGTATTCACTTTGGTCGAGTTTTAAAATGCCTTTAACTCTATCCCTAGTTACATTAATACCAAGACAGCTCTTTAATGTTCCTAAATTCTTTACATTAAATTCTTTTTCAAGAACTGAAATTAACATATTTTTAATAGAGCTGTTCGGGCTGTAAAATACATAAAAATCATCTACATACAACGCAATTATTACTATATCATTACCAGTGCACTTGATGTACACACAAGGTTCACACTTTGATTGTATAAAATTGTGTTTACATAATAGACTGTGTATCTTACAGTTCCACATCCTGCTCGCCTGTTTAAGGCCATAAATACTTTTCTTTAGCAAACAAACTTTGTTAGGATACTTATCACAAAAACCTATTGGTTGCTCCATATATATAGTCTCATTTAGATCGCCATTTAAGAAAGCTGTAGCAACATCTAAATGATCTATACTTAAATCATATTGGTTAGCAATTGAGAACAGGATTCGCATAGTAGAGTGACGTACGACAGGTGAAAAAGTTTCTTGATAGTCTATACCACGACACTGTGTAAAACCTCTGGCAACCAAACGAGCTTTATAGCGATCAAATTTACCAGATGCATCATACTTTACTTTGTAAACCCATTTACACTTTACAATGTTTTTATCTAAGGGTCTGTCTACCAATTTCCATACCTTGTTAGCAACAAGAGCGTCGTACTCGCACTTCATGGCATCCTGCCACTCTTGACTATTTGAAGAATTTATTGCCTGTTCGTAAGTGAGTGGTTCAGAGATGAGAGGATTTTCATGAACTAAAAAACTGATGTCAGTCGTATCATAGTCTAAAAATCTCTGTGGTTGTACGTTACGTGTGGAGCGGATTGGCCGACCAGTGTGCGAAGCGACAGTCTCTACTGGACCAGTCGCGGCACCATCCCGAGCTGTAGTCTCACGCGGCGAAGTTAAAGGCTCGCGCCTCGTCTCGCCCGTTGACAAACCAGCGGAGTCTGAGTCGGTGTCATCCTCGCTTCCCGTGTGGTACTCTCCATCTGAAATTAAAATATTACCACTATTAAATTCATCTTCATTATTGGACAATTCATTATTACTGGGATTTAATTCCTCATTATGTGTATACAATTCATCATTATTAAAATTCGTTTCATTAATATTATTATCACAGTTCTGTTGTATATCACAGTCAAAATTAAAAACATTTAGCTCTTCTATGTCAGCTTGTGGTTCCATATAGGAATGTTTGAACTTGTTTTCAACAAATGCAACATTACGCGAGACAATGACCTTTGTAGGGCACAAGGGATCAGCTAGGCGATATCCCTTTGAAGTTTCGCTGTAGCCCACAAATATGTATTCCTTCCCCTTAGCGTCTAGCTTATCCCGTTTATGTTTATGGACAAGCGAATAAGCGACACAGCCAAATATCCTGAGATGGCTAAGGTTGACCTTTGACCCTGACCAAACCTCTTCAGGAATCTGTCCGGACAAAGCAGCTGTGGGAGACCTATTTTTCAAGTATATAGCCGTCATGGCGGCTTCTCCCCAGAAGCGCTTTTCCAAGGACGAATGCTGTAGCATGCAACGCACTTTTTCAAAAATTGTTTTGTTAAGACGCTCTGAAATTCCATTTTGAAAAGCAGAATAAGGAACTGTGGTCTGATGGATAATGCCTTCTTGTTGTAAATATTTAGTAAAGTTTATACTACAATATTCCAAAGCATTATCTGTGCGCAAGCATTTGATAGGCAGACTAAGTTGCTTCTCTACTAAGGCTTTAAATTGAATAAATAAACTCATTACCTGAGATTTGTTCTTCATTAGATATCCATAACTTTTTCTTGTAAAGTCATCTGTAAACGTTAGCAAGTATCTCCCTCCACCCCAGCTGGCCTCCGGCAATGGTCCACACACATCGCTATGTATGAGCTGAAGCGGCTGTGTTGTCTTGCTTGAGCTAGCACCAGGGACAGGCACAGCTGATGCCTTCCCCTTAAGACAAGCTTCACACTTGTCGTGAACTTCACCCTGAAACACGACACCACACTCATGCTTTCTTAATCTAGTCATACCTGCGATGCTTAGGTGACCCAGCCGTCGATGCCATAAATCCAAATTGGACATGGCAGAGGCAGCGACTGCTGCGCTCGGTGCCTCCTGCCTCTCTTGCAGGAGCAAAGAGTGCATCTTATTGAGAGAGTTACTTTCACATACATAACCATCTAATTTATAAATGCCATTAGAGCAATAAGCTTTTGTTAAATAGTTGCCAGAAATTCTACTATTCCTATCATTATATAAAACACAACCATCCTTATTAAATTCAATAATAAAACCATTTTGACATAATTTAGATACTGATAAGAGATTGACAGATAAATTAGGGACAAACATAACATTCTTTAAAGTTCTAACCTGTTTGTTCATTATAATCTGCATTTCCCCGATACATGTACTGGTCATATGCTGATTATTAGCTGCAGAAATCACTTGCACATTAGTGTCCTTAATGTTTGTCAACAAATCCTTGTTGTTGACAAGATGATTTGACGACCCACTGTCCAAATAAACCTCTGTAGCGGTATGGGCCAAATATGCTGTAACAGGAGGCTCCACATTTTCCTTCTTCTTCGACTTGTCGCGTCTCAGCTTAAAACATTTCGCCTTGTAGTGTCCAGGCTTGCCACAATACCTGCAAAGCACCTGCTTCTTACTGACAAAGGCTGTGTTTGAAGATGTAGTAATGGAGTCATCCTTCCGCTGTGCTTCTTGCAACAATCTGGTCCGCACTAGCTCACTAGAAAGTTTAGATGATAGGCATAACGTTTCCAGATTCGATACCAGTGGTTCATATTCTTGTGGTAGACCACTCAGTAGTATCTCCGCTATTTCCTCATCCTCAACAGACTTTCCAATATCTGACAATTGGTGTACGAGTGACATCACTTTTTCAATGTATGCAGACATGGAATTGAAGTCGTTAAATTCAATACGATGGAGTTGCCTCAGTAAAAGAACCCGCCTATACAAGCCGCGGTCCTCGAACACATCAGACAGCTTTTTCCAAGCTTCCCGTGCAGTAGCAGCTTCACGAACGTACTGGTATAGTCCCGGCTTTATGCTTAAACACAGACGAGCCAGCGCACGTTGATCGCGCGCGACATCCGAGCCTGTGATTTCAATTTCTTCGCTTCTCTCAATCAGATCCCAAAGACCATCCAATTTCAGCATCATTTTTAGTGTGAATTTCCAACTATGATAGTTAGCAGCACCCTCCAGCTTCTCCACTGCGCCTGATCCTCCCAACATCATCGTCGAAGGATTCGTGTTCATGGTCAAGGATTCGGGTCCAGACATAACCTCAATATTAGGGCTAACAGGTGTGCTCATGTTGGCTGGTTGCTGTGAGCATAAAATTCGGTCACGCCGATATTACAAACGTCGGATTTATGTCGATTAGCATCACTGGGCTCCATAAACTGTTACGAGGGCGTGTGGATCGAGCAGCGGCGCTTGCACCGCGCGACACCAGTATGGAGAGCGAGGGGCTGGTCGTTGAGAAAATATGAACACTGCTTGTAGTCTTGAAGCGGTACATTTATTGCTCAGAATAAATGATTATCACTTACAATTCGTCACTGATTATAATTAGGTTTATTAAACTGATTTTGGTACGTGCTAACCTGATGGCTGACATAGGAAGAAGAGGCATAGACAAAACATGCATGGTTGCATTACGGCTCTAGGCCATAGTCATTAAGTGCGCTACACACGTAAATACATGGAGGGCAATACAATCCAACACTGTTTATTTCTATAAAAACATTTATTGTGTTTAAATGTAATCTTAACTGCTAATCTTAAATAAATAGAACTAGTTAATCTTAATTAAGTGTAATAATTTAACTTAGACAGTCACCTTACTGTTCTTCCAAAAGGATAACATAAACTGAGCAAGTTATATAAGGAATTGAATTCGGGGAAAGGAAATCGGGAGCTATGGGGAAAATTCCCGGCATACAACTGCACTAGTCGTCTGTATTTCCTGTCAATTACAATGTAGATTCCTTCAAGGCAAGAATGAATAGGCTTATTACTGAACCAGTGACTTGCTCTCACCGTCCACAAGGCGAGACTAGAGCCAATTGCTGGTTAGGTTACTCATAACAATAGGGGTATATAAGTCCGAATTAAAAGTTTTTTTTTTTATAAGTGCAGTAATCTGCAACTACATCGGGCATGATAGTGTAACATTTTATTGCAACTGTGTCTAATCCATATTGTCAAAAGACGCCAAACCTATTAAATCACCCAATTATCTTTCCGTCACATCCTTGTTCTACGTGTCCTGGTTTGGATGATCGATAAGGATCCACTGTTCACATTGTTTTAGCTTATTGCGAATGAAATAAGACGCATTTTCCAATATTTTCGTCATTATTAAAAAAACATAACTGCTTTGCGGTTGAGTTGTCTTTATTTTTAGCGCTGGACGGTATATTTTTGAACTTGATCAAGTATTTGAAAGTGGAAGATAACAGACTTTGAGACAATATACGCTTTTCAGTTGTTTGTTATCGATACTGCTTTGTCAGTATCAACAACATAATATGACGAGCTTCACTATTATAATGTAGTACCTACGTCCTCAAACCGTGTCATTGCGCCGTAAACAAAACGGCCACAAAGACATTACGCTGAGTTGTGACCATTTTGGTGACAAATATGTGTATGTGTCCACAATTTGTTGTTTTATTGTCAGGAATAAACACTTTCTTTCTTTCTAAAACTACGTCATATTTAGAGCACAAAGTGCTTGCGTTCGTTTCACAGAATTTACTCTTAACAGTTTCGGATAGAGTACCTCTATATCCTATTACTTAACAATAATTATGAAGAATTTTATGATAAGTTAAAGTCTTGTTATTTACGTCTACTAGAGTAAATTGAATAGTCTATTACTGGCTGCCCGAAGAAAACTGTTTGCTTAGCTACTTAGCAAAAATATGAATTGCTTTATATAAGATGTTTTTGCAATTAAGTTCAAATTACGTAATAATAATTGTCCAGTAGTGAGCGGGAAAATTAAGTAGAGCAGACCACTGTCAAAGTATTCATAATAACAGCATCAGCATATACAGGGTGGAAATAGATTTTGGGTCAGTGAGGACAGCTACCAGATCCCGTGTTGCTAGGCGAAAATGGTCTTAGGAGACCTTCCTTCGATTTCAAATTAATGAAGATTGGCGTTTACAGATTTTGGAAAAAAACATACAGGATGCGGGGAAATGGTAATTTTTGATAAAACTTTTTTTTTGATGCCAATCGATCCTATTCCTGTCCAGGATCAAAAGCTTGTATGGGACCAAAAAGAAATTTCCGGCTAGAAAAGCCATAAATCGAGAAAAACTTTCCCCATACAATTTGTATAAAAAAGAAAAAAGTTTTTTTTACATGTATTTTTTTATGTCGTAGATGATCGTAGATAACAGAATCTTGAGCGTAACGAGGTATTCAAATGTTTACGAGACGGAAACACTATTTGTCGTATTGTATGTGTATATACACAAATATTATGTTTACTACCTAATGTCACTTGACGTGGGCGTGGGTGAAACAATCGATTTAGTTCAAGGCCTGTTTACACAATATAAGTGTTTTCTTTTTTTCGGTCTGATACATAGGTATATTATAATCAAATTTAATTTACTTTAGCCATTGTAGTATAGTACTAATAAATCCCGGGATTGGAAGCCCTGCTACCGACCACTACCTACTTACGTGTTGTCTATCGCCAAGATTATTTTAAACTGGCCGTGTTTTATCCAAACTCGACATTGATGGAATCAGTAAGGCCATGGAGTCATATTGCCCAACAATGTATTGATTGATCTGTACTTACTTCCGATTTTATCATAAAGAAAATAACGTTGATAACTACAACTTAGAAAAGTTGAAAAACCCCCGATTTTTTCATTTCAAAGGTCAATATCTCAAAAATGGCTGAACCGATTTTGATGGAACATGGCTAAGAACACTCGGGCTAAAATTATCTATGACACAAAAAAAAAACCGCATTCAAATCGGTCCATCCGTTTGGGCGCTACGATACCACAGACAGATACACAGATACACAGACACACAGATACATAGATACACAGAGACGTTAAACTTATAACACCCCTCTCTTTGCGTCGGGGGTTAAAAATGGTACAGAACTCAATCATTCCATTCTTCTTGTGCATCTACGTAAGTACCTATCCTGTTTTGTTTTTAGGGTTCCGATACCTCAAAAGGAAACAACGGAACCCTTATAGGATCACTCGGTTGTCTGTCTGTCCGTCTGTCACAGCCGATTTGCTCCGAAACTACTGGACCGATTGAGTTGAAATTTGGTACACATATGAAAATTGGTGACCCAAAGATGGACGCCTAAAGTAAATTAATGAATTCTGAACAAAGGGGCCACTTTTGGGGGGTAAACTGGAAAATTAAATAGAAATAGAAATATTTTATTTGCGATAAATAAATAAATAAAAAATAAATAAATAAATATCGTGGGACAATTCACACCAATTGATCTAGTCCCAAACTAGGCAAAGCCTGTACTATGGGTACTAGACAACGGATAAACATACTTACATAGATAAATATATACTTAAATAGATATTAAACATCCAAGACTCGAGAACAAACATTCGTATTCATCATACAAATATCGGCCTCGACCGGTGATCGGACCCGGGACCTCAAGCTTCATAGTCAGGTTCTCTAACCACTAGGCTATTCGGTCGCCAAATGTGGTACATTATGGTGTTACATTAGTGACACAGTAAAAAAAAAGTTTCGCAAACTGTATTGTGTGACATATCAAATGAAAGGGGTTGTTGCAAGCATGTCAGATATTTTAGCAAAAACAGATTTGAAGTAATTTAGGAAAAAAGACGAAAATTGACCATCCCCCCCCCCCCCCCTTATCTCTGAAACTACTAGGATTAAAATTCTGAAAAAAATATGGAAAATAGTTCCTTGCCTAAAGATTACAGGAAAACCTATAAGAAGTTTGAGTATTCAAAAACACTTATGAAATGTAGATTATATTATATACGGAACACTCACCACGCGAGTTGAGCTCGCACTTGTCCGGTTTTTTGGTCTACTTACTTGTGAATCCCAGAGGCCATTATGCCAAATGCCTTTTAGAATACATATAAAATGCAGCGCGAGTGCCCTTTATGTGACCTTTCGTGTCTCTTAATGAGGAAGGGGCCGTTATACCTGATGGGTAATAACTATAGAAATAAAATACAATAAGTACGTACAGTCGGCATCCTATATTTAGTAGCAGCCAAATATATCGTATATGTACAATAAAGTAATACATACATATAAGGTGGACTGATGACCTGGTAAAGGTCGCGGGAGTCCGCTGGATGCGGGTGGCGCAGGACCGGTCAATTTGGCACTCTTTAGGGGAGGCCTATATCCAGCAGTGGACGTCTTTCGATTGTCGATGATGATGATGATACATACATACCAAACTCGTGCAATTCTGTGTTTATAAATGTGATGTAGAGTCAAACTCCTTCAAAAGCACATCAGTCTTATACAACTTTAATACTTACTTATATGTATGTGGAATACATAGTAGAAGTGATAATGTAATGTAAATGTCGTTCACCATCGACGACACGGTTTACATTACAGACCAGTCGTGAATCTTATTGCGACGTAATAAGGTGTATTATTGGTCAGTAGAGCGTGTTGCTATATTATATCTATACCGACACGGAGATCGGTGATAATATAAAACACGTGACCCAACTGGGGCGCAAATAACCAATTCCCATTTCAAAATGGCATAATACTCACTTACAACTGCTTTTAAATTAAACCTTCGGGTATTTGGAATAAGATTGATAATCGCAGAACTTACTTGATAGAGTAAAGCCTTTTTGGAAAGTAAGTGCAATATGTAATGCGACATTGAACATGAACAAGGCGTCTCGCTAACGCTTTACGTCTTGACTTGAAGATTCTTAATAATAAAGAAGACTTAATGATTCGTACCTACGCCTACGGTTTAGAAAAGTGCGTGTTCTAACGTAGGTACACAATCATATGGAATGCGTTCGGGTTCCGAAGACCAACTAGTAAAACTATTAAATGGTTACACATTACAGAAGGTAGGTACGCACGATATAAAATCGAATAGCAAAAACCACAAATCTGCCTGAGCTACAACCGCGAAAATCGAAACTCGAAGTTCGGGTAGTCTCCGTCTCTGTCGCTCTTATAACTCGAATGACAGAGATGCAGATACACGAACTTCGAGTTTCGATTTTCGTGGTAGCGGCTGGACACACCTCGTCTTAAGCACAGAATAGATAATTGGTATCGCTACGAGGTGCGAAAATGATAAAACTAAGAGCTGAACACAAAATAAAGAATATCTCTATTTTTACTATTAATAAAATTCCCAATTGATTATTCTTTCGTATCTATATTATTAATTTTACGTTGAAAATACTTAAGAAAGTTCATTACCTATCCTTTAATTAACATAGGTTCTCGTTCATATTCTAATTTATTATAATCAGAAGACTAAATTTAATCATCGTTTAAATTTAAAAAAAAAACACCGTTTCAGCATTAAGTTCTAAAAGCACTTGGACTGCTGGTGCTAGAATTTCCAATGAATATTAATTAGTATGTAAATTAAATTGTTTTGAATAATATTAGCTCAATAATAATTTAGTTACTAAATATTATTGAGTAAAAAAAGCATTAAATGTTCCATCGCTGATATTATGATTTTTGTCATAGTTCGTTTTTGCTATTAGTAATAAGTGAAACAAAAAAATCACACAGTTTGGAAAAGTTGTATTTTTCCAGCTCACAATCCTGTTTACTATTTGGAGCTTGTGGTGTCCCACTGCTGGGAAAAGCCGCCCCCCTCCATTTCCAGACATCCCGATTCCGAGCAACCTCTGGCCAATCCTTTAAGCCCGTGCTAGACGGTCGCCAACACGCCCCTCCGACCGAGTGACCTTGGTCCGCACCGACCGTGTAGACAGTTGTTTCCAACAAAATTTCATACTACAGCGGTCGGGGCCGACCAAGGTCGCTCGGTCGGAGGGGCGTGTTGGCGACCGTCTAGCAGACCTTTTATAAAGGAGTCTAGCTCGTCCCGCCATCGCCGGCGAGGTCTGCAGCGTCTTCGTTTTGAGGTGTCGGGCTGCCATGCAGTGGCCATCTTGGCCCACAGCTCACTCGGCATGCGGCAGACATGACCAGTCCAAGTCCAGTCCCATATCAACTTAGCCGCTTTCCGAGCGTATATCATTATTATAATATTTGCGTGTAACATTACTATATAATACCTAAATTTGTAGTGGATATGAAAACCATAGACATTAAATACTGCGTTGTAGCTTCAAGTTTCACTTTGAGTAGGAAACATTTTATACCCCGCAGCCAAGTGAAAATATTTCCTCATAGATTAGCAAGTTTTTCTGTGGTTTACCGTTAAAAAACCAGTTTACCTTAACCTAAAAACGGAAATATATAGTCATAATGGTGTAGCATTTTAAAATAAATATATTTGAAAACGAAGTATAGGTACTTCCGCTTATGAAGTTTATAAAATTGGACATCACTATAAATCCGAATGAGCAGTTGAGCACTTAACTGCTCATTCGGATATCAAGTGCAAGTGCGCTTTGAAACTTTGTTTTTTATTTAACTTCATTTGCCAACCAACAATTTGGAATGCAAAGCTTGAATGTTAAATCTACTCTTGACGTCTGCGATCTTACTTTAAAAGTCGCGCTGAACGCCTGATAAAACTAAACACGAGACATTGCAATGCAATTTTATTCATTTATGTCCCTTAAGCCTTAAACATCACTTTAGTTAACCTTATACCGCTTTAAATAAAACTCCTTACTTAAATCACGTCCAAACCATCATTTTAGAGACGAAACGTATGCGACGCATACACAGTGATCGTCAGTTTTGTGACAGCCACTAACCGCCGTTAACTAAATAATGGTACAATAAAAAATGCCTAGTTATTAGCCACTCAGCAGGCCAAAGTATCAAAGAATGATCTCCCCTGATGTTTACTTTATCGTTTCCAGGTTCGACGAAAAGGAGAGCATATCCGGCACACAGCAGCTCAAGTCCTCGGTGCAGAAGGGCATCAGGGCTCGCCTGCTGGAACTGTACCCCCACCTCGAGAACTACATCGACCAGGTTCTGCCCAAGAAAGACACCTTCAGGATTGTCAAATGGTAAGAACATATCGGGAAGTAGCTCAAGTCTACGGTGCAGAAGAGCATCCGGGCTCGGCTGCTGCAGTAGGTACCTAAGTAACTGTACCAGCACGAGAACTACATCGACCAGGTGTTGACCAAGACCAAGAACACATAAAACCTTCAGGATTTGCAAATGATAATGGCACATCGTAAATCATTGTTATAAGGCGAAATAAATCAAACCTTACACTCGGCCATCTTGATAATATGCAAGTCCCTTACGCTCAAGAGTTCGGTGCAGAAGAGCATCCGGGCTCGGCTGCTGGAGTAAGTACCTAAGTAACTGTACCAGCTCGAGAACTACATCGACCAGGTGTTGACCAAGAACACCTAAAACCTTCAGGATTTGCAAATGATACTGGCACATCGTAAATTATTGTTATAAGGCAAAATTAATCAAACCTTACACTGGGCCATCCGGATAATATGCAAGTCCCTTACACGCATGTATACTTACAGTTGTCTTACATAAAATCTTACAGTCGGCTGTCAATAAGGGTGATACAGAAATTTAGGTTTTCGTCTTTCCTGTGAAAATGGTCAATAGCGATAAGCTTATCACATTCTTGATTAGACTCCTAAACCGCGTAAACAGTGTTGCATCTCATATATGTATCTATCTATCTACGTGATAAAAAGTTGGTAACTGTTGACCACAAAAAATACTTGTTTTTTATCTGTATGACATGACCCATAAACACAAGATAACCGACTAAGTTTTGTCTTTTTTGCCCAGTAAAATACAGAGAGATCACTGTTTATGGTATCAGTGATACACTCATTCATACTGTTACTGTTACATACTGTCACTGTAATTGGATTTGCTTTCCGTTGCTTAACGTATTTTCACTGTTAGAAATATAATAATAGTCAGAAATTATGAAAATGTCATGATTTTTGCATAAATATATGCATGTGACTTTTCATTTTGTTTTGTTAGTATTTGTATATGATGCTATTGTTAAGGCGTCGTCCTCATTGGCAGCGATCGTACGATGGCCGTCGTGTGCGATGAGTTCAACTCTTTGAAAATTGTTTGAAGTTGAACTCATCGCACACGACGGCCATCGTACGATTGCTGCCAATTATTAGGACGACGCCTAACGGTCGCAATCCTTACACTTCTATATTACGAAACGATGCACATTTCCTCGATTTGCAAAATACTCTTAGTCATAAAGTATAGATTGCCAGCTTCTATACTTCTGTAAGTACTAAAATTATATAGAGGTAAAGTTTTAAGTTTGTAGCTTTGTATGTAATGCAATGGATATGACGGTGATTTCTGTGATACTATCACAAAAACGAAGTTACTCATCATCATCCTCCTAGCGTTATTTCCGGTTGTGTCCTAAACGAGCGCGGGGTCCGCTTTAACACAATCCCAAGATTTGGCATAGGCACTAGTTTTACGAAAGCGATTACCATCTGACCTTCCAAAACAAAGGGAAATAATCCGATCCCAAATAAATAAATAGTCTGATCCCAATAAGGTCTAGTGACCTTATTGGGATCAGACCGGTTTCCTCACGATGTTTTCCTTCATCGAAAAGCTAACGGTAAATAATCCGTACATAAGTCCCGCAAAATTCATTGGTAGGAGCCGGGATTCTTGCCCACGACCGCCGCTCGACAGCCGCATGCCTGAACCACTAGGCTACCGCAGCTTCTAAGTACAGTCAAGTGCAAAAATATGTATCGGGTTAATCCTCTCATAAATATGTACCGAAACCTTAATCCGCTGACATATGAGCGCTGGGCTAAGTTGTATGTACCCATACTTTTGCACTTGACTGTACCTACAGTAGTAAACAAGTACCCATGCGATAAAAAAAAAAACATTAGTATGTTGGTCCTTCTGAACGAACATAGGGTATATTTTACCCGCGTCTCCGCTGCATTCTTGGTTGCGTAATAGGCTAGTGAATGATATAAGTATGTTATTATTTATTTCCAGTCACGACCACATCGAGATAATGGTGAACAGCGCTGGGGAGCTGCTTTTCTTCAGACACCGCGAGGGGCCATGGATGCCGACTTTACGACTGCTACATAAATGTGAGACCTTTTAAAGTGTTATTTAAATTCGTTAGGCCCTAAAAAAACAGCCCACTTTGCTTTTTGTAATACAATTCAAAATAGCGGCAATCGTCCTAAAAATAGCTTGTGCTTTATGATCATACACCGGTTTGGCGGGGGCAAATCTGTACTGACGTTTAATAGTGCGAGGACACATTAAACTAATTTTATTAGTTGATATCGATAAAAATGACGTACAACCGTTGGGTAATTTCAAGAATTTGAATGAAGAAGAAAACTACATACACAAAAATAAACTTTTTGCGTAATTAACTTTTTATTATTTAATATAATTTTCATAATATACAATCAAAATTTTCTCTACATTTTCAGACTTTAATCTTCGTCGCCTGGGTGACAATATCCATTTTAGCCAACAAAATGACCTTTCTAGGTCAACTGTAGTAATTGGAGCAAATTCAAACAATTTATAGTATTGATGAATTTCTGCTATATGACTCAGTTCTATTTCTTTTCTGGATACCAAATCATTTAATGTTTTTAAAGTTGAAATGCCGACGTTTTTCTCTAACACTGTTTGAAGTTTTTTGTGAATAATTTTGCCCTGAGGATTCAAACGTAATCTTGATATATGTACTTTTAACTTATGGACAATATTCAAACTGACTTCTAGACTTACATTTTGTGTTTGTAATTATTCAACGATTCAATGGTTGTCAAAAGGGACTCGACACAGTCAATGTCAGATATCGGTTGTTTATAGTTGCGATAAGTATAAATGAAAGAGGTTTGCACATAGTTAAACGTATTCAAACTTAGCCATTAGTTTACTTATGATAATGATGGTTAAAAAAATATTTTTATCGATGTCGATAAACTTAGTCGATATTTAATTAATCACTAGCACTGGTACATTTTTGCCCCCGCGAAACCGGTGTATGTTTATGATATACAAGCTTTAGCTTTTTTGGCTTTTATGCCAATTTATATTGTAATTTTTATCGTGAAATAAATTAATCTAATCTAATCTTAGCGAAAACTGTGTGAGTTCGTGACATTCTATCAATCCGTACGCCTTCGAGTTTATTCTCGAGTGTTTACCATTGAAGAGCCATTGAAGAGTTGCTATCCAGTATCCGCCATCTGAATTTTATGAGAAAGAGACTTTCCGCTTCTAATACAAATTACAATGCATTACGCAGCAGTGGCGGCGCGTGAAAAATTTCGATGGACAACCCGGAACAAAAAAGTTATGAAAGAATTTAGAGTATACAGGGTATCCCAGAAGCAGCACGTCTCAGTGACACAGAAGGTAAGTCAACTCAAGAAGAACCAGCCTTTTCTTTCTTCTTTTTTTACGTTGGGGGAATGCTTTGACGCACCGTCCGTTTTCGAGTATTAACTCAAAAACCGTGCAACTTTTACTGGGGTCATGTTAGCCTGGTTAGATTCCTGTTGAGCTGACCTAACTCCGGTGGCACTGTGACGTGGTACTTCTGGGACACCCTGTATAACTATAGGCTTGCGTAAAAATAAATTCTAGGCAAGCCGGTGGGATTTGGCTTGTATAGGTGCTCCACCACTGTTATGCTGCTATAGTGGCTAGTGGCTATACACTTCTTTTTCAGTTAAAGGTCCGCCCACCTGCTGCCATAGCATATAATTACCAGAACGGCGTACTTACGTGCCAGCAATGTGCACGAAATTTCGGTTCAAGGATAGACTACATAAGCCATCTTCGAGCGCACGAGCGCCAAAACGCTAGATAGGAGTCGGACTGGTCGCCATGGCCGAAAACGGTCGGACAGACAGATCTTCATCATACACTTCTTGAAATTGTTTTTCTTTCCGACTTCCAGACCCGTTCTTCCTGCCATTGCAACAAGTGGACAAGGGGGCGATCCGCTTCGTGCTCAGCGGGGCCAACATCATGTGTCCCGGGCTCACGTCCCCGGGGGCGCGCATGTCCCCCGTGGACAAGGGACAGGTGGTCGCGGTGATGGCGGAGGGCAAGGAGCACGCGCTGGCCGTCGGGATCACCTCGCTCTCCACTGGTGATATGTGAGTTAACTAATTAGTAGACCAGCCCATTGCAACAAGTGGACAAGGGGGCGATCCGCTTCGTGCTCAGCGGGGCCAACATCATGTGTCCCGGGCTCACGTCCCCGGGGGCGCGCATGTCCCCCGTGGACAAGGGACAGGTGGTCGCGGTGATGGCGGAGGGCAAGGAGCACGCGCTGGCCGTCGGGATCACCTCGCTCTCCACTGGTGATATGTGAGTTAACTAATTAGTAGACCAGCCCATTGCAACAAGTGGACAAGGGGGCGATCCGCTTCGTGCTCAGCGGGGCCAACATCATGTGTCCCGGGCTCACGTCCCCGGGGGCGCGCATGTCCCCCGTGGACAAGGGACAGGTGGTCGCGGTGATGGCGGAGGGCAAGGAGCACGCGCTGGCCGTCGGGATCACCTCGCTCTCCACTGGTGACATGTGAGTTAACTAATTACTAGACCAGCCCATTGCAACAAGTGGACAACTACAAAAAAAATTATAACAAAGACTGTACGCGATAAAATCTGGGCATACCTGACCTAGTATATTTTGCACCTACTGCTACTTTAATAATCCATAGTTTTTTTTCGGATAATAAACAAAATAGGGCATACAAAAATCAGGGCAAAAACGAAAATTACTGTCGCTCTCACATACGCCCTCAAACAAAAGTGGCAGTGGGCCGGCCACATCACACGAATGTCAGATGGAAGTTGGACTCTAGAAACCACATGGTTCACGTATTATTCAACAGCTAATGACAAGTTTACTATTGACCGCCGCGGCCAGGCCTCGCCAGTCTGTGAGAGACTTTATGGCATGTACGAAAATAGTTGTTTTTTTGTTTCAGAGCTAAAGTGAACAAAGGCGTCGGCATAGAGAACTGCCATTATCTCAACGACGGTCTGTGGCAGATGAAACCCGTGAAGTAGACTGCTGAGAAGGATATGTATACATACACTAAATCGTCTTGTACTAATTTATGTTTTAAGTTTTTTTAATAAATACTTCTTAGCTTACGATTAGTTGTTTGATTTTTAGTTGAGTAGAATTGGATGGTATAGTAATTAATTGACTCTATGTTGAATATACTCTTAATCGAACGAGGGAGTGAAGCGAATGAAGTTCTATGCTTCTGCTTGGGCCGAAAATCGTTCGTATGTCTGGGTGTATGTCGATGTTACAGACGGACATCGACATATTTGGGCAAAAAATGGCATCCATTCTGTAGAGAAGGCATAGCATGGATGCCATTTTTTGCCCAAATATTCGTGTTGCATCTTTTTCCTTCATACGGCAAATGAAAGAGAGGCAACGATGCAACGCGAACACGCAACCCCAAGAAGTGTGGTGCCAGAATGAGAGGTAGGTCCTGCAAGGAATCAAATAGAGAGGAGGGATAATAAATCACACTATCTCACTCTCTTATTCGTATAGCTTGCACTCGGCTTCGGGATATATTTAGTTGACAGAATAGTTGATATCTATCTATACTAATAATAATATAACGAGGCAAAGTTTGTTAGTTTGTAGCTTTGTAAGGGGTCGTCTTTGTAGTAGTCAGTTTATAGAATGGAGCTTTGCCATGGACCTTGGCTATAATTTATGTTACGGCTACGTCTGCGTTATTTTTATTTATCCACACAGGCCGAAATCACGAGGCGAACTGCATGCAGTCCGCCGATTTCGTTCGTCTGGCGGCTGCTTGTAGGAGGATTTTAAACGTTCTGTTTTACGGCAACCCATTAAAACATTATAATGCATAATTGTTTATAAGAAGCATTAATTTCATTCATAATTTAAAATGTTCCAATCAGCCTACATTAAAATAATAAAAAAAATCACTTTAAAACAATAAAACATTTCTCCGAACGGAACGCTATGACAACAACCAACAACGATTGGCGAACGAAACAAAGCGAAGTCGTCCAGTATCGGAACGCACGCATGCTGTAAAACATGGCGGCGGCAATTGTTAGTTCGGCTCGTCAGGGTAAATAAATGCTTTTTAAATTAAATTGTCCATGATATCAAACTAGAAACGGTGTTAAACATGCTATAAAAATAAATTTGAATTGTTTTAAGTGTTGCAGTTAATATACCAAACAGTTGAAAAGTTGTTTCCCAGTGACGTTGCGTATCAGCTGTTTGTGAAGTTTTCGTATTTGGTGAATTATTTCAGTGATAATTAATAATACTACTTTAACTTTATTTAAAATGATTCTATTTACACTTGTGACAAATAATCTCAAAGATGTGTTACGCAATATATAGTATCAGAAACAAAAGTTCAAAGTTCACTTTATTTGTTTTGATTGGTCTTCATTTGTTTTAGTTAATATTTTTTCATAATTTTTCAGTGGGGAGGCTAACAAATGCAGCTAGAAGGCTTTATTCTGACGTATATCCCAAAATAACAACGCACTACACGATACATCCTAGAGATAAGGACCCGAGATGGAAAGGTATTTATGTTAAGATAACCAGGGTTGTCTCATTAGATAATTAGACCATTAAATGATACATTTTATTGCTAATAATTTCCTCAAATTGTGAAAAAAATTAAACTTCAAAGGTATTTTTATATAATGCTTCCGTTTTATTGGTTGGGCAAGGTCAAGGATGGCATTGATAAAAAAAAACAACATGTGTTTATACGAGGGCAGTCCCAGAAGTACCCGACCTGACACACTTAAAGAGGTTTTTATTTTAAATAATTACTCTTTTTGAAAATAATGCACTTTATAAAGTTTAAATTTGAAATTCGAACACGTAGCGTCGTTTATCTTTTGTTTAGTAGCCATCAATAGTGGACACTGTGAATAAATTCTCAGACATGGATAAAATTGGCCATCGTTATGTGTTACAATACTTTCATTTGAAAGGTTTTAGTCCAACTAGTATTAAAGCGGAGCTAGATTCTGCTTTGGGGGAGTCTGCTCCATCGTTTACAACAGTAAAATATTGGGTGGCAGAGTTTAAACGAGGTCGCTCTAGTTGCGAAGATGAACATCGATGTGGTCGACCAAATGAAGTGACTACGCCAGAAACAGTAAAAAAATCCACAAAATGGTATTAGATGACCGTCGATTGAAAGTACGCGAGCTAGCAGACATGGCAGGGATTTCAAAAAGTGCTGTACATCGCATATTAACTGAAAATTTGGATATGAAAAAGATGTGAGCAAGGTGGGTGCCGCGATTGCTCACAGACGAACAAAAACGACGTCGCGCAGATATTTCGACTGAGTGTTTGGCAAAATTTCACAGCAATAAAGCGGAGTTTTTGCCGCGTTTTATCACTATGGATGAAACGTGGGTGCATTATTTCACACCAGAGACGAAAGAACAGTCGAAGCAATGGACTCGAAGAGGAGAACCGGCCCCAAAGAAAGCAAAAACCGTTCCATCAGCAGGAAAGGTCATGGCCTCCGTTTTTTGGGACTGCCGTGGGATAATCTTCATAGATTATCTTCAGAAAGGAAAGACTATCAATGGCGAGTATTATGCTAACCTTTTGCATCAATTAAGTGAAAAAATCTGTGAAAAACGACCGCATCTGGAGAAAAATAAATTTTGTTTCATCAAGACAATGCACCAGTAAACACGTGTGCCAAGGCCATGGCCAAAATCCGCGAGTTAAAGTTCGAATTACTTCCGCATGCACCCTATTCGCCCCATTTGGCCCCTTCCGATTTTTTTATTGTTTCCAAATTTTAAAAAAATGGTTCGGTGGTAAAAAAATTGCCAGCAATGATGAAGTGGATGCTGCGGTTGATGGGTATTTTGACGAGCTCGACAAATCTTACTACAAACAAGGTGTTGAAGCTTTCGAACATCGCTATGCCAAGTGCATAGACCTAAAAGGAGATTATGTAGAAAAATGAAAAAAAAAATTAGATTTTCTTTTGTTTTCTTTGTCAGGTCGGATACTTTTGGGACTACCCTCGTATGTGGCATATGTTACTGCCGTTACTGGCTAAGTGCCACCTAATTTGACTAAATTTATAGCAATGGTGTTATGTTTGGGAGTGTTGGAAAATTTTAACTAAGCAGTAGACACCAGCCATACTCAACCTTTTTTCTATGATGTTTTATTACACATATTTTATTGAGAAGTTTTCAATATCCAAGAATAAGAAGTTAAAGTAAAAGAGTTGGTCTAGATGACGGAGTAGTTAACAAATTGTATAGAATTTACGTCACATTTAAACACACGGTTATACAAACTGACAATCTCACAGATTTTCCTCGTTGTAATATTTTTTGTATATTAGTATTTGTATCTGCAACTAATTTACGAACATACTGTTTTACAGACATAAGCATGGAGCGTATTGCGGAGGAGACAGATATCCTGATCATCGGAGGCGGTCCCGCGGGCATGGCTGCGGCCATCAGGGCCCGCCAGATTGCAGAGGAAAAGGGAGCTGTAAGTTAATATTAAACAAAACTACTATCATTGTAAGTGTTTTATTTGTAATAGGTTATAGGTGTACGCGGGCTGGTATCCCGGGCTGGTAGCCCGGTAATCTGCCACCCCAGGGCAAGTCAGGATGACGTGGGCGGCTGTCTCGTCCTCTTCCATGCAGGCTCTGCAGAGAGGACTGTCTGTATGTAACACGTAGGAGGAAAAGATGTTTGTTTAATAGTGCATGACTTGACATGACATTATTTGTAATAAGCATAAATTTGGCGAAAAATAAAATTACTTTTGAGTTAATTTTAGCGTTTCATTTTGTGTACTGTAGAGGAGGGATTTTGTGTACATAGCCTCTTCTTATAAAGAAGAGGTCGTCTAGTACCTATAACACAAGCTTTATTGAGCTTACTATAGGCCTAGTTCGATTTGTGTAAGAATGTCCCCTAATATATTATATATATACTCGTATTTTTAATTTTTTTTATTATACTATTCTGTGAATAAAGTGGTTGTAGTTATATAAATGAATGATCGCAGGAAGTGCGTGTGACGCTACTCGAAAAGGCAGCCGAGGCAGGCGGCCACATCCTGTCGGGCGCCTGCGTGGACCCCATAGCCCTGAACGAGCTCATCCCGGACTGGAAGGAAAGGGGAGCCCCCATGGACACGGTCGTCAATGCCGACAAGTTTGGCTATTTGACCAAGGGCGGGAGGATACCTATTCCTGTTCTGCCAGGTACACATTTTGAATGTAGACAGTATCCCGTAATGGACTAACTTCGATTTCAGTCCGTTTATGTCTGCTAGTAGGGAATTAACGAATTTGTAAGCCAGCTTGTTTCATTATTCATTTATTTATTTATACTTTACTAGCTTCCGCCCGTGACTTTGTCTGCGTGGACCCGGGATAAAACAATCCTATATTTTAATTCGGGCTATAAACTATCTTCGTGCACAATTTCATCCAAATCGGTTGAGCCGTTTAGGCGTGATTGAATAACAAACATCCAAGCATTTAAACATTCAAACTTTCGCATTTATAATATTAGTAGGAATGCGCAACAAAAAGTACCAAAGGCGGACTTAAAGAATGCTTTAAGGCATTCTCTACCAGTCAAGCGCAGGGCTAAACTAGTGCAGTAGAGTGCGGTGTAGTGCGTTAGTCCTACAGTCCATCAAAATTGACTTAAACTTTGAGTGATTCTTACTTAATGTGCCTTCATCATAAACTTGAGATCGAGTAATCGGCTTTTTCGGGGGAGTAATCGGCATTCTGTTACTGCTTTTAACCGACTTCAAAAAGGAGGAGGTTCTCAATTCGACTGATTTTTTTTTAGTGTTTGTTACGCGATAACTCGGTAATTTATGAACCGATTTGAAAAATGATTTCTTTGTTTGAATGCATTATACTTCCAGATCGGTCACGTTGTCACCAAAATCCAGTTCTGATGATGGGATCCTGGAAAAATCGGGGGAACTCTTCAAATTTTATAGGCAAACTTGAACCTATTTGGCTACTGATTTGAAGTCGATTAAAAATTTGTTTTTAAAGTAAATTATTATTTTGTTTATTTATTTACCTCTGAGGATACTCGATGTTTACAACATTCTGGTCTGCTCGCGACCAGAACATTTTTGTATTTTCGTTTTGAAAAGCTAACAAACAGCGTTACTTTCGCATTTATAATATTAGTCTGGAACTTTTATACAGCCTCACTGGCAATGGCACTTGATATAAAAAAATGCATTTTTCAGGCATGCCTATTTACAACCATGGCAACTACGTGGTGAGGTTGGGACACCTCGTCAGATGGATGTCGGAGCAGGCTGAAGCGGCCGGCGCCGAGGTAACTCGTGATGCTGTATAACTCAACGCACCTAAAAAGAGCTCCGGTGCCATACATTTCATACATCTCAACTTCAAATAAGTTTCTGTCAATCATTTTTGATACAAGTTTTTATTGCTGACTATACTTTTCTGTATACCATCATCAGCTCATTGAGACGATTCTAACGAGCCCAAACTCAACGGGGTTTCTTCGGTTAAATCCTGATTTCCCATGGCCACCTTCGGTCTCAATCATCAGATCAGCTCGATAATACGATGATATTGAATTGTCATCCAAACTATACTAATACCCAAAATTTCAGCTCAATCGGATAACGGCAAGTGACTGAAAAATGGATTGCAAATTTTGACGGACAACTTACTTTCTTACTTATGTACTTACATACAAATAGGTCAAGTTAATATAAAGCTTGTAAAAAAGAGAAGGTACTCAATTCGTCTGAGATTTTTTATGTATGTTCCCCTATTACTCAAAGACGCCTGGACGAATTTTGAAAATTCTTTTTTTATTTGAAAGGGTATCCTTCCCAGGTGGTCCCATGGTCATCTGGTCAGGATCTGATGATGGGATTCTGGAAAAATCGAGGGAACTCTTCAAATTTAATAGGCACACTTGAAGCAATTTGGGTACTGATTTTAAGTCGGTTAAAACTTTGTTTTTAAAGTAAATTATTATGTGCGTTGGGTTTTAAATAGTTGACAATAGTAGATTTTGTTGTGTCTCAAGGGAGCAAAAGTATATGTTTGTTTGTTTGTTTGTTTGTTTGTAAAAGGTCTTTATTTATCATAAAAAGAAACAAGTACAATGTAAGTACACTAACACATACACTTACAGACAAAAATAAAATTAAAGTTACTTTATACAGGCTAGTTTTCGCCTTTAAAAGCTAGTTGCATTGATAATAAGTTTTTATTTTTATTACACGGAGAAACTGATTACATATATGTTCTAAGTATGAAAAACTATACCTAAAGGGTATTTATTTAATGTGACCCATTGTATTGGGTGCACTTTTTGCATTAAAACTTAAAGTATATAATTACGGCGAGTGACGGTATATTGAATCCTGAGCGTAACGAGAGATTCAAGTGTTTACGCCCAAGACGGAAATAATTTTGCTACCGAGTGGCAGAGGCACATATACTGCTTTTCACACCTTCTATGAGGAAAAGTTTAGTTCCTTTTATGAGGCCAACAATTACTCTTTTCTTAATAGCAGGTATGAAAAAGTCGTTTATGAAGAGTTTCTTTCTCTCGTTCCCACATAAACGTTCTCTTTGGGGCCATGGTTTACAAGAATCTAGAAATCGATGCCTGTATTTTAGGTCACTTTTTTCCATTTATTTTAAGAACAAATTTTTAGCTCTATACAGCGCGGCCGATGTTAGAACCCACGATTTAAGTGTTTCCATTTTTTCTATACAAGGTGTGGCCTGGATGCGCGGGCGCCGACCTCATATATCGTGACGATGGTTCCCTGAAGGGAGTAGCTACGGGGGACGTCGGTATCGCTAAGGATGGCAGCCCTAAGGACATGTTCGAACGTGGAATGGAGTTCCACTCGAAGATCACCATATTTGCCGAAGGTACTGTTAAGTTTCCATTTAGTAGTTTTAATCTAGCAACAATTATGCCCACGTTTGACAGATGTCAAATCAAAAATAACTGTCGAATCACTTTGGTCTTTGTCGTTTTGAAGTACGGTTCTACAAAATTGAGTTCCACACAAATAGTCACAATAGTTAGTGTGAGCTATTATTTAGAGCAGTTTTAAACCCGCAAGTGCCTTGGGGAAGCAAAGGACACCTCATCAGCCGGGTAGACTCAGGTGCCAGGTAACCTTGGGATCGGGTGAGTCTGTACAGTTCAAGCCAGGTCTCGGGGTCCTGCACCTGACGGAGGAGCGTCGCAGCGGCTCCTGGTAAAGGTGAGTGTCCTCTTAGTGACCTCAAGGCTCCATATCGTTGTCGGTGGTGAAACTTATTTTAGATCTCGTTTTCGTTTTAAATTACCTACAGTCCACTTATTAACAGGTACGTTTACTTACATTTGAAAAGACTTTGTGGCTATTATTTTGGCTAGCCCAATCTCAGCTACGCTACACTTGTAACCACAGAACACTAAATACTATAGAAAGGCGATGTGGGCGTGGCACGTACGCCACTAATTTGAGCATGCGCTCAAGCTTTCGCACCAACGTCACCTGTATTTTTTTGTCAATCCCTAGCAGTAGTTTGAAATAAATTTCTTTTCCACAACACATGAATGAATGATTGAATGAATGATGATTTATTTGAAACATACACAACAACAACATTACAACTTGCTTAAAACTAGAAAAAAAATGAAATAAAAAGCAATACATTGTTGAGGTTAGTGTCAAAAAGGAGTCCCCTCAGCATTTGTCGAGACATGAAGTGCCACAAGTGTGCAAGTGATTTGCGTCTGTGTGAGTGAGCGTGAACCAATCACAGCGCACCGTTGTCGTTGCGCATGTGTGAGTAGCCGTATGTTTATTTTCTTAACATGTAGTAGTGGGAGGGCATGACGTGGTCCCGAGAGAAAGCGCTTGATACCCGTTCTATAGTATTTAGTGTCCTGTGCTTGTAACACTACGCTATAGTTTGCTGCAGCTTACGGGTGATCCACCACGGCTCTGCTATGCGAAGCAGCGAAGCGGTGTGTGAAAAAAAAAGGAATAGTACGAGTCGGACTCGCCTTTCGAGGGTACCGTACAAAATTACAAATGTATAGTTTTGAGATTTTTCCCTGTACTTGTAGTATAATAAGATATTACTTGCCAAATTTCATAGTTCTAAGTCAACAGAAAGTACCCTATAAATTTTGATTCCCTTGAGAGTGTCGAAATATACGTTTTTTGCGGCATACACGGCCGTATCTTTTTTTACGTTAAGTTAGAAGTTTTATTTTTTCACAGCTTTAAGGGACTGTAGACCAGTGTAAATGGTTTTATTTCAACTCGATACTTCCACGCGTTCCCGAGTTAAAGGGTCTTGACAGACAGACAAACACACATACGGACAACAAAGTGATCCTATAAGTGTTCAGTTTTGTTCCTTTTGAGGTATGGAACCTTAAAAACCACCAATAGCAATGCTAGCCTCGCTCGCGTATCTCTTCGTATTGGTGGATTTTTTTCTCGCTTATCAATTTTAATATGAGTCTACACCTTAGAGCATACATAACTGGAGTAGCCTTTCAGTAACTTACCCCTTTGTAAAAAACCTTGCACAATGTGCAAAAAATCATACAAAGACCATTTCATAATCGATCACAAAATCGCCTCGCAAGAGAACACTGATCATTAAGATGCCCGCAAGTTGCTGTAAGCACTTGATATTATAAATAAACATTCAACCACTTTAAATATATAATTGAGTTTCAATAGCCTATTAAGATGCATTTTTGTACGCAAATACGACATAATGCTACTCCAGTTATGTATGCTCTAAGGTAAACCCCTATTGCGTTATTTAATAGACTTTAGGAGACTTCCGGCTGCATCATTAGACCATAAACATGTTAGGAGGCTAAAAGCTTGTACAATAATAAAAATAAAAATCTCTATTGTTTCTGCAGGTTGTCACGGACATTTGACGAAGATGGTATCCAAGCAGTATAATTTGAGAGAGAACAGCGAACCGCAGTCATACGGTATTGGCCTGAAGGAGTTGTGGGAAGTCACACCTGAGGTAAATAAGGGACATCATTTTAAATAGATTAGAATATAATACTTTATTGCTCTCATGTTGACATACATCAGGTCTTAATTATCACAGTTTATGGTACAACATGACACCCTGTAAGGGTATTGCAATTCCTTGTCTCAAACGTAGACCAGGTACACAATAAGAAATTATAGTACTTAACCTAAATTACACGTAAGTGTTAATATCTACGATAACCTACTTTAAGAATATTTATGGTATCTATTTACACTTAAGAAGTCATTCAGTGAATAAAAACAGTTTTCTATTAAATATGTTTTAACTTAACAGGTATATTTGACCTCATCAGCTATTTCTTTAGGAAGACTGTTGTAATGCGTATTGTTGTCATAATGTGGGCTCTTATTACTCATCTGTAATTAACCATTAATAGTTTAATAAGCAGTCTATAGAAATGTCCTAAAATGTAAAAAAAATATAACAACACATAAATAATATCATCATTACAACAAGAAAAGGAATATCGCTCGGATGTATTATGTTTACTTTTAAATCTTTCATATCATGTAGCTACATTTTTGATCTTGGCGCCAATTCGTTATAAATTTATTATTAACAATCATTACGTATAACTCGGTCTTAAATAACATTAACAATCCATTCTAAATTAAATAACATGCAAACCTATCAAACTAAATCTTTACATGTATAGCAAAGTGCTTTCCAGTAGGTATGTACAGTAAGGGAAATGTATTCACGTACCACCGTAGAACCCTGTCGCAATTGACAGGCTGCTGTCACTCAAACTCGAGTTATACGTCACCTTATTGCGATAGGGTTCTACGATGGTACGTGAATACATTTCCCTTACTGTACATCTAAACAGGCATTTCACTGATAGTTAAACCAGCAACTTTTTAAATAAAACGTCGGAAACGCTGCTGTTATTATTAAGTTGGTAGGACAATACAGACTAATGACGTCACGATTTTTATCTTTTTTATCTTTATCTTTGTTTCTTTTATCGTTGTATCTTAAGGCCAAAAATAAGTGGTGCCCTGATGTTTTCCGAGTATTTTTAAAATAGGCCTGTGACCTAAGATTTTTTTACGATGCCATTCGAACCAGTTTTTGGAGAGGCACAATTGTTTGTATGGGAGCAACTAAAATTAACGAACCCAAAAAAATGAGTTAAAGACGGACATCCCTGGCGGCAGCCGAAACGTTTCATACTAATTGTCATAAAAGTACGACGTCACAGTTTGATATTTGTACTAATCGTTGTATTAAAAATCAAGTAAATTGCTGTTTCAGTCGTGAAATACCGCGTTTAGGTCCATAGTTGTGGTACAATTTTGTTACTATAAAAGCGTAAGGATTCTATTCGTAGCTTTGAATTTACTTTTGGACAATAAAAAAAAATGCATATTTTTTCTAAACTTTCAAATACTTATGATAATATTTGTATGATTTTATTTATATTTCGTAATTTTTACTTTACTACAATTATTTGATGGTTTACTATACATTTAGCAACGTTACGTTATCGATTTTAACATGAGGAAACTACCCTACGGTAATGTAATTTTTTTTTACCGAACCTTAACTTTCATTCGCAGAACCACAAACCAGGCCTAGTAGAGCACACGATTGGCTGGCCTCTAGACAAGAACACATACGGAGGCTCCTTCATATACCACCTCCAAGTTCCCGAGGGCGAATCCCCTTTGGTCGCCGCGGGCTTCGTGGTCGGTCTCGACTACGCTAACCCCTATCTCAGCCCCTTCAAGGAGTTCCAACGGTTTAAGCTGCACCCCTATGTGAAGCCACTGTTCGAAGGTACATCTACCTTTAAGTTCCCGAGAGCGAGGCCCCTTAGTCGCCGCGGGCTTCGTGCGACGCCAATTTCAGCCCCTTCAAGGAGTTCCAGCGGTTTTAGCTGCACCCCTATGTGAAGCCACTGTTCGAAGGTACATCTACCTTTAAGTTCCCGAGAGTGAAGCCCCCTTAGTCGCCTCGGACTTCGTGCTACGCCAACTAACTTCAGCCCCTTCAAGGAGTTTATTTTTTGTGTAAGTTTATTTATTTAAAAATGGGAAACAAATAGCTAAAAATAGCACACATGAATACTTAAATTTAGACAATACAAAAGCCAGCGGTTTAAGCTGCACCCCTATGTGAAGCCACTGTTCGAAGGTACATCTACCTTTAAGTTCTCGAGAGCGAAGCCCCCTTAGTCGCCGCGGGCTTCTTACTACTATTGTTATATTAGTATTTCTAAAAAAAACTATAAAACAAAAACCAAAAAGTATATGCAAAAAATACTTTGATAATAAATTACCTAAAAAATTATTATTTATTTAATGTATTTTTATTATGCATTTTGTTTTGATATTAGGGTCGTTCTTCTTTTTTACCGACAATGATCCGAGGTTTTTCTGTTTTTTTGGTTTTTGAACTATCGAAAATTGTGGTTTTGAAGTGCGATTTAAAAAAAAATGCATAGGTTTCTTCATTAGAACTAATAATTAAAGTTTCCTTTCTGGCCAATATAAATATTTATTTACGGTTGGTTTCTAAAAAAAAACATGTGACAAAGTGGACTCTTTCAGTGGGGACAACATTTTGGTTTACCACTCTGTCACGGCATTCTACGAAAAAAAAAAATGCTAGAGAAAGTGAAATATTAAACATCACTAATTAATAAAATAATATGGACGTTCATTCGAACATTATAAAACCGTAAACATCATTACTCAAATGAGATGCCGTAATAAGACGAGGGACAGGCTATTGTCGGTCGAAAAGAAGAACGACCCATTATTAATACATTAATTTTGATACATTAATTTTTATTTCATTGAGCCCTCTCAATGGGAGTGTTTGGCAGCACAGCGGTCAGAATGGCGCAGGATGGTGAACATCCAAGTTCGCGAGTTCGAGGATCAGCGCAAAGTTGACCTTGACTATAAACGCGACCAGTTAAAGGCCCGCCCACCTGCTGCCATAGCATATAATTACGAGAACGGCGTACTTACGTGCTCGCAATGTGCACGGAATTTTGCCGCAAAGATAGGCTACATAAGCCATCTTCGAGCGCACGAGCGCCAAAACGCTAAATAGGAGTCGGAGTGGTCGCCATGGCCGAAAACGGTCGGACAGATCATCATCATCATCATCAATTTTGATAGATGCAAATACCCTATTCCATCCTTCTCTTCCAGGCGGGTCCCGGATAGCGTACGGCGCACGAGCCCTGGTCGAGGGCGGGTGGCAGTGCATGCCGGCGCCGGTGTTCCCCGGCGGCTGCCTGGTGGGCGACACGGCGGGCTACCTCAATATGCCCAGGATTAAGGGCACTCATAATGCTATGAAGAGTGGTGAGTGTGTCTTTCTGATCTAAACAAATACGAACAATTTAATAAAGTAGTTCCTGGGCGATAGGGAGAAAACGAATTTTACCGGACATGAGACCTTGCTAGATCAATTTTTGGCCTCCGTCAACCCTATATCATATCGTTATAGCCGTTTTCGAAAACGTGATAACAAACATATATATATATAGGGTGTAACAAAAATGGGGTGTGAACTCATTAAGGCCAGATTCGGTAGCGTATTGCAATTCCAAGTTGGCATTTAAAAAAAATTACATTACAGTTTACTTTCGTTGACATTGCTTGTGTATGACAACATTGGGGGAATGTTGTCATACGAGGGTGATGGGTGGGAGGGTTTAAAATAATAATAATAACAAATTGTCCACCTTGTGGGGTTCTACCCCCGCCGCACCTGCCGCCCCAACGGCCATCGGTTCCACGTGCAATGTGCCCCGCCCTTTCGGAGGGCTATATCGGTTACCTTGGTTCTGCTGCGGATAGCCTCATCTCTGATGCGATCATGCAGATACACTCCCAACAGAGCCCTCTCCATTGCCCTTTGGGTGACTTTGAGCCTTCTTATGAGGCTCGTAGCAAGCGACCATGTAGTGCCATATCACACTCATCACCCCTGAAAATGCTCCCTGGTTATCTTATTTTATCTTATCTAATTGAGGGCCTTTTCGGATACACTTCGACCCAGTGGGATCTTTTGTGCATTTGCCCTCCCCTTTATAGCTACTCCCAAGCTCGCTCCATCATTTCCACAAAACGGATGATGCAGCTTAATACGAGCACCCTGAATTCCTTTGGTTACGGGTAGCCGTTACCAAAGTGATTCATTCTTTGTCTGGCAAGGGCATGACATTCACACAGTGAGTGTTCCATAGTCTCATCCTCCTCGCCACACATTCTACAGTCTACAGCAGTGGTTCCTAACCTTTTCAAGACCATTACCCCTTTGATCTACCAAGAAAACTGATTTTGCCCCCATTTTAAAAGTATGCAAACAAATAATACAAGCAAATACAAAAAATTATTAATATATAAGAATATCATTACGCGGCAATTATTATAATTATTCATCCATTTTGGGTACCCATCCCATTACCCCGGCAGAATTGCTGTTTTACCCCCACGGGGGTAATTACCCCCAGGTTAGTAACCATTGGTCTCCAGTGTGCGATGCTCCCCGGTTACTAGCCGAGGCAAAATACGGTTTCGAAAAACATTAATTTATAATAGCGTTTTTTTGGTTTATTTCATTTTAAAACATTATTCTGAGATGCTTTAATCAAGAATCCACCAAACTTTCCACCCGGAAGTAATTGGGTCGTTCTTCTTTTCGACCGACAATAGCCTGTCCCTCGTCTTATTACGGCATCTCATTTGAGTAATGATGTTTACGGTTTTATAATGTTCGAATGAACGTCCATATTATTTTATTAATTAGTGATGTTTAATATTTCACTTTCTCTAACTAGCATTTTTTTTTTATGTTTTTTTTTTCGTAGAATGCCGTGACAGAGTGGTAAACCAAAATGTTGTCCCCACTGAAAGAGTCCACTTTGTCACATGTTTTTTTTTAGAAACCAACCGTAAATAAATATTTATATTGGCCAGAAAGGAAACTTTAATTAGTTCTAATGAAGAAACCTATGCATTTTTTTTTAAATCGCACTTCAAAACCACAATTTTCGATAGTTCAAAAACCAAAAAAACAGAAAAACCTCGGATCATTGTCGGTAAAAAAGAAGAACGACCCAATTATATAGATATAAATTAAACATTCATTGTCTTTTTTATTTTATTTATATTGAATATTGTAAAGCAAATGTAAATGAACCTAAATAAAGATAAAAAAAATATTAATATTTATCCGGACTTTTTAGGAGTTAATTGAATATTGATTTTTTTGATGTCTGATTTTTTGGTGGATTTTGCCTCTAGGTAACAATTTAATTGATAATATATCCGTTACATTAAAAAAATTAGCTATTATAAATTATTTCCAAATATGTAATTTTTTCCATACAAGTTGTCAGTTCATTGCCTGGACTATACCCCTGCTGAGCTGACATGAATGTCCCAGGCATGCTGGCCGCGGAGGCGGCCATGGATCTCATACTGTCGGGCGAGGCCTCCCACGACAAGGGCGCCGTGCCCGCCGCCTACGAGGACAAGCTGAAGCACTCCTTCGTCTACAAGGAGCTCAAGGTACGATGCCGACGTTAACGGCGGGTTGCACCAACTTACGATTACAGACCGATCAACGCTAAACGACTTCCATACCTACTAAATACCTTGCCCGAAGACATTCGACACGAGCTAAATAAAAGTATATTTAAAAAAGGTTTGAAAAAGTACTTACTCCAAACACTTCAGTGACAATTGCCTACAAGCAAATGTCATCCAAGTTTTAGCACGACGCTTTATGTGCGTACTTACGAAATAATATTACGCAATAAGTATATAATACATGCATACAAAATAGTTTATGTACTATAATGAGACTCCTACCTGCAGACAAACTGTTAAAACAGTTTTGCAGGGAAATGTAATAGATAAGTTTTTGTATCCCATTACTTAATAATAATAAATAAAAAAAAAATTAAAAAAAACCATAGAAACTTGTCAAACTTTTCAGCAACCCACCCTAACCGGTCAGTGACCGGACATCCATAAAGCACACAGTATACCATTATGTATAGACTAGCTTCCGCTTCGTCTGCGTGGACCCGATAAAAACTATCCTATATTTTAATCCAGGCTATAAACTATCTTTGCGTAAAATTTCATCCAAATCGGTTAAACCGTTATTTTTGAGAGCTAAAGACTGCTGTGGACGCGGACGAAGACTCGTGCCACTGAAGCCACGGACGGCCACAGCCGCGCGTGCGCTTTGCGTTTTTTCGTTAATTTTATGTAATAAAAAGCTTTACAAGTAACTTGACCCATTTTTTAATTTATCAGAAGTTTCATTTTATTCATATTTTGTCTGGATATTGTTTTTGTTCTGGCCTCAGTTGGGGCACTGTTTTGTTTTGCACCCTCACTGTCAAAAGGTTAAAGCTGATTGAGTAACAAATATCATCATTATGTATGAAGTTGCACAAGGCAAATGGGCCTCCACGGCTTTTCTGGGACGTACGTACTCTTTTGTTCGTTGGAACAGTACTGAATGACTTGTATATCCTGCGTACTTTATGATTCAATTGCAAAAGAAATAAATACAATAAAGCTGTGTTTTCCTTATAATTCAAATCTTGCGTGACTATTGGGGTACCCTTTTTATTGTAACACATCTTTTATACTCCTCCAAGACGTGTTCCTAAACTTCCTACATATTACTTTCACTGATGACTATTTGATACTCACTGTACACTCTTTCAAATAATCAAGTAACGCTGTCTTGTATGAGGAATTCAGGTACATAGTCGAAGGTACGGTTACACTTTTGCAAGTTATTCCATTGCAATAAGGCGAATAGTGTAAACGTATTTTTGGCGTCGACTGTACAATGCCAATATGGCATCACCAAATCCTGCCTTTGCTGGCGAACATTTTACTGTGGTAACTAACAATATGATAAGTGGTTTTTCATCACACTTGCTCGTAAATAGTGTTATTACATGCCTGTATACAGAAGGACAATGGCCTAAATTGTTCCCGGGGGAGTTATGGCGTGTTTGTATTCCCTAGAGAGTAATGAGCTTGTGTGTGATCTGACTGGCTAAAGCAAATCTTGTTGGTCTGTGATTGGTTGAAAAAAACTAGTTGGCCACGCGCCGCAAGAATACTGCTCTGTGATTGGTTGAAATATTGAAGCTGCGCGCTCCACTAGCACTAATCTGGAAGTGAAGTTGTGAAGTGATTGGTGCGGCTGTATGAAACTTAGATTTTTCTGTCCTTTATAGTTATTTAGTTCCTCGCAAATGTGATGAAAAACATTGTGTATAACACGGGCGTAAGAATATCGCAAACTCGAGTCATAAAAAGCCCTCCGCCTTCGGCGTGGGGCTTCTGATTGAGTCTTGTTCGCAATATTCCACTTACGCCCCTCGTTAAACAACTACTATAGTTTGATTAGTATAAGTATAGTGATTGTTACAGCAAGTACGCAACGTGCGGCCGTCGTTCCACACGAAGCTGGGCCTGTACGGAGGGCTTCTTTACTCCGGCTTTTCCACCATCGTGCGCGGCGCCGAGCCCTGGACCCTCAGTCATGGAGGTAACTACGAAATCCATTGCTTTACAAAACTAAACAATTGGGGATAAAAAATTTAGAAATGCCTGATTATTATTTTTTGGTGATGAATGCCGTTCTTCTTTTCGACCGACAATAGCCTGTCCTTCGTCTTATTACGGCATCTCATTTGAGTAATGATGTTTACGGTTTTATAATGTTCGAATGAACGTCCATATTATTTTATTAATTAGTGATATCTAATATTTCACTTTCTCTAACTAGCATTTTTTTAAATGTTTTTTTTTTCGTAGAATGCCGTGACAGAGTGGTAAACCAAAATGTTGTCCCCACTGAAAGAGTCCACTTTGTCACATGTTTTTTTTTAGAAACCAACCGTAAATAAATATTTATATTGGCCAGAAAGGAAACTTTAATTAGTTCTAATGAAGAAACCTACCGTAAAATGGGGCTATTTGGCACAATTTTTTGACTAAAACATCAATAAATCCATGTTTTATGTGATTATCAAACGTATAATATTTTTAATAGATAAAACGCATAATGCTCCGTCATTCTATGTACTGCACGTGTCTTAATTGTTAACACAGGATGAGTATTATTTTTTTAAAGAGGTGTTCCAAATAACCTCGTGTTTGTGGCTTTTTGGGAATCGACGGGTTTCGAACTGGTTTTAGCTGAATTTTGAAGCTTGTGTTATTTAAAACATAACAAGTGCTATTTGGGACGCTTTAGGAATGACCGCCGAAGGTATTAAAAGCGGTGTAACCATATTTTCAACAAAAAAATCGGGACAAAAAAATCACAAAGTTGTACTAACAAAGTCAAGTTTTATTAAAATCTTTTTTTACCTGTAACACACATTTAAGAAACCGTAGTTACATTTATATTAACCCAAAATGTGCTCTTTAATATAAACATAAAATAAACGTCCATGACAACAGTAAATCAACTACATATTATATATTTAAAAAATTATAACTTCTAAGTCAACTTCTAAGGCAAAAATTCTTAAGTCCAAAGTATCAAACGGAAAGCCCCAATCACCTTCACGTACTGAATGAAGGCTTTCTCCTCAGCAGGCGTGAATAGAGTTGGGTCTCCTGCTTTATCTTGTGTATTATTAAACCCCCTACATTTCCGCGATAGCGAGTCTTGGGTAAATTATGTTTCTCGCCAGCTTCTGCCAAAGACATGGCCAGCTGCCACGTCAGCCATAGCATTAGCCAATGCTTCTTGAGTATATGACGTGTAATGTAGGGTTGAAATTCGCACCATTATCCTGTTGAAAAAAAAGATGGTCAACCTACCTTTACAGTAAGGGGGATATTTGGTACTAGTAACCAAATAACCCCAAAAGCCGTCTCAAATAGCCTCATTTAAAAAAACCGTTAAAATCTAATTCAAAATAAACGGCTAAAATTATGTGATATAGCTTAAAAAACTCCCGACAATATGAACTTTTAGGTATGTATACTAAAAAAAAGCTTACCCCACAGCCAGCCAACATTTGAATAGAAGTAGGACGGTGTTCAATTGCACTGATTTTCCAGCGACACAATCAAGATTTTTTTTTAAGCACTCGTGCTAAGTCCTCGGCGACACTGCGACCACTAACCAACTTCACATTAGTCTTACGATTTCCAGACGAAGATCTACGTTTCTACCATTGCCATGACAAAAAATATATGGACTCAAAACTTATAATTTTTTTTTTCCAAATAGCCTCGCAGGTCTTAATTAGCCCCATTTTACGGTATGCATTTTTTTTTAAATCGCACTTCAAAACCACAATTTTCGATAGTTCAAAAACCAAAAAAACAGAAAAACCTCGGTTCATTGTCGGTAAAAAAGAAGAACGACCCTAATATCCTTCCTTAGCACCAGAAAAAAGTTTTAGAGTTTTCAGCTGCGTCAATTATTTTTGAAAAACATAAACAGTTTCCTCGCTTACCGTTTGGGTCAGGGACGACAATTTCCTCGATCTGTCTCATATTACAAAAAAAACTTAAATATCTGTGGTAAACTGACACTGGCAATGATACTGACGGTTGCAGCAGCTATATTTGTCATTACCAGTGTCAGATTACCACAAATATTTAAGATGCTTTTTGTAACATGAGACGGATCAAGGAAAGTGTCGAAAACGTAAGTGAGGAAACTGTTTATATTTTTCAAAAATAATTGACGCAGCTGGAAAGTCTGTATCTTTTTTTCTAGTGCTAAGGAAGGTTATGCATCACCAAAAAAAATAATCAGGCATTTCTAAAATTTTCATCCATTCCCCATTGGCTAATTTCTGGGAGCACGGCATACGATATCAGGGGCCTGCTTCATATCGGGCCCTACCCCCATAAATGTGAACGGTTTCTTACTTGACAATGTTATTCCAGGGGCGGACCACGCGAAGCTGAAGCCGGCCAAGGAATGCCAGCCCATCGACTACCCCAAGCCCGACGGAGTCGTCACGTTCGACCTGCTCTCATCCGTTGCGTTGACAGGTATAAGCTGTAAATAAAGTGCCCTCACATCCAATATTTGACAGCTGTCATCCCAGTACAATTTGTGTCATCATTGACTTTTATTGTACCGGGTTAATGTTTGGCTTCTTTTGAAGTCAAAGTGTCTTAAAGTCTTTTAAAGGAAAGGTTCTCGAGTGGCGACCACGTACCGGAAGGCGCGGCGTGGGTAGGCCCCCACAAGGTGGACTGATGACCTGGTAAAGGTCGCTGGAGTCCGCTGGACGCGGGTGGCGCAGGACCGGTCATTGTGGCACTCTTTGGGGGAGGCCTATGTCCAGCAGTGGACGTCTTTCGGCTGATATGATATGATGATGAAAGTCAAAGTGATTTATTCTTCAATAAAATTTTACGTGCACGTATGAATGTCGATAAACTACCACCGATTCGGAAATAAAACCCCTGCCTCGAGAAGAACCGACGTAAAAAACTCGGCGAGGTATCATTTCTTCAAAACAGTATACAGTATATCATTTCAGTATCAGAGTATTATAAAATTATAAAATTACATTACTACAGTAGAAAGCCTATTTATTTTGTGATAGATTTCTAGTGCAGGATTTTATCACTGCCAAATATTCCTATCCATGATGTAATCGTTCATCTTATAATATGGTTTTGAAGTGTGATTTGAATTTAGAGTCAGTAATTTCGGTAATGTGTTTTGGATTTTTTTGTAGAATTTTATACAATTTCCCAGGAACGACTTTTTCGCTTTTACTAGTCTGTAAAAAGTTGTTTTGAGCTTCCCTGTGCTTCTGGTAACCTTGAGCCTATCAGTGTTCGTTGGGAAGTTGTATAACTTCTTCCTAACATACATTATTATTTCAATACATACTTTTGCTATACATACTGTATTTTTAATACCGTCGGCAAACAAGCGTACTTCTAGGTACTAAGTACTAAGCAGTCACCGTGCCCTATGAACGCTTGTAAGTCCAGGGGTCACATAGTGTGTAACCGACGTGTTTCAGGCACGAATCACGAGGGCGACCAGCCACCGCACTTGACACTGAAGGACGACACTGTGCCCGTTAAGAACAACCTGGCGATCTTCGATGGACCAGAGGCCAGGTTCTGTCCTGCAGGTAACATGACTTGATTATGACTACACCATATACCCTTGTGTCGATTCCCTAAGGGTGACAATCCACCAGAGCTGTGCGAGGTATAGTTTGTTTTAGTTTAGATGACGAAAAGTACTTAAAACCAACCATTACCGACATATATTGTTAATTGTTATCTTCAAGTAGGGTTGTAAAACAATAGGGTATTTTCTTCTATCAGAATTAAATTATCAAAGTATTTTTTTATATCTGGGGGCACGGTAGTGCATCCGCCAAGTCGAGCCAAGCAAAGCGCAAGGGCAGGCCTACCTACCTTTTCTAGAAGCGCTTCGTCATTTTTTTTTGTAGTTTTTACCGTAAGAAATACGAATATAACACTATTTTGTTATAAAAAGCATAAATTAATTCGAAATTTAAAATAGTAGTTTTATATGATAAATTTATTTATTGAAATAAAAATACAAGATTATAATTAACATTAACTAAGATAAATTAAAACTAAGTTAAATCTAAAAAAGGCCCTCGAGGCATTGTACCGAGGATGCTGGCGGCATTTCCTCGCTGAATTGCAATGCTGATGCGTTGGGCGAGAAAGCCGCCGGCTCTTCGGTCACCAGTTACATCGACCAGACGTTTCGCGATTTCTGCAAATAACTTATGCGTAGTTTTATTAGGTATCTGTATCTGTATCTGTTACGTGACCGTAAACGCCAACCGCCATTTTGTTCTGTGAGTGACGTCAGAACAGCAATTGCAAAAATCAGAAAGCTAGACGGACATACACATTTGACGTTTCTATGTTTCTTAGTAGTCTATCTATGGTCTGTTGTGTGGTGTTGGAGTTATGACGTCACGATAATGGCAGCTGCCTTTTTGGCGCGAATATTTATCGTTCAAATTTCAACCATTATTTATTTGCATAAAGCGATATTATTTTGAGGAAATAAAAATACCAGTTGACTATCGAATCCATACGAACATTTTAAAATATATTTAAAAAATCGTAGAATAGCCGATTCATAAACGTTCTACAAGCCCATTTTAAGAGGGCGTTAACGTGCTCACTAGCGCCACTGGTAAATAATTGTGATTATTTAAATTTAACGATAGACATTTAAAAAAGGAGGCGACTACACACTGTATTTTGTATTTAAGTACCTTGTGAATACATCAAACTAGTTTTCACGTTGCTGGATTCGGCAGTGTACGTACGTGTAGTGTGGAAACGGCCGTTTTTTCTTTTGAGTTCATATATCGACGAATCCAGCAACATAAAAACTAGTTCGATGTATTCACAAGCTACTTAAATACAAAATACAGTGTGTAGTGGCCTCCTTTTCTAATATCTATCGTTAAATTAAAATAATCACAATTATTTACCAATCTTGTGAGCACGTTAACGCTTAACTAAAATGGCGTTAAAATTCGTTTGTCTTTATTTGTCACTTTGAAATTTGTGTTCTTAAGAAAGGCACAAAGCACATTTTATTTAGCACAGGCATTATTTTTTTATGAATAAGAGGGTCTTTTATAATTTCCCGGTGACGATTCGTTTCTGGAGTTTTGATATTCAGAGACCAATTTTGCTGTGCTAGTCCATTCGGCTTGTTTTAGCGGTCGTTTAGTGCCCAGCTTAACACTTTCAGCGGTATAGACGGTAATTGTACGGTAGCGCTACGAAATATTTGGCACTGACTGTGTTAATGTTAATAGACAGAGAGACAGACACGCATTTGTATTTGCACATTATTTACTCTATTTATTTGTTCCAGGTGTGTACGAATATGTACCAATGGAGACAGGAGACGGTCAGAGACTGCAAATCAACGCACAGAACTGCATACATTGTAAGTGAAGAACGATTATCACTTTAACTTTTGTGAATATGAAACTTTAAAGTTTAGAATTTATTTTATCTTCCACGAGACAACTAATGATAAAATAGCAACATTGTCAACCACCATAGGTCCCCCACAAGATGGACTGATGACCTGGTAAAGGTCGCGGGGGTCCGCTGGATGCGGGTGGCGCAGGACCGGTCATTTCGGCACTCTTTGGGGGAGTCCTGTGTCCAGCAGTGGACGTCTTTCGGCTAATATGACGATGATGATAGGTCTCCAATAGCTCGTTTCTCGAAGCTACTAGTTACAATTTTACAAGTCTAAACTGGCAACACAGGTCAAATGGCTAGTCGTTATTGGTCAAGCGCCTCAGTGTTGCTAGTTTTGAATTGTGTAATTATACCTTGTAGCTTCGTAGCCAGTGGAGACTTATCATCTTCATCATATTAGCCGAAAGACGTCCACTGCTGGACATAGGCCTCCTTCAAAGAGTGCCAAATTGACCGGTCCTGCGCCACCCGCATCCTGCGGACCCCCGCGACCTTTACCAGGTCATCAGTCCACCTATGGTGGTTGACAATGTTGCTATTTTATCATTAGTTGTCTCTTGGAAGATAATAGGGCCAGTGCAGGCGTATGACGGTTGCCAATTTTGCCATTTTATAATTTATTTTCTCTTGGACGGTAAAAAGTCATACTTTTTACCCGACTGCCGAAGGAAAGGAGGTATGTATATATGTATGTATGTGTGTAGGTATGTTTTATTCTTTGGCACGCCCTACAATCTAAACTGGTTGACGGATTTCGACATATGAGGTGTTGAGTTTTTCGAAAATTCTTTTGATTTCACTTGTTCCAAACTCCCTCACTTTATGATTGTGATATTATATTGTAGTTTACACTTTATAGCAATAATTTGTTGGTTTACCATTCATAAAGCATCACTTTGTTGTTATAATTGTACATTTTAACACGAGAAAACTACCGAATTCCAGGTAAGACATGCGACATCAAAGATCCCTCTCAGAACATCAACTGGGTGGTGCCGGAAGGCGGCGGCGGCCCCGCCTACAATGGCATGTAAAATACTCGACAATTCTCAACGTGCTAGTACCAGTCCAGTAACCATTATTTATTTTATTTATTTATATTTGGAGAATCAACAGCTACAGAAACACATTGATTATATACATAGATAAAATACAAAGGTCCAATTGCAGGTTCCCACCGATAGCATCAAAGTAAGTAAACATTTGTGAGATCATCTTTACTTTGCATTACTGAGATTTCCTAACTAGGGGTTACAAAGTGTGGAAACTTATTAATTAATATACCTTAACTATGTATACCATCATCATAAGGGTAGAAACATTATTATATGTATATATCATAAGTGTTATTCGAATCGTTTTAAAAGAAAAAAAAAAGAAAAGAAGACATTTATTCACTACACAAAAGACACACAGAGACAAAGTGTTTTAGTGTTCTGAACTTCGCAAAATGGACCACAAATGATTCCAATAATTTCAACAACGTCCGTCTGTCAGTTTTAGTTCAGCATTTTAAAGTGAACCAATTCGTTCAATTTGGATGCAATCTGGGCCCTATTTCGCCATCTTGACAATTGTCACCTGACAACAGCGAAAGAAAAAACTATAGAAGTCTAACAAGCGCCGAAAAGTGACCCACAAAAAGGATGCACATTGCCATTACGCGGACGTATGCGGACGTGGGGGCGTGGTGTCAAAAGGATGCCAAGCAGCCGTTAAGTTCGCTGTTCGAATACCATGCGCATACCGGGTTTTGGGCACGTGTTTGGGTAGAAATTTGTAAGCCTTCCATGGTTTTTTCGTTCGCTGCCTGACAATGACGATTACATGTACATTGCTGGGTCAATAAACAGTCCATCAACTACCTTAACCTGTAGACGCAGCCATGTAAGTCGCCACGTAAGACCTGCTCTTATGGGTCAGGCTATCTAGATCAGACATGTAATTAACTTGCAGTTCCTCTTTAATGTTCTGAAGACTAGTAAGAATAGTTTTCATTGACTTATATCCTTGATGATGTCTTCATGCGTGTCTGGTTATATGAACTTTGTGAACAATGTCAACTAAATGACCATCGTTTTCCTTGATGACAATTAAATTATGATTTGTCTTTGCCCAAACGTTTGTTGTATTAACATTGTGTAATGTAAGTTCCCAATTGTTTGAGGACCTTTACTGTAAAAAGATATCAGCTACACAAGATGAGAAGTAAGCCTGTAATGTGACATAATCTATCATGAATATTATCACAGTTTTTAGTGAAAAGCAACAATTTGAAACGATTCTTATTGATCGTTATTACTGCCAGTCTTTTTATCACAGTAAAATATTATGTAAATATTTCATCATCACATATGAGCCCGCTGTCGGTGGAATAATCTCGATTCTGTGTGTTTCTCTGCCAATGTGTATTACTCCATATTGGGGAATATTCGTGTGGTGGTTTCTCCGTTTGTCTGTCACATCGTTCTTAGTATAGGTGCCGGTTAAATCCTCCCACTATGCCCTGATGACCCTGCCGCTTTTTGATTCGGGGCTATTTATTCGATATATTCACAACGGCATGACATCACATGGCATGGACAGTTAACTACTATATCCCTTGATAGTAACCTACGAAGCCAGAGGTCCCGGGTTCGAATCCCGGTGAGGGCATTTATTTGTGTGATGAGCACGAATATTTGTTCCTGAGTCAAGGATGTTTTCTATGTATTTAAGTATATATTTATCTATATAAGTATGTATATTGTCGTCTAGTACCCATAGTACGGTCACGGACTTAAATTGTTGAGCCACTTAGAGCTCACTTTATACTGGACTCTCAAATCTTAACTATTAATAGACCAAAATTTGTTGACACCTAAATGGCTCATCAATTAAAGTCCTTGACTGTAAGCTTTGCTTAGTTTGGGACTAGGTCGATTTATGTAAGATTGCCCCAAATATTTATTTATTTATATCTGATTACCGTTCACATGCCCATTGGCAGCCTTTAGCTCGGCCCCAACCAACTGTAAATATTTGTGATAAAAACAAGTATTTATGAACTTATCTAACTTTTTACACTCGTAATAATTATGAGTTCTATTTTTGGTAAGAACTTTTATCTTATAACTGTCCAATATGCAAGTAAACAATCTATTACCAAGCAAAAACGTCTGATAACTATGGACATTACAAAATAAATTATATACAAAATATATCACACCAAACTGTTGTTTATTAAACGATTTTATAAATTATTAAATGTACCGACCGTGAAAATGTGCGAGTGATAGATATCCAATTTTAGTGTAAGCGTTATTTTATACAAAGTTTTCATTAATAAATGATTATTTTAGATAAACAGCCTTTTACTTTCAGTGTCTAAACCCTAAAATGTAGTGTATCAAGGTTACTCTATCATTATGATAGGCATCGGTTTCCCCGATTTATACAAATTAAGTAAACGATTTAAACTAGTTCACCCGCTTGGCCACAAAGTCAAAGTAAGTTCGGTAATGTGTTAAATATTTTATTGTACAATTTTATACAATTTCCCAAGAACGAGTTTTTCGCTTTTACTAGTCTGTAAAAAGTTGTTTTGAGCTTCCCTGTGCTTCTGGTAACCTTGGGCCTATCAGTGTTCGTTGGGAAGTTGTATAAATTCTTCCTATCATACATTATTATTTCAAATACATATAGCGGCGGCAGTGTTAGAATATGTGTTTCCTTGAAGAATTATCTTAATGACTCACGCGACCTCAGGTTATAAATTGCTCTAGCAGCCCTTTTTTGTAAAATAAATACAGTCTCAATATCTGCCGCTGATCCCCATAAAATAAGGCCATAAGTAATTATACTGTTAAAGTAAGCGAAGTAAACGAACCGTGCCGTTGCTACATTGGTAAGCTGCCTTATTCTCCTGACTGCAAAAGCAGCGGAGCTGTAGCTAAATGGCTTGTAGCGTCGGTAAGTAAATACTTCAGTATTACGCTAAGTAAAGCGTCGGTAGCCTAGTGGTTCAGGCATGCGGCTGTCAAGCGGCGGTCGTGGGTTCGAATCCCGGCTCGTACCACCGTTAGCTTTTCGGTGAAGGAAAACATCGTGAGGAGACCGGTCTAATCCTTTCACGCAAAATAGGCACGTTGGATGTCGATTTGCGGAAAATGCCCAGTAAAATTAATTAACACTAAGTAAAACAGACAGATGCACACGTCGATTTTCGTACTCGAGAAAGTGTATGTATTGCTTTATCTTAACCACCGACGACGATCGGGTGCTATACTCGTATATATATCTGTGATAAAATCACGAGTTGCCGGTTTTAAGCGGCCTTTATACCTGGCTATATGCAGTGCACTAACTGAGGGAGGGGAGTTATCTCGCTCTAATAAATGAAAGAGTTCTCTTTGCTTCTCTCTTTTAAAGTAGTAGGTCTAAAGGCCGCTTAAAGAGATGTTAGACAAAGAGGTTTGTCAGCTGGCCGGCTTCTGTTTTTTTCTAAATGGCTACTGAGCTACACATGATCTAAAACCAGTGACATTTAGCCGTCATCTAGCACGTAAGGTTGTAAGTTTTCATCATCACATTTACAATGCTCAAAATACCTAGTTTTTCAAGATATTTCTCTTCAATATCGCAATGACGCGGTATCTGACCTTCGCCGTGTTATGGATAACCGTAAGTACATTTTTTTGTATAAATAGAGCCGTGCGATAATTTGACATACGTAGGTATGTTCGGAGATAAGTAAGCACGCAACCACGAATATCCATACTAATATCTAACTAAGCATGACATGGAATATAGGTACCTACCTATTTAATCTCGCATTCTTGTGTAGTCGACGTCATATTTAGACACTCGGTGAAATGATACCGACCATTTGCTGCTGATATCTTGGATGGGCATGATTTCAAACACAATATATCTGTAACTAACATAACAGCCCAAACAGACAAAGTTAAATAAAGCTTTCACAATCATCATCATCATCATCATATCAGCCGAAAGACGTCCACTGCTGGACATAGGCCTCCCCCAGAGAGTGCCAAATTGACCGGTCCTGCGCCACCCGCATCCAGCGGACTCCCGCGACCTTTACCAGGTCATCAGTCCACCTTGTGGGGGGCCTACCCACGCCGCGCCTTCCGGTACGTGGTCGCCACTCGAGAACCTTTCCGCCCCAGCGGCCATCGGTTCTACGTGCAATGTGCCCCGCCCACTGCCACTTAAGTTTAGCAATTCGGAGGGCTATATCGGTTGCCTTGGTTCTGCTGCGGATAGCCTCATTTCTGATGCGATCACGCAAAGAAACTCCTAACATAGACCTCTCCATAGCCCTTTGGGTGACTTTGAGCCTTCTTATGAGGCCCATAGTAAGCGACCAAGTTTCAGTGCCATATGTCATCACTTCACAATGCCGCTACTTAATTCTTTTTGACGGAGAAGAACTAAAAAAATACTAATTATCGCCTTTTCATCTATTCAAGAAACGAATTTGAATTAATATTGACTTTGTACTGCGCTTTTTTCCACGCGCCTCAAACCTAATGTCATACATAATGTCCTATCACCTATACCTATCAGAAAGAGCACGAATTCAGACCGAGTCTAAATTAATACTTTTCTCGAATAAACCTTATAAAGCGTTTTGAAGCGTTAATATCTAAGCGAGCAAACGTCAAAGAAGTTTCTTAGGTTTGCTCACTTGCTTTGTGAAAAGTAAACGCAGCTTTATACTATACCTATAGGTACGTACAGTAAGGGAAATGTATTCACGTACCTATCACCGTAGGACCCTCTCGCAATAAGATGACATATCACTCGAGTTTAAGTGGCAGCGGCCTGTCAATTGCGACAGGGTTCTACGGTGGTACGTGTGAATACATTTCCCGTACTGTGTACAACATAATAATATAAACATTCTCGTGATGTAGGTGATCTAATAGCTCAACATTTCGCTATGCACCCAAAACTCACCTCGGCTGTTATTCTTTACGTGCTCATGCACCTCATTCCAGCCGTCACGCCTAACGAAACTAGACCTCTACCTACGCTTAGTTACTAACAATCGCGGTCAATATATATATGTGGGCGAGCGTTGAGTTGAGCTTAAAACATGTTACAGAATAGCAGTGCTCACGTCGGCAGTTTAATTTTTCGCGTCATAAACTAGATTAGGGCCGAAACTTTGTTCCGGGCGGATATCGGCTTTTGAGGTTTTCGATAAGGACCGGGCAATTGCCTTCGAGTTTTATGGGGTTCAGTAGTTTATAGAAACCTTACTTTTGTTGTAGAACATAGCGTTCTTGTGCGTGTTCTAGGTACCTAGGTATATGTAGGTACCTATATAAGTAGAAATTAATTCACCTTTTATAGTCAGAATTTTGCGATTTTCTAGACAAGAACTGACCATTGTCTTTGATGGCCAGCGTGAAATGATCAAAACTAGTAGGTATATTTCGCGCTTTTTGAGGTAGGTATGTAGCCTCATATTTTAGGCCATATTTTCCCTATAATCAATATCGTTCTTAGTAGTCGTAGTCCACAACATCTTTGACAAATGGTTTAAACACCAAATTGGGTAAATTTTAGAAATGCCTCATTTACGTGATAAAATATTTTATGACTCAGGTCATAAAAATATGTTCTGATCCTCTCACACTACTCCATAACTAAGAACTGAGTTATCGCATGTACGTTAGGGTGGAGAGTATTTTATAATTTTTAGAATTTTGTTACCGAACTGTAACGAAAAGTTGCGTGATTATATGTACGTTTAGGAAAAAAAAATTTAAAAAATCTTGGTGTATACTATATGTGTGTACTTTTAGCCCTCTACTCGGCGGTAATGTGTTTAAAAATTCAGATATTTTTTAAAAACAAATGGTTTATTTAAATTTCATTTTAACTATTTTATTTGTTAAATAACACCTTTAGTGCCCAGTATGCTTGATTTTGGTTTTGATTTATTATTAGTAACACGTGTATCAACAGGGTTTCAGGTTCGGTAGTCTCAACCTCAGTCCATATCAGTATCAATCAAGGTGCACCCGGGTATTATAACTGGAACAATAGCGTGTGAATTGGGACAGTATCAGTTGTATGGTAAGGGATGTCTATAAGGGGAGGTTGGAGCACATCCTCGGGGACGAAAGTCCCCGCACCTCATATGGAGCTGGAACGCACTAGGCAGTAGCGCAATAGAGGATTCCGCAAGTTGTTAGGGTATGTTTATAGTTGCATATATGCTAATACAGGTACTAAAGCTAGAGTGCTATAGGTATACTCATTCGCGGCCATGAGAGTGACCAGAAGTTAGTTAGTTAGTTAACTAAACTACTTTTTTGTGAGGTGAACTGTAACACAAATTTCAATAAAAACTCCATCCATTGTAATCTGTGATGGCAACCGTAAAGTGTAGGTACCTCCCGTACATAATTAAAATAGGTAGATAAATAAATAACACCTTTATAATTTTCGTTTTATTGTCTTAATTCTAACAAAGAAGAATTTCTTGCCTTTAAAATGTGGTATTTGGAAAATGTGATACTTATTTTAAAAACGAAATTACCTGATTAAACTATTCTAGACTAAGGACTTAACGGAGATAAAAAGTTAAAATTATTTCGACTTCTTCAACTACACGTTGTACAATTAACGAAGGGTCATTAGTTGTTGGGTTCACTGGGTCTTCTTCCTGGCGCTGAGGGCGAGCGGCAGGCCTCCTTTGACGCTCTGCACGGCCATGACAGTGGTGTCGATGAGGGGCTTGCGGATGGTGCTGCTGCTGGGGGCCACGGAGAACTGGCTGAGCAGCGCGGCGAGCCCGGCCAGCGACTGCATGTAGCCGAGACGCTCGCCTGATGAACAAACTATTTAGTCAGTTTCAAGAAGCTACACGTTACAATTAGGATTGTTCATTTTTTTTCTTAAGTGCTATTTCGAAAACCATTTCGAGATATGAGGTATTCAAACAGTTTCCGACATTTACTTCATCAAAATAATGGATGATTAAAGATATTTCAGCATATATCCGTGTGACCTTTGTTTGACCTTCTGTGGACCTCCCTCGTGGCTGAATCAGAAAAGACTTCGGTCATTAAAAAAGAAACACTTATCGAACCTGTGGTATTTTCCGTCACTGTCAAGCTTCTGTCAAGCCACTATAAACATAAACCGACTTTAACAGAACTGTGAGATACGAAATTAATTTAAATATCGTTATTTGTGATTAACTTAATGGAAGACATGGAAAATTACATGAAATGTTATTATCCAACGTGTAAAAACGACTCCAAAAATAGCTCGAAAACGATAGTTCGCATCCGGGAAGACTTGCGTGAAAGATGGTGTCGTGAAGCCAACGTGGAGTATTCAGTATTATCAGTGGTTATACACAATACTGCTGCGAGGATCACTTCGAAGTAAGTATAAAAAAACCACATGCATTCAATTCATTCAGTTTTAAAAATATAAATTTTATAAATACAGAAAGGATATCTACTAGACTCATCAGACTAAAAGCTAGCTTTATGGGCAGGTTTAGTAACAGAGTACATACATACATATGTATTACACGCCTGTATTATGTATGTGCGCGGTTTTGTCGTGGTCCCATTGATTTGTCCCATCAATGAGACCACGAGGGAGACTTGTTTCTTGCAGTCCCATTAAGTTCTATTGGAATGGACTTAAACATGCTGTATATGTATGTGCGCTCCCACTTTTCTTCCAACACTAGGTAGGATATGTTCGTTAGGTGTATGATATCCTGGTATTTTGACAATTTTTTTGCTCTGTTTGCCCTTCGGGCATCTAAGGATGCCTAACGAACCTAACCTACGTATCTATAACCTATCTTTTACAACATATATGTGTAATTTATATTATATACAGAAAGTGAAATGTAATTAATGGGATCTCGAGAAACAAGCCTCCCTCGTGGCCCCATTGAGGTTAGCAAGTGACAGTATTTACACACATATTTAAGATTTCCCTAATATATTTTGTTTCTTAGCTTATTTACATAACTTTTCATATTTAATTGTTCATATTGCAGCCTGAAAAAGATGTGACAAACAGCAACTTTAAATCTGTGAAAAAAACAACCGACATTTAAACCTACAGCGAAGCTAAGAAATGTTGGAGCTACTTTACAGGAAGAGAATATCTAATGTTGAAAATAAAACATGTTATTTAATTCAGACCACTTTTTATTAATTTTGTAAATATATAAGATAAGATGAGCTTTTATTTCCTTATAACAGAGTTTTTGGCCATATTTTATGCACTATTTTAAAAATAAAGTTTTATATTGTTTGTTTTTTATTATTTTTCACTAATATTTCACTTTCCTATTCATTATTCTTAAAATATTCTTCTTCTTCCGCATAAGGACCGCCTAAAGCGGTGAAAGCCTCCTCCAAAGCTTTCCAGGTTTCCCTGTCTTTAGCTTTTCTTCCCCAATAGCATCCCGCTGTCTTTTTGATATCATCACTCCATCTTGAGAGTGGTCTTCCTTTTCTTCATATGCTGTCCATGGGGTACCATTCTGTTGCTATCTTTGACCACCTTTCATCTTTAACTCTTAGTGTATGCCCTGCCCATTTCTATTTGAGTCGCAGCGCTCGTTTGACTACATCTGTGGCATTGGTTATTTTTATGATTGACTTGTTTTTCACTCTATCACTAAATTTCAATCCCAGATAGCTTCTCTCCATTCCTCTCTGACATACCTTCAGTTTGTACAGCGTTTTTTTGGTTAGGGGCCAGGTTTGGCATGCATAAGTGAGACATGGGAGTAGACAGGTGTTCATGGGTTTAGTTTTCAATTTAGTAGGCATTTTACTTTTGAAAATTTCCTTCAGGGACCAATACTTACTCCATGTGAGTTTTATTCTTCTATCAACTTCTTTTTCAGTGCTTGATTTAAAGGAAATTAAGTGACCTACATAAATGTAGTCTTCAACATATTCTAGCGGTGACGAATCTAGCATGATCTGTATAGGCTGTCTGTTTGTCATTACTTTTGTTTTGTCTTCGTTTACATGTAATCCCACTTTTTTGCTTTGAGTTGCTAGTGACTATATATATAGGTTTCCCATGCATCAAAAGTTTCCCATACTAAGATAACATTCCTTGTTACTTCGAAACATGGGTCAGCAACACAAAACAGAGGCTTTTTCTTAGCACATGCAAGCATGTGGCATTGTATTTGGGTTTTAAATTTATTGCAGAAATTTCAGAATGAGAAATGAACACGTTTAGAATGACAATGATGACATTGACAGATGTCTACAAACCATCGATTGACATTTAAAACTTTTTTTTTTATATTGGGCGTGTCCTATACATAGATTCAGCCACCACATGTAATTTACGAGAAGTCGTATCTCATATTTTCAAAAAATTATAAAAAATAAACAAAGCGATGAATTGCTAAAATATTGAAATTAGTTTCTTGAATTACTCTATATTTTCGAAAAATAAAATAAAAATGGGGGGTTAAAAAAAATGAACAATCCTAATTCTATAAGTCTAAACAGGCAACTGGTCACAATCGGAACATGGTAGTAAACGACCTAATAACAAAACTAAATAATAATCGCTTTCTAACTATAGGATATGCGGACGACATAGTCAATTAGTCATACTTAGCGGCCTGATCATAAACACACTGACAGCATTCAAAATAATAGAGGAATGGTGCAAGGAGAATGACCTATCGGTAAACCCAAAGAAAACCAACACAATTATTTTTACAAATAAACGACAACTGGGTACCTACGAAATGCCAACTCTATTCAGCACAAAACTAACACTCTCGAAGGAGGTGAAATATCTAGGTATAACACTAGATAATAGACTACATTGGAGCAAACACCTAGACAGCAGACTAAACAAAGCAATAGTTAGCCTTCTGACAATGCAGAAGGATGGTGGGGAAAAGATGGGGCCTGGCTCCCCACATGATACTGTGGCTATACAAAATGGTGATAGTACCAATGTTTAGCTATGGTGCCATAGTATGGTGGCCCTGCACCGAAACCATGAGTGTAATTACCAAAATCCAGAAAACGCAAACTTGTTGTATGAGAACAACATCAACGGCAGCACTAGAAATCGAGCTAGGACATGAATATACAAAAGGAAGCGGCTGCGACGGCAATACGCCTAAAAAGCCTCAACCTATGGACGAAACTAAACTCATCCATACATAACAGACTGATCACCGCTAGATTGGCAAAAAAACGCAAAATCAGAGATAACTTTGTGATTTTATTCTATATTCGCAAATTCAAATTAATCGAATCGCGCTCCATAGAATTGTAGCAAAATGTCTTAGTCTCATTTTATGCAGTTTTCACGTGTAGCAAAGCCCCATTGTACATGTACCCCTTTGTGGTACCTTCTTTTCTGAACGGATTTCGCCTTAATATTGATAGAAAATATGCCGTTCCATAGCACATTATAAATAACATACGAGTAAGTCAATAGCTCGAATTGCCTTGTCAACGAGATGCCAAAGGTTCTAATTCAGGTAACCTAAGTAAAAAAATATATTTTATCATCATATGCTACAATCATCTAGCTGGTTCCTCACACTCATAGTGATTTAAACGATAACAACTGACCATTCTGTCAAGAATGAACCTAATAAGACGAAGAGATCATTTAATGTTTGATGTTCGAATAAAGTTATTCGGAATTGTGCATTTATACGAGCTTACAATTTCTCGAAAACATGACCGAACTTTCAAGCCAACTCCAACGTCTGTTGACACATCTGTGGAATTATTAAACCTAAAGGACATCTACATAAAAAAAAACAATTCAATAATGATTCAGCAAGAAGTACCTACAATGTTTTTGCCGAATCACCAAATAATTATGTAAATTGCAACAAAAAATGAACGTCAAGGTTGAAGGTGTTTGTGATATTTATGGACGAAAGTAGGTACATATATGTTTTTAGTCGTCTGTAAACGTCTGTCACGTGGATTTAGCTTTATTTTGATAAGAGTTACCTTTCTCATCCTTGCGTGTACGATAGGAACCTACTGTCAATCTGTTAGTTTCAGTTGAGCTGTTCCGGTCTGATTCCTATCTTTAAAGGATCCGTAAAATACATTTATTGTATGGGAAGTTAATTGGAAAAACTCACCTATACAAGCTCTTGGTCCGGCCCCGAACGGCAGATACACATGCTTGTTGATGTTGGTGACATTTTCCGGGAGGAACCGGTCCGGCCGAAACTCGTCTGGATCATCAAAGTACAGCGGGTCCAGTTGCAGCGACTTGACCGGGACTACGATCTTGACTCCGGGGTCTATGGTCACGTCGGTGCCGGGTAGCGTGTACCGCTTCACGCATTTGCGTTGCAAGTAGCCCAGCGAGGGGAACACTCTCATGCCTTCACTGAAAACACACGTAACATTGGAATACTTTACATTATTCATGAAGGAATAATTTTCGATTACTCAACTCATCATCCTCTTCCTAGCGTTATTCCCCGTTGTGCCGTAAAGGAGCCCGGGATCCGCTTTGACACCTAATCCTAAGATTTGGTATAGGCACTAGTTTTACGAAAGCGACTGCCATGCCCGATCCAGAGGGAATACTAGACCTTATTCGTTTCCCCACGATGCTTTCCTTCACCGGTAAACATACCGTACATAGGTTCCGAAAAACTCATTGGTACGAGCCGGGATTCGAACCCACGACTGCCGCTTGACAGCCGCATACCTGAACCACTAGGCTACCATAGCGTAACTCAAGTGTCAACTACGAGTTGTATATTCACCTACAGTCAAATTAATTAAGCTACGTTATATTTGTAAATATCTACCTGTCTTAAAATAATACACATAGTTCACACAAATATTATTCGACCGAGATGAGTATGCAAATAGAATAGCTGTCAGATAATATAAACTTTGACGTAGTTATTTATATAGCAAAACTTTCACCTCCAATCTCATTCTAATCGCGGTTTGATACAATGACATACAGAGATCACATTAAATAAAATCTGGCAGTCTTTTGTACCTTTTTTATGTATATACAGTGTGTGGCCTAGAACCGGGGATAGTATTAAAAACGGAGGCTCTATAGGTCACTAGTAATTGAATAATTATGGTCCCAACTAATTAAAATCAAAACTTTACTTTTTGATTTTTTCTAACAAACTTAATCGTAAATTCAATGTAATGCAAACAAAGCAACTCGATCGATTAAGTTCATTCTGCATCGTACTAATTCGTAGCTACTCGGAACGTCTCTTTGACAATTTAATGGGTTGTGTTTGTGTGACACAACTTCTGTCGGGTGATAGAAAGATAATATTATCGCACGTCACGAGTCCAAGTAGGTATTGTTATTTTCTGAAGTGTTTATTTTGCACTCAAAGATGAAATAAACCACTTTCTAGTTAATAGTAAATTATTTAATGTACAAATAACAAATACTTATACAGACACAAAGCGGAAAGCACGTCGCTTCGCTACATTGGTCGATTTTCAATATGTCTGCCGCTCTGCTGTACGCAAGTAGTGTACCGTCTGATAATGTTATTGTGAACGGTTCCTAAATCCACGTTGAGTTGCATCATGTGAAAAGCTCGGTTATTCTGTTTTTGAGGATGTCTACTGTATCATTGTCTACTGCGTAAACATAGTTTTTAACAGCTCCCCATAAGAAGAAATCAAGAGGAGTAAGGTCAGGTGACCTGGGAGGCCATCGACGTGGACCAAAGCGTCCAATCCATTTATTTCCGAAAATTTCGTCAAGTTTTCCACGCACTCGTACAACGGAATGTGCCGGTGCACCGTCAAGCTGAAACCAAGTATCATCACGAACATCTTCTGGTAAATTTAAAAGATACTCTGTTAATGGTCCTTCAATAAGCTGTAGGAATTTATTGGTGTTAAGTGTGCCGTCAATAAAAATTGGCCCAATTATTGTATTATTATGGATTCCTGCCCACACATTAACGGAGAAACGGTATTGGTGGGCCAATTCTCTCATGACATGTGGGTTATTTCCCATCGTAGAGTAATAGTGCGTATTTCTTCTGTTCCACATTCCATTACGCGTAAATGTTGCCTCATCAGACCAGATGATACGACGCAAAAAGTTGTTATCTTCTTGGTACATGGTTAAAAACCATTGAGAAAACTGAGTGCGAACAGGTAAATCTCTTGGTAAAAGACCGTGGACTTTCAAAAACTTAAAAGGATGTTGCTGCCTTCTTCTCATTACTTTGTTTATGGTGCGGTGATTGACTCCAAAGATTCGACCTGCTTTTCTAGTACTGGAAGTGGGGTGCCGTCTAAAATATCGAATAATTCTTCTTTCTAATTGCCGGCTGACATTTAGAGGTCTGTTGCCCTCGTATTGATGTCCGGGGACAAGAGGACGGTTATCACGTAAGCGTTGTACTGCATTTGTAATCACGCGAGCATTCCTCGGGTGCCTTCTCATTGGAAAACGAGCACGGTACAATGCCAAGGCACGTGCTGCATTACCATGAGCTTCTCCGTACAATAATATCATATCCACGAATTCATGTGAATCGAATGGTCTAGCCATTTGTACATTACAAATTGTGTAATCCAATTCAAATATTAAATTGAAACCAAAGAAATTCCCGTGACAATATTTTGACATTACTAATCAAAATTATTTTACTTTAATTTCCATGCTTTTTAAAAAGGACATCGAAATGTAAAAATAGTAGCAAAAAGTTTCCTACTCCGTCAACTCGGCAAAACCACGTATTGAATTTTTACTTGGTATTGACATGTCACGATGGATAAAATGTAATTATGTAAACATCGCAAATCATAGAAATTTATTTCCACTGTTAATACCTTTCTTCTACCTTATACTTTAAACATAATAAGATAAGAAAGAGACAACCATGTCACTGTATTTTTTAAAGATAATCCTCCTTACTAAGCTGTTATTGACCATGGCGTAAAATTAAATAAGTTGCTGCAAAAACGATATGATTTGAGTTTAGCTATGGTAGATTAATTGTTGACAATGTCATGTACGGCAAATCAAAATATCACATATCGTATTAATTATGTCGTGAGCTATGTGATCTGATTTTACGCATGAGAAAGCGACAGAATAGTGCGGGTTGAGCTATTAGTTAACACCGGGTCGAGATAAACACCAAAAATGAAGATTTCCACTAGGCAGTACGTGTGCAATCTGACAGGAACATGTAAACAAACTAGCACAACGAGCAATTTGCGAATGCTAAATGTTCTCGTAGCGTGGAAATAAGGACTTGTTTGGCTTGTCACCAAGGAAATTGTCATGAATACCTTGTACCAAGGCATCCAACGACCGGTTAGCGACAGTATCGCAATACCAAATACATCGACTATGGATCTGAACTTTGAATTACAATTTCTCTGGATACACGGGGTTTGGAGCATTGGGACTAACTAAAGGTAACTCTGGGTACTTAACGCTATCATCTGTTTCATTTATTGCCCCTGTTAAGGGCCACACACTGTATATATATATATACATATATATATATATTTTTTTGATCTGTGCCGATCGATTCTAATAATAATCAGTAACAGGTATATCTGTGAAAGGTAAGTTTGTAAATTGGTAAGTTTGTATTCTATAATATGTAGGTACACATGGTTTGGAAAAGGGTTTAGCGACTCTATTTCCAACATCAGTACAGACATATTGCTTATATTTGTGTACTTATGGTGAAAATGGAAAATAATTTTACCATTAAAGACAATAAGAATAAGTAATTTTTTCACCAACCTGAAACACATGTCCAAGTACTTCATCTCCTTTATAGCGTCGTACGATAACTTGTTGTCATAGCGGGCGAGCACCGCATCGATTTCCTCCTGGCACTTTATCTGGTACTCGGGATGGTGAGCGAGCTCATGCAGCGTGTAGCTGGTGGCGGAGGATGAGGTCTCAAACCCGGCGGCGAAGAACACGAACACCTGTGCCACCATCAACTCGTCGTCCAAATCCAATTCTATTATTTTTGGCGTTCCATCCGCATTCTTATGCTCCAGAGACTCGCCGACCATCTTCCCCTTTTCCTTCAAGTCCAGAAGCAAATCTATAAAATCGCTTCCGCCTGAAGACTTGGAACCCCGTCCCTTCATTATACTTTTCACTAACTGCATCATCAATTTCTCAACGACGGGAGGAGTGAAGTGGAAGCTTGTGAACAAACTGGGGAACGAATATTTGAGAACGGCAACAACCGCGTCTCTTGTTTTCTGGGTGAAGATGCGCTGGCCAAGTTTTCGGAACATGGAGTTTTCATCATTGAGAGTGTCTGTGTCGAGGCCAAAGCCGCAAGCGCCGATGAAGTCAGTAGTGTAGCGCGCCATGAGATCTCTTACGTCAACTTCCGAGCCAGTCGAGGCCGCCTCAGCAGCGACTCGCTGCAATTTCTCAGCCCGCGACACGATTAGGGGAAACATCGCTTTTAACTTCCCAGACGTAAACGCAGGCGTCATTCTTTGCCTTAACAATTTCCAGAGATCGCCTTCACAGGAAAACAGATTGTTCAGCATCGGTTCAGGCTTCTTGTCGAGTGGGTGTAAGTTTCTCGAAAAGAAATAGTTAAAATCCGACACCAGCACATGTTTCACTAGCTCGGGATCTCTTAGAATCAACATCGGAGTTGTCATCAGATAGTATCCGACGAACCTCTCATCGGGGTACTTCTGGTACATCTCATCGTAAATGTCAGCGAAGCTGATTTGTTGAAGGAACTGCCGCTTGGCGGTGCCGAAGAACGGGATAGGAGCATCATGCTTAACTCCTCGTTTGGCCCAGTAGCCGAAAGTCCGTGTTCCGTATAAATATAACAATAGCACAACTGTAAATAGCCCTACTAATAACCAAAACATTGTAAAACACAACGAATGGTGAAATATAGGTACATATATGCAATTCGGACGCGGACGTCTGAACACGAGGAGTATAAATTGACGAATACAATGTCGTGAATCTTGTCCATTTAAAACTTGTTTTTCATTTCGTCCCGCTGACCGCCAAAGTTATCATTACCTAACCATTTTGTTCTTTTGCTGTCATTACAAAGCAATTTAATTTTGTCCTATAAGATAAGGTTAAGATAATATAATTTATTTCATGATAAAAAATATAGTATAATAAAGTCGCATGTAGGTACATGTATGTCAAGACTAGACGTGTGCGCCGCGCCGCCGCGCCGCCGCCGCCGACGATTTTTCCACGCCGCCGCCGCCGATGAATTTGACCGGCGTCGAATCGGCGTGGCATAATTGCGTTTTTTTCGGAACAGTGTTAATTATTCGATGCAAATTATTTAAGTAATTTTAATTCCAATGCCGAATAAGGGATAAAGATCCCACATGACGACTCTCTAATTTTCTACATTAAAGAGTTTGCTTTAATTCGCTTCGCAATAAATTATAAATCGGCAATTCTGCAGTTTACGTATACATGCATGATTATAACATTCTTGCGAACATACAGATACACGCCATGGCAGATATCGTAGGCTAAAGTCACAAACCTCTTAATTCCATTTTTCAAATCATTTACTTATTTCATTACTTTTATTGTGATGTAACCTTGATGTATATTAAATAGGTTTTTTTTGAGCCTCCTGTAAAATTGGATCAGATAGAGTTAAAAGGTTTGCGACTTTAGTTTTTTTTTGTATTCAAGGATTAGAGGAACGACCTCTAATTCATGAGCGTGATCTTATTTCACCTAACAATCTATAATCATAATCAACTGGGGCATCATTCCAGTAACTAAAAGTTTTTTTACTCATTCCATGAAGAAATCTGTTCCCTAATACCTCTGGTCGGGTCTGGGTATACCACAAAGGGCAGACTCCATGGATGTCCCACTACATAAGAAATGCTCTACCCGTAAATGTGACAACTATCGTACTACTTATCTCCCTTATATTCCTTGCTGGTAAAGTTCTATAGTATAATCTAAACAAACGTCTAGAGTACTACAGAAGCGGACAAATCGCTATAGAGCAAGCAGGTTTAGTTAAGGGTAGAGGCACAAGAGAGCAGATCCTAAATATCAGGCAGTTAATCCAGAAGAGCAAAGAATTTAACATACCCATAAGTCCAAGATATAAGAAATAAGAGTCTAAATACTTTAAGAACAATCGAGGCAGGGTTGCAACTGTCCCGGCAACTATTCGTCTTGTTCAGCGAACACATAATGCGCAGATTGCGCAGAGTGCTTGAGAGCTGACAGGGCGGCGTTCGAGTAGGTGAATAACAATTTGCAAATCACTGATGACATGACCCTAATACATAGTTGCATATGAAACTGAACTAGCTAGCTAGACTTTTAAAGAAAGTCGAAATGATCAGTGTACAGTAGGGTCTCCACGTAATCAGGGAAAAACAAAGATAATGTTCATAGCTGGGTTGATGTAGACTTAGTAGAAAACTTTGTCTACTTTAGGCTCACAGATCTCCAACGACGGAGACTGTATGAAAGAGGTCATCAGAAGATCGAAAATTGCTTAAACAGCAGTAAAGCGCTTGGAAAATATATAGAATAACAGGAACATCTGATGATGATGATCATGAACATCTGCCGTTTTCGGTCATGGCGACCACTCCGACTCTTATACTCCATTTTGGCGCTCGTGCGCTCGAAGATGGCTTATGTAGCCTATCCTTGCGGCGAAATTCCGTGCACATTTCGGGCACGTAAGTACGCCGTTCTGGTAGTTGTATGCTATGGCAGCAGGTGGGTGGGCATTTAACTGGTCGCGTTTATAGTCAAGGTCAACTTTGCGCTGATCCTCGAACTCGCGAACTTGGATGTTCACCATCCTGCGCCATTCTGACCGCTGTGCTGCCAAACAGTCCCATTGAGAGGGCTCAATGTTACATCTCTTCATTTGTCACTTTTGGACATCCTTGTACCGGAGGAGTTGTCCGTCTTGCTTCCGCTTGCCCTCTATTTCAGAGTAGAAGATGCGTTGCGCCACTCTCACCTCCACCGTATGAGACACGTGACCGCACCACCGAAGCTGCCGACGCATTAGATAGGCCTCAATGCCACCAACACGGGTTCGTCGCAGGACTTCGGTGTTTAGCACTCTGTCGGACCATCTGATCTTCATGATGGATCGCAGGTTTTTGAGGTGGAAACGATCCAGAGTGCGATGTGGTGACGGTACATACACCACGTCTCAGAGAAGTATAGGAGATAACAGGAACATCTACCGCAACACCAAAGCCAGACTTATGCGCACCCTTATCTTCTGCATTTTTCTTTATGCCTCTGAAACATGGACTTGAAAGCCACGCTTGAGAGCAAAAATAGATACATTTGAAATGTGGCACTTGCGTAGAATGTTGGTCATCTCATGTATACAATGGCGCACTTATGTGTCGATGCTCAAAGAGCTTTGTATCAACATCCGACTTTCAACTGCATGCTTCCAGAGAATGATGACATTATTTGGGCACGTGGCCCGCCAAGACCAGTCCAGCTTGGAGAAGATGATAATGGTTGGCTGCGTTGAAGGAAATAGGAATAGAGACAAAGCACCCATACGATAGATTGATGCAATCCGCGATGCCACGCGCGTCAATATCCAAGGCGCAATACAAATAGCCTAAAGTAGATAGGTTTGGAGAATGTTTTTGAAGAACTGCGCTCTTGGGAGTCACGACCCTCATTCTAGAGGAACCGACAAAGAAGAAGAAAAATCAAAATTCTTAATTGATATATTTTTGTGTTTTTTTTGGTGCAATTAAATTTCAGAAAATGTTAAAACTAATTTATTTCACAGTGAGGATTTACGCTTTATAGTTATTTTACCATACACTGAAAAAAAAGTACCACGCCGATTTCACGCCGATCACGCCGCCGCCGCCGATCAAAATCCCACCGGACGCCGCCGCCGATGATTTTGCCATCGGCGCACACCTCTAGTCAAGACTAAAATAATTTATATCATGATGGTCAAAAACAAAGAACATAATAATATTAACACAATGTCAACAAAGTAAAATTCAATATAACAAGCAATTAGAAAAAAATGTATATATCCCGTTAGGTATCGTCATTCAATTTAAAATCATGTCCATGTGAAAATACATACAATTAATACATAGGATGGGGTGTGCCCTAGATGGGATGTGAGGTGTGTTCTAGAACAAGCTTGAGAAATAAATAAGCATTCTGGAATTTATGCAGTTTGACACTTAAAGTTGTTTTGAGATCCACAAGTATTGGAGTATTGGCCAAAATTCAATTAAGTTGTACCTACTTAATGAAACCAAAACATTTTGATTGACCATTTATGAATTAGACCTCTTAAAACAGTTGTCGAGTTCGAGTTATCGACATTATCGTTTCTTTTGGCAGCAAGCAGCAGATAAATATGTAGATACCCTATTGCTTACGGACTGTAGATGGACTTCGGTTATTTTTAGGAACGAACTAATGTTTGCATTACTGTTTGCGTGAAGTTATTATTACTTAATTAGGTCTAATTGTATTGTTATTTAAGGTTCTTCTTTTATGTATGTAAAAAAAAAACTATGAGGGTGATAATATTTAAAGCTAATTAAATCGTTTATCATCTGTTTGTATTTTTTTTAAATATTTTATATAATTTTCGTAATAAACAATTAGTATTTTTTCAACATTTTCCGATTTTAAACTCCTTCGCCTAGGTGATAAAATTCATTTCAGCCAACTAAAGGACCGTTCTAAATCTACTGTAGTATACGGGACAAATTTAAATAATTCATAGTGTTGTAAATAATTCGTAGCAAGAATAGCGTAGCGTAGATAGTGTTCTATCGAACACTATCTACGCTACGCTATTCTTGCTACGGCTCGTGGCAAGATATCTCGGTACTTCTGACGTAATGACATACTTTCCGTACTAGCATCGAAATGTACTATTTCTCTTTAGTTACTAAGTACACCGTTAAATCCTCGCAGACACTTATAAAACTAATTATTTCTGATTTTTGATTCAATTTCTTCAAATAGTGTGCCCTTTTCTTTAAAAAAAACATTTTTTTTTGGTACTATTTTATGAAATACTACGGTATTTTACCAACTCGTATTCTTTATCCGCGAGTTTAATAAAATAAAAAAAACCCGGCAAAGTGCGAGTCGGACTCGCGCACGTAGGGTTCCGTACCATTATCTATAAAACGGCAAAAAAATCATGTCTGTTGTATGGGAGCCCCAGTCCGACTCGCACTTGGCCGATTTTTTAGTATTTGTTGTTATAGCGGCAACAGAAATACATAATCTGTGAAAATTTCAACGCTATCACGGTTCTTGAGATACAGCCTGGTGACAGACAGACGGACAGCGAAGTCTTAGTAATAGGGTTCCGTTTTTACCTGGTACGGAACCCTAAAAACCATGTACTGATTATGATTGATGATGCGATCTATGATAACTTAACGCGGTTCGCTGTCCCCTTATCAATTATAATCAATAATTGAGTGGAATTTTTATTAATATTTGAAATTATACTAGACGTTTAGAAATTTAATCTCTCGCGCTTTGTACACATATTTAAATTATTGTTTTACACGGGTCTAACGTTATATTTATAGGTATACTACACGTGATACATGATAACATATGATAGTCATATGTTCATCTCTACCTGGTAGAGATGCACCAAACAGTCTGTAAATATTCGGTATTTGGCACACTCGGCATTTATTTTAAAGTTTGGTTTCAGCCGTTGTTTGGTTCAACTGCCGAATATTTACCTACCGAATAATTTTAGGGGTTTGTCTGCAAGTTGCAAGAATTTTATACCTATAGTAATTGCCTTGTAAGATTGTTCGTCCCAAAATACCCTAAAACCGACACCCTTATTGATATAAATTTTGGACATTTCAACCCTATCGCATCCCAACAGGAGAGATATTATTTCACATCCGCCATGTTGGATTTTAAAATAGTTGTTTTTTTCGTAATCAGCGACTCGATAAACCACAAAACCGATGCCCATGTTGATTTTCACTCTTTGTCACCACATTCCCCCCTTTTAGGGGTTGAATTCTCAAAAAAACCTGAAACACGTATTTTACTCTATTATCGTTAGAAATACTGCTGTGAAGTTTCGAATGTAATTGTCTAACTAATCTTGTTTCCCCTTACAAACTTTGGACTCCTATTTCACCCCCTTAGGGGGTGAATTTTGAAAAAATCTTTCTTGTTGCACCCATAGACCTTATAAGAAACCTATGTGCCAAATTTGGAATCTCTAGAACCGGCGGTTTGGGCTGTGCGTTGATATGTCAGTCAGTCAGTTTCTCTTTTTATATCTTTAGATTAAATCACAATGTTAACAATAATTATATAGCATATTTCAAATGATATAACACACGGTTGGTTCGGGTAAAATTCTCACTTTTCAAAAAGCCCCCGCAGCTCTAAAGATTAAATCATTTTCATTTTCATTTTTTTTTCAACAACACAGGTACTAAAAGTAAGCGTTGGTTGCTAGAAAATAGTAATTTCGATAACATTTAATCATGTAGAGAAAAGTCGCTTTGCGCTCGAAGTTGTAGACGAGTACATATACCTAGGACAGACTGTCCAGTTAGGTGGGTCCAACTTCGAGAAAGAGGTCAATCGTCGAATTCGACTCTGCTGGCTAGCATTCGGGAAGCTACGGCACATCTTTTCGTCCAATATTCCGCAGTGTCTCAAGCAAGACGAGAGTCTTTGATCAGTGTGTGTTGCCAGTGACGTATGGCACGGAAACGTGGTCGCTTACAATGGGCCTCATAAGAAGGCTCAAAGTCACCCAAATGGCAATGGAGAGGGCTATGCTGGGAGTATCTCTGCGTGATCGCATCAGAAATGAGGCTACCCGCAGCATAACCAAGGTAACCGATATATTAGCCCTCCGAATCGCTAAACTTAAGTGGCAGTGGGCGGGGCACATTGTACGTAGAACCGATTGCCATTGGGGCGGAAAGGTTCTCGAGTAGCGACCACGGACCGGAAGGCGCAGCGTGGGTATGCCCTCCACAAGGTGAACTGATAACCTGGTAAAGGTCACTGGAGTCCGCTGGATGTGGGTGGCGCAGGACCGGTCATTGTGGCACTCTTTGGGGGAGGCCTATGTCCAGCAGTGGACGTTTATCGGCTGATATGATGATGCTGATGATATATATATGTACCTAAATAGAAATTAATTCACCTTTTATAGTCAGAATTTTGTGATCTCCTAGACAAGAACTCTCCATTGCCTTTGATGGCCAGCGTGAAATGATCAAAACTAGTATATTTCGCGCTTTTTGAGGTATCTAGCCTCATATTTTAGGCAATATTTTCGCTATAATCAATATCAATACATTCTTAGTAGTCGTAGTCCACGACATAGTCTGTGACAAATGCTTTAAACACCAAATTGGGTAAATTTAACAGGTTAAAACACGATTTTTAGGAATGCCTCATTTACGTGATTTAAATGACGCATAAAAAATGTGTTCTGATAATAAATCAAAACCATAATCAAGCATACTGGGCACCAAAAGGTGTTATTTAAAAAATAAACTAGTTAAAATTAAATTTAAATAACACATGTTTTTCAAAAATATCTGATTATTTAAACACATAACCACTGGGTAGAGGGCTAAAAGTATAACACCAAGATTTTTTAAATTATTTTTCCCTAAACGTATAGTCGCGGAATGAAAAGATTAGCCACTTTTAGACCTTATTTGAAAGCTGTTAAGGTCGGAAAGTGACGAACCTTTTCATTCCACGACTGTACATAAAAATACGCAACTTTTCGTTACAGTTCCGTAACAAAATTCCAATTATTTTATTAGTAACAAGGGTATCAACAGGGTCTCAGGTTCGGTAGTCTCAACCTCAGTCCTTATCAGTATCAATCAAGGGTGCACCCGGGTATTATGACTGGAACAATAGCGTGTGAATTGGGACAGTATCAGTTGTGTGGTAAGGGATGTCTATAAGGGGAGGTTGGAGGACATTCTCGGGGACGAAAGTCCCCACACCTCATATGGAGCTGGAACGCACTAGGCGGCAGCCCATATGTCAGATATATAAAGGATTCCGCAAGTTGTTAGGGTATGTTTATAGTTGCATATATGATAATACAGGTACCAAAGCTAGAGTGTTATAGGTATACTCATTCGCGGCCATGAGAGTGACCAGAAGTGGCTTCGCGGCACATGGTACAGTCAGCATCATAAACATGTATACATTCTACGACCTTATTACATAGGCATAAGGTCGAAAAGTGTATACATGTTTATGATGCTGACTGTACAATAAATGATTAAACTAAACTAAACTACTTTTTCATGGGGAATTATTTATTTATTTATTTATTTATTGATAAGGACGTTTACATGACATTACAGTGTACACCAATGCATCACGAAACTTAGACTAACAATTTAAAATATACATAAAACAATAACAAGTAACAAATAAATTAAATAGGAACAGTGGAGCACCTATCATCCATCGCCTCACAAAATCTCAAGCATTCACTAGACACAGCCGCCCATCGCCACGCAAACAAGTCGCATTCCGGTGTCGATGCCAGCAGCGCATTCAGCTGGGAGAGAGCGCGAGGCAGAGGGGAATTCCTGCACGACACAGTGCGCGCCGGCGGCACCAACAACAGCTCGCGTCGCCGTGCTCTGAGGGCTATCCGAGGGACATCCGGGACAACCAGTCTCACAAGACGCTCCACCAGTTCGGGACAGTCAGCCTCCCCACGCAAGACACGACATGCTGAGATCATTAAATTATTGTTTCGTCTGACCTCCAGAGAGTTGTACCCGAGAGTGCCCAGAAGATATTTAGTTGGGTACAGATACGGGTAGTACCCATGTACTTTCTTATACAGAAACCGTAAAAACGATTTTTGTACCTTCTCAAGAAGAAGGGTATAAGTCGATTCATGGGGATGCCACACGACCGACGAAGACTCCAACTTACTCCTGACTAATGAGTTGTACACAATCTTTATTGCTACCGGGTCACAAAAATCACGTAGGTTTCGGATTACAAAACCCAGTCTTCGATAGCAGCTCGTAGCGAGAGAAGAAATGTGCTCGTGAAAATTAAGCCGCGTATCGAAAACTACGCCCAGATCCTTAACAGAGAAGACTCGATTGATACAGTCAGTCCCTAGCTTATATTGCGCATGTATTGAAGTGTGAGAGCGGCTAAAAGTGCAGACACAACACTTAGCTAGATTAAAAAGCAGCTTGTTGTCCACACTCCACCGCAACACTGAGTCGATGTCCCTTTGCAACGTCTCACAATCGGCTCTTTGCTCCACTCCGTATACTAGCTTCAAGTCGTCAGCATACAAGAGGCACTGAGCCGCCCGAATTATGTAACACGTTGTACAGTTTATTTAGTTATTCAAATATTTTTTTTGTTTCTGGAGTAGGTACTATTGAATTGCATTAATTTTAGCTACTTCTACTATGAAGATCAGCAAATCGAGAATTGAATAAGTTTAAAATGTGTGATATGTTAAAAACATAATGTATCGACTTATGTATTGTCGTTTTGTATGTTTAGGTATAGTCGAGGAATGAAATAGGTTCATCACTTTTCGACTTTATTTTAATGATGCTCTAAGGTCTAAAAGTGACAATCCTTTTCATTCCGTGACTTATATAAAAATTTTACACATTTTTGAACTCTGTTTTTTGTGAGGTGAACTAACACCAGACTCAACAAAAACTCCATCCATTATAATGTGTGATGGCAACCGTAAAGTGTAGGTACCTCCCGTACATAATTTAAATAGGTAGATAAATAAATAACATCTTTATAATTTTGGTTTTATTGTCTTAATTCTAACAAACTAGATAGATTTAAATATAGAATTTCATACCTTTAAAATGTGGTGGATTTTAAATACGAAATTGCCCGATTAAACCATTCTAGACTAAGGACTTAACGGAGATTAAGAATTAAAATGATTTCAACTTCTTCAACTACACGTTGTACATTGAGTTCACTGGGTCTTCTTCCTGGCGCTGAGGGCGAGCGGCAGGCCTCCCTTGACGCTCTGCACGGCCAGGACAGTGGTGTCCATGAGGGGCTTGCGGAGGGTGCTGCTGCTGGGGGCCACGGAGAACTGGCTGAGCAGCGCGGCGAGCCCGGCCAGCGACTGCATGTAGCCGAGACGCTCACCTGATGAACAAACCATTTAGTCAGTTTCCAAGGATCAGTGGCCCGTTCTAAGAAGCTACACGTTACAATTCTACAAGTCTAAACAGGCAACACTGGTCACAACCTGGAACCTGGTAGTAAACTACCTAATAACAAAACTAAACAATAACCACGTTCTAACTAGGTATAGGATATGCGGACGACACAGTCATACTGGTCAGCGGCCTGATCATAAACACACACAGACGGCACTAAAATAATAGAGGAATGGTGCAAGGAGAGTGACCTATCGGTAAACCCAAAGAAAACCGACACGATTCTCTTTACAAATAAAGAAAACTAACACTCTCGAAGGAGATGAAATATCTAGGTATAACACTAGATGATACACTAAATTGGAGCAAACACCTAGACAGCAGAATAAACAAAGCAACAGTTGGCCTTTTGACAATGCAGAAGGATGGTGGGGAAAAGATGGGGCCTGGCTTCCCACATGATACTGTGGCTATACAATATGGTGATCGTACCAATGTTAAGCTATGGTGCCATAGTATGGTGGCCCTGCACCCAAACCACGAGTGTAATTAACAAAATCCAGAAAATGCAGACTAGCGTGTGTCGCGGCTACAGGTTGTATGAGAACAACATCACCGGCAGCACTAGAAATAATGCTAGAACATGAATTACAAAAATAATTTTCGAAAAACCCGACTGTTTTTTGACAAATATTATGGCCTATGTCACTCCCACGATTAAGAGTAATCCAACGACAACTCATACATCAAAATCCATCAAGCCGAGCCATTTAGGCTACAGGAGGCTACAAAGAAACAGACATACATACATACTTACATACACTCGAAATACATTACCCTCCTCCTTTGGCAGTCGGGTACAAAGGAAGCGGCTGCGACGGCAATACGCCTAAAAAGCCGAAACCTATGTACAAAACTAAACACACCCCCCACGAAGATCCATAACAGACTGATAAACGCTAGATTGGCAAAAAAACGCAAAATCAGAGCTAACTTTGTGATTTTATTCTATACTCGTAGAGGCAATTTAATCGAATCGCGCTCCATAGAATTGTAGCAAAATGTCTTAGTCTCATTTTATGTAGTTTTCACGTGTAATCAATTAGCAAAGCCCCATTGTACCCCTTTGTGGTACCTTCTTTTCTGAACGGATTTCGCCTTAACATTGATAGAAAATATGCCGTTTCATAGCACAATATTTTATTGTATTTATTTATTTAACTAATTACACAGCATTACAGTGTTACTGTGGAATTTAAGACACAATATACAAAATACAATATAAAAGTTATAACAAATTATAATATCAATAACTTCGTATGGACAAATTTTACATTAAACACGAACAGAAGTCGGGCGGTCATCCATCGCTTCACAGTACGACATACATCCATCCACTTACTTACAAAAACATCAAAGTCTGGTGTTGATGCGAGAAGGGCATTGAGGTAGCTCAGAGCACGCACAAGCGGTGAGCTGGCGCGAGACACAGTGCGCGCCTCTGGTACTGCCAGCAAGAGGTGCGTGCGCGGTCGAAAATTATAAATAACATACGAGTAAGTCAATAGCTTATAGCTCGAATTGCCTTGTCAACGAAATGCCAAAGGTTATTCAGATACCTAAGTAAAAAAAAATGTTTTATCATCATGTGCTACAATCATCTAGCTGCTTCCTCACACTCATTGTGATTTAAACGATAACAACTGACCATTCTGTCAAGAATGAACCTAATAAGACGAAGAGATCATTCAATGTTTGATGTTCGAATTCGAATAAAGTCATTTGGAATTGTGCATTTATATGAGCTTACAATTTCTCGAAAACATGACCGAACTTTTAAGCCAACTCCAACGTCTGTTGACACATCTGTGGAATTATTAAACTTAAAGGGCATCTACATAAAAAAAAAAACAATAATGATTCAGCAAGAAGTACCTACAATGTTTTTGACGAATCACCAAATAATTATGTAAATTGCAACAAAAAATGAACATCAAGGTTGAAGGTGTTTGTGATATTTATAGACGTAAGTAGGTAAATATATGTTTTTAGTCGTCTGTAAACGTCTGTCACGTGGATTTAGCTTTATTTTGATAAGAGTTACCTTTCTCATCCTTGCGTGTACGATAGGAACCTACTGTCAATCTGTTAGTTTCAATTGAGCTGTTCCGGTCTGATTTCTATCTTTAAAGGATCCGTTAAAGACATTTATTGTATGGGAAGTTAATTGGAAAAACTCACCTATACAAGCTCTTGGTCCGGCCCCGAACGGCAGATACACATGCTTGTTGATGTTGGTGACATTTTCCGGGAGGAACCGGTCCGGCCGAAACTCGTCTGGATCATCAAAGTACAGCGGGTCCAGTTGCAGCGACTTGACCGGGACTACGATCTTGACTCCGGGGTCTATGGTCACGTCGGTGCCGGGTAGCGTGTACCGCTTCACGCATTTGCGTTGCAAGAAGCCCAGCGAGGGGAACACTCTCATGCCTTCACTGAAAACACACGTAACATTGGAATACTTTACATTATTCTTGAAGGAAAAATATTCGATGACTCAAGTGTCAACTCATCATCCTCTTCCTAGCGTTATTCCCCGTTGTGCCCTAAAGGAGCCCGGGTTGACAACTAATCCCAAGATTTGGCATAGTGGCACTAGTTTTACGAAAGTGACTGCCATGTGACCATCCAACCCAGAGGGAAAACTAGACCTTATTGGGATTAGACCGGTTTCCTCACGACGCTTTCCTTCACCGGTAAATGAGTCAGGATTCGAAGCCACGACCACCGCTTGACAGCCGCATACCTGAACCACTTAGGCTACCGTAGCGTAATTCAAGTGTCAACAACGAGTAGTTTATTCACCTGCAGTCAAATTAATTAAGCTACGTTATATTTGTAAATATCTGCCTGTCATAAAATAATATAGGTCCTTTTGGTCTTCGAAATGCTGCCCAGACCTTCCAGACATTTCTGGACGAGGTGTTCCGAGATCTGGATTTTGTCTACTCCTACATTGATGACGTACTTATTTACTCCAAAGATGCCAAACAGCACCTAGAACATCTACGGCAAGTATTTGACAGGTTTCAAGAGTAAGGCATGCTCATCAATCAGTCCAAGTGTTCTTTTGGTCAGAAATAAATCACATTTCTAGGATTTGCTATCTCTGAAGAGGGCACACGTCCTATTGACGACAAGGTTAAAACACTGCAGGAGATTCCCCCGCCGAAGACAGGTGGGTTACGCAGGTTTCTTGGCATGCTGAACTTCTACAGGAGATTTGTACCTCACGCTGCCGAAGACCAAGCCCCTCTTCACGACATGTTATCAGGACCTAAGATCAAAAGCTCAACTTGACTTACTTGGACTGAAAATCAATTGGTATCATTTCAAAATTGTAAGTCTAGTCTCGCAAAATTTACATTACTGGCACATCCTATAACAGACGCTCCACTCGCCCTCGTGACTGACGCTTCGAGCTCGGACCTGGGCGCGGTGCTATAGCAGCTTGTGCAAAGAGAATGGCAGCCACTTGCTTTCTTCTCAAATAAAATGACACGGCCAGGGCCACAGACGCAGTACAGCGCATACGATCGGGAGTTGCTTGCTATCTATGAAAGTGTCAAGCATTTCCGGTACATGGTCGAAGGCCGATATTTTGTGGTATATACAGATCACAAACCCATCACGTTTGCCTTCCAGCAAAAAGGCAGGAAATGTTCTCCGAGGCAATTCGATTATCTTGATTTCATTTCGCAGTTTACTAGCGACATCAGACACATCTCTGGGGAGGACAACATTACCGCTGACACGCTCTCTCGTATCGAAGCCATTGCCGTGCCACCAGATTTTGAAGCTCTCGCACAAGCTCAACAGGAAGATCCCGATTTGCAAGAGCTTGTTGCCAGGCGATCTTCGTTACTGAGCTCGAGAAAGTTCCGGTGCCAGGTACCAATGTTTACTTATATTGCGACCCTTCTCAAGCAAAGCCCCGACCGTTTATTGTTAAGCAGCATCGGCAGAGAATATTCAACACAATCCACGGCATGAGCCATCCAGGTACGAGGTCCACAATTAAACTGGTAACCGAGAGGTTTGTGTGGCCTTCCGTACGCAAAGATTGCGGTACCTGGGCGCGTGCATGCGAATCATGTCAACGTGCCAAAGTTCAACGCCATAAATATTCTCACCATAGAAACGATACCCATGTTAAATTATTTTATTATTCGTTTGTATCATAGAACCTGTACTAATTTTGCGGAGTCTCACACAAATTTCCATCCCCTATTTTAGGGGCTGGGGGAAAATTAACAAAAAAAGGCAGGTATTTTTCGTTGGTAACAGAGTCGTACCAATTTTTCGCTTCCTACCTTGAAAACTACGAAAAGTCCCATATAAAATTTCTCCTCCTCTTTTAAGGGGTTGGGTGCAAATTTCTAAAAAAAAATGATGCACGATTTTTTTGTTAGTCACAAATAGTCCGCATACCAATTTTTAGCTTTCTACCTTGAAAATTGCGGAATGCTCCATACAAACTTCCACCCCCCATTTTAGGGAAGCGGGGGGTTAGAAAGACACGAAAAGTAGCCTATGTCACTCTCCATTTCTTCAACTATCTCCACTTAAAAAATCACGTTAATTCGTCGCCCCGTTTTGCCGTGAAAGACGGACAAACAAACAAACAAATACATACACTTTCCCGTTTATAATATTAAGTATGGATGTAGGTACACGACATGGTTTGAAAAAGGTTTTAGCGACTCTATTTCCAACATCAGTACAGATATATTGCTTATATTTGTGTAGTTATTGTGAAAATGGAAAATAATTTTACCAATAAAGGCAATAAGTATTTTTTTCACCAACCTGAAACACATTTCCAAGTACTTCATCTCCTTTATAGCGTCATACGATAACTTGTTGTCATGGCGGGCGAGAACCGCATCGATTTCCTCCTGGCACTTTATCTGGTACTCGGGATGGTGAGCGAGCTCATGCAGCGTGTAGCTGGTGGCGGTGGATGAGGTCTCAAACCCGGCGGCGAAGAACACGAACACCTGTGCCACCATCAACTCGTCGTCCAAATCCAATTCTGTTATTTTTGGCGTACCATCCGCATTCTTATGCTCCAGAGATTCACCGACCATCTTCCCCTTTTCCTTCAAATCCAGAAGCAAATCTATAAAATCGCTTCTGCCTGAAGACTTGAAACCCCGTCCCTTTATTATACTTTTCACTAACTGCATCATCCATTTCTCAACGACTGGAGGAATGAAGTGGAAGCTTGTGAACAAACTGGGGAATGAATATTTGAGGATGGCAACAACCGCGTCTCTTGTTTTCAGGGTGAATATGCGCTGGCCAAGTTTTCGGAACATGGAGTTTTCATCATTGAGAGTGTCTGTGTCGAGGCCAAAGCCGCAAGCGCCGATGAAGTCAGTAGTGTAGCGCGCCATGAGATCTCTTACGTCAACTTCCGAGCCAGTCGAGGCCGCCTCAGCAGCGACTCGCTGCAATTTCCGCGACACGATTAGGGGAAACATCGCTTTTAACTTCCCAGACGTAAACGCAGGCGTCATTCTTTGCCTTAACAATTTCCAGAGATCACCTTCACAGGAAAACAGATTGTTCAGCAGCGGTTCAGGCTTCTTGTCGAGTGGGTGTAAGTTTCTCGAAAAGAAATAGTTGAAATCCGACACCAGCACATGTTTCACTAGCTCAGGATCTCTTAGAATCAACATCGGAGTTGTCATCAGATAGTATCCGACGAATCTCTCGTTGGGGTACTTCTGGTACATCTCATCGTAAATGTCAGCGAAGCTGATTTGCTGAAGGAACTGTCGCTTGGCGGTGCCGAAGAACGGGATAGGAGCATCATGCTTAACTCCTCGTTTGGCCCAGTAGCCGAAAGTCCGTGTTCCGTATAAATATAACAATAGCACAACTGTAAATAGCCCTACTAATAACCAAAACATTGTAAAACACAACGAATGATGAAATATAGGTACATGGATGCAATTCGGACGCGGACTTCTTAACACGAGGAGTATAAATTGACAATGTCATGAATCTTGTCCACTTAAAACTTGTTTTTCTTTTTGTCCCGCTGACCGCCAAAGCTATCATTATTGCAGTGCGTAGCACGCTAACGAGCGGCCGTGTAAAGGTCATGGCCTCTAACGTGATAAAGTGTACAGCTTGCAATATAGTAATATGTGAAGTGCTAGAGTTTGTTCAAAACAAAGTGGACGTGATGAGGGAAGATAGCCTCAAAAAGTTGGTTATCTCCTAGTTTTCTCCAAAAGAAATTGAAAAAGCGAAAGACTTGCTTTTTGACTCGTTGAATACAAAGCAACGCAAGATAGTGCGCAAAAATAATGGCAAATGTGAGCGCAATCTTCAAGACAGGATATTACTTTTTAAACAACAAAATGCTGAAGAGCTGCCTATTTTCGTAGTTAAGGATTTGCACCGACTTCCACCTGTTAGTTTTGACCACATCGATGTCACTCGGCTACTAAGGGACATTTAATGCTAAAAAGTGAGTTGGAAAGCATTAAAGAGACGTACATTACTGAACAGCAACTAGATCAAATCAAACGTGACTTGGTAAATCTAAAATAAGTGTCACTTGTTAATCCGTTTGATTTAAATGTCAACCGAAAACGCGGCGGTGCAGTTACAAATAGTAGTTTTGGCTACAATGGCAGTCCGATGGACAGAGTGGACAATTTTAAGTATCTAGGCCATGTCGTTACAGATGATCTCAAGGACAACATGGATATTGAGAGGGAGAGGAGGGCCTTATCGGTGCGGGCGAATATGATAGCCCGCAGGTTCGCTAAATGCTCCAAAGAGGTGAAGGTCACTCTGTTTAGGGCTTTCTGCACTTCTCTCTATACTTGCAGCCTGTGGGTGCAGTATTCGCAACGGGCCTATGGGGCCCTTCGGATCCAATATAATAACGCGTTCCGGGTGCTAATGGGACTGCCTCGCTTCTGTAGCGCATCAGGGATGTTTGCGGAGGCGCGCGTCAGCTGTTTCTATGCGACCATGCGCGGGACAGTCCCAATAGCATTCTTAAAATGATAGCGGATAAGCCTGACTGCGCTATCCTGCTACACTGTGCGGGGCTGCATACTCCTACCAGTGTTATACGGTGGTAGATGATATTAATTATTATTTTTAATTAGTGTTTAACTTTTAATTGATTTATTTTTTATTCTATGTAAATATGTGTCCTTGTTACACGAAATAAATGATTTTGAATTTGAATTTTTGAATAGCGGACCAATGGGTCTACTACCGACCGTGCAGCGCAGAAAAAATCAGCGACTGCAGCTACAGTGAACTGCGCGGCGAAAGCGGGACGGAGGACAAGAGTGAAGAGAAGGCGAAACTAGGGACTAGCATGTTATATCAGTCCACCGTGCGCGAATGCAATGCAGCGAAAGAAACACCCCACGAGCGGGGCGAGAACGTGACACCTACATACGCGCATCAGATGAAGCCACGAGAGACGTCGCAACTCGTCTCAGGACGTAGTGTATGTAATGGTCCAAGGGTAAAACGAAAGCGGTGTGTAGCGGTACATGTGAAGAAAAATTAAGATTGGATTGAATATGGAAGCAAAGATGACTGGAAGGATGTGGTGAATAAAAAGAAAGCAAATAAAGCAGAATCGTTTTAGGGGCAGTGAAGGAAAAACCCTGACGCAAACGGATGGAAAAATCAAAGCCGCGGACACACATATTCCTCTTTTCATTCATAATGTGCATAAAGACGTGAGCGAGGAGGATATATACGATTATATCAAACAGAAAACGAAGGAGTCTGTGACTCATGAGAATAAATATGAGGACACAAAAACGCTATGATGCATATAAGATCTTTGTACCACCACACACTAAGTTGCCGTGCTTCTTAGACAACGAACTGTGGCCCGAGGGCATCAAAATTCCGTCGGTTTATTTATTTTAATAGGAGTACATACGAGTCAAAAGATGTGAATAGGATACTTAGTAGTTGACGAGAAGAAAATGTTGATAAATACTAAAGGCACAACAAACTAAAATAAAATTGATTAGTTTTAACTGTAGGTGGTAGCACGATCTGTGGAGTGCGTAAAATCGCTTAGTAGTATCGCAGATATTATAGCACTTCAAGAGACTTGGTGCTTGATGCCTAAGAATATTCCGTATTTAGGAGGTATAGATCAACACTTTGCATATTTCGGTAAATCAGCTGTCGACTCGGGCGCTGGACTACTGCGGGGGAGACCTTACGGGGGAGTTGCACTGTTGTGACTTGAGGCGAAAGAGTTTGTTTACATCCGTCTCGGTGGTTCAGTGTATGAGTGCGCGAATATCGGCCATTAAAATAGAACTACCTGAGCGTGCTCTTTTAGTGTTCTCAGTGTATATGCCTAATACTGACTCAACTGAGTCACTAAACCAATTTTGTGAGTGTTTAGGGGAAATAGCCGCAGTAGTGGATGATTGCCAAATAGACTCGGTTTTTATATTAGGAGACTTTAATGCACAGCCTGGTAGACCTTTTGGAATCAAACTCGTACATTTTTGTAGTGATCAGAATTGGAAGTGCGCAGATATGGAAATTTTGGGTCAAGCGTCGGACTCATACACATATGTAAGTGACGTTAGCGGAACAAAAAGTTGGTTAGACAATTGCGTTGTGACAGAAGCGGCATGGAAAACAATTTTGGACACTAAGGTACATTATGACGTGTATTGGTCCGACCATCACCCATTAGAAATGAAGTGCAGTGTAGATTTGATCGCTACTAAAAATAAGGTCGCATCTGGAAATTATAATGCAGTTATTTGGGGTGAAAGAACGCCAGAACAATTAAAGTTGTTTAGTAAGTTATGTAATGTGAAACTCAGATTTGTTGATTTTCCGGGCGAACTTAGAAATTGTAGTGGCATGACGTGTAATAATATCAAACATAGGTTAATTGTTGACAAGCTATATGCAGATATTATTAAGATTCTTGGGAAAGCTGCCCTGTTAAGCTGTCGGAAAATAGATTATGATCGGAAGAAACCAGTGGTAGGGTGGAACAAACATGTTCGACTGGCTCATGCGGGACTGGCATTTCAAGATTGGTGTGCGTGTGGTATGTAGTATGGGTGGCGCTGTACACAAGGAAATGGTGGAAACTAGGAAAGTCTTTAAGCGGAAACTGAAATGGTGTCAAGACAATGCTGTCCAAATCAAAATGGATATTATAGCAACGCACCACTACACAATAAGGATTTTCGTAGTTTCAGGAAACAAACTAGTAAGATGAACCCCAAGTCGGGCCTCCCTGTGAGCGTGTCGGGCGTGAGTGGTCCTTTACAGGTTGCTGAACTCTTCAGAGAATATTTTAAGGTCAAGCTAGAATTGTGTTCTAGTGAGGATACGTTTCGCTTGGAGCAGTCAATAGCGGGCCACTGTATGAGTTTTACAGCGAAGGAGGTGGCAACGGTGTTGAAGGGCATGAGGCGCGGTAAATCACCTGGACACGATTGTCTAAGTATAGAGCACCTTAAACATGCGGGGGTCCATTTGCCAAGAGTCCTCGCCATGCTGTTCACCTTCTGTGTGAAGTCATACCTACCTACCTGATGTGATGATGAAAACCGTGGTAGTGCCTATAATAAAAAATCAAACAGGAGACGCCAAACATAAACAACTATAGACCCATTTTGTTAACAAGATTGTTGGACGGTGTGCTGGACAAAGAACCAGAAGAACATTTAACACTACATGATGCTCAATTCGGGTTCAGGCCTGGATTTTCTACGGAGACAGCAGTTCTTTGTCTGAAGCACACTGTTCGGTACTACACAGCCAGGGAAACACCGGTATATGCGTTCTTCCTTCACTTATCGAAGGCTTTCGATCTGGTGTGCTATAACATACTACGGCAGAAACTACGAGAGGACTTGAGCCTACCCGGTGAGTTAATCGCATTACTCAAATTTTGGTATAGTCATAAGAAGAATGTTGTTAGGTGGGCTTCCTCGCTGTCAAACTCATACTCGCTGGTGGGGTCAGGCAAGGGGGCTTGTCGTCTCCTAGGCTCTTCAGCTTGTATGTGGATAGGTTGATTGGTGAGATCAGCAACACTATGGTCGGATGCTCAGTGGATGGCACGTTTGTGAACAACATTAGTTACGCGGAAGACATGCTGTTGCTGGCCCCATAGGTCAGCGCGCTCAGCAAGATGCTTGGTGTCTGTAAAAAGTACGCGAAAGATCACGGTTTGAGGTACAGTACTTCCAAAAGCGTGATGTTAGTTTTTAAAGCGGGAACCAAATGCTACCCATGTGTACCGCAAGTCGAACTACATGACACACCTCTGAACATTGTAAGGGAGTTTAAGTACCTTGGACACTGGGTAACGGAGAGCTTAAGTGACAACAAGGACGTAGAGAGGGAACGTAGGGCGCTCGCATTCAGGCGCAATATGTTGATCCGTAGCTTTGCAAGGTGTACGGATAACGTAATGATCACACTTTTTAAGGCGTTTTGTCAATCATTTTATACCTGCAGCCTATGGATCAACTACACTCAAAGAGCTTTTGGCGCCCTATGTGTCCAATATTGCAGTGCATCAGGGATGTTTTGCGAGAGGTGCACGGATGGCTTCCAGGCCATAATGCGCAACCGCGTTGCATCCTTGTCGAGGCGCGTGCGCGGCTGCTCAAACAGCCTCCTACAGACGGTGGCAGCGCGCCTAGACGGACCTTTCCTACTGCATTGGGATAATATACATAGGTAGCCTATCAATGACAACTACATTTTCCACGAAATAGAAAATATACAGATGCTTTTTTAAATAACTACGGAAACGTGGCTTTATATATATATATATGTTTTATTTACATTTACATTCACTCGTTCATTCATTCACTTTTTTTGCAATCAGTACTTCATGCAGCTGAGTGTAATTATACTTATTGTTCACCTCAACTCTAGTGGAACTACCTATACTTATTGCTAATTGAGTGTTTGTCAAGTAAACGTTTGTAAAATGAAACTTTAGCGCTATAACACGTTTGCCAAGAAATTATTTGATGAAGCGTTTTATGTCTTTTTTGCATATACTACCTGTTTACCAGTTATCCGCACTGCCGCGCTGAACCAGAGGGGTATATGTTGTGCTCGATCCACGGAATACTTAAATTAGATGGAAGCGGCGTGTTAGCTAGTTACTTCGGGAACCTGCGTAGCCAGCCCCACACAATCATAACTGAATGCGTACATGTCAACACTACTGCAAATCGCTTCTAATTGGTAAAAGCTTTTCATTCCATTACGATTTCAACTGTTATAATTTTTAGACCGAAAAGTAACTCAAAACTGCATTACTTGCGGTCTAATTTCCAATGCCAAAAAAATGTCACGTAAGTCTATTCTTTATCAGTATATAGGAGCCAATTTCGAAAGGGGTTTTCAAGTATGGAAGTGATATGTGAATAGTCTTGATACATGTTCTCCTTCTTGCATTAGAGCATAACTAAACGTGTGTGAGCGTTTAGTTACCTATTTCCAAATAGGTGTATCACCATAGAGTGTCATAGTAACATAAGACCTTTGTTTTCGAATGTAATCAAACGTCAAGTTCATTTGAACAGGGCGTCCATTTGGCAATCAAAAAGTTAATGTCAATTTCCGTCAAAAGTGTGTCACTTCGACATACGAAGCAAAGAAGAAGAAAAACCCTGAATATTCTGATGAAACATATGTTTCATCAGAATATTCAGGGTTTTTCCAGCAAGGAACTAGAAATAGACTTATTTTTAGACAATGATGACTCTCAAGTAATGTACATATAGAGGTTTGATGAACGTTTATGAATAAGGGTATACGTATTAATTTTAGCCCTCTCATGATTGCAGTGCCCTTGCAGGGCGTCATAAATATATCTTTATTGTTGTCATCATCTGTAACCTGCAATGCGACACGCAATAAACATTTCTATTCTATAAATTACAGAATAAATTGACAGAATATAATATGGACAGAATTAACGTACAAATAAATATACTTAATGGTACCATACCAACCTACATAGATAATAACTTAATAACTAAATGTTAATTTTAACATTTATATATTAATACATGTTAAGTATTTCTAATAAAAATATATATTTACTGGATGACAAATAACGGATGGACTACAATCAGCCCTATTAATTTTATAATAATTTTATTGAAATCGAATTCCGTCTGGGTTACAAATAAAGTAATACAATTTTATCATCGATAAGTACATACACTAGGCATGGTACCACTCTAGTCATACTGACAATAGCCCCGTTAAAATGACAAACGCGAATAACAAGATACATTGCTGTGACATTACGGTAGTTCCTTAATGTGCGGCTTTAGCTAGCAAGCAATGTAAAGCATGCATATCGTTTCTATCTTACCAACGGAGTAATGGCGAATGTCATAATCGATTGCGTATTTATTCAAAAAACACTTATTTCAGTACTTACCGGTGATAGGAAATCGCTCCCGGAGGAACCTTTGGGTCCCTGTTTGCCTGTCGGCACGACAAGATTGCATAACACACCATGTTTTTATTTTTAATACGGCAAAAATCGTCACCCACGGTCAAATAACATCTGATCTGCGTTTTGACAGCGTTTGACAGTTTCATGGGCGTCTGATCATAACACCGGCTACGCGCACCCCGCCCATTACCATTTCTATAGTATTTACTTGTTCTGTGGCTCGATCCATAGCGACATACGTCCTTTTGCTCATCGCGGGCGTGTAGTGTTGAGTTAGCTATTCATATTGTTACTTTTGCCAACTGTATTGATAATATTTCTTTCTGTGTTTAACTGAGAGGAGTGGAATCCTGTTCTACCGTGATACAGTCTTTACTAGTACGGAGAACAGACGACGCTTACTCACTGTTTTAAATTACCCTCTTTGCTATCAGATATTTGTACCTATCATGTAAGCAGTTATAACCTATATGAAGGCTAAATAAGTTTTTTTTAATTTTTTAATTGTCAAACGATAATTTGCTATTTTTTTTTTACATTAGTGAACCAGATGAAGAACTTAATTATGACTTTCAGGTATGTGACAACTCTCTAATATTTGTGGTTTGATTTAAATCTGTTTATCATTTTTGCATAATTATTTTGCAAAATATTTCGCTAAGACAGCCACTTCCCAAATCACCTGTGCAATATATCGACTAGAAAAAGGTATATAGAATATCCTATAGTGAACCCAACAACTATATCCTAACCCTGGCTCAATTGTGCAAAAAGTAATTAAATAAATATAAATAATTCTGAATTTTCAACATTTTCGTGTTAAATCTGGGGGCACCCGCCAAGACGAGCCAAGCTAAGCGCAAGGGCATGCACTACCTACCTTTTCTCGAATAAAGTTTTTCTTATATCACACATTTACATAGGTAAATGTGTGATATAAGAATAAATCGTTATTCTAGTATGGTTAACGATTTAACCCGATCGCGAACCGATTGCCCGATGGCAATTTTGTGATTAATTAAAATGACACATATTCAAAATACCATATTTTTGAAATTCTAGTTTGCTAGAATCCATATCCATACTAATATTATAAATGGGAAAGTGTATGTGTTTGTTTGTTCGTTCGTCTTTCACGGCAAAACGGGGCGTCGAATTGACGTGATTTTTTAAGTGGAGATAGTTGAAGGGATGGAGAGTGACATAGGCTACTTTTTGTCTCTTCCTAACCCCCCACTTCCCCAAAATGGGGGGTGGAAGTTTGTATGGAGCATTCCGCAATTTTCAAGGTAGAAAGCTAAAAATTGGTATGCGGACTATTTGTGACTAAAAAAAAAATCGTTCATCATTTTTTTTTGGAAATCTGCACCCAACCCCTTAAAGGAGGGGGTGAAATGTTATATGGTGGTCCAGATATGTAGAGTCAATAATATGTAGAGCCGATATGTAGAGTCGATATGTAGAGTCGATATGTAGAGTCGATATGTAGAGTCGATATGTAGAGTCGACACCTATCTAAGTACACAGTGGACATCTATCTAAATATGTAGAGTCAGTAATGTAGTCGATATGTAGAGTTGATATGTAGATTCGATAGTTATAGTCCATATGTAGAGTCGATATGTAGAGTCGATCTAAATATATAAAAGACTGAAACTGAGATGCACCTTTTTTGTAGACGGTTAACATTACTCTTAGTACTCGGGCGAAGCCGCGGGCAAAAGCTAGAATGAATGAATGAATGAAAGTTTATTCACGAGAACATATGGTACAGCAGATGTTATAAGTATAGCTATATTATTGACCCTTAATATATTCTGCCTTGAAGCATGTGAAAATAATTATAATGACATGACATGTTAGTTAAAACAATAAAACCGCAATTGTTAACATTATAATTTAATGTATTGAACGAGAGCTAAACTGTAATACGGTTGCCATCACAGATTACAACGGGTGGATTTTTTGTTGAAATGAGTGCTCGAGTAAAAGTTCACCTCAGAAAAATGCGACGTGAATAAAAGGTGAAATTTCAAATTTTCATTTAAACGGTACTAATACCTGGGCTAAGATTATCTACTTTCGATAATATTTTTAGTCTAACTATACCTAACTGTCTATGATAACGAAAAGTGATATCAGGAGATTGATAGGTGTTTCTAATCCTAAGGATTTCATACTTACATATAATAAGACCGTACGTATAAAAATACATAATGAAAGGCCTTAAATCACGAGTATGGTTTCACACGAGTGTTTTAAGGCCTAATTATGTACAGTTGCATACACTACTTTATCTACACACATATCATAAATTCTTAATGATGTGTTCGGGAACCATTAGAATAACCGCCATTGCACCGCCATGGCTGACTAGATTTCAGATCATGACCAACTAGATTTCCATCGAACAGTATCGAAGGTGACCTCTGGCCACGCTTCGAAATTTTGAAAGTTATTACTTTACCAATATCGATATCTTAATGAAAATACGTACAAAATAACCTACGGCCAACAAGTTAATTATTTTTATAAATCTTATTGATATAATTCTGGTAATTACTGCCAGTTCCTGAACGCATTTTAGCGGGTTTATAGTATATGTATGTAGATAAATACTATTATTGACCATGTTTAAATAAAATCACAAATGTATAATTTAATCTAGTTTGCTCGAATTAAGGCTACCTATATATCAAATACCTACTCCAAGAACGAATTATTCTAATAACTAAATAAACTGTAATTAGTAACTATTTAAACTCTCCTGCTAAGATTAGAATGGGTGGTGTTTTTATTGAGATGGTTGTTCGACTAAAAAGTTCACCTCACAAAAATGTGACTTGAAAAAAGGTGATATTTAAAATTTTCATGTAAACATACAAACATCACTATTTAATAATGTTGTCGATAATTCATACCGAACTGCCCGTGATAACGGATTATGTCCATGATAATTAATTGAACGAGGAAGCGAAGCGAACAAAATTTTCTGCTTCAGCTTGGGCGAAGATTCTTTCGTATGTCCGTTTGTCCGGCGGTTCTCCTCTACAGATCGAATTTCTCAATCGATTCTCGTGAAACTTTAACTCCAATAATGGTTAAATCGATTTTCACTTGTTTATCCGTAACGCAACATATTTGCCTAATTTCCTTTACCCTTCCATAACGCGCATAAAGACGGGGATGAAAAATGCCGATCTCCCTCCTTTATGGTCATCGTAAACTGTATCTTGATAGATGGGCCATTAAAATCATTTTCCGCGGCGTTCGGGTCGGCTGAAGCACAACTAAATTAGTTAAATCATTGTATTGATGTAAAAAATTGGTGTAAATCTTTGGCACGGATCCGTACTTAGGTACGTGATAACCCTTCGTATGCTTAGGGGCGAGGGGTTAAGTGTGGGTTGCATCTGCAATATTTTATGGTGTTAGTAGATTTTACGCTACGGTTTTAGCTGTTACATCTACCCGCGTTTGTATGCAAAAGCAAAAGTTTGTCCTTTGTACAGTCAGCAGCAGAAGTAGCTAAGAGGGCCGGGTGTTCTAAATGACCTGCACACGACTTTATTCTTAAGAAATTAAGAGCGTGTGTAGGTTATTTTGAACACCCGGCCCGCTTAGCTACTTCTGTTGCTGACTGTACTATTTTATAATAACCTAGAATTTTACTTACTGAATATCAAAAGGGTTACATAAATACAAAAATCATTAGGTCTTAGAGAACTGATAATCTTACTATACATACGTAGGCACTTAGCCAGGCAGTGGTTATAGTGCTCACTTGCCTTTTTTTTTTTTGACGGAGTGGAAATGCACTTACGCACCCCCCCCCCCCCAGCCTGGGGAAGCTATATAGGGGGGGGGGGTATGTGGGACTCTCACCCTCCGGCCAGCTCTATTTAAAGAGAAGGGGGAGGGAGTCTACCCTCTAAAACCACTCCGGCGTTTCCGTCTCTGCCGTTAATGGGAGCGCCATGGGATCGCGAGCATGTCACCACGACGCCCCCCCCGAGTGCTCACTTGCCTGGCAATATAAGATGTTTATTTGGGGGGAGCGAAGGTCAGTGTGGACTACACCCCGGAGTGAGAGAGTCGGAAGTACTGTGGTATCTCTGAACACTTCGAACTTTGGTCATAAAATCAATCGCCTTAATATACAATAGCTCCACGTACATAATCATTCTCATCTACCATCCACCATATTAATCTATGACTTAACAAAATCAAGATATATATTTACTTATTTACCAAAAGATATAATCATGCACGTACATGTACACATACCATGCAACGCCTGTATCGTGGGTTTCAAGAATGCACGTGATTTCGAATATTTTATCGAGTAATTATGTAGGTATTTTATTTATTCAAGCATAACAAATTTATCTGGGATGTACTCGTATATGGGTAGATTGTAGGTACGTTAAGAAACACGCGCGTCTAGTATGATAGTTCGTGTAATACTGGCTGGCTGTGTATGCGACCACCGCACCCACACCAGCGCCATACATACATACTTTTCATTAAAAGGGAAAGAAAAAAAACACATTAAAAAAAAAAGGAATTGTTTTAGGCGAATTTTTATCTATACAAAAGCATGTTTCAGAAATTACTTCGGAAACCATATCAATATTTCTTATCCAGCAATTCGTCAATATTTACTACTCCATAAACAATCGTAATTATACTACTCCTAAAGTCCCAATACTGGTGATAAGACTTAGACTTGCGTCAGCGCTAAAATTCACTTTACGGCTTATTCCGCACCTGCCGTTGAAATGGTAATTGTGTTTTTCTATTACCATGTTTTTATGCCTTTTACTCGGTCAATACCCGCATTATGTGTGCTAATATATCGGCTTGGGTCATTCCCATCATACTGTAGAACAGTAATATCATAGAAATAATAGGTACCATATGTTTTGTTCTGTGTAAGAGAACTACTTAATAGGAAGCTCTGTCTATGTAGTATTGTTATGTAAATTTAATACTATGTAGTAGATATATGGCTACAAGAGTTACCGCTTTAGCTTAAGGGTATACTAGCTTCCGCCCGCGACTTCGTCTGCGGGGACCCGGGATAAAAACTATCCTATATTTTAATCCAGGTTATAAACTATCTCCGTGCAAAATATCATTGTGTAACAAACATCCAAATATCTAAACATCTAAACTCTCACATTTATATATTAGTAGGATTTACCCTGCGAGTTACTACTTAGTAGACATAATAATATATCCACCTGTCTAGTATAAGAATTGTATAAGCTTTTAATTCTTAGTTTTTTTTAATTACCCATGGTAATTCTTAATGGATATAAGTCTTATGAATTTGATACACTTTTTATGCGAAAAAAAAACCGATTTATGTAACGTACTTAATTTCGCTAAATCGGATGAGGATAAACGCTTTAAAATTCAGTTGCAAGATTTGACCCGCACAAACAGTACAGTCAAGGAAATTGAAACACGTACCTTACTCGCTCTTCTTACTATGGCAATAAGGCATAAAAAGGTACGTGAATACAATTCTCTTATTGTTTGAATACAATTCACTGCCAAGAAGCGCTACGCGCTACGCTCGTAGCCCATCCTGTGCTTTTCCCCGTATGTACGGGAAAGCGACTACGGCGTAGCACCAGCTACGCGGGTTCCTGACAGTGAAGTGAAAGTGTTAAACTGGAAGAGTAAATTCTGTCAAACGAACCCAAGTAAAAACGATTTGTGCTCTGACTATAGGTAGTTTTTGTGCTGACGTTTTTAGACAGGATTTACTCTTACAGTTTCGGAAGAACTACCTATAAAAAATATTGCTGCCGAATACCAGTTTGGCATGCTCAAATACATAATTTATTCAAAATTATTTTATTCTTAGTGTATGTAGTATTAAGTCTAGTCCCTGGGCGACCGTGTTCTGCTCGGGCGAAAATAGAGAAAATACGGAGATGACCAATTTTCCCACACATAAGACCTAGCTAGATCGATTGGCCCCGTAAACCTGTGTAACCTTTAAATAACATTAGGTGTCTAATTATTTCCTAATATTTCATTTCTTAGAATTATATTTTATAATTTTCACTCATAAATATTGTTCTAAGTATACATATTATTTTCCTTAAAGATTTTTTTCCGATAAAAATGCAGTAGGTAGTAATTTTAGTAAAATGACATCTTTGTTATTCTTTATGTCTTACACATTATGATGTGTTTTTATGGTGTTAAAATTGTAATAGTTAATAAAATGGTTGCAAAACTACTAATTCTTATGATAATTAACGGAGGAGAAGCCTTAACTTATGTTTGACAGTGCAAGATAAATGAATTATTCACTGTGTCTGTACTGTTTCGTTTGCTGCAAATAAATAAATATTTGGGGACAATCTTACAAAAAACGAACTAGAGGTAGTCCTATAGTAAGCTCAGTGAAGCTTGTGTTATGGGTATAGGTAATTTCACGAGAGTTGAGGCCACGCACACAACAACACTGTCATGTAATGACAGCGAAGTTTTGACATTACTGTTCTATTATTGTACCGATAGCAAGTTCAACAGTGAATGGCAAGAAAGACCAAAAAGTTCCTATAAACTATTTTGTTAAGTATTAATATATTTCTACCAATTCATCGACTTTAAACAAAACAGAAAGCATTTTAAATAATTTTATTTACACCAATTCAAATAAAGGTCACATATACGTAGGTACATGAATATATATAATATTAATCGTAGAAACGAAAGAGAATAAGTAGGTAACAAATTCATCATCATCATCATCATATCAGCCCAAAGACGTCCACTGCTGAACATAGGCCTCCCCCAAAGAGTGCTACAATGACCGGTCCTGCGCCACCCGCATCCAGCGGACTCCAGCGGCCTTTACCAGGTCATCAGTCCACCTTGTGGGGGGCCTACCCACGCTGCGCCTTCCGGTACGTGGTCGCCACTCAAGAACCTTTCCGCCCCAACGGCCATCGGTTCTACGTGCAATGTGCCCCGCCCACAAATTGCATTGTCTTTATTTATTTAGCTATTAAAATTGTATTCACATATAATATGTTCATTACTTTGTTATCTCGTTATCAAACCTCTTTAAAGATGATTGAAGTAACTGGCACTCGTTACATCGTTGTCATACTTATTGACAACCGGATTTTCCAAGAGACAAGAAAACCTACAGGTTTTTATTCTACGGAAACATGGCTGAAACAATAGGTCGTGGGAAAACTTTAAATAGACAAAGTCGGGAAATTATATTTAACGTGTTCTGTCATTTTAGGCAGAACTTAAGAAATGACGGTCAACATTTACCTGCGACAGAAATATACAATGTGACGGCTGAAGTAACCGGTGTATCTAAATCGACAATTCAGCGAATCGTAACGGGACTGCTAAAAGAAGCTGGAGCTAAAAACTGTCCGTCATCAACTGAACCATCCAACTCGGCATTAACTGAACCCACGTTCAGGGATCGGAACCGGTTTTTTCAAAAATCCCCAAAGTAGTCTAATATTTTGAATTATTTTAGGCTCTTAATGTAGGACTCTATCGTATATTTAGGTAACATATTCGTATTATTAGATTGCTCAATCAAAAATGATATAATAACCAAAGAACGAAATAAAACCGGTTTAATTTGTATGGAGAAAATACCGGTATCCGATCCCTGCCCACGTTCACGACACCGGGACTGAAGCGACCAAGATTATCACCAAAAAACAATTTTGATAAATTTGATTACGATGTCATAAGAAGATGCATATATGACTTGCATTTGGTACACAATTTTTTTTATTTACATTCACTCACTCATTTCATTCATTCAACTTTTTTTGCAATCAGTACTTTATGTAGCTGTGTGTGTAATCATTCACCTCAACTCTCGTGAAATTACCTATACTAGACGACGATATATTTGATAGTAATAAATACTTAAATAAATAGAAAACATCCAAGACTCAGAAATAAATATTCATGCTCATCACACAAATATTTTGCCCTTACCGGGATTCGAACCCAGGACCTTTAGCTTCGTAGGCAGCGTCACTACCCTCTAGGCTAACCAGGTCGTCAAGAGGCGGTAAGACGCGAGCGGGGTTTCGTGGATTAAACAGAGTTTAAAGATGGGATATTTGTTTCATGTTGTTACAAATTACCTTACACACTTCCGCTACTTACACCCCAAGGAAAATAATTACGGTAGAAATCTTATTAACTTTAATTAAATTTCAAGAAAATTGACTGCTTGCACTAAAAAATAAGACGGCCTCGGCGAATTTATACGCATAATAAAGTTGTTCCCGCTAACACCCTATTTCAGCGCGATGGGCCATTAAACATTTTTACGATGTAAATTTGTTTAGACCTCAACCCCTTAACCTTGGACCCTGTTATCTCACGTAAAACTCGACCACTTTAGGTACGTCACCTGTGGTATGGGAATATTGACATCCCACCCAGTAGCTGGTTACGAAACTTAGTTACAAAGCGAAATCGTGCAGGCCCATTATATAACCAGTTGCAAACCGGGAATCTTCCTGTCCCATTATGTAGCTGGTTACGAAACTTGGTTACAATAAGGAACCATGCAGGCCAGTTACAAACCGGGAATTATGCTCTCCCATTCTGTAGCTGGTTATAAATTTTGGTAATGATATAAAACTAAACTAAAACATTCGAGCGCTGTCAACGGTTTTGACAATCGATTTGTAAATATAAAACGCCTTGAGATCCGTAACCAAAGAGAATATTGAATATATATAGTAGAGTTGTCACTCAACATTTTTGGTAGTAGCGCCATCTAGAGTCGCAAGAATACATTCACTTCAAAATACCTCAAACACATGCCTATATGTGTGAGGAGAATTTGAATTAATGGAAACAATTTGTATCCATCATTTCGAAATCCTACCAGAGCAGGTTTGTTATATAAGTTTACTCTGGTAGTTTCCGAAATAATGGATTAATACTCTATTAGAAATCAGAAATGAAAAACTAATTTGAAAATAATATATTTACTTATACTTCTTTATTTTACATTCATATTTGTAGGTCTGTACTCAATCAAAATGAACATTAGCCAAATATAGTCTACCTACAAATTTCCTTTATTTCCATTTCCTGTTCCTATATTTTTTTCAATTCTTTATATTTATCTTTTCTTCAGGTTACCTACATCAACCCATAAAGGATCCCGATTCTATAAATTCTGAATGTTATCATATTATCTGTTTCCAGTGCTTCCTCATTATCTTTTGGTAGTTATTTGTTTCTGTGAAATTAAGATTATATTGTAAGATTATATTCATTTGGCATCGAGGCAACAAATCTATAACAAGTTTCTGTCAACAATACATTTTTGGTAAATACAAGCTATTATTGCCGAGCTATTAGAGTGCAGTAAGTTTTTAGCTATATCGGCCAAATACGGATTCAAAACTTGTATGAAATGCCTAAATAAGCGAAAATATGTAAGTACTTACAAATTTCATCGCAATCGACACACTTATTGCATTTTCGCGATTACATGTTCAGATTTAATAATTTGATGTCTTCCGATTGCAATTACGATAACACAAAGCAGGGGGTCCAGAGAAATAAGCAAACTACGAGTCAGGAATTCCAAAAATACAGTAATAATCGTGAATTCCATTCAAATCGCATTCACGGACTCAATTCAAATAAAACAAATTTGAAATTTATCTAAACATCATAAATGACACTTGACAGATACCATTCCATTTCCCAGAACTATTGAGAAGGCCCGTGTAGATTTTTTATGGATAAGTAAAATCTGCTTATGATTATTTTTTGCTTTGCTATTTATTTAGTAGTAATATTATTGCGATTAATAAAATTATTTCAATAATGTAGTTTAATTAAGAAGAAAGCTGCGTGAAAATAACCACAAAGTTCATTTTCCATGAATGTTGCTACTGCAAAAAAAATATAAATTATACAAGGTTAGTGCTGGCGCATGCTACCGGACCGTTACCGGAACTGGTCGGCTCCCGCCACCTGACGTGTGCCGATGGGTTTGCACCGGACCTAAGTACAAATTTGACTTTAGTGACATCTATAGCCGAGAGAATAAATATTATCCGAATAAAGGAAAAGAAACAAAAGAAAAGCAATTCTACAGAAGGTTCTAAAGTGAAAACACCGTGCCCGTAACAACGGACATGTGCTTTGAGCCTTATGTTATGTACGATTCCCACCGCGACTTAAAGGGTGCAGTAGGCAATAGCCGAACGGAGCCGATCTTATGCGAGGACAGCCGAGCACAGCCGTCCACGTCCGCGTAGAGCCTACCGGGTCGCAAATCTATTCAAATCTGAAATGTAACGTCTGTATTAATGCTTTCAATTCCTTTGGTATCTTGTAAAATGCGAAAGGTGTGAATCGTAAATTAGCATTTTGTTTGGGTTTGGGGTTATCGAAGTTGATCAGCAGTTAGTTTTCACTCGCGACCCGTGCACCCACCGGGTCCACCCACCAGTGGGTGCATGGGGAATTCCTTTTTACCCATGCACCCACTGCATTTTGGCAGGAATCAAAGTTTTTAAATATGTCGATACATCGTATCGATATAGTTTTATTTTATGAGAAATATACGTGATCATAAGATAAATAAGTAGGTACATGGAAATTAATATAATGCAATGTTATAGTACATATTACTGACAAACATTTTTTTACTACATTTTTAATACTCTGATACTGAAATGATATATTGTATACTGTTTTGAAAAAATGACACCTCGCCGAGTTTTTTACGCCGGTTCTTCTCGAGGCAGAGGTTTACTTTCCGAACCGGTGGTAGTTTATCGACATTCATAGGTGCATGTAATATGCCTAAATTGAAGAATAAATCACTTTGACTTTGACTTTGACTTTTAAACGCCAAACTCAACATTAACTGATAGACGGAACGCAACTTATGTATTAAGAGATAATGAGATATTGGATGCACAAATGGAAGTAATAAAGCGTTGGCCATTTTTTGGACAAGTTACGTTGAGAGCGGGTCATTTTGGTTAACTTCATATTATACGTAAGTATATACGTACCTAATTAACGTACGGTTGAATGTAAGAAATGGTTATAAACTGGTTAATAATTATAAAATTCGTTTTATTTTTTTCATAATATGTACTATAACCATATATGTTGTCTACCTCTACCTACATGTTATTGTTATTGTTTCTCTCTGTAACTGCTTTGTTTGTGTGAGGTGTGCAATAAAGAGTATTTGTATTGTTGTATTGTATAACATTGCATTATATTAATTTCCATGTACCTACTTATTTATCTTATGATCACGTATATTTCTCATAAAATAAAACTATATCGATACGATGTATCGACATATTTAAAAACTTTGATTCTTGCCAAAATGCAGTGGGTGCATGGGTAAAAAGGAATTCCCCGTGCACCCACTGGTGGGTGGACCCGGTGGGTGCACGGGTCGCGAGTGTTAGTTTCAACCTTATCACAACATCTTTAAACAAACAGGATATAATAACTGACGACCACTTTAGCCTAGTTGGTAGTGACCCTGCCTACGAAGCAAGAGGTCCTAGGTTCGAATCCCGGTAAGGGCATTTATTTGTGTGATGAGCACGAATATTTGTTCCTGAGTCATGGATGTTTTCTATGTATTTAAGTATGTATTTATCTATATAAGTATGTTTATCGTCGGCTAGTACCCATAGTACAAGCTTTGCTTAGTTTGGGACTAGGTCGGTTTGTGTAAGATTGTCCGCAAATATTTATTTATTTATTTTTTATTTATAATAACTAAGTTTATCATAAAATAATGGTCAATTTAACAAATAAATAATCTTTATCTTTATCTTTATCTTATATTTTTTCACACCTGCTATTCAGAAGACTCATTGTTGCCGTATAATGAGGGATCAAAGTTGTGCTTTTCTTTCCTGATCCTTTTCAAATACACAGACACGTTAAACTTATAACACCGCTCTCCTTGCGTCAGGGGTTAAAAATATTTCAAATCCGTCCCATCGACTCCCCATGGATCTCATGGATCCAGTTCTGATAAAAATAGAAGAGAAGTTAATATATGTTAAATAAAAAGAAGTAAAATAGCGCACCACGGAATGTTCAATGTAACTTAGTCGCGTAATACCAGCATCCCAAATACAATTCGGGTTTATTTTGGCTAGTAATTTAACGATAAAGTGGCAATGTTGTACGGTTGTCTATAAATCTGTGTGAGACCGTGTTTCCTTTGGAATCCTTTGTGGTAGTTAACATAATGGCCAATTACACACGCGTTAAATACGTTATCCACAATTCCATATTAAGATTAGAAAATCGTGCGTCAATCGTCATGCGATTTTAAGGAAACTAATTTGAAACGCAAAAATGTATTGTCATGTTTGGAAAGCACTTAATGATCGAAAAAAGAAATAAAACTAGTACGATATTTCCTTTTGATATCCTAGATAAACGAAGAAACGTAGAAGAATTTGTCCGTTAAAAATCTGATTTATATTGAATTAGGTACCTACCTCTGACAATAAGGCATAAAAAGGTATATGTGAATACATTTGCCTTACTGTACGTCTCGCACACTTTTCGTCAAGTCGCGGCGCGCGCGACTGAGCGTTTCATGGCTCACTCGCGCCATGAAAATTAGAAAGAGGACGGTATATTTTAATCTCGCGTCGCATCGCGGCGTCAATTGTGCTAGCTCTATTTTACATGTTGCGCGCGCTCTCTCGTCTCTTTTCGTGCGGTCTTATGTATCATGGCCTTAAGGCTGCTCTACTATGCGTTAAAAGGAGAAATACCTCATTCGCCGCACCTATTTTCACCGCATCGCGTCCAGTCCTGCGGCGATGATGGCCCATTGTGTAGGGGGCCTTAAGATTTTGCCCGCGGGTCGAAGAGGCATGTGGAATTCGCATTTATGATGTAAATCTAGATATTTATAACGTATGACCTAAAAGCCGGAATTACATTACGAAATTAGTGGTGTGAGATTAAATTAGTTAACCGATATATAATCGATAGTTGATTGGTTCTAAATGATAATGTCATTACGTTAAGTTTACTTATTCAATTACCTTATATTAATACCAAAATCTGGTAATGAAATGAAAAAGTAACTGTGATGATATACTCGTATCTATGTTAATAACTTACAGGGAGCGAAACTATGGTGCCGATGGCAGACGTCAAGCTACATACGGAGTGTTTTTATTAGATTATAGATAGCTAATCAAATAACAACTTTTATATATTATTATACAATTTTTATAACTGGCGAGAGGTTCGAGAATTATATTGCCCTGAATGTACGTGTGAAATGTATATATGTCAATAAGATGCGGTATTATGTTTAAACTTAAAGCGTTCTGCATACTTGTCATCCAACGAAACATTTGTTGTGTTGTTTCATTTACTTACTTGAGGTTTTTTTTTGTTAGAATTACATTACCCAATGAAAAATGTTATTCGTATCGTTTTTTTTAATATTTACATTATTTTTTTGTATTAAATACCAAACATTTTTATAAATAAACAATAATATTTATATGACCATTATTACATTATTAAGAATCATTGAGGTGTTAGTGTTGCAATGTTCTTTAAAAAAAACATCCTATATGCGACTTTACGTCACAATGACATCACCGGCACCATAGTTTCGCTCCCTGTTAATAACGATATTACAATACAATACAATACAAATACTCTTTTCATCTCTCATACTCTGAAAGTAGGTCATTGTTTATCTGAATAGCGGGTTGAAAGTGAGGCATGTCGCCGCTAGGGCTGAAAAGTAATAAAAAAAAAACAATGACCAATGGCAGAAACCTAAACAGCCACTCTTCGTTAAACTGAATTGGTTTTTTGATGTTTATTGTTAGTTATTATGGTAACTTTATCTAAAAAGTTGTAATTTAAGTCAGTTAAAGTTATTAAAGCTGTTTAGAAAAATAATAAATACATAATTGTAACAAATGTTTTTATTTTTTTGATGTTGTATTTCCTGTGTGTTGTTTATATTCCTATTATTCGAAATGAAAAGTAGAGTGTTTAACTCGGGTGAAAGCCATCCATTTCAGTCTCGACAATTGGCGCTCTCACTTTGTTCAAGCGCCAAAATATCTCGACTGAAATGGGTGGCTTTCAACCCTTGGTTAACAATCTACTTTATTGCACACCTCACACAAATAAAGCAGTTACAGAGAGAAACAATACAATAACATGTAGGTGAAATGTGATATTACCTAGTATATAAGTCAATTAACATAATTGTATGCTGCTAAGGATTATCTACAAAACTTGAACCCATTTAAATCTCAATTCCATTGTCTGTGAAGTCGATTAACAGGCTAATTCTTATATTGAACTTCGCTCCCATTTTAACTCTACGTTTATTTTCATAGGCTATGATGTAATTTGTGTTCAAGAACAAAATTTCATGTGTTTATGTCAAATCTATTTTGAGTTATTGAGGGGTCAAATTGTGGCTCCAAATGGTTTGTGTGCTTAATATTAGAGGCATGGCGTCGCGAGTTCACGCCTTGAGCTTGGTTTGGCATGCTGCCGCGTGTATCTTGACTCAAAAATCTACGCCAACTGGTATCGCATTCCGTGTAACGCGTTAGTCAAATGTGAATAGCTCCAAAATAAAATGTACCATCCCTCGCTTGACATTAAAAAATCGCAAGTTTTGCCGCCAAAAAAATATGGCAGATGTGTGATCTCAATTGGCTATCCTGTAGGTACTTACATGCATAACCTGTGAATAATTAATTTTTCACTTCTCATGCTCGAAAAGCGTGTCATATTAGGCTTAGCAAGCGGGGCTAAATTTAGTACATTTAGCCCCTAAGGAAAATATGTATACATATTTATGATTTTTAAAACATTTAATGTGACCAATCAAAACACTTCACCGTATTAAATCCACCAATCACAACTCTTTCAAAAAACATTTGTATTTGCTATCAACTAACCAGAATACCTACAGTTAATATTAAAATCGACCAATCAGAAAACAGAATTCATTTCAAACATTAGGTGTTTTTTAGTCCCTAATTTGCAGTCATAAAAAAAAATAAACGCCTCTGACCGTCAAAAACTGCGTTCAAGCGTGGCTGACTGCATACATGGCACTATGAGATTGAGCGGGATAGGGTCTATCTCGCTTTATCTTATATCCGTATGCTGTCCGCCGCGCTCGGTCGTTTGGACGCGGCTATTGACGGTCAGAGGCGTTTATTCGTAGTGTCAATATTTTTGTGTCAAAAGCAGATTGTTTAAAAAAAAAAGCCGCCAAATTTAGCAATCTTTTAGTTGTGGAATTTATTATTGATTGTGGATGCGATAATCTTTGTTTCTATTATTTTCTCGCAGTCAAAGTGAAAAGTAGAGTGTCAAGTAGGAAGCTATATTACTCCTCGAACAATTTTCCCTCACTTCGCTCGGGAAAATAACCATCTCGTGGTAATATGGCTTATTTTAGCACCTTGTTGTACAATCTACTATTACACGTATGCATAATTTGAGATCTCCATATTTTAAAGTGGAAACGCCAACTTGATCTCAGCAAAATAGTTCAACAGAACATGAGTGTTTCTAAAAAAAACACTATTACTAATTGTGAATTTATCTAGGAGTTTTATGTTAACTAATATCTCGTGAGTAGAAATAACATAGAAGACGCAGATACTTTCGTTAAAAATGCTACAATAAAAGTTCGTAAAAAGCTCAGATAGGCCGGAAAGCCCGTGACAGAGTGAGCACATTACCCAGGTCAAGGATGTAAATGGGGTGCTTACTCCTCTAATGTCCGTTGTATTTCCATTGTGTTTAGGAAATTTTATTCATTGTATTTTATTCACCTGTCCGAACAGTTTTGATCGCCATTTGTCTGCGGTCGCGCTCGAAAACGGTCCAAGAATGTGCGTTTTTCCTCCCGTCGTACATTACAAATGAAATAAGTTTATGGGAGAAAAGAATGTTACCTACGTAATTGTTTTTGCTTTGTTTGGATTGGACGAGAGAATAGCGTTTATGATACTGAGATTCCACAACTGTATTCTGTGTTGTTTTTTGATATATCGTGAAACATTTGCTCGATATATGCGTCTGTTACTGAATGCATCTTGAATAGCGAAATATGACACAAACTAAGCCTTTTCTTTGAGGAACTATACTAATGAGGGTTTGTTTGTAAATCCACGAACCATCATATATTGTGCATGTGCTGTCTCGGGATGCATCACGTTATTACACCGGGATTTGGCCTCGTGGTGGTGTATCTCCCTCTCTGTCACCACTCGAATCAGTAAGTGCGACAGAGAGGGAGACAAACTAACCAACTTCATTTTCGTTTCGCGGTCGCCGATCAGATCATCAGAAATTGATAGCCATACTTACGTTTTTAATTTAGTACTTGACTGTAGCCTGTTTAAACCGCTTCTTTCGACTCTAAAGTGTTAGAAGACTAGTCTCAGTTATAGTTTATTGACACGGATGGTGGGCCGATGGCTAGACTATGATGATGGTTACACGTTACTAATGAAATAAATTAACTTTATTCTGCAAGTATAGGCCACAATTATCATTTTTGAAAAATATGACCACTCACTGTCAGGAAAAGACGCGTTAACAAACTCAACAGTAATTTTTTTGCCAAAATTTAGCTAACGATACTTAGTAAGTATTTAACTAACTAGTACAGTCAGCATCATAAACATGTATACACTTTTCAACCTTATGTCTAGGTAATAAGGTCATAGAATGTATACATGTTTATGATGCTGACTGTACATTTCTTTGTAGCACGAAACATTGTTCTTCTAACGTAACTGGTTACGTAGGCGGCCCAGGTGTACTTAACTTACACAAAATAAGTAAATACTCTCTATCAGTCTCGTGTAACTAAATCTTGAGAGAAAACTGTGAAGTTTAATTCATTTATCTCACGGCCCCTAACGTTATTATGCTCGGGTCGGGAGCGATTTTTTCATAAACTCGTTTGTGCTATCATTCCAGTTTACAAAGAACGAATTGAAAAAGTTTCTCGTAATATTATTCGGAGCTCCGTTCGGCATCATGTGTTGTTGCCTTTGCTTTTAAGATGATATTTTTTGAAGTAATTTTAACTTATCGTTAATTCTTTTGGGAACTTCTGTTTAATTTATTTTGAGTCTATGCTTTGTTCGGAATCAAAGGGCGTCACGCTTGAACGTTGTTTTTGTTTAATGTATCTGTATAGATGTATTTAGAGGACTATATTGTGAATAAGTATGATTTGCTATGTTTTTGCTTCCGGTTTTCTGATTTCTGATTGATGTAGGGTTTGCACTTGGATAATATAGGAACAAAAACAGATATCGATATTTTTACTTTGATCTGTTTACTGCATTTAGATATTCCACAATTTAATGTCGTATGAGTTTTCGGAATAAAAATAATAGCCTCCTTAAGGGTGAATATTCGCCAGAGGCATGTTTTCGTATATTTTACGCCTAGCTGTCAAGCTTGCGTGAACAGATCTTCGCACATATCTGGTAGATTAGATAGTCACTCTAAGCAAAGGCTTAGAGGGAAGTGACTGAGAACGTTGAGTCTCATGAAATTAATCTAACAGCGGGTCTAACTTGCGTCGTTTACATGGCATCTATTTCGCTGCGCAGCACTAGCGATGGGCGAGTTGAGTTGTCTGCTTCAAATAACTCGAATCAGAGTCTAAGCGAGTTGATTCGACTCAAGTTCCTTCGCAATTCGAATCAACTTGCCGTCTCTATTGCTAGTTTGACTCGCATTCCTAACTCTAGAATTGATACGGATCGGATTCGCGGCTAACTAATGCGAGTGCACGCTGAATTTGACTCAACTCACCCCGACTCGCAGATTCGGTTATTGCCGCGTCAACTCATGCAAGTCGAGTCAACTTTAGTTTCGATTTTCGATTCGAGTTATTGCTGAATCAACTCGAGTTATCCGAGCTTCTTAAAAAAACATATGACATATGACATGTCGCGAAGCGATGACGTCACGCAGCGCGTGCAACGGCTATTGTTAGTGGTTATATTCTCTTTGCTATTGTCGTCGCATGTCTACACTAAGTATTTTTACAAGGATACGTGTCTTTCCAGTGTTCCGCCTCAAACGTGTACAACGAAGCCAACTACAGCACCGTCACAGGCATCGCGGCATATCGTTCCGCTTTGACGCTGGACTGGTTGTCTGATGAGGACTCTCGGCAGAGGGAGTACGCTCATGTTTATGAAAAGGAGGTGCCCGTGCTTGCTCGAGAACTGGAGGACTCTGAGTGCATGGAGTACTCGAGACCTGCTGCTGGGAAGGTGGCCAGGCTTATGTTGGAGCTGCTGAAGTGAGTACCATTTCCTTTTTCTCTTACCGCATGGTCACGACATCAATTGGAGGGGGCAGCGGCAGCGGCCTGCCACTTCCACATACGGCAGCGCACCGATGCCGCTGGCGCCGCTCGAAGTCGTGGCCAAGGCCTACGTTGTCACCTACGCACTTCGTCTGATGCAGTCGGCACACTAGTTTCAATATAAAAGGGTTGTGGACTCTAATTTTATTATTACCCCAAAAGAAAGAAGGCAACAAAATATGCCTGATTCGACGAAAATCCCGTTTAAATAAGTATCTCAAAAAATTGCGAAGATACAATTGTTTTAATATTGCTTGAGCGTCATCGTCACTCATAGTGAATGACAATCGTTTTATGTGAAGATGCATTCTGCGGAAAAGGCACAGAGATTATTTATTATCTTGTTACTTTTATCTCCATGTGACTATATTTTTAATCTTTTTTCGAGAAAATTTTGCATTTTTGTCTTTTTTAGGGTTCCGTACCTCGAAAAGAAAAAAACGGAACCCTTATAGGATCACTTTGTTGTCCGTCCGTCCGTCCGTCCATCCGTCTGTCAAGACCCTTTTTTCCCAGTAACGCGTGGAGTATCAAGCCGAAATTTATATCAAATACTCAAGTTTACTGTCCCTTGGAGCTGTGAAAGAATCAAACTTCTAAACCAACGCAATCAAAAAATACAGCCGTCTAAGCCGCAAATTTTCGAAACTCGCAAGGGAATCAAAACCTACAGAGTAAACTCAGAATCTTGAAATTTGGTACGAAGCAACGTCTAGCACAGATATAGGAAAAATTGCGAAAACCGTAAATTTTTAGTTACATCATATAATAAAATTATTTTTAATAATTTACATATATACCTACAGGTTTGTGCGGAACCCTCGGTGCGCGAGTCCGACTCGCACTTGGCCGGTTATTTTTTTAAATTATTAGGTGACACCATCCCTATTCATAAACTTCTTTGTAATAATAAAGCAATGATGTCGCCGTTTTGTTACTGTTGTCTCCTGATGGGTTTTTTGTTTTTAGGCAGGGTTTTAATGAAAGTGTCCTGTTAGGCAATAGGTAATGCGTTGATACGATGTACGTTTAAAAGTGTAGGAATCATAGTCTGCTAGGAAATAAGTAGACCAGATCAATCCTTCATCTGAATAATTTCATGTCCTTACAAGTGAAGCCCCAGTTCTATTAAAAATTCCACAATTCCTAACCAATTAACTAATAAATTTGAAACTAACTTTAAACTTATTTGAAAATAATTAACTAACTAATTAATATTAAATTTTATTGTTATACTTTATTACCATAATTCACCTAAAAATAATTCCGTGTTAAAATGTGAATACATTGTGTTCACCTATAATTGGGGTAGGTACGTAAGTGCCTAAATACCACACAACTATTAAAATGTAACTTACTATTCTTATGTACTCTGTTGGTGTCCCGTATAAAATAAATAAATAAAATGCACAGCATAAACGCATTGGTTTAAAAAAGAGAATATAATTAGTCATACAATTTTATTGTTGAAGTAAATAATCATACAATACAATACAATACAAATACTCTTTATTGCACACCTCACACAAACAAAGCAGTTAGAGAGAAACAATACAACAACATATTTAATATCATATTTTTTCTATTTTAGATATTTTCAGTCCTTTTATTAGTTCACTATCCACTTAAACAGGGAAAAATTACCTCTCTACATCTACATGTGGAAGAGGTACGTATGTATTCGTATAGTGATACTTCATTATTATTTGGAACTTTATCACTCAAACTTCTTATAAAATCATAATCATAAATATTACCTACTCGAAATTTAATAAAAGTCTTATCACATCTTATGCTTTCGTCACCACATTACATCCATCGGCCGCCCATTAAATATCACTCAGAAAGTCAGAACGCAAATTCTTTAAATGCTACATAACAATGTCACTCTACGCCCTCTCAGAAACCTCGAAGGCGACGAAGACCTAATCCAAGACCTCGGCCACACCCTAATCCGCTCGCAGCTGCTACTGCGAACCTCACAGCTGGACAATGAGCCCGACTTGGCCTCGCTGGTGCGGACACCGGAGCTGATGCAGGGCGAGCCGCACGTCACGCTGCCCAGGGTGCTGGCTGTGGCGTGGGTGCTGGCCTCCGACCGCCAGACCACCAAGGAGAACGGGTGGTGCGCTATAGAGAAGGTAAGCAGAATTATTTCCGTCTTAGGCGTAAACGCTTGAATAACTTCCATCGTTATCAAGATTATACTTTTGAATCCCTTGCTATGCTTAGTTTTTTATTGTAGAGTCTTTCGCTTCACTCGGGATCATTATACCGCCCTCGTCGTAAATATATAATTTTGTTTCCTTGAGACAAAATCTACTTTGTACCCAGCTGAATGAGTACTTGGACGCCGCGTCGCCGACGGAGATAGCCGGGAACATGCGACTGGTCGATCCCATCCTTGCGCGCGCGCGCTACGTCCTCGAGGACTTCATGCAAAGCGTGACCCCGCTTAACATCGGACGACAACTGCGGCCGATGGAGCTCAAAGTAAGAAACACAATTTTACTTATGATGTTTCAGTGGCCCCACAAAAAGGATGCACATTGTCATAATGCGGACGTATGCGGACGTGGGGGTGGGGTGGGGGCGGGTTGTCAAAAGGATGCCAAGCAGCCGTTTAGTTCGAACATGCGCACACATGCGCATACCGGGTTTTGGGCACGTGTTTGAGTTGAAATTTGTAGGGAGTTCGCCTTCTGTGGTTTTTTTCGTTCACTGGGTCTTATACATTTTGACCGATAATAATGATATAATACTAAGACAAAGTCATCAAATGTATACACAATAACGAGGAACGAGCAAAGGCGGTCAAATATGATTGTCTCGGCGCCCAGTACGAGTTCGTTGCGTTTGGTGTCGAGACTCTCGGCTCGTGGGGCAAGGGCACGCGTGTGCTTCACGGGGCGCTCAGCAAACGCTTGCGGGAGGCAACAGGTGATCCTCGCGCGGGCAGCTTTCTCGCACAAAGACTTGCAATCGCAATTCAGCCCGGGAATGCTGCCTGCGTGATGGGTACCCTGCCAAAGGGTCCAAATTTAGATAGTTATTTTTAGTTTTTGGTAGGCTATTTTTAAGTTAGTTTTAATTTTAAATCTAGTTTTAATTGTATATTTATTGTATTTGATGTATATTTTTATGTGTTTTAATAATAAATCATAACGAGGAAATAGATAAACAAATACATCAACCACTAGTTATCGTCATTCGAATGTGTATGTACATTTTGTTTCGCTGTTGCTAGAGTCTGACGAATATAAAATTAAGCCATTAGATTCAGATACATCAGTTTAGTCGAATGCCTTTCTTTCAGGCGAAGTTGAAAAAGCAGAACTATCGCCACCGTTTCTCCACAAAACCAACGTTTTCGACTGTTCAACATTCAGCCGACATGCCCACTCGGACGGTACCCATCGCAACGGCCTTGACATCAGACACATCAGACACCACACCACTTGAGCTGATACCATTTACGGCTTCGTTTAAGATTTCAAACGGTGTAGACACTGTTGTGCATTCTTATGTCTACTTAGTATTGTGTATGTTTGTGATTTGAGTTGAAATTGGATGTTAACTGAAAATAATATAGTGGTGTTTTGAGTGTTTTGTTTTTATTTCTAGCGTTAGCAAAAGTACGCAACGTAAACCCTTCGTGTTTAGGCTCCTAAGGACCCCGTTAGCTACGGTAGCCTAGTGAGTCCAGCATGTGGCTGTCAAACGACGGTCGTGGGTTTGAATCCCGGCCTGTACCAATGAGTTTTTCGTAACTTTTAAGCACGGGCGTAGCAAGATTTTAATTTATAGGAGGGGGAGGGGGGAAGAAATTTGAACCCCCCCCCTGGCTACGCCCGTGCTGCGAAGAAATTCAAAGGTGTCCTATAAAGCTCTAACTATGGTGGCTACCTGCCTAATGGTAGAAGCGAATATTATAATTTAAAAAAAAATCGTGGGACAATTCACACCAATTGATCTAGTCCCAAAATAGGCAAAGCATACTTGTATAGATAAATACATACTTAAATAGACATTAAACATCCAAGACTCGAGAACAAACATTCGTATTCATCATACAAATATCTGCCCCGACCGGGGATCGAATTTAATAACTTAAACATTACCAGGAAAAGATTACAGGATAATTATATCTAAATGTTAGGCAGTTGAAACAACAGGAGCACCGAACAACAGTTCGAATATATTATTATATTTTATGGTAACTCATTAAAACGCTAGAAAACTATTCGAAGACTTTCAACCTAATTCATCAATGTAATTTACCTACTGGAACAAAATTCAGGAGCGCGTTTTTGACATATTCAAATCACATGTACAGTCAGCCGCAGAAACACGTGACGCCCAGCTATGCTATTCTGTTACTTGTTTTTACCTTCGCTCACCCGTCACCCCTAGTTATCTTGACGCCGCGATTCATAGTAACTAAGCGCAAGTAATCAGACGTCTGGTTTACACTGGTATCGTGAGGTGAGGTGATGGGACGCGTTCAGAATAATAGCTCTGCACATAAAGATCTACACTTTTATCTGCAGTTGACTGTTAATCGCATCACTTACTATTTGATGCATTTTTTCCGCGCTCATTGCCTCGCAACCTCGCACATGACTGTCTGGTGGATACGTACCCTTATCTACTAAACAGGTGCAAACCCACCACCGTAGATGGAGAATTTAATAGATCAAATAGATGGAGTGCTAGCAAATGCCCGAGGTATAGATGAATTATCGAGAACATGGAATTGCATTTGTAGTGGTTGTACGAGAAAATAGAAAATTCAAATATAGAATGCCTGTAAACATACAATACTACTACATATATGCAATTCCATGCTCTCGTTAATTTATCTATAAATTAAGCTGACTAAATTGAGAAGGATTAGAAAACTAATCTTCGACATCTCATACTTTACTTTAGACTTTAGTCGTATTATGTGTATGTATTATATTCGTGACGTCAGTTTTAGTACAATTTTATGACACGTGATAAACAAAGCTTGTGTCAAACAAACAAAAAACCAATGCGGGCTGAGGGACAGGAGATACGACATTGAATATCTTGTTTCTACTTGTGGTATTGTCTTGTGGTGGTGTGTAGGTATGTGTGTGTGAGTGCCTCTATTCTATCCGTTCTGTAGGTAGACGACCAATATATCATAAATTGGTCAAGTTAAAGATGCATTTCTGAATAATATTGCTAGAAATCTTCATTGAGTATATCTGTTCTCGATATATATCATTAATTTTACCTTATTCCCAAATAATTCGATGACTAAGTTCGACTCCACTTTACTGTGCTCTGTTTTGACGTTTACAGGAAAAGTTTCTAATTATGCTATTATTAACAATAAGTATGAATCAACATGGCAGAACATTAAATGTACACATACAGTAACCTCGTATATACAGAAGTGTGTTTAGTGTGTAAAATAGATAATTCTATTTAGAACCACGTCTTATTCCAGCCGATTGTGCACTTTTCTTGTGCCAATGGTTTTTATAATAGATTCCTATGAAAACAAAATGAATATTATAATTTTGTGTGTTGTGTTCTTGGTTCTTCAGATCAGTGAAGGCAGTCATGATCCTGGTAGGTATCAAATCAATTTGTTACTTCAAATTCAAATTCAAATTCAAATTCAAATTCAAATATTTATTTTGTCCAACATAGGTAGTTATTCGGTATTACATTTTTGTTCAGTATCACTATGTGGCGCCTTGCGGCATACAAATATGGTTGTGTCTTTTGCAACATGCTCCTGCATGCAGCATGCTTTACAAATAATTAACATTTTATAGTCAAAATTATTAAAAATATAATCATTTAAGTTCGTATGTCCGTTAAAAACTAATATTATGTAGTCAAAATTATTAATTTATGAATTAGTTATTAATTAAGTGCATTGGTCCGTTAAAAAATCATTTATTGAATAATAAGCCTTTCTTAATAGAAATTCTTTTAATAGTTTTAAATCAACATCACTTTCCACAGTTCCAACAATGGTCTGTGGTAGTTTGTTGAAAATCTTGTGGGCCATTCCAAGTATGCTTTTTTGCAATAATGCTGTATGACTTGATATTGCTTTCAATTTATTCTGAAGGCGGGCACTTTTAAATTTACCAAATTGGTTTCGATTTTGGATCACAAAATTGACGACTTCATATATGTATAAACAAGGTAGGGTAAGTATTTTTAAACTTATAAAATGTGGTTTGCATGAGTATTATTGCACTTCGTATATTTATAGACTTTAAATAATATGTGGTTACAGAAAAAAAAAACTTGTTGTTTTATACAATGACGATGGCAATAAACCATACAGTCTATCTCATAGTAAGCAGACATCATAGCCTACGGATTCCGGAAGAATCGCGTTGCTGACCCTTTATTGATTTGAGGCTTCGCCACAACATACCTCAGAAGTATTTCGGATAAAAGTAAACAATTATGTAATATAAAAAAAAGAGGTAGATAGGTTATAAGCGCTCCAAAAATGGCACACTAAAATTGAGTCAATTGCACCACTTGCCTCAGTTTCGAGTCGTAAATGGAAACCACGGAACAGAATGGAAACGATAGCTATCAGATTTGGTGGCCATTTTTAAACAAGGAATTTCATAGACATAGCAACATATCTACCTCTGTTTTATATTAAAGTTACATTACAGTAAAGGATTTAGTAAGTACTGCACATTTTTGGCGCAAATTAAAACAGTTACTCTGTGAATGGTGTTTTTGGTTGATAATGTTCAGTCTGTTTAATGTTCAACACAATTTAATGTTTTTAAAAGCTTTTGTATAATACCATTTCTTTCGGCCTGGTTAAATTCATTGAGTAAGGAAAAAAGATGGAGTAAGAGGAACATAGATAAGTAACCTACTTTACTTTTATCAGGATAAGAAAACTCCAAAGAATATGGATGGCGATCGTAATGTTATAAAGTAGATGCCCTGATGTTCGGTACGCGGGTCGCAATTCATATGTCATAGAAGTTACATTACCATTTATTTTTTCAGAAGACTTAATCTTTGGACTGGATAGACAACCTTCCAATCGATTAAACAGAGTACTAGTGTGTCTAAAGAAAGATAATCAACTGGCTGAACTGACCACATTAAAATATACAGACTTGCAATTTGAGCTCATAGATAGTTTCCCCGAACTAAACATCGAGTACCACTTGGTTGAGCGCTGCCATTATGAGATAGAAGCAAAAGGAGATATTATTGATGCTGTTATAGCTCCAAAGCCTCTACTTTTGTCCTCGAAGATACCTATGTATTTCTTTGAAACTACTTCTCTGGATAAACAAGACAGTTCTGAGGAGATACTAGAGTACTTGTACGACAATCGAGAACAAGAAGTAAGAACGGAAGTGGACACTTTTCCCAACGGACTGTTCCCACTTCGTGATCACTGGCAGTCTCTAAAGTTTGCCCTCAGCCATTATCTCACGAAGCATGGATGGAAGAGGGTAGCTATAGTTTCCGACTATTCATATTATAGTCAAGCGTTCGAAATGAAGCTTGTTGAGCATCTGAAAGAGAGAGGGATCCTGTATAAAAGGCAGTGGTGTGTGCCTACAGCCTCCGGTTGTAGTTTCACAAGAGTGAGTATGACAAGATTATTTATAGAGCAGTTGTTTTTTTTAAAAACTAAAACGGCAACGATCATGCGTACCTACCACCTGCCTGGTAGTAAGTGACGCAGCCCCCACGCTTGCGACTCCAAAAGAATCACAAGCGCGTTGCCGACCTTATATTTTACAAGGAGCCCAGCGCCATAACAACCTTCTTGCATTGACATAAGGTTTAACTCCGCACTAAATGTCTTGTTGATTTGGCGTGCGGTTGACAACTTTTCTCTTTGCGTTGAAAAGGTTAATCATGCAGACAAGCTGCAATTAGATATTTAGAGCCTCGTGGTCGAATGATTCAAGTCCAAGTCACCGGAGATGATTTAAGAATCGATGGCATACGACTTTGGAAATGGTTTACCGCGCCGCGATTTTAAGAACATTAACAATTTTAGTGCCAGGAACCCGCTAAGTGGGCACTCCACTTGTAGGTGCTTTCCTCTACATACGATTGCCAATGTATGCGAATTCGTTGGACGTGAAATAATCCAGCCCTCTACGGTCACCGGACGACTGTATACGCAGCAGCTTAATTGTATTTAATAAACATATTTTCAGGCGATGAAGTTCTTAAAAAAGAATAAAGCATTTATAATAATAGCGAATATCCAAGGCGAGAATGCGGGTAGTCTGATAGAGGCCGCGAAGAAATCTCAAATGGTGTCAAACCGATATGTGTGGCTTGTGAGGGACTGGCCTTTTGGAGATGTTAGTAATACAAAGGTAAGAATAGTAGGGTAAATCGTTAGTAGCTGGCCACCCTTCAATAACTGGACACATCGTACTAAATTGAATTCTGTTTGTAGAGGAACAAAGTATTAGTGGGCCAGCTATTGGAAGGTGGCCAGCTACTGGCGATTGGTTACTTCTAACCCTGTCTCGCAGATTTATATATAGAATACTAATAATCAACTGATGATTCACATTAGGTACAGTCACCATCAGATATATCGAAGCGGCCAAAGTGCTCACAATTATCTGAACACGTCTCTATTGTCGAGGCATTAGAGCCGTGTTCAGATATTCGCTCTGATATATCTGATGTCGACTGTACAAACACAGCAATCGGTCACAGAAAGTAGGTATTTGCTGCAAGTGTTATTTAATTTAGATAAATTAACCTCAATGAGCAAAAATCCGCAACATGCTTCGTCAATCATTTACAAATCATAAATCCACCACAGGTTTCGTAAACTATTTTTAACACACACACCCCACTCCGATACTCACCTGCACCAAACGTGCCAAAAACACCGGCAGCATTACCACGTTGAATGGCCAGTGATATTTGTTGGACCAGGTAAGTACCAGAACGAGGGTCGCAGTCCCTTTCCCTCAAGCGCCGCCCAATGTCTTTGACGAACTTCTTGGCCTCGGTACACCAAGGCCGAGCCGTCTCGACAGCAACCGGGATAAAATCATACACTGGTTCAAGATTGGCGTATTTATCATGCTTATATATTTAGCCGCATTTTCAGCCACTGCACCCGCCTTTCTTACCGCGTGGGCGAGATGAGTAGGGGCGAAAGTACTCACACACGTAGCGTCCCAAAGCAAGCTACGACCCTTTGCCCATGGAACGAGTGTAAGACCGTCCGGTCTCTTACCGTCTGTATGACTCAGACCTTGGGGTTCCATAACACATGGCACGTTCGCCGAGACCAAAGCGCGCCTTATCGACTCATTGATAGCGCAGTGCCTGTGGGTATCCTGACGGCACATCGCACGCAGCTTAGGCCGTGGTGTCCATCTGACTCGACCATCACCCCACATCTACACCGGTGTGGCTTGCAAACCCTATTTCCGTTCCGAGTGTTAACTAGAGCTACCGCCACCTCAATGATAGAGTGAATGACTAATATATCGATAAAAAGCAGTGCTCCCTCCCTTACAGGTGTCAGTAGTCGCACGCAAAGTTCCGGGCCCTACTTATAACTTTCTCAACGTGATTTTAGATCTTTCAACAAATGGTATCGCTGACTTTATCACCAATGGCTGCCCCAGACTACGACTACTCTACGATCGACCACGACGGGCCCCATCTGAACAGCGTATGGCGAGGCCTGGCTCTCGTATCAGCTGCTATAAAAAGCATAAGCAAAACACGACTGGATTACTACTATAAGTAAGTATATATTTATGAAATACTAGCTGCCCTGACTTTGCCTGCGTATTGCAAAGAAGGCAGGATGAAATATAGCCTATGTCCATCCAGAAAGTCCATTCTATGAACAGGTGAAAGAATTTTTGAAATCGTATGATTGGTTCCGGAGGTAACCCCCTACGAGTACGTACAATATTACATTTTACAAAGAGGTACAATCTCACTAACTTTTCGAAGGTCTGTTGAGATGGTTCTAAGCTTGTTTGATGTGTCAGCGGCGTTTTACATTTATGTTATACTAGCTTCTGCCCGCGACTTTGTACACGTGGAACTCGTTTATATAGTAGCTCCATACAAACGTTGGCCCCCCATTTGGCCCCCTTAGGGGATGATTCCTGGGATGAAAACTATCCTTTATTATATTCCAGGCTATAAACTATCTTTGTGCAAAATTTCATCCAAAGCGATTGAGCCGTTTAAGCGTGATTGAGTAATAAACATCCAAACATCTAAACATCCAAACATCCAAACATCCAAATATACAAATATCCAAACATCCAAACTTTAGCATTTATAATATTAGTAGGATAGTTATGTTTACATACATTATAGATTATTATACTATGAGTATGAGTATTTCACGGATTTCCACGTGCTACGATCTTGACAAACCTTTTTTGGTTTATTCACTTTCATGACATTCTTCATACATGCTCGTCGGCTTGGTACTCTTGTTCTGACCGTGTCCTGACCATTCTTGTTTGCATGCAGTTAGTTTTACCTTTTTTTTTCAGATCCATATACAAGGTCATGAATAATACAAACAAATGTAACCAATCGAAACTTTATATACATAAATTTAAATCGGGAGAACTCGTCAACGTCCACACTACATGGATCCACAACTCTGGCCGCGTCGGACCCTACCCGAAAGACACGGCCATGGCCGACAATGTTTCCGACTGGACGGAATCTTGTTTGCATAGGTCAGATTCGTTTGAAAATCCCTGCAATGACAACTGGATTATCGTCATATGTGTTGTGTGGTTAATGTTTATCATTATGGTTGTATTATTGATTTACTTCTTCAATAGATGCCTTGTATGGACGTAGATGGTTGGAGGAAAATAAAAAAAAGATATCAGCATACGAAATTTCTAATAGATACATGTATAGTTCGATTAGTTAAGTAGTAGTTATTGCTTAACCTATGCGGAAAATTTAACGCATTGTTGGACACTACCCGCCTGCAGTTATTTTATTCTGTTGATTTTCTTTTGCATATGTAAGTGTCTCTCATATTAGTCTGTGGTATCCAATGTATTTCAATATAACTATAGAAATCAATAAAGCATATTCAGCCAAGGTTCTTGATCAATTCCTTAAGGAAGCGGACATCTTTCCTGTCCCTGTTGTCTTCGATAACTACGTCTGGCGTGGGTGTACGAGTCGGGGCCCTTTTCACAAGCTGGCTGCCGACGAACAACCGGATCTGCACACGTGATTCATAATGTGAAAGACCTTTAGGGTGGTCCACCAGAGCTGTGCGAGGTTGCGAGGCGGTGAGCGAGGAAAAATATCCTATTGGTCCATAGGAAGCGATACGCGAGCGAACCAGCGACGCTATTGGTGCATGGCAGGGACTGGAACCGGTTACCCTAATCAGGGTTTTCCATAGACTTATTTGGACGTAGTTTAGGGAAAAGGATCCAACCCACACAATGTAAATTTTGAATTTGGAACTTTCAGGCTATAACAAAAGTCATACATTTCAATGGTGATGGTTGGATCTTTTTCCTTAAATTATGTCCATTTTAGAAGTTGTTTTTAAAATACTATGTAACCATAAGGTAGCCATAAGTTAACCCTAAACAAAACCATATCTCAAAAGGGTTAAGTTTTTCCTTATGGTTACCACATCCGATATGCTTACCATAACAATAGGGTTACCCCATCAGTAAGGTTACCAAATTGATAGGATTACATTACGATAGGCTTAAGCCGGAAAAGGGGTTTTGCGGTCCTTGATTGGTGGATTTTTCCTAGCAACCTTTCAGAGCTCTGGTGCTGGTGCACACTTACCCTAAAAAGTGTTACAACAGCACGGCTGCTTCGGCTGCTCTCTTTCTAAGCGTTCTTATTAGAAAGAGACTGATAATCTATCTCGCCGCGACACAGCCCGCGGGCCGTTCTGTGATAGCCGTGCAGAAGACGTTAGATACAAAGATCGGTCGTCGAGATTTCCCTTTGCCTCCCATGGATGACTTTACGAGCATACCCGATCATTCGTGATTCACATTACACGATCCAGTATCAAGTGGATCAACAATCCCGCGTAGTGATTATATTATGTAGCGTCAATGATGTAATATAAAAAAGAGGTAGATATGTTGTCTATACGAAATTCCGTGTTTAAAAATAGCCTCCAAATCTGACAGCTACACGTTTCCATTGACGACTTGAAACCGAGGCAAGTTGGTGCAATTGACTCAATTTTGGTGTGCCATTTTTGGAGCGCTTATAACCTATCTACCTCTTTTTAGGGTTCCGTACCCAAAGGGTAAAACGGGACCCTATTACTAAGGCTCCGCTGTCCGTCCGTCTCTCTGTCTGTCTGTCCGTTTGTCACCAGGCTGTATCTCATGAACCGTGATAGTTAGACAGTTGAAATTTTCACATATGATGTATTTCTGTTGCCGCTGTAGCAACACATACTAAAAAACAGAATAAAATTAATATTTAAGGGGGCTCCCATACAACAAACGTGATTTTTTGCCGTTTTTATAGATTGTCCGATTTTTTTATATTTCATCATTGTGAAGCGAGGTGATAAGGTTGCTTCCGAGGTTGCGCTGTGTTGAGAGCGTGCATTAAATTTGCGTCTTACTGCCAACACAGCGAAGACTTGATTCCCCGGGAGTTGCAAACTTGTGCAAACCAGACAAGCCGTATCCTTGTTTACCATCTTAGGGCAGGTTGCACCAACTTACGAGGAACTTACAGGCTGATCAACGTTAAATATGGCCGCCAAACTTTGCATACATCAGGTTTTAACGAACACCGCTTACGCGCGATTCCAGACGATTTGGTGCATCCCATCCTTAGTGTTAATATGCTGTTGGTATAATTTCTCTGTTATAACAAAATTCGTGTAAGCTTTTTCTTACCTTGCTGGTTAGGTCGCGTAGGTTTAATAGATGTTTCAAAGCAGACCTTTTCTCTGTGGGCGCGAATGACTGGAACTCGTGTAATGCATGCTCAAACTGGAACAACGAATTGATTGATATCTTTATCTAACTGTGTACGAGAGAATGAGAGAAGCGCAACGTCCATAATATTGTGAAGATCGCTCAGTCATTACAATAGTACATTCAACCAATTACAGAGCAGTACAGTAGTATTATTGCGGCGCGCGGCCAACTAGATTTGCTTAAACCAATCAGATCACACACAAACTCATAGAAAACCATATGCCCTTAGGTGTAATAAAGGCTGTTGTAGCTCTGTATGCATGCGCGTTATGGAGCCCTTTACGAGCAAGTGTGATGAAAATATTGTTTTGTCTTCTAGCTACCCAAAGCAATTCAATTAGAGGGCTCTCAGTGAAGTTTAGTTTGGACTGAATGACAAAGGACCGTGCGCGCGCGCGGCAACATGGCTTTTTATAAAGTCGAGGGAGAGACAAATCACAAAACATTTCGCGGCCCACAATTTATGCAAACGGACACCTCATTGGACCCTGCTCTAAATGGGATTTATACCATTCTAAATTAGAACACATTTATTTTATTTCGTTCTATTTACTAATAGCCGAGGCAAAATACGGTTTCGAAAAACATTAATTTATAATAGCGTTTTTTTTGTTTATTTCATTCTAAAACATTATTCTAAGATGCTTTATTCAAGAATCCACCAAACTTTCCACCCGGAAGTAATTATATAGATTTAAATTAAACATTCATTGTCTTTTTTATTTTATTTATATTGAATATTTTAAAGCAAATGTAAATGAACCTAAATAAAGATAAAAAAAATATTAATATTTATCCGGACTTTTTAGGAGCTAATTAAATATTGATTTTTTTGATGTCTGATTTTTTGTTGGATTTTGTCTCTAGGTAACAATTTAATTGATAATATATCCGTTACATTAAAAAAATCAGCTATTATAAATTGTTTCCAAATATGTCATTTTTTCCATACAAGATGTCAGTTCATTGCCTGGACTATAAGACGAAAGAAGATTGAAATTGCTTATAGGCCTACCAATCCCGTTAACAACAGTACGCTGCACCGAAAATGCTACAAAATTACGATGTCCGGTCACGCATGACACATGATGTGGTGGTCATATCGATTTGACAACATTTATATAAATGTTTAAAGTTAGTTCAATGTTAATCGCATATTCAATTAAGTTTCCTGTTAAACGCAAAATAACGTCATGAGTCAGTGTAACATGTACCTACTTATACATAATTATATATTATTTTCCTTGGAAGGTACTTTACATATAATGTCATCTATGTGGATTCCAGCAATATTTCTGTTCTGGAATAACGTTTACCCTCGGATACTGAAGTCAAAGCGCCATATGAATTAGTACCTGTTCCCGCGACTTTGTCCGCGTAGACCCGGGATAAAAACTATCATATATTTTAATCCAGGCTATAATTATCTTCGTGTAAAATTTCATACAAGTCGGTTCAGCCGTTTAAGCGTGATTGAGAAAACAAACATCTAAACATCCAAACTTTCGTATTTATAATATTAGTAGGATTAGTACTATTAGTAGCATGTACTTCGAAATCGAAAATATGTGCAGGCAAAAAGTGATCAAAAATATGTGAACTTAATTTTATCGTACAAAATCTAAATACCATTATTTATTCAGCTAATGGGCCTCAAGGGCACTTTTACTAGTCAAAATGTATATCTATAAACTCAAAATAGTACGAATAGATACATTTATAATAAAATCGACTAATGTACATCAAAGTTTACAAAAACAATAAGAGAAATAAAAACCTTATTTCTTAGAGATGTGTAAGGTCTCCAAGCGTCAAAATTCAAATAAATATAATTAAATCCGGTAGGTATCCACAGAGACATAAGGTCTCCATGGTGTTTTTTAAAGAAACAAACAGTTCAATATTTTTTATGCATCAAAAACTACGTAATGAAATTAAATCGCCAACAACCTGCCTCGGAGTTTGGCGAAGTTTTTGTTGTAGTTTTAAGTTAGGTTTTTTTTTGGTGCATAAAAAATGAGCATACTTATAGTGAAATCTTTCATCTCAATTCCGCAGAACAGTGGAATGAAGTTATACATGTCGTCCTTGCAAACATGAACTGATCGGACTCCACAAAGCACCCGTTCACGAGTATGAAGCGCATCTCAGCCATCGCCTTCCTCGACTATTATGTTAGGTGTTAAGAGCATAAGGTTCCTGAGATATTTTTGAACGTACCTACATATATTTATGAATTCGACTACTACTGTGTCTTTGTCTTGAATTGTGAAGTTCATGTCAAGATCAAGGTTACTTTTATAATTATAAGATTACTAAGACGTAAACAATGTCAAATAAAACAGTTCACGGTCAACTCGGACGGTTTGTACTCATATTTCCGCGGTTCAGCGACCGGTCGAATCAGACACTGCGGTGCGCCCTTTCAAGGCGGAGCTTAATAGCTTCAGTTAGTCCGTCATACCCGTCCTGCCTCCCCGGATAGGATGGGATGCGTAAATGCATTTCGTTAAAAAAAAGATAAGTGTAGCGTGTTGTTCGTACATACCCGTTCAAGCAAACACCTTACGTCCTTATACCGCTGAAGGAACATGATGGGCGATAGCACGGCCGCGTAGAATGCCGCCTCCCGGTCAATCATGTCATGGCTCTCCGACATCTTGTTGATGGTGGCCCGGTACTTCTGGAGGAACTGCGCGTTCTGGTGGTCCCGGTCGAAACTGTTAAACATGTCACAGATTACAGGTATTTGACGAGCCGAAGGCAAGGGCGATAAATATATGCGACACAGTAAATATATTAGCTAATGCTGTATCTTAACTAATCTCTTAACATATACGAGGGTTGATCATTAAGTTTTGAGAATCGGTATAAAAAATTGAAGTTATTGGTGCCCTATAATTTTTAATTATCAAATACGCTCTTTCTTATTTTACGTGCATATTTATTATGCAGAAAATACTTTTGCTTAGCTTCAAAAAAAAAACTTTTGATGGTCGTTATGAGGCCTATTTTTTATATCGACGCAATTGTACCGATTTCATTGAAGAGATTTCAATATCAAAGAATTATAAGTAATAGTTAAAGAGTCGGTCTAGATTAAACGGTAGGTAACTAGTTGTGTAGACTTCACAAGCCCGAACAGCAGACCTGGTAATCGGCAAGCACAGCCAAAAAAAGCTCTGGAGTTCTGCGCTCGCGTTTCATTTAATCCAATGGAACTTGAACGCAGAATTCCGGTGAACGCCTTCTGTCTAATACAGAGAAATGAGGCAAATGTGCGGGATAAATTACAGCCAATGTGGTGATTTTTAGGGTTCCGTAGCCAAAATGGCAAAAACGGAACCCTTATAGTTTCGTCATGTCCGTCTGTCCGTCTGTCCGTCTGTCCGTCTGTCCGTCTGTCCGTATGTCACAGGCATTTTACTCGAAAACTATAAGGTGTATTTGAATAAAATTTTGAGGACAGGTGTATTTTGTTGGCCGCTACATAGTTTTGTAATTAAAATGACAAAAAAAAAATTTTTTAGGGGTGCACTCCATACATAAAACTAAAAGTCAAAAATTTTTTTTTCATTGTGACCCCCCGTGTGGCACATCAATCGATAGGCCTTTCAAAATAAATATAAGGTTTCTTAGCATTTTTTTTGATTAAGTGAATAGAGTCGGAGATAATCGCCCCGAAAGTCACTAAAATTCTGTCCCCCCCCCTCTAATTTTTGAACGGTGAATTTTAAAAATATGGAAAAAATCATGGACATAGGGCTTATTAATTTCATTCACCGAAAATTGTTTTGAACAAGATCGGATGAAAGGTTTCCGAGATATTGCTGAAAAACTGCCTTCCTCAAAGAAAAGGACGTAAGTGCCGTAAGATTTCTATGACGATACGACCTTTTTAATAGGCACGGAACCCTTCGTTTTGCGTGGTCCGACACGCACTTGGCCGGTTTTTTTTTAATCAGATGTGGAGTCCCGGAGATTACTACTACGTAGGTATAACAACACAACCGCACAGACCTTTCTTCTTTTTGTAGAAAGATTGTTATCTTTCTTTAATTTGAAGAAACCTTCTCCTCGTGGTGTTCGCTAACAGAAGCTGGTCGCGTGACAGGCACAATAACGTACTTACTAAGCTAAGGGGATTTTCACAATAAATATACGTATAACTTTGCGTTTCATGTTAGGCTAATGCAAATTTAGGAAATGAAAAGGAATTTAAACGACTAATTTTGAGTAAAACATATACGCTCGTCCGGCAAAATGTTATTTTAGTTAAAATTATACATCACGATCAGCTAAATTGACTAACAAAGTCGTTGAAATGCAATTTCATCGTTAAATTTTAGTTTGATGAAAAGCAAATATCCGACAGTGTTTGGAATCACATAATGTTTGTGCACCATGATTAAACCTTGCAATAATTAATTGGTTATTATAAATCAGTTTCAACATGAAAATCACAACTCAAAATTATATAAATAGGAATAATGACTGATCCTTCTGAAGTCCAACAAGTTTCTTTTAATACTACAATGTATGGTGGCAAATAGGCGTATAGTTTAGCTCCTAAGTTGACTCCTTAGCCTAAGCCTCAGAGGTGTGGTATTGGACATAGGTACTAAATAATTAACACCTTAGAAAAGTTGAAAATCCCCCGACATTTTCATTTCAAAGCTCAATATCTCAATAACGGCTGAACCGATTTTGTTGAACCCTAGCTAAGAACCATTTCGATTACGTCAGCTTTTGGACAAAAAATCGCACTAAAATCGATCCATTGGTTGCTACGACGCCACAGACAGACACACAGACATGTCAAACTTATAACACCCCTCTTTTTGCGTCGGGGGTTAATAAACTAGGCTGATGATGATAAAACCGTGAGTTTTTCAGGTGCGCGAATGTTGATTAGGCGGTAGTGAATTCGAATCTTGGCTCGTACCTAAGACTCCAATTACTTTTGCACACGGAATTCATATTCCGTAGGTTTTTATTAGCTTTTTGAAGAAATCGTGGGGAAGGTACAGTAAGGGAAATATATTCACGTACCCTTTTATGCCTTATTGTCAAAGGAAGAAGAGCGAAAAAGGTACGTGTTTCAATTTCCTTGACTGTACATTTCTCCGAAAAGAAATAAAAACGTTAAGTCGTCTATGAGCACTGGCCCAGGGTGAAGCTGTCTCGTTCACGGGAAGCCTACTCGGCAGTGGGACGTATATATGAGCTGATGAAGATGGTAAAATGATCCTACTCACTATGGCAGTATGGCATAGATCCGCCTGACGATGTCTCTAGGCGTCGGTTTGATATTCTTGCAGCGAGGCGGTGGTGCCTTGCTGGCTGGTTGGTAGTTATGCTCGAAGTCTTTATGCAGCTCGAAGTCCGGGTCGTTTTGCTGCTCAAAGTCGGGGTCTTCGGTAGAATGTGGTGTACACTGGAACATGCCGTTTTAGATATAAACAATCAGTTAATTTCTTTTTTTTGTTTTCTTACACGGATTTCACCTGTTGAAGTCGGGATAATTTCGTGGCACGTTTATTATCTACTAGCTTTTGCCCGCGGCTTCGCCCGCGTAATAAGAGTAATGTTAACCGTCTACAAAAAAGGTGCATCTCAGTTTCAGTCTTTTAAAGTATATTTAGATCGACTCTACATAGACTCTGCATATCGAACATAGACTTTACATATCGAATCTACATATCGACTCTACATATCGACTCTACATATCGACTCTACATATCGACTCTACATATCGACTATAAATATCGAATCTACATATCGACTACATATCGACTCTACATATTTAGATAGATGTCCACTGTGTACTTAGATAGGTGTCGACTCTACATATCGACTCTACATATCTGGACCCCCATATAAAATTTCACCCCCTCTTTTAAGGGGTTGGGTGCAGATTTCCAAAAAAAATGATGCACGATTTTTTTGTTAGTCTCAAATAGTCCGCATACAAATTTTTAGCTTTCTACCTTGAAAATTGCGGAATGCTCCATACAAACTTCCACCCCCCATTTTGGGGAAGCGGGGGGTTAGAAAGAGACAAAAAGTAGCCTATGTGTCAATTGTATTGTATGTCTACTCCCTTTATATCTGTGTGTCTTTTGTGTAGTGAATAAATGTCTTCTTTTCTTTTCTTTTTCTTTCTTTTCTATGTCACTCTCCATCCCTTCAACTATCTCCACTTAAAAAATCACGTCAATCCGACGCCCCGTTTTGCCGTGAAAGACGGACAAACAAACAAACAAACAAACAAATAAACAAACAAACACATACACTTTCCCATTTATAATATTAGTATGGATTTTGTGTTATCTATGAATTTTATTTCCTTAAGTTACTTTATTGCGCTACAAATAAATGTATTTCCTTTTTTTCTTACATTGTAGTCCCTTGTCACTATAATTTGTTTAATAACTTCTCATATAAGTGTAAGGCGGGATTCCACCGGAGTGCGGCATTGTGCGGCACTGTGCTGCACATTTTATGATGGTGGACTCACCCGCGTAAACATGAACAAAATGTGCGCGCACTTTAGGGCAGTGTTCGCGCACAATTGTTCGCGCACTCATTTTAACGATGGACTTGCTGCGGCGCATGCATGCACGCTGTTCACCAGTGTTCACGCACTTTTTTTCGCGAACATTCATTGTACGTTCACAAAAGTTACATACAGCTTCGTAGGTGGAGTCATATGCGCAACTCAGTGCGTGCACTATTTGAGCTCTGCACAAAATGTGTATAAACAAATGTGCCGCACAAAATTTTGGTGGAATCCCACCTTTACAATACTACGAAATATATATACCTAAGATAGATTATCGTGAGAAGTTCCATGGTTGTCATTTGTCTGTGTTGTAGTACCTACTTGTTGTAGACCTTAGAGTTTAGATTTCTACAGAGGAACTATGGTAATAATATTACCACGATCGACCGAGATGGTAGTATACAAATATCAATAAGGGATATATCAATCGTTGTTAAGTTGCGGCCAATAAACCATTACCCGCCCAAATTAGGTAGGTTGTGGTAAGCCGTCAGCCATTTTAAGACCAGTTCTTAATTTAGCTGCATAGGAGCCTTTCCGTGCCTTTATAGTGGCAACAGTATAGCTCCTCTGCAGATATTTCATACTCTAAGTTCTAGACTTATAAGAAAGCCGTACTTTTATATTTATACCGCTTATGAATGTTAAACCTAGATATACTTTGCCTATGCATATTTTAAACTTATTGAAAGAAAGAAAGATACATTTATTCGTGACAAAACAAACACTTAAACAAATAGGTATATACAGAAGTATTGGTGTATTCGGAAGATATTTAAGACTTACTATTAACTGTTAATTGTCAATCTAACTTCTGGTTTGGTTATTGCAAAGGTAAATATTTTAAGCTGTGCAATCTTAGCAATTAAATATAGATGTAAGCATGTTCACTAAACGCGATTCCTTAGTTTTAGTTTTAGGTTAGGTACTCATTACAGGACCCACTGAAAATCAGCGTCGTGGCCCCCCTGCCTCGACTCATGCTGAGTGGGACCCTTTTTTGAAAGAACTAACTATATTGTATATTTTTGGATCTAAGAATTCTGTAAATTGTTTCTGTTGTTGTTTCAAAATAAAGCTTATTCATTCATTCATTCACTTGGGTATGCAAACATTTGCTCTATACACGCAAATATTTGCTACCATAAGCAGGAGTTCGTTTAAATACGACGGAATATAAACAAACATGCGTAGCATAATGCACGCGGCAGTAGGATTCTAGTTTTATCAAAACATATCAATAAATGAATTTAAAAGTAGCTTACCATTAAAGCTAACCAAAATAAGACATGGTATAATTTTGATCCCATCTCGTTCCCATATTGCTCTCAACTATTCACATGAACATTGTAAGTTCATAGCTCATTTATTTTCATAACAGTTTTATTCAAAACTGTTGATGAAGTGGTTGACTTTCACTCTACTGTCATTATGACACTTTTACATCCTTACATTCTCTTTTGAGGTTTGGATACAACGCATGGCTCCCATGCACTATGCAGCAGGGCACATAAGCCGGGAATACATATGCGTCTAAAACGTGACAGTAGCGTGACTAACGTGCATACAAGTTAACGGCATGTAGGAGTAACTGACACACAGTAAGAATTCACATGCATGCAATTTGCGTTTAAGTTAGTGTGCATGCCAGCTGTCGCTTACGTTCACTCACGTCACACGTGCCAGTTTTGCAGCTCCCCATGATTGATCTCTCCCTTACGTGCATTTCAGTAAAAACAGTGTTGTTCTCCTCTTGCTTGCCAGATACAGGCATGGCAGTTATGGTGATTTTCATATAGCTTGGGTACGGTGATACCTGTCATTTAGCTGTCATCCCAGTATGAAGTACGTAAGGTCTCTCACAGACTCGGTCAATAGTAAACTTGTCGTTAGCTGTCAAATTTACTATTGACCGCCACCGCAGGCCGCCCCAGTGTGATGCAGGCTTAAAAGAGGTTATAAAATGTACTGGGATGACGTATGTCACCGTGCGGACCGTGCCCAAGCAACTTAAAGAGCATTATAGCATATGCACATGAAAATGAGCAGCAAAGCTGTTAAGCAAGTGTGCCAACTACAAGCATGTGTATTCCCGGCTTTAGATTCACTCAAGGGACCCAATTCCAAGACACTTGTATTGTGTTGTGACTTGTTGTTTTTAAAGCCTCTCACAGACTGGCACGGCCTGCGGTAGCGGTCAATAGGTGTCAATACTTGTCAAGTTTACTATTGACCGTTACCGCAGACCACGCCAATGTGTTTCAGGCCTAAATTGCTATGGACTCTTGAGCTTTAAGCCGGGAATACACATGCCTATAGCTCGCACACTTGCATAACAGCTCCTTGCACGTACCACTTTGTCACGTGTACATGTTAACTGGCATGCCTGTATCTGGCAAGCAAGTGGATAGCACATTATTTGATTTATTGGCATGGAACATAAAGTGTTAAAGTACGCCACATCAACAAGCATGCCAGTTTGGAGGCAAAATGAACAGTTGCATGCAAGTTAAATTTGGAAATGCATTCACTGTGTGCCAATTATGTCGACTTGCCGTTAACGCATGCACGCTACTGTTCCGTTTTACAGGCAATTGTATCTTTGCCTTTATTCTTACTTACTTTACGCAGTGGTTATATTGCATATATAATCGTATTCTCTTGTGACAGCGCCAAAATGTCAAAAATAACAGTTTTTTTCTAAGGTGTAAATAATGATAAAGAAAAAGATATGAAGACAATAATAATGAAATTAATGATAGTGGATAATAATGATTAATGAAAAGCTGTAATGCTTGTGTAATAATGTGTTTGTGTGTGTGTGTTGTTGCTGTGTTTTTTCTCATGTTGAGGTGTGTGTTGTGGTTATGTGTTACGAGACTTACGAGTACCTACCTATGCATTACCACGTAGTGCTAAATCGACTCGAGATTCAATTGTTACAAAATATAACAACAAGGTATGTACTTATCCAAAGTATTCCAGTCTACCCCTAAAAACAGATCATATTTTGATTTGCTTAGTAGGCACATAAGGGGTAGATTAAGTTGATAGTTTCAAATTTGTTTTCTTGTTATACTATTGTTTCACCTGACTAACCAGATTTAAAACATGACACTTATTGACCTTTACCAAGTTTACAACCAAAATATTCGTTAACCATGGTACCTATACCTTCAAACTCTGTCCTAAGATGAAAATAAATTAATCCAGCTACTTCAAAGTGACACACACACATATGTTCTGCTAATGAGATATACGCTAATGAGATATCTTTTGTACGTTTAATAATCGTCAAGCTCTCCCAGCTCACAGCATCCTTCTAAAGCATAAAAGCACTATCTTCATAAAACTCATAATACACATTTAAGACTTTATAAAACGAATTTGTAATAAACAGCTCGCTAGTTGATACCCACTACTTATAAGTTCAGTTAAATGAGCTTTAAGTTCTTAAGTTATTTATTTACTTAGAGCAAACTTGCGCTGGAAAGTGGAAATGAGTTTCACTGCATTTTGCATTATCGCTTTTGCGTATAGCTACGCCTTCTAGTAAGATATTTACCGAACGTAATATACTTAATAAAGTAGTTTTCAATTCAAGCGTCAAATCGAAAAGTCGATGTAAATAAATGTAATGGAACTAGTTGGTTGGATTTCGCGAATTTATAGATTTAGTGACACAGACCTTTAACGACACACTTGTTCATAAAGTGGCTACGCGTGTAGAAAATCCCATAGGGGGACGCAATATTTTGTGCTACGGGCGTTAATAAAGAAAGCCGCTGATCGCGTATTTAACACCCTTGCCTTCGGTTCGGGCGTCAAAAACCTGCCATCTGAGACATTCTTTTTTTACCGCTCTAGGTGTACTCACGTCATGTGCAGTCGACGTCAAAGAATTTTGATGACAAATGTACGATTCCACAAGTCAGACGACATCAATTACAAAACTGATAATGTCAGGTGTTTTACTAAACGCATACGCATCTTCCACACCTTCCACTGAGTATAAGTAGATCTAAGTTTCATAATTAGTCCAAATAAATGAAACAAAACATATATGCCGAAAATTGGATACATCTTTATTAAACAACAGAAAGTAAAATCATATACCGAAATGAAAGCCAGGTCTAGTTGTTTTATAATAAGAACGTATATTTACATAATATTTAACCTTTCTATTTCAACTGAGACACTAAGCGTAATATATATTTCAATATTATATCATGTGTTCAGTGTACTGGGGTGTATATATATGGCCGTTGGCATAGTGATATATAGATACTATATGTATGGTTTTGGGGCTGTGTGGGTGGTCCCTTAAGCGCTGGCGGCTTGGACGAGGGCAGACTTGGCGACGGCGGCGGCTTGAGCTGGGTTTCCACCGGAGGCAACCACGCGGAGGAGCTGGAAGAGAAATGTGGTTAATGTGGTACATTTATAATAAGGTCTAGGTCGGATGATCGACGCAACAACTAGGTCCTTTGGGACTTGGGATGGTGCCAACTCCGTTAAAAAGAAGGATAAGTCTAAGAAGATGATTACGTAACATTTTAGTAGTTCGACTCGCGTGGTGAGGGTTCCGTAAAATAATGAGAATTTTCCCGTTACTTTGAATAAGTACTCAAACTTCTTATAGGTTTTCCTGTAATCTTTAGGCAACGAACTATTTTCCATATTTTTTTCAGAATTTTAAGCCTAGTAGTTTCGGAGATCTTTGGGATTTACATATGTTTACCAAATTTCAATTCAATTGGTCCAGTACTTTCGGAGCAAATCGGTTGTGACAGACGGACAGACGCACGTCTGATCCTATAAGGGTTCCGTTTTTTTCCTTTTGAGGTGAGGAGGCCCTCAGGCTAGCGGAGATCTTAGATAATACTCACGTTGGCAAGTGGAGCCACAGCGCGTTGCATGACAGCCACGACTTGTGGCGCGGAGGCGGCGGTGATGGCGGCTCCGACGTTGTTGCTACGGCTGTTGAAGGCGTTGTACAGACGCTTGGCAGCGCAGTACTCCTCGTTCACCAGTCTGGAACAAGTGGCAGGTGAATGATCAGTAGGTCAGGAGGTATAAGGATAGGGGAAGGGATGATCAGTTCGGCAAATTGGGCTCGCATGGTGGTTAGAGATTTAGTAAGATCATCAGGAAACGATTGTTTGAAAGAGGTTTGTTAGCATAGACAACATAAATTATAAAACTTACATACAGGAAGTCCTTTATGTAACAACACCGAAGTTTGACAACTGGAAAGCCCGAATCATGTACCCCGCTTTAGTACATAGCACGTGCTCTTTCGTACAGTTAAGGTTGTCGCGTTTGTGTGTGACACTAACGCTGATAACGCCAGTCGCGCGATTTTGTGCGAACGATAGTGTCTCCGCGTTCGCGGCAGGTGCAAACCTCGGAGGTGTGCGGGAACGTGAATTTGCGCCTCGGAGCCGTGTGTTGAGCCGAAGTGGCCAGAGGCACAGGCTTACTTAAATATGTCGCATACTGTGTGTATGGTCTGGTACTTACGGGAGAGTGTATGGGCTAGCAGCGTTAAGGACCGCATCCCAGGCTGCTTCGAATTGGTAGGCTCTGCCAGCACCAGCGCAGTTAGCGCGTGGTCCAGTCTGCAATCAAATACATAGTGTCAAATACAGTTTAGTATACATATTTATTAAAGTGGATCCCACAAAACCGAATACTAAGTCGCGGTAGACCTCGTCGGAGATAACGAGACGAACTTGACGTCTTTGACGAAGACTGGTGGGTGGCTGGCCAGGACAGGATACGTGGAAGAAAAAGAGCTTTACCAATTTACGAGATGAATGTTAACTAAGCGAACTTAAGGCAAAATATACAAACTTAAAGCTAGTTCTTGGGTATTTTATATCAAACATGAATATGATTAGAATTAGAACATTCACTCCAGAGCAAAAAATGGGTACACTTTGTGTGGAAATTCAATGAAAAGTGCACCTATTCATTATTTTGCTCCGTACAATTATTTAAGGCTATGCTGCATAAGAAATCCTTTTTTTTATTAAAAGTGACTTCAGTTCAGATATAGTCTGTTCAAATGAACGGGTTCACAAAGCATGTGCCTTATTTCGGGGGTTACTTACTGAGTAACGGAGTCCAGTGGGGTTGTTGGCCAGTTGGACGATCAGGTCAATGCTGGTTTGCACGCGTCCGATCCAGTTGGCGACGGCTTGGCGGATGGCGGCGGAGTTGCCTGAGGCAATGGCGTTGGCGACCTGCAATTGGTTGGTGTTACTGCTTTTGTTGTGTATGCGCAACTAATATTATAAAGTGTGAGGTTGTAAGTTTGCATGTAGGGTAGGATCTATATATATTCTTGTGAACAGAATGGACGTTTTGGATGGACATAGGCTGTATTATCCCGCGACTCTGCCTGTATACTCTATATTGGCGGACGGAGCCGCGCGGGCAGAGGGCTCTAGATTATAAATAAATACAGGGTTTGACGACCGGTTAGCCTGGAAGAGAGCTGCCTACGAAGCTGAAGGTTCTGGGTTCGAATCCCGGTAAGGGCAAATATTTGTGTGATGAGCATGGACGTTTGTTCCTGAGTCTTGAATGTTTTCTATGTATTTAAGTATTTGTATCTATTAAATATTATCACATATTACACAAGCCTTATTGAGCTTACTATGGGACTGGGTTGATTTGTGTAAGATTGTCCTCTACTATTTATTTATTATACAGGGTGACATCGGAGTCGTGATCGAAAATTCCAGCACGTGATGGAGATGTAAAACAAAACTTAAACATTTTTGTCTCAAACTATCTATATAGTTCCAATATAAAAAAAAAAAAACACTTTATAAAATTTGGCCACAATACACCGCACAACGTATGTTTAGTGTACGTAAAGTTGGAAAAGTTCCCGGAATTTTCTAGAAAGTTTAACAAGGATTTAAGGAAATTTCCATGTTGGAAATGGAAAGTTTCAATTCCTATACAAAAATGAGAGAAACTTTCGAAATTTTCCTATGTTTGATATATATTCCTATGTTACAGAAAATTTTCGGAATTAATATAGGAAACTTTCCGTCGGCACATCAGTACGTACGTTATATCCTTTCCCATAGAGCAGGGGTCGGCAAACCGCGGCTCGTGAGCCCCATGCGGCTCTTTGGAGGGTCAGTTGTGGCTCTTTAAGATGCCCTCAAAAAGTACTTGTTAATAGCGCGAGCCAAGTAATTCCCTTCATTTCGAACCCAAACACAGCGTAACCTCTATGCAGCCTCGCCTGTAGGTATCGCAAGTCTTGCCGCAGGCACTAGTTTTTACGAAAGTGACTGCTATCTTGGCCTTTTAACCCGAAAGAAAAGTAGGTCTTGTAGAATATTAGGCCGCGGTTTTTTTCAAAAAAACCCTAAATTGGCAAATAGTAAGGACCGAGATTTTTCGCCATTCGGTATCAATGTTGGGTTATTTCATCATTGGGATTTAAAAAGCATAGATTTATTTTGGCATCTCAGCACAAGTGGACAGCATTGAAAGAGTTGCCAAAGCCTGACTCTTATTATCGAGGCCTGGAACAGGAACAGTCTCCATGCTTCAAATTACCAATTTAAAAAAATGAATTTGTTGTTCTCACGATAGTTGGGTCCATTTATTCGTGCGAGCTATTCTCGTCGAACGGAGCTAAATAACAAATGAAAATCTAGAGGTTGGATTAAAACTAAAGTCTACTACATACTTGTTTAACATACATACACTTTCGAACCAAATGCAAGGTCATCGTTCCCATTTATTTACTTAGATTAGTTGTGATACTATTTGATTTTATGTATACAGTATGTAACAGTATATAAGTGGATGGATACCTATTAGTAACAAAACGTTATAGTTGACATTTAATAAAGTCATTTTATGTTCAATATTGTTTATTGTCCTATGAAAATTTAGTATCCAGTAAAAAACCTGAAAGGAACACTGCGGCTCTATGAGCTTTCGAAAAATCTATATTTTTCCGGCTTCAGGCTCTTTGTCTAAAAATTTTGCCGACCCCTGCCATAGAGCATTGTGTCAAAAGTGATACGGTGACCATGATAAAATATTGAATTTTTTTCAAAAATACTTGCTTGTTCTGTATTAATTGCATTGATCTGGCAATTCATTTTAGTTACACACAATGGGGAATGGATGAAAATTTTAGAAATGCCTGATTATTTTTTTGGTGATAGGAATAACCTTCCTTAGCACCAGAAAAAAATTCAGATTTTTCAGCTGCAACAATTATTTTTGAAAAATATAATCAGTTTCCTCATTTACGTTTTGGGTCAAGAACGGTAAATAGACACTTTCCTTGATCTGTCTCATATTACAAAAAACTATCTTAAATATCTGTGGTAAACTGACACTGGTAATGACCAATATAGCTGCTGCAAGCAATGATGTAATATAAAAAAGAGGTAGATAGGTTATACGCGCTCGAAAAATGGCACACTAAAATTGAGTCAATTGGCACAGTTTGCCTCAGTTTCGAGACGTCAATGGAAACGTTAGCTGTCAGATTTGGTGGCCATTTTTAAACACGGAATTTCGTATAGACAACATATCTACATATATAAAACGGAACCCTTATAGTTTCGTCATGTCCGTCTGTCCGTCTGTCCGTCTGTCCGTCTGTCCGTCTGTCCGTATGTCACAGGCATTTTACTCGAAAACCATAAAGTGTATTTGAATAAAATTTTGAGGATAGGTGTATTTTGTTAGCCGCTACATAGTTTTGTAATTAAAATGACAAAAAAAATTTTTTTTAGGGGTGCACTCCATAGGTACATAAAACTAAAAGTCAAAAAAAAATTTTTCATTGTGACCCCCCGTGTGGCACATCAATCGATAGGCCTTTCAAAATAAATATAAGGTTTCTTGGCATTTTTTTTGATTAAGTGAATAGGGTCGGTGATAATCGCCCCGAAAGTCACTAAATTTCTGTCCCCCCCCCCTCTAATTTTTGAACGGTGTATTTTAAAAATATGAAAAAATTCATGGACATAGGGCTTATTAATTTCATTCACCGAAAATTGTTTTGGACAAGATCGGTTAAGAGGTTTTCGAGATATTGCTGAAAAACTGCCTTCCTCAAAGAAAAGGACGTAAGTGCCGTAAAATTTCTGTGACGATACGACCTTTTTAATAGGCACGGAACCCTTCGTTTTGCGTGGTCCGACACGCACTTGGCCGGTTTTTATATTACATCATTGGCTGCAAGTGTCAATATCATTGCCAGTGTCAGTTTACCACACGTATTTAATATATTTTTTTTGTAATATGAGACCGATCTAGGAAGGTGCCGTAACTGACCCAAAACGTAAGTGAGGAAACTGTCTATATTTTTCAAAAAAAATTGACGCCGCTGAAAAATCTGAAACTTTTTTCTGGTGCTAAGGAAGGTTATTCCAATTACCAAAAAATAATCAGGCATTTCTAAAATTTTCATCCATTCCCAATTGCTTGAAGTGTCACTGTAAATTAAATTAAATGTTCTCTGCCGCCTGCTATGTATAGGTAATGTATAAGTATGTATATGATGTATAAATATATCATCATCATCATCATCAAGTATGTATGTATGTATGTATGTCACTCACGGTAGCGGCCTCGCAAGAGTCTCCTGGCACGCCGGTGGCGAGCTCCCCGAGGACGGCGATGGTTTGTGACAAAGCCAGGGCTTGGCTCTTGGCTTCAGGTTGGTTGGCGAGGTCGTTCAGGATTTGTTGCACAGTCAGAATGTAGATGTTGGAGTCGCCACCGTCGACGAGCTCGAAGGAGCGGTCGGTCAGGTAGCTAAGAATAGTTACAGGTTAGATTCATTAGATTTTAGTCATCTTAAGAACAAGTTTTAATAACAGATATTCGGTATCCAAAGATGTTCTGGAAGAAATCGCTTCTTAGCGATAAGAACGCCTGTTGTTTACCTCTAGTTTAAACTTGTTCGTTTGCGTCATAATAAGTATGTCCACGAAATTTGCATTTGACACAACCCCCTTTGTCTATCATCCTCCTTCTAGCGGTGTTCCCGGTAGTGCCCTGAAGAAGCCCGGGGTCCGCTTTGACACCTAATCCCAAGATTTGGCACAGGCACTAGTTTTACGAAAGCGACTGCCATCAGACCTTCCAACCCAGAGAGAAAACTAGCACTTATTGAGATTATTTCCTCTATGTCTATTATTATACGGAATAAGTTTCTGCCAAAAATGTCATTTTTGGTACAAGCTCTTATTGCCGATTGGACTTTTCTGTATACCGTCATCTACTACTCTCTAACGAGCCCAAACACAACGGTTAAGTACTGAATTCCCATGTCCACCTTTTGTCTCCATCATCAGATCAGCTCGATAGTAGCATAATTTTAAAATGTCATTCAAACTTTACTTATACCCAAAATTTCAGTTCAATCGGTCACCGTGAAGTGGGTCACATTTTATCTTGCCAGATTTTCTTACAGACACCTATGATGTAATATAAAAAAGAGTATATAGAAAATCTTTTTTATATTACATCATTGACAGACACCGAGACAGGGAACACTAAATAAAAGCTTACCAGTAAATTAAATTTTGTAATTGAAGCACAGATATGTATCTAAGGACCGGAGTATTTGACGTTCTTTGGTCTCTGCTTCCCCCAATGGGATATGTAGGTATTAAGTTGTTTACATGTAGGTAGGTACAGTGAAGATAAATAATATATGTCCTGAAAATAATAAGCGCATAGCCATAGAGCTAATATCGTAGTTAAATTCTCAGTTAAATATAGCGTCGATGGAATCTGACCATGGCGAAAAGTACGCGCAGCAAGTGTGACCCTCTTATAACGTATCCATTTCGTTTTCATCACTTTATCATAATGATATTTTCGGCCTTTACCGGCGAAGAACTTCCCAGATTGTGACGAAGAGTAGATACTCCGAGGTATTTTACAGGAACCTAAATACTTTTTTCAGTGGTGTATCAAAATTGGTAAAAACAGCCCCGCTATTCCGTAACCTGTTTTAACCTCACCTCACCGTTCGTTTACCTACAATTATATCTTGACGCCGCGATTCGTAGTAACTAAGCGTAAGCAGAGGTCTAGTTTCGTTACGCGTGACGGGTGAGGTGAGGCGCATTAGCCTATGTCATTATCACAATTGCGTCTGTTCGGGTATCTGTCACAGTTGTTCGAGCCAGGTAAGCAAAAGATACGGATGTTATGACGTTTAAACTTGCACGATACATAATTTTTCCTAACATAGTTGGACAAATGAACTTTTATCATGCATTTTTTTCTCGCTCCCGGAAATGCTGGTGAAAATCATCATCGTAAACTATTGACTTACCTGGTTCAGAGAATTTCCCCTAAAAACCATGACAGTTTTGTCTCTTGTGTTACCAAACAAAATAGTGTCGGAATAAAAATGGTATAGGACCAATACCTGGAGACGAGTTTGCCGGAGTCACGGACTGGAGCGATCTCGTTGATGCCATATTGGGACACGGAGACTGATGGCGCGGCGAACGCGCTCTGGAAAAAATGCGCAATTTTAGAAAAGGTAGTATAGTGATGTACACACAGCATGTATACACTTTTCGACCTTATGTCTAAGTAATAAGGTCATAGAATGTATACATGTTTATGATGTTGACTGTATACGTACATGTACAATTTGAATAAATCTCTCTAAAATTAAGGTCTAAAATTAACGTTAATTTTTTTTTTGTAATCTATATTGAGTAAATTTCTTTTGAAATAAATACATTTTACTGATAGAATTCAGTTATTAAATAGAGAACCTACAATATTTGTTATTCTTATAGTGGTGGTGGGTCAAGCTGCCTCGTGGTAAACCAGTCTTGTCAAGCTGGTTTCATTTGACAGACATTCAGATGTACTCTATGAGTAATGATTCCAAGTATACACCATCAGACCACGACTATGGGATTGGGTTGAAGTGTGGTGGATGGGGTAGCAACCTATCACTACAATATCACATTTTCTCCATCTGCATACCTACAACTGCTAGAAGCGGCATTAAAAATTCAATGTAATGTGTTCTTCCGACAGCCATTGGGAATCAAGCCCAAAATACTTGAAGTTCAACTATGTTATGCAAGTACATTTCAACGTAAAAGCGCTCCTCCAATCGTGTGGTTTGTCTAGTTTTAAATAGAGCTATAAGATTATATAAAATATTTTCAATATATACAACAATAGGTTTACCAACAATCCCGGGAAATATCGGACAGAAACGGCTCGGCTTTGGCTGTCACGCGGACAGCAGTTTTCATAACTCACGGGGGATCGCAACGGCGGCCAATTACGCGAGGCACGTCAATCAGACTCGAATTATTGCAGCCAAATGGCGCATTGTGAAATTTATATATGTTAAATTGTATTGTGTTGTAGTGTAAATAAGTATTGATCAAACCTACTGGTATAATGTACTAGGGTGGGCCAAAATTTTATAGTGCTAAATATTTTCTCTCCATAAGTTTCCTCTTTGCCAAAACTTATATGCATTGGGGCGAATAAAAGACAGCGGGTCCGATGCTCGCGCGGGTTCGTACCTGGAGCCGTAGCATGGTTGGCTTTATCACGCGACAAGTGACAAGATAAGAGCGTCGTCTCGTTCTATCGAACGGTGTCAGCCAGTGACGCACGCTCTATCCTATCACCTATCGCGTGACAAGGCCAACTATGCTACGGGGCCTGGTGCAAAGATAGATTGTCAATCGCCATCGAGCGTGGTAACGCGGCAAGTGTGATGGGCACCTTTGCACCGGGTACAACTCGTGGGGGCTTGTTTGACTAGACTTGGGTTAGTTATGTTATCCTGCTTACTTAATCCTACTATCCTACTAATGTTATAAATGCGAAAGTTTGGATGTTGAGATGTGTCTTAGATGTTTGGATGTTTAGATATTTTGATGTTTGTTACTCAATCACGCTTTAACTCCTCAATCGATTTGGATGAAATTTTGCACGAAGATAGTTTATAGCCTGGATTAAAATATAAAATAGTTTTTTATCCCGGGTTCACGCAGACGAAGTCGCGGGCGGAAGCTAGTAAGTGTATATTTTTGTCTGTGTGTGTTTTTTTTACGTTTTTGTGTGATTCTTGCTACTTTTGTAAACGTATATAAATGGTATTCAATAAATTAATAGTCGAATTATAATTAAAAGTCGCTAGAAACAAATTACCAAAAAATTCTGAACGTTTTTTATAGACCAAAACGTTGTTTTGTTATTGGTAATTATGTGAAGTACCTATAATTATACTGCTTCATAAGTTGAACACTTTGGATTTGTGACTGATACATTCTTCTATCAAATTTGGAAGAAAAACAGACCCATATGGCGACCAGTAAATCATCACGTAATTTGTTCAAATTACTACTTTATAACAGATAATAAAATAGCCTTGTCGAGATAAGATTTCATATATATTTTTTCCCTATTATAGATGATGTAATTGCGTTTAAGCGAATGCGAGTCGCGCAGGACCGGTAAATTTGGCACACTTTGGGGGTGGCATATGTCCAGCAGTGGACGTCTTTCGGCTGATATGATGATGAATTGCGTTTAATGTTAAAAGCGGACTGACTGCTATTGCCACTTTTCCCGATAAAATGCAACAGTTCAGACACATAACAAAAAGTTGTCACCCTACCGCCTTAAACGAAACGTCAGTTACAGGGTAGTTCGCACTACATCCAGGAATATCCCAAATTTGTTCTGACATTTTCACGCAACTGTCGATATTTGTCGAACACTTTAATAGTGTTACGTTAGAAAACTCCGTCGTAGAAATTGGATAGATTCCTCATGTTAAATAATTACAGTAATAGATAGCAAACCATGTAATTATTACAACAAAGTGAACATTGCAAAATGTTATCAATATCATAAAATATTCAACAGAAATAAAATCCAATTTTTTTATAGTTGACTACTTTCATTTTATGTTAATTTAGTTGTATTTAAACAAGTAAATAATATACATTAACTAAATTAAATTAAAATAAAATGTTAAGAAATTTCAAAGTTTCGGAATAGAAATGCTCGGACAACATCTTCTAAATATATAAAAGAAGAAACTGACTGACTGACTGATCTATCAACGCACAGCCGAAACCGCTGGTTCTAGAGATTCAAAATTTGGCACTTAAGTTCCTTATAAGGTGTAAGGGTGCACTAAGAAAGGATTTCTCAAAATTCAAGCCCTAAGGGGGTGAATAGGGGCCCAAAGTTTGTATGGAGAAACAAGATTAGTTACATTATTTCTTTCGAAACTTCATAGCAGTATTTGTAACAATAAATGAGCAAACACGTGTTTCAGGTTTTTTGAAAATTCAACCCCTAAAAGGGGGAAATGTGGTGACAGTCTGAAAATCGACATGGGTATCGTCGATCGTTTCTATGGTTTATCGGGTCGCTGATTACGAAAACAACAACTATTTTAAAATCCAACGTGGCGGACGTGAAATACCATCTCTCCTGTTGGGGTGCGATGGGGTTGAAATGTCTAAATATCAATATGGGTGTCGTTTTTATGGTTTTGGCATCGATTTTGAAATTTAACATTCTGGACATGAAAATTCTTGAAAGTATTTGTGCCAAATTGCAATTCAATTGGAACATATTGGTCAAACTGAGATCACCTTTTTTGTAGACGGTTAAAATTACTGTTAGTACGCGGGCGAAGCCGCAGGCAAAAGCTAGTAAGATAATAAAGTGTAACAGTGAAACAGACTATGATTAATGCTAATTTTTTAAATCAAGAAGTAGCAAATAAAAAAAACAACTTACCGATGCGACGAGTAATACCAAAGCGAAAGACAGCATTTTGCTGGTCTATATTTGACCAAACGGTATATACTATACACGCTACCTTCTCGAACCCACTACTATATATACATGCGTTGAACAAATATACATCCAAATGCATCTGTGTTAACAAAAGCAAGTTTGCGAACAGCTGGCCAATATTACTTTTACAATCCATTGACAATTCCAAGATTCTTAATCGCTTACTAATAAGGTTTATATTCTATTGTTTTTCATTTATCGAACTGAAGATGTGCATTTGCCGATTGAACTGCTGGCAAAAATAACCGGGTAATCGTTTCGATTTGAAAGGTACTTATGGACATACTGATAAGGTAGGAATTCTCTTGTTTTTGCGTTTTGAAATGATTATGTAAGATTGTCGATTGGGCAGTTGGAACAATAGGTTTAATTGGGATGTGTGTCTATTTGTACGTGGCTGAGCATTAACGCAAATCGTCTTTATTGGAGACAATGCGAAATTAAGACATTATTTTTTATATTTGACGTCATACTTTATTTATATTGGAATATACGCTCAAGGATGTCTCAGGGTTATTAAGACTAGCTATATTATACACTACACTCTGTTTTTTAGGGTTCCGTAACTCAAAAGGAAAAAATCGGAACCCTTATAGGATCACTTTTTTGTTCGTCCGTCCGTCTGTCAAGACCCTTTTTCTCAGGAACGCGTAGATGTATCAAGCTAAAATTTATATCAAACTTAGATCTACTGTCCCTTGGAGCTGTGAAAAAATCAAACTTCTATGCCAATGCAATCAAAAGATATAGCCGTTTATGCCGCAAATTTCCGTAAATTTTCGAAACTCGCAAGGGAATCAAAACCTACAGGGTACTTCCCGTGAACTCAGAATCTTAAAATTTGGTACGGAGCATCGTCTTATAGAACACATAAAGGAAAAACTGCGAAAACCGTAAATTTTTGGTTCCATCATATAATAAAAATATTTTTAATAATTTACTTATATACCAGGTTTGTACGGAACCCTCGGTGCGCGAGTCCGACTCGCACTTGGCCGGTTTTTAGGGTTCCGTAGCCAAAATGGCAAAAACGGAACCCTTATAGTTTCGTCATGTCCGTCTGTCCGTCTGTCCGTCTGTCCGTCTGTCCGTCTGTCCGTCTGTCCGTCTGTCCGTATGTCACAGGCATTTTACTCGAAAACTATAAGGTGTATTTGAATAAAATTTTGAGGATAGGTGTATTTTGTTAGCCGCTACATAGTTTTGTAATTAAAATGACAAAAAAAAATTTTTTTAGGGGTGCACTCCATACATAAAACTAAAAGTCAAAAAAATTTTTTTCATTGTGACCCTCTGTGTGGCACATCAATCGATAGGCCTTTCAAAATAAATATAAGGTTTCTCAGCAATTTTTTTGATTAAGTGAATAGAGTCGGAGATAATCGTTCCGAAAGTCACTAAAATTCTGTCCCCCCCCCTCTAATTTTTGAACCGTGCATTGTAAAAATATGAAAAAAATCATGGACGTAGGGCTTATTAAATTCTTTCAGCGAAAATTGTTTTGAACAAGATCGGTTCAAAGGTTTTCGAGATATTGCTGAAAAACTGGCTTCCTTAAAGAAAAGGACGTAAGCGCCGTAAGATTTCTGTGACGATACGACCTTTTTAATAGGCACGGAACCCTTCGTTTTGCGTGGTCCGACACGCACTTGGCCGGTTTTTTTTTCATATAATACTAAAACGTATGAGTACTACGTGAAGAGACGTATGGCTATTGCTAGATCTACGATGGATAGGATAAAGAAAATTTGGAAAAACCGCAACACTTATAAAGTAAAGAAAATTTGGCTTGCTCGAGCGCTTGTATTCCCCATTTTTCTTTATGCCGCAGAGACGTGGACGCTACGTGAAATAGAGTGAAGGAAGATAGACGCTCTAGAAATGTGATGCTGGAGGAAAATACTGGGAGTATCTTGGACTGAATTTCGTACGTAACGAGTCCATACTCCAGGAACATGGCATCTATAGTGCTGTCTCGCATCCTTACGTTTTTCTGGCACATATGTCGTCGAGGAGATGTAGCTATCGAGCGGCTTGTGATCCAGTGAAAGGTCGAGAGAACCAGACCACGATGCAGCTCACCGATGAGATGGACGGACCAGATTAAAGCTGCAGTAGATGCATCACTACACGCAAGCATAAGGGACGTGACTGCCAGAGAGATGGCGGCATGTTATGAAACTTGCTACCAACACCTGAAATGATGACCACGACCACTCTGTCAAGAGTGAAAATGACGAAGGAATAGATACTTGTAATACTACGCCATACCATTTCTATGCTCGAAACTAATGAGCGTGCCATATTATTTACTATGGGCAGCGCTTTGTTGTTAAAAATATAGAGTGGCTCCAGTCAAAAAAAAAAACAAAGATTGAAAAAGTGAAGATTATATATATGTCGCAGGTATACATAGTATAGTATAATCCGCCGTTATAGATTATAGCTAGCTGTTTTACAAAACAGCGCTGTTTTTTATGGCGGGTTGACGATCAGGCGGATTGAATACCGCTGAATGAAAATCCGCTGGCTTGTCAAAGGGCTCCGTTAGGTACGACGACGAGCGGAGCAAGGAGGAGTGTTGTTACGAGGAGGCAGAACTGCGACCGAGAACTTTGGATGACAATACAATATTACGGTACCATCGACCTGATCTGATGATGGAGACAGAAGGTGGCTATGGGAATTCAAGAGATGATTTAATCCCGTTGAGTTTGGGCTCGTTGGAATCGTCACAATAAAAGCTTGTACCAAAAATAAAAATTTTGACGGAAATTTATTATTTAGTTTATTCATGTGCTGTGAAGCGGTGCGGTGAGCGAGAAAAATCCACCATAGGAAGAGATGCGTGCGCGATAAAGCAATGCTGTTGATGGATTTTCTTCGCACTTCGCTGCGCTACCTCGCACAGCTCTGGTGCCATTCACCATACGATAATTTTTAGGTTAGGGGAAAATCTAGAGAATACCAAATAGTCCTCAGCAGGGCCCGTACTTTTCGTGCCGATGCACATACGTAGATTTGACCGATTTAGGCGGCCAAAAACATTTTTGCTTCTAATATAATTCAAATTGGGGTATATAATTAAAATACGTTGTATTTAATTTAATTCAATTATTATTTTTAAAAATATACAAAAAAACTTAAAAATGATACTTAAAAAAAAAGAACAATGATAAAACGGTTTCTATTTTACATAAAAATATTGATAAATAAATAAAAACATAGTATAATTAAATTACTGTCAATATTTAATATAGTCTATATGATTTACATGGATGTCAATGCCGATTAGATGTTTCAATTGGAATTTCAATAGTTCCTTCCAACCATGTCTGATAATTTTTCAGTATTCCTGAAAAATTATCAGACATGGTTGGAAGGAACTATTCTTCAGTACTTTGTGCTTTTATCCATCTATCTTTCATTTGTGATTTAAACTTGGAAAATTTATGTTTAAGGCTCTTTTTACTGTCTTCGGTGAATCCATAATACTCAAAAAGGAATTTTTCTTAATGGTTCAGTTTTTCACTCTGGGAAACTCTGATCTTTCATCTTTTCGAACAAATTTAAAAGCATCTCTACTAAAAGACAGAAAAAACAACTAATTACTAATTTAAAAAATTATGAACCGTTTTTAGAGTTTTTACCCTGACAACTTCGATTGACCCTTATTTGGCTATAGGCACGTTTTGGCAGAAACTGTTATTGTTAACATAATATTGAATATGTGCCATAATTATTGTAATATCAATAATATCTTGGAAGACCTTGGAAATATTTCATTATTGCATTCAAAACGTAAAATTTAAGAAAAGTAGCTTAAAAAAAGGTGTTACGTTAGAATGCTAGTTATATACAGTAAACTAATAAAAAATATCAACTTTTTAAGTTATATTGACAGATTCTTACCTGAATTATCAGAATTCATTACTTTCACTACACTAGAAAACACTGTTTTTTTTTGTTGCAATTTATAACACTCAGTAAATTGAAGGCACCGAGAACTGTTACGTACACTAAAACTTACGACCTATTTTTGATTGACTGTAGATCGGCGCAAACGTTTTCTTATGACTCGAAAGGGGTGGGGGTGGGTGCCCTGGAATGTCAGGTAGATAAGGAAGTCGATGGTTTAACCGTATGGTGATTTTCAATATTTCGACTTATGGCCGCCTAAATCGGTCAAATCTACGTATGTGCGATGACGTAAAAATGACGTCATTTTGCACACAGGATGTTGTGATAAAATAGAATTAGTTTAATGAAGCTTGTTTCCGAACCTCCAAACACGGAAAATCTTAACAATATTGTTATAAGGAGTCATTGTATAGCAACTTTATATACAGTAGTAAAAATAAAATTCCTCATCTCATAACGTACCTAATTGTGAACTTATCGTTCATCTGAATGACAGTGTCAGTCAAAGACCATTTTAAGTGCCAGTATCGTTTAATTAAAGAGATTGATAAGTCGTAAGGTCGTAACTGCTCAGGAAAAGACTAATTTGAAATCGGCCTATTTGTGGTCTGAATTTATCGGCACGAAAAGTACGGGTCCAGTGGGTCGATCACGTAACATTTCTTACGCGCGTTCGGTAGATTTAACTGTCAATTTTCCATATAAAAAGTGACATTTAGATCTACCTGACGCGCGTACAATGCGTTACGTGATTGACCCCCTGGTCCTCGGCTTTAAACTAAAGCGTTTACAAACGTTCCATGATAGTTTAGCCATTAACCACACGCTGTGCAACATAGTTACAATGCAGTTACGACTCAACTGACGTTCAGACTTAACTGTCAATATGTCAACCTCGTATTTTGTTCACGCTTTTTATTTTAAAAATAACCTTAGTGTATTAGCAATAAGTTTAGATTTGCAAAGGAACGTTGAATAGAGATGAGAGGTTGTGGGAGTGAGCAGTTAAACCGTAACGCGCCGTAAGTATGGGAATAAAACGACGAGTAATAGACATTTGACACTTTGTAAGTTGTCATTCCGAGTAGTATTTTGGATGCGAGTGTGGTTGCGGTGGTATAGTTTCCTTTAGTTAAAATGATGAAAATGCACTTAATGTGAGATTTTACAACTTATTTTGTTGCTAAATATGAAACAGGAACTGGCGGTCTAGAGAGCGATCTTTTCCAGACTACTTTAGAGTACCGCGGGTAGGCTATTAATACTAATATTATAAACGCGAAAGTAGTACACCAACTGACATCGTTACTGACAATTTTTCAATATAATTTGAGACGTTGGTGCCGTTAAGAAGCCTAATTCTTCTAGGTAGATGTCTCTACACACCTCCCTAAGGCGGTGTAAGAAGCGGACTCCACCGACCTTTACCAGGCCGCGCCTTCCAGTACGTGGTTGCCACTCGAAAACCTGTGCCTATGAGACGCTTTCCGCTACTTATCAGGAAAACCACGGGATCGACTACGAGCGTAGCGCATAGCGATTCTTGGCAGTGAATGTGTGTGTCATTCAAGGCCACGCAACGCTACGCCGTAGCGCGTAGCAGCGTTTTACCGCTCTGTGGCGAAAATCACACGTAGAGGCATGACTCGTATGTGAGTCGTTGGCCATGAATGGGTTAACATAGCGATCGTCTATGGCGTAAGCACCCGCTATGCTGGTTCCTGGCAGTGAAAGTGTTTATCTCCGCGTGTAGCTAAAATGCGCCCCTAGCGCTCTAACACATCTGTCTCGTGATTAGCGCTGGACGGGTTAAGTATCTAGACTACGGGAACGTATTTAATTCCCTGACTGTATAACCGTAAGCACGTCCATTGCAAACTATTCTGACTCCTGCCATCGATTACCTATAATTGAAGTGACCGCACGTCCCCGTTGCAATCGTCCCCGACGCGCCCAATGCATCCCAAGTGCAGCGGTGTTCCTTCATCAATCATGTCGCTCTTCAATCATTGGAAACAGGGAGGTACTTAATTGTGCGCTTACGTACTGTTAAGGAAACTGTAACGTAAGTTCCGGTTACAGTTTCCAAGTGTGATGAAATAGTTAAATCTTAGATCTACGATTTAACTTTTTTCAGTTTCGTAACGGCAATAGGCTTGTGACCTAAGATTTTTTTACGATGCCATTCGAACCAGTTTTTGAGAGGAACAAATGTTTGTATGGGAGCAACTACAGTTACACAACATAAATACCCAAAAAATTGAGCCAAAGACGGACCTCGCTGGCGGCAAACGCTTTATACTGATTTACATAAATGTAGACGTGTCACACTTTGCTATTTGAACTAATCGTTCTATGGAAAATCAAGAAAATTGTTGTTTCGGTCGCGTTTAGGTCCGTAGTTGTCATACAATTTTGTTTCTATAAAAACGTAAGGATTCTATCGGTAGCTCTAAATTTACTATTGGACAATAAAAAAGTGCATATTTTTCTAAACTTTCATTATTTTAATTATATTTTGTAATTTATACTTTATTAAAATAATTTGCTGGTTAACTATCCATTTAGCAACACTACGTTATCAGCTGTAACATGAGGTCACAAACCTATTACCCATATAGAATGTATGGGTAATTGTAGTTACGAAACTAAAAAAAGTTAAATCGTTGATTATTCATAAGAAACGTTTGCATTACAGTGAAGGACTCTATAAATTTTAGAGCCGGCAATATTTATTTGTCGAAATATATCGACGACAACATATTTCTGTAGCGACCAGCCAATTGCCGACAAAGAGCATTTCAGTTGCAAAATCATTCCAAAATGGCAGTATGCGGAGAAAATATAAAAGTAAATTCTATCGAGATATCAAACTTGCAGAAGATTTGTGTAATAAGGTACTCCCGGAGATATTTCTATAGTCTTACAAAGTCAAATCCTGCTGGATAAAGGCGGGGGGTCTGTGTCGGCGGACAGACTGAGCCTTCGTTTGGGGTGGTGAGCCTTCACATGTAATACAACATCGAGCATTCGCCGTTATTTAATTTGTCGAACTGAACAGCGAACAGACCCATGCCAAACGTCACTACGAACATTTTCACGATCATTTCAGCGAACGTTCTAGTAAATGCTGTCCGGGAGGTGTAGGCGGACATGAACGGCGCGGCGGCGGAACAATAACAAAAGTGTTCGGCTCGGCAAAAAGCTCGAAGTGAATTTGCTGTCGTTCCTCTAGAACGCTCGCTAGAATGCTTCTGTTTATTTTGTGCCCTTTTTCCTGTAATGTAATAACATTAACTTAAATGCTCATTAGAAGTGAATGCTCAAGTCTATCAGCATGTCTCTATTTAAAAATACATTTTATCAATAATGATGAATTTTTCAACATACCATTGGCCATATGACATTTAAATAATTTACTATGATAAAACAATGTATTAGGTCCTTACATATGAAATTGGCGTTTCATATGGCAGAAATGAAAACGATTTTTTTTTATGAAACTATTTTTTTATTTAGTCAAAGTATGTACCATGGCTATCTATGCACTTTTGCCATCTCGAAGGTAGTTCATTGATTCCTTTACTAAAAAAAGTGTGTGAGCGAGAATCAATAAAATCTTTGAAGGCCGTTTGGACAGCCTCGTGAGAATTGAATTTTTTTCCTTGCATGAAGTTGTCCAAATTCCGAAAAAAATGGTAATCAGTTGGAGCAAGGTCCGGGGAGTATGGTGGGTGTCGAAGACATTCCAGTCGCAGCTCCCGTAGTTTTGCGGCCGTCAAACGTGCCGTATGTGGTCGAGCGTTGTCCTGAAGCAGCAGTGGGCTAGATCGATTGACCAGTCTGGGTTGTTTAATGGCTAGCTTTTCCATCATCGTTTGCAATTGTTGACAATACACATCAGCCGTGATTGTTTGCCCAGATCTTAAGAAACTGTAATGGATGACACCGGCACTAGTCCACCAGACACTTACCAGTACCTTTTTCTGAGTCAACTTTCGTTTCGGGCAGAATTTGGCTGGTTCACCTGGGTTCAACCATTGTGAAGAACGTTTCCGGTTGTCGTACAAGATCCATTTTTCATCACAAGTAACGATCCGATTCAAAATGCCTTCATTATTGTGCCAGTTGAGAAGTGAAACGCAACACTCGACGCGTGTTTCTTTGTTTGCGTCGCTCAATTCATGCGGTACCCATTTTTCAAGTTTTTTCACTTTTCCAATTTGTTTCAAGTGAATCAAAATGGTTTTATCACTCACACCGAAGCCTGCCGCTAACTCTGACGTGGTTTGCGATGGATCTGCTTCCACAATTGCTTTTAATTCTTCGTTATCAACTTGTGTCTCCGGCCGTCCACGAGGCTTGTTCTGTAGGTCAAAATTTCCAGAACGGAAACGTTGGAACCAATAACGTACCGTATTTTCTTTTGCAGTAGCTTCCCCATACGCATTGTTAATCCTACGAGCCGTTTCTGCAGCACTAGTGCCGAGGTGAAACTCATATTCGTAAATATAGCGATATTTTAAGTTCTCCATATTGTGAACAGAACGATGTGAAAGAAAAACAAATGACGCGATAACAAATAAATTTCGTAATTCGAACACAGAAATATATGGTCTTAAATTTGAAATAAATTTGAATTTGGAATTCCTAGCCGAACGCCACATATTTTGAATCAAAGTTGCCAGTTCGCCAAACGCCAATTTCATACGTAAGGACCTAATATAATAACAGGTAATAACAATATACCTACCATATTAATATATGCATTTAAACCTAATTATTTATAATTACAGCATACCTACTGTAAAATGACCTATAAAATGACAATTGTATATCAATAAATTTTTCTTTTCATTTAATTTCATTTCTCTGTGTAAACTTTGAAATGTGATTGAGATCGGAAACGAGGAATAAAAATAGACCTGTGGCCAGTTTATGAAGCTGCAAGTCAAAAAAAGTCTAAACCGGCAACACTAAGACTCTGGTCTGATAACGACTGGTTATTTGGCCAGTATTGATAGTTTATGCTTATAAAATTGTAACCAGTAGCTCTGCTTCGAGAAACGGGTCACTGGTGTTTGCGAACAATCTACATGTTATAGGGCATACTTTAACACATTCAGTGCCGGGAACCCGATATCGGGTGCCTACGCCGTAGGCGCTTTCCGCTACATACGAAGAAAACACGGAATCGACTACGATCGTAGCGCGTAGCAATTCTCCGCAGCGAATGTGTTAATAGTTACAATATTCTTATAAAATCTGGAAATGTTCACGAAAATTTAAGACAAGTTTTATTCAGCAGGATTCCTTTAGAGAATGTTTAAAAATTACCGATAACTTTCCACAACACATTCAATTTACTTCTCGATGGTGTATTGCTCGTTGTGTGTGTCCCTTAGCAGCCCGTACCTCAGCCCTACAGCCCTACCAGATTTTCAATATTAACATACATTTTGAAATCATAATTTTATTTTATTGACATAATTTTAGCACTCCTGTGCAAAGTAAAACAATCAAACGATCCTTCGCTTGATCGTTTTACTTTGCCTTCATGTTGACACAGGTGCTAGTGTCTTTGTAGCCAAGACCATTGTTGCATCATCAATGCGTATTATGTGGCAAAGAAACGAATTTATTATCGTCAACAACTTTGGTCACGTCTTTATTAATGGTTAGGTACTTCTGTTATAGTCTGCAGAAAGAGAAGCGTCGTGGTAGAAGTAATACTATGATTTTTACATAAAATCTAATCTAACCTATCGTAAGTCATAATTGATATATTTCGTATCGTGCCAGTATTTGAAGACGTATCGTGTAGTTTTCTTGCTTTTTCAGCTCATTTAAAGTTGCCGTACGTCGCCACTAGTGACCGCCACAAGCTGCGGACGAGTTCTTTCTTACATTTTGTACAGCATCGGCACCTGAGCCACAATCTGGTGGAGTGGCGGCCACTAAGTAGTAGCTTGATGTGCGGCAGAGTGGTCGCGTTTAGTGGCAGCCACTGGCTGAAAAAGTGCGGGCGCTCTTAAGAACCCCCAGGACGCCCGACTCTTCTGGGGAAATGGTCAAGTTCTAGGGGGGATGGTCAAGCGTTTCTAAGCAACCCCTAATTTGGCGCGGGTGTCCTGGCACAAGTTAGCCAGGACCGCCGGGGGGCGTCGTGGTGACATGCTCGCGATCCCATGGCGCTCCCATTAACGACAGAAACGGAAACGTCGGAGTGGTTGTAGTGGGTAGACTCCCTCCCCCTTCTCTTTAAATAGAGTTGGCCGGAAGGCGAGCGTAAGTCCATTTCCACTCCGTCAAAAAAGAAATGGACGCGCGACTCTCCATACAAACGTAGTTTGGTCCTTATTTTAAAACGGCGTGCTGAAGTAACATGAAACTTTGTGTATCCGCCATATCTAGGGCAGGAACTAGTTTCCTAGACCTTGACTGACCGACTGACCAACTTGTGACGAGCGTCCTGGGGTCTCTTCTTAATTGGATAGAAGGTATATATTTCCCAATGAAATTTTGCGGTGCTCCAATCACTCTGAAGGAGGCTGGATCCCGCTTTGCGTCAAATATAAAATGTATGTGAATTTGTTTCTATGCCCAAAACCAAAGACGTGAAACGAAACGTGTATTGTGGCGTTAATAAATAATTATCTTATCTTATATTAACATATCTTAAACACAATTTTTGTTTTTTTTTGACGCATGTCAAAGTGACAACGCCAGTTGAGGTTTGCCAAAACATGCTCTGTGTGAAATAATTTAAAGATATCGATATGTCGCGAATAATCCGTTTTTAGGGTTCCGTAGCCAAAATGGCAAAAACGGAACCCTTATAGTTTCGTCATGTCCGTCTGTCCGTCTGTCCGTCTGTCCGTCTGTCCGTCTGTCCGTCTGTTCGTCTGTCCGTCTGTCCGTATGTCACAGGCATTTTACTCGAAAACTATAAGGTGTATTTGAATAAAATTTTGAGGATAGGTGTATTTTGTTAGCCGCTACATAGTTTTGTAATTAAAGTGACAAAAAAAAATTTTTTAGGGGTGCACTCCATACATAAAACTAAAAGTCAAAAAAGAAATTTTCATTGTGACCCCCCGTGTGGCACATCAATCGATAGGCCTTTCAAAATAAATATAAAATTTCTTAGCATTTTTTTTGATTAAGTGAATAGAGTCGGAGATAATCGCCCCGAAAGTCACTAAAATTCTGTCCCCCCCCCTCTAATTTTTGAACGGTGTATTTTAAAAATATGGAAAAATTCATAGACATACTAGGGCTTATTAATTTCATTCACCGAATATTGTTTTGAACAAGATCGGTTCAGAGGTTTTCGAGATATTGCTGAAAAACTGCCTTCCTCAAAGAAAAGGACGTAAGTGCCGTAAAATTTCTGTGACGATGCGACCTTTTTAATAGGCACGGAACCCTTCGTTTTGCGTGGTCCGACACGCACTTGGCAGGTTTTTTTAATTAGTGTTATGGATAGATTTTGACTTGTTTTATGTGCTTGACAAATTACGAGTGATATTTTCGTAAATACTTGCGAACTTCAGTGTTATTTGGAAGTTTGCAATTTGTTGGAAATAGTTTATTCTGACCGCTACAGACAACAATCTTCTTCTTCAACATCTGGGAAATATTTTACTTCTGACCGTTAATGAATCATATCTTTTCATACTTGAGGCATAATTTCATCATATACTTTATTTTATGCTCAGAAAACAAAAACAAAAACATGACTTCACGAGAAGTAATCATGTTAACCAGACGTAAACTATGCTTGAGCTCATCTGAAAATTAGAAAACAGAGGGTACGAGAATAGCAGTAAAATAGCCAATTTTAAATTTTTTTATTAATAAAACTTATTAACATGAGATTACAGTACAACAAATGCGTCATGGAACGAGACTAAACAAGACTAAAACACATATAATTACATTGGTATAGTTGACTGCCTGTCATCCATCTCCACACAGAAGCTCAGATAATCACCGCACACATACATCCATCGCCACGCAAGTAAGTCACACTGCTGATACCTAGCCCTGCTGAGGAGACGGACGTAAATTGGCTACTTTCCTAGAAAAAAATAGTCCGTCAGTTAGATTATCTAAAAATATTGGACTAGTATGTTTTATTTTGTCAATCAAACAAAAAAATAACGTTATATTAGCCCGTTTGCATATATGTTACCTGTTCTTGTATTAATTGTGTTGTTGTTGTGTTCTGTTCCATGTACAATAAATAATTTACATACATGCATATATAAGAGCCTTAGCATTTCAACGATCATCTTGCGTAGCTCTGTCTCTTAAACCGTCGATGACGCCTCCCGCCGTCACTGTAACCACGTCCCAACAAAGACGGATAATCCCGTCTTTCCGGTGGATCTTCTTTGTGATTGCAAACTGGGACTTTGCCTCGCAAATAAAGAAACTAAAGGTAAAGTCGGGATTACTTTGATGCCAAATATTGTTCACTTTGTTCCTTTAAGCCAATGTCTCCTTTGTTCAGGGATTTAGTTTTCATGACAAATCGTGGCCTTGAAAGGTTCACTTTACTATGATATATACTCGTACTGTACCCAGGAATTTGCAGGAACGAAGATTTTGGTGGGCGGCGTCCAGAAAAGTGCACAATCAACTTTTTTCTGACTGAGAATCTACTAGGCATTATCGATTCCGAAAGAAAATATGTTTCTGTTTTTTATATAAAAAAATATTATTATAGCAGTGAGTCGCATGAAAATAAAATACTGATTATGTTGCTGTCAATGTTGCAGTTTAAAAAAAAACGATTCTTCCAAGTTTAAATCAAATATGTCATATTTGCGTAGGTACGCCTTATATCATATCACCTTATATATGGGTAAATATTATGAGTGTGAGTGAAGCGAAAGTGGTTTGTCAGGATCGTACCAAACGGAGATCCGTGATCTCTGCCTACCCCTCTGGGACAGAGGCGTGATTATATGTATGTATTATATCCACAGTAAAATCCCAGTAGTTCTGTTTACAGAACTGACAACCGAACTAGTGGCAGTAAAGGGCTCGGTGTACTCCTTGCATTTCATTAAATTGTCAAAAGAGCCTCTACGTGTTGACTCAGTTGGTACTTTGTAGGTACCTAGCTCCACGCACGTCTCCCAAAGGTCCGGGACACCATTGTCCCGTGAGCGGGAAAGACATACAATAATAATAATATTTGTGGACAATCTTACACAAATCGACCTCCCAACTAGCACACTAGCGTTAAAATAACCCTTATATCATTCTTATATCGGTTCCAGCCAAGTGTTAAGGTGTTAAGAATGCCTGTCAAAAAGGTCTTATAGCGTGCTCTAACACCCTTATAACCACGAAAGAGGCCCACGAATTACAGGTTATGGTGTTAGCTGAGAGTCTTATAACACTCTAGCTCTCACGCAGTTTAAAGTGAGCATCTTACTCTTTTCTTTACCCATAAAATTATGAGACAAATATAGTCTTCAGACAAAATGGTGCAGATAGTTAGTATAGGTATTAATATTTGACAGCTATGGAGTCGTATTAATTGAAAGTGAATTAAATTGGAAGTGTGTGTGACATGAAGTGAAAACAATCTACCCTTGTGATTTTACGGTAAGTGTATACCATGTTTCCCATCTCAATTTTAACGCGCCCAGGATTTATTAGAGATTTCTAATAAAACTTATGAACATTAAAATATACATCTAAAGTTTTTATCATTTTCTATTCTTGTTTCTTGGCCAGTGGCATGTTAAATTAAGTGGCATCCATAGAATGGCAAGAGTAACATAAATAATGAAGTATTTTGATGTCCAATATTGAATAACCTAATCAATTTGTAGGTTAGAGTTAACCAAAACAATGGCGAACTTACCTTAAAGCTTTAGGCGTCAGTTAACTCAACTATAACGCTTATTGAGTTAAAACACCTTTAGTCAAACACCATTACTCTTACAGTGACTTTAAAGTGTATCTGCCTAACACCTTAAGCGTTAGAAAAAGTTTCAATACTTACAAGAGAGTTAATTCTGTTATAAAGTCTCTGCCTGTAGCTAGCACTCTTGTAAGTGTTTAAGTGTTAAAAACAGGATAAAGCTTTAACATCTTAAGTGTAATTGCTTTGAGTAACACTCTTATAACGCTTTAGGAGTTAATTATTTTTCTTAACTCCTTTATAACACTATTAGTTACAACTGAGAACATTATAAGTCACTTATAAAGGTTAAGGTTATAATAATACCCTTAGCTGACACCCAAATGTTAGTTGGGCTAGTCCCAAACTAAGCAAAGCTTGTACTATGGGTACTAGACGACGATAGACATAAATACTTATACAGATAAATAATAAACACTTAAATACTTTGAAAACATCTACAACAAACTCAGGAACAAATATTCGTGCTCATCAAACAAATAAATGCCCTTACCGGGATTCGAACCCAGGACCTCTAGCTTTGTAGGCAGCGTCACTACCAACTAGGCCAAAGCGGTCGTCATATGACATCCTCTCACGATTATATCCCCAAAATTAGGGCAACGTGATAAATTTGATGAAATAAAACCCATTACCAGTATTTGATTTACGTTTTATTTTTAAACTCTGATCATCGTTTCATTTCGCAATATTTGCTGAATATTCACCCACCAACTTGGGCCTGGCTCCATTCCAGCCATTTCCTCCAGTTAACCTGGTTTTTACCCTTTTTTCCCTTGAAGGTAAATAACTTTGTGAAAGGGCTATAGGGGCTGTACGGATTGTTGCCTTGTTGTAAAAGCGCAGTAACTAAGGCGAGGAGCTTCTCTGAAAGCACAAAAATCATAAAAAGTTCAAAAACCTGTAACCCGACTAGGGAAAACTAACTAAAAAAAATAAGTTTTTTTTCATACAAAAAATTGCCTATGTCACGTGGAGCATAATTACGATCGATTGACATCTCATTACCCGACTGCCGACGGAAAGTTTTTCGAGCGTATGTATGTATGTATGTATGTGTGTATGTCTTATTCTTTGGCACGCCTAGCAGCCTTAACAGTTTGACGGATTTCGATATGTGAGGTGTCGTTGGATTCCTCTTAAACGTGGGAGTGACATAGGCTTTAATATTTACAATTAAAATTTACAAAAAAGTTGGGTTTTTCAAAAAATCTTTTAATTTCACTTGTTTATCAAATCGGTTCAGTATCTCAAACGCTACAGTGGAACACACCTAAATGTAGCACAAACATAGACTGCTAAAATCAAATATCAAATAAGATTGTATTTATTTTTGTATTTTTTTATGAAATAAACAGTTCAAATATAATTTAATTTAATTTATTTATTTATATCACAAAAAAAACCGGGCGATTTATGGGTTTTATTTAAAACACCAAATGAGGGGTTTTCTTGTCATGTTCGACCCCTTTTTGTATGGCATCTTCTAGGCACGTTAGAAGTCCGTATTGTAACAATTTTTCAAAGAAACGCTGTAATTTGGTCTCCTGGTTAACGGGACAGAATAACAACAAAAAATAGTTGATTGACCTAAATAATATGAATTTTGGTTGACATATGCACTTACAATAATTTCACAGTATTCGTTCCGTATAAGAATTTAGGCTTCGGCTAAAATCAGCTCTCGAGGACCTCCTAGGTGCCATGATTTGAATTTTCTAGCCGTCACACATGGATTTTTAGCAAAAGTAAGCTGTATGCACCCATATTTTTACACTTGACTACGTCAACTAATTCGATTTCTGGCCCACTTCGTACCTTGTCACAGTGAAAATCTATATCTCATATCATTGTAACTGTGACAAGGTACGAAATGTCCCAGAAATCAAATTGGTTGACTGTACAAGTTTAGTATGTACGTATAGGAAGAACCGCTTTTCTGTTGTGAATGGTTGGCTAGTCCTCTCAAAATTTCTGAACATGGGTTAAAACAGAGATTTACCTCTATTCGCGTCGCTTAAGTCGTTCGGGGTTTCATCATTGCCGTTATAACCGTACGGGCCATCATTGTAGTCATCATCAGCGCTGCCTTCAATCACACTTCCTTGGGGATCATACACCAACGCCTTGGAAACTGATACCTGAGAACAATGATTTTCATTATTGAATGAGAGAGCGAAGGTCTCCGTTTCAGTTTGAGTAAAAAAAAAGTATGACCGGATGTCCCGCTGTCTGGCCTTTCGGCTGTTCTGTTTGTCGATCACGTAACGTATTGTACGCGCGTCGGGTAGATCTAAATGTCAATTTTTATATGGAAAAATGACAGTTGGATCTACCCGACGCGCGTTCGGAACGTTACGTGATTACCCCCCTGCTCTACAGATCGTACCAATTCTCGAGAAATTATGTGAGCGGGGTCGATAATTATAAAGATATTTTTGACAAATCGGTTTTTGGAAATGTTTCAGAAATAAAACGACTCGGGTGTTCTAAATACAGCTTAAGAGCCACTAGTTTTATACTCACTGCCTTGCGGCTCCGCCTGCATACACAGAACGCAAGCGAAGCCGCGGGATAACATATGGCCTATGTCCATCCCATTCTTGGTACTGGTGATATTTGGAAGAATTTTGGAAATGGAATGACAACTTCCGGAGATTTTACACCTTTGTTGGGTCAATCACGTAACACATTGTACGCGCGTCAGGTAGATCTATATGTCACTTTTTATATGAAAAAAAAAACCGGATAAGTGCGAGTTTGCGTGGTGAGGGTTCCGTATATAATATACAAAAATATTGAGAATTTTCCCGTTACTTTGAATACTCAAACTTCTTATAGGTTTTCCTGTAATCTTTAGGCAAGGAACTATTTTCCATATTTTTTTCAGAATTTTAAGCCTAGTAGTTTCGATGATAAGGGGAATGGTACATTTTCATCTTTTTTCCTAAATTCAAATCCGAACCTTTTTTCAAATCCGTCTTTGCCACTATATGATAGTGGAACATTGTTAAGGAGAAATTGATGTCATGATGCGTCACGACACGACACCTAGCATTAGGGCATCGACGCAAGGACATGGATACGATGACGGGGGCAAACAAGCATACATCCAGCCTGGTGGTGAGCAGAAACCGTTGCCTATGGACGAAGTCACAAGGCCGTTGCTGACTCTTTATTGATTGCGGGGTTCGCTGTGTCGACAGCTAGAGAAAAGTGCAGGTTTTTCATTCTCAACAAAACTTCGGAAGTCTAGTCAGACGACACGAGAAAGAAGAGTGGAAGAATTTGATGTGGGAACGCTGCCGGAACAGTGAGCCCCAACCCGAGGGAAAGGGACTGAATGAACGTGACAAGCGATCGACAGCCGGCCAGTTTCGTCTCTTCACAACATCAACAGCTACATCTGCAGGCTCGACACAAGTCTAGTTTCTCTTCTGTCTAAGAACAAAACTACGTTTGTATGGAGAGTCGAGCTTCCTGGGGGACTCTAAACTTAAGTACCTACTTAACTACTTACTAACAGGAATGATTCAAGTTGGTCTTTGAATAAATTAAATTAAATTGAGTTACTTACTTACTACATTCGTATCTGAGTGGATTGCAAAAAAATTGTACATAGTTAAGAGCTTTAACCTAATCTATGCTTTAATTTTTTACAGTTTCGTGACGGCAATTATCCATATAAAATATATGGGTAATTGCCGTCACTGTAAAAAATTAAAGCATAGATTAGGTTAAAGCTCTTAACTATGTACAATTTTTTTGCAATCCACTCATCTCCGTTGAAACAATCTAATAAAGTAAAAGATCACAAAGAAAGTAATGGGAATTCGCAATCTTTTCCGACAATAATTGTAAAAACAATTCTATTAGAATACAATTACTCACCACGAACGCAAGAATAAGAATGACCGTGGCTCCCATGACGATCTACTCGAACTCTACGACTCTAACTGAACTCCGCAAGAATACGCAACTACAAAAAGGTGAGCCTGTGCCGTAACTAATCTAAGCATTAATGCCTAAAGATTAACACTAAATCAATACACCTACGCACGTCGCACACGTGGGTGTTTTCCATGTAGTATTTTTTATATACTTAACTTTGGTTCATTTAACGCACGTACAGTCGACTTTAACGTTATGCATACATTTTTCTCCTTATTTTTTTTTATTGCTCACATAAAAAAAAAACTTAAAACTACTACAAAAACTGCGCCAAACGCAGTTTGTTGGCGAATGGGTTAATACACTCATTCTTTGCTTAATCTGCTGTAAGAACATACTATTATGCTAAAACGAAGGGGTAAACTGTTTAATAGTATAACTTGTTTACTGAATATTATGAAATAAACTAAACGTACATTGTTTGAGACTCAGGTTTTGTTGCAACGGTTCTCAATCAACAGTGACTTTTTTTTCTTAAATATATTTTTAGTCAAAACGTTAACTTCTGAGGTTTTTAAATATTCGTAAGTTCGTTGTGTAAGAATGTCCCCTAATATTTATTATTATTATGTATGTCTTTCCCGCTCACGGGACATGATGTCCCGGACCTTTGGGAGGCGTGCGTGGGGCTAGGTACCTACAAAGTACCAACTGAGCCAACACGTAGAGGCCCTTTTGACAATTTAATGGAATGCAAGAAGTACACCGAGCGGATGCTGTCCCTACCCGTGTCATGGGACGCGCACGGAGACAGCACCCGCTGGGGTGTACAGGGACTATTACTGGTTGATGGAATCTAAATAAAACGGGTTATTGGGTGAAAATGATGGACTAGTGACTGGGCTATTGGTGAAACATCGGACGCCTGCCTAATAAAACTGTTTCACTTTTTATCTCTGGCAGACGGTGACTCGCCAACTGCTAGATGGGCCCCTATTAATAGCGACATTATTATTATTATTATTATTTTATTATTCGTGGAATTGTCTAGTGTCTTGTCCTTTGGCCATATTAAATGGGAATAGGTGCGTATAACTTGAAATTATTTGAGTTGACCGAATTTGGGCCAAATTATCTGTCGGTGAAGTATTTGCGCAGATCATAAATATACCGAATGCAGATGTTTTGCAAGCGCACCTTATATAATTATAATACGACGCAAAATGTATACATATCTTTGACGTCGTCTGTAGGTACTAACTTGCAACCTCACGTACTTTTCCTTTCTATAATATTTATGTACAGTCAAGGGCACCAATGTATACACCACAAAGTCTCAAAAATACGTACACAGACCTTATTTAATTTTCTGCAACAATAAGGATGTAGTATACATATTTATGAAACTTTGAGTGAATACATATTGGTGCCCTTGGGTCTCTATTGGTTCCCATAAAATTTAAGTTCCGATTTTTTCAGTCCATACCGTTACCCAACATAATTGTTATAAGTCATATTGTCAAAAGTCATAAAATTATACAATATAAATTGGAGTTCCGATTTTTGCAAGTCATCATAATTGTTAGTCATAAAATTGTTTAGTCATAACATTCAATGTGCAGATGGTATGCCATTTCATATTATTGAAGGCAATAAACTTGCTTATTATAATTGTTGTAAAGTCTTTTTTCACAGGTCATAATGATGGGTAGTCACGTGGTTAGTTAGTCATAACATTTAATGTGAGGGTGGTGTCAGACTTCATAATATTACAGTCAATAAAAACACTCGCAATAATTATAAGAAGGTATAAAATTCTTGTTCTAAATAAATTGTTGTTCTTGAACTAACAAACCTATCCAAGTGGTTGTACGAGTCAGTATGATTTTGTTTAAAATACTAATCCAAAAATATTGCAATGACATACGATTTATATCCCAATTTAAGTTGTGCGTAGGATAAAAACTACAATGTTTGTGTTACAAAATTATAATATTTTTTGCAAACAAGTGTTTCCGCTCTTTTATAAAAAAAATAACCTCGAAGACGAAAGCGGGAGCAAAGCTCCCGCTTCCGTCTTCTAACCTATCCACGATCCGAGTCGGTTTTGCCACTAAGTCCCTGTTCTTGTTGTTCTTTGAAAAACTTTATACACCACTATCTTGGCATTGGTTGATCTCAGAGAAAATTTTATTTGACGATTTATGCTTATTTTGATAGGTTTGATAGTAGTTTTATTATGTCTAGAAATGTTTCTGAGTAATTATCTATATACCTATGGATGTTATAGATTTGGTTTCTTAGACATAATTAATTTTAGGCATTAATACGATATGAATAACAACCATTAGTACGTTGAAATAAATGCCTTACAACATTTCTGAATAATTATCTATAGACCTTTAAACATTATAGTCATCAATTTTATGACTTTTGAGATTATAGGATTTAATATTATAGGTCATTGATATTAGAACTATTAAGCGTTATACTTAACAAAAATTATGACTACTGATATGTATGTCTATAAATTTTATGGATATCAACTTCTGACCATCGAAATTCGGAACAACAAAATTATGGGAAACAAAGGGCACCCGGTGCCCTTGACTGTAGATTACTGATTCTAATTTCACGGCGTAAATCGTTCAATAGCTGAATATCAATAACAATATAATGCATACGTAGGTAAATTCACATAATATAATTTACTTGAATTCATTTTACTGAACATCGCGTTTTCATTAAATCGAAAATTGAAAACATAAAATGTGCTAAATTTGTTTTTACGTAATCAAAACAAGCAAGTTAATAAATACTTATACCTAACTACAAACATATCTTCAGTTTATATTTATATGCGTAATTTTTTGTCAAGGCCTATATTTTCCCTACAGGAGCCGTAGCATGGTTGGCCTTATCACGCGACAAGTGACAATATAAGAGCATCGTCTTGTTCTATCGAACGGTGTTAGCCAGTGACGCACGCTCTATCCTATCACATTTCGCCTGACAAGGCCAACCATGCTACGGGGCCAGATTAGCATACGTGTCAATCACAAACTAGTTCATCATCACCATCATCATATTTACTTTATCATCTTAAATACATCCTATTGAAAGGCGTTTTCAGACTATGGGTAGCTGCGGGTTGGAAACTTCACATACACCTTCGACTTTCCTCGACAAGTTTTCATTCACCGAAAAACGAATATCTAATAATTTACTTTAAAAACAAAGTTTAAACCGACTTCAATTCAGTACTCCGCCAAGCCACGTAGGTACTTAAAAAATTTCCACATTTCCTTTCCAATTTACCACATGAACTGCTTTCCATAGCAAATGCGTTGATTATTACAGAAAAAAATCCAAGTCGCTATATGTGGGCTGACAATATTTGAGGAGTTCCGTTGATTCCTCAAGGATCTCAGAATTGACACTTCATTATTTGCTACTTCAAAGGAATCATGTCAGAATCTTTGACGTAGGTACTTTACATCCTTGAGGAGTTCCATAAGTCATTCGTGGTCTTCATCATCAGTTCCACTTCACCAAAATTGCGATTTCCGAGGGTAAATACACGAGTTATAATAGAAAATACCGAAATCACTACACGCGTGCCTATAAAATTTGAGGGTTGCCCTCAATTCCCCTGGGATCCCGTCATCAGATCCTGACTTGTGCTTACCCAAATAACTTGAAAGAATACGGTTAAAGGTCTATACGTACTTATAAAATTAAAAAAAAATATCCTCCAACTCCTAACCGTTGAGGAGTTGTACCTTCCATCATCAGCTCGCAAACATGAAATGATGACTTTCAGACGCAAATACCTGAATAGCTTTAGAAAATGCATTTAACATGTAGTACGTGCCTGTAAAATTTGAGGGTTGCCCTCGATTTCTCTAGGATCCCATCATCAGATCCTAACTTGGAGAAAATGGGACCATCTCAGGAGTATACATTTTCGAATAAAAAAAGAATTTTTAAAATCGGTCCACAATTGACGGAGAAATCGGCGAATATACATAAAAAAAAAAAAACTGTGAAACATATAACCTCCTCCTTTTTTGAAGTCGGTTAAAAAAATACTAATAGCACCGCACTTAGGGTTGAGATTAACGGAGATTCTATATTATATGTTTATAGTACCTTTATTTGGGCCAACTATCCTTACAGGCGCGTCAAGAGAAGGAAGTTGCTTTCAACTTCCTTCTCTTGACGCGCCTGGAACCGAAAACGCCTGGAGGAGCTGAGCTATTGGTCCATGAAACATCTGATATCCCACTATCACTCAAGCTGAGACTCATGGACATGTGCATACTACCGATCCTCACCTACGCATGCACAGACTTGGTCTTTGACAGTATCTCAGAAGTCTAAACTCGGGGTTTGCCAGCCATGGAGCGTAGCAAATTAGGTGTAAAATTAATGGATCATATCTGCGCAACACCACGCTGCGCTCCAAGACCCAAATTTCCAAGAAAAATTAATTGTTCTAGGTCAACGGGAAGTACCCTATAAATTTTGATTCTCTTGAGAGTGTCGAAATATCTGTTTTTTGCGGGGTCTTGACAGATAGACATACAATAGACACAGACAGACGGACAACAAAGTGATCACATAAGGGTTCCGTTTTTTTCCTTTTGAGGTACGGAACCCTAAAAATGAATAAAGAAAACAATAAGGAAAATTACTAATTGAGGAAACTGGGTCTAGTCCTAACAAGGTTTAGTTTTCCCTCTGGGTTGGAAGGTCAAATAGCAGGCGCAGGTGCCACAGCGGACTCCGAGCTCTTTTAGGGTACCTACAATCGGAAAGCAGCCAATGAAAATGCGCCCTACACCTCTAGTAATAAAGTCGTGGCAGATATTTTGACGCAACTTGTTCTGTCATAGGTATATTGTTATATTGTTGTTACCTATATTATTTATAGTACTCCAGTGCACGTCGTATATTGGGGTCCATTTCATGAATCTACGAGCACCAACAACGAATAGACTTGTAAAAATGTAGGTACATTTCGTCATCCTCCTAGCGTTATTCCCGGTTGTGCTCTAAAGGAGCCCGGGGTCCGCTTTGGCATCTAATCCCAAGGTAGGAAGGTACATTTCTAGATATCTATGTAGCCAGCTTGTTGTTAAAAATACAAAATCTTAATGTCAGAAATGAGGCTATCCGCAGCAGAACCAAGGTAACCGATATAGCCCTCCGAATTGCTAAACTTAAGTGGCAGTGGGCGGGGCACATTGCACGTAGAACCGATGGCCGTTGGGCCGGAAAGGTTCTCGAGTGGCGACCAGCGGGGCTAGCGCAACTGACGCCGCGCCGCGACGCGAGTCGAGAAAGCTCTACCCCCCTTTTTCTAATTTGTACGGTGCGAGTGAGATAGGGGACGCTTAGTCGCGCGCGAAGCGACTGAGCAGCAAGTTGTGCTAGACGTGCACGTACCGGAAGGCGCGGCGTGGGTAGGCCACCCACAAGGTGGACTGATGACCTGGTAAAGGTCGCGGGAGTCCGCTGGATGCGGGTGGCGCAGGATCGGTCAATTTGGAACTCTCTGGGGGAAGCCTATGTCCAGCAGTGGACGTCTTTCGGCTGATATGATGAATGCTTAGGTAACTATACGTAATGTAGTATTAAATGTAACATTAAGAAAAATAAAGATAATAATATACTGTAAAATATATAAATTCATACACAACAAATAAAAATCAAATTAAAGATTAGATAAGTGTATTAACTTACCATATACAAATGGAATAGGTTGATCAATTATTATTCTTTTAAATTAAGCATGTTATTTCTATAATATTGGGAAATAAAGGTCAATTTTATTTATATTTTTTTATTTTATGTAGCCAGCGTCAAAGAATTACAAGGAGAATTCTTGTAAGTCCGGGACGGTTTTTCCTAAGCTACCCTGCGAAGGAAGATAACGGGCGTCTCTTATATAAATTATTTATTAATTTCCCTCCAGGCACTAGTAAGAAGGGTTCTTTGTTCGCCACGATGCCGGATCCAGGCAGTCGCTTGTTTTTATAAGAACAGGATAAGGTAAAATATAAAAGAGCTTGACCAGGAGGTATTTAAATAAATACATGTCTGGGGACAATGGTGCACGAATTCCAGGCTTGTTTATTAGGAATTACACGACGTTATTTATACGTATATTTATTTATCAGAAAAAAGACTAGAGGCAGGAATGTTTTAACTTATTATACTAAACTTTTCCCATGTTTTAAGGGGCAACGTTTCGTGTCGCTTTCCATACAAACACTTCAGATTACATTTCTTAATTTTAAAAGAAAAACATATTATTATTAGGGTACCAATGCCATTTAATTATTGAGAAAATATCAACTTTAAATATTTTTGCGTAAAGTTACATTTTGTTAGTTTTGCGTTAATAATAACATGTTTACATTGTACATTTTAGTAAATAAGAAATATAGTCCGCAAAGCTTTAATATGAAAACTGCACCAGCAGTCTCGTAAAGTTTAATTCCTAATACATCAGTATTAGGAATTAAACTTTACGAGACTACGCAAACTGACACCATTTTCAAAGGCAAACTAAAAAGATTTGATGATAAGGTATCATTCATAACCCTTAATTAGACTGACTTTTACAATGTTAAAGAATCACTTTTAAGAAATGTAGTGTACCTATATATGATTGTAATTGTGTGTTGACATGTCACACAATTGTAATTGTGTGTAACAAAACGTGCGTACCCTACTTTATACCCTGCGAAGTAAAATAATGTGTTTTACCATTCTGATTCTGATTCTACTTTCCCTTCCACAATAGTTTTAATGCACTTGTCGTGTCGTAAAGGTACCTACATCTTAACCCAACTTAACGTATGAATTGCTTTTTGTATTTGTAGAGTTCATATCAGGACGAATCAGGTAGTCACTGTTATCTAATTTATCACTGATACATGCTTGCACTCAAATAAATGTAATTCTTGTAAACAGCGGTTGCCTGCAAGTGTGTGCGCCGTTTATATGATTAAATGCTGTTTCAATCGGCTGCCTCGTCACAATTTTTATTTCACCCCTCCTTCTATTTCCGCCCCAGTCCAAGTTGGCTCAGTTCGGGATGCACAGGGCGGTTCCACAACACTTCGGGAGCCATCCGGTGTCCTCTTGGATACTGCAACTTCGCGTCATTGCTTTAACTAATATACCTATAGTGTAAATGGCAGCTTTCACGCTCTTAGCCAATGTCCGAGAAAATTTCAGGTTTAAAAAAAATATATAAACAATTAAAAATAAGTAAAACGTTTTTTCTTTATCTCATTTAACTATAATATCTAGGATTATCTTCACATTTTCCACCATTACCCCGATCCAGTGGTGGCTGACCGGAGACTCATCATCGTGACTAATAGTCTACGTCGATGCCGTCATTTGGTTCTTGGTTGTTACTTCTTGCCTCTGACTGTGGGCCTGTAAATAATTATTCTTTATTCCTACGGTATTCTTTATTGTATTGTAGTCATAATCATATTACATTATCAACAAATATACGCTTAAATGTCACTGTAGGCGTCATGCTTCGAAATCTTTTGGTCGTATCACCCGCGCACTGACTGAGCACGCTCCGACAGGACGGGGGGAATCGAGGAGGGCAGTGTTAGGGTGAGTATCCACCAGAGCCGTGTGAGATTGCGAGGCGGTGTGCGAGGAAAAAAAACACCACACATAACGTCCACAAATAGCGTGGCTGGTTACGCTCGTGTATCGCTGCCTATTGGTTGATGTTTTCCTCGCTCATACACTGCATTTGTTGAGTGAGGTTGCGGTAAGAGAGTCTCCCCCGATCGATGATCGATATATTAAGTTTAAATTTAATTATAAATTTGCCTTTATTATGTGCTATCCCTGACTCTAAAATATGACCTACGCAAGAGCCAAAATTATAGGGTGGTACAAATCGTTCAACAAAATAAAAAAATTACGCCTTTGCAGCCATTTGGAACAGTCGGAAAAGTATGGCAGGGTGATTTTCCTGAATGACTACAGGAAGACGATTGGCCATGCAAAAAATAGCCTGGTACAAATGGGTGAATTGGTTTTTTTAATTAATGTGTTCTCGTCGGTATTTCGGGATGTAAGTCATATCGGAGAAGTATGGCATTACGCTACCGCCTACTTCTTTTTTATCGACTATCGGAAAATACAAGATTTTTTGTGTAACAAATCGTTCGACTTTCGTTATTTATCCGACACGTTCGATTAACGCCCACGCGTTTGGGCCGCCGGGTATCAGTGTAACTCCATCATTTTCCTTTTCTTCATTACGTAATTCGACCCCTGAAGGGTCGCCATACTTGGTACAAATGACTGGAAAAATTGTGTCAGCATCTCCCGGTCTATCACTGTCCGACAGTGACAGCCACGTTCGGGTGAATTTGCAGCTCGGAGCTGTGCAGGAGCCGAAGCGGCAAAAAAGGGCAGGCCTGATTCGGTGTGAAAATACCGGAAAAAAGGCTTTCTGGAGAATATTTACCTATAAGAGCATCCCTGATCAACTGTTCTATATAATTGTCAGATTCCTGTGACTCTTCAGGTTCATAAACTTCTTTTAGCGGAGCCTCATAGTTGGATTTGAAGTGAGTATTAGGTTTCCCAAAATATTTCCGATACAATAGCAACGATGACTGTTGGAGGTGTATATCATCTGTGAATGATTAGAGAGTAAGTGTCACAACAAATCCTTAAGTGAAAAAGCATAAAAAACTGTATCCCAACCACGGAAAATTAACTGAAAAAAAAAACGTTTTCAGTCGCCATCAGATATATCGAAGCGGCCAAAGTGCTCATAAATATCTGAACACGTCTCTATACAGGCCGCTCCGATATATCTGAGGGCGACTGTACTCAACCTAGCTTATACTAACTCTAACTCGGTACCCTGGAGCCGTAGCATGGTTGGCCTTGTCACGCGATAGGTGATAGGATAGAGCGTGCGTCACTTGCTGACACCGTTCGATAGAACGAGACGACGCTCTTATCTTGTCACTTGTAACGTGATAAGGCCAACCATGCTACGGCTCCTGGTCGATGGAATCATTCCGGATAGCATTAGAATATTAACGGACAATTTCGTCTACGTTTCTTCATTTACCTATGATATCAAAGGAAAATATTATACTTAGTTTTACTTATATCGATCAGTGTTTTTCAAACATAGCAATAGGTACTAATTTCCTTGCGTTTCAGATTGATTTCCCTTGAAATCGCATGATGATTATCGCACGATTTTTCTAATCATGTGGAATATGGTGTAAATGAACCGGGTTTGAACTGATTATTACTACATTACCATCATTGCGCGCAATCGGCGAAGCCTCGAAAGGCACTGCAAACTGAAAATTTAATTTATAAGAATTTTTGATTAAATTTCTATCGCTGGAAAGTTTCATCTTAAAACTTAAACCGTATGAATTAAGTAGCGGGTGTAATAAAGTAAGATATTTCGGAGGTTAAGGGCTTCGATCGAAACTTCACTAAGTTCCTATAACAACTTTTTAATGTTTCATTATTTTAATATCGACCCCAATGGTCTAGCTGATAGAGACTCTGTCTACGAAGCTGGGAGGTCCCGGTTTCGAATCCCGGTAAGGACATGTATTTTTGTGACGAGTATTACAGTTGAGTTCTCCAATATCTATACAGATAAACATTCAAAAATATCTATACATGTGTCTTATGTCAGTAATAATAAAGCTTGTGTACAGATATTTTTGAAAGGTTGTCTGTATAGATATTGGAGAACTTGACGGTACAAATATTTCTACCTGAATCTTGGATGTTTTCTATGACTGTGTTTGAGTGGGTACATTACATAATTACGATAAGTAATTAGTCCGAAAGCATATTTTTTCCGAATTACATAATTCTGGAAAGCATATTCCGCTAAAGGAATTTTTGTTTTTTCAGGATTTAATAAATAATAAATAAATATTAGGAGACATTCTTACACAAATCGAACTAGATCTACAGTAAGCTCAATAAGGCTTTTGTTATAGGTACTAGGCGAAATTAAGTATAATAGATATACCTACATACTTAAATGGAAAACATCCAAGACTCAGAAACAAATATTCATATTCATCACACAAATATTTGTCCTTACCGGGATTCGAACCCAGGACCGTCAGCTTCGTAGGCAGCGTCACTACCCACTAGGCTAACCGGTCGTCAAATGACTCTTCGGAAGTTCGCATCGGGAAACCTTAAATAAATACTAGTAAACTTACTATGATTGCTATAGCAGCAAGAGCTAACAGTCCCATTTTCACTAAACCTTATTTCAAAACTTTTCCATTTGAAATGATTGGTTCTTATAGTAGATTGTATGACAAGGGGCTAAAATAAGCCATATTACCACGAGATGGATATTTTCCCGAGTGAAGCGAGGGAAAATATTTCGAGGGGTAATATGGCTTTTAGACCCGAGTTATACACTCTACTTTTCACTTCGACTGCGAGAAAATAGTAAAACAAAGATTATCCATCCACAATCAGTAACAAATTTCACTGTCAGAGGCGTTTTCTTTTTTAATGATTTGGAATTAGGGACTAAAAAATACCTCATGTTTGATTGGTCGATTTTAATATGTAGCTGTATTCTGGTTGGTTGATAGCAAAGACAAATGTTTTTTGAAAGAGTTTTGATTGGTGGATTTAAATGATTTGGAATTAGGGACTAAAAAACACCTGATGTTTGATTGGTCGATTTTAATAAGTAGCTGTAGGTATTCTGGTTGGTTGATAGCAAAGATAAATGTTTTTTGAAAGAATTGTGATTGGTGGATTTAATATGGGGAAGTGTTTTGATTGGTCAAATTAAATGTGTTAAAAATCATAAATATGCATACATATTTTCCCTAGGGGCTAAATGTACTACTTTAGCCCCGCTTATTAAGCCTAATATGACAAACTTTTCGAGCATCAGATGTGAAAAATAGTTTCTTGGTCACGTGCCGGCACCAATCATAAAGAACATGGTGGTAATTACACCTACTTGTTAGCTATAAACACCCCATTACGATAGTGGGCTGTTCAAACTGGAATGTTTTGATCCTTAAAGTATAATTTTTTTTTGTTTCACTAGTTCCGAACTAGTGAAATTTCCTATAATATAATACTACTACACTAATATAAATACACAACACTTGAACGAAAATTTCAAGTTCAAGAAAAATTATAAACTACTTAGTGGCTCAGTGAGTTGTCGAACCCGCAAAGGCTGGTTTTAACATTTTTTATTGAAAAATTACTTAAAACTGAATTGACAAAAAAATCTATTTATTATTATCGAACGTACCCACAAAAATTCATGAATCGGTTTAGAAATGCGACCTCTAGAGAAGAACAGCCGGACAGCCGGACATCAGGACAGCTTTTTTGCCGAAGCTGAAACGGAGAACTTCGTTCGCTTCGCTCGCTCGTTCAAAAATGGCGTCTATCGTCTACACTTATAACAAATGTCAGTTTGTCAGTAAATCCCTAACTTATGTATCCCAAAAATTTTCCACGCATCTTTAATGTACCCTCCCAAGAGGGTACGTTAAAGATGCGTGGAATTTTTTTGGGAGGGCTTTAAATAAAATGCGGTACTAATTCGGTTCCGGGTGATCGAAGGAATATCATATGTACAGTCACAAACTGGATAATGTAGGTACCCCAGGTTGGAGTGTATAGTAATTGAAAGTAAAGAAGGTAAAGGTAATTTCCCTTGGATCGGGATTTAGTAGTAAATGTAAATTCCCTTGGATTGGAATTTGGTAGTAAACCATTTGATCATTTTCTGTAACATGTTATTCAAACCGATACTTAAGGCCTGATGCACGCCGCGTTATTTAAACGCACTGTAGACGCGCGTTTGTATAGAATCACGTGTGTTTCGACACTAATGCGCGTCGACGGCGCATTTAAATAACGCGGTGTGCATAGGCCCCAAGGGCTAAACTACTTATTTAATCAATCGATTACTGGAGGGTTCAAAGCCTTGTAATGCTGATGTAGGTATTACCTGTAACAATTAATTACGCGAGTATATCATTTAGCCATTATTCCGATGGTCACTATAATTAAAGACAACCTGAATCCACACAACCGTGAAATCCATTGAAACGCATAATTGTGCAGATTACTAATTTTATCCATACACTGATTGGTAATTTTATCGATTTCGTTTGCTCGTTCTGATGATTCGATGCCGATATTCGACAGTAGCGTTTGTAAAATCGGTAACTAATGCATCTCCAAAATTACCTTTTTACATATCGCTGAAAACAATATGTAGGTCTTCTTCTTCCATCCCCGATCCCGTTATTTGGGGTCGGGTCTCCACACTTTCCTGCGCCAAGTTAATCCATCTTGGGTTGTCGGTTCTGGCAATTGGGCTTTCTTAAGGTCTCTTTGTTAATTTGACCACCAGGTCAATGGCGGGCGGCCTCTACCTCCTTTCTGTTCTGAAATTCTGTTCAACCCAATATGTAGGTAAATGTCATAGTTAAAAAGTCGAATACTCACTCAACAGGAAATCAAATGGGTCAATATGTTTTTTTAACCTGACTGCTGCGATATGGGCCGGGCCCAGTAAAACAATTGGAGTGTAAAGAGAGAGTAGTAGTCGGGCAAAATTCCAGCTGAAATCCAGACACACGGCACGACCAATTGAGCGGTTTTACTCTAGAATATCTACTCTCAGGGGAACGCACTGGCCAATTTGTATGGAAATTCAATATGAATTATTAGCGTTTTCATTGCCCTTGAGCAGTTTATCGGCATGTACCATGCTATTTTTGTTACCTACCAGACGTATAAAGTTGTTGGTCACTTTGTATGTACACATTTCAATGAGTTTCGCGCGCTGTCTTTTACCTAACTATACCTCAAATGTAAAAAGTACATACTCCTTTCTTTTGCGGCAGTTGAGTAACCATTTAAAAATCAGTATTAGGCGACTTATCACTAAGACTGAAAAATAATTAGATTGCCTTTAATTGTGTATCCGTGAAAGACAGTTGTCGGAAGAGTTATACAATGTCAGTGCGCAAATTCTGCTGTTTAATCGTACTTTTAATGAATTTAAGTTTTACTGTAAGTATGATCTAAACCTCTGTTAACTTAAGGTCGTATTTATTGCATATTTCATCATCATATATTCTTAAACAAAGTGCCGGTCAGTTATGCTGTTGAGGTACATCTTCACACCTATAGCTTTCGAGATGTTTTATTTATTTATCGTATAGCTTTACTAATTTCTCTACTAAATTTTGTATGTTGATTTAAGTTAAGCAACTGTATCCATCGAGAGAGTCTTGAAAACAGCCGTTTTCATGCGACATCTGGTGATAGGACACTCGAAGATGATATTATGGTGTACCGCCTGATCTGGACACTGGCATTCCGCTGACTCGCACCATCACGATCTGCACCAAAGAGATGCGGAAATTCCAACCCCCGTCCCGATCCGGTTTAGTAGACATCAGACATAAGACAGATCCAGCATTATGCTCAAACAGGAGCACAGAAACTGATCTGGCTTCCCATTTTGTAATCCACGAAACAAGCGGGTTCAGTTGGTACTGGGTCGTGAAACTTTAATGCGGGGGTTTTCGGGACTTGAGTCTGCCCTCAGACTCAAGTCCCGAAAACCCCCGCATTAAAGTGTGTCGAGGTCCTGATGCAAGCACATGTTTGTGCGTTCCTTTGCGATTTCTCGGTCTAAGCACTTTTCCCTTCGGATGTTTAGCGGAAGGATATGGCTGAGCGCCGCCCGGCGGTAGCCAAAAAGTGGGAGTGAGGCACCCTACTAAGGCGCATCGTGTAGTTTAATTGGTCGTCAACCTCGAAGGTATGAGTGCTATTCAGCCACACCATTCAGCAGTATTAAGCAGCAGAGTAGGCCGGGAAGAGTGCGGTAGTTCGGAGTGTAGCTGCGTTGGCAACTTGACACCCCATGGTTCCAGTGAGCTTCTGAATGATGCTGTTCCGGGTTTTCAGTTTTGCAGATAGATTGCACAGGTGTTCCTGCGGCGGACTTCTTTTTGCCCTGGAAGCCGTTTCTGATATGTGGGTCGTTAGTACCGGGACCTGATCGGTTACCAGTTTCTTTGGGGCCGGAAGCCGAGAAGTCCGAGATGTTGATTTGTCTAGTATACAATTAAACAAACGGGGTTAAATAATTCACGGATTAATTAGTCTACAGAAAATAAAAATCTCCTAAAATGGTTATATTGGGAGATAATCTTAGACAAACCGCTTACCATGGTAGGCCGTACAATTTGGAGATTCCTAGTTTTAAAAAATCTGTGTCTCATAATCAGCTTTAATTAATAATAATATTGTATATGCATAAGCACCTATAGTGTTGATTTTATTAATTCTATATTTTAGGTTTATATGAAAACTACACCAAACTTTGTCTGTGCCGATGACACTGACGACACGGCCGTAAGTATACATTACCTACCCACTCCCTGCCTTTCTGCGCTTGCGCAGGTCAACAGAATTAAATAATAAATATTTGTGGACAATCTTACAAAAATCGACCTAGTCCCAAACTAATCAATGCTTGTACTAAGCGAACTAGATGACGATAAACCTACTTATATATAAATAAATACATAGAAAACATCCATTACTCAGGAATTCGTGTTCATCTTAGAACAACTTCAGGTGGTAAACGATTGTCCTCCGAGACTCGTATCCTCGTCAAAATCGTACTATTACGTTGGTTACCGCATGAAAATTGAGTTAACGTATAACAATTCGCATTTTTGAATTTAATCTCAGTTACTCAAAGGTAAGCTGGAGACCACTTAAAGGGACAAGTTCGCCTTAGTAGAAATGTTTATAATTATTTTGTATATTCTGTTAATGTACTTGTTTTATGAAATACAACTACTAAACTTCGAACGGATATAGGGTAGGTAGTTCTGTGTTTAATAAATCCGTTTACTTTGTTTTAACAAAATGTATTTATTTATTTTTAACGACGTATACATTCCGATTTCTCATAATGCTAAACTATTCTACCGAAGTTGCCAGCGAATGACTATATTAATAATTTTTATAAAGCAAATCAACTATTTCAAATTCTCTACATGTATCATGGTGTCTTTTTTTCCTAACATTTTATTTGTAAAATATACATATAAAATGTAAGCTAATAACGTCACATGGCGGTTACCCGTAAATCATATATTACAGGTGATGAGACACGGTAAAACGTTTGCTAAAGCTGCCAATGTTCACCGGACTCTTGGTTCACTCAGAGAATTAGTAAAAACCAAAGATCATCAGATAATTGCAGCTACAACCGAACCACCGGCTACTACCAAAGATGCGATCACAACTAATCACACTACATCCGCGGCTACAAGGGAACTGGCTACTACTAAAGCTCTTCCTACAACCCCACCTTCTACCGAAACGCCTTCTACAAATCCACCCTCTACCAAAGCTACAACAGCCACAACTACACACACTACTACTACTACAGCCCCAGCCATTACTAAAATTCCTATTTCAGCCCCAGTTATTAGCAAAAATTCTAGGACCATAAAAGATAATAAGAAAAAGCTTGGCATTTCTTCAACCACTAAAGCTACAAATTCTTTTACACCGATCTCAAAAGCATTGTTTAGCAATGGAGTATGGAAACTGCCGGAAGTCGATCCACCTGGCACCTGGATTTTCTAATGGCGTATCAAATAAATAAATGTAACATGCTAATACGATTTATTTGTGTGTGTCGCTTCCGATTATACACGGGGAAAATCTTGATTCAATGAGGGAAGGTAGTATCTCGAATGAAGCGAGATTATCTTGAGTCAAGATTTTTTTTCTTGGTTCGAGGAAACCATGATAATTGCGGTAATTTTTTTCTGAAATACATAGTTGCATTTGAATCTGTTTTGCGCTCGTATCCATGAGAGCGACACATATTAAAATGTTATTGGGATGTGAAAGTGATCACACTAGTGATTCCAGTTTCCACTAGTTCCACAATCATCTTAGCTGTTACCAAAATCTAACGTCACATACGTCCATGTTTGATCCGGTGTTTGATTACCATCAAGCAGGCTACAATCGTGTTTAGGTTTCTGGCTTAAATTAAACCTTAATTTGTTTTAGTCCTTTACTTGGTTTAATAGTAGAACCCTGTTTGAAGTATCAAAAAATGCCAATGCGGCTCTCTTAAGCACTTTAAATAATTCCTACATTCCATGACTCTTTTCGCTGCATACACAGCCACAAAACGCTGACATAAGCTTTGAGTACACTACATTACATATTTTTCCACGAGAGAATTCGCCCCGCAGCCGGTACAGTCGCGAGCGCCGCAGCCATCCGTCACGCCACCTGCTCTTTTATTAAACGTACTGTCGACTACAATTTGCTCCAACGTAATAGAATTGTGAAGGCTGCAGCGAATTTTGAAGTTGGGTTTGATAGTTGCAGGTAGCATTTATTAATGGATGTTAGACGTGCAAGAAACATTTTAGACCCTGCAAATGAATGATGATGATGAATATCGTAACGAGTACAGTGACAGTTTGGCTGTGGGATGAGAGTTTCTTGGTAAAGCATTAATTATTTATTACAGTATAGTTAAAGCGCAATAACCATAGTTATTAAACAACGTAAACATGCTGGGAACTTTCTCGTGATGTCTTAATTTTAATAACTGTCAACATTGGCAACATTTAAAGTTTTAACCCTTAACAGGGCAGAATAAAAAAAACGTTGGATCAAGCCTCGTTCGCGCTATGTAGAGCCAAAAAAAACGTTCTAAAATAAATTATCATACATTTGATCCTTTTTAAACTCACCGAAAAATAATGGTTAAATAGCCTATATGTGCCAAACATTTCCGGCGAAGGCCAGTTTTTTCATCAGAATAAGCATGCATTCCACGAGTGCCTAGTGGAAAGATATATCACCGAACCGTGTTTGCGTTATACATATATACCATTACGCAGTTAGTGCAATGCGGTGTTCCAGATATTTGCGCATCTGTCTGTAATAACTAGCTACATATAAATACACGTCTATCTACAGCGAACCTCTGTTATAAAGGCTATAAATGCAAGGATATATTCTGCTCCTCAAACAAAGTAATTTGGGTCATACAGAGATTTAGGTTCGTGTCTTTTTTTTATTCACCTTAGTACAATTTGCAATTACGGCTTACGCCAAAGCATTACAAACTTAAATAAATGTGACGGTGTTTAGTAAAAGGGCCCACTTTGTCGATTCTAGTTACGGAGTTACGGGCAGTTTAGTGAAATATGGCAAAACTTACCGAAAATCAACTTTCGATGAAAACTGATAGAACAGACTGTAATAAACCTATCATTTTGATGACGACGCATAAATCTCCATTTTAAGCACCTTTTTAGGGCCTCAAAGTTTAGTGCCCAGCGACCCACTTTGTCGCATACAGAAAAAAATCGTCGATATCATATTTGTGACGGTTTTTGGGAAAACGTCCCACTTCGTCGATATGGAGTTAAGAGTAGTTCCTAATACTACAGATCATACGCTATCTTTTGGTGGAAGATTCATGCCTCTAGGTGCTATAGTTATTTTTTAAAAATTCTGCAAAGTTGCAGAAGTGAAAAAGCGACAATTGAGAAAACGTTGGTTAAAGTTTGGGATGGCAGAAAACACACTTCTACTTTGAAGTTATGGAGTGGTTGGTATTAAATGAATGGGCATACTTTAGGGATTTCAAATTAGTTAAAATCATGTATGTAACCTTAGTATTTTGAATGTTATGGAGGCTTGAACATAAAAACAGGACAAAAATATGTAAATCCTGAATATGGGTTTATTTCTATATTCTATTATACGGCACGCAGATTTATCATTAAAGTTGTATTTATAAATGGTTTCCCATGCTAAAAAAGACAGAAATAATTCTGTGGACCCTTTTATTTAGTAATTATGTCAAAAAGTTAATAACAAATGATTTGAAGAGTGCCATGCATAAAAATTAAAATACACGTGTCTCTTAATATATAACATGAGATTACTTAAAAAAACATACATATCAAGCATAGAAAGTATGTAAAATATCAAATTATAAGTACTTTTTGTGTGTATAAAGTTTAGTGATTTTATATAGCGAGCGTCCCACTTGGTCGGTTTACTAAACTTTAGTGTTTCTTCATTGAAAGTGTTTGTGTTTGGTATATTTTTCAGTTTTATGTATGAGATAATGGTTTGTTATTGTTAATCTAAGAGTCTTTGATACTAACGTCGTTTGTTTAAACTTTTTTAACGTAATCGAACGAAATTTCTTTTCGACTCAAGTTTAGTGACCCACTTTGACGGTTTAGTGGATCATACGCTACTTGATGCACATTACTACACCCAACCTCAGCGGTAGCTTGCCTCGCACTGATCGCCGTCGCCGCTTGCGCTGCGCGTCGAGCCGACCGGCGTAGGTACATACCCACGTCGGCTCTACACAAAGCGCTTAGCGGCGGCGGTGCCTTTGATGTCGCCGACGAGGCGGCGCGGCGACTTATATAAACGTTGCGATGAGTTCGATCCGTTTGCTACATCTCATAGGTTCAATACGTACACCATTTTTAGGGTTCCGTGGCCAAAATGGCAAAAACGGAACCCTTATAGTTTCGTCATGTCCGTCTGTCCGTCTGTCCGTATGTCACAGGCATTTTACTCGAAAACTATAAGTTGTATTTGAATAAAATTTTGAGGATAGGTGTATTTTGTTAACCGCTACATACTTTTGTAATTAAAATGACAAAAAAAATTTTTTTAGGGGTGCACTCCATACATAAAACTAAAAGTCAAAAACATTTTTTTCATTGTGACCCCCCGTGTGGCACATCAATCGATAGGCCTTTCAAAATAAATATAAGGTTTCTTAGCATTTTTTTTGATTAAGTGAATAGGGTCGGAGATAATCGCCCCGAAAGTCACTAAAATTCTGTCCCCCCCCTCTAATTTTTGAACGGTGTAGTTTAAAAATATGGAAAAATTCATGGATATAGGGCTTATTAATTTCATTCACCGAAAATTGTTTTGAACAAGATCAGTTCAGAGGTTTTCAAGATATTGCTGAAAAACTGCCTTCCTCAAAGAAAAGGACGTAAGTGCCGTAAGATTTCTATGACGATACGACCTTTTTAATAGGCACGGCCATTCGTTTTGCGTGGTCCGACACGCACTTGGCCGGTTTTTGGTTTGTAATTATACTGTTTTTGGTTCAGCAAATTACACCTATGTTTATAAATTATGATTTTATACTTGTAGTAATTTTTTAGCGTATGATCCACTAAACCGTCAAAGTGGGTCACTAAACTTGAGTCGAAAAGAAATTTCGTTCAATTACGTTAAATAAGTTTAAACAAACGACGTTAGTATCAAAGACTCTTAGATTAACAATAACAAACCATTATCTCATACATAAAACTGAAAAATATACCAAACACAAACACTTTCAATGAAGAAGCACTAAAGTTTAGTAAATCGACAAAGTGGGACCCTCCCTATATAAAATCACTAAACTTCATACACACAAAAAGTACTTATAATTTGATATTTTACATACTTTCTATGCTTGATAAGTATGTTTTTTAAGTAATCTCATGTTATATATTAAGAGACACGTGTATTTTAATTTTTATGCATGGCACTCTTCAAATCACTTGTTATTAACTTTTTGACATAATAACTAAATAAAAGGATCCACAGAATTATTTCTGTCTTTTTTAGCATGGGCAACCATTTATAAATACAACTTCAATGATAAATCTGCGTGCCGTATAATATAATATAGAAATAAACCCATATTCAGGATTTACATATTTTCGTCCCGTTTTTATGTTCAAGCCTCCATAACATTCAAAATACTAAGGTTACATACATGATTTTAACTAATTTGAAATCCCTAAAGTATGCCCATTCATTTAATACCAACCACTCCATAACTTCAAAGTAGAAGTGTGTTTTCTGCCATCCCAAACTTTAACCAACGTTTTCTCAATTGTCGCTTTTTCACTTCTGCAACTTTGCAGAATTTTTAAAAAATAACTATAGCACCTAGAGACATGAATCTTTCACCAAAAGATAGCGTATGATCTGTAGTATTAGGAACTACTCTTAACTCCATATCGACAAAGTGGGACCTTTTCCCAAAAACCGTCACAAATGTACATTTTGTTTCATACTAAACTATAATTATTTATTTAATATAAGGACTCAAAGATCGTTTTACATTCCGCTACCAGTAGCGGCCATCGGGTAGCGAACACATCGACGTGTTTCACTGCTCCGAGCACATAGTTGAGCAGTGCCAGGAGTGCCAGGACTGCCAGGGCAGTGGGAAGCGGCGCGTTGTGCAGGAGCTCGCTGCGCGCGTGCGGCGTTGCCAGCAGCGAACGAACCACCCCTTCCACTAGGTCTACGCAGTCTACCCTTCTGTGTTAATACCCAAGGCGAACTTCGCTAATGACACGTATCGTCTAATTTGTAATGATTTGAATCCCAGCATGCCGAACAGAAAACGCGTCGGGTACATGTAGACATGATCAAAGTTAACGGCTACAAAGCCTTTGATTGAACTCTTAATCCGCTTTAAACGGTGTCTCCTCTTATATATGTTTGCGCATTAAAAACATTATGTATATTTACGTATACTCCTAATTATTGACAACTGGAAAGACGACCTTTGTTTTAAAAATGATGAAATGACGGGTGTATGACCCGTTTGTAAAAACTGTGTATAACCCGTTTGTAAAAAACTGCGTATGGTTTGTGTTTTTGTGGACCAAATTCAAAATTAATCCAAAGTTTCACATTTTTGCCGAAAAAAAATCGGATCAGATAAAATACAAAAAGAAAACCATAACTATTTACTATTTTAAAAACAAAGTTTAAACCGACTTATATTCAGTACTCCGACATTTTCTAAATTTCCTTTCTACTGTACCACATGAACTGTACTGTACTTCCCCTCGATTTCTCCAGGATCCCATCATCAGACTTGATGACCATGAGACCACCTGGGCAGGATACCCTTTCAAACATAAAAATAATTTTGAGCCGGAGTTTTGACGCAAAAGTGGCGTTGACAAACAAGTAAAATAAAAGTAATTTCTTAAAGACACCGACTACTGTTTTAAATCATTGGTAGGTATTATGTGAATTCTATATTCAAATACATTATTCGTCCTCTCTTCACCAGTCTGGCAAAAAAACATAAGAGGGTGATTCTTGAAAGGGTCAATTGTCATCGTCCAGACGGAATAAAATCCCGTAGACTTAAAATAATTCACCTTACAATTTTTTTTTCATTAGATGTCCACTTATTGTAACTGGGGCACGATTTCTTTTTTCCGCATTAGTTTTATTGGGATAGTTTATAATGTCTCCTAAAATATTAAAACTTATACTGTTGTCAATATACTTATCGCTACTGTACAGTAAGGGAAATTTATTCACGTACCACCGTGGAACCCTATCGCAATAAGGTGATATAACACTCGAGTTCGAGTGACGACGGCCTTTCAATTGCGACAGGGTTCTACGGTGGTACGTGAATACATTTCCCTTACTGTACATACAAACTAACAAAGCTACACTCACAAAGGCGTGTTCATAATTTTACAGCTGCCCGCACAGCTTCGCTCGCTTGTTACAAAGAAAGCAGGCCAACCTGCGCGATAAAATATAGCCAAACGTCCATCCAGAAAGTCCAATACACAACTGACGTTTCCCCTTTATTCACGCACGACTTCAATGTATTAGAGACGTTTCGGAATTCGGCAATATTTCCGGGACCGGCAAATCATTAGCCAAGGCCACAGGGAACCCTTTTCCTTTCCGTAAACCCTAAAAATCAGCAACATTTCGGCCCTGCGGTAACCAATTATGTATTTCGCCACCCGTTAACACCCAATACAGGGTGCTCTGGAAAAATACGGCCGCGCGCGGGCAGTTAATTCCCGAGCTTCATCACCCTGTAGATTTATAGCAGTCAACCGGTGAAAGATTGTTTGTGTACAGGATGTTTTTGTTTTATATTTGGCTTACATATATTTATGGGCAAATGGAATGGATTTAGGAGTTTGGTAAACTACAATTGGGGTTGACTAATTGTCAAATCACCTGCTTTTTATGAAAAACGGATAAGGTAAAAAATTTTTTTTAATGTCAAAATAAGGTGAACAATAGGGGTCAATTAATAGGCATTAAGGTAAAAGTTATTGAGTTATATAAAAAGTATATCTGATTGTGTGTAGATTTAGCCCATCATGGCATGACTGGCTTACCACGAGGCGAATAGCTTGACCCAGCTCGAAACTCTAAATACTAGTGTCTCTGTGAGCTGTAAGACTCAGAGCCTAACATATTATTTTCAATATTTCTTTTTTTTAATATCGATTTATTTATTCGTATAGCAAGTCAACAGTCAGATAAAAAATCATACATTAATCTCCAGAGCATTAATCCACTCAAGGGCTTCGTCGTTCAAATTGATCAGATCTTCTGGGGGTCCTCCGGTATTATACCGAGTTAACGAGCACTCTTGGATAATGTGTTCTTTAATTTCGATAAACAGAGTCGACTGAACTATATTAATTATAGAACCTGCTCACAAAATTTCACGAGAATCGGTTAGGAAATGCGACCTGTAGAGGAGAACGCCGGACATCCGGATTCCGGACATGCGAAAGTATTTTGGCCCGAACGCTGAAATGGAGAACTTCGTTCGCTTCGCTCGCTCTTTCAATAACACTACTTGCTCTGTGGGTGTGTGTAAGGTCGCAAGAGATCCCGAGGATGCGCTGTTTTTTAGGGTTCCGTACCTCAAAAGAATAAAACTCTAATAGGATCACTTTGTTGTGCGCTCGAGAACGTGTTGAAATTAAAACCATATACTCAAATCTACAGTCCCTTGAAGCTGTGAATAATTCAAACTTCTAAGTTAACGTAAAAAAAGATACGGGCGTTTATGCTGCAAACTATCAAGGGAATCAAAATTTAGGGTACTTCCCGTTGACCAAGAACTATGAAAGGCAAGTAATATCGTCTTATACGTATACTATAAATACAGGGAAAAATCTAAAAACTATACATTTGTAATTTTGTATGGATGCCTCGGTGGGCGAGTCCGACTCGCACTTGTCCGTGTTTTTTTTATAATTCTGCAAGTATTCCGCAATGGCACTCAAGTCAAATTCTACCAGCGTTTCTGAAAAAGACCACTGGAGTCACTAGCTTCCATAGGCCGTAGGTCTGCTTACATCAGGCAGGCGGTATTAAAAAAATGTCGTCCCAAATATCGCTGGAAGGATCTGCGCGAACTCGGAGCCGGCGCTAGGTGGCAAGACATTGCGCAGGATCGAGCAAAGTGGCGTGCTCTTGTGTCGGATGGCAAAACTCATTTTGGGTTATCGTGCCAGCCTAGTTAGTTAAACCACCCACCGCAAGCCACTGATTCCAGTGGCTCTTGAGATTGTGAACGGGGCGATTTCACCCACCCTGTATATGCTTGACTTTTGGCCTGGGCACAATATGTCTTGTAGGCTTTTATTTTCTCTTTCCGTTCACTGTGTTATTTGTGGTTTAGAATGTATATAGGTAATGTATTTACTCAGATTGTTACTGTGGTATATTCAGGATATTAGGTGTCCTGGTAGGTATATTCCGGACTGACGTAAGCGACACACATTCCAATGGTTTGATAGCTATTATGGATCTACCTACATCACAGTTACCAATTCTGCTTTCCAAGGTATAAGAGAGGTTACACAGCACGGCCATGTTTTTAGCGATACAGACGCGATACAGTATGGGTACAGCGTACAGCACGGTTCGCACAAGACGGCGCGAGATCTTTATCGCGGCGAGATAGACTACAATACAATACCAATACCTACTCTTTATTGCAAACCTCAAAGCATTAATCAAATACAGGACATAAAAACATATGACTACAACTTAGAAAAGTTGAAAAACCCCCGACATTTTTATTTCAAAGTTCAATATCTCAAAAACGGCTGAACCGATTTTGTTGAAGCGTAGCTAAGAACCATTTCGATCATGTCAGCTGTCGGACAAAAAACCGCATTAAAATCTGTCTATTCGTTTCGGAGCTACGATGCCACAAAATGACACAGACACGTCAAACTTATAACACCCCTCTTTTGGGGGCGGGGAATGGTACTTTTATCATCATTTTCCTTATATAATATCTATACATATAATAAAGCTGAAGAGGGTCGAAAGTCTGTACATGGAAGATAAACGAAAAAAAATTGGCTGGGGATACTTAGAATTGATAACAGAACACGTTCCAACAGTTTTTAGAATTTTTGTCTGTTTATCTGTTTATCTGTTTATCTGTTTATCTGTTTATCTGTTTGTCTGTTTATTTGTCAGAGTATCACGTGGAAACGGCTGAACGGATTTTGATGCAAACTTTACTAATCTGTCGAGAGAATCCCCGGATAGGTTTTAAGTTACAAAAATCTTAAAGATTAGGGTTCAAAGGGGGTAGAAAATGGGGTTGAACTTTGTATGGGAACTCCTTGAATGTACGAGCTACAGACTTGAAAATTGGTAACCATAAACTTGACTGGAAAGTAAAAACGACCCCATTCAAACTTTTAGCAATGTATAGATAAAACGTGAAAAATATGGGATGAAAATAGGTTCTGAGGCGACTAGAAACTATATAATGTTGCAAGAGCGGGGTTATAGCAGTATCATTACCATGGTAACATGTCGTCAATATATTCGAAAATTCATCGTGTTCTTACAACTGATAGTTAGTCCTGTGGTTTGACCCATAGCTTACGGAGTCGGTGTCCCCGAGTTCAAACCCAGCGATTGGAATGCACTTTTTGTAGTTTTAATTTTTTTGTGTCTGCTTTTTTGAAAATGTATATTTTTCAAAAAACGCAGAGAAGCTTAGTGAATAGAGGATTTTGATACAACTTTTACTTAATCGGTCGAGAAAATCCCTGGCCAGGTCATAGGCTGTAAAAATGATAAAAATTAGTTCAAAGGGGGTAAAAAATGGGGCAAAACTTTGTATGGGAACTCCTCAAATCCATGAGCTTTAGACTTGAAAATTGATAAACATACACTTGACTGGAAAGTAAAAAGAACTCCATTCAAACATTATAAAAAAAATATAGATAAAACGTGAAAAACCACGGGATGAAAATGAGTGCTAGATGGCTAAAGACTATCTATAATAACCAAAAATGTTTGATATCTCAACCGATAGTAGCTGTTAGACATTAGAAACCTAATAATTTTGGAAACTCAGTCGCTGATAACGTCGCTGTTAATATTGAAATCCAGCAACCTTGATCTTCGTCTTCCTATATAATTGCTATGAATTCAGAGGTCATCTAAAGATGTATGATAGGTTGAGTTTAATACTTACGTCGAATTAGCATAGTTCACCAACGTCAAGAGACGTGGGTATAAAATTTGGAAACAACCGCATTCCGCGAAGAATTAAGTAGGTACCATTTTTTATGTATAAAACTTCAGCGTTTGTGACATTAAGAAATATTATTATGAATACTCGGGTATAGTGAGCGTCCGCATGAGCTAGCTTTCGGGCCTTCGGCCCTCGGGCTCGCATAGAAGCGATGTATTGGGCCTTTCATTCATACGAAAAGCTCGGCCTTCAGGCTCGCTTGCCTCGCCACTCACCTTCGGGACTTTGGAACTCAGATTTCGCTTTCAAGACACTTGGAGATAGTGTGCGTCAGTCCTCGGGCTCGCATAGGAAGCGCTCTCTTAAACGGTTCTTTGGGCCTATCATTCCAACGAAAAGCTCGGCCTTTGGTTTCGCTTGCCTCGCCGCTCTTCTTCTGACTTCTCTCGCTCGGGACTTTGGTCTCCGGTTTCGCTTGCAAGACACCTGGGTTTAGTTAGTGTTCGTGAAGGCTCGCCCTCGGGCCTTCGGCCCTCGGGCTCGCATAGAGAGCGCTCTCTGAAGGGTTGGTTTGGTTGGGCCTTTCATTCATACGAAAAGCTCGGCCTTCGGGCTCGCTTGCCTCACCCTCAACTTTGGGACTTAGGGCTCATGTTTCGCTTGCAAGACACCTGTGGATAGTAAGTATCCATGGAGTCTCGCCCTCGGGCCTTCGATGCTCTGGCTCGCATATGGAGCGCTATCTATAAGGGTACGTTGGGCCTTTCATTCCTACGAAAAGCTCAGCCTTCGGCCTCGCTTGCCTCCCCGTTTACCTTCAGGACTTTGGCTCTCAGGGGTAGTTTGACAAGACACCCGGAGATATAGAGTATCTTTGGGGTCTCGCCCTCGGTCCATTTGTTTCAATTATGAAATCTTATATTTAAATTCCGGTTTTGGTAATTTTTCTTCTACTTAGGTACTTCGTTTGCAATAAAGATTAAGTAAATCAATATAACTAAATATTATTGACGACAAAGTTTATGAGGATTTGAACTATTACACGCATAATTTATAGAAATGAAATCGTAATAATCTAATTTATCAGTGTAGTAGGTATCGTATGGTGAAACATAAGAATATCATGTCATCCATGTGTCATCCATAATTTATACGCGTACGAAGTCGCGGGCAGAAGCTAGTTATATATAAATCTAAATTTTACCACTGTAGAAAAAAAAACCGTTTCAGAATGTTCAATTCAAGCCCTTTCATATGATATCCACTTGCCCTAACTAGACTTTGATTTGCCCCATCTTATCCGTCCTTTTTTATAGAAATTAAAAACATATATTTAAATTTTTCATTTTCCCCTCACGTGGATTAGCTTTGTTTACAACTATTCCAAATTTCAAATTGATAGCATTAGTAGTTCCTGAGATATTTAACTTTGTGACAGATAGACAGACAGACGAACGGTGTCGCATCATAAGGGTTCCATTTTTACCTTTTTGGTTCGGAACCCTAAAAACGAAACCACCTTTTGTACCATATTTCATGCAGAAAAAAATTATTTGTATTTGAAAATACTTCTTTCGAATGTTCATACGTTTGTAAACTTGATTTCGAACGGTTGTCTTTAGGAATTAAGTAGGTAAGAAAAATGTCCGAATGCTCGACACCTTAATGCCTAATAGTTGACACCTAATGATGACTTCTATTGGTTTGACATAAGATTGCGAGTGTCATATATTAGGCCAGTGTCGAGCACTAGGACGTTTAGCTTGCAATAAGCAAGTAATACCATGAAACTCTGCGAAATAAAATTATTTGGAACTTTAAATAAAAAAAAATAAAAAAAAAAGCGTTGATTTTAGACTTTATGCTATGTAGCCCCTACGGCAACGCCGTGAGTTGTGAATTGTGTCATTTTTTAAATGCCGCAGTACTGAATTTTATTGCGACAAGGTACAAACATTGCCAGCACGGCTTCACGCTGTAAATCTCTACTAAAGCAAATTAAAATCCCGAAATGCAAGCCGCATTGCGATATTTCGCCTGGACAAAAATTCATTAGGGACATCTGTTACATAACTAGTCGTCTAGGTACTATATACTTATACAACTAAGAAGTAGAATAAGTATTCTAATGGTACATCGTTGTAGAGGCCAGAAAGTGTGCAATAGATGGACGAGTGCGTGCGAGTTCCATCTATTGCTCTTTTGGCCAAGGCATTACATAGTGCTTTTTACGCCTACTGCGATGAAATTGCAAATAATTGTAAATGAAAATTAATATCATAATACGAGTACTTATCAAAAGAGCGCGGCCGCGGGGTATGATTGGTCTAATCGCTGTTCCAACTGGACTATAAAAACATTGTTAGACAGTTTGAATTCATAGAAAGCCTGTTCTTGCGACGCGCAGCATCACAGTTTTGAAGCCTAAATTCTGACCAGCTTTTGCCTGCAGTCTGATTTCTGACCATGTTTTTCCACATCTCCAAGCAGTGGCGTGAACAATAGAATTTTCGAAAAATTATTTTGTTCCCGACTTGAAATACTCCAGGCAAAATACGGTTTCGAAAAACATTAATTTATAATAGCGTTTTTTTTGTTTATTTCATTCTTAACCGTTATTCTAAGATGCTTTATTCAAGAATCCAACAAACTTTCCACCCGGAAGTAATTATATAGATTTAAATTAAACATTCATTGTCTTTTTCATTTTATTTATATTGAATATTTTAAAGCAAATGTAAATGAACCTAAATAAAGATAAAAAAAATATTAATATTTATCGGGACTTTTTAGGAGCTAATTAAATAATTTTTTTTTGATGTCTGATTTTTGTTGGATTTTGCCTCTAGGTAACTATTTAATTGATAATATGTCCGTTACATTAAAAAAATTAGCTATTATAAATTATTTCCAATATTGAAATTTTTCCATACAAGTTGTCAGTTCATTGCCTGGACTAAAACCCGACTGCCTTTTGACAAATATTATAGCCTATGTCACGTCACTTCCACGATTATAAGAGGAATCCAACGACACCTCATACATCAAAATCCATCAAGCCGTTTAGGGTACAGGAGGCCACAAAGAAACAGACATACATACATACATACCTACATACATACTATACATACATACACTCGAAAAACATTACCCTCCTCCTTTGGCAGTCGGGTAAAAATGACCTAACACTGGTCGTTGTAGAGATCGTCAGAATAGATAATATGTCCAGCAATTCCCTTCTTACGATTGTATTTTTTTTAATGTCACGACATGACTGATGGTAGCCTATGGCCGGCTGCGAATTCAGAGGAGTCACAGGCATGTTCCCGATCCTATTAATTTAAGGATCCGTCGTGTCGACTCTCAGCACAGAGCAAAAGTCGTGTCGGAAAAGCCTTGATCTACCGTAAAAAGTTGTGAGATCCATGTAATACCAAGTCGGTTAATCTATTTAATCTCTACTTAAAGGACCTTCTGTCTTAAGTTATTACATAAGTTATTAACATGCCAATATTAAAAATATTTTACGTTTTAAACAAATAGATCGACTTGGACATCGCATGAAAACACAATGAATATTACAATTATATTAGATTAGATTCTTTAGTCTATCGCGCCTCACGCGATTGAAACTCTCGTTGCTGTTGGTTGCTGGCCCGTCGTGCTGTGTAACAATACATACTAATAATCAAATCATGCGATGTCCAAGTCGATCTATTTGTTTAAAACGTAAAATATTTTTAATATTGGCATGTTAATAACTTATGTAATAACTTAAGACAGAAGGTCCTTTAAGTAGAGACTAAATAGATTAACCGACTTGGTATTACATGGATGTCACAACTTTTTACGGTAGAAAGACTGAGCTGCGAGACTTGGGTTTTTTACAGGATGTTTTTGATGGCATCTCACTTCTTTTTGTAGAGTCTGAATTGCTTCGAGAAAAGGATGATACGGCCGTGCCGCTTTTTTTTGCTCGACTTGGCGGGGGCACTGCCGTGCCCCCAGATTTAGGTTTTCCCATGATTAAGACATTAAACTCTATTTGTATTCTAAATTTGAAGCTTCTATGTCTGCTAGAAGTGCCTTGGACTTTTGATGATCGGTGAGTCAGTCAGTCAGTGAGTGACAAAATTTAGAAACTTTAACAAGTTGTCATTCTTAAACTACTGGTTCAAATTGACTGAAATTTTAAATATACCGTGTTTATATAATGCCTGATTAGTTACTGAAAATTCAGGTTTCTTGTTTTATCCACAACGAAATTATAGGGGGGTCGAAAATGGCCTGAATTGCTTCGAGAAAAGGATGGTACGGCCGTGCCGCTTTTTTTTGCTCGACTTGGCGGGGGCACTGCCGTGCCCCCAGATTTGAAAATCAATATAATAAAACAGAATTAAATATATTTATAAAAATAAGGTAGTCACATGGTGGACTGATGTACTGGTACATGTCGCGGGAGCCCGCTGGATGCGCTGCGCAGGACCGATCATTGTGGCATTCTTTGGGGGCCTATGTAGCAGTGACTGTCTTTCGGCTGAATATGATGAGCCAGTTTTTCTTTTTTCCAGTCGCCTCGAAATTAGCCAGGCAGGATGATGATGATGAAGGTAGTTTAAATAACTAATTGTCTTCAGGATTGATTTTCATATGATTCCACTTGACTCGCTTCCAATCGATCTTCTTTTTTCGTTTCCCTTTCATAACGAACACCTTCAGTATAGGTTTGCTGCGTCGGCTTCTAGGCATTATCAATTCTATGAGATGTATATCTGTAAAGTTTTTTTTTCCTATTAAAGAATTGCAAAAGATGTTCTTGTTCTACGAGTATTACTAAAGTTACTAAGCAATTGAAGATATCAAAAGCACTTATTCCCTTGTAAGAAAGACTTTTGATGTCTTCGTTCGCGTAGCTACTCGTAGTTTTGATGCTGACTGTACTGTCAGTGATTCGCAATTTACTTTAAAAATAAACTTTTAACCGACTTCATTTCAGTACTCCGCTTCAAGTGTGTTCCATCGATTTCTCCAAGATCCTGATTTGATGATCATGGGACCACCGGGAAAGGATACCCTTTCAAAGAAAAAAAAATGGATTTTTTTAAATCGTTTCAGGCGACTTCGAGTACGGCTTCGCCACGTATACCTACAAAGGGCCTAGGCGGAGCGACGGGATAAAATATAGCACATAATCCCGTGGGTCCATTATACATATATAAAACCTACTGAAGAAATCATTTTTAGAATAGGATGGGTATAGTTTCTAAGATTACCCCCAACATACAAACCAACAAACTTACCAAGCTACAAACTTACATTTCACAGACATTATATTAGCGGCTCAGCCCATTTGGATGAAATTTTGCACGAAGATAGTTTATAGCCTGTATTAAAATATAGGATAGTTTTTATCCCGGGTCCACGCAGACGAAGTCGCGGGCGGCAGCTAGTTTAAAGAAAATTAAAAAAAAAAAATATTCTAAACTTGCTACATTTTAATATTAAATACAGTCGTGACTTTCTTTATGTATAGGTATATAATTAATTACCTCTGGTACTAACCGACGCCTTAATATTTGATGTCACCTGAAAACGAAAAAAAAATCTATGATAAAATTACTCCAGGAAAATTACCTACGGTTTTGAAAAATATTAAGTTATAATAGCGTATTTTTCATATTTTTTTCATTTTAAAATGTTATTAGAAGGTGCTTTATTCAAGAATCCGACAAACTTTCCACCCGGAAGTAATTATACAGATTTGTATGATTTATCTTGAATATTATAGAGCAAATGTAAATGAACCAAAATAAATATTAAAACGATTATTAATATTTTTCCGACTAATCAGGAGCAATTAAGTAAAAAAAATATTATGTCTATTATTTTCTTTCATTTTGTCTCTAGGTAAATATTTAAATGATGATATATCCGTTACACAAAAAAAACTAAGCCGGATTTATACTTATCGGATCCAACATGGTTAGCACAAGACGGCCGCGATATACTCTCGAGCTCTCTCGCACTATCCGTCTCTCTCTCCACTTAGAAAGAGAGGTATAGTGCGAGAAAAATCGAGAGTCATGTGCTGAGCGATATCGTATACATACATTTACTACGCTTAGATTCACTCATCTGATGTGCTTTCACGTGGTGACTCCTTTTATGTCAGGCCTCGGACCGCATCAGGAGCCGTAGCATGGTTGGCCTTATCACGCGACAAGTGACAAGATAAGAGCGTCGTCTCGTTCTATTGAACGGTGTCAGCCAGTGACGCACGCTCTATCCTATCACCTATCGCGTGACAGGCCAACCATGATACGGCTCCAGAAAGCATCATGACAAATAAGTGTGAATCCGGCCTTAGAATTATTTGTTTCGTGTAAAGACTATATACACCGTGGGCGTTAACAACCCGAAAGATTTAAACCAACGATTTTAGAGCCTAATTAGAGTATTTAAAGTTATATAACATATAGTCCAAAAACCCATAATTTAAGAGATATTAATTATTTAAAACAAATCACAAGTTACAAAATCTCAATTGTAACACACCCTAAGGGCGTGAGGTAGCCACCTACTACTTTTACACGCAGACGCACGAACTGCATGGTTGTTAGCCAGTTTTACTTAATTAAGTTTGGTATCTGTCCTACAAAAAGGTTTCATTAGCGAAAAATTTTCGTCGTGATAAAAGGATGTGACTTGCAACTAAAATACAGCGTAGTGCTTTAAATAATTATTATTATGATATCACACAAGTAGCTTTCCTCTTTTCTCTTATCGCTAAGACTAGAAATCTAGTCTTGTCTACTTTTGTTCTGTCCTCAATCGCGAGAGTGCAAACTATTTACCTTCACTGATAGTTTGAAATTGATGTCACTAAAATGACATATTTTAAATGATTACTGATTGTCACGCAAGATAAAATCACGTTGAAAATTTGATTGACTGTAATAAATAAATTCGCCATGCCGCATTATCCTTCGGCTTATTTAGCGGATGGCAACTCGCTCCAGGCAGTCGCCGAATACCGAAGATGCCCAGATCGTCGTCTACCTCATCATTCTACTTTTGTGGATATCCACCGACAGTTTCGGGAAAAAGGGCTTAGAAAGACTCCAAGGGAAAGCGCGATAAATCTAGATGTACGAACAGATAATCGAATAATGAATTTGATTACAGAAGATCCAACGTTATCGTCAAGAGCTGTAGCACGACTAGTCAATGTTAATGTGTGTAATTATGTCAATCCTAGCCCGCCCGGTCACCCGACTTAACTCCATTGGATTTTTTTCTATGGGGAACTCTGAAAGATAAGGTATACTCAACACCAGTGAACTCTAGAGAAGAATTATTATGAAGAATTGGAACGGCATCAGAAGAGATAAAGAACACTTTTGTGAACCTAAATAATGAAATCCGTTTAAGATTAAATCTTTGTGCTGAAAACGGTGGTACACACTTTGAAAACCTAATACATTAAATTAATAAAAATGCGTAATTGTTTAACATAGTTGTTTACTTTATTTTACTTAGTAATCAACACATCGAGAATTTAAAATACGTACTGATTAGCATGATCGATATTATAACAAAGTAGGTAATCATCTATTTCCAGCTATAGTATGAGGTAAAACAATAATAGGTATGATTTCTTTCGGATATAATCATGGTTAATGGTTTTGGTTACGTCAGTCAAAGGAAAAGATATCAACGCAAAGTAGGTATCAACAATAATAACTGCACTGTAATGTTGTGGTAACTACTAAAGTTTGGATACCTACAATTTGTGGTATTTTGTGGTGCCAATAAATTGAAATAATTTCAACGTAAACATCATGCTTCATGCTAGACATGACATTTCTTGTCATGGAACACAAGTCACTGCATTCGCCGTGGATCGTATGATATCGGAGTGATTCGTGAAGTGTCATGCTCGCTCTCTGTTTCTCAACATGAGATTAATTAAACTCGCTCACTCTCTGGAGTAAAGGTTTGTTCACAAAGAAGCGGTCAATTAAGATGATTTAATTTGTACTGAAAAAGTAATTTAATTAAGACACATAATTGGACCCATGTTGATATAACATTATTTACTCGTACTGTCGTCAAAAATACGTGGTTTAAATCTTTCGGGTTATTAACGCCCACGGTGTATAACGATCAATATTTAATTTAACTGATATGATGATTATGAAATATGTATTAACAGTGGGGCGTCGAATTAGGGAGAGAGGATCTGACGCCAGCGTGGGGTCGTAAAGTCACGGACTATAATTGTTGAGCCATTTAGAGCTCACTTTATACTGGACACCTCATAGCTTAACTATAAAAAAAAACAAAATTAGTTGACACCAAAATGGCTCAACAATTAAAGTCCTTGACCGTACCTGATGCAAAGGTTGTCCGTCGCCATTCAGTGATGGGTACCTTTGCGCCAGGGATGACTCGAGGGGGACTATTATAAGCGAGTCTTAAGTTTATTGTTATTGTTTATTTTATTGTATTTCTTTGACATGAATAAACTATATAAATTTAACAGTGCAAGCCTAAGGTAATAAGGGTTTAAAAACATATTATTCTCACATGTTTTTGTTGCCAAAGGATTAAATTAGCACACTTACCAAAATTATAAAAACTAAAATCACTGCAATCTTCATGGCACCTCAAGTCATAACTGAATGACGAAGCTAGTAACTTCATTTAAACACATCCATACAAAAGAAGCATGTTTAAGCTTGCGTAACAAACTAATTTGGACCTTCTATGGTTGTATTTAGGTTACAAATTAGTATTCTGACTGTCGTTGAGTTGTGATTATCTGAATTAGATTGCGAAGTATATGAGCTGGTGTGTCAAATCGAACGTACGCACAGATCTCTGTGAGCGTATAGGTAGGTACGTAAGGCAGAATGGGATTAGGTTTTTAGGTTAACTAAGGTGCTTACCACGTTTTTCCAGGTGACCATAATCAGTATTGACCACGATTAGTCCACACGCTGAGCGCAGCAGAATGGAATTAAATTTACAAAGTTGAATTCAGAGATTTCTCGAATGTACTACGTTGACTTAGAGTCGGTCGCATTAAAAAATATATACCTCATACTGTCCCACGTTATAATACCTACCTGGAAGATAGTAGGTAGGTATCGTTTTCCATTCGAACAAATCTTTCTAACCATGTACGTTTCCTTTGAAAGAAAACAGTTAACTAATTTACTTGTGCACCCACCTAAGAAGTCGATCACGGAATATACCTTACAACTGAGATTTCTCTATACTATAGAGATATCTCAGTTGTAAGCATGCCAAGCGTGGCGATTATGGCATTTACCCCCTATGGAAAGTACAAAAAAACCACGGCCCCGAGGTTCCGGCGACCCCCGGTACCCTGGTTGTGGTAGCGGCCAGGATACCAGCGGGGTCAGGGTTGCTAAGAATCTCTGGCGAAGATTCGGCTACCACCATGGACGACCCCTGGCCCTGGCAACGTATAACACGCGCACACTGCGGACCGACGAAAAGATAGCGGAACTGGAGGAAGGATTGAGCAAGTTGCGTTGGGATGTCGTAGGGTTATCTGAAGTTCGGAGAGAACGAAAAACGAAAAGAACGATTTAAACAGGTTTCAATCGGTTATTTTTCTTAATACGTGTGGATAGGTGTATGATTATAGACTTACTTTGCCATTGACATCAGTGTCAGTTCAGATCAGTTGTCACAGTTTTGTCGTTACGTTTATTAGTTTATTTCGTTAAAAATCCAAAAAAACTGAAAAAAAACGAAAATTTCATAAATTCCCGAAAAAAGAATTTGATTTTTTCTGAAATTTTCAACGCTAGGGAGGATACATTAATGAAAATGGCAGCCGATTGCCATGTTTCAATCTTGTGGCTATTTTGAACCACTCGATTGTAGGTTCCAAGCCATCATTCGTGGCTACATGCCTCTACATATTTGTGGTTGTACGTAGCCAGATATAAGGCAAGAAACCAAGGACTAAGGGACAAAAACTTACCCCATTTTCACTAACACTGAACTGCTTCGGATGGCTGGCGGGTGATGAGTCATCACTGATGACTATAACAAAACAACGGTAGAAACACGTTTCTACGTGACCAGAAATTAGCACCTGCATTTCCTGCATAATTTTTCACACACTTTAAGTGGTTGGTACAACAAACGTGATGTTTTACTTATTTTTATAGATAGTGGACGTGTACATGGAAAAAAATAATAATATTTTAACATGAGATATGTGGCAATGTGGTTATAATGACGAGAATGCACATTATATATACAATGTATATTAATGCGAAGGATTATATTTCAAAAGTGGGGCATACACGTAAGGTCCTACTTTACTTATTATATTATATGTATGTGTAATATACTTTTATGCAATTGACTTCGTATGCATATTTGCTGTAGTTAAGTGACAACGCATGTTTTTTTCGTGTTTAATAGGGGTTTGGTTCGGTTTTTTGGTACTAATAATACAGATCCGTTACTTTTAACCAATTTTCTATGTTTTAACATACAATTGATTTATAGAATAGAATAAAATATTTTATTTGCTTAAACATGGTAAATACATGAAGGTAGTGGTGGAATACAGGTTTCTTTTATATGTGGCTTCCAGGAACAGTGTTGGTCTAACGTAATACCTAAAAATTTAGTTTTTTTCACCTGTTGAAGCATTTGATGTTGACATAGTATCCTAAGATCTAACTTATGCATTTTGTGGTTTAAAAACTGAACATAACACGTCTTTGTCACATTAGTCCTTAAATTGTTTTTATTTAGCCATGCGTCTATAGACTCTATAGTATCGGTTATTTTACGCTGATATGATATAGACGAGTGAATAAATATATTTGTTAATTAATTACATCGTTCCTAATTTTAAAAACGCGATAACTCAAAATGTTATGAAGAAATGTCCGATAAATACGACTAAAACATTATTTTGTTTCAGGTACGTACGAGATTTTATCTAAATTCGTAAGTTTTCTTCTAATGATACATAAATATATCTCAATACCCATCCTGTTTAATCCCACACAAACAAAACTTCCCACACTTATGACACCAACTCCTGCCATCTTGTATTTTAACATCTAACACTTCATCAGGCCCGAGCCCAGTCGAAATGTCATAAAATATTAGTTGATTAGGATCACAAATAATACAAGTGTCGAACCTGTAGTACATTCGATCGTTCATAGCAAAATTTGGATCAAAGTCCATATTTTGCAACCGGCATCGGCATGCTAACATTATATCAAACTTGTTCAACATATTGTAAGAGTCACAGTGCAGTTCATCGAGACTGTTTATTTGGTTTATGCTCACGATTCTGTTGTTATCTAATGGGAAGTTTCATTAAATTTCAAATTAAAGGAAAATAAAATGTAAAATGGGACGTTATATTGTTAATGTGAATAATGTAAACACATAAGCCGGCACATTTATATTTTTACATTTACATTTACATGCATCAACTCTTTAATCATATATCCAGAACATTAGCAATAACCAAGTCCCAGGTACAGGCACATACACAGCCAAAAATCCCTCGACCGCACTTGGCTGGTTTTTTAGGGTTCTGTAGTCAACAAGGAACCCTTATAGTTTCGCCAAGTCCGTTCGTCTGTCTGTCTGTCTGTCTGTCTGTCCGTCTTCGGTTTAGGTCAGTAACCCTTACAACTAGAAAACTGCAATTCGGCGTGGGTATATAAACCAATCACGCCGACAAAACAGTAGAATAAAATCATGAAAATATTTTTTTTTAGGTTACCTCCCCAATTGGTGAGGTTTCTTTTTTGACCCTTGATCCAGCCATCTAGCGAGAGTCTGTTGAGGTGATGGTTGAGACTCTTCGCTATTAAACCGTTCACCGACACGACTATCGGGACGATGATCGTCGAATCAACATCCCACATGGCGGTTACCTCGTGAGCCAGGTCTAGGTACTTGCTGGCTTTGTCATTCTCGGCCTTCACGAGGTTCTCATCATGGGTATGGTGATGTCGACGAGCACTGCCTGGCGTTTCGATCGATCTGTCAGCACGATATCAGGCCTATTCGCAAGAAAAGTCCTGTCCGTGATGAGTTGATGACTTATAGTACTATTATTATTATTATTTGTATGTCTTTCCCGCTCACGGGACATGATGTCCCCGACCTTTGGTAGGCGTGCGTGGGGCTTGGTACCTACAAAGTACCAACTGAACCAACACGTAGAGGCCAGTTTGACAATTTAATGGAATGCAAGGAGTACACCGAGCGGATGCTGTCCCTGCCCGTGTCATGGGACGCACACAGAGACAGTACCCGCTGGAATGTATAGGGACTATTACTGGTTGATGGAATCTAAATAAAACGGGTTATTGGGTAAAAATGATGGACTAGTGGGTGGGCTATTGGATGAAACATCGGACGCCTGCCTAATAAAAGTGTTTCACTTTTTAACTCTGGCAGACGGTGACTCTCCAACTAATAGATGGGCCCCTATTCATAGCGACATAAAAAAATGGCCTAAGGGCAACACCGGTCAGAGTCCTGGGCAGCTTTTATTATTATTATGGTATTGTGTAAGATTCTGCTCAACAGCCATACCCTGATGCAGATTTTGTCCAAAGGCACAATTTTTTTGATAGTAGGCTAATGTAATGACTAATCTCTGTTTTTCAGAAACGTTGGATCATGGATTTGTTGAGACATAAACCATGCACCGCTAGTATAAACGTAACAGTACTGCAAGGTAAACGCAAAATTGACCATGCATCAATATTAGCACACTGTGATGCAAAATCCGAAGAGTTTATTAGTACACCTGCCCCAAAGTCAACAAAACTTCTTCATTATATTGATAGCTTATTCGATGACATATACGGCTTAAAAGAGGACGTTGTTAATAAGGCAGCAGTCGTCAAACAAATATACCAAGGAATAGAATTGACACGGGAACAAACAAAATTAGAAGAAGAACATAAGGCTAAGTTAAAATTAATTATACAAAAAAATAATGAACTAATTAGGACTCATCTAAAAAATCTTATAATAGAAGAAAAGAGTGCATTTCTTGAATTTGAAAGGGAAAAAAATAATGAAATAATACACAAAATTAAAGAACTTAGAGTAGAAATTACAAATAAGAAAAAGGAGCATAGGCAAGCTTTGAACCAATTGAACAAAGACATTACTTTAAGGCGTAAAATGAGTAAGAATCGTATAAAGCATCTTAGCCAATTTAAAATGTATAGTATTGAAACTTACGCAAATTATTTATTTATGATTGACGACATATTTGAGGCTGGATATGAAATGATGGCGAGTAGTAGAAGCAAGGCATTACTGGTTAATAACATTATTACTATTAAAAGTACAATTTATTTATTGTCTGAGTATTCAGGGAAGCCAGCGAACTATATACTTGATGTTTGTAATATAAAAATTATAAGGTATATCACTACGTTAGCTTTGGAATATGTACAAATGATAAACTACAAGTTATTGAATCAAAACATAAGTGTAGACACTAAATGTATTTTACAGATGTCAATAATTGCAGGTATAAGATCAGGTGCGATTATGGAGAAATACTTCAAACAGGATAAGTTACTATCACTTACTAATATAATATCTGATATGAGAGTAAAAAGAATAATAAATAAACTTTTAGTTGACTTGAGTGATGTCAAGAGTTTAGCTCAAGCTAGGTCCGACTTGATAAATAATAAATATTTAAAATTAATATACGGCACAGAGTACTCTAAAGAGTATATTGACAATTTAAAATTATTATACATTATGTTTATTACAATAATTTGGGAATTAATTAATGAGGAACGAGTTAAGGGGAAAAATTATGATGAAAATTCCATTTATGATATAATTCAAAGAAATAAAAGTAAGTTTATCATGGAAGATTGTATCGGGAATAGAAATATGATTGTGCAAGCAATAGAGACCAAGGAACCAAACTCGAGGCAAGATTTAGACACAGAGACATCTGAGACATCTGATTCAGAGTCTGATTCAGACTAATTCGTAGTATCATATATTGTAAGTTGTAATAATCGGAAGTTAATGTTTATTCTATTCAAATGAACTAATAATATATTGTATTTCTATTATTCAAATAAAATATAATAATATATTGTATTATTAAGTTTTAACCGAATTTTAAGTTGAGATCATAAGTTTATGTATTATTAAGTTTATCACTAATTTTAGACCTACAAAGATAATCATAAATTTAAGTTTATTTCATTGAAATGAAAAATTAGTTTATAATCCCCAATTTCTTTGTTTATGTTGTTTACACCAACCTCACACTGATCCAACCGGCACTGGCACATGTCTCAGATCAGATAAATTGGCACAGTCTAATAGGGAGATGTCCGGACGAAGTTCAATTTTAGTAATAGAGCCAATATTTCCAAGAATATCAATATCATTGAAATGGATTTTACAAACCATACAGTGGGTTTTCTTCAGAATCTGTGACTATTACTGATGACGGATTAAATGAAAGATTTATTTCTAGTACACCATCAAATAAATGTAATTAAGTATAAATGTGAACAATACAATAATAATTAACCTAAAATGAAGATAATAAAAATTAAATCAAAAATTATTGCATAGTGAATATATCCAAAATTTGAAAAGACTGCGATGTTCAAATAGCCAAAATTACACTTGTAGTTTGCAAAATTTATGAAATACATGGCAGCTGCATATGACTTGATTATACCATTTTCTATAGTTTTTTGAGGGTTAAAGTCATCGAAAATTATAGATTCATATCTGTCATTATAAATGATGTCATACTTGATCATATTAAACTTGTACTTTCTCATTACACATGTGAATTTGGTGTGTTTTTCCAATATTCAATGTATTTATTTATGTCATGCACCATGTTGAACATTTCATTACCGTCAGAATGGTAATGAAAAAATTTAAACATGAATTCTAATCGTTTAGCATAAGAGTATTTGAGTAGGTTTTTTCCATTCAATATGAACAAATCTAATAAAATTGGCTTTATAATGAGTACAAATCATACAAAGTTAGAATAAGCATCACGTCTAAAAAATAAAAATCAACTTAAATCAATACTTTTGATTACTTTGTGTTTTGGTAATTTGAAAAATCCACGCCTAACTTTGAATGATTCTAACATTTTATGTATTCTTTCTTCAGTCTTTTTCATATCTTTTACTATTACGAGCAAGGTGTACCGAAAATCTTCATAATTGGCCGTGTTTAATTGCCGTATTCTTCGTCTTGGTTTCGTAGTACATCCAATCTTAAAAATGGCACGGTTCATAAAAGAAGGTGTAAAAACGACATAAATACATATATCCAATCATGCTTATCAGATTACGCTGATCGTAATACCTATACATGTAAATTTGAATAACCAGTCAGATTTCATACAAATTCGTCAGAATCTGTATCAAAATCATACAAATTTGCAATATCGTCTTCGTTTATATATTACATTAAATTGCCAAATCAGTACTGCGTATATTGTAAGCAGAAAATTCAATATCGTTATTGTTAAATATTTCACTAATTATTCTCAATTCATCTTCACTCAAATCTGTATGCTTTTTTAACCGACTTCAAAAAAGGATGAGGTTCTCAATTCGACTGTATTTTTTTGTGTTTATTACGCGATAACTCAGTAATTTATGAACTGATTTGAAAAAATATTTTTTTTGGGTTCCGTACCTCAAAAGGAAAACCCATATAGGATCACTCGTGCGCGTGCGTCTGTCTGTCCGTCTGTCACAGCCGATTTGCTCCGATTACTGGACCGATTGAGTTGAAATTTGGTACACATATGTAAATTGGTGACCCAAAGATGGACGCGTAAATCAAATTAGTGAATTCTGAACAAGGGGGCCACTTTTGGGGGGTAAACTGGAAAAAAAAATAGTTTTGCAAACCGTATTGTGTGACATGCCAAATGAAAGGGGGTTATTGTAAGCATCTCAGATTTTTTTTGTTATAATTTTAGCAAAAACAGATTTCAAGTAATTTAGGAATAAAGACAAAAATTAACCTTTCCCCCCTTATCTCCGAAACTACTGGGCTTAAAATTCTGAAAAAAATATGGAAAATAGTTCCTTGCCTAAAGATTACAGAAAAACCTATAAGAAGTTTGACTATTCAAAGAAACGGGAAAATTTTCAATATGTTTGTGTATTATATACGGAACCCTCGCCACGCGAGTTGAACTCGCACTTGTCCGGTTTTTCATAACCATGCCATTAATAATAAAATCAATCAAATCTTTGGAGTCGTCATAAATGTACATGGTTAGATCTATTGTGTTATCATTATCAGGTTGCATTTTTAGTGGTTGAATAAAGGGTTTATCCGATGTTGCTACGTAGGGGAATTTATGTGCATTTATAATGTGTAATAATTACCATAGGTATTTTGTGTACCTTATGTGAATGAATTATGAATATTAACAAAGTTTTTATGCCATGTTACATGGCAAAGTCGACTGATCCGGCGGAGTTATTCAACATCATGATGATCAAATGAAGATTTCACATATTGGTTTCAGAATGTACACGATTAGCAGCATAACGAAATTGTTTTATCATATTAGTGAATATTTTAAATAATACATTATATTTAACGCATTCCCATTAATTCAATACAATAATATTTAAAGACCCAAACTTGTAGTATGATTTTGTGTAGAGATTTAAGCGACAAAGAAATTGTACAATACATCAAGGTTCTGGTCATGACGCTTGAATATGAAAAAGCTTCGTACAAAAAACCATGCTTAAAAGCATCCAAAAAATAAAACCAATAAGTCCGTGCGGCAAGGTGTGTACAAAGTTATAGTTTCTACTACATGCTGCCCACGTTTCGTTTCCAACTTGAGACTGTATCAATTCCATTATTGTTGGGTTCTTGATATTTTCCAAAAAATAATTATCAGTATATATACCATATTCGATGTTATAATTTATATGTAAGCTAATCAATTATATACCTCAGTTAAATTATTACATTTAATTAAAATAACTAGTTATAAGGTTCCTTAACTCAAAAATCTTTTATATTTAAGATTAGCAGTTATGATTGTATGTAAACACAAAAAATATATAAAAATAAACAGTTTAAATTTTAGTATTTTTATTTACATACCTTTGGCAACAGGTCAGTTAAAAGCAAATCATTCAAGGGAACGGCCTGTGATTCCAAATCTTTTATTATTTCAACGTCATGCGGGTGGCGCAGGCACTTTGGCACTCTTTGGGGGAGGCCTATGTCCAGCAATGGACATCACTGGGCTGATATGATGATGATGACGAGCATACTTTGTTTATTTCTCTCTCTCTCTAACAATTTCAATGAGAATAAGAATTACATAATGAAAAATCTATTTAGTTGGCTCTCATTTTCGGGAAAATTCTTTGTGTTCACTCATTACCCTTATTTGCTTCGTAATGAGACTGGCATTTTATCCAAACATTTTTTATAAAAAAGGAATTTAAATACAACAGTCAAATTTCCCGAATAAACTCTGAAGTTGGCCTTCGTCCATATTTTCGAGTATAATTGAATTGGTCTCTTTTCCTTTATCGGCTCTGTTATTGTTACTGCCCGGCCTTTGAAATCATTCCTGTTTTACTACGCGTTCTCATCGAATCGAATTACCTTTCATTAATCCGATTCAACTTCATATTTTAACAAATTTTGAACCTTATTGTTGAACAGATTAGGTTGTATTTGTATCACGATAATCGTGTGATACGAGTTATGTAAAATAAGCGGTGGAAATTGAGTGTAGGCAGTTGACGAGATTTCCTTTTGAGCGGTCAATTACTTTATTCTATTTAATAATATTGCATCCGATATTTCCGAAGATTTGGGGTATTACATAGGGGAGATACATTGTGAATGTAGTAATAAGTATATTTTTCTCAAACTTGCAATGAAATGTCTTACTTCAAATTAGGTCCGGAAATACTACGTATCCGGTGCGATGAGTGAGGATGATATATAAAGGAATTTCATACAGCCTAACACACCTATCATAATCATAATCATAATCGTAATCGTTTATTGCACCATGGTAAAATAAAAGTTCTTACAATATAATTATATATATAAGTGTCTCATGGACCCTGGTCGGGTGTAGCAAACTTAATAACTAAGTGCAGCAACTCACATACGAGCATTTTATTCACATACGAGTATTTTATAACCTAGGCCTGTAAAGCAACCTTCTTTTGTTTTTAAACGTCAAATTGACACAACGTCTTGGCATTCAACCATAAAAAAAACAACATTAAAACTAATGTGAATGGCACCGGGTAAAAGGTTACTTCAAACAGGTTTAAAAAAAAGTTAATGCTCTGACATTTAATAATGCCACAGCGCTGGTCTTAAAAAAGAAGACTGGTGGGGTGCTGCTATAGTAGCCGCAAGTGGACACCACTCAGCATATTGCTCTGACATTTAATAATGCCACAGCGCTGGTCTTAAAAAAGAAGACTGGTGGGGTGCTGCTATAGTGGCCGCAAGTGGACACCACTCAGCATAATGCTCTGACATTTAATAATTCCACAGCGCTGGTCTTAAAAAAGAAGACTGGTGGGGTGCTGCTATAGTAGCCGCAAGTGGACACCACTCAGCATATTGCTCTGACATTTAATAATGCCACAGCGCTGGTCTTAAAAAAGAAGACTGGTGGGGTGCTGCTATAGTGGCCGCAAGTGGACACCACTCAGCATAATGCTCTGACATTTAATAATTCCACAGCGCTGGTCTTAAAAAAGAAGACTGGTGGGGTGCTGCTATACTGGCCGCAAGTGGACACCACTCAGCATAATGCTCTGACATTTAATAATGCCACAGCGCTGGTCTTAAAAAAGAAGACTGGTGGGGTGCTGCTATAGTGGCCGCAAGTGGACACCACTCAGCATAATACTCTGACATTTAATAATGCCACAGCGCTGGTCTTAAAACAGAAGACTGGTGGGGTGCTGCTATAGTGGCCGCAAGTGGACACCACTCAGCATAATGCTCTGACATTTAATAATGCCACAGCGCTGGTCTTCCGTGGAGCCCAGGGCTGTGGGATAGATTGCAAACAGCAAAAAGTGGCAGACGCGGTACCTACTACATATATTAAGTAAAAAAAAATATAATAATGATAACTAGGTAGTAACGCATATGAAGAGATTTTAAGGGAGGTGCTTGGAGGTGCAACTATGGTCCTAAACGCAGAATTTCACGACTGAAACAGCAATTTACTTGATTTTCAATACAACGATTACTAGTACACAATATTACACTGTGACGTCACGATTCAATGTTAATATGAAACGTTTTCGGCTGTCGCCAGCGAGGTCCGTCTTTAACTCAACTTTTTGGGTATTTATGTTTTTTAATTGTAGTTGCTCCCATACAAACATTTGTTCCTCTCCAAAAAACTGGTTTGAATGGCATCGTAAAAAAATTTAGGACACAACCCAATTACGAATAGGCGGAGGGATGTTGTTCCAGCATTTCTATTTATCGCCCTTTCCTTCGGCTCCGTTCCGACAACGTTATTGAGGTAGAGGTATTTCTGTTACTAGGTCTGACATTCAGTTTTTGTATGTATAAAGGTTTAGATGAGTTAAATTACTGTCATTTTTACTTGATTATGTCATTTAATATTTTTTATCTACATACCATAAACCCGCTAAAATGCTTTCAGAAACTGGCAGTAGGTACCTAATGACCAGCATTAGATTTATAAAAATAATTAACTTATCTCTGGCCGTAGGTTATTTTGTGCGTATTTTCATTAAGATATCGATAGGTATTGATAAAGTAATGACTTTCAAATTTCGAAGCGTGGCCCAGAGGTCAGAGCCTTTGATGCTGTTACGGAAATGTAGTCAGCCATGGCGGTGCAATGGCAGTTATTCTAATGGTTCCCGAACACATCATTGAGGATTTATGATTAACATTACTGCAGACGCCGGGAAAGAAGGGCTTGCCGGGTGAGTAGGTATAGACGGCCGACCGTAGGGAGGCCGGATAGTGATACGAAGCCGGCAAGCCCTTTTCACGGCCAGGCATGTATAGTGCTTTTCTCAAACATATTTATGCAATGAAATAAAACAATACACCACTCAAAATACGAGTAGTACATGAATTTTCCCTCCAATCCTCCATACTTATTGTTTTTTTTTACGAAAGACGTTGCGTGTGTAAAGTTCGAATAGACCCTATTAGGGCCATTATACATAACCTTCTATAATGAATAAAATAAAGAGAATTTTAAATATTGTCTATTAATTTCTATAATGAATAAAATAAAGAGGATTTTAAATATTGTCTATGGTCTCTGGTGACTTACATAGATAATATTTTAAATTTATTCATCAAGACATTGAATCATACAGGTTTGTATTCTTAATAAAGGTTCGTGTGTAATAGGCATTAACGCGGATATTTTTGGTCCGATAACCATTCTGCCACTAGAAAAAATAAAAAATAATAATTCAGCTGATTAGCCTGTAGATGAACACAGACGCCATGTTAACATTAAAATTTAAAAAAAATTACTTCCGGGCCTAGGCCTTCAATTTTGTATGAAATTGCTTACCAGTTCTCTCGAGTAGTTCCGCCCGAAACGTGATACTTTGAAGCCTGTTATGACGCACGTAAGGACGACATTTCATTGCATGTTTGAGAAAAAGAAGTTTACCTATGCATTATGATTGTACATAATTAGGCCTTAAACAATAGTGTGATCCTATTATGAAACCCGCTGTCGGTCGTTTCATAAAACCACACTCGTGTTTTAAGGCCTCTCATTATGTACGGTTACATAAACTACTAGTTGTTTGAGTAGGCTGAGGTAAAAAAGGAAAACAATGACCCAACTTTAAAAAAATTGTCTATAGAGGATTTATGCAATGTTCTTTACTGGCAGTCTTGCAAGCAAATAACTACAATTAACATTTTCTTATTTTATTGGAAGAAAAAGTAAGGTTGCAATCAAAAGTAATATAATTAAACTTTTGGACGCCATTCAATACGAAAGTGACGATTACTTGAGCATTCACTTGTACTGAGCATTCTAATGAATATGACGTTGCAGCATTCATCATTATCATCATCATATCAGCTGAAAGACGTCCACTGCTAGACATACGCCTCCCCCAAAGAGTGCCAAAGTGACCGGCCCTACGCCACCCGCATCCAGCGGACTCCCGCGACCTTTACCAGGTCATCAGTCCACCTTGAGAGGGGCCTACCCCCGCCGTAGGAGGCAGCATTGCAGGTTAAAGCTCACAAAATAAACAGGAGCGTTATAGCGTGCATTCTAGCTAGCGTTCTGAGTATTCTGGCGAGCGTTCTATCTAGCATTCTAGCAAAAATATAGTTTGCTTCGAGTTTTTTGGTCACAGTCCTGCCGCCGTCCCTCTCCGCCTACATCTCTCGCACAGCATTTACTAGAGCATTCTAGAATGATCGTGAAAATGTTCATAGCGATGTTTGGCTCTATGCTTGCCTCTGTTTGCTGTACAGAGGGGTGATCACGTATCGTTTTGACAACTCGACTGTTGTCAAAACGATTGGACAACTCGACTGTTATTTTTCCATACAAAAAGTGACATTTAGACCTGCAGTTCGACTAATACCTACAAGTGAATGCTCAAATTGCTCAGGTCTATCAGCACCAAGTTACAAGTATGGTGCCTTTTACAGCGTATGCCATATAGTCGGCCGTGGACACCGCAACAATTTTATTCATTCTTGGCGTTCAAAAGGTTAAGAAAAGGCAACTTCCCGCTAAATTAGACTGTCCACACAAGTTTCCCAACATTTGATCACGCCCGGGGTGTAGTTTTCAACTGTAGAATCTTCGGTCGTACTTGTATCTTGACGTCCAATTTTGACTTTTCGATCTTCCATTTGACTCCTCCGCCTCTGTTGCAGCCGTCGGGAGACCTAGAGAGGAAACATCTTTGTAGCTTGGTAAATTTTATTTCCTAAATTGAGGGCAACAATGACTCTTTTCTGAATCATCATCATCATATCAGCCGAAAGTCGTCCACTGCTGTACATAGGCCTCCAGGTGCCATAATGACCGGTCCTGCGCCACCCGCATCCAGCGGACTACAGCGACCTTTACCAGGTCATCAATCGCATCAATCCACCTACCCACGCTGCGCCTTCCAATACGTGGTCGCCACTCGAGAACCTTTCCGCCCCAACGGCCATCGGTTCTACTTGAAATGTGCCCCGCCCACTGCGATTCGGAGGGCTATATCGGTTACCTTGGTTCTGCTGCGGATAGCCTCATTTCTGATGCGATCACGCAGAGATACACCCGGCATAACCCTAGCCTAGCATAGCCTTTTCTGAATAGTAGGTGTGAAATAGTACATTGTTGTAGAGGCTAGAAAGTAGGCAATAGATGGACGAGTGGTTTCGAGGGAGCCGAGTCCATCTATATTGCACTTTAGGCCGAGACATTACATAGTGCTCTTCACGCCTACTGCGAGGAAATTGGAAATAATTATAAATTAAAATTAAGATCATAATACTAAATAAACAAACGCGCGGAGCCCTGGGATTGGTCGAATCGCTGTTCCAACTGGACTACAATACAAACATTGTTGGACAGTTTGGATTCAAAGAAGACCTGTTAGTGCGACGTCCAGCTAACCGCAGTTTTATGCATATCATTTTTGTAACATAGATTAACTAAGAGTTCCACTATGTCCCTAAGTTCTGATTAATTTGATAATTGATTTTGTTAGTGAACTAGAGCCGCTTGTAAAACGCTAAAAATACACAAATTTTACCATCGCCTAACTAAAGACGTCAAATGTACAGTTTAAAAAATGTAATATGGTACAACTCTTCTTTAATCTATGTTAGAAAATTTATTAACATAGGTCTAAATTTGACACAGAAAATAGGGGGCGGCTCGAAATGCAAGTTTTGTATGGGGCGCGCGATAAATGCTTTAACGCTACAATTTTGACATTCATTGAATGATGTAGGTGCGGTGCTGCTCCATTCAGGTTGTTGAAGCGGTCGTCAATAGTCAAGAGTGCCAGTAGTCTGACCTCGAGCTGCATGTCTTTCGAGTGGCGCAGCGCGCTGGTCACGTCGGAACAGTTGCAGGTGCAGAAGTCGAGGGCGACAGGCGATTCCGGTTGGCAGTTGTTTGATTGTACTAGAACAGTTCATTGCATATTAGGACAGTGCACGTGGACAACCATGGACAACACGGAAAGCGCGGTAGTCTTAGATAGCGTGGCAGAACTGGCAGAACAAAAATGAGGTGGGTCGACGAACGAAGTGGCAAGACTTGGCGCAGGACCGGTCATTGTGGCACTCTTTGGGGGAGGCCTATGTCCAACAGGGGACGCTTTTCGGCTGTCACTGTTTTTGTAGCGCTGCGCGCGTAACCGAGCTTGGTTGTTCCGCTTTGTTAGATGTTCGCGACGGGCATAGAGCTCCACTACCGGGTTCTTCGGGACTCCCGCGACCTTTACTAAGTCATCAGTCCACCTTGTGCGGGTCTACCAACACTGCACCTGCCGGAACGTGGTCACCACTCGAGAACCTTACCTTTGTGTATGTGTAGATAAGCACAAATTCAATTTATCAGAACATGGGACATCAATTATCTATTTCTGTGTGAATTATGATATAATTTCACTTACTCCAGTCGTTAAGTTTTTCCTCTTGACAACAGCCACTTCGCCACATGTTTGTTATGGAAAGAAAGATCTAAAAGTAATAATGAAAGATGTTGATATTTACGCATATTAACAAAACAACGCAAATTGATAATCTAATGTACTTATAAAATGTATTGAACAGATGTCAGCATTGGTTTTTAGTCAGAAGGGACCACACCGGTGCACACATTCACTGCCAATAATCGCTACGCGCTTGTAGCCGATCCCGTGGTTTTACCGCTATGTAGCGAAAAACGACTACGGCGCGGCGTCCTGGCATTGAAAATGGCAACGCTGCGTATACGCGTTGAGGCGTAGTATGCGTCACGTCGCCTTCATGCATTTTGCTGCGTTTGCGGTGCGTCAGCGTATTTTAACTTGCGTGGCCGATGCTTAACTGGGTCGTTCTTCTTTTCGACCGACAATAGCCTGTCCTTCGTCTTATTACGGCATCTCATTTGAGTAATGATGTTTATGGTTTTATAATGTTCGAATGAACGTCCATATAATTTTATTAATTAGTGATATATAATATTTCACTTTCTCTAACTAGCATTTTTTTAAATGTTTGTTTTTTTCGTAGAATGCCGTGACATAGTGGTAAACCAAAATGTTGTCCCCACTGAAATAGTCCACTTTGTCACATGTTTTTTTTAGAAACCAACCGTAAATAAATATTTATATTGGCCAGAAAGTAAACTTTAATTAGTTCTAATGAAGAAACCTATGCATTTTTTTTTAAATCGCACCTCAAAACCACAATTTTCGATAGTTCAAAAACAAAAAAAAACAGAAAAACCTCGATTCATTGTCGGTAAAAAAGAAGAACGACCCAACTACCATAAGTGCAATGCGACCAATTCGGTTATTATTACAAATCATAATTAATTAGTAAACGTCCCAGTGCTTGACACTGACCCAAAAAATGACACTTTCGATCTTTTTACACAACAATAGGCGTAGAAAATAGGTGACAGTTATTAGGCACCAAGGTTTCAACATTACGAAACGTTACGTTCGTTATCATAGGATCACGTTTTAAAAATGTATAACAGACTTACTAGAATATTGAAATGAAGAAATTGCATTTTGTGTTGCTGCGAGCTGCGAGGATAATCGCTAATGGACAAAAGTGCGTTTTACTTTCGGATACACCGGAATAAATTGATTTAAAAATCGATTTATTGATGATTACTGATTTGAAAATGAAATGATGAAAACGGGGATGAGGCATTCAATGTGATGCTTACTAGCACGATATGTTTTTAGTTCCATTAGAAATGCCCTGATTTATTAGGTATTGATTAAACGTTCTGTAATCAATTCCCGCTTTTGTGTAGTTTTACTCAGGGATCGGAACCGGTTTTTTCAAAAGTCCCCGAAGTAGTCTAATAGTTTGAATTATTTTAGGCTCTTAATGTAGGACTCAATCATGTATTTAGGTAACATTTTCGTATTGTATATATAACAGACTGATCAAAAATTATATTATAAACCAAAGAACGAAATAAAACCGGTATTTTTGTATGGTAAAAATACCGGTATCCGATCCCTGGTTATAAATACCAGTATTTCATGTAGGTATAGGTGCGTGGCTCTGTGACTGTAGAAATCGCGACTCTGTTTTTTTTACAAAAAAAAACGAACCTGCTCACGAACTTTCACGAGAATTGGTTGAGAACTGCGACGCGTAGGTACTACCAAGTAGGTATACAATTATGTACAAAATAAAGGCAAAATTTCTATTAAATTTCTAATCACAAATTGTCTGCATCTAGGTATACGAAATTCTCAACTACCGTAAACATTACATTCGAGATGAATTTAAGTATTGTTTTATTACTACCCATGCTAGTAAACATTGTTGATTGCTCGACGCAACGACACAATATGCAAATGTGATAAATTACCACAATTTTTTACAAAAAACATTCGAAAAATGTTTGCGAAAGCTCAAAGTTCCAAACCTATTAAAGCGACAATCCAATCAGATTTCTATACTAAAAACAAAAATTATTCGACTCAAATACGGCGCCGAAATAAACCACAAAAAATAAAAACTTTTGTTTTGGTTTTTAGCATGCGAGACCTAAAATCGTACGTCGGGAATAAAAAATCGATTCGGTTTTTTGCCATCTAAAAAACGCTTTGGTGGATTTTTACTGCTCTAATATGATTTTCTCTTTGATGATACCGGAGCGCTGGGAGCTTGAGGTAATAGTATATAGTGCCTCACTTACTAACTGTGCACGCACTGAGCACAACCCTAGTGTTGGAAGTGCTGGGTTAGGGTTGTCTCTTATCTAATTTTAGTATTTTATCATATTTAGGGCGGGTTGAACCAACTTACGATTACAGGCCGATCAACGTTAAATACGGCGTCGGCAGCTGTCATGCCATAGATACTTGTCAAACTTTCCATACATTCAGATTTTAACGAACACCGCTTACGATTACAGACGGTTTGGTGCAACAATTAGTAAAAAATAATTTGCGATGCGAACATAACAAGAATAAGAACAGTCTTATTCTTCTTTTGTTTTAAGATTTCTTTTTAGACAACTATCATAGTCTTTTGTGCGTTCTGTTTGATTTATATTGAATAGGTAAGTATTTATATGTACGTTATTTATAGTATGTATATATGTAAGTGTCTGATTTTTCTTATAGTTCAGCTCCTCACCTTCTCAAATAATATTTGTTGTCACAACTCACCTTATAGAAAATGTGTTTATAGCGCGTATACTTAAGATTATTTGAGTTGGCTGAATCAAAGTATACTTAAAACCATAAGATTCCAAAAAAACTACCCTTTGTGTTGCCATTAAAATGTGGAGGGTTGATATCGGCGAATTTGCATTTTTCTAAATGATGGATACTACCTACGTCCATCATTTAGAAAAATGCAAATTCACCGCTGTAAACCCTCCTCATTTTAATGGCAACACAAACGGTAGTTTTTTTGGAATCTAATTATGGTTTCAAGTATAGTCCATTCAAAAAGCAACTCTACCGTCCAAGTTAGAAGATTCCAAATCCAATGACAGTTTTATAACAAGTTGGCCGCATTAAATAATCTCAAATATTTGAAAATGTTTAAAACGTAGCAAGCAACCCTACGTATGCCAAACGGAATTTCTGAAAATCTACACCGAATCCGATTAATGTGGATTCAAAAACTTCGACCGGAACGATATTAAGCCACGAATCCGTTTGCGTTGGCTTAATCCTGAGTAGGAATATTCTGATATCCAAGCTGGGTAGTTGGTTAAAGATGAATTTTAGCAAGTGTACAAATGGACTGTTAGGAGTTTTCGAGCTGCCTGTGACCCACTAAGTGTGAATAGATTTCCATCAGAGATGTGCGGATCTGTTTTAATACACTTGCGAACAAAGAATACCTACAGCTAGTCGATTAGGTAACGCATTCTTATTCCTAGTTGCGATATATTTGGCTACTTTGGCTGCTGCTAACTGGGTCGTTCTTCTTTTTTACCGACAATGAACCGAGGTTTTTCTGTTTTTTTGGTTTTTGAACTATCGAAAATTGTGGTTTTGAAGTGCGATTTAAAAAAAAAATGCATAGGTTTCTTCATTAGAACTAATTAAAGTTTCCCTTCTGGCCAATATAAATATTTATTTACGGTTGGTTTCTAAAAAAAAACATGTGACAGAGTGGACTCTTTCAGTGGGGACAACATTTTGGTTTACCACTCTGTCACGGCATTCTACAAAAAAAAAGAACATTTAAAAAAATGCTAGTTAGAGAAAGTGAAATATTAGATATCACTAATTAATAAAATAATATGGACGTTCATTCGAACATTATAAAACCGTAAACATCATTACTCAAATGAGATGCCGTAATAAGACGAAGGACAGGCTATTGTCGGTCGAAAAGAAGAACGACCCAACTATCTGACGCTGACTGTACAGTTTTTTTAATCTTCTCATGATCTTTATTCTTAATTTAATTTTACATCTAAAATGCAAAAATAACAGTAAAAAATAACGTTACTAAGTTGTACGTTAGTAAATTGGACTCGTAAAACCCATGAAAAAAACAATGTTAACGGGGCGAGATATCGCAAAAATCTTCATTTTTGGATATTGATATTTTTATGATAGGATCCCGGGAATTGCTAATACAGTTGGGTATTATAAAGAATAGTATATTAAACAAAATTAGTGTAACATATGAAAAAAAAGCTATTGCGGTTATTTAATATAGGGTGACCCGGAATTTTTGACCGTGTTCGACACTGAGGATTTCGGGGTCAACAACTCAAAAACATAAATAAAACATGTCCATAAGTATATCGCGCAGTAATCAAACACGCTGCGACTGAATTTTAATGTTTGCCAACAAAATAGAACAAATACGACGTCGTTCTTGTCACGAGTGAATGCGGCGATACAAAAGATGTTTTTTGTTTTATTTTAACTTCATAAATACTACGTCAAAAACATATTTAACGCACGCTGTTTTCAACTTTAAATTCTAAACAACAAATACTATTTAGACAAGTCTTTCGATATACGAGTAACCTATGACTGTAATATGACATTTTCAAACCAACAATTGATAGAAATGGCACAGAAAATTAAATTTCATGTCCTCTGCCCACCCCCTTAGGGAATACAGGCCTGAGTCTGTTTGTGTTATCGATACGGTAGCTAAAACAAGCACTAATTAAAATTAACACACATCAATTATACAGCGGGGAATGTAACGTTGTTTTTGCTTTATCAAATTACACGACCCCAAAATGTTCATACAATTTAAATTCCATGTTTGTTTTTTCTTCGCTTTGTTAATGCGAGGGAAAGCCGAAATTTCTACGCCTTTATGTTTGACTTCTGTTTCATGAATTTGTTTTCCAATTTGCTGCTGGTATTATTGTCGTAGAAGCATTTTACTAAGCGTTTCTTATGTTATCTTCTACTTACCGCCATTGTAAAATTTTACAAAGTACGCAAGCAGTACTATGATATCACCTGCAGGTCAAGTTTCCCATTAATAAGTTTGGCAAGTATCTCTGTCTGTCTGTAACTTTTCACGCTCAAAAGAATTACACAATTAAAATGGAGGTGACCAGGCCACTTGGTTAGGAGAAACTGAATGGTGGCCTAGGTCATCAAGACAGTCAGCGGCCAGATCATCAGCCCGATGGGCCGAGGGTATCTGCCAAATGGCAAATTATTTATTGTTGAACATGCAGTTTCACATCAAATATTTATTGCTAGTTGGCTCTGTGAGCTGTAGAACTGTATTTTTCAAAAAAAATATTTAAAAAAATTCCAAAAATGGATTTAAAAAATCATAATTATAATTATCGAATGAATCGGTTAAGCCAGACAGCGGGACATCCGGACTAAATCATTTTTGCCCAAGCTTGTTCTTCCTGTAGACTATATCCTTGATATTGTAGACTAGACACATTCGATGTAGATTATAAATGTTGGTTATATGTCTGCCAGCCACCTGCCGCCCTGTCAGTTGCTGCGTTCATTAATCGCTGGACAATTTTTAATTCGATTTTTATTTTTATTTCCCTTCTCGTGTTTAGGTAAGTTTCTATTATGATATTGAATAAATTATTACGTTAAATACAGTATATGTATATATAAAATATTATCATAGGGGAAATTTAATGTTCTATGATGGGTATTACGCAGCCGTCTTCGCGTCTTCGCATCCAAATCTTTCTATTCTTCTTCTCGTTCCTCTAATTCTCATAGAGACCACTCTGATGATTGTTTTGTTATCTTTTGTTTGTTTGTTATCTACCTTGTAATCACTCGACGGTTCTACCTATCGGAAGATCAGCGCTATCTGTAGTCATTATGTTCCGTTTCGTGACAAAAAACGCTCTCTGACACTCTTTTTTGTTTAATTGTTTTTGTCACGAATAAATGTCTCTTTCTCTTTCTTTCTTTCTTTTTTCGCTTCGCTCGCTCGTTCAATTAAATATCAAAAAAACTAAATGAAGAGCAATGCATACAGTTACATGTTATCTATTCGTACAAACTGTTCTTTTTGACATCATCCAATGTGCACAGTTACGTGACTGTTTGTGGTGTCAGCACGTGCCAACCATTTGGCAGAGAGGACTCGGTCCCGTCTGGGTCACGTGCAGTCGCAGCCGTGCCAGCGATACAGGCAGTTTCTCTTCCGTTTACCGCATTGTATACAGTGTTGGGTCAACTTTTATATCTGGGCCGTGTGCTTACAATACCTTCTTCTGTGGGCCATCCACTACCGCTTGTGTCCTTCAGAAAAAGAGATTCAATATTAAGAAACTTTTACAGATCGAAAATAAATTTATTTATAACTAGCTTCCCGCGCGGCTTCGCCCGTAATGCCCCTATATTACAATAAACGCTCCGAGAGTGCTCTTGATACATAGTTTTGTGTAAAATGTTATGTTTGTCATCGTCCACAGTAAAGTAACTGTTGGTGTTGTTAGCACAGGGCCGGCTTCAACCATCTAGAGGCCCCGGGCGAGTCATGCCTTAGGCACCCTTAATATTTCACGCTGCCCTATACACCTCGCTTCGTGGAAATGATGGAGCGAGCTTGGGAGTAGCTATAAAGGGGAGGGCAAATGCACAAAAGATCCCACTGGGTCGAAGTGTATCCGAAAGGATCCTCAACTAGATAAGATAAGATAAGATAAGATACACCTCATAGTGTAGCGCCATACACCTCGGCTCCCGGGACGCTACCCTAAAGCCGGCGCTGTGTTAGCACGTGTTAACCATTTGGCAAAGAGGACTCGGTCCCGTACGAGTCACGTGCAGTCGCAGCCGTGCCATCAGTGACAGGCAGCTCCTCTTTCGTTTACCGCATTGTATACGATGTTTGGTCACTCAATATTAAGGAACGAATCTATCTATATAAATAAAAATGAATTGCTGTTCGTTAGTCTCGCTAAAACTCGAGAACGGCTGAACCGATTTGGCTAATTTTAGTCTTGAATTATTTGTAGTAGCTCAGGGAAGGTTTAAGCGGTGAGAAAGTATGAAAAAAATACGAGTAATATACTAAAAACGAAGATATTGTTCTCCCATACAAACTTTATCAACTCGAAAAAACAGTAATTAAATTCCATCAAATCTACCAAGAAATGTCATTGTCATAGTAAAACCTACAATTGTTTTTGTACACACACTGTTTAGAATTATAGTCCAGATCAAGACACTAAGCTTCTTATGCTACTGTATGTATGATTGTAATTTGTTGTGTGAGCCTAATAAATAAATGAATAAATAAATTGTCAGACTGACGTTCCAGGTGAAACCGACCTTATTATGATAATACGAATAAAATCGTCAGAATTGATGTTTATCAAATTTTTGATAAATAAATAGACTAAATAATTCTAAACATAACATTCGTCTGCTCCCATACGGACGTAAGATACCGAAAATGAAGTGAGGAGTAAATTTCACCATACCATAAGTACACACATCTTCTGACGGTTATATTACTGTGTCATAAATGATACCAAATGTGGTTAAGACATAGGCCTCCCTCAAAGAGTGCCAAAGTGACCGGTCCTGTGCCACCCGCATCCAGCGGACTCCCGCGACCTTTACGAGGTCATCAGTCCACCTTGTGGGGGGCCTACGCCCCAGACCTGATGTATTACCATTGTAATGTGAACATTTCTACTATAAAACAGTTTTAATTTAAAATAAATTCATAATACTTGTATATACATAATACATAAGTATGTTAATTTAGACAATGTTTTTAAATTGTATCTTTAAAATGAACAATAAATTAATTACTTACGTGCATTTTTTCGCCAAGAGTAAATTTACTATCGATGGAATGTTTTACTTTAATGGCAGTAGTAGTAGATTTGATGGAATTTAATCATGGTTCCGTATGACGTTGTACGTACAGTCAGCAGCAGAAGTAGCTAAGCGGGCCGGGTGTTTAAAATGACCTGCACACGACTTTATTCTTAAGAAATTAAGAGCGTGTGTTATTTTGAACACCCGGCCCGCTTAGCTACTTCTGCTGCTGACTGAACATGACTCGTAGAGCCGATGGGAGCGACTCAGCTAAGTTTAATAAATAAATAAACAAATAAATATCGTGGGACAATTCACACCAATGGATCTAGTCCCAAACTAGGCAAAGCCTGTACTATGGGTACTACACAACGGATAAACATACTTATATAGATAAATTCATACTTAAATAGATATTAAACATCCAAGACTCGAGAACAAACATTCGTATTCATCAATTTCATCATACAAATAAGTTTAATAACATTGTTTGTGTGAGGTGTGCAATAAAGAGTATTTGTATTGTAGTGTATTATATTAAGCTTTAAACGCGTAAATGAAAAAATCCAGTTAGCTAGAATGAACGTGAAAAAAAAAACAGAGGTAGCCAACTGTTGGCGCGCGACTGTGAATTTTTGTGGTGTAGTTTTAGTTCGGGCTAACAAAGCGCCTGTTCAAGCAACCATAAGCGATTTTGGGTGAGCATGTCATACGACTGCCGCATTCAAGCTATTCTTCGGATATCCGAAGGATGGCTTGAATGCGGCAGTCATCACCAATTTATCAATTACTTCCCTATCTGAGTTCTTAAAGGTATCATTCATTTATAATCTATCTAATCAGTGACATCTGGCGATATTTCAGGTTTACACAAAAAAAAATCGAGATCTATTCTACTCTTCAAATTCGTTTTGTAGATAAACTATTTTTATAGATAAGTATTTCTGTAGAGAAACTACATTTCGAAATGGGCATCGAAGCTGCCACTCAGTATATAATAATATTTTATATATTCTCAATATGGGACAATGCTGAAATTACATATGATAATAAAATGTTAGAACATTATTTTGACGAGTTTTGACATTATAAAAAATCCGCGTTTTTGCGTTATCGTCCTTTGATTCTAGATGTACGTATTGGTTGATATCTGTGGCTTAAGATCATAAAGTCGATGTCGAGTGAGGGCTTTTAAGCGTGTTTAGCTCTAGTGAGAATATTTATAATGCTGTCGGTATGCGGATTTTTGGCGTCGCCTGTGGCAGGAACCGGGGGTCGATCTGACTCAACGTATTGCTTTGACATTACAAAGATATCAAATGGGCCACCCCGTACATAACAAAAATCCAAATTCGAGGTTCGGCTCTCGACTATTTTCTCCTCTAAAATTCAACCATGTATGTACCTACAACATTTTTGTATACATAACAATGAGAAACGTATGTCTGTCTCTGAGTCTCTCCAGTGTGAAAATAGGAAAAAGCAAAAGAGACTCTCTTTTGCTTTTTTGGGTTCCGTACCTAGAAAGGAAAAAGAACGGAACCCTTATAGGATCACTCGGTTGTCTGTCTGTCCGTCTGTCGCAGCCGATTTGCTCCGGAACTACTGGACCGATTGAGTTGAAATTTGGTACACATATGTAAATTGGTGACCCAAAGATGGACGCGTGAAGTAAATTAATGAATTTTGAACAAAGGGGCACTTTTGGGGGGTAAACTGGAAAATTAAAAAAAAAAGTTTCGCAAACTGTATTGTGTGACATATTAAATGAAAGGGGTTGTTGTCAGCATGTCAGATATATATTGTTTATAATTTTAGCAAAAACAGATATGAAGTAATTTAGGAAAAAAGACGAAAATTGACCATTCCCCCCCTTATCTCCGAAATTACTAGGATTAAAATTCTGAATGAAATATGGATCTATATGGAAATATGGATATCGATGTTCGTTGCCTAAAGATTATAGGAAAACCTATAAGAAGTTTGAGTATTCAAAAACACTTGATGAAATTTAGATTATATACGGAACCCTCACCACGCGAGTTTAACTCGCACTTGTCCGGTTTTTTTTATATTTTTACACTGGACTTTTGCAGAAGGCAGTGGTAAATTATGTAGATTTTTTGCATTTTATACATTGCTGTATTCAAGAATACTTACAACTAAATATAAATAAAAGCATAACAGATATACATAGACGAACTCTTCTTTATTCTGTAATGAGAAATGGTTTAAAAGGATGAATTTTGGAGCATCAACCCGTTCACCTTTAGCCGCCCAAAAGCCTTCCAAAGGCTTCCTCCTCAATGGAATTTCTACTATACTAAATTGGAACAGAGCTGCATTTGTTTTGTTTAGTTCCATTTTAGAACGAAACAAACTACTTTACTTCACGTTTTATATTAATAGTCCAGGCAATGAACTGACAACTTGTATGGAAAAAATGACATATTTGGAAATAATTTATAACAGCTAATTTTTTTAATGTAACGGATATATTATCAATTAAATTGTTACCTAGAGGCAAAATCCAACAAAAAATCAGACATCAAAAAAATCAATATTTAATTAGCTCCTAAAAAGTCCGGATAAATATTACTTTTTTTATCTTTATTTAGGTTCATTTACATTTGCTTTACAATATTCGATATAAATAAAATAAAAAAGACAATGAATGTTTAATTTAAATCTATATAATTACTTCCAGGTGGAAAGTTTGGTGGATTCTTGAATAAAGCATCTTAGAATAATGTTTTAAAATGAAATAAACAAAAAAAACGCTATTATAAATTAATGTTTTTAGAAACCGTATTTTGCCTCGGCTATAAATGCATTAGTGTTTATTGGCGGTTTTACCGGGTACAGGTTGGTAAATTCTACATTTATTCACGACATTCTTTATATTGGGGATTCATATTAGGGGGTATCAACTTTTTTCTGTTGCTAGGGTTAAGTGTTCTGGGTTATTTCTTACAACTGTCATTTTAGGCATTTGCCAATGTTTTGATTTCATGAAATCATATGAGAGGAGCACCGGGAGGCGCAGCGTGGGTAGGCCCCCACAAGGTGGACTTATGACCTGGTAAAGGTCGCTGGAGTCCTCTGGATGCAGGTGGCGCAGGACCGGTCTGTGGGGAGGCCTATGTCCAGCAGTGGACGTCTTTCGGCTGATATGATGATGATGATGATATAAGATGAGACGCCGTTTATCATAATCATGCATATTTATTGGTAATGTCATAAATTACATGTCAAGCGGTTTAAGCGGATTAAGAGTTCGACCAAAAATTTGCCCTTAACTTTGGCAATGTCCAGTTGTCCACAGAATAGACGCGAACTTAAATCTCTGTATGACCCTTAAGTTAAACATACATTTCAACAACTGCATATACGTTTTTTTTTTTCTGGTTTGTATATTCTGGTATGTTTATTTATAACCACCTAATTTGTGTGCCGGCGACGAAAATAATTAAGTTTCTCCGGATCCTTCAAAACCCAAATTAAACTATAGCACTTCTACTTAAGGCTTGCCAACGCTACCTGTATGGTATGTTAAAAAAAGTTGCTTATCTGGGCCGTGTGCTTAAAATATTTGCTTGCGGGGCCACCCAGCACTAGTCTTCTTCACACTTTACTAACTAGAAAGGTGATGGCGGCTTATCTTTCGCTATAACGATTGGACGATTTTTACGCAATGATAACGCAAGCAGTCTGCGTCCATTATAAGACGTGTGCGGGGGAGCGGCAACAGTATCCAGCCCCCCTATTCTGTAACTTGTTTTAAGTTCACCTCAACGCTCACCCACAAATATATCGTGACATTGCGGTGCGTAGTATCTAAGCGTAGGTAGAGGTCTAGTTTCGTTAGGTGACGCTGTTTTAAGCTCACCTCAACGCTCACCCACAAGTATATCTTGACACTGCGGTGCGTAGTAGCTAAGCATAGGTAGAGGTCTAGTTTCGTTAGGTGGCTTTATCTATCTGCACGTCAACAGGGATAGATGAAGCGCGGGAGTTCATTTTAGTATTTTTATTTATTTCATGTGTCTCATCATCATCATCATCACATCAGCTGAAACTGCTGAAAGACGTCCACTGCTGGACATAGGCCTCCCCTAAAGAGTGCCAAATTGACCGGTCCTGCGCCACCCGCATCCAGCGGACTCCCGCCACCTTTACCAGGTCATCAGTCCACCTTGTGGGGGGCCTACCCACGCCGCGCCTTCCGGTACGTGGTCGCCACTCGAGAACCTTGCCGCCCCAACGGCCATCGGTTCTACGTGCGGTTTCATGTGTCTAACATAGTATTTTAAAGCAATTTTTACTAGGTAACTATACATTTCTTTTTATAAACAGTCTTGCTGTCAGTTGTGCTAGATATGAACTTCTGCAACTGAAATAATAAGCGAAAAAAAAATACAACAATACATTGGTCGGAATTGGTGGAAATCGAGAAACTATTGCATAATACAAAATAGTTCAAGTGGCGTACGTAAGTCCTTAAAGCATTGTCAGTCAGCCTCGTTATTGTTCACTGTATGATAGCCTCGTTATTGTTCATCGTATTGATAGTGAGGCACTCGTATCGCCAACAAATACGTGCCGCTCGGTAAACGGTCTTGGCATATCGTCCCTTTGTAAAGAGATATCTCAAGAGCAGTGTATAGAACTCGATTCCGATGTGCCAATTCTAGCTACGTTCGGAGGCGCTTACGTAGATAGCATATACTCAAAATTCAAATTCAAATTCAAAAGTATTTATTGCCAGAACATAGTTATAAAAATAGATCTTAATGTGATAAGTCATAGAGTACTTATGTTCTACCAGCATTGGGCATGCAATATTCTATTTAAGATTATATTAAGATTCAAGATTTTTATTTTTATTTGCAGAACACAAGTGATACATTGAACTTACATTTAAGATGCTTTTGTTCTGCTAAGTAGGCATGCACAAATAAAATTAAAAAATAAATAGTATTACATTATAATTTAAATTGTCAATATGTTTCATTAAATTTACATTACATTCTACATCTTATACGTAATAAATGTCAAATTTCATTCAAAATTAAATTAAATTCATGCCTCCACTTAAAATAAAATACAAAAAAGAAATATGATATGTTAATTATCTACTTAAATATTCATTGATGGAGTAAAAACACTTAGACAGAAGCCATTTATTTAGCGTTCCTCTAAATTGTTGTGGATGGCACTCTTTCACATCATTTGGCAGTTTATTAAATATGCGAATAGCCATACAAAATGCGTTGTTCTCGTTGTTCAAGATGATCTCATCATCATTATTTAAGAGCTAGGCTCTTGTCGGTGGAGTAACCGCCACTGATTATTGTCCTCTGCCAGCCTCTTGAGGTCTTCGTACGACTCAACAGCAACTTTCCCTTTTATTTGGCTGGCGTACCTACCTAAGTATGTCTGGGCCTTCTAAAAATTACACCAGCCAGCTATTAAAGTTTTTTCATCACACTCGTAAATGGTGTTATTCCATGCCTGTATATAGAAGGACAATGGCCTAAATGGTTCCCGTGGGAGTAATGGCTAGTTTGTATTCCCTAGGGAGTAATGAGCTTGTGTGATTGGCTTAAGCAAATCTAGTTGCTCTATAATTGGTTAAAAAAAACTAGTTGGCCAAGCGCCGCAAGAATACTGCTCTGTGATTGGTTGATATATTGAAGCTGCGCGCTCCACTAGCTGATCTGGAAGTGAAGTTGTCAATTTCGTAAAATTTTGATTGGTGCGGTTGTATGAAAGTTAGATTTTTGTTGTTATTTATTTCCTCGCAAATGAATATTGAAAACTCGAGTCGATAGACTCTTGTTTGCAATATTCCACTTACGCCCCTCGTTAAACAATGTACTATTATGTGTGCAGAAACTTATTCGTACAAACCATTAATATTAATGACTCACTCTCAACAGCGCCATTTCTCTTAAAGCCGGGTCCTAATTAAAAATATCTTATGCAAGGTGCAGTTCCTTTACTTACGTTGCGACCGCGTTTAATAAGGATTAGTCGGAATTCATTCCCGAGGAGGGATTACGAGGTATCTACCCTATGTCGTGTTGCACTTTGAGATTTTCTCCACTAATATAACAAAGGGAGTCTGTGAGATAGTAAGTTTGTAGGGTAATCACCGGAACTGCTAATCCGATTCCGAAAATTCTTTCATCCGTGTTAGGATGGATTTTCTGGATAGACATAAGCTATATTTTATCTCACGGATTTGCCTGCGTTAATACGAGGACGAAGCCGCGCGGGCAGCTAGTATAATATAAAAAACCGACCAAGTGCGTATCGGACCACGCAAAACGAAGGGTTCCGTGCCTATTAAAAAGGTCGTATCGTCACAGAAATTTTGCGGCACTTACATCCTTTTCTTTGAGGAAGGCAGTTTTCAGCAATATCTCGAAAACCTCTGAACCGATCTTGTTCAAAACAATTTTCGGTGAATGTCCATGAATTTTTCCATATTTTTAAAATACACAGTTCAAAAATTAGAGGGACAGAATTTTAGTAACATTCGGGGCGATTATCACCGACTCTTTTCACTTAATCAAAAAAGTTGCTAAGATACCTTATATTTATTTTGAAAGGCCTATCGATTGATGTGCCACACGTGGGGTTACAAAAAAAATTTTTTTTTGACTTTAGTTTTATGTATGGAGTCACCCCAAAAAAAATTTTTTTTTGTCATTTTAATTACAAAACCATAGTTTTGTATTTTTTTTTTGTATTTTGTTAGCCGCTACATATAGCGGCTAACAAAATAAACCTATCCTCAAAATTTTGTTCAAATACACCTTATAGTTTTCGAGTAAATTGCCTGTGACATACGGACAGACGGACAGACGGACATGACGAAACTATAAGGAATGGTTGTCTGTAAAGTCGGTTTACGGACGATAATTTTACGTGATAACTCAGTATTTACTCATTTATCGTTAGGAATACTCCTGAGAAGAAACTAATAATATAGTCTATCTAATCTTGTTTTCCCACACAAACTTTAGACCCCCATTTCACCCCCTTAGAGGGTGAATTTTGAAAAAAACGGTTTATGAATGTCAACACCGTAGCGTTTAAAGATAGTCCGCGCGTTGTACCGACTTTAACTAAATAGTGTGTATTTTACCTGTCTTGGTTGTATACCATAATATATTTACATACATAGTCAAATGGACGGCAAACCACGCCATCCCTCGCTCCAATGCCGTGAATGTCAAAATTCTATGTTGCAACAATACAGGGTGGAAAGTTAAAACGGGGCAGTAAGGGCAGCTACTAGATCCCTTGCCGCCACGCAAAAATGGCATTAGGATTTCATTCCTAACTTTTTAAGTGATGGCAATCTACATTCACAGATTTTTGGAAAAAAGTACAGTCAGCGAGAAAATCATCAATTTTGACGATATTTTTTTAAATGCCATTCGATCCCATTCCTATTAAGGATCAAAATACTCTGTGGGACCGACTAAGGTTTGACTACTAGAACGCCCAGAAATCAAAGAAAACTTTTTCCATACAGTGAGTATGGGAACCCCAAAGGGCAAGTAGTCCTTTAGTTAGACGATCATCAAATTGTATGGAGACGAAGAATTTCATTTAGATTAGAAATGAGAGAATTCATTCCATTGTTAAAAAAAAAACAACGCATTCCCGTTTTCATAAACGTTACTATGTGTACTGTACAGTACTCACGAGCGCACAGGTGCTGTAAAACCCTTACCTTAGTAAATTTTAAGTTTCGAACAGAATTTCTGAATACGGATGTTAGTATTCTTTTTACAAACTTTTTACAGAATAAAGCTGGCCGTCATTAAATAAAACCAGAATTGGCATAAAAAACTACATGAGCAAAATTAGCTGTGGGATTCCCATACTCACTGTATGGAAAAAGTTTTCTTTGATTTCTGGGCGTTCTAGTAGTCAAACCTTAGTCGGTCCCAAGGAGTATTTTGATCCTTAATATAAATGGGATTGAATGGCATTAAAAAAAATATCGTCAAAATTGATGATTTTCTCGCTGACTGTACTTTTTTTCGAAAATCTGTGAATGTAGATTGCCATCACTTAAAAAGTGAGGAATGAAATCCTAATGCCATTTTTGCGTGGCGGCAAGGGATCTAGTAGCTGCCCTTACTGCCCCGTTTTAACTTTCCACCCTGTATAACGTCCATCGATTTTTCGCAGAGACAAAATGGCGCGTTACGGCCCGAGGGTAATCACGTAACGTTTTGAACGCATTTTTCCATATAAAAAGTAACATTTAGATCTACCTGACGCGCGTACAATGCGTTACGTGATCGATCCGCAGGCCACGACTTCGCGCGACTAGCGGCGTCGACCGCGGTGAGCGACGAACATTCCAATTATTCCAAACAAATGCTCAGCCGTCAGTGAACGTCGATACAAAGTACGACCACGACCAACTGGCAGCTACGTGTCGCGCCCGTGCGTGTAGTCAAAATGCCAGCGTGATCACATTAGTGACTCAACTGCGATGACTTTGGGACTTGACGTATTAATTATTAATAATTATGACAAAACTGTCACCTCTAATCACATTCTAATCACGGTTTAATAATAGCCGATAGAGGTTTTTCTGTCGACATTAAGAAAATAGAAGCACTCTAATTTAGTCAAAAAAGACCAAGAGACCGTCGCTTCAGAATCCGACATCGCAGTTAAAGGAAAACTAATAGAGAACTGGCTCCTCTTTTTTATTCAAATGATCCTCTTTCTTTAAATTTACAACTTGGAATGCTTCGGACGCTTTTTGGCACGGTCCCTAGAAGTTTATGCTTAGTTAATTAAATGGACAGACAGATTAACAGACGTGGCGAAACTGTTTGAGTGCCTCATTGAGTGCTCGATTCAAATATATACTAGCTTCTCACGCGGCTTCGCCCGCGTATTACAAAGAACGCAGGCAAACCCGTTGGGTAAAATATAGCCTATAACCACCCAGAAAGTCCAGTTAACGTAGATAAAAGAATTTTTGAAATAGGAAGAGATTCCGCAGATTACCCAAAACATACAAACTGACATTTTACAGAGCTGCAATGTCACAGACTTTTCCTCTTTATAATATGATAGTATAGAAGTATAGAGTACATGTCTAATGTAATAGTTATTAATGATACAAGTGCGGAAAGTAGGTAATCTAGGGAATTACCTATCATGCAAGGAAATAAAAAAATATACATAAAAGGTGAAAATTTAACTGTCATGAAATCTCATTTTCGCACGCGTGTATATTGTGTATTATGGCCCGAAATCCATTCCCGCACGGCCCTGCGCGGCCCCGAACCGCCGTGCGGGCATACATGAGTTCCCGTGTTTATGTTGAACAATATAAAGGCGCACTTTCAGAGCAAGTGCATTGTACACATAACATTAACATGGACTACATATAACATATTTGAAATCAAGCAACGCGACGGTGTGCTACGCCGTAGCGCGTAGCGTCATTTTTCCGCTTTGTAAAGGAAATTTCATTTCATTTCATTTATTCATTGCTTTGTGTGTTTACAAATAAAGGTCTTAAAAATAGTAACATGTATCAACACAGCCCTGTGAGAGCATTGCAATATTCGGGATAATAATAATTCTTGATGAAATCACACGTTCATGCATGTCGTATGTGTGAGTTTAGGCATTTAACGGTTTATAACACTTTTAGAGGCAGTAACCCGCTGGGTAGGCGCTCTGTTCGTAGGCGCTTTCCTGTATAAATTGTTTTTACCATTTTATCTGCTACGAGCGTAGCGCTACGCAATGGTCAATTCAATTCATTTATTTGCAACCATGTACTATCGCCCAAGGGTACGGGTATACACCACTAGGGTCATTTTCGAGCGTTCGCTATGCATGTGCAGACGATTTTGAACAGAAAGTGTGAACCCGTACCCTTGGGCGATAGTACAAGGTTAGCAGTGAATGCGTAAGGATGACTCACAGTATAACCGTGGAGAGTCTGAACCCTGCCCCGGGGTGACTCTGGAATATATAACCCGACTAAATAAAGTATTCTTAAAAGACAGAATATAGATATCTACAGAGGAGCGCTAGGGTAATAATAATACCATGACCGAGCGAGATGGTAGTATACAAATAAAGAAAAGAAAAGAAAAGAAGACATTTATTCATTACACAAAAGACACACAGAGATAAAGGGAGTAGACATACAATACAAATCTCAATATAATAAGTGTGATAGAAAGATATATAGCATTTGTTATCATAGTGCCACTTTTTAGGGTTCCGTACCTCTAAAGGAAAAAAACGGAACCCTTATAGGATCACTCGTGCGTCTGTATGTCCGTCTGTCACAGCCGATTTGCTCCGAAACTACTGGACCGATTGAGTTGAAATTTGGTAAACATATGTAAATTGGTGACCCAAAGATGGACGCGTAAAGTAAATTAATGAATTTTGAACAACGGGCCACTTTGGGGGGTAAACGGGAAAATTAAAAAAAAAAGTTTCGTAAACTACAGTTACAACACATTACAATACACTGTGTGATACATATATCAAATGAAAGGGGTTGTTGTAAGCATTTCAGATATATTTTTTTAATAATTTTAGTAAAAACAGATTTGAAGTAATTTAGGAAAAAAGACTATCTCCGAAACTACCAGGCTTAAAATTCTAAAAAAAATATGGAAAAATATAATAGTTCCTTGCCTAAAGATTACAGGAAAACCTATAAGAAGTTTGAGTATTCAAAGTAACGGGAGAATTCTCAATATGTTTGTGTATTTTGTTTGGAGCGCCTGATGCTTTGAGCATAGCAATTTTACGGAACTCGCACTTGTCCGGTTTTTTATTTGCCGCAACTGAGTTAGTATGAGGTGGCGGCAAATAAATCATTACGCGGCCTAATTAAGTAGGTTGTTTATGGTGAGCCGTCAGCCATTTTAAGACCAGTTTTTAATTTAGCTGCATAGGAGCCTTTCCGTCTCTTATGGTGGCATCCGTATAGCTCCTCTGTAGAAATCTATATATACTCTAAGTAAAAGACATATATTTCGCCGCTTAATGATGGTTTCCAGAATGCATAACGATACCAGCTGGCAGCACAAAGGCGAGAGGTCTAGGTCAATATATACCAATCATAATCATTATAAACATTGGTGGATTTTAAACGCTGCAGTCAAAAATACCTCTCGCCACAGTGCTGCCAGCTGGAGAAAAAATGCATTCTGGAAATGGTCACGACTTTCCAAAATAATTAAGGACATAATGTCTTTTTGCTTTGATACTTAGTTTAAAAGCACGCTCAAAGCAAACTTCGGAAACTCCAAAGTGCCATCAAAAATAAACCAACCGGTACCTTTAACTGCGAAAGTATGCGGCCATAATTCGAGGACTTAATAACCGGTTATAACTGGATAGGGGAAAGGTGGTGAGTATTGAACCAGTGCCTTGATGGGACTACCTAAATATTTCAAAAAACTACGCAGACTAATAAGTTATAAATGTACTAATATGTTATAAGGCATGAATTATATAAATAATTTATAAATGTAGTAATAGTCTGGACATTTGTTTCTATTTTATCGATGTGTAAACTCTTGTCCCTTTTTGAAAGTGTATAGGTAGTGTTATCGCCTTCTCTTTTCACCCGCCATTGGTCACTGTCACGCATATCATTCATACTTTTTCACTTCCAAACTCCTTTCCGCATATCATCCGCACTATGGCCTGTCTGCCAAATTTAAAATAATGACACATACTAATGTCGTTCGCTAGCAAGAAAAATTGCAGTCTTATATAAAAATGAAGTAAAACGATTATAATAAGGACGCGATAAACAATAACGTGTGCACTCAAGAAGAAAAGTAACCAGTGTCCCTTGAAGCTTAATTACAATTGGCGGCCGCCCGAAAACCCCGACTTGGAACATCAGGTACGGCAGGCTTCCATTAAATTCATTACCTTTCACAGACCAATAGGTACCTTTCGGCCTACGGTCTTCTACCGCACGGTCCTTCGTCCCCTTTCCTTCCCGCGTTACCAGGTAGTTCCGAACCAAAAACCATTTTTTCTCTACGTCTATATTAATTTCCATTGGGTGACCTTGATTAGACCATTAAAAAATGTCTTAAGCCGATTGACAGTAACTACTGGACTCCATCACGGCGACTTTGGTCTAAACAATTAACACCCAATGACACAAGTTCCCATTTTTCTCCGAGTGTTAATTTTATACAATTAGTAATGGATCCTCCCCTATTCAACTCCCGACGCATACGAGTTATACGTTTTACATATGTATCTGCGTGTCTGTTGCATTGCTGTAGCTCCCAAACGGATGAACCGATTCGAGGGCGGTTTTTAGGGTTCCGTAGCCAAAATGGCAAAAACGGAACCCTTATAGTTTCGTCATGTCCGTCTGTCCGTCTGTCCGTCTGTCACAGGCATTTTACTCAAAAACTATAAGGTGTATTTGAATAAAATTTTGAGGATAGGTGTATTTTGTTAGCCGCTACATAGTTTTGTAATTAAAATATCAAAAAAAAAAATTTTTAGGGGTGCACTCCATACATAAAACTAAAAGTCAAAATTTTTTTTTCATTGTGACCCCCCGTGTGGCACATCAATCGATAGGCCTTTCAAAATAAATATAAGGTTTCTTAGCATTTTTTTTTATTAAGTGAATAGGGTCGGAGATAATCGCCCCGAAAGTCACTAAAATTCTGTCCTCCCCCCTCTAATTTTTGAACGGTGTATTTTAAAAATATGGAAAAATTCATGGACATAGGGCTTATTAATTTCATTCACCGAAAATTGTTTTGAACAAGATCAGTTCAGAGGTTTTCGAGATATTGCTGAACAACTGCCTTCCTCAAAGAAAAGGATGTAAGTGCCGTAAAATTTCTGTGACGATACGACCTTTTTAATAGGCACGGAACCCTTCGTTTTGCGTGGTCCGACACGCACTTGGCCGGTTTTTAACCTTTTGACAGCGAGGGTGCAAAACAAAACGGTGCCCAACTGAAGCGAGAACAAAAACAATAGCCAGACAAAATATGAATAAAATGAAAGTTCTGATAAATATTGTCATGTCAAAATTAATGTACGTATCATGAACTATTAAAAAAATGGGTCATGTTACTTGTAAAGCTTTTCATTACATAAAATTAACGAAAAAGCGCAAAGCGCACGCGCGGCTGTGGTCGTCCGTGGCTTCAGTGCCACGAGTTTTCGTCCGCGTCCACAGCCGTCTTTAGCTCTCAAAAGGTTAAATCAAAAGTATTTTCTGGCGTAGTGTTGAGACAGGGGTTTTAATTTTTTTACATTGCGATAAACTTACTTGGTCTCACTGAACTAAAAATAATATTCTAGACCACGATCCCAGGTGATCCAATCGTACCAGCCTTCCCCTATATCCAGCCCAGCCGGTATGAAATGATACAGTACTGGAGCTGCGCGGCGTCTGCCAAATCCACTTAGGGTACTCTTACTGGGGTTTTCTGTGGCTAAAGAGTAATCGAGGGGCTTATGTCTGAATACAAATTAATGTCTGCGTAATTTTTATTTTATTTAAATAAAAGTCTATAAGTTTTGTTGGGGCTTGTAATGGGAGGGATTAGCATAATATATATTTATGTGAAAAAAACCTTGATATAATATATTAATTTGAATGCCAATGATTAAACCCAGTTATTACATATAATTATTGTTTTAAATTCAGATTATAAGTGTCAAATATTGGTCAGTGTCCAGCACTGGGAGGTTTACTTTATGTTTATAATACAGGGTGTAATAGGGGTAAAAACAGAAACGTATGAGTTCGGTCATTCAATAAGTACTGAATTATGTATTATGTTCAGTAATTCTGTATTATCTTGAGTTCCATATCGTAGTCTTAATAGATAGGTCGATTAAAACAAAGTTAGCACTAGTCTCAAAGTTGCCAAGTGGAATAGAATGGAACTGGCGATGAAAGGGGTCGCCGACGCAGGCCGTGACTCACACCGAAGGAAGGGGCCAGTGCTCCAGCACAGAAAAAAAAACAAGAAATCAATTACAAATGTCGTTAGTATTTTGATTGAAGGAGACCTTTAATGAAATACTTTTTTTATTCAAGATGATCTCTGATTCAGTCAAGAACAAAAAAGAAAATCACACTTGGCTCAGATAAGATAATTTATAATCTTCGTAATTCATTTCTTGGTTCAAGAATCAAGTATGCATTTTTTTCTGTGAGGAAATAACTAAAACTAGCGTAGCTATTTTTGAGGAGATTATACTAATTTATTGCATTTATGAGTCATTGCTTAAAAACTAAAATTCAACATACCTATATGACACATTACCTACCTACCTACCTATACCTACATGAAACGACGTCAGATTGAACGGCGTTAGATACGTTGCTGTGATAATTGTGACAGCATAGTTACATTATGCCGGGTTTATACGCTTGCCAAGGCTTGACAAGCGTCCACAAGCCACAAGCGTCCACAAATCCCGTTTGGCATTTGGAAGCCGTTTACATGCTTGTGATTGCGTTAGTGTGCTACAAACACGCAAGCATGGCGGACACCGAAATTGTGTCGGCTATTGCGCTTTGTGATTAACGTCTTTGGGATTCCAGATAGACGGTTCGCTCTGGTAATATTCCAGAAACGATAAACTCTCATCGTTCGACCAGCCACTCATTTTTAACACAGAACAAACAACAAAACACTAGGAACTAGAACAAAACAATACAATTTGCAATTTAGATGCACTTGCCGCGAGATCACTTTGGCTACTAACACGCACCAACGTGTAAATACGTCGCAAGCGCTTGCCGCAATCTTCCTTTGATCTGTGTTCAAAAACCAACACTAGTCCTGATCAGCGCAAGCTATTGCAAACCAAGCCAAGCCAAGCCATACACCCCTGTTCACACGCTTGTGCTTGTGGAAATTTGTCGAAGCTTGGCTAGCGTGGAAAGGCACCATTAGAATGCTTTGTTTGTCGACAAACAAGAACCATAAGAGTCATAAAAAATGTTGTAACATACATTATAATCCACAAGTGAATATATTTGTAAATAGCCTGCCCGTGTTCGCTTCCAGGTGCCTCTCTTATTGTGATAACCTGTGAATAGTGAGAATATATTTAATTTTTTGGTTAAGTTAAGACTTTTTATGTAGTTTACGAGTACTAACAGTCTCTTGCATAAGTGTAATTGGTAATAACCGTTCTTATGAAATAAATATATTATCAAATTAAAGAATAAAATAAATAAATACAAGGGGACAATCTTACATAAATCGCACTAGCCCCATAGTAAGGTCAATAAGGCTTGTGTTATTATTCAACCAGTTATTATTCGGTGTAAGCGGCGGCCTAGTTCACAGTTTAATTAATAGCAATCAATTGCAATGGCAATTGATTGTGGTCCGGCCACGCCGCTTGGATTAATCGCGTTGCGTTTTGTGGAGAGGACTTATATCGACTATCAAAATTTATACATAAGGCGACTTTGTCTATTATTGTCGAATCGACGTTCTCAGCTATGCTATTTTATCACTTATCGCTGTGGATAAGACATTCTTCACGTTCTGACAAGTACGCGAGTGCGAGAGTGACGGATGTTTTAGCTACAACGACAGTGATAGATAATATGGTAAACATGATATGCCTGCTGGACAAACGTAGGCGACTTGAGAATGGGAACTGTTTATATGTATGTACAGTCACGGACTTTAATCGTTAAGCCATTTAGGTGTCAACTAATTTTGGTTTTTAATAGTTAAGCTATGAATATCCAGGAAAAGGTGAGCTCTAAATGGCTCAACGATTAAAGTCCGTGACTGTAGGTACAGCGGATGTCAAAGATGGATAAGGTGCAAAAGTGTCAACATATATTTGACGTCAAATATTATGTGTAATTTTCAGGGAAATGGGCCCGGCCCTTATTGTCATTGCCGAATAAGCGCCTGGAATAGGGGAGAGGCTTGATAGTCCCTTTTATCAGCACTGGGTCTCAACTCACGTGCCAGTATATGTATGTCCGAAATAAATATTAACTAAAAATAAATATTACCTAACATAGTGATAAGGAACTTGTAACTAACACTCTATGGATCTTGATGTCCGAAATAAATGATTAATTAAAAAAAAAGAACCTAAAATTATTAACGATGCGCTGATGCGATTCGAGGTAACCGTGTGGCCCGGACCCTCAGGGAAACGTACCAGAGGCAGGCCGCGCACGCGCTGGGCGGATGACTTGAAGGCTATCGCCGGGGCGAAATGGGTCTCAACAGCCGCCGACAGAGAGATATGGAAAAGCTTGGAGGAGGCCTTCACCCTGTATAGGGGTTCTCATCACCACTTTATACAAACGGCACAATTAGCCGCATAATTCTTAGTATAATTCTTAGACTAATTTTAGTAATAATAATTCGTGTTATGTTTTTCTTAGCTAATTCTATTCAGATTTACTTTATGTTACTTTGTTTTTACTTGCATGTGATCGAGAAATAAAAGGCTTTTAATTTTTTTTTTTTTTATTATGATGCGATTCACGGCCGAATTATGGCACAAGCGTCAACAACAATAACGTCTCTTTTATGTCTAATACGTGTATGTACTGTTCAGAGTACACATAAATATGTGAATCGCGTTCAGATATTTGTAAGCAACGCTCTCTCGCCAAATACGACACAAAGAATTCTCAAATCAATAAACCGGCAACGCGCTTGGTCCTCTGGGCAACGCGCTAATCGGAACGCGTTAATGCGCGCTAATTACACTTACACTTATCTATTATATATTGTTTTTTATAATCTTTATCTCTCTTTTAAATAAGTTCTCGAATTATGAATGAAGTAAACTTAGTTTAACTGTAATTTTAAGGCCGTGTCGCACAGCAGGGAACGTGGCCCACAAATGGTCTCGCCGGAAGACCAGCGCTGGCTCGCGAGCCAGCATTATGCTGAGGTGACAAACTGCTTATTATATAGATTATATAATATTTTAAGTTGTAATTGCATAGTTAAGTTTTGTTACGAATAAATTATTTAATTTTAATTTTTCTAATGCACCTCACTTCACACGTCATGCCTAACGAAACTAGACCTCTGTTGGTCGATCACGTAACACATTATACGCGCGTTAGGTAGATTAATTTGTATATGGATGGAATAAAAAAAAATCGGACAAGTGCGAGTTCAACTCGCGTGGTGAGGGTTCCGTATATAATCTAAATTTCATAAGTGTTTTTGAACACTATAACTTCTTATAGGTTTTTCTGTAATCTTTAGGCAAGGAACTGTTTTCCATATTTTTTTCAGAATTTTAAGCCTAGTAGTTTCGGAAAAGGGGGTGGGATGGTCAATTTTAGTCTTATTTCCTAAATTACTACAAATGTATTTTTGCTAAAATTATAAAAAGAATATATCTGAGATGCTTACAACAACCCCTTTCATTTGATATATCACACAATACAGTTTGCGAAACTTTTTTTTTTTAATTTTCCAGTTTACCCCCCAAAAGTGGCCCCTATGTTCAGAATTCATTAATTTACCTTACGCGTCCATCTTTGGGTCACCAATTTACATATGTGTACCAAATTTCAACTCAATCGGTCCAGTAGTTTCGGAGTAAATCGGCTGTGACAGACGGACAGACAGACAACCGAGTGATCCTATAAGGGTTCCGTTTTTTTTCCTTTTGAGGATCTAACGTGCGTTCAAAACGTTACATGATTACCCCTCTGATTATTACGCTTATCGCGGCGTCCAGATATATTTGTGGGGAACGTCACCTGACGTTGAAGCCAATTACAGAACAGCGGGGCTGGACGCGAAAGCATCCTAAGGCTACAGTGGTTACCATTAGGCAAGTCGTAGGTTTGCTTTTTTGCCATCATCATATAAATAAAAACATGATCATTACGATAACGGGATCAATGACCTATTTTATTATTCGTAGAGAGCATTCACTTCAACGGAGGAAATAAAGTGAAAAGCTCCCATAAGCTATTACTTAATAGATTAAGCTCCGGTGCCGGAAGAAACCAGCTTTGAGTGGGAAAAATAGTGCACTATGTGTAACAACGGCAAGTATTGAGATTCATTTGACATAAAATATGTATTCTAAAACACTATTTAGTCTTGTGAGCAATAATATGCCAGTGATCGGATTTTACGGTGCAATACGGCGGGATATCGAGTAGAAAAATTAATATGGACATGACTAAAATCCCGACGTCTAGTTTAAAAAATGGTTATTTCAACTAAAAACTGATTAAAGAAATCTAAGAATGATTTGGAAATACCTATTCAACGATACCCCACATGACTGGTGGCCGCCATTTTGAATTTTGAATTATATTTCTAATTAGGCCGCTTAGGCTATTTGGCAGATCAGTTTTAAACAAATTTATTTCTCAAACTTTTATGTAGGTATAGTAAAATTAATTTATATCAATTGTTAAAATGTTATTAAATTTTATTTCATGTAATATAATCGGAATCATTGTCCTCCAAAAACAAATGTAATTAACTAGTAAGTCCCGGAATCCCGGAGCATATCCATATTAACATAATATTTGGGGTCATTCACTCCGTGTTGCACCGGGAAATCCGATCATTGAATATGACAGTCACTTTGAGGTACGAATTAAAGATTAATTTATCAATGTAGGTATACAACCTCCAAAATAAATAATCTTGTAATTTTTATAAATAACAAACTGTATTAGTCCTTAATAGAATTAAACTATAGAGGCATAGATAGACTTTCCTAGGTTGTTTAGTACTAATTGTGGAAATTATGATTCTTCTAGCTTCCACCCGCGACTTCGTCTGCGTGGACCCGAAATAAAAACTATCCTATATTTTAATCCAAGCTATAAACTATCTTCGTCCAAAACTTCATCCAAATCGGTTGAGCCGTTTAAGCGTGATTGAGTAACAAACATCCAAACATCTAAACATCCAAATATCTAAACAACTAAACATCCAAACATCTAAACATCCAAACATCTAAACATCTAAACATCCAAACATCTAAACATCCAAACATCTAAACACCCAAACATCTACACATCCAAACATCCAAGCTTTCGCATTTATAATATTAGTAGGATAGTAGGATTCGATTTTCACTTGTGTCACGTGGTTGCTACGATTTTTTTTTCATTCTTTCACCGATTCCCAAATAACGATAGGGTGCGGCACGGGAAAATGGAAGAGTTTACTTAAAAAGGACAAAAAGGCTTCGACGGACAGGCTTTTTTCTTAGTTTCAGTCTTCCAGATGGACTTTCTTCAGTTTACTTGTCTGTGAATCACTAATCGCCTTACATTAACTGATCGATGCTTTGGCTCCTACAAATTGATTCCAACTATTCCAAGTCGAGAGCAAATTAATCCTGGTTTCTTACCGCACAGTTGGCAACAATATCGGAGGTTCAGTTGTAAGTACCATTCTTATTCTTAATATAACTAATTGATTCCATTGACTTGTAATAAATCGATTTAAAAAAAAAAAAAACTGAATCGACAAAAAGACATGTTATTAATGTTCTGCTCACAATATTTCACGAGAATCGGTTGAGAAATGCAACCTATGGGGGAGAACAACCGGACAAACGCCGGGCGTACGAAAGATTATTTGCACAAGCTGAATTCTTCGTTCGCTTCGCTGTCTCATTCAATAATGAGGTAAAATCTGTGACTTTTAAGTGTAAAAATTTTTTTTCCTACTTACTTATAGCGAAATATAGCGGGTCCGCAAGGGTTTGTATGAAACGCTTGTCGAGTACACATACCTATACTTCTATATATATTCTCATATTAGAAAACCCCGTCTGATTCTTGCATTCTTAAGATCTCTGTTAACTAAAATGTGGTTTGTCCCTTTTTCACAAACACTAATGTGAAAGGGACAGATATAGACAAATGTATATTTGATGAATGGAAATGGATAGTTGGATACGTGGTATTTGAGCTAAATTATATGGGGTATATAAATACAGCACCATTTGCTATACAAAATATAGTAAATGGTAAGTTGTTTTGTTAGTAAGTTAGTTGTAAGTACAAGTTAAGTGTTTTTAAACCAAGCCTTTACGTTACACACACACATTTCAGAGCCAAAAAGTTATACATATTTTATCACGGAATATTGCAAATTACCCTTGAAATAAATAAAACCTGACAACTGGCAACGCTGCACACCATACCTAGTATTGCTATACTCCTAATCTGCATAACGTCGGGTGACAAGCAAAAGTCACTAAATGCAGAAAAATAATTTAAGAAATAGCAACTGTGTTGTTGTAGTAATAAGGTTGAGTTTTCCTTTACCTCTTATGTGTAATTAGTGACTTTTGCTTGTCACCTGACGATAAGTTCTAATCGAACACTTTTAAATTTTGCTACGATTAATTCACATTTCGTAAACTTTAGATCGAAACAGAGGAACTACATTCGTGCTTTTGAAAGCGCGCTCCCGTAGAGTGAGCGTGAAGGAGCGGTGTGTGAAAGAGATAAATGAGGTCATGCGTACTAGAGAGCGCGACGATAGCGATCGCTAATTTCGACGGAGCTTCCGAGCGGTCCCATGGTGTAATGGTTAGCACTTTGGACTCTGAATCCAACGATCCGAGTTCAAATCTCGGTGGGACCTTTCTTATTTACTGGTACGTAAGGGTAAAGTTTATGTTGCTTTTTTGTTAACCTTTTCGCAATGTAACCAATGACCAATTTTGAAAGCTTTTTTTGTCTTTTTTGCGGGTAATTGTTTTTTCTCTACAAGTCGCAAACCAGGCTTAGACTGATTTTTTTTTTGATTTGCGTAGCATCTCTTGTCAAATTTATTTATTTTTGATGTTCTCTTAGGTACTTACTTAATATTATCGGTAAGGCAACATTTTGATCGTATGTCAAACATGCAAAAGAAAAGATGAAAATGATGAAAACGAGCATAGATAGGTGGATGAGTATAGGTAAAAATACATAATTAAGTATATTGATATTAAATTAAAGCTTTTTTAACTTCTTTCAAGTTCAAAAATTTATGCATGGTAACGTCTATGCTCTCCAAACAACAAAAAGATACGTATGACGCGATAAGAGCTCACAAGTAACTTCTGTTATTGCGTTGGAACAGTATTTATTCAAATCCGCGAAGCGAGAAAATGTCCAATAAAAATGCAAAGAACGACAGGTATTCCCTCTTCGTAGTTACTAAATCGCCGTGTTACAGTACGGCTGGGCCACGACTTCAAGCGATGGCGATAGCGGTGCGCCACAACACGGAATAACTGATGATAAGGTCGGCCATTCTCCTGATTTGTATGTGCGTCTAATTGGCACGACTCCATATAAAATGTTCGTAAATGGTCGTGGTATTTAGACACAACCGCGGACACTAAATCTGAGAATGGCCGAGGTACTGTCGCCTAATAAGGCCCACCTTAATTTCAAAGCCTTGTAAAAAAAATAGTATGATCAATAAAGTAAAGCCATAGGATGCTAATGGTCTCCTGCAGCGGCCGCGGCACGCGCACCACAAACGAGCTGAAGTGCACATAGTGGCGCGAACGCAGCTGGAACACCCTCAGCGCGAAGCCGGTCTTCTGACGAACGTACTCCACCAGATCATCAGCCGTGGCGGTGTAATGCAGGCGCGATACATATAGCGCCTTGCTCGGTGTGGCAACCCGCAGACCAGAACTAACCAGTTCTGCAGTACCACACTGACTCTTGCGCGGCTTGCGCTTCCTCGACACCGTTGTGAAACCCTCCTTATCCACATCGGTGCGCGGGGGCTTCTCCTTTGGAGGAACCCGAACTTCACGCGCTCTTGAGGGCGCGTCTCTCCAGTCGGCTGCGACAGGCCGACCAGCTACGGCATCAGCATAGCGATGACTTGATTTAGAGGATGGGGCGAGAGGAGGCCCGGCGCGGAGGGGGCACGCGGGCCGTGGATCGGCATGCGCAGTGTCAGCAACATGCAAACTGACCGAGTCGACACTTGACGCCCGGTCATTACTATTGAAATTTGACCCCGCTGGTGACCGAGTTTCCGGGGCACTATTACGCAAACTGATGATTTCTTTGCGTAACACGGCAATAGTAGCCTGCGAATCGTCAAACTTTTTCAAAATTTCAGCCATGCCTGCCTTAAGAGCCACGATTTCCTTCAGCAGGCCACTCAGGTCAACATGTTCTGGAATGCAGGACGGCGATCTGGAGACCTCCGTCGCCACGAACTCAGGCAAGTCGCTCTCACGCTCCCTCAGAACATCAACGATGTCCTTAAGGGATTTTTCTCCGGTTTCGTCTCCTCTCCGGTAAGGTATGAATGTGCCGGCGATCCCGAGGGACTGGAACAGCACCTTCTTCGCTGCGCAGATGTCGGCGGCACTGAAGCTCGCCAAACAGACCTGCTCCGCGTCCAGCTCATCTTCCCGCAGTATCCGCAGCAGAAAGGTGAGTAGCTTATTCACGACGGGTTCACTCATCGTTTCAAAACTATTAGCAGCGGCCGAGCCGCGCTATGTCCGCAATTAATTAATTAATTAATTAGTCATCAATGCGTCTACGAGTACGTCGCTGCGCGCATTGGACTCGACTTTATAAACGACGATATAAACCTGCATATGGAGGATACCATATAATAGGTATACGTAGGACCGTAGGAGAGTGAGGTCGTGTTTCCTTTTCTAGGCCTCACGTGTGGCGCTATATCACCGCTCCCACTGCCGCTCGAACTGTTTGTTGTGGCCCAACCTTTAGGAGTGCGGCTAAATCTATTTAATTTTCGAGGAATTTGAATGAATGAATTTGCAGAAAACTAAATTAGAGATTGAGGTTTTCGGCAGACAGCTGCTTAAGCACAGAATAAATAATAGTACTTGACTAAGTACTTAGTACGTACCTTCCTCAAAGAAGGATGTTTACAAAACCGATGTTTGACACAAACTCAAAATGTTTTGGATTCTCCGTTCAGTTCTAACGGCATCCCGTTCTACCGCATATAATGTGCTCTTTCGTCTGATCAGGGTCGTCACGTTTGCGTGTCATGGCCGTGGTACAGTCAGCCAAGAAAGTGGTCTACCACTTTCCAGGTCTATTATTTGTGTGTTAAAGTTTATAAGTGGTACTATAAGGGCGGGATGCACCAATTTACAATTACAGGCCGAGCAACTTACATGACGCCGGCAGCTGTCATTCCATAGAAACTTATCAAACTTTCCAATATATTCAGAATTAAACGATCACCGCTTACACAGACGAGACGGTTTGGTGTAATCCACCCTTAAGTGTCGCCAGTGTTGCAACAGTCACAAATGTCAGTCAATCGCGTTTGTATGAATTGCACCTCGGAGCGGCAAGAGACATGCCTGGCTTTAGTATGGACGGACTCTACCAGTGGCACCGCACCCTACCTCGTGCTATTATTAGTATGGACGGACTCTACCAGTGGCACCGCACCCTACCTCGTGCTATTATTAGTATGGACGGACTCTACCAGTGGCACCGCACCCTACCTCGTGCTATTATTAGTATGGACGGACTCTACCAGTGGCACCGCACCCTACCTCGTGCTATTATTAGTATGGACGGACTCTACCAGTGGCACCGCACCCTACCTCGTGCTATTATTAGTATGGACGGACTCTACCAGTGGCACCGCACCCTACCTCGTGCTATTATTAGTATGGACGGACTCTACCAGTGGCACCGCACCCTACCTCGTGCTATTATTAGTATGGACGGACTCTACCAGTGGCACCGCACCCTACCTCGTGCTATTATTAGTATGGACGGACTCTACCAGTGGCACCGCACCCTACCTCGTGCTATTATTAGTATGGACGGACTCTACCAGTGGCACCGCACCCTACCTCGTGCTATTATTTTTAACTCTCTTTCCAATTCGATTCCTGATCTCGAGCGCTTTCGTAATTGCCCCGCCAATAAGTCGACGGAGGCTTATTGCGAGGCTGATAATGTCTATTACTTTATTCCTTTCTCTCGCTTATTTAATTAAATACATTCTGATTTTAATTCAGGTAAGGACTTTCATAAAAAATCTTGTTTCGATTATTATCTTACCTTTGACTGCCTTATGGTCATTATTAACTTCACCTTTTTTATATGTAACTTGTTACTGTGCAATAAAGTATAAATAACTCTATCTTTCTTTACTTTCTAATGTTGTTCAAGGTTTTTTGTTGATAATAATGATACCAGTATTCCTGTACTTGTTTTACTAAAGAGTAATGAAATCACCCGCATCCAGCGCACTCCCCCGACCTTCACCAGGTCATCAGTCCACCTTGTTGGGGGGTCTACCCACGCTGCACCTTCCAGTACGAGGACTGGTGATTGTGTCCAGCAGTGAACGTCTTTCGGCTGATATGATGATGACGATGAATGACATCAAGAATATTTTACATTTGCGGGAACGACGTAGGTAGTCTACTATTCTAAAATATGTCATCAAAAACATTTCTGTGCATATGAGCGAGATGAAATTAAAATACCTTTCATACCATACCTTTTTTGTTTTGGTTGTGTCCATTGCACGTAGAACCGATGGCCGTTAAGGCGGAAAGGTTCTCGAGTGTCGACCACGTACCGGAAGGCGCGGCGTGGAGGTGTACTGATGCCTGGTAAAGGTCGCGGGAGTCCGCTGGATGCGGGTGGCGCCGGACCGGTCACTTTAGCACTCGTTGGGGGAAGCCTATGTCCCGCAGTGGACGTCTTTCGGCTGATATGATGATGATGATGATTGCCATTAACCCGGAGCTAGGACATGGTATCATTTTACAGAGGAAATACTATTATTTGCAAAGGAAATGCTATTATATTCACTCACTTTGGTGCTCATCACTTACAGCCTTGAGTATTGAGTATTATTTAACCTATTGAGCACCCATGCGTTGCGTTGTTCATACAAAAGTCAAACTTTAAAAGATGCATATATATTTTATTATAAAAATCCTTTATTTTTCTAGCTTCAGTTTTGACACGCAAGTAGCTATTTCAAAATGATATCTATTAATGATTTGCAGATGTCGAAACACATATTATATTTTACGTCTTCGTGTATTTTAGAAATTGAAAAATAAGATGTCCTTGATTTAAAAGTTACAAAGGAAAAAGTGGGGTGCTCAATGCAGGCTAAGGCTGTAGTCCCATTTATTCTCAATATCTTTGTCATGTTACCTACACAAATTCTCGTTTCTCCTCAAAATACCGAGCTTTCCCTTACAGCAAGCTGCTAAATGGAGTTCGGAGAGCTTCTCAAAAAGCTTTTCTCAATAACGGCCAAAGGGTCCATAAATTAAGGCATCCAAGTGATATCGGCAAGTCAATTCTGGCAGTCGGTCGTCATTAAACTTTTAAATCCAGTTGACGAGATAGATTAAGGTCAAACATTTCTGAAAAAAAAACATGATATTAAGTTTCTGTGGCGGTAGGTGCCACAATTTCGGTCTTCAGACCCCCTTGTCTCTGTCGTTTGAGTATTGTGCGATATTAGAGACGGAGGTATCTGAACTTCGAAATTCTATTTTCGTGGTTATAGAGGTCTGAACGTTTTCATGTATATTTATATATTAGTATATTACCTAGCCAACTCGACCATGCATTTTTAGAAAGGTAGGAGGACACAGGATTTTTCGTGCGGGAATAACCCTAACAATATATACCTATTACCTACATAGGGAGGCCACGTATCATAGATAAATGTAATTTTGCGTCAACTTGCAAGTTAAATATGCCTGGTACACAGCAAAACCTTAAACAATATTTTTCATCACCATTAACAATAGAGTAATGTAACGAGAAAATTTACTCAGCGGCTAGCAAAATACGAGTTCATAACGAATGAAAGAATAGCTTTTTAATAACTCGGACGTGCTTTACTGCCCATTGTAGTTGCGTAATATTTTTTCTCAGGCAATAGGGCGTAAGCGACATTATTATCCCATGAAAATAGGTCGTTTTTGGAAGCTTTTTCCTTACGATCCCGCAGTGTAATCAGTACCAAGTTAGCACACAGAATGGGTTATACAACTGAAATTAACAATTCAATTTGCAGGTGTTTTATTAAATAACGGCACGCTTTTACAACGCGGCTTGAAGTTGAAACAACAGTGTTGAAAAACAGTTGAACTGCGAACAATAGATTGTGTGGTGTTTTTTACGGGGATGTATTACGGCATTTGTTTCATTTACGTTGGACGCTATTAATGTTGCCCTTTATGTAAGTCGAGTTAAACATAACAGTACCCAATTGAAAACATTTTAGTACGATTTTATTTCGTGTTTTTAATTTTTTAATGGTGAAACCCTCTAAGTGCGGAGAAATATTCTGCGACGCCCATCCCGCTGTTCTTCATTTATGTGTTCTTTATTTTAGAAATACTTAGTATATCCTTGCATTGCTTTAACTTTGAATATACATGTAGCTGTAACCTTCTTAAAGAATAGGGAGTTGCGACCTCCAGATCTAGGGCATCTGAGGGTAATATTAAACTTTAAATACTTGTTTTATTTATTATAAATTCGCATGACGGATAACGCAACGATTTAGGTACTGATGCGATAATAAGTAAATTAAATGCCATTTTTAACGATTAGACGTCATTTATCGTATCGTATCGCAGTTAACAAGGTGCAAGGTGGATTTTTAATATCCGGACATGACCTTAATAATCGACATCTTTAAGCTTTTTTCGATTAATGAGCACATTTGTATACAGGGTGTAGTGGACAACGTACCGAAGACTGAAACCGACCATTATTATGAATTGGAAGATTGTAGAATATCATCATCATCATCATCATATCAGCCCAAAGACGTCCACTGCTGGACATAGGCCTCCCCCAAAGAGTGCCACAATGACCGGTCCTGCGCCACCCGCATCCAGCGGACTCCAGCGACCTTTACCAGGTCATCAGTCCACCTTGTGGGGGGCCTACCCACGCTGCGCCTTCCGGTACGTGGTCACCACTCAAGAACCTTTCCGCCCCAACGGCCATCGGTTCTACGTGCAATGTGCCCCGCCCACTGCCACTTAAGTTCAGCGATTCGGTAGAGTAGAATATACCTAGAAAAAACTTTATTTTTGAAAGTTTCAGCAATTTACACGAAAGCTACGATATATTGCAAACTGCAAGTGATGCACGAGTCGGGAAAAGGTCACTGACCCTGATGCAGAAAGTGTAAACATACAACTGTAAATTGCCAAACAATCAACATCCTTGCCTAATTGCATTTATTGTTTTCTTTTAATTAATACTTGGTTTGAATGTGAATTATGGTTCTTAGAATTTCTGAAAAAAAAACTACTTGTTTTCTTCAATTTACCGATTCGACCGACACTAGATTTAATGAAATGTAAAAATGGTTAGTTATATTATTGGTGTAATATTTAGGTAGGTAGGTACTCAATAAATAACTTAATACCTATCACTTGGATATAACGATACACAAGAATAATGTCAAGAATTTCCTAGAATGAAAAGAAATGACAGTTTTTTTTTGTTTTATTTACTTCAGTGCAACGTAATGCAGCAATAACCAGCCGCTCAAGGTTCGTATAATCTTTCAGAGTGAGCGATATTTTGATTTATATTCTTTACACAGCCGTAATTATTTGATGGTTTAAAATGTTTGTAGCGGTACTACCAAATTGTATCATTACGCCACTACCCAATTATTAAACCGAGTTTACTTTGACAACACAATCCACGCCCGAAAATCAAATGAGCGAAAAATCGTCGACATTTCAATATATACCGACCACCCTCGTCTGTTGAACTGCCCCACAAAACCCATCATAACAGCGTGTCAACGCAAATTGGACCTAATAGGGATGCGTGCTCGGTTAAAATCGGATTGGTTTCAGGCATAAGTATTCATTAAAATATGTGTCAGACGCAGGATTTCACGGTTTGTGGCCGTGGGAAAAAATACGTGAGAATTTCTCGTTAGGTTTGCGGTTTCGGTTTTGTAGGGGTGGTATGTACAGGCATGTCTATAAATATGTATAACTAGTTTTCAGGTCTTATGTCTCAAGGATAAGGCTTAAAATTGCATTTTTACGACGTTGACGAGCATATACACTAAATAAAGCATATATAGACGAACATATTCCTGGGTAAAAGAAACTGAATTCTATTTAGTCCATCAGGTAGATTATCAAAAATAATGGACACGTATTTTTTGTTTGTAAATTAAACAAAAAATGATGTAAATATAGCCCGTTTTTTATGCTAAAAAAGAGTACCATAATGTGACGTTACGCGGAACTTTAACGGGCTATATCTTCATAATTTTTTAGTTGACAGACAAAAAAATACGTGTCCAATATTTTTTGATACGATTATCAAAAAATGTTGGACATGTAACTGACGGACTATTTTTTTTTTAGGAAAGTAGCCAATTAGTAGCCAACTGACAGGTAAAAATGCACAAACGCGGCCACAAGCCACAATTAATGTGAGAAATATTGCATCATTTTGCAGTTTGCAATATATTGTAGCATTCGTGTAAAAAAAAAACAATAAATGCATTCATTTAATACTTAATATCGATATGAACAGCACTGGCCAAAACTGAAGTCATAAATATTTGAGCATTTTCAAATGTCAGTTTATTTCGTTTAATTGTGGATTCTATTTTATATAACAGTACCACCGAATTAGACACATTGCCTCAATAAAAAACGTACCCGGTAAAAAAATGCATACACTCCTCCATTTTTATTTGGTTACAATTGTCTATGAAATATTTTAAATCGCGGATCATCAAGAGTCTCATGATACACGTATCAAAGGATTATTAATGTAGTAGATAACCAAAAATGAATCTCAGATGGCATATCAAAGTTTAATTTTAACTTATTTGTCGAAAATAATAGCGGCGTCGACATTTTAATCTCCGGGGTCTTAAATTTAATCTTCTTAAATTAAAATGTAAATTGCTCTCTACTTACCGGAATGGGGCGCAGAAACTAATTACGCTTAGCAAACTAACAATAATTCTGGAATATCTTATTAGCTAAGATTTTAACTAATTAAAGTTTTGTATTCGTAAGCAAAACTGGCTATAAGTAAAAACTTATGCGACGTTTTATCTTGTATTAAATGATTTAAAAAAAGAGAAGAATCATAATACTGAGGTATTATGATATATTATGTATTTTTTGGTACGGAGCAGTTTTATACAGTAAAATCTGCGTAATATTTTATTTAAACTATTGTGTTTTGACTTATATTTTTTTAGTATATGTAATTGAATGTTATGACATTCTTTCGAGTTAATAAAAGTACATACACGTATAACAAAACATCTTTTATATGTAAGATTTAATGAAATAAACAGTTTATTTTTTTTTACAGAACTAGAAGTTATAACGTAGAACAGATCAAAATTGATATAAAAGTTTATATAAATAAAAATTTGGTAACAAAGGAGGAAAATTAAAAATATGCTTTAATAGACGTACTTAATAGGTACAAACCTAAAAACTATTATAGAAATGATCATTAAGCGTGATTGTAGTAGGCACAAAGTCACTTACCTATGTCAATGAAGTTCCCAAATGAAACATATTACGATATACAAAATTCACTAAACCCAAATACCACCCCACTATACCCCAAATACACTAAATAAAAAATAAGCATAAGTAGTACACATTTCTAACCTAAGTAATTCTATTATGAATATATTCAAAACCATTAAAAATCCCCCATACAAATTCCGTTCCCAACACTTAATACGTATTAACGTAATGACAGGGAACAAATAATCGGGTGAGGCGGTCGACTCGCGCACATCCACGGCACGCGCCTGTACACACAATTATTTGCCACAATACGATTATGTTAAGTCAGTACTTTAACTTACTAAAACGTTGCAGGTGACATTCCATACAAATGTTTTCCGGGCAGATTTGCGTCACAACAAAAAAATTTCATATTTTAACTTTTGGTCAGTCACGCTGTTCTGAATATAGGTAGGTATTTGAATTTGAGTTGAAATATGTACTATATTTTTTGTAGTATTTATATGTTATATTCCTTAATCAAGATGTATTTTTTTGTTGAAATATTTTCTATATTTTTCATAGTATTTGCACATAAAAAAACATATTTTCATATGGATTTTAACTTTTGGTCAGTCACGCTGTTCTGAATATAGGTAGGTATTTGAATTTGAGTTGAAATATGTACTATATTTTTTGTAGTATTTATATGTTATATTCCTTAATCAAGATGTATTTTTTTGTTGAAATATTTTCTATATTTTTCATAGTATTTGCACATAAAAAAACATATTTTCATATGGGTTTTTTGCTACAATTTTTACTTTATTTCTCACAATATTTACATATTATTCAGTTAAATGAGAATTATAGAACGCTGAATTATAAAACATTATTCTTTTTTTCTCAATTACACGTAATTCACCAAATTGAATCGTTCAAAAAGTCAAACAAGGTTTGAAAGTAATACGTTTTATGTTATTTACAAAATTGAAGTCGTTTAAAACATCGATGCATCTAGTTTGTTCATGGCTCAAATTAAAAAAGAGTACATACTTAACTAACTCATGTTTTTTATAAAAAAAAAAAAACATTGAACTGTTTATTTCATAGAAAAAAAGTAAGAGTTTAAATACAATGTTAACTACTAATCTTAAATATAAAATATTTACTTTTTTCTGTACGGACTACCTGTATCTGAATGCAAATGTTGACTCAAAATACTATCGTCATTAATTACTTATACCAACTACACCACAGAATTCAGTTCCCATACGAAACATTTGGTTCCCTCGGAACTCCGGGGACCCTTCCTCAATTTAGTATCTTGTTGCTCCCACTGATTGACACGTTCGTTTGGAAGCCCAAATATTTGCTAAAGCGACAAGGTTGCACGGCTTTTTTGCAGTGCAAGGTCGTGGGAATGTGTGTTTACGTTTGCGTTACTATTTGAGGAAGCGGTCGGTAGGTAGGTAGGTACGTTGACATTTAATTCGCTAAGAAGCAGATTTTGAGACGAATTACAAATAAGTATTATAATTGGGAGGAGGGACCATAAGTAGATGAGCGACAGGTAGGGGTAAAAATTTAGTTGACATAATCTATAGCAATAAAAATACGTGGTTTGCCTTAAGGTTGCCTGGTTGGCTTGTGGTCTTTTGTAAAAAAGGCTAAATAAATAAATAAAAATGGGAATCAAAATAGATTTTAAATATATAATAATATATAAAATATAAAAAAACGAACAGTAAATCAATTACAAATAGTAAGCTCAATAATGCTTGTGTTATAGGTATTAGACGGCGATATCTATATAATAGATATAAATACTTAAATACATAGAAAACATCCAACAAATATTTGTCCTTACCGGGCACTACCCACTGGGCTAACCGGTCGTGTATATTATATGTTTATAGGTAGGTACATAACATACTAATATATTACTTTTGTATGAAGCAGTACGTCTGCTAACAAAATCTATATATTCAAAATTAAAGGAAAATTAAAAAAAACTTTGTCTTTGTAAAAACTACTTCCTTCTATGTCTGTAATAATTGAATTCGTTAACCGAATAATTAAACATGTTTCGTAATTAAATTGTTAACACTGATAATGGATTGGTAATTGTTAATTTTATTAATGACATCCATCCATAAAATAAGACTTTAATACTTGGCGTTAAATTATATGTAAAAACTAAAAATATGCTTAGTGTATAAAACAATCGTTAATTCTGCCCAAAACCGTGCGAATTTAAAACGTATTGACAAAAAATCTACACCGCATAATTCGCTTCCCATGACGCGTAAGGCATTCCGATGTGGGGTAAAGGTTGAACAATTTTTTGTGCAGGTCAGTTCCCACTCCCATGCCTGCCCGTGGGATGCGCTGGCGCATGGGAAAATATCCGGTTGTTTGCTTTCTGTATCTGAGATTTGGCTTAGGTAAGTAAATATGAGTGGTTATTGAATTTAAATATGTAGGTATGCTCCGTTGGTCAAAATGTATGCGTATGACGTTTTATTGAACTTCGTGAATTCAACTTGCGTTTTCCAGACTGAATATATAACAACTAATCACAATAATTAGTACAATAATAATCCGCTATATGTTTTTTTACAGTTCCAACCCAAATAGCTGTAGAAATATATTATTACTGTCTTATAAAAATATAACACAATCAGCGTGTTTCCGAGGACATTAAATTAACATATACATTATTCATGCAATAATACAATAGATACATTATTTATCTTTATTCAGTATCAAACAAAATAGTTGCAAAATCGCCCCTTAATCTTAGTATGACAAAAGTCCCATTCAGTAGATAGGGATACAAGGCAATTCGTAACTTCTTTTTGAAGTCAGTTAAAAAGGCGTTATACTAAGTCGGGTAACAATGGCCCCTGCGCACGCGCCGCTCCCATGCCCCTGTTTCACCCGGGAACCGAACCCGCTTCCCATAGGAAGCGTAACCGACAATCCTGTTCACACGCCCTAGTGAGAAAAGTGTGTATTTATGATAATTTTATAGCGATCTTGAGATCAGAATTGATAGTATATTTTATAACTTTTATAAGCCGATTGCCGCAGAGGGATTGTAATATGTTTATGATAAAGAAATATAAGGTTTTGAGAATGTATGCATATGTATATCATCATCATCATATCAGCCGAAAGACGTCCACTGCTGGACATAGGCCTCCCCCAGAGAGTTCCAAATTGACCGGTCCTGTGCCGGATAAGACGAAGGTCATGTCAAATGCCCATGTAGTACCAACTCCCATTACAATCGGACACTTTACGCTCGAAGTTGTAGACGATTATGTATACCTAGGACAGACTGTCCAGTTAGGTAGGTCCAACTTCGAGAAAGAGGTCAATCGTCGAATCCGACTCGGCTGGGCAGCGTTCGGGAAGCTCCGGCACATCTTTTCGTCCAATATCCCGCAGTGTCTCAAGACTAGAGTCTTTGACCAGTGTGTGTTGCCAGTGATGACATATGGCACTGAAACATATGTATATGTATATACTTACAAATAAATATCTTTGGCATGTCGACTTATGACTTATGAGAGGATTAAGTACCTACTTAAGGTGATGTTACCTACAAATTAAAGAGTAATTTGATAAGCTTTTCGGATCGCGTTTTTTTTAATATGGCATTTTAAATTAAATTATAGTAATATGTATTATCGAATGAAAGCCGCTCTTTAAATATATTTATTTTAATTACCAGCTAATCGATAGTCGATACCATCTGTATACCTAACTTTATTTAATAAATTGTAAAATCAAATGACATACATTACTAAAGCAAAACCACATATTCCTGATCAAATATGTTTTCCACACTCACTTTATCAGCAGCCCGTGTTAACAGCCGCACGTTAAGGGCGGGCCCGTAGGGATATCTCCCATACAATTATCATATCGCAATACGTCTCTCCACCCCACTTGAGAATCAACCTTATACCTCTAGCACAAGATTCACTTTTAAGTGAACGTGTTTTAGCACTGCAACAGGAAGAGCTTGGAATATGGACTTTGATCTTAAGGTGATAGGGTTGTGTTTTGAGTGGAGGCTTTAATTAATGCAATGAATCGATGTTACAGCAATTATTTTGATGGCTTCTTGGTGCGGTTTTTCCTATGGGACGTGGGCATGATGGAATGATGAGAACAATAAAAAAATAGGAATTGAAAAAATCCAAAAAAATGATAATTTTACAATGATTTGGTATGTATCCCTCGCGTGTCAAATCTGTCACTTGGATGGTCTGGGAAACTCCGTGATTTAAAAGTGATATAACTCTGTCATGACGTCGCTGTCATATCGATTAACTAGTCGATGACAAGGTTGTCTCACTGTTAAATCTGTCAGTGTTAAAAGCTCATGTCATGCATGACACATCAATTTAGTCAAGTTTTGTTTTTTTTTTACCTCATCGCATTCCACATTTTATTGTGATTCGCGCGTAGCTACCGCGACAGAATCTGAATTACATAGAAAATAAAACTTGAATCAAAAAATTGATTAGGAAGACCGCGATTATCTTGAATGAAACGGAAATCATCATTAATTAAGATGATTCTCTCGAACCAAGAGAAAACAATCGGTTCAAGATATTTTCGTTTCATTCGAGATAATTTAACATTTTACGTGTAGTTCGCGAAACACATTGAAATGCAGTTAGCTGGGATCAATTAACTAAATTGAAGCACAAAAACAAAAACTCTCACGGCAAAAAAATAAGCATTCCTAACTTAATTATAATATGAGTCTCACGTTATATTAGCACTTAAAAACCGTTAACCATCCAGAAAAAATAAACATGGGGTCAATTCAACCCCAGTCCCTATTCAAAATCGGAATTTAACCAACTATTTACCACTTAACAAGGCACGCGCCACCAATTTCAAATACGGAAGAGCTTAAGTACATTTAGTATCAACGACGAAACAGTTAACTGACCATTTTGAATCTTACGGCGACGAGATTAGGTATATATTTGAACACTGAATCGTGACTTCGTTTGTTCCAATCAAACTGCTGACATTTTGGAACATTGAAGCAGAACTGTCTCACGGAGCGTCCTGGGAATGGGAACCTTTTGACAAATTCACACGAAAGTGGTGGGAATATAAGGAAACCGTGGGAGTTTTGGATTTGTGGGATTATTGAGGCTGGATGGAATTGAGTTTGCGACTTTTAGTTTGAAATGGATGTAGGTAATGCAGGTAGCTATTTTGGCAGATTCGATTTTAGGTTACAATGGGGAATGGATGAAAATATCAGAAGTGCCTGATTATTTTTTTGGTGAAAACCTTCCTTAGCACCAGAAAAAAGTTTTGTTCAGAAAAAATGTTGAATTCAGATAATTCATATATGTACTTTCTTCGGAAATGGTAAATATTCTAACGGTTCTGTCATTTTAGATACTGAGTGAACAATTGCGACTAAAAGTACATGCTTTTGTGTAAAGCTAGCATATTCTTCGGAAGCATACATTTTTATTTTTCAGTTGTGTTACCTACGTCCCATATTTAGTCACGATCTTCAGCAGTAATACCCTCTCATGTAAACATTGCAAACAATTGATTTTTTGGTGATAGGAATAACCTTCCTTAGCACCAGAAAAAAGTGTTTTTTTTATTGTCAATTAGATACGGATGACCACCAAGCGAAATGTTGAATTCAGATAATTCATATATGTACTTTCTTCGGAAATGGTAAATATTCTAACGGTTCTGTCATTTTAGATACTGAGTGAACAATTGCGACTAAAAATACATGCTTTTGTGTAAAGCTAGCATATTCTTCGGAAGCATACATTTTAATTTTTCAGTTGTGTTACACCTACGTCCCATGTTTAGTCACGATCTTCAGCAGTAATACTCTCCCATGCAAACATTGCAAACAATTGACAAACAAACCTTATAATTGTTTTTATTTAAGTTTAAAAACCCATCAGAATTTCCGGCAACTTTCTTTCCCTCATCAAAGGCCAACAGTAATAAACAATGTTGAAATGTTAATACCTCCCTTGTTGGCGTAAATAAAGTTACGGGATGGGATTTATGTTCATCGCTTCCGATCGTAATAAAATGTTGATGTGTTCCGCGCGCTCACTTTTACGCACGGCGAGCTAACGTGTCAGAAAAAGAGGGAAATATTGAAATGCGATTGGTATGTTAAAGAGACGAACCGGATTGAGGCCCATGTTTCTGGAAACTTCCGTAGGCCCCTAGAGGCCAGCCCTAGGGAGTGGTAAACGGATTTCAAAATGGATCCCGGATGTATTAGATTATTAAAGGCAGTGCTCCGTATTGTTCGAGATTGAGGACTTACCCCTTGTTTTCATGGGAAAATGAAACAGTGTTTTTACTTAGATAACAAAAACGGTGCGCTGCTACGAGTCGAAACTCGTCAAAAGAGCTCCGCGACCTTATAAAATGTATTGTAATGTATTACTTGGAATGAACTGAAACTTGCAAAGCCTGACTAATACAATCGATATTGTAAAAGGTCGAAATCTCGGGGAGTTCCTGCACGGTGACAAGTTTTCTCGTTAAAGTTTAAACAGGTTGTAACCTGTCCTGTCTTGTAAGTTTACAGATTAGGGTTACCCGCATAACCGCCTCGACAACAACCGGAACAAAGTCGTACGCCAGGTTGACGTATTTGCCATGTTTAAAGGCCACATTTTCTGCAGCCGCTTCTAACGTATTTTCAAAAGTTATGTGGGATAGGTTAAACAGTTCAAAGGTACCCAGGCACCCACATAGCAAGCTGCAGCCAGGGAACCAATGAGACCATCGAGTCGCTTGCCATTCGTACGACCCAATCATTGTGGGTCCACAAAACAATGCACGTTTGCCGAGACTACAGCGCGACGTATACCTGAGCTCATCTATGGAATGGTGTCCCGTTGGTTGATCACGTGACGCATTGTACGCGCGTCAGGTAGATCTAAATGTCAATTTTTATATGGAAAAATGACAGTTGGATCTACCTAACGCGGGTTCGGAACGTTACGTGGCTACCCCCTTGGAATACACCGTGTACATCAGCGTCGTTTCAGTCCTGTCAGAGTGGTCCGACCACTGTGGTCGTGGTCAACATGTAGTGTCGCTTGATGGGGTGGCCGCTGTTGCTCGTCTCACGACATTCTCTCTATTGAAGGTTATACTCGAGTATTCATGCAGAGGCACGCCCGTTAACGCTTTTATTCGATCGGTCCATCGCATCGGCAATCGTCCACGCGTTTTAGCGCCCTCCACTTTGCCTTGGATGACGAGACGCTCTATGGAGTCATCATTGTGTCTTGAAATGTGTCCGAACAGTTGGAGGATGCGAGATTGGATCAAATCTGATACACCATCTTGCTCCATGAGTTAAGTTGGTTTTAAATAACTGTTTTTACAAGCTTTTATTTAGTTTCACTTGTCCCGACGCTTCTCATCAAATCTTGCAAGTTAAATTTCACCCACTTCCCGGTAACCGATTGAGCTGAATAAGTATAGTTTAGATGACCATTTAATATTATGGTACCTTCGAGCTGATCTGATGATGAAAACAGAAGGGTACCATGGGAATTCAGTACTTAACGACGTAACCCCGTTGAGTTTGAGCTCGTTAGAATCGTCTCAATGTGTAGTTGATAACGGCATACAGAAAAGTACAGTCGGTAATAAAAGCTTGTACCAAAAAAGAATTTTTTGTTAATATTATGATTCTGTCATAGAACTTTATTTTTCATAAGGAAAGCACTGGTGCTTGAAGGATATTGAAGGAATTTGCAAGTACCTATATAATTGTATTGACCTTACAAAATATAGTAGCGTTGGTAGGCCCCCCACAAGGTGGACTGATGACCTGGTAAAGGTCGCTGGAGTCCGCTGGATGCGGGTGGCGCAGGACGGTCAACGGACGGTTGGGGGAGACCTATGTCCAGCAGTGGACGTCTTTCGGCTGATATGATGATGATGATGAAGACCTTAGTCAAAGTTACAATTATGTTAAAATAATTATGTTAACTTTAAATATCCTCACAGATGAGATGTTATGAAAATGAAAAATGAAAATGAAAATGAAAAATAGTTTATTTTGGTTTAAACATATTAGATTTTAGAGACATACATACATCATACAGAATGTAAATAAAGTTGCAGATTTATCTGCTTTGCCTTAAAGTTGTCTATTAAAATAATTATGTTAACTTTAAATATCCTCACAGATGAGATGTTATGAAAATGAAAAATGAAAATGAAAATGAAAAATAGTTTATTTTGGTTTGAACATATTAGATTTTAGAGACATACATACATCATACAGAATGTAAATAAAGTTGCAGATTTATCTGCTTTGCCTTAAAGTTGTCTGGCAGACAATTGAGACATTGCTTTATGACATGAAGTCTGCTTTTTGTACTAAAAGTTCTTCGTTTGTGCTATAAATATTAAATTAATTCATAAAATAAACTGATTGAGGATTTATGTTCGAAATAAAACAATATATTTTTAGGACCTCGTATCCTAGATTAATCTAGTGCCTAGCAAACCAAAATCCCCAGCCCCATGTTTCTAATGCTACACGGCCAAGTTATAGAGACCATCAAAAACATAAACCATATACCAGGCCACGGATCAACTTTAACTGGACAAAGGTTCTTTCCAACGTTCACAAAAGGCGTATCTACTGTAGGTATCCTAACAAGATACGACCATTTATAAATCATGGACCTTAACACTTGAAAATCAATCGTATACGTGTGAAACCAAAGAGGATTATCATGACTAGCCTTTTGAATGGAACTGTGTTGAATTGAATTTCTGTGTGGAAATGTAAAACTATTTTCAACTCGGACTAATCTATTTGAATGTGCGTTGAAGCTATTTGCTTTAACTCGAATAGGTTTTTTGAACGAAAACAGATTTTTGTTTTTATTTGAGCGGATTTTATTTCAATTACTGTTTTAATCGAAGTCCTTACTAAAGAAATGAATCAATAGCTTACAGAATAATAAAATAAAATAAAGTATCCTAAAGGATATAATGGATGTGTTTCTTCAGCTCAAATTAACTCCATACCAAATTTCGTCACAATCATAGAAAAAAATATGTTCAGTTCTCATGCTCGTAAAGTTCGCTTTATGCACTTGTTGTACAATCTACTACTAATGGCTTTGTAAGCTGTAAAACTAGCGAGTATGTTTTGGTAAAAAAAAAACAAAAACTAAATCGACAGTAAAATCTATATAATTAACGAACCTGCTCTCAAAATATCACAGATATATATCGGTTGAGATATGCGGCTTGTAGGTAAAGGAGAACAGCTGGACATCCGGACATACGAAATACATAATTTTAGCCCAAGCTGAAGCAGAGAACTTCGTTCGCTTATCCGACACCCAAGGCACTGTTCAACAATCAATTATTTACTTATTTTATATACTTACTGAATAAATTCAAGTATGTAGTTCGTATTCTCACGAACGTTAACAAATAGCTGTGCATCAGTCCCCGTCTTATAAGGTGTACCCTTCGTTACCTAATATACAATTCCCGACCTTTCACGATCTTTTCAGTATACAGGTTAACACACTGCGGTCACTTTCGACGTTCGATGGAGTGTGACATGTGACAAAATTGTCGTCACGCAGGCTCGGCACGCGAGGACGCTGTAACGGCTTTTAAATATAGGGGCCATACAAATAGCGACTTGGAACAGTTTGGAACTGCCCAAGTGGAGTATAAATGGGAAGTTTCCACATGTTGAAAAACGCAGTGTTGCTAAATGGATAGTAAACAATCAAATAAATGGAATTAGGTATAAATTACGAAATATAATTAAAATCATAAAAAGATATGGGCCTTGAAAGTTTAGAAAAAATATGCATTTTTTTTACTGTCCAAAAATAAATTTAAAGCTACCAATAGAATCCTTACGCTTTTATAGAAACAAAATTGTACAACATTTATGATCCTAAACGCAGTATTTCACGACCGAAACAGCAATTTACCTGATTTCCAATACAACGATTAGTACAAATATTACATTGTGACGTCACGATTCAATGTTAATCAGTATGAAACGTTTTTGGCTATCCGTCTTTAACTATTTTTTTTGTTTTTTTTAAGTTTTTTAATTGTAATTGCTCCCATACAAACTTTTGTTCCTCTCCAAAAACTGGTTCGAATCGAATGGCATCGTAAAAAATTAGGACACAAGCCTATTTAGCAGGCTAGTATAAATAAGTATTGTTTAAGTATACGCGATTGTTTGCCTGTCATCTTGCCAAGAATAACGTCTCTGCAAAATGTCTCACAATCCGTGTGTCCATTCAATGATATTTGTTCAAAATGTGACCTTTTTTCAGTGTCCTTCATTAACATTTTAGGCCAATGCAGCTTTAGCTTTTAATAATCCAACACCTTAAAAATGTTAGCAGTAGTATTATATATCTCACATAGTGATGTGGACAATTGTTGTGAAACCGGTTATTTACTTATTTATATATATATATAAAATCTTTATTGCACAAAATAACAACTTATCGTACAAAAGGCGAACCTACCTTATCCTGCTTTAAGCATTCTCTACCAGTCAACCTTTGGGCAAAGCAGACAGATTGTCGTTATTTTTTTGTATGAATAATTTATTGAGCTCACATTTTTTGTGGCCCAACACGCAGCTACCCTCGCAACAATCGGCTCTACAGCAGCATCCCCGTAATGGGCGGTGGTGGGTCCAAAAAAATATTCACACGAATTCTTTAGTATCTTGTGGGAATTCTTTTTTTTTCGGTCAAAAGGGATGCGTTAATAATTAGTGAGGACGGCCTGGGAATAATTTGAAAAAGATACGGTGACAATTTATGCCGTTTTTGTAAAAAAACAGGTCAATTTCAACCTAATACCGTTCCTGGGAAAAAGGACCTTGACAGAAGGTCTGAGAGGCACAAAAACTGCTAGAGTTTTTTTTCGTTTTGAGATAAGGAACCCTGAAAACAAGGTATTTAAACTATAATAAATATAACATTTTGATAATATAGGTACTATCGCCCAAGGATACGGGTTCACACCTCTAGGATAATTTTCGAGCGTTCGCCATCCATGTTCAGACGATTTTGAACAGAAAGTGTGAACCCGTACCCTTGGGCGATAGTACCTGGGTCAATCAACTTTTTTTTGTTGTTATTCTGTCCCGGTAAGCCAAGAGACAACAGTGACAGAGTTTCTTAGAAAAAAATCCTTTAAATTGATCTTCTATCGTGGTAAGGAGTTGCCCCACCATTTGATGGGTTTACCAATATAACAAAAATACGTGTTTAGTGTATTTAAGTACCATAAAATCATAGTTTTAAAGAGTGACCCAGGGGACGTAACCATGGTAACGATAGTTGATTGGCCCACCTACTCCTACCAGTGGCGAAGCGCCTATACAAGGCGATTTCCACCGCCTTGCCTAAAATTTATTTTCAGGCAAGCCTATATAGTTATATACTCTAAACTCTTGCATTTTTTGTTCCGGTTTGCCCATCGAAAATTTTCACGCGCTGCCACTGTTAACCCATTCGAGACCACGCATCGCTACGCCGTAGCGCGTAGCAGCGTTTTTCCACTCTGTAGCGGAAATCGCACGTAGAGGCATGATCATATGTTGAGTCACTGGCCTTGAATGAGTTAAGTACACATAATCAAATCGACCGCAGACCGGACCGACCGGTGGCGCAGGACCGGTCACTTTGGCGCTCTTTGGGGGAGGCCTATGTCCAGCAGTGGACGTCTTTCGGCTGATATGATGATGATGATGAATTAAATCGAACTAGCTCCGTATTAAGCCTTGATTTATGGGTACTAGACGACGATAAATTTGTTATTTATTAATACTTAAATACAAAGCAAAAGTACTAGACGACGATATGTTCAATAGGTATAAATATTTGCCAATATCGAGATTTGAACAGGCAGAGCCATTAACTCATTACCCACTAGCACTAAGTTCGTCATTCGCGATACGCTGCCAAGCTTTCTTATCCGACAACGCTATTAAAATGACAATGTACATTCAAATGTACATTTCGCACAACACCATGGAATGTTGTCGTCGGTTATTTTTCCCACGGTTCGGTTCTCGGGTGAGCCAGCGCGTGCGCCGGAAGCAGAGGGTCACACGAGTGTGTGAACATGTCAACCGACTTTACTCAAGTGTCAGTTTTTTTGTGATCTTTATTCATCTCAATTTAACGCTGCTTCATGATAGTGTACTTAGCGTATTTTGAGCTCGGTGTGGTCCATATATTTATTTATAATCATACTCTTATAGACCGTCTATAACCTACTTTCGGAGCAGGACGTCTATAGACGTGACAAATTGAGATTGCGGGGCCGAATGTGTTAAATACACTCAAGACCAAAAAACAGGTACGCACGCCTTGTGCATAAATTCAATAAGGCTTGTTCACGCAAAAAAGTAGCCATTGAAAATTAAGTCCCCACTGGGTGACTCAGTAGGTCTAGGTAGTTCAAACCGCAATTAGATAGCCAACTGAGTATTTTTTTTTTATGTGTAAGAATCTAAAATGGATGGGCCATTTTTCCTTAAAAGTTGTGAAATCCTACATATTGCCAGTTAAGGCTTAAAGCTAAAATGATTGCATAGAAATGTGGTTGCATACTTCTGGCATGATTTAATAGTAGATTGTAAGACAAGGGGCTAAAATAAGCCATATTACTTCGAGATGGATAATTCGAGGGGTAATATGGCTTTTAGACCCGAGTTATACACTCTACTTTTCACTTCGACTGCGAGAAAATAGTAAAACAAAGATTATCCATCCACAATCAATAACAAATTTCACTGCGAAGAGATTGTTCAATTAAGCGTGAGGCGTTTTCTTTTTTAATGATTTGGAATTAGGGACTAAAAATACCTGATGTTTGATTGGTCGATTTGAATATGTAGCTATATTCTGGTTGGTTGATAGCAAAGAGAATTGTTTTTTGAAAGAGTTGTGATTGGTGGATTTAAATGATTTGGAATTAGGGACTAAAAAACACCTGATGTTTGATTGGTCGATTTTAATATGTAGCTGTAGGTATTCTGGTTGGTTGATAGCAAAGATAAATGTTTTTTGAAAGAGTTGTGATTGGTGGATTTAATATGGTGAAGTGTTTTGATTGGACAAATTAAATGTGTTAAAAATCACAAATATGTATACATATTTTCCCTAGGGGCTAAATTTACTACTTTAGCCCCGCTTATTAAGCCTAATATGACACACTTTTCGAGCATGAGATGTGAAAAATAATTTATGACCTGCATATATGGTAACTAAGAGTCTGGAAAGATATTCGCGGAACATTATAGCATAGATACTCTATTTGAGTAAAGGAAAAAAAGAACCTCTATTATCCAAAAGTGAAAATTACAAAATCTAAGACACAATGCCATGGAACGTTGTCGTCGGTTATATTTCCCACGCGATAGGGTTCGGTTCCCGGGCGAGCCAGCGCGTGCGCCGAGCCAGAGGGTCACACGAGCGTGTGAAAACATATCAACCGACTTTACTCAAGTGTCAGTGCTTTTGTGATTGTTATGGAGCTCAATTGACTCCTTTTAAGGGGGGGGGGGGGCTTGACTAGGCTGAGGTTTTAGTAACTTTAGTAAGAATTGCTTTTGGGGAGCCTAAGTTGTTGTATATGCCTTGCATTTAGTAGATGAGGCGCGTCCCTATTATTATGACGTTAATATCATTTCGTTAAATCTTCTCGCCCTCGTAAAATGCAAGAAGTATATCTAAATTTGGGTCCTAATTTTTAGGGTTTCGTAGCCAAAATGGTAAAAACGGAACCCTAGTTAAATAACTAAAGGAATATTTTTAGGGGTGCACTCCATACGTGTAACTGCAACTCAAAAATAAATATATTGCAAGTCCACGTCTGGTACATCAATCGATAGGCCTTTCAAAAGAAATATAAGGTTTCTCAGCAATTTTTTTGATTAGGTAAATAGAGTCGGAGCTAATCGCCCCGAAAGTCACATTAATTGTTCCCCCCCCTCTAATTTTTGAGCTATGTATTTAAAAATATGAAAAAACATGGACAATGGCAAATCTACTTAACGTACGTACGTAGCAAATAATAAATATCAATAAATCGAAAGGGCGCGAAAGAAAAGGCGTCGTTCACTAGGCTCGCCGAGGCTAGTCGAATCGGAAATAATTCGCCTTCATACATTAACTATGAAAGTGCGTCGATTGACGCAGAGCCGCGACGCGCCGAATCAATCGACGCACTTTTATAGTTATTGTATAAAGGCGAATTATTTCGATTCGATTCGACTCACCTCGGCGAGCCTAGTGGACGCCAGCCTTAACTAGTGATGACCCGACTCGCTAAATGTCAACACAGTCAAGTTTTTAAATATGGGTGCATACAACTTACTCATAAATATGTCCCATCGCTCATATGTCAGTGGATTGAGGTTTCGGTATACATATTTATGAGAGGATTAAATCGATACATATTTATGCACTTGACTGTACATGGTGGTTTCAAATACAATACACGCGTAAAAACTGGGTTACTACCTGCTCTAATGGTCGAAATCGAAAAAACACCGGCAAATCTAATTATAATTAACCACTCGATACCCCAAATATCCCACATAACCGAAACTCCCACGGTTTTATCATTTTCCCACCACGGTTCGTGTGAATTTGTCAAGTTCCCAGGGACGTTCGTGCGTCATTTCTACTCGAAAATGTCAGGAGTTTTATTTATACTGTATAGAGTTAAGCTTTTTTGTTGTTGGGGTTTGAGGCGCGTGCCTTGTATGAAGTTGGTTTTCTATGTTAAGTATACACCAGTTTGGCAATTAATAAGCCTAAATTGTTACTGCTATTGTTGCCAATGTTATCGAACAGTGTGAACAAGCTCTAAAGGTACGTTTGTTACAGACTAGGTACCTACCACCATATTCACAAAACCTTTGAGTAGATTGTTATAGATTTATGTATATAACTTGGATTTATTGATCCTTAAACACCAAAGCATTAATTAACGTGATACTCGTATTAGTATGTTTCCACCCCAACACAACCCCATAATAACCACGTCACTGCCAGCTCTAAAAACTCTCGTTTTGAAAAACACCGGAAATCCTAATTAACTCCCAAAACCTCAAATATCCCATAAAATCGAAACTCCCACGGTCTTCTTATTTTCCCACCATGGTTCGTGTGAATTTGTCAAAGGGTTCCCGTTCCTAGGACTATACCGTGACCGTGGGATATTTCTACTCTAAAAGGTCAGGAGTATGGAGTTAAGCTCTTTTATTGTTCAGATTAGGGGCGCGTGTGCCTTGCTAAATGGTAAATAGTTGGTTATTAATATTATGCGTGAGCATAATAACCTATTATATGATTGCCTTTCGGCAGTTACAAAACCTAAACAAATGCTAAAAGTACGTTTGTTACACTTTGGATAATCCCCATATTAGGGCCTGGCCGTAATCCGTAAACTGCCCCTTTAATTAGGGGTTACTCTATTTTGACATTATTTTGTTTATGTAATCAGGCAAGAATTAGGCTATCAATAGGTACCTATATCAATACCAAATTTTCACTGCGTATGCTACGATGTTTAAAAAAACTGCCAGTGACAGATGGACAGACACCGAGTGAACGCCTGGCCACATGTCTCCGGTGCGGCGCCGCAACGCAGAAATTCATGCTGAAAACCGATCATGAGGCAATAGCGATGTGCTCGATGGATCGTGTAAAATCAAAGTCGACAGGTGTCCAGTATCGTGTTATGTCACAAACTGTCATCAAAACATATTATGATATTTATAATGTTTCGGAAGTCATTTAAAAATTAATCATTAGCGTACAAATGGATGGATCCATTTTGAGCTTTTACTGAAGACTTCTTTTTATTACAAACTAGACTTTTTACGCGGGATTTTGGAAACCTTTCAAGCTAAGTGTAGCCCTTTGAACGCTTTTTTATTTGCATATACCTTTTACATTTTTCTGAGCCAAGCGTTTCTAAAAACGACAGCCTCCGAAAAGTCACATTATGAGCACGGTCTGAGTTTGATGGTTCCGTATAAATTTTGGTCTTGAACCGGTATTCTTATGTACGATTCTCACCAACCGGGCCGGGCCGGAGCGCGCCTGAGCGCATTGTACAAGTTGTCAAAGGAATTTGAAGCTTTAATACAGACGTTACATGTTATATTTGAATGGATTTGCGACCCGGTCAGCGCCTCGCGGGCGTGGACGGCTGTGCTCGGCTGTCGTCGCATTTGACCGGCTCCGTTCGGCTATTACCTACTGCACTGTATTAAAACGCGGTAGGCTGCCGCCGCATCCGTTCCGATGTGGCGCCTACTGCGCCAGGCGACCCGGCCCGGCCCGTTCGGTGGAATCGTACATTACGCAATATTTGACACAAGCTTACAGTCGGGCCCATGAAAATGTTGAGCATACTTAGAACCTTGTCGCACCAAAATTAAAGAAACTTTTCGTTTGCACTGGAATGTCATGCATATACAATGTGAGTCTCCATATAGTGCACATATGAAATAGGGTGAATCTAGACCCAATTTCATCGACGGGAAAAAAAAATGGAAGCAATCTGTCAACATCGCGAAACAGAAACAGAGATATGCAGTGACAAGCAATGACAAGTCCGAACTCTTGCATGAGACAAGCATAAGTCATAACAGTGTGTTCTTTTAAATTGTTGACAACCTAATCACGTGTGCGCGCCGATCTTTGTGTTTAAATTGACAAAGTACTGAAGTGCTCATCATTATCATGGGCCGACTGTACAGGCCGCTGTCACTCAAACTCGAGTAATATGTCACATTATTGCGATAGGGTGGTACGTGAATACATTTTCTTTACTATACATATAGCTAATTTCAAATAGGTATGTCTTTAATATCGTAATGACAGGGCGGATATGTGCCCTACAGTCAAAAATCGTAGATAGCATAACCGCTATAATCAAAATGACGATGCATGGAGTTCCACGTGTGGAACTCGGATATAGACATTGTTTACTTCAAAGCCCATCATTGCATTTTTGAACGAGCAAGCGAAGCGAACGAAGATCTCAGTTTCAGCTTGGGCCAAAATTCTTTCGTATGTCCAGGAGTCCGGCTGTTCTCCTCTACAGGTCGCATTTCTTAACCGATTCTCGTGAATTTTTGTGAGCAAGTTCGATCATTATACAGTTTTTTTTTCTCTTTTTTTTTGTAATGCAGGCTCGTGAGTTCTTCAGTTCATAGAGCCACAAGTCTTTAATATTACCCCGATAAATATAGTAGATTTTTTTCGCAGTCTTTAATATTTTTTTCCCGACACATATGACATACCAATTTATTTCGCAAATAAAATAGTCATACATTGTAATGTGATCAGTTGAGTACAGATTATTATTATCGGTTCTGTTTTTTTGATAAACAGATCCCTACACCTGAATATTCCTGCATATTACCTAAAAATCTGTTTGACTGAGACTAAAAGCATAACCTAAATTTTTTACAGCGCTTATTTCACTATACAGAAAGAAATATGCAGAGCGCCAGCAGAGCTTAATCGGAGGTATATATTTCGGATTTTAGATACATGTTAAACGACATAAACAAGTTTTACTATGAATAAACCTTCACGAATTTAGATATTTATCGACATTTGTCCAAATTTCGCGGAAGTCATAATCACTTACAAGAGGGTCGTCCGGTCGTCGGCCGTTTAGCCTAGTGGGTAGTGACACTAGTGACACTGCCTACGAAGCTGAAGTCCTGGGTTCGTATCCCGGTAAGGCAAACTATTTGTGCGATGCACATGAATATTTGTTTCAGTCTTGGATGTTTTCTATGTATTTAAAGTAATTATATCATGTATATCTATTAAATATACCATCATCTAGTACCCATAACTCAAGCCTCATTGAGCTTACTAACATATAACTAAAGTTCGATTTGTAGGATGGTATAATATTTATTTATATATAAGAGGGGTTTACGAGAATTCAAAGCAACCTCTTATATATTTGCGCCAGAAGATACTATCTGTGTATTATAATACTTTTACCGACTTAGATAAATGAAAAACTGTTTAGCGAGAAAAGTACAAATGGAATTCACATGTAGTCAACCAAACAATAAGCTCAAATTACACTTATCACCAATTTTAGGACAATCGACCGATAAACCTAATCCGATCCGTGCGACGCCATCTTGCAGAGTCCCGGTTCTCCCCGCGTGGCCTCTCGTCATAGATTGACACACGCAGTGTTGCCAGAGCGCGCCTTTCCGCTAACGCCTACTAGTCACGATCCCTTGCAGGACAGTATGGTTAATTTTTCTTTGGTCTCTTATGACAGTAAATATGAAGTGGATATATCTGCCAGTTAGCAACACAAAACAGAATAATTACAACATATTTTCCTATTAACCGTCCCAAAAGACATGTTAATTCCTCAACTATTACGTTCCAGCCACTTAGAATGAAATACACCCCCCGATTTTACAAAAGAGCTTATCTTCTCATGATAAATACGTAGCTTAAGCCTCTGTATGAGGTAATGTAGTAGATGTTACTTTAACGGTTATTTCCTGCCCTTTAAGATCGTTAAGTGTAAACTTTGGAACATAATGTGGTAATAATCCATTAGGATACATCATCGTTTGTGTTTTAGTTTAGAGCGAGTATAGGGATTTTGGGTTAGGAATTGATTAACGAGTCTTAAGTTAAGACTCGTTAGGTAATCAATAATTCTTAACTTAAGACTTTTAATGCTTGAGCAGGCCTGTTATACTTGCTGCTTTGGTTAAACTCGGCTCTCCCGTATTTTGAGGTGACGACACCCCCGATCGCGGTTGACAGTGACCATCATAGACGACGCTTAAACGGGACTACCCGAACTATACTATCCGCAAAACTAAGTGGCGAGTCGGGCAATAAAAGTAACAATGAAACCTTTTTGTGGGCAATAATAGCATGATTCTAATATTTTACGACCTGACCCGCCACTTAGTTTTACGGATAGTTATTAGACAAAACCCCCGTGTTAAGGCTCAACCACACTGGTGCTCAAAAAACGGTGACGGTACGGATACGGCCTACCTACTGTGTACGTCATGATGGCGGGTGGACCTAGGGAATTTCAATGAAATGGTTACAGATATTTGGTACCTTTTGTGTACCTACCTCTGTGTGCATATCTTGAAAACGATACACACATACACACAACACATCGGTACACAGATATTTTTAAAGGTACACAGAGGTACACAGAAGATACCAAATTATTACATACATTTGGTGAAATAAAATGTAAGTTTTGTACATATTTCATAGGCCCGCCATTCTGACGTCAGGATGGCGGGTGGACGTATTTTTGAAGATAGCTCGTTTTCTAAAGGAGGTACACAAAAGGTACCATATATCTGTAACCATCTCATTTAAATTCCCGAGGTCCACCCGCCATCCTGACGTACACGGCCTACCTAGTATGAAGTTCCAACCCGGTACGGTTACGGTACGGTGTACCCGTATTTTAAGCGGCATTATTTGAGTTCTGTTAGAAAGTGGGCGTTTTGTGCATTAGTATACTGTTACAGAATAAATGATAGTACTGTCAATGAAGATAAATAATTCGGTAATAACGGAATTCCACCCTAAGATTACTTATTTCTGAAGAAATAAAAATCATTTTAGAAATCACACATCTATCCCTAATCCTGAACTTGGAAGTTTTTTTTTGTTGCAAAGCATGTACACCTGTGCTCAGTCTGATTTATTCAGGATTTAAAATTTATTCTGCTCGTAGGCCGCAAGGGCTCTTTTACATGTCAGAGCTTACAAATACAATTAATTAACAATGCTAACCAGTGACATGCATACCAACAATGAAAACATAGACAAATACAGTAGGTGAACTGGCACACATTTGCCGAGAGATGTATAGAGTCAGATTCAATGTAAAAACTGAACTCCAACGATACTCGGCAGTCTTTGTCAGAGCTCTAGATTCTGGATATTTTACTCCTGTATGCTTTAGGGGGACTACATTAGACAACATGTAGTAAATTCCCAATTCCGTTAAATTTTCCCTGCCATCCTCACACTATATTTTGGGCCTCAATTTGCTCTCTGGAATAAATTTCACGCACCAAAGTTTCCCGCCAAATCCTCCACATATCAACAAAGCGATTTCGACCCAGTCCAATAAAAAATACAGTAGCAATTCCTTTCTCTCCAGACGGAAAATTTTCAAGTATGTTATACGCCTCGAAGTGAGAAATTTCATTTGAGACGATTTCGCGATTTCTTTTACAGGTTCCCTTGGGTACCGGTCGTTGATTTATCTCAGAGAATATTTTTCTTTTCTTGTGTGTGTATTCAAAAAATTGTTTTCTGTTACGCATTTTATGAGATGTCCTTTGAAAGTGTAATGTTCTCGGTGCTGGCTGTTTTATTATAAAGATTTGTCGTTCCATTTGCCTCTGTATTCTGATTGACGTAATACTGGGAAGTCAATTTGGTTCTTCATTTTCGCATTTCATTGTGGTACGCTTGGTCTAACAAGAAACATTATCTCTTGTTACTTTTAGCGCCGCAACTTTAATTGGTTTCAGAAAAAAAAATTGAATAAGTTTCACAGCGAAAATCTTTTTGACTAAACATTATTAATACGATATTTTTTCTTATTTATTTATGTGTATGTTTGACTGGTAGAGAATGCCATGTGGAATTAAGTCTGGCTGTTGTACTTATTTGTTTTCTGCAAATGAAGTTTAAATACAAAATGCCTCTTACCAACACTGCTTCAATTAAAATGTTAGGTACTAAGAAAGCACATTAGCTCAATGCGCATACTTCGAGCTGAAAAAAGTAATTGAAATGCGATGCGACGAACAAGAACTGACCTCTCTGACTGGGCACTCGGAATTTAAGCGCAAAATGGTAAGGATTGTACCCTTTACAGTTTTAGCCCAAACTCAATGGGGTTGTGTCGTTTTAAAGCGGAGTTCCGATGGCCACCTTCCAGCTCCAGCGTCAGATCAAATCTATGGCATCATAATATTGAATTGTCATGTGATATACTTACATATGCACAATTTCAGCTCGATCGGAAACTGGGAAGTGGGTCAAATTAAACTTGCAAGATTCCATTACAGGCACCGGGACAGATGAAACTAAAATAAAAGCTTGTAAAAAGTTCGTGTAAATTTCATTTCATTTAGTACTCAAATAACCTTCTATAAATGTCCGTAAACTTATAGCTCTTTAACAGTTCCCTTAACCACTATTATAACACTAGCCAATAAACCAATAACTTTCTGTGGTCTTACTACGACTTTGTACACAACGCCATTATACTTTTACACCAAACTAAATTGCCTCTCGATAAATACAGGAGCACTCCTATTTTTAAGGTCACAGGGTTGATATTTGTGGTATTGGAACTTCGGCCGCGGCAAATATATATTTTGTCGAACGGAGGACGCATTGGTCTCTCGGGTGTAGTATTGCTTTATAGTGAGACCACGGGCACGGGTTTCATAGTTTGTTTTGTATTGATAAATATGATGCACAAGGTGAGATAGTACTTATAGAGTGTTATTAGAGTGTGTGTGGGTGTGAGTGTTAGGTTTGTTCACGAAAAAAAGTTGCCATCGAAAACTAAGTTTCCAGGTCTAGGTAGTTCAAACCGCAATTAGATAGCCAACTGAGTATTCTTTTTTAATATGTATGAATCTAAAATCCATCCATTTTTCCTTAAAAGTTGTGAAATCCTACATAATGCCAGTAAAGGCTTAAAGTTAAAATGATTGCATAGAAATGTGTCTACTTCTGGCATGATTTAAAACAATTTATGACCTGCATACGGTAATTAAGAGTCTGGAAAGATTATCGATAATCTATTTGAGTAAAGGAAAAAAAAACTGGCCAAGTGCGAGTCGGACTCGCGCACTGAGGGTTCCGTACAAACCTGTAGGTATATAAGTATTTTTTTTATTATATGATGTAACTAAAAATTTACGGTTTTCGCAATTTTTCCTATGAGTGCTATAAGACGTTGCTTCGTACCAAATTTCAAGATTCCGTACCTCCAAAGGAAAAAGCAGAACCCTTATAGGATCACTTTGTTGTCCGTCCGTCCGTCTGTCAAGACCCTTTTTCTCAGGAACGCGTGGAGGTATCAAGCTAAAATTTATATCAAACTCTCAGGTCTACTGTCTCTTGGAGCTGTCAAAAAAATCAAACTTCTAAGTTAACTGTGGCTAATATTTAGTGTGCCTTATCTTATGTATGTCAGTTTTTTTGTAAAAGCGAACCTCCGATTATTGGTTCTTTGAAATATTATGCTGGTGAGAGATTTCTTCTTACATTTTGTTCAGTAATTTCTGGATTACTTATTGTTTAGGTACGAAGAAAACAGCGGAAGCACAACTTTTGAAATTTCAGATATGATTTGCTTTTTCTCTAGGGATGGCTTTTGATTTGTCTTGGGCGCACAGTGGTTCGACACCGTTGCAAAATGATAAAGAGATCTTAAATTATCTTGAATGTGATGGTCAGACTGCTTTAAATTTTTGATAAGAGTAGATTACCAGCTGCTAATAATTCCTGGAGCAAAAAAGCTTTCAAAAATATCTGGCAATTTCCAATTGGATTAAAGCAGAACGATGGGATGGGATCTGGCACAATTCTTGCCACTTAGAAATATTTTCTTATACAATTTAAAATTTAGTTTATTAATTTGTGCGATTGTGTGAAATAATTTGCTGAGTCTATTAATGACTAATTTCATTAATAGCGTATTATAAAAAATATAAACATATTTAATTTAATTGGATAACTTATATCGCGAATACTATTTCAGAGTCTGCTAGTTAAATTGGAACCCTTTACGGCAATTCACGTGGATGTAAGTAAGAAGAATATATTTATTCATATTAATTATATAGTTAAAATATATTCTATAGTTTCGTGTTACTTTGGGCTAACATGTTTGTCCAGCCTTTTCTCCAAAAGTGCCCAGCGGGCGGGATTTTTCGGGCCTAAGGGACGAGCATACTAACACACAGTTTGATTACATCCGGGCAGTCGGGGAATTACCGCGTATTCGCAAACAGAATGGTCGACCTGACAAGATTTATGACGTACCTACATTTAAAAAAAATCGTGACCTGGTTTGAAAAGATTTTGCTTTTTTAATTCAGCTTTGAGTGCTGTGTACAGTCGACATCAAATGCATTGCAGCCAACTAAGTATTTACAAACGCCTGAGCTGAGAAGAATGAAGAAGAGGAATTTCACAATCAAATTACTAAATATTAGTCCAATTTATTACGTCTTAAATAAAACAAAATGTAATGTAAGTTGTAAAGCTATATTAAGATACCCATCGAGATATATAAATAAACAACAGAAACAAATTCCCAAATTTATTTATATGGCACGACATCTCACAAAGACAGCAGTCCAAACTCCATAGCGGTGTCAATAACACCCATGATTCTTTCTTTCAGTTTCACAATAGTAGATGCGTCCATAGACGAAGAGGCCATTTTTTCTGCCATAGAAGCTTCCAGCGTAACTCCAGCCATTTCGTCTGTCACATCTTTAAAATCGACTACATCTTTAGATTCCCTTACCAAAACCAATGCAAGCATCACACTTGTGTTAACCATAGCTCTACCGTATCTCCGTAAATCTGCGTCGAGCTGGTCTTTGGGAAATATGCGATTGGCTTTAAGGCCATGGTTATTTAAAGAGTCATCCAAGACTTCGTGGTAATAGTCAATCCATTCATGATAATGCTTCAGTCTCAAGGCATGGTTTGTGCAGTTCAATATCAAGTACAAGATGTCGGAAGCGGGGTTGCTTTCTTTTGATAGTTGGTAGTCAATCATCACGTTTTGCACTGGTTTGCCGTCCTGAAATGTCAAATTTGTTACATTATTACTACTAGCAATACATTTTTGTTACTGCCACTGTAATGATTTGAACCTGAATTGTCCACATCCAGATCATGAAATGAACCTCAGTGGTAGTTATTGCCCACGTTAAAACAAATAGTGATCAGTATTGAATTTATAGGTAGAAAGGCTTTTTGATAATTATCCGTCGAACATATTATGTTATCATCATCATCATCACCATTATCATATAACCAAAAGACTGCTGGACATATGATGTAATTTAATAGAACACCTTTTCTAAGTTATATTCTAAATCTATTTATTTTTAAATAAGTTTGCCTGTATTGTGTACTTGTAGTCCTCTTAAATTGAACACCCTACTGATGTCAAAGGCAAAGTTATTTAATTCTCAATTTAGGCATATTACCTACATGCACCTCTGAACGTGGATAAATTACCACCAGTTCGGAAAGAAAGCCTCTGCCACGAGAAGAACCGGCTTAAAAAACTCTGCGAGGAATCATTTTTGCAATTCAGTAAATTCTATTGTTTTTACCATTATTTCTACCTCAAATGAAGCTAGAAACGCGACACAAAAAATCCGCTAAGCAGTGCAACGTTATCGTAATCCTCCCCAGTAACGCACACCACTACATTTTCCATTTAAATATTTATCTAGAATTTCTTTCCAAGTTTGTGTGTAAGCTATGGCTATTGGCTTTTTAGGGTTCCGATACCTCAAAAGGAAAAAACGGAACCCTTATAGGATCACTCGGTTGTCTGTCTGTCCCGATTTGCTCCGAAACTACTGGACCGATTGAGTTGAAATTTGGTACACATATGTAAATTGGTGACCCAAAGATGGACGCGTAAAGTAAATTAATGAATTCTGAACAAAGGGGCCAGTTTTGGGGGGTAATTTTGAAAATTAAAAAAAAAGTTTCGCAAACTGTATTGTGTGACATATCAAATGAAAGGGGTTGTTGTAAGAATGTCAGATATTTTTTTAATAATTTTAGCAAAAACAGATTTGAAGTAATTTAGGAAAAAAAGACGAAAATTGACCATTCCCCCCTTATCTCCGAAGCTAATAGGATTAAAATTCTGAAAAAAATATGGAAAATAGTTCCTTGCCTAAAGATTACAGGAAAACTTATAAGAAGTTTGAGTACAGTCGCCCACACTCCTAAGTGACCATTCGTGAACCTTATATCAGTGACATAAGGTTCACAAATGGTCAGTTAGGAGTGTGGGCGACTGTACCTATTCAAAAACACTTATGAAATTTAGATTATATACGGAACCCTCACCACGCGAGTTGAACTCGCACTTGTCCGGTTTTTTCTTTATATTAGGTTCTTTTCAACACAAATAAGAGAAAGTCTGTGAGGTTTTAGCTTTGTAAGTTTTTATACATGGGTTAATCTCTGAAACTAGTCATCCCATTTCAAAAATACTTTAACCAGTAAAGGTACAGAATAGACTAGATATCGGAATGGAAATACATTCTAAACTTTATCCCGCGGCTCTGCTTGTATTCTAAAATTGGACCTAGGCATAGATGATGTGAAGAAGTGACTTACCTCCAAGCGGAACAATATATTGTTATTCCAACAATCTCCTTGCTGGATTATGGAATATTTTGAGCTCTTTTCATAAATTTCCATTTTCTTGGCAAGTGCGCCCAATTGTGTCAACGATCCATTTAGTGTTTTTTTATACGTCTCACTCGAATCATACATCAACTTAAGAAGATCATCCTCCATCATTTCGAAATATGGTTTTGTTTGAGGAATGTCATTCATCATGGCCCACATATTAAACATTTTACCGGTGACATTCTTATAGGTTTCTGGTTCAGAATTTTTAAACACGTAGGAAAGTGAATGATATCTGGCCAAATCTTTTATTGTTAACCTGACACTTTCATTAGATAGGGGCTGGAATCTGTCAAGCATCTCAAAACCTGATTCTGTTAGATCTTCTAGCAGAATGAACTCGAATGGGGCTTCAGCCACAACTCCGTAGCAGGTAGGAAATCGTACTTTCTCACCTTCAGTGATGCCAGCTGAGTTTTGTATGTTGTTCAGTTTAGGCAAAACCTCATTATACATTGTGATTTCGTTGTTGAATAATAGCATTGTATTCATCGTCATCCGTACTTCTTCAAATACTGGAGCAATTTTCCCGATCATTTTGAATGTGGCGCCATCTTTTGCTTCGTAGATGAATCTCTTCACGTGTGCAACATAGTTATCGCCTTTTTGACCCACTGGTTCCACTTGCACCTTTCCGTCTTTGAATCCTCTTTTCTGGAGAACACTTTCCACTAATTTTATTTGTGGATCAACAAGAATTTCGACATCACCCTCAAACGTGAACTGCGCCATGTTAACCAGCCTATGAAGACTTCTAGAATTGGTAATAAGCGTAACTCTGCATTTTATACGATATATTATCAGTAATACTTTAATCAGTGTGATATGACCGAGTGACCGCGCATATCAGATAAAAGTACGATTAGCGCAAAGTTATCTGCCCAACGAATAAAAGTATGTTACCAAGCTCAGAAAATACAAAAAAAGAAATACAATAGTACATTACTGCAGACGCCGGGAAAGAAGAGCTTGCCGGGTGAGTAGGTATAGACGGCCGACCGTAGGGAGGCCGGATAGTGATACGAACCCGGCAAGCCCTTTTCACGGCGAGGCATGTATAGTGCTTTTCTCAAACATATGCAATGAAATAAAACAATGCACCACTCGAAATAGTACATTAATTTTCCCTCCAATTCCTCCATACTTAATGTTTTTTTTACGTATTTCGCGTGTGTAGCGTTTGAATAGACCCTATTAGGGCCATTATACATGACTTGATAATAAGAATCTTAATTTCTATAATGAATAAAATAAATGGAGAGGATTTTAAACATTGTCTATGGCGTCTGGTGACTTACGTATAGATAATATTTTTAATAACGGTGAGTATTAATAGATATGGCGGCGTTTCATGATATGCCTAGAAATTTCATGATGTGCCTAAACGTCACTGGCGGGTGTTACTTGGCCTAATCATGTAATGGCGGCGTTTCATGATATGCCTAGGAATTTCATGATCTGCCTAAACGTCACTAGGCAAATCGTCGATATTGCGGCGTTTCATGATATGCCTAGGAATTTCGTGATGTGCCTGAACGTCACTGGCGGGTGTTGTTTGGCCAAATCATGAAATGGCGGCGTTTCATGATATGCCTAGGAATTTCATGATCTGCCTGAACGTCACTAGGCAAATCGTTAAATGGCGAGTTTTGAACGATATGGCGGATGTCACTCAGCCATATCATGAAATAGCGGCGTTTCATGATATACCTAGGAATTTCGTGATCTGGCGGATTTTATGATCGGCCGCCGACATGTATACACACATGGCGCGCTCGTACGCCCCAAGAAAATTGTACAAATCCGTAAATTCCGTAAAGACAAGATTTAATACTGCAGTTTTGTCGAATTTCAATAGTTTACTATTATTATACCTATAAAACTGAAGAAGAAAGAAAGAATACGATCGAAGATTTCTTTTACCTCTAGGCACGTACTTTGTTCCTCAATAAAGTAACGCTTAAAAAAACCTATATTCAGTCCTTATCGCTAGGTCACTGTGAGTTGTTGGCGTTGATGAAGGAGGACTTCAAGAATGTGCTGCAAGCATCAGTGCAGAAGCAGTGGGACGAAATGCGGCGGGCCATGTCGGCGTTCACGTATTTCGACGGACTAGACGAGGTTAGTGCATTTACATACACTTTTGCTAGCTAGTTAAAACAGGGGGCCCATATATTATAAGCGGACTAACTTAAACTTACGAGCATTTGGCTGTTTGTAGTGATTTGTCTTGGTCAAAACATATGATTAAAAGGTAAAAAAGGATAAAGTAAAGGAATTTCATACATTTTCCTGGCCGCTAAAGATGTACAATGACTTTTAACTTTTTAAATTTGCGCTTGTCAGTAACGAGGAACTTCACGTACTATTTTTGCTACAGTAAGGCGCACATTTTCGAACATATTGGAGAAAAAAACATTACTAACTCATTTTTAAAGAATTGGTGAATAACTTTTCTTGTGCGCGTAAGCAGCGTCCGGCCGTGAGCGCGTGCGTCAACCCACTGGCGGATGTACCGATAGCGGCGCGCAAAGTTTAGGTATAATTCTGAGTTCCCACGGCACAGTTAGGTAGCACTGTCGTAGCTCCAATCAAACTTTTGCCCCCATTTTACCCCCTAAGGGATTGATTTCTGGGATAAAAACTATCCTATGTCCTTCCCCGGTTTAAACAAAAGTAAGTTCCCTTCAGCGGTTTAAACAAAAGTAAAACAGACAGACATACAGAGTTACTTTCGCATTTATAATATTAGAGTATAATATTGTAGTATGGATACGCATAAAGCTACTTTATATTTTTCACGTTTGTTACGTACATACGGGTCGTATAGTGTGTAGTGATTGCGCCCAAGGTGCGAAGTGACGATAACCTGCAGGGATTCGATCATCTGGCAGCGTCCCGACAGAACAAAATATACAAAGTTGGCCACTCCCACTCCATCGCCCAGCAGCGTCTCGTTCGTCGCGTATCTTGGCCACTATACAACCTTCGCGCATGGCATCCTGCAAAAATATATTTTTTATAATTTAATTCGCAAGTTTCCTGTGCAGTATAAAATTTCAGTCATTTCATTTCCATTTCATTTCCATTTCATTTCCATTTCATTTTCATTTCATTTTCATTTCATTTTCATTTCATTTTCATTTCATTTTCATTTCATTTTCATTTCATTTTCATTTCATTTCATTTCATTTCATTTCATTTCCATTTCATTTCCATTTCATTTCCATTTCATTTCCATTTCATTTCCATTTCATTTCATTTCCATTTCATTTCCATTTCATTTCCATTTCATTTCCACTTCATTTCCATTTCATTTTCATTTCATTTCCATTTCATTTCCATTTCATTTTCATTTCATTTCCATTTCATTTTCATTTCATTTCCATTTTATTTTCATTTTCATTTCAATTTCCATTTTATTTTCATTTTCATTTCATTTTCCATTTCTTTTTCATTTCATTTTATTTTCATTTTCATTTCATTTTCATTTCATTTTCATTTCATTTTCATTTCATTTTCATTTCATTTTCATTTCATTTTCATTTCATTTTCATTTCATTTTCATTTCATTTTCATTTCATTTTCATTTCATTTCATTTTCATTTTCATTTTCATTTCCATTTCATTTCCATTTCATTTCCATTTCATTTCCATTTCATTTCCATTTCATTTCCATTCCATTTCCATTTCATTTCTACTTCATTTCCATTTCATTTTCATTTCATTTCCATTTCATTTCCATTTCATTTCCATTTCATTTTCATTTCATTTCCATTTCATTTCCATTTCATTTCCATTTCATTTTCATTTCATTTCCATTTTATTTTCATTTTCATTTCAATTTCCATTTTATTTTCATTTTCATTTCATTTTCCATTTCTTTTTCATTTCATTTTCATTTCATTTTCATTTCATTTTCATTTCATTTTCATTTCATTTCATTTTCATTTTCATTTTCATTTCATTTTCATTTCATTTTCATTTCATTTTCATTTCATTTTCATTTCATTTTCATTTCATTTTCATTTCATTTCCATTTCATTTCCATTTCATTTCCATTTCATTTCCATTTCATTTCCATTTCATTTCCACTTCATTTCCATTTCATTTTCATTTCATTTCCATTTCATTTTCATTTCATTTCCATTTCATTTTCATTTCATTTCCATTTCATTTTCATTTCATTTCCATTTTATTTTCATTTTCATTTCCATTTTATTTTCATTTTCATTTCAATTTCCATTTTATTTTCATTTCATTTTCCATTTCTTTTTCATTTCATTTTAATTTCATTTTAATTTCATTTTAATTTCATTTTAATTTCATTTTAATTTCATTTTAATTTCATTTTAATTTCATTTTAATTTCATTTTAATTTCATTTTAATCTCATTTTAATTTCATTTTCATTTCCATTTCATTTCCATTTCATTTCCATTTCATTTCCATTTCATTTCCATTTCATTTCCACTTCATTTCCATTTCATTTTCATTTCATTTCCATTTCATTTTCATTTTCATTTCATTTCCATTTCATTTCATTTTCATTTCATTTTCCATTTAATTTTCATTTCATTTTCATTTTATTTTCATTGCCACTTCATTTCCATTTCATTTTCATTTCATTTCCATTTCATTTTCATTTCATTTCCATTTCATTTTCATTTCATTTCCATTTCATTTTCATTTCATTTCCATTTCATTTTCATTTCATTTCCATTTTATTTTCATTTTCATTTCAATTTCCATTTTATTTTCATTTTCATTTCATTTTCATTTTCCATTTCATTTTAATTTCATTTTAATTTCATTTTAATTTAATTTTAATTTCATTTTAATTTCATTTTATTTTATTTTAATTTCATTTTAATTTCATTTTAATTTCATTTTAATTTCATTTTAATTTCATTTTAATTTCATTTTAATTTCATTTTCATTTCATTTCCATTTCATTTCCATTTCATTTCCACTTCATTTCCACTTCATTTTCATTTCATTTTCATTTCATTTTCATTTCATTTCCATTTAATTTTCATTCCATTTCATTTTCATTTCATTTTCATTTCATTTTCATTTCATTTCCATTTCATTTTCATTTCATTTCCATTTCATTTTCATTTCATTTCCATTTCATTTTCATTTTCATTTCATTTCCATTTCATTTCATTTTCATTTCATTTTCCAATTAATTTTCATTTCATTTTCATTTTATTTTTTCATTTTCATTGCCACTTCATTTCCATTTCATTTTAATTTCATTTTCATTTCAATTTCCATTTAATTTTCATTTCATTTCCATTTCATTTCCATTTCATTTCCACTTCATTTCCACTTCATTTTCATTTCATTTCCATTTCATTTCCATTTCATTTTCATTTCATTTCCATTTCAATTTCATTTCCATTTCATTTCCATTTCATTTCCACTTCATTTCCACTTCATTTTCATTTCATTTCCATTTCATTTTCATTTTCATTTCATTTCCATTTCATTTTCATTTTCATTTCATTTCCATTTCATTTTCATTTCATTTCCATTTCATTTCCATTTAATTTCCATTTAATTTTCATTTCATTTCCATTTCATTTTCATTTTCATTTCATTTCCATTTCATTTCATTTTCATTTCATTTTCCAATTAATTTTCATTTCATTTTCATTTTATTTTTTCATTTTCATTGCCACTTCATTTCCATTTCATTTTCATTTCCATTTCATTGTCATTTCATTTCCATTTCATTTTCATTTCATTTCCATTTCATTTTCATTTCATTTCCATTTTTTTCATTTCCATTTCATTTCCATTTAATTTTCATTTCATTTCCATTTCATTTTCATTTCATTTCCATTTCGTTTCATTTCCATTTCCATTTCATTTCCATTTCATTTCCATTTCATTTTCATTTCCATTTCATTTCGATTTCATTTCCATTTCATTTCCGTTTCATTTCCATTTCATTTCCGTTTCATTTCCATTTCATTTCCATTTCATTTTCATTTCATTTCCATTTTTTTCATTTCCATTTCATTTCCATTTAATTTTCATTTCATTTCCATTTCATTTTCATTTCATTTCCATTTCGTTTCATTTCCATTTCCATTTCATTTCCATTTCATTTCCATTTCATTTTCATTTCCATTTCATTTCGATTTCATTTCCATTTCATTTCCGTTTCATTTCCATTTCATTTCCGTTTCATTTCCATTTCATTTCCATTTCATTTCCATTTCATTTCCATTTTATTTCCATTTCATTTCCATTTCATTCCCATTTCATTCCCATTTCATTCCCATTTCATTTCCATTTCATTTCCATTTCATTTCCATTTCATTCCCATTTCATTCCCATTTCATTCCCATTTCAAACTCATTTCAAACTCATTTCATTCTCATTTCGTTCTCATTTCGTTCTCATCTCATTCTCATCTCATTCTCATCTCATTCTCATCTCATTCTCATCTCATTCTCATCTCATTCTCATCTCATTCTCATCTCATCTCATTCTAATTCTCATTCGCATTCTCATTCTCATTCATTCTCATTCTTCATCTTCATCTTCATCATTTTCATTTTCATTTTCACTTTCACTTTCATTTTCATTGTGTTACATTTTCGTAGTCTATACCTACTCACCCGACAAGCCCTTCTTTCCCGGCGTCTGCAGTAATGTATCAGGCTGTTTGAATACGAAAATGTTATCGTGTTACACTATCGTGTATTTACACGATAGTGTCCTACATTAAGAGCGTAATAGTACATTACTGCAGACGCCGGGAAAGAAGTACTTGCCGGGTGAGTAGGTATAGACGGCCGACCGTAGGGAGGCCGGATAGTGATACGAAGCCGGCAAGCCTTTTCACGGCGAGGCATGTATAGTGCTTTTCTCAAACATATCCAATGAAATAAAACAATGCACCACTCAAAATAGTACATTAATTTTCCCTCCAAACCCTCCATACTTAATGTTTTTTTTACGAAAGTCGTCCGTATTTCGCGTGTGTAGCGTTCGAATAGACCCTATTAGGGCCATTATACATGACCTGATAATAAGTATCTTAATTTCTATAATGAATAAAATAAATGCAGAGGATTTTAAATATTGTCTATGGCCTCTGGTGACTTACGTATAGATAGTGTTTTTAATTTATTCATCAAACACACTGAATCATACAGATTTGTATTCTTAATAAATTTTCGTGTGTAATAGGCATTAACGCGGCTATTTTTGGTCCGATAACCATTCAGCCACTAGAAAAAAATAAAAAATAGAATTCAGCTGTTTAGCCTGTTGATGAACACAGACGCCATGTTAACATTAAAATTTAAAAAAAATTACTTCCCGGCCTAGGCCTTCAATTTTGTATGAAATTGCTTACCAGTTCTCTCGAGTAGTTCCGCCTGAAACGTGATACTTTGAAGCCTGTTATAACGCACGTAAGGACGACATTTCATTGCATGTTTGAGAAAAATAATTCAAAATATTAGACTACTTCGGGGACTTTTGAAAAAACCGGTTCCGATCCCTGGAGGAAACCATCGTGAGGAAACCAGTCTAATCCAAGCAAAGCTGGTTTTCCCTTTAAGTTACGGGGTCAGATGGCAGTCCCTTTCGAAAATCTAGTGCTCACTTTACTTAGTCTTGTGATTAGATGCCATGGTAGTATGTATTGCAGGTCTTAAGATTTTGAAAAAATGGTTATCATGGACGGCGGGTCCTTTATTAGCATGTAACTGTGGGTTATGGCCCCTAGGGAGGTTGTCCCTTGTCATATTTTTTACCGGCCGCTCTGCTGGCCAAACAAGGAAAATAATAGGAAAAAAATTTCGATCGCCCGAGATCTCGTCTACGTCACGTAATCATGATAATTAACGTGGCGACTATACGTTTCATGATGATCTTCGTTTACAATCATCCATTTTTCGGGCCCTAGCCTTCTTGCAATGTTCTACTAACACGCTCGATGTACCAGTTACACGATATACAGACTACGCGATAAAATCTGGGCATACCTGATGTAGTATATTTTTCTACCAACTGCTTAATAATCCATAGATAAAATACTATAAAATAAAATAAAAACATATCAAATGTAGAATTTGCTGCACAAAAAATAATAAGTATGTCAGAATGTAAACACATACATTATATATATGGATTATTTAAAGTGCTGGTTATTAATAAGCAGTTGGGGGAGAAATATACTAGATCAGGTATGCCCAGATTTTATCACGTACTGCAGTCTTTAGAATGCTGTCCAACATTATAGCTTCTTTTGCAATGGTCTACACATGTTTTGCATGCTTGCCTTCGAGCAAAAATGATGAGTATGTACGATGAAATGTACACTTTGAAATAAACTTTATGCTAGAGTTTCGATGATGCTGGCATCAGCAGGCCAGAATGAGAAAACACCGCATTGTAGGATTTCGATGCTTGGTAAGAAAAGCACGTTTACGCGACAATTTCTTGATAATGAATGCGCTATATCGGAGAAATAAATAAAATGACACAGGCCACAGTGGAATAAGTAATAGAAGGTTGTATACAAATATTTATTATTTTATTGGACGCTTTCGTCAGTTTCTTCAGTATCATAGTCTGAAACAAACAATAATCTTAATTAGCATTGTCGCTATGTGTTTTGACAGAATCATGGTTTTTTAGAGTTCTGTGGATATAATGGCCAGCATAAAGTCCTTATAGTTTAATTGATAGTAACACAAAATAGGTTGTCTCTTCAATATTATGTACAGTCAGGGGTATTAATCTACGTACATAAATATTTGTACACGCCTTTATGACATTGACAATAGAGTCGTTTATTTACAGATATTTATATTCTTATGTATGTACTTATTTATGAAAATTAATACCCCTGAATGTACCTAGTAGGGTAGTAATAGGTACCTTATACTATATGAAATAAAATAAAATAGCCTCTATTCCAACATTTACAGTTTTGATAAAGTACGTTTTTGTATTTAAGCTTGTTTGTTGGTTTGCCCAGCGGTATAGGCCTCCCCTATTAGTCTCCATATCTCTCTGTCCCTCGCAACTCTTCTCCATGTAGGCCTTGCGTTTAGGTCATCTTCCCATCTTTAGTTATGTCTTCCTTTTCTTCTCTGGTATACCAGATTGTGATTTGTTTCACCCACTTGTCTTTTAGGTCTCTTACGATGTGACCTCCATTTCCATTTCAGTTTATTTATCATGTGTGATATATTATCTTTAGTTTTTTTCCTTTTATTATTTAGCCTAATCTTGTCTTTCCTTTTGATATTAAGCATACTTCTCTCCATGTTGTGTTGACATACTTCCAATGTTTTCCTGTTTGTCGGTGTCAACGCCCAGGTTTGGCACCCATATGTCATGCACGGGAGAATGCATGCGTATGTGTTTAGAACTTTGCATTTGCATGGGCGAGGGATATCCGAGTTCTTCATTATCAATCTATATACCTATATAATACGCGAGGCCGATTTTTGTACATGCTATCAGATCTACAGATATATTCCGAGTTTGCTAAATGATATGTCATTCGATTCGTCTCATTCTGGAGAGTTGCAGTAAGCTCTTTGTTTTATTTCTATTCAGATTTATTTCAGGTTCAGATAACGACACCACCATCATGCCACCATGTTATTTATTAACCACATATGGATATAAATGATCCGAAATAAAGATAATATTATTATTTTATTATAAATACCGGAAAATAAAACAGTATTAAATTAATTAAGCGGTATAAATAGTGAAATGCAACTATAACCGGTAAAATATTATATTCAACCATTAACGGTCCGCGATAAAATATTCTTTGATCTGTGCCGATACTAAATAATAACCTGCAATGTCTGTGAAATGTAAGTTTGTAGCTCGGTTAGTTTATTCGCTTTTATGTTGGGGTAACCTCAGAAACTATACCCATCCTATTCTAAAAACCCTTTCTTCAGTAGATTATATGTAGAATGGACCTACGAGATTATATGCTATATATTTTCCATCGCTCCGCTTAGGTTCTTTGTAGGTATACACGGCGGCGCCGCGCGGGCAGGTAGTTTATTTGAATGCCCAATATTTATTTCCATGAAAGACATGTATACTCTATTTACAGTTCCTTTGTCAGATTGATAGTCTGGCGATATTATTTGACCAAATTCATTCACATAGTTAACGGCGTTATTATTTATAGTTATTGTCGCTTTTCTTTCATTTTTCATAAGTTTAGTCTTTTCCGTGTTTATTTCGAGTCCGGTTTTTCTGCTGTCATACGACATCTGTTCTAGCATTATTTGTAGATCATTTGCGTTGTCAGATATCAGAATGAGGTCGTCCGCGAAACGAAGATGGTTGAGGTTTTTTCCATTTATTTTTAGACCACAGTTGTCCCCATTTAAGGGCATTTCTCCGAGCGTTTCGAACGCTGTGATTTCGGTGGTCGCATTATTGACAATGTCCTTAGGTTTTTGTGGTCTATTTAGAAAACAATGATAGCACTCCCCGCGCCTTCTCCACAAAAGCTCAAAAAATCGTCTTCTATTAAAATCGTCTTCAATAATACGACCACCGAAATCACAGCGTTCGAAACGCTCGGAGAAATGCCCTTAAATTCCTGATTTTTAGGGTTCCGTAGCCAAAATGGCAAAAACGGAACCCTTATAGTTTCGTCATGTCCGTCTGTCCGTCTGTCCGTCTGTCCGTCTGTCCGTATGTCACAGGCATTTTACTCGAAAACTATAAGGTGTATTTGAATAAAATTTTGAGGATAGGTGTATTTTGTTAGCCGCTACAAAGTTTTGTAATAAAAATTACTAAAAAAATTTTTTTTAGGGGTGTACTCCATACATAAAACTAAAAGTCAAAAAATTTTTTTTCATCATGAGCCCACGTGTGGCACATGAATCGATAGGCCTTTCAAAATAAATATAAGGTTTCTCGGGATTTTTTTTGATTAAGTGAATACAGTCAGAGATAATCGACCCGAAAGTCACTAAAATTCTGTCCCCCCCCTCTAATTTTTGAACGGTGTATTTTAAAAATATGAAAAAATTCATGGACACAGCGCTTATTAAGTTCATTCACCGAAAATTGTTTTGAACAAGATCGGATGAAAGGTTTCCGAGATATTGCTGAAAAACTGCCTTCCTCAAAGAAAAGGACTTAAGTGCCGTAAGATTTCTATGACGATACGACCTTTTTAATAGGCACGGAACCCTTCGTTTTGCGTGGTCCGACACGCACTTGTTCTTTTTTAATTTATTTAAGAAAAAAGAAATTACATTTTATAGTTTTTATATAAACTCGCCAAACTGTGACGTTTGATGGCGAGAAACTCGATCTAATATGGCACAAAACAGTCCCCCTGTCTCACCCCTCATCTAATACTCGTCTCGTACAGTTTCTAGTTTTATTTTGCAGTCATATTTTCATATATTTTACTGATTATCCTTATGTATTTCTCTTCGACATTTTTTATTTCTAAAATGTTCAGTGGTTTTTTTGTAACGCTTAGTCTAAACACATAACGACAGGAACTTTGTGGCTAATGTTCTTCTTTATTTAAATTGTATCTTAGGTTAGTATTTTATAATATTAATATAAAAAGTAAAATATAAAACTATACATACAAAATATAAAATCATTATAAAAACCTAACCTAGGGTGCCGCCGGCAGCGAGGCGGGGCCTAAACTACCGGTGGTCAGGGCGACAGAGAGAGGAACCTCCTGACTATCCGCGCCGTGTCCAGAAGTACCGCCTTCTGTATCTGACCCTTGACCCAGCCATCTAGCGAGAGTCTCTTAAGGTGGCGGTCGAGACTCTTCGCTATTAAGCCGTTCGCCGAAACGACTATCGGGACGATGATCGTCGAATCAACATCCCACATGGCGGTTACCTCGTGAGCCAGGTCTAGGTACTTGCTGGCTTTGTCCTTCTCGGCCTTCACGAGGTTCTCGTCATGGGGGATGGTGATGTCGACGAGCACTGCCTGGCGTTTCGATCGATCTGTCAGCACGATATCAGGCCTATTGGCAAGAATAGTCCTGTCCGTGATGATAGATCGATCCCAATAGAGCGTGGCACGATCATTTTCGAGAACTGGCGCAGGTGTGTACTTATAGTAAGGCACTTCGGAGACCATTATTAAGATTTTCTAGCAAATTTTGGGGGCAAGTCATATATTTGTTTATGATTTACTCCTAGTGAGTCAAATGCCTTGTTGTAGTCGACATATGCTAGATAATATACTTTTCCATAATCCTAGTATTTTTCTATTATCTGCTTGATAGTATGTACATGGTTAATTATTGAATAGTCTTTTCTGAATCCTGCTTGTTCATATGGCTGGTTTTCGTCCAAGGCTCTCTGTATCTGCGTGTAGAATGGACTTTGTGGATGGTTATATTGTATCTCGCGAGTTTGCCTGCGTTCTATGCAATACGCGGGCGAAGCCGTACGGGCAGCTAGTTATTAATATAACAATTAAAGTTACCTTGTTTTGGTGCTATTAATAATTTAGCTCTTCTCCTTGCTTCATCGTCTGAAAATATAATAAAGGATCGTTTTCACAGGGGCTTGCTACCTAGAAGTTATCTGGGTTATGCTTGTGCACGATACCGCAATCTGACCTTCCAACCCAGAGGGAAAACTAGACCGGATTGGACCTTGCTCCAACATTTTGCTGCGTTTTTTTTTCAGAATGTCATTTATGTTTAACAATTTTACTTCAATATTATGGTAAACGCTATCGTTTCTGGTTTGGAAGACACTTATTAGCGATAAAACCGGCTATTGTCTACCGTTGTATAACGTTAGAACCTCGTGTTGTTATTATTTATTTTTGTGATCAATAAAGAATATTTGTGTTGCATAAAACATTACCACGTTTCCCACAATCCATCCTAGTACATGAAGACGTGCCATCGGCTGCGCACACGCACTGGTTGCAGTCGATCCTGAATGCTGTGAACGGCTTGCATCTATCCACATTTGCTGCAAAAGAAACAAAACACGCAACTGAAATGAAGGTATCCGCAGCAGAACCAAGGTAACCATGCACTCCGCTAAACTCAAGTCAAGTGGCAGTCGGCGGGGCACATTGCACGTAGAACTGAAGGTTGAATTGCGGAATGGTTCTCGAGTGGCGACCACGTACCGGGAGGTTGCAGCGTGTGTAGACGCCCCACTAAGTGGACTGATGACCTGGTAAACGTCATGGGAGTCCGCAGGAACGGTCATTGCGGCACTCTTTGGATTATGATGATGAAGATGATGAACAATGCCCATTTCCCAAAGACTTATACAGTCTGCTGCAGAGAAATATGACCTTCTATACAAAATAAGTTGCTCGTATTACAAGTTACAAGATGTTGAGTAGGTTATCAGCTGAAAGACGTCCACTGCTGGACATAGGCCTCCCCCAAAGATTGCCCGGTGACCGGTCCTGCGCCACCCGCATCCAGCGGACTCATGCATATTAGTGTAATTTAATAGATGCCAAAGTAAAACGTTAATACAGGAATTACATTTAAGAGTTAAGTAGGTAGGTATATACTTAGTTATAAAAATAAGAAGTACGTACACCGTCTCCAAAATAGCAACGTATCCTCGTCAGCTAGGTTTAGTTTTGAATGCTTCGTGCATGTTTGTTCAATGTAAACCTAAAATCAAACATTACATAAACGTCATTACCATGAATTTTGAGAAAAGTTACATTATTGGTCATCTTCATCATATCAGCCGAAAGACGTCCACTGTTGGACATAAGCCTCCCCCAAAGAATGCCAAAGTGACCGGTCCTACGCCATCCGCATCCAGCGGACTCCCGCGACCTTTACCAGGTCATCAGTACATCTTGTCGGGTAGGCAGAGATACGTTGAGAAATCCCGGACCAAAGCTTTTAAATAAAATAAATAATATCGGCCGTATTCATAAACGTTCTACAAGCCTAATATTTTAAGTAAAATGGCGTTAAAATTAGTTTCTCTTTATCTGTCACTTTGACGACGTGCTATATGTCCGATTTTGAGGGTCTAAGGCTCCAATAGTAGATTGTGTGTCATGGGAGCATTATGACAAATTTACGGCGAGGGCGGTAGGTATATTGATTCCTAAGTGAAGCGAAAGTTTGTACAATAGAATCCTGAGTGTAGCGAGGGATTCAAAAGTAGAATCTTTAGCGTAACGAGGGATTCTAAAGTAGAATCTTGAGCGTAACGAGGGATTCAAGAGTGTACGCCCAATTGGAAAAAAAATGTTGCTACAGAGTGATACATATTGCTTTTCACACCTTCTATGAAAAAAATGTAAACCCCGCATTTGCGGGCAACAATGACTATTTTCAGAATAGCATTATCAGGGAAGAAAATACAACTTTGATCCCTCATTCGAGGGCAACAATTTGTTTCTGAATAGCAGGTGTGAAAAATAAATTAAACTAGGCTGTTGAATTTTAAATTCGCTACTGTTTCTAAACTACATTCTGAGAGTTTTTTCATTAATTTAAATATAATTGTTCAATTCTTTTGCTAATGATCCGTTTTGATACATCGATTATACAGGGCTTGGTCTGTAACTGGAGCAAATAATGAAAGGGTGGATCATTAAGCCAATCAGTAATGATCTCCTACTGGATTAACTAAAAATAATTTACTTTAAAAACAAAGTTTTAACCGACTTCAATTCAGTACCTACTCCGCCAAGCCACATACATGAATATTTCCACATTTCGACAGGATTCCATCATGAGATCTTGACCTGATGGCCATGGGACCGCCTTACCCTTTTAAACAAAATAAGAATTGTCCAAATAAGTCCAGGCGTCTTCGAGTAATCGAGGAACATACATAACATATAGAAGATTCCGACGAACTGAGAACCTCCTCCCTTTTTTAAAGTCAGTTAAAAACGACTTCTTTCACCTTTAATCATATAGAATAGATCTTCACCATGTACAGTCAAGAGCAAAAGTAAGTTATCATTGTACCTTCCATTGCGATAAGGTAAAAAAATGATAACCTACTTTTGCTGTTGACTATACATAGGCTATATTAAAATAAGATAAATCTCGTGTCTCTGCCTGGGTTCCTTGAAATGGCTAGTGCCATATAGAGACAAATATTCCAAATAAAATAAAAAATCTCACCGCTAAAATACACAGCACAATGCATTGCAAACGCATGCCGTCGATACTGAGGTTTATGGGCAATAAACCAATTCGCCACCTTGCAGCGGTTAATTGGTTTACGTTGGCTGAAATATACATGTGCATGCCTCTTAGTTTAGCTTTGATTAAAAAAATACGGAATTGAAAACAGTGTTGCGAAACTTAAGGAAAATTGAGCGATTTTTCAAAGGCACGGCCTGAACTAGGAAATTAAAGTAATTAATTGAAAAACCACGTATCTTGACTATACGGGGTGTTTCCTGTAACAGGAGCAATAAATTAAATGGTAGATTATTAAGCTTGTGATCAATTGTTTCTAAGTGGTTTTAATTGAAAAAAAATATATTTTTTTCGGATTTTTTTTTCTTTAACTAAAGTTTTGGTGTACTTTTTTACTCTTCTGGAGTGATAAGTATTTTATTATTTTAAAAACACAAAAAAAAATTGAAAAAAATTGAAAAAATCACAAAAATATCTTTTGAAAACAAAAATGCAAAAACTATTATGACTCACTACATGATGCTACCTCAAAATCTGCATTGACTACTGTGCTATGATCTCGTGGTGCCAAGATACATTACTCGGAGGTCATAACTTCAGATCAATTTTTCTCCGAGTTAAAAACATTTGAAAAGAAATGGACAAAAGGGGTTACTACAAATGCAGTAAGGAAGCCTCCGTTTAATTTATTGCTCCTGTTACAGGAAACACCCCGTATATTTTGTTGTTAGAACTATAGAATGCAAAAAAACTAATGAGACGTGGACTTTGACGCAAAAGGATAGAGAAAGGCTAGAAGCTTTTGAAAGGTGTTAGCGGAGGATGGAAAGAATAAGCTGGACAGAAAGGAAGACAAACGAAGTGGTTTTGACGATGATAGGAGAGAGCTGATGCTTGTTAAAAACAAAACATAATAGAAGAGGCTAAATGATCTGACACTTAAGAAGGCACGACAGCTGCTTTTTAAATATTTAAGAGAGGCAGAGGAAGGCCCAGACATACTTACACCAGCCAAATAAAAGAGAAAGTTGGTGTTGAGTCGTACGAAGACGTCAAGAGGTTGGCAGAGGATCAAAATACAAGAGTCTAGCTCTTAAATAATGATGATGATTATGTCACTATTGTTATATTTAGTCAATTATATACATTTGCCTGTTCCCGCAAAATTATCAAAAGTCATACTTTATTTTAGCATTTTCAATTCATCCTACAAAACGATTAATGCTAAAACAAAGTTCATGACTATTTTATGAATTTTGTGAATTTTTCGTGAACTAGGTGATATGATTGACTATATCTCGGATTTAATATTAATTCTAGTTTTCTATATGCGTATAGCTCGATCTAGCATCATAAAAATAAGTTGCATATTCTTAACACGGGAAAGTTCAGCTCCATAGGTATCTCTCGGTAACCCTGTTTCTTGGAGAGCTGTGTAAAGCTGAAAGCCAATTATAACACACAGAAGCCAGCTGAGAACTTCGATAATAGCCCTAACTAATTGGGATCTATAGAGAGGTGTTATTACCAAGTTTTTTTTCACGAGAATGCAAAACCACTGAGCTGCATTTTCAAAGGACATAATTATGTTTAAAAGTATATGAGGAGAAAGATAATGGTTAAGGCTTTCACAAGATATTCAAATCACATAGTTTTTAGACTACTAAAGCAAAAAAAGCTGAATTTATAATAGGGAATATGTTTAGACACCGTATACGACACGTTAAATACATTAATGAAACCATTTTGGATGGGAAAATCGACGGCAAACGTCAAAGGAGGCCTAGGGGAATACACTTGGACAAAATAAGTGAAAAAATAAACGTCTAGTCGTATTATGCCGTCAAATAAAGGTTAAAACAGAAGATACATGGAGTTAGCGCCACCTTCAAGGGCAATTAATATATGATGGAGATGAACTCTGTAATAAATACATACTTATTTTTATACCTACCTTTTGATTTCAAATGTATCCTTACTTTCTGTCATTCTTAAAGACGTGAGTGACCCGTTTGATTATCATTATATTTTAATAGTTCTGACTCACGGGAGATTTCTATATAAAACTTACATTTTGTGTATTACAAACAAAGGACACGTTGTTGATCATTTACAGGCTCATCTAACTTGATGTCGTCAAGTACTAAAGAAATAAATTATTTTTTGACGAGGTAATATCTGCTCTATGTGACTCCACGTGCATCTTCAGTTTCAGCGAGTATTGGCGCCGTGTAATTTTTAGAGAACTTGTAACTAATTACACCCCGTTCGCCCGCTATTATTCTTAGTTTAACTGCAACTTCTGAACTTTGCTTCGAGGAATCTTTGCTGCATTAGGAAGATGTAGTGCGCTGAAAGTTTTACTATGTTTGGGTTTTGTGGTAAATTTGAGTTCATACATATATTGTACGTAACTAAACTTAAGAACAACGCATATTGTATGGCGATTCGCCTATTTAATAAACTGCCAAATGATGTGAAAGAGTGCCACCCACAAAAAATTAGAGGAGCGCTCAATAAGTGACATATCTCTAAGTGCTTTTACTCCATTAATGAATATTTAGATAATTAAGAAACTATATTATTAATTTTTATATTTTTTGTTTTATCCATCCATTGACGCATGAATTTAATTTAATTTAATACAAACAAATTTTATGTTTTAATCATCTTCATGTTCGTACATTTAAGTGAACTTGTAAGTAATCCTATTGTTTATATTAATTTTGTCATGCCTATACGGCAAAAAATTTAAGTACCTTAAGTGTAAGATCAATGTTTTTATCACTTGTGTTCTTGCAAATAAAAAATCTTGAATCTTGAAAGGGTTCAAAACTACTCTTAAAATATGGCCGTGTTCGCATATTTTTTTGATTACCTTGTTTTGGTTTGATTACATTGTTGACTGTATATGGTTTAGGATCCTTCATCATAAACGTCGGTTAAACCTATTTGTTAAAATGCCGTTGAAAATTGTTTGTCCTTGAGTGTCACTTTAATATTTATGTTTGTGCGAATTGGATTAAACACATTTAAATTAACAGAGGTATGGAAAGTTTTATAAATAAGGCCGTTAAATAAAATTGAGTTAGGTACTTTTTTTTGGATATACAGCAGTGGAAAACAAGCATACGGTCCGCCTGATGGGAGCGATTAGCCTGAGGATCCTGACAAAACCAGAGGAGTCGTACGTGCGTTTTACCTATTCATTTCGACCCTGAGAGACACAGCTAATTCTAAGGAGCTCTGGCGATCATATACTCACCACCAGCCCCGCTATCCTGTAACTTGTTTTGAGCTCACCTCAACGCTCACCCACAAATGTATCTTGACGCCGTGATTCGTAGTAACTAAGGGTAGGTAGATGTCTAGTTTTGTTAGGCGTGGTGGGGATGGCGGACAATGAGAATGCAGTTTTCTTCAAAATACAAATTTATTGAAAACTAACACGTAATTGAAATATGATATGCGCTTGATGCTGTTATGGCTCGCCGACTGGCGGTGCGCGAGCGCCGCCGCCCGATCTGCGCCCTTCCCGCTCACCGACCCCCGCCGTCGTCCGGTGCCCGCGCGTAGGTACACTGATCAGCATCAGCACGGCTATCACTAGGCGGCGCGCGAGCTCTCTCGATTTTTCTCGCACAATCCGTCTCTCTTATTAGAAAACTTAGAAAGAGAGGTATAGTGCGAGAAAAATCGAGAGAGCTCGCGCGCCGTCTTGTGATAGCCGTGGTGTGCTAGCTAAGACATACGAAGGGTTAAGGTTGCGGTCTTATGATAGGTGCAAGAACTTCCTCAGTTGTGCTGCTCTAAATATGGACGAGATGACATTCCGCTCTACCGTACATTCCTGTTGATTTTTGCATTGGAGGAAAACTAGAAGCTTGTAGTACTTTCCCAATCAAACAAAAGAACCTGCATTTTAAATCTCATAACACAAACTTCAGTCTTATTTAAAATGTATAGAGTTAGAGGTTTTCCTATTAAACTTGAATAGTGAACGGAACAGGAGAGTGAATGGAAGTAACCGCATGAAAGTTTCATGTAGCGTTCCATTCCTTTCATTCGTTCAAACACTCCGCGTTGCTACAATCGGGAGCGATTGATTTTCAATGAGGGTAGGTGCGGTTGTATATTTAGACCATGCTAGGTGTTTAAGGGGGTGCCTTGATGCGGGTAAACTTCGCCCCCGTGAAAGAGACACTCTTATGCCTTCCGCGCACGAGAAAACTAGATGTGATTTTCCTTCAGAAATAGCTTTTTTGAACAAATTTCGATAAATAACTAATTTTGAGAAGTTTTATTAATATTTCCTGAAGTGAGGTTTTAGATGTGGTCACATAACATCGTTTAAACTTGTTTGTGTCGAATAATAATGTATTGTTAGAGCAGGCTGAGAAAAAAGGAGAAAGACCCTGGATTTTTTCTGTCGAGGAAATTTAAAGCAATCATGTTTCGGTTAAATCAGACAATCATACAGTTAGGAATCACATGTTTGAAAATCAGTCTCTATTGTTCAGAACGGCGTTTCAAAGAACGCGATATTTTCCAATGCACGCCACTCCATTTCGAAACCTGCAAGATATTGAAATCGGCGCGACACGTGGACTGTCAAGCGTTTCTGGAAACGCACACGCCTGTAGGTACATAAACATTCATTACACATTCATCATCATCATCACCATATCAGCCGAAAGACAAGGACACATTCGCTGCCAACAATTTCGTAGCCTGTTTTTACAGGCGAAAAAGTTTGTAGAGGAAAAACAAAAGAGCGGAACGCCAACCTAGTGGGTTCCTGGCACTCAAAATGCTAAGCAACATCATGATTGTGTTTGGGTAATTTCAATCACGGGGCCCGCGCCGGCGCTCGCGTCGCGAAAATTTAACTATAATACGTCCACGTTAACTGCAACAAATCATTTGGCAACACAACTCTTCAAATGTCACGTTTCTATGGAAATTTCACGGTGAAGAGTCCCCGGCACGGTCGACTCTCCATACAAACGCAGGTTGGTTCTCATCAAAACGGCATACTGGAATAACTTAAAACTTTTTATACACAATTGTATCCGCCATAAGTAGGTTGGGAACTAGTTTCTGTTGCTATAAATTATAATAGAAATATAATAGAAAAAAACCGGCTAAGTGCGTGTCGGACCACGCAAAATGAAGGGTTCCGTGCCTATTAAAAAGGTCGTATCGTCACAAAAATTTTACGGCACTTACGTCCTTTTCTTTGAGGAAGGCAGTTTTTCAGCAATATCTCGAAAATCTCTGAACCGATCTTGTTCAAAACAATTTTCGGTGAATGAAATTTATAAGCCCTATGTCCATGAATTTTTCCATATTTTTAAAATACACCGTTCAAAAATTAGAGGGGGGGGGACAGAATTTTAGTGACTATCGGGGCGATTATCTCCGACCCTATTCACTTAATCAAAAAAAATGCTGAGAAACCTTATATTTATTTCGAAAGGCCTATCGATTGATGTGCCACACGGGGGGTCACAATGAATTTTTTTTTTTTACTTTTAGTTTTATGTATGGAGTGCACCCCTAAAAAATTTTTTTTGTCATTTTAATTACAAAACTATGTAGCGGCTAACAAAATACACCTATCCTCAAAATTTTATTCAAATACACCTTATAGTTTTCGAGTAAAATGCCTGTGACATACGGACAGACGGACAGACGGACAGACGTACAGACGGACAGACGGACAGACGGACAGACGGACAGACGGGCAGACGGACAGACGGACATGACGAAACTATAAGGGTTCCGTTTTTGCCATTTTGGCTACGGAACCCTAAAAATGAAGCGATTCATCAGTCAAATAAATGCCCTTACTTATTCGAACCCGGAACCTCTATATACCTTCGTAGCGCAGGGTCACTACCAACTATACGGTCGTATTCAAAACGGTTGAAATGTTTTAATTGATGTCACCATTCATAATCAGAATGTAATTATAAGATACTTACACAATTTTTTGGCATTCTTTTAAAAAAAAATGGCATAATGTATATTTTTTTAGTTCTGCAAGTCGCAGCGAGGCTAGAGCACACTACTTATATATTTTTTATTTTATTTATAATTTTCCGTTCATTTTATCATATCAGCCGAAAGATGTCTACTGCTGGATATAGGCCTCCCCTAAAGAGTGTCAAATTGACCGGTCCTGCGCCACCCGCATCCAGCGGACTCCCGCGACCTTTACCAGGTCATCAGTCCACCTCGTGGGGGCCTACCCACGCCGTGCCTTCCGGTACGTGATCGCCACTCGAGAACCTTTCCGCCCCGATGGCCATCAGTTCTACGTGCAAAGTTCATTTACAATAAACAAAGTTACATACATTTATGAACTAAAGTTTTATGTATACGTATACCTAACTTCGTTTGTAAATAACATTACGGTCACGTAATGCATTATGCGTACAATACGGCGTCAAAACCGAATTTTATGACGTATAAATTTTTTTATTGCGCCGATAATACACTGGTATCAAGGGACCCTATTGTGGCCGGATCGGAACCCACTGCTCAAAGATTCAACGATAAAACTTTACTATTGGGTTTTATGGTTCCAAGAAAGATTACGTGTATGAAAAGATTTACATAAAGTTGGCTCGAAATTGGTGTCAAATTTTATCTCTGCATGAAAACAGTGAGCAAAATGCGATTTTGCTCACTCCGTGAGACAACGTAGCTTTTTTCATTTTTAGACCGAGCACTGTCATTTTATTGTGTGGGTATGTGCTTCAAATATAGGTTAACACTATATTATATATAGCTTCACATGCTTAAATATTCCGAAATATTGCGAAGGGCGTAAGGTTGGTCAGATATTTTTCAACCTTTGGGAACGTACGTATATATATATGAACTCACTAAATTGTAATTTTCTCAACAAAGAAAGGAATTTAAAGAAAGTTGAAATGTTAGAATTCATAACGCAGTATTGCTATATGATAGCAAACCATCAAATTATTACAATAAAGTATAAATTACAACATATAATTAAAATCATAAAAAGAGACATGAACTTGACTTAGTACGAAGATAATATTTATAATATTATGTGAATTCGTACGAGCTGTTCCGGCTATCACCAGCAAGAGTTCACCTTTGACCCTCTTTTATATCGTTCCGTAGCCAAAATGGCAAAAATGGAACCCTTGTAGTTTCGTCATATCCGTCTATCCGTCTGTCCGTCTGTCACAGGTATTTTACTCGAAAACTATAAGGTGTATTTGAATAAAATTTGGAGGATAGGTGGTATTTTGCTAGGCACTACATAGTTCTGTAAAGAAATTACATTTTTTTTTTTTTTAATTAGGGATGCACTCCACTCCATAATATAACTGCAAATAAAATAAAAACATTGTTTGTCCACGTGTGGCACAAAAATCGATAGGCCTTTCAAAATAAATACAAGGTTTCTCAGCAATTTTTTTGATTAAGTGATCATTGCCCCGAAAGTCACAAAAATTGTGTCCCCCCACTTCTAATTTTCGAATTGTGTATTTAAAAATTTGAAAAAAATCATGGACATAGTTATAGTACTTATTAAATTCTTTCACCAAAAATTATTTTGCACAAGATCAGTTCAAATGTTTTCGAGATATTGCTGAAAACTGCCTTCCCCAAAGAAAAGGACGTAAGTGCCGTACAATTTCTGTGACGAGACGACCTTTTTAATAGGCACGGAACCCTTCGTTGTGCGTGGTCCAATACACATTTGGCCGGTTTTTGTCTTTTTAGGTGCTCTAATTTGTTCTCATATAAACATCCACTCAGAAAATTGATTAGAATGGCACCGTGAAAAAAAATTGTCACGTTGCCAGTGAGGGCTACCGCGAGTGAATTCGACCCTAGAGGCGCTAGTGGCGCGTCGGGGCTTCAAATGTCAAATGCCATAGTTTGTGAGTGGATTTTGCGGGTTTTTTCATAATTCCTAATAATGTTTTGAATATTTTGCATAACTGAGATTAATTATGGCAAATATGTGTAACGGGTCAATGAATATCAGTGCTTTAAAAGCAAATCTAAGAAAAACTTGAGCAAAAATAAATCGTACGTAATAATAATAAGTATTTCATTTACTCTTTTAAACATGATTTAAATGTAAATTTTGTTTTACACCAGTACTAACCAAACTTTAATAGCTATATTTCTGGACCCGACACGCCAGTGGCGGCAACTGGTGAGCGCAAAAACGGTAGCCCACATTGCATAACGTATACTATCGGCCCAAGTCAGAGTCGGCCAGTTTTAAAATAGAATCACTTGCGATGCTATAGGGCTGGAATTAACATGGTGGTCGACTCTGGCTTGGGCCGATGGTATACTTACCACATGCTATTAAATTGTTTGTTTGTAATTGTTTGTTGTATTATTTGTTATTACAAAGTATGTAACAATTGTGATTGATTATTTAACAGTAAAATGACTTGTAAAATATATTTTATTTTACCAATAAAGATCTGTATTCTGTATGCTTTGAGGTACTTACGTTCAAAACGTTACGCAATCGACCAACAGGTCACTACATACAAGGGGCCTTACTTAAGTTTAACACCTACACCTATTCTATGTATATATGTAAATCGTATATCCGTCCGTCGTTATGCACATGCGATTGTAAACTGCGTCCAATCACGATGAAACCGCATTCGTCCATGTCCGGAAATAGACGAGGGCCCTAGCATGGCGCGTTTACCCGAACTGCAGTTAATTCTTAGAGCGATGACACGCGGTGACTTTTTGCAGTGATACAAACGCGCCTCTTACGCGACATTAGCCATATACCACCTGTTAAATGATGATGATGAGTTAAAGTCACCTTTTTCGATACTGTATCACGTGTGTGCTCGTGTGTAAATCTAATAACGCTATCACACTGAACACACACACACACACAAACTTTTCCAACGCGCGTAAGGATAATACAACTGCCATTTTTCCGAATTAAAATTGACTTTTAGATCTCCCTAACGTACCTACGTACAATGCGTTACGTGATTGACCTGCAGAAGGTAAACAAAGTTAGTAGGTAATATATGAAAATGAAAAAAGTGCGCATAAACTTGTCATTTTTTTTACTTGCTGTTCAATTTATTTGGTATTAGCGTGGGCTTGTATATACATGACAAAATATACAAAGACAAATTAATCCCTTTAATCTGAATCTCTTTCAGGTAACCTTTAAGCAACTGAATGGTACACATATTGTACAGTCAGCATCAAAAGTAACTACGCAATCGAAGACGTCAACAGCTCTTAGTCCCTTTTAATAAAGACTTTTGACGTCTTCGTTTGCGTAGTTACTTTTGATGCTGACTGTACAACATGAACAACATTGTAAGAATATTACTTAACTCATGACATGAACATACCGCAAAATAAAAGATATTTGTATTGGCTAACATCATGCTAGACATTCAGACGATTAGATATTGATCCAGTGAGCTCTATTACAACCCAGCTGAAAGTCCGAGTTAAATTTAACCACGTTCCTACTGAAATAGTAGTTTATTTATAGTCAACTTTCTTTCATTGGGTTATTTTGAGACAAGGTCAGTGTTCCAACCACTGGAACTGAGAATAGGATCAGTGAACTGTAACGGATGGAAATACAATGAAAGGATCCAAGTAAAGGAAGGTAGTGGCATAACGCTAACGGTTGGCCTTGTCTTGGATTGGCGGGTACTACCGACCGGGCCTTTAGATAATGTACTTTAAAAACAAAGTTTTAACCGACTGCAATTTATTTATTTATTTTATTTATTTAAACTTTATTGCACAAAATACAAAAAATATATGTACAAATGGCGAGCTTAATGCCAGATGGCATTCTCTACCAGCTAACCATTGGGATAAACAGAGACTTATAACAGGTGCAAAGAAAAAAGTATGATAATTTCTGTTACGAGTTTAGTACTCCGCCAAGTCAAATGAACATTTCCTTTCCACTTTACCACATGGACTGCTTTCCGAGAGTAAATACGTTGATTATTACAGACGAAAACCATATCACTGTATGTGGGCCGATAGGGTCTCTATTGGTTCCCATAAAATTTAAGTTCCGATTTTTTCAGTCCATACCGTTACCCAACATAATTGTTATAAGTCATATTGTCGAAAGTCATAAAATTATACAATATTGTAGCAACTATTAAGCGTTATACTGAACAAAAATTATGACGACTGATATGTATGTCTATAAATTTTATGGATATCAACTTCTGACCATCGAAATTCGGAACAACAAAATTATGGGAAACAAAGGGCACCCGGGCCGATAATATTCGAGGAGTTCCGTCGATTTGGCAAACTCGACTTTTAGGACTTCATTAGTTGCTATATTCCGTACATAAGTTCCGAAAAACTCATTGGTACGAGCTGGGATTCGAACCCACGACATATATTAAACCGACCTCGTTATTCCCGTAATAACCCGTGACACGGAATACCTACTTGTTATCGGCATGATGACAGGGATCCCGGTTAAGCCTCAACTCGTGTTGCGCGACAAAGTGTATTAGCATATTCTTTATTCTGCATAATGTTGTCCCATCCGTATATTCCCGAGAATCTCGCCGTGACATAAATAAGAAATGTTAGGCCATTCCATTATGAAATTTATGAACACCGTGTTTTATCTTCATTTCCGATAATTTCGGCGTATTGTTTCAGACTTTCGTATGAACAAAAAAATCACATTTAGTATTTCAAAATAAAAAAAAATCTTTATTTTAATTTGTTTATACACAACAAATAAATGTTAACATCAGTTTTTTTTTGACGTGATAACGTCTTATAAATCGATGAACGCCGGCTGCACGCACGAAAAAATGTAACTCATTGTCCCGTTCCGAACGCCGGCTGCGCGCACGAAATATCAACGCACAGCCCAAACCGCTGGTTCTAGAGATTCCAAATTTGGCACGTAGGTTATTTATAAGGCCTAGGGGTGCACTGAGAAAGGATTTTTCAAAATTCACCCTCTAAAGGGGTGAAAAGGGGGTCCAAAGTTTGTATGGGGAAACAAGATTAGATCGACTATTTTATTCGAAACTTCACATCACAGGAGTATTCCTAACGATAAACGAGTAAATACGTGTTTCCGGTTTTTTGCAGAATTGTAAAAGGGGGAAATGTGGTGATAAATTCTGAAAATTATTTTTTCACTTTAATTGTGTACTTTTGTTTGATTGTTGTATGTGTTTCCTGAATAAATGTGTTTCTATTCTATTCTATAAAATCAACTGAGACATAAAAACAATGAGTGGTTTCAATTCAATTTACAGAAGTATGCAGTTTTTCATCAATGCTTTCTTATAACGTTATCACGTAAAATTATCGTCCGTAAACCGACTTTACAGACAACCATTTTTTACATTGCTTTTAAAACGGGTCTTTAAGGGGCCCACTAAGGGTGGGTTGCACCAAACCGTCTGTAATCGTATAAGCGGTGTTCGTTAAAATATGAATGTATGGAAAGTTTGACAAGTTTCTATGGCATGACAGCTGCCGCTGCCGGCGCCATATTTAACGTTGATCGGTCTGTAATCGTAAGTTAGTGCAGTGCATGTGTTATATATATAAAAATAACTAGCACTCTTTACATACGTAAAGCCAAATCCCCCTCCAGCAAAAAGCCATTGAAAACGGGAAAAAAAAACTCAAGAGTTAAGGGTTGCCCTAAAAAGTTAAACCTAGCTTATCAAAATTAAATATCGAATACTTCAAAATAATATGAATTTAGACGGGCCTTTTTTAGATTTAACTTAGTTATAATTTAATTTAGTTAATGTTAATCATAATCTAGTATTTATTTTAGAAAATAAAAATAACAAGTACCTACTAAATTGTAGGTATTCACATATGAATTTGAAAATCAGTAAGTATCTTCGATAAATTAACTTTGTTTAACTTTAGGAATGTCCCCTTGTCATGTGCTGTCCCCTTGACTTGTTGTATGTTTTGAACCCTACCTATTTCCTTAAGTTGTTGGCAAAGTGGAAGATCTGTATATGTTATACACCGTGCACCAAATCTCCGCGGAGCTGTATGCTCCGGGCGATACATTGAAACTTTAGCGTATCCCGCCCCGATATTGAATATTTGAACCTCGTACCAGAAATTATCACTTATCTTATAGCTGAAACGTAACTGTAGGTAATATTGTTTTATGAACATTGTGAATCATTTAGCACATCTTCGTAGGTGCCTACTTATCTACCTATTCGACTGTCATAAAAAAAATGTTTAGGTATAGTCAGCATCATAAACATGTATACATTCTATGACCTTATTACTTAGACATAATAACTGACTGTACATATCATCATATCAGCCGAAAGACGTCCACTGCTGGACATAGGCCTCCCCCAAAGAGTGCCAAAGTGACCGGTCCTGCGCCACCCGCATCCAGATATGTAAGTGATAAAAGTTAGTGTCTTTCGAGGTCAAGCGGGTATGAAGATGGTGCTGGATATATTAGGCCTATATTATAAATATATATAGGTGTAGGTACCTAACACCGTTCTCGTCTGAAGAGGCATAAAAGACAACATTGCCAACCAAAATCAAATATGGTCTGAAACGGTAGAAAAGTTACATGCAGATTATAAAAAACCGGCCAAGTGCGTGTCGGGCCTCGCCGACAGCGACACGTGCGCGCAAACTAAACGTTGTGGTTGCGTCGCCCGAATTTGTACGAAAGTTATACAGACAGTAACAGACGGACATGGCGAAACTATAAGGGTTCCTTGTTGACTACGGAACCCTAAACATGGTTTGTCAAAAAATTGGGAAACGAGATATCAAGAAGGCAGAATAATAAAAAAAAATCATTTTGAAGAGTTTGTGGCCCGTGGCTAAACAATGGGTTGTACCGATGGGTCTTAAGATATATTATTATATTATAACAGACAGTCAGAACTACTTTCGCATTTATAATATTATAGTATGGATGGATGGCAATGTACAGGCTGGTACTTCAGAGACTAAGTTCGTCGTCAGACTAAAACAATTTCTTGAATAGATTAAAACTTTGAAATGGCTATTTCAAGCACTTTACATAGCAATGAGGAACACTATTGTATTAAGTTACACCACTTTCATATTTATGAGGAAATAATGGAGAAGAATCTTAGAGGCACATCGGGAATATAAAGGAGTCATTATACATTTCAAAATCAAGGGTTAATTAACTAAAAACATTGCTCCGAGATGGACAGCAGCCGATTATAAGAGGGCACTGGTTGAAATATTCGATACACCGAGTATCGGCTCCGATAGCTCAGCGGTCGAGAGCGGCTGGCTAGCAGGTCAATCACGTAACGCATGTACGTGCGTAAGATAGATCTAAATGTCAAATTTTATATGGAAAAATGACGGTTAAACTGTCCTAACGCGCCTTCGAAACGTTACCTGATTACCCTTCTGGTATGCCAGAAAGTCGCTGGTTCGAGTCTAGCTCAATACAATGTTTTTTTAAATTTTTGTTATAATTTTTTTGATATGAAATTTGTAATTTCGTTACCTTGTAGCGCATTTGTGTAAATTTTTTCACGTCATTCCGATTTTAGAATGCATTTGTTGGAACATATCAAAAATGCAAAAAGTCATTTGTCCAAAGCGTAATTATTGCGAAATTTAAAACATCCGAAAACCATTTTCCTCTACACAGTATAGACGCAGGTAATCTAAGAGTATATCCAGAAAAATCTAAAATTCCTTAAGCCGAACATGGTTTAAGGAATTATGAAATTCCGAAAAACGAATAATGTTTTCGACAATCATTACTTCAAGCTTACTTGCTACAGAGTACTTGAAGAGGACTAATCTTAACCTTTGAATTAATCAATCTTATTACTCGTATTATTATTTTCTTATATAGCTTTTATATGTAATCCAGTGACCAAAATGCCATACGATAAATAAATAAATAACTATACTTCAAGGATAAAATGTGACTTGAGTCGATTTTTTGTTCAAGAGTGCGTACGGACGATTTTAAGGGCATAAGTGTTGTACTTTTATAGTAGGTATATAATATACCGTATAGTATTTATGGCCGTTGGGGCCGAAAGGTTCTCGAGTGGAGACCACGTACCGGAAGGTGCGGCGTGGGTAGGCCCCCCACAAAGTAGACTGATGACCTGGTAAAGGTCCGTTGGATGCGGGAGGCGCAGGACCGGTCACTTTGGCACTCTTTGGGGGAGGCCTCTGTCCAGCAGTGGACATCTTTCGGTTGATATGATGATGATGACGATGATGATATAAAATAATACGCTGACTCCAAAAAGATGTATCCATTTTCCTTATTACAACGCAATCATTTTGGTGTCAACTATACAATTTTCCACATAAGACCTATTACACCTGACTCCATCACAACTCTTAAATAAATCCGCAGCCCTATTCCGTTCCATTTCCGTCCACTCTGCGGGTCTGTGCGGTTCGCGGACTCCTGTAAATGTTTTTGTGCTCAAGTTCAGCTCACTTCCTATTTCCGGAACAATAACTGCCATATTAAATTTATTCTGCGCGGTGTACAGATTAAAGGCTGTAAAAACGTGTAGAGCTTTTCAAAGTCAAAGTGATTTATTCTTCAATTTAGGCATATTACATGCACCTATGAATGTCGATAAACTACCACCTGTTCGGAAAGTAAACCTCTGCCTCGAGAAGAACCGGCGTAATAAACTCGGCGAGGTGTCATTTTTTCAAAACAGTATACAATATATCATATCAGTATCAGAGTATTATAAAATTTTAAAATTACATTGCTACAGTAGAAAGCCTATTTATTTTACGACAGGTTTCTAGTGCAGGATTTTATCGCTGCCAAATATCCCTATCCATGATGTAGTCGTTTATCTTATAATATGCTTTTGAAATGAGTGTCCGTTTTACGACAGATTTGAATTTAGAGTCAGTAAGTTCGGTAATGTGTTTTGGAATTTTATTGTAGAATTTTATACAATTTCCCAAGAACGACTTTTTCGCTTTTACTAGCCTGTAAAAAGTTGTTTTGAGCTTCCCTGCGCTTCTGATTTTATATTATTCTAGATTATTTTAGATTCTTTTAATTTTATATTATAGGGAAACAGTTAATCCCTTGGCTCCTTTTACCACCTCTTTGTGCACCTCCTCGTATCGTGTGCCGCCAAAAATAAGTTAGGAAAAATAATTGTCAGTCATAAATATTACACACCCAGTATCACTAAAATAACTTTTCAAATATCCCTCAATAAACAGTCTAATCTAAACCAATGCCTTTGCCGCAGTACCCTCGGCCAAGCAAAACCCAGTGACGAACGAGTAAGGAGGCCGGAACCATGGTTCCAGGTACCTAAATTCACAGACAGGCAACAGTTACTTAGCTGACGTCAACAAAGTTTATTTTCATTGAAACTTCATGCAGTCGACGCGGGGCCTGTCGTTTCGATCTCCTCGGTCCATTTATGTTAATCTATGTTTTTATTAATCTACATATGTTGTTAAATAGTGTACGAGCATATTATTGTAAAACTGAACGGATTGTAGTTTTATTTAATCATACTGAAAGTTTTTATGCCGAGAGTCGGGAAAAAAATCTTCTCTGTTTGACTTGGAATGTTATTATATTTTTACACCATTAACATGATATTACATCGATTCTGACGATTATATTTCATATTATCATAATAAGGTTGGTTACATACCTGAAACGTACCTAGATAATGTTAGGTTTCCTTGTAACAGTGAAGTTTCTTGGTAAAGGAGACCAGTCACTACTAAGTTGGGCCCAAAAGTAAAAGTGCCGGTCAACAAACAAAAATCATTCCAAACGATAGGCCACATTGGTCTGAATATTTTATAATAAGACACCAACCCTCCCAGGTCAATACTTAAGTAGCTGTTAGCGAATAATTGTCGGACTTTTCTATACAGTTCATCAAACGAAAAACGAGGCCGAAATGCCGTAAGCCACTATTATTGCACATGTAACATAGGTAAAAGAACAGTAGGGTGTTGCTCATAATTATGTAATGGTAATCGTCTGGTTCATCACACATGCTAGGCATGTACCAGACGCGATAAGGTCTCCGGCTATAGGGCTAGATCACGTTTTAGTTAGGCCGAACGAACATTAATTGTAATTATGTCAATGTATTTATATATAATTATGAACTATTAAAAAATAACGTACCTACCTACTTCCGTTTCATTTATTTCCTACTGTAGGGATATCGCATAGAACGCGAGGGTTGATCGTAAGGGGTGGGGGGGTGAGATGAGGGGGGGGATTAAAACATGTCTAACAGAAATATGTCAACAGTAATAATGAGTTCGAATCAATCCTGAGCAAAAAAAACAGAGACTTTGACCAATGTGGCCTATCATTTGGAATGATTTTTGTTTCTTGGCCGGCACTTTTACTTTTGGGCCCAAAATGACTGGTCTCCTTTGATGGAATTGAATTATGGTTCTGGATATAAGTTAATTATCATGTACCGATATAATTTTGTCATGTAACCTTATCAAGCGTGGCAAGCGTTAAAACTTGCTCGTTTCAGCGCAGATCCAACCGACTGCGCCAGTTAATCCCCAACTAATTTCCTGATTAGTGAGTTTGATGTATAATGAGTTCCCGAGCATTATACGGCGGATCCACGTCGACAGCTTAGCCTAGATATGAGTTTGCAAACAAACCCGTAACATACTCGAGATGGTTCTATTATTAGGTGCTTGTTAAATGATAGCGTACGTATAACTAACCTCATAATTATTATTATTTTATATAGAAAACTCCGGTGAGAATCAGATATTAAAATGTAATGAAAACGGGTCACTGACGTATTTAATGTCGAATATCGCTCGATATGTTTCGAACCGATTCGAGGTTCTTAGTCATGAGCACACGCGTTGCCGGCGCGTTTTGACAATGAACATGCTGAAGAAAACGAGGGTAGATTCTCGCCTTCTGCCTTGAGCCCGCCTGCGCCTGCGCAAACCAGCAGAGGGAGCAGGGCGCGGGCCCGCAGTGCTAAACGCGCCGGCAACGCGTGTGCTCATGAATCAGAACCGCGAATCGGTTCGAAACATGCCGAGCGATATTCGACATTAAATACGTTTTCATTATATTTTAACCTCATATTATTAAACGTGTCGCTTATTAAGTAGACAAATCAATCAAACACCAAAACTGCCGCGTTTCCGAAATAGTAGATTGTATGACAAGGGGCTAAAATAAGCCATAGTACCACGAGATGGATATTTTCCTGAGCGAAGCGAGGGAAAATAATTCGAGGGGTAATATGGCTTTTAGACCCGAGTTATACACTCTACTTTTCACTTCGACTGCGAGAAAATAGTAAAACAAAGATTATCCATCCACAATCAATAACAAATTTCACTGCGAAGAGATTGTTCAATTTAGCGTGAGGCGTTTTCTTTTTTAATGATTTGGAATTAGGAACTAAAAAACACCTGATGTTTGATTGGTCGATTTTAATATGTAGCTGTATTCTGGTTGGTTGATAGCAAAGAGAGAGACACACTTTTCGAGCATGAGATGTGAAAAAAATATTTTCGATTTAGTGTTTTGTCAAACCAATTCCGGATTAACTGTCAGGTATTTTGATTAAACTCTAAATAGTTTTGATTTGTGTGAGCGGTATTGTCTGGTATTTCGTAGTTACTATGTATTCAAGCCACCTAATGATACCATTGTAATTTTATTTGTAAGCTCAGCTGTTGAAGCTGGCTTGCAGAATATATTTATATATTTATTTGAATTTTGAACAGTACGGATTCATTCTAAGACCCGTAAAGTTTCGATTCACCAATACCATGCGATATTCGTTCGGCTTTCCTGGCCAAACAATGGCCTGTGGCTGGAGGCTTTCGTTACACCTACGAGCTACGACTAACACCAGTTAAACTGCATGCAACTCGGTGCATTATATACGTGCATTGGTCTCATGTGAATTTTGACGGAACACTTGCACGCATTGAGGTAAGAAACGCAGCGGTTAGGGACTTTGTTTTATTATTTGAAGCTTTTATTTCACTTGCATGTAAACATGATTATTTTATAATTTGTAATAAGCATTTTTCAACCACTTGCCGATATTCGATATTTATCATACCTATGGAAATTTGGGGACAAAGCAATTATTATTATATCGTATGGCTTTATTATTCATACTAATATTGATTTATTTATTTTCTAAAGTAAAGATGATGATTAACATTAACTAAATTAAATTAAAACTAAGTTAAATCTAAAATTAATCTTCATACTAATTACAATTGAAGTTAACACAAATGTAATAAGACAAGTTTAAAAGATTACAATTTTATATCTAAATTGTTTTCAAACCAGTCCTTTGCTGCTGGGGTCAGCGCTAATATAGGTCTGGAATACCTCCCGCAAATAGTGTTCTGGGGCATTCCTCTAATTGTAGAGGAATGCCCCAGAACACTATTCATGTTGGCGAAACACAGTCACAGTCACTGCCATTGATACGTACGCAAAATTATGTCACCACCCACCTGATCTGATGATGGTGAGAGAAGGTGGCTATGCCATACATTTCTCCCTCATCTTATTACGCCTTAGGGAGCTGAAATTCCGCTTGCAGTAGATACTGCTAAAAATACAAAAAAATTGTAGTACTATTATAGTTCAATTAAACATAATCTTTAGAGATACTTTTATGATATTGGAGTTACACAGTAATATGTGTGTATAATAAGACCTCCAGAGATAAACAATATTTTTATTGCTGCTATTCAAGTCATATTATTGAAGGAAAAAAAAACAGTTAAACTATGTCTCAATATTTCTCACAACGTACAGCCCATTTTTCACCGAACCAGTGACTCCGATGCTTGCCCAAGCAGAGCCATGCATTCTTATGCAACAACATATAACACTCACAATCTCGTACTCATTCCACTACGCCAATGTAGTATCAACTTTATCACGTATTGGTAAAGTTGAGATTCGTACGTTAGGTTAGATTTAAAGGCTTTCGCGTAAGTAAGATGAGATTCTTGTTTCTCCGATGTAAGCAGATATTTTATAGGTCACGCGGTGTGAAGTGACATGAAAACAATGCAGTGGAGATTGAATACCTACAATATGCAGGCGCAATATAAGGACATTGTAGATGCATTTTATGTAACCTGTATCTTGCAGATCTTAATGCGATCGCGAGCGTGGAATAATACTATTCTCGATTTTTCGAATTGACGCTAATAGCCGTTCGTTCTATTTCCAGCTGCTTTTGCCGGCTATACGCCCGCGTATTTAAAAGAGGGCAGGCATAGCCTGGGTAAGGTACACTACAGGGGAACACTACATAATTCTGAAGAGTAATTTGACCGAAAGCATATGTTTCCGAATTTCATAATTCCTAACCTAACCTAACCTATTTATATTCCATTATTAAATCATCTGCGTCCAAAATTTCGTTTAGCGGAAAATGGCGTGTAACGGAGGTATGGACCTTGGTCCACTCTATTCTGAAAGAATTTTTGAAATCGGAATAGTTCCGGAGATTGCCCTCTACATACCTACAAACTTGCGAAAATTTTAAAGACAAAATTAACCAAATGGCTACAAGATCATTGTTTCTATAATGTTAAGGCCTACTTAAATTTTAATGCACAGTAAATTGAATTTGACATGTTATTACTTCCATTCTATTTTATAATAATTCTGAGCATAAATTAATATCTGTAACTATTTTGCATGTTGACTTTAAGTTGACTGAATACTGATTCTGTAATTATTTTAAGACCACCAATTGTAACGTATTCTAGCAAATAAATATTTCATTCATTCATTCACTTACAGAGCCCACTCACACACACTCACAAACATTACTCAATGGTTCACTCCACAATGTACAAGAAGTACTACAGTACGGTAGGAACCACGGAACAGAATTTTTTTAATGTTCTGTGGTAGGAACGCGAGATGTCGCGCGGACTATACCCGTCTCAGTCTAATAAGAACGCTTAGAAAGAGACGGATAGTCTATACAGTTGCGACTCAGATCGTGGTCCGTTCTGTGATAGCCGTGCTGGACGACTACGACCACTCTGCCAAAAGCGGGTCGACAGCAAAGAAGTTTCTGTTTTGTCCATAGCATAAGTTGGAGTGAGACTTCTTCGCGGATTGAACAATCTATATCACGATATCTATCACGATACTCTGCATTGTACCCCTTGTCTTGTCACTTCTTCTTCCTAGCTTTTATCCCATCTACTTGTGGTCGTCTCTCTTAATAGGTAGTCGCCAGGAAATTCTATTCTGGGTCGTCTGCGTAGATATTTGGGTGTTTGTCATGTCAAGCCCCATCCATGTAAGTTTGGGTCTCCCCTAGCTTTGCCTTGTAAATTTTGTAAAACCGTCACATTCCGAAGCCAGTGCGTGCCAATGTTAAATTTTCAGAGAGTAGGGCGTAACAAATGCATGGCACGGACGTTGTTGACGGCATACTTAAATGTTTGATGCGTTTGGCGAATGCCTGGAAATTGTTGCGGGTTTTGCACATTTACAAATTTAAGGCGTTTGACAAAACGTTGGGATCTACCATACTAATATTATGAATGCGAAGGTTTGGATGTTTGCATGTTTAGATGTTTGGATATTTGTTACCCAATCACGCTCATTCTCTCACGTGTGCGTGTGTGGGAATATTGGTCCGAAATCTATTCCCGCACGGCCACGCGCCGCACCGCTCCGCCGCGCGTTCCCTTGTTTATGTTGAACCATAGCACGGGATAGACACGAGGAAGAAATGAGTTAGTTCCAGTGGATATGTATGCGCGTCTTGTCGGTGCACACCTCAATGTGTGCGTAAATGGCGTAGGGTTGGCACATTCGCTGTAAACTTTCCAGTCGCTAGACGGCGTCATTTAAAACAACAACACGACTGAATATTATTTAACCAATATAAATTGACATATATTATTTCGTATACTGTATTAACAAATTAATTATTTACGCGTATCTACCGAAACTAGTCCGTGCGTGAGCCCTGAGCCGCCTGCACCGCAGCGGCACTACCAAGAAAATTTAAAGCCTGCGTATGTACCTAATTACTTAAAACTTAAATCCTACTTAAACCTAATTCGTTCGGCTAAATCTGATAGTGGTTTTATATAAATTAGGATGACTGTGTTCTCTTTGTTTCTTTTTTTAAGTACAGATTTTTAATTATATAAATAATTACAGAAATTGAAATCCTATTTAAACTTAACTCGTCCGACACAATCTAATAGTTCTAGATAGATGACCATGTGTTCTATTTGTTTCTAACTTTTATTTTAAGTACAGCCTTTTATTTAAATTAATAATGACAGAAATTCAAATAATAAAATAATAATTTGTGCGAGTAAAGTAAAAGCATGGAACCTATTCATTATCCTCGGGTCGTAATTAGATTCTACCCTATTATACTAATTGTATAACACCTAGGTTTTGAAAAATTTACTTACCTATTTGCATCGGATGGAACCTGGAAAAATATCCTAGGTATCCTCGTCTTTGCGCGTGGATAAGCAACCAACATTTACCCATCGCGAACGTGCACACGGCAGAGTGGTGAGTGTCGCACTGGGCTGCCCGGAATCGCGCCCGCGAAATGACGCCCATCGGTGAGGTAACTGACTTCAGTGGGGGGCGGTTCGTATCCGTTTATTATTATACTATTCTGTGACCACATAAACGCGCATTAATATACATATACAGAACATCCAAGACTCAGAAACAAATATTAATCTCTATCACACACATATTTTTGCCCTTACTGGGATTTGAACCCAGGACCGTCAGCTTCGCAGTCGGAGACCTACTACGCTAAACGGCCGTCAAAATAAATATATCAATTACTTATTCCTCTTATTTCGGCACTTGGTATTTAAGAGTTACTTCTAGATGGTGTACAGTCAAGTGCAAAAATATGTATCGATTTAATCATCTCATAAATATGTACCGAATCCTTAATCCGCTGACATAAGAGCGATAGGACATACACTCACCGGCAGAAGGCCCAAAAACTTTTCGTGATTCCAAACCCGCATTTTTTACACTTGACTATACTTACTACGCCAAGGTTTTAGATAACGGAATGCACGTTATCCTACTAATAATATAAATGCGAAAGTTTGGATGTTTACATATTTGGATATTTGGATGTTTAGATATTTGGATGTTTGTTACTCAATCACGCAAAAACGGCTTAATGGATTAAGATGAATTTCGATATACATGTAGTGTATAGCCTGGATTAACATATAGAATACTTTGTATCCCGGGAATCATCCCCTAAGGGGGTGAAATGGGGGGCGAAAGTTTGTATGGAGTTACGATATAAACGTATTCCTCGCGTACGAAGTCGCGGGCAGAAACGATTTGGATGATGCACGAAGATAGTTTATAGTCTGGATTCAAATATAGGATAGTTTTTATCCCGGGTCCACGCAGACGAAGTCGCGGGCGGAAGCTGGTCTAGAATATATCGAAAGCTCTTAGAACCAGTCGTCTGGAAGACATTCTAGAATGCAGGCCGCTGTGAGTCTCGGATTGAGATTTTGTTGGACAAAATGCAACGATAAAATGTTTGAAGCCAAGCATATATTAGAACGGATATATATGGATGACATACTTAGATAAAATACAACAACTTTTAAATAGGTATATATTTCCTGGTGTCGCAATCAGTAAACTTAATTTCCTAACTGTAGGCATCTCTCTATGTCACGAGTGTAGATATGAAGTACTGCGAAGCGATGGATTGAACAATGGATGTCTGTCATCTGTTGCTAGTTAAGTCTTTTCATTTTTTCTGTTTGTCTATCGTTTTATAGTGCCTTAAATTTGCAGTTATGCTGTGTGTCTTTTATTGAAATTAAATAAATAAATAAATCGTTTGTCCGAATTTTCATTTCCCAAAAAGCCAGTTTTCTCGATGACCCTGAAGTTTTTGATTTTTTGGGGTTCCGTCCGTACCCAAAGGGTAAAAACGGGACCCTATTAGGTACTAAGACTCTATGTCTGTCTGTCTGTCCGTCTGTCACCAGGCTGTATCTCATGAACCGTGATGGTTAGACATTTGAAATTTTCACAAAATATGATATATTTCTGTTGCCGCTATAACAAAAGATACTAAAAAACAGAATAAAATAAATATTTAAGGGGGCTCCCATACAACAAGCGTGTATTTTTGCTCGTTTTTATAGATAATGGTACGGAACCCTTCGTGCGCGAGTCTGACTCGCACATGGCCGGTTTGTTTTTAAATACTTAACGCACGGGGTCCACTTTGGTTAGGTTAGGTTTATTTTGAAGTAATCCTGAATTTTTTATCGTTCAGAGAAAAACATCCTTTTGTCGAACTGAATATTCGGATAAACGCTACAGTTTGGAAGAAATTTAGTGATTATGCGATAGGGTAGAATATTAGGTACCTACATTGCATTTTACCTACTTCGCATGTCGAAATATGAGTTATCATCATCGAAAGACGTCCACTGCTCGACATAGGCCTCCTCCAAAGAGTGCCAAAGTGACCGGACTTTCCCCCTATGGAAAGTATTATGAGTTGTAGCACGGAATAAATAATAGTACTTACGACAGAAGAACGAAACCGAAGTATGACTGCTAGAAAATTCAACTCATGTCATCCTGCTCTCCCGCATAGGACGTGCTCTTTCGTCTAGTTAAGTCGCTCTGCTCTCCCGCATAGGACGTGCTCTTTCGTCTAGTTAAGTCGCTGTCGCGTACCTATGCTACAACGACGGCCACGCGCTATGTGCGAACGTAGTGCCACTGTTCGGCCGTGTCAGCCAGATTCAGGTGAACTCACACCTCCGAGGTGTGTGAGAGCAGGTGGAAAGCCCAGGTTGTAGGCCAAAGTATACATACAATCACAGCGGTTAGCAAATAAAATTTCATTTCATTTAACTATTGCAATCACTAAATTTTATTTCTCAACGTATCGTTTGTCCGAATTTTCATTTCGGCTAAAAGCCGTGATGGGTACCTCTACACCACATTATTTTCTAGTTTAACGTGTTAGTGAGGGAAAAAACACAGCATATTTATCTTTTTTTTACAAGCTTTTGTTTAGTTTCACCACGTTTCACTTTCACTGCATCAATTTTACTGCAGAGCCTACGGTTGAAGATTAGCCATGTGTATTAAAAATGATATTGCTAAGCGTAATGTTGTAGGCGCTTAACTGTTTATGCGTTTTTAACTTCCGAAATGAGTTTTAAAATGCACTTCAATTGTAACTGATTTAAAAAAAATTAAATATCAATTTATTTGCGCATATACCTTGAAGAATGAAGAATAATAGTTAAGAAGCAAATAAAAATAAGATTAATAAACAACATATCAAAACGAAGAAACTTACCTGTATTTCGTAGCTATTCGTAATAGTTTTATCTTAAAACTTCTAGACAGCGATTGGGACAGTGAAATATATTATTTCCTTTGTTAACGGGAAACAATTTTACGATTCGTGCGAATTTATGAGATCCCGGTCAAGGTAAAATCGACGTTAAATACAAAACTTTTGTTGATCTCCAAAGGGGCCATTGTTTAAATTTGGCCTTCAGGTGGTAGAAAGGGTTCCGTTCCCGTAATAAACTAAATAAAACTTTTACATATATGATTAGAAAAATCGTGCGTTCATCTGATTTTAAGGAAAACTATTTTGTAACGTAAATAAAAATGTATTGTTATGTGTTACTTAATGACCACACCAATATGGGGAAATACAAGTCGACAACAAAACGATGTACTTATTTTTTTCACCTTCGTACAACCAGAGACTTCCCCCTCTAACCCTTGTATGATTGGGCAGAGATCCATGCCAAACATAATGATCTTATTGTTTTACATCTTAAAACTCATTTGATTGGACAATTTTGACATCCACATACAAAAAGAAAAAAAAAAGAAAAATAGATTAAGCCTGCTAGTTAGTAGTAGTCTTTCGTATGACAATTGGATCCTGGGTACAACATATCTAATTCTATGTAGTCCGTCGTTAGATTATCAAAAAATATTGGAGACGTCACATTATGGTAAAAAGTGTACCATAATGTGACGTCACGCGGAACTTTAACGGGCTATATCATCATCATTTTTTGTTTAATTGACAATCAAAAATATACGTGTGCAATATTTTTTAATAATCTAACTGACGGCCTAAATATATATTTTTTAGGAAAGTAGCCAATTACACCTTTGTTTAACACAATCCACCATTGATATAAGCATAGAGCCATCTATAAAGTCAATAAAAAAGCTCCTAATTGATGGCACCAAAAGCACAAATAAGGTAAAAAGTGAATACATCTTGGACATTTAGGTGCCAAAGTCTGGGTATGGAACCCTGAAAAGCTTCCACCGGACGCGTTCAGCGAAGAATAGAATCAACAAAGCTCGGAAGCTCGCGGGATCAATTCCCGCCGGAAGTGGAGGCCATTGCCACGCAGATCCATTTCCGGTCGTTTCATTGGACTTCAAACCGAATTTGCCGCTGTCGGGATGTTTGAGGTTTCTGTTTGATTTAGGGGTAGTTTTGTTATAAGTTGATTACTCTGTCTTTTAAATAGCAAAGATGTGTTTCCAACGGACTTTCAAGATTTATTTACGCAGTGTCTCATCTCAGTCAGTCTCATGCTGTTCTCGCCTCGCTCGAGCGAAGTATCGGAACCGGATGATCAATTCATGTCAAAGCATCTTTGTACTAACCGTTGTATGGCAAATCACGTAAATTGTTGTTTTGGTTGTGAGATACTGCGATTAAGTACATAGTTGTAGTACATTTTTTTTAAATTAAAGTGTAAGGGTTCTATTGTACTCCAGTAACCTAGTCGCCTGAAAGTACGGGGTACTTTGCGTCAAATCCAGTAGTTGTGATGTTTTGCAGACTTGTTTATGATGTTGGCCTAATTAATAATCCAAGTTTATTACTTCGAGCACCATACGCAAGTTTGTCAAAAATCGAAAATATTTACCGCGAAAATGTCCAAAGGACTAGTTTTTGTTTAGTACCTTCTCAAAAAGTTTTGAAAGGAGATTAAATTTGCTACAATATGAGACTAGAATTGTCTCCGTAGACCCAATAGTTTCGGAGGTAAAGCCTTTCAAAGTTATAGTTTTTTCGAAAATAAAATCATTTCTATCTTACAAGTGGCTCTTGGTCAATAAAAATAAATACATATTTTTGAAAACAATGATTTTAATCACATTTTATAATTTACATTTTATTATAAATAGAGCAACACTACGTTATACATTTTAAGATGAGAAAAGTACCTTTTTTCTTTTTTTTTTGACGCTGTGAAAATGCTTTACGCATACCCCCGACCCGGGGAAGGCCCATTTGGGGGTTATGTGGGACTTTCTCCTCCCGCCGCCATCCGAGGTGCATACCCACTAAAAACACACCGGCGTCACCCGCATTACCGTTAAGGGGGCGCCATGGGATCGCGAACATTCCACCACGACGCCCCCCGATGAGAAAAGTATATACCGAATTCCTATTGCTTCTTTATTAAGGCACTATCACTTTTGAATAATCTCGTTATTTTTCATCATCGTTTACTTGCCGAGTACTTACCCATCCAATCATTATGTAAACCCTATAACAGTGTTAATAGTGTTATTCCATTTATCCCTCGCTCTAATGACGTCTGAATGAGTCTCTTCGCTAGGGACGGGAATTTGGCATCGAGTATAAATAAACGGGTTTCTCGCTATAACTTGCCCGTTCGGTTATTCAACTGAACCTTAAATATTCTTTATTTTTAGCAATAGCTTTTCGGTGAAGGTAAACGTGGCTAGGAATCCATCGCCGTCTAATCTCAACTAGGCTAGTTTTTCCTCTAGCTTGGAAGGTTAGATAGCACTATTTAACTTTCTTAGACCAGGCCCCTACGCCAAATCTTGGAATTAGTCAAACGTTCGACTGTACTTTCTTTGCGAAAATAGTAATATCGAATAAGTCAAAAAAGTATATCAAACGTCGTAAACCCATTTGTTGTATTAACCTCCGACGAAAATAATATGTTATAATTATATAATTTTTATTTATTTATTTATTTATTCCATTTTACATAGTAGCTTACAACATGTGTATACGGGTATCTGAGTGTCTGTCTGTAGCACAAGCCGCAATGGTGTAGGTAGCCAACGGGCGTAGCATGGTGGACATTTTATCACTTATCGCTGTCGACAAGACACCCGTCACGTTCTGACAAGAATGCAAGTGCGAGAGAGACGGATGTCTTATCCACAACGACAAGTGATAAACCGGCCAAGTGCGTGTCGGACCACGCACAACGAAGGGTTCCTATTCCTAAGGGTGCCTATTAAAAAGGTCGTGTCGTTACTGAAATCTTATGGCACTTACGTCCTTTTCTTTAAGGAAGGCAGTTTTTTAGAAATATCTCGAAAACCTTTGAACCGATCTTGTTCAAAACAACTTTCGCTGAAAGAATTTAATAAGCCCTATGTCCATGTTTTTTTTTCATAATTTTACGCTACCATGAGAAAACGAAGTACCTCGCTCCTCAACCGCAGCCGTGGCAGCTCAAACGGCATCTTAAGCACTGGGATTCGCCGCTGGTGTGGCGGCATGCGCAGCTGCACGCGCCTGTCCCCGCTCCAACGTACCGTGTTTATTTTTTTTTAAATTGTTTTATTTTATTTTATAAATACTAACCCTAGGCTTATATACGATATAGACGACCGAATAGCCTAGTGGTTAGTGAACCTGACTATGAAGCTTGAGGTCCCGGGTTCGATCCCCGGTCGGGGCAGATATTTGTATGATGAATACGAAGGTTTATCCGTTGTCTAGTATCCATAGTACAGGCTTTGCCTAGTTTGGGACTAGATCTATATATTGTAATTACTAACACACGTTGTCCGAATTAAATTTGAAAATACACAGTTCAAAAATTAGAGGGGGGGGGGGGCACAATTTTAGTGACTTTCGGGGTGATTATCTCCGACTCTATTCACTTAAAAAAAATTGCTGAGAAAAATTATATTTTTTTTGAAAAGCCCATCGATTGATGTCCGCCACACGTGGGCTTGCAATAAAAAAAATTGACTTTCAGTTTTATGTATGGAGTGCACCTCTAAAAAACGATTTTTTAGTAATTTAATTACAAAACTATGTAGCGGCTAACAAAATACACCTATCCTCAAAATTATAGTTTTCGAGTAAAATGCCTGTGACATACGGACGGACAGACAGACAGACAGACACGACGAATCCATAAGGGTTCCGTTTTTTGCCATTTCGCTACGGAACCCTACAAATGTCAGCCATGCTACGTCCGCCAGTGGCACTATTTACTGATAGTAATGTTTTATACGTGATACGATAAAAAAAAGCGATTGCAAGTGCAATGATATACATATACCCCGACTCAACTCAACTCATCGAACGAACATTGCGCTTGAGACTCCCGTCGTCCCGTCGCAATCCATCCATAGGCTACGGGGTCTACTTACCATCAGGCCGGCTGTATGCAGCGCTGGCCCAAGGTAGAGCAGAGGAAGCGGCCGCTCTAGGCGCCAGATAGCAAGATGGACAAAAATATGCATGCGAAGTAAAAGCGCCAAAGGGCGGGCGCCTAAAGAAAGACCATCTCGTGCCACCCTGATTGTGGGCTTGGGCTGGTGCTGGCTGTATGCTTGTTTGCCACTATCTCGTATAAAAACATCCAGGGAGACTCATTTGTCGGGCAGGTGGAAACCGAAACCGTATTTCTGGTTCCAGATACCGAATTCCGCCTCACTGGCATCGCTAAAACTGTTTTCTTGTTCTGAACAATAATTCGTTTTCCCTAATTTAAATTACGCTTTTAATTCGAAAAGTTTCGACTAAAGAAGCTATTGTTTCGTCCTGTGTTTAATTAATATCAAGGTGCGCAGCACTCGAATAATAATGAAATACATAGTTACTCTCAAGAGCTCCCGTAAAACTGCTACATTCACTCGAAATATCAACTTTATTCAAAGAACGTTAAGATCTGGTTTGCAATGAAGTATAGGTTATAAAGTACGACAGTTAATATATGAAAGTAATGCGGACATTCGATGTGATTAAGAGAGACGTAAGATTTAAATATGTATGAGTTTCTTGTTTAATTACATTTTCACTAGAATAAAGGAAATGATGAAGATTAAAAACTTCCGTGTATCCATACAAATTGGCCAAGCCAAGTTAATACCAAGTTATCCTTAATACTATTTTGCGACTCGAGCCATAAATCATTAGAATATCGATATCTCTTTCGCACTTGCATGATTTTATGGTGCGTGACTTGCAACAGTAGTGCAGCAAAAGCAAGCGAAACAAATTAAAACTATATCTAAATACAATGAGTCGTTGCGTTTTGTAAACTTGAAAACCTTGTTACGTAAGATTGTATAAAAAACCATTTTAAAACACAGTATTTTCAACATGTCACAGGCAATTATTCAAAGCGCTTTAACTCTCATTATGCAACGATAGTATGAAACGCGATTTTAAAACTCTATTTTTTAAACATCTATGAGCCAGTTTTTTGATATCTCTCTTCATCTCAAGGGCTAATAATAAAATCCAAAAGCAGCTTGAATGTTTGATGCAGGGATCGGATACCGGAATTTTCTCCATACAAATTAAACCGGTATTATTTCGTTCTTTAGTTATGATATCATTTTTGATCGGGCAGTCTAACAACACGAATATGATACCTAAATACATGATAGAGTCCTACATTAAGAGCCTAAAATAATTCAAAATATTAGACTACTTCGGGGATTTTTGAAAAAACCGGTTCCGATCCCTGGTTTGATGTAAAGCAAAGGAGTGGAGAATATTTCAATATAGTTTGTTCGACACATCTGACAAACGCGTTACTCAATTTTCAGAGCTCAGACGTACGTAGAACGCTAGTAAAAAACACCATTTAAAACCCTACCTTTTAACTTCTAAAAGACGGTACATGTCTTTTATTGTGTAATGATTTTATAATATCCCATTTTAAAACGCAAAATTTTTAACGGCAAAGAGACGGTGCGTTAAATTTTTAAGCCTCCCTATAATAATGACATCGGTCATGAGTGACGTAATTCCTTCAAAAGGCGTTTAGGACGCGTATAGGTGGGATACGGTAATATGACTTTTACGATCAAACCAATTAAAGTAATTCATTAACGTATTACGGCCTATTGAAAGCAATCGAAACGAATTCAAATTATTTGAATCGCATCAGTTGGTGTTCTCTAAATATAAATATTATAGTATTGTACACTGAACTGTAAATTATTTATTTTTTTGGGCTCCGTACCTCAAAAGGAAAAACGGAACCCTTATAGAATCACTTTGTTGTCCGTCTGTCTGTCTGTCTGTCAAGACCCTTTATCTAGGGAATGCGAGGAGGTATCGGGTTGAAATTAAAATCATATACTCAAGTCTACAGTCCCTTGAAGCTGTGGAAAAATCAAACTTCTAAGTTAACGTAAAAAAAGATACGGCCGTTTATGCCCCAAAAAACGTATATTTGGACACTCTCAAGAGAATCAAAATTTATAGGGTACTTTCCGTTGACATAGATCTATGAAATTTGGCAAGTTATATCGTCTTATACTACAAGTAGAGAGAAAAATCTAAAATTTTAAATTTGTAATTTTGTACGGAACCCTCGTTCGGCGAGTCCAACTCGCACTTGTCCGGTTTTTTTATTATTCTTGACAAACTTCGCAATCGTTGTGTGACGATTGTTTAAAATATAATTTTTAAACTTGGAGTGTATTTAACATTTCACAGGCAATTATTCAAACTTTAAGAACTCTACTTTAAGAACTCGCATTGTGTAACGATTGTATAACACACCATTTTAAAACGCAAACATTTTAATTTCTAAGAGACGGTTTTGTCATTTTAAAAGTTTTTATTACGTTGTCAGTTTGTTGAGCGCTCTCTTCATCTCCAGGGCTAATAATAAAATCCGACAGCTTGAATGTTTGATGTGAAGCTTCGCTATAATAATGTCGTCGCTCATGAGTGACGTAATAATGTCGTCGGTCATGAGTGACGTAATTCCCTCGGAGGTGTTTAGGGCGTGTGTGGGCGGGATACGGGTTAGGGCGGCGACACACTGTAACTGTATTTGTAGGGACTGACTGAGACAGTTTGGGGTTGTTCAAGAAAAGTGTGTATACATTTTTGAAGGGTCGGTAACGCGACTAAGACTAAGAACTCTACTTTAAGAACTAGCATTGTGTAACGATTGTATAATACACCATTTTAAAACGCAAACATTTTAATTTCTAAGAGACGGTTTTGTCATTTTAAAAGTTTTTATAACGTTGTCAGTTTGTTGAGCGCTCTCTTCATCTCCAGGGCTAATAATAAAATCCGACAGCTTGAATGTTTGATGTGAAGCTTCGCTATAATAAAATAATGTCGTCGGTCATGAGTGACGTAATTCCCTCGGAGGTGTTTAGGGCGTGTGTGGGCGGGATACGGGTTAGGGCGGCGACACACTGTAACTGTATTTGTAGGGACTGACTGAGACAGTTTGGGGTTCTTCAAGAAAAGTGTGTATACATTTTTGAAGGGTCGGTAACGCGACTAAGACTAAGAACTCTACTTTAAGAACTAGCATTGTGTAACGATTGTATAACACACCATTTTAAAACCCAAACATTTTAATTTCTAAGAGACGGTTTTGTCATTTTAAAAGTTTTTATAACGTTGTCAGTTTGTTGAGCCCTCTCTTCATCTCCAGGGCTTATAATAAAATCCGACAGCTTGAATGTTTGATGTGAAGCTTCGCTATAATAAAATAATGTCGTCGGTCATGAGTGACGTAATTCCCTCGGAGGTGTTTAGGGCGTGTGTGGGCGGGATACGGGTTAGGGCGGCGACACACTGTAACTGTATTTGTAGGGGCTGACTGAGACAGTTTGGGGTTCTTCAAGAAAAGTGTATATACATTTTTGAAGGGTCGGTAACGCGACTAAGACTAAGAACTCTACTTTAAGAACTAGCATTGTGTAACGATTGTATAATACACCATTTTAAAACGCAAACATTTTAATTTCTAAGAGACGGTTTTGTCATTTTAAAAGTTTTTATAACGTTGTCAGTTTGTTGAGCGCTCTCTTCATCTCCAGGGCTAATAATAAAATCCGACAGCTTGAATGTTTGATGTGAAGCTTCGCTATAATAAAATAATGTCGTCGGTCATGAGTGACGTAATTCCCTCGGAGGTGTTTAGGGCGTGTGTGGGCGGGATACGGGTTAGGGCGGCGACACACTGTAACTGTATTTGTAGGGACTGACTGAGACAGTTTGGGGTTGTTCAAGAAAAGTGTGTATACATTTTTGAAGGGTCGGTAACGCGACTAAGACTAAGAACTCTACTTTAAGAACTAGCATTGTGTAACGATTGTATAATACACCATTTTAAAACGCAAAAATTTTAATTTCTAAGAGACGGTTTTGTCATTTTAAAAGTTTTTATAACGTTGTCAGTTTGTTGAGCGCTCTCTTCATCTCCAGGGCTAATAATGAAATCCGACAGCTTGAATGTTTGATGTGAACCTTCGCTATAATAATGTCGTCGGTCATGAGTGACGTAATTCCCTCGGAGGTGTTTGGGGCGTGTGTGGGCGGGATACGGGTTAGGGCGGCGACACACTGTAACTGTATTTGTAGGGACTGACTGAGACAGTTTGGGGACAGAAAAGTGTGTATACATTTTTGAAGGGTCGGTAACGCGACCACCCTGGTGTTGCAAGCGTCCCTCCAATTTTGGGTTTAAACAACAATATAGGTTTCTCAGAATTACTGAGAGCAATCAGAATAACCATCCACATCTAGAGAAACCACTGTCTCTCTTTTTTCAACAAAAACCCTTCATATCTCGGAAAAGATTGATTCTATAAATACTTATAGGATCAATATTTTGCAAACATATTTTCTTCAACCGACCTTCAACAGCAACGTGTGAATCATTCGATTCGGCGCAACAAAATACATAGAAAATGACACACACAAAACAGCCTAGTTTGTAAAATCCTACCTGATCATGATACCCGATGGGGGTAGGACTCGGCAGATAAAGTTTCATTGATGTACATATTTTGCCTCCAAAATATGCTATTTTTAACCCCCGACCCAAAAAAGGGGTGTTATAAGTTTGACGTGTCTGTGTGTCTGTCTGTGGCATCGTAGCTCCGAAACAAATGGACCGATTTTAATGCATTTTTTTTTAGAAAGCTGACGTAATTGCGTAGACGTAGCGTAGGCGTGCGTGGCGTTGTTGACGCAGTTGGTTCCTAGTTGCGTTTCAACAAAATCGGTTTAGCCGTTTTTGAGATATTGAACTTTGAAATGAAAATATCGGCGGTTTTTCAACTTCTCTAAGTTGTAGTTATTCGTGTACTAAACGGCGAATGCTCGATGTTTTGTTATGTATGCCTATTGAGCACCTTGCAGAGTCAAGTTTTGATAGCACTGATGATACGAAACGGATGCTCCTACTGTGCCCCCACCACAGGCGTTAGCGAACAGCGGGAAAACCCGCTGAGTCACAGCCTACGCCACTGTCGCCGCTATGGCTAAATTGGACGAGAAAATTAGTTGCTGAACCGTTTACTTTTTCAGATACATCTATCTTGTTACACGAAAACGGAAAAATATCCTAGTTTAGACGTCCTTCAAGCTCAGACAGTTGTAAAACAAATAGGCATTTTGCAACTTATGCCCTGGAAATAAGATTTGAAATTGAACATGTTTTTAAGGTTTCTCGTATCTAATCTGTTTTCCTTTAGGGTGAAGACGTGTTAGAAATTATTAGTGCTTTGACGGATGTAGGTGCTATTCCTTTTTAACCGACTTTAAGAAAGCAGGTTATACTCGTATGTTCCACTGTTTGTTTTTATGTATTTACCGATTTGTCTGTCAAATGTGGACCGAGATGCAATAGTTATTTGTTATACAAGGGTGCAAAGTTATATTTTAACCGCGAGTGTGGAATTGAAACACGAGCCAGCGAATGGATTCTAGGGTTGAACCACGAGCTAGCGAATGGATTCTATGGTTGAACCACGAGCGAAGCGAGTGGTTCGAAAATAGAATCCTGAGCGTAGCGAGTGGTTCAAAAATAGAATCCTGAGCAAAGCGAGTGTTGCAACATATGAGACGTCAAAATAACTTGCACCCGTGTGTAACACAAATCTTTTCACCTCACTATAAACTGAGGAAAGTACTACATAAGAAAAACAACTGAAATATGTATAATCAGCCTTTATTTTAACTAGTAAATATTACGTAGACTCTACATATCGACTTTACATATCGACTATACACATCGACTCTACATATTGACTCTACATATCGACTCTACATATCGACTCTACAAATGGACTCTACATATCGACTCTACATATCGACTCTACACATCGACTCTACATATCAACTCTACATAGACTCTACATATCGACTCTACATATCGACTCTACATATCGACTCTACATATCGACTCTACATATCGACTCTACATAGACTCTACATATCGACTCTACATATCGACTCTACATATCGACTCTACATATCGACTCTACATATGGACTCTACATATGGACTCTATATATCGATTCTACATATTGACTCTACATATCTGGACCCCATATAAAACTTCACCCCCTCTTTTAAGGGGTTAGGTGCAGTCTTCCAAAAAAAAATGATGCACGATTTTTTTTGTTAGTCATAAATAGTCCACATACCAATTTTTAGCTTTCTACCTTGAAAATAGCGGAATGCTCCATACAAACTTCCAGCCCCCATTTTAGGGAAGTGGGGGGTTAGAAAGAGATAAAAAGTAGCCTATGTCACTCTTAATCCCTTCAACTATCTCCACTTAAAAAATCACGTCAATTCGTCGCCCCGTTTTGCCGTGAAAGACGGACAACAAAAGTAACTAATAACACGTTCGGATTTCAAATATTCTTTGCACACATGTGGATAAAATGCAGTTTTGCTATCTGTTTTTAAAGAATAAAAAAGGTCTTTCCGAGCTAGTGAGGTGAAAATTTCTTTTTTTATTTGAAAGAGTATACTCTCGAGGTGGTCCCATTGTCACCAAGCCAGGATCTGATGATGGGATCCCAGGAAAATGGAGGGCAACCCTAAAATTTTATAGGCATGCGTGTAGTGATTATGCTATTTTCTATTATAATTCGTGTATTTTACCCTCGAAAATCGCAATTTTGGTGAAGTGGAACTGATGACTTATGGAACTCCTCAAAGATGTTAAGAACTTCAAAGATTCTGACATGATTCCGTTGAAGTAGCAAATAATGAAATGTTAATTCTGAGATCCTTGAGGAATCGACGGAACTACTCAAACATTATCAGCCCACATATCAAGACTTGGATTTTTTTCTGTAATAATCAACGCAATTGCTCTCGAAAAGCAGTTCATGTGTTAAATTGGAAAGGAAATTGTTATATACCTATGTGGCTTGGCGAAGTACTGAATTGAAGTCGGTTTAAACTTTGTTTTTAAAGTAAATTATAGCTATAGGTATACCTTGTACTGATAACGAATTTGTATTTCTTTCTCAACGGTGTACCTACACTACCCACAGTAAGCATCATATAATTAGTAGCAAGTGTAGCAAATATATTGTAACACTTACATCACGGATTTCCACTTGCTACGATCTGAACAAACCTTCCTTGCTTCATTTACTTTCATGACATTTTTCATACGCTCTTGGTTTAACCCATTCCCGGCCCGTGACGACACATATGCGTCCCTACGCCGTAATCGCTTTCCGCTACATACGAGGAAAACCACGGGATCGGCTACGAGCGTAGCGCGTAGCGATGCTGGGCACTGCATGTGTTAAGGTACAGTAAGGGAAATGTATTCACGTACCACCGTAGAACCCTATCGCAATAAGGTGATATATCACTCGAGTTTGAGTGACGGCGGCCTGTCAATTGCGACAGGGTTCTACGGTGGTACGTGAATACATTTCCCTTACTGTACATAATTGGGTTATGTCCTAAAAATTTTTTACGATGCCATTCGAACCAGTTTTTGGAGAGGAACAAATGTTTGTATGGGAGCAACTACAATTAAAAAACATAAATACCCAAAAAATTGAGTTAAAGACGGACCTCGCTGGCGGCAGCCGAAAACGTTTCATACTGATTAACATTGAATTGTGACGTCACAGGGTGATATTTGTACTAAACGTTGTATTGAAAAATCAAGTAAATTGCTGTTTCAGTCGTGAAATACTGCGTTTATGACCATAAATGTCTTACAATTTTGTTTCTATAAAAGTGTAAGGATTCTATTGGTAGTTTTAAATTTACTTTTGGACAATAAAAAAAATGCAAATTTTTTCTAAACTTTCAAGGTCCATATCTTTTTATGATTTTAATTATATTTCTTAATTTATACTTAATTACATTTATTTGATGGTTTACTATCAATTTAGCAACACTGCGTTATCAATTTTAACATGTGGAAACTACCCAATTATTCTGGTAAATCTGAAATAGATCCTTAATTAACAGAAAAGCTAAACTTATATATGCTGAGTCACCAAGGTTCCACTACAAACACACACGAAACCTGAATCATCCGTATCACGCCTGAACACCCCCCAGTTCCAAAAATAAGCCTAACTGAGTCAACAGCCTCTATGACTCAGCAATTTCATTCACGTTTCAAATATAGAATCATCCCCAAGAGCTGACTAACGGTATTACCCCGTGAAGGGGGGTAGTACGCCTCATTTGATTTGTTTAGGAATAGCTACTGAGTCAGCCTTAATTTGAGTAAACTCGACTTTACCGTTGCCGACAGGAGCAAATACAAAACGAACAATTTAGAATTGTCCACTAAGCACTACTGAAAAAAAAAAAAAAACAAAAATATTTTTATTTCAAATAGACTCAAAGAGTGCTTGAGAAACGTCATGTCACAAAAATCAAATAGTCTACAGAGGTGTCAATCGTACCGAATTTAGAAATACACATTAAAGTTTAACAGCTGACACTACACACAAAATTATAGAACTACAAACAGTTCACAAATGTCACTTAAAAGTAGGTAATCAAAAATAAAAAAGTAGAATAAAATAGAATGTCACTGAGCCATGACATAATGGCTTAAAAGAAGTTATTGTCTTCGATAAATTCCTTAACACTATAATAGGCCTTACATACTAAGCGGTCTTTTACAGTTTTCTTAAATTTAGTAAGCGATAGAATCAAAACATCTTTAGGGATTTTATTGTAGAAGCGTACACAATTTCCCATAAAAGACCAATTCACTTTATGGAGACGTAACCGAGGCACAGCAAGTTTGTCCTTACCTTTTGTATTAAAAGAGTGCACTTCGTGATTTAATTTAAATAAATGCTGATTTCTTTTGACATACATGATATTTTCAAGAATGTACTGGGACGCAACTGTAAATCATATTGTAGTTCGTCCATTGGACGCCACGTTTCACGCCATAGCGCGAAGCAGCATTTTCCGCTCGAAGAGGCATGACTCATTGGAAATAAATTATTGTTCGTATAATATTTGACGATATTTTATTTTATATTTGTTTATAAATTCAAAGTTTTACTCATCATCATCATATCAGTCGAAGTATGTACATACTGCTTTAGTAGTAGAGTATAACCTCCCCCAAAAAGTGCCATTTTAACTAAAAAGTACCTGAATATATAATCAAAGGCATTTTATTCGTGGCAATTAGAGTATGTGGATAAAAATCAGTATATATAAATTAATTTTAGTTCCAAAAAACCGGACAAGTGCGAGTTCAACTCGGGTGGTGAGGGTTCCGTATATAATCTAAATTTCATAAGTGTTTTTGAATACTGAAACTTCTCATAGGTTTTCCTGTAATCTTTAGGCAAGGAACTATTTTCCATATTTTTTTCAGAATTTGAAGCCTAGTAGTTTCGGAGGTAAGGGGGGAGGATGGTCAATTTTCGTCTTATTTCCTAAATTACTTCAAATTTGTTTTTGCTAAAATTATAATATTTATATATCTGAGATGCTTACAACAACCCCTTTCATTTGATATGTCACACAATACAGTTTGCGAAACTTTTTTTTTTTAATTTTCCAGTTTACCCCCCAAAAAAGGCCCCCTTGTTCAGAATTCATTAAGTAATTTACTTTACGCGTCCATCTTTGGGTCACCAATTTACAGATGTGTACCAAATTTCAACTCAATCGGTCCAAGTCGGTTTCGGAGCAAATCGGCTGTGACAGACGGACAGACAGACAACCGAGTGATCGTATAAGGGTTCCGTTTTTCCTTTTGAGGTATCGGAACCCTAAAAACGATTCCATGCCTTTTGATGGTATGGCTTGTGATTCTTCTGGAGTTGCAAGCGTCCATAGGCTATGCCTGGGGCTAAAAATGCACATTCAAATTCATATGTCAATCGCCTGTCACAGGATTGGTTCCTAGCAATAAGTACTCAAACTAACCAGCAATAAGCACATACTAATAGGTATGAATGGAAAGCTCACAAGGTAAGTCAACCCACATTTTCGTTTCACATGTCGCCTGCCAGTATTCCACAGCTTAAATGAAAGCAGTCACTGTAACAGAATAACGCCGTAATTTCCAGACACACGCAAAGCGCGACCGCGTCCGAGGTTTGTGCCTGACAAATTGCAGGGACAGCCGGAACCGCAGGCCTGGTACGGGCACAGCGTACATCAATGAAGACGGTTTACTATGAAATGTATCCGCTGCTTATAATACATATATAATACCCTGTATCATTATCATCATTATTGGCCTGTAATGTCTATAAAAGATGATTCAAGGAGCATCCATTCCATACAAGTCGGATCCGGATTGCAAACCCTATGTGTCGCTTTTCTACAACTACCCACATAGGTTGGTCTACCTGTCACATCCGATAACCAGATTAGCCAACTTAACAACTAGTTCTACGACGACCACACCCAAGCTTTCCGCTTGACGTTTCCTTAACCCTTAAAATATGGCGTTTTAATACAATACAATACAATACAAATACTCTTTATTGCACACCTCACACAAAAAAAGCAGTTACAGAGAGAAACAATACAATAACATGTTGTGTTTAATCAACATTTAACTAACTAAACTAACTAACTTAAAAATTAAACTAACAATTTTAAATTTACAACGGAAGCAGTGCCTGATTTAGAGTTCTGACCGCCCTAGCTAACTATGAATTTGCTAATATTATTATGTAAGTAAGTCTCAACTGGCGCAGGACCGGTCAATTTGGCACTCTTTGGGGGAGGCCTATGTCCAGCTGTGGACGTCTTTCGGCTGATATAAGGAATCCTTATATTGCAACGGATAGTGGTATGGCCGGATACCGGATACCGAATATCCGGCGGCGCAGCCGGCCGGATATCCGCTATCCGGCCGCCGGATATCCGGCCGAAGTAAAATGCCTAAATTTAAGTGTTAAAAACTTAAAATAATTAGTTGAAGATAATAGTGATAAAACTGATTGATATTGCTTCATTGACTTGTGTGATTAAGCAGAACCCGATTAATGGTACCTAACTAATAGAAATAATAGATAAATAACAGTGTCATTTCAGTTATCTTTTTCTTTTCATATGATGATTAACTCATTAAACTGACTTTAATATAATTGATTGCTTTGTAGTTTGTTATTTAATCATCCTTCTTTTACCTACTCTGGTTCTATCTTTACCTATGTTCTTCTGTGTTAGTGTGTTAAAATACTATCCGGTATCCGGCCGGATACTACACCACTATTCGGTATTCGGCCGGATGGTAAAAATGTGGCCGGATAGGCCGGATACCGGATAGTGGCCGGATATCCGTTGCATCTCTATAAGGATGATGATGATGATGAAGTCTCAACTCAGCGCCACGCCCGCCGCCCCCTCATGGTCCTTGCGCCCTAGGCTCTAGCCTTATCAGCCTGTGGATAAATCAGGCCCTGAACGGAATATGCGGCGCTAATGGTAACATATCCATGAGTTAAGTTTATTATAATATAATGGACCCAGAAACTATACATCTCTCGGCAAATTATGTGCCCAGGCATTGGTCTATTATTTCACTGTTGCTGCGTACCTCTCCAGCTATTCATGTCACTATATTGAGACCATTGTTAGTATTTGTAAGCTCGGACATGTCAAAGCGCCCTTGAGGCCTACTTGCAGAATAAATATTTGAATTCTGTGGCACTCTTCAAAGGAGGCCTATGTCTAGCAGTGGACATCCTTCGGCTGATATGATGACGAAAAACAAAAATTGGACAAGTGCTAGTTCAACTCGCGTGGTGAGGGTTCCGTAAAATATTGAGAATTTTCCCGTTACTTTGAATACTCAATCTTCTTATAGGTTTTCCTGTAATATTTAGGCAAGGAACTATTTCCCATATTTTTTTCAGAATTTTAAGCCTAGTAGTTTCTTAGATAAGGGGGAGGGGGGGGGGGGATGGTCAAAATTCGTCTTTTTTCCTAAATTACTACAAATCTGTTTTTGCTAAAATTATAAAAATATATATATCTGTGATGCGTACAATAACCCCTTTCATTTGATATATGACACAATACAGTTTGCGAAACTTTAAATTTAATTTTCCAGTTTACCCCCCAAAAGTGGCCCCCTTGTTCAGAATTCATTAATTTACTTTACGCGTCCATCATTGGGTCACCAATTTACATATGTATACCAAATTTCAACTCAATCGGTCCTCTAGTTTCAAAGCAAATCGGCTGTGACAGACGCACAGACAGACCCACGAGTGATCCTATAAGGGTTCCGTTTTTTTCCTTTAGAGGTACGGAACCCTAAAAATCTGCTAAAATGAACCATCTTCGTCCATCCAGTCTATAACTGTTCCAACCAGCACGCTTCACTCACACGTCATAGCAAAGCCTTTATTGTCGGACTGTATTTACTCACGTCTATTGCTACGTAGGTGTATACAATTAATGTTCTGACACTGCAGCAGATGGGTTCCGGAACGGAATATTGTATTGTTTGTGTCTAAAATATTCATAATCGTCTAAGGTACTAACATTTTAAAGAGCCACCGTAGATGAGCGATATCGTCGGGCACGGGCATTCGAACTCCGGCTCGTATACTCCATTTCATTTACGAAGGCCCGATGTCACTTGAGACGGTCATTAACGATAACAATAGGATTAGTGAATAACAAAGAATACCTGGCAAGACCCTTTTGCGGCGTGGTGTTTTTTTTTAACTATATTTAAAAAAAAATACAATTTAATATTCAGATTTAATAAACATGCGGATTATAGTCAAAAAATTCATTCAGTGAGTAAAATGCATTTTGTCCTAAAAAGTCCATCAAATATTTCCTAAAAAGAGGCATTTCGGATTGTCCTATTAAATTGGGTAATTATTATACAATTTAGGTGCCATGCAGCTTGCAACAACAAGTGCCAATTTGAAGTGCTTAGTATTAAAACAATTAGACAACAAAAGACAAACATTATGAGCTTCATTGTTAAGTTTCAAGTGACATCGGGCCTTTGTAAATGAAATGGACTATGGGAACAAAATACAGACATGATAAACACTCATGAAATTCTGCACTTTCCCCATATACAAAATTGTTTCCAACATTCTAGTGGCACAATATATTCCCCAATAAAAGTTGACTTCCTCATATTAAACCAACAATATCCTGAAACGATAAACTAATTGACATTACGATGCCAATTTCCCGGACATTATGGGTACTAGAAGAAAACTGTTGTAAAACACAAACTAGTCTTAAACGGTTGCGTTCCTCTGCTTTTGGAAGTCAAATACATTGCCAAACCAAAACGTCCCTAGTCACAAACTTAACTTGCGGGACAAAAAAGTCTTAAATCACGACATTCAAACGTATAATTCTACGCCATTTTGCTTTTGGAGTGTGGTTTAATTTAATGACGATGTAAAATAACACTTATTGCTATGAAAACAACGCTGGTATTATATTAATAAGCGTGTTTTTGGCTTTGCTCCGGGCAGTTTGAGTGAAAAATGCGATAACTTCCCCACTTATCGTAGTTTGTTGTTTTATTGTTGTATAAGCGCTTTATTTGGGGCTAGTCGACCTCCCGCGAACTAGCCACAAACCATAATAATATAACCATTATTGAGAGGATATTATTTTAAAGCTAGATTCCGGTTCGCGCGCATGAATCCCATACCAACTCTCGTCTGCAATTAGACGGCCTTTTGGCGACGAATTCCGAAATAGTATAAACTAGGTACTTACCCTAATGTTTTTACCTATCAATTTACAAAATATCATCGAAAACATACTAATTGTCACATTTCCAATATGTGTAAATGAAACAAAAAATCAGATTATGTATCCCTACCTAAAAGTACGTCAAAAAATAATGATTGATGATAAAGAATCTTACATAATTATGTGTTTTTTTTAATTATTCTTGTTTTATAGCAGTTTTACATTTTCATACCCCTAAGAAGGCCCGCGGCCATAATTTTGGGATATGCTCTATATTTTATTCAGTAGAAATCTACTCAAAAAGTGTGTTAACGACCAGTTCTAGACGATAGTAATGTATAAACATTGATAAAACGTATATTTTAATTAATTTATAACGGGCTTTAAGGCCTTATTGAGCGAACGGGTGCATAGTAAGGCCCAGTAGCAACATTTTTTTAATTAGGATTTTTTCTGTCGTAACGCAACGAACATTTTTTTTCAATGTTTTGATGTTAAATAAATCATTAGCAGTCCTATGAATACCTTTTATTTATTGATCATACTGTACCTAATTGTTTTACAAGGCTTTGAATTTAAGGTGACGATACTGTAGACGACGCTATACGACCGCACCTAAAACATAAACTTGTAACATAAAAAATAAAAACAAACATATTAGTACAAAATTTGGTAATATAACATATGTAGGTACTTACTCACCGCCGTTGTTTCCAATGTGTTGAATAAACGTGTGCGCGAGCGCATGCACATATGCATCGGCTATCAATCGGCCAATCCCAGTTAGTTACCTTATAGCTCCCGAGTGATACACGCATGTCCATGCACTCAAGCACTTTACCTTGAAAAGCACCCCCCAGTTGTTTTAATTTTCGCTCCTCTCGACCTGTGCCTGCACCCGTTACCTACATATACCTTACTCAAAATCTTCATCGACCGCGTATGCAGCTGTACAGCTGCTATATTTCCTTGTCCTGCAAAAATATTATTTTACCTATAAATACTAAAAGCTATAAATATACGCCTAAATTAGGTTTCGTAGGGTCGAAATTTAGTTTTAGTCCAGACCAAAGGCTTCTGAGGATACCTAAATGGATTGCTTTATGCCCTAGAGGCCTACACATTTTTATTCTTACATTGTATAATTTAAAGACGTTAAACGAGTCGCTCTGTTATAAAAAATCGAGGTCCGGCTTTCGACTGTCTCCTCCAAAATTCAACCTATATCTAAACCTTTATTTATACACAGAACAATGAAAACCTTTAATTTTACTAAGTAGGCTTTTGTAAACCAACCGTGTACTTGTATCAAAGCGTCACGTATTAACCTTTAAAATAAAATTGTTCACCTTACCAAACCCACCGTCCCCACCGAAATCACAAACTGTCACACAGGATTAAAACATTGTTTAAAATACCATTTAACTTTTAATTTTCGAACGTCAGTATAAAGGCCACCACACACCGCACGTCGTTGCGGTCGCCTCGTCACGCCGTTTGCACGAGTAGAGCTTTATGTGCCAGAGGCACGCCCGACAAGTTATGTGAGTCCCGGCTTTATGGACATTTTGATATTGAATCTGTGGTCAATATAATTGTACAGTCAATTGAGAAAAGACTACAGTGTAGTTGAAAATATACTTTCTACATTATTATTATAGTCATCCGCCGCACTGTGTCGATACTCAAGGAGCTTCTTATCAACACCCGGCTTTAAACTACATGCTTCCAGAGAATTATGACATTTTTTGGCCACTTGGCCCGCCGAGACCAGTCCAGCATGGATAAGATAATAATGGTTGACTGCGTTGAAAGAAAGAGGAGTAGGCAGAGGCGCCATCTACACGATGTAGGTACTGATTCAATCCGCGATGCCGTGGGCGTCAATATCCAAGACACAATACAATAAGCCCAAAATAGAGGGGTCTTGAGAAAGGTTGTAAAAAACTGCGCTCCTGGTTGTCACGAACCTCAGCTCTGAGGAACCGACGAAGGAGAAGATAAAGTAGATTAGCGTTTCAGCTTAGGCAAAAATGCTTTCGTATGTCAGGCCGACGTCCGGTGGATGTCTGGATGTTCTTTCATTTCTCAATTAACCGATTCTTGTGAAATTTTGTGAGCAGGTTCGATAATTATACTACATAGGTATCTATTCAGAAGTAGGAAAAAAGTTGATCTCTACAGCTCACATAGCCAGTAAGATAGATAGATCTCTCAGATCTGTATAAAGTCAAAGTGAAAGTGATTTATTCTTCAATTTAGGCATATTACATGCACCTATGAATGTCGATAAACTACCACCGGTTCGGAAAGAAAACCTCTGCCTCGAGAAGAATCGGCGTAAAAAACTATCATTTTTTCAAAACAGTATACAATAATCATTTCAGTATCAGAGTATTATAAAATTACATTGCTACAGTAGAAAGTCTAATTATTTTTCGAAAGATATCTAGTGCAGGACTTTATCACTGCCAAATATTTTATTTTATTTTATTTTATTTATTTTATTCATTACATGGGACACCAACAGAGTACATAAGATAAGGTAACAGTTGTCTTTGGCATAGAATGTGTTGGGGCTTATGTACCCCAATTACAGGTGAACAAATATTGATGTAATCGTTTATCTTATAATATGCTTCTAAAATAAGTGTCTGTTTTACGACATATTTGAATTAATATAATGCAGGATAGGTAAATAAACCCAGAGGGCGTTTCGAACGCGCGTTAGGGCAATTTAATTGTCATTGCTCCATATAAAAAGTGACATTTCGATCTACCTGACGCGCGTAGGTACAATGCGTTACATGATCGACCTACTGACCTTAATTTGGAAATAAAGAATCTTTAAAAAAATATACTGTTAATATCAGGCCGTTGCGCTCACATACACATGGCTATGTGTTCTTAGACCCCTCCGGGAATACTATTAAACGAGCAATATTTGTATATTAATTTCTTTGCAAGTGGGCTCTCGTATTCTGCTTTAGGGATTTCGATACAGGGCGAAAAATTAATGTAACTAAGTCTCATTCCCGGAAAAACGAAGCATGCAAGCTCGGACTTCCGCATTTCATAAATCCCGGATCCGGATTTGAATCTGACAGGACTCTGTCGAAGACTACAAGCCGACCAAGCCAATTAGACCATCCAAATGTATAGCTTTTCGTCAGCTTCAGTTATCTCCTTCCTGCTCGGGTTATAATGTTAATCCTTGTAACATAAACGAAAGCGGAGCTAGTAAAAGCTTTTAGAGCGGATCGAAAGCTGCGGTCAACTGGCTAATTGTGCCCAAATTGCTGTTAAATCCACGATTAGCATGTACATATATTAGCTTGCAACTTTCGCCAACCTGTAAACTAGGCGCTAAAATTTAGACCTTGTTTATAGATACGTTCGGCGGCACGATTCAAGTCTTTAACCAGTCGCAAAAGTCAAAATAGAAGTTCAAAAATATGATACTAAACGTTCTTAAAATCCAAAATACTTGCTTTCCTCTTATTAATGACTCGTACCCGTACTCTCTGTAGAATAACCTACAACTAATCTATCGTAACATAGACACGTACTAACCACTACACATTGGAACACTGCCACCGCCCGCTGATTACCGGATACTGAGCTATCTCGTGAAATCGATAAACAATCAGTTGTACGCTTGGCTAGTGGTTTTTGGAGGGATAAATCACAAAATGTATTACTGCGGACTAGAAACGATTCGCTGAATGTGCTACAGTATCCTGCCGCAATAGCATAGCAATGCGTTCGGAAAAAGGTTTGCTCAGACATAAATGGCAGGCGCTTCATTTATTTAAGCAAGGCAGAGTTTAGATATGAAAATCGTATTTGTTTGCAAATCAATCCTAATTTACGTAATGACTATATTATTGCATGTGATTATTAATGATCTACGACGGGTAAGTAACAAAATTGCGACGAGAAAACGCATCGAATTAAGTGCGTGTATAATTAATCTATTGATATACGTAGTTTTTGTTTTGTATGTACTATCAGTACAAACGATAAACTATCACTTTAAAAATTTCCTCATATTTAGGCTCCGCACTGGTTTCAAATCAAAGTGCCATAAATTACCTGTCACCGATAATTAAATAATTATCAATTTAAATCAGCACCGTTCGTAGAAAAGATCAAAAGCGGTCGTGTTTGTCGCTAGAATACACAGATTCAACTAATTGATTGATTCGCGATAAATGGGAGGTTAATTATAACACACACTCGCAATGGCTGGCAAACTAGGGTAAATACTGGTTTGGAACAGGTCTATTTTTGTTCAGTCGTAATAGAATTTCAATAATACTGACACTATTTTAAATGCGCTACAATTCTATCGTTCTTTATGATTAAACTTTTCCAAAAAAAAGTCACGTTGTTTGGATCTTTCATCATCATCATAAACTTAAGAGCTGGGCTCTTGTCAGTGTAGTAATCGCCATTTTTTTTTTCCTAGTGTAGATCTGCAATCAGTCTCCAGACTATAATCAGATTTGTTGAATGGAGGATGGCGGGTCGTAGATTTAGAAGCCAATGCCCCGTTCACTACTTAAAGAATATGGTTACGTTTAAGTCTCTTAACCACATTGACATTATCGAGCAATCCAGAGGCCAATGGATTGGAGTGATGGGTAAGGCGAGCTATGTGTTGTTCCTTATAGCTTATATCATAAACTTAAGAGCTGGGCTCTTGTCAGTGTAGTAATCGCCATTCTGCTACTGTTTTGAGCTCCTGGAGCCGTAGCATGGTTGGCCTTGTCACGCGATAGGTGATAGGATAGAGCGTGCGTCACTGGCTGACACCGTTCGATAGAACGAGACGACGCTCTTATCTTGTCACTTGTCGCGTGATAAGGCCAACCATGCTACGGCTCCTGATACGACTTTACATTAACTTTCTCTTTAGCTTGATCCATAAACGCACGTTTTGGTCTTCCCCGGCCTCTCCTTCTTTCTATCTTTCCTTTAACTATAGTTAAAGTAATGTTATGTAAGTAATTGGCATGTCATATCAGGTGCCCTAACGTATTTTCCTTTCTGTTTTCAATAGTTTTTACCAGGCATTCCTTTCTCTTATCAAATTTTAAACCTCTTCGTTTGTTCTTCTTTCTGCCCAACTAATAATACCTTCCATCCGTCTCGAACCCCACATTAAAATGCATTTAGAACTCGCATTGGTAAAATTTTATTCGTCCTCGACGTCGCAAAAATGTAGGTATGTAAATTTTTTTCATCTTGTACTATTTACCCTGTTTTTGGAGATTAAAATGGCGGGCCATACGCTCAGTATTGCCGCCCTGTATGGAAAATCAAGTAAATTGCTGTTCGTGAAATATGGTTTAGGTACATAATTGTATTATTTTTAAATTTATTTCTGTTATATAAAACCTGTAAATTCAATCTTAATCAACAGCCAAACATTATCGCTATTTTTAACACGTAATAATTGCTTTGCTCTTTTCAACGCGCGCCTTAAAATTACTGATCTTAACCCATTCAAGGCCATTGACCCATATAGTCATGCCTCTACGAGCGTTTTCCGCTATAAAGCGAAAAATGCTGCTACGCGCTACTGCGTAGCACATGTAGCGTGGCCTTGAATGGGTTAACACATTAAGTGCCCAGAATCGCTACGTGCTACGCTCGTAGCCGATCCGTGGTTTTCTTCGCATGTAGCGGAAAGCGACTGCTATGCGGCGTAGGGACGCATACGTGTCGTCACGGGCCGGGAATGGGTTAAGTATGATCAGTTAAAAATAACGTTCTTTTAACACGTGACTATTACATCGCGCAATATTTTTTTCGCTCTTTATCATCATAGCGTTATCCCCGGTTGTGCCCTAAAGGAGCCCGGGGTCCGCTTGGCACCTAATCCCAAGATTTGGCATAGGTACTAGTTTTACGAAAGCGACTGCCGTCTGACCTTCCAACCCAGAGGGAAAACTAGACCTTATTGGGATTAGACCGGTTTCCGCACGATATGTTTTCCTTCACCGAAAAAATAACGGTAAATAATCCGTTCATAAGTTCGTAAAAACTCATTGGTACGAGCCGGGATTCGAACCCACGACCGCCGCTTGACAGCCGCATGCCTGAACCACTAGGTTACCGTAGTAGTAACGTACTGCCGCCATAACGAGGACCTGCGAGTGATGGGTCGGGAGCTCCATCAATGCCTAGCAGAGGTCCTGAGCTGGACGGCCCCCATGGTGTTCTGGGGTGCCAAAAGCGGAGTGGGCAGGCACCATACCCCTGCCACATGCGTGGGCCCGCAAGGGCAGCGCCGACAGAGTTCCGGATGTGTGCAATAGCGTTCCCGGGGCTCTGTCCAAAAGCGAGCGGTGGAACACTCCAGGGGTTTTAGTCCGTGGGAGTCGGACATACCCACTCGGCTCCTCCCGGGCTGGGTGGGATCCATAACGGATTTCCCCTGGGTGAACAAAAAAAAAAAGTAGTAACGTACTAGTAAGTAGTTTTTCGCTCTTTATAACGCTCGGAAATTTTGTCGCCCGACGCAGCGAGTCATTATGGATATCGATCCCGGGGCCTTGCCTCGTTCTGTCTGCTGTGCCCTAGGCTTAGGTGAACGTACGATTGAATGCAAAAATATGTAAACAATTTAGAACCATGTCCCATTGGCATAAGGGGCTGAATTGAATACATACTATTTTTAACTAAAGGTACAGCAAGGACGTCTATGTCAATTATTCGCCTAGTCAAATCGCGATACCGACTTATTTCGAATTACGAGTTAATGCTACGTTCGAGTCAAGCAATTTAGGTACCGCTTGATTGAGCGTGAATTATACTAGCTATAGGTATGATCAACTGTTGAGCCATTTAGAGCTTACTTTATACTGGACATTTCAAAGTTTAACTATTAAAAAACTAAAATTAGTTGACAGCTAAATGGATCCACAATTAAAGTCCCTGACTGTACATTACTGAATCTAGCCCGACCTATGCCTTGTTCAAAAGCCACGATGGTGGCAGCCATGGAAAACACCGTAGCCTATTGACGCTGCTAGTGACTCATGCTAGCGTAACTTTTCGAACGAGCAAAGACAAGGTTATTTATTCTTCAATTTAGGCATATTACACGCACTTATGAATGTCGGTAAACTACCATCGGTTCGGAAAGAAAACCTCTGCTTCAAATAGAAGCAGCGTAAAAAATTTGGCGATTTTTTTTCAAAACTGTATACAAATTACAAATTATACAATATATAATTTCAGTATCACCGTATTGTGTCATCTACATTGCTGCAGTAGTAAGCCTATTTATTTATATTTTGCAATAGATTGCTGCGTTACGACAACTAATTTTCACATACTTACAAAAAACGACATTTAGATCTGCATATCTAACGTACGTACGAGGCATTACGCAATCGCTGCTGGAGACACTAACCAAATTGCCGACCCATTATTTTTTTAAATTTTTTAAAATTTATCATCCAAAAAAAGGACATAGCATTCAATATGTTTAATTACCCGCCAAACTGCTAGAACAGTTTGTTGGCGAGACTGTGTTCAATTTATGTTTATACAAACATTTATCTATGCTATGCCTATATAATGATATTATTGACTATTCTAGCCACATGCAAACAAGTGCTACTAATGCTAAAGATAACTACTTACTACTGACATGCTATCTGAACTACTATATTCTAATACGGGTTGTGAGGTGTATGCAGATACGAGAATTACAAATATATATTAATACAATTTTTAAGTTTTAACTTAAATAAAAGAGCCAAGACTAGGGTAACTTTTCTAACAATTTTTTTTTAATCTACTTTTTAGTTCCGTTAAGCTACATTTTTTTTCTTCCCTTAGCCAATCATGTTCATTAAATATTTTTGGAACTATAAATTCATTTGTTCTTCTACCGTAATAATTGATTTGAGGATTCCTTGTGTGGTCAGCTAGTCAAATGCAGGTCCCTCATTATCAACTCAGCGCATCCTTGGGAGTTCTGCCGACCATGTTACCACCAGCGGGCGTAGCGTGGTTGCCATTCTATCATTTATCATGGTTGCCATTCTATCACTTATCACCACCAGCGGGCGTAACATGGTTGCCATTCTATTACTTATCATGGTTGCCATTCTATCACTTATCACCACCAGCGGGCGTAGCATGGTTGCCATTCTATCACTTATCACCACCAGCGGGCGTAGCATGGTTGCCATTCTATTACTTACCATGGTTGCCATTCTATCACTTATTACCACCAGCGGGCGTAGCATGGTTGCCATTCTATTACTTATCATGGTTGCCATTCTATCACTTATCACCATCAGCGGGCGTAGCATGGTTGCCACTCTATTACTTACCATGGTTGCCATTCTATCACTTATTACCACCAGCGGGCGTAGCATGGTTGCCATTCTATCACTTATCACCACCAGCGGGCGTAGCATAGTTGCCATTCTATTACTTATCATGGTTGCCATTCTACCACTTATCACCACCAGCGGGCGTAGCATGGTTGCCATTCTATTACTTATCATGGTTGCCATTCTATCACTTATCACCACCAGCGGGCGTAGCATGGTTGCCACTCTATCACTTCACCACCTGCGGGCGTAGCATGGTTGCCATTCTATTACTTATCATGGTTGCCATTCTATCACTTATCACCACCAGCGGGCGTAGCATGGTTGCCATTCTATTACTTATCATGGTTGCCATTCTATCACTTATCACCACCAGCGGGCGTAGCATGGTGGCCATTCCATCATGTATCATGGTTGCCATTCTATCACTTATCACCACCAGCGGGCGTAGCATGGTTGCCACTCTATCACTTCACCACCTGCGGGTGTAGCATGGTTGTCATTCTATCACTTATTACCACCAGCGGGCGTAGCATTGTTGCCATTATATCATTTATCATGGTTGCCATTCTATCACTTCACCACCTGCGGGTGTAGCATGGTTGTCATTCTATCACTTATTACCACCAGCGGGCGTAGCATTGTTGCCATTATATCATTTATCATGGTTGCCATTCTATCACTTCACCACCTGTGGGCGTAGCATGGTTGCCATTCTATCACTTATCACCACCAGCGGGCGTAGCATGGTTGCCATTCTATCACTTACCATTGTTGCCATTCTATCGCTTATCACCACCAGCGGGCGTAGCATGGTTGCCATTCTATCACTTACCATGGTTGCCATTCTATCACTTACCATGGTTGCCATTCTATCACTTACCATGGTTGCCATTCTATCACTTATCACCACCAGCGGGCGTAGCATGGTTGCCATTCTATCACTTATCATGGTTGCCATTCTCTCACTTATCGCTGTGGGTAATGGCGGTCATACACGTTACGGTTCACCGCACAGGTTACGTATATGGGGACGCACAGGTTCACCGTACGCGCGACAAATTATTCGATTTTCGATTCGATTTTCGAATTTGCTCCGGTCGCCTGCGCATGTCAAAGAAACTGCACAGGTCGGTCGGCATACGAGCTCCGGTAGACCTCTCCGGTAAACCGTATAACGTGTATGGCCTACATAAGACGTCCGTCATGTTCGGACCTTCGCGCGTGCGAAAGTGACGAATGTCTTATCCACAACGATAAGCGATAGCTTATTAATTATGAGCAACATATAGTTAATATACCTACGTTTTTGGACCACGCCAAATTCTGGAAAAATATGTCATTGAAATCATTACTAAGTAATACTAACGCCATCAACAATCTTTACCTTGGGCAGTAGTCAATACTCCGTGCTCTCCTCTATTTCTTCGCTTTCATTCAATTATTTTCAATTATCATCATCATCCTATCAGCCGAAAGACGTCCACTGCTGGACATAGGCCTCCCCCAAGAGTGCCACAATGACCGGTTCTGCGCCACCCGCGTCCAGTGGACTCCCGCGACCTTTACCAGGTCATCAGTCCACCTTGTGGGGGACACGCCGCGCCATCCGGAACGTGGTGGCTATATCTCTATCTGATTATTATTAAGTTTTGAAGTATTCTCGACGCCAATAATCGCAGGCATTGAGTATGGAAATAATCAATCTACAAACAAAAGCGGCGAATAAAATGTGTAACGAAAATATTCCAATATAGTAGGAAATCGGAAAAAGCGTAATTTCCCTCCAGTAACAACATCGCTGTTTGGAACTATGTGGAATTTTCCTTATTTACGGAAATTTCGTTTTGATGTTAAAAATCTTAACCCATTAAAGACCAATCACTCACATTATAAAAATAAATAATAAATAAATAAATATCGTGGGACAATTCACACCAATTAATCTAGTCCCAAACTAGGCAAAGCCTGTACTATGGGTACTAGCCAACGGATATACATACTTATATAGATAAATACATACTTAAATAGATATTAAACATCCAAGACTCGAGAACAAACATTCGTATTCATCATACAAATATCTGCTCCGACCGGGAATCGAACCCGGGACCTCAAGCTTCATAGTCAGGTTCACTAACCACTAGGCTATTCGGTCGTCAGTCTCGCCTCTACGAGCGATTAACGCTACACAACGGAAATATGCTGCTACGCGCTACGGCGTAGCACACATATCGTTGCTTGACTTTGAATAGGTTAAAAATTACTCAGAGTACACTGAGCCGAGCCTGGGCTGATGCCGGAACGACTGCGACTAAATAAAGTGATGACAGTAAAACTTTTCACCTGTTAAGATTTGACATTCAGTCTCATACGTGATTTTCGAAGCGGACGGTTGGCACGGGCGAATGTATGGGGAACTCGGTGACCGAGCGCTAACAGGATCGGACTCAGCACGGTCGGTGTACTGTAAATCATGCTTAACTAGTTCATTTCATCTGCCTCCACAAAGGTTAGTCTCCTTAAATAAATACCCCAGTAATTCTAGGTTCCCTAAAAAATTCTGCTAGAAGGCGTGTAAGTTAAATATCTGGAACAATAGCATTCGATAAGCCTATTTGCCGTGAACGAACCGCAACGAAAACTAATTCTACAATATTTGCTCAACAACTTAAACAGGCGGTCGGACATGGTGTTTGCCCGGCTTATCACCTAGCTAATATGGTCCCTCGTGTATGTACCACCGTAGACACGGTGACTCAGTTGATAGCCCAACCAAACTCCGCAGCGCCATACTGATAAGCAGGAAAAGGAAAAAGGACACCCAACCACCCCGATTTCACGCAAGAACAAGCGAGAACGCAGCAATTTTCCAGTTGCGTTTCCCAACGCTCACGCTGAACGCTCGCCCAACGCTTCTCAGCCGGCTAGTTTTGTTTTTTTCACTCAGTATTGGTCGCGCCATCGAGGCACGCTGTGCTGCTACACTAGCAAAAGCGGATAAATACGTTACAACAGATTCGAATTATCTAGATTTAAACTGTGTTTAACATCAATACACCCCGAGAACGTTCGGAAACTAGCAACAGGCTATTTGTTTTGTTCCGTTTTACGTTTAGTTTTTGTTTTTTGTTGATTTCATTTAGCCGCGGAAAACGCCGGCTGTCAAATTCAGTGTGTATACGCAATAACGTTCAGTGTGTGTGACGTTTTGACTGGCTGGAAGCCCGTTTGTATTGTAATAGTGTGTTTTGGTTTTGTTTTACCGGCATCGGAGGTGTGGTTGAGCACGTGTGTTATCGATCGCCGGCTTGAGAGGTAAGAGCTCGTATTTACATTTGAATTTCGAATAGTCTCTCGCAGCGAGCGTTCTGTTTTATTTATAAAGTATCACCAACCAGTATTTATCTTGTTTTTTTATCACGTGGCTGCTATAATTTTTATCCTGCCAATACCGGAAGATAGAACATAAATATGGACGACTTCCGTAGCTCGATAAACAGCTGTGTCGTGTATGACGTAATGTTTTTCGCAACGAGTGTGGCTGACTCGGTCTGGTTACAACACCGTCTTCCCATTTTAGAAGATCCTAAGTTTATCTGATTATCTCCTTCTCGCATGTACTTAAGACCTTTTAGAGTAGGAAAGAATGTAACGTACATGGCAAGTATACATAGGCTGTAGTAGTACCCAAAGGTGAATGTTAATGTTTGGTACGGCTTCTTAAGCCTGAATTACAACCTAATTATTGTTAATGCTAGTCTTGCGTACTTTATAAACTGTTGCGTTGCGGGAATGATTGTGAAGTAAATTAATTAGACAAAGTTGTAATTTATGTCAATCCAATACAGTAGGAACTGGATTGACATAATATACATTTAAACCTTATCATAAGTATAGTCTGTTTGTCGCTATTAAGTAGGTATATTAAAATCATAGATGGAGTTATATTTATAATGTTTTGAGCCAGGTAGAGCACAGCGGAATGTCACCTAATAAAATACCAGCTATAATAAGGTAACCGAAGGAGGGAGCGAAGCGAACGAAGTTCTATGCTTCAGCTTGGGTCAAAATCGTTTGTATGTCCGGTGTCTGGTGTCTGTCCAGATGTCCGTCTGTTCTCCTCTATAGGTCGCATTTCTCAACAGATTCATTAATGTTATAGTTTTTTTTGTCAAGTCACTTTTTCAAAATTCAAAAAAAATACAGGCTGCCTAGTTCTACAGCTCACAGAGCTACTAGTAAATATGTACTTAGAAAAAAATACACTAGATGATTTATACAATGACGGTAGCAAACAAATATTCAGCCTAGCTGATGGTAAGTAGGCACCATTGCCAGCACTTTATTGATTAAATGATTTGTTGTTTTGACAACTAGAGACAAATGAAGGTCCCTCACTCTTGACACAGCACATCATCGAGAGATCTGGCGACCTCACTCACCACCAGAAACATAACACTACATACAGTATCCGGCAACACAGAGCATCATCGAGAGATCTAGCGACCTCACTCGCCACCAGAAACATAACACCACATACAGTAGCCGGCAACACAGCGCATCATCGAGAGATCTGGCGACCTCGCTCGCTACCAGAAACATAACACCACATACAGTAGCCGGCAACACAGCGCATCATCGAGAGATCTGGCGACCTCACTCGCTACCAGAAACATAACACCAGATACAGTAGCCGGCAACACGGTGCTTCATCGAGAGATCTGGCGACCTCACTCGCCATTAGAAACATAACACAAGATACAGTAACCGGCAACACGGTTCATCATCGAGAGATCTGGCAACCTCACTCGCCATTAGAAACATAACACCAGATACAGTAGCCGGCAACACGGTTCATCATCGAGAGATCTGGCGACCTCACTCGCCATTAGAAACATAACACCAGATACAGTAGCCGGCAACACGGTTCATCATCGAGAGATCTGGCGACCTCACTCGCCATTAGAAACATAACACCAGATACAGTAGCCGGCAACACGGTTCATCATCGAGAGATCTGGCGACCTCACTCGCCATTAGAAACATAACACCAGATACAGTAGCCGGCAACACGGTTCATCATCGAGAGATCTGGCGACCTCACTCGCCATTAGAAACATAACACCAGATACAGTAGCCGGCAACACGGTTCATCATCGAGAGATCTGGCGACCTCACTCGCCATTAGAAACATAACACCAGATACAGTAGCCGGCAACACGGTTCATCATCGAGAGATCTGGCGACCTCACTCGCCATTAGAAACATAACACCAGATACAGTAGCCGGCAACACGGTTCATCATCGAGAGATCTGGCGACCTCACTCGCCATTAGAAACATAACACCAGATACAGTAGCCGGCAACACGGTTCATCATCGAGAGATCTGGCGACCTCACTCGCCATTAGAAACATAACACCAGATACAGTAGCCGGCAACACGGTTCATCATCGAGAGATCTGGCGACCTCACTCGCCATTAGAAACATAGCACCAGATACAGTAGCCGGCAACACGGTTCATCATCGAGAGATCTGGCGACCTCACTCGCCATTAGAAACATAACACCAGATACAGTAGCCGGCAACACGGTTCATCATCGAGAGATCTGGCGACCTCACTCGCCACCAGAATCATAACACCACATGCAGTAGCCGGCAAACTTCTTTCATACTTGACTTACGATCAAAAAAAAGGAGCCCGCTTTTATGGAATTACATTTCTTAGTGTAATAATGTGTATGTGTCATTTTTAACTAATAATTGCTCGCTTTGAAAAGTAATAAAAAGGAACAATAAACATCATAGACCATTTTTGTTGCCTGTCTTTTTACAACTACGTTACTTTGTGGTGGCATTGGTGTCTTTCTTTTCGTAATAAAACTGAACAATCAATTTACAAATTTAGCAGACTACAATACCTCAATAAATAACTCTGACAAGAAAGTCAATGAATCATTATCTCAGCAAACGAACCGCTTAGGTACCATCAGACGGTGGTACTCTTGTTTGCCACCGATGTGGTATGTAAATTAAAATCACTTTATCACTGGCCGAAAGTATACTAAGGCGACAGCGGGACATGGACGGGGTGCAGGACGCAAACGTCAACCGATAATAAATAATGTAAGGGACTTGACGATAAAACTTTATGTTTTAAGGGGACACATGGAAATTATTAAAATTAATATCAAATGCTCAACCCGGCAGTAATTACCTTAAATAAAAGTGATATAAAGCTTATACAACCCATTATACCTAATTATCTCCACTTATTATCTTAGTACACATAGCGGCATTAATTTAATTAACCAATGAAAAAAACAAAGCAAATTGCGGTTGGCTTGATTCAGAGCGAGGTCGGGACAACCGGATACTATTTACGACTTTGTACGTGTTGTATGGTGAGTTACTCGTAACTGTATAGGGTAAGTGCTCTAGTGGATGGTAAAAAACGCTCCTCATTTTCTAAATTAAGATGTTTATATTATATTTCTAGCATACCTGGTATTTTTTCTTCATTAGAAGCTTTAGTTGTAAGCTGTTCTAAACATTTTACATTAACTTGAGTTATAAAGCCAGCGATGACGTATGGCACGGAAACGTGGTCGCTTACTATGGGCCTCATAAGAAGGCTCAAAGTCACCCAAAGGGCAATGGAGAGGGCTATGCTGGGAGTATCTCTGCGTGATCGCATCAGAAATGAGGCTATCCGCAGCAGAACCAAGGTAACCGATATAGCCCTCTGAATCGCTAAACTTAAGTGGCAGCGGGCGGGGCACATTGCACGTAGAACCGATGGCCGTTGGGGCGGAAAGGTTCTTGAGTGGCGACCACGTACCGGAAGGCGCAGCATGGGTAGGCCACAATGTGGACTGGTCGCTGGAGTCCGCTGGATGCGGGTGGCGCAGGACCGGTCATTGTGGCACTCTTTGGGTGAGGCCTATGTCCAGCAGTGGACGTCTTTCGGCTGATATGATGATGATGATGATGATGAGTTATAAAATTATAAAGGTTTAAAGATGACGAGCTGTGGGTTTGCCTATGGCATGACAGGACTAGTAGGTACATATACTCATGGCTTGAGAGCTATCTCAGCAATCGACGACAAATAAAATTAAAGATGCAACATAATAAAAACATAATTAACAACATTTCATTTTTTCATAGCGGCTCAAACTAAAAACCATTCAGAGATTTGGGCTTGCTGAGTAAATATAAACAATAATGGATTTTTATATTCGCTAGTTCTTGAGAAAACTGGAAATTACTTTGAAGAAGCCACTGAAAGGCTGAATGCGGATATTCCATGGCTGTGCTTATGTATCTTGTAAGAAAAAAAAATGTTGTGACATTGACAGTTATTTAACTCCTTCTATCTTGTCATTGTCAATGTCAAATGTCACAGTCACTGACACAGTATGCTATTTACTTTTTAATTCGATAAATTGACCACAGTACTAATGTAACTTTCGAACGTGGTAGTTTAAAACACCCAAATTAAGGGGGTTTAACTAAAAATAAAATGAAAAGAAAAAATACGTGTCTCCTAACTTTTCAAGTACTATTAAATGCTTAAACAAAATTAAGGATTCAGAAGGCGCGGCGTGGGTAGGCCCCCCACAAGGTGGACTGATGACCTGGTAAAGGTCGCGGGAGTCCGCTGGATGCGGGTGGCGCAGGACCGGTCAATTTGGAACTCTCTGGGGGAGGCCTATGTCCAGCAGTGGACGTCTTTCGGCTGATATGATGATGATGATGATGAAGGATTCAGAAAAATGAAATGTTGTTAATTAAAGATCAGACATATTATATAATAGGGTTGGAGTACCTCAAGGTACTATACTTGGACCTTTATTGTTCTTATTATATATATATTAACGAGTTGCCTTTAATTACTAATCACAGTTGTACCCTATTTGCGGACGATATCTCAATTGTTATGTGTGACATGAAGAATCAAAATTATGAATGTTATTAAAAATGCTATTGCGGACATATTTAAATGGTTAAATGACGATAATTTACAAGTTAATGTTGAGAAAACAAAGTACATCCAATTTATTAATAGAAGGGGAAAAATGAGAAACTACATAATATTATTATGGTTTATAATGGACATACTCTAATAGAATGTGAAACCACTTTGTTTCTAGGATTTGCTCTTGATGATCGATGTACATGGAAGACGCATGTAGATAAAGTCTGCTCTAAAATTAATAGGTTTGCGTATATTTTATGGCGATTCACACGTATAACTGATATGAAAACCATATCATGCTTTTGTAGTATCATCATAATTTAAGGTATGATATTTTGATTTGGGGAAATTCATCACATCTGAATCGGACCCTTATATCACAAAAACAATGTACTACAGAAATATGCAAGCAACATACCTCGAAGAACGACTTGTAAAAGTTATTTTATTAAACTAAGGTTATACAATACAATACAATACAAATACTCTTATTAACGGTGCACTCGATTTATATCTACGGAGTTTGTATATTTGTTAAATTGCACCCCGATATGTTCATCACGAAAAGAGATACAACACGTTTTAATACTAGATATCCTGACAGGCTAATACTCCCTAATATGCGTACAGTCATGAGAAGTAAAAGTTGTTACGCAATGTGCATTAATAGTGCACATTGTGTTACAAGTACGGTAATACACGGTGCCCGTGAGCATTGCGAGAGATTTTAACAGGATATTCCTGACTATATTTTAAGTTAAAAAATGTTAATTAACGTCGAGTAAATTCGGTTCGGTTTTAGAGATATTTCCATTTTTGTGTAAAAATGTTGTAATGAAATCTCACAAAACACCTTTATGATTGCGACGTTGCGAGACTTAACCATCTACTTTGACAGCTCGTATTAAAGACACGTTTTTACTAGATTAGCAATTATTGTGTATGAAAATAAGAAAAAAATTAAAAATCTCTCGCAATGCTCACGGGCACCGTGTATATGAGTTACGAACAAGAGTCTATTAGAAGATTTAGAAGCCCGATGCCGAAGGCGGAGGGCTTCGATGACTCGAGTTTGTAACAATCTTGCCGTACGTGTTACAATGTTTTTCATCACATTTACGAGGAAATAAATAACTACAAAAGACAGAAAAATCTATGTTTCATACAACCGCACCAATCAAAAATTGACGAAATTGACAACTTCACTCCCAGATCATTGCGAGTGGAGCGCGCAGCTTCAATATTTCATTCAACCAATCACAGAGCAGTACAGTGGCCACCTAGATTTTTTTTCAACCAATCAAAGAAGCCCAACACACGGCCAACGAGATTTGCTTAAATCAATCCGATCACACCCATTACGCCCTTGGGCGTAATAAAAAACCATTACGCCCTTAGGCATTATAAACGCCATTGTAGCTCTGTATGCCTGCGCGTTATGAAGCTATTTACGAACAAGTGTGATGAAAAATATTTAACCGACTGCCTGATGAGCTCTTAAAAACTGCCGCTCAATAAATTAAAAAAATCTTGTTGATACGAGTAAGTGTTACTCGTACTACACTTTGAATGAGTTTTTAGACAATTAATCGTCACTTTCATAATGGTTGCAATAGTCTGCATATATGGATTAACAACCTTGCAACTAGTTATATTAATGCTTAAAAAAATGATTTATCTTAATTTTAGTATATAATTTAAATTTGCATGGCTTTTTAAAGTCAATGTGTATGGCTCTATAACTAATCAATCTAGTCATGTAACACCACTTGTAAACCACATTGAATGGCAAATAAATATTTCCATATTTATTTCTAAATATAATTATTTATTTAATTTAAATCCTCAACGTTGATTTCCACTTGCTAAATAATATTATTATAACATTTATATAAAATGTGAATAAATAAAGTGATGCCTCAACGTGTCGAGGGCCTCTTTGTAATGGCATCGTTAAAAACACATTTACAATTTTATTTTTACCTCTCTATACTTATTCGGTCATGTGAAAGTATTGTCATGAAAGCCACTGCATCTGCGACCCCAAACTTTTAACAACTAGAAATAAACGTATTCACCACACAACACATTTTATGTTTTCATTTCACTAAATCGTGAGTTATATTTTTGATCGTTGCTTTGCATTTTTACAAGCTTTATATTACCTTCCACTGTTTGTACGTAAATATATAATGTATGTTCTTAAAAAAATTGCAAGCCATTTTCAGCTACTTGCCGATATCTGATTGAGCAGATTTTTTTTACAAAATATGTGCCATAATATTACAGTGACAACGCAACATGACATAACTGAGCTGATCGTGAAAATGAAAAAGTTTATTGAATGAAATCAAAAAATATTTCGAAAAACCCAACTGCTTTTTTGCAAATATAGCCTATGTCACTCCCACGATTAAGAGGAATCCAACGACACCCCATATGTCGAAATCCGTCAAACGGTTTAGGTTGCAGGACGTGCCAAAGAATAAGACATACACACATACATAATATACCCTAAAAAAACATAACCCTCTTCTCCTTCGGCAGTCGGGTAATAAGGGCAACATTACAATATGAATCACGAACCTGAGCACTGAGCTACGATGATGGAAATAAGATAATGTCCATTGCAGAAAATGGGTACATATACAAGGTGGTATATATATCATTTAAAATGCGCCAAATTCAGCTTGGGTAAGCATGCAACCAATAAGTAACCAACTTAATTTTGTTCATACACGATAATTATGAAGCAAAGAAAGTGATCACTTAGTCCAAAAATTAAGATTGATGATCAAAGGCAAACTACACGAGATAAAATCCGTCGTGTATGGAACCCTCTCAGCGAGTAGTTGATGACTGTGGCATGAAGATTAATCTTTAATTAAGTTCTTTTTATCGTGAAATAAATTGATCTGAATCTGTGCAAAAATACCTGTTCGAGCACATGAGCACATTGAAATGCGATGTAAAAGCGATGAGCCAAATCAAGCTCCAGAAAGCTTTTGTCTTTTATTCAGTAATCGGTGTGGTTGTACCTACTGCCGCTGTAGCCTTATGGCCTGATTAAAAAGTCCACAAATAACCCGGGCTACGTCAGGTATTCAAGTTGTGAGCACCTGGTTTCGAACACCTGGCAGGTTTAAACTTTCAGATAATAATTACAGGTTTGTTCAGAGGTAATATTCATGGAAATGTGATTTGATAATACACACGAAGCTTCTGTAATGCTTCGAGCAGATATTGCGTGATAATTCAGCTAAGTTTCAAAGGGGTAACAGGATCATGATAAGCTTTTGTGCTTTGAATAATAATTTCCAGTTATTTTTTTTACACAAGTCTCAAACTATTCAAAGCTTGAATTTATTGCTTAACCCATTTTTCAGCCACTCCGATGTCCGATAGAGCTGAAATTGTGTGTCAAGTTCGGCGATAACGCAATATTATGGCACCTGATCTAGCTGATCTGATGATAGAGTCCTAAGGTGGCCATTGCATCTCCTTAACTACAGAAAAAAATGTGCAATAAAAATATAGTTGATATATAACTAAAGCCTGTACAAAACGAAGTTGGGGAGGCGTATTTACGAGTTGATCTGGCAGCTTCCTCGCTCAAAGCTTTATTAGCGATGCGATGCGACTATGCCTAAAGAGCCCATTTTTTAGGGTTCCGTACCCAAACAGTAAAAACGGGACCCTATTGTCACCAGGCGGTATCTCATGAACCGTGATAGTTAGACAGTTGAAGTTTTCACAGATGATGTATTTCTGTTGCCGCTGTAACAACAAATACTAAAAACAGAATAAAATAAATATTTAAGGGGGCTCGTATTCGTATTCTCGCACTTGGCCAGTTTTTTTTTATTTGAAACATTTTTGAAATTCCGTTTTAATATTAGTCTAATCCTTAGTTGTTAATATAGGAGCGTGCGAAGCGGACGAAGTTCTCCGTTTCAGCTTGGGCAAAAGTTCTTTCATATGTCCGGATGTCCCGCTGTCCCGCTGTCCGGCTGTTCTCCTTCACAAGTTGCATTTCTCAACCGATTCTCGTGAAATTACCTATATTTATAGAGTTTTTGTGTCAATTCAGTTTTAGTAAATAAAAAAAAATGTTTTAAAAAAACTTACTAGTTCTACAGCACACAGAGCCACTAATAAATCTTCTCTTTTACAGGTAAACAAGGTCACCGTCAAACGGCGAAACAAAGCGCGTGCTCTAAGAATTAAGTATTATGTACCTAGTCCTTTACCCGGAGGTAATGTGCTGTTGTATGTAACTGTTGCTCAAAGCCTTGTTTTAGGGTTGCCGACTTGCTAATACAGTAGCTGAATAAAATACGTTGTTTATAATAATAATATAATTAACTTTAAGAACAAAGTTTCAACAGACCAATTCAGTACCTACCTACTCCGCCAAACCAAATAAATTAACATTTTTCCACATTTCAAAAATACCCAAATCACTTCAAGTATGCCTGTAAAACTCCCTCGATTACTCTAGGATCCCATCATCAGATCCTGACCTGATTACAATGGGACAACCTGGGAACGATACCCTCTTAAACAGCATGTATGTTGTGTTGTGTCACGAATAAATGTTTGATTCTGATTTAAACAAAAAATAATTTTAAAAATCGGTCCAGGCGTATTCGAGTTATCGGGGAATATACGTAAAAAAAAACCGGCGAATTCCTCCTTTTTGACTTAGGTTAAAAATATTTTCAAGTACCTATAAGTACGTCTGAAACTGGAAGAAACGAACGCAGGCAAAAAACGACTTCGTGCTTTGGACTATGAGGTCTGTTTAAGTTTTTTTGACAGGACAGCATACTCTTACAGTTTCGGATAGAGAACAAGCCGTAGGTACTAAACGCCATTTGTTTATTTCAATCACATTGGAACTTACAGTTAACACCATAGCGTCACAATTTTAATATTATAAGACTTCATTCCTTCGGCCATTATCCATTTTTGTGACTGCGGTTGTATCTAATTACCACGACCCTTTTCGGACATTTTATATGGAGTCGTGGCAATTACAGTTTATGTTCATGGCAATTAGACGCAGGCACAAATTTGGAGAATGACCGCTTTCTCAATCATTCTCATAGATTCGTTGACCAATTTAAATTTTATTGACAAGTTCCTTTCCCGGGTCCACCATCATTTCAGTTTATTTGAAAGTTTGACTTGTGACGACGAAAATTGCACAGTTCAATTATAAAATATGATGTTATAAGAATTACCTATCGGTAGGTATGGTAAGATACATTTATGGATATTTTAACTGGCACAAGTGAAACGATTATAGAATTGTCAAAGCTACAATTGTACATTAAATAACAATTTTGGTTTGTTTTTGGTCTATTGATTCGCCAGATAAAAAAATACACAAATTACAATTACTTTAATTCAATTTGAAAACACACAGGCAACCCTAAACGCTCGCTTCTAACTCCCTCAGGGCTGCGGCAAAAAGTTCCATATAAACAGTTAGGAGCCGAGGCTTAAGAAGGTGACTTCTGTTACACAGAAATAAATTACAAGAGGTTCGTATACTCTCTCCTTACGTAAGACGTCCTTCGCAAAAACCTGTGAAATGCATAATTATAATGTAGCTTTAGAATTAAAGGAGCATGGGCATTTTGTTCCATCGGCGTCATACAATTAAGAGTATTGAGACATAGCTTGTTCGTGTTTTCAGCAATCACAAACATTACCTACAACTTCCTTCGAAATAGCAAAAATATCGGAGTGATTTGACGGCCTATTATAGAGTTCTTGGATGCCAAGTGTGTTACAGAGTTAATTTTGATTTAAGAAAAAAACAAGTGTTTCAGTGGCGTTTCAATTATTATAGAGGTCTTCGTTCGTCAATTACAAAGGTCATGTTAAGTTTTTTTTTTTACAATGCACTTGCTCTGAAAGTGCGCCTTTATATGGTTCAACATAACGGGAACTCGTCTATGCCCGCACGGCGGAGGTGCGGGGCGGGGCCGTGCAGGAATGGATTTAGGGCTAATATTCCCACACACTTGCGAGAATGAGATTTCATGACAGTTAGTTAGTTAGTTAGTTTTACTGGGCATTTTCCGCAAATCGACATCCAACTGCCTATTTTGCGTGAAAGGATTAGACCGGTTTCCTCACGATGTTTTCCTTCACCGAAAAGCTAACGGTAAATATTTCGTACATAAATTCCGAAAAGCTCATTGGTACGAGCCGGGATTCGAACCCACGACCGCCGCTTGACAGCCGCATGCCTGAACCACTAGGCTACCGTAGCTTCTTTAATGACAGTTAAAATATCACCTTTTATTTGTATATTTTTATTTCCTTGCATGATGCATCGCAAAATGTTGTATGATACACGTCGTGTTTTTTGTCATCGTTTATTAATTACCTACTTTTCGAACTTGTATCATACATAACTATAAAATCCAAATCTCAATTAAAGAGGTCCCGAAATGTCAATTGCATAGAGGTATTTTGTTACCAAGGGACTGGGACCGGCCATTTGGTTGCAATTATAGAGGTTTCTCAATTATCCAGGTCCTAATTATGTCTATTATGTATTTTAGAAAACACAAATAATCCAATCAATTATAGGGCTCCTACATGATCTTTCATGCGGATTGGCTCATTTTAGGCTACCAGCACCAAATAATTATTTACACGCCGGAATTTAGTAACGAAAGATATGTGTGAAGAAGAATCTGCTACCGTGCGACGATACGTACCTATGTGTGTATGTGTATACTATACAGGGCGTCCCACGGGTATGCCACATGGAGGGAAAGTACCTTGAATATTGTAAATGGAACATTTTATTGAAAGAAGACACTATTTTAATTTTAAAAACAATTTAAACTGCATTTATAGATTTTTAAATAATTACATGGTTGAACCAGGAGTCGAACCCGCTACACGAGAAAAAATTAAATAAAAATGTTAAAATTCATGATCTTCGCCGAGTTTATTACGCCGGTTCTTCTCGAGGCAGAGGTTTACTTTCCGAACCGGTGGTAGTTTATCGACATTCATAGGTGCATGTAATATGCCTAAATTGAAGAATAAATCACTTTGACTTTGACTTCCTTTTATTTCTGACACTATGTTATTTAGCAAAAAATTATCCTTATGATGAAGCCTTTCGATCGGTGTGATAGAGCTAATAAGAATAGAGGTATTTTTTTTCCGGTTCAACAATTATTCAAAGATCTATTGTTTTTTAAATTAAAATAATGTTTTCTTTCAGTAAAATGTTCCATCTACAATATTGAAGGTACTTTTCCTACATGTGGCATAGCCTTGGGACGCCCTGTAAAACTCAGGTTAAAGTATTTTGAAATCGGATAAGTGGGATTACTTGCTACATACTTAGACTTCTCCTCTTTATTGAACGAACGAGCGAAGCGAACGAAGTTCTCTGTTTCAGATTGGTCAAAAATGTTTTCGTATGTCCGGCGTCTGTCTGACTGTTCTCATCCACAGGTCACATTTCTCAACCGATTCTCTTGAAAGTTTATGAGCAGGTTCAATAATTAGACATACTTAGATTTTTTGTCGAGTCAGCTTATCAAAATTAAAAGGTTTTCTTTTTGAAAAAGAACGTGTTTTCTATTTCTACAACTGTCAGAGGGGTAATCACGTAACGTTTTTAACGCGCGTTAGGTAGATTCAACTGTCATTTTTCCATATAAAAATTGACGTTTAGATCTACCTGACGCGCGTATAATGCGTTACGTGATCGACCAGCAGAACCACCAGTAATATTAATATAGGAGTACTTGTATATAATACCACTGTTGCGATACCCCCGGTTGTTTAGGTGCCGGTCGCTTCAACATAAAAGGCATCACCTAAGTCCGCCTTTAATTATAACCAGGTATTCATTTCTGTTTTAAATTATAACGTAATATTACCAGGCCAGTTTATGGCGGTAAGTGCATACAGGACGTCTAGATGTAAGGCTATCTAGGCCAAACAATCGCGTTGCCCAACAGTAAGAGGTTCTGTGGAGGACGGAAGGCGACAAGGTTGTGTTGCGATACTGCAATTGATTGCTTCGCTGTGTGTATGGCCTGAGCTAAAGTACTTTAGATGGCAGGGATGATCAAATCTAGGCTAGGATTGATTCACGCAGTATGTGACCAACTGTTATCTATATACCTAGATATTTTTCTAGCAGGAACAACATTTGTTTAGTGCTGGCCACAATAAAAATATCGACAATCCTGCCATCGATAAGTACATACTACTTCAACGACAATACATACAACCAGAGACATATATTGGCTACCTACCTAGACGTCGCGTGCACCTACACTGTAACCATATACAGAGACACAGATTTGTTTTGGGACCAAAAATGGGTTTGGGAAAAACTACATGTGACATTCTGCGTCGATTTGAAAGACAATTTCGGTGTGTGTGTGTGTGTTATGGAGTAACTTAGGGGATAATTAATTCAGTGACACGAAGAAAGAAAGTTACGAAAGTATTGCAAATTGTTTTCTGAAGTATGTAACATATAAATAAATTAATAGTTTTTTTTATTATTGTCTATTTTTTAACACACCCTCGAAAAAGTTGAAGTGGTACTTATCGATAACAGGACTGTCGATGTTTTTATTTTGTCAATCACTTACAATAAGCCGTTCGTGCTAGAAAAATATCTAGGTATAGTTATCTACCTCTACATACCTACTTGTATTCTTTGATCTGTGCCTCTACCTACATGTTATTGTATTGTTTCTCTCTGTAACTGCTTTGTTTATATGCAATAAAAAGTCATCATCATCTTCATATCAGCCGAAAGACGTCCACTGCTGGACATAGGCCTCCCCTAAAGAGTGCCACAATGACCGGTCCTGCGCCACCCGCATCCAGCGGAATAAAGAGTATTTTGCATTTTATTGTGTGTTTAAATGGTCACTCCATTTCATCATTTCTCTGGAAAAATCCAGTGATTTGATTAATGCCCTGGGTCGGTTTTATTTGAAGTGACGAAATCGGCCAAAATAGTGAACTCTCACTAGATTAGTTTAGTGATTTCGGAACCTGAGCGCTTCTAAACCAATTTTTTACACAATCATAATCATACCTTTATTTGTCTAAAAGCAGGTGATGTTAAAGACAGGTGTTACGGGCATTGTCTTACTTAAAGTACTTTTTGCCATATTATAAGACACACAAATATGTATCTAGCATATTTCAAGGCCTTAAGTTAAACGTTATTTTACAATATAAGTACTTAATTCTATAATAACATTAATTTTCTTTTTCTATAATTACAATGAGGAATTGGCATAATGTCAAAGTATTTTAATATAATGTCAACTATACTATTGTTATCCTTTTTAGGCAATACAGGTCATTTAACCGAACAACGTTGCCCAAAGCGCAATGGAGAGGGCTATGCTGGGAGTATGTCTGCGTGATCGCATCAGAAATGAGGCTATCCGCAGCAGAACCAAGGTAACCGATATAGCCCTCCGAATCGCTAAACTTAAGTGGCAGTGGGCGGGGCACATTGCACGTAGAACCGATGGCCGTTGGGGCGGAAAGGTTCTTGAGTGGCGACCACGTACCGGAAGGCGCAGTGTGGGTAGGCCCCCCACAAGGTGGACTGATGACCTGGTAAAGGTCGCTGGAGTCCGCTGGATGCGGGTGGCGCAGGACCGGTCATTGTGGCACTCTTTGCACCGAACAACTTCAGATCGTAGGTATTATGTTATTGCTACGTATCTAATCTACCCCTTGTCCATTGAGATCAGTCCTGTACCCAGCAGTGTGGTACCTACTTAAATTCGTCATGTTTAAATAGGAACTTAATAATCCTACTACACCACTAATATTATAAATGCGAAAGTTTGGATGTTTAGTTTAGATGTTTGTTAGCTCAACCGATTTGGATGAAATTTTGCACGAAGATAATTTATAGCCTGGATTAAAACATAGGATAGTTTTTATCCCGGGTCCACGCAGAGGAAGTCGCGGGCGGAATTTAGTCATTTATAAAAATACAATATAAAAACTTCTGGTTTGGTTATTGAAAAGGTAAATATTTTAAACTGTGCAATAGTAAGCATGTTCACTAAACGCGATTCCTTAGTTTTAGTTTTAGGTTAGGTACTCATTACAGGACCCACTGAAAATTAGCGTCGTGGCCCCCCTGCCTCGACTCATGCTGAGTGGGATCCTTTTTTGAAACAACTAACTATATTGTATATTTTTAGAACGTTTCTGTTGTTGTTTCAAAATAAAGCTTATTCATTCATTCATTCATATTACCATTTTACCCAAAAGTCCCCAACCTAGGAGCACTCAAAATATACAACTGTGCACAGTTGTATATTTCCTGTGCCTCTATTCATTCATTTCATTCAGCCCACTTCTTACTTCCCTAAAGTGTGCCAAATTGACCGGTCCTGCGCCACCCGCATCCAGCGGACTCCCGCGACCAGTGATCCAGTGGACGTCTTTCGGCTGATATGATGATGATGACTACTATATTACTGCTGGGCCTCGCCGTCATTCTTCCATGCATCTCTATTGGCCTGACTGCTAAACTAGACCAGTCCTCCCGAAAAGCGTCCAGAACACCCCGCTGATGACGAGAGTTCGGCCTAGGGCCAGATCCTGACGGAACCTCTAACCATGAAAGAAAAAAAATATACATTATACTTTGTAGAGCAATTTATTCTCAAAACCATCTTGAAAATTTCAGGTTTAAAGTATGCACCTAAAGCTAGCAAAATAAATTGTAGTAGCAGCCATAACATAGTAAAAGTTATATCCCCCATAATACATTTTTTTCATAGACATCAGCGTACCGTGGCGTACCCATTAACATACAACCACAAAGCCATTGTGTACCTTTTTAAATACAGCCATAAAACTCATAAAAAGGACTGCTGGAACAATACAAACTCGTGACCAACTGCAGCTTAAAAATTGAAACAACCCATCAGTTCAACAGCACGCTACACTTACCATTATTAGACCTATGTCGTTGCATTAAGGTTCAAGAGTGGTATGCCTCTTAGGTCCTTCTGGAAATCCTGTATTAAACGAAAAGGTCGTATCAACGTTCGTCGTTGTATGACACTTAAGCCTTTTTGCTTTTGCCCTCGTACAAAGTAGCTTGGTTCACGGAGCTTGGGTGAACGACCATTGCGTACTATGTTTTCCTACTTCGTACCTATATGCCATCTCAGTCGCTCATATGCATTGCAGTGGAAGTAGGAGAGTGTAGGTCGTAGTAGACTATTTTTGCGTTGGCTGGCCAGGTCGTGGCCTTAGGGTGAGTATCCACCAGTGTGTTTCGTTTTCATATATTTCACACATGCTTGGTGACAGCTAGTATTGTATCACAGTTTAGCAGAAGTCTGGTACCTTTAGGAAGGTATTTAGACCTCCGGGATAGAAAGTGTGATGTATCGATTCTTAGACCCAGGGAACCTACAGTAGGTAAATTACGCAAAAAAAGAAAATTAATATTGTACACTAAGTCATACCTACATAATAGTTTTTTGAAGCCTATCTACTCTAAAACGAAGTAATAAAAATCAGAAAGCTTGGACTTTTTAATATGCGTCATTGAAAGTTCAGGCTTGTTAGATTATAATACAGCTCGACTCTATTTTCGCACAGCCAATCCCTATATTCCTTCAAAATCTATGACAGGGGGCGTATGTTTGTTAACCCCATCGTGGTACATAAATTGCGACTTTGATTTTTGTTTGAGACGCACATCGCTTAGGCTTTGGGGAATTTACGCACAACAAAATTAAAACAACTGACACGCGTTTCGTCTCTATTCGCAACTCGCACCCGTCACGCCTAACGAAACTAGACCTCTGATTACACTTAGTTACTACGAATTGTGGCGTCAGGATATATTTGCGGCTGAATGGAGAAATGAGGTTGAAAAAAGTTACAGAATAGCGGGGCAGGAGATGCTGAGAGATGTTGCTTGTGCCGAATTTGGTAACCTACTCCCAAACAGCTTGTGTTATTTTCACCGAAGAAAACCGTTTTTTTCTGCCTTGCTAATAAACCTGCACGTTCTAAAGGGGAAGAGCTAGGTATATTGCTCAAGTAATGCACATCGCTATCTCTAGAATCCATTCGTTTCATGTCTAGTATTCGTCTTGTATTTGTATCTTCGCTTCGGCACTGGTAAGTAAACAGTCTTTCATATTTTGTTGACATATAACAGCTGTATTCCGCTACATTTCGCATCGCAAAACTTTTGATGTTGACACAGCTGGCAAATTGTCTATGTTGTCTTATTTACCTACCTACCTATGATCTTATCAGAGAATAATATATTATAAAGACTGCCAATGTCTATACCATTTCGCACAAATAATGAGCCTGCTATTATGGCTACATTCACAGTACCTAGAGATCCCTGAGCCATTAATTACATAGGTATAGCACTTATAGTTGAGATTATTTAATGCGGCCGACTTTTTATAAAACTGTCATTGGATTTGGAATCTTCTGCCTTGGACGGTAGAGCTGCTTTTTGAATGGACTACTTTGATGCAATTCGGCCAACCCAAATAATCTCAAATGTAAAACCTCGGCTTAACACAATAGCGCCGTTTATGGACTAGGTGAAAAACTCCTAATAGATAGCGCCAATGTCTTAGGCAGAGGTCTCTTTGCCATCCATATCCATACTTATAAATGCGAAAGTATCTCTGTCTGTCTTCTGTTACCTCTTAGCCTGAACCGATTTAGATGAAATGTGGCACAGATATATTTTGAGTACCGGGGAAGGACTTAGGTTAGTTTTAATCCAGGAAATCATCCCCTAAATAAACGAGTTCCGCGCGGACGGAGCCACGGGCAGAAGCTAGTACGAAATAAATGGTACAGAGACCTCTTTTTAGTGAAACTAGCATGTGCTGGCTCATTCTTTTATAAAAGGAAAGGATTGCGACATTCGCAGGCATATAGTATAATCCGCCGTATACTAAACAGCGCTGTTTTGTATAACAGCTATGTAGGTGTTAATGTAAAAAGGCGGGTTATACTATTCCACTGCGACATAGGTATACCGTGGCAGTCTTTATAATTTACTAGTCTCTGCTTCTTGATTTTGTAAGTCTGCAAATATCGACTTAGTTACTACGAATCGCGGCGTCAAAATATATGTGTGGGTGACGGTTGAGGTGAGGTTAAAAAAGTTACATAGTAGAGAGGCTGATTTAAGTATACAAATTACTACAAAATAACTGAAGACAATGATAGCAAAATAAATAGGGAGCAACCAGTTATGTAGTCTCAATTCTGCGTTACTGTATCATTTTTAGGGGAAACCTTTTAAAGGTTAAAAAAATTACCAAAGGTTTTGGCCTATTTAAATGACATTAGATTATTAATAATTAAGTTTATCAGAATTATTTGAGAAACATCCATGAATAATTGTCAAAATTGTTTTTAGGAGTAAGTAGGTACAGTAAGAGAAATGTATTCATGTACCACCGTAGAACCCTATCGCAATAAGATGCCATATCCCTCGAGTTTGAATGACGGCGGCCTGTCAATTGCGACAAGGTTCTACGGTGGTACGTGAATACATTTCCCTTACTGTACATAATGCAACACTATCTCTTCAAAATGAAATGACACATTTAAAACTACAATAACGAACTGATAAGCGGCGTCTTTTATACTGATAAGGGAATGCTTGTGTAAACATAAACATCGTAATGTTTACTTTCTTATCACACAAGCAACTAGATAATCATCCAATTTAGTTACAATACTTAGAGTGATTGTTGAACTGATGTTATCTGCCCAAATTGTTAAGAGGTAAATATAGATTACGAGGAATCGGTAAAATATTGCATACGATCTTAATCATCATCATAATCGACCCATATACATCCCACATCTGGGCACTGGGCTCCTTCCGTGGATGAGAAGAAATGGGCGGTAGTTGCCACTCTGGCCCAATGCGGTTCGGGACTTCATGCTCACGTTTGAATTACTTAAAAGTTTCCTCACGATGTATTGCTTCACCATGTTCCGTTCTCGTTTCTGTTCAATTATAACAATCCTCCGTGTCGACAATGGGAATAAGGTTCAAGTGTGTGGAGGGCGACGGATTAGCAACCTATCATCACATTTTCTTCACCTTGAAACCTACATTATTGAACAAAGATTCCCGTTTGGGCATACAGGAGTGATTTTATGTTATGTTATTATATTTCAATAAAGATTTTGGTGCGTTAACTAAATGCTCAATAGGTTATTTCTATTGTCTAACGTCTTTTAACTTGTATGACCAGTCAAATATTATCATATACATTAATACGAGTAAATACATATTGTACTAGGTTTCCCTGAAACGCTGATAGAATTATTGATAACCCGCGGAGAATTTGGCAAAGTTTTCACATGCTTATGAATACGTAAATATCCAACGAAACTTGTTGTTAGTTCTGCCAACAATCGGTAACTTCGCGACCATTGTTACCCAAGTTGATTTTATTAAATGTGCGGATTTTTCTTGCAATGATATTAACTTTTGTGTGATAAAATTTTGTAAAAAAAGTACAGCGAACCAGGTACCTAGGTAATATATTTAAATAAGTAAACGCAGTGGAATATAACAAGCATTTATTCGTATAACAACATGCACATGGACAGAGATCGGCATATAACATTATATACACAATACACAACAATACTTGGACAATCTTAAACAAATAAAACTGACCCCATAGTAAGCTCAATAAGGCTTGTGTTATGGGTACTAGACGACGAAATATTGAATACATAAATACATAGAAAACATCAAAGACTCAGGAACAAATATTCATGCTTATCCCAATAATATTCGCCGTTAATAGGATTCGAACCCAGGACCTTCAGCTTCGTTCGCACCCACTATGCTAACCGGACTTCAAATAATCAACAAAATATTATGTATCTTGACTACTTATTTTGATTATTTTTTTGATTTTATTTTTTGTTGACACATCCACTGCCACGCTCGCATTCATTCGCTGCTGCGCTACACTCGTGGCCAATCCCGTGATTTCCCCGCTAAGTAGCGAAAAGCTGCGTATTTAAGCTCTCTTAACTTGAAATTTTTTGGTATTTACGAATCATTATCGTTTACTTAAGAGCCCTTTAAACCATGTTGGTCAAACTTGAGGGACGGTACAGTCGAGTGGAGAACTCGACTGTACCGTCCCTCAATATCTATACAGACAACCTTTAAAAAATATCTATATTCAGTCTTTATTGTTACTGACATAAATCGCTTGTGTAGATATTTTTGAAAGGTAGTCTGTGTAGATATTGGAGAACTCGACTGTACTATGTATATGTGAAAAACTTAAGTAGGTACTTAAGGCCCCTATTGCTTGTCGTTGTGACTTGTGGACTGTCCAAACAGGCATTTGTATTGGTTGTGTTGTATTGTTCCACGTAATGAATGTGTTAAACTTATTTGTATTGTTTGTGTTGTATTGTTCCACGTAGTGAATATGTTAAACTTATTTGTAGAGATGCGCCGAATATGGGTTTAAACGAATACGAACATTCGGCCGAATATTCGGTCCAGCTGTTGCCGAACCCGAATATTCGGCCGAATTATTCGGTTCAACGTATGCCTACATCCGTTGTTCTAAAACAGACTAATTTAATGGTATTTTTTTTGTTTATTATCAAAGCGAAATGAAATATTGACAATAAAGCGTGTTATAACGCGCGCAAATAAAGAATGGATCTGAAAATGGCGTCCGCTCGCATGCTATCTCGCTCACACCCTATCGCTGTCGTACTATACACAGTTACGTACTCGCTGCAAAAAAAAAATGCTAATATTTTTAAAGAACTAATTCTAGTTTTACTAGCCGTTTTGCCAACCATACCATTGGTAACCGCCGCCATTTTCAGATTCATTCTTTATCTGCGTGCGTTATAAACAACAATATGTAATAATGGGTTAAGAGTATGTAACTATTTTACATTCTTGTAACTTGTAACAAAAACCTCCTAACATTGTTTGGTAAATATTCGGCAGCTGAACCGAATAATTCGGCCGAATAACGAATATTAATAAACATGCCGAATATGCCGAATACCGAATAATAACCAAATATTCGGCGCATCTCTACTTATTTGTATTTTTTGTGTTGTATTGTTCCACGCAGTGAATGTGTTAAACTTACTTGTATTGTTTGTGTTGTATTGTTCCACGCAGTGAATGTGTTAAACTTATTTGTATTTTTTGTGTTGTATTGTTCCACGCAGTGAATGTGTTAAACTTATTTGTCGCTAACCGCTCGTTTTGTCGGGAGTCAAAAATAACAAACACGCGTCAAATAAATGTATATAGTACTGTGAGTCTATTTAGACTTTCATGCCATGTTACGCTGTCACGATATAGCAGAAACTTGTTTAATATAATTATATTGAAAAAAAAAACCGTTCCAGGACAGGCGAAATTGAACCTTATGTCAATGTCATAAAGCCTTTGACAGGGAAAACTTTGCTCACATTATCTGTATGCGCAAATCACAGTACGGCAACAATGTAGTGCTTTTGTGCGATTTTAATTGACCTATTTGTATATTTTAATCTTCATATCTATTGCTTTTAAACACGCTATAAAACGTCATGTTATTTATGCTACAACGGTCAGTGGCAATCAAGCATATATATGCGGCTTGCTGGTAGGTGAGCAGACATTGTAGCCCATGGACGCTTGCGACTACAAAGGACTCATAAACCTATAGGTATTCATCAACATCATCATACCCGCCGAAAGACGTCCACTGCTGGACAAAAGCCTCGCGTATCTGTATCTAATACCCTAGATTAAAATTAGACTTAAGTCAGTAATTAAGGTGATGGAATCTTAATTGGCGGGGCCACCACTTGGCACATCTTTTGAGACGCGATCCCGTTGCGATCAAAGGGTGTAAATTTAATTAATGAAAACAATAACCAACCCTTTTAATTGGGGTAGAAATACGACTGACCCTCAATAGACCTTATTTCGTTGCTATACGGTTCAACAATGACCAGTTAACTGTGTAGATGGTACGTTGCTTCCATTTTGATATTATACTATCTGCAAAACTAAGTGGCGAGTTAGGTCGGTTGAAGATACCTGAATAGTTACATACCTACATTGCAAGTTAATAAAAAGCTTGTAAATAACCGGACAAGTGCGAGTTCAACTCGTGGTGAGGGTTCCGTAAAATTACTATGCTCTAAGCATCAGGAGCTCCATACAAAATACACAAAAATATTGAGAATTTTCCCGTTACTTTGAATACTCAAACTTCTTATAGGTTATCCTGTAATCTTAAGGCAAGGAACTATTTTCCATATTTTTTTCAGAATTTTAAGTCTAGTAGTATCGGAAATAAGGAAGGGGGGGGGGAGGGGGGATGGTCAATTTTCGTCTTTTTTCCTAAATTACTTTTGATATGTCACACAATACCCTTTGCGAAACTTTTTTTATTTTATTTTCCAGTTTACCCCCAAAAGTGGCCCCTTGTTCAGAATGCATTAATTTACTTTACGCTTCCATCTTTGGGTCACCAATTTACATACGTTTACCAAATTTTAAATCAATCTGTCCAGTAGTTTCGGAGCAAATCGGGTGTGACAGACGGACAGACAGACGCACGAGTGATCCTATAAGGGTTCCGTTTTTTTCCTTTTGAGGTACGGAGTCCTAAAAATCATACAATCACTTTATGTGTCACATCATCATCATATCAGCCGAAAGATGAGACTGCCTCCCCCAAAAAGTGCCACAGCGACCGGTCCTGCGCCACCCACACACAGCGGACTCCCGCGACCTTTTCCAGGTCATCATTCCACCTTGGGTTACCCACGCTGCGCCTGCAGGTACTTGGTCGCCACTCGAGAACCTTTCCGCCCCAACGTCCATCGGTTCTACGTGCAATGTCACGCGTATATAATATTCCTAGTCTACAAATGTTAAATGAAGTCTACATTACCATTTTCATTTCATTCATTCGTGTGTCCAAATCATTTAGGCGTGAACCTACCTGAACGCGCCCGATAACGGTGATGTATGTGTGTCTTGGCGGTGTACCAAAAATAAATGTTTCTCGTACTTAAGGCGTACCCCGATCAACGCCACCATCATGTAGATACCGGTGTTTTTCAACATTTTTCGAGCACAGGACACCTAAAGGAGTCGTGTGTCGTCGCGCCCGCAGCGCCCAGAAAGACGTCATGACGTCCGCTGTCAAAACAACCTTCAGTCTTTCATATAAGATTTGTGTTTGCTGTCTCGTAACAATGATGTTGGCGTGACTTTTGGTCTTGTCTTGGCGACGAAAATGTTAACTTATATTATAAATTTTAATATAATTTGCTAATTCGCGATGCTTTACCTTAATTTGATTAGACGTACGAGTATGCGTAATTAAGATATATGATTATTTTTATTTTTAATTCCTACGTAATTGAAGTGAAAATCAAAAACGCAGGCATAAAACCTATTTTATCATCAACTTTATATTAATAATCTTCTCGCCTTCGATTCACAGAGATAAATGTATATCGTCGTGGGTGAAAATGGCTTGTTTTATGCTCTCATTGTACAATCTCCGATTTCTGACAGCAGACATAATACTTATAGTCAATCCGCACGTGCGTGCCAAGGCAAAGGTGGATGAATCGGAATGATGTAAGCGACAAGATAAGCGATAGACAGATATGGACGAAAAGGATATGCTGCATCGACCCCAAGAAGAGATAAATTCTAATATACCGGGTATTTACTAAATACCCGGTATTTACCCACCTCTACCCATCTCTAACTCCAAGTAGTTAAACGAGCGAGCGAAGCCGCCGATGTTCTCTGTTTCAGCTTGGGCTCGTTCGTTATGTCCGGATGTCCAGCTGTCCGGCTGTTGTCCTTTACTGGTAGCATTTCTCTACCGATTCTCCTGAAATTTTGTAAGCAGGTTCAATAATTACATATATAGATAATTATTTGTCGATTCAGTTTTCCGAAAAAAAACATTTTTAAGACAGGCTGTCGAGTTCTACAGCTCACAGAGCCATTAGTAGTATAAGGGCAAGCGAATAATTCAGTCCGTACGACCGACGGTCGGGCACATGTTCAGGCTTTGTTGACTGGAGTACCGGCCTAGGCATTTGTCGCGAGAACCACGCCGATTTACTTCTCCGGTTTATCTCTCGGCTATTTGTCTTTATTAGGCTGGCATATTATTAGGGTACAGAAAGGTAGTTTCAAAGTGACATATACCTCTAAGTATATGAGGAGACAAACGATCCCAGGTAGTTTTGTATTATACAATTGTTAATTGTAGATGCTTTAAACCCATTCCCGTCCCGTGACGACACGTATGCGTCTACGCCGTAGTCGCTTTCCGCTACATTCGAGGAAAACCACGGGATCAGCTACGAACGTAGCGCGTAGCGATTCTGGGCACCGAATGTGTTAAAATTATTAGGATTATGAGTGACATTTAGAATATTTTTGGATGAGAAAATATTAGGTATATTCTGATTTCAATCTCAAATTCTAGATTGAAAACCTGTACTTCTGTGCCAATCTAAATCGTTCGTTTCTCTAAATCGTTTTAGTGGCAAAGAGGAAGATTCTGGGCCCTATAAAACGAGAAGATGGTAGTCTGAGAGTGAGGAAGAATGAGGATGTGGAAGCACTGATTGCCGAGCCCAACATCATCGGGGAGAGCAAATCTGCCAAGTCGAGAGAATGGTAGAGGACCGTGCCGCCAAAATAGTGACCCTGGGGCGCCCAAATAGTCGACGTCCAGTCGTCCGACCAAGGTATCGATAAACAAAGTCCCGAAAGACCTGTGCCAGCTTCAAACTGCCGGGCATGATTGGCGACAAGCTACCCAGGGCTGTTATTCGCTACGCTCTCATGCGCCTCGCCCCACGCGTCACGCCTAACGAAACTAGACCTCTACCTACGCTTAGTTACTACGAATCGCGGCGTCTAAATATATTTGTGGGTGAGCGTTGAGGTGAGCTTAAAACAAGTTACAGAATAGGGGGGCAGGACAGAGCACAATGGTGAGCCTTAGTGTCGGAAGCCAAGATCCACTTCGGGTCGCTGAGCCAGCGTAGTAAGTAAGTAAGGTAATCGTCCCGTGCCCGACACTGGCCTAATACGTGACAGTTCCAATCTTATGTCAAAACAATAGAGGTGAACAATATGTGTCAACTATCAGGCATTAAGGTCATTTGGATATTTACCTCATAAGATCTTTTTGGGCCATTAATAACTTTCCGGGCGGCGCCGCGTGGGCATCTTGTCTATACTTCTATACTAATATTATAAAGAGGAAGTGTCTGTGTGATTGTAGCTTTGTAAGTTTGTATGCTTTTGGTAATCTCCGGTACCGCTTATCCAATTTCAATAACTGGGTCGTTCTTCTTTTCGACCGACAATAGCCTGTCCCTCGTCTTATTACGGCATCTCATTTGAGTAATGATGTTTACGGTTTTATAATGTTCGAATGAACGTCCATATCATTTTATTCATTAGTGATGTTTAATATTTCACTTTCTCTTACTAGCATTTTTTTAAATGTTTTTTTTTTTTCGTAGAATGCCGTGACAGAGTGGTAAACCAAAATGTTGTCCCCACTGAAAGAGTCCACTTTGTCACATGTTTTTTTTTAGAAACCAACCGTAAATAAATATTTATATTGGCCAGAAAGGAAACTTTAATTAGTTCTAATGAAGAAACCTATGCAATTTTTTTTAAATCGCACTTCAAAACCACAATTTTCGATAGTTCAAAAACCAAAAAAACAGAAAAACCTCGGATCATTGTCGGTAAAAAAGAAGAACGACCCAACTACAACATAGAAAAGTTGAAAAACCCCCAATTTTTTTATTTCAAAGTTCAATATCGCAAAAACTACGAAACGGATTTTGTTGAAACGTAGCTAAAAACCATCTCTATCACGTCAGCTTTCAAACAAAAAAACCGCATTAAAATCGGTCCATTCGTTTAGGAGTTACGATGCCATAGACAGTCACACAGACATGTCAAACTTACAACACCCCTCTTTTTGCGTCGGGGGTTAGAAAATCTTTCACCTGCGTGTAGAATGGACTTTCTGGATGGTTAAAGGCTATATTATGTTACCTCGCAGGTTTACCTGCGTTCTTTGCAATACGCTGGCGAAGCCGCGCGGGCAGGTAGTGCAATATAAAGAAATTGAGGGCCTAAAATCTTCATAAATATTACAGGTCCACAATATTTACCTTAAGGCAGTATCCATTATATCTGAAAGCTAGATAAACCCCACTTTTCATCAGCTACCCTCCCCAATTTCGGCAGTAACGCCTTAAAAGGTGAGCCGAGATAAGAGAGCGTTACATAAATGAAAGCCTACTCGTTGAATTGTAAGTTGGCTTGAGACCAGTAGATCTACTTTAGGGATGTAATTTGTATGGCATTATCGGGAATACGATAAAATGACTATTTATTTTATATTTCTTAGAGGTCTCGGGGTATGAACATTATTTTATGTTTTTATTTCTTATTATCGTCGATCGTGATAATAATAATTGTACAAAAGGCATTGTTTTATTGTAATGTTCATCATTAAATTAATAAATCTAAGTCTAATGTCTTAACTATCAATCAAATGGCTGTATTTATGGGTTTGCACAGCAAAAGTACAGTAAAATAAACTAGCAATTAAAGCGAATTCGTGGAATTGTAATTTGGTTTTAGATTGATTTACCGTCGTAGGGGTGAATTCATGGTTGCACTCGTTTCATTCTATTTAATCGAGACTTGATACAATTAGTTACCTACACTACATAATAATTTTGTTGGCCATTCATAACTTTCCTTTAAAATGTAAAGTCAGTAGAGCGAAAAAAGGAGCACTATAGATGCATGTACGCCGTTAAATTCGAATTTGCCTTGATATGATTAGGTCTGCTTCTCTTTTCTATATTCTGTTCTTTTAAATTAATCCTACTAATATGATGAATACGAAAGTTTGAATGTTTAGATGTTTGTTACTCACGCTTAAACGGCTTAACCGATTTGGATGAAATTTTGCACGAAGATAGTTTATATATAGCCTGGATTAAAATATAGGGTAGTTTTTATGCCGGGTATACGCAGACGAAGTCGCGGGTGAAAGCTAGTGTTTCATAAGTGGTAAACTGTTACTTTTCTTTTTTAGTCTGTCCATTATTTTTTAAAGTAAAATACAGTACGTATTCGGAAGTGTAGCCCAGTGAAGTAACTAAGATTAACTTTAAAAAAATCGTTATACTTTAATATTATTTCATAAAGTAGCCAAAACGGATAAGCCATGAACGGTACTTCTGCCTTATTAAAATAAAATTGTGGCCTGATTATCTTTAATATTCTTATATCGAGTTATTCCATCGACTTGCCCCATCCCTAAAGCATTACGCAACTAGCAAATGCGGCCCTCGGACCCTGCAGTCTATCAATCATCTCTAAGATATTGTTATTAGCCATTCACGAGCAGAAGTGGGTTCGAATTGAAGTTGACGAATTTGAATAACCAAGATTTGATGGAAAATTCAATTTAACGTTGAGAATTGATTTTCAAATGTATTTAGTTGCTGGAAACTTGGTTTTAGCTTGGTTAGATGTACTTTGTCAAAAATTTATATTATAATGTTTCTCGAAGATTAAGAGAATTTTTCAAGGAAACAGATATTCTAACACTGCCGTCGCTATACGTATTTGAAATAATAATGTGTGTTAGGAAGAATTTATACAACTACCCAACAAACACTGATAGGCCCAAGGTTACCAGAAGCGCAGGGAAGCTCAAAACAACTTTTTACAGGCTAGTAAAAGCGAAAAAGTCGTTCTTGGGAAATTGTATAAAATTCTACAATAAAATTCCAAAACACATTACCGAACTTACCGACTCTAAATTCAAATCTGTCGTAAAACGGACACTTATTTCAAAAGCATATTATAAGATAAACGACTACATCATGGATAGGGATATTTGGCAGCGATAAAATCCTGCACTAGAAATCTGTCGTAAAATAAATAGGCTTTCTACTGTAGCAATGTAATTTTAAATTTTATAATACTCTGATACTGAAATGATATATTGTATACTGTTTTGAAAAAATGACACCTCGCCGAGTTTTTTACGCCGGTTCTTCTCGAGGCAGAGGTTTACTTTCCGAACCGGTGGTAGTTTATCGACATTCATAGGTGCATGTAATATGCCTAAATTGAAGAATAAATCACTTTGACTTTGACACTTTGACTTTGAAGTTTGAATTACCAGTTCGATGAGATTGGGAATGTCGGGATTAACTAGGGCAAAAAATCGATATACTTAGCCAGGTTTTATTGTAGGAAGAACTTGAATACGGGTACTCGTATTCGTTTTTCTAAATGAAAAAACAACACATAAAAAACCGGCCTCTCCGTTACTAATACTAACAGACAATTAAAGAGAGGCCTAAGGCTGGAAACAGTGCCCGACCGACGGTCAGAGCGTATGCTCGTTCGGGCGTAGCTATCGCCGTAGAAAGCATACTGTGCGTGCAGACCGATGCTCACCGTCAGCGCGTATGCGGCCATAGTACCTATAAAACACGCGCGACCGACCACGCGCTGACATCGGTCGAGCACCGTTTCCATCCTTAACCGCTGAAAATTTGATCCATGAAAATGTTTCCTGAAATAATTATTTTGGGAGTAAAGAGTTTGTGCCGATTGACAATGTAAAATATAGATGGTACTATCTGACTACGGTTTAGCCGTGGGTGTGGGCGTATGAAACTGACGGTCCTGGGTTCGAATTCCGGTAAGGGCAAATATTAATGTAATGAACAATAATATAGTTAGTTTCTGAGTCTTGGACGTTTTCTATGTATTTAACTATTTATATATGGGTCAATCAACTTTTTCATGTTGCTATTCTGTCCCGGTAAGCCAAGTGACAACAGTGACAAAGTTTCTTAGAAAAAATACTAAATTGAACCCTTATCATGCTAAGAAGAGATGCCCCACCATGGAATGGGTTTACCAATATAACAAAAACATGTGTTTAGTGGATTTAAACCCCATAAAATCATAGTTTTGAAAGAGTGACTCAGGAGACGTCACTATGGCAACCAGCAACAAAAAATAATTGATTGGCCCATATATTAAATATATCGTCATCTAGTACACATTATTTGGGCTATATAGCCCAAATAATGTGTACTAGATGACGATATATATAAAGGGGCTAGTTCGATTTGTGTAAGATTTTCCCCAGATATTTATTCATTGAACGAGGGAGCGAATTGAACCAAGTTCTCTGCTTCAGCTTCAAAATTCTTTTGTATGTCCAGCTGTTCTATTCTACAGGTCTCAAAAAGCCACTAGTATATACCTCTATACTATCACCACATAAAACATAGGTCTGATCATATCGAATAGGGGTGTAGAGTAGACTCTAAATTTATTTCAAAAGAAAGAGGGCAAAAAAATATGCCTAATGACGAAAATCCCATTCAAATATCTCAAAAAATTACGAAGCTACAACAGTTTTAATATTGCTTGTTAGAGAAAACGCTCGTAGATTGTGACGTCACGACCATCGAGCGTCATAGTAAATGACAATCGTTTCATAATGAATGTGCGTTTTGCGGAAAAGGGACAGAACATACCCCCTCTTAAAACTTTGGACACTTATAACTTTGTTATTATTTAACCTGCTTTGCTTTTTTCTCCATTTGACTACATTTTTAATCCTTTTTCGAGAAAATACAACATTAAATTTGTTATTTTATTTAGTGTTTACACCCCTATTGTATGCTAACATACAAATAAATTTGAAATATAAAAGCGTAACAGAGAATCAACGAGTAATTACTTAATTAAATATGCCTAACAAAGTTAGTAACATTGGAATGTTGTGAAACAAAACGCGAATTCATTAGGGAAATATTAATCTCCAGTACATTTAAACAGTAGCCATTTAAGCTCTGTTAACTTGATATTTATTGAAATTTACGAATCCTTATGCCTTTTGAGGCCATGAGCCTTTTAATCCATGACTTGAGGGACGTAAAAGGTACGTACCTATATGTAAAATCCTTATGTAGGTACTTAAGGCCCATATTGCATGTCGTTGTAACTTGTGGCATTTGTGTTTATTATAATCCATACTAATATTATAAATGGGAAAGTGTATGTGTTTGTTTGTTTGTTTGTTTGTCCGTCTTTCACGGCAAAACGGGGCGTCGAATTGACGTGATTTTTTAAGTGGAGATAGTTGAAGGGACGGAGAGTGACATAGGCTACTTTTTGTCTCTTTCTAACCCCCCACTTCCCCAAAATGGGGGGTGGAAGTTTGTATGGAGCATTCCGCAATTTTCAAGGTAGAAAGCTAAAAATTGGTATGCGGACTATTTGTGACTAAAAAAAAAATCGTGCATCATTTTTTTTTGGAAATCTGCACTCAACCCCTTAAAAGAGGGGGTGAAATTTTATATGGGGGTCCGGATATATAGAGTCGATACGTAGAGCCGATATGTAGAGTCGATATGTAGTCGATAAGTAGAGTCGACACCTATCTAAGTACACAGTGGACATCTATCTAAATATGTGGAGTCGATATGTAGTCGATATGTAGTCGATATGTAGAGTCGATATGTAAAGTCCATGTTCGATATGCAGTGTCTATGTAGAGTCGATCTAAATATATAAAAGACTGAAACTGAGATGCACCTTTTTTGTAGACGGTTAACATTACTCTTAGTACGCGGGCGAAGCCGCGAGCAAAAGCTAGTATTACATAATATGATTTTAAATTTGTAATGCGTCCATATCGACAGACTAGAATTTCGATAAAAAAACCGCTCTGGCAGCTATGACGCCACAGACAAACACATTCAGATACACACCCAACATACACAACCCAGCATACATACCCAACTTTTTCGTCAGGGGTTAAAATAGTACATTGTGCTACGAAGTTGGTGTTTTTGTGTAAAAAATCTTACCATCCGTGTCGCACACAAAGTTTTCATCATATTTGCGAGGAAACAAATACATTTGAAACAAAATGAATACTAATCGCAATAAAAAATATGACATTTCAATCGTCCACTTTGTGCAATTTGTCGTGAGGCGCGCAAAGCAAAGACCCTTCGGCATACAGCCACGATTTAAAATGAGTTTTAAACATATGTTACACACAGTAAATTACTAAGTTTGTTTTTAGGGTTCCGTACCTCAAAAGGAAAAAAACGGAACCCTTATAGGATCACTCGTGCGTCTGTCTGTCCGTCTGTCACAGCCGATTTGCTCCAAAACTACTGGACCGATTGAGTTGGGGCCAACTGTATTGTGTGACATATCAAATGAAAGGGGTTGTTGTAAGCATGTCAGATATATATTTTTTTATAATTTTAGCAAAAACACATTTGATGTAATTTAGGATAAAAGACGAAAATTGACCCCCCCCCCCCCTTATCTCCGAAAATACTAGGATTCAAATTCTGAAAAAAATATTGGCCTAAAGATTACAGGAAAACCTATAAGAAGTTTGAGTATTCAAAAACACTTATGAAATTTAGATTAGGTATATACGGAACCATCATCTTGTATGGTATATACCTTAGGAAATAAGTATTTGAATATTTATAATTACATTTTCAAACATCGTATTTGGGTTAAAACCTCCTTGCTTTACAACTGACGCATGATTGACAGATATAATTTATGAAATAGTACATTACATACCTAGGGCGGTGAATTCGTCGAATGCCCCAGATCGCAGGTGTTTGTGTTCGCAGTGCTTTACGAATTACCGCCCGTGGGTACCGGGCAAAGCACCTCGGAACACCGGGGCCACTGCCGGAGGCCGTCGGCAACATAAAGGGTCTGCGAGGCTTCCTGGTGGAACTGGGCTGGCACGAATAATAGTAGTGCCAATCCATACGCAAAATATAGTCCAGGCAATGAACTGACAACTTGTATGGAAAAAATGACGTATTTGGAAATAATTTATAATAGCAAATTTTTTTAATGTAACGGATATATTATCAATTAAATAGTTACCTAGAGGCAAAATCCAACAAAAAATCAGACATCAAAAAAAAATATATTTAATTAGCTCCTAAAAAGTCCGGATAAATATGAATATTTTGTTTTATCTTTATTTAGGTTCATTTACATTTGCTTTAAAATATTCAATATAAATAAAATAAATAAAAAAGACAATGAATGTTTAATTTAAATCTATATAATTACTTCCGGGTGGAAAGTTTGTTGGATTCTTGAATAAAGCATCTTAGAATAATGTTTTAGAATGAAATAAACAAAAAAAACGCTATTATAAATTAATGTTTTTCAAAACCGTATTTTGCCTCGGCTAATAGGCGCATTTATGACGTCGAGTTGCGGAAACCCAGCCCGCGTACACCTATAACCTATATATTACCGCCCGTGGTTTGTCTAAAGTTTTATGTCTTGCCTTGGCCAGGAAGTGAGATTTTCTCCTCGGTGACGTAATCAATATTCTTTGTAACCTTTTCAAAGGAGTTACCCAATGGGACCTCACCCGCTTAGGATTCACAATTCATTTCATTCCCCGGATCATTTTGTGAAGCGTGGAAACAAACGACTTGTGGCGGCTTGAAAAATGGCGCCTCCCCACCAAGACAGCTTCGTTTGTTCAGCCCCGCTATTCTGTTACTCGTTTTAACCTCATCTTACCACACCCACAAACATATCTTGACGCCGCGATTCGAGGTAACTATAAGCGTAAGTAGACCTTAGTTTTCTTAGGCGTGACGTGTGAGGTGATGCATTAGTGCGTTCCGAATAACAGCCATGGCCACGCAAATGTATATATACTTTTGTGTACCCTCTTAACTTATAATAAATGATGCTGTGTGGTTGCCGTCGTTCTGTTTAAATTGTGGTTACTAGGGTGTTGTTTTTGTTACACGAATTTACGAACTTTAGATCATTCTAAAACTTGGTGGGCGGGGCACATTGCACGTAGAACCGATGGCCATTGGGGCGGAAAGGTTCTCGAGTGGCAACCACGTACCGGAAGGCGCAGCGTGGGTAGGCCCCCCACAAGGTGGACTGATGACCTGGTAAAGGTCGCTGGAGTCCGCTGGATGCGGGTGGCGCAGGACCGGTCATTGTGGCACTCTTTGGGGGAGGCCTATGTCCAGCAGTGGACATCTTTTGGCTGATATGATGATGAAAACTTGGTTGTAATATGCTTCTGATAAGAAACAGTACATGAGCAACTTAATCAGTAAGATTTTTCAGACACTCGAAGTATAAGTTAATTATATGTACGCATTTTTAGGGTTCCGGACCAAAAAGGTAAAAACGGAACCCTTATGGGTGCGACTCCGTCCGTCTGTCTGTCTGTCACAAAGTCAAATATCTCAGAAACTACTAATGCTATCGATTTGAAATTTGGAACAGTTGTAAACAAAGCTAATCCTCATGTATGGAAAATGAAATTTTTTAATATATACTTTTAATTTGTATAAAAAAGGGCGGATAAGGGGGGGGCCAAAAATTCAAAATCTAGTTAATAGGCCAAGTGGGGTATCATATGAAAGGGCTTGAATTGTACATTCTAAAACAGTTTTTCTTTTTTTTTCTACAATAGTAAATTTTGATTTATAAACAAAAATGTTGAAAAAAATACCATTCCCCCCCTTATCTCCGAAGTTAACCAAGCGAAAAATTTGAAAATAATATATATGATTAATATTAATGTGAATATTACCGGAAAAGTATAACTAGACCTCTATCTAGCGTAATTTTTTTTTAATCTTCAAAAATCATATGTTAATTTTGTTTGTAATTTAATACTTCTGTGTTTAATTTTTTTCCTTCAAATTCGTATGAAAGTGTTCTGAAAGTACCTTCTAGCAAATAATAAGAAAAATATCGAAATGAATTCACTTGATAAAGAATTATCGCTGAAAAACCAACATACAGGGAAATGTATTAACGTACCACCGTAGAACCATATCGCAATAAGGTGACATACCACTCGAGTTTGAGAGACCGCGGCCTGTCAATTGCGACAGAGTTCTACGGTGGTACGTGAATACATTTCCCTTACTGTAGGTACATACATACCGAGTTCCTTGGTCGCGCAAGTTAGTAACAAAATGCACCGATAAATGGCGCTGTAGGTACTCATGACTTAACTACACTATGCGTTGTTAAGATTTTTCCAAAATTAATGGGTGGGGCAAGACGGGTGTGTTGTATGATATTTCGTACGGAACCCTCGGTGCGCGAGTCAGACTCGGACTTGACCGGTTTTAAAGTCTCAGTAGACTTTATTGCACGAACAATTGCCGTGATTAACTATTTAAGGGCCCTAAAACAACTAACACTTGTTCCTGATGACTGAATTTAGATTGAAGACTGTCTAACGAAGAACCCTTTATTTTATTGGCAAATGTTGAGCTCCTAAACAAAAAACAATTTACTTGTAGTGAAACTCTGATCATGAATAATCCGTCAAGGCCCTGTTTTGCATACCAAAGAAATAGCTTTCGACGGAGTTGAGAATTGAGAAAAACTATGTCAACGGCGCTTCTGACGTTAAGGTTATTTAATACCCTTCATTCGCGATAAATTAATATTTACTTAACCGAGTTGATGGCCAGGTACACATACGATCGTATATTATGTAATTTATATAATCACCGTATCAGGTGACCCAACATTTGCTCTTTATTTTTAAATTAGGTATTTAAGTGGACTTTATGTAGAAAACTAACTAACTAACTTAAGTGGCAGTAGGCGGGGCATATTGCACGTACAACCGATGGCCGTTGGGGCGGAAAGGTTCTTGAGTGGCGACCACGTACCGGAAGGCGCAGCGTGGGTAGGCCCTCTACAAGGTGTAATGATGGCCTGGTAAAGGTCGCTGGAGTCCGCTGGATGCGGGTGGCGCAGGACCGGTCATTGTGGCACTCTTTGGGGGAGGCCTATGTCCAGCAATGGACGTCTTTGGGCTGATATGATGATGATGGTATAGAAAACTCCCGTGAGAATCAGACATATTAAATATAATGAAAACGTATTTAATGTCGAATATCGCTCGACATGTTTCGAACAGATTCGCGGTTCTTAATCATGAGCACACGCGTTGCCGGCGCGTTTAGCACTGCGGGCCCGCGCCCTGCAAGACATTCCCTGTGCGATATTCGACATTAAATACGTGAGTGACCCGTTTTTATTATATTTAAGTGGACATTTTTTTTCTGCTGTCCATTTGAATAATTCCTCGTTTGCTCTTCTTTCCAACCAGCTTATAGTATCTTCCATATTTGTCCATCCCGACATTTCGAACGCACTCAATCTTTTTCTGTCGCATTGAGTTAGTGTCCACATCTCGCTTCCATACAATGCTATTCACCAGATGTCACGTTTTAATAAATCACTATAAAAATCAAAAATCAATAGATATGAAGGATATTTATATTTTGTCGTTTTATGAATAGAGGCATGCATATTCTGCACTTTACAGGTTCCTCATACATACTGCTATACGGGGTGGGCCATGTAAAAGGAGAAAATATTTAAAAGGTCGCTTCCTTAACCTTGTGTAATTTTTTTTTTAATCCGGACAAATTTTGATCTAAAGTTATGACCTCCAAGCAGGAATCGGATACCGGTATTTTCTCCATACAAATTAAACCGGTATTATTTCGTTCTTTGGTTATAATATTATTTTTGATCGGGCAGTCTAATAATACGAATATGTTACTTAAATACACGATAGAGTCCTAAATTAAGAACCTAAAATAATTCAAAATAGTAGACTACTTCGGCGATTTTTGAAATTTTTGATTTTGGTTCCGACCCCTGCCTCCAATTAGGTTACAGGTAGGCACCACGAGATCATAGCAAAGCAGTCATTACAGATTTTTAGGTAACGTCATGTAATGAGTCATAATAGTTTTTGCATGTTTGTTTTCAAAATATATTTGTGTTTTTAAAACAAAAAGTAACTTATATCGCTCCAGGGTATTATGATCGGTAATTAAACCACATATTTATAAAATATATCACAGAGTTTGTTCAGCACATAGGATTAAAAGTAAGACAGTGACAAGAGTGACAATCGTAATAATAATGACAACACGGAGTCTGCCAGGATTAGAACAAGGTTTATATCGGCTACAAAATGAAACCTCCAACACAGGGGAGTAAAAAAATACACGTAAACTTATTCTGACGAAAACCACTTGGAAATAATTGCTCACACGCTTAACACCCACCCTGTATAAAAAAGCCGTAGAACTTCATAACTTAACCTCACTGTCTGCTTATTGCAAGAGCTAGTACTTGTCTATTTTTTTCTATTACCAATACCACCACCACCATACCATTATATCTTGTAGTTAAATTCTCATAAGGAAGGTCATTTAATAAACGGGATTGATGATGATGACTGATGATGATGAAGCGGGATTAGAAGCCTATTGAAACTAGTTAAGGAGACATCAATCAAAGTAGGAAACAAAACGGGTAGGTCAGGCAGAACATTATATTATAAGAAAACTTTGCATTGAGTCACAGTTGCATTTAATTTACCAATTACCTATTTGTATTTAAAAATCTACTAATCCAAACTCCGTGTTCGTAACTCTTCGACCCTTTCTAGTCATCAACACTTCTTCTTCAGCTTCGTTGATAATCTTAAAAATGTCTCTCTTCACTCTTATTTGTACTTCCTCTGGGAACGTCTTTACTGTCTCTCCTAAATTTGTGAAGAAAGTGACCACTGTGTCAGATTTTATTGTTGTTTCGTTATTTTCTAGAAATGTGAGTGGGTCTATTGGTACTTCTTGATCAACACGTCTGTCTAATTTCAAAGTTGTAGTTGAAAACCTACTTTGAGAGTCATCTTGATCTGATTCCTTGTTGTCTAAGAAGGTCATTATCTGTCCGTGTTTTACGGCTTTTAGTTTTTTGATGCCTTTGGCCTTCTGCATTATGCGTAGTTTCATCGCTTTTCTGTAGTTTTCTCGCAGTTGCTTCCACCTGTCTCGGCATTCATGGGCTGAAAATAAAGCCCAAGTTAGTTATTTGATTTTTTGGTTTTTAAAAAGATTCTCAAAGTAATTTGCTGGCAAAAGTAATTAAACGTATAATATGTAATAGATTTAAAGTGCATTAGATACCTAAGTTATTTTAGTCAGTATTCAATGTTATGATAAAAACTGTTTAACTTGTCATTGTCCACCGTAATTAGTTTTAATGTATCTTTTATTTAATCAACAAAGACAAAGCGGATTTTTATGTGTTTCATTTTAAACGACTCAATAGGTACCGCTACTTTTGAAATTCACGTAATGAGTAACGACTGGAAGTCCGTCCTTATAACCAGGGCTTGGAACCGGTACCAAAATACCTGTAACATACCGGTATTTATAGGTTTTCTTCGTTTTGGTTCCTTAGAAATACCGGCATCAGCACCGAAAAATACTGATTCCTCATTCCTCATAAAGGTTCCTAAACGTGTATGCGACGTTGCCGTTTCGTGCGAGTGCGTGCGATAAATTTCATCAATTTACCGGTTATCAAGGTATCGGTATCATGCAGGATACCGGTTTTAGCAATAGTGGTACCTTTGCTTAAAGCCTGTACCGAAGTACCGGTACCATGCAAAGTCTATTACCGGTTTGTGGTTCAAGGTCACGATAACGGTACCGGAAAATACCGGTATTTCAAGCCCAACCTTTATAAAATTATGAACTGTAAAGACGCAAAGTCAGAAGCAGAGCTCTGTAGTGGTAGAAAAGGTTGAATGACTATACTTGAGATTATTTGAGTTGGCCGAGTTGCATCAAAGTAGTCCATTCAAAAAGCAACTCTACCGTCCAAGGTAGAAGATTCGGATTCCAATGACAGTTTTATGAAACGTCAGCCACAATAAATAAAATTAACCATACGTTGATAAACTTTTTTAATACATTACGTTGCATTTTCATCTTCTTAGCGATCTCCCTCCACGCCGCCTCTCTCCTGTGGTTGTCCTGATACCGCTTGTGCTCCGAATCGTACAGCTCCCCATGTTCCTTCACCAGGCTTATGAGTTCTTCTTCATCCATGTTCTGAAATAAATTGAAACTTACATATGCAACTAAAGCTATGACAAATATTCAATTTAAAACATGTTTAAAATAAGGCCCGCTCGGCATAGTCCCTATGATGCTGGCAGCGTTTTCTCGTTGAATCGCAACGCTAATGCGTTGAGTGACGAAGATGCCAGCTCTCACGTTCCCAGTGGAATCAATCATTTTCAGATAGATTCTAAAATAGATATTAACTGCTAATTTACTAGCATATACAGAAGAGCGCCATTTACGACCAGCGGCCACATGCAGTACCTACTAGATTTCTTAAATTAAAGATAGTAAAATTTCTACAGACCCTAAAAAACAATAAGCCTTAAGTAATTTTTTTGGTGGTTATACAACGTGTCCCAAATGTTAACGTCAAGCCGAAGAGGGATGATAAGCCATGTTAAAATTAAACTGAGTAATGTTTTTTTAAAAATACAGGAATTCATAAAAAAATGGATAACCTGTAAGTAATGATGTGTAGAGTACTACGGCTACAAAAAAAACTTTTCTTCACTACTTTAATGTATTGCTGTATAACGGTTCCGTGAATAACCTTTCTGTAAATTCATTAAATACTATTATTAAAACACAAGTGCCCGCGTTAAAATAATTTTCTTCCTAAACATGTACTTAAAATCGTTAGACCAACTAACTTTAACTGACTGTACTGAAAAAAATGTACTTCGCTTAATTTGGCAAACGGCTTCAAAATATAGACCTAGTCCAAATTTGAAAATGGTAGGTATAATACTTGCTAGAATCTATCTAGATTATTGTGGAAAAACTTTGTTAATTCTGTAATACTAATATGGCATAGGATATTCAAAGATAAATTTCCATCGAGTAAGTATTGGATTGGACTGGACGGGATGGCGATGAAAACCACAATAGCTCTCAATATTAATTTATTCTTCTAACATTATTTTACAAGGTACACTTGGATTCTTATGCAGCTGGTACACAATTTTACCTTATAAAATTTCTCAAGACAGCACCGCTCTCGATCCCGACTTCCCGAACATGAACCCAATGCCAATCTGTCAATAGTCGTAACGGCACGAAAGTAGTGGGCCGCGACAGTAGCGCCACCGGAAAATAGTGGGCCGCGACAGTAGCGCCACCGGAAAATAGTGGGCCGCGACAGTAGCGCCACCGGAAAATAGTGGGCCGCGACAGTAGCGCCACCGGAAAATAGTGGGCCGCGACAGTAGCGCCACCGGAAAATAGTGGGCCGCGACAGTAGCGCCACCGGAAAATAGTGGGGCGCAACAGTAGCACCACCGGATAGAGTCAAGTTCAGAATCAATTAATGTTTAATTAGACAAATATTCAGTAACACAGACATACCCGCAATAATCAAATATGATTTATATAATTATTTATTGGGCGTTTTACAAAAATGTGTACAAGATTTTTTTTTCAGAATTCGATTTCTTTGGGTTTTTTTTACTCAGAATCGTTGATACTATCGATCCTTAGACAAGAAAAAATTGTTCCAGATTTTACTATGCAAGTTTTTCTTCCAGTAGGTCAAGACCACGACCATATAAATAAAAAAGGACTGCTGTAGTGTATGCGAGTAGCTCAAACAGCATACATACGCTGTCTCGTGTGTCCCTGTATTGGCGGGAAAGATAACTGTCACTGTCATTGTCACGAGAGCCGAGGCGAGAGTGCAAGAATGAGGAAGTGAAGTTATTTCGGATACGTGGGCATTGCCGAGCCAGTGTTAGGTAAGAGTAAGCTGAGGGAAAGGATTTAACAAACCCTACAAGTGGCGACGAGTAAAAGGTAACAAATTCGTAAGTTTCGGAAACCATAGACGTCGGTACAATTTTAGGTTATAATTCCAACAACCAAATATTTTGGAATATTTTGCTTCAAAATCATTACCAACACAGGGAAACACTGTTATTTACAACAAAAACATTAGTCCTTACTTCAAGTGTAATAAATCATGATTAGTTAGTCGAAATATAGTCGGTGCAAGTTTGTTTATATACTTACCCGGCGTACACAAATAATGGAACTAGAATTTCGTAAATAGTTTACACAGATCATGTTACGAGTATACAACATTCTTTCGAAGTAGTTTTCTTAAAGAAAAGATGGATATCTACAGATGGAGTGAGCAAGGTTTTCCCTGTCAAGTTATTATGATATTGAAATAGGATTGAGTATCGCCTGGCCTGTGGAAGGGGTTATTCATTATATCTGTACCTGGTTCCGATTTATCTATAGTAAAATTGTACCTATTAATACAGTTTGTGGGAAATTAAATGTTTTAAAAAAAGTTATTAATAAATAAATAAATAAAATTATGAATAATAAGTCTAAGGGCTATCTCTATTGGATAATTCATCACTTAGCACTGAGTTTCAGTAATGCCTTTATTAAATTATGGAAATAAAGCAGGCAATTAACTGATTGTATAGTCAAGAGTAATCTATAACTGTCACTTCAGTAATCCACAAATTAGTAGTTATTTTCCATCTATGTGCCTACATCAATAAGCTGGGTATATAGTTGGGTTAAACAGGCTTCATATGAATTCTACTGCTATATTAAACGTGGCTGTTTAAATATTGGAAATAAATGCCTGCAGCGAAACTGTTGGGGTTTGACGACGGAGCAGCCATTTCCAGCTCTAACTAAACTTCACCAATGACTGTGCATTGCAGAGATATGAATTATTGTCATTATTATTTGTTATAGTATATTAACTATGTCAATAAATGATTTCTGATTTGTTTTTTTAAATATTGGAAATGGTCGACATAACCCCCATTAAATTGGAAATTGTCTGGTAGTTCAAATGAATGCCTCCATTAAATTGGAATTGGTCGACATAACCTCCATTAAATTGGAAATTGTCTGGTAGTTCAAATGAATGCCTCCATTAAATTGGAATTGGTCGACATAACCTCCATTAAATTGGAAATTGTCTGGTAGTTCAAATGAATGCCTCCATTAAATTGGAATTGGTCGACATAACCTCCATTAAATTGGAAATTGTCTGGTAGTTCAAATGAATGCCTCCATTAAATTGGAATTGGTCGACATAACCTCCATTAAATTGGAAATTGTCTGGTAGTTCAAATGAATGCCTCCATTAAATTGGAAATGGTCGACATAGCCTTCATTAAATTGGAAATTGTCTGGTAGTTCAAATGAATGCCTCCATTAAATTGGAAATTGTCTGGTAGTGCAAATGAATGCCTCCATTAAATTGGAATTGGTCGACATAACCTCCATTAAATTGGAAATTGTCTGGTAGTTCAAATGAATGCCTCCATTAAATTGGAAATGCTCGACATAACCTCCATTAAATTGAAAATTGTCACATAGTTCAAATGAATGCTTCTATTAAATTGGAAATGGTCGACATGACCTCCATTGAACTGGAAATTGTCTGTTAGTTCACATGAATGCCTCCATTGTATCGGATTGGTCGACATAACCTCCATATAATTGGAAATTGTCTGGTAGTTCAAATGAATGCCTCCATTAAATTGGAAATGCTCGACATAACCTCCATTAAATTGAAAATTGTCATATGTGTGAAATGAATGCTTCTATTAAATTGGAAATGGTCGACATGACCTCCATTGAACTGGAAATTGTCTGTTAGTTCACATGAATGCCTCCATTGTATCGGAATGGTCGACATTACCTCCATTTAATTGGGAATTGTCGGGTATTTTAAATGAATGCCTTATTACCTATCGGTTACCAATGCAATCAATATTTAAGGTCGAGATTCGGACATATGAAACAACAACAAACCGCGTTTTCAAGCGTCATTTGTTCAGGCTTTTAAAGCAAGAAAATAATGTGAAGTGTGGAAGTTTCTTAGTAAAACTACGAAAGCAAGTTGACAAATGTAACTTTGACAAAAGAGATGATCGCTTCGTCGATCAAAGTACCAAGAAATGTAATTCAGCAGAGCTACGTAAGAAAATTCTAACTATTGGTTTGAATGACCAATTAAAAGTATATGAAGACAGGAGACAAGTAAACCAGGAAAACCAAGAAGTGAATGCTGCATATAATTCTAAAGAAAAAACGGGGGAAAAAAAGCTGACATCAAATCATATTGGAGAGGCAAGCAAGACAAGGCGTTTACAGAACTAAAAGAGGCACTGACCAAAATACAATCTCTTGGATACTATGACGTTAACAACAAAACACACGTTATCGCTGATGTCAGCCCTGTGGGTCTTGGCACTGTGTTAGTACAGACTGACTCAAAGGGCCTGCGAATAATCGCATACGGAAACAGGGTAATAACAGATTGCGAAAGGAAATAAAGCCAAACAGAGAAAGAGGCTGTGGCTTTGGACAGTTGAGTATTCAAATATTTTCCTTTCCGGTAAGGATTTCGATCCCATTACTGATCTTAAACCACTGAAAGTATTGTTTGAACCAAAATCTAAGCCTTGCACTCATAGTGAGCGGTGGTGGGTGCCCAGGCTCCAATCACATACAAACCAAGGAAGGTGAACATCGCTAATCCGCTATCTCGCTTTTTCTCGCGAGGAAACCGAATTAGAAATAGCTATCTTTGTTGTATAACTGTGTAAGTAGAGTTAATACAGTTGACATGGTAGTACAAAGTATCCACAGCTACCCGCTATGGGCATACAATATGTTTATAAGATAGCCTGAAGTGGTTAAAATAACTACTTATTACATTATTTAATAAAATCTAAAAAACGCTACTTAACTATGAGCACTTAAAAAATATTAATTTACATTGTTGAATTCTCTATCTATTAACCAACTTTTAAGCTTAGTCTAAAGTTATTTTCCTTCAAGCATTTTAATATGTATTGGAAGGAAGTTAAATAATTTTATGGCAGTGATGTATGCGCTTTTATTGTACATTGAGCTGTTTACTCTAGCTAGGAAGAGAAATTGGTAGAGTGTTACGCAAAAAACATTTATTTATGAAGCATTCCGTGTGGGTTTTACCAAAGAAACATACCTCTAAAATGTAAATGCCAGTTAAAGTAAGAAAGCGCTTCTCTTTAAAGGTATTGCTAAGAGTCTGACGGTTAATATGCATACGATATATTGTGAGCAAGCATCTTTTCTGGAAAACAAAAATCGATTGCGTGAGTTTCCCCAATATATGATACCATATGTCAGCAACGGATATACGCTCCCATAATAAGCATTTCTAACAATGGTTTCTGAACACGTTTCTGACAGTATTAATAGGGCGTAACCGCAGCTTGATATTTTATTATTTATTTTCTCGGTATGAATTGTGATACCTCAGAAATTACGCAACCCTGGAATTGTAGCGATGAAAGGCAGACTAAGTCAAAGGTGGCTGTGGCCAAGAATTGACAAAGATGCTGGAAATCTTGAAAAGTCTAGCAAGAGTTGCACATTGCCAAATCCTCCAACACCTATGAACAGGCGGGAACTTCCTATAGCCCCGTGGGTTGATGTCGCGATGGATCTGCTGGCGTCATTGCCTAACAGTGACTACTTGCTCGTGATAGTGGACTACTATAGTCGCTATAAAGAAGTAAATAAAATTTCAGTAGACTGGGTTACCTGATCTCAGTTACTGTTGGTAACGGTAGACAGTTCGTTAGCGAGGAGTTTCGTGCATTCTGTCAAGAATGCCACATCACTGTCCAAAATACAGTGCCATATTGGATGCAGATGAACGGAGAAGTCGAAAGGCAAAATATAGATATCATAAAACGTCTCAAATCAGCCATCTTGAGAGAAAAGACTTGAAAGAGTGTCCGATGGAGTACTTATTAATGTACAACAGTACCCGTCATTCAACTACAGGCAAGTCGCCATCAGAATTGTTCTTTAGACGACAGAACAGGGACAAAATGGGAAACGCAGTGGTTGATCTGGATGTACGAGATCGAACATTTGGAAGGAAAAGGGGAAAGAGTATGGAGATAAAAGGAGACGAGCTATTGAATCGAATTTAACTGAAGGAGATAAAGTGTATATCAAGAATATGGATAAAGTCAATAAGCTCCGTTCAAACTACAATCCAGCACCACACGGTATAGAGTGGCAATAAGGGTGATGTCAGGAAAAAAATATTTAACAGGGCAAGTACTGAGAAGGAATGTGGTACCTACACTTGAAGAGGGTAGAAGGAAAGTGAGTGGCAGACCATCCAAGGATTGGGCCAAAATGATAGCGAGTAAATGATGCTCTAATTTAATGTGCCATGTTCTTAAAATAATATTTATAATTTTCTTATTGATAATTAATACAATATCTTTAAATTACTACCTACTGTACTGAGAGATCTCAATGAATAATACCTGGAAGACTGATTGCACTATTATAGAAATATACGTTGATTTCTTGCTTGTGAGCTTGTTGTTATTTATCTAATTTAACATCAAGGGAGGGATGTAGTGTATGCGAGTAGCTCAAACAGCATACATACGCTGTCTCGTGTGTCCCTGTATTGGCGGGAAAGATAACTGTCACTGTCATTGTCACGAGAGCCGAGGCGAGAGTGCAAGAATGAGGAAGTGAAGTTATTTCGGATACGTGGGCATTGCCGAGCCAGTGTTAGGTAAGAGTAAGCTGAGGGAAAGGATTTAACAAACCCTACAACTGCATACAAAGATGTGACGATCTGGAATGGAATAATTGGGACACTTTTTTTCATGTATGAGGATCGATAGTATCAACGATTTTTTTATATAACTGTTTTGATTTGGTTTATCACCCGTTTGCGGCTTGACGCTCATTATTGGGACACCCTGTATAATAACGCCACTCCATGTGTAATAGAGCTCTACCAAAAAACGTGAAAATTTCTTTACTACGTAAATTGCTACCCCTACTTCGTATTGAAATACATAGATAGGTAACAAAAACATCGTATCATCAACATCATGTGACAACCCTAGTGTACCTATAAATGATTAATAAAGACCAAGTGCGGGTAGTTCGAAACACCCGTGCGTCAAGAAGATAGGTACCCCGCTTTATAGAACCCGTTTACTATAAGTTTGGACCTGGCTTCCACGAGCCGTCATAGACGCCAGGTCCAAATTTATAGTAAACTGGTTGTACATTTTTTGTTTCTGTCGCAGTCTATTCAAAGTCAAAGTGATTTATTCTTCAATTTAGGCATATTACATGCACCTATGAATGTCGATAAACTACCACCGGTTCGGAAAGTAAACCTCTGCCTCGAGAAGAACCGGCGTAAAAAACTCGGCGAGGTGTCATTTTTTCAAAACAGTATACAATATATCATATCAGTAACAGAGTATTATAAAATTTTCTAGCATCAGTGTTAAGTCATACGAAATATTAGGTAAGCCAAGCTCGCGACCAAGTCGAGTAACCGCAAAGGGAGCGATGACGGAAGAGTAGCCTCGATAAGGTACGTAAATATACACGGTTAAGTCCCGTTTAGTAAAAATATAAGTAAATAAGTAACATACGTAGGTACAATATTGTTTTTAAACTGACAAAATGAACAGTGGGACTTAACCAAAAAATAGTTAAATAAGCGTAAATATAACACTTACCTTCAGAATAAACTCCTCGGTGTTTCCGCTGCCGAATACGGCCGAATACTAACGAATCGAACGAGTCGATGCGCGGCGAGTCGGACGGAATGAGCTCGCGTGAACACGGAAATCACTAAAAGCGACTTTATGCCTAAGCAATACGGCCTATCGCAACCGCAAAAAACGCTCCACGTTTGTCAGTGTTTGATGCGGGCTATTTGATAATGGACTTTATTGGATTGGAGATTAGGTGTGATTTGCAACGAGGAGCTTGTGTTAATGGGATTGGTTTATAAGGTGTTTAAAGTTCAAATTCGCTTGGCGCAATGGAGCCAGCAGCTACTGAGGAATGCGCGAGCAGCCACGGGAACTTGGGAGTTGAAATTTTAACTGCCAAGTTTTAATATAAACTTACCTATACTGAACTAAATTACGCGCTGTGCGGAATCATTGCGCAAGACTAATTGTGCAAACTTGTCATTATAATTTATACTACTTACAATCTTCTGATTAGGTTACTTTGTGATTTAATCAATTATTTTAGTTTTTTAGGGTTCCGTACCTCAAAAGGAATAAACTTAACCCTTATTGGAACACTTTGTTGTCCGTCTGTCTGTCTGTCAAGCCCCTTTATCTCGGGAATGCGTGGAGGTAGGTATCGAGTTGAAATTAAAACCGTATATCTACTCAGTCTACAGTCCCTTGAGGCTGTGAAAAAACCAAACTTCTAAGTTAAAAAAAACCGGCCAAGTGCGTGTCGGACCACGCACAACGAAGGGTACCGTGTTTATTAAAAAGGCCGTATCGTCACAGAAATCTTGTGGCACTTACGTCCTTTTCTATAGAGATAGAACTATAACATTTGGCAAGTAATATATTATTGTGTTTTGTACCTAGTTACTACTTACCTACTTAATAAAAATTAAACAGTTCCAAAACATAATGTAAATATTGTTCATATCTACCATATCGTTGTTCACACCTAGCGAACAATTTAACAAAAAGAGACACACTTTTCATATCTATAATAATAGCCTAATAGTGCTGTTGATATCGATATTATTAATGTTTTTCTCACATAACGTAAAGAGGTAGGCACCTAAGTACGTACTACGTAGTTAGTCTGAGAAAGCCTTTAATAATATTGATATGGACATTATGAACAGCACACTATGGCCATATTTGAGTATTTTCACCTGTCACTAGTTCGCCTAACAGCTGCCCGCGTATACCTCAGCACACTTTTTGACGAGCCACGCGAATATGAACTTTAATCACCAGGCTTAAGAGAATTCATAAAATCGAAACATCACCCGTACTAAACACCGCACATTCAAAAATACACCTAATTGTTAAAGCTTCATGGTCCATTTTTGAATCGACCGATCGTTAATACCCGGCTAGCATCGAGCGTTTCTCGTCTAAGGGTGACCCGACCCGTATTGCATCGAGATAACGTTCAACTTCGCGTGTTATCCAGCGCTCCGCTCCGACCCGTCGCGCCCCGCTACACTTCGATCCGTTAGTATGCGTCGGGACCCGACGGCGAAAACACTGAGGGGATTTTTGTCGGTAAGTGTGACATTTTTGGATTAAATTGTGCTTTATTTTAGTTGAACATTCGTAATAGTTGCCTACAATAGTTGTTGCGTGGATTTTTAGTGTTATTTTAATAAAATATTAGGTACGTACCTCTATTATTTTATAATAATGTTTTGCCATGACCGCGAAGCGTTGTGAATCCTTGCGCAGTAAAATGTAGGTAGGTACTATTATTTATTTCATAAAAATAACTCATTTGGACTAAAATTCCATAAAAGACTGCGTCTCTATAAGTCATTGATAATTTAGGATTTAATGTAAACTTTACTAAGTATCTGCGGTGCCGTCAGCTACAAATCTAAAGACTCGGCCTCAAGCAAAAATGAACTTTACCTATAGGGTATAAGATTCTATTTAATTAATCATCCCCAACTTACTAGGCTAAGTGTGATGGACACTTTTGCACCGGGTGCAACTCGCCGGGGCTTGTTTAACTAGACTTGGGCTAGTTACGTAGTTACGTTGTAACTGTTATAAGACAAGTGTAATATTTATGTATATTTTTGTTTGTGTGTGTGTGTTTTTTTATGTTGTTTGTGTGATTTTCGTTATTTTTTGTGTTTTTATGTTGTATCTGTGATTTTAAAATAAACATTTACTTACTATTTCATTCTCCACCCCCGGTGTTATCGTTAGACAGCTCTCAACGCTCTCGCTCTAACTCGCACGTATTTAAATGTGTCAGAGTAAGACGCCAGATAATTAAGTCATGCGCTATGGAGCCTATGGATGTCGAGGAAGCGTAGTTTAGAATCCATTGCACATGCGTTGCATCGAATTGTTCCTTGTGCCTGTTGTTACCGTATTCTGCGTAGATATTGGTGACGTGACGTAGGTTGGTCTTCTCTCCCTCTCACTGAGCATAAGCGTGAGCGAGATGGAAGTGCGAGTTCGTAAGCGCGGATATCATATTTTTTAATTTTAATTTTTTGTCCGTTTAAATAAATAAAAAAGTAATAGCTAAGTTCCCTCAAACATGATATTGCCGATGTTAAGAACCTATTTGAATATGTTCAGCTTTTGTGCATAATTTGTTACGAATGTTTTAGTGTATTTTAGACCTATGTTCGTGATTTTTTTCTATCGAGTGAAAGTCAAAAGCTTAGGATTCGAATAGCTATAGCCCCTCGAAAAAGGCCTCAAGATTGTTAATTAAATTTAGGGCAGCCGTATTATGATCCAAACAAGCGCTACGAATTTTTGAAAATCCGTTTTCTGAACCTACGTCGCCTTTTTTGGTGATAGGAATAACCTTCCTTAGCACCAGAAAAAAGTTTCAGACTTTTCAGCTGCGTCAATTATTTTTGAAAAATATAAACAGTTTCCTCACTTACGTTTTGGGTCAAGGACGGCACTTTCCTCGATCAGTCTCATATTACAAAAAATAAATAAATATTGACAGTGGTAAACTGACACTGGCAATGATATTGACAGTCGCAGCACCTATAATATTTGTCATGACCAGCGTCAGTTTACCACAGGTGTTTAAGATATTTTTTGTAATATGAGACGGATCAAGGGAAGTCTCTATTCACCGTCCTTGACCCCAAATGTAAGTGAGGAAACTGTTTAAATTTTTTAAAAATAATTGACGAAGCTCAAAAATTATTGGTAATAATAAACTCAATGATTTCCATTCATTTTGAGCTCGTAAACTGATGTTACAATATAGGCGCCACTGTCTTTGCGTGATTGACCAGATTGTACGGGAAGTTTTAGTTCCAAATTGCACCACCACCATCTATTTTTTGGAAGATTGATATTTGAGTCAATAAAAATGATTACACGTTTTATGGAACATTAAATTATAACGTCAGCTCTGTTGGTGGATGGGGACGGTAGCCATACAAATCTGCCCATCGTCCTTTAAATAAAAACCTATAAAATCACAAATACAAAATCGGTTTTATAGAAAAGAATGTATTTACTTTTGGACCATAGTGGGGGTAGTGGACTATAGTTGTGTCATCATCATCATATCAGCCCAAAGACGTCCACTGCTGAACATAGGCCTCCCCCAAAGAGTGCCACAATGACCGGTCCTGCGCCACCCGCATCCAGCGGACTCCAGCGACCTTTACCAGGTCATCAGTCCACCTTGTGGGGGGCCTACCCACGCTGCGCCTTCCGGTACGTGGTCGCCACTCAAGAACCTTTCCGCCCCAACGGCCATCGGTTCTACGTGCAATGTGCCCCGCCCACTGCCACTTAAGTTTAGCGATTCGGAGGGCTATATCGGTTACCTTGGTTCTGCTGCGGATAGCCTCATTTCTGATGCGATCACGCAGAGATACTCCCAGCATAGCCCTCTCCATTGCCCTTTGGGTGACTTTGAGCCTTCTTATGAGGCCCATAGTAAGCGACCACGTTTCCGTGCCATATGTCATCACTGGCAACACACACTGGTCAAAGACTCTCGTCTTGAGACACTGCGGAATATTGGACGAAAAGATGTGCCGTAGCTTCCCGAATGCTGCCCAGCCGAGTCGGATTCGACGATATAGTTGTGTGCTAAATAATAATTAGTTATATATTATAGAGCATGATGGATGAAGAACTGCTAATAAACTTGGTGAGGGGCCACGGGGAGCTCTATGACTGCGAGCACAAGCAGTATGAGGACCAGCACAGGAGGGAGGCGGCCTGGCAGGAGATCGCTAAGAAGACGCTGCAGACACGTAAGAATATTTTCATCACACTTGCTCGTAAAGGGCTTCATAACGCGCAGGCATACAGAGCTGCAATAGCCTTTATTACGCCCATGGGCGTAATGGTTTTTTCTTAAATTGTATCTGTCACTCTTACGTCAGTTATAAAGCAAGGAGGTTTTAACTCAAACACGATGTTTATTAATAAATTTAAACGTAAAAACACGAATAAAATATGATTAACAGAATTATTTAAAGATTTAAAAACTTAAAAGTAGCAATTTAGTGTCTGCGTAAAATATTTTTCAACTGTGATTTTAAATCGTGGCTGTATGCAGAAGGGTCTTTGCTCTAAGCGCCTCACGTCAAATTCAACAAAATGGACGACTGGCATTTTGTAGTTTTTATTACGATTAGTAACAATTTAGTTAAAATTGGTTTCCTCGCAAATGTGATGAAAAACATTGTACGACGTACGGTAAGATTGTAATTCATATCTTACCGGACTTGTAACACAATGTACTATTAATAGTTATGTAAGCAGTAAGCCTTGCCCACCTATTTTAATAAACAGATGATGGCAAACAAGTAGTAGTACTTACGGCCTGCCATGTGATTTAGTCTCATTCAGCACAAGTGAAAAATTACCGGTCGAATGAATAATGTCAATTAGAAAATCCTCGACATGGATAACTGTTCAGCTTGAATAGGTAATGCTAAAATTTAATTACGTCCTAAAAGCAAAATTGACAGTTGATATTATAAAATCACTTTTGATGGAATTACTTTTGGTCCAATTCCAAAATGGTAATTTCGTGTTGACGATTTTCCATTTGTGCCAAATGACAGTAAATCCCTGCCTTTAGGCTATGGAGGCTTACGGACTCAAGCGCGTTGTCACCCTTAATTATTATTGATTTCAGGTTTCGTTGTTTTGAGATTTAGATCTGTCACTTGCAACACAGCGGATCTTTACTGTCACTGCCATTTCCAACGTTATCTATACATTTTGTTATTACCCGAGTGCCGAAGAGGAGCAGGGTTATGTTTTTCGAGCGTATATATGTATGTATATATGTATGTGTGTATATTCTTTGGCACGCCCTGCAGCCTAAACCCTTTGACGGATTTCGACATTTGAGGTGTTGTTGGATTCCTCATAATCGTGTGATTCCTAATAATATTCACAAAAAGCAGTTAATTTTTTTCAAAAAATCTTTTGATTTCACTAGTTTTTGACATCGAAACAAATGATTCTCAACAATGGTTCACTAGTTTGTTACTAATGATTGATTTATTTTAGCTCAAGAATGCAGAGACAGATGGAAACGGCTGCGAGACAACTACAGAAAAGCGCGAAAATTAAGAAAACTCAAGAAGACGCAAGGGTTTAAAAAAATAAAGCCAATAAAATACGAGAAAATAATGTCATTCATAGACCCTATCATAGATAGCAGAGAACCAACAGATCCAGCGGACGAAGACTCTGAGAGTGCATCCTCGTCAACGTATGTGGAACAGCAAGTTGACATGACAGAGGTCCAAAGAGAACCACACACAATTCTAGAAAGGAATTACGAAGAACCAAGTAAACCGGATACAATAGTCACATTCTTTACCAATTTAGGAGAGACCGTCAAGACTTTTCCAGAAGAAGTGCAGATAAGGGTGAAAAGAGACATTTTTAAAGTTATCAACGAGGCTGAAGAAGAAGTCTTTAGGAATAAATTGAAGGTTCGGCGAGGGAAAGATGTAAATGTCAAATATGAATCATCAGATTTTGACTGCAATTTTTAAACAAAAAAAAATTTAGGAAGGTATTACAACTTTAAATTCAAAACATAGTTAATAATTGAATAAAATACTAAGAACACGGAGCTGTTATTGCTGTTATGATCATGTATTTACTGCTGTTCAGGCTTGTGTTGGCTATAAAACTATTTACCTACCGTGTAATCCAGACCAACTCTTTTACAATTAGGTACTTCGTATTTTTAGATATTGAAAACTCCTCAATCAAATCGGTGTAATTGCGTCGATGGTAAAAATAAGCCCCATAACGACGAAAAAATTTCTTTGAAGCAAATTAAAAATATTTTCAACATAATAAATATGCGAGTAAAATAAAAAGAGCGTATAATTTAGGTAATTAAAAATGATAAGATACCAATAACTTTCGTTTTTATGCCGATTCTCAGAATTTATTGAACACCCTGATCCGCGCCTAAACTTTTATGATCAAATCCACGCACTGTATTTCCTAAAACGCATTCAGTATACTGGTAATAAATCCTTAAGCGCTGCATCCTATATCAGACCCGGTGCCAAAATCCAAAACCAAAATGGCGAATGCAACAATAGAAACACTTAACATGCCGCCTTTGACCGGAATTGTTCTCTTGGCCGTCCTCCAGGCGATATGTCGCACGGACAAATTATTATCTTCAATGAAATAAAGTCAATAAAATGTCGTCTGTATGTACGTACTCCATAGTAAACATAATAAAAGTTAAAAGAATAAATTGCAATAGGTAGTTAATTATTTTACGTCACCCTAGGCCGTAAGTGGGATTTTTTGCCCGCTACGCGAGGAGAAAATCTCACTTCCTGGCCCCTATTTCACCAACTTGACAATTGGCACCTGACAATGATAATTCGCCATACATTGCTTGTTCTAGAAGTTAAGGTGGTCGCTAGGTTACTTGTGGAACCATCAATGTACGGTGAATTGTCGATGTCAGGTGACAATTGTCAAGTTGGTGAAATAGGGGCCTGGCCAAGGCAAGTCGTAAAGTCCCAGATCGCACAAAAACCTGCGATCTGGGGCATTACGAATTCACCGCCCTAGATATATAATGTACTATTACATGTGTGATATAGATTTCGGCCACTAATTGGGCGTAGTTATGCACTTCACAAGTGACCCAAGATTGAGATAACACAACTATACCTTTTTTGACGTACAGTCAGCCTCATAAGTACCTTGTCGTTTTCACTCGTTTGACAGCTTCATATGGCAGTTTAACATGAGGTTTAATGCGACACGGTAAGAAGGTGTTAAGCGCATTGTGAGGCCGAACGTACTACTTTATATAAGCACAAAGGTACCCAGTCCTCCTAGATTATTTTTTGAAATAAATTTTGACCCGTATGTTCCAAACCACATTTTATCCAATTATTTGTCTGCATACTTCTGTATAGACTATATTAATTAAACTCCTCTATCTCCCAGGAAATTAATATAGGATAAAAAGTATATATTTTAAAGTCAGCGAAAATATCTTAAAGTTTGTAATAACAACAATACAAAATTATTACAATGGACACTAACTATCATTGTCCGTCATCGTCAATCGTCCTTTATCTACGTTTCAATTAATCTTGTCTTTCCTAATATTACTGTTTCAGTTAACGTCTTTCAAGATAACAAATGTCGATGAGAATTTAACAATATTTCAATTTAGCTTATACCTAATGAGTAATGAGGGACCTTTTTCATAACGACGGCGTAATACGGGAAAAATACTTCATTTCACGGAAAGATGCAATCTCAGGCGTAAATTACTGCTGAGCTCTCATCGATCTCCCCAGATTCTATTCGACTACATGTATTGCATTGGAATCAGTTTGAATTTGCTCGTTCCGATGGAATGAAGGCGGGGGAGTGTGGATGAGAACACGCGCAAATTCATAACTGATTATCCAATAAAATTTAGTTGGGAACACAAATGTTGCGTAGAACATGAGGTCATTTTCAGTTGGCTCTTCTTGAAGTAACAAGACATAATGTCTAATTTCAAACAGGATTATGCACTTCAAAGATTCAAGGAAAAAACGGAACCCTTATCTTATAGGATCCCTCGTGCGTCTGTCTGTCCGTCTGTCACAGCCGATTTGCTCCGAAACTACTGGACCGATTGAGTTGAAATTTGGTACACATATGTAAGTTGGTGACCCAAAGAGGGACGCGTAAAGTAAATTAATAAATACTGAACAACAACTTTTGGGGGGTAAACTAAAAAATTATAAAAAAAAGTTTCGCAAACTGTATTGTGTGACATATCAAATGAAAGGGGTTGTTGTAAGCATCTCAGATATATATTTTTTATAATTTTAGCAAAAACATTTGAAGTAATTTAGGAAAAAAGACGAATTTTGATAAGGGGGGGAAAGCCTTATCTCCGAAACTACTGGGCTTAAAATTCTAAAAAAAAATATGGAAAATAGTTCCTTGCCTAAAGATTACAGGAAAAGTAATCTTTAGGCAAGGAACTAAAGTTTGAGTATTCAAAGTAACGGGAAAATTCTCAATATTTTACGGAACCCTCACCACGCGACTTTAACTCGCACTTGTCCGGTTTTTATCGGTAATTCATACTCGACAACTCATTCCATATATAACATAACATTTCTTTGTTTATCTCGGATATCAAAGGGAAATATTATACTAGTTTAGGTACTTATTTCGATTATTAAGTGCTTTTCGAACATGACAATACTAATGTTTTTGCGTTTAAATCTGGTTTTCCTTGAAATCGCATGACGATTCACGAGCACTTTTTACCCGAATGCCGAAGGTTATGTTTTTTGAGTTTATGTATGTATGTGTGTATGTCTTATTCTTTAGCACGCCCTGCACTCTAAACCGTTTGCCGGATTTCGGCATATGGGTGTATGCAAAAAAAACTGTAAAGTTACGATTTAACTTTTTTTCAGTTTCGTAACGGCAATTACTCATACTCGTTTAAAATGTATGGGTAATTGCCGTTACGAAATTGAAAAAAGTTAAATCGTAGATTAGGTTAAGGGTCTTGGTCGGAAAGCAAAAAATTTGTAGGTGCATAGTTGAGAGCCTTAATCTAATCTACAATTTAACTTTTTTCAGTTTTGTAACGGCAATTATCCACTCATCACCCGACTGCCGAAGGAATGGAGGGTTATGTTTTTCGAGCGTATCTATGTAAGGTAGGTGGACCATGGAAGGCCACGCTCCTTTGAAGGCCAACTATTAAAAAGTCGTAGTTATCGACATGTAAAGACACATCCCTTTTACTAAATACTAAGCTCCATCAAACTCAAGGCCACAAACGCGGCGGCTTGACGACCGCGCCATTATTGTGGCAGTGCGAGCTCACGTTTCGTAGACTTCGGTCGTCGACGTTGCAGTTGTTATTCGCGCGCTTAGCAAAACGTAAGATTTTAGTCAATAACCTATTATTATCTCATATTTTTGACTGTATATTGTTGTATAAGGTTATGTTTATGGTTTCTAAAGAATAAAAACATGGTTTTAACTCGATTTAAGTTTAAATATTGGCAGTGTTCCTAGGATGGCCGGTGGTTCCTTATAAGGCCAATCAAAAATTTGACCGTTGGCCTTGCTATGGTACATGGGCCTTACAAGGACCATTCACAAACCATGAACATATGAACATTTACTTTTTAGTTATAAATAAGTACGTACCGTTACAGTTAAAACAGTGTTTTATATTATAACATTTTTACTTTTAAGCGTTTATAACTTTTTCGACTCGAACATTGTGGCCTTACAAAGAACGGACCCATAAGAAGGCCATTTTGGATAAAAATAAAAGTTTTTAATTTTATTATAAAACACGTTGGCAAGTTCTTTGTTGCTAATATGATACTTAATAATACTATTTTTAAATAACTTCCATTAATATATTCTTAGTTACACGATGGTGTTCAAGTAATGTTCATTAAGTTTTTTATAGATGATTAAAATACATTGAGCATTTAATGTTTCGCTTAAATGATGGAGCTTATTATGTAGTTTTTGTAAAAGCAGATATATATATATTGTTACCACTCTATTTTTAAGTTTAACGACTGATGTATAATATTGGCCTTGTTTGGAGCCGTGTTCCTTGCAAGGCCATTTGGAAGAGCTTTATAAAACTTAAATTTAATAAATAGTGATTAAAGTTAGGTAAAAAGAAATTCAATTATATGGTGCGCAAAAAAACAAAATATTACTTAATAATTTGTTTCCTTAATTTATCCAGTAAATAAACGAATAAAAAGTGTTTACTAGTTAGAGTGGCCTTCCATGGTCCACCTACCTTATGTGTGTATGTCTTATTCTTTGGCACGCCCTACAGCCTAAACCGTTTGACGGATTTCGACATATGAGGTGTCGTTGGATTCCTCTTAATCGTGGGAGTGACATAAGCTATAATATTTGCAAAAAAGCAGTTGGGTTTTTTAAAAAATCTTTTAATTCCACTTGTTTTATATGGTGTGATTTGGGCAATTATAGTGCTAATTACTGTTTGTTAGTTGTGTGAAGGCTAAAGAGACATTCCAAAAGTCTAGAATAGTGATAGTGTTAGGTGTTAGGTTAATCAGACTTGTTTTACTTAGATGTACCCATAGTTAAATGAACAGTGGTGTCATTTTATTCTTTTAGCTTGTAATATTATATATTTAATATTAGATAAAAAAATACTTTAAATTCAGTCGTCGACAATATCACAACCTTCACAAAGCTTTAAAAATAAGTGTTTCAGTGAAATTTTACAGCTCTGTATTCACAGCACCCAAAGGACGTCACGAGACCCAACAAAGATAATAATTCTAGCAAAATACAAAACCATTTCAAAATTTCATCTCAACCGAGATTCCCGGTAACGAGACCTGGCTTTGTCAGAAATTATTAGCGTCTAGCGAGAATTTTAGAATTACTTACTCAATCTCGTAAGTAACTCCACTTCACTACCCAAAAACCAACCTTCCGCGCTGCTGAATAAAGTTTACAACTCAATACAAAGTAAAAGAGATATAAGATCTGGAGACGAGCAGCCGATAAGTTGAGTTGACCTTCAAGGACATCATGCCCTTGACATCTGTGACGCTGGGACGCGTTTCGTCAAATTACATGGACTCTTTGTAACAGCAATAGAGTTTAGTATCGCGTACCAGTGTAACCATTTCCCAGACCATGTTACACCTTAGTAAGCCCAAGACCGGCTGAAATGGTTTTATCGCGCCAAAAATAGGCCTTCCTACTTTCGCTTACTGATTATTGTCGAAGGTAGATAATTGTCGAAAAAAAAGAAATAGGCCAATTTTAATTGACCAAAATTCTAATATGGTTTACAATTGTTATTAACACTGATAGAATCCGCTACAGGCTACGTCAACAATACGTACAAACATAAACTAACTAGAGATTGAATATTTATAATAATAACTATGGCCCGCATTTCAAAGTAAAAAGGAGAAAAAAACATATAAATAAATAATAATAATAATAATCATTTATTTCGGATACTTGTCCATATTTGTTAGTAGCGTACATAAGAACTTAATTCTAGTGTTAGTAATTACATACATTCATTATAATTCAATTACAATTAGTTATTTATTTATTATTTATTAATATTTATTTATTTATTATGGGATCATGCAGGCTCATGCAGCTTGCTACATCGCCTCATGAGTGGACAGTCTATTCTGCAAGATAATGCGTTAAGGAGACTGTTAGCACTTCCTTGCAATCTGTGCAATAGGGATTTACGCATAATAGCGTAAAAATCGTCCGTGCGGGCATCGGCAAACATCCCTGGCGCACTGCAGTATTGAGGTAGCCCTATCAGCATCCTAAACGCCTTGTTGTATTGCACCCGCAAGGCATTGTATGCTCGCTGCGTAAAGCTTTATACCGACCTGTAAAGTGTGAGTACAGTGTGTGTGGTTGGTGCAACTCGGTATTATGCCTTGATCACACGTACCGAGTAAGTATAGTGGCCGAGAGTGTGCTCTCGGCCGAGCAAAGTGGCGAGCCAGTAAATAAATCGAGGTCCGATTGACTCGCTCGGCACTCGGTACGTGTAATCAAGGCATTAGTATCGTCTTTTGGCGGTAAAGCTCAGTATATAGGTAGTAATAGCTGTGCTCGAGTCTGTAACAAAAAAAAAAAATTAGTTGAGAAATGCGACTTATGGAGGAAAACAGCTGAACAGACAGATATACGAAATAATTTTGGCCCAAGCTGAAACGGAGAACTTCGTTCGCTTCGCTCGTTAGTTCAATTATATCTTGAAATTCATACAATGTTGTATTTGGTTTACCAATGAGGACGGGGGCGTATTATGATTGAAAGTACTAAATGATTAGGTAATATTTCTTAAAATAATAAAAAAAAACAAGCAAGCCCGCAAATTACTAAACCTGAATAATTTATACGGCTTCTGCAGCAGTAGACAGCATTACAGTTGTGAAACTCAAACGGCCGTATTTTTCTTTGAAATTAAAAGTGGTAAACGTAAAATCTAGGTCATATCAAAGCTGCAAACAAATTGGAAATATTTCAATGAACAACCTTTGTACAAAGTCATTCGCACTTACGAAACTTAGCGACAAGGACAATTCCAGTAGCAAAAGTTGTGAATGAGGGTATTTTTAACTTCATCAAAAGTGTATCCACGCCGTTAATTTGCTTCTCATTTATTTATTGCTTTTCGAATTAAAACGTCATATCATTAACTAAAAGTCGTTCTAAAACGAGCTTTGTGTCAACATAGCGCCGGTTCCTTTTTCGCTGGCGTCGGTGGGTAGTCTTGCCATTTGTATGCTAATGTTACCTTTATGGAGACGTCGGTGGAGAACGGGCGAAACGTGCGCAGGGCTGTTATTCTTTACGCGCTCATGCGCCTCACCCTACCCGTCACACCTAACGAAACTAGACTCTACCTACGCTCAGTTATTAAGAATCGCGGCGTCAAGATATATTTGTGGGTGGGGAGCTTAAAACAAGTTACAGAATAGAGGGCAGTTCCTATATTTCCGGGGCTTAGGGCTGCCGCGGTAATTTGTGTTTTGCAAATGGCCTCCTACGTGACAGATTGACGACGAGTCATCTGTGGAAACGATCCGAATAAGTCAGCAGTCATGGAACAAAATGGCGGGTTCATGCAGTGATTCGGTGAAATGTTTTTGGGAAGTTTTTCTATTTGTTTCAAATACTTTCAGTTTGCTTGATACACCTATATATTTTTCCCACTACTGGCAAGAAGCTGAGGAAGAGATTTTAGCAGTCTAGGTATATTAAATGTTTGTAATTGCATACAATTTTTTATTAATCGTTAGCCTGAAAGCGCTCGTAGGCATTCGTTTTTCTTTGTCTCTCGCACTATATTTCTAAGTTTATAAACTTAATATATAAACAACGTTTTGGATTGCCTCGGAATTGGTGCAATATCACTTAACAGTAATGAAATTTAACCTTGTTATGATGTTTCTTGTCCGTAGGTCACGTACGGTGCTGTCTGAAAACCAGCGCTGTAGGTGTCTGTCTGACACCTCGGCATAATGCTGAGACAGCGATCGATTCACTGCCGTGAAGACACACACAATATGTGTCAATTGTATTGAATGTTTACTCCCTTTGTCTCCGTGTGTATTTTGTGTAGTGAATAAATGTCTTTTTTCTTTCTTTTTTTCTTTCTGCCACTGGTTGATAACTCATTATATATTTAGTCGATACGACAGTCACGTAATGTCCGAGTAATAACTGGGTCTTAGTAGGGATTTAGGTTCGCTCGTCCCCTGTGGACGTTGCCAAAGTTAAGGGCTATGAAGCGTATTTTTTGGTTTGACTCTTGATCCGCATAATCAGCGTCTCCTCTCCTCTTTTATGATTTGAGCGATATTTATTTGTACTTATTTTTCTGATGTTAGATTTTGAAGTGCTTCAGATTCCTAATTCATCCATAAGTGACCAAGGCAAGTACCTGTAGATACTAGGATCTAGGTTTACTGTCGTTGGCAGCCCTATCGGCACAGAGCAAGCGGTGCGGGCTGTCCAGGTGAACGACTGCACTCACATTTAATTACCTAGACGACTAATTTTGAAACACGAGGCACGTCAGGACTGTACTACGTTTACGACAACTCGCATCAGGAAAACCAGTGTAAGAGTGCCTTCCTATAAGCATATAGTATCCGCAAAACCAAGTGGCGAGTCAGGTCGTAAAATATTAGAATCATGCTATTATTACGCACAATAACACTTTCCTTCGGCAGTCCGTTAAAAATTGTTTCATTGTTACTTTTATTGCCCGACTCGGCAAATGGTATTGCGGATACTATAGTAGCTAAATAGGTAGTGCATAAAGGTAAGGCACATATTATACATATTTCCCCCAAATCGCTGCCACTAGGCAGAGTACCCATAAGACTGGCTGCGTCACCTCGCTGAATGGCTAATGCCAATACGCTGTGGCTGCGTTTGCCTCGCTGGATGGCAATGCCAATACGCTGTGGCTGCGCTTGCCTCGCTGGATGGCAATGCCAATACGCTGTGCGAGGAACGAGGCAGCCCAACAAAACAAAGTTTGGATAGGTATTCCCATTTCAAAATTTTAGAAACCGTCATTATAACTTGATATTACGACGGTTATATCGTTAAATATAATGTGATTTAATTGTTCGGGTTGGCTGAAGTCAAAAAGGAAATTGAGGCCCAACTTTGGACCACTTCGTACGCATAGCTTCTGCTGCGCTGACTGTATATTGTAGGTATTGTTTATTTTTTGTACATATTCAGCAAGCTATGTAAGCCATTAAAAAGTGTTATAATAGTGAGACGTTTACTGATTTAGAGTTCAACTTGATAAAAAGAATACATTTTTGGTACAAACTTTTATTACCAACTGTATATTATTATTATTACACATCATGAACAACTCACTGAGAGGATTCCTATGAGCTCAAACATGATGGGTTCATCTTGTTGAGGAGTTTCTATGGTCACCTATCGTCTCCATCATCAGACCAACCATATGATACCATAACATACCATTATCATTCTTTTTTTTTTCGATTGGCATTAGGAAAGTTGGCCTTGCATTTTTGTTGTTGATGTGCAAGATTTGACCCAAATAAAGAAGACTAAACAAAAGACTAAAATTATGTTCATGCTTAAGTAAAACATAACTTAAATTGAGAAACGTTAAACAAAAGTTAACACAAGATAACGATTTAAACTAGGTAATAAGCTATTCACGGGATAGAAGAGGGATAACATGAAACATGCATCTCTGAATATGCTCCTAATGTAAAGGTAAGTAAGTGATACTCGAGACACGATATACTCAGCACAAATGGAATAAAGGATGCTGCGGTCGAGAATTTGTGAAAAGAACTACGCAAAAATTGTGATTTTATAACGATAAATATGTTTGAACATTCGTTTCTTCTAATTGTATTGTAGTGCAAGATCAATGTTAAAGAAATGTATACATTTTTGCCTTCAATCAAAGTATTCAGGCCAACCATATTGTTTATCTAAAGGTAAACACGATTTAGCTATCTTTATTTTTTAGACTTAATTGCTTGAATCTTTTTTCAGTCGTACAAAACCAAATTAATATGCAGCTAGTAAAAGAACAATAGCGTTCTGAGACTCTACTCGTTCCCTAAATGGAGCAACAAAAATAACGAAAACTCGGCTGATATCGGAAATTTGAAGCGAGCGAATTTTGTCGTGGAGTGCCTCGAATTTTTCGACCAAACTGTGTCCGTAGCACCAGGTTTTAATTTGCCGTGTGAGGTGTTCGTGTAGTAGTAAAACGTGTTATATTGAAACTGCAGCTTTGCAGCGATGATAAAGATGCATGCCAAATATCTATTATGGATACTATGGCGTGGTTGATACTTCAGCTGAAACGTTCTCCTGATATTTGCCCAAAAATCATAATTAAAATATTTATCCTGCAGATAGGGGCCCTAAAGGCAGTTTGACAAGTCAAAATTGAAATAATTCAGTCTTGATCATGTATACCTAACCTACTGTAAATTGAAATACATCATTCCAAAGAAAATACACTATCAATCCTGAGAAATGTATAATCCTAGTAGTAGTTGTGGAGATTGTTAGCAAGCATCTAATTCTAAATAATAAAAATATAATTTCAAATGAGCACTGAGTGAAGTATCAATCTCATATCTATTCCGCTAAAAACTAAAATGAAGTTACTTGTAAAAAAGTTTTTGCAAGATCTAATGTTTACTTGCCTCTGTTCACATATATGTACCAATATTTAATTAAGATGAATGGTAGACCTATTTTTATCGTTAAGGATGTAAGCATTAAGTACTTCGTTGTGAGAATCAATCGGCCTGTCTCAAATATCGTCAGCAAATTCTTCGTTCACTTGGTTCACTGCAAAATCCTCTTCCAATTCTTCGCAACACAGCGCCATTTTTGTTTTATTTATCTCCGTTTCGGCCGTGTAATACGTTTCGGGCTTTAGCGTTTCGTTTTTGCTGCAGATTTTAACGGACGCTGTGTTCAGCACTTCGGCATTACCGCGATATTTAGCAAAGGCTGATATTTCTCCGCAACGCTCCGCCTGCTTTGAAACGTTTTGTTTCTCTATAGATTTTCCATTTGCCCCTTTTTTGTTTGAATCAGTTTCAGTTCATTTGTACTTTTCTATATTTAGGTACGTAATTGTATATCATTCACATTTTAATAAATAATATGAATGATCGACATGCTGCCTGTTATCGTCATCTTCAACATCCATATAAATAAATTTTGTTATGGACGATTTTCTTAATTCTTTTACAAAAGAAAAACACCAGTTTTATAATCCTTTATGATTTTCCAACAAATTCAAACAAAATCAAACCTCGTATAAAACCAGTGCTCTAATAAAGTAAAACAAAGACGAAAGCTGCAAAGCCCGACCTACTAACATACTCGAACACCTCGCATGTGTCCATCCACGTATTGCTCTGAATTGGGTCTATTCAAGCGTTCTAGCGGACTGGGATTAGGAGCAGTACTAATGGAAAGTGCCATTTCCAGGACACTAGTTTTTATCGCGTTTCTATTGTTGACCGTAAGGTTTTTAGTTCGTTGATTGACCTGAAATAAAAAAAGGGGTTTTACAGGGACTGTAATTCAAACTTTGTCTGATTCAAATAAAAATACCTCAAGTGGGTCGTTCTTCTTTTTTACCTACAATATATCGTCATTTTTCTGTTTTTTGCGTTTTTCAACTATTGATAATCATGGTTTTAATGTTTGATTTTAATAAACGTTGCATGTATCTTTTATTTGGACTAATTAATTAGTTTCCGTGGCGATAATGTTTTTTTCTTTATGGTAGTTTTTCAGGTAATATTGTGACAGAGTGGCCGTTTTTAGCAGAGACCACATTTTGGATTACCACTCTGTCACGCGATTCTATGAAAAACAAACTTATAAAAAAATAACTGGATAGAGAAAGTGAAAGACTATTTAGTACTAATAGATGAATAAATGTATGGACGTACATTCAAACACTAAAACATTAATAACCAATACTCTAACTAATGACGTATGGTAAAATGAGGACAAGCAATTGTAGGTAAAAAAGAAGAATGACCCGTTGGTATGTTTTTGGATATGCAGGATACTTTTGGTGAGATTTACTGTAGAATAAAATGCAACCATAAATAGTAATTTTTATGCAAGGCTGCACAGTTGTTGTCTGGCGCAATGCTTGTATTGAAAGCCGAAATAGCGGAGGATTGTAAGGTTTCAGGTTCAAATGTACAATCCTGAGCATAGCGAGGCTTTCAAGGCACGAGACGCCAAACAACTTTGCTGCCGAGCGAAACACACAACTTTTCTCCTCACCACCGCGAGGAAAATTGTAAATGTAATAAAAGTCATTATTAAATGTAACATAAACATTTTTGCATCTTCAAATAGTATCCACGCTTACATTAAAAAGTCAAAGTATTGCTGGGAACTCACGGGTAAACTAAGAAGCATATTTTACTTTTTCCGCTAACTTACCAGGCATTCAAATGAATATATGCATATCTTATGCACTAAAATGTCGAATTCAGAGGAAATCGCGGGCGGAAGCTAGTTTATAATATTAGTAGGATTTATTTGAACCACACCTACAAGGCACCATATTCTCTCTGACCCTTATCGAAGCCTTAACTACAATTGGTGATTCACAATACTTTAGTAAGTTCTATTCTTCAGATTCTATGATATTCTTTCCGATAATCGCCTTGGACGCACTCGCCAAGCCTAAACTATCTGAACGAGCACAAAACAATACAACACTGATTTCAATTCATTCACTCAGTGAAATACACTCCCAGTTCTTCTGTAACATTTCAACACCAGCTGTGAAGCCCACATGGTTGGATGGGCCCGCAAATTGCAGTGTCCGACTCGAGTGTCCAGTAGGTACTCAGATAAATAATTCTCCGTGCATTTTATAAGGAACAGAGTGAACAGAGTTGTCGACCACAGAGAAATGTCTGAATCAAGATGTTATTAACTTGCTCTGCTCATATGTATAAATGCAAGTTGTCATCAATTTGCAAATCATTTTGAGGTGACAACTTACGTTATTCTACTTATGTAAATTCAGTGACAATACATGGTCCCACATATGTAGCTGATGATGGAAACAGGAGGTGACCGTGGCAACTCGTAAACTACTAAAGATAAACTCGTCGTGTTTGATGGGCTCATCGGAAGCTTCTCAACGAGGGGTTGACGACTATGCTAAAATAGTACAATCGGCAATTGTATCAAAAATTTAATTTTTGACTGACACTTGTTACATGACAATAACGTGAAAAATGAAAACGTCTTCTTGTAATCGATTGTCGAAAATTAACATCTAATCTCAAATTTCATAACCATGATTATAATTATTAAAAAAAACAGAAACGAAGCCAAACGGCTAAAACACAATCAATGACATACCTAGGTAGATTGCGTATGTAAAGTTCAGGCAGCTACTAGCTGTTGTCTCAACGAGGTTGAGTTTTAACAGTCAAATTGTGTCACTTGACAAGGTCTAATCCAAATCCTGCAAAAACGAGTGCCTACGCCACTCATTGTTAGCTTGTGGTTGAGTGGACCCCGGTCCCAGGGATGCAACAGGTCATATGCTAAATAAGGGGAAACGACTGTTCAAACGTACAAATATTCAATATACATTTGTATCCCAAATAATCCCAATTAGGTTTTCATTGTGAACACATTCGACAATCCTTCGTAACATTTAGTAGCCAAATGAATTGCCATTAGCAAATACCCTGTAAATGCCAACATTTCAATTAGCCTTACTATTCGTGAATCAATTGAGTGGTAACCGTGTTCCCTTTGTGTGTTGAAATACTTGTTGCAAATGGCAGTGTTTGTGTGTAGGCCTTAAACTATTAGTAGATATGCAGGAAAAATAATAAGACTAGGCTTTTTAATTGGGTAGTTCACTTTTAAAACAAAGTGTTGGAAATCAAATTACGTAAAGAATAATAACCAAAAATCATATAAAGATGACATGAAAAAGCCTCGAAAAACTATATCTTGTAAATACGATTGAAGTCAAAGAAACGTGTACAATTGTGCACTGTATTTTATTTGTATTAAGGTGAAAATCTTTTTGACGCCGAATGCACTAAACTTAATTTCAATCGACAAGGCATGCGTCCGAATGGATGGACGTAATATTTTGACCAAATTCACGGGTACGTACGCCGCTTAGTTTCCGCTTGGTCGTGGTCGGACCGGCCAGCTGCCGCTTTCACGACGACTCCAATTGGCTTGGCGCCATGGCATGGAGTGTTCCAAGTTCCAACGTTGAATATTGACATTGACGATTGCTTGCATCTGATGGCGCGTTGGCGCGTCGCGCTAGCTTTCCATCCGTTTGGATATCCAACGGACCGCGCCAACTATTTTGAAATACATTCATGGACAGATGTTATCGCAGCTCAACACCTTTCGGCATCGAATTTAAATGAGACATGTCTAAAATACCCGTGAATTAAAATTTTAACCGTGGATTAGTAGTATCCTTTCGGTTTGTTGAAGCGCTCGTGAAATGCCAGCATTATTTTAGTTTTTGTGTCATGATATAGTTAAAGTTTTTCAAAGCTCCTTTCCTAACAACTAACTAATGAAATGTCCTTTGTTACAGGTAACTACAATACCTTTTCTTCGAGGCTGGTTAAGCAATCACTTGTAAAGATAATGGGCTAAGTTTTAAAGTAAAATTCTCGAGTATTTCATTTAAGTCTGTGAAATTAATTACTTTGCTTAACTCGCGGATCGCTTTGAGTTGAGAATTCTCTGACAATAATGAGCTTGTGAAATTGGCTTTGTATCTATTAAACTCAGTAATGGGGTTGGTATTTCGTTAAAAACATAGGTTGTGGTATTGATGATAGGTTTATTATCTATACTTATCATTTGAGGGGTATATATATGCCATAATCGCCACGCTTGGCATGCGGGTTGGCGATCGCAGTATTTCCACCAAACTCCATGGATGCTGCTGCCCATCCCCCGATGGTCTTGGTCGTAGTTTGGCGTAGGACCGGTCATTGTGGCACTCTTTGGGGGAGGCCTATGTCCAGCAGCGGACGTCTTTCGGCTGATTTGATGATGATATTATCTATACTAATATTATAATGAAGAAAAGTCAGTGGAGTTGTAGCTTTTTAAGTTTGTATGTAAGGGTAGATAATCTCTGAAAGTACTCATCTGTTTTTTTTGCACCAGTAGGTATGTAGAATGGGTCTTTAGGGATGGAGCTGCGCGGAAATATTTTATATACATATAAAGAAACAAAATATTAATGCATATCACATAAATACTTACCCTTACCGGGATTTGAACGCAGTAGGTCAGCTTTTTAGGCAGGGTCACTATCCACTGGGTTTAACCTGGTCGTCGGATTCCCGGGCCCAGAATTAAATAAACATTATATCTTATACAAATCGAACGACTAGCCCCATAGTAAACTCAATAAGGCTTGTGTTATGGGTACTAGACGACGATAAATGTATTAGATATAAAAATAAGTACATAGGAAACATTCAAGACTCAGAAACAAAATATTCATGCTCATAACACAAGTATTTGACGTTACCGGGAATCGAACCCAGGACCTTCAGCTTCGTAGGCAGCATCACTACCCACTAGGCTAACCGGTCGTCAGATGCCCTACTCTTAACATTATCCCGGTTGTCTTCTAAATAGAGATGTACCAACCTATAGTCGCCGACTAGTCAGGAAAACCGACTATCCGGCGACATTTATAGTCGACGAATAGTTGGCGACTAGTAGGTAGGTAGTAGGAAAAAACAAAAAAACAAAATAATTACTGGAAAACAAAAAAAACCTACCAATATTTTCTTTAAGTATCATATTTCAAGTATTTTACTTATATACAGTCACGGACTTTAATCTTTGAGCCATTTAGGTGTTAACTAATTTTGGCTGTTCATAGTTAAGCTATGAATATCCAGTAAAAGGTGAGCTCTAAATGGCTCAACGATTAAAGTCCGTGAGTGTACAGCAAATAATCATCATATAGAAATAAGGACTTTCTATTTTCTCAATATAAAATAACTAGAGATGTACCGACTAGTCGGGAAGGTTGACTATCCGGTCATATTTATAGTCGGCTAGTCGGCTAAATCCATAGTCGGCTCATCTCTACTTCTAAAGAGTCCCGGAGTAACCGTTAGTAACCTTAGAATTACTATTCCGTTGTTCTTATTACACTACCAACAAAGTACAACAAGGATAAACAGCAAGGACGAAATAAAACCCCTTTTAGTATCCCATAAGCAAACAAAATCCTTGCGTAATCGTCTAGCAAACTAGAAAAACGGGCTCGGCAATATTTCCCTCTGTTTACGGCAGTCGTCGTTTTTTCAGCTTTAGCTCTCTAGGGCCTCATTCGGTACATATCTTTCACATTTCAATACTGACCCGCCTTGCTCCGTCCGCGTGTTACAGATAATCCAGGTGGGCCCGCGGGAAAACAAATACTGTGTGTTTTTCTGTATGTAAAATAGGTGTAGACTAAAAACTTATTATTACTCCAAAAGAAAAAAGGCAAAAAAATATGCCCAGTGACGAAAATCCCATTCAGATATCTCAAAAAATGACGAAGCTACAACTGCTTTAATATTGCTTGTTAGAGAGATAAAACTCTCGGGGATCGTGACGTCACGCCCATCGAACGTCATAGTAAATGACAATCGTTTCATATGAAGGTGCGTTTTGCGGAAAAGGGACAGAATATACCCCCACTTAAAACTTTGGACACTTATAACTTAGTGATTATTTAATCCCCTGCTTTACTTTTTAGGGTTCCGTACCCAAAGGGTGAAAACGGGACCCTATTACTAAGACTTCGCTGTCTGCCGTCCGTCCGTCCGTCAGTCTGTCTGTCACCAGGCTGTATCTCAAGAACCGTGATAGCTAGAGAGTTGAAATTTTCACAGATTATGTATTTCTGTTGCCGCTATAACAACAAATACTAAAAAACCGGCCAAGTGCGAGTCGATTTTTTTGCCGTTTTCATAGATAATGGTACGGAAACCTTCGTGCGCGAGTCCGACTCGCACTTTACGGTTTTTTCTCCATTTGACAGTATTATTCATCCTTTTTCGAGAAAATTTATCATTATTGGTTCTTTTATTTGGTGTCTACACCCCTATTACCTAAAGTTTTAACATTGTACCTTATTGCCGCCCAGATAGTCAATTCTATACACAGTCGTAAGCGTTTTTGAAATCAGATTAAAGTAGTTCGGGTGATTACCCCTACAAACTTACGAAGGTAGAACCTCAGTGTTTACCTCTTTACCTATACAATATTAGTATAGATGATTCGCGCGCACATTCTGCACGGTTGCACTAAAGAGCCGGATAGTCTATCTCGTCTCGCCGCGACACAGTCGTATTCTGTAACTTGTTTTAAATTCACCTCAACGCTCACACACAAATATCTTGACACTGCGGTGCGTTGTAGCTAAGCGTAGGTAGAGGTCTAGTTTCGTTAGGTGACGCAGCTCGCGCGCCGTCTGTGAACCGTGCGGGCTCGAGCTCAACGCGCGTTGAAGCGAAGGAGCGAAGCAAATAGAAACTCGATTGGGATCGGAAGCAACGATCAAGAATAGACCTACAGTAGTCACCCGCCTATTTTCTACGTGATTGTCTCATTTGAATTATGCTGCTGGTTGCTATAAGAACGTACGTAGACTTTTGAAGTATGACAGTTCACGAAGCTATGCTATTAAAAGAGCGACCGAGAATACGTTTCTTTATTTGTTTGTTCGTAAATCTTCTTCTCTCGTGACCTTCTCCCATCTCTATTTAGGGTCGGCCCTTCTGGTCATCCTTCTGTAGATGGGTCTGTTTAGCGCTGTGGCTTAATATTGTTCAGATCCTTGCGGATCGACGTCGACCAAGTAGTCTGGGATCTTCCGGGCCCTTTCTTTTTATTGTCTAGGCCCAAAGCCAACTGGACCATGCATTTATTTGTTTGTAAATGGATTGGCAAAACACGTTTTATCCATGGGTTAACGTGGATGGATAATATCTCGCGGCTTTTCTTGCGATCTTTGAAATACGAGGATGGAGCCGCTCGAGCTAGTCTAGTCTTCTGAAACTGCCATAGGCTACGGTGTCTTCTTACCACCAGATAGGCCGTATGCTTGTTTACCAACGCCGTGGTATAAAGATTATTTTGCATATTACACTCCGTTGAGATATTTGTTTTGTCAATAACTCTCAATCATCATCATCATCATATCAGCCGAAAGACGTCCACTGCTGGACATAGGCCTCCCCTAAAGAGTGCCAAATTGACCGGTCCTGCGCCACCCGCATCCATCGGACTCCAGCGACCTACCAGGTCATCAGTCCACCTTGTGGGGGGCCTACCCACGCTTCGCCTTCCGGTACGTGGTCGCCACTCGAGAGCCCTTCCGCCGCGACGGCCATCGGTTCTACGTGCAAAATCTTCAGTTCCAATTCCAAGCATAGAACACGTACTAAAGGTACAGAAGGTCTACTGCCTGCTAAAATAACAGTGGAATAGGCCGGGTTCCAATTATCATTCAAGGCCCATTCCCCGATGAGTCATGCCTCTACAAAGGATTTTCGATACAAGGTGGAGAAATGCTTCTACATTGCACTCTACTGCGTAGCACACGAAGCGTTACTTGGCTTCATATTGATGTGTTAATGCCTTAGAATGAGATGGGTGAGAGCAACCTGGAAACCTCTTACAACGGTGAGAACAATAATGCTTAGACCCGTGAAGTGCTGACCGGGGTTGCTGCACTAATTTATTGGAATCTGTGGTGGTACAAGTTACGAGGAAAAAATATTTTTTGCAGGGCCGCATAATTATCGCGATAATTTATTCTCATTGTTTTTTTTAATATACAGCTCTCTGTTTATTGATTTATTCATAACAAAACATATTGTGTAGTAAATAAAATAAAGGAACAAACAAATAATTATAAATTGATTGCAAAATAAATTACCCTAACTAACCTAACCCAGTCATAGAAAGAAGACCCCGTCCAGCAGTTCCGTCTGCGGCATGGAAACGAGCTTCGAAAAAAGCTTCCTTCTCATTGATAATTTTATCGGATACCTAATAGATAATACAAAAACCTAACCTAATAGAACGGGCTCTCAGTGGATTTCCGTTTGCAAAAATTGCGAATCGCATTCTGCCTTCTGGGGGGTAATCAAGTAACGTTCCGAACGCGCGTCGGGTAGAACCAACTGTCATTTTTCTATATAAAAATTGACATTTAGATCTACCCGACGCGCGTACAGTCGCCATCAGATATATCGAAGCGGCCGAAGTGCTCACAAATATCTGAACACGTGGCTATGCCTCGACAATAGAGACGTGTTCAGATATTTGTGAGCACTTTGGCCGCTCCGATATATCTGATGGCGACTGTACAATGCGTTACGTGATCGACCAACTGATAGGTATTGTCTATATCCCAGACATTGAATCAACAGATGTTGCCAACCAGTTTTGTGGTCCCCCTCCCCCCTTCATAGTACAGCTATAGAAAACTTTTATTTTGATGAAAAATTACGATAATTACAAAAAAAAATTGCTTAAAAATGCAAGAAACAGTTTCATTTTGTTACAAGTTTTTGCAATCATTTTTTCTACATTTACACAAAGATATACCGAGACTAGATCAGCGGTAAATGGGGGGAGGAGGACTGAATGACAAAGGACCGTGCGCGCGCGCGGCAATATGGCTTTTTATAAAGTCGAGGGTCTCTGCTCAGGTAGAAAAATCACAAAACATTTCGCGATCCGCAATGTTTGCAAACGAACATCTCATTGGACCACTATAAGGCCATCTGTACAAAATAGAATGCAGAAACGCGCCAAACACTAAATTGAAAAGCTCATTAGAGAGTTAAACACTGACGAAAGCCAAGCAGTGAGGTGAACAGCAAGCACAAATGATTGAAGTGTAGGGTTGATATTGAAATGATAATTATTACTTACACTTTATTTATCGTGATAATTATCTAGACGAAGTCCAAGTCAAATCATTTATTGTAAGCGATCTCAGGAGGCTATTATACTTTCTTCATTGCAAAGAACTGCCTTCATCTTGTAACTTGCACCAGCTCCCGGCGTACCTCCATCGCTCAGTCTGCTCCTTAAGTGGACCTGGGCATTTATTGCCAATAAACTGGCCGATGTGGAGGGCTATATATGTACGTTTTGGGTTATAAAGCTAGTAAATATACACATTGTTCAAACGAGATGGGGAAATGGAACAGCTTTATTAATTTCACTGTAAAGAACCTTGTTTGATTCTTATTTTTATGTTACTTACCTTAATTTAACTGGAAGAGATCGATGAATACCGAGTCTGTAAAAATGTGGAGGGTAGGTATATTCGAAAAAAGCCCTCACCCGTTCATAATATTGTTAATTGTCGGGGTTGACAATTTTACAGACTTTTGTAGGGTGTAAAAGTTGTGTACCCAACTACGCATATCTCCGTTGACGTCGTAACGTCAGAAATAAAGGTATTAAAATCGTATTCAGACTTATCTGATGTGATACTATCTGAGCCCTATTTCATCAACTTGACAATTGTCAGCTGACAACGACAATTCTCCGTACATAGCTGTTTCCACAAATAACCTAGCGACCACCTTAACTTCTAGAACAAGCAATGTATAGCGAATTGTCATTGTCAGGTGACAATTGTCAAGTTGGTGAAATAGGGGCCTGATGCCTAACACAGAAGGAGCCGTCAGGTGAGTATGAATATAACCGTAGTACAACCAGTTTACCGTAAGAATGGACCTCGCTGGAACCGACCGTCATCGACGCCAGCTCCAAACTTATAGTAAACGGGTTGTGAGTATGATTTTTATTAGGTATTAGTTGCTTTGCTTGCACGGTATAAAATACAATTTGTTTACTATAAGTTTGGAGCTGGCGTCGATGACGGTCAGTTCCAGCGAGGTCCATTCTTAGAGTAAACGGGTTGTAAGTGTATGAAAACGATATCGTTCAGTTGCGTCACAACACGATACCTAACAATAGAATAGAATAGAATAGAATAGAATATCATTATTTTATTTGCCAGAATACTTATGAACATAGTACACGGTGTTGAGGTACAGGAGTAGGTAGGTACCTACAGTATTCAGTCGGTGAACGACATGCAAAAGTTATACAAGACTAAAATAATTATGTGATCCTTACGATGTCTTAACCACTATGATTTGATAATTTTATAAATTAATTGAATTGTAATGTCAATGTATTTCAACAGCACAAATTATTAAAACCTCTTCAACTTGTCATACTATTAGAAGTCTCAGAATTCTGTAATGCTATAAAAACAATTATCCATTAGCCAACGAGTGATTTCTTTTTCTTTTTCTTTTATGAATTTGGCTGAAATAAATATCGCATTAGACCCGTAAAAATCTATGACATCGTCTAATTGATTTTTGATCTCGAAATAGTCGCCGTGCACTGAGCTCTCATTATAAAAAAAATCAGTTCTGAAGTTGTTACTGATTAGATTCAAAATAACTTCGTGTACAACTTTCAACTATTAGTTAAACTAACCGGTCCAGCTACAAACTTTGTAATTAACGACTACAGTACAGACAATAGCCCGCTATTGTTTGTGTTGATACACCATGCTGGCATAAAGCAGCATAACAAAAACGAAATTCAATGGCGCATATGTCTTTTGTGTATCCGAGTTATGCCTATGTGCATAATGGGTGTTATTCACAACACTTACCTATGACTCGAGTTAGTTTAAGTTTGACCTTCGATTACGCATAGTTGTTAAGAAATTGAGGGTCAGGTTATATTCGATATTAGTACCGAGGAGCAGAAACTGGTGAATTGTATAGAATATTTTGGTACGTTAATGAGGAAATCTATGCGGTGATTTAGTAGTTTCTATAGGCAGCACAGTCCGGATTATACGTAGTCTGGTCTGTGAACAATTATAAAACAATTATCGGGTTCGGGTGAAATCATTTATGTTGCCTATAAGTTCATGGCCACGTTTCTAGTGGTCTTAATATAACAAAATGGAGCATCTGTCCCTATGAGGGTCTCACTTTTGTTTTCTGCCCTTGATTTTATATCACTGTGGGTACCATCTGATTTTGAATCACAGACATCATAGTGGGTAAAGTAAAACCCAATTTAAAATTAATGCCCCTCCATAGAAAAAATCCTGGTCTACTGATGAAGAGAAGGTGGTCACATCAACTCCTCGATTACACAGGTTAAACCCGTCGTATCTGGGTACAATCCTCTCAATTAGTTAATGACGGTGCAAAATAGTACAGTCGGAAATAAACAAGCCTTAATTTAATTTTTGGAAGAAACTTATTTACTTCGATAATGCTTATGCTATTAAGTTTCCCTTCACTTTGAGTAAGGGACAAGTACAAAATACACGCATGAGATTGGCTTACCCGTCTGTCGCCCGAGGCTCCTTTACTCTATTCCCGGGGTTAATCTGTCACTGACGATTCGCATTTCAGCTATAGACCGAAAAACTAGCGCTAGTAATGTTCAGCAGTGGACTGGAGTGGGCTGATGTTAATGATGATGATGATTATGAACAACATATTTGTTGGCAGCAGATTTTGGACGAACGCTTTGCCACGCACTTTAAATTGACTTCCATATGATTTGAATGCATTCAATCTGATAATAATAGTCAAATTATATAAGAAAACGTTGATCAATTACTTACAATTACTTAGTCACTTAAGTAATACTCGTAACCTTTGGTGTTATACCGTAGTATGCCAATTGCCTAGCAATAAGTTTCGATTAGGCAAACTAATATTTTAAATCAATAAGGCAACAAATAGTGCCACGAAACGATATATTTTAGAGGAACAGTTTTCTTTTAAATGTTTTGCGTGTTCTCCTTTGGTGTTATACCGTAGTATGCCAATTGCCTAGCAATAAGTTTCGATTAGGCAAACTAATATTTTAAATCAATAAGGCAACAAATAGTGCCACGAAACGATATATTTTAGAGGAACAGTTTTCTTTTAAATGTTTTGCGTGTTCTCCTTTGGTGTTATACCGTAGTATGCCAATTGCCTAGCAATAAGTTTCGATTAGGCAAACTAATATTTTAAATCAATAAGGCAACAAATAGTGCCACGAAACGATATATTTTAGAGGAACAGTTTTCTTTTAAATGTTTTGCGTGTTCTCCTTTGGTGTTATAACGTAGTATGCCAATTGCCTTGCAATAAGTTTCGATTAGGCAAACTAATATTTTAAATCAATAAGGCAACAAATAGTGCCACGAAACGATATATTTTAGAGGAACAGTTTTCTTTTAAATGTTTTGTGTGTTCTCCTTTGGTGTTATACCGTAGTATGCCAATTGCCTAGCAATAAGTTTCGATTAGGCAAACTAATATTTTAAATCAATAAGGCAACAAATAGTGCCACGAAACGATATATTTTAGAGGAACAGTTTTCTTTTAACTGTTTTGCGTGTTCTTCTCTGTGCGCGCCGAGCTATCATGTCAGAAGTCAGAACGGGTGCAGAACACTCATTAATCTTAAATTGGAATGTGAAATGCGAGCGTCAGATTGATCCCCGTTAGAGTGACAGATCTTGGAGCCCCAGGGCTTTCGGGCCCTCTGAGACTTGGTAACTTGTTTTGTATGTACCTACGAGAGTTTAAGTAAATTGTGTGATCGTTAATATGTGCAGTTTTCGCTTAGATTATGAGTAGTACCTACTATAAAATGTGAATAGAAACTGTTCGAATGTTGTGTAAATTATTACACAAGCGCGCTATGTACCCCTGAAACAACAAGAAAAGTATTACGCATTGCCTCGTTTACCTACGTACCTTTCAAATACAAGTGATAGAATGAGAAAATAAGGGACAAAGAAACGTTTCGGATTTCCACTTTCAGTCCACCTTACCCATCGTTACGGGGTCCGATTCAAAGTCGCGCGTGAAACAAGATCGTGCGTAATAAGAGACGCTTGGCTGTGAGGCTTTTTAATTCGGTGCAGAGTGTGCGAAGGGGTTATTCTTAAAGTCTGAATGACCGTAACTTAGTAATACCTGAGCAATTCAAAAAAACGTTTGTACAAGTTAAGGAGGATTAAGTTTAAATTTTCGTGAGACATGTTGAAATAATACTAATAATTGCACCGTTAAATTCACGTATTAAATGTGTGTGTGAGTGTGTGTGTGTTGTGTGTGTGTGTGTGTATGTCACGCCGTGTTTAACACTCATCCTGAAGAAGAACTTTAGAATGGACAAAAAGCTTTATTTTATCACGTGGCTCTGCCTGGGTTCTTTGTATTACGCGGACGAAACTTTAATTAACTTAGTGTATAACAGTGTTGATAAATATAGATTTCATTCAGACTTCATTGACAAGCTTTGACAGCACACAAATGGCGTTAAATAAAGCCGTCGAGCCGTCTTTTCACGGTCTTTAAGCGCATTAAATAGATTTTGAACAGTATGCTAAAAAAACAGAAATTAACGTTATAGCGGAACAATTCAAATAATAGCCACAGGAACTAGTGGCAGTTTTTCTGCAACAATTTGTTTTCACGTCAGCTTAGTGTTGGCAAGCAGATTTTTTTGCTAGAAAACTGTGAGAAAAATCCCAAATTGTTCTTAAATACCAACAATCTTAGTAAATTATTATATGTTGTTAAAACTTGCACAATTTGTGCAAGTTCCCCCTCATTGGGAGATTTAACTGTGATTGTAACCTTTTCGTGACTTAACTGTGACGTCTATTGGTTAATTAGGTATGTATACATTGCACTTGAATGACTCGCAATTTTGTAGAAAAGTTAGGTTTGTGTAGGTCTTTTTGCCAATAAAACAGCTTTCCAAATCACCCTGGAATACAAAGCTACACAACCGATTTAAATCCTCAACACACCGAGGTCACTCCGCAAAGACTCTGGTGATACCAGGAAGATCCTGCGCTTCTGGTTGGTGTTAGGCTTTTTTACGTCACGCACAATGGTCCGTCTTTTACGAACTACCTAAGTACGGAAAAAGGGCTGCATAACCATAACGATATTGCCGTCTTTTATCATGTCATACTGTTCAACTCTGTGTGAGATGTCGCCATCGATAACAAAAAGTAGTAAAAAGCTTTCGCCGCGTTTTAACGGTGACAAGGTCGCTTAAGTCCCCAAGGGCGACCAAAGTAATAACGAGCTTAGTTAAAAATATTATTTATTCCTTAAAAAGTATTCGTACGATTGCCACTCAAGGTGTCGGTCAAGAGTGTTATGTGAGATAGAAACTCATACAGTGTGTAAAGCTATTCACAATCGCTCCAATAACCCAAATGGAACTGCGCGGCGGCAATCCTTGAATGTCAAACCTGTAGCTTTTAAAGGCAGTTGACCCGTTGGATATCCAAACGGAGCGCAACGCACCAACACGCCATACAAAATTCAATCATTCCATTTGGATGCATCCATTTGTCGTCGAGACGAATCTAACGTTAGTTGATGTCGATACAGCACACACGACCACAAGCAAGTACTGATAGCTACGTATCAAGTCCGGGAACGTAGTCATAATATTACGTCCATCCATTTGGCACCCACACAACCGGGTGCCTAGGTTCCTTTAAGCAACGAAGCGAAGTGACAAAACATTCTAATAAGGCGAGGAGATATTCAAAATGTTGGTTTTTGAAGCGATATCGATACGGTCCTTCTTTGAGTATTAAGCCACTGGAGATGCCATGACGTAAACTCTTCGAACAAATTTTTTCGCCACTTTTGGCGGGGGGCGAGGTAAAACACGTATAGCACACCACCAAAAGAGGAATAACTCAACAGACACAAGTTTTGCTGTTGCGATAAACGCACACTACAAAAAAATTCAACACATCAAAAATTACACGCACACAGACAGAGTTTTCACGTAACTGATGCAGCATACATGCGAACAAGTTAGTGATGGGACACATCGAAGACATCTGAAGAATGAGTCAAATTAGTTTGATGAATGAACTGAATTATCTTATACTATTTATTATTAAATTGTAAAAGTGAAAATTCTGTCCATTGAAGATACTACCCAAAAAAATGTTTGTTTGTATATATGTCTGTCTGTAATTATGTGCCCTAGTGTCCTTAGCCCTCTCGCACAGTTAAACTGTGGAATGAACTCTCGCCCGCGGTTTTCCGGGCTGATACTTATTGATTGGTATTTGCAAGACCCTATGTATATGCAATTATATTTTAATAAGGCTCAGCTTTCACCACATTTATAAAGTTACTTCAAAACATAAATGAGCAAAGGGAAAGCAATAAAATGAATTGTTAATTTTATTAGAATTACCACATATTTATTAATTTAAATTCTCTGGTAGGGTTTTTTTAAGACCCGCTTAAGACTTTTATTAATTAGTATTTTTATTGATTTTTAAAATGAATAAGTTTATTGTACACGTAATCATTTTTGTAGCTTTCCGGAGTAAAGTGCTCCGAACAGATAACACTTGTACGTGTAGGTTTCCAAGAATAATTTTCGTAATTACAAATTGTTCTCCATTTCTCCTTTATATAGGGATCTTTTGGAAATCTAAAAGGACATACAATTACATTAAATAAAGTATAATACTATAAATAATAGTATATGAATAACACATACACTCATAGTCCCGCACTAAATGTATTCCTTTTACCTAGATTTTTTTTTGCCAATAATTCATTTCTTTTTAAGACTAAATTTCAACATCGTAAGTCCAGAGAAAAGTAATTTTTCTGATTCACCTTACAAGATTTAAATGTAACATACATCTATACCTACTATTTAATTCAATATCTAATAAAAAAACTGACTATTAAACAAACTGCAGTGATTGAATGAATGTATGATAAATACAAATGTTGAGTCGCCTTTCTTACTTTATCACATCCCTAAAGACCGATTCGAACCCTTACCACTATAATCATGTTTACGTTCTGTCGTTTACGTATCGCTAACGGTATTTTCTTTAAATGGAGATTGTACTTCAATACACATTTAATAGTTAGTAAAAATACTTACCTATGATAGGAAACGTGAACTTGTTGCGAATTTGAGCTGTCAGATCACCTTTTACATGATAATATTGCACAAGTCACCATTTTTCGAGAGAAACGTCACGCGACACGGAACGATACAAAATGACGGTGAAGCGACTTTAAGTAGTTTTATATAACGTGGTTGAACAGTTGACCAATGTACTTTGCCGGAGGGGGTCGCCTGTCTATGACATCTCCAGTGGCTTAATACTCAAAGCGGTCCTTAAATTAAGCAGTGAACAAAATCTTACATAAATATATAGAAAGAAAGAAAGATATTTATTCACTACTCAAAAGACACACAGAGATAAGGGAGTAGACATACAATACAATTGACACATATTGTGTGTCTTCGCGGCAGTGAAACGGTCGCTGTCTCAGCATTGTGCCGAGTTGTCAGACAGACACCTACAGCGCTGGTTTTCAGACAGTACCTCAAGTGGCCCACGGAACGCAACACAGCATACTATTAGATAAAAAAATAAGTAGACACATAATCCATACTTACTAATATTATAAATGGGAAAGTGTATGTGTTTGTTTGTTTGTTTGTTTGTCCGTCTTTCACGGCAAAACGGGGCGACGAATTGACGTGATTTTTTAAGTGGAGATAGTTGAAGGGATGGAGAGTGACATAGGCTACTTTTTGTCTCATTCTAACCCCCCACTTCCCTAAAATGGGGGGTGGAAGTTTGTATGGAGCATTCCGCAATTTTCAAGGTAGAAAGCTAAAAATTGGTATGCGGAATATTTGTGACTAACAAAAAAATCGTGCATCATTTTTTTTTTTGGAAATCTGTACCCAACCCCTTACAAGAGGGGGTGAAGTTTTATATGGGACTTTTCGCAGTTTTCAAGGTAGGAAGCTAAAAATCGGTACACAGACTCTGTTACCAACGAAAAATACCTGCCTTTTTTTGTTAATTTTCCCCCAGCCCCTAACGATGTAGTGTCAGTACGTAGAGTCGATATGTAGAGTCGATATGTAGAGTCTATGTAGAGTCGATATGTAGAGTCGATATGTAGAGACCATTTGTAGAGTCGATATGTAGAGTCGGTATGTAGAGTTGGTATGTAGAATCGCTATGTAGAGTCAATATGTAGAGTTTATATGTAGAGTCGATAATTATATAAAAGAAGAAACTGATTGACTGACATATCACCGCACAGCCCAAACCGTTGGATCTAGAGATTCCAAATTAGGCACATGGGTTCCTTATAAGTTCGGTAGCAGAAATGATTTTTAAAAATTCACCCCCTAAGCGAATGAAATGGGGGTCCAAAGTTTGTTTGCTGGTCGCTGATTACGAAACCAACAACGATTAATCCAACGTGGCGGACGTGAAATACCATCTCCCCTGTTGGAGTGCGATGGGGTTGAAATGTCTAAATATGGGTGTCGTTTTTATGGTTTTTTGGGAAGTTAATTACGAAAATGGCATCGATTTTGAAATTTAACATTGTGAAGTTCTTGACATGAAAATTCTTGAAAGTATCTGTGCCAAATTGCAATTCAATTGGAACATACAGGTCAAACTGAGATGCAACTTTTTGTAGGTAAACGGTTAACATTACTTTTAGTACGCGGGCGAAGCCGCGGGCACAAGCTAGTAAATAAATAATTAATGTAATAAATTTGAAAAAAATATATAAAACGGTAGCTCAACGGCATGAAAAACACAAAGCATAAAACACGACATGGTCGGGAATATCGAATGACCCCATGGCCAAAGGGATAATCGCGTACAATGCGTTACGTGATCGACCAGCGGGTTACTTATTAAGGTTGTCACTATCACCTCTACAATTACCTACTTATGCGTCCTGTCTGTAGGTATTTTTAAATAGCCCTGACCCGCCCTGTACATTTAAATATCATTAAGATAGCAAAAGACATTACGTGTGAGTACAGTCGAGTCAAAAGTCATTAGAGGGACGTCATTTTAACTTTATTTAATTTTCTTACAATAGTTCACTCTATTAAAAAAAACCGGACAAGTGCGAGTCGAACTCGCCCACCGAGGGTTCGGTACAAAATTACAAATGTATAGTTTTCAGATTTTTCTCTGTAGTCGTAGTATAAGACGATATTACTTGCCAAATTTTATAGTTCTAGGTCAACGGAAAGTACCCTATAAATTTTGATTCCCTTGAGTGTCTAAATACACGTTTTTTTGTGGCATAAACGGCCGTATCTTTTTTTAAGTTAACTTAGAAGTTTGATTTTTTCAGAGCTTCAAGGGACTCTAGACTTGAGTATATGGTATAAATTTCAACTGGATACCTCTACGTTTTCTCGAGATAAAGGGTCTTGACAGACAGACAGACAAGACGGACAACAAAGTGAAAGTGAAGTTCGTTAATTAGCGGCGCCGCGAGAGCATTGTTTTCTCTCATCTTTAATCGTGTGTGCGTTAAGGACCTATCCCCCTTGGAAGAGTGCGCCTACCAGTGACCTAGGAACCTGTGTACGTCATATTCAGCTGGACGATAACCCCTGGACCTCTTCAGCCTAGCCCTTGGTACCCGAGGCGGTGGATGGGCACAGTAGCGGTGAGTCGTTTGATGCTGTAGGAATATCGTACATATATATATAAGGGTTCCGTTTTTTCCTTTGGAGGTACGGAACCCTAAAAACGGAAGCCGGAGAAGCTGGTGACAGAAGTTATCATAAAAAGTTGATGATGGACACGACCTCCAGCAAAGACCACTCCATTGAAAATTAATGATCTTCACTATATTAGGGTTCCATTTATTTCAGTTAAACATTGTCGTCACATACATGTATTTAATTAGGGGCCTTTATTAACAATCCCCAGCACGGTCGACTCAAATCGATTCTCTATACAAACGTTGTTTGGTTCTCATTTTAAAACCGCTTACTGGAATAACATGCAACTTTTTATTCGCAATGGGATCCGCCTTCTAGGTCGAAAACTAGTTTCTATTGCTGTGAATTATAATAGAAATAAAATGAAGTGATTGAATACGTTCTAGTCGTTGTATTTTTTTCTATTTTAACTCCTAGCAACAGAAACTAGTTTGCGACCTAGATATGGTGAATCCCAGTGTGTATACAAAGTTTCATGTTATTCTAGCGAGCCGTTTAAAAATGGAAACCAAACTACTTTTGTATGGAGAGTCGAGCGACCTGCTCAGTCAATAATTAAGTCATTTCAATTATCAAGTACTTAATGTCATGCAATGTCAGTCATAAACTCCTGGATTGAGTAGCAGATATGCTTTTTTGATAAGGTTTTTTTTTAGCTTCTTACTTTCGTTTGCAACTGTACCTGCCCATTCGTCATTAGTCGTCGCCGTGGGGCGATAACGATTCTTCTTGAAAGCTTTATATTCTAAGGCATATGTCATATTGAGGTCGGCTGAAATGTCCGATTTTGAGGGCATAATACTCTAAAATTTACCATATATTAAGCTGCTACGAACTACAGCGTAGCGTTTTGATTACCTAGTTAGCTTAGCAGTGGAAGAGTGAAGTTTTAACCTTTTGACAGCGAAGGTGCAAAACAAAACGGTGCCCAACTGAGGCGAGAACAAAACCAATAGCCAGACAAAATATGAATAAAATAAAACCTCTGATAAATATTGTCATGTCAAAATTAATGTACGTATCATGAACTGTTAAAAAAATGGGTCAAGTTACTTGTAAAGCTTTTTATTACATAAAATTAACAAGAAAGCGCAAAGCGCACGCGTGGCTGTGGCCGTCCGTGGCACGAGTTTTCGTTTGCGTCCACAGCCGTCTTTAGCTCTCAAAAGGTTAATGTAGATAATAGTCATGTAGTCTTTTTCTACAACTATATTATATTCTTTTGATATTCCGCTAAAGAACGTGCAGGTCTATTAGTTATACTTTATTGCGTATTTTTACATGCAATGTTCCTACCAACGCTGTAGACGTTCTTTTTCTTTAGCGGAATAGTAAAGGAATATAATTGCTTCTGTAAATTATTATGGACTCATAAATTATTTCATGTAGGCTGCCCGTTCCCTATCATACATGAGAGGAGGCCTGTGCCCAGCAGTGATATAGGCTGATGATGATGATGATGAGGCTGTTTGTAATAATTTTATGAAAAAAAAAACCGGCCAAGTGCGTGTCGGACCACGCAAAACGAAGGGTTCCGTGCCTATTAAAAAGGTCGTATCGTCACAGAAATTTTACGGCACTTACGTCCTTTTCTTTGATGAAGGCAGTTTTTCAGCAATATCTCGAAAACCTCTGAACCGATCTTGTTCAAAACAATTTTCGGTGAATGAAATTAATAAGCCCTATGTCCATGAATTTTTCCATATTTTTAAAATACACCGTTCAAAAATTAGAGGGGGGGGGACAGAATTTTAGTGACTTTCGGGGCGATTATCTCTGACCCTATTCACTTAATCAAAAAAAATGCTAAGAAACCTTATATTTATTTTGAAAGGCCTATCGATTGATGTGCCACACGGGGGGTCACAATGAAAAAAAAAATTGACTTTTAGTTTTATGTATGGAGTGCACCCCTAAAAAAATTTTTTTTTGTCTTTTTAATTACAAAACTATGTAGCGGCTAACAAAATACACCTATCCTCAAATTTTTATTCAAATAGACCTTATAGTTTTCGAGTAAAATGCCTGTGACATACGGACAGACGGACAGACGGACAGACGGACAGACGGACAGACGGACAGACGGACAGACGGACATGACGAAACTATAAGGGTTCCGTTTTTGCCATTTTGGCTACGGAACCCTAATAGTGAGCTAGCTTATTGCAAAATGCATAGTCGACGAACTGACATTTTTGTACTTTATTGTCATGTAATAAGACGAAAAATTTACACATATCGCCTAGTGACTGCAAAACAGCCACATATCAAAAACCCTATATTTCGAGAAATTGCTGGTCAAAGTTAAGTCCTGTGGGTTGAGTGCGCGGAAACAGGCTCTAAATCCCCTCACTTAAGGTCAATAACGTAGTTGTCAAACTAATCCGCTGTCTCTCATCCCCAGGGGCGTTTTGATTACATATCTCCATATATATACATAAATATAAGTCGCATATCTGATTGCAACCCATGGCAAGGCATGTCATGTATGTCTGCATGTTTGTTATTATGTATCTATGCCTGCAGGCAGCGACGGATGTACAAAGCTCGCATATTGTCCGATGCTTCGTGTTGGATTATATATATAATTGTATATTTGGTACCTACGTATTTGCGGTACCTTGTGTTCTCGTAATATAAACGCAGTAGGTATGCACGGATTATTCCCAAAGAAAAATAAGATAGGCACGTTACGATTTAATACGGTATGCGGTACCTATTTTGTGCTTTACCGAGAGCTTACTGATTTCGCACAGATTCTAGAACTTGTCGGTGTAGAACGTGTGAGTATTAGATTTGCGCTCCCTATAAAGAACACGTTGGATAACCTCCCTGATATGTACCTAAAATCTCGTAGGCCTATCTGGTCGGACTCGGAAATCCAAGGGCCACAAGGGTTCTGCACTGCAACACATTGGAAAAAGCAATGAGATTTGCGAGCACAGTCCTTCAATAACTTCGCGTTATCTAACCCAACTAAGGAACTGCCTGGCTTAGATGAACGACGGAAGATTTGGTTTAAGTTCATTGAACTGGATAAGGACGGGTGTCAGCCGTTGCAACTACAACCGCTATAAAATTTCACCTTCGCATTCCTGGAGGTGAATGAAATGAAAATACGGTTTTAGAAGAACAACCTCCCTCGAACACTTCGGTTGTGGAATGATGAGAGGGGTTCTTCAAGAGTATAAATTATAAAATATATCTTTAAAGGGTCAGTAATGATCTTGTGACTTTGGATTAGTACGCTTCCATAGGCGACGGATGCGCGGTAAATGTATAAAATGTCAAGTGAGTCTGGATCGAGAAACGGTAGTACGGCCACTATCACTAACGATCCTCCGTCATTGTTCTGCTGATGGCGACAGAGCGATAACTACAGGGCATGCAACATATGTTAGATATGCCTGTCATAACAGATGTCGGGCTTGTGAGTAAGGACCTTAACTCCATCAGTTTTAAGTAGCGTTTAGAGTAATAATAGTTTGCGTTTCATTGAGGGATTTGGAGATCATCTTTAAAAAATATCGGCAGTGACATCACTTTAAATCTGAACGCGGAACAATAGAGATTATAGAATGTGGCAACCTTTTTTTTAAACTGTAATTGGAATGGAAATCTTCTACCTTGGACGGTAGAGTTGCTTTTTGAATGGACTACCTTGATGCAATTCGGCCAACGCAAATCATCTCAAGTAGGTATGTTTTTAGGGTTCCTTACCTCAAAAGGAAAAAACGGAACCCTTATAGGATCACTTCGTTGCCCGTCTGTCCGTCTGTTGGTTTGTCAAGACCATTTATTTTGGGAACGCGTGGAGGTCTCGAGTTGCAATTAAAACCATATACCTACTCAAATCTACAGTCCCTTGAAGCTGTTAAAAAATCGAACTTCGAAGTTAGCGTAAAAAAAGATGCGGCCGTTTATGCCGCAAAAAACGTACATTTCGGCACTCTAAAGGAAATCAAAATTTATAGGGTACTTTCCGTTGACCTAGAAATATAAAATTTGGCAAATAATCATGTCTTTATCGCCCTCAAAGTCAGAACTAAATAGAACTCCATACTGCTACTTCTACTGATTCTTCAAAGTAAACTACATTGTTACAAATTGAAATCGGTAACAAACATCTATCCAAGGAACAACCATTTAACTGTTTTATCTACATAGGTAATGTGCTGTTCGCGCAATCGCAATAACATTATCAGCGGAAGTCCCAATTAATTATATCAATCTATTCAGTTTGAAGCTGAGTGCGTCAAGTTTTGACTCATATCAGAACTGGGCAGGATATTTACTACATTGTTTCCAATTGACATTTGACTTTACAATCATACGTATTTACAAATAGTAAGCCTTACAAATTTTAAGTATGGTCTACGTCAATTGTATGACTAGTAGCCCTGTGAGCTGTAGATCACGCGAGTATGCCTTTTGAAAAAAAAAACGAAAAGCTTAATCGATAATAAAACAATCTATATATTTAATAATCTAACCTGCACACAACATTTCACGAGAATTGGTTGAGAAATGCGACCTGTAGAAGAAAACAGCTGGACAGCCGGACATCTGGAATTCCGGACATATGAAAGAATTTTCGTCCACGATGAAATGGAGAACATCGTTCATTTCGCTTGCTCGTTCAAAAAACAATTACTTACATATATATTTTGATATTTGCACCTTATTTTATTGTTCACTTTCACCTGCAAAACTTAGACTATAGCTTTCTTATACCTCCTCGGAACTACTTATCAATTTAACCTAGGAAGTTGGTAATGCTTCTGCCTACGAAGCTTGAGGGGATTTGAATTCCAGTGAGGGTAAATACTCTTACCATTGTCTTGGCTGTTTTCTATGTATTTCAGTGTGTGTATGTCTGTATAAGTATGGGTATTTATTCACATTACTTGTGTGAGACGTTTACGTTATAGGGTTACAATTAGGTTAACTAACTATAGTTATACCGAGTCTAGTCGACATTGTTCCTCTTTTGCGAGAAAAGAGGATAAGGCTACTCTGACCATCTCGAGTCCTCCGCGAAGTTTACCAATACCTTCTTGTAAGGTGTTCGGAGATCCTAGGAAATTTCCCTGTACATTTCTATCTGCTTACCATTCTGTATAATGTGCCTAGATCTCTAAGTCAATATAACTTACCTCTCTTCTCTTCTTCACCATAAATTGCGTCCACTGTCCACAATATGCCTCTTCCATGGATTATCAAATGATCTGTATGCAGTGGTCACCGGTCCAGGTCGATTCAAAGTCAAAGTAATAGTGATTTATTCTTCAATTTAGGCATATTACATGCACCTATGAATAGTATGAATGTCGATAAACTACCACCGGTTCGGAAAGACAACCTCTGCCTCGAGAAGAACCGGCGTAAAAAACTCGGCGAGGTATAATCTTTTTAAAACAGTATACAATATATAATTTCAGTATCAGAGTATTATAAAATTACATTGCTACAGTAGAAAGTCTATTTATTTTGCGAAAGATATCTAGTGCAGGACTTTATCACTGCCAAATATTATTATACAACTACATATATAACTTTTACCTACATAATGTGATTCTAATTTCTTGCTAATGCTAAATTCTAAGTTCTAAAATTTAATGCTAGCCTCTGACATAATTAACCTTTAAAATTCCCGCAGCAATTAACATTAAAAGTGTTCCATTTTGGTGACATTTACAATCTACGGTCTAAGGGTCAGGGTTGGTGTTATCAGTGACCCCTCCTTATCACAGGGAAGACCGTTATGACATGCGTTGGTTGCAGATGAAAAAGACCCGTATATCTACATGACGAATGTACTGTCTCTTTGGTAATGACCAGTGTTACATGAATATTAAATCTTATCCGTTAGCTGCCCAAAGGCCTTTTAAAGGTCCTCTTCATTAGTAGGTAATTTATATCATTCTAAATTGAAACAGAGCTGAATTTATCTTGTATCGTTCGATTTTGAAACAATACAAAATCTACTCATTCTACAATCGATTCGCAATGGCAATTTTTTTGTATGGTGGACGGAAGTTAAGTCTTAAAATTGTACTGAAGAAGTGTTAAGACAAATATACCTAATTCATAATTCATTTAATGCATTGTAATCATGTGTTACATAAGGTCTAATAAGTAGCATTATAACAGCTTGCGTTCACATTCATCAACCCTGCGAATAAGGTGCACAGTAATATAACAACTTTAAAATAAAATAAAAAACATGCAACGTTATATAGACATAGATACCGAACAATATTTACAATATAAATAAAGTTTCATAATCATATAAGTTTAATTTAATCATTCTATTAAATCTTGAGACAAGACCTACTAAAGATAATTAAAAATTCAGTCTACTGAAGCATAGGTAGCCCGTTTTCAGTATGCTAACTGATAACTATGTATTTTAATTGTCTTCTAAAAACAGGACATTTCATTGGTGCTGTTGTTTTTTTGTCTACATCCTACTAATCTTACTAATATTAAAAATGCGAAAGTTTGGATGTTTAGATGTTAGGATGTTTTTTACTCAATCACGCTTAAATGGCTCAAACAATTTGGATGAAATTTTGCACGACGCTAGTTTATAAGTAGGTAGTTTTTGTCCCGGGTCCATGCAGAAGCTAGTTATGGAACAGTTTTACAATATTGATGTTTCGTACATAAGCTGGGGTTCGAACGTACGACATTCTAATTGGACGTCACGTGTCTTACCGCCTCGGCTACAGTGGACAGTATAATATACATAATTGTAATATGCTATAACAAACTTCGGCATCGTCAGTGTTAACCAAACATTTATAATGGCATTGCTAATGCGTATGCAAAACATTGGTAACAATTTATAAGCAATGCCTAGTCATTTAGACAATGAGCTTGTTGCTACAATCAGCAGCTGTTATAGAACAGCTGTGCTGTGACTAACGATAGATTTATATCTAATATTATGCTGCGTACACACCTGCGAGAGAGCGAACATCCAAGCGAATGTTCGGATAGAAATTGATTCATTATCATCATCATATCAGCCGAAAGAGATGTTTGACATATACCTCCCCCAAAGAGTGCCACTATGACCGGTCCTGCGCGACACGCATCCAGCGGATTCCCACGACCCAGGTCATCGGCCCCGCGGTAATTCAGTTACTCGGGAGTAATTTAACGTTTGGATCCTTTTGGCAGCACCCAACTAGCACACTAAGAAAATAACACTTATATCTTTCTTATATCGGTTCCAGCCAAGTGTTAAGGTGTTAAGAATGCCTGTAAAAAAAGGTCTTATAGCGTGCTCTAACACCCTTATAACTACGAAAGAGGCCCACGAATTACAGGTTAAGGTGTTAGCTGAGAGTCTTATAACACTCTAGCTCTTACGCAGTTTAAAGTGAGCATCTTACTCTTTTCTTTACCCATAAAATTATGAGACAAATATAGTCTTCCGACAAAATGGCGCAGATAGTTACTATAGGTATTAATATTTGACAGCTATGGAGTCGTATTAATTGAAAGTGAATTAAATTGGAAGTGTGTGTGACATGAAGTGAAAACAATCTGCCCTTGTGATTTTACGGTAACTGTATACCATGTTTCCCATCTCAATTTTAACGCGCCCAGGATTTTTTAAAGATTTCTAATAAAACTTATGAACATTAAAATATACATCTAAAGTTTTTATCATTTTCTATTCTTGTTTCTTGGCCAGTGGCATGATAAATTAAGTGGCATCTATATAATGGCAAGAGTAACATAAATAATGAAGAATCTTGATGTCAAATATTGAATAACCTAATCAATTTGTAGGTTAGAGTCCACCAAAACAATGGCGAATTACCTTAAAGCTTTAGGCGTCAGTTAACTCAACTATAACGCTTATTGCAGTGTTACAACACTCTTACAGTGTCTTTAAAGTGTATCTGCCTAACACCTTGAAAAGCGTTAGAAAAAGTTTCAATACTTACAAGAGAGTTAATTCTGTTATAAAGTCTCTGCCTGTAGCTAGGACTCTTGTAAGTGTTTAAGTGTTAAAAACAGGTTAAAGCTTTAACATCTTAAGTGTAATTGCTTTGAGTAACACTCTTATAATGCATTAGGAGTTAATTATTTTTCTTAACTCCTTTATAACACTATTAGTTACAACTGAGAACATTATAACTCACTTATAAAGGTTAAGGTTATAATAATACCCTTAGCTGACACCCAAATGTTAGTTGGGCAACTACGACCCTGATTAATAAAAATAATTTGGTTATTATTTTATTCCTTTATTTAGGAAAAGGCAAACGTTATTGCGCGGCCAGTTTTGTTAATGCGATTGAAATTAGGTTACGAGTGATTTTCAGAGTGAAACATTTTTTGTTTTCTTTTTTATTACATGTTAACGCCGGACGCAAAAGAGCTTGTTATTAGTTTACAATTTGTATCTTCATGTAGGAAAGACATACAGAAGGACCAATTTGAGTTGTCCAAATGATTTTTAGCTATGTTTGTTGTGTCCGATGTTTTTAATTTTTTAGGTTGTTTATACGAACCTTCATCATCATGATCATATCAGCCAAAAAACGTCCACTGCTGGACATAGGCCTCCCCCAAAGAGTGCCAAAGTGACCGGTCCCGCGCCACCCGCATATTTACTCTCGCGCGTATGTTAATACGAACCTTAGGGACTTTTTTATTTGCTAGTAAAACAAGAAAAGTTAAATAAACTTTACTATCGGTATATATTTACAATTACCTCTACAGTCTACATTCACACGCAAAAACTCTGGTCTCTTTAATCTATACCCAACTTAATGAACTGTCTTTGGGTAACGACTGTGTAAAAACTATTAGTCAATAATTTGTTCGGAGATATTAACTGTCATAACTAGTTATAAGAATAATGGCATATATATATGTTTATCTAGACAGTCCTTTAATTCGCACACTTCTAAGCCAAAGAGGCGTATCTCCGATACAATACTACGGCAATAAGTGTTTTTTTCATTTAGGACGGCAGTACAGGCTTAATTGGGATAATTGAATTTTCAGACATTCTCAGAAGTAACGGATGCTGTTCTCTGTGTTCCAATTAACAGTGACTCATTGATGTTTGCGACGACTTTATTAGGAAATGACTATGTCTAGAATTAAGGAATTAATTGTAAAATTTTGAGAAACTATAGCACTACAGTTCAAAAGGAACACTGTTTTTTTTAGGGTTCCGTAGCCAACATTATAGTGGCTCTGTGAGCTGTAGAAATAGTCGTCCTTAAAAAAATTGAATCCACAAGAAATTCAATATAATTATTGAACCTGCTCACTAAATTTCACGAGAATCGGTTGAGAAATGCGTCCTGAAGAGGAGAATAGCTGGACATCTGGACATACGAAAGAATTTTGGCCCAAGCTGAAACGGGAAAACTTCGTTCGCTTCGATCACTCGTTCAAAAAGCTTTCAAATTAAATGAGATTGATTTATAGTTTATAATAATCTCGTAGTAACGCTACCACACGAGCGCTTCATCTATGAAATGGATTGACTTAAATAAAAACAGATTAAATTGATATCAATATAGGACCAATGCGCATTAGGGCGTTGATGAATTCGCCCTGTAGAAAATCCTTAGCAAAATAATTAGAGCTTATTAGGGCGTTGTTAACATAATTCTTACGAGATTAATTAGCCGGTCTGTCATAAATAAGCGCTGGTCATAATTTCTCCAACTCAAACAAAAAAGGCCGTATAGCTGATAGACATAAAGGCTACATTTGACCAAATAGTTCTGGACAGCGTAATGTCTTATTTTCTCGTTGCTCGTTAATCATTTGTGTTTGTTTATACCTTTTATTTCTGTTTCAGGTACTGTTTCGAAGAATAGTGAACGTTTGTTTTTATTAGAGGTATAATGGTGTGAAGCAAAATGACGTAAGGTATGGGTGAATTGCAAAAATATTGTACGTAACACAATGGAATATTCACAAAAACGTTACACAAACTTGGAAGTATAGAATTTTTTTTTGTGTAACAGCAAAACGTCACACAAAAGACACGAAAACGTCACACAAAAGAAGCAAAATTGGGGTTGAAAAACAAATAGAAAAAAAACCATAAGGAATTTTAATATTCGAATATGCCTATCCGATAACCTATTTGTTTTACCACCCAACTATGTAAAAACAGTAGTAAAAAACAAAGACAATACCTTATTAAGACATAACACAAAATTGTTTTTTTAAACATACTTTTTCAATCGTCGTACATATTTTAAGATAATTAATACATTACCGCCGCTAACTTGAAAAAAAATCCTCATTTACACCTTATCTTTTCCAATTATGTAATCATAAATGGATCGCGTGCTCCAACAGGATCAATTTTAGGTGAAAATCACGTGACTTATAAATTAGTTCTATTAAATGGCACGTTTTGGGGGCTCTATTCAACATAGTTTAATAGTTCGTGCAGCACACTACACACGATGAATGACGACTGGCAGACACAACTATAGTTAGAATAAAAGGTATTGCTGTATCATTCCAAGTATAGCTGCGTCGTTGTCTCTGTCGGTTGTTGCGATAAATCGCAAGGTGTGTAATGGCCTTTAGGTTGAGTATTCACCAGCACGGCTATCACAAGACGGCGCGCGAGCTCTCTCGATTTTTCTCGCACTATACCTCTCTTTCTAAGTTTTCTAATAAGAGAGAGACGCATAGTGCGAGAAAAATCGAGAGAGCTCGCGCGCCGTCTTGTGATAGCCGTGCAGAGCTGTGCGAGGTAGCGGAGTGGCGTGCGAGGAAAAAAACTACCAATAGCATTGCTATACGTATCGCTATTTTTTACAGTAAATTTTACGGAGATGACAGCTGTCATGAGGAGCAAGTTTCGCTGTGTACGTATACTTTCCTCGTACACCGCTCCGCTGCCTCGCACAGCTCTCGTGGAACACGCCCTTAGTCGAATTACCCTGCACACACATTTTGGATCCATAATGGCGGATTAGTGTAATAATTGTGGAACACGCGAAGGCAACAGGTGCGATTACCCCGTCGTTCCCTTGTCACGGAAGTAGGTTGTATTATTTTTATAGCGGTTAGAATAGGTTGCTAACCAGTTATGACACGTTAACGAACAAAGAAGGATACTATTGTTACGTGTTTACACTATTCTTTTTCAAACATGCAATGAAATATTGACGTTTCGTTGCGGCTATCACGCTTCAGGTGCGGCGAGACGAGAGGCCTATAATAAGATTTCATTTAAAGTTGGAGGACTAGGCCTGCAAAGTGATCTTCTTTTGTTTCTGTTCAGTTGGTGACACAACATCACGGCGTTCAGAATTTTGGCCCAAGCTGAAACGCGAACTTATAATAAAATATCAGGTCAATGTTATGTTATACTCTCGAGCTCCCGCGAAAAACAGCCATTGGCGGTCATTCATAATTTAAACTTACTAAAAACTTAAGGCCGCACTTAACATTCGGGGCTAACTCCGTCCCCCCAGTACGTGATAAGAATGGGAGCAACTTTACCCGACCTTCCCCGAATGGACGGGACATTTAAATGTATGTCGATGGCTATTTTTCACGACCGTGTTTATTAGCTACTAGCTGTTGTCGCGGGTCCACCCGAGTTGTTAAATAAATAAATATTTCCAATATATTTTTTAACCCCCGACGCAAAGAGAGGGGTGTTATAAGTTTATCGTGTCTGTGTATCTGTGTATCTGTCTGTGGTATCGTAGCTCCCAAACGGATGGACCGATTTGAATGCGTTTGTTTTTGTTTTATAGATAATTTTACCCCGAGTGTTCTTAGCCATGCTTCATCAAAATCGGTTCAGCCGTTTTCGATTTTGTATTCATTTTTGTGCGCGACGTCCGGCCGTTTCCACCTCGGCCTCGCAGTGTGGACGCTTGCAATGAAACCCATGTGAACCCGTGTTCCTAGCGGTCGCCGGCGACCAGCAGTCGCAGGTGTCTCGCCACTACGCAGCAAGCCGCCGAGCCGCCCGGGCGACCGACGACTAACGCCTTGGCCACGACTTTGGTCTTAAGCGACCTGCGGCAGCGTTTTGTCTGTTCATTGCGCTGTCGACCGCGCCACGCGCAACGCACTGTGGTTAGTTGGGATCACGCGCAATGAATTAGAAAAACCGCTGCCGCAGGTCGCTTAAGACCAAAGTCGTGGCCAAGGCGTAACTGCGTAAACGCTTTAGGTGCCCTATATAAACTGTAAAAAGTCGGTCGACAGTGCGTTCTCTTACTCCTGAAAACTCGCAGACTCTTTTAGTTGTATAATTTTTAAGAACAGAAGAACTATTTGTTTGCTTACGATTGAAAAGTGAAGCGAAGCAAAGTTTTGCACATTTTCTCGACAAAGGTTTTTCCGAAAGATTGGTTTCGATTCATCTATGTGCATTCTGGAATTACTGAAGCAAGTCTTTGTTTTAATAAGCAAAGCGGAAACTCGCAATATTGTACAAAGGAAAGAGCGTTGCTTGCCTGTATCTGAAAATTTGAATCCAAGTGCGAGTCGGAACTCGGCAAAATTGGGTAGTTTCCACATGTCAAAATTGATAACGCAGTGTTGCTAAATGGATAGTAAACCATCAAATAAATGTAATTAAGTATAAATTAAGAAATATACTTAAAATCATAAAAAGATATGAACCTTGAAAGCTTAGAAAAAAATATGCATTTTTTTATTGTCCAAAAGTAAATTTAAAGCTACCAATAGAATCCTTACGCTTTAATAGAAACAAAATAGTATGACAACTATGGTCCTAAACGCAGTATTTCACGACCGAAACAGCAATTTAACTGATTTTCAATACGATTAGTACAAAATATTGCACTGTGTGACGTCACGATTCAATGTTAATCAGTATGGAACGTTTTCGGCTGCCGCCAGCGAGGTCCGTCTTTAACTAATTTTTTGGGTATTTATGTTTTTTAATTGTAGTTGCTCCCATACAAACTTTTGTTCCTCTCCAAAAACTGGTTCGAATGGCATCGTTAAAAAAATTAAGGACACAAGCCTATTGTGGCGTTAGCTTGTTGTTGGTGTTGGAGACTCCAACAATTAGTTAAGTTGGTACTACCTGTTTTATATATAAATGTTAGCTGTAGTCTTAAACTTACCTTTTACTACTTTGTTATCTGTGGCACAATGGCCCTTCCTTCTTATTGTGCTAACCTCCATGGTCGCAATACATAGTTTCCACAAAATTGTGTTTTTACTGTTGCTGCCCATCCCACAACTCATTATATATATGAATCAACGCATCACCTACACAGTCTACGTTACAGTTGGCGCTTGTGGCATTATTAACGCGCATGCACAGATGAGATGATGAAATTAACGCCAAAGACAATAATGCCGAATCATACCCAAGCAGGAGCCGTAGCATGGTTGGCCTTATCACGCGACAAGTGACAAGATAAGAGCGTCGTCTCGTTCTATCGAACGGTGTCAGCCAGTGACGCACGCTCTATCCTATCACCTATCGCGTGACAAGGCCAACCATGCTACGGCTCCAGACCGAGCCACGGCGGAGGCTTGGAAGCGGCTCGGTGTCGGCCATGGCTCAGCCGGGCTTGGGTATCAGCAATGCACCGCGGAGAAGTTTCCAAAGTTGTGAAAATTCTAATAAGGAAAGTTCTCAGAAATTAAATTTTATAAACACTGAAAACATGTCAAAAATCTCTGGATACACACATTGTCAGCTGTTTAACTTGCCAGCTCAAAGTATAATAGACATAATTAATGTTACATCCATGAAAAATTTCCAGCAGAAACTTCCTAAAGGAAACTTATTTTTAAATTCTCATGTGGTCTGTCATGTCTCATGAAGTCGGGTGACGAGGTACATTTGAACATTCCTAAATATAGATTAGCATCTTGCTTCACAAGAGATAATAGAAATGGGGGATCTTGCATATTAATACGAAATGGCCTAAAATTCAATATTCTAAATGAAGTCAACAAAACCTCAATCTCAAATGTTATAGAGTGCACAGGCATTGAATTGACTGATCATGGTATTATTTTACTCTGTATTTATAGAATCCCTAATAACAGTTCAAGATCAATCAATCAATTTCTAAATAAGCTAGATAATATATTAAATAAAATTTGTAATACCAGAAAAAAGATTATACTATGTGGCGACTTCAACATTGATACACTCAAAAGAAATACGCACTGTAAGGATTTTGAAAATCTCTTACTTGGCTATAACATGAAATTAGGTATATCTCAGCCAACCCGATTGTGTAGTGGAACATGTATCGATAATATTATCCACAATATCAGAGGAAGCAAGACAGAAGTATTGGAACTTGCTCTCTCAGATCACACAGCACAATTATTTAAATGCCCGGTAAAGAAAACTTGTTCTCTCACACATTGGTATATAAAAAAAGTAGATATGTGTAATGAAAATGTTAAGAAATTTATAGATTGTCTCCACAATCTAACTTTTAATGATGTTTTTGCTGCAAATGACCCTAATGAAGCGTTTAATAGTTTTATTGAAACATTTACATTATTCTACAAGATGTGTTTTCCAACTAAGAAAATAAAAATTACGAACACCTGTAAGCCTAAATGGATCACAAAAGGGATCAGACTCTGCTGTAGGCGTAAAAGAGAAATGTTGTGGAAATATAGACTATCATCAGATCCTGATAGTAATATGTTGTTTAAACATTATTCCAAAAGACTTGCAAAAATAATAAATTTGACACAAAAGGCACAGAATGCCCATTATATAAATACATCCAATAATAAGACAAAAGCAACTTGGAGAATTATTAATAATTCTAAAGCTAAGCACCCTGTAGAAAACATTGAACAAATAACATTGAATGGTAATGTTATAACGCACCCAAAACGTATTGCTGAAGCTTTTAATAATTATTTCATCGACCAAATATATCAATTAAACCAGCCTAGTATCAACAATAATTACAATAAAATGAATACAATGACATCTAATAGTAAATCAATGTTTATGCAACCCACCACTCCGGATGATATAAATTTAATAATAAGGTGCCTTAAAAGTACGAATAGTGTCGGGTTTGATGGTATACATACTAAAATTATAAAAAGAGCATGTCAAGTTATTTCTCCTATACTCAGCTATATTATTAACTTATGTATAGAACATGGCACATTTCCTGAAAATCTTAAAATTTCTATTATAAGACCCCTTCACAAAAAAGATGACAAAAATAATATGACTAATTATAGGCCCATTGCGTTGTTATCTATATTTTCTAAAATAATTGAAAAGGTTATATACAATAGTTTATATACATACTTCGAGAGTAAACAAATATTTTGCAACGAACAAAAAGGATTTCGTAAGAAAAAATCAATCAATATGGCTATATTTGATTTGCTACATAGTGTAATAACAAATATGGATAAAAAAGTCCCTGTATGCGCTTTATACATGGATATGTCGAAAGCATTTGACTTTGTAGATCACAATACTCTTCTAGACAAACTGTATGCTTATGGAATACGTGGCAATATTTTTAGTTTAATAAAATCCTACTTAACAAATCGACAACAAATGACACAAATCAAAATTTTGTCTTTAAAAACCAAAACCGAATTAATCTACACATCTGGTCGCAGACACATTCTCTACGGAGTGCCACAGGGAAGTGTATTGGGACCTTTATTGTTTTTGATTTACATAAATGATTTACCAAGAGCTATCGATCACCCTATGGTTCTCTTCGCTGACGACAGTACAGTGATATTTGCAGGCAACAGTTTAGAAACATATGAAGCAGACATAAATAAAACGTTAGATATAATTATACAATGGCTGACAATGAATAATTTGAAAATTAATCTGGACAAGACAAATATAATGACATTTAGACAAAAATTGCAGCCAGCTAGTCTAAATATAGCTTATAAAGGACATAGAGTGAATGAAACTAATGTAAGTCGATTCTTAGGGTTAAGCATAGATAATAAGTTGACGTGGAAAAACCAAATTGACATTATATGTAAAAAATTGAGTACATTTTCATATGCCTTATACAATCTTAAAAAAGTGTCCAATCAGGCATCTGTACTAACGGCGTACCACGCATATGTGACATCCACTTTAAGATACGGTATCCTATTTTGGGGGAATTCTACAAATCGGGAAAATGCTTTTAAAGCTCAAAAGAAATGTCTGCGGTCAATCTGTGGAATCAAACAGCGAGACTCATGCAAACCACATTTTATAAGTTTAAAAATACTTACCCTACCTTGTTTATACATATATGAAGTCGTCAATTTTGTGATCCAAAATCGAAACCAATTTGGTAAATTTAAAAGTGCCCGCCTTCAGAATAAATTGAAAGCAATATCAAGTCATACAGCATTATTGCAAAAAAGCATACTTGGAATGGCCCACAAGATTTTCAACAAACTACCACAGACCATTGTTGGAACTGTGGAAAGTGATGTTGATTTAAAACTATTAAAAGAATTTCTATTAAGAAAGGCTTATTATTCAATAAATGATTTTTTAACGGACCAATGCACTTAATTAATAACTAATTCATAAATTAATAATTTTGACTACATAATATTAGTTTTTAACGGACATACGAACTTAAATGATTATATTTTTAATAATTTTGACTATATAATGTTAATTATTTGTAAAGCATGCTGCATGCAGGAGCATGTTGCAAAAGTCACAACCATATTTGTATGCCGCAAGGCGCCACATAGTGATACTGAACAAAAATGTAATACCGAATAACTACCTATGTTGGACAAAATAAATATTTGTATTTGTATTTGTAAGTTTCCGGAAATGTCTGAGAACTTTCCTGATATTTTGAGAATGTTCTGCAACTTGTACATTGGTAGGTATGGCTCGGTCGCGCAATAATGCCGTCGTTTGTCTTAGAAAACGGCCCGGGCCGGACGCGGCCCGTACTAGCGTGAGTCATCCTTTACTCTGACAACGGCACAATTAGTGTTTCTCATTGTCGGTTGTTTTTCATAATTCACAGTTTACAAATCTCTGTTATCTATTGAATTTGAAATTAAGGTAGGTATTTTTTAGGTTTATAAAACAAAATTGCACAAAAAATACCTATATCAAATTTTTTGATTCTCAAACTTATTCGTGATGGCTAAAACAATTCACTACACACATACAGACACGGTGTGATCCTCTCATCATGTAATCCTCTGGCTCGCTCCGTGACATCAAGCTGATTGCTAGCCTTTTAGTGCAAATTTCTTAATGTATTAAGTTAAGTTTTGTTGCACTCTATGTCTACTTAGCTTTTGCACTAATAAACTATTTCCTATCTTTCTCCTTTCTTTCTTTCTAATCGTTAAAGCGGTTACACACGGTGAATTTTTGCAGCGCTTCAAACGCGATAGGTATTGGTGATCTATGTCTAATGTCGCGAATTCGTAAAATTGTTTGTATGTCCAGATTTCCCGCTGTCCAGTTGTGCGGCTGTCTGGTTGTCCCGCTGTTCTCCACTACAGGTCGTTTTGTCGATTCAGTTCTTGGAACATTAAAAAAAGGCTCTCTTTTCTACAGCTCACAGAATCACTAGTAGTATTGGATACCGTTCTTAATTGTGCCTACAAAAAAAAAACCAAAATACGGAAGAAAAAACTTTCGACTTTTTCGACCATAAAATTAAATCTCTAATTTATATCTCGTACTGGTTTTGAATTTTCCTTATACCTAGAATAACTTAACCCACTTACGGGTAATATGGCACGATGGTAATAAAAATCCAAATCTCTCACAAATTATTAAACACGTTCACATGGTCCATTAATAATGGTGTGCGTCGCTGCAGTGGACTCTAATAAATCTGTGTCCGTGAACCCAGCGGGCTCCTTCCTGAATCACTAAGCCGGAATTTAGTGTACTCTATATTACGCTAGATTTTGCTGGCATTGTCGTTGTAGACGTTTTATGGGTAATATCATATAAAATTACAGTTTTATTACGCTATTTTACTTTAATAATGAAGCATTAACGTAAAAAGCTCATTGCAAATGTAAAAAAGCCACATGGAGTGGAAACTGGACTTTGGCGGAATTTTACAGATAATATGATCATAGTATGTATAATATGTATTACTACAAACGACGTCCGTATAGACCAAAGACATATCGAAATTGTCGCTCGGAGTAATACTGAGCAATATAACATGTATTAACGACAACTGATTAAGTAACTTTTGGTATAATATTTTTTTTCAAATCTCGTATACGTTTTATTTCCCTTTTTTCCGAGCCTATTTTTTCACTGTTGGGCTAATAATACCTCTCCCATGATTTTCATCAGTCCCTTCTATGAGCTTTTTCTGCCCAATCACCTAGGAATGTATCCAGATCGTCCCGCCATCTAAGTCTAGATCAGCTACGTCTGCGTCGCCACCTCATTATTTCTCTGAAACCGTAAATTATTCACGAATATATAAAAACTAACCTAATCGATTCAACGCGATGCTTTTTTGAAATCCTGAAAAGTTAATGGTCAATTTTTTTGGGAAATGAATATTATGCCGAATATTCCCCATCCAAATGAATGGCTAACCGATATTATTTATTTAAACTTTATTGCACAAAATACAAATGTCGAGCTTAATGCCAAATGGCTCATTCTCTGCCATCTAACCATTGGGCTAAACAAAGATTTATAAAACGTGCAAAGAAAACAGTATGATGATTACTATTACGAATATGACCACGTGAAGAGAAAAAAAAAACAAATGTATTAAACACTACACATAGACATACATACAAAAATAAACAAAAGATACGTACAAATAATACAACTACATATTCAATAATATTATCGTACCTATTCGTTCTAAAAGTATCTAAAGTAGCCGTGTTAAGTGAAAATTGTATTTTTTCCACGGCTTTTTAGTTTCTGATTGGATTCGCAGAACATTAACATCAACCTTTTCCTGTATTTCAACGCCAAAAACATCGTCGTCCAGACATCCGTCAGGGGTCCCACCGGGGCGACGCACACGCGATCCTTTCGTTACACGCTCGTGACCTTGGAACCATGTTCTAATTACCTACTAATTAGGTAGTCGCCTTTGTAGTAAAATGAGATCGTAATGTACGGAATAATTAACTACTTAACTAGTTTTTACCCGACTGCCGAAGGAAAGGAGGGTTGGGTCGTTCTTCTTTTTTACCGACAATGATCCGAGGTTTTTCTGTTTTTTTGGTTTTTGAACTATCGAAAATTGTGGTTTTGAAGAGCGATTAAAAAAAAAATGCATAGGTTTCTTCATTAGAACTAATTAAAGTTTCCTTTCTGGCCAATATAAATATTTATTTACGGTTGGTTTCTAAAAAAAAACATGTGACAAAGTGGACTCTTTCAGTGGGGACAACATTTTGGTTTACCACTCTGTCACGGCATTCTACGAAAAAAAAAAACATTTAAAAAAATGCTGGTTAGAGAAAGTGAAATATTAAACATCACTAATTAATAAAATAATATGGACGTTCATTCGAACATTATAAAACCGTAAACATCATTACTCAAATGAGATGCCGTAATAAGACGAGGGACAGGCTATTGTCGGTCGAAAAGAAGAACGACCCGGTTATGTTTTTCGAGCCTATGTATGTATCTGTGTGTGTAAGTCTTATTCTTTGGCACGCCCTGCAGCCTCAACCGTTTGACGGATTTCGACATATGAGGTGTCGTTGGATTTCTCTTAATCGTGGGAGTGACATAGTAATATTTGCAAAAAAAGCAGTTGGGTTTTTTGAAAAATCTTTTAATTCCACTAGTTTAGCACTTATTTTTGGTCATATATGGGCTCTTTCTCGCCCTTTAGTGTAACGTTGTTACAAGGGAGAGGTTCAATGTGATGGTTTCTTTTTTCGGTCTGAACCCCTTACCCACGGGGCTTTTTAAACATAAAAACAAAAAAAACTTATGAAGGAAATTTAATTTGATATTTAGTTTCAAGGAAAACATCGTGATCGTGAGTCTGCGAGTCGATCACGTAGGTAACGTATTGTACGCGCGTCAGGTAGATCTAAATGTCACTAACTATTAGTTTTCATATAAAAATATGAAAAAATGACAATAAAATGGTCCTAACGCGCGTTCGAAACGTTACGTGACTACCCCTCCGGTCTAAGTTCAACAAGGTCTAGTTTTCTCTTTGGGTTGGAAGGTTGATGGCCAAAAGACGCATATTCAGCCTTTGTAAAGCTATTATTTTAAGAACTCGCTTATAAATATGACATTGTAGAATGAAAGGTCATCGAAAATAAATAAATATTAATCGTTTTCTCCCCTCGAATTTATTTAAGTAAGTAGTTAAAAAGCCATTTATTTAGTCTTAACTCATTCCGCTTCAAAACGAGCAATTGCCTGCATTGTGTAACAAGTCTCCAAAGTTAGGTTATATATCTTGATAATTATAAACTTTGCATTCAGGCTTTGATATTTAATGTTAGTTACAAGCCTTCAAAGTCTCTTTGTGCTGAATAATAGTGTAATAAGGGTACTTTATAAATACCTCTTCAAGTCTTAAGAAGAGCAAGCTTTAGAAAGATACTAAATAATAATGGCTGTTTTTTTAAATATTTCACTTTGTTATGGTCGTATTCATACTTAAAAAACGCGGGTTGTGTCGAAAATACAAATCATAGGCTTATTTTGGGTAGCCGACTAAAGATAAGCTATATATATATATGTATATATATATATATATATATTATATATATACTATACTATCCGCAAAACCAAGTGGCGAATACTAAAATCATGCTATTATTACCCGCAACAAGGTTTCAATGTTACTTTTATTGCCCGACTCGCCACTTAGTTTTGCGGATGCAAGATCACTGATATAGCTTAAATATTTTTTTATTTAAAGTTCCAAATAATTCTATTTCGCAGAGTTTCATGGTATTACTTGCTAAAGCCATTAATGGCTTATTTACAGCTAGAGTTCGGACTAACTATTTACTAGGTATGAAGTTTATATTCAAATTATTTTTTTACTAAACGAGACTTAATCACATATGTAACTTATTTATTTTAACCCTGTGGTTTAGTAAAAATAATGTGTGTGGATCGTGACAGTTTCCATAAACATTATGTACTTGCATTCCGTTTACTGTATCACTGGTGAACAATAACAAAACTATCATTAGGTTACATATAACTTACAAGGCGTAATCTTAGTTGTTACTTGACATATAATGCTTGTTTACATCTTTCGCTGATGTAGGGTTAGATAGGTATAAATCCTGTATGTGTTTTGGGAGACTATTTATTATTTTTGGAAGCATATAATGATTGGTTCTCATGCCGTAAACGTTTTTCATTGTCGGTAATAAAAATCTGTGTGCATTAGATAAACTCCTTAGCCTATCGTTACGGTGGTATTCATTCAGCTTGGTTATATATTTATATTCTTCCTTGATTATGGAAAGTTTGACCATGTTTTGCACGGGAAGTTCCTTGCAATATTGGAAAAGGTGAGAGTAGTCATTACTGTAAGTTATTTTTATATTTTTCGGTATAATATTTTTTTAAATAGTTTCCTGTAGATTAAATATATTGGCTAGATTGGTTTTGTACGATCGTCCATAGCTGCTGAGACCGTATCGTATAACCGAATCAGCTAACGCTAGGTATAACATTCTTAAGGTGTTGTATGGGAATTACTAGACTTAAGTGGCAGTGGACGGATCACATTGCGCGTAGAACTTGCAGCCGTTGGGGCAGTAAGTATCTGGGGCGAAAGGAGGGGGCAAATACACAAAAGATCCCACTGGGTCAAAGTTTATCCGAAAAGGCCCTGGGGCAGTAAGGAAGACGTAGTTGTAGGCCTTCCCAAACAGCTGTTCGAGATCGTGAGTCCCTGGGGAGGCATTTCTCCAGTATACAACCAAGGGGAAGAAGCAAGAATACGCTGGGCAGACCGAATTTGTTGTTACAACAGTTCACAATGCTCTGCTTTTGGATAAGAAGAGATGGAAACACATGTTCACTCATACTCATACTCTCATAAATGAGAAATCAATTAATGGAGAAAAAGGACGTCTTCTGGCTGAAATAAATGGGTGATGACAGGCATACGATCTCCTCCCTGACAATAATGACATCAATAGGTACTTTGGCACACATGTGGGTCGACCAGCAGTGCACATATCAGTAGTAATCCGAGTCGGTTACCGCGATTACGTTTGAACAAAGAAAGTGGTTTATCGCTCGACACGGCTCGACGCGTGTGACGCGACAGAGTTGGTGCGGTTAGACGACAAAATCCAGAGCGATAAATGATAAAAATCGATCAGGAGCCGTAGCATGGTTGGCCTTATCACGCGACAAGTGACAAGATAAGAGCATCGTCTTGTTCTATCGAACGGTGTCAGCCAGTGACGCACGCTCTATCCTATCACCTATCGCGTGCCAAGGCCAACCATGCTACGGGGCCTGGATACAAGATACGATAACTACAACTAACGATAGTAGCTCTCAGTGAATCGGATGACCGAGAGAAGTTTCCGGATTGTTTGGGATTGTCGATGGCAAGCGATCGCGTGGCCGGTCTCCTAGCCGATGTACATATCAGATTCCGTGCTGCTCTGAAATGGTCATACATAAAAACGAAACAGTCTAGCCGCCAAACGGCCTATTAAAATTCATCCTTTTCTTCGCTGGAATGTCATCATCTCAGCCGAAAGACTTCCGCTACTGGACATAAGCGTCCCCCAAAGAGTGCCACAATGATCGGTCCTGCGCCATCCGCATCCAGCGGCTTCCCACGACCTTTACCAGGTCATCAGTCAACCTTGCCTACCCACGCTGCGTCTTCCTGTACGTGGTCGCCACTCGAGAATGTTTACATTCCAATGTGCCCCGCTAACTGCCACTTAAGTTTAGCGATTCGGAGGGCTATATCGTTTACCTTGGTTCTGCTACGGATAGCCTCCAACGCTGATGCGATCACGCAGACAAACTCCCAGCATAGCCCTCTCCATTGCCCTTTGGGTAACTTTGAGCCTTCGTGAGGCCCATAGTAAGCGACCACGTTTCCGTGCCATACGTCATCAAACTCAAACTCAAAATATTGGACGAAAAGATGTGCCGTAGCTTCCCGAACGCTGCCCAGTCGAGTCGGATTCGATGATTGACCTCGTTCTCAAAGTTGGACCTACCTAACTGGACAGATTATCCTAGGTATATAATGTAATCGTCTACTACTTCGAGCGTAAAGTGTTTGGCATGGACGCTTGACATGATCTTCGTCTTATCCGTATTTCTTTTGTATCGTTCGATGTTATAAAACCCATAAACCCAATCCTTTAACTGTGCTTGTATGATTATAATTCCAACTGTATGGTAGGTATGTCCGCTAAGCCAACCTTTTCTTTTGTTTGACGACTGATCGAGCAGTGTGTCGCCGTGTCAAGCAGTTACGAAACGATAGCGCGCGACGAGCTATCTAGAGCGCATGCGTACTTACTATACTTGCTTGTACCGTCATCATACATACATAGTTAACATACATGTAGTAAGAATGGCCATTTTTCAGTTTAAGTTCGTCCGACGCTGATGATTGAACAGTTTGCATCTCATATTTGGCAATACATATCTTTGACATTAAGTACACTGTGATAAAATTGACATTTTCACACCAGCCCTGCTAGCATAACTTGACTCTCGACTCTACTCGCGCGCGAGGTAGACTGCCCGTCACTTTCTGATTAATTCTGTCGAAAATTGACAGATAGTCTATCACGCGCGCGAGTAGAGTAGAGAGGCAAGTTATGCTAGCAGGGCTGCTATTTAAAAAAGAGCAATTCTTGCCCTCAAATGGAATCAAAGTTGTACTTTTCTTTCCTCATTCTGCTATTCAGGAAACTGTCATGCTGCCCTCAAATGATGGTTTCAATTTTCGTCATAGAAGTCGTGAAAAGCAGTATGTAGGTACAAAGGTAGCAAAATTATTTCGACCTTGGGCGTAAACACTTGAATCCCTCGTTGCGCTAAAGATTCGACTTTAGAATTCCTCACTATGGTCATGATTCTATGGTAGAATATTTCGCTTCTATATACTATTTCTGTAAAGACAGCATTGCAAGCAAGCAACGTTACGTGCACTACGCCGTAGCGCGTAGCAGCATTTTCCCGTTTTGAAGCAAACATCGCTTTGTACCGGCAATGACTCGGCAATGACTCGTAGAAGCATGACATGTACATACATGCCACTGATTTTAAACGAATTTATGCTTGCACGCACGCCGAGCTACCACCTCAAAAGGAGCACGAACATTGAAATCCAGCTGCAATGTGTGACGTTTGTCTCGAATCGACCTTCTTGACGTTTTCGTAGGATGAATCTGCAAATAGGGAAATTCAATCGACAGTTAGCTATCGAATATTCCTCAGAACTTAATAACAGGTTCGATTACCAAAGCGTTCCGTATCCAAGCTTGCTCGAGCCAGCTTAACATATCCGGCTCGAATAATGGACCCTGATACAGACATTGTGTGTAGTTAGATCACGCAAATGCTACTTCATCTGCCAGCTATCTTGTACAAATCATATGTAAGCATTTATTCATTTAAAAATATGTCATCAGCATGATCATCATATCAGCCAAAAGACGTCCACTGCTGGATATAGGCCTCCCCCAAAGAGTGCCACAATGACCGGTTCTGCGCCACCCGCATCCAGCGGACTCCAGCGACCACCTTTACCAGGTCATCAGTCCACCTTGTGGGGGGCCTACCCACGCTGCGCCTTCCGGTACGTGGTCGCCACTCAAGAACCTTTCCGCCCCAACGGCCATCGGTTCTACGTGCAATGTGCCCCGCCCACTGCCACTTAAGTTTAGCGATTCGGAGGGCTATATCGGTTACGTTGGATCTGCTGCGGATAGCCTCATTTCTGATGCGATCACGCAGAGATACTCCCAGCATAGCCCTCTCCATTTGGGTGACTTTGAGCCTTCTTATGAGGTTCTAAGCGACCACGTTTCCGTGCCATACGTCACTGGCAACACACACTGGTCAAAGAGAAAAATATGTAATACGCCTAAATCAAAAACCATTTGGATATAATGTTATCTGAACGTAATAAAGTTCTTTTCTGATTTTATTCCCTCTCGTTTTTCAGAAAATCACGAAAATGTATAAACAGGAAGTGTCACGTCATCATTACGGCTGTAAACTGACAATATTTTAGTAAATCCACTAAACTCTGCAAAAAAATTAGAATCTCTTCCGGTTGTCAAAAAGCGCAAAGACCAAATGAAATCTTTTCCAAAAATGTTTTCCAATGCAGTTTAGAAGAATCCTTATGATGAAGATCCTATGAGTCCCACGACTCATTTGTTTATCAAGATTTAGACAAATGTGAGTCGAACTCGCCCACCGAGGGTTCCGTACAAAATTACAAATGTATAGTTTTCAGATTTTTCCCTGTACTTGTAGTATAAGACGGTATTACTTGCCAAATTTCATAGTTCTACGTCAACGACCCGGCAAAGTACCCTATAGATTTTAATTCCCTTGAGAGTGTCGAAATGTACGTTTTTCGCGGCATTAATGGCCGTAATCCCGTAATTATTAATAATAATTTATTATTTGAAAAGAAAAAGTTCATTTTTACACAAACTGAACCTACTTAATTGTCGTCACAAAACTGACACTGAGTTTATTTTTGTTTGACGACTCGCGCTAATTGGGTACACAATGTTTTGAAAATGCACAGGTATATGTTACTTGTCTTGAGTCATGTTGCGGCATTAGTCTTGCTAGCCCAGCAGTAAAGTTTTTCAGAAATCAAACGCATATGACGCATGCGACATCTACTATATATATATATATGTCTGTGGCAGGGAAACGACACGGGTATTCTCTAGAGGCCCTCTCCAAGAACTAGACCGAGCAGGATTGCATTGCACTGGTATGGACTATTTGATTTATTTCAGACGGATTGTAGGCTGTTATTTGGTGAATATACTTGAGAGAAGGCTGAAAGGTTCTGCTTTTTTGGGCAGTCTTCAAATACAAATTTTTTCGTGTAAGAAAGTGAGTAATTATAACGGTGATAATGGTTCTATGGTACGTCACAATCAGCCAACAATATGGCGTACAATATTAGGATTCTATCAGCATTCAATTTTTAAAAATGAAATTAAAACTGCACATGACTCATGCTTATTAGAAGTCACTATTTCTAAGAAACTCAGTCATGCCGTATCCTGGTTAACGGAATTGAATAAGGCGAATCAGCATGACACACTGCCGCCACATCCCGCTGCGACGTGCGGTGTGACGGTTCGCAACGTTGTATCCCAGTAGGTACCTCAGTTTGTATATTAACTCCGCACGGTAGGTACTTCACACTGCACTAGTAAAAGCTAAAAAGTCGTTCTTGGGAAATTGTATAAAATTCTACAATAAAATTCAAAAACACATTACCGAACTTACTGACTCTAAATTCAAATCTGTCGTAAAATGGACACTTATTTCAAAAGCATATTATAAGATAAACGACCATCATGGATAGGGATATTTGGCAGCGATAAAATCCTGCACTAGAAATCTATCGCAAAATAAATAGGCTTTCTAATGTAGCAATGTAATTTTAAAATTTTATAATACTCTGTTACTGAAATGATATATTGTATACGGTTTTGAAAAAAATGACACCTAGCCGAGTTTTTTACGCCGGTTCTTCTCGAGGCAGAGGTTTTCTTTCCAAACCGGTGGTAGTTTATCGACATTCATAGGTGCATGTAATATGCCTAAATTGAAGAATAAATCACTTTGACTTTAACTTTGACTTTGCACCGTACCTCCTTCCAGCGAAAATTGTTTGCGACTCCGCACGCCGCAGCAGGATGCGGCGGCAGTGTCATGACCGCCTAACAGCAAGAAATAGTCGATTGACCCATTTTCTAACCCTCTTCTGTTCCAAGATGAATTCGTTGCAGGCTCTCAACTCTTGGGAATAAGTCGCAATATACATTACACTTTTCCAAACCATCGTCTTTTACAGGGTATATTTTCCTCAAACTCACACGTAGATGAAAATTGTACACGTATATATTTCGTATACGGGTCGTTCTTCTTTTCGACCGACAATAGCCTGTCCTTCGTCTTATTACGGCATCTCATTTGAGTAATGATGTTTACGGTTTTATAATGTTCGAATGAACGTCCATATTATTTTATTAATTAGTGATATTTAATATTTCACTTTCTCTAACTAGCATTTTTTTTAATGTTTTTTTTTTCGTAGAATGCCGTGACAGAGTGGTAAACCAAAATGTTGTCCCCACTGAAAGAGTCCACTTTGTCACATGTTTTTTTTTAGAAACCAACCGTAAATAAATATTTATATTGGCCAGAAAAGAAACTTTAATTAGTTCTAATGAAGAAACCTATGCATTTTTTTTTAAATCGCACTTCAAAACCACAATTTTCGATAGTTCAAAAACCAAAAAAACAGAAAAACCTCGGATCATTGTCGGTAAAAAAGAAGAACGACCCATACAAGGTGCTTCGGACGTACCCGAAGGGTATGTTTAACATCGATCACATCAGTATTAGAGTAGATTAAGGGTGGGTTGCTCCAAAATGTCTGTAATCATAAGCGGTGTTTCTCAAAATTTGAATGTGGGTATTGAAAGTTTGACAAGTTTCTATTAAATGACAGCTGCCGGTGCCATTTTTAACGTTGATCGGTCTGTAATCGTAGGTTGGTGCAGTCAAGGACTTTAATTGTTGAGGTGTCAACATGATTTTGGTTATTTAATACGTAAACTTTGAAGTTTCTAGTATAAAGTGAGATCTAAAATTAAAGTCCGTGACCGCACAACCCGCCCTAATTGTATAAGTATCGTAAAAAAATACATTGTCATATTTTTTGTAAATAGCTAAGCCAGAAATACACGGTAAAACGTCACCGTGATTTCTGAGGTAAGTAGAGCTGGCCCCGTAGCATGGTTGGCCTTGTCACGCGATAGGTGATAGGATAGAGCGTGCGTCACTGGCTGACGCCGTTCGATAGAACGAGACGACGCTCCTATCTTGTTACTTGTCGCGTGATAAGGCCAACCATGCTACGGCTCCTGATTCTGATAGATTTTATTTGTCGTTATCTTAGAATCACGGTGTATACCTATAACGATTGCACGTATCGTTCTACCGAATATTCGTTATATCTTGCAATCCCCCTCAAAATTCTCACACGTGTTAGGAGCTCAAACTCAACACAATACCTACAGATATAAGGGGAATGCGCGGAATCCAAAGGATTTCATCTAACGGCTACGACCCTTGAGAGTCCAGATGAAATTGGATTGTCAGCCTCCCTGCATCATTTCTGTGTGTTAGTGCGGAATTCAGTTTATAGCTTTTCAGAATTACACCGGGATTAGAGCTTGGTTTTGGGAGCTGGGATGATGAATGAGGTATTGGATGGCTTTCGACTAATATTTTGAATTGCATTTATATACAAAAATCTGGTACTTGAGCGTTTTTCAAAAAAAGTGTACATGAACTTTTTTTTTCAGAATTCGATTTTTTTGGGTTTTTCTTACTCAGAATCGTTGACACTATCGATCCTCATACTAGAAAAAAAGTGTCCAAAATATTCCATTCCAGATCGTCACATTTTTCTATGCAGTCTTTTTTTTATTTATATGGTCGTGGTCGTGACGCACTGGAAGAAAAAACTTACATAGTAAAATCTGGAACAACTTTTTTCTTTTATAAGGATCGACAGTATCAACGATTCCGAGTAAGATAAACCCAAAAAAATAGAAATTCTGAAAAAAAAAATTATGTACACTTTTTTTGAAAAACGCTCACTTACTGTAGATATCAAAGATTTATTGAACGCGCGAGCGAAGCGGACGTAGTTTTCCGTTTCACCTTAAATTCTTTCGTTTCCCCGGATGTCCCGTTTTCCCGCTGCTCGGCTGATCTCTGTACAGGTAGCATTTCTCAACAGTTTCTCGTGATATTTTGTGAGCAGGTTCGTTATTTATATAGATTTCTATGATGATTGAGTTCTACATTTCATAAAGCCACCAGTGTATATGTATACTGTTACGCCTTGTTACAATGGAATTAGGTGCAAACATGTAAACATATTTGACTGTAACAGTCAAGTTATAAATATGTAGTTGTTTTGGTTTCCTTACAACGTAATTTCATTTGGTCTGATGCTATACTTCTAGATCCGAAACTAACTTAGTGTGAAAGTGCCTAAATTCCAGAATGCCTAGTTTTATTTCCCAGAACACCGGATTCTAGTGTCTTGCTTCTTTTTTTAGCAGATGGACTATGGGATCCCAAGCAGATATTTTACGCGATAAAATCCGTTGAAATCGTTTCATTGATATAACTCAATAATAAAATCGCTAATCAATTAATTAAAAAAAAAAGTGACGACAAACGAGAAAATGCTTATGCTTACCAAGCTGCACGGTTTTCATAAGAAGGCGCGCGGCTGTGTCGCGGCGACATAGACCTGTCTCTTTTTAAGCGTTCTAATTAGAAATAGACGGATAGTCTATCTCGCCGCGAGGCCGAGACACAGCTCGCGCGCCATCTTGTGATAACCGTGCTGACAGTGTTTAAAAGATTAGACGACATAAAAAAATCTTTACAACACAATAAACCCACGGCAATAATGACCACATGATGCCACGGAATTTGTTAATAAACGAATGACGGATTCCAATATCATTTGTCCATAAAATGGATTTACGTTCGCATTTATGTGCCGGGACCCTTGTGTCGTAAACCCGTTGGCTGATAATGGTTTTAAAAATAAAACAAGATGGCCGTTTTAACGATTTCGGGGATTGGGACAACGTGTATGGAAAACTAGTGCAGCGATGCTGCAAGTGGTACTCTAAAAGTGTTTACGACTTTGTTTGTCACGCTACGTAAGATGACATAACAGGGAAATAAATAAAAATGTAACTAATGAACAATAAAGCTACTATAGGCAAGAGGTTTGCCGCGCGACATTCAATCTAGAGGTCGTGAGTTCGAACCCCGGCTCATGCCACTGGATTTTTTTCAAAAAACCTATGTACGAAATAACAGTTGATATGTAACAGTGGCTTTACGTGAAAGAAAACGTGAGGAAAACGGTCTAATCCCAATAATAGTTTTCCCAATTGGAAGGTCAGATATTCAGTTGGCAGTCACTTTCGAAAATCTAGTCCCTACGCCCAATTTTGGGACATGCCAAAGCGGACCCTGGGCTCGTTGACGGCATTACCGCGAAAAATGCTAGGAGGATGATGGTACTGAACAATAAACATTTTCCCCGAAAAGAACCGGCCTAAAAATGTCTGCTGGGTGTTATTTGTAAAACATTCATCATCCTCTTACCGCTTTTCCCGGCTGTACCCAAAAGGGTACACGGCCCGATAATCCGCGTCCACTTTTTGTGAACTCGGATTATTGGGTCGTGCATTATCAGCCTCGACAAAGGTGGCTTCCAATTATTGCCCCGGACCAAGTTTGCTCAAGATGATAATGCACGGCCCAATAATGTACAGCCCAATAATCCGCGTCCAATATTTTGGACGCGGATTGTTGGGTCGTGCATTGTCAGAGCGGACAAAAATGGCTTCCAATTATTGCCCCGGACCAAGTTTGCTCAAGATGATAATGCACGGCCCAATAATGTACAGCCCAATAATCCGTGTCCACTATTTTGGACGAGGATTGTTGGGTCGTGCAATATAAGAACGGACAAAAATGGCTTCCAATTATTGCCCCGGACCAAGTTTGCTCAGGGAGGGAGGTCAAACTGTCAACTCTGTTTTAGGTCGGTTAGGTTAAGGTTCCCTTTTGACCCCTCGGAACCTGGTTGCGTCGACCCGCTGGAGATTATCAGTCCGCACAGATAATGCACAGCCCGATAATCGGAAGCCGGACTCAGATTAATGGACGCTGATTATTGGACCGTGCATTATCAGCTCGTACAAAATTGGCTTCCAATTAACGCCCCGGATCTAGTTTGCTCAGAGTGCTAATGCATAGCCAAATAATGCACGGCCCTATAATCCATGTTCCAATTATTATAAAAAAAAAATACAGGGCAACATAAGAAACCTAGTTTTTGCGAGATACCTACATATATTGTGTTACGGCTTCCCGCAATGCCATGAGACCACGCTAATAATTTTAGCTAACAACCCATTTTCCGGTTTTGCGTAACGTCTACGACATCGGCATTCGAAGCTGCAGTAGAACCCGTAAATCAGCCTTTATGCAACTAGTTGAGACCAGCTGGCAAACTTGGCTTCCATTCTACTTTCTAGGACTTGTTCAGCTATTAATATTGTGTAATTGTTGTGGGCCGGCGAAGTGACACATTGTGGTAATGTGCAATAATTTTATGAGAATAAGTTTAAATGGGGCCATTCAGGCTACTTTTTGGCCAGTTTACAACCTTCACTCTGTTCGTAAGTTGTTGTCAACATTTGCAAACCTTTTTACGACCACTTTAGCCTAGTAGGTAGTGACCCTGCCTTGAGGTCCTGGGTTCGAATCCCGGTAAAGAAATTTATTTGTGTCATGAGCATGAATATTTGTATTATTTATATATAAGTATGTAGGTATATCGTGGCCTCGTGCCCATAGTACAAGCTTTGCTTAGTCTGAGACTAGGTCGATAAGTGTGAAACGGCCCCCAAATCACACTTGCTCGTTAAGGGCTTCATAAGGCGCAGGCATACAGAGCATCAATAATAGGCGTAATAGTTTTTTTTCTTAAATTGTATCTGTCCCTCGTGCTTCAGTCAAGGAGGTTTGGACTCGTATACGATGTTTGAAAACATATTTATAAATAAATCCAAAAGTAAAAACACGAATAGAACATGTTTACCTAAATTATTTTAAGATAAAAAATTAAAATATAGTAATGTAGTTTTTAAATCGTGGCTGTATGCCAAAGGGTCTTTGCCTTGCGCGTCTTACGGCAAGCTGAACGAAACTTAATGGACGATCGTAATTTTTTGTTGCGATTTAATTTTGGTTCAAACGTAAATGTGATGAAAAACATTGTGTGCAACGGACGGTGAGATTTTTCACGAACGAGAAACTATTAGAAGCCCGACGCCGAAGGATGGCTCGAGTTTGTGCTTACCAACCTCGTGGCACAATGTACTATTTTCAGTCACTTGCTGCCCCGCTATTCTACTTCTCTTCTTTTTTTTCTTCTTTCTCGATTCTCGTGAAAATTTGTGAGCAGCCCTGCTAGCATAACTTGACTCTCGACTCTACTCGCGCGCGAGATAGACTTTCTGTCACTTTCTGATTAATGCTGTCAAAAAGTGACAGATAGTCGCGCGATAGATCGCGCGCGCGAGTAGAGTAGAGAGTCAAGTTATGCTAGCAGGGCAGGTTTAATAATTATATAGATTTCTTTTGTCGATTCAGTTTTTCGAAATTAAAAAAATAATGAAAAAACAGGCTTGCAAGTTCTATAGCTCACAGAGCCAAGTGTATAATATAGATAAGTATATATAATAATACTTCGTTATAATGAATGAGCGTGTCGTCAGATCTCGTAACTATTGGAAAGCAATTGCCTTAAGTCTGTAAGGTCTTCAGTCTCAACCTGTTATGCAATACGTGGAGCTGTGGCCTCAATGTCAGCGGAAAATGATGTCGTGTAAATAGAAATTAGTAATGAAATAATTATAATGAAACGGGTCACTCATTTCATTCATCATCATCATTACTTAAGAGACCTGCTCTTGTCGGTGAGGTAACCACCACTCTTCCCTGTCCATTGCCAGTCTCTTGACTTTCTCATGCAACTCGACATTTACCAGCGATTCTTAATCATGAGCGCTCGCGGTGCCTGCACTTTGATTACGGTAGTACGGCTGCCGCGAAACTAAAACGAAGGTAGCCGCTCAGATTTGGTGATCGACGTGCAGGCGTATGTCTGCGACTCACTGGACCTTTAATACATTGAATATGGTCGTGTATAATGACTTAAAAACATTAGGGTGAATCAACTTTTTTGTTATCGCTAGTTTCCATTGTTATGTTTTCTAGGTCACTTTTTAAAACTGCGATATTAAATCCAAATATGAGGGTTATCGTGTCATTTTGAACCCCTTTTTATGGCAATTTTCCAACCATGTTAAGAAGTACATGTTCTACGGATTATTTTTTTCCAGAAACTGTCATAATTGTTTCCTGGCTCACAAGACATAATACAATAAAGACAGCGTTACAAACGCGATACAATATACAGGTGATTTTGGCAGATAATACAAGGCTAGTATCGCGCGTTCGTGAAATGCGCGTTGGTTTTGTATCGCTGCAAAAAAGTCACCGTGTGTTTCCGTTCTTATAGCAGTTAAAGATCGCTATCACAGCAAACCCAACTTGTTGCAAAAGCCTCGACCACGTGGCGTGGGCCACAACTACAACTGCTTCCACTACAGAGTTACTATAGTTAGTACCCACTTATACCTAACTTAGACCTTGCACAACTATTCTATCGTTCACAACGCTTATCCACACCTCTGAGGTTGACCAGTGTAAGTCAGATCTCAGATTATGCCTTAGATTAAAGATTCCTACAAAGTTACGGTGAGGCTTCTATGCCTGAATTTAGAAGGAACTCGTTTTAAAATGGCTGACGGCTTGCCATAGACAACCTACTTAATTGGGGCGGGTAATGGTTAGTTTGCCGCAACTATTGGAAGTATGTCAGAGACTCTCTGTCACACTTATTAAGATTCTTATTAGACCATCTCGCTCGGCCCTTGCGTGTATGTCTGGCTCTGGAGTAATACTGAGTTAATGGATTATACGCTGTTACGTTTTAGACGACCGGCCGACCGGCCTAGTGGGTGTAGTGTAGGGTACGAAGCTGATGGCTCTGGGTTCTCAAAACCCGATAAGGACCAGTATTTGTGTGATGAATATTTGTAGCAACAATATTTATTTTTATTTGCATTTATTTATCGAATCGTGGGGTCAAGATATTTTTGTTAGGGCTGAACGGTGAGGCTAGGTGAAACAAGTCGTGAATAGGATAGTTGTTCTGATAATGCCGTAGTTTCAAAAGTTGGACATTTTAAGATTAAACGTTTACCAGTAATTTGTGCACGGATTTGGCTGGCTACTGAGGTTTTGTTCACGAATCACGATTTCGCTGGAGGCGGTTTTATGGTCAGAAAAGGCATCGTCTTTTGCAATCATGGTGCTACTAAGACCAAGGTTTCACGAAAATGTTAAAGTTGAAACTAGCATTGCGACCTAATTGCGTTATTTTCCAACAACTGTCCGAACAAAAAATAGGGTGAAGGCTGGCGTAAAAAGAGGAAACTGGTGAGAGATAAGTGGGGCTGGTAAGAAGGGTTTTTAAATGTAGATGTAACGCTGCTTCAATCAGTAACTACCCGTCAGAAAATCCACTGAAGTGCGATTTGGAAGTTTAGGTTTGCGTTAATCCTGTGGACATTGCCGAGGTTAATAAGGGTTATAAAGCCCAATTTTTCGTTGGACGGGTGAATCTGCGTAAACGGCGTCTTCTCATATAATTTTATGCTAGAAAAACATGTTAAATATGTGTACAGTATACTGCCGAAGGTCCATCACCTCAATGCTCACGAAAATAGGTACTGGCTGGCAACAAAAAAAAGGACATACGTCAGTGTCAACGTAAGAAAAAAAAACATTACGCAAACACAAGATATAAAATAATTCATGTGAAATATGACTTGAGTGGACAACGGAACACAAGAGAAGCGCTCCTGTAGGTAACGCCGGCAGGCAGCGTCAGGGTGAGTCGGTCACTCTTTTTTTCTGTGGTATTGGGGCACCATCGCCAACACAGTTAACTGACCATCTGTGCACTTTATGCGCATTATAATAAGATTCAATATAAATACAGGATGGTCAGTTAACTGTGTTGGCGTTTGTACATCGGTGTACCATTAATCAATAAGGTGCTGATAGACGTGGGCATTCACATGTTACAGAACATCGAGCATACGGCGTTTTTAAATTTGTCGCACTAAGTGCAGTCGCCATCAGATATATCGGAGCGGCCAAAGTGCTCACAAATATCTGAACAATGCCTCGTCAATAGAGACATGTTCAGATATTCGTGAGCACTTTGGCCGCTCCGATATATCTGATGGCGACTGTACAACGTACAGAGCCAAGCATAGAGCTTAACATCGCTATTAAAATTGACGGTCGCGTAGTGAAATTGCTCAGCTCGAAAAAATTCGAAGCAAAACCGTCGTTTTGCTAGAATGCTCGCTAGAACGTTCGTGAGCTTTATACAAGTATAATGTTCATTGCAATTGAATGCTCAAGTCTACCAGCACCTTTAGGTAAGACAACCATACAGTCCACCTAAAGAGGGCGGTACAGTGCACACTAGCACCAATGGTAAATAATTGTGATTATTTAAATTTAACGATGGATATTTAAAAAAGGAGGCCACTACACACTATAGGTATTTTGTATGTAAGTACCTCGCTGGATTCGTCAATCCATACGTCCACAGTAATAACGGCCGTTTTTTTGGGTTCATAGATCGACAAATCCAGCAACATAAAAACTAGTTTGATGTTTTCACAAGGTACTTAAATACAAAATACAGTGTGTAGTGGCCTCCTTTTTTAAATATGTATCGTTATATTTAAATAATCACAATTATTTACCAGAGGCGCTAGTGAGCATTGTAAACTAGGGAAGACTTTCGCAATTTTGGCTCTGTACGACTCTAAAACCTAATTGTTTCTCCCGTAAGTACTGAGTTAGGTAAACTAAAATCTGAACCAACTCTTAGACAAAATCCAATTCCAATAATGTTTTCTTTGTTAGCTCAAATAGGATTTGAGATCTTACAATGAGAACTAGCTAGCGATTGAAAATTTCAGTCCAGTTGCAACTGGTATTTACCGGTCCTAGGTTTATCCGGTATGGTGTATCAGCGGGATCGACAATTCAATTGTGCAACAAAGTTAGTGGGCTTTCAAATTGTACTGTAGATACAAAGGAGGATTTGACCAAACTTATTAATTGGTCTGTTTTATACGCTCACTCTCTGGGGGAGGCCTATATCCAGCAGTGGACGTCTTTCGGCTGATATGATGATGATGATGATACGCTCCGATGCCTCATGGATTTTAGTCAATGAGTCGCAAGGCGGAGCGAATGAGGCTATAAAAGAAAAGAATCATCTCTTTGTTTGCCGATTGTCAATCCGATCTTCCCCTATTCTCGCTGAAGGAAAAGCAGTTTAGTGTCTAACTGTTTGAACCAGGGATCGGAACCGGTTTTTTCAAAAATCCCCGAAGTAGTCTAATATGTTGAATTATTTTAGGCTCTTAATGTAGGACTCTATCGTGTATTTAGGTAACATATTCGTATTATTAGATTGCCCGATCAAAAATGATATATTAACCAAAGAACGAATTATTTCGGTTTAATTTGTATGGAAATACCGGTATCCGATCCCTGGTTTGAACGCATTAGGACATATCAACTCTCATCTCGCGGACGAAGTCGCGGGCAGAAGCTAGTAAATACACAATCAAAGATATCCCTGACTCGGGAGATGTAAATTTACATCTGAGCCCAATGCTTACTAAATTGCGAATTTAGCGGGACCCGACAGATTTGATTAGTGACTGCCTTCATTAGCCTTAATAAGATTAATATTTACTTTTGCTTGATCCCAATTTGGAAAGTATATTTTTGGGTGGAAAGCAAAAAAATTGTAGGTACAGTCGACGCCAAAAATATACGTTTACACTTTTGCACTTTATTCCATTGCAAGTTAATCGATATTATAAACGTTCAGTATAATATTTAAAGTACCACGTGCCGGAAGGCGCAGCGTGGGTAGGCTCCCACAAGGTGGACTGATGACCTGGTAAAGGTCGCGGGAGTCCGCTGGATGCGGGTGGCGCAGGACCGGTCAATTTGGCACTCTAGGGGAGGCCTATGTCCAGCAGTGGACGTCTTTCGGCTGATATGATGATGATGATGATGATGATGATTCATTATAGCATTAGAAACTAGTTTCCGACCTAGATGTGGCGGATCCCATTATGTACCTACCTATAAAAGTTATCATATTATTCCAGTATGCCGTTTTAAAATGAGAACCAAACCACGTTTGTATGTAGAGTCAACTTGGGTCCCTCCTGGGGGCTAAGAAATCTGAGTTATATTATAACGACAATATTGTACGGATTAACCCATCATACCCTTGGCATGGATTCGTGTCATATTGACTTGCCCTCACATAATATTCAACCGCGGTGAGTTAGGTATTGGTGAACAAAACATTTTGTTGGCCACAGCGCTGGTGAAAGTGGCATCAAAGTGTGGACAGCCACAGGTCTGCAGAGCGTTGATTGACCAGGGATCCGAAGCTTCCTTTGTCACAGCTCGAGTGGTCGAGTTGTTGAGGTTGAAGAAAACGGCAGTTAGCGGAGTGGTCTCTGGGATCAGCGAAGACAACAACGTGTGCATCAAAAGTAAGGTGGAATTACAAATCTCGTCGAGGTATGAACCTGATTTCGCCGTCAAGGTAAACGCTTATGTATTAAAGTCTGAATGAATATGATTCGAATGAGAAGAACACGGATAAAGATGGTACTTTGTGCCTTTCCAAGACGAAAAAAGGAGGAGTTCGTAACCAAGCATTATTTGCATCAGCAGTGATGATGAACATGATTCGAATGAGAAGAACACGGATAAAGGTGGTACTTTGTGCCTTTCCAAGACGAAAAAAGGAGGAGTTCGAAACCAAGCGTTATTTGCATTAGAAGTGATGATGAACATGATTCGAATGAGAAGAACATATAAAGATGGTACTTTGTGCTGTTTCAAGACGAAAAAAGGAGGTGTTCGCAACCAAGCATTATTTGCATCGGCAGTGATGATGAACATGATTCGAATGAGAAGAACATATAAAGATGGTACTTTGTGCCTGTTCAAAACGAAAAAAGAAGAAGTTCGCAACCAAGCATTGTTTGCATCAGCACATCAGCAGTGATAATGAACATGATTCGAATGAGAAGAACACGGATAAAAATGGTACCTACTTTGTGCCTTTTCAAGACAAAAAAAGGAGGTGTTCGCAACCAAGCATTGTTTGCATTAGCAGTGATGATGAACATGATTCGAATGAGAAGAACACGGATAAAGATGGTACTTTGTGCCCTTCCAAGACGAAAAAAGGAGGAGTTCGCAACCAAGCATTATTTGCATCAGCAGTGATGATGAATATGATTCGAATGAGAAGAATACGGATAAAGATGGTACTTTGTGCCTTTCCAAGACGAAAAAAGGAGGAGTTAGCAACCAAGCATTATTTGCATTAGCAGTGATGATGAACATGATTCGAATGAGAAGAACACGGATAAAGATGGTACTTTGTGCCTTTTCAAGACGAAAAAAGGAGGTGTTCGCAACCAAGCATTATTTGCATCAGCAATGATGATGAACATGATTCGAATGAGAAGAACATATAAACATGGTACTTTGTGCTGTTTCAAAACGAAAAAAGGAGGTGTTCGCAACCAAGCATTATTTGCATCAGCAGTGATGATTCGAATGAGAAGAACACGGATAAATATGGTACTTTGTGCCTTTTCAAGACAAAAAAAGGAGGTGTTCGCAACCAAGCATTATTTGAATCAGCAGTGATAATGAACATGATTCGAATGAGAAGAACACGGATAAAGATGATACTTTGTGCCTTTCCAAGACGAAAAAAGGAGGAGTTAGCAACCAAGCATTATTTGCATCAGCAGTGCTGATGAACATGATTCGAATGAGAAGAACATATAAAGATGGTACTTTGTGCCTTTCCAAGACGAAAAAAGGAGGAGTTCTAAACCAAGCGTTATTTGCATTAGCAGTGATGATGAACATGATTTGAATGAGAAGAACACGGATAAAGATAGTACTTTGTGCCATTCCAAGACGAAAAAAGGAGGAGTTCGCAACCAAGCATTATTTGCATCAGCAGTGATGATGAACTTGATTCGAATGAGAAGAACATATAAAGATGGTACTTTGTGCCTGTCCAAAACGAAAAAAGGAGGGGTTCGCAACCAAGCATTATTTGCATCAGCAGTGATGATGAACATGATTCGAATGAGAAGAACATATAAAGATGGTACTTTGTGCCTGTACAAAACGAAAAAAGAAGAAGTTCGCAACCAAGCATTGTTTGCATCAGCACATCAGCAGTGATAATGAACATGATTCGAATGAGAAGAACACGGATAAAAATGGTACCTACTTTGTGCCTTTTCAAGACAAAAAAAGGAGGTGTTCGCAACCAAGCATTGTTTGCATTAGCAGTGATGATGAACATGATTCGAATGAGAAGAACACGGATAAAGATGGTATTTTGTGCCCTTCCAAGACGAAAAAAGGAGGAGTTCGCAACCAAGCATTATTTGCATCAGCAGTGATGATGAACATGATTTGAATGAGAAGAATACGGATAAAGATGGTACTTTGTGCCTTTCCAAGACGAAAAAAGGAGGAGTTAGCAACCAAGCATTATTTGCATCAGCAGTGATGATGAACATGATTCGAATGAGAAGAACACGGATAAATATGGTACTTTGTGCCTTTTCAAGACGAAAAAAGGAGGTGTTCGCAACCAAGCATTATTTGCATCAGCAGTGATAATGAACATGATTCGAATGAGAAGAACACGGATAAATATGGTACTTTATGCTTTTTCAAGACAAAAAAAGGAGGTGTTCGCAACCAAGCATTATTTGCATCAGCAGTGATGATGAACATGATTCGAATGAGAAGAACACGGATAAATATGGTACTTTGTGCCTTTTCAAGACGAAAAAAGGAGGTGTTCGCAACCAAGCATTATTTGCATCAGCAGTGATAATGAACATGATTCGAATGAGAAGAACACGGATAAATATGGTACTTTATGCCTTTTCAAGACAAAAAAGAAGGTGTTGGCAACCAAGCATTGTTTGCATCAGAAGTGATAATGAACATGATTCGAATGAGAAGAACACGGATAAATATGGTACTTTGTGCTTTTTCAAGACAAAAAAGGAGGTGTTCGCAACCAAGCATTATTTGCATCAGCAGTGATAATGAACATGATTCGAATGAGAAGAACACTGATAAATATGGTACTTTGTGCCTTTTCAAGACAAAAAAGGAGGCGTTCGCAACCAAGCATTGTTTGCATCAGAAGTGATAATGAACATGATTCGAATGAGAAGAACACGGATAAATATGGTACTTTGTGTCGCGTATAATTAGGTAACTTATTTAAACCGAAAGTCCTTTCTACAAAACTACTGTCATTTTTATTGTAGGAAAATACGTGAAGTCATTAAAATCAGAAAACATCGCAATCTCAACTAGAATGACGGTTTGACATAATAAGTGTTGTGTTTTGGCCGGTTGACAACCCTAGTGTACAAGTGATTAATATAGACCAAGTGCGGGTAGTTCAGAAAATACTCTCTTGGGAGGATGGATGGATCATAAAAAACTATATCGTAACTAACTACTATATACTGAACAATATACCTAAATATCTTAACGAGAACACGTTATAATATTAGTTTATTTAAAATTGGTTGTTTATTGAGATCTCTTAATTAGTCACTACATTTGTAATATACATAGTATAGCAGGTAATATATGTGTACATCGAAACACAAATAGATAGAGACACAATACATGTAGTGCGCTTTCATAGAAAACTTTACTTGAGTTCAATAAAATCTCGTTTTCCACTTGTAGGTCCGTAAAAAGCACGCACGTGACATAAAAATTGATTGCTTCAATAGTAATTTGTTTTATAAAATCTGTGATAATTACATTTGTGATTCAATCTAATGATTTTTAATTTATGAAGTTATTTTCGTTTAATTACAAGAAGGCCCAAGGTCTACATTATGAGTTATTTTTATTTCTGTGTTAAATAGATTTAATTATAAAGAATATTTCAGGATTAGTACTAAACAAGGGTATTAATTAACAATGTTTTGAAATAAGGTACCGTACCTACCAGTACGTAATTAATTGCGTTTATTGTCAAGTGACAATGTAGTTTTTTTTTACCCGAGATCGATTCTAGCACACAAATGTATGGATACGCTTTAACGGTTCAAATGAAAAGAAATAGACGGGAAGTTCCTAGTAAGTAAATTAACGTATACTCCAAGTCAATTTAAAATAAATACACAAAATTTAATGTAACTGCCAAATTTTATATAAATTTCCCGTATTTTGTATGGAACGTATGCCTGTTACATTAATATACATTCTATACAAAATACGGGAACTTTACCTACTGTTATATTTACAGTAAGTAAATACGTACTTTGAAACCAATTGATTGATTTTGGAATATTTATAGCTGTGATAAACTATAACCTAGTTTACAATAACACATTTTTGTTCCACCATCACCCACAAACTTGCTAGAAGCGGCACTGAAATGTAAATGCGCTGTGCCTGCCCCTTTTGGAAATATGTTATGTCTTGCCATACAATATCAATTAAGTTTTAAAATTAAAAACCTCTGGTTTGGGTAAATATTTGCAAGCGTTGTCTTAAAAACCAAGCGTAGTCACATGTAATTTAACCATCTTTTTTATTTTTATCTAACTTTAACGTTAGCGTAACAGACACTCAGTTATAATGTGCCACCACTTGAGTAATGCAAGAGTCATTTCGATACTCATCTGTATCAAAATGACTCTTACATTACTCAGTTTATTACTTGTCTTCAACTTTGGTCGATACATTAAATACGCAATTACAGATCTGTCGTTACGTTAACCTGTTAATAAGAAAATAAAAAAAAAGTGACATACATTAAAGAAAATACGGTAAAGTGAAAAAAATGGTGTTATTCTGGTTAACGTAATCGACATTTTTTTCAAGATATCGAAATTTTAATAACAGCTATCGACGGAGCATCAAATTTGCAGTCGAACTGTATATATAACTCAATTTCGGTATTTTGGCGGTTACGTTAATTCATATTACAGGCGACGATTTCTTATAAGATTGAATGACAACCCTGTTTGGGAAAGGTTCTCTTCAATTTCAAAATTGAGGAGAGTATTAGCACTCGGTCTAAGATTTATAACACCCACCGAAAGATCGAACAGAGAAAAGGTCGTGAAGCTCACATGAGAATATTACATGCTGATATGCAGGAGATGATGACTTATATCCGCAGCAAGTACTTACTGGATTATAAGTCTGAAATCAGCTGTCAGACAAGTTACAAGTACAAGGAATTGCAAGATTTCTGGAGAAGATGGAAATCAGAATACTTTAATACGGCAACAACGATATAAGTGGCACAACAGTACAAGGGAGGTAACTTTATTAAAAGGCTTTTTGTTGCCCAGTCAATCTGATCTACCGTGAGTTAGTTACGGTGGGCGGTTAACTTCGTAATGTCACTCGGCATTATTTCTTTGTTTATTGCTAATGTCCTTCGAATTGTTATTTTTATGAAAGTTGTTTTATGAATTCTTAGTGAACAATACTGAACAGTTATGTTAACTAATATGTTGTGGTGTAATTATGTTATGTGTATGAAGTTAATTTGTGTTGTTGTGACATATATGTGATATGAGTTATGTTCCTAATGTGTAGTTAACACCACCGATGTAGAAAATAAGTATTTTGGTGGGCGGTATGTTCGGTCTTTTACTACGTAGAGAACTCTATGGTTAATTTTATTAAAATAATATCATGTCATGTGTCAAGTCAGTCAATAAAGTCATGTCGATATAAAACTACGTTTTCTTGTTAACAAATTAAAATAATCACCAATAGCGTGAACAATTGGAGTAGCTGTCAGTTCTATGTCGTATAAACTGTCACCACTAAATCCATTCTAATCGAAGTTTAATAAACTTAAATCCCTTTTCAACCTAACATAACCTCTTGGACTTGCACATCCAACGCGGAACAGCATACAACTAGATATACTATAGATAGCTTGTGCAATTGAGCTCAGTGGCAACGATCGGGTTGGTCACGCCTGGGGTCAAGAATCGCTGAGAGCAGAGTGCAGACTTTACAGAAGAGACATTGTTGAACGCCGGTTTGTAGGTAACAAAGGTATGCATTTGAGAGAATTATGCGGACCGTCTGTTTGTTAGCCACAAATACGATATTTAAATAAAATCTTAACATTTACATGATACTCGCAGATTGTACCGATTTAAAGCATAGTAAATTATATATATGCTGCGGGCTTGGGCGAATCTCCTAGCGTTTGAACCACTCGGTTCTAACATCATTGTCGGCCCAAGATTATTTCAGCAGAGATAAAACATACCGCGGAAACTTTAATCAAAAAATAATAGTACCGGTATTGGCTTACGTTTTCGTCAAAAGTGGACTCTGATATTCGTCTCTTTCAATAGTATTTGCTGTTGATGACAATGACGAAAAAAACGCTGAATATTCACCCGCTAGTATACTGATATAAATTTGCTTTTTTAATACATAAAGTCAATTAATCTTGCTTCGTCAAAATTAAAAAAAAAATACTAGACAAAGATTTTGTTCTAATTTCTAACCGGCCTTCTAGATTTGATTATTATTCCAAATAAAATCGAAGGTAAACATAGTGTGCGTGTGCCAACACAATAGCGCTCGATATAAAAACACAAAGGTGCACTTATTCCTATTTAGGATAAGTTTGCATAAATACAGGCAAGGTATGAAGACCTTACCCTAAATAACGGTTAAACTCTGAGTATTGATTGTTGTAGTGAGAATCATATTTCTAGAACGAACCCATTGTTTAGCCACGTGCCAACACTTTGAAATGAAAAGGCCATGTTTAATACTTTACTCGAACAGTGATTATATTGTTGAAATATAAGGTTCAATTAAAACGAAATGTATAATTATTATCGGTATTAACATTTTTTTATTAGTAGTTGAAGCATACTTAGTATAACTTAAACAATTAGCGGTAGAGCGTTTTTCAAAAAAAGTGTACAAAAACTATTTTTTTCAGAATTCGATTTTTTTGGGTTTTTCTTATTCAAAATCGTTGATACTATCGATCCTCATACAAGAAAAAAAGTGTCCAACATATTCCATTCAAGATCGTCACACTTTTGTATGCAGTCTTTTTTTATTTATATGGTCGTGAAGCACTGGAAGAAAAAACTTACATAGTAAAACCTGGGACACTTTTTCTGAGTTGAGTTTCTTACTCAGAGTGATTCTCCAAATGTGAAACAAAAAAAAAATCTAAAAAAGAAGTTCATGTACAGTTTTTTTGAAAAACGCTCGGTTACTACTTAAAGTCTTGTCCGAGTGCCTAGTTCAACTTAAATGATTCACACCATACTACAGGCGATTGAAATTAGGCGCTGCCCTAATTTAATAGTGACGGTGGGAATACCGTCGGCATCGTCGACTTACTAAAGTTCAAAAGCAATTACGTAAACCTTTCTGTTTAGTATCGTTACTCTGTGACGCGCACGCCCTGCGTCCGATGCCCTTGTTGAGGTAGGCTCTGCTTTGTTTTTGTACTTTTTCCAGTACAGTACGCTGCAATAGTAGCGCTTTGTTGTACGGTACGATTCCCTCCATTATCCTATTGGCTTTGATTTCGAGTGGAAGATACGTGAGTTTCATCAATACCACTTTACCATGATTCAGAGAGGAAAATTGGTTATTAGTGTTAGTGCCTCCCTACATCGTCATCTACGCATAACAAAAGCCTGGTACGTCGACGCCAAAAATAGGTTTACTCTTTTGCATCTTACTCCATTGCAATAAGACTTGATTGTGTAAAATTGTACCCTAATTATTTTTTCAGTTTCTGGAAAACTCAAGAGGTTCTCAATTCGTCGGAATTCTTGTTTTGTTTGAATGATGGTCCCATGGTCATCAGGTCAGGATCTGATGATGGGATCCTGGAGAAATCGAGGGAACTCTTCAAATTTTATAGGCACACTTGAAGCGATTGGGGTTACTTTTGCTCTCGGAAAGCAGTTCATGTGGTAAAGTGGAAAGGAAATGTGGAAATGTTTGGAAGTTTAGTGTTCATGTAGGTATGTGGCTTGGCGAAATACTGAATTTTACAGTTTAAACTTTGTTTTTAAAATGTTATTTTATTTCGTGTCGACACCCCTTTTGATGAGTTTGTTCTAATATATTTATATTGTCATCAGATCTCGACCAAATTTATGTAGGAATACCTCCTTGTTTTGAACAAAATGTTAACTAAATACTTCTGATCAATTGAACATAAACAAAATAATATGTAACATACTCGTATACCTGTTTGCTTGACATTAGGATTTGAATGAATTTATATGCATGTATTTTCTCTTAATATCAACATGTATTTGTTTATGTTTGTAGCAGCATATTGGCATATCACGATGTTTTATGATGAAAGAATACATTACAAGTGTACGTAACTCTACAGATAAGGAAGTGGTTACTCTTATAGCTAAGGGTTAGATGTAATGTATGATAATCCATAATGTCTATATATCACTTGCTTTTACCCGCGACTTCGTCTGCGTATATTCTTTAGTTGCCTTAATTCAAATCGATTCGCGAAAACCATACCCCCTTGTGAGAGACACTTCTTCTTGTTCTCTTCCGCGCACGACAAAAAGAGATGCAACACTCCTCGGGAATAGCTTTTTTGGACAAATCTCGATAAATACCTAGCTTAGTGAAGTTTTGTTCATATTTTAGATGATGTAAAATACCATAATACTAGTATAAGCTTGATAGTACACATATAAGTTAAAAAACGAAAATAAAGATCCAACTTTGGATTTTTTTTTCTATCGATGAAATTTTAAGCAATCATGTCAGAAAAACAATCATATAGGTCGTCAAGAACATATATCTGAAAAACAGTCCATTGCTTCCTGCTCTAGTCAGTACGGCATTTCAAAGAACACAATATTTTCCAATTCACGCCCTTAAGGGATTAATACTTTAAAAAATCAAATAAGCGCAGGCGCAGCATCAAATGTTATGTAGGTACCTCATTCAGACGATTCTAACGAGCCCAAACTCAACGGCGTTACGTCTATTTAGTACTAAATTCCCATGGCCACCTTCTGTCTCCATCATCAGATGAGCTCAATGGTACCATAATATTAAATTGTCATCCAAACTATACCTTTGCCCAAAATTTCAGTTCAATCAGTTGAAGATATCTGGGTCGTTCTTCTTTTTTACCGACAATGAACCCAGGTTTTCCTTTTTTTTTGGTTTTTGAACTATCGAAAATTGTGATTTTGAAGTGCGATTTAAAAAAAATGCATTAGTTTCTTCAGTAACACTAATTAAAGTTTCCTTTCCGGCCAATATACATATTTGTTTACGGTTGGTTTAAAAAAAAAATATGTGACAAAGTGGACTCTTTCAGTGGGGACTACATTTTGGTTTACCACTCTGTCACGGACTTCTACGATAAAAATACGTTTAAAAAAAATGCTAGTTAGACAAAATATTAAATAATACAAATTAATAAAATAATATGGACGTTCATTTTCGAACATTATAAAACCGTAAAATCATTACTCAAATGAGATGCCGTAGTAAGACGAAGGACAGGCTATTGTCGGTCGAAAAGAAGAACGACCCATCTGCTTGAATATAGTTACATTGCAAGTTAATATAAAGCTTGTAAAAAATATCCTATGTCCTTCTCAGGGTCTCAGTTATCTCCATTTCTCTTTTCAATCAGTTTAGCGGTTTAAATGTGAAAAGGCATCAATATACTGACAGAGTTACTTTCGCAAAATTCTGATTGATCCTAACTATACGAAGACATTATACTCATGTAAAAATATCTGCTAAGCGTTCTCACAGCATGCTCCCTTTTTTTATTGAATGTGATTAATATAGATCTTAACTTCGTCCGTATTTGTATTTTATAATCATTTTTCTAATAGAAACATAATTTAGGTTTACAGTTATTCAATAATGCGAACAAAATATAATATCACCTTACCTCACCTTATCTTTTTCTATTCTTAGCTGAGTAGATCTTAGCAGCATACAAAGGAATGCAAAAAGCAATCTCATAATTTGAATATAGAAAATATCACGGAATCTCGCAGCGCCACCTCATTATAGCGAACACTCTCGAGTGCCCTCCGAGACTCTTGCTAATAAGAACTAGCTGACCTACAATTCTTAATCTCACTTTTATTTACGGGATTGCTTACATTTTTTTTGGTATATCGCTTTTAGAATAGAAGTAACTAACAGTTGTAAAAAATCTTTGCTACCGGTTCACTACAACCAAATATTATAATACAATGTTCCTTCTACGCAATGTCAAAACAGATTAGTTTCAAAATATCTAAAACTTGGAATGACTTACGCCTACGTCTTAAAATACCGTATGACTATTAATTATTATTCGAATTGACTTTATCGTTTTTAGACTAATTTCCAATTCGAATACTTATGTCCCAAAATGTCTAAAACTCAAATTAACTTGATACAAAAATATCTCAAGATTAAAACGTCCCATTCTGAAATTACCGAAATGATAGTTCTTTTATAAATAGCAACATTTGAGGAACTAAATTAAAGTTACATGAGACCGGTTATGACGACCGGTTAGCCTAGTGGGTAGTGACGCTGCCTACGAAGCTGAAGGTCCTGGGTTCGAATCCCGGTAAGGGCAAATATTTGTGTGATGAGCATGAATATTTGTTCCTGAGTCTTGGATGTTTTCTATGTATTTAAGTATTGTAGCGAGGGTGCGTGCGGGGTGAAGGAAAAGGCGTGACGTACAGCAAGGCGTGTATTAAATTTACACGAAAAATACAGCGTAGAAGGTATAAGAGAGAGCAAGCGTCGTGTTCCACAGCCAGTAAGGAGTAGCTCAGCGGATGTAGCTCAACCATTACCAGGTATGGAAGGTGGGATTGTTGATAATGTTACAGACTCCCCCTAGGTTCCTGAAGACGACCCGGCGAAAAGAACCTTATTTCCTTTGCTTTCCGTGCTGGCCTGGGTTTGACTACTAATTTGTGGGACATGAGAATCTGCGCTTCGACGTGACCGGTGAAGACACTGCTGGCTTCGCTTCACCCTTCATAGGGCACTGCACCTCCCAATAGTGTGCGTGAGGTCGCTACGCCCCACGTTGGGCTGCCAGTTGTAGCAGCGAGGGCGCGTCGAGATTTTACAGCAGACAGAGATTAGGTTAGAGTGATCAAATGTCGTGTTCCACAGCCGGTAAAGAGTAGAGGCACTGGCGCGGATGCACGATGGAGGACTATAGCTAGGTATGAGCACGTAGTTCCAGCAAGGGAAGCAGGGGGCTATACCTAAAAATAATCGGTTCCCTAAGATTCGATACATAACAAATTACAGTCGGCGAACCTAACCAAATCAGGAAAAATCTTAACAGCGCGTTGCAGCTTTGGTGACAGCGACATCTTCTGGCGGATTCGGTACTATTTTAGTACAGGCGCTCGTCGAGGGAGGTCGCTAGGTGTATCGATTTCCCATGTGGTTAGTGCATCTATTCACTACTGGATGGTGGCAGCAGTACTGTTATTCCCATTGGTTTAGTTTATCTATTTGTCACTGGATGGCGTTAGCAGTACTGTATTTCCAGGTCTTGGAAGGTGGGATTGCTGACATTTTGTTACAGACTCCCCCTAGGTTCCTGAAGACGACCCGGCGAGGAGAACCTTGTTTGCTTTGCTTTCTTAGTTCGGCGCTTTTCTTGGTCGGCCTCTTTTACGAAGCGGCCGTACCGGCTCTGGCTGCGTCACGGAATCAGGGCCTGTATAGGGTCGGAGTGCGGAGGCATGGTATACCCCGATGATACGTCTCGGGTTCCCCGAGTTGGCGACTTGGAAAGAGCTTGGGCCGTGTCGCTGTACGATCGCGTAGGGTCCGTCTCGCCGGGGTGCAACCTCAGCGGATGTAGCTCAACCATTACCAGGTATGGAAGGTGGGATTGTTGATAATGTTACAGAATTTATATCTATTATATATATCGTCGTCTAGTACCTATAACACCAGCCTTATTGAGCTTACTATAGGCCTAGTTCGATTTGTGTAAGAATGTCCCGTAATATTTATTTATATTAGGTATATTTATTTATGAGACAACTAGGGCTCTAAAACAAAGAAAGGCCAATACCGCAGATGTTTGGGGCTCGAGCCGCAGGCGAGGGTCATAAATATGCCAGAGAGGGCCCGTATTGTGTACACAATTTTATGTCTCCACCTGGCCAAAAGTGGGTTTTTCTGTACGCGTAGCGAGAAAATCTACTTGATGGACAGGTGTGGCATAAGTAAAGTAACGGGTTATCCAATTTCGTCTCTTTACTATTTTCCACAACACTTCGGGAACTCGCGTACCGCGAGCCATCCGGTTGCCTCTTGGATACTGCAACTACGCGTCATTGCTCTGAATAAAACGATTGCATCATGGATGCTTACTGCACGAGGAATCTATCAAAAAAATAAACTGATACTGTAATACTAAAATATACATTTAAATTTATTTTATTGAACCAATTACAAGGATTACACAGCATAATTTATACTGCGTAAAAATTTGTTGGCGACCAGCACTTGTTAACGTTTCCTTATCTACTGTGTAAAAATACTAATCTATTAATTAGAACTAATGAATTAGAGAATATTACAAAAATATTATTAACTTTAGATCTTGAGATTAGAGTTGAAGATCGTCTGAACGTATATTGAAATCTTATCGTAAATTGGAATTATGAAAGTATTTTTTTTTAACATATACAGCTTAACCTTCTTTTTAAACATGGCTGCCACAATCGTCCTCCGATGGCATATTATTGTAGATTCTAGGTATAAGGTAGCACGCTAGTGCCCTCGCAAAGACGAGCCAAGCGAAGCGCAAGGGCAGGCACATAATGAGTTCGGGAAAGTCATCTAACAAATCATGTAACTTTAAAATTTTATAATACTCTGATACTGAAATGATATATTGTATACTGTTTTGAAAAAAATGACACCTCACCGAGTTTTTTACGCCGGTTCTTCTCGAGGCAGAGGTTTTCTTTCCGAACCGGTGGTAGTTTATCGACATCGTGCATGTAATATATGCCTAAATTGAAGAATAAATCACTTTGACTTTGAAACAACAAAAATATCATAAAAATTGGAGCTTTTACTTTTAAAGATATCAGATCGCAAGTAGCAAGCGTCCTACCACTCGGCTTAACTCTACGAGCCACGCTCTATAAATTCTATATATTAGCTAAAAAGTATAGATCCGTCGTTTATTAATATCATCATAAATTATGCACGCGCGAGAGTCTATGCGGCGACCGGGATGTGCCCAACAAATCGGAGTGCGTAGACAACGGGATTCTTATAGAAGAATAAAGTTTTGTCATATAGCAAAAATATATTAGGTACCGTAAACCGGGGTACTTTAGGAAAAAATGCCTACTTTGATCATTAAGAATGTAGTGTAAAAGCAAAACTATTTATTTGAAATTGAGAATATTTAATCGAGTATACAGCTAGATATAATCTATACATATAATAAAGCTGAAGAGGGTCGAAAGTCTGTACATGGAAGATAAACGAAAAAAAGTTGGCTGAGGATACTTAGAATTGATAACAGAACACGTTCCAAAAGTTTTTAGAATTTTTGTCTGTTTATCTGTTTGTCTGTTTATTTGACAGAGCATCACGTGAAAACGGCTAAACGAATTTTGATCCAAACTTTACTAATCTGTCGAGAGAATCCCCGGCCAGGTTTAAAGCTATAAAAATCTTAAAGATTAGGGTTCAAAGGGGGTAGAAAATGGGGTTGAACTTTGTATGAGAACTCCTTGAATGCACGAGCTACAGACTTGAAAATTGGTAACCATAAACTTGACTGGAAAGTAAAAACGACCCCATTCAAACTTTTAGCAATGTATAGATAAAACGTGAAAAATATGGGATGAAAATAGGTTCTGAGGCGACTAGAAACTATATAATGTTGCAAGAGCGGGGTTATAACAGTATCATTACCATGGTAACGTGTCGTCAAGATATTCGAAAATTCATCGTGTTCTTAGAACTGATAGTTAGTCCAGTGGTTTGACCCATAGCTTACGGAGTCAGTGTCCCCGAGTACAAACCCAGATATTGGAATGCACTTTTTGTAGTTTTAATTTTTTTGTGATACATTTTCAAAAACGCAGAGAAGCTTAGTGAATAGAGGATTTTGATGCAACTTTTACTTAATTGGTCGAGAAAATCCCCGGCCAGGTCATAGGCTGTAAAAATGATAAATATTAGTTCAAAGGGGGTAAACAATGGGGCCATACTTTGTATGGGAACTCCTCAAATCCATGAGCTAAAGACTTGAAAATTGATGAGCATACACTTGACTGGAAAGTAAAAAGAACTCCATTCAAACATAATAAAAATATAGATAAAACGTGAAAAAACACGGGATGAAAAAGAGTGCTAGATGGCTAAAGATGCAGCCAGCCTTATGGGCACCCTACCAGCAAGTGGCATTGGTTTAGGGGATATATGTAAATATAGTGTAGGCCCCATAGGTTAAGTTAGTTTTAGTAATTTTAATAGTTACATTGTTTGTTATTTATTGTATACTATTTTTATCAATATCTAAAGACTATATATAATAACCAAAAATGGTTGATATCTCAACCGATAGTAGCTGTTAGACATAAGAGACCTAATTATTTTGGAAACAACGTCGCTGTTGGTTTTGATATTGAAATCCAGCAACCTTGATCTCCGTCTTCCTGTATAATTGCTATGAATTCAGAGGTCATCTAAAGATGTATGATAGATTGAGTTTAATACTTACGTCGAATTAGCATAGTTCACCAACGTCAAGAGATGTGGGTATAAAATTTGAACACAACGGCATTCCGCGGAAAATTAAGTAGGTACCAATTTTTTTATGTATAAAACTTCAGCGTGCGTGACATTCAGAAATATTGTTATGAATACTCGGGTATAGTGAGCGTCCGCATGAGAGCGCTCTCTGAAGCGATGTATTGGGCCTTTCATTCATACGAAAAGCCTTCTGGCTCGCTTGCCTCGCCACTCACCTTCGGGACTTTCAAACTCAGATTTCGCTTTCAAGACACTTGGAGATAGTGTGCGTCAGTCCTCGGGCTCGCATAGGAAGCGCTCTCTAAAACGGTTCTTTGGGCCTATCATTCCAACAAAAAGCTCAGCCTTTGGTCTCGCTTGCCTTGCCGCTCTACTTTTGACTTCTCTCGCTCGGGACTTTGGTCTCCGGTTTCGCTTGCAAGACACAAGGGTTAGTGTCCGTGAAGGCTCGCCCTCGGGCCTTCGGCCCTCGGGCTCGCATTGAGAGCGCTCTCTGAAGGGTTGGTTTGGGCCTTTCATTCCTACGAAAAGCTCGCTCTCGGGCCTTTGGCCCTCGGGCTCGCATAGAGAGCGCTCTCTGAAGGGTTGGTTTGGGCCTTTCATTCCTACGAAAAGCTCGCTCTCGGGCCTTTGGCCCTCGGGCTCGCATAGAGAGCGCTCTCTGAAGGGTTGGTTTGGGCCTTTCATTCATACGAAAAGCTCGGCCTTCGGGCTCGCTTGCCTCACCCCTCACCTTTGGGACTTGAAATGAAATATGAAATGAAATATATTTTATTTCCGGAAAAAGCAATACAGAACAGAGGCTATGGTCCCACACTAGGCTGGGCCTGTCCCGTGGAAACCAAACAGTACCGATTAATTAATTTAACTTAAGGCTCATGTTTCGCTTGCAAGACACCTGTGGATAGTAAGTATCCATGGAGTCTCGCCCTCGGGCCTTCGATGCTCTGGCTCGCATATGGAGCGCTATCTATAAGGGTACGTTGGGCTTTTCATTCCTACGAAAAGCTCAGCCTTTGGCCTCGCTTGCCTCCCCGTTTACCTTCGGGACTTTGGCTCTCAGGGGTAGTTTGACAAGACACCCGGAGATATAGAGTATCTTTGGGGTCTCGCCCTCGGGCCATTTGTTTCAATTATGAAATCTTATATTTAAATTCCGGTTTTGGTAATTTTTCTTCTACTATAAGTACTTAGGTACTTCGTTTGCAATAAAGATTAAGTAAATCAATATAATTAAATATTATTGACGACAAGTTTATGAGGATTTGAACTGTTACACGCATAATTTATAGAAATGAAATCGTAATAATCTAATTTATCAGTGTAGTAGGTATCGTATGGTGAAACATAAGAATATCATGTCATCCATAATTTATACGCGTACGACGTCGCGGGCAGAAGCTAGTACTTAATATATTCACAGCCACAGTTCACCCGCAAGTAAAAACAATGATTTCGGAGTAAAACCTATTTGATCAAAGTCGGCCCATGAATCATGTAACCGCATTCCGCCTGAATATTATAAAGAGGAAAAATCTGTGAGATTGTAGCTATGTAAAATGTAAGTGTGTATGTAATGGGTAATCAATCATTAATCTCCGGAACCGATTATCCGATTCTTTCACCTGCGTGTATAATGGACTTTCTGGATGGTTATAGGTTATATTTTATCCCGCGGGTTGGTCTACGTCCTTTGCAATACACGGGGCTCCATTCAAAATTATGATCCTATACACGTGTGGCTAATAAATAGTAGTGACCTTTAACCTTTGTATAGACAGTTAAGAGTTATAGAAACCTGAGACTAATGACGTTGATATTTACTCTGTGACATTTATGCTTCTTAGAAAACTTGATTTATGACAACACATGTAATGCCTACGAGTAAGCAGCCCATTTTCTATGTTTCGAAATAATCGTTACAAACAGCTTTTGGTATAAAAGTCACCTAAGTAAGTAGGTATGTATTATAAAATAATCTTTACAAAAAGATACATTCCGATACATTGTACCTGCAGTTCTTCAGAAAAATTCAAAACGTACATTTGTTCTTTTGCAAAACTTGCTAAAACCTAGTTACCTACTTGTTTTAAACTTTAACGGCTGTCATTTCAGTACGTCTTTTCATCGTGATATAAATTACTTCGAATTTACAAAATGTTTTGACTTCGTATTCTACCGATTTTTATTTCCTTAACCAATATTGTATAAAACATTATTATTCAACATCACGTCTACGGAATAGATAATATCACATTTCAATAACCTGTGAGTTCAATATGACCTTTAACCCTATTCCATATAAGATTATAAAAATCGTGCGTTAATCGTCATGCGATATTAAGGAATAGTACATTGTTTAACGAGGGCCGTAAGTGGAATATTGCTAACGCGAGTGTATCAGAAGCCCGACGCCGAAGGCGGAGGGCTTTTGATGACTCGAGTTTGCAATATTCTTACGCCCGTGTTATACACAATGTTTTTCATCACATTTGCGAGGAAATAAATAACAACAAAAGACAGAAAAATGTATGTTTCATACAGCAGCACCAATCAAAAATTGACAACTTCACTTCCAGATCAGTGCTAGTAGAGCGCGCAGTTCAATATTTCAACCAATCACAGAGCAGTATTCTTGCGGGGCGGGGCGTCGTGACCAACTAGATTTTTTTATTCAACCAATCACACAGCAACCAGATTTGCTTAAGCCAATCAGAGGGTTCTATTATTAAAAAAAAAACCATAACGCCCATGGGCGTAATATAGCCCATTACAGCTCAGTACGCTTGCGTATAATAACACCATTTTCGAGCAAGTGTGATGAAAAAGTATATTATGACACTTTAAACTCTCGCGCTTTGTACACATTTAAATTATCAACCCCCAACCCGTGTCAAAACGTCAGAAATAAAGGTAAATAAATATCGCGTTAGACCCGTGTAGTATTGAAAAGCACTTAATGATCGAAATGAGTAAAACATGTTCAATATTTCCCTTTGATATCCTTGATAAACGAAGAAACGTTGACAAATTTGTCCGTTAAAATTCTAATATTACTTATATTATGATGAGGTATTAGGTATTGTATAATAACCATTACAGTCGAGTAAACCCAACTGGTTCATTATAAATGACGGCCGGCAAACGAGCGGCACTGGGAAGTTTGCATATCATTACACTGGCGATAAGGGCCTGTTTTGTAACAGAAACAATACTTTCTTGTGTCACAAAGAGTCTTTGTGTTAAAAATCGCTGCTTTCTCGTAATGTTGGTTTTTATTTTGAATAGGTTGTGATCTCATGTTGAAATTGATAACGTAGTGTTGCTATATGGATAGTTAACCATCAAATAATTATAATAAAGTATAAATTACGAAATATAATTAAACTCATAAAAAGATATGGATCTTGAAAGTTTAGAAGAAGTATGCATTTTTTATTGTCCAAAAGTAAATTTAAAGCAACCAGTAAAATACGCTTTTATAGAAACAAAATTGTATTTACAACTATGGACCTAAACGCAGTATTTCGCGACTTGATTTTCCATACAATGATTATTAGTTCAAATAGCAAAGTGTGACGTCATACTTTTGAGTCAATCAGTATGAAGCGTTTCGGCTATCGCCAGCAAGGTCCATCTTTTGCTCAAATTTTTTGGATGTTTATTGTCTGTAATTATATTTGCTCCCATACAAACATTTGTTCCTCTCCAAAAACTGATTCGAATGGCATCGTAAAAAAATCTTAGGTCACGAGCCTATTGTGGGTTCATTTATGGTTACTGGGTTAAGAACTCTTGATAGGATAGATAGATAGTTTCCAGTTCACATTCATTTTATATTAAAAAAGATGAATTTACAATTAAACAATCGATGTGAATCTGTGCCCTTACCTCTAGACACGCCAGACCCACTGCACATCACAGCGAATTTCATTAACTAATTGAACTTATTTATTTTTATTCCAGGTAAGTGACATCGTACTCATCATGTTACCAGCTGGTCGATCACGTAATGCATTGTACGATCGTTAGGTAGATCTAACTGTACATTTTTATATGACATTTGATGACATTGACAGTTGAATTGTCCTAAAGCGCGATCGAAACGGTACGTGATTTGATTACCCATCTGGATGCAAAGAGAGAGAAACATTTAGTAAGTATATTTACATAAATAAATTCATCAATTAGATCAGTTTAGGACACCTTTTTAACCGGCTTCAAAAAAGGAGGATGTTCTTAATTCGTTGGGGACTTTTTTATGTACATGTTCCTCGATTACTCGAAAACGGCTGGTCCGATTGGGAAAATTCTTTTTTAGTTTGAAATGGTATCCTTCCCAGGTGGCCCCATGGTCATCAGGTCAGGATCTGATGATGGGATACTGGAGAAATTGAGGGAACTCTTCAAATAGCGATTTCTGTACTGATTTGAAGTTGGTTTTAACTTTGTTTTTAAAGTAAATTATTTAACACCACTAATTGTGGCAAAAGCCATACAGCCTGCCTGTTTGTAATCAGACACGTAGCCTATGACTGACCTTTTATTGATTTGAAGATTTGTACACATACATTGAAATTACTTCTTCACACGGGCTATGAGCGTACAAAGCGCGAGAGTTTAAAGTGTTATACATCACCACAATACCTTCAGTTCAGGGCAAGTATTCCGGGTTCCTGATAGGCTATGTTACTAAAAGTATATAAATAGTCTGTCAGTTGTAATATTGTACAAGCATTTTATTATTTTGTCAATGAAACAAAGAAAGACAAAGATACAGCGCGTCAAAGTTCGAGAGTGGGGGCTCGTGACGTCACTCCAGCAGTACCTAAAAGTATACTGACGGTGTGATGTCACGCGGAACTTTGACGGACTATATCTTCATAATTTTTTGTTTAATTGAGAAAAGAAAACATACGTGTCCAATGATTTTTGATAATCTGACGGGCTAATTACATATATATGTATATTATAGTAAAATTGCCTATTCCCCTCGCTACTGTTAAAAATTTCAGGGAAACATTACGTAAACTCCGTTACCAGTGCCCTCTGCCGTTTAAAAGCCAGCGTTACTGATTCTAGAAAGCTTGCTTCAAAAACTGACTGACTTCATTAATCATACTGACTGTTATTTTGGGAAACGATGTAAATACGATATTGAACCGGTATAATAACCGATATTTTATTTGAAGTGTTGACTTACCTGAACATTAAAGCAAAAGGCGATTCTTGAATAAGAATCTAGAAGGATCAAGAAAGGTCCTGCACATCAAGGTCACGCATCTTGCACACATCACGCACAATCGTCCAAGATCTACTAAGTTCGGATAAAAGAGTCCATTACCAATAGTAAATACATATATGCCTGTCCCATTCCATAGGTATTTGATGTTGTATTCCTAGAAGTGGGTAAGGCTTCCAGAATCCTCTATCCATGCAGACTTGTGTTGCAAGGCACTGTTCTCTAGCATTACACATACACAACGAAAATTAATGATGGGTCGGGGAATTAAAAATTAAAAAAAAACACGCACCAATAAATTACGTACACGTAATACTTATGGTAACAGGACAATAAAATTAACTACTTACTTCCATATATCTTAAATAACCTGCCAAAAAACTTATTACAGGACCTTACTGATGCCATTATTAGTCATGACAAATGTAAGAAGCTACTAAAAAAGTACTACCTAAGTTAAGATGAATAAGTGTAGGTAAGGAATAAAAATTGTAGCCAATAATATAAATTTGTTATATTATAACTAACTTAAGAGGGCGTTACTGAAATTCGTCAGGAATAAGCGAAAAACCGGATTTTTGACGTTGTATTTCTAAGAAACAGAAAGGTTTTTTCTAGATTCTGATTACTTATTTGCATAGGTCAATTCCTCATATTGACACTACCCGCCAGGAATTTAAGAAAAACTGAATGTTTAAACCTAATATACCTGATTACCGACAGTCGTTTTCAGAAGAGAGCACAGAGTCATAAGTTTTATCCCTCAATACTCAATGATGTCAAAAGAAAACCCAACTGTTTTTTTTTCTTTTCACAATTGTAATATGTCCTTATTGACACTACCCGCCTCTATTTTTTCTTATTTTGCAGGTATGTATACGTAAATCGTACTCAATTACACCATATTTTTCAACAAAATGGTACTGAAAACACGAGGATTTTCTCATTATTGTTGAATTATTAGTATATTGAATCTTACATAACATTAAAGTTCATACTTTGACCAACACAATCCAGTAAAAAAATAAAAACTTTTCTTAAAAATAATATGTTTTAATAATTATTCAAAATTCGTTTAAATTCACCTCCGCGCGGGAACACTTCTCAGTACCGGCTGAGCCGGCCTCCGAGCTAGTCGTGTACCGTGTTTATTTGAGGCTATTCACGAAGCTAACCGACAACGTGTCAGCAAAACAAATATAATTTTGATCTCCGACTGGGTATAGTTGTTACCAACTTCGGGGTCAAGCTATACTGGGGATACATTCGTGAGGCGAGTCGAGACAAGTTATGAATCGCATAGTGCTGCCATGAAATAGTCAATTATTTTACGAGTGATCATGATACTTGGTTGATTTAATTTATTTATTAGTTAGTATCAGTCTATCTTGTGGGGGTTCCGCTGCGCCTTCCGGATCGTGGTCGCCTCTCGAGAACCTTCCCGCCCCAACGGCCATCATGATTAGTTAGTATGTATGTATGGTAGTTTGGACCAAATCTTCAAATTAGGTACACTTGCGTATCTTCGGTGACAATGTAATAATATAATAGAGCTGGTCTGATGATGAAGTTGGAAGGTGGCCATAGGAACTCCTAAACAAAACAAGGTAAAGCTATCGAGTTTGGGCTCATTGATTTGGTCTTGGCTTGGCAAACACTCTAGTGCTGGATGATTTCCAGAGTCTGATGACGGAGCTGGAAGGTGGCCATGGTAACTACTAAAGTAAACAAGACAAACGCATCGAGTTTGGGCTCATTTGATTTGCCGTTTCAAACACTCGGGTTCTGGATGATTTTCAGAGTCGGATGATGGAGCTGGAAGGTGTATTGAAAAGAATTTCAATACAAAATGTATGGGCACGTTTTTTTTTGCTCTTGGCTATAGTAGGGGTTTACACTGGAAAGAAAAGAAAGGGTTTTACGAGGTTTTACCACGTTTCCGAGTCTCGCTCTTTATTTCGAAATAAACGACAAAAATAATTTTTGACGTTGTATTTCGTTGTCTGTAAGAAACAACGGTTTTTTTATTATATTATAATTCTATATTATAATTGGTAAGCCATTTACAGCTCACTTTATACTGGACACTTCATAGATGCATAGAAAACCAACATTAGTTGACACCTAAATCGTTCAACAATAAAAATCCTTGACCGTACCTGTTAACATGGTTTAAATTTTTGAACGGCTGTGTCACTGTTATATTATTATCATGTTTCATTCATTTACTATTTTGATCACCACGTAACATAAAAAGTATGTAAATTACTTCGAGTATTTATATGAAATTGTTCTTTCTAGATATTTTACAACATTTACCTACTGCCTAGCATTATCGTGTTTATGTCGTACAAGAAGTGTTCGTCCCGTTCGTATTTACATTATACTTACTATAGTGCGTTTAACCTTGCTAAAGTAATTTTAGGTTTATTACTACATCGTCTAGTACCTATAACACAAGCCTTATTGAGCTTACTATAGGCCTAGTTCGATTTGTGTAAGAATGTCCCCTAATATTTATTTATTTATTAATACTTAGTAATGAATTCGATATTACAAGACCTAGAAGTATAAAACATAAAGAGAACACATTTTTATCATGTATTGTATTTTTAATATTACGCTTGGTTTAGTTTAGGTACCTTTTATCTTGGAATCACGCCAAGAAATAATTTTTATTTGCTTTTCACATGTTATGCTTCAACTGCCTACGGTATTTAATAAACTAAAACAAACTATAGTAATTATAGCGGCGCTATTTCGGTGTTGTCTATGGCTCGATAACCACAAAAAGTGACGTGTTAGGTCTGAATCACACTGGCGCAGCCTGCGGTGGCGGTCAATAGTAAATTTGACAGCCAATGACAAGTTTACTATTGACCGCCGCGGCCAGGCCGCGCCAGTCTGTGAGTGGCCCTAGGCTTTTGAATAACGTCAGGCATTATTAAATTGTTTTTTTGATAAAAAGCTGTGTTGTATTGGTATAGTTGAAAATTTTAGTTACACAAACAATTATCAGACCCTATGGTAAGAAACAGACACAGCAATTTCTATGAAGGGCATTTTACATTGTTTTACTGCCCATAACAATTATATTTTCTTCAATAAATGAATATTTACTTAGGTACCCTACTGGTATAATTTCGTATATAATTTAATATATAATATATATATAGGACTCAGATAACATGCAAACCATACATATTCGTAACACCAAATATTATGTCTGCTAAATTTAAGTTAGTATTCTTATTACTGACAACTTTAAAAAACTCGTTAGTTCATTTTATACTAAATAAGTTTCCGTCAAAAATAATTTTTAGTACAAGCTTTTATTGCCGACTGTATTTTTATGTCGCCGCCCAGCACGCAAAAATGAACAATTTTAGTTACCTTTAAATGCAACATATTTGAATTTTCAGCAACTGACAAGGCCTTTTAAAAGGCCTCTAGGCGGCTAGAGAATACCATCATCAACTACTCATTGAGACGATTCTAACAAGTTTTTTCTAACACTCAACGGGTTTTCGTCGGTTAAATACTGAATTCCCATTGGCACCTTCTGTCTCCATAATCAGATCAGCTCGATGGTACCATAATATTGAATTGTCATCCAAACTAGGTATACTAATACCCAAAATTTCAGCTCAATCGGATAACGGCAAGTTACTGAAATTGGATTGCAAATTTTGACGGACAACATACTTCTTAACTACATACTTATATACTTACATACGAACCGGTCAAGTTAATATAAAGCTTTAAAATAAAACAACTTTATATATACTTTGTCATAGTATTTTAATATAAATAGAAAACATGTGCACAAAAAGCAAATAGTTCTTTGTTTAAGTTAGCGCAACATGTTAACGAAGTAATACTTACAATTTTTTAGTGCAAGTATCAATATCGGTCACGCTAACGCTCCAAAGTTGCACTATACTGCTAGTCGCATCGAATAGCTCCGAACATTGCCGAGCCGTTAGTTCTACCCCGATCGCACTTTCATAGCTAGAAAGGGACGGCACGCGTGACTGAGGCGATCTCGCTGTGAGTGTGGGGGGAGGTAAGTATGTGTGCGTGATAGTGTAGTATCTACACACACAAACGCACTAACGTGCTTCAAACTGCCGAATTCTGAGCGAGCGCATTTTACGATAGCACTCTTAAGGAACGCGGGATGAAATGCGCGATCTCGCCGACTATTGCCTAAACCTTCCAGGTTTTAAATAGTGGCTTTATGTGCAACACTGTAACTAAGTATTTTTTTTTGTATTATATTAATAATTATTCCTCATAAGTTTTAGGAGATAAGTCAAAAAACGCGCCTGCTATTAAAAACCGTACAAGTGCGAGTCGGTTTCGCCCACTGAGGGTTCCATACAAAATTACTAATGTGTAGTTTTCAGATTTTTGCCTGTACTTGTAGGATAAGAAGATATTACTTGCCAAATTTCATAGTTCTAGGTCAACAGAAAGTACCCTATAAATTTTGATTCCCTTGAGAGTGTCGAAATATACGTTTTATGCGGCATAAACGGACGCATGTTTTTCTGAGGTCAACTTAGGAGTTAGATTTTCTCACAGCTTCAAGGGACTGTAGACTTGAGTTTTAATTTCAACTCGATCCCGAAATAAAATGTCTTGACAGACAGTCGGATAAAAACCAGGGGCATGTTTCCTGTTTATAAATTTTATGGTGTATCGTATACTCCATTGACAAAATGAAAAGCCGTAGCTAATACATACAGTGTATTGAGGTAAAGGTGATATCGCTGTTTTCTCGTCCGGTGCATAATCCCTCCTCGCAGAGATTACATTCTATTGTTCACCCACGCGCTTGCAAAACCAGCGCAGACGCCGCGGCTTGCGCAATGCCACAGTCCGCTTCGGCACAGTAATAATAGGGCTCAGTACCTACCTCGCAAAACACTGTAAAATGTAAACCCGCATCGAAATGTCGGTAATAGAGGTAAATAAAACATCGTGTTTGATTCGTAAACGCTTGAACACAGACCGTTCCGCTACCTCGCACAGCTCTGGTAGATATAGATACATTATCTCAACCAGGTTTTGTCTATACTATCCGCAAAACCAAGTGGCGAGTCGGGTAAAAGTAACAATGAAACCTTTTGTGGGGAATAATAACATGATTCTAAATTCTAATATTTTACGATCTGACTCCCCACTTAGTTTTGCGGATAGTATAGATGGGCATTCTATTATATCATGTATTTTCTTTATACCTTCATCAATAAATTAAAAAATATAAAATAAAAAACCGGCCAAGTGCGAGTCGGACTCGCGCACGAAGGGTTCCGTACCATTATCTATAAAAACGGCAAAAAAATCATGTCTGTTGTATGGGAGCCCCAGTCCAACTCGCACTTGGCCGGTTTTTTTAGTATTTGTTGTTATAGCGGCAACAGAAATACATAATCTGTAAAAAATTCAACTCTCTAGCTATCACGGTTCTTGAGATACAGCCTGGTGACAGACAGACGGACGGACGGACGGACAGCGAAGTCTTAGTAATAGGGTCCAGTTTTTACCCGTTGGGTACGGAACCCTAAAAGCACTGTAGTGTTTATCCTAATCCCTATAGGGATACATAAAAACTGCACGCAGGTAAAATTCTACGAATTTATTAATGTCCAAATAACAGAACATGGATAGAAATTTTAGCTTGCATCTGGTTTTCCGATAGAACTACATACAATACTTAAAACAAGTATTATTTATTGTTCACCAAAAAAACTTCACTAAGGGAAAAACAGCACTTAAATTAAACATTAACAGTGGGTCAACGTCAACAGGCGGTCTTATCGCCAAAAAACTCTCCCAGACAATATATGTATGGGTAGTGAAACGATGAAAAACAATTAAACAAATATTTAACTCATAATAGTATTTTATGCAACAGTTGTATAAGAGAGGTCAAAAAAGGCGAGTGGCGTGGGTTACAATGTGAGCCGAAGGCGAACATTGTAAAGAAAGACGCCACGAGCGTTTTTTGACTTAGTTATACAACGTTGCATACAATACTTTTTCTACGACTAGCTACTATGGATTAAAATGCAAAATTAAACAAAGAATAAATTTTTCTTAAACTTTGTCGTATAGGTGCCGAGATTTAGTAGGCAACAAATTTTCGGTCACTGCTTGTGGGCTGCCGGTGTATTTCTTCTGGTGTAGAAGCAATATTTTCATCGTCATCCATTTTTATTACTTTTGAGAAACACCAACTATTTTGTAGCAAACACAACGGCCGCAAACTCAAACAACAATTTATAAAATAACCGGGAATTCGGGAAACATGAAAATGAGACAAATGGGTGTCTATGGTTAACTTTGTTTTTAATTGATGTCAACTTGCCAGTACTGCCATATTAAGAATAAGTTAGCAGCAATGCCTTTAGTTCAAAAATTTCTAAAAAGTAAAAACATTCAGTGGTTTGTTAAGTTGGTAGTACCTAATGTATAGGTTTAGAAGCATATGGCTGCTAAGCGTATCGTTTTGGAAAAATACTTTTTCTACTCCTGTACTTTTATCTGTCATTTACATAGTCACGAACACTAATATAAAGACATACAAAATAAGTTTGCAGAAAAGTCTATACTCTATTCTCCATAACAGTACGGCACAACCGTGCTGTTATGTCGCCAAAACGATACGCTTAGCAGCCATACGCTTCTAAACCTATACATTAGGTACTACCAACTTAACAAACCACTGCATGTTTTTACTTTTTAGAAATTTTTGAACTAAAGGCATTGCTGCTAACTTATTCTTAATATGGCAGTACTGGCAAGTTGACATCAATTAAAAACAAAGTTAACCATAGACACCCATTTGTCTCATTTTCATGTTTCCCGAATTCCCGGTTATTTTATAAATTGTTGTTTGAGTTTGCGGCCGTTGTGTTTGCTACAAAATAGTTGGTGTTTCTCAAAAGTAATAAAAATGGATGACGATGAAAATATTGCTTCTACACCAGAAGAAATACACCGGCAGCCCACAAGCAGTGACCGAAAATTTGTTGCCTACTAAATCTCGGCACCTATACGACAAAGTTTAAGAAAAATTTATTCTTTGTTTAATTTTGCATTTTAATCCATAGTAGCAAGTAGTAGAAAAAATATTGTATGCAACGTTGTATAACTAAGTCAAAAAACGCTCGTGGCGTCTTTCTTTACAATGTTCGCCTTCGGATCACATTGTAACCCACGCCACTCGCCTTTTTTGACCTCTCTTATACAACTGTTGCATAAAATACTATAAAACAGTTCTTTTACGATTGAATGTTCAGCACAATCTATGAACTTCTACTGTTTTTGTTTTACTACGACAGCGCTACAATTGAGAATGAGTGACGACTCCATTGCAATTCTATTCTGTGCTTATTACCCTTATTTTGCCGTTTATAAAATGTGCATGCACTTTATTAACGAGTACGTAAGGCGTCTTTTCGATTGATTATTAATTTTTCATGTGACTTGGATAGTTTGGTTATGTGGATTCTTCATCCTACTTGATTTGCAGTTGTATTAAAATGGGTAGATCATATTGCAAGATGCTTAAGGTTCATTTCTTTTCATACAGCTGTTTTTGCAGTATAATTAAATTTGCAGACTAGCAAATTAGTACTGCATTTGTCAAGAATGAATGACTGCCAGAATTGATATATGATTTCAATTGATTTGCTTGAATTAATGTGATTATACCTTTGCAATATGTCGGATTTGGATTTAAAACTTTTGGAAGAACGCAAGTGGGTTAATCAACTATTTTTTGTTGTTATTCTGTCCCGTTAGCCAGGTGACAAAATTTCAGAAATTCTTGGTTTTTTTCTTACAATTTGGACTTCAAACATATTTAAAAGATACAAAAAGGGGTTGAACGTGACAAGAAAACCCCACATTTGGCGAATTTAAACCCATAAATCGCAGTTTTAAAAAGTGATCCAGGAGACGTAACCATGGCAACTAGTGACAGAAAAAAGTTGATTCACCCAAGTACGTTGTATGAAAACAAATAAAAAGATTATTACTCAAATAAGAACTATTCGACATGAACTCCCTTCTATACGACTGGAGAAAATGCTTATAGAAATTTGGTATAGTTAAAATTATATAAGCTGTCCGTTTAGCACTTGAAGGCTTATCTTGTGAACAATGGCACTGTTGCCTATTGCATAAGCCCACCGCAAATTCTCCGACCAGATAAAAATTAAGCAAGTAACAATAACTACAATACAAATAGCTACCATCGCCTCTAAGTCACAAGGTTGAAATTAACGAAACGAAACGAACGAAAACTAGATTCTCTTGTTAAAAATTAACAGACATACGGGCATTTTCGCAAGAAGAGATGCATCGTTAGTGACGTCATCGAATAAAAGTTAAAAATATTCCATTTTGTAACCACAATTAACAATATTATTTGTAAGACAAATAAAAGTTACAAAATGGAACATTTTTAACTTTTATTCGGTGACGTCACTAACGATGCATTATCTTCTCGCCAAAATGCCCTTACAATAGGAGAAGTTTTTCACCGTAAACTTCTACTCTCTCTATTTTTTTCTATCATAATTTCTAGCAACTTTATAATAGTATTTTATGCAACAGTTATATAATATGGGTTCTTAAAATTCGAGAGTCGCTGTAACAAAACGAGCTTTAGCGAGTTTTGTTAATAAAGACTCGAGAATTTTAAGACCTAATTATATAACGTTGCATACAGTACTTTTTCTACGACAGCTAGAACCAACTTATACTTTTAGTTATAAATAAATAAAAATAGAGACATGTAAAAACAAACATTTTATTTATGGTAATGAATATGAAGGCTTTGAATGGTGTTTTTTGTTATGATTATTGGCGCGTTGTTTTGTTTTAAGATCTGGGACATATTTATTTCATTTTGTAGAAAGTCCGGAGCGGTTGGCATTGGAGATGGATCAAATTCAGTTACAACCTCAAAAGTTAAATAAATTGCGTTACCAATGAACCTAACTGACAATTGAAAATAATTAAATTCCCGCGCTTTATGTTTTTTTATTACCATAGACAACAATACTGTTTAAGTAGATGTATTTTTCAAACATAAAAATCTTTTGGAAAAATAATATTCTTATTTCATATCTGTAATTTACGTAATAATAAACGAGTCTTTATTGTAAATATGGCAGTTACAGTAATAATAAGTTCATTTACATAAACTTTTGTCATGGATGCGGTCATGGAAACATAAATTTAAATAAAACACTTTCGCGCTGGCACATGGTCTGTAGGCGCTGGCCACTTTAACGCAAATTAAAAAAAACACCAGTTGGCTTATAATTTATTATAATATCCGTCGGAGCATTATAATGTAATTCATAGATCATAGATTTAAGTGGAATCACGAAAAGTGTATATTTTTAATATTGATGTTAGCCTTTTAATTGTCAAATTACAGTGCTGGAGTAGAAAAAAGAAATTACATGTGTTTGTCGTGTTTTTCACGAGGAGGCAGAAAATACAATTATCCATAGCGCGAGTTAGGCTAGTTTCCATATCATTTCCCAGATAAGACGTAATCAGTTGCCTTATCGTTATTATTATTGATTTTACCTCGCTAATAAAAACAATGTTTAACCAGAGTTCAGTCAGTTGATTGTTATAAGGACCTATCTAGTAATTATAACGGTTAAAAGTAAGTCATAATGACCTATTTTGATATCGTACTTGACTAAAATATCCATTTTTAAGACGAGTTTCACGAGTGCGAAAGTGAGAGGTGCTGCGGCTATCTCACCTTCTGACTATGTAACTACTGCACTGTAAACAATATACAAACGAGCAATTTGTAAATTTTACAGCTAATGACAAGTTTGCTATTGACCGCCGAGGCCAAGCCGAGGCCGGGCCACAGAAACACCAAATTGGCGGCGGAGTCTATGTTTGTAAAAAAACCGGTCAAGTGCGAGTCTGATTCGCGCACCGGGGGTTCCGTCTTGCCCCACCGATTAATTTTGGAAAAAGTTTATCTATAAAATCATGTAACTCTGAAGCCCTTTTCGTTTCAAACAATCCATACTAATATTATAAATGCGAAAGTAACTCTGTCTGTCTGTTACCTTTTCACGCTAAAACCGCTGAACTGATTGAGATGAAATTTGGTGCAGAGATACTTTGAATTCCGAAGAAGAACAAAGGATAGTTTTTATCCCAAAATTAATTACCTAAGGGAGTGAAAAGGGGGGGGGGGGGCGAAAGTTTGTATGGAGTTACGATATAAACGAGTTCCGCGCGGACGAAGTCGCGGGCAAAAGCTAGTGTTTAATAAGTTCCTATTGTAAAATATTGTTTATAAATAAACTAAACTAGTGTTCAATCCATAATGATTTTAGGGTTCTGTACTAAAAAGGTAAAAAAGGCACCCTTATGTTGCGACTCTGTACATAATGTCGGTCTGTCTGTCACAACGTTAAATTAATAGTTTTTGGAAGAAAACAAAGAACTTCACAGTTCAATGTAGGTTGTTACACCTTACACCTTTGTCGATTTGACAAATCTTCAATTCGAACATGACGTGTGGACGTCAAATCTAATTTTTATTTCAATCATTAAGTACCTAATATACTCGTAAGATACTTCGTGTATGTCAAGTCGACTAAGCATTTTTTTAAAGCACGTCGATGGTAAACAAGCTTACGACCCACCTGACGTTTACGTTTTTGTTGACGTTTTGCAACTCTAGGGGAGCCGGGTCTATATGAGTCCGAAGAGTCCAAATGCCCAGAAGCATTTTTTTTCCGAATTTCATAATTTCGAAAACCATGTTCGGCTGAAGGATTTTTAATTTTTCATACGTTCTATTAAATTATCCGCGTCCAAATTTTATTTTAGCGGGAAATGGAGTTCGGAATTTAGAATTTTCGGAATAATTATGGTTTGGAATTTTTCTATTTCCAGGGGAGCCACATGCTCGGCCTAAACATTATGAAGTAGGTAAGGAATTGGTAATGTCTTATTATTACTTGATTTGATGACGTGTGCAGACGCACAGACTGATGGCTGATAATTTTTTAGGGATCCCAGAACAAAGGTCATCGGCCGCGATAATATCGTGGTCACGATTGTATTGTTCGGGCCTGTGAAGTCAAGTTCATGCAAGTTCAAGGCTGTCGTTTTGTTTGAATCTATTTGTAGCCGGTTTGTTCTAGTAATGTGGTGTCATTGTAAATACAGTAACAGTCGACGTCAACGTGATGTAAGTAGGTAGGTATAAGTGTTTCGCCTTATTACAATTTCTAAAGCCGGTTTGAAAAGTGTCAATCAGACAACAAATAATTTGCTTTAAAAAATTCACATCCTATGTTTGACCCACCAAAGTCGAAATAAATAAAACCGTTTAAAAACAAAGTTTTAACCGACTTCAATTCAGTACTCCGCTTCAAGTGTGCCTAAAAAATTTGAAGAGTTCCCTCGATTTCTCCAGGATCCCATCATCAGATCCCGACCTGATGACCATGGAACCACTTAGGAGGGATACCCTTTCAAATAAAATAAAAAAATCTAAATCGGTCCTGGCATCTTCGAGTAATCGGGGAACAAAAAATAAAAGGTTCCTACGAATTTAGAACCTCCTCCTTGTTTGGAGTCGGCTAAAAATAGAGTTTATCCCAAAATTAGTCCATACGATTTGGACATTTAGTTATAGAAAAAGTTCCTTATTACATTTTGATGAAATCCATGTCAGTCGATGATATCTTCGAAATTGTTCATTTGGTTTACCTTCGCCTGCTTAGTTAAAAAGCTGCAACTTAAAAAGGTTTCTTTCAAAAAATACCTTTAATGTTTCCACAAACTACGTAGTTAATTCTACATTGTTTTCAGAAATTTAGAATTCCTACAAAAGTGTTAAACCTCAATTATCAAAGCGTTGTGTGACAATGTGACATTCCCGTTTGAAAAGAAATCAGCTTATTTCAGCCCACCGATCGTTCAGCATTTCAACCATATTCAATCCATTGTACGGCACCTTTTCATGGGATTCAAACGCTATCTTCAAAGTGCAGGCGGCCTTTTGAATTTTTGATGGAACCTGAGTACCTTAATTGAAAGCTGACGTGATATAGGGGTTTCTTTTGGTAGAAAGCAGATTGAGTTTTTTTTAAAGCTTCATTGAAAAGTCGTTGGTGTTATAGTTAACCTCCTCGTAAGATCAGATGATTGAGATTTAAAACAAAATTCAAACAAATCTCTATCTCGATATACTGAGGTTTTAGAGCGGTTACAAGTGACGAATTATTGCAGCGAAACAATCGTGAGCCAGGATGACAGTCGCTGTCGTAAAACAAGTGACTACGCCAAATCTTGGGATTGAAGCGTAGCCTGAGCTCTTTTAGGATACAGTCGTTGAGTCAATAGGCGTATCAAAAGGTTAGCTACCTCTTTCCTGGAAACTGTAAACGATTTCTTTCAGCAAAATTAAAAACTGCCAAAATCTAAAAACAAACAGCTACTGAAACCTCGACATGATATAGCCTAGTGAACATTCCTATAGCTCATTCGAAAACTAACGACCGATGTACGAAGCCACTGGCTTTAGGAGCCAATGAAGCGGGGTAATCGCTTTGATAGGCCTCGCTCCGAGTTTTCAGGGAATGTGCATTAATTCGGTGTGCAGATTCGATTTGTGGAAATGTTATTGAGCTAAAATGGGTGGTCTATTTAACGGATGAATTTCAATTACTGTTTATCAAATCGGTTTAATTCATATAGTTTTCAAAAATTGCGTCAAAAAGGCTGTTTTTAACCGACTTTAAAAAAGACGGAGTTCACAATTCATCGGAATCTTTTATTTTTTATCTATGTTCCCCGATTACTTGTTGACGCCTGGACCGATTTGAAAAATTATTTTATTGTTTGAAAGATTATCCGTCCCATGGTCATCAGATTGGGATCTCCTTATGGAATCCTGGAGAAATCGAGGGAACGCTTCAAATAACGTGAAGTACTGAATTGAAGTCGGTTATAAACTTATAAAAAAGTAAGTTATATTATCTAAAGCTGGCCAATTAAGCCCTCTCTAAAATGCCAAATGAAGCAGTGTCGCGCCAAAATCAGTCACTGTAGCGTTTAAAGATAGTAAAGTTGGCGCGGCCCATTGGACATCCAAAAAGAGCGCGCCATCCGAATGGAACAGTCATGAATGTTAAAACTCCACGTTGGATTACCAAAGTCACCGTCCATGGCAAATTCGTTAGTGAATATCAAATTAACACACTAGACCACGAGCAAGTGACCGCTGCGTGAAGCGACCGTAAATGTAGTAAAAATATTATATCCATCCATTTGAATGCACCCATTTGGCGCCGAGACAAAGGGCGTGGCGCCCGGGTGAATTACTCGTAGGTAAGAATTTACTTTGTTAGTTCGTGTTCGTATGTAGTGATAATCGGCGGAACCTATCATCCGATTTAAAAAATTATACCATCTGTGTCTAGATGGACTTTTTTAATTGGGTAAAGGGTTTATACCCCGCGGGTTTGCCTGAGTTTTTCAACAGTTTGACTAAGTTTAATGACAGCGCAAGGTTTCATTTTGCCGAATCCACATACAACACGTCATCAGCACCTAAACTGAATGCATTATTCATTCCACTCTTATCTAGTAAACTACAGCGAGCAAACGACCGAAACGCAAACATCCAAAAACAAATGAAACGTCCAATCGAATGAAAATGAGCGATCAAACTACGTGTTAGATCCATCATCGATATCAGAGGATCTGCATTCGTGAATTTACACGAATGTTTGGATCAGAGGTCTATTTGACTCGACGTGGTATGATATAAATTTTATTATGCCACAAGTGGAGGCACTTGGCGAGGAGAAACGATGGGAGATGGACAAAACGGGTAACTGAATGGTGGCCAAGGTCATCGAGACGGTCAGCGGGCGCACCACCAGCCCGATGGGCCGATATTTGCTGAACAGGAAGCAAACAGTGGATGAGATAAGCACAGGACTTAGAAGAGTGGCGTAGTGAAGAACATGGCCTATACTCAACAGTGAGTGGGTAAGGTCTGAATATATAGACAACGGTGGCAAGCAAACTTCAAACGGCCTCCTGTATGGTAAGCGGACACGATAGCCTACGAACTACGCAAGCACCACAAGCACATTACCGACCCTTTATTGACATGAGGATTCGTTGTGTTGAATGCTAGAGACAAACGCAGGTTCCTCACTCTCAACACAGCGCATTTGCGGGAGCCGAACCAGAACCAGGACCCCACATACCTACAGAAGATGTACTAAATTACAGTTGTTACTCTCGTTCTGGCTAAAATCTGTGGACTAAAGTTTAACAGTTGTGAGTGGTCCTTGCAACCCGCCCTTAATTTCGCCCATAGGTAAGAAGGTTGGATGCAGTCGGGTTCGCAAAAACTAGTGCCAGCGCCAATTCTTAGGACTAGCTAGCAAACAAACTATGGTGTGATTCAAGGATGAAATCGGATTACGGCTAAAATCGTACGGGTACTAGTTAGGATTAACGCAAGTGAAAGCGAACGTGAGCGATGAATGTAATTTAGATATCATACGCATACGTCAAGTCAGATAGAATTCTTCTGTGATGCATTTTTATTGAATTATTTTGATAGTCCGAATGGGATTTGTTAGCATTAATGGCTCTGTGGCTCTATTTGAATTATTTGGAATTGTATTTGTTGGAGTCAAGTTGGAGTGTTCTTATTAAACACGTATGGTATGTTTTAGTTGTACACCAACCAAATCCAACCCCTAATTTAATATTAATCGAAAATAGTGCGTTCCACAATGGGGTCTCTAAAGCCGTTTTTATTGTAAAGGAAGTCGAAGTTTTTTCGAACAATTGTAACATTTTCTCTGTAAACAATAAACATAGACTTCTTTTAAAAGTAGCCCTTATCGTTCTCTACTTACTGATATTTTTCTTAGTTTTTTCACTAATCTATTAGCTAACAGAATAAAACCTCGGACTTGAAACACGGTTTCCTCAATTTAAAACGTTTCGCCCACAAAATAGAAAAATGTATCCAATTCACCACATTTAAGGGTAAAATATGTTACGCACTAACATAATGCTAAACGATATCTCGTTAGAGCGTCCGTCCCGAAACAGTTCCAAGATGAATGGTCAGATTTCACGGAGAGTTAACTTGTATAATCTCCCCCGTTTTTTCACATTCACCCCGTATCTCTTTCTTGAGGTTTTCTTGTGCAATGGGGTTTTCTAGAATATATTTTATCAGCATTGTGACGAGAGGTCTAGGTGTCAAAATCCTCCAATCATGTTTAATCAAAATCATCATTAACTTGATTAGTGGATTTTAAGCTGCTGTCCACTATACCTCATTCCAGATTTCGGCGGACAAATTCGTCTATGTTTCTCCGTTTATCTAGGTTTAGGATATTAAAAGGAAGTGTAGGTACTAGTTTTTCTTATATCAATCATTAAAAGGGCGTTATTGTGCTCACTAGCGCCACTGGTAAATAATTGTGATTATTTAAATTTAACGATAGATAATTAAAAAAAGAGGCCACTACACACTAAGTCGTAAGGCAGTAAGGGCAGCAACTAGATCCCAGAACATTATGCCAATCGGTCGCATTTCTGTCAAGGATTAAAATACTCTTTGAGACCAACTGAGGTTAGAGTACTAGAACACCCACAAATCAAAGAAAACTTTTTCCTTACAGTTCGTAGGGTAGCAGCAGGGGGCGCAGAACCGGTTACTTTGACACTCTTTGGGGGAGGCCTATGTCCAGCAGTGGACGTCTTTCAGCTGATATGATGATGGTGATATTTAACATTGTTATACGTACCTACCGTTGTAGCTAATTTAAGAGCATGATCTAAAAAGTTAACGGCCATGATTCAATAAGCAAATGTCGAATTGAGCACCAAGACTCAAACGGCCACCGTTATATACCGGAAGAAAAGGCTCCTTGGCATTTCTTCGGTTAAACAGATAGTTACGCGCTGTCTTGAAATAGTAAAATACGGTTGCAATTTACAGTTCTAGTTCTTTACTGCTTGATTCACAACCATTCTCGATGTATCTCACTACTAGTTTCTACTATTACTTGACTGCGATATTCGTTACAGCTACGCGTAGTTGGAGGTCGCTGGTAAGCCTAAGAGTTTTACGAGCTTTATGAATTATCATCCTTGTGTAGAATTGTTTACGGAGTACATGAACAAATTGGGTTGGAAGAAAAATGTGTTGAGAATTAAATCTAAAATGGCCATTTAATACGAGAATTGGGCAAAGTGTTTTGAAGATTATCACGTTTGCTGAATAAATTGATTTTAAATGATAACTAAATTTTTTGCCTCTTTATTACGCGTTAGGGAGGCATGTAGCGACTTTTTCATTACGAACGTTTATAAAAAATGAACAAAAATGCATTACTTATATGTTCACTGTTTTTTTGGTCTGAAATGCCGTAATCTATAATTGATAAGACCGGTGACTTTGGCACTCTTTGGGGGAGGCCTATGTCCAGCTGTGGACGTCTTTCGGCTAATATGATGATAATGGATAATCTGGTCTTTCATGTGGTCTTTAACTGAAGCTGGTCGCGTAAACGGCGCAATTTAAGAAAATCAAACATTTCCAAATATAGGGCATATTTGGAAATGTTTGATTTTCTTAAATTTAAATGTATTTAAAAAAAGTATTGAATACATAAGACTAAAATAAGAGTCTAAAAAAGTTTGGACAGTTACTAACGACCTAGTCTTGTCTTTAATCTAAAGTATAATTTTCTACTGTCTCGAATTCTTGTAATCTCCATTTGTCCAATCTTCAAAAATTAAGAGGCTCGTTAAGAAATTCTGCGGACCAAAGATAAATTTCAATCAGTAAATTGATTATTATTGACGCTTAACTAACTGCAAAACGGTTAAAATTGGTGTTCAACACACACTGCGTTAGGGTAGATAGACAACAATCTTTACTGATCGCGCGCAAAGTGGACAGCGAGCGATAAATATATGCAAAACAAGTAATACAATATCACACTTGCTCGGCAATGGCGTTATTACTTGCGAGCGTACAGAGCAGTTATAGCCGTTTTACCTCCCACGGGCTGTTAAGTTTAGTTTTAAAATATAGAACCCACTCATACTTCACTTCGGACTGAGGATGTTTCCAATCAGCCAAGGTGTATTTCATATCTTCAAAAGTTTGCTACAACCAACTTTTAATATGTATAAAAGTTATCTTTATATTAAATTTGACTGCAATTTAATGTTTAGTATTTATTACAAATAATTTCATTTTGATAATTGATACAACTTGGCAGAATGGTCTGTCAACTTCGAAAAACAAAACGAAGTTGTTAGCATTATCTGTTGAAGACATCATTGAAAAAAGTTGACTCTCTCTTAGTGGATGCGTTTTAATTTTAGTTTTCAAAGTGTATTTTGATTTTAAGCCGACATACAACTATTTTTTTTATTTCCTCGCAAATGTGATGAAAAACATTGTGTGTATGACGGGCGGTAAGTCTATTACAAACTTGAGTCATTAAAAGCCCTCCGACTTCGTCGTCAGGCTTCTCATAGACTCGCGTTTTGTTAAACCCTAATACTTACCTCCCTTGTTGCACAATGTACTATTGTAGCAGTTACCATATTATATTATACCACCTCGGTCGTCACTCTACGAGTATTTGCGTCAACCGATCCGCACTAAATACCATCGTGTCGTCCCTTTCGTTTTCGATACTACGCTTACTGCTTTCCCTTTCACTGAGACCGGTTACGCGCAGTGTCATATTACGCGATAGTTATGTTATGGCGATGACAATAACATTTTTACGATTATAACGTGCTAGACTTCAGGGCAATGTCCTTTTAAACATATAGACTAGGTTAGGGACTCGTTAAGGGTCGCCAGTACACTCGTCTCTCCATACAAATGTATAGTTTAGTTCTCATTTTAAAACGACATGCTAGAATAACGTGAAACTTCGTATACACAACTAGCTTCCGCCCGCGACTTCGTCTGCGTGGACCCGGGATAAACACTATCGTATATTTTAATCCAGGCTATAAACTATCTTCGAGCAAAATTTCATCCAAATCGGTTCAGCAGTTTCAGCGTGGTTGAGTAACAAACATCCAAACATCTAAACATCCAAACTTTCGCATTTAAAATATTAGTAGGATGATAGCAGTTTCAATAAGGCAATGATACTTTTTCAGGTAGGCTGTTCTACGTGTGAACGAGATGACATATCCTGCCTTTTGAATGCTTACTACTTCTACCATTTACTGATTACTGATAGCCGTTTTCTTCAGACATTGTATGGCTGCTTTTGGCATAGGGCTTCCCCAGACTCCTCCATCTGACTCTACAGAGCTACTCAGCTCCACATGGCTCCGGCTATGTCTTTAATTTCATCCTCACATCTTTTCTTCTGTCTCCCTTTTTTAGGGTTCCGTACTTCAAAAGGAAAAAAACGGAACCCTTATAGGATCACTCGTGCGTCTGTCTGTCCGTCTGTCACAGCCGATTTGCTCCGAAACTACTGGACCGATTAAATTGAAATTTGGTACACATATGTAAATTGGTGACGCAAAGAGGGACGCGTAAAGTAAATTAATGAATTCTGAACAAGAGTGCCACTTTTGGGGGGTAAACTGGAAAAAAAAAAGTTGCGCAATCTGTATTGTGTCACATATCAAATAAAAGGGGTTGTTGTAAGCATCTCAGATATTATTTTATAATTTTAGCAAAAACAGATTTGAAGTAATTTAGGAAAAAAGACAATTTTTGACCATCCCCCCCCCCTTATCTCCGAAACTACTAGGCTTAAAATTCTGAAAAAAATATGGAAAATAGTTCCTTGCCTAAAGATTACAGGAAAACCTATAAGAAGTTTGAGTAATTAAAGTAACGGGAAGATTCTCAATATTTCACGGAACCCTCACCACGCGAGTTGAACTCGCACTTGTCCAGCTTTTCATCTCTTGGATACCATGTTGTAACATCTTTGGACCACTTTTCTTTGTTGTCTCTCATGTGCCCAGATCACTTCCATTTTAGTTTTTTCAAAATGTTGTTAATATCAGCTGTCTTTGTATTTTATCCTTTAATTTTATATTATATGTAATCTGTTTTTTATTTAAAAATAAACGTCAGTTCTGAGTAAACCCAAAACGTGTAGGTATTTCATTATATTGTGACACACTTGGAGTGATTTTCTGTGTTTTTTAGTTAATGCCCATGTTTGACACCCATTATGTTAAACAAGGGATGATATAAGTATTAAACTCAAAATTAAATGTGAATTATATGGAGAGAGGCATGCGTTTAGGTATGTAAGGTAAGGTCCGGCGATTTTGAGGCCGGTTATTTGACACCCAGAACATGCGCCGCTGTCTTAACGTATTATTTACTAGCTTCCGCCCGCGACTTCGTCTGCGTAGACCCGGGATAAAAACTACCCTATATTATAATCCAGGCAATAAACGATCTTCGAGCAAAATTTCATCCAAATTGGTGCAGCAGTTTAAGCGTGATTGAGTAACAAACATCTAATCATCCAAACATCCAAACTAAACTTTCGCATGTATAATATTAGTAGGTTTAGTAGGATGATAATAATATTTATGGTCAAATTACAGAACTATTTACCTCGCCCTTAGAACCCGTCCACTTAGGCACTTGTCCCACCGCCGGCGACGAGCGATGAGCTATCGGCGATTTTCTCGCCCAAGAAACGAACAAAAGATAATCGCTCTCGTGTAAATAAAAGAGAGAGATATAGTTCATCGCGGTGTGAACAGCCAGCGATGAACTATAAATATATATCTCTCTTATATTTATACGGGAGCGATTATCTTTTGTTCGTTTCTTGGGCGAGAAAATCGCCGATAGCTCATCGCTTACTCGCCGGTGGTGGGACAAGTGCCTTACCCACGATCACAGGAGCTGCTGTGCCGTCATCTAATGAAGATATGCAAAGACTAAGATATTATACTCACCTGAGAAAGAAAGAGTAGAAGATAAACTTCTGAGATGCACTTGGCTTAGCCACGTGCATAGCAGTAACGCCGGTTAAAACCGAAGAAAAAAAGTTAAAGTAGAATAATAAATAAAATATTTATTTAACAAAATACACTTATACCATATTATTATTATTGTGTCATATATTTTGTATATTGATATGTATGATAGTCTGTAAGGTATTTGTAAATATCTTGCCTGACGTATGTAAATAAATAAAATAAAGGCAGGAACTTAATATAAAATTGAACATATTTTTTGTCTCAGAAAAAGCGTCGAGTCCAACATGCCATTAAACGATCATCCTTCTAGCATTTATCCAGGTTGTGCCCTTTAGGAGCCCGGGGTTCGCTTTGACACCTAATCCCAAGATTTGGCATAGGCACTACTTTTACGAAAGCGACTGCCATCTGACCTTCCAACCCAGAGGGAAAACTAGACCTTATTGGGATTAAGCCGGTTTTCTCATGATGTTTTCCTTCACCTAAAAGCTAACGTCAAACATGCCGTTCATAAGTTCCGAAAAATTTATATAAAAATTTAAATAAAAGCATTTGGTACGAGCAGGGATTCGAACCCACGACCACCGCTTGACAGCCGCATGCCTGAATCACTAGGCTACCGTAGCTTCCAACATGCCATTAAACAAGTAAAAGAAAATAACTACTGATTTTCCAGAATAAATAGCTAAAGCACTTTTTATCCTCTCATACCAGTTCTTCGTTGCCAATTGTTGCATTTAAAGACTATTAGTTACTGGCTGGCAGTCAGCCCGACTCGTTTCTGGAATGTGGTCTCGTTCATGGTAGAATAAAACAAGGTACCTAAGTCATTCCTGTGACAGCTCGGACGTCAGCGTACCTTGCTTACGTCATCAGCATATTAAAAATGGCGGACTCTCAGTGTGTTGCCACTGTGTGAAAGTAAATTACCAGAGTAAATGGCATTACTTGTGTAGGTTGGGTTGTAATGTGGCAGTGCTTTCAATCAATATTTATGTTGAACTACTAATTGTACCAGTTGTTTTTTTAACCCCAAATATATTTGAAATAGGATAGTATTTAAAGGCGTATCCAAAAAAAACCTAATAACTTAAATATACTCAAAATTCGGTTTTGATGTGCAATTGTTAAATTTTGATGTGCAGTCAGTATTTTCTGGTGCTGGTCAGTATTTTTTTGGGTAAGCGAAAGTACCTATTCCGTTTAAAATTTGAATCGTGCCTTAACAAAATTCCTTGTTTGTGTGGAAGATGTCAGTCAATGGCAACATTTGTGTGCCAACTACATACATAGTCGGGAATGAATTATCTTGTTTTATTCTATTATGGTCTCGTCAATGCTGGCTTGATGCTACATTGTTAAAAGTAAGGTCGTTAGTCTTTATTTACCAGTGAGGTGAGAAGGGTTGAGTTTGCTCGACGCTAGTACAGTCACAATCCATACTAATTGAACGAGCGAGCGAAGCGAACGAAGTTCTCCGTTTTAGTTTGTGCCAAAATTATTTTGTATGTCCGGTGTCTGTCCGGCTGTTCTCATCTACAGGTCGCATTTCCCAATCGGTTCTATTGAAATTAAGTGAGTAGGTTCAATAATAGCACGGACAATTTTTGTCGAATCAGTTTGCGGAATAAAAAAAATAAAAAAAGAGTCTCGCGAGTTGTAGAGCTCACAGAGCCACTATTTATTAGAAATGTGAAAGTAGCTCTGTCTGTCTGTTACACTTTAAGCGCTGAACCTATTTAGATGGGTATGGCTATACAGTTTGATACCCTGGGAAATAGGAAATCATCCAGTACCTACAGTATGAAGGTGTAAATAACATTTGGAAAGCGACACCAGGACCGATATGTTATCCGCGATAAATCACAGAAGAGAACATTTCACAGCCCCTACTTTCATTCTTTCAAAATCAGAATTACAGAGACATCCAGTGGGGATATCCCTTCTATCAGATTTCGCGAGTTTGCATAGTTAGTGCTGAAGACAATAGGAAAGCCTTTCTAATATAGACAAGAGGACAAGGAAACATGCGGCAGTAATATTAGCGCACTATTAGGTACACGCAATGGTTGGGGAATACAAACACCAGGCCTATCCCACTGTCATTTTGGCGAGAAATGAGTATCTATGTCAACCTCCTCGTATAGGTCTAGCGCATCAGGCCTGTAGTCACACACAGCGCAGCGTATATATGCGTTCCTGGGTCGTTCTTCTTTTTTACCGACAATGATCCGAGGTTTTTCTGTTTTTTTGGTTTTTCAACTACCGAAAATTGTAGTTTTGAAGTGCGATTTAAAAAAAAATGCATAGATTTCTTCATTAGAACTAATTAAAGTTTCCTTTCTGGCCAATATAATTATTTATTTACGGTTGGTTTCTAAAAAAAAACATGTGACAAAGTGGACTCTTTCAGTGGGGACAACATTTTAGTTTACCACTCTGTCACGGCATTCTACGAAAAAAAAAACATTTAAAAAAATGCTAGTTAGAGAAAGTGAAATATTAAATATCACTAATTAATAAAATAATATGGACGTTCATTCGAACATTATAAAACCGTAAACATCATTACTCAAATGAGATGCCGTAATAAGACGAAGGACAGGCTATTGTCGGTCGAAAAGAAGAACGACCCTCCTACAACATAATTTCAGTGATCGCACACCGTTATACGCATTTAAATTTTACAGCATTTTGCTAACATAACGTAAAAAGTTAATCACGTTGCAAAATATGAACTGTTTTATAAAACTTAATCAGTATTCACGTATTTTTTTTAACTTAATCCTGACTTTTCGTCTATTTTTTATTTATTATCCAATCATATTATTAGTCCCAAAATGGATCATTTCGATAACAAACATAGTAACTAAAATAGTTATAATTTTGTATGTTCAGTTATGTGGTAGGTCAACAACCCTATCCCATCACATACCCAACTTCATCACTGATGATGTCATCACTTAGGCACTGGACCTTTTGTTCCTTTAGGTACTATTCATTATTGTGTGCAAACACTGTGTTCGTATCACTGGTAAAGATAGTTAACTTTGAAATGAAGCGTATATCTATCAACTCTCAGCAAAACTCCACTTCTACAACTGAACGTAACTTACGGTACCGTAACTCGACTTTTACCGCCGAAGGTATTTTTCATCAAGATTTATTCGCAGGTACTCTTGCACTATCCATATTAGCAGACGCTAAGCACTAACAAATGGCCCATTATTCTCTGCAACGAGCGGGCAGGTGATGTATAATAGTTCGTTTGTCAGCGCTAATGTGACTTCATGCAAAGAGCTAACAGTGTTATGTAGCCTTTTGTGCGCGAAATAAATGAATGAATCTCTACAGGTTCTCTGGTGGGGACCACGTACCGGGAGGCGCAGCGTGGGTAGGACTGATTACCTGGTAAAGGCCGCGGGTGTTCGCTGGATGCGGGTGGCGTAAACCTTTCATTGTGGCACTCTTTGGGGGAGGCCTCTGTCCATGATGATGTCGTTATAAAGCCGCGGGCTGGATGCCAGCGGCGAGCGGAGTGGCGAAAACAGTCTTTATTGTTACTAACATAATAGATATATATATATATATATATATATATATATGTATATACCATAATTGTATAGATGTTTTTGGAAAATTGTCCGTATATATATTAGAGTACTCCGCTGCCCCCTGACGTCCAACCCGCGAACATACCTGGCTTACCACCTCCGTTTGGTAAGGTCAGGCATTCTAGTTTTTATACGTAACGCATGTACGGTCAGCTCTAAAAATATGTACACAATTATGAATCTTATTCTCCAGACATAAGATTTACAATGTATACATATTTTTACGTTACTATACCTCGTCATTGGTGCCACGAACGGGTATTATTAAGTTATCAGAATTAGCTTCAAGATCGCAGGTTGGATTGGTCGGTTTAATGTTACAAATTGTTATGTTTACAGTTAGACGATAAATGTCTAAGAATAATATATTTTGAGGCAAAAAAATATGGTGTAGGTACTTATCAAGTTTTATATAGGTATAGGGAGTCCGCTGGATGCGGGTGGCGCAGGACCGGTCAATTTGGAACTCTCTGGGGGAGGCCTATGTCCAGCAGTGGACGTCTTTCGGCTGATATGATGATGATGATGATGATGATATATATTTATTTGAATTAAAATAAAATGTTTCATATAAATGTCCATATCGGGTTAGTTACAATAAAAACTTATAATATCTATGTTAGTAAGAACTTATTTATTTTTTACATACTTTAAGTGTGTAATAACTAATTAAGTTCTTTAAAAGAAAAACGTTCAATAACAGTGTGATCACGGCTATTTAATATACCTAACATGTCCTGATCCGTGCCACCCAGTGACAATGGATGGGACAAGTTGTACAGTCAGCATCATAAACATGTATACACTTTTCGACCTTATCTCCAAGCAATAAGATCCTAGAATGTATACATGTTTATGATGCTGACTGTACCTACCCGCTATCACCTTCAAAATGCTGTTTCAAGACTTTTTGTGACCCGGTCGATCAACGATGCAATTTCTTTTCTCATAATTGCGTGGAGCCCGTTCGTTCGTGTGAGCGTCCGCGAACATACCTGAGACACTGAACCATCTTGGTAGTCTAAACAGCATTCTGAAGGCGTTACTGTCCTGGATGCGAAGTACGTTATAAGCTCGTTTCGTACATCGAAACCACAGGCCACTTGAGTAAAACGATTGACAATATGCTTTAAATAGAGTTACCTTCACTTCAGCAGAGCATCACGCGAACCTATTACTCCTCACTGATAAATCCCTCCGCTCCCTCTCTATGTCACCGTCTTCACATAAATCACTCTAGACTCAGTGACCCCAAGTATTTAAAGGTCTACTACTCTCAATACCTCTCCACCAAGAGTTACTGGCGGGATAAAGTAAGGCTTAATTTTTCCTGCCTTAAAGACCATCACTTCACTCTTGCCGGAGTTGTACATAAGCCCATGACTAATGGCGCACTCTTCACACCTGGCCACCAACTGCCTAAGTGCCCCGATAGACGAACTCGGCAGCATCATGTCATTGGCACAGCTAATATTATTAACACACATTTTTTCAATATAGAATCCCGCATGCATGCCACTGAGTCTGGCTATCAGGTCAATCACATATTAGGTACCAGTTAAACAGCCTCGGAGACGTTAGACCCCCTATCTTACCCCACATTGCGTGACATTGCATTCTATATTCAACGGACAAGGCCCCAGCCCACTTTACCTGATTACTCTATTTTAAACATTCACGATTTTCAGAAATTACTTTGACTCGACTTGACGTTTTGGTGTCACAACTGAACATCCTTGGTCCTATCCAGCAGACTGATCAAGTGCGGAGATTTGCAAAACCCATGTTACCAAAATACGAGTAACTCCATGTTTTAAAACCTATACCTCCACCATCGTATAGCCGTGGATCGAATGTTCTAGAAACACATATATCATGTTGCGTTACCACCGAACGTTAAGCGAAATTACAATCCTCAAAAACACGGTTTACTTGATTTATTGTGCCTACTTGCCCTTATTTTTTGAATTGAAATTCGGTAATGCTATGCCGTGGTACGAAATGCCATTTTTGACCATTTTTCGACATTGTTTATGTTTACGATCCATGTTACCAAATTCAGGCGCTTTAATCCAAGGTCGAATTCACTCATAAATTAAGAATCATTAAAAAAAAAGTTTTCGGTACAAGTTTATGTTGCCACCTGTTATTTTTTGTACAATCTTTACCTACTCATGGACAGGGTTGCAAATAAGCCTTAACCCGAAGTCATCGACGTCATCTAACAAGTTACCTATGTAAATTTGGCGATAATACAATACTATGCCAGTACCGAGCTGATCTGATGAAGGAGATAGAAGCTAGCCATTAACGACTCCTAAACTAGAAAAGATAAGCCCGTCGTCTTTATTACCTACTTCCAATTAGCTGCAGTACTCATTACTTGAGTATTTTCTGCAACATTTCATAGTGCCAGTCTCCGATTGTCTGGTATCCTTGGGCCGCTCACTGTTTCGACACTTGTTTCATTACTCCGCTAGTAAACAGGTGGAATAAATGAATGCATTCTCTTTTACACTTAAGGTAAGTATTCACCAAAGGCAAGGAAAAACTCCACCAATATTAGGAAGAGATGCGCGAGCGAGGCTAGCATTCATGGTTTTTTTCTAGGACACCGCTCCACTACCTCGCACGGCTCTGGTCTACACTCACCTTTATAATAGAACTAGCTGTGCCCGCTACACTGCTCGCGTATTTTATAATTGCACCCTCTTACAGTCTTGCCTCAGGGAAAGAGTTCTGGGATAAAATGTATCTTACATACGTCCGCAGAATTCAAAGCTTCATACCGAATGCAATTACAATCGGTTCACTGGTGTGTATTCCATGTAGGTACAGTCAAGTGCAAAAATATGTATCGATTCAATCCTCACATAAATATGTACCGAATCCTAAATCCGCTGACATAAGAGCGATGGGACAATTTTGAGTAAGTTCTATGCACCCATTGCACTTGACTTTAGATACTACTCAGTGGTTATATGTTTAGGTATACTACTACCTAGTATGGTGCTATACCTAGTATAAGAGTGATATTTGTATTTTTATTTGGGTGAACCATTTAGAAAATCCATTCTACACGCAGGTGAAAGAATTTTTTAAATCGGATAAGCGGTTCCGGAAATTACCCATTTAATGGGTAATTTTCGGATGTATGTAATACATACAAACTTACATTTTACAAAGCCACAATCTCACATCCTTTCCCTCTTTAAAATATTAGTATAGATGAGAAAGCTGTATGGATAGGTCCGCCGTAAAAAAACGTTACGTAACACCTAACACTTAACATGCTAAAATTTTCTAAATCTGATTGATGTATCCTAACTAAACTAACTATTCAGAGCTTTTAGGGAGCTTTCTAAGAGCTTGGTGAGCTTTAAAGCAGCTGTGCTGTCGTCGATGTAAGTTATGAGAGCGAAGCTTTTTAAAAGCTAGCTCAGACGTAGATCTTGGTTAAGATCTTAGAACCAGCTAGGAGAGGATTTTCATTTTCATGTTAAGATTTCAGCGATTGTATGAACATACAATCGCTGAAATTTTATTGATGTATTTAAGTATTTATATCTATAAAATATATCGTCGTCTAGTACCCATAACACAAGCCTTATTGAGCTTACTATGGGACTAGTTCGATTTGTGTAAGATTGTCCACTTGTTTATTATTTAATATTTATCTACAAGTATAATATGTTACTGGCATGCGGGCATTTATTCAAACTGATAATAATATGTTCTATTATCAATTGTTTTCAAGTATTAGCAAATCATAATTATGTAAATTAACCGCACAATTAAATCTCCAAAACCCAAACCTTCAATGTACTACGTGCATGACGTCGTAATAAACAAAGTTTGAAGTGCTGTCATTTACACTTACTTGTCAATTTACTTTGCTGTACATTTCTGGCAATTTAAATTGTGTTAGAAAATTTATAAAGTCGGAATTGATTAATTGAATTAAGGCTATGGTTAAGTTAAGAAACTAAGTTAATTAAACCTACTTGAAAAAAAGCCCACTTGCCGGTAACGCACTATATATATATATATATATATATACAGGGTGGAAAGATAAATCGGGCCCTGGAGGGAAACTACCTTAAATCCTTAAGCTGGTTAATTTTACTTAAATGAGACATTTCTTTATTTTTAAAAAGATACAAAACTGCATTCAAAGGTTTTCTAAAACTCGCTTGCCTCACCCGGGACACGAACCAACTAAAATTAAAAAAACCGGCCAAGTGCGTGTCGGACCACGCAAAACGAAGGGTTCCGTGCCTATTAAAAAGGTCGTATCGTCACAGAAATTTTACGGCACTTACGTCCTTTTCTTTGAGGAAGGCAGTTTTTCAGCAATATCTCGAAAACCTCTGAACCGATTTTGTTCAAAACAATTTTCGGTGAATGGAATTAATAAGCCCTATGTCCATGAATTTGTCCATATTTTTAAAATACACCGTTCAAAAATTAGAGGGGGGGGGACACAATTTTAGTGACTTTCGGGGCGATTATCTCCGACCCTATTCACTTAATCAAAAAAACTGCTAAGAAACCTATATTTATTTTGAAAGGCCTATCGATTGATGTGCCACACCGGAGGTCACAATGAAAAAATTTTTTTGACTTTTAGTTTTATGTATGGAGTGCACCCCTAAAAAAATTTTTTTTGTCATTTTAATTACAAAACCATGTAGCGGCTAACAAAATACACCTATCCTCAAAATTTTATTCAAATACACCTTATAGTTTTTGAGTAAAATGCCTGTGACATACGGACAGACGGACAGACGGACAGACGGACAGACGGACAGACGGACATGACGAAACTATAAGGGTTCCGTTTTTGCCATTTTGGCTACGGAACCCTAAAAAACACTCTATTTTATTATACTAATCGATCTGAAGGCTACAAGAAATGAATTTTAACGGTCACTAATTTTGTGTAGCCGGAACGAGGGGCTCATTTCGAACAATTTATCAGTTAAAAGGTGTAACAAATTGATAGTAAAATAAAGTTAATGTTAGATTTAACGATCATTTTTATTTTTAAGACCAAATGTTTTTTAGAGAAATTTTATCCTAAATAATAATACTCTCGATTAGTATAATAAAATAGGGAGTTTTTGTTTTTTTTCATTTTAGTTGGTTCGAGTCCCGTGCGAGGCAAACGAGTTTTAGAAAATCTTTGAATGCAGTTTTGTTTCTTTTAAAAAATAAAGGAAATTCTCCTTTAAGTAAGAGCCAGCTTAAGAATTTAAGGTAGTTTCCCTCCAGGGCCCGACTTATCTTTCCACCCTGTATATGAATGCCGTAGCTTAGATAGAATTCCAATAACATTCAGTAAAATACAACATTTCCCCCGTAACTGACTCACGATCTATCTAGAAGCTGAGTGTAGGTATAATATGTATGAGTCGCGCATTAGTCGGTGGACTATTTATTTTCTTTTTGTACTTCCAAGCGAGATATTGAAAGGCTCCACAGGGGAGATGGATTCAATGAAACACTGCTCACTGCTATAACTGGGTACTCGTACATGTATTTTTTTACAAACTTTTACTTAGTTTCACCAGAGCCTAGGTATGTGGGTCTGTAATCAAATCTTACTTACCTATCTTGAAACAATTTGTATGTAAATCATAAATTATAGTTAAAGGAAAAAAATTGATGCTCAGAGCAAGATACGAATTCTTTCGGCCACTTTCGAAACCAAATCTTCGAAACCGGTATAGAAAACTGAATTATTCTTCTTTTTTGGAAACCGGGTTTCCTACAAAGAAAGTAAAGTCTGCTTTAGAAACCCCTTTCGAATACGGAATACTAAATCTTCTTTCAAAACTTCAATAATACCAACTTGGTTGATATAATATTAACAGCACGGGTTTCTTTGTAGGAAACGGTTTCCAAAGAAGAAGAATAATTCCGTTTTCTCTACTGGTTTCGAAAATTTGGTTTCGAAAGTGGCCGAAAGGGAACCTGCGACCTTCTAATAGAAACTGAACTTGAAAAATTCGTTGGCCGAGCAGTTGGTTTCAATAGCTCAGGTCGTAGAGAAGTTTGTGTATAGCGCTCCGTTACACGCATGATTACAATAATATTATTAAGTATTTTTAAATAAATTATTTACCAAGCCAGACCCATTCCAAGACCAGCCAACGCGTCGATAAACTTATCGGTTTCACACGCTGTTTACTTTTTGGCGTCACGCCAGTTACACGGTTCTAGCGGTCGTCAGCGAACAGGGCGAGAAGTGAATTTAGTAGCAGAAATGTGCTTCTGGTTTTAGGGTTCCGTCGGGCGCCTAAGTGCACTGTAACTCGATTTACGAAATGAACAAATGCTGCATGAAATTTTGAGATGACTGTAGTTAATAGGTGAAGATGGTTGCCAGTGGGCAAGTCAAGTTAGCGTGATTACACCTAAAGGTTCGAAAATAATTGACCAACCTTGTGACCTTAACAATATAGTCGTGCTCACATATTTTTGATCACTGTATGCGTGTTTTCGAACTCATAGAGAGTGTCAGAACGAGTGCGCGAATCATATTGAAATACGATGAGGATTGAGGATGTAAAAGAAATCTTGACCGGGGCCTCAATGAACCGAATTGTGGTATGCATCCTTAGCGGAGGCTCTGTCCAACAGTGCACATGATATGATTGGACTACCTATACCTACTAGTAGCTCAGAACTCGCGCGCCTGCCTTAAAAAAAAATATTTTCGAAAAACTGAATCGACAAAAGAATTATATGTAATATTTAATTATAAAGAATTATATGAACCTGCTCGCAAATCACGAGAATCGGTTTAGAAATGCGACCTGTCGAGCAGAACAGTCGGACCGACGACGGCCATTCTAAAGATTTTTTGTCCAAGCTGGAACAGAGAATTTCGTTAGCTTCGCTCGCTTGTTTGATTAAAGATGTACAGCCGACGCCAAAAATACGTTTACACTTTTGGACCTTATTCCATTGCAATAAGGCGAATAGTGTAAACGTATTTTTGGCGTCGACCGTACCAGGGACCTGTTATAAACTTATTGTTGAATAAGAGAGAGAACTTTGTGATGCATGAGAGGGTGGGCTATAGTCTCCACGCTGTTTCAGTGCGGACCCCAAGGTCTTCACATAATTTTGCGGAGCTAGCACAACTGATGCCACATTGCGACGCGGGAATGTCAGTGCTCCTCTTTCTAATTTGCGGAATGTGAGAGTTTGACAGAATCTCAGAATCGCTGAATCGAAAGCAAGTTGTCCTTTACCAAATAGCCGCATATGTATACGGAACCTATTAGAATTGTAACCGATACTATCATAAAAGTTATTTGAAATGGCCCTTGGATAAAGGTTCTATTGTTGGCAAAATGGGGAATTATATGGTTTACTGGGTAAAAAAGGAATATTTTTGTGTCACGGATTTTAGGTACATGGGTCATTTCAAGGCGGGATAAATTATTACTTTCTAGCCTCCTTTCTTGCTAGAATCGGCCCAATTTAAATTGAATATGCTATAATTGAATAAATACGCGACAACACTGTAGGCCAAAATGTATGCTTATGACGTTTAGTTTACCAGAGTGTAAGGCTCAAAGTTAATACATTTTACAGAAGGCCATAGCCAAGTCACTTCTGTAATGTCCTATTTTAGGCTAAAATACCTGTGTTAGGATTAATTGATTCCAATTTAAGTCTACTTTTTAACACATTCCCTGCCAGTAACCTGCCTAGCGGGCGCTTTCCACGTAGACGCTTTTCGCTACTTAGCGGGAAAACCACGGGATCGGCTACGAGCGTAGCGCGTAGCGATTCTTGGCTGCGCATTAAATACACTTACAGATAATGTAAAGAGAAAATAGCTATAAAGTTCGAAACATTTTTTTTCACATTTGTTGCTTAGTGCATTATGTGTCCCATTCAGTATTTCATATACATAAATCTAATACCATATAAATTCCATGACATCGCATTAACTAGCCGTACCCTAAAAGCTCTTCAACCGTTCAATCGCCGATCCCGTTTCCCTAAATTTCACATATAACTTAACCGCCAAAGAAATCAAGCGACATAATCCCTTTTTAACTGAATTTTCCCGCTCATCTACATGTGAATGACGGCCTGTCGCGATGTCGGCCGACACGCTAAAAGAGTCATAGATATCGTTCGTAAATCACTCCACGTCCATTCCGCTGGACGTCATTGGGCGTCGGAGCTCCATATTTGGAATTGCGGTGAATAGGCAGGGTTGACTGCTGTCGGAATGGGATGTGCGTTATTATGGATTTTTATTCAGTAAAGAGTTGTGGATATGAATGTTATTGAACGGTATTCTAATAATATAGCTGGCCGCGTGGCTCTGCCTGGTATTATACAGAACGTATGCAAAGTCGTGGGATAAAATATTAGCTTGTATCCATCCCGACAGTCCATTCTATTTGTTGGATATTGTAAACTAAATGAATTCTGAACAAAGGGGGCACTTTTGGGGGGTAAACTGGAAAATTAAAAAAAAAAAAGTTTCGCAACGTTTTGTGTGACATATCAAATGAAAGGGGTTGTTGTAAGCATCTCAGATATATATATTTTATAATTTTAGCAAAAATAGATTTGAAGTAATTTAGGAAATAAGACGAAAATTGACCATTCTCAAGCCCCCCCCCCCCCCCTTATCTCCGAAACTACTAGGCTTAAAATTCTGAAAAAAATATGGAAAATAGTTCCTTGCCTAAAGATTACAGGAAAACCTATAAGAAGTTTGAGTATTCAAAGTAACGGGAAAATTCTCAATATTTTTGTGTATTTTCTATGGAGAATGCTTAGAGAATAGGAATTTTACGGAACCCTTACCACGCGAGTTGAACTCGCACTTGTCCGGTTTTTTTACAAGCTTTATATTAACTTGACCTGTCCGTAAAGTATGTAAGTTGTCCGTCAAAATTTGCAATCCATTTTTCAGTCATTTGCCGTTATCCGATTGAGCAGAAATTTTGGGTAGTAGTATAGTTTGGATGATAATTAAATATTATGGTACCATCAAGCTGATCTGATGATGGAGACAGAAGGCGGTCATGGGAATTAAACGTAACACCGTTGAGTTTGGGCTCGTTAGAATCGTCTCAATCAGTAGTTGATGATGGTAGGTATACAGAAAAGTACAGTCGGCAATAAAACCTTGTACCAAAAATGAATTTTTTGACAGAAACTTATTATTAAACCTGGTGACTAATTTCAAAGATACAAGCTACAAACTTTCGAACCGCACACTACATGCTGACATATCTGCCTCTTTATCGAACGAGCGAGCGAAGCGAACGAAGTTCTATGCTTCAGCTTGGGGCGAAATTCGTTCTTATGTCCGGTGTCTGTCCAGCTATCCGGCTGTTCTCCTCTACAGGTCGCTTTTCTCAACCGATCCTCGTGTAATTTTGTGAGCAGGTTCGTTGATTATATAGTTTTATTTTGTCGTGCACTTTTTTGAAATTAAAAAAAAAAGAGTTTGACAGCTCACGGAGCCACTAGTAATATTAGTGCCTATACATAGATGATAATTTATGACCATCTGTGTAGGCACAGGAAAATAAATGATTACACGTAGTGTCAAAGGCGAGTCAAAAACTTTATTTATACTTTCGGAGCATTCAATCTGGGGGCACGGTAGTGCCCCCACCAAGACCAGCCAAGCGAAGCTGTTTTGTATGTGACTTCCGCAAAATTTGATGATGCTAGAGGTCTGAAAATTGATAGAGGGACTCCTTGTTATAAATAATAAAATACATATTTCAGATTTTTTTCTAAATCACCCAGGACCCTTTAAATTAGTAGAATGAGATCCCTCTAATTTTTTTACATGTAAAGTGATTGCCAAGACTACCTAGTTCATGTAGCTTTCAGCGTCAAAAATATATCAGATCGCAAGTAGTGCCAAGCTTCCTACTCCACAGCCACTCTACCAGCCACGCTCTCCAAATTCTATATCTTGGCTAAAAGGTATAAACCCATCGCTTATTAATATCATCATAAATTCATACCGTATGCGCGCGCGTGAGTCTCTGCGGCAACCGGGATGTGCCCAACATAGCTATACTTTTTAGCCAAGATATGGAATTTGAAGAGCTTGGCTATTAGACACTTTCACTGCCATGTCTAGCGGGCGCCTACAGTGACAGCGGCTACGAGCGTAGCGTTACGAAATCTTTGTCAATGAATGTGTTAACACACACAAAATGCCAGGAACCCGCCTATGCGGGCGCCTACGCCGTAGTCGCTTTCCAATAAATACGAGGAAAACTACTGGATCGTCTATGAGCGTAGCGCGTAGCGATTCTAATCTTGGCATTGAATGTGTCCTATCATCATGATATCAGCCGAAAACACGTCCAGTGATCGGTCCTGTGCGCGACCCCTTCTGCTAGGAGTTTCATTGCGCGATCGCATCAGAAATGAGGCTATCCGCATCAGGACTTAGGTAACCGATATAGCCCTCCGAATCGCTAAACTTAAGTGAAAGTATAAGTCCAAGTACCCAGCAAACACTAACTTTACCTAATTATATCTCGCGACCCAACCATCAAATGCCACTTCCTGCCGTCGTTTAAGTGAAATTTAGAAACGGTTTTTACCTGACCGCGGCATTTGTCACGACTAAGAGTCTCCGGGGATCTGTCAAGTTGATAAATGTGCTGCGCTAATGCGACGTCTTTCCAGTAACTGGGGGAAATATTAACGACGATGCGAGTTGAGTTCTTGGGAGATAAGTTTTGGCGATTTTTATTTATTCAGTTCGTAAATACATGCAATTCAGCGGGCCTAAGACGACACATTTTATCGCTTATCGTTGTGGATAAGACATCGGTCACTCTCGCACTTGCATTCTACGCCTGCAGGCACAGATAATATAATAGTTCTACGATCAGATACTCAATTCTGAATAAAAAACTACCCATGGACTTGGCAAGTCAGATCTCTTCAACCTGTTTGTCTATGCCCAATAGAATTTAATTACTAAAACGAGTGTAATATGTGACTTCCCTTAATTACTTCCGAATCATTTGATATAATTTCCTATTATTGTTTCAGGACTCGCAGCTGAGAACAATAAGGTAAAAACATGTTTTCATTTCGAAACAAAAGACGGGATTCCTTTGAAACTGTAGCATACTTGCTTTGTTCCCGAGTGCTTATTAAAACTAAAATCAATGCGTTCGTTACTTGACTCACATTTTTATTTTATTGGAAACTTTGAGTATTTTCGCTTTTTGCTGTTTGTGTGTGTCCGATTTATTGCCGAAGAGACACTTGTTTCATGTTTTATATGTTTTTCTTGTTTATTTTATTGTTTAATATGTGTGTCATGTGTGTTTGTGAATAAATGTACCTTTCTTTCTATTGAAAAAAAAACAATTAAAATTGTTAATTAGGGTTCGCCGTTCCTGTGTATCGGATGTCGAAAAACCACGAGAGACAACGCGCGTAACGCTACGAAAAGAATGGTAGTGAAAATGTTAATAAGAGCAGAACTACAGATATCTTTTTTGTGAACTATCTTGCACATTCCGACCTACTCCCAAACTCTTCTCTTCTCTTGAATTCGTAGCCAAGCGGTGAGAGTGTTGGCAGTGGCACTATGTTTTGCGTGCTCGTAATGATACCATAGCTTAGCACATGGAATACGCTGGAAACATATCATCCTCCAGGCGTTTTTCCCGGTAGAGCCCTGAAAAAGCCCGCGGGATCCACTTTGGCACAACAGATTTGGCGTACGCAGTTTTACGAAAGCGACTGCCATCTGACCTTCCAACCCAGAGGGAAAACTAGACCTTATTGGGATTAGACCGGTTGCCTCACGATGTTTTCCTTCACCGAAAAGCTAAATATACACATATCAAATGATATTTCGTACATAAGTTTTTTGAAACAACCCAGTTGGAGCCGGGATACGAACGACCAGATTGAAAGTATTGTGCCTTTTACCTCTCTTCTACAGTGGCTGTAATACAGCGTAACAAAGGCCTTTTCTTACGCTCAAAACAATTGAGTATATATATATATATATTTTTTTTACTTAACATTTTACTGTATAATTCATTAACATTTAATTAAAATACAATATAACACTTGATATACACTACAATTAATTTACATAAAGTTACTTAAAATAAATACCTAACTTAAATCGCCCCTGGCCGTTCCTGGTGCAAAAGTAACACTGGCGGCATTTCCACGCTGGATAGCCAAGGAAAGCCTTTACACCAGAAACGACTCAGAGCGGGGGTCCTCCCCTTTTTGCCTGAGTCGACGGCCTATGTCGCGAACAAACTGTTTCGCATCCGCCACCCAACACCTCGCTGTCTCCACCGCCAAAGGTACAAAAATATACCTCGGTCCCAGAGGAGCATATTTCTGCCGCTCGCCTCGTCTCGGCAGCAGCTCCAGCAGCGCGTGTGAGTGGCGGAGAATGTTCTGACACATGTAGCATCCCACATCGAACACCGTCCCCTCTCCCACGGCATTAAAGTGAGGCCTTCTGGCAGCTTTCGCTAAGCCCCAGTGGCTCCAGCACGGACAGAATACCTGCCGATCTGGGAGCTCTCTGAACGATATCGTTGAGGGCATGGTGACGCGGATGCCTACCGGTACATCGGCGGCAACTCGATGCGTGATGGCAGTCAGCACCCACCATGGTACCGCAGATGCAGACATGTTGATGACATACATCACAGCCCAGGCGGAGAGCAACGGACACACGCAATGAGTCACCATCGAGCAATGTGCCAAATTGAGGCGAAGGTAACGCATTCAACCACGCCCCAGAATCTGACCGCGATACCGCCAGGAGTCTTACAAGGTCTGCTCCCGCAGCACCACCAATAAGTCGATAGAGGGTGGCTTTACAACCTATGTCATCCCATGCGCGCTGAACTTATTATATTGAAATACTTAATAGTACAAATCGTGACTGTCAGAAGTATGGGTCTGACCCTCTGGTCTTATGTATTTATCTTTACCTCTAAGCATTATATCCTACATATATAGTTGCACATTAAACCTGAAACCTTCGTGGTCTCAATATTGCCGGAAGACTTCCTTAAGAGGATTGTCCCATAATACACAGTAAAAGTGGACTCAATAATGTTGAGGAAGGTTGAGGAAAGAAATATTTTTTTGTATAAAAAAAATGGTTTTCGTTTCATTAAACATGAACATGACCATGAAGAAAAGGCGCAGAACATATTTATAAGAAACGGATCAGCTTGCGTATTTTGGCCAAAATATGCGCGAACACGTGAAAGCGTGAATGTGGAGCTGATTCGCATATTTTTCGCGGGTTCGCGTCTTGTTAACCACTTTTTGTCGGTTTTTGGCCCGCGTCAAAGAGGCTGCGAACGCGAACAATTGTGAAAATGCTGCGACTGCGAATGTGGAGCCAAGGAAGAGTTCACGGGCGATTCTCGCCGCGATATGCGCCGCGTTCACGCCCGGGCCATTAGAGAACCCCTGGCAGAGCCGCGGTAAAAAATATAGCCCCCGTCCATCTTCAAGGTCTTTTCCTATTCTTTTTATAGATTTGTAATTTTCTTGGAGAGTACGGTAAACAGGTACTTTGACAGAGTACCTGTAAAAACTAGTTCCACAATATAAGATTTTGTTTTAAATTACCAATTGAAAATTCAAAAACATTACTCCTTTTTAGGGTTTCTTCTGTCCGTCCGTCCGTCTGTCTGTCTGTCTGTCCATCTGTCACCATCACAGTTGAAATTTTCACAGATGATGTATTTCTGATGCTGCTATAACAACAAATACTTTTTAGATTTTTCAAATGCCTTTAATGTTGTAAATCATGATCTACTTCTTGCAACGCTTACTCATTTGCGGGTCTCTTCAAAGGCGACGGAGTGGTTCTCTACCTATCTTTCCGATCGCGTCCAAGCAGTTCGTGCCAACCGCTCATTATCTGACTGGTGTGAGCTAAGCACCGGAGTGCCACAAGGTGGTATTCTTTCTCCCTTCCTATTCTCAGTATTTATCAACCTCATCACCACCATGATTAAATGTTCTTACCATCTGTATGCGGACGATCTGCAGCTGTACGCTCAAGCTGAAGTAAATGATATCAATGGTGCCATTTCCCTAATTAACGCAGACCTGGATCACATTGCAGAATGGTCTAACAGTTTTGGCATTTGCGTCAACCCAGCTAAGTGCCAAGCTATATTTATTGGTAGCCAGCGGCAACTTTCCAAACTCAGTTCAGTTTCTGTTTCACCGATCCGGTTTGACAACGCTGTCATTCCCCTGAGCAAACAAGTTAAAAATCTCGGATTAGTTATTGATTCGAACGTCTCCTGGAATGGTCAGCTCTCCGAAATTAGTCGCAAGGTCACCGGAACGCTGAGAACTTTATATAATTTTAAGAATTTCCTCCCAGTCAGTACAAAGAAGTTGTTGGTCCAGGCGCTGGTGCTGCCAATTATTGATTATGGTGATGTGTGCACTACCGATGTCACTCAACAATACCTCAATAAACTGGATCGCCTCCTCAATAATTGCATACGATTCATTTTCGGCCTCCGTAAATATGACCACGTTTCCTTCTACCGTCGTCAACTTAACTGGCTCTCCATTCGCCGTCGTAGATCCCTCAGATTACTTTGCACCCTTTTTTCAATCTTGTCTGAGCCTTCTGCTCCAGGATACCTCAAAAGTAAATTTATTTTCGATACCCCTCGCCCAGGCTGTGAGCTGCGTACCTCCCGTGTCCTCAAAATATCCATACCTTCGCACCGCACTAGTTTTATGACTCACTCCTTCGCCGTACAGGCAAGCCGTCTCTGGAATTCACTCCCTCTCAACATCAGACAAGCCCCAAGCAAGTTTGCTTTCAAGCGGATGCTGCGTAAGCATCTGCTTAAACAAGAATTCGACTAAAATCCATCCACATAATGGTAGTATATATTGAATATGTAGTAGTATATCTTTTTGTATGTATCTTATATATTTTTATTTATGTATGTCTATATGTAGTGTATAATACATTTGTATTTTTTTCCTCTCTCCTCAAGTATATTCGTAACAGAAATTATCATACTTTTTTCTTTGCACCTGTTATAAGTCTCTGTTTAGCCCAATGGTAGCTGGTAGAGAATGCCATCTGGCATTAAGCTCGCCATTTGTACATATATTTTTTTTGTATTTTGTGCAATAAAGTTTAAATAAATAAATATAAATAAAATACTAAAACAGAATAAAATAAATATGTAAGGGGGCACCCATACAACAAACATGATTTTTTGCTCGTTTTTTCGCTCCTGCGCGAGTCCGTCTCGCACTTGGCCGGTTTTTTGGTTAGTGAGTGAGGTCAGAGCTCCCGAGTATGCGCTGTGTTGAGATCGAGGGACCATTCGTTTTGTTTCTAGCTGTCAATACAGTCTTACTGTTTTTTAGCGACTGTGGCGTGGCTGTGTTCAGCCATGTCAGCGTTGCGCTCGGCCCGCCCGGTGGAGACACGCGGGATTATCACTCTCATCCGATTTACAGGAGTCTTATTCTACGGGGAACATCACGTTTCTACTGAGAAATATTATACAGCGTGCGTGTCGCGAAGCCAGTTCTGATCACTCTCATGGCCGCGAATGAGTACCTATAGCACTCTAGCTTAGGTGAATGTATTAGCACATATGCATCTATCAACATACTCTAACAACTTGCGGAATCCTATATATATCTGACATATGGGCCGCCTGGTGCGTACCAGCTCCATATGAGGTGTGGGGACCGTTGTCCCCGAGAATGTCCTCCAACCTCCCCTTATATAGACATCCCTTACCACACAACTGATACTGTTCCAATCCACACGCTACTGATCCAGTTATAATTACCCGGGTGCACCCCTGATTGATACTGATATGGACTGAGGCTGAGACTACCGAACCTGAGACGTTGTTGTTACACTTGTTACTAATCCTCTCACACTAAAGAACTCCAGACTAAGAACCGTGTTATCGCATGTCCGTGATCTGTAGGAAAACCTTATTCATATACATGATAAACCGTCACGCCTCTCAAAGAGAATAAGACATGTAGCCGCACATAAATACATCATATCATAAACAGTCATCGTCCGACCTGTGTAAATGATACCAAATCGTAACAATATCATAGGATGCATCGAAAGTGATTATGGAAAGAGCTCACCCAGGTTTTCCTCCAAATTTAACACTACAAATCTGCACGTAACTGTTCGTTCACAATCTAGCTGTCAGGAACTCAAACTCCTCGCCTACCCGTCCATTATAAACATGATTTCTTGTAGGTGTTGCTACATGAAATAAATCGGCTGTTTGGGACATCATTATTAACATCGTCATAAATGTAAGTATACTATCGTGAATCATGACTATTCACGACAGTGCGTGTGCCTTTGAACATACATTTTAAACAACGATGGCTTTAAGTGCTGTGAACCGTTTCATTCGTTTCTTCATCACAGAAGCTGACCGCTTCAAAAACCTTTGAGTGGTCTTAATCTTCTTCACTCGAACAATGCGAATTCGATACAAATCAACTTATTCAAAACAATTTTCTCTTCCTTCCATAAAAGCTGAAATTGTATCAAAGCTAGAATAGCTACAACTAACAAACCAGACAATAGTAAATATCTTAAGTAATTGAACAGAACTCGTGTTTGCGTTAAATTAACCAGTTGGAAATCTGAGAATCCAGCTAAATATATTAAAGCTAAATTACATGAATAACCGCAAAGTTGTACTAGACAGAGATATATTTTAAACATAACCGAGTTACTTCAATTCCAGTTCAACTTTGCGGTACAATTCTAATGAAGTTAATCAGTTTTGAGTCGAAAGGTTTGTTCACGTACAGTAGTAGATATTTAATTTATAGGGTACTTCCAGTTGACCTAGAACTCTAGAACTATGACATTTGGCAATTAATATCGTCTTATAATACAAGTACAGAGAGAAATCTGAAACTATACATTTTTTATTTTGTACGGAACCCTCGGTGCGCGAGTCCGACACGCCCTGGTCCGGTTTTTATTTTTTAAATCAGAGTGGTTACCCCTTACAAAGCTACTTTCAAACTCACTAACTATAGACGTATATATGGTACCCTACTAGTTTAAACAGTTCCATCGGCCAACCATCTTGAATTCAGAATGAACGTATTTAGGTGCAATTGAAATTACGTAAACAAATTATCACGGAGCTGGCCGCCTCCGCGCAACAGGTGTTCTTAATTCCGAATCCAAATAAACGCTGAATGCTGCGCTAAATGGGAACCATTATTAACGAAATGGAGTATTCAGTTGGGCCTGTTCAGAGAATTAGCGGATGTCGCAGGTAAATATATACATATAGACAATATAGACATTGTTAGTTACACACTGAAATTAAAACCGGCAATTTATAATTAACGAACCGTTAGCCTAGTGGGTCGTGACGCTGCCTACGAAGCTGAAGGTCTTGGGCTCGAATCCCAGTAAGGGCAAATATTTCTGTGATGATCATGAATATTTGTTTCTCAGTCTTGGATGTTTTCTATGTACCTACAGTATTCATATCTATTATCTAGACACGCGGCAGCGTGTCAAGCCAGGTTCAAGCAAAGGAACTGGCTAGCCAGCGCCGAGTGTAATATTACACGAACCACTTGTTAAATATATCGTCGTCTACTACCCATAACACAAGCCAAGCCTCATTGAGCTTACTATCTGTATTTTGGTAATTAATTAGTTACATGACATTTTATATTTATTATTTTTAAATTTGACATGTAAAAACGATATTCGTACGCCAAAAGGCACATCATGGCTATGTAACTACATTTCACTCTACAGGGCGTCCCACGGCGATGCCACATGGAGGGAAAGTACCTTAAATATCACAGACAGCATATTTTGCTAAAAGAAGACTTCATTTTATTTTTAAAACTTAGTAAAGTTGCATTCATACTTTTTTAATTTTTTTAGAAAAAAAATGTATGGAAAAAAAATATTCTCACATTGACGCCTTTCGATCGGTATGACAAAGCTACTTAAGGTATTTTTTTTCTCGTCTAGCGGGTTCGATTACCGGTTTAACCATGAAATTATTTAAAATGCAATTCAACTTGTTTTTTTAAATCGAAATAATGCCTTCTTTCAGTAAGATGTTCATTTACAATAATTAAGGTAGGTACTTTTCCTCCAATGACGCGAATTTTTTTTTCCATACTTTTTTTTTCTAAAAAAATTAAAAAAGTATGAATGCAACTTTACTAAGTTTTAAAAATAAAATGAAGTCTTCTTTCAGCAAAATATGCTATCTGTGATATTTAAGGTACTTTCCCTCCATGTGGCATCGCCGTGGGACGCCCTGTATATTTACACCTTTTTTTACCTGTGATGAGCGAATAAAGGTCATAATGTTGATTTTCAAATTACTATTTTTCTCCAGTCCCACAACGCATTTTGAATATGAAATTCCTATTACATATATACCTGCTTTTCACTTATATTACTAAAATACCTCCTCATACTCAATCTAAGCTACAAAACCGTTGTGATCAATATTCATTAAGCTATCGAAGGATCTCATTGAGATAACGACCGTATTATAATTACACATGTTAATGGAATCCTTTGTGGAACACGAAGAGGTAACTCTTTCATTAGGATTTGTACAGAGTATTTTCTGTCATTTATTTGAAGTCTCTGCTACATTGAATTTTAGCTAAGAATCAATCAAGTCACCTTTCAAATTGTCTTTTACTCCCCTGTAAGTTTCTATGTTTTACTATTCTTAGATTGATTATGGTAAGCCGCCATTTTAATGTACGATTCTCACCGACCGCGACCGGACCGGGCCGAAGTGCTTCTGAACGCAAGTTTTCAAAGGAATTTGAAGCTTTATTACATACGTTACATTTCATATTTGAATGGATTTGCAGTCGTTCGGCTCCTCGCGTCGCATCTGACCGGCCCCGTCCGACTTTTGCCTATGCACTCTACTAAAACGCGGCTCGCGCATCCGTTGCGATGGGCATTGTACAGTCGAGGAAATTGAATGTTTATCACTTTTGGACCTTAATACCATTACATAGAGTCCAAAAGTGATAAACATTCAATTTCCTCGACCGTACATTAGACGTTCTCAATTCAGCTTCTTTGGCACTTTTCTGTCTCTTACGATGGCACGCGTATGTTTTGTCTTCTTTTAAATCATCATCATCATCATCATATCAGCCCAAAGACGTCCACTGCTGAACATAGGCCTCCCCCAAAGAGTGCCACAATGACCGGTCCTGCGCCACCCGCATCCAGCGGACTCCAGCGACCTTTACCAGGTCATCAGTCCACCTTGTGGGGGGCCTACCCACGTTGCGCCTTCCGGTACGTGGTCGCCACTCAAGAACCTTTCCGCCCCAACGGCCATCGGTTCTACGTGCAATGTGCCCCGCCCACTGCCACTTAAGTTTAGCGATTCGGAGGGCTATAACGGTTCTTTTAAATAATAATAAATAAATAAATATTAGGGACAATCTTACACAAATTGAAAATAAGGCTTGATTATTGGGTGCTAGACGACGGTATATTTAATAGATTTAATTACTTAAATACATAGAAAACATCCAAGACTCCGAAACAAATCTGCTCATCCCATAAATAGTTGCCCTTACCGGGATCCGAACCCAGGATATTCAGCTTCGTAAGCAGCGTCACTACCCACTAGGCTAACCGATTGTTATTTTGAGTATCAGAACAGCATTAAAACACACTTAAAAAAGTTTTACCGTGCGATTGACGATAACCTCAAACCGCTTTCCTTCACTCTGGTGACAAAGAGTTCCCCAATATTCTGTCAACGTTAATTATCCTTATTTACCTACTTGAGAAGGGACGGAATAAAGTAATGAAACGCAAAGTAATCGAAGTAGAAAACAAAAAGTTTCAATACGGGGGATGTAGACTTTTTAACGAGACTTGTTTTATAAAGGCTTTACGGGAGATTTTGCATTTATTGCTTCAGCCTCAAGGCGCCATCTATTGAGATTCAATGACACTGTTCAATTCACGAAAAACCGTCGCTATTGTACAGTCACGGACTTTAATCGTTGAGCCATTTAGGTGTCAACTCATTTTGGTTTTTAATAGTTAAGCTATGAATATCCAGTAAAAGGTGAGCTCTAAATGGCTCAAGGATTAAAGTCCGTGACTTGTCTTCCTTTTTTAGATGGAGACCAAAAAAATTATATCTTAATTAGCTCCTGATAAGTCTGAACAAATATTAATTAATGTTTTATAATCTTTATTTTGGTTAATTTACATTTGCTCTATAATATTCAAGATAAATGAAACAAAAAAAAGACAATGATTGTGTCATTTAAATATATAAAATTACTTCCGGGTGGAAAGTTTCGAAGTCGAATTCTCGAATAAAGAATCTAATAACATTTCATGAAATAAATGTTTGGTCTATAAAACTAATAGTAATAATTGTACAGCGAGGTCGGTACGATTTTTTACGAACGAGAGTGTAGTGGCATAGTGGCTTCGATGACTCGACTTAGTATTAGTACATAGGTACGAATACTAAGGGGTAGGGGGTAGGTATGGTACTAGTAGGTAGATTCAATCAAATCATTTATTTGCAGTAAAACATAGTTAAATGCATGCAAATACAATGTATTTAATTTTTAAATAAGTCAAAATAATAATAATAATACAATGGAAATGAGAAGCATAAGTTGAAGCAATAATTATACAATGTCATATCGTGTCATAATCACAAAAATAATAAAATATGTCATGTCTCCTAAGGTTCCAAAGAAAATTAATTATATATGTAAATGTCAGAAAAATCAGTAAAATTAAAATAATGAAGTTGTAAACGTTAATTAATCTAATACATTAGCGTAAAATTATATTCAGTATCAAATTCAGTGTCTATACTCATACTAATGTAACAGGCTTATGAAATCTTTCAATTTAATCATAGATATAATCGTTTTCAACTGCTTGTGCAAGTTTCAGTGATAAATTGCCTTCGGAACGGCAAAGTTTCAAACTATGTTGATACCATATAAATTGTATAGTATCGATACAAGTTGGCATGTGCCGGGAAATTATAGCTTTTCGTGTTACTTCAATGCAGGCCTCCGTGCAGTTTAGGACCGGGTACACACGCGGTGAATTTCTGCAGCGATACAAACGCGGTATAGTTTCAATGCAGATGATTATGACAATGACAGGTGATCTATCGCTACAGATTGCGCGTTTGTGAAATGTGCGTTAATATCGCTTCAATAACTACAACTTAGAAAAGATGAAAAACCCCCGATTTTTTCATATCAAAATTCAATATCTCAAAAACGGCTGAACCGATTATGATGAAATATGGCTAAGAACACTCGGATTGAAATTTATTAACATAATATAGGTACTAAAACAAATAATAATAACAGTAATTCATATCTCTGCAATGCACAGTCAGGTGAAGTTTAGTTAGAACTGGGAATGGCTGCTCCGTCGTCAAACCCCAACAGTTTTGCTGCAGGTTTGAATTTGTGACGTGTGCCTCGTATGCACATACTGGTGGCTCGAATTATGGCAGTGCATATCCTTGTTCTAAGCCAACCCAGTATCGTACTCAGCGATTTATTCCAACGGTCCGCGAGGGCTTCGCCCATGTGTTTGACAAAGGAGGTCATCTGTGGTGCGAATACGCCATCGACGGAAGTCACGAGAGGGGTGAAGGTAGCATGTTTCGCTTCGCAGGCAGCGGAGTATTTTCTTTGTTTTTCAGTCTCAGCGGATTTTAGGACAGAACTGACATGGCGTGCAATGTAAGAGGGAGCGTCAGTGTCTGCGACACGGATATCGAAAAGAGCCTCTCTCTGAGCATTCCATACGCCACGGCAAGATAAGTCGCCGCGTAGTCCAAGGTCACCTTCTGTGATTATGGGTTCTATTGTGACGTTGCTCCATGCTTGGTGACATAGTTTGGCAAAAAGATCACGAATTTCGTTGTGCCGTCTTGAAATTAGCCCCCCAGTCTTGCAACAGAGAGCATGGTCAATATTAAATTGGCTATTGCCACATCCATCGCATGAGGGTGGCATTGAGTTTGGGGTTCTGTGATAGCGTATTGCCAGGGCGTCGGATTGAAATTATCTATGACACAAAAAAACCGCATTCAAATCGGTTCATCCATTTGGGAGCTACGATACCACAGACAGATACACAGATACACAGACACGTTAAACTTATAACACCTCTCTCTTTGCGTTGGGGGTTAAAAAGTTGCCATCAGTTCGGTCGATTTTAATGCTCTAAAAAGCTCTTAAAATCATACACCAAAAAAAAGTTTTATGTACTTAGTCCATACGAGTATTATCGTTTACCTATTTTAACAAAACACGATATACACAAAAAAAAAAAACTGTAAAAAATTTTTTTTTTTTAAATTTCATACTTTTATTTAATTAATCAAGCTGTTTTCAACGTCAAATTCGTGTTTGCATCTAAACTATAAATTTTGACAGTATCGTTTGTAAAAATCATATTAAGATAAAAATAGCATACAATGAATTACAAATAACTACAAATTACTAAAACTAACTTAACCTATGGGGCCTACATTATATTTACATATATCCCCTTAGCTTTTCGGTGAAGGAAACCTGCATTGTGTGACGACGACACAACGATATTGAATTCACACTTATTTGGTCCGCTCTGACGTGACCTTTCGTTAGCAGATCAGAGAGCATCAGGTCAGGAGCCGTAGCATGGTTGGCCTTATCACGCGACAAGTGACAAGAAAAGAGCGTCGTCTCGTTCTGTCGAACGGTGTCAGCCAGTGACGCACGCTCTATCCTATCACCTATCGCGTGACAAGGCCAACCATGCTACGGGGCCAGGTAGAAGCTAGATTCATATACATAAGGCACTTAATGGCCAGCACTAGACGTCTTTTAGCCGATTATGATGATGATGATGATATACCTACTTACATTAGTATCAATACGGCTTAGTTCCGGCTGGAGGTGATTTCCATCTCCGCACGAAAATGAAGGCTTAAAATCTGGACCATTTCCAATTATGCCGTTAACCTTTTTACCTTCAAAACTTCTACCTGTTTGCATCCCGGGTTGAAAGCGAAATTATTGTTATGAAGCCATTACGAGTTTCACAAATTTGTTTTGGCCCTTCTATTTTTTTACACGAGCTTGTACCTGAGGTTTAAGAATCAGTTAACAATAATTTCGTTTATTGTTAACTGATTCTTAAACCTCATCTTTGGTACATTTTAGCGCTTTTCGATAAAGAAATGATACAGGTAAATATGGATCATTTCTTGTTGTTATTCGGTCCCGATAGTCAGGAAACAATACGGCAGAGTTTATTTGAAAAACTTTTACAAAGGGACTTCTAACAGGCTAAGATTGGCCGTTGAAAAATGCCAACAAAACCCTACATTAATTTTTTAATAAGTTAATAATATATATTTTACGTCACACCTAGAAATATAGTGGCAATTACCGACGGCTACCCCTGTGCAAAACCCCTCTTCCTGGCCAGATCGAGATGTAAAATACTCGGCGGTAATCAAGAAAGCTAGCATATTTATCGCCCTAGCCTTCGGCTTGTGCTTCAAATATCTGCAGGCATTCTGAGTTTTCCTCCACTAGGTACTGATGACCTTATTTTAAAGAATTAGGCATATTAACTTTGCCAGCTATAGTCATTGCACAGATTGCAATTTACACACACACACGTATAAGCGACTACAAAAAACGCGCAGACTGGAACCGCTCGTTGCGAGACCCTAATAGACTCCTCCCAGTGGAGCGAAGGCTGGGGAAGTCCGATAAGTTGACTCACGTAATGAGACCGACTATATTTAATAAGTTACCGGTACAAAACACCTCGGCCCCCTCACTGCAATGTTTCAAAACAAAACTAAAGGCTTGGCTTCTCGAGCAGACATTGTATAGTTTTGACGAATTTTTAAACATTAAATTATAGCTAGTATAATTTCCCATGGAATTTTATGATGGACTGAAATTATTAGTTACCACTAATATTAAGAATATTATCAATAAATGAATATGAATATGATGTACTAGAATCACATGACATAATTTTTCCATCTCACAACGTCTTTCATTTCCTCAGGCATCCACTAGCCTCTAGATTTGTGTCGAAAACTCCAACATTAGGAAATAATGTAAATTCGTTAATATTGTTCTCTCTTTACAAAAGGCCCCGGTTCCGAGCCTCCACAATGCTTATTATCCTTTATTAGGAAGTAGGGATGTCTCAGCTGTAATCGATTGTGGTTGTTATCGATAATCTCAATAAAATATTAAAAGGTTCATTGATTAGTTTCCCATGATATTTCGGTTTTATTCACTTTATATTTTATTCTTTAAGAGAGACTCTAGACAATTTACTGTTTATTTCCACTAGATATTATTGTTCAAGTTAAAAAAAAAACTGGAGATTAGAGGGGTTTACGTAACTTTTCAAACACGCCCCAGGACAAATCTACTATCATCTTTCCAAACAAAAAAACACATTTAGATCATTTAATCTGACGTACGTATGAAGAGTTACGCAATTGACTAGCCAAACGGCTATTTTACCCTAAAAATGTGGAACCTTATATGTTTCTCAATGAATTAGTTCGCTGTACTATTTGCGTAAATTTACCCGCTGCTAACTGACTTTATGCAAGCACAAGTATAACCACAACAAATCAGTAGCAAATATGGACCAAAAAAAAATTATGAATAAGAATAATAAATGGAAATATGAACCAGTACTCAAAGAGTTCTCAAATTCTTCGGGCACACGATCTGATGCGGCGCGGATACGCTAGAAAGGCGCATAATTACTGGGCGTGTTGAAGGAAGCAGGAGCAGAGGTCGTGCGCCCAGCAAAAGGACATATGTAGTCCAAGAAGTAACCGGGTCCACACTACAGGCAACCATACAAAAGGCTCATGATCGACCGGCCAGGAGAGCAGTGGTTAAAAGAGTCACCCATAAATGTCGTGCCTCAGACACGACGAAGAAGAATTGTATAAATCCCTATTTAAATGATCCACATCGATATCCCCAAACCGCCCCAACCCTGCGCGCTTCCCCGAATATTAGGCATTATATTCATCTATCTATTTACTTTTACACCTGCTTGCGCCCGTCTGATCTTTCCGAATGTTTTCATTAAACTTTGTTAATTTTCTTTTCGGCCTCCCTTTGTCCAGGCTTTCCTTAATGCATTGGATTATTTCCTCAATGAGATGTAAAGATCCTTGGGGTTTCATTTAGGATGCGGATCATCTTAAGGGGATTGTAATTTCTCGTTGACAACTATGATTTTCGGAGTATCTTTTGATATTGATTAGGGTCTCGAGGTAGGAAAAGTTGTTATTGGTTTAGCTAGAGACAGGATTGGATTGTAAACCAGGGGTCATAGAGTTAGACTCGATTCTGAGCCTTTTTAAGGCTTATTACTTTCTAACGCCAAGTAGGTACGTTTTAATATGTTTCACGCGCTTATGGTTAGTTTTACTGGGCATTTTCCGCAAATCGACATCCAACGTGCCTATTTTGCGTGAAAGGATTAGACCGGTTTCCTCACGATGTTTTCCTTCACCGAAAAGCTAATGGTAAATATATCGTACATAAGTTCCGAAAAACTCATTGGTACGAGCCTGGATTTGAACCCACGACCGCCGCTTGACAGCCGCGTGCCTGAACCACTAGGCTACCGTAGCTTCTTTACGCGCTTATACGACTTACTAACACATAACTCGGCGTGCCGTAACAAACCCACGAAACAATTTGAAGGACAAGAAGCCTTAATAACACAGTTCTTGCTTTGTAGCTCACCACTCACAAACACGTACAACGGTATAATGATTATTAATAAGTCACACAGCTAAAGCACATCACAAAATGACCGTGTCCACACAGTGTATTTATTCGCGAGATCTCCAGTGACCTTCGACTTCCATTTTTACTATTGTCTTCCTATTACTACGTATAGACTTCCACACCCACCTAATAGAAGATTTGTCTTGGCGTCCCATGAGAGTAGTTTACCATGCGCAATTTTATGCTAGGGGATGTCTGCTCTGGGTTGGCTGCTGCCCAATGTAGGAGGGCCTTCCGTTGCGTGTTCACATCGACAAAAAAAAAAAAAAAGGGGATGTCTGATGTCTGCTCTATACTACATAACTCAATGATTTTTACAAGCTGCTGATGCATTATATAAGTATATATATTCATTTAATTAATTGATTTGTATTTCCATTCGAGTCTCAGTATTTACGATCCTGCACCACTAAAGTTTCGGTTTAGCCTAATATTTGGCTGGTTTGATTTGGATGCCTGATGGCATTAAGTCCGTCAATTGTACTTTTATTTGTATATTTGTGCAATAAACTTTAAATAAATAAATAAATAAATAAATATTTAAGTAAGTTGATGTCCTTCAAAGTTTGCAAACTATTTTCCAGCCACTTGCCGATATCACATATATCTGACATTTAGCACACTTGTGTTTGGCTCTCAACGAGTAGCTGACGACAGTGCAAAAAAAAACGTATAAAAAAAGATTGTCTCAAAATCTAAAAAATATTTTTGACGAAAATTTATTCCGTTTAGCGTTAAGAGTACCAATCCTTAATCATCTTAATCCTAACGAAAATCTAACCTCAACGAGGTGAAGTAACCCCAAAATAAAATTCCGAATCCCCATCGGGATTCAGTTTTAGATAGAACGCCCTAATAATCCTGGTGGTTTATTGGTCACACACAGCACAAAGCGCACCACACTAACGCAACGAATCAAAATGCAAAGCCCGCAAACGCATTTACAACGAACGCCCGCGTAATACGACTCTTGTGTGAGAATGTCTATGCAAATGACAAAGACTTTAATAGTATAATACAGGGAATGGGTTTCTGAATGCAATTGTTTTGAGAGGGGTTAGGGCAAGGCTTTAGGACTTCTCCTAAAGCGGAAGCGGGAAAATTATTTTCATCACACTTTCTCGTAAAGGGCTTCATAACGAGCATGCATATAGAGCTATGTTACACCCACGGCCGTAATGATTTCCTTCTTAAATTGTATCTGTCTCTCATGCATCAATTATAAAGAAAGGAGGTATGAAATCAAACACGATGGTTAAAAATCAATTCATAAATACATTTATACGTAAAAGCACTAACGAAAGATCATCATCACCATCATCATCAATGATCGGCTATCGGAAGCATTTTATGTCACTTTGACGTCCTACCTAATGAACAGTAATGACTAATATGGATAAGTCGGTGTTGTTCAAAATAAAACCACACATTCTTAAAAACTAACTGAATTTAATTTGTTATAGTAAATAATCATTATTTTTTCTATGTTTGTTAATGTCAATCGATTATTTTTAACATTCAGGATCCATTTATATAAAGAGAACGACCGTTAGATAATTATAAGTGGCCTGTGCTTCATAATCATATCATAGGTAATAAAAAAACATACATTTTCAGTTGGAAAAAAAATTGTGCAAGTAATTAATTAATCATGTCCATGTAATAATTTCGTCATCAAATTGACATAAAATGCTTCCGATGGCCAATCACTGATCATCATATCAGCCGAAATACGTCCACTGCTGGACATAGGCCTCCCCCAAAGAGTGCCACAATGGCCGGTCCTGCGCTACCCGCATCCAGCGGACTCCAGCGACCTTTACCAGGTCATCAGTCTACCTTCTATTACATGCAAGTGAATCTCAGTCAAGATATACTAGAGGTATGGTTGAGATTATATAATGTAGCCGACTTTTTATAAAACTGTCAGTGGAATTTGTATCTTTTACCATGCACGTAGAATTGCTTTTTGAATGGACTACTTTGCCAACTCAAATAATGAAGTTATAAGCTATAACATGAATCGGCCATACCATATGAACCGTAAGCTACAAAATGTAAGTTGCTGCAAAATTCTTAGCTGTGCACCCAAAACTTAAAATCGCTTTCAGCACTATGTCCGCGCCCCACACTTAAAGCTAATACCGGCGTTAAGCTTCCGCTTTTATTAAGTTTTAAAGGCCCTTGGTTCCCGACGTTATTACACTATGGCGGTTTATATGCAATTGTACACTGTTAGAAAGCCATTGCGAGCAACAGTTTGTAATGTGTTTAGTAATTAACTAGCCGCTTGTGTGGATCCGCCCACAAAGTAAAAAGAACCTAGACAGAATCATCGGATGAAATATTACCTATGTCCATCCAGGTGATCTATTTTGTAGAATCCTACTTAAGACCGCGCGCCAGCCTCGCTTTCTAATTAGAACAAAGTCAAAATCAAAAGTCAAAGTCAAAGTGATTTATTCTTCAATTTAGGCATATTACATGCACATATCAATAAACTACCACCGGTTCGGAAAGAAAACCTCTGCCTCGAGAAGAACCGGCGTAAAAAACTCGGTGAGGTATCATTTTTTCAAAACAGTATATAATATATCATTTCAGTCTCAGAGTATTATAAAATTATCAAATTACATTGCTACAGTAGAAAGCCTATTTATTAACACTTAGAAAGTGACGGATACTTATTCTCGCGCGCGAGACTACTCGCGTGCGGTCTTGTGCTACCCGGGAAGTATTGATTGATTGAACCGGTCTTTTGGATGGACAAAGGCTTTGTCTTATCTAGAGGCTCTGTGGGTCTAGCACAACTGATGCTAAAACGCGACGCGAGATCAGACAAATCTACCCTCCTCTTTCTCGTTGGCGTTCAGCTTAAGCCATGCGTACTACAAACACTGTGACACTGTCCATACTGTGGTGTTAAAAAGGTGGGTTAACTCTATCCCGTACCCCCACGCTCGTAACAATAGTGTTGCCCACCGCTAGACGTGTGCGCCGCGCCGCCGCGCCGCCGCCGCCGACGATTTTCCCACGCCGCCGCCGCCGATAGATTTGACCGGCGTGAAATCGGCGTGGCGTAATTACGTTTTTTTCGGAAGTGTTAATTATTCTATGCAATTTATTCAAGTAATTTTAATTCCTATGCCGAATAAGGAGTAACTACTAACTACGGCACATGTTATCTCTGTAATTTTCTACATTAAAGAGTTTGCTTTAATTCACATCGCAATAAAATAAAAATCGGCAATTCTGCAATATGAATACACGCATGATTATAACATTCTTGCGAACATACACGCCATGTCAGATATCGTCGGCTAAAGTCACAAACCTCTTAATTCCATTTATCAAATTATGCTTTGGCACAGTTATACAATACAACATGACCTTTGGGACGTCAACGTCATGAAAAAAATAGAAAATAAGAACAAGTAATGTATTTAAAAAAAACATAAAAAATAAACAAATGGACATCTTGCAATGATATTTATAAGTACTACTGCTGCAATTCCTTACTTATTTCATTAATTTTATTGTGATGTAACCTTGATGTTCATTAAATAGGTTTTTTTGTGCCTCCTGTAAAATTGGATCAGATACGAGTTAAAAGGGTTGTGACTTCAGCCAATGGGTAAATTTGCATTCGTTCCTCTAATGCTTGAGCTCGTGACATTATTTCAGTTCAATCTATAATCATAATCGACTGGGGCATATTCCAGTAGCTAAAAGTTGTTTAACTCATTCCATGAAGAATCTGTTGCCTAATACGTCGGTCGGGTCTGGGTATACCACAAAAGGTAGATTCCATGGTTTTCCCATTACATAAAAAAGGCTCTACCCGTAAATGTGACAACTATCGAACTAATTATCTCACTTATATCCCTTGCTGGTAAAGTTCTATAGTATATTCTAAACAAACGTCTGGAGTACTACAGAAGCGGACAAATAGCAATAGAGCAAACGGGCTTTGTTAAGGGTAGAGGCACAAGAGAGCAGATCTTAAATATCAGGTAGTTAATCCAGAAGAGCAAAGAATTTAACATACCCATGGCCTTATTATGCTTCATCGATTACGCCAAAACGTGCGACTGCATAGATTAGCGAAAAATGTTTGAAGTGCTTGGGGAAATGGGTGGGTTTTATACCTGAACAAACATTACAGTCCTTTTTGGTGAAAAACCTATACTTGGACGGCAAATCTCGTGTCCGGCTGGAAGACGTGGATTCCAAACCCTTTCAGACCAATTGAGGCAGGGTTGCATTGCATACTGTCCCGGCAACTATTCGTCTTGGTCGACAAACACATAATGCGCGGACTACGCAGTGTGCTTGAGAGCTGACAGGGCGGCATCCAAGTAGGTGAATAACAATTTGCAATACATAGTTGCCTATGAGACTGAACTAGCTAGCTACACTTCTAAAGAAAGTCGAATTGATCAGTGCACACTACGGCCTCCACTTAACCAGGAAAAAACGAAGCTAATGTTCATAGAAAGAGCTGGGATGCAGAGGGCACTGAAACTACATGACCTGGACTTATTAGAAAACTTTGTATACTTAGGCTCACAGATCTCCAACGACGGAGACTGTATAAAAGAGGTCGAAAATTGCCTGAATAGCAGTAAAACGCTTGGAAAATATATGGAGGAACAGGAAGATCTACCTCAACACCAAAGTCAGACTTATGCGCACCCTTCTCTTCTCCATTTTTCTTCATGCCTCTGAAACGTCTTGGAAGCCAGGTTTGAGAGCAAAAAAAGATATATTTGAAATGTGGTGCTGGCGTAGAATGTTGGTTATCTCATGTATACAACGGCGCACTTATGTGTCGATACTCAAAGAGCTTTGTATCAACATCCAGCTTTCAACTACATGCTTCCAGAGAATAATGACATTATTTGGCCACGTGGCCGGTCAAGACCAGTTGGAGAAAATGATAATGGTTGGCTGCGTTGAAGGAAAGAGGAGTTGAGACAGAGCACCCATATGATAGATTGATGTATTCGGCGATGCCACGGGCGTCAATATCCAAGGCGTAATACAACTAGGGTTTGGAGAAAGAAAAAGAAAAATCAAGATTCCTAATTGATACATCTTTTAATTTTTTTTGTGCAATTAAATTTCGGAAAATCTTAAAACTAATTTATTTCACCATAGGAAGTTACGCTTCATAGTTATTTAACCATAAACCGAAAAAAAAGTACCACGCCGATTTCACGCCGATCACGCCGCCGCCGCCGATCAAAATCCCACCGGACGCCGCCGCCGATGATTTTGCCATCGGCGCACACCTCTACCACCGACTAACCATTTTATATATTTACCTTTTTAATTTTTATTGACTCTTTTTCTAATTTTGAAATAATGAGTCAGCATGACTTTATAATAGACGGAGAAGTAAAATTTAATGGCTTTTTCCTAATTGTTATTTTTTTTCGCGTTATCATACGTTTCAAATAGGTTAAGCCGGATTCATATACCTACAATGAATCAGAATGTTATCTGTTTCATACATTTATTACGGTTATGTTCAGACGTGTGGGTAGGCCCCCCACAAGGTGGACTGATGACCTGGTAAATGTCGCTGGAGTCCGCTGGATGCGGGTGGCGCAGGACCGGTCATTGTGGCACTCTTTGGAGGAGGCCTATGTCCAGCAGTGGAAGTCTTTCTACTGATATGATGATGATGATATTCACATCCATCTGATGCACGCTGACGTGACAACTCCTGTTCTGTCCGGCGTCAGAGCGCAGACAGCATCACGTCGGATAAGTATAACTCCGGTTTTGAGCGACAATCTTATCATCATCATCATCATCATATCAGCCGAAAAACGTTCACTGCTGGAAGAGTGCCAAAGTGACCGGTCCTTCGCCATCCTCATCCAGCGGACTCCCGCGACCTTTACCAGGTCATCAGTCTACCTTGTCTACCCACGCTGTGTCATCTGGTAGGTGGTCGCCATTCGAGAACCTTTCAGCCCCAATGGCCATTGGTTCTACGTGCAATGTGCCCCGTCCACTGTCACTTAAGTTTAGCGATTCTGAGGGCTATATCGGTTACCTTAGTTCCACTACAATCAACACTGTCAATCTTATACGCCGTGATACACCATAGCCTCCTGAACTCATGTTTTGCAAAAAACACCCTGTTAACTATTCCCGTCACTACCTCGCCAACTTACTATTCAGAATCGACGCGGCATTTCGTTTTTCTCCTATAATTCAATTTCGCTAACTTCACGTCTTGAATATGGTATAATTTACGCAACTGTTTCTTTTCCATTTGGTTTCGCGTCACGTCTGTGACAAATTCCTTCGGATGGGGGATACCGCCGAATTTGGACGCCGGAGTGGACAGGCCCGGGGTAGGGAATTGATGGGAGCTGACTTTTATTTTAATTTCGGTTTTTTTTTTACTTTGCCAGTAATAGTTCTCGAGGCAGAGGTTTTCTTTCCGAACCGGTGGTAGTTTATCGACATTCATAGGTGCATGTAATATGCCTAAATTGGAGAATAAATCACTTTGACTTTGACTTTGAATAGGTACCTATTTTGTTCATACAAAACACATGGAGGACTCCGAGGTCTGTAAAGGTGTAAAATCTGTAAAAAAAAACTTATCTCTGTGTTTACTGTTAAAATGTATGTCAGAAAAATATACGTAGTAACGTATAAAACCAGAGGGGTAATGACTTTTCGAACAAGCGAGCGTACTAAGGACAAATCAGCTGTATTTTTACCAAAAAAATTACTGATCTATCTAACGTACGTTCAAAGCTTTAAGCCATTGACCAGCAGTTCTTATCCCTGTGCCTATAATTACATTATGATCGACTTGCTTAAAAAGGAGATTAATGTGAAAAGTGAATGTGAAGTAACCGCTAATCAGTGCACGTGCATCGGAATGACGCGTGCGCGGCAACCGTGGCGTTACGTAACGTATAATTGATATGTTCGAGGTTTTCTTAGTAGTAGGCAATATTTTATGCTATAGACATGATTTCTCAGGAGGATCATTCTATGAGACCAATTGAGAATTAACACTGGTTAATTTATCAGATGTGCACTAGCATGATCACTTTTATTTCGGACATAAAGCATTCGTCCCTCTTCCACTTATATACATGGTAGGTTGGTAGTAAGAGACGAATGTTACGCAGACGCTAGACTGATACTGACTTAAATGCTTTATATGGCGTAAATTTTACATTAATACGTACAGTCAAGTGTAAAAATTTGGGCGCATACTGCGAGCATTTGCTGGAGGCAGGACCAAACCACTGGATTGAGCTCCATAAACCGTAAGTCCTGTCCACGGAACGTCATTTCAATAGTAGGAAAATACGTGAAGCCGTTGAAATTAGAAAATATATCATCGTAATTAAAATAAAATGTATAATGTTTAATTGCCCCAACCTTACAGTACATCTACGGTAACTTCAATCGGGATGACGGTTAAGATTTGTCTTTGTGGAATCCAATAAATGCCAGCGTCAAAAAACATCGTCCGTTATATCACCGGACATTATTCGTGTTGTGTGTCTGCCGGGTGACAACCCTAGCGTACAAAGTGGTTAATAAAGACGAAGTGCGGGTAGTTCGGAAAACCCGCGTAGCAAGAGAGCAAGCGCCCAAGACAGTTGTCCCGTGACCATGGATGTTGCAACACATCCGAAACGTCAGGACACCTCAGAGAGGTAAATAAATAAGTTAATTATACGCGATTAAGTCCCGTTTAGTAAAAATATTAAGTGTGTGAGAATCGTGAAAGTTTAAATCAATATATTGCATACCTACACATAAATATGTCGCCTCATAAATGTCCTATGTCTGTTCATATATATGGCTCCTATGTCAGTGAATTGGGGTTTCGGTACATATTTATGAGAAGATTAAATGGATTTTTTTATACAACGCCATCCGTTTTGAAAGCTTAAAATAGTATAGGCTAAACGTAGCGCTAAATGTTTTTTGTACCTATTATTTAACTGCAGCACAAAATCTCAATTTTTAAGTACCCACTATCAGTAAATTCTACCAAAATAGATTTCCATTTGGTATTTCCGAACTATGAAATGTCTATTTTTATATTTTAATTGATAATCTCGAAAAAGCCGAAATCTAGCAATTTTACCCCGACCTACCTTTCAAACTTCACCTCCGCCGGTCTTCCGTCCCGTGGCCGGTATTACCAATAAAGTTTTGCTGTGATAAATAATGCAGGTACCGTCTACGGCGTATTGTCGTCATTGTCGATATTGGATTAACTCTCGAATAAACACTCGGCGCGTCCGCACTTTTTCATGGAGTTCGGCTTCTGTTGCTTACAGGTTCTTTATTTTATTACATGCTTTATATTAACTTGATCTGCTCGTATGTAAATATGTAGAAGTAAGTTGTCCGTCCGTTGAGTTAGGGCTAGTTAGAATCGTCTCAATGAGTAGTTGATGATGGTATGCAGAAAAGTAAAACCTTATATATGAAATTTTTCATAGAAACTTATTTGGGGTGAGTAAACAGAAAAGAAACCGGGCAAGTGCGAGTCGGATTCACCCACCGAGGGTTCCGTACAAAATTACAAATGTGTAGTTTTCAGATTTTCCCTATACATATATGATATAGTAAGTATAAGATGATATTAATTACTTGCCAAATTTCATAGTTATAGGTCAACAGAAAGTAGGTAGGTACCCTGTGATGGTCGTCGCGGAGGGCGAGCCACACAAATCCTTCCGCCTGAAGGGCGTAGTGAAGGTTTCCTAGCTAGCTCAGGGGTAGAAGGGATTTCCACTAGGGTAAATAAGGAACACAGGTTAACGGTCGATTAAAGTGGGACTGTGATGCCCTTTATTTAACAATGAAAAGCTTAATTAACACTGACGCTAAATCGGGGGTTGCAACCCCGTACAAAAGATCCCTCAGGACTCGCTGGTAACACGGGTTACGGCGGTGATTCGATTTCCGGATCGAACGCGGTCGAGGAGCCTCGGCAGGACGAAGGCGTGTGGTAACGTCCCACGTTCGTCGAGGGTCCTCTAGTAAATTCAGGAACGCGCGTAGGCGTGGTAAACGCCCCCGCGTCGCTCCCGTGCCCTACCAAGTACCTAGGTGCGTAGGCGTGAGAAACGCCCCCGCGCGCTAGGTGCAGTTAGCCCTTGCGTCCGCTTCGGAGCAGCGGCAAAGACCAACTGGCCGGGTGGCCGCGCGCGCTTCCTTTTATACGGTCGGTGCTTGCGTTGCGGCTCGATGTAGCCGCACCCTCGACTTGGCGCGCGCGGCGGTGGCAGTGGTGGTGCGGCTGCCTCGTGTCCGCCGGCCTGGTATGCGCGGTTGGACCGTCGCAACCCTATAAATTTGGATTCCCTTGAGAGTGTCGAAACGACCTCTTTAGGTCGTCTAAGAAAAACGAAATGCACAATAAGACAATTAAGCTTTTCATCACATTTGTGTTACTTAGATGGCCGCTCCGCGTATGGATGCCAAGTTTTGAGTTTCTTTGCTGTCAAACATAGGTTAAGTTGGACTGTGATCCTTCTGTATAAGTATTATTATTTATTCTGTGACGATCGCGTGGGAAAGACGTCACGACTAACTGACTTCGCTGTCAGTTCGATATTTATTGCACCAGTTTTTACCCGGCTGCACTCGTCTATGAAGTAATAGTTACGCTTTAAGTAAGTAATAGGATACTCTAGCTAGACACTCATGAGTCGATAAGACGTCTTATTAACATACTAATGTAAACGTCCTGTCACTGGTCCAATACTTGACATTTTGAACCTTAATCATAACAATAAGTGCCAACTATTCGAGTTTGGAGTGTCAAACATTGAGACGTTTACCTTAAGATGTTTTAAACTAACCCTACAAGGTCATTTCTATACGCCGGAAAAAAAAGTTGATGGGATATGGATTCGGAGATGATGTAAGGGGTAATCTATTATATGTATATAAAACAAGTGAAATCAAAAGAATTTTCGAAAAACCATGATTAAGAGGAATCCAACGACACCTCATATCTCGAAATCCGCGAAACGATTTAGGCTGTAGGGCGTGCCAAAGAATAAGACATACATACATACATACATATGTACCTACATATATACATACATATTTACATATATACATACATATGTACGATACATTCACTCGAAAAACATAACCTCCTTTCCTTCGGCAGTCAGGTACAGTCAGCATCATAAACATGTATACACTTTTCGACCTTATGCCTAAGTAATAAGGTCATAGAATGTATACATGTTTATGATGCTGACTGTACAAAGTCATATTAGTTGGTTTATAACTCGACGCGAGAACTGCTGGACCTATTTTTATAATGTTTGATTTGTTTTTGCTCCGAATAGCAGAATAACAATTTTTTTTTGCGTACAAAAAAAATATATCATATGTTTTGTATGGCGATACGAAGTTCGCGGGTTCAGCTATTACAGTCAGCATCATAAACATGTATACATTCTATGACCTTATTACCTAGACATAAGGTCGAAAAGTGTATACATGTTTATGATGCTGACTGTACATGAATAAATTTAAACTCACTATTTACTCCAGAGGGGTTTAATGGTCTTTTTATTGTACACCTAGTACAAAACATTGTAGGACTCCTATGTAAATTAGGAAAAATCTTAATAGCGCCATCTAAAAGACGGGTCAGTGCCATCTAGCGTGATATTCAAACACTAATACGGGTTATACATTCCGCCCACCAAGGAACGTACCATAGAAAAGTAAAATTTGTCTCTACCTATAGGTCATATCCGGAACCCCTTATCCGTCATCATCGTCATCAATTCAACAGCCTATCTTATTCAACTGAACACTAAAAATATGAACTGATCCATCGATAGAAGAATGCAGGGTAATGGGCATATTACCTCACAATCTCAGTGATCGTGTATAATCGGCACATTATATCATCGTGGAAACGGTTAGCAATCGATTTTGAAATTAAAAAAAAGTACAATGCATTCGTTAAACGACACGAGTCGATAGCCTCATAGGGACGGGCTATCGATATCGATAGTGACTATCGGTACTCGAATTTGTTTGGATTTAAAATTTCGGTTATTGTGTGTTACCTAAAATGATTGCAAAAGTTATAATATACTAGTTATGTTTACTATTATGGCAATAATAATATTGTTTACATGTGACTCAGGTATGCCTGATAAAGACTAATAAATACTATGTTTGTTTGTACCTATAATCAGTCATTCAACCTTTGTTGGATGCTGAGGTCAAGACCAGATAAAAAGTCCCCACGTAGTAGTTAAAATAAATATACGCAAAATTATCATGTGACCTTTGACTCCAGCTATAAACTTCTTGACCAACTTAGACAGAACCGTTGTCATCATTTAAGTCATAGTTTTCTGCCAACATGCCAGTGCTAGAAGAGTTATGAATAAAGTTGGGTTTTCGGTTATTCACCTTTTGGATATAATCGACTGCAGGTTATCAAGGTTGCGATTAGATTGTATAGTTTACAAATTCACACTATGACATCGTGATTGGTTTTTAGGGTAACGTATTTGATTTATTGTAGGATTTTGATGACGTAAATGTATCTCGTTTTCTCTTATTATGAATGATACCAATATTTATACTATATATAATTTCCTCAAAGTATGATAGTAACTGTGTCAGCCTTAAGATCGTTTGTTATTATATCGCAATCAGAAATATATTCGTATCAATGTCATGACCTAAATTATCTAATGCAACTAATTGTATAAGGTGCGTTTGGCTAATTTCAGACAGCGGGTAAGAACGTATGATTGAAATTTACGCGTATTGCGGTGTTTTTTTACGAAAATATTGAAAAAAATCAAATATAGCATAGTGTCAGAAAATACCCTTTGCAGGATTTTCGAAGATAACTGGGAAGAAGGAATAGTTTTTGTTTGTTTTAAAGAATGGATATTATTTTTATTAAATTTGTAACAAATCTGTATAATTTGCATTGTGATACGGCTACTATAATTTGAGATCTGATCTTATCCGTGGTAATAATAATAATAAATAAATAAATAAATCGTTTATTTTGACAACTTAGAGTTAGGTTAACAAAAGTGGTTGAGGCCGCCTAGTAGGATTTATGCACCTGTATCAGGAGATCTCGCTCTTCTCGTTAAATAATGAATTATATCGTGTCTTACGCAGTGTCTAGGCTAAAACGATTTTGTAAAATACAAACATACGTAATTATAGTTTAATTTTATCTAAAATCGCCATACAAACATACCAATATGATTTGGCATTTATTTTAAAACAGTTTGCTCTCAATCATAAAATACGTCTTAGTTGTTGTTTTATTAGGTTGCAGGTAGGTAGGCATTGTGATAACCTTCGTTTATAGTATGGTTATTATATCCATACCACGTCATAGTGAGTTCAATGACACCAAGACAACTGCCAAAAGTTTGAGACCCACAATTTCTTCAATTTTGAGCGCATGGTGTAAGATCGAACACAAAAATTACGAAATTACGGTTCGTAGTACTTTCTGGCTAATTTGTATACATGTAAAATCGGACATTTCCCTGTAGTGTACTCTCTGCTACTGGTAATAGAGACGAAGTTACAGGCTTGTCCGTTCTTACACCATCACGTAAAAATTAACTCTAGTCGGGTTTTTTTCTTTTCTAAATTTAAACACTCACACACTCATCTTAATATTTGTACTATATTTATAATAATAAACTTAATATTTATAATATTAAACTAATAAAATACATCGTTGTAGAGTATTTCATTCTTGTCATTTTGGTATATGAACTACGTACGTAGCTTATTCACAAGCTGAGAAAAAAAACCAACACCATCTCAACCCATCTAAAATCGTCCGAAACTTTGCCGAACTCACCTTAAACGATTCAAAGCCATTCAAAACAGTCCCTATTTATATTTACCAACACATAAAACAATGATATCACTAAGAAAATAATTACACAGTGATGTAACATTTTCAAATCTATGGTCGTCCAGTAACCGCTATCGATAACCGATCGATCCCACCCCACCACTACGCGAGTAATCGTCCGTTTATCGTTCATTCAAATCGTCGCCGTTGCCCGCCGCGCGCAAACTACACGCAAATCGGCCAGTGCTATTTCATTCGAAATTTAAAATCGCGCGAACGTTCTAAAATGTGAGTGCTTTGAAGTGATTAGTGCTGTGACATGGATGTTGCACGTTGAAACAAGGTACGATACAAAATTTTCCCGTTTTTATTATGCATGACGGAATAATACTCGAATAAGTTTAGCGCCTTATTGTGAGGAATTCTCGGAAGCCCATGATAATAAAAGAGCTTCCGCCGTTTTGCGCAAATATTATCCCGAAAAATCTTCAACTGAGAGAATACCGGAATTTACATTAATAAAAAGCCTGAAAGGAAGTTGGACTGAGAAGTGTCAATGTGAGTCCGTATTTTCCACGGCCGTATTCTGTTTCAAGGTAGGTACTTGAAAGGAAAAAAATATTTTTAAAGCTATATTAAATTTAAAGCTTTGTTATTTAGATACTTATTGATGTTTTCGTCCAAAAATCTTTATAGAAGTGATTTTGTAGAAGGTATAGTGGTTTAATACTACAGTTTGTAAAACTAAGGTAGAGAGTTTCCTATACAACCTGAAAAACTCATTAATTCTTCTCGAGGCAGAGGTTTACTTTCCGAACCGGTGGTAGTTTATTGACATTCATAGGTGCATGTAATGTGCCTAAATTGAAGAATAAATCACTTTAACTTTGACTTTGAATTAGAGAGTAGAGATTTAGCTCAAAGCAGTCGATGTAATGCACTCATACAGACACAATAAACTTTATAAATGCAAGTAGGCGTAGTCGACGGTACAGTCAGCAGCAGAAGTCGCTAAGCGGGCCGGGTGTTCAAAATTACCTGCACACGACTTTATCCTTAAGAAATTAAGAGTGTGTGTAGGTTATTTTGAACCCCCGGCCAGCTTAGCTACTTCTGCTGCTAACTGTACAGTCCGCGTGCTGCGCATGTGTGCGTAGAACTGATTGTGAATTTTATATGCTTGTTCATATTATGGTCCAGTAGATGAAACATTTGTCTTGTTGTTTTTATGAGTGTTTGTAAACAAACCGGTTATGACCTACTTTGTTATTCAATAGTGAGCTCAAAAAGGCTTGTGTTATGGGAGTATCTAGTAAGATGACGATATATTTAATTGAACGAGCGAGCGAAGAGAGTAAGTTTTTCTTTTCAGCTTGCCAAAAATTATTTAGTATGCCCGGCGTCTGTTCGGCTTTTCTCCACTAAAGTTCTACAGCTCACGAAACTACTCAAGAGTAGATATTAAAAACCAAAACTCAGAAATAAATGTTCATGCTTATGAGCTCATCACACAAATATTTGCTCTTCCCGGGATTCGAACCCAGGACCATCAACTTCATAGGTTGCGCGCGCGAGGCCATAAAATGTGAGAACGTCACCTTTGTTGCACTTTCTGTTGCACTTACCTGTATGGTTGTGATTATTTAATGTGGCCTACTTTTTCTACTGTCCTTGGAATTGGAATCTTCTAACTTGGACGGTAGAGTTGCTTATGGAATGGACTACTTTGATGCAATTAGGCCAACTCAAATATGAGCAAGTATAACTATTTTTCTAGCTACAATAATGTTCAATGAAACGTATTTTAGCTATCGGAGGTTCTTAAGTTTTATGAATAAGAGGGTTACTTTTGCAACAGTCAGTCTGAGACGCTGAATTAGCTTATTACTAAGTTACGAATTAATCAGTCCGATGTGGGGTTTACTTGAGTTTTAGACAATATAGGCGCAGCCGCAGCGGAATATCATCTCGCTCGGATTTGGAGTAGCCAGCTGGGAAAGTACCTTACAGAAAACCACGGCCATAATACTCATACTCATACTCATTATTTATTGATGACTAGCTTCTGCCCGCGACTTTGGAACTCGTTTATATCGTAGCTCCATACAAACTTTCGCCCCACATTTCGCCCCCTTAAGGGATGATTCCCGGGATAAAAAGTATTCTATATGTTAATCCAAGCTATACACTATATGTATACCAAAATTCATCTTAATCCGTTTAGCCGTTTTTGCGTGATTGAGTAACAAACATCTAAACCTCCAAACTTTCCCATTTATAATATTAGTAGGATTAGTAGGATAAAAAATTACATGTTATGTGTGTTATTAATTAGTTAATAACACTACTCCTTGCTCTATAGGTAGGTAAGTGGTGTTGTATTCCTGATGGTGACTATGGTTAATGAAGCTCCCAATGATACGCTGATACTTTGAGAGTGAGGGTCCTTCATTTTTTAGGGTTCCGTACCTCAAAAGGAAAACACGGAACCCTTATAGGATCACTTTGTTGTCCGTCTGTTTGTCTGTCAAGATATCAAGTTGAAATAAAAACCACATGCTCAAGTCAACAGTCCCTTGAAGCTGTGAAAAAATCAAACTTCTAAGTTAACGTAAAAAAATATTCGGTCGTTCATGCCGCAAAAAACATATATTTCGACACTCTCAACCGATTCAAAATTTATAGGGTATAAATGCCGGCAAACAACTTGAGCAAATGACCTTGCCTGCGCAAAGGCGAATTGTACGTGCAAACTGCCCCCCCACTTCGTCCCGCAAGTTCAAGTTGTTTGCCGGCAATTGTACTTTCTGTTGACCTAGAACTATGAAATTGTGCAAGTAATATCGTTTAATACTACAAATACAGGGAACACATCTGAAAACTATACATTCGTTATTTTGTACGGAACCCTCGGTGGGCGAGTCCGACTCGCACTTGTCCAGTTTTTTTCCAGCTGTCTACACAGCATCTGCAACGCACTTGTGAGTCCCCAGGGGGTCAATCACGTAACGCATTGTACGTGCGTCAGGTAGATCTAAATGTCACTTTTCATATGGAAAAATGACAACTAAATTGTCCTAACGCGCGTTCGAAATGTTACGTGATTATCCCTCTGGACGGGTTTAAGGCACTCAAAGCTCTTCATAAAAGGAGTGGACTCGGGCTGGACCACAAAACTCTGGAAATCCAGCAGGAAGCAACTCAGTATTATATCTGGGGTGTCCACAGGTCACTTCGTCGTCAAGGATCTCTTGGCCAAGATGTATCAAACAGTACAGACTGTAGAATGTGTGGCGAGGAGGATGAGACTATGGAACACTTACTGTGTGAATGTCATGCCCTTGCCAGACAAAGAATGAATCTCTTTGGTAACGGCTACCCGCAACCAAAGGAATTCAGGGTGCTCCCACTGAGCTGCATCATCCGCTTTGTGAAAATGATGGAGCGAGCTTGGGAGTAGCTATAAAGGGGAGGGCAAATGCACAAAAGATCCCACTGGGTCGAAGTGTATCCGAAGGGCCCTCAACTAGATAAGATAAGATCCCTCTGCACTCGCAGCGTCCATAGCCTACCGAGTGTCTGCTTAGTACCAGGGTTGTTATTCGCTACGCGCTCATGCGCCTCGCACCACGCATCACGCCACGCCTAACGAAACTAGACCTCTACATACGCTTATAGGTAGTTACTACGAATTGCGGCGCCAAGATATATTTGTGGGTGAGCGTTGAGGTGAGCTTAAAACAAGTTACAGAATAAGAAGAGCTAAACCGTGTAAAAAAATTACAACTAAAATTTACAAATAACATATTTCAAGTTTGTATGTCTATGGAATGTAAATGTACACAATGTGATACGATATTTTGGCTACCACTCTACAATTTTGTTGACTTGTAAATTTGTAAAGGCTTGTGGGATAGGCCACAGGCAAAAAACATTTTTATTTATTTACGGAACCGATACAAATACAGCCAATGCCTACATATACATACAAATATTTATACCAGTCCAACAAACATCACCACATCCAATCGTTTTCCACACGTTACCCGCGTCATTATTTCCACGTAATCTGCATAAAGAATTTTTCCCACTTCAAAAGATTTTAACTGGCAACCCTCTCATAGTGACTTAAGCCATTTTTTAAATATACCGAGTTTGTGCATCCACTGTGTATATGCAGATTCGGCACTTGGCATAGAAAATTGCGATGCCGTGATTGGCCCAAATTATAGCCGCCATTGGTGAATCGGATATTCGAAATTTAAATTTTTCGCGAATTGTTAAGGCGGGGACAGACTGCAAGTCAATCATCAGAGTGTTTTTTTTATTTTATTTGTAATAAGTATCTATTGTTGCTGAATCGGATATTTGAAATTTAAATTATTCACGAAATATTAAGGTGGGGACAGACTGGAGGTCAATCATAAATGTTTTTTTTTGTATTTGTTATAAACAAGTATCAATCATGCCTACCTGATAAGATGAAGACAATTATCAAACTCAATAGCCGTAACTATTGTTAACTACTGTTGTATCGCTAGATGTGAAATGTGAGCACAATAAAAAAAGATAACTAATTACTTGCACTGAAATCGGTTTTGCTGTTGAGATTAAGCAAAGAAAAAAACTTAACGGTTTTAAAGCTTTTATATCGATTAGTTGGTAAACAAATAAACTCTTGATGAAAAGTGTTCATCAGAGCGTATAAAAGTTTGGCTCTTCAATGGTATCTACTGAAGGACAGTATACTGGGTGTTAATTGGGTCGTGATACAAAATAGCAAAATGTGAATCTATCCATGATTCTGAACAACTTTTACTATGGGGCCAACTTAGTATTATGCAAAAAAAACAGGCTGTTCATACATTTTCGTCAGTCTAAAATGAGCAAAGTGTATGAAATAGTTGTTTCTTTTTTGTAAAACACAAAGTTGATCCCATAGTAAAAGTTGTTCAGAATCATGGATAGATTCACATTTTGCTATTTTGTATCACGACCCAATTAACACCCAGTATAAGCATTTGCTGTGAGAACACCAGATTCACCGCTACGCTCGTAGCGCAGCACCGTAGTCCGCTATTCGTAGCTGCTAAGCTTAAGAGTCGCCAGGACGGCCGACTCTCCATACAAACACAGTTTGGTTTTCATCTTAATATGACATGCTAGAATAACCTGAAACTTTGTATACACAATGGGATCCGTCATATCTAGATCGGAAACTAGGTAGTTACTGTTGCTAGAAATTAAAATAAAAAAACAGAGAGAAGAGAGCAGAACGTTTTTCATACAAAGTCTCTAATCGCTTCATTTTTTCTATTATAATTTATAGCTACAGAAACTAGTTTCTGATCTAGATATGGTGGATCCCATTGTGTATAAAAAGTTTCATGTTTGTATGGAGAGTCGACTTGTATTGTGCGTGCTGGCGACTTTAATATGTGACGCTGAAGCGGTGGTTTTTTTTTTTTACTTTATTTAATAATCTTACAACAAGGTTATACCTTAAGCAAAAGTCCTGCAAAACTGTTTTATACAGTTTGTCTGCAGGAAGGCTTTTAAAGTAAATACAATTTAGGTTAACATGTTAACATATACATATTATGATTAATTTAGTTCTATTTTAGTTAAAATTAAGGTAGTGTATTCAATAAATGTTTTTTTAATTAAGGTAGTGTATTCAATAAATGTTTGTTTGTATCTCTATTTCTATCGCACTTGCATATCCAAACGATAGAGAGGAAGATACACGAACTTTCGCTCGTTTAATTGAATAATAAATCTATTTTTTTTTTTAATGTGTGCCAAGCTTTATATTCCGTCGGAAGTAGGAATTAAAGTGACTTGGGCTCCAAATTAAGGAAGCGTGAAATACCGCCCGGGGCTCTTTGTAATAATTTTATTGTTGCAGCGTTTATGAGTGCTGTTAAAATGAAATCTTGGCACTGGGATGGAATAGTAATCTACCTTCATTTGCAGTCTTTAACAATGTTTAAGTTACCTACGGTTGTGATTTAGGGTTCCGTCGCGGTAGCAAAGCATCCTTTTTCTCTCGGAATAAGGGTGGCGAAGATGTGTTTTATACTCGTCGACTTTAATGTTTGAATTAAGACTTCGTACACCAAACTAAATAATTGAATATTATTTAATTAGCTCTCAAATATAATTAACACTGATAGAATCCGCAACAGGCTTCGTCAACAATACGTACTAACCTAAACTAATAAAAAGGACACCAAACTATAATCACATACTTTTTTCCATGGAGCTCGCAACTCAACTGAAAAAATATTTTGCTTAGACTTATACTGCTTGGACAACTAAAATTAATTCAACCATTATAGCACGTCACATTGACTACAGAAGAGAAGACATCAACGACGTTAAGCCGGCACTTCAAGCAATTCGTTTCAGCAGGGCTAAGATCAATTCATTCATCATTCGATAGATACCAGATACCGTTTAATTATTTCAGTTGACTCGTAGAAAAAGTATTGTATACAATAGTTACACAATTAGTAACATTGTGTAACAATAGTGTAAAATAATATTTAATAAAATTATAAAAAATGGGATTGCGTTTGACCTTTGTCTTACCTTATGGACAATTAAGAAGCATCACGCTCACCCAGAAAACAATTGTTCACTCTTGCCTTGAAGAGATCAAGGTTGCATGATTCCGGAAATACAGATGCCGGAAGATATATTTGACGCATCGCATGCTCGACAGCTAAAGTGTCTGTCAGTTTCGTAAAACAGTGCCTACGCCAAACTTGGGATTAGGTGCGAAGGAGGACTCTGGGTTGCTTCAGGGTACTACGTAACTTTTCGAACGCGCGTAAGGACAATTCAACTGTCATTTTTCCATATAAAAATTGACATTTAGATCCGCCTAACGATATACCTACATAGCTTTACGCAATCGACCAGCTAGACTATTGCTTTCGGTAATCGGCTTTTTTATTGTTATGTGTCTAGTAATTTAAATGATTAAATAAATAACTCCAATAACTCAATATGATTTTCACTCCTCATGCTTGCAAAGTTCGTCTTTGTACTGGATGTATGCTGCACAAAATGTCACTTTTTGGTCTAATGCAGCAAGTAAAATTGTTTTTCTCAAACATCCAATGAAATGTCGTCCCGTCCTTACGTGCGTTATAACAGGCTTCAAAGTATCACGTTTCGGTCGGAACAACTCGAGAGAACTGTAAAGGAATTTCATACAAAATTGAAGGCCTAGGCCGGGAAGTAATTTTTTTTAAATTATAATGTTAACATGGCGTCTGTGTTCATCAACAGGCTAAACAGCTGATTTATTTATTTTTATTTTTTCTAGTGGCTGAATGGTTATCGGACCAAAAATATTCGCGCTAATGCCCATTACCCACGAACCTTTATTAAGAAAACAAATCTGTATGATTCAATGTGTTGATGAATAAATTAAAATGTTATCTATACGTAAGTCACCAGAGACCATAGACAATATTTAAAATCTTCTGCATTTATTTCATTCATTATAGAAATTAAGATTCTTATTATCAGGTTATGTATAATGGCTCTAATAGGGTCTACTCAAACACTACACACGTGAAATACGGACGACTTTCGTAAAAAAAAACATTAAGTATGGAGGGATTAGAGGGAAAATTTATGTACTATTGTGAGTGGTGTATTGTTTTATTTCATTGCATATGTTTGAGAAAAGCACTATACATGCCTGGCCGTGAAAAGGCTTGCCGGCTTCGTATCACTATCCTACCTACCTACCTATCTATACCTACTCACCCGGCAAGCCCTTCTTTCCCGGCGTCTGCAGTAATGTACTATTTCTCAAAAATGGTCCGCAAAGTGTACATAAGTCGCAACATATTGGAAGGTAAAGTGTATTTTCTATGTGTCTCAAATATTTTGCGTTTTTCGGTGGAAAAATACACTTGCGATTCGGTTTAAAAAGAAAACCGGCGGGAAATCAGTAATATTTTCAAGTTGTGCAATGATATTTAAAGTTTATTATTCCCCCATTTTTGAGAAAAGCACTATATTATCCTCAGCCGGAATGGCAATTGCAGGCTTCGTATTATAACCGTTTAAACAAATACTCAGCCTGCAATTGCCTCCTTCCCGGCCACAGCAAAAATGTACTATTAAAGACTAAGATAAATAATCGGGCCTAACAGCCACACGCACAATAAAACTTCGTAGAATAAACTTGTAGTTTTATTTAATTAGCTTTAATATTCACATCCGTGTTTTCTATTACTAAATTAATAAATCCAGATAAAACAGAAGTCTATTATTATTTAAAAACGTATTGATGTAAATGACTTGGCAGTATTCAGTAACTAAATCTAATATCACGTGTCGAAAATGAAACATAAGAACTGTTAATATTTTTCAAAAATAATTGACGAAGCTGAAAAGTCTGAAACTTTTTTCTGGTGCTAAAGTAGGTTATTCCTATCACCAAACAAATAATCTGCCACTTCTAAAATTTTCATTCATTCCCATGTGCGTTTGCTCTTTTGGTTATTTCAAAGATGTGTATCACTCCAGGTTACTTGTTATAGTGACTCCTAGGTCATTTTGTGTGCTGACTTTTCTAGGACTTGGTTTACTAAAGTATAAGGAAACTGAGGATTTAGTTCCAATGTGCGCAACAGTTAATTATTCGGAATTGAGTGATATAAACCAGTCTTGTGTCCACCTTACAATCTGATTTAAGTATTCTTATATGACATTACGAAATTGTGTGTGTTTTTTCCCATTATCTTTGTGTCGTCAGCAAAAAGTGACAGTCTTAAGTTGATGATGCAGTTGAAATACATTATATTGTGTGTTAAACGAATCGAAAATAAGAATCATTTACTTGTCGATCAAATCGTTCTCTTCTTTAAAACAAGTAAAAATCAGTGGAATGAAATAAATCAACACCTTTTAACGAATTAAAAAGAATTACCCGAACTGTGATATTCCAACAACCATCCGAAAACTCCAATATGCTTTGTGAGGATTTAAACTGTATCTAGTTTCCGTAAGATCTTTTTTCAACAGCCTGACTTGACAAGATAAGAGCTTATTAAGGTTACGATATCCGAGCTATAATCAATGGTGTCGTTTTATTAATTTAGTCTTTAACGCTCAGTACAATTTTAAACCTTACGAAGTTCACGTAAGGTCGCTAATCCAGCTCAAGGACGCAATGAGACAAGAGCGTGCTAAGGTTGCTAAAATTTTCTTTTAACTTTTTCCTTTTCGATTGTCAATTGCCCAATAAAATTCAATTTCAATCAAATGTCCCCTTACAGAATTAATTTGGATTCGCAAGTGTTTCGGTGCTAGATTTTTATTTATGCCGAGAACTTTATAAAATTACTTCGCTGAAATTGCTATAGAATCATTCGTTATACGCAAGGGAGTTAAATTGTTAACGACAATTTTAAATGGGAAGAATATTTTACTTAATAACCCTCCTTTCCTTCGGCAGTCGCGTAAAAAACAACAAATCGTCAGGTGACAAGCAAAACTCAGTAAATGCAGAAAAATAATTTAAGAAATAGCAACTATGTTGAAGTAGTAATAAGGTTGAGTTTTCCTTTATCTCTTACGTGTAATTAGTGACTTTTGCTTGTCACCCGACGAAATGGAAGTAAAAGATTTTTCAAAAAAATCCAACTGCTTTATTGCAAATATAGCCTATGTCACTCCCACGATTAAGAGGAATCCAACAACACCTCATATGTCGAAATCCGTCAAACGGTTAAGGCTGCAGGGCGTGCCAAAGAATAAGACTTACACACAGACATAACCTCGAAAAACATAACCTCCTTTTCTTCGGCAGTCTAGTAATAAAGATAGGGCACGCAAATTCATCCGTTTAGGAGCTACGATTATTTTACTTTTAACACCTTGCGTCGGTGGTTAAAAAGGATGATGATGACTTAAAATCTTATAATGACTAAACGATCTACTTAATTTCCAAGGGCATCGATTTCAGCCAACACTGGGACTAAACCGGCTGAACGCACGTACACCGTTTACCGATTCCCAATTGGGTAATCCTTAATCCCTAAGCGGATTCCGATGGTTGTTAACGCCTAATGATAATATCGGATAACGCAAAGTGGCGTTAAAATCAAGCATTAACTTTATAAGTCTTATTACACCTTGATTAAAATCAGTTAACCACTGACAGATTGGATCAAACATTGGGATATTCTACCTTAATACCAATGTAATTAAGTCTTTATTACAACCGGTATATTTATGGGCAGCGTGTTCACAAAATAAACTCATATTCTGACGTTAAGATAGAGTATCGAGTGAATTAATGCCAAATGTCAGTAGTTAACTGATTTTAATCGTAGTGTAAGAGTGGTTACACAACGACGACTTTTTGCAGCGACAGAAATGCGCGTTTCACGACCACGCGACTGTATCGCAACACTATAACCCCGTTTCACATAACATTAGATTTTTAACGCACAAATTCGTCTACGTTTCTACGTTAATCTAGGATATCAAAGGAAAATATTGTGCTAGTTTTACTTGTTTTGTCATTAAGTGCATTCCAAACATGACAATATTTTATTAATACGCTTTTATTAGGTCGACCTGTATGTAACTATGTAATGAAATCTAAGGTAACTAGTTTAACCATCTTCCAAGCATCGTATTGTCATGAAGATTGGCAGCTGTATGTGGTTCTGATGACTATACAATAATATGGTACTGTTGAACTGATCTGATGATAGAGCCGGAAGATATGAACTGGAACTTCATGATGGAACATCGTATCATAGCTGTGTTTGGAGTTGTTAGAAAAGTCTTGTAATGAACTTTGGCCACGATCATACCTCTCGACACGGTACCTCACTATACTGATCATCTTACAAAAGTGAAAACCGACAATCATATTCAATTTAAATCCTATTTCAATGAGTGCTCTCAAAGCAAAGGTATCTGGTACAGAACCATTGTAGACGAACCACCACGCGTGCCTTGGTTTGCCTCACGAAACCTAAACAGAAAAGAATTAGTTATTTGCTTCCGAACCCGAACTTACCACATCCCACTGAACAAATTTAACTACATCATGAAAAAAAGAGATGACCCAAACTGTACACAATGTGACAAAGAAGAGGACCTCCTCCACTTAGTTCTAGAGTGTAAAATCAACGAACAATCTAGGTTGGATCTTTTAAAAGAAACTGGGTGCTCTGCGGGGGATCTCCTCTTCCTCTTCCATCAAATCTTGGGCTCAGGGTTCACTACCGAACACAGTGGTACATTTATAAGTTTCATTAAACACTCATTGAACCTAAGATTTGAATACTATAAAAATACTCCTTAAGTATCAATGCCAATGTTTAAAGTAATACCTAAAGTGTAAGTACTACTGTAATTATTTTTAAGCCGACTTAATCATAAGATGTATGGCTTATAAAATAAATGAGATTAAAAAAAAAAAAAAAAACTTTGGCCACGATTAGGTTTCAAGGTCTGATGATGAAGCCGGAAGATAGGCACTGGCATTCCATGATGGAATATCGCATCATAGCCGTGTTTGGACTTGTTAGAAAGGTCTTGTAATGAATTTTGACCACGATTAAGTGGAATATCGTATCATAGTCGTGTTTGCACTCTTAGTGGTCTCCAGATTGAAGAGCTAGATTGTTTTAAGCTGACAGGAAAAACATCATGCAATATAGACGCACTGGCTGAGATGGAGAGGATGCGGGCTCATTCGCTTACTTGAAATAAATGTATAAATGTTAAAACCATTTCCTTATCAAAGACTAAAAAGTACAAAATAAATTAATTTGGTTAAAGAACAGCAATTGCAAAAATCAGAAAGCGTAGACGGAAATGCACATTTGACGTTTCTATGTTTCTGCGCGTAGTATCTTCTTAGGTAGTCTAAGGTCTGTTTTTTGGTGTTGGAGTTATAACGTCAGCTGCTGCTGCATTTTTGTCGCGAATATTTAACGTTCAAATTAAGATATTATTTTCTGGAAATAAAAATACCAGTTGACTATCGAATCTATACGAACATTTAAAATATATTTAAAAATCGTAGAATAGTCTTTTGTTTTATTTAAGCTGACATTTAAAATATTGTCTTGTCCATCTTTAAAATTGTCATCTGAATGACAATTTGCTGCACATTACTGAATCTACTAAGTAAAGCTTGAATCACGCTGATGCGGGCTGGCCGTCAATACTTCAATGGTAAACTTGACATTAACTGTCAAATTTATTATTGACCGCCACCGAAGGCCGCGTCCAGATTAAATGTTTGAATTAGTAATTTTGAGGTTGGTTTTAATCTGCGTACTATATCATTTATATATATATTTTATGAAGCGCTCGAAGAATGGCACTAAGTAATACCTAACTATCCGGTATAAAGGATGATTAGGTTTTTCTTTGTAGAAGTAACTATGTCCACTTCAAGATCAAATGAGCCCCATCTTTTCACCACCACCAACTTTTCAGACATTCCTTTCTCAAGAGCTTCACTACTTTCATCCCTAGCGGGGTAAACCCTTTTTAAAGTGTTCTTAACGCTAATTAAATGTGGGCCAAAGCCTTCATTTCGGTCGCAGGCTGTCCTAAAACATGCCTTTTTCACGTACTTTAGAACACTTGACTTGGGTTGAGGTTACGGATAATTGGTGAAACTTCAGTGGCCTTTGATCTCTGTATTTTGAGTAGTCCTTTTTAGGGTTCCATAGTCAACAAGGAACCCTTATAGTTTCGCCATGTCCGTAAGTCCATCCGTCTATCCGTCTGCGGTTTAGCTCTTACTAGAACGCTGTACAATACAATACAATACAAATACTCTTTATTGCACACCTCACACAAACAAAGCAGTTACAGAGAGAAACAATACAATAACATGTAGGTAGAGGTAGACAACAGGCGGTCTTATCGCTGAAGAGCGATCTCTTCCAGACAACCTTTGGGTATCGGAGAAAGAGATAAAAGTAGATTATGCAGTAGGTGGTGCAGAGATTATTATTAATCAAAAATCAAGAAATTATAAAAATAAACGTACATAAATACCTCTATATATAAACATACATACACAATCATACATATATACAAATAAAACAAACACAAATATAATTCGGCATGTAAATTAATCACGCTGACAAAACGCTACTATAAAATATTAAAAAAAGAAATGTTTTAGGGTACCCTACACGTAAAGTGGGGATGTAAGTAATTTTTTTTCTCTTTAAACCCATGGTGTGAGGTTTCGTTGCATAGCTTGTTCAAAGATATTATGATTTTTAAAACCATTTTTCAACACAGTGATCCGTTTGCGTGATATTGGGCTTTGAAGCCCTAATTTTTGTTCGGGTCAATCCCCCCTGCTGGCTAAATGGCTACTTACTGGGAATGTGAAAAAAATCGTGGTAGTAGTACATGTGATGAATTTAAAAGGAAAACTGTCACGGCTAAGTAGGCATAAACTAGTTACCGAGTAGGTAATACCTAGTCGACCAACTTAATGTGTACTTGGAAAGGCCAACTTTCATACAAATTCGGCCGACGCAACCGCACCATTTAGTTGGCGCGCGCGTGTCGATGTAACAAAGACAGACAGGCAACTACGGAACCCTACACTGCGCGGGGCCCGACATACGCACTTGGCCGGTTTTTTTATTAAATATTCTTGAAGAAATTACATTTAAAATGTATTTAGATAGTTACATGTTTTATTATTTTATCGGCTGCGTCGTGGAGTCTTTGACTTAAAAAATATATAATTTTCGCGGGAATAATCTAGTTACTAATATGAAATATTTGGCTAAATAAAGTTGCCCCGCCCAAAATGTATCTATTTTGCCTTAAGGTTGACTGGTTGAAAATGCTTAGTAGCATTAAGTCCGCCTTTAGCACTATAAGTTATTTTATGCAATAAAGATTCAATGAACAAATAAGTGCCATAACTTTAAGCACTAATCATAATCACTAGCGAAGTTAAGCGCTCGAAGAATGGCACTAAGTATTCATCATATCACCCGAAAGACGTTCCACTGCTGGGCATAGGCCTCCCCCAAAGAGTGCCACAATGACCGGTCCTGCCTAACTATTAACTACCTTGTATAAATGATGAGTAACTTTTTCTTGTTCTTAATGAGGAGACAACAGTGACTGAGTTTCTTCAGGTATACACTTTTTCTGAGAATTCTGAACAAAATAGTTATAACAGTTTTTATCACGCAAGAAAGGAAAAAGGTCTATATTTTTAGGGTTCCTTACCAAAATTGGTCCAACGGAACCCAATTGCGATCACTTTCTGTCTGTCACAGTCAGTTTTCGCAAAGACTGTTTGACAAAGGAAGCTGAAATTTGGTATAAATATAGGCCTAATCACACATATAGAGTCAAAAAGAAGTAAACCCCAATCAAGGGGGCGGTTTTAGGGGTAATAAGGAATCGAGCAATTTTTTCTTGGATTGTAAGGAACGTGTGGGATATCATTCGAAAATTCATATAATTTTGAGTCGGTATACAGCTTTTGAGTTCGTTTTACAATAATTCTGACTGGTGTAAAACATGACCAAAAATTGACATTTTCAAAGAGTACTTCCCTCAGCTCAGCTCTAATTCAAAAATTATAGCAAACTAAGACTTGATAATACATGTGCAAAACACAAATTGTGTGTAAGTAGATGGCGGGTAAATTATCAATAGACTCTACCTTAAATAGTTTTAATTACATATATTTACAAATAAAATTTGACTACAAACAGGCAAATAAAAGCAAAGAAAATAAAAGTCATTAAGTATTGGCAGAAATTAATAAGACATTTTTGGACCATATCTGCTCTTCTATACTATCTTGGGAGGTTTTACGATACCGTAAGTGTTTACTTTGACCCAACCCAATTAAGGGTTACTTTGGCTCAAATGAAAACAATGTCACATAAAAAAGTAACAACGTCAGCAATTAGCTGAAACCAACAACATGGTTATTTGTCCCTGTTCAAATGCATAAAAAGAGGCGGAGCCAGGCCAATGTAACCGCATTCACGGTACTCAAATCTTTATATATTTTTAAGTTTAACATATTTCATTTTAAACCCACCCCTATTGGTCGTGTTTCCTCGCCTTACACATAAACACATTCACCTCAAAGGACTTCATTGGAAAAGTCAGTGGCATAAATTGGTTTTAAAATTTCATTGCACCTCTACATAAATAACGACGTTCTAATTTCATTCGAACATGAGCTCCAAACAGAAATCCACTTCTCCTTAATAGAAAAACCAGCATTGAATTCTATGAACTCAATTTCAACGTTAAACGTTTTGATATTTTCGTTTCCCGGAGGCGTTAGGTAATCTAGAAATAATCGTATCTCGCTCGAAGATTTACGGCACTTGCGACCTTTTCACACCAGGTATAACATTTTACAATTTCGTTTAGCAGTAAATAGGACACCAATCACGAATTAATTCGAATTATAACGGCGGAGGAGGAATGTAATCCGTCAACTCAAATAGGTCAATTTAGATTTCCAGATTAATTCGGTCAATGGCTTTGTGAAATTTTTAATTTTGCTGATTTAAATCTACTTAAATAGTTTAATAGTATTTATCTATTTAAATAGTGAGTTACCACCAACCGGGACAAACAGGGGAGGACACAATTTTGAACTTTGACCGAGATTTTAACGGAACATTTCCAGCTCGATTCCGCAAGTAGTATTTTTTTATGTGCCGTTCCTTAGACATAAAGCCGCTTTTTGGTTGAAAAAATGTTGATGTTTATTTTACAGTATCAATTAGCAGTTACACTTAACAATAAAAGACAATCGCTTTGTTTACCGCTTAACAATGAAATACAATCGCTAGGCACAAAAAGAAGTAAATTCGGTCTAGAAAAAGAATCTGCACAAAGAGGGAAAAAAGTGTTCCAGGCAGTCACATATATGGTACCTAAGCTAATACTAGCTTGTAGGCAATTATTTGAATTTGTACACTCGGAAGATTAGAAAGGCCGCGTTGAGATAAAAGTAAATAAAAACCCTTGCTTAATAAAAGCCCACATTTCGCACACACGGACTAATGGTACTCGAAAACCAATCTTGTAGGTCCGAGTGTTCCACTCTTTCCTCTTCAACTTGTTCCAAGTAATAAGTGGAAGCGAGTTTTTTTTAAATTCCTCCCTATTGCTTGTCGATAAAGATGATTGACTCCTGGGGACTTTAAATAATAATTAGAAAAAGAATCGTTTATTGGAGATAAAAACATTTAACAACGCATAATTGAAGCGAGCGAAGCGAACGAAGTTCTCCGCTTCAGTTTGGGCCAAAATTCTTTCTTATGTCCGGCTGTTCTCTAAAGGTCGCATTTCTCAACCAATTCTCGTGAAATTTTATGAGCAGGTTTAATAATTATATTGTTGTAAAAAAGACAGACGTGAGTTCTACGGCTCACAGAGCTACTAGTTAATACGAATGTCAGTCAGACATATTGCATTGTCATGAAAAGGTTTCTTCTCAGCATAATGCTGGCATTACTGCTTTGGCGTTACACTTTTGCCGGATTGGTCGCGGTGGCAACGTGGAAGCGTCTATGGCGCGCGTGGTTTTGTGCAACATTATGCCTGTGCGTATACGCGGCTTTAAACTAGATAGACCTTGCCTTTTCATTCCTCCTGCTAGTAGCCTTTTAACATGCTTTGCTGCATGTAGCTTTTTTTGCTTAGAACATGTTTTAGTCATAATATAATTATATTATTTCTAGTTATATCTGTTTCAGTTTTTGCTAGTATGAACTGCTTTTGTAAACTTTGATATTGAGTGTGATTTATTTATTAAAACACAAGCCAACTGTAAAATTCCATAAAATCCTAAACCGCAATGTTCGCTTCGTATTTTACATTAACAAGAAAGTCACAAAATAATACTAATACAGTAAATAATATGTATGTAAGCACTTTATTGTGCTCAATAAGGATAAAACAAAAACGTCATAATATAAATGTCATAATATATGCGTGATATATATTATGACATTATAGAAACACTCATGAAGAAGAACTCCCGAAACATGTCGTCCGTATAGTAAACTTTAATACGTGAATTAACCCGTGGATCTATTAGTAAAGTAGGTACCTATTTTAGACACGTCTCACGAATGTTTAAATTCGATTATTCCAATAAAGTCGCTACCCTCCTGTATCTAGTACCACACCCAACCTTCCCAGGATTGGGCACTTACGCCAATCGTTTTAGGTTTTAGAGTGCGGACGTCATGTGTTAGGGATTTTTCCACTTAATTGATTAAAACGGCGCGTGTGTGAGTCGCTTTGATGTGCGCGTGAGTGCCACTTGGCTTTTGTATATATTTGTGATGTGCTAGATGGTGTGCGGCAGAGTTTATTTGGATAAAACATTGGATGCTATCGAATATTCTAAAAATATTTTTCCTGACAAAGTCAGAAAGGAAGTAAAGCAAGCCTACAGAAGATGAATAAAAATAATATAAATCATCTGCTCTGGGCAAAGGGTTAAATTTAGAGCTAACCGGCAAACATACGTAACTGGTACAGAGCTAACCGCAGCGCAAAGTGAATGAACGCTGTTAGCGCTCTAATGGGTTAACACTACATGCTGGGTGGTAATTGGTAATGCACATAAATATGAATTAACGTAGGTGTACTAAAGAAGGGATTCAGTTCAAGAGAAGCGTTGTTATTTATATTACTACGGTGGCACACATGGTAGATTGTCTCTCATCATCATCATCATATCAGCCGAAGGACGTCCACTGCTGGACATAGGCCTCCCTTAAAGAGCGCCACAACGACCGGTCCTGCGCCACCCGCATCCAGCGGACTCCCGCGACCTTTACCAGGTCATCAGTCCACCTTGTGGGCAGAACTACCCACGCATTGTCTCTCAAGTGAGCAAAATTATAAAATATATTTAAGGTGAAGTTGGTATTTTGAATCCTAAGAGAAGAGAAAGATTTTACAATAGTTATTTTTATTATTGTAAAGTTAATTTCAAGGTTCATTCAAGGTCAAGAAGGGAACAACTTTGTTACCGATTGTGATTTTCACACTTTCTTCAAGTAACATTTAAATTAATTACATGGAATATAATTTCTGAATAGCAGGTGTGGAAAACATTTGGCCTGTCTGATGGCAAGCAGACTCCGTAGCCTATTGACGCTTGAGGCTACAGACACACCGACGCACACGCAGACGCGCCGACGACTGATGCATCGATACGGTATTTGGCAGCAGAAAAAATAAATTGTTCGTATATAACCATTAAATCGTTAAACTTCATGGTTCAACTTATTTTTGTTATTTTAAAGACTTTTAAATACATAAAGATAAGATAAAAATGTTTGGTAACATATAAGTACAGTCGCCATCAGATATATCGGAGCGGCCAAAGTGCTCACAAATATCTGAACACGTCTCTAATGCCTCGACGATAGAGAAGTGTTCAGATATTTGTGAGCGCTTTGGCCGCTCCGATATATCTGATGGCGACTGTACAAGTCACTTTTTTTTAAACATTTACAATTTGAAATAGTACAAAATATTTCGTACGTATACGTATACGTGTTTATAAACACATAATTGATATAATTTCAGATTTTATATTAATTAAACATTCATTGGTAGTTCCATTAACTCATTAAAGCTATACAAGTTTGGCATGAGTAACCATGCTTCCAGCTTACTTTTAAAAGATTGAAGAGATGGAACAAAGGTGAAGAAGGAAATATCAAATATGGACGCCTTTCAGCCTTACAAAATCATGACGTTATCTGCAACTAATGTATCTAAATAGATAATAGGTGTAAAGTGCAAATGTTAAATAATTGTAAAACGTAACGTAATAGTGTGAAAATAAGCCAGTATAATAGTGTGACATGGGAAAGAAGGGGACAGAGGAAAGAAAGGTATAGATGAAAACACACTCAAGAGCAAAAGTTCCGGGTAAAGTTTGTACTGAAATTCTATACAAAGTGTACCCGGAACTTTTGCTCTTGAGTGTACTAAGATAAGAGAGCGTTCATACAACGTTTTACAGTCTAATACCGTATTGAATCACTATACATTTGATTCATCATATCTATTTAAGCGGAAATTTCAGCATATAATCGTAAACAAATGCTAGTTTTGCTATAAGTGTAGCCAAGTAATATTACTTAAAACACATACTGCAGCTAATTTAAACAGCTATCAAGTAAATAGCTAAAGCGCCCATTCGAATAAACGTGGCTAATACGTCGGGTGCGCGGGAATTCGAGCAAGTTCCCAACTCGACTTCCTTCCGGCACGGGGAGCCAATATGGCGGCGAAGATGCCGGTGGAAACACACGGGCGGGTAGTGTGGGTGGATAATGGTTGCAAGTTTCTGAGCCTCCTTCTATAAAGAGGTACCGTAAACCGGGGTTACTTTAGGAAAAAATGGGGCTACTTTGATAATTTTGAATGTAGTATAAAAGCAGACCTATTTGAAATTAAGAAGATTTAATCGAGTATACATCAAAATATAATACTAAAATATCCACTGCCACAGTTCACTCATGAGTAAAAACAATGATTTCGGAGAAAAACCTATTTGATCAAAGTGGTGACTTCAACCCCCGGTCCACCGTAGTCAGTTGTTTTGTTGGTAGGTACCGTAAACCGGGTTGAGGTTACTTAAGGAATACTTTGATCATTTAGAATGTAGTATAAAAGCAGAACTATTTGAAATTAAGAAGATTTAATCGAGTATACAGCAAGATAGAATACTGATGTATTCACTGCCACAATTCACCCACAAGTAAAAACAATGATTTCGGACAAAAACCTATTTGATCAAAGTCGCCCCCCGAATCAAAGTAAGTATTCCACCGTAGTTGTTGGTAGGTGCAATTAATTGTAAAGAGTAAAATTTCCACGGAAGGCACTCTGATTTTCTAAAATAGTTCAAATTTTGCCTTTGCCTTAGACCGCGCTCGCTTCATGAGCAAATAGCAGCGAACAGGTTCTGGTTGTTACCTACAATATTATGTAAATAACAATAATAGGTACCTACGGATAACTAACTGAATAAAAAAACCTGTAGCCTATGTCACCCGGAGCGTAATTTCGAATCGATTAATACCTCACTTAACTGAACTGTAGTGTCCCACTGCTGGGCAAAGGCCTCCCCCTACTTTTTCCAATGCTCCCGATTCTGAGCAGTCTATGGCCATTTTTTTAAAAAGGAGTCTAGCTCGTCTCTCCATCGCCGACGAAGTCTGTCAAGTCTCCGTTTCGAACTGTCGGGCTGCCATTCAGTGGCGATCTTGGCCCACAGTTCATGCGGCAGACATGACTAGCCCAGTCCCACTTCAACTTGGCTGACTTCCGAGCTACATCGGCTATTTGAATTTTGAAGCGCAGCGTGGTGTTCCGGTTGCGATCCACTAAATTGGTACCTAATATGCTGCGCTCCATGGCTCGCTGGCAAACCCCGAATTTGGACTTTTGAGATGACGTCAGAGACCTAGTTTGTGCACCGTAGGTGAGACTTGGAAGAATGCACAGGTCCATGAGTCTCCGCTTATGTGATAACGGATGGTCACCTTTCATCAGATGTTTCATGGACCAGTAGCTCCTAAATACAAAGATAGACTGCTAAAAACATGTCCCTTCCTTTTGATTTTGTCGTATTCGAACGAAATGAAGACTTTTGAGTTATATTCTAACTAAAACTACCATGTATTTCCCTTCCCTATCTCTCAGATACTATGAGGTTGGTATTTATACAAAGTGATGTCCTCGTGAGTGACGACAATGATCACCCAGTGGCCCGTTTTACGAATATAAGCTACAGGATACTAATTTACAAAACACAGAGGCGCTTGATGCATAATAAGTGGTCATTTGACCATTTGGACTCGTAAAATTATAACATGTATCTTCGTAAATCCGGCGCCTGGTGGCCAATGGCATCACTGAAAATCAGAGGCACGAGGTAAACTATGTTTTCTTCGCGACATCAAAGCTCACAAAACTGAGACCTTTTCTGTACCTATTGCGATGTATATGTCTAATGTTCGTGTTAGCTTGTGATCCTACTAATATCCTACTTCCTACTAATGTTATAAATTCGATGTTTTGATGTTTGTTACTCAATCACGCTTAAACGGCTCAACCGATTTGGATGAAATTTTGCACGAAGATAGTTTATAGCCTGGATAAATATAGGATAGTTTCCCGGTTCCACGCAGACGAAGTCGCGGGCGGTAGATAGTGCTAAATAAAATTATGTAGGGATCTTTCTTATAACTGTCCTTTGAACAGCAAAAAACTATTCACTAGGCTCACACAAAACTAGTTTTATGGTCACGTCCTGACACTTCTAACACCTAAAATATAAAACGAGTGACTCTTTTAGGAATAGCCAAACATATACGAAACGAGGCAATAAAATGAAAGTGAATGGCTAGTCGTAACCGCGGATGAATATGTGAAACGCGAAACTCTCGAAATTGTGACAGAACGTGATGGCCATTTTGAATTTAGCAGTTGATTTAGTGTTTTCTAGTAGTTTCTAGTTACTTTTTAATGAATTGTCACTGTGAAATTAATAATTAAATGGCACAGGTGGGCTGATGACTGTACCACGGGAGTCCGCTGGATGCGGGTGGTGCAGACCCGATAACTTTGGCACACTTTGGGGGAGGCCTGTGTCCAGAGGTGCTATCGCGAAACAAAAACTAACTTCGTTCGTGTATCTCCCTCTCTGTCGCTTAAACTAGCAAGTACGACAGAGACGGAGATACACGAACGAAGTTCGTTTTAGTTTCGCGGTAGGGCCCTGCAGTGGACGTCCTTCGGCCGATATGATGGTGCAATGGAACCATTTATCTGCAGTCCGAAGAGAAGAAAATAATTAGGCAGATGTCAAAATATCGATTTTATCTTGAGTCAATGTTTTTCTTCTGGGTTCAAGATGATTTTGGATTAATTCAGGATAATAGCGGTATTCCCAATGAATTTCTTGATTCAAGTTTTATTTAATGTGTGTCAAGAGTCCGTTTATGGAGAATTACTAGATCTTAGGATCAACTAGCGCTCTGGAAGTAAATATGACGTCATTCACTGTGGGGCAAAGGCCTCCCCAAAGAGTGCCATAGCGATCAATTCTGCGACACCCACATCCAGCGGACTCCCGCGACCTTTACCAGCTCATCAGTCCACCTCTTGGGGGGCTACTCACGCTGCGCCTGCCAGTACAATGACATCAGGGTCGTTCTTCTTTTCGACCGACAATAGCCTGTCCTTCGTCTTATTACGGCATCTCATTTGAGTAATGATGTTTACGGTTTTATAAAGTTGGAATGAACGTCCATATTATTTTATTAATTAGTGATATTTAATATTTCATTTTCTCTATCTAGCATTTTTTTTTAAGGTTTTGTTTTTCGTAGAATGCCGTGACAGAGTGGTAAAATAAAATGTTGTCCCCACTGAAAGAGTCCACTTTGTCACATGTTTTTTTTTAGAAACTAACCGTAAATAAATATTTATATTGGCCAGAAAGGAAACTTTATTTAGTTCTAATGAAGAAACCTATGCATTTTTTTTAAAATCGCACTTAAAAACCACAATTTTCGATAGTTCAAAAACCAAAAAAACAGAAAAACCTCGGTTCATTGTCGGTAAAAAAGAAGAACGACCCATCAAACATAATATACCTAATATAGCTATCCACGCCGTGACCAGCAATGGCGACCCTAGTTACGGGCGTGAAGCCTGATATGGCTTGCGAAGCTCTTGAACACTCGGTCGCAGGAAGCACAGTAAAGCTGACCAGAGGTATTGTAAGTATAATTGTAGTTGGGCTTTGGGCGCGATTTTTGTGCCGGACGTCTCTCATCAAGTTCGACGAGACGAGCAGCTTCAAAATGCGTTATAAGGGTGTGCCAAAGCGTCACCTAACTGCCTGTAAAATTCCAACACATAATTGGGAGGAACTTGCCTCGTTGCGTCCAGAATGGCGCTCTCGCATCTAAACGAGCATATACATAATAACATTGCCACAAAAGACAATCACGTGGGCACACATTTTTCTGAGAGGTGCATAGAGTCCTCAGATTTATTAAGTACTTACATAAATAGATAACACATAAGATTCTTAAGGCTATCATTTTGTCTAAAAATCTTAAGATAATGTAAAAAATAATTTTCGTTGGACAGTCGGGAAAAAAACGCCACGTTTTTTTTCGCAATGGCCATACATCCGTCTCATCCATTAGAGGGCTAATTAAACTATCACTTTTGACAAACTTAATTACAACTTGTCTGCTATGGGGATCCTCGGACTACTAACAAGTTTGTCAATTGTTAATAGGTATCTATGGTATTTTAATGGTAAGGTTCACATGTGTTTTGTCAGTAATATCATATCATTTTATTTCTAATAGTTGTTCTGTTCCTACTATCCCTGTCAATAATAGTATGCAATTACTGTTTGAATTTTTAACACTTAATAATTCAATCAATCATAATTCACGATATTTTTAGAACATAATTAATTACACGTATTTAATGATATTATATGACCTACATGAGCACAAAGAACTTTATTACTCAGTCAAATATGCATTTCTAAACATGTACTTAAGTTTGTGCAAAGTAAGGACGTCGTTTTTGGTAGTTAAGATAAAAGTTCTGTTATAAATACTAACTTCCTTCTTCATAATCTCAAAATTCTCAAAACATTGTTGTGCAATATTGCACAACTTTTTATAGTATTTTTACCTTTTTATATCGTTTATTGTCTTTGATTTTTATGTACTTTTTGTTGTCTACTTTGACATCTGATTATACATTTGTTTCTTTATCGGAACCAGTGCCTTTTTGCTTTCGTCCTAAATAATTGTATTAGAAATTAATTAAAAATATGCCTTCATCCGTACAAACTTTTTTAGAAATGCTTATTTATCAAATTAACCACCATCTGGTCGATTACGTAACGCATTGTACGTGCGTCAGGTAGATCTAAATGTAAATTTTTGTATGGGAAAATAACTGCCTGAATTGTCATTACGCTCGTTCGAAACATTACGAATTTACCCCACTGATTTGATACCTATATTGGTCACTGTGTCAAAACCAGAACTGGCTAACCGATCTATATTTAGTATTGTCATATCACTTAGGAACTAGTTTATTATCTTACGCATCCATATCTTATCTACTAATATTATAAATGCGAAAGAAACTCTGTCTGTCGGTCTGTTAATTTTTCACGCTTAAACCACTGCTATTGAGATAAAATTTATGGAGATAAGATACTTTTTAACCCAGAATTCATCCCCTAAGGGGGAATGGAAGGCGGAACTTTGTATAAAAGTTCCACGCGTCGAAGTCAGGGGAAAAGCTAGTAAGATTATAAACCGACATAACAAAGGAAATGTAAATATGTTGATATATGTCAGTGTAATATCGTCTTACCTAAATGATCCCAAGAATCAATCTAGGACCAACATACGCCAAACTCCCTTACGTCACATGCATGGACATTTGTCACTCCACTCCCTCATTCCAAAGTGATCCTTATTCCTGACACATACGGTTTCAATTCCTTCCCTATGTCCATATGAAGTTGCATCTTGCTAAGGAAAAATGGGCGTTATCAGAAAGAAGTAAGGTGCAGAGATTTGTCAATCAGCGTACGTCTATGCAGTTTGCATATTAATAGTTTAATCTTGAGTCTCGGACGTGACCGCTCGTTCAAATCTATTGTCTGCTAATGTAGAGAGATAGTCCGGGTAGTGGTTTCAACCCATATTCTGGACCTAGAAAGGCATCTGGCATCTAACAAGGACACACACATTCTTCCTAAAACTTAGGAAAGGTTCACATGATAGAATAAACAATAGTTATTTGTTATACAAGGGTGCAATGTTGTATGTTAACAGCGAGTGTGGAATTGAAACACGGGCTAGCGAATGGATTCTACCGTTGAACTACGAGCTAGCAAATGGATTGTATGGTTCTAAAATAGAATCCTGAGTGAAGCGAGTGGTTCAAAAATAGAATCCTGAGCGAAGTGAGTGGTTCAAAAATAGAATCCTGAGCGTAGCGAGTGTTGCAACACACGAGACGGTAAAGATTTGTGTTACACAACACAAATCTTTTCACCTTACTATAGCGAGGAAAATACAAATAACACAAATTGGCAGGAAATATTTTGTATGGTCAGCAAAACTATTAGCTAACTACATACTAACAAGTATGTAAGCAAGGGTGCTAAACTAATACATTTGCTGTACCCAAGTACATATAATATTTGTAATACTTACATGTAAGTATAATCTGTTTACATAATTCTTTGCACTCTTGTAGATAATAATAATATGCATTTTTGCTACTATCTGTTTTTAAGGTTGTGTAGAATTGCAATTACCTACACATCCATCAATTCAAAGGATATCTTCCAGTCCAGTTCGGCACTTGTTTTGTTTCATTTTCTTTCGTGTTTTCTAAAAATATAAGTGATGTAGGTGTACGAGTATGTATTAAAGACAACTGTCATTTTTTACCAATCAACCACTTTTATCTTTTCCTTTCACGGGGTATATCTTCAACATTTTTTGTTTGATTGACAAAATAAAAAATACGTGTCCAATATTTTTTGATAATCTAACTGACGGACTATATATTTTTTTTTAGGAAAGTAGCCAATTATGTATTTAGTAGGTACCTGGAGTTTAACAATACACTTACCTAATATATATCTAATCGATATATTCCGCTTTTGTCTCCAAATAGATTAGTAATTAGCGTGTGTCTCGATAGACCGCGGATCCCAATGCAATTAATCAAAGGTGTCCAAACACTGCAAGCTAGAACTTCAGCTCACGTTCACCTAACGACGTAACACACGTGTTGTTCCTATTGACTTAAGCCCTTTTTGAATAGAAGATAATTGCACAATAGCATTAGCGTATAGATTATATTGCGAGATTAGACATAAACTAGTTAAACGCTTGGTGATTATTGAGTTGCATTGTACGCGATACATTGGGTTGTTGGCTATGCCAAATGGTATTCTGGAATTTCCATACGGAGTCAAGGATGTGGAGCTTTGTAATACTTAGGGCTATACAGGGTGGAAAGATAAGTCGGGCCCTGGAGGGAAACTACCTTAAATCCTTAAGCTGGCTCATTTTACTTAAAGGAGACATTCCTTTATTTTTAAAAAGAAACAAAACTGCATTCAAAGATTTTGTAAAACTCGCTTGCCTCGCCCGGGACTCGAACCAACTAAAATTAAAAAAAAACAAACACTCCCTATTTTATTATACTAATCGATAGTTCGGGATAAAATTTGTCTAACAAACATTTGGTCTGAAAAATAAAAATGATCGTTAAATCTAACATTAACTTTATTTTACTATCAATTTGTTACATTTTTAATTATTTAACTGATAAATCTTTGAATGCAGTTTGGTTTCTTTTTAAAAATAAAGGAATGTCTCCTTTAGGTAAAATGAGCCAGCTTAAGGATTTAAGGTAGTTTCCCTCCAGGGCCCGACTTATCTTTCCACCCTGTATATCACCGGCGCAACCAGTCGCCCGTCACCAACAAATTGTATGCAGCTCTATGGGCTATGGACACCATGGCGGAGCAACCAGCTGCATACAATTTGTCGGTAGCAGCGACTGACTGCGCCGCCATGGGGTCCCGGTAAAACGTAGCCGTAAGACTAGGTAATGCCATCTCGATAACTATGATTAAAATTTCAACGGCATTAGAACTAGAATACGTTTGATAAACGTTTATGAAAATAGGCATAAAAGTACAAATTATTCTATTAGCGAAAAAGTCGTTCTTGGGAAATTGTATAAAATTCTACAATAAAATTCCAAAACACATTACCGAACTTACTGACTCTAAATTCAAATCTGTCGTAACACGGACACTTATTTCAAAAGCATATTATAAGACATACTACACCATGGATAGGGATATTTGGCAGCGATAAAATCCTGCACTAGAAATCTGTCGTAAAATAAATAGGCTTTCTACTGTAGCAATGTAATTTTAAAATTTTGTAATATTCTGATACTGAAATGATATATTGTATACTGTTTTGAAAAAATGACACCTCGCCGAGTTTTTTACGCCGGTTCTTCTCGAGGCAGAGGTTTACTTTCCGAACCGGTGGGAGTTTATCGACATTCATAGGTGCATGTAATATGCCTAAATTGAAGAATAAATCACTTTGACTTTGATTCATCGAACTCTCATGTCACAAAGTAATTCTAATCACAATGCCTTTATCCAATTGAACGTAATTGAAGTTACAAATATAAGTCTACGAAGCGCATAAGCAAGTCTTCCTGGCGCCTATAGTTCGATCAGTCGATCACGAACGCATTGAGTCACAGATATCCTAAGAAAAGGCGATCAGACTTCACAATCACCCCGCGGAAACAATCCAACACGTATAGAATTAGAATCACTGTAGCTATCCATTGATGTACTTACCCCAGCGCAACATACTTGCAACACGAACTAAACAATCTCGCGTAGGCGATGCCCCTTGCATGAACAACTACTGCCCTTGTCTGGTCGTTGTCATCGGCCAGTCATTCGCATCGCCAGGAATGCAATGTCATGACACCAGTCTGACTCTTCCACGTCACACGACAATCTAAAACCAACTTTGCCTCCTTTACCTTGAAGCCGCATTTTTAATACCCGCACACGCAACGCTTAAGCTTATTGGAACTCGAAGATTTTGCCATCGTAAACGAACGTGAACTGTATTCTGAAAGCCAATAAGTTGAAATTCGAAGAATTATAACGACTAACAAAGGGCATTATCCAGGCCCCGATGGTTCCTGTGCATGCATTCCGGCACCTATATTAGAGTTTGAACTTTACGCGGTCATCCTTGAGTTTGAATTGGGTTGGTGGGGTCTGAGAGTTGTAACGTTTGTTGGGTTGAGTAGTCGTGAATGGCGTTGGCAGTCTGTTTCCAGAAGGACACCTCGGGTCCCACGCGGGCGTGCGAAAATAGATTTTATGCGTACAGATTTTGGGTTGGTTTTGCTTTGTAATTTTTTAAGGTCGACAGCTCTGGAGTGCGTCGACATTATATAATTTTAGCCCGGATGGTTTCATGCAGTTTTTATTGTGGTAGGGTCATAGGCCTCGCTTTCTTTTTGTTGCGTATGTGAAGGATTTCTGCGTCGGCGATGGGTCTAATTAAATAAATTTATAGCAATTGAATTGTTTAAATTGCTGTGGGAGTTTGTTAACCCCTTTTCTCTAGATCGATTACGAGAGGATAGCGTGCCGGTATTTGGACGTTGTGTTTCGTATGATGTTTTTGTCTGAATGTTTATGCGGGTGGAATAGCGTAGTTTTCTTTGTATTGTACATTAATGCCAGTACACGACTCGATCGATATTGTTACACTTTTTCCTTATTTGTACTGAGATAAATGTCATGATCGTGTTATTATTTCCTTATTTGTGACAATTTCGCTATTAAGTATTTAAATGATATTTTCACATGATGCTTTACAGTCTATACTAGCTTCTACTACTGCTAGCTTCTTAGGTACGAGATTAAGTACTATATTTTTATTGTTATACTGGTATTATACTATCAAACGATTATACTCACATAATTTAATTACGGGGGACATTTTTCAAACATTTCGGGAGTGTTATCACGCCCTCGACAACTCACGGTACCTTTTCGCCTATGGAAACATGTTGTTTTTTTTTATAACGGTTTAAGTCATCCTGATGATTCTCCCATGACGGTTCCTCGCATTCAGCCCCCCCCCCCCCCCATCCCCATCCCGCTTCACCGCGGTTATAAATATAAGGTGGCGTGAGGCCTATGCCGCCCTAACTCACTAATTTACTATGTATGCCCTCTTAATTAACTCTAGTTTTACTATTTCTTTACGTAAATCAATAACATTATGGGCTTATACATTTATTTGACCTTGCAATGAAAACCACAATAGATATAATCTTTATTATCACAAATGACTACTTAATATTTACGAACACATTTAATGCTTATTGATTAACACTGCGCTCAAACATTCATTATTAGTCATTGCGAATTCAAAACGGCATGCTAGAATAACATGAAACTACACTCAAGAGCAAAAGTTCCGGGTACAGTTTTTACTGAAATTCTATACAAAGTGTACCCGGAACTTTTGCTCTTGAGTGTATGTAAACACAATGAGATCCGCCATACCTAGGTCGGAAAATAGTTTTTGTTTTCTTAAGTATAATAGAAAAAAAATAGACAGTAGAAGGTTTTCATACTAAAGTTTTTTTTTCTTTGTTTTTTTTTTGTAGTATAATTTATGATATGTACCGTTAGCTTTTCGGGGAAGGAAAAACATTGTGAGGAAACCTGCGTATCTACATCTGCGAAGAAATTCAAAGGTGTGTGTGAAGTCTTTATCCCGCACTGGGCCAGCTAGCACGTATTGGGTTAATTTATTGTTATTATTATATAATTAATGTATACAAAGTTTCATGTTATTCCAGCACATTAAAAAATAAGAGCCAAACTACGCTTGTATGGGGAGCCGACTTGTGACGACTGACGAGCATCCTGGGGACTGTTAACGTTTCAAAAACAACACATTTTGCATATGCCGCAGTCAAACTCTATCGAATTCGGCATCGCGACACGTAATGCGACCGGCGCGTGCGACGTTCTTTTATTTTTAAATTTTATCCGAGCCGTGAACTTGGTGTCGCTGCCATAAATACTCCCAGCTTGGTACACCCCACTTATAAAGCAGAAACTCACTTCACAAGCATAAAAAGTTCGAAAAACTCTATCCCTCAGGATACAGTGTTTTGAAACTTTACGAACTGACTTTTCCGTAGTCAGGATGAGTCCTAAAGTAACTGCAAAAAAAAAATGTTTTCATCAGCACGGCTATCACAAGACGGCGCGCGAGCTTTCTCGCACTAAAATCAAAAAAGTCAAAGTGATTTATTCTTCAATTTAGGCATATTACATGCACCTATGAATGTCGATAAACTACGACCGGTTCGGAAAGAAAACCTCTGCCTCGAGAAGAAACTAAACCTCTCTGTCTAAGTTTTCTAATAAGAGAGAGACGGATAGTGCGTCTTATGATAGCCGTGCTGGTAGCCTATGTCACCGGGAGCATAATTTCGAGTCGATTGATAACACCTACTTCATTCATCAGATTCGGTTCAGAATCATAAATAAATGTTGCGGTGGAACACACGTAAATACAAACATAGACTGCTAAAGTCATATCCGTTTCTATCGGCTCTGACGTAGTCTGGCAAAAATACTTTCATTTGAAGAAACGCATCGCGTTTTGATTGAATCGACGACAAAGTGTACCTAAACTAAAACATGCACGATTGTATCGTCCTGGGTCGCGATACTTTGTGAAATGAAACAGTGATGTTGTGATATCGAAACATGAAAAGGTTATCACTTTTAAGTCTTCCAAAGGGTATGGAACCTTAAACACTACTTGGATAAAAATTTGCATACATTTTCTTTTACCAGTGTTCAAAGTTCGATCTAAAGTAGGTAGGTATAATATGATAATTGTGTGTTGGTTTTATTTTGGGGGCGATTAATTTATCTATGAGATGCATTAATCTTGTATGCAAGTTGTAAATTAATCTACTACCAATGGCTCGGTGAGCTATAAAAATAGCGAAACTGATTTTTCTAAAAGAAAAAAAAAACGACACAGAATCGACAAAAACATATATCTACATAATTATCGAAAGTGCTCACAAAATATTACGAGAACCGGTTCAAAAATGCGATCTGTACAGGAGAACAGTCGGACAGCCGGACATACGAAAGATTTTTTGGCCAAGCAGAAACGGAGAACTTCGTTCGCTTCGCCCGCTCGTTCAATTAAAAATGCTTGGGTTTACAATGCTATTTTATGCAATTAATAGCACAAGCTAGTTAATAAAACACTAGAGGGGAGGCCAGCTGGACAGCCGGACATACGAAAGAATTGTTGCCCAAGCTGAAGCATTCACTTCTTCAATAACTAATAATGTATCGATTTAAATTCGATTCTACTAGTATAGTCTTTGTTTAATCTCCTTTACAAGTTTCAGTAAATTCTCCAACACCTGGTTTCGTTCGAGTTATGTAATGTAACCACAGTACTTGGGTGTGACAAAGAATTCTGTTACAATATTCACAAACTGTTTAACCTCACCCCACAGCTCACCCCTAGTATATCTTAACGCTGACATTTGAAATAACAATGAGTGATCAGGGGTCTCACTTACACTGGGTCATCTGGTGAGGGGAGTTGAGAACAGTCATGAATAGCCAAACCACTGACCTCTCTGAATGTTTAATTTCACCTCTATGCGGAATTGTGCCATTACGTTACAGAAATAGCTAGTGTAATAGAGTGTGTACAGAGCAACCTTAGTTTAGGTATTACATACGTTTAACAGGTGTTTAGTAGCTGAGGATAGTTTTAAAATACCTACTACTCAACAGTTGCTTCATCGTGGGGGTTAACGGAGGGTGGGCGAGGCACATTGCACGTAGAACCGATGGCCATTGGGGCGGAAAGGTCCTCGAGTGGCGAACACGTACCGGAAGGCACAGCGTGGGTAGGCCCCCCACAAGGTGGACTGATGACCTGGTAAAGGTCGCTGGAGTCCGCTGGATGCGAGTAGCGCAGGACCGGTCATTGTGGCACTCTGGGGGAGGCCTATGTCCAGCAGTGGACGTCTTTCGGCTGATATGATGATGATGATGAGGGTTAAAAATTGTATTTTAGCCCAGAAACGGCCTACCGTTACTGAAGGAGGTCAGTCAACGCTCCTTCAACGAAATTCAGAAACTTTGATAAGAGTGTGTACAGTAAGGGAAATGTATTCACGTACCACCGTAGAACTCTATTGCAATAAGACTACATATCACTCGAGTTTGAGTGACGGCGGCCTGTCAATTGCGAAGGTACGTGTATACATTTCCCTTACTGTACGTCTCAGAAAAGCCATTAAGGCGGTCATTTGTCTCAAATATTCCAAACATAACCATAAACTTTGTTTATTTCTTTGTTTTATTGCACAAAGAAGGTTCAAATGGCGGACTTTATGCCATATGGTATTCTCTACCAGTCTACCACTGGGCCAAAAAGAAACGGTTGTTTGGCTCTGTGTGATGATTCTAAAATAATATAAAACGGATCTGCATAAAAACTGTATTTTCTTGCCGAACAAAAGTATAAAAACCACTGCTTTAAATAATGTAGCTATAATTGAATAGCAAGTACCAGTTTCCAATACATTTTCAATTTTCTTTCAGGTAAAACAAACAGCGCTGCGCTCCGTAAGTGAACTGCAACATCAATCATGGTCTCAACGAATTCAACTTGCAGTCGAAAAGTTCAAACAAAGAGCTCCTAGTTCTCTTATTTCTGACTTAATAACGTCAGCTTGGCCCGTAGTTCCACTGAATAAAAGACTTCGTTTAAGTAGCTTTAAGTTTCTACTGCAGTGTAGTAGTTAACGTAATTGGCAGAACTTTTCATTACAAAAAAGATTCAACGAATCCTCAAAAGAGGCCGCTGGACTGGGTAGCGCAGGACGCTCTTTGGGGAGGCCTATTTCCAACAGTGGACGTCTTTCGGCTGATATGTTGATGATGAACCCTCAAAATAGAGGTTTGTGTCTGCTCTGAACACGCACGTAGATATCTACGGTGTTTTACCATCAGGCAGACCGTGTTTGATACCGTCGTGGTTTCCTAGTTACTAGTTAATAATATATATGCGAAAGTTTAGTTTTTTTTTTTTTTTTTTTTTTTTTTTTTTTTTTTTTTTTAATTTATTTAAGAAAAAAGAAATAACATTTTATAGTTTTTATATAAACTCGCCAAACTGTGACGTTTGATGGCGATGTTTAGATGTTTGGACGTTTGTTACTCGATCGCGCGTAAACGGCTCAACCGATTCGATTAAAATATTGCACGAAGGTAGTTTATAGCCTGAATTAAAATATGGGATAGTTTTAATACTAAAACTTTTTATAGGTTTTCCTGTAATCTTTAGGCAAGGAACTATTTTTCATATTTTTTCAGATTTTTTTCCTAAATTACTTCAAATCCGTTTTTGTTAAATTTACAAAAAAAAATATCTGAGATGCTTACAACAACCCCGTCATTTGATATGTCACACAATACGGTTTGCGAAACTTTTTTTTTAATTTTTCAGTTTAGCTCCCAAAAGTGGCCCCCTTTTTCAGAATTTATTAAATTACTTTACGCGTCCATCTTTGGGTCACCAATTTACACAATGTGTACCAAATTTCAACTCAATCGGCATAGTAGTTTCGGAGCAAATCGGCTGTGACAGACGGACAGACAGACGCACACGAGTGATAAGGGTTCCGTTTTTTTTCCTTTTGAGGTCCCTAAAAAACAACTAAATCAAGGAACGAAACGTCATAAATATCCAAGGGACAAAAGAGCCCATTAGCACTGATAATTTCCCGTTCGTCGGGAAACATTAAATTTTTCATCCCGATCCATCAAGGATTGTAATAACTGTTATCTCTTTGGGGCAGGCCTCTTATCACTTAATAACGACAGACACATTTACGTTCGCATAAAGAAATAATTTACGTGGCAAATCCGACTTAACTGGTTTGAGATACAGGCGAGAGCGGGATTGATGTCATATTTTTAAAGAGCCGACCACACCGATGCCCTTAATTCCCGTACCCGTGTAATTGTCATGTATGTCTACTCCTTTGTCTCTGTGTGTCTTTTGTGTAGTGAATAAATGTCTTCTTTTCTTTTTTTCTTTTTCTTTTTACCACGACATTGGGCGGCGGCGGCAGCGGCAGCGGTTTTTCTATTTTTTTCTAATTCATTGCATGTGATCGCGACTAACCACAGTGCGTTACGCATCTCGACCGCGCAATCCATACTTCCATACTAATATTATAAATGGGAAAGTGTATGTGTTTGTTTGTTTGTTTGTTTGTTTGTTTGTTTGTCCGTCTTTCACGGCAAAACGGGGCGTCGAATTGACGTGATTTTTTAAGTGGAGATAGTTGAAGGGATGGAGAGTGACATAGGCTACTTTTTGTCTCTTTCTAACCCCCCACTTCCCCAAAATGGGGGGTGGAAGTTTGTATGGAGCATTCCGCAATTTTCAAGGTAGAGAGCTAAAAATTGGTATGCGGACTATTTGTGACTAACAAAAAAATCGTGCATCATTGTTTTTTGGAAATCTGCACCCAACCCCTTAAAAGAGGGGGTGAAATTTTATATGGGGGTCCAGATATGTAGTCGATATGTAGAGCCGATATGTAGAGTCGATATGTAGAGCCGATATGTAGAGTCGATATGTAGAGTCGATATGTAGAATCGATATGTAGAGTCGATATGTAAAGTCGATATGTAGAATCGTAATGTAGAGTCGATATGTAGTCGATATGTAGATTCGATATGTAGAGTCTATGTTCGATATGCAGAGTCTATGTAGAGTCGATCTAAATATATAAAAGACTGAAACTGAGATGCACCTTTTTTGTAGACGGTTAACATTACTCTTAGTACGCGGGCGAAGCCGCGGGCAAAAGCTAGTGAACAGATAAAACGCTTGCCGCGCCGCAATTCGCGCAATGTCGTGCTCGGGCCGTTACGCTGACGCAACGTATTCGCATTTACGTGACTTAAACGTCACACGTACAACTTATACAAATCAATAGTCAATACACACCTCTCAAAATACATCAAAGATAGGTGAACAGCGATCTTTCAGACAACCTTTGGGCAGTGGAATTAATAAATGCAATCCCACGCTATTCGTCCGACTCCAAAGTCTATTTTTTAGGGTTCCGTAGCCAAAATGGCAAAAACGGAACCCTTATGGTTTCGTCGTGTCCGTCTGTCCGTATGTCACAGGCGTTTTACTCGAAAACTATAAGGTGTATTTAAATACAATTTTGAGGATAGGTGTATTTTGTTAGCCGCTACAAAGTTTTGTAATCAAAATGACTAAAAATTTTTTTTACGGGTGCACTCCATACTTAAAACTGCCACCCCGAGGACCCCTTTTAGTGGCCTTGTACACCAGGGGATACCATAGCCGTATTCTAATGTCCGGGCTACAGGGCGCACCCCACCGATACCTATAGGACGCCCAACAGGTCTATGTCAGGGTTAGACTATTTAAATCTGAATCGAACAGCTATGAAAATACTAAATTGGGGAAACAACTGTTTTTTGTCACTAGTTGCCTTGGTTACGTCTCCTGAGTCACTTTTTAAACTGCGATTTATGAGTTTTAAATCACCAAATGATGGGTTTTCTTGTCATGTTCGACCCCTTTTTGTATGGACCCATCTTCTAGGCATGTTAGAAGTCCGTATTGTTAAAAAAATTAAGAAACTATAAGTTTGGCTCCTGGCTAACGGGACAGAATAACAACAAAAAATAGTTGATTGACCCAAATTAAAACATGATATGATGTAAATGTAACAAATCATTAGGTAATATTGATCTTAAGTTTAACTAACTAAAACTGAAACTTAACACGTTTGCCACCCAGACCAAGTAGTATCTAGCACTAATTACTTGCCAGAGTTTAGGCTTTACACTAATGAGCCTATCATCGTCATATATAAATTTATGATGACGTTAATATTTTGGCAACATTAACGTCGTGTGTAACAGATTCGTGTAATTGGAAATATACATACATACATTCACGCCTTTATCCCTAAAAGGGGTAGGCAAAGCACATCCAACTTGTATTCCAGTACCACTTTTAGCATAAATGTGGGTATAAAAGATCGACAAAATGTGATATCGCTGTGACAGGTTGCTAGCCCATCGCCTACAACACACTACAACCCTGCCTTCAATATTTTTTACCATATTAATATATTTTTTAACCATAATAACTATAAACAATTAAAAGCAACGCAAAATCGCCGAGAGAATACAATGTTTCATGGAGCATGTTTATTTTTTTCCGGGTGAAATCCATGAGAAGCATATAACTTTTGCTTCCAATGATTCTCCGGAAGAGATCGCAAAGCTAAAAGATATTTTGTAACTTAAATGCAATAAACAATATTTACTTTACTTTATTTACGCCACACTCCACAAAAAATGGGGATTTACGGCAGACAGCCTTTTAGGTGAGATGTGATCGAGTGCCGTGACTAGCGACTCGGGTGTGAGTGTGAACTACACCTGTAGGGGGCCAGTGGCAGCGGGTGTAACTTGCACCATTGTTGATGTGTCGTAAGTCTGCTGGTCGATTGCGTAATATTTCCTACGTACGTCAGGTAGATCTAAATGTAATTGTTCCATGCAACGCCGCCAGTGTCATGGGAACTTTCGGGCCACCAACGATCCGGGACGGTCCTTTTTGTTAGTTTAGTACGTATTGCTCACGAAGCCTGTTGCGGATTCTATTCTTTGAATTTGAAAATTAAAAAAAAATTAAATTTTTTGTTAACTAATATAGAGTTCCGAATCGCTAAACTTAAGTGGCAGTGGGCGAGGGACCTTGCACGTAGAACCGATGGCGACCACGTACTTGGAAGTCGCAGCGTGGGCAGACCCTCACAAGCTGCACTGATGACCTGGTAAAGGTTGCGGGAGTCCACTGGATGCGGGTGGCGCAGGACCGGTCATTGTAGCACTCTTTGGGGGAGGCCTATGTCCAGCAGTGGACGTCTTTCGGCTGATATGGACCTAAAATCCCTCCGGGATGCTTTTAGCACCAGTTAAACAACTGTGATTTTAATCGACGAACCACACAACGTGACCACACTACGACAAAGCTTTATCACTGTTAAATCTCCCATAAAGTGTACCAAACCCGTGGGTGCGGGTTGCGACCCATCATAAATTTGTACAAGTTATACATGGTGGAATATAATCGGTGAACAGGAACCCATTTTTCTAATTCAGTAATCGATGGCGGTCACGTTTATATAGTACTTAAGTGGAACCAAGTTTTTTTTTTATCATAACTAATTTTTAAGTTGAAATAAAATTTTAATTAAAATTTATTGTCACCCTACTAATGGTTTAGTCTGAAACGTAGATAACAAATGGCGGCAATCATTTATTGACGTCTGATCTGTCTAGTTTCCCGCCAAAGCCAGCAAGCACTTGACGTATGTACACTTACGAGTAACTTCCCTTCAATAAAAGTAGGGTGTCTATTTATTCAGTCAGTGTACATTTTACCGATGTTAATTAAGTGTGATTAATTAGATTGTGAGCTATATTGCACGAGATCTCACGTATTGGTTTCTGTGTAGATTGATAATTAAGATTTTTGGATTCTCGATCACCGATTATATTCCACCTTGTATATTGTTTCCTTCGCCACTATAACAAAAGCCAATAAAAACAAATATGTATATTATTCAACGTCGATTAGGAGATATGAAATAATTAGTACACAAACAAACATCATATTTTAGCAGAGGCGCGCCGCGCCGTGTATGGCAGGACCTGAATATTTTGCTCGCTTTTCCATTGCTTGCACCAGATTTTTCTGTTCGATTAATGAAATCCGCTTATGAATCCGCTCGCACTCGGCCGCCTTCAATCTACGCTATAGTGTTGTCCAAGTCATTACGACAACGACCCAGGATATTATATACATTTGTTTGACGCCTTGGAGGAAAGAATTGTTATTTTTTCTAAGTGATTGAATTCTTACAGCACGGAATACCAACCTTATTATTATTGTGTTAGGGTGTAATTTTCAATGAACCTTATGTGTGCTAACGAGATTGTAGTTGTGTTGACATAAGCTCGCCTTCATAATAGCCAGATATAATGTAGCTTTAGTAGATATGATTTTAGTATGATGTTGTATGCAGGGTTTTAGTTATATTTCAGTAACGTATAACGTGTCAGTTTTGTGACGAAACGCATGCGTCTGATATTGAACGTCTGTTTTGTGGCAACCTCGTAACTATCCGTTAAAGGTAAATGTGCCTATTTGCGGCGTGTAGACATTTGTGCTTGGTCGGCGTCAGTCCCAGGCTTCCGAGCCGACCAGGCGGACGGAGCCAGCGTGTCAACTAGGAATGTTGCGAATATTTGCATTCGCATTTGCGCTAATGGTTCGCATTATTTTAAATATTCGCATCAATATCCGCATTCGGATGAAACGATGCGAATGTTTTACGGATGCGAATGTGTTCATGTTGTGTTCGCTACGCCGGCCACCAGTCGCCGTCAAGTCACACATGCCGCACATGCGCAATGCGCGCAGACCGGTAGATATCACGTGATTAATTTTGACCAAAATGAAGCATTTGTCCCGCTGGTTGTTTGTGATTACTTGATTAGTTCGCCTTGTGTTCTTGGAGTTTCTGTCAAGTTCAGTTTTATTTTCATTTTCCTTGACATTCGCATTCGCATTGTAATAAAACTGACATTCATGACATCCCTAGTGTTGACGCAGGTAGCGTCAAAGATTCAAAGATTTTATTTGTCCAACATAGGTAGGTAAGTACAAGGTGTTTCATTAGCTTTCGTATCACTATGTGGTGGCCTGTCGGCATACAAATATTTTGGTCGGAACATGTTTAAAATGTTCAATAGAATTTACATTAATACATTATAATAATTAATTACACTAAAAAAAATTATTAATAAATCCCACGTCACACGCTAAAAGGTGGTCTAGGCTCCAGTGCAACCATCGGGTCACTTTCCAGCAATAGCGGAAGGCCCGATGGTCCGATGGTCCCGAGGCGTCGCAGAGAGCTGCGGTGCTCAGCGAACGGCGAATGAGGTCGCTTACTGCGGCATGCCTGAAAATCGACCGGTGCTTATAGGACAGTGTTATAAAATGTAAACTTATAATTACCAATCGATAATAATTACATAGAGTGTAGAGTGTCTAACGTTTAAACGTCATTTTCCCTTTACGAGCCAATAAAAATACTGGTATCTGCCTTCGTAAAAATATGAAATGAAGCAATAAAAGCCACATTGGTTCGATTGCCGGTTCAACCATGTAATTGTTTAAAAATCTATGAATGCAGGTTAGTCTCCCATACAAACATTTGCTCCTCTCCAAAAACTGGTTCGAATGGCATCGTATTTTTTTTGGACACAAGCATATTTAGCGTTGGTGTTAATAGCTGCAGTCTTCTGTGATTTTATTAGACTTTTACTTATGAAATAGGTGATTATTGTTTTATCTTCTTTCCTTTTATCTGCACAAACATTAACATGTTCTTTTTATCTGCTGTTTATAAAACGAAATGGGGTCAGATACAACTAACAAGGTAGGTACACTCTTACGCAGTAACAAGGATCTTGCAAATACAGCTGCCAAGTTTTCAGGACATGGCAACTTAAGCATTCACGAGAGAACCAACATGCAGCGAGCCGAATTGTAGCGTCGCGCCATAATCGGTCCATGCCTTTAAAATAGCTGTCATAACCGAGTGGATATCCAAACGGATGCAACGGTCGTTTATGTCAAATGCAACGTCGGAACGTTACGTCAATCCATTTGGATGCATCCACGTGTCGCCGAGACAAATTGCGCGTCAGTGATTTTTTTTTTTTTTTTATTAATTCCTTAAATTAACACTAACAGACAGGCTATGCATGTTAATTATACAGGAGGTTAATATACATTAAGGTACTTAGGTCTAAAGCAGTGGTAATACAGTAGCTAAGTATCAAGAAATTATGGAACTTGAAGTCGTAATAGACTCCAAATATCGGCTGCTAGTCGAGAGAAATTGAGATTCCCTGCTGTGAAACATATCCAGTTTGCTGTCGCTGTCCAGTAAATCATTGAGAAGAGTCAAGGCATGGCAAGGATTGATTGTCGGAACAACACTATCCATGACCAAGTGACAGCTACGTGGTGCAACATCACTGTTTTGAGCTTTTGATACGTCATTACATTAATTTTCTCTTCAGCTTGGTCCAAAAACGCACGTCTTGGTCTTCCCCGGCCTCTCCTTCCTTTTATCTTTCTTTCAATTATAGTTTTTTATGTAATTGGTTACTTGCCTAACAAAATCTATTTATTCCGTCGGTTAGATTATCAAAAAATATCAAACACGTTTTTTTTCTTCAATCAAACAAAAAATGGTGAAGATATAGCCCGTTAAAGTTCCGCGTGACGTCACATTATCGTACCTACACTTTTCGCGCGGAACTTTAATGGGCTATATCTTCATGATTTTTTTTTGCTTGACTAAATAAAATATACTTGATTATTATTTTTTGATAATCTAACAGAAGGACTAAATCTTTTTTACCCAGGAAACTACCCAATTGTCATATCGTATCAGGTACCCTATCATATTTCCCTTTCTCCTATCAAATTATATGTAGTACGAGTATAATGTTACATCCATCCATTTGTCGCAAAAGGGATTACAGAAAAAATCCGAAGAGTCCTTGGTCCAAAACCATCGTTAATAATACGTAACTCCATTTTCCGCACAACGAAAATTTTAACGCAAATGATTTAATGGAATATATAAATAGGTTAGTATTATATCCTGAAAAATCTAAAATTCCTTCAGCGGAACATGGTTTCAGAATTATGAGATTCGGAAAAAAATATGGTGCGCTTGAGTAAATGGTCAGATTCAAAGGTAACCATTAGATTATCTTATTGGTTATAATTTCAATCATCTTTTCCTTGAGTTTCCTTGAGTAGGCCCTATACTATTGTTGGCGACCGTATCACAGCTACTCGCTCCGATAATCGGGTCACCGTAAGCGTATGCGCAAGAACGATGCGCCTACATACCTACATAATTGTTATTGGCCATTGTTCAGCGTGCTTATCGACCTCTGTAGGAAAATAAAGTGATTACGTCGGTTTAATGAGTCGTAATCCGTCTGCTGATCTGTAAAGCCGGGCATTCAACTAGGCGCTAACATCATCATATCAGCCGAAAGACGTCCAATGCTGGACACAAGCCTACTCCAAAGCCACTGCGCCATCCACATCCAGCGGACTCCCGCATAGATCATCAGTCCATCTTGTGGCGTCTTCCGGTACGTCGTCACAGATCGAGAACCTCTCCGCCCCAGTTGACATCGGTTCGTGCAATGTGCCCCGCCAGCGTCAAATGAATGGACGCAATATTTTGACTATATTCACGGGCGCGTAACGTAGCCGTCACCAGTTCGCTTGCTTGTGGTCGTCTTTTTTCGACAAGTGGATGCGTCCAAATGGATGTTCCAAAGTTGGATTTTGAGTGTTTCACGACCGTTTCATTTGGATGGCGCGGCACGTCGCGCTCTGTTTGAATATCCAACGGGCCGCACCAACTACCTTTAAGAAGCCTAAGTCTTCTAGGTAGATGTCGCTACACGCCGCCCTAAGGCTTTGTGAGAAGGAACTGATCAACTGATTGAAAGATTTAGTGTCCGAGTCAGATTGTTCCGATAGCTAAGTTGGTTAGTAGCGACGGGCCATGTATGCCTGTGGTCGCCGGTTCGAATCTGGTTCGGAACATTACATTTTTCAATTTTTCCTCGTTAGCAGCGTTACTGCTTAATACCTACAAAAATAATCTATCTTTAAACGCTTCAGTTTTTGGCGCGGTGCTCTCAGTTCGGTCATGAATGGCCAGATTTATGGTGTAGGTTGCACCTGGGGGTATACACCGTGGGCCGAAATACACTGACAGACTTTAATGATGTATTCCTGACCATATTTGGAGACTAAAATGTCATACAAAGTATACTCAATTCGGTCTAATTTTAGGGAAATTGGTGTTTTTTTTTGTAAGCTGCAGAGTAACGTGAGCTTCTTGCACACTAACTTCTTTTCACGTACTTAAATCATCATCATCGCACATATTTGGTGGATACTCCCCCGAATTCCGTTGTACAATATTTATATTGTTTTAGTAACAGTATTTATTTGTCAAACAATATATGTTATTTCTGTGCTGACAAAGGTCGAAAACCGTTTTTTTTTGATCCGTAAATATTTACGTAACTCTAACATAACATTTATACAATAGCTAACGGAAATGCTTCTGGCAAACTATGGGAGGTATATTTATGTTTGTCACTTCCAATTCCAATCACATTTCACATGTGTCGCGCGCTCGCTTCCACTAGCACCGAGCTCACATGTCAGAAAGAATGCGAGATATATATTTAAATATGATCGGGACGCGAAAGACGTGAACGGATATTCTCAACACGGTGTAGGTATTGTTAAGTTCGTAATGTATTCTTTTGAGCACATTGTAGGCTTTTTTGTTAGTAGCGGTTATGTAAACATAATGTATAAACAATATCCACGGGGTAGGCTTAGAAAATAAACAAGGGATGTTTCGGAACCGTTTCACATATGTGGTATTTTGGATGACTTGTCCTCCTGGTTGATCAGGTAACGTAACGCATTGTATGCGCGTCAGGTAGATCCATACGTCAATTTTTAGGGTTCCGTAGCCAAAATGGCAAAAACGGAACCCTTATAGTTTCGTCATGTCCGTCTGTCCGTCTGTCCGTCTGTCCGTCTGTCCGTCTGTCCGTCTGTCCGTCTGTCCGTATGTCACAGGCATTTTACTCGAAAACTATAAGGTGCATTTGAATAAAATTTTGAGGATAGGTGTATTTTGTTAGCCGCTACAAAGTTTTGTAATTAAAATTACTAAAAAAGTTTTTTTTAGGGGTGTACTCCATACATAAAACTAAAAGTCAAAAAAATTTTTTTCATCGTGAGCCCACGTGTGGCACATCAATCGATAGGCCTTTCAAAATAAATATAAGGTTTCTAGGGAATTTTTTTGATTAAGTGAATACAGTCAGAGATAATCGCCCCGAAAGTCCCTAAAATTCTGTCCCCCCCCCTCTAATTTTTGAACGGTGTATTTTAAAAATATGAAAAAATTCATGGACACAGCGCTTATTAAGTTCATTCAACGAAAATTGTTTTGAACAAGATCGGATGAAAGGTTTCCGAGATATTGCTGAAAAACTGCCTTCCTCAAAGAAAAGGACGTAAGTGCCGTAAGATTTCTATGACGATACGACCTTTTTAATAGGCACGGAACCCTTCGTTTTGCGTGGTCCGACACGCACTTGGCCGGTTTTTTATATGGAAAAATGACAATTGGGTTGTGTCCTAAAAAAAATTTACCATGCCGTTCGAACCAGTTTTTGGAGAGCAACAAATGTTTGTATGGAAGCAACTACAATTAAAAAACATAAATACCCAAAAAATAAAGTTAAAGACGAACCTCGCTTGCGGCAGCCGAAAACGTTTCATACTGATTAACATTGAATCGTGACGTCACAGTGTAATATTTGTACTAATCGTTGCATTGAAAGTGAAGTAAATTGCTATTTCAGTCGTGAAATACTGCGTTTAGGACCATAGTTGTCTTACAATTTTGTTTCTATAAAAGCGTAAGGATTCTATTGGTAATTTACTTTTAGATAATAAAAAAATGCATATTTTTTCTAAACTTTTAAGGCCCATATCTTTTTATGATTATAATTATATTTCTTAAATTACGCTGAATTACATTTATTTGATGGTTTACTATCAATTAAGCAACACTGCGTTATCAATTTTAACATGTGGAAACTACCCAATTGGATCTACCTAACGCGCATTCAAAACGTTACTTGATTACTCTGGTCCATACGATTTATCTAGCGGCAATGCGTTGGCGAAATTACCATGTAATTACATTAAACGGTAATTACATTAGCTAAAGCGCTATCTCAACTAGCGTCGCTTAAGACCTTTCTACACCTGTGCTCCTTTTAAAACCAGTTCTATGAGGCGCACACGCGTACGCGGCACGCGACTGATGTACAGTCAGCGTCAAATACTCTGTAGCAGTCAAAGTGGCCAAATAGTTCGGTACACCATACTAAATATATGGTGTACCGAACTATTTGACTACTTTGGTTGCTACAAAGTATTTGACGCTGACTGTACTGTATTGTCGCGTGCTTGTGTGTGTGCGTCGCATCGGTACATAAGTTCCGAAAAACTCATTGGTACGGGTCGGGGTTTGAACCCAGGACCGCCGCTTGACAGCCGCATGCCTGAACCACTAGACTACCGTAGCTTTAGCTTACCGTAGTTTTAATAATAATAAAAGAAAAATAATGTTTTATTGTAACAGTTTGACTTAATTAATGCTAATCAAAATGCGGTATAATTTAACACCTATACGGATCGTGACCTTCTGTTTCGCTCTGTATTATCACGAGCTAATCCCAGAATCACAAAAAATATATATGATAATAACTGTTAATAAAATACTAAGATAATTCATTCTAGTTTGGAGTTCAGTATAACAAGTTCATTGTTAACTGGCTAAGAGTATAAAATTAGCCAGTTTTCTTTGCTTCACATAACAAAATCTTTATCTAAGCCCCGTTGACACTAAGTTTAGTGCTGGCATTGATACTTGCGCAAGTTAACTTGCCTCGCATCTTCCACGTTGTTTAGTTTACGAGAGCTACAAAGCAAGATTAATAGGGTGCCCGGTCGTTAACTAAACCCTAAAAATGTAGTTATTTTAGTTACAGCACTAAACTTCTGGAATACTAAAGAGTGGAAATGGGGCTTTATTAACTGGCTCACTGGAGTATATGAAAATATGAAATAATTGGTCGAATTCGACGAATATAATATTGTGTGTTTAATCACCGCATAAAATACATATACACATTAAAAAGGGGGCTTTCTTTTACATTTACCATATTAGTAACGATACAGATTACTAAGTATTATTTATACCTATACAATACAATGGATACCTGCCCGCTTAGCGCATAGCCGAGCTAGGTAATGTCGTTAGATGTAACATGAGAACACTTGCACTGTATTGCCCGGAAATTATAGGCACCTACTACGCATTGCGTAAAAGTTAAAGCAGTTAAAGCAGTCAGCTGCGAAAACATGGTCACTCAGACTCAGAACTCAGAACGCGCTTTAAAAAATGTAAACGTACCCTATATATATATTTAAGTAATATATAGACTGATATCGCCAAACTAAATTGTGTTTCACCGAGATATGAGTTTCAATAGATGCTATTGAAACTGACAAATTTTGACTATATACTGTAATCTTTTGAAAAAAAAACTCTGACATTGTTTATTTCTACCCTGAGAAATTATTTCTACTTCTGTTATATTTCTTTTAGATTTTTCTCGAAAATTGACGTTAATTTAGCCTAGTTTAATAGAGCTTTTCTAACATTTAAACATTGTTGTGTTATAGCTACCTAATTACGCTAAGTAGCTACGTAAGTTTAGTACTGCCATTACTGGAACAATAACTAAATACGATACTTAGTGTGAATAGGCTCTAAAGAGTTCATTCCTCCCGTGAATTGTAAAAGTCAAGGTTAGCCATGCTGTTTATGTTTGTCACGATGAATTGTCCAATTTTTTTTTATCTGGATATGTCCTAACTTACTAATCACCTTGTTCATTGCAATACACTAGTCTTATTGCAAGCCTTCGAAGAACGAAGACGTAACGAACTCGATGCTAAGCGCGAGGAGTTGAAGGCTCGACCACCTGCGGCCATACACTACAATTTTGTCGGAGGGGTGCTGACCTGTAGGGAATGTGGTCGCACATTCTCTGCAAAGATAGGCTACGTCAGTCACCTGAGAGCTCACGAACGACGCTCCAGTTAGCCAGAACTCTTCTCTTTTTCCAGTCGCCGTGGTCGAAATCGGCCAGGATGATGATGATGATGATAGTCTTATTAACTCGTACTTAGTAACGCGTTGCAGCTGGGTGCGTATTTGCGTAACGATGGCTATAAATATTTTTGATATAATATTACTCGCAATAACGCTCATCTGATATAATTCTCGAGTTGTATAACAACACTTAATATATTTGCATATGGTATAATTATCATTTTATATAACGATCATTTGATATAATAATATTTTGTATAACATACATTAAGTATAATGCATATTTGCTATATTGAACATTGGATATAATGCTCATTCCGTCTAATGTACAGTTGATATAATCAAGCCAGGGTAGCCAGAAAAAGGGGGGCCGGGGGGGGGGCGAAGCGCCCCACAAGGGGGGCTCGGGGGGCAAAGCCCCCCGCAGTAAAAAAAACCACCCGCAACAATTGTACTATTGGGTGGGTTAGGTTAGGGTTCACTTGTGTCCCTTAGAGCGGAAATAGGCACCCCGCGAAGCGGGGTGACGTCGACACGCTGGCGGTTGGGTTAGGTTTACGTTAGGTTAGAACGGAAAAAAAGTAGTTTCAGGCGTTATAGTTTTAATACAATTATACCGCTTGATCATTATACAATATGAGATGTATATCAAATAAGAATTATACTCTATGATGGTTATAAGAAATAAGCGTTATACCGAATGATAGTTATACTAAATAACAATATATATTTTGATATTATACCAAACCTTCCTTTGTCTCTGTGTGTCTTTTGTGTAGTGAATAAATGTCTTCTTTTCTTTTCTTTTCTTTTAAACGTTTATTATGTACAATGAATGATTCTACCCTTTGAAATTATATCAAAAATGGTTATATCCAATGAAATTATATTATTTGTTTTTATACCGATCATTACACACCCGTTGCAGCTACTATACCGTATGAAGCGAAAAGCACCTGTAGCATTCTGACATGTGTTATGATTGGTGATGATATAGGTACGGAAGGTAGGTATGTGATCCACTCCAAACGTTTTATTCAGTAATGGATTAAATATCACACTAAACTTAAAATAAAAAAATAACTTTACTGCCAAGGATCGCTACGCGCTACGCTCGTAGCCAATCCCGTGGTTTTCCCGCTATAACGGAAAAGACTACGGCGTAGGCTTCTGCTAGGTTAATTTGTGGCAGTTTAAAGAATAAATAGGTATCTATAAAATACAATATCCAAGCGTTTTTTTTTTCTTTATCACAGTTTCTTCTTATTTAGGTAAATAACCGTTTTTCTTTCGCTAGTTGCCGATATATAACATACGATTTTATGTAAGTACGTAATGTATATTTTAAAATAATGTTTATGTTGAACTTGTAAATTAAATGCGTTCGAGACTTAATCCTCATTTTGTTCCTGTAAATATTTTCCTTTCGTCCAATTTCGGCTCGGATTTGAGATCGCGTAAAATGTGACACGCCTGTTACGTACTCGTATTCACTAGGGATGTGCCTGCCATCGACTATTGACACACGATAGTAAATATAAGGGTGGCGCAGGACCGGTCAATTTGGCACTCTTTAGGGGAGGCCTATGTCCAGCAGTAGACGTCTTTCTGCTGATATGATGATGATGATGAGTAAATATAAAAGTATTATTGAGGTAAGTTGTCGATTAAAAATTTGCGAACCAAAGTGAAATGAAACAGTGTCTTTTTTACGGTAATTTAAATATCGGTAGTTTTATGTACTGTTTTATGGTAAATTTGTATCAATCATCCTTGATAATGGAGAGTTTTTTTTTAATGCAAACGTTTATTTGACACTCTTCGTCTCTCTAAAGGAGAAATGTTAATACAATCAAGTATAAGTTATATCTGTTATTTTAATATATATACAGTGTGTGTCTGTCATAAGAACATTTATTTTAAGGGCTGAAAGTATAAGCCCTAATGAACGTAAATTGGTATCTCTAGTTTCAAAAAAACGGTTTTTTTTTGTCATCCAAATTAATTCGGCCCGCAATGTATTGGTAACAAAGCTAACAACTGACAGTAACTAGCTCTGCCTCTCTGAAACGTCAAGTGAATGTTAGCAGTACATTGCTGCTCGAGAAAATTTAAAAAATTAATAACTCTCCATTAGAAAAGGTAATTGTTATATTTTTTCGATAAAACGGTTCACAGCACTGAAATCTATCGTTCCTTAAAATAAATGCTCTTATGACAGACACACACTGTATACATACGATACATTGCGTGCCGAAGTCATTGGTATAAAAAAAAAAACTAATTACGGTACATCTATTTCAGTCACATGTCAATTTCGTGCGATTTAACATTTTATAAATGCAATAATTAATTATACGCCCCATAAAATGGCATTTTCTGCTGTAAGTCGTGCATAAAGTAAAGCGCCGCCCGCAGCACTAAACGAGGTAGAGTCGCAAAAGTTTAATTAGTACCTAATTATATCAATTTAACGGCTACTTTTACTGTTTCACAATCTACTTAATAGATCGTCGATAACGACAATTATTACCTATGTGAGGTACGACTATAAAGTCGTACCTCACATAGGTAATATAATAATTGTCATTGTCAAAGGAGCCTGGGGTCGGCTTTGGCAAATCATCCAAAAATTTGGCGTAAGCACTAGTTGTTGCTAAACTTAAGTGGCAGTGGGTGGGGCACATTGCACGTAGAACCGATGGCCGTTGGGGCGGTAAGGTTCTCGAGTGGCGACCACGGAAGGCGCGGCGTGGGTAGGCCCACAAGGTGGACTGATGACCTGGTAAAGGTCGCGGGAGTCCGCTGGATGCGGGTGGCGCAGGACCGGTCAATGTCCAGCAGTGGACGTCTTTCGGCTGATATGATGATGATGATGATGACTAATTTTACGAAAGTGACTGCCATCTGACCTTCCAACCCAGAGGGAAAACTAGAGACCTTGTTTAGATTAGACCGGTTCCTTCACGATGTTTTCCTTCACAGAAAAGCTACTGTTGAATATAAAACTTTTTTTTAAATTAATGGTTCGAGTCAAGGTCCAGACTGAAAGTCGCGTGGCTTAGCGCTCTGCTTCAATCGTATCTTTTTATCATCATCGATACTCAGATTTATTTTGCAAATCGTGTCCCACCCCTAATATTAACCCCTCGCGAATCAAAAGGCAAAGCAACAAGCACCCGAATTCCTCAAAAGCAAATTGACACGAGAAAATAAATAAAACAAGTGAAGAAAAGGGTCAAAGGCATTTTCATGCAAATACACAATTGTACGGGCATCTTTGATGTGTGTGTCCTATTCACACAAAGGTGAGATAAAGACAGATCTTTCGAGCAACCTAAGTTACGGTTAGGAGATTTTTGTGGTTTTGTAAGCAAACCTCGAGCAATTCCTGTTTATACCCGAAATTGGCTTTGTCGGTCAGTGGATACGTTTTCGGCCCGTTATCATATTAGTGCACACTGCCACTATTTAATTATAGAACGCTAGTGTGTTGATGAATTTATTTAATATCTAAAACAAGTAATTAATAGGTAAATTTAATCTAAATGATGATGAAACTTAAGCGGCAGTGGGCTGGGCACATTGCACGTAGAACCAGGGATCGGAACCGGTTTTTTCAAAAATCCCCGAAGTAGTCTAATATTTTGAATTATTTTAGGCTCTTAATGTAGGACTCTATCGTGTATTTAGGTAACATATTCGTATTATTAGACTGCCCGATCAAAAATTATATCATAACCAAAGAACGTATTAATTAATTAAATTAAGAGACAATACCCTGAAATAGAATTGGAGAATACCATAAATATAAAAAAGTACACTAGAAGAACCCTTTACGAAAACAGTAAACGAATAAATACAGACGAAAGAATAAGACGAGCAAAAAACCCAAAAAAGGAGGTCTGGAACATCATTAAAGAGGAAACTAATAGCACAATAACGAATTTGAAATGGAACATTATCGATCAAAAAACAAATCAAATAATAACAACAGGAGAATTGCCTAACTATATCAACAACTATTACGCAGAAATAGGTGTGAGACTCGAACAAGACAACCCACCTAATCACAATGACGCCATGCGAGCACTTCAGAGCTCGTTGTCAAAAGAGGGTCATAAGTCAGAATTTAAATTTACTCTCGTAAATGCGGATGAATTAATGCATCTCATAAGAAACAAAATATGTAAGTCCTTAACTAAAGATATCTATGATATATCTGGTTCCCTCTTATATGACATAATGTTGAGGTTAAAAGATTTAATGACATTATTTGTAAATAAGGTCCTAACATCTAGTCATTATCCCAAATCAATGAAGCAGGTACGTTTGTGTCCTATTTACAAAGGAAAAGGAGACAGAACCGATATCGCCAACTACAGACCAATTAGCATAGTACCAACGATTTCGAAAGTAGTAGAGTCAATAATGTCCAAAAACCTAATGCAATATCTTGAGGATAGCAAATTACTAACTGACGCACAATATGCATATAAGGTTGGCAGATCAACAACTAGCGCAACACTTAAGTTTACCGAGACGATTGTAGGCCTTCTAGAAAGAAAAAGAAAAGTCGCAGCCATATTCCTGGATCTTTCGAAGGCATTCGACACAGTAGATCACGAACTCTTGCTCTCTAAACTGGGTGCCTATGGTATAAAAGGAAAAGCCGCTGAACTGCTGAAATCTTTCCTAGCAGAACGAGAGCAAGTTGTAGAAATAAAAATTGACGGGAAACGACATCGATCCGAAGCCCAGGCTACAAGAATAGGCGTCCCGCAAGGATCTGCATTAGGTAACAGCTTCTTCTCTATATTTCTAAATGACTTGGCAAGTCTTGATCTGGATGGTGAGATGATCCTATATGCGGATGATACTACAGTTATAGTCAATGCAAACACAAAAACCGAGTTAAAAGAAAAAATTGAAAATGCGGTAACGTTATTAAGTAAGTGGTTTGCAATAAATGGCCTGAAATTAAATGCTGAGAAAACAAATATCATGATATTTGAAGCGAAACGCAGCCTACCAGAGAAAACTGATATAACATTGTCAAATGGTGTCAAACTACAAAACGAACGAAGCGTCAAACTGCTTGGCTTTCAGATTGATCCAATAATGTCATGGAAAGATCACATAGATACATTATGCAGTAAGTTAGCAAAAGGGATCTATGTTCTAAGACAATTAAGACCACTTGTGTCAGAAACTTGCTTAAAAGAGCTGTATTATGCGTACATACACTCTCAACTTTCATACGGGATTATACTTTGGGGCAACAGTACGGATTATGAGCGCATCCTAAAGATGCAGAAACGTGCAATTAGAGTACTTACGTATGCAAAGTACAGAGACACGTGTCGCGAACATTTTAAAAAACTTAGTATTTTAACATCAGTTTCAACTTATATATTGGAAGTTTTGATGTATGTTAAACGTAATCCAAATGAATTTCAAAGGAGAGGTGAAAATTGTTCGAGATCAATGAGAAATGCAAATGACTTAAAAACAACCTCGTCCAGACTTAGAATAGGCACAAAACTTCCAAAGTTAATAGGACAAAGACTTTTTAACCGGCTACCTTCAAACCTTAAAACCATAACGAACGACAACTCTTTTCGCCACCATGTAAAACAACTATTGCTTGAAAAAACACTGTATAGTTTACAAGAATTTCTTTCAAATGACTATAATAACAAGATCTTAAAAGCTTGACGTTTATATTTATTTTATGTTCTCTTTATCTATTTTATGTAATAGCATTTATGCTATGGGTATGAGTATTATTAAACTATTTACAAATAATAACATTTCTGTACACATCTGTACACATCTATTGATTTATTGTATTGTATTGTAACTGACAAGTCATAATTTTAACACATTTTTATCTGTATATTCATTGTACTATGATTTTAATTGTAAAATTATGATAATAAACAAATCTGAATCTGAATCTGAATCTGAATCTATTTCGTATACCGGTTTAATTTGTATGGAGAAAATACCGGTATCCAATCCCTGCAGAACCAATGGCCTTTGGGGCGGAAAGGTTTTTGAGTGGCGACCACGTACCTGAAGGCGCGGCCTGGCGTGGGTAGGCCCCCCACAAGATGGACTGATGACCTGGCAATGGTCGCGGGAGTCCGCTGGATGCGGGTGGCGCAGGACCGGTCAATTTGGCACTTTTTGGGGAGGCCCATATCCAGCAGTGGACGTCTTTCGGCTGATATGATGATGATGATGTATCTCCTTAAGATTACTCAACATTTTGTATGTATCACAACATACATTTTAATTACACGTGATTAAGTCTCGTTTGGTAAAAATAATGTGTTAAACATTGTAAAATCATCATAATCATTTCAAGGTTCCAAGTCAATATCCTGAAGAAAATCACCGTAATTTTCATATTTTCTAAATTGAGTTTATGCTGCAATCACACGCTTATTGAACTCTTGTGGCCTCAAGCGATGGGTAAAAGGGAGCCAAAAACACGTAGATTTTATTATATTTATCTATTTACTACCAAGTAATTGATGGATTCAGGCGTTGCTTTGCGGAAATCCATGATATACTCGTAAGTTTCTAAGACAATATATTCCTTTGCGATTCCGCTAACGGACGCACGTAGAACCGATGGCCGTTGGGGTGGAAAAGTAAAAAAGTAAGGTAGGCCGAGCGGCGACCACTTCCCGGAAGACACAGCGTGGGAAGACTCCCACAAGGCGGACTGGTGATCTGGTAAAGGTCGCGGGAGTCCGCTGGATGCGGGTGGCGCAGGACTGGTCATTATGGCACCGGGGGAGGCCTATGTCCAGCAGTGGAAGTCTTTCCGCTGATATGATGATGATGTGTGACAGTGACGTGGCAAGTAGTCTGAACAAACGCACACACCCACACAGCGGCAGTTACAAGTACGCACACATAAAGCCGCGCTACGATCAGTTGAACAATAATATAAACTTATTTTCGAAATCCAAAATGCATCGCGACGAGCAGCAAATAATTTAATTCTCATGTTAACGGCAACTTATTTTAAACGTCAAAGTGAACATTTAATTATTCGTAAATCCTATAAACGGCAGTAATTAAAAAGAAAACCTTAATCATTTCCATTTGGCTCCAATAAATATTAATTGCTCGAATGTCCAAGAGGCGTATTGTCGTGCGTGGCTTCGCATCCCAATCACAAATAAATGTATTTAGAGCTTGCTTCCTCAGTACTGAGCCCACGTCAGAGTGAGCGTGTGAAAATACATTGAAATGCGTTTAAATTGTTAAAGAAATGGACAGAATTGAGACCATTGTTGTGCTCAAATTGAATTCGCTTCCGAAGCGTATAAAATAATAGGGGTGTAGACACCAAATCAATAATGATGAATTTTCTCAAAAAAGTATTAAAAATATTGTCAAATGGAGAAAAAAGTACAAGGGATTAAATAATCACAAAGTTACAAGTGTCCAAAGTTTTAAGAGGGGGTATATTCAGTCCCTTTTCCCCAAAACGCACCTTCATATGGAACGATTGTCATTTACTATGACGCTCGACTGTCGTGACGTCTCGATCTCTGAGTGTTTTCTCTCTCTCTAACAAGCAATATTAAAACGTTTGTAGCATTTATGGGACGCACCCAAATAGAATAGGCATGTTGGTGAATCTCACACATTCAAGGCCGAAGATTTCGTAGCGCTGCGCTCAACCTGTATAGAAGAAAGCGCCAACGACTAGAGCGCCCGCTTAGCAGATTCCTGGTAGTAAAATGTTAATATGGCCTTATAAAAAAGGTTGATTTACCTATTTGTTCATCATAATTTCAGAGGATAGGCATGTGGAACCATTATCTAATACTACTACTTATTTTTATTCATATGGTTGAGATTATTTAATGTGGCCGTCTTTTTATAAAACTGACATTGGATTTGGAATCTTCTACTTGGACGGTAGAGATGCTTTTTGAATGGAATAATTTGATGCAATTCGGCCAACCCAAATCTGAAGTATACGCTGATATCTCACATTCGTGCGCTACACGCGTAGCTGATACCGTACTTTTTCGCCCTGTAGCGAAAACTAGCTACGGACAGACACGCCAAGTGAAAGTGTTAACCCATTAAATGCCACGCTACGCCCGTAGCAAAACGCCGTAGTCCGTAGCAGCTTAACAAATTCACGGCCAAGAAACGCTACGCGCCATGCTCTTAGCCATTCCGTAGTTTTCCTCGTATGTAGTGGGATGCGACTACGGCGTAGGTGCCCGCTAGGCGGGTTTCTGGCAGTAAAATTGTTAATCTCCATATGGCATGTAGGGAAAATCTCCCGTAACGCAATGTGTGTCATGATTAACCCATTCGAGGCCAAGCAATACTACGTGTACTACGCCGTAGCACGTGGCAGCATTTTTCCGCTTCGTTGTAGTAATCCCTCGTAGAGGCATTGACTATATTTTATATGTGAGTCATTGGTATTGAATGGTTTGCTGGAAAAGTTACATAATATGAAGTCTGCAAATACCCGCTAGAGACTAGAGGTACCTATTTGTAGACTGGAGGCTCTAGGGTTCAAACGTCGCATTATATAATGTAATTTGTGGGTTTAATACATTTGAATTAACGTAGTGTGTAAGTAGGTACTTACTCTGAAATTTGTGGAGATATTTAACCTTTATTTGAAGGTTATTTTCGGGTTCCTAACCTTACAAGAACAATGAACTTAAAATCTTACTTCTCACTGTATTTCGTCTCGTAATGCTGCGGACGTATTTTAGATTCTAAATAACTTTTTTTAATAATGGAATGTTTATTTACGATGCAAGTTTCCAAAAAGTAGTGGTATTTTTTTACTATTTATACACGACTGAAATTAAAGAAAAATTAAACTACAATATTGGTCAAACTAGACATTTAGACTAACGATTTCACTTTCCACCTTCGGGCCCCATCATCAGATTAACTTGATGATACCAATTATTGTATTGTTATCTACATATATCATAATTATACAGATTCATATCTATATGCCTAAGAAAAATGGGTGAAAATCGATGTGCGAGATTTGAATATTCTGTGATTTATTATAAACACACAAAAGATACAAAGCTCGTACATTTCAAGAGAAAAAAAAAGAAGAACCAAGTTCTGCTTGTATCTTAATAATAACAGGCGTGCAACAGCATTCAAATCAAGCAAAATGTGAACAATTAAAAGTGTTTGATACGTTTTACCCACTTTAACTTGCAGGTTAAATATAATGCTTGTAAAAATAATATTTCGATTCGCTCCAATGCCGAATTTGGTCCGCCCGAAATGTAAATGTGAACCTACATAAGTTAAACAAATAAGAAAATACTTAATCATAAGATGAAAGTACGACCTTTCTCCCCCGTCTAAAGGGTAAAACATTAAAATTCGTAACTCTGCGAACTCAATATTCGAAAGCAAAATCAAAATATAATTCCAAAAGAATTATTTCAAATGCAAATTTATTTCAGAATAGGTATTCACTAGAATTTGCTTAGGTAAGCAAATTCTAGTGAAATAAAATTGTTCAAACACATATGAGACACAACTGTGCAAATAATCATTAGGCCTCGGTCATTGAACTCCGACGTCATCAGATTAAAATGCATGAGTTATGGCATAATCATCTTTATCGCCACCGGTTAGGGTACAAATGAGAACAAATGGGCTATACGTTGTCACCATTTGCTTAACAATAACGAATTGCCTTGTTCGACTAATTCCCGTATTTTTACGATTTTAATGGATATTAACTGTTTGTTTACAGGTACGGTTCAGGCGGTTTGGGGTTACGAGTGTGACTTTGACATAATCGGTACGGCACAGTTTTTTTACGGTTCTGATTCGTTTTGACTGAAAATATGCACGTATGGTTGAGATTATTAACAATTTTTTATAAAACTGCCATTGTCATTGGAATCTTCTAACCTTGGACTAATTCCTTCTTTAATGGACTACTACTATACTACTACTACTTTGATGCATCATCATCATCAGCCTATATACGTCCCACTGTTGGGCACAAGCCTCCTCTCATGAATGAGCGGGAACGAGCAGTAGTCTGCACATACCTCTTTGAATTTCTTCTCAGATGTATGTAGGTTTCCTCACGATGTTTTCCTTCACCGACAAGCTAACGGCTTATATTAAGTGATATTCCGTACAAAGTTCCGCAAAACTCATTGGTACGAGCTGGGATTCGAACCCACGACTGCCCTTTGACAGCCGCATGCCTGCACCACTAGGCCACCGTAACTGATGCAATTCGGCTCAACTAATCTCACGTTACACGTTTCGCTAACACGGCACGTTATTTTAAGGGAACGCGACCCTGTGCAGACATTGACAGTCGCTATAATTTACAGGTCTCTGATACTATTGACCAAGTTACATAACCAGCACTCGCAACTTCGCGAAGCACTAGGGTAGGTCAGGTTTGTTTGGTAGCTTCAGATGCCCAAAGGGCACACCGCCCAGAGACAGGGCCCCGTCGAATTTATCGAACAACGAAAGGTGTGCCGGTATTGTAACTTAATCATGTACGGGATGTTTGCATGATTTAATCGTCACATACATATTATGTTATAATATAAATAAATAAATAAAAATAAAATTGATTTATTTCAGGTAGAACCCATAGTTTTTACACTTTGACTGAAATGATAAAAAAATTAAAATCATAAAAAAGAATGTCACATAAATAATCACTATTACATATTTGCGACACTGGGTAAAGATCATTACTTTATTTGGCCAGTGATAATACTTATAACAAATAATAAGCTTAGGAAAAAGCTACAAATAAAATAATCAAAGCACCCCGAAGAGTAATTTTTATTTTTCCATTTGAACAAAGGGTCAAAGGTCGCATCCGCACACAATTGAGGATTGCTTACTTTGACAACGTGTCAGAGCTAAATGAATACACTGCTGTTACACCCTTGGAATATTAATTACGTGGGGAAATTGAGTTGGGATGCTCGTACGTAATGGCGTATTATATGACACGGCTGGTTTTGGGTCGGTTTCATAAAAGTTATTATATTACTTGACTTACTACCTACTTACTCACTTTACTTGTTGCTTGTTATTATGATTTTACTTTGTTGACATGTGTTAATATTATTATTAATCTTATTATGATCTTTGTTTTTGATGATTATTATATTTTTGACATGTATGGAATAAATATCTTATCTTATGTTATTGTATGATCAGGTCCAGTAGACAGTAGTACTGATAAAACAAAACAAGTATGAATTATTAAAAATAATACATTGGTCATTGAATTCTGACCCAAAAGAGAACATTGACACATCACGACAACTTTATTAGTTCATACATCGTTAGGTTTCACAAAACATTTGAAAAGTCCAATGACGAGCCAATGACCTTAGTACATGGAGGTAAGGTCGAAATTTGGCTAAATCCGAGTTTCCGAGAAGCAGATATAACTAGGATGTGAGAGTCCTTGATCCTTGGAATGGTGAATGATCAAAGATTCCAAAGATCGACGCAAGTTTTGACTGAGTTCAAAAGCAGAAGGTTCACTGTAGTGTTACACGTTAGTAGGTATACCTATATCGTAACTATACAGGACTGATGAATTAAGAATGTATGAATTAATTTACTTATATCGATCTTATCTCAATAGATTTTAGGACCTATGTTAGTTCATCTCTCTTTTGAGAAGTTTTTATTTTACTTGCACTGTTACTAAGGGAGACTGGGGATGATTGACTGTAGGGGTAGGTAGACTAACTAACAAAAACTCGAGCTACGCGAAAGCTTTCCGTCGAACAACTAGGTGCGAGAATCTGTTGACTTTACATTTATTACTTCATAGGTCAACTTACCCCAAGTGGCAAGTCAACCTACCCCACGCCTGGGGTAGGTTGACTTGTTTTCCGGTTTCTCTAACATCGAGCTGTATATTATAATTAATTGCGAGCTATTTATATTTTTTTTCCAAAGCCTAATAGTAGAAACTATCAGTTGAATGGCATTTTAGAAAAATATACCCAAAAGCAATAAAAAATATTTATTATATGACGTGTAAAATGTATATTATATTATAAAACAAATATAATTGAATTGAATACAAACTTTTAAACTGAAAGTTGGTCAAACATCCCCGGACTCCCCCATGTATTATGTAGGTATATAAATATGTAAGTTGCCCGATAAAAAAATTAAACCTTTACAATCTTCCCATTCACAGCCATAGGAACTGCAAATCCTGTATGTCCAGTTTTTTTTTGCTTATGGACCAATAAAATTTTACTTCAAATTTCAGTTACATCACTATTCTACTACATCCGCTCGCGCCTCGGTTTTGTTGGAAAAAAACTTGCCATTCGCGAAATCGCCGGTGTCAATAGCACCGACGCGTTTTTTAGAATCCGACCGATTGTTCTATTCTAAATTTAAATTGTAGTGGCGGTTCTGCAGTGGGGTCTCTCAGGCGGCTTACCTACTGCAACTAAAATTGCGCTCGCTCAAACGTTACTTCTTCCTATTCTTGATTATGCTGATGTATCCTATCTCGACCTTTCTGAGGAACAAATTAATAAGCTTGAGCGTCTCCAAAATGTCTGCATTAGATTAGATTAGATTACTTATGTCATGATAAAAAATTACATTACAAAATTGCATACATGTCAAAAAAATAAGAATTCATTCTTATTATTTATTCAGATACATGTGTATCTGAGTGTCTGTCTCATAGCTCCCAAACATATGAACAGATTTTAGGGCAGTTTTTCTTTTAATCGAAAATGTCGGTTGAAATGGTTCTCAGCTACGCTTGATGATGTGTTGGAGGAGTAAATTTTTAATTTACCTGTATTGTCTATTGACTAAAACAAAGTATTCAAAATATCTTTGGGCGTAAGACTACGTAATAGATGTTTCGGCTCCAAAAGGAACAAACCGATCTCACTGGACGATGTTGATTGGCGGAAGATTACGGTATCTTAAATCAGAATTTAAAGCAATTGAATCTGAATTCAAATTTAGAAGTCGTTAGTCGTAATTGCTGCGTTTGTGTGCCAATCAAAATTAGCAATTGTTTCAACTTCGTGGACGTCACTTGTCAAACGTGATTCCGTCTAACTTTGAAGTTGGGTTCGAATTTTGCAATTTGAATCGTTTTTAATGGCACCGTCATTTATTTCATGTAACTGAGAAAGTTCGGTACCTATCCATACTAATAAGTCAAGTCCACTCACCCACGCAAAAAATCGAAAGGGGTCATTCAGCCCGCGGGACGATTTTTATGTGGGATCAGATGACCATGAAGGGATATTTTTAATGTTATACTTAATTACAAAATAAATAGATTTTATGATGGTGTTTAATCAGATCATGACTAGGACTTAATTTTTAAGGGTTCCGTTGTCAACAAGGAACCTTTATAGGTTCGCCATGTCCGTCTGTCCGTCTGCGGCTTAGATCAGTGACCCTTACTACTAGAAAGTTGTAATTCGGTATATAAATCAATCACGCTGACAAAACGATAGCAAAAACTCTTTAAAAAAAATTTTTTTAGTGTACCTTACCTCACCTACACTTAATGTGGGGATGTCATTTTTTTCTCTAAACCCATGGTGTGGGGTATCGTTGGATAGCAAGTTTACTACTGGGAATGTGAAAAAAATCGTGGCAGCAGTAAATATAATGAATTAAAAAGAAAAACTATCACGGCTAAGAAGGCATATCTAGTTACCGAGTAATAGTTGACCAACTTAATGTGTATTTGGAAATGCCAACTTTCGTACAAATTCAGCCGACGCAACCCATTTAGTTGGCGCGCGCGTGTTGATGTAACAAAGACGTCAGACAGGCAACTACGGAACCATTTAATAATGCTCAATAATATATTATGTGAACCTGTAACTAATTGTGTCTTAACGACAGTGGCAAACAACAACCTGCTGTTATGCCTTGATCACACATACCAAGTATAGTGGCGAGAGAGTGCCGAGCGAGTCACTCGGACCTAGTTTTATTTACTCGCTCGACACTTTGCTCGGCCGAGAGCACTCCCTTGCCTTGATCACACGTACCGAGTATAGTGGCGAGGGAGTACCGAGCGAGTCACTCTGACCTTGTTTTATTTACTCGCTCGCCACTTTACTCGGCCGAGAGCACTCTCTTGCCTTGATCACACGTACCGAGTATAGTGGCGAGAGAGTACCGAGCGAGTCACTCTGACCTTGTTTTATTTACTCGCTCGCCACTTTACTCGGCCGAGAGCACTCTCTTGCCTTGATCACACGTACCGAGTATAGTGGCGAGAGAGTACCGAGCGAGTCACTCTGACCTTGTTTTATTTACTCGCTCGCCACTTTGCTCGGCCGAGAGCACTCTCTTGCCTTGATCACACGTACCGAGTATAGTGGCAAGGGAGTACCGAGCGAGTCACTCTGACCTTGTTTTATTTACTCGCTCGCCACTTTGCTCGGCCGAGAGCACTCTCTTGCCTTGATCACACGTACCGAGTATAGTGGCGAGAGAGTGCCGAGCGAGTCACTCGGACCTAGTTTTATTTACTCGCTCGACACTTTGCTCGGCCGAGAGCACTCTCTTGCCTTGATCACACGTACCGAGTATAGTGGCGAGGGAGTACCGAGCGAGTCACTCTGACCTTGTTTTATTTACTCGCTCGCCACTTTGTTCGGCCGAGAGCTCTCTCTTGCCTTGATCACACGTACCGAGTATAGTGGCGAGAGAGTACCGAGCGAGTCACTCGGACGTTGTTTTATTTACTCGCTCGTCACTTTGCTCGGCCGAGAGCACTCTTTCGGACACTATACTCAGTACGTGTGATTAAGACATTACGAACACTGGAACCTAACTTTGATATCTGACTTACGGGTACTTTTGGCGTGTATCAAAGTTGTGTATGTAATAATACTCTAATTAAAGTGCCCTCGTGGTCTATTTGCAGAATGAATATTTGAATTTCAATTTTGAATAATGTTCCTAATTGTCCATATAAAGCTTAAACCTGTGTTTAACCCGAATACAAACGTCCAGTGTCAGTTTTAGCCCCTTGCGTATTATTGTGTATAACTGGAGCTTTTCATTCAGTTTTTGCCATAACTTAATCTTACACTAACTTACTCATACCTATTACTTACATAATATGTCAGCTTATCGAATCTATCATAAAAAGATACATTCACGACCTTTTCATCACGATTTTAATACGAATCCAATTTACTAATTCCATTTATTTCTTTATACTTTCCGTATTGTCAATTATGGCAACTAAAGACTACATACAGTCACGAACGTATTAAGTTCGCTAATTAAATGTAAATGTTATTTTGATACGTACTGTAACTGTTACAAAATAAAATAATACCTATTCATGCCACATAAAATTACAATTAGTAATGTGGCTTGTGTTTTTATGCCTGCTTTTTTGTCTGTAACATGTGTCGTTTACGTTGTGTTATAATAAGTAATTAATTAATTTATACAGATCTTATAAATAAGTAGGTAATATCGATAATTATTCATGTCTGACGTGCACAAAAAAGCGTTTTTTAAGCGTAAAAATTCAAACTAACATTTTATTATGAAATTTATGAATACCACAGTAACTACAATTTAAACACAGGAATATCATCCGAACAACGTTTCATTTATGCTGGCTCGTGAAAATCAGTCAGCCTATTTGGCATAAACGCCCCGGGCTACTGAATATACAAGTACCGCCAATTGAAAAAAATATTTGTACAAATTATTTTAAATCCCATCAGGCAGTTTAAATACATCACTATTCCGTCGAATTTGGATATTAAAGGAAATGTATAGTGATAAACCCATTCCACGAGCCAGGTGTAGTTCAGTCTGTCACGCGGATCAAAGTTAACCTTTGGACAATGGGGAGTCTGAGCCTTCTGTTCGGTGCGTTAAAGCATTCCCCCAACGTAAAATAAAACAATAAAAAAGGTTTAGGTAGTACAGTCTTATGGCGATGTCATATAAAGATTGCAACAGAGAAACTTTTCCATATTTATATGTAGTTTACCGATAGTCGAACATGACATCACTAGAAGAATTATTTGAAAAGAGAACTTGATTGACCGCGATGGCCAGTGGCACTTGTCTATCGACGTTCAAATCTGAACTGTATTGTCAGTAGATAGGCTACAGAATCGTCCGCCCGAAGTTTCTAGGCTATACTTTCACTAAGTAATGCCAATGTCAGCGCTCGGCTATTTTCTCTGATGTTACACAATCCGTTACACAGTATTACCGATTACCGGTTACGCAAGAGCACGTGTACTTGACTCAACACGCGCTCTAAGCCGCCATTTTCAACGGTTGTTTTTTGCGAATGGAACGCGTTCTTTTTCAACGGCCTTTTGCAATTTTTTTTTAATTTTAGGTGCTGTTGGCCGGCTCGTGTGAGTCGTGATTTTAGATGGATTCGGTGGTGGAATTTTACCGGTTTTTATTATTTAAATTGTTTTATTGCTAAAAATGCTTTTAGTTATCTGTAGGTAGCAATAATAGTGTTTTGAACTAGCAAACGTGACGAATGTTTTGATTGATGGATCTAAAACAGGTGTTTAGAAAATAATTAATGTGAATAACACGTATATTAACCTTTTCAACGCTCTGTCAAAGAGAAAAGTTCATTCATTCATTCATTTATTTCATTGTTATGTCATGCATACATAATATGGTGTTACATTTTTTTTTAAAGTCATTTCATGACACCCTGTAAGGGCACACAATAAATTATTAATACAATAAATCTAAATTAACAAACCAAGACTTAACCTACTTAGTTAATTAGTTAATTATAATTTATATTATATTAGTTGTCAACTACACGCCAAATCAACACGACGTTTAGGGCGGAGTTATACCTTATGTTAATGCAAGAAGGTTGCTATCGCGCTGGGCTCCTTGAAGACCGGTTAGCTTAGTGGGTAGTGACGCTGCCTACGAAGCTGAAAGTCCTGGGTTCGAATCCCGGTAAGGGCAAATATTTTTCGTGATGAGCATGAATATTTGTTTCCGAGTCTTGGATGTTTTCTATGTATTTATATCTATTATATAATTATATCGTCCTTTGGGTGACTTTGAGCCGTCTTATGAGGCCCATAGTAAGCGACCACGGGCAATGGAGGGCTATGCTGGGAGTATCTCTGCATGATCGCATCAGAAATGAGGCTATCCGCAGCAGAACCAAGGTAACCGATATAGCCCTCCGAATCGCTAAACTTAAGTGGCAGTGGGCGGAGCACATTGCACGTAGAACCGATGGCCGTTGGGGCGCGAAGGTTCTCGAGTGGCGACCACGTACCGGAAGGCGCAGCGTGGGTAGGCCCCCCACAAGGTGGACTGATGATCTGGTAAAGCTGGAGTCCGCTGGATGCGGGTGGCGCAGGACAGGTCATTGTGGCACTCTTTGGGGGAGGCCTATGTCCAGTAGTGGACGTCTTTCGGCTGATATGATGATGATGATATATATTGTCGTCTAGTACCTACAACACAAGCCTTATTGAGCTTACTATAGGCCTAGTATGATCTGTGTAAGAATGTCCCCTAATATTTATTTATTTATATATGCGTCGTTGGCGTCGAAAATATTAATGCCGTGACTTCGGAGAAGTCATAACCAAACTCAAATGAGTTGGTCAGAACATAGTGCCAGGCAGCGTGACGGTAGGTGGACGAAAACGTTCACGGATTGGTGGTCACTTACAGGAAAAAGAAGCGCCGGTCGTTCACCAGCTCGATGGGTTGACGACGTAAAAAAGACCGCGGGTCATTTCTGAATGAGACTAGCGCGGGACCGATATAAATGGCGTACTCGAAGAGAGGCTTATGCTCAGCAGTGGGCGATCACAGACTGATAATGATGATGATGATGATAAAGTAGGTAATATTTAACGTAATCATGGTTCAAACCAAAATGGTGGCTAAGTAACTTAGCCTCCTAGCCACAAACTACTTACATGTCATTGATATTTCGTTACTGGCTTTTTGAAAATGTTCAAGTTGAGATTTCGTGAATCGTCTCGAGAGTACCTTAAGAATTCCAAATTAAACAGTTAAGTACCCACACGAGCACAATAGATATTATCGAAATGCTGAACATAAAACAAGCTATTATATCAATAGTAACCCTTTTTGCTTAAATTTTATTTACATTGCCGAGTTTACTCAGGCAAGGTCGAGCCGGTTCAACCTAATTTAAACTCTACGTTGATGTATTAAGGTTGGAAATCACTGTCGATACAAATGATTGACTTGTCTTTGTTGGTTCGGATTGGTTCTAAAGATCGAATGGGGTCGGATTGAAAGGTGCTAGGGTCGCAACGACGATTGTTTGGAGAATGTCTGAGCCCAAACATGTTAAATTAAGAAAATAGGAGGTACAATCGGCGTCTCAAGGTCTTTCTGTACAAACAAATGAGTATAGATCGGTCTTTCTCCGAAGAAACGCACCCGTCATATCACAAAGTACACTAAAAACGAACCAATTTCTCGCAACAACTGACAGATACGCAGCTATCATATATAGGCCTGCTTGTGTCACTCTTTGCGGGAGACGCAGGTATAGATACTATACATTAGAGTAATACATGTTTCTGGCAAGTATCAACTATGCGTCTCTGTCTGTTGCTATGACAAATTGAAAAGCGTTTAATGGCCTTAACTCTTTCAATCCCAGGCACCCGCTAGACGGCTCTGCTCATAGACCTCATCTACAATAGTATTTTATACAATCGCTACACAATGAGGACTCTTAAAGTCGAGTACCGTGTCTAGGCCACGAGGCTTGCCGAATGGCCTAAGTACCTAAGGCACGAGAATTTACGATGCGATTCGGTTTCACGTAAAACGACTTCCGACGCGGTTGCTTGCGACAGTGTTGCAACTTGGATATTTAGCTTTATGGAGCTTTCAAGTTATTAACTGTTTAAAATCTCGGCTTTATCACACACACGTAGTTTTTAGGGTTCCGATACCTCAAAAGGAAAAAACGGAACGGAACCCTTATAGGATCACTCGGTTGTCTGTCACAGCCGATTTGCTCTGAAACTACTGGACCGATTGAGTTGAAATTTGGTACACATATGTAAATTGGTGACCTAAAGATGAACACGTAAAGTAAATTAATGAATTTTGAACAAGGGGGCCACTTTTGGGGGGTAAACTAGAAAATTAAAAAAAAAGATTCGCAAACTGTATTGTGTGACATATCAAATGAAAGGAGTTGTTGTAAGCTAAGCATGTCAGATATATTTTTTTATAATTATAGCAAAAACAGATTTGAAGTAATTTAGGAAAAAAAACGAAAATTAACCATCCCCCCCCCCTCTTATCTCTGAAACTACTAGGATTAAAATTCTGAAAAAATATGGAAAATATTTCCTTGCCTAAAGATTACAGGAAAACCTATAAGAAGTTTGAGTATTCAAAAACACTTATGAAATTTAGATTCTATACGGAACCCTCACCACGCGAGTTGAAATTGCACTTGTCCGGTTTTTTGTTTTTGGGATACAAAAAGCTATTATGGATGTTGACATTGTTGGCACTTCATTAAAAACAAACAATAATTTCGAATGTTCTCGCAAATATTACGTACGGTGAACATGACAATCCTATCTCCAGAAAAGGCATTATTCCATTGAATTTCTCATGGTACAAGGCAAAATAGAGGGTACCATGACCGACCGGTGGGCGGACCATTGCATGAATGCACCAACATGACGACCAACAGACGCAGAACAGAATTGGCGAGAGATAGTAAAGAGAAGGAATGCGATTAAATGACAGCGACGACCGCTCTGTCAAGAGCGTAACGGATGAGAAGAAGAGAAAACCGGACAAGTGCGAGTTCAACTCGCGTGGTGAGGGTTCCGTATATAATACAAAAAAAAATGAGAATTTTCCCATTACTTTGAATACTCAAACTTCTTATAGGTTTCCCTGTAATCTTTAGGCAAGGAACTATTTTCCATGTTTTTTTCAGAATTTTAAGCCTAGTAGTTTCGGAGATAAGGGGGGGTCGAATGGTCAAATATCGCTTTTTTTTTTTAAATTACTTCAAATCTGTTTTTACTAATGTTATAAAATTATTTATATATATTTGAGATGCTTACAAGCACCCCTTTCATTTGATATGTCACACACTACAGTTTACGAAACTTCTTTTATTTTAATTTTGTAAAATGTAAATTAATAAATTGTTCAGAATTAATTAACTTACTTTACACGTCCATCTTTGGGTCACCAATTTACATAATGTTTACCAGATTTCAACTCAATCGGTCTAGTAGTTTCGGAGCAAATCGGCTGTGACAGACGAACAGGCAGACGCACGAGTGATCCTATAAGGGTTCCGTTTTTTTCCTTTTGAGGTACGGAACCCTAAAAATGTCAAAAATATATACAAGACAATAAATTAATCACGCACCTATTCCGCAAAACGTAAACGTTATTTCATACGGAATAAGGTTATTTCATAGTGGCGTCACGAGACTGTAGCGCTTTCCCTTTCCAACTGGCAACATTAATACGATTGTAGCTTCGTAATTATTTGAGATATTTGAAATGGGTTTGCATCATAAGCTACTTATAGTTTTTGTTCTTCTTTCTTTAGGATTTATTTTTAAAATTTGTGTCAACAACGCTATTTATACTATTTATGATAAATAACATATATCATTGCACTCAGGTTTGGAGCAACCAACGGTAAAGTTTTTACACCTTACAGGAGACCACAACGATAATAACACCACTTAATATGCAACTGTGATATTTAGTTTTATGGAGCACTTCATTTCTTTAACGGTACTAAAATTCATTTTCACTGCAAAAGATTTAAATTTTGAAATGAATTTAAGTTTCTGCCAAAAATTTCATTTTTGGTACAAGCTTTTATTGCCGACTGTACTTTTCTGCATGCCGTCATCAATCTCAACGGTTTACGACAGTTAAGTACTGAATTCCCATGGCCATCATCTGTCTCCATGATCATCAGATCCGCTCGATGGTGCCATAATACTGAATTATCATCCAAACTATACTTATACCCAAAATTTCAGCTCAATCGGTCACCGGAAAGTGGATCGAATTTAACTTGCTAGATTTCATTACAGACACCACCAGGTGAAACGAAATACTCGTAAAAGCTTGTAATATTATTACTCTTTGTATTTCAGGGGTTTAATTTCAGACACACAATTTCCAATTCCAATTGGGTTTCAATTAATTTCAGACACACAATTTCCAATTCCAATTGGGTTTCAATTAATTTTAGACACACAATTTCCAATTCCAATTGGGTTTCAATTAATTTCAGATACACAATTGGTCAATTTGGAACTCTCTGGGGGAGGCCTATGTCCAGCAGTGGACGTCTTTCGGCTGATATGATGATGATGATGATGACACAATTTCCAATTCCAATTGGGTTTCAATTAATTTCTCGCCCTATGATACTGTAACTTGGAATATGGTTGCTTGCTTTTTTAAGAATATTCAAATTTTATCATCATCATCATCGATCAAGGTTTTTAAGAATAAGCGTGAATGTTGGCATACCTAGCATATAAATTTCATTTAATTAAAAAAAATCATTCAAATTGTCGTTTTTATGATATTATTAATTAATAAATATTAGGGGACACTTACACAAATCGAACTAGGCCTATAGTAAGCTCAATAAAGGCTTGTGTTATAGGTACTAGATGACGATAAATATAAAAGATATAAATATTTAAATACATAGAAAACATCCAAGACATAGAAACAAATATTCATGCTTATCACACAAATATTTGCCCTTACCGGGAATCAAACCCAGGACCTTCAGCTTCGTAGGCAGCGTCACTACCCACTAGGCTAACCGGTTGTTAAATAAATAAAGTAGGTAGATAGATATAAGATGATGTAATAATTTGCATGCCTTTTAAGGTAGATTTTAGTGAAACCTCTATTGTACTTGTTTGTGATCTGTCATCACCTAAAATCCTGCGAATAAAGATTTACTTACTTACTTACTATAAATGACATACTGTACTGTATATTTTCTTCATAATTAATTTAGTAAATCACGTGCAACCCCACCAATATAATCTAAGCTACACATCTATGTGATTAACCTAATTACGTACCCTTCACTTGGCAATATTGATATTTGCCTCGTTAAGAGCACGAATCATCCTTCGACTCGTAAATCTAAGGTTTGATTGCTTGTTCGTTGCGTCATCGCTAAATTGACTTTACAATTTTGCGACATCGAACACAGAGTAAATTTCTAAGGCAGCGAAACCATTTGATCATGAAAACGCCAAATCCAGAAACGACACTATAAGATAACCAAGTCAACGCTTTTGTCATTTATACTTAAAAATTATATTTTATTTATTTATTTAATTAATTCACATATAAGTTAACAGTAACTACACCAAAGCACTTACATGATAGTTAACAATCACATAGAATACAATATAAGTACATGAACACTTATGAAATAATAGAATTAAACAAAATAAAATCAACAAATATAGGTATTTAATACATACATACATACATACATATAATCACGCCTCTTTCCCAGAGGGGTAGACAGAGATCACGGATCTCCATTTGCTACGATCCTGACAAACCACTTTCGCTTCACTCACCTTCATAACATTTCTCATACATGCTCGTCGGTTTAGGGTACTTTTGACCTGGCCTTTTTGTAAGATTTCTCCAATTTGATCGGAGAAAGTTCGCCTAGGTCTTCCCCTTCCAACTTGCCCTTCCACTCTTTTTACATACACTCTCTTCGCTAATCTTCTTTCATCCATACAAAATTATGGCTCAGCATTATAAAATAATAAAAATAAAAATAAATGGACTGATGACCTGGTAAAGATCGCGGGAGTCCGCTGTATGTGGGTGGCGCAGGATCGGTCACTTTGGCACTCTTTGGGGTAGGCCAACGTCCAGCAGTGGACATCTTTCGGCTGATATGATACCATCGGGATCACAGGTGACGGATTAGCTGTGAATATATCGAATAAACAACCCCCGATCAACAAGCGGTAGGGTCATCAGACCGGTTAAACGGAATACCTACATTAGCCTGATTACAACTCTATGACATATTATATTGGTGACAATTGTATTTTTTGCGCACAAAATTTCGAAAGGTTTATTGAAAAATACGACAAAGTCACGGATACTTACGTAAGTAATATACTTATCTAGAGAAAAAAACCGCGCGTTTTCAACCTTCGGCCTTGGCTTTATTATCTGCGTCTTGTAACTAGGGTGGCTTAGGGGGAGTTGTAAAGCCTTATTTACAGCGGTGTAGGCTTCGCTGCTCAAAATTTTACGAGGCTACGACTGTGCCTTGGAGATAGAACGCTAGATGTGGCTGGTATACGCTCGAAATCACTGGGGCTGAACATACAGTGTCGCTGTAACGTCATGTTTAAACTGTCAAACGGGTGAAAGCTACAAGTAATCCATCTATTCTTTATTAAACTTGGGGATTTGACTTTATATAAGGATTCCAGTGCTTGCGTGAGAATAAACGGGTCATATACTGACTGGTTTAACATCGAAAAGGGTGTTAGACAGGGATGTGTAGCGTCTCCGTGGCTATTTAATCTATTCATGGACAGCTGTCTGCAGGATCTGAAAGGTGATGAATGTGGTTTGAGAATGGAAGGGTTACGCGTCAAATGTCTCCTATATGCTGACGACCTTGTACTACTTGCATCGTCAGCTGAGGAGTTACAAATGATGGTAACGAAAATTAATGAATCTTTTGAATGGAAAGGGATGAAGATGAATGTAAGTAAGACGAAAGTGATGGTATTTGAAAAAGATGAAATTATGACAGACTGCGAAATAATGATTGGTGAAGAAAGACTGGAACAAGTAAAAGAGTTTGTGTATTTGGGGACATTATTTACTGGAGACGGAAAGCATGAGAAAGATATTGAAAGGAGAGTGAATGCAGGGAATCGAGTGAATGGGGCACTGAACGCCTTTATGGGCAGCCAGAAAATATCACAAAAAGCGCGCGTGGCTGTGCATAGAGGAGTGTTGGTGCCCACACTTATGTATGGTAGTGAAAGTTGGGTGTGGCAGAAAAGACATCAAAGTCGAGTGAATGCAGTAGAAATGAGAGCGTTGAGAAGTATGTGTGGAGTGAAACTGAGTGATAGAGTCAGAAACAGTGTGATAAGAGATAAGTGTGGAATGGATGGAGATATAGTCACGAAAATTGAGAAGGGTATGTTAAGGTGGTTTGGGCATGTAGAGAGAATGGATGAGAGAAGATTAACGAAGAGAGTGTATATAAAAGGAGTGGAAGGGCAAGTTGGAAGGGGAAGACCTAGGCGAACTTTCTCTGATCAAATTGGAGAAATGTTACAAAAAGGCCAGGTCAAAAGTACCCTAAACCGACGAGCATGTATGAGAAATGTTATGAAGGTGAGTGAAGCGAAAGTGGTTTGTCAGGATCGTAGCAAATGGAGATCCGTGATCTCTGCCTACCCCTCTGGGAAAGAGGCGTGATTATATGTATGTATGTATGTATGTATGGGATTTGACTGTACCGAAGAAGTATTCTTGAACGTAATTAGCCCAGCAGGTCGATCAAGTAACGCATTGTACGCGCGTCAGGTAGATCTAAATGTCATTTTTATATGGAAAATTACAGTTGATGCATTGTCCCAAGCGCGTTCGAAACGTTACGCACACCGCATCAGTCACCTTTGACAGTTGCCGATGAATGCTGAGCGCGGCGCGGGGCGAGGGTCGCGGGGGGAGGAACGGCTCACCGCGCGGAGAGATCCGATGGCCAGTGTCACCAAACGGACGTTACCTCTGGAGCCGTAGTATGGTTGGCGTTATCACGCGACAAGTGACAAGATAAGAGCGTCGTCTCGTTCTATCGAACGGTGTCAGCCAGTGACGCACGCTCTATCCTATCACCTATCGCGTGATAAGGCCAACCATGCTACGGGGCCTGCTTTATGTTTCTTTCGATGATTTTGGTTACTGTATTGTGAACAGCTGTATCTATATAATTAAAAGTATAGAGCATATTTTGACCAATTTTTATTGGGCCAAACTGTCACAACGTGCTCTGTTGGTGTTCCTAGGTTGCGCTACATTAAGAGCAAGAGACTGCAACTGTCGATACAACGAATTCTCAAATCAATAAAGAACGACAACCCGCTTTGAAACGCTTATAAATATTTATAACTAATCATTTCTAGTGTAGTCTTGACCTGACCTTACTTTAGGATTTCGCAAATTTGGTAGGAATTTATTTATACACTTTTCCCTAATTTCTCCTCGCTGTAGGTGTCTGACACCTCATCATAAAGCTGAACCAGTGTCCGGTTCACTGCCGCAGAGACACACTTTGTTTCATGGTTTATATGTTTCTCTTGTTTATTTTAGTGTTTAATATGTGTGCCCTGTGTGTTTGTGAATAAATGTATCTTTCTTTCTTTCTTCTTTCTTTCATTCACTCTTCTTTTATCCATCCTCTCTACATGCCCAAACCATATAAGCGTACCCTTCTCAATTTTGTCACTGCATCTTCAGTCACATAGCACTTTTCTCATATAACAAACATTGTTTCTTATTCTATCCCTCAAATTCACCCCACACATCATTCGCAACGCTCTTTCTAATGCATTCAGCATTAGAAATGATTACTGTATTAGAGCATTGTTTCAATAGTCATTTCCAGTAATTCTATATCGCTTCCTTGGTCCCACTTTTATTTATTTTACTTACACAGTGCTGTTTGCTCGAATATTCGCCGCGGTGTTTGCGTTTGCGTTATGTGTCGGTTCTCGTATTTGCAGAATAAGCCTGGATGACGTAAGGAATTTTATGTTAAGTGGTCTATTGGATTGGCATTTGCTTGTGTTGCCACTGTGTACGGAATGGGTCAAATGGGAAAAGAAAGCTCTATAACACGGATAAGTAGAAATAAAATGAATTAAATCAAGTTTGTACAACAAATACCATTTTTCTTCCATTTATTTAATCATCTAGAAGGTACCAGTCTACCCAGTAGATAGTAGGCCGAATACTAGTTCAAATAAGCTTTATAATGGTTCAGTTTTTGAAACAGTCATCATAAGCTTATACGTTTTCTACTGCAGGACAAAGGCCTCCTCTCATTGAGAGGGGACGGGCAGTAGTCCAGTGCGAGTTTTAAACTTCAAAAACACCCTTGAATGTCTTCGCAGATGCACATTGTTTCACCTAAAGCTTACCGGTGAATATCACATGATACGTAAGTGCCGACAAACTAATTTATTTGAGCCAGGATTCGAGTACACGACCGCCATTTGACAGCCGCATGCTTGAAGCACCAAGCAATTAGGCGGCAAATACAGGCTGTAACAAAAATGGGGTGTGAACCCATTAAGGCCAGATTCGTATTACAATTTCAAATATGTATTTTTAGAATTTTTTTTATTACAGTCTTTGTTTTTGTTGACATTGCTTGTGTATGACAACATTCCCCCGCACGGATGGGAGGGTTTATAATAATAAATAAATAATAAATGCATTTTTGGAATTGCAATACGCTACCGAAACTGGCCGTAATGGGTTCACACCCCATTTTTGTTACACCCTGTATTACATTCGGACTGTTAACATGTTCAGTGCCAGGAACCCAGTAGGTGGGATCTGCTCAAAGGCGCTTTCCCCTTACATACGGAGTTCCGCAGTGCGTTAATGTGTATGCAAAACGAAGGGGAACTGTTCTGCAAGACACCAAGGTCGTCGTTCCTAACTGAATACGAAACAGCCGGATTAGTTGGGCGTTTTATTCGATTATTAACTTCGAAAAGCGTGACATGCTAGTCACATAGTTCACAAAGTTTACCGACATCGCCAGAGGCGAACAAATACGAGCATAACCTCCTAGAGGTTAACGAATGTGTTATTCCATTGTTTTTAGGGTTCCGTACCTCAAAAGGAAAAAAACGGAACCCTTATAGGATCACTCGTGCGTCGGCTGTAACAGACGGACAGACCCGTCTGTCACAGCCGATTTGCTCCGAAAGTACTGGAACGATTGAGTTGAAATTTGATAAACATACGTAAATTGGTGACCCAAAGATGGACTCGTAAAGTAAATTAATGAATTCTGAACAATGGGGCCACTTTTGAAGGATAAACTGGAAAATTAAAAAAAAAAGTTTCGCAAACTTTATTGTGTGACATATCAAATGAAAGGGGTTGTTGTAAGCATCTCAGATATTTATTTTTTAATAATTTTAGCAAAAAGAGATTTGAAGTAATTTAGGAAAAAAGACGAAAAATTACCATCCCCCCCCCTTATCTCCGAAACTACTAGCCTTAAAATTCTGAAAAAAATATGGAAAATAGTTCCTTATCTATAGATTACAGGAAAACCTATAAGAAGTTTGAGTACCGTAAACCGGGGTTACTTTAGGAATAAATGGGGCTACTTTGATAGTTTTGAATGTAGTATAAAAGCAGACCTATTTGAAATTAAGAAGATTTAATCGAGTATACATCAAGATATAATACTAAAATATCTACTGCCACAGTTCACTCACAAGTAAAAACAATGATTTCGGAGAAAAATCTATTTGATCAAAGTCACCCCCCGAATCAAAGTAACCCCGGTCCACCGTATTCAAAGTAACAGGAAAATTCTCATTATTTTTATGTATTTTGTATGGAGCGCCTTATGCTTAGAACATAGCAATTTTTACGCTTGCACTTGCTTCTGAAATTATGTAGGTGCCATAATAAAACGTAAGAGTTTAAATTTATACGGAACCCTCACCACGCGAGTTGAACTCGCACTTGTCCAGTTTTTTTACATAGTATCCATATAAGAAAGGATCTCAGAAGGTTCCTTTTGCTTACTTACTTAATCGTTATACTTACTCGCCGAGTTTTTTACGCAGGTACTTCTCGAGCCAGAGGTTTTCTTTCCGAACCGGTGGTAGTTTATCGAAATTCATAGGTAAGGATACATTTGACTTTTGCCTTTGTAAGTTACGTCCCTTAAAATCAGTTTTTATGGAAAGTTTTTCAGTGCATAGGTAGGCCATTGGCGCTATATTACAAGCTTTTTTTTTTTTTACTCACAATGTATGTAACTATGTTTGTTCGGGTGGAATCTTGCAACTCAATTTTGAAGCAGAGATTTTGGATTTAAGAAATTTTGGGTTTAAGTATAGTTTGGATTGGATGACAATTCAATATTATGGTACCATCTAGCTGATCTGATGATGAAGACAGAAGGTGGCTATGGGAATGCAGGACTTAACAGATGTAACCCCGTTGAGTTTGGGCTCGTTAGAATCGTCTCAACGAGTAGTTGATGACGGAATACAAAAAAGTACAGTTTTATTGCCAGAAAGTTTGTACCATAAATGTTTAAAAACTTTTGTACATAGCCTACCTAATACTGTTCTTTATTTTGTATCTCCAAGTTAATTTATAGAGGTAAGGTGCAAAAAATATTTCCCACAGGCCAGATGAAATTCAATATTATGTCGTTGTCATAAAGATTTTAACAGGAAAGAACATTTTTACTTTATCAGGCCCGTATTTCTTGCCACTTCGGCTAACTCAGCTCCCCTCCCCCGCACCTCCGAGGTGCTAATTCACCCGAACACGGCTGACACCGCCAAATATCATACGAAAATTTTCATTCTAGCGAACGTCACTAGAATTCACTAGAATGCTCGCTAGAACGCTCGCTACCTGTAATGTAACATTCGCTGGAATGCTCAATTGCTCATTACAAGGGAATGCTCAAGTCTATCCCTTTGGGTGCAAATTCACCCGAACAGGGCTGACAGTGACACCGCCGGACAGTGACACTATCGTTCGCGCACTGTCGCCCGGCCGCTGCTCTCACTGTCAGTGTCATCACAGCGAACGAAAAACCATAGAAGGCAAACTCCCTACAAATTTCTACCCAAACACGTGCCCAATAGTTATTTGTGTCACAAGGGAGCAAAATAGTATATTTACGGCGAGGGCGGTGTATTGAATCCTGAATGTAGCGAGGGATCCTACAATAGAATCCTGAGCGTAGCGAGGGATTCTAACGTAGGATCCTGAGCGTAGTGAGGGATTCAAGTGTTAACGCCCAAGACGAAAATAATTTTGCTCCTGAGTGACACATGTAACTTTTCACACCGATTATGAGGAAAATTGAACGAATATCAATATGCATTATTATATAATTTATATACAATAACATCATAGTTTTGATTTCAGTAAAACGTGTAATTTTTTGTGACAATTTTTTCAAATATTACGAAAAATTCTCAAGTTTTAATTATGTAAATGTACCTATAACGTTGCTAAAGTTAAAACTTGAAATATGTTCGTTTTTAATCGATTACGATGAAATTACAATCGATTATTTTCTTAAGATCTGTGTTCAATCGGCACATTGCGTAAATGCTACATGCCAATGAATAAATTAAAAAAGTAGCTTGAACAGAAAAGTGGCATTTTGCTCCCTCTCGTCGGGGACCAAAACTTACTTTTCTGAATGAGAGGTGTGAAAAACACTTTTCGGCGCTAGTTAGACTTCTATGGTTTTTTCGTTCGCTGGTCATACATAACGCAACAACCTTGACCCGACAAAAGAGCACGTTGTGACATGATTTGAGTTTTCTAGCTCTCATACATCGGTTTTGATAGATAGAGTACATTCTGTAAATAAGTAGGTACTATTACTTTTTATTCTGTGCATAGTTGCGTAGTGAGGTGAGTAGATAGTGGTAGTGAATATCAAAGCTTTAGCGAGCTAACGAACCAGGAATCAGTTTTTGTTCGATTCTCGATAACTATCCACGCCGAATGGCTGCCATTCGATGCTATTCGATATTCGCTAATGCAGTTAGTGCTTGCAAAAAGGAATTCTAAAAATGTGGAAGTTAGAGTTGAAATCGATTTATCGATAAAACGGAACTAATAATAACATACTTTAAAAGTAAAGTTTTAACCAACTTCAATTCCACCTCCACATTCCGACTCCACTCCGCTTCAAGTGTGCCTAAGAAATTTTAAGAGTTCCCTGGACCTCTCCAGGAGCCTATCATCAGATCCTAAGCTGATGACCACGGGACCACATGGGAAGTATAGGTACTTATGGGATTATCCAAATCGGTCCAGACGTCTTCGAGTAATCAGGGAACATAAATAAGATTCCGACTAATTAAAACCTCCTCCTTTTTAAATCGGGTAACGATATATTTGATTTCTTACTTTGTATGGTTAGCATAGAGTCGTAATCCCAATATAAAATTAGCTGCATATCATGGGTATGTAAGCTAAATATTAAGATACGGGCTTATTTTGTGGGGAAACTACACATTCCAGCATTACCATTCATAGCACAGAAAAAATGTATACACGCTATTTGCGATATAGCCCCTTATAGATCATGTAAACCACTCTTCAAAAAGCTTGTATTTATTTAAAACAGCTGCAACCAACATGTTACCAAAATGTTAAAAATATATTAGTCAAGCTTCTATCTAACTGAGAGGAGCTATTATAGTGTAAAGGAATACCTCTCTCAAAATATATTCTAAAAGATATTTGTTTACTAAATATATAGCAGAATAAGCTACCTTTTGTCACCTGCCGCCTAAGACACTGATGTACTTACTTATTCTATGCAAATAAATTACATTCTATTCATTTTTTTTTGATTTGGCCAGCCTTTTGGTACAGGTCAGTAAAAAGGTGGTCTACCGCTGTTGAACCTTTATAGAGGCGAAAAGCGGTAGACTACTTTCTTGGCTTACTGTACTTCAAACCGTTTGTCACTGCACAAAATGCATATGAGTTGTTAATAAAAAAATATTATTTTGTGAAATTGCTTGAAGCAACTGAACAGCGAGAAGATTTCGACAGTAATTAATCGAATTAAAAACATTAAGCTTCATTAAGCTCCACTCGTGCTTGAAGCACTTTAGCGAACTTTAAATAAAACGACAAATACCGGTGGTGAAACATTTCGTGAGCAGGGTGTCGTGAGAGCTGGCTCACGATGCCTTCTGCTAAATGCTATTTTAGAGTGGTAGTTCGGTGTTCAAAGAGAGCGTTCCGATCTCGTTCAATTGGTCAATAAAACTAGTTCAGTCGTTTAGTTTTGGTAAAGGCTTACCATTTAATTAACGAAGTCTTAAGTGATACATAACAAAATTAAGATTAGTAATTCCCGCCGCGAAGACACACACAATATGTGTCAATTGCGTATGTCTGCTCCCTTTATCTCTGTGTCTTTTGTGTAGTGAATAAATATCTTCATTGATTCTTTCTTTACAATTTTTAGGGTTCCGATACCTCAAAAGAAAAAAACGGAACCCTTATATGATCACTCGGTTGTCTGTCTGTCCGTCTGTCACAGCCGAATTGCTCCGAAACTACTGGACCGATTGAGTTGAAATTTGGTACACATATGTAAATTGGTGACCCAAAGATGGACGCGTAAAGTAAATTAATGAATTCTGAACAAGGGGGCCACTTTTGGGGGGTAAACTGGAAAATTTTAAAAAAAAGTTTTGAAAACTGTATTGTGTGACATATCAAATGAAAGGGGTTGTTGTAAGTATGTCAGATATTTTTTTTTTTATAATTTTAGCACAAACTGATTTGAAGTAATTTAGGAAAAAATACGAAAATTGACCATTTCCCCCCTTATCTCCGAAACTACTATGATTAAAATTCTGAAAAAAATATGGAAAATAGCTCCTTACCTAAAGATTACAGGAAAACCTATAAGAAGTTTGTGTATTCAAAAACACTTATGAAATTTAGATTATATACGGAACCACCACCACGCGAGTTGAACTCGCACTTTTCTTTCCATGTGCCTAAACTTTATTTTAATGGACATATGTATATATATTTTAATAAGGATAATTCAATATTGTAGAATAAGTAGGTAATCGCAATTTAATTAAAATAATAGAGAACCTGGCTATGAAGCTTGAGGTCCCGGATCGGGGCAGATATTTGTATGATGAATACGAATGTTTGTTCTCGAGTCATGGATGTTTAATCAGAGCTCTAGTGGATTGGATAGTCACCCCTTAGTGTTGTACTTTCTCGTTCACATTTCTTCTTGTGACTCTGACACTTCTCGATCACTCATTCATTCCTCAGATCGTACTGAACCTACTGAACTAAACCTGAAAGCGCAAATTAATTCTTAATAGTTCCTATACCCTATTCTGTGTAACATTAGAAAAATATTGCATTAATCGTCATGCGATTTCAAGGAAAATCAAGTTGAAACACAAAAAAAATAGATGTGCTATGTTTGACAAGCAATTAACGATCGAAATAAGTAAAACTAGTTACAATTTAAACCCTTTGAAACTAATTTATCCAGTAAAAAATCTAATGTTATAGTTCGCAGCCGACATAAGCCTACTTTATGTTATGTTCATAAGACAATAAAAACAGTAATATTAACAAAGATCTCGTTATAGCATCAATAACAACGCGTTTACGAGCTAAGCAAAGAGACTAATATATCTGAGTACTATGGTTGCTTCAGGCATACCCTATGTAATACAGAGGTGCCATAAGTTGGTCGATTGCGTAACCTTTCTTACGTAGTTAGGTAGATTATAGTATTTTTTGAATGGGAAAATGACAGTTGAGTTGTTTTAATGCTTGTTTAACTTTTTGAATGACTAAAAGTAAAACAATAATCCTTCAGTGTGACTTAATTACTTATTATTGTTATTTTATTACTGTCTATATTTAATCATTTGACTTGTAACTATGTTATTATCAATAAAGTATTGTATTGTATAGTTGGTCGATTGCATAACGTTTCGCACGTACGTCAGGTAGATTATAGTACTTTTGTATGGGAAAAATACAGTTGACTAGTCCTAAATGTCCGGCGCTCGTTCGGAGAGTTACGCATTTCTCCTTATCTGAGCCTAATTCACAAAGGTGTCTAACTTAATATACAAGCGGAAGTCTCTTACGGTACTGACTCGACTGACAATTGACACAAACACCGATTTCGTGCCGCCTCCGCACCAAAAAGGTCAGCACTTTGTAAATTTATAACTCGTAGGGTAAGATAAAATAGGTTCCTCTGGCAACACCAGCGAACGAAAAAACTAAAGATGGCGAAGTCCTAACAAACACGTGCCTAAAACCCGTTATGCGCATGCGCATGTTCGAACTAAACGGCTGCTTGGCATCCTTTTAACACATAACAGCTGCCGGCGTCATATTTGACGTTGATCGACCTGTAATCTTAAGTTGGTACTGTAACGTTTCGCCCTTGGGTCTGAGGATAAGTAAATAAAACCACTATTTAGGCTGTCAGCTTACGTGCGCATTCACGACCTGACTCGGCCGTAGCTCGATGACAAGTGTCAAGGTCGGCTACCCTCACTCGTATTTATTTGTAGTGCAGAACACTACAGGTACAACTCGCCCTTAGACTTGTTCTACTGTAGGCGTGATGTTTCCTTCACGTAGAATACCCATCAAATGAAACCACTGGCCAGCTAAATAGCTGTGCAGAACCTTCATATTGTTTATTTTGCCGCTACACCTATGTGTTCAAACGGACATTACCGGCGGAATGAGATTGCTCCCCACTACATACGCTCATGTACTCACCTCGCCGGCTGTATAACTCTGTAAGTATGTATGATGCTTATTACTTTTTCAGCTGCAGTGTGGTAAGTAGCGGTTTATTTAAATGTTACTTGGAATTTTATTCGCAGAGTAGCTTGGAAGGAAATGGGTACGATGTTGTTGGTATTTTAGCATGTTAACGTTTTCTTAATGGCAATTACTGGCTTTTTGGTTTTTCGGTTTGTATTAGCTTGCACAATTTATTACGGGTCTGGAATACTTTGCTTAGCTTTTCAGTGCCAGGAACCCGCCTAGTGGGCGCCTACGCCATAGTAGTTTTCCGCTACTTATGGGAAAACCAGAAGATCGTCTTGGCAGTGAATGCAGAGTTGTCAATTGCCGTGATATTAACCCATTCAAGGCCAGTGACTCAACATATGAGTCATGCCTCTACAGAGTGGAAAAACACTGCTACGCGCTACGGCGTAGCACACGTAGCGATGCGTTGCCTCGAATGGGTTAACACCTTCATTGCCAAGAATCGCTACGCGCTACGCTTGTAACCGATTTCGTGGTATTCTCCGTATATGTAAATCGGAAATAAAAAAAAATACGGAAAGCGACTACGGCGTAGGCGCACGCTAGGCGGATTCCTGGCAGAGAAAGTGTTAATTAATACAAATAACGTGTTTTTATTATTAAGAGTGCTTCTACATTTTTACACTCGACTACAGCACCGTCAAGAGCCAAGTTCTTAAATTTTGATGATGAATTACAGCTTATGGAAAACCAAGCTTTCATCACAACTTTGTACATAATAATAAAAGAGGATAAATATCCCTAGCATTCATTTAGATCACAACAATAAAGTTACGGCTACGTGACAAGTGAGTCCTCATAAGTGTCCATAAGCTACGTTGTCTGCTCACGAGGAAAGCCATGTGCTTGTTAACAATAGTAGATTGTAGAACAAGTGCATAAAACGAGCCATTCCTCCCGAGACGTTTATATAAAATGGCTCATTTATGCCCGAATTATACACACTGTTTTTCACTTTGAATGCTAGAAAATAACAAATATTTGCAAAAAATAATAAAATAATAATAGTTGATCCCGCCACTCTCCTTTTTAAAGTTTTTATGTTTAATTTTCGACACGTGATATTAGACTTAGGTACTTACTTCATACTGCAACTTCTATTTTATCTGGTTTAATTAATTTGGTTATATAAAAATTGAAAGAGAAAGTTATTAATAATAATTAATGTATGTTCTTTGTACTCAAATCATTTGTATCATATAAATTAAAATGAATTATTAAGAAAGTAGCAATAAGTTAGTGAATGAAATAAAATAACATTGTACTCGATTTGGTGACTGCACTGTAAGCTACTATGTCATCATCATCATCATCATATCAGCCCAAAGGCGTCCACTGCTGGACATAGGCCTCCCCCAAAGAGTGCCACAATGACCGGTCCTGCGCCACCCGCATCCAGCGGACTCCAGCGACCTTCAGTCCACCTTGTGGGGGGCCTACCCACGCTGCGCTTTCCGGTACGTGGTCGCCACTCAAGAACCTTTCCGCCCCAACGGCCATCGGCCAGCCATTCTACGTGCAATGTGTCCCGCCCACTGCCACTTAAGTTTAGCGATTCGGAGGGCTATATCGGTTACCTTGGTTCTGCTGCGGATAGCCTCTATAAAATATTATAAGCTACTATGTAAAATGGAATAAATATTGTTTTCTGCAGCATCCAGCACAAAGGCGAACTTTGCGAGTATGACAAGTGAAAAACTACATGATTCACTGTTAAAATCCTCATAGATACCCACAGCAAATGTCTTGAACTATATTGTCGAGGTAGGTACTTAAACAAGTACATCCATCTGCTGAAAACTTTTGATATACGGCACAAATTATTACGCGGCCCATAATGGTAATGGGCGTATATTTCACGCTAACACGCTCCGTATTTACTTTATTGGCGTTTAATATTCTAGGTTTACGCGCGTTTGTGTCTGAAACCGGCATGCCATCATTTATGAGGCCTAGGCTTTATCCGTTTCAAGTTTGCTACTGTTTGGGTAATACCGGCTGATCTTTACGATTATAGTAGTTTGGATACACAAACGTGGACAAGTTTGCTGGTCAATTGCGTAACGTTTCGTACGTAAATTAAGTAAATCTAAATGTTAATTTTGTATGAAAAAAAATGAGTTGTTTCTCCCAACGCTCATTCTTAAAGTTACGCAACAATCCTGTAGTTCATTGCGTAACGTTTCGTACGTAAGTAAGGTAGATCTAAATGTAGTTTTTGTATACGAAAATGATAGTTGAGTTGTTGAACGCTTGTTCGGAAAGTTACGCCTTCAGGTTTAAATTTGCCAGAGGAAATAGTGGACGGCCTCTTGAGATCTTCTGATATTAGATACTGATTTATTTTGTCCATCAGTAACGAAAACTGGTGCGGTAAACTTATGACGAAAATTTTTCTAAGATATTCCATAAATAATAGGGAGACGTATGGTTAGTACTTAGTTTTTAGTTAGTACTTAGATTTAGTTTAGTAATTTAGGTTCAGTAGGAATTAATCGCTGTAACGTTTTGGTTAAGACTGTCATGTTGCACAACTTTATGTTTCAATAAATAAATAACGGAATGATTTTTATTTGTCTAACAAGATTTATATATAATATTAGCGATACCAAGACGAAGTACTTTAACATCAGTGCAGGGATGGGATACCGGTATTTTCTCCATACAAATGAAACCGGTATTATTTCGTTCTTTGGTTATGATATCATTTTTGATCGGGCAGTCTAATAATAGAAATATGTTACCTAAATACAAGATAGAGCCCTACATTAAGAGCCTAAAATAATTCAAAATATTAGACTACTTCGGGGATTTTTGAAAAAACCGGTTCCGATCCCTGCATCAGTCTTTATCTTCATTTGAACTTACTTGCAATATATCCAAGTCAATATAGTTCGTTAATTCGATACTTAATACTAACGAAGAGCTGGAATGTCTATCAGATCAGGCCCCAAGATTTTACGAGTGCCATAAAAGTCTCTAATATACTTAGTTGAAGTGGCGCGGACACGTGACTACCATACGTTCGGAGGTCTCTGCCTCGTTTGGTACCGTTCCGATTCGATATGGCGTTCTGAAGGGCCGTAGCCGCACGGACCGGTTTCCCACCCGCCTTCAGGAGGTCGGCTGTTATTCCGTCTTCACTGGGTGCCTTGTTGTTCTTGACCTGTTTAAGAGCCATTACAATGTTCACGTAGTAATTGGCTACAATTTGCGATGTCACAGGACAGGACCAATTAGCGATTTAATAGACTTACTCCGACAGGACTTTTTGTATTAAATTTGGCTAGAAAATAATTACTTATTCGCTGCTTTTTCGTCATTTGACTTTTCATTATCGGTTAAAAGCCAACGGTTTTCAATATCGGTTTCACGTTTTTGATCAAAATAATATGTTAGTGGTTTTGCTTAGTATGTTGCCAAATGTGTGTAAGTGCTCTGATATTATGTTAATCAAATAGGATTGTAATTCAATGTTAATTACACAAACGAAGTGTGAGCCTGAGGTTACTTTTTGTTTGGCCATATTGACACTAAAATAAAAAGCTCTGAAATATATCTTAGAATTCTAAAAATCTGAAAAATAAAATAAGTTACCTACTAGTACAAACGTCTACACTTTTCCATAACTAAAACTACACATTTTTTGTCTTCTCGAAACTGTTTTAAGAAAGTCAACGCAACGAAAAAGCCTCTTCGGATCTAAGTAGTCCAAACGGGACGATGCCAGAATCGAAAAGGTTTATTAGAAGTCCCGCTCCATATTAATGCAGGTTCCGCGAAGTTACAGCGTAATAAAAAGAACTAACTAGAGTGTTAGAGGAATCTTTAAGAGTATCTTCCGGGGTCACTTAACTTAGTAACACCGCCTTTTTATTTAGTTAAATAGGCTGGGAGTTAGGGCTCACGGATAGCAAGATTATTTGGTTTAAAAAAGAATAAATTGGTTTTTACTCAGGCAACTTTACTCGTAACAAGCCTAGGTTAGATATACGAGCTTGGTTTCAATCCCGAGACCGCCGTTTGGCAGCCGTAAGCTTAAACCACTACACTTCTTTTAGCACTAACCACAAGAATATCATATGTGTAGTCAAGTGCAAAAATATGGGTGCATACAACTTACTCATAAATATGTCCCATCGCTCTTATGTCAGCGGATTAAGGTTGTGGGACATATATATGAGAGGATTAAATCGATACATATTTTTGCACTTGACTGTATGTCTTAAATTGACCCTTTGTCTGTGCAACTCAAAGTAAGGCTTGTCAACGAAAAAAAGTAGCCACTGTTGTATAATTCAGGTTTTCAATATGAAATGCCATTTTTTAAAGAATTAAATTAAAAAGAAGGTCTCTTCATCTATCGTTATGGATATATTTATATCAGCTGATATACATTTTTGGGCTAACTTTCGAAATCTCTGGATTGCAGTCTTAGACTTTGTAATTTTCACGTTTGGGTCGTATTCTTTTTTCCCATACTCAAATATATTATCGATGCTATAATGTTCTGCGAATATCTTTCCAGACTCTTAATTACCGTATGCAAGTCATAATACATTGTTTTAAATCATGAAGTAGACACATTTCTGTGCAATCATTTTAACTTTAAACCTTAACTGGCATTATGTAAGATTTCACAACTTTTAAGGAAAAATGGATGGATTTTTACTCAGTTAGCTATCTAATTGCGGTTTGAAATACCTAGACTTATTGGGTGAAAGTGGAGACTTAGTTTTCGATGGCTACTTTTTAACGAGCCTTATGTCGTTCATTAATTCCTATCCCATACACAATCTTTATGTTGGTATGTCCAGTAAGCCAAGAATTTAGTTCAAAAGCGTTAGTTTGAACCTTAACAGACAAATAATAGGTTCGAACAATGGTACACCAGTTTCATGTCTGGCTGTACATCGAATTGATTACCATCTAGACTTCAAACATAGGTATAAAGTAAATGCCTAATCCCGCCTACATTAAGACACCTCAAAAACACGTACCGACGTTTCGATAAATAAATAAGGTCTGATTCGTCCATTCAGGGCATGAATTGGCCAATTTGGCCCCTTTTGTCCCCTGTAACCGAGCCCGGGACATTTCCGATTTTGAAAGGGAATTGTGCTCCATTGACAAATGTAATAAAACTCCAGTGAAAGAGTCCGGATATCGGAAATATCGCGAGATTTTTTTTACCCAATGAAACATCTAAACTTACGAAATAAATTTTGGAGCTGGCGTTTATTGGCCTTTGAATCATTTACGATTTCTCGAATCAAAGTGATTGAATAACCCTTTTTTGATTAATTCAGTCATCAATAGACAAACTTTTTCTGGTAAATATCACCTAGGTAAATATGAGATATGATATGAGATAGGTATGTACCTATATATGTTGACAAACATATATATACTGTAGGTAGACGAAATGCTGCTGTTACAACTACTGGCTCTGTAAGCCGTAGAACTCACGAGGCTGTCATTTTTTTAAGAAGTACCGAATCGGTATAAAAAAAACTATATAATTATTGGACCTGCTCACAAAATTTCATAATAATTGGTTGAGAAATGCGACCTATACAGGAGAACAGTTGGACATCTGGATATCCAGACATACGAACGAATGTTGGGTCCAAGCTGAAACGGAGAACTTCGTTCGCTCCGCTCGCTCGTTTAATTAATATTTTAACTCTGATATCCACCAAATTAAACAACTCTTTAAACAGCTGACTATACTCTACTCTTTTTTTCTCTGTAATATCCATTTAAAACCAAATAAATAATTTGTTTTATAAAACCAAAATAATGTACAAATGGCATTCTCTACCAGTCAATGGTATATTTGTAACCCATGTTTAGACGGCCAAAAGAATCCTGACAAATATTTGTCCTTACCCGTATTTGAACAAAAGACCATCAGCTTTGTAGACAGAGTTAAACCAGTCCTACCCCTAAATTAGGTAACCCATCCAATGGACAAGGTCTGTAAAATGACATTATAAAGCTGATAAAATTTCAACTACGGACCGCAACCAACGCAGGTATCGTCCATCGCATAAACTCCATAATTCAATATCTACCTTCACAAATAGCCACTTACTCGACAAATTTTATATACAATCGAATAACCTACACCAATATCCGAAAATCCCGCCCCAAGCTCGTGACATCCACATAAAAACACATTGACAGAACACATGTCTTATCGAATTACAGAGTTGTGGCATAATCAGTTTACGGCATTACATTTTTATTGTTCTTGCCATTCGGGACGTAATTGAATTGTCGGTCTCCCACGAGTTTCTTGGCGAAAATGTCATATTAGGGCAGTTACGATAATGATCATTTTATTACCCAGACAATGTGAAATAATAAGAAAATTGAGTGATTCTGGGTAAGTCAACATATACGTCTATACTTCTTTCAGGTATCACATTAAACCAATTTTTCAATATCATTCCCAATACCCAAAACGCATTACCGTTGATCGAACAATTTCGTACCGCGACGCTCATAGCCTAGTAAGATTGTCCACTAATAAATAAATATTAGGGGACATTCTTACACAAATCGAACTAGGCCTATAGTAAGCTCAATAAGGCTTGTGTTATAGGTACTAGACGACGATATATATAATTGATATAAATACTTAAATACATAGAAAACATCCAAGACTCAGATACAAATATTCATGCTCATCACACAAATATTTACCCTTACCGGGATTCGAACCCAGGATCTTCAGCTTCGTAGGCAGCGTCACTACCCACTAGGCTAACCGGTCGTCTAAAACTAACTAACTAATATGTGTTTATTTATTTATTGAGCACTCTATAGTGAATGTGACATTACAGGTAAAAGCTCACAAAATAAACAAGAGCGTTTTAAAGAGCATTCTAGTGTGCGCTCTGGCGAGCATTCTAGCGAAAAGACAGTAGCTTTACTTTGAGCTTTTTGCCAAGCCGAGCAATAGGCTTGTAATCTCATGTTAAAATTGATAACGTAGTGTTGCTAAATGGATAGTAAACCATCAAATTATGGAAAGGTAAAAAAAAAAAAAAAAATTTATTGTTCTAGAGTAAAGCTACTTTCGCTTTTATAGAAACAAAATTGTACACCAACTATGGACCTAAACGCAGTATTTCACGACCGAAACAGCAATTTACTTGATTTTTCCTACAACTTTTTAGTTTCAATAGCAAAGTGTGACGTCATACTTTTATGTTAATCAGTATTGAAGCGTTTCGGATGCACCCACCGTCTTTGATTAAATTTTCTGGGTATTTATGTTATTTCATTGCAGGTTGCTCTCATACAAAATTTTGTTCCTCTCCAAAACTGGTTCGAATAGCATCGTATAAAAATTTTAGGTCACAGGCCTATTCTTTAATATTCCACCGCCGTCACGCACAGCATTTACTAGGTCGTCCGCTAGCATGATCGTCGTAAAATGTTCGTAGCGATGTTTGGCACTATGCTTGGCTCTGTTCGTTGTTCAGTTCGACTAATTTAAAAACGGGGAATGCTCGATGTTCTGTTACATGTGAATGCTCAAGTCTCAGCACCTTATTGGTCAACTTAAACCGTGCGAGAAGGTAGTTCGGGGGCGGTATGCTTGACCTTACGTATCGCATGTATAATGACATTAACTGGTTATTAACTAATCGATGTGATAACCAAGTTATGACTGATCCATTATGCGTGTGCAAATTATAGGTGTGTAATTTATTTATTTATTTTAGATGTAAACATCATGAATGGTTTAAAAAAAATCGCCAAACTGTTGAAAAGTTTGTTGGCGGTGCGCTCTTATCCAGTTTCTAGTTGGTCATTATTTAACAGATGTACTATCATCATCATCATCATATCAGCCGAAAGACGTCCACTGCTGGACATAGGCCTCCCCCAGAGAGTTCCAAATTGACCGGTACTGCGCCACCCGCATCCAGCGGACTCCCGCGACCTTTACCAGGCCATCAGTCCACCTTGTGTAGATGTACTATGCATATGCAAGTTCTACGCATGTACCTAAATCTACAACAAGTTCCAATATGTGACCAGCAGATCGAACACGAAACGCTTCGCACGCACGTCAGGTAGATCCAAATTGTGAAATGAGGCTATCCGCAGTAGAACCAAGGTAACCGATATAGCCCTCCGAATCGCTAAACTTAAGTGGCAGTGGGTGAGGCACATTGCACGTAGAACCGATGGCCGTTGAGGCGGATAGGTTCTCAAGTGGCGACCACGTACTGGAAGGCCCCACAATGTGGAGTGATGACCTGGTAAAGGTCGTGGGAGTCCGCTGGATGCGGGTGGTGCAGGACCGGTCACTGTGGGGGAGGCCTATGTCCAGCAGTGGGCGTCTTTCGGCTGATATGATATATGATTTTGTCTCCTTAATAAAATCCATGCTCAGTGTGTAAGCTAAAAACGTTTGAGTTGCGTACATGTTAGTTTATACAAGCTAAATAATAACTTCTATAAAGCACTTTGTATTGGCATAAAAGAGGATGCTCCTATTTCACGACTTATCTCCAAGTTTTATCGTAGTAATTTATCGTTTTAATCTCATCCAACGGTTTTGATGTTATTATTTTTATAGAACATTTTACTGAGTTAGAGGCTTAGTTGGCTCATTTATAATTAAAAACAGGAATTTTCTGGGAAATACTGTTGTTTCATAAGCTTTTACGTGATACATCATGAGTTTTTGGTCTAGTTTATCTTTGAAACAGCACGTGGAACAAATATCGATACCTAAGTACACTTTTGCGATTAACAAGAACTTTTAATCTTTTATCATACAATGTACTCTGTGTAAATGTTTGTAGGTACCACTCGATTCGCTGCGCGTGTGTCGCTCTTATATTAAAGTAGAATCGGTAATCATATGGGATGCAAATAGTAGGTCGCTGCTGAAAGTGCCAATAATTAGAGACATTTAAAGATGATGATGATGATGATGATTGGTTTAAACTAGTCTAAAAAATAAGGTTTATGAATATAATATGTGCTTACTGGGTTTATGCGTATGCCATTCACTGTCCAGCCTTTGGAATGCTCTCCCGCTTACTGAAGTGAGCACAATCAAAAGTCACGCACATGTCGCGCATGCATTTTCTTGACAATAACACTGGTTAATTTAACGTCGTATTATTTTGCATAGGATAACTACGTAAAGTTATATGAATGTATGTATATTGTATTTCATTATATTTGTGTAAATTCATGAATTTATATGATAATATGAAATTTCTTTTAATTAGTTTGAGTTGTCGTTTTGTAGCTATAACCGCAGGGCTACACAAAAAAGTTTACAATAGTGCACCTATGTTTCCCCCATGTGCAGCTGTGGCTGACTGGTAGATAATGCTTTAAGGCTATATAAAATATTGCGTTTATAAATAAATGCACTCAACACATAAAATCTCAGCAACATCTTAATGGGCGCTGTAAAGGCAGCATTAAGTGGCCAGCGATGGATTTAAGGCGCGCCGTAAAACGGGGGAATACAGGCAATTCTGTGCCCCCTGTAATAGATGCATTAGCCGGGCGTAAATAAAGTTTATAAACATAAAATATTTAAATAAGGGCAGGATAAAAGCGACCAGCGATTGCGTACTTTGAAGGTGCCGCGGCGTTCCAAAGAGGCCGCCATTTTGAGTTATTTATTCCTTGGGCTAATTTACATACTTATTTTGACAATTCTTCAAGTTTGTGATGTGACTAGCATAACTTACATGGTCACGTTTGTGTGAGGCATAAAACATTCGTCTCTCTAGCACTTGCTAGTGAGAGATGAAAATTTTACATCCGACATAAATAAATAAATATTAGAGGACAATCTTACACAAATCGAACTAGCCCCATAGTAAGTTCAATAAGGCTTATGTTATGACCAGGGAGCGGACAAACGGATGTCATTACTCGCAAGAACATGGACATGATTCTAAAAATTAATTAATTAATTAATTGATTCCTTAGTGAATATTGCTAAGACTTCAATGGAATAATAAAAGAAAGATATCATACCTTCTTTGATTTCCTTTTTAATAATACGATGATTTTTTTGACATTGATTGTAATGTGCTGACATTCATTCAATTTACTCTGTGATTCTTCGCGTGTATCACGAAAGATATCGTAATAAATAAAGTCATGGCAATTTTTTTAATTTCGTTTTTGAATATCGTCAATTTTCTAACGAGCTCATGGCGAAAGTTGAACTAAATAAAATACGACGTGGCAACGGTATCTCAAAATTATGTTTAATTATTTATAGTTATAGGCAAAAAATTATGAATTAATCTTTGAAGTCATGTCCATGTTATGCGAGTAATGACATCCATTTGTCCGCTCCCTGGTTATGACTGTTATGAGTACTAAACAACGATATATTTAAGGTAGTTCGGATAAAAACAATAGCAACGAACGTATTATCCGCTAACAAACTGTCCTCAGTTTGGCGGAACATTTGTTTGTTAAACTAGCATCTACGTTGTTGAAGATAAAAATATAGATATATATAAACACTAAAGTAGCTCTATCTATCTGTCTGTCTGTCACAATCGGTTCAATAGTTTATGTGTGAAAGGTAACGACACATAAACTATTGAACCAATTGTGATGAGAGTGGATTGCAAAAAAATTTTACATAGTTAAGAGCTTTAATCTAATCTATGCTTTAATTTTTTACAGTTTCGTGACGGCAATTACCCATATATTTTATATTGCAGCTAATATATAGGCCAGTTTTGTAATAAATTACGATATCACCGGTTGCATTTTACCACTCAAAGTAAATATTAAGAGAAAAATTTAGTGAATATTAAACCTAATAAACTAAAACAAGGAAAAAGAGTTTCTACATATAACTAGCTAAGTAAGTAAGTATATGTACCACGGTTATGCATTAGAAGGTATGGATGCGTTGTGTTACATTAAATAAATAAATAATAAATAAATATTAGGGGACATTCTTACACAAATCGAACTAGCCCTATAGTAAGCTCAATAAGGCTTGTATTATAAGTACTAGACGACGATATATATAATAGATATAAATACTTAAATACATAGAAAACATCCAATACTCAGAACAAATATTCATGCTCATCACACAAATATTTGCCGTTACCGGGATTCGAACCCAGGACCTTCAGCTTCGTAGGCAGCGTCACTACCCACTAGGCTAACCGGCCGTCAAACATTATAATTACATTTTTATTTAAATGGCTGCAATGCATCTAATCCAAATATACCTGTAATATTTAATATTTTATCGCCTTCAACTTAGAAATTACCTATCTCGTGCTTCCACGTTCGCATTCAAGAAGACTTCTAATACCGACTCCTATTTGCACTCCAACTTAGGCTCCGACTCGATTTCCAACTCCAATTTTAGTTCCTCCGATAAATCAAATGTAATAATTTTAATACCTTTCTACAACAGCCTTAACTGCTGAGACCAATCAGAACCTAAATCTGTCTACAACCTTTAAAAGAAATTAAAACCCATCGACAAGATCAGCCAAGTTAATTTACCTCTCAAAAATTATATTAGCTTTTTAATATCATTTGAAGGGTATAAGACTTGCCTGGCCAAAATGAATCACCTTGGTACGGCGGATCCAGACTAGCGTTTTTTACTGCGTTTATACGGTCGTTTTAGCATACGCGCTTACACGCGCGCTACATTTCGAACTTCACTCGCGTACACGGGCTTATACCGGTGTGTTCGCTCGGGGTGCGGGGAGGCGTCTCTCGCGGCTCGCGCTTATACACGCTTATAAGCGCGTCAACGCTGGTACGAGGGCAAAAGGCGCGCCTATACGCGCCTACACGCGCTTCCAAAAACGAGCTTATTCGCGCGTATAAAACGCCAGTCTGAAACCGCCCGTACGGTGTGCGGATTACATTATTGATATTGATTGATATTGAAAGGGTGCCGAGTTTGCCGTGGGTTGAGGTGGCGTCTTGGAGGGGAGCGAGTTATAGGAGATGCGAGAACGAGCGAGGATAATTCGTAGGGAGTGGTTACTGGTCATTTGGCAATGTGCCTAATAAGGATGTTAAGGAGCTTCGACTCCCGAGTCCAAGTAATCGGAGCTCTCAATTGATTTTACACCTCGTGGTCCGAATTTAAGTTTTACACCGCCATCTCCGGCTCTGACGCCAAAAAAATCAATTATATCGGAGCCGATTTGCGCTCCAGTGAGATTGGTCGAACGGTCTTAACTTAACCGAATCTGGGGTGTGAGTGGTGTCTAGTGTATCTGGGAGTTTTATCGCTGGTTCACTGACGATAGCCTAGCTGAGAAGAGTCCAGCAAGAAACTTAGCTAGGTCCGACTTGAGTCGGGCTGACTCTACCCAGTATGTGGCGGTACCGGGACGAATAGAGAATTTTCATTTTATTATATTATTATGTGTCTATGGTGCCACACCCGAGTTTAGCGAAATGACAGGAGGAACAGAACTTTACTTTTAACTTTAAATCTAACAAGAGCCCCGCCTGTAACTTGGACCGCATCGGGAAAAGCACAGCTTTATTAAACGCGATAGGGCACGTCATAGGCAATCGCGTCGCGAGTTTACCAGGCGGACATAGCCCAGATAACATAAGATAGTACACTCCATGGCACGGTGGTACAGCGGCGTGATATGGCCGTATGGTCGATTTTGATAATATGCTTCGTCTGACCATCATGGACCATGACCCAAAGGGACAGAGAGAGACTGGTATGTTGGAGAAGGTTAGAAAGGATCAGTTGGATGGAAAAGAAAACTAATGAGGAGGCTCTGGAATATATAAGTAATAAAGACATCTGTTCGAAATCGTACAAAACAGAAAAGGAAAAATGATAGGATATATACGCCACGATGACTGAATGAAAACAATAATAGAGGGAAAATAGAAGGAAAACCGAGAAAAAGAAAGCTGAGGATATCTTACATGGAGCAAATAAAAGAAAAAATAAACGCTTCAACTCATAGATAAGTAAAATGAAAGGCGGAATGTAGAATAAGTTGAAAATTACTCCACCGTCAAGAATTAAATAAGAAGAAAAAGAGCATCATCTGTAACATTACTTGCTAACCCATCCTCCCATGACCCGCATATGATTCATGCTTCTACAAGGCGAAAAAATGGTGCTACTCGCCTATGACGTAGGACACGTAGCATTGCTTGCCTCCGAATGGATTAGGTCGCCATAGCTGTGTGTTGTGTCTGCGCTGTGTTCAGAGTGAGGTGCCTGCACTGGTCTGTTGTAACACAACGAATACCACGAATCTTATTATAATAAAATTAAGGATGAGTAAAATGAATAAAGTGTCGGCAACGCGCTTATGAAACTTCTGTCGCCGCAAGCGTCCATAGGCTTGGGTGCTAGGCATCGAGAAGACCATTGAAAGACAGAGATGAATTGTGGTACGGAACGCCGCACTTGATTTCAAAATGTAGTTCGGGACACGCGCGTGCGAAGTGCACTTGTGTGTTCGACATTACTGTGCTACGGCGTAGCTCGTAGACGTTCGTAGCGAAGCTCGTAGCAGCCATTTGAAATGGTTAGGAGCGAGTTATACTGTCATCGTATCGCGTATGAAATTACTTGAATAACCGCATTGAGTGTAAAATATAGTGTGAAAGTGAATACCGCCTTTGAAAGAAGTCATAGAAATAATGCTTTCTGCTAAATCAAAGTACAAGGATCACCGCGTTATTAGGTATGTCACAATATGCTTTTTGTAATGTCTTTGTATTATTTCCTCACATGTATGAGAAAAGCAATGTGCTTTTATAAATATAGATTTACCTTGGTGGAAACCGGGATTGAAACCTCCTTTCTTTCCACGCCTCTCAACACGTTCAGTCCCAGTGTAAAGCTAGGCATTTACTAATGCGCCGCGGAGCACCGTTTATCTCAGCAATAAATGGATGGACGTAATATTTTTCATAGACATTCATAGGTGCTACGTGGTTTCCACTTATAGTGGGTGCCGGCCAGTGGACGCCTTCACGCTCGCGGGCTGGTAGCAGGTGAGCTCACGAAACACATTGAATGCAAATCGAAGTGCCAAACGTAAGTCTGTTACGGAAGCTTTCTTTTTTTATTGAATGAAAAAACGGAAATAATACGGCTTCAACCACAATATCACTCACACAATGGGTTTAAAAATAAAATTAAATCGGGCAATTCGTAAAAATAAGTGATAAAGCGAACTCGCTCCTCAACGGCGGGTAATAAAGGCGAAATTACCCCGCTTGTTAAAATTAATGAACCACGTGTGCTGACTCGGCCGCTTGTGGCACTGGAGAAAATGCAGTAGGGCGACTAGGAAAAACTGCGTAAAAGATTTTTTTTGGAAATAGAACCATGCCATGCGTGACGACTGATGAGTTCTTATTTCAAAAAGCAATCATCTTGATTTATCGGGTTTGACCCACCCTTCGATTTTACAATACAAAATCCATAGGTAACTTAGGTCTAAAGGTAATGACAGCATATTGTCCTTCTTTACTATTCGAGTCATACAGGTCATCCAAAATATACTCCCATCCGGCCCGTATTAAATATAATGGAAGATATGATAGTACTGTTAGCTAGAGCATAGTAGCAGAATTGGTTAATGCCTTTAAAATCATTTATTTAACAGTCTCATAAAATCATTAATATTACATGTCAATCTATTACAATAAAATAAATAAATAAATAAAAATTGTTATATATTGGTTAATTAGAATTTAAAAATCCTCGTAGTCCGATGATCAATCTAAGTGAGATTTCAAAAACTATCATGATGATGATGGTCCAGCTGGATGGAATATAAAATTCCTTATAGTCCAAGTTGTTGAATAACGATGAATTAAAGTTTCTCGTCGTCCGACACGGGGAATAATGCTGACCACCACGCGGCTGGAAAGATTCTGTTTGAATTAATATAATATAATACCGACCGCTTGTTGTCTACCTCTACCTACATGTTATTGTATTGTTTCTCTCTGTAACTGCTTTGTTTGTGTGAGGTGTGCAATAAAGAGTATTTGTATTGTATTGTTGTATAATAAACTTCTATATACGTAGGTATGTAAGGCGCTCTTTAATTTAGGACCCTTTTCGCAAAAATATTATTTGTATTCTAAATATATTTTATTCATCTTAAATATTGAACTTAATATAGAAACAATAAATAAATTAAAAAAAAAATTTAAAACTAAACTAGGCTATATCAAAATATTATAAATAAAAAAATTGCCCCGAATCGCCTTCAGAGGGCAGCGTGCCCAGAAGGCTGTCAGCATGGCCACGTTGAATGGCAATGCCGATCCGTTGTGCCAGGTATGATCCAGCCCTCTGGTCACGCGTCACCTCTACCAGGCGTTTGGAGCACTCTTTAAAAACGCTATGAGCGCTTTCATCCCACGGCCCTAGGGTTTCGACCCCAAACGGCGCAAAAAGGTAGCCCTATTGATGGCTGAGTATTTGCGCCGCTTGAGGTGTTCAATCGCATTTGCCGCAGAGCCAGCCTTTAAGGCGGTACCGTGGAGATGGGACAGTGCCAGGGTATCGGCACATGTTGCGTCCCAAACCAGCGGCCGTCCCATCTTCCACGGCACAAGGGTCATGCCGTCGGGTCTTTTTCCGTCATCGCGGGTAAGGCCAGTCGGTTCTAAGATAGCCGGCGTTCCGGCACTGGCTAGGGCCCGACGGATGACGTCGTTTAGGCTGGCATGACGGGGGGCACGCCCTGCGCTTCTGCTGCAAGATAATCCGTGGTGTCCCAGCTGGTCGACTGGGTCACCGCAGCGGCAGCGGTGAGGGGCAATGCAGGTCGCTCCCAGGCGGAGAGCGAAAGAGAGGCGGAAAGTGGTATTGTCCAGAAGCGTTCCGATTTGTGATGAAGGCAGAGCTTGGAGCCACTGCCCGGATTCCCACTCAGCAACGGCCAAGAGCCAAGCGCGCTCTGGGAGGCTGGTTGCCGTTTGATACAGGTTATCCCGTACCAGCCTACAGAGCGGCTCGTCCCAGAGCCGCTGGGAAGTGAGGTTTCCGGGCAGGTCAGTGTTTGGACAAGCTTCGGTCCATGCATCTCTGGCCTCAGACATAAAAGGGATGTCGAATTGTTGGATCGGGGACTTTAGAATTTTAGATGTAAGTTTCATCGAGCTGTGTACAGAGGACAGATATGCCGGGAGCGAAACGCTCGAAACTTTCCTAATACCTAGACCACCATGTCTTATTGGAAGGGAAGCTTGACTCCATGAACGATTGTCCAGATTTACGTTTAAAACTGATGCTGGAAGGTTCTGAATAATTTGGTCGATTTTTTGTAATAGGGTGGGAAATTTCGAAAAGTGGCTGCACCTTAAGACGTAGGTAAATTTAGGCACGAAAAGGCAGTAACGGATAACTGTGTACGCTACATGGGAATTTATTTTAGACAAGCGGTCTGAAACTTCATTTAGGTTTTTAACTTTGTTGTCTAAGAAAACAGGAAAAGATTCATCTAAGACAGCAACTACTTTAATATTGGGAGCGAGGAGACGGAATTTTGATAAAGCAAGTTGTTTGTCTTGACACGCATCAGAAAAGAAAAGTTCGCATTTAGAAAAGTACAATTCTAGTCCAATATCGTGAAATTCTTGAAGTCGTCCAAAACTTCGCTTATATCACCTCCCAGGGTACCATCGTCTAGATACCATACATTAAACTGGGAATTTAACTTTGTAATTATGGGGTGGATTGCTAAGCTGAAAAGCGCTGGCCCAAGCGGGTCGCCCTGTTGGCAGCCAACGGCCGAGGAGAGAAGATTTTCTTTAAATAGTAAATTCAAAGCGTTACTATAGCACTGCCAAATAAAGTTGTATACTTGTGGTAGTTTTTCACGGGTTTGTGCCAGAATAGCAGCTCTGTCAACACTATTAATTCACACTGTATTCTTATATACAATTTGATAAGATTGTCAACCTTAAGTGGGTCCCAAATTAAAGTTCGCGACTGTATATTGTCGTCTAGTGTCAATAATACAAGCCTAATTAGCTTACTTTTTGAGACGAATGAATTTGTATAACATTGTCCCCTAATATTTACATTAAGTCCAGTAAAATGTGGCCTACTGTAAATCTGTGTGCACTGTTAACGAGGTTAATGAGAACAGGTCCGAGTGACCCGACTCCTGAGGGATAACCTTCGGTGTGTTGAAATTACGCAGATCGTACCCTTTGAGTATGTCACTCTGTATTCCACGTCCTTCATAACTCGTATGAATTCATTCCGCTAAAAAATGCTTATTTATTGAATAACAACATAGATGAAAATAAAACAACTTCGACACATCAACCATAGCCGCCGTTCGAATAATTCGAATAAAAAACCTTTCGGCAGACAGGCCGTTTGAATAAAAAAATGACTCGATAGACAAGGCCGTTTGAATAAAAAAAACGCACTCAAAGCATCAAAACTTCGTCAAGTTGGGAGCTATGAAGCCATAGAGAGATACACAGATATATGAATGTAAATATTATGAATTCATGATATTACTGGCTTTTGCCCGTGACTTTGTCCGCGTGGAACTCATTTATATCCGTACCTCCATACAAAACTTTCGCCTTCATACGTTCTCGAATTCGGATGATTTCCGGAATGAAAACTATCCTATGTCCTTCTCGGGATTCAAACTATTTCCATGCCAAATGTCATCTAAATCCTTTCAACAGTTTAAGCGTGTCAATGTAACAAGAGAAGCGGTTAATTTCGCATTTATTATGTTACCTTTTAAATTATGCTGTCAACATGGCATCTGTTGTCAAACAGTAAAGCAAGACGCCATTCAAATACGTTGAATGAAGTTAAACTAGTTAAAGCCGGGCATTCGTGCATGTTTCATCGAATTACGCTAATTTTTGGTTTTGCATACGATAGTGGACTGGAAACTCAATTTAAACTTAAATTCATACCAACCTTTTTAGCATCGTGTTGATGTTTTTAAACCATATCAGAGACCGGTTAGCCTAGTTTGTAGTGACGCTGCCTACGAAGCTGAAGGTCATGGATTCGAATCCCGGTAAGGGCAAATATTTAAGTGATGAGTTTTGGTTGTTTTCCATGTATTCAAGTACTATATCTATAAAATATATCGTCGCCTAGTACCCATAACACAAGGCTTATTGAATTTTGCTATGGGACTTACTTGTAGATTATATTTATTTAAATTTCATACTCGAAGAGGGGCTCAGCAGTGAGCGATTACATGCTGGTAATGATGATGATGATGATGATGATGATGATGATATTTTTTTTTATTTTTTTTATTTAGATATACAGGGTGGGCCCTGTAACAGGAGCAAATTACTTCCACGTGGTTTAAATTGTATTTCTTTTTAATTCTTTTTTCATCAAAATAAGTTTACGTGTATTTTTTTTACTGTTCTGGAGTGATATAAGTATTTTATTTTTATTTTAAAGCCACAGAAAAAAATGTTTTTTTTTAAATAACAATAAATATCTTTTGAAAACACAAAAACTAAAAACAATTATGACTCATTGCATGATGTTACCTAAAAATCTGCAATGAATGCTTTGCTATCATCTCGTGGTGCCAAGATATATTACTTGGAGGTCATAACTTCAGATCGAAATTTCTACGGATTAAAAAAATAAAATAAAAAATTGGACACAAGGGGTTACTGCAGATGCTCTAAGGAAGAGTCCTTTTATACACGGTGGAATATAATCGGTGATCAGGAATCCAAAAATCTTAATTATCAATCTACACAGAAACCAATACGTGAGATCTCGTGCAATATAGCTCACAATCTAATTAATCACACTGAATTAACATCGGTAAAATGTACACTGACTGAATAAATGGACACTCTACTTTTATTGAAGGGAAGTTACTCGTAAGTGTACATACGTCAAGTGCTTGCTGGCTTTGGCGGGAAACTAGACAGATCAGACGTCAATAAATGATTGCCGCCATTTGTTATCTACGTTACGATTTGTTAGGGTGACAATAAATTTTAATTAAAATTTAATTTCAACTTAAAAATTAGTTATGATAAAAAAAAACTTGGTTCCACTTAAGTACTACATTAACGTGACTGCCATCGATTACTGAATTAGAAAAATGGGTTCCTGTTCACCGATTATATTCCACCGTGTATATTGGCTCCTGTTACATGGCCCACCCCGTATATTCAATAAAGATGTTAAAATATGAATTGACTTGATAACTTTAAGGCTCGGCATGAACCTAAGCGCCGCGTCGTGCCGTTTGTCACTTCGACAAATTATGGATGGACGTAATATTATATTGTGACTATGTTCACGAGCGTCTTACGTAGCTGTCATTTTTTGGCTTTCCGCCAACTATCTCTCATCAAACGATACAGTTTTGACATTCATGTACTATATACACATCTGAAAACAACCATAAGAAGTTCATTAAACTAGATCCCGACAACGGAAAGCTAACTGTATTAAAACAAAGTTGTTTGAAATCACTCGGGTGAAAATACGGAAAAAACCATATATATATATATATATATGGTTTTCTCCGCTCTGCTCGGGTAAAAGTAGAGATAATACGGAGAAAACAATTTTTTCCCCTATATTCCAAATTTCATCGAAAACGTAAGAGCCGTTTCCGTATGAAATGGATGAATGTATATACAAATATTGCTCATTTAATAGTAAAGGATTTTGTTTCCTAATTCAGGCAACTTTTGACTAATCTCATTATTTTACAATTCCTTCAATCACAGCCCATACGTTTTATATTTTATAGGCCTTGAATCGGTTTTCATAAACCTTTTTTTTTTTTTTTTTTTGTTTAGGGGGGGAAAATGCGTTACGCATACCACCCGGGTGCAGGGGGTGACCCGAGTGGTTATGTGGGACTCCCGTATAAGCTGATGAGACTCACGGTATACCCACTAAAAACCCCCCCACTTGCCGCCTCGCCGCCATGTGGCGAGGTCACGGGAACGCTTGCGCACACATCCGCGACCCCGCCGGCGGCAGCCACCCACAAGCGGCTCCCTCGCGGACGCCCGAAGGCCCTCCACGAGAGGCACGCCAGATGTTTTGGCGCGCCTGCCTCCTCCATCTCCACACGTTCAGTAGCGGACCCCCCTGAGTCCGCTACGAAGAGATCATGGGTGCGGGATATTCCAGCACCCGGTGGCGGATCAGGTATGTGGTTCCGCCACCGACCACGCCTCGGCCGCAGAGGATAGGGAAAGCGGCTCACCGTAATACCGGCATTCCTCTTCCTCTGCGGCCCCACCAATGCCGCTTCCGCGGAACGGCCCCGCCAAGTTCGCAGGGGGTAGGGAGAGTGGCGCACCGTTATACCAACACGCCTCTCCCCCTGCGATCCCGCCTCGGCCGCAGAAGATAAGGAGGTACTCCTTTTCTGCTGCGGTCCCTGCCCAACGCATCCTAAGCGGGCAATGCACAGCCCGCTAGGAGCGCTCTCCTCGGGCCAGCCAGCAGGCCCCACACAGGCCGGCCCTGGGTGCCTCTTAGCTTCGCCGTGGGTTGCAGTCCACGGTTACTAAGCCCCCCCGCCCCGACAAGGCGGGCACCCTCATAAACCTAGGTTAACCGATTCAAGGTCCGAAATCCTTCATAGTTCAAATTCCCAAATCTCTATACATGAGCCGCTTTCGGTACCTAACAAGGCAAAACTAATTTGAATCTAAATTTAATAACACGCTACCATCTTCTATCCCGTGGATTAGGGGTTGTCTTTCATTCAACGTTTTGGTTTGATAACAGATTTATATTAGGGGAGAAGTTTGGTATCGCTTTCCGTGCAAAAAAATCGAGTAAGTACGATACATTTTTTTACAATTTCTTGTAATAAATGAGAAAACCGATGGCCGTTGGGGCGGAAAAGTTCTCGAGTGGCGACCACGTACCGGCAGGCGCAGCGTGGGTAGAACCCCAACAAGGCGGACTGATGACCTGGTAAAGGTCACGGGAGCCCGCTAGATGCAGGTGGCGGCGTGGCGCAGGATCGATCACTTTGGTACTATTTGGGGGAGGCCTACGTCCAGCAGTGGTCTTCTTTCGGCTGATATGATGATGAATAAAAATTGTGTATGAAAATGCACCAAAACTTCACCCTAATTTACGTGCACTCGTTCTAGCACTTTGTCTTGGCGTGCGTAGAAGAAAGGTCTGCGCGAGCGAAAATGTAAATTTGATATACAATCAATGCGCTGCGTCAAATAGACCCCCAGGTTAAATTAATATGAACCCAACGGCTCGATCTGACCCCAGATAGATTAGGGTGAAGGCGGGTAGTTTGCTTAAGTTTGTGTATTGTATACATTACTAATTGGTTTGTGATCTAATAACACGGTTTTATATGAAACTTTAAAATAAATAGTGCATGTAATTAGGGTCGCTCACCCTGTATAGTTTGAGGCGGTAAAATCAAGACCAAAAATAGATATCGATTTAATATTCTCATCAATATGTACCGAAAGATTAATCCGCTGACATAAGAGAGATGGGACATATTTATGGGTAAGTTGTATGCACCCATATTTTTACACTTGACTGTTCGACTACTTTAGGGAGCGCTCCAGAAACGTTGAGCCTTCCAATAAGATATCAGTAATCAGGAACAAATACTAGGCGTCCTTCGCCTAGATAATACAACAGTTAACAATTATAAAGGTTCGTCAGGATCGTAGCAAGTGGAAAACCGTGATTTCTGCCTACCCCTCCGGTAAACGGGCGTGATTATATGTTAATATGAATGTAAGTACAACAGTTTATTTACATGTATGGACTCGGCAGCAAAATTTGGCTTTCATGGCAAATAGGGGTGTAGACACTAAATTTTTTATTACTCCAAAAGAAAAAAAATATGCCTAGTGAAAAAACTCAATCAATTACGAGTATCTCAAAAAATTACGAAGCTACAAACGTTTCAATATTGCTTGTTAGAGAGAAAAAACGCCCGGGGATCGTGACGTCACGACACTCAAGCGTCATAGTAAATGACAATCATTTCATATGAAGGTGCGTTTTGCGGAAAAGGGACCCCTCTTCAAACTTTGGATACTTATAAGTAGGTTATTATTTAATCCCCTGCTTTATTGTTTTCTCCATTCGACAATATTTTTAATACTTTTTCAAGAAAATTCATCGTCTTGTATCTATAACCTTATTGTAGAGTCGTTTGGTTGGATTAGCATTTTTAATACATACATACATATAATCGCGCCGATTTCTCGCAGGGGTAGGCAGAGATCTCGGCTTCCCTCTTGCTACGATCTTGACAAACCATTCTTCATACATGCTCGTCGGTTTAAGGTACCTACTCTTGACCTGACCTTTCTTCAGGATGCACTTTTCATATGGATTGATTTGTTCTTTTGAATGTCCAGGGTATAGTTACGCCGCATTACATACTTACAAGGCTACATACAAGTCAACAATTACCCAGGTATCCTAACCATATTAAAAACTCGACGCATTTGCATCATCTTTTCTAACGTCGTTCGAAAACGTGCCCTTAGTCCATCACAAAGGGTCGATATTCGTGTGTGCGTACCAATGGATATTTCAGGAGAATTTTAGGGAAACGACACAGTTGACCGTGATTAAAATCATCCCGGTCATGCGAGATTGGACCATTAAGTGTGTGAATTAAGTTGTTCACTCGATTTTTTTGAGTTTGTGTGCTCGATATAACGCCAGATACGGTTAAATGAGAAATAAGTCTTCATCAGTATTCTGAAATTAATATAGCGCATGTAAGTTTTTTTAGAATGCGATATTTAACGGTAGTGGCTGAAAATCAGCGCTGTAGGTGTCTGACACCTCAGCGTAATGTTGAGCCAGTGTCCGGTTCACACACTTCTTTCATGTTTTGTATGTTTTTCTTGTTTATCATACATATAAGGGTCGTTCTTCTTTTCGACCGACAATAGCCTGTCCTTCGTCTTATTACGGCATCTCATTTGAGTAATGATGTTTACGGTTTTATAATGTTCGAATGAACGTCCATATTATTTTATTAATTAGTGATATTTAATATTTCACTTTCTCTAACTAGCATTTTTTTAAATGTTTTTTTTTCGTAGAATACCGTGACAGAGTGGTAAACCAAAATGTGGTCCCCACTGAAAGAGTCCACTTTGTCACATGTTTTTTTTTAGAAACCAACCGTAAATAAATATTTATATTGGCCAGAAACGAAACTTTAATTAGTTCTAATGAAAAAACCTATGCATTTTTTTTTTAAATCGCACTTTAAAACCACAATTTTCGATAGTTCAAAAACCAAAAAAACAGAAAAACCTCGGTTCATTGTCGCTAAAAAAGAAGAACGACCCATAATGACACGGAGGCCCTCACACACACACACACACACACACACACACACACACGCGCGCACACACACACACACACACGCACACACACACACACACACACACACACACACACACACACACACACACACACACACACACACACACACACACACACACACACACACACACACACAGCCTAGTTTGGGGTCCGCCTGGCATCTCATTTTATGTAAACATGTGTATTGTTAAGCAAATAAACGATTTTTGATCATTTTAACATGTTCTATATGATTCAATAATAAAAAACAGGTTATACTGGTAAAAAAAATTCATCGTAAATTTTTTAAGTCCTTGGCTCCGTAGTAATCCTATGACCGTACTCGCAACTTTGGACCGCTGTAGTTCTTAAACGAGCAAGTTAATCAAAAAAATGTATTCAATAAAAGATGCTTATTTTAATGTATTCTTTAAAGTTCTAATCAAAAAATTGCAAAAATGAGAAAAAAAAATTTTATGAAAAATTTCTGTCCTAAAATCGGGCCCCTTTTGACTTATTGTGCCTCTTATTCTATAAGTCCGCATTTTGTACCATATGTTTTATTTTGTGCAATAACCCCATTATACATAAAACTTAAAATATCTACTAACTAAAATGCTTTATGTATCTTTCTTATATGCACAAACGTTATTGTGATTTACAGTATTAACACGCATACGGACGGACAAATGCATTTTAACTGAAATGGGTTTCACGGAAATTATGAATAAGATAAGTAAATAAATAACTGTAAAACAAAGCTTTAATTGTTACAGGTACCCGTCAAAATAGACGCCCAGCGGACGACGTGAATTGGACACCGTATTGACGTTTGTCGGCCAACGGCTTATTGGTTTTGTTATTTACTACTGCGCCATTCGGATTTCGAATTACGCAGCTATCTACCATCGAGTTAACTAGCTATTTGTATTTATGTATTTATATCTATTAAATGTGGGAAACGGAACGTAAGTGTGTAAAAGGGACAGAGAGAGAGAGGGATAGAAATAGTAAGGGAACATGGCGGTTGACCGTTTCAAAGATATGTGGTTCGTGTGAAGTTTTTACAATAAATAATTTCTATAACGACGTGGTTTCACTCAGGACATATATCCCAACCTACATTAAATATATCGTCGTCCTAGTATTCATAACACAAGCCCTATTGAGCTTACTAATTAATTATAGCTAGTTCGATTTGTGTGAGATTGTCCCCTAATATTCATTTATTTATTTGTAACCTTTATGCCAATGTAATAAGGTTGCAAATTGGACAATCCGACGTCTCTCCGTTTATACAGATTGATTTCAAAGACGTCATCGCGATCAGAAAACGAATTAGTATTAAACTATCTAGCTTTGATACTACCTAATATATTATTTAAAAAAAAATGGTTGTCTGTAAAGTCGGTTTACGGACGATAATTTTACGAGATAACGTCATAAGAAAACATTGATGAAAAATTGCATAACACGCATTTACTCATTTATCGTTAGGAATACTCCTGTGAAGTTTCGAATAAAATAGTCGATTTAATCTTGTTTCCCCATACAAACTTTGGATCCCCATTTCACACCCTTAGAGGGTGAAGCTTGAAAAATCCTTTCTTAGTGCACCCCTAAACCTTATAAGAAACCTACGTGCCAAATTTGGAATCTCTAGAACCAGCTGTTTGGGCTGTGCGTTGATACGTCAGTCAACGGAACGGGACAATGAGTCACACATTTTCGTGCCTGCAGCCGGCGTTCATCGATTTATAAAACGTTATCATTATTCATTTATTTAATAAGAACAATTTACTTAATACATTCATAAACATAAATAACAGGGTAATATACTGTCCATAAATCAGTTATACTAAACTTATGCGACAATGGTTAGTGAATACATTCCGAACAGCACATCTCTTGTATTCTGATATCTGTGGCATTTTCACGTCAATAATAAGCACTTCACAGCGTAATTCCATCGGGTAAATGTCATCTTTCATCATAATCCTTGCGTATATACGCACAAGTACGGTAGACACCGAAGATATGACATTTTCCGCCTTATTACAATGGTTTAAGGTGTTTATAAACATATATTTGACGACTGTATCCATCGACTTGGAATAGATTAATTAGTTTATATTACGTAAGCCATATCCGAACGCATTTGATAACTTGATCCTGCCCAAATTGATATTTGAGTTGGAATACGGATTCATGCAAATTTCCCCCCTGTTTCCACTACCCTACGTGCTGTATTGGTTTGTGGATGCAATTGCCAATGTTTGTTATTCATTTGCTGCTGATATACTCGTTTGATCCTTGGCTTTGTGGTGAGTCGTAAAAACGGGGCGTATAGCGTATGTTATTCGGTGGGTATGGAAAAGTGTATTTGACTCTCTCTTAACCGGATGTACAGTAAGCCAAGAAATTGGTTTAATACTTTTGGTTTACAATTATGGATATCGAATACCTTTAATTTTCCATAACCGCCGTGTTATGTCATTGGCCATAAAAGTGATTTTCTCAGAAACCATAACATTTTCAGGCCAACTTATATATACTTTGTATAGAGCCCTGTATGTTAGGTTATGTTTGTTTTATAGCAATCCTGAAAAGTATACAGTTTCTGTTAAAAACTACTTAGGGCAAATGATGATTATGGCAAACAAAATTATGATTCACTAGTAACCCCTTTTGAAATATAATTCACAAATAGTAGACCCGAAAATTTACCAATAACTACTACCTACCTACTTACACGGTGGCAAAGAAGCATATAGCCTGCCAGATGGTAAGCTGACACCGTAGTACTCCAAAGGAGTCACAAGCGCGTTTCAGACTCTTTATTGATTTGAGGATTCGTTGTACTGCTTGAGACAAACGCAAGTCACATTGCAACCTCGGGAGTTCTGGCGATCTGGCTCGCCACCAGGCCCCTATTTCATCAAATTGACAATTGTCATCTGACAATAACAATTCGACTTACATGGCTGCGTCGACAGGTTAAGGTGGTTGCTGGATAGCTTATTGAGCCAGCAATGTACGTGGAATTGTCATTGTAGATGACAATTGTCAAGATAGTGAAATAGGGCACAGGAACACTACACTAACATATCGAGAGAGCAATAAGTTGTAAGGCTCAACAATGTTGAGTCAACATACTAACGACAAAAGATGCAAGTAATGCTTTTTTATTGTTCCGAAGCCAAAATGGCAAAAACGGAACCCTTATAGTTTCGTCATGTCCGTCTGTTCACGTGTCCGTATGTCACAGTCACAGGCATTTAACTCGTAAACTATAAGGTGTATTTGAATAGAATTTTGAGGATAAGTGTATTTTGTTAGCCGCTACATACTTCTGTAATAAAAAATAAACAAAAAAATTTTTTTTAGGTGTGCACTCACACATGTAACTGCCAGTCAAAAATTTTTTTTTTTTTATTAAGTGAATAGAGTCGGAGATAATCGCCCCGAAAGTCACAAAAATTGTAAATTTTAATTATCCCTCTAATTTTTGAAGGTGTATTTAAAAAATATGATAAAAATCATTAAATTCTTTCATCGAAAATTATTTTGAACAAGATCGGTTCAAAGGTTTACGAGATATTGCTGAACAACTGCCTTCCCTATAGAAAAGAACGATAAGATTTCTGTGACGATACCTTTTCAATAGGCACGGAACCCTTCATTGTGCGCGGTCTTTCACGCACTTGGCCGATTTTTTTAATGTTCGAAGGCAGTATTACTAACCTTTAAAAATGGAATGACGTTTCAATGTAGTAAAATATATTGGCCGATGGCCTTTGGGGCGGAAAGGTTCTTGAGTGGCAACCACGTCCCGGAAGCATGAGTAGACCGATAATAATTGTGGGGACAAGGTGGACTGATGACCTAGTAAAGGTCGTGGGAGTCCGCTGGATGCGGGTGGCGAAGGACCGATCACTTTGACACTCCTTGGGGGCATATGCCCAGCAGTGGACGTCTTTCGGCTGATATGATGATGATGATTCGTTTCCAATTTATAAAACAAGCCATCTAGGTATATCTACACAGAAAACATTCGCGATTCGAATGACATACAACATTGACTTCGTTAACAGTTTCCACCATTAAAAGTTCCAGCAAATTCGTTATTGGAGACTAGTTCTTTATTGTGTTTTCTTTGTCTTGCCCCGTTTGAGTCGGCTGTCTGTCGCGCCGATTAAATAGTTGCAGCTTGTGCTACAGTTATGGCTTTTGTTTTTTGAACGAGCGAGCGAAGCGAACGAAGTTCTCCGTTTCAGATTGGGCTAACATTCTTTCGTATGTCCGGATGTCAAGCAGGTTCAATAATTCAATTGATTTTTTTATGGACTCAGTTACACATTTTTTTAAAGATGGGCCCGTGTTCTATATTCACAGAGCCACTAGCAATTATGTTGGTTTTGAAACCTACTAATGCTTTGGTTCCAAACCTGATGCTAAGTACTTTCCTGGGTAATAAATAAATAATTTTATTTAAACCGTCAGTTAGATTATCAAAAAAATCTTCGACACGTATTTTTTATTTTGTCAGTCAAACAAAAAAATATTATTAATTAAACGGCCATCGGTTCTGCGTACAATATGCCCCGCCTACTGCCACTTAAGTTTGGCGATTCGAAGGTAGGTACCTAACTATAACTATACTAGTTATAACCAATCCGTCGTGTCAGAACTTTACTCCATCCATTATGAGTACAACCCCAGCAAATGCCACAACTCCACAAAAATATCCAAGCAATTATTGCCATTGAAGTATAATAAAATTTATACGTTCACAGAAATGTAATATATCTTTAAACAGGATTATCCTAACAATGCATTTAAAACGACCGGCTAAGCCCCAATGTATCATGTCAGTAATGGAAACGGTTTAACTATAATTAGTCATCTGTTGCTGTATAAATCCAAATTTTAAGGGTATTAGTGGCTCAATGGACGTAATTTAGTTAAAACCACCGACGCTATTAAAATTTGGATGGAATCAATATTCAAGGGATTTCGTTTCAATTTGTGTTGCAAAAATTGTTTTGTCGAATAAACTGGTCGGATTAATTGCAGGATGTGATCGAGGCATAATTAGTATCTAAACATAATGAATGTTATAGTTACTATTGGCATCTAAAATACAAAATATACTGTAACGATACATGTAACCGAAAATGTATTCATTTTGTTTTTTAGTTCAGGTTGTATTTATATACAGCCTTAGAAAAATCCCATATTGATTACAATTCATACCACTAATATAGAATAGGTACAGTCAAGTGCCTTACTTGTCATATATTTATTTATTTATTAATAACTTTTAAAACATATACAATACGTGTTACTGTTGTTTTCTATCGTTGGCATTTCGTTTCCAACGTGCACACAGGTATCGAAATTGAAATTACCAAACGCACTGACAATTCGTCTCCACAGTAGCGGTATGAAAACTATTTATCTATAGTAAAAGCAAATATAGCAAAAGGCTATATTTATGTTATTTTCGAAACGTTTGCTGTTGCTTCCAAACCTATTCCAGCGTCAAAGAGTTACAAAATTGACTGCAAACGATATTCGAAAAAGTATTCCCACACCGTGGGCTTTTGTGCACGCGTCGGGCGTAATTTGACGTCGCCGACGTATGTACAGAATGCCAGCAGTGCAGTAAAGCTGGTTGTTCACGTTGTATTTTACACATGAGGCGTTTTAAATGATTATAGCGCAAAGGTAGTAGCAGGGAGGTATAATAAACGAGATTATTGTGATGTAAGATATATTTTTATGTAGACCCGCTTAAAAATACTCTATTATTAGGTACGAGTTCGGAAACAATAGATGTATAATAATAAATAAAATGAATAAATAAATAAATATTAGTGGAGAGACGAGAGAGTATGGCACGCGCCGACCACAAACAATTGGGTTGTGTCCTCATGTTAAAATTGATAGCGCAGTGTTGCTATATTGATAGTAAACCTTCTAATAAATGCAATTAAGTATAAATTACGAAATATAATTAAAATCATAAAAAGATATGGCCCTTAAAAGTTTACAAAAAATATGCATTTTTTTATTGTCCAAAAGTAAATTTAAAGCTAGCAATAGAATCCTTACGCTTTTATAGAAACAATATTGTATTATAACTATGGTCCTAAACGCAGTATTTCGCAACCGAAACAGCAATTTACTTGATTTTCCATATAACGACTAGTACAAATATTACCCTGTGACGTCATGATTCAATGTTAATCAGTATGGAACGTTTTCGGCTACCGCCAGCGAGGTCCGTCTTTAACTCAATTTTTTGGGTATTTATGTTCTTTAATTGTACTTACTCCTATACAAACATTTGTTCCACACCAAAAACTGGTTCGAATGGCATCGTAAAAAAAATTAGGACACAAGCCTATTCTTGAGGTCAGTTGAAAAAAAAACTATAGATATGTAATACAGAAAATACGCCATAAACTGCGCTTTATTTCAATATAAGAAGTGCTTAAGTTTAGTAAAGCATTTCAAGATTCCTTTTACAAACAGCAAACTTTCAAACAACTTTCGATTTATAAGATTCTTACATGTAGTGAACATCGATCCTAGTCCTTATAAGTCTCATACGTCCCGATCTCAAGGGAAAAGAATATTCTTTGCAGTTTCCAACGAATGGATTCCCATTTCTATGAGTGCAACTAGTTGAGGCACTGAAAAGATAGTCCGCTTATTGAAAATCTGCTTTTCGAAGTACTTGTACATACGAGAATCATATAGAAAAGTGGTTTCTTTCATTACGTTGCGGTGTTTAATTAAATTTATGCTCGATAACAATACTATTTGCTTAGATAGATCACCGTCGGTTTAAAATTGTTTGTGTGGTCACGTTCACGAAGTTGATCCGATACTAAAAATAACAATCTTAGTGAAATAAATAAAAAATACAAAAAAATCAAAAACCGTCTTCAATTACATACCTGCAGTAAAACGCAGCACGAAAAAGTAAAAAAAATATTAACATTTTACTTCTTATGCTATTTACTTTCATTTATCTTTTTTCCAATCTACCACATATTATGTATTCCACTTAAGCAAAAAAATATATGCATAGACTGCTTCGGAGATAATCAATTTATTAGGACAATATACACAATTATTACTAGTTTTGAAGTCGGTGAAACTTTTTACGCTTTAAATAAAGGCACGAGTAGGTACAAAAGATCCACTCAAGTCTCATTCTAAGTTATCCGTGTGAATCTTATCGTCTCACATCAGTCAAAACCCAAGACCTACATTATCACCCTTACAAAGGACCTATATAATAATGAAAATAAAATCACATAGGTCCTTTTGCATTAGAACCACGTAATCAACCAACAAAGAAGACAGAACCTTTGTGTTTTCGCGGTACAAATTATACAAATTTGAATCGAATTTAAAAAGGACGTTGATTTAAAATTTGATTTTAGCGGGTCGATTGCGTAACGGTTCGTACAGTCAAGTGCAAAAATATATATCGATTTAAGTAATCCTCTCATAAATATGTACAGAAACCTTAATCCGCTGACATAAGAGCGATAGAACATATTTATGAGTAAGTTGTAAGCACATGACTGTACCTGCGTACGTTAGGGAGATCTAAGCGTATTTTTTGTATTTGTAAAGAGTTTTCCCAACACTTTTCGAAAAGTTACGTAAGGAATTAAAGCATCCCTATTCCCTGTTTCATGTTCCTGTCTTTCAAAGTCAGAATGAGAGACATCAACGTGGAAATATCTCTCCTTCTTATTTAAACCATTTATTTATGGATTTTAAGTCATTTAGTAATTAAAACAGTATCTAGCACAGTTTCTCCTAAACTACGGGAAAGATTAACAACAAAAAACACTTTCACTCGACGTTTCGGTGGTGTTGCAACATGCTTGATCGCGAGGAGACAATAGGGGTGTAGGTAGACACCAATTTTTTTTTTTAATTATTAAATAGAAGTATTGTCAAATGGAGAAAAAAGTAGCCTTTGCTGTTTTGGCCTCCCGGCCCGCAAAAGGGTCCTGCGTGGCCTGGCTCACAGAAAATCAAAAGGAGAAAGGAGAAAAAAGTAAAACAGGGGGATTAAATCATCACAACGTTATAAGTTACCAGTTAAGTTAATATAGTTACCAGGGTCTGCCTGAAAACCAGCGTTGCAGTGGCTTACTGTGACATTATGCTGAGGCAAGCCCCTTTTTAACATCACATAACTACCTATAAAATTAATTTTAAATTTATATGGTAAGTCTAATCTTAAGGTACATGTATCTTTAACTATAATGTCGTGCAATGTGATGTTGAATAAAGTTTTTCTATTCTTTTCTAGTCTATTCTAAGTCTCCAAAGTGTTAAGAGGGGTTTTCCTTTTCTGCAAAACGCACCTTCCTATGAAACGATTGTCATTGACTATGACTCTCGAGTGTCGTGACGTCACGATCCCCGGGCGTTTTCTCTCTCTAACAAGCAATATTAAAACGATTGTAGCTTCGACTTTTTTTGAGATAATAGGGGTGTAGACTCTAAATTTATTATAACTTCAAAAGAAAGAAGGCAAAAAAATATGCCTGATGACGAAAATCCCATTCAGTAGGGGTATTATATAAGTAGACATGGAATAAAATAACCAATAATGTTGTATTTTCTCGAAAAAAATATTTTGGAGTAGGTAATAATAAAATTTGGGTCTAAATCCCTATTGCCTTCAGTGAAATATCGAAGATAGAATACCATCCCTGTTCGTCGTTTATTATCTATGGATTGGAGAAACATAATCTAAAACCCGATTTCGTAGTTTGCATCAAACTGACAACGTTTGACAAGTTTCGCTTTACAAAGGAACATAGTTGCTCTTTGTATCCCGAAATAGGAACAAGTCAACGGAATATACCCAGACTTGTGATTTCTGATCTCAAAGCTTCGAAGAATCAGTCATTCAGTTTCAGTTGCGACTATAGGAAATGGATTTCCACGAAGCGATATGATGTCCTGTTATATTTAGATTTCCCGTGTATTTAGTAGGTATAGTCAACAGCAAAAGTAGGTTATCATTTTTTCACCTTATCGCATAATAAGGTACAAAAGTGATAACTTACTTCTGCTCTTGACTGTACCTATAATATTGTATAACAGAAATTACTGTATCCTTGAAATTATAGCTGCACCTATATTCTAGCCCCACTTACAAGCACTTAGTGCTTACAAGAAAGTATTATATCATGTTAGAAAATTCTTAGTATATCGCGTCAAAAATGTACTGAGTAGATACGCTCGGCGCGGCGTTGTAAAACATACTTGAAATACCTGCGTACCTCGCTGCATACATTTTTGTATGCAGCGAGGTACGCAGATATTTCCGACGCCCCCCCACATAAAAAACCTATAGCTACGCCATTGGCGCTAGTGCCTGGTTCTAAACTAACCTTTTCATACAAATCGGTCCAGCTAAACAACAAATCTATGTTACTTGTGTGGAAGTAGGTACCTTAGTTCTGGCAGCCTTACTGGAAGTCATCTATCCGTTCGCGTCCTAAACACGGGCAAAGTTGCGCAACGTTCTAGATTACCCCCACATCGTACTGACGGCTTACACAACCTGCTGTGATAAGCGCGGACACACGAGCTACCAGGATATGTGAATAACCAGAGTGAATAGGCTATTACTGAACAAGTGAGCTTCATCTTAATTATATAGGCTCTGTTGTCGCTTGTCTCACCTCCCCCGTCACGACTAACAAAACTAGACCTCGGATTACGCTTAGTTACTACGAATCGTGACTTCACGATATATTAGAGGGTGACGGGTGTGGTGAGGCTGAAACAAGTTACAGAATAGCGGGGCAGATGAGACTAGGGTCAATCGCTGGTCAGTCTTTTGTAATAATAAATATATATACATTTTAGGGTTTCAAATATCGAAGCTTAAGGCTCGACCACCACTCCCAGCAGCGGCAGATCGGAGCGCGGCCACTAGGTCCCCCCTATAGCGTAGCTGCTTCTATACTACCACCGCTTCAAGTTGTGGCCGAGCTGTGAGAGAGAATCATCTGGGGAAGCACTTCGGGGTTAAATGTACAATAATGCAAAATGCTACACAAAAACACGCTAACTGGTAAAAAGCACGATATTTCCCCAACCTATATTCGATTATACACATCAGGTATAGTATTCTAAATTATTTTGTATTTAATATGATACAAATTAAAGTTTACATATACTGTAATTAAGAAATAGAAAAACGAGGAGGATTAATGATAAGACATATGCTAAGACACGACATTTTCTTTGATACCGTAAAAGCACACAACTATAGTCCACTACCCCCACTATGGTCCAAAAGTAAACTCATTCGTTTCTATCAATACCGATTTTGTATTTGTGATTTTATAGGTTTTTATTTAAACTTGTTATATTGTCTGTCTTCAAGTTCACCCATGAAAACAGTCCCACCTGAGCAAGTAATATGAGAATTAATTTGGACCATAGTTGGGTAACCTGGACTATAGTTGTGTGGTTTTACGGTACGATTATTGAAGGGAAGATTGAAGGAATGAGAGGCAGGGAAAGGCCAAGAAGAAACTATTTCGAACAAATAAAGGAGAAAGTTAAGGTTTAAGTAAAGGACAGAAACGCTGGCGATTGCTACACCAACAAGAGTGCCACTCTTATGTTAAAGAAGATACTGTAATTAATGTAATGCTTTACTGAGACACTGCCGACAAACGGTTATTGCAGTTATGTCGGACAATGTTTTATTATAAGGCTTAAGCAAATTGCACTAGAGCAAATTAAAATAGATTGCGTTTTTGCGTGTCATTTAGAACCCCTGTGTGTATCACGGAGCTTATATAAAGTCCAATGATCGCTGTTATGCGACCGCCCAGCGCCGATAACGAAATTGACCCTTTAGGGAGTACCCCGCCACAATATCAGTTGCGTAACTTTACCTATTTAGAAGGTACCAAGTTACCCTCCTGTACATAACGTGATCCTTACTGGTTAATCCTTTCAACTGGTAATCACATAATTTAGTTGAATTGGAGAAGGAAATAGTCGAAAGCCAAACGTTGTTGTATTGACGAAAAGTATTCAGAGGAAATGCGAGTTTTAGAGCCGATAATTCCGCGGCCAAGTTTAAGGGTGAGCATCCACCAGAGGTGTTCGAGGTTGCGAAGCGGTGAGTGAGGAAAATCCACCAATAGCATTGCTTGCCTCGCTTGCGTTTCGCGTCCTATTGCTCACAGTTATGTTGGATTCTCACACTAAACCTATGTAACCATTATTCTAACATAGATTGACTATGAGTTTTACAATGCCGGAATAGGTGGACTACCGCAGCTTGACATTCATGTTTTTGGATGCGCGTTCGAAAAACATGACTATTCCCAACTATCAAATAAAAAGTTAAGTACCTAATTTCTGGGCGAAAAAATTATATTCTCACTTGTTTTATATGAATTACATTTAATCATCTTTATTTTAGCGACCTTTACCAGGTCATCAGTCCACCTTGTGGGGGGCCTACCCACGCTGCGCTGGATGCGGGTGGCGCAGGACCGGTCATTGTGGCACTCTTTGGAGGAGGCCTATGTCCAGCAGTGGACGTCTTTGGGCTGATATGATGATGATCTTTATTTCAAATCCGGACATGCAATTATATGGGCAAATACCAAAAATTGATACCTTCACTAAAATCATTATGCATTAACAGAAACTAACGAAACTAAGAAGCTCTAACAATTGCAACGGGGGCACAACATACAGCGTTAGTTCTAACTCTAACTGCTGCAACTTACTCGTTTACGTTGCACATAAGGGGTCATTTACACTGGCGAAGTGATAAGTGCTGGTTCAAGTACGTGGAAGTGAACATACACTGCTGAACTTAGAGTGCACCCATATACCAAGTTGGCAGGGGATAGGTGCTGCTGCATTTTAAAATGTCATTGATAAAGGTTCGGCCACACTGGTGCTCAAAAAACGGTTACGGCACAGAATAAGTAATAGTACTACGTACAGAAGGTTCTCTGTTAACAAATTCCCTGTTTAGGTACGCCAAACGTGCCTAAATGTGGCCATTTCTTTCTATCGCATGCAACGCGCTCTTTCGGAGGCGGGGCCTTAGAGCTAGGGTTACCGCTAGCTCGACCTATTAAATTATAGGTACGTTAGTATAATAGTGTATTTTGCTAACGATATTATGATTATTATTTATTTACTTAGGATCACCCAACTACACAAAAGCTGTATAATTTGCCTTTAGGTTATGACATCAAAACTGCCTGTTTCTGCAAAATGTAAGACGAAGACACACAAGTCTGGGTTATCTACATATACATAAACATAATGTTAAGAACAAATCTTTACAACCAATATAAATAGACGACGCGGCATATTTATTTTACGAGGCGAATAACGATGCAATGCAAAGCGCATTGTTTACTGCTTAAGACCTACACAGTCTGTAGGCAGGTGTTTACTAAGTCCGGTGCGCTTGGTTTTCTCTATTTCAGCAACTATTATGGAGGTGTTTCGGAGTTATTATTTACGCGTTCGCACGTTTTAGAACTTTGCGTTGACGATGTATGTAAAACGCGCGTTTTGCGTTCACGTAACGCGGCGGAGCGCCTTCCGAAACTTTACTATGGCGATGTATGTAAAATGCGCGACCTTTTGAAGCACCGCCGCTCCTACGCGCGTTCACATGGTCCGCGAAATGATGCATTGCGCGGTACCGAAACGCCTCGTGTGTTCTCCGCCTTTAGTTACGTACCTAACTACCGTTCAGGAAATAATTTAGTCTGCAAAATGTAATTCTGCAAATTAATTAATTTGGACAATAATTAATTATTTAGCCTCTGTTCCATTTGAATTTGAAATCGGGTCGACAGGTGTTTTTGAATTGCACAAACTTAATAGACTTTTGTTTAATTTAGTCATTTTAGTTGTAATGAGCTTGCTTTATATTTTTGTGATTTTGTTTAAATTTTCAGATTTAAGTATTTGTTTTATGTTTGTTGCTATATTATGCTTTTGTGTGCTAAGTATACAGGTTGACTTTGACTTAGGTCTTAGGTTTTTAAATATAAGAATGATGATTAGATCTACAAATCCTAGCACATAAGTTCTAGCCGTCCAAAGGCTTTTTAAAAGGCACACAATAAGGATTCTTAAAGTCGAGTACCGTGTTTAGGCCACGAGGCTTGCCGAGTGGCCTAAGTAAGGTACGAAAATTTAAGAGCTAATTGTGTAACTATTGTATGCAATACTTTTTATTCGAGTCAACAGAAATAATTAAACAGACTTGGTATCTAATGAAAATATCTAAGCCCTGCTGAAACGAAGTGCAAGTCAGAGGTGCGCCGCGTCGTTGATGTCCTTTGTATTGGAATCAAAGCGACGTCCTATTGCTCAAATTCATTATAGTTCAGTAAAGTCGCCCCGTGATTGGTCGAATTTATTTTAGTTGTCTAAAGCGTTGCCTTATAATTATTATAGTTGAGTTGGGAAGTCCATAGAAAAAAAAATGTGGTTTTAGTTTAGTGTACGAAGTCTTAAGACTTCGTACTTTAATGTTTGAATTAATTCAAACATTAAAGTCGACGAGTAGGTATAAAAATTTAATTTTAAATTGGAAATTAGTTGCATTTGTTTTGTTTCGTTCGATTTTAAAACAAAACAAACGTGTTCCATTTCCTTTATAGTCGATTCAAAATACATTGCCATTTGGTAGGTTGAGTCATCTCGAGGTTTATTGTATCTACCTTATGGCTATTTTAATGCATGTCATGTCGTACGGCAATGAAACAGTTCATGCTTAAAGTTTGAATACAATCACTTATAGGGAGTGAATTAATGCTACGGATTAAAATATGTAATTTGTTTATTGCTTTAAAAAGAATATCACATTATATATATAGCGATTATGAGGCTCTTAATTTTATTGTTTTAAAAATTTTTAAAAGGCATTTTCGTACTTTATTAATGTTATTATTATCTAACAATTGGCGTACTACGCTATGACCATCAAAGGTTAATAATTAAGTGTCTAAGGTATTTAGCAACATTTCTGAGTTCATATTTTTACTAAAAATGAAATCGTCCCGTCGCAAGCTCTATGAATTGGGCCTCAACTTCATTCCTTAAAAAAAAGTACTTTGATTTGTATTTGGCTGAATCAAATTTCTTTTCACCAGTTACCACGGTCATGTCCCATGAAGACAAAAAAAAATCTGTTTTTGAATCTTTAAGGGTTTAAATCCACCAAACGTTGGGTTTTGTTGGCTTTTTAACCCCTTTTCGTAACCCATCGAAGCATGTTAGAAGTCCATGATATAACACATTTAAAAAATCCAAAATCCTCTGTCATATTGTCTCCTGGTTAACGAGAAAGAACCATAATACGAAAAAGTTGATTTACCCTTTATTTAACCACTGAGAATACGAAATCCGTTTGATAGGATTTAGTATGAAAATTTTACTATCCGTATATTGGCAGCGAAACAGTAATTAGGGAGCGGATTTTCAGTTCAGTAGATATTAATCCGATACTGATTAATTAGGGGTGTCGATTTCGTGTTCAATAGCTGGTTTATTACTTAAGCTTTTATTTTTTCTTCCAATGTATGTTTGTTATTATGTATTAACTATGTTTGTTCGGGTGGAATCTTGCAACTCCATTTTGAAGCGGATATAAAGAAAAAAGAAAAGAAAAGAAGACATTTATTCACTACACAAAAGACACACAGAGACAAAGGAGTAGACATACAATACAATTGACACATATTGTGTGTCTTCGCGGCAGTGAAACGGTCGCTGTCACAGCATTGTGCCGAGGTGTCAGACAGACACCTGCAGCGCTGGTTTTCAGACAGCACCGCAAGTGGCCCACGGAACGCAACGCAACACAGCATTAGATAAAAAGTAAGTACACATAATAAATAAATAATTAATGCAAAATATTGAAAAAAAATATATATATATATATAGAACAGTAGCACGACGGGATGAAAAACACAAAGCATAAAACGCGACACGGTTGGGATGTTAAAAGTGCTTCTTCTTCAATCTATTGAGCTACAATTTTTGGTTTAAGTATAGTTTGGATGGCAATTCAATATTATGTTACCATCGAGCTGATCTGATGATGGAGACAGAAAGTGGCCATGTGAATTCAGGATTTAGCCGACGTAACCCCGTTGAGTTTGGGCTCGTTAGAATCGTCTCAACGAGTAGTCATGTCATGCCCTTGCCAGACAAAGAATGAATCACTTTGGTAATGGGTACCCGCAACCAAAGGAATTTAAGGTGCTCCCACTAAGCTGCATCATCCGTTTTGTGGAAATGATGTAGCGAGCTTGGGAGTAGCTATAAAGGGGAGGGCAATGCCCAAAAGATCCCACTGGGTCAAAGTGTATCCGAAAGGGCACTCAACTAGATAAGATAAGATAAGATAAGTTGTTGACGGTATACAGAAATGTACAGTTGGCAATAAAAGATTGTACTGAAAATGTAATTTTTGACAATAACTTTTTTCAAACTTACTTCGAGTAGGATGGGCTGTGTCGAGAACTTCAGAGTGAGGGACCTAAATTGATCTCTAGCTGTCAACACGATCAATCCTATAGATCCTTCAAATCAACCTCCTTTTTTGAAGTCGGTTAAAAATGTAAAGGAAGTAATATGCTTAAAACAAATAAACATTCATAGATATAGCTAAACATAATAATAAAATATAAAGTAAACGTATCTACACAATAAAGAAGAAAAATATGCAAAATTGGTTTCAAGTGTTTTTATCTCTAGCATTGTTGATTTTCGTTTGCTGCAATTAAATGAGTTTACGGCAATTAAATGGTTAACCATTTATTACATACCCAAATAAACAGTACACAATAAAGAAGAAAAACATGTAATAGTACATTATTGCCGTGGCCGGGAAGGAGGCAATTGCAGGCTGGGCATTTGTTTAAACGGACGAGCCTGCAATTGCCATTCCGGCTAAGGCTAATATAGTGCTTTTCTCAAAAATGGAGGAATAATAAACTTTAAATATCGTTGCACACCGTGAAAATATTAATGATTTCCCGCCGTTTTTCTTTTTAAACCGAATCGCAAGTGTATTTTTCCACCGAAAAACGCAAACTATTTGAGACACATAGAAAAACGTCGCGTTTGCAAGAGAAAAATACGAGTTGAATTGGCTGAATACGACCTGTATATGCCGGTTTCACCTTTTTAAAAAGTTTGGTACTCGACAAATAAAGGAATTTATATGTAACATTCCAGGCGGCCTGCAATGTTTTTTATTTTTTAATTTTGATCTGACCTGAAACTATACACTACCTTCCAATATGTAGCGACTAATGTACACTTTGTGGGCCGTTTTGGAGAAAAAATGGTTTCAAGTTTTGTTTATCTCTAGCATTGTTGATTTTTTTTTCGTTTGCTGCAAACTAACTATTTGATAATGGCAATTAAATGGTTAACCATTTATTACATACCCAAATTAACAGTAAATGTTATGTTATGTAAGCAGAAACGTCCGCTAACGAAATTCTAAATTTCGATCAATGAGGAAAATTTAAAAATTGGACGGATTCCAGAAGACGGGTTCAAATCCCGCTCGTGGCGAATAATTTTTGTCTTTGATCGAAGAAAAAAAACCTATATATTAACTACGTTGTTTATGGTGTGCCGTCAGCCAATTTATAACAAGTTCTCAATTTAGCTGCATACCCGTTCCTTATGGTGGCGAATGTTAAAATATATATACCAACAATTAAAACGAAATCAATATAAAATATAATATTATAAATGTGAAAGTTTGGATGTTTGGATGTGTGTTAATCAATCACGCTTAAATGGCTCGAGCGATTTGGATGAAATTTTTCACGAAGATAGTTTATAGCCTGGATTAAAATATAGGATAGTCTTTATCCCGGGTCCACGCAGACGAAGTCGCGGGCGGAAGCTAGTATTTTATAAACTTATAAGTACCTTTCAAATAATATAAGGAATATATACCTTCTAATATTACAAAAAGGAGAAGTCTGTGAGATTATAGCTTTCTAAAATTTATTTATTTATTTATTGAACCATACAGTTGTACAACATGACAGTCTTAACCAAAGCGTTATAGCGATTCATTCCTACATAACCTAAATTACTCAATTAAATCTAAGTACAGTCGCCATCAGATATATTGGAGCGGCCAAAGAGCTCACAAATATCTGAACATGTCTCTATTGTCTAGGCATTAGAGACGTGTTCAGATATTTGTGAGCTCTTTGGCCGCTCCGATATATCTGATGGTGACTGTACAAACTAAAAACCATCCATGCGTCTCTCTAACACTCTCTTACATTCAGTCATCAGTCGCGACATCCCTGTCACAAACACATCACACTGCGGCGATGCTGCGAGCACGGAGTTGAGGAGAGCAGTCGCGCGAGGTATGGGCGAGTTTCGGTACAGGTTCGTCCGCGAGGTCGCAGTCGCCAAGAGAGGCACTCTAAGGCACTTTTTGCGATAATCGTTCGGTATATTGAATTTGAGCATCTTTTCCACCAGATTAATGCTGTCAATTTTGCTTCTTATGACATTTAAAATAAAACTGAGTAAACTTAGGTTTCGTCTCATTTCTAAGGAATCGTACCCCGTAAAATGTAAGTTTGTATGGTTAATCTCTGGAACCACTTATCCGATTTCAAAAAATCTTTCATCTGCGTGCAGAATGGACTTTGTGGATATGCCAAAATCCTAACCCGGGCGTATAACTTATAGAGTTAGTCTTCTCTATTTACGACATCAGAAAATAATATATTACTCGTTACGATATTCTGTCGACCCTGCATGGGATTTGGCAATGGACACTCATATACTTAAGCCGTACAGGGAAACGCTATCATCAGACACGATATTCCTTTAATGCTAGGACAGAACAATTTAATCCCTTAGGTTGCGTGTAGATCAAGAGGCCTATTTGACTCGGTGGATTTAAATCATAATGGTATGCGATGCGTTGTGCATTTGTTCTGATTTGTTAGGCGTAGCGCGCATTAAAGCGTGCTAAATTAAATTAAACAAGTAAATATAGAGGACAATCTATAAGTTACATTAATGTTCGTCTTATGAGTAGGTACTAGAAGACGATAAACATATTTATTTATGTTGATAATTAATAAAATATTTGCATTGACCAGGGATCCCAGCATCGCTCTGCAGGCAGGGTCATTACATTACCAAAACTAGACTAGGCTAAAGTGATAAATGAACCCAATACCGTCATCTTTACAGGCTGAGTCCCTACCAACATGACTAAGCCAGTAGTAATTAGAATCCGAAATGTGTCTCAGTTTGACCAGTAAATGGATTTCCCCAGCGTCGATAAAGGGGTAAATCAACTATTTCTAGTTGATATTTTGTCCCGTTAGTCATGACAGAGTTTCTTACAAAATTGTGACAACATGGAATTCTAACATGTTTAATAAGATGGCATATATTGGAAGTGTTTAAAATGTTACCAAAACCCTAACTTTTGATGGATTAATCACCCATTAAATCACAATTGGATCCAGTAGACGTAACCATGGCAAATGGGTGGATTGTAAAAAAATTGTACATATTTAGTTAAGAGCCTTAATCTAATCTACGCTTTAACTTTTTTTCATTGTGTAACTACAATAACCCGTACATCTTATATAGGTAATGGTCGTTACACAATAGAAAAAAGTTAAAGCAATTCACCCAAATAGCAAAAGAAAATAGTTGATTCACCCAAATGATCTCGCAAGTCTTGCAACACAATGTTGTGTTGCAAGTACAATTATTAAAGCAAAACCTAACAGACAACTTCGATTTAACGTGACCACTAACGTACTTAGAAGCTAGTTCGTACTCAACTCAGGTGTGCCTTCAATTAACCAACATACTCGTAGCTAAGGTATATAAACTGAGATGCTTCCCTCGCAGAATGTCTTAAGGCGTATACGTGTGTGGTCTGGTGCAAAAGGTGACTTTAGAATGCTAGGCTCTGAAAACGAACGACCAAAAATTCAAAAATAATAGACTGTACAACAAGTGCATAAAATGAGCCATTTTACCTGAGACGTTTACCTGATAGTTACTTCGAGGATTTTACTGCCAGGAAACCGAAAAATGACCAGGAAAGTGATATTTTGCCGTCAGGAAACTAAAAAATAATCAGGAAAGAAAAATTGACATATTTATTCAGAAACAATTAACTGTAACATATATACATGAAATTAACACAAGAATTCAAAAAAACTGGGAAAGTTTATCACTTTCCTGTAGTATCACTTTCACATTTTGAGGTTTTGTTACTAAAATTTCAAAAAAGCAGTAGCTATTTAAATGCGGTGCTTATACTTTAAATTATTTAAATATTGGTTATATTTATTAAAACTATAACAAATCTTTACGAATTCCAAATATTATTTACGTAATAACATACCATACAAGTGGGAAGTTGTCTGTCCTGAGCTCATCTGCGGCCTTCGAGATCGTCGCCATGACTGTCTGATTGGCTGACAGATAGCAAATCGAGCGGCGATGAACACATTTCACTCTGAACTTCGTGACAGAAGTGTGGCAACGTCGCTTAGTACTTATTATTTGTTGTGTGATTTTTTAACGTGTTTTTCGGTGGCAGGAAAGTGATACACAATTAGTGACAAAATATTGAGGGTTACAATCGCCTTAACTATGTAACTTGCCGCCTAAGATACCGTATGCCAAGTAAATACCTATATATACCAGGAACCTACAGACTAGTGCATCAAACTTGGGACACGGGAGTGCCTCTTAATTAGTTGGGGCAAGTTGGATCAAGTCTTGTACAAAACGTTCTAGCTTCGTGGAGAGTTCCGTGGACTTGTGCCCTTTAGAGAAGACAGGGCCTTAGAGAAATTGATAGTCGATAGTTTTGGGTCAGGTGGGCCGTGTTGCGGCTTGTATGTTATTAGCAGTCCCGTACTTATAGGGAATTTCATTTGGTTGGCCGGTACTACAAGGAATATGCACTTTAAATTAAATTAAATTAAATAGTAATTTATATCAGATTTTGCATCCATGTATACACACTAGCTTCCGCCCGCGACTTTGTCTGCGTGGACCCGTGATATAAATAATCCTATATTGTAATCCAGGCTATAAACTATCTTCGTTCAAAATTTTATCCTAATCGGTTGAGCCGTTTAAGCGTGATTGAGTAACAAACATCTAAACGTCCATACATCCAAACTTTCGCATTTATAATGTTAGTAGGATTTAAATAGTATAATGTTAGTAGTCGAATTCAAACTTTCGTGAGAGATGTCACGTGAGACACTCATTATGAGTAAAATACTGCCAATAAATCCGCGGTTAAACTCGCGTATTAAATATCACTGCGGGCGACGGCATAAGCTGTTTTCGAGAGTCAACAAATCTTCTCGTACGCAGGCTAGATGACTTTCAGCCTCCCGAACAGGCATGTTCCGAAGATTCTTTAGTACCGTAGACCACATCCATATGCTCTGTCAGGTGAACAGAAGACTGAGGAGTATAACCTGCCCCTCTGCTTAGCGTTCGCGGACTACGACAAAGCTTTCGATGCGATCGAAACCTGGGCTGTACTACAGTCTCTGCCAAGTACACTGCCGCTATATCAAAGTACTGAAGTGTTTTTATGAGAACGCCACTATGTCAGTCCGACCTCAGGACTGGAACTCGAAACCTATTCCGCTGCAGCGGGGAGTCAGGCAAGGCGATGTTATTTCTCCAAAACTGTTCACCGCTGCACTGGATGTTTTCAAGACTCTGGACTGGAGAATGCTAGGCATCAACATCAACGGCGAGTACAATCACTCACCTTCGGTTAGCTGACGATACAGCTAGTCTTGGCTGAGACCATGGAGGACTTAGGTCTTCGGGAGTTTTTCTTCAGGGTGCGTCGCTTGTCACCCGAAGAGTTCGAAACATGTCACCCGTAGTGAGATTATACGTTAGTTTAACCGTAGATTTATTAGTAGAATGTTAGCAGTATTGATCTGTCTAGTTTTATTCCGATTACTACATCTAACGCTTAACTTACAAGTGAGTATTAAAATGAGTGAGTTAAAATACCGCCATACTGGAACATATGGATGGTACACCATCAAACTATCACAATAAATTATAAAGAACAGCCGGTCCGCCAGGGCGCTGATCCGTAGTGCTAAGCACGCCGGCATCGCGAGTGATCACGAATAAGGACCACGTATTGGTTCGACTCATGTCGAGCGATATTCGACCTCAAAGATGAAGTGACCCGTTTCATTATATTTTAATATATATTATAAATACTACGGGTATAAATTTTAGTATATAAATTAAAAATGAATGTGTCTTTACCTTTTAATCTTCACATATGACAAAATATGTATTTTTTATCATGTGACAGTAAATTTAAATATAACAATATAATTGTTACGTTTTAATAAAAAACTAATTGTTCGAAAAATATGTAAATTTCACAGAATTCCACGACCAAAACCGAAAATTACTTGCTTTTTTGTAACGTTACGATTAGCTGTCCATTTAGTATGAGCCGTTTTCAGAGAACGCGGGCAGGTATCGTGGGTGGATAGTGAAAATGTAAAGAGTAGTGTAGTATAGTGACCATAGGGGCCATACACAGTTACACTAGACATGCCCCAAAATAAAGTTTAACTACGTAGCTACGAATCATACGAGTACAGCGTGGAATCCTCGAGCGCGAGTCTGACTCGCCCTTCAATGGTCTATGAGTATATTGTAGTCCGTACTAAACTTAAAAAAAAAATTGAAAATAATATAAAGGAAACCCAGACTGAAAATGTTGGCAACACTGAGAACCTTGCCGTCAACAGTTGCTGGCAGAACGCGGTCCCATCCACGTATATACATTTCAAAAAACCTTTATAAATATTTGAGCTACACTACAGCTGCATGTGAAATGCTCGTGCCTCTGAAATATTGGAAGATGTGTGGCTAAGTGCCAGCGGAAGCGGTGGCGTGTAGTCAGACAGGTTACTTAATATCTAAATTCACCAGTCACTTCACTTGTTAGGTTGTGGTTTTACCTGACTCGAAAAGAGTTCTTAATTTGACTGTGTTTAATTATATTTCAGCTCGTTTTGTACCTAATTAAAAAAAATCGCTCTGCAGCCGGTCGGTTTTTAGCGATAAGATCGCTTCTTGTTTGCATATGCTTTAAATGTCTTTAGTGTCCTGTACTGTCTTAGTGTGAGGTTTGGAAAGAAGAATATGTGTGTAAAAGGAAATCTGAATTTGTTTTTTATTTGTTTATGGATAAAATTAACATGCCATAGACATCCTCCTGGAATGTTGTAGTGCTTGAAATAACGAAGGAACACATCATTATCAAGCAACATGCCACCTGTTGATCAGGGTAAAGACATGACAGGTGACAAAAAATCAGTTGAATGAACTGTAGTGTTTTATACCAAGCTCTTCTATAAAGTGAATTTATATCGTTATCTTAACAAACATGTACATTTCAAATTAAGGGGAAAAATAGAAAAATGTTTCGCTCCGTGTAGGATTTTGCGACATTCAGACATACGCGGCCTGTAGCTCTAGCCAACTAACTATATTACATAATAATATTGCAAATGCGAAAGTTTGGATGTTTGTTACTAAATCACCTAAATATAAATAAATAAATAAAAGCGGCTGAACGGGTAAGATGAATTTTAGTATACAAATAGAATATAGCCTTTTTTTTTTTTTTTAAGAGGGGAAAATGCTTTACGCATACCACCAGGGCGCGGGGACGGGCCCTGGTGGTTATGTGGGACTCCCATGTCGGCTAATGAGGCCTATGGTTTACCCACTAAAAACCCCTCTATGTGCCGCCTCTGCGCTAAAAGGCGAGGCCACGGGAACGCCCTGGGCACACTTCTGCAACCTCGCCAGCGGCTGTCCGCATTCGGACTCAACTCCGGGGAATTATTTCCCCCTACCTCATCAAAAGGGGGCGCACCGAGACACGGCACGCCCGCCACTCAGGGACCCTCGTGTAGGCGACAGACGTCCCCGTGCCCATCGCCCACAGGTACCCTTATGGGGGAAATCGGCGGTCGTACGCCAACCGCCGTCGCCCCACGCGTTTGCGGCGCATCGGTTGGGAGGCCGGATCGTCCTCCCTCCCACGCTCCGCTGCCTCCTTCTGCGTCATCACGTCCTCGCAGAAGGAAGCCGCCGCCTTCCACGACCTGTCGCTCCCCACCATGGCTTCTACCAAGGCGGGCAGAGACAGGTCATGCCCCACCACGTCCACGAGTGTGGCCCGCTGCTCTGCCCAAGCTGGGCACACCGCCAGCGTGTGCTGCGCCGTATCTTCGGCGTCGCCGCACTCATGGCATTCCGTCGTCGGTTCCCGTCCCGCCACCCTGCACAGATATTTCCCAAAGCAGCCATGCCCCGAGAGAATCTGCGCAAGATGGAAGGAGAGGAACCCTTCCTTTCTTCCGACCCATCTTTCGAGGACGGGCCGGATCGCCCCGAAAATAGAGTATAGCCTGGATTAACATACAGAATACTTTTTATAAAAGTCTAACAAAAGGAAGTCAACGCAAACGAAGTAGCGGGCAAAAGATAGTTATAATTAAAAAACGCTGACACTGTTACCCCACCCGTACCCACCAAGAGCTGCAGCGGTCTTTTCAACTTATTAAATTAAGGGATATTGTTGTTCGCGCAATTTTGGCGGGAAGCGGACAAAATGGCCGCCACTCCGTGATGAAATTGCTACTACAGCGATTATAACAGCAATATTGTGTTTACCTTTAAGATGGTTTCCTTGAAATACTGTTAAGGTTAGCTTTTGGTCGGATCTAAATATAATAGTTTAGACAATAGCTTTCGTCATCTTTCCGTAAGTCGTTTCGAAAAAGAAATCCTACTAATATTATAAATTCGAAAGATTGAATATTTAGGTGTTTAGATGTTTAGATGTTTAAATGTTTAGATGTTTGGATGTTTAGATGTTTGTTACTCAATCACACTTAAACGGCTGAACCAACTTGGATGAAATTTTGCACGAAGATATTTTTTAGCCTGGATTAAAATATAGAACAGTTTTTATCGCGGGTCTACGCAGACGAAGTCGCGGACGTAAAGTGAACTATGGTCACGCCTGGCCTCTTGCCTCTTCGGGTAAACTTGGCTCTCGCACACCTCCGAGGTGCAAATTCACCCAACGCGGCTATTTTGTTATTGAATCATAAAGTTAAGAATAGGGTTATGTATGGAGTAGCACATAGGGTAATTGCAACATTGTAAGTTTGTATGTAGACCTGGTTTACGTTTGTATGTACCTAAGGGGTAATCTCGAGATGGAAACAGTCTATATTGAATCCCGCGGCATTGGTTGTGTTCTGTGTATTAAGCAGGCGGAGCCGCGCGGGCAGCTGGTACTGTTTAATAAAGAAACGTATGAAATTCTCAAAGAAGCAAATATAATCCCACATAAGCAATGCCGTGAAACAAATATTTAACAAAATAAAACCATTTTTAGACTTCTCTTTTGCAAACACGACTTTCCGTGCGGACTTTAATTTACTAAGTTAGCTTTTCTCGTAATAACATGTTCAGAACGAAAAACAAAACACGCCTTGCGGAAAAATTCCAACTTCAGTTGACTAAACATACACAGCTTAAAAGCTCGGGGCCATGCGAGCAAATAAGTTCGCTGCACCTCAAACTTTGCGTAATTGGCCCAGTTGTTCCCAAAGTTCGCATTTAATTTATTCATAAACTTTAAACACTCGCTACGGACATCAACGTAAGTTTGTAGTTATAACGTTAGGCGTACACAACAACACACATTTAACTTTCAAGAGTACTGCGTCATATTTGTGTAGCGACTAATTTAATAAGGTAGCGACCTAGTTAACAATGGTACCCGGGACATATCGTCCTCATCTGCAGCTTTTACCGACACACACATTTATATTTCAACCAACTTCCTACTTCCTCTGTTTGAATTGTTAGAAACATGTTACTTATAGTGTTTTGCAAATAACCTGAGTACAGTGACATCTGGATGCCGTACCGGTACAATTTATAACCTTAAAACGTCAAAGATGACATAAATTGTACTGGAATGACAGCTGGCACCGTACCTAAGCAGTTTGAAAAAAACTTTTAGGTAAAGGTGACGTATCATTTTCCTAATCCTTCGACCTTTGGAGTTTGCGCAATCAGCCGCAGTGAAAACAGAAACATAGTTACCCCAGTTGCCAAAACTTTATTTTATGTATCTTTGTAATGACAGCAAGAGTGTTTCCCTCACTCTAAATACAGCTCACCCTCGCCTGGGTAGCTCAAGCAACCTTAATTAATACTCACCATAGGAACACACAGCAATTTATAATTAGTAAATATCCTATTTTATTTTAGGAGAAACTGTCGCAAGAACAAACGGGACTATAGTCATATTTTTACACAGTTTAGAAGACAGATGTCACGAGCTGCATAGACACGTTAAGATGAGGTTTGATGACTATATCTCTACAATATTTGACAGTCGTCATCCCGGTATAATGAACGCCAATGATGACATATGATGACATAAATTGTACTGGGATGACAGCTGTCAACTATTGGACGTAAAGACATTTTCACTGTATGTGTATGTATACACTTACAGAGCAAGTATCTAGTGGTGTTATTTCTTCTTAGCGCTTTGGCACGTAACCCCAAGATTTGACGTAGGCAATAGTTTTACGAAAGCAACTGCCATTGAATTTCCAACACAAAGGGAAAGAACTATACATTATTGACATTAGACCGGTTTCCTCACGACGTACTCATCGAAATTGGCACTGTTAAAAATATCAAACGATATTTCGTACATCAGTGTTTTGATAAAAGCTAAAGGCATGAGCCGTGTTCGAACCCACGATTTTTTACAATGGCTTTTTGATAAGTAATGGTGTTACTATGGCGGCCTAAAAGGCTGTAAGTACTTACATCCTTGTATCTTGTAACCCAATGTTTCCCAACGACTGATCCTTTAATAAGGGATCCATATAAAGGTTGAGTTAATACTTGTCTTGCGGTGTCTGCCGAGAAATCCATTAGGGTTACTTCAAACAAGATCGGAACTTGGGTCGAAATACGATGTGCCTGATCACAACCTAGTAAATTATCTTACGTTAATTTAAATCATGTTAATTTGTTTTACTATTGTTGAATAGAATAGAATTAATTAATCTTGAAACAACAACAATAGTATTGTTGCGCATCAGAATTTGCTGACTTTTTTTCAGTTTTTAGCAGTTTTATGTTCGCGTCTAGTTCACTATTTGAATTATCATGAATATTAGTTGTAAAATTGCATTTTTAAATGCTTTATCGTATTGTAAAAAAGCAAACGCAATGCGGATTTAATTATAATTCAATTTACAGTATTAACCCCCGACGCAAAAAGAGGGGTATTAAATGTTTGTTTGTTTGTCTTTTTCTGTGTGTCTGTCTGTGGCCTGCGTTTTAACAAAATCGGTTCTGCTGATTTTTAGATATTGTAAATTGAAATGAAAATTTTGGGGGTTTTTAAATTTTTCTAAGTTGTCAATTATTATCGAATGTTTCATTTTAACCTTAACCCTGTTCCATATAATACTAGTGGCCCTGTGAGGTGTAGAACACGCAAACCTACATTAAAAAAAAAACGAAAAAGTGACTCGACAAAAAAAATAGGTAATTACGGGACCTGCTCACAAAATTTTACGAGAATCGGTTGAGAAATACGTCCTGTATAGAGCAGAACAGCCGGGCAGCGACACGCCGGACAAACGATTTTCGGCCCAAGCTGAAGCATAGAACTTCGTTCGCTTCGCTTGCTTGTTCGATTAGAAAAAATGTACGTAATAGTCGGGCTTTTTCAAGGAAAACCATCGTGAAACGTAAAAAAATTGTGTTGTTTATATTTGAAAAGCACAAAATAATCGAAATAAGTAAAATAGTTAAAATATTTACCTTTGATATCCTAGATAAAGAAAGAAACGCAGACGAATTTGTCCATTAAAAATCTGGAATGAGATATATAAGTATTTAATTTTTTGCCTGAAACAGAAGGAATACACAGGATTGTTCTTTAACCCATTCGAGGCCACGCATCGCTACGTGTGCTACGCGGTCGTGCGTAGCTGCGTTTTTCCGCTCTTTAGCGGAAATCGCACGTAAAGGCATGACTCATATGTTGAGTCGCTGGCCTTGAATGGGTTAACAAGTAGAGAAAGGGGCATATTGCATTGTAATTTGTATTACAAGCGGAAACCTCTATTCAACTTCTTTAATTATTAGGTAGATCGACGTAATCGGCCCCTGTCCTAGGCTTTAGTTTTGGTACTAGAACGTAATTTACGATAATCTTCAAAATGTTATATGCCACATTCTGATTCAGTACGAACAACCACTCTTGGCGTGCCTCGACGGAACTCGCGGCTAGAACTTGCCTGTGCATAAAACTTCACTTTACGCACAAGACTCGAAATCAGAATTTTGAAGTGAAGTTCGTTTAAAAGTTTAGTAAAGTTAGCTTTTCAAAGGATGCGCGGTTCATTTTATATGTATTCAATCATCTGGGTCTGCGGGATGTCTGTCAGATGTAAATAAATGGGTGAAACTAAATAAAAAGTTAGTGTCAAAAACTTGATTTTGGGTAAGTACTGCACTTTTTTTACACAGTCATCAACTACTCATTGATATGTTCCCAATGAGCCCAAACACGGATTAATCCTGTGTAGTTTATAAGTTGCAATCCTTGCAATGGCTACCTTCCTGTCTCCCTCATTATCAGAGCCCGAATTTTTCACGGCAAAACAAAACACTATCGTAATCTAGCCAGTGGTAGGAACATGATTTTATCGATATCGATAATTGTGTAGTAGAAAAAAAAAGTCACCAAATTAAATAAATATGTAATAAAAAAATTACGTGTATCAAACAGGTCGGTTTCAAAGCGTTATAAGAAATAAATAATAACTATACGCAATTTATGTTTTATACGTAATGAAATGACATTTAAAGTATTATGGAGTAATAAGTGTCTATTATTGACTGTATTGTCTATTATTTATTATCGCGACTTTTTAGTTGGCTCAAATAGCTTATGGCTTTTTGGAAAGAAAAATGCACTTCTAGTTTTTTATTAAAAATATAAAAAGGTTGTTTTGCACACTGTAAATTGTCAATAATGTAAAAATATAAGTAACGCCGTGATATTTTTATACCTATATACCTAGTAATACTCGATATCGATAAAATAATATTTGTATCACTTGCTAGATTACGATAGTGCTTTGTTTTGCCGTGAAAAATCCGGGCTCTGCTCATTATAGCAAGTCGGTGGTGCAATGTCATTGCGTTGTCAAGATAGGGTACTGGCAAGTAACTGAAAATTTGTTTGCAATCTTTAAAGCACAACTGAAATATTAGTATCTACTTAACTAACATTCGAATAGTCCAAGCAAATAAAGCCTTGTAAAAAGATTCCATCTCGAGGATAACCAAATGTAACTATCAAATACTCTCATACACTGACAGTCGAAGTGGCTCTCGTGAAGAAAGCCCCATTTTGCGGCCCGATCCGAGAGTTTTATTCAAATGTTGGTCCTCGAACCCGATCGGGTGTTTATTCTGTTCTCTACATAGGTTTTTTCACACTTTCGAGAACGAGAGATCCCTTCTGTACTCGTGATATATGCTGTAGTCAAAAATAGAATAGGGAGTAGGGACAGTCAATCTACTACGTCTTACCCACAATTTACTTGATAAGTTGAGTACCGTTCAATCAAATATTAGAAAACAGCTTTATAAGAGTATTCCTTTTGCCCGCAAAGTGACCCTCGTAACTAAAACTAGCCAATCGCACTTCAATACGAACGTGCTTTTTGGATTCAAAAATTTCATTTTAATAGGTCAAGCTGTTAAAAAAGTAATAAAACAATGTACCTACACAGTTAAGAGCTTAATTCGTCAATGTCAACTATGTAATTGGTACAACGGAAGTTAGTTTTACAATTAATATCATAAGTCATAAGGGTTACTTTAGGTAAAAAACTTAACGGTTACACTGAATTGTAAAGGAAAGTAACTTTACAATGACTACTTTTCGAAAAACATAATGATCAGACAATGGTTTATATTTATAATTATTCGTTCGTATCTCTCATTATGTCATTATAAATGCCACATTTCAACGTGAAAAACATTGAAAATCGTCAAAAACGTATCAAAGAAACTCAAACTAAACTTTTCAGCTCCAGCACACGTATTAGTGCTCGTTATACATTCCGGACGAGTATAAAATTATTTTCCTAAGTCGTATTTAACTCGAATAGGCACTCGGCTCGAATACGAATTACGGATGTTTTTGCATTAGCAACATACGCGTATATATTATGGATCCTATCTGTACGAGTAAATAAACATATTAACAGTAAGTGGGGAGTGCGGGTGTGGGATTGTCAGAGTGGTCCAAGTTAGAAACGAGGGACATTCGTGAGAACCAACAAAGGCATTCTTAAAACAACCGATATCATCAACATTTTCAACTTTAAATTATATAAGACTAGCTGCCCACGCGGCTTCGCTCGTGTATTACAAAGAACGCAGCCAAAACCCGCGGGATAACCATCCAGAAAGTCCATTCTACACGCAGGTGAAAGAAGTTTTGGAATCGGATAAGCGGTTCCGAAGATTAACCAAAACATACAATCTCACAGACTTTTCCTCTTTCTAATATTAGTACAGATAAATGAAGGTGGCATACAAGCTTACGGCCTGCCTGTTGATAAGTAGACACCGTATCTATGGACGCCTGCGACACCTCTGGAGTCACCAACTCTTTATTAACTCTCAAATTTCTTGTATTAACAGCTCATAATCGGGGGCTCCATTGCTGCATAGTCCTCTCCTCTCCAATACACTATACTGAGCACTAATCACAACCAAGTCTTGCCAGGCACCGGCTACGTATATGAATAAATAAAATCAATATTTGGGACAATTTTACACGCAGCGGCCTAGTCCCAAACTAAGCAAAACCTGGGTTTATATGGGTAATTGCCGTCACGAAACTGTAAAAAATTAAAGCATAGATTAGATTAAAGCTCTTAACTATGTACAATTTTTTTGCAATCCACTCATATACTCATCTAAAGTGCGCTCTGACGCTCACTCCCGACACATCAAACGTTATGTAAGAACAATGCAAAGTCACACTCAAATCGGTTTCTCCGTGCGGTAGCTACGATGCCACAGACAAACACACAGATACACATGCTTAAATTGTAATCCACGGTTGCATCGAGGGTTGAAAATGAGTTGACTCGCTCCATCTCATCCATCGTGCCTCTCCTATCCCCGGCGCGTTCCTTGAATGTTTAATTTTATGGAATACTGATCGATCCCACTTACATTGGACGCCCCTTGCCAGATGTTTGGAAAAGGTTCCCCCCTTTTTCTTTTTCTGTCTGCAGTTATTGCTATACTTTATTTGGTTTGTAGTGACTCTTGATTAGGGGTGAAATCTCGTGAGGAATTTCGATGGTTCGTAAAATGCGATACCTGCGTGAGACCGGGATTATGTATGTTGCTTTTTCTTTTACACATAAGTATTAGGAGACAATCTTACACAAATCGAACTAGTGCCATAGTAAGCTCAATAAGGCTTCCGTTATGAGTACTAGACGTCGATATATTTAATAGATATAAATACTTAAATAGAGAAAACATCCAAGAATCAGAATAGTACATTTCGATGCTAGTGCGGAAAGTATGTCATCACGTCAGGAGTACCGAGATATCGGGACGAGTGCAGAATGACATTTCCGCACGTGTATCGAACGACGTTTTTTAATAGTTGCGAAAAAATAAGAAAAACAAATAACGAAATAAGGAATTCGAAACTTTTATATTATTCGTTCTGTAACATCATTGTAATACAGTTGAAAAAAATTAAGTTTAATACACTAAATAAAGTTTAATACAATTCTATCTTATTTATTTTTTATTGACATAATAATTAATGGATTTATACAAGGAAAAGTGAAAAGCGCGAAACCCAGCTACTTAAAGTAGCACTTTTTGAGCAACAGTATTAAAAACAAATATTCATGTTCATCACAGAAATATTTGCCCTTACCGGGTTTCGAACCCAGGACCTTCAGCTTCGTAGGCAGCGTCACTACCCACTAGCTAAGCTAACCGGTCGTTGCTTTGAATTTACTATGCACGTGAGGGAGCAAATACAGCATCATAGATCAATGGCTAATTTAACTTTTAACAAGAATGAAATGTTTATAGTAACTTACCTGTGTAAATATTAAATCCAACGTAAATCTAGGATGCATTAAACAAAATAACGCTAACCTAACCAGATATACCCAAGCCATAAATCATTTATTAATAATACTATAAATATTACAATATGTAATACACTCACAAACACATATATTCACACATTCCGCGTATCAATTATGTTAAGCTATTGTAAGTGGCTTAAAGCTTATGCCTGCGCTAGTTAGAAAGCTTTTAGCCTAAACAAACATTTCTAGAACCCATCGGACCTAAAATAATGACTTTAATTTTACAATAGTATGGCATACTTTACTTCACGTTAGTGTTTAGTGTGTTGTAGTAGCATGGTGATACCTAATCAATTACTTTTGGTATAAACATTAAATGCAGCTTATTATTTGAAAAAAATACCCGCCCCCTCCCCCCACACAAGGCGGACTGATAACCTGGTAAAAGTACTTACTATATCAGTAAATATACAATTATACATAGAGTATACTTCATTTGCTCCGCCTGTAGTAGCTAGTATGAAATGAAATGACTTAATAACTAGCTACCCTTATTTTTAATTCAGTCCGACATCTATTCTACACAAAGGTGATATAATTTGGAAAATCGGATGACAATTTTCGGAGATTAATGAAATGAATGAAATGAAAAATATTTATTCCGGAAACATAGTAGTCCATATACAGTATTACATCGTTATTGTTAGTAATTAAATTAAATTAAAACCCTCTACATGCATAATGCATACTTAACCATTCGTATGTCTAAGCACTGATCAGTGCTATTGAAAATTGACTCTATGACTGAAAAGAAAAATTATATAATCGTTCAGTAACGTCAGTGTCAATACATCCGAAGGGTTAAAAAAACTACAACCTAACAAACTTTATAATAGCAGTATATCTGTAAATATTACTTACGGTAGCCTAGTGGTTCAGGCATGCGGCTGTCAAGCGGCGGTCGTAGGTTCGAATCCCGGCTCGTACCAATGAGTTTTTCGGAACTTATGTACCTACGGAATATCATTTGATCAACTTTTCGGTGAAGGAAAACATCCTGAAGAAATCTGCATAAGGTAAACGTCCTAGTGCTCGACGTTGCACTAGTGTATGGCATGGGCACTTTATGACAATGCAATATGGGTTAAATTCGAACTAAGAAGATTTTTCTTCATTCGAATTGAAGCCATGTCACTTTGACATAAAGTGTCTATGCTATTCACTAGTTTAACGTCAAGGACTAGGACGTTTACCTTACATCTGCGAAGCAATTCAAAGGTGTATGTGTCGTCCCCAACCCGCACTGGGCCAGCGTGGGGACTACTGCCCATTCCCTCCATGAGAGGAGGCCTGTGCCCAGCAGTGGGACATATAGATGTAGGCTGATTAACAAAACAATAACAAACAATAAGAATAAACAATAATAAATAAACAATAGTTTATTATGTGTATAGAAGTGTAGACAACGCACTCCAATGAATTATATTACTTTATCCATGTGAAATGCTCTTTTAAAAATCATCTGCCCTCGCGTTCATTTCCTGTGCTGATTGCAATCGCCATTGTCGGGCATCCCGTTGACGTGAGTTGGTGATTTTGTTTTAATTTGATTCCTTTGTTTACAGGTACGTGTAGCAATTAATGAAACGCCGTAACGAGCATGTAAGTACTATTAAATCATCATTCACTTGCCGATTATCCTATTTACTTGGGTTGCCTTCTGTCTGTCCCACTAGTCTGGTCCCGCTTTCGACCAAGCGGACAGTGCTTCAAGAAAAACCGGACAAGTGCGAGTTCAACTCACGTGGTGAGGGTTCCGTATATAATCTAAACGGTGGTAGTTTATCGACATTCATAGGTGCATGTAATATGCCTAAATTGAAGAATAAATCACTTTGACTTTTATATTTCATAAAAATATTGGGAAATTTCCCGTTACTTTGAATACTCAAACTTCTTATAGGTTTTCCTGTAATCTTTAGACAAGGAACTATTTTCCATATTTTTTTCAGAATTTTAAGCCTAGTAGTTTCGGAGATGAGGGGGGAATGGTAAATTTTCGTTTGATATGTCACACAATACAGTTTGCAAAACTTTTGTTTTTAATTTTCCAGTTTACCCCCCAAATGTTCTTGTTCAGAATTCATTAATTTACTCGCGTCCGTCTTTGGGTCACCAATTTACATATGTTTACCAAATTTGAACTCAATCGGTCCAGTAGTTTCGGAGCAAATCGGCTGTGACAGACGGACAAACAGACGCACGAGTGATCCTATAAGGGTTCCGTTTTTTTTTTCCTTTTGAGGTACGGAACCCTAAAAACATGTCTTTTTCTTCCATACTTCTCTGTCACCCGTAGATGAGGGCCCTTTCGGATTCACATCGAACCAGTGAGATCTTTCGTGCATTTGCCCTCTTCTTTATGCCTACTCCCAAGCTCGCTCCATCATTTCCACAAAGCGGATGATGCAGCTCAGTGGAATCACCTTGAATTTCTTTGGTTGCGGATAGCCGTTACCAAAGTGATTCATTCTTTGTCTGGCAAGGGCATGACGGCATCTATTCACTTACTTCATTTCTCTTCATATCGTCTCACACAGTCCATCCGCATTTTCCTTGGCCTATTTCGTCTTCTACATCCCTCCACATTCATAACTATTGTAATACTCATCTGGTCACAAACTGGAAGTTAAGCAGGTATGTATGTATTAATGTCAATCTAACTTCTGGTTTGGTTATTGCAAAGGTAAATATTTTAAACTGTGCGCTGTAGGTGTCTGACACCTCAGCATAATGCTGAGCCAGTGTCCGTTTCACTGCCGCAGAGACACACTTTGTTTCATGTTTTATATGTTTCTCTTGTTTATTTTATTGTTTAATTTGTGTGTCCTGTGTGTTTGTGAATAAATGTATCTTTCTTTCTTTCTTTCAATCTTAGCAATTAAATATAGATGTAAGCATGTTCACTAAACACGATTCCTTAGTTTTCGTTTTAGGTTAAGTACTCATTACAGGACCCACTGAAAATCAGCGTCGTGTCCCCCCTGCCTCGACTCATGCTGAGTGGGATCCTTTTTTGAAACAACTAACTATATATTGTATATTTTTAGGTCTAAGAATTCTGTAAATTGTTTCTGTTGTTGTTTCAAAATAAAGATTATTCATTAATTCATTCAAGTAACAACATACTTTATGTTGAATTCTAGTCATCATCATTAAGCTGAGCTGTTATCGGTGGAGCACTTTCTTGTATCCTCTAACATGAGCCTTTACTTTCTGTCTGATAAGACACGAAGTTTAACTTCTAGACTTGGTCCTTGAATTCTTGTACTTACTTGTAAAATAATTTCTTAATGACTCTGAAGTTATTATGAAAACCAGTTGTGATTAATTTCATTTGACTTTAGATACTACTGATATAAGGCAAACAGCCGTCACTGAGAACCTTTCGCAATCAAATTACTAAACGTGCGCCAAAAACAATACACTTAACTTTCACTTACACAATACACACAAGTCATCAGTTGTTTCCTGTATCCATAAAATTGTTTCTAACATCTCCAACAATATTCTAAACAGTATTTCAAATGCAAATCGCGTGAAACATCTCAAGTTACAATTTGTAATACTATAAGGTTCTTGTTACAACTTTCTACCCGAAATTGCTTACAATGTTACCGCGTATATTATAGTAAGAATAGACATCGCATCGAAAACGACGATTTTCATGTATTTTGAATTCAAAAGAAACTAAAAATTTATTTCTCAGATTACCACAGATATTTAAGATATTTTTTTGTAATATGAGACGGATCAAGGAAAGTATCTATTGACCGTCCCTGACCCTAAACGTAAGCGAGGAAACTGTTTATATTTTTCTTAAAATAATTGACGCAGCTGCAAAATCTTAAACTTTTTTCTGGTGCTAAGGAATGTTATTTGTATCACCAATAAAATAATCAGGCATTTCTAAAATTTTCATCCATTTCCAATTTGGCAAGTAATATTGCACATTGCACGTAGAACCGATGGCCGTTGGGGCGGAAAGGTTCTCGAGTGGCGACCACGTACCGGAAGGCGCGGCGTGGGTAGGCCCCCCACAAGGTGGACTGATGACCTGGTAAAGGTCGCGGGAGTCCGCTGGATGCGGGTGGCGCAGGACCGGTCAATTTGGCACTCTCTGGGGGAGGCCTATGTCCAGCAGTGGACGTCTTTCGGCTGATATGATGAAGTAATATTGTCTTATACTATTTACAAGTACGGGAGCCGTAGCATGGTTGGCCTTATCACGCGACAAGTGACAAGATAGGGGCGTCGTCTCGTTCTATCGAACGGTGTCAGCCAGTGACGCACGCTCTATCCTATCACATATCGCGTGACAAGGCCAACCATGCTACGGCTCCAGGGAAAAACCTGAAAACTATACATTTGTAATTTTGTACGGAACCCTCGGTGGGCGAGTCCGACTCGCACTTGTCCGGTATTTTTCTATATTAAGACCAACATTTTTTTGAAGACAGGCTCGCGAGTTTTTCAGCTCACACAGCTTAGTTATGTGACTGATTAATTTATGTTTTTACCTTCTATATCTTTTAGTAATCAGCTACGTCCTCTTGAAACATTTCTCTCTCCAATCCCAATTCACCTAATGCCTTATCTAACACATCTATATCTGTGGTTACTACTACAACGTTCAAAAGGTATGAATGGGAGCTTTAACTCGTACAAATCGGCGCTTTTATGATCTCATCGGGCCAAAGCTCGCGTAAGCTTAGGAATTATCAAGTTACGTAAGGAAAGCTACATTTCTCATTGGCATTTCTTCCTGCTTGCTTAGATAAGAGTATACAGGATGTTAAAGTTCTGTTACGCAGTTTTGTTTAGTTCCTTAGTGTGTAAGCATTAAAAAACCGCATAATATATAAGTAAAATAAGTATTTCAGACACGGATTTCAGAATCATGGATCCCTAATTAAGGTTATTAGGGATCCATGGTTCTGAAATCCCTGCCAAATATCTATATATTTGTCAGGGTTAGAGTCCTATACGAGCAATCTATCGCAAAATAAATAAGTTTCTGTCAAAAATGACATTTTTGGTACAAGCTTTTATTGCCGATTGTTCTTTTCTGTATCCTTACAGTACCTTCCAGCTCCATCATCAGATCAGCACCGTGTCATCATAATATTGCATTGTTACGCGTTTTACACATGTATGCAAAATTTCAGCTAAATCGGTTACCGGGAAGTGGATCAAATTTAATTTGCAAGATTTGATGACAAACATCGGGACAGGTGAAACTATATAAAAGTTTGTAATAAATAGGCCTTCTACTGTAGTAATGTAATTTTATAATACAATTTGTGATACTGAAACTATAAAAATTATACGTCGCCGAGTTTTTTGCACCAGTTTTTCTTTCCGAACCGGTGGTACTTTATCGACATTCATGTGTAATATGCATTGAAGAATGACTTTGACTTTTGACTTTGTACTACGTCGTACCGACATACATAAACTTACGCTTATATATCCAAAAGGGGTAGGCAGACCATATTGCATCTATATTCAGTGCCATTTCTAGCTGTAGGTAAAAAAATGTGATATTTGCAATGATAGGTTGTTAGCCCATCGTCCACAGCACGCTTCATTCCTACTCTATAGTTGACTCTTACTGCCCAGGGAAATAAAGGAGGAATTCGATAAAGTTTACAAACTGGGAATACTAAAAAAACAAGCCAAATAAATATAAGTGTAGTCTTTGTTTTTAATTTCCTAAAACTGAATTGACAAAAAATATCTTTATAATTATTTAATTATCGAACCTGCTCACAAAATTTCACAAGTAGGATGCGACCTACAGAGGAGAACAGCCGGACATACGAAAGAATTTTGGCTAAAGCTGAAACAGACACAACTTCGTTCGCTTCGATCGCTCGTTCAATTATGGGTCCATAGTCGTGCTACAATTTTGTTTCTTTAAAAACGTAAGGATTCTATTGGTAGTACTTTAAACTTATACTAGGACAATAAAAAAAAAGGATATTTTTTCTAAACTTTCAAGATTCGTATATTTTTACCAATGACATTAATAATATGTTTTTTTTATTTTTATTTAAACTTTATTACAATAATTTGATGGTTTACTATCCATTTAGCAACACGATGTTATCAATTTTAACATGAGATACATTTTTTGCTCACACCCATCCATCGCCCCTATCGCGCGACACTTGGCAGATCCTTGCGAAATAAAAAACACTTTACAGAACGACATCCATTTACTTAAAACAGGAATAAACATGCATTAGCCTGGTTCAACCGAGTGCTCTTGAAACGGGGGTGGTATTACGTGTTGTGCGATATTGAGAACGCGCAGTGTTGAGAAAGGTCGGAATTCGAGTTGTGCTATTTTATTTATTTCCATAAATTAACACTCGATTAGTTGGAACGTTTGGAAATTCTTGATTTTTAGAGTTTGAAACTCTAGTAGTACTTAATGCGGAAACTTACGTGGTAGTAGGCCCATTTGCTTGGATTGTGATTGTGACTATCGCTTAGCGATGCACAAGATGCAGAACATTGTGAAAACCTTAGAAATGTCGTCAGATTTTTTTGGAAATTTTCACGAGAACTTCAGGCAAATTTCCATTTAAGATGCTCTTAGAAAGTGCTTAAAGATTACCGCTAGAATTCTACGTACGAAGTTTGAAAGCTTTGGCATTGTCTCGTTGGTGCATTGCTAATATGTATAAACCATTTCTATTGCATTTAAGGTACAAAGAGCGCTTTGATCTATATATAAAGAATCTAGGATTTAATGTACAATTTTTTGTACACCATTAACTTACTTTAAGTAATTATTGCACACCAGTGGCGGAGCGCCCATGCAAGGCGATTCCCCTTGCTTGGTCGGCAATATACCAATGTTGCTATGTAACAAACTTTTTTTTTGCTCCGGGTTGTCCTGTGAAAATTCTCACGCGCCGCCATTGTTGCATACCTCAATAAAAGTATAAAGCAGTACATAACACAGTGGACATACCTAAGCAGAGGCAAATAACAGGCGGTCTTATCACCAAAGAGCTTACACAACCTTTGAAACGGATTTCATCTTGTATTATACGAAATTACATAGGTACAGTAAGGGAAATGTATTCACGTACCTTTTTATGCCTTATTGTCATAGTAAGAAGAGCGAAAAAGGTACGTAAATACATTTCCCTTACTGTACATCCCATCATGTACACACGCGATACAATCTGCTTAGATCGTTTTATTTAATGTGTGATCGCGGGTAAAGAAGATAATATAATTTTTAGGGATAAGTTCGCCTTTGTATAGACTTAACCTATTTTCTATGTATTTTTACCTGTGTCTTGTATACAATAAAGTATTTAGGTACATACAATATAAAAAATTACAGTCGAATAATTAAAACCGGTCGTCAGAATAGCCCCCCGTGTGACCACCCTTCAAGCTGGATGAGCACCGAGAGGACCGCTAAGTGACTCCTGGCACTTACCGTCGTTTCCCGCACGTCGCGAATATCGTGCGCTTTGAGAATACTGTCACAGCAACGAGTTTTCATTTCACTTTACTTGTGTCCAGGGTAGTCACTTAACTTTGCGAACGCGCGTTAGGAGAATTTAACTGTCATTTTTCCATTTAAAAAGTGACATTTAGATCTACCTGACGCGCGTACAATGCGTTACGTGATCGATCTGGTGAGGAATCGCGTATCGTTTCGAACGCACTTTAGGACAGTTTAAGTGTCATTAAAGTTCCGTACCTCAAAGGGAAAAATAACGGAACCCTTATAGGATCACTTTGTTGTCCGTCTGTCTGTCTGTCAAGACCCTTTATCTCGGAAACGCCTGGAGGTATCGAGTTGAAATTAAACTAATATAAGTACTCAAGTCTAAAACAGTCCCTTGAAGCTGTGAAAAAATCAAACTTCTAAGTTAACGTAAAAAAAGATACGGCCGGTTATGCCGCAAAAAACATATATTTCGACACTCTCAAGGGAATCAAAATTTATAGGGAACTTTCCGTTGACCTAGAACTATGAAATTTGGCAAATAATATCGTCTTATACTCGTACTACAAATACAGGGAAAAATCTGAAAACTAACATTTGTAATTTTGTACGGAACCCTCCGGTTGTTTCTTCCTTCCATATAAAATTTGACATTTAGATCTACCTAACGTATGTAAAATGCGTTACGTGATCGAATAATCACATAAGGTGTTTGATACACTTGTTCATTCACTTGCAATGAGCATAACTATGCCAGCAACGTAAGCGAGGAAACTGTTTATATTTTTCAAAAATAATTGACGCATCTGAAAAATCGGAAACTTTTTTCTGGTGCTAAGGAAGGTTATTTCTATCACCAAAAAAATGATCAGGCATTTCTAAAACTTTCATCCATTCCTAATTGTGAAGGAATCATTTACGCGTATCGTATACACATTTAAATGTCAATGATACTTCCTGAGGCCCGGTTATACAAAGATAAGTTCGCCTTAGAACTAGATCTTGTGTGACATTTATATTCTCTAACCTGTTACTGTGTACAATAAAGTGCTTATATATTATGCTTAATATCGTATACTTAACAAAAAATATTTGTAATTATGTTCTCGAAAAAGGCTCAACGATTTTGATGATATTTTGCAACATAAATATTGTTTACGGGGCCGAAAAATCGATCTAACTAGGTCATAATAAAGTTTAGAGTGAAAAAATAATTACTTAAGAGAAACAACCTTCAACACACCCATATTACCCATATTAATGCTAAACTTAGTGCACACTTCGCAAATAAACGTAATAAGTTAATTCTAAAAACTCAACAGTATTCGTTGCATTTTAAATACCTGCAATTCCAGCGACCTGACTACCGCGATGTTCGTCAAAGTACCTTTCCTCTCATTCCTACAAACGAATGCAAACCTAAACTGCTAACAAACAAGATTCATAATCATAAAACATAGCAGCATTCTTGAATAATATTACTCTCACAGTTGGTTTAGTAAAACGTATTCGAATTTGGCTCTTAATGCTTTATAATAAGGACTATGACACTTAACTTGACTCTAATTATGACTATCTCGGGAGTTGTCAAGTGGTGTTAGTGGGATAGTCCGGACGGCCATATGGTGGGTAGTAGGTTGAAAGTGAAAGCTTATGTAACGATATCTAGGTTTATGTTGGTAGCGGGTGTATTATTTAATCGTTACTTAAGGGTAACTGATTAGGTGACTGTGTAGGCTTAAGAGTCCGCAGTAAGCTCGGTTCTCCATACAAACGTAGTTACGCTATCATTAACATCTAGCTAGTTTGCTCTGAAACTTTGTAGTTAGAATGTTAAGGTATATCCAGGTCTGTAATTAATTTAAGTAGCTTCAGATACCATAGTAAAAAAAATACGGCGAATTTAAGTTTTTCATACAAAACTTGTCTTGCTGTATTTCGTTTGTTTTATAAACTGGAGCCATATAAACTAATTACCGGCCTAAACATAACTCATGTCATTGTACATGCAAAGTTTCGTTACAATCAAACACGTAGTTTTAAAATGAGCACGAAACTCCGTTTGTATGGGAAGATGAAATTCGGCCGAGCTTGCCGCGAACTCTTAAGCAAAATCGAAGTACCTACATTATTAAATACCGCACTAATGTATCATTACTCAAGGATCGCCGTATCAACACCCGGCTTTCAATTCAACTACATGGTTCCAGAGAACGATGACATTCTTTGACCACGTGGCCCACCGATACCAGTTCAGCTTGGATAAAATAATAATGGTTGACTGCGTTGTAGGAAACAGGAGTAGAGGCAGAGAGCACCCACACGAGATGGTCTGATGCAATCCACGGGCCACGGGCGTCAATATCCAAGGAGCAATACAATTGGTTTGGAGAACGGTTATGAAGAACTGCGCTTCTGGTAGTCACGACCCTCAGCCTTCTTCAGTAGACATGATTAAATATAAATGTTTTAAGTTTTGGATGACAATTCAATATTATGGTACTATCGAGCTGATCTGATGATGGAGGCAGAAGGTGGCCATGGGAATTCAGGACTTAACCGACGTAACCCCGTTGAGTTTGGGCTCGTTAGAATAGTCCCAACGAGTAGTTGATGACGGTATACAGAAAAGTAGCAGTTGGAAATAAAAGCTTGTAGGTACCAAAAATGAAATTTTTGACAAAATCTTTTTCAGCTAGTCTTCCGTTAGTCGGGATAAAGTTTTTTGAACTTTTTATCCTGGTAGAAATTAAGTATTCCATATAATTTTGACATTTGAAATTGCTCCGGACCCTTACTATTCGCTTACCAACTCGTAACTCGTCAGAATTCGGGTAAAAACTTGTCTTATGCTAACGATTGTAGGAAGTGTCCAAGGTCAGTACATCGACCCCGTCAAGTGTGAGTTGGTCAACGACTCCGCCATGACAATGCTATGGAATTATGGAAATTTACCCGGTTGATGTTTTTGTGAGCGGCTATAGTTTTTGTTGTCTTTTGTTCTACAAGTAAGTAATTAATTTACATTTTTGGGGCGATGGTCGGATGGTTTGTGTAATATATTTTGCTTAATCTATACTTTCATAGTTAAGTTTAGCAATTCGGAGGGCTATATCGGTTACCTTGGTTCTGCTGCGGATAGCCTCATTTCTGATGCGATCACGCAGAGAAACTCCTAACATAGGTGGCAGTGGGCGGGGCACATTGCACGTAGAACCGATGGCCGTTGGGGCGGAAAGGTTCTCGAGTGGCGACCACGTACCGGAAGGCGCGGCGTGGGTAGGCCCCCCACAAGGTGGACTGATGACCTGGTAAAGGTCGCGGGAGTCCGCTGGATGCGGGTGGCGCAGGACCGGTCAATTTGGAACTCTCTGGGGGAGGCCTATGTCCAGCAGTGGACGTCTTTCGGCTGATATGATGATGATGATGATGATACTTTCATAATAAAGAGGAAAGTCTGTGAGATTGTAGTTGTACTAATTTTACAAGTTTTTTTATGTTTTGGGTAATCTCCAGAACTTATCCGATTTCAAAAGTTCTTTCAGTTGCGTGGAGAACGGAATTTGTGAATGATTATAACTATATTTTATCCCGCGGGTTTGCCTGCGCCATTTGCAATACGCGGGCGAAGCCGCGCGGGCATCTAGTGTTCGATATAAGTATTAATATTAAAGAGGTTATGTCTGTGATGTAAGTTTGTAGGTACTACGTAAGTTTATATGTCGGGGTTTATCTCCAAATCTACTCATACGTAATAAAAATAATAAGACGATGTCTTACATTTATTTAGGAAAAACTTTTACACGTAGTATTATAAGTACCAGTCCCTGCACTAGGCTTTGCCTGTATCGCATCGCAGGAGACCGCACACATTTAACATTGCATGGATTCAAATTAAGATAATAATTACATAGTATAGTATAAATATCAATTTAAATAAATAGTACAATGTGTGTGTTTTTAAGATGTTTGTGTGTGTATGTGTGTATGTTTAATTTGACTATTTCCAGGATCTTATCTATGTCCTAATAACTATCTACTTTTTTTATTACGTGTGGGCACGCGCTTGACCACTATACTTGCTCTGTATTCATGTGGTGTTGCGATCCTAGTGGTAGGTAAGGCCGCCAGAGGTCCCGAGGGTGAGGAATGTGGAGAGTGTAGGATCTGCATTCGTCAGCACCTGTCGACGCAGCAAATCCTCAAATCAAGGGTCGGTAATGCGTTTGTAACTCAAGCATCCATTGGCTACGGTGCTCGGTTATCAACATCAAGGCCGTGTGCTCGTTTACCATTGTCGTTGTATAATAGGTTGGTAGGTTTCTGTCAAAAATTTCATTTTTGGTACAAGCCTTTATTGCGGTCTGTACTTTTCTGTACAGCGTCATCAACTACTCATTGAGACGATTCTAACGAACCCAAACTCAACGGGGTGACGTCGGTTAAGTTCTGAATTCCCATGACCACCGTCTGTCTCCATCGTCAGATCAGCTCGGTGGTACCATAATATTGAACTGTCATCCAAACTATGCCTTTGCCCAAAATTTCAGCTAAATCGGTTAAAGATATCTGCTTCAAAATTAATTTCCAGAGCTTTTAGGACGTGTCTGATATTGTTTCACGCTTCAAGTCAGATATTATTGTACCGTAAAAGCACACAACTATAGTCCACTACCCCCACTATGGTCCAAAAGTAAACTCATTCGTTTCTATCAATACCGATTTTGTATTTGTGGTTTTATAGGTTTTTATTTAAATTTGTGTTACTATATTGCCTGTTTTCAAGTTCACCCATGAAAACAGTCCCACCTGAGCAAGTAATATGAGACTTAATTTGGACCATAGTTGGGTGGGGTGACCTGGACTATAGTTGTGTGGTTTTACGGTATGTAATTAATAGATTTGTGCTTCCATTTGAGTCTCAGTATTTGGGGTTCTGCGCCACTATATTTTCTTTTTAGAGAATGCCTGAAGACATCAAGTCCGCCAATTGTACTTGCATTTTGATATTTGTGCAGAAAAGTTTAAATAAATAAATAAATATTAACGCAGGTGACAAGCGTCGTTAGGCTGTGAGCGCTCCCTTATACCAAGGCAACACTTACCTATTTTGTTTTTCGTCACTTCAAGTTTTTTTATCACACACAAACGATTTCAACCATGCATGTCTTCCGGCCATTTAACACGTGACAATATTCACGCGAATACAAAATGTCACATGAACATTGTAATTTATTTGGTTCTTAAGACATTTACGTGCAGCAAACAAAACTCGGTCGACGAACTGAATGTGCTATTTATCACCGCATTATATTAGCACGGTGACCTGGGTAGACAAATACGACAAAAATTAAGTTGAGAGCTATTTGCAAAGAACATTACTATTAACATAAACAAAAGTCTTTCGCGAGGTGAAATGTTAGCAGTTTTTGTACATGTAAGTTATGATTTATGATTTAACCACGCAGAAGAAGTGGAGAATATATTTATGCGGATTATGAGACAAAGTCGCTAGGACGCTCGACTCTCCATAAAAACTTAGTTTTTTTTTTTTTAAGCTTTTATTCATTTTAATGTAATAACATAAAACATTGTATACACAATGGGATCATCCATATATAACATTATATAAATTTCACAGTGCCTTGGCGCCTCACTGCAATACTGTGTAATTTGTTTGAATAAATAAATAAATATCTAGGTCGGAAGCTAGTTCATGTTGCTCGAAATTAAAAAAAAAAGAAAAGAAGACATTTCTTCACTACACAAAAGACACAGAGACAAAGGAGTAGACATACAATACAATTGACACATATTGTGTGTCTTTTGTGTAGAGGAATAGAGGGAATTGTGTAATTTGTGACGTAATGAATGTATTTTCTTTCTTTCTTTCTTCTTTAGAACGTTTTTCAAACAAAGTCTAATCGCTTTTTTGGGTTCCGTACCCAAAGGGTAAAAACGGGAGCCTATTACTAAGACTTAATAAGACTTCACTGTCAGTCCGTCTGTCTGTCAAACACCAGGCTGTAACTCATGGACCGTTATCACTAACTATCGTTAGACAGTTGAAATTTTCACAGATGATGTATTTCTGTTGCTGCTATTATAAAAAAAATCTGAAAAACAGAATAAAATAAATATTTAAGGAGGCTCCCATACAACAAGCGTGATTTTTTTGCTCGTTTTTGTAGATAATGTATCTCACTTGGTCGGTTTTCTATTAAATTTCTATTATAATTCATAGCAACAGAAAGTAGTTTCCGACCTAAATATGGCTAATAGGCAGGAGCCGTAGCATGGTTGGCCTTGTCACGCGATAGGTGATAGGATAGAGCGTGCGTCACTGGCTGACACCGTTCGATAGAACGAGACGACGCCCCTATCTTGTCACTTGTCGCGTGATAAGGCCAACCATGCTACGGCTCCTGGTTGCGTCATGTTAATATTGATAACGTAGTGTTGCTAAATGGATAATAAACCATTAAATTATTGTAATATTATAAATGCGAAAGTTTGGATGTTTCGATGTTTAGATGTTTGTTACTCAACCACGCTTAAACGGCTCAACCGATTTGGATGAAATTTTGCACGAAGATAGTTTATAGCCTGCATTAAAATATAGGATAGTTTTTTCCCAGGTCAACGCAGACGAAGTCGCGGCGAAGCTAGTAAAGTATAATTTAAAAAATATAATTAAGATCATAAAAAGATGGACATTGAAAGTTTAAATTTAAAGCTACCAATAAAATCCTTACGCTTTTATAGAAACAAAATTGTATGACAACTATTGACCTAAACGCAGTATTTCGCGACCGAAACAGCTCTTTACTTGATTTTCCATACAACTTATTAGTTCAAATAGAAAAGTGTGACGTGATACTTTTATGCCAATCAGTAATAAGCGTTGCTGCCGCCAGCCATAAATACTCATTTTTTTGAGTATTTATGTTATTAAATTGTAGTTGGTCCCATACAAACATTTGTTCCTCTCCAAAAACTGGTTCGAATGGCATCGTAAAAAAATCTAAGGTCACAAGCTTATTACTGGAATAGCATGAAACTATTTATACACAATAGGATCAGATCCCATTGTGTATGACAAGTTTCATACTATTCCAGATTGCCGTTTTATAATGAGAACCAAGCTACGTTTTGTATGGAGAGTCGACTTGAGTCAGCCGGGCTGGGGGCTCTTAACTTTGGAAAGACCCTAAATATCTGTATGACCTATGATAATACACAAAGTCCTGTATAATATGCCCGTAATAGTATTTTCTTTCCGGTGGTTCGACCCATCCTAATATACATTATTATGGTTACAAAAAAAAAGACGACGTATTTCTAATAACAATGCGGTAGCAAAATACCATCATTTGTGTTACAGAGTGTATAATCAATTGACATAAAATAACCTCGGTCACGTGCATTTAAGATAAACATAAAAAAACGACCTTAATCGTTTCCATAATACGTTTGCGCGTTTAAACGCAGAAGCCACGCTTCGGCGATATCGCGGCGCTAACGCTTCGATAACTGCTTTCCGATATTAAGCCGCGATTAAAGGAAGCCCAATAAATATTTATGATCTGTTGATGCGGTGATCAGAATCTCTTGGAATGGTTAGACAGCTTGTTAGACATTTGATTTGGGACAAGTATGTGCATGCATGTGCTGTAAATACTTTGTGTTAGACGGGCGATGGCTGCGGGAGGAAGGTTCTCGAGTAGCGACCACGTACCGGAACGCGAGGCGTCGTGGGTACGCCACCCACAAGGTGGGCTGATGTCCTGGTTAAGGTCGCGGGAGTCCGCTGGATGCGGGTGGCACAGGACCGGCCATAGTGGTACGCTTTGGGGGAGACCTCAAGCTCGGCCTTTTCATGTATTGGTTTATATTTCCTCGCATGTGTATCATAAATAACTATTATCGCACACAATACACGGCGATTTTTTATTCGTGATCAGGAACCAATTTTTCTAATTCAGTAATTAATTCCGAACACGATTACCTCGTAGTTAACTAAAACAAACGTTCTTTCCTGAATAAAATTTAATTAGTAAAAAGTAATTGCGTGAGACCGTATCCATTGAAATCTGTTTTGGCTGGTTAATAATATTTTTCAACTCCTGATCACGGATTAAAAATCACCGCGTATAGTATTACAACACAGTACACAATATAATGAATAGTTTATCAAGAACGTGCTAGAAAAGTGAATCAAGAGGACGTATTATCTGATAACTGTCACTTTACCCTCAAGTAAAAGGAATAAGCAGGGAACGTGAGCGGGGCTCGGTTTGAGTTATTGCTGTAACCTTTATTGTATGTTCTGGGGCTGTGATGTGATGACGACGTCTCATGATTGCGTGCGGACTAAGGATGACAAGAGACATTGAGGATAAAAGATATATATAAGAGTATTTATTCGTACGACCACTAAAGCAAATCAAAAATACAATACAAGTACTCTTTATTGCAGACCTAAATATGTTATTAAATTAATACAGAAAACAATAAGATCTGTAAGGATGTTGATATCTTTTGTTTCAGTCTCAATCAATTTAAAAGTAGTGTTACAAAATTGTCAAGAAGTTAAATATAATTAATTACGTTAATTATGACCACTGTCATTTAGTAATTAGTTATCAGTAATCAGTAATCAGTAATTTATTTTGTGAAACATAGGTATTATACATTCTAGATCTTAAATTAGGTTGAGAGTCCTCTATGTTCTGCTTTGCGGCGTACACGCGTTAGACTATGATCTTTAATATTTTTTGTCCATTCTATTTTTTATTTAACATGTTGTGCATGGTAGTAATAGAAAAATAAATTCAGTACTATTTTCATGGAACTATGTTAAAATATGTATACATATTAATTTACATTTTGTTACATTGCCTAATAAATAAACAACAATTTAAAAGTAATTATCATCATCCTCCTAGCGTTATTCCCGGTTGTGCCCTAAAGTACCCTGGGGTCCGCTTTAACACCTTATCCCAAGATTTGGCATAGGCACTAGTTTTACGAAAGCGACTGCCATCTGACCTTCCAACCCAGAGGGAACACTAGACCTTATTGGGATTGGACCCGGTTTCCTCACGATGTCTTCCTTCACCGAAATATTAACGTAAATAAAAATGTTATGTTTGAAAAGCGCAATCAATATTTCCCTTTGATATCCTAGATAAACGAAGAAACGCAGACGAATTCGTCCGTTAAAAATCTAATGTTTGGAATGAGATAGGTATAGTTATATAAAAACTTTCCCAGAAGCAATATAAGCGTATTTATTATTATATTCAGAGCAGAATAAATATATCCTGCAGACTCATTTTACACAATCTTAAGCAAATATTCCACTACTAAGCGGGCATAGTGTAAATATTCCACCGTCATATTAGGGATGTGATTTATCTCGAGTCAGTCTGCGTGCGGCTACAAATCAAGGAGTGCTAAAACCTGCGATTGTCAACCCTGAGATAAGGCCCCGGAGACTTATTTTTCTCGCGTTTATGAGATGTAGTGTGAAACAGGAGCGATAGCGGGCTAATTGGCTACTTTACGAAATTTGATGCAGGGCACAGTGGAATGTCATTTGGCTCTTAGTAGCTGCTGCAGCCTAACTGATGAAATTTGGTCTTGCAGAAGACTGCAGTCAAAATTACTGCGCGCCCATGAATGTATTCATAGAGATAATAGGCATGATGACTCATGTTAAAATTGATAACATACTGTTGCTAAATGGATAGTAAACCATCAAATTATTGTAATAAAGTATAAATTACAAAATATAATTAATATCATAAAAAGATATGAACCTTGAAAGTTTAGAAAAAAAATGCATTTTTTTATTGTCCATGTGTTAATTTAAAGCTACCAATAGAATCCTTACGCTTTTATAGAAACAAAATTGTATGACAACTATGGACCTAAACGCAGTATTTCGCGACCGAAACAGCAATTTACTTGATTTCCCCTACAATGATTAGTTCAAAATACTAAAGTGTGACGTCATGCCTTTGAGTCAATCAGTATGAAGCGTTTCGGGTGCGGCCAGCGAGGTCCGTCTTTAACTAAATTTTTTGGGTATTCATGTTCTTTTATGGTAGTTGCTCCCATACAAACATTTGTTCCTCTCCAAAAACTGGTTCAAATGGCATCGGGAAAAATTTTTAGTCATCATGCCTATTGATGTAGTCAAAATATTAGATACGGATAGGTAAATACTCAGTTTAAATATTACGTTTTCCTGTGCATATATGGTCTTTCTTTAACCTATTCGGTAGTACCGCTAGAACCACACTCTACAGAAGGGTTTGAAACAACCGAGTCTTATTAGTAGCTCTAGCTATCTCGAGTCTTATAGATTGATCTAAGATTACCATATATGAGAGATTTCCATATAATACTGTAACACAAACATACACACTATAAGACAAGCATTCACGTGCTTAACGGCCGAAAATAAGGATCATTGTTTTCTATTTTAAAAGATCTTTTTGTTCGTTTTAGAATAGAATAGAATAGAAGATAATTTATTTCAGTATAAGTATCCAGGAACACAGTAAGTAATACAATTACAAAAAAAATGAAACAAAGGAAGAACTTATCAGCTATATACTAATTACTAACTCATACTGAAAAGGGTGAACACTCAGCATAATGCCGGGTGCTACTAGAGTACCCGACGCTGGTCTTCCGTGATCACCAGTAGGGAGCGTAGTTGCGCGTAGCTGCTAATTGAATCCCACAAATACTGGTGCTAAAATTTACGACAGTAGGTACGAAGCGGAGATGAAGCAAGTGAGATTTAATAAGAGAATAAATATTATAATAGTATGGGAAATTTAATAATATATACATTTATATATATATATATATATAATGGGATAATTGGCAAGTATGATGAAGTGATGTAAAAAGAAGGAGTGAAGGTTCCATTACCGGGATGTTCGTTTTTGCTCAGTGAGTATGTTACTTTTTAAATTGGCTTTAAATGTTTGCAGAAAAGTAGCTTTCTTATAGGATGGCGGTATGTTGTACCAGCATTTTGTGGCAGTGTACTTTGTGTCTTTCAACTAGGGCTGTCAAAAAGCCATCAGCTTATAAATTAGCCCCTATCCCCCGAGCTTATAATAGTTTTTCTCATCTCCATTGTTCGAAGGAGGCGTGGACGGCGGAAAATAAATAACACATGTTACGTTTTACGCACGCGATATGTTATATTTGTTTACATATAGCGCATTGTTTCTACATAGTTACGTAAGCACGTGGATTTATAGCTCCGCGGCAGTGGCAATTAAGGATGCCCTGATAAAATGGTAAATGGTGATGACCCTAGCTATTAAGAGGGCTTGGTGTAGTTAGTGTCACTGTCCACAACGTTTGATGTATCGCAGGTGAATTGCGCTCTAAATGACGTTTTTAGGGTTCCGTAGCCAAAAAACGGAACCCTTATAGTTTCGTCATGTCCGTCTGTCCGTATATCACAGGCATTTTAGTCGAAAACTATATGGTGTAATGAATACAATTTTGAGGTTAGGCGTATTTTGTTAGCCGCTACATAGTTCTGTAATGAAATGACTTAAGAAAATATGTTTTAGGGGTGCACTCCATACATGTAACTGCAATTGTTTATTGTTTATTGTTTATTATTACTATTTATTACATAAAATTAGCACTGACAGATAATCCTTACGTGCTAATTGTTAATAATATATATTACGTATGTTCAATTACATTTCAATTATAACTATTCTAACAACTAACTATTTATATTATTACATTGGGTTATATTTAATTAGGTACATTACATCATATTAAATTATATTACTATATATGTCAATCACAGTACAATTCTTACATTTATATTCATTAATTTAATCCTTATATAATTGTCGGTACCTTCTTATTTAATTAAAAAAGGCACATCAATCGATAGGCCTTTAAAAATAAATATAAGGTTTAACAGCATTTTTTTTATTAAGTGAATAGAGTCGGAGATAATAGCCCCGAAAGTCACAAAAATTGTGTACCTATACGGTTTTATACATTTTTTTTCTATTCTTTTATTTTTATACCTAGCGTACAGTCAAGAGCAAAAGTAAGTTATCACTTTTGTACCTTAGTCCATTGCGATAAGGTGAAAAAATGATAACCTACTTTTGCTGTTGACTATACCTACCCGAGTTGGACCGCTCTAAATATAAGCGTGAACTGATGACATTCCGCTGCGCCCTACCTCCCTCCAATATCTCCTTTTGGAAATATGTATCACAAACAAGACCAAGGCGTAGGCATTCGAATAGTCTACACCTTACTTGTTTATGTGAAAATTGTAACAAATAGGTTACTTTTTCATTCCATTTCTACAGCATCGTAGTACGAAGGTCGAATCACCAAACAGCCATCGTATTTGGTAATAGACAATAAGAGGGGCAGTGAATAGGCGTACAATTTAAAAACGCCCCATCTCCATATTAGCTTCATACGTAGTTACTGCGTCTTGTATCAAGTCGGTTGTGGAGAGGTCTCGCGTGCGTCGAATATATTAAGACGAGGAAAACGTATAGAAAACTTGTGAAAACCTAAGCGTAAGTAAAAGATACCGATTTGCACCAAGCTCACTTTATAAATACTACAAACGCTATAGCTGTCAAAGTCAAAGTGATTTATTCTTCAAATTAGGCATATTACATGCACCTATGAATATCGATAAACTACCACCGGTCCGGAAAGAAAACCTCTGCCTCGAGGAGAACCGGCGTAAAAAACTCGGCGAGGTATCATTTTTTCAAAACAGTATACAATATGTCATTTCAGTATCAGAGTGTTATAAAATTACATTGCTACAGCAGAAAGCCTATATATTAGAAGGACTTTATCACTGCCAAATCCAATCCATGACGTAGTCGTTTATCTTATAATATGCTTTTGAAATAAGTGTCTGTTTTACGATAGATTTGAATTTAGAGTCAGTAAGTTCGGTAATGTGTTTTGGAATTTTTTTGTAGAATTTTATACAATTTCCCAAGAACGACTTTTACTAAAACTCTTAAGTGAAAAACTCGAAAATAGATGTTTCGTGCTCGACTGTTTCCTCCTCCGAAACTTAACCAATCGTAACAACATTTTGGAAACTGAATAAGAAGGAAATATTAAATGTCGGACTGTTTTGATTTTTGCGCATAAGCGCAATAATGCTGACGGATTTCTATTTATAATAGACCTATTTTTGCGGCCTATTGAAATAGGCCGTTCCAAGCATTGCCTGAAGCAGAAGCATCCTAGCACTCATAAAAATAAGAATATCAAAAATCGCAAAACATAAACATAGACATCATTTATTGGTAATAAAATATTACAGGTCATTGGGGTCATTGTTTTTATCATTGGTCATACCTAAAAGGTACTGTTAATATGAATATTATTCCAAAAGAACCTGAAACTACGGTCAAAAACCTCAGAGGAAACAGTCGTGAAACGTTTGTATGGAAAAATTATCTTATCACTCATCTATCCCCTTAACTATTAAAAAATCAAAAAAAAATGACATCTAAATGGCTCAATAATTAAAGTCCTTGGCCGTACGCATAGCCTGTGGACGTAACATGGCTGTCATTTTATCACTTATCATTATGAATAAGAAATTCGTCACTCGCCATCGCATACTCGTCAGAAAGTGACGGATGTTCAGCGATGTGATAAAATGGCAACCATGTTACGTCAGAACGTGACGGATGTTCAGCGATGTGATAAAATAGCAGCCATGTTACGTCAGAACGTGATGGATGTTCAGCGATGTGATAAAATGGCAGCCATGTTACGTCAGAACGTGACGGATGTTCAGCGATGTGCTAAAATAGCAGCCATGTTACGTCAGAACGTGACGGATATTCAGCGATGTGATAAAGGTGCACCCGCTGCTGCTCGATTGTCACTGCTGGAAATAGGCCTCCCCCAAAGAGTGCCAAAGTGACAATCCTGCGCCAGCCGCAACTAGCGGACTCCCGCAACCTTTACCAGTTCATCAGTCCACCTTATCCACGCCGCGCCTTCCGGTACGTGGTCAACACTCGAGAACCTTTCCGCCCCAACGGCCATCGGTTCTACGTGCAATGTGCCCCTCCACTGCCACTTAAGTTTAGCAATTCGGAGAGCTATATTGGTTACCTTGGTTCTGCTGCGGATAGCCTCATTTCTGATCTTCGATCACGCTTTGGACGCGGCAAGACACTAGATCCGTAATGGAATTTTATACTAAATTGGAGATCTAAGTCTGCAAAGCGTCCTTCTTTTGTTTCAATATCGATTCATGAGGCGACGTCACGGCGGTCAGCCATTTAAAAAAGTTTGGAGTTCTTTTGAATGTCATTGTATGTTTGAGAAAAGCACTCAGTACATACCTCGGCGTGAAAAGGGATTGTCAGCCTCGTATCCATATCTACTTGGCCTGCAATCTCTATTTCCTGGCCTCTGCAGTACGTAGTGTGTACCATTTTTAACCACCAAATCACCCAACATCCAAGCGCTGCCTGAAATCTCGGCAATCACAATATTTGCCAAATGCAATAAAGGGGTCCATTAGGAAACATGTCGACCTCGAACTTCATAATTAGGTGGGCAGTAACAATAAAAACAAATGAAGCGACCCGAATAAAAGACACCCGGACCCTATTCCCAGATATCACTTTATTTCTTTCTTCGAGGCGCTCTTTGTTTTATTCGCAGAAACAGGAAGAAGTAAAATATGTTTCCACTTGGTTTATTAAAATGAAACGCCTGTAAATTCGTTATTTAATCGCTTTTATTGCGTTCCCATGTCATCCTTGTTGTGAAATTTGTATTCACAGGGTTTTTTCTTTTTATTATTGCCTTCGAATTTTTTATTAAATATTTAATTTTAAGATCCTTAAAATCCCATTTGATTATTCAACAAGCGAGCGAAGTGAACGAAGTTCTCCGTTTCAGCTTGGGCCAAAATTCTATCGTATATCCGGATGTCCGGCTGTTCTCCTCTGCAGGTCGCATTTATCAACCGATTCTTGTGAAATTTTGTGAGCAGGTTGCATAATTATACAGATTTTTTTTGTCAACTAAGTTTTACGATTTTTTTTTTATTAAGTATTGCGAGTTCTTAATCTCACAGAGCCACTAGTCAGTAGGTAGGATCTCAATGCAATGTCTAAGTATGCTTAGTTACATATTAACTATGTTTCGGCCATACAAGTTTTACGTCACAAAGGCACTTAACATACTGTAATGGACCAACGCCAAAATTAGGCCTTAAAATGTCTTAAAACTTTGAATGTGTTCAGGACGGCTATCACAAGACGGCCCGCGAGGTGTGTCGCGGTGACATAGACTATCTATGTCTTTCTAAGCGTTCTAATTAGAAAGAGGCGGTTAGTCTATCCTCGCCTTCTTGCGGCGACACACCTCGCGGGCCTTCCTGTGATAGCCGTCCTGGACACATTCAAAGTTTTAAGACATGTTAAGGCCTAATTTTGGCATTGGTCCATTACAGTGTGTTAAGTGCCGATAGCCGTGCAGAGGAAAGACTTAACCCAGGTAATAACAACGCACAGGTATTGAGTCCTCAGCACAATAACATTATAAGCCGCAATGGCTCATAATCTATTCAAACATCACTTTTGTTTTCCATAATATACGAGTATGGTAAAGTAGGAAACACGCATCTCCGTATAAACCATAGGTCGTGACGCTAATGTGTAATACATGACCTAAACGTGGCTAATATATGTAAATTCATGTACATAATCGACTGGGAACATACATAAATGGGCTTTAACTTAATACAATGTTATAATCAGAGTGAATATCACGAAGAGGAAAAGTCGGTGATATTGTAGTAGCTTCGGTGCGTGACGTCGTAGAAGTCATTAGCCAAACTCAAATGGACTTGTGGGCAGGACATAGTGCCAGGCAGCGTGACGGTAGGTGGACCAAAACATTAACGGATTGGTGGCCAACTTACTCGTACAGAAAAAAGAAGCGTCTTTCGTCCACCAGCTGCAGCATGGGTTGACGACGTAAAAAAGACCGCGCGTCATTCCTGGATGAGCACGGGACCGGGATAAGTGGCGTACTCGAAGAGAGGCTTATGCTCAGCAGTGGACGATTACATGTTGAATCCTCCGAATCGCTAAACTTAAGTGGCAGTGGGCGGGGCACATTGCACGTAGAACCGATGGCCGTTGGGGCGGAAAGGTTCTCGAGTGGCGACCACGTACCGGAAGGTGCAGCGGGGGTAGGCCCCCCACAAGGTGGACTGATGACCTGGTAAAGGTCGCTGGAGTCCGCTGGTTGCGGGTGGCGCAGGACTGGTCATTGTGGCACTCTTTGGGGGAGGCCTATGTCCAGCAGTGGACGTCTTTCAGCTGATATGATGATGATGATGATAATGAATGATGATGATGATGATGAAGTTTATATGTAGAGGGTATAATGTCCGGAACTACTTAGGTATTAATTTCATTCTATTATATTACATCTACATTTATTCTAATTTCAAAAAATCTTTTATTTTTGAATAGCATGGTTTTTCTGAATGGACAATTGAACATAGAGACTATGTTTTATCCCACGGTGTTACATGCGTTCTTTGCAATGGGCAGCTAGTAAATAGTATAAATTCATAAGCGTGCCTGTCTGTTACTGATAATGAAATGCAGATCGTTCGAATCCAACACCCGCGAACGTAAACATATTTATTCAGCACGTAATAAATGTACAAGTGGCGGTCTTAATTCCTAATGGTATAATCTATCAGTCAACCATAGGGCTAAACAGAAAAGCTGTTGCAGTGTTAATACTCAAACATACAAAAATGTATATAACCTAACTTAACCTAATCTTCACACATACCTACTTATAGCAACGGCAGACACCGAGTGATCGCATAAATGTTCCGTTAGAATGTTGGTACAGAACACTACATATCAATCTAACACGACACGAGCGGCTAATATATTAGCAATACCAATTTAAAATCTTAATAGCACATTACCCCACACATTAAATTGAACGCTTGTTTCAACTAACCAAGTTAACCGTTCAACTCAGCGGTAAACTAAACAAACGACAGGTTAAAGTTTACACTGAACAGCGATCGAGTTCATTAGGCGAATGCGTGTCGTTAAGAGTAACGTTTGTGTAACGACAATTTGTAACGAGCGAGTGGCGAACTCGTTACCAATATCGTCAGCGTTAAATGAGGGGCTTGTCTTGAGGTGTTGGCTCCGTTCGTGAGTTCAATTGGTTAGTGCATGTTGGTAAGTAGCGGCGCGTGGCTTTGACTCGTAGTCTGAGTGCACGCTCCGCTGTGATCGGGGCGTGAAGCGTCCATATAAATTGCATTTGTTTTTAAGCAGTGGCAGCGAGCAGCGGGGCGACGAGCTGCAGTCCATACTGGATTGGGCTTAGTTTATGCCCGCCGCTGGCGTCCACAACGCGGCCTTAGAACTTAGCCAAAACTTCAAGCGGCGACGGCAGCCATAGCGGTGGGCCATACATGGGAGCGAGAAGCCTCGCTTCGATCTTTCGCTCCCACGTATGACGCACCGCTGCCGCTGCCGCCGACCTTCTAAGTCGTCGCCGAGCCGTTATGGAAATGGTGGAACATACGAAACAATACAACTTATTCCTCCTTACAGCACGGCTACCAAAGAACGGCCCGCGAGCTGTGTCGCGGAGTTAAACTATCCCTCCGTCTTTTTCGAATTATAAATTAGAAAAGAACCGGTGGTAGTTTATCGACATTCATAGGTGCATGTAATATGCCTAAATTGAAGAATAAATCACTTTGACTTTGTCTTTGACTTTGAATGATGAGTTTAGCCAACTGTGAAAGCTCTGCAGAAGACAGCAAATTAGATTGTCAAATTGATATTGGCAATAATAAATGGGTCAAATATTTTAGTATTTAGTGTTAAAAACACATTCCAAAAGGTTTTACAAAAGGATTTTCACTATTATAGTTGAAATACTCTTTAACCGACATTTCATAAAAACTATTATTGGATTTCGAATCTTCTAGGTGTTAAAGTCGCTTATTGAATGGGTGACTTTGATATAACTCGGTCAACTCGAATAATTTTAAGTAGGTATACTTCCAGTCTTACACATTCTAAATTCAAACGCCGAATCGGCCTTTAGCCATATGGGAAGGCAGCCACAGTTGGAACTGCTGAAGCTTATCTGCCTATGTACACGAATATTAGTTAGACAAGAGCCTGACGCGAACTATCCAGAACTTTCCACGATAATGCGACTACGTAAATTGAATCAGCCGAGAGGCTGTATTAAATACTTGGGATAGCCGTTGTTAGGGACTTGCTGTTAAATGTAATAAGCTTGCTCGCTTTGGCTTTTGATAGTGTAAAACAGGTAATTCAAAAGAATTTAGGCATTACAATTTAATTTCAATACGCGCGCTCATTTGGACACGTTTTCTGTCAAGTGAATAAAATTATTAGTGTCGCATAGAATTATATAAGAGAAGACTCCGTAAAAATTGTCTTTATTGCCCTTACTTTGGCAATGTCCACAGGAAACTAAATCTAAACCATCATGACAAATTTACCTACAGCAATTTTCTAGAGATAAATATATTTACAGAACTTTTTATCATAACTAGAACAAAAGCTTGCGACATAATAGATACTGTACCTATTTTAGTATGGACTTACAAATTGAGAGATAGAAAAGCTCGAAATGAAGTCTAAACTCTAAAGAATAGCGTGCATGCACCATTTTATCCCTGAAACTTTGATGTCACGGAGCGGTAACATTGAAAACTAAATTTTTATACCACAGGAGTGCCCGAGAGTGTTACGTGTAAAGTAGACTCGGACGTACAGTAGACGTGACTATTTTGGTGATGCCATAAGTTACATCTTGGCAAATCCGTTAGTAAGTGTGTTGGTGTTATTATGCTCTGATATATTTTCATATGAGATTGAATTCATAACCTTCAAGCATAAAGGAAAATCAAAGCGTGAAGGTAAAAGGAAAGGTTGGATGGATAAGACAACGAATGACGAGGTTCTGCAACTAGTTATGAAAAATAATCTTATGAAAATCATTGAAAACAGGAGGAAAATGTTAAGACTTATTCATGGTGACATTACAAAAAATAGAAAGAAAAAGAAAGCGAAAAGGACGTAAAAGAAATTTCATGGAGAAAAGAAGGAATATAAACTTAACCGGAGCGAGAAATAAAGAAAAAGACGGTAAAAATGGTACTGAGATGACACCCTACTTAAGCAATTCGAAACGCACTGTACTATGAGTAAAAATAAACATATCTCAATCAATTGTGTTTCATGATTATTGAAATTACTATCAAGCTTTCAGATTTATTTAAGTTTAAATAACTTCTGACAAACACACATTCACACATCACTATTCAATAGGCAATCAGCTTCAGTGACGCATATTTTATGAAAATATCTTCTTCTTCTTTCAAAATATAGCCAATCTAAGATCGGACAGTCCGTGGTCGGTTTAGGATTGCTAATAAGGTTCCCAAATCACAAAGTCAAAGTCAAAGTCAAAGTGATTTATTCTTCAATTTAGGCATATTACATGCACCTATGAATGTCGATAAACTACCACCGGTTCGGAAAGTAAACCTCTGCCTCGAGAAGAACCGGCGTAAAAAACTCGGCGAGGTGTAATTTTTTCAAAACAGTATACTATATATGTATCATTTCAGTATCAGAGTATTATAAAATTTTAAAATTACATTGCTACAGTAGAAAGTCTATTTATTTTACGACAGATTTCTCAGCTGTTTTCTTCCTGCACCAAAAGATGATTTACCTAAGCAGCGTCCTTAGAAGTGCGGCACTTTCGTACGTTGGCATGTAACACAAATATCACAAGTAAAGGTCTTCAGCGTCGTAAATGGCACACATACATAAGTTATAATGTAAGGATCAAGGACTCGCTATCACCGCAGAGCTGACCTACTGTGTCCCACTGCATTGCGCTGCGGTACTACGTGGCCTTGCCTTCAGCATTCCACTGCAGTGCATACTGCCCGGGTGCACGTCGAACATGCAATGAAACCCATTTCACTGGGTGTTGGTGGAATATTGAAGTTTGTAAAGTATCGAATAACGTATTGTTTTGTTGTAGATAACAATTGGCGGGTAAGTATCGAATAACGTATTGTTTTGTTGTAGATAACAAATACAGTGTGTAGTGGCCTCCTTTTTTAAATATCCATCGTTAAATTTAAATAATCACAATTATTTACCATTGGTACACTGTAACGTCCTCTTAAGGATCTCTGTAGATCAATATTCTGTTTAGCTCCATCTGCTGCTGTACTTTGCCGAAAGCTTAAAATGGGTATACTTTCTTTACTTATAAGTAACCTACATTTTCGCAAACTGGAGTGGACACATGCTGTGCTTTGCCCCGCTTCCTTCCAACCCGCGCCTATCAAGACGCACTCATTTAAACGTAACTGCGCAGTACTCTGTACTAACTTGACTAATAGTTAACACTGACAGCTAACTGATTCCGCTGCACCTACTCCGCTTTGTAAATGCGGAAATGGCCTAAGGATATGTACCCTTTATGAAACTTCACAACGAACCACAGAAACCAACATACCCAACGCGGGTTGCGTTGGGTATGTTCTACTGCCATTCTTCAAAAAGTTATACGGTATTAGGAACCCCACGGTTCTTACGGTTTTTGGTAATCGAAGCGGTTGCCAAATACGATCGCATAAAAACAAATGGACGAAGAAGGTTAGTACTCAGTTTGGGGGGAAACGTTTTACAGAAAATCGACGAAAGCGACAACAAGGGAGTCCAGAAATCACGTTGGCAATGTTCTTTTGGAGATGCCGTTTTTTGAACCCCCACTCCTCTTCCACCTAAGGGACAATTGCGTAACTTTTCAAATGAGCGTAATTACCACTTGACTGTCATTTTCCTATTAAAAGATATCATTAGAATATAGTAGTTACGTACGAAACGTTACACGATCACCCAGCTCATGATCTTTTGTGATGTTTTGTGATGTGCCCCAATATAATGTAATGTGTACCTAATGAATAACCGATTATTTCTCTTATTAATCATGATGTCTTTAGACCTACATTCCCGTGATCATCCGTAGGTTTCTTAGACTCTCTCCTTCTAGCATCACGTGATTTCTGGATGAGCCCCGGCACATGAGACATAAGTCCTTACTATACAGCCTTCAACTTATCTGGCTAAGTAGATAATGTGAGATAGTAACAAGCATTCTGTTCCGTACATGCCATTCTGGATAAGTAAGGGTGGTCATTACCACGGATTATTACCCAGGTACTAAACATAAGTTGTACGAAGTATAAGACTAGATAGTAAGTATAAGACGGTATGAGCTTTAAGTGGAACAGAAGAGATTTGCGTAAACTGGCATATAAGTTAAGCCGCAAAAGTTAATGGGCGTATGACTGTACCTTATATTTCAATTTCAATTTATTCATTTACCAAACATACCTAATTAACTAGTTAGAAATAAGTACAGTATTAACACGAAGACTCAGTGTAGAACAATCAGTGGTCCTAACACTAGGATATGCCAGTGACGTGAGAACCTGTTAACGGCTTTACTAAATAGAATACATCTGATGCGTGAACAGATTACATTTGGGAGCAGATTAGGTACAGGCTGGTAAACTAGCCAAGCAAAATGAGAAACAAAGGAATATAAAGGATACAACAAGGAATATATTTAATTTTTCACATTATAAATTAAATTTTTAATGACTGTAGAACGTCTATCTTTATTTCCGGATTTTGTTTCATTGAAGGTATTATAATTAACAGTGCAGCATGTGTTATATGAATGAATAAAAGTTTATTCACGAGAACATATTATGGTACAGCAGATGTTATAAGTATAGCTATATTATTGACCCTTAATATATTCTGCCTTGAGGCATGTGAAAATAATTATAATGACATGACTAATGCATAGGTACATGTCAAAATTAAAATTAAATATATGTAGATAGCCAATTTTATAAATTTTCGGTATAGGTTTTTTCTTCACTATCAACATGCCACTTAGAGGTTCTTCGGTTTTTAAGTTTTTTCGCAAATTTTCGTCAACTTTTTTATCTTATTTCCACAAGAAAAAAACAGGTAGCTATACGTTTGTAACGCAGATGTAACTATTTCTATCTCACACCGTCTAAAGCAGAGCAAAGTATTTTTTCTCGTGTACATCACGTCACCCACTTGATCAACATTTCATAGCCTTGCCCGAGACACACTTTCGGGCGACCTTGGTCAATATCTACTTTCACTTGTTTCGTGGACCTTGCCTGATATAACTGTATTCGAAACACTATTTATATCGCAGATGATACTACTCGCCCCGATTTGGAGTTTTTTTAATAAGTTAGTTAACACCAGTAAAAAGTAAGTACCTATTCGAGCATCTCTAGAAAAGTTTGTAGGTATCTACCTATTAAGTCGCTCAATAAAGACACTTTTCATATTCCCCTTTTGCTATTTTTTTTTGTAAGTCTAATGCAATATTTGGTTACCTATTTTGTACTTCAGTGTTTTGAGATTCTTTATGTAGTATAAGTATAACAGATTTTTATTTTATTTAGGACAAAAACAGTATTTAATCAGGCTTAAAATATACAAAAAATAATAATTTATAAGACCAACAACATCGTCCGCATATTACTAGATTAGTTATTAATCTACTGTATTTAGTGCTAGTTAACAAAAGAGTGGGTTATATTAAGTGAAAACAAAAACAAACAAACATTCATATAAAACTACCTACCTGCTTAAAAATATCGTAACAAAGGCGGAACATTTAAAGTATGCTTTCATTGACGTACCTACTTAAATAGCACAAACTATTCTAGAAATACTAATTCTTACATTACCATTAAACTAGACTCACGAAAGTAAGTACTGGGTCAACATCATCTTAAACTAATTTTTGATATTAAGTCAAAAATAGAGATGCAACGGATATCCGGCCATTATCCGGTATCCGGCCTATCCGGCCACAATACCGAATAGTGGCTTGGTATCCAGCCAGATACGGGATACCTAGTATTTTAATAAGTATCGAAAAACATAACATTTTCTCGGTATCAAAATACTACAATGGTAAAAAACGGGCAAGTGCAAGTTCCCGTTACTTTGAATACTCAAACTTCTTATAGGTTTTCCTGTAATTTTTATGCAAAGAACTATGTTCCATATTTTTTTCAGAATTTTAAGCCTAGCAGTTTTGAAGTTAAGGGGGGGTATGGCGAAAATTCGTCTTTTTTCCTAAATTACTTCAAATCTGTTTTTGCTAAAATTATAAAAAAAACTACGAGGTAATCAATTGTTAGAGTCAGTTTATAAATTTGCGCACGTTTCTATCATTTCAAAGCCTGCCTTTATCGAGTGACAAGTTGCAATGCAACCCATTTACAGACACAGAGCGCCGCGCACGGGTGCGGTGCGGTCGAATTTGCTTTCGGCTAACTTTCGGATGAATATTCGGCGGCCGGCTGCGCCGCCGGATATACGGTATCCGGTATCCGGCAAAACCACTATCCGTTGCATTTCTAGTAAAAAATATTTAAATAAAATGGCCTGCAATAAAGCACTTGTAAAATCTACCATTATTGCACCACGATAAAAGAGGATATCTTTCAAAATGTATAATTCGTAACGAAAACATTTTGATAAAAGTGAAACGTTAAATTTTTCACAATCCTATAGGATATAAACCTATGGAATATATTGGCAAAATATTCCTTGCAGAATTAGCGTGGATTAACTCAAAACGCCCTTCATTTGTTTCAGAATGCGTCGTACTGTGTCGTTCAGTACATACACCTACTCAATGACTATCTATGACAATGAATGTCTATCTCGCCGCGACACATCTCGCGCGCCATCTTGTGATAACCATGCTGTTTTAATTGCTCCTGATTTATTATTGTAATACGACTAAACACGTTGCCCCGACCCCGCACTTGAGTGTACAAACCGAGGTGAATTTCACGAACATTTGCCTCCACGGCGCCGTTTTAGAGTGATGGCCGTCGTAAATTATTGTCACCTCGCTCAATCTCGACTAATCAGGTTTATTATGTCGACTTAATTCGGGTTTTAATGGTGAAAGATTAGAGAAATGAGGCAACATATTAACTATTTAACTTAATTACGAGAAGAAATTGTGTTAGGGTGAATACCTACAAGAGATGTGTCAATATATCATCATTATATCAGCCGAAAGACGTCCACTGCTGGAGAATAGGTCTCCAAAGAGTACCACAATGACCGGTCCTATCCCACCCGCGTCCAACGGACTCCCGCGACCTTTGCCAGGTCATTAGTCCACCTTGGCCGGTCTACCCACGCCGCGCCTCTCGGAACGTGGTCGCCACTCGGAAAGTCTCGTTCGTCCTGTTTTCATATATTTGACTCCTCGCATGTAGGTACATGGCAATTTTGGTTCTCAAATATATAAAAATAGTTCCATATCATAAACTCTTTTCATAAATCCATCTGTCTCGAAGCACAAATCAACTGGGGACTGTGTATCTAAATCTTCTAATATCATAAATTACCTTAGCTTCTGTTAAGGTAAAGCGAAACCAAAGGCCAAACAACTGTCTCGGCCAAGGCCGAAAATAACCGTCAATTAATCGCCGACGAGATTTTAATTCGACTTCGGAGTTATTGGGCGAAGCTGGCGACAAATTTCGGCTCTTAAAAGGGGGACAGAAAGTTTTAGATACATTTAAAAGGTCAGCCAACGAAATTAACAGTCCGAGTCCCCTAACAAGGTTTTAGGGAAAAAACTTATGAATGGAGAAGTGGATGAATGAAATGGTGCGCTTTGTAACAGTGATTTAATTTGTGGTTTAGTTTTATTTGTAAATTCTGAGTGTGCGGATCTAAAGACTCTTCTTCTTTATTTGTGCTAATCAACTCTTCTCTTCTTTATTTGTACAGAATTGGGAATGGATGAAAATTTTAGAAATGCCTGATTATTTTTTTGGTGATAGGAATAACCTTCCTTAGTACCATAAAAAAGTTTCTGATTTTTAAGCTGCGTCAATTTTTTTTGAAAAATATAAACAGTTTCGTCACTTACGTTTTGGGTCAGTTACGGCACCTTCCTCGATCTGTCTCATATTACAAAAAAATATATTAAATATGTGTGGTAAACTGACACTGGCAATGATATTGACACTTGCAGCAGCTATATTGGTCATTACCAGTGTCAGTGTACCACAGATATTTAAAATAGTTTTTTGTAATATGAGACAGATCAAGGAAAGTGTCTATTTACCGTTCTTGACCCAAAACGTAAATGAGGAAACTGTTTATATTTTTCAAAAATACTTGGTGCAGCTGAAAAATCTGAAACTTTTTTCTGGTGCTAAGGAAGGTTATTCCTATCACCAAAAAAATAATCAGGAATTTCTAAAATTTTCATCCATTCCCCATTATCGAAACAAGTATACTAGTGGCTTTGTGAACTCGAAAAACTATATTTACAGTACACATGTACTTGTGGCGTTACTTTCCCGCACTAGTGCGGAAATGAGCACTTTCCGTGCATATGTTGAAACTTTAAAGAGCCATACTTATGTACTGTAAAACGTTGTACGATACACGTGCGAATAGATAATTCGCAACTCGTGTCGATTTAAAACACTCCCTTCGGTCGTGTTTTAATTTATCACAACTCGTTGCGAATTTCCTATTTTCTGCACTTGTATCGTAAATAACTATTAAAAAAGGTTCAAGTTTTAAATTTCGAAAAACTGAATCTAGGAATAAAAACAAAGTATGTAGTTATTGAACCTGCTTACAAAATTTCACGAGTATCGGTTGAGAAATGCGACCTGTAGAGGAGAACAGTCGGACAGACGCCGGACATACGAAAGATCTTTTCCCAAGCTGAAACGGAGAACTTCATTCGCTTCGCTCGCTCGTTCAATAAAGAATATTCTCTTGAATCTTCCTAGCGTTTTCTCTGTAGTACTCATAACTAAAGGAGCCTGGGGTTCGTTTTGGCACCTAATCCTAGATTTGACGCAGGCACTAGTTTTACGAAAGTGACTGCCATCTGACCTTCTAACTCAGAGGAAAAACTGGGTCTTGTTGGTATTAGACCGTTTTCCTCACGATGTTTTCCTTCACCGAAAAGCTAACGAAGTATGTTACAAATAAATACATATTGAACAATTAATACGATCAGAAAAACTTATAGTCTCCAACCTGGTCGCCTCTCGAGAATCTGTCTGCCCCAACGGCGATCGGTTCTACGTGCAATGTGGCGCTCACTGCCACTTAAGTTTAGCAATTCGGAGGGCTATCGGTTACCTTGGTTCTGCTGCGGATAGCCTCATGTGCCTAGCCACATTGTCTATTAATTTACTATGAAGATTGACTAGCTTTTGCCCGCGACTTCATCATCATCATCATCATATCAGCCAAAAGACGTCCACTGCTGGACATAGGCCTCCCTCAAAGAGTGTCACAATGACCGGTCCTGCGCCACCCGCATCCAGCGGACTCCAGCGACCTTTACCAGGTCATCAGTCCACCTTGTGGGGGGCCTACTTACTTTTGCCCGCGACTTGGTTCACGTTAACTTCCTTTTGTTGGACTTTTACTATAAAAAGTATTCTTGTTAATCTTGGCTATACTCTATTTGCATACTTAAATTCATCTTTATCTGTTCAGCCGTTTTTAACTTTTGCAACTTTCGCATTTTTAATATTAATTTGGATGATTACGAAGAAATCTTATGTAACCCATGTTATTTTATTATACTCAATCGTCAAACAATCCATACTTTCAATATCCAATGTTATACTATATTCTACTCATACAATACATTTACATAATTATGTATAACTAAGAGCAGGAAGCGTACTGTAAGCTATCATGTTTATGTTCGGTTACTATATATAGTCACACGTGTCATTGTATATCCTTATTTAGCGAGTAAATGGTATTACGTATTATTATAACTATTTTATAGGCAAGTACTTGACCTCAGGTACTTATGTTGTAGAATAAATACTGTGTCCCACGGCTGAAAGTAACTTTATAATTGAAGATAAAGTAATTTTGCTTTAGTCAATCAATATTATATTTTTAAATGCAAGTAATTACGCATTCAAATATTAAAGCAAAATGCTTGCCTTGCCTTTTCATTATTGGTCATAGGCGAATGGATATTAGTTTGATGATACTTTTGTACCCCTAAAGTACTCTAATCGGAATTTCTCTCCAATTTAACACTGTCGACACAAATTGACAACCCTACCGAACGAAACAAACAGAAGCCATAAAGAATACAGAGACAAATGTACCCATTCCAGGGCTGCGCCAATTTTCACGTTCGTTAGCTATACAAATGAAGACGCAGTAAAGGCTTGTAATTGTAATTAAAATGGTTGAATAACTGTCGTTCAGGGCGCTTTTACACCGAAGCGAATGCACACTCTGATTTTTAATTAGTGCGATGAAATAAATATTTTATCGTCGGTTATTAAATCTCTCACTAGCTATGAGTCCCACATGGTGGTGGCGCATTCCCGCGTTAATCTTCTACACTTTGCTCTGTCCTTGACATCGTCTTCGGATTCCTGACACTCCTTCATGCCATTTAGAACTACCTACATCTTTCCACCTTGTTTTGGATCCTTTTACACTTTAAATTTTATCCTGGCCTGTGCAGAAATTTAAATACATATTTTTCTATTGACCGTCTTTCTGACTCCTCATTTAACCTTTCCATAAAATAGAAAACCAAAGGAGTAAGAACGCTCTAAACGCGACGATATTTAAATGATTACTTTATAATGGTCTAACGCGATATTTATTTAACTTTATTTCTGACATTTCCACACGTGTTTCGCCGGCCTTGTTTCCAGATGACTTAATAAGTAACAGGCATCTGTCTACTTCTATCTAACCACGAGTAAGTACCAGAAAAACGCGAGAGTTTAAAGGGTTATTAACGTGAGAGATAGATCAATCACACCACGTAAAACTCTTTGAGTGCATGCTTAGTTGAAACTAGTCTTCACATTTCTAAATATAGCGCTTCACATTTTTGCATTGCAACATTTTGAAAAAAATTACCTGTGTTTATTGTCATGTTTTGTTTCAGGTACATGGGAAATTAATACAACAATAAATATCGTGACTTCTTTGAAAGGTAAAGTTATAATTTGAAAAAGGATGCATCGACTCATTGCAATTGAGTTATTTATATAGAGCAGACATAATAAGTTTGCGCATGGTAAACTACTCTCATTGGATAATCTTCGCTTCGGTCGCTAAATATTTAGTATTGAATTCAGAGATGGCGGCCTAATGGAAGACGTCAAGAAAAATGTTGTATGTAGTATGTATACCTACTTAGTAATAGTAAGTCAATGCTTTGACCACACTTAACTGGCCGATAAACGTTAAATAATGGCATGGAGAGCGCCATGCTCGGCATTAAGCTACAAGACCGAGTGAGGAATATTGAGATCTAACGTCGCACTAAGGTGCGTGACTTAAATGGACTTGGGCAGGACATATAGTGCGTGACGGTAGGTGGACGAAAACGTTAACGGATTGGTGGCCACTTACAGGAATAAGAAGCGTCGGTTGTCCACCAGCTCGATGGGTTGTAAACGTAAAAAAAACTGCGGCTTATTTCGGGATGAGACTAGCACGGGACCGGAATAAGTGGCGTACTCGAAGAGAGGCTTATGCTCAGTTCAGGCTGATAATGATGATGATGATGAATGGCTTTAGATCCGCCCTTAACTTGCTCCTAACTGTACCTACCATTAGTCATCGTCTAAATTTTATAATTGTTCATTTACATTGCTCGATTCTGGAACTCTCTTCTTATTGATTTAAGAAGTGCCAAATCTAATTTATAAATCCCATCGTAAGCGACATTATTCATCTCTCTTTTCGGGTTTTCTTTGAATATCATCAAATATAAGTCATTAGGTTTTCATGAGTCATCCTTATACACCCGAGCTGCGTTACATTGAAAATGGTGACTTTAAAGTAAATTAACTTAATGGGGGCGTTCGAACGTTTTCGACTATTTGCCTTTGTATGTGGAATACGAATAAGCATTTACATAAATGAAGGTAGAAAATCATCTAAAATTTAAACTATGCCGTCTAGTATACAAATGCTTGGACCTGCATATTTGCTGGTGTACTGAGATGATTATTAAAACCAAATTATGGACACTCAGAGCTAAAATTATTTTTCTTCTAATGTTTATCAATTCAGAATATAATAATGGTCTGAATCCAGGGTTTCAGCTTAGGTAAGTTTTCGGTTACACCCTGTATGTTAATTTTTGATCGTCCAAGATTAATTAAAGTTACAAATAGGTTTAATAAGTTCCAATTAAAATAGATTAAACGACATACTCGTATAATGTAACTAAACGCAATATTTCACGTCCAAAACAGCAGTTTACTTACTTTTTCGTGAGGCTGTTAGTACGAATATAAAGTTGTGACATCATAATTCTTTGTCAATTATTATAAACCGTTTTTGCAAGTGATGTCTGATTTTGACACTTATTTTTGCCCTTGTTCTGCTCTTATTGTGTGTGGTACCATACATACGTATGATCCTATCTAAATACTGGCTCGATAAAAGAATATTGTTCTACTCCAAACTTCTCGGTCTACCCTCTATAATCATCCCTCTCGGATCTTTACTTGGCTTCATTAAGGATTTAAAAAAGACATTAACATTCACCTTTGATTACGTTGATAACCTCATAAAAGCTCATTTGCTAATTAGAGCCCAAGGTTAATGAAAGCTTCGTTAAAAATACTGCTAGATAGTAAAATTTATATTCTTGATGTAAATCTAGAAGCGACAATATTGTACTTATTATGAAAGGAATATACAGATTTCCAAAAAGCCAGCTACGCGCACATGAATCCCCTGGAATTAATTTCTGCTCGGGTCATCATCATCATCATCAGTCTGGGTCAGTCCACTGCTGGACATAGGCTGCGGCATGTACCTTTCACACATGTGCCTTTTAAGGAATAAGGTGCCAAAGTGTAATCATGATCACAGATATCGTTTTTGATTGTACACGTTCAGTTCTGATGGGTAGTTGTGAAATGCTTCGTGCTTACGTTCTATCTATCTATCTATATGTATCTATCTATCACCCAATGAGTATAGGCTTCTTCTTTACTACGCCACTCTCCTAAGTCCTGTGCTAATCTCAACTACTGTTCGCTTCCTGTTCGGCAGATATCATCGGTCCATTGGGCTCTGGTCTGCCCGCTGGCCGTTTCGTTGACCTAGGCCACCATTTAGTAACCCGTTTTGTCCATCTCCCATCGTTTGTCCTCGCCAAGTGTCTCACCTACCTCAGCTTTAAGTGTGTAATTCGTTTGCCGACGTTCGCTACTTGCGTTCGCCGCCGGATTTCAGTTTAAACTACTACTACTACTACTAGGCTAACATGGCTCGCGCCATGGCTCTCTGCGCCACTTATTACGTTAGGTAGACCTAGATGTATTTCTTCGTATGGGAAGTGACAGTTTAGTTGTCTTAACTCGTTCAAAAAGTTACGCCGTTACCGTTACTGCGCTACGTGTTCTAACCCGTATGATACAACTGTAAAGTGCATTACAAAGCCAAGCCGTATCCAGTTCAACCAAGTCCACGTAAAGCTCGTAAACCCTCTTTACGTCGTAATGGATGCCCAAGTTTACTTTCATAGTCGCGCGTTCCATTTCAGCAATCTGAATCAACTCCGCTTTACAACCCAATGTGCACAGCATAATATCTGTAACTACAATTATTATAAACGCGAAAGTATAGCACAAATCTCTTCTCTAGACAGAATTCACTTCTCTTTGTATTGGGCGCAAAAAGTTGTTAATACCAATATACCGTTCGTTTTAATTAGAACCTTGCTTCTTTAACAATAGAGTCACTACTCGAATAAACATGGCATATTCCTTTCGAAGTGTTTGTGACACGTGGCTATTCATTCATTCATTCATTCACGCTTTAACCGCTGAACGAATTAAGATTCAATTTACTATGGAGATAGTTTGAGACTCCGGAAAGGATATGGGATACTTATTAAAATGTCAATTTTTATATGGAAAAATGACAGTTGGATTACGTTACGTGATTACCCCCCTTACCTTCTAGCCTAGAACGCGGTTCATTATTTCTTTTCTCTCTGTATCAATGATTGAAAGTTTGATCGTCGTAACTTCCACGTTGAATTAACAAGAATCCGTTAATTCTACATCATCATCCACTATAGCGTTTTTCCCGGTTGTGCCCTAAAAGAGATCCCAAGATTTGGCATAGGCGCTAATTTTACGAAAGCGACTGACGGCTGACCTTCAAACCCAGAGGGAAGACTAGACCTCATTGGGATCCGTTAATTCTACGTTAATTATAAATATTTAATGAAATAATTTTGATGATTAATATATTTCTAATACTTATGTATGAGTACATATGTATAAAACCATCCAAGACTCATCATGCTCATTACACATAATTTGCCCTTACCGGGATTCGAACCCAGGAGATTCAGCTTCGTAGCATCACTACCCACTAGGCTAACCGGTAGCTTTGTCTTCTCTTTGTGCATATCACAAAGAGAAGTGAATTCGTTCTAGAAAAGCTATTCGGACTATACCAACGGTTTTAAATAACAACCGACCCTAAAAGTAAGCTTTAAATCACATGGACCACAAACCTTTCATAACCTCAAAATGAGTCTGAAGGAAATGCACGTGCTCACTAAAACAAAGGCACCTCAACTCGATGATTGATTATGATGGAGGGCACAAGCGGTGCACAGTTTATTTTAGCCGAATTTATCACTATATTTTTACTTTTTCCGTACAATTTTTCACAGCGCTTTTACACCTTTTTCGGGACGACAATGGCGTGGTGTTGTATTGTTTGTGGTAACTATTGGGTAAATTGATGGAGGTTACGTGTGGACGTGTGAATGGGTTGATTGGTTCGTTACATCAATGTACATTTAAAAGGAGGAGAAAGGGTACTTACACATTATATTTAATTTCTGATGACATTGAGCACTTAATGAAATTTCATTGTGAGCTAATATTCTGCCTCGCAAGTCATGGAGGTTCTCCCCAGCCAGGTTATATAAACGAATAAGGGGATCGAGTAGCTGCTCACATTTCGCACTCAAATTTGATATCATTAAATACTTAATACCGGAAGGTGCGGCGTAGGTACCCCCCCCCCCCCCCCCCCCAGAAACAAATATTCGTGGTCATAACACAAATAAATGCCCTTACCGGGATACGAACCCAGGACCTCTAGCTTCGTAGGCAGGATACTACCAACTGAGCTACACATGTTGTCATTATGTCAGCGCGCTTAAAAACGAAACTGAAGCTTCTGATCAACCACCCGATTCAGTCAGCGGTGCACCATACATAGGAGCGAGAGGCTCCGCTCCGTACTTTAAGTCCCCGTATGCCGCGCGCCGCTGAAAATCTTTGAGTAGAAACAGCCATAAAACGATACCACAGTAACGAGACAACGCTACCTAAATGCACTTAAAGAATCAATGAAAAAGCGCTCCGTCCGCGAGCCCATTACTTTGAAAGCAGGGTAAACAAAACAGCATTTTCCTGGAAGGCAGAAGCGCTGAGAACGCTTAATTTACAGGCCGGCCAGAACCGTTTGCAAGGAGCTAGTTTTGTGTGGAACCGCTTCTGATTTACGTCTTCCAAAACAATTTTGTTTTTTTAACCGATGTCAAAAAAGGAGGATGTTCTCTGTCAATCGGAATCCATTATTTTTATGTTATGTAGGTAGATATATGCCCCGATTACTCAAAGACGCCGGGACCAATTTTGAAAATTGTTTTTTCCCAGGTGGTCCCATGATCATCAGGTCAGGTTTCTGGTGATGGGATCCTGGAGAAATCGAAGGAACTCTTTGGCGAAGTACTGAATTGAAGTCGGTTAAAACTTCGTTTTTAAAGTTAATTTCATCTTAGAATCTTGATCATTAATCCTGAGATAATAAAAAAATATTACACAATGCGAACCTGTACCCAGTCTTTAAATCCCAGGATTCTTAAGATAATCAATACATGAAGTGCCACATCCAGCCAATTTACGCTGAAAAGGACTGCGGAATGAAAAATATGCACAGGGCTGCTATTCGACAATGTTTTCATAGATCTTGAGACACGACTACTATATTGCGTAAGCCAAATTTTCCGGTACAGTAGGTTTTTATTGCTTCTTTTTATAGCAGCAGCAATATGACCGCCGCCATGTTACAAGTTAAGCTGGCCATCCACAATCACGAGCGCTCCAACAGATCAAATGCCTAGTGCACGCCAAAATCGTACCATGAATTTCAAAACGGTAAAGCGTTTAAAGATTCTTACATTATTGTTACTAAACGGGACTTGATCGCGTATAACCACTTATTTAACCTCGAGGTTTCCCGACGTTTCGGATGTGTCACAAACATCCTTGGTCACGGGACGACTTGGGTCGATTAGTCCCGTTTAGTAACGACTCGGGTCGATTAGTCCCGATTAGTAACGAGTCGGGTCGATTAGTCCCGTTTAGTAACAATGAGGTAACAAAAATGTAGTTGGCAAGGCCTGTTGGATATCCAAACGGAGCACGACGCGCCATTTGGATTTGGAATGATTTTGACATCCATTTGAATGTCAAAATCATTAACGTCATAACGTCAAAACCAAAACGGTGCTACCAGGGTGACCCGGGGGACCTCTATACAAATGTGACACCTGACGCTGTTGACTGGCTGTGCAACCTGGATGTTGACTTATAATAGTTTTTTTTAATTTTTTTCCTACAATGTATATACGCCATACGATTAAAATAAATCGTCCAACCAAGTGGATGAATCCATTTGTCTCAGCGACATATGACGCGCTAGTGGATATCAAAACAACACATGACCACGGCGACGAGACAAACGGAGCAGCGCAGTGCCTAGATGATGCCCAGCTTTGAAGAAGTGTTGAATCCCATCCTAGGTTTACCTAAAGGCAGGAAATTCGCGAGCCAGTGCCTACGAGCGAGTTAATTAAAAAAAATAAGGCAATGCTGTTTACTTTGTACCCGTTACCGGAAAATGCACCTTGTTGCTGAATAAGATCGGAAATGTGCATGTTTTGTTAATGTTTTAATGAAAATTTTTGTTATGCATATAATTATTCTAAAGTGACCACGGGTGTCGACTAAAGTGGACGCAAAATGTTCAGAAGTGAAATTAGTGAAGTTTATTCCGTGCGTTGACACTTACTCTGGCAAATACTTGCTAGAGGCGTGTAACGTGTTTTCGCTACAAATCGGAAAAACTGTGCTGTCGGTTGAGCTATTGCTGAGTCTCTGCCTGTAACGCGACTCCGCTATAAATCAGAAAAACAATGCTGTCAGTTGCGCGCATAGCGCTACAAATGGTTAGCAATATACAAATACAAACTAAGGTTGACAAGCTGGGACGTTAGTCATCTGGGACCATGACCGGTGCCAACCCGGGTCGAAACGTCAGAATTAATTATAAATAAATATCGCGTTAGACCCGTGTAAAACAATAATTTAAATAATCTACATGCATAGTAAGTAGCGTGATAAGCTTGCAGTTTTCTGTCAGGATATATTTCTCCAGTCGAACTGTGCCAAAAACCCAGCGAACATTTTTCGTATCGAGGGTAAATACATCGCATATAACTCCCACAAACTTGCGTGCATTTTTAAACTCCCCAACTATTTTCTGCCCCGTTGCGTCAAATAGTTAACCACGTTAACGTTTCTCATAAAGTAACTTTTTAAATACACAGCGACGCTTGCTAAGTTGTTGTTTATTCCGCTAGGGCTGTAATTTTCCGATATTTTAATGTTGTGAGGATGGGACATTGGTATTCACTGTATGAATTGAAAACACTTTTTTGTTCTTGTTAGTGCTTCTACGGCGTTAACTGTTTTGTTTTAATGAGGTATTTTCTGAAGACATCGCACACAGAGGAGCCCAACTGTAGTGATATTTTTTTGCCATTTCCGGGAATATTCCCGATTTGTATGAGAAAATTCTAAGCTCAGAAATATTCATTTCATTTTGCAACCTAATTAGGTACCAAAGCCCCTGTTAAGTTTTCTGAATCAGAGGGTTTATATTTAGTGCATTTTGCAATTACAAAATAATACATCAACATCCTGTATTTTCAATATTATCAGTCTCCTATGGACTCAATATTCATTTTATAGTAGGTACTCAAGTGTCTCTCAACAAAGTAAAAGTCTGTATAAATTCAATACTTTTACGACTCCGCTTTTCGGTCTTCGGGTGACCGGGAAATGGTATTTTGTTATCATAATAAAATGTTTCAACTACAACATAGTCTGGTGTATCGATGGAGACTCGTAATATACTAATGCTGGGTACAAATAGTTCAGATATATTGTATGTTGTGCAACATCGTCACATATTGTATGTCAATCCAAGTAGCATTGTCCACAATGAACAATATTAAACAGTGATTGATTACACTATTTAGGTTTATAGTAGTTCAATGTGTGAGGCACCGAATTAACATTGTTTTTATGTACAGCTCCAAAGAAACGTGACCCCCTCTGTATTGGAGTTTGTTTGCATGCTGTACAAACATATGCACAGGTATAACCTTTGTACTAATATATTTTTATACTTCTTACCTGACCTGACAATTTTAATTATTTATTGATTTTTGGGCATTTTAAAAAAAAAGTGTACTTACATGATTTTTTTTTTTCAGATTTCGATTTTTTTGGGTTTTTTTTTACTTAGAATCGTTGATACCTACTATCGATCCTCATACAAGAAAAAAAGTGTCTTAGATTTTACTATGTAAGTTTTTTCTTCGAGTGCGTCACGACTTATAAAAAATTATAAACTGAGGTCAATAAACTAAACTTAGTTCATACTACGCTCACCATTATCTGAGCGTTGTAGCTCTCCCCATATTTAATACAGGTAAATATATATACAACTTTGTGTGGTAGGGTGATTTTTCCTATCATTTTTCCATATAAAAATTGACATTTAGATCTACCTGACGCGCGTACAAATGCGTTACGTAATCGACCAACTGGCCGCGGTCTGGACGCTAGCGGGCAGCGGGGCGACGAGCGTGCTCATAGATTGAACTCGATCAAATGTGTGAACTGCCGCTCGTCGCACCGCCGCTGCCCGCTGGCGCCCAGACCGTAGCCTTACAAGGGGAAACTTTTCATTCAAGACCTTACATAAGAAAGCAAATTCCGTTTGTATTTAAACTTATTATGCAATGGGCCTCAGCTTGGACCCAGCATAAGTCATTACATTTCTAGCTAGCTGTTTGGCGAAATGTCGTGTGGGCGGCACAGTCGGATTGCTTCTTTGATGGATTGTACCCAATTGGGTCATATTTGTTATGACAGTAAAATACATTGTGTCTGCTATTCGCTTGTTGAAACTTTTATAAGAACAAAAACAATTGATAATTGAGTCTGTTCGACCCTTGTCATATCTTATTTCTTTGTAGCTTACGTTAGTTCTCTTAGATGGCAAAGTATTTGCTATCTTTACTAACTGTGACCCAGATTTTCATTTCATTCATATGTAACAGATCATCGAGCAGTCACCGTTTTAAAATTTGTCGAACTGAACAACGAACAGAGCCACAAGCACACAGCCAAACATCGCTACGAACATTTTAACGATCATTCTAGCGAACGCTCTAGTAAACGGCGTGCGGGAAGTGTGGGTGAATTGGAAAGGCGGCGAAACAATTTCAAAAAATTACTCGGATCGGCAAAAAGCTCGAAGCACATTTTTTTTCGCTAGAATGCCTCCTGTTTATGTTGTGTGTTTTTACCTGTAATGTAACATTCGCTAGAATGCTCATTACAATACAAGTGAATGCTCGAGTTTATCAGCCTCTTAAGAGTGAGCGACGGCTGCTACGGCAGCGGCTCGCCGTACGTGTGAGCGAGATCAGTTGGCAGCATCGCGCTCACACTATGGAGCTTAAGTTGTGGCCGAGTCCAAAGGCATTTTCTTAAAGGCAATGCTGGTATATGTACGAATAAAGTAGACACCATTTAAGGGACACATTTCACATTCCAATTTGATTTCCATCACTTTCGTGCACCTGATCTGGCACATTAGCTAGGCACGCGTGGAAACAGGCGTGTTCCTCTTTCCGCTTCGGCTAACCTCTCCTCTCGCACACCTCCACGTGGAAATGTGGATACGAGCGCGTGCTATATAAATGCACACATAGATTTCACAACAGTTTTGTTATACAGCCTTGGTCAAAAGTGTTGAGCAGCCATGCGTTTTTCATACAAAAGTCAAACTTTAAAAGGTGCATTTATACTGCGTGTATTTTTAATATTACCTCAAATTGTAACCAGAGGTAGGTGTTAAGGCTGTGAACCGATATTGCAAGAAAATTTTAATTTAATCTTAACTACCGAAGTGTAATTAATTTTTGAAAATTTATCGAGCAGCAATGTATTGCGTACACACATTTGACTCATGGAAGAAGCGGGTCACTTGTGCCAGTTATGACGTCGCGTCAGTAAGACAAAGTAGTGATCCATTGCGTGCTCAATTATTTTATATGGAAAAAAAAAGTTGGTAGTTAAGAGAAATTTCTTGCAATATCAGTTCATAGCTCTAATACCTACCTCTGGTTACAATTTGAGATAATATTAAAAATACACGCTGTATATGTTATAATAGAAAGTTGTGTATCTATCGGAAAAAATCGTCATATTTATTGATGTTAAGGGAAAATCCCTGAAAAATATATACAATTAAACCTTTATTGTAAAACCCGATGTTTTAACATTTTATAGTTTCAGTTTTCACACTCAAATAGCAATTTCAAAATGATATATATTATTACTGAACGGGAGCTGTCGGTGCGTGCAAATATGATAGCTCGGAGGTTTGCGGGGTGCTCCAGGGAGGTAAAGGTTACCCTGTTTAGAGCCTTTTGCACATCGCTTTAGCCTCTGGCCTGTAGCCTCTGGGTGCAATATTCGCAACGGGCCTACAGGGCAATTCGAGTCCAGTCCAACAACGCGTTCCGGGTGATAGTGGGGCTGCCTCGTTTCTGTAGCGCATCAGGGATGTTAGCGGAGGCGAGGGTTGGTTGTATTTATGCTACCATGCGCAGTCGCACCGCATCCCTGGTGCGCCGGGTGCGGAGCAGTCCCAATACCATTCTGAGAATGATTGCGGACAAACCAGACTGCGATTATGCTACACTGGACGAGTCTGCATTCTCCCACCAGTATCATTCGGTGGTAAATGTCGCTGTAATATGTGTCATGTAGTTACACGAAATTAATTATTGACTTTGAATTTTGAATTAATGATTTGCACATGTTCAAACACTTATTATATTTTACGTCTTCGTGTATTTATGAAATTGAAAAATAATACTTTATCCATAAGTTACAAAGGAAAAAGTGAGGTGCTCAATACTTTTGGCCATGGCTGTAGGTCGACCGCTTAACTCAGTCCTCGCCTGCGCGATGCGCGGGTGCAGGGGTATGAGGATAACGGGGCGGGCGCGGCGTGCGTGCGCCGGGCTTTGTCTCCCGTGAGGACTGAGTTAAACGGCCTATAACATTTTCCCTGTCGGGGAGCCCCCAAAGATTCATTCACCTGCTTTTCAGAAGGCCGTGCTTCCACAATGGATTCACAGCTTCGAACTGGAAGCGCACTTGGACGTGTGACATCGTCAGATCATTTTGTATAGAGACAGTGAACGTGTTAAACAGAGGATCGTTAGTAGGTACTAATATTTATTCCGTGCTGGAAACAACCGCGCGAATCACACGATTGAAGCCAAATTACTCCTGTTTGGCCCTGTTTTTAAACACCCACGTGCCGCATTCTTAGTACAGAAAAGCAAAACATAGTCCTGTAAAATTCTATGTCAAAATTATTACTTTTAATTCCAACAAAGAAGGATCGTTTTTCGTTTACAAACTTTTAAAGGTTAACTTTTCAGAATTCGACTTCCATCCACGTTCTCTTTCAGAAGTTGGGGAGGTATGTCGGTCTGCTGAGGGACAAACAAAAAGGACCAAGTTTATTGTTTTCTTCTTGTCTGGGAGTAAAATAGTTTTTCGTTTGTATCTTGTCAGGTTTTTTGTTAAGGGATTATAGGAGATAGCCAGCTAACCTTTTGTTGCTTGTTTTATCTAGTTGGAGTAAAGTGAAGCTTTTTTTCTGGTTTGAACGTTAAATTACTTTGCTGATCGGATAAACAATTTGGTTAATACTTTTACGTTTATTGGCGAGACAATAGGGTCGCGTCGCACTCTTTCTCATTGCGTAATAATTTTATATGTCGACATTTTCATATTCGACCAAGAATGTAACATAACAAGACAAGAATGATATCGATGTAAGCAAATATAATTATATGAGATTTAAGTCTCGTTTAGTTAAAATCGCGGAAGTTCAAATATAGGTTTATGTTTATTATGCAGGCGATTCAAATGAAGTTAGTTGAAATGTTTTGCCGCATCGATTATCATAATGGAATACACAACGTCAGGTAAAATTGGGCTCTGGATCTAGTTAAACAAGTCTATTAGTAAGGTTTAACTTCACTCTGATTAGTTCGTCTTCAGCTTCATAATCCATGCGCCGCGAGGGAAACTCGGGTATCGTACCTATTATGGAGATCGTGGACTATTCTAGCGGGTTGAGATTAGATTGGTATTGATTGTGCTCTCAGTCAGCGAGTCTTCGACTCACGCTCTTGATACAGAGCGTGGCGGTGGCCAGAGCATGACTTGGTCCTTTATGTCGGCTTTTTTCTTTTGTCTTCTTGGCTTTCATCTTCTTCCTTCTTTGGGGACGTTGGTCGTCTGAGCTTTGCGATCAAGTTGGCTTGTCTGCGGCGTTGTCTCGAGTCTTCTCCCACACTCTCCTTCAGGAGTGTGGAGGCGGCCAGGTCCTTGAACCAGAACCTTGGTCCTTTTTGGCGGCGTTTTATCTCAGCTCATGAACTATGAGCTGGTCATTTTTTTCCATCTCGGCTTTTTACTGTAGTTGCGCTCTTGCTCGTTTCATGCTTGATAAGGCATAGCCACGGTCGTGGGTGGGGGTGGGTGTCTCTAGCCGCGGTGAGCCACAAGTGGGAGCGAGAGGCAATGCTCCTTACTGACGCTCTCACGTATGGTGGACCCGCCGACGCTCGCATTCGTGGCTCTAACCTTTAGTGTATGGCCTGAGTGCACGCTCTGCCATGAGCAGGGCGTAGAGCGTCCGTATTAAACAAATTTCAACTCAATCGGTCCAGTAGTTTCGGAGCAAATCGGCTGTGACAGACGGACAGACAGACAACCGAGTGATCGTATATATCGATAGTGACCATCGGAACCCAAAAAATGCAATTTAAATGGATGCTCCACGCCCCGCTCGCAGCAGAGCATGCACTCGGGCCGTACACTTAGAGTGACAGCGGACCAAACAATGTCCAATGACAAAAGAAATCTTTTTACATCTCATCCATGAAATATATTATACTTATTCACCAGTGAGATGTGAGTGATAAATAATGATGTATCAATACGAAGCCAATTTAAGCTCAGAAGCCAGTAGCGCGGAATTGAGCCTGAGAGAAATGGACAGAACTTAGTAAATAGATGCGGTTAGCTCACAACTGTAGATGTAGATGTTAGTTAAAGTTTATGATAATTATTACTGTAAATAATTAATAAAGTCTGAATGAGGAAGGCATCTCCCGAAGTGTTATAAATATGTAGTGTAGGTTTCATACTATCTACATTGACATATAACACCATTTTGCCCGCGGCTTCGCCCGCGTACTAAGAGTAATGTTAACCGTCTACAAAAAAGGTGCATCTCAGTTTCAGTCTTTTTTATATTTAGATCGACTCTACATAGACTCTGCATATCGAACATAGACTCTACATATCGAATCTACATATCGACGCTACATTACATATCGACTCTTCATATCGACTATAAATATCGAATCTACATATCAACTCTACATGTCGACTACATATCAACTCTACATATTCAGATTTGTGTACTTAGATAGGTGTCGACTCTACATATCGACTCTACATATCGACTATATATCGGCTCTACATATCGACTCATCATATCTGGACCCCCATATAAAATTTCACCCCCTCTTTTAAGGGGTTGGGTGTCATTTCCAAAAAAAATGATGCACGATTTTTTTGTTGGTCACAAATAGTCCGCATACCAATTTTTAGCATTCTACCTTGAAAATTGGGGAATGCTTCATACAAACTTCCACCCCCCATTTTGGGGAAGTGGGGGGTCAGAAAGAGACAAAAAGTAGCCTATGTCACTCTCCATCCCTTCAACTATCTCCACTTAACAAATCACGTCAATTCGACGCCCCGTTTTGCCGTGAAAGACGGACAAACAAGCAAACAAACAAACACATACACTTTCCCATTTATTATATTAAGTATGGATTTATGGATGTGACATTTAAGTACTTATTTCAAAATTGTATTTAGGTAATAATGCTGAAATATTAGATGATTCACTTACACCACAAAAATAAACAATAACTAGCTTCCGCCCGCGACTTCGTCTGTGTGGACCCGGGATAAACACTATCCTATATAATCCAGGCTATAAACTATCTTCGTGCAAAATTTCATCAAAATCGGTTGATCCGTTTAAGCGTGACTGAGTAACAAACATCTAAACATCCAAACTTATATATAATATTTGTAGGAAGTAGGATTTCCATCTGAATCGCATACCGGCAAGTGGCTGAATAATAGTTTGCAGATTCTGAAGGATACCTAACTAACATACCTACTTACATACAAACCTTCATCTTCGTGCAAAATTTCATCCAAATCGGTTGAGCCGTTTAAGCGTGATTGAGTAACAAACATCTAAACATTCCAACATCAAAACATCTGAACATCCAAACTTTCGCATTTATAATATAAATAGGATTAGTAGGATTTTGATACATAAATTGTATACCGGTATTCTTGTATGGAAAGAACACCGGTTTACGGTCCCTGAGTACAGTCAAGTGCAAAAATATGTAAGAGGATTTCCTCTCATAAACATGTGCACAACAATGCACCTCTCATCAGGGCCATAAACATGCTGAATGAACTGTCGACCAAGACCGACTTATTTAGTTGTACTCTGGCAGAATTCTCACATGTCGCATGTAGACAATTATGTCATCCTTTTAAAAAAAATGTTAAGTAGGTACCTATTTGTATATAGGTATATATTGTGTTTTAGTCTTGTAAAATATTTCTTATTGTAATATGTATCACGCGTTGGATATTTTGTAAGTGGTATGTATACTTAAATAAATAAAATAAAAAATGTATCTAAACCTTAATTCGCGGACTTAAGAGCCATGGGACATAATTTTGAGTAAGTTGTGGATTTCGTAATAAAAATCCTACATCAACAACCCCCGAATTCCAACAAAACTTTCGGTTGCGTGAGCCAATTTTTGAACTTTCGCTAGCAATAGTTTTTGATGCTTCATTTGGGGTGAAACTAAAACCAATCTATAGTTTTCCACTTCGGGTTTCCCACTAAATGGAATTTTCTTTGTTTGGTACATTTTAGTGGTGCATATTTTAATTAATTTTATACATTTCGTCCTTTAACTTTTGAACAACAATGTCCTTATTCATAAACGTCCATTGTACCTATTTCAGTTAAAATGCCGTTAAGCTTTGTTGGTCCATATCTGTTACATTGTTATTCATGTTTGTAAGAGAGGGATACAACAAGTTTAGCTAATGGTTAATGGTTTGTTTAATGAATGAAAGAGGGGATTATGTTTCTCAGTTTCTACTTCTAGTTAAACAAATTTTACACAGAATAGAATAAGTAAAAACATGTAATATGGTAAAGTAATCTATGCCAGTCAGCATGGCAAACTCTCAATTTTTAGGGTTCCATACCAAAAATGTAAATAAGGAACCCTTATGGTGTTTAATAATGATATTATTAATTAATTAATTTTATTTTTCAGTGTAAGAGTTAACAAAATTAGATATTTCAAATGTACAGTAGGATAATAAAACCGGGACTAGTGCAAGTCGGACTCGCCCACCGAGGGTTCCGTACAAAATTACAAATGTATAGTTTTCAGATTTTTCCCTGTACTTGTAGTATAAGACGATATTACTTGCCAAATTTCATTGTTCTAGGTCAACGGGTAAGTACCCTGTTGATTCCCTTGAGAGTGTAGAAATATACGTTTTTGAAGTGGATACTTCTTTGCTCGCGTTCTTGTATAGGGGTACAGTGCAAAATGTATCACGTGCTTCCGGAATAACTTTTTGTAGAGAAATCTAATCTGATTTCAAATGATTGTTTGTTACATGTTGAAGTAATGTCAATTTATTTGACATTACTTCTTAACCACAAAATGTTATTTAGTTTATGTGGCGGACATGAAAATAATGCTGAAATGACCACCATTTTCAATGTATCGCTAGTCAAATGAGCTACGTCAGTCAATGTTGCCATATATACCGATTTATCTGTACTTATACAGATTTTAGTGAATTAATTCAGATATATATTTTACTGGCACACCATAATAGCAGATCCTTTAAATTCAAAACACTTTAAATTTAACAATTCATTGAAAATGCTTATCTAAGTAGATTTTCCCTTTAGATTGAAATCAATCGCAAATCCATGGGATGCAATTTAGGACAGGGACAGTTATTATTATACCGACTAGTTATACCAGTCAGACTCGCACTTGGCCGGTTTTTTTTATTAGGGTTCCATAGCCAACAAAGAAGTATCCACTTAAACTTAATTAACGGTTGTACCTATCTCCGACACAACCCGCTTCTTTTTTGCGACATAAACGGCTGTATCTTTTTTTTACGTTAACTTAAGTTTGATTTTTTACAGCTTCAAGGGACTGTAGACTTGAGTAGGTATATGGTTTTAATTTTAACTCGATACCTCCACGCGTTTACGAGATAAGCGGTATTGACTAACAGACAGACGGACAACAAAGTGATCCTATAAGGGTTCCGTTTCTTTCCCTTTTGAGGTACGGAACCCTACAAATTGATTAAAAGCTTGACTAAAAACAATTAAAAAGTCCTTTTCTGCGGGCAGGTGCGTCATTTTATTGTTACTTTCCACGTTATAAAATAACATCCCTCGTTTTGCATCGGGGGTTCAAACTGTACAGCCATACGAAAAACGAACCAAATATTTAGCAAACCCTATATAACATACACCACGAACGCCCATAAGCATTTTAATAATCCGACCCCAACACATAATAAAATAATTAGAAGCCATCCTTATTAACAAAGGTTCGGACATTACACCCGTACCCGTGTGCCACCCTGTATGGAAATAAAAACGCGTTTTCATTCCTAATCACGTCTGCTTCATTAACAGGGGTTATATGATCGTGTTGTTTATGAGCATAATATCGCTAATGCCAAAGACGTAGGTAGATTACGTAAATGCAATTTTGCGCCAAGGACTTATAAAGTAAACGTACCATTCCTCAACGTTATACTAGTGTATGACTTAGACACTTTGTGTCAAAGTGACATGGCTTATTTTTTTTTTTAAGTCGAATAAAAAAAAACAACTTAGTTCGAATTTAACCCATATTGCTTTGACATAAAGTGCAAATAAAAATTAAATATCTTCTTCAATTAGCGATATTTTTGGTACTCTAAAATTGTATTTAGATGCTGGTTAGAATACAAAAAAAAAAACAAATAATAAGCAAGATACCGAAATTGGTCACCGGGTTTTAGTATAAATAGAATACCGGTATATGGTCCCTGATTCATCTGTCAGTTAAAATGCACAAATGTTCATAATTCATGCGTTCATTGTGGTCCAGTCACATAAGTTATTTCTACTATTAGAAAAACTTTTTTTTTTCACTCACTATGACCCATTTCTCATTAACAAGTGAAGTGAAATGAAATATTGCTGGAATGCAGGTACACGAGGGTATTAACAGTTGTCTAATAAGAGCCATATACTTATATGGGGACATAGTCACTTTGGCACTCTTTGGGGAAGGCCTATGTCCAGCAGTGGACATCTTTCGGCCGATATGATGATGATGACTTTAATACATTCAGCCACTTATTGGCATGTAAATTGTTAACAATTTATCCAAAAGTAAATAGTATATACTAGAGCAGTCAATAAAACCTTATTTCCAACATGTGCGTCAATAATGACAAAAGTGGGTCGGTGTTTATACAAATATCGACATGCGTCGTCTACTTAAATACCAACTTATGTCCGTGGTTAACGCTGGCGCAGTGGCTTCGTAATCAGCCTGCAATATGCAGGGATAAAATGTGTTTGTTATTGTTTAATTTAGATGATTGTTTGTTAAGGTGGGGTTGGAACAAATGAACGAGCATTCTGAATTCTTATCTTATCAGGTAATATACTTACTTCTGCTTCAACCCAGTGAAATCTATTGTTAATAATATATCTTTGTCAATCGTTTTGTTTGTTATCTCTGAACTTACAGTCAAGTGTTTTATTTTTATTTTTTGCGAACAAAAAAAAAGTGTTAAATAATGGGATACATACAACATAGTTATAAATATGTTCCATCGCTCTTAAGTAAGCGGATAAGGTTTCGGTACCTACCTACATATTTATGAGAGATTAAATAGTTACATATTTTTGCATTTGACTGTACAAGGTAGTCATGTATATAATAGTTTCTGTCAAAAATTTCATTTTTGGTACAAGTTTTTATTGCCGACTGTACTTTTCTGTATACCATCATCAACTACTCATTGAGATAATTCTAACAAGGCCAAACTCGACGGGGTTACGTCTGTTAAATACTGAATTCCCATGGCCACCTTCTGTCTCCATCATCAGATCAGCTCGATGGTACCATAATATTGAACTGTCATCCAAAATATACTAATACCCAAAATTTCAGCTCAATCGAATAACGACAAGTGGCTGAAAAATGGATTTCAAATTTTAACAACATACTTAGATACGAACAAATCAAGTTAATATAAAGCTTGTAAAAAGGGCAAATTCAGGGCCCGGTTGGCGCATGTTTCCTCCTCTACAAATCGACCTAGCAAAACTATTTTATATGTACAGAATAATCAGAAGACTCTAGGGACAGGGCAGAGGTGTAGTATGGGTGATGAGCTAGAAACCTATCGGAAATATATAGGTAATGTGAACTTTTAACTCGCTCTACGTACCCCTCTTGGCAATACCAATGTTTGTATTTTTTTTCCACGATTCTGAATTTCAATATTCAAAATTCGCTGTACATTGCTGCTTATGCATGATGCATGATATTCCGATGACAAGGGAGGCCAGAATTTATTTTGCTTTAAATCTTACATTCTACGAGTATCATGTCAATTTTGAGATTTTATTTAAATACCTACGGCTCACAAGCGAACGTTCCGCCTAATGGTAAACGGTAAAATTTTTCTGCCATTTAACATAGGAATTTTTAGGAAATTTCTCTCATTTTTGCATGGGAATAGAAACTTTACATTTCCAAAATGGAAATTTCCTATATTTCTTGTGAAACTTTCTAGAACTTTCCGAGAACTTTTCCAACTTTTTGGAAACTTTCCGCAATTTGCACATCCGTAGTCACCGTAACCTATCATCTAAAGACGGTCCTGCGCCACCCGCATCCAGCGGACTCCCGCGACCTTTACCAGGTCATCAGTCCACCTTGTGGGGAGGGGGAGCACTCTAGCTCCTTAACCTATGGAAGGGGTGTCACATGTTCGTTACCGATCTTTTAAAATGTATCCACTCCTCTCTTGAAGAACCCCACACTTTAGTCCCACGGAAAACTATGCAGAGAGCTCATTACACAACCCTATCGTTCGGAGGAGGAAATTGTCCTGAAAACGCGATCATTTAAGATCGCTAAGCTCCCGAGTAAGGATGTGTAAATTGCGGAAAGTTTCCAAAAAGACGGAAAAGTTCCCGGAAATTTCTAGAAAGTTTCGCAAGAAATAAAGGAAATTTCCAATTTGGAAATGGAAAGTTTCAATTCTCATACAAAAATGAGGAAAATTTCCGAAAATTTCCTATGTTAAATTGCAGAAAAATTTCGCAATTTAGGAAACTTCTCGGCGGCACATCAGTACTCCCAATGCTGTGTTGTGTTGAGAGCGAGGCACCCGCATTCATCTCTAGCTATCAACACAACGAATCCTCATATCAATAAAGGATCGGCAACGCGCTAGTAATTTTTCTGGAATCGCAAGGTCCATAGTCCATACCTATGTTACTAACATTAGCTGTAAGTATACTGTAACTAACAAATTATGGACCTCGAGTCCGAAATAAATCATATTTAATTTAATTTAATAGGCTACGGTGTCTAATTACCATCTGGAACCGTGTATGCTTGTTTACCGCCGGCTTAGCAAATAATAAGAAGCTATCGTCCCGATAGTCGTTTCGGCGAACGGTTTAATAGCGAAGAGTCTCGACCGTCACCTTGAGATACTCGCTAGATGGCTGGGTCAAGGGTCAGATACAGAAGGCGGTACTCCCGGCGGGTAATCACGTAACGTTCCGAACGCGCGTCAGGTAGATCCAACTGTCATTTTTCCATATAAAAATTGACATTTAGATCTACCCGACGCGCTTACAATGCGTTACATGATCGACCAACTGGACACGGTGCGGATAGTCAGGAGGTTCCTTTCTTTGTCGCCCTGACCACCGGTAGTTTAGGCCCCGCCTCGCTGCCGGAACCCTGGGTTAGATATTTATAATGATACTAGCTTTTGCCCGCGCCTTCGCCCGCGTAATAAAAGAAATTTTAACCGTCTACAAAAAAGGTGCATCTCAGTTTGACCCATATGTTGTTCATCTCAGTTTGACCAATTTGGCACTAATACTTACAAGAATTTTCATGTCCACAATGTTTAATTTCAAAATCGATGCCATTTTCGTAATTAACGTCCCAAAAAATCATAAAAACGACAGCCATATTGATATTTAGACATTTCAACCCCATCGCACCCCAACAGGGGAGATGGTATTTTAAGTCCGCCTTGTTGGATTTTAAAATCGTTGTTGTTTTCGTAATCAGCGACCAGCGACCCGATAAACCATAGAAACAATACCCATGTTGATTTTCAGACATTGTCACCACATTTCCCCCTTTTATACTCCTGTGAAGTTTCGAATGAAATACTCTTACTTAATTTGTTTCCGATACAAACTTTGGACCGCCATTTCACCAGCTTAGGGGTTGAATTTCGAAAAATCCTTTCTTAGTGCACCCCTACACCTTATAAGGAACCTACGTGCCAAATTTGGAATCTCTAGAACCAGCGGTTTGGGCTGTGCGTTGACAGATAGAGAGATAGATAGTCAGTCAGTCAGTCAGTTTCTTCTTTTATATATTTAGATTATAGTTTTATATTTATTTTTTATATTAATATTGTAAAAACCTAATCTAAGAATTTAAGTAAACAATAATAATAATAATTGAATGCTAGTCATTTTCATAACGTTCTGTCCTTCTTACCAGAGGTGCCTTATATAGTTTCATAATCCGCCCACGTAATTAGTATGCAACAAATATTAGCCGGCGGGTCTTGGGTTGGGGGTTAATCGTGCGTTCCCAATCTGGGTCACTATATAGTGGGTTTATTTAACGTGGATATTAATATTCTCTGACATGTTTTGGGTTGTACATTTGGCTCATATGGAGATATACTCTGAGCAGGATGGTTCTAATTGACGCTTCGGTTAAACTTGGATCTCGTGCACCTCCGAAGTGACAATTAAAAGCTCTCAGCACGCTCCACTCAAGTCGACTCTCCATACAAACGTAGTTAGTTTCTCATTTTAAAACAGCGAACTGGAATAACATGAAACTTTCTATACACAGTGGGATTCATATATCTAGGTCAGAAACTTGCTATAAATTATAATAAAATATGATAGAAAAAAAATAAGCGATTACACACTTTGTGTGAAAGACGTTCTACCCGCTCAATTTTAATTTCTTGCAACAGAAACTAATTTAAAAAAAACTGTTTATTATTCATAAAAAATGAATTGTGTACATCTTTCTTAGCTAAATTAATCTTTATATTCTAAGATTTTATTTTAGCTAAGAAGTGCGGTGGGGGGTACCCCTGAAAACAGTTTAACTTATTTGACTATTTTTTTTAATTACATAAATGGGTCGGTCGTTCTTCTTTTTTACCGACAATGAACCGAGGTTTTCCTTTTTTTTGGTTTTTGAACTATCGAAAATTGGGATTTTGAAGTGCGATTTAAAAAAAAATGCATTGGTTTCTTCATTAACACTAAATAAAGTTTCCTTTCCGGCCAATATACATATTTGTTTACGATTGGTTTTAAAAAAAAAATATGTGACAATGTGGACTCTTTCAGTGGGGACTACATTTTGGTTTACCACTCTGTCACGGACTTCTACGATAAAAATACGTTTAAAAAAAATGCTAGTTAGAGAAACTAAAATATTAAAATAATACTAATTAATAAAATAATATGGACGTTCATTTTCGAACATTATAAAACCGTAAAATCATTACTCAAATGAGATGCCGTAGTAAGACGAAGGACAGGCTATTGTCGGTCGAAAAAAAGAACGACCCAAATATTCAATATACAGCATTTTTAATTTATTTGTGTATCTATGTTTATTGCTTATACAAGTTATGTTAGTCTATATAAGCCATTCTAACATTTTATATAATACTATAATTTTTATTTTTATTTATTTAATTATGATTATAATTATATTTAAGCTAAATCTATGAGTGCCTTCTTAGTGATATTTTTAACACCTTCAGGTTTTTCTTTCATGGTGTCAATAGAGTCAATTGCCGACCTAGATATGGCGCATGCCATGTATTCAAACATGTTATTCTAGCATGTTGTTTTAGAATGAGAACCAAACTACGTTTGTATGGAGAGTCGACTTGAGTCGAGCATGCTGAGGACTTTTAATTGTCACGAGATCCAAGTATAACCGAAGCGTCTATTAGAACAATCCTGCTCAAAGTATATCTCCATATGAGCCAAATGTACAGTCGAGTTCTCCAATATCTATACAGACAACCTTTCAAAAATATATGTACACAGGCTTTATTATTACTGACATAAGACATATGTATAGATATTTTTGAAAGGTTGTCTGTATAGATATTGGAGAACTCGACTGTACACACCTAACACATGTCAGAGAATATTAATATCCGCGTTAAATAAACCCACTAGGGGGCTGAATTGGGAACGCACGATTAACCCCCAAGCACCGCCGGCTCTTTTTTCTCGTAGCTTCTCAAGTTGGGCCCCCAAGGGGCCCTCAACTAATTGCCAAAGTCGAGTGTCCTGGCGACCCTCGATCCGATGGCTGTTGACAGTTGACAGTGACACTCATCGTCGTGCGGCCGGCATTGTGGTACGACGACGCTGGACAAACTTGATGACCTTAAGTGTAAGGCCCGAGTGGACGCTCCGCTGTGAGCGGGGCGTCCAGCGACCATATAAAACAAATGCAATTTATATGCATTCAGGCCTTAAACTTACTTTACTTGACGAAAGAGTACGTGCTATGCGATATAGCGGGATGCCATGATTCGAGTATTCTAAGTGTCTATTATCGGTTTTCTTCCAGTGTGCTTCTGTATGTACTAATAATATGAATTATTTATTATGTGCTCCAAGTGTCAATTATACCAAACAATAGCACCTAGAGTGTATTCCAAGATTTGACGATACAGATTTCACGTTTGACTTATGGATGAGATTTTGTGTTATGGGTAGACCGAGGGGTTTAACTGTCAAATTTTCCATATATAATTTGACATTTAGATATACCTGACGCGCAGACGGGTGATCACGTAACTTTTCGAACGCACGTTAGGACAACTCAACTGTCATTTTCCCATACAAAAAGTGATATTTAGATCTACCTGACGCGCGTACAATGCGTTACGTGATCGACCTGTGACTAAGTGCTGCTTACTATAGTTTTATGTTATATATACATATAACATACACTAAACCATTTATCGAGTAGTGGCTCTGTGAGCTGCAGAACTCACGAGCCTATCTTTTATCAAAAAAAAAACTTTTTATGATATTCGAAAAAAAATTCGACAAAAAATATCTATATTATTATTGTACCTGCTCACAAAATGTCACGAGAATCAGTTGAGAGATGTGACCTGTAGAGGAGAACCAGCCGGACATATGTCAGACACACGAAAGAATTTTTGCCTAAGCTAAAACGGAGAACTACGATCGCTTCGCTCGTTCATTCAATTATGATTACTTTTTACCCGACTACCAAAGGAGGAGGTAATGTTTTTCGAGTGTATGTATGTATCTATGTATATATTTATGTATGTATGTATCTATGTCTGTTTCTTTGTGGCCTCATGTAGCCCAAACGGCTTGATGGATTTTGATGTATGAGGTGTCGTTGGATTCCTCTTAATCGTGGGAGTGACATAGGCTATAATATTTGTCAAAAAGCAGTCGGGTTTTTCGAAAATTCTTATGACTTCACTTGTTTATATAAATACGTATAAATATAAATGTGTGTATCAACTTCAAAAACGAGAAACGTACTTGCGTACTTATGCAATGCAAATTTTGCTCACAACCCAGATATGCAATTCACGTTCGTGTATTTCAAACAATACTCTTCCCAGTGTCCACTACAGCATATCTATTTCTCTATACCGCGGACAACACAAGTCACCCCAATAACGAACCTTAATGCAACGCGGTAAGGTTGACTTATGCTCTGTATATTGTGTTGCCGTTTGTACCCCGCAGAACAATAGAAAATTTAATATGCCCGTGAAAGTATAATACGAAAATATTGTTTGCGAAAGCCGTCGCGAGTAGGAATTTAATACAAACTTCCCCGGGACATACGTCTAATCTCGTATGTAGAGTTTAAAATATGGTACTGGAAGTTACTTACTTATTGAAATTTTCATTTCGTCCTGTTTTATTGCTTTGACAGCGCAGTTAAACTAGCAGTGTAGCTGTTCATCGTGTCGATAGCACAGGTTTTCATGGGAGTTAAATCGTGGTGGGCTCCCACGTCCTTCCACGCCAGTCTTTCAGAGGGGATTTAGTCCCTCAGAGCTATTGGAGAGCTCTCCAAGACCAGTTTATAGCCTGGATGTGAGCGGGTTAGTTGACCGCCGCCCGCTGCACAGCGTTGACATTTTACAGTTGGATTCGTCTCATCAAATCCAACCCTCCTACTTTCGCATCCAGGCTTGGGACCGGCAATGGTGGAGTATGGGCGCATATTTTCATTTGACCGTTGAACCGTTAACTTTTCCGGACTCTTTGAACGTCTCATGGACCCCATTAGGTTAGGTTTGTTTTATAAAAATTAAGAGTGTTTTACGGTTTTAGAAAAAATTGGTGGCAAATGTTAGTTAGCCTAGTTCTTCTGATCCGCACGCTAGTCTACAAAATCCCAATCAGCACGGCTCGCGGGCTGTGTAGCGCTGAGAAAGACTATCCGTCACTTTATAATTAGAACGCTTAGAAAGAGACGGATACTCTAATGTCACCGCGACATAGCTCGCGGGCCGACCTGTGATAGCCGTGCAGAGGTGGAGCGATGTGATTTTCCGCGATGACAGATCTATGGCTAGTGTCGCGATACAGCCGCGCGATTGTATCGCTAAAAGAAGTTGCCGCGTGTAATCGCTTTTATTTTTAATACATATTCTTATACGGGGTGGGCCCTGTAACAGGAGCATATATTTAAAAGGATATCCTTAGAGCATCTGCAGTAACCCCTTGTGTTATGAGCTACAAGTAATGTACCTTGGCACCACGAGATCATAGCAAAGCAGCCAATGCAAATTTTGAGGTAACATAGTTTTTGCATTTTTGTTTTCAATAGACATTTTTGTGATTTTTTTATTTTTTTTTTCATTGTTTTTTAGTGTATAATAAAGAGTTTCTTATATCATTCTGGAAGAGTAAAAAAATACACGTAAACTTAATTGATGAATTTTTTTTATTTTTTATTATAACCACTTGGAAATAATTTTATTCATCACAAGCTTAATAATCTACCGATTCATTTTTTTTGCTCATGTTACAGGGCCCACTCATTCCTAGCAATTGGGAATGGATGAAAATTTTAGAAATGCCTGATTATTTTTTTGGTGATAGGAATAACCTTCCTTAGCACCAGAAAAAAGTTTCACGTTTTTCAGCTGCGTCAATTTTTTTTGAAAAATATAAACAGTTTCCTCATTTACGTTTTGGGTCAGTTACGGCACCTTCCTCGATCGGTCTCATATTACAAAAAAATATACTAAATATGTGTGGTAAACTGACACTGGCAATGATATTGACACTTGCAGCAGCTATATTGGTCATTACCAGTGTCAGTTCACCACAGACATTTAAGATAGTTTTTTGTAATATGAGACAGATCAAGGAAAGTGTCTATTTACCGTAACTGACCCAAAACGTAAATGAGGAAACTGTTTATATTTTTCAAAATTAATTGACGCAGCTGAAACACCTGAAACTTTTTTCTGGTGCTGAGGAAGGTTATTCCTATTACCAAAAAAAAAATCAGGCATTTCTAAAATTTTCATCCATTCCCAATTGTAAGCAATGGGTACAATACAATCCAAATACCTATTCTTTATTGCACGCCTCAGTACTTGAAGCCCATACAGAATATAAGTAAATTAATTCGTGAAATTGTAGATACAATTCGTCTACAGGTTTATATTATAGTTTAGTAGATACTAAGCTATAATATAAACCTGTAGACGAAGAGAGTAACCTCCCAAGACAAGTATTAGTATACTTACTGGAAGACGCCAGTCACAAATGTATTAAACCACTTTAGTATATTACACAATAAATATTTTGGTTTTTTAAAACTTGGTTTTGATATAAAACTTTAAAGTAGACGTAAACCGCGGATGGTCGGGAACGGATCGCTAAATAGCGATCTCTTACTCGTACATACAACCTTTGGACAGCGGAAAATTTGCAACATTTTTGTATTCTCAATACAATAAAAAAAATCTGAGCAATCTCTAGTTCTCATTGGTTCTAGAAAATTTTACCTAATACCAGCGTGTGTAGACGCCTTAACAATATAGTAATGTAAAACAAACACACGGTCGTATCATATTTCCAAGAATACCTTCAGTCCTGTCAACTTTTAACAGAGAACGTGTTAACACCGCCATTTCTCGGAGTCGTCACGCGTGGCTTATCTAGTCTATAAAGAGGTGAAGGTCGCAGGGACGGCGACTTATACTGAATAGACAAGCACCGAGGGCATTATACTGACACCTACATTATATGTTAGTGTTATAGCTGTTTTAGTGAGACATGACATGGCGTGGATACGACTTTTGTGAACCAAGAATTTTTCATCGGGTATGCTCGTGTCGCCGCCGATAGTGTAGTAGGGCTTGCATATGCGTGTTGCTATTAAAATATATGAAAAAAGCAAATCAAAACTTTGTCCCACATATCTGACTGCAGCGCAATGAGCTGGATATTTTATGTCTTAAAAATCAGACTATTGCGGTTAAAAGGTTTGGCAAATGGTTGCACGAAATCTGAAATCAAAAGCGCCAGCATGGAGGCCGTACCGTCGTGGTGTAGAAAAGGTGGTGATATCACCGATGATCTAGGCCGGTATTTGAATTATAAAATGTGCAGACAGTAAATAGTGGACCCTCTGTCTATTTACTGCCTCCTTCTCCTACTACAATTTGTGACTCGAATACAGGTCCTGTACAATTTAACTATTCGAGTCGAGTCGTAGATAAAAGCATATCGTCAAAGTGGCAAGAGTGGGGGAAGGGGGGGAGGGGGGAGGAGGGGTGAGGGGGGGGGTAAACGTTTTAGTTTCCTCGACTGTACCTCATTGATGTATGTTACAAATGCATACCTACATATACAAGATAAGTCTCTTATTGATGGTTGGAATGTACTAATTACGTATGGCACTTACGTAGTCTATTCACTATAAAGTGTCATGTCTTTGGCGTCGATTTAGCGAAGTCATCCCGTCCTATACGTTGGAGCCGTTGATATATTACGTGTAGGTCGCCGAAGGTGAAGCCAATGTGCGTGAAAATTTTTAGATATCTTGTCTTTTATTATATTTTGCGACAGATAAAATAAGAAGTAAAATATCAAACCTTTTTTTATTACAGGTCAAATTCAATTTCACATGAAGACTTTGAGAAAAAAGTTCTCTGTTAACACTTAACACTAATACTGCCAGGAACCCGTCTGCGCTGCAGTCGCTTCCCGCTACATACGAGAAAAACTACGGGATTGGTTACGAGCGTAGCGCATAGCGATTTTCAGCAGTGAATGTGTTCTACATATACTCGTATAAGTCTAGTTACAAAATTATTCCCATCAAGCAATTAATTAAACTATCTTAAATTTGGGAAATTACACATACAAAATATGGGAGTACCTTTTTACTAGTCCACATTTTATCATTTTTGGTACAAGCTTTTATTGCCAACTGTACTTTTCTGTATACCGTCATAAACTACTCATTGAGATGATTCTAACGTGCCAAAACTCAACGGGGTTACGTCGTTTAAGTACTGAATTCCCATGGCCACCTTCTGTTTCCATCATCAGATCAGTTCGATGGTACCATAATATAGAATTGTCATCCAAACTATCCAAAATTTCAGCAGATTCGGTCTACGGGAAGTGAGTCAAATTTAACTTACTAACAAAATGACAAACGAACAGGTCAAGTTAAATAAAAGCTTGTAAAATAGACAGAGTGGGCAGTAAATAGAAGAAACCCCAAAAATATTACCCATAATACCCATAACACAAGCCTTATCAAAGGCAAAGGTTAGCCATTGCTGTTCAGCGCGGCAATGCGGCTAGCGTAATGGGCACCTTTGCACCAGGAGGGACGCGGGGCGGGTTGTTTGATACTTAGTTTTAAGTTTACTTTAGTTAGTTTTAAATTTTTTATTGAGGTAATTGGAATTGTTGTAGTTGGTTTGTGTTTTATGTGTTATAATGAATAAATGATTTGTAGTATTAGCCTTATTGAGCTTACTGCGAGAATAGTTCGATTTGTGTAAGATTGTCCACTAATATTTATTTTATATGTAGTGCAAGAACCAGTACTCATCCGATTTAAAAAAAAACCGGTCAAGTGCGAGTTTGACTCGCGCACCGAGGGTTCCGTACGAAATATCATACAACACACCCGTCTTGCCCCACCCATTAATTTTGGAAAAATCTTAACAACGCATAGTGTACTTAAGTCATGAGTACCTACAGCGCCATTTATCGGTGCATTTTGTTACTAAATTGCGCGACCAAGGAACTCGGTATGTACAGTAAGGGAAATGTATTCACGTCCACCGTAGAACCCTGTCGCAATTGACAGGCCGCCGTCACTCAAACTCGAGTGGTATGTCACCTTATTGCGATAGGGTTCTACGGTGGTACGTTAATACATTTCCCTGTATGTTGGTTTTTCAGCGATAATTCTTTATCAAGTGAATTAATTTCGATAATTCTTTTATTACTTGCTAGAAGGTACTTTCAGGACACATTCATACTAATTTGAAGGAAAAAAATTAAACACAGAAGTATTAAATTACAAACAAAATTAACATATGATTTTTGAAGAATAAAAAAACAATACGCTAGATAGAGGTCTCGTTATACTTTTCCGGTAATATTCACGTTAATATTAATCATATATATTATTTTCAAATTTTTCGCTTGGTTAACTTCGGAGATAAGGGGGGGGAATGGTATTTTTTTCAACATTTTTCTTTATAAATCAAAATTTTACCACTGTAGAAAAAAAAAGAAAAACTATTTTAGAATGTACAATTCAAGCCCTTTCATATGATACCCCACTTGACCTACTAACTACATTTTGAATTTTTGCCCCCCCTCTTATCCGCCCTTTTTTATTCAAATTAAAAGTATATATTGAAAATTTTCATTTTCCATACACGAAGATTAGCTTTGTTTACAACTATTCCAAATTTCAAATCGATAGCATTAGTAGTTCCTGAGATATTTGACTTTGTGACAGACAGACAGACGGACGAAGTCGCACCATAAGGGTTCCGTTTTTACCTTTTTGGTCCGGAACCCTAAAAATATTTCATCTTCATATAGAATGAACCTTTAGAATGGCCACAGTCTATATTTTATACCGCGTCTTTTCTCGGGTTTGTAAAACGCAGACTGAGCCACAGGCAGCTAGTTCAAAATACACTCAAGAGCAGAAGTTTCGGGTCACCCTAAATTAAATAACATCAATAGGTTTTTTTTTTAATATTTCACACTAGTCTTATTTACATAATATACTATTCTTCGTAATACCCAAATGTATTAGCAATTTTCGGGATCCTATCATGAAAATATTAACATCCAAAAATGTCCATTTTTGCGGTATCTCGATCCGTTAACGCTGTTTTTTTCATGGGTTTTTACGAGTCATATTTAAACCTGGTAGTGTTATTTTTTTTAACTGTTACTTTTGCAGTTTATATGTAACATTAAAAAAAGATCATGACAGGATTTAAAAAAACGTACAACCTGCACTATTTTCGGAAATATGACGGTATTTCACCGTCCCGAAACTTTTGCTCTCGAGTAATTGAAAACGGAACGCTAATAAAAGAGTCCTCCAACGGCTATTATTTCCTGCACGGAGTGATACGATCCATCCGACACGTGATATTTATCTCTCTCTGTCATTTGTAGCTCTTTCATCACGGCGATGTTGTTTGTAATTTTTTTACGAATATCTTGTTTCATCCATTTTGGTATAATAACAGTCTAGTTTTATTATTTAACAACAACTCTCTCCGTATAAAAAAACCATCCAAACAAAATACTGGAAACTGGCCATGCCTTCTGCTACTGTTAAAAATAAGCAGATTAGAATACTGTTAAAAATATTCATAAATAAACTATATCGTCATTATATTAAAAAAACTGGACAAGTGCGAGTCGGACTCGCCCACCGAGGGTTCCGTACAAAATTACAAATGTATAGTTGTCAGTTTTTTCCCTGTACTTGTATAAGACGATATTCCTTGCCAAATTTCATAGTTCTAGGTCAACGGAAAGTACCGTATAAATTTTGATTTCCTTGAGAGTATCGACATATATTTTTTTCGTTAACTTAGAAGTTTGATTTCTTCACAGCTTCGAGGGACTGTAGATCTGAGTATACGGTTTTAATTTCAACTTGATACCTTTCATACGCATTCCCGAGATAGAAGGTCTTGACAGACAGACAGACGGACAGCAAAGTGATCCTATAAGGGTTTCGTTTTTTTCCGTTTGAGGTACGGAACCTTAAAAAGAAAAAATATCCAACGATTCAGTAAATAGTCGCATTTCCATTTTTTTTATTGTTTTTAAATCTCCCTGCTTGTATTCTGTAACACAGCTTCGGGTATGTTTTATTGTAGAAAATCGCATTATTGTTCAAGTAGGTTAGTTAGTACCTTTCATTGTAATAAGCTTTTTTTGGCAAAGATTGACTGACTGTTGAGTTTGTTTTGGCGTTCTTCCTAACAGTGGACTTCTTTTTAAGTAAACTTTTGACTTGTACAAGTGCCATTGCGGCCTCCTTGCACAATAAAATTCATTTATTTCTATTATTCGATGTTTGTTTCAAGAATCACTTATTTATAGAAGCCGGTTCATATCTTAAACAACACATTCAGACCTAAAATAATGTGCAAAAATACTTTCATCATAAAAAAACACTAGGTGTAGAAATATTTTATGTATAAAAACGACGTACCAAAACTCATAACATAAATCCCTAACGTCCATACTGTAATAAGTCTCGTGCTACGAACGAAAGCCTACGAGCAAGCCTACGCTCTACGGCGTAGCTGCGTAGGCGGTTAGGTCTGAAGATAAAGGAAAATCGTTTTCGTAGAACCTTTCGTAGAATAAAATAAATTATTTCATTTCATTTCTTTACTTTAGTAATTTTTTTGTCGCTTCACATCCGTTTCGCTTTGCGTTAAGGAGATAAAACGTGCGCGAGACTCATTAAATAAATAAATATTAGAGGACAATCTCACACAAATAAAACTAGCCGCATAGTAAACTTAAGAAGTCTTGTGTAATGGGTACTAGACGACGACATATTTAATAGATATAAATAGATATATACATAGAAAACATCCAAAACTCAAAAACAAATATTCATGCTCATCACACAAATGTTTGCCCTTAGCGGGATCCGAGCCCAGGACCTTCAGCTTCGTAGGCAGCGTCACTACCCACTAGGCTAACCGGTCGTCAAATATATGTATAGAAATGTAAAATAGGTGCGAAAGCAATCCGATGACTCTAAGAGCTCGGCCACGACTTCCAGCGGCGGCGGCACTGGCTACATAGGAGCGAGAGGCTGCGCTCCGATCTCTCGCTCCCACGTATGGCGGACCGCTGCCGCTACCCCCGCCGCTCGAAGTCGTGGCCGAACCCTTAACGACACTTCGATAGAATTTCTCTATAACACTTAAGGAGCTATTGAACACGCGAAGTCATAAGAGCCAAGCGATTCACTGCCTTACTTCACCAATTCCACTGTATCCTGATCCAGAGCACCTTAGCAACTACGCGTACTGTAAGGCCACACTATCAGGCTGTAGGTGACTTGAGAATACGTACAATGTCAGTGTAGATAAAAAGGCTGGCGGGCCGCCAACGGAGCTCACCACCTGTAATGTCGCATCAAGTGTGAAACTGCCTTAACGATGTGGACTTGTGAACTTCTTGAAATTTTTAAAGTTCTGTCGGCGTATTTCTTTTTTATTAGGGTTCCGTACCAACAGGGTAAAAACGAGACCCTATTACTAAGACTTCGCTGTCCGTCGGTCTGTCTGTCTGTCGCCAGGCTGTATCTCATAAACCGCGATAGTTAGACAGTTGAAATTTTCATAGATATACATCATATTTTTTTGCTCGTTTTTAAAGATCGAGACTCGCACTTGGCCGGTTTTTTGGTGACATAAAGGCATAATAGCATACACTCCTCATTTAATACATACCTCGCTATTATGCAACTTGTTTTAAGTTCACCTTCTTGACGCCGCGATTCGTAGTAACTAGTGACGGGTGACGTGCATTGGCGCGTTCAGAATAACAGTCCAGGAGCCGTAGCATGGTTGGCCTTGTCACGCGATAGGTGATAGGATAGAGCGTGCGTCACTGGCTGACACCGTTCGATAGAACGAGACGACGCTCTTGCTTGTATGCAAAAGGGTCACTATTCCCAGCTGGCTGTACATAAACACACGCCTGTATTCCCAAAAAGGGTGGGCAGAGCACGTTCGTGAAACGCATTAGTCTCGCTGCAAAAACCCGCCATGTGTATAGTTTGTTTTAGTTAGGATGACGAAAAGTTCTTAAAAGCAACCATTACCGACATCTATTGCTTCGAACCAAGGTAAACGATATAGCCCTCCGAATTGCTAAACTTAAGTGGCAGTGGGCGCCACATTGCACGTAGAACTGATGGCCGTTGGGGCGGAAAGGTTCTCGAGTGGCGACCACGTACTGGCAGGCGCAGCGTGGGTAGATCCCCCACAAAGTGTACTGATGACCTGGTAAAGGTCGCGGGAGTCCGCTGGATGCGAGTGGCGCAGGACCGGTCACTTTGGCACTCTTTGGGGAAGACCTATGTCCAGCAGTAGACGTCTTTCGGCTGATATGATGATGATTGTTAAATTGTTATCTTGAAGTAGGGTTGTAAAACAATTACGCAGGTTTGTCGATGGCCCCAGAGCATACTGTGAATATAAACAGTAGAACAAACAGTAGCTACTCCAGTACACGTGCCACACTTCGGTCAGTTTTATTGCGTCTCTTTGTTATCTTTTCCTTTCATATTTAGTTTGCCGGCTACCCCGGCTTGCACATAAATTGACTGTTTCGACGCGTTGTCTTTGTGAGTGCGTCGCATAGGACGCTTAGTACGGACGGATACTGTCGGATATAGATATATCTACTGTCGGATCTTTATTAAACCAGGGTACTTCAAGAGAAAGAAGGCTTAAAAATATGCCTAATAACGAAAATCCCATTTAAATATCCCAAAAAATTAAGAAGCTATAACCGTTTTAATGTTGCTACTTAGAGGGTGAATCCGTTAGAGAATCGTGACGTCACGACCATGGAACGTCACAGTAAATGGCAATCGTTTCATATGAAGGTGCGTTTTGCGGAAAAGGGACAGAATATACCCCCTGTTAAAACTTTGAACACTTATAACTTTATGATCATTTAACCTCTTTCGTTGATCTTTTCTCCATTTGACTACATTATGAATAATTTTTTCAAGAAAATACAACACTATTGATTATTTAGTGTCTACACCCCTATTCCTGACCTAGGTATGGCAGATCCCATTGGGAGTAGAAAGTTTCATGTAATTCCAGTAGATACCCACCGTTTTAAAATGGGATCCAAACTACCTTTGTATGGAGAGTCGACGAGTCGACCGTGCTGGGGCTCTTTAACTTCAAATTCCATGTTTAAATAGGCTATTCCACGATTTTTTTCATATATTTTAAAATTATCATATAGATTCGATACCTAGTCAACTGGTATTTTTATTTCCTCAAAATAATAACGCTTTATGCAAATATAAATGGTTGAAAGAGAAAGTTAAATATTCGCGCCAAAAAGGCAGCTGCCATATCGTGACGTCATAACTCCAACAGAAAACAACAGACCATAGACTACTAAGAAGATACTATGTGCAGAAACATAGAACCGTCAAATGTGCGTGTCCGTCTACGCTTTCTGATTTTTGCAATTGCTGTTCTAACGTCACCCACAGAAGTCACAGAAGACAAAATGGCGGCCGGCGTTTTCGGTCACTCAACATACAGATAATAAAACTACAATTTTTATTTTAAAATTAAAAATAAATCTTATGTTTTATTCGTATTTTTTGTGGTACGAACTATATAAAAAATATACTCTGATAATTTAATTTTGTAAGATGAAAATACCCTATTACACGGATCTCTAAAATCGATTATACCGTAAGTGCTTCGTGCAACCGACGTCGTTCGACTTCCGCAGACTGACAAATAAAAGCTGCATTTAAGTTTATTGCCGCCGACAGCCACCTGAAGGCCTTTTTGCCACATAAAATGCATCTAGCCGTAAAACTTGAAAAAACTTCGACTGAAATAAAAGTGCTGTGTGTAAATGCGCTTCCAGTATGAGTCTTCTTTTTTTGTAGCCTACACTCATCTATTATGGGTTTACGGGCTACATTTAACTACCATGTGCCCGTTGCATAATGACTGTTAATGACTTTACTTGTATAGAGGCGACGACAGCAGTTAATCCAGAATAAAATACCATTGCGTATTCGTGACGGTCAAAGTCGCACATTTCTTATACAAGCTTTTAAATATTTAAATTGCACTCATCATCATCATCACATCAGCCGAAAGACGTCCACTGCTGGACAAAGGCCTATCCCAAAGAGTGCCACAGTGACTGGTCCTGCGCCACCCGCATCCAGCGGACACCCGCGACCTTTCTTATCTTATCTTATCTAGTTGAGGGCCCTTTCGGATACACTTATACCCAGTGGGATCTTTTGTGCATTTGCCCTCCCCTTTATAGCTACTCCCAAGCTCGCTCCATCATTTCCACAAAGCGGATGATGCAGCTCAGTGGGAGCACTCTGAATTCCTTTGGTTGCGGGTAGCCGTTACCAAAGAGATTCATTCTTTGTCTGGCAAGGGCATTTACCAGGTCATCATTATACAAACTATTCTCCAACATAGTAATAAGAAGAATAAAAACATCTCTAGATTTCTACCAACCACGTGAACAAGCAGACTTCAGTAAAAATTTCAGCACGATCGACCACATTTTCACTTTAAATCAAATTGTAGAAGAGTTCACTGATTACAAAATGACTCTATATATCGCATTTGTTGAAATGAAGTTAGCGTGCAGTAAATAACTTAAGATATTATAATAAATTTATTCATCATCACCATCATCATATATCAGCCGAAAGACGTCCACTGCTGGACATAGGCCTCCCCTAAAGAGTGCCAAATTGACCGGTCCTGCGCTACCCGCATCCAGCGGACTCCCGCGACCTTTACCAGGTCATCAGTCCACCTTGTGGGGGGCCTACCCACGCCGCGCCTTCCGGTTCGTGGTCGCCACTCGAGAACCTTTCCGGCCCAACGGCCATCGGTTCTACGTGCAATGTGCCCCGCCCACTGCCATTTAAGTTTAGCGATTCGGTGGGCTATATCGGTTACCTTGGTTCTGCTGCGGATAGCGAATAAATATATTATTATTACAAAATAAAAACACCACCAGACATATTCCCTAACACCATCTACAAAGAGCTCCACTCCCGCCTCCTTACAAAACTCATCTCGCCCGACCTCGTTTCCCTAAACCACTTATCGTGTTGTTTTTAATTTTCACTATTACATCAGCGTAATAACGAGATAGGGTAGTTGCGGGAATTGTTGCGACAAAGACGCGAACTTTGTACTCGGTTTACTGCTACTAGGAGGTTTCTGACTTCGATAAAGTATGCAGATATAACGTGTACAGTAACGGTGCCTTTGATCACTATGCCTCTCTATTTCGCGTTGTCCTCGGCAGCATTTTCATATAGATAAATAAATACTTAAATACATATAAAACATCCATGATTCAAGAACAAATATTCCTGCTCATCACACAAATAAAATGTCCTTACCGCGATGCGAACCTTGAACCTCTTGCTTTATACACAGGGTGACTACCAACTAGGCTAAAGCGGTCGTCAAAATGGTCGGCTAAAGCCTTAGAGCATACATAACTGGAGTAGCCTTTCAGTAACTTACCCCTCTGTAGAAAACCTTGCACAATGTGCAAAAAATCATACAAAGACAATTTCACAATCGATTAATGGTCATAACACTGACCATAAAAATGCCCGCATGTTGCTGTAAGCACTTGATATTATAAATGTTCAACCACTTCAAGCTTTCAATATACAATTGAGTTTCAATATCCTATTAACATGTTCCGCCCCGTCCCCGCAAAATTAGGCAGACATTTTTGTACGCAAATACGACATAAGGCTACTCCAGTTATGTATGCTCTAAGGCTAAAGCGGTTATAAAAACATGTCGACTGAAGCACCCACAACCGCTAAGCAATTTAGTTGGACCCCGCGTCAGAGATAGATTAACCTAGTTTACACTTTATTATTTACTAAACAATTCCACCTTACTCTAGAATTAATTCGGTGTCCCACCTGGCTTAATGTGGTGGCGCCATCTCTTGATGAAGGTCGGTATGGTACTTAGAGAGAATGAAGTGAAAATGTGTGTTGGTTTTAACTGGATTCTGTAGCTTTAAGAACTTTCGAGAGAAGCGCGTTAATACTAGCTTTTACCCGCTACCTCATTTTCAGCATCACATACAAAGTTCAACTACTCTTAATTAAATAAATATAAATAAATAAATATTTTGGGGACAATCTACCACAAATCGACCTAGTCCCAAACTAAGCAAAGCTTGTACTATGGTATGGGTACTAGACGACGATAAACATACTTATATATATAAATACATACTTAAATACATAGAAAACATCCATGACTCGGGAACAAATATTCGTGCTCATCACACAAATAAATGCCCGTACCGGGATTCGAACCCAGGACCTCTTGCTTCGTAGGCAGCGTCACTACCAACTAGGCTAAAGCGGTCGTCGGCTATATTATTGGCTATTTGGTTTTAATATTGTGTATATGAACATGTTGCGCTGTTGGTTTTCCATGTATTAATAAATAAATAAATCAAGCGGCGGTCGTGGGTTCGAATCCCGGCTCGTACCAATGAGTTTTGTGGAACTTATGTACGAAATATTTACCGTTAGCTTTTCGGTGAAGGAAAACATCGTGAGGAAATCGGTCTATTCCTTTCACGCAAAATAAGCAGTTAGACGTCGATTTGCGCAAAATGCCCAGTAAAACTAACTAACTAACACAGCAACTGTTATTAAATAAATAGCTAAACATTTGTTTTTATCTCATTTACATATAACAGAACATCGAGAATTCGCCGTTTTTGACGAACTGAACAACGAACTCACTATGAACATTTTCACGATCATTCCCGCGAATGCTTTAGTAAATTCTGTGCGGGAGAATGTAGGCGGAGAGGGACGGCGTCTGAACTTTAATAAAATTGCTCGGCTCGGCAAAAAGCTCGAAGCAAAACTGTCGTTTCGCTAGAACGCTCGCTAGAATGCTAGGTAAAACGCTCGTGTTTATTTTGTGTGTTTATAGGGTTGTTCTTCTTTTTTACCGACAATGAACCGAGGTGTTCCTTTTTTTTTGGTTTTTGAACTATCAAAAATTGTGATTTTGAAGTGCGATTTAAAAAAAATGCATTGGTTTCTTCATTAACACTAATTAAAGTTTCCTTTCCGGCCAATATACATATTTGTTTACGGTTGGTTTTTAAAAAAAATATGTGACAAAGTGGACTGTTTCAGTGGGGACTATATTTTGGTTTACCACTCTGTCACGGACTTCTACGATAAAAATACGTTTAAAAAAAATGCTAGTTAGAGAAACTAAAATATTAAATAATACTAATTAATAAAATAATATGGACGTTCATTTTCGAACATTATAAAACCGTAAAATCATTACTCAAGGACAGGCTATTGTCGGTCGAAAAGAAGAACGACCCTTTTACCAGTAATGTAACATTCACTAGAGTGCTAATTACAAGTGAATGCTCAAGTGTATCAGCACCTTTACGCGTCCCAAGAGTAGGTATTCACAAAGTATTCACAAGTATTCGCGAAGTATTTGCAAGTTCACATGTACGTCATTAGTCACACTAAGCTTAATTGGAATACTTGCGTGTCGCAAACGACTCTTCTAGCGTATTTAGCTGTATTGGGTAATTAATTATAGTCATGGGCGCAATTCTGGAACTCGCTACATACGTATTGAGATTCGATTGGAATTGTGTTGGTACGGTCTTGCATGAATACATAAACTATAACCATTGTGCATCCATAAAGTCCATCGTGTACAGAGAAGATTTTTTTAATCGGTTAAGTTTTTTTCTATGATTACCTACATATTAACTTTCAAAGCTACAATCGCACATGTTTTCCTTTGTATAATGTTATGGTATACAATTGCACGTAGAACCGATGGCCGTTTGGGCGGAAAGGTTCTCGAGTGGCGACCACGTACTGGAAGACGCGGCGTGGGTAGGTGGACTGATGACCTGGTCTGTCCAGCAGTGGACGTCTTTCGGCTAATATGATGATGATGATGAATGTTATGGTTGAAGTAGGCATCAATGGCCGCCGAATCAATCCACGGTCAGACATTTTTCCAAGAAATATACTTATTTTATTACAATGATTACCTACTATCATTACTTAAATTACCCCTATACGCCGTAGTCTGTAACAGCTTAATGTCCATATATTGGCAATCAATGGGCTACATGGCCGGCACTTCAACCGCAGGATTTCAGGATACAAAACTTTCGAATTAAAATATCAATCGTACACATACGTGTCGAATTGAAAAATAAATAATGAAAAATTTTTTTTTTGTGGTTCGATTTGTAAAAGACCTTTTTCCTTTTATACTTAGTTGGTTTTAGTACACACAGATACTCCTAGCTATCTGGAACGTTAGCAGTAAAATGGTGTTCGCTACATCCTATATTTAGCACAAACTGAGTGGAATTTTAGTAAAAAATTTCACTTTAGTTAAAAATTAAGCGACGAAGCGACCTAATGAGATACCTAGCGAATGAGGTCGGCATCAGCACAGTAAACTTTTAAAATCAGTAGGTTCTGAACTCAGCAACGGCGAGTGTCCGCTTCGTGGGAAGCCAGTCTTGTCAAGCAGATCTAAATTGACAGGTGTACTCTTCAAGTAATGATTTCAAGGATAACTCATACAAATACCAAGCAGCGGCGATAACACGATCGCACTGATCCGTGTTTACGTGCGACATAAAATTTTCGTCACTTTCGCTTTTACGTACTTGTGAGCAGCATGCCATATGCTACGGGCGTATAATGCGCTCGTCCCTCTTGCACTTTCATACTTGTCAGAAGAGATAATAGTACTAAAAACAATAATCATACACCTGATCCGTAAAAAATAAAAGACACTGAATCTATTTTTTTTTTGATAGATGACGGTAATTCGAGTATTGCTTATTACCAATTTGCATAAAGGAGCATCTTTTGTAGGTGATTTTTGCAGCAAGTAAGAGATTTCACCTCGCCCAACTAAATTACGATTTTTGAACTGCTATTTTCTGAGCAGTGTTGAATCGTCCTCTGACCTGACCTTAGTGAAAATAAAACTGGATCCGAGAAACTCTGAACCCATTTTCTGGACAACGCTTTGCGGGAATATCTTTAGGACCTTAATCGAAATTGGGGTAAAACAAAAGTAGTTGAAAAACTTAATTTGTTTGGATTCTTTCATGTTCTTGCGCATTTTTTTAGTAGAAGCAATAGAAGTATAAATAAGTAGGTAAATTATGCAATGCACCGCGGAGCCAAAGTTGCGAAACATGTAAAGTTCTCGGTAATTTTATAGCATCCTTACACAATTAAATATTGCCTGCAAGGAACTTGCTTTGAGTTTCCCGAAGGGAACATGTTTCCAGATTTTCAGAATATTCCTACGACTCCTACGTATTTGAAAATGTTCTGCAACTTACACATGGCTAGGTAGCTTACATAGCTAGCAGTGGGGCGTGGCATCCTTAAAACTCGAACACCTATTTGAGCCGTTTGGGATTGTGTACGAAAGTTTATTTTCTGCAAGGTAAAAATTGCAAAATAAATTTTTCATTAGATGGTTTTTTTGTCATACAAAACAGGCCTACGACGCCATACAAAACGAGTTTCCGCTTCTACATATAATGTAATATAGAGTAACTCATAAAGTGAAGGAAAGATTATTTTGCCTTTAGCATTCACTAGCTGCCCCTCGCGACATAAAATGTAGCCTAAGTTTGTCCTGAAAGCCCATTCTATACACATGTGAAAGAGTTTTTGAAATCGAATTAGTGGCCCCGGCAATCACCTTATACACACAATCTCACAGATTTTTATGCTATATAATATCGGCACAGACTAGTGTACAATGCAGTTTAAAGGGATTACAAACCAACTTTATATTATATACTAACGTGATTGCACTCCACCCGCTAGGAACTAAATTGCAACCGATAAAAAACTTGAAACCGAACAGACATTCTGAACTGAAAATTGTAATAATGAATTCATGCAAGCCGCTGCTCCGGAGTTTGCTGAAAAGCTGAGCAGGGTGCATTCGCAACATCCACTCATCGCCTCCAGTATAACTTGGCCCGAGCACCGTATAATGTGGCCGATTTTTTATAAAACTGGCATTGGAATTGAAATTCTCTACCTTAGACGGTAGAGTTGCTTTTTGAATGGATACAATTCGGCCAACTCAAATCTCAAGTATACAGTGTCAAAGAATTCGTAGCGCTACGCTCGTAGGCGATACCACGGGGAACTCCGTATGTAGAAGAAAGCACCTACGGCCAGAGCGCACCTAGCGGGTACTGAAAACTTGGGACTCCCAGATATTCCTGAATAAAAACTGGTTCGATTAATGTCGTGAAAATAAATTGAACTAAACTATTATCAAACGCTCGCTGTGCGGGGCCGTAAATTAAGGAAGCGGGACACCTCTGTTGTGCTCTCTATCGCACAAATCATCGCAGGTAAGTGCAAAAGAGGAGTCCTGTTCGCACATATTAAAACCCCGTGCGTCGAGCGTTTGAAAACAGTACGAGTATAGTCTATAATCGAAGGCGCAGCGAATGTATTGACTAAAGCAATATCTCAACAAGTTTCTTAACACCTTTTTTACACTTGCGCTCCATTGAAAACCAGTTTTACGCGGCACATACGCGGCACGCGGACTGATGTACCGCCGACTACCCCGAGTTTAAGTTCATTTATAGCGACGCTATCTGTGTTTGTGTCGCATCGTCGCATTTGTTTTATTTACTGCGTTAAGGTCGCGAGCTGATATGATGATGATGATGATGACTGCGTTAATTTAATTAACAAGGTATAAGAGGGTTATAAGATCTATCATCCATAGTCCAGTTTTTCGAGCACATATTATGTCGTCGAAGAGAAGTAGCTATCGAGCGACTTGTGGTCAAGAGAAAGGTCGAAGGCACCAGACTGCGAGGCAGGTCACCGATGAGATGGACAGACCAGATGATGGATCACTACACGCAAGCATAAGGAAGGTGACTGTCATAGAGGAATGGCGGCGTGTTGTGAAACTAAAATGATGATCACGACCACTACCTATGTCAAGAATGAGTAAACAACTTAGAAAAGTTGAAAAACCGCCGACATTTTCATTTCAAAGTTCAATATCTCAAAAGATTTTGTTGATACGTAGCTAAAAACTATCAGCTTTCACACAAAAAAAATCGCATTAAAATCCATTCGTTTAGGAGCTACGATGCCACAGACAGACACACAGATACACAGCGTGAAACTTATGACACCCCTCTTTTTCGTCGGGGGTTAAAAACGACGAAGAAGAGAAGAAGAAGGTCAGACAACTGGTTGTGAGACCAGTGGTTAGTAAGCCTTGTGAATACCAGAGCAGGGCCCTGGGTCGGAGTAAGAGGGGATTAGCATAGTGCTGTTGCTGCTGGCCAATAAATTTGGCGGTTGATGGCGGGCGATTGTTTGCAGACACTGTACTAGAAAACCTCGGACAGGACAGTGTTTAAATTTTAAAGTCAGACATATCCACTTCCATACTAATACTAATATTATACATGGGAAAGTGTATGTGTGTGTTTGTTTGTTTGTTTGTTTGTTTGTTTGTTTGTCCGTCTTTCACGGCAAAACGGGGCGACGAATTGACGTGATTTTTAAGTGGAGATAGTTGAAGGGATGGAGAGTGACATAGGCTACTTTTTGTCTCTTTCTAACCCCCCACTTTCCTAAAATGGGGGATGGAAGTTTGTATGGAGCATTCCGCAATTTTCAAGGTAGAAAGCTAATTGGTATGCGGACTATTTGTGACTAACAAAAAAATCGTGCATAATTTTTTTTAGAAATCTGCACCCAGCGCCTTAAAAGAGGGGGTGAAATTTTATATGGGACTTCGCAGTTTTCAAGCTAAAAATTGGTACACGGACTCTGTTACGAACGAAAAATACCTGCCTTTTATTTTTAACTTTCCCCCAGCCCCTAACTATGTAGTGTCAGCAGTACGTAGAGTCGATATATAGAGTCGATATGTAGAGTCGATATGTAGAGTCGATATGTAGAGTCGGTATGTAGAGTTGGTATGTAGAGTCGGTATGTAGAGTCGATTTGTAGAGTTGATATGTAGAGTCGATATGTAAGGTAAATATCTAGAGTCGATAATTATATAAAAGAAGAAACTGACTGACTGACATATCACCGCAAAGCCCAAACCGTTGGATATACAGATTCCAAATTTGGCACACGGGTTCCTTATAAGTTCGGGTGCACTATGAAATAATTTTTAAAAATTCACCCCCTAACCGGGTGAAATGGGGTTCAAAGTTTGTATGGGGAAACAAAATAAGTAAGACTATTTCATTCGAAACTTCACAGGAGTATTCCTAGCGATAAATAAGTGAACACGTGTTTCAGGGTTTTTGAAAAAAAATAACTCCTAAAAGGGGGAAATGTGGTGACAATGTCTGAAAATCAACATGGATATTGTTTCTATGGTTTATCGGGTCGCTGGTCGCTGATTACGAAAACAACAACCTGAAATACCATCTCCCCTGTTGGAGTGCGATGGGGTTGAAATGTCTTAATATGGGTGTCGTTTATATGGTTTTTTGGGACGTTAATTACGAAAATGGCATCGATTTTGAAAATTAACGTAGTGAACATGAAAATTCTTGAAAGTATTTGTGCCAAATTACAATTCTATTGGAACATACGGGTCAAACTGAGATGCAACTTTTTTGTAAGTAAACGGTTAAAATTACTTTTAGTACGCGAGCGAAGCCGCGGGCACAAGGTAGTATTTGAATATGTGGATAATTGCAGATGATATTCCACACAATTAATAAAACGAAGGGTATTATCTATACTAATCTACATCTTTAAGCGATTCATGTTAGAAGTTGATGAATACCTTAAAAAAACTATCTCACCACTTAATCCACAAGTTCAACTTAGCACCATTGAGTTAAGTACCAGCAATTTGGAAAAATCTTTTTTAGAGCAGGTTCAACCCGATCTACAGACACTCTAATCAATCCTTCTCCTAATTTATGTATTTTTCATCAAAATCTATGTGGTGTTACGAACAAAAAGGATGATTTAGAATTGTATCTTGATAATCTTTCCAATACAATGCATTATGTGTGTATAAGCGAACACTTTTTAAACTCCATATCTGCCCCACTTTTTCATTTATCAGAATACAGACTTATAACCTTCAATACTCGGTCCAAAAAAAAAGGTGGTGGCACACTAATTCTAGGACATATAAATAGAAAATTTGAAGAAATTGGAATTTGTAAAGAATTGTATAAAGACGAATGTTTCGAGGTTAGCGGTATCAAAGACTGTGTTACAAATGTTTACATTATTTGTTGCTATAGAAATCCACTGGACATAAACTTTTGTGAGTTCGTTAGCCGACTAGAACTTCTCTTGGAACACTTCATCAACAAAAAATGCATAATTTGCGGTGACTTTAATGTTGACTTGTTAAAGATGGATAAGAAAACAGCTGAATTTTTATCGTTGCTTTCAGCTTATAATTTCAGGCATCTCATAACTTCGGCTACTTTCATACGTAATGATTCGCAATCGTGCTTAGACAATTTATTGACTAATCTACCGGAAGATAGTGTAGATCCCATCAAGATTGACCATAATGGTTTGGCTGATGGTCATGCTGGCATTTTTGGCTCCTTTACACTGGAAGAAATTCATAAATCGCATACTGATACACGAGTCAGTAAAATGGTAAGGAAGATTAATGCTATTGATAATTCAAAATTTCGTCAAAAAATCATTGATGAGTACTGGATAAACATAGGTGTAAATACTTTCATTCAAAAGTTCAACAGATTATTTAGGGAAAGCTTTAATAAGAAGAAAATAAAGCTCGCATCAATCAATGGGCCTAAGACAAAATGGATAACGAAAGGCATTAAAGTGTCAAGCATCATGAAGCGTGTTCTTGTGACCCACAAAACCTGTACAAATTACTCGTTAGAGAGCTACAGGAAAAGGTACTTAACAATTTTCAAACGAGTACTAAGAATCGCTAAGAAAAATGCGATACAACAACAAATTGAAAGGGCGAAAGACTCGTCTAAAGAGATATGGAAGATTGTCCACAAGCATCGTTGCAAGGTAGTAAAATATACTAAAGATAACCTGCGACTAAAATTAAAACAAGATAATGGATCTAGTGATCTACTTGACAACCCATTCAATTTACTCAAATGAGACATGTTTACGATAGCTCTAAAGAACCCCTCCTACTGCTACGGGCCAATGCGACAAGAATTCAAAATGATATGGTTTTTGACCAGGTAAATAAGGCTGAGCTGATACATATGTTCAAAAATCTTAAATCTAAAACATCTTGTGGATACGATGAGATTCCCATTTCCGTCATCAAGGATAACTTAGATATACTTGCTGAACCACTGGTGTGTCTCTTCAACGAATGTTTTGGAACTAGTACTTTTCCTGACCAGTTTAAGGTGGCAAAGGTTCTTCCCGTATTTAAGAAGGGGTGTAAGTTGGATCCAAAGAACTACAGGCCTATTTCACTTCTACCAACGCTTTCTAAAATCATGGAAAGACTCATGAAGGACAGGCTCATAAAACACCTTAATCTTAATAACATTTTGAGCGCCAGGCAATTTGGATACCAGAAAAGCAGAGGCACAAATGATGCCATTACCACTCTGATTGATGACATAGTTCTCCAAATAAATGGCAAAAAGAAAGTGGCCGGTTTATTCCTCGATCTGAGCTCCGCTTTTGATACCGTTGATCACGGAATTCTGCTCGCAAAGCTGGAACACTACGGTGTGAGAGGCCGAACATTAAATCTATTCAGGTCGTACCTCGCAAATAGAAAACAGTTTGTTGAAGTAACATGGACTCAAGACGGCAAAGAAACTGCGCATAGATCTAAGATGGTCAATATAGAAAGAGGAGTTCCACAAGGATCCATCTTGGGTCCAATCTTTTTCATAATCTTTATCAATGACCTGATATCGTTTATGAGTAATTCTGTTGATAACACACAATTGGTGATATTCGCTGATGATACTAACGCTGTGGTATCGGCAGAGAATATGACACAGCTAAATGAAAGAGTTAACTTTGCTTTGGAAGCTTTAAACACCTGGTTCAGTGCTAACCAACTACTACTTAACTGTACCAAGACTAATGCATTATTATTCAAAACTACGGCGAGAAGCAAAGACTACCTAGAGATATCATCAAAGGGAGTAAAAATTCAGCAAGTAACTTCGGTGAAATTTCTCGGCGTCTGTATTGATTCGAGTTTAAATTGGAAGGATGAATTGTCTTCACTGGTCAAGTCTATCAGCTCCGCTTGTTACGCGCTTAGAAGTCTAAGAGAGGAGGTAAAGTTGTCCCAACTAAAAATGGTTTACTATGCTTTGGTGGAATCAAAATTAAGATACAGCATAAAATTTTGGGGCAACAGTTACCGTTATAATATTCAGTCCGCATTTGTGGCACAGAAAAGAGCCATCAGAACCATGGCCAGAATATGTCAGACTACATCTTGTAAAACGTATTTTTCTGAGTTACAAATCCTCACTGTTCCTAGTCTATACATACTTGTACTTCTTGGTGATTTAATTAAGTTCCTAAACTGTATTGAATCACCAGAAGACAGACAGAAACGACTGGCAACAAGAAGAATGGACTTACCTCGAATGTTTACCACCAATCTCGAAGTGGTCAGGCACTCTTCGGGATACCAAGCAATTGGCCTCTTTAATAAGCTACCCGCTGACTTAAAATGCATCTCTAATTTAACGATATTTAAAAATAAATTAAAGGCTTTTTTGTTGAGGAAATGTTTTTACTCGATCGAGGAGTTTTTGTCAGCATAGGGTAACATTACATTTGATTGACATGGTTATTTGCGTATGGAATTTTGTCATTGATTTTTAAATTGTGGACATATTATTTTCTTAATTGTATTTTCAATGAATTATTATTTAATTGTTTAGTTTTTATATATTTGACATTATTATTTTATATTATTATATTCAAACACAATGTTTATTGTTATGGAATAAATGACTAATGACTAATGACTAATCTTTATAGATTAGTAACGAAGAAGTATAACGAAGGGTCTATACTAATCTAGATCATCGTTTTAATAAACCGTTGAAAAAACTAAAAGTAACAAAAAAATTTTTTGATACAACAGGTAGCATATGTCACCCGAAGCATAATTTCAAATCGGTTGACACCTCATTTATCAAAATCGGTTCAGTATCTTAAACGCTACGGTGGAACACACGTAAATATAAACATAGACCGATAAAAACATATCCCTCCCTTTCGGCACTGTCGTAGTCGGGTAAAAAGGGACATTGGAGAACCATGGAAACTAGCTGCAACAATTTTCAATGAAGGAAAACATCATGAGGAAACACATCACCATTGTTGGCACCAGAAGTTAGGTCGTCCATGTCGATTGCGTAACGTTTCGTACATAATCCAGGTAAGTTTTTGAGAACCGACAGTAGAGTTGTCCTACCGCTCTTTCAAAAAGTTACGCAATTATTTTTCTGTCCTAGGTTGGTTTAGTTAAAACTGGGCCGAAAATCTGACATCCAAAATTCCGTTAATCCTAATTACTACAGATTGCAGATTGAAGCTAAAAAGAATACCTACGCCCTTAATATTCAGTTGCCTTTTTCAATAGGTACTGTCTTCGTTTCGCTCAACGTGTTGTGTCATCCCATTTCCATCAGTGGAATCGTAAACATCAAAAAGCGTCACATTTGGCATACGTTTGAAGAGCATCTGCCTGAATAACTGCAGCTCTAGATACTCCAGTTAGTTTCAGAATAACGACCATTTTACAGCCAGGTTACAGTTACTAGAGGAATTGTATATTACGTGTCCGGAGTCTTGGCGATCGTGGTTCGTTAACCAAAGCTTTTACTAACTTATTGAGCATTTCTGAAATAGTTTGGTACCGAATAAGTACATCAATTAAGGCATGCTTTTAATTTTCCCATTGTGTACCATTTTTGTAGTTTTAAGCAAATTTTATTACTATTTTCGATAATTAAGTTTCTGTACCATTTATACTTTCTTAGTTCTAAATAATCTGATAAATAAAATTGGCTACGAAAATTTCAAGGACGCCTTAATTTATGTACTTATAAATGAAAAATAAATAAAGCAGCCTATATACGTCCCACAGCTGGGCACAGGCCACATGGATGAGAGGGAAGGGGTAGTGGCGCAGTGGGGGTTGGGGAATTCACATAATAATAGTGATTAAAAAAAATATATAAGAACTAAAATCAAGTCATATGTGTGTGGGCTTCTGGGTAAAAGCCTCCCCCAAAGTATTCCATGTGTCTCTGTCCGACTTCACGATACATCACTCGCCTGCGCGGCGCGCGGGTGCGGTAGTAGGACGATAACGGGCCGCGGGCGGCGTGCGGGCGCCGAAGCTTTGCCTTCCGCACGCCGCCCGCGCCCCGTTATCGTCCTATGTCCGCTCCGGCACGCCGCGCAGGCGCGGACTAAGTTACGCGGTCTGCCTAGGCCCTAGGCTATGCTACTTCACATATTTGAGTAGGCTCTGATATAACAATAAAAGAATATGCCTCACTTACACGTTTCCTCCACCTTTAAGACCGGAGTTAGTTTGGAAATGCAATACTGCATTTGAGTTCTGAATATGTTGCATTTACGGCGCACGGAGCGGGCCATCAAAGGATTTGGATGCGCGTTAAAGCCTGCATATGAGAGTTTTAGGAATTTTAAATCGACTATTTACAATTCACGCTAGGAAAGTTGTATACAAAGTCGCTTTGTGAAATGGGTGCAAATGCGAACTTTTGAGCGTTAAAATGCTTTTGTCGCTGGCTTTGAACATTGTTAAATTATACCTATTGTATGTTGACTATCGAAGGGCACAAAAGCCCAGGTTCACTCAATAAGGATGAAGAAGGTGTTTGGTTTAGTTAAAACCTGAAAATATTCATCAAAGCAGGTTACGTTCATAGATCGGTACACAGCGTAAAAATTAGAGAAACACAGATTTTCAGAATCTGGAAAATAGGAAAATAAATAAAAAGAAAATACATTTGCCTACTAGTTAGAACATTACTGCAAAAAGGCTCTGCCGAGCCAAACAAAACAAATTAAAAAAGAGTTAGCGCAGAATAAACAAAGGAGAGGCGAAATCGTTTTATTCCAAATGTAAGTAAAGTTTGGAGCTATGCAACCGCGCATAAGCCTAACGGACCAAGGAGATTATGGTGCGGGGGTTGGTGGCAGTTAACGCGAATCTGATTAAAAGGCCTCAGTTTTTCAGTAAAAGTTTAATTCGTCTGGTCGTTTTGTAAGTACGTAAATAGCACATCTAATAAATGTAATTTTATGGATGGTAAATGGCAGTTGAGTTTTCTTAGCGCAACTTCGAAGAATCTTAATAAAACAAAAATAAACACAGTCAAACAAAATTAGATGTAAAGCCAAGTGTGGCAAGATGGTGGAACATCAAGACTTTCATAAGTTGGGTTTATCTACCCCTCTGGTATTTATTGAATATTGACAACTTTTTCTGTGCTCAGAAATGATCACAGAACGATACGCTATATAACTCATCTGTCATTATCCAATGCAAAAAAATGTGATTTAGATCTCCCTGACGTATTACTACGTATGTACAGAGCGTTCCGCCATTGACCAGCAGGAGTGAGCTCTGAGAGGCTCTCAGGTTAGAGAGTTTCAGACTGCGTGCTCAATATCTACTTATAACACTACCTATAACAATGTCTTTGAATGACTTAAGTTAATTTGACTCAAAATGTTTTTTTCTGTAAGTTGTTTAGACTAATTTCTGACTGTTCTTTAAACTGATGACGGTAATGCGAGTAAGCCTTTAATCGTGTGAGACGGAACAGCAAATACTCTGGATTAACAATGATAGCCGTTTCAGGGTTTATAGATCCAGCAATATAAAACGATGAAAGGTCCATAATTGTAGATTATTAATTATTGACCACAGAAGATACGTCCTCGACAGTAGCAAAAATCTAGCATCATTATCCAATCTACAAATGTTTGCTTACGGTTTCGTCTGCATATATTTTAATAATCCCTTGGAAAGGCTTGACTGCCCGCAGCTATTACAAACTATCAAGTGGACCGTCCCGCGACAACACACTCGTCTAGCTAACTTTCGACCCTTGTCAACTGGAACGTACAGGACTAATACTGGATCGTATAGTGTAATACCGAGAATTTGTAAAGAGCATAATTTACTATATAAAAAGAACAGGGTACTGAGCATGTCAAAAAATCAGTTCAAAACACATCTCCAAGTTTACTGTTAACTTTTTATTTTCTTTTTCTTTTAGTTTGCCTTTCTGCTTTGTTACGTTTTAATGTTCCTAGCCTTCTTACAAGTATTTTGGATTTAGTGTACGAAATTAGTTTTTACTATGTTTACTTAGTGCATGCCGTGTTTGCCTGTAATTGGGTGAATACTCTAGCAATAGTTCATTATCTGTTGTGAATAAGTTTTTTTTACTGTATTACATCTGTTGGCAAACCTTAATAAATAAATAAATAAAAAGGAAGATATTTCTAATTGAGTTCTCCGCCTAAACTCGCACCACACCCCACCCAAGAACGCAGTGCACCCACAAAGGGCACTACCCTTTACCAATTCCGTGATGAGCACTGCATTGCAGGGATAGAATTTGTTTTCCCGCTTAATCCTTGGTGGGGAAGCAGGTTACGTCTAGATTGCTATTTGCTTTGAGCAGCCTCTTGCAAGGAAATTGCTTGGAGTCTTAGGAGAAATCATCTCGCTTTATGGCTTTGTAGCATGATATAGGCATTATTCAGGCTAGATAATAGTTAACCTAGATTTCTCATTAAGGCTAGCTAGAGATTTGAACTGAGTTATTGAAAATTGGCTTTTGCTCGCGACTAGCGTTGAAAATTTCCGGAAAAAATTCCATTTCTTTCCAAACGACTCATTTTTGTCGGATTTTTACGGAAAAAAACCATTAAATTTTCCGCTTAAATTTTTCCGAAAAAAACGATTTAAACAGGTTTCAATCGGTTATTTTTAGGGTTCCGATACCTCAAAAGGAAAAAACGGAACCCTTATAGGATTTGCTCCGAGACTACTGGACTGAGTTGCAATTTGGTACACATGTGTAAATTGGTGACCCAAAGATGGACGCGTAAAGTAAATTAATGAATTCGGAACAAGGGAGCCACTTTTGGGGGGTAAACTAGAAAATAAAAAAATAAAGTTTCGCAAACTGTATTTTGTGACATATCAAATTAAAGGAGTTGTTGTAAGCATTTCAGGTATATTTTTTTTATAATTTTAGGAAAACCAGATTTGAAGTAATTTAGGAAAAAAGACAAAAATTGACCATTCCCCCCCTTATCTCCGAGACTACTAGGATTAAAATTCTGAAAAAAAATATGGAAAATAGTTCCTTGCCTAAAGATTACAGGAAAACCTATAAGAAGTTTGAGTATTCAAAAACACTTATGAAATTTAGATTATACAGGGTGGCACATTTAGATCGGTCAGTATGGGAAAGTCTGAAACTATAAGACATACGAAGATCTCTTCTTAGGAACCATGTGATCGATTTTAAAAACAAGAAAAACTGCAACAACGTTCTCCCGTGAAATTGTAGGCATATATACGCAAAACACCATTACGCTTATTGGTTTTTTTTCATTATAAATCCGAAAAAAACGGAAATAACGAAAATTTCATAAATTCCCGTAAAAATCATTTGATTTTTTCCGAAATTTTCAAGGCTACTTGCGACTTTGTCCGCGTGAAACCTGTTTTATATATCTATCGTACAGATGTAGTACATAATTGTTTTCCATCGTATTTTTTTGGGAACTTTCGTATTTGTCATACCAACCTCAGTACTTTTTGTACTGTGACCGATTGAAATAGCAAGACACGTTCGTTTTCGTGAAAATACGATGGAAAACAATCATGCCCTACATCTATACTTCGATTCAAACTTTCATCCGCCCTTAGGGGATTATTTTTGGGATAAAAACCATCCTATGTAGACACTTTCCCGTGATACAAACTATCTGCATACTGAATTTCACCTTAATCGGTTCAGTGGTTTTTGCAAGAAAAGGTAACAGCCCGTCTGTGCTTTCGCATTTATAATATTAGTTTGCATGTATGCCATGTGAGTTGTACATTGTACGATGTGATGATTGTAGTTACAATGCAATACAATATTAAACAATACCAGAACAAAGAATAGTACCTACATAATTGAAAACAACTAGAGCCAAACAACAAGCGATGTTATCTCTAAAGAGCGATCTCATCCAGACAACCTTAAAGGATTCACAAGGGTGAGTACTACCTAGTATGCTGGTCTGAGTCTTAACATTTTTTTGTTGCGATGCACAATAGCATAGAAAGTCATTCATTGACGGCAAACTTTACAAGCAGTACAAAAAAGTTTTATTCCTCTATAAAAAATTCAAAGTTTTTGTACGCCTATTGGCAAAACATAGTGAAACTGTGAAAAAAGACCACCACTGTAATGACCTTTGTTTACAAATAATACACTTACTTACTACAGCTCACAACACATCATGACACGACTAATTTTAAAATGTCCCAACTAATCCAATTACCATGACCTTCAAACTACAGCTGTTTGCCAGTTTCGCTGTTATTAAACCCCAGGGACTGCCAAGGTCATGGTTTAAATGAAAATGGAATTAGTTATGAGGGTGGACGGGCGAGGTTGTTGATTAGCACTAAGTAGTTTTATTATTAAAGTAATTATAGGGACAAGAGTACCGTAACTTTTAATAAGTGTTATAAAACAAAACTAAATTGATGAGCGTTTCTAGAGTTTATACCAATTAAGTATGTCAATTAAGGGATAGTTTGAATTTTTCCACTGTGTTACCAATTGTTTGTGATATATTGCTGAGTAGACTTGCATGGCCCAAGAGTGCGCGTAGGTGTAAGGCGATGATTCTGGTGCCAGAGCATCGGACCGCGGCGTTTCGAGGAAGTTTTAGGTTCACAGCGTCCAAGTGTTGGAATGATCTCCCTCCACCTATCCAAGGAGCGTCTAGCAGGTATACCTTTAAGCGCCAGCTTAAAGGCTATTTGTTGACGCTCCAAAAATCCCAACCCTAACCCATCCAGCACTTTTAACATCCCAACCGTGTCGCGTTTTATGCTTTGTGTTTTTCATCCCGTCGTGCTACTGTTCTATATATATATTTTCAATATTTTGCAATAATTATTTATTTATTATGTGTCTACTTACTTTTTATCTAATGCTGTGTTGCGTTGCGTTCCGTGGGCCACTTGCGGTGCTGTCTGAAAACCAGCGCTGCAGGTGTCTGTCTGACACCTCGGCACAATGCTGAGACAGCGACCGTTTCACTGCCGCGAAGACACACAATATGTGTCAATTGTCATGTATGTCTACTCCTTTGTCTCTGTGTGTCTTTTGTGTAGTGAATAAATGTCTTCTTTTCTTTCTTTTTTCTTTTCTTATATATAACACGATATTTTGAGATTATTTAGAATTAAGAAAGTATAAGTGTAATAGAACCTTAACTATTGAAAATAGTAATAAAGTTCATATACAACTAAGATTGTTGACTATGGTAACCGACTAGGAATTAAAAGCATGCCTTAATTGATTTTTCTCAAACATGCAATGAAATGTCGTCCTTACGTGCGGTATAACAGGCTTCAAAGTATCACGTTTCGGGCGGAACAACTCGAGAGAACTGTAAAGGAATTTCATACAAAATTGAAGGCCTAGGCCGGGAAGTAATTTTTTTTTAATTGTAGTGTTAACATGGCGTCTGTGTTCATCAACAGGCTAAACAGCTGATTTATATATTTTTTATTTTTTCTAGTGGCTGAATGGTTATCGGACCAAAAATATCCGCGTTAATGCCTATTACACACGAACCTTTATTAAGAAAACAAATCTGTATGATTCAATGTGTTGATGAATAAATTAAAATATTATCTATACGTAAGTCACCAGAGATCATAGACAATATTTAGAATCCTCTGCATTTATTTTATTCATTATAGAAATTAAGATTCTTATTATCAGCAGGTTATGTATAATGGCCCTAATAGAGTCTATTCAATCACTACACACGCGAAATACGGACGTCTTTCGTAAATAAAAAACATTAAGTATGGAGGGATTGGAGGGAAAATTAATGTACTATTGTGAGTGGTGTATTGTTTTATTTCATTGCATATGTTTGAGAAAAGCACTATACATGCCTGGCCGTGAAAAGGCTTGCCGGCTTCGTATCACTATCGTATCTATGCCTACTCACCCGGCAAGCCCTTCTTTCCCGGCGTCTGCAGTAATGTACTATTTGGGACAGTGTTGACGGGTATAGAAAACGCCTGGTCGATTACGTAATGCATTGTACGGTCACGGACTTCAATTGTTGAGCCATTTAGAGCTCACTTTATACTGGACACTTCAAAGCTTAACATGTTTAAAACCATAATTAGTTGACACCTAAATGGCTCAACAGCAAGTCCTTGATCATACGTGCGTCAGGTAGATCTAAATGTCACTTTTTCTATGGGAAAATAACAGTTGAATTGTCCTAACGCTCGTTCGGAACGTTACGTGTTTAGCTCTCTGGACTAAAATTACGCGGAAAAAATTAAGAAATTTTGTATGATTTGTATGAAGTTCATTCAGGTGTGTTTTCTTATTCCAAGGTAGAGTTTTTTTATAAATATTAATTCTTATAGCCATTTTACATTTTGAATAGAATTGTTATTCATTAATAAACTTATTCAAAATGCGACCTTAGGTCCTCAAACTCAAACTCAAAATGATCTTTATTCAAGTAGGCCCAGTAACAAGCACTTTCAAATCGTCAGTTAATTTTTTAGAGTAATTTTTAAACATAAAGAATAAAATATATATTATATAAACATTGTATAAAAAATACTAGTAGAATATTTCTAGAAAAACAATCTAATGTCAAAAAACAAAATATTACGAAAATAATAGATTAAAAATTCAGTCAAAATTAGTTCCATGGAGTTTTATCATTCATGTAGTCTTGTGTCCTCTTTTGATGTTGCCACACAGTTACGTGGGTATTAAAAAATCTTATATTTAAGACAAAAGAAAGCAACTCACCGGAGTCCCTGACTGTTCCGCATCAAGATAGGAGGTTCAGCTGTCACCATTCATGTCAATGTCTAGTTTAATAACCCCTACAAAAGCTAGTTTCCAACCTAGATTGTTTCATGTTATTCTAGCATGTCCTTTTAAAATGTTCACGTTTGTATGGAGAGCCGAGCGTACTGGCGACCCTTAATGATTGCGCGTGAATGTTAAGACTTTTTTCAGCAGTAATTTATCTTCATTGAAAGCAATCAGGTACGGTAATATTATATGTCTTCACAAATAAAGTAATAAAGTTTTTCTTATTGTTTCAGGTACATTGCACACGAACAAACAAAGCAACATTACGGCCATATGTACAACGGCGAGTAATTTCAATATCTTTATTGAGGGGTAATTTAACTTTCACTAGCATTCATAGTCAGTAAAAACCGGCCAAGTGCGTGTCGGACCACGCAAAACGAAGGGTTCCGTGCCTATTAAAAAGGTCGTATCGTCACAGAAATTTTACGGCACTTACGTCCTTTTCTTTGAGGAAGGCAGTTTTTCAGCAATATCTCGAAAACCTCTGAACCGATCTTGTCCAAAACAATTTTCGGTGAATAAAATTAATAAGCCCTATGTCCATGAATTTTTTCATATTTTTAAAATACACCGTTCAAAAATTAGAGGGGGGGGACAGAATTTTAGTGACTTTCGGGGCGATTATCTCCGACCCTATTCACTTAATCAAAAAAAATGCCAAGAAACCTTATATTTATTTTGAAAGGCCTATCGATTGATGTGCCACACGGGGGGTCACAATGAAAAATATTTTTTTGACTTTTAGTTTTATGTATGGAGTGCACCCCTAAAAAAAATTTTTTTAGTCATTTTAATTACAAAACTATGTAGCGGTTAACAAAATACACCTATCCTCAAAATTTTATTCAAATACACCTTATGGTTTTCGAGTAAAATGCCTGTGACATACGGACAGACGGACAGACCGACAGACGGACAGACGGACAGACGGACAGACGGACATGACGAAACTATAAGGGTTCCGTTTTTGCCATTTTGGCTACGGAACCCTAAAAACAATGTATATACATAGTAACATTGATTTAATATCATCATGCCCTCCAATGGAATTTATATAATACTAACTTTTGTTTCATTCGATTTTTAAAGAAAACAAATTTGTGTGAGATGGGGGTAGTCTCCGAAATCACATATCCAATTTCAAAAATGTATAAAATGATCCTGTCTATAGAACCGACTTTCTGGCCTAACTGGCTTTATTTTAACCCGCGTATTTGCCCGTGTCCTTTGCAATACAAGGGCGGACCCGCGCGGGCAGCTAGCCTTAGATAAATAGTAGGGACAATTTTACAAAGAAACGGGGTCAATATTTTCCCCCAGAAAAGCCTAATCCAGCATTGTTTTTTTATCAAGTTTTTGTTTCCTTTTCATCATCATCATCATCATATCAGCCGAAAGACGTCCACTGCTGGACATAGGCGTCCCCCAGAGAGTGCCAAATTGACCGGTCCTGCGCCACCCGCATCCAGCGGACTCCCGCCACCTTTACCAGGTCATCAATCCACGCCGCGCCTTCCGGTACGTGGTCGCCACTCGGGAACCTTTCCGTCCCCTTTAATAAAAGTAAAAAAATATACTAATTTGTAATTGATTGTGTGTGTTATTGAAGCTGCATGTAGGGAGTGCGTAGGTACAGTATGTACTATCTCATTTCGTATTTATGTTTATTTCTCACTCGCCTATCCCAATAATATATTAGTAGGTAATTTACGAGTGTATATAACAATTGTATGACGTTTCCGTGAGTCACCAACGATACTGGATAAAAATCAGAGCATATTGCTGGTTCACTGCTGCACACACTTGTTTCATGTTTTATGTCTTTTTAGGGTTCCGATACCTCAAAAGGAAAAAACAGAACCCTTATAGGATCACTCGGTTGTCTGTCTGTCCGTCTGTCACAGCCGATTTGCTCCGTAACTACTGGACCGATTGAGTTGAAATTTGGTACACGTATGTAAATTGGTGACCCAAAGATGGACGCGTAAAGTAAATTAATGAATTCTGAACAAAGGGGCCACTTTTGGGGGGTAAACTGGAAAATTTAAAAAAAGTTTTGCAAACTGTATTGTGTGACATATCAAATGAAAGGGGTTGTTGTAAGCATGTCAGATATATATTTTTTATAATCTTAGCAAAAACAGATTTGAAGTAATTTAGGAAAAAAGACGAAAATTGACCAACCCCCCCCCTTATCTCCGAAACTACTAGGATTACAGGAAAACCTATAAGAAGTTTGAGTATTCAAAAACACTTATGAAATTTAGATTAAATACGGAACCCTCACCACGCGAGTTGAACTCGCACTTGTCCGGTTTTTTTGTTTAATATGTGTGTGTGTCCTATATGTTTGTGAATAAATGTATCTTTCTTTCGATCTTTCAGAATATTTAATTTCTCCGGTCAAAATAAAATAAGTTTCTGTGAAACGCGAGCGGAGCCGCGGCGATAGATAAACAACGATGGCGACACTTGTCGCTGTTTGCGCTGTCGTAGCGAATTGATCTTGAGGACAGTAGTAGAAGGCCGAGTGAACTAGCGCAAGACGCTCGTAACATTGAACTTGACGCGAGTACTCGTTCCAGCTAGTTTGGCAAGCGACCGGCTTACTATGGACATGCCCGCGGTGTACTAGTTTATTTTTTACTTTTTACTATTCACATCTTCTTCGCATCTTTATTAACCTACAACAGTTATAAGTGGCACTGAAAATTAAGTTAAATGTGAGAGTTTAAAGCGTTACGAGTATATAAGTTAAATATGTTCTGCTTGTCTCTCTTTTCGTCGTAATATTGTTCTACCGTTGAATTTTGACATTCGCGACCGTACCTTTGCATAGCGATTTGGCGAGTCGCGATTTTCCATCAGATCGGATATACCTACAACTTTTTTTTGGGGTTACAGATTCGATTAAGGATAACCTCTCTGACAGCCTTATGATCCAGAGAATATGACACCTACAAAGGGCCGCGCCAACTGCCTTTAAACACTACAGTTTTGACATACAAGGACTGATGACACAGTTTTAACATGACTGGCGCAGCGCTACTCCATTCGGTTTGTTGGAGCTGTCATGAACGCCGTTTAGCACTTTCACTGCCAACAACTTCGTAGCGGTACGCTAGTAGTCAATGCCAAAGTTTTCCCGCTATGTAGAGGAAAGCGCACACAAACAGAGCGTCCCTTAGACAGGCTCCTGGCAGTGAAAGAGTTAAAAGAAAATTGCACAGATAAAGCGAGAAAACTTTTCTAGGTTGGTGTTTGTGCCATTGACATCAAATTGAATTTCGCCTTGCCAGGCAAAAAGGTTTCACTTTACCTGTGTGGCCGTGTCCTCATCAGCTAGCGGTTGCGCCGTGGCAGACGAACCGTCGCCCCCTCGCACTCGCTCGCACGGAACGCACCTTCCTGCCCTTCCCCAATCGTTGAACACTTACAATTTTGAATTTATTCAAATAAGGAACGATACGTGAATTTGAAATGAGGCGATGGTGTTTTGTTTTACGAAGGAGGTTGGTTCGCTAGTTCAAGCTGTGTTGACAAGATTTTATAGCATCTTCCGAAAAGGAAGAAGTAATTTAACCCCTGCTACCGCAGAAAGGGGTTTGTATTGTCTTTGTATTATAATATTGTATGGGGTCTTCCGACACAAGCCACACCTTGCCTTCAAAACATAGAAGTTGTTTAAACAGTTTTGCAGGGATATGTAATTATTAAAATAAGTTTTTTTTTATCAAAGTCAAAGTCAAAGTGATTTATTCTTCAATTTAGGCATATTACATGTACCTATGAATGTCGATAAACTACCACCGGTTCGGAAAGAAAACCTCTGCCTCGAGAAGAACCGGCGTAAAAAAACTCGGCGAGGTGTAATTTTTTCACAGTATACAATATATCATTTTAGTATCAGAGTATTATAAAATTTTAAAATTACATTGCTACAGTAGAAAGCCTATTTATTTTGCGATAGATTTCTAGTGTAGGATTTTATCGCTGCAAAATATCCATGATGAAAACGTTTATCTTATAATATGCTTTTGAAATAAGTGGCCGTTTTACGACATATTTGAATTTAGAGTCAGTAAGTTATATCTTTGGTTGATAAATTAATTAAAAATAATTTAAAAAATCAGTCCACCTTGTAGCCATCAGACCCACGGTCGGTACGTGGTCGCCACTGGAGAACCTTTCCGCCCCAACGGCAATCGGTTCTGCGTGAAATGTGGCCGCCCACTGCCACTTAAGTTTAGCGATTGGGTACTTTCCTGGGTAAAAAAAATATAATTCTATTTAGTCAGCGCAGTTGTCAGCTAAAAAGTTTACCATGATGTGACGTCACGCGGAATTTTGACGTCTTCATAATTTTTTGTTTAATTGACAAACAAAAAATATGTGTCCAATATTTTTTGATAATCTAACTGACGGACTAAATATTTTTTTAGGAAAGTAGCTAATTCCGAGGGCTATATCTTAGTTCTGGTTATATATATATATATATATATATATAGCTGTGAATTCATCGAATCCTCAAATCATTAAAGGGACTGATATCCGTCCGATTGATGTCGGCAGCACGCTTGTGATTCTTCCGGAGTCGCAAGCGTCCATAGACGACGGTTTCTGTTTACCATCAGGCAGGCCTTATGCGTATAAAAATATATACTTATTTGGCACGCTCTGCTACCTAAATGGTTTGACGGATTTTTAAATTGAGATATCGTCGCTGGACGTGCAATAGCTACCGCGCGGTATTGCACGCGCAGCCACAGCGGCGATATCATCGGATTTGTCTACAGTGACCTGACTCACAGAGAGGGTTGTAGTAGGTATAATGATTTTAAAAATTAATATTTAATAAAAAAACTTAGGCTTCATTTGTATTTTTGGGTGATTTGCATAGTCTGAATGTAAAATAAAAATTCGAAATGTTAAGACAACATTCCGTAACTATTTAATTGAATTTACATATTTAAACTAAATTTCAAGTCAATAGGATTATCAAATTTGGACGAGAATATAGCGAATTGCTCAAACGAACTACGTAACATGAAATGTTGAATATTTTAGTTACGTGTATTTTATTTGACAGAATTGAACAAAAAAATACATTTGATGCGGCCGCTCAGTAATCTGTTATTTTTAATTCTAGTCCTTTTCTGGCAACGGAGTAACGCGCGCAAAAGTCGCGTTTTTCTATGCGATGGTCCTTTTAGTTTTTTGTTAATAGTTAAAATAAAATTAAAAACATCATGGCGTTACAACGCCTAACCAAGGTACTCGTATGTCACCATTTTTTTTTAATATCTTTGTACATACTTGCTATGTTTGCTTTGGCGGAAACCAGACTCGTCCTGCTATACCTCAATAGGCAACCCATTACTTACCTTGGCAAAAAAGAACATACATATTATATAAGAGTGCTAGGAGATAGCAAAAAATAAAATATGATAATTTTTCGAATTCTGTACCGACAAAAACAATCCATTTATAATTATCGAACCTGCTCACAAAATTTCAAGGGAATTGGTTGAGAAATGCGACCTGTAGAAAAGAACAGCTGGACATCTACCGAACGCCGAACAGACGTACTAAAGAATTTTTGTCCATGCTGAAATGGAGAACTTCGCTCGCTTAGCTCAATAGAAAGGAAAATGTCTTACATAACAAATCAACATCGACCCACATTATATTCCTACATTTTCCTCCACGTCCGCACTCGACAAATAAAAGAAAAGCAAACCAACAAATGGAAGCCAAAGCAAACGGTCTGTATAGAAACAAAATGCATTCAGGAACCTATACATCAGTTCACAGAATCTGTTGAAGCTCATGGCCGACTGCATTTCCATCGATACACGTCCTCTCGTCCGGAACGCACTTCCCGTCCGTCCCAGATGGCGACCATTTTGTTTTTCGGCCATTTTGTTTTACGGCGCAACTCGCTTCGCATTTTTACTTTTTTAATTTTTCAGCGGCGATTTCGTCCGTTCCGTTTTTGCATTTCCGGATGTTTGGATTACAACATTTTGTTGTTGAATGATATTTTGTTTTTATTTTTAATGCGGACTGACGTGGCGTCGACATAGATCTTAATCGGCAAACCTGAATTCAATTTTGCCTATACCTCTGCCATGCACAATGTGGATTTATCTTACTTCTAAACGGGATATCAAAATTATTCTACATATGAGCGAGCACGACGTGAAGTGACTTGATATATTATATTTATACTTTTATAATGGCATAACTTCATGCACGTGGCCTGCGTAGTAAACATTGTAAAATAGTTCTAAGGTTTTGTAGAAAAATAACAGTTTCATGGCCTATTTTTTTTTAGGTTGCTTTAGATATTTTTTTTCTTCTAGTCTTTCATCACCGTCATCAAAGGTCATCTATTCATTACTGGGTTCAATAAAAATCAGCAACAAACAGCGATTTTTGTGTTTAGGTGGTAAAAATATTATAATAAGGGCGAAAAACCATTCAATAATAAATATTAGGGGACATTCTTACACAAATCGAACTAGGCCTATTTATAGTATAAGCTCAATAAGGCTTGTGTTATAGGTACAAGACGACGATATATATAAATAATTAAATACATAGAAAACATCCAAGACTCAGAAACAAATATTCGTGCTCATCACACAAATATTTGCCCTTACCGGGATTCGAACCTTCAGCTTCGTAGGCAGCGTCACTAGGCTAACCGGTCGTCAAACCATTGCTTCAACTTTGCTTTAAACCCGCGACAATTCGGCTGACCGGATTGATTGCTCTTAGCCAACTAAGCTATCGAAGCCATCGCTCGCTTAACCAAATTTTGGACCGTTTTCAATTATGTAGGTACTTGTTATACTTTTACTTAGATATGTACGCCTCTATTATTGAACTAGCGAGCGAAGCGAACAAAGTTCTCCGTTTCAGTTTGGGGCAACATTCTTTCCTATGTCCGGGTGTCCAGATGTCCTGCTTTTATCCTCTACAAGCTCGCATTTCGCAACGGATTCTCCTGAAATTCTGGGAGCAAGTTGAATTTTTGTATCGATTCAGTAAAAAACAGGCATGCAATGACGATTTGAAAATAAGAACATTATGAAACTTAAATTCCGTAGTTACTGAATGCATTGTAATATACCTACCGTGTTGTTTGCAAATATTTGTCTAAGTTTTCGGTTAGTTCAATAGGGGATATAATAACAATAACACAAAGGCTGAACGAAAGTTCGTGAACAATGGCTTCTAATCTTAATTAAATTTATACCGTTCCCAAGTTAAAGATGTAAACTTTGAGATAGAATTGAAATCCTGATTTCGGGAATAGATGTACTGAACGAGCCAAGACTAACTAAATTTGGGATTAGTTGTATTACTGGCTTGTCGGTCAAGATTTGTATCTGTAAAATCTCAAATTTAGGCAGAAAATTTAAATAATTTTCCAGGATACTTCCACTTTTTCTGGCAATATAAACGTAATGGGAGATTTTGTGACAGGTATATTTATAAAAAAAATACTATTGAAAAAAAGCTGGAAGAATTAAAAAGACGAATGTTAACTCCAAAATCGTCTCTAACTCGAAAGCCACATTTTATTTTAAAACCCATGTTAGTAAAAATGCTACTACAGCCTAATTCCAAACAAAATATTTGATTAACATTTAAATTTAGTGTCTTTTAAAGAACAAGGGGCCCGTTGCATAATGACTTGTAAAACAAGCGGATACCCCTCTCTTAGACTTCCGCTTGTATTGGGTAGGTACAGTCGACGCCAAAAATACGTTTACACTTTCGCACCTTATTCCATTGCAATAAGGCGAATAGTGTAAACGTATTTTTGGCGTCGACCGTACGAGACAAGTCATTGTGCAACGAGCCTCTATTTATCTGGGTGAATCAACAGGGCTGTTATTCGCTACGCGCAAATGCGGCTCACCCCGCTGGTCACCCCTTACGAAACTAGACCTCTACCTACGCTTAGTTACTACGCATCGCAGTGTCAAGATATATTTGTGGGTGAGCGTTGAGGTGAGCTTAAACAAGTTATATAATAGGGGGGCTGTTTTCTGTCGCTTGTTGCCATGGTTATGTTTCCTGAGTCACTTTTAAAAAGAGTGATTTTGATGTGATAACTTATAAATCGAAGAACGCCGGCTGCACGCACGAAAAAGTGTGACTCATTGTCCCGTACCGCTGACTGAATATCAACGCACAGCGCAAACCGCTGGTTCTAGGGATTCCAAATTTGGCACGTAGGTTCCTTATAAGGTCTAGGGGTTCTCTAAGAAAAGATTTTTCAAGATTCACCCTCTAAGGGGGTGAAAGGGGGTCCAAAGTTTGTCTGCGGAAACAACATTAGATCGACTATTTTATTCGCAACTTCACAGGAGTATTCCTGACGATTAATGAGTATATTGTTATGCAGTTTTTCATCAATTTTTTCTTATGACATTATCACGTAAAACTATCGTCTGTAAACCAACTTTACAAACAACCATTTTTTAAACTGCTGATAGACTTGAGCATTCACACGTAACAGAACATTCTCTTTTTTTTTTTATTTGTCGAACCGAACACCGAACAGAGCCAAGCATAGAGCCAGACATCGCTACAAACCTTTTCACGATCATTCTAGCGAACGCTCTAGTAAATGCTCGTCAAAAAAAATATTCCTCACGAAGATGTCAGACATGACAAAAAGCTCAAAAACTTACTGTCGTTTCACTATTCTAGTGAAAGCTCTCGCTAGAATGCTCGCTATAATACTCGCTAAAACGCTCATGTTTATTTTGTGTGTGTGCAACAACATTCGCTAGAATGCTCATTACATGTTAATGATTAAGTCTATCAGCACCTTTGTGTTTATTATAATTATAATCCACAGTGTAGGGGTTTTGTTGACATGTTAATTACTACCCCTATTATTTTAAACCCCTTTTTTATGAGTTATCTTCTAACCACCTTAGTTGGATTATTCGCAGTTGTTCCTTTGAATGATCTATTGTAAATATACCTATGAATTGCGAAGATGATAAAGATGTTTCATTCGCAGTCATCATCATCATTATCATATCAGCCGAAAGACGTCCACTGCTTGACATAGGCCTCCCCTAAAGAGTGCCAAATTGACCGGTTCTGCGCCACTCGCATGCCGCATTCGTTCGCAGTAGTTGCTTCCAAAAGAAATCTCAATGTTGTTACAATTTTTCTTAGAATTTTTGTATCCAGAAGGGTAATCACACTTTTTATATGGAAAAATGATAGTTTAACTTTTATTTTTCCATATAAAAAGTGACATTTAGATTTACTTGACGCGCGTACAAAGCGTTACGTGATGGACCTGCGTAACACTTAGAAATAGTCGACTGACCTATGTATTATAGGTATATGTAAATGTGCCTATGAAATTTGGGAAAAGGCATTCTCAAAATAAATGATACTACTTCTATTCTCTATTCCTTGTGTTGGTAATTTATTCAAGATGGAGTTTCTATTCTTTATTTCTCGTTCAAATAAACTTTTCATAGTATTCGATTCAGTTTTGTTTAACGTAACAAATGGAACACAAACTCGTTCAATTAAAACTTTAACTCCAAGCCATTGAACAGACTAATAATAAATCTGTCCATTTTTACACTAACACCGTATTGCAAGTATTTAATATTTATCGCCTATTGCACGGCTATCACAGGACGGCCCGCGAGCTGTGTCGCGGCGACAGACTATCCGTCTCGTTCTAATTAGAATACTTAGAAGGAGACGGATAGTCTGGTTGTTCTGTGATAGCCGTGCTGGGAGGTCTGTTTCCGAATGTTTATGTCGGTCATTAAAGTCGATGTCAAGTATGTAAACATTGTCTTAAGAGTATTAAGTAGACCACACGCATGTTAGTATATACAAGACCTATAGGGGAGTACTAAATTGTTACAAGATATAGGTAGTTGAATTTACATATGCTCTTCTTTAGGCTCATTCACACAGTGAGTGGAGAATAAGGGCTCAGCTACATAGAACGTTACCGCATCCCGCATATGCGGGGAGCTCGAACTATGAGTGATATTGATCATTGTTTTTCGTTAAGGGGAAAAACGATAACACGAATATTCCGCATGCGGGACGCAGGCTGACGACTTATGTATATCAGCTCTTAGTTGTTCAATAGGCTTGTGTCCAATTTTTTTGGAGAGGAACATTTGTTTGTATGGGAGCAACTACAATTAAAAAACATAAATACCCAAAATATTGAGATAAAGACGGGCCTCGCTGGCGGCAGCCGAAACGTTTCATACTATTTGACATTGAAGTATGACGTCACAGTTTGATATTTGTACTAATCGTTGTATGGAAAATCAAGTAAATTGCGGTCGCGAATTTAGGTCCATAGTTGCTGTACAATTTTGTTTCTATAAAAGCGTAAGGATTCTATTGGTAGCTTTTAATTTACTTTCTGATAATAAAAAATGCATATTTTTTCTAAACTTTCTAGATCCATATCTTTTTATAATTTTAATTATATTTCGTAATTTATATTTTATTGCAATTATTTGATGGTTTACTATCCATCTCCGTTATCAATTTTAACATGAGGAAACTACCCTATTCTTTTTGTAACTAGACTAGGCAATGCAAATCGATTAATCCGAACATCCGATGCCTAATTATAATTCTTTATATTGAATCGTAGCTTAATTTAACAATAAATAAATGTCCAATAACGCTACTTATTCACCAAATTGAAAATACCGGTAATTTACCGGCTAACCGGTTTCACTTAAGTCGGTGATTTACCAGTTTTGAAATTTTTCCGGTAATTGCATTCCCTAAACTAGACATCATACGACCGCAGCGGGCGTAGCATGGTTGCCATTTTATTATTACTTCTATATCACTTATATTATTATCGATAACTTTCGTTGCCGTCACTCGCGCTGATACTTGTCGTCTCATTCACAGCGATAAATGTAAAATGATAAAATTGGAACCATGCTACGCCCGCAGAGAGGTCACAAACGCTTTGTGACCGTTTACGACTCGGCCACGACCTCGAGCGATGGCGGCAGCGGTATGCCACGGTATGGCACGGTAGAGATCGGAGCGTGGCCTCTCGCTCCCACATATTGCGTGCCGCTGCCGCTGCCGCCACCGCTCGAAGTCGTGGCCTTATTGATTGATTGATTTGAGGATGCACCAAAAAGCTGTCTGCGTCTGTCTCAGCGTCATCATCGATCGAAGGCTACGGAGAGTTAGTCATTCTGACGCATTTTATTTCGAAGAAATTAAAAAGTCTAAATTACGTGATGATTAAGTTCATGCTTTTATAAAACGCGGAAGTTCAGTGAGTTAGCCGACAGTAGCTATTAACTATTATAGAAATCCGCATGTATAAGAACGTAGAGATATAGATATGTATAAGTAATATAATAGACATGCCCTTGCCAGACAAAGAATGAATCACTTTGGTAACGGCTATCCGTAACCAAAGGATTTCAAGGTTCTTCCGCTGAGCTGCATCATCCGCTTTGTGGAAATGATGGAGCGAGCTTGGGAGTAGGTATAAAGGAGATGGTAAATGCACAAAAGATCCCGCTGGGTCGAAGTGTATCCGAAAGGGCCCTCATCCAGATAAGATAACATAATAGACAAGCAGGGTAAATATGTAATTTATCGAACGAGCGTGGGCGCGTCAACTATCATTGTCACCTTCTAACAATTACAGTTGTTATTACCCGACTGCCAAAGAAGGAGGGTAATATTTTTCGAGTGTATGTAAGTATGTCTGTTTCTTTGTGGCCTCCTGTAGCCTAAACGGCTTGAAAGATTTTGATGTATGAGGTGTCGTTGGATTCCTTTTAATCGTGGGAGTAACATAGGCTATAATATTTGTTAAAAAGCAGTCGGGTTTTTCGAAAATTCTTCTGATTTCACTTGTTTCGTAACGCGCGTTTGAAAAATAAATAGGTTGTTTGATTTAGGTAGGACCTACTTACGTACAGAACGTCCCCTGTCTAACAAAACCGGTGTTTGACAGACTTATTTAATCTGTTTCATCACATCATCAGCCTGTGTCAGTCCACTGCTGGACACAGTCCACTGCTGGACATAGGTCCCTCCCATGGCCCGCCACTGTGCTCGGTTTTCAGCTTTTCTCTTCCAATCCCTGCCCACTGTCTTACGAAAGTCATCGTCCCACCTAGGTGCAGGCAACAGGGCGCCCTTCATTACGTTTTCCGTTTAATCTGTTTATCACTGCGTTTTGATCACACTTACGCTCACCAAATATGTAATAGCGGTTCGCAGTCGTTAATAAATTGAATATGTATGTACATCAATTTGCCGCAGAATGTAGGCACTGCTATTTGCTTATTTTCGGCGATCTGATCGTCACCTCTATCTTCATATTGTAGCATACTACTTGGGGGAGGGAAGTCTATATCAAACAGTGGTCATCTTTCGGCTGATGATGATGAGTAGGTAAACAAGTCAACACTGGCCAACTGCTATGAATGTACAGTCAAGTTCATTAATATACAGGGTGGTTCCAACCACCCTGTATGTACGATCCCAACGTTTCAAAAATATCTGAGTAACCTTATGCCCTTAACAATAAAGTCGTGTTAACATGTATATGATCACTTTGTCCGCGCACATATTTTAGAACTCGACTGTAGTACTGGTATTTTATTTGTATCGCATCATATCCTGGCATCGTTAAACCGGACGTCACGTCACCTTTTATTGCCCTCGGACGCCGATGCATCGCCAGTAAAGCCGGACATAAAATCCGTCCAATCAGGGGAGACATGCAAAAAAACGTTCTGAATTGCCACGTAACAGGCATGGTGTGGCAAATTTGACACGTTTACGGGTGAGTGTCCACCATAGCTGTGCGAGGTAGCGGAGCGGTGTGCGAGGAAAAAATCCACCAATGGCATTGCTAGCCTCGCTCACGCATCTCTTTCCATAGGTGGACTTTTTCCCCGCACAGTTCTAGTGGATCCTAAGAACGGTTTGGTGGCAAAAAGTCAGATTATTGTTATTTAATTTGCACACAGGCCATCTGATAATAATTGGGAATGGATGAAAATACAATGATATGTCATTACCAGTATCAGTTTACGACAGATATTGAACATATTTTTTTGTAATATGAGATGGATCAAGAAAAGTGTCTTTTGACCGTCCTTGACCCAAAACGTAAGTGAGAAAACTGTTTATATTTTTCAAAAATAATTGACACAGCTGAATAATCTGAAACTTTTTTCTAATGCTAAGGAACCTTCCTTAGCACCAGAAAATAGTTTCCTATCACCAAAAAAATAATTGGGCACTTCTGATATTTTCATCCATTCCCCATTAGGTAACCCACATGGTCAATTTATTACACAGTGTTGCTATGTGTACATTAAACCATCAAATTATTGCAATAATGTGTAAATAACAAAATATAATTTAAATCATAAAAGTGAGACTTGAAAGTTCCGAACAAATATGCAATTTTCTTTATCGCTCAGGAGTAAATTAAAAGCTAACAATTGACTCTTTATGTTTTAATAAAAAATAACTATGTTCCTATATGCAATATTTCATGATCAAAACAGCTTAAAAATGTCAATATCATGTCGAAACGTGTCCCACCCCTAGCTCCTTGGCGCTTCACTGCCCGTATCGGTTCATAACTGCGCGCCATTAAAGCCGCGCATCCATCGCCCGGTCTCCGCCAAGATCTTATTTTGTTGCACGCTCCAAACGTCACTTACCTATTCGGAAAATTTATTTCCTTACAATATTAACGTGGAACGCTTTTTCGAGATTCGTTGTGCTCAATCGTTTTTAAGGGGTTTTAAAGCAAGGCATAAATTAGTTTCTAGGCATCGTGTCAAAAATCAGGTTGCTTCAAAATTTTGGTTTGGAAGGGAAAATATAAAGTCTTACATGCATATTAAGTATCAAATACTTTCGATTCCATAATTTCATTTGTCATAATCGCCATTGGTTGTAGAGTCTTAGAAACCGTATTATTTTTATTGGAATTTACATTATCTTTGTATAGAACCCTGTAGGTTAGGTTTGTTTTATAAAAGTCCCGAAAAGTCTAGTTTTTGACAAAACTACTTAGAACAAATGATGATCATGGGAAAGGTTACAATTATGGCGAATAAAATTATGGGTTTTTTTAGTAACGCATTAAAATTATGAATTATTTTCTTATGTACCGCGATTCAATCTTTAGTAAAAAAAAAATCAGTTTGTTATCGATACCGTTCCATCCTTAGTTCCCTGACGCGACCCTCACTAATTTATTATCAGATTATATAACTGCGCGTCCCGCATCCAACAGCGTCTGGCCGCTAAGGTCCTATTTTTTGGGATGTTCCAAACGTCGCTTATTCGGGAAATTTACGAACAATCAAAATACATTTGGCTTTTCCGCCACAAGCGAGGTGTTATGTAACGATATTTTAACCATCCTATAACGCTGGATTGTAAGAAAATTTTATTATTTTATTGGCAAACAGTGCCAATTTTTTTTTAAGGTCAGCTTATGATATGCCTAGCATCTAGTGATATCCCATATTACAATACGTGTCTCTTCCATCACCAAAGCTCACACTCGCACGTGACGTTTTGTTATTTAAAATGCATGCAACTGGTTATCGTCAAATACAGACACTTGAATACAAGTTACTTACGGTTTTTGGTTCAGCCACTCATAATTTATAATATGTTTACACAGATAGATACATTCCTGTGCTAACACTAATGTTTATTAGTCTGTCTATCTTAACAACAAGCTCCTTAACCTTGAAGACTATCATCATCATCATCATCATCATATCAGCCGAAAGACGTCCACTGCTGGACATAGGCCTCCCCCAGAGAGTTCCAAATTGACCGGTCCTGCGCCACCCGCATCCAGCGGACTCCCGCGAGCTTTACCAGGTCATCAGTCCACCTTGTGGGGGGCCTTGAAGACTATATATGAACTTAATCGATATCCTTGCTGACCTTGCTGTCCCTTCCCTAGCGGTATCGGTTTATATCTGAAAGCCATTAACGTCCTTTATCCACTTAGCGTCTGGGACTACAATGCCGCCATTCGTCAAGTACCTAGTAATTCGTGTAACTGCAACCCTGTCCTCAAACGAGCATTTAGCATGTCCTTTTTTTAATTTTATGTACTCAAAGTTAGCCTTGTCTTTTTATTAAAAATGGGATTGAGTTTGACCTTCGTCTAACTTGATGGAATGTTAAGACAAGGCCTAAGAATGGTAATGGTAATGTGCACTCTTGCCTTGAAGATATCAATCCATACTAATATTATGCGAAAGTGTGCCTGTTTGTCTGCCTGTCTGTTAACTCTTCAATCTGCCTAGGTAGACGGCATATGTAGCACTGAGCTCCAGGAACCAATTGCTCGGTCAACGAATCTTTCAACCCCTTTCGCTTTTTACAATTAACCACGTACGTTACTAGCCGCGTTTTTGTTAGTAGACGTTGCTGCTAAAATACAAAAAAAAAATACTTTTATCTCACTTTATAAATGTCACTACAGGCGAACTCTGCGGGAGTTATTCTTCAAGATGGGTGCTTTCGCGGCAGTGTCGCTTGAATTACTGCTGCGAAAACACTCATCCTTGTAAATGTCTTGTGTTGTGATTTTAAACATGTCTTACGAAACTTTAAATTCGAACTTAATCGATATCCTTGCCGTCCCCTCCCTAGCGGTATCGGTTTATAACTGAAAGCCATTAACGTCCCTCATTCACTTAGCGTCTGGACTACAATGCCCCCATTTGTCTCCGCCCGCATTAAAAAAAAACGTGGCGGCGGTCAGCTGATGCGATGCCGTTTCTACCTAAACGCTTGGAGACGACCGGTCAGCCTAGTGGGTAGTGACGCTGCCTACGAAGCTGAAGGTCCTGGGTTCGAATCCCGGTAAGGGCAAATATTTGTGTGAAGAGCATGAATATTTGTTTCGGAGTCTTGTATGTTTTCTATGTATTTAGGTATTTATATCTATTATGATATATCGTCGTCTAGTACCTATAACACAAGCCTTATAGCTTACTATAGGCTTAGTTCGATTTGTGTAAGATTGTCTCCTAATATGTATTATTATTATTTATTACGAGCAACACAAAGCTCCATACAAAGTTTCATCCCCTTTTGGGGGATGAAATTTGACATATATTATAGCCTACGTCAAATTCTGATATGTTGAGCAATATTGAGGTACATTACACTCTAGTAGTTTTTGAGATTAAGTGGAACGTACATCCATCCATACATCCAAACTTTCACGTTTATAATATTAGTAGGATAGTAGGATTAGTAGTAGTTGTCTCCGTCCGCATAAAAAAAAAAAACGTGGCCGCGATCAGCTGACGCGATGCCGTTTCTACCTAAACGCTTGGAGTGCCTTTCGGAGAATGGTCGCCGACCCTCAGAATGAAAATAGTGTAGGTAGGTACTTATGTACAGGAGGTACCTCTCTTTAACATTACCGATGTTAGACTGCTAGAAAATTCAAACCATGGCTACTCTTGTATTAACCGACTTCAAAAAAGGAGGAGTTTCTCAATTCGACTGTATGTTTTTTTTTTGTGTGTTTGTTACGCGATAAAAGCATATGCTTCCAGATTGGTCCCATTGTCCCCAAAACCCAGTTCTGATGATGCGATCCTGGAGAAATCGAATGAACTGTTCAAATTTTATTGGCAAACTTGAAGCAATTTGGCTACTGATTTGAAGTCGGTTAAAACTTTATTTTTTTCCTACTGCGATAAGCTGTATCGACGATACAATACAAATACTCTTTATTATAAGCTACGGTGGCCTAGTGGTTCGGGCATGCGGCTGTCAAACGGCAGTCGTGGGTTCGAATCCCGGCTCGTACCAAAGAGTTTTTCGGAACTTATGTAAGTACGGAATATCATTTGATATTTACCGTTTTTACTCTTTTGAGTACGGACCCTAAAAACAAGAATTTATTCTGAAAGTCCTCCCGTTTAGTCGAATCGGGGCCTCTTGACGAAAATAGTCATTTCGAAAATGTTGACATGGTGAGTAAAAGGCAAATATCGAATTTATAAATCGATCTATCCACAAGTAAGTGCCCACTCCTCATTGCTTTATAGATTGTGTTTTGTTTGACAAGAAGAATAATAATGGCTCAATGAGCTGTAGAATTCGCAAACCAGTTTAAAAAAAGTTTTTTTTTGTAAATTCCCAAATACTGAATCGATAAAAATTCTATACAACGTGTTTCGCAATTTTCCATGAAAAAGAAATTATTTATTTAACCGAATAAAAGTGCCAACCCTAATAACCTGCCCGTCAATCAAACTGAATTGTCATAGATTATTTTAACAGAAGATAATAACTGTTTATCATTTGTACCTAGTTGAATAATAATTTTAAAAAAAATACCCTACAAAGTTTTGCAATCTCAATCCCCTATTGAGATTGCAAAACTTTGTAGGGTATTTTTTTTCTTCGTTCTTCTTTTTTACCGACAATGATCCGAGGTTTTTCTGTTTTTTTTGGTTTTTGAACTATCGAAAATTGTGGTTTTGAAGTGCAATTTAAAAAAAAATGCATAGGTTTCTTCGTTAGAACTAATTAAAGTTTCCTTTCTGGCCAATATAAATATTTATTTACGGTTGGTTTCTAAAAAAAAACATGTGACAAAGTGGACTCTTTCAGTGGGGACAACATTTTGGTTTACCACTCTGTCACGGCATTCTACGAAAAAAAAAACATTTAAAAAATGCTAGTTAGAGAAAGTGAAATATTAAATATCACTAATTAATAAAATAATATGGAAGTTCATTCGAACATTATAAAACCGTAAACATCATTACTCAAATGAGATGCCGTAATAAGACTAAGGACAGGCTATTGTCTGTCGAAAAGAAGAACGACCCATAGAAGGAAATCCAACCACTTTCAGTAAAAAATATGGTGTCAATTGCAAGTCATCTCAATAAATCTTCAATAGCATAAATTAGTTGAGCAGACTAAAAAATGAGATTATTCAGATATTCTAAAGGTTAAACGAATGCTATTTTTAGTATTACTCTAAGTAGTCTTTTATAGTTGTTGTCATAACCTCTCAGAGGAAATTAGGTAAGAATGTAAATTACTTTCCGGGTTAGTCTACTCTTTAGTTTTATGTTTTCAGGGTTGCGTTTCAATGATGATTATTTTATGTTTTATCCAAATCCTGTTTTTTGGGGTCATAACTACCGCTTTCAAATATTGCCAATAGACTCTTTACAAGGGCCCTTTCCCTTAACCCCCTTTCGGCTTTAGGGGTATTTTTGTAACACCCTGTATAATTATCGAACCTGCACGGCTATCACAAGACGGCGCGCGAGCTCTCTCGATTTTTCTCGCTCAATACCTCTCTTTCTAAATTTTGTAATAAGAGAGAGACGGATAGTGCGAGAAAAATCGAGAGATCTCGTGCGCCGTCTTGTGATAGCCGTGCTGCTCACAAAATTTCACGATAGTCGATATGCGACCTGTAGCAGAGAACAGCCGGACAGTGTGGGACAGCGGAACATCCGGACATACGAAAGAATTTTGGCCCAAGTTGAAACAGGCAACTTCGTTCGCTTCGCTCGCTATTTCAACATTAACGACGAAGAACAGCGCCTCAGAAGCAATATTCGTACCAAAGCTTCTACCATTCACGACTCCAGCAAGAGGAAAATAGGAGAATCCGTGGAAAATGGAAATGTAGACAAATATTTATCTAAGACTCGGAAATTCAGGGACAAAGGCAGATACGTAGTCGTGAGCATATTTTCAACGTCAAATTAAATGTGTCCTATCTTTAGTTAACAAAGGAAGTTTCAGTGAGCGCGCCGCGCGAATTTATCGCGGGCTCATTTGAAATGGAAATCTTTATGCATATGCAAAGCGGGCAGGTTTCATTCATTCTGGGTGTATGCCGATTAGTTGGAAATGTTTAAATAGGTTTTTGTTCAATTTTGTACACGGTTCACGGTTCAGGTTTGTCAGCATCGTATAGTTAGTATAGTTAATAACAGCCAAATTAGAAAAATATAATCGTAACTAGTGGTCGCTACCAACGTGCACTTTTCGAAGCTAAGGGTATGGTTGGCAGAAAATATAAATACATTTGAATGTATTCACTTTTGTTCTTAACGATAATAGTTATTTGTGCAACAAGAGAGCAAAGTTTGTATTTGCTGCGAGTGCTGATTTTGAGACCCGAGGAAGCGAAAGATTCTAAAATTGAATCACGAGCGTAGCGAGTAATTCAAGGTTAGAATCTTGAGCGCAGCGAGGGACTCAAAAGCACGAGACGCAACTACTTTGCTCTCGAGTAACACATACAACTTTTCACCTCAGCAGTGAGAACATATTCACAATAAAAACTATAAGTAGGTACCCATAGGCTTATACGTACCTATTCGTGTTGTGATTATTCAGGAAGAAAGCTTGATTCAGCGTTCGTTACTGTTTGTGCTAACACTTTTACCATTTTTTAGTCGCTTTATATTTAAAACTAATATTAATAGCGCAAGAATGAAGAATAACATACCTAATAAAATCTAAAACAATTCAACAGCGTTGCGATTTTTTTTAAAGGGGCGGGGCGCAGGGCGTGCATTTGGAAACTGCATATAATGTATACGTTCTTAAAAATTAAGATTAATAAAACTAGAATCATTAATTGGTCAGCGTATGAAAATTCATGTTTACCTATTTAAGCAAAACGGACTTTATTCTGAGATGTTTCATGTTTTTTTTTCTTCAATTTAAAACATTCTTTCTTATGATTCTTATCTATTGTTTGGTAATTTAAACATATAAAGTGTGTTTTCGAACGTGGTACTTGCTTCGCGCTGTTTTGGGCCTATTCCTGTCCCCTTCAACCTATTCCTTTTTCGTAATGAAATGAAAGGGACATAGCTCATCAAGTTCAAGTATTTTGAATTTTTAATAGACCCCACACTATGAAACTATGTCAGTTGTAGTAGGTATAAGACTTTATTATTTGCCAAATTTCATAGCTATATAGGTCAATTGGAAGTACCCTATAAATTTTGATTCCTTTAAGAGTGTTTTTTGCAGCATAAACGGCCGTGGGTCGCGCTTCTTTTCGACCGACAATAGCCTGTCCTTCGTCTTATTACGGCATCTCATTTGAGTAATGATGTTTACGGTTTTATAATGTTCGAATGAACGTCCATATTATTTTATTAATTAGTGATATTTAATATTTCACTTTCTCTAACTAGCATTTTTTTTATGTTTTTTTTTTTTCGTAGAATGCCGTGACAGAGTGGTAAACCAAAATGTGGTCCCCACTGAAAGAGTCCACTTTATCACATGTTTTTTTTTTGAAACCAACCGTAAATAAATATTTATATTGGCCAGAAAGGAAACTTTAATTAGTTCTAATGAAGAAACCTATGCATTTTTTTAAAAATCGCACTTCAAAACCACAATTTTTGATAGTTCAAAAACCAAAAAAATAGAAAAACCTCGGTTCATTGTCGGTAAAAAAAGAAGAACAACCCCCGTATCTTATTTTTTACGTTAACTTTGAAGTTTGATTTTTTCACAGTTTCAAAAGACTGTGGACCGTATATGGTTTTAATTTCAACTCGATAGCTGATAGATAAAGGGTCTTGACAGACAGACAGACGTGATCAAATCAAACAAAAACGTAATCAGATCAAAGTGATCCTATAGGGTTTTTTGAGTCCCTTTTGAGGTACGGAACCCTAAAAATAGGCACTAAAACAATATAATGACTAGTGGCACTTGACTGTGGGCTGTTAGAATTCGCGAGTGCGTTTTTTTCGTTATTTTTTTTATTTAAAAAAATAATAATTAATGAACCTGCTACAAGATTTCGCGCGAATCGGTTGAAAAATCTGTAGAGGAGAACAGCCGGGCAGCGGGACATCCGGACATACGAAAGAATTTTGGACCAAATAGAGATAAAGAACTTCGTTCGCTTCGCTCGTTCGTTCAATAATATCAGCAACATAATATACAACATCCTATACGTATCATAACTGAATTGACGACCGAATAGCCTAGTGGTTAGAGAACCTGACTATGAAGCTTGAGGTCCCGGGTTCGATTCCCGGTCGGGGCAGATATTTGTATGATGAGTACGAATGTTTGTTCTCAAGTCTTGGATGTTTAATATCTATTTAAGTATGTATTTATCTATATAAGTATGTTTATCCGTTGTCTAGTACCCATAGTACAGGCTTTGCCTAGTTTGGGACTAGATCAATTGGTGTGAATTGTCCCACGATATTTATTTATTTATTTAACTAAGAGTACCTACTTACCTAAACCCAACGAGTATATCCAAGTATATGTTAAGCCCAAGCACAAAAACTCATAAACCTTCTAAACCGCCGCAACGTTTCTGAAGCTAGCATCTTGCATGGCATGCCTCGGTTTGATGTTTATAATCACATAAACAGTACAAACAGAGCAAGCAACCACAGAACGTACCCGTGCAGTACTGACCACAAACATATGTTACGGAGTGCGGCGAATAGGTATGCTGGCTAACCTGGCTTTGAACTGGTTTGTATATTATTGTAATGTTTGTATGGACGGAACCCTATAATGGACGTGTTTTTGGGCTCCGTGGCTTAAAAGTAAAGCAGGATTCATACTTATCTGACGTGATGCTCAATGAATGAATGAATGAATGAATGAAAACGTTTATTTCAGAACCAGGTCCACGACGACGAGTCAAGGCTATGACGAGTCTAATACACGGAAGGAATAAAAAAAATATTATCGATAAATCTGTTAGAAATGAAAACTGCTATTTCTTTTGATAGTTTTGAATACACTTTAGTTGCCAGTAGTCACTTGAATATACTTTTAGGAGATTTATAATTGTTTTAAGGTTTCCGCTTTTGCTGTTGTGCCTAAACGCTTGCCAAACTATTAGAAAATGACAGGCAATGTTTTGAATAATCAAATGCGATGCATTATAGAAGAAAACAATTACTTGTATAATCTATTTACACGTGTTTCTTACAAAAAAGTCAATTATTAATTCGTAAACCAAAAACCGGAAGTAATTTTCACTGTTAAAAAATATATATATCTGTTTGACGACAAATTAGCCGGCTTACAGAAGAAACCATCAGATGAGTCAGATCAGAAATTCGGATAAATCCGACTTAAATTTAAATTGAACAATTTTCAGGACCTTATCTGTCGGTCACGGAGGTTTTTTTCTCATTAGCTGGAGCCCAATTATCGGGCCAAACGAGATGATGTCTAATAGACATATATCGAAAAAAAATGGCGGATGTCGAACGGAAATCAATTTCCGTATTTTCTCGATATAATGTCTATACCTACTCCCAGCGATCGCGATGCAACGAGTGGTCGACGCTCGGTCGTGGTAGCGATCGAGATGGTATTTTCAATGATTTTCCTTCGTCTTCTTCTTTTAAAAATGGCTTCCATCAAAGGTGAAATGATTTTGCCAATGTCAGGTTAGCTAGTAGATTCAGAACAGTTTTCATGCGTTTTTTTTCACTTATTACACTTTCGTAAATGTGCCAATTAACTATTTTTTGTTGCTTGTCCCCTGGGTCACTCTTTAAAACTATGATTTTATGGGGCTTAAATCCACTAAACACGTATTTCTGTTATATAGGTAAACCCAATCCATGGTGGGGCAACTCCTTACCGTGATAGGAGCCCAACTTATTGTATTTTTTCTAAAAACTCTGTCACTGTTGTCTCTTGACTTACCGAGACAGAATAACAACAAAAAAAAGTTGATTGTCTTAAATTATTAACGCTTATGGTTCTTGATATTTAATTCTGTAGACATATTTAAATATTTAAAATTTTCACAATCGATTGTAAACAAACACAATCCAGAAAAACGAAACGCATGTTAGTATATTGTAACTTGCGAATCTTGAAATCGTCGTTAGACATACTACCAAAACTAAACAGTCGAAGGACTGCGCAAACCTTCAGTATACCTCTAGCTAGAACCAACGTAAAGAAACACGCCCCTCTGACGAGGCTACTCACTAATTACAATAGCATTGCCGCAGGAGCGGATCTGGATATTTATCACGATTGCATTCGATCCTATAAAAATAAGCTGTGCCGCTATCTCAACCAATCCAGTCCAATCCAGTCCAGTTGATGGCCCAAATTTGAAATTACATCAAAAAACAAAAGTTACTCATTATTCCACAATTCCTAACCAATAAACAAATAAACTTGATACTAACTTTAAAATAATTAACTAACAAACTAATCTTAAATCTTATTGATAATCTAATAATTTTATTGTTATACTTTATTATTAATTCACCTAAAAATAATTCCGTGTTAAAATGTGAATGATGTGTTCACCTATAATTGGGGTACGTAAGTGCCTAAATACCACATAACTATTAAGATGTAACTCACTATTCTTATGTACTCTGTTGGTGTCCCGTATAAATAAATAAATAAATAAAAATAAATAAAAATAGACATGATCTCTATCATGCCCCATAATCAGAATTTTGCTGTCTTAGACATTTTGGTGAGATTATGAAATAGAGTTTATCTCTAAATATTAGACATCACCGATATTAAATTAAGTCACGAACGTTGATGTATAAAAGATGATGATATTGATTTATAAGCAGAGAAGATCGATATCTTATCACTTGCTAACCTTAGTAGTACAGTCAGCATCAAAAGTAGCTACGCAAACGAAGACACAGTCTTTATTAAAAGGGAATAAGAGCTTTTGACGTCTTCGAATGCGTAGTTACTTTTGATGCTGACTGTACATAATTGCACTATTCGTATTACGCATGGTAACAGTATTCGTATTATACCCTGTCATATCAAAGCGAAGTCGACCCCAAAAACAAATACGCATCAAACATCCACACACCTACACAGTGCACATAGAGCAGCAGTACGCCACCTATATGCAAACGCTATAGCCACGGACAGACGGCTAGACGTCGAGACAGGGGGGCTGCGGTCGCCTAATGAAATCACTAGGGGAATGGCTTGCTGCAATTTGTTGTATTCAACTCGATAAATGGTATTTAAAAGTTATGATTGCTTAGGCATTGCTAAGTATAATAATCCGAATATTATGTTTATGGTAATATGGTATTTCACGTATGGCAGCACAACACTGCGGCGCTTGGCCAATAACGATTGACCATTTGCCAGTTTGGACTTGTAAAATTTGTAACATAGCTACCTGAAACGGGCCACGTAATTCGCTTCCATGTACCTTTCTCTCGGTCTTTATGAATGGGTTAAAAAGCAGAAAAATAGTGAACTGGATCATTGGGCTGTACAATACAGTTTCGTTTCATATGGTCGATGGAAAGAAAACGTGCTAGTCCACAATTGGCTACTTTCCAAAAAAAATCGTTTGTCTGACAGTTAGATTATCAAAAGATATTAGACACGTATTTTTTTGTTAGTCAATAAAACAAAACATGATGAAGATATATAGCCCGGTAAAGTTCGCTTGACGTCACATTATAGTATACTTTTTAGCATAATGTGTCGCGTGGAACTTTAACGGACTATATCTTCATCATTTTTTGTTTAATTGAAACACAAAACAATACAATATTTTTTGATAATCTTACTGATGGACTAAATTATATATTTTTTACCCAGTACCCAATTAAGCTAGTCCACAATTAAATACCTGCTGAAGCTAAATACTGTGACTTGCAATTTAGTATTTTACTCGATAAGTGGTAAGGATGTGTTTGACATGGGCAACAAAACTTCTCTTTCAAGGACAAGAAAAATTATCTTAGTTCGAATTTAACCCATATTGCTTTGACATAAAATGCCCATGTCATACACTAGTGCACCGTCGAAGAAAGGGACGTTTACCTTATTTAAAAGTTATGATTGCGATTAATATTGTTTCATTTTATACAGTCAATAAAATTACGAACTGACATGCTACTTGTATCTAAGTTAGGTACAGTCAGCATCATAAACATGTATACATTCTATGACCTTATTACTTAGACATAAGGTCGAAAAGTGTATACATGTTTATGATGCTGACTGTACCTTACCTATTATGTTGTTTATGTTCAGAAGTGGCTTTAATAGTAAATTACTACTGATGATGATGATGTAATTACTATTTTATAGGGCATTTATTGTACATTTATTTGATTTGTGATAATGTGTGCACTGTATAGAATCTGCATGATCCAGCTAATGAAATAATCCCAATAAAAATAACATGAACATTGAACAAAATGGATAATCATATTCGTCTCGAATAATATTAGTTTATTATCCACAATAAGAGCATAATATTTACATTAATGCTTAGTTTATTATTTGCCTTTATTTGCCTCTTTTCGCAATATCTAAACGTTATCTCTAACACTACGCCCTAAACTAACATGTATTATTGAATGTATGTTGTAGATCGAAAGCAATCCACCTGCGTATAGGAGCCGTAAAGGCGGGTGCAGTAAATCCCAGTGATATATATGTCTAGGATATGCTTGCATTTTGCGGCCCATGGCCCCAGAAAGGTCTTATCTTAGAGAGAAATACTTTCCACTTACGTCTTTTGGTGGTTAACTGTTAAGCGCCTGGGAAACGCAGGTTTAAGATCTTATTTTAGTGAGAAATGCTAGTCGCTTAGAACTTTTTGTGCTTAAATGCTAAACTAGGGAATTTATATGTCTAGGGCGTATGTTGCATTTTGCGACGCTAGCGTAGTAACGTGGTGATGGCGTGTTTACACATACTGTGTTTTAGAACTTAAAGTGTATGTTAATACATTAGACACCTAGGGCACTAAAGTGAATGACTCATGTCGTAGGGATAAAGCTGGGCATTCACTTTGTCGCCGCGTCGCGTCGTTTGTCTCGGCGTCAAATGTGTGCATCCAAATGGACGGTCGTAATATCTTGACTACATTCACGGGCGTGCCATGTGGCTGTCACTGCTCGTGGTCGTGTGTGTTGTTTCGACATTCACCAGCGCGCCATTTGTCTCGGCGACATGGATGCGTCCAAATGGATGGAGACGTTCCAGCGTTGAATTTTGACATTCACGACCGATTCGGATGACGCGTTGGTGCGTCGCGCTCCTTTTGGATATCCAACGGGCCCCACCAACTATGTTTTGACATACATGAACCGATTTTTTCGCGGCGCTGCTCAATTCGGCTTGTATGCGTTCGTGCATGGGCAGCTTAAAGGAGGTTAAGTAAGTCTATAAACATTTAACAATGCCGGCACTTAAATATCTAACGTAGTATTATGTCCTTCCGCACCTATTTGTAGGTCTAATACTTGTAGGTTTGTTTTCTTTATTACCACTTCTTGGTTCTTCTCGAGGCAGAGGTTTACTTTCCGAACCGGTGGTAGTTTATCGACATTCATAGGTGCATGTAATATGCCTAAATTGAAGAATAAATCACTTTGACTTTGACTTTGACCACCTGACCATACACATGCATGGAGGACTATTCGTCTTAATTTTTTCATCACAAAGCTACAACTTTCATTGAAATCCCAATGGAACTTGCAGCAAGCGGAAGCGTTTCCTAACGAAATTAGTTTTTACTATGCTTAGTGCATGCCGTGTTTGCCTGTAATTGGGTGAATACTCTAGCAATAGTTCATTATCTGTTGTAAATAAGTTTTTTTTTATTGTATTACATCTGTTGGCGAACCTTAATAAATAAATAAATTGATTAATTGGGCCAATCAACAATTTTTTGTTGCTCGTGGCCATGGTTACGTCCCCTGGGTCACTCTTTAAAACTATGATTTAACGGTGCTTTAATCCACTAACCACGTATTTTTGTTACATTGGCAAATCCATTCCATGGTGTGGCAACTCCTTACCATTATAGGAGTCCAATTCGTAGTATTTTTTTCTAAGAAACTCTGTCACTGTTGTCTCTTGGCTTCCCGGGACGGGACAAGAAAAGTTGATTGACCCAATTAAATTTTCTTTTAATTTTATATTTCATGTATATATACAGGGTGAGCAATCCAAATGGGTCAGTATGGCGGTTTTGGAAACCATAACAGATAGCGAAATCTTGGCTTAGGAACCATGACGTTGATTTTAGTAAAAAGAAAAACTGCATTCATATACTTACAAAAATACGTGTAGGTACTCGGCCCAGGAATCGAACCTGGACTTTTTGAAAAATTAAATTTCGTTATTTTCCTTTGAATATCGGTTATGTAGCTCTTAAATAGTAAATGTTACTAAGAAACATGATATCTAAAACTAATAAAATGCATTGTTTTTAAATAACGAAATTTAATTTTTCAAAAAGTCCAGGTTCGATTCCTGGGCCGAGTACACGTATTTTTGTAAGTATATGAATGCAGTTTTTCTTTTTACTAAAATCAACGTCATGGTTCCTAAGCCAAGATTTCGCTATCTGTTATGGTTTCCAAAACCGCCATACTGACCCATTTGGATTGCTCACCATGTATATACCTATTATAAGTGCTTAAGACAAACAAAACTTATTCCAAACAAAATGGCCCGCCCTCAACACATCCTAATGTTGCACGGGGCATCATTCCCAAGATGCTCGCCGTGTCCGTGTTGGATGGCCACTGGCCAGGCTCAGCCTTTGGGCGAAATATGAGCACGCTCTGAGATCGCCTGAAACCCCGATCAATTTCTGGGACACTTTTTTGACTAAGATTCTACTTAAGAATTTCAGGATTAAAAATGCCGCCCTCGCCGTAAACATATAATTTTGCTCCCTTGAGACACCATCTACTATTGCAACATGCCACATCGCTACGTCGCTTCAACGAACGACCGCAAGGATGTATAAGGGAAATGTATTCACGTACCACCGTAGAACACTGTTAGCCGAGGCAAAATACGGTTTCGAAAAACATTAATTTATAATAGCGTTTTTTTTGTTTATTTCATTCTAAAACATTATTCTAAGATGCTTTATTCAAGAATCCAACAAACTTTCCACCCGGAAGTAATTATATAGATTTAAATTAAACATTCATTGTCTTTTTTACTTTATTTATATTGAATATTTTAAAGCAAATGTAAATGAACCTAAATAAAGATAAAAAAATATTAATATTTATCCGGACTTTTTAGGAGCTAATTAAATATTGATTTTTTTGATGTCTGATTTTTTGTTGGATTTTGCCTCTAGGTAACAATTTAATTGATAATATATCCGTTACATTAAAAAAATTAGCTATTATAAATTATTTCCAAATATGTCATTTTTTCCATACAAGTTGTCAGTTCATTGCCTGGACTATGTCGCAATTGACAGGTCGCCGTCACTCAAACTCGAGTGATACGTCACCTTATTGCGATAGGGTTCTACAGTGGTACGTGAATACATTTCCCTTACTGTACCTAAAGTCCCTGCTAAACTAAATAAGCGTCGCACATACGTAGATTTGACCGATTTAGGCGGCCAAAAACATTTTTGCTTCTAATATAATTTAAATTGGGGTATATAATTAAAATACGTTGTATTTAATTTAATTCAATTATTATTTTTTTAAATATACAAAAAAACTTAAAAATGATACTTAAAAAAAAGAACAATGATAAAACGGTTTCATTTTACATAAAAATATTGATAAATAAATAAAAACATAGTATAATTAAATTACTGTCAATATTTAATATAGTCTATATGATTTGTGGATGGATGGATGTCAATGCCAATTAGATGTTTCAATTGGAATTTCAATAGTTCCTTCCAGCCATGTCTGATAATTTTTCAGGAATACTTCTTCAGTACTTTGTGCTTTTATCCATCTATCTTTCATTTGTGATTTAAACTTGGAAAATTTATGTTTAAGGCTCTTTTTACTGTCTTCGGTGAATCCATAATACTCAAAAAGGATTTTTTCTTAATGGTTCAGTTTTTCACTCAAATTTGGGAAATTCTGATCTTTCATCTTTTCGAACAAATTTAAAAGCGTCTCAACTAAAAGACAGAAAAAAACAACTAATTACTAATAAAAAAAAATTATGAACGGTTTTTAGAGTTTTTACCCTGACAACTTCGATTGACCCTTATTTGGCTATAGGCACGTTTTGGCAGAAACTGTTATTGTTAATATAATATTGAATATGTGCCATAATTATTGTAATATCAATAATATCTTGGAAGACCTTGGAAATATTTCATTATTGCATTCAAAACGTAAAATTTAAGAAAAGTAGCTTAAAAAAAGGTGTTACGTTAGAATGCTAGTTATATACAGTAAACTAATAAAAAATATCAACTTTTTAAGTTATATTGACAGATTCTTATCTGAATTATCAGAATCCATTACTTTCACTACATTAGACAACACTATTTTTTTTTGTTGCAATTTATAACACTCAGTAAATTGAAGGCACCGAGAACTGTTACGTACACTAAAAGTTACGACCTATTTTTGATTGACTGTAGATCGGCGCAAACGTTATCTTATGACTCAAAAGGGGTGGGGGTGGGTGCCCTGGAATGTCAGGTAGATAAGGAAGTCGATGGTTTAACCGTATGGTGATTTTCAATATTTCGACTTATGGCCGCCTAAATCGGTCAAATCTACGTATGTGCGTCGTGTCCCTTCTTATATTTATAGCTTCTAAGATAACTGTTCTCAGATAATAAAGGTACGATAAACCCAAAAAAAACTCGAAAATTCAATAAGAAATCCCGTATTTTCCCGATTTTCTCGCGCAATTTAAGGCTAGTAACGCGTCAGCGGATAAATGGTTTTCTTGAACTTGGTTCAGACCAGACTGAGTCGGTGATTTGGAATAATTCGCAGTCTTTTGTCCTAAAGGGCGAGTTCGGGGTCTTAGGGCAGGTGTACATAGTAGCCAAAGGTTTATTGGTCGTAATGTTTCCCCATAAAATAACTAGCGGCTCTGGGAGCTGTAGAGATCCCAAGTCATACCTATCAAAAAATTCCAAAAACTGTTTCGACAAAAAAATAATTATCGAACCAGCTCACCAAATTTCACGAGGATCGGTAAAGAAATGCGACCTGTAGAGGAGAACAACTGGACACCGGACCTACGAAAGAATTTAGGCCCAAGCTTAACCAGAGCACTTCGTTCGCTTCGCTCGCGCGTTCAATTAACATCTCGCCATTGACATATTTAAAGCAAGCTAACGATTTTCTGTTCAGTCGAATTTTTGCCCTGAGAAATCAAAATTGTGTACATACACATAATTTTCGAATAGGTTAAGTATCAATACGAAAATTATGATTAGGTATGTTATCAGTTTTATTACCTTTGCTCAACTGGCAATGTAATGTGATTGATAAAATAAAAAAATAACGTGGAGTTGTGTTATAAGTAGGCACGTGAAATTATTTTAAACGCGACGTATCGAAATTGCACGGAAACGAATGGTATATACTCGTATGAAATATGTATAAGTATAACCCCCTTTATAATTTTAACGATATAAAAAACAATTTTACACAAAACATGTTAACGTGAAGAAAAACGAACTTTTAACTTAAATGGTTATAATTAGAATTCCACCTTTAGTATGTTTCGTTTAGCACCTAGTGTGTACCCAGCCTAAGTTTGTGCAATGAACTTATAAGAGGTAATAAGTTCGATGTATGAGTAATTTTTGTCTGAGCGGGGTCGAAGGTCGATTCATTTATGCTGTTCATGCATTGATTAAGGTTGAAAGCTTGACTGACACTTCATTGAAAAGCATTATACCTGAATTGGGTACTTTCTTGGATAAAAAAAAAAGAATTCTATTTAGTCCGCCAATTAAATTATCAAAAAATATTGGACACGTATTTTTTTGTTTGTCAATTAGAATCGGGAGCATTGGAAAAAGTGAGAGAGGCCTTTGCCCAGCAGTGGGACACTACAGGCTCACAATAATAATATAATAAGGGTACAGCCCAAAGGGCAATGGAGAGGGCTATGCTGGGAGTAGGTATCTCTGCGTGATCGCATCAGAAATGAGGCTATCCGCAGCAGAACCAAAGGCAACCGATATAGCCCTCCGAATCGCTAAACTTAAGTGCCAGTAGGCGGGTCACATTGCACGTAAAACCGATGGCCATTGGGGCGGAAAGGTTCTCGAGTGGTGACCACGTACCGTAGGCGCAGCGTGGGTGCGCGCACAAGGTGGTCTGATGACCTGGTAAAAGTCGCTGGAGTCCGCTCCCTCGTGAGTCGTGGCGCTCCTTGGGGGAGGCCTATGTCGAGCAGTGGACGTCTTTCGGCTGATATGATGATGATGATGATGAATGGTACAGCGGAACGTCATCTCGATCATATTTAGAGCACGCCGCTTGTGATTCTTCGGGAGTCACAAGCGTCTACAGGCTACGGTGTCCGTGTACCATCAGTCAGACCGTATTATGCTGATATAGGTATGATAGTTGAAAACTTAAAAAAAAAAAATTGCTTTCTTTTTGTTACAGGTACAATATTGGAGTTGGGTGTCGCTTGGCATCACAGGTAGGAATCAATCAAAGCAATATAATTTATTTGCCAGAATACAGTAGGTATACATGTACTCGTAGGTACTTCGTACCTAATGTAGATGTCTATAACATTTCACTGCACAGTGTATTAGCCTACATACATGAATGCAAATGTCTAGAGTTTCATTACAAAGGTACATACATAGGTTATCATTATATCAGCCGAAAGACGTCCACTGCTGGACATAGGCCTCCCCCAAAGAGTGCCGCAATGACCGGTCCTGCGCCATCCGCATCCAGCGGACTCCCTTTACCAGGTACATAAATAGGTAATCAAATACAAAACGATAAAATTAAGCAACACAATAATCAATTACACAAAGTCAATATTACACAACACTATAATAAAACAATGTCAAAATAATAATAATCTTAATATCCTATTGCTATCAAAGAACTCCTTTACACTATAATAACAGTTGTCTAATAACCAGTTCATCAGGAAACTTCTTGGTTTTCTTCTCCATTATTCATTATATCCGGATATTTCCATACAAGTTGGATCCGGATTGCTAACCTTAATTAAAACAAACTATACAACTGTGGTAAATTTTGTTTTAGCCGCTGGTTGCTGTCATTAAAATAGTTTATCTACACACACAAGGTCGCGGGAGTCCGCTGGATGCGGGTGGCGCAGGACCAGTTAATTTGGCATTCTTTAGGGGAGGCCTATGTCCAGCAGTGGTCGTCTTTCAGCTGATATGATGATGATGATGATGACACACATACTATAAACCCGCTAAAATGCGTTCAGAAACTAGCAGTAGGTAATGACCAGCATTATATCAATAAGATTTATAAAAATAATTAACTTGTCTCAGGCTGTAGGTTATTTTGTAAGTATTTTCATTAAGATATCGATATTGTTAAAGTATTGACTTTCAAATTTCGAAGCGTGGCCCCGGAGCCGTAGCATGGTTGGCCTTATCACGCGACAAGTGACAAGATAACAGCGTCGTCTCGTTCTATCGAACGGTGTCAGCCAGTGACGCACGCTCTATCCTATCACCTATCGCGTGACAAGGCCAACCATGCTACGGCTCCAGAGGTCGGAGCAAATCATGACCAACTAGATTTTGTTATGGACATCTAGTCGGCCATGGCGGTGCAATGGCGGTTATTCTAATGGTTCGAGAACACATCATTGAGGATTTATGATAATGTGTGTAGATAAAGTAGTGTATGCAACTGTACATAATTAGGCCTTAAAACTCTCGTTTCATAAAACCACACTCGTGATTTAGGGCCTCTCATTGTGTACAGTCACATAAACTACTAATACATACACGTATCATGTACTTAGTCAATACTTATTCACGTATGCTCAGTTCATACATTGTCTCAATTGGTCAGTTGGAATGTTCAGAAAGTTACCAAGACGAAGGCCCGGAGATTAGCGGGAATTGAAATAGATTAAAGGCCAAGGCCGGCAAATAAGATTAATTAAAGGATCTGCGCTAAGCGCGTTTAGCTAATTAATTACTTTATTACACTTCGTAATTATTCAGGGCCCGGTATAGTGATTTGTTGTTGATTGCAACTTAGAAGAAAGTGGTAATTGTTTTATCTAAACTACAATACAAATACTCATTATTAATCAGACTACAGAAGAAATTACAATGAAAAACAAATGGAATTAAAAGATTTTTCAAAAAACCCAACCGCTTGCCTATGCTCCCACGATTAAGAGGAACCCAACGACACCTCATATGTCGAAATCCGTCAAACGGTTTAGGCTGCAGGGCGTGCCAAATAATAAGACATACACACATACATACATACATGCATACATACATACATAAATAGATACATACATACATGCATACGCTCGGAAAACATAACCCTCCTTTCCTTCGGCAGTCGGGTAAAAATAGAGCGAGTAGAACGTTTATCGTACAAATTCACTAATCACTTCATTTTTTAGGGTTCCGTAGCCAAAATGGCAAAAACGGAACCCTTATAGTTTCGTCATGTCCGTCTGTCCGTCTGTCCGTCTGTCCGTCTGTCCGTCTGTCCGTCTGTCCGTATGTCACAGGCATTTTACTCGAAAACTATAAGGTGTATTTGAATAAAATTTTGAGGATAGGTGTATTTTGTTAGCCGCTACAAAGTTTTGTAATTAAAATTACTAAAAAAAATTTTTTTAGGGGTGCACTCCATACATAAAACTAAAAGTCAAAATTTTTTTTTTCATTGTGATCCCCCGTGTGGCACATCAATCGATAGGCCTTTCAAAATAAATATAAGGTTTCTTAACATTTTTTTTGATTAAGTGAATAGGGTCGGAGATAATCGCCCCGAAAGTCACTAAAATTCTGTCCCCCCCCTCTAATTTTTGAACGGTGTATTTTAAAAATATGAAAAAATTCATGAACACAGCGCTTATTAAGTTCATTCACCGAAAATTGTTTTGAACAAGATCGGATGAAAGGTTTCCGAGATATTGCTGAAAAACTGCCTTCCTCAAAGAAAAGGACATAAGTGCCTTAAGATTTCTATGACGATACGACCTTTTTAATAGGCACGGAACCCTTCGTTTTGCGTGGTCCGACACGCACTTGGCCGGTTTTTTTCTATTATATTTCTATTTTAATTTATACCATTTATAGCAACAGAAACTGGTTCCGTTCCGACCTAGATATGGCGGATCCCTTTGTCTATGAAAAGTTTAATGTTATTCCTGTTTGCCGTTTTGCCGACCGAATAGCCTAGTGGTTAGAGAACCTGACTATGAAGCTAGAGGTCCCGTGTTCGATCCCCGGTCGGGGCAGATATTTGTATGATGAATACGAATGTTTGCTCTCGAGTCTTGGATGTTTAATATCTATATAAGATATAAGTATGTATTTATCTATATAAGTATGTTTTCCGTTGTCTAGTACCCAAGTACAGGCTTTGCCTAGTTTGGGACTAGATCAATTGGTGTGGATATATTTTTTTAATGTGAACCAAACTACGTTGAGTGCACTTGAGTCGACCGCGCTGTGGACTCGCTATAATGATAGTTGTTAAGTATGGGAGGATGTTTGACCCACTATATGATTAACCAAAAGGGTTTATGATAACACCGATAAGAAGATTAAAATCATGTAACACCTTAACGCGTTATCTTAACGCCTTGTTTGTTACTTTACCAAGTCAGTTGCTAAAGAGCTTAAATGCAATAAACTTCACTGCACTTACGATATTTTTCCACCGCGTATAACCTCTACGAAGTAGAATTCGAAAGAGTGTAACGATAATGGGTATTGGCTTCACTTGTGACTTATCAACGCGACAGCAGGCGCATGTTAGTCTGACAGGTTCCTTACCTACCTCATAGTTAAGATACTTGTCAGGCATGAGATACGGAAGTTGAGATCAGGCAAGGTTAGTGACATGGAGAGATTGGGTATCAAAGCATTTTACCAACGGTTTTTACACCTAAACGGGACTAAATAAACGTGCCTATTTTTAGAACCACTATCTGTCACTCCGGTATCGGCCTTATGTACTATCGCCCAACGCTACGGGTTCACACATCTAGGGTCATTTTCGAATGCACTTCAAAGCGACACCATCCACCAATAAAAATGGCAAACCTGTAGACGATTTCGTTAAGAAAGTGTGAACCCGTATCGTTGCGCGATAGTACGATTGCGTCAAGGATCTCTTGGCCAAGATGGGACTATCAAACAGTACAGACTGTAGAATGTGTGGCGAGGAGGAGGAGACTATGGAACACTTACTGTGTGAATGTCATGCCCTTGCCAGACAAAGAATGAATCTCTTTGGTAACGGCTACCCACAACCAAAGGAATTCAGGGTGCTCCCACTGAGCTGCATCATCCGCTTTGTGGAAATGATGGAGCGAGCTTGGGAGTAGCTATAAAGGGGAGGGCAAATGCACAAAAGATCCCACTGGGTCGAAGTGTATCCGAAAGGGCCCTCAACTAGATAAGATAAGATAAGATAAGATAAGATAATATAGGATAAGATAAGATAGTACGATTCCCACCGACCAAGCAGGGCAAACAAGTTGCCAAAGGTATGTGAAGCTATAATGCCTACAGACGTAACATTTCATAATTGAATGGACTTGCGATCCGATCGGCTCCTCGTTGGACGTGGACGGCTCGGCTGTCGTCGCCTCTGACCGGCTCCGTTCGGCTACCGCCGGGTGCTCGTGGATCCGTTGTACTGCGGCGCCGGGCGACCCGGCCCGGCCGGTTCGGTGGGAATCGTACATTACAAGCCACGGACGTATGTGCCACACTTCTAATATGGACGCTGCTTAAATCATCTTTTCATAGATGTATACCTAAGGCCAATGATGATTTTTTTTTCAGTAGGGAAGATGCTGGCGCGAATCGCTACGCGCTACGCTCGTAGCCGTGGTTTTCCCGTAATGTAGCGGAAAGCGACTACGGCGTAGGCGCCTGCTAGTCGGGTTCCCGCACTGAATGTGTTGTACAAAAACTAGGAGCTATTTTGTATACCGATAAGTTGTTTTACCATATCACTACACTCCGAGTTCGCTCCCCAGTACAGCAAAGATTAATTTTACTCCGTAATAAACTTGCAACTTTACATCGTCCATTAATCTAGTTTTACCGGAAAAGTGTCAAAAATTTTCCACATTGTTGAACCCCATCTTCATAATGAATTTCCCTAAACAGGATTGGAATAAGGATTGCTGGCCAAGGGCAAAGTGCTTTTGCAAGGGGGAAAAGTGCTTACTGTAGATTAATTATTGTAGGACAGAATATGGCAGAGTCGGAGCTGTATTTGACTTAAGGTATTGAGTAGAGTTGCCTTGATATTTATCGTGTGCTCTCTCCCACACGTCTAGTCTATCGTCTGCGAAAGAATGCGCGCGATATATCGATTACCTATCTCTCTCTCTTACCTATGAGATCTATCTTGACTTGCCCATATTAATTATTCTTTCATAAGAACTATGTGACACACACCCACACACAGACACACACACAGATGATCTATGCATTTTTGCTATTTGAAGTGCAATCATCGAAAGGAAAATTTGACAAATGATGGTACAAGGATATGGATGGTAATAGGAAATATCACGAGAAATCAATCAACCTCTCTAATACGCCGCAGCAACCAAATCAAAATTGAAATATCGCCAGAAAACGTCATTCACATGAAACATTATCCAAGCGCAAGCTGAAATGAACTCTAAGAACGGTGAATTTAGATCGATTATAGATCGTATCAAGTTGAGATCCAAACAAAATCACGCTGCGATAACATCATCTAATGTTATTCATAGTTTCCATAAATTAATGTTAACTTTTTAAAATAAAACTCGACAAGACGTACCTAGATAATATCCGGCATTCGTCACAACACATCGTTATGGTTCACCTATAGCACAACAATGGATGTGTGCGCGTAGCGTTCTGACCAGGGTTGTCACCATGGAATTTCTTTGGCTACTAAGTATAACAAATTTCTGACAAAAAAAAAATTCTGAAGAATTTAACAGTCGAGTACTCATTAACTCGGTGAGGTTGCTTTATTATAGATTTCATATGACTATCTTCCGGTAACTCCTTTGCAAATTTACAAATTATAGGCAAAACGTCGGCTCAATAGAATACCGGGAAATCATTTGCATTAGAAAGATTTACACATTACACAAACCCCACATACAGACATACAGACGCCGAAATGAAACTAAACAAAAACTTAAAAAAAAAATCGTGACTGTTTTTCGTATTTTGTTTCATTTTTAATTAGTCATAGAAAGTAAAGAGATCAGTGTATTATAATATCTTTTACACATCTCGAGCTAAGGTAACACTAACCTGCACATTTTATGGGTAGAGGAGTAGTGGGTATCAGAAAAAAATGTCCAATTAATAAAATGCACTTTCCACTTGTACTTACTACCTACTTAATTCCGTGGGTGCTAAGTAGCTCGGGGTCGACTTTGAAGGAGCCTTCTAGGGGATGTTTCAAGTGACATAGGTCCCCATTTTCTCAACATAGGGTAGGATTAAAAATTTACGAGAAAGGGTGTTACGAAACGCGTGATACGGAAATAGCTAGGCGTGAATTCGGCTCACATTGCCGCCGCTGACTTTGTACTTTATTTTTATATGATGAGGAGTTTTTTTTCGATTTATTTAGACGCATACGCAAGCCCAGCACAGCTATCAGAAGACGGCGCGCGAGCTGTCTCGATTTTTCTCACACTATACCTCTTTTTCTAAGTTTTCTAATAAGAGAGAGACGGCTAGTGCGAGAAAAATCGAGAGAGCTCGCGCGCCGTCTTGTGATAGCCGTGCTGGTGTGAGAATTACTATAAGTTACATTATTTAATTTTGAGTGTCTACCTAATATTGATAGGGATAGTAAAAGATAATGATGACCTTATTTTAAAGGGAGATTTTAACGCCATAGTTGGAGAAGGGTAAGAAGAAAGTATTGTTGGTAAATATTGACTGGGTAAAATAAATTAAAGGGGTAACAGATTAGTGCAATTTTGTAGAGAACATAATCTATCAATTACCATTACGCAATTTAAGCAACCTAAAAGAAGAAGATACTCATGGAAACCTACTAGATTACCTACATAATTATAAGGAATATGTATAACAGTTTAGTATCCAATAGCAAAACATACCCAGGAGCAGACCTTAATACAGACCACAATCTACTTGTAAATACCTGCCTGGAACATGATATGCCGCAAACAGAGAAGGAAACATAGACCCAAAGAAATCGATCGTAAAAAGTTAGGAACTAACTGATCGATTGCAATACAATAATATGATACAGGAAAAATGAGATATATATAAAGATAAAAATATAGATAATTACAACTTTAATGATAAATGGTGCAATATTAGAGATGCAATAAAGTCAAATGCGGAACAGACTATAAAAAAAGAAAGTATTAAGAAAGTAGTAAGAAATTGTTAACTGAAGATATTATAAATTTAATTATTGAAAGAAGAAAGTACCGGTATAAGGAAGATGAGAGTAAAGTGTTAGGGAATACCACAGGTTGACAAACCAGATAACTTTAAAAAGTAGAAAATAAAAAGAAATAGACAGAAAAGGACTGTAAAGGAAAGCCAGATTTAGCAAATAGAATAATCAAAGACCTAATTAAGAGTAGGTACAAATAAGAAAACGAAAACCACAGCAATACTGGATGAACATAATAAGATTTTAATAGATAACACAGAGATTCTAAGTAGATGGAAAAGGTATATAGAAGATTTATAGGGACTGACAATGAATGATTAAGAAAAAGAAGAAACAATGGAAAATTAAAACCTAGGTCCAGAGATAATGAAAGAAGAATTTATAACACTGGAAATATACCAAAGGACTTCACACTCACTAAAACATAACCTTGCCCAAAAAAGCTAATACCTTAAAATGTGAAGAACATAGGACACTAAGGTCTGATCTGGTCTGAAAATACTCCTTAAGATTGTGCAAAACAGAATACAAAGACAAATAGAGAACATTTTAAGTGAAGATCAGTTTGGATTCAAGAAGAATCGGTGCTCGATATTGCTTTTGTAGATTTAGAGAAAGCGTTTGATAAAATTAATTGGAAAGGAATCATGAAAACTTTGAAAGATATATGTGATTATAGAGTTAGACGGATTATCTGCGAGCAGTATAAAGATCAAAAAACCTCCTCCTCCTCTGATCCTTATATAACCTAAATAAACTTTTTTACTTTTGTATTTTTTTTTCAAGAAACTAATATAATTAGGAACAGAAATGGTGCAGGTAAAAATTCAGCAGAGGGTTAGACAGGGATGTCCTCTCTCCCCACTAGTTTTCCCGCCCCTCCTTTGGCAGTCTGGTAAAAACTAGTTAAAAACAAACACGAAAAAGATACCGGTTATTGACTAGTTTAAAATTCGAATCGTATATTAGCTCACTTTTTATCGTAACGAAGCGATTGAAATTGCATAACATTATCATATTACGGTAGCGTCACAATCAGTGAGCACGTACTTTCACCTTGACCCGAATATACTGTAGGTATAGTTCTTTACGACTCACTTTCATGTTTTAATTAAATGTTACAACTATAGGCCCGAGGCGATAGTTGAAGGCGACAAAAAAGGTTACCTACATTTAATGGTACAGTCGACGCCGAATATGTTAAAATATTCGCCTTTACTATAAAATTAGGTGCAAAAATACTGTAGAATTTATATTGAAATTACAATTTTTCAATAAGGTGTTAGTATCCTTTTATGGCAATGTAATAAAATTTGTATTTTTGCGTTACAGTTTGGGTACTAAAATTTTTACATTATTTTTCTATCGGCTGTCATGCCTGTCATCATCGTCCGCTCACTACCAATTTCTAAGGCATTATTTTCCTGAACTATCCCTATGCTTATAATTATCAGCTTTGTAGACATTTAATTTCAGTGAAATATACAGAATAAGTGTATATTATAAATAGTTTGTTCGTTATAACAAATGCAATATAAAACACAAATACTTAGACCCTATTCAAAAATATTTTTCAATATTTTGACAACCCTGCAGGTAAAGGGCTCAATTTTTTAAATGTAAATGCACCTCACGCACACAGAGTCCCCGACCGTGACACTCAGGTATCGAGACACAGAGTGTTCGGAATCGTTCAAGACATTAGCCTCTTGTGTCATAAGTAGGTAATATAATCATATTTTCGTTTGTATTTATTAGTTGAGACCCTTTACGGGCAAAACTAAGGCAAAACTTAATATGTCATTCATTATTTATGACAAAATATATATAATGTAATATTTAATAATAAACGTGAGTTTTGGGATTATTAAGTACCTAAAAATTTATAATATTTTTGTAGGTACTTAAGGATTTCAAAATAGATAGGTACGTGCCTATTGAAACATAAATATATATATAGTGACCATAGGTCTGCCGTATTAATTAGGCGTATTTAAAATAGAATTAGTAGTCCTCATTCCTCAAGTATATTCGTAACAGAAATTATCATACTTTTTTCTGTGCACCTGTTATTTCAGTGGTTGCTGTTTAGCCCAATGGTTAGCTGGTAGAGTATGCCATGTGGCATTAAGCTCGCCATTTGTACATTTCTTTGTATTTTGTGCAATAAAGTTTAAATAATTAAATTAGATAGTTATGTATTCCAGAAAAATCATAAATTTCTTTATTTCAAAAAGAAGGCATCAGAAATCCGGTGTCCTGACCTCATATTTCTTCAAAAATCCATGGCTATCTACTTACGGGAATACGATTCTTTACGCCCTTTCCGGACATGAGAACTTGGAGTATTAGTCACTGTCAGTCGCGACTGGCGAGGGAGCGAGAGGTCATTATTCGAGTCCTATCTGTATTCTGTGGCGTCATTTCACTGCACAAAGACCAACGCAAAATGATTAGCCGTGGCCCCAAAATGTAACATTTCCCGTCATATTTTGAACGTAAGATAGGGGAGGGTGGAAAAGTTACTAAGTTATGGAAATTTCTTTAAAAGGGAGATTTTTTATGGTACAGATACATAAAAGCCACCTGATGGCTCATGGTTTTGAAGATTGTTTAGCCCCGCACAAACTATTCACGCGCCTATCGTATTTTAACACGTTTCATATTCTATCACGTGAGCCAACACATTGAAATTAAGTGATTTCAAGTCTCTTCTTAAATTTAAGAGTTATCCTCTTGTCGGTGGAGTATTTTCCATTTCTCTCTGTCGCACCCCAGCCCTTTGATTTGCTGATACGACACGACACCAGCTTTCTCCTATATTTCATTTATGAATTTTATGAGTTACTAGCATCCGCCCGCGACTTCGTCTTCGTGAACCTGGGTTAAAAGCTATCCTATATTTTAATCCAGGCTATAAACTATCTTCGTGCAAAATTTCATCCAAATCGGTTGAGCCGTTTAAGCGTGATTGAGTAACAAACATCTAAACAGCCAAACTTTCGCATTTATAATATTAGCAAATGACGCATATGTTCACGGTTCTCGAAAAATACTTTTGCCGACTTATTTATGTGAATTTTGACGGAACTCACCGTAAGTAACTAACGTCCAAAATATACTGTCACCGAGAGATATATCGCCATAAAACTTCTGCACAATATACAGTATACACAAACAAAAAAGTGCAGCACGTTTGCTTCGCGGGACTGCGTCTGTGCCGTCTGTGGCCTTGTTGTACAGAAATAAATTCCTTTTCTGTCCCCATTTAGGTACCTACTTTTACTTAGAAACAGTCTGTCTTCCTCCGAACGCCATTTTAATTACGACCCAAGAACAAATTAACGAGTCTGTCAAAATTATTCTTTAACTTGTGCATCAGGGTAGACTTAAAAATTCAAATTTTAATAGATGTCTTGTTTTGTGACGTGCATCTTTTTATATCAGTGCCCGTGGCAATGACCGGGCGTGGGTTCATGGTCGTCTAAATCGCGCGTTTAAAAACGTACCGAGTATGTACTTGGCCGCTGGAAACTGAGTTTCCACTGATCGGCATTCAATATCTCAGAGAAGCGACGGCAGTCATATCTGACGAATACCGGCTTTATCCACCCTATAGTTAGTCGAAAATAAATATACGGTTGCCGGGGCGCGGGTGTCGGCCCGTGGATGTGTGCGTCGATCGGTGGTTGTCAGTTGGGCAGGGGCTGGTACCCCTACACAGGCAGGAACGCACACAGACGCGGCGGGGCGAGAGGGCGCTAGCCGCCGCGCCGCTCCGCTCCGCTCGCCGCATTCAGTCTCGCCCCGACCAGCGTACGGGCCGCTTGCCCGCTCGAACGACGCGAAAAATAAAACTAGTTTGTTCCTAAGCGACGTTACCCCTGTGTGTTATAGACAAAAACTATCAGTGATCGTGTTGTTTTTTACGGTGAACGGTTGGTATCCCTTTTACAGTGTTTTTAACGCGCACATGTTCTTTGTTTACGTCTAGATATAATGGTACACACATGTTTTTTTCCGAGGGCTTTATTTAACGGGTAGGACGTAATGTATGATTCACGGTTAGTTTTAATAAGTCGTTTCTATTTCCAGGATATACTTGGATTGATTTGAAGCCGTTGACTTGTGAACAAAGACCGACTTTGTCAAAAGGTGAACGTTCTTTCGAGTCTTTTGTTCAGGTATGTTTGGTGTGTTACAGCTGCGTACATTCGTACCTGCCTAATTAGTCTGTATAGCTGATCAGTTGTGTGTCTAACGATTATCTTTGCGTCTGATAGTTGAGTTTGTAGGTCAGTGACCCCGTTTGGCTAGGTTACTTTTTTAAATGCTTGCGTAATACGTGATCAACGACGAAATGCATTGCCGTGTCGAATCACGTGGTCTTTTGTTTGACATTTTGACAGCCTTTTACACTGTAATTGTTTTGTCTACCTTCACATTCGACCTTAACGAGTAAATGAAACAATTCGGTATTCAAATCTATGAGGCCGTTATTATTACAAAACGTTCAGACAGATAAACGAAAAGGTAGGCATTCGTTTTATATATGGCTACCTAATGTTTTTGTACAATGTCTTTGTGTACGTTCAATTGCTGAAATGTGTATCGAAATAAATGTTTCATAAATAGGTACTTAGGCACGTAGGTACTTTTGTTGTGTTGTCATAAGAGTATATACATGGGTTTGAGCGACTAACTGCTTACAGTGCTTACTTAGTTACTTTGAATGCCTAAATGTTTATACTCGACAGTTTACAATTACATACATACATAAAGGCAATATACATTTGATTAACGACATAAATTGAAAATTTAAAACACTACACTACAAACAGTAGGAAAGAAACATCTCGACAGACGAAAACTTTCTATAAAAAAGCCGCATTAAATTAAAAAATAGAACCACGGACCTATGATACTCAGAGGGCCTACCGCGAAACGATATTCGTTTTCGCTCGTGTATCTCCCTCTTTGTCGCTCGAACTAGCAAGTGCGACAGAGACGGAGATACACGAACGAAAACGAATTTTGTTTCGCGGTAGGCCCTCTGGACAGGCTATACGTGATGCCACAATGAGAGACGGAAAGGCTTATATGCAGCTAAATTAAGAACTGGTCTTAAAATGGCTGATGGCTTACCATAGACAACCTAAGTACTTCATTTGGGTGGGTAGTGGTTTATTGGTCACAACTTCATACTAAATCAGTTGTGGCAAACAGAAAAAAGTGGAATATGACAAGGACATCGAATGATATTTCCCTTTCTGTCACTTATCGAGATTTGTATGCTACCATCTTTTAATATTATTATTAATTACCATAGCCTGTCCTGAGTATCTTAGGTCCATGAATAGAACGGACGATTTTCAAAATGGCGCTGACAGCTGTCATCTCATTGAAACGTCAAACTTCGCAAATCTACTTAGCTACAATCAGTTTTATTTGTAGGGTCAGTATTCATACCGCGATATTGGACGGAAAGAAGAGGACATAATACCCAATTTCCTGTCTCTGTCTTTCAATATCAGAATGACAGGCACGGGGTAAATGTCACGTAGTAGTAGTAGGATTTATTTTAGTAGTAGTAGGTATTCACGACATGCACCATCGATTGAGCTAGTAAATATAACTTTGACTTCCTAATACCCGGTTATGCATCTCTGGGTCAAGACATACGTATATACACCACCTATATGCTCTAGGTATGTGGCAATGCAGTCTAAGGTAAAAGTTACAATTTAAGAGGTCTAAATATGCAGCACGAAGGGCGCTTGCCCTATGACTGGCCAAAACCTGTGTTGCCTGTCTAAACTTGTAAAATTGATGTGCTGTGTCAGTAGCGGATCCAGGGGGGGAGGCCTAGGGGACTCGAGCAAAATCATCTGAGTCCTTCTGGGACAAATCTTATCATCAATTTAAGAGCTAGGCTCTTGTCGGTGGAGTAACCGCCACTGATTTTTGTCCTCTGCCAGCCTCTTCACGTCTTCATACGACTCGACAGTCACTTTCTCTTTTATTTGGCTGGTGTAAGTATGTCTGGGCCTTCCTCTACCTCTCCTTCCTTCGATCTTGCCCTCCAAGATGTTTAAAAAGAAGCTGTCGTGCCGTATTAGATGTCCGATCATTTTGCCTCTTCTATTTTTTATTGTTTTTAACAAGCATCGGCTCTCTCCTACCATCGTCAAAACGTCGTTTGTCTTCCTTTCTGTCCAGCTTATTCTTTCCATCCTCCGCCAGCACCACATTTCGAAGGCTTTGAGTCTTTCTCTGTCCTTTTGCGTCAGCGTCCACGTCTCACTCCCGTACAATGCAATCTTATAATCTGCCTAAATCTATGTTTAGTATGTTTCTGCGCCACCCGCATCCAGCGGACTCCCGCAACCTTTACCAGTACATCAGTCCACCTTGTGGGGAGGTATACCCTCGCTGCGCCTTCCGGTACGTGGTTGCCACTCGAGAACCTCTCCGCCCCAACAGGCATCGGTTCTGCGTGCAATGTGCCATGGTAGTGGCCTTCCACTTAAGTTTAGCGATTCGGGGGGCTCTATATCGGCTACCTTGGTTCTGCTGCGGATAGCCCCATTTCTGATGCCATCACGCAGAGAAACTCGCAGCATAGCCCTCACCATTGCCCACGATTCGGCGGGCTCTATATCGGCTACCTTGGTTCTGCTGCGGATAGCCCCATTTCTGATGCCATCACGCAGAGAAACTCGCAGCATAGCCCTCACCATTGCCCACGATTCGGCGGGCTCTATATCGGCTACCTTGGTTCTGCTGCGGATAGCCCCATTTCTGATGCCATCACGCAGAGAAACTCGCAGCATAGCCCTCACCATTGCCCACTAACCTCACCATTTTGAGCCACCACGTGTCAGGACGTCTGTAGTCTTACAGGAGGACAGACAAAGACCATTAATTCCATTAATTATACTTACCATTAATTCCGACTATAGCAAGTTGGTGTGACAAGTTGCAACGTTTGTGTTGTGCTTATCTGTAATCCACGTAATACTTAGGAAATTACCTTACAAAGGAAATGTGATCCCTACATTCAAAATAAAGTGTTGTGATATCATGGCACTTGTTGATCATTCGTGAGAACCTTGTATTTACTACGTACAATGTCACCGGTATACTGACATTACCGAGTTTACTGACAACAATACAAATACTCTTTACTGCACACACCTTAGTCTAAATTAAATTAATATTTACTGTCACCGTTTCATTTTAAACACTTTATTTCTGTATATTCTAAATGTTAACACATTGCTTCGCACTTTTATATATGTAATAATAATTAATTAATGTGCCAATCAACTATTTTTAGGGTTCCCTACCTCAAAAGGAATAAAGGGAACCCTTAAAGGAGCACTCGTGCGTCTGTCTGTCCGTCTGTCACAGCCGATTTGCTCCGAAACTACTGGACCGATTGAGTTGAAATTTGGTATTACATATGTAAATTGGTGACCCAAAAATGGACGCGTGCCACTTTTGGGGGGTAAACTGGAAAATTAAAAAAAAAAGTTTCTCAAACTGTATTGTGTGACATATCAAATGAAAGGGGTTGTTGTAAGCATCTCAGATATATATTTTTCAACCCGCCCTCGTATTACTACTATACCGGGATTCGCGGTATTGCAGTAGTAAAGTCATAAATCCCGGGATGGGAAGCCCTACTCACTAGCATAAACCCGCCTTAGAGATACTATAGATACCTACTGCTTACTAGTAAATAAATTAAATTATAAAGACTAAAAAAGTTGGTCTTTGTAATTGTGCCGCTTATACAACACTATAGTGTTGTATAAGCGGATTCTCAGGTACCTAGTTAGTTCCATAAATGTACCTATGTTGTTCCAATAGAACCCTATCATAATAACCACATCAGTATAATTTAGTTTACCGTGAGTCCACATTGTTATTACGACAGGGTTTCATATTGACACTACATACAATAAGTTGTAGAACTGCTGGCTTTGACGGTGTAAATAGTTAATAGTCTATACTTGTATAAGTCTGATGACCTGGTAAAGGTCGCGGGAGTACGCTGGATGCGGGTGGCGGAGGACCGGTCACTTTGGCACTGTTTGGGGGAGGCCTATGTCCAGCAGTGGACGTCTTTCGGCTGATATGACGATAATGACTATATAAGTCAAGGGTCTATTCGAGAAAGGCATTCTATAGGAATGGTTGAATATCTGTTTCGCGTGCTTGTTCTGATCTGCACGGCTATCACAGGTCTATCCGTCTCTTTCTAAGCGTTCTAGTTAGAAAGAGACGGATAGGTACGTGCTGACACGTTATGCATGCGTCCAAACGGTGCAGGCTATGAAGGTTATGCTGCGTTGGACAATGTAAGGCATGTTGAGAACTCCCGCTTATATTATTTTCCACACGATACCCATTTCGCTGCATTGCAAATTAGTCTGCGCAGCGGAATAGAGTACCATGCAATCTATCCCGCTTGGACCCAGGTTAAGAATAAAAAAAACTATTTCAGTTGGCAGAGTTGCATCAAAGTCATCCATTCAAAAAGCGACTTTACTGTCCCAATAAGAGGATTCAAAATCAAACGTCAGATTTATATAATGTCGGACATCTTAAATAATAGCTATACAAGCGCGTAGAAGCAAGCGCGGTAAATAAACTGATTCCAATCTAATAAGTTAACTCGAATACACCCTGTAGGTAGGTTCAAGACTGGCAAGAATGATAACAACGTGGCAGGTGGCTGCCGCCATCTTTGTCTCGTCTTTCAACCCATTTGATCTATCCCGCTCTATTGTTACACTTTAGAATGAGACGGCAAAAGAGTGTCATTATTAATGATGCTTCTGGCACCCTACTGGACGGCTATCACAGGGCGGCCTGCATGCTGTCGCGGCGACATAGGCTATCCGTCTCTTTCAGAGCGTTCTAATTAGAAAGAGACGGATAGTTTATCTCGCCGCGACACAGCTCGCGGGCCGTCCAGCACGGCTATCACAAGACGGCGCGCGAGCTCTCTCGATTTTTCTCGCACTATCTGTCTCTCTCTTATTAGACCACTTAGAAAGAGAGGTATAGTGCGAGAAAAATCGAGAGAGCTCGCGCGCCGTCTTGTGATAGCCGTGCTGGTCAGGATAAGCTGGTGTTGTGGTTTTGAGACTATTCAGCGAGCCAACTTAACCATTTCAGCGCCAATCACAATATATGCATTAGAGCGCTACGGGCGCCTTTCGCTATATATTGTGATGCTACTACGGACTACGGCGTAGCGCTACAAGCGTAGCGTGGCGGTGAATGAGCACGATGGGGCAGGTCCACAAGCTTATACTAGCAGCTGACGACGTTCAATAGTCTGCACCCGGACGCATGCCTCGGCCGAGCACGCCTCGCCCTAGCGTGCGCGCTCAGTGTGGACGTGCCTCGGGCGAGGCGTGCGGCCGAGCATGCGTCCGGTGTAGACACGGCTATTAGGATGTTGTATGCGTTGAACAAAGCTGCACGGCTATCACAGGACGGCCCGCGAGCAGTCTCTTTCTACTTAAACACTTAGAAAGAGACGGATAGTCTACCGTCCTGTGATAGCCGTGAAATGAAATGAAATGAAAATTTATTGATAACAATTGTTATAGGTCATTTTACAGTAGGTATGCTCTAATTATAAATCTCCGTGCTGGTATAGTAATAAGAAGCTTTTGCCCGCGTATCTTTTGACACGTAGCGTGTCAAGCCAAGTTCAAACCAGGGATCAGAACCGGTTTTTTCAAAAATCCCCGAAGTAGTCTAATATTTTGAATTATTTTAGGCTCTTAATATAGGACTCTATCGTGTATTTAGGTAACATATTCGTATTATTAGACTACCCGATCAAAAATGATATAATAACCAAATAACGAAATAATACCGGTTTAATTTGTTTGGAGAAAATACCGGTATTCGATCCCTGGTTCAAACTAACAACTGGCGAGCAGCACCGTCTGTAATATTACCTACACGAAACGATTTCAAATAAACATGTCAAATTTGGCTCATATATTGATATTTGCGGGATACATAATCCAAATTATATAAACACACCTCAAACGGTTATTTCGATATTAACTTCCAAAATCGTAATTTCTCTAACCCAAGTTCCAGGTGACCTAGAAAGTTCAAATTTGGCATCCAGATAGGTAGTTCGGATAATTCGTATATGAAAACTCTCCAAGTCAGACTTAGGCTTCAATATATTATCCTAAGTTATATGAAGATATTTTTGAGTTGTTATAAAATATTTTATGTTGTTATAAATACATTTCAGGACTGACCATTGAACTTGGCACCCATTTAGATCTCACTTCTTTTGTCGTTGAAGTCAACAACCATGGCATATATCATAATATTTAATTTGGCTCTGATTTCACATTTATGTTTTTGATGATAGGTATCACTTATAACGAGACGTGGTATATACGTTTCATTCTAACATGTAACTGCGTCCCGTTCAGCTCAAACAAGAAACACTTCACAAGTTCCACAACTGTGATTGTTCATATTATATCACGTATGTAATGTATCGACGGCAAATATATGTTTAAACTTTTCCACCTTATCCCATTGTATTAAGGCGCAAAATGAATACATGTGTACATTTTTCACCTACTACGATTTACGAATGAGGAAGGGCACAATGTAAACATGTATTGGGTTACCAGGAAAATTTCTAAGAGTTCCTAGGAGATAAGAATGTAGGGATATACATATAAATAACCAGTAATATTACCGGGCAATATAATCAAACTCCAAATCGTAATTCCTGGTACAGTCAGGGGCATTCATATACGTACATAAATATCTGTACACGCCTTTATGACATTGACAATAGAGCCCTGTACAGATATTTATGTAAGTATATTAATACACCTGACTACACGATGACAATACTTATTGGATATTCAATAGGTTTTAGTTACAGTTCATGATTACGTTCATTTTGTGATATAATTCCGATGCTACTGCGAAATCTATTACTATGTCGGTTAATTTTCATCCACGACCGTGGCAAAAAAGCATAGCCAGATACCGTAGCATATGGATGCTTGCGACTCCGGTTTTTTTTTATTATTATTTATTATGAAACAAACAGTCATACAAAGATTATTTGTACAGGATATCTTAATACTAAACAGACCTATAGTTTCCAATATAATTCAAAAACTTATAAGTATATATATGTAAGCCAAAAATCCCTATGCTCGAAACCTTATAGTGCTCAATAGTTGACATATAAAGTTCAATTTAATTGATTTACTAAAAGTTAATGTTTTAATGAAAATGGGCCAGTGTCGAGCACAGGGATGTTTGTCCTCATACAAAAACTGTTGCTGTATTGCTTTTACATTACTAATAAAGTTCTATTCTGAAACTACAAAAATAAAAGTACTACAAACCAATAAAAAACGAGGTGAAAAAGGTTCTTAAACAGTATATAATATTAAGCTTGAAACTTGAATACCTACAGTATTTGTTAACTACGTACATATGTATTATATTTTATACTGTAAAGTTGCTTTAATTTTTAGGTTATAAAGGCCACATGTCATTGGTCAAAGTGCCAGTGTTGTCAATTTAGACTTGTTAAATAATAACTTACAGCTTTGTAAATCCCCTGGCTAAAAGCACCCCCTTTTATCCCCATTTCGCGTCTAATCATAAACATAACACCTCCACCCCCACAGCACCTAATGCCTCTTAAACCATAAATTAATTAATGTTAAATTAAGCTAAACTCGCGTATTGAAATGCAAATCCCTTTCTCTGAGTGATTGATTACGCAACTTCCGGATTAAATAGTTCCCATTTCCGGTGAAATTGGGATCTGAAACCGGCGAACGAAAAAATCACAGAAGTCGAACTAGCGCCGAAAAGTGGACCCACAAAAAGGATGCACATTGCCATAATGCGGACGTATGGGGACGCTTACTATGGGCCTCATAAGAAGGCTCAAAGTCACCCAAAGGGCTATGAGTTGAGGCTAGGAGTTTCTCTGCGTGATCGCATCAGAAATGAGGCTATCCGCAGCAGAACCAAGGTAACCGATATAGCCCTCCGAATTGCTAAACTTAAGTGGCAGTGGGCGGGGCACATTGCACGTAGAACCGATGGCCGTTGGGGCGAAAAGGTTCTCGAGTGGCGACCACGTACCGGAAGGCGCGGCGTGGGTAGCCCCCCCCCCCCCCCCACAAGGTGGACTGATGACCTGGTAAAGGTCGCGGGAGTCCGCTGGATGCGGGTGGCGCAGGACCGGTCAATTTGGCACTCTCTGGGGGAGGCCTATGTCCAGCAGTGGACGTCTTTCGGCTGATATGATGACTATGATGGGGACGTGGGGCGGGGAGTCCAAAGGATGCCAAGCAGCCGTTTAGTTCGAACATGCGAACACATTCAAATTCCTAAAAATTGACTATGTGTAATTTTAAGTGGGTCGTTCTTCTTTTCGACCGACAATAGCCTGTCCTTCGTCTTATTACGGCATCTCATTTGAGTAATGATGTTTACGGTTTTATAATGTTCGAATGAACGTCCATATTATTTTATTAATTAGTGATATTTAATATTTCATTTTCTCTATCTAGCATTTTTTTAAATGTTTTTTTTTTCGTAGAATGCCGTGACAGAGTGGTAAAATAAAATGTTGTCCCCACTGAAAGAGTCCACTTTGTCACATGTTTTTTTTTAGAATCCAACCGTAAATAAATATTTATATTGGCCAGAAAGGAAACTTTAATTAGTTCTAATGAAGAAACTTATGCATTTTTTTTTAATCGCACTTCAAAACCACAATTTTCGATAGTTCAAAAACCAAAAAAACAGAAAAACCTCGGTTCATTGTCGGTAAAAAAGAAGAACGACCCAAGTGCAATTGTATGTTGTGAAATAAATAAATCTAATCTAATCTAATCATGCGCATACCGGGTTTTGGGCACGTGTTTGGGTAGAAATTTGTAGGGATTTCGCCTTCTATGGTTTTTTCGTTCGCTGCCTGAAACTAAGGTAGAAGTACTAGTGCCCGACGCGGTACTAGTACTCGACGAATATAATTTAACTAGCGAATAATAAACTAAGATTGATCACGACATCATTTTTAAGTTACTAAATGTTAGTGACTTCAATATTTCTTATCACAATTTCAAGACAAATAACTTATTTATAAGTTATGAACATATTTGTTAAAACCAGCTGCCATCAATTGGGACAATGAGTTAAACCTTCAAGTCCCAATAAATGTCAGTCTGTCGTTCATGACATTTGTACTGAAATGACATCTATTGGGACTGCCAGCATAACCGCCTGCCATTTACTCGTACATTCGGATTGATTACCTAATTCTTATATTATCAGGATTTTTTAAAAGATCACCATATGAAACGAATTCCATATCAGTAACTTGAGTAAATACCTCGTCTCCCAAACCGTATGAAACTGTTTAATACATCTTAAATGAGCATAATATCGTGATTCAAATAAGTGTTTTCTGTTGACATGTCGGGCACTAGTACTTCTACCTTAGCTGTTAATAATAAATTACAACGAAACAGAAATTTGAGCGATATTCAATTTTTATTTGTGTCAACTTCTCTGGTGAGCACTGAGCAGACACTACCAGTCATTAGCGCATTTCCGAACCTTTCTTGATTTGATAGCCCGCGAGCTAGCAACAGATTTTCGTGACCAATCTATCCCCGTGCGATAACTTGTGAAAAGGTTTAGAATGTTTTATCATGAAGCCCCGTGGACGTCTGCGGCTCGTCGGTGAGTTGACCAGCAGCAGCCTCCCAAACGCGAAAAAAAATTGTCATATCCCCCGATTCATTTTATCATCAAATTGATTCAATATCATAACGAAAATATGGGGAAAATAGGCTTGTGTCCTAATTTTTTTACGATGCCATTCGAACCAGTTTTTGGTGTGGAACAAATGTTTGTATGGGAGTAAGTACAATTAAAGAACATAAATACCCAAAAAATTGAGTTAAAGACGGACCTCGCTGGCGGTAGCCGAAAACGTTCCATACTGATTAACATTGAATCATGACGTCACAGGGTAATATTTGTACTGTTAGTCGTTATATGGAAAATCAAGTAAATTGCTGTTTCGGTTGCGAAATACTGCGTTTAGGACCATAGTTGTCATACAATATTGTTTCTATAAAAGCGTAAGAATTCTATTGGTAGCTTTAAATTTACTTTTGGACAATAAAAAAATGCATATTTTTTGTAAACTTTCAAGGGCCATATCTTTTTATGATTTTAATTATATTTCGTAATTTATACTTAATTGCATTTATTTGAAGGTTTACTATCAATTTAGCAACACTGCGCTATCAATTTAAACATGAGGACACAACCCAATTACAATTTTTTTTCGTGTTTGGGACGCTGCTGTTGGTCAACCCACCGACGGAGCCACAGACGTCCACGGGGCTTCATGATACAAGTTTCTGAACCTTCTCACAAGTAATCGCACAGGGGGAGGTGACTGACGAAAAAATGCTCCTAGCTCGCGGGCTAGTGTAGCCTTTTTTTTTGACTCAGAGGGAATGCATCTACGCATGCCCCGGAACCAGGGGAAGGTCCAAGGGATATGTGGGACTCGCCCTTATGAGGGAATACCCACTAAACTACTCTGCGGCGTCTACCCTCACTGCCGTTAAGGGGGGGCATCAGAGCAATGACACGGTTTTGTGGAAATAATTCAATAGTTATTTTAAAAGCTTTTATTATTGAAAACACTAAATCTATGGACCGGAAGTTAGGAAAAAAACTTAACTCGCAAGCAAAAATGGTATCAGTATTTTATGATGAAAACATGTTTGAATATATGTACAAATTTTGAGATTTATATCATACTAGCGTTCGCCTGGGACTTCGTCTGTGACCCGGAATAATAACTATCCTATATTTTAATCCAGGCTATAAACTATCTTCGTGCAAAATTTCATCCAAATCAGCTGAGCCGTTTAAGCGTGATTGAGTAACAAACATCTAAACTTTAGCATTTATAATATTAATAGGATAAAAAATTATATTCTTCAGTACTGAGTCATAGCGTACATAAAGTTAATCAAAACACAAACATAATGGAAGTTAGTCCTTCATCTTGTGAGGTTACATTACAGTAAGATGATTCGTATGCCGAACGTGACTCGTCGCACAATATTCTAGTTCATTTGGGATCCTTTGCTTACATATTCTCTTCGTGCTTTCTTATTATTTGTAACAAAGCCCTTCTGTTATCTGTTAATGAAACTTGCGGCACAGTGTATGTATTATTCAGTTTCTTGACTTCATATATCATCCTCCTAGCGTTATTCACGGTTGTGCCCAAAAGGAACCCGAGGGCCGCTTTGACACCTAATCCCAAGATTTTACACAGGCACTAGATTTTACGAAAGCGACTGCCATCTGGCCTTCCAACCCAGAGGGAAAACTAGGCCTTATTGGGATTAGACCGGTTCCCTCACGATGTTTTCCTTTCTTGACATCATACAAGCGTCGCAATCGAGCGTCCTCAAAAGAGTCTAATCTATATTATTGGTATTTTATTGTTGGCGCTAAGATTATCTGTCACAAAAAATATTAAGGATTTGCAATGAAAACTCTACTTGGCAATGTATATTTTTTATATTTCTAAAAAGTTGAGTTTGGGCTCGTTAGAATCGTCTCAATGAATATTTGATGACGGTATACAGAAAAGTACAATCGGCAACAGAAACTTTTATAAATATATTCCATTAAATCATCTTCGTCCCAAGTTTTCGTTAAGCTGAAAATGGCGTTGGAAATTTTGAATAGTGAGTGTTTGGGACAAATTACTATTCGGAAGTGTTCTATGTTGCCGAAGTCGTAGGTGCCAGAAGTCAAGGTACTGTTTTTATGTTTCTACTGTGCTCCAAGCATTGCAGAGTCATCTATCTTGTTAGCAATGTATTGTGCTTCAACACAGGTTTATACCTGGGTAGACATGTTGTAATTGATTATTGGCAAGACACGTTGTGTGCTATTATCCTGGATTTGATGACAAAGCGATATATTCTATTACCATGCGGAGTTCTGAAGGGTAATTGCGTAACTTTTCGAACACGCGTGTAATTTTGCCATACAAAAAAAATGCATTTAGATCTACCTACGTATGTACGAAAAGCCACGGCTGCCACAGGACAGCCCGCGAGCTGTGTCGCGGCGAGATAGACTATCCATCTCTTTCTAATTAAGTAGATTGCGACACAGCTCGCGGGCCGTCCTGCGGGGCTAGCGCAACTGACGCCGCACCGCGACGCGAGTCGAGAAAGCTCTACCCCCCTTTTTCTAATTTGTACGGTGCGAGTGAGATAGGGAACGCTTAGTCGCGCGAGAAGCGACTGAGCAGCAAGTTGTGCTAGACGTGCTGTAATAACAGTGCAGTTGAAATTAATACAGTGAATTTAATTACTACCAACAGTTACCCTGCTTCAATGGTTATCTATCCTTAACTTTTTTGTTTTGACAGCGAGGGTGCAAAAGAAAAAGATGCCCAACGAGGCCAGAACAAAAACAATAGCAAGACAAAATATGAATAAAATGAAACTTCTTATAAATATTGTCATGTCAAAATGACAATATTTATCAATATAATCATGTGGCCGTCCGTGGCTTCAGTGGCACGAGTTTTCGTCCGCGTCCACAGCCGTCTTTAGCGCTCAAAAGGTTAAGAAGATACTTTTCGCCCCGTCCATACAAAAAGGGCAAATTTGAAGTCCGCCTCTTGACTGTTTGCTCCTACGAAACTATATTTAAAATATTTTTCATGTACAGAACATGAAAAGTTTGATCACGTCTTTCAGTTTTGTTTTTATTGGTATCTAGATTTATTATTGAATTAAGAGTAATTTATAAATATGAAAACAACTTATTTTACCTTCTACCATCTAGAAGTACAATACAATACAATACAAATACTCTTTATTGCACACCTCACACAAAAAAAGCAGTTACAGAGAGAAACAATACAATAACATGTAGGTAGAGGTACGGTCAAGGACTTTAATTATTGAGCCATTTAGGTGTCAACTTATTTTGATTTTCTATGAAGTGTCCAGTATAAAGTTAGCTTTAAATGGCTCAATAATTAAAGTCTGTGGCTGTACAGAGTAGCAAAATTAAATTTAGAAAGACTTATACACACATATCGTTCTCACATTTTTATGTGCTTACCTCGAACCTACATTCAATATTTTTTACACATTATTATTGACTAGAGATCTCTCAATTCTCATTATGGGTACTTCTAAAAAAAAGCCCTCACACACACTTAAATTATATTCATCAACTCAATCATGAACCGCCAGCAATTGTGTGTAAACACGGTCAACTTAATGGGCCGAACATTCCCGTGACATGTCAAACGAAACTGACAGTCATGTCATTTTATGGGGGTGCCGTTAAACCACATCCCGTCCCGCAATTAAGGGCAATCATCCAATTGTGAGGGTTCGTCGTCATGGCAACGAGCGCAAATGTCATGGACAACGCTGCCCTTACAAGGGCTTGTTTAAGAAAGTGTGATTTTTCCTCCAAATCAATAATAACATATTATAGAGTAGACGACGACGGCAACGTGCGCGATTTCTAAGTTAGTGTGTCACCTATTACGTACACATTACGTCAGCAAAACTCGAAACACACATCAACGGTACACATGTGCATTACTAACCACGCATCATTTTACACACAATACTATTAACATATACCTAATTGAACCTGTCATGTACATTTCTTCATTACTGGTAAGATGCACTAGCAATTACGTGGCAATGGGAACTAACTCCCCTTCATTTGTTACGTAACCAACCAATTAAGGTAGACCCTAGACTCACCTTCGTTGCCCCCGGTATTACCCAACCAGTGAAAGAAGATCGTATGCGCCATTGAAAGGCTTACACCTAGGTCGTTTTAGAACGGAGGTGTTTTCTTCAAGAGGTCACGGTATAGTGGGTAGACGAATTCTCAGCGTTATCATATAGTCATTGGCCGTAAGATTCCCCTTTTTTTCATTGTTAAGAGACCGGAACGCCACGCAAGTCGGTTCTCATGCCGCGTTTGGACTGTTAGTCATAGCAGGCCTCTGGGTAGTCACTCGTCAGCGACTCGTCAAGGTCGGATTTATATAGTTGCGTATGGAACAATAGTAATGCTAGTACAATATGCTGACGAGTGCGTTCTAATCCATTCCATACTAATACTATTGTAAAAATATGTAATGTATGTTTGACGACCGGTTAGCCTAGTGGGTAGTGACGCTGCCTACGAAGCTGAAGGTCCTGGGTTCGAATCCCGGTAAGGGCAAATATTTGTGTGATAAGCATGAATATTTGTTTCTGAGTCTTGGATGTTTTCTATGTATTTAAGTATTTATAGCTATTATATATATTGTCGTCTAGTACCTATAACACAAGCCTTATTGAGCTTACTATAGGCCTAGTTCGATTTGTGTAAGAATGTCCCCTAATATTTATTTATTTATTATTTATTTATTTAAAAATGCGAAAGTGTAGATCGTTCGATTCACGAGAATAATATAATTTGCTGTCGATGTAAATTGTAAATTGTTTTGTCTATACTTTATGGATTGAATAAAATAAAAAAAAACCCGATTTGGATTACACTAAGTACTAGAGGCATCTTGACCCAGCAAAACGTGTGTATAAGCTTGTGTTGCACTTACAAGCTGATTCTGCATGTCATTGAAATGTTCAATAAACTAATACAATTCTTGACTTTTCACCCAAGTTACCTCGTTGAAATTACAGTAAAAATGCGTATTAGTTGCGTAACTATTGTGTAATGAAAAATAATGGCACATCTGTTTTTAAGATGACGAAATTCAATACTCAAGTTTGTCAAATCGTTATAAACGCGTCGTGATGCGTTGGAATATTTCATTTTACGACTTTCAGCGTGACGTTAGGGTGAATTACTGACGCAGGTTCGCATTCCAATTTGATTTCAACGTGCTTTCACTCGCTTCGACGGGCGCAAACGTGTCAAAACGAGCGCGAAACTCAATGTAATCAAACGGAATGCGACAACGTGTTGAGACCATGTGGTCCACATCAGGAAGTTACAAGTGGGTCGTTCTTCTTTTCGACCGACAATAGCCTGTCCTTCGTCTTACTACGGCATCTCATTTGAGTAATGATTTTACGGTTTTATAATGTTCGAAAATGAACGTCCATATTATTTTATTAATTAGTATTATTTAATATTTTAGTTTCTCTAACTAGCATTTTTTTAAACGTATTTTTATCGTAGAAGTGGTAAACCAAAATGTAGTCCCCACTGAAAGAGTCCACTTTGTCACATTTTTTTAAAACCAACCGTAAACAAATATGTATATTGGCCGGAAAGGAAACTTTAATTAGTGTTAATGAAGAAACCAATGCATTTTTTTTTAAATCGCACTTCAAAATCACAATTTTCGATAGTTCAAAAACCAAAAAAAAAAGGAAAACCTCGGTTCATTGTCGGTAAAAAAAAAAGAAGATCGACCCAAGTATCAACTGGCAAAACTGAGGCGCTTGACAAATAATGAGTGGTATTTTGGATATTGTTGACGGTTTAGAAAATTAAGTTATTAAAAGATTTAATGAACCCTAACATCGTGTGTTAATAATTAGTACATTTTATTATAGATTACATTATCTACAAGTAAAGGGAAGTTTCCATTCGGTTTGTCAGCAAAGCGTACCTATTTCATACAAAATTATGAATATGAAAAATGTCACGTATCATTTCTGCCAATTTGTGCTGTATAACTTCAAATGCTACGAACACATTTTTTTACCAATCAGGTAAGTAAGTTGCGTTATTATTAAGTTGTTATTCTAATTTGCTTCAACAACCATAGTGCACTTCGGCAATTTCGTAACTAACCAATTTGCGAAATGCCGCAATAAAAAATAATTTTACATAGTAATGACAGATGTATGGCAGAATGGGCAACCAAGCTCGAAATATTCTAATAAATTGTATTACTAAAGAAATATTTTACTACCAACATTACTAGATACGATCTACGTTGCGCAATGAATGCCAGTGGCGTGTAAAGTAAACGGATCTTAGAAATGAGAAATATTTCTTAACTATGCGAACCACCTTCACTGGTTAACCTTGTTGGTGTAAGGCAGTTTCCTTGTGAACTGTTCCGCCATTTTATCGCGGTCTTAACTCGTTGAGACATAGTATTACGTGTGTGACATTCTCCCTTGTTAGACCTAACTGCTTTAGCTCTAAATGCATCATTTTACCTAATGCATTTTTTTCCTTAAATATTTAACTATAGGATTATTGCATTTCTAACCTAATGACTTCTATTTGATGTTATTCAAAGTAAACCCTCATCTTTTCGTCCAATATTCCGCAGTGTCTCAAGACGAGAGTCTTTGACCAGTGTGTGTTGCCAATGATGACATATTATGGCACTGAAACTTGGTCGCTTACTATGGGCCTCATAAGAAGGCTCAAAGCCACCCAAAGGGCAATGGAGAGGGCTATGTTAGGAGTTCCTCTGCGTGATCGCATCAGAAATGACGCTATCCGCAGCAGAACCAAGGTAACCGATATAGCCCTCCGAATTGCTAAACTTAAGTGCCAGTGGGCGGGGCACATTGCACGTAGAACCGACGGCCATTGGGGCGGAAAGGTTCTCGAGTGGCGACCACGTACCGGAAGGCGCGGCGCGGGTAGGCCCAACAAGGTGGACTGATGACCTGGTAAAGGTCGAGGGAGTCCGCTGGATGCGGGTGGCGTAAGACTGATCAATTGGGCACTCTTTAGGGGAGGCCTATGTCCAGCAGTGGACGTCTTTCGGCTGATATGATGATGATGATGAAAGTAAATCCGAAAAGTTCACTGTTTCGAAAAAATGCATTAGGTCTAGTGAAACATTGGGCAAAAGTTAATAGGTCAAGTGGCAGGACCCCCATGTGACAATATACCGAGACCGCATCCTTACATATGTATTTCGGACACCTCTCACGATGTTTTTCGTATAGCCTGGAGAGCGGAGTATTATGACGAAAGTTGAGGACCTGAGGTCTCGGGGTAGAGCACCTGCTAGATGGAGCACCCAAATCACTGCACCTTAAGGTGGGTGACAGGACTCTGGTCAGCGTGACATAGGACATGATGTCACGATCCTCAGCATTGACGGAACGACTGATACGTATGTGATCTAACTCTAAACATATTGCTAGTTGTACCAGAATCATACGCCTCACTCTCTTGCATGACATTGATAGTATTGATACAGACGGCTATAAGTAAAAACAGTCAACCGATGCATAAAACGATAACGATATACACCCATGTCGCAGTGACGTAACGATTCGGTCAAGAAACCAATGTTAAATTAAATAGCTCGTCTCACAATGACATGGTTCCATCGCCGTTCGGCGGTGTTCGACCATCGCATGCCTTGGACCGATTGTATGGGAATACCGAGAAATCAAGCCGCGGTCGGTATGCACTGTGATGTCGCCGGCTCGTGTATCCACGTGGACGCTTACACTTCGATACAAGTATACATGTCATAGAATGTCATTATTATCTCGTACAGGGAATTAGACACAACACTAAAGAGTTGAACAGAAAGACATGCCATGAGCAGCACAAATTTCACATTAGCGATATTAATTAATATAAGTAATCTTAAGGCTAATGCAAGATCATAAAATGAGATCATTATGGGTCGTCAGATCATTTCTGATAGCACTGTTTCCAGAAACTGTTATCAGAAAAGCATGACCCTGCTAATGAAAAATGAAAAAAAATATGAAAAAATATTTATTTCACTATAATAAAGAGTGCATTTAAAACAATGAATTAATTACTTATATTAATTAATATCGCTAATGTGAAATTTGTGTTGCTCACGGCATGTCTTTCTGTTAGCACTGTTATCAGAAAAGCATGACCCTGCTATTCGCCGAAACGATCTCATTTTATGATCTTGTATTAGCCACATGATTACTTACATTAATTAATATCGATAATGTCAAATTTGTGTTGCTAACGGCATGGCTTTCTTACATTACTACCTAAACAGGAAGAGATGGACAATGTTGCATAACAAAGTGCTACTTCCATGCTGACAAGTTGGGAATCGCATGGATGCTTACGTTTCGGAAATCCTGACTTTACGGTGAGATGCACGATCATGCATCCGAATCTGTCTCCACCGGCCTATCTACACTCAGATACGCAGGGAGCATGGTTTATGTATGCGTGTAGTCCAGCACTTTCTGTTAACTGGCTGGTCAAACGCGACGAATGATTAGGTTAGGTTGTATTTTCGTGCTGTGCTAAATTGATTCCAGTTCGTTGCGGTAAGCGGACGGCATTTAATGATGTACAACAGAGCATGCGCCTTAGTATACAAAGAGACTTAAGCCTTTAGAACACTAGAATTACCCGCCGTAGCGGAAATGGCGCGAACATATGTGCGTAGTTCAAATACTAACTAGTCCCTAGTTGGAACCGCGAGCGTAGACTTAAGTAAGAATTATTAATAACGAACTTATACAAAGGTCAATGGCATCGCTTGACAAATATCCTGAATGGGAATAGCCTATTTTAATACTTTTGCATTTTTTTTTCGTTTTGAGTCTTGCTTTTTTTATCATACATTATTTAAATCGGTCAGTTGATTATTTTAATCAGTCGTTATTTATGTTATACACACAATATTTAGAACAGAAATAAGCAGAACCTCAATTGCGGCCACACATCCTGACTTTTTGATTACCTGTTTGTCTTTCTTTTCTAGTTCCTCATCCTGAAAATACTAATACATTATAAGATTGCTATTTCCTATCTGCACAACACATTTCGAATGAAATATTTAGGGGTCACACGATAAAAGAATCAACTTGAGTTTGTAACCTGTTACAACTTGCCCCGAAAATTTGTTACTATCTATGCCCCATTCGCTCTATCTTATTCAAGATTCTCAAAATCCATAAACTTTATAAAGCTAATAATAACATACTTATGTAGCCAAATAAATGATTAATCTAACGAGATTAACGCAATAAACATTAATTCGACTTAGTGTCCAAAAATCAAATTTACATTAATAGTTTTTTTTATGTTACCTGGCTGAATCGCAGCATGCGTTCACGTCCTTTCACTACGCTATCTGGTGGGACACCGGTCAAGCTTGCACGACGCCTCATGTTAATACGTCTAAAGTTAACGCTAAGGTCTCATTAATAAGGTTCATACTCGCGGATAAAACCTATTGTTACTATTTACCCCCGTTACAACAAGCCCCAGTCTCCCCTACATTACGTCAGAGGAAGTTATAAAATCCTGACCAATGCTCTTATCAACATATTTAATATACTCGTAATTATAGTAAAGTGCTGCCACTGGCCTGTCAATAATACTATTTTGCAGTATTGGAAGCGTTCGCTCAGTAGGTATTATCCTCTAAAATGGTTCGTCAAATAACTATATATTTGATGGATGTAGACGGAAATTCATTGGAATTACTCATTAATTACGTGTCCGTCGTTATATCATTAAACACACATCCATCATGCAGTCAATTTATATTTATAAGGGCGCAGCGATGCGGGCAAACCCTTTTAGTGCTTCTTTATATAAGTGTAACGTACAATATTTTCTGTATTTATTTCCAACATTTCACAACGTAGTTCAACACGCGTATATAGAATGTAACACCCGAAAACATGATTCGCACGATCCACGTTCTCCGTACCTACATTTAAACTTTTATCTCCCAGATGCTCAATTCACCAACTACCACACGTCTTGACAATAAGAATGTCACAATCGTACCTCGTACAAAGCGCAATAACAACAGAAGACGACACCTTGAATTCGTTTTACACACGCAATGTAAGCGCAGTTTGAGAGAATATCGCGAGCGGCGGATCGGCGCAGCCAGGTTTGGTACAACCGCGGTGTGGTACTGGTGTTGATGACCGCGACCGAAGGCCGGCCAATCGGTCAGACACAAATGTCACGGCCGTACGCAGCGGGCGACAGGAAAAAACTGCGTCACAAATGAAAAAAACGTGACTCACAAACACGTATCACGAACCAAATTAGCGAACCATATTTATATAGTTTCGTTTTACATTTAAGGTCGTTTAATTAGGCGTTCTCGGATAGGTATCCGCGGCGACCTTGCGAAAGAGAACGGCAATGACATTGGCTCCGATTCAACTCGGGAAACGGAAGACTGGCTAGTTCTTGCCGCGATACTATTATATGTGTCACTGTTTCGTATATTCTTCCACATGTCGCTTTTGTTACGCCACTAGACACGACATTTGGTTGTTAAAACACGAATTAATGCTGAGTGGGTTGAAATTTATTATTATAATGAATGAAAAACACATATTTATTAGTTAGTTCTGAGCTACATTATGTAAGCCGAGGTCTGACCATGACAATATTGATGTGCGCTTTTTAAATAAATAAATAAAGTAATGCAAGTTCAATTGTTCTTGGTTTTATATTTACAGTATTTGTTTAGCCACCGTTATTATTATTCAAACGAACAGAGTCCGATGCAAAGTTGTTCCTAGGATTTCTAGGTATCATGTTTGTGTTTTTTTTTTCCCTAACATGCTGTCAGTTTTTAGAAGCCTCGTAATTGAATGCAAAAGCTCAGTGAAGCGCCAGCATTGTGCTATTCCGAATCGTAAACTGAAATAATAACTTTGGATCGACGGTTTACGACTGTCAAAATCGTATTTCTAATAATAAAACATCTCAATTTAGGAAGCTAATGTTTTATCACGGGTATAAAAAGGCGGTATTAAAAAATTTTACGTTGTTCGAGTATCATTGGGTTGATTACTTAGTTTATTCTTACAGTGCTTTTAAGAAAAAGCTTAACGGCGTTGTCTTCTCTCTATGTACTATACGTATCGCGGCGAATCTGTTCCCTATGACAGCTGTCATCTCCGAACAATTTATAACATTCAAACGTTAAAGGGTTTTAATTTTATTCGCGTACCACTAAATGGGAAAACCCATACAAACTTCCATCCTCTAATTTAAAGGTGGGGTGATTTACAAAAAATCCTGAAATATGTGTTTTATTACATATAATAAGGAGTCCCTATTCCTATATCAATTTTCAGACATCTAGCATCAAAAATCGCGGAAGCCTCATAGAAAATTCCATCCCCTAGTTTAAGGGGCTGGGGGGAAAAGTTCAATTTCTTTGGATTTTTTGTTGTTTGTGTACCAATACTAGAGTACATATCAAATTTCAGCTTTCTAGGGCTCCAGGAAGTACCCTAAGGGTTTTGATGATCACAGTCAGTGAGTGAGTGAGCCAGTGACGATATCGGCGTATTTTAGATATCAATAAAATCTAAAGATAAGAGCTATGCAATTGAAACTTTCCACGTTTAGTAAGTCCACTATTGACATCATATCCCGAGAATTTTGTTGATCTGGTATAATCCAAACACAAGTTATAAGGGTTCAAAAAAACGACAAAGCGATTCGAGAAAAGGTTCGTGCGCTTCGCCAGTTGGTCCGTGCACGGGCGAAGAGGATAGCATATCGAGCTGACATTAAAGAGTGAACAAGACACAATTTCGAGGGTAACAGTCGCCTCAATAATTTCTCCGTCTAAATCATTATACTCTAGACTCTAGAGTCTAGAGGCACTGACTCGTAACGTGGGAACTGGGTACTAATGAGTCTAGACTTGACATCACCATGTGCCATTCGACATTGTTTTCTTATCTCAAAACATGATAGCGTGACCGTAACATGTCGCTCTTCTTGCTATGACAATAAGGCATAAAAAGGTACGTGAATACATTTCCCTTACTGTACAAGAATAAATATTATGATATATTTAGTATGAGCTTTTGGGAATTCATATTTTGCACTTAGCCGTAATCTGTACGGATTTCTTCCTCATAAATTGTAATTTTCCCCGTAGAAATATTGAGTCCTGATCCCTACGTTATATCATATTATTATTTACGTTTAGAACAGTTACTTATTGGTACTGTTTTTCTCATGGAATTATTTAGTTTAATATTAATATTTTAACTACCTATTTAGCAAAAGAGAAGTGTAATCCAATGATGTAACAATGAACTAAGTAGGTATGTGAATATTTTACACATTGGTTTCTCATGACCACAAGATTTATTTAGGTACAGTCGCCATCGGATATAATATTTAGGAGCGGCCAAAGTGCTCACAAATATCTGAACACGCGTCTTCTGTCGACGTGTTCACTTGTTCAGATCTAGACAGATAGAACTCCGACATAAAGCATTCGTTCCTCTCGCTCTTGCATACTTGCTAGTGAAAGACGAATGCTTTACATCAGCTTTAAACTCGACCACGTTAGCTAGATCTATTCATATTCACATCAAAAATGTAATCGCATTTTTACAGCATTTAGTCAATTTCAAAGACATTTTAAATATTACACCGATATAGTTAAAGCAGGGTTTTTTTTAACGGATGAGTGGTTTCGGACAAACATACAATTCACAGATATCACTCTTTCTTATTAGTACTTATAAATAAAGCCACAATTAGGCGAACTAAACTGACAGGTAAAAATGCACAAACGTGGCCATAGTTTGGCGAATGCTGTTGTTATCGATATTATTAAAGGCTTTCTCACACTACGTAGAGGTACGTACCATTAAATGTAAAAAAAAAAGAAAAAGAAAAGAAGACATTTATTCACTACACAAAAGACACACAGAGACAAAGGAGTAGACATACATGACAAAACATGTAATGGCTAAACATAAATATTTGTGCATTTTCACCTGTCAGTTTAGTTCGCCTAATTGTGAATTCTATTTTAGACATATCGGTTGAGAACCAATCTTCCAAATAAGCGTCCGACAGGTCTTCACTGTCGCAAAATAAACAAAAAGAAGAGTGCTATTTGTGGCTTCCCTTGATCTCCCCTACGTTATACGCCAGTATGATATTTCAACATAGTTGTAATTATATCCATACAAGTACACGCATATCTATCATCACGCATGTTTCCCGGAGAGGTAGGCAGAGATCACGGACTTCCATTTGCATTCATTTTCATTAATAACATTTTTCATACATGAACGTCGGCTTAACGTAAACCGTAATACCGAAAACATTTTCATAATTAGGTCACTACTAATGTTAAGTATTTAAAGTATACATACTAAAATTACTACCTACATTACAACAAACAAAATGAACTTATTCTAAATTAATATGCTAAGGCGAGGAAATAGTTTACTCAAGAACCTCATTCCAAATGTAAGTTCTAGATACAAATGGCCAATTTAAGGTGTTGTTGTTTGTACGTCCTAGAATATGCTTCCTTACAGCATTCATCCATACAATCTTGCGCCACCATCTCCCAGTTACTCTGAAAACACTCGCAGGAACTCGCGTTGACATATGAATCAACCACTGAATCATTTAAGACAATTTTCCAACTAAAATAAACTTTCTCGGTAATTTCCGAGATAAGACTTTCCTAGAAAACAAAATGGCCGACGGGAAGAGATTATAATGTGCTGTCACGTTTTTATTTTTATTTTGACGAGCGGTAAGCGGAGAGTTTTTGTCTGTCCGTGGCACGTCCATTTATACTCCGCTCGCGGCACTCTCGTGTATTAATTTGTTTAATAAGATTTCGAGGCCTTGGCGATGACAAACGTTATGTTGTTATGTATTTCCTCGTCGATATTTTTGCCTCTCTAATGTTTCATTATATTCTAACTACTAATGCTATAGTAAGTACTACCTTCTATATAGTTTTATATCACTTTCAACCGAATCTGGAGTGCATGTGGAATCGAGCTATTGGGAGTTTTACTGCTGGTTAACTAATATTTCTGCAAGACCCGACTGAAGTTGGATTGTCCGTAGGTCCGTACCTAGAATGCGGTACCGGGGATACGGAACAACACCACTCCTTTTTCTAATATATTTCTACATGAAAATCGCTTGTTTTCACTACCCGAATTTCTTCAAGCGATGTCTGTTGGTATTCGTACAATATCCATCAAAGAGTACAAAGGCACAAAAGATCCAACACTTAAAATACTCATAAAAAGGTCTGTCTGATATTCTAGTTATTTTCTTGTTCTTATTATTTTCTTTCAATGTACATACGAAGAAAGCAAAGGTCACTTTTTAAAGTACGACAGTGACAAACAAGCATACGGTCTGCCTGATGGTAAGTAAACATAGGCACCGTAGTCTATAATCTCTTTCTGGCACTTGCATATTCGGGCGACAGAGAGCGAAGGGTAAACAGCGTCTCCTCTTAAATATAATAAAATCATAACGACTCATGTGCATATAAGTTGTTTCTATTGACCACAGGAATTATTTTTCTTAAACTCATGTGTGTAGATTTTGACCTTTTTTTTTCAAGATAATCTTTATCACGTGTTTAACATGACCATAACAGGCATAACATAAGAGGCCCACTGCACGGCTATCACAGGACGGCCCGCGAGCTGTGTCGCGGCGAGATAGACTATACGTCACTTTTTAACTAGAACGCCTAGAAAGAGACGGAGTCTATGTCGCCACGACATTCGTGGGCAGTCCTGTGATAGCCGTGCTGAGCGTATATAGTAGGCGCGTTTGACGATATCGACGAGCGAGTCCCATTTCAAGTGAACGAAAAACATCTCCCTCGTATCGGGCAACGAATATTGTTGATTACCATTACCACCCTCTCCGAGGTATGAACACCATTTTGAAGATATTACCATTTCACGTAGGTACTCCAAAGCAGGCATTTACCTCCAGTTCACTGACCCCGGGTCAGTGAGGACCTGACATCGGTCCGCGACAAAACTTTGATTAAACTCGTAACTGAATTCACGAAGTTTTGCCGATGCTCATCATTCTTATCTGCTAAGGTTCAACATCGCTTGGAGGAGATATTAATAGAAATGTTCGGCCATGAATAGGTATATAAACGTATAATGATGAAGGAATATTTACGTGCGAGGCGTTCGGTATTCTTCCAAGTATAAAAATCTTGGAAGTGGTTGACTTTCTTACCCACCTCCAACCCAATTGAAATCGAACTGTAAGGAAAAAAATCTTGGTTGCGCTGTTATGGAAATGGGATAAGTGTCACATTTTTAAATAATGATAACATTGATAACTAGAGTTTCAGTCATCAGATTGATTTTCAAATTGTTTGGGCCTAGCTAGCATGATCGTGTTTATGTCGGACATACAACATTTGTCCCTTACTAGCTAGTGCGTAAGTGTGAGAGGGACGAATGCTTTATCTCCAACGTAAACGCGACAACGCGTCTATTATTCCTTTGTTTCTCTAGACTAGTCATTTACCTTCGACGAGCATTATATTCCGCTCTTTAACAAGTAAGTTTTATTTAGTTTGAACTGTTCGTTTGTTTGTTAGTGTGGGCCAAACTTGGAACTGAATTTTGAACCAGTTAGCGATTGAGCTGTTGAGCTGAAACTTTGGGTCTACGTATAGTTTAGATGACAATTCAATATTATAGTAGGTACCATCGAGCTGACCTGTCCAGTACTTAACCGACGTAACCCCGTTGAGTTTGGGCTCGTAGGAATCGTCTCAATAAGTAGTTGATGACGGTATACAGAAAACTACAGTTGGCAATAAAAGCTTGTACTAAAAATAATTTTTTTGACAGAAACGTAGGTATTCAACGTCTCTATTATACGACCAAATATGCGCCCTATTCCAACTTCACGCTATGCCTGGCATGAGGAATGTTGATGTTCCTTAGAACAAGGAGAAACGTGATAAAATTATAAATTCCTGCTGCCTAATTTATCTCTGAATCAAAATCACGGTTCCACCATACCACGAAATTGGGGTACAGTGCGACAAAAACGGTGACATTAAACCCTTTATAGCTACCTCAAGAATTCGAACTTGAATATCCCCCATTGCAAGATAAGTTTATTTTTGTGTAATAAATGTTGCATAAATAATCTCAATTGAAGGGGAAGACCAAGGGTAAATTACATGCGACCATTCTTAGTAACGGGTGTCTCAATAAGTGTGCACTATTTCGATCCAAAATAACCCTTAAATTAAGGGGTACTAGGGTGTTCTTATTGTGCACCCGTTAAAGCCATAAGGTAAGGCAGCTAATCTCCTCGTATAAGACGCTAAGCGCTTCAACAGCTACGGTGACATGACAACCCTCGAACGCTCCTGTTGTTCTAGCTCTCTCGATTTATCTCGCACTATACCTCTCTTTCTAAGTTTTCTAATAAGAGAGAGACGGATAGTGCGAGAAAAATCTAGAGAGCTCGCGGGCTGTCTTGTGATAGCCGTTCAGTATGGGGTTCTTCAAGAAAGAAATGTATATATTTTTAAGTTCTGCAACGTTCATGCGAACGCTTGGAGTTGCAAGCGTCCATTGGCTGCGGTAACAACTTACCATCAGGCCGGCCGTACGCTTGATTCCCACCGACCCTTATAGAAAGAAGGTTTGTTGTATACCTTCCTCCATATCTCAGTTGTAACCTGTTTTCAAAAAGATCAAGACGGAACCCGAACGTTTTAGACACAGATTCGCTTCTCGACTCTCACTTGTTCAGTTTTTTGTATACGATGCCTTAATTTACCCCTAAAAGGTTGGCTACCTGCCGTTTTTTCGGCGTTACCTGCTACAGTGACTCATTGTGGTTGAGACGGGCGGAGATGACTGGTACATTATCAACCCCAGCGATGCTGTACATAGTTCGTAGTAAATTGAAGATGGCACCATTTTATTAGACTTGACAGCGTATTCGAGCCTTCAAAGTATTTTTGTATCTGTTGGTCGTGGAATTCTTATCGTAAGTTAGCAGCAGACACATGGTGAATGGAAGTTATTCCGTAAAAAGTGTATGATTTCGAAAGACATGGAAATTATGCCAATTAGGACCTTTTGTGTAAGGCGCGAGAATCTGTTTTCAATGAACGAATTATTACAATGGCATGTTTAACGTAACTATGACCTAGCTGGGCATTTTCAATAAGTCGTGTGCCCAATTAGCGTGAGTTGTTAAACAAAAATTAACTCAGTGTCAGTTTTGTAACGAAAATTAAGCATACAAATTATGTGAAAATTAACTTGTTTTATATTTAAATAACGTGTATATGCATATCATTTAAGTATACATTGACAAGAAAAAGTTAATTTTTATGAAGTACGCTTCATTGTTGTCACAAAACTTTAACTCAGTTTTGTGACTACAATGAAGTATTTTAACAACTCACGCTAAGTTTTTAAAATGCGCATCTGTAAGTAAACATACAAAGTTTTGTCAAACCTATTTTAGTTAAAATTCGTTTATCTCGTATCCGCCACAACCCAAATGTCTCATTTGTATTGTGGCAAAGGGACAACTCTTTTTAGTTAAGTTTTATAAACAAGCCATATTCGAGCGCACGAGCGCCAAAACTCTAGATAGGAGTCGGAGTGGTTGCCATGGCCGAAAACGGTCGGACAGATCATCATCATCATCATAAATAAGGGGTAATAGTTCTAGCTCACAACATGATGTTCTAGAAATAACAGAATGGCGACTCACATTAAAATTTCTGCCACTTGCCACTTGAGTTCATCGTTTGGACGTCTGTTTACGAAATGTGATTTCAATTAGTGCAATAAAGTTCAACGACACGACTTTGTCACGACGTCGTCGCCATGACTCATGAGTCATCCCTGTGGGCAAATATATGTATATGTATGAAGTCTTTAAGTACATCCATGTCAACTTTTCATATGAGACTGGACTTTGAACAGCAACGTTTAGGGCTTGGCCACGACTTCGAGCGACAGCGGGAGCGGCAGCGGTGCGCCATCCGTGGGAGCAGAGGCCGCGCTACGATTTCTCACTCACACATGGCGCATCGCTCGATTAATATGAAGTCTCGCATGTACTCTTTAAGGTCGCGGTCTGGATGCCAGCGGGCAGCGGGGCGACTAGCGTGCGTTTATAGATTGAACTCGATCAAATGTATGGACTGCCGCTCGCGTCCAGTCCGCGGCCAGAGTTCATGGGAGCCTATATAGCTACCATTAAGTCACCGTGTCACTGTCAAACAGTAATGTCGAATATTGTCCCTCGGGTGGGGATTTCTATCGCTCATATTGTATTAGCAGCTACACGCTTTAGGGCCTGTTTACATTGGGTCGCCAAGCGATTTGGATAGTCGACAAGTTCGACAACATTATCAAAAATGCATGGCGGATGTCGACTGTCGACAAACCAAAGTACAGTGGTAGTTTTAAGGGGATTGTGTGAGGGTTGTGTGATGAGTGAATATTTGTTTCAGTCTTGGATGACTTCTATGTATTTAAGTATTTATATCTATTATATATATCGTCGTCTAGTACATATAACACAAGTTGAGCCTACCAGGGATCGGAACCGGTTTTTTCAAAAATCCCCGAAGTAGTCTAATATTTTGAATTGTTTTAGGCTCTTAATGTAGAACTCTATCCATGTATTAAGGTAACGTTTTCATATTATTAGACTGCCTGATCAAAAATGATATTATAACCCAAAGAACAATATAATGACAATATAATTTGTATGGTGAAAATACCGGTATCCGATGCTTGGAGCCTACAACAGGGCTAGTTCGATTTGTGTAAGAATGTCCCCTAATATTTATTTATTTATTGTAGAAAGGTCACCCCGTCCATACAAAAAAGGGTATCTCCAAGCCCCGCCTTTTTGAAATTTTTGTACATTGGACTTCTGTGTACGGTGGGAAAATTAGATGCTTTTTTAGCGCATTATAAATTATTCGTAATTCAATCATAGCAAACCGGCAGGCATAGACAATCTTTTTATTATTTCGTCTATGAAAAATGGTTCAAATAGGTTAAAATTTTGCAGGACATGAATAGTGGCGAGCCGAACCTTTAAAGTTGCCGTTTTCGTAAAAACCCTTTATTTACTGTCCGATTAAGGGGTTATTTTACACCCTTTTTTGACACTAAGAAGCTTTATCGATTAGTCAAGAAGTAGGTATTTATTGACGACTTATATTTATATACCTAATGTGGTTCGTTGACCCGTTAAAGATTTACGATTCTGTTGTCTATATCAAACGGATGTACATAATTAAGTCTCACGTTATTTAGGTATAGGTATTCGGGTGTTTTGACCTCAGCTGGGTAACTTATACCTTGTCGATGGCAAAAAAATAACCTCAAAATTGCCTTAAATGCGTTGCCCTCAGGTCAGTGACCAGGAAAATGGTCGAACAAAATACCTACAGAACGACAAAGCTTAAATGAAAAAAGATAATTTATTCATCGTTTCGATTGCAATGCATTTCATGTTATTTGTACAGATATAGGGTAAAACAACCATTGCGCCACTGTCACCCGAATCAAATCAGTCAATTGGTACTGGTTTTGCGTGGTGTCGGTCGATAGTGCCAGTATATGAAGGGCTATAAAGAGCTTTATCTGACATTGAATTGACTGAAATCACCTATTGTAATGTAACAGTTTAATGCTGAAATTCTCACGTTTGCCATCGGGAAACGAGTCCTATAAATAGATGCACACATAGTCACCCCAAATAACTCTGTATCAATTCAATTCATTTATCTTCGAAACTCGTGATTCGCGAATCCAATTCACTTGACTATTTCACGATAGCTAGGTGTTATATTTTGTTAGAAACTTCCTATCGGAGTCTACTTGACACATTAAATTGAAATTGGTTTAATATTGCGAGCTACCAGAACGGTAACGTGTTAGAATCGCGATAAATACCAAATCAATCCCAATTTCCGTTCCAAATCCACCCCCAGCTGGTCGCGCCTCGCTAAGTAAATACAGCATATAAACTTATTTACGAACTACCCGCAGGACGTGCTGTTTTATTTATTATGTACCCAGGGCACCTGCTATGCGTATAAATTGCTACTCCGACCGTCGTTAATATCTATCTGATACCTTTGTTTTGACGCGCTTGTGTAGATGCGTGATAATAACGTGTTTTTATCCGATTCCGATTACGTGCTCGGGAACGAATTAGTCTAGTTATTTTTAAATTTGGTACAGTCACGTGTAATTGTCATTGCTTTAAGAATACCTATCATTTCTATTACTTGCATTTTAGGATGGGTAGTGGATTTGGATCATCTTGGAAGACTTAACTATATATAAGGTGCCTATTACTGGTCAATTAATTATATAACACATCTTTTGTTTTGTTTGGTCTATGACATTCATTGCTTACTGTCTGCGCACGTGTTGAGTCCAACCGATATGACAGTCTCTCGAAAAGTATACCAGACCCTCATACATTTTGCAAGTTATGAGGTTGCTTAGGGTCGCCTTCCTATACAGCGCGGTCGACTCAAGTCGACTCCATACAAACGTAGTTTGGTTCTCATTTTAAAACGGCACACTGGAATAACATGAAACTTTGTACCTACACACAATGGGATCCACTATATCTAGGTCCGGAACTAGTTTCTGTTGCTATATTTGTAATTTGTATGAGAGTCGAGCGTCCTGGCGATGGCGACCCTTAGGCTGGAAACAGTGCTCGACCGACGGTCAGCGCGTATGCTCGGTCGGGCGTAGCTATCGCTGCAGAAAGCATAACTGTGCGTTCAGACCGATACTCACCGTCAGCGCGTATGCGGCCATAGTAAAACACGCGCGACCGACCATACGCGCTGACGTCGTCGGTCGAGCACTGTTTCCAGCCTTAACCTTGTTAGATATGTTAGAGCACCTTGTCTTGGGATACATTATTGTAATTTTATTGACTACATTATCCTGACTAGTAAGTAGGTAGACCTAAAACATCATTCTTCCGAATTTAAATATTTGGAAAATAATGTTCAACCGAAGGAACTTGAACTTGTCATTCACGATAATAATGACAGGACCTAACTTATTTATACTTACAGTTTTAAATCATTCATATGCCTACATCAGAAGAAAACGGCTTACGCAATTAGTATTTAGATTTATGTACATTGCAAGTGGAGTACGGTGGAAATACTGCGATCGCCAACCCGCATGCCAAGCGTGGCGATTATGGCATATACCCCCTATGCAAAGTACAAAAAAACCACGGCCCCGAGGTTCCGGCGACCCCCGGTACCCTGGTTGTGGTAGCGGCCAGGATACCAGCGGGGTCAGAGGTGCGACTGATGACCTGGTAAAGGTCGCGGGAGTCCGCTGGATGCGGGTGGCGCAGGACCGGTCAATTTGGCACTCTTTAGGGGGGGCCTATGTCCAGCAGTGGACGTTTTTCGGCTGATATGATGATGACGATGACATTGCAATACATTTGAAGTTGACTTTATCGAATCTAAGAAATGATTCGTAAAATGTATGCGGAGTATTTTCTTGTACGGTCAATGTTAAACATATGTTAACACATTAGTACCTTATTCCCTTATGAAAAGGCAAAAAATGTATTCGTCTCTTTGACGTCGACTGTACCCGAATACCACAGGCTAGATAAATTTTCTAGATGTCTACTAAGCTACCTCCATTCTGGGCTAAGGACAATAGAGCCTTAATAACAGACACGATTTAGATATTACATACTGAATATATATTGAGCCCAGGGGAGCCTACGTCTCTGGAGACAACTTAATGACTCATTGCTATAATGCTATGTTATTAACTGGCATGATAATAGGATCGATAATAATTGGAGCTAAACCCTTTGTCTGTGAGAAGACGATTCTTATTGGTGATACTCAAGATATAAATAACTTGTGTGTGTCGTTCATAGAAATTAATGTTTTATTTATTGTTTCAGGTGAGTTTCATTACGACATGAATAAGAAAGAGATGAAGAGGGATTGAGGTAAGTATATTTAGAAAAGTAATCGGGAATCAAACTCATGACGTACGTTAGATATGTGTTCAACTAGGCTACATTCGAATGTATTTAATCACCATCTGAAAGTAGCAATTCCTTATGCCCGGTTTTATAAAGAAACGTTAGACCTCAATTCAGTAAATATAGTAACTAATAGTATTTTTAGGGTTCCGTACCCCAAAAGGAAAAAATCGGAGCCCTTATAGGATCACTCGTGCGTCTGTCTGTCCGTCTGTCACAGCCGATTTGCTCCGAAACTTCTGGACCAATTGAGTTGAAATTTGGTGAACATATGTAAATTGATGACCCAAAGATGGACGCTTAAAGTAAATTAATGAATTCTGACCAAGGGGGCCACTTTTGGGGGGTAAACTGGAAAATTAAAAAAAAAAGTTTCGCAAACTGTATTGTGTGACATATCAAATGAAAGGGGTTGTTGTAAGCATAAAAAAAGAAAAGAAAAGAAGACATTTATTCACTACACAAAAGATATATATTTTTATAATTTTAGCAAAAACAGATTTGAAGTAATTTAGGAAAAAAGACAAAAATTGACCATTTCCCCCCCTTATCTCCGAAACTACTATGCTTAAAATTCTGAAAAAAATATGGGAAAAAGTTCCTTGGCTAAAGATTACAGGAAAACCTATAAGAAGTTTGAGAATTCAAAGTAACGGGAAAATTCTCAATATTTTACGGAACCCTCACCACGCGAGTTGAACTCGCACTTGTCCGGTTTTTTTTTGACGTGTCTTACTGATTTTATCACTTCCTGGCTATCACTTACCGGACGCAAACGGATGTATGTTTTCAGCTTCTCGGCGACTAACTCGATTGGTCATCGGGCTATATAGTTAGTATATTTTCTTGTGGTTACGAGTACGTACAGTAACATTTTCTATAGAGTACTCGTAATTATAATTGTAATTATATGTCGTTACTGATTGACCTATTTATATTTTTCCTTGTGTACCTTTCCTATAGTTTTCGGTAAACAAAACCATTTCGTTCTAAGAATTCAGTTCTCAGATTAGCTATTGATTTGTCGGCCATATTGTTTGAATAAATATTTGATTGTGTTTTGATATACCATTCACAGCGTTACATTACGTTGTATGAAATAATAAGATGTAATTGCGACATCTGGCACTGGCAAATAATACACTCAAGAGCAAAAGTTTTGGGTACAGTTTGTACTGAAATTCTATACAAAGTGTACCCGAAACTTTTGCTCTTGAGTGTACATTATAGAACGACATAATCAAGTTTAAATTACTGTATTTTACCACATCTGAAATCCCATAGACGCAAATATTCAATTCAATTCAACTTTATTTATTAAAGATAATAATAAGGTTCAATATAAATATAGGATGGTCAGTTAACTGTGTTGGCGTTTGTACTGGAAACAATAAAACTTAAAAACTATGTTAGAACTTAAAAACTATATTTGCCTTAATTTGCTTAAATGTGCGCCAATATGGGGCAACAAACTTGATCAGCAATCATTTTCAAAATGCTGTTTGGGCTTCTCCTCGTCCTAATCAGCAAAGACGCCGCCTTTTTGCGCATACATACATACTTTCAGAGCGTTGTATGATTTGAAAATGATTAACAATACGCATTAAACAGCTTATTTAACTGCTTTTGAACATCGCGCAAACATATTTGCCCTCACACAAAACACCCTGCGCTCTCTCTTCATGTCTTCATTGTCCCTCGAGTCATGAGTAACTATGTGTCCCAGATATTTAAATCTATCAACTCTTGTGAGGGCTATTCCGTCCAGTCGGATAGGGGGCACACTTTTTGGACAATTGTTACCAGCCTTGAACACCATAATCTCAGTTTCTCGTCCGCAGAAGACACAAACCTGTGTCTTTCACGGGTGCATGGTGTACAAGAATCGAGGGATCCCTTGATCCCTTGGGCCTTTAAGTACCAAGACTAGTGCATCATCATCATCATCATCATCAGTCGTTCCCTCAAAGACGATGATGATCGCGACATCATGTCCTATTCTTCTTGAGCAGACTTCTCCATAGGCTCCTATCACCCTGTTTATGTATGGCCTCGTGCAGATGTAGTTTGCAAGGGTGCAGTGACTTGTGTGCTTCATCTAGCGGGTGGTCTTCCCCGAGACCTCTGGCCCTCAACCTTTTCCGTCATAAGGCACTTATCCCACCGCCGGCGATGAGCGATGAGCTATCGGCGATTTTCTCGCCCAAGAAACGAACAAAAGATAATCGCTCCCGTGTAAATAAAAGAGAGAGATATAGTTCATCGCGGTGTGAACAGCCAGCGATGAACTATAAATATATATCTCTCTTTTATTTACACGGGAGCGATTATCTTTTGTTCGTTTCTTGGGCGAGAAAATCGCCGATAGCTCATCGCTTACTCGCCAGCGGTGGGACAAGTGCCTAATAATCCTCTCCAGGCTATCCGAAGAACGTCGTGAGAGGTGTCTAAAGTACTTATGCGAGTATACGGTCTTGACATATTGTGGATAGTCGACAATGTACATATGTGCAGCTCTTTCAGAATGGATTGGTGGAAAACTAGTGCGGTTCATTCAAAAAAGTCAAAACCTATTGAATTTAAGTTTAGTTAAAAAAGGAGTCAAATCCTAAACTGTTACAGTTAACTGCGCTAGCTGCACAAGGCGGTCGTAAACTTGCGACCGTTCAATTTATATTAACTGACTGAAATAGCCGTCGTTTCCGGAGGGTTAAGGGCAAGGGATACGCACACATGGCCTACGGTCTAAATATGAACGTCTTTAGGAGATTTTACTTGTAGGATCTCACGTTTGAGCAGATCGGATGTACCTCCAAGACTGTCCGAGATTTGCAACGGTATTTAGTTTAACCGCTTTATTTACATACAGCATCAGCCTATCGCAGTCCACTGCTGGACGTAGGCCTCCCCCAAGGTACGCCACAAGACCGCTCTCCGGTCTTTGCCATCCCGTCACTACCAGTTACCCTCCTCAAGTCATTCAGTCTTTCTGGCCAGAGGGCGTCCAACACTACGTTTGCCAAGACATCAGCCGCTTTATTAATTCATTTGATAGATATCATATATATCATACACAAAAAGCGACCTTAATTCTCTGCCAGTCAACCTTCAGGCGAAACAGATAATAATAATTGCTGGTGCGAGATACGAGTACAATACAGAAATAAAAAAACGGACAAATCACTTGTCTTAAAATACATCTTCGCTCACATCGTCGCTTTTTTAATGCTAGGTTACTCTTACTAAACTTAGTTCCTGTTCCTACATGTCTTCTCTTCAGACGTAGTAGCCCAACCAACATTTGGGTAATAGCTAAGGGTATTATTATAACCTTAACCTTTATAAGTGAGTTATAATGCTCTCAGTTATAACTAATACTCTTATAAAGGAGTTAAGAAAAATAATTAAGTCCTAAAGCATTATAAGAGTGTTACTCAAAGCAATTACACTTAAGATGTTAAAGCTTTAACCTGTTTTTAACACTTAAACACTTACAAGAGTCCTAGCTACAGGCAGAGACTTTATAATAGAATTAAGTATCTTGTAAGAGTGTTGTAAGTCAATAAGCGTTATAGTTGAGTTAACTAACGCCTAAAGCTTCAAGGTAATTCGCCATTGTTTTGATGGACTCTAACCTACAAATTGATTAGGTTATTCAATATTTGACATCAAGATACTTCATTATTTATGTTACTCTTGCCATTATATGGATGCCACTTAATTTATCATGCCACTGGCCAAGAAACAAGAATAGAAAATGATAAAAACTTTAGATGTATATTTTAATGTTCATAAGTTTTATTAGAAATCTTTAATAAATCCTGGGCGCGTTAAAATTGAGATGGGAAACATGGTATACACTTACCGTAAAATCACAAGGGCAGATTGTTTTCACTTCATGTCACACACACTTCCAATTAATTCACTTTCAATTAATACGACTCCATAGCTGTCAAATATTAATACCTATACTAACTATCTGCGCCATTTTGTCGGAAGACTATATTTGTCTCATAATTTTATGGGTAAAGAAAAGAGTAAGATGCTCACTTTAAACTGCGTAAGAGCTAGACTCTTATAAGACTCTCAGCTAACACCTTAACCTGTAATTCGTGGGCCTCTTTCGTAGTTATAAGGGTTTTAGAGCACGCTGTAAGAACGTTTTTACAGGCATTCTTAACACCTTAACACTTGGCTGGAACCGATATAAGAATGATATAAGGGTTATTTTAACGCTAGTGTGCTAGTTGGGAGGTATATTAAGAAGAAATAATCGTGATAGATTTTGCTGTAGGTACTTTGACCCTCGTATGCGCCTCGTTTCTAGATACACTTTAAGTGTTAGTATCACTTGAGGCATCATTCGATCCGTCTTGATTGATTGGCGTAAACAATAAACATTCGATGATTAGGAGAGGCCCGATAAACCGACAATAACGATTTCATTAAACCGGGTGATAGATATAGAAAGTATATGAAATTAGTAACGTGGTAAGCAAAAAAATAGTAAAACGAAAGTACTGACGTACAGTCAGCTGCAGGGACACGTGACCCCATGCATAGAAGTTTATATGTTTATTTCTCTATCTAAATAGATGTATTGTAATGTGTCAACTATAACTGCATGATAAAAAATGTGGAACACCCCCGCCACAACAAACAGCAACTATCTCGACACACAAGACTTTCGATTAAAAACCGCATCCATATCGGTTTATCCGTTTGGGAACTACATTGTCACAGACAGACCTACAGATACACATTGTAAACCTATAACGAGGGGTATAAGTTTAAAATGCGGCATCGTTTTTCGTCGGGGCTTTAATAAATAGATACGGCGAGGGCTATATTGATACCTGAATGAAGCGAAAGATTCTACAATAGAACCCTGAGCGTAGCGAGGGATTCTAAAGTAAAATGTTTAGCGTAAGTGTTTACGCCCAAGATGGAAATTATTTTGCTACTAACTCGGCACATTGGCTCTGTCCTGAATAGCAAAAACAGGGAAGAAAAGTACAAAATTGATCTCATATTTGAGGGCAACAATGATTCTTTTCTGAATAGCAGGTTTGAAAAAATATTTTCCACCTTAAAATTCTAGCTTACGTCAAATTGAAAAGCAATCAAGAAATGCATGAGTATTTCGAGGAGTGTATGTAATTTGCAAGTCCAGTGAGACTCGCAGACACGGGGCGGCCCATGTGACCTGTCTCACACATGAATCTATCTCCAATCTGGCTAGTGCGGTGCACATGCGACGAAACCGATACCGCTTTTTCGTCTATAGATTTTCAAGATCTGCTTGCACAGCCCTAAATTGTGAAGCTGCATTTAAAGTAAAAGCTGATGAGATTTTCATAACTTTTCTTTGCGAATTTGTGAAACTCTGACATTTATTACGCCACGCCACTAATAACTTCTTCGAGTTAACTCAACGTTAGGTTAGATTTTATCTTTCTCTAATGGGAAGAGAAGCACACAATATATAGTATGCATCATTCGCTTCCCCTTATCTCATTTACTGGCGGTTGGTGCAGCATATTTTTTTTCTTCCATACCTCTCTATCTCCCGTCACCTCCTCACTCGCATTCATCCTGCACGGCTATCACAGGACGGCCCACGAGTTGTGTCGCGGCGAGATAGACTATCCGTCTCTTTCTAATTAGAACGCTACGAAAGAGACGCTAAGAGAGAGTCTGTGTCTCTCACGTTGTCCATCCACCTTTTCTTTGCACCCTCCACATTCATACCTAATATATGGTTCATGAAAATACCCTTTAAAAGCGTTAAATCGAAGCCGTATGAAAGTTAGAAAAACATAGGGTAATGTTTCAAATAAATAGTTCAGTTAAGTTATCTATTGGTTACTATAATTTACAGGTCAACAATTTATATAATATTCACATGGAAATCCTTAATTTAAAACATTGTTGTTATACATTATATGTATTAAACAAGTGCATTACACTTTCGACATTTTTGTCAGCACTTCACCTACAGTATAAAATGGCATGTCGGTCTGTCTGTAGTTTTTTTTTTTTTTTTAATTTTGACGTGAAGGTGGTGTCACTTGGCGCTTCTTTTATCTCGTTTGGGCAGCATTATATATTTTTGGTCCCATGACCCGCAAAGATTTGTTGGACTTGGCCAGCCTCCTCGCAGGTACGTATAAGTGGTGCCGTTTCCGACTGTTGTGGGGAGCATGTGCAGATGCCGTCTCACATACTTACTTACCTCTAAAATGTAGAGGCACGGCAGTGTGAGAATATGGTTTTGACGGTGGTAAATCATCCTGCCGATTCAACTACGTTTGTTTTTCAGTATTCAGTGAAAATTTCGCCGAAACCGATACCCAAAATAACCAACCACTAACCCTAAACCGCTCTAAATTCAAGGAAGAACATTTAAATAACAATCGGTCCGTCAAGCGCGGGTGACGCGGGTGCTGTCGCAGGCAGAGGGTTAAGCCATTGTTAGGATTCCGTTTTATCTATTTATAGGGTGGAATAAGCTTATGCAATAAGGCGTAACTTGACGGAAATTCTAGTTGGTTGCGATCTTTTGTATGGACTACGGACTAGAGGGTTCATTATCGCTGTTGCTGATAAAAGTATACCGTTTTGGAGACAGTGGCTTCGTACATTTATATAAATGCAAGTATCATTTCCACTAGAATAATTTGCGCTAGTGTTGTCCCATCTTTTATAAAACGTCAAAACAGTGTGCATATAGCAGAATTAGCTGCGCGTTCTAAGAGCTTAAAATTATCTACACACGTTTTTATCATAAGGTAACAAGAGCTTGTCTAGATCATTTGATCAACTAGCTTCTGCTGCTGACTGTACTGTAAAGTTTGGAAAAAGTAATTGTTGACAGTATTCCACGAATTGGACACTCGACGTCACGTCAATAGCATGTGCTAAAAATGTAAACAAACCTTTATCATATTCAAGTAGGTACCTACTACTTTGTGAAGCGTGATGCTGTGAACGATTGATTTGTCTACGTGAATTTAAAGTAAAAATCAGTTAACATTATTTATACTTATTAATATTGATAAAGGGCAAGTTCATATACATAAATGGATGTTGTAAAAGTATGAATTGTGGGTACCTACATGAAGCTTCTAGGGTCCCCCTTGGCGACGCCCTTGTTCGAAGTTCAAATGCGAAAAGGCCCATGTACTTTTTTGCTTGACTACGGTGGAGCCGAAAGGAAAGGATATGTTTTAGCAGTCTATGTTTGTATTTACGTATGTTCCACAGTATCGTTTAAAATACTGAACCGATTTTGATAAATCGGGTGTCAGTCGATTCATAATTACGCCCCGGGTGACATAGGCTACCTTTTGTATAAAAAAGAAAAATATGATAGATGTCATACAAATAAGTGACTGACTTTAAAAAAAATCTTGTGCGTGGGGGATCAAATAAAAGAGGAGAAAAATTCGAGTAAAAAATATTATTCATACATAGTTACTTTTACGTAGTCGGGTTTTTAAACTTTTTATGCTTGTTTATAACCTCAAAATTAGACCACAAGTCCATATAACTGTCAAACATTATGTAGGCGTAATGAATCGGTCATACAACGTATATCGTCTTTGTTGTACTCACAAAGGCTGTTTATCATAACCATGGATTACTTTAGCAGGCTCGTACAACCCATATTTAGTTCGTTCAATAAACTGCTTTGTGTTATTGGGGTTATGGTTCAGTTTGAAGTGGTAGTGTCACTTAATGCGATTTCACGTAAGTTATCCTTCACAGCATATTTAAAACGGGAAAACAATATGATTCATTTGTTCTTAGATATTTTCATTCAAAATTGAACCCTAAAGTGTTTGCTATAAGAACTTTGATGTATTATAAATTATACTCTTACGCAGGGATTGCACGTGTCGACAAAATATTAATTATTCGAACAATGGAGCTTCATTTGTTTTTAATAAGGAATTAGTGATGTGCAGATATCGGGTGTCTTTTGTTTGAACCCCTGTGCTCTTGTCTTTGGTCATGAACGTTTATTATGACATGAGTCATATCATATATGAACAATCACAGTGGTTATCAATTAAATGTGTTAAATAAATAATGAGTTTGATACAGATGTTGCGGTTTTGACGTTTATAGCAGGTTTAAAATTAAAATTACCCACTTGGCATTTAGCTCGCCATTTGTACATTTCTGTGCCTGCAATAAAGTTTAAATATAAAAAAAAAAAAAAAAAAAATTAAAATTATGAACATCGATAAAACGAAAAAAGCTTTTCCCTGTCTATAACATTGATATAATATGAATGCGATACACTATACATGTAATAATCATCATTATTATTCCTCTTTTTAACCCCCGACGCAAAGAGAGGGGTGTTATAACGTTATAAGTTTAAAAAGTGTCTGTGTATCTGTCTGTGGTATCGTAGCTCCCAAACGGATGGACCGATTTGAATGCGGTTTTTTTGTGTCATAGACAATTTTAACCCGAGTATTCTACCCATGTTTCATCAAAATCGGTTCAGCCGTTTTTGAGATATTGAACTTTGAAATGAAAAAATCGGGGGTTTTTCAATTTTTCTAAGTTGTAGTTATTCCTTTAATTGCTTCAATGTCCTTCGTAATTTTGTCTCGCAATTGCCAAATCGAGTTTTTTTCTATATGTAATAATAAAAGGATCAGAAGAATGTTCATCTCTTCCCTACACCTTAAGCATGTTGCTCTAAAAAAAAGACCAGGCCCTTATTTTGCCAATGAAGCGATGCGGAGTGCGGCGCGAAGGAGACGAAGTAACATTAAGGATTTAAAGGCCCGCACTAGTTCCTTGAACCAATGAACTATTTAGATTGGAAAGCCACGTTCAAAGTCGAGCAGACACACCTAATTTTCCAATTGATCTGCCTTCGTCTTCGTCGCAATCTTTTTTCTAACTATTCGAGGTCGTCGCTTTGCGCACTAATTGCTCTCAAGGCCAATTGCCATATTTATCTGCCAATCAATCATTAATTTTTCTTCACATAACCTCCAAAAATCTTCTACACAAGTAAAGCGTGCCCGCGTCAAGTTCCGGACCAAAAACGATGAGTAGAACCCGTCGCGGGCAAGTACGGCGTATTTAAATTACGTCTGGCCTTAAACAATGGCGGATGACAGGCCGCCCTGTTCTTTGTGATGCTAAAATTAGGGCCCGGCGCGTTGCATCGATAAAAATGCATGCTATTTCGTTCATTCGGATTCGGGTTATAGATTTATCGAGAGTTCTTTTCACTTTTGGCTCGGAGTTATTATAGTTATACGTGTTATAACTAGTTTTAAAGTGCCTTTGATAGCCTTTGAGCCAGTAGGCTCTGAGGGCCTACCGCGAAACGATATTCGTTTTCGTTCATGTATCCCTCTTTGTCGCTCGAACTAGCAAGTGCAACAGAGACGGAGATACACGAACGAAAACGTATATCGTTTCGCGGTAGGCCCTCTGTAGTAGTAAGAGATCAGTGAGAACAGCTAAATATTCTGAAGATCACCTGATCATCTTCATATCAGCCGAAAGACGTCTATCGCTGGACATAGCCCTCCCCCAAAGAGTGCCACAATGACCGGTGCAACGCCACCCGCATCCAGCTGACTGCCGCCTGCCGCTGCCGGTACAAGTCACTCGAGAACCTTGCGCCATCGGTTATATGTGCAATGTGGGCCCCGCTCACTGCCACTTTTAATATGAATATAATATAAATAAATAAATATTAGTGGACAATCTTACACAAATCGAACTAGTCCCATAGTAGGCTCAATAAAGGCTTGTGTTATGGGTACTAGACGACGATATATTTAATAGATATAGATATAAATACTTAAATACATAGAAAACATCCAAGACTCAGAAACAAATATTCATGCCCATCACACAAATATTTGCCCTTACCGGGGATTCGAACCCAGGACCTTCAGCTTCGTAGGCAGCGTCACCACCCACTAGGCTAACCGGTCGTCAAGTCAACTTTTAAGTTAAGTGATTCGCCTGATGCATTGTTTTAACTAATTAAATATATCGGGATTTGAATCACATATAGGAACGATCTCATAGAAGAACTGTTATCAACAACCTTATTGAACCGTAAGGGCGAGTATCCACCAGACTAGCCCCCCTATTCTGTAACTTGTTTCAAGCTCACCTCAACGCTCACCCACAAATATATCTTGACGCTGCGATTCGTAGTAACTAAGCGTAGGTAGAGGTCTAGTTTCGTTAGGCGTGATCATGATGCGCTTCACCCCACAGGCGCATGAGCGCGTAGCGAATAACAGCCCTGTGCGAGGTTGCGAGGGGGTGAGCGAAGGAAAAAATGCACCAGTAGGAAGCTATGCGCGAGCGATCCCAGCAATGCTATTGGTGGATTATTGCCGTTTTCTTTGTTGTTTTGGCTAAATAGATGATAAGTAACATTAAAAAATTAAATTAAAACTAAATTCAATCTAAAAAAGGCCTTCGAGGCATTGTACCGATTGCTGGGCGGCATTTCCACCCTGAATTGCAAATAAAGTAAATGGCTGGCTAAATATAGTATCTCATAGTTTTCCAGTTCATTTACGACAGTTGTCCAAATTAATTAACGATGTACAAACATAATAAATTTGATATCCCTAATTGTTTGCCCAGAGTTCATGACAGTAGTTCGCTAGACCGTTCTTGTGAATAGTTTTGACAGCTGCCTATTTTAATTAAATGAATCGTCATTCGGAATCGGATTTTTCGCCCTAAGCTGTGTCAGAATCTTTGTAGACAGATAAACTAATATTAGTCTTATTTAGCCATAATCGGTTCTTTATCCTGTTACTTCAGATCAGCGGCGCTGCCATCAAAATCGAATATCTGTTCTTATATCTATATCTCTGACACTTGAGTTCCTATAAGTGCGATAGTGACGAAGATACTTCGTATTTAGATTTTTATGTTTATTGCTCAGGGTCGGATACCTAGATAGTTATTCAAATTCAATTTGGACAGTAGAATAAAACATTGCTTACATTTCTTTACTATGACAATGACAAAACATAACAGAAAAAAAAACCGGACAAGTGCGAGTTCAACTCGTGTGGTGAGGGTTCCGTATATAATACACAAAAATATTGAGAATTTTCCCGTTTCTTTGAATACTCAAACTTATTATAGGTTTTCCTGTAATCTTTAGGTAAGGAACTATTTTCCGTATTTTTTTCAGAATTTTAAGCCTAGTAGTTGCGGAGATAAGGGGAGAAATGGTAAATTTTCGTCTTTTTTCCTAAATTACTTCAAATCTGTTTATACTGATAAAAAATATCAAAATCATCTGAGATGCTTACAACAATCCCTTTCATTTGATATGTCACACAATACAGTTTGCGAAACTTTTTTTTTAATTTTCCAGTTTACCCCCTAAAAGTGGCCCCCTAGTTCAGAATTCATTAATTTTCTTTACGCGTCCATCTCTGGGTCACCAATTTACATATCGATACCCTAGTTCACAGTCGTACTAATTACATTTTTTTTGTCACTGAAATTGTAACTTTATAATTTGTGCACTATCGTCCTAATTACGCCACTTTTCTCCCCGTAATTAGTACGATTGTGAACTACGGTATCGATATGATTATCAAATTTCAACTCAATCGGTTCAGTAGTTTCGGAGCAAATCGGCTGTGACAGACGGTCAGACAGACGCACGAGTGATCCTATAAGGGTTCCGTTTTTTTTCCTTTTGAGGTACGGAACACTAACAAACGCGCCTCCTGCTGGCGGCCAGCTTTACTGGCTTTCATGATTAACACTGTTCATACAGATATTTAGGTCCGCGTCTTTAGCGTGAACAACTGGACATATAGCCAAATTTAAGGACTGACACACTTTCGCAATCGTAATATTACTATATCTTCACTTGTAACAGTTGTGACCTTAATTTGCAATTACATATCTATATAATTAGCGTGTAATGAATTGCATATTTTAAAAGGGCCTTGAAATTAGCTCACATTTACTCTCACTACAGCAATGATGGCATTGTAGAACGCGGAAAGCGCAGGGAGGAAAACCTAGGATTGCCACCCGGAAAAGTGCAGTGGGCGTGGATCAATCAACCTTCATAATCTCGCGCGTCATAAACGCAATAGACAAAGAAAATGATGCTGTTACAGTACTCAGATTAAAACAGTAGCGTAATGTAATGTTACATTTATTTGTGTTACTAGGACAATATTATTTTGGTAATAGCAAAATGTATAGGTATCTGAAGGTGGACTGATGACCTCGTAAAGGTCACGGGAGGCCGGTGGATGCGGGTGGCGCAGGTCCGGTCAATTTGGCACTATTTAGGGGAGGTCTATGTCCAGTAGTGGACTTCTTTCGGCTGATATAGTTAATGATGAATGTTATAATTGAAACAGAGATCAAACCACATAAAAAAAACATGGCGGGACATGAACCTCTCTTAAGTCTTACGCGGGCAGGAGTGTTTTTTCCAAAGCCACAGGTCCAGTCACCAAGCCGAAGAATTTTGTCGCTTAATGTGTTTCGCGTGCACATTTTGAGGCGCTACCTCGAGGTGAGCGGGCGAAACGTTGAGTGTGTACGTAGGAATGTGCGATATCTCAGATTGAGCACCTGTTAATGTAAAAATACATAATATTTATTTTATCTGGTCCAGAAGAAGTAGGTACGCTGTTTAATAAATGTATAGTGGGTGTAATCCCAAGATGGCCGGCTCATAGCGCCAGCGGCACTAAGCCGAAAAATGGCAGTTTCTTTCCAATTTCTGCTGATCTTGTACATAATCATAACTGAGCTTATTTTATTCACGTGTAACGATTTAAGGTTCGTGCCACAAGGATGCAAAATTAAGTTTTTCTGTCCTCCAAAAAAGGTATGATCTCGTGCAAGCGGTTTTGAATAAAATACAATATAATTATTTATTGTCACACTGCAGGATACAGATGATGGAAACAATAAAATAAGTATACATGTGACACCCTGCAAAGGCATATCAAGCATGAGTGGGCTAAATTAGATACTATTACATACTTGAATACACATCTTCCCACACAAGTATAAACGTTTGAGCAAATTATATCAAGTCTGCTGATAAAATCAGCAGATTAGGAATGCATTTCTGATTTTTTTAAGTGAGTAAGGTCGTAATTAATACAAACTATTTACAATTAATCCAGTTATGTATGTAGGAGTAACACTTTAAACTCTCCCGCTTTACCAATTTAAAAGATTACGTAATACGGGTCTAACGCGATATCTACTACTACTAGGCATTGACCGTCAGAAATAAAAGTAAATAAATATCGAGTTTTACCCGTGTAAAGTTATCTTTTAAATACATCATTATCATCAGCCTATCATCATCATCATATCAGCCGAAAGACGTCCACTGCTGGACATAGGCCTCCCCCAGAGAGTGCCAAATTGACCGGTCCTGCGCCACCCGCATCCGCATCAGCCTATACGTAATACCTATACGTTCCACTGCGAATGGGCAGTAATGCCCTGCCCACGCTGGCCCAGTGCGGGTCCACTTCCACCTTTGAATACCTTTGCAGACGTATGCAGGTTTCCTCACGATGTTTCCCCTCACCGCAAAATTGCATTATGTATTTATTAAACAATGTTAGGTAATGTCCAAAAGCGTGTTCAGTCTCTTTAGCCTGCGGTTCCCAAACTGCGCAGTCACGAGGCATCATCTGATAAAGTTCAAGCGCCTCGGATGATGTCATTACTACAATGACGCGGTCGCTGTTGCTTAACCATAGCGTAACTAGTTGAATACAGATACCTATTGGCATAAGTATGTATATTAGCGCGGCTAGCACAAATATGCGCGCGGCTCGAGATAAGACGCGAAAAAGAAATATTTTATAGCAACGTCGCGCTTTTTCTCGGTTGTAGCGACGAGACTCCTTCTAATTAGAATGCTGAGGAAGAGACAGTCAGTCCATGACGCCGCGACACAGCTCGCACCCCGTCTTGTGATAACGCCTCACCCACAAATATAAATCTTGACGCCGCGATGCGTAGTAACTAAGCGTAGGTAGAGGTCGAGTATAGTTTAGGCGTGAGGGGTGTGGTGAAATGCGTGCGCGCGTAAAGAATAACAGACCTGGAGGCGTACGCATAAATTTGACGAACAGTGTTGCATATGACTTGCAAAAGAGGTCAATCTACCACTTACATTTCGCATACCAATTGGATATTAATGTTTCGCATTTCATTCTGACCATCATGTTAGCTCGGTGCACGTGGAAGCTAGTAGATATAATGGCGACACCATTTAAATTTAAGTAGTCCAGAATGGTACCTAATTGTGTAACCTTTCGAACGAGGGTTAGGGCAACTCTAGCAGATCGGAACAGTGGGATTTATGTTTTATTTAGAATTTTGCAGTTTTTGTTCCCCATTTTGATTTGTTTTTTTTTGTTCACAGGTATTGAAACTCTGCTGAAAAACCTCATATATGTTTATTAAGGTAACAATCCTCCACTCAAATATTTAATCTAAGTAACTAAATTGATAAGGTACCTATTTATGTAATTATATTTACATACTTAGTACTTATGCCAAATTTCAGCTGCAAATTTATGCTGAAAATTGGTGTACACATTTTCAATAAGGTAAACATCCTTGTGCTCGACACTGGCCTAACACATAACACTTTCAATCTAATGTCAAAACAATAGGTGTCAACTAATAGGCATTAAGGTGTGAAGCATTGGGACATTTACTTCACATACATATACGGGGTGTTTCCTGTAACAGGAGCAATAAATTAAATGGTAGATTATAAAGCTTGTGATCAATTGTTTCTAAGTGGTTTTAATTGAAAAAAAATATATTTTTTTCGGATTTTTTTTTCTTTAACTAAAGTTTTGGTGTACTTTTTTACTCTTCTGGAGTGATATAAGTATTTTATTATTTTAAAAACACAAAAAAAAATTGAAAAAAATTGAAAAAATCACAAAAATATCTTTTGAAAACAAAAATGCAAAAACTATTATGACTCACTACATGATGCTACCTCAAAATCTGCATTGACTACTGTGCTATGATCTCGTGGTGCCAAGATACATTACTCGGAGGTCATAACTTCAGATCAATTTTTCTCCGAGTTAAAAACATTTGAAAAGAAATGGACAAAAGGGGTTACTACAAATGCAGTAAGGAAGCCTCCGTTTAATTTATTGCTCCTGTTACAGGAAACACCCCGTATACATACTTACATGCTATTAGTTCAAGTTAAATAAAATCTTGTAAACTAGCGTCTAGGTATGAATAAATTAGCTATACATCTTACATTTCACCAGGTTTGCTTCCTAGCTATACAAACCACATGTAGGTACGTCCATGTAAATCATTTTACTAGATAAAGATAACTCCCACGCTATCATTGTCTTTACGGCTTGCACAATCGTTGCACAAACTGGTAACTCGCGTCTTAATAGGGGTATCAATCGTGTGAACCGTAACTATTACGTCAAGAGCCACGTAAGACGTCCGATCCGGATTTGCTGCAGCTGTGTCATGTTTGCTGGATCCGGAGTCGCATTGAAAGCTGCTACCGCGAAGTCCGATCGTGTTATATTTCTATCGCACTCGCTTATTCGAGCGACAGGGAGATACACACACGAAAGAAGCTGGCTTTACGCGGTAGCCGCTCTCGATAAGGCATTATGTTTATGTGATGAAGTATCTCTTTCCACTTGTCCTTTCACAGATCTGCCTCCGAAACAGATTGGCCGTTATTAAGTTTGAATCTTGGAATAGTAATCGTCTCTGTTCCCTGTCATCTTTGAGAGGAGGCCTGTGACCAGCAGTAGGACGTAGAAATAGCTGACGGCTTCAAAACTCGGGTTTAGAGTGAGTATCCACGCAGAGCTGTGCACGGTACCATCGCCAACACAGTTGACTAACCATCCGTGCACTTCAAGTGCATTGTAATAAGATTCAATATAAATACAGAATGGCCAGTTAACTGTGTTAGCGTTTGTACAGTCAGCATCATAAACATGTATACATTCTAGGACCTTATTGTTTTGAGATAAGGTCGAAAAGTGTATACATGTTTATGATATGAGATCCACCTATGCATTTGTGCACGCTCCGCTACTTCGCACATCGCTGGTGGAAACTCATCCTAAACAAAAACCTCAATTTGGGAGATCGGATGGAACACTCGGTCACAATTTGCGCGAGGTCCACGCACTCTTCAAGTTCACTTTTTTGTCCATCAACGTGTCAACGACATTGTGCCGGAAACGCGCCATGTTGGACGTTTCCACGGTTTTCTAGTTTACTTGCAAAAATAATTTGCATGTAACCTTGAGTGTTACCACTGGTAACATTTGGGATTATTATTTCCACTAGAAACCGTCAACTTGTTTAAAAAGCAACAGTAGCCGAGCGGTAAAGCACGCTAGTTTCAATCTGGTTCTGATCTGAATTTTGCTGAAACTACTCGTAGTCAATGCGTGTTTTCATTCGCAGACTTTTTAAAATCTTTACTGAACGAGCGAGTGAAGAGAACGAAGCCAAAAAACCTCAGCGGATTGTCGTGAAATTTTGTGCGCAGGTTCAATAATTATATATAGTTTTATTTTCGATTCAGCTTTTCGAAATAAAATAAAAAAAACAGGCTCGCGTGTTCTACAGCTCACAGAGCCACTATAGTTTATTCAAATAGGGTTTTATAAACGTCCCCAATCATTTCCGTTAACAAGTCATATATATAACAGGGAGTGTGACATACATAAGTCTCGCGCAAGGAGATGTAGTCGTAATAAGGCACCCTCTTTACCTAAATTAGTCCATATGTCCCACGGTAATAGAGTTGAATACTATTCACTAATTATACAACATCGTCTAGTATTTCGCTCTAATCAAATTAACTTGCAATCCGGGCGCTGATACCTATTAATATTGAATTACACATCACATGTTATATTAGCTTAGTTTACAGCGAGTGCATGGGCAATAAACGCTGTTGTTATGTTAGTTTTGTTACTATGGTTACGATGGTTGTATAAATCACTGTGAATAAAACATCCGACTCTCACACTTAGTACTTACAGTACAGAAAGCGTCTGTTTAACAAATTACAGATTTCAATCAAAGTGTAGATCGAAAACCTATTCTGCTCGTGACGCATAATTTAATAATGTTTTAACTAACTTCACAGAAACAGAAAACGACAGCTTCAGTGGTTATAAACACGACTAGCCTGTGTATTTTTTTACAAGCATTTGAATTGCACTTTTGGTATGTAATTATCCTATGTAAGTAAGCTATCGAAAAACAAAGCTGAAGTTGAGCTGAAATAAGGCATACTTATATAAATTTGGTGACAGTGTACCTACACAACATAACCTAACCTGCACGAGATAATTTTGCACAATCATCTACTCATTGGAGCCCTCTCAGCGAGTTATTGGACTGTGAAAAAAAGTACAGTAAGCAATGAAAGCTTGTAATAATGATTGTTGTTACATTTTATTTTGTGGGTAATTTCGAGTGGCCAGTTTTGCGCGTTGAACATTTTAATGTACTTTCTGTTTACACGCTAAATTACTCCAGTAAACGTGTTACGAATATATCGTGTGTAATTTCAATATGTTATCACACATTCGTGTTGCACTTGACTTGAGTTATATACGCAAGAGGCTGTAATATGAGATTGAGTGCGCGTTATACGAATTACAGTATAATTACCTATGCAGAAGCTAAGGTATCATATTATTAGTGGTTCAAGCTTGCGTCTGTCAAATGGTTGCGGGCTGGGATCCTGGGAATCGATGAGTTCAGGAACTTATGTGCGGAATATTATTTAATATTTACCATTATCTTTTCAGGGGTTCCACAAGACGATACACATACATATATAGATAAATAAATACTTACATAGAAAACATCATTACCGGGATTCGAACCCAGGACCTCCGGCTTCGTAGGCAGGGTCACTACCAACTAGGCTAAAGCGGTCGTCAATTGGAGACTGCTTTTTATATCATACACAAGCTGTGTTCTAATTTTCTCCATAAAATAACAAACTTTTAACCTTAAGGCGATGAGCACGTACTGTCACTATCAGCTCTAAAAGTTTTGGCAACTAATTTGTTAGCAACTTATATACGTTAGTATAAAGAAACAACACAAAAAGTAATTTTTCTCCATCATAAGTAAGAATGATGTAAAATAATCTGTAGGTAGTACATTTAAAATACGGCCCTAATTTTCGAATACAAAAGGATTTCAGACGAATTCAGATTATATTTCTGAACGTTACCAACCCAGGCGTATTTTCATATTGAAGGAAAAGATAATCGCGAAATGCCCTATTTGCTCAACCTCTTTTTAGGCAGTTACATTATTACAAAAGCAATCTGTGCTGAGTTGCATAAAGTTCATTTTCCATCAATGCGGTGAGTGAGATAAGAGTTTGTATACTCAGACAGTTGGAATTATAGCAGTCTGGGCTTCGAAGTAACCTCTTTTTATATTTAAATAAATCTAAATAGTTACGTTCAAATAATAAATTTTGTTTTGCTCGAAGATTACTCTTCTCTTTACGTGTCAGTTCTTGTTTTCTTGAAGTTTAAAGCATTCAATTCTATACTCGCATTGTAGTAATATAAACATAAAAAATCACCGTAGATGTGATCCATCCTGATCCATATTCGAACGCTGACGAATTAGTTATACTCTAAAATGTATTTGATTGCCCCAACCCACCAAACGCCGAGGGACGTATCCTAATAAATAATAAGTCACGCTTCAAAATAAACGAAAATGTCCTCTGATTAATGCCCGCAGGTTTGACAGGTAAAAAAACTGACGCGACGCATCATCCCAACCCGAATCAGGCTCTATTCACTTGACAATAGGATTTCTATACAACACAGTTGACCCAAAAACAACTTTATTACCTAACGCGAGGAGTTCTTTTTCCATTGTCCCGGCGCCGCTTTAGACAGGTTCGGCTGTATTACAAGTGCGTTAAAGGGTGTATTTGCGTGATGGGAGAAAGGAATTTCAATATGGCGTCGTTGGAAAAGATGCGTCAGGATATAAAAATCACGGTTGGATGAGTGCGGGTGGCCGAAAGATACGTCGTGCATGTTGAAATTTCACGTTTTCGTACAAGGCTTAAGGTCGTGGAAAAGGGGTCTGGAAATCGCACCTTTATGGAGCATTGAATCTAAAAATAATCCCTTGAGTCTCTTAAGTTAGACGTGAATTATATCGTCTACCGTATGTTACATCTCTCTAACTAGATTTAATAGTGTTTGAACGCTCAGAGACTTTATGCGTCTCTAGGATATTTAATTAATTTCATATACTGCTCGCGTGCTCGTTATACATCACTAACTTTGCTTTAAATTGAAAATTGCCTGTTGCAGGATAATGATGTGATTTTGTTTTTTTTATTCTACGAATATATCCGACAGAAAAGTAAGCTGTAAGTACCTACTTACAGCGGGTATGCAGTGCAGTGTAAATATTATATCATTGCAGGAGCGTTTTCGGTCCTTGGTCAACAAGTGACTAATAATTGACTTTAAAGCTGTTTTTTATCTCGTTAAGTAGGTAATCATTAACTTTAATGCTTCATTTAATTATTTGGTCAAGTTCGTGCTTACGCTACACTCAGGGTGGGTCGCACCAAACCGTAGGTATGTACCTAATTGTAAGCGGTGTTCGAAATCTGAATGTATGGAAAATTTGACTAGTTTATGGACTTACAACTGCCGGCGCCATTTCTAACGTTGATCGTTCTGTAATTGTAAGTTGGTGCAGTGCAATCCGCACTTAAAGTAAGTTGTTTATTATAAATAAATGACATACACACACGCATGTCAATTATTTTAACGAGTATTCATTTGCTGTTTAGTCATTAAAATATATATTTAAAACCTTTGATATTGATAAATAAGCATTTTAATAATTAAATGAGGTACGTTTTTTCCTCAGACCAAGAAAAAATTATAGACGGAGCATGACGAACAACCTAGTTAAGCCGGTTTTCAACCAAGCCAAATAAGTTTAGCACACGCACACATAAACAAATTAAATTGCACAAAACTGAAATAGGTGATCTTGACAGCATTGCGACACGTGCTCAAGAGTTTTGTGCAATTTTGTTTGATATGTTGTGCGTGAGCGTGTGCTAAACTTATTTGGCTTGGTTGAAAACCAGCTTCACTAGGTTTTTCGTAATGCTCTATCTTTTTTCTTAGTCTGAGGTTTCTTCATAGGGTCTAAACTCGTCACTTTAACTACCTTCAAATTTGACCTTTAATGATGTTGTATAAGGTTCATTATGGAACAGACATTCATAAAGGGCGGTTGTCCAATACTCCCGATCGAAAAGGAACATTACACGGCAGTGTGTATTCTGACATTATGTTACTAAAATGAATTTTAAATCCCTCTCTTATACAGTTCTTTAAACACATTAATTATATTAAAATGGAACTTGCTCCATTAAGATGGTCTACGGCCGACCGTCCTTGATCTCGGTTAAATATATAGTTATGGACTCAAAGCAATGATAATGTTTTTGCGGAAAAATCCACTTCTACACCATTACAATTCGTTGTCTAGTTTGAAAAGAAAAAAGTATAATTACCGTTGGTCAAAGTACATATTAACAATACCTCTAATGTCGTCAATTTTACTATACCTACCTCATTCCAGATAACATTAGAATTTTTTCGGGCAAACTCGTTTCTTCGTTTATCTAGGATACCAAACGGAAATAGTGTACCTACTAGTTTTACTTACGTATATCGATTATTAAGTACTTTTCAAATATAATTCGCATGACTATTAACGCACGATTTTTCTAATCTTGTATAGAATCTGGTATAGATGGTTGTCTAAGCGAGGGCACAGTTTTGTAGGTATGTTGTGTATGTGCTTAGCTGAGACCTCTCCTTGTCTCTAATATTGATTAGATTTGTATTAACAACAGTGTTGTGGCTGAGACAGCAGATATCGTTGCACAAACGTATATTACATTAAACACAATGCTAAAAACATGAATAGAATACTCACTCCGCAATCCACAATCCACAACACACATTCAGCCGCAAATATGGGTATAGTATTTAAGTTTGAAATAATATACACACCTACACCTTCCATAATTATATAATTTAACCTAATACCACTGCGTAGCATAATCATTAAGTACAGTCAGCAGCTAAATGGGCGAAGTGTTCAAAATTACAAGCCGTGTACATTAAAGACGTGTGGAGGCCATTTTGACTACTTATTGTTCATCATCGCCCGCCTAGCATTTTCCCCGCTGTACCGTATCTAAACGCTAAATTCAATTAATTTATTAATTCAGATAACAAGATCCATTATTTGTTCGTATTATCCATAGAAAGACCATGTTAGTACTTAGAATACAATACAAAAACTAAAAAAAAAGAACTTTACACATTTGGCGTCATTGAGTACGGCGCATGTAACCGACTACAATGAAGCAAGTATGGGCAGTCCAATCTGTCTTCTAGCCTCCTTAAGATGGTGTTGGGGCTGGCGCGCACCCGGCGCACCAGGGATGCAGCACTCATGCGCATGGTGGCTTAAAGCTAAAGCAGCCCGGGGTCCACTTTGGCACCTAGTGCCTAGATTTGAGGTAGGCACTTGTTTTACAAAAGCGACTGACCAAGAGGGAACTTGAGACCAGTTTCCTCACGATGTATTCCTTCACCAAAAGACTTCTGTTAAATATTTAATTAAATCCAATAACAAAATTTATTTATTCAGTGAGTTAAAACAGGAAGATTACGAAGAGCTTATAAAAATAAATCATATTTCGTACACCTAAGTTTATTTAAACCCAGTGGTACCAAGCTGGGGATCGAACCCACTAGCTCCAGATTGAAAGTCGCGTGGCTACACAGTGGCTAACTTCAATCAACAGTTTGACTAAGGCTTGTGACCTAAGATTTTTTTACGATGCCATTCGAACCACTTTTTGTATGGGAACAATTAAAGAACACAAATAGGTACCCAAAACATTGAGTTAAAGACGGACCTCGCTGGTGTCAGCCGAAACGCTTCATACTGATTGACAAAGTATGACGTCACACTTTGCTATTTGAACTAATCGTTGTATGGAAAATCAAGTAAATTGCTGTTTCGGTCGCAAAATACTGCATTTAGGTCCATAGTTGTAATACAATAAATGCGTAAGGATTCTATTGGTAGCTTTGAATTTACTTTTGGACAATAAAAAAAGCAAATTTTTTCTAAACTTTCAAGGGTAATTTATACTAATACTCGTATAATTCAACGAGGAAATGCCGCCAGCATCCTCGGTACAATGCCTCGAGGGCCTTTTTTAGATTTAACTTAGTTTTAATTTAATTTAGTTAATGTTAATCATCATCTTGTATTTACTTTAGAAAAAAATGATTAATTTAATTTAGCTTTGCTAAATGGATATTATAGTAAACCATCAAATCATTGTAATAACAATGATTTGATGGTTTACTATAATATCCATTTAGCAAAGCTACGTTATCTATTTTAACATGAGGTCACAAAGCCTATTAAGCTAATTCTGCTGTGGACTGTAGATGCTTAGATATTTTCGGAAACAGACATACGTATCCGCCGGTTCCAGAGAAGCCCATTGTACATAATAATCATTTCCGTCCATTGAATAATCTCGTTGATGTATGCAAATGCCTGGTTTTGATGTTTTTTTTTCGTTGATTTCATTGAAAGATCGCCATTGGCGTGTATGATAATAGGGCTTCCTGAGTTTCGACAACGAATTTAGATGTATAAAGTTGTGTAACTGCTTTATAAGGTCGTTATATTACCACAACATCGTTAATTCAATACGACCCTTTTCCTTTAGCAAATTGCTTACAAAAAGCTCATTGTATTTATATTCGAATATATCGTTATGCCTGATTCTTACAGGCACTTTTAAAGGGTGAACCTTTTAGTGAATGATTACTAGGAAAAGTAAAAGTGGAACAGCCCATTCCCTCTCATTCCCGACTACTAAGCCGACGGTCCTGGAGCCGTAGCATGGTTGGCCTTGTCACGCGATAGGTGATAGGATAGAGCGTGCGTCACTGACTGACACCGTTTATTTATTTATTTATTTATTTATTTATTGCATACAATTAACACTAACAGTCAAGCCTTACGTGCTAATCTGCGTTGTATTTTTTAATAGCTAACATGCATTATATAATATGAGGTACAGTGAAATTATTATTATATAATAAGTACATTCAATTTAAAATTACATTATAATTTAAAAGCTATTACACAAAGAGATCTAGGGAGTAAAATAATTGATTAAATGTCATTGAAATATAAATGAATCGAGGAATTACAATTATTGTTTAATATTATAATTATTGTTTAATGTCATAATAATACAATTTCGGATAAAGTCAAGACATTATGATAAGAGTAGAATATAAACAAACAATTTATCAAGAATACGTCGGTCAAACTTAGGCAATGTCAATTAATTAATTATTTTAGCATTATAAATTTAAGTACTATTGCGCATATTAGGTAATGGAGCTAGTGGTAACGATGGTTTCAATGTAGCGATTTGATTCAGTTAGGAATTTAGTTTCTGTCGTTAAAAAAATGTCTAGTTTGTGGTCGCTGATCAGGATCTTGTTAAGTAACGTCAGTGCCTGATGAAGAGGGGACGCAGCAAGCAGGCGTGTCCGGCCTGAAGGTACATCAAAGAGACCATGGCTACGGGGCCGTAGTTGTTTCGCGGAGAGACGGGGGACCCGCAGTGTCATTTGTTGTAATAATGGTGGATTTGTTATTTGTCCCCGAATTAATTGAAAAAAATATTTTATTAAGTACATATTTCTACGCGACTCTAAGGATGTATAGTCTACCATACCTAAAACGAATAGCGTGGGATAAAGAAGGGGATAAAAGCCATATAACTTCTTATAGAGGAACCTTATGAAGGATTTTTGGACTTTTTCTATTAGAATCGTGTAGTGTTTTTCGTGGGGACTCCAAACAACTGCGTTTGTTTCGAGTTTACTTCGAACGAAAGCGTTAAAAAGTACTGTCATAGCATGCTTATTATTAAATAGTTTCGCTTGGCGTATGACGAATCCCAGGCATCTACGGGCTTCGTTACAGGTTCTTGTAATGTGCTGATTAAATGTGAGCTGAGTATCAAACCACGTTCCTAAATCCTTAACTTCTTTGACGCGTTTTAATGGCTTGCCCTCTATGACGTAAGGATGGGTTATAGGGAGCCGAGCTCGCGTATATGTAATAACCGAGCATTTTTCTTCGTTAAGGGACAAGCTGTTATCATGCGCCCAATCGCAGACTCTGTCTATGTCAAGTTGCAGCAAGGAAAAGTCTTGATTGCTGTTAATTGGCATAGCTAATTTAAGGTCATCCGCGAATAAGAGGCACGACGAATGTCTTAGTGCTGTCGGTAGGTCGTTAACGAGAATCAGAAACAGGAGGGGCCCGAGACTACTTCCCTGTCCGATTCCCGACGTTACCAAAAATGGAGCAGATCGCGCGCCTTCATATTGAACATATTGGTGTCGTTCCGAGAGGTAACTAGCTAAGAACTCAAGTAGATAGGTACCAAAACCTGCAGCAGATAGCTTCTTGAGCAGCACATCGCTATCAACCTTATCGAAAGCCTTCTGAAAGTCAAAGTAAGCAATGTCTATTTGTCTACGTTGGTCAAGATTATTTGATATGATGGAAACGATATTAAGTAGATTTGATGTGGTTGAGCGCTTCGGCAAAAATCCATGTTGCTCGTCACAGAACCACCCATTCAACTGCTTATACACTTTGGCGTATATTATTGTTTCGAAAACTTTCCCAAAGATAGACAGCACGGCGATAGGCCTATAGTTGCGGACTTCGGATTTAGATCCTGATTTATGTATTGGCAGAACTTTAGTTGTTTTCCAAATCTTAGGATATGCTCTATTTTTTAATGCTAGGCTAAATATACATTTCAGTGGTTGGATAAGTGCTTCGCGACAGTCCTTAATTATGAATTGTGGTATGCCATCGGGACCTTGTGTATGCTTGGGTCGCAGGCGGTTTATGGCCGTCCGGATGTCTCCTTCACTAATATCATCTATAGTGATGTGTCGAGCACTGGACATTGGTAATTCAGTTGTAGCAGCCTCTGAAGCCGCCAATGCGTCGAGTTTGGGGACATTCTGCAAGAATACGCTTTTGAAGAAGTCGGCAAAGGAGTCCGCAACCTCTTGTGCTGACATGTTGCCGAAAGTAGCTGGCTGGTTACATTTACGTTGTCGCTTTATGTATGACCAAAACGAGGAAGGATCCCTCACGATATTTATTTGTAAATTATTAATGTATGAACGCTTATCTGTTTCTGTATTAGTATTTACTATTTTACGGTAGTATGTGAAAAAAGCGTAATATAATTGGTTCCCGGTTTGCTTATATAACTTATGGTAAGCGTTTTTTAATTTATTTAAATGAATAAGGTCGCGAGAAAACCACTCGGGGTACTGCTGGTTGGGCTTATTTTTTATGGGATGCTTAAAAGGGATGCATTCGTTAAAATGCTCGTCCAGAATACTGTAAAAACATTGAGTGCAATCGTTTACATCTCGCATGTCCCGCAGTAGGGTCCAGTCCGAGTTAGCAATTTTGTCATACAGAAGAGGATAATTTGCTTTACGGTAGTTTCTTTCTTGGGCCCGGGTATCGTCTGTGTCGCGATCTGTAAAACGATTACTAAATAGGGTGGGAATTGACATTTCAATATTAAGAGGATTATGGTGTTGCTCAGTTGAGACCAGACCAGCGACAGCCTCAGTGACCGTTGCTTGAGTGGTTTTATTTGCTAGCACTAAGTCCAATAACCGGTTATGACTATTAAAAATGCTGTTATGTTGTATTAAGTTACAGTGACAAATAAAACTTTCAAATGTTTTTCTTATGCTGACTGAGGCGGAATACAAGTTAAAATCACCAACTATAACGGTTGGGTGGGAATAATCAGTTAAAATTTTTTCCAAACATTGAAATGCTGACATATAGTTGGTTTCATGTATACGCGGCGCTAAGTACAAGACGCATAGTATAAATCGGCAATGTCCCTTAGTGACGAGTGCGCAGATGATCTCGTCTTCGGGTCGAGCGCCGCAGTCCAGTTGGCGCAGGGTGTAGGGCGCACGCGCGGCGAGCAGCACTCCGCCGCCGCCGCGGCCTGCGCGGTCGCGTCTTAGTACACTGTACTCACTTGGGAATAATTCCGAGTCGTAGACTGAGTCATCAAGGCGCGTCTCCGTTAAGGCTATTATATTGTTTACGAATGTAGTCAGTATATTTTTTATAGTTGATACTTTTCCTTTTAATCCGCTCGATAGAACGAGACGACGCTCTTATCTTGTCATTTGTCGCGTGATAAGGCCAACCATGCTACGGCTCCTGTACTGAGGGGTAATCACGTAACGTTTTGCACGCGCGTTAGGTAGATCCAACTGTCATTTTTTTTCATATAAAAGTGACATTTAGATCTACCTGATGCGCGTACAATGCGTTACGTGATTGACCAGCTGGGTTCGAATGCCGGTAAAGGTAAATATTTGTGTGATGAGCATGAATATTTGTTCCTGAGTCTTGAATGATGTCTATGTATATTTATACATATACATCATCTTCAGTATTAATATCCGTCTAGTAACCTTATGTCTAGTACACTTGACACGACCCTTATTGAGCTTACTATAGGGCCAGTTCGATTTGTGTGCTCCCTAATTGAACGAGCGAGCGAAGAGAACGAAGTTATCCATTTTAAAGGGTAATTAGTATTTGGCTACTGTGGAATCTCAGTACATTATTCGGCAAAGAGCAAATTGAACACGAGTTATCTGCATAAAGTAATGTTCATCACATTTGTGTCAGCGTATAGTACAGTCAACCGTAACGATCCCGCAGATGACTCATTTGTGTATGTAAATGAAGTTAAAATTCAAAACGTCAGCTTCAACTTGGAGTTTTTGAAATTCAAATTCGACGGTCGGCGTGCCCAAATTACAGTACAAGAATACCTAATTGTTTTATGGTGATTTTACAAAAGGCCACCCGTGGAGCTAAGGTTTCATTTATCATATTAGTCGTATAGTGGTTGTTAATGTGCCTTCAAAACCCTTCTAATGACCTAACTATAATGATTTTTCTTTTGAGTAAAGTAGACATTCTGAATAATTTAATATGCTGAAAGTGACTTAGTTTTTGGACGCAATTACATATATACATACACAGTATTCGCTCTCTCTTTAATAATGCTATAGAAAAATCAGGGTTTGCGTAAAATAAGTATATATGTCGGTTTAAAAGTAAAAACAAATTCGATAAATATTTATTACACTTCCCGAAAGGGTTACTCCAAAGTAATTAAACTGAAAATCTGAATAAGAGAGTCCAAGAATTTAATCTGCTGGATTAAACCTATCAAAGCCTTTCTTTTGCACTAGTCGGTCACGGTTGCTATATTATTCGTTTGATGCAGCTAGATCTCACTTAGATCTCCACTAAATTAGCTCGCTAAAAATCTTTTATCCAACCTTATATATTATAAGCACTAAACTGGGTTCAACAATGTAACTGCACTTAAAAATATCTCATTTCCTCCATATAAATCTCAGAGCGACTTCTAGGGTTAATTCCGAGGGGTTATAAATCCGTTGACGTCAGGTAGCTGCTTTATTAAGGAGTTAAATTTCTCACTCATACAGCTACATTGCCTTCATTTCTGAATAGGTCACAAGTGACAGGATTTTGCTTGTAACATACACCTTTATAAGTAATTTATACAGCAACGAAGAAACAAGACGTTTCGCTTTTCGGGGATTTAAATACCTGAGTATAGATTTATGAGGCCGGGTTGTGATACCTGTATGTATATACTTAGACTTATGTAGAAATTTAAGGTTAGTATATTACAACAAAATAAGAATCAGACCAACAAAATGGCATTTGTGTTGTGTGCGAAAAATCAAGTATTCAGGAAATTCGTTTTCATTCATTTGGCTTCCTTTGATTGAAATATAATAAAATATCACATTTTTGATAGCATTATATCTTTGTTCATTTTCACTCATAATAAAGGTATAATGTCTGTGAAATGTAAGTTTGTATGTGGGGGGTTAGGGGGTAATCTTCAAAACTACACTTCCGATTTGTCATAAACAAATTTTATCCTGTGTTTCTGTCCCCAGTTCCAGTTCTTTCTAATAACAACTACGGCAGCTACTTTAAAATATAAATTTTCGTGCTAAAGAATTACAACTCAGCGAAAACTGAAGAGCATGAAGATCTCGCGTAAAACATTTTTATTACTTATTTGGTAGCGTGGACAGTTTCAAGATTTAGTAATATTCTGTCGCCATAATCCTGTTATAAAAGTTATCTTAACTATCCCACTAAACTGGTACTTGGCTCACAGTGACGTCACGACTCCAAGGCGCGCAGGTACTTGCGCTATTCTCAGCCCTGGTCACTGACCACGGACCCTTTAGGTGACTGTAACGCCACCATAAACAGAACCCCATTTTCTCCATTGCTCATACAACTTCAGATCATGCTACAGGATCTGTGAGACCTTTTTAAAATGGACAAGGATTCTCACCGGCCAGCGCTATAAGAGCTGTATAAAAGCAGGGTTAAAGCGTGGTTGAGCGCTCTTGCAGTTCTGGCTGAAGTTTATTACTATCTTTTTTCAACCATATGTTTTGTGGTCGTTTTGTTAGTTGGTAGGTTAACGTCTCTTGGTATTTTATGTGTTGGTTTTGTATTATTTATGAGTTAATAAGGTTAAATATTTTAACGTTTGACTCTTAGAGTTGTTTACAATAAAGTTATAACAGTTGGACTGATATAGACGTGTGACGCTAATATAACTCATTTATTACAAAGTACAACAAATTATGAACTCAATTCATTTGTATTATGCGACAGTATTAATTATAATTTACATGGCATAATATTATACCATAGAAATTTCTTGGATATATATTAAATATGTATCTATCTATACCGAGGGCCGCTTGAAAATATGATCGATTAACAAGTTTTAGCCCTCAATTTTCCGTTTTTATCGCTTTTTAGGTGTATTTTAAATACATCATTGTCTATATTTTTAGGGTTCCGTACCTCAAAAGGAAAAAATCGGAACCCTTATAGGATCACCCGTGCGTCTGTCTGTCCGTCTGTCACATCCGATTTGCTCCGAAACTACTGGACCGATTGAGTTGAAATTTGGTAAACATATGTAAATTGGTGACCCAAAGATGGACGCGTAAAGTAAATTAATGAATTCTGAACAAGGAGACCACTTTTGGGGCGTAATTGGCAAAATTAAAAAAAAAGTTTCGCAAACTGTATAGTGTGACATATCAAATGAAAGGGGTTGTTGTAAGAAGTTCTGAAGTATCTGAATATAAGAAGTTTGAGTATTTAAAGTAGCGGGAAAATTCTCAATATATTTTTGTGTATTTTGTATGGAGCGCCTGATGCTTAGAGCATAGCAATTTTACGGAACCCTCACCACGCGAGTTGAACTCGCACTTGTCCGGTTTTTTCAAGATAATGTATTTATTAAAATACTTGTATTGATAACCTTGGTGGTATTCATAAGGCTTACCAAGACCTCGCCTTAAAACGGACTTGTAATGTAACGTAAAATGATATTAAAAAAACTGCTATCAAATATTGGAAAATTTTAACAATCTTACATCACATCGTCGGCGTCACATAATTAACAAATAACGGCTCAAAACCTACAAATCTATTTAGCAGCCAACCTTGCCAGACCGAATTCCTAAAGAAAACGAAACGAACTTTTATATCATAGCAGGGTACTTTAAAAAAACACAACTTTATCTTTACACCCACGTCGACCTTACCGCGTCAACATAGGATCTACAATCCCTTGCGCCCTTGTAAGTTTCTGGTGGCAAGTAAGACGGGATAGGAAAAGTGGTCAAAAGCGGCCAGACTGGTTTCGTGAGCGTGTTTTGTTTTATTTTTGAGAGCAGGAGGCACTGACCACCACAATAAAGGGTCGTGGGATGCTTTTTAAGGTCTGCGGAGGCGTTGGCTTGAAGCTATGGGATAGTTGATATTCGAGTTTAAAGAGATACAATATGCATTAATTGTTAGACGTAATAGACTTAAGACGATCTTAATTTTCGTTAGCAATGTCTGTTGACGTGAAATAATAAAAAATAAGGTCTTTTAACACTCTAAAAAAATGGATGTAGTTACATTTATAGGTTCTTTTGACGACTTGGTAAACAAAGGAAAGCTCTAAGAATAGAAGAGTATAGAATTTATTGGCATAGAATAATACATCAGTGTCATAAACGATTGGTGACAAAAAAAAAAAATATATATATATACGCGTCGACTTGAGAACCTCCGTTTTTTTCGTCGGTTGAAAAAGAAGCTTATTCTGCTATTTGTACTGAACCACTAGCATGCAAATATATTTTAGAATATTATTTAACAATATTTTGAGAGACCTTTACACTAAAATAGTTCCTCTCAGTTTGAAGCTTGTCTAATTTATTTTTAAATATATTTAGAGGTGGCTCTTGTATACATTTAGGTAACTTGTTGAGAACTTTCATGCCCATTACAAAGCAGTGGTTTAAGTGTAATGTTGTCCTTGGAACGACTACGAACCAACCGTCCAGGATTCCGTTGACTTCTAGTAGAATTGGTTGCAGCTGTTTTAAATAAATACATACGTCTCTTCACAAACATGCAGACTTCCAATATATATAGCCAGGTAGGGGCATATTGAGCTTTTTGAAGAGTGGTTTAAATATTTACATGATCTATAAGGAGCTATACCGAAAATGGCATGTATATATTTTTCTGTGCTATGAATGCAATGCTGAAATGTGTAGTTTCCCCACATAATAAGTAGCCGAGGCAAAATACGGTTTCGAAAAACATTAATTTATAATAGCGTTTTTTTTGTTTATTTCATTCTAAAACATTATTCTAAGATGTTCAAGAATCCAACAAACTTTCCACCCGGAAGTAATTATATAGATTTAAATTAAACATTCATTGTCTTTTTTATTTTATTTATATTGAATATTTTAAAGCAAATGTAAATGAACCTAAATAAAGATAAAAAAAATATTAATATTTATCCGGACTTTTTAGGAGCTAATTAAATATTGATTTTTTTGATGTCTGATTTTTTGTTGGATTTTGCCTCTAGGTAACAATTTAATTGATAATATATCCGTTACATTAAAAAATTTAGCTATTATAAATTATTTCCAAATATGTCATTTTTTCCATACAAGTTGTCATTTCATTGCCTGGACTAAAGCCCGTTTCTAAAAATTGAGCCTACATACCCATGATAGGCAGCTAAAGTGGCTTGCAACCCTGAAGTACGTTTGAAGCTTACGTAAAACATAGACAAATCTATTAAGTTTACATCGGATCTTCTCTATTTGTGCTTGCCAGTCCAACAAATGTTTGTCTAAAGTAAGTCCCAAAAAATAATAGATTGTAAATTTAGTGTAACATATTTACCTCTTTTTGAGTTGAACTGTAAATAGTTTGTTTTGTTAATATTAATCTGTAGGTTATAAGAATTTATTTAGCACACTAAACAAGGAAAACAAATACAATAAAAAAATTGTACAAGCATAATATTATACTCGTAATGTGCTAAATAGGACTCATGTCACGTGATTCAGTGAGAGCCCCTAAAAATAAACTGGACAGTCAATCTTATAATTTTTAGCACTTTATATCTCAAAATGACAAAAGTGAACTTAACTGTAAGTTTGTATGTAAGGTTTACATACAAACTTACAAAGCTACAATCTCACGGACGTTGCCTCTGTTATATGTTATTCTGAAACTTCAATCTTATGGTCGAAGTAAGAGGGTTCAAATTAAATTACCAATGAGCACCAATTAGAAACTTCATTGATTTAAATCATCTGTGAACTAGACTAGGTACCTACTGTTATGGTAGTAAGGTGAGTTTCGTAACCATTGGCCTAGGACCCGTTTGGGTTAGCTAACAATAGCCTAAAGGAACTACGCAATCGACTAATCACTGGCAGTACGAGAAAGTTATTAAAGCGAGTAGCTTATCTCATACAAATAATGACTTTAATTAAATAAATAATAATGAATAAATATTAAGGAACAATATGTGACTGTGTCTAGTAAAAGGGACCACTTTGAGGATTTTAGTTTCCGAGTTATATGCATTTTTAAAAATTAGTCGAAAGTTACGTAGAATGTGTTTTTAATACTAATCGGTTATGAATACCTTAAATATCATAAATCTTTGATGATTGTAGATTAACTTGGTACCAATTATTCCATAACTTTTTTTTTTTCAATTTGTACATTTTGCCTACAGCATGTTTAAAAATTATAAAAAATAATGATTGCACCTAGGAAAATTATTCCTTTTCACTGAGTAGCTAATTTTACCTAGTTTTAGGAGATATTAAATAACTCCATACCGCTAAAGTGGTCCCTTTTCGCAGACACAGTGACATATTAAAAATTGAACTACAATAGTGTGTTATATCCTTATATCGTGAGTTCAATAATTTCAATACTAAAATAATATCAATACAGAGCAAAATCTTTCTCTCCAACTAGCTAAAAAATAACAAATCTCTTGTTCATCAATAACACCCCAACTCAACTTTTTGTTATACTCGTATATTCAGCCATAGACTTCAAAAGAATCAAAAACCGAACACAAAAACCAATGTAAACACACATGCAGCAAACCAAGTTCATCTTTTTATAGCACAGCCCTACGCTGAAAAAAAAAGAAAACGGTACCAAACGCACACAGATGTGCTCTATGCCTGGTAACTAGTGATGTGCCACGATTTATCGATGAATCTGCAACTAGATTTACAGTGCTTCTTTTCTTAACGTCGATCTCCTTTTTTGGCGACAAGTATGTCAGATGCTTAAGCGAGTGCGATAGCGATAGAAAGCAATATATCGATGTGCTACTCGTAAAGCTTGCTTTATACTTAAACCAAGTAAATATGTCTTTAATTAAGACCGTTAACGCCCGAGACTATTACCTGTTGAAAACGGGCAGACTACGTATATATTGTATTTCATAATGTTAGAACGAGATATGTAGGTGTATGCTTCAGCTACTGCAACAAATGTGATTATACATATACACTCACAAACAAAGCAATTAAACCGCGCTGCGAAATACTGTTTATTTAATGAATGTGACACAGGACGCTACAAGTTAGAATGAATTTACAATAATTGGGATTATTCGCAGTAAAACTTCAGGTATCGGCTTCACGCCATACCCTGTGTTATTATATTTATTTCATTTGTTTAAAATCTCAGATTCGGCGTTTTAAAATATGAATATAAAAGAGAATTTTTACCTAACCTAGCTAAGCTACCGGTGGTCAGGGCGACAGATAGGAACCTCCTTACTATCCGCGCAGTGTCCAGGAGTACCGCCTTCTGTATCTGGACCCTTGACCCAGCCATATAGCGAGGGTGTCTTATTATTCATTATTTTTATAGGCACTTGAAGTGAGGAACGCCGGTGTGTATACGTGACGGCGTCTTAGAGTGAGTAATTACCAGAGCTGTGCGCGATCGTGAAGCGGTGTGTGAGGAAATAATCCATCAATTGTATTGCCAGCCTCACTCACGCATCACTTCCTATTGGTGGATATTTTCCTCGCACACCGCTCCGCCACCTCGCACAGCTCTCGTCTCACGCATCTACATCACAAATTGAACATAAAATTCTGCGTAAACTTTACAGCGTATTTTCGGCTTCGATATCATCGATAAACGCAAGCGCATCCAGCGCAGCACTATTATTTATCCATCTATTTATACCCGTCCAAGTGTTCGGTTCATTAGTTGTGAACATATTGCGGTGTTTACGCGCGTATTTCTGGAGCGGCCCGCCACGTGGGACTGCGTGTGGTATCAATGCATAAACATGCACTGGAAAACTCTTATGCTACGTGCCAGGAGTCATGGCAATAGAAATCCAACTGTATAATAGTATATTACTTTTATTCTCTTTCTTAACGGACATAAGCCGGATTCATACCTATTAGGGTGGATCGGTCTAGTATGAAAAAAAATTTTTTTTTCAATTTCGATATGGGCCTACTATCAAATGTTGCTAACACATATAAAACCTCCAAATACGAAATATTTTAGAATTTTAACGATGATAAGTACTGCCCCGACTCACTTGATGTTTCCATAAATTAAATATAAAAACGTATCCTGTAAGTTCTAATGTTTTTTAATAAGTATCATAAAAATTAACTATAGACAAGTATATAATTCTGATCCGGTAACATTGTTACTTGTTTTCCTAATATGTCTCTAAAGAGGGTAATCTAAACTGAGGCATTATCCTAAACTACCCCACATTTGTGTAGAAAAAATTACGAGTTACCATCTAACAGCTGTTAATTGTAAACAAACGTAATTAACTGATTTAAACCAAATAACTATAAAAATGTCGCTGGCTACATTGCGTAGTGATGTAAATGTGTCCTGTGTTTGGTGATGGAAGAGATTTAAAGCTCAATATGTTGCCTACATACGATACGAAGATAATCATACTGTGTTACTTACGGGTGAGTCGTAACAAAAAAAACCCTAAAACAGTACCAGAACTTGGCTACAGATACATGCCAGATAATATCAGACGATGTATTAAAAATCTGGCAGACAGCATCGATTCCAACAATGGTTTATTTGCCAGCTACATGCGAACGAACTTCCTTTACGTCATTTATTTCAAACTCTTGATGGTTCCACAACTGGATCCCGCAGCTTTTCAGGGCCAATAGGGAAACTTCTGAAGGATTGCGAAAACATTCCCATAATATCCTTCAAATCAATCGTCTCTGAGTTGCCTGATATTACTAATGAAAAGGATTTAAGCACAGGCCAGTTGTATCTCTATGACATTTGTACTGCAATACATTCTGGCAATTGCAAAAAGAGTATATCTAAAAGAAAGCCTGGTAAAGTGGTCCACTCCAGGTGGCTTACCACAGCAAATCGGATCCTTAGATTATATGTTTCAACGATTTCTCCATCAGTGAACTTGCTACATTTAGTTAATTTTATTTTACAAGTGTATGCACCGATGTGGTTTTCAATTAAGTCAAAATCAAGTTGCTCTCATGGTGCAAGGCACTTTTATAAAATTATCTTACTTACAAGATATACCACAAGAGTTAAAAGCAGTCATAGATCCTGTAATACAGAGAAACGGTTTCTTTGGCCATGTTGAGAACACATGGGAATGTAATGACGACCGAAAGGAAATAAGAATCATGGCTCTGGAAAAAATACTTCAGTCAAGGGATTTTACCTACTACAGTCAAATGTGAGGATATTTAAATTGCCTGAATTCAACGTTAACTCTAAAGATTACATTGACATGATAACTTGGGACAAAGTGACAATTACTGAGCCACCCTTGCTGTAAAACCTATGCACAGATGTAATTAACGAGTGTGTAGAAAATCCGGACAAAATTTATTCTTCGATATTACCACTACTGAAATTATACCCTTATCATACCCAAGGTACTGAAAGATGCGTTAAAATAGTGACAGAGGCATCTGCTGCTGTTTGTGGTCCTATTAAAAGAGATAGAGAGACTTAAATCACGCTAAATAATGCCTGTATTTAACTCAAAAAAAGATTATAAAATTTAGTGACTGTCATTTTTAGCTTTAATTTCTGTATGATATCTAAACAGATACGGATTATACTATAAATACTAAGTTTGTTAATAAGTATTATTCTGGTTTGTAGAATGAAATTACACTTAGTTTGAGTCAAAATACATTGTATTTGAAATATATACTATTTTTAACATACAATTAAGTGATCAAACCAAAATGATGATTTTTCAATTTTTCAGTGTGCTTGGGGCAGTACTTCCTGAAATATTTCAACTATTTGAATTATACAGTTTTTAATGTTTTTGTGACTAGCAACTTTCTAACAACTGCCAAAATCGAAACTAAAAAAAAATAAAAATCGATCCACCCTAGCCGTCACGTCAGTGCGCATAACACTGGCAAAGTCTTATTATGCTATGTGCCAGTACTAAATGTATGAAACCGACATCGTTCTGATGCGTCACGCCATGACACGTCAGATAAGTATGAATCCGGCTTTATACTATTATTAATGACGCTTAAGTTATATTAAAAATGCTGTAAAATCAGGTCATTATTGACGTTGCGTCCATAAAGCTTGACTTAGAAACCGCTTGCCTGTTTGAAACTATTGGACACATTATTCAAAGCTCATGGAACATAATAAGCCAATTTGGCTGCGTCCTGTCAACAAATATGACATTCACCAATATTAACCTACAAGGTACTGTTTAATTGAGTCGGTAATTTGCGCGGTGCCAGAGGGGTGACAGCACCAAAACGGGCACTAGATTCAGCTATAACGTCACACAAACGCACCCGCAGCGCGCAGATACCGCAAGAACCGACTCACTTACACAGAAGGCCTGTTATTACAGGCACCAAATTCCCTGTTTTATCGCATCACATACGCGGTCAAGGACTTATCTAGTGATATCTGACTTACAACCGATTAGGTGTGAAGATAATAGTTTACTTAGAATATGCTATAACCACCTTATCTAGATTTGGTGGTTACAGCTGAGGTCATTGACAGTCTGATCAATATTATCGTATCTATAGCACGGGAATTGACTTACGTTAGGAATTTTTTAAATGCGTTCATTTCAGTGTTTCGTTTTATTTTTTAACATAACCTTCTGTTTTAAGCAGTAGGCGTTTTCTCTTTTTTTTGTGAGTTTTAAGTTACTCTCAGAATGTTTAAATATTTGCTTTGTCCTGTTGGTCGATGAGGTCGATCACGTAATGCATTGTACGCGCGTCGGGTCTAGATCTAAATGTCAATTTTTATATGGAAAAATGACAGTTGGATCTACCTAACGCGCGATCGTAACGTTACCTGGTCATGTTTATATTTTGATACGGAAATAATGACCCCAATTTTTTATTCCACTGCGTCACGTTTTTTCATAAACCTAAAATTATATTTGACGACCGGTTTAGCTTAGTTGGTAATGACCATCGAAGCTAGAGGTCCTGGGTTCGACGGTACCCGAGTCATGGATGTTTTCGATGTGTTTAATTATTTATTTATCTATAATATGTATGTTTATCGTCGTCTAGTACCCATAGTATACAAGCTTTGCTTAGTTAGGGACTAGGTCGATCCGTGTAACATTGTCCGCAAATATTTAATTATTTATATGGGAAGTTACACATACGTGAAAACGCTTAGTTACGCGGGTGAAGTTGTCAAAATAGCACTAGCTCATACTGTCATAATAATAGAGATATGTCCAGCTCATTTTGACCTTTTCATTCGCCCAAATACTTCTGTTACTGGCTGTACCTACATTCTAGTTTCCTATATGATATACATTACCTACAATATGTACGTTTGCTTCCAGGTAAGTACGAGTGAGTGAACCCATTCGGGCGCGTTTATTCCAGTCGCTGTTTACCTTACCGCTGTTACATACGTAAGTGCCGACTGTATGACGAACACATAGGTATGCTTATGCTTGCGAAGGAAGCGCAGTATTCAGATGTTAGCTTACGTACTTGCTTAAATATTTTAAAGGTAGGACAAGACCGACTACTGGAATGCTTTGGATTAAGAATAGTTTAATGTGTTAAGACCATGTGTGAGCGGCCGTAGTCGTATATTTCCTCCGCCAAATAAAAAAATATGCAAATAATTTTTGTAACCTAGATTAATTAAGAGTTCCATGTACTACATGGAACTCTTAATTATGCCCCCCCCCCCCCAAGGTATGCCCTTATGTTCGGATTTATTTGATAACTGATTTTGTTAATGAACTAGTGCCGCTTGTAAAACGCTTAACTTTATCAGCACCTACAGACGTCAAATGTACAAAAAGTTTAAAAAACGAAACATACAGACATAGTACCACTCATTGTTAATCTATATTATAAAGTTTATTAACATAGGTCTTTTGACTGAGAAAATAGGAGACCACGGTGGCTCGAAATGCAAGTTTACTATGTACTACTCTGTATGGGGCGCGCGCCAGCCCGCATTTCTCCTTAATTGGTGTGAGCGGCCCAAACAGAGCATTGAAAAAAATTTTCGGGGTATAAATCCAAGAAAACAATTTTTCGTTGATGGAATTGTGTCCAGATTTACCCTATTTCATATGTGCACTTTATGGAAACTCACTGTATTAGACGTCGAATTTTCAGTCGGCTATTAAAGCTTGAACCTTTAGAAATATTTACCGAAACTTTTTTACCTTGTTCACATTCGGGAAACAACCCATATGAAGTTGTCACAACCAGCCATTGCACGGATTGTGCTGATTTTGTATGGATTCTGTAAAACTTACATGTCTCGTAGATGTGCATTTTATTGGTTTTCAATTTTGCAAAGTATTGTTTTGTTTTAAACCATATTTATTTAAAGAATAATTTTGCAACAACGCTTGGTTTATTTGATATTATTAGATGGTTGTTCGTCTTGGATGCAATTCGAATCGTAAGCATAGTTCATAGAGTTGACAATGGTCACTGTATTTTTAGAGTTTCTTTGGAAATACTTTGCGGTTTTCAGCGCACAAAGACAGACAATAGTATTGTTTAAATACAATGATGTTATATTACGTCATAGGAAACCTCTTTTGTAAATCAATCTTTAGCAATAGTCGGTTTTCGATGAGAATTAGAACCCTGTCACAACTATAATTATGAATTTCTAATAACTGTCATTGTGGTAAGGTTCTGCTTCGTTCAGGGTATTTTGTTTTTGGCTCAGAAGATGATCATTTTCTTGTTGCAATTCAATATTGGACTGATAATTTAATCAAAAACATATATGAAACGTCGATACTTACTGTTCTGTATACCGATCGGATTAGAAAAAACTAGAACAGCACCATTAGCATTCTTCCGTGGGTGTCTAACACACACACACACACACACACACGTAGACAACCTATGAGAATAGCTATAGAAGTGTGTTGCGGGCATACGGCTGGTAACCTGGGGTTATTCCGACCTGCTACCACCAATTAGATACTGGTAACAGCTGGGATTTTTTTTCACATCTTTTACCAGTGGGAACTACTGGGAATATTTTCCCCATCTTTTACCACTAAAGTACCTACTCGGCACTGGTAAAAGATGGGAAAAATATTCCCAGTAGTTCTCACTGGTAAAAGATGGGAAAAAAAATCACAGCTGTTACCACTGGTAATTTGATGGTAACAGGTAGGAATAATCTGCAATCTGTCACTACAACTTTTCTCCATCTGTAAACCTACAATTGCTAGAAGATAGAAGTAGTTACTGAAAATCGAGCACATGACAACGGTTTTCTTTTTATTGGCGGAAAACTGAAATAAAAGTTTACAGTTATTTACAAAGGGAAAAGAAGTTATACTCGTATGTACTTAAATATTGAAAATATATTTCCTAAGGCATTCCCTCTATAGGAGGTTTAAACACAATTACTAATACATATTGACAATGACATCGGAACAAAACACAGAACAGCTTAAGTTACAATACAATACAAATACTCGTTATTGCACACCTCACACAAACAAAGCAGTTACAGAGAGAAAAAATACAACAACATGTAGGTAGAGGTAGACAACAGGCGGTCTTATCGCTGAAGAGCGATCTCTTCCAGACAACCTTTGGGTATCGGAGAAAGAGATAAAACTAGATTATGCAGTAGGTGGTGCAGAGATTATTATTAATCAAAAATCAAAATAATTATAAAAATAAACGTACATAAATACCTCTATATATAAACATACATACACAATCATACATATATACAAATAACACAAATACAAATATATGATATATAAAATATAAACAGTCAGCCAAAAAATACAATCAGGGTTAGGGGAGAGACAAATAATGTTCTTTAAGAAGGGATTTGAGGTTGCCGATACATTTTGCTTGTCTGATGTCAAGAGGGAGAGAGTTTCACAGTCGGATAAAGTTACGTATTATAATAATAATTAAAAACTACTTGGAATATATATATGCATATGAAATAATTTAGCCAATTGTGCGCAGCAATTTATGACACTTTATCCTTAGGTCACCGTGTTTATCTCCCCTCACACTGCGTGTAGCCAAAAACAATTGCTTCATCAAACACCGACGTATCCAAAATCATAAAACCTTTCACCAACGCCCGGGAAAGTTCATCCACTCCCAAGCAAGCCCATTATTACGGCAAACCCCGGGATTACGTCCATATTCCCGGCATTATAATTAACCTCGGACAAATATTTGCCCGCCAAGATTGCAGGCACCTAAGTCAAATTTTGATGAAAAAATTCCGCGCTGTGTTTACCCCGCTGTCGTGGATTCGCGTTGTATTTTAACGTTTTTGTCATTTTTAACAACGTATTTTTTCATCTGTTACCTACATGGGAAATGGGAATCGTTAACGCCACTGTACAAACAATTTAGCAACACTGAATAGAATTGGGTTGTGTCCTCATGTTAAAATTGATAGCGCAGTGTTGCTAAATGGATAGTAAACCTTCAAATAAATGCAATGAAGTATAAATTACGAAATATAATTAAAATCATAAAAAGATATGGCCCTTGAAAGTTTACAAAAAATATGCATTTTTTTTATTGTCTAAAAGTAAATTTAAAGCTACCAATAGAATCCTTACGCTTTTATAGAAACAATATTGTATGACAACTATGGTCCTAAACGCAATATTTCGCAACCGAAACAGCAATTTACTTGATTTTCCATATAACGACTAGTACAAATATTACCCTGTGACGTCATGATTCAATGTTAATCAGTATGGAACGTTTTCGGCTACCGCCAGCGAGGTCCGTCTTAAACTCAATTTTTTGGGTATTTATGTTCTTTAATTGTACTTACTCCCATACAAACATTTGTTCCACACCAAAAACTGGTTCGAATGGCATCGTAAAAAAAAATTAGGACACAAGCCTATTGAGTCAATAAATTGGGTACTATTTGTAACGTAGTGTTGCTATATTGATAGTAAACCATAAAATTATTACACTAAAGTGTAAATTGCAAAATATAATTAACACCATAAAAATATATGTCGTGAAAGGTATTTTTTTATCGGCCAAGAGCAAATCTAACCCATTCGTCGCCACTAACTTGAACTCAAGTTTGTCGCTGTTGCCATTGTTGCCAACCTGTCACCTTCTTGCGAAGTCCAAAAACAATGTGGTGTGTGCCACAGATTTCTCTGTGGCGGCGAATGGGTTAAAATACCTTAGAATCCTAACACTAATAAAATAGTTATTTGTGTCTCAACGTAGCAAACTGATGTATTTACGGCGAGGGCGGTACATTGAATCCACAGTGAAACGAAGGATTCTACGATAAGCTCAGGATTCTAACTAAGAATCCTGAGCTTAACGAAGGATTCAAGAATTAACGCCCATGACAAAAATAATTTTGCTATTTTTCACACTGACTATGAGGAAAATGTAACAGTCATCGTTAGTTTTGATTTCAGTAAAACGTTTTCATATAACGTTGTTAAAGTTAAAACTTAATCAAGTAATCAGACAAACTTGAAATATGTTCGTTTTTAATCGATTACGATGAAATTACAATCGATTATTTTATTAAGATCTGTATTCAATTGGCACATTGTGTGCCAATGAATAAATAAAAAAAGAAGATTGTCAAGTATCCAATTATTATTCTGTCCCGTTAGCTAGGAGATAAAATGAAGACATCGGTACAACATGGACTTTTAACATGCTTAGAATATGGCTCATAAAATAGGGGTTAAAACGTTAACGAGAGTCTGCTTTTGGAGGATTTAACCCCATAAAATCAAACGTACCCATTTTCATCGTTCTTAACACTTTCAGTGCCAGAAACCCGTTAAGTGGGCGCTCTGCACGTACGGGCGCTTTTAATCTACGTACGGTTTTTCGCATGTAATTTATTTAACCAACAGTTGTTAATACTAAATACATAGGTTTAAAAAAATAAGATGCAAATATGGGGGCTGAGTGAGGTACAGTCACGGACTTTAATCGTTGAGCCATTTAGGTGTCAATTAATTTTGGTTTTTCATAATTAAGTTATGAATATCCAGTAAAAGGTGAGCTCTAAATGGCCCAACGATTAAAGTCCGTCACTGTACTATAAAAACAACGTATAAATTATTTGAATCGTAGAAACTAATGAGGGTACAAAACAATATCATCATCATCCTCCTAGATATTTATTCCCGGTCGTGCCATAAAAGAGCCCCAGGTCGCTTTGACACCTAATCCCAAGATTTGGCATAGGCACTAGTTTTTATGAAAGCGACTGCCATCTGACCTTCCAACCCAGAGGGAAAACTAGACCTTATTGGGATTAGACCGGTTTCCTCGCGATGTCTTCCTTCATCGAAAAGCTAACGGTAAATATTCTGTACATAAATTCCGAAAACCTCATTGGCGCCTGAACCACTAGGTTATCGTCGCTATTAAAAAACAATCTAACGTTTGCAAATCAATACTTAACATACAAATCGGTCTAGTTTAATCAGCTACGAAACGAATCGTTGGCAGTGAATCTGTAGTGTCTCAGATGTCTGCGCGTTTTTGAACGAATGAGCGAAGCCTATGTCCAGCAGTGGACATCTTTCGGCTGATATGATGATGATGATGAGCGACGCGAACGAAGTTCTCCGTTTCAGCTTAGTTCAAAATTCTTTCAAAACCGACTCGTGAAATTTTGTGAGCCGGTTCAATAATTTCGAAATAAAAAAAAAAGCTTTTATTAAACATGCTGGCTTCCGATTTCTTCAGCTCACAGAGAGCCGGGTCATCTCATCAGGGATAAGTCTCAGCCCTAAGAATAAAATCCCAGTTTATGTCCATTAATAATTCATACCTTTCCCTGCCTTTTTAGGGTTCCGTAGCCAAAATGGCAAAACGGAACCCTTATAGTTTCGTCATGTCCGTCTGTCCGTCTGTCCGTCTGTCCGTCTGTCCGTCTGTCCGTCTGTCCGTATGTCACAGGCATTTTACTCGAAAACTATAAGGTGTATTTGAATAAAATTTTGAGGATAGGTGTATTTTATTAGCCGCTACAAAGTTTTGTAATTAAAATTACTAAAAAAAATTTTTTTAGGGGTGTACTCCATACATAAAACTAAAAGTCAAAAAAATGTTTTTCATTGTGAGCCCACGTGTGGCACATGAATCGATAGGCCTTTCAAAATAAATATAAGGTTTCTCAAGAATTTTTTTGATTAAGTAAATACAGTCAGAGATAATCGCCCCGAAAGTCACTAAAATTCTGTCCCCCCCCCTCTAATTTTTGAACGGTGTATTTTAAAAATATGAAAAAATTCATGGACACAGCGCTTATTAAGTTCATTCACCGAAAATTGTTTTGAACGAGATCGGATGAAAGGTTTCCGACATTTTGCTGAAAAACTGCCTTCCTCAAAGAAAAGGACGTAAGTGCCGTAAGATTTCTATGACGATACGACCTTTTTAATAGGCACGGAACCCTTCGTTTTGCGAGGTCCGACACGCACTTGGCCGGTTTTTATTTTTTTTACGATGAATTTAACACGCATGTACGTTGAGTTTAAGGGATGCTCGTAAAATTGAGTTTTTTTGAAGCCGGTAATTAGAAAAATAGAGTATTCAAATTCATATTCCGCGAAGACACACAATATGTGTCAATTGTCATGTATGTCTACTCCTTTGTCTCTGTGTGTCTTTTGTGTAGTGAATAAATGTCTTCTTTTCTTTTCTTTTTTTCTTTATATTGAAATCATAGTTTAGGTAGGTAGGTAAACAATAGTTTAACAATAAAAGGACAATGTAATGTTTGATATAAACTTGAGATTTAAATATTCTATTTGTGGCATAAATGCAAAACTTGTTGTATTTTTTGCGCAAACAATAAACCATAAACTTTTTTTACCCGACTGCCGAAGAAAAGGAGGGTTATGTTTTTCGAGCGTATGTATGTATGTATCTATGTATGTATGTGTGTATGTCTTATTCTTTGGCACGCCCTACAGCCTAAACCGTTTGACGGATTTCGACATATGAGGTGTCGTTGCATTTCTCTTAATCACAACATAGGCTATGTTTGTAAAAAAGCAGTTGGATTTTTCGAAAATTCTTTTTTTATATCATTTTTACGCGACTATGGTATCCGCCTACCAAATAGTCTTAGATGATAACATTATCTATTTCGCACTTGCGTAGTATTTCGAAGTGTGTCTCATATCCTTTACGGCTCTAGTCATCAGTTTAGTTTGCGGCCACGATAGTCTTGACAAACGACTTGCCTATGGAAAAAATGGGCGAAAGCAGGTAAATTCTATTTTAGAACGACATTAAATGACATCTGCTGCACAAATGTTCAGCGCAGAGGCACGTTTTTTTCTGGATGTAAATAGGATCTGTTTATATTCACTGTTACTTTTATGTTGTGTGTCTTAGAATTTTAGCATACCAGATTGAGACAGTAACAAGACAAACCCTTAGTCAAAAGGCTTATCGACATAAATAAATCACCTGTCCCTTTTTACCGTGTGGAAGTAAAGGAGAGTGAGATTGCTTTATGCACACTTTACACAATACAATAAGTAAACAATAAAACCCAGTAAACTGTGGGTGGAAAGAAGTGGGCATACTCATACTCATTTATTCACAATATTTTTAATATTACATGTCACATATTCCTATTATTTTTAATTTTTATATTTTTTAAGCCAGTGAAGTAGTTTTACCACTTCCCTAATAAAACTATAAGGTGTATTTCAATAAAATTTTGAGAATAGGTGTATTTTGTTAGCCGCTACATAGTTTTGTAATTAAAATGACAAAAAACATTTTTTTTAGGGGTGCACTCCATACATAAAACTAAAAGTCAAAAAAAAAAAATTCATTGTGACCCCCCGTGTGGCACATCAATCGATAGGCCTTTCAAAATAAATATAAGGTTTCTTAGCATTTTTTTTGATTAAGTGAATAGGGTCGGAGATAATCGCCCCGAAAGTCACTAAAATTCTGTCCCCCCCCTCTAATTTTTTTAACGGTGTATTTTAAAAATATGGAAAAATTCATGGACATAGGGCTTATTAATTTCATTCACCGAAAATTGTTTTGAACAAGATCGGTTCAGAGGTTTTCGAGATATTGCTGAAAAACTGCCTTCCTCAAAGAAAAGGACGTAAGTGCCGTAAAATTTCTGTGACGCTACGACCTTTTTAATAGGCACGGAACCCTTCGCTTTGCGTGGTCCGACACGCACTTGGCCGGTTTTTTGGTTATTATATCATTTTTGATCGGGCAATCTAATAATACGAATATGTTACCTAAATACACGATAGAGTCCTACATTAAGAGCTTCAAATAATTTAAAATATTAGACTACTTCGGGGATTTTTGAAAAAAACCGGTTCCGATCCCTGAACGCCATTGCTAAACAAAGTTCGCTAACGACATTCACCCGCGTTTTACGTTGCACTAAGTTATATTAGTCGCTCAAGTTCAAATAAATATCTGTCATACATCGGTTACACGTTTCTGACTCTTATCGACAAGTAAACATCCGAACCTAAACAAACATCCAAAATACTCTTTGAATCCGTGGTAACATGTTGCATCTCAAACGACCTTATGCCCCAGAAAATATAGTTCACTTTTGATTAATCCTTTCAGTCCCATTGCGAATGTATACATACGACAGGAAAACTGAATGTAGGTTAAACAGTGACTGAATCGGCTATGTATACTTAGAATTTGTTAATGTTATAATTGTTAATATATGATTGTTTTCCTCCAAGCGAAGATTCTTGGAAAAAATGGATAAAAAAATAGGCTTCGTAATTTTTAGTCGATCACCTGAACTTGTGCTGAAAAGAAATAAATATATATATATATATATATATATATACCGTTTGTCCTATATAATTTTCACACTTATCCGGAAAAGGAAACTGAAGTACGTTACTGTGTGGACTTTATATGTAATTATTTTTATGAATTAAGGTTCTTATAGGTACTTTAGTTTCTCATTACTGACGAAACTCAAAACATTGTATTAGAATTTAGAAATTGGTAACAAAAGAGGAAACTCAAAAGCATGCCTTTCTTGACGTACTTAATTGATACAATATTGTCTAGAAATGCTAATCTATTATTCGCAAATATATATTTATTGAAAGTAAATATAAGTTTATTATTAACATTAACTATTAAGATAAATTAAAATAATAATACATATGTTTATAGAATAAATCATTAATATATAAAACTTCATATTATCATAAACTATCCCGCAATAACAAACTATTATGTTTTTCCCATCTCACTTCGCAATCGCAAATTGCTTCCAGTTTTCCCATACTGTTTTCCTTTGCGTGGTGAAAATTTGAGCATAGTAATATATTTGTTTACCATGCTGCCGCGAAACCTCAAAAAGTCTTATCTCCATACGAGCAACTACGTAATATACGATTTTTTGAAAGTATGGGCAAGAGCACCCCCCGCGTTAAACGTTCTGCTTCAATTAACAGGGAAATTGTTAAAATATACTCGAGTACACAGGCTAGTATACTCTGCTGACTCTGCTCCAACCAGACTTGCCCCGGTAATAATAATACCACTATCGAGCGAGATGGATGTCATTTGCTGGCTTTGTCATAGTTTCACCTTTTTTGTTTGCCCCAAAGTCATCAAAAGTACATACGTTGTTTATGGTAAGCATGGAGCCATTTTAAAACGAGTTCTTGATTAAGCTCAATAGTGTTTCCGTCCCTTACGGTGGCAGCAACGTATAATAAATAAATAATAAATAGTGGGACAATTGCACCGATTGATCTAGTCCCAAACTAGGCAAAGCCTGTAATATGGGTACTATAGACAACGGATAAACATACTTATATAGATAAATACATACTTAAATAGATATTAAACATCCATGACTCGAAAACAAACATTCGTATTCATCATACAAATATCTGCCCCGACCGGGGATCGAACCCGGGACCTCAAGCTTCATAGTCAGGTTCTCTAACCACTAGGCTACTCGTCGTCATACGACATCGTACGGATTTAATTTATGGTTGATATTAGTTTATGCGACTGACTTTTTATTAAACTGGCATAGGAATTGGAACCAAGAAGAAGTATACCTCACAATATTTTTTCCAAACTTCATTACTGTTTTTGATTTATAGACCTCTTAGTTTAAAAATTATAACGATTTCTTTGCAATGGTGCCACAGCGCTTTGAAAAAAATATTGTTGGCTATAATAAAAAATTAAATAAAATTTTGCTGTCGAAGGAATTGGGTCAAGGCCCCCACTATTTCATATGTACACTTTAAAGAGACTCACATTGTATACCTACGTAAGAATGCTACGTGAGGTGGGGATCTGAAAGAACCTTAGGACACATGTTTTCATACTGCCGCTATCGGATGATTATCTTCATAATAAACATCAAGAGCACCTTTCTTCAACGACAACGAAAAAACTCAAGTATCAAAACGCATACGGGCCCATTGAAACTAACAAAAAAATCAGTATCCGTTATTAACTAGAACTTTATCTCAACATTATAAGGTTGAGAATCGTATGCGGCATTAGCTGATTAAAACGCAAAACGGTATACAATAATAGGAGTTGTGACGGCTGATACGTCCTTTATTGGATGTTAAAGCGGTGTTCACAATAGTTCCCGTTGGCCCCGACAGATGGCGTTGGTTCAGATAAGGCATGCGGGCACTTCATTGCAAGATAACTTCTGTGCGTTATGGGGGACTCTAGTGTTTCGACAAGTGCGTGTATTATTTGGAAGTATAACGTTGTAAGTCGTTTCCTTTTAGTTAGTGTACCAATATAAGGTATATACATATAGCGGTGCGGAACTATCCTAGCAGAGATTGTTCTGAAGGTCTTGGAGTGTCTTTAGCGTACAGGTGGATGTTTGGGCGAAGACTAGCAAAACATTTTATTCACGAGGCGTAATTGCGTACCTTTTCAAACGAACGTTAGGACATCTCAACTGTCATTTGAGTTAGAAAAACATGAAACCGAGCCAAGGAAAAAGGTTAATGTCGCTGACTATTTTGTTCCGTACCAAAATTGGTCCAATAAACACTTATTTTAAAACTTCACCCTTCCAAGACATTTGTGTACTTTACTGTTTAGTGTGATGTAACTGGTACAGACAGGCTCATGTTCGGTCTGACCTTTATCGTAATTCAAGATTTACCAATTGTTAGACAACTGAGCACCACATACTTCTGTTTTTAATGAATAAAGTGGACCAATTAGCTCCGGGTTGCCTACGAATTAATATGTAAGAATGATTTTAGTAACCGCAGTATTTATAAATATAAATTTAACGCCATTGATGGGTTAAAATTTAACGCTCCCTTGTCGACAGAAGGGTTAAATCAAGACCCGAATTTAATCTAAATTGAATAGTCTAATTAGGTACTAGAATTGTCTTTAGTTTTGAATCGCATGTTCTGCGAATTGGAAGCATAGTAGAATGTTCGTGTCTCATTGTTTCTATTTCTATAACAAATTTTAGTTAATCTTCTTATTACAGATAGACATGCGAAGAAAACCATCCTAGAATGGTGAATTGAGGATTATTAGTGAAAAGTTTTTACAATGATTTTACCAACAGTAATTAGTGTAATGACTACTTACGGGCTTTACAATGTTGCATTTACGTTTTTTTACTTATCATAATTGTGTCATAGGGTCATGCATGAGTCATGACATTGAGATTAAGCGAATAAAACGATGAAAAAATGCAAGCAACTGCTTTATAAACCAGATGAAAAAATGACCCATAGTAAATGAAAGTTAAAATTAATATTTGAGAACGCAGATACTCATAGATATAGGAACAAAAATTCAATATCATGTATCTCAATAAATTACTCATTATCATTACACAATTTATAATAAAGATCAACTATGGACAGAAAGACAGATAGACGGACAACAAAGTGATCCTATAAGGGTTCCGTTTTTTTCCTTTTGAGGTACCGAACCCTAAAAAGCGGGTTTTTTTTTCATACAAAAGGTATGATATGCTATGTCACCCCATGCACAATTTCGAATCGATTTATACTTCATTCATTAAAATCGGTTCAGTATCTTATAGGCTACGGTGGAACACACTTAAACAAGTGAAATCTAAAGATTTTTCGAAAAACCCAACTCCTTTTTTGCAAATATTATAGCCTATGTTACTCCCACGATTAAGAGGAATCCAACGACACCTCATATGTCGAAATCCGTCAAACGGTTTAGGCTGCAGGGCGTGTCGAAGAACATAACCCCCCTCTCCTTCGGCAGTCGTATCTCGTCTAAAATCATATACATTCCTTTCTGCTCTGCCGTAGTCGGGCAAAAAGGGCCCAACTGAAACAGCATTATGCTTAGATTGGCAATGTTGAAGTGTTGGTACCTGTAAAAGAGCAAAACTCTTTTTATATGCATGTATGTATATATTTCTTTATTGTACATAAAACAACAACACATACAACATAACATAATACCTATGATGAACAACATGGTGATAATTGGATGAAGATTCCTTGTTTGTATTCATATAGTTTAATCTATCACGAGGTTGTGTATTGTATCATGTTGTGGTAATAAATTATTTTTTAATTTCGTGGCGTAGGTACTGTATTCAGCTTTCGTGCTTTGAGGGATACACCACTGTCACAGGATAAGTAGCAACATTATTTTTACTGTACTGTGAATGATTTTTCTTATCAATAGGACACCGTATTGCTATACCGCTTCATTTTATGTTCTACATTATCTACAAAGGAAATTACTGTTACAAAATTGCTCCACAAAACAATGAACCGCTTTAAAAAAACGATAATTATTTGGATCGTACGACAAGCATACATTTAGTCATTAGGAGAGATATACATATATCGAAACATATGAATTTATAAATACTGAATATAAATCATTGATATCACAACTGTAAATCCTTTTAAAATGTTAAAACGTCTTCTAAAAGAATTTTACCGCGTTCGGTAATTTAAAATTTGAATAAACACATCGCGTGAGTCAGAAAAACGACGTTTGCAACGACCATTTTAACATGGACACTTATTATGCATTTTACACTGAATATTTATCACCTGTTTAATATTTAGAGCAAGAGGGTTGAGAGGTCTAGCTTTATTGGTCGTTTGATTCGTTACGACCATGGGGAAAGACATGCCGTCCCACCTGAACTTCCCCCCTTCGTAATAAGGACTCATTTCCATCATATCGCATGCCAACGGTTGGTTGACGCGTGGCTAGTAGGAATACCAGAAATGCTTTTGAGCATAGTTAGCGTTCCATTTAGAAATACGAAATTAGAGTCGATGAAATGATGTAATGAAACATTGCTTGCAGCTCGTATTATTTGGCTCCCGGGTCAAAATACGTGTATAATATATGAGTAGCTTCAGTTATTCAAACAGTTAACTAATGACGTGCATAATATGACATCCAATAACTTGGTTTTCATGTGCGGAATTTCTCTTAGCCCGTTCAGCTGAAGGCCCCTCAGCTTCATTTCACAAAACAGAATGTCAATTATACAAATATATCGTTCCATTAGGAGCGGAACCCATATTTACATAATCCATTGAATTTTAACATCCTAAACCTTTTACCGACCAACGTTAATTCGATCTTTCTTAACAGACGCGACTCTAATGCCAGCGTGTTAGGGGTTGAAACAGTGTAATCATAATCGCGCTAGCTGCAAACGTATCTTTGTACACACGCGAGGATACAAGTGGTTATGAAGCCCTAACGAGTAGGTAGTGCACATGTGCGAGGATAGGGGCGCCCTCTAGTTCAAACAATACCATCATTATTACATACCATTAAATAGGACATGCAACCTTATCTCCCGGGTAATAAGTCTGAAACTTGTCCAATTTAATCCGGGAACAAAGGCGAGTTTAACAAAGAAAATCAACAGATGTCTCTGCGATAAAGTTGAGGCGAATGAAGGGAATTCATTATGAAAATAAAGGGACGAGTTAGTGAGTTTGTTTGACGTGATAATTTTGTTGGGACAAGGGCTTCGAGGTTAGCTAACAGATTAGAAGATGAAATAGGTCTGATAATTGACCTCATAGATAACATATTAGCCAGTGTCGGTTCTAGGATTTTTGTTTGGGGGCAGAGGGGGGCTTGACCCTACTAAAACTTGATTTTACCCGAAGATTTGTCCCGGACGGACTCAGATGGTTTTGGGTCTGGATCCGCTTCTGATGCTAGTCATCCTCTTAACTGAGGAAAACTATCCTATAAGGCCAAGCCAAAGACAGACAGGCAAAGACGGAGAGCAAAAGAGATGCCACATCAAGAGTCATCTTGCAGTAGGTAAATAAAAGTTGACTTTACTAAAGTGGATATCGCATGTGATATGTAGGTAAAAAAGAAATAGTCTGAAAGTATGAAGTGGTGTCGTTATGATACGACTGATTTGATTTCCGGAAACCCGCAACTAAGAGTACGACGTCACGTATGAGGGTCAAACTGAAAGTTTCGGGAATCGAAAAAATATTTTATCTACGCACATATCATTAGTGCTCTAAAATGCGTTCAGAAACCGTCGGTAATGACCAGCATTATTACAACCAATTTTACTATGACAACTTTCTTGTCTGTGGTAGTAGGTAAAATATGTACTGTAATGTTATTATAGTACAGATTATCGGTATCGTTATGAGTTTAAATTTGGAACAGCTGTCAAAACTCAAGTGGGTATCTATTCTAGTGTCTCTCGATATTTAAACAGTTATCGATACAAAACGTCAATTCAGTATGTTTTAATATAAACCGCATGACATTTGATCTCGAGTGACACGAGAATAGGGACTTCATTCGTTTGTCTATGATTTTAAAAAAATATTCGTCTTGTCAAACAAGATACTAAATTCAATTCAAAATAAAGAAATCATAAATATAAACATGCCATCAAGCTCTGCAACTTCAAACCAAGAATATCCCACTACAATACAACCAGGACCATTAAATATATCCCATTGTTCCAATGTAAATGTGAATTATAACTATTACAATAAATAATTTGTTTCTGTATTTGTTCAAATTTACTTTTATTGCATTATTTAAATATCTATAGTCTATAGATATTGTACAGGTAGCACTATTAGCAATGCAGGTCATTTCCCTACGGCTTCTGAACCCATCATAGAGCGCTTATGATATGTGTTTAGATAAAGTAGTGTATGCAACTGTACATAATTAGGCCTTAAAACACTCGTGTGATCCGTGAAAACCACACTCGTATTTTAAGGCCTCTCATTATGTATCAGTAGCATAAACTACTATTGCAGTTAAATTGAATAAAACTATTTTTATTCTTTTTAAAATTATTCTCCTTTATATTTTATGCACTTTTCCATGCGTTCAGACCAGTCGTTAAACACTTCATCATCATCATAAATTTAAGAGCCAGGCTCTTGTCGGTGGAGTAATCGCCATTCTGTTCTTCTTTCTGCCACTGTTTTGAGCTCCTGATACGACATTACATTAACTTTCTCTTTAGCTTGGTCCATAAACGCACGTCTTGGCCTTCCTCTGCCTCTCCTTCCTTCAATTTTTCCTTCAATTATAGTTTTTATGTAATTGTCATGTCGTATCAGGTGCCCCAACATATTTCCCCTTCTGTTTTCAATAGTTTTTAGTAGGCATCTTTTTTCTCCTATCAAATTTAGAACCTCTTCGTTTGTTCTTCTTTCTGTCCAACTAATACCTTCCATCCTTCTCCATGCCCACATTTCAAATGCGTTCAGTCTCTCTCTGTCACGCTGGGTTAGAGTCCACGTCTCACTTCCGTACAACGCTATGCTCCAGATGTAGGTCTTAATAAAACGTTTTCTGATCTTTCGAGATATTTTCGCCTTTAATATTTGCTTATGACCGCTGAAATAGGAGTCGACAAAATGGCCATGTCAAAAGCCTCCACTGCTTCTGCCGGTGTCTGAAACCTCTGACCACGCAACTTATCCTTGATTTTGGGGAACGTAGAAAGTCATTGGGACATCAGTCTGGGCTGTATGGAGGATGGTCCAGTTTTATATAATTGGCTTGTTAAGAAATCCTTGCAGGTAGGACCTAGACAATTTAGCTTAGTCTCTGATGAAGTCTTTTTACCAAAATCCATGCAACTTTACAAGCCCCACAAAACATTCATAATGGCTGTACCAAGTATGCCAAAGGCCATACCGACTTCAAAGAAAACTTTCCCCTTTAATTCTTAACAAGCCAATTATATTTATAGCTGACTGCCTCCGAATGTCAGACGATATGTTCTAAGTGACTTCCTAAGTCAAATGACGAGTCTTTTACAATATCTCTTCAAGCGAGAAAGATGGCCAAATTGGAATTGTTGGGTGCTTTGCATGCCCCTCAACAAGTGCCTCCTCCTAAAAAAGATTTGAGTTTTTCAAACAGGCGACTCTATTGTGCGTATGTAGAAAACATAAAACTTATCTAGGAGACAGCAAGTACATCATTATTTATTTACCAACTTAAAGCTGATATATCATTTCATCGAGAAGCATTCATTTCTGTTTGTTATTGTAGAGTCGTTGTTTCTCTTTCACCTAGACCTAGAACATATTAGCTTTCTTGTCAAACAAGTACCTCAGACGCCAATAGTTTAACAGTAAATTAAGACATAGAAATAATAGATTGTACAACAATTGCATAGAACGAGCCTTTTCACCTGAGACGTTGATATAGTTAAGTCGAGAACCAAAATGGATCATTTATGCGCGAGTTATACACACTGCTTTTCACTTCGATTGCGAGAAATTAAAAATATTTGCAAAATTGAAGAAAATAATAGCACATCTTAACTTTTTAAAGATTTTATGTACAATTTAGACACGTGATACTTAAGGTACTTCATACTGCCAAGTTATTTAATGTTTCGATTCAATTTTATCTGGATTTATTAATTTTGCAATAAAAAACTCGGAAGTGAAATTGATTCAAGCAAATCAAATAAAATTACAATTTTATTCCTCGAAGGTTTAATGTGTCGCTCATAGTTCATAGTTATTTATTCCGTGAACAATATATATTTCATTTGAAATAATAATGTCTAAATAATACAATAACAATATACCTACAATAAAATAAATAAAAATGGATAATGGAAATAAGGAATTTATATAATGTGAACTATGTCTCTGTATTAATCAAATAATTTACTTAATGTCAATCTAATACATAATTAATTACAATAATAATACTCAAAAAATAACAACATAGGATAAAAAAGAAAGTATAAAGTAAATCAATAATAATGTCGTATGGCTTAACAGCCTAACGGCCTGTATATCTTAGTCTTTAAAAATAATTTACTTTGTGCACTAAAGCATAAAAGTGACATTTTGTGCAGCTTACATCCAGCACAAAGGCGAACTTTGCAAGCATGTGAAGTGAAAAGTTGTTTTTTTCGTGTTGCTTCCAATTCTCGCAGAACGTTACGTGACTATTGATCGAAGTACCGATACAGCTACATCCTCCTATAAAAAGTAATTACAGATTACATCCCTTCCCGTGTTCTCGAGTGCTTTCTTCACTGAAAGGTTTTCCATTTCTTCTTTTCAATTGTTAACGTGTGGTTACACATTGATTCACAGTATTGGGCCCGAAAAGCCTTCGGAAATTGCCCCTTTATTGCTATGATTCTTTGTGAAAATAATGACGCCCACATTTTGGGAAGTTGCTGGCCTGATTCCGAAAGTGCTGCTGCGAGTAAAGAAATCTGAATCAATTATAAGTATGTATTTTCGTATTACTCGACTCTGTTTCCTCTTACCTAATGATCTGAATCGCTTTTGGAGTAGAATTCTGAATGTTGAATTACATAAACATCAAAATTGGCTTAATTAAGTCCCGTCTAAGTTATTGGAAGTTTAAGGGAAAACTGAAGGGACGTGCCGTGTTTACAAATTGTGATTAAGTAATATATGTCGTTGAAGGCGGGCAGTGCGGCCGCTGCTGCTGAAGCTGCAAAGCGCCGCAAATACGCATCTTTAGGTGACAGTTACGTATTTGCGGCGTTTGCCGTAGAGACTTTGGGTCCATGGGGACCGGAGGCCCTAAAATTGTTCAATACAATATCAAAAATGCTCACACGCGCCACTGGTGACCATAGGGCTGGCTCGTTCCTCGCTCAACGCATTGGCATTGCCATTCAGCGAGGAAATGCAGCCAGCCTTATGGGCACCCTACCAGCAAGTGGCATCGATTTAGGGGATATATGTAAATATAGTGTAGGCCCCATAGGTTAAGTTAGTTTTAGTAATTTTAGTAGTTAATTTTTTTTTCTGTTATTTATTGTATACTATTTTTATCTTAATAAATACCCAGTAATATATCGCCCGGTGGAACTTAATGTAACCATCCTATACTGTCACGTCGTTCCTAACGGAGAAGTCTTTCTGTAATTTAATCCATTGTTTGTTTGAGAGAAAACTATGTTGGAAAGAGGCTATTCGTTTTCCGAACAACGTCCGTTCCGTTTTCATGTTTACATTTAAACATGTGCCAAAGCTTTATTATAATAACACTTGTCTGATATGTAAGACAACTACTACCGTAGAAATCTAATGCTAAAATGGCAATAGTAGATTGTACAACAAGTGCATACAACAAGTGCATAAAAGGAGCCATTTCACCCGAGACGTTTATATCTACCTTCGCCGGTGGCTCGGCTGGATAGTTAAGTCGAGGGATAAAATGGCTCATTTATGCCCGGGTAATACACACTGCTTTTCGATTGCGAGAAAATAACAAATATTTGCGAAACTTAACATAGACGAACTTTGCAAGCATGAGAAGTGAAAATTATTTTTTGTTTAGTTTATGCCACAAACTAATTCTGTCCGTGAAGATTCAGCGGAAGCAAGTGATTCGCACATTGGCGTGGGAAGATTCGATGCATGTCATCACTTGCACCGTCACCTGATGAATTGTCCATACCTCGTAACTATAGTGTTCAATAATCCAAAAAGTCTTGGTATTTTTTTAAGTAGGCTGCTCTCTAAATATGAAGCTATATAAAATTTAAATAACCTTATCTAACAATTAGTGTCTCTTCAATTCCGTTAAGAAGCTATAAACCGCCCAGCCCTTCGCTTGTTCTTAGTTATGTTCCTTCAGTCCTCACCGTAAGCGCACCAAATATATTTGCGACATTAATCCCTTTAGAAACCGACCAGCACTTAACTTCAGCAGAGAACTTGGGCCAATCAGAAGCAAACTCTTGTCTTGGGACTAACAACATAACACTAATGAAACGGGAACTTTGCTTGCTAAATTGAAGTGCAAATATTTGGAGACAGGCTGACCGTGAGCCGTGATTATGTTTCCTACCTATCTTGCTTTGGTGGGGCGGTTTTATTTGTTTCATTATTGTGTTGTAAACATTTCATTTCATTTCATTTATTAATTTGTAAAGCCATGTACATTGTAATTAAGGTGTTACATTCAGTATTCAGGTCAGACCATGACGCCCTGTAAGGGCACATACTTAAAACTTAATACTAACATGCATAAGATTTTTGCATTAATACATATTTATACATTTTAACTATAAGTTTGACTTTCATTTCATATTATTCTCACAATGCTTTAGTAATATAATAATAATAGATTCATTCATGTAATAATATTTTTAAAAAATTATAAAGAACCATCATTTAATTAATCGTCGACTGAGTAATAGCATTTCTCAATTAATAATTTCTTTAATTTGTTTTTAAATATTTTTTCGTTACATTCTTCTTTATTTATAGGAAAAGGAACGAATTTGTTTTTATTACCTCACTCGAAATGACATCGTTTTTTAGAACCGAATCTAATGAATTCTAATAAGATATTGTTATTTTCTCTCTATATAGTGTAAGAACCTTTTCTGCATACCATTTGAAATTAAATCTTACATCATAAAAGCACTGACAGGGAACATTTCTCTAGACACATAAATGCAACACCGCACCCAGTCGGTACAATTCCCCCGGTTCATTTCCAAATAAATTACCTAACATTATGCTCCGCGAGTTATTTAATTAACAATTTATTCGATTCTCCCACTGGTGTAATTAAGCCTGTATCGTGTTGCGTTTAATTCACACTTCCTACTCATGTTTTCCAAATGCTAGGGAATTATTTATATCAAAAGACTTAGGTATATGTGGTCAAATTGATTTCCATCTTTCATAGATTTTGATATTCACCTTTCTGAAATAGCAGGATTGACTTTTTCGGCCCTTTCTCGTGCCCCCTACCTTCCAGTTGAATAATTTTACAGAAATGTAAGGGTTTTTTTCAACCTTTTAGTCCTTGTACTTAGTACCTACCGTACTTAAGACCTAATGCCCTCGTCCTGAAGGTACATGAAATTCATCTCAACTGATAACTGCACTCTTATCTGTTTATCTGTTTTGGTTGATATATCCGTACGAATACTAGTGGCCCTGTAAAATGTAATTCCAAAAACGGAATTGACAAAAAATCTATATATATAATTATCGAACCTGCTCACAAAAATTCACGAGAATCGGTTGAGTAAAGCGACCTGTAAAGGAGAACAGCCGGACACGAAGAACGAAGAATTTTTGCTCAAGCTGAAACGGAGAATAAATGGGGAAGTAAATCGTATCTAAGTGTTAGTTACCTTTTCACACTAAAACTAATAAACCGATCTAGATCTTTGGCATGAGGAATGAGGATAGTTTGAGTCCCGAGAAAGGCCGTAGTATAGGTAGGTACTTTTGTTATCACAGAAATAATAATTTAGGTGTGGAATTTTAATAGAGTTAGTGAATTTTATAAAAAACTGATCTATTCTATACGTCGTTATTAATATTATAAAAGAAAGTTTGGAAGTTTGTGTGTAGGAGGTGATCTCCCGAACTACTAAAACAATTTCAATTGATATTATTTCAACAGTTTATAGAACGGCTCTTAGGGATTTATCTGGATTCTCTGTTATACGCGGGTGGAGCCGCGCGAGCATCTAGTACTATATACATATCCTTGCTAACCTGCTTCTCTCAAGACAGCAAAAACTTGCCAAGTAGTTGCCAATTATAAATTCTTTAGACGGAGTTAACCCGCGTTCACGCCTCGACTTACCGGAGTTTCCCCCGCGTGGTTCGTTTACTTACATACTAGTTTAAGAAACTTGCACCCGCTTTCACCCTCTTAAGGGATGATATCTGGGATGAAAAGTATCGTAAGCGTGAAGCGGTAACAATAAATATCTGTCTATCTAGATTCTAGACACACAGGGCGTCTCTCTTAATTACATTTTATACTATTAGTTAAAGATAACCTCTTTAGTTGTTTGCTCCTAGCAAACAACCTCTTCTTCCTCTTCCTAGGTTTCATTCCTAGTGTCGCCCTTCCAATCACTAAGTTCAAGCCCTGATTCCCTCAAGAGACATCAAGCACTTGTCAAGTAGAACAGTTTCCAGTGATAATTCGTTAGACTCCGTCGGAGTTAGCCCGTGTTGACGGTCCGAGTTACCGGAGTTGCCCCCGCCTGGGTCGTTTGCTTTGTAACTTTGTTAGGGAGCAAAAAGCTGCTAACTTTCCCTCATATTTGAGGTCCTCAACATCCTAAACGCCTTGTGATTTTATGTATTTGTGAAATGTACCCTTCTTTTATATTATATCCTTCCTAACTTTAGTGTAAATGGCGTTATAATTAATTTGTTTTTCAGCTTAGAAATTAGTGTTTGTGATAAAACACAAAAAATTCGGTCTTCTAATACGAAAGCTTCCAGATCTAAGGCGAGGTACAGACGGAGCGGTGCGGCACGCGGTCGAGCGGATTGAAATTGTGTAACACGATGTAGCTATAGTGCATTTAATATTAGTTGGCGTGATTCCACTTGAGACCGTCATTAGCCATACCAATAGGCTTAAGTCGCGACAAGTGCATTTGTAAACACTTGCTAAACACGTGTCGGCGGTGCTTCAAACGATCTTGATACCTTTCCTATGTGACCTCTGTCTAACAATTCTTGCAATCACTACGAGAATTGAAGATCATGTTCCAACTTTGTAATAAATGTTGGATGAAAGTACCGAAGATAACGCGGAAACAGAAGAAATGTCATCATAACTTAAAAACTACGTAATTTAATTTCTTGCTTAATAAATAAATTATTAATGTATTTTGTATTGTATTTTATTTAACATACCTGAACGTAGCTGTTTTTCAGTTATTCTATTAATAATACTGAAAATTGTCAAGACTTGTTGGTTTGCACCAAAACAGGTAAAGCCGAACCGGCTCCTTTAAAATGTGTTTGGTTTATTGCGCGTATTGTTTGAGTTCAAGTGGAATCACGCAAACTCAAAAGTCAAAGTCAAAGTGATTTATTCTTCAATTTAGGCATGTTACATGCACCTATGAATGTCGATAAACTACCACCGGTTCAGAAAGTAAACCTCTGCTTCGACTACTAATACTAATACAGAATATATATAAGTAACTAATACTGAATGCACTATAATCCGCCTGGTATCGGAGTAAGGGCATCGTATTTCCGTTCTAGGCGGATTACCTACAATATCGTGATACAGAATATAATAACATCCATATACGAAGCTGCATCAGGAGGAATAGTCTAGCATGACCACAAACGTTGCAACCATCATCCGACAGACTGGCAGAGGCCAATTGATGACAATGACGAGACCACCCTTCTTCCAGACCATCTTTGCTTCAACCTAAACAGAATCCTTCTACAATCCTTTTTATTTAGATTTTTCATCGTTTAACGGGATAATCCCACGTGATTAATTAAAACATTCACTCCGTTATCCGTGCGTTTAAAAATAGCCAGAACAAGCCGCCCATTCACGGCATTGCGTAACCGGGATTAACGGCTGACCGTCACGTGTGGCCGGCTTTACTTGGCGGCCATTCATAAATCCTACTACAGAGTTTTAGATCATCGAGTAATTCCTTTTTAGGGTTCCGTAGCCAATATGGCAAAAACGGAACCCTTATAGTTTCGTCATGTCCGTCTGTCCGTATGTCACAGGCATTACTCGAAAACTATAAGGTGTATTTGAATAAAATTTTGAGGATAGGTATATTTTGTTAGCCGCTACATAGTTTTGTAATTAAAATGACAAAAAAAAAATTTAGGGGTGCACTCCATACATAAAACTGAAAGTCAATTATTTTTTCATTGTAAGCCTATGTGTGGGCACATCAATCGATAGGCCTTTCAAAATAAGAGTCGGAGATAATCGCCCCGAAAGTCACTAAAATTCTGTTCCCCCCCCCCCCTCTAATTTTTGAACGGTGTATTTTAAAAATATGAAAAAAATTATAGACATAGGGCTTATTAAATTCTTTCACCGAAAATTATTTTAACAAGATCGATCCAAAAGTTTTCGAGATATTGCTGAAAAACTGCCTTCCTTAAAGAAAAGGACGTGTAAGATTTCTGTAACGATACGACATTTTTAATAGGCACGGAACCCTTCGTTTTGCGTGGTCCGACACGCACTTGGCCGGTTTTTTTACAAACTTTGAATGTAGGTATGCTGCCCGCGTGTTGTAACTGTCCCACTGGACGCGGGGGTCTACCCTCGCTGCGCCTGCCGGTACGGGGTCGCCACTCGAGAACCTTTCCGCCCCAACCAACGATGACTGCAAATAAAAGTCAAGTAGGCTGCCAAGCTAGAGTTAGTCTCAAATAGAAAGAACAAGAACGGGCCAAGTTCGTGTCGGTCCACATTTTTTTGCCATTTTGGCTACGGAACCCTAAACATACATGGATTCTTGTAGCTAACTCTTATTTATTAAACGGCGTCGTTTGTTTTATCGGATAGCTTCAGTTTTTGTCTCTACAGCTACACTGCCACTTTAAGGAAAAATCATATGAGCAGGCTAGTCTGGGGAGAAATAACTCGTGTCAACTGAGGTTATTATGATCGTATTATGAGATTAGCCTAGAACCGTGGTAAACGTCTACGCGAGTCAAGTTAAAAATTGTGTGCCGTAAAAGCTTATATAATGTGTCGTTATAATATCATAACCTATAATATCTCATTACATTATCATAACATAACAACGTATTGTACCTATCACGTAGCAGGCATATTCCGTTCTCGACCCTCGAACAAAACATAATCGATCTCCGACGCGTCAGTATTCGAGCAAAATCACATTACACCAACTTATCCGGCATCCATCAAAGACCTTATCGTATCGACAAATGGGCTATTTTTGCTTGATTGACATCGTGCGCAAGTTGGTAAAGTATGATGTAACAGTTCAACCAAGTTATCCGCGAGTTCTCGTGAACCTTATGTTATCGTTAAAGAGACTAGTTTTGCATGGTTTGCGTGGAAGATAAGTTGGTTGGTGTACAAAGACGTTACGGAAGCATAATGTGCGTGTAACGGATCACTAGCTGCTTTGATCTTACAAGTGTCAAACACTTACGATTACATATTGATTGAATTGGAATGGTGTTAGGGTTCCATTTTACTGAAGGTTAATGAAGAACCCCTGTGAGAAATTGCTGATACTGCTTATATACCACGTTATAATGTAACGTGCTTCTTATCACGTCGCTTTTAGGCTCATAATCCTGGATATTAAACACGCGTGTTGTATAACATTACGGCACTGTCAGAAATCTACATACAATTTTCATTTTATGAAAAGGATTTTTTTTCCTCGCAAATGTGTTGAAAAACGTCTTATGAAACGCGTGAGCTTTTGATACTTACATCCTCGGCTCTCTTATCACGTTCACCTGCGGCTCGCGTGAACAATTCCGCCTCGGATGTAATGATCAACTTAGCTCACTTGTACTGTCATTAGGCTAAGCATGCATATAGCATGCAATAACACATTCACTGCCAATAGAATCGCTACCGCCGATCCTGTGGTTTTCCCCGTTTATAGCGAAAGCGATTACGGCGTAGGCGCCCGTTAGGTGCCCTGGCAGCAGTGAAAGTGTTAAGTGTTATTTCCATCGCTTTCTGTTTAGTCTAGTGCAACAGAGACACGTTTATGCATCAACGAAAGACTGGACATGTAGATGCAAACTGTAAATGTTTTCTTTTTAAATTTAATCTTGCGGCTCCATTTTGGAACGCTTACAAATACTTATTACATATTACGCTGAAGTTAAATTCATATCAGTTATTTGCTTGTCTACCTAACTAATGTGCCAGGACACGTTACATTAGAACCCGTATATGTTTCATGAATTTTTGTAAGCAATAGTAGATAATCAAAATTAGGTTTGTTATAGGTATTGCAATCCCATAAAATAACGGTTTCAATTTTATAGCTTGGGAAGGTTTGGGAGCTATCCTCTCGGACGTAAAAACGGACAGCCGCATTACGCTTAGTTAGCATTTCCACAAAATGTTGTGCTATATCAATATTAACCAAATTTCCTCCCTCAGCTCTCCTTTGATCTGAATTTATCAAGAAAATTGATACGGCGGGTATCCGGATTTCCAAGTAAACATGGAAGTTTGGATCTCCCTTAATTTAGTTGAACATAATTTTGCCGCTTTTGTATGCTTTTGTATCTTAAACATAATAATACATATTAAAAGCGCTATGGAGCTTTGAAGTAAACTTTGGGTAACTGATTGAAAGTTGTTTTTACCACACTGCCAAAGAAGGGAGGGCTCGTAATGTTTTCAAGTGTATGTAGGTATTTCTGATTAAACGGCTTCTACGAGTGGTAAGATTTATGTGCGACAGGAAAAAAGTGGATAATACTGTATTAAAAAATTACCTACCAGAAGACTTGACTTGATAATCATAATAGACACTTCCGTCATTTACTTAATTGACGACAATGTCGGAAACAGCATACGATTCGCATTGTAGGTTATAATTATAAATTACACGTAATAAGTATTAATAACTAAGACCAAAACAACTGTGCTACTGTATGCTAAAATAACCTGGAATAGGAATCTACCTGACACAAAAAAAAACAAAAGAAAATGAGAAACAATATTATTCCTAATCCAAAACCAGCAATACATCGTTAGCGTAACAATTTAATTCCTAACTTTACATTCACAAATTAAAATGTCTAATACATTTGCTGTTAATGTATTTGTAGGCATTTGGGTAATGAAATCGTTCGAATTTCGAAATAGCTGCCGACGCGAATGAATGCTCGTGGTCTCTGTTCTACGTTCCGGATTACGTTAGTAAGAAAGGGAAAGATATACGAGTATTAGTGTTTTCGGTTTAGAAATGATGGCGTGGGTGATAATGAAGTCCGAATGGCGGCGATAACACGACCTTCCCTTGTCTTTTATGGAGGATATTTCCGAACGGCATATCTGGCGAATTTCAAGAATTTAACGCCGTAAACTGTGAATGATATTCATGGATTGGATTTTAACAAATTGTTATTACCAGTTTAACACTTTTGTAATAAGATGACGATTTATTACAAAAGACCGAAGTCGTTTTCTTCGGTTAACTATTTCTACGTAAACCAACCAACCAAGCCCGCCACCAACTTCGCCTGACGCTCGAAACAAATCTATATAAGGAAACAATAACCTAACCTAACCTAAATATCAAGACTATTTTGCTCGTAATGCTGTGTATAGAGGCAAGAATTCAATAAATACTCGACAAACTTATTTCTACAGATGGTCAAATTAAGAACTAACATTTCCTCACACAGACTTCTCGTCTAGCTTGGTTAGTGTCGCTATTTTCGTAGGCAAAGTTAAGTAGGTTGGTGTAAAGACAGCGATCCTTCTCCGATCACGTCCGTTGCTACCTGAGTTTTTTTTTCGGCCCAAGGCCGAGGAGGCGGTTGGTCGTAATACTCCCAACGGACGTGTCGTGTGTTTTTGAATGGCTTAACGTTTCACTGTTCTTTGCTGTGGCCGTTAATATAGATTGGGCGGAATTGAGCACTTGAATCGAGCGTTTTTTTATGTAGATCTATCAAGCCAACATGAGGCAGACAGAAGTGACTTTTTTACTTTTAATCAAATTTCTATGCATACATAGGTGTTCAATATATGAACATAAATGTAAAAATAATAGTTAAAATAAATAAAATAGATTTCAATATAAATAAATATGATTAATATCACAGAGAAATATCTGTTTAAAAGCAGGCTCATTTGCATGTATCAAAACGCTTTCTTTTGTGTAACTAGCAACACTGTTACTTTTTTGCTCTCCAATTTCGATCTTTGTTCTGTGCTGCTCTAAATTTAGTTTATTTTCCATGAATAAAAGTCTATTTAACAGTTAAAGCATGTTTTTATTCAACATGCTATGTGGTCCTTCGAACCGGATTTGAACCAGTGACCTATGGATCGAGGTATAGGTAGGGATATTATAAATGCAGAAGTGGGATTAGGTGCCAAAGAGGACGCCGTGCTCCATTACGTCAAAATAAGAAATAACGCTAGGAGGATGATGATAAGTTCAGAATTTGAATAAGTAACCCAACAGCCAGAAATACTAGAGACTGCCTACCACTACCACTAAGGACTGATTAAGGTTTGGCATAGGCACTAGCAATTTCTAAACTGATAATTTAGATACAATTTGACAACGGAGCAATATGAGTCCTGGAGAAAGTCATTTGATTATTTTAGTCCTAGAAACTCTCCTACAATGTGAAATGGAGGGAGGGTTGTGGTGCGAGTTCTACGAGCATGAGGTCGCGAGCAAAGTTTACGAGTAGATTATGAAATTATCGGTAAAAGTAATCACTTGCCGATATTCATTTGACTTGCACTGTCCAACCTAATTTAAGTTTCAGTTTTGTGGTTTTAATGTATACTCTCTGACATTAATCGTCAGCTTTGTGACGGCCATTAACTTCGGTTAACAATTAATAGTTCAATGAAATCCCCATTTTCGTTATTAATACCTCATCACGATGTAATAAGTATTCCTGTTTGTTACAGATTTCGCTCAGCGGCGTCGACGGACGCGGCGCGGTGAACGCCAACCATGCATTAGATATCGCACAAACGATATCGAAACGTGAGTATCTCAGATCGGCTTTTTTGACGACTCAACGCCAACTTCGCACTTACATATTCCAGCGACAGCGAGGGAGATATTGCTAGTCTCGATGACTTCAGATCTTCGCGTTAGCGCCGCAGCTTTTACGTCTCGGCCACGATTTCGAGCGGTGCGCCATAGATAGATAAGATAAGATAAAGATTTATTTGCAGAAAAAGGGTAAGTTACAGGTCTTGGGTTAACAAATTGTCCAACCTTCTCCAGCTATTTCTTAACAGCATGCAAATAGTTATGTTATGTACAGAGTACACTATATAAATTACACAGAGAATCAGAGATGAACATTGAATATTACAAATCTACATCTAGATACACGAAGATAATAGAAGAATCTACACAAATTTACAATTTACCTTACAATTGTTTCTGTAAATATCTAAATTATGACTATAATATAACATATAAGTAATAATATTATCAGTGAAATTTTTCACATTAAGTCATACTTTGTGATTTATGAAATCATTAATGTTATAAAAACAGTGTTCTAGGAGCCACTTTCTTAGGGTTCTGTTGAATTCTCTGCCCTCTAGTGTTTTTATCTGTGCTGGTAATTTATTATAAATGCTGATACACATATTGTAGGCATTTCTTCTGTAAATGTCAGTTTCACAGCGTGGTTTAAACAAGATATCTCTGTACTGCGATCTTGGATTTCCAGAACACATTTCAGATCGTTTGATAAAGTATTTCGGAAATCTCTTAACAAAGCTACAAATCTTAAATATATACATACACGGCAATGGTAAAATGTTGAGCTGTTTAAATAGTTATTTACGATACAAGTGCAGAAAATAGGAAATTCGCAACGAGTGGCGATAAATTAAAACACGACCGAAGGGAGTGTTTTAAATCGACACGAGTTTCGAATTACCTATTCGCACGTGTATTGTACAAAGTTTTACAGTACATATGGCTCTTTAAAGTTTCAACATATGCAAGAAAAGTGCTCATTTCCGCACTAGTGCGGGAAAGTAACACCATGTGTACTGTAAAATAGGTTTACAGCTACTCCTTATCCAAGCGTTTGCTATTACACGTACACATTTCTTTTGGAGTTTGACAACTCGTTCAACATCAACCGAGTTGCCCATGCCCATACGTGGGAGCGAAAGATCGGAGCGTGGCCTCTCGCTTGCACGTATGCCGCCGTCGCCCGAAGTCCTGCGGGGCTAGCGCAACTGACGCCGCACCGCGACGCGAGTCGAGAAAGCTCAACCCCCTTTTTCTAATTTGTACGGTGCGAGTGAGATAGAGGACGCTTAGTCGCGCGAGAAGCGACTGAGCAGCAAGTTGTGCTAGACGTGCGGCCGAGCACTTAGGCTGGTTTTAGTGACGCGCTGACCGGCCGGTGCGGAGCGATCTGCTCGATCCATATGTATTGAGTAATATGAGTATACATACTTGTATAGACTCGGTAATGTACAGCGAATTGTCATTGTCAGGTGACAATTGTCAATTGGAGATATTTTAGTATTTTATTTCGTAGATAAATGAATGTGGTTGATTGTACAGGACTTGTATTGGAGATATTTTAGTATTTTATTTCGTAGATAAATGAATGTGGTTGATTGTACAGGACTTGTTATTATATGTATTATTGACCAAAGGAAAGACCAGGCAATTTTTCGTTTGGTCACTCTGACATGACTCTTTTACTGTATTTGAGATTAGACTGAGCTTATATTGCAGTTCAGTGTTGGTAGATGATAATTTGAGATTGTTAGCAATTTGTGTAAATTGCAAGTTGAGTCCAGACGAGTTTATACCACGGGGAATTGCTGGCAAAATATAAAAAGGTCAACTGGGGTTACTTTGATTCCAGCTTTGTTTGATCGAACCGGGTTTTATTATTATTGTTTTTATTTTTAAGTGACCTGTGGCAGTGAATATAATTATACTAATAGTCTCTATACTTGACTAAATTACATTCTACATGATCAAAATAGCCCCATTTTTACCCGAATGCCAAAGGAAAGGAGGGTTTTGTTTTTCGAGCGTATGTATGTATCTATGTATGTACATATGTGTGTATGTCTTATTCTTTGGCACGCCCTGCAGCCTAAACCGTTTGACATATTTCGACATATGAGCTAGGATGTCGTTGGATTCCTCTTAATCGTGGGAGTGACATAGGATACAATATTTACAAAAAAGCAGTTAGGTTTTTTGAAAAATCTTTTATTTCCAAAATTCGTTGGGATCGTCGGAACTAGGGTTTGCAATCCGGATCCAACTTGTATGGAAATATGTGGATCCGCGGATCCAGATCCGGATATTTACATACAAGTCGGATCCGGATTGCAAACCCTAGTCGGAACGCTTAGCGGGCAGACCATCATTTGATAGTCCGACGGTATACTCGTATGCCGAACGGCAGGTAATCAGTTGATGAGGTTGGCACAGAACCGAGGAAAGTTTCGGCGCTTGCCGCCATGATGAAGACCGAGTGAAGACACCGTGAGGTGGTGAAGTAAGACGCTAGTCCAAGCGGTTCCCGGAAGACCGTCATAACTGTCCCGGTTCCCCAGCTGGCTGGGTAACCGGGACAGTTATGACCAGATATCGGACAAATTTGCGTCATTGCTCGCAATAATGTGGACATAGCTCCAAAATTAATCAAAATGTTAAACAATTAATTATTTCTTGAAGAAAAAAAAAAAATCCGGAGATAATAGTTTATACGTGCTTATGATTGTTAGCAAAATGTTATTTGAAGTGGTTATCGTTTTCGTAAATATTTTTATATAATATAGAAGTTACGATTTTAAACTGAAACGATTATTTACACTAGAAATAATACCCAACAAGTACTACATGGTAAATATCCTGCTATGATTATTATTTCTGAAGAAGTTTTCTAGTTCTATAGATATAACGGAAGAAATACTGATTATTGTCTTTAATAAATCTATACTTTAACAAACTTTTGTATTTATTGACTAGTAATCAAGTTATATGTTAAGTAAGAAATGAATAATTGAATAATATTTTGATTAATTTTGGAGTCATGTCCACATTACTGCGAGCAATGACGCAAATTTGTCCTATCTCTGGTTATGACATGACGGACTTCCGCCTGGGCGGGATGCCTAAAAGTATTTCCTCGCGAAAATTAAAAGGGCCGAGGAAAGTGGCGTGATAAAGAAGAGCCCTAATTAACAGCGAGTGAATACAGGATGAATAGATACAAAATGATCGCCGTCTAAATATTCTTCATAGATATTTTTGGTAAGGCACCCGAAAAGAAAACGCCGACGAATATTGGAATCGGCAACAAAAGCGAAAATCATTGTTGGAGCATCAAATTAATCCATTGTATTAAGTTTTACACGGATCCTCCATTTCTGGGGCTATTGTAATTCGGATAATGAAGTTTACGTGTTAGCTTAAGTCCGTCTGTGAATTTGAATTATTGCTTTATGACAGTCCGCCCGCGACTTCGTCTGCGTGGACCCGGGATAAAAACTATCCCATATTTAACCCAGGCTATAAAATATCTTCGTGCAAAATTTCATCCAAATCGGATTAGCCGTTTAAGTAACAAACATCCAAACATCTAAACATCCAAACTTTCGCATTTATAATATTAGTAGGATTCGGATAATGTTTATGTAATGACATCAATTTATATTTATAAGTTTCTGTCAAATATTTAATTTTTGGTACAAGCTTTTATTGCCGACTGTGCTTTTCTGTATACTATTCATTGAGACGATTCTAACGAGCTCAAACTACACGGGGTTACGTCGGTTAAATACTGAATTCCCATGGCCACCTTCTGTCTCCAGCATCAGATCGATGGTACCAAAATTTCAGCTCAATCGGATAAATGACTGAACTACAACTTAGCAAAGTTGAAAAACCCCCGATTTTTTCGTTTCAAAGTTCAATATCTGAAAAAGGGCTGAACCGATTTTGATGAAACATAGCTAAGAACACTAGGGTAAAAATTATCTATGACACAAAAAAAACCGCATTCAAATCTGTCCATCCGTTTGGGAGCTACGATACCACAGACAGATACACAGACACGTTAAACTTATAACACCTCTCTGCGTCGGGGGTTAAAAATGGATTGCATATTTTGACGGACAACTTACAACAACTTACATACTTACGAACAGGTCAAGTTAATATAAAGCTTGTAATAACTACAACAAAAAAATGTATACATGAAAAATGGTCCTCGTGGGGACTACTGCCCATTCCCTTTCATCCATGTTAGGCGGCTTGTGCCCAGCGGTGGGACGTATGATAGTGACGTGGGATGATGATGATGATACTCTGATTATAATCAAATCATGACAATGACATAAATGAGAACGATTTCGCTGTACGTAGAATATCCCTACCGTTCCAAAGCATGTATTGATAGTACTTATACTATAAGTAGTAATTAACACTAAGAGCAATGTATAACATGACGTGTAGGTAACACTTGTTAAATGCATGTTGTTAGTATAACTACGCACTTGCCGGAATGATCGCCTATTCGCGTAATGTCATGCGTCGAGTCGTTGACCTCCGAGCATGTTACATATATTATGTATATGTAGGATGTATGTTCACAAGGGGGATGCTACTTGCGTATAGTATACCTATCCAAGTATCCATCTATTACGTGTACACTGGCCATCATAGGAGAGTCCGGGGATGGTTGACCATCTTTCAGTATAAACGTTTGTATTTTTATTGATCTTGGGTATATTTTTGTAAAAAGCTATTCAACTGATAGTTATACTTTATATTTAAAAAAATGACGAATAGCTCGCTACGAATTATAATATAGTGTACAAGCTGGATGTCGATAGTGTACGACTTGTCATGGGGTAAGTTGACCTATGAAGTAATGAGTGTAAATTCAACGAAGAAATAGGTTAAAAAATACCAAAAATAATGCAATAATAATTTTTATTTATTAAGACAAATGGTCGATCCTCCGACAGCTTAATTCATCATAGTAAACATCCAATTAGACATTGAAACATATTTACACATCTTTGGGCATGTATCCATGATTAATCTTTATTTTATATGTCCGTATGGTTCTGAAACAAGAACTTTTGGGTAACAAAAAAAATACTGATTACATTTTATATATAGCATGTTATGAGTTTACTATAGGTAAACTAGCCCCTTATAAAATTAGTCTACTAGCCCCAAACCACACTTGTAATTTCTAAACACGAGCCATCATAATCTTTATATTGCATTAAAATCAACAGGAATGGCACAGCATAGAATGACCCTGAATCTAACATTTGTTTAAATCACTTTGACGATCAATTGGAATCATATAGTAACAAAAAAACATAAAATGTTCATGCTTCTTCCATGTACAGCCGCGACCTTGACGTACAATTCCGTCGTTGTCAGTCAGCGCGTTGACTGACATCGCGACGAATGCTACCAAGCAAACCGTCGTTGCTCGGCCTCATTTCATACGCGACCTTAAATAAATTCGTCGTCCATTCACGTGTATGTTGTACTTTTTTAGTTGACAAATAAACTCATTTCACATTACACTACGATCCCTCCTGACCTATATATATACCACGTACTATTATTTATTATGTGTCTACACAGTTTGGTTAGGGTTAGTTGAGTGACCAGAGTTGTGCGATAAATAAATAAATTGGTGGAATTTTTCTTCGGAAACCGCTCCACTATCTCGCTCATCATCATGCATAGTCACCCTTAGTGTAGGTTTCCTATGCAATGTGCACCCGTCTTATCTTATCTAGATGAGGGCCCTTTCGGATACACTTCGACCCTCCCAAGCTCGCTCCATCATTTCCACAAAACGGGTGATGCAGCTCAGCGGAAGCACCTTGAGTTCCTTTGGTTGCGGATAGCCGTTACCAAAGTGATTCATTCTTTGTCTGGCAAGGGCATGACGACATTCACACAGTAAGTGTCCCATAGTCTCATCCTCCTCGCCACACATTCTACAGCCTAAACTATTTACCTATCTGATAGTTCCATCTTGGCCAAGAGATTCTTGACTCCGACCGAAGTGACCTGTGAACACCCCAGATATAATTCTGAGTTGCTTTCTGCTGGATTTCCAGAGTTTTTTGGTCTAACCCGAGTCCACTCCTTCTCTGAAGAGCTTAGAGTGCTTAAACCAGCCTCATTCCTCCACTCGTGTTGGTGTTTGGTTTTGGCGTAGGCTTTAAAGGCCGATATTATGGTTCCCTGCGAGAGTCCCACAAATGGTTCTGGACCCACAAAGTGATTTGTAGACCCCCTTCTTGCAAGCTAATCTGCTCTTTCGTTGCCGATGAAGCCCTAGTGCTCTGGTATCCCAACTAGTTGCACCTTATTGTGCTTTCCAAGCTTGTTCAGTGCTTGGACGCCAACGTGCACCCACACTATTTGGTCTTGAGTGTATTCACATTTTCTTCCTATGCGTGGGTAAACTACATACTTCCGAAGTCATTTGTCTGAAAGCATTTTTTTCGAATTTCAAAATTTCCACCAAGTACCGATGAACGAATTAATCCCTTTGACATACCAGATAAAGGAAGAAACGTAAACGAATTAACTCGTTAAAATTCTAATGTTATATGGAATTAGGTAGGTATATGTACTTTTAATACTTCTATGTTTCATTAAATTGTATGTGCGTTGTTCGTTTAGCGGAAATGACGCTCGTTCGGACAACTGACTGGTCGGAATTTTTAGGGTGTTCCCGAACTGTACTTATAATAAACAAGTTGCATTTTCAATGCTCTTGCGTATAATAAGTGCATGTATACGTTGTATAAATATATCGTTCGGGGGCGCGCCAAAGTTTAGGCCCTAGGAACTTAAGCATGTTAACTTCCCGCCATTCGCGAAAGATTTAACACCGCCAGCGAACATAACCGAGTTCAAAAACTCTTAAAACTTCCATAGACACCCACAACTTCAGGAGCGCCGTGTGGTAAATTAAATTATTCATCTCCGTTCTGAATTTATTATAATCCGTATGAAACTTCAACAGTTTGGGTGTAAATGCGTTATGTAAAGTGGAATCCACAATTACTAACACAAACCACAAGAACTAAACTGACAGGTGAAAATGCACAAATATGGACATAGTTTGGCCAATGCTGTTCATATCGATATTATTAAAGGATTTTCTCACACTATGTAGAGGTTTCACTTTCAACTCGAGGTATTAATTTTTAATAAACCTCGCCTTGGCTTATATATGCTTGATTTTTGGCTTCTTTTAAGTTTTTAACTTGATTTCCACGTAATTTGTTCGTGTAAGTTTATTGAGATCATTGGGGTTAAAGTTGAAGTTTGATTTTTAAAAACATTTAAACGTGATGGGGTGTATTTGACTGGACCTAGTGAATTTAAATCGGTTTCACTTTTATGCTGCCCTTTAGTCGCATTTTACGACAGGCGAGGGAAACAGCATATCATCATCATCATTATCAGCCTGTAATAGCCTCTCTTCGAGTACGCCATTTATCCCGGTCCCGTGCTCATCCAGGAATGACGCGCGTCCACCCATGCTGCAGCTGGTGGACGAACGACGCTTCTTTTTCCTGTACGAGTAAGTTGACCACCATCCGTTAACGTTTTGGTCCACCTACCGTCACGCTGCCTGGCAATATGTCCTGCCCAATTCCATTTGAGTTTAGTTATGACTTCTCTTCATATATCAACCTTCTTGAAGTACAGGATTTGGTCTGCGGACTGCACCACACGTGGAACGTAGGTAATAAGTAATTAAATCACTACGACTACTACTGGATCTTATGTTAGCCCTATTCTAACCCCGCCCGGGACTTCACGTCTCGAACAGGCTCCCTAGATTTTGAGGGTCGCTAGGTCGAAGAGTCGAACCCAATAAGTGGCAAAAGGTTTGCTTTTATTAGAGTATTGTGTGTGACGGTGACATGGGTAGGCTTTAGCCAAGTCTGCATTTTTCTGAAAGGGTAGTTGTTAGGAATTAGTATATTTAGCTCTTTTGATGATATTTATGGGCTTTGATTAAGCGATATAGACACTATTGACATTTATCGTACCTACATAAAAAACATAGACTGTTAAAAACATATCCCTTCCTTTCGGCTCTGCCGTAAAGTTACTTTTCAAACGAGCATTAGGACAATTTACTAACATTCATCACCTTCCAAAACGTATAGGTAGTTATTAAACTCTAACGTGTGTTCCAAAAGTACCCTGCTAATCTGTATTCAAGTCAAAATATCATTATATTATCCCACATTAAATTAAATGTCTGGCAAATTCGTTACTAAAAAGTTCATTGAAAATACCGTAACCACTGTCGTACTAGGGTATAGGGAAACGAGATTCATTTTCCGTTTAATGATTTATAATTTTAAACTTATGAATAATTTTCGCAAAACCAGATGGCAGTCGAGACCGCACGCGGTACAAATGTAATTTAAAATGTAACTATTCATCGAAATAAGGTAAATTGTTGCTTAATTTAGTATTTTAATTTATGCATTTCGTTTCATCCAATTTATTTGGGACCACGGTGGGCGTCATTTTTGCTTTTTAACAGTAATTATACAGATAAAGTGTAAAAGTTCCGGATAGACAAAGAAACGATATGATTTTTTGAATATAATTTACCTGTTTATTATACATAATACGAGCTGCCCGCGCGGCTTCGCCCGCGTATTGCAATGAACGCAGGCAATCCCGGGGGATAAAATATAACCTATAACCATCCAGAAAGTCCATTCTCCACGCTGGTGAAATAATTTTTGAAATCGGATTAAGCAGGTTCGTGAGATTATCCAAAACATTATATTATAACAAAGCTAATATCAGACTTCCTCGTTATAATATTATCTTAGTATAGATACTGTTCGTAACTGCTATCTTTTACAAATCAGAAAAACCAGCTTAGCACTACATAAACTTTGGCACTGAATGTATTCATAAAATACCTCGGCCTGGTATTTTAAATAAGTAAAGTACTTCAGTTTCATTCATAACTTGACTTGCACGTCGACCTTCCAGGAACTAGTCCTAATGCTCGAGTTTTTTTAATTCTCAAGTGCTCACTCAAGAGTCGGACACACACCAGTCGTTGTCATCTTGAATAACACATCTGTATAAGCCTGCATGTGAGCATACTTGACTGTTTTTGAGTTGGCCGCGTTGTAGCGAAAACATTCAAATAGCAACTTTATTGTTTTAGTCGGAAGATTCCAATTGGAATAATTGTTTAAAACTATGGGACTCATTTCAACTACGTAACGCAACTTTTCTTGGGGCTGAACGGTTTTCATTCATCTTTTTTTTTATTCAAGTGCGTGCTTAGAAAATGACAAAAAACAGACATTATAGTCATTATCATTGAAGGACTTGGAAAGAACACGGAACTTCGATGTTTTGTTTGTCGGTTGATCCCGCAATTAAGTGAAGAAAAGTTGATCACTTTTTATGGACTTTTTTTTAAGATTCGATAAAAGACTTTTAAACGTTTAAACTCACTGTTGAACTACTATCTTGAAACCTTGTTATTTATATAGCGGAAATCACCCGTACACGATTGACGCACATGTGCATCATGCGCGCTGAAAGGGTTAAAGCATTTTCTTTCACCGGCAAAATATCGCAGCACAAAGCGGACGATATATATACACGTTTCTAGTCATTAATTTATTAACGCACTGTAACATGTAATACTCGTACATATGTTAAATATAATGATTAATTAATAAACAACACTTTACAACCACGCAATATCCCGGGAGATCGACTTGTGATATACCTCACGCATTCTAAACTAGTATGTGTTTCGTGTGCCTGTTCTTACACGTTAGCTGGCTACGCGTGGAAATACCGCGCGAAACATATTCAAATTGGTATGCCTTACGCCTGTCTAAAATGAACTCGCAGCGTAATTAAACCGCTTCAATCAAAGGTATATCAATTTAGTATTTAGAACACGTAAATGCAAATCACTCCAGCAGAACTTCAAATATATGTACACGCGTTCAATTAATGTTGAAGATGGGAGCGGTGATTAGGTGTTAGTCAAAATACGTAGTGCCTACATTTGAATATGTCGTTATATCGTTTAGTGCGTCAAATTGTAGCTTAAAATGACTTGACCTTGTTTCCTTGGTCTTGGCATTAATATCGATACTGTAGTGCAACGTAGAAATATTACGACGATCGGTCAAATTTGCTCTTTAGAAGACAATCAAGTCCAATGACGTAATATAAAAAAGGTAGATATGTTGTCTATACGAAATTCCGTGTTTAAAAATCGCCACCAAATCTGACAGCTAACGTTTCCATTGACGACTGAGGCAAGTTGTGCCAATTGACTAAGCGCGTATCTACCTCTTTTTTATATTACATCATTGATAGTCATATAAAGCCGAAGCAGACAATTTTGTGATTTGTATTTGTCAAAAAAAAAACCTAAAACAGTTGACACAAAAACCGCTCTGTGGTAGCCATAACACACGTTGTCTTAAATACACGTGGAAACACATGTGCAAGCAGTGCCTTTATGGCTTACTTGTACTCGTACAAAGTGAATTAATTTATTTCATTTCTTTCACACGCGATTTGTGCTGCTAATTACTATTAAATTAACTACCTACCATTAGTAATTACGACTGCCTACTATTAATATCCCCGGTTGTCCTGAACATCCACATCCATCTACGTCGTATAACCGCTCGATACGCATAGCTTTAGATGCCGTCACATCACTTATACATAACAAAGATTCAGTGTACACCCATTTACATAATCTCCCCGAGAACTTCGCTTTATGTCATAATTTATACGGCCTTTGCCTATCTACCTTGTCAGCTAAGTATTAAGGATCATATTCGGGTGGCAGTTGTTATGGAGCAGCTCTTTAATTTTTGATGACCCAGATGGCAGGTTTGGGTTTAGTTATATAACTATGCTATGATCAAAGTTTTGGCGTACTGTTAGCATAACTGTAATTTCTTGGTGGGTAGGGTTGATGAAAGGATTCGCCTGATATTGTCCATTTAATTCATAAAAAAAAATAATTAGGTCAAGGTCTCCCATGCAACTAATACAAGGTAAAGTATGTATTTAACACACTTAAATGAATACCAACACAACACACCACACGGGAACATGTAGAAACAACAATTTATTGTAGCTTTGCAAGTTGTATGACTTGATTTAAAAAAATCTTTAACCTGTGTGTAGAACCGATTTTTCGGATTTTTTTGGACATAGACTATATTTTATCCTATGGATTTGCCTGCGTTCTTAGCAATACGCGGGCGAAGCCGCGCGGGCACCTAGTAAATTAAATAATGCATGCAAATGTACTTTTTGTTTTTCTAAATAACACTGAAGAAATGTTAACATACCGGAAGTCTGAGTGAATACGCGAATTAAGAATGCACGTAGCCCCCAGGGAAATCAGTGTATGGTTTCCATTCGGTTTTAATGCTCACGGTAATGTTCAAACTTGCGCATTGAGCTTATAAGGGACTTACTAGCCAGTGCATAGCGGCTGCTTTACACGAGGTAAGTCTGAAACTACTTACCTCGTGTAAACACTAACAACACATTAGACCTTTGTTAACGTTTTTTACATGACTGCACAACAATATTGGTTTACAGGTTCCATGTTTGTTATGCGTTTCAATTTATTTTTTCCACCATAAGAAGTTGTTTCCAGAACCGAAATATCGTAGGAGTCATGTTAAATAGGTAGGTTAGGTACAATTATTAATAAAAAAATATGAATCTGCTTTTTGTTTTTGAGTAGGTTGAATGCACATTTATTTTTACACTCTATACAACTTAATGGATATACATCAAACGATGCGTCTCTAGAATTAATGCGATTATACACCCAGCTTTTAACATTAATTATAATTACACCCTTTCAGTCGACCTATTAGCAACTTTTCGTTTTAGGGCGCCTTCAAAGGCTTCTTTGGTGCTTAACCTCCCTAATGCGCATGACGCGATATCGCCTCCAAATGATTTGCCAAGTTTTTGTATGTACTTGAGATTATTTGAGTTGGCCGAATTGTATCAAAGTAGCCCATTCAAAAAGCAACTCTACTGTCCAATGTAAGATTCCAATTCCAATGACACCTTAAACTCGTACACTTCCAACCTTATCGTTACACTGCGCAGTCAAAGTCTATCTATCTATACCAGCACGGTTATATCACAGACGGTGCCTCTTTCTAAATAGAACACTTGGAAAGAGACGGATAGTCTATCTCGCCGCGACACAGCTTGTGATAACCGTGTCTAAATATACCGTGTTTGCCGAAAGAACCTGCCTAACCGATTTATGCTGGTGAAGGTTACAAAAAATTCGTTTCGTCCCAAAAACAGCCTCTTCTCTAAATCGTCAGCCCGCCATCTTTCGTACAGTTGATCCAATTATCGCCGCAGACGAACTGAATGACAAAGTGGAGATTACCGCTTTTGTTGACAGCCCTAATAGTATTATGGTGCGTTTGTAACGCGAATTGACTTGCTTAACTCATGTTCGAGTTACTAGACTCGACCGAAAAGTCAATTCACCAGTATGACCTTTAAGTCCTTTAACCCTCTGCCTCTGAGACAGAACTGTTTTAGGTTTTTTTTGACAAATACAAATCCTAAGCGAAAATCAAGGACAAACTAGTTGTGCGCCATTTTCAGTACTTTAAGTATAGTATATACCTATAGGGTGTTTGGTAGCTAGGTGCAAAGCTTTAAGAGGGTGATAGTTGGGGTGTTTTTGAGCGACTTTCAATATGGGAGCATCCCTGAAAAGAAAACAGGTGCCCCATATTAAAGTTCAGTTCCTATTCGACCAAATTGTATGGAGAGCTGATTTTTATTTTTGCGAATTCAGGGTTGCTGCCATATTAAAAGTTGCTCAAAAATACCCCGACTATAACCCCCTTAAAGCTTTGCGCCTAGCTAGCAAACATCCCGTGTATTTTTATGAATACCATAACTGTTATACTAATTCATTTTTAATATGTATTACTCCTTAACTGTAACGAAAAGTAAAATATTGATTAAGATTTCGTTACACCTTTTACGATATGCGTAAAAACGATAATGCAGTCATAACCATGTACACCTCTGCTAGTTAAACTGGAAATTCTAATTTTGTGCGCGCATAACTGTAGTGTGAGTTTCACAAATTGGCTCGTTTGGCTTTAGCGAATTAGAGATTTGCACGTTAATTTAGCGACTGGTGTGTCATTACAATGCGCTGTTGCATCTGTTATTTAGGCCGTGCAAATGACATTATTAATTTAATCGTTTCAGGTATTCGTAATAAATATAGTAGTGCTTGATGAACAACACTACTATACCTACTCAGAGCAAAGGCCTACATATACGTCGGATAAAGTAGAAAGTACTAATAAATAATAAAATTGTAAAAAAAAATGTTTTTGACAAGTATGTTTAGGCACTTGCACGAAACATATGTATGGTTACTGTACTTACTTGGACCGGTGTAAGCTCAATATCGAATTATCTTGCTGTATTAAACACTCGAGAACAACGCTTAAAAAGAACTTTGTTATTTGAAGCAAGCGGCGAAATTACGGATAAGCTAGCTTTAATACTTTATAATTAGATATTTCTTAGATAAAGTTAAAATAGCCAAGATGGAGAGTGAAGTTGAAAGTTTAGAGTGTTTTCTAAAAGCTATTCCAACAATAATAGATGAAGCAAATACTTTACAGCGTTTAAAGATAAAATGTTAATTTTGGTCCAGCCACTTAATAAAAAAACAAGTTAACATAAGTTTTTATTAAAATGGTAGGACCAAAACGAAGACATTTGGATTATTATAAGTAAAACCTTAAATAACTCGATTCAACGAACAATCAATCATATCTAACAATTAGCACAGCCGTTAAATCTGTGTTATCTGTGTAAACCGTCCCTTAATGAACGAATGAATTGTCCTCACTGACAATCGGCAAAATCCTTGTTAAATTTGGAACAATAAACGTCGCAAGCTCGTATCGTTTCATTATACTCGATTTAATTCGAATTGTAACTCTTTACAATGAGGTTGTCTTTAGCGTGGATGTATCAAAGGAGTAAATAGGCAGGAAAGGTTATCGTTTTTAATGTATTAATGAGATTTCCTTGGAAACAGTCCAGATTGAAGACAAAACGCCTATTAAGGTGCTGTACAATGGAATCCTATTTTACTAATATGTATATATTTTTAATTTTTTCCCCGTTAAGAGTACGTACATAACACACTAAGCTAACTCTTGCCATTATTGTTTATCCGCTGTAATTCGCAAGTCTTTCGCAGACGCTTGACGCTCATGTGCATCACGTGCGCTGACAGGGTTAATAATGTTTTCTTTCGTGGTTTTAGTAAATTGCTTCCTTTGTCATCTTTTTCATGTTGTTTTGTTTTTACAGGTAAGTAGTCAAGTGTCTTCGCAGCATGGGTAATTATAACATTAAATAAGAGAAAAATGTATGTCCAGGTAAAATATTTATTGTTGTCTGATTTTAAATCTATTTTATTTTCGACCTTAACTGCAATGTTTAGCTCTCTTGTTCCACGCCGTTGCCGTCTCTTGTACTCTATTGTATTAATGTTTAGGTAGAAAATCAAATGGATATGAAGAAACTGTCCAGCTAACTGAAAGAATTTACCTGTAAAATAACTTGGAGTCACTTGCAATAATAATTGACAATGCAAGGCGCCTAAAATTTGAAGGGAGTTTCTGTGACTTTACAGTTAGCAATCAAACCGCCTTTAGAAACTTAGTCTAATCCCAAACATTCAAAACTCAAAACGGGAAGAGATGTGCAATTTCAAAAATCGAACGCGTCACAACAGCGGCCAGCGCCCCCGGGGCGGGGCGGAAGTGACGGATCCCGCCGTTGCCATAGCAACCGCCGTGTTTACCGCGCCTTATCGATCCGCCGGTGCAATGTGCCAGGACGTGCATGCATTCGAATTTTGAATTTCGAATGCGGATTTTGATATTCGAACGCTGACTTTGATTTTGCAGATCGTTTGGTTGCGTGCGTTCGGATGATTATTATTATTAATCATAGTAGGGCCGAATATGTAAGACTAAATTTGCCAACAAAACGCAAGCAAATAACTATTACGTAAGTACAGTTGTATAATAGTCATTGTACCGGGACATACAACCGGTAATTCCTGCCAAACCACGGTTTTTTTTAAATATCCATTTCAAAACCAACGACCAGTATGTTAATCGCTCGATATTATTAAATCAGCTGTCAATCCTTAAAGTTCCTGTTCCTGAATCTATTCATTCACTCCTTTATATTAATGACTCATCCTTGTATATATTGAAAGCCTTACATTCATTTTTAACTTTAAATAATATCAAACTAATCAATACATGCACGTAGAACCGATGGCCATTGGGGCGGAAAGGTTCTCGAGTGGCGACCACGTACCGGAAGGCGCAGCGTGGGTAGGCCCCCCACAAGGTGGACTGATGACCTGGTAAAGGTCGCTGGAGTCCGCTGGATGCGGGTGGCGCAGGACCGGTCATTGTGGCACTCTTTGGAGGAGGCCTATGTCCAGCAGTGGACGTCTTTCGGCTGATATGATGATGATGATGATGATGATGATGAATCAATAATTATTATACCCTTTCCTGATCTTTCACTTGTTTTCCAAATTTCCGATCTATCCGTATTTTCCTTTAATCACGTTTCCTCGTTCTTTGGCTGAATGCGCCAAAAGCGCAATGCCATAACAAATGGCATTGTGTTACTCGCGTGGATTGAATTGAACTTGAATCATAAATAACGTATATTTTTATTCGGAGGTCAAATTTCAACTTTTCTCTTTGACTGCGCTGAGAAGGTTAAAAGTGTCTCTTACACGGAGACGTGGTTTAAAATAACCGAGGCATCTTCTTATTTTAAAACGTGATTCAATTTTGTATCTACGTTTGTACGTCATGGGTATTGGGTACCAATGAGCGAGTAAATGTCCAATTATTTACAAAATGCTTACACTTTCATGAAAGGCTAGAAAAGAGTTTTTAGAATGTATTTATTTTACCTATCACAATAGAGAATAACCATAATTGCTAGGGTCGCCGTCATCGAAATCGATGAGGAGGACTATATATATACTATTTTACCTTTAGGTACCACGAATCCTTTCAAGTGTTATTACTTATATAAATAGGGTTTATAACCTTTTCCTCCTGTTTCGATTTGTCCCGAACATTAGATAAATACTTTTAACACAGTTTATTGGAGTTCCGTTGTTACATTAAGAGCTATTAAGGTGTGTGATTGCTGTCTGTTCCAATATGGAATCGGATTGTCATAAGATACTTACTTATTATGGAGTGTCCAAATAATAAAAAAACACAATTTCTGATTAAAGGATACCGTCGACAAAGAATTTTCGTAGTATCTCACTTGGTCCGAAGCCTTTTCCGTATAAAAAATTTTTTTTTTTTTTTTGACGAAGATCTAATTAAAATGAGTTATTTTGCGGAGCACATCCTTCAATATGTGCAAACTAGAGTTCCTAAGTCGTTGTTCCATAAATTGCGCATACTTCACTTATGGAACAATGACTTTGGAAATCTAGTAACATGTACATGCTCCGAAAGAATATTGATTAGATACTGCTAAGCTATACTTAGGAAACTGTTATTAATCATGGCAACGAACATGACAGATTTACAATTTCATAGACGAAAGTTACAACTACACTTAGTTTTCGTTATAGGCTTGTTAACACATTCAGTGCACACACACATACCTACATGCGAAAAACCGTTTGTAGAGGAAAGCGCCCACCCTCCTTCCTGTCGCGGAAGTGTTAACAATTTCGCCGACCGCACAGAACCCTCGACTCCCGAACGCGGATATTTCGCGTGGCAACACCGATTTGTTTTTTAAACGCGATTGCGTGTGGACCATTGCTTTTAATTTAAGTAATTGTTTCGTCAATCCTAGAAGATTTATTCTCTCCTTTGTTCGCTTCCTTCTGACGGTATTAACCGTGGTAACAATAAATTTGGCGACGTTCTTTGTGCTCCTATTTATTATTGGACGCGGTTTTTATTTAAAAGACTTGTGAAAAGGGGAGTGTTTTAGGGTTCCGTGTCGTAGCGTAGTTGGTAGCATTTTTTTAACAAATGGCAATACTTATAGAATTGTTATGTTGTCTGTCGTTCATGAACGATTTTTTTTTGTAAAACGGAAATTGTTCATCATCAACCTATATGCGTCCCACCGCTGTCTCAGTATTATATATATATATGTATTCTTCAGTTGCGTAACGTACATTATGTACTATTAAACAGTACAGTTATCTGCAAAATGTCAAAATGCTTTTACAAAGTAAAATAAATGTATTTACTACTAAGTGGATACAAAAGGGCTAATAATATCTAGACATCAACACTATTAAACAGACTAAGCAGAAATGTCCGCTAACGAAATTCTAAATTTTGATCAAACGAGAAAATTGAAAAATAATTCCCGCTCGTGGCGAATAATTTTTCAATTTTCCTCTTTGATCGAAATCAACACTATTATCTTCGAAACAGGAATACTTTAAAATCGATATCGATATCATTGAATAGGCTACGGTGTCCTTAATCTTGTTTGCCACAATTACGGTGTAACAAAAAAAGCCGGCCAAGTGCGAGTCGGACTCACACACCGAGGGTTCCGTACAAACCTGTAGGTATATAAGTAAATTATTAAAAATATTTGTATTAAATGATGTAACTAAAAATTTACGGTTTTCGCAATTTTTCCTTTATCTGTGCTATAAGACGTTGCTTCGTACCAAATTTCAAGATTCTGCGTTCACGGGAAGTACCTACCCTGTAGGTTTTGATTCCCTTGCGAGTTTCGAAAATTTGCTGAAATTTGTGGCCGCTTACCGCTCCGCGTGTCCATAAACATGGCTAAAGAAGATTTTGGACGTCATTGCACTCTTAACCCTCTAATAAATATTTTTTACGGACGTCAATAAAATTAGCAAACCCTGTATCTTCTGATTGCGTTGGCTTAGAAGTTTGATTTTTTTCACAGCTCAAAGGGACAGTAGACCTGAGCTGAGTATTTGTTATAAATTTTAGCTAGATACCTCCACGCGTTCCTGAGAAAAAGGGTCTTGACAGACGGACGGACGGACGGACGGACAACAAAGTGATCCTATAAGGGTTCCGTTTTTTCCTTTCGAGGTACGGAACCCTAAAAATGCGAGCAGGTACGAAACGTGATGAAGTCGTACTTGAGTTGAAACAACTGGCAATGTCACATCAGTTTCTAATCTACCCACATTAAGTACATTGACAAGCCGGACATCCCACCGCCGACGTGTAATTACGTAGGTTTTATTCAAGGGTTAGGTTACTAGGCGGTTTTTGCCATAGTTTTCGCACCTGCCAGTGCCTAACCGATGTGACAGCTGGTGTGGGATTCAAATCGTTGTAATCGCAACGCATTTAACGGTTTTATTTTGTATCATAAAATTCATAAAGCTGTTTCACGTTCATAGCAAGTGTGTGTGTTTAATATTCTGTATATGAACATGTTGCGCTGTTGGTTTTCCATGTATTAATAAATAATAATAAGAAATGTGTGTAGTTGAGAAAAGTACGAATGCTTTATGTCCGACATAAACGTGATCATGCTAGCTCGGCTTATGACGACGGACACAACGTAGAATACCTTTTTTTATAAATATATTTCTTGTTGTTATTCTGTCCCGTTAGCCAAGAGATAATTTGGCTGAGTCTCTTAGAAAAATTGTTACAATATGAACATCTAACATGCTTAGAAGATGTTCCGTACAAAAAGGGGTTGAACATGACAAGAAAACCCACATTGTAAGAATTTAACCCATAAAATTGCAGTTTTATAAAGTGACCCAGGAGACGTAACTAGTGACAGAAAAGAGTTAATACACCCAAATAATAAAATAAAAAAGTCTTTATTTCGTGCTGATTAATAAAATTAAACTTAAATACATTAATATAAATGCTATTAGATATTAGTATCAATTACCAAGATAATTATTATATTTATGAATTTAAATTTAATTTATAATATTGAAATTATTCATTTCTAACTAGAACCCCTCCTGCGAAGGTAAAGGCCTCGTCCAGTGATGACCAGTGGTTGCCAGTAGTCCACTCTTTGCCTCCTACTTGTCTGATGTCATCTGCCCATCCGGTTACGGGTCTGCCGCGCTGTCTTGTGCCTGTGGGTCCTGCCCACGCAGTTATGCGTGTTGTCCAGCGATCATCGGTCATTTTGGCTGCGTGTCGACCAGCCTGTGGCGTGAGGACCGAAAGAAAACAGTTACAGATTACATAAAAGGATTACAATAAACTGTAATCCAAATATATAATATACAAATGTATACCAAAATTTATCAGAAAATTGCCTTTAAGAACTTCTTTTTGAGCCCAATTTTTTTTCCATGTACACTCAGCGTCAAATACTTTGTAGCAACCAAAGTAGTGTACCGAACTATTTGGCCCCTTTGACTGCTACAGAGTATTTGACGCTGACTGTAGAAGTTATTCTTCTGGTCTATTTCTGTCATTGTTTTGTATTGCGTCATATCCTAAAGGCTCGTTGTTTAGAGTGATCTCATTTTGTATGCTGTTTGTCATAAGCTTCGTTTTGCTTAAGTTTATGTCTAATACAACTTTTGAGCTTTCATGTTGCAAGGACATTATCATAGTTGCCAACTCAGTGCTGTTTTCTGATAGTAGCATGATATCGTCCGCGAATTTCAAGTGGCTCAGGTGTTAGTTGTTTATTCTATTAATTATAAAGTTTCAAATCGATACGACAAATGGATGTGGCTTAAAATCGACAAGATTGCAAGATGCAAGATTTGATTACATTATACATACATACGTAGCTACATATTGAGTTAATATCACACCCAACTTTTGGGATCCCAAAAGTTAGGCCTACACATATGTAGAAAGATATTGTGCAGTGCACGAAAACGCATCACGTACATAATGCATTTAACTTAATATGCCTATGTGACGTTCAACAGATTTTGTTTTTTTACAAACCTACAAACAAAACAAACACAATCAGTTAGTAAAACAAATACTGTCCCAATAGCGCATATTAAAATGAATCGAATAACCAAACAACAATCGGTCTGGCATGTCAAATGTAATTTATTCTTCGCAAAAGTAAACAGAGGAACGCGATCGCATTTTAAATATGGAAGGAAAACGGGAAATAATTGCAAATTTCGTTTGTTTTTGAATTAAGAATCGGTTCGTTTAAAAATAGAACGACTGTAGTCTGGCCATCATTTCGTCAGTACAAATCATTAATTCATGAAGAAGCGGCACACCATAAAGCCTCTCACAGACCGGCGCGGCCTGCAGATCGATCACGTAACGCATTGTACGCGCGTCAGGTAGATCTAAATGTCACTTTTTATATGGAAAAATGACAGTTAAACTGTCCTATCACGCGTTCGAAACGTTACGTGATTACCCCTCTGGCCGCGGCGGTCAATAATAGTAAACTTGTCAATAGCTGTCAAATTTACTATTGAGCGCCACCGCAGGCCGCGCCAGTGTAATGCAGGCTTTAGAGCCGCCATACACGGACTGCTCGAGCAGTTACCCAGCGGTCAACATACACGGACCGCTCTTGCAGTCAGAGCTGCTTGACCGCATGATGGCATTCCACCGTGCTGCCAACCGCCCGAAGCGGTTGCAACTACTTGAGCGGTTCGTATATTGCGAATGACAATTTTGTATTGAAACTGCAGATCACCCATCGGCGGCCGCTTGAAGCTGTTGGCACTGACTGCTCTAAGCAGCCCGTCTATGGCTGGACTTAGGGTTGCGGGTTGGGAGGCGGTGATCGAAGAAAAATGCACTATAATATAGTGACTATATCAAAGGAAGAAAGCAATGCGCGAGTGAGCTGCAGCAGTGGCGGCGAGACCTGGAACAAATAAACTTATGAAAGAGTTTAGACTATATAAATATAGGCTTGCCTAGAAAGAAATTGGCCAGTGTCGGCCAACAAAGCCAATAGTGGTTTTTTTCCTCGCAACCTCGCACAGACCTGGTGGATATTCACCCTTACAGCTGTCAAACTCAGTTGAAACAGACGTCACCGATACACGACTGAATTATAAGTATAAGACATGAGATGTCAAGGATGTTTAGTCTTCTGTTTTTTCTCAATTTAGTCAGGTTAATATACCTCTATCCCTTTCGGGCATTCGCTAGGACGCCATCTGATAAATTCTCTATCTACGTGGCCAAGCCTTAAGGTCCAGCCTTCACATCCGAGTCGAAAGTCAGTTCTTTAAATAAGGTCCTCGGACTTGCATCCATCAACGACAAGCCTCAAACAAAAAGCCTAATCTTAATATTAAAATATGGTCGCTTTAGGCATTTTGTGGTCCGGTAACCCAACCGACAAGTCCTTCCGTTGGGAGTCGGGTTACACCACGACACCGATACAGGCAGCTGTAACCAGATCCAGCTATCAGTTGGCGAGGTTATGCGCGCAATTGATTTATTGGAAGGTTTGGACGGTAATTGGATGTAATTTTGCGATAATACGAACCAAAACGATTAAAAGTGATTTTACCGCGTATATTATGTATTAAATACATCCCAAGTCCTAACGTTTCGAGCCCTTCCAGCACGGCTATCACAAGAGGGCGCGTGAGATGTGTCGCGGCGAGATAGACTATCCGTCTCTTTCTCATTATCAGCACGGCTATCACAAGACGGCGCGCGAGCTCTCGATTTTTGTCGCACTGTACCTCTCTTTCTAAGTTTTATAGTAAGAAAGAGACGGATAGTGCAAGAAAAATCGAGAGAGCTCGCGCGCCGTCGTGTGATAGCCGTGCTGAACACTTAGAAAGATAGTCTATCTCGCCGCGACACAGCTCGCGCGCCGTATGGTGATAAACGTGCAGCGCTAGTAGCCATTCGAGGTAAACTAGGTAGGTATATAGGAATCTTCATTTTCCATTTTCATTTATACTAATTTCAATGACACAGCTCGCGAGCCGGCTGGTAATAACCATGCAGCGCTAATTGTCATTCTAGCTTGACTATATCGGAATCTTCATTTTCCATTTTCATTTATACCAATTTCAATGAAACAGTTCGCGCGAAATCTGGTAATAACCGTGCAACGCTAGCGGTCTTTCGAGGTAGACTATATCGGAATCTTCATTTTCCTTTTTCATTTATACCAATTTCAATGACAGCTCGCGCGCCTGATGGTAATAGCCGTGCAGCGCTAGTAGTCATTCGAGGTAGACTATATCGGAATCTTCATTTTCCATTTTCATTTATACCAATTTCAATGACACAGCTCGCGCGCCAGCTGGTTATAGTAATAACCGTGCAGCGCTAGTAGTCATTCGAGGGTAGACTATATCGGAATCTTCATTTTCAATTTTCATTTATACCAATTTCAATATAGGTACCATCCAAACATTTTTCCTCAAATTAAATAGCGCAAACGCGATTTGTTTAAATCTTTAAACGCCCGGAAAACTCCTGCAACGAACACCCATTGAAAACCATCGACATAAAATAGTTCCCGTACGCTCGCATTGAATTTCAAGAACAGCAGATCGTTGAGAACGAATTTTCCGGACGAGTTCACACGGACCTTGTAAAGTGGTCTCTAAAATTGGATGCACACTTTTACACTGCGGCCCATGTTGTGGGGTAAGCTTGGCGCTTACACTTTTCTTATAAACGTTTAGAAGGACTGGTTTTCTTGAGAGAAGCGTGCGACTTGAGCTCTTTTAAATATCACGATGTTGGAAGTGGTTTCGATGTCGATAGTTGAATTCTTATTTAACTGTATGGTTTTCAGGGAAATTTGCTTTTAAGAATGTGGTTAGGTTTTGAATAGCCTTTAGGCCTGTTTCACATTCACACCACTGGTAATCTTAACATCGTAAGTAACGTCCTTTAAAATCTGCGTGGCAGTTTTATATTACTATTGAAGTCGGTGCAACCCGCCCCAAGGGGGCGCCCCCTTGGGGCGGGTTGCACCGACTTACGATTTCGGACCGATCAACGTTAAATATGGCGTCGGCATCTGTCATTCCATAGAAACTTGTCAAACTTTCCATACATTCAGATTTTAATTAACGTCACTTACGATTACAGACGGTTTGGTGCAACCCGCACTTAGAATAAGCCAAGACATGATTCGATAAAAAAATCGTGATAAACGTCGGGTTTTATGTTATCCTTGAGATAGTATCTAACCCTATTGTACTTTAGAACTATCCGAGACTATCTAGGATAGTTCTTAAGTACTAGCTTCCGCCCGCGACTTCGTCTGCAGCATAGACCCAGGATAAAAACTATTCTATATTTTAATTCAGCCTATAAACTATCTGCGTGCAAAATTTCATCCAAATCGGTTCAGCCGTTTAAGCGTGATTGAGTAACAAACATCCAAACATCTAAACATGCAAACTTTCGAATTTATAATATTGGTAGGATTAATGTTAATTAAGGGTGCCATCTATTGGCACCCTTACACATGCGTTGACCTGATAAAGCTGATGTATTCTGGAATAATCTCATATCAAACGTGTTGCGCGTTGGAAAATAATTCCGTATTACTGATCAAAGTCAACTTGGTTATTAATCCCGCCCAAGTTCATACAATTAACTCATACATGAATATTGTATATGTCTTGTCGTATGAGGAAATAATTTGGGGGGAGCGTGGTTAAATCAGTGGAAAATTAAACCATACTCATGCAGGTTTTCCATTTATGGATTGGGTTTGCCTTGATTATTCTAGCGTATACGATACGCTGAAACTAAATTAAGTTGCCTATTCTAGCTCTAGCTAGCATGTAATATTGCCGCAATAAAGATAAAACAATACTCTATAGATGAAAAGGTCTGTGAGGTTCTAAATTTATATGTAATCTCTGAACTATTTGTATCATCGTCATCATCATATCAGCCCAAAGACGTCCACTGCTGGACATAGGCCTCCCCCAAAGAGTGCCACAATGACCGGTCCTGCGCCACCCGCATCCAGCGGACTCCAGCGACCTTTACCAGGTCATCAGTCCACCTTGTGGGGGGCATACCCACGCCGCGCCGCGCCGGTACGTGGTCGCCACTCGAGAACCTTTCCGAAGAACTCAAGAACTATTTGTATGTAATCCCCGATTTCAAGAAATTCTTCACCAGACTTGTAAGACCATGGGCTTACGTATGACTTGAGTATGTTAATTGAAGAGCGGTAAATCGAATTGATGTATGCAAATTTTGATTCTACCGAGACTGACACAAATCATAAAATACATTGTCAATAAAGTGTCAAAAATGTTTACAATAGCCCGAACGAATATTGATTGACGCATTTTTTCATTCGGACGTAAATTATTACTGTAACGACCTTTTGTTTCGTACAACACCATACAGGTATAGTGAAAAAAACAACAGGCCAAATGAAAATCAATCTTATGTCAATGTGATAAAGACTGACAGGGAAAATCTTTTCCCACTTCATCTGTACATGAGTCATACACAATGGTCGTAAACGATGACTCCAGTCATCTACTGGGGTCATTCACTCGTGCGTTGACCCGGTGTTTTCCAGACGAGGCCTGTAAATTTGTACAGTAAAATTCAAATAGGTATAAAAACCTTATTTGGCAAAGTTGACAAAGACGTCAGTACTTCGTCAACAGCAGGCACCAATGAGCGTTAGATAGTTTCTGATTTAGTTAGTCAATAACCTCCTCCCTCGAAAGGCCTATTCAAAGGCATCTTCCTCTGTATTGGAATTTATAACAGTTCAGCAAAGTATAAAATATAATGAAATAAGACCAATAATATGATATGAAAAAAAATATATAGCTTGAGTCGTACAAAATTAAATTCTTCAGTAGAATGACCCTTTTGACGTATCGAAATGATCAAATTTTTATACATTTCCATTCAAGTTTATTATAAAAATTACCACAATACTCCAACACGTAACGAATACGGGGTATGTAGATAAAACCAAAATATCAGCAACACTTAATTATTTATAATTGTGTATTATACATACCTTTAATGCAATCATTACACGTTTTGCTGAATTCAGGTTGCTGACGCAAAAAAACACAGCAATGTCGTGCACCGCGTTATCCAGCTAGCCCAATTGATAAGGCAGTTGATTTCGACAATAAGTCCCCCGTTGGCGCCAATGAGTTCTGAAAGTGATATAAGAGAAGCTTATGTAAGGTTGTTCGAAGATTTTTTTGGCTGGTAATTATCTAGAAATTGCCCGATTCCTAAATAGGGCAATTTCTACCAGTTCTTATTTTATTGCATACCTAAATGTAAGGCCGCGGTCTGGATACCATAGTACAGCGACAGTATAATACTTTTGGTCGTGTTCAATCTATAAACGCTCGCTTGTCGCCGTCAACCCGCTGGCCTCTAGACCGCAGCCTAAGGACTTACCGCAGAATACAGTATTGACAATACAGACAATAAGACTTAGATCTAATGACAATGCAGTAATAGACGATATTCCTATAAAATGGAAATCTAGTTTTATCCCTTTCATTTTCTCTAAATATAGGTAGTATGTATATGGCTAGTGCTTCTTATCTAAGAAACAAGACGTGAAAGTTATTAAAATGGAACGTCGTTTTTGCTTGGTTACAAAACAATTTCGTTTCGCGAGTAAACAGAGTAGAGTACTAGACAAAGACAAAATATTTATTTGTAAACATAGGTTCATAGCTCTTACAATTATTTATATATAGTGTACCTCTATGTCTTGCCATCAGGCATCAAATATTTAGAGTAGAAGTAAACACATTATTGCATCCAACAAGTTCTACATAACAGTATATAAGTAATTATCATCATGTTACTCTAATCTAACTTAGTTTTGTTGAAAAAAAAAACTCGAAAATGACTCTTTACAAGTCTCCATTGACCGGGCTAATAGCACTCATAACCGTGCTGACTGTTTGTTTTGCTGTCCAACCTTGGCCGACTGACTCTGTTTCGTGATTCCGAGCCAGATGCAACTCAATTGACTTTTCGTGTACGCCGGGCCGGTAATTTGTTCGTTTTGTTTCGGCGGTTCGATAATTTAACCATCGTTGGCAAAAAGCCGCGTTCTTCTTATTTATTCTAACATGCTACGGTTTAGAGCTTGAGTCAGTTTAGGGGGTAAATTCGTACTGCCGATTCGTTTTCTTATTTAATGAGAATGAATAATTTTGAGACGCATTAAGCATATTGCATATGAATTAGATAGATGCGTTATTTTACTGCCTTGAAAGTGAGACTTGAGTGGTAATGCAACAATTCATCTCCCGTCTCTCTCGCTGGAATGAATATGTGATAGGAAGCCACGCGGTCGATTGATTCAATAGATTGTAGAAATTAACATTATGTTACTCTTTCCTATATTTGAGAGAGACAGGTAAATATCTAAAGTATAAACTAAATGTCCCTATTACCAATGATGTAATATAAAAAAACAGGTAGATATGTTGTTTATACGAAATTCCGTGTTTAAAGATGGCCACCAAATCTGACAGCTAAAACACGAATTTATATTTAGATTTATTTATTTCACAACATACAATTGCACTAAATTACAAACAACTAAAAAAACACAAAATTACACATAGCCAATTCTTAGGAATTTGTATTGTTATCGTCAGATATTAAACAGTGTCACTAAGAAACAATAAACATAACGACTCGAAACTCAATTTTAGTGTGCCACTTTTGGAGCGCTTTTAACCTATCTATCTCTTTTTTTTATATTACATCATTGCCTGTTACCTATAAAAAAATATGCCGCTATATTTGGGAGACGCATCAGGAACATTCTGCTGACCCGCGCACACAGGTATAGGTATAGTTTTAGGTATTTATAGCCGCATCCTGCGTCGATGCGTGCCATATGCGACATATATGCGCATGCGATTATGCGCGGACTACTTTGTGTGCTGTTTTGTATTTATGGAACACTAGTTGCCCGCAAAGAACGCAGGCAAACCCGTGGCATAAAAAAATGCCTTCATAAATAAATAAATAATAACAAATATTAGGGGACATTCTTACACAAATCGAACTAGGCCTATAGTAAGCTCAATGAGGCTTGTGTTATAGGCACTAGACGACGATATATATAATAGATATAAATACTTAACTACATAGAGAACATCCAAGACTCAGAAACAAATATTCATGCTTATCACACAAATATTTGCCCTTACCGGGATTCGACCCCAAGACCTTCAGCTTCGTAGGCAGCGTCACTACCGACTAGGCTAACCGGTCGCCTTTGTATGACCATAAAGAAAGTCCATTTTATACCTATTCAGTTATTTTATAGATTTTATACCTATTATGTTTGAAATCGGATAAGCGGTTCCGCGGATAACCCAAAACATAGAAACTTACAAAGCTACTATACTTGTAGTGTAGTATTGTAGCTAGATCACAGGCAAACCCTTGGGATAAAGAATAGCCGATGACCATCCAGAAAGTCCAATCTACAGGCAGGTGAAATAATATTTGAAAGCTAAAGCCCAAGTATCGGAGGTTACCCAAAACATACAACATACAAACTTACAATTTTTCCCTCTTTAAAATATTAGTATATAATATAATATTATTAGATGAACGTTTTCAACAAATATTTACAGTATTTGGAGATTTTGTGTTTCTCTGAATCATGATAAAAAAAGGTCCCCAATTCTCGATACATTTTTTAGGCTTCCATTTTGTCACAAAATGGATTTTTCTAATTGAAAATTTTCATATACTCTTACGTACTTATATTACGTAAATCCGACTGCCACCATTTTTTTCATCAGGAATTAAAGGCTTTGTTTACTCACGGATCTTTTGAACTGACATGAATGTAATTCATAGATTTCATAACGAAGTCTTGTATTGTGTGGGGTAATAAAATAATATGTACCTAATCTTTGCCAATTTCACGGTCAACTAAGAAGTGTTCTCAAAACGTAATATTATAATATTATCCAAGCTTCTTTTGATTATCCAAGCTGTATTGTGGTAATTGTGTATTGTGTGTATTTATTTAGAAATAAAATATGCATATTATAGAAAAAGAACGAGTATAAAACTAATTACAGTAATATTATAAACTAAACCTAACTTAGCTGTATTTACAAGTATATGGTTAACCTGCTTCATGTTCTAAGCAACAGTCCCTTGAAGCTGTGAAAACTTCAAAGTTCTAAGTTAACGTAAAAAAGATACGGCCGTTTATGCCGCAAAATGACCTGGTAAAGGTCGCGGGAGTCCGCTGGATGCGGGTGGCGCAGGACCGGTCAATTTGGCACTCTCTAGGGGAGGCCTATGTCCAGCAGTCGACGTCTTTCGGCTGATATGATGATGAAGATGATGCCGCAAAAAACGTATATTTCGACACCTCAAGGGAATCAAAATTCAAAATTTAGGGTACTTGCTGTTGACCTAGAACTATGAAATTTGGCAAGTGGCATTCGTCTTATATACAAGAAAAGGAAAAAATCCGAAAACTATACATTTTTATACGGAACCCTCGGTGGGCGAGTCCGACTCGCACTTGTCCGGTTTTTTTAGGGTTCCGTAGCCAAAATGGCAAAAACGGAACCCTTATAGTTTCGTCATGTCCGTCTGTCCGTCTGTCCGTCTGTCCGTCTGTCCGTCTGTCCGTCTGTCCGTATGTCACAGGCATTTTACTCGAAAACTATAAGGTGTATTTGAATAAAATTTTGAGGATAGGTGTATTTTGTTAGCCGCTACAAAGTTTTGTAATTAAAATTACTAAAAAAAATTTTTTTAGGGGTGCACTCCATACATAAAACTAAAAGTCAATTTTTTTTTTTCATTGTGACCCCCCGTGTGGCACATCAATCGATAGGCCTTTCAAAATAAATATAAGGTTTCTTAGCATTTTTTTTGATTAAGTGAATAGGGTCGGAGATAATCGCCCCGAAAGTCACTAAAATTCTGTCCCCCCCCCTCTAATTTTTGAACGGTGTATTTTAAAAATATGAAAAAATTCATGGACACAGCGCTTATTAAGTTCATTCACCGAAAATTGTTTTGAACAAGATCGGATGAAAGGTTTCCGAGATATTGCTGAAAAACTGCCTTCCTCAAAGAAAAAGACGTAAGTGCCGTAAGATTTCTATGACGATACGACCTTTTTAATAGGCACGGAACCCTTCGTTTTGCGTGGTCCGACACGCACTTGGCCGGTTTTTTTAACATGTAGGGACTTCTGCACCATCCGCCGTATCAGCTTACGGCCTTGCACTGTAGTCAAAATATTTTACTCAGTATAGTAACTTGAGACGGTCGAAACATTAACGAGGTTAATAAAACTCATACATTGGCTTGGTTTAAATGGTAATGCTCTCATTACACATTGAAGTAAAAGTAAGTATATAATCATTACAATAAACTACGTCAATTATTAGGAAACAAGCACCCAATAGGCTGACTCCGAAACTTTGACAGTGACGTCGTTCTGTTTCGAATTAACTGTCGATTTGAAACCGAATTTTATGTGAAATCTGACTTTTTGTTTCAACCGTCATCTAAACATCTACTTTCTCATGGCTTTCAACGCTGAATTTACAAGGTTTGTTTAAACTTAAGCTGGTACTTACGTGCCTATTGGCCGTATCCCGGGCCGGTATTCGACTTACACGTGACGTGTGTCCCCTGTTTCTTGTTCCTGTCTTTCTCATGTTAAAAGATAGAGAGACGAAGGTGACATATTTTAGAATGCCATATTTGGCAAAGCACAATCCACTTGTGCAGCAAAGGGATGTTTTATTACTTAAGCTGACGTAAGTTCATTGTCTTCTATCCCTCTCACTGAGCATAAGCGTGAGTGAAATGGAAGTGCGTGTTCAGAAGCGCGGATATCATGTTTTTTTTTAATTTTTTGTGCGTTTAAATAAATAAAAGAGTAATAGCTAAGTTCCCTTAAACATGATAATGCCGATTTTCAAAACCAATTTTAATATGTTTAGCTTTTGTGCATAATTTGTTACGAATGTTTTAAGTGCAGGTATTTTAGACTTATGTTCGTGATTTTTTTCTATCCCGTGAAAGTCAAAAACTCAGGATTCGAATAGCTATAGTCCCTCGAGAAAGGCCTGAAGATTGCTAATTAAATTTAGGGCAGCCGTATTATGATTCAAACAAGCGCTACGACTTTTTAAAAATCCGTTTTCTGAACCTACATCGCCTTAAGATACTGCCAGCAATACTCTCACTACGCTCGCCATATGTCAGGCATGTGCAAGTATGTTAAAAATCCGAAAGCTCGGACCCCCGCGAAACTGCGCGCACATGTCGCGAACCGAGGTGGTCGTGACGTCACCACTGATGCAACACATTAAAGGCTTCGACACTGGCGTGCCCTAATGTATAGGAGCGTTTTTCAAAAAAAGTGTAGGTACCTACATGAACTTTTTTTTTCAGAATTCGATTTTTTTGGGTTTATCTTACTCAGAATCGTTGATACTATCGATCCTTATACAAGAAAAAAGTTGTCCCAGATTTTACTATGTAAGTTTTCTCTTCCAGTGCGTCACGTCACGACCATATAAATAAAAAAAGACTGCATACAAAAATGTGACGATCTGGAATGGAATATTTTGGACACTTTTTTTCCAGTATGAGGATCGATAGTGTCAACGATTCTGAGTAAGAAAAACCCAAAAAAAATCGAATTCTGAATAAAAAGTTCATGTACACTTTTTTTTGAAAAACGCATGCCATACATTCAGACGCGACGAGCCCCGCTCACGCCCCGCCAGCATCGGGCTCGTGTGTGGTGAAGGCTTTTAGACTTGGTCGTTGCTGTGAAATAAGACCTTATGCTTTGTTGACAGGTGGGTACTAGTCTGAGTTTAGGAAGCACCGCTGGCTGTCAAAATCACTTGGGCTGTTGTTCTGAACGCACCTAACGAAACTAGACTTCAGAGTAACTCAGTTACTACGAATCGCAGAATACAGAATTTATTGGTAAAATAAGCATTTTACAAGTCACAATTTAAATACAATATACACCCAATATTTTAAGGTTTTTACCATGCAACAACAACATGCAAAGATATGTAAGTAGATATGTATACATGCCATATTACCATGGAGTAAGGTACAAAATTGTAAACATAGCTTAGGGGTAGTCTCCCCCGTGCCCCTGACCCATCTTTTTAGGGTTTCGTAGCCAAAATGGCAAAAACGGAACCCTTATAGTTTCGTCATGTCCGTCTGTCCGTATGTCACAGGCATTTTACTCAAAAACTATAAGGTGTATTTGAATAAAATTTTGAGGATAGGTGTATTTTGTTAGCCGCTACATAGTTTTGTAATTAAAATGACAAAAAAAAAAATTTTAGGGATGAACTCCATACATAAAACTAAAAGTCAAAAAAAAAAATCATTGTGGCCCCCCGTGTGGCACATCAATCGATAGGCCTTTCAAAATAAATATAAGGTTTCTTAGCATTTTTTTTGATTAAGTGAATAGGGTTGGAGATAATCGCCCCGAAAGTCACTAAAATTCTGTCCCCCCCCCCTCTAATTTTTGAACGGTGTATTTTAAAAATATGGAAAAATTCATGGACATAGGGTTTATTAATTTCAATCACCGAAAATTGTTTTGAACAAGATCGGTTCAGAGGTTTTCGAGATATTGCTGAAAAACTGCCTTCCTCAGAAAAGGACATAAGTGCCGTAAAATTTCTGTGACGATACGACCTTTTTAATAGGCACGGAACCCTTCGTTTTGCGTGGTCCGACACGCACTTGGCCGGTTTTTTTATACCACGTTGGTGGCAAACAAGTTTACGGCCGACCTGATGGTGAGTGGTTACCGTAGCCTATGGATGCATGCAACTCCAGGGGTGCGTTGGCGCCATCTCAGTTAAGGTCCATTAAAAAAGCAACTCTACTGTCCATTGGTAGAAGATTCAAATTCCAATGACAGTTTTATAAAAAGTCGGTCACATTAAATAATCTCAAACCTGTAGCGCTTCATGGTTTGAACGATCTATATTCGGCACACGGAATCCATTGTCTTCTAACTTCTGAAAGTCACGACGACCTTGGTCTAACCGCCTTAATCTGCAAAGGTTCCAATGTAAGTAGCTGTCTGGCTACCTGGAACCCCTTGATAACAGGTACGCTTAAATCCTTTTTTTTGCTGTTCTAAAAGGTTTTTTGGAATTTAAGTATAATGTGTCGCCTATAAGTACATTCACGTTGAGATAACTACGAGCTCTTACGCCTTGGCCACGATTTTGGTCTTAAGCGACCTGCAGCAGCGGTTTTTCTAATTCATTGCGCGTGATCCCAACTAACAACACTGCGTTGCGCGTCTCGACCGCGCAATGAACAGACAAAACGCTGCCGCAGGTCGCTTAAGACCAAATTCTTGGCCAAGGCGTTAAGGCCTGTTTATACGCATTGGTCGGTGTTTAGTGCGAGTCATAGATACTTCATACTGCAGCGCACCTTCGTGCAGCGAAATTTGTACGCAGCGGTATGCGGCGGCTGCGTGAGGGAGGGCCGCCTAAAATCGAACTCGCTCCTAGTCTGTTAACTCGAACTAAAATGGTACATTTCGATGCTAGTAAAGTATGTCATTACGTCAAGAGTACCGGAACCAGTGAAGAATTACATTTCCGCACGTGTATCGAACGACTTTTTTAATACAGTTGCGACTTTCCGCACGCTAAACAGCCACGTAAAGTAGCACTTTTTGAGCAACTGTATTAAAAAGTGTATTACAGTCTAAGTACAGTAAGTTAATCTAAGTGTATTAGAGGCCATTAGACTTGAATGATCAGGGCTTGACAACTTTTTTGTTCACGTGTTCGTCCGCCTCACTGCGTTAATCGTGTTCTTTAAAAAACTTGAATTACCCATTATTTTTAGTAAACGGGATAAGTCGCGTCTACTAAGATAGCGAACAACTGGTCAAAGTACGAAAAAAAAAGTCAAAGTCACGCGCACCGAGGGTTCCGTACACTAAATTTATGAAAACTTAATTTAAACAACCTCCCCCCCCCTTAAAGAAAAGATGTTAAGATGTCAAGCTTTTAATATATAAATACACACACACACACACACACACACACACACACACACACACACACACACACACACACACACACACACACACACACACACACACACACACACACACACACACACACACACACGCACACACACTAGGTTCACGCCACTATGGCGGTGATACCTAAATTGTTGTCTTTGTTTTTATTTTAAGATTATACCTACTCGTACGTAAATGCACTGTTACCCTACTTAAGCAACTGTTTTTTATGGAGGAGCGGGTCTTCCTGACACAGGTATTTTTTACCTAATAGGAAGACCCAACCCTATATTGTCACACTGTAACCAATCTATGCAATAAATCATTTTCATTTTCATTTCATTTCAATTAACATTCAGGCGACAAGGCTACTCCAGTTATGTGTGTTCTAAGAATACTATGAATTAAATGAAGCACAGACATTACTCGTACTTTAGCAGAACACTATACCTAAACAGAAGTAATTAATGTTATTTACCTACCGTTTGTAGACTAAATAATGCTGTTTGACATTTCCAAGATTATTTAATTGCATTTTTTACATATTTAGCCTACACTCGAATTTCAATCCTAAGCAAATCGTGTTAAGGACTAAATTTGCACGGCATCACCCAATTTTATTGTTTCTTTCTTCGACGGGTTGACTCATACCTGGCTGTTTGTCGGCGTTACCCAATCCAATTCCGTTTACCTAGGTCCTAGACGGTCATTATAGGTGTTTCCTTGGAAATAACAAGTTTTAACTGGTTTGCATTAAAAAAATTGGCTAGTAATTTGAGGTCTGTTCTGCCACGATTTATAACAACAATATGTACCTACAGTCAGCAGCAGAATTAGTGAGCCTACTGCTCAAAAATATCTACGCTCGAACTCCATTGTCAAAGGTCTACATTTGAGCGTGTTGTTTATTCTGCTTGGCTACTTCTGCTGCTGACGGTACCACGTGATTGCTCTAACCTATGTACTAATATAATAAAACGTAAGTTTATACGGGTGTAATAGTTATTTGCGTCTCAAGGGAGCAAAATTATGTATTTACGGCGAGGGCGGTACATTGAATCCAGAGTGAAGCGAAGGATTCTACGATAGAATCCTGAGCGTAGCGAGGGGTTTTAAGTTAGAATCCTGAGCGTAACGAAGGATTCAAGCATTAACGCCCTCGCCGTAAATACATCATTTTGCTCCCTTGAGATTATTCCCATGCAATTTTTCACACCAATTATGAGAAAAATATAACAGTCTAATGAATAAGCATCGATAGTTTTGATTTCAGTAAAACGTATAATTAATTGTGGCAATTATTTAATAAATAAATAATAAATAAATAAATATTAGGGGACATTCTTACACAAATCGAACTAGGCCTATAGTAAGCTCAATAAGGTTTGTGTTATATGTACTAGACGACGATATAATTATATAATAGATATTAATACTTAAATACATAGAAAACATCCAAGACTTAGAAACAAATATTCATGCTTATCACACAAATATTTGCCCTTACCGGGATTCGAACCCAGGACCATCAGCTTCGTAGGCAGCGTCACTACCCACTAGGCTAACCGGTCGTCAACAACGGTTTTGCTACAAAATTTAAATTGCTAGCAATGTACAGCAACATAAATTGACAAGAAAGTACAAATTACAGCTCTTGACACTCGGCGTGATCAAGATATAACTACGTCTGTTTAGTTCGGATTTTGGAAATTTAATTGTGACGCTAATTCACATAATTATGATTTGCTAATACATGCAAACAATTGCTATTTTAACATATTATGATTTGCCATTGGAACGTTATAATAAATGACCGCCTGCTGGTAACACACTGTATAATTCCGACAAGTTTACGTGTAGCCTCGTTGATTGGTCTAACCCAGTGGTCGGCAACAGGCGGCCCGCGGGACCCCTGCTTGCCGCCCGCGCGCATCCCTGGCTGTTTTGTATGTAAAGGTCGATGAATTCAGAATTTTGTAATTGGGAATGGATGAAAATTTTAGAAATGCCTGATAATTTTTTTGGTAATAGGAATAACCTTCCTCAGCACCAGAAAAAAGTTTCAGGTGTTTCAGCTGCGTCAATTATTTTTGAAAAATAAAAACAGTTTCCTCATTTACGTTTTGGGTCAGTTATGGTAAATAGACACTTTCCTCGATCTGTCTCATATTACAAAAAACTATCTTAAATATCTGTGGCGAACTGACACTGGTAATGACCAATATAGCTGCTGCAAGTGTCAATATCATTGCCAGTGTCAGTTTACCACACATATTTAGTATATTTTTTTGTAATATGAGACCGATCGAGGAAGGTGCCGTAACTGACCCACAACGTAAGTGAGGAAACTGTTTATATTTTTCAAAAAAAATTGACGCAGCTGAAAAACGTGACTGAACTGAAACTTTTTTCTGGTGCTAAGGAAGGTTATTCCTATCACCAAAAAAATAATCAGGCATTTCTAAAATTTTCATCCATTCCCAATTGCCTGATAAACTCACAAATAATTAAGAAGATAAAAGGTTGCCGAACCATGGTCTAACCTAACCTCCCAAATCACAAAACTACAAAAACAATCCAACAATGTCCCCAGGAAATGTCCCTCGTTGAACAATGGTAAACTTTCATGGACAATTACTGCTTAGCAACTTTTCCATCTAACTCTCATTTCCCGAGCGTGCCGTTTCCTTGATACGGCACTATTGGGACGTGTGATCTTTTCCATAGGGTCGGTGGATTGAAATTATTTGTTCAACTTGTACACGGAAACAAGTGAAATCAAAAGATTTTTCGAAAATCTCAAAATGCAAATATTATAGCCTATGTCACTCCAACGACACCTCATACGTCGAAATCCGTCAAACGGTTTAGGCTGCAGGGCGTGCCAAAGAATAAGACATACACACATACATAACCCTCCTCTCCTTCGGCAGTCAGGTAAAAAAAGAGTCATGCATGAAAAAGTCTGTTATCTTGAATGGAACTGAGATTATTTTGAATTAAGATGATTCTCTCGAACCATGAGAATACAAGTAACTAGCTGCCCGCGCGGCTTCGCCCGCGTATTGCAAAGAGCGCAGGCAAACCCGCGCAATAAAATATAGCCTATAAAGCACACAGAAAGACCATTCTACAACGCTGGTGAAATAAGTTTTAAAGTCAGATTAGTGGTTCCGGATATTACCTACCCAATTATCCATTACGCACAAACATATTTTACAAAGGTACAATCCCACACACTTTTATATTAGTACTACTCTACTACTAGTACTAGCTTCTGCCCGCGACTCCGTCCGCGAGGAACTCGTTTATATAACGTAGCTCCATACAAACTTTTATCCCCATTCCACCCCCTTGGGGGATGATATCCGGGATAAAAACTATCCTATGAACTTCCCCGGGACTCTTAACTATCTCTGGGTAAGTATACCAAATTTCATCGAAATCGGTTCAGCGGTTTAAGCGTGAAGAAGTAACAGACAGACACACTTTCGCATTTATAAATAAATCAGGTTTACTTTCCGAACCGGTGGTAGTTTATCGACATTCATAGGTGCATGTAATATGCCTAAATTGAAGAATAAATCACTTTGACTTTGACTTTGACTTTGAAAATAAAAATGTTTATTTTAGTACGGATAGATTATAAAAATATTCTTAGCTCAATCAGAGACTAATAAATTATAAGACTGCCAAAGTATACAATGTTGCTTTCCTTTAATATAATGAGCCTGCTGTAACCGAAGCGAACACTAAAATCCTTTATATCTAATTGTTCCATTTATTTTGTCCTGCCTTGAACTACATCCGATCACGGTTATTTTTAACCGACTTCACAAAAAACAGGAGGTTCACAATTCGATTGTATTTTTTTATTATCATTATTATTTATTGAGAAATTTTATTATTAAGTATACCGAATAAAATCCCCATTAAAATTACTATTATTACATATATTTACTCCGTCAGCAGTTGCTATACATAAAATCAATTAACAACCCAACAATACGTTAATCACACCCACACATGCACACGCCACACACACACACATGCACGAGCATGTGTGCGGCAGCAGCTGCAAAACTCGAATCCCGCCGCCCGTGGTTCCCAAACTTTTATTATTAACTGCAAGGAACGATGAATTGTGACTGTGACTCGTGTTTAGCTTTGAATTTACTGCAACTGTTTTTGTGAATGTAAAAATGTATGTTGGTTTGGTTTTAATGCGTGTTTTAAGAAGATGAATGTGTCTTTGTTGATGTTGTATATTCGGAGAACTCAACAGTCCCTTGCTGTAGTTATACAGAAAGTGAACTGCGGCGGGTTTTTTATAGACTTAAGGAATTAATTTATAGAAGGAATCAGTTTTTTGCATAGAGCTGTCCATATAACTCGACAGGCTAACTGCTGTTTTGACACTATATTACTACAGCTATAGAAAAAATACATCCGCCTTAAGATATGTTTGACGCCAATCCGACACTCACACTTTTCTTTTTCATAAAAGGAAACGCCATAACTGGGATCAGCAAGTGATAATTCACACTTTTGTGAGCACAGTGGCAACTGTCACATTACACAGCTGCTTAAAACTTCTAATCCGTACTATCACAACTAAACCCTGAACGTGATACGTTGCAAGAACAAAGCCCTTCGTAGAATACCAATAGCAGAACTGTATATTCCACGGCCACTATTGGCTGGCGGCAAAGATTTACAAATTCACCCGGCGACTCCGACTGTCAATGTCACGTCGGTCGTAGGGTTGCCTCAGTAGCCCGATAAGTTCATAATATTGTTGGAAAGATACTAAAAATTTAAGATTTAATCTCTCAAAATTGTTCATCATCATCATATCAGCCGAAAGACGTCCACTGCTGGACATAGGCCTCCCCCAAAAAGTGCCGGACTCCCGCGACCTTTACCAGGTCATCCATCAGCACGGCTATCACTAGACGGCGCGTGAGCTCTCTCGATTTTTCTCGCACTATACCTCCCTTTCTAAGTTTTCTAATAAGAGAGACGGATAGTGCGAGAAAAATCGAGAGAGCTCGCGCGCCGTCTTGGGATAGCCGTGCAGTCCACCTTGTGGGGCGGGGGGGCTTGAAAATGTTACTAATACTAATTTACTTCTCACTTAATATACCTAGATTTATTATAATATAAATCGGTTTAATTTTAATTAGATGCCACTGCCATATATAGGTACCGCTTTATAACTAAAAGTTCAATGTTAACCCCATCGATGTGACAGATTTTGGTTTGAAACGAGCATGCCGATGCAACTGGGGTACTTAACTATGCTTGGTTATCATTCAATGAGACCCAATATAATATACACTTACTACTTCGAAAAGCAAAACGATGTGATAATAATTAAAGGGTGTCAACAGCAAAACCATCTACCGTATTAGCATCAAATGTTTCTGAACTAAGAAAGTGAGTAAAATTTGTTACTTCATAATTTATGACCTCGACGTGTGAGACGATCCAACTTTTTGACAGCCCTATCGACGTGACACTGTCCCTTACTGGCCGCGTCATTCACCCACGCCCGCACAATAAGGACTAAGTAAATAAAAACGTGACTAAAGGAGTAATGAGATATTCATTCAAAACCCGGCGTTATCATAGACGAGATTGTTCCGAAAATGTTTCATACTTTCCGAGAAATATATACGACCGAATATCGAGGTCGACAAACCTCACAAGTCGCACGTGTATACATATCCGTGTCATTTACCTGTTTAGGTCGTGAACAAAAACAATTAAACGTTTTAGGTGAAACAAATGAACGTTGAGCTTAGAAACGTAAAGCGTGACGCATTTTTTGGCTCCACAGGCTCTACCTGGAAAAACGAATAACAGACTGATTACATCATATTCTAAATCACTATACCATATCAGGCCGCAACATTGAATATACATAATCGGCACAACGACATTCGTTTAAAGTTAATAAAATAAAAAAAAACAAGTCCGTAAAGTTTAATCTGTATACGAAGAGCATAACTCCCCGGTACAATGAACGCGGGCTGATTACCTTGAAAACTTGTATGCGAGTTCTTTACGAAAACAAAAAAATAAGTACGTTAATATAAACGATACGAAAATAGCATTGGACTACAATCGCTCGGCCGAACAGAAAAACAACGAACTCCCTTAAAATGCGTAAAAAAGTAATTAACACAACAGATGTTTGAGAACCGTCAGTTTTCGATAATATAGGTAACTAGTAGGGTATTTTTTGTTGTAGTCATCTCGTCCGTAACGTATGGGTGCCTTGCCTGCATCGCATCGTCTTTTTCCCCAAACCAAAACTTGACCCCAGTTTCAGTTATGATTCGACCGTTGACGCGAACGGTTGTGCCGCGCTCGTGTATCTAGTCAACACCAAATTGTATTTGTAAGTTAGTGTCGTTAGGCGTAGTTTAGTTTTATTGTGTGGTTTGAATTTGTTTTAATATTGGAACAAGAATATTTACTTTTAATGAACGGATTTGGATTGCTTTGGTGAGTTTTTGTGTTTCCCCTTGTGAATGAAGTTTACCGCGTGTGTCGCAAAAACAACAGATTTCTTCGAGTGATGCGTTTTGAAATCTCCTGTATTTTAGTGTTTACTGAGAAATATTTTATAAAGTGAAAATAATAACCGTCATTTCTGAAATGTTATTAGTTATCGAAGTTTTTGAATGTCAAAAAAGAAGTAGATGCTCGAAAACAAGTTATTCAAAGTTCGTTAGGTTAATTAAATGTCTTTAAAAAGTGTTCGGGCACGGGCACAATTCAGCCTTAATTTTTTTGGTTTATTTTTAGTGTAGAAATACAAGATTGCCTCCGAAATTTCATTAGGCGCTTGTAAAATAAAATTATCCTTGGAAAAAGAACTTTATATTTTAGTAAATGTTTACCACAAAGGCTCTAATCTTTTTCTCGTTAAATTGGTAGTTATTGAAGATTTACTAAAAGTATTATGCTTGAAATAGCTATTGTTTATTCGCTGAAAAGTAAGGTACCAAGTAATTTATTTTAACGTATTTCGGTCTACCCGCTTCTTACATTCAGTTTAAAAATTAAACTATCATAATCGTTACGCAATCAATGATACAGAAAAAAACAATCATGTTTTGAGTTACTTATAAACTAAACATTAATAATTCATATGATATCATTGGTAAACCTACAAACAAATTTCTAGCCAATCAACGGAATCCGGAACACACAACATTTTAAAAGATCATCCTTAGTTTCGTAAAATTCATTCACTTTATACCTTCCGTAACGCGATCTTTTTTGTCCATCTGTCTGCATCTTTGAAACTAAAACAGCCTTTCAAAGTGATTGGCTGAGAGCTCTCTACAAATTACTTCGCCGGGTGTCTGTCTGGCTTTGTTCTGACACGGGTCTTTGAGAAAAAATACTGCCGATACGACTTAACATTGGGAACTGGGGGCTAGGTACTTACTCCGATCCCTTAAACGATTTAACGCATTTTTGGTCCACAGGCAAATAAATATTGAATTCGACGCCACCTTATACAAGTAGGAAATGCAATCTCGAGCCGAGATTGGTTATTCGGGATCTCGCGTTTAAATTTTCATTCGAGACCTCGTCAGTCAAATCGACGAGATCTCGATTTATCTCGACAATATCGAGATTGCACATACTTTAAAAAAAAACATTATTTTGGTAACACAAACAATGACACAAAGGGTATTACTATTAAATTTTGAGCTTAAACTTAAAACACATTAATGGAATACTAACATTTATCATTGACAAAAAATTATTAAGTAGGTTCTTTTATGATTTGTAGGTAGTACAACACAAACGTACGAAATGTGCAAACACACCAACATTAGCTGTGTTTTTGAAATATTTTCTTTTGAAGCATTTAGTAGGTACTCGATCTTAATGATCGTTATATTGCGTTTTAAAGCCTAAATTTTTGTTGGAGTAAAGTGTTCCCCCTTCCTGCTGGCTAAATGGTTACTGGGGTATGTGAAAAAAATCATGGCACTAGTACATATAATGAATTTAAAAGGAAAACTATCACAGATAAGTAGATAACTAGTTAATGAGTAATAGTCGACCAACTTAAAACTGTACTTGGAAAGGCCAACTTTCGTACGAATTCGGGCGATTCAACCGCAACGTTTAGTTGGCGCGCGCGTGTCGATGTAACAAAGACAGACAGGCAACTACGGAACCCTACACTGCGCGTGGCCCGGCACGCACTTGGCTGGTTTTTATATATCTTAACTGTATTTGTAATTATACGGATACTGGACTTACGTGGACTTTATTCAAAGATAAGTTTTAAGGACTCCAAAAAAGGATTACATTAATATTAGTTTATAGTTTTAATTGCAGAAAGAAGTTTTAGCGAAGGCTAAAGAGGCTTACAAATTGCAAAATTTAATGTATAGTGTAACCTGAGGCTTTATCATCAATGTAGGCCGTATTGCGTTACTAATACACCGACAATACAATTTCTAGATTCCATCTCAAAGCGTGCATCGAAATCAGTCCATCACTTACGGGTTAGGTAACGAAATGAGTCACTTAAAAAACATTACATCCATGCCATCAAAATTAAACCTTATGCATTGAAACATAAGGTCTAATTTACCTTTATAGGACAGGTGAACGCCTAAAAAACGGAGTTCAAATGTGAAATGAACGTTATGAAACTTATGCAGTGATGTGGCGGCTCATTAGGTGGAGTAAAAGGTCGCTTGGTAAAGAATAATGTCTCTTGCTCTGTACTTAGTAGAAACAGATGAAGGTCGCTAACCCTGCAAGACTGTGTCAATAATATACAGGTTTAGATTTTGTTTTGGCTTTTCTAAAGGACACCTGATCTTTAGTACACCTGATTAAAGCACATCGATAGCACGATTTGTACGTAAGTACGTTGTGTTTTAGGAAAAAATATATATGATTTATCCTAACGCTCGTTCGAAAAGTTACGCCGTTACACCTCAGGCCCTTATATTATTTATACTACCAAGCTGCAAAATCAAGACATTATGTGGACTTAGTTCAAATACCAATATTATTAGTGTCTTTCATCATCATATCAGACGAAAGATGTCCACTGCTGGACATAGGTCTCCCCCAAAGAGTGCCAAAGTGAACGGTCCTGTGCTCGCATCCAGCGGAGTCCCGCGACCTGTACCCTTTTTTTAAATATTTTTAACTGTACGGTATTTCTTTTTACAGTCTGTGGATTGAAACCGTCCACCTAATCATTATAAAGAAATGTAGTAATTTAATCACTGTTACACTAAATTTTATCTAAAACGCAGTTAAAATTAGTTTATCTACCACTAACATTCGTGCTTATGGTAACTTTACTGGACAAAGCAAATTTCAGTTAAGTTTTATGAAGTAGGGGTTTATAGTTTCCGGAGCGCTTATGGATATTTACAACAAATTATCGGCTTGTTTTTTTTAGTATTAATATTAAGTCGGGTACGGAAAAGGGTTATTTAGTCTGAAGCAGGCCCCTGCGGCAAAACTTAGCTACCTGTATGCGAACTTACCACAGTGAATGTCTAAAATGCATCGCTTGACACGCAACCTGACTTTACCTGTCCGTCTTGCAATCTATATGTATACTTATTATTTATTTAAATTGATAATTTTAACCCATTCGTTGTTATTTTTTTATCCAATTTTGTTTTAAAATTTTAATACATGCAATGTAATAGTAGTTTATGTGGCTGTACATAATGAGAGGCCTTAAATCACGAGAGCGAGTTCCATAATAGGATCACACGAGTGTTTTAAGGCCTAATTATGTACAGTTGCCTACACTACTTTATCTACACACATATCATAAGTCATCAACGATGTGTTCGGGAACCATTAGAATAACCGCCATTGCACCGCCATGGCCGACTCGATTTCAAATCGTGACCAACTAAATGTTCATAACAAAATCGAGTTGGTTATGATTTGCTCTGACCTCTGTGCCACGCTTCCTGAAAGTGATTACTTTAACAATATCGATATCTTAATTAAAATACTTACAAAATTACCTACGGCCATAGACAAGTAATTTATTTATATAAATCTTATTGATATAATGCTCTGGTCATTACTGCCAGTTTCTGAACGCATTTTAGTGGTTGGTCTCCTGCGATACAGGCAAAGCCTAGTGCAGGGACCGGTACTTGCACTGCATGTAAACGATTGACTAAATAAATGCCTTATGTTTTACTTCTACATACAGGGTGAAATCTAATTCGTGATAAAAAATAGTTAAATGTGAATCTGTCCATGACAACTTTCACTATCGGACCAACTTTGTAAGCCAAAAAAATCCAGCTATTTCATACACTGTTCATTTTAGACTCACGAAAATGTATGAACAGCTGTTTTTTTTTGCCACAATATATTATCATCACACATCTATTCCACTTTTTAATCCTACTAATATTATAAATGCGAAAGTTTGGATGTTGAGATGTTTGGATGTTTGTTACTCAAATACGCAAAAACGGCTGAACGGATTAAGATGAATTTTGGTATACGTATAGTGTATAGCCTGAATTAACATATAGAATACTTTTTATTCCGGGAATCATCCCCTAAGGGGGCGAAAGTTTGTATGGAGCTATGATATAAACGAGTTCCACGCGGACGAAGTCGCGGGCAGGAGCTAGTTAGGTCTATGGAGGTTAAGTTTGTTAGTAAATAGCTTTGCACGTTTGTAAGATTGTATGTATTAAACGGTAATCTCCGGAACTAATCATCCGATTTCAAAAATCATTCGCCAATATACAGTGTGTTACCGGCACGCGGGCATTTATTAAAACTTATAATATGTTCCATTAGCAATTGTTTATAGGTATTAGCAAATCATAATTATATAAATTAACTGCGCAATTAAATTCCCATAATCCGAACCTTCAATGTACTTACTAGGTGTAATGACGTCGTAATAAACAAAGTATGAAGCTGCTGTCATTTACACTTACCTGCCAATTGACTTTGCTGTACCTACATCGCTTGCAATTTAAATTTTGTTAGATTGTTTATGAAGTCGGAATTTTAGTTATTTATTGAATTAAGGTGATGGTTAAGTTAAAGGACTATGTTAATTTACCTTTAAAAAAGCCCGCTTGCCAGTATATATAACGCACTGTATATAGAAAGTTTCTTCGGGATGGACAAAGGCCATATTTTATACCACGGATCCGCCTGCGTTCATTGTAATACGCGGGTGGAGTCGCCTGCGCAGCTGCACGGCAAGACGGCGCGCGAGCTCTATACCTCTCTTTCTAAGTTTTCTAATAAGAGAGAGACAGATAGTGATAGCCGTGCTGGTTATCCTATAAAGAGAGAGATGAATAGGTATATGTCACAAATTTTGCAAGAAGGTTAGTTCAATTTATCAAAGATAACTAGTTTAAAAAAAAACGATTATTAAATGATGGAAGTTCTCAAGAAACAACATAAAAACATAATCTAAGGGCCGGTTGCTCCAATAAATGATTACAGACCGATCAACGTTAACCCTTTGAACGCCAAGAACGCCTTTAAGTGTTACGACGTCCTCTGTCAAAACAACCTACAATCTTATAAGGTTCATATACACTCTCTTTTGGAATAAAGGTTGGCGTGTCAGTGACACTTAGTACGTGAAGAATGGCGTTCAAAAGGTTAAATAGCTATCATTCCATAGAAACTTGCCAAACTTTCCATACATTCAGAGTTTAACCCCCTATTCTGTAACTTGTTTTAAGCTCACCTCAACGCTCACCCACAAATATATCTTGACGCCGCGATTCGTAGTAGGCTACTAAGCGTAGGCAGAGGTCTAGTTTCGGTAGGTGTGACGCATGGGGTGAGGCGCATGAGCGCGTAGCGAATAACAGCCCAGGTTATAGCCCTGTAGCCGGACCGGAATTTTGCCCTACAAGTTTCGATAATTCTAAAGTCGGAAAAGTTATGCTTATATGGTATGGGACATATTTTTAAGCATATTTGTAAAATATGACGAAAAGTTAGAACGAGAGTTAGGTATAAATTAGGTATTTATGTTTTTTTATTGGTGATTTGTGAATATTGAATTAGAGTGCAAAGTTTAAGCTTCATCGTTTATAATATGTATGATGCTTTATGCTGTTAAGTTTGTAGAAAAAAAAATAACGAGCGACTGGGTCAAACCAGAATTCGGTTATTATTTTGTCGATATTGAATTAAAGTTTCAAAAATTCACAACAATATCTTTAAATCCTTAAGTTAATAGACAAAGCCAAAAATTTGGAGGAATTAGAGATAAGATTTCATTAATAAGAATTTTTATAAGCGTTTTTTGTCCTGTAAGGTCTAATATTGAATTAGAGTCTGTAAAGATTAGTCTAATACTATAAAATAATATATGCAGCCATATAATGGAAAGTAAGAAATTTCTGTGTATAGATTGCCTTGTAATAGTATAATCTATTAAAATAGGCGCGAAATAAATAACCACGCCGCGGTACCACGTACCAGCGCGCGGGAACCTAGAGAGAGCCCCTAGAGTGATACCTCGTCCCGCCCCCCGCTCCGCCGCGCAAGCGCTGCGTTTGTATTTCAAATCATATCATTTGTTTGTTTACGTGCACGGTAAATTACATGCGGTTATTATTATGTGAATTTAATAAGTTATTGACTTCAAAATGAGTAAAAAAAAATTGATATATGGACTGACTATTTGTAGTAACTTAGTAACAGTAAAAAACCGGCCAAGTGCGAGTCGGACTCCGTACCATCCTACTAATATTATAAACGTAAAAATTTGGATGTATGAATGGATGTACGTTCCACGTAATTTCAAAATATACCGATGAGTGTACATGAAACTTTCCAGATATGTTCTTTATATATTAGAATAGGACAAGGGCTATAATTATTGTCAAATTTTATCCCTTTTAGGGACGAAAAAGGGGATGAAACTTTGTATGGAGACGAAATATTTTTGCTCGTTGCCTTCATCAGGAGTTGGGTCACAAAATGTATGGGAAAACTAAAATCCGACTCGCACTTGACCAAAATTCTAATTGATATTATTTAATAGGGTATAATTTATGTCGTCCCTTTTAGGACGAATCATAATCATGAAATCCATAATTTAAACGCGTACGAAGTCGCAGGCAGAAGCTAGTTATCTATAGAAACCGGCCAAGTGCGTGTCGGATTACGCAAAACGAAGGGATCCTTGCCTATTAAAAAGGTCGTATCGTCACAGAAATCTTACGGCACTTACGTGCTTTTCTATAGGGAAGGCAGTTTTTCAGCAATATCTCGAAAACCTATGAATCGATCTTGATCAAAATAATTTATGGTGAAAAAATTTAATAAGCCCTAATAGCCCTATAGGTTTATGATTATTTTTATATTTTTTAAAAACACCGTTCAAAAATTAGAGGAGGGGGCACAGGGATCGGATACTGGTATTTTCACCATACCAAAATACCGGTTTTATTTCGTTCAATTTCGTTCTTTGGTTTATAATATCATTTTTGATCAGGCTGTCTAAAAATACGAAAATGTTACCGAAAGAGTCCTACATTAAGAGCCTAAAATAATTCAAAATATTAGACTACTTCGGGGACTTTTGAAAAAACCGGTTCCGATCCCTGGGGGGCCACAATTTTAGTGACTTTTGGGGCGATTTAGCTCCGCCTCTATTCATTTAATCAAAAACATTGAGAAACCTTATATTTATTTTGAAAAGACCTATCGATTAAATTGCCACACGTGGGCTTACGATGAAAAAATTCAACCCCTAAAAGGGGAACATTTGGTGACAGTCTGAAAATCAATATGGGTATCGTTTCTATGGTTTATCGGGTCACTGATTGCGAAAATAACAACGATTTTAAAATCCAACATGGCGGACGTGAAATACCATCTCCCCTGTTGGGGTGCGATGGGGTTGAAATATCTAAATATCAATATGGGTGTCGTTTTTATTGCTTTTTTGAACGTTCATTACGAAAATGGCATCGATTTTCAAATTTAATATTGTGGACATGAAAATTATTGAAAATATTTGTGCTACATTGCAATTCAATCGGAACATACGGGTCAACATGAGAACCTCCTTTTTTGTAGACGGTTAAAAATTTCGCTTAGTACGCGGGCGAAGCCGCGGGCAAAAGCTAGTTAAAGATATGGTAAACACTAGCTGTTGCCCGCGACTTCGTCCGCGTAGAAGTTTTTATCGTCTTAGAAAAATGATTGCTCCCTATTCAAACTTTGAACCCTCTTTTAACCCCATATTATATTTTTTTTTTTTATTAGTTATTCAGTAACAATACAAATATTGTGTTTGAAATATCTACATTAAAATTAAAATTACTTAAATATTATACATAAAAAGATTGCTTAATTAATTATAATTTGTACATTTTATTTAACTTAATACATGTCATGTCTTTAATTCTTATAACTAGATATCACGCACAAAAATCTCGTCAATACTGTAGAAGCACCCTCTCAATAAAAATGCTTATTAATTGTCTATGAAATACCTTATAAATTGTGATATTTTTTAAGTCAGGGGGCAGTTTGTTAAAAAAAATTACAGCCTGATGTTTTGTGCTGTGCTGCGCCACTTTGAGCTTCGGGAAAAAACTTTGTGTAATGTTTTTTGTTCGTGTTTGTAGGCGCAAATCTTGTTCTTCGATAGATTCATATTTTAAGATATTTTTGACAAAATAGTAAGCCGCACGAGTATATACAAGCAAGGAACTGTTAGAATGCCCAATTCCAGGAAGTGTTCTCTACAAGATATCCATTGAGGAATGCGTACAATAGTGCGGATGGCTCTTTTTTGAACAACCAAAGCTTTGTTAAGGTTATACTTAAAGCTATTTCCCCAGAGCCTGATATTGTACCTAAGCTTAGATTCTACTAACGCATAGTATATGACTTTAAGTAGTTGTCTAGTGAGTTCCTCCCTCAGGCTTCTCAGAGCATAACAGGCTGAAGAAATGGAATGCTCAACGGCATCCAGCTCCTCTTTCCATTTCAGGCCTGCATCAATATAAAAAACAATGAAATTCCTTTTCTAGTTTTTAAACAAACAGTCTAAAACCAAAGTTACAAATCTCATACTTTATAAATGTGTTGCTCTCTACACAAACTTTAAACCCCTTTTAACACTTAGGGACGAATTTGAAGTCTTAACATAACTACATGATAAGACCGAAATTTTACTTTAAAAATTTCTTGCTCCCCATATAAACTTTGAACCTTCTTTTAACCCCCTTAGAGGGGTTGAATTTTTCTAAACGCTGAAAGTACTTTTTTATTTTAATAAGTAATCATTCTACTAACTTTTAAGTCTCTAGCTCAAACAAAGTGTTGCCCATACAAAGCTTACTCCCCTTTTTAACCTCCATAGGAGTGTAATTTTTTTAAACGCTAATAGGACTTTATTTGTATTATAATAAGTAATCTTTCTACAAAGTTTTAACAAAAAGTTTACTCCATACAAACTTTGCACCCCTTAGGGGTTGAATTTTTCTAAACGCTGAATCCACTTTTTTATTTTAATAAGTAATCATTCTACTAACTTTTAAGTCTGTAGCTCAAACAAATCGTTGCCCATACAAAGCTTACCCCCCTATTTAACCCCCTTAGGAGTGGAATTTTCTAAAACGCTAATAGGATTTTATTTGTATTCTAATAAGTAATGTTTCTACAAAGCTTAAAGTCTCTGGCTCAAAACAAAAAGTTTCCTCCATACAAACTTTGCACCCCTGTTTAACCTCTTAGGGGCGGAATTTTCCAAAACACTGAAAGGACTTTATTTATATTCTAATAAGTAATCTTTTTACAAAGTTTTAAGTCTCTGGCTCAAAATAAAAAGTTTCCTCCATACAAACTTTGCACCCCTTTTTAACCCCTCAGGGGAAGAATTTTCCAAAACACTGAAAGGACTATTTGTATTCTAATAAGTAATCTTTTTACAAAGTTTTAAGTCTCTGGCTCTAAACAAAGTTTCCTCCATACAAACTTTGCACCCCTTTTTAACCCCTTAGGGGCAGAATTTTCCAAAACACTGAAAGGACTTTATTTGTATTCTAATAAGTAATCTTTTTACAACGTTTTAAGTCCCTGGCTCTAAACACAAAGTTTCCTCCATACAAACATTGCACCCCTTTTTAACCCCTTAGGGGCGGAATTTTCCAAAACGCTGAAAGGACTATTTGCATTCTAATTAGTAATTTTTCTACAAAGTTTCAAGTCTGGCTCAAAACAAAGTTTCCTCCATACAAATTTTGCACCCCTTTTTGAACCCCTTAAGGGCGGAATTTTCCAAAACACTGAAAGGACTTTATTTGTATTCTAATAAGTAATCTTTTTACAAATTTTTAAGTCTGGCTCAAAACAAAAAGTTTCCTCCATACAAACTTTGCACCCCTTTTTAACCCCTTAGGGGCAGAATTTTCCAAAATGCTGAAAGTGCTTTATTTGTATTTTAATAAGTAATCTTTCTACAACATTTTAAGTATATAACTCAAAAAAGAAAATTTCCCCCATACAAACGTTGCGCCCCTTTTTAACCCCCTTAGGGGTAGAATTTTCCTAAACGCTGAAAGCACTATTAGTATTCTAATAAGTAATCTTTCTACAAAGTTTTAAGTCTATAGCTTAAAAAAATGTTTCTCCTATACAAATCTTGCACCCCTTTATGACCCCTTTAGGGATAGAATTTTCCAAAACGCTGAAAGTACTTTTTTGTATTTTAATAAGTTATCTTTCCACAAAACTTTAAGTCTCTAGCTCAAAAAAAAGTGTCCCTCATACAAACGTTGCACCCCTTTTTAACCCCCTTTAGGGGTGGAATTTCTTAAAATCCCTTCTTATCCGTTGTTCCAAAAAAACTTTATAAAAGGTAGTTTGGGTGTAAATTTCATGTTTCTAGTCCGAGTAGTTTCGGCTGTGCGTGTATGAATTAGTCAGAATCTTCTTTTATATATATAGATTTGAACAGGCTCTAAGTACCTAGTTAATGTAGTTATTAGGCAGGAATCTACTGAAAAAACTAGAAAATATCCTCTCGGTTCACCAATTTACCTGAGTGGTCGCAAACTGGCACACTAAATTAGGTGGTCGATAACCGGCGAACCGACCCTACATCCTGAATATACAAAAACAATTTCATTGTAGGTAAATTGCGGTTTACTACCCATCTATTCCATAGCTTACTGTTACTGGCCACTTCGCAAAAAAAATACATTGTATGTCATTTGTTAGTAGGTATTTCTGCAGAGAATGGTCATTTGTATGATAATTTTCATATCAATTATTTCTATAACACGATAACGAGTTCTACGCGAACAAAACCGTGGGCAATCCCTATACTAATAAATTAGGGTAAGTTTAACTATTTTCGGTTGATATTAGTTTAAAACACGCTTTGCGGATTTTTTTATGGAATCTGGACGCAGGTTGACGTGGAGTCAAGGGCACGCCACTACCCCGCCCCCACTGATCGCTGCCGTTATTCGCTACGCGCTCATGCGCCTCACCCCATGCGTCACCTAACGAAACTAGACCTCTACCTACGCTTAGTTACTACGCACCGCAGTGTCAAGATATATTTGTGGGTTAGCGTTGAGGTGAACTTAAAACAGCGTCACCTAACGAAACTAGACCTCTACCTACGCTTAGCTACTACGCACCGCAGTATCAAGATATATTTGTTGGTGAGCGTTGAGGTGAACTTAAAACCAGTTACGGAATAGGGGTCTGGTGGCACAGTGCGCAGCGCGGCGCGCGCATACAGCGAGTTTGAAATGTATTAATATAGGCCCGGAATGCTTACGTATCAGTATTTAGTGTCGCCGTGATTTTATATTTATAAACTTTTGTTTGGTAACAGAGATCATTATCATGACCTGCTTATTATTAACTCTACAAACTCTAATTCAATATTGGTTATACTGCTTAGCTAGAAATCAATATCTAGACAAGCCGATTGTCTACACCTCCAACTTTTTTCAAGTATATGAAGTGGATCGATAATATCATAATTTTGCAATATCAGCGACTCTAATTCTTTATTTTCGGAATTATAAGCATTTTTTCGTTCACCAGAACGCAGATGTTCCAGACTTCTAAAAACAGAATATAGTAAAGAAATTAAAATGTTATTGGATAGGTTACAGTTTTTTGTGACTCTAATTCTATATTTGCATAGTTCTTGGCAAAAAACTTAAATATTTCAATATAGCCGAAATCTAAACCTAAAAATTTCTACATTTTTACATAAGTATTATTTAACATGCCTCCAACGACATATCAAAAAAGAAAAAACTTTAATGCTATCGAAACCCAGTTTTGTTCAGCCGCAGGTCTATTACTTGAGAACCTCAACCTTGTCCTTTATTAGAAGTAGTGTCAATAAAATAAGCTCTTTTTCTTTCAAGCCAAAAGTATCACGTAATATCAGAACGCCTTACGTCTTTGAACACTTAGACAATAGAAACATGTCGAAATGTTTTTGACCCGATTTTATTCCAATGTAAATGGACTTGTACTATGGTGTGTGAAGATAACCGTCATCTCGTTCTAACTGTTACATTCGTGGCGAGAGCGAGCAGGATAGGAGATGTGCTCGAAAGTTCGTTTCGATTGAACTCTGGGCGATTTGTGTCTGGGAATAATGAGATTACAACTTGACTTGTGTTACCTACTTGAGATTATTGGAGTTGGCCGAATTGCATCATTTAAAAAGAAACTACCGTTCAAGGTAGAAGATTCCAATTTCAATGTCATTTTTATAAAAAGTCGGTCACATTAAATAATCTCAACACAGTCCCGAGTGACCGATTAGGTATAGATATTATAGTTTAGGCCGACCCTTACACAGAACGGAATTCAGTCACTGAAGCAGTAAAATAAGCAGGTACAGTCACGGACTTTAATTCTTTCTTTCTACTGTAGCAATGTAATTTTATAATACTCTGATACTGAAATGATATATTGTATACTGTTTTGAAAAAATGATACCTCGCCGAGTTTTTTACGCCGGTTCTTCTCGAGGCAGAGGTTTTCTTTCCGAACCGGTGGTAGTATTCATAGGTGCATGTAATATGCCTAAATTGAAGGATAAATCACTTTGACTTTGAATTGTTATTATACTGGACTCTTCATAGCTTCATAGAAAACCAAAATTAGTTGTGACTTGTGGCTCAACAGTTAAAGTCCTTGACTGTACACCTCGTGGTCGAGATACTAGATTCAGTGACTGAATTCCGTCTGTGTTAGGCCGGCGGCCTTATCTAAGTACTCTAAAATTAGTCCATACAAATTTTAAGGTTAATTTTTACTTGTATACTAATCCAACTAATATTATAATTTTTTACTCAATCACGCTTAAACGGCTCAACCGATTTGGATGAAATTTTGCACGAAGATAGTTTATAGCCTGGATTCAAATATAGGCTAGTTTTTATCCCTGTGAGATTGTAGCTTTGTAAGTTAGTACATAGGGGATAATCTCCGGAACCGCTTATCCAAATTTTTTTTTTTCACTTGCGTGTAAAATTATTTTTTTAAGTTTTATAATTTCTTGATTTTTGATTAATAATAATCGCTGCACCACCTACTGCATAATCTAGTTTTATCTCTTTCTCCGATACCCAAAGGTTGTCTGGAAGAGATCGCTCTTCAGCGATAAGACCGCCTGTTGTCTACCTCTAGCTACATGTTATTGTATTGTTTCTCTCTGTAACTGCTTTTTTGTGTGAGGTGTGCAATAAAGAGTATTTGTATTGTATTGTATTGTATTAACTTTCTGTATGGTTATTCCTTATCACAAATCGCAAGTAAGGTACCTAAACGTGCTAGTACTCGACGCTGCACTAGTATGGCATGGGCACTTTATGTCAAAGTAATTTTAGGCTTAAATTCGAATTGAAGAAAAATCCTCTTAGTTCGTGTTTAACCCATATTGCTTTGACATAAAATGCCCATGCCTTACGCTAGTGCAACGTCGAGTACTAAAACGTTTACCTTAAAGTCATGTTGTTCTTTGGTGACTTTCAATGGGTTAGCCCACGTGTTACCACCAATTTGTTACCAGTGGTAACAGCTGGGATTTATTTTCCCTACTTTTATCAGTGGGAAACAGTCATTGATGTTACTTTAGTGGTAAAACGGTTCCGAACCGATGGTAATTTATCGACATTCATAGGTGCATGTAATATGCCTAAATTGAAGAATAAATCACTTTGACTTTTTGGACTTTGAGTTTGAAAAGATGAGAAAAAAAATCCCAACTGTTACCACTGGTAACAAATTGGCGGTAACGGGTGGGAATAACCCCTTTCAATTCCAAATAGTTCTGCCCCCTATTTCACTAACTTGATAATTCAATTGTCATCTGACAATGACAATCCTCCGCACATTTCTGGGTTGATAGGTAACAATGTTCTCAAGCAGCCATGGTTACGTGTGGACTCAGAAATGTACGGCGAATTGTGAAATAGAGGCCTGCCTTAGTCAAGTTTAGTACATATTTTGACAGTTAGGTATCATTTTCCAGTTTCTCGAAAATTTGTCTTATAAATGATTTATGTTTGTTTCAGGTAAGTTAGAGCATCCTCAATAACACATGGAACGTTAAATGTCATTCCAATACGTCACTAATTCTACACGCATTCAACCAAGTAAGTGGCTTGTATTAAGTATGAGTTACGGTTGTCAAAGGATTGCAATTAACCTGTACAGCAAATCCTTTAGCAAAAGTCATCAACTATTCGTAGGTACTAAGTCGGGCTCTAGATTACGTGGATGCTATATCTAGATCGTAAACTCAAATAGTTATTAGTACTGGCTGGTTGGTGAGAGGTCTTAGTGAAATGAAGCGCGGAAAGCGTTACCACTTTTGTTTCGGAACCTCAAAACTTTTGTTGTGAAAAAAAAATTGAGGTTTGATTTTACTACAGACTGTAGTCTTCTTTGCACAGCCGTTAACTACTGAATTCTGGCGATTCCAAACTTCACAGGATTGCGTTGTTGGTCCTTTGACCATCCGTCTTCTGGCCTTATACAGAATACATAATTTACTGGTAAAATAAGCATTTACAAGTCACAGTTTAAATACAATGTACACCCAATATTTTAAGGCTTTTACCATGCAACATATTAGTACTATTACAGTCATTTCTTAATTTGATTTCCGGTTATTACGGCGCCGGGTCAATGATCCATCAGTTTATTTGTAAACTCATCGATTGAGTAATATGATTCTCAGTGAGCTGTGTGAGTTTGTTTTTAGGGTTCCGTACCTCAAAAGGAAAAACTGTATTGTGTGACATGTCAAATAAAAGGGGTTGTTGTAAGCATCTCAGATTTTTTAAAATAATTTTAGCAAAAAATTCTGAAAAAAGTATGGAACATAGTTTCCTTGCCTTAAGATTACAGGAAAACCTATAAGAAGTTTGAGTATTCAAAGTAACGGGAAAATTCTCAATAATTTACGGAACCCTCACCAGGCGAGTTGAACTCGCACTTGTCCGGTTTTTTGAACATTGTGTCACTTTTTGAGTCCTGTATATCAGCTGGATGGAACTGAGTTATAAATAGTTGGTGCCATGATGATGAGCGACCGTCGTGACTTGGTAAGCCGGCGCCTTTGGTCCCTTGACACCGTAATATTCTATTGTCATCTAACTTGTTTTGTAGGTACAGTCGACTACAAAGAGATCAATACGGCCAAAGTTACAAAAATATGTATACACGACTTTATTGCCTTAACATAAAGGTCGTGAACATAATTTTTGTAACTTTGGCCGTATCGATCTCTTTGTTGTCGACTGTACGATCGGCTTCATAGATATGTTTACACTTTCGCACCTTTTTCCTTTGTAGATATACTATACATATCTTTTACATCGACTGTACATAAAGGCAAAACATGATTCACTTATTAATACAGTTTAGTTGCTTACGTGACGTCTTAGAAGCTATGAATATTAAATTATAAGAAATAGCCGAGGCAAAATACGGTTTCGAAAAACATTAATTTATAATAGCGTTTTTTTTGTTTATTTCATTTTAAAACATTATTCTAAGATGCTTTATTCAAGAATCCACCAAACTTTCCACCCGGAAGTAATTATATAGATTTAAATTAAACATTCATTGTCTTTTTTATTTTATTTATATTGAATATTGTAAAGCAAATGTAAATGAACCTAAATAAAGATAAAAAAATATATTAATATTTATCCGGACTTTTTAGGAGCTAATTAAATATTGATTTTTTTGATGTCTGATTTTTTGTTGGATTTTGCCTCTAGGTAACAATTTAATTGATAATATATCCGTTACATTAAAAAAATTAGCTATTATAAATTATTTCCAAATATGTCATTTTTTCCATACAAGTTGTCAGTTCATTGCCTGGACTAAAATATGTATGATTTAAGTGACGGCGATCACAAGTAGTTACTCGAAGTACTTTCAGCGGTCAAATGTCAAAGTAAATAGTTTTTTGTCTTGGCAAAAACCGCTACCCGCTTCTGCTCCGCTTCTCCCAACGGTCTAGTCATAAAACAGCGACCGTCGAATTTGCTATTCAGATTTCAGTTAGCTCCGCACCCGAGTTGATTAATGGCTTCAACTTGCACATGTACAGTTGTACTAACTTTTCGAAACTCCGATGCATGTTTTGAAGTGTGTACCTTAACTTAATTGGATTAGGGTTTCTTTTGTTCTAATTCGGCATTAAGTAGCCCTTTAGTTCTTCCTAACATTTTGCTCAGCTCTTAAATTAATTGTTTCAACGACTGTCTAACGAAGACACGAAGTAAATAACTATCAGTCTAATTTGCTATATCACTCCGAATATATTAATTAATCCATTCAGAACGGCTGATACAAACGACGTAGATAATACAACAATTTTGCTTCTATTACTGTTAATTATACACATAATCAATATAATGACTTCAATTATAAAATGTGTCATGGGAGAATAAAATATATATAAAAAAAAAAAAAAACCACCTTGCCCCATTGTAAGCTCAATAAGGCTTGTGTTATGGGTACTAGACGACTATAATTATTTAATAGAATATAGGTATTGATGTTCGCCAACTGAATCGAAAACGTTTATTTAGCATTACGTTTTACTTATTCTGTCGGTTAACGTTTTAAAGCGTTCCATTTCATAGAAGCTGTCGGTTCCTTTGTCCCTCCCGGTCCCGATGTTCATTTCTTTAAAACGTGAAGTGCTTGTAAATATAGATAAACGTCAGGTTAAAATGGTAGGAAGGAAAGGAACCATTATTGGGACAATGTTTTGTTGTCGCTAAAGGTTGAAAAAGACAATAACATTTTATTGCCCCTTGCAGAACAGTGCTGTGAAGAGATAGAAAAAGTATGTATTGTATACCGTTAAAGAAAGGAAAAAAGTAGTTTCGTGGAAATTAAAATATCACGAATGAAAAGTAGGAAATCATACAGAGACGATGTTACGAAAACGCATATGAGAATATTTGTCAAATACATACCTAGGTTCAGTACCTCAAAAGGAAAAAAACGGAACCCTTATAGGATCACTCGTGCGTCTGTCTGTCCGTCTGTCACAGCCGATTTGCTATAAAACTACAGGACCGATTGAGTTGAAATTTGGTTTGCATATGTAAATTGGTGACCCAAAGATGGACGCGTAAAGTAAATTAATGAATTCTGAACAAGGGGGCCAGTTTTAGGTGGTAAACTGAATTTTTTTACAAAAAGTTTCGCAAACTGTATTGTGTGACATGTGAAATGAAAGGGGTTATTGTAAGCATCTCAGATGTATTTTTTTTTATAATTTTAGCAAAAACATATTTGAAGTAATATAGGAAAAAGACGAATTTTGACCAATTCCCCCCCCCCCCTTATCTCCGAAACTACTAGGCTTCAAATTCTGAAAAAAATATGGAAAATAGTTCCTTGCCTAAAGATTACAGGAAAACCTTATAAGAAGTTTGAGTATTCAAAGTAACGGGAAAATTCTCAATATTTTACGGAACCCTCACCACGCGAGTTGAACTCGCACTTGTCCGGTTTTTATTTTGGACTCGTATCTATAAGGTAAACCTTATGTTATTCCAATTATTGTATTGAAGCGAAGAATGTTAACTATTGCCTGTGTGCTCTCTATAATCAAATACACTTACTGTGGTAAATTGCCGTGAATATACTGACAGGCGCAATTAAGCATTCTGAATATATCCCAAACTTATCACTAAACTACGTGCTTAACTTATAGATAGCTTGGTACTTATAAATAGATTTATACGCGACTCTGGGACATATTAGTCATATTACGTATGTTAATAAGATGTAGTTAATGGGAAGACCCAAAACCTCCATAGTATTTATGGACAAATTTTCGGACTTTTGGGCGTAGATGATTTTACAGAATTCATGACAGACTTATGTTATCCACTGATGTCTTCTAAGATTCTTATGGGTATTCATTACAATCTTAGAAGACATCATTGGCGGTCGTCCTAATTAAGTCTGAGCCCCTTACCCAGCATACCAGTAAACTAATAATTTAACCGTCGTTTGGGTGACATATATGACGTCACGTCAATGATAGAAATATATGAATATATTACTTGGGCAATGGCACATACGCAAATCGACAAGTAAGTCATAAATTGCCACTCGCTTTTTGCTCAGGCCAGTAATGAATGATTAATATTACCTATGCTATGAGTAATGATCTCGATTCTTGCTCCGTCGCGCCGACCGTTTGCCTTACGTATGAGCTAGATATATGTCTGCCTTGCCCTAAGGTTAACTGGTAGAGAATGCTTACGGTATTAAGTCCGCCTTTTGTATGATAAGTTCTTCTTTTGTGCAATAAAGATTAACTAAATAAATATTTTTTGGAAAAATGGCGTAGGTTATACATACTTTGAAGCATTTTAGTAGTTTCGTTGCAGCATAGTATTAACGGAACTGGTATAATTTTCGTTACTAATATCATTAACACCGCTTCAACAAAAATGCTACAAAACTAAAAAAAAGTGTGCTTCTTAGATGTACTAATACACTCTCGAGCTACCTGGGTGGCGACATTTTGGTCTCCTCTCACTACGATTTGCGATGAAATTCGGTTTTTTTTTATCCACTCACAGGGCGAATACCATACGGGCGAAGCCGCAGGCACATACTAATAAAGGTCACTTAAGTGTTACCCACGAACCCATGATCGTGCTCTAAATTCAAACACCGTTCCCTTAGAAACCTTTATTACCCACTTGGCACGTCCTTTGCCTCGTAATATTCCATATTAACGTGAGTACTATATCGACGTCACAACTAGATTACGCGTAACTACGTTACTGGGCTGACGTCGCGTGACGTAACTGAGTTACTGTCGTATTGTACTGATTTACGGGGAATATGGGTGAGGGAGTTTTTTTATAGGGCGCTCGGGTAAATAGGTTTGTTTATATAACGGCAGAACAGTTGGGGATCCTAGCATGTCATAGGGACATCTCCTGTTTTGTATAGTTTGACCGGTGGAGTGAAGAGCTATAAGACTTTCAGCAATCAATTCAAAATTCAAATGGCCGAGTGTATTTCAACCTAAGTGTATATTGTTGCGTGTTATTAAACCTTGACCATTGAAATGAAAAAAAAAATACTAGAGATTTAGGCTTGCAAGTTTAAGCGTTATTTTTGCGATACAGGTGCTGGTCGATCACGTAACGCATTTTTCGCGCGACAGGTAGATCTAAATGACACTTTTTGTATAGGAAAATGGCAGTTGAGTTGTCCTAACGTGCGTTCGAAACGTTATGTGATCTCCCAAATCCTACCTTAACGGATGTAAGCACTAGGTAATCAAATAATTAAGTCATATAAAATAAGTATGCATGTCCATTGTTTTGACGATATCGCATCTTGCGTTTGTTTATGCAAAAAACCGGACAAGTGCGAGTTCAACTCGCGTGGTGAGGGTTCCGTATATAATACGCAAAAATATTGAAAATTTTCCCGTTACTTTGAATACTCAACCGTCTTATAGGTTTTCCTGTAATCTTTAGGCACTTGTCCCACCGCCGGCGACGAGCGATGAGCTATCGGCGATTTTCTCGCCCAAGAAACGAACAAAAGATAATCGCTCCCGTGTAAATAAAAGAGAGAGATATAGTTCATCGCGGTGTGAACAGCCAGCGATGAACTATAAATATATATCTCTCTTTTATTTACACGGGAGCGATTATCTTTTGTTCGTTTCTTGGGCGAGAAAATCGCCGATAGCTCATCGCTTACTCGCCAGCGGTGGGACAAGTGCCTTAGGCAGGGAACTAGGGACGGGACGCCCGGCGGGACGGTTTAGTGCATTCAATATTATTTGGCGTGATTCCACTTGAGACCGTTATTAGCAATAACAATAGGTTTAAGCATTTTTGATAAAAACTTGCTAAACACGTGCGGCGGCCGGCGGCGCTTGTTTAGCAAGTTTTTACCAAAAATGCTTAAACCTATTGTTATTGCTAATAACGGTCTCAAGTGGAATCACGCCAAATAATATTGAAGGCACTATACCGTCCCCCCGCGGCAGCCCGTCCCGCCCGCAGTCTGCCCAAGCCTTAAGTGTCAAAATAATCCTTCACCTGCACTGGAAGCTTTACGACGTAATCCAACATAAATATAAAACATTCTTCCCTCTCACATTTACACGCTTGTTAGTGAAGATCGAACGCTCCTACATAAACGCGATCATGCTATGCCAGTAATATACTAACTAATGTGTCGGATGAAACATCGATTTAGATTTCAGTCGCGTACATCAATAATTCTGTAGACGCTTCCGTATGAGACAATGATTTGAATATTGTGTGGATACTCAGTCGTCACTAATATCTAATGGATATTGTTCATTTTTCATTCTGAATTGGGCGTTAATTATACAGCACAGTTGACTAGTTGTCAAACATCGCTTAGGGTTTAGGGTGCGATTTGGTATCCTCGGCCAAACCTTTATAGTTTCACTTATAATATCAAGCAATTCAAAACAATCACTGTGACAAGACACACACACCTGGGCTGTTATTCGCTACGCGCAAATGCGGCTCACCCTGCCTGTCACCCGTTAAGAAACTAGACCTCTACCTACGCTTAGTTACTACGCATCGCGGTGTCAAGATATATTTGTTGGTGAGCGTTGAGGTGAGCTTTAACAAGTTACAGAATAGGGGGGCTGGTTTGGCAATTTCCTTGACTGCGTGTACCTACATGTATTGAATGTACGAGTTCTTAGTTTGGGCTTGTGTACACTGGCTCGTCAGGTGATACGAAATCGTCATACGAAACAAGCTTGGTAGGTAAGTTTAATGTAATTTTAAATGTTTCGTCGAACACTATACTTACTTATCAAAATTTCAATAATATTTAAGTACAAAGAAAAGTACAAGATAACCGACATAGCCCTCCGAATCGCTAAACTTAAGTGGCAGTGGGCGGAGCACATTGCACGTATTTCTAGCACGTAGAAATGCCTAATTATTTTTTTGGTGATAGGAATAACCTTCCTTAGCACCAGAAAAAAGTTTCAGATTTTTCAGCTGCGACAATTATTTTTGAAAAATATAAACAGTTTCCTCATTTACGTTTTGGGTCAAGAACGGTAAATAGACACTTTCCTTGATCTGTCTCATATTACAAAAAACCTATCCGGTGCACGCGACACTAAACTCAAAAGACACCAATTCTCAATTGATTCCAATATTATAAAAAACTAATGTCGTAACGAACGAAACCCAAATGAACTTATTGCCAATATGAACCGTTTTTCATTTGCACTTTTGTCAATATGGCCTAATCCCAAATGGATTGAAGTTCATAAAAGACGATACACAGAAGGCTCTTTTCCCAAAATACCCTAAATTTGAATTCCCTTAATGATTGATTCACAAAACGGCATCTTCCCAAAAGACCGATGGCCGTTGGGGCGGAAAGGTTCTCGAGTGGTGACCATGCCGGAAGGTGCAGTGTGTAGGCCCCACAAGATGATCTGCTAAAGGTCGCGGGAGTCCGCTGGATGCGGGTGGCGCAGGACCGGTCTTTGTGGCACTCTTTGGGGGAGGCCTATGTCCAGTAGTGGACGTCTTTCGGCTGATATGATGATGATGTTAAAAAAAAAGCCAGTAAAACCGAGGTGTGAATTACACAGCATACCCAAAATAATTCTAAAACGTAGGTACAATAGAAAAAATCCGTTAAAGTTCGCCATCTTAAGATTTAAATTCAAAAGGACAGGTCGAACCCTAGGATCCTTTGTTCCATTTGAAAATAGAAAAAAGCACCTGATCGTGAGAATATGCGGGTTCAGAGAATAGGGGAGGGTATTTTGGGGTTGGGTGAAAAGTGAATGGTGTTCTTAACGGTTAACTCAAGACATGGATATACGCATTCAGTTTTTGTCGTTAGCCATTGTTATTTAATCTTAATTTGTTTTATTCGTGAGAAAAAGTCATGTGAAACGTACTATTTACTATTCTGTGTAACATACGTTGTGAAATTCTACGCAACGCGTTGCAGTAATAAAGTGTCATGTCTTTTCGACATTTTTGGTTTTTAGGGTTCCGGTACCTCAAAAGAAAAAAACGGAATCCTTATAGGATCACTCGGTTGTCTGTCTGTCCGTCTGTCACTGCCGATTTGCTCCGAAACTACTGGACCGATTGAGTTGAAATTTGGTACACATATGTAAATTGGTGACCCAAAGATGGACGCGTAAAGTAAAGTAATGAATTCTGAACAAGGGGGCCACTTTTGGGAGGTAAACTGGAAAATTAAAAAAAAGTTTCGCAAACTGTATTGTGTGACATGTCAAATGAAAGGGGTTGTTCTCAGATATAATTTTTTTTTTTATAATTTTAGCAGAAACAGATTTTGAAGTAATTTAGGAAAAAAGATGAAATTTGACCTTATCTCTGAAACTACTAGGCTTAAAATACTGAAAAAAATATCTTGTTATTGTTTTTATTTAACATACCTGAACGTAGCTGTTTTTCAATTATTCCATTAAAAATATTGAAAAGTATCAAGGCTTGTTGGTTTGCACCAAAAAAGGTAAAGCCGAACCGGCTCCTTTAAAATGTGTATGGCTTCTACAAGTGTTTGGTTTATTGCCCGTATTGTTTGCGTTCAAGTGGAATCACGCCAACTAATATTGAATGCACTAAACCGTCCCGTCGGGCGTCCCGTCCCTCTCGCTGTATGCCCTAGCCTTTAGATCTGTTAACACTTTGGCGTCATCTATTAGAAGCTTTTTCATTAAGTTCATAATTGGCGCTATTGTGTTGTTTAGCAGAGGTCTAATGGCCAAACGAAATTAATGCCATGCCTAGTGAAACTAACTACAGCTGGCTCATTACATTTTTAAAGGAACGCGAGTTTGTATAGGCATTGGCACTTTATAATTTACTAGTATCTAGTTGATTGGAACGATATCTCAAACTAACCTGTAAAAGTATATTTCACAGTAACAATTGAACTCAAAAAACAGTTGAAAAAGTAATTCCAGTTTAGTAAAATGGGACCTCAATTCAAGTAATTTAATTTGTTAACCAACGAATTACATTAACGGGACACACGACTTCAAAACTATTATGACCTGCGTGTTAGCATGTCCCTTGTCCCTAAACAGTCTATTTACGTCCCTTTTAAATATGAGGGTCCTTTCCGCTCTTGGGAAAAACGGATACTTTCCTGATTACATTAACATACTTTCATTGGCTGTCATGGGGATCTCATTGTTAAAAGACAAGGTTGAGACATGTTCTAATCTACACGTATTAGAATGTACCGTGAATACTTGAATAGTATACCTGTAATTGAATCAAGACCGTACGTGACTCTAACCGCGTCTGTGGTTGTCACAGTTACGTCAAAACGCTATAGAATGGTGTACATTTGTATAGTGTTATGTTTTCCTCGTTTATATTATAACTAACTGCAAGCGCGCCTTCGCCCGCGTATTGCTAAAAACGCAGGCAAACTCGCGGGATAAAATATAGCCTTTAACCCTTAGTATGTCTAAGCACTGATCAGTGCTATTGAAAATTTGACTCTTTGACTGAAACGAAAAACATTATAATCGTTCAGCAACGTCAGTGTCAATACATCCGAAGGGTTAACCATCCAGAAAGTTCTACAAGCAGATGAAAGAATTTTTGAAATCGGATAAGCGGTTCCTGAGATTACCCATCGCATACAAACTTATAAAACTACAATCCCAAGACTTCCTCGTTATAATATTAGTAAAGTTATAGAAGAGCATAGAATGGGAGTGGGACACGGGCTATCTATATTACGTCCCACTGCTGGGCATATGCCTCTTGGGCTGGACGAAAGGGAATCAAGGGAGCATAGGATATTAAGCACACCTCTTTTTTATAATTATAAGAACAGTTACTTCGAAATCATTTGGGTACTTTTGACCTGTAATAATGAATAAAAATTAAACATTCCTCTTAACCTTCGATTTTTCCGTCTATAGCCACAATGGTATTAGTATACAATATTGGTTTGGTTAGTAGTATACAATAAAGGATGCTATGACACTTTTAAACAATACGGAAGAATCAGATTGATACGAGCACTGGTATTCCCTATCTTTCTGTATGGTGTAGAAAGAAACGTGGGACAATCCTCGCTCGAGAAAGACAAAGGATTGATGCTCTTGAGATGTGGTGCTGGAGACGGATGCTAAGAGTACCTCGGACTGCGAAGCGCACCAATGCATCGATCCTGAACCAGCTCGAAATAAAAACTCGTTTGTCCACAATATGATAACAACGCATTCTTTCATATTTCGACCACACAATGCGAGGAGGTGACGAAAGTTTGGAGAGATTGATTATGGTTGGGAACGCCGAATTAAAGCGATCGCGCAGTCGTTCACCAACAAGATGGACCGATCAAGTTAAAAACTAGTCGTCCTCCTAATTCTATACATGGTCGTAAGGGACGCGCAGGACAGAAACCGGTGGAAGCAGATCATCCGCTACAGATGCAGCCCTGATGCTGACCACGATCCTCAGACATTAGGGACCGACAGAGAGAGAGACAGCGAGAGATTGATTTGGTAGTACAGTAGTGTAGTAAAAATACAGACGGCTCACCATGTTATACTGGTACCTATAAAAACGGGTTTTAGATTAGGGTCTTCGTTACAATTTCATTTCAATACCATCTATCAGTGTCGGGCTTGCACACACTTGGCTATGCGTTAACGCAATAGGGAACGTAAGGACTAAAGACCTACCGTCTCATATATCATACGTCAAAAACGCATTCCTAAATTGAGCCAGACCAATTGAGAATCACGTCGCTAAGTTCTCTCGTGATTAGCTCGAGTGTGTAGCGCATAACATAACTGGCATAAGCATAAAGTATTAGGCATAATCGGTGACCCGTCGAGCACCCAATAGTGTGAGACGTTTATGCGATCGTAAACAAGTTGCGATAGCATCACATCACGTGATACGGCGCTGTAAAATTAGAGGTAGCAGGCCGGAACAAAGGGGTAAGATTCTATTGTTTAAGTCGGGAGCTGTATGGAAAAATAAGATCTGTCAATAAGGAAGGACTTGCAGGGTGCATGTTTGATACGTAAGCTTAATGTAACACCATGTAATATTAACAACATGTATGGAATAAACGAATTGAATTGAAGGACATTTTTGTACAAGTTTCTTTTGCTTACTGTACTGTTCGCGTTGCCATACAAATTGTAACTAAACGCAAACGCGTTCGAAAACGTATATCTGTCGATAAAACTTATACTATACTGTACTGTTTTGCAGTCGTCAACTACAGACTCTTCAACTCATCTTTGCGCGCGGATTGATTGAGAGAATTCTAATGAGCCCAAATAACATGGGTTTCTCTTGTTAGGTATTTTTATTCATTTATTGAATCTGTCATTATACAGAAATATCACGTTATATCACTCCACAAAACGAATCATTTAGTTTGACTGGGCAGTCGGGATTCAATCTCTAAAGAGTACTAGTATAACTTAACATAAAGGTTAATTTGTTAAAGATCCATAAAGGGTGAATGCACCTTTTATAGGGCATCCATGAGGTATGCCTATAGGCTACCTTTCGTCTTCATCGTTAGACCAGTTTTATGGTACCATTGACAAGTAGTAACTCGTCAAACAGACAGAGTCAGTGACTTTGAAGATATTTTTTCGTCATTTAAGTTTCTAAATCCTTTACAGGCACGTAGATATATCTATCCGACTGGCTATGCGTCATGTATTAAAAATATTATGCATCCGTTGATAAAACAACAAAATACTGTAAAAAAATATCAAAATACAATTATTGCTTTGATAGTTAATGAAACGAACAGACTATTTTTTAAAGCCGAAAAACAATCACGACTCCCAGCCCTACTCGAAAAGTAATTCTAACTAATCTAAATGTAGATGAATTCGGGTGAATTGTGGTCCTAATTCCAGGGGAGCAGGGTCGATATTCCTCCCGTTTTCATTTTAATTGAGGCAACCCTGTCTTAAACATTGCTTCCGCGTTTCTAAAAAATGGAGGATATTCTTTATTGCCAGATTAAGAAAAAACTTAGACTGAGTGTTTTGGTTTTGTGATTGACGTGCAAATGCCACGACCAGTTTGTTTACTTTTACCCTGCGGAATAAACGAGGGCTATATGGCGTTTTATGCAATGCTTGTCACGATGTTTCTATGAGGAATTTTGTGAAGAATTGGGCCCATGAAAATATTGGTCGCGGGAGTCCGCTGGATGCGGGGCGCAGAACCGATCACTTTGGCACTCTTTGGGAGATGCCTATGTCCAGCATTGGATAATGAAAGACCGTAAGTATATAAATATACGACAGATATCCATACGTCTACTTTACGCATTCAATCGATGTTGTCAATAGTAAAACAGTAGACCTGACACATCCAATGCTATGCAATGGATACAAAACCTGGATGCTGTCTTATAAAGTTATAATTTTTTTCCCTATATTTTTTGTAGACTATCGGCATACAATTAAATAAATAGTAAAATAGTTAGAAAGACATGTTAATAATATATTATGTAATAAAGTAGTAATTGTTATTACTTAAGTATCTATAACATGCAGGGTTTATATAATGCAATGAATTATTGAGTGCTACCAACTTAGTTACTTGTATGAACTTTTAAAGTTATCTAATACCATTATTTTATACAATTCAGCAATGTTTTGGCGCTTATCTAGTGAAAATAAAATATAACGCACTATAGACAGACTTGGAAATGGATACATGTGTTTGTGAAGCTTTCTGATCGTTTCCGATCTTAGATCCAATTTTCAAATTGATCTGGAATTCGGTGATTTTGCTGATCCGATGAAAATGCAATAATAACGTACGTCCAGCAAAACAGGTCGATCGGAAATGTACTTATTGTTTTTTGATTAATTGGACGATTGCATTAACAGTATTCGAAATGTTTATAAATCTGATTGATGCTGCAAATTAAATTCTAGTACCGTAATTGGATCGTTCGTGGCCGACCTAAATCACCGGAACGTGTGTGCCTGAACTTAGGCTATTACCGAGAATACGTTTTTAATTCCTCCAGTTGCCCCTGTTGGATTAATGGACTTTTATCAACCCCTAATTATATTATACAACATTGCTTTTAAAAGCATTTTCACCTCTTGGTGTCTGATAATTTTCGAAAAACTCGTACGCTATAAGCGTGTTTTTTAAACTTTATGCACCACCACACGTTACGATATAATCTCTTTTAAACTTACAGCGATAGCGTTATACTATTTGTATCGTGTCTATCAGGACTATCTAGCTTTTTGAGTGAATTACGTCTATTTACAGCCACGAATTCAGCGCACGCAATGTGTTGTAAACGCTGCGTAGGTTTTACAAATAACTAAGCTATAATTTTCGTTAATTACAGTGTAATAACAGCTTGTAGCTGTAAATTCCACAAATTAAACACGAAAGTCATTTAAATTTTTCAAAAAAGAAGGTTGACTTAATAAATCAATATGCAGCGCCATCTAGATTCCAATCACAGAATTGACATGCAAAATGCATATCACGAGTTGTACCGCAACTCCATAGATGGCGCGCTTCTCAAAAAAATATAAAAGACTACATTGTAAGTCTAAATTAAATCCTAACTATAAAACGGACACGGTAATGGAGCTTCATTTTAAATTAGTTATGATGATGGATTTCTGTTTGGTAGGTATAAGGGTTTCCCCATGGAGTTAAAGGAGAAGATTGCTCAATTAAAGTTTCTTAGGCTGCTGCGAACTTGGTGGTGATGTGACGTAACACACATCACACGTGGATTTGTCGCTATACTTACTCTTTTGTAAAAGTTAAATAAAAGAACATGTAAACCCGGTCTTGAGGCGTTAGTGTAAGCATTTACGTCAACTTGTTTACTCCAAAATTCCTCGTGAAATAACCCCTAATCATGACGCGTAAACTAATGAATTTTAACAAGATTTTGGACAAGCCTGACTCGATTTACTCGGTGAGGTTTGGACACACTGTTGGCGGTGCTTAGAGTCACTTTAATTAATGACTTAGCGTGTCATAAAGCTTCTAGGTAATTAGCAGGGTGTTCCATTTATATTAGCAAACTGATTCAGTACAACGTCAGTAAATTTGGCGGCGATTATAAGTTGCCCTATAAGTTTTGTAGCCTGGCTTTACCTGTGAATGTAAGCGTTTCAATGCGCTATAATTATAAAATTTAACAAGTATGAAGTTAATTCATTCAAATTCTAAAACTTTCCTCCTTTTCCCTGCTTCTATTCTAAATTACACTAAAAGGTTTTACTTTTTTTGTTTCGTTCCACACTCGCTCCGACGCGAAGCCTCTAAAACGTTCACCGCTGCAGATGCTAGATAAAACGAGCATTTAAATAATTCCCATCATGTTGCATCTAACATAGCACTTGTAGAGTATCATACCTATACTTAGGTGTAGTCGCCATCAAAACATCTTAGCAGGCAAGAGCGACCAACAGTAACTGAACACAGACTTTTTAAATTGAGTCGTGTACAGACTTTTGTAAGCACCTTGTTCGCACAGATGTATTTATTGGCGGTACTGCGCTGACGTGAATCGTGTCAAATTATACGAGGATTTTAACAGCTATCCTCGCTTCTCGTAACTCCCGTGCAGACACGATCTCAGGATAATTCGATATATCAAACATTTTTCCTGTTGTCACTCCGCGATTACCCTCGAATTTGCCACGTGTTTCTATTTGTATGTTGACGAAGTTAACTATTATAAACTTAGCTTATTAAAATAACTAATTATAATAATGGCTAGTACTTAATGAGAAGAAATGGGGCTGCCATGGGCCGGCCTATACTTTATAGAAATATTGTAAGGATTTTCTATAACGCCTTCTTAATTATGCGATCAGCTACTATAGTGTCATAGGTAACAGGTTACCAACACCAGTAACCGCGCACCAGCAGCCTGTTTGCATGCCACCGTGTACAGTCACGACACCTACATTCCATTTTTTTTTTCAATACTAACCGCTCGCACTGGCTCGAAGCCTCTAAAGCGTTTGTCGTCACGTCGCTGATGCTAGATAAGACGCGAGTATTTAAATCATTCCCGCGACTTCCGTGCCATAGCCAGCGTTAGCTGAACCTCCCTTACGTTTAATGTATATAATATATGTATGTGTAAAAGTAAATGCGTTATGCATTAACGCCATTTAAATTGTGGCTTACATTACGCACGAATGCGGTAAAGGTTTTCTTTGAGACACCGGTATATATTCGTATTTTGTATATTCATGTCGTATAAATATGGGTCGAATACATCCTTGACGCTTTGAAACGCACCTGGATCACAGATACATGTAGATCCATTTAATGGATGCCTTTTTAATTTCCTCGTTAAAGACATATTGTTTTGTGATTAAGCAAGATTTGCAAAGATTTGCAAATTACAATAGCATATGTAATTTATATAAACACTGGCCTTATAAGCCTACATAGATAGCAAATACGCAAAATAAGTACCAATATATGAAAAGACTCCTAGGACACATTAAAACAAACTCATTTGACATAATCATTATTATATCCTGATCAGAATACTAATCGAATACAATTGTCACGTCATTCATTTAGATATGATTCATTTCCGCTATACCATAGCATGAGTATCATAATATCCCTCTTCTAACCATTTACCGCCATCTATAAACAAGTTTCTGAACTAATCCCGCCGATACCAATAAACAGATGACGCTAAGTATCTTTATTAAGTCGCCTCTTAGACTTGTTTACGTAATGCGCTTCTATTTTAAAACACAGGCCAAAATTCAGTGGTTCTGAGGCTTACAGAGTTCATTAATTACTTTTTTTAACTTGAAAGGAAAGGGCTGCTTTTGCGGCCGAGTGAAGAATGCTTTGAGTTTGTTTCCGTCTCGGTTTTTTTATGGAGTGGCAAGTTTATCTTTTGTTTATTTGTAACATTTATAACGATTCCCATTAACGGTTTGCTTCGAAACATCTGGACATGCTTGTATATAAACAAATGTAAAAATTAAGTACTTACCGCATACCGGAAATGCTTCTATTTTTGTGTTTTTTTTTTACTGCATTATTGAAATAAGAAAATGTAGGATCTGTTCTGAATTCAAATGCCTAAATTAAACTAACCTAGCTTGCATCGTAGTCTTCCAAATTTAACCATAATCTTTTCTACAAAGATAACTTATAATACCTACCAATCCAACTTTTTCAATGAATCAGCTTAAATTTCTCGATATGCGAAAGACAACTTACTCCAATATATTATCAAGTTAGGCCGTTTTCAGCACCATTTGTTGGCACGGCTCATTCAATCGAATGGGCATCGATTTTAATTTGTTCGCGTCTCGAGTCGAATCGGCTCGAATAGAGAGGCGCTGAAAGAGTTCACTCGGAATGGAGGCTTAGATTATCTAAATCGGATATGCTTTTAAGTCAGACCTACTACCTAGTTTTCTGGACTGTTTTTGGTTGCAAGGGAAATAAACTGTGGTCTTCTGAATACAATTAGTTCAGTCCTTAAAGGGCCATTAACATGGTGCTTGCATTGCGGGGTTGGATCGAATTCGTCGTATTTCGGTAGCCCGCAGCCCCACAATGTAATGAAAATCGCATACGAGTTGTTGCACCTGTAAATGCACCCTTTAATAGACATAATATTTTAGTCACCGAGCCTAAGAGCAATATGGTAAAGTATTTAGAGTATTTTTGCGATTAAAATCAAGAAAATATCACAATCTTTTCTTTTACCGGTAACTTAAGCAGTATTAGTTATTATATTGCTAGTGGCGTATTCCTGGAAATGAGAATATGGCAACAGTACATCGCGCCAATCCATATCCTAATAACAGTGTACGAGTATGTTCTATACCTATTCAGGACGGAAAACTCGACATTTCTTCCACTTATTTTCTTTTCTCGTTCTCGGATCCACGCTTCGCTAATGCGATGCGTCTAGTCCATTTATTTTGTAGACCTAACACGGGCTTGTATTTACGTGGTTTATTCGATTTAACACATACACTGCTATATAAGTACGTGTACATCATATTCCGTAGCTTTCTTGGTGTATCGAAAATCTCCCGTAGACTTATATTTTGTGATTAGCAGTGAATAACGTAGGTATCAGAAAGATAGCGAATTGAAAGGACGTAAGTAGTGTCAACGCTAGGTAGTGCCGCAAAAAATCTAGAATATATTCTAAATTTGGGTACCTACCTATAGGTACAATTTGGACTTTGTTGGTAGTTCAATGTAATGTATCACCAGACTCTGTAGACCGGAATTACCAGATTGCGATCCTTTGAAACGGATTTTATTAGGCAAATACTTTTCTGATAGTAACAGAAGCTTTCCATTACATTAATTCCAGCCAAACGGGTTTTATAATTTGCCTACTGTTGTGTTATATATAGAACTTATATACAAACATGAACCAACAGGGAGTTTGCTTACAAATAATATACCGTTTATAAAGACCACACAGAGGGCATACCAATAAAATACCAATTTCCTATTTTGATGGAACGAACATGTCAATTCCGATGTACCGACAGGAACGCTATAGTCGTACATACAGGGTGTGCAAAACAAATACCTACTTGGTTACGAGCTAGGGTGTCAACTATATTCTGAAACGATTATATACGATTGTTTAGTTAATGTTAATTATCATCTTGTATCATACTTTAAAACTTTTTTTACTTGTATTGTACTTTAGAAAATAAAGGCCGTTAAATTACGGCACGTAACGCATTGTACGCGCGTCAGGTAGATCTAAATGTCACTTTATATGGAAAAAATGACAGTTAAATTGTCCTTACGCGCGTTCAAAACGTTACGTGATTACTCCTCTGGAGTACATTGAATTACCAATAACCCTGTTGTATATTTTTGTATATTATTATATTTGATTCAGAAACTATTAGGCTTTAGAATATAACACGGCATGTAAAACTTTGGATACGTTGAAAATTTATAATCATGAGACGATAAAACATATACGGAGTCACGAAATAAGCCTACGTCCAGTAAATACGAAAAACAGGTGAAGATTATTGAGTCCGATTTACATTTTTCAGTTCACATTGAATGTTTCTTTTAAAATTATTAAGCGAATTGCTTTTATTGATATTTTCTGTAACATGTCTAGATAAATGTTACACCATTAAATGTGTCAAGTACTTATTCTAGATAACGTTTTATAGGCTATTCAGAGTCAGGCAGGTGGAGCAGCGCAAAGCTTACGAACGCAATTTATTTTTACTTAGATCATTAGGTACTCACAACAATCGGAAAAAGGTTCTTGATATTTTTACCTTAAAAGTGAAATGTATGCAAATCTGTCTGTCCGTATAGGTTTGACTGTTGTCCGTATTTTCTTAGCCTGTACTATTCTTGAAATACTTCACGGGTCCAAATGGGTAAGGGCGCGGAGCGTTTCAACCGCCACACTCTTATGTAACGATTTATTGGCGAATAAAACATCATGTTGGCATTTAATTTTAATATTTATCACAAGTAGAAGCAAGCTTGTTTTTTTCATTCAGACTTGGTAATTTTGTCACATTAGTTCCTCCACAAATCGTTGATAAAAGTGCGGCGGTTGAAACGCTCCGCGACCTTGCCCGAATATGAATTGAGTTCTATCTCAATACCTCCTTCTCGTCACCCATTAATTAACCTTTGTACTTTGTTTTAAGCGCCAGCCCTAATGGTACTCTAAATATAGGATATCGGTGTAGCAACAAGTGGCCTAATTGTTTGCACAAAAAGCATGTTTGCTCCACGCCCTATAGCCATGAATCACGTATAAGGGGCTAGTGCGTTTGATAGGTGATGTTAGAGATCATTGATTCACGGTTATCATGTACATATGTATAGTGGACGCGGGGGTGAATAAATATAACGCACAATTCACATAAATAGCTCGAAATATTTGATACCATATTATGATAGGTAGGTGATTTTTACCCTGTATTGAGTTTTTCTAATGGTGATGATTAGATGTCGCGATTGTTTTATAATTTCGTTGTCGAACACAAGCTGTATTTAAATATTGACATTGACATAATTACTTTCTGTTACTTCAAATATGAAAGCTTATTGTGTATTCAGTAACCTACATATACAGTAAAGAATCGCACCCCCAGTTTCATTCCCAAATGCACCTCAGCTATACCCTCTGAAAAATATATTTTCAAAACCCCCGTCCGAATACTTACCTCCCTACTTCGCCCCTCTAAATAATATATGACAAAATCTCCTTTGTTTTCCCTAACATATACATATATTTACGTATACGTTCGTTACTTTCATTTACCGGAATCCAACGCAGGTGCGACGCAAAATAGAATCTAGAATTGCGACAAACGGACTCTCATAGCTTACAAATTGACCTAGATTGAGCCTGTTTTATTGCCTATTTCCGATACTATTTGTTTACTAGGTTTATATTTGATATATAATTTATGAGTCGGTTCGTTTTTTATAAATTTCATGGACCCGAGAGGTAATATCTACTTTTTGTGAGACGGCTGCTTAAGAAATGGTGATATCATTATACAAAACACCTACTCCAGAGCTCTATTAGTTACCATATCCCCTCAATTGATAGTTAAATGCCTCATTTAAAACACAACTGACCTTAATAGACGACAAACCCATAAAGCTGAAAAACAGGGCTGAACACAAATTGTCAACTACGCTTTGTTTAATTAAACGCTTCTTTAAAACACCGCTACGACACTAGAATATTAAGTAAGTTTTGAATTCTAAACACAATCCCAGGTCCAAGCCACAGGTGGCACGTTGTTTAGTTTGCTTGTGCTATGTAGTTTAAGTGTAGCAGTTTTCCTTTAACGAAAAAGGATTACGCTGAGAGTTTGTATTGTACTCGACTAAGCTTCAGCTAGCACCGTCTTGGGTGTACTTAGTGCATACCTACTTAAGAGCTAAACATAATTTATACTTACAAGTGGTCCTACCCACTTCACTTGTAAATCAGTTTCAGAAAAGTTTGAAATACTACAGTTTGGTAATGACCTTATGACAATAGGGGTATAAACTATTTTTTTTTACGATGCCATTCGAACCAGTTTTTTAGAGGAACAAATGGTTGTATGAGAGTAACTACAATTAAAAAACCGGACAAGTGCGAGTTCAACTCGCGTGGTGAGGATTCCGTATATAATCTAAATTTCATAAGTGTTTTTGAATATTCTAACTTCTAATAGGTTTTTTTGTAATCTTTAGGCAAGGAACTATTTTCCATATTTTTTTCAGAATTTTAATCATAGTAGTTTCGGAGATAAGAGGGGGGGGGGGGATGATCAATTTTCGTCTTTTTTCCTAAATTACTTCAAATCTGTTGCTAAAATTATAAAAAAAAAATATCTGAGATGCTTACAATAGCCCCTTTGATTATTTGATGGTTTACTATCCATTTAGCAACACTTCATTATCAATTTTAACATGAGGTCTACAACCCCTATTGTTTGTATCGCGGCTAATAAAAAGACATATTAAACTTTTCGTTAAGAAAATACTAAAGTAAGTGTTATCTTAATTTTCTGCATAGGACAAGTATAGATGTGCCTATACAGTTACTTGAAATAGGAATTATTATAGTATTGCTTATATTATTTTACAGGATTAGGTTTTAGTTTTTCCGCTGAACTTTTTGAATGCGTTTGAAATTCAGGCGTTCAATTGAGATGTTTTAATTAGTATATTATTGAATGCTTCGCCAATAAAGTCCTCGTAATGGCGCACTTATAATGAAAGCTCCCTGAAAGAAGGAAAAGATGGAGGCTTTGTTGAATTATTACAGTTCAAGTCGTTAAAAAGGAAATCAGCTAGACTGGAATTTCATTTTTGCAATTGATGAGCTATTTATGGCATTTAAGGAATTTTTGATGTTTCAACTAAGCACTAGTTAATTAGGCTTATTTGTATTTTTTTTATAATACGGTTTTTGATAATACAGTGATGATTAATTTACTTTATCAAAAAACAAAACTTAGGTACTTACTATAATAAGTAGTAGGAAAATATCAAGCTACAACTTATATTTGCCATTTAAAAAAAAAATCTGCTCATTAAATTTTTTATTTTATTTATTTGCTTCAGGCAACAAGCCCCCATACTTACAGACTAAAATACATATGAATGTACAAAACTTATAATACTCGTATAACACGTTAAGAGAGCGACGTGCGGCGAAAGATATGGTTATTGGTGGAACCTTTTTAAGTAGGTACTCGTACTTAAAGTTAACCAGACGTCTTGGATAGGCCAAGTTTAGGACTAAAACTTAGTTCCATCTAAAATAACAATGCCATCAAAAACATCCTGTAAAAAAACCCAAGTCTCGCAGCTCAGTCTTTCTACCGTAAAAAGTTGTGAGATCCATGTAATACCAAGTCGGTTAATCTATTTAGTCTCTACTTAAAGGACCTTCTCTCTTAAGTTATTACATAAGTTATTATCATGCCAATATTAAAAATATTTTACGTTTTAAACAAATAGATCGATTTGGAAGGTCCTTTAAGTAGAGACTAAATAGATTAACCGACTTGGTATTACATGGATCTCACAACTTTTTACGGTAGAAAGACTGAGCTGCGAGACTTGGGTTTTTTTACAGGATGTTTTTGATGGCATCTCACTTCTTTTTGTAGAGTCCTACATTTATATGGGATTACAAAGTTATTCATGCAGTTGGAAAACTGGACCGAAATTACAAAATATTTAGGTTTTCCCATGATTAAGACATTACACTCTATTTGTATTCTAAATTTGAAGCTTCTATGTCTGCTAGAAGTGCCTTGGACTTTTGATGATCGGTGAGTCAGTCAGTCAGTCAGTGAGTGACAAAATTTAGAAACTTTAACAAGTTGTCATTCTTAAACTACTGGTTCAAATTGACTGAAATTTTAAATATACCGTGTTTATATAATGCCTGATTAGTTACTGAAAATTCTGGTTTCTTGTTTTATCCACAACGAAATTATAGGGGGGTCGAAAATTGCCTGAATTGCTTCGAGAAAAGGATGGTACGGCCGTGCCGCTTTTTTTGCTCGACTTGGCGGGGGCACTGCCGTGCCCCCAGATATATAGACGAAATAACTCCCTTACACTAAATTACCTTCTCGTAAGCGGTAAGCAATTTACTTTCTAACTGAAAACTAATTTAAAACACTATTTTCTGAATTTGACTGGTTCTGCAGAAAGAAATTTGCAATACTCTCTTGAAATAAGAAGGTTATTTTAACTTAATAAGATCATACTAACATCTCATCTTATTATACAACTATGTATTAGCAAAACAAAACATAAATAAAGGTTTAAGAATATTAGAGATAAGGGAGAAATATTTATGTTGAAGTGGAGGTAATACACAAGTTACACAACACGTGTACGATGTGCTTTATATTATTTATATAAGTATGTTTATCCGTTGTCTAGTACCCATAGTACAGGCTTTGCCTAGTTTGGGACTAGATCAATTGGTGTGAATTGTCCCACGATATTTATTTATAATTTGCCCGACGACCCAATGTAAATCTACATGTACCTCTATTCTAAGAAGAAAAGTCTGGGTAAAAGGCGGGTAATCTCTAAAACAACAAAAAAGTTTAATACTAGTGTGTATAGAATGAACGATCAGGATGATTATCATCCCTGTTTAATACTAGTGTGTATAGAATGAACGATCAGGATGATTATCATCCCTGTTTAATACTAGTGTGTATAGAATGAACGATCAGGATGATTATCATCCCTGTTTAATACTAGTGTGTATAGAATGAACGATCAGGATGATTATCATCCCTGTTTAATACTAGTGTGTATAGAATGAACGATCAGGATGATTATCATCCCTGTTTAATACTAGTGTGTATAGAATGAACGATCAGGATGATTATCATCCCTGTTTAATACTAGTGTGTATAGAATGAACGATCAGGATGATTATCATCCCTGTTTAATACTAGTGTGTATAGAATGAACGATCAGGATGATTATCATCCCTGTTTAATACTAGTGTGTATAGAATGAACGATCAGGATGATTATCATCCCGTGGAACCGTCCGGGTACTCTGTAATACCGCTCCGCGCTGCAATTCAATCGGAACATACGGGTCAAACTGAGAACCTCCTTTTTTGTGGACAGTTAAAAATTACGGTTAGTACGCGGGCGAAGCCGCGGGCAAAAGCTAGTTATATTATAATTAAAACCGGCCAAGTGCGAGTCGGAATTGCGCACGAAGGGTTCCGTACCATTATCTATAAAAACTGCAAAAAAATCATGTCTGTTGTATGGGAGCCCCAGTCCGACTCGCACTTGGCCGGTTTTTTAGTATTTGTTGTTATAACGGCAACAGAAATACATAATCTGTGAAAATTTCAACTCTCTAGCTATCACGGTTCTTGAGATACAGCCTGGTGACAGACGGACGGACGGACGGACGGACAGCGAAGTCTTAGTAATAGGGTCCCGTTTTTACCCGTTGGGTACGGAACCCTAAAAAGGAAGTCTGTGAGATTGTAGCTTTGTGAGTTTGTATGTAATGGATAAAATCAGGAACCACTGGACCGATTTCAAAACACCTTTTACTGGTGTATAGAACGCACTTTCTGGATGGACATATGTTTTATCCCGCGGGTTTGTCTGCGGTCATTGCAATGCGAGGGCGAAGCCGCGCAGGCAGCTAGTTAGTTATAAATTGAAAGAAATCAAGACTTGTTCTTGTTGATTAAATTCAACTCTACTTAAACCAGCTGACATATCTCAAAAGGCCTCTTCCGAAAATCGTTTTCATTTATACACAACAAAGTGATTGCATACCGCCCGATAGGGTAATTTCCGTAGTTTTTATTTCACCTTTCTCTTAGAGAAACAGCGACGTTGGAGGGTTGCCAAAGCCTTGGATAGGCTAATACGAATTCGCAACTGCTTTAACCTGTACTGAGTCGTTTACCAATATGTTTTACGATTATTCACTTTATGCCGTTGCATTAAAGCTTATAAATGTCTTAAACCTCAAGCGTTCCATGAAAAGAACTCATATCGTGGTTAATTGCGCTTTTAGCGAAATAAATTGAGATTAGGATCGTTTTTAACATTGTTCAGTTTTCTACAAGTAATATTTATGTGATCCTAGAACGATGAAAAGTAGATACCCAAAGCTGTATGACCAAACATGTCTAAAGGGCTCGTTGTGTGTCTTCTAATGTAGTTACGTATATGATGTCTTGCCATCTTTAGGAAAAAGAAGTAAAAGTTGGAATCAAACTATGTATTAATATAAAAGAAAACTCATTATTCTTATTCCTTCTACAATTTCGCACCTACACAGCCCTGTTTCTCCGCATAACTTGAATGCGTAATAGAAATTCCCGACGAAAGCAATTAATTTTCAGTCATTAATTATCAATCTGAACGTTCCAGGCGCTTTATTATTATTTTCCTTTGAAATATTTAATATTTTTCTTTCTTTTTTCAAGGTAAGTACGAGCAATTGGCAACGTATGCGATACAGGGAAAAATGGCGCACATGCGGTTCAAAAGGAATGTAGAATAATGGTAATTTGCGGTGTAATAACATGCGGGGAATGAATTACGCGGGGAAATATCGCCCGGGGTTCATCCAATTAAGCAGAATGCTGAATTCGACAGATTTTTAGGGTCCCGTTTGTCTTAAAACGGTTTCACACGGTGAGTTTTTGCAGCCATACATATACTTGAGATTTGAGATTATTCAATGTGACTGGCTACTTATAAAACTGTCATTGGAATAGGAATCTTCTAACTTGGACGGTAGAGTTGCATTTTGAATGGACTACTTTGATGCAATTCGGCCAACTCAAATAGTTAATCTAAAGTATACTGCGACTGTATCTTGACACGAGCCATAGATCTCCTTCGTGGATATTGTATCGAGTCTGTATCGTTGAAAAAGTCTCCGTGTAGACGTAATAAGAATAAGTGACGCTGGGAGCTGTTTAACACAAACCCTTTTAACTTTCCTACAATTAAACCACTATATACAATGTCAGAGATAAAATTTTAAATCATGATGGGAATATATTTTCCACTGCCTTATGAAGGGCCTCAGATTTCCAATATATCTACTTGCTCTTATCATTTAAAATGTGTAGTTTTTCGGACCAACAACCTATATGACTGCGTCTTTTAAAGTGAAAAGCTGCATCCAGGTGACATTCCATTAGTTTTACTCTATATGTCAATATAATATGTAAGGTAATATTTTCTATTGATTTAGCTATTCGTTCCGTATCACTGCTCTTTAGCGTTTGGACAAATTGGAACGCATCGAGACAAAATATCAGCTACGGAACCCACCTGTTTTTTCTTCGTTCTTTCTTGCCATAATAGAACCGCACGCGAATGCTCCCGAAATTCGATTATTGAAAATAACTTCTGTAACATTTTTCCTTGGAAAGTTGCTGCTTGGCTAATTGAAAATTAATTAATTCTTAAATTGTTCATTCTTTATCAAGAGATTCTTTTATGTTTTGGTTGTGAACTTGTGATAATTATCGTCTCGTAATTATAGGTAATTTCGTTTCCAATGTTGTTATATAGATACGGAGAATAATTCATTTTTTTGACATAGAGCAGTCAAACAAGCACACGGGCCAATCCTTTAAGCTAATATGGCAAACTTATTTAAATTAATAGTACTTTGATTGTATCTATTGAAACATTTCGTAAGGGCTACACGCATAAGCTGCAGCATTGTTTTTTCGCTTTGTAGCATAAACTTGCTAGGAACAAAGAACCGGTTTCTCCGCAGCGAAAGTGTTAAAATACAAACAAAAAAATACAGTCGAATTGAGAACGTCCTTCTTTTTTTTAAATCGGTTAAAAAGAATGAAAAAGTCCAATATAAGCGAGGTAGGTTAAGCGGAAGGGTTGCGACCCCTTGAAAATGTCTGTTGGCTCGAATTCCCTTAAGGGATAACTTGGATCCATGTATTACCTATATCCACTACTATTTAATTTTCCATATAATTCCCATTGAATGTATAGTCGACGCCAAAAATACGTTTACACTTTTGCACCTTATTCCATTGCAATAAGGCGAATAGTGTCAACGTATTTTTGGCGTCAACCGTACCTACTTTTACCGGTTCTGCCAGAAATGCTTGCTTATTTCATCAAATACTGTCTTGTTTTTTGCCTGACTGCGTACGGCAGAGCCGAAAGACAAGGGTATGATTTTGTCAGTCTGTTTGTATTTAATTGTGTTCCACCGTAGCGCTTAAGATAAAAAAAAACGATTTTGATGAATGAGGTATCAATCGATTCGAAATTATGCTCTGGATGACACAGGCTATCTTTTGTATAAAAAATGTTTTTTTTCTTCAGTTAATTCCGTAATCGGGATGCAGTTTTTCAATTTTTTTATGCTTATCCACATTAAATTGTAATGAACTAAACCCTCTGTTAGACAGCACCTACAACATCACATCACACCACACTCTTAGCTACAGTTGCATTGTCGATGAAGACGACGGTTCCTCGATCTAGTGCCCTGACACAATTCTGGCGCTGGGATCAGGGCGCCCGAAAGCGATAGGCACGCATAGAGTGGTACGCAGCCTAGCTTTCGCATTTGAGCGCTGTGATCCAACCGTACCATCGAATGCGATGATAACACCATGTCAGGGAGACTGATCCGGGTACCTGACGTATGCGTGGGACCTAAAGCATAACGATGTCGCGGCAAAGCTAGTATGTAATCATGTTTGCTACAAAGCTGTTATATTCCTTGCTTACTATAGAAAAACGAAAAAATAAACATTTATTTCAAGCGACACGAGCTCATAACATTAAAATTCAAAGATTGATCATTAAAACAAGTTAAAATAAAATAAGAACACATCATTAAAAAAGGCAAAATAAAATATAAGATCATTAACCTCTAAACAGTCTTTACATGCCAACAATGACACAGTAAGTGCATGATAATAATGACACTCTAGCCTGCCCGCGATCATCGCTAGGACGGTGTTGGTGCTGGCTATATGTATCCCATACAAATATTTGCTCAATTACTGCCAACATAAGCCATTGGTTCAAAATTCGTAACGGAATCGTACTAAAAAACAATAGTTATGTATCTTTTTGACCCTCGTTCCGCATTAATACCGTTTCAATGGTCCGAAAGAATCATCATCCTTTTCTCTCTTAAACGTTTTTCCGTACTAAAGGGATGCTTATTCTAATACTTACAATGGAGTAAATTTTCTCAATTTAGTTCGAAAAACGCTAAAAACTTCTATGAAAGCTTTCATTTCATTTACTAACTGTTAGTAAAACCCTATCAATTTGTTTTGCCAAACTCTCGAAAGATTCAGTTATTGCCAATCAAGCTAGCATGTCCGACATAAAGCATTCCTCCCTCTCGCCTCGCATACTCGCTAGTACGGGACTGATCTACGTTAGCACGATCGCGTTTATGTCTAAACATAAATTGTGCTCATTTTTCTCACACTTTATTCGGCGACCTAAATGTAACGTAGGAAATTACATCTAGGATTACATTTGCCTGCACCTATTTTTATCAGATTTGGGAGTAAGCCATTGCAATAAAGTTCCGTAATGCATGCTGCCTGCAGCTACGGTTTAAGTTTTTTTATTTCAACTTGCAATCTCATTAAGGATAAAGATTCTTTTGTCTTAATTTCTTTGCTGTTTTTTGTAAGTGCGTAGTCGTACTTACCCATACCAAATGGGCTTTAGTGATTTATTTAAATGTGTATCAAGAATACAGATTCTTTGCCGCCGACTGTACATTTACATTTTTGCAAATCCATTAACTGCTATTGGATAGGTTTCCAATGAGCCCAAACTCTACGGGTTTATCTTGTGTAATTAAGGAGTTACTATGGACGTATGGACACCTTCCGTCTCTGGCTTCAGGTCAATCGTCATCCAAACTTGAAATAAAACGTGTATGCGAAATTTCAGCTAAGTAGGTTGAGAATAAATAACTGCTTTAAAATTCAGTTGCAAGATTCATACAGCGAAAGTTCAATAAAAGCTTGTAACAAAGCAACAAGCAATCCACCCAGGTTTCAGTTGTTCAATGAATGCTTTTACCCAATCATACTTACATAGAAAAAAAAACGATGTAAGTACCCAATGCCCTGTTATAAACCATATAAAACGAGAGCCCAGTCGCATAACAATCCCGATTAAAACACATAAAAAGAATCTACTAATTTACGAGGCACGCCATTACTCGAAAATACGATGTAATAAAATTACATTGTGTTTTGGGGGTCATCAAAAAAATCCCCTTAGAATATGAGACATGCGCACTATGAGGAACACAATGGATGAACCCCCGAGCCATGTCAAGCTTGCACGTGATATGGTTCGCTAGTTTGCACTTTAGGGGTGAACTAGGAAACTGGTTGCTTGATTCTGGAAGCGTCATTCTCGTCATATTTTTTAAAACCAGTGGCGTATTAATAATGCAAATACCATGCATGTAGATAACGTGTGTGGGTGGTTCAAAATATCTGGTTGTATTAGCCTAGGCTTTCAAAAATTAAAGGGAAAAATCATTACTAGCCGTCCATGGAACCTTCTGGCATACCAGGCTCGCTCTTAATCAACTTAGCTTTTGAAAGCGATGCTCGGTACAATTAATTTAAAATTTGAATTTAGAAACGATAAGTCAGTCGCGCAGGGAGGAGACTATAACTTGCTGTTATGTCGCGTCGTGTGTGACTCAGCGACTCCCGTCTCTTTTGCACTTGGCAAATTAGAAAGAGGAGGGTATATTTTAATCAAATAAATAAATAAATAAATAAATAATTGTAGGGTAGTAATACTCGTAAGGTACGCGCGAGGGCAGAAAGAAAATTAATAGCTCTTAAACTCATTCATCACTGTACTAGTACTATATTTTTCAATCTTACATAATGTACATTATGTAAGATTGAAAAATAATTAAAACCCCATCCCTCTACGCATTATACAGAAGCGTGCGCGCAAATCCTGCATCAAAACCACTCGCACAGAAAAGTCGTAAACGCCTAGAAACTCCCGTGTCGCTCAACCAAAAGCTGCCAGTTTGCCCGATGTCGATAAGGACGATTTTCAATGGCATCGTTATGAGAATATCACCTTATTGACTACAGACAAAGTGGTATATTTTGCCTGCGAACTAGTATATAGTTCCATCCTTTCCTAACCTTGCAGCGTGTCCACGTACAAATCGCCCCTTTGCAGCTTTGTTCGGTAATCCTATTACTGTCCTGCTCTTTTGGGTGTGAGTGAGCAGTGAGAATAGTTTTAAAGCTACATATTGTTTAACTTGGCCCATGTTTCGCGTGGATAGTAATTAATACACGCATGTCGCGCGTTACTATACAATGTACCTACGTCGACAACAGAAAGAATTCATTCACTTTATTGCGTTGTAATTAGGTGAAAAAATTGATACATTATCTTTTTGTGGTCACTGTACTCCGATCGACGTATGCTAAAAATAATTACGCTAGGCTTTTACTACGTCATAATTAAATACTACTACGCGGCAACTAACAAAACCAAAAAAACCATTTTAAAAATTAGGAAAATAGTTTTCACATAACATTTTTTTAGTTCAAGATCATACTGCTAGCCATTGAAGGTTGCATTATTAACAGTACAGCTCGACTAATGGAAATACTTCGGTGAAAAAGAGTTGAGAGACTTCATTTTCATTACATACATACAATACATACTTATTTAGTTACACCGAATACTTAACTAAATGGGCTATGAAGTTATTATAAGACGAATATATAAACAGCTGGAATAGACTTCTTAACAGTTTGTTATTACGCCCCTTGTAAAACGTTTGAGGCACATTTCGACAAAGTCGGCGAAAGCTTCTTTCTCCCTTTGATGTGCCCTGTTCGCTTAATATAGGTAAATTGCATATAACTTGTAAGAAAACAATTTGGCAACATCACTCCTTGCTCCCACAAGTCTTATTTTCATTTAAAATTACCATATCTTGCGCCCTTCCTGCCCTGGAACCGTTTTTGCTGATACGTTGCCGACTTAAACGTACTTTTTATATTATGGGATAATTTTAATATACCTTTTCGAATTCCTTAACAGTTTTAATTTAAATGAAACTCATTCATATCATTCTTATTTTTATGCGAAAGCGAGTCTTCATGAGTGCGGTTGTAGTTTCTAGTTTATCTTACATGATCGAACCATAGATAATAATAATAATAAACCAGTTATTTCATGTCCATAGTTACAAATACCTTAAAGACTAACATATATACAACACAATTATAAAATTAAAAACTAATTACTATTTAGGTGACGAAACAGCGCGGCTCCGTTACGTCGTCTAGTTAAAATCATGTTACTTGAAATGAAATACATTTGATTAGGTTTGCAATCGTAACGTTCACTTGCTTGAGAAGCTATACAAAGCTAACAACCTTCAATTACGCAAATAACAAGACCGAAACTTAACGTTAACAATGACCTTGAGTTACGTAACCATTATATAAGGATACAAATACGCAAAGCAATTTTATTCTCCTTATATTACGCTTTCTTCAAGTGCCAGGCGCCCAAATAAGTTTCAGGGAAAGAATTTTTTGCATACATTTTATGCCTTGTATGCGATTCTTTGGCGTACAATTTACTCGTACGTGTTGGGACCTATTTCTTTTGCTCTTTTCGCTGGTTCCGTCAGTTACCAAAAATATACTAATACATACACATTACCCGCAACGAATTTAAAGATCTGGGTGCGGGTGGCGCAGGACCGGACATTGTGAGTATTGTGACACTCTTTGGAGGAGGCCTACGTCCAGCAGCGCACGTCTTTCGGATAAAATGATGATGATTCCTCTTAGGGGGCCATTAATTACGAGAGACATAGAAGGGGGGGGGTCAAGCCCAATCTCATCTAATCTTACTTTGGGGGAAAATGACGTGATATTTTCCGAAACCCTCCCTGTTTCGGAAAATATCACTTAATTTTTGTTCCGCAAGAAACACGAGTAAAATTGCGAGAAAAAAATATTAAAACTTGTCTACTATTTTTTGCTTTTTTGAATAAATCTAACACATTTACACTAGAAACACATATTTTGAAAAAAATCAAATGAGGTTGGGGAGAGGGGGAGTGAGGCAAATCTCACGACACCCACATACGACTCAACGACGACTCGATGTGTATCAACTTTATCCTTTATTTGGCTTGCGTTTAGCATATTAGTAGTGAATTTTTCTGTGTTACCGGACAAAATCTAAAACTAGATTCACATCACGGTACCTACAGTCTCCCTAAGTCCAAAATTTTGAACAAAGCGTTCATAAAAACTGTCCATAAAAAGCGGTCTTCCAACGTACCTAATTACGAAACACGTTAGCGAAAAGCAATAAAAAGGAAATTGCGAATTTGCATAAAATAGTGCTCATAAAGCCGCTATGCGACTGTTATGTCGCTTATATACTTCATTATAGCTTATATAACACCGCTACAGCACTTATTTGAAAGGAATGGGCGCGGTTCTATCAATTTGAATTCAAAGAAAGTGTTAAACGGGTCGGGTCGGGACTTTAAAGCGAACAGTACAAACGCGAATTAATATGCACAGTTTCAGAAAGAAACGTAGAATTTCCCTTGTATCTGATTAATGGGTTCTAGACATATAACTAATGGCTCTATGGGCTCTGTGAGAACAGGAGTCCTTTTTTTTTTCTTTCTTTATATCTTTTTAATTTCGAGAAACAGAATCAATAAAAAAATCTGAATAAATATTGAACCTGCTTACAAAATTTCACGAGCATCGGTTGACAAATGCGACCTGTAGAGAGAATTTTGGGCCAAGCTGAAGCAGAGAACTTTGTTCGCTTTGCTCGTTTGTTCTATTAGAAAGGACACCTACCTACTCATATTTTCTCTTCCATGTGTTTTTGACGATTAGTTTTTATCGTGTGCAAGCTTTATTTTTGCTCGTATGTAACTTGACATGAAATTTTGAAAATTATTTTTACTTGGCAGAAATTTTGCAAAATTATGTGGCAAGCTTCACAAGCGCCATTCCTCTTGAACATGCTGCTAATTTAGAATAACGCTTTTAGTACCGATTTTTGACCAAAGAACCTCATATGTATTTTTGGGCACCTAATTTCTCCCTACCTAAGGGCCGAGTCAATTGACACTTCAATTGAAATAGGGACGAGTTGGGTGGACGTCGAATAACTCAATGATTTCATGGCGGGTTGGGTTCGTTCCGATACTAAATTGATCCAGCGCTTGGGTTTAAATCAATAATCGCAGTAACCTTGAGGCCGCGGACTGGACGCCAGCGAGCAAACGAAGAGCGGCAGTTCATACCTACATTCGAGCGACTTCAGGCAGCCGGTCGTCGCCCTCTGCCCGCTGGCGTCCAGTCAGCGGCCTGAGGTTCTCTATTGCGACTCGCGAAAACTGACTTGACGTACCTTAGGGCCCGGCCACGACTTCGAGCGGCGGCGGCAGCGGCAGCATCTCTCGCTCCCACGTATCATCAGCCAATATATTTACGACTTACGACCCACTTGCTGGGCCATTATTCTGAATGCGCACATTCGCCTCACCTTACCCGTCACACCTAACGAACCACGAATCGCGTCGTCAAGGTATATTAGGTGTAACGGGTGAGGTGACGTTAAAAGAAGTTATAGAATAGCATAGCTGGCCACAAGTTTACTCTAATGGATAGTAGGATGGTAGACCACAGCAGTCCACACCGGCTCAATGTGGGTCGGAGACATCACATTCACGTTTTTTTTATAAACAAGCTTTTATTAGGTCGACCTGTATGTAACTAACTATGTAATGAAATCTTGCAGGTTAAATTTGACCAACTTCCCGGTGTCCAATCATATGGTACCATAAACCTGGTCTGATGATGGAGACGGAAGGTGGCCGTAGGAACTCCTTAATTACACAGGATAAACCCGTCGTGTTTGGGCTCGTTACAATCCTGTCCAGCGATGACTAAAAAATAAATGAAAAGTAAAAACTTTTTAAAAAACAAGCTGTGAGATTTAGGTACTCGTATATACTCAGGTAAATCTCGCGACAAGCTTTTATATCATCTAAAATGTGGTATGACGTTATAAGTTGATAGTCAAAGTTTTAAAGGAAAAGTTTATTTTATTCTTTTTAGCGCATTAATTTAGATATAACACATAATTATTGAAGAATTTATCAAATTAGCGCCGCTTTCCGCCCCAACGGTCATCGGTTCTACGTGCAATGTGCCCTGCCCACTGCCACTTAAGTTTAGCGATTCGGGATTTGAATCATATTAGTCGGTTTATATTAGGCGTGCTCCTGACACATTAGAATATATACGCACGGAAGCGAGCAAACACAACAAATGGGTCATTGTCAGATTTACGTTCGCGTCTCTTCTGTGGACATTGCCGGTTAAGAGCTATAAAGCCTAATTCTTGGTCTAACTCTGAATCCGCATAAACGGCGTCGTCTCTTATTTAATTAATTTTTATTTTATTTGTGTATTTATAAGCCCTTAACTATTGACCACAGAAAGACGATTTTTGTTTTTTAAACTGATAATGACCCAAATAGAATGCAATTCAAATGTAAATACGCTTCAGAATTGATCCTGAGGTGTCATTACTAGATCCATTAGTAGCCTCTCCCGATCACAAGCCATATTTAACACCAACTACATTAAATATTTAGAACTGCCTCTGATACCGACTTGATGGGTTTTTATTTACATAGACAAGTGAATGTCGATGGGTATAATTATGTTTTGAGAAATGTTACAAAAGCTCGTATCTAAAAAATAACCTCGTTGAAATACAGACTTTGAACCGTTGACATATAGATCAAAATAAAAATAAAAAATAACGAATGTTACGGGATTATTCGTAGTTTTTCGGGGCGCATTTTGCTTTTGTTTGACCTGAACTCCAATTTGGGATGTGATGGATTCGGTTGTTTTTTTTCATTTTTTTACAAAGAGCCGTATGGCCGCTTCTGTTGACTCTGTTGGTGTAATAAAACAATTTCGGCTAAAAATGTCGGTACATATAGTTAACTATTCTGAAATACGTTCAAATACCGCCATCTGAGCCATTATTTGTTTTATCGCCCTATAGGCTAGTAATGTGTCTACTATCTATGACCAAGTATGTGACTGCCACTGGTACCGCCTACTGCTTCAAACAATTACATACAAACAACTTATCCTATACTATTGAACGAGCAATATTGGTATATATATTTGTAACCACGTACTCTAAAACGGCAGCAACGATTTCGATGAAATTGACATCTACGATCTGGCTAGGTCTCGAATATGGGAAAATTCGTTTTCTTCGCTTTTACTCTATTCTCACCGAGCAGTGCTCGGTCGCCGAGGTACTCACTAACAATACTAGTAATTATGATACCTTATATATAAAAAACCAAAGAGAAAAATCACGGCTTAACCAATTTGGTTTTTATGTCACAATCATAAACATCACGAAACAGCATTTGTCCATTATCTTTCTACATACGATAAAATAATAGAATTGGGAATGGATGAAAATTTTAGAAATGCCTGATTATTTTTTTGGTGATAGGAATAACCTTCCTTAGCACCAGAAAAAAGTTTCACGTTTTTCAGCTGCGTCAATTTTATTTGAAAAATATAAACAGTTTCCTCACTGACGTTTTGGGTCAGTTACGGCATTTTCCTCGGTCGGTCTCATATTACAAAAAAATACACTAAATATGTGTGGTAAACTAACACTGGCAATGATATTGACACTTGCAGCAGCTATATTGGTCATTACCAGTGTCAGTTCACCACAGATATTTAAGATAGTTTTTTGTAATATGAGACAGATCAAGGAAAGTGTCTATTTACCGTAACTGACCCAAAACGTAAATGAGGAAACTGTTTATATTTTTCAAAAATAATTGACGCAGCTGAAACACCTGAAACTTTTTTCTGGTGCTGAGGAAGGTTATTCCTATTACCAAAAAAATAATCAGGCATTTCTAAAATTTTCATCCATTCCCAATTGTCTCGAAAATTCCGTTTGATATATGAGGTACAAGTCCGCGCACTTAGCTAGTATACGTTTTGCCTGTGTGCTTATGTCTTAGATATAGCATCATATTTCTACGGAGAAATAATATCTGACCTTTTCGTTGTTTCGTTCTCATTATTGTCGACCTTCATATTTGTATTCTAGCAGTACTTAAAATATAGAGACTAAACATAACTATAGGTTTTGCAGTGAGCAGTAGAACTCGCAATCCAATATTTAAAAAAAATGGCCAATTGCGAGTCGGACTCGCGCACGAAGGTTATCTATTAAAACGAGCAAAGTAAAAAAGTAAAAAAAAGTAAAAAGTTTATTTGACAAGAATCATTACAGAAATGTATCACGACCCTGAGTCCTGCGCTAGGAAACCCTGTGTTACAGGACTCAAAATAAATCACGTTTGTTGTATGGGAGCCCCCTTCAACATTCATTTTATTCTGTTTTTAGTATGTAGTTCTGTTGTTATACTCGTAGCGGCAACAGAAATACATCATCTGTGAAAATTTCGACTTTCTAACTATCACTGAGATACAGCCTGGTGACAGACGGACGGACAGCGAAGTCTTAGTACTAGGGTCCCGTTTTTCCCCTTTGGGTACGGAATCTTAAAAAAAATTTAAACTGGATCGACAAGAAAAGTTCTATATAATTATTGAACCTGCTCACAAAATTTCACAGGAAATACGACCTGTAGAGGAGAAAGACGGACATACGAAAGAATTCTTGCCCAAGCTGAAACGGAGAACTTCGTTCGCTTCGCTCGCTCGTTCAATTAATAGCATAATGCTAGTGTATCGTTAAGTCTTGTCTGCTACTTAAGAGCGGCTACCGCGAAACGAAAACGGAGATCTCCCTCTCTATCGTTAGAATTAGCAAGTGCGACAAAGTAGCAGATACTCGAACGATTCTGTTGAAGTTAATCCTTTCCAACCTCTCCTTTTCTTGTTAAGTTAAGGAAAATGTAGGATGAGATCAGTCAGATTGGTAAAAAAAAAAAAAAATTAGGGTTCTGTGGTTATTTAAACTGAGAGATGTTGAAGTTAATCCTATTTTTTATAGTACCCAATGCGTATTTTTTTTTATCGTAGTAAATTTAATTAAAACCAATTATCTACATTTCCCTGCATCTTTTGTTTAAAAATGCGCCTCGTCTAAACAAAGGATCTTAAACAAACCAAGCTCTTGACATCTCTTTGTACAATACAAGACCAAATATTCTGCCTCATTAGATTCAACTGGTTAACTCACTCCGTTTGTCGCCTCCCGGGCAAGGGCGGTGACATGGCAACTGCATTTAAAACAAAAATTACAATCAAGTAATAATAACCCAGTAATAATAATGTATAATTTCGTGAAAGCAGCGCGTGCCGTATTATATACAGTACTTTAAAGCTTAAGGGGAGAAACGACAGCTGCGTGTGAAACAACACATCTGCCAGCCCTAGCGAACACTCGCGCTCGACAAACACACACGCATGCATCCGCTCCCGTAATGACACGCACTGTCACGCACACAACCAAACCGAGCGGTCGTGCGTATAGCACACAAGCTTTAATTCGATAGGGTGTATAGCCCCATTGTATAAAACAGTGACTGGTTCCAGGGTTGCCCGATAACAGTTATTTTTACTTGTTGCATGTTTGATGGATGATCGACGATGATTGATTGAGCACGTCTTTTAGATTGTGTACAGTGGTAATAGATTTCGTGAATGCGTAAATCTTTTCGTGTTTGGTAATGGTTGTGTCAAAAACATACTTTACGTCACACCTGGCGACAAAGTAGCAATTACCGCACGTTAATGTTATGCAATCACGAATTTACGTACAGTAAGGAAAATTTATTCACGTACCTTTTTATGCCTTATTGTCATAGTAAGAAGAGCGAAAAAGGTACGTTTCCCTTAGTATACCTTGTGAAGTAAACTCCAAGTATGTATATAAAATATAATCGTATCTAAACATTGTAGTCATCGTGGTGTTGAACCGCCGACGCAAAGGAGGGGTGTTATAACTTTAACATGTGTATCTGTGCGTCTATCTGTGGCATCGCAGCCCCCAAACGGATGAACGGAAATGAGTACGGGTTTTGTAAATCTAAAGTCTTGTCCGTCGAGGTGGTACTTAGTTATGTTTGTTGAGTCGAAGAACTTTTTAATTTAATGTATAAGTAATTCGACTAGCAATTGACTGACAACAATCGTAAACATTTCAAAATGTCAAGTGAAGTTGATAAACTGTAAAGCACATATAATTCTCACTACACTAATTGTTCAAAGCTCAACAAAAAGCACATAAAAAGGTTCCCAGAACGCTTTTAAAATGTACAAGTCTCAATTACTCGACACGGGCGTAAAACTCCCCTTTACTTTTAAGCTATTAATTTAACCGAACGTTGGCAACCCTCGTTGCAATTTAATCACGTAATGTGTCATACTGCTGGGTTTTTGGTTAACTACCTGCAATACTTCCCAAATCCCTCTCACAAGCTCATTACTGGGCCCTAATTTCACTTGAAACTTAGATCTGTTTTCATGGAGCGAAGGTCCGTTTTTAAATGCATGGCACACTGAGATGCGAGGTTTGTTAAGCTATTCGTATGGCTTTAAAGCATAACCCTAATTTATTACAGCCATTACATAGTGCGCGAAAGTATATCCATCACTTTTTATCCCGTGTAATGTGAGGTATGCGCGAAAGGAAAATGTAACGCGTCATTTTTAGTACAATCATGTTTTTAAATAACTTATTACGTTTTCTTATTTCAAAGTATCTATATCCGTGAAAAAGACTTAAGTTACAACTGCAAAACATGTATAATTGTTTTCAAATACCGAGTGTTCGTTATGACTATCTATAATTACCAAGGTTAAGTAACTTTTGAAGCGAGCGTTTAAGTTCTATTGACATTTAATTATCTGTACTTGTGTACTATATATATTAACATAATTAAGAGGAAGTCTGTGAGATTGTCGCTCTCTAAGTTATATGTATACTCCGGAACGACTGGTACGATTTCAATAATCCCTTCACCAGTCTATAGTCTGGACTTTCTAGATCGACAGAGGCTATAATTTATCCTGCAGGTTTGTCTACTTGTATATACTCGTAACGCAAGTCACGTTCAGAACGGACCGTGGAAAATAAAAATATTGGAACATCTGCAATACCCATTCCCTCCTCTCCACTTTATCCCTCAAACGTCATCGTTTCCCCAACGTAACAAAACGCCTATCAGCGTGGGTCACCCCTCCGGGGCCGCACTGCAGTTGTAACTGTGGGGTTAGCCCTATTATGGTAGAACGGAATTGTACTGTTAGGAATAATTTATACAACTACCCAACAAACACTGATAGGCCCAAGGTTGCCAGAAGCGCAGGGAAGCTCAAAACAACTTTTTACAGGCAAGTAAAAGCGAAAAAGTCGTTCTTGGGAAATTGTATAAAATTCTACAATAAAATTCCAAAACACATTACCGAACTTACTGACTCTAAATTCAAATATGTCGTAAAACAGGCACATTTCAAAAGCATATTATAAGATAGATTACATCATGGATAGGGATATTTGGCAGCGATAAAATCCTGCACTAGAAATCTATCGCAAAATGTAATTTTAAAATTTTATAATACTCTGATACTGAAATGATATATTGTACCTATACTGTTTTGAAAAAATGACAACTCTCCGAGTTTCTTACGCCGGTTCTTCTCGAGGCAGAGGTTTTCTTTCCGAACCGGTGGTAGTTTATCGACATTCATAACTAGGTGCATGTAATATGCCTAAAATAAAGAATAAATCACTTTGACTTTGAAAGAAAAGAAAAAGACATTTATTCGTGACAAAAACAGTTAAATAAAAATACATACTAGTACGCTACTAGTTGCATACTAGTTTGCGTTTTGCTGCTGTCTATCTCTTGAAGCGTAATCCGCCGATAGTCGAACTTAGGGTGTCATTCCTAGGAAAAAAGTTTGGCCGCGCCTTCGTCCGCGTGGAACTCCCTTTCTTAGGTTATCTCCAGGATAAAAACTACCCTATATCCTTACCCGAGACTAAAACTATTCTCCCCGCGCGATATGAATTTCAAAAATATACAAAAATATTGAGAATTTTCCCGTTACTTTGAATGCTCAAACTTCTTATAGGTTTTCCTGTAATCTTTAGGCAAGGAACTATTTTCCATATTTTTTTCAGAATTTTAAGCCTAGTAGTTTCGGAGATAAGGGGGGGATGGTCAATTTTCGTCTTTTTTCCTAGATTACTTCGAATCTGTTTTTGCTAATATTATAAAAAATCTATATCTGAGATGCTTACAACAACCCCTTTCATTTGATATGTCAATCAATACAGTTTGTGAAACTTTTTTTTTTTAATTTTCCAGTTTACCCCCCAAAAGTGGCCCCCTTGTTCAGAATTCATTAATTTACTTTTCGCGTCCATCTTTGGGTCACCAATTTACATATGTTTGCCAAATGTCAACTCAATCGGTCCTGTAGTTTCGGAGCAAATCGGCTGACAGTCGGACAGACAGTCGCACGAGTGATCCATTAAGGGTTCCGTTTTTTTTCCTTTTGAGGTACGGAACCCTAAAAACATCCAATACCTCACTGGCAGGTTAGTCGGATCTGGCAGGATATCGAGAAGTGGCTCAAAATTGACCTCCAAACCGGAAGTTACAGAGAGCAAGTTAAACAAAAACTTAGTCCGAATATTCTCGGCTAAAAGTGGTTCAAGAGTTCCGTTTCGCGAAACTATGAGATCCGTACTCGGTAGCTCGATGAACCGGTTTTTTAAATGCCTTATATTAAGTTTATTTGTAACTAGCTGCTCGCGCGGCTTCGCCTGCGCATTGCAAAGAACGCAAGCAAACCAGCGGGGTAAAATATAGCTTATGTCAACCCAGAAAGTCCATTCTATAAACAGATGTAAGAATTTTATAGTCGGATGAGTAGTTTTGGAGATTATCCCCTACATACACAAAGCTACAATCTAACAGACTGTGTAAACTAAAGACGATGTTAGAAAATGTTGTAACGTTAGGCTGGAAACAGTGCTCGACTGACGGTCAGCGCCTATGCTCGGTCGGGCGACTCGGGCGTAGCTATCGCTGTAGAAAGCATAACTGTGCGTTCAGACCGATGCTCACCGTCAGCGCGTATGCGGCCATACAAAACTCGCGCGACCGACCATACGCGCTCGGTCGAGCACTGTTTCCAGCCTTATAGTTTATATATCTATCTATTCTTTATCTCGATCTAGTTAAAAGTTAAAATCCATCCATGCAAACTTTCAGATTTGTAATATTAGTAGGAAGTAGAATAGATTAACTTAGGAATGTTTAGAACTAGCTTCCGCCCGCGACTTCGTCTGCGTGGACCCGGGATAAAAACTATCCTATATTTTAATTCAGGCTATAAACTATCTTCGTGCAAAATTTCATCCCAATCGGTTGAGCCGTTTAAGCGTGATGTTTGGATGTGTGTTACTCAATCACGCTCAACCGATTTGGATGAAATTTTGCACGAAGATAGTTTATAGCCTGGATTAAAATATAGGGATCCACGCAGACGAAGTCGCGGGCGGAAGCTAGTACTTCATATATAAAGAGGAACAGTCTGCGAGATTATAGTTTTGTAAGTTTGTATGTTTTGGCCACCAATTATCTGATTTCAATTTTTACTAGAATGAACTTTCTGGATGGTTATAGGCTATATTTAATCCCGCGGATTAGCCTGGATTCTTTGCAATACGCGGGCAAAGCCGCGCGGGTTGCTAGTTGATGTATAAAGCGGTTTAATTTCGTTGCGCTCGATTTTGTACTGTATAATTCTGAACTAAAATCCATAAAATAATATTTTGTTCAACATACTCTCCAAGGAATATATTAAAGTGCGGTTTTCAAAGCGATTTTATATTCTGCAACGACTACAAGGTGTACCACAGATACTCTATCCCTCACTGCTAACATTACATTGTCGTTAACTCCACCTGAACTAAATCTACTTTTAACTGCGTTTACATTGAAGTTTTATTGCAGTTTTATCCGAATTGGGCTACAATTTACGAAACTTCAACATCTATCTCACTTTCTGTCAGTATGAGTGAAAGAGGCAGAGATTATTGGGTTTAGGTACGTTTTCCGCCCTCACGTTTTCAGTACGTGACGTATTTGAACCTAATTGACGTTTATTTTAGGGAGGCGTGAGGTGCAAGATTTTGGAACATGTCAATGCTACATATAATGTTCTTTATTACACTATTTTTACAAGCAACAATTAATTTTCAATGCGATCTTAGCCAAGTCTGCAACTTACTGTATAAAATATTTCTGTATTTTATGATTGCTAATTTCAGTTGCGAAACTAGTTTCTTTGGATTAGTTTTTGCTATCAAAGAAAGCATTTAAAAGAAAATGTAACTTTAAACTTAATAGGGTAAGTTTTTACTTGGTTTTTTTGTTGTTGTTGGCAACTTTTTATTACAATGATTGGAAGAGTCAACTACAACAACCAGCGACCATGTGGAGTTTAAATCTTTTATACGAGCTTTATATTAACTTGACTTGTTCGTATGTAAGTATGTATGTAAGCATATAAGTATGTAAGAAGTAAGTTGTCCGTCAAAATTTGCAATCCATTTTTCAGTCACTTGCCGTTATCCGATTGAGCTGAATTCTTGGGTATTAGTATAGTTTGGATGGCAATTTAATATTATGGTACCATCGAGCTGATCTGATGAGAGAGACAGAAGGTTGCCATGGGAATTCAGTATTTAACCGACGTAACCCCGTTGAGTTTGGGCTCGTTAGAATCGTCTCAGTTGATGATGGTATACAGAAAAGTACAGCCGGCAATAGAAGCTTGTACCAAAAATTAAATTTTTGACATAAACTTACATAAACCACTGTTTGCAATGACCTGATATAAAACAATATGTATGCATATAAAGCACATAATCTTGACGTCACCTGTTCCTATCTACCCACAAACTTCACACTACAAGAGAGTTTTTCATGTTTTATAAAAAAATATTATTCTCACTTTTTGTCAACATTTCTATTATTCTGCTCATTGTTATTCGTATTCATACATAAATTCAACTTTTAAAGCATTTTTTTCATGATGTCAGTTGACAAATTTCCTCAAAATGTAAAAACATAAACCGGCTTGACTCATTCATATCATGAATGTAAAAAGTACAATCATGGCGCTAGGAGCTTACCCTAAACCCTCACGATTTCTCACGTCACTCGTCACTTTGGTGAGACAAGTATTTGTCACCGGTATAAATACTAACCATTTATACTGAGCCGACTGTTTCGTGTCGGTAATCGTAAAGGGTCAATTACATGGTGCAACAGCTCGTATACGAGTTTTATTACATTGCAGGATTTGATTGAATTCGTCGTATTTCGGTAGCCCGCAGCCCCACAATGTAATGGAAATCGCATACGAGTTGTTGCATGTAAATGGCCCTTTTACTAACGTCTGTTAAAATGTATTCGTATGGGAATGTTGATGCATACGCCCTTTCGACATATGAAATACTTCTAGAGTTTTCATGCAAATTAGCTGTCCAATTTTGATTTATGCCGAATTAGCTATATTTGCAGATAGAAATGTGTGCCTTAGACGTTGTTTAATGTGAAGTAAATTCACGTATTTTGAAGAGAAAGTAGAAAATACTTTGGTTAGTAGGTATTACTTACGCATTTTTGTTGCGATAAATAGATAATATTTTTTTATGTTTGCGACAATATTTAAACACGTTGCCGCATTTGGCAGTTACAACAGTCACAATATCATCATCATCGGCCTATATACGCCCTCCTCATGTTACAATATACCTAGTATTTATTACAATATACCTAGTATTTATTACAATATACCTAGTATTTATTACAATATACCTAGTATTTATTCCCAAGTATTTTACCTAATCTCCATACGTCTCATTTCAGTCGGAACGTAGAAAATTCAGACCGATCCCTTAATTTGCAGCAAAAAGCGAAGGCCCGGAGGTAGGCACTTGTTTGACTTGTGTCGACAGAGCCTAACTAATTGAAACGAATAGCATTACGTTGACCAACAGGATTTTGCTCCTATTTTGTTTATTGCGTTATTCCCGGTTGTGCCCTATAGGGGTCCCGGGGTTTGGCAGTTAATCCCAAGATTTGGCGTAGGCACTAGTTTTACGAAAGTGACTGCCATCTGACCTTCCAACCCAGACGGATTACTAGACCGTATATTGGGATTAGATCTAACATTAGACAAAACATTATTATTGTTGCATTCCAACCATGAATCAAGTTATAATGATTGAATTATTGTATATTTTTGCTCAAAGTCGTTCTGTAAGACAATTGTAAAACGCTAATCAAATATTAACAGTGTAATTCAATTTTTTTATGTGATGGATTTAAATTTATGATATTAGATTTAACATTATTATTAAACGGGTATGAACATGAACTACTGCATCAATGGCCTGGCCAGCAATTTTCATATAAAAACATTCGCGTTTACAAAGAAAATTGCATATCAAATGACCTAAATGGAAATCATGCAGCATTCTACAATTAGTCTACCCACGTGCAATCACTTAATAATGGATCTTAATAATATCTAATACACAAGATTTTTAAGTGTGTTACGTAAAACGTGCTTGCTCCCGATGAAGACAGAAATTCAAGGGAATCGTATACAAAGCTATGTAGTCGATCCTTGTAACTGACATAAGACATAACACATCTATTTAGCAAATCTTTTACATGTAGTATAAGTAACGGTCCCTGCACTAGGCTTTACTAGGGCAGGAGACATTAAATTTCTACAATGCAAGGATTACAATTTTAAAACAAAATTGGATAGGATTTTAAAATTACCAATTTAACAAATAATACAGTGTGTGTGTCTGTTAAAGTATCTGGTGTTAATTGACGCACACGTGGCAAACTGTACAGCACATACCCGGAGAGAAATTGCAGGCCCGCTAGAAGACCGCTCTTTAGGGACGCTGTCAATCTCCAGAGAGTTGTCCTGTCTCTTCAAACCAGGGTACCAGGGCTCCCAGCTCCAAGCACATCTGAATCATGGGGGCGCACGCAATATGACACTCGGACACTACAACAAATCCGAAAGGTCACTCAACCAGCAAGACAAGGCAAACAGAATATATTTGGATTGCTCAGCATAACGCAATGCTCAACAAATCAAAATTCTTATCATCTTTTAAAAAATGGCTTCCGTCTAAGTTAATATGATTTCGTCAATGTCAAGTTTGAATGTCAACTCCGCTTAAGAAGCAAGGCGTCCACCGCTGACCACATCCCCGACGAGTAAGCCAAATCAAAATTATAAATCTATCATCCAAATCTGCTATATCACGCGACGCAACGCGCCGCCGTCAATCTGACAGGCGACAATCCAATGACAGTTCTCACACTTTTTTATTTTAGAACCGTTCTGAAATTATGTTATTGACAGCTGTCATAGACAATGAACATCATTAGTATCATCACAGTATGTGTGCGTGTTTTATTAGACTATTTCCAGAATGATCTCTATGTCCTCATAACAAAGTGATTCCAGTCATGATTGGAGCTTAAGTTTTACTTCTCGTGAGTATTCTTACAACTGCCCTCCTAAGTTTATAATAACAGACATTACTACCCAAGTAAAACACTGACACTGCCATAAATATCTTATCAATAACTGAACGTAATGGAGGTTTTGCGTGTACTGGGCTTCGCCCGCAATGCAGTGCCTCCCTGGGGACCTGGACTATTGCGGATGCTCGAACCCCGAAAAGATTGCTTTCCTTATTTAAATACGCTGATCACTGTATAAAATATTACTTTGTGAAACGAAGGTATTTAAAAGTATTAAACATTCGAATATTGAGTACCTAACCAAATTTAAAATATATGCACGTTCGATCAAAAAAGAAATAATCTTGACCAATCTTGACTAACTAAGTGTGGGTTGCACCAAACCTTCTGTAATCGTAAGCGGTATTTGTTAAAATCTGATTATATGGAAATTTTGACAAGTTTCTATGGAATGACAGCGGCCGACGCCATATTTGACGGTGATCGGTCTGTAATAGTAACTCGGAGCAACCGGCCCTTACCCTGACTCAGTGTCGAGATATATCGACTACGTTAGTAGCGCGGTTCTTTAAAAATAATTTTAGAGCTGACTACAGCTAAATAATTTTCAGTTAACACAAATGTTGATTACGTTATAATTTGTGTGTCAGTCTCCTACTTCTCTGCATTTGATATCCTCTAACAACGATCACATATATAAAGTCCTTATAACACTTTAAAGTCTCGCGATTTGTACATATACTATAATATTATAATGAGGAAAGATTTGTAAGATTGTAGCTTATACGTTTGTATGTAACGGGTAATCTCCGGAACTGCTTATCCGATCTCGAAAGTTCTTTCACCTGCGTGTAGAATGGACTTTTCGGATAGTTATAGGATATATTTTAAACCGTGGCTTTGCCTGCATACTTTGTAATACGCGGGCGAAGCCGCGTGGGCTACTACTAGTTATAATACACGGTGATTTTTATTCGTGATCAGGAACAAATTTTTCTAATTCAGTTATTGATGCCAAATACGATTAATTCAACTCGTGTTTACCTAAAACAAACGTTCTTTTTTTCCTGAATAGAACTCAATTAGGAATTACTTTGTAACTAAAAATTATTGTCACCCTGACGGTAGTTCAAATCTATGAAACTAAAACCTCCATGAAAAATTTGTTTCATCAACCAACCTCAAAACCCTTGTGTCCAATTATTAAATTAAGAGTAATAAACTGTCAATTGTCACATGCATGACAAGTACATGTTAGAGTTTATTGACGTAATACCTACCTATCAAATTTCCCTCCAAAGCGCTGAAATATAGGGTGACCATACATTCAGTGGATATTAGTGTTAACATTATCATTATAGTTAATGAACTAAACAGTGACGTAATTGCATGAGACCTCATCCATTGAAATCTGTTTTGGCTGTTTATTAATATTATTTTTCGACTGTTGTACAGTGCTTGTTACAAACACTATTTGATTCATGATAAGGTGGAAAATCTAGTGAATCAAAAACAACTGTGATGGTCTCAAGGATGAACTGAACGGAATTTAACCTGTGTAAACGTTACGAATAAGTCAAATTTAATATAATTTCTAACATTTGGCTAGCGAAAATAGGTAGCAAAGTTCATTATATCGGTACATGAATTGTTATTGAATTCAGCAGGGATCCTTTCTATTTGAGTAATGACCAGCAATTTGTCAAAGTAAACACCCCAGGGTCGTCCATTATATATTAAACCTTCTTAAATTTACAAATGGCGGCATGAAACCGCATATTTCCAGCGAAATTCTGTCAAAACTTAGCTCTTAAAATCCATGGATTTATTTACTTTATGCATTCCAAATCGACCTTTCGCGGAACGGGACAAAGTACTTACAAACGAGTAAGTTTTGGTACTTCAAATACGAATGATGCAATGATATCCCCAATATCAAGCGTTCGGTTCGTTTTTGAAAACTATTTTTTTACATACTCAAACATTGGGCTAGTTCACATATATTTATGTCACGTGAGCTTAAAAATGTTTTGGCGACACGAAAACTCATGCAAATTTTGCTGCATTAAAAGTCACGTTGAAATCACAGTTACCTACGTATTTCCGTCGTGATTAGCGCATATTCAGCAATATGTCCAAGCGCTTGCTAGTTAAACGTGATTAAACAAGCTTTGTTTCCAACGAACCGCAAAATACAGCTTATAAAGTTGACCGGTACAAAATTTGAACGAAACGTCCGCATTCGGATCGCGTGCGAGCCAGAAGGTATTATACTTTTTTTTTTATTACAAAACGAGATCTAAAACGACTATTCTGCCAAGTTTTACAATGGGTTTAATGTTACAAGTTCTAAATCACGCGATTTGTGCATGAGTAATTTTAACAAAATTGTAATTAACTTTAAAACTGGGACATTTGGCTGACCTAGCATCTTTCTATAACATTTTGTTGGTAGTTTTCAATTACGTGTATACTGTATAATACGAGTAGCAGAGCTCATTCCAAATCGAAAGCGGCCTCATTAGGTGACGAATGAAAAATTAAAATCGCCGATAAGGACAGCGTTATTCATTGGAAGGAGAGGGCGAAGGCGTCTCTCTAACAGCCAATATCCGGGCTATCAGCTGACGGAAACAGCTGGCAACTCGAGTGAGCTAGCGTCATTCATTCTCCATTTTTTTTCAAGTGACTAACGATTTTTCGCCTGTAACGAATTCGTCGCCATTTATTTTATGTCAAAACCGGCATCAGCCGATGTTGGTCGGGCGTTTGTCGCAGTTATGGGCGTTTAGCTGTGATTTATATAAATGTAGTTAGCGACATCGATCGATTTAACGGTTGCCGATGGATTTAACTATCCTGGGCATAAATATCCAAGTCTGACTAACACTGCACTTTCAAAGTACTTGGCGTACTAAGTTTTATGGTTGGTTGTTTCGAACTATCTGTTGTTGTTAACTTAGTAGGTATAGGTACGCTCAAATCATATGTCATGAAAACTTTAACGTTTTTTACATTAGCAAACGTTGATGTTCGTTATTGAGACTAGATTCTACATATATACATATAATATAATCACACCTGTATTCCATATTGGGCTAGGCACAGCACAGACCAAAGATCTCCTTATTCAGGCTCGTCGGTTTCGGGTACTTATCGGTTCTAAGGACATTAGCTTCTTAAATAACCAACATGTGTGCCAAGGCCCTCTTATATAGCTCGCTCAGCTCTTATACAGCTTTTATACTGCTCATATTGTTAATAACCTGTATCGGACCCATAAAGCTTAAACGTTAACTGCAAATGTTATTAACGCATTTAATGGTATGAGTATTAGGGTGGGTCATTTTTACTTTTTTTAATTTTCTTTATGGGCACAGGGGCAAAACGCTGCCATTTGTTGTGATGAAACCATAAACAAAAAATGGCTATCTTTGAACGCAAATTATTGCCTCCGGATTGACATTAAATAAATTAAAAAATAACATTTTCGCGGGTATTTTTCTCTCGAAAACTAATAATGTACGAGTGCTTTTTGAGTGAAGTTTTTGTTGTATTTCGATAAAAATAGATTCTATGACTAGTTAAAAGTATATTTTTATAAGTGCAATATATTTGAAGGTGGTTGTAAGAAGCAATAATGAAGTTTGAAAATGGCACTATAAAAGAACCCACTTACAAAGAACTGGAGGCAATTGTTATTAATAAACTTTGTGAAATTTGGAATAAAGCTTCAATTTCTAGTGTTGAACAAAAACGAATGAAAGTTATGCTGCAAAATTATCATTTGAAATACAAAAACATCCTGAAGTAACATCCAAATATACCTGAAAATAGATTAGAGGAGTTCTGTCGCGGAGGAAAAAGATTATTTGATATTGCGTCTTACAAATGTCTGAATATTTCTAACTGCACTTGTCCCAAGCACAAGAAAATACCAGCCAGAGAACACTGTTTCTTAATGTACCAACGTACTGAATGTAAAATGATAATAGGGGGCTTAGACGTCCGTACAACCCAACAAATTACAAAGTCACAGAAAAGAAAGTTATTGCGTGAAAAATCAGAGCATAAAGGTCAAAAAATAGCATCAAGATCAACAGAGGGGCCTGACAACACATCCGTATCCAGTATACCTATCTGATTTGGAAGATTAAGATTTTATTGAACTGCAGTGTAAAAGTACAAGCACAGAATCTCAGAGTACTTCCGCCGCTGAAGCTAATTACTCTTTGCTATCGAAAACCTGGGATAGAGGAGTGTCAAACAGGGCGGTAGGGGCAGCAATCACATCAGCAGTTTTTCATGCTTCTAGTTCACAGGTTACAGATACACGTAAGCTGCAAAGAAAACGTACAAAGACTAGAAAAGAGATTGTCGTACAGCAAATAATTTTAAATGTACCCGCGTTATACCTTGACGGACGTAAAGAAAAAAACTCTCATTACTGCTGAGACAGGCGGCAAAAAGCACAGGCAGATTATACTTGAAGAACACATTTCCTTAATTAAAGAACCTAAGTGCATAAACGTATTACGATCTTATAGATTGGCAAGAAACTATCACTGAACCTGTTAAAATCGATATCTGAAGAAAGCCTCAATTTGTTCGTAGAAGAAAAAGGAGAGGAAAAAATTCCTAGATTACGCCTTTCTTGCCATAGTCAAGCTGTCGAAAGAGCAGTCATAACTCTCACAGAAGCATCAGCTACTTTATGTAACAAGACGGAGCGAGAAGGCTTCATAAGAGCTCAAATAGCGTCGCGAAAAGCGATGCTTAAATTTGATAGTAAGAAGGACTTTGCGGCCATTTAAACTATTTAAACAACTCGTAATAGATATAGTTTTTAGGTATTGTTTTATTGTAAAATAACTAATATATAACATGGAAATGAATGTTTTGTTTTGTACATCTTTAACTAAGTATTTTTGTTTCCTATGTTCTAAGACGCCCAAATTGACAAAAAAATATGTTTTTTGAAAACTTTGATATGGATCCGGAGGCAAAAGATGTATTCCGATAGCTCACATTTTTCACATATTATTTAAGCTCCATATTTTGCACCGTTTTACATCTGTGCCCGATGCAAAACAAACAATTTATTTTTTCTCATACAAGAGTGACCCACCCTAATGAGTATGCATCATGATGGTTATGACTTGTATTTGATGCGGTTGTATGTTGTGAGTGATGAGCATTTCTAGAAAAGATTGTTTTAATAAATTACGTCAATTAAAGCATATTTTTAATTTTCCTCTTTTGTTACAATTTTCTTAGTAATTTTATACGAACCCTCGTTATTTTTGATTTATACTTATTTTATCTTAATTCTAAAGAATCTCAAAGCATTGTATAAAAAGTACAATTTACAAGTACAATTAAACAATGTGTAGGTACGTAATACATTGTTACAAACATAGACACGACACTGTTATCTGCCTATTGGTTTACCTTACCCTTGGTTCGATCACACTTGGGACTAGTAATGTCAAGACTTTCCACTCATCTGTTCCTTACCAATAGCGCCACAAAGAAAGAAATCATTGTACGTTTCAACTTCTCACTTGAACGTATGCACTACTAATATTGAAACTCGCGATTATATGAACAAAAAAATACTTAATAAAATTTCTGCACAAGAACACAAAACGGCACGTGTTCATAAACGTTCCTATTATGTGATAAAACTCTCAAATACATAAACTAATTGTACCTACATTATTCGGGCCGATAAATATTAATTGTCGTCAAACTGAATGTGCCGTTATTATTTTACTGAAAATTCGGGCGGATACTGCTACGAAGCCAATAATTGGCAGTTATTGAATATTTACTATGACATTAGTTATTTAATGTATTATAATGATTAATAACTGCACCGCACCTGTCATGACTTTAAGCTGAAAAACAACCAGTTTTGCGTTCGTTTTCGTGTCCGTTTTTGACAAAAGAACATCGTGGAATGTTCCATTTGTGAAATTTCATTCTAACCGTACTTCAGATTCTGGATTCGAATTTCAAATTCACCACTCGAGATCCGTTAGAATTTACCATTGGAGGATTTTCAATGAAAATTCAATGAAAAAGAAAACTTTGGCAGACCCGAGGGAATTCGGATGACTTTAATTAAGTAACTCGATCTTAGTATCAGAAAATCGAATTTTGTTTCATATTCTCAACGTAAACTTGCGAAAAATTCCCCCTAATTAGACTATTTAGCTTAATTAAGCACGAATTTGTTCCGAAGCCCAGCGGAATTTTAATTTGAGCCAAAACAAACTGCCCGAAGCGGTTTTTGCATTTTTTTCTGCTTTGCAAAGTTTAAATTCACGTCATTCAGTAATTTAATAGGAACTTTGCTCAAGAAATATACTTGAGTTATTGTTTCACTGTCTTTGATCCTACTTTAGCCTTTCAATCTTCTTCGAAGTCAGGTGCAGTTTCGCTTAAATAACTTTGTATTATAGAAGATACCTTTAGCGCAAGTAAGTTTTCCTTGTGAACCACATACGTGTAGAAAATCCATTGTAATAGCAAATGGCAGCTACCTATGCCATTAAAGACACATTACAGTACTACAGCATAAAAAACGAAATGAATCTCTTAAGATCTTATTCAACAATAGTACATTACTACAGAGGCCGGGAAGTAAGGGGTTGCCGGCCGAGTACACAAATAACCCCTTTTCGCGCCGAGGTATGTATAGTGCTTTTTTCAAACATGCAATGAAATAAATAACAAAAAACTCAATGAAATCAAACTTTAATTTCTAAAGAAACTAAAAGTGAACTAACACCATATCTCAGGTGACAAGCCAAAGTCACTAATTACACGTAAGAAGTAAAGGAAAATTCAACCTTATTACTACATCAACACAGTAAATAATTATTTTTCTGTATTTAGATACTATTTCTTCGTCGGAACTCATATTCAATAAATCCAATAAAATAGAATTACAGAACTACTCAACGAGGGAAGTAAAACTCAAGGTGCAATCATGGCTCAACTCACTTTCTTATGAGGACATAGAGAAGATCCTGGAAATAGTCAAATAAAACATACACACATTCACACACACATGCACACACACATCTTAACAAACACACAAATTGTATTATTTATTTAATTGATATTTATAATATAATATCTAATTATTATTTTTTAACATGCATGTAAAATGTAATATATGGTCTCCTGCGATACAGGCAAAGCCTAGTGCAGGGACTGGTACTTATAATACTACGTGTAAACATGTTTGCCAAATAAATGTCTTATGTCTTATGTCTTAGAATGATTTTTTCAATTTTGCCTCGAAAATTATAAAAAAAATACCCACGCGTTTGAGTAGACATTTTTACCGCTAATATTTAGATGAAAGATTTAAACTGTGTAGTTAAATTTGCAATTAAAAATTATTTGAATTTGTTAATAATGTGTTATTTTTTATGTTCATGTCGATTTTGTATAAATAATACTTCGAAATATAGTAAACATCGTTTATTGTTTTTTTTTAATGATTGTAGTTGCAAAATGTCATACATAACGAACCATAAAGCAAATATTGCTTATAGTTTTTTTTTAAAGCTGAACGCCATGATGCTGTGTCACAAATACATGTGGAATGGAAATTCAAAAATACCATCTTGCAGGCCTATTACGGATCTCTCGTCTCGCCGCGCCCAAAACGTGATACTTCGAAGCCTATTAGAAAGAACACAATGTCAATATTTCATTGCATGATTGAGAAAATACAGTTTCGTTTTCAAAATTTAAACAACGAACGCCAAAATTCAAATTCGGAACCTGTCAGTTCGAAACGCGACTGCAGCTAACCGCGCTGAAGTGAAAGGTCGAAAGTTCATTCGTAATTTAACCACACAAAAGCCTTTCCAGATTAGTGGGGGAGTGTATAAGCCGTTCGTTTGGATTACTTTTGTTTCCGAACACAGATGTTCGGAACAGTTCGGCAACAGCAGCCGTTGTCTCCCTTTTAACGACTCACTTGTTTTCGTGTAAGACGAAGATAATATTAATTGAATATTCAAATTTAGAATTTCTGTTTGTTTTGTTTCTTGTTATAAATTCAAAAGCGTTGTGGACAGATTCTGTAGTAATTGGAAGCTGTTTTACGAATGATTATATCTCGCTCGCTCATTTAAATCGCGAGCGAGAGTGAAGCAGGCTCTTGATTCGACCTCCCCGAAATGCGTTGAGCTAGGTCATGGATCAGTCGGCAGTTAAAAATAAATCTGAACGAAGTTTTCTTGCGGGCTAGTTGGTTAAGTTAACTAAAAGAAACTTAAAATTTTGGAGATTATTTAACATTATTAAGGTAATAGACGCTTTTGTACAATGGGTTAAAATAATGAAACAATTAGATGGGAGAAATCGGAATATTTTGTTCTTATCCTAAGTATACCTTATTAAGTGGGTCATTATGTTTTCTTGTAATTCGTTAAGTCTCTTAGGTCAAATAAAACTATGATATATAACACGAAGTAAATCTACTTAAACAAATTTTTTATGATAATTACAACCCATTTTTCATGTTAAAAGCATTCCGTTGTATTGTAGTATCCTGGCTGGACAAACAAAACAGAAGAAGACAAGAAAACGTTAATCGACGGAAAGTAACGAAAAAAAATCTCGTCATGAAATCTTACGTAGCGTAGCAAAATAAGTGTGTTTTCCGTGTCAACTAAGTATTAATTTGATCCTCTTTTTTACAGGTAAGTATCCCGAATCGAGACATGAATCCCTGGCCAGCAATGAAGGTAAAATGTCGTTTAAAAATAAGCGAAAAGCCAATAGACGCTTTCTAAGGGTTGTATAATTGGGTAAGGGTGAGAATCCACTAGAGCTTTGCGATGCGGTGAGTGATGAAAAAAACCACCAATAGAGCGTGAATTATACTGAGACGGAGTAAGGCGGAGGCGCGGCGCAGGCGCAGCGAAGGCGTGGAACGGATACGGTATTTGCATAAAGCGATATTATTTTGAGTAAATAAAAATACCAGTTGACTATCGAATCTATACGAACATTTTAAAATATATTTAAAAAAATCGTAGCCAATTCACCAAAGGACCTTATCTCGCGCCTTCGCCTTCGCCATTATAATTCACGCTATAGGAAGCGATGCGCGAGCGAGGCCAGCAATAATGCTATTGGTGGTGTGTGTAGTGGTGTGGTGTGTTTTCCTCGCTAACCGCCTCGCCATCTTGCACAGCTCTTGTGGACAGTCACCCTTCATTACACAGTAATTTCGGTAAAGTAAGTTAAAGGCGCATTTTCATTCCAGCCGTGTAGCTGGCAAGCGATCCTGTTTTGAAACTGGTCGACTCTGGCTTGGGCCTATAGTACCTATCAGGGATGTCGCGGATGCGATGTTTTGTCATCCGCGGATGCGGATATTTGGGGGCACACATTTGCAGATGTGGATGCGTATTTTGGGGTCAAACACTAAAAAACGTAAATAAACAACGCCCATTTTATTATATCACGCAATCATCAAACACGTTGATAATAAATTACAATCTTAGCGAACAAATCAAAATCACGCTGTCCGGTTGTTCACCTCTACATGTCGCATTTCTCAACCGATTCTCGTGAAATTTTGTGAGCACATTCGTTAATTATATAGTTTTTTTGTCGAGTCACTTTAGTTAGTAACAGACAATGAGTGGAAGATAGCAGAATGAATAACAGAGATAAACAAAACGGCCGGCCTGGGCGATAAATAGTTTGGAGAACTATAAATCTCCGGGCCTAGATGGTATCTACCCTGCTTTACTAAAGTGGGGAGGACATACGCTGATCGAACATTTATCGAACCTACTATGCAGTTGCATTACCTACATATATATATCAACAAAATGGCGAGGTCGAATCACTTTTACTAAATTAAAAAGGAAATATGAAAAAACACAGGCTCGCGAGTTCTACAGCTCACTGAGCCACTAGACTAGTATATCATCATATCAGCCGAAAGACGTCCACTGCTGGACATAAGCCTCCCCCAAAGAGTGCCTAATTGACCGGTCCTGCGCCACCGACATCCAGCGGACTCCCGCGACCTTTACCAGGTCATTAGTTCACTAGTATATTTGAAGATTCAAATGTCATATACTTACTTAATGTTTTCTTGGTTAGGCTAATTTAATTTATTTGATTTTTGTGAACAATTTTATTTTACTTCGTAATTCGGTAAAAAAGTTATTCATCACTTTCAAGTGCCAGGATGCCGATAGGGGGGCTCTCTGCTTATGGGCGCTTTCCTCTACATATCCGTTCACATTTTGTGGGCTACGAGCGTAGCGCCAGTTTTGTCGGCTACGAGCGTAGCGCTAGTGTTGTCGGCTACGAGCGTAGGTAGCGCCACGCAATTGGGAATGGATGAAAATTTTAAAAGTGCCTGTCAATTATTTTTGAAAAGTATTAAACAGTGTTTACCATAGATATTTAAGTTTTTTTTGTAATACGAGATGGATCAAGGAAAGTCCGTCCTTGCAGACCCAAAACGTTTGTATTTTTCAAAAATAATTAACGCATCTAAAAAATCTGAAACTTTTTTCTGGTGCTAAGGAAGGTTATTTCTATCACCCGAAAAAATAATCAGGCACTTTAAAAAAATTCATTCATTCCCAATTGTGGGCAGTGAATAATTAATTACTAATTTAAAACAATTTATTTCACTATATAAAAATGACTTATGTTTAAACATTTTTGTGTTTACGAATGTTGACTCTATTGTTAACGGTTGTGCTAAGAAACTGCTGAGGACTCTATCAGGCAGTAACGCGACGGTTGGATGAGCTGGCCCTCGTAAAACATTGCGCGCCATTTGTTTTGGCTGCTAAAAACCCCGCGGACGACTTTAACGTGATTTTTCCGCCTTAGAAAAGAAAAAAAAAAAGAAAAGAAAACATTTATTCACTACACAAAAGACACACAGAGACAAAGGAGTAGACATACACAAGCGCGCGCGCTTAGCGCTTTAAACACACTTTATTTTCTTAAGGCGATGGACATTTTGTCTCGGCTAATGTTAGCTATGTATGGCTTTGTAATGAACAACCAAAACACGTTTACTTAACTTAACTATAGTGGCTCTGCGAGGTGTAGAACTCGCAAGCCTGTACTTTTTTTTTGTAAAAATATGTTTACAATAAAATTAATTGAAATGCGACCTGTAGAGGAGGACAGCTGGACTGCCGGACATACGAAAGATGTTTTGCCCAATACGAACCAGAGAACTTCGTTCGCTTCGCTCGCTCGTACAATTAATTAGTTTAACTTTAAAAATGATAACCTCATTAAAATTATCAAATTGAAATTATTTATATTATCATTCTTATTCTAAAACTACAGCAGTGATCAACGGGTCGATCACGTAACGCATTGTAAGCGCGTCAGATAGATCTAAATGTCACTTTTTATATGGAAAAATGACAGTTAAATTGTCCTAACGCGCATTTGAAACGTTACGTGATTACTTTGAATTACAATGACACCTTACTTGCCCTTATACGTCTTTAACGCACCCACCTACCAACTTAACTACAAAACGAAAATACCAATATACACCTTAACCCCATATCTATAAGCACCTCAGACGCCACGTTTAACAGAAAGATTTACATGGTAATGTTTTAATTGTGGCATAACGTCATTTATTTACATGTAAATAGAATTGAGTCTTAACGGCATGAGTAGTAGGTCGAAAATGAATTGGCTTCGATGTGTTATAGAGAGGTATTAGGTTTCGAAGGTTGCATTAGGGTGGGCATTGCGCGGGGCTCAAATTGCTGCCCATTAAGGGCGGAGACACTGCGATCGTGTAAAACTGTTTTTAGCCCCGATATTTGAACGTCGAACGCTCTCCCGCTGTGTTTATGTTTGGGTAAAAATGGTAGCATACATGTATCCCTATGACCAAGTCAAATAGACAAAGGAAATGTGCATATATTTCTTCTGCGTCGTAATTCTGACTCTTCTTAGTTAAACGTAAACTAGGAACGTAGATATCACCTTACCTATCTTTTGTCCGAATTTTCATTTGTCCTGAAAGCTGTTTTTCTCTGAAGCCATGCGTTTTCAAGACTATTGTAAATCAAACCTAACCTAACTTATTGGGTTCCACACGATAAGTATTAAACAATAAAGCTTCGGGGACTTCGAGAAAATTGTTTTTTTGCCGAACTGACGATTCGAACGATACCTGGGCCAAAATTCTTTTTAGTGCCTAAAACAAAGATGAAAACTTATAAACACTTATAAAAATTTTTAGATATCTCGAAATATTTGCCTAGTAGTGTTACGTTAGTTCTCAACCGGGCCTCATTGTTTATTATGAATTTTCCCACCACCCTGGGTTTTTTATTACAAAAAGTCACATTTGGTACTCAAATTACCACTGCGTTACCAGTCCCCATGACCCATCAAAATTAATGTCCACTGCGTTACCAAACATTTTTTTAATATCATTTTGAGCCCAAATATTTCGATAATTGTCATCATTCGGGTAATTGTGAATTAGAAAATAATACTTTTTTGAAGATTATCCGAATAAGTAAAAAATTATGGGTTAAAATGTACAAGGGACGTTTTTATAGGCATCAAAAAGAATTTTGGCCCACCTACCTACAGTTGGGAAGTGAAATGTTGTGATTGCGATAGGATACCGTTTTTTAAACTATCTGAATGAATACAGTCGAAGTTAGAAATGTACAGTCAAACTCGAGTAGCTGAACGCTTGATAACTTGTCGCTTTCACCCGTTTGACAACTCATATGGCAGTTTAAAATACTTTAAATATGATGTTAAAGCGAAACGGTACAAAAAGTTCAGCCCCCTGTGAGTTCGACGGTACCTGTATTTATGTATAGGATGGTAGGCAACTGTTGCGGCGACTAAATTTGAATGTTTATCCGGCAATTAGGTCTTGTTGAGGTCGCCGCATAATTGACGGCCGATCTGCGGTTGGGATTAAGCTTTGATGTCGCCAGTATCATACAAATTTAAATTTGATACTCCAATTCTGGAATATAATTGTTACCTACTGTGCTCGGCGAGGTCAAGTAATACTTGTGTTCTAGTGTCATCCATCAGGTAGAATTAGAATCGACATATATCGACACAAACGCGCGTCGACGGCGCGTTTAAAAAACGCATGTGCATAGGACCTATGTTAAGGACCTGGTCCTTAATCGCAAAAAGTAGAAAAACAAAATTTGAGTTTCGCTACAAGACATTTCCTTGTCGGAACGTGTTTTAGACATATAAAATTCAGATTTATTTGGTATCAGATTTAATTTTTATGTATATGTACAGCACTTTATTACTTTTAATGGACGTACTCGCGAGCTACGCTCAGTGTTTTTCTCCAAAAATCCAAACTTTAAAGGTACATAATGTGACTGCAATAACAGGATAAAACAATGAGTACAAAAAAGATTGAAATAGGTAATTACTAATGATTATATTAAAGAAAGGAGATAGTTAAAAAAAGGAATTATAAAAAGAACACCGCTTAACAGCACTTTATTGTACAAATAACAGGTTAAAGGATATAATGTATGTTACACAGGATCAAGGTACAAAATTTTAATTTATTTGTAGCAAAATGGAAACCCTGGGAGTTCTCACCACACAATCATGTATATGTTACCTTCATTACCTACTTTAACTATAATCGTTTAATTAATTGATTATCCTTAGTGATGTGGAATCTTATCATGAAATATTATCAGTTAATTAATTAATTTCAAAGAACTCCGAATATAATTAATTAGGTGTCTAACTCGTCTGAGATTTCAGTTAATTATTTTCCATTACGCTGTTACTAATATTATTGTTACTAGCCGTATATCTATTTACTTAGATTAATTAAATAATTTCTCTTCGATACCACTGCCTAGAATCATTTTAGTAAAATACGGCAGATTTTTTGAGGTAGTATTAAGTGCATATAGCACCTATTTATTAGAAACCTATCAGGTATAAAATACTACTAATAAATCCACGGTCACGACAGGCGACATGTTTCAAACTCTTCAGAAGTTCTTCTTCAGGATGAGTATATCAGGTAGGTATACTATATTCTTGGTGTTGCTTTAGAATAGTTCAGAAGATAAAACGTGTTACTACATTGCGTATTACGTCATTGTAACTTTTAAATACACTTTTGAGGTTATTTGTCAAATATAACACAACTGGATAAAAGCGAAATCCACCTAAGCGTGAAATATTTAATAAAACAAACGAGAATAATTGGTAATTTGCGCGTGAGCCAATATTTACACAAATACGCAAATTTGTACAAATGTTTGCCGCATATAATGTGTTGATTTATGTTGATGTGAATGTATAATACGTGACAAAACTGCCGCGTTAGAATCTCGATCTTGTCACTATTCAAATAGAATCCTTATTCGAAACAAAGGCTGACTCAGATATTGTTATGCATCACCATCATCATCATACAGCTTTCATATACTCCCCACTAAGTTACTCGTATAGTCAAGTGTAATATATAACTTACTCATAAATTTGTCCCATCGCTCTTATGTCAGCGGATTAAGGGTACATATTTATGTTATGAGAGCATTAAATCGATACATATTTTTACCTCACATAGTAAGTCGCATGTATGTTATATACATATTTCAAAGAATCTATCGGTGACTGAATTTATACATCAAGTCAGCCAAAGGTGTCATTAAAAAAACATATACTCATTCCTATAACCCCGCTAACTTAACTAATTATCAACCCGAAGTAGGTACTAAATAAAACAAAAACAACAACTCCTTATTAATGTGCTACTAACACGGTTGCTGGGTCAAACAATAATATTCAAATGGTAATAACACAACCACATTATCTATTTAAAAGCATCTAATAGCACGCAAGTAATGCCCGCCCCAAACGCCATTAAAGAACAATTTGTAACTATCAAATTCGATTTCCAACCGTCGCGCCGCTTACCTCCGAAATTCAAATTTGGAATTCCTCAGAATTTTAATGGAGGCAATTTATGGCGTCTCGCGACGTCATCTCGACGTAATCGCCTTACGCCATAATTGTCTTTAGCTATAATTAATATTGCTTGAGCGTTATTGTTAATGAAAGAGCGTTTGGGACGTCAGTAAGGCGCTAAGCATCGCGCTTTCGTCTGCGTACGGTTTTCTTGACAGCCGTGACTCAGCGCTAAGGCTCAATTCACAGGTCAGGCCTACTGCGGGAGTAGCATGGTTGACTTTTTCTCACGTATCGCTGTCGATAAGACATCCGTCACGTTCTGACAAGTATGCGAGTGCGAGAGTGACGGATGCATTATCTACATTCCACAACGATAAGTAATAAAATTGCAACTATCTTAGACCCACTGGATTAATCTGGCCATGCACGACCGATCCAACATGTCGAATGGAGCAGCGCCGCGCCAAAATCGGTCCTTAATATCAAAACTGTGGATAAGATAGTTGGTGCGGTCCGGATGGATATCCAACGCGCGAATAGAATTGTGAATGTCCAAATTCAATTTGTCTGCTTTGCTCAAAGGTTCAATAGTAGAGAATGCTTACGGCATTAAGTCCGCCTATTGTACGTTAAGTTTTTCTTTTGTGCAATAAAGATTATAAATAAATAGAAATGTTGAAACATCACCGTCAACGTCCAACCATTTATACAAATGGCTCGCTAGTCGAAACAACACACGATCGCGAACATGTGACGGCTACGGGGCGCGCCCGTGAATATAGTCAAAATATTACGTCCATCCATTTGGCGCCGAGAGAAACGGCGTAGCTTTAGGTCCCCTGACCCGATTTTTCATTCGAGCGCTTACTGTCAAAACCGCAGACGGCGCTTGAATATGACAATGTGCGCTATGATGCGTGACATAATCTCAAAACCGTGTCATTGAACTGACGTGTGCTGCACCTAACGATACCTTGAAAAGTTACAACTTAGTTTATGGTTAGCGAAATACTTTAATAACATAAACACGTAAAGTTGGCTGCTGTGAACGCTTAAAATTGCCGTTAAATTGCAGCTAGCTAGCAGACGTGCGACTTACGAGGGTTACGTTTCGTATACTTTATTGAGGGAGCGACCACACCACTCAAAATACGCTGACACACCTTAAACGCAGGAAAAATGTACCAAAGACAACACATACGCATACGACACATCAACGCGTATACGCAGCGTTACGTATCGGCGTGATCGCCCCCTGAAATGAAAACGTAGGTAACTCACATTATCAACAGAGTACACCCTGAATTTTACTTCACGGTTGGAGATGAGCCTCACCGCTTACGAATCGCGATTTAAAAAATAACTTAGTCCAAACAATCTCCAAACTAAAATTACATAGTAACGGATCCTACGCGATGTCGATACCGCCACAAATAAAAAATGAACAAAATATTAAAGTATTTACTAAGACCCTTAAGAAATATTTGATAGAAAAGGCATATTACTCTGTCGGACGTGACTATTTTAATTCATAAAAATTATATGCATGTCCGTTTCTCTCACCTTTAGTGAATGAATATGAAATTGTATTAGGAAATAATGTGGATATACAATTTTTATCTTGTTAAATAATGTTTTTCTAAAGAATATATTTGAATGTGAAATGTGAAACTAATTTAAATTTATTGGATTAATTTTACTTAGACTAAAATTTTATCATTTTAAAAATTTTTCATTTTTAAACTATTATTTCTACAAATTATTTTTACAAATTATTTTAATAGGTATTTTAGCAAATTATTATTAATTTAATTTAATTTTTGTACTTTAGCTTTTTAACTAGTCAAATTTACTTAAACTTGTTTTATATTTTAAATATTTGCTATGGCCTAACGGGGTCCTGTGCATTGCCTAGCTTTAAGTTGCATGTGTCAATTGTACAATGTTGCATATAAATAAATTGAAATAGAAATAGCCTGGATAGCTAGGATAGGATAGTTTTTATCCCGGGTCCACGCATACGAAGTCGCGGGCGGAACCTAGTAACCAATAAGCCGGATTTTGTAACATAATAAAAACGCTCTTATAAAGACAATATTACCACCATACTTAGAAAAGCCACCACTCATACTTAGTAGAACGTATTTAACTGAAAAATGGCGAAGTATCACGAAAAAAAAACGGTAAAAGTTTTCTCCAATAGATTTCCAAGAATTTGCAATTTTTAAAACTTGGAACAGTTGCCGTCTCGCTTCATACATAATATTAATAAGGGACGGGAGATTTGCATGATTCCACTTTATTGAACAAGTTTCGTCTTGTCATTCAATATTAAAGATTAGACGACGTACTTTCTTGTTTAAGGGTTTCGGGGACTTGTTTGTTTTTAGTAAATAATGTCACAAAGTATAAAATAAACCTTAATAAATAACCCTTCTTTCCCTCGGCAGTCGGGTAATAACTCAGAATACGCGAACACGCTGGCGGTTAGGTTAGGTTTAGGTTGGGTTAAAATAATTGCCGTGCGTTTCTAAATTATACTTCGGAATTTTATTAAGTGTCTAATAATTAAATGAATACTCAAAATATAGTGATTTGATTTTTGCAAAGCATTTGGCATTTTAAGCGATATTATCCGGTTTATATCCATATAATTTTTTTTTAATAAAAGACTGTCCAGTGATATGACCCTAGTCTCACACCGTATTTGTCCCGAAAATCATCCCCTTTGCCTCTCATTACGTAAAACGGAAAGCACCGCTTCACTACGTTGTTTAATAATTCTAACATCTGAGCGTTACATAATTTCTGAACCTTAAAAATTCTGATTGCGCGATAAAAATTGCGTCACCCGAAACGTGCTTCTTGTTTACGTTAAAAAAAAGTCCCGCTACGCATTAAGTTGATTCGTGACGTCATAAACCCGGTGTTGCCACTCACGAAAACGCCTGCCCGGACATGTTCTCATGAATTTTAACTTCTCAAGTCTCCCTGAATAATACACATGGCTACCCGATACATTATATATCTGGTTTTATGAACCGATTTTCTTCTTACCCGGCGGTTTTTTATCTTTTATGCGAGGGTAAAGATGATACGCTTGATTTTTCGATAGATACATGCCGTTTACCCAGATAAGGCTTCTAGGAACAACGGTTCTCGTAGTTTGCCTAGACCTGTAAATTTTCGATTTGGTTCTTGATCATTTATTAGCTTTCCTTTAGTTTAGAAATTGTCTAATTCACGGTTAGGTATACTTCATAGCATCAGTAGAAATCGAATTCTAATTTTGAATTATATATTGCTACAGTTACCAACACTAAAACCGTCTGTTCCAAAAACTGATTACACTATATAAGTACCTAAGACTTCACCTTTAGTACTAACAGTTTAAGGTTAACTCGGTCCAGTTTCATTTGAGCTTTAATTGTAATATCCAGCGTACCCTAAAAAGGTATTGGCATCTGTCTGCACCAGCTGGTATAGATGGCCAATGCTGAGCACCGTCTCTTTATTATTAATATCTAACTAGGTCTATTTTGCATGGTAGTGCGTGTTGTTACGGGATTCCGTCGAACAAATACTTCACTTTTGGATACCAGCGCCATCTTTTAGAATGTTGTTGGCATGTCTCCTGGACCCCAAAACCAGGGGGGTTGCAGTGGGCGGGACGCGTCGCGTTAGACATCTTCCGCTCGGGATGCCTGAGGTATCCAGTCAGTCAAGGGCTAGCGCGCGCGAGCGAGCGAATTTCTGTACTTGTACTATTACTTATTCTGTGCCTAAACTGCAAAAATAGTAGAAAAAAAATACACTTTTCCAAACGCGGCCGCGGTGATTTTATTTAATGACGTCATTACTGGGGAGACCGACTCCTGAGAGATTGTCCCCCGGCAGTTTTGGGGACCAGGAGATATGCCAAACAACATACTAAAAGATCGCGCTGGTATCCGAGTTTGAAGTATTTTCCCCTAAAAACATGCACTATGTATTATGATGCATAGTGTATGACGTTTTTTGCGATCTTTAGACACAGCGTGCTTGTAAGCGAGAAAAGGCGGTAAAGTATCATATGTCCCATCAGATAAGACTTCCAGATCGCAGTCACTAAGACCTTTTCTCATATTTCGTAGAAGTTATTTTCAAAAGACTTCGATTTCCCGCCATGGCAATCTTTAGATATCTTTATTCCTTTTCAATGAACGCTCTCATTTGATCTCATTCAAATCGCTATTCTATAGACGTTGCGAGACTCCGCTCAGATTTGAATTTTTCAATTTTCCCAAGCCAAGATCCAAGTGCAAACTTTGTTATTTACAGCAAGATCAGAAAAACCTAACTTTAAGGTAATTCCCAAACAATACTTTAGCCTTAAATTATTTATTGTTCACTCCAGCCTGACGCGACTCCGCCACAATTCACCAACGGTGCTAAAATGCGCTCTCCCAGACCACCCTTACGTTTCAATTGTCATTAGCCCCTCCAAGCTATTACCGGCTTTAATTTCTGCACGTTTGAGTTGGTTTTCGTCTGTTTCAGCTTGTGATTTACGATGGACTAGGAAACCTTTTCGGTAGCCGTAATCTGCTTCGACCCAATCGCAATTAATGAGGTCCCAACAGCGCGGAGTTGGTCTTATTGCCTGTACTGGGAATACTGGATGTGTTTGCAAACTGATGCTTGTTAAACACTTCTGTATTTAACAGTTTTCGTGTTTCCTAGTAAGGCTAATTTTACCAAATTTGAATAAAGACTTAATCTAGGCCTTATTATGATGAACGATTTTAAAATAAACTCTATTCTGGTTTGGTCGAATTGACACTACAATATCACTTAAATCCACCAGCAGACAAAACGACGTCTTATAAATGCTCGATTGAGCCCCGGAAAGCTCAAATCATGTAACATTATGCACGTAGTTATCCATACAGCTCGACAGTTTTGAAGCAACATCAACAAGTCAAATGCCCACATTCTGATGTTAATCCAGGCGGTGTCACCATTTCCATCCTACCATATATCAATGCCGGAGTAAGGGTTACTCCCTAAAGATTTCGCGGCACAATGCCTTACAATTTTCAACTATTGTAACCTAACCCCAATATCGCAACAAATATCCTTAATTCCTTTCTGAATGTTTCTCGTTACTTCAAATCCCTTACATCGGAAAATAATCCGGGCTCGTTAAATTTTAACGAATTTGCTGTTGATCGAGGCAGTGTTGATTTAAAAGTGTTTCTTTCTGATAGATTAATCGTTCAATATGTATTCAATTGTTTTTAGTGATTATAAGCCTATTGGTTCTGGCGAGCAATTTGGAAGAGTAATCAAAAAGTACGTACCGTTTTGTGGGGGCTTTTGTCTTGCGAAATTCAGATTGGAGCTGAAACCTATTTTGTCTAGGCTTTGTTCGTAACAATGTATCTGGTCGGGAGGCCGTACCGTACATCTACCGTATCGGGCTTGATCGAGCGTCTATATAGCGGGGTCGCTGACTGGCAACGCACCGATGCACGTCTAATTGCACCCCGTTTCCACGGCTCAAACTTCGATTGTGCTCAATTCTGCTGGTTGAGTTACGGTTACGAGCGTTGGGCTGTTTGCAAATAGCAGTATGTATTAACACTTTTAAAACCAACTTCCTGTTTTCGTATAGCAGATTTTGATTCCCAAAGTAGCGTTCTAGAGAACCAAAATTCGGTGAAACTGATCTTCTCTAACCTATAACAATATTTCTCCTTACCTGAACAGAGGCAATGCAAGTTCTGACACAGTAATCCCGCGTCAGGCCTGAAACATCGCCTGCTTACGAATAAACCACTTTATGCATGGCCTATCGCGTTGATATCTCAAAGGGAATGTAAACAGCGATATATACCGAATAGCGTTTGCAAATTTTATCATCAGTCGACGTTCTCCCAACGTGGTCATTTCGTATGCAGCAGTGCATAGGCAATGCAATGGAGCCGTCACTGTCACTGGGGACTAAGCGGCTCGACCGATGTAATGTATTGCGGATGCTGCCCGTAAATTCCCATATAACCCAGAACAGCACTATCGGAAATTAGAACCTGCTAGCCGAACATCTATACGAAGTTAATTAACTATTCCAGCTTATCTCGGAACTCCAGTTCACCTTGTTGTTGAGAGTAATTTTGACTACCTTATAAAACAAGGCCATTCACCTCGCAAATATCTCCCCTTAGGTACTCTTCTAAACACGGGGGAGTCGAAATAAATTTCCACCCTCACCCTAATTCGAATGAGCACGGATCCCCTTTCGATTCGCCCTATGCGTTGGCATGGCAACGCGCGCCCTTTGTAGGGAGTGCAGTGCCGATGTAAACATTCCAGAAGCGTTCCTGAAATGCACTTTTCGGCTCGCCGGTGTTATTGATGTTAGCTCGCTCCCACTCCTTCCGGTGCCGCCTGCTCGTAAATTTCCCGAAAATATTGAGTAAAACATGTCTATTTATCACGTTTATGGCGGCTGTATCTACGGGTAAGGTCAGGAGCTGCATTTACGTTATGGCGCTCAAAATTGATATTAGAATTTTGTAACTTGACTATAAAATATGGCGATATACTGTAACGACCGTTTTATTCGGTTATAAACGGAAACGGTTTCGTATTGTGTTTATTCAGAAACATTCTACAAATAAGGAATAATTTAATATTAGACTCGATTACCTATAGAAAGTATTTACAATTTGCGAGTCATCCGACTATTTTGTTATGATTTATTAAGTTATTTATGTCTACATTATCTACCTGTTACCATTATTTAATTGCTGAATCAAAGATTTCCTATTAGAATACCTATTTGATACCGTTAGGATAGGTTCAAATTCATTTTGCCGTATTACAATGGCACAAAAGTGAATCTTTGAGGTCGGCTGCTGTATACGTGTTTGTCCATTGCACATTATTATATTGCTTTTATTTTAATTTTTACTCTCGCCAAAGTTGACTTACCTTGCAAGTAAACAGTGCAAATTTTCTTGTTCCAGGGATGCCGGTTTCCTGAAGATGGCCTCACGCACCCCGTCCCTTGAGTCGCTGCCCGGTGCCAACTCGATAGGTTCCCTGGAGCGTGGCTCCTTATCGCCTCTGACCCTCAGCGGCTCCTCGCCCCCAGCGAGCGACTCCGCTGTATGTGACCTTCGTGAGTTCGACGGTCTCGACACCACCTGCGCTATTTGCCGGGAGACATTCGTTGACCCCAAAGTACTCAACTGCTTCCACACCTTCTGCCGGGGCTGCCTGGAGAGGGAACAGACGCACCCTGACAGAGTAACCTGCGTGACTTGCCGCGTGGACAGCCAGCTGCCGCCCGCCGGGGTCCCTGGCTTGCTCACGAACCTCGTGATCGCCGCCGCCGTCGAGCAGGACGCCGATCTCCTGCCGTCTGCTCGTCAGACCAGCTCGCCATCAGCCCGCTGCACCGGCTGCAAATCTAAAGAGTCCGACGCCGTAGCGCGCTGCGTCGACTGCGCCAACTTTCTCTGCCCAAACTGCGTCATGGCGCACCAATTCATGCATTGCTTCGAAGGCCACCGAGTGCTGGCATTTACCGATTTGAAGGATGACAAGGGCATGTTGGGATCTACGCTCACGACAAGTGGGGACAAAACCGCATTCTGCCCGCGACATAAAAATGATATTCTGAAATACTTCTGCCGCACATGCTCGGTGCCAGTATGTAAAGAGTGTACCATCATTGAGCATCCCGCTGCGTTGCATGACTATGAGCACTTGTCCGACGCTGGGCCAAAACAGCTGGAGCTCATGCAAGCCGCCGTCAACGAAGCCAAGACCCGGGCCACAGAGATCAGGCACGTCGTGAAGACTGTCGAACATGCTGCTGGCAAACTACAAGTCCAATACCACAAAGCTCAAAATGAAATAAACGACACGTTCCAATTCTACCGTTCTATGCTTGAAGAACGCAAGCAGGAACTACTTAAAGAACTCGAAAGCGTATTCTCTACGAAACAAATTGCGTTGACAGTCGTAGGCCAAAAAGCTCAAGAGACGGTCGATAAGATTTACCAAACGTGCGACTTCGTAGAGCGGCTAACCAAATGCGCCAATTTAGCTGAAATATTGATGTTCAGGAAACTATTAGATAATAAACTACAGACCTTGATGCAGACGAACCCTGAACAAAGCATGCAAACAGCATCCGAACTCGAATTCGTTTCGAACTATCAAGCGATACAAGTTGGAGTACGAAACACATTTGGCTATGTACGCTCGAACTCCGAAGCCGTAGGGCCCACCAAGCAACCGCCTATTGCCCGTCCTACCAACGGCTCCCTTTTGAACGGTGGCTCATCGTCTAGCAGCAGTAGCGTCAATGGAAGCTCTGGGAGTTTAAACGGTGGTATCCACCTTCCGACTGGACTTAACGGCGTCTTAGACCGTCCGTATAGCAATGGCCTACTCGGACCTACCAGCCAATCCACGTCGCCCTTCGAATCTAACATTATCTCCAAGAGATTTAACAATGGCGCGAGTCTTGGGCCATTCTCAACTGCTATTGGAGATATTAACTTAAATGGAATTAACCCGTATGAAAAATGGTCGAACGGTGGATGCGACTCCCTCTTCCCGCCCACCAATAACGATCCCTACTCACTCACCACTGCCTCACACAATGATCCTATTTTAGATCTGACAAACAAGTTAATTTCCACTGCCATTTTCCCACCGAAATCTCAAATTAAGCGACAAAAGATGATTTATCACTGCAAATTCGGAGAGTTTGGAGTTATGGAGGGCCAGTTTACAGAGCCCAGTGGCGTCGCTGTCAACGCTCAAAACGACATCATCGTCGCCGACACCAATAACCACCGCATCCAGATATTCGACAAGGAAGGCCGTTTTAAATTCCAATTTGGGGAATGTGGCAAACGCGACGGGCAACTCCTATACCCTAACAGGGTCGCGGTAGTGCGCACATCTGGAGACATTATTGTTACTGAGAGGTCCCCCACACACCAAATACAGATTTACAACCAGTATGGTCAATTCGTACGTAAATTCGGTGCCAATATTCTGCAGCACCCTCGCGGCGTTACCGTTGATAACAAGGGACGTATCGTGGTCGTTGAATGCAAAGTGATGCGCGTTATTATCTTTGACCAAGTGGGCAACGTACTCCAGAAATTCGGCTGCTCCAAGCATTTAGAGTTCCCTAACGGAGTGGTCGTCAACGACAAGCAGGAGATATTCATCAGCGACAATCGTGCGCATTGCGTCAAGGTGTTCAATTATGAGGGTATCTACCTACGCCAGATCGGAGGCGAGGGAGTGACCAACTACCCGATTGGTGTAGGCATTAATGCTGCGGGTGAAATCCTGATCGCGGACAATCACAACAACTTTAACCTGACGATCTTTACCCAGGACGGGCAACTGGTGTCCGCTCTTGAGAGCAAGGTTAAGCACGCACAGTGCTTCGACGTGGCCCTGATGGACGACGGATCCGTCGTGCTGGCCAGCAAGGACTACCGGCTCTACATCTATCGCTACGTGCAAGTGCCTCCTATAGGCATGTGAGCCCCCCGCTCTGATCACATGAGATCGGAATGACCGATGAACTATAAGCCAAAAAACCATTTGTTGAAACGCAAATAACTTGCAAGTGAACGGATCATATGTGTCAATTTTTGAATAGTTGCATGTGACATTTTGAAGTGAAATCATGGTACTTGCTAGTTTTTGTAAGTGCAAGTGTTACGATTGCGGCTGTCTCGATGTGATCAATTCGACTAACGATGGGAATTCTTAAAGTAGTTTTTGGCATAAAATCTCTGTATGCGTTATTTCTAAACGGAACTGTAATGAGATTAGTCATAATATTGACATTGTTATTCGAGTACCTATTTAAAGGATGGAGATTATTCCGTTGGATCGATCCGAGCATAACGAACGGTGTTCTCGACCCTTATCATTTTTTGATCTATTGAATAATATTTTTTCATATCCCACATCGTTAAATTAGGGATGAATATTAAGGGCATTTGTATTATTTAGCCCATTTGTTGGACCAATATTTTAACTATTATTACTTAACAAATTGTTAGGCGTTAAGCGTGTGATTTTATCGTAATAAGAGAGCATCGAGCGGTATTGTTGTTAGCTGTAAGATATTCTTCGGCACAATGGCACTTCCTGTTTTTGATTAGCACTTATTCTGTGTCGATGGAAATATGATTATGAAACTAAGTAAGATGTTGTTACATTATTATTAGGTAAGTGTTAAATTGATTGAGCTGATGTGGACAATCATTAGTTACTACCCTCTTGATGTAGTTACAAAATTTAGGGAAAGTGATGGTAGGGGTTTTATCAATGACAAAGTTGACTGCGGCGTTCCTTGGACACTTCAATAACTCGAGCAATGCTACAAGTCCTCTTCTCATGTCGTTCGATGCGAAACGAAACGTTTTGATACCACAAAACTGCGACTGATCGAAAATGTTTTATAGACCTCACCTCAGTTCCAGATTCGAAACGCCACTCCTCTTCCAACATGAACCGAGAGTATTATAAAGCATTTTAGATTATGATGTTACTAAGTTATGAATGAAATGGCTGTAGTTTCTTTTTATTTGTTGGAAGCCTTCTGTGCCGACCGACGTCAGTACCGCCTAGTCACTGAGAGCCCACGGACCTAAAATTCATGTTTTCGTTGTTTTATAGATAAGTAGCATTTGGTTGATAATATTGTTCGTTTTTATACAAATCTAGTAATTGAATATGTTTTTTAGTAATTGGACACGGTAGTAACTAGTAGAGCACTTTAGGAAATGGTCGTCTCGCTAGACTTTTTTTAAATAATGATAATTTTTGAGATTTTGATACGCGTGTAACTAGCGTTTTTCTAATTACTGGAGTATTATAGCTCACTCGGTATACAAGTAATTATGCAATTATTTTGTTATTCTGGTAAGATATTTTTTTATGTGGAAGCAACTTTATTTTTGTAGCAGTAGTATTATACGGTATACGGTGCATGTGTAACGTTTACTTTTTTGTATTTTATGAATATTATGCTATTATTTTTTTACTTCATTACCGTGTGTGAGTGTGTTAGCAGAATTATTTTAGTTTGATTTCAGTAGTTTTGGTTTTCTTAGTGAATAATCGTTTTTAGTTATTTTTAATCGCTGAATCTATGACAAGTGAAGAGATCTGATTCGATCCGTCTATTACGGTCGGGGGATCATTTTCTTAATTTTTGATCTGCATTAGTATATTGTCTAGGTTACGATGAGTTCGGTGGTATTCCAAGTTAATGTCTTTGAAACAATTGAAGGCGCGGCGCGAGGGTACGGTCGTGGATCGCTAACCTGCAACACATGTGCCATACAACTTTGTTGTGATTTAATAAATAATAATATTTAGTATCGTTTGTAAATATGTACCATACAACTTTGACTATAAAATCTAATCGTAAGTCTCCGGTGAACACGAATATACTCGATCTTACTCGTTAGTGCAAGTGTATTTCGATTATTATGAGCCTACATTCGCTACATTAAGAATCAATCTTATTTTACTTGAAAATATCGTCTACATTCTTGCACTATCATTAGCATTCGGAAACAGCAGATTTTCTTTATGCTTCTATTTTCAAAAACTGCGAACCACGCACTATACTCGCCCGTCGTGACGCGTCTTCGATTCAATAGTAAAATATCGTTTTTAAAATTGGGTACTCACTAGATTAGGTGAAGTAGAATTTATTTTCAGATCTCTAGAGTCGAAATTTCAGTGATGAGTCACCAATGATTTAATATAGGCTGCCCTGTTCCTAATAAATGATTATCATTCCCAAGATCGGATGTAAATATTGTATTTCACTTAATCTACTGATTGGACTAAAGTTTGAGTGGAAGTCTATTGATTGGGATTTTAGCTGCCTGTTTCACCTCACTTCATTTTGACGAATTGTTCCAACATACTTCATTTCATTCCAACGTGTCATCTGATAAAATCTTTAAGTTGCATTACCAATCTTGACCGTCATTTTAGTTTATAATAATGAGCAACTCGTCTCAATGAACTGAGGTTACGCTAAATCAGGGAACACAATCGTTTAGACTTTGCAAAGTTTCATTCGTAAAAATTACGTCATCTTATACACAAATAAAATATATCACCATCCATCTACATCATGAAATCCTGTCGTAATCTTTACGAATGACCGCTTATCAGTAACTACATACGCTTCTACTTAATTGAGATCGTTACAACGTATTATATTTATATTAAGTATAGCATAGTATCAAAAATTTATCGTAAGATTTGCAAATTATGACAACTACACCTACACCTCAATGTAAAGCAGTGTAATCATGAACATTCTTTTTTTAAATTATGACGATTATGAGTTAGTTATTTTTATTTTTAACCTGATATGGTATTTTAAGTTACATCCCTATTGATTTATTATTATTATTACAAATTTCGTTCACAATAAACTTTTTTGTGTTTTTGCATAATATATAAGTAAAAAAATGTTTTTCTGTATGGAAACCATTTTATTCTTAAAATTGCATTTCTAAAGCTTGAGGACTGATTAAAATTTGAAATATGTTTTGTCTTTAAATATATTTTGTCGATGTTTGTTGTTATAATTATTATATTTTTTTAATTATTTGTATAAACAATTGTTCTTTAAATTAATGTACATCGTTTTGTTTTGAATTATTTTTGTTGTATAATTGCTTTTTTAATAATACCAATTCATTGCAGTTTTACTGTGTGTTTTATTTTGATTTTGCCCAAGTAGTGCTTCAGTAGAGTGCGTTCCTATTCTCGGTCGCAGCTACTTTACCTGTACTGTAAACTAGCTGCGTCTGATTAGAAATATGCGTGTTTGTGCTAATTAATCTACTCGTCTGCTACTTCTACCAAAACCTAGTACAACGTTTTCCAATCTAATATTGATCCCACTATTCTCTCCGTAACACCAGGCCCCTATTTCACCAACTTGACAATTGTCACCTGACAACGACAATTCTCCGTACATTGCTGGTTCCAAAAGTGAGCTAGCGACTACCTTAACCTCTAGAACAAGCAATGTATGGCGAATTGTCATTGTCAGGTGACAATTGTCAAGTTGGTGAAATAGAGGCCAGGAACATACCTAGAAATGTTTAACGAATGAGCTACTCCAATGGCGTTTATTCATAAACGATCATCAAACCTATTTTAGCTAAAATGCCGTCAAAATTCGTTTGTCTTTATCTGTCATTTTGACATTTCTGTTTGAGATTTGTTAAGTTAATGATAAAGCCTGCATCACACTGGCGCGGCCTGCGGTGGCGGTCCGTAGTAAATTTGACAGCTAATGACAAGTTTACTATTGTCCGCCGCGGCCAGGCCGCGCCAGATTGTGAGTGGCCTTGAGGAGACAAGATACACTATTTATGACAGATATCGAGGTTACTTCCAATAGCAGCATTTATATCAATTCTTTCTCAAAACTCTCAAACAATACTTGTTATACAACTACATGAAAAACGATTTCTTAGCACAAACTTTTTGGTCAATTCTACAGAACTTTACTACATCAACTTAAGAACTATTTAAATGCGGAAAAAGCTATTTTGTTCAGTTTAGTAGAATTGAATCAGACGGTGTGGTGGTAGGATTGTGTGTGTGTGTGTTAATTTGATCGTGTGTGTGCATTTTGATAGGTATTACTTTCAAACAGTTGGTGTTGGGGAACAAGCGTTGGCATGAGATTCGTAAGTATTGCTTTAGTGTTAAGTATTTTACACAATTATTTAGAGCACTCACAAATCGGCCCGTTTTTTAAGTAGATAAATACACATTATAGAACTTTGGATGCATCTAGTCTTTCATACAAGTCGCCTTTCAGTAAACGTAAAATATCTAGTTCTCGGATTAACCGGAGCTAAATAATTATCTATAGAGTGAGCAGCAAACGTCTTGACTAGATACACGATATAAGAAATATGTTTGTTACTCAATCTGCTTCATGCAGCAAAATCTATTAAAATCTGATCAAAGTAATTGTCACTATCTCATCGTACTAAGTAATGTGAAATAAAACTTGCTAGGTATAAGTCATGGATGCACTCAAAGGCCCCATTCTATTAGTTTCAAATATCCAGCACAATTTTGACTAGAACATTACTATTTAACTAATTTTCGAGCTTAAGAGTAACATGGTCTGTGGGGAGGATACTTAGGTATTTATTGCAAAGCTGGATCCGACATTTTGAGCCCGTCTTGCGGGCGGTGTTAACGTCAATTATGCAGATAATGGTCCTCACTGGCCGGTGTGACTTCGTATTATTCCAGTTAATGAGATATAATGTAGACGGGAATGGTTAAATATTACGTGATTATCTCCATTTCTTTCTCTGTCAGTAGGTATATGAGAAAACCTTAAGTGAGAGAAAGAAAACTGGACGCGAATCCGCGTGTACTTTTTGTTTGTATTTTTCAATATTCCAGCACAGTTCGTGTAGTTCCTAGTTTACTCACTCTTAGTATTTCCTAATTATGATTTCCTAGAAAATGTAAAAACTAAATAAGGCATTTGGAGGGTAGAAAAAAAGCAAAACCATTCTATTTGGTTCTCAAAGTGTTTTAATTTTTTATTCGTAGTGTTTTAAGTGGCACCTACGTTACTTTTAAATATTTTGTTTTTGACTAATGTTGACATAGCCACGAATTATTGAGGTTATCAACTCGAACGTAACAATAAGCTACTCAGTGAACTGGCGGTACGACAGCATACATACTTAAGAAACATATATGACAAATGTTCACAGAAAACAAGTTTAAAATACATATTCTTATGATTATAGGCTATAATCTTCGAGGTAAGAACTATTTGTACTACTTAACATAAGTCTAACTTTGTAACCCGAATAAGCTTTACTTGATTTGGATTCTTGGATTCCCTTCAGCACCTGCTTTAAAATGAAAAGCGCTAACCAAAACCACTATTTCCAAGTCAATTACTATAGGGAACATTTTACTACTAACTTTAGCACCTATTAGATAAACGTAAGCACGAATTAGGCTTACTCAATTGTTTATAATTTTATACTCAGCAGTTTTCTTAAGATTAAAGTTTAAGATACAATAACAAACATTCTTTGGTTTGGTTTAATTTTCATAAAACGTAATATATACGTTTACTTTTACTTAACGATCAGTGTAAAAATATCACGTTCATTACAATCATTTTGTAACATTAATTGCACTAATACTATGGGATAATAAACTGCTGTTGACTTTCCTCCTATATTCAATAATCTCTTTGAACCGTGTCATGAATCTAAAATGCATTAATATTTCTAAACAGTCTTAAAGTCTTCATGCTCATTGATGAAATTTCAAGCTTAACCTCGTCCCATCATGATTCAGAAAATTAATTTCCAATATCGACATCACGATTGCCAGGAAGTGTATAAGAAAGTAATGTAAATACCTATGTTAGAATACGTCATTGTTAGGATTATCGGTAGCTTAAGGGAGCCGGGCACAGAACAAAAGTATGGTAAACAGCTGAGTGGAGGATGCAGAGAATGAAAGTGTGTATTTTTTTATGAATTACGAGTCAACGATAGGTCTCTAATGAATAAGATGTTATTTAGGATTGAAGCTTTGTTGTTAGGGACATACTTTAGCAAGACATTGAATTTGTTATTGAGGCGACGCGCGGCCGCGACCGCGGATCGAATCATAAGGGTCTACCGTAACCATATCCCTAGGCGTATGTATACTCTAAACATTGTTTAGAATCAGTACTTTTGTGGCAGTTAATAAATACACCTGTTAATGTATTCATCAAGGTAGAAATATTGTATCAATGTTAGCTTGTCAGATGTATGTGGTTGACGGTTTGGTCATTATTATATTACGTAGAGCGTCGTTGAATTTGATAGAACTTAACGGTACGTTGATATGTATTATGCAAAGTTTGTAAATATCATTGTCGCTTCTACTGTCGCGTAGTATCGTATGCGAGCGCTCAGGAATTGCATTAATTTTCTCATTAAATTGTCATTGTATTTGAATAATTGTAATTTTTAAACACCGCTTTTATGGAATATTGTGATCTATACAGCGGCGGTGTTGTATCATTGTTGAATTCCATTTCGCTAATTTAATATTTTAGTGAATTGCACAGAACGTTGGTATTTCACTTGATTTTTGGAGTATTTTTCTTGAAAGAAATGTATTCAATGATTTTACTGAAATCGATGACTGACATTGTGTGAATGAAAGTAAATTCGTTGAAGCGGTGTGAGGCGGGGCCGCGCCGCGGGCGGACCCGCGGGCTGTGCTAGCGTCCCGGCGCCGGCCTCGCCTGCACACGCATGTCAAAAATGTGATTGTTGTAAGTTAAGGAGAAATTTACAAAGCACACACGAGCACAAACCATCCATCCTCAGAGAAAACTACGCTGTTTTAACTCGCGTTTGAATTTTATGATACATTTTATTGTAAAAAATATTTTACTATCGCTTAAGTTAGTTGAAACGTTTGCATATAATAGTATTTATTTTCTCAAGAGGAAAGAAATTTTTTTAGTGGCAAAGTTTTGAGAGTTTGTGGATAATATGATATGGATTCTACCATGATATTGATAGTATATTTAAATATAGGCGTACATTCTATGGTTCTATGTGTTTCGTTGCTCCTTCATCCTCCAGAGATCGATGCTGGCGGCAGTCGTCTAATTAATATACTTTGGACTGATGTATTATACTTTATGATATTTTCTCTCGCTCAGACTTACATTAAGAGATCGAGCAAGAAAGAGAAGGTCAATGGAGATTGTCACCATCGATTTCGATGATTATTTTCACGTGTTACGTATAGAAAGATTGCTAATATGGTAAGGTGTGTGATTTTACTTAAGAAATGATAATTTTTGTACTGGAAAGATTCCAAATGAAACTGCATAGGAAAATTATGGTGTAGCTAATGACATATCAAGTAATGTTTTATTATTAATCGAACGGAGAGAATGGGCACGCGAACGGTTAGTGAAGTATTTACGAGAAATTGAAGTTTTTGTTTGATATTATTATGGACAATACTTACCCAGTTTTGGATTACGCATGTTAAAATAATAAAAGGTTTAATAGGAAATAGTCCCAGTCTTTGGGACGGACATATCTTCCACTTAGTGGTGACATTTGAAAAACGAAATTAATAGCACAAGATACCGTTTTCGTTACGGAATGAATGGTGACGGTGACGTAGCGTTGGTCGGGCGAGTGGGCAAGCAATTTGGAATCTTTCTTAACGGAGCTAGTCGCCAAAGATAACTGCTTTTAGATAATTAAATGTAATTGTGTATGCACGTAAGTTTTAACCTAAATTAGTTATATGATGCTTAAATTGTCCACACACAAATCGATTTTACACACTTAATTAATGCCATCCTGCCAGTTGTAAGGAGAACACATGCTTATGATGACTAAAATTAAATGATATCCTACTTAGTGTATGGAGTAGTGTGTATTTTTAGATATCGCATTGTGTATGTTAGTTTAGTGTTTAAGGCACATCTTGAGCTTCGAACCGTGTGAGTTGGCACCAATATTTTTTATGGACCTAGTGTTAACTGTAATCAAGCCATGCTTTCCCGGTAGCGTAGTCAGGTATACAATAAGAAGCAATCGATAAACTCAGTTTTAACTTTTCCACGAGAAAAGTGCTTTTGCACGACTTAATTTTAAATGTAACACGCGATTTCGCTTCATACTCGAATCAGACTTGCAAATCAGAGGCAACGTATGGTTACTCCCGCATGCACTGCACTGAACACTATACATAAGGCCTGTCATTAGTGTATAGACATCTAATAACTTAAATGTTAAATTCAGTCTTAACTTTAATCTACTGAAACACCATTTTGCGCCGTGGCCTTAAATACGAAGGAATGTGTTATCCTTATTAAAAAAAAACATTTGAATTTTGTACAGACTAAAATTTCACATTTCAATATGAAGCATTATCAAACTGTTTATTGTAAGTGCTATATCTTGTAACTTGTATGGTAACCCTCGTCTAGGCTAGATGTTGGTAGAGTAGGATTGCTATATCTACGTCCTATGTCTTAACTTAATGATAATTGTTGATTTCAATATTTCGATTCGTGCATATCCCCATTTAACACGTTTGATAACTTGTTACCTACTCATTAGTTACTTTGAGACTGTTCAAGATGTACTCTATCGAGTTTTCTCTAAGGGAAAGGGCTGTTTCAGCAGATATTTTTGATACTTTGAGGATAATCGAAGGGAAACAATCGCGAATTGTAGATAAAGGATTGTTGGGGTTGCTTCGGTCGGCCGGGGGGTGGGGCGGGGCGGGGGGAGCGGCGTGCGCCGGCGACTTTACTTCTCATCTATACTTCGTAAGCATGAAATGTTACTGTAACAAAAAAAAACAATGTTGTTCTAATAAGATATGCGATGGTTTTCGCTGATAACTTGTTGTTTTTCATAGGTATTCATAAAATTTCCTTTATTTTTTGTACTCTTTAGTCATAAGATTAATATTAAAATGAAAACTATTCAATGTTGATTACTCTAAAACCAATAATGTATGTGTTAAGTATGGTGTAAACTAGTTTCCCCGAGAGCCTTACTAGTGGAGAAGAAGCCTTTTCCTTAGACAGTTAAAATTTCCCTTTCCCATTTTATTGTAGTGATATACGGAGGCGTGGGCGATGCTTGCGCAGGCCCACATAGCATAATCAGAATACAGACAGATCGTCTACACTTAATAATACCTACTTTTTATACCTATCTCCCTCAAATAGCTCTTGACACACTTCCACTATCTATACATATACCTACCACACACAACCTCACCTCAAATTCCGAAGTTATAGTTCTGGCCTAGCAATGGTTTAAGATAACTTTAAGGGTTCATCATTTCTTAGTTAGATGGTATGACTCAATTTTAAGACTGATCACAGTAAAAGAAAAAAAAGTTGGAAAAAAGACAAAAAAAATCTGGATAATTGTTTTTTATCGGTTAGGTAGGCACTTCAGTTTGCTTCGACGCGGGGGTAGTCGTCACGCCGAAGGGGTAGGGACGGGTAAAAGAATTGGTTTGCCAAATTAGTGCACGGCCGGCCGATGGACTACCCTCAGCGGTGTAACATTATCTATTTTCATCTTCTGTCGACTTCTCTGTCTCCTACTTAAGACGATGAAATTAAGCTATTCAAGATGGGAAAATCCGCGGCGATGATAATGTTAACATACCGAGTCAACCGAGTGATCGATGGGATATTGAACAAAAATACTATTTGTTGCCAAAGTGTTGTTAGGGATACATATGTAGTTATTAAAAACGGTTGTCACATGCATAATTAAGATGTTCTTGGGTGGTTTGAAATTAAGGAGAGAAGTTGAAAAATATTTCCAATGATATATTTTTTCATAATGAACTTGAATGCTAATCGATACATTAAGGTTTATAACTGTGTAGGAATTTAAACTTAACGTGTGGTATTCGTCTTTGCCACGCATCACTCGCTTCGAACTGGATTTTCCCTGGGTGTACTAAACATGTCTCATTTGTCAGAACGGGTGACGAGATGAAAAGCAGTTTGATCGTGGCAAATGATTTAGTTGTTAGTGTTCATGTTTTAGATCTTATCGACAGTCCTTGAACCAACCTACCTTACACTCCGCCTATTTAATGCACATCCATTTATACCCACCTCACGGTTCTTTTCCGCACTTCTGTTATACGCACCTATGTTATCCCGAGTGTTTTTTTAATCGTTAAATTTGGATTTTTGACGATTTCTGCCGTTTGTCTATCCTCAGTTACGGTAATCGATAATGATTTAACAAAAACATTTCCATTCTTCATTAGACTATCTACTAATTTTACATTTACTGCTAAATGTTCCTATGATGATAGTAGGTATTCTAATCTTATTGTAAATTGCACTTTTGGTTCTCTATTCAGCTATATATATGGCATGCTCTTTTCTATTTATTCGTACTAATATTACGATCGTATGATGTGTGTTCATTGTATGTATGCCATGCAAACTAAACAAAGACATCAAAGATATTAAATGTGCATTGTCTTTCTCTACCGTTAAATACAACATAACTTCAAAACTGTGCAGCCTATAGACAAACAGGAGTGATCGTAATCCAAAAAATTCATTAGGTATTAATATTTATTTGTATTTTGCTTACACGAAGCTAGTCAACTTCAGATTAGGTTAGCTACTAAGTTACTTCTTAGTTTCGTGAGTTAAGTTGGATAAGTTTCGTGGTTCTTGTATATTCTTTTAATTTCGTTTCCCGAAGTTTCTGAGATGCTACTTCTTTCTCTAGTCACTTTCTCGACACTTTGTGTCAATTATTTTCTTTTACCTCGTTGATTCGTTCACATCCCAATGTTCCTTCCCGAAACATGTGTAAATTACGACGAGAAATAAGTAGAATCTGTGTTAGTTGATGGTTGTCGAATATAGATGAGTGTTTTGTTTATGACCGAAAAGGTTGCGAGGTTTAGACTTCGTAAAATTACGTACAGTGACTTAATGATGCATTTTCCGTCATCCGTATTGTTTTTCGTGTGAACCAGCGAGTTTGTGTTTTTAATAATTTTATTACGTTCATATTTAAGATTGACTGTGTCTACTCATTTGTTTCTAATATTATAACCGAAAAAGTTGTCAAAGTCTTATGTTTTCCAATTAATATTTATAATCTGAACATTCCAATTTTTAAGGGTTTTAAAAGTAATGAGACTTTGTTATTGGTTGATTTGTCTTCGAATGCGAACTGTGTGGGTTGAACAACTTTCTACTAACTATAGTGATCCATAGATCGTTTATAATGTGTCCGTGGATCAAACAGGCGCATTGGTAGGCTGCGTTTACATTCAGGCCGAGCGTGTAGCGTCGTCTTTCTCTCACCAGCTTAGAATGACAGAGACAAATGTTTGTCACTCGTTCGGCGTGGATGTCTCGCGCCCCAAATACTCATACATACATACTTGTTATTCAGGTCATAATTAAGTTAGCTCTTAAGAATTGATAAATAATATCTGATGATAAATTTACTCGTATGTTGTATTAAAATGATGAACACGAAATAAAGAAACTGGTTTGAAATGTGCGTTTTATTTTTACTCCTCTTAGGGCTAATGCCATGTTCATTATTCATCAGTCTTCTCTAGGGTAGGTTTTTACAATAATTGTATAAAAATTTAAACATAAAACTATACATACAAAACAAAATCATTATAAAAACCTAACCTAGTGCTGCCGGCGGCAGCGAGGCGGGGCCTAAGCTACCGGTGGTCAGGGCGACAGAGAGAGGAACCTCTTGACTATCCAGCAGTGTCCAGGAGTACCGGCATCTAGTGAGAGCTATTAAGGTGTTGGTCGAGACTATTCACCATTAAACCGTTCGCCGAAACGACTATCTGGACAATGATCGTCGAAGCAACATCCATGTTTTTCATTATTAACACTTTCTCTGCTAGGGGGGTAATCACGTAACGTTCCGAACACGCGTCGGGTAGATTTTTCCATATAAAAATTGACATTTAGATCTACCCGACGCGCGTTCGGAACGTTACGTGATTGACCAACAGGAACCCGCATACTAGACGACGATATACATAATATATATAAATACTTAAATACATAGAAAACATACAGTACTCAGAAACAAATATCCATGCTCATCACACAGATATCTGCCCTTACCGGGATTCGAACCCAGGACCTTCAGCTTCGTAGGCAGCTACACTACCCACTAGGCTAATCCCCATTACATACAAACTTACAAAACTACAATCTCACAGACTTATACTCTCGATAATATTAGTAGATAGATTATACGATTCAGTGTCAAGTTGGTCAACAATCCGGCTTCGCGACTGTACCCATTATCGGCTCGGCCACGACTACGAGCGGCAGCGGTGCCCCATGCGTGGGAGCGAGAGGTCGAAGCGCGCCCTCTCGCTCTAGCACATGACGTACCGCTGTCGCTACCGCTGCCGCTACCGCCGCCGCTCCAAGTCGTAGCCGAGCCCTGTGAGTAGGTAAATAATTACAATCAGGCGCTATTCAGGAAATTCCCTTTGAGACCGATTTGAACAGTACAAATATTTGTACAAATACAGGCTGATGAGATACGAACATAAGGAATCTGATGAAATAAGGAATCGCGAGCTTATGACGTCAGAGCAACATGGTCAAATATAACAAGTGAATATTACCTACATTTGTACATGATCAATTCGAGTACACTACATGAAAATGAAGAAATGAAAATCATTTCTATATTCCTAGAAATCATCTCTGAATTTTCGTTTTTTAACGGAAATTGGCGTTCGGAATTTCAGAATTACGATGGTTGCGGACTGATGACTTCGGAATTTTTCTGTGTTCCCCATCAATCCAGCAGTTAATTTATGCCCGATTTTATAAAGATACGTTAGACTAAGGGCGGATTGCACCAAGTTGGTAACGCTTTTAACGTTGGTGCCACCAACTTACGGTTACAGACCGATCAACGTTAACAGGATGACTCACGCTAGAATGGGCCATGTCCGGCCCGGGCCGTTTTCTAAGAAAAACGACGGCGTTTTTGCGCGGCCGAGCCGAGCCGTACCCAAGCCCGGATGAGCCACGGCCGGGCCGCCGTCTGCGCTGCAAAATGCTGTGATGATACCTCGCTTATTTATTGAGTAACGTGAATAGACACCCGGACATTTCGAATTCATTACACAAGATTATTTGGGGTCGTGGAGCAAGAATAACCAAAAGCGAATAAGATGGTCACACTGAACAACTTTTCCCAAGGGACCAACCAACAAATCGCAAAAAAAATCAGCTGTTCCATACACTAACTCTCAATTAACTCACAGTTAACTCTTAATTGGCTCTTTTTTTTTGCGATTTTGTGGTTGGTGTGTTTGGAAAAGTTGTTCGGTATGACCATCTTATTCGCTTTTGGTCATTCTTGCTCCACGACCCCCAAATCACCCTGTATAATATAAATAAGTATTTGGGGACAATCTTACACAAATCGAGCTAGTCCCAAACTAAGCAACGCTACTACTATGTACTATGGGTACTAGTCGTCGATATACGTACTTATATTGATAAACATATACTTAAATACATAGAAAACCATAACTCAGGAACAAATATTCATGCTCGTCACACAAATAAATGCACTTACCGGGATTCGAACCCAGGACCTCCGGCTTCGTAGGCAGGGTCACTACCAACTAGGGTTAAGTGGTCGTCAAGATTAGACATCAGGTTATCGCAAAGACTTTATTTGTGACATTTTCAGGACAACTAGTGTCTTTCTATGACTACTTCGAATAGAATTGATAGTAAGTCGATGACATATATATCTATCTGCTTTGCGTGAAAGTGGCCATGCAGTCATGTTAGTATGGATTTTTTATATACTACGTCGGTGGCAAACATGCGTACGGCTCGCGGACATATGCGTTGCCGACCCTCATGAATAGAGAAAGTAAACCTACCAAACCTAGTACTACTTTCGAACATTGAGCATAATACTCGTATTATCATTTTGATATCGTTGTTCATATATTTTGGTCTCAAATTACTATTTCACACCTACTTCAAAAACCCTGCCTGGAATTGTTCCCCTTCTCAGTACCTCATTATTTAATATTCGATTGAATGAAACTATGCAGGTTTACTTCACCAGCAGCACAAAAGCTATAAAAAGCTTTTCCGCCGGTGCGCAAAGTGGTTGTTTTTCCACCGGGACACTGCCATAACTGTCAATACCAGGCCGTTATCGGCGGTGACGTCATTGGCTACTGATAAACGAACAAGCGTTGCATGATTACATAATAAGATAATAAAAACTTGGGTACTTTAACGAGAAACTTGAGAATACAGGTTTTATTAATGAAATACCTTGCCTAGTGATGGGCAGAGCCAATGATGTAATATGAAGAAGAGGTAGATATGTTGTCTATACGTAATTCCGTGTTTAAAAATGGCCACCAAATCTGACAGCTAACGTTTCCATTGACGACTCGAAACTGAGGCAAGTTGGTGCAATTGACTCAATTTTAGTGTGCCATTTTTGGAGCGCTTATAACTTATCTACCTCTTTTTATATTACATCATTGGGCAGAGCTATGATTATGAGTTTAGCAGTCTTTGTATGTATTGTGTTCAAGCCTATATACGTCCCACTGCTGGGCACAGGCCTCCTCGCATGAATGTGAGGGAACGGGCAGCAGTCCCCCACCCTGGCCCAGTGCGGATTGGGGACTTCACATACCTCTTTGAATTACTTCTCAGATGTATACAGGTTTCCTCAAGATGTTTTTCTTTACAAAACATATTGCAACTAAATTAGCGATGCGTGAGTGAGAATTGCCCTTTTCCCTCTCCACGCCTGACACGGTCCTGTTATGGTCATGGTATTTTGAAAAAACCCTATGGCCTTCGCAACTTATCTTAGCCCCTCGGTTGGAGGTATGCGTGTACCGATTGAGAAATGCGAATCCTATGCCCTAATCACGCCCTGAAGTACACTGTGCTCAAAAGTGAGTACATGGTATTTAGGGTAGGGAACAAGTTTAATGCCCATCTCAAAAGGGCTGTGTGTGTGAGGTGCTCACCGATGATGAGTTACAATGCGGACATCGAACGCCAGCGTATGATATCCCGGAGGTTCAGCAGGTGTACAGTGCAAGTTAAAGTAACTCTTTCGAGCGTACTGTACTTCGTGGACAAGGTACGCGCAGCGTGCCATGAACGCCATGCGTGTACAATACAACGTCGCGTTCAGGAGCCGTAGCATGGTTGGCCTTATCACGCGACAAGTGACAAGATAAGAGCGTCGTCTCGTTCTATCGAACGGTGTCAGCCAGTGACGCACGCTCTATCCTATCACCTATCGCGTGACAAGGCCAACCATGCTACGGCTCCAGGGTACTGTTGTGGCTGCCGCGACACTGCAGTGCGTCCGGCATGTTTGCGGACGCGCACGTGGACGGTTTCCATGCGACGCTCCGCAAACGCTGTGCCGCGACGCTGCGCAGGGTGCGCGCCAGCCGCCACAGTCTCCTGGCCGTTGTGGCGGAGAGATGGGACAGTGCCCTATCAGGCACTGGACCACTCAACATTTAAATTTAGGAACTAACGTAGTTATTTAAGTTAATTTGTAACACTAACACTTTATGGACTCAAATAAATGTCTGAAATACGATTTATTTTTTTGCTTACTGTGGGTGGACGCCACTTTGGGGGCACCCGACAGAACGAGACGGTCCCATGACGTGATACGTTGCAGTGGGCACAGAACTTATCCATAGGCTAGTGTTTTACAACCTGCGCGTCCCGAGTCGCGATCCCCTTGAGGTCACGTAGCCTCTTGTAGGGGTCGCTACTAAAGTTTAAGTGTCGTAAGGATTCGATATTTGTAAAGTAAAAATACAGTACGCTCGTAGCAGATCCCGTGGTTTCCCCGTATGTAGCGGAAAGGCGGGACTGGCGGGTTCTGGCCGTTTTAAAAACAGCTACGGGTGGGGAGTCGCGCAATATTCCTTACGCAGGGGGTCGCGTCCAGAAAAAGGTTGAAAAACACTGCCGTAGGCCATGGCAAACATTTCATTGAACCGTTGAAACATAAAATGTTCCGAAATGAATTCCTTTTATTTAAGCCCACGGGGCTGTCCGCGTGATATACAGCCGCTCGCTGGATGAATGTACCGCTGAAACAACATAATTTCATATTTGCGTCACTCCGGTAGTGTACAGTCGGCGACGAACGGATTGTGTATTTATTTAGGCTGCGTTAGTTGAGATAAAAACGGAGACCCAAGTGTGGTAACTTCCTCATGAAATTAACACGATTTAAAAATATTTGGTGATATGTTTTTTGGTAGTCTATGTTTACGTGAGTTCCAACGTAGCGTTTAATATACTGAACCGATTTTGATGAATGAGATATGAATCGATTTGAAATCATGCTCGGGGTAGGGGTAACACGTTTACAATGACAAAAAAATATTTGTCAATAATTTTCCGTTATCGGCATACAGTTTTTTGAACTTTTTTTGCTTTTTTTAACGTAGATACCACTAGTGACAGATGGGGAAAAAATATACTCGGTAGTAACTACCATATTCTTGTTAATTTTTAAATAATACATATTATATCCTGAAAATATATACCTATCAAGCTTAAAATTAGCAAACAGTTCTAGTTTGAGCTGGCTGTCGAAACTGGCAATCGCCGCGATAAAATGATAAGCGCAAATAGAGCGATATATTGCCGTGACATTACGTGTAGTTCTATAATTTGCTGCATTCTCCAGCAAGCAATGTAAATCGTGTTTGTTGTTTTTATCTTTCTAACGGAGTAATGGTGAATGTCATAATTAATTGCAGATTTAAAAAGAATAAACAGTTATTTTAGTACTTACCGGTGAAAAGAAATCACTCTCGGAGGATCCTTTTGGTTATTGCTTTTTTGTCGGCACGACAAAATTGCACAAGACAACACGTTTATATTTTTAACAGGGCATACATCGTCACCCGCATTCAAATAACAACTGGAGCCGTAGCATGGTTGGCCTTGTCACGCGATAGGTGATAGGATAGAGCGTGCGTCACTGGCTGACACCGTTCGATAGAACGAGACGACGCTCTTATCTTGTCACTTGTCGCGTGATAAGGCCAACCATGCTACGGCTCCTGAGCTGCATTTTGACTACGTATGACAGTTTCATGCGTGTCTAATCAAGAATCTGGCTACGCGAACCCCGCCCACTACCGTTTCTATAGTATTTATTTATTCTGTGGCGTGAAACGACAGGTAGATACTTTCGAGTCCGACAGTACATTTCGTAAGTGAAAAATATACGTTTTTCAAAGTGCTGTGCATTTTCTGTTTTCCAATTCATATGCAAGTGAGCCGAGCGTCGGAATTTTAAATGTTTCCCTTTCGACTGTATTTCATATTCATATTACATCGCTGATGCGAAAAACACCGAGTTACGTATGTTTTATAATTAAATATTTTTCTGAAACATGAATGTATGTTCTCGATATTTTCTTACTACCAAATTAATAAATTAATTAATCGAAGCATTGCAATTCAGCGAGGAAATGCCGCCAGCATCCTTAGTACAATGTCACGAGGGCCTTTTATTAGATTTAACTTAGTTTTAATTTATTTTAGTTAATGTTAATCGTAATCTTGTATTTACATTCTGAATAAATAAATCGACTTAATTAACATGTGACAGGATAAAAAAACCACTCACACACTTCTCTTTGTTTGTGTACAAGTGTTATGGAAGACACACTAGTGTTATGGAAGAGCGGGACTGCCTACCACAGGTACATAATACTTACTAGGTAGTATGAACCTTATTGTCGTGTATGCATTAAGAACAGAGAAATAATAATTTTTCATTTATTCATTTTTAACACATTCAGTGCCGAATCGCTACGCGCTACGCTCGTAGCCGATCCCGTGGTTTCCTCGTATGTAGCGGAAAGCGACTACGGCATAGGGACGCATACGTGTCGTCACGGGCCGGGAATGGGTTAAGTAGCATGCTAGTTTCATACATAATAATTGAGCATAGCAAGCATGCTACTAAAAAGCATGTGTGACAGTACCTCAGTTATCCTCTTGTCGCTGGAGTATTTTCCATTTCTCTCCGTCGTACGCCAGCCTTTTGGTTTCCTGATACGCCACGACACCAGCCTTTATCTATATATACCCGACTGCCGAAGGAAAGGAGGGTTATGTTTTTCGAGCGTATGTATGTATGTATGTATCTGTGTATGTCTTATTCTTTGGCACGCCCTACAGCCTAAACCGTTTGATGGATTTCGACGTATGAGGTGTCGTTGGATTCCTTTTAATCGTGGGAGTGACATAGGCTATATAATATTTGTAAAAAAGAACTTGGATTTTTCAAAACATCTTTTGATTTCACTTGTATAACTGCGCCGTGCCTCTCCTTTCTTCTATCTTTCCTTCCATGATGGTGTATTAAAAGTTGTCGTGCCGTATCAATTTTAAAAAGCGTAACTGGTTTTTTTTCATGTGTGTGTCTACAATTAAAATTATATTGTTATATGTGCCCGCGTGGCTCCGCCCGCGTACAACAAAGAACGAACGCAGGTGTTCCATCCCACTCGCTTTATTCTATATACTAGTAAAAAAAAACGGATGAGTAATACCGGAGTTTACATGCAAGTTCTACTTCTTCATAATATTATCAGGGATAAAAAGTCGGTCCTTCACTCGTTAATTTTGAAATCGGTAAGCGAAGTCCACCCGCCATCTCTTGAAAGTAATAAAAAGATAAATTTAACGTGAAATATGTGCCGCAACATCTTGAAAGATCCTAATGAAAAATGTCCGGAAGACTTGAAAATCAAATCAGCGTAGCCGTAGCGGGCTACGCCGTAGTGGGGCTACGCCGTAGCTCGTAGCCGCATCGTAGAGCTGTACTCCAAAATTCATGACCTGTCGTTTGAAGTGTAAACTCTGGGCATAGTATATTTGAATGCAGTAGATGCATTAAAATTATTTTGATATGGTCCGAATATAGTATTTTATATAAACATTTCAAAATTTAGAATTTGTAGAACGTGGCTGGTAGAGTTAAGCCGTGTGTTCTTGGCGCTACTTGCGATCTCATATATTTTTGACCAGAGAGCCTTGGCAATCACTTTACATGTAATGTTTTTAGTGGGGATTGCTTTGACATTTTTTTTTAATTTTTTTTTTTTACAGGACACCAACAGGGTACATAAGAATAGTGAGTTACATTTTAATAGTTATGTGGTGTTTAGGCACTTACGTATCCCAATTTTAGGTGAACACATCATTCACATTTTAACATATCATCATCATCATCATCATATCAGCCGAAAGACGTCCACTGCTGGACATAGGCCTCCCCCAAAGAGTGCCAAAGTGACCGGTCCTGCGCCACCCGCATCCAGAGGACTCTCTTGACCTTTACCAGGTCATCAGTCGTCATTTTAACACGGAATTATTTTTAGGTGAATTATGTTAATAAAGTATAACAATAAAATTATTAGATTATCAATAAAATTTAAGATTAGTTAGTTGATTATTTTTAAATTAGTTTTAAGTTAGTTTCAAATTTATTTGTAAGTTGGTTAGGAATTGTGGAATAATGAGTTTTTCTTATGTCATTTCAAATTTGGGCCATTAACTGGACTGGATTGGTTGAGATAGCGACACAGCTTATTTTTATAAGATCGAATGCAATCGTGATAAATATCCAGATCCGCTCCTGCGGCAATGCTATTGTAATTAGTGAGTAGCCTAGTCAGAGGGGCGTGTTTCTTTACATTGGTTCTAGCTAGAGGTATACTGAAGGTTTGCGCAATCCTTCGACTGTTTAGTTTTGGTACTGACAGCTTTACCCTTTCGAACGTATTCTGCAGGGGTAAGTAGTCAGGACCATTAACCATTTTGTATAGGTACATTTGATCAAGCAGTAAACGACGATCCAGCAACGATATCATGTTGAAATGTCGTAGACGTGCATCGTAGTCACTCTTATAGCTAATATTCGGTGCAACATAAGCCAGATGACGATGATACTGTTGCTCGGGCTCCAGACCACGCTAGCAAACTCAAGGCAACTTCGGACTTAAAGAAAAGAAAAGAAAAGAAGATAAATGTCACTACACAAAAGACTTACGCGTTGTACAGTACAATTTTAGTTGTTATGTTTCTTAACTCCTTGGTGTTACGTTTAATAATAATAATAATACAGAAGGCGGTACTTCTGGACACGGCGCGGATAGTCAGGAGGTTCCTCTCTCTGTCGTCCTGACCACCGGTAGCTTAGGCCCCGCCTCGCTGCCGGCGGCACCCTAGTTTAGGTTTTTATAATGATTTTATATTTTGTATATATAGTTTTATATTTAATACCTTTAAAATACATTTAATTATGAAAATTAATACTAAAACTATTATTAAATGAAAATAACTAAATCTTAAACTTAGAAAAAATAAATAAAATGACTAATTAGATAAAAGACCTGTGCCTCTTGGCAGGGTGCCCATCACGCAGGCAGCATTCCCGCGCTGAACAGCGATTGCGATTCTTTGCGCGAGAAAGCTGCCGGCGCGAGGGTCGCCTGTTGCCTCCCTTAACCTTTTGCTGAGTTCCCTGTGGAGCTCCAGCGCACCCTTACCCCAAGGACCTAGTGTCTCGACGCCGAAAGCAAAGAACTGATATTGGGCGCCGAGACAGCTGTATTTTATATTTTACTTTTTATGTTAATATTGTAAAAACCTAATCTGAGATTTAAAATAAATAAAGAAAATAATAATAATAAAATATTTATTTAAGAAAACCTAGCATCTGTAGGGACTTTACAATTATGGAGTCATAATGAGCTCTGTAGTTTAATTCTGCTTCCACAATTACTCTTCTCTTACATAAAGTGTCACTCACTAGTGCACCGTCGAGCACAGGGACGATTACCTTACATTGTTAAAAAAAATGATACCTCGCCGAGTTTTTTACGCCGGTTCTTCCCGTGGCAGAGGTTTTCTTTCCAAACCGGTGGTAGTTTATAGACATTCATATATGTACGTAACATGGCTAAATTGAAGACTAAATAATTTTGACTGTATGTGTCTATGTCGCTTTAGTATTTGTGAGAAAGGGACAAAATACATTTTAGTTAAAAAAGGCTTGTTAAGTTTATGGAAAATGGGAATAATTTCTCTACTGTCATGCCTAATACTTTGACTTTATACAACCTTAAAGGGAATATGTTTGCGAGTTCCTGAATGCAGGATATTTTCATTTGAATACAAATTTCAGGATTGCGCAGCGTCTAATGAAGTGTGCTTCACTTTATAATGGACTTGACGTAGCGTTTTACAAGCGTTTTAAAACATGACTTGAACGTGTTTAGTCTACGAGTCCAATGTGCATACATTCATAATTACTATATACTTACTAGTTAGCTTGATCAAGTTATGCAAATATTTGGCTTACACTTTGCATACCTTAACATACACAGAAGTCTATTTTTTTATGTTTACCGTTATAACATTTTAACTTTGGCGCGCTTGCTTATTTTTACATTATATTGTGATGGTGGAAGATAACTTGTCTGTGTGTCGGACTTCATAACAGTATCAACTAGTAAGAATCATATTTATTATTTTTTTATTAATTATTTATTGAATACAAGATTATAATGAACATTAACTAAGATAAATTAAAACTAAGTTAAATCTAAAAAAGGCCCTCGAGGCATTGTACCGAGGATGCTGGCGGCATTTCCTCGCTGATTTGCGATGCTGATGCGTTGCGCAAGGAAGCCGCCAGCTCTTCGGTCACCAGTAATGTGTTTATTTATTTATTATAAACATGTTGACATGACATTACAGTAAAGCCAAGTCATAGAGACGTCCATAACAAAGAGGTTATGTCTGTAAAATGCATATATAATTTAGTAGCTTTGTAAGTTTGTATGTAGGGATAATCCCCGAAACTACCACAACTCTATAAAATGGAACTGCGGGATGACAGAAGACTAGGTTTACTGAGGTATGCGTACAATGATTTCGAAATTTTTATGAAAACGCAATTTAAACACAATCACTTGTTGAAATGTGAATTCCCGAAATCTCTTCCACCTTGTTCTAAAAACTACGACACCTAGACGAAAACACATTTCACCATCCACCTCAAAAACCTAACATCCAAAACAGTGAATTTTTAATATATAGCCTTATAAATATTCATTCGTCCGGACTTGACGTCGCAATTAGAAAGATGGACTTCCGAGTATTATGCAAATTTCTTGCTCAAATAACATTATGGGGACCGTCTGTTATTTTTAATGTCAAACAAATCCCTGACAAGTTGAATTGCGTTTTCGTCGCAGTAAATCTTTCATATTCAATTATATTTGGGAGTGTTGCTGCGGGCAGTGGGAGGCGCTTGCTTCTGTTGATAAACAGATGGATTCTTCTGTATTTGGAGTGGTAATTGAAGAGATTTAACGGCAGTCAGAAGTCAAAGTTAAAGTTCTTTATTATTTAATTTGTTGTATAAACACATTCGCACCCAAGAATCACTACGTGCTACGCTTTTAGCCGATGGGTTTCCCCGAATGTAGCGGAGAGCGCTTACGACATAGGCACCCGCTAGGCTGATTCCTGACCGCGAAATTGATAAGGGAAGTAGCTACGCCAGACGATGAGCCATTGCCCGTGAGACTTAACACAGTATATGTGTTAAGTCAACAATTTCCTTGGCGACATTTCAAATGTTGTTGAAACTGTCACTCGTATCCCACATACGAGCTCCCGCTATAAATAGCTTTGTGGAAGATGAGTGCATGGACTCAATTTCTCACTGCCCGCGGCTAATTGAAATCTCGACCCGGCTGCAAATTAGTTGCAATGAACTTGTCGTCTTGGCTGGCGCTTCCGTGCCCCTGGGCCTGAAATTGGTTTTGTTTTATTAGTTTTCTAATGAGTTTAGAAATATCTTTGCAGTTTTTTTACAAATTAATTAAAATCGGATACCCCGTGTGGTTTTGCGTTAAGGTGCTGATACACTTGAGCATGTACTCGTAACATTACAGACAAAATCTCACAAAATAAACAGAAGCGTTTAAACGAGCATTCTAGTGAGCGTTCTAGCGAAAAAACAGTAACTTAGAGTTTTTTGCCGAGCTAAACAATATTGGAATTGTTCCCATATAGGGCTTATTGCCAGACCTTCTACACCAGCAGCCTGTGGGTGAGTCATACGCAGCGCACGTACAATACGCTCAGGGTCCAGTATAATAACATTATCAGGATGCTGATGAAACTGCCGTGACGCTGTAGCGCGTCGGGTATGTTCGCAGAGGCGTACACTGATGGCTTCCACGCAATCAGAAGGAAGAGAGTTGCATCTCTGTTGAGCAGAGTGCGCGGCAGTTCTAACACCATCCTGAGTATGTTTGCTGAGCGACTGGACTGCCCTATGACAAAACACTGGGTAAAGATCATCACTGGCCAAACAAAAGTAATGATCTTTACCCAGTCTCGCAAATATGTAATAGTTATTATTTTATGTCAAATTCTTTATTATTATTATGTCAATTGTTAATGTAAAAATATGGGTTTCTGCCTGAAATAAATCAATTTTATTTTTATTTATACAGCACACATAGGTAAGTAAATCCCATACTGCGCACGCGACCGTCAAGTCTGTATACAATACAAATAGTCGTTATTGCACACCTCACACAAACAAAGCAGTTACAGAGAGAAACAACACAATATCATGTGGGTAGAGGTAGACAACAGGCGGTCTTATCGCTTCCTTCGTGAAGATTTTTTTTTTTTGACGAGCATTTACTAGAGCGTTCGCTAGAATGATCGTGAAAAGGTTCGTAGCGATGTCTGGCTCTATGCTTGGCTCTGTTCGTTGTTCAGTTCGACAAATTTAAAAAACCGGCCAAGTGCGTATCGGACCACGCACAACGAAAGAAATACGGTCGGCCGTCTACACCTACTCACCCGGCAAGCCCCTGTTTCCCGGCGTCTGCAGTAATGTACTATTCTTGTGATCTGCCTTTTGGGAATGCAGGCGTGACTTTATGTATGTATTAAATAACAATCATATCTTTTCCAGTTTTGCTTTGCGAACTGATCTTGAACTGATTCTGAATAATTTAAACAAGTGAAGTGTGCTCTGTGTGTTGTGTGCAATAAAGAGTATTTGTATTGTATTTCTAAAAGGCGAGGCAAGTATCCAACTGGCTACTTTCCTAAAAAAAATATTTAGTCCATCAGTAAGATTATCAAAAAATATTGGACACGTATTTTTTATTTTGTCAATCAAACAAAAAATGATGAAGATATAGCCCGTTAAAGTTCCGCGTGACACTTTTTTGCATAATATGACGGCACGCGGAACTTTAACGGGCCATATCTTCAACATTTTTTGTTTGATTGACAAAATAAAAAATACATGTCCAATATTTCTGACGAACTGACGGACTAATTAAAATTATTAAGTATTCAGTTCTAAAATCGTCACGCCGCTGGAAAACTTCCATTCAGATCATATAGAGATATGTAGTTGCCGCCTTTTCTTTCTTCCTTCTCAACTCAACTTCACGTTTATAATTGGAAAGCTCACTAAGTGGCAGTGGGCGGAGCACATTACACGTAGAACTGATGGTCGTTAGGGCGGAAAGGTTCTCGAGTGGCGACCACGTACCGGAAGGCGCAGCGCGGGTAGCGCCCTCCCCTCCACAAGGTGGATGATCAGGTAAAGGTCGTGGCAGTCAGCTGGATGCACGGCGCAGGACCGGTCATTGCGGCATTCTTTGGTGGAGGCCTATGTCCAGCAGTGGACCTCTTTCGGTTGATATGATGATGATGATGATGATGACTTTTGTCACGTTAGGCCGCATTTAAGGACAGACGACGCGCGCGGTGGTGCAAGCCCCGCGACGGAAGTCGGTCAAATAAAAACGTTATGTAGGCGTGAGCGTGTTACGGCCTGGCTGGTGGTAAGCAGGCATCGTAGCCTATGGACGCATACTGCAGAGGAATTGATTTGAGCATTCATTAACAAATGAAGTTCAACACCCTCAGTATCAGCACAGGGTATGTAGAAGTACCTACTCACCATCAGGAACACTACACCACACAGCTACGGAGCAAGTAGAGGTATTATTATTATGGTAGTAGTATGTACTTTACTGCTACTGCGGCAGTTGTAGAACCACCGCGGAGCGGTTTTTTTTTTTTAAGGTTTTTTTATAGCCATACGAAATAGTGGCTTACTGTTTAAGCGGCGGGCGGCATTTGCGCGTGTATTTTTTTTTTATTTGACCATTTGTCATTATTTTTTGTTGATATGATGTGGCTGTTTTAAGAGTTGAATGCGTTTATGTTTTTTATTGGGGATTGGATTGATACCTATCTTAAAAACGATTTATTGTAATCAAGGTGAAGGACTGTTTTTGTTCTATTCCCGGGTAGAAAGCAGTTACATTTGTGAATTCATTACCTAAAGTTGGGCTATCGTACAAATTAATGTGAACCGTGAGAATTAAAATTTTTATATTATCTCGAGAAGCGATAAAAGATCAGGTAAATTTCTGTTTTTGCTGCATTCCTACGCAAAGGGCTATTTGGGAGTTTATTAGCTGCAGGTGGGATGACATGAGAACCGTGAGAATTATATTTTTATAAAAAAACATTAAAATCTATGCAGGTTCTAACGAGTTGCATTTCTACAAGTATAGTAGGAAGAAAACTAGTTAGGACAAGTCGTTTCATGCAACGAACAGGTGTCTGTTTAATTCTATATGTGGTATGTGTGTGCGTGTGTTGATTAATAAAAGGAGCACTCAAATCGATAGGACCGTCATTCGTTCACATGAGTTTGTTTGAAAACAGTGTCAAGTGTTAAGTGTATTTCAAGTAGTTGAAAGTGCTGAGAGGTTACTACCATTCGTTTTAATATTGAAACTCTGTGCCTGCACCTTATTACGACTTAAAATGGAGGTATGTTCAACATTAACTTACTATTATATGGATTAAGTACAGATGGAGATTATCATTTTATTTACTATAAATACAGAATTATTTCTCAAAAACTGTGAACTTATCATGAATGTTATAAAACAAAACTAACCCAACCTAATGAAAATGTTACGGATTCAGAGATATTCACTTTTATGACAAACACTAGCGTTTATGTCTAATGAGATTATGAATACGTACAGTGTCCAACTGACTTTGTATGTATATATATATATATAAGTTTCTAACGTATATTTTTATTGTTTTAGATACCTAACGAAAATTCTCTTGAGTATACCATGAAAAATTATTATTATGGTAATTCAACTGATGATGAAGTCCAAGGCCCACCAAAACCACTCAAGATTCGAACCCAGAAACGCGTCAACAACATTGATTTATTTTTTGATAAGCCTAAAAAGAAGCAGGCCACGGAATATTCATCTACTGTTGCCCTGTCTACAAATGGAGGCACCAATTACATATCTTCTCACGCAGATGATGTAACAAAGATCACTCATCTCGTTAAAATTGACATCTACGACATAAAAAAGTTGCGTGGGGTGCCAAACGATCAACACTGGAAAAACGCGGATACTAGAATAAAATACTATACGCAGACTGAAGATGACGATCATTATTTGAATATAAAAGAATTAGTTTACAATATAACGAAACATATTGCGACAAAAAACGACTGCAAGAAATATTTTATCGATACTAAACCATAAATTATTCACCCGATCACCCCCAACAAAAAATAAAACCCTCCCCCCACCAGCAAACAAATGATTTTTGAGGCTATATATAGTTAACCAACGCATGAGAAGCCATACCTTTCAACACCCGCCTAAGTCAAACTGCAAAATGGATTTACAAAGCTCAGTTTACGATGAAGATTTAGTCAAACTGTGTGAAGAAATTGAATCATTGAATCAGAAGTCCAATGGTTATTCACCAGCTTCGCAACCTGTATATTTGGGTTTCATCGGAAACCCTCTTTTGATTGAGTGGGGAAAAGATCAAGATGCTGAAATGGACGACATCGAGACGGCTTCGCTGGAGTACGGTTTTCTTGGCCTCAATGAAGATGCATATGAACCAACAATACCTTGTGATTCATGTTTGTTATATGTGTTAAACAGTGATGAGTGTTTAATGGAATGGGAAAAATGGGGCGAAGTAGAATTATGTAATACAAGTGTATAGATGTTTTAGAATGAGAACTCTTTTTAGAATATTTTTATATGTATAACTTTTGTTTCAGTTTAAGCAATACTTGTATGTGTGTGTGTGTATTTAATATTTTTTCTAATATTTCAAAAATGTGTGTTGAATAAATCATATCAATGACCCTCTTGCATTTTTATTAGTGTTTTATCATGTGTAGGTGAAGTAAGTAATGAAAGTAAAGACAGATTATGATAAAAATTCTTTATTCAAAAAAAAATTGACTTATACATATTTTTTATTAGCATATCATTATACAAAGTATTTTCTAAAAACAGGCTTAGAAAATCAAACATCTTTTTACCTTTAAACTTATAATATATATAAACTAAACAATATTCACCACAAACTGATGTAAATTGGTTTTGAATTGTAATATGGTTATAAAACCATTTTTTTGCGTTTCTTATTAAAAATAACTTATGGTAACCAGAAGGTTTTCTACCAAATGAATCGAAATATTCACCATTACCATTAATATCAATATGAATTGCTACCCAGTGAGAGCCGGGTTTTGAGTCAGGATCTAAATTGCTTATGACATAAACCGGAAGGTCCATAAAAACCGGGATTCTATTTGCAGGAAAAACATTTGATTCAATCCCTGGATAAATTTTTTTCAAACATAATTGCATTTGCTTAGTATCCATTACAAAGTATTAGTACGTTTACTCATGAATTCTTTACAGGGGTTTAGAAACTAATGGTGTAATGTCTCATAAAACTATGTTTATATATGTGCATGTTCTAATTAACTGTTATAATCTACACTTACATCACGATGTTTGTTTATTTCAATAATATTATCAAACTCTGCATAGACGACGCAATTAATGGTTGTGGTAAGAGCGCTTTCAAATCGAACTTCTAACCGTACACTACCGTGTCTAACAAGATTCCAATGAGAAGTAGAACTCGCCGATAAATCAGGTGTTAAATCGAAACACATCAAACAATAACCATTTCCATAGTCTTGTCTACTTATTGAATTCCCTTCATTAAGGAAATGAATACCTGTTCCAGAAAATAAAGTGTGATATGTTGAAACCATTAAACCGGTTCTGAAAGATGGTTGCAATGTTTTTGAAGGAATTTGTTGACCATCTACATACAAACTAAATAAGTTCATATCATGGTGGTGGAAGTTAAAAGGATTATGTTTTAAATTACCATTAAATGCTGTATTTTCAACAAAACCTATAATACACCTTTTTGGAACTTGCCCCAGGAATATGTTGTCAAGTGACTTCCCTTGGACCCCTGATGGTATTGTGAGTACTTTAACTTCTGCTCTTGTGACGGGATATTTTGCAGTTGTCGACGCCAAAACCTTTTGATGTGCAAGCAGAACACTTGGGTTGATTTTTGTTCTTCTAATTATTAAACTAGCATCCGTTATGCATACTTTAAGCTTTATATCTTGGCTACACATGAGATTAAACGACTCTTTTGATCGTACTAATTTAACACGGACTTCGACGCCGTTTAATAAAAACTTTTCTTGATTAAAAATATCGCCGTGCAAGTGCCCCATCATTTCAACTTCCTTACTATCTTTAATAAATTCCTCTCTTTTACTCCACCCTTTATTAGCCGCATCGGTTTTATCCATATGATTCGTAGTATCTTCGTACCATAACCCACACGTTAGATGGGACTGTTTTGCTGCCGGTCCATAATTTAATAGAGTTTCCATATATGCACGATATGCATACGTATTATTAGGTGGTGATACTAGTTTTTGATTTAAATATATATCCAACTGATTAAAAAGTGAATGTAGCCAATTATTCACTGGAGCAACAAAAGTCTCTGTCGATTTGATGTTAGTACCATCTTGATTCAATACCTTGGCTTTGATATGTAGTAAAGTGTGAGACAGGTCAATATAATCATCGCCTGATCCAGGAACTTGAAATTCAATAGGACCATCATCACTAAGAGACGAAATAGGTTTATAATGTATCCACTGTCCATTTTCTATACTTGTCTGCGTTGATGGAAGAGCAAACAAATCTAACTCTGACTTAGCGCACTCGCATGAATGATTATGTAAAAATGACATGGTTTAATTAGAAAAAATATCGTTTATATTTTTTTTACTTTTTTTTGTACCTCTCCCCCGTGATGCTTTGGAGACAATGGTGCGCTCTTGTCTTTTTCGAGTCATTTTATACCCAGACCCTGACATTAAAGAATCGATTTTTTCATCAGCCTTTCTTTTTAAATTACTGCTTGCATTCTTAAAACGAGACTTTAATGATTCATCGATAGGGTGCGAATTCATCATGTCGGATAACATTCCAACACCAGCATTCAATGCTTCTTTGCCAACTGTTCTAAAACCGCTGGACAACAGAGGAAATACAGATCTAAACAGTCCTCCTAAAAAACTTCCTATGCCATGTCCTCGCTGGTGAGGAACACCTTTATAAACTATGCCTACTCCTGAACCAGCTTGATGAGAATAATAATGTTCATAAGGACAGGGAATATTTTCACGTCTATGATTCATTATTTTATCCGCTGAAAATGTAGTTTCACGCATGAAGTTCCAAACTGGAATGGAACCTTTCCGCCTGTATGCATTCTTATATCAATTTCAATAGTATCAAATTCTCTACGCAAAACAGATATGTAATGTGCAGGAGAAAAGCTATGCATTTTATATGCTCCGTAAATGTATTTTGTTGGATCGAGTGGTATTATTCTAACTAACGATGCCATAACATCCCCCACAACTTGAGGTTGAATAATATCCGAATATATAAACAATTGTGATGGTAAGCCTAAATATAAATTAGCAGGGAATTTACCAAGTTGACATTGAATAAGGTTTGTATTCGGTTTAAAACCTAGTTGAAGATTTAGTATTGGTGTTGCTTGTACAGATATTATTTCTTTATGCGAAGTAGTGACCTTGATGACTTTTGATATTCCGTCATAGCTAAATTTCACCTTGTTTTTTAATAATGAGTTTTCATTAAAAGCAGAGAGAAATTGATCCATGTCGTCATAGGTCGTTGCTGGAATATGTGACTTATATTCAACGGTAACAGGTAACTTTTCATTGTTAAATGTCACCTTCTTTTTTACATAGACTGCGTTTTCATGTTCTTGAACGTTGTACAGTGAACATGGATAATGAAACTCCACTAATCCGACAACCCATTCTCCTTCTAATTTTATAGTCTTTGGGAGCTTGGTGAGAAAGTTTGCTGTTGTATTTTCGGGGTAGTATTGTGTGGAACTATTGCTTAACAAAGTTAAATAAAAACTATCATCACTCATGATTCTTCTAAACTCGATGCAGCTATCCAACTATTAAATTTATTCGGATAACCTTTCCACTTCACAAGCACCTCCTTTCTGTTACCAACTCGTCTCGAACGTATTATTTTATCTATTTTATATGTCATGGTGGGGTTATAAGTAACTTTTTGTAATTCTTTCGAATAGAAAGTTCCTATGATTGGTTCACCTTGCAAGTCTTTTAAGCTATAAACAAGATGAGGTGATCTATTAATAATTGATTCAATTACAAAGATTTCATCGCTCCAATTGGTTTCGTAACCTTTTTGAAATATGTGTTTATATTTAGTTATTCTGACATGATCACCAACATTTAAAACTGTATTACTATATTTTTTTTGTCCGTTTCTTGGTGTATCATATAAATTAATCCAAACAGTCATAATATTGTTAAAATTCACATCTGCCGGACACATTTTAATACTTGAATGGTAACTGTGATTATATGAATAAAGGAGGGCTTGTAAAATGTCAATGTACTTATACGTATTTTTGTGTGTAAAATAGCGCCACATTTTCATTTTTAATGTTCTCTGAAATCGTTCTACAATACTCGCTTTAATGTCAGGATTATTCGTTGTATAATAGTTTATGTTTTTACTTTTAAAATAGTTTCTTACATCTTTGGAAACAAATTCAGTGCCTTTATCAGATTGAATATGACGCGGAGTTGCTTTAGCTTCGGTAAATATATCCTCAAAACATTTTTTAACTGTTTCAGAATCCTTCTTTTTCATAGGTCTAGCAAAAGCATACTTACTAAAGACATCAATTACACATAATATGTATTTAAAACCATCATTATATTTACTATATGTACGCATATCACTTAAATCTACTTGCCAAAGCTCATTGTAGTTGGATAGAATATATTTGTTTCGTGTAAAACGTCTTTGAACTGGTTTATGTAATGTATATGTTTCCTGAGACCTTAACCAGGTTGCAACCTCATCTTTGTTCATTTGACCATGCATTGCTTTAGCTAACTTATCAATACTACTGTAGCCAGCGGGATTAGAAATATCATAGTAAATCCTATTAATATCTAATAGGGGCTCCATCTCTGCCAATCTATTTTCTTCTTTGATAATTCAAGAGTTTTGCTAGAAATTGGTGTTGATGGTCCTCTTACTTGAATTGATGTTGATCTGGTGTTTTTATATATCGGAGATTCCTGACCCTCATCGATCTGAAGACCATTTATATATTCCAGGTTAGTTGGGTTACCGATACAAGTTGTAGGAACTCCGATATCTTTTAAAACTGAAGCAAATTGTTTCCAGCCAACGGGTTTTACACGTTTGAGGGGTCTCACCGTGTCGCTTATCAAATCAGTTATATTACTATCTGGGATAACTTGATTATTCACTACGATTTCTCCTCCTTCTTTCCACCAAATCTTTTGTTTGTTTTGTAAAATATTATCAAGCAAAGATTGACCTTTTTTTACGTAACTTTTAGGAATTAATTTTATAATTTGCGATGGAGTAAACTGTAATGGGTAAGTATGATTCGGAGAAGTACTAGTAGCGTCACCTTCGAACGGTTTTGGATTTGGTAATGTCGCATTATATTCAGTTTCCTCCTTTTTAACCATCGATTTCTCGTAGTCTTCATGAACATTACTTACACCATCGACAATTATTGGTAGCTTGAACGGTTTTCGATCTGCTTCAGTAAAATGTAAAAACCGTTGTAATGCCTGAGAATATAACGCCCATTTTTCACGATCTTCTATTTTACTTTTCAGTATTTTTTGCATTTCCTCATCTAAGCGAGATAGAGAATTCAAGGGTACATTTTCATTCTGTTTGAGTTTTTCAATAAAATCTGGTTCAACTAAAATCATTTTCTTCGCGTTCTCCATTTTAACTATGTTAAAGAGCCTAATAAACTACTCAAAACAGCCCCTAGTATAATTGGTAAAAATGCACCACCCTTTTGAACTATAATAGTCTTCCTTAATTTTTGTTTACCTTTAGAAACTAATTTGCGTAATATATTCTTATGTTTATTTAACTTATTTTTTTCTATATCATCTAATGGAACTTTTCCTTTTAAAACGTTGTAAATGCACTCGCAAATAATATTTATTTCGTCTTCATCACATGCTTTAAGCAAGGCTTTTCGATATTTCGGTTTAAGCGCATGCAGAGCTTTAAGTAAATGTTGGTATGTGGTTACTCTATCAGGCATCATTTAGAACTAACCAAAACAGAATGATTACTGACATATTTAAACCCTTTTTTTGGAATGTACACTGTACAAGAATTATCATATGGAAACAACTTAGTTTTAAAACGACATATATCATCAGTGCTTTGTTTCAAATCAATCATCAGGTATCCATGTGCCGGTGTCGTTGCATCTTTGTACGCATCTTCGACGAATTTTATATTTTCTGGATAAACTTGTCGGGCCAAGTAACGCATTTGAGTTTTGTCTCTGGGATTTTTGAAATAAACAATATAAGTTGTGTTTAAAGATATGTCACGTTGTCCTCTGCCTTGGTGAAATAAATTTTGTGTTATATAAAACACGCTTAAATTTCTGTGATGGCTGCCTTTAGTAAAAATATCAACAATACGTCCATCTGATTCTCTCATTAAATCATCGATTATAAGAAGTTTAGGTTGAATTCCATCAAACATATTTAAATCAGGAATACCTTGAACATAATCAATACCATTCAAATTATAAAGTGGTTGCATTTCATCATAGCACCAGAGTATTTGACTAAATTTCGTATTACACATTGTTCCTATATTTTTTAAAAAGCTTGTAACAAAGTTTGATTTTCCGCAACCACTCGGACCAGCAATAATAGCCGTAAATGGATGGATAAAATGATACATCACAGAAACTGTCTTTCCTCTTTAAAGACTATCAAGGTAATAGAACGCAAATATGAGATTATACATATATATATATAAAGGTATATAATATATATATATATATATATATATATATATATATATATATATAGGTATATAATATATATATATATATATATATATATATATGTGTGTGTGTGTGTGTGTGTGTGTGTGTGTGTGTGTGTGTATAGATACTACAAAATGGCAAAACTATTGCTTATAATATAAGGAAAAAACAAAAAACCTATTATTTTAAAAATGTATTTATTTAAGATTAAAAAAATTATCAATAAAAAGCTAAAAACTATAATATTCAATAATAAAACCCCTATGGAACGAACAAAACTAAATAACAAAATCAATTTTAATTTGAAACATGGTATTAATATTTACTTTTTGAGAATAATACTTAAACACCTATTTATTAAACTACCTTACAAAAACATCAATCCCCTCATACAACAGTGAAAACAAAATAGTATTTTGTTAATTTTATTCTAAACACACACTTAACACTAGTTTTTCTTAAATAATACTTATACGTATTCCTATTTATTACAATTATCTTAATTTATAATGACCCCAAGCAAGTGTGTCAAACGAATCTTTACAGAGATATCTTTTTGTATCCGAGTATGAAAGTGAGATTTTGTTTATTTTTTGGGTAAAAATTACATGTTTAATGGAACGAAATCGGTACATTTCTGACAAAACATTTTTTTTTTCGTTTAGACAATTTATATAATCCTGGATCTGAAACTTTTTTGTAACACATTTATTAACACCTTTCGCCTTAGCCACTATATTATCCTCAACATTTAAGGCATACATTTTAGATCTTAAACCTACAAATTCTTTTAAAATTTTACCTTTATTTTCATCTTTAAAGTATCCTAATTTTTTTTTATTTACACATGGAAACCCATAAACATTGTTAGACGGATAGTCGGATGTGTCGAAGTGTTTATTTATATCTTGTTTTATATCATCGTAAAAATCCTCTGTAAAAACTTGATAAATAAAAGAATCCGTGTCTGTGTATAGTAATTTAACGTTTTGCTGAAATTTCGGTTGCATGTACCCATAATGGAAGTCGTACATTAGAGTTTTGGACAAGTCTAATATACAGAAACCTAAGTATATGGGTTTGTTGTAAACTAATTTGGTTCTTTTTAATTGCACCGCTACCAAGCTTTCTGAAAAAATTGAAATGCTGTGGAATTCAGGACGTGCTACATAACTTTCAATTCCTTTAATATGGCCATGATTCGACCAGTGCGTTAATAGTTTAACATCAACCCGTTTTTCAATATTTTCCATAGTTTTTCCAAAAACTGCATTATTCATTAATTTATAAAAGTCTTTTTCGAAATCAGTTTTTGAGGCTATTCTTAATGCAGTGTTTAAATCAATATATTTTTTAAGCCAGTTGGTTTGTTTAAACTTTAAGATTCTATGGATTTTATTTAAATTTAATCCATTTTTTAAACATTGTATGAGATTTCTATAGTGTATAATGTATTTTATTTTATTTTTCAAATTCGGAATCAATTTTTTTTGTCTACTTTCATCAGTTATATGTTCAGCACAAAATGGCAGATCTGAATGGTTATTATGTAGTGAATCAGGGTACTCTAGGTCGACTTCTAAAATATATCCACTATCGGCATCATTTGAAATGTTAAAATCCGTGGCAGGGTCAACCCATTCAAATTCACCAACGGGAAGATGCTGCGACATCGCCCAACCATATAAGTTATTAGCGTCAAGGTAAATGAGATATGATGACGATTCATCGGGGTCAAACTCAGGCATATAGTAATTATTCGATTTTGCATATCGATTGCTACATTGTGATATACCACCTCGAAGCCCTTTTTTTATAAACGCAACTTTATCAAAATCTGTTAATAGTTCAAGTTGAACCCCAGTCATTTTTAACATAGCATCCCAACTGAGACCAGGAGCCGTAAAATAATGAGCTGGATCCAGGTTATATGTTTCAAGGCACACGGAACGAAAATTTTCGAAGATGTCCGTCAAAAGAAGTACATCTGTTTTTAAATACAAGTCTGAATAATCCGACATTGTTTTACAATTGAAATGAGTCCAAACATTTTGGGCATGTTGATAGTCCACACTTGTTATACAGGTATCTGTTAGAGAACTGTAAAAATCACTTAATATAGGCAGCGATGACGCTTCAAGAGATTTGATCGATTTCATAAACTCATAAGGAAATATTCCCTTTTGTTTCAGAAGTATAAAATCCTCGTATCGAGGGTATTGCTTTCTTAATTCATGAAATTGATGTTCTTGAAGGTTTCTGGCTAAACTATCTAGGCTACTCGACATGAACCTAAAGGAATCAACAAATCTCAGTGATAGATATCTCTTATCAAATTTTAGTTTTTTGCTAAACGATATATATTTTTCTTTATTTTGAGGAATAATATCGATAGGTCCTTCACGAAAATTCAGAGCTTTTACAATAAAATGCGCATCGTAATTACTCAGATTGTGAAAAAATACTGGTACGTATGAAGGAGGTGTGAATTTATGATCACAGGATTTATGTGCCACTCCTTGGAATTTTCCTGTAGTCCAATCATAGCTGAAGACACTTTGAGATTTTAACTCGTTATCACATATAAAACACTTATTATTGGCTTCAATTCTATTTAAATCACTCTGATTTAATGGGATTGGTTTTTTCCGAAAGTAAATGAATTTATTTAGTTGTGCTAAATCATTGTAAAGGGTGTCCATAAATACTTTTGCACAATCTGGGCCCGTATATGAATAATATCGTGAAAGACTATCATCAAATGAACACTTGATAAAGTAACCAAAACTGTACATTTCGTGTTGTTGAATGTTTTTCGTATAAGATTTTGAGGTGTCTGGATCACAAGATGATATTGGATTCAAAAGTGCCTCGAAATCTGCGTACACAACAAACGGTAGCTTAAGTTTTCGTTGATATTTATCAAAAATAATCTTATCACCTGAAATTTCATTACCAAGCCAATCTTTTTTTGTCTTGTCATGGTTTGGGAGTTCAACTACAATGTGACCGCAATCATTTTTTTGATGATTTGTCAATTGTTCATTTGAATAGAAAGCCAGTAAACAACCATGGCAAATATGAAAGCTATAATTGGTTGTTGATATTTGTCTGCTTACTAATCGAGATAAATTTTTTATATAACAGTAATGCCCCTGACTACCCCTAGATATGTAAAGTAAATTTATATGTGTTGGTTTACGACATTTAGTAAAGTAGAGGGGACCGTTTACTTCATGTGTCTTGGAATTTTCATTGTAATGTAACCCGAAAACATTAATGCTTATTTCATTTAATTTTTCTATTCTATGGATATCCGTTACTTTTACGGGAAATGGTATATCTGAAAATTTCAATTTGTTTTGATGTTTTATATAGGACGATACTCTCTGCGAACTATCCTTAACTGGATATAACGCTGAAAGTATTGACCATTTTAAACACTCGTGGTCAAAGTTTTGAACGTTTATTACTGCTTTTTTTACTTTAATATCATGTGGTAAGTCAATGTATGAAGAGCCTCGTAATGGATTAAATTGATTTATGTTCATATCTAAGTACTGTATATGTTTAAGACTCCATCCACTGTCCTTTTTTTCGAAGTTCGAAATTTTATTTATTAACGAGTTTTTTAAATTTTCAAAAAATGTATCTCTGTCGTCACCTTTGCAAATGGTCCAACTCAAAACATTAAAATCGAAAAAATTGTTGATTCCCTTAGATTCTTGTACGAATTCAGCATGGAGTATAAAACTAACCTTGAAAATTGTTAGTTGATTAATGGTATCGTCTATTAATTTATTTAGGGATGTTTTAATTCTCTCAAAAAAAAGTTCAGGTGTCTCAAACTCAAGGTTAGTTTTTTCCTGGTCCGATGTTATCCTATACGTTAATAACCTATTTCCAAATGCTGCTTCAATAAGTTCAACATTGGGATAGGAATGTTCGAATTTTAAACAGTTATTTTTATGGATGTTACTCCTTAAATGCTGGGCATAGTACCTTCTTGAAACGCTCCGTTTACAGGTTTTACACTCGATGGTATCACCGACAATAGGAGAACATGGTGGTTCAGCTGTGGTTCGCGATGTTGATGGCTGCTGGGATCTTAGGTCTTGTTGTGGCGCGATGACAGCTGCTGGTGTATATGAATCACGTGGTTGGATAGCTTCTTCTGATTCGCGCTTCCTTTTAACTCCACGTGTTACAGATCTAAAAATAAACAACAATAAATCATGAAAATATGTAAGAATGCGCTAAGTAAATACTTAAGTACTAAATATCACAAGAAACACCCTAATACCTGATTAACATGATTGACAAAGAGAACAATACGCTTCCATCGGTAATACACCATCAATCTCATCGTAATGCGAAATCAGCGATTGAGTACGGGTTGCGTGTCCACTACAAGGGGTGATATATGGTTTAATATCAGGATCGCAAGCTGTACTTGCATTAAGATTTCCACTTATAAACCACAATCTTAAATATTTATGAAAACTTTTTATTAACACTGTTTTAGAAAACATTTTAATGTCCTCACTAGTAACCTCCATTATAATCGTGAATATGATACATTTCGATGAGAATTTCACTTATATGGGGTTCACGTCCCCCCACCGCTAGTCAACAATCAAAACAACAAACTCTCACAACACAAGTTCTCTGGTAAACACATGCTTTAAATATGAATACTTACAAATTTTGCAGCTGGTTCTCGACTTCTCCACAATGTTGATAGAGTTCGTTATCAAAAAGGGATTTATTAAGATCCGATACGTCTTCACAGCGTTCATAAAGGTCGTTATCGTAAACTGAGCTTTGTAAATCCATTTTGCAGTTTGACTTAGGCGGGTGTTGAAAGGTATGGCTTCTCATGCGTTGGTTAACTATATATAGCCTCAAAAATCATTTGTTTGCTGGTGGGGGGAGGGTTTTATTTTTTGTTGGGGGTGATCGGGTGAATAATTTATGGTTTAGTATCGATAAAATATTTCTTGCAGTCGTTTTTTGTCGCAATATGTTTCGTTATATTGTAAACTAATTCTTTTATATTCAAATAATGATCGTCATCTTCAGTCTGCGTATAGTATTTTATTCTAGTATCCGCGTTTTTCCAGTGTTGATCGTTTGGCACCCCACGCAACTTTTTTATGTCGTAGATGTCAATTTTAACGAGATGAGTGATCTTTGTTACATCATCTGCGTGAGAAGATATGTAATTGGTGCCTCCATTTGTAGACAGGGCAACAGTAGATGAATATTCCGTGGCCTGCTTCTTTTTAGGCTTATCAAAAAATAAATCAATGTTGTTGACGCGTTTCTGGGTTCGAATCTTGAGTGGTTTTGGTGGGCCTTGGACTTCATCATCAGTTGAATTACCATAATAATAATTTTTCATGGTATACTCAAGAGAATTTTCGTTAGGTATCTAAAACAATAAAAATATACGTTAGAAACTTATATATATATATATACATACAAAGTCAGTTGGACACTGTACGTATTCATAATCTCATTAGACATAAACGCTAGTGTTTGTCATAAAAGTGAATATCTCTGAATCCGTAACATTTTCATTAGGTTGGGTTAGTTTTGTTTTATAACATTCATGATAAGTTCACAGTTTTTGAGAAATAATTCTGTATTTATAGTAAATAAAATGATAATCTCCATCTGTACTTAATCCATATAATAGTAAGTTAATGTTGAACATACCTCCATTTTAAGTCGTAATAAGGTGCAGGCACAGAGTTTCAATATTAAAACGAATGGTAGTAACCTCTCAGCACTTTCAACTACTTGAAATACACTTAACACTTGACACTGTTTTCAAACAAACTCATGTGAACGAATGACGGTCCTATCGATTTGAGTGCTCCTTTTATTAATCAACACACGCACACACATACCACATATAGAATTAAACAGACACCTGTTCGTTGCATGAAACGACTTGTCCTAACTAGTTTTCTTCCTACTATACTTGTAGAAATGCAACTCGTTAGAACCTGCATAGATTTTAATGTTTTTTTATAAAAATATAATTCTCACGGTTCTCATGTCATCCCACCTGCAGCTAATAAACTCCCAAATAGCCCTTTGCGTAGGAATGCAGCAAAAACAGAAATTTACCTGATCTTTTATCGCTTCTCGAGATAATATAAAAATTTTAATTCTCACGGTTCACATTAATTTGTACGATAGCCCAACTTTAGGTAATGAATTCACAAATGTAACTGCTTTCTACCCGGGAATAGAACAAAAACAGTCCTTCACCTTGATTACAATAAATCGTTTTTAAGATAGGTATCAATCCAATCCCCAATAAAAAACATAAACGCATTCAACTCTTAAAACAGCCACATCATATCAACAAAAAATAATGACAAATGGTCAAATAAAAAAAAATACACGCGCAAATGCCGCCCGCCGCTTAAACAGTAAGCCACTATTTCGTATGGCTATAAAAAAACCTTAAAAAAAAAAAACCGCTCCGCGGTGGTTCTACAACTGCCGCAGTAGCAGTAAAGTACATACTACTTATGGTTTCAAAACTTTAAGCTCTAATGTTTTAAACTTTCAGCAGTGTAGATTTTTTTCTCAGCCCTAAGTGCGATGCGAGCTTCATCGAACGCTGCCAACCTTGGGGGTCGATAAGACACTGACGATTCGCATCCCATTTTGATATGAATCTATTTACTCGTTCTGACATGTTGAAGATGTTTCACAATCCTCGTGCCGTCGTGCCACGGCCCGTGACGCGACCATGCGCGCCGGCCTATCAATGGTACACTCGCCATAATCGCGTAGGGGAATGTCAATATATACTTATATATTAGAAAGAAGAAAAGTCTAAAGATTGTAACTTTGTCAGTTTTTATATGGGCAATCTTCGGAACTACCTACTCATCCGATTTCAAAAATTATTTCGCCAGTATATATTTAGAATGAAATTTCTCGGAATATTTTATCCCATCTTTTGGATTCTATGATCTAGCGTCGGCGCGAGCTCGGCGGTGAACTGTGAGTCATGTTTCAGCTCCGCGTGTGTAGTAATTAGCGCAAAGCACATTGATACCAAATTGAACGTGAAACGTAAGTGCTTAATCGCCCCCCGGAGCCCGCTAACCATAAATATTGGGGCCAATCTACGAAAACTTGCACTGAACTTGTGAAATATTCCAGCTAGGAGATAAGACGTCGTTTGCCGACACATCGGCTGGAAAATACGATCTCCTGTGATGGCGTGAGAGATTCCCTCGAACGGATCAAAGCCTTTGAATCTAGAAAGGAATTTTAGCTCTCATTCGGTAAACTATCTGAGACCGCGCAGTTCCATCCAAAGTGCAAAGAGAGGAGGCCCGCAAGCAAAATAATAGCCCATGACCATCTAGAAAGTCCATTCAAGGAATCGGATAAGAGGTTCCGGAGATAATCGCACAGACTTTTCCTCTTAATATTACTATAGAGTATAGAAAACAAGGCGCCAAAAATATATGACACTCCATGGCGTCACATCAAAAATATTTGACATCAGATATTTGAAGCTAAAGATTACTTATGTATATTACATTTCCTATATGAGGCTGCCTTTGCTACCTTCAGATGATATAACTTAATTTGTCTTAACTTGTTTATCTGGCTTGTTTATTTGGGACAATTAATTAAAAATTTTGTTTTTCTGCCTAGGATATAGTGGTTGAGTTTCATGATTGTAACAGATTGGTTTACAACCGTCACAAAAACTAAATTTCTTGTTAGATTTAAGCTCGATTCAAATCACAGTTTCAAAGAATGACCAACGATATTTCTTTATTTTTCAAATGGTTTTCTCAGAAGCCTAGTTAAATTTTTCTAGTGTCATCATCATCATCATATCAGCCGAAAGACGTCCACTGCTGGACATAGGCCTCCCCCAGAGAGTGCCAAATTGACCGGTCCTGCGCCACCCGCATCCAGCGGACTCCCGCGACCTTTACCAGGTCATCAGTCCATCTTGTGCGGGGCCTACCCACGCCGCGCCTTCCGGTACGTGGTCGCCACTCGAGAACCTTTCCGCCCCAACGGCCATCGGTTCTACGTGCAATGTGCAATTTTCTAGTGTATTAGATTTTAAATATAACATCGCTATCACTTGTTTTGTAACAATTATTGCCAAGTTGCAGTATAATGAGTAAAGTGTGTAACAAACAATGTAACAAAATTGAATATGTACCTTTTTATAACATTACTGGCTTCTGCCCGCGACTCCGTCCGCATGGAACTCGTTTATATCGTAGCTCCATACAAACTTTCACCCCCCACATCAACCCCCTAGGTGATGAATTTCCTTTCCCGGGATTCAAACTATCTCCATACCAAATTTCATCTAAATCGGTTCAGCGGATTAAGCGTGAAGAAATACCAGACATACACACTTTCGTATTCATAACATTAGTATGGATTTAACGATTGAAGGAGGAAGTTACTCGTTAAATTACCGCGCTTTATGCTAAAATCTAGTAAAATGATTTACCGGCTGCAGGTAAAACTTGCCAGGTAAGTTTCAACCTCATTTCCTACATCTTGAGTAAAAATACCTAATTAATACTGCTAATGAAGCAAGCTACAGGCTCCTGCAAAGTTTTCTGGTGCATCGTTCTATGTTAGACGCTGGTATAGTTTTAGACATGTTATATATAGGTAACATTAAGCTGCCGCTTATCATTTGAGGGGTTTATGTCATAATCGCCACGCTTGGCATGCGGGTTGGCGATCGCAGTATTTCCACCGAATTTCACTCTTTGGCACTCTTTGGGGGAGGCCTATGTCCAGCAGTGGACGTCTTTCGGCTGATATGATGATGATGATGATGATAAAGCTGCCCGCGCGGCTGCGCCCGCGTATTACAGAGAACGCAGGCAAATCTGAGGGATAAAATATAGCCTGTAACCAACCACAGAAAGTCCATTCTACACGAAGGTAAGTTTTTGAAATCGGTTAAGCGGTTTCGATGTTACCCATTACATACAAACTTATATTTTACAAAGCTACAAAATCACAAACTTTTCCTCTTTATAATATTAGTATAGATAACATTTAGGGGACAATTTTACACAAAGCGAACTATACACATTGTTAGCTCAATAAGGCTTGTGTTTCGGGAACAACTTGAAAGAACCGGCAAAGTGCGAGTCGGACTCGCGCACGAAGGGTTCCGTACCATTATCTATAAAAACGCCAAAAAAAAAGTCTGTTGTATGGGAGCACCAGTTCGACTCGCACTTGCCCGGTTTTTCAGTATTTAGTGTTATAGCGGCAACAGATATACATCATCTGTGAAAATGTCAACTGTCTAACTATCACGGTTCATGAGATACAGCCTGGTGACGGACGGACGGACAGCGAAGTCTTAGTAATAGGGTCCTGTTTTTACCCTTTGGATACGGAACCCTAAAAAGTAGGGAATTATAATGACGCGATGTTGTGTTCTTAAGAGTCCCCAGCATGCACACCGTTTTCAAAAAGGAACCAAAATACGTTTGTATGGACAATCAAGCGTCTTGGGGACTCGTTAAGTGTGTAGTAAGAATAGAATTTAATCCAAGATTAGTTCTTACTATATTGTATGTTTAATCCCTGGTCAAATCCTTTCTCCTATTTGGTCGAATCGGACTTAAGTGAAAATGCCGCTTGTTCAACATTATTTCCTTGAAAACGCTTGTGTGCGTGTTAATTCAATTTTGACAGTGGCGTCGCACAAAGGGTAATTAAATAAAGGTTGCCTATCCAACTTTGCGAAAAAAATTGTGCTATACCTATATATTTTATTTGCATTTTTATCTCCCCTTCGGTATACGTTTACGTATTGTACACGGTTTCCTCTCTCCTTTCATGTGTAATAATTGAGTATGTTTGTCTTTCTTGTACCTTATTGTAGTTGTTGCTGCATTTGTTTACCCTTATTCTCTTCTATTATATATTTTATATAATCAAAGGTTAATTACAAGATGTCTCTCGAAAGGATAAGTTCGCCTCTGGACTCTCTGTAAATCGTCTACTGTGTACGTTTTCAAATTCAAATTATTTATTTCAGACTCATGTCTAAGTATATCATGTTCGTAGCAATAAAAAAATAAAAAACTTATAAACTATGTTAGTTACATTAAATTATACACTGAACCTCTTGAGTCCATGGGACTGTCCCGAATCCTGCTTGCGCGGTATGGAGACACTGGAACGCCCTACATATGGGTTCAAGTGGTTCAGTGTATAATTTAATGTAACTAACATAGTTTATAAGTGGATAGTGTTTATAATGAGCATAATGAGTTGTCGAGTTGTTTCATGGACAGCTGTTATCATAAAACATTCTTTAGACCTCTGGCGACTCAGCTACTGTTTTATATACTTAAGTATTTTAGGTTTAAAGAGATATATATACGTTTGCGTGAACACCTCATTTCGTCAGGTTAGATGCAGAGTTCGGAAAAGACATCGCAAAAACAAATACGGAAAAATAATATAACAAGTTTCAATAGAGTCCTAATATACAATTCTAGCGTTATCCGGCAAGGTAGGGCACGAAACGGTGCACTGTGAACTTAACCCTTCATATGTCTTATCAGTGCTACTGAAAATTGTAACGGAAACAGAAACAGAAAGAGTATTTAGTGTCACAAAAAATAAGAAAATAAAAAACTTACAAGAACAAATTAAAAAAAAACTTACAAAACTAACAAACAATAAAAACAGAATAGTGACAATAGGCCCCAGTCTCAGCATGTGCTGGGCTAGGCCCAGCGCTGGTTTTCAGACTGGTCCCGAGAGATTGACTGACTAGAAATTGACTCTGTGACAGAAACAAAAATAGTAATTCACGGTTAGTCTAGAGGATAGTGACGTTGCCTACGAAGCTGAAGGTCCTGGGTTCGAATGCCGATAGGGGCCAATATTTGTGTGATGAGCATGAATATTTGTTTCTGAGTCTTGGATGTTTTCTATGTATTTAAGTATTTATATATTCAATATATCGTCGTCTAGTACCCATATCACAAACCTTATTGAGCTTACTATGGGACTAGTTCGATTTGAATAAGATTGCCCCCTAATATTTATTATTATAGTTATAAATATTATAATCCTTCAGCAATGTCAGTGTCAAAGCATCCGAAAGGTGAATTCGTTTGTCATACATTGTATTTAATTGAATAGTGATCGTCGGCACCCCTGTCGAGCTGTCAACGCGGCTACATACCCGTCTGCAGCGTCCAGCCGAAAATCGATACTGCCATCAACCCCATGGAACTTTTCGATACCTACGAGTATATCATGACACGGCTAGCGCCGGAGCTGGTCAGATAACTTGCCTACTGTATTTTGTTGTAATATCAGTATGAAAACGTTTTTTCGTGAAAAACAACAATTGGACAAGTGAAACAAATAAAGTTGGGCATTCACATAGGCGCCGCGCCGCACCGTGTGTTTTGCAGCTAAGTCGCCAGAGCTCTAAAGGATGTTTTATGATAACAGCTGTCCATGAAACAACTCAACAACTCATTATACTCATTATAAACCTTCATTTCGCATAGGCAACGCATATGTGACACTCCTGCGGGCGTAGCATGACAAGACATCCCGTCACGTTCTGACAAGTATGCGAGTGCGAGGGTTATTCCCACCTGTTACCATCAATTCGTTACCAGTGGTAACAGCTGGGATTTTTTCCCCATTTTTACCACTAAAGTACTCGGTGGTAACTACTGGGAATATTTTTCTCATCTTTTACTACTAAAGTACTCGGTTGTAACTACTGGGAATATTTTTCTCATCTTTTACTACTAAAGTACTCGGTGGTAACTACTGGCAATATTTTTCCCATCTTTTACTACTAAAGTACTCGGTTGTAACTACTGGGAATATTTTTCTCATCTTTTACTACTAAAGTACTCGGTTGTAACTACTGGGAATATTTTTTCCATCTTTTACCACTAAAGTACTAGGTTGTAACTACTGGGAATATTTTTCCCATCTTTTAGCACTAAAGTACTCGATCGTAACTACTGGGTATTATTTCTCCCATTTTTTAGTACTAAAGTACTCGTTGGTAACTACTGGGAATATTTTTCCCATCTTTTACCACTAAAGTACTCGGTGGTAACTACTGGGGAAAAAAACCCAGTGGTTACTTACCATCAATTACTATTCCCATTAGTTCCCACTGGTAAAAGATGGGGAAAAAAATCCAGCTGTTACCACTGGTAACAACTTGGTTGTAACAGTTGGGAATAACCTGAGTGCGAGAGTGACGTACTGACGGATGTTTTAACGATAAGTGATAAAATGGCAACAATGCTACGCCCGATGGCGTTGCTACGAAAACTGTATTATATGGGCGCCTAACGGTTAGTCGTATAAGTATTTCTTTGCTACCAAAGTAAAAAAATATACATGTTTATACGCACCAGCTCTCATCCCTAGCGAATTGTCACTTAATTGATTGCACCGGGCAACTTTTGCCTATCCCGCCCTGCCCCGGGCATGAGCCCAGTTAATTGGCATCCAAAGTTTCGCTTGTTATGGGTTCCGCTTTGGTTTTTAACATATATGACAAAACGAGTTCGTTTGTTTCATGTAGGGTGTCTAATGATCGATATAACAACATACTGACTATGAAGCTTGAGGTCCCGGGTTCGATCCCCGGTCGGGGCAGATATTTGTATGATGAATACGAATGTTTGTTCTCGAGTCTTGGATGTTTAATATATATTTAAGTATGTATGTATCTCTCTGGGGGAGGCCTATGTCCAGCAGTGGACGTCTTTCGGCTGATATGATGATGATGATGATGTATGTATCTATATAAGTACGAGTATGTTTATCCGTTGTCTAGTACCCATAGTACAGGCTTTGCCTAGTTTGGGACTAGATCAATTAGTGTGAATTGTCCCACTATATCTATTTATTTATATGCTATAATGTAAAGTTCTATATAGAGCAGCGTCTGATATATAACACGTTTTACTACATACTGTTTACGATTGTTATAAAATAAACCTAACCTAATGCACGCCTCAGAAAAATAAAAACACACAGTTTATAATATTTAAATAAATTACATACGATCTAAAGGTACATTATGTAAATATCAAATGTTACTAAATGTTCTTGGACGTTCCTCAGTGCAAATTATATATCGTCATGTTAATGACGCAATTGTATGTTTATTCATTCGTCTTCGCAACCTTGCCAGGTTACGAAACTATGGCGACTCATTGGTCAGATTTGTGAAAAGTGTCATCGACGATATCAATTTGAAAAACACTATGTGTCGTTACTGTACGTACTAATATAAATGAATGTAGTATAATAAAAACACTGCTACTGAGAAAAATAACAATGGCCCTGTCAAGTATTAAACGGATCGTCCGGTCCATATAAAAAGTGCAAATTCGAGGCTGGGACTGTTTCCATATCCAGAATTCAACCTGTGTAAGTACATCAACAGACAAACTATTAATTATTTTGTATATGAAAAGTGGCTTAAATAAGTAAAATTTTGAAGGGGGAAACAGTCGAGTGCCGAATCTCGTTTTTGCCCTTTTTTGCATGGAAAGCGCGTCTCGTTTAGAAAACAACAAAAGAACAAATACTGTCTCAGCATGTGGTCGTACTATAATTAATCTTCCCTAATCTCTACAAACAGAAAAAAATGAAAATTCATCGACGGCTTTGTCGGGATTTGAACCCACGTCCGCATCGGCCGGCCAGTCTCCCCCAGACGTGCGAGCGAGACAGCTCACCATTAATAACAGGATCCTGGTTGGGGGAAGAATATTGATCTAGTCGCAACAACGCTTTGTAGTTCACTAACGTTGTTGTATTCAGTAATCTTTATACTTCACACTAGCTGCCCGCGCGGCTTCGCCCACGTATTGCAAAGAACTCAGGCAAATCCGCAGGGTAAAACATAGGCTATAATCATCCAGAAAGTCCAAGCTACACGCAAGTGAATTTTTTTTTGTAATCAGACTAGTGGTTCCGGAGATTACCCACAACATACAAACTTATAAACATACAGAGCTATAATCTCACAGACTTTTCCTTTTTTTAATATTAGTAATTTAATATTAATAGTGGCATCGATTTAGGGGATATATGTAAATATAGTGTAGGCCCCATAGGTTAAGTTAATTTTAGTAATTTTAGTAGTTAATTTATTTTTATTTTTATTTATTGTATACTATTTTTATCCTAATAAATGTAATTAGATATCCTACTAATCCTACCCTACTATTATTATAAATGCCAAAGTTTCGATGTCTGGATATTTGTTACTCAATCACGCTTAAACGGCTCAACCAATTTGGATGAAATTTTGCACAAAGATAGTTTATATCCTGGATTAAAATATAGGGTAGTTTTAATCCTGGGTCCACGCAGACGAAGTGGCGGGCGGAAGCTAGTAGTTTATAAAGAGGAAAAGTCTGATAGAGTGAAGCGTTGTAAGTTTGTATGTAGCGGGTAATCTCCGGAACTTCTTATCCGATTTCAAAAACTCTTTCACCAGTAGATAGAATAGATATTTCGGATGGACCTAGGCTGTATTTTATACTGGGTTCTCTGTTATACGCGCGCGGCGCCGCGAGGTCAGCGGGCACAATATAAAGTTAGGCACATGATTCCAAAGAATCTTTAAATACAATAAATAAAAAAGTAATAAAAATTAGGGGTCAATTTCACAAAAATCAACGAGCAAAACCAGCCCCATATTACTATGGGGCTTAGCTTACGCTCACAAAGACTTGTTATGGCTAGCTAGACGACAATACATATAAATACAAAACTAATTCTTGATCATCATCATTATCAATATTAATAGGCCAGGTCTTCAGTATAATCATAACACAAATAATTGCACCAACCGGGATTTGAACGAAGGACCGTCAGCTACTGTATCAACTAAAATATACTCGTAGGTATAACACAAGACTGGTTCGATTTGTGTAAAATTGTCCCCTAATACCTAATATGTACCTACACAGTTATACAATAAAAATAATTATTCTTCAATTTAGGTTCACTACCACCGGTTCGGAATAGAATATTATTCTATTCCGAACCAGTGGTAGTTTATCGACATTCATGCATGTAAATCACTTTGATTCTATTCTATTCTATTCTATAATACTTATTCATATTTACTTAGAAAAAGTTGCTCATTAAGCATTTTATTGTAATGCAAGTGTGCTCCGCGATAAGCAATCTGCAATATCTGCATTATCGAATCAGCTCCGATCGACATTCACGAACACAAGTGAATATTCATACCACTCCGTGCTGTAATTGGATTGACTATCGGACGATGGTAACGCATAGGACATTATATGCACCAAAATCCGTTTACGGACTCAAAAAAACACCACCGACCATAATAGAAGACATCACGGTCTAAAGTCGAATGACAAACCGTTTTACAATCGAAAACAACGATCCGGAACTGCTCAATGAATCGGCAGACATCTCGACCAAGTTTAATTTGCCGATTCTATACGCGTTTTTCGACACTATCAACCCTTATTCCGCAGTGATAAGGGCAACTTTTAGTTTTTACTGAGTCTTGGCGGCAGTAAGATAATAATATGTGCAGTGTTTATTGAGGATTCGCTGCATTATGACTAGATAATGCGGATCGATTAGGAGAATCGGTAATGCTGCTAATACAATATGTAATAATGATCGCTGTTAAGGTATCTCAATGCCGTTTGCACGAAATGGCGCAGTTCAGTGGAGGAAATCATTATGTCGAATTGATTATCTTCCTCGTTTGGTGGCACTTTATCTATAAAGTAATTTAAAAAAAAACGCGAATCTGAAAATGTGCAAGTAATTTCTTTGGCCTGAAATAATGCTATATTCTAAAGAAATTTGTGTATAGTTTATTTTGACATCATGCCGCAAAGCCATGATTGTATTTGGGTGGATTGCAAAAAAATTGTACATAGTTAAGAGCGTTAAATCTAATCTACGCTTTAACTTTTTTCCATTGTGTAACGGCAATTAGTAATTACCCATACATTTTATATGGCTAACTTTCGTTACATAATGGAAAAAAGTTAAAGCATAGATTAGATTAAGGCCCTTAACTACGTACATAATTTTTTTTTTGCAATTCACCCATTTATGCCGAAGAGAGCGAAGCGAAAATACACGGCTGCCATTTTGGAATCGTTCTATTTCAGAAATCGAGGTGCCAGTGTTCAAATGTGTCTTAAGTATAAGTAACAAATAACTACATACTAAAAACTTCTCTTAATGATATTGTCTAAAATAATACTAATAATAATAGTAAAACCCGCCTGTTAATTGTCACTGCGGGCGAAATGTTTCGAACTCTTAGGTAGTTCTTCTTCAGGATGAGAGTTCTCGCGGCCGACGCGGCACACTCCGTCCGGCGCGGCGGGTTTTTCTTGTATGAATAGGTGTGAAAAATGATTTTGTAGCTCCCTATACCGACTTTATTATTAAGTTGCAGGTTCAACAAGAAACAGGGCACGAATTAAGCTAGTTAGAGTAGCAGAGTAAACTTATATCGATTACCATACGAAACTCTTAAATACTTGTTATTTATGAATTAAACTAGACCTTTCGCAAAAAACTCAATTTTCAATAAATACATTTTTTACGTCGTGCGGGGTGAGTTCTCCCGATGGGTTCGAAATATAGGCGACATCACACAGTATTGGTTATTTATTAAATAATACGAGTACGTGACTTTACCCGTTATTATTAGTACGGTAAATCTCTTCCTTAAGTTTAGGAAGCAAACTGCACTTTTACCTTTCCATGAGCTATTTGTTACATTGTGTATGTTCGTTTAACGAACAGTCCCTGGGCGACCGAGCTCTGCTCGGCTGAAAATAGAGAAAATACGGAGAAAATGAATTTTCCCAGACATGAGACCTAGCTTTATCGATTTCTCGCCCCCGTAAACCCCCATACTCCAAATTTCATCGAAATCGTTAGAGCAGTTTCCGAGAACATGGTACACAATCTTGAATACTGGCATGAGACTTTTGCGATTGCCTACAAATTAAGTATACAACGTTGTAACGTAGAATAAACAATAGAAGACAAAATTTGTGAATTCAAAATACAAGCTCCCGGGGAGGTTGTGCCTAGATATATTTGGAACCTACTGGCCGCTTTGCAGGCCAAACAAGGCAATTAACTACTGTTAGTAATAGGATTCAGTACAAATTCTAAATAATTGTTAGTAATTTTAATAGGCGATGTTGATATGAATATACTTATGTTTTAATTTCAATAGATATAAGTTACTATGCTTTATATTCCAATTGTTTCTAAATGTACGATAATATTCTATAGTACACCTTTCTTGTGCACAAATCGCACTACGTTGGGACACAGGATCATCCTAGTTCAGACGCATGTAATAATGTATGTACCTACTGTGTATTAATACGCAAGCACATTATGAACATCAGCAATAAGGTTTCTCAATAAATTATTATTAATAAATAATACAGAATAAACCCCTGAAAGGTAATTTATAGGTACAAGAAGAAAACGTAGTCAGAGAGATCAAACAACCCCCAGTGATATTTTCAAGGCTATCGATTATTCGCCCCCTAAACATTTACACCGCCAACATTTCGTCGCGATTTATATTTAATAATAACACCCCACAACTACGGGGTGAACTCAAAAATCAATACGGCTGTCTGGGAGGGTGCACCCCTCTGGATCTGTCCCTCCGAATATCTACATTTGAATGGTGTACAATGTACATGGGAGAGGCACATGGATTGACCATCGATATATACATCTGAAAAGTATAAATAGTTGTCTGCCCTCCGTTTGTTCATTAGCATACTGGGCACTGGCGCGTTGGAAAGACCGAAAGGCATTCGTGGTTCTGAATCAGTCCAAACTGCATTATGAAAGCAGGTTATGCAATCACGATGTTGAGTATTATATAAGGAAATTGGTTAACGGATGTGACTGAATATTGTGGTGGATGGGTGGTATCGTACACGTATGAGATAAAGAGGTCTGTGGTGGTACAGCTGGTATCGTATTTGTGTAGCATCTATATGGTCTACTCCCACTAGTTCTACTATCGGTTCTATTAATGGAACTAGATGATTTTCTTCCCAGTAGTTATATTCAACGACAGGTTTTCCGTAATAGAACTACCTGAACTTCCGAGTAGTTACATAAAAAATCTGACTTCAAAAGAATGGAACTAAATGGACTATTTTTCCTATTAGTTACATAGTGAATGGTGTGTATATCATACAACCTTTCGTAAAATCAGTATGCCAATTCTAGTTAGCTAGTTACCAGCAGTTAGCGGACCCTTGCTTTGGCTCCTTTAGGGTACAACAAGGAAAAACGATAGAAGGATGATGACGTGCATACAATCTTGCTTCACAATTGCATACAACCTAAGCGCAATAACCAAACTACATACAAAGGGCGGATCTTAAACTGTATCTATAAACTCGTCTATTTACTACTCTACACACACGCACGCAGTTAGTAAATAATATGTTAACGTCACAGGATATATGCATTGCTGAATGCTGACGTTGTTGTATGAATTACATTATTTAAATATAATTATTAAGCAACGGAAACAAAATACAAATATCGTGAGGAAACCCGCTTAAACCCAACAATGTCTAGTTTTTCCCTCTGGGTTGGAAAGTAAGTTGGCATTGGCAGTCGCTAACTATTATTATTTGCCAAATGGTATTACGTGGATGATGTTAGGAGGAAATGCAATAGTTGAAGTTCAAAGTCAAAGGCATCCACGCATAGGTTATGGTTGGTACGCATGATTACAATGATTAATATGATACATTATTTTTATTTATTGATTTAGGTTAAACACAATGTAGGTTCTAAAATAATAAAACGGCATCGTTAAACCATTGTTGGTTATTCTCCATACACAATTATTCCATAGCTATTACCTACACTATAAACTTATGCATATGCACCAAAATTTAGATGTTTGGAAGTTTGTTACTCAATCACGCTTAAAACTGCTCAACCGATTTGGATGAAATTTTGCACGAAGATAGTTTATAGCCTGGATTAAAATATAAAATGGTTTTTATCCCGGGTATCTGCGGGTGGAAGCTAGTATTTAATAATTTATCTGATTTGAAACAAATCTAGGATGATATTGAAACAAATCGAGCGGCCAAAATTGTCCCCTTTCAGATTCGTAGTATTTTGGATGTTTTTTAACCGACTTCAAAAAAGGAGGAGGTTATATGTTCCACTGGTTTTTTGTTTTTTTTTTATGTATGTTCGCCGATTTTTTCGTCAATTGTGGACCGATTTAAAAAAAAAAAAATCTTCGAAAATGTGTACTCCCTAGATGGTCCCATTGTCACCACGTCAGGATCTGATGATGGGATCCCAGGGAAATCGAGGGCAACCCTCAAATTTGACAGGCACGTATTCGTGTTTCATGTATTTTCTGAAGCTATTCAGGTATTTGCGTCTGGTAGTCATCATTTCAGGTTGGTGGGCTGATGATGGAAGGTACAACTCCTCAACGGTTAGGAGTTGGAGGATATTAAATTTATTGAAATTTTATAGGTACGTATAGACCTTTAATCGTATCATTTCAAGTTATTCAGGTGAGCACATGTCAGGATCTGATGATGGGATCCCAGGGAAATCGAGGGCAGCCCTCAAATTAGTCAAACATTCTGACATGATTCCGTTGAAGTAGCAACTAATGAAGTGTCAATTGAGATCTCTGAGGAATCAATGGAACTCCGCAAATATATCAGACCATATTATATCGACTTGGATTTTTTAAATAATGATCAAAGCATTTGGTTCTCGGAAAGCAGTTCATGTTGTAAATTGGAAAGGAAATGCGAAAATTTTCATGTTGGCTTGGCGAAGTACTGAATTGAAGTCGGTTTAAACGGGTCGGGTTAAAGTATACTAGAATAAGTTTCTGTCATTTTTTTCTGTGCCATTTTGCACAGTCATCAACTACTTATTGTGCGGATTCCAATGAGCCAAAACCTAATTGAAGAGTTCCTATGGCCACCTTCCGTCTCCATCATCATAAGTACTTAATTTAAACTCTATTAGACTTAGAGATGGTCAAATTTTACTTGCAATATTTGACCCAATCAAGCTTGCATACATATTTACATTTGCAAACCTTTTTTTTTAACTGCTGTGACAAATAGCATACGGCCTGGCTGGTGGCAAGCAGACAACGTAGCCTATGCAATTCCAGAAGAATCCCATGACTACGTTAAACATGATTTTATACGGTGGTCGGCAAACAAGGTGATTTTTCTTTCAAATTCTGTTTTAGGAAAAGTTAGACACGTGAATACGGCTGGCTACATTACCAATACGGTACGTCCTTACGGGCCGGATCCGAGCGACGCAATCTGCGTTAAGTGCAAATTAGTGCCGATCCCATTGCGATCCGAATACGATTTTGAGAAGTCGCGAGGCGCGTATTCCGTACAACCGTTACATATAAATTTAATCTCAGTTAAATGCAGATTTCACCATTTAGGATTGGCCAGGAGCTGTTCGTGGTCGGGATGTTCGAGGGAGGCCCTTGCCCAGCCTCGTAATTATAATAATCTAGGTGTCTCTGTTTAGTTATATGGAACTCGGTAATTTAAATGCATTAGATACAGATCAACCTAACTGGGAAATACCCTTTTATTTGGGCAGTTAGTTCCATAACTTAATCGACTCATGCTAAATCTTTTTTAACCCTTTTCCAGGCCGGCAGTTGGAAAATGACAATCGGATGTCAGTCTTATTCATTGACATTAAGATATTATTTTTGACAAGCAGTATGTGGTCGATATTTGACAGCGATAAAATCCTGCACTAGAAATCTGTCGTAAAATAAATAGGCTTTCTACTGTAGTAATGTAATTTTAAAATTTTATAATACTCTGATACTGATATGATATATATATATTGTATACTGTTTTGAAAAAATGACACCTCGCCGAGTTTTTTACGCCGGTTCTTCTCGAGGCAGAGGTTTACTTTCCGAACCGGTGGTAGTTTATCGACATTCATAGGTGCATGTAATATGCCTAAATTGAAGAATAAATCACTTTGACTTTGACTTTGATATAACGCCTCTGCCTGGAAAAGGGTTAATGCGTGAAGTAGGCAAACTAACACACAGACAGTCTCGTAGCTAAATAGAGAATATGCACGCTAACGGCACACAAACTGACATCGCCTAAGTTTGCAGTGAACGTCAATTTCCAGGAAAATATTCAAAAATCGTTACCTACGTCAAACCTGGTTGGTACCTTTGCACACTTAGTGTAATAAGCTCTCAAACTCAAAATCTTTATTGTTGGTTATATGTAAAGGTGGACTTATCGGTCGGAATAGTGCATTATAACCTGCCTAAAAGGCGTACAATGTCCTTACAAAACAATTCTATAGACACACCTACATCACATGTTATTGCCGCATGTCATTGTAAATTATATTTTACAATAACATGCGATTTTAAATACCTACTTTACATCTAAATTATAAAACCTAAATAAGAAACAACAGTCGTATAAAAGTTATCAAAAATGAATTAACTCGAATAAGCTCTCCAACATTATTTAAAATCAAATTTGTATGAAGGAGAGTGCAATAAAGCAAGATGGATTAAAATCCTCATAAATTACATTTGTTCGTAAATTAAATTAAATTATCTCTCGTTTATCGATAAGTAATGTAATTTTAGCAAAGGACAATCGCCAGTTTTGCCCGTTGTTTGATAGACTAAAATTTCCATACATTTTCGAGTCGTTTTCCAATAATGCCAAAATGTACAGAATGCGAGGCCAGATTAAATTCAATATCGGCGAATCAGCGCCAGTTTTATTGGTATTCAAGTTATACACACAGCGGGGTTCGTCGGCGATCTTCCGAGTGCCTGACTTATTTATCTTTCATCTCAGGTTAATTGAACGATACTTATCAATCTGAGGATGTGATTTTGAGTAACAGCTTATTTTTATAAATACTATACTTACTTATGTATACTTTTGAGTGTCATGTTATTTGTTATGACAAAATTTATGATATATGTTAGCTAGTGAAATCTTATCATTATACCTAGATATTTTTCTAGCACGAATGACTTACTGTAAGTGACTGACAAAATAAAAACATCGACAGTCCTGTTATCGATAAGTATCACTTCAACGTGATATATATAGAGTAATAGGGTGCGTTAGAAAATAGAAAACTATCAATTTATTTATATTTTACATACTTCAGAAAACAATTTGCAATACTTTCGTAACTTTCTTTCTTCATGTCACTTAATTAATTATCCCATAACTCTCTCCATAACACACACACACACACACATCGAAATTGTCTTCCAAATCTACGCAGAATGTCATAACATGTAGTTTTCCCAAACCCATTTTTGGTCCCAAAACAATTCTATCTCTGTATATGGTTACAGTCTTACAGTGTAGGTGCACACGTCGTCTAGGTACGTAGCCGATATAAGTCTGTGATTGTATGTACGTCTTGTCGTTGAAGTAGCATGTACTTATCGATAACAGGATTGTCGATATTTTTATTGTGGCAAGCACTAAACAAATGTTGTTCCTGCTAGAAAAATATCTAGGTATACTTATCATACTTATATTACTTATAGGGTGACCAAAAGTACTCCTTCTATGTTTTTTTGCGCGCGGGTTCAAATATCCTCATGCTAAAATCAAGTGGATTTCAACACCACCAATGTATCAGAAACTTGGGTGCATTCAAAAGCAAAGCCATTTCTTCCATTTGCTACTTCATACGTAACCCTATACGTACTGTGTACTTTATGATTCAATAACAACATTTTAAAAAAACGTGCTATTATTTACGGGTGCTCACATCCTTGCACGTCAAGTCTGAATGTGGGTCCACAAGCAACAACAATAGTCCTTGCAGCTTCAGCTCGTCATTGTCAGTCTTTTACGACGCGCTGCGCAGCAAAATCGGAGTTATAAGGACGACGCAAGTTGCGATTTACGTGTAAAAACGATTCAAACTGAATATATTCAGCAATTACCATTCAAATTCCAAAGTAAGCAATTTAAAAATAAAGAAAACCCTATGAATAATGGTTGGAGCCAGTCTCATAAATTTCAGAAGTAAATATATCAATGTTAGTAAAGAGTTGACTCGGTAAGAAAAGCAAGAGAAAGCAATCTGTATGCTAATTTTAAATGTAATAGGTGTCTTATACGATCGAGTTCGGGCACCAAGTTAATTTATATGTGGAGACAAATACAGTGGAACCAGTATTTTTGGAAGGCAGTCGAAGCTTCAGTTTAAGTAGGTTCTTTAAAAAAACGACTTCAATAAAGAAGGCGTTTCTCAACTCGTAGCGGGGCGCATCTCCTAGCGTTTGAACCGCTCGGTTCTAACGCCATTGTCGGCTCAAGATTATTTTATTTAGCAGAGGTAAATGAATCTCATGATATTAACATAATTATCATATATTGATGAACCTCCAGGTCTTTATGCTTTAAGGCTGTTGGTACTCTATGTGTACCCCATTTTGTGTTCTAAATAAACTTTTAAAAAACCGGCCAAGTGCGTTAAAAAGGTCGTATCGTCACAGAAATTTTACGGCACTTACGTCCTTTTCTTTGAAGAAGGCAGTTTTTCAGCAATATCTCGAAAACCTCTGAACCGATCTTGTTCAAAACAATTTTCGGTGAATGAAATTAATAAGCCCTAGTCCATGAATTTTTCCATATTTTTAAAATACACCGTTCAAAAATTAGAGGGGGGGACAGAATTTTAGTGACTTTCGGGGCGATTATCTCCGTCTCTATTCACTTAATCAAAAAAAATGCTAAGAAACCTTATATTTATTTTGAAAGGCCTATCGATTGATGTGCCCACACACAATAAATATTTTTTTGACTTTTAGTTTTATGTATGGAGTGCACCCCTAAAATTTTTTTTTTGTCATTTTAATTAAAAAACTATGTAGCGGCTATCAAAATACACCTATCCTCAAAATTTTATTCAAATACACCTTATAGTTTTCGAGTAAAATGCCTGTGACATACGGACAGACGGACAGACGGACAGACGGACAGACGGACAGACGGACAGACGGACAGATGGACAGACGGACATGACGAAACTATAAGGGTTCCGTTTTTACCATTTTGGCTACGGAACCCTAAAAATGGACAAACTGTGTCTATTTTTTGATCTTTGTGGATTTTAAAATAGCAAACACAAGTTGTAGCGTGAGGTTTTCCGAGCGTTCGTGAGTTTTGTTTATTGATAATGTACCTAAAACTAATTGGGTTATTCCCAGGTGTCCGCACCCCGTAATTGTGCGAACCACGGGGTGCGGACTACTGAACGGCTATTTTTTTTTTGCCGTAATAAAGTACCGTATTGAGCAAGCCATAACTTACAATCAAGTACCAGTTTATATAAACACGCTGCCCGCACGGCTTCGCCCGCGTATTGCAAAGAACGCAGGCAAACCCGCGGGATACAACCATCCAGTAAGTCCATTCTACATGCATGTGAATTTTTGAAATCTGACAAGCGGATCCGTATATTATCCAAAACTTACAAACTTAACTGCGGGTGGCGCAGGACCGGTCATTGTGGCACTCTTTGGGGGAGGCCTATGTTCAGCAGTGGACGTCTTTGGGCTGATATGATGATGATGATGATGATGACAAACTTACGAATCTCACAGACTTCCTGTTTACAGTATTAGTATAGATACATGAACTTTTCAAGTCACACCCTGCTGCGTACCAATTCACTGTATCGCCGTTCAAGAGTCGCGATCTGATTTATTGGAGCTTATCGGGACAAATTTATTCGCCCGGGTTGTGCGATACGCCAACTTATCGACGCGACGGGGAAGCGATAGGGCACCGTGTAATGTTGTTCAATTAAGATTTTGCATGTTTTACGATATCAAGTTTTATCGGCTTCAAGTTTCGAGTAGGTTGCTTATAAGTGTGTTAATATGAGAGGTGTTTACGTAAGTATAGTTGATCGCTACGGATTCATAGAACTATACAATACAATACAAATACTCTTTATTGCACACCTCACACAAACAAAGCAGTAATATAGAGAAACAATACAATAACATGTAGGTAGAGGTAGACAACAGGCGGTCTTATCGCTGAAGAGCGATCTCTTCCAGACAACCTTTGGGTATCGGAGAAAGAGATAAAACTAGATTATGCAGTAGGTGGTGCAGAGATTATTATCAATCAAAAATCATGAAATTATAAAAATAAACGTACATAAATACCTCTATATATAAACATACACACACAATCATACATATATACAAATAACACAAACACAAATATAATGAACGAACACAAATAGAAAGAACTATCCACACGAGTAAAGAAGTGGAACAGAATATCGCGTTCTAAAGAGCGTGCAAAATGTATAACTATCATCATCATCATCATCATCATCATCATCCTATCAGCCGAAAGACTTCCACTGCTGAACATAGGCCTCCCCCAAAAGGTGCCACAATGAGCGGTCTTGCGCCACCCGCATCTAGCGGACTCCCACGACATTTACCAGGTCATCAGTCCACCTTGCACGTAGAACCGATGGCCATTGGGGCGGAAAGGTTCTCGAGTGGCGACCACGTACCGGAAGGCGCAGCGTGGGTAAGTGGACTGATGACCTGTTGGTCGATCACGTAACGCATTGTACGCGCGACGGGTAGATCTAAATGTCAATTGTTATATGGAAAAATGATAGTTAGATCTATCCGACGCGCGTTCGGAACGTTACGTGATTACCCCCCTGGTATAACTATACTTGTAGGATTTTCGTTTCGTTTTTGTTCTAGTTTCATTTTGACGATCATTACGAGATAGTGATATTTATTCCTTATTGTCAACTAGCGACCCACCCCGGCTGCTTCGCACGGGTAAAATTACAATTTTTAATTCTTAAATATTTATCTATTTCATGAATTTTCATTTATATTAATTTGTTCGAATATACTGTGTTGTGGAAAAAATAAAATAAAAACTAACATAATAATAAACTAAAATCAAAGAAAGAAAGTAATATACATACTAAAACCCAACTATAAAGAATACACCATCCAAAAGGTCCGCCCGCGGCATGCTCCCTAATACGTTGGCCGCGTTACCTCTTTGTATCGCTAGAGAAATTCTCTGCGCGAGGTAAGCGCCGGCTATTTAATTGATATTAGACTGCGTAATATTACCTACCTTTTGCAGCCCCATTTAAGTAAATAGACAAGTGTGGGAGTAAGATGGAGGAGATTAATTTAGTTTGTCAGTTCGCATTGGCAGAGAGCGTAAAAGAAGTATCAAGCTGAAATTGAATTTTGAGATTTTCATTTTCCTTTTGTAAAGTGGTAAATATCTGGTTTCCATGATTCGAATTTCAACTTTCGTGAGACAACTATTCTAATAATTATACGGAACGGTTAATGTAGTTTTTTTTTTGTTACTTTAGCTAAAACACTTAATGATATTTTATTATGTAAAACGGGTAGGCACAAATGAAAAATGAAGTTAACACAATAAGGTAGGTATAAATATAAAGTTGAGGCTACTCTATATGCTTCTTAGATATTTTAATATAGTAATATAATTAAATATGATATAATGTAATTAAATATAATGTAATAATATTAATAGTTGTAAAATCTTCGCAGGTCCGTAGGTGGTAAATAAAAGAGTGGACTGTATAATTAGGGCTGGTGTAATCCAAAGTAGAAAATTACAGAAAAGTGAGATGTGTTACAGTCGCTGGGAATCGCTGAACAACGGCAAATATTACGTAAGTTAATTTTGAATCTCAACATTGCCATATGAAAATTGTGCATAGATATCGACTTATTATTAATTTTATGTTACACATTGAATATGTTATTTATTAAGTATGCAATTACAAATGAAATTGGTATTAATGGTTTTTTATTACTTATGTGGTTGAATTAATTATGAATTTATATTTATACAATTTTGTTCTTAAGAATGAGGATTAAAAAAGATTAGTTTTTAAACGTTTCTGAACATGTTGCCGGCCTTGAAGTTTGAAAATCTTCAACTGTTGCCCACAGGGAGTGGGCAGATGGTGTTGAAGGCCCGCTGAATGACACCTTGCTTGGTGTGGATGTCGGCGATCCGCGCGACACCGTCAGCGCCAGGAATGATGCGGACGACTCTGCCGAGCTGCCAAAGGAGTGGTGGCAGAGTTCTGTCTTTAATGACCACCATAACGCCCTCCTTGAGTTGTCCTGCAGAATTGTGCCATTTGGTTTTCTGTTGGAGCCAGAGAATGTACTCATTAGAAAACCGGTGCCAACATTGTTGCTCCAGCAGTTTGATGCGTTTCCAACGCTGCAGCGATGAAATGTTGAATGCAGTGATCTGTGGATGAGGCACAAAATGAATGGATCGTCCTACTAGGAAGTGGACAGGGGATAAAGGAAAGATAGAATTTGGATCGTTTGAAATTGGCGTCAGAGGCCTTGAATTTATAATTGCTTCGATCTGAATCAGTAGTGTCGACATTTCCTCGTATATTAAATGAGTTGGATTGAGCACTCTGCGAAGATCGTGCTTTATGGATAATATGGCAGACTCACATAATCCGCCAAAGTGTGGAGCGTAAACAAGGATGAATGAAAATTTGATACCTTCAGTTACGTCTGTTGAGAAGGATTTCTGGAGGATTCTAGAGAATTCGTTACAGGTACCGTGAAATGTTGTGGCGCTGTCTGAGAAAATCGTCTGAGGCTTACCCCGACGTGCAATGAATCTGCTTAACGCTGCAATGTAAGCTTCTTTTGTTAGGTCTGTGACAAGTTCAAGGTGCACTGCTTTGGTTGCTAGACACACAAATGCACAAATGTATGACTTGATTAATACACTACCTCTGCCTTTGAGGTTGAATATCATCACTGGCCCATAATTTACGCCAGTTTCAGAAAGTGAATATTCTGGCTCAACACGTTCTCTCGGTAATTTGCATAAATGGTGTTTTGAACTGAGCAACACTGGATGTTTGACATCGTATTCATAGCTGGAGTTGCTCAGTCTTCCCCCCACACGAATGATATTACCTTCCCCAAGGAATGGAGAAAGTGACCGGAGATTGCTTTTTCGAGGAAAGGAATCTTCTTGAGCCCTACGCAAAAGAACATTACTAGAGCGTTCAAGCTCTTGATGAGAAATGTTGCCTGTTTGCCTTGTTCCTGCTTCTCTGCAGTTGTTAATGAATCGGAATATCGGAGCCATGACACGTGTACGTTTTGTGAAATTTGATGATTTTGTAATGAATTCAGTAAATGTGTTGTCATTTTTCTTTTGAATTTCAAGTGATTGCTCTACCATTTCTGGCAATGTAATATTGGATAATTTGTTTGTATTTTGAGGCCATTGTTTCCTATCTAATTGAATGAATTGCGGATCAGACCACCACAGAGTAGACTGACCTAACTGATTAGCACTAAGACCACGGGAAACTAAATCCGCAGGGTTTTCTTCTGACGTGAGTTTGGGTTTAGGTGCCATTGTGTCCACCTCTGAAAATCGTGATATGTCCACATTTGTGTCAGAAGGTGCTTCATGTGTGAACATGCATGTCTCTGATGTATTTGGTTTATTTTGGTGAATCGTACCTGAAATTAACCATCCCAATTTGGTTTCATAAAGAGTGGGCTGGTTTGTACCCAACTGAATGCGATTTGAACCCAGCACGCTCCAAAATATCTCTGCACCAACCAAGATATCGATGCATGCTGGCTTGTTGAATGTGGGATCTGCTAACTGAACCCCGGAAGGTAATTGAACATTGTTGATGTGTATGTATGTGGATGGTATGGATGTTGTAATGTTCGGAAGAACGTGACAATCTATGTTCGTCTTGTAGCTTCCGTGTATTGAATGAATTTGAATTGCACATACTTGTGATGTATTGGATGTGTGACTGTTGATGCCAGTCACCTTGGAATTGATAGGGGTGGTGTTCAGTTTGAGCTTACTGCACAGCTCATGTGTAATGAAATGTGTAGTGCTGCCGTTGTCGAGCAGTATACGCGCTGTCTGCAGTTTCCCGTTCTTATCTGCCACCTTCACGAGGGCTGTAGACAGCAGCACCTGAGCTGACTGAATGCTACTAGCTGACTGTTCAGCAACTACTGAAATATTTGGAGGTGCGTCAGAGTGGCTCGCCTCTTGCGTTGACTCAGTGTGAATAAGAGTGTGATGTTTTCTATTACAATATTTGCAATGTGACAAGCGACACTGATGCTCTGAATGGCCGTGACAGAGACAGTTTAAACAAACTTTGAAGGCCTTTGCCTTTGTAAGCCGTGCGTCCACTGGCAACCTTCTGAAGGAGGGGCAACCATACAAATGATGAGTGTGTTTGCATAACGGGCATAGTTTGTGTACGCAGGCCTACGACTACTGTCAAATGAATAGCTAGCATGAAAGTTTTTTGGTTTTGGCTGCTCGTTTTGATTTGACGACGATGCTAATGACTCATGATTGAGTTTATTTTGTCTGATGTCCTCAAGGCTCTCTAAAAAGTCTGCTCTTTGCAAAAGAAATGTTTTAAAAACTTCTAAAGTAGGGACAGTGGACTCAGAATTTCGGCGCTCTTCCCACTCTCTAGTGGTTACAGCATCTAACTTATTTGCCATAATGTGTATTATCAGTGTATCCCAGTTATCTGTTGGCTGACCTAAGGAATGAAGTGCGCGCAAATTTTTATTTGTGACATCAAGAATATGTCTCAAAGCTAGACTAGATTCTTTGTGAATTGTTTCGACATTGAATAACGCATTGACATGATTTGTGACTAATAATTTCTGATTGTCGTATCTTTCAGAAAGCAATTGCCATGCTATTGGATAATTGTCATTGGTGAGATCTAAGCTCTGAATGATAAGTGCCGCGCTACCCTTGAGTGATGCTCTTAGGTAGTGGAACTTGTTGACTGCATTTATTGAGTCATTGTTATGAATAAGAGAGAGATATGTGTCTCTGAAAGCTAGCCAGTTTTGATAACCACCCTCAAAGCGAGGCAAATCAATTTTCGGTAAATTGACAAAGTTTGCATTGTGTGCCTTGACAATTGTAGAAGCAGAGCTTACTTCAGATTCATTGACGCCGGAGTTACGCCTCGTATGCTTTTGAATTAAAACTTGCGCGGATGACATGCTCGCGTAGTAGGCATCCTCGAAAAGCTGACGCTCCTCTCCGATGTCCTCCCCGCTTGCTGCCCCAGACAGCATTTCTATGTCGGTCTGTAATGCATCAAATTCATCGAATATAGGTACAATCTTGTCAAAGCGTAACTGAAGTTCGGCAAGTTGTATTTCGCTAAGTTGCGGCATAGCTGTTGCATTTTCAAGAAATTTCTGGAACGCTGTAAGCTTGCCTTTAATAGCACCACGTTTGTAATTAAGCTTTTTTAGGTCTTGCTCAGATGACATGATGAATGAAAAATGCAACTATGTGAATTTACTCTGCACCTAATGTAAAATAATGGCAATGTGAATTATTGTACAATTATTTATGACTCCTGATGAAATGTTCTGAGCAAAAAATATTGTGCCGATCGTTGAAAGTGCTATTTAAATTGATTAGGCGCTGTATCTTATGCAGGCGGCGGCGTACCGGTAGGTATTGAATGCAATAATCACAGACACCTTAATCACTTTGTTTACCTGTTAACTGTGAGAAAACGGTAGTTAGTTCTTAAACTTGATAGAATAAGGTCTGTGCTCTGTAGAAATGTACTGTAAAATTAGAATTTTGACTAATTTAGAGTGTTGAATTTGAACTTTTGTTTTTAATGAATAGTTGGTAGGTAGGTAGGTACTGAGACTAAGTGGCAAGTGTAACCTGTGTTGTAATTTGGAGTTATCTTTGTGATTAAAATGGTTTATAGCTGATGAGGTGTATTTTATGTGCAAATATGGATTATGAAAATGAATACGAATGAATATCTTACTACTGATTAGACGATTGCAATGAAAATAAGCTATTACTGCACTAGGTGAATAATGAATTTTAGGCTGTCATGTAATGCCTAAATAATGAATTTGCGTTGAACCAATGGATGAATTCAATGGAAATGAATGCGAAGCAACTACAGAATACTGTGAATCATGTGAAATGAAGGAAATATAGGAACGATCTCACAATTTTGTCCTTTGTCCTTATTTGATGGATGCTTTTTTCCGTCGACTGAGTGCTTCGATGGTTCAACTGCCTGGATATTGGTGCCTCGATTCCCGTTGGATGCTCACTTCTTCGTCTGATTGGTGCTGGATGGGCTACCGTAACTGGCTGCTGGTTACGGCTGGATGTCCCACTGCTATGGGATGCTTCGTGTATCGTGGCAGTGTTGGCACTGTAATTTCACGTAGCTGGATGTGCCCTGCGCCAACCTGGATGACCCACGGCTTCGCTGATGAAAGTCCGTTGAGTTGAAGAAGCTTGACTTTGTTCACATTCCTGTTTTCTCCCACCTTGGAGGCTTCGTAAGGACCATGTAAAATCTTCGCAGGTCCGTAGGTGGTAAATAAAAGAGTGGACTGTATAATTAGGGCTGGTGTAATCCAAAGTAGAAAATTACAGAAAAGTGAGATGTGTTACAGTCGCTGGGAATCGCTGAACAACGGCAAATATTACGTAAGTTAATTTTGAATCTCAACATTGCCATATGAAAATTGTGCATAGATATCGACTTATTATTAATTTTATGTTACACATTGAATATGTTATTTATTAAGTATGCAATTACAAATGAAATTGGTATTAATGGTTTTTTATTACTTATGTGGTTGAATTAATTATGAATTTATATTTATACAATTTTGTTCTTAAGAATGAGGATTAAAAAAGATTAGTTTTTAAACGTTTCTGAACATAGTTATAATATAAATAGTTAGTAGTTATAATTGAAATGTAATTTTATATACTTAATGCATAATATTAACAACTAGCTTCTGCCCTCGACTTCGTACGCGTATAAATTATGGATGACATGATATTCTTATGTTTCACCATACGATACCTACTACACTGATAAATTAGATTATTACGATTTCATTTCTATAAATTATGCGTGTAACAGTTCAAATCCTCATAAACTTTGTAGTCAATAATATTTAGTTATATTGATTTACTTAATCTTTATTGCAAACGAAGTACCTAATAAGTACTTATAGTAGAAGAAAAATTACCAAAACCGGAATTTAAATATAAGATTTCATAATTGAAACAAATGGACCGAGCGAGGGCGAGACCCCAAAGATACTCTATATCTCCGGGTGTCTTGTCAAACTACCCCTGAGAGCCAAAGTCCTGAAGGTAAACGGGGAGGCAAGCGAGGCCGAAGGCTGAGCTTTTCGTAGGAATGAAAGGCCCAACGTACCCTTATAGATAGCGCTCCATATGCGAGCCAGAGCATCGAAGGCCCGAGGGCGAGACTCCATGCATACTTACTATCCACAGGTGTCTTGCAAGCGAAACATGAGCCTTAAGTCCCAAAGTTGAGGGGTGAGGCAAGCGAGCCCGAAGGCCAAGCTTTTAGTATGAATGAAAGGCCCAAACCAACCCTTCAGAGAGCGCTCTCTATGCGAGCCCGAGGGCCGAAGGCCCGAGAGCGAGCGTTTCTTAGGAATGAAAGGCCCAAACCAACCCTTCAGAGAGCGCTTTCAATGCGAGCCCGAGGGCCGAAGGCCCGAGGGCGAGCCTTCACGGACACTAACTAAACCCAGGTGTCTTGCAAGCGAAACCGGAGACCAAAGTCCCGAGCGAGAGAAGTCAGAAGAAGAGCGGCGAGGCAAGCGAGACCAAAGGCCGAGCTTTTCGTTGGAATGATAGGCCCAAAGAACCGTTTTAGAGAGCGCTTCCTATGCGAGCCCGAGGACTGACGCACACTATCTCCAAGTGTTGAAAGCGAAATCTGAGTTCCAAAGTCCCGAAGGTGAGTGGCGAGGCCAGCGAGCCCGAAGGCCGAGCTTTTCGTATGAATGAAAGGCCCAATACATCGCTTCAGAGAGCGCTCTCTATGCGAGCCCGAGGGCCGAAGGCCCGAGAGCTAGCTCATGCGGACGCTCACTATAACCGAGTATTCATAATAATAATAATATTTCTGAATGTCACAAACGCTGAAGTTTTATACATAAAAAAATGGTACCTACTTAATTCTCCGCGGAATGCCGTTGTGTCCAAATTTTATACCCACATCTCTTGACGTTGGTGAACTATGCTAATTCGACGTAAGTATTAAACTCAACCTATCGTACATCTTTAGATGACCTCTGAATTCATAGCAATTATATAGGAAGACGAAGATCAAGGTTGCTGGATTTCAATATAAACAGCGACGTTGTCAGCGACTGAGTTTCCAAAATAATTAGGTTTCTTATGTCTAACAGCTACTATCGGTTGAGATATCAAACATTTTTGGTTATTATAGATAGTCTTTAGCCATCTAGCACTCTTTTTCATCCCGTGGTTTTTCACGTTTTATCTTTATTTTTTTGAATGGAGTTCTTTTTACTTTCCAGTCAAGTGTATGTTTATCAATTTTCAAGTCTAAAGCTCTTGGATTTGAGGAGTTCCCATACAAAGTTTTGCCCCATTTTTTACCCCCTTTGAACTAATTTTTATCATTTTTACAGCCTATGACCTGGCCAGGGATTTTCTCGACCGATTAAGTAAAAGTTGCATCAAAATCCTCTATTCACTAAGCTTCTCTGCGTTTTTGAAAATATACATTTTCTAAATATACATTTTCAAAAACGCAGACAAAAAAAAATTAAAACTACAAAAAGTGCATGCTGCTGGGTTTGAACTCGGGGACACCGACTCCGTAAGCTATGGGTGAAACCACTGGACTAACTATCAGTTGTAAGAACACGATGAATTTTCGAATATCTTGACGACATGTTACCATGGTAATGATACTGTTATAACCCCGCTCTTGCAACATTATATAGTTTCTAGTCGCCTCAGAACCTATTTTCATCCCATATTTTTCACGTTTTATCTATAAATTGCTAAAAGTTTGAATGGGGTCGTTTTTACTTTCCAGTCAAGTTTATGGTTACCAATTTTCAAGTCTGTAGCTCGTACATTCAAGGAGTTCCCATACAAAGTTCAACCCCATTTTCTACCCCCTTTGAACCCTAATCTTTAAGATTTTTATAGCTTAAAACCTATCCGGCGATTCTCTCGACAGATTAGTAAAGTTTGCATCAAAATCCGTTCAGCCGTTTTCACGTGATACTCTGACAAATAAACAGACAAACAGATAAACAGATAAACAGACAAAAATTCTAAAAACTGTTGGAACGTGTTCTGTTATCAATTCTAAGTATCCCCAGCCAATTTTTTTTCGTTTATCTTCCATGTACAGACTTTCGACCCTCTTCAGCTTTATTATATGTATAGATGTATAGAAGATAGAAGATGTATAGATTAGCACGTAAGGATTATCTGTCAGTGCTAATTTTATTTAATAATAAACAATAAACTCATGTTATAAATGTCACTAGGGGCGAAGTGACGAGTGCGTGACGCGACACTGCCACGAAAACAATCATCCTGAAGAAAACTCCCGTATAATACGTGATTCCGTAATTGTTTCGTTTTTACCAATCTTGGTACGGAACACTAGAAAGAAAATTACCTGCTATGTGCCTCGAGTACTAGAAAGAAAATTATATGCAATGAGTTCCATTGCACAAGAAATAACTCATTACGGTCCGAGATACTTTATTATTTATTTTATCCTCATTTGTGGAAAGCCCGTGACCTGTTCTAAGATGTAAATTATAACCACGAGGTGCATTTCTAACAATTATCGCCGCGAGGATCCCTTAATGAGGAAGGTCCCCGGCTTGCAATTATTTCCTTTGTAACTTTGCCGGACGGACCTATTTTTAACTAAATTAACACGAACTTTACGTTGTTGACATAGTTTTCTGTGGAACGAAATGGACAATATACGAGTACGAAGATACTTAATTGTATATGCTTGTTGGATATTTTAATTAAGTTTCTAGTTACTTAATCTTATTTTTTTTTACTTTGACGTTAGCAAACAAGCATACGTACCTACCTACGGCCTGTTTCATGGGCACTGATCAGGCTACTGTGACTTCTCTGGATTCGCAAGAGCCAATAGGTATCTGAAGAAGACGGGGACTAAACTAATAATTAAACTTAATTGAAACATTGTAATGTTTCGTAATTGTGGTAGCATTGATTTAAACAGTAGTATACGCAATAGACCGGGAATCCAGGGCTGTTATTCGGAACACACTCACGGAAACTCAGAGGGTATTACTGCCGCAAAAAAGGTGTGTAACACACTTCCGAGAGCCATGTAGGCCCTTGTTTAAAGAAACGAAGGTACTTCCTCTACCTTGTATGTATATAAACAGATAGTCTTTGTTTGTAAGGGAGCATCCCGAATGCTTCGAGGCACATAGCAGGTAATTTTCTAGATCAATCCGGCATGCGGACAAGTTATATCTACCATGCATGGGCTAAATTTAGTGTCTACAAGAACAACGCATTTTGTATCCCAATCCTAACTAATATTATAAATCCTTACTAATCCTAACTAATATTATAAATGCGAAAGTTTGGATGTTTGGATGTTTAGATGTTTGTTACTTAATCACGCTTAAACGGCTCAACCGATTTGAATCTTGCAAATAGAAATCTTCAATCTTGAACGCGCCAATCCTCACCTGACTCGTCACGCCGTGGTCACGCCTAACGAAACTAGACCTCTCGGCGTCAAGGTATATTTGTGGTTGCATGGTAAGGTGAGGTTAAAACAACTTACAGAATAGCGGGGCAGGGCTGTTAGTCGGAACGCGTTAATCCTCACCTCACTTGTCACGCTTAACGAAACCAGACCTCTGATCACGCTTAGTTACGACGAATCGCGGCGTCAAGATATATTTGTCATTGAACGGTGAGGTGAGGTTAAAACAAGTTACATAATAGCGGATTCTCGGTCTGATATGCACTAGCATAGCATACTAATAAATGCGCGTCCCAATTTATCTTTGTACTTTGATCTTTGTACGGTTCGTAATTAAATATCAAAATTATGTTTGGCCAGACTCCATACAAGGTTGCCTATTCCTTTGTCCCTACTTGCCAAAATACTACGTGTCATAAGAATATTGTAAGAAGTAGGTACCAATGTACCTACATACCACACAGTTTGTACAAATAAATCGATTCTCTCATTATATAATATGTATTAAGTAGGAGTAGGTTTAGTATAGTATTAGTATTAGTAGGTATAAGATTATAAAGAGGAAAAGTCTTCGAGATTAAAGCTTTGTAAGTTTGTATGTTTTGGGTAATCTCCGGAACCGCTTAGCCGATATGAAAAATTATTTCACCTGCTTGTAGAATGGACTTAGATGGTTATAGGCTATATTTTATTCCGCGGATTTGCCTGCGTTCAGTCTTCAATAAAGCGCATTGGGATTTGGGCGCGGGGTCGTATGAATAAAATACAAATTTCTATAGTTTGGACAATTAATTTCCATACAAATTACAAATGAAATATGCTCCAACTGAGGCATAAACTTGGCACGGTTAAGCGTTACATAAGTTTAAACGGTTGCCTGTTTCCTTTATTATTTGGAGCGTAATTATAATAACTCCTAAATACTTAATAGCTGAAGTCACGAAGCGTTACAAACGCGAGTCCGTTTCTTAGAAGGTTTTCGTTAAAGAGACAGGGCTAGTAGGCTAACATTGCAATTAACTTGGGTAATGTTGGATTCATCTGCCAACAATTCCGTAGCGCTGCGCTCGAACCCCGATAATCTAGCGGAAACCGGCGCGTGTGAGCAGACCCCACAGCGGGATTCTACCACTGAAAGTTACGGACGCTCCTACCTTTGACGTCTGACACTAAAACAAAAAAAAAAACTATTAAATTGTATTAATAAATATTTGAATTTGAAAGGAGCACCAAACCAAACCCGTAAATGTATGAAACCGATACTGTTCTGTCACGATACGATACGTCAAATAAGTATGAATCCGCTGGTCGATCACGTAACGCATTGTACGCACGTCAGATAAATGTAAACGTTCATTTTTAAATGGAAAAATATCAGTTGGATCTACCTAACGCGCGTTCAAAACGTTACGCCGGATCCTCGACACGGCCCAATACATGACCAATTTTCTAGCATAAAAACAATAGCTGTAAAAAATACACTTTCAATTCAATACGTTCTCGGACAGAGCCCCTACTGTATTCAATCTCCATAGTGCTGCCAATTGGAGGCTACAGCGTGTCGTAGCATGTCAGTTCTTCGTAGCCGCATCGTAGCGCGTAGCAGCACGCTATAACGTAAGAAGTTTTTCGCTATTTTAGCCTATTTCATATTTGTCTAATTACAGCACAGCGCCGTAGTCAATATGTAGAGAAAAGCGCCCATAGCGCTCTGACGCATGTGTGTCGTGATTGTCGCTGAATGGGTCATCATCATCGTTATCATATCAGCCGAAACACGTTCACTGCTGGATATAGGCCTCCCCCAAAGAGTGCCAAAGTGATCGGTCATGCGCCACCCGCTTCCAGCGGACTCCCGCGAACTTTACCAGGTCATCAGTCCACCTAGTGGGGGGCCTACCCACGCTGCGTCTTCCGGTACGTGAATGGTCAGTCAACCCACACTGAATCCGCTGCCTGCGAAGTCGTGGCGAAGTTAGGTTTGACACGCATGGAAGGACGATCACAAATATGATACAGTTTCCAATTCGATAGATTTAGTGGAATTAATCCAAGGTTATTAGTGCTAGATCAGCAAACCAGTATTGATGAGGCTGCGACATGCTGGTGCAGCAAATTGCAAGCTACGTTTGTCAGCAATAATTGGGTTACCTCATGTCACAATTTATAATATAGTGTGTCGCTATACGGATAGTATACCACCGCATTAACACGACATATTGCCTGATGTCAGCGGTTTTCAAAATTCCCCTCATAAACGGGAAAATGGAGTAAAAAATTTGTATAGGGCTTGGTAACTGTAAATGTTAACAAGCAATTTTTTTGAATGAAATATATTGAACTTGGCTAATACAGTTTTTGTTTACATTTGAAGTAGTTACTTTCAGCCTTTTTCTAAAATCTTCCCATGTACTCCAGGCAGAATACGGTTTCGAAAAACATTAATTTATTATAGCGTTTTTTTTGTTTATTTCATTCTAAAAGGTTATTCTAAGATGCTTTATTCAAGAATCCAACAAACTTTCCACCCGGAAGTAATTATATAGATTTAAATTAAACATTAATTGTCTTTTTTATTTAATTTATATTGAATATTTTAAAGCAAATGTAAATTAACCTAAATAAAGATAAAAAAAATATATTAATATTTATCCGGACTTTTTAGGAGCTAATTAAGGAATTTTTTTGATGTCTAATTTTTGTTGGATTTTGCCTCTAGGTAACTATTTAATTGATAATATATCCGTTACATTAAAAAAATTAGCTATTATAAATTATTTCCAAATTTGACATTTTTTCCATACAAGTTGTCAGTTCATTGCCTGGACTAATGAGGACTTTTACCCATTCCAATTAAATGGAGGTCGAAAGTATGTATGTGAAACAAAATACTTTTTTACGCGTGCTGAGCTAACGTGCCGGAACGCCTTACGAAACACATTAAAATCTAATCAGAATATAAAGCGTACAACTCTGATTGACCCCTGGTAGCGGGGAAAAACGCAGTAGGTATATCTTGCTTTAATTTTTAGCAAAGCGGATTGCCACACTAGTTGAATCATGCCTTCTAAATCACCACAAAAAAATATCTGATACAACAATCTGTTTCTTCTATCATCATTATCTTTTTCCAATACACAAGCCCCATCAAATAGGTCTGTACTTTTTTGGGTGCACAATAAGTATAGGTATCTGAAAATGCACTCTAACGTCTTGATAATAAGGCTGTATTTATTATTTTAATTTTGTTTAAGTAATGGCGACTGTACCACGCTTCAATATATCCGTATGTCTGTTTGTCTGTGCCGTAAATAAGGGATAGATTGGAAGCATCGGCCGAGTTTTACTGTCAATAAAACTGAAGTGGTTTCGACTATAAACATGTACAGAATACGGGTCTTTGTGGGTTTTTATGACCTTTAGAAAAAGGTGAGATTACGACCGGACCAACGACTAATCAAGACTGACAATCTAGATCAGAATTGAGGTAAGCATTACCTGAGTTTACGAGTACTGTGAGGGCCGAAGAATTCAATGTTTTAGGCCGCGTTTAGACTCGGGAGTCGGGCGTAATGATGCGCGCGCGTCATGTTACGCAAAATGTAACTTATTGTATACTGTACAGTTATAAATACACCTTTCATAAATATCTACGCATGTTTCTTATGTCAGTAAATGCGAATAGATATTTTGGATTGGTTGTCTGTATAGATATTGGTGAACTTGACTCTACCTATCAACCAATTTTTTTTTGACAGCTGCGCTGTAGTCTTATGTTGTGATTGACTAATATACTCGTAGCATAATCATTTGTTTTGTACTTACACAATGTAGTCCGAAAAACGGTTGCATGAAAATTGCACCGTGCACAATATCTGTGCACCTCGTCGCGTGACGTCATATTGGCACTTTGGGTACGGTGTGAAGCGCACATAGCGAGCGCGGAGAGGTAAGAGGGAAAGCGAAAGGGGGTCGCATTCCGGGGATCTGGATATTGTGACCAGAGGGGTAATCACGTAACGTTTTGAACGCGCGTTAGGTAAATCCAACTGTCATTTTTCCATATAAAAATTGACGTTTAGATCCACCTGACAATGCGTTACGTGATCGACCAGCGGGTCGTCACAAAACAATTATAAACATCTAGCTAGCTTTCCGTATTTTCATATATTTTTATCCTTTAACATATGATTAAAGCAATTGAATTCTGCACACAACTTCTCTTAATGACATTTTATCGAGTCTTCCAAGTAAACAAACAGCCGCTCCATCGCGAAACGAAGCGAGTCTGAAACCTTTGAGAACCGTCTTGAGTCAGTTCTATAGCAATAAAATAACATCGCTCTAGACGGCGAGTCCCAAGTTTTGACTTGTAAACAGCTTTCCTGGGTAAACTCTCCTGCAACGTACAACCAGTATAACTTCAAAAGTACAGTTGGCCTATGGAAATGTTAAGATGGTTGAGCATACATAGAACCTTGTTTTGAAATGAGAAGTTCGGCAGATGAATTGAATTGAATGAATGCTATTGTGTCTTTGAAAGTTCCTATGACAAACTACTAAATTGTGAACTTTCCTCATTTTAAAATGTATAACGTAGTGTAAAGTAAACTATCAAATTATTACGTCAAAATATTACGTGTCAATTACAAAATTAAATTAAATCATAAAAGTATATGAGATTTGAAAGTTTCAAAAAAATATGTAATGTTTTTTATCCACCAAGAGCAAATTAAAAGATACAAATAGAATCCTTACACTTAAATAAAAAAATGTATAACAACTATGATCGACGCAGCTTAAACGCAGTATTTCAGGATCGAAACAGCAATTTACGTGATTTGCCATACAACGGTTCGTACGAAGATAATGTTGTGACGTCATAACACTATGTCAAATTTGTATGAGCTGTTTCGTCTGTCGCCAACGAGAGTCCGGCTTTGACCCTCTTTTTGTCTTTTTACGTACTCTAATTGTAGTTCCATACAGACATTTGATCCACTCAGAAAACTGGTTCAAATGACACTGAAAAAACCGGACAAGTGCGAGTTCAACTCGCGTGGTGAGGGTTCCGTAAATTATTGAGAATTTTCCCGTTACTTTGAATACTCAAACTTCTTATAGGTTTTCCTGTAATCTTTAAGCAAAGAACTATTTTCCATATTTTTTTCAGAATTTTAAGCCTTGTAGTTTCGGAGATAAGGGAGGGGGATGTTCAATTTTCGTCTTTTTTCCTAAATTACTTCAAACCTGTTTTTGCTAAAATTATTTAAAAAATATATATCTGAGATGCTTACAACAACCCCTTTCATTTGGTATGTCACGTCACACAAACTTTTCTTTTAATTTTCCAGTTTACCCCCCAAAAGTGGCCCCCTTGTTCAGAATTCATTAATTTACTTTACGCGTCCATCTTTAGGTCACCAATTTACATATGTATACCAAATTTCAATTCAATCGGTCCAGTAGTTTCGGAGCAAATCGGCTGTGACAGCCGGTCAGACAGACGCACGAGTGATCCTATAAGGGTTCCGTTTGTTTCCTTTTGAGGTACGGAACCCTAAAAATTGTCAAGTAGCGGTAGCTCAACGTTAGACATACTTGAAATAAAACTGCCCAATCAGTTACAAAGTATCGTTGCCATAATGTATTAGTGCCGGTTTTTTTTTTAAATTGTAATGTTATTTAAAATGAATTTAGTATATCTGTAGGCAGTGGTGGATTCTGCCGCTCCTATCTGGTCAGGGCTGGCTCTAAGAGAAGAGAGTACGAAAATAGTTTACAAATTACAAAATCATTCTAGGTTTGGGGACAGCTATCTATCTATTACAAAAAAATTGTCTGATCTTGTGAGAAGTTTCTAAACTCCTGAATATTTTTAATAGTACATTAACATCTCAATATTTTCATATGACAACCCCAGTTCGTTTTTTTTGTACTTGCAGTACCACATAAAAGATACAACCTCGATCAATGATCCTCGATAAAATAAATAGGCTTTCTACTGTAGCAATGTAATTTTAAAATTTTATAATACTCTGATACTGAAATTATATATTGTATACTGTTTTGAAAAAATGACACCTCGCCGAGTTTTTTACGCCGGTTCTTCTCGAGGCAGAGGTTTACTTTCCGAACCGGTGGTAGTTTATCGACATTCATAGGTGCATGTAATATGCCTAAATTGAAGAATAGATCACTTTGACTTTGACTTTGACTTTGAATGTCACGTTATATTTATTTATTTTATATTTTTAATAATTCAATAACAATATTTACAATTGTGTCTGAATGTCTAAATCTAATACATAAGCATAAACACTCTTATTTATTATACATAATTTGATTAATAAGTCAAAAAAAAAAAAAGAAATTACAATACAATACAATACAAATACTCTTTATTGCACACCTCACACAAACAAAGCAGTTACATAGAGAAACAATACAATAACATGTAGGTAGAGGTAGACAACAGGCGGTCTTATCGCTGAAGAGCGATCTCAAATTACAATACAATACAAATTAAATTAATTTAAATAACTAATAATTATTAAATTTTAATGTCAACCAAATATTTTGTGAATTCGTCCATTGAGTAAAAGCACTCTCGCAACAACAATGCTCGCAATTTATTTTTAAAAATGTTTAGGCTAGTAATATTCCTCCACTCGACAGGAAGCTTGTTGTAGAGTTGTACACCCTGAAATCGTGCGCAATGACTAACTATTTTAAGCTTTGGCTGCAATTTACAGTGGAGATGTTTTCTTCTAGTACTCTCCCGCATATATCTTTCTTCTGCAGTCTCGTATTGATCTAGTCCTTTAACCAGGTCTGTAAGGAGCATCAAGATATACAAACAAGGGACCGTCAATATTTTCAGCTTTTTGAAGTGTTCTCTACATGACTCAGTCTGTGAATCTTTATTATAATATAACCATATTATGGCGGACCCATATAACGTTAACACTACGAGTATGACTTAAGGCGTTCAAGTAATAGTATAAAACGATGGCGAGCTGTATAATTGCTTTGGGCCTACGAAGGGATAATCGTCGGCTTGGAAATTGCATTATTGGTGACATATATGTTTACTGGCTAGTTATCACAGATTGCTTTTATGCATAGTTCGCGTTAGTGTGAGTTTTTGAACGCCGAATCCCTAGTTATTTTTGCCACAGAAGGGTGGAAGTCGTAGTATCTGTTGGTGCATTCGCGCCAGTAAATTAAACTTAAGTACTTACTAAAGTAGTTTAATTAAGGATTAAATCTTTCTCCCTACTACGTTTAACTTTTTCGTTTTATATAAAGCCGGCCTGCACAAGATTAGTAAATAAAACACATTTAGTTTCTAATTGTTTCTTCCAAAACTTGTGCCTCTTCTTCTCCCGTTGATAAAACCATCAAATACCATTTGTGTCAAACGAACATGATGACTACTGAGTCATCATGTTTGTTTGACGACTGCGTCCCTGTCCAACCTTGCTCATGCCAGGAGATTGCGAGGCGGAACTATGACAAGTACCTGGGGCTTTTATTCGATCAGCACCTCACTTTCAAGCAGCACATAATCACCCTCGCTTCTAGTTAAGAAATGCGACCTATAGAGGAGAACAGCCGGACAGCCGGACATACGAAAGAATTTTCACCCGTGCTGAAACAAAGAACTTCGTTCGCTTCGCTCGCTCGTTCAATTATGCCATCAATAGATATAAGAAGTTATTATTCGTCGATCGATTAATAATTTTCTTCGTATTAAAAAAAAAACCAGTGTTGAAGCAACTATTGGTAAAATCGGTACGTGCGTTTTTAGTGCACTTACTAAAGTAGTTTAATTAAGGATTAAATCTTTCTCCTATTACTTGTAACTTCTTCGTTGTCTATAAAGCGGCCTTCACAAGTTCAGTTAATACAACACATTAAAAAGTTAAGTCATCAGGTGTAAATTACTCCTGTTAAAAGAATACTGGTATTGCAGCAACTATTGGTAAAGTTGGTACGTGCGTTTTTAGCGCACCGTCCGTCAGACAGTCTCGCCAGGCTACAGGTGTCGATCGATGTGTCGCGACGCCCTGCCCATGACACCCGGTAGTAAGTACCTATAGCATTGCTATGGCAAACTGCGCTGAAGTAAGAGAATGTATTTATTCCGAATACACCAGAATTGGTGTGGACTTTGGAGGCCCCTTTTTATACAATTGGGTAATAGTTTCCGTGTCACATGTCACATCACAACTTACCTATAACTTGCTTGGGTAGTTTTCACGTGTTACAATTTAACATGATGTTACTACATACATATATGGATACTAAAAGATTAAATTATCACAATACATGAAAAAAGGTAAAAGATATTTGAGACTTTATTTAAATCTTGTAAAAAATATTGTTTTATTGTTATCGTCCAAGACTAAATTAAGCTATAATATTTTGATATCATAAAGTGATGATGAGCCGTTTTTGTGATCACTATAGCTATGTCTGATTTAGACTTTTGGGCTTTGTTGCGATTGTAGTTGGTCCCATACAAACATTTTCTCTATAAGTGATCCATATAATGTTTACATCATAGAGAAGCTAACCTTAGCTCAACGATATTTGCCATAAGCAACCAAAGAAATAAGCAAGTGTCAGCACTTACCATAGAGAAAGTACATGCTTGAACGTATTAATTTTCTTATCTTATATTTATATTATTTATTATCTTATCTTATCTTATCTTATCTGTCCGTCCGTCTGTTGCAGACTTTTTTCCAGTTACCTCTTTCGTGTATCTTAAATGAATGTGATCAAAGTGACAAATTGGACAATGGGGACTGATACCTAAGCAGCAACAAAATTAAAATGTATGTCTAGTACGCCTCAATGGCCTCCAGAGATGTTTTCCCAGAGCAAATACATGAGTTTCTTTAGATTAGAAGATGCGTGTCACAAGATAATTCATAAATAGACTGAAAAACCAATGTCCCTTCTCCTCCTAGAAGTTAAGGACATTGGAGTCTACTTTTGGCATCTACAGAAAAGATGAATCGGAACCCAAATGTAACGCGTCTTCAAGAATCCCATCGTTAGACCTCAATTTTGTCAAGATGTAGTCCAGAAGATTAGGGTCAATCTCAAAAGTATTACAAAAGAGTCAGTCAATTTTTTTACGCCATGAGTTATTGTTTTTTTCACATCTCATGCCCGAAAAGTGTGTCATATTAGGCTTAATAAGCGGGGCTAAAGTAGTACATTTAGCCCCTAGGGAAAATATGTATATATATTTATTATTTTTAACACATTTAATTTGACCAATGAAAACACTTCACCATATTAAATCCACCAATCACAACTCTTTCAAAAAACATTTATCTTTGCTATCAACCAACCAGAATACCTACAGCTACATATTAAAATCGACCAATCAAACATCAGGTGTTTTTTAGTCCCTAATTCCAAATCATTTAAATCCACCAATCACAACTCTTTCAAAAAACATTTCTCTTTGCTATCAACCAACCAGAATACAGCTACATATTAAAATCGACCAATCAAACATCAGGTGTTTTTTAGTCCCTAATTCCAAATCATTAAAAAAGAAAACGCCTCACGCTAAATTGAACAATCTCTTCGCAGTGAAATTTGTTATTGATTGTGGATGGATAATCTTTGTTTTACTATTTTCTCGCAGTCGAAGTGAAAAGTAGAGTGTAGACTCGGGTCTAAAAGCCATATTACCCCTCGAATTATTTTCCCTCGCTTCGCTCAGGAAAATATCCATCTCGTGGTAATATGGCTTATTTTAGCCCCTTGTCATACAATCTACTATTTTTTTTACAGTTAGTAAATAAAAACAACAACAATTTTCGATTACCTACTATAGTTTTATGAGCCTAAAATAGTAGTCTTAAAAAAGTTACCCGTACATAAAAAAACTGCTCCATGCCATGTCATAACTCCGAAATCTGAGAGAGACTATTGGCTTTTTTTTGTTTCACAATATTTTGAACATCCATGCTACATATTACACCATTTTGATATTGCCACTTGTCAATAAATGTTTTTAAAAATCGAGGTTGATCTCACGTGACCTTTTTTTTACCACTCCATGGACATCACTGTTTTTAATATATGGACTCACAAACATTTTAAAAGGATACTGAATGGTAGATTATTTTTTGACAGACAACAACAACTTTAAATGTCAAAGTAAAAAAAACTAGCGTTAGTTCTTAATAGTGCGATAACGTATTGTATTTGTTAATGAATTATTTTTTGCAACAAATTGGAAACACACACACAACTCCGTGGATGGTTTATCATAACCACAAGGTACATACGTTAACAAATGGTAAATTTTTCACGTATCTAATTCAATGCTTTAAGATTCAAAGTATGTCAGACAACGAGCGGAAGATTAAAAATCTCCACTCCATGGACTTACGCTCCGTGGATAGTTCATGGAGTGGTGAAAATGTCCACGGATATATTCATCTGTTCCCAATTTAATTTAATATTTACTTCACCATTATTTACCGAATTTATATTTTATTAATCAATGATGTAATATAAAAAAGAGGTAGATAGGTTATAACTTATAAGTGCTTCAAAAGTGGCACATTAAAATTGAGTCAATTGCACCAACTTGCCTCAGTTTCGAGTCGTCAATGGAAACGTTTAAACGTGTCTTAGCCGTTAGATTTGGCCATTTTTAAACACGGAATTCGTATAGACAACAAATCTACCTCTTTCTTATATTACATCATTGTTACTAATATAATAAAATGCCTAATGTTTAATGTATTGTTTATACGAAAAAATATTCCAAATTTACTAATTTGGCAGGAAAGCATTTATTTTTTATTTCTGTCAGTTTTGTCACTCCGACAAAAATTCCACTCCTTGCTTAGCTCCATGGACAAATTTCCATTCCATGTCATACTCCTTGGACAAAATGAACATACTTAGTATAGTATTCCATAACATATGCCATGCCTGTGCCCGCTATCCTCTACACGCGCTAAACCTTAAAAAAAGCGTAAAGCATAAAGTGTGTAGGCCAAACTGATTTCAATTCAATAAGTGAAGTTGAATAGAACCCGACGCTTCCTACCTATAGTATCTACTTATATGGAGCAACTTCATCGATGAATAATTATCAACATTGTATAAATAAGTAAAATAACTTCGTACGTAACACACTACTAAGTCTATAATGAGTTTTCTACCACCCGTCTTGTCAAGACTAAAGCTAGAGCCCAACATCTAGCGTAAAATCTGCAAACGCAATTAACTCTAAACTTCACTTAACACACCGCTTCCTAGGAAAAACCCTCGTACCAAGAACGTTTCCCGTCGCTCTTGATACTTTACGATAAGGGTTAATATCGTTTGGCAGGGTTTCTTTTCAAGTTTGTGCTGGTAGCCTTTGTTGTCTACGGACTAGACAGGGGGGAGGGGTGCATTTTGTTTTATTTGCGGATGGCGACGGCGCTGCGTCAGTATGTGTGCGGGTTTGTGTGTGTGCGATCGATGCGTGCGTCGGTGCACTTATTGTTTGCTTTTTAGATCAACTCTTAAGTGTTTGCTGATGGAATTAGAAGACTCTTTCTAGATGCCTGGTTCTGATGAGAAGTTTTAATGACTACCTAGTTTCTCTAGAAAATTTAAGCCTTATAGATCGGCCTATTAAGCTACGGTAGCCTAGTGGCTCAGGCATGCGGCTGTCAAGCAGCGGTCGTGGGTTCGAATCCCGGCTCGTACCAATGAGTTTTTCGAAATTTATGTATGGAATGTTTACCGTTAGCTTTTCGGTGAAGGAAAACATCGTGAGAAAACCGGTTTAATCCCAATAAGGTCTAGTTTTTCCTCTGGGTTGGAAGGTCAGATGGCAGTCGCTTTCGTAAAACTAGTGCCCATGCTAAATGCCACGTATTTTTTTGTTTGTCAATTAAACAAAAAATGATGAAGATATAGCCCGTTAAAGTTCCGCGTGACGTCATATACTTTTTAGTATAATGTGACGTCACGCGGAACTTTTACGGGCTATATCTTCGTCATTTTTCGTTTAATTGACAAACAAAAAATACGTGTCCAAGCCGGGGTCCTACGGCCTGTTTCTCACAGGTCAGATCGCGCCAGGCCATAAGAACCGTCGCATCCGTTGAGACCTGCGGTGGCAATGATGTAATATAAAAAGAGGTAGATAAGTGATACGCGCTCGAAAAATGGCACATTAAAATTGAGTCAATTGGCACAGTTTGCCTCAGTTTCGAGACGTCAATGGAAACGTTAGCTGTCAGATTTGGTGGCCATTTTTAAACACGGAATTTCGTATAGACAACATATCTACCTCTTTTTTATATTACATCATTGTGCGGTGGCGTGTTGTCGCCCGTCCTATCCATCGGGATTCGGTAAGTGCAAACGCACGGCGCGACGGTGCCTGTCGCGATGTGACCTGTGAGAAAGCAGGCCGTGGGACCCCGACTAAAGCACAGGCACATGCGTGGCACGATCTGGCCTGGCCTGTAATAACACGGGCCGTAGGACCCCGCCTTAAGCAATACAGTGAATGCAATTAGCAATTCACGATTAATAACTCGAAAGTAATTTTATTTATTAAAAAATTGAAAATTCGGCCTTTATTATTCAGTGACGATTTTTCAGAATGTAGATACCAATTGGCAGCACTATGGCAACAGGTTTTTTGTCAAAACCCACTAGTCATATTTCGATTGGATGCCGCGATTCGAGTAAACCATGCCCCCATGTAAGAAAACGCTTAATGCCTACCGCACACGGGAAAACGAGATGGAACACTCTTTGGGAATGGCTTTTTTAGACCAATTTGGATGAAATCTAACTTTGTGAAGTTTTATTTTATTTTATGCATATCTCCTTAAGTGAGATTTTCGATTTGATTGTGTCGTTTAATAATGTAGGTATTCTTTGATAAGGCTTGGTAGAAAGGAAAATGTAAAGACCCAACTAAGGAGGAAATAAAGGAAATTTTAAGCAATCACGTTTGGGTTAAACCAAGCTAACAATCATATGTATCTGAAAACCAATCCTTATTTGTTCCAAATCTGATCAGAACGGCGTTTCAAAGATTTTTTCAATTCCCGCCCTTAACTGGATTGGCGGATTTTGACATCCATGGTTGTGGCAAGAGCCACAATTCTCTTCATACAAATGCATTAGGTACGGTACAGTCGTCTAGATTTTTTCTTTTCCTAGGTCCACTTCTTTACAATAGACTTAATGCTCGGCTAGATCTATAAGTATTCCCTAAACTACATGAAATGTAAATCAACGCTACGAGAAGCCCTACTAAAAATACAGAGAAGTTATTTGTCGTTCTAATATAATTTTTGTTCTATCTTTTATACCGCATAGGTTATAAACTCCTAATTATTTGTATTATTTGTATTATATTCAATAAGAATGATATTGTATTATTATTTTTTGCAAGTGAATAACATATTCAATTGTTAGTCCTTTTTTGCCTGAAACACAGGGTATCCTAGCTCAGGCACGTGTTATTTGCCTCTAATAATAAGCTCCTAGTCTTTAGTAACTATGTACATTATGTTTTATGAATAAATTATTATATTATATTATATATTATTGCATGCAAATTACTTAGGGAATCGCCTTTTAGCAAGCATTATAAATTTGTAGGTAGAAATTAACTTTTTTAAGAGCGTTAAAATCCGGTACGCCTTAAAGAACAATAAAACACCTTCGAGGCCCCAAATCCGTAGCCATTTACACTTCCCCGAACAAAATCAACTTTTTCTTTATGAATTGTAAAACCTTCCATTACCAGCCACTGTTAGCGGTGTATCTTTCCTTGAAGTTTCTAATTAAAAATCTAGAAAGTCAATTAAAGTTGGTCAAGAGTTGAGTAGCTAGTGATGGGACCAGGCCTTTTTGGATATGCTCGAGATGCGAATCACATCAGCTCGAATAATGACTGTAGTTATTTTTTAACGTATGTTTTCTGATGTGATGACTGATGTTTTTTAAACCTTTGGACGCCAAGCGCCAAGAACACTGAAATGCTTTGCATGTTGTCTGGTTAGACACCAATAACACGCGGCAACAATAACTACTAGACAACGCTGTCAAAGTCACCTTCATGCGTTCAACTAAGATTCATATTCTCACTCTTATAGAAAAAATAATGGCGTGTGGATGTCACTTTTGTTCCTACGTCAAGAATAACAGTAGTTAGAATACATTAAACAGTGGTAAAATTTAGTTAGAGATGTTGTGTGAGATGAGGTTTTTTCATTATTGGTGGTGGTTTGCTGTAATTATTTGCATGTTTATACGCAAATAGTTGCATTTGATCTCCGCTGATCGACCTGCACGTTTTTTAGCGGAATAGCAAAGGAATATTGTTCTCGTAATAGAGATGATTTATCATGTATTTCATGTTACGTTGTTGATGATAGGTATCAGTAAAGGTGCAAGTACTATAAGTTTAAATAAATTGTCCCGAGTCTCGACGGCAAAATCCAAGGCGATGGATGAGTTAGGTTGACGGGATAGTCAGTAACATAAAACGGGCCCATATTTCACTAACTTGTCAAATGTCACCTATAGTGAAAATGCCCTTACATGTCATATTTGACAGCTGTCATCCTGGTACAATTTATGCCCTCATTAGCTAGCCTAGCACTTTCACTGTACGTCAAATTCCAGAAGCTCTACTTTTGGTGCAGGCACAGAGTATGCGTTGCACACGGGCGCAGCGGTTCTAGGGGGCGCGAGCGCCACTAGCCGCGCGCCGGCCTACTAGAGGGCGCTAGGGTAATGATTGCACACGGGCGCTACATGAGCTAGAGACAACACTATCAAATTCTTATTGTCAAGTGACTTATCAAATTGTTAAGATACAGACCATTTCAAACGAGTGTTAGGAGAAATCAATAGTCGTTTTCCCTTACAAAAATAGTACATTGTACAACAAGGGCATAAAACGAGCCATTTCACCCGAGACATATATATAAATCCACCCGAGCCACCGGCGAGGCTGGATAGGTAGTGAAGTCGAGAGATAAAATGGCTCACTTATGCCCGAGTTATACACACTTATTTTCACTTCGATTGCGAGAAAACACCGAGAAAATAACAAATTTGCAAAGTTTATTAAAATAAATAGTTCATTCCCGCCACTTTACTTTTTATGTTTTATTTTCGACACGTGATATTAGACTTTGGTACTTCATACTTTGGTTCGATACGTTGTTAAATAATAGGTAGGTAATTGACTTATATTTTATCCGGTTTTATTAATTTAGTAAGCAATTCAAATTCGAAACATTTATTTCGACCAGCTGGGATCATAGTAATAAAAAAACCTAGTGTGAAATGTATTAAAAGCAAATCAAATAATATAACAAGTATATTCTATGAAGTTTTGTGCGTGTGGCTGTAAGGCCCTAATAAATTAGTCTTGAATAAAAAATAGTTTGTGCACTCTAGTATGCTCTAGCATAAAAGTGGCATTTTGTGCAGCATACATCCAGCACAAATGCGAACTTTGCAAGCATGAGAAGTGAAAATACATTTAGATCTGCCTAACACGTACGAAGCGTTAAGCAATCGGCCATCTGATCATCAAGAACATACCATAAAATACTAACGTCTTCACTTGATGTAGCACTAGGTACCTATTGATGTAGATAGCACTAAGTAGGTATTTGGGTCGTTCTTCTTTTCGACCGACAATAGCCTGTCCCTCGTCTTATTACGGCATCTCATTTGAGTAATGATGTTTACGGTTTTATAATGTTCGAATGAACGTCCATATTATTTTATTAATTAGTGATGTTTAATATTTCACTTTCTCTAACTAGCATTTTTTTTAATGTTTTTTTTTTCGTAGAATGCCGTGACATTCGTAAACCAAAATGTTGTCCCCACTGAAAGAGTCCACTTTGTCACATGTTTTTTTTTAGAAACCAACCGTAAATAAATATTTATATTGGCCAGAAAGGAAACTTTAATTAGTTCTAATGAAGAAACCTATGCATTTTTTTTAAAATCGCACTTCAAAACCACAGTTTTCGATAGTTCAAAAACCAAAAAAACAGAAAAACCTCGGATCATTGTCGGTAAAAAAGAAGAACGACCCTTTTATTATGCCCAGCCTTCTAAAAAACTCGAATCAGTGTCCCGGCACTATCTCTTTCGGATTGAAATGGTGGAAAATTATCCGATATTCCTTGGACGGTGGGTGTCTGCTAAGTGCGGCGCGATTACTTTGTCCCCAGTTAACGGTCGGGTTAAGAAAATACTGGCCGTAGTTCGTCTTCCAATGTAAAAGGCTTAAGTTCACACAAAATCTAAGCATTTAATGATCGTTTTAGCAAGACGTTTAATATTAATAGAGGAGAAAATTTACTATCAGATACAATTGCAAATGTTAACTCAACTAATTGCCTAGTTTGAATCTTAGGCATGCTTAAATAACTGTTAAATTGAGCGAACAGTTGGTCGATCACGTAACGCATTGTACGCGCGTTGGGTAGATCTAAATGTAAATTTTTGACAAAAATGACAGTTGGATCTACCCGACGCGCGTTCGGAACGTTACGTGATTACCCCCCTGAGCAAGAAATACAGGGTAAAATGTAGTAATTGAAAACAGCAACGACACGTAGGTAATTGACACTTGGTTTAAGTAATCAAACCATTCAATGGGATCAAAAAAAGTTTATTTTTTCGATCAAATGCAAGCGATAATACAATGGCGCGGCTGGAAAGTAGGCTTGACACATTTTAAGGACGGCAGCCAATTAACATCCCAAATGCAGAATCATACTGGTTGTATACACAAACGCCCGCGTAAGTAGGTATTGCAATGAACGCAGGCAAACCCGAGGGATAAAATATACCCTATATCCAGCGGAAACCCATTGGTGAAAGAATTTTTGAAATCGGATGACGTTTTCGCATATTACCCCCCACATACAAACTTTAAAGCTGCAATCTCAGACTTTTCGTCTTTATAGTATTAGTATAGATTATATCAAGCACTATAAACTTTAGCATCCTTTCGGTAATAAAATATGTCTCTTTACAACATAATATAGTAAGTAGCTAGCAGTAATCACGGACAGATAAGATAGCGTTTAGTGGCACTTGGAGTAGTTGGAGTTATATTATAGTTTCAGCATTTTACAAGACCTTGTTGTACTGCAAATTTAGACTTTAATACCAATGTAGTAAGAGCGATTTTAGTTGGATATATTGGAAGAACTTTGACGACTGTAAAGTTCCGCTATTCGAGTCCATTTCTAGTTGTTCAGATTTACTTTACTGACAAACGAGGGATCGTAGGTACATTACATTGTCACGTATTCATGTCGTAGATATTTTTAAAAACGCTTGTCTTGATCTGGTTTGCATGATATGTGTAGGTAGAGTGACATAACGAATAAATAGATATGCTCGTAGGTCCAACTGCCCCAGATTCTAGGTAGGTTAGGTTCGTTAGGTACCTAATCCCGGATGCCTAGGGGCAACCGTCTCAGCCCTGCTAAAAAATAAATAAATAAATAAAAATAAAAATCATTTATTTCAGACATTTGTAGTCCATAAGTGTTAGTATTACAAATTAACTTAAATAACTATGTTAGTGCCTAAACTTAAGTGTTGGGTGGTCCAGTGCCTGATTAGGGCACTGTCCCATCTCCCCGCCACAACGGCCAGGAGACTGTGGCGGCTGGCGCGCACCCTGCGCAGCGTCGCGGCATAGCGTTTGCGGAGCGTCGCATGGAAACCGTCCACGTGCGCGTCCGCAAACATGCCGGACGCACTGCAGTGTCGCGGCAGCCGCAACAGTACCCTGAACGCGTCGTTGTACTGTACACGCATGGCGTTCATGGCACGCTGCGTGTACCGCGTCCACAGGTGTACAGCGATGTACAGTATGCTTGGAAGAGTGTTATTTTAACTTGTGCTGTACACCTGCTAATCCTGCGAGCTATCATGTTGGCCCTGACGGCCAGAGCCCTGCGCTCGCGTTCAATGTCTGAATCGTCTCGAGAGTCATCGGTGACCAAGTGTCCGAGATATTTAAAAGAATAAACCCTTCTCAGTTCCTCTCCGTCCAAATGAATGGGCGGGACATGAGACGGGCACTTGGTCCCCGCCTTAAAAATCATAAACTCGCTCTTCTTGACATTATATTGCAAGTTATGTTTTAAGGCATAGGACTCACACTTCTCGATTAGTATTTTTATACCTCCGATCGATGGGCTCAGCAGTACCATGTCATCAGCATAGCTAAACGTTGCACCATTATTTTTATTTATTATTTATTTACTTAAAATTAAACATTACCCACAAAACTGAAGTAACAGTTTGACTGTGAGATCGGCAGTCTCTAGGTAAATACTGTCCATAAATCAGTTATACTTAGCTTACATGGTATTTTATGAGTAGATCTAGGTAATGCTTTTTTAACCCTTAAATGCATGATTTTTTGTATAACTTTTTAATAAATTGAAATAGATGTGTCATGTTGTATAGATTGACGGATAGCTGAAGTGGATAGCTGCATATTGAGCCACGGACCATCAAATATACGATGCATATATACATCATTATGCATTTAAGGGTTAATAGTCTCTTGAATTTATTCTTATTTTTTCACATCTAATGGCTTCGGACAAACTTTTGAGTAGGTATGGGATACGCTTTTTGATTAGGTATAGGTAACTACCCGTGGGCGTTGATAGAGGATATAATAGATGTCCTTAAAATATTGAGTGTATGTTACATTTAAATTGTGACTTGTAAAATGCTTATTTTACCAATAAATTCTACATGTATTCTGTCGTCCTAGCGTATTTCCGAAAGGGACGATGGTAAATTAACCTTACGAAATTAAGATGTATTAGAAGACTAATACATTCTTGACGTCTAATGTCGTTTATAATTTAGTCGTGTTATATCGGTGACGTCATGGTCACGTGATGGTCACGTGAATATCGTATACATGCATGAAAATCGAAGTTCGTATACATGCATCACTGTCACTCGAGTATAGTAAGTGGAGTAGAGATGGAGATACCCGAACTTCGAAGTTCGTGGTTATAGCTCTAGTGACAAACAAACAAGTGCGAGTCGGACTCGCGCACGAAGGGTTCCGAACGGCAAAAAAATCATGTCTCTTGTATGGGAGACCCAGTCCGACTCGCACTTGGCCGGTTTTTTAGTATTTGTTGTTATAGCGACAACAGAAATACATAATCTGTGAAAATTTCAACTCTCTAGCTATCACGGTTCTTGAGATACAGCCTGGTGACAGACAGACGGACGGACGGACGGACGGACGGACAGCGAAGTCTTAGTAATAGGGTCCCGTTTTTACCCGTTAGGTACGGAACCCTAAAAAAACGTGTACATACGCGCTGAGGGACAGGAGCTTTGACATTGTATCTCGTTCCCACTTGTGGTATCGTTACGCAATGGAAAAAAGTTAAACCATATAGATAAAATTTATTGAAATAAAAATACAAGATTAGACTTAGTTAATGTTAAACATAATTAACATTAACTAAGATAAATTAAAACTAAGTTAAATCTAAAAAAGGCCCTCGAGGCATTGTACCGAGGATGCTGGCGGCATTTCCTCGCTGAATTGGGAATGGATGAAAATTTTAGAAATGCCTGATTCTTTTTTTGGTGATAGGAATAACCTTCCTTAGCACCAGAAAAAAATTTCAGATTTTTCAGCTGCGACAATTATTTTTGAAAAATATAAGCAGTTTCCTCATTTACGTTTTGGGTCAAGAACGGTAAATAGACACTTCCCTTGATCTGTCTCATATTACAAAAAAACTATCTTAAATATCTGCGGTAAACTGACACTGGTAATGACCAATATAGCTGCTGCAAGTGCCAATATCATTGCCAGTGTCAGTTTACCACACATATTTAATATATTTTTCTGTAATATGAGACCGATCGAGGAAGGTGCCGTAACTGACCCAAAACGTAAGTGAGGAAACTGTTTATATTTTTCAAAAAAAATTAACGCAGCTGAAAAATCCGAAACTTTTTTCTGGTGCTAAGGAAGGTTATTCCTATAACCAAAAAAATAATCAGGCATTTCTAAAATTTTCATCCATCCCCAATTGCAATGCTGATGCGTTGCGCGAGAAAGCCGCCAGCTCTTCGGTCACCAGTTACATCGACCAGACGTTTCGCGATTTCTGCAAATAACTTATGCGCACTGGGACCCCACGGACCGAGGGTCTCGACGCCAAAGGGTACAAAGTCGTACTCTCTGCCGAGGCCTCTATATTTATTACATTTCAGATTTTCGGCGTTTTCCGCCGCTGCACCCGCTTTAGAAGTAGTCCGTTGGAGGTGAGACGGTGCCAGTGTGTCTATAGATTAGATTAAGGTCCTTAACTATACGTACCAATATTTTTTTTGCAATCCACCCACATAACGCTCTTCTTTCATTCAGTGTTTTTGAGTGCGGGACGTGCGGGTATTAAACTGTGTCTTAGAAATTAAAGAATGCCCACACAAATTAACGCTCAAAACACGTCAGGCAAGTGCCGATCACAGGGTCCCTGTCCCTGGCACGAAGAGACTCGATCTAAACCGTTGACAGCGCTCAAATAGGGGTGTAGACAACAAGTAAAATAACCAATAATGATTTACTTATGACTTCCTGATACTTAGTTATTTAAAGGGGGGCACAGAACTTAATGTAGAAACAATAAATAAATTAAAAAAAAGATTAAAACTAAACTAGGCTATATTAAAATATTATAAATAAAAAATTTGCCCCAAATCGCCTTCAGAGGGCAGCGTGCCTAGAAGGCTGGCAGCATTGCCACGTTGAATGGCAATGCCGATCCGTTGTGCCAGGTAAAATCCAGTCGACCAGCTGGGACACCACGGATTATCTTGCAGCAGAAGCGCAGGGCGTGCTCCCCGTCGTGCCAGCCTAAACGACGTCATCCGTCGGGCCCTAGCCAGTGCCGGAACGCCGGCTATCTTAGAACCGACTGGCCTTACCTGCGATGACGGAAAAAGACCCGACGGCATGACCCTTGTGCCGTGGAAGATGGGACGGCCGCTGGTTTGGGACGCAACATGTGCCGATACCCTGGCACTGTCCCATCTCCACGGTACCGCCGTAAAGGCTGGCTCTGCGGCAAATGCGATTGAACACCTCAAGCGGCGCAAATACTCAGCCATCAATAGTGGCTACCTTTTTGCGCCGTTTGGGGTCGAAACCCTAGGGCCGTGGGGTGAAAGCGCTCATAGCGTTTTTAAAGAGTGCTCCAAACGCCTGGTAGAGGTGACGCGTGACCAGAGGGCTGGATCATACCTGGCACAACGGACCAATAATGATTAATTTTCTCGAAAAAGAACTTAAAATATTGTCAAATGGAGAAAAAATAAAGCAGGGAATTAAATAAACACAAAGTTATAAGTGTCCAAAGTTTTAAGAGGGGGTAAATTCTTTCCCTTTTCCGCAAAACTCACCTTTGAGCACTAGGCATATTTTTTGCCTTCTTCCTTTTGGAGTAATAATAAGTTTTGAGTCTACACCCCTATTAAGTAAACTCCCAAAACCGTGTCATAGAACCAGGGCCAGAAAAAGAACGCCCTAGAATCAACACCTTTTCCGAGAATTAAAGACAAAACGGAAAAGTACTTACTAGTTACTAGGTTCATTTGCAATTGGGAAGAAATCACTGAATGAACAAATACGCAGCCGATCACGATATCACACCTCGAAGCCAACAAAGTCAACTGCAGGTATCGACATTAGGTAGTAATAAAGTTCCTATTACATTTCCTTCTAGAAAACCCATATAGTTTTCCCGGAACGCCTGGTTTTATCACCTCAAGACTCCTTTACGTTCCTCAGGATTCAATAATTTATAACACGGAAACATGACCGAATAGCCTGTATATATAATAAACCTTATTACAACTATCTAAAGCATCAAATCCCGGAAATTAGCAGCAAAACCCTAAGGTCATGAGCTTTAAGATATAACCACTTTATAAATGCAGCTGTGTTCATCTTTATTTATATGAACGAAGGTTTAGTTTTGTATAGCACGTAGTGTGACGATGTGTAGAGCGTTGTTGCAAGGCTTACGCTACATGGTTAGTGTCTTGGGTCCCTCAGGATGTTGATGAGAATGGAGTAGAGAAAACTTATTACTATAGGTGGGTTTTATAAGCTGAATTGCATGTTTAGAAATACTTAAGTATACCTGTATCCTGTAAAGATACCTATAATGGGCCTCATATGAAAGCTCAAAGTCACCCAAAGGGCAATGGAGAGGGCTATGTTCGGAGTTTCTCTGCGTGATCGTATCAGAAATGAGGCTATCCGCAGCAGAACCAAGGTAACCGATATAGCCCTCCGAATCGCTAAACTTAAGTGGCAGTGGGTGGGGCACATTGCACGTAGAACTGATGGCCGTTGGGGCGGAAAGGTTCTCGAGTGGCGCCCACGTACCGGAAGGAGTGGCGTGGGTAGGCCCCCCACAAGGTGGACTGATGACCTGGTAAAGGTCGCGGGAGTCCGCTGGATGCGGGTGGCGCAGGACCGGTCACTTTGGCACTGGCCTATGTCCAGCAGTGGACGTCTTTCGGCTGATATGATGATGATGATGATGACCTATAAAGGTTGATAAGCTTACGCTCGGTTCTACGATAGTAGGTAGGTACATACTTAGTGGGATGTATGTAGGACATCGTGTAAGGCGTGACGTTATGCGTGTGAAAAGCACTACCTCCTACGCGAAGCCTGCCACGTTGCGCGGTGCCGCTGCCGAAACGCGCCGTGTGTTCTGCGCCAAAGATCTGCTTGGAGGATATTGCGTTCTTACTAATTGGTTAGAAGCGCTCATGGCTTAGAACTAGAAGTGCTATGATTTACTGTCTACCAATAGGTACGCGAATCAGAAGTCGTGAAGTTGATGATGGCTGAATGAAGATGGTTGCCCTGGAAGCTTGAGAACTTCTACTTCTCTATTTTTATATGTTATCTAAACATACGACGAGAACAGAGACGGTAGATCGGTGGAGATATAGTAGATTTGAGTAGTTAGATGCTGACTGCTATCTTACTAACAACTGTTTAGGAGCGCTCCTAGCCTAAGTACTTGTGGATCTGCTGTGATGCTCTGATGCTGTCAACACGGGAATCAGAAGTCGTAAAGCTGATCCCATAAAAAAACATTCGATTTATAAAGTAGACCAAATCTCGAAACTCTTCCACCGTAAAAAGTTGGAATGTTTTTTTATGGGATCTCACTTCTTTTTGTATACAGCTCGGAATAATATTTTTGCATAGACTTTGTATAGAACTGTTAGTTTTCTAATGCAGTGTAAACCTAACACTAACCCCATGCAAATATATCGTATAGTGCACTGTGGTACACCTTGGTATTACTATTTGCAGGAACTACAAATGTAACTTTGTAATCCCATGTATTTGTATAGGATTACAAACTTACGTATGCAGTTTGTATAAGTGACTGAAATTGCAATATTTTTAGGTTTTTTTATGACTTGATAGGCTATAAACTAATTATGTTTAACATTTAGAGCTTGTGGGGTCTGCTAGAAGTACCTAAGAATTATGTGACTTTAATCGTTGAGCCATTTAGAGCTCACCTTTTACTGCATATTCGTAGCTTAACTATTGAAAACCAAAATTAGTTGACACCTAAATGGCTCAACGATTTAAGTCCGTGACTGTTCTAGGTACTTAAGTCAGTCAGTGACAGAAGTAAGGAAATTTGACGGGCAATAGTTCTCATACTACAAGTTCAAATTGAATGTTATTGAGAATATATCTAAGTCATATTTGCTCGACTTGGCGGGCGCGCGTGCCCCTGAGGGGCTACCGCGAAACGAAAACGAACTTCGTTCGTGTATCTCCCTCTCTGTAGCTTGAACTAGCAAGTGTGACAGAGACGGAGATACACGAACGAAGTAGCAGATGAGTTGGTTGAAGTTGGCATGAGGAGTTTGATTGAATGAAGACGGTTCGTTGTCCTGGCGGCTTGACAACTTCTACTTTTCTACTTGTCACCACTATCTAAGCGTATACCTATAGGAAAATGGAAAAAAATCAGCATTGAGTCACCCCAATTGTTTAATATTTTTTTTTTGACAAATTCAATTTAATTTCTTTTATATTACCTATAACCGAGTATCAGTGACAATTCTACCAGGTCGTCCAGTAATAGGAGCTTCAACTCGCACATTTCCCGTGTACAGCCTCTTATACAGTTCATGAGGGCTCGCAACTGAAGGCATCTTTGGTTTTTCCGGTTCAGAAGGAAATTTTCGAATTCTTAAATCAATCCTTGAAGATGTCGGCGTAGATTTAAATGCTACCCTACACGATTTCATCATATTTCCACCCCACGCAAAGTGATTCATCTTTTCAATATTAATTTTCCACAAAATCACGAGAATCCATGTATAATGTTTGATTGAACATCTACAGTTTGATGGATTTCATAAAATAAAAAGTGGCATATTCTAAAACACTGGCAGTTAAAAATTGTTTGAGATACACTAATAAACGTCAGATGAAACGGAACGGATCGCTTCATCTGACGTCTGCCAGTGGCACAGATTACAGAAAAAGGCAGATTGGCCCTAATAAATTGTACGTACATTCTATATATCCGATCTCTTCTCACTTTCGTTCTCAACAACAAGTAAGAAAGGAATAGAACCATGTTATCTGACAGGCACGATGTATCTCGCTCTCTCGCTCGTTCGAGATTTAGTGCAGGGAAAGTTATTTTTTTACAAGTTATCGACATCGATATTTACTGTCCATAACGTGTGCCTGTAACCTAAAGGTTTTAAATCCAAGATTAGATTCTGCTCGTCAAACTGAACCACCTTTGTTCTAAAACTTTGTAAAATAACTAATCCTACTAATATTATAAATGCGAAAGTTTGGATGTTTGTTACTCAATCACACTTAAGTAGCTGAACCCATTTGGATAAATACAGCTCAATGCTAGAGAAAATTCAAAAGAAATTCGCCAGGCATATCTACAAGCGACGATACGGATACTATCCCTTCATGTACCCGTCCCTGTTCGTTTCGGGAATGACCGGGCTTCACAAGCTTGAGACTCGGAGAAAATTTCTACATATAGTGCACTACTACCAGCTGCTAAATAATAGAGTCGACAACGCGTCCGTGATTGAACGAATGGGCCTGCAGGTGCCACGAGCGAGTGGGCCGGCGGTCGGCGCGGAGGGCGGCGCGGGCGGCGCGGTGGCCGCGCGGCACGCTTGGCGCCGTTCGCGGTACCCGGCGACCGCACGAGGCGCGGTGCGAACGCTCCCACTGCTAGAGCGCGAACAGCTCTAAACCATATAATGCAGGAAGCCGACGGCATATACATATTTGCTGACAGTATTGGTGTGTTCTGTAGAACAGTTTTAGCATTCCTAGCTTATAACAGTGTTAAGATTTAAACTGGTGGCATTTTTTTATTGAAGTTGTATATGAGTTTATTGTAGTTTTTTCTTTTTTTTAATTGTTTTATAATGTTGAGCAATATTTTTGTTTACTTAAATACTATATTTGTTGATTTTGTTTTGTTTAATTCTATTAATTCATAAGTGTTCATGTACTTATATTGTGTTCTATGTATTTGTTAACTACCATATAAGTGCTTTGGTGTAGTTACTGTTAACTTATATGTGAATTGTATTAAATAAATAAATAATCTAAGATCGATTTATATAATAATTTTGTTTTTTAGGGTTCCGTAGCCAAAATGGCAAAAACGGAACCCTTATAGTTTCGTCATGTCCGTCTGTCCGTCTGTCCGTATGTCACAGGCATTTTACTCGAAAACTATAAGGTGTATTTGAATAAAATTTTGAGGATAGGTGTATTTTGTTAGCCGCTACATAGTATTGTAATTAAAATGACAAAAAAATTTTTTTATAGGGGTGCACTCCATACATAAAACTAAAAGTCAATTTTTTTTTTCATTGTGACCCCCCGTGTGGCACATCAATCGATAGGCCTTTCAAAATAAATATAAGGTTTCTTAGCGTTTTTTTTTTATTAAGTGAATAGGGTCGGAGATAATCGCCCCGAAAGTCACTAAAATTCTGTCCCCCCCCCCCCTCTAATTTTTGAACGGTGTATTTTAAAAATATGGAAAAATTCATGGACATAGGGCTTATTAATTTCATTCACCGAAAATTGTTTTGAACAAGATCGGTTCAGAGGTTTTCGAGATATTGCTGAAAAACTTCCTTCCTCAAAGAAAAGGACGTAAGTGCCGTAAAATTTCTGTGGTGATACGACCTTTTTAATAGGCACGGAACCCTTCGTTTTGCGTGGTCCGACACGCACTTGGCCGGTTTTGAATCAGTTTAAACGAAGTAACTAAATTTGTGTAAGGTAAAATCACACCCCCTTACGTACATTGAAAAACATGTTTTTTTGTTTGTTTGTAGAGATATTGTGTTGTTTTTAGTATCATTTGATAGGTTTAGGTATAAAACGGATAGGGCAATGGAAATTGTGCAACTAGAGTAATCTGTTTTGAAGTTATTAGGGATTTTCGATAGTGAAAATTGACAAACGTAAAATGTTGTATCTTTCTGCTCTGTAAACTTTTTATATTGTAATAGTAGGCAGGTTTATTGTTTTATTGTGTGGGATAAGTGTTTTGCTATTACGGGCTATAGGTACTGCGCGTTTGGAGTAGCCCCTTCAGTCACCCCCTCCACTTTAATATTAATTCGTCTGGCCGGTTATTTTTAAGGCTACGGTATTTTTTTTAAAGATTAAGTTACTACCACGATAGTTTTTTGTGCATAAGCCACAACCCTTTTTTTTTGTGTTGGGGGAATGCTTTGACGCACCGTCCGCCCGGTCGGGGGGGACCGGACGGGAGAGCGACCGCCGAGCGTAGGTATGAAAAATGAAGTACATACATGTGATTGACCACTGTACCTATCTGTTTTGTGCCTCAGCTCGTACAAAATTGGCTCCCAATTCTTGCCCCGGACCAAGTTTGCTTAGAGTGATACTGCACGGCCCGATAATGTATGTACATTGGACGCGGATTATTGGGCTGTACATTATTTTGGCCGTGCGTTATCATGGCCGTACAATACCGGCAGCTCAGCAGATTTGACGTTTGTGCTGGTGCCTGTGAGGAAGGTCCGTTGGCTAGATTGCCGCTTCGTTTTGTTTGGCAAATGTGAGCAGTCTTGTTGTTGAAAAACATGCAATAAATTTTCTGTTCTCATTGCAAATATCGGATAGTGTTATTATAGCGTTCGTAATTCGTGCAACATGTCTTTTTCGTTCGGCACGCCAGCAAGCGCTCCAGCTACATCGAGCCTCGCTGGAGGGTTCAGCTTTGGCGCTAGCAAGTAAGTGTTAAAAACCTTTGTAAACATAATCACACGCCGTTCTACTTTCAAAACTGTCTTACTAATAAAAAGTTTCAATGTTAGTGTTAAAAACTAGTATTGTCATTAAATTAGTGACAGTTTTTCCTGAAACAGGATTTCTTGTACTTGTATTTAGAGATTCGGAGTTTTTAAAATTGATCTCTATGTAATTGGACTCATTTGATGCCAGTGCAATTCAATGATTCCGCGGACGTTTATTGTACGTTCAGATAGTAACATAACCTCACTTTTTAATACAGACCTGCAACACCGGGATTCGGTCTGACGGCGACGTCGCAGCCGTCAGGATTTGGGTTCGGGAGTACGGCCACGACATCGGCGTCCGCGTTCGGGTCGGCAGCACCATTTGGGGCATCTGCGACGCCTGCATTTGGTGCTAATACCAGTACATCTGCATTCGGCGCTACTTCTACGACTGGGTTTGGCGCTGGTACAGGCTTCGGGGCGACAGCGACGCCCGCGTTTGGCGCGAGCTCTGCAACACCTGCCTTTGGTGCCACGGCAACTCCTGCATTCGGAGCAGCTACAGCAACACCTGCCTTTGGAGCTACGGCAGCTGCCCCTGCTTTTGGATCAACAACTACACCCGCCTTTGGAGCTACTGCAACTCCTGCTTTCGGAGCCACAACTACTCTAGCCTTTGGTAAGTTGTTTTTGCTTGTGATTTGGAAAGCAAATATTATTATTGTATTATATTATTTACGTGTGCACAAATAACACAAGCAATACTGCAGGATAGAATTTAGCCTATGAATTTCCATTTAGCTGGATCCCTTTATCCAGAGCTTGCAAATTATTCAGGCAGAAGAGACGGCCCCATTAATAATATCATATCAGTGACAAGTCTCATGAAAGAGCAACATGACAAACTATATTTTCCCAACTGTGACTACTAGTAGATCTATTTAATACATTGATGATTGAAAAAAGTATGGTTGTGCGGAAGCAAAGGTTATTCATTCTACTAATCCTATGCTACTAATATTATAAATGCGAAAGTTTAGATGTTTGGATGCTTAGATGTTTGTTACTCAATCACGCTTAAATGACTCAACCAATTTGGATGACATATTGCGCGGAGATAGTTTATAGCCTGGATTAAAATATAGGACAGTTTTTATCCCGGGTGCACGCAGACAAAGTCACGGGTGGAAGCTAGTTAACAATATTACTAATAATTTTCAGGAGCTACCTCTCAGCCCGCATTTGGGGCTACAACGACTCCAGCCTTCGGACAAACTAGTGCTCCATCGTTTGGTGGTGGACTAGGCACAGGCGGTCTCAACTTTGGGGCGGGGACTAGCACTGCTTCTACTGGTAAGAAACATTTGTGGAGAAAACCAGCTCCAGTATTCTTCACAACTGGAATTATGATATTACTCTGAGAGGTCAGCAAACCAAACAAAAAATACATTCAAGACATTTAGCGTACAATACAATAAGTTGCCATCTGAAGTGAAATGATTGTCATACAATTTTTTTATTCACTTTATGCGCAAAAGAGTTCCATGCAAATCATCAACTACTTTAACTATGTTTGTAGGATTAAACTTTGGCACACCAGCTACCTCAGCCAGCACAGGTCTTGGAGGCCTGGGGGGCTTCGGTTTCGGAGCAGCGCCCACCACCCAGAGCAGCTTCGGGTTTGGAGCTAATACCTCTACCAACAGTTTATTTGGTAAGATCATTTCACTCTTTTAGCTTTTAGTGAAATATTGATATTGTATTTCATGAAGCTTGAGATAATGATGATGCTGATAATGAAGCTTGAGACAAAAGGGTTTGTCCATACTATCCATATGCATATTACAAGCTTTTTTATTAACTTGCAATGTATGTAACTAAGTCTGTTCAGTTCGAATCTTGCAACTCAATGAAGCGGATATCTTCAACCAATTGAGCTGAAATTTTGGGTAAATGTATAGTTTGGATGACAATTCAATATTATGGTACCATCGAGCTGATCTGATGATGGAGACAGAAGGTGGCCATAGGCATCCAGTACTTAACCAACGTAACCCTGTTGAGGTTCGTTAGAATCGCCTCAATGAGTAGTTGATGATGGTGTACAGAAATGTACAGTCAGCAATAAAAGCTTGTACCAAAAATTAAATTTTTGACAGAAACTTATTATAAATACGAAAGTAACTTTGTCTGTCTGTCTGTTACCTTTTCACACTTAAACTAATGAACAGATTAACATGAAATATGGTGTAGGAATAGTTTGAAACCCATGGAAAGATATAAGATAGATTTTATCCAGGAAATCACGGTCTATTCAATTGGGGTGAAATGGGGCGAAAGTTTCTATAAAGGCAGTTATTTATATGACACCATTTGGCAGACATGGTCATATTTGTCTCATTGTATCGAGTAGTATTTAAAACAGCTGAATACATTTGGCCATATCCTATCCTACTAATATTATAAATACGAAAGTTTGGATGTTTAGATGTTTGGATGTTTGTTACTCAATCACGTAAAAACGGCTGAACGGATTAAGATGGATTTTGGTATACATATAGTGTATAACCTGGATAAACATATAGAATACTTTTTATCCCGGGAATCATCTCCTAAGGGGGCGAAAGTTTGTATGGTATAATATGATATAAACGAGTTCCACGCGGACGAAGTCGCGGGCGGAAGCTCGTCATTTATATATCCTTACGCTTGTTTACCACCCATTTCGATATAAAATAAATCGACAAGAGCCAGTCGGATTCGCCCACCGAGGGTTCCGTGCAAAATTACAAATGTATACTTTATAGATTTTTTCCTGTACATGTAGTACAAGATGATATTACTTGCCAAATTTCATAGTTCTAGGTCAGCGGAAAGTACCCTATAAATTTTGATTCCCTTGAGAGTGTCGATATATACGTTTTTTGCGGCATACACGGCCGTATCTTTTTTTACGTTAACTTAACTTAAAAATTTGATTTTTTCACAGCTTCAAGGGACAATAGACTTGAGTATATGGCGCTAGTATATGGTATTAAATTCAACTCGATAACTCCAAGACAAAGGGTCTTGACAGACAGACAGACGGACAACAAAGTGATCCTTTAAGGGTTCCGTTTTTTCCTTTTCGGGTACGGAACCCTAAAAACACGTCACTGTTGTACAGAATATTTGCAGTTTAGGAACTCATTATTTCAAAAGGTGATATTGTTCATTCGAACTAACTAGGGGCTGAACACGTTCGCTTTAACGTTAATATCTATAAAAAAAAATCTAAGTAATACAGGTGTCAGTGCTCAGCTTCCTATAAATTCGACGTTTTCTTGCCTCTACCCCTATTTACCTTACCATTTATCCAATAGACACCAACTCCATGTATCCCCACTCCTGCCAGAACCCCTCTGTCCCGATCACCCAAACATTCCAAGACGTTCAAGGCCCTTGCTATGTGGCGTCACCCGACTGTCGTTGCTCCCAAGGATCGGGGACGCCCATGTATCACGTCAAGTGCGCCAGTAAGGATCAGTATCGCACGATTGCCCCTTCATTTGGTGAGATATTTCAGTGAAATTAAAGAGATGTACACATTTTTCGCTTATTTTATTACAATCGTCGTCGTGTAGGTCGACTGTTACATAGTAGTCAAGTTATAATTGAGATTATTTAATGTGGCCAACTGTTTATAATCGCCTAGATCTCTAATCGGCACTGAAAATCAGCGTCACGAAGTAAACAACGATTAGAGATGCTAAATATAGTATTTATTTCATTCTAACCTAGATTACGGTCACCATCATTTAGGTAGATGAATAAAAAAAAAATAGTACATTTCAGTAACAGCACTTTACGATACAAATGAAATCGCATGTAAAATACTATTTCATCACACTTGCTCGTAAAGGGCTTCATAACGCGCAGGCATACTGAGCTGCAATAACCTTTATTACGCCCAGGGCCGTAATGGGTTTTATCTTAAATTGTATCTGTCACTCTTACGTCAATTATAAAGCAAGGAGGTTTTAACTAAAACACAATGTTTGAAAACGTATTTATAAATTTATTTAAACGTAAAAACACGAATAAAATATGATAAATAGAATGATTTAAAGATTTAAAAACTTAAATGTAGCAAATTAGTGTCCATGTAGTATTTTTTTAACTGATTTTAAATCATGGCTGTATGCCGAAGGGTCTTTGCTCGAAGCGCATCACGTCAAATTCAACAAAATGAACGACTGACATTTTGTAGTTTTTATTGCGATTAGTAACAATTTCGTTAAAAATGTATTGGTTTCCTTGCAAATGTGATGAAAAACATTATATGCGACACGTACGGTAAGAATGTTACAAACTCGAGTCATCAAAGCCCTCGGCCTTCGGCATCGGGCTTCTAATGGACTCTCGTTCGTAAATCATATCTTACCGTACTTGAGACACAATGTACTAATACTATCATATGCATCATTATCGTTCTATCAATCTAGTTATAGTCTAGCTATAACACTTATGTTAGCCTAGTACAGTAGCTTTAGTGTGAGTTTACAGTAAGTCGGAATACGCTAGCGACTATCGACGACAGTTAAAGATTTGTATGAAAACTCTATACACCGCCCCTGGCGGTCACTCACAGAACTAAAAATCTAATCGGTACCCCGAGTCCCATATAAGTATACTTTTCTCGCAACAGTTAACTCGATTGTTCGTATAGTTTAATAGATTTTTCAATATTCAGCCTTAAATTACAAGCATTTATCGTTTCAATTTAAATGCTAGCGTTTGTCGGTTATGACATTACAGAATACGCGCATGGCCAACGTCGAAAAATTCCCCAACGCCAAAGTTTAAAGACTTTAAAGGAATCTATACCTTAAGCTTAACGACATTAAGTATAATTTTAACAGTGTGCGATGATCCTCATCTAAGTCTGTCGACCCAATATGGCGGAACGTGTGCCAATTATTTGCATTTTTAAATACAAAATACGCGACAATCCGAATTTTGCGGATATAAGTTGTCGATTCAAAACCCTTATTTTTATAAGTTCTTTAATTTGAGATAGGTATCGATCGGATCTACGGTAAATCTTGACGAAATAATACGTTATCACGCACCATTTTGGAAGTGAAATAGTAAACTACAGATACTACGGTATTTTTCGATTCGAAATGTCAAATTTGTGACTCACGCTACCGTTTGGTAATACGATTCGAAAGTTTAGATTACGCATCGAAAACTAGACGCTAGCGAGTAACGTTTTGTAGTTGTTTTCGTAGTATATCGGCACCATGAGTACGGCGCATTTGACAGCTCGAACTTGCGAGAATCGAAATCTAGTCGAAGCGCGTTAGCTCGATATCGAGAGAAGTTTACTATTGTAAGTATTCTATAGGCTCTCATGGTAAGCGTACAGTTAATATTTCGAAACCTCGATTCAGATTCGTATACGGACTCTAAAATTAAGCACTTGTATTAGTCACCTATGCAAGTAATTGGTAACAGTAACATTGTGTACCTATGTATATTTAATTATGTTTTGTTCAATATGATGTTGTTTGCAGGTGCCAAATTAGGAGCGACCGGTGCCACAGGACCACAACCTACAACAGGTGAATATGATTTAATTATAAAAAAAAAAAAAAAAAAAATATTAGGGGACATTCTTACACAAATCGAACTAGGCCTATAGTAAGCTCAATAAGGCTTGTGTTATAGGTACTAGACGACAATATATATAATAGCTATAAATACTTAACTACATAGAAAACATCCAAGACACAGAAACAAATATTCATGCTTATCACACAAATATTTGCCCTTGCCTTAATTATATATGTGATTATTGTTCAAGTTTTTGTAAACAAAGGATATTCTCGAAATCAATGGGTAAACAAAATTCTGTTGCTAGTTTCCAAAGTTACATCTCCTATGTCACTTTTAAAAACAGCGATTTAATGGGTTTTGAATCCACCTAATATGGGGATTACTTTTCATTTTCACCCCTTATTTGGACCATCTCTAAGCATGTCAGAATTCTATCTTGTTGTACATTATTTTCTAAATAACTCTGTCATATTGTCTACTGGCTGATGGGACAGAATACATAGAAGAAATTGTTGATTGATATGTATCTATTCAACACCAATAACCGATTTCATATATACCTAAGTATGCAAAAGTACCCCTTGTAGTGGCTGTTTGTTTACCTTAATTAATAAAAAAAAAAACATTCATGATTCACACCAATAATGTAGTCATTCATCATTATACCTAGACATTTGTTTAGTGCTTGCCACAATAAAAATATCGACAATCCTGTTATCGATAAGTACATACTACTTCAACGACAATACGTACATACAACCACAGACATATATTGGCTACCTACCTAGACGCCGCGTGCACCTACACTGTAACCATATACAGAGACACAAATTTGTTTTGGGACCAAAAATGGGTTCGGGAAAAACTACATGTTGTGACATTCTGCGTCGATTTTAAAGACAATTTCGGTGTGTGTGTGTGTTATGGAGTAAAGTAGGGGATAATTAATTCAGTGACACGAAGAAAGAAAGTTACGAAAGTATTGCAAATTGTTTTCTTGAAGTATGTAAAATATAAATAAATTGATAGTTTTGTTATTATTATCAATTTTTTAACGCACCCTATTACCCTATATATATTTGTATTTATTTATCTCTATGACGTTGAAGTGGTACTTATCGATAACAGGACTGTCGATGTTTTTATTTGGTCAATCACTTACAATAAGTCGTTCGTGCTAGAAAAATATCTAGGTATATTCATCATAAATTAAAAAAAGTGCCATAATCATAACATCTTATTTTTTTGTTACAGTAGCTCCCAGTCTGGGTCTAGGCGGATTATCCCAAAGCGGTATTGGGACTGCGAACACAACAACAGGTGATGGAAAAAGTGAGTACCTAGTTATATGCCAACATGGTTAGTCTAGTTGGGTTTGAGCAAGGCTACAAATAGCATCATCAGTGTGATCATCACCTCTACAATTTACTTAAAAAAAACTGTCAATAAACTACAATCATCATCGTCATGTCAGCCGAAAGACGTCCACTGCTGGACATAGGCCTCCCCCAAAGAGTGCCAAAGTGACCGGTCCTGCGCCACCCGCATCCAGCGGACTCCCGCGACCTTTACCAGGTCATCAGTTTACCTTGTGGGGGTCTACCCACGCCGCGTCTTCCGGTACGTGGTCGCCACTCGAGAACCTTTCCGCGTCAACGGCCATCGGTTCTACGTGCAATGTGCCCCGCCGACTGCCACTTAAGTTTAGCGATTCGGAGGGCTATATTGATTACCTTGGTTCTGCTGCGGATAGCTTCATTTCTGATACGATCACGCAGAGAAACTCCCAACACAGCCCTCTCCATTGCCCTTTGGGTGACTGAGCCTTCTTATGAGGCCCATAGTAATAAACTACAATAAAATAATATAATAACAATAAACTTAAGACGCTTAGTCAAAAAGTCCCCCTCGAGTCGTCCCTGGCGCAAAGGTGCTCACAAGCCGCTACAAGTACCTACATGCCGGCCGGCAGTTCAGATAAGTTTTTTTAAAATCACGTGGTTTAAAAACAAATCGCGGAGCGTTTCTATTGGTTAGTGATGAACGGTACTAGCCAATCACAGAGATTAATTTTCCCGCCAAATGCATTTGCAAGCAGCGGGGCAAACCGCTGGCCGCCCGCTCTAGCGATGTTACGAGTCGAATTTTTTCCAACTCCGATAACTCGACTTGATTCGGCCGCTAAGTCGAATCGAAACTCGAGTTGACTCGACTCGCATCAACCGGATGGGATCCGCTTCACGGCAGCAGCCGAATCTGTGATTCGGGGCGAGTCGAGTTGAGTTCAGCGTATTCGTTTTCATAATTCGAGTTAACTTGACTTGCCGAGCCAGCCGAGTTAAAATATTCGTCGTGTTGGCGGGGGCCCTACTAAAATTTATTTATTAAGAAACAAACAGTCATACATAAACCTTGAGTAAGATAAAAGAAACAAAAAAACAGACCTATAGTTGCCTGAAAATACAAGTTAAAATATACTTGGCTAATAAATTAAGTGTAATATGACGACATAGCAAACATAAACTGTTTTATAAGTAATTTAACGAATAATAACCCTTTAAGTGTACAGTAGCAGGTGTTTGATAAATTAGGCAAAAAACATATCTGATTAAAGTGAGCAGAAATACTTAACTATTCACTCAGAGTACCTGATTAAAGTGAGCAGAAATACTTAACTATTCACTCAGAGTACCTGATTAAAGTGAGCAGAAATACTTAACTATTCACTCAGAGTACCTGATTAAAGTGAGCAGAAATACTTAACTATTCACTCAGAGTACCTGATTAAAGTGAGCAGAAATACTTAACTATTCACTCAGAGTACAATTGCCCTTAAGTCTATTAAAATGCTTTTTTTACCCGACTACGAAGGAAAGGAGGGTTATGTTTTTGAGAAAAGTACTTGTACAGTTAAACACATCAATCTTTGTAAGTTTTTCAATATTATTAAATAATTTGCAAACACGATTAATGAATGTGTTTCCGGCGTTATTAGTTCGATTGCGAGGAATACATAAAAGGTCTTTCTTACGACGCTGGCGCTCTCGTCTGCGCGAAACCTAACTTATATTTTGCAATAATGTAGGGTCATCTAAATCAGCATGAATAATTTTAAAAAGTTATACGGAATCTGCGGAATCTCGACTGCCAAATATAAGCGAATATTTAAAATTAATTAATTTATTATCAAAATAAAACTTTTCATTGATGTCATTATGCGTTTTACATGAAAGAAAAGTTTTAATTGTAAAATGTGTAACATTTTTCTCAAGTATCGAATAAAAACTCTTTGCGGCGGGCTGACGACGCAGTTAGAAATTAAATAAAAAGTGAAAAGTAAAAAGCACTAGTCCGAAAAAGTGGCACTTTCCGCACGATTTGACTGCTTAGAAAAGGCTCTTTTCGAGCACATGCATTGTAAAGTGTTATATTACATCGATGTTTATTTTCAGGTGAACCGCCAAAACAGAACAAGCTGCCAAACGAGATCTTAACAAATGTGGAGTCATTCAAAGAGTTCGTGAAAAAACAGAAGTCACTCAGTTCAGACATCATGAGGGTGTCTATCAAGCCATTGCATAAGGTATGAATTTGGTTTCTTATTTTGTTATCGTCTTGTATCGTGTCGTACCTTGTCTGTCGAAAAACGGCTGAAACGTACGAGTAGGCTCCGGTGATACTATTGGTATTAAAAAAAAAACAAAGAAGCAATGATCAATTTAATGAATTTCGGTTTCGGCTGAAATTCGTGTTTCTGTCGGACACCAGGTAATAATGTAATTGATTTTACAGGTGTCCAGCACAGCGGAGTCCTCTCTACGCCAGGCGCTGTCTCTGAGCGGCGAGGTGGCGCGCGCGCGGGCCACGTCACACCGTCTGCGCGCCACCGCGGCCTCCGCGCTCGCACACACTGAGGCCTGCGCTAGGGACGCGCTAGGTAACCTAACAGTAGTCTCGGCAATACAGGTGTCCAGCACAGCGGAGTCCTCTCTACGCCAGGCGCTGTCTCTGAGCGGCGAGGTGGCGCGCGCGCGGGCCACGTCACACCGTCTGCGCGCCACCGCGGCCTCCGCGCTCGCACACACTGAGGCCTGCGCTAGGGACGCGCTAGGTAACCTAACAGTAGTCTCGGCAATACAGGTGTCCAGCACAGCGGAGTCCTCTCTACGCCAGGCGCTGTCTCTGAGCGGCGAGGTGGCGCGCGCGCGGGCCACGTCACACCGTCTGCGCGCCACCGCGGCCTCCGCGCTCGCACACACTGAGGCCTGCGCTAGGGACGCGCTAGGTAACCTAACAGTAGTCTCGGCAATACAGGTGTCCAGCACAGCGGAGTCCTCTCTACGCCAGGCGCTGTCTCTGAGCGGCGAGGTGGCGCGCGCGCGGGCCACGTCACACCGTCTGCGCGCCACCGCGGCCTCCGCGCTCGCACACACTGAGGCCTGCGCTAGGGACGCGCTAGGTAACCTAACAGTAGTCTCGGCAATACAGGTGTCCAGCACAGCGGAGTCTTCTCTACGCCAGGCGCTGTCTCTGAGCGGCGAGGTGGCGCGCGCGCGGGCCACGTCACACCGTCTGCGCGCCACCGCGGCCTCCGCGCTCGCACACACTGAGGCCTGCGCTAGGGACGCGCTAGGTAACCTAACAGTAGTCTCGGCAATACAGGTGTCCAGCACAGCGGAGTCCTCTCTACGCCAGGCGCTGTCTCTGAGCGGCGAGGTGGCGCGCGCGCGGGCCACGTCACACCGTCTGCGCGCCACCGCGGCCTCCGCGCTCGCACACACTGAGGCCTGCGCTAGGGACGCGCTAGGTAACCTAACAGTAGTCTCGGCAATACAGGTGTCCAGCACAGCGGAGTCCTCTCTACGCCAGGCGCAGTCTCTGAGCGGCGAGGTGGCGCGCGCGCGGGCCACGTCACACCGTCTGCGCGCCACCGCGGCCTCCGCGCTCGCACACACTGAGGCCTGCGCTAGGGACGCGCTAGGTAACCTAACAGTAGTCTCGGCAATACAGGTGTCCAGCACAGCGGAGTCCTCTCTACGCCAGGCGCTGTCTCTGAGCGGCGAGGTGGCGCGCGCGCGGGCCACGTCACACCGTCTGCGCGCCACCGCGGCCTCCGCGCTCGCACACACTGAGGCCTGCGCTAGGGACGCGCTAGGTAACCTAACAGTAGTCTCGGCAATACAGGTGTCCAGCACAGCGGAGTCCTCTCTACGCCAGGCGCTGTCTCTGAGCGGCGAGGTGGCGCGCGCGCGGGCCACGTCACACCGTCTGCGCGCCACCGCGGCCTCCGCGCTCGCACACACTGAGGCCTGCGCTAGGGACGCGCTAGGTAACCTAACAGTAGTCTCGGCAATACAGGTGTCCAGCACAGCGGAGTCCTCTCTACGCCAGGCGCTGTCTCTGAGCGGCGAGGTGGCGCGCGCGCGGGCCACGTCACACCGTCTGCGCGCCACCGCGGCCTCCGCGCTCGCACACACTGAGACCTGCGCTAGGGACGCGCTAGGTAACCTAACAGTAGTCTCGGCAATACAGGTGTCCAGCACAGCGGAGTCCTCTCTACGCCAGGCGCTGTCTCTGAGCGGCGAGGTGGCGCGCGCGCGGGCCACGTCACACCGTCTGCGCGCCACCGCGGCCTCCGCGCTCGCACACACTGAGGCCTGCGCTAGGGACGCGCTAGGTAACCTAACAGTAGTCTCGGCAATACAGGTGTCCAGCACAGCGGAGTCTTCTCTACGCCAGGCGCTGTCTCTGAGCGGCGAGGTGGCGCGCGCGCGGGCCACGTCACACCGTCTGCGCGCCACCGCGGCCTCCGCGCTCGCACACACTGAGGCCTGCGCTAGGGACGCGCTAGGTAACCTAACAGTAGTCTCGGCAATACAGGTGTCCAGCACAGCGGAGTCCTCTCTACGCCAGGCGCTGTCTCTGAGCGGCGAGGTGGCGCGCGCGCGGGCCACGTCACACCGTCTGCGCGCCACCGCGGCCTCCGCGCTCGCACACACTGAGGCCTGCGCTAGGGACGCGCTAGGTAACCTAACAGTAGTCTCGGCAATACAGGTGTCCAGCACAGCGGAGTCCTCTCTACGCCAGGCGCTGTCTCTGAGCGGCGAGGTGGCGCGCGCGCGGGCCACGTCACACCGTCTGCGCGCCACCGCGGCCTCCGCGCTCGCACACACTGAGGCCTGCGCTAGGGACGCGCTAGGTAACCTAACAGTAGTCTCGGCAATACAGGTGTCCAGCACAGCGGAGTCCTCTCTACGCCAGGCGCTGTCTCTGAGCGGCGAGGTGGCGCGCGCGCGGGCCACGTCACACCGTCTGCGCGCCACCGCGGCCTCCGCGCTCGCACACACTGAGGCCTGCGCTAGGGACGCGCTAGGTAACCTAACAGTAGTCTCGGCAATACAGGTGTCCAGCACAGCGGAGTCCTCTCTACGCCAGGCGCTGTCTCTGAGCGGCGAGGTGGCGCGCGCGCGGGCCACGTCACACCGTCTGCGCGCCACCGCGGCCTCCGCGCTCGCACACACTGAGGCCTGCGCTAGGGACGCGCTAGGTAACCTAACAGTAGTCTCGGCAATACAGGTGTCCAGCACAGCGGAGTCCTCTCTACGCCAGGCGCTGTCTCTGAGCGGCGAGGTGGCGCGCGCGCGGGCCACGTCACACCGTCTGCGCGCCACCGCGGCCTCCGCGCTCGCACACACTGAGGCCTGCGCTAGGGACGCGCTAGGTAACCTAACAGTAGTCTCGGCAATACAGGTGTCCAGCACAGCGGAGTCCTCTCTACGCCAGGCGCTGTCTCTGAGCGGCGAGGTGGCGCGCGCGCGGGCCACGTCACACCGTCTGCGCGCCACCGCGGCCTCCGCGCTCGCACACACTGAGGCCTGCGCTAGGGACGCGCTAGGTAACCTAACAGTAGTCTCGGCAATACAGGTGTCCAGCACAGCGGAGTCCTCTCTACGCCAGGCGCTGTCTCTGAGCGGCGAGGTGGCGCGCGCGCGGGCCACGTCACACCGTCTGCGCGCCACCGCGGCCTCCGCGCTCGCACACACTGAGGCCTGCGCTAGGGACGCGCTAGGTAACCTAACAGTAGTCTCGGCAATACAGGTGTCCAGCACAGCGGAGTCCTCTCTACGCCAGGCGCTGTCTCTGAGCGATAAACTGTAGGTTTTATAAATAGTTCGCGTTTACGGTTGAATATGCAAACGGAGCGTGACGCGCCAACGCGCCATCCGTATGAACGGTCATCATCATCATCATATCAGACCAAAGGCGTCCACTGCAGGACATACGCCTCCCCCAAAGAGTGCCACAATGACCGGTCCTGCAGAACTCGCATCGAGCAGACTCCCGAATATATTGCGTGCGGTAGCAATTACCGCACGCTATGCGTGCTGGAAATCTCACTTCCTGGCCGTAAAATGACGTTTCAGAGACGTAAAATGTTGTACTTACCACGGGCGGTGATAAAGAAAGCCTCAGATCGCATATTTATCGCCCTTGCCTTAGGCTCGGGCGTCAAATACCTGCGATCTGAGACATTCTTTGTTTTACCGTGCTAGGTAAGTAATGTACTATTGTCGCCCGCTAGTAAACAACCACGAGCAAGTGACAGGCTACGTGGCGCGCCTCTGTTAATGTATTCAAAATATTACGTCCGTCCATCGGCAAACGGCGCGGCGCCATGACCTCCTTGAATACGGATGTAGACTCAAAATTTATTGTTACTTCCAGAAAATATGCCTAATAACGAAAATCCCATTCAAATATCTCAAAAAATTACGAAGCCACACAACCGTTTTAATGTTCACGTCACGATCCCCGAGCATCATAGTAAATGACAATCGTGTCATATGAAAGTGCGTTTTGCGGGAAAGGGACAGAATATACCCCCTCTTAAATCTTTGGATAATTATAACTTTGGGTTTTTTTCTTTAATAAATATTAGGGGACATTCTTACACAAATCGAACTAGCCCTATAGTAAGCTCAATAAGGCTTGTGTGGTACTAGACGACGAAATAATATAATATATATAAATACTTAAATACATAGAAAACATCCAAGACTCAGAAACAAATGTTCATGCTCATCACACAAATATTTGCCCTTACCGGGATTCGAACCCAGGACCTTCAGCTTCGTAGGCAGCGTCACTACCCACTAGGCTAACCGGGCGTCCAAACCTCTTGCATTGATTTTTTCTCTTCTCTACATTTTTAAACCCGTATTGTGCCATAACCGTGACTCAGAGTAAGTTAGGTGGGCCGTGGGCCAAAATTCGTTTTAGTGCCTAAAATAGAGATGAAAACTTATAAACACTTATAAAAAATTGTAGATGTCTCGAAATATTTTCCTTGTAGTGTTACGTTAGTTCTCAACCGGGCCTCATTGTTTATTATGAATTTTCCCACCACCCTGGGTTTTTTATTACAAAAAAGTCACATTTGGTACTCATATTACCACTGACCCCTCAAAAATAATGTCCACTGCGTTACCAAACATTTTTTTGAGCTCAAATATTTGGATAATGGTCACCATTGGGGTGTGCATAGGTATGTCATTGTGAATTAGAAAATATTAGTTTTTTGAATTTTGAAGATTATCCGTAAAAGTAAAAAATTATGGGTTAAAATGTACAAGGGACGTTTTTATAAGCATCAAAAAGAATTTTGGCCCGGGTGACTCATTATGTAGGCCGTACGCTTAGGTATATCTCACCTTGGTATTAACAAACATTGACTTACACGTATTATATTGCAGGCACGGAGCTAGAAGGCATGGCGCCGCCGGCGTACATCAAAGAGCTGATGGGAGAGCTGGAGCAGCAGATCCTGATGTTCAAACGGCAGATGGAGGTGGCTGACAAGCAGATGCATTCCTCTCCCAAACTGCTCACTGAACAAGGTTTGTGCTTCTTTGTAAATGCACTGTCTGTCTGTCATAAGTGCATATACAACATATTTTCTAATTTTATACAACGTGTTTTTGACAATGTGCTTTCCCCAAAAGGTATGTTTGGCTTGATATCCGTTTCCCAAAAAGACCTGATAGCCGAGGCAAAATACGGTTTCGAGAAACATTAATTTATAATAGCGTTTTTTTTGTTTATTTCATTTTAAAACATTATTCTGAGATGCTTTATTCAAGAATCCACCAAACTTTCCACCCGGAAGTAATTATATAGATATAAATTAAACATTCATTGTCTTTTTTATTTTATTTATATTGAATATTGTAAAGCAAATGTAAATGAACCTAAATAAAGATAAAAAAATATTAATATTTATCCGGACTTTTTAGGAGCTAATTGAATATAGATTTTTTTGATGTCTGATTTTTTGGTGGATTTTGCCTCTAGGTAACTATTTAATTGATAATATATCCGTTACATTAAAAAAATTAGCTATTATAAATTATTTCCAAATATGTCATTTTTTCCATACAAGTTGTCAGTTCATTGCCTGGACTATGATCTCTAAAGGACCGTTCCCTTCACTACCGTTTCCTAAATAATCCGTTTTCCGGAATGTGTTTACCCAAAAAAATATATTTGGGTTGATATCCGTTTCTCGAAACACCCATTCCCAAAACATCCGTTCTCATCACTATTATAAGGGTGTCTTGAGAAACGGATCTTTTATATCAAATAAAGTTAATTCGGCAGCGTGGGTAGGCCCCCCACGAGGTGGACTGATGACCTGGTAAAGGTCGCTGGAGTCCGCTGGATGCGGGTGGCGCAGGACCGGTCACTGTGGCACTCTTTGGGGGAGGCCTACGTCCAGCAGTGGGCGTCTTTCGGCTGATATGATGATGATGATGGTGAAAGTTAATTTGTCCAAGACAGTAGTATCTTAACTCTTACTGTTATCCCTTTCGGAACATGCAATCCGTTTCTCAAAACACTCGTTCCCAAAACATCCGTTCCCGTCACTACCGTTTTCTTAATAATCTGTTTCCCGATATATGCGTTTCCCACAATGTGCCTTTCCCAAAAGGTACGTTTGGCTTGATATGGGTCGTTCTTCTTTTCGACCGACAATAGCCTGTCCTTCGTCTTATTACGGCATCTCATTTGAGTAATGATGTTTACGGTTTTATAATGTTCGAATGAACGTCCATATTATTTTATTAATTAGTGATATTTAATATTTCACTTTCTTTATCTAGCATTTTTTTTAAATGTTTTTTTTTTCGTAGAATGCCGTGACAGAGTGGTAAAACAAAATGTTGTCCCCACTGAAAGAGTCCACTTTGTCACATGTTTTTTTTTAGAAACCAACCGTAAATAAATATTTATATTGGCCAGAAAGGAAACTTTAATTAGTTCTAATGAAGAAACCTATGCATTTTTTTTTAAATCGCACTTCATAACCACAATTTTCGATAGTTCAAAAACCAAAAAAACAGAAAAACCTCGGTTCATTGTCGGTAAAAAAGAAGAACGACCCATATCCGTTTCCCAAAAAGACCTAATCTCAAAACCACCGTTCCCGTCACTACCGTTTCCTAAATAATCCGATTCCCAGAATGTGTTTACTCAAAAAAATACGTTTTAATTGATATCCGTTTCTCAAAACACCCGTGACACGGGTGTCTTGAGAAACGGATCTTTTGGCATACGGATGCTATAAGAACCGGGTGTTTTGACATACGGATGCTATGAAAAACGGGTCTTCTGGCGTACGGTCATTTAAGAAACTTATTTTGGAACGGGTGTTTTGGGAAACGGATAGCACGTTCTGCATTGTACCCCAGCACCAAAGCAATGGGGAATGGATGAAAATTTTAGTAATGCCTGATTATTTTTTTGGTGATAGGAATAACCTTCCTTAGCACCAGAAAAAAGTTTCAGATTTTTCAGCTGCGACAATTATTTTTGAAAAATATAAACAGTTTCCTCATTTACGTTTTGGGTCAAGAACGGTAAATAGACACTTTCCTTGATCTGTCTCATATTACAAAAAACTATCTTAAATATCTGTGGTAAACTGACAGTGGTAATGACCAATATAGCTGCTGCAAGTGTCAATATCATTGCCAGTGTCAGTTTACCACACATATTTAATTTATTTTTTTGTAATATGCGACCGATTGAAGAAGGTGCCGTAACTGACCCAAAACGTAAGTGAGGAAACTGTTTATATTTTTCAAAAAAAATTGACGCAGCTGAAAAATCTGAAACTTTTTTCTGGTGCTAAGGAAGGTTATTCCTATCACCAAAAAAATAATCAGGCATTTCTAAAATTTTCATCCATTCCCAATTCAAGGTGCTTCCGCTGTGCTGCATCATCCGTTTTGTGGAAATGATGGAGCGAACTTGGGAGTAGGTATAAAGGAGAGGGCAAATGCACAAAAGATCCCACTGGGTCGAAGTGTATCCGAAAAGGCCCTCATCTAGATAAGATAAGACCCTACAGCTGGTCTGATGATGGAGTATGAAGGTGACCATGGAAACTCCTTAACTAAACAAGATACATCCATCGAGTTTGGGCTCATTTGTCCTGTCTTGGTGAACACTCCAGTGCTGGATGATTTCTAGGGTCTGATGATGGAGCTGGAAGGACGCCATGGGATCTTCTAAACTAAATCAACACAACTTATTTTTTTAAACACACACGTATACACACCTATGACTCATGTTGCCAGTTTCAATAAACATACATAAAAAAATAAAACATTTAGTGCATTGGGGTAATTACGATAGAAATTTTGACGAGTTGAGTAAACGACAGCATTTCAGTAACAAAAACATTTTATTTTCAAATAATACTGCCTATATTTTCATAAATCTTGGAAATTGACGAATAGACTTATGATTAGTGGACTACATACAAAAATACGCTGTTGTTTCTTTTTTATGCATATTTATTGTTGTCTCACTTTTTTGGACATTTGGGGGAAATACGAAATATGCTGGGGTAATTCCGAAATGGTTGAAAAATAGACCTTACTACTCAGACTGATGGTTTATATTTATTTTTCATTTGTAATTGCCCCTTACTTGTAATAATGTAAACTTTGTTACCAAAAAGGCGCGAAAATCACTTGCACACTTATGAATTATGATATGATACAAGCGACGAACGGCGACTGGAGTGTCACAAGCCAATAACAATGGCGTCTAAAGTAATGTTGCCAGAAACAAAATATCGCGGCGTTTGGTAGTTTTTATAATCTTTCGTAATATACCTTATTTCGCAATTACCCCAATGCACCCTAAATCGATCACAATTTCAAATGTTTTATGTAATTAATAGTAGTTTATGTGACTGTACATATTGAGAGGCCTTAAATCAAGAGTGTGGTTTTATGAAACGAGCGCCAGCAAGTTTAATAAAAATGCAAAATTTAGAGAGAAAGTAATTGGGTTGTGTCCTAATTTTTTTTACGATGCCATTCGACCCAGTTTTTGGAAAGGAACAAATGTTTGTATGAGAGCAACTACAATTAAAAAACATAAATACCCAAAAATTGAGTTAAAGAGAGCGAGGTCCTCGCTGGCGGCAGCCGAAAACGTTTCATACTGATTAACATTGAATCGTGACGTCACTGTGTAATATTTGTACGAATCGTTGTATTGAAAATCAAGTAAATTGCTGTTTCAGTCGTGAAATATACTGCGTTTAAGACCATAGTTGTCATACAAATTTGTTTCTATAAAAGCGTAAGGATTCTATTGCTAGCTTTAAATGTACTTTTGGACAATAAAAAAAAAATCATATTTTTTTTTAATTTTCAAGGTCTCCATCTGATTATTTTTATGATTTTAATTATATTTCTTAATTTGTACTTAATTACATTTATTTGATGGTTTACTATCAATTTAGCAACACTGCGTTATCTATCAATTTTAACATGTGGAAACTACCCAATTGTCTGCAGAGCTGAACCTCGGTATCCGCCGCATGCACTCGTCGCTGGTGGCGCTGGCGGGGCGGCTGCAGGCGGTGCACGCGCAGGTGGAGGCGCAGAAGGAGCAGTACCTCAACCTGCGGAAATACGTGCTCAAGGACTCCACGGACGTGTTCAACTCTGTGTCAGGTGAGCTGAACCTCGGTATCCGCCGCATGCACTCGTCGCTGGTGGCGCTGGCGGGGCGGCTGCAGGCGGTGCACGCGCAGGTGGAGGCGCAGAAGGAGCAGTACCTCAACCTGCGGAAATACGTGCTCAAGGACTCCACGGACGTGTTCAACTCTGTGTCAGGTGAGCTGAACCTCGGTATCCGCCGCATGCACTCGTCGCTGGTGGCGCTGGCGGGGCGGCTGCAGGCGGTGCACGCGCAGGTGGAGGCGCAGAAGGAGCAGTACCTCAACCTGCGGAAATACGTGCTCAAGGACTCCACGGACGTGTTCAACTCTGTGTCAGGTGAGCTGAACCTCGGTATCCGCCGCATGCACTCGTCGCTGGTGGCGCTGGCGGGGCGGCTGCAGGCGGTGCACGCGCAGGTGGAGGCGCAGAAGGAGCAGTACCTCAACCTGCGGAAATACGTGCTCAAGGACTCCACGGACGTGTTCAACTCTGTGTCAGGTGAGCTGAACCTCGGTATCCGCCGCATGCACTCGTCGCTGGTGGCGCTGGCGGGGCGGCTGCAGGCGGTGCACGCGCAGGTGGAGGCGCAGAAGGAGCAGTACCTCAACCTGCGGAAATACGTGCTCAAGGACTCCACGGACGTGTTCAACTCTGTGTCAGGTGAGCTGAACCTCGGTATCCGCCGCATGCACTCGTCGCTGGTGGCGCTGGCGGGGCGGCTGCAGGCGGTGCACGCGCAGGTGGAGGCGCAGAAGGAGCAGTACCTCAACCTGCGGAAATACGTGCTCAAGGACTCCACGGACGTGTTCAACTCTGTGTCAGGTGAGCTGAACCTCGGTATCCGCCGCATGCACTCGTCGCTGGTGGCGCTGGCGGGGCGGCTGCAGGCGGTGCACGCGCAGGTGGAGGCGCAGAAGGAGCAGTACCTCAACCTGCGGAAATACGTGCTCAAGGACTCCACGGACGTGTTCAACTCTGTGTCAGGTGAGCTGAACCTCGGTATCCGCCGCATGCACTCGTCGCTGGTGGCGCTGGCGGGGCGGCTGCAGGCGGTGCACGCGCAGGTGGAGGCGCAGAAGGAGCAGTACCTCAACCTGCGGAAATACGTGCTCAAGGACTCCACGGACGTGTTCAACTCTGTGTCAGGTGAGCTGAACCTCGGTATCCGCCGCATGCACTCGTCGCTGGTGGCGCTGGCGGGGCGGCTGCAGGCGGTGCACGCGCAGGTGGAGGCGCAGAAGGAGCAGTACCTCAACCTGCGGAAATACGTGCTCAAGGACTCCACGGACGTGTTCAACTCTGTGTCAGGTGAGCTGAACCTCGGTATCCGCCGCATGCACTCGTCGCTGGTGGCGCTGGCGGGGCGGCTGCAGGCGGTGCACGCGCAGGTGGAGGCGCAGAAGGAGCAGTACCTCAACCTGCGGAAATACGTGCTCAAGGACTCCACGGACGTGTTCAACTCTGTGTCAGGTGAGCTGAACCTCGGTATCCGCCGCATGCACTCGTCGCTGGTGGCGCTGGCGGGGCGGCTGCAGGCGGTGCACGCGCAGGTGGAGGCGCAGAAGGAGCAGTACCTCAACCTGCGGAAATACGTGCTCAAGGACTCCACGGACGTGTTCAACTCTGTGTCAGGTGAGCTGAACCTCGGTATCCGCCGCATGCACTCGTCGCTGGTGGCGCTGGCGGGGCGGCTGCAGGCGGTGCACGCGCAGGTGGAGGCGCAGAAGGAGCAGTACCTCAACCTGCGGAAATACGTGCTCAAGGACTCCACGGACGTGTTCAACTCTGTGTCAGGTGAGCTGAACCTCGGTATCCGCCGCATGCACTCGTCGCTGGTGGCGCTGGCGGGGCGGCTGCAGGCGGTGCACGCGCAGGTGGAGGCGCAGAAGGAGCAGTACCTCAACCTGCGGAAATACGTGCTCAAGGACTCCACGGACGTGTTCAACTCTGTGTCAGGTGAGCTGAACCTCGGTATCCGCCGCATGCACTCGTCGCTGGTGGCGCTGGCGGGGCGGCTGCAGGCGGTGCACGCGCAGGTGGAGGCGCAGAAGGAGCAGTACCTCAACCTGCGGAAATACGTGCTCAAGGACTCCACGGACGTGTTCAACTCTGTGTCAGGTGAGCTGAACCTCGGTATCCGCCGCATGCACTCGTCGCTGGTGGCGCTGGCGGGGCGGCTGCAGGCGGTGCACGCGCAGGTGGAGGCGCAGAAGGAGCAGTACCTCAACCTGCGGAAATACGTGCTCAAGGACTCCACGGACGTGTTCAACTCTGTGTCAGGTGAGCTGAACCTCGGTATCCGCCGCATGCACTCGTCGCTGGTGGCGCTGGCGGGGCGGCTGCAGGCGGTGCACGCGCAGGTGGAGGCGCAGAAGGAGCAGTACCTCAACCTGCGGAAATACGTGCTCAAGGACTCCACGGACGTGTTCAACTCTGTGTCAGGTGAGCTGAACCTCGGTATCCGCCGCATGCACTCGTCGCTGGTGGCGCTGGCGGGGCGGCTGCAGGCGGTGCACGCGCAGGTGGAGGCGCAGAAGGAGCAGTACCTCAACCTGCGGAAATACGTGCTCAAGGACTCCACGGACGTGTTCAACTCTGTGTCAGGTGAGCTGAACCTCGGTATCCGCCGCATGCACTCGTCGCTGGTGGCGCTGGCGGGGCGGCTGCAGGCGGTGCACGCGCAGGTGGAGGCGCAGAAGGAGCAGTACCTCAACCTGCGGAAATACGTGCTCAAGGACTCCACGGACGTGTTCAACTCTGTGTCAGGTGAGCTGAACCTCGGTATCCGCCGCATGCACTCGTCGCTGGTGGCGCTGGCGGGGCGGCTGCAGGCGGTGCACGCGCAGGTGGAGGCGCAGAAGGAGCAGTACCTCAACCTGCGGAAATACGTGCTCAAGGACTCCACGGACGTGTTCAACTCTGTGTCAGGTGAGCTGAACCTCGGTATCCGCCGCATGCACTCATCGCTGGTGGCGCTGGCGGGGCGGCTGCAGGCGGTGCACGCGCAGGTGGAGGCGCAGAAGGAGCAGTACCTCAACCTGCGGAAATACGTGCTCAAGGACTCCACGGACGTGTTCAACTCTGTGTCAGGTGAGCTGAACCTCGGTATCCGCCGCATGCACTCGTCGCTGGTGGCGCTGGCGGGGCGGCTGCAGGCGGTGCACGCGCAGGTGGAGGCGCAGAAGGAGCAGTACCTCAACCTGCGGAAATACGTGCTCAAGGACTCCACGGACGTGTTCAACTCTGTGTCAGGTGAGCTGAACCTCGGTATCCGCCGCATGCACTCGTCGCTGGTGGCGCTGGCGGGGCGGCTGCAGGCGGTGCACGCGCAGGTGGAGGCGCAGAAGGAGCAGTACCTCAACCTGCGGAAATACGTGCTCAAGGACTCCACGGACGTGTTCAACTCTGTGTCAGGTGAGCTGAACCTCGGTATCCGCCGCATGCACTCGTCGCTGGTGGCGCTGGCGGGGCGGCTGCAGGCGGTGCACGCGCAGGTGGAGGCGCAGAAGGAGCAGTACCTCAACCTGCGGAAATACGTGCTCAAGGACTCCACGGACGTGTTCAACTCTGTGTCAGGTGAGCTGAACCTCGGTATCCGCCGCATGCACTCGTCGCTGGTGGCGCTGGCGGGGCGGCTGCAGGCGGTGCACGCGCAGGTGGAGGCGCAGAAGGAGCAGTACCTCAACCTGCGGAAATACGTGCTCAAGGACTCCACGGACGTGTTCAACTCTGTGTCAGGTGAGCTGAACCTCGGTATCCGCCGCATGCACTCGTCGCTGGTGGCGCTGGCGGGGCGGCTGCAGGCGGTGCACGCGCAGGTGGAGGCGCAGAAGGAGCAGTACCTCAACCTGCGGAAATACGTGCTCAAGGACTCCACGGACGTGTTCAACTCTGTGTCAGGTGAGCTGAACCTCGGTATCCGCCGCATGCACTCGTCGCTGGTGGCGCTGGCGGGGCGGCTGCAGGCGGTGCACGCGCAGGTGGAGGCGCAGAAGGAGCAGTACCTCAACCTGCGGAAATACGTGCTCAAGGACTCCACGGACGTGTTCAACTCTGTGTCAGGTGAGCTGAACCTCGGTATCCGCCGCATGCACTCGTCGCTGGTGGCGCTGGCGGGGCGGCTGCAGGCGGTGCACGCGCAGGTGGAGGCGCAGAAGGAGCAGTACCTCAACCTGCGGAAATACGTGCTCAAGGACTCCACGGACGTGTTCAACTCTGTGTCAGGTGAGCTGAACCTCGGTATCCGCCGCATGCACTCGTCGCTGGTGGCGCTGGCGGGGCGGCTGCAGGCGGTGCACGCGCAGGTGGAGGCGCAGAAGGAGCAGTACCTCAACCTGCGGAAATACGTGCTCAAGGACTCCACGGACGTGTTCAACTCTGTGTCAGGTGAGCTGAACCTCGGTATCCGCCGCATGCACTCGTCGCTGGTGGCGCTGGCGGGGCGGCTGCAGGCGGTGCACGCGCAGGTGGAGGCGCAGAAGGAGCAGTACCTCAACCTGCGGAAATACGTGCTCAAGGACTCCACGGACGTGTTCAACTCTGTGTCAGGTGAGCTGAACCTCGGTATCCGCCGCATGCACTCGTCGCTGGTGGCGCTGGCGGGGCGGCTGCAGGCGGTGCACGCGCAGGTGGAGGCGCAGAAGGAGCAGTACCTCAACCTGCGGAAATACGTGCTCAAGGACTCCACGGACGTGTTCAACTCTGTGTCAGGTGAGCTGAACCTCGGTATCCGCCGCATGCACTCGTCGCTGGTGGCGCTGGCGGGGCGGCTGCAGGCGGTGCACGCGCAGGTGGAGGCGCAGAAGGAGCAGTACCTCAACCTGCGGAAATACGTGCTCAAGGACTCCACGGACGTGTTCAACTCTGTGTCAGGTGAGCTGAACCTCGGTATCCGCCGCATGCACTCGTCGCTGGTGGCGCTGGCGGGGCGGCTGCAGGCGGTGCACGCGCAGGTGGAGGCGCAGAAGGAGCAGTACCTCAACCTGCGGAAATACGTGCTCAAGGACTCCACGGACGTGTTCAACTCTGTGTCAGGTGAGCTGAACCTCGGTATCCGCCGCATGCACTCGTCGCTGGTGGCGCTGGCGGGGCGGCTGCAGGCGGTGCACGCGCAGGTGGAGGCGCAGAAGGAGCAGTACCTCAACCTGCGGAAATACGTGCTCAAGGACTCCACGGACGTGTTCAACTCTGTGTCAGGTGAGCTGAACCTCGGTATCCGCCGCATGCACTCGTCGCTGGTGGCGCTGGCTAACTTAAGATAATTGGCTACTTTCCTGGGTAAAAAATATATAATTCTGTTTAGTCCGTCAGGTAGATTATCAAAAAATTTTGGACACGTATATTTTTGTTTGTCAATTAAACGAAAAATGATGAAGATATAGCCGGTTAAAGTTCCACGTGACGTCACATTATGCTAAAAAGTGTACCATAATGTATCGTCACACGGAACTTCAACGGGCTATATCTTCGTCAGTTTTTGTTTAATTAACAAACACTTTTTGATAATCTAACTGTTTAGTTATTAAATCCATAATAACTTTTTTTAGGAAAGTATCCAAATATTAATCAAGTTTTTCCAAATTTGGCAATATATACATCAACAACACAATGATGTAGGGTCAGTAGAGGCAAGTGCGACACCGGGGTAAGTGCGCATTTCATCAAAACAACATTATACATCCATGATCCACGCAATAAACTTGTTTTACTTGGTTCACCAATAGATCCAACGCCCATATGTAAGAGGTCATTAGTTGTGTAATATCTGTAGATTTCGATATTTTTGATGAAAGGCGCACTTACCCCGGTGGCGCACTTGCCCCTACTGACCATAATATAAATAAAAAAGAGGTAGATGGGTCGTTCTTCTTTTTTACCGACAATGAACCGAGGTATTTCTGTTTTTTTGGTTTTTGAACTATCGAAAATTGTGGTTTTAAAGTGCGATTTTAAAAAAAATGCATAGGTTTCTTCATTAGAACTAATTAAAGTTTCCTTTCTGGCCAATATAAATATTTATTTACGGTTGGTTTCTAAAAAAAAACATGTGACAAAGTGGACTCTTTCAGTGGGGACAACATTTTATTTTACCACTCTGTCACGGCATTCTACGAAAAAAAAAACATTAAAAAAAATGCTAGATAGAGAAAATGAAATATTAAATATCACTAATTAATAAAATAATATGGACGTTCATTCGAACATTATAAAACAATAAACATCATTACTCAAATGAGATGCCGTAATAAGACGAAGGACAGGCTATTGTCGGTCGAAAAGAAGAACGACCCAGATAGGTTATAAGCGCTCCAAAAATGGCACATTAAAACTGTGTCATTTCACACAACTTAACTCAGTTTCGCGTCGTCAATGGAAACGCTAGCTGTCAAATTTGGTGGCCATTTTTAAACATGGAATTTCGTATAGACCTTCTTTCTCTTTCTTCTATCTACTTCTATTTAGGGTTCCGTACCTCAAAAGCAAAAAAAACGGAACTCTTATAGGATCACACGTGCGTCTGTCTGTCCGTCTGTCACAGCGATTTGCTCCGAAACTACTGGACCGATTGAGTTCAAATTTAGTAAACATATGTAAATTGGTGACGCAAAGATAGACGCGCAAAGTAAATAAATGAATTCTGAACAGAAGGCCCCTTGGGGGGTGAACTGGAAAATTAAAAAGTTCAACTCGCGTGGTGAGGCTTCCGTAAAACTGCTATGCTCTAAGCATCAGGCGGCTCTGTACACAAAAATATTAAGAATTTTCCCGTTATTTTGAATACTCAAACTCCTTATAGGTTTTCCTGTAATCTTTAGGCAAGGAATTATTTTTCAGAATTTTAAGCCTAGTAGTTTCGGAGATAAGGGGGAGATGGTCAATTTTCGTCTTTTTTCCTAAATTACTTCAAATTTGTTTTTGCTAAAATTATTAAATAAATTATCTGAGATGCTTACAACAACTCCTTTCATTTGATATGTCACACAATACACTTTGCGTTTTTTTTTATTCTTCAGTTTACCTCCCAAAAGTGGCCCCCTTGTTTAGAGTTCATTAATTTACTTTACGCGTCCATCTTTGGGTCACCAATTTCCATATGTTTACCTCAACTCAATCGGTCCAGTTGTTTCGGAGCAAATCGGCTGTGACAGACGGACAGATAGACGCACGAGTGATCCTAGAAGGGTCCCGTTTTTAGGGTTCCGAAGCCAAAATGGCAAAAACGGAACCCTTATAGTTTCGTTATGTCCGCCTGTCCGTATGTCACAGGCATTTTACTCGAAAACTGTAAGGTGTATTTGAATAAAATTTTGAGGATAGGTGTATTTTGTTAGCCGCTACATATTTTTGTATTGCTGAAAAACTGCCTTTCTTAAAGAAAAGGACTCAAGTGCTGTAAAATTTCTGTGACGATTCGACCTTTTTAATAGGCACGGAACCCTACGTTGCGCGCGGTTCGACACGCACTTGGCCGGTTTTTTTCCTTTTGAGGTATGGAACCCTAAAAGTAGTCAATTTATATGTTTGATCTTTTGTCTTTGCCTTGTAATACCGTGTGTTGTGCTGTGTCACGAAAAAAATGTTTTGACTCTTGATTCATAAATTAATCCAATTGCACGTTTCCAGCCAGTAATAGCCTGGACCAGATCCTTCGAGACGCGGAGGGCACCAGGAAGAAAACCAAATCGGGGCTCAACGACAGTCTCGGCCGCGCCGTGCTGTCCGACCCTAGAGCCGCATTAGGTATGCTCATTTACCAAATTATGAATAACTCATCATCATCATCATCATCATATCAGCCGAAAGACGTCCACTGCTGGACATAGGCCTCCCCTAGAGAGTGCCAAATTGACCGGTCCTGCGTCACCCGCATCCAGCGGACTCCTGCGACCTTTACCAGGTCATCAGTCTACACTGTGGGGGGCCTACCCACGCCGCGCCTTCCGGTACGTGGTCGCCACTCGAGAACCTTTCCGCCCCAATGGCCATCGGTGCTACGTGCAATGTGCCCCGCCCACTGCCACTTAAGTTTAGCGATTCGGAGGGCTATATCGGTTACCTTGAACAGATTACAGAAATAACAGATAACAGATTACAACAATGGGCTTGTGACCTCATGTTAAAATTGATAACGTAGTGTTGGTACATGGATAGTAAACCATTAAATTATTGTAATAAAGTATAAATTATAAAATATAATGAAAATCATAAAAAGATATGGACCCTGAAAGTTTTGAAAAATATGCATTTTTTTATTGTCCAAGGGTAAATTTAAAGCAACCAACATAATCCTTACGCTTATATAGAAACAAAATTGTACAACAACTATGGACCTAAACGCAGTATTTCGCGACCGAAACAGCAATTTACTTGATTTTCCCTACAATGATTAATTCAAATAGCACCGTGTGACGTCATACTTTTGAGTCAATCAGTATGAAGCGTTTCGACTGCCGCCAGCGAGGTCCGTCTTTAACTAATTTTTTTGGGTATTTATGTCGTTTAATTGTAGTGGCTCCCATACAAACATTTGTTCCTCTCCAAAAACTGGTTCGAATGGCATCATAAAAAAATCGAAGGACACAAGCCTATTATATTAATAAGTTTTGTATTGCATATTTCAGGTAGCATAGCTCAGCTAGCGGGACCTACTCCGTTCAGCTACCTGGGCAATTCGATGTCGCCATTCCCCGGCGGTGACAATACCTGTAAGTCTATGGTTCACTAAATTAATGGGGTGTTAAACATAACCTTGTTTTGTAGTTTTATGAAAAGGCTTACAATTGGCTAGTTTCCTCATGTTGAAATCCGTAACTTTGTGTTGCTAAATGGATAATAAACCATCAAATTATTGTAATAAAGTATAATCAAAAAAATGTAATTAAAATCATAAAAAGATTTTTTATTGTCCAATAGTAAATTCAAGGCTACCAATAGAATTCTTACGCATGTATAAAAACAAAATTGTAAGATGACTATGGACCCCTGTTATATGGAAAATTCGTTTTTCAATTTTGGAGGATTTTGGATAAAATAAGGATGAGGAATCTATTTATGGAACAATAATAATGCACTTAAGAATAAAAAAGATAAATAAATTAGAAAAAACGGAAAAATCTAAATACGTGTTTATCTTAAAACAAAAAATACTGTCATAAAGCTACACTTGTTTTGTTTCTAAAAATATATGACATAAAAAAAATTATATAGCGTAGGTCAGGGCGATCTAAATGCATGCGAGTCCGTGAAGTCCATCAAGGGGTGCTTATTAAGGCTAGTCAGCACCGGCTCAAAATATACCCTGTGCACGAACATCCACAACATCTACATACAGTCAGCAGCAGATGTAGCTAAGCACTTTAACATGCTCAGAATGATCTGCACAGAACCTTATTCTCTTGACATTAGAGTCCGTGTGCAGATCAATTTGAGCACTAGGCCCGCTTAGCTACTTCTGCTGCTGACTGTACAAGTCTACATGGATCGACCCACCTATTGCTGCAATAGCATGTCTAGAAATTGCCTGGTGCGAATACAAAAATATAAAATTTTCAAAGCTGTTGGTGCATTGGATCTTGTAATACATAAAGCAAACTTGAATATCATTGTAAATATTAAAACACCCGAAACACGATCCAAATGCTCCTTTTGTGGGTTTAAAAGAGTGCTTAAACCTTACTTCACGGATGAACAGTCAGCAGCAGAAGTAGCTAAGCGGGCCTAGTGCTCAAATTGATTTGCACACGGACTCTAATGTCAAGAGAATAAGGTTCTGTGCAGATCATTCTGAGCATGTTAAAGTGCTTAGCTACTTCTGCTGCTGACTGAACATGCATTGAGATCACACCCTGACCTATGTTATATATAATTTTTATCTCCCTCGTTCTAACATATTTATGTAACAAACTATATATTTTTAAAAACAAAACAAGTGTAGCTTTGTGATAGCATTTTTAGTTTTAAGATAAATAGTCTAGTTTAAAAAAAAATTGGTAAATATAAAAAAAAACACGTCGACGGGTTTTTCAGATTTTTCTACTTTCTTAAATTTTTTTGTTCCAAAAATTGATTCCTCATCCTTATTTTATTCGAAAATCACTTCCCCTAGTATGCATAGTTTTAGAGAAATATGGCTTAAAATGAAGCGCGGCGGGGGCAAACTCCCTCCCCCCCACTAAATGCGTGGTGGCTCTCGATGGCTCCCGGTCTGCATCCACTCAAGACACATGTACACTTGGTCTTCCGCGATACAGGCCCAGCCTAGTAAAATTGTGAAATCTAATGTCATTTTCTTGTATCCTTAATGTTTTGTGTTCAATTATAGTAGTTTATCTACGCACATATCATTAGTGCTCTAAAATGCGTTCAGAAACCAATCAATCAATCATTTATTTGCTCCATAACACATCACAATGCATGCAAATATATTTTAATTATTTATATTTAGACATAAAAAACACATATTTATAAATTATACATGAATTATAAAAAAGACAAGTCATATATGTCAACAAAATAATAATAAAACAAAAAAGCCAATGGCAGCAAAACAAACGGTCAAAGTAAATAATAATAATAAATTCTCAAATAACGTCATTAAAATAAAAGTCAATAAATAGGATTATCAGGATCATTAGTCAAACTTTTTCATGTAATATTCCTTTATAGAGTAAAACGGACGGGCTACAAAATATTGTTTTACTTTCATGTCAAATGTTTTTAAACCGTCGGTAATGACCAGCATTATTACAACCAATTTTACTCTGACAACTTTCTTGTCTGTGGTAGTAGGTAAAATATGTACTGTAATGTTATTATAGTACAGATTATCGGTATCGTTATGAGTTTAAATTTGGAACAGCTGTCAAAACTCAAGTGGGTATCTATTCTAGTGTCTCTAGATATTTAAACAGTTATCGATACAAAACGTCAATTCAGTATGTTTTAATATAAACCGCATGACATTTGATCTCGAGTGACATGAGAATAGGGACTTCATTCGTTTGTCTATGATTTAAAAAAAATATTCGTCTTGTCAAACAAGATACTAAATTCAATTCAAAATAAAGAAATCATAAATATAAACATGCCATCAAGCTCTGCAACTTCAAACCAAGACCATCCCACTACAATACAACCAGGACCATTAAGAGGGCGTTACAGTGCACACTAGCGCCACTGGTAAATAATTGTGATTATTTAAATTTCACGACAGATATTTAAAAAAGGAGGCCACTACTCACTGTATTTTGTATTTAAGTACCTTCTGAATACACCAAACTAGTTTGTATGTTGTTGGATTCGTCAATCTATGCGTCCAAAGTAAAAACGGCCGTTTTTCTTTTGAGTTCATAGATCGACGAATCCAACAACATACAAACTAGCTTGGTGTATTCAGAAGGTACTTAAATACAAAATACAGTGAGTAGTGGCCTCCTTTTTTAAATATCTATCGTGAAATTTAAATAATCACAATTATTTACCAGTGGCGCTAGTGTGCACTGTAACGCCCTCTTAAATATATCCCATTGTTCCAATGTAAATGTGAATTATAACTATTACAATAAATAATTTGTTTCTGTATTTGTTCAAATTTACTTTTATTGCATTATTTAAATATCTATAGTCTATAGATATTGTACAGGTAGCACTATTAGCAATGCAGGTCATTTCCCTACGGCTTCTGAACCCATCATAGAGCGCTTATGATATGTGTTTAGATAAAGTAGTGTATGCAACTGTACATAATTAGGCCTTAAAACACTCGTGTGATCCTATTATGAAACTCGCTTACGCTCGTTTCATAAAACCACACTCGTATTTTAAGGCCTCGCATTATGTATCAGTAGCATAAACTACTAGTATGTGACTGTACATAAAGAGAGGTCTTAAGTCACGAGTATGGTTTTCATATTTAGAATCACACGAGTGTTTTAAGGCCTAATTATGTACAGTTGCATACACTAATTTATCTACACACATGTAATAAATCCTCAATTATGTGTTCGGGAACCACTGGTATAACCGCCATTGCACCGCCATGGCCGACTAGATTTCAAATCGTGACCAACTAGATGTCCATAACAAAATCTAGTTGGTCATGATTTGCTCTGACCTCTGCGCCACGCTTCCAAATTTGAGTCCTTACTTTATCAATATCTTAATGAAAATGCGTTCAAAATTACCTACGGCCAGAGACAAGTAATTTATTTTTATAAATTTTATTGATATTATAATGCTGGTCATTACTGCCAGTTTCTGAACGCATTTTAGCGGGTTTATAGTTTGTGTGTAGATGAAGACGTTTTATCTTATCTTTATCTCATCATCATATCATCATATCAGCCGAAAGACGTCCACTGCTGGACATAGGCCTCCCCCAAAGAGTGCCACAATGACCGGTCCTGCGCCACCCGCATCCAGCATCTCATCTTTCATCATCATCATCATCATCATCATATCAGCCGAAAGACGTCCACTGCTGGACATAGGCCTCCCCCGAAGAGTGCCACAATGACCGGTCCTGCGCCACCCGCATCCAGCATCTCATCTTTCATCATCATCATATCAGCCGAAAGACGTCCACTGCTGGACATAGGCCTCCCCCAAAGAGTGCCACAATGACCGGTCCTGCGCCACCCGCATCCAGCGGACTCTAGCGAATCGCTAAACTTAAGTGGCAGTGGGCGGGGCACATTGCACGTAGAACCGATGGCCGTTGGGGCGGTGCGGTTCTCGAGTGGCGACCACGTACCGGAAGGCGCAGCGTGGGTAGGCCCCCCACAATGTGGACTGATGACCTGGTAAAGGTCGCTGGAGTGTCATCTTTATCTTATGTAATATTTAATTTGACGACCGAATAGCCTAGTGGTTAGAGAACCTGACTATGAAGCTTGAGGTCCCGGGTTCGATCCCCGGTCGGGGCAGATATTTGTATGATGAATATGAATGTTTCTCGAGTCTTGGATGTTTAATATCTATTAAGTATATATTTATCTATATAAGTATGTTTATCCGTTGTCTAGTACCCATAGTACAGGCTTTGCCTAGTTTGGGACTAGATCGATTGGTGTGAATTGTCCCACGATATTTATTATTTATTTATTTGTACGGCAGCAGGCAGCAGCTGGCAGCCGGGGCCGGCGGCCGCGCCCGCGCCGCCCGCCAGCCAGCTCGCGGCGCCGCACGCCGGCTTCCAGCTGCAGAAGCCGCCCGGCAAGCGCGGCAAGCAATGATACTGGCGGTAGCCGGGGCCGGCGGCCGCGCCCGCGCCGCCCGCCAGCCAGCTCGCGGCGCCGCACGCCGGCTTCCAGCTGCAGAAGCCGCCCGGCAAGCGCGGCAAGCAATGATACTGGCGGTAGCCGGGGCCGGCGGCCGCGCCCGCGCCGCCCGCCAGCCAGCTCGCGGCGCCGCACGCCGGCTTCCAGCTGCAGAAGCCGCCCGGCAAGCGCGGCAAGCAATGATACTGGCGGTAGCCGGGGCCGGCGGCCGCGCCCGCGCCGCCCGCCAGCCAGCTCGCGGCGCCGCACGCCGGCTTCCAGCTGCAGAAGCCGCCCGGCAAGCGCGGCAAGCAATGATACTGGCGGTAGCCGGGGCCGGCGGCCGCGCCCGCGCCGCCCGCCAGCCAGCTCGCGGCGCCGCACGCCGGCTTCCAGCTGCAGAAGCCGCCCGGCAAGCGCGGCAAGCAATGATACTGGCGGTAGCCGGGGCCGGCGGCCGCGCCCGCGCCGCCCGCCAGCCAGCTCGCGGCGCCGCACGCCGGCTTCCAGCTGCAGAAGCCGCCCGGCAAGCGCGGCAAGCAATGATACTGGCGGTAGCCGGGGCCGGCGGCCGCGCCCGCGCCGCCCGCCAGCCAGCTCGCGGCGCCGCACGCCGGCTTCCAGCTGCAGAAGCCGCCCGGCAAGCGCGGCAAGCAATGATACTGGCGGTAGCCGGGGCCGGCGGCCGCGCCCGCGCCGCCCGCCAGCCAGCTCGCGGCGCCGCACGCCGGCTTCCAGCTGCAGAAGCCGCCCGGCAAGCGCGGCAAGCAATGATACTGGCGGTAGCCGGGGCCGGCGGCCGCGCCCGCGCCGCCCGCCAGCCAGCTCGCGGCGCCGCACGCCGGCTTCCAGCTGCAGAAGCCGCCCGGCAAGCGCGGCAAGCAATGATACTGGCGGTAGCCGGGGCCGGCGGCCGCGCCCGCGCCGCCCGCCAGCCAGCTCGCGGCGCCGCACGCCGGCTTCCAGCTGCAGAAGCCGCCCGGCAAGCGCGGCAAGCAATGATACTGGCGGTAGCCGGGGCCGGCGGCCGCGCCCGCGCCGCCCGCCAGCCAGCTCGCGGCGCCGCACGCCGGCTTCCAGCTGCAGAAGCCGCCCGGCAAGCGCGGCAAGCAATGATACTGGCGGTAGCCGGGGCCGGCGGCCGCGCCCGCGCCGCCCGCCAGCCAGCTCGCGGCGCCGCACGCCGGCTTCCAGCTGCAGAAGCCGCCCGGCAAGCGCGGCAAGCAATGATACTGGCGGTAGCCGGGGCCGGCGGCCGCGCCCGCGCCGCCCGCCAGCCAGCTCGCGGCGCCGCACGCCGGCTTCCAGCTGCAGAAGCCGCCCGGCAAGCGCGGCAAGCAATGATACTGGCGGTAGCCGGGGCCGGCGGCCGCGCCCGCGCCGCCCGCCAGCCAGCTCGCGGCGCCGCACGCCGGCTTCCAGCTGCAGAAGCCGCCCGGCAAGCGCGGCAAGCAATGATACTGGCGGTAGCCGGGGCCCGCGGCTCTGGGACACCACGTGTCAAACTGCCTTTTATATACCATTTTAGACACCGTGCCCAATTATGTAATATAAAAGGAAGGTACATATGTTAAGGTGCGTACGAATTAGAGCAGCCTCAGCCTGAGGCATGCTCGCCCCGCGCGGAGAGCTGCTCGCGCGCAAAATAGTTCCACATAAACATGCGCGGGTGAGGCAGCGTGCTCGCGCGAGCCGACATTCAAAATGGCGTCGACACGATGACAGCTGATTGATGTCGGGCCCCACAACACCTTTTGCTTTTCATGTATTTGTATCAATAATTGTCCTAAATTTACTAACAAACGATTACAAACGCACGGCTCAGCCACTTGCTCAAATCCGTACGCGCCTAGCGCACAAACAAGTTCGATCTTGTCGCTCTGTCCGCGGCACGCTCAGATACACGTCCAAGTTACGCGAGGCACGCACACTGAGGCGCCTTTGAGCACGGTCAAAACACCGCCTCTGGGCGGCTCGCCGCGCGCTGCTCGCGCATAGCGCGTGAGCGCGTATACAAACCGCGCTCGATACCCCTTCTATAGTAGTGTTCTGTGACTTAAGCAGTCCATTAAAATCTGAATGTATGGAAAGTTTGAGAAGTTGCTATGGAGTGAGCGCCATATTTAACGTTGGTCGGTCTGTAATCCTATGTTAGAGCAAATCGCCCAAGGTGTGCCAATTTCGAAGCGCGTATAACAAGTCTATCTCTTTTTTATATTACATAATTGCTTATGGCATTATTTATAAATATTCCACAAACCTGTTTTAGCTAAAATGACTTTAAAATTGGTTTGCCCTTTTGACGAATGCGTTTTGTCAGAAAAGGATCAAACGCTTATTATATTTATCAATGAATTGTTAAGTGTTATGAACAAGGGGGTTAAATGTTACAGTCACGGACTTTAATCGTTGAGCCATTTAGAGCTCAGTTTATACTGGACATGGACAATACCTTAACTATTAAAAAACCAAAATTAGTTGACACCTAAATGGCTCATCAATTAAAGTCCTCGACCGTACGTCATTAGTTAGAGAGTTAAAGAAAATAAAATCGTCTTTCCTGTGGTCAATAATTCGGCTTATGTGCATGTAAGTATGTTTATATTTGTATAAGAGGAGGTACCCACTATGTGGATTATGAGTCCAAGCTAAAATTAGACTTTTTAGCTGTATCTACACTACCGGTCAAAAATTTAAGTTCACTCTTTGTTTTAGGTACAAATGAGTACTTTTGGACAATATTTTTTTGCAGTTCGAAAGCCGAAATTTGTTTCCAACTGATCCGTTATTGTTTCCAGAGATTTGTTTAATTAGTCAGACACAATTCACGTACATTTCTAAACAACGCATTCCCTAAAATCTTATAGGAATGACGGCAAAGGCTGGGCCATGTATGGGCTTGCCACTTAAAACGTACAATGATCAGATACAATGTTGGTTTTTAGGGAATCAGTTGTTTATAAATCTACGTAAATTGTGTCTGACTAATCAAACACATCTCCGTAAACAATAACGAATCAGTTGGAAACAATTTTCGACATCTGAACTGCAAAACATTATCGCAAATTTGTACCAAAAACAAAGGGTGAACTTAAACTTTTGACCGGTACTGTATATCAACAGGAAAGATGCGAACCTAATATATCTGTATGATCCAAATATAAAAGTAATGCGACCAGTTCTAGGGTTGAATGACAATTTCACTATAACCTAGGGATGTGAAAAAAATATCGATCATTATTTAATACAGACGCGTATAGTTTATTTTGACCTCTTTGTATGCGTAGCTACTTCTGCTCCTGACTGTACACCTCTAGGCTGGCAGTACTCTGTGTAAATATTTGGCAATTCGAATTAAATTAAGGCTGAATTATTGTTAAATTGTTTTAAACGATTCCAATGTACTATAAAACAAATTATTATAGGGTAGCTCACCAAAATCTTTGCTACTTTTTACTGAGAGTTTTAAAAGAAATGCCACTATTATTCATTGTATTTTTTTATAAGTTTTATGTTATTTCCACTGAGAATCACGAGCTCTTTCGATCCGAATAGGACAAAAAAATGTCCTAAGATTTTTTTCCTATTGTATACTGCTATAAAGTTCAAAAATGTATAGAAATTTGTGACACTCCTATTGGAATGGAAAGAGATCGTGATTCTGAGTAGAAATAACATAATAGTTGCAGAAAATCTCGTAAAAAATGTAGCAGCCATTTCATACAGTATTTCGTACAAATATTTTCATTAGTGCTTTATAGCTTGCAGGGCCGTCTGGATGCCGCTAAAAGCAATCTGCCCTCACTGGTGAAAATATATGTGCGGCAGGGACGAATGTTTTAACCCTTAAATGCACAATGTATCCAAAAGGCTACAACTGAAGTGTCATAAGTAGTAATAAAATTAATGTCAATAGGCATGATGACTAAAAATTTTTCCCGATGCCATTTGAACCAGTTTTTGGAGAGGAACAAATGTTTGTATGGGAGCAACTACCATAAAAGAACATAAATACCCAAAAAATTGAGTTAAAGACGGACCTCGCTGGCCGCACCCGAAACGCTTCATACTGATTGACTCAAAGGTATGACGTCACACTTTAGTATTTTGAACTAATCATTGTAGGGGAAATCAAGTAAATTGCTGTTTCGGTCGCGAAATACTGCGTTTAGGTCCATAGTTGTCATACAATTTTGTTTCTATAAAAGCGTAAGGATTCTATTGGTAGCTTTAAATTAACACCTGGACAATAAAAAAATGCATTTTTTTTCTAAACTTTCAAGGTTCATATCTTTTTATGATATTAATTATATTTTGTAATTTATACTTTATTACAATAATTTGATGGTTTACTATCCATTTAGCAACACTATGTTATCAATTTTAACATGAGTCATCATGCCTATTATAGACTTTGTCAAACTTGACACGTGGTCTCAAATGTGACGTGGATTTAATTGTACATAAGCCAATCCAGAAGCGGTGTGATTGATACAGTATGCATTTAAGCGTTATGTATGACGGTCAGGAACCAGCGACTGGTGCATCTATTTCAGATTGGAAGAGTTCGGTGACAGATGTCATCTCAGTACAGTTTATGTCATCTTTGACGTTTGATAACATAAACTGTACTGAGATGACATCTGTCACCGAACTCTTCCAATCTGAAATAGATTATAATAGCCACCGCACATTGAGCTACTAATGGCCGCCAATAAACGCAACCACTATACGGATAATGACACCAAATAAAATAAAATAATCAATATATTGATTTTTTGAAAAAAATCCTACTAATGTTATAAATGCACTAGAAATCTATCGTAAAATTAATAGGCTTTCTACTGTAGCAATGTAATTTTAAAGTTTTATAATACTCTGATACTGAAATGATATATTGTATACTGTTTTGAAAAAATGACACCTCGCCGAGTTTTTTACGCCGGTTCTTCTCGAGGCAGAGGTTTTCTTTCCGAACCGGTTTATCGACATTCATAGGTGCATGTAATATGCCTAAATTGAAGAATAAATCACTTTGACTTTTTAATGAGAAATTTTGGAAGTTTAGATATTTGTTACTCAATCACGCAAAAACGGCTGAAAGGATTAAGATGAATTTTGGTATACATACTCGTATAGTGTATAGCCTGGATTAACATATAGAATACTTTTTATCCCGGGAATCATCCCCTAAGGGGGCGAAAGTTTGTATGGAGCTACTAATATTATAAACGAAAGTTTGGAAGTTTAGATGTTTGGATGTGTGTTACTCAATCACGCAAAAACGACTGAACGGATTAAGATGAATGTTGGTATACATATAGTGTATAGCCTTTTTTTTTTTTTTTATTTATTTTTTTTTTTTTTAAGAGGGGAAAATGCTTTACGCATACCACCAGGGCGCGGGGACGGGCCTATGACGGGTTATGTGGGACTCCCATGTCGGCTAATGAGGCCTATGGTTTATCCACTAAAAACCCCTCTATGTGCCGCCTCTGCGCTAAAAGGCGAGGCCACGGGAACGCCCTGGGCACACTTCCGCAACCTCGCCAGCGGCTGTCCGCATTACGGACTCAACTCCGGGGAATTATTTACCCCCTACCTCGTCAAAGGGGGCGCACCGAGACACGGCACGCCCGCCACTCAGGGACCCTCGTGTAGGCGACAGACGTCCCCGTGCCCATATAGCCTGGATTAACATATATAATACTTTTATCTAGGGAATCATCCCCTAAGGGGGCGAAGTGGGGGGCGAATGTTGGTATGGAGCTATGATATAAACGAGTTCCATGCGGACGAAGTCGCGGGCAGAAGCTAGTAATAAAATAAGTTTCTGTCAAAAATTTCATTTTTGGTACAAGCTTTTATTGCCGACTGTACCTTTCTGTATACCATCATCAACTACTTAAGTATTGAGACGATTCTAACGAGCCCAAAACACAACGGGGTTACGTCGGTTAAATACTGAATTCCCATGGCCACCTTCTGTCTCCATCATCAGATCAGCTCGATGGTACCATAATATAAAATTGTCATCCAAACTATACTACTACCAAAAATTTCAGCTCAATCGGATAACGGCAAGTGACTGAAAAATGGATTGCAAATTTTGACGGACAACTTTTATGCTTACATATTTCATACGTAGAGGTCAAGTTAATATAAAGCTAGTAAAAACTGTGCTGTTCAACCGTTTTCTTAGGAAATAAAAATCGTGAGGTTAAGCCTCGTTGACAGCTTTTAGAGCAAAAAAAGATATGTTAAAATAAAGTAGTTATGTCAAGAAAACGGTTAAAATACATACGTCACCCTAGGCCGTAAGTGGGATTTTCTGCCAGCTACGCGAGGAGAAAATCTCACTTCCTGGTCAAGGCAAGACAAACCACGGGCGGTAATTCGTAAAGCCCCAGATCTCATATTTATATACAAACACCTGCGATCTGGAGCATTCACGAATTCACCGCCCTAGGTGTGTACTGCCGATTATGCTGTAGGTGCGTATGCTGTATGTGTCCCGTATTTTACCGACGAACGAACGTTTCACCGAATGCATTGTTTCGCCGAATTTTCTTTTCATCGTTTTTTTTCTAAGAAACCGTTAACTTTTTAGGTGAAGCTAAAAAGTACTTGTGTAGAACCCGCTAGGTTAGGTTTGGTTTATGACAATCCTGAAAGTTTATTGTTTCTGAAAAAAAATGTTCTCGATGAAATGACAATTCGGCGAAACATTCATTGAATGAAACGTAGGTCGGTTGTTCCTAGGCTGTGTATGCCGGTGGTGAATGCGTTCAATTTATTTGTATCTGTCATTATATCTTAATTTATGTCACCTTGAAATATACAATTCAAATTGTTATCTTTATATTGTTTTAGGTCGGGTGCGCATTAACGTTTTTTTTTTCTATGTAACGTGTTCGCAATATAGTTATATCCTTAGTAGGATATGTATGACTTGTTTTCATATAACCATCTTTTTTATGAAAACTATGCCTAGGGTTAGATTATATGAAAACTATACCTAGGGATAGCCTCGTATTTCAATGCGACAGATACATAGCAGTCGAACCCTAGAATTAGCATTTGCTTGATCGGTATGAGTATTTCTTTAATGTGCGCCTAGTATCTAAATGAATATTTCATTTCAATTCCCTCTAGCAGTATTAGGTACTTTTATCTTATCAACCATGCTTAATGTTTGCTCGACTACGGCAGAGTGTGTTTATTTACGTGTGTTCCGATTTTGGTAAGTGAGGTGTCAATCGAATTCGTAATTATGTGTCGGGTTACATACGCTACTTACCTTTTGTATAAAAAAAACCCAGTTAGTTTTCCGTAGTAGGGTTACACTTTTTTGAACATTTTATTACTTATACATTCCAAGTGAATCCCAAAATATACACGGTGCCCGTGAGCATTGCGAGAGATTTTAATCACGAATTCCTGAGGCTATAAGGAGTAATAAATGTTATATGAAGCTAGGTTGAATTATATATTTTTTTCTTATTTTCATACACAATAATTGCTAATCTGGTAAAAACGTGTCTTTAGAACGAGCTGTCAAAGTAGATGGTTAAGTCTCTCAACGTCGCAATCATAAAGGTGTTTCATACTGGAGATTTCATTACAACATTTTTACATAAAAATGGAAATATCTCTAAAAACCGAACCGAATTTACTCGACGTTCATTAACATTTTTAACTTAAAATATAGTCAGGAATATCCTGTTAAAATCTCTCGCAATGCCACCGTGGGCACCGTGTATATAAAATATTTGTAAAGCAAATTTTAATCTAGTGGCATAGAAAATCGGACTGAACTTCACTTGTTCGAATTATGAACGAAACAAAAGAAATACAACTTATTTTGTTTTATAAAAGGTTCAAATCCGATTTAAACAGAGTGTACATTGTCTTGATTGCGGCGCCTTAAACGAGGCTATGAAATTTATTATCTATGATAATGATCATCACCAAAGTTTGTATGGGGAAACAAGATTAGATCGACTATTTTATTCGAAACTTCAGAGGAGTATTCCTAACGATAAATGATTAAAAAAGGGGGAAATGTGGTGAATAAGTCTGAAAATCAACATGGTTATTGTTTCTATGGTTTTCGGGTCGCTGATTACTGATTAATGTTTTCTTATGACGTTATCACGTCAAATTATCGTCCGTAAACCGACTTTACAGACAACCATTTTTTCTTCCCTTAGGTGTTGTATTGGTAACCTTTTCGAACCTGGCGTCTTTCGGTGACAGTTGATTACATATAATTGTCAAAACTGTGTATTTACGCATGCCAATATACTTCATTTGGCGTTGGCAGGGTCTTGCCTTTCGGTTCTGAAAGACTTGAGTCGACTATGAATAGGATTTAAGCGTGTTCTGGGCAATGGGCTTACAATCTATCACTGCAGTATGTTTTTTACTCCAACGTTAAACCAACAATTGTTAGAATTGTTAAAATCCATTCTCCGGTGCGAGCAGCATAACGGCAACTCCAAATTAGGCCCAAAAATGCCTATATGAAATATGGGCAAAATCCGCTTTTTTCAAACATTCTTCAGTATTAACGTCAGTGGTCATTCTGGAAGAGGAAATCAACGCTGTCAATTTCATACTGCATAGCTTTTAACCGACAATTTTCAGTATATATGCACATTTGACATCGTTAGTATTTAAATGCTCACCAATATATTTTTTTGCTTCCCAAAATGGATTTTTTGCTCACCAAATATTGTTTCCATAAAACATCAACATTAATACCAAACTGCAGTCTACTACTCTAAGGCAGGTCAGTGTAGGTACGACGACGAGCGAAGCGAGGAGGAGTGTTAGGAAGAACTGCGACCCTACAGCGCGCGAGCCGAGCGAGCGAAGCGAGCGTGCCGCGGCAGCGGCCGGCGAAGCGCCAGAACAGAGGGCCTACCGCGAAACGATTTTCGTTTTCGTTCGTATATCTCCGTCTCTGTCGCACTTGCTAGTTCGAGCGACAGAGACGGAGATACACGAACGAAAACGAAAATCGTTTCGCGGTAGGCCCCCAGACTTGGGTGAAAAAATTTGTGTAATTTTGGGAGTCTGAATTAGGGTCTCGGCATCTCGTATTTATCGTACTGTTCGTGTTTGGTCAAAATTATATGACAATATAATTTTCTAAGGCGATTTTTCACGCTAGCGGGGCCGTCTTGGAGTTCGTTTTGGTTTCCGTTGCTTTTCAAATCAAATCAAATCAAACATTTATTCATGACACAACACAACATACATTATTACAAGACTAAGACAGGAAAAAAGTGAATTTGTGCCGTGTCACGAAATGGGCCCAACTCAGCATGATGCTGGCTTTGCAGCAAGCGCTGATCTTCCGTCGGGTCCATCCAGTGAGGACAGTACGTAACACATATGATATATTAGATACAATACAAACAAAAACGGAAATGAGACACATGTAATGATTTTTTTTTAAATAAAAACCGAAATGACCATATAAGAACACAAAAAGTAACAAACTAATTACAAGCGAACAACGAAATGGCATGAAAATAAGAAGTAAAAATAAAATAAATAAATAAATAACTTAGCTAATAAATTTATTTTTGTGCGATCAGTGAAAGCATCCATTGCCGCCCGCATGTGACAATTTTTTATATAATCTGTGGTGCAAACAAATGTCAACTAGACAGAAAGCGCCGCGGTGCGCTGACGGGTCGTAAAGAGGTGGCTAACTACTTTTGATAGGTCCCTTAAAGTGTTATTCTTTGTTGGGTGTGTGTAGTGTTACGAATCTAAAGAATTGGAAATCTCTAGCAATACGATTCTGTAGAATTAAGAATCTGTAATGGAAATCCGTAAAATATGGAACGAAACCTCTGAACCTTGCCAACTGTTTGGCTACTAAGAGATATGGCCAAAAAGTCCAATCATTTGAATTTTTTTTGATTGGAACTCATAATGCGATTTGTGAACAATTTTTTCGACCGCTTTGTGGCTTATCGTTGAAGGGCAGCTCCGGTCTATATATACTTCTTGTTGACATTGTCGATCTTCGCGATCATTTTCATGAAACCCCAGAGAAAAAAAATTGTATGCACATGTTGCACCCTTTCCATCTATTGGTGAAAAAAAAATTGTTTTAAAAGTTTGCATTCTTCTAGCACTTGCAGTCTAGTACTTCATTTCTTTTACATGATAAGGTTTCTTAGTTTGACCCGTGTTTTTTCCCTTGCACTGAAGTGAAGATCGAGATCGTTGAAAAATGTTCAACCACTCTGTAATTGAATATACCTATAACTGATGTTGATATTACAATTTGTATCATCTTTTTTCCTTGTGTTTTACATTTTGGTTGATTTTTGAGTTCTTAGTTTAATTCGGTTTTATTTCAATTTAGATATTTTTTTTATCATTTAATGTTTTTAAATATTTGTTCTTGTATTTGCCTTTAAGACATCAACATTAGTTACGACTTCGGCTCCGGGAGCCATTTTTTGTCGCCTTAGTTTCGTAGTGTTTCCAGTTCAGATGCAGGTGGCGTATCTTTTTGCATCAGTTTCTTTATTCGTAATTTCCTTGCTCTTAAATTCTGTTGATTGATCTTCGATTTTCTTCTTTGCAATCTCTGGAGTCTTGGTGTTAACTAAATTATTATTAGCAGTTTTTTTTATCTCTTTTCTTTGAGCATACCGTGATTTTTCTTTTTCTGGGTATTATACAGCTCAGGGTTAGATTTAATTCTTTCACGCCTTTTTTTACAGCTATGCATTTTTTTCGTAATCTTTATTTTCCATTATCTTGTTTTTAGCAATATTCCCATCAAAATTGAATACCACTAACACGAGCTTATTTATCATGGTGCAAAACACAGAATTTTAAAGTTTAACTAGTCTAATTAATGTGAATCAGTCAAGAAACTATCTAGTACTTACATTCTATAATAAAACGTGCCGCCTACGTCACACACACACGCATACGACAGATCTGCAGCGCCGAAGATCCCGCTTTACCGACGGAGCGCATTCGCCCTTCCAGCGTTCACCGCGACAAGTCGCGTGCATCTTATTTTAAAAGTTTTTATATACATACCTTTATATTTGGTTATTAAACCATCTTTTTTTGGAAATAGTTGCACATCATTTCACACCCGTTAGATTCCACGCATAGCGCAAGTATCGGCGTTTACATTTGATCCTACGAACCGTATATGAAGAGTTTGAACCAGCGACGAGAACAAAGAACAAAGGAATTACTTCGCTGACGTGTTTCAACGTGGTGCAAAAGGGCGAATCAACCAATTTTAAGCAACGACTACTTACAATTTCAATCTACGACTACTGTTTAACATCTGAAGATATCCATACAAGAAGATTGGAAGCACAATCTACGACTACGGTTTAACATATATCCACGAAGATATCTACACACGAAGATTGGAAGCTGGAGACAAAGAGAACACCTACTTACATCGGAACTCATCTTAAGTCGGGTCCTGAGGGTAGCGTTACTGTGAGTTCGTTCCAATTTGTCTCATTGTCCCGTAAATCTAAAAAAAGCACAATCCTTTATTTGTGATCTTACATAAGTCTTAATTACGTCACTAATCCTTTATTTAGTTCCTATATCCTATATTTCTCTTAATAACGCTCACGAATCCTCTTATTTCGTGTTGCCGTTCAACGTATTGCACGTTAGGTATTCACAAATCCTTGATTTTGTGATCCATTCAATACTTATTATTTCGCTTAATAACGCATACGGATCCTTTATTTCGTATTGTAGTTAAACGTATTGCACGTTATTCGCAAAAATGCCTTATTTGCGATCCATTTCATACTTACCTATAAACGTTAACGATCCAGTACCTATTCAGTTAACAAGTTACTTACTTAATTACTATTGCATTTCGCAATCATAATTGTTTACATCTCGCTCTTAAAAGGATTCCCATTGTTATCACTTATTTCTTAGATAACGTACTTAAAATTGCTTACGCTAAAAAAGTTTAACTTATAACTTTCTTATCCCTAAATAAATTGCATTTCAGAGTGTTTCTAGATATTCCAGATTTCGTCGTTGTGAGTGAGAACTGTAAAATAACGTGCTTAATTATTGTTATTTTCGCATGTTCTAGTGCATTCGATCGCTCGCCGCTTGGTTCGCGCTGGCTCGACCGGGCTGCCTGCGCACGGCATAGCTTATCGCACTTTTTACGCACACCCTCACTTCGCTGCTTTTATGCTGATTTAAGTAATCGTTTCGATTCTTTTATTTATTACTTTTTTGCACTATAATTATTGTTTGTGATCATTTCTAGCAACTCATTTCATCGCATTGGTTCGTAACATACCTACATAGGTATAACATTTTTACTTATTTTGACTTAATAAAGCAGGCTATTTATTTTAAACTTAAACTTGTTTTTTAACATTAAAAGTAACTTAACGCTTAAAGTATAACATTTCTATAGATTTTTCACCATGGTTGACCAAGCTTTAATTAGAAAGCGTGGATAATTTAAAGCTAAGCTTACGCAATTTAAAAATCATTTAATAACTACTGAGAGCTGTGAACGCTGAAGTAGTTTACAACTTAATGAATTAAATGTTCGCTTGTCAAAAATCGAAGAAATCTATGCCGATTTTGATGCCATTCAGTGTGATATAGAAAATACACTGGAAATTCCAGATGAGCAGTACCAGGAACGCGAGGAGATCGCGCGCGCTCGCGAGCTTCTAGCCGCGGCGCCGGCGCCGGGCCGCCCTGCGGGCAGCGACCGCTCGGAGACAGGTTCTAGTCTAGTGGTACCGTGCTTGGAGGTGGGATAAAACTTTCTTTACCTACTATTCAAATGCCAAGTTTCGCAGGCCATTATCATGACTGGCTGGAGTTTCGCGACACATTTAGTAGTCTCATACATACAGACAATTCGATACCAAAAATAAATAAATTCCATTATTTGCGTGCCGCTTTAAAGGACAGTGCCGCCGTAATTATTCAGTCCTTAGCTTTTTCGAGCGATAATTACGACGTAGCCTGGGAACTACTTTGCGATCGTTATAACAACAAAAGGTCATTAGTAAACAATCACATTCTGGAAATATTTAACTCGGAAAACATATCAAAGGAATCATCTAGATCACTTCGTAATTTAATCGACACAGTTAATAGAAATCTTAGAGCACTTAAAACACTTAACCTCCCCACTGAGCATTGGAATATACTAATTATACAAATTATTTCAAACAAGCTTGACACAATCACGAGCCACAAGTGGGAGTCTTATCGTAACAAACTGAAAGAGTTACCCACGCTTAAAATGTTTAATGATTTTCTTAAGGATCGTGCTGATTTGTTAGAATCTACGGAGACTGCTCATAAAAAACGTAGGTCTAGTGACACCACGCACAATCGACATAAATCGTTTTCAGCCAACACATATTCGCCGCCGACTCACAAATATGTGTGTCCATATTGCAAACGTGATCATGCACTTTATCTTTGTCAAAAGTTTAGATCATTACACTTAGAAGGTCGACTTGACAAAGCTAAAGCGCTAAAATTGTGCTTTAACTGTTTGCGACATGGTCATAACGAAAGGTCGTGCAGCTCAGCCCATGTCGTTCGTGTGGCTTACTACGTAATAGCTTGCTGCATGAACATAGTACTCCTACAGCTGCAATTTCTGCACCCCCATCAGGTGACGTCATGCTGCACTCGCTGCCGCAGCCTGACATTGAGGGACAATCTCTTAGTCCTTCTCAAAACATTTCTATGTCAGCTATCCATGATAATTGTGTCTTACTGTCCACTGCTTTAATTCAGGTGACAGACCACAGTGGTCAGAAACATACAGTACGTGCATTGCTCGACTCTGGCTCGACTTCAAGTTTTCTGACGCAAAGCTTAAGCGATAAACTTAACTTACCTACTTCCTCAGCTTCGACCATAGTCGAAGGCCTAAACAATCAATCCTCGCGCTTATCAAAGCGTTGTAATGTCTGCATATCCTCTCTTCTTAATGATTATTGCGAGAACGTTGCTTGCTACATTGTTCCGCGTATCACTCAACTGCTGCCAACCTCTCGTGTTGACCCCACTACCCTAGATATACCGTCACACATTACATTGGCGGATCCTACATTTGACATTCCAGCTCCAGTCGAAATGTTACTTAGAGCTGACATATTTTGGACGATACTCGGCTCTCAAAATATTTCATTAGCCAAAAATAAACCTACATTAAGCAAAACTAAACTGGGTTTCTTAATTTCAGGTTCAGTAAAAATACAAAACTCATCGCATCCTAATACAGTCCATTGCAATAATTTTAACTTAAAAAAAATATGATACCAAAGTCATGCTGCACTCGCTGTCGATTATGTCTCTTATCAGTCTGACTTTGTAAAGAGTTTTTCCTATTTTAGTAAATTACAACGAGTAATCGTATATGTACATCAGTTTATTCACAACTGCCTTAATCCTCAAAACAAACGTAACGGTTTCATTAAACTTATAAATTTCATTCATCGTTAAATTCATTATGCAGATTTGCTCAAACTGAAGATTTTAACGTAGAATATGATTCATTAAAAACAACAAACAATTGTCAATTAACAGTAAGTTAATCAAATTAAATACATTTTACAATACAAATCACAAATTGTTACGAGTAGGTGGTAGACTCATTAACTCATTTGTGACGGTTTTTGGGAAAAGGTCCCACTTTGTCGATATGGAGTTAAGAGTAGTTCCTAATACTACAGATCATACGCTATCTTTTGGTGAAAGATTCATGTCTCTAGGTGCTATAGTTATTTTTTAAAAATTCTGCAAAGTTGCAGAAGTGAAAAAGCGACAATTGAGAAAACGTTGGTTAAAGTTTGGGATGGCAGAAAACACACTTCTACTTTGAAGTTATGGAGTGGTTAGTATTAAATGAATGGGCATACTTTAGGGATTTCAAATTAGTTAAAATCATGTATGTAACCTTAGTATTTTGAATGTTATGGAGGCTTGAACATAAAAACGGGACGAAAATATGTAAATCCTGAATATGGGTTTATTTCTATATTATATTATACGGCACGCAGATTTATCATTAAAGTTGTATTTATAAATGGTTTCCCATGCTAAAAAAGACAGAAATAATTCTGTGGATCCTTTTATTTAGTTATTATGTCAAAAAGTTAATAACAAATGATTTGAAGAGTGCCATGCATAAAAATTAAAATACACGTGTCTCTTAATATATAACATGAGATTACTTAAAAAACATACTTATCAAGCATAGCAAGTATGTAAAATATCAAATTATAAGTACTTTTTGTGTGTTTAAAGTTTAGTGATTTTATATAGGGAGGGTCCCACTTTGTCGATTTACTAAACTTTAGTGCTTCTTCATTGAAAGTGTTTGTGTTTGGTATATTTTTCAGTTTTATGTATGAGATAATGGTTTGTTATTGTTAATCTAAGAGTCTTTGATACTAACGTCGTTTGTTTAAACTTATTTAACGTAATTGAACGAAATTTCTTTTCGACTCAAGTTTAGTGACCCACTTTGACGGTTTAGTGGATCATACGCAAAAAAATTACTACAAGTATAAAATCATAATTTATAAACATAGGTGTAATTTGCTGAACTAAAAACAGTATAATTACGAACCAAAAAACGGCCAAGTGCGTGTCGGACCACGCAAAACGAATGGCCGTGCCTATTAAAAAGGTCGTATCGTCATAGAAATCTTACAGCACTTACGTCCTTTTCTTTGAGGAATGCAGTTTTTCAGCAATATCTCGAAAACCTCTGAACTGATCTTGTTCAAAACAATTTTCAGTGAATGAAATTAATAAGCCCTATGTCCATGAATTTTTCCATATTTTTAAACTACACCGTTCAAAAATTAGAGGGGGGGGGGACAGAATTTTAGTGACTTTCGGGGCGATTATCTCCGACCCTATTCACTTAATCAAAAAAAATGCTAAAAAACCTTATATTTATTTTGAAAGGCCTATCGATTGATGTGCCACACGGGGGGTCACAATGAAAAAAAATGTTTTTGACTTTTAGTTTTATGTATGGAGTGCAACCCTAAAAATTTTTTTTTTGTCATTTTAATTACAAAAGTATGTAGCGGCTAACAAAATACACCTATCCTCAAAATTTTATTCAAATACATCTTATAGTTTTCGAGTAAAATGCCTGTGACATACGGACAGACGGACAGACGGACATGACGAAACTATAAGGGTTCCGTTTTTGCCATTTTGGCTACGGAACCCTAAAAATGGTGTACGTATTGAACCTATGAGATGTAGCAAACGGATCGAACTCATCGCAACGTTTATATAAGTCGCCGCGCCGCCTCGTCGGCGACATCAAAGGCACCGCCGCCGCTAAGCGCTTTGTGTAGAGCCGACGTGGGTATGTACCTACGCCGGTCGGCTCGACGCGCAGCGCAAGCGGCGACGGCGATCAGTGCGAGGCAAGCTACCGCTGAGGTTGGGTGTAGTAATGTGCATCAAGTAGCGTATGATCCACTAAACCGTCAAAGTGGGTCACTAAACTTGAGTCGAAAAGAAATTTCGTTCGATTACGTTAAAAAAGTTTAAACAAACGACGTTAGTATCAAAGACTCTTAGATTAACAATAACAAACCATTATCTCATACATAAAACTGAAAAATATACCAAACACAAACACTTTCAATGAAGAAACACTAAAGTTTAGTAAACCGACCAAGTGGGACGCTCCCTATATAAAATCACTAAACTTTATACACACAAAAAGTACTTATAATTTGTTACATACTTTTAATGCTTGATATGTATGTTTTTTTAAGTAATCTCATGTTATATATTAAGAGACTCGTGTATTTTAATTTTTATGCATGTTCTTCAAATCATTTGTTATTAACTTTTTGACATAATTACTAAATAAAAGGATCCACAGAATTATTTCTGTCTTTTTTAGCATGGGAAACCATTTATAAATACAACTTTAATGATAAATCTGCGTGCCGTAAAATAGAATATAGAAATAAACCCATATTCAGGATTTACATATTTTTGTCCTGTTTTTATGTTCAAGCCTTCATAACATTCAAAATACTAAGGTTACATACATGATTTTAACTAATTTGAAATCCCTAAAGTATGCTTATTCATTTAATACCAACCACTCCATAACTTCAAAGTAGAAGTGTGTTTTCTGCCATCCCAAACTTTAACCAACGTTTTCTCAATTGTCGCTTTTTCACTTCTGCAACTTTGCAGAATTTTTAAAAAATAACTATAGCACCTAGAGACATGAATCTTTCACCAAAAGATAGCGTATGGTCTGTAGTATTAGGAACTACTCTTAACTCTATATCGACGAAGTGGGACCTTTTCCCAACAACCGTCACAAATATGATATCGACGATTTTTTCTGTATGCGACAAAGTGGGTCGCTGGGCACTAAACTTTGAGGCCCTAAAAAGGTGCTTAAAATGGAGATTTATGCGTCGTCATCAAAATCATAGGTTTATTACAGTCTGTTCTATCAGTTTTCATCGAAAGTTGATTTTCGGTAATTTTGCCATATTTCACTAAACTGCCCGTAACTCCGTAACTAGAATCGACAAAGTGGGCCCTTTTACTAAACACCGTCACATTTTATGACTATGACACTAAACATCCCATTCTACTCGACTCAACGCACCATATTGCCACATTGATATCTAGACACTATCATGCATGTAATACTATTGCATGCACCACCTCAATTATCACTTACTACATTACGTCACAAGTTCTGGTTCATTAGTGGTCGAAACCTCACCAGAAAGATTGTCCAAAATTGCATTAAATGCTGTCGTTATTCAGAAAAAAGTATTCAACCTATCATGGGCAATCTTCCATCCTCTCGTTTACATGTGGATTATCCTTATACCAACACAGCGTGCGATTATGTCCAGTCATGATACTGAACCGAAAGGGCAGAGGTAGCACATTGATTAAATCATATCTGTGCATTTTCGTTTGTCTAGCCACAGAAGCGGTTCACATAGAACTTGTCACCGACTTAAGTAGTGCAACTTTCTCAGCTGCATTAGATCGGTTCATTGCCCGCAGAGGAAAACCTCGAAATGTTTTCTCTGATAATGGAACTTGTGTTTTAGGTGCCTGTAATGAGTTGTCTAGATTTTTAAAAACAAATTCTGATTACATCAGCTCTAAAGCATCTGATCTATCAATTGATTTTAAATTTTCACCAGCATACAGCCCCCATTTTAACGGCTTAGCAGAGGGTTCCGTAAAATCTGTGAAATACCACTTAAAGAGAGTTTTAGGCTTAGCTAACTTAACTTATGAAGAACTAAATACAGCTCTCACTCAGATCGAGGCAATACTGAATTCTAGGCCTCTCACTCCGTTATCATCCATCCATCTGAGCTCACCACTCTTAGCCCCTCACATTTTCTTATTGGACGAACGCTAACGGTTTTACCTTCTCCTCAGGACTTAGACCCTGCGGCGATACCTACTCTCTCACGATATATGAGAATCCAGCAATTGAAAGCCCATTTCTGAACTCGTTATTATAAAGAGTATATTACAGAGCTCCAGAAGCGACAGAAATGGCGCAAGCAAGGAGAGCAACTGCATCTCGGAGAAATGGTGCTGGTGAAAGATGACCGGCTGCCTCCCAATCGCTGGCTGCTGGGGCGCGTGACGTGCCTGTATCCTGGCTCCGACGGTGTCTCTCGCGTCGCTGACGTGCTCACCACTTCGGGGACTCTTCGACGAGCCTTCAACAGACTGTGCCCGCTACCATTCATAGACGACAACTCCGTTCCTGGGGCGGCAGCATGTTAACGCCTAGCATATGTGTGCGTGCCGCCTACGTCACACTCACACACGCATACGACAGATCTGCAGCGCTGAAGATCCCGCTTTACCGACGGAGCGCATTCGCCCTTCCATCGTTCACCGCGACAAGTCACGTGCATCTTATTTTAACAGTTTTTATATACATACCTTTATATTTGGTTATTAAACCATCTTTTTTTGGAAATAGTTGCACATCATTTCACACCCGTTAGATTCCACGCATAGCGCAAGTACCGGCGTTTACACCATCTACACCAGCGCATTTAGCGTTATCAGTCTTACTTCGATCTGGACTTTCGTCTGTATCATCGTTCACAGAATAATTATCTTCTTCAGAACTGGATAGGACTTTCTTTGTAGTTTTTCTCTTCTTTTGGGCTGTCTGTTTCGTTGATTTTTGGTTGTTCTTTGATTTTCGTTTAGGTGCAGTCTTGGGTTTAGTCGCTTCTTCTTTCTTTGACTTGCCCTTATCATTTTGAAGTAGTTGTGGTATTTATTTTGAAGCACTCTCTGTATTATTTATTTTCATGGAAGTACCTAGAGGGTTTTTTCCAGGGCCTTTCTTCTTTTTTTTGAGCTTTATATTTAGGTTCTTCTTGCGTGCGCTTATTTAATTTCTTCTTAGATTCAGTCTTTTTCTTTGGCTCTACTGCTTCCTTTTGCACTTCCAACTCTTTGGTCACATTTCTTTTCTTTTTAAGTAATTCAGTTTCTTCCTTTTTTTATTGATGTTCCCAATTCTAATTTATATGGTGATGATTTCAACAATGTGGGTTTTGTGGCCTTTCTTCCTCTATTACTAGTTTTTTTGCTTAAAATTGGTATAGTAACGGGTGATAACAAAAAAATGAAAATTATTGAAGGTGGTGAAAAAATTATATAACAGGGTCTGAAATCAAACTTAAGTGGGTCGTTCTTCTTTTTTACCGACAATGAACAGAGGTTTTTCTGTTTTTTTTGGTTTTTGAACTATCGAAAATTGTGGTTTTGAAGTGCGATTTAAAAAAAAATGCATAGGTTTCTTCATTAGAACTAATTAAAGTTTCCTTTCTGGCCAATATAAATATTTATTTACGGTTGGTTTCTAAAAAAAAACGTGACAAAGTGGACTCTTTCAGTGGGGACAACATTTTGGTTTACCACTCTGTCACGGCATTCTACGAAAAAAAAAACATTTAAAAAAATGCTAGTTAGAGAAAGTGAAATATTAAATATCACTAATTAATAAAATAATATGAACGTTCATTCGAACATTATAAAACCGTAAACATCATTACTCAAATGAGATGCCGTAATAAGACGAAGGACAGGCTATTGTCGGTCGAAAAGAAGAACGACCCAAGTATAATTTCATAAAAAAATCATTGTTTCTCTTACTAAAACTATTAATGCACATTTGAATATGGTCCATGATCAGCTGTTCGACGGAGCTTAGTCAAAACGGTCGCACAGGAACGTTGGACAACAATCTTATCCATTTTGCGTACACAAGATTTTATCATTTTTATCAGCTGAGCACAATTTTCGGCTCTCTAATTATTCTTGTAAAATAATGAACTCAAATACCCAAAAAAAAAATTCAATTGGCCGACATTGAGGAAGATTTGTTGGGTTGCGGTATTTCGGTACAAATGGGATTTTATTGGAGTCCAGAAAACTGACCGTTTTTTTGGCATAATGCGACGACGCCTTATCCGGCCAAAACACATACTTGCCATCGGAGTGATATTTCTGAATAAATGGCATTAATATTTTCTTCAAGCATTCGTTTTGATATACCTATGTTTTGATTCACGGCTAAACCACTAGGTTTAAATCACAGTTTTGAAACTCCTCTTTCGGAAATTACGACATACAGCATAACCTTTTGCTCAAACTTGTGTTTGAATTTGTATTTTTTATCTGAAGGCGTGGTAGAACTGTTACTTGTGTAGTATCTATCATTTCCTAGGATATGAAATATGCTCAACGGAAAATAACTTTCATCGTCTAAAATGAAACTTTTTCCTGCGTAATTTCGGGTCATCCCATTCGGCATTGGGTTTTAATGGTCGAAATTTGTTTTTTTGTATATTCTGGTGCCCTCACCTTCTTTCGGCATACTATTCCAACCTTTTTCAATGAGTTGCAGATATACGGTTGGCTACAATTAAATTTTTTCGCAGCATCACGTTGGCTCATAGTGTCAGAATCATTAAATTGGGTATGAAGCATTTTCAGCCTTCTTTTGGTCATTATCTTTGCCAGTCTGCCACTGCCCCTTTTACGAGTTGTAGTCTGAGATGCCAAAATTCTATACATAGTAGATGCTGGTACATTCTCTTGAGTAAAATGATTCACTGTGAACTTTTTCCCTAACATCAAATTAGAATGATAAAAATGTACAATGCGTTTTCTCAGGATGTCTTGTTTAGACGCCATTTTTGACAACAATAAAACAAATTGCAGGAAAAAAAACAAGTGACTACCATCACGAAAAAAGTAGCAACAACATTACATACTACTTTTTTATTTATGCTGCCATTATTTTTTTACAGAGTGCGAAAAGTGATCTCATTTTTTTTTATCACCCGTTATACAGCTGTTTTGGTGATAAATATGGTGTAGATGTGGAAGGACCAGCGGGTAAGTTTGTGGCATTCGATTTCTCTTGAGATGGATCGGTACCTTGAGAAATTTCTTCTTTGTTGCTAATATCTTTTGCAGTGGAAGATGGCTTTTGTCCAAATAAATTGACTGCTAATGCCAATTGAGCCAAAGTTGGGACTTGATTTATCGGTATAATTCTCACTGACGCTTGATCATGGTGCAGATCTTGGTTTTTGTTGGCAGTGAGTTGGGGTTCATCAAATGATTCCACCGCCTCACTCTGAAAGGGACTTTCATTTACATCGGTGGGTTGTGATTCATCCGGCCATTCTAACGATGCTTCAATTTGACATTGAGCTTCACTTTCCGACAACGGTTGACATTGTTCAATCGGTTTCACCAATATTGTACCATTTGTACCTTGCTGTTGAGATTCAATAATAACTATTGGTCGAGATTCGATTATTATGGATGGCTCAACTGGATTTGAAGGATGTTGAGCAGCTTCAGGGATATTGCTTTCAACTGTAGCATTAAACCCATCATCTGTTGATGGAGGTTCATTAACTATTGATTGTGCTCGCTGAATATGAGAACTTGTAGGAAGATTCATATCTGTTGCTAATGATTCATCAATAAAGTCATGATCCTGAAAAACATTCCTGTCTAATGGACAGGTCCCAGTTACTCGAAAACCATTAATAGCCAACTCAGCACGCTGGGATTTCATATAGGCACGACCAAAGAGTTCTGCAATGTCATAGTGCGTTACTGCCTGAGTTTTATTTCTCATCCACTGGCGAATTTCCTCTGTGACGTATTTTTTAGGGGTCCCATGAATGTACGGTCGAGTGGCTGAATCTTGTGACTTGAATGTGGAGGTAATGATAACAGTTGCACTGGTTTTCGCGCGCTAAATCAATTAGTTAAATGTTACGGGTATACGAAGCATGACCATCTAATACCAAAAGTACAGGAGAAGCTTCGGATGGCTTAACGCACTGTATGAAGTGCTTAAACCATTTCGTAAAGTCTGAATCCAGCCTGATGGGTGACAAGTGTGAATTGCACCAGGTGGAGCCCCTTTCATTAGAAGGGGATGATCCCGTTTGTGTGGATAAATCATCATTGGGGGAACAAATGAACCACTAGCGCTCATACACATTACGCAAGTAACTGTAGAACCTCTTTCAGCTATACTGCTGAACATCACAGCAACAGAGGGTCTTAGTCTCATCTCATAGACTAATAGAATAAAACCCTCTTAAGCATTAAACATTAATAAACTCTTTGAATTGAGAAATTACCTACATTGCCATTATAAATCACAATGGTCTAAGTTAAAATCACAGTAATTTTTAATCAAATTTTGGTTTTAAGTTCTGATAGTTTCGCTCGAGGGTCTAGGAAATCAGGCAAAGTCATAATGAGCGCAGAAAACAAATGGTGTTTAAAGTGTCATCTTTGTTGCAAGTGTATGCGGTGGAAGAAAAAGCTCTATGATTCTACACTCGTCGGTGGTATGGTCAACAAGTAATTATATGCCTTGTCCAAGAAAAATCTTCGGTTCCCGCCATTTTCAAACAGTGCCATCTCAATTGGAATTAGTTTTCGCTTATCTTCAGCTTCGTCTTCGCCTTCTGAAATCCCATGTCTGTGGGTGCTTGTGGTATTAGTCGGTATCTCCCTTACAGACTTCTCTAAGATTTTATTCAATTCTTTGGCAAAGTCTTGGTTGTCTCCGTCGCCACTCACACTAATGTTCGAGCTTTCCACACCTTCATTACTGGGCACAGAATCTTGCGGATGATGATGATTTGTTAATTTTGTTAGTGTATAAATTTCTGCCGCCATTTCTGTGTTGTTTATTTTGGGGAAGAAATCGGAACTAACTTCAGCGAAATAAGACTTTATTTGGATAGAATTCATATCTTGCCGCAATTATTGATTGTTTTTCTACGTAATGATTTTTTAGCGTTTTGACTAGCTCCGCGTACTTTTTGTCTTTCGGTATTTCTGGAGACAATAAATTCTTCAGTACTCCATAGCATTCTGGTCCTATTAGTGTGATAAGATAAACAATGCCACTTGTTTGGTATCGTCCTTAATGCTGAGCCAGTGTCCGGTTCACTGCCGCAGAGACACACTTTTGTTTCATGTATTATATGTTTCTCTTGTTTATTTTATTGTTTAATATGTGTGTCCTGTGTGTTTGTGAATAAATGTATCTTTCTTTCTTTAATGTCGTTAACGATGAAAAATTGTTCCATGCGTTCTATGTACGCCAGGAATTCATGTACCGAACGATAATTCTCAATCGCCCCAATCATGGTTTATAACTAGTTTGTTTACCTCGTCGCCACTTTTAAATATTATCGTATTCACTTAAACTCATAATACTTTGAATATTGTTTAATCATTTAACTTACAAGTTTATAACCATGTTCTATCTTTTGCGCTATCCAGGATCCAAGAAGGCTTAACATAAACTGTCACGTTGACATTCAACTCAACCTACACTATTCAGGTCCCTTGAATACACGTCACAAACTTTATTAGCTATGAGAGAGTCATACTCACACTTCATGGCGGCAGACCATTCTGCGCTGAGGGGACCAGTGACAGCTTCCTTATACGAGAACGGTATATTTTTGTCATGCACAGGCGTCGCGTTGTACGCTACCATGCCGTAAGCCGATGTGTAGTAAGCATAGCTTTTGGATTTCTGTGACCTTGTAGTACGTACGGGTCGAACGGGATGGACAGCCGGCGCATCTGCTGTCGGCAGAGCTTCCGTTGTATGTGACGAAGGCGGCGACAGTACTAGAGACTCGCCCGATGAGTCAGTCGAGCCCGAAGGAGAGCAGCCGGGCTCATCATTCTCGCTCGCGGTTCAGAATTCCTCCTAATCAGCGCACTGTATTCTTCTGGTAAGCTACTGAGCAGGAGTTCAACTACTTCCTTCTCCTCTATACACTTGTCGATATCCGCCAATTGATGAACAAGCGACATCAAAGCCTCAATGTAGCGCGACATACAGTTTAACTGTTTATATTCTATGCGGTGTATTTGTCGAAGTAACAACACGCGCCTATACAGACATTTGTTCTCAAAAACTGTTTCGAGGTTAGTCCACGCTTCCTTGGCTGTTGGCGCGGTCCTAATATGCTGCAAGCAGGCGGTTGACACGGATAGACCGATTCTGGCAACCGCTCGACTGACCTCGACATCCGCCTTCCTTCTACAGCTGCCCATACGCCATCGAGTGTCAGCAACATTTTGATTTGATATTTCCATGTCGGGTAATTTTCCACGTCTCGTAGTTTTTCAATAAATTAACTGGAGTAGTTCGTAGAGGTTGTCTGATTTTCGTTGGCCATCATAGAAAATCGAAGCTTACCAGCGAATTTGGAACGCGTGGCGGAACATCGCGACACGACGGATACGGCGAGTACGGCGACCGTTATGTGCGCCGACGCAAACAAGTCAGCGAATCGCTTTTGTGAAGAGATTAACGGAATAGCCTGAACAGTGCATTCGTGGACTGTGCCCAGAACCTGATAAAACCAAAAGGTTACTGGGGCAGTGGAAGTTAAAATGCAGTGTTCGGCTTTCACGTTTAATATATTTAAATTAAGAAAAAGAAAGCAACAACGTGTGTCTATCCGCGGAGGTACGAGCGACAAGAGATAGACACTGACAATACAGAAAATATACATCTTAACATTAAGTAGGTATCATGCACACGATTCAATATAGGCAGGTTGGTGTTATAAGGGTGGTAACACACACTATCCAATTTCTAACAGATTTAATCCAATCAATGCTCACGGCAACTGCTCTTCTCTGCCATTGAAATAGTCAGGGGTTTTATCCCTCCTGCGTAGCACACGACGCCGGCCAGTATCATTCAGTCCAGAGGGCCTACCGCGAAACGAAGTTCGTTTTCGTTCGTGTATCTCCGTCTCTGTCGCACTTGCTAGTTCGAGTGACAAAGAGGGAGATACACGAACGAAGTTCGTTTTCTTTTCGCGGGAGCCTCTCAGTATCAGTAGTTGTCAAAAATAAGGTCGTAAGTATTAGATTCCCGATACTTTCAGTGCAGCCCTCATGTTTTAGCGGGCTGGCCATACAAAAAGAACAGCTATATTTAAATAGCTTAATATTGAGAAGGCTTGTCAGATAAACAAATTGTATGTTCTTTCTGCTGCCACCCTCGTTTGCAGATGTTGTCAATGAATAAAGTCAATCTTAAGGAAAATATATCATAATTGTACACTTCACTGAAGTTTGAAGTATCATTCTTAATCACCGTGGCGCTACCCTGAGCTACGCTACGTCCCATACTACTTTCGGGGTTATTTGTCGATTCTTTATTTTGCCATACAAGTGGTTCCGATTGATCTTGAATAGCACTTTCTTGAGGGATAATGATTATAGGCAAATTCTGTAACGTTTCTTGTCTGATGCAATTCAACGCTAAAGACTGCAAACTTGGTTGATTTTTCATTGCAGTGCCCACTTCTATAGCTTAAGAGTGTGTATTTTGTTCCTTAAGGAATAGTACAAGTTGTTTTACGATCGTACTTATACAATGTTGGTTATATTATCGTCGTAATCAACTTCCACAATTTGTTCACGCCTTTCTAAATAAGATTTAAATCAATCGTGAGCCGAAAACCGAAGAGTTTATCTAAAAGAATGTATGTTGAACGCTATCGTAAGCTTTTCTTATGTCAATTAGTAGTGTCATTTTTTTTCTTGACTGTTTTATTTTCTGTTCGAAGTCTTGAGTCGTACACTTCACGTGATCTATTTAAGTTATTGGTTATACTGGCGTGCACTTGGTCTGCAGCCATGTATGTATGGCCTGTTTCGAGGTATTCAAAATGTATACTTTCAATTGAATTTGATTGATCGTTCACTACTTTCACCTAAGCCGAATAAATCACTTTGTTTTTGTTTTATGCGCGTTATAATTTTATGCTGGAGTAATTGTAGACTTGTTTTTTTTTCGGATAACTGTATATCCGAAAAAAAAACAAGTCTACAATTACTCCAGCATAAAATTAACATAAGCACTAGCAATATGATATGAGCTTTTCGCCCACTTTCGTCCTCATTCCATATGACACAAACTGTAAGCTTGTTTTTTCCAGGTTGGGCAAATGTTTCATTGAACAATACAAGTTTCCTTGAAAAATAATATGATTTGGTTAGCTAGGCCAGCTCCTAGGACCTGAGGCATCACTTTTTGCATGTCAGCTGTAATTACAGAGCTTTATTAATAGCACTTTCACACATAACTTCGACTTCTTTCAGATGCTGTCATGACTTGTTCTTATTGTCTGTATGCTGTGTGTTATTGTGTGTGCATGGATGCAATTTTAGCAGTCATGAGGATTCAATTCATCATCCGTATGATTACATTTGTTGCATACAGTCATCACACCATCTTGAGAAGGCTCTGCTGTCGACCAGGGATCGGAACCGGTTTTTTCAAAAATCCCCGAAGTAGTCTAATATTTTGAATTACTTTAGGCTCTTAATGTAGGACTAGATCATATCATCATCATAAGATGTAGTTCAAGATGTCCCATATAGACAACTGATTGGCGGACTCATGTTCATGGCGACTGTTACCCGACCAGATATCGCATATGCAGTCTCATATCTCAGCCAATATTTGGATAAACCAACCAGAAGTCTATGGACTCAAGCAAAGCGAGTATTAAGATATTTAAAAGGCACAGACAACACAGGACTGATATATGAACGATCAGAGAATAACTCTTTAGAAACTTATTCAGATGCAGACTGGGCCGGAAATCATACAGATAGAAAAAGTGTATCCGGGTCTGTTACCCTCTACAATGGATGTCTCGTATCATGGTTTTCTAGAAAACAGACATGTGTGGCGCTTTCGACTGTCGAAGCGGAATATGTTGCAGTAGCTGCCAGTCCTTGCGACTTATTATATATAAAAGGACTATTAAGTGATTTGAGTGAATTCAGCAGTGATATGCAGTTAATGCAGTACGTACCTTACATGGACAATAAAGGTGCTATACAATTATCTAAATCTTTCGAGAATAGTAAGCATGCTAAGCACATTGATATAAAGAACCATTTCTTAATAGTATTTTATGCAACAGTTGTATAAGAGAGGTCAAAAAAGGCGAGTGGCGTGGGTTACAATGTGAGCCGAAGGCGAACATTGTAAAGAAAGACGCCACGAGCGTTTTTTGACTTAGTTATACAACGTTGCATACAATACTTTTTCTACGACTAGCTACTATGAAATAAAATGCAAAATTAAACAAAGAATAAACTTTTCTTAAACTTTGTCGTATAGGTCCCGAGATTTAGTAGGCAACAAATGTTCGGTCACTGCTTGTGGGCTGCCCCGGTGTATTTCTGGTGTAGAAGCAATATTTTCATCGTCATCCATTATTACTTTTGAGAAACACCAACTATTTTGTAGCAAACACAACGGCCGCAAAGTCAAACAACAATTTATAAAATAACCGGGAATTCGGGAAACATGAAAATGACACAAATGGGTGTCTATGGTTAACTTTGTTTTTAATTGATGTCAACTTGCCAGTACTGCCATATTAAGAATAAAGGTTTTTCCTAAGTTAGCAGCTGCCTTTAGTTCAAAAATTTCTAAAAAGTAAAAACAGTCAGTGGTTTGTTAAGTTGGTAGTACCTAATGTATAGGTTTAGAAGCGTATGGCTGCTAAGCGTATCGTTTTGGCGACATAACAGCACGGTTGTGCCGTACTGTTATGGGGAATAGAGTATAGACTTTTCTGCAAACTTATTTTGTATGTCTTTATATTAGTGTTCGTGACTATATAAATGACAGATAAAAGTACAGGAGTAGAAAAAAGATCTAATCGTTAAGAAAGAGATAATTGTCGAGTACATTTCTACTAATGATAATGTATCCGATTTGTTTTATTTATTTAAACGCACAAAAAATTAAAATTATAAATCATGATATCCGCGCTTCCGAACACGCACTTCCATCTTGCTCACGCTTATGCTCAGTGAGAGGGAGAGAAGACCATGAACTACGTCACCTTAAATCACATTCTACAAAGTGGGTTTGGTGTGCGCAATTGGCCCTATTTATACCAAGCAAACTACGCTGGTGATGAGAGCCGAAGCCCATGTCAGCCGAATCATCAGGGCGGACTCTTACACATTTCCGGTTGTTTGTATATTTTCTCGGCAGTTTTTTTTAATCGGCTTCTATCGCTGGACGTATTTTTCCTGTAAGAGCGGAAATTGTGTCGGATGTCGTGGTTGAGAGAGTCTTCCCATGTAATTGTAGGGCGTCCAACTTGTTTTTTACGTTCTGCATAACCGTGAACCACTTGTAGTAAATGGGGTATTTCGCGTCTAAGTACGTGTCCGTAGTATGAGAGTCGGCGGACTTTAATTATCTTTGTGATAGGTTTACCGTCCAATATTTCCCTGATCTTTTGTTGTAGCGAATTCTTCGCTACTAATAACATTTCCCTTAAAATGTGCCTCTCGCATCTTCTAAAGGGGTGGATTGCAAAAAAATTGTACATAATTAAGGGACTTCATCTAATCTATGATTTAACTTTTTTCCGTTTTTGCAATCCACCCAAGGCGTGATCTGTTTGCTTTGGTGAGAGCTGTGACGTTTAGTCCGTATGTCATGGCCGGTGATATTACCATTTTATACGTCAGCCTCGCTATCCTCAACTCTATTTTTTTATCTTTTATAAATCTGGTTTGAATCTTAGAATTCCTTACAGCTTTGTCACAGCGTTGACGAATGACGTAATGTATGTACCCAGTTATGTTATTTCCTTACTAGGTTGTATCGGTACCCCGTCTAAGTGTGTTGTCTGTTGATCTGTAATTGTGTCACCACATTGGTACCTATAACCAGTTTTGTTTTCGTCGTATTACACGTCGTATTATAATTACATTTGTAATTTTGTACGGAACCCTCGATGGGCGGGTTCGACTTGCATTTGTCCGGTTTTTAGGAAGTGCGCCCTTTGCAATTGAGCTTGGGCGATCCTGTGCTCTCTCTAGATCTTGTTATTGCGTAGGAATAGATCACCCGGGCCGACTTTTTCAAAATTGCATTGAGCTCGTGCCATGTTGGATTCTTATTAGTCCGGCCACTGTCCCGTGCGATGGTTCTACTTGGGACGCAAGATTCTCATTAACTTCTTTTTGGAAATGACTTTTTTGAGATGAGTACATTGTATAGTCAGCGTCAAATACTTTGTAGCAACCAAAGTAGTCAAATAGTTCGGTACACCATATATTTAGTATGGTGTACCGAACTATTTGGCCACTTTGACTGCTACAGAGTATTTGACGCTGACTGTACCAGTCCGGCCAGCGATCGTGTGTGAGTAAGTAACAAAGGTATGAAATTCTGTTGTGAAAAAAAAAAAAAAAACGCCGAGCCGTCACTAATTGTAGTACCTGGTGATGGCCGTGGTGCCTTCGCTGATGGCGTTCTTCTCTAAGTCGCCGGGTAGCAGAAGCCTCGCGGACGTCTGCACCTCCCTGATGGTGATGGTGGACTTTCTGTTGTTGTGGGTGACTGTCTTTTGTAGTTATTTATTTCCTCGCAAATGTGATGAAAAACATTGTGTATAACACGGGCGTGAGAATATTGGAAACTCGAGTCTTGCATAGCTTCAACTTTCATAGGTATGCGTTTTATGCCTGATCTGAAGAATAATAAAGGACTTTGACTTTATGAAGGTTCAAAATATATCACCTTTTTTCACTCCACGAGTGTTCCTAGTTTCCTACTTCAGAAAATTGCGAATAAAATAGAATGTTCCTAATCGGTAACGACGGTAACTAGCCAGGATCTTGATATCGCGATTCTTAAATCGCCCCGCACGCTACAGCGATATCTATCGCGCAATTCGGAAACTAAACAAACTAGTTGTAAGTTTCAAAGGCGTCCACTTGAACGAGTGTACAGTGGGTTATGTGAGGTATGTCTAGTTTAAAAGACTTTTCTAGAAGACTACATGCCCTTATTTCTTTTGTGAGTTTGTATGGTCGACATCAAAGATACGATTACATTTTTAGACCTTATGCCATTGTAATAAGGCGAAATATGTCATACATATCTTTGTCGTCGACCGTACAGTCAGCAGGAGTATTCATATACACGCATAAATTAAGGACATAATTATCTGTACAGGAGTTGAATTGGATTGAATGAATGAACTCGTGTTAATGTTGTTATTACTTCGTTGCGTATACCGTTACGCTTTAGTACTAGGAGTGTATTGTGGCTTACTATTGTTCCCCATATGATCTTATGATTAATTAGCTCTGCTGCATGCAATGTGATCAATTTGAGATGCTTTTTTTTCCTATTCTCCAGGTTACCTTACTTGATGGACGACCCCAAGTACTTTTTACTACCCTAGTAGCAACACAACTTATTGTGTTGCTCCATAAAATTTAAATAAAATAAAAATCGTTTATTGCGGACCAAAGATCCATAGGATGTTAGTAACATATTTTGACTAACTATGTTAGTAGGCACGGAAAATACAAAAGACAATAACAAAATATATAAACACCCACGGCAAAGGCTTCCCGCGATTGGACGCGGCCTCATCCTATTTGGCCCTACCGATGGCCACTTCGACCCACAATACTCTGAGGAGGCCCTTCCCGATGCCACGCACTCGCCTGAATATTGATCCAACACGCTTGCGTCTGATTGCAAAACTGTCAAGTTCGTGCTTTGGCAAACATTTTGGCGCACTAGTGCTTCGGCAGTCGCAACAGCATCCTCAAGATATTGTTATATTGGACGCTCTGTGCGTTGTTCATCCTCTGTGTAAAACCTACCCACAGACTGCAGGTGTAGTACGTCTGACAGTAGGCTTTGAAAAGCGTCAATTTGACTTGATCATTACACCTTGCAAATCTGCGGGCAAGCGTGTTGCCACGCACCGCCATCGCCCTTCTCTCCCTCTCTAGAAAGAAAACGGATCCAGAAAACGGGATCTCTCAAAATGTTAATTAACGACAATAGCGAACTGTATACAAGAACGATAAATATGGGGATCGCGGGTGAAACAAGAATATTGGTATTAAAGGAGGATATTACTTAAAAGTTAATTGTTAAACAGTAGTTTGGCGGTCATACCTGGTCTGTTGGAGCTGTGGAACACATAATCTTCGGCGTCGCAAGCAGAACACCGTTGGTGGGAGTCGCCAGTTCACCTGACCAAGATAACTTTTTACTGTCTGTAAGAAAGTAAGCCCATTAGCCACATGACAACCGGTCTCAGAAATGAGCTCATCAGATGAGTCTTTTGTACCTTTAGGCTCTGGACATAGCAGCTGGAAATGCGGTCCCTTGCACCGGAAGTATGTTACTTTTCGCCTGCAATCCTCGGTCTTGTGGTTCCGACGCAAACATTTCAGGCAACGTCTCTCTAATTTTGTTTTGCGTGCTGTTGGTTAGCTGGCAGAAGAGACATGGTCGTTTAGTCCGTTTAGGCTGAGGCTCGCTCGCCACGGCCGAACCCTTCCTTTTATGGTCTTGCCGGTTCATGAATGGGTTACTCTTCCTCACGAACTTGCCTTTGGTTGTGACATGCAGAGCTTCTGTAGCAGAAGGTTCAGGTTGAATGTGAACACCAGATTCGTTAAGGACTACTGCAGATTTCTCCATTGCAGTATGTATGAGCCAGTTAGCCCATACACTTAAATATTGTGTTGGAGTGCGTTGAAAGAACGGAGAAGTTAAGTTAAAGTTAAACTGATTTATTACTTTTATAGTTACAAAATAGTGAGATTAATTGGCCGTTCCTTCAGTTGATGTTTATAGTATGAGAGTTAAGTTTGCACTAATCTAAATTAACTTCATAATGTCATATTGTAGCGCGGCCTAAAGTAGGTCGCAACGTAAACGGAAAAATGTACAGTAGTGTGACTGTACATACTGGCAACCCCAAAAGAAGGGAAAAGAAAAGATAATTGTCAATAGAAGGAAAAGCCATTACAAGAAATACTTAATAAAATTCAAGTCAAACTAAGTTGAAAGTGATGTTGTCGTTGGCGGCTCGATGACGGCTCGGATGCTGTCCCGGGCTGCTCGCTGACCTCGGTGTAGGTCGTGGCAGGCTTCTCTCTTCTGGTATAGGTTGAAGTTCAATATCCTCGTAGTGTGGCTTCACTGATTGCAGTGAGCATTGTTTCTTTTTCTTCAGCTTACAAATATCGGGATAGCGTCTTCCCACCCCCCAAAGAATGGCAGCAATGGTGTTTGCAGCAAGTAGAAAGTAGCAAATAATATATTGATGGATATCGTGAGTAGTGAGAACGGATGAGAAGTTTTGTTCCTGGTTCCGTTGGTTGAGTAGTCTCTTGTCGATTTCTTCGATATCTTGATAATTGTGTTCGGAAAGATACTGATGGGGTATGTTGTGGTAGGTTAAATTTGCGATTCGGTTGATCGACGATGTTATCGAAGGCACGTCGATAACGTTGTCCAACTTCACCTTGCTGTTATATTGATTAAGCGAGTGAATAGTTAGGTATTTGGATTGCAGCATGCAGCCTTGTACTAAAGTAATAATTCCAGATGACGTCATATCTTCTTCACATATGACTCGCAATGTGCAGGTATCGCAACAAATGACGAGCCAAGTGTTCGGTGAATGCAACTCGATCCAGGCGTCTTTACATGACGTATGTGTTACGTCACATGGAGTTGTAGTGCGATGACCTATTAGTTTTGCCTCGCATGGGATATTATCGTTATGTAAGTTGAATACTGGCAGGTTTTTGTTGCATATAAGGTTGTCGAGTTTTAGTTGGACACATTGTTGAAGGTCATCTTCTCGTTAGTTTGTGGCGTTTGTAATGGTAATGGTGACAGTTTGAGGATGGGCCGTTTGAAAGTACCCGTTTGAGTTTTGACTGTCGTTACACGAACGTAACCGTCAGAGCCGGGGTGGACCTTTACAACACGACCCAGGGCTCATTTTCCTGGCGGCAAGTTGTCCTCTTTCACAAGTACGATGTCATCCTTTTTAATGTTTTTTGTAGGTGTATTCCATTTGCTTCGACGTTGAAGTTGAGTTAAATAGTCGCTAGACCAAGTTTTCCAGAATCGTTGCATCATTTGTTCAGTTAGTTGCCAACGTCGTCGCAGGTCGATGTTTTTGGAGTCCATGTGGTCTGAGTGGGGCAGTGACAGTGTAGATGTCCCTGTTAGGAAATGGCCTGGAGTCAGACAGTTGTAGTATTCGTCGGGATCCTCAGTAAGAGGACACAACGGCCTTGAATTCAGACATGCTTCAATTTTCGTCAGCAACGTGGTGAATTCTTCAAAAGTTAGTTTCTGCTCCCCAAGTACTCTTTTTAAGTGATACTTTAAGGATTTTACTGCAGCTTCCCAAATTCCACCTCCACTGGGAAACGCCGGTGCGTTAAAGTGCCACTCCACTTCCATTTTTCCAATTTCATCGAAAAAGTTAGAGTTTGTCAACATTTGTTTGAATTGGCTGAACTGTTGACGTAAAATTTTGGATGCTTTTACGAAGTTTGATCCGCAGTCCGAGTAAACATGTTTAGGCTTGCCTCTGCGGGCGCATAATCGTTCAAAGGCGGCGAGGAATGTTTCAGCGGTCATGTCAGATGTGAGCTCTATGTGCACGGCTTTGGTGGCTAAGCACACGAAGATGACTATATATCCTTTAGTCGTTTTGACACCTCGTCCCTTGTTTATTTTGACCTCCACGTGTCCCGTGAAATCTGTTCCCGTGTGTGTGAAGGGCCTTGATGGGTTTGTTCGTTGCGGTGGTAAGTCCGCCATTAGTTGATAATTATCGGACGGTTTAAATCGGCGACAGCGTATGCAGCTTCGCAGTTGTTCTTTTACCGCCCTGTTTCCACCGATTATCCAATAACGTTGCCTTATGTAGTTGAGGGCTAGTCGCGCCCCGCCGTGTAAAGTTGTCCGTGGTGAATGACAAGATAAGTTATACGCCCTTTCCTGGGTAAAATGAGAGGGTTTCTCATTCCCGGCGGTAAGTTAGAGCTGTTTAGTCGTCCTCCAATGCGAAGAAGTCCCTTTTCATCCAAATAAGGTTTCAGCTTGTATATACAGCTCTTTTTAGTTAAAGTTTCGTTTTGTAATAAGATTTTGCATTCATCTGGAAATGACATTCTTTGTGCGCATCGAATTATTTCGTCATTAGCGGCGATTAATTCATTTGTAGTTAGATAGTTGGAATCGTGTTTCTGTTTACGACGTAAAGTTGCTGTGAATCGCAAAATCCACGCGATGATTCTTATTACTCGTGTTAGCGAGCTGTGATTTTGAAGTAGGTTATTGATAAAGTTATTGTCTTGATTTGTAGGTAGGGTTGTCACTCCTTTTTTTGCAGTTCCGATGTTAGTTGTAAAGTGACAATTTAAGTTTGTAAGTTCTTCTTTCTGGTCATTTTCGTCAAGTGACGGTCCGTGCCACCAGAGGTCAAAGTTAATCAGCTTGCTCGGGTACATTCCTCTAGTCGCACAGTCAGCAGGGTTCTGCTCAGATTTGATGTACTGCCATTTCTTAGCTGGTATTTGTTGTTTAATTTTCGTCACTCGGTTAGCCACGTACTTTTCCCAACGTGACACATCTCCTTGGAGCCAAGCAAGGACTACTTGGGAGTCGCAAAATGCTTGTATAGTTATGTCGTAGTCCTTGTACGCTTCGATCACCTTCTTCATGAGTTGCGATAGTAAAAGGGATCCGCAAAGTTCCAGTTTAGGCAGAGTAGTTTTTTGAGATATAGGGGCAACCCTAGTTTTGGCGGCTAATAATGTCGTTCTTGGCTTTCCGTTTTCATCGTTGGTGCGAGTGTAAATGACGCAGGAAAAGGCCTTTTCGCTTGCATCACAGTTGCCTAAAAGTTCAATCTGCTTTGTTGTCCCGCCAATCCATCGGTTAAGTTTGACGTATTTTAAGAGGGGTAGTTCGTTTTTTAGCTTCAGCCATTGTTCTTGTATGTCGACAGGTAAGGCTGCGTCCCAAGTTAGATGAGGGTTGGTCCACACCTTTTGAAAGATTAGCTTAGCTGTAATCGTTACAGCACTATACCAGCCTAAGGGATCGTAGAGGCGTGATATTTCTGATAAGAGAACCCGTTTAGTTAATGGGTATCTAGTTTCTTCAGGTAAGTTCCAATTGACCACGAAAGTGTCCAAATTAGGATTCCAGCCAAGTCCTAAAGTTCTCGTGGAGTCTTCATGTTTGAAGTCGAATATGTTTGTCGAAATTTGATCTTCAGTTAGGTTCTCAAGTAAAGCTGGGTGATTTGCTGACCATTTTCGTAGGTTCATGCCGCCGCCTCGGAGTAACTCGATTAATGATTTTTGTAGTTGTTTTGCTTCTTCCATAGAGTTGTGACCGCTAATGAGGTCATCGACGTAAAATTCGTTTTTCAGTACTTCGGCAGCAGCTGGATGTTTCTTTCCATCGTCAATGGCTAGCTGCTTGAGTGTTCTTTTATAACCATAGGTCAACGTACATAAATGGTATTCCTGAAGGTTTTCAGAGGGCGAGTTTCTCCATATTATCTTTTGTAAGTGATGTTGTTCTTCAGAAATCCAGATACAGCGGTACATCATTTGGACGTCAGCCGTAAATGAATATTTGTAGGCTCTCCACTTCAGCAGTAGTGATTGAATGTCCTTCTGTAGATTAGGACCCTTTTCTTGTAAGCTGTTTAAGCTGTAGCCGGTGCTCGTTTTTTGGGAAGGGTTGAAAACAACCCTTAACCGAGTGGTTGTGGCATTTTCACTCAGGATTCCAAAATGTGGGAGAAAACAGTCTTTAGCTGAAGTGGAAGTCGAAGGCTTCATATGTTGCAGATCGGAATACTCTTTTATGAATTCTTTATACATTTCAGCAAGCTTAGTTTGTTTCTGTAGTTTTCTTTCAAGTTGTAAAAACTGAGCGATGGCAACTGATTTGGAATTACCCAGTTTTTCTTCAAAGTTAGCGCGCATGGGCATTTTCACGGTGTATTTTCCATCGGAACCTCGCTGGACAGTTTTTTGATAATAGTCTTCGCAGTAATCGTCTTGAGAGATTTCCTCATTGTTTTGAGTGATTTCTTCGTTTTCCCAAAACTTTGTAAGTTCGTTCATGTTAATTAATGTTACATGACAGTTAAAAGTTTGTAGTTTTCCACAGAGTATCGAACCCAAATGAGTTTGTTGGGCAATAGGAGCTTGTTGATCGATCTTCAGCACACCATCCATGATAATGTCGGCGTAAACATCCGCCCCAAGCAGTAGGTCTACAGGGCGCGACACGTTATAATCGATATCGGCTAGTTTCAAGTTTTCTAAATGCTGCCAGTTTCCTTTCTTGAGGGTAGAATTAGGTAGATTGTTCGTTATTTTGTTGAGAATCAATGCTTCAGTTTTAAATGAGTAATTGGAGTATAATGACTTGCAGGTCAGTTCCACTTTTCCTTTACAGTTGCCGGACAAGTCTCCAATTCCAGATATAGTTGCATTTAGTTTCTTCCTGGGTAGTTGCAGTAGTTGTGCTGCATTTTGAGACAGCAAGTTCACCTGCGAACCCTGGTCCAAAAGAGCACGATGAATTTGAAGTTGAACCGTAGTTAGTAGGACTTCCTTATCCTTTGTCCCCAAGTGATGGTTCGACGCTTGTTGAGTTGAAGTAGATGGGTTGGGCTCGTAGATATTTTTTTTATTATAAAAGTTAGTTGTTTGTTTCTTCATTACGTTGTGCAATAAATAATGAATGGTGTTTCAAGTTACATTCCTTGCAAGATTTGCATTGTTTGTCCCCGTGACTGAACAAGCAATTTTTGCACACTTGCAGTTTCGCAACAGTGTAATTCCGCTGCGGTATATCTAGGTCGATGAACTTCTGACATTGCATCAACACGTGTGGCTCGTTGCAAAACGGACATTGACCAAATGCCGTATGATATGTTTTTGAGTTATTTTTGTAGAAGTTGTAGTTAGTTTTCATGACTGGGTATGAAGCTTCCTTGTTGAAAGTTTTCACTAATGCTGGTTTTTTCTGGATGGTAACTTCTTTTTTAGAGCGTTTCATGGTTTCGTAAGCCATGAAACGCTCTAAAAAAGATGAATTTACTCTCGAGAAAGAAAAGAAAGTCGTGTAATACCGGGACCTCCCTATGATCTTGAAGGTCTCTTACATAGTCGGTATGCGTGGTGGTGTCTAGTTTCATCGTCATTAAATGTACAATAATCAGATCCCAAGTTGATGTATCTAAGCCGATATTTCTTAGTCCGCTTAGACATTCAGTTATGACGTCATGCATTCTCTTGAGGTTGTAGGCGTCCGGTTGCTGAATAGTGGGTAAATTCAGCATAGTGTTCATGAAAGAAGTAAATTGCAGGCGTCGATTGTCGTACCTTTGGTTCAGAATATCCCAGCATGAGTTGTAGTTTTCGCCGTTGATAGTTAGATGCTGGACCAATCTTTCCGCCTCTCCTCGAAGCTTAGTCTTGAGATGCTGCATTTTTTGTGCTTTGTTGATTGTTGGGTTATTATGGATGGTTTCTATAAAAAGATCCTTGAAAGAAATCCATTGATTGTAGTTTCCTGTAAATTCGGGAATCTCAATCCTAGGTGTAGATCGCTGGTAGTGTGCAGTTGACCAAACCTTGCTGTTCAGTTCTTTTCGCATGTGGTCGTACTTGTTTTCGATGTCCACGAACATGTTGTAGTAAGTTTCGTGAGATCCTTTAAGTACGCCATCTATTTCCCAGTGTAGTTTATCGATGTCTGACCATTTTGATTTCAAAATGTTGAGATTATCTTCTAGTTCCCATTTTTCATTGCTAGAGACAGTGTCGATTTTTGACATCGCACGATCAATTGCCTTGAAGTTACATTCTTGTTTATTCAGTAGCAGGATAACGTCATCGTTCGCTTCTTCGTCCAGTAGTCCCGTCAGATCGAACTTGACTGAACTCTTGACTTCAGTTAGTTTATGCATTAGTTTAAGCATACCCGACTTGGTGTCTTCATACATGGCCTTAGTTTTGCCGTATATATCTTCCAGGAAGTAGTTGATATTTCGGTCCTCTATTTCCTCTTCAAGGTCCGCATGTTGGTTTTCGAAATCACCCCATAAGGCGTCGAGATTTGATAGCCGCTGGCTTAAGTAGTCTTGAGTTTTTCTTGCTGCGGAGTCTTTCTTGTAGTTGACACATAAAGTTTTAATTTTTTCAAAGCAGTTTTGCTGTTGTTGAAGCTTGACAGACATGTTGAGTTGAAAAGTTGATAAAGTAGTTAAAGTCAAGCATGAAGTAACATCTACGTTAGTTTCACGTTAATCTCGATATATAAGTCGAAGTTGAGTTTGATGCAAGTTAAAAGTTGAAGTTGTATGTTGAAGTTATGTACCGTGGGTAACTCTGGAAGTCTTCTCAGTAGTTATCCGATGATAGTTGTACAGCTCTGCTGGTTGAGTTGCTTCACAGTCCCTGTCTTCGGTCTTCAGAGTCTGGAGTTGCAGTAAGTTGAGGTTTAAGTTGTAGTTAGTTGAGTTGTTCCACAGCTCCCGCCTTCAGAGTCCGGAGAGGGATGAGTGGTTGCAGTGATCTTGTTTGTTCACACTAGTTCGAAGGATTTTTAAATCCACACTGACAGGTACATAGTGCCCCTGCACTCTAAGTACGATATATGCGTCTTCTCAATTCACTGGTGAGACGGCTTGTGGGAGGCCAGCAAACCGATTCGCTATCGCAATAAAGTAACAAAAACACTAAATACCTGTTTGTTCGAAGTTCGAAGGACCATTAATGTATGAGCCAGTTAGCCCATACACTTAAATATTGTGTTGGAGTGCGTTGAAAGAACGGAGAAGTTAAGTTAAAGTTAAACTGATTTATTACTTTTATAGTTACAAAATAGTGAGATTAATTGGCCGTTCCTTCAGTTGATGTTTATAGTATGAGAGTTAAGTTTGCACTAATCTAAATTAACTTCATAATGTCATATTGTAGCGCGGCCTAAAGTAGGTCGCAACGTAAGCGGAAAAATGTACAGTAGTGAGACTGTACACAGTAACAATCCTATGTAAACCCGCCCTAATATCCATCATGTTGCTGTCTGTACCGATTAAATGTAATTCGTGTGCCACTCGGTCTGGAAATTTACGTAGGATCATGGCTCGAAGGTGGTTACCATTCGCAGGCTCTCCAAGGTTTTCCAGAACCCGCAAGTGTCGTTCCACTTCGTTTAATGGAGCCCAACAACTCTTGCTTACATCGCATATAGGGGTAAATGGCCAAACTAGGCGGCCAAAATTATCTTCAAATTTAAATATTTTTTAAAGAGTTTTTATAATGAGTATGATTTGTGATAACCCTTAAATTGACTGTGTTCATCAAAGTGAACATACCTAAAGTTCATATTTTTGTAATTGCATATTTTTTATGCTAATTGAAAATCAAAAAGGGTTTGATTTCACGACCTTTTTTATTTTTGCCAAATTAAGGGGTGCGGTCGTTTGGGGTACGACTATCAAGGTATGAAAAATACTCTATAATATTGACAGATTTATTAAAGTACAAAACATATTATAATATAATTATAGCTATTTATAACTATAACTCTTCATCGGAAGTATCCTCAGTTTCTTCCGATGATTCTCCTGAATCTACGTCTACATAATCGACAGCATGGTCAGGTTCAGCCGGAAGCAACATCTCAACTGCCTCCTTGGAAAATGGCATAGACCTTTTTATAGCTTTAGGTCGCAAGCTACTCAGTAGAGGATCCGAGCTGAGAAGCTACCTGTTTAAAACATCCACATTACATGTTTCCCTCGTAAACTTCCGTGCAAACTTCTGTCGATATAACCTAAAATGCTTATTTCTCGCTTCAGCAGCTTCTTCAGAAAGCATTCCTATGGGCACTAGTGCTTTTTCTATGACTGTAGCCCCATAAATAAGAATCTTGTGCATGGTTGGTGTCATGGGATGCCATGGGTATAGTTCTATGTAAAGCTTCGCAGTATCATGGCCATAGTCAGCAATTTTTTTTAGGTCCACTTTATGACAACTTGATATAACTTCTAGAATCACTTTTAGTCTAAAAATCAAGTTGAAATCGATTCCCGTTATATCAGCTGCTACTTGAGGATCAGCAAAAAAACGTCTACTCGTATTCCCGTCGTTAGTGTTGCCGAAGCCGGCTTTGGGTACGTCAACAATTAAACCTGTTTCACGTCGAAATGCTTGTTGTAGTTCCGCTTTTCTTTGTTTGACAATAGCTTTATCACTATTTGATCTTAATTGCCATTTTTTCACTTGAAGTTTGTACGATAGGTGCAATATGCTTTCAAATAAGCGAATTCGAGCATGTAAAGTAGATAACCCAAAGGTTAGTGCTTCTGAGTCAACATTATTTTTGATGGTCAAGTCGTTGAATTGCTTGGAGGTGGCCCCGCATATATAGCACCTCATTGTTGAAATAGTTGGTGTGGCTGTATTACACACTTTACCATCCACCATGGTGAGTGTAAGAATATGTTTCACCGAGAAAGATTTTTCATTTAGGATATATTCACTGTTATTTGAATTATTCATGCCTGTTTCTACGTAATCTATTTCACTGTTCGTAATATCGACGGACTCTTTAACGAATCTAATTCTGATAGGCCGACAAAATCACGGTGAAGATGGGCTCGGGTTCTGCCATACTACTCTCTTTGTCGTACCACAGACTAACTTGAGCGGCACAAAACTACTCTGAAAAATATTCGCATCAGTAACATCACTTTGCATCTTCTGCTTGTATTGCATTTGCTGTGAGCCATCGCAGCCCCATTTAGAAATCAATTCCAGGCTAATATCTTTCTAATGGGCTTAAAGAACTTAACATTTCTTCTCCTAGATACGATACGTTAACAGTCTCGTAACCGTATGATTTAGTAAATCTTGAATGTTAACCTCAGCACATGTTTCCGTTACTCGATACGACTTTTTAGGTGGATAGCAGTTTTTCTTTTCTTTTTGTAGCACACTGTAGCTGGGATAGTATTTTTTTCTAGTCGATCTAACAATTTCATATTGTCGTCATGAGAGATCTGCCTCAACAAAGATCAGCTCGTAATGGCGTTAATTGGGTCTCGTTTATCTCTTCAGACTTCGAATATGCCTTTTTGAGTTTTGAAGCTGGTTTAGGTGACTTTGTTATGCCCCGCGTGAGGTACGCCAGTGGCGAGAGGAAGCTCTTGATGTCGTCTACCAGAACTGCACTAGCGCCGCAGCCTAAGCGGCGAAGACGCAAACAAATCATGTCTAAAAATATCCATGTATTGCCTCGTAGCGACGCGGATAAAGTAGTTTGCGCTCCTATAAACGCGCGGCACACTCATGGCACACTATAACCCAACTCACGCACACAAACGCAGCGGAAAGACAGTGTCTTTCGTGCCGAGCGCCTAACGAAGGCTTGCGAAAAAATCCGAACATGTTTACTTAGCAATTTTAAAGCGTTGCATTACTTGAATTAATTTGTTCTAAATACCTTAAATAGGGTGTCATTTCATTTTTGCCGTATGTATTTGAATGATTAAGTTTATTTATTTTTGTTTTTAGTCGCCATTGTTTGTTTGTTGTGAGTGTTTTATTGTGAGAGCGGTAAATAAGAATTGAACGAGTGATAACAAAATGTTACAGTTTAGTTGGAAAAATTGATAATTTCTACTGTGAAAGTTGTCGTAGTGGTGTGTGTGTGCTAAATATTAAAGATAGTGGGTTTTCAAAACTTTCTTTCGCGGAAAAAACGCAATTAATCGAGGAAGGGTACACCGGATTTGGAATTAGTGCAAAAAGAAAAAGTTAATTGGTATGTGTACAAAACCAATCAATCTATGAATATTTAAGGTGGCTAATCACACCCATAACCAACACCCATCATATCAATAACGACGCAATGCAACACTTTTGGTAAGTTAGTACCTAGCAAATTGTTTTTGTCTACCCTGTTTAAAAACTGTGCACGCCACTGTTATATAGATATAGTATAGATTTCTTTCCATATATTGGAATTCACGAAAAGTAAGGTGGTCCTGCCAGGGAGCATCACGTTCACTTTGTGACGTTTACTCTTAATGAAATAATCATCGCATCCAAACGGATAAAAAGAAAGGAGTCGAAAGATATCAACGACATGTCAACGCGTACAATAGATTGCTTGCCCCCGGCGTTATTTCACTGCTTCTTTTGTTACTTAATAACTGCATGTACGCTGGCATTTATCCTTATGTTTTGAAAAAAATTAAAGTTCAGCCTATTTATAAAGGGAAAGGCGAAATGCACTTGCCGAAAAACTATAGGCCTATAATATCTAAGATCTTTGAACGCTTGATTATAGTGATATAATTATGAGACATATCGTATCAAATAACCTTCTAAATCGCCAGCAATACGCGTACCAGCCGGGCCGCTCGACCACAGACGCGACGCGCGAGGTGGTAGCGCGTGTGACCGCACAATCTGGAGGGCGGGCGGCAGGTCGCAGCAGTGTTCTGCGACCTGTCGCGCGCCTTCGAAATGATTGATCATTCGTTCCTCCTCGCCAAGCTGTCATGCTACGGCTTTACAGGTAGTTTCCACAAAGCCATTGCGTCGTTCCTGGGAAATCGAAAACAGCGTACCTATGTCCTCAATACGGGGTCGGATCTGGAACCAATTGGTCACTGCGCCGTGCCCCAAGGATCAGTTATGGGAAATAACCTGTTTCTGATTTTAGTTCATGATATCACGACTGCCTGTAATGAGCCTGAGTATGTAATCTTCGCCGATGAAACGTGCATCATAGTCAGTGTCGATGATGTGGAAACCCTGAAATCAAAGCTACACCTAGTCACGTTACATATGTCTGAGTGGTTCTCTTCAAATGGAATGCTACTAAATGTGGAAAAGACAAACATTATACACTTTAGTCTAAAAAGAAAACATAGCCCACTAAACATAACCACCAACAACACCATTGTACCTCAGGTAGACGCAACTAGGTACCTAGGCTTCGTAATCGACTCAGGGTTGACATGGTCACCGCACATTGACTGTGTATGCAACAAGCTGTCCGCTGCGTGCTACGCACTTTCTAGACTAGCACCTACTTTGTCTCCCATTAACTTGAGGAAAGCTTACTTCGGTTACTTTCACTCGGTTCTAATGCTTGGGGTAGATCTGTGGGCAATGTCTGCAAATCGTGACAGAGTGTTTAGAATTCAAAAGCGAGCCTTGCGTATCATCGACCCAAAACCAGTAGACCATCCCGCGAGAGACATATTTAGACACCATAACATCCTAACGTTGCCAAGTGTATACATATTGACTGCTTGTTGATACGAACATACGAACCAACCTACATAACTACAAAACCTACGGTCTACCCACCCAAAGGCCGACGCGCAGGCGGCACCTGCTGCAGCCCCCGCGGCGGCGCTTGGCTAAGGCTCGCGCGGCACTCAGCGTTGCCGGGACCCACATATATAACTGTGTTCCCGAACACATTAAAACAGCTGAGAGTGACGCCTCATTTACTAAAAAACTTAAGGCATTGCTGCGTGCTATAAAATGTGAATGAGTTTCTCGAAAAAGATCATTGACCCTAACACAGGCGAAAAATTGTAAATTTTATTATTTTGTGACTTGTAAATGAGATGTACATTTATGAATATTTTTAAATAAATAAATATACAAGAACATATCCATAGTATAAAATAACTAAACTATGGTGGCAGCTCTGTCTACGTACGGCTCTTATTTATATATATATGGTGACATGATTCTAGTATTTCAGTATTAACCACAAATATCACTCGACAAATTAAAATAAAAACTTTACTGCAATACACAAAAGAAATATAAAAAAAAAAATAGCCAGCCTCTGGCAAAAACAACGTAGATTATAGTATATGGTTACATATTCAAGTATTTACCACAAATATCACACGTCAAATTAAAATAAAAAACATTACTGCAATTAAAGAAACAAAATAGCAAAACACACTTTGTGGTAAATACTAAATTACAGGATTCTAGTATTTTAGTATTTACCACAAATATGACACATCAAATTGAAATAAAAACATTACTGCAATAAACAAACGAAATATTTAAAAAAAACACATAAAATAAGCCAGCTTCTGGCAAAAACTACTAAAATTATAGTATATGGTTACATATTCAAGTATTTACCACAAATATCACACGTCAAATTAAAATAAAAAAACATTACTGCAAACATGATTCAAGTATTTCAGTATTTACCACAAATATCACATGTCTAATAAAAATAAAAACAAACACCAACTATAACAGAATTCCACTACACAGAACTTATACATTCATTTCTTATTGTTCCTTATAACTAAAATGTCATCTACGATGCTTTTATTCAAGTTGGAACGTAAATTATTTATAACATATTTTAAATTACCCTTTACCGCATATTGGGTCAAATTTGTAACGCAAAGGTTTCCCGCCCGTTGGTTGATTTAATCGACATCTATTGCACTAGGCTAGTACTATTTCGAAAGTATCCATACCACGGAACGCAATCCGTGGTAGTGACAGCTTCTATCTAGTCTGTGGTTCACATGACATGACATCGAGTTTTCTATGACGTTCGGTCATTTTGACTCGTAAGCGTGGTTGAGTAACTTTGATTGCGATTTTGTTTGTATTTTGTGGTCGTTTAAATAGGATATTAGTGTTGGGCAATAGAAAAATGGATACCCGAAGATTTTACGGTAAATCCTGTAAGTATTCTAATGCAAATAATTACTTATGGTGTCGTGAAACTTTGTTCCAAAAATGGATCACTATGCGGTACGAGCTGAGACGTGAATACTAATATGGAACAGTATGCAATAGTGTACTCTTTATCACTTTGACAAATATGGAACTCGATGCATTAATAATAAAAAATAAATTTGTGGTTTGCAATTTATTTGTACATTTTGCGAATGTACTTTTTGCTTTTTGTATGTTCCGAGTGTTTCACAATATGCGTTGTGAATAATTTGCGTATTGTAGATTTTGCCATTTACGTTTGGTGTGTAGCTGTACGTTTTGCGTGTAGCTGAACATTTTGCGTTTTTTGCATGCTCCGAAGGGGATTTACACACAGTTACTGACACTATTTTTAACCGACTTCAAAAAAAGGAGGAGGTTCTCAATTTTGTAGTATTTTTTAATTTTTTATGTGTGCTACCTCAGAAGTCTGTCATTTATGAACCGATTTGTAATATTTTTTCTTTAATTGAAAGCATATTCTTCTTGATTGGTCCCATTGTTTTCAAAACTCCAGTTGGATGATGATAACCCTGAGGAATTGAGGGAACTCCTCAAATATATTAAGCACGCGTGTAGTAATTTCGGTATTTTCTTACATAACTCGTGTATTTACACCCGGAAATCATAAATTTGGTGCAGTGGAAGTGATGATGAAGATCACAGATGGCTTGTGGAACTTCTCAATGATTTACTTCAAACAATAAAAGTACGTTACAGATTCTAATATCATTCCGTTGAAATAGCAAACAATGAAGTGTCAAAGGTGATTGATTCTGAGATCCTTGAGGAATCGACGGAAGTCCTCAAATATTATCTGCCCACATGCAGCGATTTGGTCTTTTTCTCTAATAATCAACGCATTTGCTCTCAAAAATCAGTTCATGTGGTAAATTGGAAAAGAAATGTAGAAAAGTTCATGTGACTTGGCGGTGTACTGAATTGAAGTCGGTTAAAACTATATTTTTAAAGTAAATTATGTAGTAATTTATTTCCTCGCAAATGTGATGAAAAACATTGTGTATAACACGGGCGTAAGAATATTGCACTTACGCCCCTCGTTAAACAATGTACTATTTGTCATAACCTTTTTCACATATGTGATTAATTTCGACTGAGTTTTATTTTTAGCTTCTTTTGTCGTATGATATAATGAAATGAGTATTTACAGATCACATGAAAACGCGTGGACGTATTGCTACGGTGATTCCGGAAGAAAGTGAAGATGAACAGCTATCAGACGATGATGAATATAAGTTACCACCTCGAACTGTTGAAGATAGTGACTTTGATGTTACTGATGAAGATGAAAATGAAGAAAATAAAGAAGCTTTTGAAGTAGTATATTTGGAAGAAAAAGCGGAAACTGATATTTACGAAACTGAAAAACAATCAACCGTCTGCCATTGAGGGAAACCGAAATAAAAGTGGAGCAAACAAAAAACAGAAGAAGACTAAATTGGTTTGGACTGAAAAATCTGTTGATTATGATAACTAAAATGTTGCGTTCTTAGGCTGTGAAGACCTGCCAGAGGAAGTAATGCTATTAGAAACACCAATGATTTTTTTCAAATATCTTTTTCCAACAGAGGCATTAAATCGAAAGGAAGAAGAAACCAACTTATATGCAGAACAAATTCAGCCCGAAAAAGCCAATACTATATCAAGAGATGACATTCGCAATTTTTCTGTTCTGTTCTGTTCTGTTCTGGTGACTCATCCAGCCAGCAGTTCTGCTGCAAGGACTCGGAAGTGCTGACTACGGGAGGAAGGAGAAGTTAGAGCAAAATAACGCAGAAGGCTCGCTTACCCCATCTAGTGTAGTATATGCGGCAGAAAGATAGTGGGGAATGAGAACCTTATCCGTGCACTGTCTTAACCTCAAATACTATAATGATAAGGGTAAGCGGGCCTATTTGCTCATGCTGACCCAACCTCCGCCGCCCGACCGCAGGCAACAGCTTCCTGCCCGAGACACCGGATAGCCAAGTAGATAGGACGGTAGTGTCAGGTTTTGCAGTCGGGATGGTTGGAGTGACGGGAGGTGGAGCCGACCCGAATACAAGCATCGTTAAGCCAGCGTGGGGTAGATAGATACTATATTTGGTGTATAATATATATTATTAGTTTGTGACTGCTTGATACCTCCCTTTTTTTTAAACCCCACAGGTTCTGATATTGAACCTCTTCGCGCTTATCGCAATTATTAATCAAGACTTGGCGATTGCCTGTCCGCATTCTCTTCTTTCTCGTCTTCTTTCTTGATCAGATCTTACTTTTCCTGAACGTCCAGAAGTCAGATACCGTTGAACATCCATTTCTTATTCGCTGAGTTGGTGTATCTGCCGATGTACGTTTGTCGAGTGTCAAATTGATGCAACTGCGGCTACACCTTTGTCGAGTATCAAGTTGATGTGACGATTGTAGACTTTAGGCTTTTTGCCCCTCAGTAGCCGGGGCTCGGGTTGTGTCTCTTTATCGTTTTGAAGTGATTTCTCGAAGCTGTTTTCTAGGACTTGTTTTATATAGACATAAATTTGGCTAATTTATTGAATCAGGCGTTACTTTGCGGAAATTCATGATATATTACGAGAACAATATTCCTTTGCTATTCCGCTAAAAAACATGCAGGTCGATCAGCGGAGATCAAATGTAACTAATTGCGTATAAACATGCAAATAATTACAGCAAACCACCACCAATAATGAAAAAACCTCGACACGTGTTTCGCCTCTCTACGAGGCATCATCAGGCGATGCAGGCAGGAGATGTTGCTTGCGCCACGTCCACTGAGCAACAGTGCTCAGACTGTTCAGTTCAGTGACTGTTGCTCAGTGGACGTGGCGCAAGCAACATCTCCTGCCTGCATCGCCTGATGATGCCTCGTAGAGAGGCGAAACACGTGTCGAGGTTTTTTCATTATTGGTGGTGGTTTGCTGTAATTATTTGCATGTTTATACGCAATTAGTTACATTTGATCTCCGCTGATCGACCTGCATGTTTTTTAGCGGAATAGCAAAGGAATATTGTTCTCGTAATATAAATTTGGCTTACATAATTAGACAGAGTATGCAATTTAATTAAACTTTTATCTTTATCACTTAATTGGCGCGTCGGATTGCATGGATGTAGATTTGACGATGTAACCCTGACAAACTAACATGCACATTTAACAATATACACACTTATTTCCAACACTCACTTTTCCGTTAGAAACTTACACTCAGTTCAATTCACCGGTTCATTTAGTAACTGCGCATAATCATTAAATTCACTTTTAAATAATACTAGTAATTCTTTAAACAAAACTCTCACTTTAGCACTAGAGTCAGAATACAGGTTCCTTATTCTGAGATCGTCTCTCGTCTTATAACATGAGATTATTTGAGTTGGCCGAATTGCATCAAAGTAGCCCATTCAAAAAGCAACTCTACCGTCCAAGGTAGAAGATTCCAATTCTAGTGACAGTATCAATGTTGTGACCGTATTCAGTTGTCTCACGTGACATCTATGTGACGCTATTATCCCATAGCGTGGCGTCGCTTCGCCTGGTCAAGCGGTCATCTGATCCTTTGTTTTGGAGCGCACAATCATTGTGCGCGAACTATCTATGATGAAGAAAAAAAAACAGCGTCTGGCCGGCACCATGGCCTGCGGTGGATGGATGACGCTCGCTACCTGCTTTAGGGTACTCCGCGCCGCTCATACACATTTTACACGACTAAGCAAGTCTATATTTTTACGTCCAGTACTTTATACATAGATGTGTTGCTACATTTTTAAGGACGAGCGAGTCAGGCATGGTTGGTCCGCTTTAAATAAGTGAAAAATGGGCAGATCTCACCAAATTAATCTGTTGAGCTTGGGCGACGTTGCAGCTGGCGAAGACTTGGACATCTCACTCACTTCAACACTCACTGTTATATAATATATAGACGCACTGCACATTTGTTTAGACCGGTATGTATCACGAGATAGATATACGGGTATCGGAGCGGATTCGCGCGTCGTTAGGCTACGGTATAGAAGGGATCGCGGCGAGCGGTTAGTTAAGTTACAGTTACACATCTGGCGTTGGGCGTTTTTATGCAATTTGGAGAAACAATGACAGAAGACGGTAAGGGTCCGTGCGTCCGTTCAGCACGGCGGCCCAAAAACCAAGAGATGACATTCGCAATTTTTTAGGAATTATTCTTTATATGTCTGTTGTGCAACTTCCGTCAACGAGGCATTACTGGAAGGAAGGGACGTATGTTGAAAAGGTGGCGTCCTCTTTAACGTGCAATAAATTTGAAGAAATAAAGAGGTTTTTGCACTTTAACGACAAAACAAAGGAACTCAAAGCTAGTGACCCAAATTATGACAAGCTTAAAAAATAAGACCGCTTATAGAAGTTTTAAGAGAACGTCTAAGAAACGTACCTAAAGAAGAATACTTAGCTGTGGACGAACAGATGATTCCCACAAAAGCTAAAACGTCAGGGATGTGTCAATATAACGCGAAAAAGCCACATAAATGGGGCTACTTAAATTATGTCTTAAGTGGAGCTTCTGGCTTCAGCTACGACTTCGATTTATTTACAGGCAAACATAAAACAGATCTGCCTGATGACTGCCCTGATCTAGGAGCTTCAGGCAATGTGGTAACTAAATTCGATCGAAACAGTGCCAAAGCATTTGAATTACAAACTGTTCATCGATAATTAGTACACCAGTTTACCACTGATGGCACATTTACATAGCGTAGGGATTTTGCCATTAGGTACAATCCAACTCAACAGAGCAAAGGACATTGGTTTACCGAGCACAAAAGAATTAATGAAACGTGGTCGAGGCTACTGCTTAGAAAAGTGCACTGACGTAAACGGAGTAGAACTCAGTGTCACCTCGTGGGTAGACAATAAGCTGGTCAACTTGTGTTCGTCATATGTTGGAAAAGACCATATGACATCGGTTAAAAGGGTTTACGCTGATAATGCACAATACGCAAAATGCTCACTGCACGCATAATGTACAAACAGTCAAAATGCACATACGCAAAATCCACATCATGATAAATGTACAGATCGAGAAATGTACAGTACGCAAAATGTATTTACGCTGAAAGCACATATCTCATAATGTGTAAAAAGAATAATCTACATTTCGCGAATTGTTCAATGCAAAACGCATAATCCGCAAAATGTTACAAAAGCTAAATGCTCAATCACCAAACGTACAAAACGTTAAATGTACAATGTACCGATGTGTAACTTGATTTGAATACTCGTTTTCGAGCTATTTAGCCCGAGTTGAAATGGATTTTTTGTGACCTATTATTACGAATGTTTGATTCCAACGGACACTTATTAGCACCAAAAACTATAATTTATAATCAGTACATCTTGCGTATTGTTATTTTTCCGTAATGAACAATTTGCGTATTGATCATTCTAACTTTGCACATTTTGCCACTTTCGGGTGGAGTACATTTTGCATATTGTACAATCATCACATGTACATTTTATTATTTGTACTATCTGCGTACTGTACATTTCTCGATCTGTACATTTATCATGATGTGGATTTTGCGTATGTGCATTTTGACTGTTTGTACATTATGCGTGCAGTGAGCATTTTGCGTTTTGTGCATTATCAGCGTAAACCGTTAAAAGATATTCAAAACAGGATAAAAAGAGAATCGATGTCCCTCGTCCTAAGGCAATTGAGATTTACAACAAATACATGGGTGGCGTCAATTTGTTGGACTCTATGTTGGGGTTCTACAGAATTCGGATAAGGAGCAAAAAAATGGTACCACCGCATTTTCTTCCACCTGATTGATTTATATAAGTTGTGTCAACAGTTGGATACTATGGCGTCATCAGAAGAAACAAAAACACGATCAGATGTACATGCCATTGCTGGATTTTAAATTGTACATCGCCGATGTTCTGATGCGGGAGTCATCCCAGGTGTTCACACCAACCACCCGAAAAAGGGGGCGTCCGCGTCCTCTTTCTGATGTCGCCATAGAAAATGTAAAAAAACCCAAACGACGGCAACAGGAGCTGCCTCCAAGAGAAGTAGCAGAAGATGGCGTAGGTCATTGGCCAGTTTGGGGAAACGAAAGGCAAAGATGCAAAAATTGTAGCCTTAAGTCGCATGTATATTGCAGCAAATGCATTTGTTATTTTTGTCTAAACAAAGACCGGAATTGTTTCCAGCAGTTTGATTTAAAATGATTTAAAAATGTCAAAATGTAACGTAAAATAAATATCTTCTGAAAATGCATTTTTTTTTCATTACCTACATTTTCATAGCTATCATTGCATACTGTTCCAAATTGGACCATGGAAATAAACAAACCCCGCGTTACCGCCGATGCATGATGTTCCAAGTTTGGAGCAATCTGTTTTTTTATTATTATATTTAATTGAGTGATTTTAGATTTTTATCACTATTTTTTTGTGTTAAATTTATCGTATTTTATGACATATATTTAAATCAGACGAAATAAAAAATCTATGCGGTAAAGGTTTAAAGAAGAGAAAAGCCGCTCCACGCTCACTTGTGTTGCTGGTACTGCAAGTATCGTTTTTGCCAGACGATAAAGTTGTGGTTCTTCCATACCTTTATTTTTCCAAAATGATAATATGTCCGCCTTTGCTGCAATACGCGGATGGTTGCAAAAGTTTTGCAAAACTCACGAAATCTCAGTCCGATTTTAGATGTAACAAGCCTGCTGTTGAGTTCTCCTTGTCATCTCGGTTTGAGCCAAGAGCCTTTCCATTTCGTCTTCTATGTCCGCACAATAGCTTGTGCTTGGAGAGTCAGTGCCATGACCATGATCTAATTCATCGTTTATGGTTTTTGCATCTATTTTTAACATTTGCAGCCAAGCACTATTTAAATGTATGATAGCCAATGCTTCCTCTGTAGAAGATAAAACCAACCTAAATCGTGGGTCCAAATATAGTGCAAATATAATTGCTCCTCTTGCAACACTTTGGTACATATTTTAGCGGGTTTCAATGAGTTTTATTAAATCATCAATTGCCTCCCATGTTATATGACTCAAGTATAGGGGTTGCCCTGGTGTTTCGGAACAGCATTCCTTCAAGGTTTTTAATCTTTCTAGTGTAGAAGGCCATCTAGTATTGTTGTCCAAGATGGCTTTTTTTTTGCCGTTTTCAGCAAGTTTTTCATAGTTAGTGTTCGAAGCTTTCTAACAAAAACCCGCGCTTCTTCGATGGTGGGGATCATATCTTCTTTTAGTGCATCTTGCACTGCAAGCTGCAACGTGTGTGCAGCGCAACGCACTGACGAGATTACATACGGTTCTGTATCATCGGACTGGAGAGTGACATCATAGGACAGATCTTCAATTTTAATGTCACCATCTGACACATCGTCATTTTCTGTTGTAATCTCCAGGGTATTATTTAACAACCGGGTCAATTTCACCATGTTTCTCCCATTGTCAGAGGTTATTGTGTAGATTTGATTAATATCTATTTGATATTTTCTTGTTATAAATAATAGCTTTTCTTGTAGATATTCTGACGTGCTTCGGCTGCACATTTCTGCAACGCCCAAAGTTTTTACAAAAACAGTTCCATTATTTATTTATTTGTTTATTAGGCAAGGTAACAAAATGTAAATTAATATGTGTACATATTTAACATTGTTCCATCGAAATAGTACAGAATTTACATTTCTATAACTACCATGCACAACATGTTAAATAAAAAATAGAATGTACAAACAACACAAATAGTCTAACTATTTAATGACAGTGGTCATAATTAAATTAAATAATTAATGAGATCACATGAGATCGTGAAGGTTATATCAAGAAGGGTGTGTCTTCGTGACAATTTTGTAACATTACTTTTAAATTTATTGAGACTTAAACAAAAAATATCAACATGCTTACAGATCTTATTGTAGGATGTGCACATACGAGCCATGGGACTGTGTTGTGGGTGACATCGTTGGAACTAGAAACTGAGTTAAATGAATGTTGTCGAATTCTGAATAAGTTAAATTTGAGTGTTATTTCATCAAGAAACTGAGTTTTTTAGGTGAAAATAAATGGTGCGGAACCAGATCAAGTAATGAATCGGCTTCGTCGGACTCGTCTACCGACTCGGAGTCGGAGACACCGTCCCATAAAAGGAAGCCCAGGGTCGCAGGTGATGCAGACCCGCATATCGACGCCTTGGTCAATCAGGTAGGATTCCTGTCACAATATATTCAGCAAAGAGGCGGCTCGTATTTTACTCCACCTCCACTAGTACAGCCGATTGCGCCGCCGCCTGTGCAGCCGGTGGCGTCGTCTTCAAATGCATTTTTGACGAACCCTAATGCTAAAACCATTGTTCTCGGAGAGCTGCAGTCCGATGTTGACAAATATAAACTAATTAAGACTGCTGTACCGGAGAGGTTGCAGACTATTAAAGAATTGCAACTATTCGGTCTCCCCTCTTGGAAGGAGGTTAGGTATTCTAAGGCGTTGCTTAACTTTACTGCAACACCAGCTTTTACGGATTTAAAATTAATGAAGACCTCTGCCGTTTTACAAAAGACTACCTATTAGGAACAGAGAAGGTAATGAATGGCAGGACTATCCAACGCGGTGTTGGAGCAAAGAGAACTGGTACGAAAGAATCTCCAGGAGGTTATAGATTGGGCATTCAGGTCTCCTCAGCACTATTCAAAAAAGTAATGGAGGGATTCGGTGATGGATCCAGCTATGGGAAGAATATTGAAGAGTGTCTGAAGGTTATATGTGGTAAGAGAAGTGAGTGTATTGAGACAAGAAGGGAACGAATCCTTCAGGAGATGACGGATAAGAATGTACAACAAGCAATCAGGAACATTCCTCCTTCGGAAGAGCATCTCTTTGATCAGCAGAAGTTGTCTCAGATAGTTCAGTCGCTTGGGGGCCCTGCTGCTTGGCTCAATGTACCTGCAATGCAAATTAAAAAGCTATCTCACAAGAGAAAGGTATCATTTACTGAAGCGGGGCAACGGCAGGAAGGTCCTTACAATAAAAAACCAAGACCGCAAAGACCGTGTTGAAAGAGGAAAGAGGTCCAACTTTCGATCTCAGCAGTAAACCCAATTCCCTAAGGACAAGTGACTATATGATAGCATTCAGCGGGGAATGCTTGGCAAAGTTTCAAGACAAATGGAGGGAGTAAGGAGCCAACAAATTCATACTGCGAGCTGTAACGGCCTCGCGCACCCCTTCATAAAGAAGCTCCCACTGATCTATCCACCCGAAGCCATACAAATGTCGGAGGAGATTAAAAATTAAAAAAAGTCAAAAGTATTAAAAGTAAGACCCAACCAGATTGCTCCATGTTTCCTCTCAAAAATGTTCCTAGTGAGGAAAGGAGATGCCGGGGTAAGACCAATATTCGATCTCCGAGAACTAACCTGTTTGTACTGACCAAGCATTTTCACTTGATTTCACATTCATCCGTACCAGACTTCCTGTCGCGAAGAGGGTTCGCGAGAAATAACCCTTAACTTAATATTTGTACATAGTAACATTGACTGAACGCCGGATGGACTAAAACTCTATCTTATCTTTGGAAAGCTTTGAATTTTGTCGCTAGAATTCTTTTGTTTTTTGACATTCAGAATAAAAGTATATGGTGTATATGGTAGAAGATAGTGAATTCGTGTGCCCGTTTCCTGATCTGATATTTAAAGCTAAGTACCTAGAAAACAAGTAGTATTCTCTTATTCAAGTCTTTATTAATGGAGTGGAAGTTAGATGGCTTGGCGAAACTCTTTGAGCTGATCAAGCAATCTATTTCCATCCAATACGTTTATCCGTAATTTATTATTAATGTTATGTTATTCATTGTCGTCACTAAGAATCTGAATAAGGCTTGCGAGCCGACGCTTTAATATCCGGCAACTTTGAGAACCGAAGGGTTCACCAGTGCACGTAGTCTTGGCCAATTCTATAGGCAGGGAATGAGTAAAAAGTCCGCGCGACTCCGTCTGGGTTCGTGTGAGCTAAAGACGAGACATGAGTAAGAGGGTCCTGGTGACTCTGTCTAAAGCCTGCGAGTTAACGAGTTCATGACATTCAATAACATGCTAAAGATAAGTCAGTTAGTGTTGTATCTATGCGCTGAAAGCATAGCCGGGTACTTAGAGAATCAAGCAGGAGATTCATGTTTCCATCTTAAAACAGATGGTGCATTCAACCCAACTACATGGGATCAGCAAATGGTGCCAGATCAAGGAACACACAAAATTATAAGGTAAGACAGCTGATCCAACAATCTGATCAACATTCCTATTAAAGATTCTTAGTTAAATATATAAACTACAAATTAATGGTCTTAACATCAATTTATTACACATAATATTACATACTATAATCGCGAAGCAGAAATTTCATATCAATAGATAAGTTATACATTTGAAAGTTACATTCCATAGAACCTGGAGCGAGGATATCTTTATGAGGTATTCTTCTTTGAATACACTCATGAAGGTATCATCCTTTTGTACGCCGTCGTATGTTGCGATGCGGGACACTTCTTGCAGCCAGCGGATTGGCTTATAAAAATAGACATTCCACAGGCGTACCTCCATGTTCCGGTAGCTCAGTCCCACCAACCATTTCTATGTGTCAGCTACCTGGGAGAGATCCTACAGATGACCTGTCTTCCTTTTGGTCAGTCATCAGCGCCTCGTCTTTTCGCAGGCATTACCTGCTGGGTTGCGGAGACCCTGCGCAGGAGAGGTTGTCGAGTTCTAGTCTACCTAGACGACTTCCTTTTGGTCCATCAGGATCAGACTTTATTGTCCCTTCAAGCCGCAGAGGCTGTGGAGCTCCTGGGGTCGCTTGGCTGACAGGTCAACTTCCAGAAGTCGGTACTAATTCCCACTCAGACAGTAGAGTATCTGGGAATTTGTTGGAACACCACATTGAACCAAATGAGTCTAACAGGAAAAAAGGAAAGAACAATCGCTCATCTTCTAGAGCTCTTGAGGTCTCAGAGACCGAGCAAGCTTCGGCAGCTGCAAGGCCTTCTGGGGCTTCTCAACTTTGCCTGTTACGTAGTACCAAGAGGAAGGCTACATTGTCGCCACCTGCAGATATTCTCTCGCCAGTTCAGGAGAGACACACATCAGGTGAGGGAGATTCCCCATTTGGCTTTGAAGGCCATGGATATATTGTAAATTGACCGTAAAAAAAATTCGGTCCAAACGTGTGGCACTATCAACTTTCAGTGATATGAGTCTACTTTTCACCTCTGACGCGATCTCTTTCCTTAATTTTTCAGTTACCACTGTAATTGATGCTCTAATCGAGCGCGAGTTTAAAGATTGTGATTCTCTAGGGCTGGTGGAAGTCATAGCAATAATATTTTTAAACGCTTCATCATCCATCAATGAAAATGGTCTCCCATGAACAGTTGCCAAATTTGTACATTATGATTATTATTCTGGTAGTGGCTATTGCATCACTGCGACCATTGCTGATCTATTGTGATCGCCACTTGCTACAATTCTTAGTCAAATCCTGCGAACTCGAAGAATTGCAGGATTTTGTTGAACTCAAGAAACTTGATCTCCTCCGGGCACATGAAGTGTTTGCCCAGAATGGAGTTACGGCTGCGCATAAGACAAGGGCAATAATCGGTTAGGATGTGTGTAGGCGTCTCCTCTGCTTCAAGGCAGAGTCTGTACTGCCTTGTGTTACTCAGCCCCAACACTTGCATGTGCTTTTTTAGGCAACAATGCCCTGTAAGCACCCACCCAGCATGACGGCACAGCAGCAGTAGACGGTTCCTACTTAGTGCCAAGGCGTTAGTGGACGCCTTTTTGCTAAAGGCTCTAATGAGCGCTTTGCAATGTTTCAGTCCTGGGATAGCTGTCCAAGCTTGAATGGTCTTGTAGAAACAATAGGTCTTTAGCTTGGTCAGACTTTTGGGGACACCACAAAACGGTTCAGGTCCGTGTGTCCCCTTTGCCCCCGCTCGTGCAAGCTCGTCGGCCTTCTCGTTTCCCTCGACACCTGCATGCCCTGGGACCCAACGTAAAATTACCTTGTTTTTAGCGCCCAGGTCATTATGTAACATCGTTTTTTTTTATTCCCAGGCGTTTTGATAACGGTTTGAACGCACCTCATTTTAAGGTGGCCACACACAGTGCGATAGGCAAATTTCCGAGATTCCTTGCCGCGGTTTAACCTCTGTAAAAAAAAAGAGGACAGGTCATTCAGTTTGTGGTTGGGGGCGTAGGAAGTTTTTGCTTTGCAAGTGGTCGAAAAGAAAATCGGTTTTCATCCAGGATGTTAGCCATTGTTCATTTATCTAATTACTAGAAAACGTTTTCTGACGGCTGCCGTGATGTGAGGAGCGTTGAGACGGGGCGAATTTTGTTATCCGCCGAGATATTACGACGCAGATGCAACGACGCCATCGACTTGGATGAAGAAGGATAGGGCCTCCACTACACTGAATCCGTCTGCTAGGCACGCCTGGTGTAAAAGCGCCTCCGCATGTTGTTAACACCAACTAGGTATGTCACCTTATTATTTTATTCACATGCGAAATGCTAGCCTTATAGGTTATGTCATGGAGAAGTAACTAAGCCTCACATTATTTGTTACAGGCATGTGTTCGCTAAAGCCTCGAAGGCTCCTGAACGAGACTTAAGCTCTTATTTATAGCCCGAAAGGTGAGTGTCATATTTATCCGATCATGTAAGCAAAGGGGGCGAAGACAAGTTTTGTTTGTGTAATGATATGTAAACCTGCGTATTTCGAATTCCAGGGTTCTTTGGGACGGGGCGTAGATGCCTGTTCTCTCTGGTGGACGAGTCGTCGGGTTCGTGAAGGCTGTTTCACATTTCCTGAGCAACGGGTCGTGACGCGATACTCCAGGTAGCGGTTCCTACTCGCGTCAGGCGTATGTCTTGGATCATGGTTTTGTAGGGCCATGTGAAGGTACTGTCGTAACCGTTTCTACATGCACACACACACACACTCTACGCTAGTGATCAAGTCAGTTTTATTTTAAAGGTTCAAAGTTCATAAATAGGTGTATTTGTTTGTCATCAACTTTGAAAAGTAACTATAAGGTTACCGGGTACGCCTGGGTCACATTCTGATTTGTTTGTATGGTGGCATATCTTAACTGATTAATAAATAAAATGTATTAGAGGACCAACTTAGTTTCATTACTATACATTAAGTGTCTCCGTTAGTAAACATTTTTTTCCTAAGGCGCCCACTTCTAAAATAAAAGGACGAATTGACGTTTCTCACGGCTCAGGGCTATAATTTAAAATCCACGACCTGCTTGAATGCTCTCTGACTCTGACCGGAGTGTCACAATTTAAGAGTTCCCGGCAGTTCTCGACCAGCCTCGACGTTGTGACGTTAGAGGCAAGGGCCAAGAGAGGCTATCCGAATGGATATAAATAGTACGACTGAGGTAGGTGCTTTGCACATTCGTTGTCGCACATTCTAGAATGGCGTATACCTCCGCTTGGAATATAGAGGCGTGTTTTTCCATGTTCAGACTGATCGCTGTCCTGGGCGCCTCTCCATATATTCCGCATCCTACCTCCGAGCCGGATTTGGAGCCATCAGTGTACCACTTTAGGCTGCCTGGTTTCCAATCTATGAGGCCGTTTAACCAGTCCTCCCTCCTTAGGAGTTCTACAGAGTAATTTATCTGTGTACAAAGTTTTGGGGGCATTGTGTCTAGAGACATCCCTAAAACAGGAATATCGTACACTGAGTCCTTCAGCGTTCTCAAGGCTGAGGATAGCCAGTCCCCTCTCCTTGAGGTCGCTATTCTGAGCATGCTGGACCTCGCCTCCTTTTCCAAATGGAAGTTTAGGGGCGGAAGGTTCAGCACGACTTCAAGAGCAGCTGTTGGAGAGGTTGACATAGCTCCAGTAACGATAATACAAGCTGTCCGTTGCAGACTGCTGAGCTTTGCTATTGTTGTTTTCTGTGTCGTTTTCCTATACCAGGCCACAGAGGCGTATGACACTATAGGCCTCACAATGGACGTATAGCCATAGGGCAATTTTGGGTTTTAGACCCCATCTGTTACCCGCTAAACGACAGCAGATCGTGAGGGCTACTTTAGCCTTTTGCAAAATGCCATTAACATGCGGATTCCAGGTCAATCTGTAGTCGAATATGACGCCCAGATATTTGACCTCGGAAGAAAACGGAATTGTTTTGCCGCTCATAGACAGAGGTCTCAGACTGTCGAGTTTCCTCTTGTTTGTGAACGGCACAACAACCGTCTTGTCCGCGTTAACAGATACTTCATTTTCCCTACACCACGTATGTATTGTGTCTAGGGCTTTCTGCATTAGGTAAGATAGTGTACTTTGGCAGTTTCCTCGCACCGTCACCACAAGGTCTTCTGCGTACCCTTGGGTGTCTATGCGTAGTTCAGCCATTTTATGCAGTAACTCATCCACATCCACAAATTTGTACATTGCTTTTGTATATAGATAGGCTAGCGGTGAAGAATCAGAGTTGCGCGTTTTTTTTTTCACAGCTGGGACCGGCAGTGACATTTGTTTCAGTAGCAGTATTTATAAGGTTTAAGTTATTTTCATTATTTTTGGCCCAATTGTTGCGGTTGTTGACGATCATAAATTCTTCAGGATGGTTTGCTGGTAAGTGGTGTAGTAAATTTAATCCATGCTCGCCCTAAAAAAATTCAATTATAAGAAAGAAAAACATGCATTTCAAATAACGTAAAATAAAAGGATAGGTAGATTGCCCATTTTGCCAGCCCTAAAAGTCATATAGGTTAGAAAGCGAGATCGAAAAGAGAGAAAAGATACGCAAAAAAGACCCCGCAATTGCGATTTACAAACTAAGAGTTGAATAACCCGCCATGGTCCAATGCCGCCAACATTATAAAATTGAATTGACGCATGTCGAGTCTGTTCAAGACATTGATTTAGTATAAGTAACTAGATACACAATCAGCCGAAAAAAAGTGGCCGTCCAAAAGAACCGCGCGATCGACACTTGCGGCTCTTTTGCGTTTAGTCTGGTTTCGACCGTGAGACTTGACGGTTGTCAAAAATTACAAAAATGATCTGTGAAAAAATTCGTTAATAGCAAGTATAGCAATAGAAAATAAATAAAAAGGATTGGATATATTTCTTTAACTAAGTTCTATTGATAGCGTAAAGAATTTCATGTAAACTCATTGGCATTTCATAGTATTGAATAAATAATTTCGTTAGTACAAATGACAGATTATCACGGAACAAAAACCTAAGGAGTCAGTACCTACTTATTAGATTTTTTTATGGAGTAGTACAGTTACGTTATTTGTGGTTTTCAATTTAAGATTCCCGAGAAATCCTTAGCGATGTGCAAAGTAGGCCGCAGTTATAGGCTTATAGCACGAGATAGGAGACATCAACGACGAAGAGTGGTGACGACTTCGTCGTGTGTTTATTTTTCAAGTTTATATAAATCTTGTAAAAATAAATGTTTAACTAAAAATAAATTGATATTCAGATTGTAAGTCATTATTATATGTCGCAAAGGGACTAATTAGATACGTCAAATATATCACGCTAAAATGATCTACATACCTAGTTTTTATAATAATTCCCTTTTCACTGGTCGTGCGTAGAATTTTTAAGGAGTTTGACAGCTGCACTGATAATACGTAATGCCCACCGAACAATGTTTTGTGTATATGTATTTATAAAAAAAATGAAAGTGTTAATTGTATAGGTATTGCCTGCTTGTAAAAATAAATAATCATGATTTATTTGTGTTTTTCGTCTTTCTGTTTAAATAAATAAAATATTATAGATTTTATTCATTAAAGTGTGACATGTAAAATACTTCCAAACAGCAAAAATCCGCAACGTACTTCGACAATCATTTACAAATGACTGTAATGTTTATACAATATTATTAAAATAATTTTATAATGCGACTCTATTCATTCGCTATTTAGTTTTGACGTGAGCAATCAAGTCACATTATGATAAAATCTCAATAAACTAAAAAGTTTTTAATCTGCTTGATGCTAATTCGCTAATATGGCCCTTACAGCTTAAAACACTAAGTTCTCTTTTATATGAAGCATATATCTCAACGCAGGTTATAAGTAAACGCGATTGGCATCAACTGAAATATAGCTAGAGTTGTCAAATTGGGGCACATTTCTTAAAATTTTTGTTCGACATTGTGCGTCTATTTACTTTATTATACGTCAATGGTTCAAGATCAATATATAAACGCCGGTAGCAGAGTTTGTGAGTACCATTTTCAATTAAGAATTTATTTTTATTTTTGTGTTTGGCAATCAATTTGACAATTACGTCTGTCATAATTTATCAGTGGTGCTGGTGGATCATTTTCGTCGAGGTACAATGCCAAAAATCGTAAGTATTTGTAATATTTTTTTATTGTAGTGAGAAACATAGTTTTTCTAAGGATTATACACACGTATTCTTATTTTCGTAGCCAAATGTGCTCGCTTTTGGCAAACACTGCCATAATTGCGGCAAGTGGATGGAACGTAGAGCGTTGAGAAAAGATTGTAAGTATTCTACCACTGTACATTTTTTAGTTATAATAATTGTCATGTTTCATGTACATACATACATAAACTCACGCGAGTTTTCCCAAAAGTTATTACTTATATTTCTTTAGCACTAAAGTGCAATGTAATATACATTAAGAGCATTTTACAGTTTGGTTTAGAAAATTTGTATCTTTTTATATTAATGCTTTCAGTAATTTGCAATTTTAGCAAGGATTTTTTTTTTGCAAGAAATGGTAAAGCAATGCAAATGTGCAGCAGATGCATAGAATGTGACAACATTGTCCTAGGTAAGTTGTTTAAATATGTACTTAATTAAACAACAAACAAATTTCAACGTAGGAAGCAAGGCGATGCTGTTTCAGGCCATCCAGGTGTGCATTCTACTGATGCTCTTGGTCGCATTTACACAGTTATCCGAAAAATGATGAATGCATCTATTTGCGGTTGTTACGGTTGAATGTTCGTGGGCCAACATCATTTGAATCACTACGAACTGTTAATGGTGTTGTGTTCCCGACATTTCGTGATGCATGTCAAGAGCTCAATTTGCTTGAATACGATAATCATTGGGACACGACAATTGCCGAAGTAATTATTTCTGCCTCTCCAAGTCAGATACGCACATTATTTTGTATCATCATTTCAACACGCTTTCCATCAAATCCATGTGACATTTGGAACAAATACAAGGATGATATGTCAGAAGACATTTTACATCGAATTCGTATCAGTTCAAGTAATCCCCATCTTGAGGCGAGTGAGGAAGTGCATAACCAGGCTTTACTCTTGATCGAAGTCATGTGTTATCTCATGTGCGGCAGTTTATTAGTCAGGTTAGGAATGCCAACGCCAGATCGTGGAATGAATGACGCATTTAATCGAGAATTGGACCGCCGTGTCAATCCTATCTCATGTATCTTGAGATACATGAGTTACGCGTAACAGGTCTAAATCTGTTTAATTTCCATGCCTTTATTGACGTATATACTCAGTTTTTTAATTTAACTTACCAATTCCATGTAACTCTGTTTTTAACATAGTAAATCATGGCTAAATACTGTACAAAAAAAACTTCAAACAGCGTTTTCTCAAAACTATACTTTTTGAGATACATGAGATAGGCTTGACACAGCAGTGGAGCGTGAGCGTGAATATGATCAACATGGATTAGACCAATTGGTACAAACGAATGTACATATGTTAAACAATCAACATTGGGAAGTCTATGAAACAGTAATGAAAGCAGTTGATGATGGAAATGGTGGCTTATTTTTCTTGGATGCCCCCGGTGGAACAGGAAAGACTCTTATCATTCATTTTAGCTACTATTCGTGCGAGTTTCGACATTGCGGTAGCAGTAGCTTCTTCTGGCATAGCGGCCACATTGTTGGAAGGATGCCGAACAGCTCATTCAGCATTAAAGTTACCATTGAATCTTCAAACTGTTGAACAGCCAACATGTAATATTGCCAAAAACTTTGCAATGGCCAAAGTATTAGTAACGGCTAAAATAATTATCTGGGACGAATGTACAATGGCGCACAAACGCGCATTAGAAGCACTGGACAAGACATTGAAAGATCTTCATAAAGATGTAAGATGTTTTGGAGGCGCAATGATTCTGCTGTCTGGCGATTTTCGCCAGTCATACCAAGATCGACTGCTGCCGACGAGATAAACGCTTGCCTCAAATCATCAAATTTGTGACAAAATGTCAAGAAATTACAATTAGTAAAAATATGAGAGTAGCATTGCTGAATGATCCAGATGCCATAGAATTTTCTGAGCAATTGCTTATGGTTGGTAATGGCCAGGTCCCTATTGAAAAATCGAGCGGATTAATTACATTTCCCCCACATTTTTGTAATTTTGTGTCGTCTAAAGAAGAGCTCATCTGTTCGGTGCAACGCACCTAACACGTGATTTAGCCTCGTGCGTCCCGTCAGCAAAAGACGCATTGAGCAATAATTTATATTAATATCGATTTAGTGTACTTTTCGGCTCTATCGCGACCGGGTGCATTCAAACATATTTTATAACAAACATTTCTTTAACATTTTCCACTAACTTAGCTAATAGCAGTTTGTGTAACTAGTAGTTAGTCCTTTTAGTTAATAAACATTTTATACTCTTTTCCCGATTTTAACATTCACCACAATCCTCGCCGCCCACATTGGTCCTTCGAACCGGATCTCGCGCGTTTTGATACGGTGGTTGATTGGCGTGTGAGGTTAACGAACTTTTAACTTCGCGTGTGAGGATTGGAGCGATTACAGGAGAAGAGTAGCAGAACATCAACAGCAACAGTGGTATTTGGCAGTAAGAGAACAGCGCAAAGAGATATTCAAGTAAGATCTTTCCTTATTTTGCTAACACCAAATCAATCAAGATGGCTTACGTCCAACGTCAAACAGAGATTCAGCGAAGCATTGAGACTGCTTTGTCTAACTTTAAAAAAGATAGTTCGGAGAGGAAGGCGAAACCTGAATACTTCAACACACGTTTGGAGACTTTAAGTGGTTTATGGAGCGAATTTCAATTCAACCATGAGCAAATTTCTATGTTGGAAAGCCGGACTGATCCGTACTTTACTAACCGAATTTATGAAACCACTAAAGAAGTTTATTCCATTCTAAACTGTAAGCTAACTGAGGATTATCAAGCAGTATTTCAGAAAAATCCAATTTCTAAATTATCATTGGATATAAATGCACCGTCTACGGGTGAAGGCAGTAGCGCAAAGGAACCAACAGTAAGTCCATCAATGGGCGCCGATGGAAGGCTCGTAGAAGATATGCAACAGCGTAACAAACAGCAGAGGGGAACAGATAGTAAGACGGATGATATGTTGCGTAAGCAGCATGCAAACATAAAGGCTTTTGTGCGAACCGTCAATGGTATTCAAATTGACTTATTGGCCGACAAATGGGAACTTGAGGATGCTCTTAAGTCGTTAGGATCTCGTTGGTCAGTTATCGATTCTATGCATTGGGAATTAGAAAGTGAGGATTCCCAATTAGATTCAGCGTATGAAGATGCGTTTAACAAACATAAGAATACTTATAAAATGCTGAAGAATACTATCAATAAGAAGATTTGGTCTGTAGCACATCGGGACAAGTCGACTCCTGTTTTAGACACTATAAATGTGACGCGGCGTTCCACGACGTGCGGCCAGCCGTCGAAGAGCTGCCAAAAAGGCTGAGCTGCTGAGGTCCGATACTACTTCTAGGTGTACGGCCTTCGTTACCATACACACAAAGACGGCAATGTAACCTTTTGTTGTTTTGACACCTCGCCCTTTATTTGATTTAATTTCAATAAATCCGGTGTAGTCCGTTCCGGTGTGATAAAAAGGACGAGTCGGGTTACACCGCGCTGCTGGCAAGTCTCCCATGATTTGTTCTTGCTTCATAGCTCGATGACGTAAGCATGTTACGCAATGATTGATATATTTTTTAACTGCTCGGTTCCCTCCTATAATCCAGAAATTATACCAGAGCTGTCTCAAGGTTAGGCGTGGTCCACCATGAAGCGTCAATTTGTGCGCGTTCTCTATAAGTAGGTCTGTTATGTGACCTTGATGTGGAATGATAAGTGGATGTTTCATGTTTGGATCGATATTTGCCTTTCCTATTCTTCCACGAACTCTCAGTAGTCCATTGTTGTCCAAAAAAGGGTTAAGTGATAAAATATCACTATTTGATTTCACTTGCCCGTGACGTGTCAAGTTATTTATATCTTCTTGAAATTATTCCTTCTGTACGTGTTTGATGATCATGTCTCTTGCTCTACGTATTTCGAACACGGTGAGGTAGGGTACTGTAGGCTTGTTTTTCGATAAGGCGCGCAGTACCCATGCGAGTACGCGAGTCATACGGTTGATATTGCTGTGCTTGATTATTAAGTCACTGATGACGTCATTTGGCTGATAAGTTGTGACGTTTGTTTGTTTTGATACTTGGATATCTTGGTCTGTCGTGTAGGTGACTTCTTGGGGTTTTTCTTCAATTATTTTTTGATAAAGTTGATCCTCTTCATTACATAACATTTGGCAAAAAATTTTTTCAATGTCCGCAGTCAACGCTATTTTTTTATATTGCCTCCATCTCAAAATCAATGTGAATAAATCTGATTGTAAATTCGGCCCACTGTACATCAGGTCGTTCAAACTGTAACCCGACGAGGAAGGTGCTGATGCATTGTAAATTACGCGCAAGGCCGTTATAGTTGATTCAGCGCGATGGATACAGAAATGTGGTAAGTAGTTGCTAGGTTTTGTGTCTCTTTCGCACTCGCGCATATGTCCCAGCTCGTAATATTCGTTGATAAATGATTTGTAACCTTTTGATAATTGTTCGTTCTTCATAAATTTCTTCTCAAGTTGATAAAATTGTGCCACAGCCTTGTGTCTCGATTCTCCCAATTTTTCTTCAATGTCGGGTTTGAAGGGTAAACGTACCACATAGCGTCCATTAGTTTGACGAACTGTTTCGGACTTGTATTGATTGATACAGTACTGATCCTCTGATGATAAGTTGTCCGACGTTTCAGCAATGTCCTCGATTTCCCAAAATCTACTGATATCTTGGAGGTTGTCAATAACAACGTTGCAGTGATATGACTTCATGTTGCCACTTAAAATCGATCCGAGTTGAGATTGCTGTGCTATGGGCGTAGTTTCATCCTTTCTGATAACAGAGTCTAGAATGATATTCGAATAGATATCCGCGCCGAGTAAAATGTCTATGGGTCGACTGATGTTGAACTCGGGGTCTGCCAGCTGGATACCTTCGAGATGAGGCCACGATGGTTTGATAAATGATCGGTTAGGTAAGTTATTGATAAGACAATTCATTATAAAACTTTTGCGGTAAAAGTGTAATCCGTGTGCATCGATGTGGCCTTGATATTGATAAATCCCTTACAATTATTTTCCTTGGTTCCGATTCCAAATATTGAACCATTGTATTTGTGACGTGGTAGGCCTAGTAGTTGAGTAGCGTTTTCTGTGCAAAGAGAAATTTGGGCACCTTGGTCAATTAAGGCACGTAATTTGATATAGGATCCATCTCTTGACTGGACCTTGATTAAGGCAGTTGATAGTAGGGTTTCTAGTTCTTCTTCTTGGGCCACGTGCCCTGCGTTCTTTGATGTATTTGATTCGTTGGCGGCAGCTTTCTTCATGTCGACAAAGGCCTCGTGGAGTATCGTATTATGTTCGCCGCTGCATTGCTTACATCGTTTTTCTGATAAACATGGATTGCCGTAATGTTTGTATAAGCAGTTCGGACATATTTCCCGGGCGGATATTGTTGCAAGTTTTGTCTCAGGTGTCATACCTAGAAACTTCGAGCAGCGAAATATATCGTAATTATAATTGCAACAAGGACACTTTGCGGTGTTTGTTGCGAATGCTTGATAATTTTTTGCTGGCGATCCTTGATAATTATTCTTGTTGTATGTTGATGGATAAAATCGATTGATTTTCTTTGATATGATTTTCAGAGCGAGGATATTGATATGACGAAGGCTTGTTTTGGCTAAATCTTCTCTCGTAGCTTGATGGTGGAGCCGGTTTGGTTGAATCTTGTTTTCGACGAGAGGATTCCAGGGCAGTAAACTTCCTTTCCAAAAATGATAGAAATTCAGCCAGTGTGGGTAGCTCTCTCGGGTCCGCTAAGTGTTCGATATAGTCGTTATGAGAATCGGCGTCCAATTTCTGTAATAATAAATGTACTACTAACGGGTCCCAAGTAGAGATATCAATGCCCAAATTTTGAATGGCGTGGAGGCATTCTTTAGTGTTGTCGTGTAGTTTCTTTATTGATACGGCCGATTGATGCTGCATGATAGGTAATCCGAGAAGGATATTGACGTGGGAATTGAATATTAATTTAGTGTTGTTGTAGCGGTGATTCAAAATTTCCCAGCAAACTTGATAATTTTCAGTACTAATGTTTAAATGTTGTATAAGTTTTTCCGCTTCGCCTTTGACCTTGCTTTTTAAGAATTGCATTTTTAGCGCATTTTATATGGAATTGTTCTTATGGATGGTTTCGGTGAACAAGTCCTTGAATGACATCCATTGGTGATAATTGCCATTGAAAATGGGTATTTCAATAGCAGGAGTTGATTTTTCTCGATGCGAAGAATCCCACATTTTGATATTGATACTTTTCTTGATTTCGTCATATTTTTGTTCGCATAGGTTGTATGTTGTTTCATATTCGGGATTTTCGTTAAGTTGTTCACTATCGATCTCCCAATGTAAAGAGTCGACTGCTCACCAACGAGCTTGCACTGTTCGTAGAGCATCTTCGAATTCCCACCGTTCGGTAAGTAATTCTAGCTTGGTGTTGTTCTGATGATATCAGATTTAGCAAGTCAAAGATACGTCCTGACACTTGCCTCAGCATATTCAGAACATCTTCAGTCCACAACTTGCTTAAGTGTGGAAGAACTAAGAAAAGTATTTGAATGGGGAGATAACTATCTGAAAGACAAGACATCATCTTCTTATTCCCTTATTTATAAATGGGAGGCATTATGTGTCTCTGTACTTATATCACAAGACCCTCATCCTCTGGGAAAATTCCAACAAGACCTGATCAAAGACACATGTGACGGAAACCCTGAAGGTGAGTCATTACTTAGACAAGGCATAGCTATGCTTTGAAATTGAAATTGAAATTCATTTATTTGCTGAACATTACGTACAATTTTGAAGGTGGAAGACAATTTTTTTGGATCAGTAATATCCATACCTTATAAGAGTGGAATTGTACAACAAAAATATGCACAAAGTCTCTCATGCATATGGATTATACAGGATTTGGGGACATCCTATAATCAACCCCATGCTAGAAGCTATAGCCCTACAACAAGAAGCTAAATGCTATAGAAGTGGAGACCCTAGAATTAGAGCGATGATTGTAGGGAAATTTGCAGAGATTTTGATACATCGTTATTGGAAAACCAAAGCAAGATGGCCTGCAATGAACACATCAAGGTTAGGTCATTTCCATCCAATAAGTCAGGCATACTTAGCCAAAAAGCCACCTCCTATCTTAGCTAGAGAACACCTAGCTCATTGGAGTCTATTAAAATTTGAAAAGACATTTAACATAGATACCAAATTTGAGGCCTTGGAAATGTTAGCAGACAAGTCTATGTCTTTACTAATCAATGAATTGATACAAAGTATCAAAAGAGACTACAACATTGGTCATGCAGAGGCAAGATCAGTTTTAGTGAAATGGCTAGAATCTAATCTATCAGACCCAACAAAATTTCTTCAAGATATCAGTGAAAGAGGATTCCCCAGATTTGAAATTGTCATAGGAACTTGTCCAAAAGAAAGAGAAGGAAAAGTGAAAGCAAGGATGTTTAGTCTACTTACACTTTATAAACGAATGTATGTAGTGATAACAGAAGCAATAATATCTGCTCATATCTTACCTCTGTTCCATGAAGTGACCATGACTGAGGATGCAATGACCCTGACAAAGAGACAAATACAATTCACTAGAGGATCCTCAAAATCGACAATCAAATCTCACACATTATGTCGATACTCTAGTTTGGACTTTATAAAGTGGAATAGCAACATGAGGGAGTATGACACACTCCCCATGTTTAATATGATGGACAACTTATTCGGATTAGAAAATTGTATTTCAAGAACACATAGTATGTTTACTCAATCTTACTTATATTTAGCTGACAGTTATTATTTGCCTCCTTTGGATGAGAGAAACAATTTCATAGAAGATCCCGGAATCTGGACCAACCATTTAGGTGGGATGGAAGGACTGAGACAAAAAGGATGGACTGTGTGGACAGTATGTTTGCTTTTACTAGTTGCAGAGAAAATTACAGGGAGGCTAGAACTAATGGGTCAAGGGGACAATCAAGTGATAAAAATAACATATGATGATAGAAAAAGTCCTCAGGAAATAAATAAATTACATCAAACTTTTCTGTTTAATTTGGGACACACTCTCAAGAAAATTGGCCCCCCTTTAAAATTGGAAGAGACATGGACCTCCTCTGACACCTACATCTATGGGAAATTGATAATACATCAAGGGGTTCCCCTTTCAATGAGTTTCAAAAAGAATCATCATTGTCCTCACTTTCTGCTAATTGTATTGCGTCATGCTCATCCGACACTAGTCCATTGATTCCATTCTTGATCTACAGCTCAGAGGTGTTGAGCAGTGTCTATCATAATTTGAATTCAGTATATATTCATGATTCCTCAATATTAGACCATATTGCCCAGAAGGGAACATCTTACAAGATACCAATTCATTCAGAATCACATGTCAAACAATCAACTTATGAAAGGATTGTTCCAAATAAGAAAATAGAGAAGAAAATACAAGAGCATTCAAAGAGTTTTAGTAGTGATTTTCAGGCAAAATTACTCTTATGTCCACGACCTTTAGGAGGAATGTCCATATTGCTATTGCCAAATTTGCTTATTAGAAGATTTCCAGACCCTACTGTATTCGCATTGTATAGCGCGTTGAAAAGCTTTAAAGTTGCTCTGCTGTTTCCGGTACATTTCTTCCAATTTGCTTTGATTGCCTCGTTCAATCATTTTTGGGTTTGATATTGTTGCGTCCGAAGCTGGTTGTTGTTCCTTTTGGACGCTGTCCGCAGGGTCAACTTCTAGACGCGAAGTCTGCGGCACTTGTTGCTGGTTCCAGTCCATGTTCAAGTTGAACTGAGAAGTAGCACGCTTGATAAAGGGTTTATCTTCTTGATATGTCGGCAATGATTGTTGCAAAAGTTTGCGAGTTTCGCTGCAGAGAGTTGATACCCCCTCGAAATTATTTTCTGCAAAATACACGTAATCCTGCGTGTCAAACTCGCAAAGAGTGATATGATTCGTTTGGAACTCCTTCGAATATTGTTCCAGAGTGTCTAATTTTCGTTTGATATGTTGTGGAGTCTTACGTTCTGCTCCATCACTTTTGAAATTTACCAAAAGCTTTTCGATAGCAATGGCAAGTTGACCTTGAGTGTCCAGTATGTCCTCAATTTTCGTCATTTTGCCAAAAAAATAATATGATAATTGATGATATGTGATTGATAATAGCTTTAAACGTATCTATCTTTCGATGATATTAGCTGGTTCGTGTTCAAGTGATCTCCGTGGATATATGCGCCTTCTCAATCAGACGGTGAGCTAGACGTGTGCGCCGCGCCGCCGCGCCGCCGCCGCCGACGATTTTTCCACGCCGCCGCCGCCGATGAATTTGACCGGCGTGGAATCGGCGTGGCATAATTGCGTTTTTTCGGAACAGTGTTAATTATTCGATGCAAATTATTTAAGTAATTTTAATTCCAATGCCGAACAAGGAATCTTTAAAACACTGACGACTCTCTAATTTTCTACATTAAAGAGTTTGCTTTAATTCGCTTCGCAATAAATTATAAATCGGCAATTCTGCAATTTACGTAGTATACATACATGCATGATTATATTAACATTCTTGCGAACATACAGATACACGCCATGGCAGATATCGTAGGCTAAAGTCAGAAACCTCTTAATTCCATTTTTCAAATCATTTACTTATTTGATTACTTTTATTGTGATGTAACCTTGATGTAAATTAAATAGGTTTTTTTTGAGCCTCCTGTAAAATTGGATCAGATAGAGTTAAAAGGTTTGCGACTTTAGTTTTTTTGTACGCAAGGATTAGAGGAACGACCTCTAATTCATGAGCGTGATCTTATTTTACCTAACAATCTATAATCATAATCAACTGGGGCATATTCCTGTAACTAAAAGTTTTTTTTACTCATTCCATGAAGAAATCTGTTCCCTAATACCTCTGGTCGGGTCTGGGTATACCACAAAGGGCAGATTCCATGGATGTCACACTACATAAGAAATGCTCTACCCGTAAATGTGACAACTATCAAACTACTTATCTCCCTTATATTCCTTGCTGGTAAAGTTCTATTGTATAATCTAAACAAACGTCTAGAGTACTACAGAAGCGGACAAATCGCTATAGAGCAAGCGGGTTTAGTTAAGGGTAGAGGCACAAGAGAGCAGATCGTAAATATCAGGCAGTTAATCCAGAAGAGCAAATAATTTAACATACCCATAAGTCCCAGATATAAGAAGTAAGAGTCTAAATACTTTAAGACCAATCGAGGCAGGGTTGCAACTGTCCCGGCAACTATTCGTCTTGTTCAGCGAACACATAATGCGCAGACTACGCTGACAGAGCTGACAGGGCGGCGTTCGAGTTGGTGCATTACAATTTGCAAGTCACTGATGGCATGACCCTAATACATAGTTGCATATGAGACTGAACTAGCTAGCTAGACTTCTAAAGAAAGTCGAAATGATCAGTGTACAGTAGGGCCTCCACGTAATCAAGGAAAAATGAAGCTAATGTTCATAGCTGGGTTGATGCAGAGGGCACGGGAACTACATGACCTAGACTTAGTAGAAAACTTTGTCTACTTTAGGCTCACAGATCTCCAACTACGGAGACTGTATAAAAGAGGTCATCAGAAGATTGAAAATTGCTTAAACAGCAGTAAAGCGCTTGGAAAATATATGGAATAACAGAAACATCTGATGATGATGATCTGTCCGACAGTTTTCGGTCATGGCAACCACTCCGACTCCTATCTAGCATTTTGGCGCTCGTGCGCTCGAAGATGGCTTATGTAGCCTATACTTGCGGCGAAATTCAGTGCACATTGCGGGGACGTAAGTACGCCGTTCTGGTAGTTGTATGCTGTGGCAGCAGGTGGGTGGGCCTTTAACTGGTCGCGTTTATAGTCAAGGTCAACTTTGGGCTGATCATCGAACTCGCGAACTTGGAGTGAAAATCCTGCGCCATTCTGACCGCTGTGCTGCCAAACACTCCCATTGAGAGGGCTCAATGTTACATCTCTTCATATGTTGCTTTTGGACATCCTTGTACCGGAGGAGTTGTCCGCCTTACTTCCGCTTGCCCGCCATCTCAGAGTAGAAGATGCGTTTCGCCACTCTCACCTCCGCCGTACCAGACTCGTGACCGCATCACCGAAGCTGCCGACGGATTAAATAGGCCTCAATGCCACCAACACAGGTTCGTCGCAGGACTTCGGTGTTTAGCACTCTGTCGGACCATCTGATCTTCATGATGGATCACAGGCATTTGAGGTGGAAACGATTCAGAGTGCGATGTGGTGACGGTACACACACCACGTCTGAGAGGAGTATAGGAGGTAACAGGAACATCTACCGCAACACCAAAGCCAGACTTATGCGCACCCTTATCTTCGCCATTTCTCTTTATGCCGCTGAATCATGGACTTGGAAGCCGCGCTTGAGAGCAAAAATAGATACATTTGAAATGTGGCACTTGCGTAGTATGTTGGTCATCTCAACCTCTCATCTCTCTGTACGCAACGGTCTCTGTATACAACGGCGCACCTATGTGTCGATACTCAAAGAGCTTTGAATCAACATCCAACTTTCAACTGCATGCTTCCAGAGAATGATGACATTATTTGGGCACGTGGCCCGCCAAGACCAGTCCAGCTTGGAGAAGATGATAATGGTTGGCTGCGTTAAAGGAAAGAGGAGTAGAGACAGAGCACCCATACGATAGATTGATGCAATCCGCGATGCCACGCGCGTCAATATCCAATGCGCAATAGCCCAAAGTAGAAGGGTTTGGAGAATGTTTTTGAAGAACTGCGCTCTTGGTAGTCACGACCCTCATTCTTGAGGAACCGACAAAGAAGAAGAACAATCAAATTTCTGAATAGATGTATTTTTGTTTTTTTTTAGGTGTGAAATTTCAGAAAATGTTAAAACTAATTTATTTCACAATGAGAATTTACGCTTTATAGTTATTTTACCATAAACCGAAAAAAAATACCACGCCGATTTCACGCCGATCACGCCGCCGCCGCCGATCAAATTCCCACCGGACGCCGCCGCCGATGATTTTGCCATCGGCGCACACCTCTAGGTGAGACCCGTTTGTGGGAGGCCGCCTTAACCGATTCGCTATCGCACTGGGGTTCACTCTCACACAATCCAGTCAGTACTGGTTGATAAAAGCTTCCAGTTTGATATTGATATTCTTGATATATATTGATTGATCTTGATAGTTGCTGCTGATATTCTTGATTTTCATAGACACTGCTTGATAATGACGATATACGTTGATAATACACTATTGATGATACACGTTGATGCTGATGTCACAGCACTGGTCACGTTGCGTCGTCACGTGGCGTGTCCCAGGATTTGATTTCACTGTGCACTGATACAAAATTGTTTCGAAGAACCATAAAGATGCTTCCATAGCTGCATAGGTCTTTGGTTCAAATTTGGTTCGAAGGACCATAAAGATGTACGGGACTGTCGTCTCGCACACTCTTGAGATGATAGTTGAATAACACCGCAGTCTTCACCGTAATTATGATTTATTCGAATGTAATAAAATGATACAATATTCATCAATATTGTGAATACACTCCGCGGCGGTCGGACGTGCACTGGCTTAAAGTAATGAAATACATGCTACGTGAAGTAAAATGCTGACGGGCGGGATGCACACCTTTGTACAGACCGTACAATGTTAATGTTGTAATAATCAAAAAAATCAATACAAGCCTTAAACAAATCGCCAGTCTTTCTTTTGAACTAATTGCCAGTCTCCAATTAGTGTCTTGTTTCGTTATTAATGGTTGCAAAATATTATGAAGTTCTTCAAAGCTGCCTTTTGACATGCGGAAGTATGAAAAGAATTTTTCTTCATCTGATTGGAACTCCCGGCACAATCTGTTATAGTCTCCATATTCCAATCTTGTAGTATTAATTGGATGAACCCACTTTCTTGTACGCTTTCTAAAAGCGGCCGCCAGTAACAAAACAGTGTCCTCAATGTCAGAGTCGTCCGATTCACTCGACATTTTCGTATAGTAGCGTCGCTTCGAATAACAAACAAACACTCTGATCTATGGCTTCGGAAGGAATGAGCGACCCTCCGCGCGCGCATGCTGTATCCGGGCGCGAATCACGCCCGCATCGCGCCGCGCATCACGCCCGCATCGCGCCGCCTCTGTGTCTGACCAAGGCTTTAGGCATTATGTGCAACCAAGCTTTACTTCCAAATATCTTGATCTTCTTGTAGTCAATCTCTGTGTTCGTCAGCTTGGCTGGTACTTGGTCTTGTATAGACGAACATGATGACCGATTTATTAAGTATGTAGATGTTAATACTGCGTGTCCCCATAAATGCTTAACATCGTTCTTGCTTTATCATAAATTGACCTGTTCATACGTTCAGATTTTCCGTTCTGTTGAGCTGAATACTTTTGTGTGTATTCGAGACGAATTCCTTTGTCCATGCAGAAATCTTTTAAGGTTTTTGCTATAAATTCACCTCCATTGTCACACCGTATTCTTTTTATTTCTAAATGCATTTACCTTTCCATATCTTTAATATATTGTATTAGATTCTGTGTAGCTTCAGACTTGTTTCTTAACAGATATGTCTGACTGAAATGGCTAAAGTCATCGATTATAATTTGAAAATATCTATATCCTTCATTAGTAGTCACTCTTGTGGGACCTGCTATATCAGTGTGAATAAGTTCACCTATTTTATTGGACCTTAGACTTTGTATTCTTTTGAATGGCAGTCTTGTTGCCTTGTTCTTCATGCACACCACTTCACATATATTAGTGCTAAAAGTGATCCCAGTAAATCTAATTTCTTCCGAAACATGTGCCCAAACTTTTTATGCCATAAGTTAATATCTTCTTCTTCTTCTTTCGACAGTTGAGAGGAATTATCAGTTCCATTTATTTTGACATTGAAAATATACAGTTGCCCTTTTCTTTCTCCATGATAGACATGGTTGTTATAATTTATCATCAGACTACCTCTTTTAAAAATGACTTCCATCCCTCTCTCTACTAGCTTACTCACTGAAATGAGGTTTGTATTCAACCCGGGCAATATCACAGCCTCTATTTTAATTTTTTTGTCATTATGTGTAGCCTTTAAGATTCCTTTTCTTTTAGCAGTTAATATCTGACCATTTGCTATTTTTATGTTTAACGAATGCTCCAAGACTTCCACATTTGTCATGTATTTTTCATAGCAATGCTGAATAAAATGCTCCTGAGTCAACAACAAATGAGATTGTGTTGGTTGTGTTCTCAAGTGTTAATGCTTGCCTTGAAGCTATAAACATTGGCAGACTCTCCTCTTGTGCAGGATGTGCAGTACCACTTCTGCCTCTACCTCTTGGACTCCTGTATAATCTACCACGACCTCTACTGGTCACCCGACATTCAAATGATTTGTGACCTCTTTGTTTGCACCGGTAGCACACTATTCCAGTGCTGATAAAGGATGTTTGCCTTTCATCTGAAGTTGGATCCTCTTGTTTTCTGATTTCGTGGTCCAGCCGTTTGGCCCTTACAAATTCCAAAGACAATTCTGTGTTGACTGTTTCCAATGCAGTTATAACATGGTTATATTCTTCTCCAAGTCCTGTCAGTAGATAGCATACTTTGTCATTTTCCGTTTTATTTCTTTGGACTCTTCTAATTCTCGAATTATTATCAAATTTGGCGAAGTAATCTTCTAGACTTCCATCATCATGCTTCTGTAGCGTATTCTATAAACGCACCTGTCATGTAAATGTGACGTCCTATCAAATCTTATGAAGTGTCATTGTCAACTCCTCTCTCTCACCCGCCTTTGCCAAGGTACACAGCTCGCTCATATTGTAAATTAAATATAAACTGAATATACCTATTTAAGAAGTTATTATAAATAAATACACGAAGACTTTCAACCATCGTTTTATTGAAGATCATACATGGCGCAGCCGAAAAGGAGTCAAATTCAGGAAGATTAAACTGGATTAGATAAGGTAACCTACAAATTGCTAATGAGTGCACATGTCCGTCGAACAAATAAAATGTTTCTTAACAGCAAATTGGCTGAAAATTGTTAATATTAATTATGAAAATTGAAGATTGTGAAGAAACAAGTAAAGAATTTAATGAAAAAATGTCTGCCCTTGAATATAAAATGCCCGTGGGGCTCAATTTAGAAGATATTATAACTGCTGGCCGCAGTGGCAACGTTTCAAGCTATCTTTTCGCAACTTCGTGCTGGCGGCGGGGTTAGAAAGAATATCAGAAGCAAGAAAAGCCGCCATACTTATTAACTGCGTTGGCCACGAAGCGCAAGAATTATATTTTAAGGCGGGCTAACCTCTTGGAAAGGTAATTTTAACGCCATTTTATTTAGAAACGGTAATGATTAAACACGTGAAAAAAAACAAAGTTGCTTTTGAGACCTTTCTCTAGGTACGTCGGATACTCGTTACAAAATTGGACAAAGTTCGCTCGATAGAAAAAAAATCCAAACATACCCCTATTTTGTAGATTAAAACTCATTTTATTTCAATATATTACTACTTTATGTATTGAAAATCACATCAAAATAAACGTCTATTATGATGTAATGGCCGTCGGGCTTAACATTGTTAATATCGTAAGACATATAATTTTTAACCCAAAATGAACGAAGTTCACGGCACAATATACTCGCGCCCCGCTGCCACCTGGCCGCTTAGTCCCGAGCGGAACGCGTTGGAGGTCGGACGTTCGCCAATTTTTGAAGTGCTCCATTTTACGAGGATTGAGTAACAATGGGAAATAAACGGCAAAAAAAGAAATTATCGTCACTGGCACTCCGGAGGTTAAATAAACAGAAAAGGTAAGTATCAAATATTTAGATATTTTTATTATTTATTTTTAAAAGGTAAGAATCATTAATCATTACTAATCAAATGTACTCTATTGTGTTACTTGACTTACTTGCTAAATTTCCTTGACGTGGGTAGTAGTAACATCATTTATTTCTTTTATTTACCACTATTCAATGTAACAAATGCCAAATACCAAAAGCAACACACATCCACGCAACTTCACAGTCCACAGTGTATGTACAAAGAAAAACAGTACGGGTCTATCGAAACAATTTTTATTTGTTGGTGACTTCCTGAGTCATGGATGTTTTCTATGTATTTAAGAATTTATTTATCTATATAAGTACGGAGTATCGTCGTCTAGTACCCATAGTACAGCTTTGCTTGGTTTGGGACTAGGTCGATTTGTTTATTTATTTATTTTTATTTATTTATGGGCTGTAATATAAATGAGCACACACAAATCAGTTACATGGCGATTTCTAGCAACTGTGGGTGTAAAGATCAACAAAATGTGATATTGCTGACCACCGATCTGTTTGATTGGTGCAATGTTCTGTTACCGCTGGGATCAGCTATATGATAATTCTTATTTTTTCAGCATGAAGGTGAAGACTTCTTTGGCGGACCCAACTTTCGTGATTCCGAAAACGAGTAAGATACTCGTAACAATATATAAATTATATAGCATAGGCATACATATAGGGGTATGTAACTTAGCGTTTAGAGACCATAGTCGCACTGTACTGTCTGTCTATCTGTATATTTTCGTGGCATTTGTCTTAAGCTCTTGGCAATCACATAATTTAATTAATTAAAAATTGGATCATGCTAGATCCAGGTAACCCAGGCCGATTTGTGGTATTTTTGGATTTTATATTGCGTGACATTTATGTAATCGTGTAATCATTTAGTAGGTTTGCTAATTTGGATCTTCAATTGGCAAAACTACTCGACGGTTACACGATCACATAGTTGGTTCGTCAGAAAATCTCATCATTATCATCATATTAGCCGAAAGACGCACACTGCTGGACATAGGCCTCCTCCAAGATGAAAATCTAACCAAAAGTAATACAAAACACCCTATTACCATTTATTATCAATTTAAACTTTCGTGAGACATGTTGAAAAAATTCTAATAATTATACGGTTCAACTCACGTATGTCACTACGGGCGACATGTTTCGAACTCTTTGGGAGTTCTTCCTCAAGATGAGTGTTTTTGCGGCGGTGTCTCTTGAATCACTGCCCGCGCCCGCTCCGATCGCCGCCGCCCGTGCCGCACGCACCGACAGGGCAGTGATTCAAGCGACACCGCCGTGAAAACACTCATCCTGAGAAAGAACCCCCAAAGAGTTCGAAACATGTCACCCATAGTGATATTTAATACGTGAGTTGAACCGTAATTATTAGCCTTTTACCTCCTCTTCTTGCTTGTTTCTCAAATTATATAAATTATTTTAAATTATATTACTGTTTTATTTCTTTTAAGGCATTTGGAAAAACGAGGCGGCTCAATGACAATACTGAATAGTGTAGACCCAATTACTTTGGCAAGCAAAGAGTGAGTTGAATAAGATCGATGTTTATATCATGGATAGATTTTTAATAGCATTTTATTTCATATAAACATTTTTTTCCATTATTATTTTGACAATAACATAACATAAATATTCTTTATTGCACCAAAACAAACAAATACAGAACAATATAAGATACAAAACGGGTAAAATAGGTAGCAACAGGCGGTCTTATCGCTATAGAGCGATCTCTTCCAGACAACCTTTGGGTAGCAGGAAATGAAGAACAAAAATTAGGAACAGGTAGTGCAAGAATAAAGAAAGAGGAGTAAGATAACACATACATACAATTAAATGGGATATGACAAGTAGCGAAATTCAAAATATATAAGTCCAACAATACAAAATATACCTATACAAATACATATAAATACACATACTACATATAAAATAAATGCTTGTCTAATCTTCTTTTTCAGGCCTGCAACGAATTTGATAAACAATGAAGTTACATTGGAAATAGATGTTGATAACAGTCCTACATCGCTATTGACTAATCCTATAAACGAGTGAGTTTAGTGGCATATTTACGTCGTATATGTTGTTCCATGCTCAGTTCTGTTCTTAAACATCTTTAATATTTTTGGTTTCAGAAATGATGATCTTGTTATTGAGAAAGAGAACGAATGCGAATTTCAACCTATTTGTGGACGAAGACTTGTCGATATTAATTACTTTTTATCAAAACTGCAAGAAAAAGCCCGTCACAGTGATTTGTTCGATTGCAAAGCTGGATATTTTAAATTAATTGGGGAAAAAAGAAAAGGTCTCATTTCAAAATTTAAGTTCGAGTGTAACGTATGCAGAAAAGTAGTATTAATTGATTCAGAAGAAGATAGAACGAGTCGTAATACTAATGCAAATATTAGTGCCTGCACTGGAATAATAGCTACCGGTATAGGATTTTCGCAATTTGAAGAGCTTTTTTCAGCAATAGACATCCCGGTGTTTTCGAAAAGTCATTATTCACAACTTCAAGATTTCGTCTATGAACAATGGGAAGCCAGTCACGTGGAATCCATGCAAGCCGCTGCAGAAGAAGAGAAGGAAATGGCTCTTGCTGAGGGTAAAACCAAAGATGGTGTACCGCTAATAGATGTATACGTAGATGGTGCTTGGTGCTCTAGATCATATGGTAATAATTTTAGAGCTATGTCGGGTGCAGCTGCTATCATAGGCAAGAAATCTGGCAAAGTTCTGTTTATGGCTGTAAAAAACAAATATTGCCTTATTTGTGCACGTGCACAGAAGAAAAAAATACCAGCAAAGGAGCACAAGTGCTATAAAAATTTCAACGGTTCATCCAGCGCTATGGAAGCCGAGATCATTTTAGAAGGCTTTAAAGCCTCGCTCGACATGTATGGCATCATATATGCGAGAATGATAGCAGACGGTGACTCATCAACTTACGCCAAAATATTAGATGCTAAACCATACCAAAATTATACAGTAGAAAAAATTGAATGTCGAAATCACATCTTAAGAAATTACTGCAATAAATTACGTGCAGTACAAAAAGATGTTAAATATACTTTGGCGCACAGGAAAACTCTCACAAATGAAAAAATTATGTGTATGCGCAAGGCTATAGTAAAATCTATTAAGTATCACAATGAAAAGCCAAACCAGCAAAATAATGTTTCCATTTCATTACTGCATAACGACATAACAAATTCAGTTGCTCATGCTTATGGAGATCATAAAATGTGCAGTGATTATAATTGCTCCGAAAACAATCGCCTTGCAAAAAATACTTACAAAGAAATACAGAACTCGACATTTTTATTCCGAGTTAACGCAATTATTGCCACTGCAGCCTCCAAAGCACGCAGCCTCATAGAAAACGTGGATACAAACATAGTCGAGCGATTTAACAGCGTTATTGCCAAATTTGTGGGCGGAAAACGGGTAAATTTTGCTTTGAGACGTGGATATCAGGCACGATGTTCAGCAGCTCTGGTGTCATTTAACACTGAAAAATCTATATCTAAGGTACAAAAAGCAATTGCAGGTGAAAGCCCGACAGGAAAAGTAAAAGAAATGGAGAAAAGAAGATCATTAAAGAGAAAACTAAACAGAGAACATCCTACCAAGAAAGTACGTAAGCTAATGGAGAAAAACAATGTCATTCAGTACGACTACGGACCTAAAAGTTCAGCTCCGGACATGTGCCTAGAAGAATTTGAAAAAGCAAAAGAGACCTTCCTAATAAACTTGAAAAAACTAACTGCGGATCGCGATCGTATTGAAAGAGCAACCACACTACAACGAGACTCCGCTGAGTGGCTCGACATTAGAAATAATTTGATTACGGCGTCGAACTTCGGTTCAGTCTGTAAACGAAAAATATCTACAAATAGCGCACCATTAGTAAAAAATTTGCTTTACAAACAAAATCTTTCTAATGTTACATCTATTAGACATGGCATCGAGAATGAGAAGGAGGCATTACTGCAAATGGCACATCAAGAGTCAATAATAATTGAAAACTGTGGTCTATTCATTGATAAAGAATACCCTTTTATTGGAGCAACACCCGATGGTCTAGTTGGCAAAGATTGTGTCGTTGAAGTTAAGTGCCCAATAACTTCATCCAAGAAAGGAATTGACGTCGCTATCAAAGAAAATAAAATTCAAATATACAAATATGATAAAAAAAATGATAGTAAAGTATTAAACCAACAATCAAATTGGTACTATCAGATACAAGGGCAGCTTCGCGTTACCGGAAGAAGTAAGTGCATACTTGGAATATGGTCAGGACAGAATCAGCCTATACTAATAGAGCATATTGCTAGAGACAACATGTTTTGCAAAAATATATGGAGAAAAAGCTCGTAGATTTTTATATGAAATGTCTATTGCCGGAAATAGTGGATCCGCGACACATTCGAGGCATGCCTATAAGAGACATCACTTTAGTAAAAGACAAAGAAAATAGACTACCAACAAGTACACAGCAACAACCTGACGCCGAACTCTCTGCTCAAAATCACTCTGTTCTTGCAGTCCACCAACTCCATCATGCTACCCTATGCAAGCTGGTACAACTAGACAGTTAGACTTCAGTGATTTTTAGCAAGAAACAGACATGTATGTACCTTTGCTGTTGTATTGTCGAGTTTGTAAACCTTGAAGTACTGCAATAAAAATATGTATACATAAATATAAAAAATTAGTGAATAATACACCTTATTTTACTCCAATATTTTTAGTAGCGCCATATAGGTGTAGTTAAGGTATACATCTGGACATTTCCAATAATTCGTGTACCCAAATAGCGTAAGTTGTTAAACAAAAATTAACTACGTGCCAGTTTTGTGACAACAATTAAAAGTATTCAGTTTGTATAAAAAAAAAAAAATCTTGTCTTTTATAAATGATATACATATGTATATACATGTTATTTAAATGTGAAACAAGTTCATTTTCACATCATTTGTATACTTGACTTTCGTCACAAAACTGACACTGAGTTAATTTTTATTTAACAACTCACGTTAATTGGGTACAGGATTTTTTTTAAATGCCCATCTAACTGAAATGCTTGACCTGATGCGCGGCCAAAGAAGTACACACAAAACAAACAAAGAAGCACACAAAAGTAATCTTAGTAAAAGTATCTAAACATTCCAATTACAGCGTGATCTCGGTCGCAATTTACACTACTGTATATTATATTACACTGTGGTTGGCTCGCTTGACCTTCGTCGCTGAGTTCACGGCGCGCGCGGCGATCGTAGTTTTTGCGCGGGCGGGGTGCGGGGTATAAATTAGAGTGGCAAGCTTCAAGAACCTCGCCTTAATGTCCTCAAAGTCGAAGGCAAGGACAAGCTAGAGGAGGTGATCGAAGTTTTCGACGACTACTTCAAGCCGAATTAATATGAAATTATAAACAGATACAATCTTAACAAGCGGAATCAAGAAGAGGGAGAAACATTTGATACTTGAATAGAATAGAATAGAATCGTTTATTGCATATCACATTACAGACATGGATGGATTTATAAATAAGTAGGTATACATGTGACACCCTGCAAGGGCACAGCAATATCAGAGGGCTCACTAAACCATTTATAAGTAAATTTATACAAAGCAACATTTTTTATTTGCCACCATTAAAATATTCCTCTAAACTATAAAAACATCTGCTTATTAAAAACAATCTCAATTGTTTGTTGAACTGTTTTGGATTTTCTAGATTTTTTATAGCATTAGGAAGGTGATTATACATTTTAATTAGTCATATAATGAGGGCTACTGGTGACGAGTTTTAATTTCGAAAATGGCAGTTCAAGTTGGTTAAGGTTACGTTCGTGTCTTTTAATTTGAGTTGTTGCAATCGGTGAATATAAATTGAAGTGTTTCCTACAGAAATTATCATACTTTTTTCTTTGCACCTGTTATAAGTCTCTCTTTAGCCCAATGGTTAGCTGGTATAGAATGCCATCTGGCATTAAGCTCGCCATTTGTACATATTTTTTTTGTATTTTGTGCAATAAAGTTTAAATAAATAAATCCCTCCTACCCCTGAGTTACCTTGGAAACCTTCACTACGCCCCTCAGGCGGAAGGATATGTATGGGTCGCCCTCAGCGACAACTATCACAACATCATTAGTGCAAGGGATGAAGATTTGATGGGGATGGTGGGTGAAATGCGCTGCTAGACTCTTTACGAAGCTGTGTTAGGTTAGGTCAGGAATAATATAGACATGGGGTGCGTGGATTGGTAGACCTCCTCGTGGTGCACCCAGGGAGGGGGGATATATCAGTAATCAGTAATCTTTATTGCTTTTCATGGGTACATTATACAGTTGGTAAAGAATACTTACACATCAATATGCATATTAACCCTTTTCGCATACAGACACACTTAAACGCTAACACACACACACACACTCCTCATCTTGTTACTTTTAAATTGTAATATCCTTGTATTATTTATTATTATGTAAAAGTTAATACCTACTTAAATGTTATTTGGTTTAGTATTACCACTGCTTGTACTGGAAGAGCGGTGTCTCCTGACACAAGACTCTACAGTCCCTCCCACTCCCAAGAAGTCTACAGTCCCTTGAAGCTGTGAATGAATCAAAGTTCTAAGTCAACGCCAAAAAGATATACATTTTAATTTTTCATATAATTGTTCTGCCATGAAACCCTGCAGGGCACTGCAACATGCTTGATAGCTGCTCAGTTGCGCGTTCTGCTGTCTCCCCTCTGCTAACTACCAGTCCAGTTGTGGCAATGCAATCGAGTCAACTCCTGCGTGGGCCTTAGTGCCGTGTTCTGTGGTTGACCGCTCCCAGAATGTCTCAGCTCACCTGAGGTGGCAAGGGATGCGGTCGTCTTAGCCTGGTAGCCTGCTTGGCAGCCGCTGGGCCGTGGTGCCAGTGTGGACGCACCTTTTGATATTGGGACTCCTCGCCTATGGCCATAGACGTCCTCGGGCGGCATGGGATGGCGGGCCTTCAAGGCTTGCGGCGCGGCGGGACTAGCGGTCGCCTTGGTGTGGTTGCTGGTTGAGTTCGGCTCCCGGTCGGGCAACCCGTAATCCACATTGAGCGGACCGGGGGCGCTGCTCAGTGAGAGTAGCGCCGCGTGGAAGAAAACCACTATAATAAATCCCCCCAATCCCAAGGTGAGCGGATCGTGCCCATAGGATGCATGGCTGGAGGGAGTCCAGTCCCTAACGTGCGGGGGAGCTCACCCCCGAAAAAAGAGACGACGATGTGGAGGCATTGTGGAAGAAAAAATGATGTCAAGCAGTTTAAATTTTCTCCGGGCGGGTAACCAATCCCGTCCATTCGCTTCGGCGGGTGGCTGCCCCACGGAGGGGGCAAAAACTGCTTCGTAGACCGGAATGATGCCGGCCTCCGTGAACACGACTTTGGCTGTTTCACACCGGACTATGATCATAGAGGAGCGTTGAGGCTGAAGGGCAGCGGCGGGGCTGATGGAGGCGACCCAACCCAGCCCAAACAAAAACAAAAGACTTCTCTTTTGCGCACACCTACAGCCCTACGGAGAAAAAAGAGGCTTTCCGCCCCCGCCTCACTCTTGCACGTTCGCCAATGCAAGGGGAGGGCGGTAGCCCGAGTATTGACGTGAACGCGGCCGCAATCCAGATCGCGCCGAAACCGGACGGTCCAGCGCGCGACGGCTCTCGCCGCTTCTTATCGCGAGAGCGGGGCAAGGAGCGCTCTGCGGAGGAGGCCTCGCGCTCGTTCAAACTGGTGGCCGCGAGTGCGGAGCGGGAAGCTCCAAAGGAGAGGCGCGCGCTGGAGCTGGTACCGGAGGGTGGGCGAGAGGCTCGCTCCGAAAAAATCCCCCGGGTGATCCTGACCCGCTAGGACGAAGGGAGTGTTTTCCTCGCGGGGACCCGGCGCAGGATGCGGACGACACTGGGTGCACAGTCCCATCCGTCTCGCCCGTCGGAGCTGACTCGGTGGGTCCACCTCCCGCCGACAAAGCTGATGCTCCGCAGAGGAGGAAAACCAAAGCCAGGGTTTGGGTGCGTCCATGCTCGACTCCCTTCAAGTTTAGAGACCCAGAAGGGGCGCGCGAATCGTCCGTCGACTTTCCAGTGCCCCGGTCGGACGCGGAAGACCCGGACGTGGAGGCAGTGGCGGACGCGCTTGAGGAGGCGGAGAGTGGTTTCCAATCCCTCGGTGCGCGTGCCCAGCCACTGGGCGGAAAGCTCTGGCAGGCGCCCCGAAAGGGGCCTCGCCTCCAGGAAGATGAGGACGAGTCCAGCCAGTCCACGGCAAGTGGCACCTCACTTCCGGGGATGAGGGGGAAAGGCCGCTCGCTCGCTGACATGGCAAAGGCCAAAAAGGCATATAAGGCGGCTAGGGACGATCTCAGACTCCAGGCTGAGAGTGAGGTGGCCACCTATATCCAGTTGGTGGAAACGGCGGCAAACGCACAAGTCGACCGTCTTATGAACCGGCCAGTGTCCGACGGTGACTGGCCTGGTTACCTAACCTGCGCCAACGCAACGAGTGGCGCAACCGGGAATACGCGCAACGCCATCTCGGGCCAGTTAGTGATTCGGCCGACACTTCCCCAAGCCTGCCGGCCCTAGCCACGGTTAGGGGGGAATTTGGCGGTCATAGGCTCGCCGCCTTTGCCCTATTCGCCGCCGGCGACCGGGATCCACGGAGGTGGCTTCCCTTTCACGTTCGGCGTCTTGTTTCACCTCCATTACGGCCTCGCAGAAGGTGAGGACCGCTTTCCATGCCCTGTCGCTGCCCACCATAGAGCGGATTACGGTAGGCAGCGAGAGGTCATGGCCTATTGTTGCGCAAAGATTTTGGCGCTCCCCTCTCCAGGCTGGGCACACCTCCAGCGTGTGCTGGGCCGTCTCCTCCGGGCAGTTGTCGCAGTGGTGGCACACTGCGGTCGGCTCTCGGCCTATGCGGTGCAGATACCTCCCGAAACACCCGTGGTCCCCCTTGGACCCCCCCATGGCCCGTGAACATCTGCGCTATGGTACTCCGGTTTCCCACACCCTCGATCCTGAGCGCCCTGACGTCGTCGAAGAAGAGTCTGGTCACCCCCTCTGCTCTGCTTTCTATAGATTCACTTTTTCACTTTCCACCATTGGCTGCGAGCTCAAACAAGTCTTGGTCGAGGCGTTTTAGTGCCCACCGTGGTCCCTCTCCCGTCAAGGACCGACTGATGGGAATCTGATACCGCAGAGACACTGTACCGGATGTACCGGTGATCGAACAATGTCTCCTCACCTTCAAGCACTTCCCAGCCATGGACACGGCGCGCCAGGGCGACGTTGGCGAACGTCACGTCCACAATGGAGCCGCCCTGGTGCCGCAGGCATGTGTCAACCCCCCCTCGAGGGTGCCCGCCTTGTCGGGGCGGGGGGGCTTAGTAACCGTGGACTGGTCACCCACGGCGAAGCTAAGAGGCACCAGGGCCGGCCTGTGTGGGCCGCTGGCTGGCCCGAGGAGGGCGCTCCTAGCGGGCTTGCCTAAGCCCGCTTTGGATGCGTTGGGGAGGGACCGCAGAAGAAGAGGAGTACCTCCTTATCTTCTGCGGCCGAGGCGGGATCGCAGGGGGAGAGGCGTGTTGGTATTACGGTGCGCCACTCTCCCTACCCCCTGCGAACTTGGCGGGGCCGTTCCGCTGAAACGGCATCGGTGGGACCGCAGAGGAAGAGGAATGCCGGTATTACGGTGCGCCGCTTTCCCTATCCTCTGCGGCCGAGACGTGGTCGGTGGCGGAACCACAGACCTGATCCGCCACCGGGTGCTGGAATTCCCCGCACCCATGATCTCCTCGTAGCGGACTCAGGGGGGTCCGCTACTAAACTGGTGGAGATCGAGGAGGCAGGCGCGCCGAAACATCTGGCGTGCCTCTCGTGGAGGGCCCTCGGGCATCCGCGAAGGAGCCGCTTGTGGGTGGCTGCCGCCGGCGGGGTCGCGGATGTGTGCGCAAGCGTTCCCGTGACCTCGCCAAATGGCGGCGAGGCGGCAAGTGGGGGGGTTTTTAGTGGGTACACCGTGGGTCTCATTAGCCCATACGGGAGTCCCACATAACCACTCGGGTCACCCCCTGCACCCGGGTGGTATGCGTAACGCATTTTCCCCCCTAAAAAAAAAAAAAAAAAAAAAAAAAAAAAAAAAGGCATGTGTCAACCGACCCCTGGTTGATCACTGCTAAGCCTGCTGCGATGGCCCACTCCTCTAGTTCCCGCCCGCGTACGTCTATATTATTCCTTATTTTTTTGTTTACCCAGGGGAAATCCATTATGGATCCCACCCAGCCCGGGAGGAGCCGAGTGGGTATGTCTGACTCCCACGGAATAAAACCCCTGGGGTGTTCAAACACTCGCTTTAAGACAGAGCCCCGGGAACGCTGTCGCACACATCCGGAACTCTGTCGGCGCTGCCCTTGCGGGCCCACGCAGGTGGCAGGGTGCGTGGAGGATTGAGTTTCCTCCTTCGCGGGGCCGCCTGCTTTGGCGGGCTCGCAGAGTTTGGCACAGCAGTTGCCTTGTTGACCCTCTTCGTGGCATTTCGAGACAAAGCATCCTTCCACGTCCCTTGTGAGGGATTCGGCGCAGTAGGAGATGTTTTTCAACTGGGTCAGAAACTGCGACCGCGACTGTAGTTACGGTTTGCCCCTGATGGGAAGCATTGGTGCTCGTACCTTGGCCAGGTAACCCGGCCATTTCCACCTGTTTCTCACTAGGTGACCCGATTTCGGGCTGTTTTCCCGCCCGAAGGTCCGCGTTCAACAGAGGCCGCATTCATGGCTCCGGAAGGAGTCTACATTCGATGCCCTCCAACCGGGCGTTCAGCATGGCGGAGAAATATTCGCGGTTGGAGCGCGACACCTCTTCAACCAGCTTTCGTAGCTCATTTTCTTTCGCCGCTGGAGGCTGGGCACGCAGCTGGGCAACCTCTTTGCGCAACTCCGCCAATTGCCATGACAGCTGTGCGTTTGCTGCTTCCAGGCGGACTACTTACTTTGTAGCAATTAGGGTCTTCATGCAGTCATGAAGACCCTCATTGCTACAATGTTGATCAGGTCAAAATTGATGATTTCTGTGAATGTAGATTGTCATCACTTAAAAAGTTAGGAATGAAATCTTAATGCCATTTTTGCGATAATGCATATCTGGCAAATTAATCATGTAATAACTGCATTTTGAATACACTACATGTATACTATATCAATACAACTTCAACGACCACTTTAAAAACAAAACAAAATAAAAAAAATTGCAACTTGAAATCGCTCCCCTGAAAAATGTGTTTTTTGCAGTTTCGTTACTTTAGCATGGGAGCGACGATATGCTCCAGTCGCTAAACTTACAACGTTAAGGACTTGCTATATCAAACAAGTATGATTTGAATATGCAACAAATGGACGCGAAAAGTGCCTCCTTGAATGGTAACATAGACGAAGAAGTGTACTTAGAGAAACCAAAAGGTATGAAGACAATGATGGATGGCAAGGTTCTGGAGCTAAAGAAATCGCTGTACGGATTTAGAAAATCACCCAAGTATTGGAACGAAAGGTTAGGTTTGATAAGTTAATGATAAATGAAGGATTTCAACGAAGCAAATATGATCACTCTGTCTGTACTACAAGGAAGAGATTAAATTCTATATACTACTGTATGTGGATGATATCATACTGATTTAAGAAAATAATACAGACATCGAGAAGTTGAAAAAGACTGAATGAAAATTTTGACATGAAGGACATGAATGGGGTTTCATTCAGAAAACAACCTCTTGTCAAATGACAAGATCGGAGATCAGATCCTGGTGAAGAGAGAGAAGGCCAGTGACAAGGAATATGTCAATCTCCCATCTGTTGCGTATAAAAGTGCACTGAAAAATATAGTGACTGATGTAACAAATGCACCTAGGATGCCTCCGAGTCAATGGGCAATGAAATTGAAGAAATCACCTACGCCTGGTGATTTCTTCAATTTCATGGATTGGGGAATATACAGGGTGGAATTTCATAAACTGTACATAATAAAAGGAGAAAAATTTCAGCCAATTTCATCGGTGAAACGGTGTTTTTTTTTTTTTTCTAGTCATTAGTTTTTTTTTTACAGAATTTTGAAAAATTTTGTAAAAACTCGGGTAATACACCTAATTCAGACGGTATAACTTTTGATCCAATGGTCCTAAAATGAAAATAAAAAATGCAGAGTATTACCAAGGGACAGGTTAATAATTCTAAATAACAATAGAAAACCAACTAGAAGAGAAAATCCGCAAAAAAAATTATTGTTTTTGAAAAATGGCTACAAAAATTACGAATTTTAAAAGAAAAACACAATTTTCTGAAAAAAAACGCAGATTTAGTTACCATTTTTTTTGCTTAGTATTAAACCTCACTTAATGCCGATTCTAAAACCGTTTTTAAACTGTCTCAGACTTTGAAAAATACCACGCAAATGGGTACGTAAATCAAACCATAATTTTATTAATTTTAATCCTCTTAAAATCCTTAATGACCGTTTGTTCACAGGTAGTTGAAGGGTGTTATTGGGTTTTAGGTGGAAATAACAAATTACGTACTTAGTATTAATCCTCACTTAATGCCGATTCTAAAACCGTTTTTAAACTGTCTCAGACTTTGAAAAATACCACGCTAATGGGTACGTAAATCAAACCATAATTTTATTAATTTTAATCCTCTTAAAATCCTTAATGACCGCTTGTTCCCAGGTAGTTGAAGGGTGTTTTTGGGTTGAAGGTGGAGATAACATGAGGGGTATAAAGGCATTGGGCAATAGGTCAACTATTCAGTCGCTCGCAAATCGCAATTGCTTGTCTTTGCTCGCCACTTCTTTGATTACTCCAGTACTTGTTCAGTTTGAATCATCATGCCCCGCTTACGAGAGTTTTCGCCGTTACAAATAGCCAACATGCACTATTATTATGGATTGTGCCATGGATCTGCAAGAGCTGCGTGTATCGCCTATTTGGAGCAGTATCCTAATGACGTTCCAAGACCTGCTGCTCGCCACTTTCAAGAAGTTCATCGCCAGTTGTGCAATATTGGCCTGGGATACGGTGGCCGAGATCGCCGAGAGCCAGGAAACATAATTGATGTTGCCATAGAAGAAGCAGTTCTCAGAGACTTGTACGCGGACCCAACCACGAGTCTAAGACGCTTGGCATTGAGGCACGGAATCTCAAAATTCTCTGTCTGGAAAATTTTGAAGAAGGAAGGACTGCATCCATTTCATTATCAACGGGTACAAAATTTGCAAATTGACGATGCCCGCGTTAGGTGTGTTATGTCGACTTGGATACTTGGCAATATCAGAAGGGATCCGGAATTTACTAGAAGAATTTTATGGATGGATGAAGCAAGATTTACTCATACGGGAATAACTAACTTCAGAAATTTACACACATGGGCTCACGATAATCCAAACCTAGTAAGACCATCTAATTTTCAAGACCAATTCTCCATAAACGTTTGGGCAGCGGTACTCGACGATCAATTGATTGGACCAGTCTTCTTACCGAATACTTTGAACGCCGACAGATTTTTACTGTTACTGAGAGACGAGCTCCCAGAGCTTTTGGAAGATGTGATGTTAGATGTGAGACAACGCCTGTTTCTCCAAATGGATGGATGCCCAGCTCATTGGGCATTAAGAGTTCGACATTTTTTAAATGAGCAATATCCCAATAGGTGGATCGGCCGAGACGGCCCCGTTGGATGGCCTGCAAGATCGCCTGATATGACGCCGTTGGATTATTTTCTTTGGGGTGATATGAAGCAACGGGTATATCACAGAATCATCAATACCGAAGCAGAATTGCACGACAGAATTTTAAATGCAGCACAAGAAATGAAAAATAATCCGGGAATGATTCGACGGGCTACGCAACAAATTCAAGCTCGGGCCACATTGTGCCTTCAAGAAAGAGGAGGTCATTTTGAACAATTAATACCATACAGGGAACGCCCTTTGCAACACTAGAATAAGTTTTTTCTTTAATAAAGGTTTATCAATCGAATTTATGACTTTTAATTAAAATACATGATTTTATTTACGCAATTTTTAGGACTACTTTTCTTCCTATTGTTTTCTCTACCTAAAACCCGATAACACCCTTCAACTACCTGGGAACAAGCGGTCATTAAGGATTATAAGAGGATTAAAATTAATAAAATTATGGTTTGATTTACGTACCCATTAGCGTGGTATTTTTCAAAGTCTGAGACAGTTTAAAAACGGTTTTAGAATCGGCATTAAGTGAGGATTAATACTAAGTACGTAATTTGTTATCTCCACCTTAAACCCGATAACACCCTTCAACTACCTGTGAACAAACGGTCATTAAGGATTTTAAGAGGATTAAAATTAATAAAATTATGGTTTGATTTACGTACCCATTTGCGTGGTATTTTTCAAAGTCTGAGACAGTTTAAAAACGGTTTTAGAATCGGCATTAAGTGAGGATTAATACTAAGCAAAAAAAATGGTAACTAAATATGCGTTTTTTTTAGAAAATTGTGTTTTTCTTTAAAAATTCGTAATTTTTGTAGCCGTTTTTCAAAGACAATATTTTTTTTTGCATTTTCTCTTCTAGTTGGTTTTTTATTGTTATTAAGAATTATTAACCTGTCCCTTGGTAATACTCTGCATTTTTTATTTTCATTTTAGGATCATTGGATCAAAAGTTATACCGTCTGAATTAGGTGTATTACCCGAGTTTTTACAAAAATTTTCAAAATTCTGTAAAAAAAAAACTAATGACTAGAAAAAAAAAAACACCGTTTCACCGATGAAATTGGCTGAAATTTTTCTCCTTTTATTATGTACAGTTTATGAAATTCCACCCTGTAGTTTGTTATAAATGAAACGAACCTGGTCATAAAGCAATCCAATGTATTTATAAACCGCCAGTCACAAACAAGTCAAAATACAACAGCAGCTACGCGTATATGTATATAAAAAAAAGTTACAAACCGGAATTCTAATTTTGCTCCGGTTATTAGTCAAAGGCAATAGTTATTTGTTATACAAGGGTGCAAAGTTATATTTTAACCGCGAGTGTGGAATTGAAACACGAGCCAGCGAATGGATTCTAGGGTTGAACCACGAGCTAGCGAATGGATTCTATGGTTGAACCACGAGCGAAGCGAGTGGTTCGAAAATAGAATCCTGAGCGTAGCGAGTGGTTCAAAAATAGAATCCTGAGCAAAGCGAGTGTTGCAACACACGAGACGTCAAAATAACTTGCACCCGTGTGTAACACAAATCTTTTCACCTCACTAAACTGAGGAAAGTACTACATAAGAAAAACAACTGAAATATGTATAATCAGCCTTTATTTTAACTAGTAAATATTACATAGACTCTAAATATCGACTCTACATATCGACTCTACATATTGACTCTACATATCGACTCTACATATCGACTCTACAAATGGACTCTACATATCGACTCTACATATCGACTCTACACATCGACTCTACATATCGACTCTACATAGACTCTACATATCCACTCTACATATCGACTCTACATATTGACTCTACAAATGGACTCTACATATCGACTCTACATATCGACTCTACATATCGACTACACATCGACTCTACATATCGACTCTACATAGACTCTACATATCCACTCTGCATAGACTCTACATATCGACTCTACATATCGACTCTACATATCGACTATACATATCGACTCTACATATTGAATCTACATATTGACTCTACATATCGACTCTACATATTGACTCTACAAATGGACTCTACATATCGACTCTACATATCGACTCTACATATCGACTACATAGACTCTACATATCGACTCTACATAGACTAGATATCGACTCTACATATCGACTCTACATATGGACTCTACATATCGATTCTACATATTGACTCTACCTATCTGGACCCCCATATAAAACTTCACCCCCTCTTTTAAGGTTTAGGTGCAGTCTTCCAAAAAAAATGATGCACGATTTTTTTTGTTAGTCATAAATAGTCCACATACCAATTTTTAGCTTTCTACCTTGAAAATTGCGGAATGCTCCATACAAACTTCCACCCGCCATTTTAGGGAAGTGGGGGGTTAGAAAGAGATAAAAAGTAGCCTGTCACTCTTCATCCCTTCAACTATCTCCACTTAAAAAATCACTCAATTCGTCGCCCCGTTTTGCCGTGAAAGACGGACAACAAAAGTAACTAATAACACGTTCGGATTTCAAATATTCTTTGCACACATGTGGATAAAATGTAGTTTTGCTATCTGTTTTTAAAGAATAAAAAAGGTCTTTCCGAGCTAGTGAGGTGAAAAGTTAATGTCAAACATGTTCAATAACAGTAAGAACAGAATAATTAATTTGGTTTTATGTATATTTCGGCTTGTTTATGCGTTGATAATATTTATTAATAATTTTTATGTGATAATGAGGAATATATATCGGGCGTTCCTAAAAAATGGACCGATGATAATGAAAAAGCTGTATAAGGCCAAACAAGACTTTGGAAAGAAAGGCTATAAATTTACAAATGAAACCTGAAAATGACTGGATAAAATATAATTTATTGAATCAGGCGTTACTTTGCGGAAATTCATGATATATTACGAGAACAATATTCCTTTGCTGTTCCGCTAAAAAAGTGAACTGTATTAATTACTTTTGATTATTTGAGCCTTTTTACAGAAAATAAAGTGGATAATTTAAGAAAGTCTAATCGGCTTCAGAAAAAAGATCCAGAGAATAGCGTTATCGATTTGGACCGGGTTCTGAAGTCGAGGAGAGTAGGCAAAAAGAAAAAATCAAAAGTTTGCATACCTAGTACATCAGCAATTTCAATTGAAGCAGAAACAAAAGAACTTACTATGTCACAAATGTATAATTTTGACCAGAGCGTAATAAGTGCTACCTTCAAGGGGAGCGAATTCTACGAGATGCATAGATCGGACTTGTATTTGACCGATAAAGATATAGTTGAGGGAATCTTGTGCCAAGGCAAGAAGATCAGAACGCAATTGAAAACTCTGCAACCAGGCCAAACTCTACAAATTGGGAATTCCATGATTTCCACAGGTAAGTCTTTGATGATAAAGAAGGGAGGAGGCGATGTAAAGATCGGTGATAGTGAGTACACATTAAATAGATTGACTGGTCTTTGTGCTGCATATGCCGCTCAACAAAGTGCTGCGTTTTCTCCAAGATGTGCCATGGCCATCTCTCTAGGGCTGGATGTGGGAAGGGACCGCGTGCTTTACTATTCGGCAGGACCAGGAGCAGAACACTTCACTGAGGTGTTCACTTACCAGCCCCTGCTTTGCGCTTTGAAGCAATTGGAGAGCAAAAAAGTTATAAAGGAAAATATTGCTAGAATTGCAGCGGTAAAAGATTCCCATGGGCATACATTGGCTACTCTTATGACTAGTCAAAAAGCAACTTTATCCGCAAAGTTGGCTAGACTCGCGGAATGTTGGAGCTAGAAAAGGCCTTAGCAGTGTTGCAAACAATTAATGTCTCAACTTCATCCTGAATTGAAATTTTGTCAATTCAGACTGAAGGTGTACGTGATAAAGTAAGGTCTCCTTAAGAGCAATATTACAACATCTTCATCTAGAGTATAATACATACTCAATAGTTTTTTTTTTAAATATATAAAAAATACTTAAAATTATAATATAACAATAATAATAAATAAAATAATAATAATAATAATAAAAATACATAAAATAAGTAAAAAAACAAAAAAAACACAAAAAAGCACAAAAAAACAAAAAAATATAAAAATATATAAAAAAACACAAAAATAACATACACAAAAAAAAAACCTCTGTAATGCTTTAATTGTCCAAGGTGGGAGAGTGTGTTTTGTCTCTAGGATTCATAGTTTATAAGAGGTTTGTTCTTTTTTAGCGGAACAGCAAAGGAATATTGTTCCCTGGATAAAATATACAATTGTTAAAGAAGTTGCATATTATGGTAAGATTTTCAATGTTCATTATTTATTACAAGTTAATACCATACACATTGATAATTTTTTTTACCAATAATTTCAACAACCCTGAAAGAAGCTGTTGCAGTAGAAAAATCCAAGCAGTGTAGTAGTTCTTCGGAACCTGAAGAGCAAACATTAAAGAGAAAAATTACCCTTCACAGAAGATACCGGGACGATTCTTTATCTCCTCCACCCACTCCTCAAACAATTCAGAAGGGTATGCAGCTTAACTATAAGTAATTGTATTGTCTGTGTGCATTTGTATATTGGGCTCTACATTTTGTGCAAATCTAGTTGCGTTAAGGCCTGCTCAAACCGGCGGACGGCAGAGCAGAGTATATTAAGTTTGTCAATGTATATTTTGCCGCGGTATGCCGGCGCCTACTGCCGCGGTATCCTCAACGCGCTCTTCAATGCCTCGGCCAGTCGGCTTCAGGGATGCTCTGCCTTCCTGTCCACCAGTTTGCGCTGGTTCGAAGCACAAACAAGGGTGCAATCGGCATTCTCGGTCGCCGGCCCCGCGCTGGCGGACGCTAGCGGCATCGCGAGGGATTTTTCCTCGTCAGTGTGCGTTGCGGCGGAGCTAATACTTTTCGATGATCTGCTCTGCCGTCCGGTTTGCGGCAGGCTTTTATTTTAATTAATTTACCATTTCAGCAATCGTCAAAAAAGCTGCCGCAGCCGACAAAGAGAAGCAAGTTAGCAGTGACTCGGAATCCTCAGACCACACAGACATGTGTAAGTAGAGGCGTTTTATTTTTTACAATTACGCCCCAAGTAATGCATAAACCATATACACGCACGCCAAGCACGTCTGAAAAGAAGCACGAATTTCAAACTATCTAATTTATGTGCCCAGATGTTTGCCCTGAGAAATTTATATTAGTGGCGTTATGAGCATTTGAGTCATTTATTAATACGAGCCTTAGACTGCTTGTGGACTTCTTATTCTTTTTTAAATAATTCCCTCAAATATAGGTCCACTATGAACTCCAAATTGATACTATAATTGCGAGGTATCACCTTAATTCCCATAGCATAAGCACTTTTGAAGGAAGATTGATCTCGCTAGGTCGTGTGTGGACTTATCTCTGGGCTCTCGATTTTGTTTAAATCTCTATTACTTTTTAATGAAGTTATGTTAATATACTGCCCTTTCAGCAGCCGTTAAAAAAGCTGCCGCAGTCGGCAATGAGAAGCAAGTTAGCAGTGACTCGGAATCCTCAGACCACACAGACACGGGTAAGTAGGCGTTTTATTTTTAGGGGTCCGTACCCAAAGGGTAAAACGGGAACCCTATTACTAGTATCTCTTTTGGGCCAATGATGGAAACGTAAAACATCGCGTTTCTAATGGACGACATAAAAAAACTTCCGCAGCCAGCGACAGGCGTTTGATCGAGGACGCGATGGCCCGACGTTTCGTGAGCATTGTAACTTACGCTGCAGAATTGAACGTAATACAAAACGAAGACGTCTGCTAAGTGTCGGATTGCGTCACAGAATTCTTGCCAGGAAACCCCATCTGACTGACCGTCACAAAAGAATGAGAATGAATTTCACAACAAATTTTGAGAATTGTGATTTCGAGAATGTTATTTTTGTGGATGAAAAAACATTTACCACTAATGTGCGGACGGGCATGTTTCCTTATACTGAGTCATCAAAACGCGTTATGAACAAAATAATGTGCTGCCGGACCGAAGGAGCGGCCGGCTGTCTTTGGGGTTTTGGGGATGGATATCTAGTTCTGGACCCGGAGAACTGATTGAAATCACAACATGTTTGAATGCCAATGGGTATATAGAGATATTAAGAGACGTTTTAGTGCCGACAAATGTGTTAGGGCATGTAACAATTTTTCTTCTGCAGGACAAGTCATCTGTCCACAACTCTCGGTTGGTGCAAGGTTGGATTGATGAGCAACCCAACATAGAATTAATAAAATTGAGTCCCAAATCACCGGACCTCAATGAGATCGAAAATAAAAAATAATAGTGACAGTGTTTATTTCAATGAATAAGATGTGTTAATGAGACAAAAAAAATATTTTACAGTACACATGGTGTTACTTTTCCGCACGAGTGCGAAAATGAGCACTTTCCGTGCATATGTTGAAACTTTAAAGAGCCATATGTACTGTAAAACGTTGTACGATACACGTGCGAATAGGTAATTCGCAGCTCGTGTCGATTTAAAACACTCCCTTCGGTCGTGTTTTAATTTATCGCCACTCGTTGCGAATTTCCTATTTTCTGCACTTGTATCGTAAATAACTATTAGGTGCTTACGATCTCAACAACTTGTCTTTTTATTTTGATTTGGTCTTTGTAGCTGTTTGGCTTTACTTACGTTCTTATGTCCTGTTAAATATTTAATACAGTTCCTTACCTGATCTCGTAAAAATTTATAAGTAGCGGTATAGGTAAAAATTATGTTCTCCAATTAGGTTAGGAAATTATATTGTTATTTAGTTTTGCCGTAGTGCAATATAAATGATTTATTTTATAACGATAATTATTCTGTTGTTATCTATTTCCGACAAGTTGTTAATGTTATACTAGAATTTAATATTATTTTTCATATCTAATAACTAAATATGTTCTACCAATGAAACACATTGTGTTATACTGATAAGTACGGTCTAGTTCCAAAGCAGTTCAGTTAGTTTGTTTTATTTTATTTTGTAACTGTTCTCGACTTTCAATAGAAACAAACTTTCAAATGAATTAAATTGAATAGCATTCAATCAATCATAAGTATCAGTTATAAATTAATTTCTATTTGCTTGAACATTTTTTGAAGCTTTTTTAAATTTATGTAGTGGATCTATTGAATTTAAACCTTTTGGCAAGAACAATACAGTCCTTGTATTTGTTTATTTATTAAATATCTTTGGAGCCATTCCGAGTACATTTTTTTGAAATAACCTACTTTTGGGTATACTTGGTGTAGATGACGGGACAAAGAAAACACGTAATTTTCGGAATACACAGCAAAACTATGGTGCGAGCGAGTAGCCAACGCGGCGAATACGGTACTTTTTTTTAATGCACTGACTTAGCGGTATTTTATACTAATATGTAGGTACTGCGTATGACTTGCGATCGCTACCCACCAACGTTTTTATCAAATTTTAATGTCTATATGTGACACGAGATGGCATTACATATATCAAATCTTACATTATACTCTAACTAAACATTTGCGTCGCCTACAATCCCACCCCCCTAGTGATGACTAGTCATCACGAGCAATCTCAGGTGCAAGTAAGGCGACGCGTGTGACCGGTCGACGAAGAGTACCCGTGCGAGTGCGCACGTCAACTACGCGGACGCGCCCGTCAGCCCCGGGGAGGGTCGCACTCACTACTCCGTGCCGCCATGAACCACGCTCTAAGTTTGGTTCCACTAAAAGAACGAAATCTCCTACCTGTAAGGAACGGTGTTCGCGTGTCCATTTCTGCCGTGGAATAAGCGTTGGCAAATACTCCTTAAGCCAACGTGACCAAAACATGTCTGTGAGACGTTGAGCTATCCGCCATTGCCGTTTTAGATGTAGATCTTCGTTGCTATACCTTCCAAACGCTGGTCCATTAGATGACGTGCCAATCAAGAAATGATTAGGCGTAAGAGCTTCTGGGGAGCTCGGGTCTGTCGATACGTATGTAATTGGACGACTATTTACAAGGGCTTCCACCTCAGCTAACAGGGTAGACAGAGTCTCTGGGCGAGGTGCGCGTTCCTTCAGTACAGCTCGTAGGGCTGTTTTCACGGTGCGCACCATGCGCTCCCACGCTCCACCCATCTCTGGAGCACCGGGAGGTATAAATCGCCACTCAATACCTCTCAAGAGCCCGTCTTGATGTAGTGCTTCGGTATCTATTTCAGCAATGCTGCGTTTGAGCTCCGTGTCTGAACCTCTCAGATTCGTCCCGTTGTCTGAATAAATTATACTAGGGGCACCTCTACGTGCCATCATCCGTCTTAAACCCATGATGGTGGCGTCAGTGGTCAGGCTTTCCGTTATTTCTATGTGTACGGCACGAACTGTCAGACACGTAAATAACATACCGTAACGTTTCTGCCTGCCACGACCTATTGTCACCTCCATTGGACCGAAAAAATCGATTCCTGTAAAAGAAAACGGACGTCGGTTGTGCTGCAGCCGAGCCGGGGGCAAATCAGCCATGCGCTGCGGTTGCGGTGCGGCGCGACGATATCTACAAAACAGGCAATGTGCTGCAACCGCGCGCACTGTAGGACGCAGTTTCAAAATCCAGTAGCGCTGCCTTAATTCATTAACTACCAGTTCTTGAGCCCCGTGCAGTGCTTGTCTGTGGTAGTGCTCCACAAGCAGCCTGGTGATCCTGTGTTTGCCATCGAGAATCAGGGGCCTCTTGGTAGACTCCTCGATACCGACAGTCTTGTCGATACGACCTCCTACGCGTAGCAAGCCCGTATCGTCAAGATAGGGTGTTAATTGCAGTAGCCGGCTATCCTTTGGTAACGGCTTATTCTGTCTTAAACATTCAATATCTGTGAGAAAAGAATCATGTTGACATTTCTTAATCAACAATTCCTCTGCTGACTTTAATAGCTCGCTCTCGAGTCGATTGCATTGCCTTCTGCATTTTTTTACAAACAACAAAACCCGTGAAGTAGTCATAAGCAATCGATTCCACGACGAGAAGTTATTCTCGTTAGGTACTGGCAACGTGCTAGTACAGTCAGCAGACGATAAAACGTTAACAACCTTACGCTCACAGATCGATTCATCGAGCCTTTTAAAACTCTTAATATCCTTCGGCCACTCACTTTCACGCTCGCGTAAAAAGTTGGGCCCCTGGAACCATACACTGTCGTACTGCAGCGGCGGTGAGTCGTCACGAGTTGCAACATCGGCTGCATTTTGAGAGGACGGTACGTGCCGCCACTCTGACGCAGTGGTCAACTCATCAATCTCACCAAGCCGGTGAGCTACGTATGGCTTGTAATCCCTAGGATCACTACGTATCCACTGAAGTACAGTATTGGAATCCGTCCAAAAATACCTTTTATTTGCCTTAATGTCTTTGTGTTCGTGCTGTATAGTAGCAACGAGGCGTGCAGAAAGTGTGGCCCCCTGAAGTTCGAGTCTCGGTATCGAAACCGGACGAAGTGGGGTGACTCGACTTTTACTTGCCACAAAACACACATTGACGGTTCCATCCGAGCGGGTGAAACGCCAATAGATGACAGCCGCAAAAGCCTTACTACTCGAGTCACAAAAGGCGTGCAGTTCGGTATTTATAATTATAGGGTCGCTTACCCCATCCGTCGCGTCATCATAACACCGCGTCCATGCGCCGGCGTCAGCATAGTGTCGTGGTATGCGCAGCGTCGCTAGAAGCTTAAGCTCGTCGAGCCACCTTACCCAGCTCGCATGTTCACCCGGTTGGATGCGGCAGTTCCAATCCACGCCACTACGATGCACGTTCTGGAATATTATTTTGCTCTTTATAATAAAAGGCGACAAAAAACCATGAATGTCATAAATGGACATGATAAGACTCAACATCTTTGCCTTAGTAGGAGCCTCAGTTCCATTCAATATCTCTTGTGGGACCCGATGAAAAGAGATTTTAAACCCAAAAGTATCATCCGAAGGATGAAACATTAACCCTAATGTGCGCTCAGTTGTATTCAAGGCCCCGTCCTTAAACTGAACAGCTGTTTGCGCGAGCGTATCGATAGGTATATTCTTTAATACCTCCTTACTGTTACTCGACCAACCTCGAATTTCAAATCCACCGCTTTTGTGGATTTGCGTTATTTGTTTAATCAACTTAACTGCATTTTCCACGCTGTGAGTTGAATATAAACAATCATCCATATAATGACTGTTTACAATCACTTGTACAGCTTCTGGATACAAATCATCATACTTTGACGCATTTCTGTTTTTAATATATTGCGCAATAAAAGGAGAACAAGTCCCACCAAACGGTAAACTTTGCATAACACATGTTTTTATGGGTGCGCCAGGCGATTCCTGCCATAAAAAACGCAGTACATGTTGATCTTGCTGCCTTATTTTCACCCTTAAAAACATGTCCTTAATATCGCCAATCATAACTATTTTATTTTCGCGAAACCTGAGCATAATTCCCAACAGCGAATTATATAAGTCCGGTCCCGTTAATAAGTAGTTATTTAGACATGTTCCCTTTACCTTTGCCGAAAAATCAAATACAAGTCTCAACTTACCGGGTTTGTTCGGATTTTGAACTCCAAAATGTGGAATGTACCATATGTGGTCTGCTGAGAGTTCATTTTCCCTTAACTCACGTGCATAGCCAGAAGCAAACAGTTTGTTTACCTCTTGTCGGTAACGATCTGCGTACGCGTCATCTTTAACAAATTTTCGCATTAAAGACTGGAGTCGCGTAAGGGCAGCTTCGCGTGTATCTGGCATGGCGAATACGTCCTTCTTGAACGGCAGGCCAACCTCCCATTGATTTCCGATAAGGCGTGATGTATCGTCTAATATCTGCAACGCTCTTAAATGATCACTATTCTCACGTCGCAAGGTTGAAATTCCTATAGAATCTAAGGAAAAAGAATGCTTGATTAAATCATTTAATTCGCAAATATTGTCGTCATCGGTATGACTGAGATGAAACACACCGGCAGCGTTAGAGTGAGTGCGACCACAATAACCATGAATAGACCAGCCCAACTTGCATCGAGATGCATACGGTTCATGTTTATTACCATTAATAATTTCGATCGGAGCAATTAAGAAATAGTTATCTTCCCCAATAAGAATGCGTGGTTTTACACAACTTTTACAAACATAACTTTTAACATGAGATAAATGCTGGCAATTCAAACTGTTAATAACAGATAAATTTTGTTCTGGTAAATTTAACTTAGACACTTTGCGTAACTTAATGTCATAACTACCTATAGTGTTGTTATTGTTATTTTGTCCACTTATCTGAGCGGTGACAGTAGGCGCATCCGATTGATACACTTCGAGTCCAAACGCGTCGATGAATTTAATAGCACTCGACTGTTCACATTTGAGACCTAACTCGGTTGCTAGGTCAGAGTCTATGATTGAGACCGAAGCTGCATCGTCTAAAAGGGCGTAAGTACTCACAACACCTTTAGGTCCTCGCAGCTGCACTGACACTACCTTTAACATAACGTGATCCGTAGATGAAAGTTTATTATGATCCGATGCTACGTGTGCCACGGTATCGGGAGCCAAGGGTGCCGGCGCCGGGGCCGGCTCGGGCGTCGGGTCGATAACCGCGTCAGGATCAGCTGATTGGGATGACGTAATCGTAGGCTTCTTCCAGTGTAACATTTTGTGGTGTGCGAGACCACAACCATCTATGTCGCATACGGGCGCCGGGCATGCATTTCTATCGTGCCGTGACGTCAGACAACAGTAACATAGTCCTTGGGATTTTATGAACCTCCATTTATCACGGCGCATTGCACGTTTGAACACACGGCACTCGGGCAGTGAGTGAAGTCCTTTAGAACAGAATTTGCAGACCTTGTTTTCCTCGGTGACACTACTAGTTGTAAATATAGGTCGATTAGATCGGAATTTGTTATCACTTGCATATTTTGCTGTTGTTTTTATTTCACTCGGTTTATTTTGTTCTCGTACCTGTGTTACTCCAACTAATGATAACATGTGTGCTTCTTGTTCGAGAAATGCTGCAATCAAGGTCAACTTTGGTTGGTTTTCAGCTAACCTTTGGTATGCAAAATCAGTCCATCTACCAATTAGGGTGCTCGGTAACTTGCTCAAAACAGCTGACGCGAGCTCAGGGCTGCGTAGATGATCATGCTGATTAAGGGCACGTATTGTTGCTACGCAGTTGTTTACCTTTAGAGAAAAGTCAATGAGGTCATTCTGGTACGACGTAGGTAATGATGGTAGCTTCTTCAGCTGCGTCGTAAGGTTCATGATAATAACGTCTGATCGGCCATACCTTAACTCGAGGGCTTTCATCACATCTGCGGGCGGGGTGTTACCGATAAGTAGGGCGGTAACCGTGTCCTTGGCGTCGCCTCGCAGTGCTTTGCGTAGTCTCTCCAGGTTCTCAGAATCACTGAAATGACAGAGTCTGGTAGACTCCATATATGACCTCTTAAAGTGCAACCATTCAACACTATCACCGCTGAAAATTGGTAAGTCTCGCGGTGTAGACAGGCGACTGAGTAGGCGGTCCTCGCGTTGGTCTGACGAGGTCGTCATGATGTCCTTCAAGGTCAGTGCCAGTTGCTGAATGCTGTCACTAGGAAGGTTGGGGTGCTGAACTACGTTGACTGATGCACTGTTGACTGGTGGTGCTTGATGCTGGGGTTGATACGGCGCTTGCGGCTGAGGTATGTAAGTAGTTGCGTCGTGACCTTGACTTAACCATTGTTCGACGTTAGATCGCGCTCGGTTGCTAACCGCGGCCTCACTAACATCACTGCCGTGCTCACTTTCCATCTCCTCGGCGTCAACTTGGGCTAGTTCAGCTTCCAGCTTTTTATCAATGAGCGCCAGCTCAATCTGCGCCTTAGCTTGAGCGGCTTCAAATTCCAGTTGCTTACGTCTAGCAATGGATGACGATGTAGATCGCTTCGATTTCCCTGACGTAATTGAGCCACGTATAGATTTAGGTGTTTCCATTTTCACTTGTTCCAAACCCTTCGGCTGTTTAACACTATCGGTGCCGAGGTTTGGCATTTTAACTATAGGTTCCGCGGGTGCGTTGCTAGAAGTGCTCGCCATTTGCAATTTCGTGCGCTCGAATTCCCTATGTTGTTTACGCGTTTTAGGTTGCGTCGTCGGAGTTCTGTACATCACTTTTCGTAAAGATTTGGTTCGAAGACCACTTTTATTGTAGATGACGGGACAAAGAAAACACGTAATTTTCGGAATACACAGCAAAACTATGGTGCGAGCGAGTAGCCAACGCGGCGAATACGGTACTTTTTTTTAATGCACTGACTTAGCGGTATTTTATACTAATATGTAGGTACTGCGTATGACTTGCGATCGCTACCCACCAACGTTTTTATCAAATTTTAATGTCTATATGTGACACGAGATGGCATTACATATATCAAATCTTACATTATACTCTAACTAAACATTTGCGTCGCCTACACTTGGGTTTATTATTTTATGACGTAACTGGGTGCTCTTAAAGTTAAAGGGTCGTTCTCTCATTTCGTCCGGATTTGGTTTCCGGGTCCGAATGGAGCGTTAAAAATAATTATTTTCAAACATGGCTGGTCTATAAAATTTCGTTCACAAATTACGCAAAAGGAGTATTTCGTATAATTGGGCTAAACCTGAAAATCTAAGAAATATTCCTGAAAATCCTATCAAAATTTCATTTCACTCCTATGTCCGAATGTGTTCCATTGGGTTGATAATCAAAATACCACATTTTTTTTCATATAAACCTATCGTGTTTTTGTTGTGTATGCGTAAAGTAGATATTTAATATTATGTCGGTGCATTGAAACCTTAACTAGAGTTAATATATGGGGCATTCCATGCCAAGCGGACAGGCAAAAAAATGTTGATGTTTCAGATTTCAGTAATATTTTAGTATGTTATACCTATACAGGTCCTCAACCTACACAATCAATATTTTTACACTGTGATATATAGTTAGCGATTTAGAGGTTTACATAGTTTTGACTCTACAGCAGGAATGCACTATTTGTAGTCCCAAAAAGCAAGTTATAAAATATGAAAACAAAAAAATATATATATGAATTTTATACTTCATTTAATGAGCTTCCTTACCACATTTTTAGAAATTGTAAAATATATATTTTTTTGAAAATAAAAAATGTTTTTATATTTTAAACTCGATTTTCTCAAACTTGGACCACTTTAATTTTTTTATATTTTTTTTACCAAAAATAGCTCATAGTATATCAATAATCCTTGCCAAGTTTTATAATGGGCCCGGGAGTCGTTTAGGAGCTAGATCAGTTCTACAAACTGTTACTAACGGCGGCCAGGCGCTCGCTGCTGCGGTCCGGCTTCTAAACGACTCCCGGGCCCATTATAAAACTTGGCAAGGATTATTGATATACTATGAGCTATTTTTGGTAAAAAAATGAAAAAAATTAAAGTGGTCCAAGTTTGAGAAAATCGAGTTTAAAATATAAAAACATTTTTTATTTTCAAAAAAATATATATTTTACAATTTCTAAAAATGTGGTAAGTAAGCTCATTAAATGAAGTATAAAATTCATATATATTTTTTTTTGTTTTCATATTTTATAACTTGCTTTTTGGGACTACAAATAGTGCATTCCTGCTGTAGAGTCAAAACTATGTAGGTAAGGTAGCCAACAATGAACCAGTAGTACACAATGAACAACCACTTTTATTCGAAAATGCGACGTTGCCAAACCGTAACACGAACATAGATACACTTCAATATCGTCGCGTCCCTCGCTCCCCAGTCGGCGGCGGGCCCGCGTTGAAAACGCACGTGTGGTGGGGTGTTTTGTGTTTCTCATCATCAAAATAAAAAAAAACGTAAGTGTTTCAATGTTTTCTTACCGTAGAATGTTGTCAATATTACTAAATCGAATTAATCGATTGTATTAAGTAGCTATTTGGCTATCGTTTCGCTGTACATGGATGTACCTATTGTTACGTCTACGGGGTAGGTAACGTGATAGAAAATACACTAATTGACCACTAATTAAAAACACAAACTTTATTACAAAATTACTAATTAACAAGGCTTTCTTACTTAATAAATCACTATACTGAATCACTTGACTATAACGCACTTATTCGCTTTTCACGCTATTCGCTTCGAGACTCGCACTGTTCGCGGTGTAGTTCCGAACTGCCCCTGCAGTGTGGGCGCGCGGCTTATATAGCCGGAAACCTTCGCTCCAGAACATTCCGGAGAAATCTCGAATAATCGGTCCCAAGTTCAATTCCAGGAACGGCGACCCCTCGCATCGTGAGTGTTCTAGATCGTCTAGATTGTTCGATACTTGTTTGACCCGACTGGAACATTCCTGACTATGCTGTCCTTTTCTAGTTGTCTCTTTCACACACTTCTCGAACTTTCTCAATATAGCTGTCTCTCTCTAATAGTGCTGTCTCTTTCACTCCTTCGAGAAATTTCGCCATATACTGAAGTGTACTTCAAAGGTCCATAAGGGGTCCTGAAAACGCCTGAAAACGGGTTTTCAGGTTATTGCGCCATCTGATAGAGGGTGTCCTGAAACGGACTGAAAACATGTTTCAGGCGCCTGAAAACAACGGCAACTAGGGTGAATTTCCGATTTTCTAGTATGTGGAAGAGCTACCTCCGAAACGGCCTGAAATCACTTTTCAGCCTGCTGAAAACGCTTCTAAAGCATGGATAATCAAGTTTGAAGTTTATGCCTATACCACCGGCGCAACACTACCCCCTCCTAGGACTTGCTCGTCCCGAGCATCATTACTTCCGTGGTACCTCGCCAGTCGGTCAACATGAACAACCTTGCATGGACTTCGTGGATTTCGCTGTATCCGATACGTGACGTCGTTGATCTTTGTAACTACCCTATATGGCCCTTCCCAATTTGGGGACAGTTTTGGAGATTTTCCTTTTTTCCGCATCGGGTTATGTAACCACACCCAAGAGCCTTCTTCGAACCCAATTTGGTTAGCCTTCCTGTCGTACCGGGTCTTCATTCTCGTGCTAGCTTGAAGCCCGTGTTCACGAACAAGACTGTGAACGTCATCAATCCGATCCCTTAAATCACTTGCATACTCTGTGATAGATCTTGGAGTATCAGGAGGACGTCCAGTTAAGAGATCTGCTGGTAAACGAAGCTCTCTTCCAAAATTCGCATATGCCGGAGTAACTGCCGTACTTTCGTGGGTTGCTGACCTATATGACATCAAAAAAAGAGGAATATGCCGGTCCCAATCCTTTTGGTGACTCTCAACAACCTTGGCCAGATGTCTTTCCAAAGTCTGATTGAATCTCTCCACCATTCCATCCGATTGTGGGTGATATGCCGTAGTCCTCGTCTTATGCATTCCCATGATACGACAAGTCTCTTGAAAAACTGCAGATTCAAAGTTCCTGCCTTGATCACTGTGAATTTCCAGAGGTACTCCAAATCTACAACAAACTTCATTTACTAACTTCTCCGCTATAGTGACTGCTTCCTGATTAGGGATGGCAAACGCTTCAGGCCATTTGGTGAAGTAATCCATCACGACAAGAATGTACTTGTTTCCGGAGTCAGATGTCGGGAACGGGCCTGCGACGTCTAGCGCAATTCTTTCCCAAGGTGCTCCAACATTGTACAGTTTGAGCGCTCCTCTACTACGGGTGTGCGGTCCTTTAACTGCTGAACAATTAACGCACTTCATGCACCAGTTTTCGACATCTTCACGGCAGTGGATCCAATAAAACCGTTGTCGGATTTTCATTAAGGTTCTTTTCACTCCAAGGTGTCCACCAGAAGTGCCGTCGTGGAAACTTTCCAAAACATCTTTCACTCTTTTCCTTGGAACGACTACTTGTAGATGAGCATCCTTCCCATTCGCCGATTCCCATTTCCTGCATAGTACGCCATTATGCATAACCAAGCTGTCCCATTGTGCCCAGTAGCTTTTCGTTACCGTACTCATTGGAGCTACTTCACACCATCTTGGTTTGGGTATTCCTGCATTAATCCAGTCAAAAATCGGCTTCATGTCAGTATCCTCTTGCTGAGCTAGTCGCATGACTTCATCACTCCACTCTTCGCTGACTGTGTTGGTTCTCAGCATCCTTAAACATTCTTTGGCCTCTTGTCTAAGACAATGCTTACAGTCATCCGGACAAGGTCTTCGAGAAAGGGCGTCTGCGTTTCCATGTGATTTCCCACTACGGTGTTCGATGACGAAGTCATATTCCTGAAGCTGTTCAATCCAGCGTGCCACCTGACCCTCGGGATTTTTAAACTCCAGCAACCATTTCAGAGCAGCATGATCAGTCCTGGTACGGAATTTCCGCCCAAGCAGGTATCTACGGAAATGCTGTAACGTCTCTGCCAGCAGTTCCCTTCGAGTGACGCAGTAATTTCTTTCTGGCTTCGACAACGACTTGCTAAAGTAGGCGATTACAACTTCATTATCTCCCTTCTTTTGTGACAAGACTCCTCCAATACCAGTATTACTCGCGTCCGTGTCAACAATAAAATCTACTTCGGGGTCTGGATACCCCAGTATTGGTGTTTCACAGAGTCTTCGCTTGAGGTCGTTGAAACTTGCCGTACACCGATCCGTCCAATGAAACTGTCGTTTTTCTTCCGTCAGTTCGTGCAATGGCTTTGCTATATCCGAGAAGTTCCTCACAAACCGCCTGTAGTATGAGCATAGTCCTAAAAATGCACGTACTGCAGTTTTGTCCCTTGGTATCGGCCAATCCTTCACGGCACTTATCTTCTCAGGATCTGTCTGGATGCCATCCTTCGAAATCACATGTCCCAAGTAATTGACTTTTCGTTTGAAAAGTGAACATTTCTTCGGACTCAGTTTAAGGTTTGCCTCTCGTAACTTGGACAATACTTGCTCCAATTTGCTGAGGTGATCGTCGAAGTCTCTACCAACGATGATAATGTCATCCAAATAGACCAAGCAAGTATCTCCCAGCAATCCAGCTAGTATTTGTTCCATCAATCTCTCAAATGTCGCTGGTGCATTGCATAATCCAAACGGCATAACATTAAACTGCCAGAGCCCCTTTCCGGTTGAGAAAGCCGTTTTCTCCTTATCTCTATCCTTGATCTCAACTTGCCAATAGCCACTTTTTAAATCCAACGTAGAAAACCATTTCATTCCGTTCAAAGTGTCTAAGGTGTCATCGATTCGAGGTAATGGATAGCTGTCTTTCTTAGTGGCATCATTCAGTCGGCGGTAGTCGACGCAGAATCTCATGGTCCCGTCCTTCTTCTTTACCAAAACTACGGGGGAACACCACGGGCTTGTTGAAGGTTCAATAACGCCACCCTTCTTCATTTCCTTGATCATGTCTTCTACTTCCTTCTCCCGAGCTACTGGAACTCGCCGGGGTCGCTGTCGTATAGGCATGACTTCACCAGTGTCGATCTCATGCTGTACGACTCCAGTTCTTCCGATGTCACTGTCATGCGCAGAGAAGACATTGCTGTATCGCAACAGCAATTTACGTGCCTTAATGAGCTCTTCCCTGGTGAGATCGTTTCTGGAGCCATCTAATAACCCCTCAATGTCCATTGGAGGCACAGAACACCCAGGTTTCTCGCTCTCTGTAGAACCTTGACAGCTTCTTATCCAAGAGATTTCTTCACATGATCCAACTAGAGCTCCTTTACGAAGGACGCACTGGGTGTCACTTAAATTAAGAACTCTCACGAAGGCTATAGACGATGTTGTTACCACCGTGCGGGCTGTCATCCATGGTTTACCATCATTGACCTTTTCCACAACAACACAACGATGACATCCTCGTCTTGTGCTGTACGGCAATCGTACTGGAACTAGAACCTGTGCCCTTGGTTGGAGGATAGTTCTTCTAGTACAGTAAACATTCCCATTTACTCCACCCTCCATAGGCACCTCATCAGGCCCAAATTTCAGTACTCCAACCTTTAAGTCAATTTTACAGCCATGGCCTCTCATAAAATCCAGCCCAATGATGCAGTCGTCGATAATGTTAGCTACAATCACTTTCTGCCAGTAGCTCTTATTACCAATTTTTAAAACCACCTCTCGCTCCCCTTGTATGGGAATGTACTGGCCGGTAGCACTTTGCAGCTGCAGATGTCTAGGATGGACTAGATGATCTCTGGTCAGGTGCTTCAGTAGCCGAGAACTGATCACCGTCCGAGAAGCTCCGGTGTCGATAGTAAGGTGACATGGTACTCCATCAATTTCTCCTTTGACGACCAGACTATTCCCATCATTAGCCTGTGAGATCATAACTGGGACATTTCGACCATCAGCCAGCACTCGTCCCTTAGTCCTGGCTTTTACTCGTTTCCCTGCTGCGGCCCGGATGCCACAGCGCCTGTTGCCCTTGCCACTGGAGTCAGATCTCGTTCTCTCCTGCTCCTTTTTGGGCAACTGGTCTGGATGTGGCCACGTTCTCCACAATGGTAACATCGTGGCCCACACTCACGACGAGGAGCAATCGGTTCCCTGACAGACACTTCATGTACCCTATAAGACCTTGACGGATCCTGGCGCACAGCTTCTACTTCCAGGGCATGAGCCACCGCATCCTTCAGGCTCCCATGGTGCCCTAATCGCACTGCAGCCCGTACCTCCAAATCCCGTATTCCGTCAACGAAGGCCTGCACTAACGTGGTATCCACAAAGGAGGCGGATGTACGTTGGTACGCCTTCCTGACCAACTTCTCGATTTCTAGGGCCCACTGCTGCAAGGTTTCACTACGCCCCTGCGTCCTATCCTTTAACTGAGCTCGGTATACGTGCTCCAGGTGCTTGTCACCGTAACGGGCCTCCAACGCCTCTAGAAGCCGGTCGTAAGTTTCCTCTTCTCCTAAGGCTTCTAATATGGTAAGAGCCTCGTCACGCAACGCTAAGGTTAGGGCTGTCCTGGCCTGCTCTTTACTCCAGCCGTTAGCCTTGGAGACTGACTCGAATTGTCGCTTATAAGCTGTCCACGACGATGTACCATCGAAGGGAGGTACTTTGAATCGTCCACCTCCCGACACAGGCACCTCGACTGCACAGGGACTCGTACTACTGGCCACTTTTATTTCGAGCTTCTGGAGGCGATTCTGGTAGGTGTCGACTTCCTCCTTAACAGTCTCGACTTTCGCCTTGACTGTCTCAATGGTTTTTCTAACACCTTGAAGTGCAGCTTCAAATTTAATGTCCAAGTCAATCAGTTTCTCCTGGACCTCACACATTTCGCGCTTCCATTCAGTCGCGGTCTCATGTACATCTCGAAGCAATCTCGATTGTTCTTCCTGCTCCTCCCTGAGCTCCTTCCGGAGAATTCGAGACTGTTCTTCCTGTTTGCGAAGCCCTTCTTCGATTTTTCGAGCCTGTTCTTGTTGTAGACGAGCTTGTTCTTGTTGTTGACGAGCTTGTTCTTGTTGTTGACGAGCTTGTTCTTGTTGTTGACGAGCTTGCTCTTTTAAGAGAACTAAGATGGCATTGACGTCCATCTCTTGCTTACATGGGGCCGGTGAGTCTGATGAGCCAGTGTCCGGCGCAGGGTCCTCACCTGCTGCAGCTTGGCTCCGGGTCTGCACTCCCTTCGGCTCGTTCTCACGTGGTGTAATCGGCATTTTATATCCCACTTCTGACACCAAAATGTTACGTCTACGGGGTAGGTAACGTGATAGAAAATACACTAATTGACCACTAATTAAAAACACAAACTTTATTACAAAATTACTAATTAACAAGGCTTTCTTACTTAATAAATCACTATACTGAATCACTTGACTATAACGCACTTATTCGCTTTTCACGCTATTCGCTTCGAGACTCGCACTGTTCGCGGTGTAGTTCCGAACTGCCCCTGCAGTGTGGGCGCGCGGCTTATATAGCCGGAAACCTTCGCTCCAGAACATTCCGGAGAAATCTCGAATAATCGGTCCCAAGTTCAATTCCAGGAACGGCGACCCCTCGCATCGTGAGTGTTCTAGATCGTCTAGATTGTTCGATACTTGTTTGACCCGACTGGAACATTCCTGACTATGCTGTCCTTTTCTAGTTGTCTCTTTCACACACTTCTCGAACTTTCTCAATATAGCTGTCTCTCTCTAATAGTGCTGTCTCTTTCACTCCTTCGAGAAATTTCGCCATATACTGAAGTGTACTTCAAAGGTCCATAAGGGGTCCTGAAAACGCCTGAAAACGGGTTTTCAGGTTATTGCGCCATCTGATAGAGGGTGTCCTGAAACGGACTGAAAACATGTTTCAGGCGCCTGAAAACAACGGCAACTAGGGTGAATTTCCGATTTTCTAGTATGTGGAAGAGCTACCTCCGAAACGGCCTGAAATCACTTTTCAGCCTGCTGAAAACGCTTCTAAAGCATGGATAATCAAGTTTGAAGTTTATGCCTATACCACCGGCGCAACACTATCTTCTTAGATTATTTTTTTACCTGACCTAACATGTCGGAAGGTCCATGTAGCACACAGTGACCCACTAGGCTAGGGTACACGATGATCCAGCTGGTTCATTGAGTACTGTGCTATAACGAGCAGTATACAATGAACCATCGCACTTTTAACAAACAAGGTTCACTGTGTGCTATCCGATATTTTTTTCATATTATTGTGTCTATCTGTATTTTTTTGGTTATTTTATTTTTAGAATGGGGAGAACGAAAGCGGAGATAAGGAAAAAAGGTGGCTTCACCAAGGACGATATGCAAATGGCTCTCGCTCTTGTAAAACATGGTGTGAGTATGAGAAAAGCCGCTAAGGATTGCAAATTAGCTTATCCCACGCTAAGGAGGTATGTTATAAAAACCAAAGATAATCCTCAGATCAGATTAGTTCCAAATTATGAGGTGAATGCTGTGTTTTCCCCGGATCAAGAAACAATTTTAGTAAAGTATATCGAGGAATGTGCACTAATGTTTTACGGCCTGACTGCGAAAGAAACTCGTCAATTGGCGTATCAGATGGCAGTTGCAAACAGCATAAAATGTCCGGACACTTGGGCTAGGAATGAAATAGCCGGGAAAGATTGGTTGCGGTCATTCAAAAAACGACATAATAATATAAGCCTAAAAAAACCGGAAACTTGCAGTATTGCACGTGCTACAGCATTTAATAAGGTGAACGTTGAAAAATTTTACAACAATTTGAAAGAAGCATTGCAGCGTCATCCGACGTTTGGTGACGGCACTCGAATTTATAACTTAGATGAAACAGCAACAACGACCGTTCAACGACCGTCTAAAGTCCTGGCACCAAAAGGAAGCAGTATTTGCAAAGTAACAAGGGGTGAAAGGGGCGTATTGGTAACTACGTGTTGCATAGTATCCGCAACTGGACATGCTCTACCTCCAGCAATGGTTTTTCCACGGAAAAATTTCAAAAGTCACATGTTAAATGGTGCTCCTGCTGCAACGCTTGGCTTAGCCACGCCCACGGGTTGGATGAATGCAGACATATTTGTGGAGGTGATCAAGCACTTCGTCAAGCATACTGCCGCCACAAAAGAGAACCCAGCTCTCTTAATAATGGATAATCACGAGAGCCATCTATCTTTAGAAGCACTGAATTTGGCAAAATCATCCGGAGTTACTGTACTTACTTTGCCTCCCCATACTACAGCAAAACTTCAACCGTTAGATGTTGGCTTAAATGGTCCCTTTAAATCATACTATAACTCTGCCATCGATTCTTGGCTACTGCGAAATCCAGGCCAAGCAGTCACTATTTACAACATTGGCGAATTTGTGGGTCAGGCCTATTTAAAAGCGATGACACCTGTCAACATCACAAATGCCTTTAAAAAATGTGGCATCTATCCATTTGACGACTCAATTTTTACGGATGCAGATTTCTTGCCTAGTTCTGTCACAGATAGGCCAGACCCAGACAAGGAAAATACCGAAATGAATATAGAGACGGGGACATCGGAATCGACTCAACCTATTCCTTCAATTTTACATGACACGGAACCATCACAAGTCATTCACGATCATCCAGTAGTCAACGCTGGTTCACAGCCAATAAAGAGCAGTGAGGCAAATGCCAGCCGACCAGCACCAGACGCAATATTTTCATCTAATCAAGACCCTGATCTGCCATATTTAAATACATCTTCACAACAACCAGAGCCACTTAACATGTCAATGTCGACAGAAAACAGTCCACAGCAAGCAGGGCCTTCTAAAGCTTTTGTCACTCCCCAGATGATAAGACCTCCACTAAAAGCACCCCCCCGTAAGAACACTAAAAGACGCCGAACTGCCGGAAAAAGTATGATAGCGACTGACACACCCGAAAAAGAGGAAATAGCGAAAAGGAAGAACAAAGCTGCCAAAAGGGTGAAAAACGCAAATTTGTTTAAAAGCAAGAAGAAAGAGAAGTCTTTACAGAATGCACCGGCTGATGATACCAGTGAAGATGATGTTTTTGAGGCAAGTGGGGAGTCTTCTGGAGGTGAACAGTTTGGTAGTGAAACCGACGAAGATGAAATAATTATAGATCGTAACTTTGCACCTCTACGAAGAAACCCAAAAGTTGGCGATTATGTAATAGTTATGATAGAATCAGAAAGAAAGAAAGAATACCACTATGTGGGCAAAATCTTGGAAGAGGATGATGCCAGTGATTACGATTATCTCGTTTCCTATTTAAAGCTAAAGAGTAAAGTTTATTTCAAGTTTTCAGAACCAATTGAACCTGACACGGCGGGTATTACAAAGGGTGATGTCAAATACATATTACCAAAACCCAAAATAGATGGTACCAAGCGTCGTCAAGCGACATATCAATTTCCAGTTAACTTGTCTCTTCTTAACTTTCCATTTTAAGTTAAAGGAATTTGTTTTGGTAATTAATTAATCTGATTTTTTAGTTAAAAAGCAAAAAAAAAATTAGTTACGTTAAGAGGAATATTTTGTGCCATTTGATAAGAAGTCTGAAACTGATTAAAGACTGACTATTTAATACCTAGATATCTAATAAGTCTATAAAGAATAGTTAATAACTTCTGTTATGTTTAAAACATATAATTGCTTTTGGTAATTAATTAAACTGATTGTTATATTTTTTCCAGCTACAATAAAAATAATTACGTTAAAAGGATTATTTTGTTGCATTTAATAAGAATTTATTATTCTGTTTCTATTTTGAATAATAGTGAAGTGTTTTGTTTTATAATTTTACTCACTTAAGTTTATGAGTCTGAAACTGATTAAAGACTATTTAATAGATCTCCAATAAGTCTCTATAAGGAATAGTTAATAACTTTTGTTTTGTTTAAAACATATTGCTAATTGTTAAACATAATATATAAATAGGTGTCGGTAATATGATTAGATAGAAAAAAAGTGCTATGATACAAATACTACGAATATTTTTGTAATCAAAGAAGAAAAATTTCATGTGATGTGAAATGCTGTGATGATTAACCAAGTTTCCTGCCATTAGTTTGGATAAATATATTTTCCTACATCGTGAATATCATATTTCATTTAATAGCCTAACATTTCCCTTATTTGGTTTGTATACAGATATTTTATTTAAATAAAACCTACCCAAAGATTCATTGTGTACTTAGCTGGATCATTGAATACCTAGCCCCGGTTCAGCGTGTACCAGATATGGTACACAATGAACCATTTCTCTTTTTTTTTTAAACACGTATATCTCATATTCCATTGCGATTTAGTCAAAAATATTGATGCAAAATTAAAGCCAATTAAGTAAAGAATGATTTCTGTCTTCTGATCTGAAACATCAACATTTTTTACCTGTCCGTTTGGCATGGAATGCCCCATATCATAGAGAGAACGCACTTTTTCATTTTGTCAAACAAATAACTTCATTTCCTTCTGCGAGAATGGAAATTTGTTTTACGTCTATATTCGCATCCTTATGCACGACGAGCCGTAGGGCGTTCGTACCTCCCACCTCAGTCTGCCGAAACATCTCAACGTGGACGGTCGCGCGCACGTGGTAACGAAAATATTCGCGTTCTCTCCGTTGGAAATCGAGTTTGGTACGGGTAAGTATTCATTACTATCCTTGATATATTTTGAAATCGTCTTATGCAAATTATTTCTCTAGCACGTTATTTATTACATCTGGGTGGACCTTCATTCAGTTTGCTTGGTGACCTTGAAGCACGAAATAATGTGAAGTAATTTGGATTTAAGTGTTGATAATTCATTTCTTTCCAATTCATTTCCACCCGTTCCTTCCATTTTTTTCGTGGAAGGAAATGAATGGATTTGGATGGATATGATTAAATATATGTCGTTACTACATGTGATGCGTGTAATGTTCTACGATACACTTGTTCTGTGTTGGTGAGCTTGGTTGTTGTTAGCTACGTCAATTTAATGGACCCATGTACTTAACTTAAAACGGCATGTAAAATAACTATAACCTGTCTAGGAAGAATTTGCAATACTGTAATATTAAATCGTTGACTATGTTTTATGAGATATATATGGCTGTTGACATACCAAACAAGTTTTTATCAAGGGGCTCTAAAAACTTATTTTATTTAGACTGCTAATATGTACCTTTCTTCCAGGTACTTTGTCGTCTTGGTTAGAATGGCGAAGACAAAAAAGAAAATAACTAAAGAAGAAAAGTTAGCAAAGGATAGATTACGCAAAAAGCTGAAGTATGCTGAAATAAAAAGTAATCCGGAACTTTATTGCATTGCCCAAGAAAAAGAGAAACAGCGATATTTATTAAAAAAAGAAAAAAAAACGGGAAAAAGACGCCAATGGAGAAAAAATTCTCAAACATACCTTAAAAAAATAAAACTCCAAAAAAAATTAACCCAAATTCTCATAGAAAATTCGCCGCCAGATAGTGAAATCGAGGACATTCAAGAGCCTAGACTTATCCAAAACGATCCTTTGGCTGACTTAACAAATGCACCTCCTGAGCCTAAAGCTGATCAAAACACAAGTAAGAAAGAAAATACAGAAAAGGTAAATAAAACGATCAGGCGAATAAGATACAACTACCTTAAGGAATTAAAAAAAATGTCAACAAAAACTGATATTTTGCAAAAAGAAAATGAAAAGCTGCGAAAAATTAACCAGACATAGAAAAAAAAACAGAAATCAAAGGAAGACACGTTAGAGAAAAAAGTTGATAATTTGATTAAAGACATAAAAGACGACAAAATACAAGAGGTAAAAAGACAACTATTATTCTCAGAAACAATCACAAGAGGATTTTCCGAAAAATATAAGCAAACTGATAAAAAAGACAAGCGGAGTCTTGCAGAAAGCGTTGTACCAAGCAAAGAAAAGCTCGCAAAATACCGTGTTGTATCAAAATTGCCCTTTTCCTTGAAAACAAAACAAGCTGAATGTGACCAAGGCAAAAAAGCAGCTCTAAACAAACTGCAGATTCAGCAGTTTTTTGAAAGGGATATTAATAGCCAGGTTGCTGCCGGGAAGAAGGAGTGCATTAAAAAAAATGGAATTAGGAAACAAAAAAGATACCTCACGGATCATTTGAAGAATTTGCATGCAAAGTATTGTAAACAGGTGGGGTATATCGGCTATTCAACTTTTTGTAGGTACAGACCATTTTGGGTTGTTCAGCCGAGTAACAAAAGCGATACATGTCAATGTAAACTTCATGCCAACGCCAACCTCTTGGCTGATGCACTACATAAAGGTCAATTAATTAATGAAAAGTCAGCTACGGATATCATTTCAAGCTTGTGCTGTAATGTTGACAACTCAACCTGTTTACAACGATCATGCAATATTTGCAAAAGTAGAATATTAAACTACAACGAATTCGACAATAGTAAAAGTATTAGTTATTATGAGTGGATGCTAGAAAAGCAGAGTTATACAGAAGAGACGGAAAAATGAGATTCAAGAATGTAACAATAAAAAAAAAGAAAGAAGACAAACCAAGAAATATCATTAAAAAAATGGACTCTGTGCTTAAAACACTTTTCAAACACTGTAATACAATAGCAGTACAATATACCGAACTCTTAAAACTCAAAGAAAATTTGGTACATAACGAAATATTATGTCACATAGATTTCAGCGAAAATTATTGCCTTAAATACCACGAAGAAGTACAATCTTTTCATTTTGGTGGAAGTAGAGGCCAAGTGTCTCTACATACTGGCGTTCTATATTACCTAGATGAAAAAAAAAGTGTAATGACCAAATCATTCTGTACCATGAGCCAATGTCTCAATCATGACGCCTCTGCCATTTGGGCTCACATTAAACCTATACTTGATATGGCTCAAAATTTGGTTCCGTCCTTGACTTCAATACATTTTGTTTCCGATTCCCCATCAAGTCAATATAGGAATCGATTTGTCTTTCACATTTTGACAAAATTTAAAGATCAGGTCTCGTCCCTCCAGGAAGTAACGTGGTCGTATTTAGAAGCCGGGCATGGCAAAGGAGCCCCCGACGGAGTTGGTGCGGTTGTAAAGAGAGCGGCTGATAACTACGTAAAATATGGAGGAGACGTTGGGTCTTTCGAAGATTTTGCACAAATAGTTAAACAAAATGTCCAGAAAGTGGAATTTATGATAATACCTGAACATGAGGTTTCAAAAAAAAGGTTTTTGACTAACATTCCCGGATTTAAAGGTACCACGAAAGTACATCAGACAATATGGTCAAAAGATTTGCCGTACTCAGTAGCATCTCTTAGCTGTTTTGCGTGTCGAGGCAGCTTTATACCCTGTGAACATAATAAACATCTTGGAGTTTTAAGCACGGGAATGAATGATATGGCTACAACTCGAATGAGAGCTCCAAGTCCAATTGCTCATTATAGTGGCCAATATGACCACGGACTACGCCAGGAAAGCGCACACAGAGCTGATCAAGAATATGGCATGGAAGGAAACTTAAGTCCACTATCGAATACTACAGCGGTCCCTGACCTAAATGTACATAATGATTTGGAGTTACCCATTAATATGTTGAATTATGATGTTGACGATCATGTTGGAAGTTTCTCACCACCCCAGATTGACACACCGACCTTCAACAATAATTTGAGAAACTTAGTCGTAAATTCCAGTTTTAACGGCATCACTCATGAAGAATTATTTTTCAACTCTATACGTGACAACTCTATACCTGACTCTGGAAGCCATGTGAAACAAAGTGTGAACATTATATCCAATATACCCTACAATTATCAACGATTTACTGCTCGTCGCCATTCAACAGGATTTAACTCTATTGATCAAACGGAATTTGAGAAATTTTTGAATCTATCTGCCAATAATAAATCTCCTCAGTGTGACCAGCTTGCAACTCTTGACCAGCAGGCAACTACTCCTGATCAGCACGTAGCAACTCCTGACCAGCACGTAGCAATACCTGACCAGCAGGCGACTACCCCTGACCAGCAGGTAGCAATTCCTGACCAGCAAGCAACTAATCTTGACCAGCAGGTAATAACTCCTGAACAGGTAACAACTCTTAATGACGTTGAATATGACGTCAAATACGATGTTGAAATGTGGGTCATCGTAGAATACAAGCTGAAAAAAACATCACAGTTTTAGGCACTTGTCCCACCGCTGGCGAGTAAGCGATGAGCTATCGGCGATTTTCTCGCCCAAGAAACGAACAAAAGATAATCGCTCCCGTGTAAATAAAAGAGAGATATATATTTATAGTTCATCGCTGGCTGTTCACACCGCGATGAACTATATCTCTCTCTTTTATTTACACGGGAGCGATTATCTTTTGTTCGTTTCTTGGGCGAGAAAATCGCCGATAGCTCATCGCTCGTCGCCGGCGGTGGGACAAGTGCCTTACATTGGAAAAATTATTAAAACGTGCACCGTCACCAAAGAATATAGAATAATATTCGTTAGGAAAATACGCATTGGATTATTTAGTTGGCCAGCTGTTAGTGATGAGGATACGGTATCTGAATCCCAGATCGTACAACGTTTGGAGGATCCTCAAGAAAACAGGAGAGGACAGTTTTCCTTTGCAAATTTACCTAAACTTAATTTTAAGTAAACTAAAATTCAAAATGTAAAATGTAACTTAGAAGTTCATAATATATCTTAAAAAATAATGTTGTGATAGTCTCGTTGCTATTAAACTAGTTTGTAATTTTTGAATGCTTTAAAGCTCATGTTCATTAGTTCTAAAACATAGGTAATTATTTGTGCAATATGTTTTTGTGTAGTTTTTTTGAAGTCGAGGAAGATTTTTTATGTTACATTTAAGCTAGTTGAGACATTCCAGATGATTATGTGATTTATAATATGTGTGTTCTGGTTCTAACCAATTAGATTGAATGCGTGATAATTAGTTTATAAAAAAAAATACCAATGCGTATAATTTTAAATTAAAGCTCACAGAGTTGTTATGGTCAAATTTATGTTAAGTATAATACTAGAGTCGAGGATTGAGTCCGAAATTAATATGTTTTGGTGTTTGAGAATAAGTCAATTAGGTTCTTTAAAAAAGAACCATTTTTTTATTATTTTATAATAACCGTGTGATAATGTGATTATATTATATAATTTTGTATTTTGTTTTTTTTTAACTCGAAAAAGATGTTTTATGTTACATTTAAACTAGTTGAGACATTCAAGATGATTATGTGATTTATTATATGTGTGTTCTGGTTCTAACCAATTAGATTGATTGCGTGATAATTAGTTTATAAAAAAAATACCAATGCGTGTAATTTTAAATTAAAGATCACAGCGTGTTTATGGGCAAAATTATGTTAATTATAATTCTAGAGTCGAGGATTGAGTCTGAAATTAATATGTTTTGGTGTTTGAGAATAAGTCAATTAGGTTCTTTAAAAAAAAAAACATTTTTTTATAATTTTATAATAACCGTGTGATAATGTGATTTTATTATATAGTTTGGTATTTTGTTTTTATTGTCGAAGATTTTTATTTTTATTCAAATTGTGCATGCAAGTTAAGAAACTCAAGATCTCATATCATTAAGCAGCTATTTTAAATAAGTATCCTGATTCTTGCCAAATAATAAGACTGAATGTTGAGTCTGAAATAAAGTAACCACTTAAAAATATAAACTTTTATTTAATCCTAGGCCTCCATAATTTGCCATTAATTCCCATCCATTTTCGTTTCATTTCCGTCTAGTTGAATTTCATTTCCATCTACGCCTTCATTACATTCCACCTCTTTATTTTTAAAATAACATTAATATAGAGGTGCCTTTCGTTGAATTATAGATAACATGAGTATGCACTTAAGTGATATCAATATCAACACAATAACTACAAAAAAAAAAAAAGTAATAAATGACAAATCCGGAGGAAACGAGAGAACAACCCTAAAAAACAAATGGGATGTACATTTCACGTAGACACATTTCATAGATATACAAACTAGGAAGAGTTAGCATCTTAAGTTTTTGAAAATGGGGCTTACAAGATTCCAAGGAAAACTAATGCACCAATTTGAAACAAGAATTTTTTTTTGCTATCCCCCCGAATCGACAGAATTCACAAATTTCACATGACCAGGAAATATTGCTAGCAGAATAATTCCCGAGAAACACATGATATGTAGAACAAACAGACTTTAATTATTATAATAGAGAGAGAATAGCAGCAAAGACCATATCAAAATCAAGAAAAATAAGCCATTATAACCTTCCAAAATATAAACCTATGATAACCTTTTATATATCCAAATGAAATGGATTTTTCCTTGATGTTGAACATGGAAGATTTCTGGACGTCGAGCGCTGAACGAGATCAAAATAAAGTCACCCAATACCTGCATTAATGCGACAAAACAAGAAGAAACCAACTAAACTAACTGCATTTGGTGCAGACAACTGACAATTTGACATTGTAGGAGATAAAACTTGTTTCCTTACCGAGGGCAAACCATACGAGTATAAATAAATAAAAGCTTTAAGATTAGAGCACAAGAGCGTCCACTACGAGCCAATATCAAAATACAAATGCTTATTGATTATGATTAGACTTGGGTTTTTGTGTCGTAGAATGAAACAAGGTACACCAAAGAGAATATAACCCAAATAACCTCTACACCACACGTTATTCCCCCGTCTGTGCCGGTTAAGGTAAGTAAGGCCCAAAGGCCTACATCACCGGCGCGGCCTACGGTGGCGGCCCATAGTAATTTTGACAGCTAATGACAAGTTTACTATTGACACAAGACTATTGCTTACCTCCGCGGCCAGAGGGCCTACCGCGAAACGAAATTCGTTTTCGTTCGTGTATCTCCGTCTCTGTCGCTCGAACTAGCAAGTCCGACAGAGACGGAGATGCACGAACGAAAACGAATATCGTTTCGCGGTATGTGCAATAATCCGAGTCCACAAAAAGTGGACGCGGATTACTTATGGTGTGTTTACACGCACGCCGTGCAGCTTGGCATGCCGCCCGGCAAGCAGCCCGGCACCCAACCCGTGCACTTGTGCGGGCCAAACAAGCTTTTGTTTCGCGGTAGCCCCAAGCAGTAGCACATTCACCATTTGAACTTTGTCAAAAACCGACAGTCGTCCCGATGGACGGCATGCACGGGCACGGGCACGGGCGCGTGCACAAACAGGCTGTTTACACACTCGTGCCCGTGCCCGTTAAATGTCGCTTTGGCCGCCTATAGACGTTGAGTAAATGCTGATGATCCACCACAGCTGTCTCACTCTATCGCATGTTATAGAGTGATCATGACCATTAGTAAATACTTCCATTCACCGTGTATTGGCCGCCTTTCAACGCGTGCATGTAAACGCGGCATTATTATTTATCAACAGTTACACCATTTTATCTGTCAATCTTTTTGTGAGATTTGTTGTTGCATTGCAAGCTAGATGGTTGTTCAGCGTTCTTTTTAAAGTTTCGGAATTAACGTTGTGTGTTTTTGTAACCTGTTTCAATCTCGTGTGTATTAAAATTTCATTGAAATTCTCCGTTCGGTTTTTCATCCTCCAGTATCCTGGCCACAGCATGCGGCTGCGAAATAATCTGAAATACAACGGTACATGCCAAGGAAGCTGACAAAATAGTTGTAATTAGGGCATAACAATGTGATGAAGATCAGTGTGAGTTACTACTTTACTTATTAAATGCATTGAACAGGCTTTCGGTCTTAATTCGGAAACGCTACCAACTAATTAGATTGTTCGGCTATGATTTAGTTTGTCTATACTTGCTTGTTGAGTTTGCAAGCCCCACTAAAAAATATAACGATTGATTAGTAGTTTACGCAACTCAACTTATCCTATCCGCGATGTCAGATACAGGCAGAGATGGGAGTAGCACACATTCCCTCATTCATGAGAGGGAACCTGTGGTCAGTAGTGGGGTGTTAATGAAGACACAATGCATGGTGTATGTATTGTGAGAAAATTCAAAAGCCTAAGCCTTTAGTCAAATTCAAATCCTCCTCTCCTGACATAAGCAAAATTACTTTCTCACTAGGAGGCTCCAACCTTGGCGATTTGTAAAAATCCTTTTATAACCTGAATAAACTTTTTTCATTTCATTTTCAAATTAATAGTCATATTTAGTTAGCTGTTTTGTTAGTTGTTTTATGTGTATCTTTATATTGTGTCTCGCCGGCCAGTTTTAATATTGTTTTATGGATCAATTTTTATTCATAAAGTAGAAGTATTAATAGACAACATAAATGTATAATGCTTGAGGCTTGCTATATTAAGCTAGCCATTTCTAGTTAGCTAGTATTGTAGTAGGATCGAAAGCTTAATTTTTTATTTTTTTTTATTTTAGGCCCTCCTGTGATTGTCATTAAAACTTCCGAAAGATGCCGCCACGAGGAAAAGTGTAAGTTTATTGCATTAATATTATTATGTCTACAACCTAGATCAATATTTTAACTTTTTCGGCATATATATTAGTATACTAGCTTCCGCCTGCGACTATGTGTGGAGGACCTAGCATAAAAATTATCCTATATATACTACCAAAAACTATCTTTAAGCGTGATTGAGTAACAAACATCCAAACTTTCGCATTTATAATATTATAGTAGGATAATGATTGTAACTTTGTAGCTTTGTATGTAATGGGCTAATGGGTAACCCTGGAACCACTTATCCGATTACAAAAATCCTTTCACCTGTGCATTAGACGGACAATTTTGGTTGGACATTTGACATAGACTATATTTTTTTGCAATATTTGGATGAAGCTTGTGTTACATTATAAGTGTAACAATTAATGTTTTACTTTTCAGTGTTCGTAGTACTGCTGAACAAATCAATAGGTTGGTGGATTACATGTCCAGCAACAGATTGTTTGCTTGCAATGAGTACTCAGGTCCACACGGTACAGAGCGGACGGAGGCTGAGTGGGTCCGTCTCAAATCAATGCTTTCTGCTTACGGCCCGAATAAGTCCGTGGACCAATGGAAACATGTAAGTAGCCCTTTCCTATGCCTATCCTACCTAATTCCATGGTCAATATAATGCCTCCGCCTGGAAAGGAATGATTGCCTCGGTCAAATCTAAGGTCCGAGCGATCCAGCTGTCTACTCTATCCTTGCCCAAATTTGTACCTTTAAAAACCCTTTTTCTATACAGAAAAATAAAGAGTATTCGTGTGTCTGTTTTGCTTTTTAATCTTCAGACACTGGATTTCTGTAGACGGTAGTAAACTTTTTTTTTGTTGCAATTACAGGACGATAAATAACTCTTAATTCAATAATTGGTAAACTAAATATGAATAAAAACATAAGCAGAGAGACATATACTATCTCTTCATTATTTGGTGTAATTATTATAAAGGTAACAGTTGAGAGCCGGAACTAGAACCATTTACTATCTCTCGTAATTTTAATATTTACATTTGTTAATTTAATTTCACAAACATATCAATAATATTTTAACGTTTTATAGCACAGAATCAAAATTTCATGGCATAAATGACCACCTATTAAGAGGGCGTTACAGTGCACACTAGCGCCACTGGTAAATAATTGTGATTATTTAAATTTCACGATAGATATTTAAAAAAGGAGGCCACTACTCACAGTATTTTGTATTTAAGTACCTTCTGAATACACCAAACTAGTTTTTATGATTCTGGATTCGTCAATCTATGCGTCCAAAGTAAAAACGGCCGTTTTTCTTTTGAGTTCATAGATCGACGAATCCAGCAACATACAAACTAGCTTGGTGTATTCAGAAGGTACTTAAATACAAAATACTGTGAGTAGTGGCCTCCTTTTTTAAATATCTATCGTGAAATTTAAATAATCACAATTATTTACCAGTGGCGCTAGTGTGCACTGTAACGCCCTCTTAAGGTCATCTTTATGTATTTCTTTATGGTGCTGAATTTTTAGGTGTATGTAAGAGAGACTTGTATTATGTTTTTTTTAAACCTGATCCAAACATTAACCCTTTTTTTGAGTACCTATGTATGGTCAAGGACTTTAATTGTTGAGCCATTTAGGTGTCAACTAATTTTGATTTTCTATGAAGCTTTGAAGTGTCCGTTATAAAGTGAGCTCTAAATGGCTTAACAATTAAAGTCCGTGACTGTAGAGTCGACGTGAAAAATATGTTTACATTTTGCGCCTTATTACAATGGAATAAGGTGAAAAAGAGTAAACATATTGACGTTGACTGTATATCCACTTAAACACATTTTTTGATGCTTGCTTTGTGTTTTTCCTGTACAAGGCGCAAACGAGGCTTGAATTCACGATTTTTTTTTATTTGCCTAAAAAACGGGGTTAAAGGGTTAAAATGATTTTTCAGACATGGCGCGACTTAAGAAAAAAGGCAAGAGAAGAGGCAATACGGGCTCGCCACGCGCACAGCACAGATGAAGGTGTGCGGCCTGAATTAACAGAAAATAATAAAAAAATACTTCTCACGATCGGGGAGAAGCGCGCTAATGGCGGGGAACAGGAGAATGGCTCTGTAAGTATCAAAAGACCGATACAAATAAACACTTATATACAAAATTAATTTTGTAATAAGCAGTAGGTAATTTAAAAAAATATATATATATATATTTTATTTATTTATTTTATAAACAATATATTTACACGGCATTACTGACAAGCCAATACACCGAGAAATTAAACATTACAAAATAATAGATACAAAACATATTCAACATGGACAACATATAGGTGACATCAAACAAAAGTACTGGACAGCCTATCATCCATCGACTCACAAAACTTAATGTCTCGATACAATTTTTTATTTTAATTTAATGCCTCGAGCCGGATCAGAACCGGCGACCACAGGTATGACATGGCCCGTCACTACTAACCAACTGAGCTATTCAAAGAATTTGTCTTAGCCACTAAATGTTTCAATCAGTTCCTTCTAACAACGCCTTAGGGAGACGTATAGCGACATCTACCTAGAAGACTTAGACTTCTTAACAGCACACAGCAGATATCATAGTAACGATGCGCTACCACATACCAAATTAATTTTGTATTAAGCAGTAACGCTGCTAACGAAATGTACACTTATATATACTATTTATTATCTCTTTATTCATATTTAGTCTTAGGCTAGGTTTGTACAATAATAAGGTATATAAGAAGTAAATAAAAACCGTAAATCGTAAATAATTGTAGAAACTTAACCTAGGGTGCCGCCGGCAGCGAGGTGGGGCCTAAGCTACCGGTGGTCAGGGCGACAACAGACACAGGAACCTCCCTGACTATCCGCGCAGTATCCAAGAGTACCGCCTTCTGTATCTGACCCTTGATCCAGCCATCAAGAGAGAGTCTGACTTAAGATGACGGTCGAGACTCTTCGCTATTAAACCGTTCGCCGAAACGACTATCGGGACGATGATCGTCGAATCTACATCCCACATGGTTACCGACTAACGAACATTGAAAAATGTGCCGGACACCGAATAATTACCGAATATTCGGTGCATCTCTACCTTTTTAAACATTGAAAAATCCATGACTCAGGAACAGGAACAAATATTCGTGCTCATCACACAAACAAATGCCCTTACCGGTATTCGAACCCGCACCAACCCCGCACACCTCTGGTGGCTACCCACCCCTAGCCTAGTTGATAGTTTCCCTGCCTACAAATAATGAGCATTTTAAGAGTATATAGCATTTAAAAAAATGTGTACTCAATTTATAGCGTGAATCGTCAAACAAGTAGAATTAAAAGATTCTTCAAAAAAACCCGACTGCTTTTTTGGAAATATTATAGCCTATGTCACTCCCGGCAGTCGGGTAAAAATGAACTCAGTGTCGGTTATGTGACGACGATTAAGCATTCAGTTTGCATAAAAATTAACTTTTTATTTTTAAAAACATGTTATTTAAATGTGAAACAAGTTAATTTTCATTATGCTTAATTTTCGTCAAAAAACGGACACTGAGTTAATTTTAGTGTAACAACTCTCGCTAATTGGGTACCTACACAATTTTTTTAAAATGCTTTTTAACCTATACTTACAGGCAAAGCCAGTATACCAGTACTTTTATTACGTGTACAGTCGAGTTTTCCAATATCTATACAGACAACCTTTCAAAAATATCTGTACACAGGCTTTATTATTACTGACATAAGACACATGTGTAGATATTTTTGAAAGGTTGTCTGTATAGATATTGGAAAACTCGACTGTACACGATTTGCTAAATAAATGTCATCCTACTAATATTATAAATGCGAAAGTTTGGATGTTACTCAATCACGCTTAAACGGCTCAACCGATTGGGATGAAATTTTGCACGAAGATTGTTTGCCTGCCTGGATTAAAATATAGGACAGCTAGTATGGTGGTATAAAAAATGTTTCATGTCGATAAAACTTAAGTCTATATTTGATTAATCACTAGTAGTTTGCTTTAGGTGTCCTCTTCAATCCAGAGTAAGATCACCTGGCGTGTAAGCGCCGGCAGGAGAGTTGAGGTGAATGCCACACTTTAATAAAATAATAATTTAAGTTTTGAGGTCAATGATTACACGTGTCTCTTTAAATTTATATGTCCAGCCCTGCTAGCATAACTTAATTCTCCACTCTACTCGCGCGCGTGATAGACTATCTGTCACTTTTTGACAGCATTAATCAGAAAGTGACGGACAGTCTATCTCGCGCGCGAGTAGAGTTGAGAGTCAAGTTATGCTAGCAGGCCTGAGCTATTTCATTCTAAGCTCATCGCGGTCGAATAATGCTTGTTATCAAATTGCAATTGTTTATATTTTGAAATCACTTTATTTGAAAAGAAAAAGTTGTAGAACATAAAAAAGTCCACATCATGATTTTAATACGAAATATTTCACTTTATATGCTACATAGATAAGAATGATACTAATCCATACTTCGATACTATACTTAGTTTACTAATATCTTAGTTTACTTAGTACCTATAACACAAGCCTTATTGAGCTTACTATAGGCCTAGTTCGATTTGTGTAAGAATGTCCCCTAATATTTATTTATTTATTTATATCAAATTCGAAAGTAACTGTCTGTCTGTCACCTGTTCACGCTTTTTTAAATCGCTAACTGACTAGGGTGAAATTTGGTATGGAGATAATTTGAATCCCGGAAAAGAACATAGGACAGTTTTTATCCCGGAAATCATACCCTAAGTACGCTACGATATAAACGTGTTCCACGCGGACGGTGTCGCGGGCATAAGCTAGTATTTAATATTATAAATGCGAAAGTAATTATGTCTGTCTATTTTGCATTTTCACGCTTAAAATGCTGAACCGATTAGGATGAAATTTGGTATGGAGATAGTTTGAATTCCGGAAAAGAACATAGGATAGTTTTTATCCCGGACACCATCTAAAAGGGCGAAATGGGTGGCGAAAGTTTGTATAGAGCTACGATATAAACGAGTTTCACGCGGATGAAGTCGCGGGCAAAGGTAACAATACTTTTAAAATCGAACGAAAACAAATACAACTCTGTTCCAATTTTGAATTTAATTTTAGAAGCTTTTATTTAACTTGCAATGTATACGTTTGTTTAGGGCGGTCACATACATTCGGAATTCCGTTTCGGAATTTCGATTCAAAATATCGATTCGTAATATCGAACGCATTAAATCCATACACATCTATGAATCAGCCACATACTACAGTTGTTTTCCGTTCGAAATTTAATCTGATTCGGAATTCCGTATGATTGCCTATGCATTCGGAATTACGCACGAAAAAAAGCCATTCCGAACGCTACTTTTGCATACATTTTGAACGAGTCGCATCACATATTCGGAAATTCCGAACGGTACGCCAGTCAGTGTGCGTCGCACGGCCGAAGCGTACAGGTGTTTGTCAGCTCCCACGCACGTGTATTTCGACACGATGTCCGAACCAGCCAAATGTCTGAACTCAAGTTCTAGCGTCGCTCAACTGAGCCTTGTTATTCCGAACGAAAATAAACGTATATGTGTGCTATATTAACGGAATCCCGAAACAGTATTTCAAATCGAAATTCCGTTTCGGAATTTCGATTCGAAATGTCGATTCGTAATATCGAACGCATTAAATCCATACAAATCTATGGACCTACCACATACATGCAGTATTTTTCCGTTCGAAGTTTCCGAAACGAATCGGTATTCCGACTGTATGTGGCCGCTCTCGGAATCCCGCATCGATATTACGAATCAAAGTTCCGAAACGGAATTCCGAATGTATGTGGCCGCCCTAAGTGGAATCTTGGAATTCAATTTTGAAGCAGATATCTTCAACCGATTGAGCTGAAATTTGGGTTTCAGTATAGTTTGGATGCCAATTCAATATTATGGTACCATCGAGCTAATCTGATGATGACAGCAGGTGGCCATGGGAATTCAGTACTTAACCGACGTAACCCCGTTGAGTTTGGGCACGTTAGAATCGTCTTAATGAGTAGTTGATAACGGTATACAGAAAAGTACCAAAAATGTTTTTTTTGACAGAAATTTATTTTACCCCCATTTCATAGATCGACGCTGACACATCGTCAACCCCGCCGGCCGAGGAAGCTGACGCGGAACACGAGTTCGAATACGTGCCCGTCGAGGCTGAGGTGGAGATCCTGGAGCCCGAGCCCGAGCCCGCGCCGGAGCCCCCGCGCCGGCGCCGCGCGCGCGCCCGCCGCGCCGCGCTGCACGCGGCCGCGCTGGTGCGCGCACAGACCAGGACCAACAGGATACTGCAGGTTTGTTAGATCCCGGAGCCCGAGCCCGCGCCGGAGCCCCCGCGCGCGCGCCCGCCGCGCCGCGCTGCACGCGGCCGCGCTGGTGCGCGCACAGACCAGGACCAACAGGATACTGCAGGTTTGTTAGATCCCGGAGCCCGAGCCCGCGCCGGAGCCCCCGCGCGCGCGCCCGCCGCGCCGCGCTGCACTCGGCCGCGCTGGTGCGCGCACAGACCAGGACCAACAGGATACTGCAGGTTTGTTAGATCCCGGAGCCCGAGCCCGCGCCGGAGCCCCCGCGCCGGCGCCGCGCGCGCGCCCGCCGCGCCGCGCTGCACTCGGCCGCGCTGGTGCGCGCACAGACCAGGACCAACAGGATACTGCAGGTTTGTTAGATCCCGGAGCCCGAGCCCGCGCCGGAGCCCCCGCGCCGGCGCCGCGCGCGCGCCCGCCGCGCCGCGCTGCACTCGGCCGCGCTGGTGCGCGCACAGACCAGGACCAACAGGATACTGCAGGTTTGTTAGATCCCGGAGCCCGAGCCCGCGCCGGAGCCCCCGCGCCGGCGCCGCGCGCGCGCCCGCCGCGCCGCGCTGCACTCGGCCGCGCTGGTGCGCGCACAGACCAGGACCAACAGGATACTGCAGGTTTGTTAGATCCCGGAGCCCGAGCCCGCGCCGGAGCCCCCGCGCCGGCGCCGCGCGCGCGCCCGCCGCGCCGCGCTGCACTCGGCCGCGCTGGTGCGCGCACAGACCAGGACCAACAGGATACTGCAGGTTTGTTAGATTCCGGAGCCCGAGCCCGCGCCGGAGCCCCCGCGCGCGCGCCCGCCGCGCCGCGCTGCACTCGGCCGCGCTGGTGCGCGCACAGACCAGGACCAACAGGATACTGCAGGTTTGTTAGATCCCGGAGCCCGAGCCCGCGCCGGAGCCCCCGCGCGCGCGCCCGCCGCGCCGCGCTGCACTCGGCCGCGCTGGTGCGCGCACAGACCAGGACCAACAGGATACTGCAGGTTTGTTAGATCCCGGAGCCCGAGCCCGCGCCGGAGCCCCCGCGCCGGCGCCGCGCGCGCGCCCGCCGCGCCGCGCTGCACGCGGCCGCGCTGGTGCGCGCGCAGACCAGGACCAACAGGATACTGCAGGTTTGTTAGATCCCGGAGCCCGAGCCCGCGCCGGAGCCCCCGCGCCGGCGCCGCGCGCGCGCCCGCCGCGCCGCGCTGCACTCGGCCGCGCTGGTGCGCGCGCAGACCAGGACCAACAGGATACTGCAGGTTTGTTAGATCCTGGAGCCCGAGACGGCGCCGGATTCCCCGGCGCGGGCTAGAGCTCCATAATTTTTTTTTATCAGAGATGCTTACAACAACTCCTTTCATTTGGTATGTCACACAATACAGTTTGCGAAACTTTTTATTTTATTTTTTTAGTTTACCTCCCAAAAGTGGCCCATTTGTTCAGAATTCATTAACTTACTTTACGCGTTCATCTTTGGGTCACCAATTTACACATCTATACCAAATTTCAAATCAATCGGCCCAGTAGTTTCGGAGCAAATCGGCTGTGACAGACGGACAGACAGACGCACGAGTGATCCTATAAGGGTTCCGTTTTTTTCCTTTTGAGGTACGGAGCCCTAAAAATAACCGTCAGTTAGAATATCAAGTTTCTCGGTAAGGGCAAATATGTAATGTATTTAAGTATTTATATCTATTATATATATCGTCGTCTAGTACAGTCACAAACTTTAATCGTTGAGCCATTTAGGTGTCAACTAATTTTGGTTTTTCATAATCAAGCTATCTATATCCAGTAAAACGTGAGCTCTAAATGGCTCAACGATTTAAGTCCGTGACTGTACCTATAACACGAGCCTTATTGAGCTTATTATAAGGCTAGTTCGATTTGTGTAAGAATGTCCCCTAATATTTATTTATTTATTTATCAAAAAATAATTGACACGTATTTTTTCTTTTGTCAATCAAACTAAAAAAATCACAAAGATAAAGCGCGTCAAAGTTCGGGAGTCACTCCGGCAGTAAAAGTGTACTGATGGTGTGACGTCACGCGGAACTTTAACGGACTATACCTGCATCATTTTTTGTTTAATTGAGAAAGGAAAAAAATGCATGTCCTATATTTTTTGGTAATATAACTGACAGACTAATTAACTCAAAGTCAAAGTCAAAGTGATTTATTCTTCAATTTAGGCATATTACATACACCTATGAATGTCGATAAACTACCACCGGTTCGGAAAGTAAACCTCTGCCTCGAGAAGAACCGGCCGAACTATATATTTTTAGTAAAATTGCCTATTATGAGCGAGGTGACATTCCGCTATGCCCTACCCTCACCTATGTTATATCTCCCTACCTTGTGTTGTTTACTTTTGGATATGTGAACTTCGATGGTTTATAATCTGACATAAGATTATCGATCTTGATAAGTTGGGGAATGGAGGCGTCAAGTTTTTATTATGATCTGATCACTATAATGAAACGGCTCATTCACGTCTTTAAGGTCTAATATATTTAAGCTATATTCGACCTTAAAGACGTGAATGACCCGTTTCATTGTAGTCCACTTACTTAAGTTACCGTATCAACCAAATGACGTCCACTGATGAACATTGTCCAAGGACCGGAAAACCCCTTTTCAGTAAGCATATCGGATGTGGTAACCATAAGTTAACCCTAAAAAAACCCTATTTCAATAGGGTTAACTTATGTTCGTAACTTTTATAATTTATAATATAAAAGTTACGAACATAAGTTAACCCTATTGAAGTAGGGTTTTTTTTAGGGTTAACTTATGGTTACCACATCCGATATGCTTACCATAACAATAGGGTTACCCTACCAAGGTTACCTTATCATAAAGTTACCATTATGGATAGTGTTTTAAAAAACAACTTCTAAAATTAGCCTTTGGAAAACCCTGATTAGGGTAACCGGTTCCGGTCCCTGACATAGGCCTCCCCCAAATAGTGCCACAATGACCGGTCTCGCGCCACCCGCATCCAGACTCCCACAACCTTTACGAGGTCATCAGTCCACCTTTTCTAGAATATTCATAAAATAATTTCCGTTACAGGACATTGCCGTCGAGCTGCGAACCGCCGCGCGGCATCGCAAACGGGAAAGGATGAAAGGGGCAGTCCATTCTCTTAAGTTTTAATTTAGTACTTTTTTAATAAAATAGAATAATTTTTTCAGACTTTTTTTATGTACAACGCTCCTGCTTTTAAAGTCCAGCGTGGTTGTCATTTTGTCATTTATCGTTGTGGATGACACATCCGTCATTCTCGCACTCGCATACTTATCAGAACGTGACGGATGTCTTATGTATGTATGCGCAAATAACCACAGCGATAAGTGATAAAATGGCAACCAGCCCACGCCCGCTGTTGTATATCAGAATACTTGAACCATTTGATATGATGGCTCCGAATATGTGGGTAAGTAAGTGGTTTAGCCATGCAGTGAACTACCTTCAAGGATGTAATGTCAGAAAGTGCAGTGCAAGTGCAGTGGTCGAGGGAGGCGATGGCTGAGATGCGCATTATACTTGTGAATGGGTGCTGTTTGTGGAGTCCGGTCATAGTTCAATAGTACATACATACATACATATAATCACGCCTCTTTCCCAGAGGGGTAGGCAGAGATCACGGATCTCCATTTGCTACGATCCTGACAAACCACTTTCGCTTCACTCACCTTCATAACATTTCTCATACATGCTCGTCGGTTTAGGGTACTTTTGACCTGGCCTTTTTGTAACATTTCTCCAATTTGATCAGAGAAAGTTCGCCTAGGTCTTCCCCTTCCAACTTGCCCTTCCACTCCTTTTATATACACTCTCTTCGTTAATCTTCTCTCATCCATCCTCTCTACATGCCCAAACCACCTTAACATACCCTTCTCAATTTTCGTGACTATATCTCCATCCATTCCACACTTATCTCTTATCACACTGTTTCTGACTCTATCACTCAATTTCACTCCACACATACTTCTCAACGCTCTCATTTCTACTGCATTCACTCGACTTTGATGTCTTTTCTGCCACACCCAACTTTCACTACCATACATAAGTGTGGGCACCAACACTCCTCTATGCACAGCCACGCGCGCTTTTTGTGATATTTTCTGGCTGCCCATAGGCGTTCAATAGTATTTTATAAAATCGTTACACAATGAGGGTCCTTAAAATCGAGTAGGGGGAGTCCGGGAGATATGAACCCCATTTTACTTAAAGGCGCGTAAAATTTCAGGTGTTAGTCGTAGCGACTTGATTTTGCGCCCATGTGTGTGAAATTTAACTGCATATCATTTGGCATCATTAGATTGTTGATTAAAACAATAAATATCAAAAAAAATAAGGAAAATTGGTTCAAATCTCCCACCCCTACGGGAGAGTTGATCCGGGCGTAGGGGAGACTTGACCATAAATTTGTCTAGTAGGAAAAAGTAAAAGAAACAATTGATTGACGGATAGAATTATTTAAAAACGTAGGAGACTCTAGACTAACGTAATCAGCATAAAGATCAACTGCTTAAATTATTATATAAATCAGAAATTAAATGTTAAGGGAACATCAGAAATCACTTTTATATGTGGTACCTACGGATTTGTATGTCATCAATGTGTATAATTATTTATACACATTCATGACATATAAACCCGTCGTTGTCTTTATCGGTCAAACCAACGCAAACTTCGTGCACATATCGTTTGCAGGAATGGCACAAACGCATATCCATAAGTGCTTCTGTTTCGCAAACGCACTTATGGATATGCGTTTACAATACCACCGATTGTCTAGGTCAGGAGGACCGTCATCATCGGATGTATCATCATATTAATTATATTTTCAGTGTCAGAATCGCTCTCACTCATTTTGATGATCTTCTTTTTACTTTTTTGGGTCTTTGTTTCTTTGTTTAACTTTTTCTTTTTTTGTAATTTTTTTTATTTGTCTTTTTCTTTTTTTCTAAATTTTTTGATTGTTTCTTGTATTTTACTGTAGTTATTTGGTCATTGCTACTGGCAAGAATGTTCTCAATCATGGTCTTGCAATATTCTTTTAGTAACTTTTTTATTGGTAAACTTCTGCGCTTTCTTTGGATTCAAACTTGTTGTGACTTTTGAACTCTTATTGGTTGGTTCCGGATTAGTATCGTCAGTTTTCTCTGAAGTTTGTGTTAAGATTTTTGTTTCACCCGGTTGACGGCCGCGGGATGATTTTTTGGGTGCAGCTGTCGGATATGGTCTTATCACTTCTGGCGAAATTATTTCTTAGATGTAGATGCAATTGGTGAGTGCAATGATACTTGTGAACTGTGAGGGACTGGAGAAGAGCGAGGAGTATTCAGCATAATAACAGTACCACTTTTTGGAGGTGTCACTTGGATACCAGAAATGTCATAGATCTGCTTAGGATCCGATGTGGCTACTGGTTGCACTTGGAGATGTGGTGTTGATGGGCCTTGTCGAGTAATGATTTGTTTGACAGGTTCATTTGATCCTTCATTTAACACGTCATGTGAAGTAGAGACATCTTCTTGAGCCGAAGATAATTAGAGATGACTGTGACTCGTGTTTAGATTCTCCGAGTTTTCTTGTTGGCCTTCATCGTTGTAGTTTCTGTCCGTAACAGCAGAACACAAAAAATCTTCGTCCGTAAAAATATCAGCATTAAACGGGTGGAACCCAGAGTTCTTAAAACCATTTAATATGATTGGCTAAAAGCCTGTGAAAATACAGTGTTGACAATGCTAGGGATGTTATATATCGTAACAGTTTTACCTGGATTAGATATCATCCAATTGTTCATTGCAGTATTATATCTGGTTTTCAGTGACGAAAATACAATAATATCCAGTGGCTGCAATTTGTTACTGCAGTGCGTCGGGAGGGTCAATAATGTGATGCCGTTTTCCTTAGCAAAATCAATGACTTCTACATTCACGTGACTCGTTTTCCTTAGCAAAATCAGCGAAATGTAGAAGTCATCTATATTCACGTGACTCTCATGATTGTCCAAGATTAAGAGGGCTGGGTTATCCTTGGAAGCACGTGAATATTTCTTGAAGTGTTCCATGTATTTCAAAAAACTTACTAGTCATCCAACCGCTATATGCATCTCCGTCTGAGCCTGCTGGTCCACCCAAAACTGCGTTAACCGCAAAGCAAACAGTCACTAGAGTGCCCCTCTCAGCAGAAGTGACCTGGCCCACTTGTCTCTCCATTTTGCTTTGCTTTTTGCTCCTTTGGGCACTTTTGGACGGTAGTGCACCCCGTCTCGTCGCAGTTGTATATATTGTGAGCTTCAAACTTGCATTTTTCCGAATTTATCCAAACTGACCTCGATGACAATCCCAAAGAACACCGTTCTGGAGCACCGTTTAAGAAATGGCTTTTGTAGTGAACTCTTGGGAACACATAAACAGGCGGAATTGTATTACCAACGCCCGTTATGATACCTCCAAAAGTGACTTAACTCACCCATCTCAGCGGATACTATTTGGCCGACCTGTCGTTGCGTCTTTTCTGCCAAGACTGTTGAGGAGTATTGAGAACCGTTGTGACCCCAGTTTCATCAAAATTAAGTATGCGATCACTTGAAAAGTCATGTCTCAAAAGGACTTCTTCCAAATTGTTGAAAAATGTTGTCACAGCAGTCTTGTTAAAAGAGAAGGATCTAGCAATGCTGCTATTTTCAGGCTTTCTCAAGCTTATGTTTTGGTTTCGCTTACGAAAGCTGAGTATCCAATCTCTGCCAGTAACCGCCTGAAACCTTATTTTCCTCTCAAGCAGGTGGATAGCGGCATTCATTTTTTTTTCGCATATTCATAAGCTAGTTGCCGCACTTGCACCAAAGTAAGACCATGGTGCATTTTACTGCATTTTATTATGTAGTCACTCAATAGCTTTTCTTGTGGGACAGTGAACACTTGGTGTGATGTATACTTAGACACGTACCTGGTTTATTAAGCAGTATCAGAATTTTCAGCGATTCTCTTCTTTTTTCTACTCGGTGTTGTAAAGTTGCTACCTTTATATTGTACTTATCAGCTGCCTTTCTTATAGATAGAACGCCATTAATCACATGAGCAATCGCAGAAGTCATACTAGTTTCGTCTATAGACGCTCTGTCAGTCTTCTTTTTATTAAGTGCGAACCATTTTCTGAAAAATAAAAAAAACATTAGTTACTCGTGTGGGTAGGTGATCGCCATGGGGTACATTGATACAATATCAATCTGCCCCATTGACCTAAGTATTAATGTGCCCCGAAGTACTTTTTCGAATTTAAACTAATATGTAAAAAAAATACCGAAAGTAGGTAACTACGAAAAATGATTATTTTATAGAGTAGTTCACAGTATATACTTACTACATAATGTGGAATCCCTTGTGTAACGCTATAACCAACTGCAAAATGACGCACTTTTTAAAGTGGTCGTAATTTTTGTCGCGAGCTGCAAAAACGTGTTCGTGCCTGTCGAGCGCGGCTGAGTGACTGAGTGGCGGCGAGCCTGTGGCAGCTTATTGGCCGCGTCGGTGGTCTCTATGTGTGAGTGAATGAATAGTGAACTGCTATTCGTTTAGTTTCAATGTCTGTCGTATCTATCTATGTGCCCCATGTATCAATGTACCCCGCTTCTCCCTATAAATTTATTAGATATATCGGGTATTCCGAGGTTGCGTGTGGTTGTATATGGATTGAAACTCCGAGATGCACAAAACTGTTATATTACTTGAGTTCACAGAATGGGTACATTTATAGCCTAGCACGTAGCACAAAACACGAGATGTTGACGCTTAGGAGGTAATGGCGCAATAGCGTGAGTTGCGAATCTTTTCCTGTGTGGTGTAGCGTCCCGGAAGCTTGAAATAGCCATCTTAGCAAATCTTTAGGATCCAGCCAATCAGTGCCGCCTCGCGTCCACTCGGGCGCATCCGGTGCGCCTTGATTGGCTGGCCGGAAGACAACCACACAGACAATGCAAATAATCCCTGAGGAAGTGGTGCGGCTTCGGTGGCGACCGTGGCGCCACATCACCCCCCCCCCCCCCCCCCAGGGAGAAAATTAATTAAGGTAAACGTCCACTGTTTCGGCATGTTAAGCCTCTTATGGATTTGTATTTTTTTTTACGCGTTACTGAACATGATATCACTTTGAAATCTTTTGTGTGATAAATATTGATATCTTGCCTATTAATTAATGCAAGAATTATATAGTTTTAATTTAATTATCAATTTTTTATAAATTTATTTGTAGACCTCGAATTTGAACCCCATTTCGTGATAAAATTTGGCTCTGCTCCTAAGTTTGTGAGTGCGTGGCCCCTGTTTCGGCATAAAGTTATTGAGTACCTTATAGTAGGGGATACGTTTTAAGGAATATGCACCCTCATTTGATATGACTATGTATGGAGATACCTACACAGATCGTGGCTACTATTTACACAAACACAACCGATTCCTGCTTCCACAACTTACAATGATAGGTACAGTGAAAACTAATGACGATTAGATAAATAACAATCTATGCCAACGCTAATTAATTGATTATTCAAATTTCTGTAATATCTTTCTGTTATAATTAAGGTATCAATGAGTAACCGCTGGACCATTCTTCTTGCCCTTGCCCTTCTTGGCCGCCATTTTCTTTTTTCCCTTTTGCCCTTCTGAGGGAGCTGGAGCTGGAACGTTAGGCTCCGCCGTGTTCTGCCCGCTAGGGCCAGCGACGACTTTGTCTGCTGTTGGTACGTCCTTCCTGCTATTGTCTACAGATTTGGTGACCGCTGCTTTGGAGGCGAGAGATGGGCGCACTACCTTCGGTGGAAGGAGCCTGTCCTCCAATGCTTCCAGCCGGGCGTTCACCATGGTCCCCACCTTGGCCATCATGTCGCGTTCGGCTTCCTCCGACGTACGTGTTGGCGGAGAGGGAGCTGTCTTCGCCAGTCGCAGCTCGCTCCGCATCTCCCCTAGCTCCCTTCGGAGCTCCGTCATCTGAGCTTGTAGGCGCGCGTTTTCAGCCTCAAGCTTCTTGATTTCTTCGCAAGAAGTGCGGTTCATCAACACCTGGGCGGCGTCCATATATGCCGCCACCGCTTCCTTCAGCTTCCGCTGGTGGGTCCCCTTTAGGTTGCCTGACTTTGCAATCACTGCGTTGATTACCTCTGTGCTTTCCATCATTTGTGTGTGCAATGCAGAAGCTATCTGGGACTCCGCAGGAGGTGGCTGCGTTGTTCTCTGCTGGCTCGTTGATCTCATGCGGATGACCATGTTGGCCACTGCCTCTTCTGCATCTACCTCAGCTTTGCGATGAAATTCCTGCTTTGCCGCCTTCAGATCGGCCTGCGCCTTGCCCATTCCAGCGAACTTTCCCGTTGTCGGCGGGCGGCCTCTCGCTCTGGGTTCGTCCTCCCTCGTGGCTTCCGAATCTGCATCGCTTGAAAACTCTGAGAGTTCTAAACGCCGTCTCTTCTGTCCCTCCTGGGACCACAGTCGTCCTTCTGGTATTGAAGACACTGATCCGGACCCAGATCTCGTCCTTACAGTTATCAGGCTCTCGCTCGCGCTTGAGTCCGACAACTGTTCCGCCGCCGGCGGGTCCTCAGCGTCCGATCGGGGCACTGGGGAGTCAACGGACGGCTCTCGCGCCCCAGCTGGGTCTCCCAACTTGAAAGGAGTCAAGTATGGGCGCACCCACCCCCTGGCCCTGTATGGCGGCCGCGTTCACGTCGATGCGTGGGCTACCGCCCTCCCCCTGCACTGGCGAACGTGGAAGGGTGAGGCGGGGGTGGAAAGCCTCTTTTTTCTCCGACGGGCTATATCTGTGCGCCGTAGGGGCACCCATCTCCGCCGCTTTTTCAGCGCCGTCCTTTGTTGTATTTGTTTTGGCTGGGTTGGGTCCGCCTCCATCAGCCCCGTCGCCGCCCCTCAGCCTCAACGTTCCTCTTTCATCATATTCCGGTATGTAAAAGCTAAGGTCGTGTTCACGAAGTGTTCATCTGGCCGGCCTACGGAGCAGTTTTTGCCCCCTCCGTATACGGTGGGGCAGCCATCCGCCGAAGCGGATGGACGGGATTGGTTACCCGCCCGGAGAGAATATATATATCTGTCCACAACATTTTTGTATTTTTCTGGGTCACAAAAGTAAGCGCTGCAATTACCATGGTCTCCAAATACATGATTTGGTGCATTTTTATATCTTTTTTTAGATTTTTTATATTTCCATTGTGATTTGTATTTTCTGACTTTCTGTGATTTACTGCTCCAACTACCGCTTTTCTCAAACGTAAAACATTTTCTACTACTTTTTTTCGAAGCTGCACTGGTACAAAGCCTTTGTGGTTATTCGTTTTTTTTCCTAATGCTTTCAATTTGTTGCAGAAATTTCGCAATAAATGATTCTTACATTCGATTGTTGAAATAATAAAATCAGAACCATAAGGCTTTTTCAGTAACGACTTTGGTTCAACTGGTGATTCATTACGCTGGAATCACCCAGTTTGTTGTATTTTAGTCCGTGCATTTCCACACTTTTTGCAAAACCTTCTGCGATTATGTCGGCTTCCATAGCATTAGCGCTGTCACGCCAGTTTTTGAATAAAAAATGAAAAAATGAAAAATGAAAAAGTTTATTCAATTAAATAACCCTTGCTTTACATTATTTTCTTCTGCCAAACTGCAGGACAGTTTGTTGGCAGAGGGACTCCCTTACAGCACAATAGATGGGTAGGCTCTTAGCTACTAGCTAGTTACTTTATCTACATAATTTTATTTGATAATAATGGTACAGCTCACGTGATCACTTTACTTAGACTACATTTCCAGTCTAGATTTTATTTTTTCTAAGAAAAACTGCTTCACTTTATTTTTAAACATTTTAAGTGTTTTACATTGCCTTATATTATACGGTATATCGTTATATATTTTGGGGACCAAGTACTTCCTACTTCTCCGCTCATAATAATTATTACTACACGCCGGCACCTCTAACATTTTTTTACTATTTTTTCTTGTTAATGTAGGGTGACTTACATAGATTTTAAATTCATTTTTATTAAACTGTTCTAGGGCTAACAACAGCAATACCCCCTCATGGACCGGCAACATACGGCATTCCACGAATAATTCCTCATAATTACTTTTTTTACAGCGTGTTTTAGTTTTTTTGTCCACTAATTGTTTCATAAAGCGTATCTGTAATGATTTAATCCTGTCTAGATAAGTTTTAAATGTCCTACCATAGCATGCCAATCCATAAGAAAGCAGAGTCTGCCAGCGCGTAGTATATCGTAAACAGCGTGGTCCTATCCAATACAGATTTTAAGTGATAAAGTTTTACAAGTACTGTCCTTAATTTGTCACATAACTTATTGATATGATTTTTCCAAGAAAACTTGTAATCTATTAATAAGCCCAGGTACTTGTACTCTGACACTACCTCGATACTCTCACACTGACAGTTCTGAAGCGCATTGTGCAGGCACTCATACGTGTGGCCAATTACGTGTGGCGGCCGATTAACCTGTCTACTAACAATAACAGTTCCATTGTCGTGTGCCCATTTAATGATATTAGTAAGATCCTCTTGTATTTTGTTTTCTGCTACACACAAGTTTTTATCCGCGTACAGTAGACACGTGTCGTCCGCGTACCTATACATTTTACAATTTTGAACCACATTACACATACTATTCACATGCATGATATATCCGACGGGACCAAACACAGAAACATTTGTGTTCAGTAATATCTATATTCAGCTTTTGACTTCTAGCACATACACAACAGTATGAGTTTCGAACGCCAAGAAACAGTACCTTTTTAGTCCGCGGTCCAATAATACATCCAGCACCAGACGCTGAGCTAAAACCACTTTTGTATGACCGTTTAGCCCAGGAACAATCTGCCACTACTGTTACTAAAGGATAGCAATCTTTGTCAACTTCGCCATTTAAAATGGCAAGCCTTTTTTCTTCTTGACCTGCTGCGATCATATTCTCTATGGCACATTCTTCAATTAGTGGTGTCATACCTTGTTCAATGTTTGTATATGTTGATTTATTCATATTTGGCATATTTAGCACACTGCATATTTCGTTTAATTGTGCATATCCATTTCCTGAACAGAGTATTCCTTCTACAGCTGCATCATTTGCATTTATTTTTAAATTGGGGTCTTCACTGTACACTTCACACTCACAGTTTCAATTTTTTTACACATTTTATATTCAAATACATATTTGCTCATAAAACCTTTTCGTTGCTCTTTAAAAAAAATTAAGTCGGCAAATGTGCAGTCTGTATGTTCATGCTTAATGTTTGAAATTGCAGAAAACAAATACTATATATCCACAATTCTGCGTCCTGTTAATTTATCGTCTTGAACTTCTTCATTATTGTCACCATTATCGTTATCAAAAACTATATCCAAGTCATCAAGTGTCGTGGTCGACGATGAAGAGCTTACATTTTCTTCAAACGTATCTCGAGTCTCTTTGGAAGTTTCATTCAATGATGTAGCAGAATTCTCTTTGTCTTCATCACTGTCAATAAAGAAAATGCATAAATTTTTAGTTCAGTTTAGTTACAGTCACAGATTAGTAAATAGTTACTATAGAGCAGGCTCTCAGTGGTGTTTCGTTTGCAAAAATAGCGCACCGCAATCTGACTTCTGATATATATTGTATGGATCCCAGACATGTATATTCTTTATGATTTTATTACTGTAGTCACAGTCTTTTGGTAAAAGTATTGGGTGTTTTGCATCATAGGATAAGTCTGAGTGTGTCAAACGACCTTCGCATCTTAAAACACCATCTATGTCTTTGAATACTCCAAGGTTCCTTGATAGACTTGTCTTTTCCCCTTTTACATCTTCAGGAAAGTGAATTTCTTGCAATTCTACTAGTTCTTGCGTTTCTGATGTTATCTTCATGTTCTGATTTGACTTTATCAAATCTTTATTCTGAAAATCAACTTGTCTTAAGTCTTTAGGCTTCTTTGCCTGTTCATTATTTCTTAGATTGTCACTAAGTTCTTCTTCAGAATACTGTCTTAAATTTATTGTGCCATCGTTCGCAGGACGACCCTCCCTCGCGACGCATGAAGTGCTAGTAATGCTATCAGGCCAATTTTCCGGACAAATTTTCAAGAAAGTTGGACCCAGTCAACAATTTATTCAAGTCTCTTCCTGACTTGATCTGCCGCGTTGAGCTCTGAAGGTACGTGCTTTATTATCAACGCCATATTTCGTCTGATTTCTTCTATTCGTCTTGCGACGAAAGTTTTAGAAGTTTATTCGACTGGTACCAGCTTAGAACTATCTGGCTATCTGTCCATAGAAACTGACGTGTAACAATTACGTCAATGTATTTTGCTACATATTGTAACAGTGTTCTCCCAATCACTTAATAATTCTAATCGATGTATTTTCAAGTTGTCCTGATCTTTTACCGGTGATCTTGTTTTGCCTATAACAAATTGCACGTTATTTTCTTGCACCAAGTATACGAATGCTGCGTAAGCTTTTGTAGACGAATCTGTAAAACAGTGTAACTGGCAACTTGTATGTTGTGATATGTTTCTCGGTAAACGTATATCTTTTACTAGTTGTAGATCTTTCATAATGGTTTTCCATTTTTCAATAATGTCTTCAGGCAACTTCGTGTCCCATTGATATTTGTCTTTCCATAAGGACTGAAATAACAGTTTAGCTGATACAATGCCGCATAACCACAATGGTCGTAAATAGACGCTATAATCTTGAGTATGCTTCTCTTCATATGTGTATTGTTAAATTCCTTCCATCTTAATTGAAGTGTATCCTTTTTAACATTCCAGTTTAAACCCAGTATTTTTAAATTTTCTTCTGTGTTCGTATCTTTAATGGGTTTAATAAATTCTTCTGAGTTAGAATTCCATTCACGCATATTCATGGAAATTTGTTGAAATGCTAGTTTCATATCCTCATACAATGTCTTTGCACTTTGAACATCATTTGTTCCAGTAACAAGATTGTCAACATATATGTCATTAGCTAGTTTTCTTACAGAATATGACGTTGAGTTAGATAAACGTAGCTTTATTGTAGCATTCAATAAGAAAGGAGAAGAGATAACTCCAAAAGGAACTCGTGTAAATTTTAGATGTGTAAGATTATATTCATCGATGACCTTGGTAATGTCTTTTACCCATAGAAACCTTGTAACATCGCGATCTTTATCGTATAAAGCCATTTGAAGAAATGCCTCTTCTACATCAGCTGTTATTCCCATTTTATAGCTTCGGGATCGAATCAAAATTCCCGTTAACTCTTCTAGAAGTATAGGACCGGTATACAATTTTTGGTTAAGACTCTTATTGTCTCCAACTCTTGCAGAAGCATCAAAAACAATCCTAAGAGACTTTCTTGGCTTTGAGATTCCATGGTGAGCAAGATAATGCACCGTATGATCACGTCCTCCTTAGAAACAAGTTCTATAATCTCTTTATCTAACTGACTCTTTATTGTTTTGTCATAGTCTTTTAAAGAACTCTCATTCAGTCTTTTCAACAAACTTACAAGCCGACCGTAAGCCAACCCCAGATTAGAAGGTAGGTTCGGTGGATATTCTGTCCACGGCCAACTAACACAGCATCTATCTTCGTTCACTGTAGTTGTTTCGTTAAAACATTTGATTGCTTCTTCTTCCTGATCGATTTTTTCCATATCCACTGCTATTGGATAGTTTGCATTTGTCGTCTCCAGTCCATCGATAATATTTCTCGCTTCCCCTTGTAGCGAAGCTTTCAGGTACAGCAATTTGTCTACTTCGTTTAACTTTCGCTGCCCTATATTATAATTGAATTGGTCCCAGACCCAGAATGGGTACCAGTTGAGAACGTCTCCATGAAATTTTAGTAATGTTAACTCAGGTAATTTGCTTCTGTTCACAATGCGAGTAGAATCTTCAGTTGATCCCTCGTTCTTATTCATCTCCAATGCCGATGCCGCTTTAAGGTCCGCTAAAGCTTCATCGCCTTCTATTTGCGTCGTAGTCAAGATTAAAATTCCGTCGGCATCTGGACTTTCTACCCGGTTAAAATAATGATGAAGCTCAGAGTTGAAGCTTGTCAATGCCGCGTGTAATCTTGAAATAATGGTGAAATTCCTTTCACGGATCTTCTTATCTCCTGGTTGACATATGCACAAATCTTTCGCTTCATTAGCCAATACTTCGATTTTATTTGAAAATGTTGGTAGCCTTCCAAACAATATTTCATCCATGTTTGAATCCGCCTATATTCTGAAATTGGACAGTACAGGCCTACAAATTCCATTCATTATTCATTATAGTAGAATGTTTACTTTATTTATTTATTATCTATGTATATATTCCATTATGTACTTTAGTTAAAATTCATATTATTTTTATGTTTAAAATAACTCACTATAGAACATTAGCATCACTCTATCAGTTAAGAACTCCTGTTTATAATCTCATCAGAGTATATACAACCTCTTTCATCAAATTGTATATATATTACCAACATGTCATAATCATGTCATAATATACATACAGCCATTGCATGACCGATATCCAAATAGAAATTCAATTGAACTTGTAAACAGGTATTATTTCACCTCCGCACCGCATTATTCCAATTTAGAGTGTATTTCTATGATTTGATTCAAAAGGCTCATTATATATTAAATATCTTATTCCCTGATATGATAATAATCAAATCTTGATGCTGTATCAAGTTTCCTAAATTTATACTAATTTTCCATAGTACAAGGCAATGTGTTCATGTGAATCACTCAAAGTCAACTATGTAAACAAACCGCCATATTGAAATGGTCTCTGAATGATGAATTTCCTAGTGATGGGGCTGTTACTACTCTTTTATGTCAAAACATATCGAATATTAAAGTAACGAAAGTAAAAACAAGTAGGATTTTTTTATCACGATCTCAATGCATATCAAAATCCGTAAATCAGGCCAAGTCGTTAGAATATTCAATAACAAACAAGTAAGATAAGGGTACATGTCAAGAAAAACAGTGAACGAGTAAAATCAGTCAGTCGTGTGCGCGAGCTAACGGGGTGCGCGCGCGCTAAGCGAGGATTATTGATTATGCTTAAACAACGAGTGCATAATACTTGTTAGAAAAAAATGGTTAATCAGTGAAGTGCCCTGGTTGTAATGTGGTAATAAACGAAGTGTTAGCGTTTATACAGAACAAATTGCGAGTTATGGATAATCCCAGCCTGATTCGAATTTGTGAAACGGGTTTTAGTGAAACTGACATTATATTGTGCACACAAACATACACAAACATACATGTTAATTATGAGGTCGCATAACATTTGACATTTTTGAGATTTAAATGAATTATTTAATTTGACATCTTATGAATTTTTAATTTGATTATTTAATGTAAACTATTATTCTATTTATTATAATTGACTGTGTACCTTTAATGTAAATTTCAACTGGCCTAAATTATATTATTATTATTATTTCTTTAAATTAACGTATGTGACCTATTATGAACTCTGTGATTATATACTAACATTAGGCTAAGTTTTACTAAAAATAATGATCCATGTTGGTCTATGAATAAAAATGAATTTAATTGAATTGAATTGTTCGGCGCTGTTAAAACGGACAAGAGGTTGATAAATGGGCGGATCAACTATTCCTTGTACATAATCAACTTTTTCGTGAAAAAAAAATAAGTACTTTTATCCTCGCAATATTATTTAATATTGATAATATTACTTTCGGAGATTGCAAATATATCTCGAGCATCGCTCGTTCTAGTGTTTTGATGGAATTATTACACAAATTTGATGGCACACTCACGTAAAACGTCTACTGAGTCACGGATACGGATTTTTGGATTTTGATAAAGAAACTTCATTTAATTCCAAAATTATTTCTTTTATTATTGAAAGTAATTAATAATGAACACAGTTACAAAATAAAAGGTACAAAATTCAGTCTCAATTTCGTAATACTGGGGTTGGTTTTATCTCCTGAGTCACATACCTAGTTTGAAGTGAATATTTTTTAAAATAAATCAGTATGCACTCAGTATAATTAAACAAGTATAGTGACTTAACTTAACAAAGTTCTAAGCAAAACATTATTTGTATATAGTTTTAAAATAGTGATTCTTAGAAACTGTTTAAAAGCCCGTTATCTGTTGCAATTTAGGGGGACAATATTGTTAGCGAAGAGACAAAACATGTGACTCAAGAGACACAATATTGTTAGCGAAGAGACAAAACATGTGACTCAAGAGACACAATTCCAGTAACTTTGAAGATTAGGAATCAAAATATTATTACTAGATGTCTAAACGAGTTACAAAATAACACTTATCTAAATCTTCCATATTATAACTTTTATTATTCTTAATTGTGAGATCAACAAAAAACAATCAGTCAACTCTAACTACTAATCATAACAATTCTTAGATTAAAGTATTATCTAAGTAATAAGCACCAACTTTGTTGGGTTTTAAACAATTAAAAGCTATCCAATAAATGTTTTACAAAAAAACATAACCAAAACATTATCAAAATGTCGTGTTCACATACGAAGCGTGATTAGTAAAAACTTAAAAACTGAAAGTACTTAAGATAATTATATGCATTACTATAAGTTCTGAGATCAATCATAATTCACAAGTCTTTCTTCAATATTTAAAAAACAACTTAACAAATTTTTTTTTATCACATATTATTATTTGTCAAGAACATAATATAATAAGCTAAATCACATAATGCTTGAGCAACAACAACAATCGTGCCATCTTTATTTTGAAACTTCCACATTCTGTTTGAAAATATAATATTGTACGCCTCGCTTGATAGTAATATTCGATTTATCCAAAATTGTAACTATGTCTGTATAGTCAATATCAGCTATATCAGATTTGTCTAAAACAAAAGTACTTTTATTTTTAACATAACGTAAAAACGTGACTCGCATATCACCGTCCTCGTGCAGCTCATCGACTGTACAGACATATTTAAAAGTTTTACCTTTGCTAGAATTTACATTTACTAATAGAAAGTCTCCACGCTGCACTCCTTGGTTTTCTTTATCCGTTGCATTTGCTGATGTACTAGGTTGTGAACGTGTTTCTTCATCGTCATCGGAAGTTTCAGGATAAACATTATCATACCAGTTATTATTGGAGCCTTTTGTAAGCTCGAGTAAGTCAATCTCTTTAAAAGGTGAGTTTTGCTCTGGTTGCTTTTCGGGAGTCCTGTAATCTCTTAATATCTCGTCATCGTCGGAGCTGAGGCTACTTTCAATAATACTATGTTCCTTCTTTTTGTTCTGTTTATTTTTCTTGACATTCTCGGTGAAAGACATTCACAAAATCCTCTACTGCAGAAACAGCTAAGGTTCCTGTATTTTAATTTTCCAGCAACGGTTGTAAAAGTTTGGTGTACGTTTTTCGTGCCTGGAAGAGGATGAATATTTGGAGGTATTTTATCGGCTATTTTCGCAATGTCTTCGGATGAAATTTCGTAGAGTCTAATCTTGCTTATATCTTTTAGAACATCATAAAATTGCTTGCTGTTTGAGATGTCTTCACCTCGAGCTACTAACTCATCTGCTGACCGTTTAAGATATCCGCCTATTCCATCGGCTGGCCCTTTTCCATGGCCAGCTTCAAAGAAAGACCAGGACATAGCACAGAAGCCGTGTTGAAATACCGCGGTAGAGCTCAGGTAAAAGTTATGTTTTTGACGGTACTGACTGAAAGGCCCGTCACTAAAGAAATGGATGGTTGTAATGTCTGGATGAGAACTACGAATATCCTTTAAGACTGGATCTAAATGTGCCCATATAGCTGCGGGTTGGTGATTAGTGTTTGATGACACAGTGCAGTAGGATTTGACTATTTTGTTGTTTTCTGCCATGACATACACTACAACAGTGTGAAGTGACACTTGTTGCCTGGAACCACCAAAGTGATGTGCTTGTACCTCTTCATGATGTTTGCAGCTATAGTTTTCACTAAAGTCCGCAACCACGACGGCTTCAGTATGTTGCAGATTGTCTATAGCTGATCGAAAACTTTGAAATTGAACTTTCATGTTGTACACATGTTTTTTCAATAGTTTTAGTTCCGTATTAAAAACAGACAACAGCTCTTTTACTGTACTTTCTTTGTCTAGTTTTACATTCTTAAAGGCTTTCATAGTTTTTCCGTCTTTCTCGTACGTCTCCTCTACTCTTCCCCACTCTTTCCACTGAATTTTATTGTTATTTTTTTCAGGACTTTCAGATTGTATGATTAAATCAGAACATTGATCACACGTTCCGTACATGCAGGCTTGTACTTTTGCATCGCAAACTGTTGCGACAATGAGCTGGTTTATATCGTGGGTCTTAATAATATCTTCAGTTTTTAATGCTTTTGCCTTGTACGTTGGGTTAGTGTGGGTTTTGCAGAGGCACATTTCACGTCCACTCACGGAAGGTTTAAGAATATAGAAGGGCTTGTTCTTCGTAAAGTAATAGTACGAACATTTAACTCCGGAGTTTTCAGACAGAAAAGTTTTGTGGAAGTGTTTCTGGGTGTCAAGCAAAAATCTTTTTTGCACTTTTTCACCTTGCTTGGTAATGGTTTCTTTTTTACCAGCGGTGGCTCTTGAAACGTCTTCTCTGAGAAAAAAATCTTTTATCAATTGTTTCAACCTTGTTGCCGATGTTCGCACTTTCAAAGTATCTCTTATTTTTCCTGTTAAACCCAGCGATTCTTGAATCATTTCCTCTTTTCTTGTGTCATCAACATTCTTGAATATGTCCTTCAGTAAATTCTTTTCTTTGTGAGCCTTAATGTTTTTATACCTTTCTTTTATTGCGTTGGAGAGTTCTTCATACTTAGTGGTTTTAATTGGTTTGGGTTTAACATTTTTCTGAATCCTCTGTAAACGTTTTTTATATTTGTGTGATTTTTTCTTCAGATGCTCTATTTCTCGCCGTAATTGTAAATTTTCCCGGAATAATTTTGATCGGTCTCGTCTTACTTGTTTGCGACCTACATTCTTTCTGGTTGTGCTTTGAGAACTGTCGACGCCAGAAACATCTTCAGGTACCATATTGGCATGCTCTATGTTTTCTGGCTGAGGGACATTAGGCTCCATCATCGTCGGAGAGCTTGGAGGGGTGTTATTAAGAACACGGTTTAAATTTTTCCTATTCAGTCTTAAATTTCGCTGTCTTAGTTTCCAAATTATTCGTGCATTGTATTTTTCTTGGGGTGTTAAATCACCGATAAGTCTCTTTTTTGCATGATAATGTCCTCGTTGCTTTTTTTTGTAATTTTCATACTTTTCAGGGTCAAGTTTAAGTTTTTCTTTATAGCGTTTTTGTCTTTCTGCAGCTGAAAGCGGCATTGCTACTGAAACAAACGAACCTACTTTTAACCTAGGTACTGTCAATGTGTCTTTACTTTATAATAATATTAATAATAGTGAAAATAAGGGAAAATGTTATTATTGTAATGTAATTTATTTATTTATTTTCAAATTATAGTGTCACGGTCACATAACATCCGCAAACAGGATACATGCATAAAAACTATGAAATTTGAGGTAACAGACACAAAAAAAGTATCCCGCTTTTGTACTAGTTTAGCAACTGAAACACTAATTACCAAATTGTTCAATTTAACGCAGTATGTAAGGATTTAAGGGTAATACCTTAAAAAAAGTCTCTTGAGTCACGTAAAAAGTCTCCCGAGTCACGGTTTTCGTTACTAAGGTGACTGTGACTAAAGTGACATTTTAACATCGTTTTGTTGTTTTGGTCGCAAAACAATATATACTACGGTAAAAACATACACCTCCAGCATTTTAGACCTAAAAGACACTAGATGAAGAAAAAAAAATATTAGAAAGAGATACACTTACCGAAATTCGAACGTTACTCGGCCGACACACAATAAACACACGCTACCACCTCGCGAGTCACGGACGAAATGGCCGAGTCAGTTTGAACGTATAGCAAACGCAGACGCCACCACGCGATACTTAGATGCAGCTCCTATTGGCTAAGCCGTTCATAGGCTGTCTCGCTCGCAATTAGCAAAACAAAGTATCCGGTGACTCAGACGACACGTGTTATTTCACCGCCTTGGGGACATAGTTTTGAAAAAATATTTTGTATATTCAAATACGTAATATCGTGCTGGTTAATAAGAATTTAAATTAAAGGTACTAATATGTATATAAAAACCTCTAAATATAGAAAGTCGTAATGGACTTTGTTTTCAGAATTTTCGATAATAGTAAGTTAGTACCCTTGGGGGACAGTAAGATTTAGTATGAAACAAAAATTTCGTCACCCGAGTCACAAAAATTTTTCTTTAAAAATGGAAAAAGTCTGACTTACAAAACTAAGGCAAACACAAAATAATAGATCTGATTAAACAATTAATATCTTATTCCATGTTTTATGTAATAAAAAGTAGGGTTTACTATTTTTAAAGTGAACGGGACGCGTTTATACAAAAAAAAGTTTATCCGCCCAAATAGGAAAAATGAAGGAAAAGTACAAAGAAACCTGGCTGATATAATTGATACTTTTAGGGGAACAGATCCGGAGATCTTGCCTATATTTGTTGCGCGCGATCTTCATAAACTACCCCCAATTACATTTTAATATTTAAAGAAAAGGTCCAGAGTATCGAAAACAGCTATGTGACGCGGGATATGTTGAATACCAACCTTTATTGTAACTGTGTGAATATTGAATAACATGCCTTAGGGGGAAGCGGGGCAGCTTGGTACACCTTTTTTCGCATCGCGTTTTACCAACCAAGTGAACTAAAATCTGGTAATTTGTGTACCTGATGAATAAGCGTAACTATCACGGTATACAATTCTATCAATTTTTTGACTAGATTATACATATTAACTGACACATATGGATTTAAAGACAAAATGGGATTTTTCCAATTCTGCCCCACATGCAGGGTACTTTGATACATCGTTTGGGGGCACTTTGATACGAATATCAAAGTGCCCCCTTTGTGTCTCAAAGTGCCCCCCCAGTCTTACATACTGAAAAATGGTGTATGAATGTGTGTATGAAACACAAAATAAATTAAAAAACAACTTTTATTAACAGAAATATTACCTTTGGCGTACGTGTCTATAGAATCAACTTAGTTTAACCCTTAATTATGGTACTTGTAGTTTTAAAAACAGAAATATATTCTTACATATGATATCTAATCAGTCAATAGAGATCACTCATTCATGAATCATCATTAGCCAACATGGGAGTCCCACATAACCCCTGGGGTACGTCCCCGCACCCCGGTGATATGCGTAACGCATTTTCCCCTCTTAAAAAAAAAAGGTGGTTATAAAATAAACATTGTTTTTCCCCTTAACTTATTATGGCAGTTCTAGTTTTAAAAACAGAAAATTATTCTTATATTTCACATCTAATCAGTCATTAGAGATTACTCTCACATTAATGTTACACAAAAACTTTGACGACGAAAAAGTATGTTTATCTGAAAACTTAGTCATACTTGCAATTTGAATAATAATAATAGTCGATCTAGTTAACAGAAAAATATACTCATTGAACATTATATTGGCTCATATTAACCGAAAATTTATAAAGTTCTGACGTACGCGATGTTCCCTTTGTGAAATTGGGCTTTGGTAAGAGCAAAGCAACGTCACTAAAATCAACAGTTGCCTCGTCTTCCACAGTGGGAAACACAAAAACCCAGGAACTGGGTTTTTTCCTCAAATAGGAAACTTGGTATTCAGTCAGACTATATTTTTCTGTAACTTTTGCTACGTAGTAAACTACAGTCCTTTTGAGTTTGTATTAAATTTAATCGAGTCTGTATTAAATTCGCGCCCGCTGTGCCCTGTCAGCTCTGACCCCAATGATTTGAGCGCTCTGACCCCTGGTCATTTTCTTACACTAGAGCCCTTAACTTCGGTTCCTGATGAAGATCTAACTTCTATAAAGTTGAATCGTTTGGGTCGCTGGCAATTAATCCAACGGTTTCAACAAGATTTTTGGAGACGTTGGAAGGTTGAATATTTACAGTCGCTAACAAAACGTGCAAAATGGACTTCTCACTGCCAACCTTTAGAAGTTATAAAAACCGAAAACACTATACCGTTGCACTGGCCTCTCGCCCGCGTGGTAGAGTTGCATCCTGGACCGGATAGTATTGTTCGCTTAGCAACCATCCGAACCGCTAACGGAACGCTCCTCAAGCGATCATTACCCAAACTATGCCGCCTTCCTAATCAGTGTGACTCAGCGTAGGATAAATATATTCATAATTTAGTTTAGTTTTAGGTTTAAATCATAAGCACCAGGTAACGTTAATTAGGAGTATTGTTCATACACACACTCATTCTTAGTCTATGTTATGTCTAAAACTAGGTATTTGTATATTAAAATACAAAATGTTGTATTTTGGTGGGCGGAATGTTCACTATTCAAACTAATCATTTTTAATTTTCGCGCCACTTAACTCTAACACGATGCACTCCGATTGGTTAACGTAAGCGCTTGGTCTTGCGCCTGCAGTCACGCGAAAGAGAGGCAAGACGGCCGCGACCGTAACGCGCGAGCGAGACGGTGCATGCCGAAGAAATGGTTTTAACCCACCACTCCGTTTTGAACCAGCAACGTATTAACATAGCAACTTTATTCCGTTCCTGTAATTCTCAATTGTGGTGTCAAAATTAACGCCCCCCCACAGTGCAAACCTTAAATGTTAAGCCGGCCGGCAGTGACTGTAAACGAGGAAGCAGCCATCGCATACCCTGGTATCTCGGAGACAGCCAGAAGATCCAGCTCCAGCCCGTTCAGCCCTCAAGGTCAGTGACTGCAGCGTATAACCTAATTCGGTTTGCATTGTTTCGTGTAGTATAAGTACATATTTTAAAAATACCCAATTGTGGCAATCGAATTTGCTACAATCATTTTTAGGAATGGAAATTTAACGTCAACAAGGAATTCTAAAAATAAAACAGACCAAGTTAATAGACAAGATAATGGCAAAATTTAAAATAACAGAATGTAATAGAGCTCGGACACCTATGGAAACAAACTTGAAGATAGAACAACCATCAGCGGATGATATTATAGACGTACCATACAGAGAATTGATAGGAAGTTTGATATACATATCATCTTCTACTCGACCAGATTTGACATACGCTGTTTCATACCTATCAAGATATCTTGACAAACCAAGCGAACAAACATGGAAAGCAGGGAAAACTATCTTAAGATATCTGAATGCTACAAAAGAATAAGGATTGACTTTCAGAAAATTGGATGATACTAAGCTATATGCCTACTCAGATGCTGACTGGGCAGCAGACCACCAGGATAGGAAGAGTGTGAGTAGATGCCTTGTATTCTGCGGAATAAATCCAGTGGCATGGTTCTCTAAGAAACAGAACTGTGTTTCACTATCGACGAATACCTTGCGAAACAAAACATCCAGATCGCGTTATAGAAATAAGACCGCTGAGCAAAAGTAGGCTAGCACTATTAAAGTCAAATCTACTAGTCGCCATGTCGAATACCCAGGCAGAATCAAATGATCCGAACGATCAATTCAAAATGCTTCTGAATACCGTCTGTAAAGAGTTTAATGGAACTTGTGGTAAAAAACGTATCAAGATTAATAGTAAAATGTCATTCAATGAGTGGGCAACTGCCGGAATCCGGAAAAGTAGAGATAACATGTACCAACTTTATGAGAGGAGGTCTTATACCACTGACGAGCGCTTCCATCAGTATGTTAGGGATTATTCCAAATTGTTTAAAATTGTGTGCACGAAAGCTAAAGCAGTGCACCTAAATAATAAAATAAAGTCCTCCGATAACAAGGCCAAGACAGTCTGGAAAATAATAAACACAGAGACTGGGCAGAAAAATAAAAGCGATTCCACCATTTCTTTGAAGATAGAGAATGCATTAGTAACTGACGCAGGAAAAGTAGCCGATGAATTTAACAATTTCTTTTCCAAAATTCCGTTTCAGACAACAAAAAGTTTGCAATCGTCTAGTACATTAGCTGAATCCTTTCTGAGTGAGAATGTAAAGTTAGAGAACGTAGATATTTTCAGTTTTCATCATGTTTCTCCTCTAGATATACTGAAATCTTTTAAATTGATAAAAATAAAGAGCACGGAGGACTTATGGGGCGTGTCAGTCAAGGTACTGGAAGCCATTCTGGAGGTTGTTGCACCTACTCTAGCTCTTATTTTTAATAGTTGTATAGACAATGGCATTTTTCCAGATTTAATGAAATGTAGTAAAGTAGTTCCTATTTTCAAATCAGGCCATAGAGATAATCCTTCTGATTATCGTCCCGTATCTATCCTACCCGCGTTTAGCAAAATATTTGAAAAAATAATGCTAACGCAATTGATTTCTCACTTTAATTATAACAAGATTTTGCACGCACAGCAGTTCGGCTTCACAAAGGGTAGGTCAACTACTGATGCTGGTGCAAGTTTAATTAAATTCATTCTGCAGTCTTGGGAAGAGTCGCAGGACGCCATTGGAGTCTTCTGTGACCTTTCCAAGGCATTTGATTGTGTAGATCATAGTACCTTAATTTGTAAACTTAAATTTTATGGCATTAGAGGACATGCATTAGATCTCATTGAGTCATATTTAACACAAAGGAATCAAAAGGTAGCGATAAATGGGGCCATTTCGTCAGAGACAGTGGTGGAGATGGGAGTACCTCAAGGATCTATTTTAGGGCCATTCCTGTTCCTTGTTTATGTAAATGATCTACCATATATGGTAAGCCGAAGATCAGGCATTGTCATGTTCGCCGATGACACCTCGTTACTGTTCAAGGTTAATAGGAAAGATACTGAACTCATTGAACCAAATAACACCCTGTCCATGATATCTGACTGGTTTGCTGCCAATAACTTAGGGTTGAATCCGAAAAAAACGAAATGTATAAAATTCACACTAGCGAACTCAAATGTAAACTTAGCCTCAAATATTAAACTTAATAGTGAAACCATAGAATTTGTAAAGTCAACTGTATTCTTAGGTATTACGTTAGACTCTAAACTGCAGTGGGGTTCCCACATAACTGCGATAGGAAGTAGGTTGAGCTCCGCTGCTTTTGCAGTCAGGAGAATAAGGCAGCTTACCAATGTAGCAACGGCACGGTTAGTTTACTTCGCTTACTTTAACAGTATAATTACTTATGGTCTTATTTTATGGGGATCAGCGGCAGATATTGAGACTGTATTTATTTTACAAAAAAGGGCTGTTAGAGCAATTTATAACCTCGGGTCGCGTGAGTCATTAAGAGAATTTTTCAAGGAAACAGATATTCTAACACTGCCGTCGCTATACGTATTTGAAATAATAATGTATGTTAGGAAGAATTTATACAACTACCCAACAAACACTGATAGGCCCAAGGTTACCAGAAGCGCAGGGAAGCTCAAAACAACTTTTTACAGGCTAGTAAAAGCGAAAAAGTCGTTCTTGGGAAATTGTATAAAATTCTACAATAAAATTCCAAAACACATTACCGAACTTACTGACTCTAAATTCAAATCTGTCGTAAAACGGACACTCATTTCAAAAGCATACTATAAGATAAACGACTACATCATGGATAGGGATATTTGGCAGCGATAAAATCCTGCACTAGAAACCTGTCGTAAAATAAATAGGCTTTCTACTGTAGCAATGTAATTTTAAAATTTTATAATACTCTGATACTGATATGATATATTGTATACTGTTTTGAAAAAATGACACCTCGCCGAGTTTATTACGCCGGTTCTTCTCGAGGCAGAGGTTTACTTTCCGAACCGGTGGTAGTTTATCGACATTCATAGGTGCATGTAATATGCCTAAATTGAAGAATAAATCACTTTGACTTTGACTTTGACGGCTGAGTCTGAATACATAGCTGCTGCAGCGACTGCTCAGGAGTTGATTAATCTTCAGGGTATTGCAGCAAGCCTCCATAACCTTCGAGGGGGGGTATTATTAGTAGACAACAGATCAGCTATATGTATAGCAAAGAGTTATGAAAATTCAAAAAGAACACATTGATATCAAAGCACACTTTATTAAAGACAATAAAATACAAATAGAGCATGTTTCTACTAATTTAAACTATGCAGACATAATGACCAAAAGTTTGTCTAAAGAGAAAATGGATAACTTCATTTGTGAAATTATTGTTTAAAATGTTTAATAATCAACATGTTTAACTATTAATAAATTGTTCATTTTATAACTATGTATAAGTATAAAATATAAAAATGTAAAAGATAAAAATTATTCAGTTCATTGTTAACTTAACATAACTGTACCTAATGACTAGACATTTGTAATGTTTTGATTAGTTCATACATATACTCATGTATATGCGTCTAGAAGAACTTTGTAATGAAAATTCAATTAGTTCATGCATATATATATGTGCCTATTAACTAGTAAGGTAAAATTTAACTAATGGCTAAATAGTCTGTGACAAGAATTGTTTTCTTATACTTGATTGGTTTGTAGTTATGTTATCTTGAATTGTAATCATAGTAGATTAGAATTGTTGGGGGGTGTTGAATACCAACCTTTATTGTAACTGTGTGAATACTGAATAACATGCCTTATAGTCTATAATCTATCTATGATCTCTTGTCTGTGTATGCGCGAAGAGAACTGTCATGATATATACTTGTAAATTGTAGAGTGATACAATGTTAACGTAATTTGCTTAATAAAGTAAAGTAATGTGATCAGTGTTTTTACTTCCGCTACAATCTTTAATAGGATATGCTACAGTATGATAACGGGATGGACTCCAGAGTGCGTCTATAAGACTCATCAATACCCCATTCGCCACTAACGGGTTCGGTTTCCCGCTTCACAAATGTAGACAATAAGCGAGGCCCAGCGGGGCAATCATTTACAATGGATAGTGGTCCGTATGGATTATCCCATACAGTGAATGATACAGTAGTGAGTACTGAGACGACTAAACCCGTTCCTCTTGATGGCACCATGAAAGCCAAGGAGCCGGCAACGCAGTCAACGGACTGTGTCGTAAATAGTAGTGACGTGAAATTGTTCTGATGTGTGTATTTGGTAGGCGTTTAAACACAAGCCTTTTCTGACGATCAAATGTGGGTCTATGAAGATTTTGAGTATTTGAATGTAAACTCACATAATTTTACATACATAAGCGATGCTCATAACAGCAGGTGGCTTGACCACTGTCTTGTTACGTTTTCCTTTGGCAAACAATAACAAATGTTTACATTGACTATGGCGTTCATTCGTCGGATCACTTTCCTCTAGTGGTGGAGTGTAACCTAACGGTACGGTGGAACGTAATAAGATCTAAATTGCCATATAAAGTAAATACTGATAATAAAGTAGTCTTGGGTAGTAGGGACTTGCAACAAATAGAAAATTATAGTATGTTGTGTCATGAGAAACTGCGGGACATAGATTTTCCAGTTGAATTAAGTCGGTGTGCGGATCATAGGTATGTGTAAATGTGACTCACATAGGCCGGTCATTAGTGACATGTACTTACAGATAAGACGAGCGCTGTCCCACGCCGCGACCTTGACCTACGATTGCCGGGTAAATAGGGGTAAGCGCAAGGTAGTGGCGGGCTGGAATTTTCATATCAGTGAAGCGCATAATAAGGCTAAGCGATGTTTTGAGCTATGGTTGCCATATAATAGGCAAACCATCATCCGGCCACTTTTATGAGCTGATGCGTAACTTGCGTAAGTCTAGAAACTGTTTTAAAAGTAAGTTAAGGTGGTGTTTAAAGAATGAAAATCAGATAAAAATGGATATTATTGCTAAACATCATGAAAATAAAGATTTCAAAACTTTTTGGAAATGTACACAAAATTTAAACTCAGAAACTTGCTTGCCTACGAGTGTGGACGGGGTCAGTGACCCTGATGACATTGCTAACCTTTTTATGCGGCAGTTCAGAGTGCAGGCCTCGCCTATTGAGAGTCGGAGAATGTCTCTATGCTCGGGACAGCTGGAGGGGGTGCTCGATGCTGAGCAACGCAGCAGCGACTCGCCACTGGTTTATTTCTCGGCTCGTGATGTTGGTGACTTCATCAAACACATGCGCCGCGGGAAGTCGCCGGGGCACGACGGACGCGCATTTGCCCCGAGTGATCAGTATGTTTTTTAACCTATGTATCCGGCATAATTATCTACCTCCGGATCTCATGCGCACGCTCCCTATTGTTAAAAATAAAACCGGTGACGTATCCGATAGGAATAACTATAGACCCATATCGTTGGCTACAGTCACGGCTAAGGTGCTTGACGGTCTTCTTGACAAACAGTTGAGCAAATATTTACATCTACACGACGCTCAGTTCGGGTTTCGAGCCGGTCTGTCGACTGAGACTGCCATTTTTACCTTAAAAGAGACCGTCAATTCAAGTCAATGTTTTATAGACCTATCTAAAGCCTTCGATATGGTGTCCTATGAGATACTTTGGGGTAAATTGCGGGTCACTGGTATGCCCAGAGAGCTAGTGAACTTATTTAGTCACTGGTATGAGCACCAGGAGAATTGTGTCAGGTGGGCGGGCGGTGAGGCAGGGGGGGTTGACATCACCCAAGCTCTTCTGTCTGTACGTGGACGAGCTGATTGCCGGGCTCAGCAATAGGGTGGGCCGTTAATGTATAGAAAATAATAAACTTTGGAATTCCGCAACGCAAGACCTGTCAAAAGTTGCGGCTTGTAATGCTGATCTTAACAATATAATTTGTTTTTAAGAATTTTAATGTCTTGAGCCCTCTACCAGCTCTCAAAAAATCGACTTTTACCGATTTTGTCACTAATTTTGAGTCGGTTACTGCTATGACTAATGATGCAAAAGAGAATAATTTTTGATGCTAGGAAATAAATAACAGTATGTTATATCAGAAAAACATTACATCGACGGTGGAAAGGAAAAACCCCTTAAGCGACATTTAATGAATTGTACAGGAGAGTGTTTCAAAGTTTTCTTTTTGAGAAAAAAAATCATAACTTTTTTCCTATTTGAAATAGGTAAATAAGTTCTTAAGACGATAATCTTATTTAATTTTTCTCTATTTTATGAAATAAACATTTACCCCAAAATCTTACAGGATCCTGAAAATGTTGTCGCTTAATTGAAAAGGTCCTCAAAATATTCCCGGAAGAACCATTTAAGCGACATCATCATAGTACTATAAAACTCACTGAAGCCAACTTACCTTCTTTAACTTGTCTCTAAGATATTCAATTAAGCAACAGTCGTATGGGCAGTTATTACGTGCCAATTTGAAGTGGTATACCAGAAATCGACACTTTTTTGTGAATTATAACGCTAGCTTTAATATTTTTTTTAACTAATTCATATTATTGAAAAAATTAGAATATATTTGCGGTTAAAAAAACGCTATATTGTGCGTTTTTTAAGGAGAAAAATAAAATACTTATACGAAATTAACGTGTATTTTTATTTTAATAAAATAAATCTACTTCTAACACATAACTCTTAATTAAGTATGCACTTTTTTGAGATCACAATCATTTTGAGTTTATAAATTATTAAGAATAAGTAGCTAGCTTACTTATTTACTTTTTTTTAAGCGTATAAATATACAAATTACAATTATCACAATGTTTTAATAGTAACACTTAGCTTGTTAATAATTAAGTACTCAGGCACTTTTTTGAGATCACCATAGTTTTGTGTTTATAAATTGTTAAGAATACTTAAGTAGCTAGCTTACTTATTTACTTTTTGGTACCTAAGTGTATAAATACACAAATTACAATGATCACAATGTTTTAATGGTAACACTTAACTAGTTAATAATTAAGCACTTAGGTAGTTTTTGATATCACAATCATGTTGGGTTTATAATTTTTTAAGTATAGATAAGTATAATGTAAAGTATTATTAGAATACCTAGTCGAATCAGGCAGCGATCGGCGATACAACCGCCGCACTCCGGTGTTCGTCGCTGACTGAAGCGACCCACTGCATTCCATTGTATAAGTAAAGCACCATTCGCGTGAAATTCGCGCCAAAAATTGTTCACTGTACCGACATCAAATAGATTAGAGCAACACTTTAACCGTTATCATACCATTTTCAATCTCCACTTAACCGACGTATCTCATTTATAAAGTATACTTTAAGCGACAGGTTCGATCGCGGTAAGGAGTTAGAGGAGAATTAAATAACAACGTAATTTTTCGTAAGATTCATTTAACCGACAATCGTTTTATTAAGCAGTTTTGAAGAACCACTTAAGTACAGAATTCAAGATATATGTGCCCGGAATAATCAATTTAGGGACATTACATCGGAAACGAACTCTTTTTAAAAATAATTTATACGACTGTGGTAATATTGGAGTAGGTTTTAAGTGACACAGATAATATTTCATTCAAGTTGTGTGTCGCATAAGGGGTGGTTTTTTAAATTCAGACCTCATTCGTGAATTACTTTAAGCGACATATAAGTCATCGGATCGCCGTGAAACCCAATTCAAACGACGCAGAAAAAAACGCTGATTCCAATGATATTTATAACTCATTTACGACCAAAATGTCGCTTAAGTGGTTCTTCCTTTCCACCGTCGACATTTTATTATACTTTTTAAGAAAAAATACAAAAATGAATGCAATAAAACATAAACATAATTAGCAGAATTTCGTTAGTTTTGGAGACCCCGGAAATCCTTTTTTGAATCAAATTTGGGCATCAGGGTACGAGATTTCAATGTATTCTTAATTAATCCATCCCTGGCCAGTTCTCCTATAACACTTTCAGAAGCTTCAGTCACTAATTTGACAGTTCTTTCCACCGCTTGAGTGTGGCAAGGGTATTCGCACGGCGGAAGTACATTAGTTTGTACCATTGTTTGCAGGTTTTCATTGCTATATTGTGAAATTAGTGGCGGAGGAGTTATAAGAATATCTTGCCATTCTAATAAATCAGTGTAATCTGCAGCTAAAAAGTTAATTTGCGGTGGTTGGAAAATTCGGATCCTTTCATTTGCATCGGTTGAAGTTCTTGCTTGAATAATCCTCTCGACTGCAAGCTGCTGAACATTATTTCTTGGGTCATATAACATTGCCAGTAACAGGTTTTCGGGATGTCCAAAGAAAGCGTTTCTTTGTATCACTGGGTCGATTACGTTTTTTACGTTTTCTGGAAGGCCCCTGGAAAGTTGTATCATGTTAAATAGGTGCAGCGATCGGTCTTTCAATGTAGGCTTAACCTTTATCGAGAACCAAATAGGGGCGTAAACCGACATGATATATTCCACCATGGTTTTTAAATTCTTCGATGGTCTGTTAGTACTGATGTACAGTCTCAGTACACGGTTTGCGAAGGTAAGCCCATCTTGAATGTGCCATTTTCCCCGGTTGGCGATTTGCTAAATCCGGTGTACAAATACCTGACTCTACTGCTTGGCAAATTTCATATAGATATTTTTGATCAGTGCTCAGCTCATTTATATTTTTGTCTTCTATATTAGGCATATTTCCGGCAACTGGTTGGTACGCAGTAACATTCGCTTTCTCGCAAAGCGGAAGTTTTTTTCCAATAGGGCCCGAAAACTCACGAGGACCAGTTGTTGACCCGTCTAGTTTTGCAAAAAGGTGTCTCAGTGGCAATTCATTCGCATGGAGCAAGCATACGGCCCATTGCATTGGCCTTCCTAATTGCTTTTCAAGGTACTGAATAGCACCACCTTTCCAGCCAGTGTTTGTGGCAGTGCCGTCACAGCCAACACATTTAATGCCTTCAGTGTTATACTGTTTCGCGATTAAAAAATCTGTTATTGACGTTGCAATGCCTAATCCTGTCCCCTTCTCTGGTGTGGTATGACCCAAGTATTGTGCACCCGGTTCCGATAAAATAGATATATGTTCTTCAAGTATTTCTTTACGATGAATGCGTGACCCTTTCGTTTCTGATAATAAAGTTTTATCCTTTCTTCCGTTAAAGTAAATACTTTCTGGTGTAATACTGCTCGATTGTTCTTGTGTCTCCAATCTTGATTTGCTAATCTCCCTACGAATTTTATTTTTATCAATTATTAAATTACTGTTTTGGCTCGTAACTAGTCCAACATCTACTAAAACTGCTGTGGTGAGAGCTGCAGCTGTTCGTGATGACAGGCGGTAGCGATCGCATAAGGTCGCAACAGTTGGAAGTGAGACCTTGTTGTAATTCTTCTGTAGATCAGCGGGGACAGTTGCAGTGTCATTATGAGGATCGGTGTTCGATTCATCAGTGTTCCTTGGGTCCTTTCGCTGAGCTCGACTAGTCACTGGCTTTGGCGAAGATACATTATTGTCGATTGAACTTTGGGCTTGTTTTTCTTTTCTTAACATCCTATTTTGAATTTTCTGTGTCTCTATCTTATCTGTATTGCCAATAATCATTTTTCTCTCACCTCTTTGATCCACTAAAAATGCAATTTCTTTCACAGGTACCTTTCGTTCTTTCGGGCAACTGCAATTTTCTTTACATTTGCAAGAACTTATGTCAAACAAAGTTATCAGGCAATAGGACTTAAAATCAACCCATTTTTGTTCGAATGCTTTATTCTTTTTCGAATTAGGATACCTTATTAGCGAAAGGTATTTGTCAAAATGGAGTTTCAGTAATTGCCTAACACGGTCTTGAGAAACTGTCGGTAGGGAAGCGTTTTTCCAAATAAGAAGAATTTCTTCACTTACCAATTGGAAAATGTCGGAGTGGGAAGGTTGTTTCCCATTATGTTTCACCTTTAATTCGTGTCTCTTCAGTAATATACACTTAATAACATCACTTATTGTAGGGAGCTGTTTATTATTTAGCTCAGCGAACATTCCAAACATAGGGCAAACAGTTTCACTCCGTCGTGCCCCAGCGAATCCAAATAAAGGGTCATCACACATTTTTGTATAGAATGTAGCAGTATTATAAGAATAAAAAGTACTACTCAAGTTTAAAAATATTCTCTTCGTACATGAAACCTTATCGAAATACACCCTACAGCTCTTTTAGCTTTAAAGACTTAGAACAAGTGATACGTCGTTACTAGCGGTTTTAAGGCAAAAATCACGTTAGAACAAGTAGTGATGAAATGTTGTGAACATGTGTAATCTTGCTGGAATGTTGTTTATTAGTAATAATACCATATAACACCTTAACGAGAGTATAAAATTGTTCTAAAAAAATGTTTTTCTATGAAATATATGCAATGAAATTTATATCGAAAAATGAATTTAAAAAAAAATTCAAACGTCGGTAGAGGGCTGAATATACTAAAGCCTAGTTCATATAGAATTGGAACGCGATGATAGGCATATAATTTTTAAATGAAAAGAAAAACAATGTTTTAAATTAAACAATATAAAATATCATTTATTAATTTATAGCGTGTCACATAAATTTCAATCATTCACTACGATTATGCACAAAATTACGGACTCTTCTGGAAATAGTATTCATCATCCTCTGAACAAGACTTTCGTCCACCTTTTTTGCCTGCTGATTCCATGTGGACCGCAACGAGTGGATGTCTTGGACTATTTTGCCAGTTTTATTTAATTTTCCTTTCATTATTGCCCAGTAGTTCTCAATTGGCCGAAACTGGGGACAGTTGGGTGGATTCATCTCACGTGGTATGAAATCGATGTGATTTTCATCATACCACTTCAAAACCTTTTTTGAATAATGGCAGCTAGCCAAATCGGGCCAAAATTTGACAGGACCGTTGTGGCTTCGTATGAAAGGCAAAATTCGTTTCTGCAGGCACTCCTTCACATAAACATCTGATGTCATTGTTGCCGCAGTGACGAAAACTTTAGTCTTAAGACCGCAACTACATATACCCTGCCAAATCATGTGTTTTATTGCAAATTTTTCGAGTTTGTGAAACTTGTATTTTTCGTCAACATTCCCTCTAGCGTCGGCCTTGTAAAACTTTGAACCTGGTAGTTGGTTAAAGTCGAGCTTTACATATGTCTCATCATCCAACAAGAGGCAGCCTTCGAATTTAGTCAGAACTTGGTCATACAACAAACGAGCTCGTGTTTTAGCTGTTTTATTCTGTTTGACGGTTCGATTTGGCTGCTTAATTGCTCTGTAGCTCTTGTATCCTGCTCGAAGTCGAATCCGTCTTATAGTACTGCGGTTTTTTTTTAATTTTCGAGCTAAATCATAATCCGACAGCCCGGGATTCTGTACCACTGACCTTAAAACTTTCTTCTCCAAAGTTTTATCCGTTGTACCAGACCGTCGGTTGATTTGAGGCTGCCTTTCGAAGGCCAGAGAATTCTTGTATTTTTTTATCACCCTACAAACAGTAGTTTTCGGTAAATTTAATGATTTAGCAATCATTGACCCAGACCAAGTGAGATTTTCCACGTATTTGTTTACAATACATTTTCGCCGTTCAACTTCCATCACCAATAATTTACAAACGCAAAAAGTCAGATCAACCGAATTTCTAGCATTAAGTCATCAACGTATTGACATTGAGTTGTGATTGTCAGTTTTTTATTTTTTAAACCATTTTTTTTTTTTAATTTTATGATAAACGCGTGCCAGTTCTATTTGAACTATGCTTTATATGGGATTTTTTGTATTATTTTTACTGCAACTTTGGCGGGGTCTTGCGTTACGAAATTCGGAAAAGAGTTAACACGGCCCACCCTACTCAGCAACATGCATGCGGTATGTTCTATAGATGGCCAAATGGTCAATAATATCAGTTACGCAGATGACATGGTGTTGCTGAGTCCCTAAGGACTTGTTGCGCACCTGTGAAGCCTATGCCGAATCGCACGGGCTTAAATATAATTGCACAAAAAGCGAGGTCATGGTTTTCCCGGTGCGAGGCATGTCTACTTCCACTATATGGAAATGTGTTTCGCCAACACACCAGTTTGCCAACACACCAAAATGAAATCTAATACGATAGCGAAAAATCTGAAGTGGACTGTATCAAAATTGAGTCCCGCGAAATTGCCGTGACTTTACAAGATAAATGTTAGCGTCTGAATGGATTGCGTCTCGGCTTACCTTGAGATCTTCCAAGCGAGGCTCAGCATCCCAGTGATGGCACTCCCTAAGGCTAAGCCCAGCGCTGGATCCAGATAAGATCCCTCGGTCCTGCCACTTTCAGATGCACACAGAGGTAAGCTTGCCGAACCGCAATCCTGTTCAAAATGTTGTTGAAAGGAGGTAAAATGAGTGATTGCCTTGGCCCGAGAATAAGCTCGTAATAATAACGGACGAGCAACGAACTATCTATATCGAAAGCTCTAGACTGACTCTATCAAATCTGATAACAGAACCGCTGCAACCAATTCAAGACGCGGTACCGACAACCTACGTAGCGGTGCAACCTTGGACTTAGCGCAAGCTAATTCGACGGCGATCTCTCCATTTTTATTCATCCGAATATAAACTACGGCACAAAAGCCACGTTCTGACGCATCACAAAATCCATGCACTTGTAACACGTCAAATTCCCCGACTACACGGCGAGGAACAGCCACAGAGCTCAGCGACAAAAGTTGTGCCTTAAGCTCCTGCCATTCAAGTCCAATGTGCTACGGGACATCGCCATCACAGGAAACACCGGACACCCAGTGCAACAGCATCAGTTGACCAGTTAAATATCTGGGTTATATTGTAAGGGATGATTTAAAGGACGACAGTGACAGAGAGGGAACACCGTCGGGGTTAGGCAACTAACTTAAGTACCTTCACTATAGGTAACCATCCCTTTTCAATTCTTATGATTGTAGTCTTATTTGAAAGGGCATTCAATAGCGCTTCTAGTGATACCTTAGACAAGGTTTAATCTCTACAGCTTCTGGCAAAAATCTGGAGAAGTCCTATCTAGGGTTTTGGCAGCTAACTTTAGTACCTACATTAGAGGTAGCTATCCCCTTTCAATTCTTTTGATTGTAGTCTTATTTGAAAGGGCATCCAATAACGCTTCTAGTAGTACCTAACACAAGGTGTAATCTCGACAGCCTCTGGCAAAAATCTGGAGAAGTCCTATCTAGGGCTTAGGCAGCTAACTTCAGTACCTTCATTAGAAGTAGCCATCCCCTTTCAATTCTTATGATTGTAGTCTTATTAAAAAAGCACATTCAATAACGCTACTACTGATACCTAACACAAGGTGTAATCTCAACAGTTTCTGGCAAAAATCTGGAGAAGTCCTATCTAGGGCTTAGGCAGCCAACTTAAGTACCTACATTAGAGGTAGCTATCCCCTTTCAATTCTTGTGATTGTAGTCTTATTTGAAAGCGCATTCAATAACGCTACTACTGATACCTAACACAAGGTGTAATCTCAACAGTTTCTGGCAAAAATCTGGAGAAGTCCTATCTAGGGCTTAGGGAGCCAACTTAAGTACCTACATTAGAGGTAGCTATCCCCTTTCAATTCTTATGATTGTAGTCTTATTTGAAAGGGCATTCAATAGCGCTACTATTGATACCTAACACAATCTGGAGGAGTCCTATCTAGGGCTTAGGCAGCTAACTTTAGTACCTTCATAAGACGTATTTAACCATCCCCTTTCAATTATTTTGATTGTAGTCTTATTTGAAAGGGCATCCAATAGCGCTTCTAGTGATACCTAACACAATCTGGAGGAGTCCTATCTAGGGCTTAGGCAGCTAACTTTAGTACCTTCATAAGACGTAACCATCCCCTTTTAATTATTTTGATTGTAGTCTTATTTGAAAGGGCATCCAATAGCGCTTCTAGTGATACCTAACACAAGGCGTAATCTCGACAGCTTCTGGCAAAAACCTGGAGATATCCTATCTAGGGCTTAGGCAGCTAACTTTAGTACCACATTGTTATACTTAGATGCTACCGGGAGTATAGTGAGAGATCTTAACCACGATCATAATAACACAAAAAAAAACTTTACTGTACTCGGGTATTATACAAATAAAATCTACCCAGAGACTTTTTCCTGTGTTTTCTATGATCTCTGTTGTGCATGATACAAACAGCATATTTAAAAAGCTTCATGATTTTAAGATTTTTTGCGAAAACAACAGATTTTGGCCAGCATTCACAGGTGTGGTAACAGATTTCAGTTTCGCCTTGATTACCGCCACATGCTCAGCGTTTAATCAAATGTCGTTGTTGCAATGTTTGAATTATTGCTTTTTACACTTCGACGGAGATCAGAAGTGTATATTTGAGCCAACCCCGCTATACTTATGTGTTGCGCACCTAAGGAAGTGCATGTGCATGGACGTCGACCGCGCGAATATTAAAAATAAGTCAGAAATTAAAGAAATGTTGGCCAAAATATATCTTTTCACAAATCTGAACGATATTGCGACGTACTTGAAATGCGTTTTCATTTTATTAAAGTCAGAGTGTGAAAATAAAACCGTGATTGATGCACGGCGCTACATTGCCGGCGTATCTCCCCAAAACCTGGACACAGACTCTCAACCACCACAAAATACGCAAGCTCATATCCACCATAATGCATCTGATAGCAACAAAAAAAAATCTTTATTACAACTAATTCAAGAGCATTAGCGATGATGTGGTGATTGAAAATGACGGAACGAGTACGGGAAAAAACGCCTACTATGACCCTGATTTGTTAAGCACATTACTGAAAAAATACTTACCATATACATACACACATGTGGACTAATATATTGAAAACAGAGAGGTTGAGCAATGCTCCGGTAGAGAATTATTTTGGCCACTTAAAACACGGAACATTGGATGATAGGAAAAAAATTAAATGTACACAGTTTTTGCGAGCCCTTCATGTTGAGACAACGGCACTTTATAAGGAGAACGCTATGAAAATAAAAAAAATTGACTTTCACTGTTCCGCCTCCCGGAGACCTTAAGGACTATATGCATGAAGAAATGTGGAATCGGAAGCGAAAAATACCCTTCTGCCATTTTGAGGGAAGGCATTTAAAAAAAATGCGATTCACGACGCCTAAAGCCGTAGTCGATGAGGAAGCTATTTTAAATTGCTATTACTGCGGCCGCGGCACTAGCGCTACTTCGACAATTACCAACTGGGTACTGACAATGCGACGCATGCGACCAATGGGTGCATCAAAATTGTGCAAGTGAGTTTTTCGAAAGATTTCTTTTGTAATCATTGTTACAAAAAAGCAATGCCTTGGATGTGCATCCAACTACACAAACATCCCTAGAAGACGCCGACAAAAGAATCAATATTTTGAGCAATGGTTTAATCGATGACCCAGATTACTATAAAGAAATCGGTCGTGGCTATATTGTAAATAATATGGCTATTATTGGAAGCAAACCCTACAAAAGTTTGCTTATTGAATATTTTATGACATTGAGCAAAAAAGAGTTTGTTGTGAACAGTGCGGTGGACTACTTGTTTCACAAAAGTATGACAGACATCACTACCTGCAATTAAACACATGTACTTCATCTGATGTAACACTCTTATTTAGGGAGGTATTAGTACACTGGCGTTGTCATGGAAAGTCTAAGGTGGAGATATAATATACTCGTTGAATTTATTTTATGGCAGATAGTACCTCTTTCATGGCAACTACCTATTTTATATTTTAGTCGTGTCTCTCTTCTAGAACACCATCAAGTCGGCCTTTTGGAAGATATTGTGTCGCACTTAGTTAAGTTTTGTTTAGCGTACGTTTCTGCGCTGTCATAGTTAAGTTTAGTTGAATCTCCCCTGCGGGCGAGAAGCATGGTAATTTATAGCAACTCTCTATAGGTAATGTTAGCGTGATTAGTCACTTAATTATGTTTTTACTTAATTTCTTATTTCAAGTTGTATAACTTAAATTTCGTTCTACACTTGAGGGGCTGTGTTGAGATTGTAATAATAGATTGTTCAGGTTGACCAACATTAACATGTGTAGACAGAGCTGCCACCATAGTTTAGTTGTTTTATACACTCCAGACTCGTAGTCACACCATTTTGTCACACCAGTGTGACTATTAGTAATTTACTTTCCTCGTGGTCATACCACTTTAAACAAGATCGCACTTTACTAATAAAATCATAATTATTGAGTGTTGTGAAGCACTAGATAAAATAGGCGATATATGTAAAAGGCTGTAAATACTCGTAAATACTTCATGGTAAGTCGAAATCCTTTATTTGACATGTGTCTATTCAATTGTTTGTCCGGTGGTTTACAATATCATACTTGAATTTTCTGCGTATCAGTAATAGTATTTTATGCGTAATCATACTTAAAATGAGTACTAATGATTTTAAAATAATTAAAAGAAAAGGTGGTGAAGTGCTTTTAAGCCATGGACACCAATATTACAAACAAAAAGTGTATGCAAATGATAGTGTAATATGGTTTTGTAGCCGGCGCCGAAAATCAAAATGTGTGGGGTCTATCACTGTCAAAGTAAGTAGACTTTAATGATAATTATATCTGTTAGATAACTTGGATTGGAGCTCAAACATACTTAAATTTAAAGTTAGATATATATTTATATAATAAGTTTTACTATTTCTTGTCCTATCTTATTTATTATCCCCATTAAGGAATCATTTCTGGGATAAAAACTATCCAATCTTCATCCTCTGGGCTCAAAATATCTCCAAACCTAAATCAGTTCAGAGGTTTAGGCGTGAAAATGCAACAGACAGACTTAAAGTTATTTTCGCTTTATAATATTAGTATGGATTACTTTATGGATTTTGTCTTATCGGTCTAATAATGTATTGTCTTTTGCTTTAGGATGGCCAAACTATAAAACAGGTAAACCATAGCGGTGAGTGTGAGCCCGATCAAATCAAAAACGATTTAGCAATAGCGATAGTTGATATGAAGGAGGAGGCCGGTACTTCAGCAGATTCCATGCCTGTTATTTACAAAAAGCATGTAAAACATTTATATGACCAAGGCATACATTTTGTCACCAAACTACCGTCGTTTCGATCGAACAATCGAATGTTGGTGTTTTGTTCAGAAGAAGCAAAACAGCTACTTGGTGTAGTAAAGGAATATTTTGGCGACGGTACATTTAAAAGTGCACCCAAACCATTTTATCAATTATTTATTATTCACGGTGATTTGGGAAGTTCCTCAGGAACAATTAATGTCGTACCGCTTGTTTTCGCCCTGATGAGTCACAAAAAAGAAGAGTCGTATTCGGCTCTGTTTGACATTTTGCAGTCTCTGTTTCCGGAATGGAAACCTGTTAAGTTCCACCAAGACTTCGAGTCAGCAACTTCAAATGCACTCAAATTGTTTTTTCCTGGTCTTGAAATCAAAAAGTGCTATTACCATTTTACTAACAGTTTATGGAGGAAAGCAAAGTCTATAGGCATAAAAAAAAAGCTTTACCGCCGCATCGTAGGTCTGTGCACTGCTCTTCCACTTTTACCCGAGAGCCGAATAAGAGAGGGTTGGCGTTATATACAGTCGCAATGCAATGATTTTGATAACAAGAAAATTAACGCCTTTATGGCTTACATGACGAATACCTGGCTTAAAAATGACACCTGTATAAGGGAGTGGAGTGTCAGCAATGAGCGACATAGAACAAACAATGTGGCAGAAAGTTACAATTCTATAATAAATAAAAGTATAAACAAAAATTATGTCACTATCAATAAATTGTTAAAAGTTATACACGATGATATAACTATTACAAACATTAAAATTGCAAACTTAAGTAAAGGGGAACCAAGTGAACGAAGAAAGCTAGAAAAGGAAAAAGACCAAATTATTCTTTCTGCTCAGATGCAACTTCTACATAATGAAATAAGTGTCGGTCACTTTTTGGAGATATTGAGATAGATTGGATAATCGAAAATCTTAACGAGTTCAGTTCATTATTAGATTAAATTACAATTTCTTAAGTACATACGTGTTTTATTTTATTTTAACAGAATGCCAAACTGATTAATGATTGCCGACTAATCAATATAAGTTATAAAATATGCTTGATCATTTGCACATTAAATTTCCCGCACTAGTAGTGTGACCACCAGTCTTATGTTTTCGTAACTTACTAATGGTCAACCAAACAGTGTGACCACGAGGAAAGTAAATTACTAATAGTCACACTGGTGTGACAAAATGGTGTGACTACGAGTCTGGAGTGGTTTTATACTATGATGTATATTCTTATATAGCTAGCTCGGTTACTCTGCAATAAATGGCGAACTGAAATGGGCCTTTTAATTTTCGCCTAATATTTTAATAAATGGTACTTACGACATACGAAGATAGTTTAAATTAAATCCGCACAAAAATGTAGGATGTGGTACATATGATACTAACACTTAAGGCACATCCGTAAAAAAAGTCGGAACTACCGGACATACAAATATTTACACATGAAACATTATAAACAATAATATTTTATTTCGTAACACAATAATAAAACTCGCTATTGTTTATAGAACTTTACTTAAATAGCTTACCTCATTTCTTCATTAAGTCAAATCTAACCTATTCTAAGATCTCACATTTTTAAATAACAGCAATTGTTATAGGTATCCAATAAAGCAAAGAAATAGAGTTTAATACTTGTTCATAATGTTATTTTGTTCCTATAAATACATATTTGGATTTTGCATAACTTGGCACTCATTTAGATCTCCATTCTTTTTGCGGCGAAGCCCACAGCCTAGGATAATTTTTGTATTGAACTTGGCTCTCCTTTTTTACATGTATGCTTTTGGTGGGATCACAGTTACTTATACTCTGTAGAAACATTCATTGCTATATACGTTATTGGCCGTCTATTGATGACAGATTCAGTCACATAATATAGTTGATAATTCTATCCAATTTACTGACAATTTGCCTAAGATTCTTCTTAGCATCTTTTTTACGGATTATCCGTTCCCACATCCTCCCCACCACGGAGATCTTGATGGTATGAATTTCCATTGAATGGCTCGCGAAGCGGTGGAACTCTCAACTTTAGCCCAGTCAATGTTTATTAACATATTCGCCGTTCCTAAAAAAATTGTTCCATTGTCTCACAGATAACCTCTAATAGATAGAGCCTATAGGGCGACGTGCGGTCACCACGCATACATTTTGCATAGGGTAGAGGAACCAAAAGATGAACGTTTAAGCGACTATGCCAACTTTGGGATTTTTTTGTGGGAGTTGTAACCAAGTTAGTACATACAATATTTTTTTATCCGATTAGGTATATAGTCGAGATTAGATTTGACTATTTTAATCCCTCCTATTATGTTACAGTATTTAAAAAAAATGGTTTTATGTTAAAGTATGCATTTTTGCCCAGAAGTTGAACACTGTGCCCAATAAGTGAACATTTTGGCTCCAATAGTTGAACGAAGAAAACGAATGACCGCGCAGCCGTCCAACTTTGCCCATGTTGTAAATTTGCCCACTAAGCAAATAACCACCAGGTGCAATATAAGACTGTTTCAAATGTTATCAACCCGTGAATTGTAAAATTATGAAAAGGTACATTATAATAGCGGGCAAAATTGGGCAGTTTTAAGTCGTTATAAAATATAACGGTAAAGTTTAAAACTATTGTTCTTGGCTATATTTATCGCATTTATTCTTACCTAATAAGTATCAATATGAATATGACAAATAAAAACAACACATAAAATCAAAATCTCCCTTTATTGCACATTAACATATTAATACTAATAAAATACTCTTTTTTTCCTTGAGGCACCAACAAGGACCGTAACAACTAAATCAACATTTTGATTAGCCTAGCTAGTGTAATAACAACATTTTAAATAGCTCAGCGTAATAATAATATTGTTATTCTTATTGCAGCAATCACAATATTGATATAATAACAATGATCTAAACAATAATTTCGTAGACCATATTTATTATTTTCCAGAAAGGTATTATTTAATATTAAAATATTAGGCGAAAATTAAAAGGCCCATTTTTAGTTCGCCATTTATTGCAGAGTAACAGAGCTAGCTATATAAGAATATACATCATAGTATAAAACAACTAAACTATGGTGGCAGCTCTGTCTACGCATGTTAATGTTGGTCAACCTGAACAATCTATTATTATAATCTCAACATTTAACACTAGTTACGATTAATTTGTTTCAGTTACAGTTAACTTTTTGTATGTAAACATTATTTGAATAAAATGGTAAAAAGAAAAAAAACACTTTTGGCCTTACCATTAAAAAAAGTATTAATTACCTACATACATAAATCATCCTTCTCATTTCTATCAACATCTGATAAGAAAAACCCTTTTATCACAGTCAATAAATAGCCTGGGCTAACTGCCTCAAATAATTATAGGTTCCTAATAAGTAAAATCTGTTATTATAATCATCATGCACAATTAATCAACATTTAATGTCCACAATAAAAACAGACGTCTGATATAATGCTGTCTCTATAAAGTAGCAAAATTTGTCTAGTTTGCTAGATTTCTTTCTTAAGAACTTTACTTTTATAAAAGTAGTATCTAAATCACACTCTACTACCACTCCCACATAGTACCGATTTCTTTTGTTTGTTTTAAATTCTGCAACAACATAGGTGTCGATATCAATATTTGTCATGTCCGGGACTTCCATAACATTCTTTCGTGCAGTTCTTGTCATATCCTTGGTGCCCGTCATTTTATAGTTTTCTGGCGATTCAGTATCCGATGGAGTAGCATCGTGTATGCTTTGTTGCGTAATGTGACTGATCTCACCTTCGTGGGATGATCCAGCCTGCAAAAAATCTGGATCATTATCTTTTTTTGATCGTGATTTTGGTTTCCTAACCTTTGATTTCTTTTCTTTAGCGATTCTTTCTTTTTCAGCTTTCTTCTGTTGTCGTTCAATTTTCCGTCTTAGGATTTCCTCACTTTTCATTGTTTTTTCATTTTCTTTTTCTTCTAAATACTCTTTAAACTTCTTAGACGTGATGGCTAAAGGCATTGCTGAACCCATATTTAGTTTCCGTTTCACAGATTTTCGTTCTTCGGGGAGTTTGAACAAGTCACTCACTTTGGTTTTGTCACAAGAAGGTTCTTCAGTAATCGAGTTGTGAACGCCAAGTATTTTACTTTCAATATTTGTGTACCATGGTAGGGGAATGGGTGATTTGGAAAGGACTGGTGTAGATGTTATAACAGGTTTTGTCCAAGTTGCAGTAGTCAAATCTAATGTCCCACTTGTATGTTTCTGACTGTTCACAGAATCATTTACTAAGACATTTCTTTCCGTGGTGTGGTCAATCAGATTTAATGTCTCAGTAAGGTCTTTGCGATTGTCCAAATCAGCCATTAAACGTGCATCATCATCCAGTAGTTTATTGCATCCCTCGATATCCATGGACAGGTGTTCTATATCCAGAAATCCTTCAACAATGGAGTCAAATCCAAGAGACATTGAATAGTCTTCTTTTTGACACCTTTGTGTAGATTTTGTAGCAACGTCACTTTCATTGTGTGACATCATTGGAACTTTTAGCACAGAGTCTTCGTCATCATCAATATTTGACTGTGTGAACATTATGTTGTCAACTTTGTTTTAACATTTGTCCCAAAATTGAAATAGAGAACTTTTCAATCTCTTGTTTTGACTTCTATAGTCATTGTATTATACAAGTGTCTTTCTGCTGACCGTTTTTTCTATAACAGATATTGTTGTATTATATTCCTCTAACGTTATGTTGGCCAGTATTTCATTTCTCCTACTCAAGATACATTTTGAGTAATTGACGGCATCTGGGTTTAATGGGTAAAGACCATACGCCTTGAATGCACTTTTTATTACATCTTCTGTCATCGATTTATCAAAAGCCTTGGCGAACACTTTTGCAAAGTTCGATCTGGTTAGTTGTACGTTGTCTTTCAATTTATGTTTGCGTACTTCGTCTTTCCAAGCTGCCTTTAAGGGGCCAAATATTCCCACATCACAGGGCTGCAAAATGTGAGTGGTGTTTGGATGTAGGCAGTACAGGATTATTTTATGCTCAACACAAAAATCGTGGAGTTCCATGTTGAAATGGCTCTTATGGCCGTCTACAAACAATACAATCGGGAATGTAATGTTCTGATTCTGAACCCACGGCAGGAAGATTTTTTGCATATATTCCAGGAACGTCGATCCAGTCATCCAACCTGAGTCTGATCGGCCAATGCCCCATTCATCAGGCACAGATTGGGCAATCTCTTTAGATAATCTCTGTAATGGGTAAACGATAAATGGAGGAACTATCCCCCCACTTGCTGAAAAATTGCAAAGGACAGTTACGCTTTGTTTCTCCTGTCCAGATGCAACTGTATATAATGCCTTGTAATTTTTGGGTGCCAAGATTATTCCAGTTTTTGGACAAAGCTGTACACCTGTCTCATCAAGATTAAATATACGCTCGGGACAAGTCATAATATCTTCATAATGTTGCTCTTGAAAATATATATGAAGGTCTGAAAACCATTTTCGTATCGAACCCTCAGTCACAGCTGCTCTAGCTTTAGATATAACTTCGGCGTGTCGTTGCGTTAGCTCAGGATGCCTATTCATAAACAGACGAAACCATTTTTTCCCGGGCTTCAAACCAGGTTGGCCTCTTTGTTCAAATAGCCGTCCGACAGTTTCCTTTAAATCTTCTTGTACAACGGGATACCCAATTTTGGCCATATTACCGACCCATCCAGCAATGTGATCTTCTTCATCCTTCGTCAATATAGTGTTGGGACCTTTTTTACATGCCATTGGTGATCTCCCATGTATCTTGTTGTGTAATGTGCCTTTCGGAATTTTGTAAGTTAAGCTAGCTTTATGTAAACTTATCTCGTTATTTACTATCTTTTGAACAGCCTCTTCCAGAGTGTTCTGGTCGTAAAGCCGCTCTTTTTTCTGTTTTGTGGATGCCATCTATAAAAAAAATGGTTTTATAGAATATATTAATTAAACCTATAAATTATTTTGACAGGTTTAACCAAAGACGTGATACATATAACTCAAATAAGACACAATAGATTAGTACCGTCAAACATGCCTACTTTGCCCGCTTTTTCCGGAAAACCACAAATCCATACTACACACTATACTATTTAATATCATTTAAACGCGTTATTATAAATTCTGTTTGCTAACTTTTCTTTCACACTTAAAACCTCTAAACCGATTGAGACAAAATTTGGTATGGAAATAGTTCCGGGGAAAGAGAAGGACATAGGATAGTTTTCTTCCCGAAAATCATCCCCTAAGGTGGGGAAATGGGAGCGCAAGTTTGTATCAAGAGGCGATATAAACGACATGCACGGGATCGAAGTCACGGGCAAAGGCTAGTACTTATCCAACATTTTTTTCTAACATGGGAAGCTTTTTCTATAATGCTTACCGAATCCATCGTAGCCATACGTAAGCGTTATTTAAGTAGGAGCTTATTTTAAATCTAGGTCTAATCCAGATTTTTACCGTTTTATTTTAAAATTTCGCAGTTATCGATATCTGTACTTTTAGTCAACATTGCCCATTGTATTATTTGCGCAACTAGGTATAACTGCTATGGTGTTGAGTCATGAATCAGTGTATGATTTTGGGTAATCATGGCGTTCCAATTTAGCATAATTATATACCTATATATTACGTATTAGTTTTAAAGGAATAATATAAATGTATTTTGATTCGATTTTTTGATTTAATATTTCCATAAATAAGGTTGAAGTGTGTTTAGGGGGATTGACTAGCGAGCTAGCGACTAGCAAACTGCAATGTCATAATTATTTTCTTCATATTTAAAACCACTATTGCTAGAATTGTCATTCAACATTAAATTGAAAACATTGCGCGAATATTATGTAAACATGTACTGTGAAATACACATACTTAGCCGGATTTATTTAAGGGAATACCACTTGCGGGCAAAATATTATAAAATGTTCATGAATTAAAAATATTAAACAAGTAGGTACCTACCTAAACACCTTAACGAAACAAATTATCTAAATTTAAGATGGAATATACCGCGATCGAATTTTAAACGGTATGATACAGAGAAGAAAGACAAATGAAAAATAAACCATCATCGTCTGAAGCCCAAGGTAGGACTCGAACTGTGGCTTGTGTACCGGCAAGTTTCGAGTCCTGTCTTGGGCTTCAGACGATGATGGTTTATTTTTCTTTTAACTTTGTTCTCTGTATCATATCGATTAAACACCGAAAAGAGAAAATAGTTTTCTTTGTTTTATGTGTAATAATGAGTACATTACCAAGCTTTTTTTTTTCGAAAATACATGTTATTAACGAACCTGCTCACAAAGTTTCACGAGAATCGGTTGAGAAATGCGACCTGTAGAGGAGAATAGACGGATAGACACCGAACACCGGACAAAGGATTTTCGGCCCAAGCTGAAGCATAAAACTTCGTTAGCTTCGCTCGCTCATTCGAATGATAAGCTTACACAATGATATTTTGCAAATTGTAGATAAACGCCCGACAAACACATTACAATACAAATACTCTTTATTGCACACCTCATTAAAAGAAGACTGTACAGAATATAGTAAACACAAGTAAAGGCAAACAACAGGCGGTGTTACCGATTAAACGAAAACGAAATTGCAAATTATTATGGGCTTTAGAACTAGCATGCCAATCTTTTTCAAAAAAAAATTTTTTAATTGCGAAAATTTGTTACGATCTTATTAACGAACATGCTCACAAAATTTCACGAGAATCGGTTGAGAAATGAGCCTTATAGAGTAGAACAGCCGGACAGCGGGACATACACCGGACATACGAACGATTTTCGGCTCAACCTGAACCATAGAACTTTGTTCACGCCAATGTAGGTATCGTGCGGTGTTTATGCTTGCCTTAATGATGTCCGTAGCGGCCGGTACTTGTAGGTGGATGCGGAGTAAATAAGCAATCCAATATTTGAAGTACACACTATTTATTGTTTATCTCGGCACACAGTAGAAACAGTTAGCACAATACACAAGTAGTCAATTTAGAAGGAGTATTAAGCGAAAGCGGAAAGACAGTATAAGCACTAGGTTTGGAAAAATATATGCGAACAAGTAAGCAGCGTTAACATAAGAGGCGCATGCGTTTCGCGTCGAGGTCCATTAGCTACTAGCTGCGCCTGCACTGGCGGGCGCAATACATCGATGATGACCCCGATCTCGCGTAGTCTCGAGATTACTGATGGTACTACGGATTTGATGCTCTGATCCATAAAACTTCAACTTGGTTGCGAACAGAGTAACGTTTTATTTCTTTTTTTCCCACCTACCGACACACCATATTTTGTTATTTTTAAAGCAATTCCAACATAATGCAGTAAGAACTATATTGTAAGTAAATGTAACATTACGTCTTTAGGATAGGGGCATGTTTTTCTACCAACGCAACGTTCAAGACATTCTACATGTTAAGGCCGTTAAGCGTATAGAGGATTTTATTTACCATTTTGTAAACAAGCAGAAGATAATAAAACAAAGAAAAGAAATATGTACATAATGAAAGAAAATAAATTATTCAGTCAGTACGAAGCATTTAGTAGCTAAAGGTCACTGGCCTGAATAGTAGATACGTCCGTAGTCTAGAAGGTGTTAGCCGCAGGTCTTAGATAGCCTCCGAGTTCCCGCTGGGCTGGGCAGGTCTGGAGCCAACTTCAGGTAGCTTTTATGCAGCGGCGCAGACGAAAGAAGCGGTTTGAGGATTAACCTGGCATAAATGGCTGGAAACAATCCGAAACCCATCCGAGCCTCATCTGGGTTAGGCCAGTGACGGCTAAATGAGGCTTGGATTGGGTTTAACAAAAATTATTTTACACAATACAGAATTAATATACAATTGTTGGAAAAATACTCTTATTCTTTTTTTTATTTTGTCTGTGGCTCCTGTATATAAAAAGCCCAACCATAGAGCCGATCGCTCTCTTTCTACCTGTCAACCTGCTTGATGTGAGTGTCTTTGTATCGTCCTAATATTATCAATGAATATTTAAATAATCCTTCCATAATTTGCTTGTACAAAATGTGTGCCGACAGTACACGAGATTCATAATTGCATTCGATGTTTGATTTGTGTCGCCATATCACGTAAACCTGCTGCGCCCCTAGCTTTGCGAACAGGTTATTTGCGTGCGCCCAGTATTGGATACACTGTATTTTAATTCTATCCCAGAAAGGGATCTTCAGTAACAGTGAAGAGGAACGTGTTTGTGATCATATAAAACTTTTTAGTTGTTAGAGACAACACGGAACATACCTAAATCCATGACGGACACCCAGACACAGTCAAATGTCAATGTCAGCATGGCGGCACGTCTATTGAAAAGCTGGAAGGATTATCCAATTATCTGTCTTGGAAGTTTGCTATAAAAATGGTGCTCACATTAGAAAATCTGTGGGAGTGCGTCGAAGGTACCGACACGGATGCAACAAGAATGCTAGGGCTTTGGCGCGTATCTGTCTGTCTCTGCAACCCAGCCTATACCAGCTTGTGCGGGTCTGCGAAAAAGCTAAAGTCGCGTGGAAGAAGCTGGCCGACACATTCGAAGACAAAGGATTATATGTATAGGAAGGTACTATTATTGAGACAACTACACAGAATCGAATATACTAAAAACTCTTGTCGTCGTACATGTCTTCCAATTCCATTTTGGTGGGTTTGTGTTTGTAGTATTATAACATGCCGTTAGTGAATCGAGTTTCAATTCCACGAACATAGGTGATCTGTCTAGTCGGCCGCTAGGTCTATGGACAATGCAGTTATCGCATCAAAGACGCCCTCAGTCGCCAGGCAGTGGTCCAGCCAGCTACTGGTGTTAAGGGCACACTGTTTAAATAAATTGAGTACGTCAAAAAAACATAAATAATTCATTGTATAAGTGTCTAGGAGGATTTAACGGTGTTCTTGGTAATTTAGGAGAAAAAGATGTTTAAATAACGGCGCTATACATTTTTTTCGAAAAAAGATCATTACTCGTTAGCCCTTTATAAGGCAGAGGGAATATTTTTCCCACCAAACGTATGAGCGTATATTTCGGAAACCATTGGTCCTATCGGATATTCATCTATGGCAACATTATTTGTGGACGTCCCCTTAACATTATTGGTGAAGGTGTTTTGACAGGTCGTCATATGTTTTTTTTAGTCTGTGACGGTTAATTAGTGCAAAACAAGGCAATTTATGCACCTGCTGTTAAATCTTTATGCATCTTCAAATTTCGGGACTATTACAAGGTATGTTGTTATTATTATCATTTTCTTATGTGTAATTTACTTGTATTCAGTAAAATTTTTGATTTCGGATTGGAGAGTTTTTTTTTATTTATTTTTTTTGTGGTGGTAAACATATTCCCTTTGCCCGAGTGGAGCATTATGGATGGTGGTAAATATATTCCCTCTACCCTTGAAGTGAGCATGTCTTCCATGTTTCTTTTGCGTGTTTCAGGATATTCTCAAAATGAGTAGAAGGAGTAAAAAAATACTCAATGATTTGGAAATAATAAATGGATTAGAAGAGATTTTCGGCCTCCCCGATGATCCTGACGTGTCCGATGACAATTTAGAATCCGATGAAGATGAAGTTCAGTACAGTGCCGCGAAACTGCAAAAGATCCTAGAAAACTATGAAGGGCCAAATGACGGGCCCATGGCACCAACACCCGATCCTCCTAGTAGCCCAATACTTGAAGATATCCCCCCTAGCAGTTTTTCACCTATTCAGCTCCCACATACACAAGTATCCCAGTCATCACATCGTGATCGTCCTATGCGAGCAACAACAATAGAAGTTATGCCTAGTACATCGGGTACTCAACAGACATCACAGCCAAGGACAAGATCTCCAGTTAATATCTACGATGATTCGGAAACCGAAGATTCAGACGCCGATGAAGAAGCATGGAAAAAAAGTAAGTGGACAACATATCGGCCAACGCCTAGTATATACGACGAAGTTCCAATGATGCCTCAACCGATGTTTTCCAGTCGAATAAGACCTGTAACTTTGTTTGAAAAATTTTTTACTGACGAGGTCTTTGAGTCCATTGTATTTCAAACAAACCTGTTTGCTGAGCAGAATAAAATCGAGGGGTGGACTGAATTAGATAAAAAAGAACTGAAAGCTTTTATAGGTATTTTTATAATCATGGGATATAATAAACTTCCTTCTATAGACCTCTATTGGTCATCTGACCCTGGCTTTCGAGTAGACGAAATAGCAGAGACGATGCCTGTAAAGCGATTCAAAAAAATACTTCAATGCTTGCACCTGAATGATAATACCCAAATACCACCGAAAACTAGCACGGATTACGACAAACTTTATAAATTACGTCCATTGTTAGACTTTATTGGCCTTGCTTGTTTAAAAAACGCAAAAGATTCTTCGTCCCAAAGTATTGATGAATCAATGATTCAATTCAAAGGCCGCTCGTCAATGAAACAGTATATGCCTCTTAAGCCCATAAAAAGAGGTTACAAGGTATGGTGCCGTTGTGATAGCAATACTGGATATTTGTACGAATTCTCCATTTACACTGGGAAATCCGAAGTCGGATCAGAGGAAGGGCTGGGATATAATGTCGTGAAAACGCTGACGGAGAAGCTGATTGATAAAGCACTTGAAGAGTATCATATAATAGTCACATTTGACAATTTTTTCTGTGACTACAAATTGCTGCAATACCTGTATGAAAATGGGATCTACGCAACTGGAACCGTTCGGAGACATAGGAAAGACCTGCCAACTCTTATAAAGGGCAAACGAAAACTGAAACTGGCAAAGGGAGAATTCAAATGGAGAGTCAAGGGGAACGTAGCATTCGTTGTCTGGCAAGATACTAAAGAGGTCCTTATGTTGAGTAATGCGTTTCATCCGAAAATCGGGAAAACTAATATCTCGCGTACTCAGAAAGACGGCACAAAAAGAGTGATCGAATGTCCTGCAGCTCTAAAAGAATACACGAAAAGAATGGGGGGCGTCGATCGTTTCGATCAAGCAAAAAGTACGTATTCAGTCGGCAGAAGGAGTAAGAAATGGTGGCTCCGAATATTCTACTTTTTGCTTGACGCAAGTATAACAAATTCTTATTTGTTATATTGCCAGAACCCAAATGTAACGAAACTGTCAAATCTTGAATTCCGTGTGTCAGTAGCAAGGGGGCTGATTGGTGGGTTTACAAGCAGAAAACGGCGATCTTTCGGGCTCAACTATATCTGCAGAAATAAAGTAGTCGTGTCTGAAAATCGTCAAAAAGCTTTACATGTGGTCGCTCAGGAGATCCGTTATAGTAATGTTGGAGACCACATGCCTGCTGAATCACCCACATATAAACGCTGCAGGATGTGTAGCACTAAAGAAAAAGACAAACGGTCTAAAGTTATTTGCCAAAGATGTGGAGTTTCGCTATGTATAACGCCGTGCTTCGCTTCATTTCACAAGGAGTAGAAAAAAGTACTGAGTTCTGCACTCGCAGAACCAGACAGGCAGAGGGAATATTCTTACCACCGTGTTTTTTTTAATTTTTTGGATTTTTTTTTCGATTTTGTGTTAGAGAATAAAAAAACGAATCTAGATATATAAATAGTTTTATTGTATCATCCCTGGATGCTTATGCCTTATAAAGGGTTAGTCTTTAGCCCGAACAGACTCAAACTCATTTTCTATCGTCAAAAACATGAGTAAAACGTAAATCAAACAAAAAAAGGACAAAAAAAAAATCCTAAAATAAACTTAAATTTTTTAAAAAAAACCGGCACCTATTCTTTAAAAACTAAGTACGTCAAAAAATCAGAAATAATTAGTATTGTAACCATCCGCGAGGATATTACGGTTTTCGTTTTACTTTCAGAGAAAATCCGATTTTTCACATACGCTCCATACAATTATTTTTTGAAAAAATTATAAGGCTTTATTTAGCGGGCCAAATTATCTCAAAATCATTTTGTGGTATGATAATGACTAGAGGAAGCCATTTCCCGAAAAAAAAGTAATCTAAAATTTTTAATTGTCTATTTTTAAGCGCTGTAGGTGTCTGTCTGACACCTCGGCACAATGCTGAGACAGCGACCGTTTCACTGCCGCGAAGATACACACAATGTGTCAATTGTATTGTATGTCTACTCCCTTTATATCTGTGTGTCTTTTGTGTAGTGAATAAATGTCTTCTTTTCTTTTCTTCTTTTTATTTCTATGGAGAGCCAATTCTCAGCCCACAGTGCGGTGCGCAGGATCCGCGTTGAAATCTCCTACGATTAGGCAGTCGGTAATTCCTCTGTCTTCAATCAGGTTATGTTTTAAAATAGGCTATGTTTTAAAGAAATAAACTATTTGTATTTGTAATTATAGAGTGCATTTTGCCCAGTAACTCGCAGTATTCCGGAAAGTCGTCCGTACCTGCCATAGGCATATAAACTGTGATAAGAAATAGTGTTGGAATCGGAAGTGATTATTTCTATCGCGCAGAGTCTCGGTGTGTCCCAGTCTATCGATACCACTTTAAGTTTGCTGTTGTACAATATACCTACTCCGCCATACGGTCTGCCCCGTAGTATTCCAGCCGAACTATCAACCGCCGATGTACCCACACTATTGTAATCATAATGAATAGTGTTTAGATAATGAATATCCGTAGACAGCAACCCTGTTTCTTAAATTTGTTACATAAACAATTATACTTGCCTTACTTGTGTACCTGATCCTCAGTTAAATAAACTTATAGAACAAAATTAAATAATGGTATTCATAAGATATTGTAATATATATTCTTATTCATAGACATGGAGGGACTTAAAGCGAAAAGCAAGGGAGTGCAGAATGCAGCATCAAGGCGGGCGACAGCGGTGACTGGAAATTATGTGGCAATTCCACCAGTTGGGGAGGATGAGCAGCTGATCCTCTCTGCGATTGGAGTGGACTCCTCGGAGGGAGTAGGTCCTTCAGAGTCCCAAATTGGTTTTGTAAGTTACTTTCATTTCATTGGAAAATTAATTCAAATAATGTATAGAGCTTTGTCAATGAGAAATCAACTGAGAGTGCTATCCTCTATCTCAAGTGCACCGTCCAGTATTATACGTCTAGAAAAACGCCACTTTTTGCATGTTTCCTTGACCTATCTAAGGCCTTTGACCTGGTGTCTTACAAAGTCCTATGGCAAAAAGTTGAGGAAGCCGGGCTACCGTCAGAAGTAACCTCTCCCTTCTTAAATACTGGTACCATAGCCAAGAGAAACTGTGAGATGGGCTGGTGTTATCTCGGAGGAGTACAGGTTAGAGTGCGGGGTGAGACAGAACAAGGTTGTTGTTTTGGGGAATTTCGATAATTTTTGTAACTTTTTAATTATAGTTTTCTCTTTGCCTTTTTAGGGTTCCGTACCTCAAAAGGAAAAAACGGAACCCTTATAGGATCACTCGTGCGTATGTCTGTCCGTCTGTCACAGCCGATTTGCTCCGAAACTACTGGACCGACTGAGTTGAAATTTGGTAAACATGTAAATTGGTTCTACGTGCAATGTGCCCCGCCCACTTAAGTTTTGCGATTCGGAGGGCTATATCGGTTATCTTGTAGAACCGATGGCCATTGGGGCGGAAAGGTTCTCGAGTGGCGACCACGTACCGGAAGGCGCAGCGTGGGTAGGCCCCCCACAAGGTGGACTGATGGCCTGGTAAAGGTCGCTGGAGTCCGCTGGATGCGAGTAGCGCAGGACCGGTCATTGTGGCACTCTTTGGGGGAGGCCTATGTCCAGCCGTGGACGTCTTTCGGCTGATATGATGATGATGATGATGATGATGATGATGTAAATTGGTGACCCAAAGACAGACGCGTAAAGTAAATTAATGAATTCTGAACAAGGGGGCCATTTTTGGGGGGTAAACTGGAAAATTAGAAAGAAAGTTTCGCAAACTTATTACTTATATTTAAAAAATGTGTGACATATGAAATGAAAGGGGTTGTTGTAAGCATCTCAGATATATATATTTTTTTATAATTTTATCAGAAACAGATTTGAAGTAATTTAGGAAAAAAGACGAAATTTGACCATCCCCCCCCCCCTTATCTCTGAAACTACTAGGCTTAAAATTCTGAAAAAAATATGGAAAATAGTTCCTTGCCTAAAGATTACAGGAAAACCTATAAGAAGTTTGAGTGTTCAAAGTAACGGGAAAATAGGTCGGTGTCAACTAACAATGAAACCAATAGATGAATGTTTCTAGGCGTAAATTGTAATATTTAATCAAGAAAAACCGAAATAATTCCTCATAAAAAAATAAGATTATTGTTATTTTTACAAATTAAAATCAAAAAAATACCCCCCTGGCCCCTCCGCCGTGAACGCCAATTAGAACGTATTATTGCCGCTGTTATGCTAGGCCGATTTTTCGCGTCGAACACTGACTTTTGTTCATCGGAATTTCGTAATGTTAAAACTTCTATGTAAGTATAAACAATACTAAAATACTGCTTATTATCATTTTCACGTATATTTCACTTTAGCACGCAGTCAATTATTATTTGAAGGAATGTATACCAATTGGAAATTAATTGATTTTGAGGTTAGAATTACAATGTAAATATAGAGAGATGATATTGTAAAGACACTACTTTGTCTTAGTGTCTTAAGCCCTATCGCAAGTTTGTGGAATAGTGGGTTTTAATTGCCTATTTCGAAAGTAAGAATTAGAAAATAATTGTTTGTTTGCTCCCAGGGCAACAAATTAAAAATATTAAGTAAATAGCTAATAACAAATTATATTTCAGGTCCTCACGTGCTTCGTACGGTGACGACGCTATAAGCTACGTACAGCTAAAGCGTGATGATAAATTATGCACTGTCAAGTGCAAGATTTGTCCTGAACACAAAGTTCACGCAAAATTGTATGGATGCACACAATGATGTAATATAAAAAAGGTAGATATGTTGTCTATATGAAATTCCGTGTTTAAAAATGGCCACTAAATCTGACAGCTAACGTTTCCATTGACAACTCGAAACTGTGGCAAGTTGTGCCAATTGACTCAGTTTTGGTGTGCCATTTTTCGAGCGCGTATAACCTATCTACCTCTTTTTTATATTACATCATTGGATGCACACTTGTAGTTGATGAAGAAGAGGACATTATCATCTCCATTCAATGCCATGACTGCGTGGCTTCAAAGGGTGGCTGCAAACATGCAATAGCCTTCCTGATGTGGGTTCATCGCCGTAGTGAAGAGCCTTCTTGTACCGCAGTAGAATGCTACTGGAAAAAATCCAAATTATCCAGAGTTGGTTCCAGCTTAAAATTTATGACAGCAAAAGAGCTATCAAATGGTAATCAATTATTACCAGCAAACATGTAAGTGCTAACAGAGTTTTCGGATGAAGCAAAGAAGAAGAAAATTCAAAATTGTGAACTTTTAAAGTACCGTAATAATTTCATTTTAAGTGACAATTATGCCATCTCGATGCATCATCTTATGTGCAAATACAAACACAAAGGCGTTGATGATTTTTTAAAAGACATATGTCTAACTGAATCTTTAATAAATAAAGTTGAGGAAGAAACTAGAGAACAGCACAAGTGTAATTTATGGTATGAATTAAGATATGGCCGCATAACCGCTTCAAGAGCATATGAAGTAAGTCGTTGTAAGACAGCAGATGGCACACTTGTGTCACTTATTTTGGGAGGGAAAATACCCGACACAGTAGCAATGAGTCGGGGCAGAGTACTAGAAGATGAAGTCAGGAAAACAGTGGAAATAAAACTAAAAAAAATCATAAATAAATGTAGACTTATGCTAAGTGAGAAATGTCCAATAATCGCAGGATCACCAGATGGTGTATTCCAAGATGGTATTATTGAAATTAAATGTCCCAGCAGTAGCAAAACTTAAAAAATTATGTGAAAAATGGAGAAGCTACAGAAAAGTATTTTGCTCAAATCCAACTACAAATGTACTTAACACAGAAAGAAACATGTGTTTTTTATGTAGCAGACTCAGACTACGGTAATAATAAAAAAGTGACTTTGATAAATATACCATTTAACTTGGAGTATATATTATTGAAAATTTAATTAATAATAAGTTAATAGTTTTCTGGAAAAATCAAATATACCCTTTATTATATAAGAGTGTGGAGTAAATATGTGTACTTACATAGAAGTGTAGTTAATAAATATTGCTGGACTTTAATGCTGCTATAGTTGTGCTATCTTAACAAAATTAAAATGAAGGCAGGCATGAGGTCTTAACAATCTGTTTAGTTTCTTTGGCCTCGCTTTTAGTCATTTGAGCTCCTTTTTCTACACTAGGAGGCCTTACTAGTGTTATACCTGATTTCTTAAGGTATTGTTCTATATGCTTAAAGCCCCTATCAGCCATGATACACATGCCACTATTTAAAGATTTTATAAAATCACATGACTCTACCACACACATGTCAGTTGTTCTGCCACCAAATCCGGGTGAAACATAATTAACTAACCCATTTGGAGTACATGAGATGAAATATTTTATAGTGTTGGCTTTTTTATATTCTGACCAAGTCATTGCTTGGTTTACAGCCTTAGATGGCTTTTGTATCTCTATCTCAAGGCAGTCTATAATGCAACTTACGTTGTGATATTTATGCCTGAATGCCATTGGTAGAGTCCTTTTTATAATATCTTTATCTAGTAGCACAATAAAGGGACGTAAAACACTAGCTATTAAAGGCACATTTTTTGTAAATACCTTACTTAAACTAGACGCATTAGATTAGATTATTTATTTCATGATAAAAAATACATTACAAATTTGTATACATGTCAAAATAATAAGATTCTTTATCACGATCGTCAAAATTAATTAAAAATTAATATACAATAATATGACGATGTCAATAAATGTGTACACTACACAATAATTTGGAAATAGTAAAATAAAACAAAACCAAAAAGCAAAGCAAATATATCAACCATTAGGTATCGTCAATAATATTAATTCAAGTTTAAATATTTATAATAATAGTTTAACATGTCAAATCGAGATTCATATACTCTTGAACTGAGTACAATGTATTTTCCAATAAAAGGCTTTTCAGGCGGCGTCTAAATGCTTCGTCAGATGGTTCCAGTCTAAGATCAGCGGGCAGTCGCTCGTAGTAGGTAGGCCCAATGACACGCGGGTTCTTTTCTGCAAGTGCCATGCGACGGGGAACTGTTCTCAAACGCCCAGTGCTGCGGAGTGTTTTGCCAATCGCATTTACGGTATCGAAAATAGAAAGATTGTTCCTTACAAACATTATAATTTCGAATATGTAGAGTGAGTAGTGCGTCATAATACCGTGCATTGGGAAGTAGCCTCTACATGAAGTCCTCGATTTTGCCCCAATCATCGCACGTACGGCACGTTTCTGCATAAGCAGCACTCTGTTGGCATCCGGTGAGTTTCCCCAAATAAGCGTACCGTACGACATCAGCGAATGAAAATGAGCAAAATAAACCTGCTTCATTGCATCGTCGGATATCAGAGGTTTTAGCTTACGCAAAGCAAAGACTGCACTACTCAATCTATCGCATAGTTTGTCTACATGGCACTTCCAGTTAAGGTTAGAGTCCAGAGTGAAGCCAAGGAACCTACATTCATCACTTATCGGCATCGGGCTATTCGCTACACACGGAGGAATCGTAATTCTGCGCCCCGAGAAGACCATGACGTTGGATTTAGTTAAATTCAAGAGTAAGCCAGTAGAAAACCACCTCTGCAGTTGATCACAGCCTTCATGATTTTTTTCTCCGAGCTGTTCATAAGTGCACGCGCTGACGACGATATTAGTTCCAAAATCATCTACTAAAATATGAAATGTACAATCTAATCTTATTTTATTTAAACAACAAAATATGATGTTTGGGAATGTCTAATTTGTCTTTAATTATATCAATTAGGAAATAACATTTTTTTGGCACACCAATATATGAACGGGGCTGTTTTTCAATCTTACTTATTGTTCTCAATAAGGTCTCGGCTGCTTCTACTTTTCTGTCTTCTGCAATAAAATCACTACAGTCCGAAAATGATTTCACTTGTAATGCATGCACTGATGGTGAGCTTGTGTTAGTAGATACAGATGGCACAGACGGTGTGTATAGAGAAATATCACTGTGAGACTGTTCTTCTGGAATCAGTATATTTCTAGTAATCTTCTTTAGGATAGATGAAGAAGGTCTTGATTTTTTACAGGTTGTTACTTTAAACGGGGATGTAGAACTAGATGTTATCGATGGCTTCAGAGGTGATATTGCTTGATCTATTGTTTTCACATGGGTCTAGATCGCTTTACTTCTATATTTATGGGTAATGATTACTTGAATGGATTTATCTGCTGTCGGCTTATATATCACTTTTGGTGTATTTTCTTCAATGGTTTGAAAACCTGCAAAAATTACAAGATATAAGATAAGAATCAAAAGAACCTGTGCATGATATTAAACATCTATTTAGAATTTGAGTATGAATCTGAGTTTGAAGAATATTTATATTTTTTTGGTTTTCGGTTTAGGCACCAGAGTTGCGTCTGGGAGGCCCGGGTTCGATCCTCGCCGGCCTAGTATGTGTTATGTGATATAATATTTTAAGTTTATTACATACATGCTGAACTTGTTTGAGGTTGTTGTTCTAGGGAAGTACTTGGTGTAAAACTTTCTTGTAGTTCAATGGAAGTACTTGGTGTACAACTTTCTAGTAGTTCATTGGAAGTACTAGGTGTACAACTTTCTTGAAGACACTCTGCTATTGTAGACATTCTCTGTTTTTTTATCATGTATGGCCGCTCTGCACTGGTGCTGCAGGTTCGTTTTCTCCTGTCTTCTTGACATCCAAATTTACTTGGTAAACAACCTGGTTTCATTCGCACATAAGATACCTTTCCCATTATATGGTACTCGGTATAATTCAGCATATCGTTTGGCAACTGGAAAAATATGAAGACTGTGTTTTAACACAATACAAATATGAGACATTCTAACCTCAAACAAAAAAGCTTTGGTTTTTCTTAAGATTTACGAGTTGAATATGTAGTCACTACTTTTTTTAATAATACTTACATCGAAATGATCTTCACAAAAATACACTCTCGATGTTGTTGATAAACAATGAGCATCTTTCCTCCTTGCCAGTTTTAACCACTTTCTTCGCATTTTTTCCTTGACCGGAACACGTATGAATAATTTAGTCGGAGTTTTTATACTTGTATTTATACACTGGGGCACTATACAGTTTTTAAAATACGAAGTTTCCATTTTTATTTAAACAAAACAAACTTTCGCCGTAAGTGAACACAATCGCTTGCAACTATGTGACGTCATTCACGACGCCATGACACTTTCTTGTGTTTTTACGTCAGTTTAAAAATATTCTTTTCAAACTTAAAATATACAATACAATACAATACAAATACTCTTTATTGCACACTTCACACAAACAAAGCAGTTACAGAGATAAACAATACAATAACATGTAGGTAGAGGTAGACAACAGGCGGTCTTATCGCTGAAGAGCGATCTCTTCCAGACAACCTTTGGGTATCGGAGAAAGAGATAAAACTAGATTATGCAGTAGGTGTTTTAAATATAATTTTTATCATGAAATATTATTTTTTTGGGGTAATACAGGTACTAAACTATCGAGATAAGCCATTTTTGAAATTTACGACACAGGCCTATTCTCAATATTTTTGTGTATTATATACGGAACCCTCACCACGCGAGTTGAACTCGCACTTGTCCGGTTTTTTGTAATATCCATGTGTTGTTTAACTGTCAGTGATTGTTACATCTAGCATAAAACTGTTATTGCAAGCAAGCTATTCATGTATAATTTTATTTATGGTGTAAACAATTGTTGGTGAATCTAATGAAAAAAAAAATAGGTATATGTACATTTTTAGGGTTCCGTAGCCAAAATGGCAGAAAGGGAACCCTTGTAGTTTTGTCATGTCCGTCTGTCACAGGCATTTTACTCGAAAACTATAAGGTGTATTTGAATAAAATTTGTTAGCCACTACTAATGTAATGAAATGACTAAAAAAAATTTTTTTTAGGGGTGCACTCCATACATGTAACTGCAAAGAAATAAACAAATGTCAGTGTAAGTCCACGTGTCGCCGTATCACGTAAACCTGCTGCGAACAACAATACATACCTGCATAAGTGGCAGCCCTTGTATGTATGAACTATGTAGGTACAATATTTACAAGCAAAAGTAATGACGAGAACTGTACATAATAGAAATCATGAAGTTTTATGTTAAATACACATAAAATAGACTTTTTAAAGCGAATGCGTTGTAACAAATATTTTTGTTGTTTTGAAAATCCTGCGTGTTTATAATTGTAAATCGATAAGTACATCGTAACGCCATCTAGTTGAATTATCTCGCGCAACTCGTCGCCTCATTAGTAGCTACGCCGATGGTTGACAACACTCACACATCGAGATGGATATACGTCACGTATGTCACATTAGTTCGGAAGTTGGACACCGCCTAGGCGAGAACAAGCGCGCTAGTGTCTCTCTTTGAATTCAGCTCCCAAGGCGTTCGGTCGCATCCACTTGCTAAAACATTCGAAAGCTCCGAGCAGCTTCTAGAAAGATGGCAAAGTCGGCCTCACATCTTGAAGCCCACGAGGGATCGGATTCCTTGCTGCAGCTGAAGAAACGGTGGTATAGTGTTTTGTGTAAAACTGTTGGACAAGGTTAGTGTACCTATACCTTATGCACCTATCTATTTCAGTGAACATTTAACTTTCCCTTGTGAAAAGAAATAAATTCTTTGAAAAAACTGCCTAACGTGTGTTTCCTATGAATAATAACCAGTAGCAAGGCGCCCTCAGGTTTTTTATTTAAATTAGAGTCTTATGCCAACAGATCAGGGCGGCTGGTGGTAACCCCATAAAAAGAGGTTACAAGCTAGTGAAAAATTCTGCAAGGAAAAAACAAAACACGGCCGTGAAAAACTACATTTTTCTTTATAACCGGCCAGTGCGCTAGCGGGCGCATGGCGAAGGTTTTGAAAAATGAAAGTTCAGTAGAAACACTACTCAATACCAGAGGTTTCTTCGTTCGTTTTCTCTAATCCAAGAGTTGTGCAATTTTTTTGCAGCTTCAACTGAGCGTTGGGAACGCCTTCAAGCCAATTTTACCGTCAAAAGTCTATCAACTAGTTAGTCAGCTCGTGCTGACGCATGCAAAAGTTTACGCGAATGAAATCCATAAAGCGCTAGTTTCCGTCGAAAATGACACGCAACAGAAGAAAACCGTTCTATGCGAAGCAAGAGGTATTCGTTTGAAACGGCCCTCATGACTGTTTTTTGGGGATGTTTACTGGATCGCATTAATCGAATGTCGGTAAGAAAACTGTCAAAAGTCTCATCATCGTCTTGTTTCCTATTGTAATAAAGAAATCTTAAATTTAAGACATTTTTTTTGGGTCGCAGTATTCGAGGAATTTCGCGACAATATCTTCGATTTTTTTCTTATCACAGTCCAAAAGATTTAATTTATTATACAACCGTAGGCCTTCCACACCAACAACATTAAGGAGGATGGCGACCTTTCTCTTGAAGTATATGGAATGCAGCGGCCGCCACTGCTGACTGCTGGGCTAGTTTTCCTGGTTTCTTTCCGTCCAGCTGCAGGGTGTCCTGCACTTTGTAGCATTCTTGCCAAATTTATCGTGGTACCAACAAATTTGTTGGCCCGGTGCTGAAGATCTGGAATCTATAAGATAATTAAGGCCGCTTGGAGCGGCTTCTCGGTCGAGCGCCTTGTCTGTTTTGGAATAATGCCTCTACTTTGTTTGAAAGTTGGTTTAAACATTTCATGACATAAGCTAAATCTGGTTCGGTACTACCTGATGACGTTGTAGCATTAACATCGGCAGTGGGCTTGATTGATGGGGCCTCGACGATTGCATCCGCAATCTCTGCCACTTTGTCAATATCCAGGTCTTTTTGTGTGATGAGGATGCGCTGCACCTCCGTTGGTAAACGCCGCATCCACAGCTCACGTATGATACTGGAGTCCTTCAGGTCAGCTCCGGCCAGAGAGCGCGGGTGTCGGAGGAAAGCAGATGGCTTTCGTTCCCCAAGCTCTTCATCGTTCAGTAATCTGCGCACCTGTTGCTCCTTTGTGCTGGAAAAACGTTTGATTGAAGCATTTTTTAAGTGCTCATATTTATTGCCGTCAGCTGGAGGGTGGGACAGAATGTCTTCAACCACATCGGATAACCTATCATCCAGCATAGACAGTATATACCCATATTTAGTGCAATCTTGCTTGATGCCGTTTAAATCAAATTGTGCCTCTACAAGACAAAACCAGCTCTTTGGTTTGTTCTCCCAGAAAATTGGGAGCTTGGCTTGGACTTCTAAAACCTCAGGTGTTTGAACCACATTTTGTGGAAGGTTAAGTTCCCTAATTTGCTTTTTAAGCTCCACCAACTAATGAACTATCTCCTAAGTTCCTCTTCTGCCATTTTTGAATACCAGAGGACTAACAATGTTAACAACAATGCGGAATTATTCCGTGCAGTAATAGAGTATGGTTAAATTAAGAGTGGATTAATGTGTGGCGATCGAAACGCAACGCAAATAATATATTATCTGTATCATGCGGTCATTCCGTTCAGAGTGAACGGAATGATCAAATGGAGTTATATAAAAGGGCCTGCTTGAGCCGGCTCGCTCTCTCTGCCGTTTTACTCTTCCACTTCACCGCTCCAGACAGACATACTGAACGTAAGCGTACCTTTGCTGTTACTTACTGTGACTACAGACTTATATATACGAGTATTCACCTTGTAACGCTAACATAGCAAGAAGAATAAACACCTGTGGCTAACCCGAGTTCTATTCATATCATCGCCCTACAACATCCTGACACCCAATCATCCAAATTGGTGACCCCGACGTGATTTTGTCACTCCTACTGCGAGATTTAAACATGTACATGTGGACATCATAGGACCTATGCCAATGTCAAACGGCTACTCATATTGTCTGACGGCAATCGACCGATATTCAAGATGGCCCGAGGCGTGGCCCATGATGTCCATCACTGCTGAGGAGGTGGCGGATCGCTTCGTGGACGGTTGGATCGCCCGTTTTGGTGTGCCCGCCACTGTCACTACAGACAGAGGCCGACAGTTTGAATCTGTACTATTTAACAGACTAATGGACCTGGGCACATCCAAGCGTGTACGAACCACCAGCTACCATCCACAAGCGAACGGAATTATTGAACGTTTTCATCGCCAGTTGAAGGCGGCTCTAATGTGCCATAATGACAGCTGGCATAGCGCACTCCCTATGGTGCTCTTGGGCGTCCGCTCGGCGCTTAAGGAGGACCTAAAGTGCTCGGCCGCTGAGCTAGTGTATGGGGAACCGTTGAGCCTACCTGGAGAATTCCTGGTAGCCAACCCCAGCCCTCCCTACGAGGCTGACGACCTGGTCGGACGACTACGGGCTAGAATGGCTGACATGCGTCCTACCCCGGCTTCCCGACACGTACAGCCCAGGTCATTCATTTTTAAAGATTTGGCTACCACGTCGCATGTTTTCCTACGCGACGACACTGTTCGTCGGTCGTTGCAACCACCTTACACTGGTCCATACCGAGTGGTGTCTCGCCATCCCAAGACGATGACCATCGACATCGCCGGGAGACAGACTACCGTCAGCATAGACCGTGTAAAGCCAGCCTATATTTCTACTGACAGTGATTTGAATACCCACAGGAACCCTGCCACGCCTGTCCGACCGACTCCCGCGGCACTGCCCACAGCGCCCTCTGTGTCGACGCCAGCGTTCGCAGCGCCCTCGCCAGTGCCTCTCGTCCGTAAGACTGCGCCAGCACCTAATGTTGTCACTCGCACTCGGTCAGGTCGCACCGTTAGATTCAAAGATATATTAGACCTATAGTTCCTATGATCTGTTTTATAATAAGTTAAGATTAAACAACGCAACGTAAGAACGTAACCCGTAACGTACAAAGTTTTTCTTACGCACTAAATAATGTGAATTTTGTTTAATTAAATAATTCTGTACGTAAGTTATACCTGTACCCAGGCTACGTGTTATAATTTTAAGTATTTTTTTTATATACAGCCTTATTTTCTCCCTGGGGGGGTGGTGTGGCGATCGAAACGCAACGCAAATAATATATTATCTGTATCATGCGGTCATTCCGTTCAGAGTGAACGGAATGATCAAATGGAGTTATATAAAAGGGCCAGCTTGAGCCGGCTCGCTCTCTCTGCCGTTTTACTCTTCCACTTCACCGCTCCAGACAGACATACTGAACGTAACCTTTGCTGTTACTTACTGTGACTACAGACTTATATATATTCACCTTGTAACGCTAACATAGCAAGAAGAATAAACACCTGTGGCTAACCCGAGTTCTCTTCATATCATCGCCCTACAACATCCTGACACCCAATCATCCAAAAATGCTTAAGTTTAGAATATTATACTTATAGTCCCTTTAAGTTTTACGACGTTTAACGCACCGGCACCAAGATTTTCACTCACGTTGAGATAACAGGCAAAAACTACTTACAGTTTGTTCGATCAAAACTCTTTGATAAAATAAGAATCGATTTACGTAAAAAAATAAAATACTCGCACTGACGCATCACTTGTCACTTGAGTTACGGCTGTCGGCTGGTACTTGTAAATTGAAGATCGCACGGCGTTGTGATGTTGTATTTATTATGAATGTCCGTAACCGCCCTAGATGTAGATGTCGTTAGCAAGCTGCCGGCTGCCTCTCTAGGTTAGGTTTCAAAAATGGTTGGCGTTCTTGAAAATAACCTAACAAATGCACCGGTTTCCACGAACTGTCTGCTTCAGAAATCTTAAACTGGTGAAGACGTGATTCTTCTTCACTTTCAACATGCGGCGGCGCTTGCGGCTTGCTTCGATGATTGCTGCGCAGTCGTTGCGATGCGTCGGGGTCACCAATTTGGAAGGTGTTCCGGGGTCCTTCCGAACCCATCGAATGTAATTCAGTTATGAATAAAAGTCCGGGATATCCTGAGTGCTAGGCAGTATATTAAAATTTAATTATGGAGCTACATATTAGTAATCCGTGATTTATGGTGTTAGGCTCGTGAGGCTCGTCGACCGACTCGCTCTCTCTCTCTCTGTGTGCGTTTTGACACTGCACGAGAGCGAGAGCGTTTCGTTCACCTTATTGCACAATGCTCTTTCCCTGGAACCCTAACGAGCATACATTATTAAATTATTATTCCGCCGTTTTTTTGTGCAAATTACATGAAATGGAGGTGGACTGATGACCTGGTAAAGGTCGCTAGAGTCCGCTGGATGCGGGTGGCGCAGGACCGGTAATTGTGGCATTATTTGGGGGAGGCCTATGTCCAGCAGTGGACGTCTATCGGGTAATATGATGATGATGATGACATGAAACGGGGGGCATTTCTCCAGAAGAACGAAAACTGATAGTGCATAAATGGTGTACAATTCCGAACACCACGCTCAAAGAGTTGGCAAAATTGGTGGGATTCAGTATCGAAGCCGCACGCACGACTATCCGAAAATATGGTGAGGAATTAACCTTTTACGATGCCCCATAAAGTGGTCGGAAAAGGGGGCATGTGGATCGAAACTTGGACCGAAAGATTACTCAAGTGTTCAGCAGAAAAACGGACTCTTCTGTTAGGGATGTGGCCAGAAAACTGCGAACGTCGCCCACCTTGACAAATGCGGCACTAAATTTAACGCATTAAAGAACGTGGAAAGATATAATTTCTTCACCCGTCACCAAGAAAGAGAAGTCTATCGACGAATATGTCACATGCTTAAATAAATTAGCTCAAATTTGCGAATTTAAAGACCTAAATCAGTCAATAGTCAAAGACGACTTAAATCAGTCAAAAGTCAAAGACATGTTCATCATAGGCATAAAAATTTGACAATAAAAGAAAAACTGCTTCAGAGAGAATATATTAAAGAGGTCGGCGCAGCTGTGCAGCTGGCGAAAACGATTGACCTATCAAGCCAAAGGTCGAAACAGCTTGGGCAATAAGAGAGCAACTAAGTACAAATCGTCAGAAGAAAACAAAGGCCAAAATTCACCACAAGCGAAGCGTTCAAGGCCAGGCCAGGCCTAACAATTTTCAATGTCAAACTTCAGGGCTACCGACAACAGAACATGCAAGAAATGTGGACAAGTTCATCGGGTAAGATGTCCAGCACATGGGAAGATTTGACTATATGCAAAAAAGCCAAACCATTTTGCACAATGCTGTTTTCACAAAAATAAAAAAGTAAGTTCTGTAAACATTCCCTTTGACAATAACAAGTCTGGCGAAAATAATAAAAAAAAATGGCCGTCAGCAAAGTAATTTTAAAACATCAGATTGTATTATTCGCTCTGTAAACCACTAGTCATTGTCAAAATAATTGGAAAATTAATGTCAAAATCAAAAAATATACTAGGGCTGACACGAATGTAATTTCTCTCGTCGTCATTGTCGGTGTTTTGAACAAAAGCGGTGAGCGGCGAGCGCGAGCGCCCCTTCCACTACACACTACAACTTTGTAGTTTAGTATTCATAGTACGAGGGCTGCTACTTATATATCCGGAATCCAGGATTCCAACTTTCTTAAACACAATTTTTGACCTCCATGGTAAAATTTGAACTTTCTTTTACTACTGGCCGCTATATTTTTTTTTTCTTGAGTACGCTAGTCTTTCGTTTTTGGCGGGTTTAAAATGTTATCTCGTTGCAAGAATGGAACTTACTCGTGAAAATATTCGTGCTATGATTTATTACGATTTTCGGCGTGGCTTAACGCAACAACAATGCATAGATCAATTAACTTTGACTTTTGGTGAGGAAGCTCCATGAAAAACTACTGTGTAGGTATCACTGGTTTAGTGAGTTAAATCGTGTACGTAGTATGCTTACGGACAGAAGTTAAGGAAGGTCGCCCGAAATCGGCCGTTGTACCACAAAATATTGAAGCAGTGCGGAAACTTATAATGCATGACCGTCATGTTACGTATCGCCAGATAGAGGCAATTCTGGGGATATCTATGATGAGTGTCGCACATAGGTATAATTAGGTTACGTCATTTGATATGTATAATTAATTAGGTCTTTTAGTCTAAGTCAATCATTTAGGATCGATTGTTTGATCTGAATAAATAAAGGGATGTCGTGGTTGGCTCATAGGCATACATCGGGGTTTTCGGAGCGGGAACGTTTGACATTAGCCAAAGAGTAGGTATTTACTTAAAAACAGATCGTACCCTTTGAAAAATAAATAAAGATTAATCATACATATAGGTACAGATTTTATATTGGTCATTCATTATCAACCTCTTCAGTTAAGTCTATTCATTTATAAGAAAATGCTTCATAGATATCGAGCATCAAAATTGACATTGTATTAGACACCTATTGTCAACCGTTACCCTTGCTTGACTAGTAGATAAACTTATATGCAATTGTATTTTAAAAAACTGTAAATAATCAGTCAACACAAATATGCCTCCGAGAAAAAAAACTCGTTACGAGTTTATGCGTTCGTGGATAGAAAATAATCCAGAGATAGAGGTTCGAGATTCTTTATTATTTTGCACCAAGTGCAATGTGAGCTTCGCTCAAACGAAATCTAGTGTAACGCGACATGTCGCATCTAATATTAATAGTTTATTCTGAAAATCGTGTCAACTATTCAATTTACAGCAGGTAATTAATTAAAGTTATTTTTATTGTTACCTTATAAGTTATAAGACTTTTACGGAAATTAAAATAAAACTTTGTCACAGATTGTATACAACTCACAGAGAGGTAGTTATTCATTAGGCATAATAAGATATTTTCTTAGACTAACATATCTGTTTATCTCTACTCTTTCTCAAATCATTCCCGCTCCGAAAACCCCGACGTATGCTCATAGGTAATACACACAACTGGCCGCCCATTATGGCCTCCACTCCGACTAAGGTATGGACGCACGCCCTGTACAAATATGGCCGCCCGCCCAGCCCTTTGTCAGATCGCGAGGATGGAGGATGCCATGCGGGCTATGCAGGCCGAAATCGACCGCCTCGCTGCTGAGAACCAGCGGCTCAAGCTGGCTCTCAATGGCGAGGTTGCCGAACAGACCCAGGCAGCTCCCATATGCCCCCCCACCCCCTCAATCGCTGACTTGCGTCGCCAGGCCCATCCAGCCACTCCGGCGGCCAGTCTGGCCGCCCATGCCCCTCAGGCCGTCATGGGACCGCCACCGCCGCCACCGATGCCAACGGCAGTGATCCCCTCAGCCCCACCCCAGGCCCCTAAAGCCAAAGCCCCCAAAAAGGGCAAAAGCAAAGTAAAGGCAGCCGCGCCTGCCGGCTTGTTCGGGAGGCTGGAAGTCATCTAGCCTGCGTACGAGACGATTTGTAATGACTCTCGAAAACAGCTTATAGACATGGCTCAGAAGTGATATGGGTCGGTAGTTCTTCAGCAGGGTGTTGTCACCCTTTTTGAAGAACAGCACCACCACCCCTCTGTTCCATGGCTTTGGCGTTCTCCCTTCCAGTAAGACGGAATCAAACAACTTCTGAAGGGCCGTAAGGACCGGTTTCATCATACTTGTCACTGATAAAATGTAATTACTGACTTTTCTTTATGTCATTTCCTTCTACAATTGAAATTAGTGTATTTTATTGCAATGGAGGAAAAACAATTAATTTATAGTAGAAACTTCAATTTTTCCTCAAATCCCACACGATTTGTGACTGACTGTATGAATGTCACGCTACCTGTCAGACAAATAATTCTTCACGAAAACAAAACAAAAATCCATAGATACATTATAACCAACAATATTATTTTCAGAGGTGGACAGTTTAGGCCTTGAGGCAATTTGACCATTACACGTTAGGTCGATTGCACATTTTGGCATTGTAGTATTTGTCATAGGATCATTCAGGTCGCGAGAACATTATGAACATTGCATATTGTACATTTTGACTATATAGCGTTTTAACCAAAGTACAATTAGACTTCTACTCATTTAAGTTCCGGGGGGCCCAGATAGCCCTCCGGCCCTTCAGGCCCGCCCCCCCCAAAGCGGACTCAGGCGTGAGACAATCACGTTCTCGCTCCCCTAGGGAGCGACCCTCCTCGCGAGAGGAACGTGTTGCCGCTCGCCCCCGCTCTCCCCACCTCCCCCGTTGTCCCTCAAAAGAACTACTGACGGACGCACAGAATCTAGCCCTTCTCTACTCCGACAATGATGACATGGACACGACAAATTGGGAATCCGTAGGCAGCAGCCGTAAGAGAAAACGCTCTCGGCCGAAGTCTCACAGGGTCGATTCACCGGCGAAGAAAGCCCTTTGGACTCCCGCCGTCCCCGCGCCTTCTGCGCAGGCCCTTCCGGCCACTAGTGCCACTCTGGCAACGGACGGTGGGTCTTCGGCCCCCAGCTCGAGTTCAACTCCGTTAGGCAACCCGGACAAGCCGGATTCATGTGTCCTGATCGACACGCATAGATACCACACTGCCCTGGCCGTGGCCAGCCGTGGCATCCGTGTGGTCGGTTCGGAGATATTGAAACCGCCCTTGGAAGGGGTGCGCATCACGGTCCAGGGATCCGAAGACTACCGCGCGCTGACCCGTCTCTTCGACGAGATGTCAATGGCTTACCACCGGAGACTGACCGTCGAAGAGAAGGGTTACAGAGCCGTCCTCCGGGGCATCCCGGATATATCCCGGTGGACGAGGTGGCTGAGGATCTTAGACGCAAGGGGATCGCCGTCAGGGAGGTTCATCGCCTCTACAATAAGCAAAAAGGGAAGTACGATATCGTACTAATAGTCACCGACTCGGACCAGAAACGTGCAGTCCATTCCCTAAAGGAGGTCCTAAAGATGCCTGTGAGGGCGGAGACTCCAAACAGGAGGACCCACCTCTCACAGTGTCATAACTGCCAGAGGTACGGCCACGGCGCCCGTGGCTGTCACTCTCCCCCCCGTTGCGTCAAGTGCGCTGGGGATCACGCGACACGCGATTGCTAGCGCCCAAAGGGATGTAAGAACCCGGCTGGCATTCGGTGCTGCAACTGTTTGGGACGCAAGCTCCCCCATGGGCATGGAGGGAGAGACTTCGGACACCGAGTCGAACGTAGAGGTGGGGGCAGCCAGGGGCAAGGACAAGAGGTCCCGCGCCTCGGAGGAGGAAGAGGACGAGGAGGATACCCGCCAAAACAAAAAGGTGGCGTTCCTCAAAAAGGCCCCGCCAGGCTTCTACCAGGGCCTGGCGAAGGCCAAGAGCTGCCTGTTGGGGGACGGCGACGAGGAGTTCGTGGTTGAACTGGACGCCGCGGTGGCAACCGGCAACCGGCAACTGGCAACTGGCAGGAGGAGCGGACGCCACCAGGAGGAGCAGGAGAGGGACCAAGCGCGGAGTCAGGAGGAGCTGACAAAAGGGGACGCCCTAGAGGGGATCCTCTCGGCAGCCGACACCGTGAGGGCTGAGGTCAGAAAATCCAAGAACCTCAGCGGAAAGGTTGTTGGGGGCCATCAATGCGGCCCTCCGGAAGATTGCGCAAAGCCTCGAGGATATAGAGGGGCGCACGGAGAGCGACGAGATGCGCGTACTGCGGGCCAATAATAAACGCATGCGAGAGCAGTTGGCCCACCTGAATGCTGAAATGAAGGCGCTGAGGAGGGCCATCTCCGAGAGGAGGGCCGAGCCTCAACACGGGCCAACGGAAAGTCAGCTCTCCGCGCTTCTTGAAAGCGCGCTGACTGACATGAAGGAGGAATTAAAGAGGGAGTTAATGGTAAGAACAGGCGAGATGATGAATGCTCGCCTGGAGGACATACGATCTCGTCTCCCTCCTGACTACAGGACGCCCGAGACGGCTACGCCAGAGACGGAGAGACTGGGGGCACCCCACACGGAGCCGCCATCAGCGCCTGCTGCCCCCAAGGCTCAGCGCAAGCCGAAGCGGAAAAAGAGTAAGGTCCCGGTGGAGGCGACGTCGTCCGCCCAGCCAGCCGCTCGGATGACCCCGGTACCCCGACGGTTCGAGAGGCCCACTACGGCTCCGCCGCCGCCACCTCCGCAAAACGCCGAGGAGACGTGGACCGACGTCGTGGGCCGTAAGGCCAAAAGTAAAGCCAAGAAGGCGGCAGCGGCGGCATCTCAGCTGCCAACTGCCACGAAGAGGGCTGCGCTGACGCCGAAATCACGGGCCCGGGGACTGACGATCCCTTCCACGGCGGGCATAGTGCCTGCGGGCATAGGGTAAGGCGCTGAGGTCGGGATCGGAGGCGTCATACGCCTCTATACTCACTAAGGCCACTACCTCGTTCAGCTTGGCGGAGGTGGATCTAGAACACATTAAAGTGCGCAAGACAGCTAACGGGGCCAGAATATTAGAGGTCTCGCGAGCGGATGGGGGCAAGGCAGCCGACCGCCTTCGGGAGAAATTGGAGGAGGTCATCGGCGATGAGGCCAGAATCTATATGCCGGTGAATGTGGCCAGCCTTAGAGTTTCAGGCCTATGCGAGGCTGCTACCCAGGAGGCGGTGGCGGCGGCAATCGCCGCAAAGGGGGGATGTGCCGTCGTGGACGTGAGAGTCGGTGCGATCCGCGAGGGATTCGGTGGCTCCGGGTCGACCCTCGTGAAGTGCCTCGTCACGGCCGCGAAGAAGGTGTGCGAGGGAGGCCGACTCACCGTGGGGTGGACTAGTGCCCCGGTGGCGGCCCTGGAGCCGATCCCCCTCCGGTGCTACAAATGCATGGGGGTGGGACACACCAGGGCCACGTGCCCGTCGGAAGTGGAGAGGGGTAGCCTCTGCTGCAGATGCAGCAAGCCGGGGCATAGGGCGACGTCTTGCACGGAGGTGCCGTTTTGTGCGGCGTGCCACCAGGCAAAGCGACCGACAGGCCACACAATGGGAGGGCTGGCTTGTAACCCTCCGGCGGTGAGGGGACGCATGGACCCCATTCGGACTCCAGGAGATGCTGCAAGAGGTATCCCACAAAATCAAGAACATAGCCAACAGGCAACAGAGGGACAAAGAATGGACATCTAATGCCAGCACGACCACAAGAACTTTTGCAGACAAATGCCAACCACTCCGCCCGTGCCCAGGACCTACTAATGCAGACTGTAGCGGAGTGGGGCATAAGTGTTGCGGTTGTTGCTGAACCATGGTGTGTCCCTCCTCAGCCTAATTGGGTAGGGGCTACGGACGGGAGTGTGGCTCTTTTCGCACCAGCGTTTGGGGATTTTCCCCCACTTGTCGGGGTAGATAGGGGACCAGGATATGTGGTGGCTGATTGGGAGAAAATGGTACTAGTGGGAACGTATTTCTCCCCCAATCGACCATTGGTCGCCTTTGAAAGGTTTTTAGAGGATCTGGGCGGCGTTATAAGGAGGGTTGCGCCGAAACCGGTACTGTTATTGGGGGACCTCAATGCGAAGAGCGCTGCATGGGGCTCGCCGGTCACAAATGTGAGGGAACGACCCTAAATGACTGGGCAGTGGCGATGGGGCTTGTGGTTGTCAACAGGGGCAACGCGCAAACGTGCGTGAGGTGGCAGGGGGGATCCGTGGTGAACGTAACGTTCGCGACCTTGGTCGTTGCTAATCGCATTGAGGATTGGCGGGTCCTCGAGGAGGTAGAGACCCTCTCAGACCACGTATATATACGCATGAGGGTCTCTCCCAGACCGGTAACTCCCGTGCCCGTGGCAGAAGGGCGGCGACGGAATGGTGGCTTCCCAAGGTGGTCCCTGGTCAGCTTGGACAGAGATATGGCAGAGGAGGCTGCAATAGTAGAAGCCTGGTGCACGCCTCCACCGGCCGACGCGGAACTGGAGGAGCGGGCAGTTTGCTTTCGTGCCTCCCTCACAACAGTGTGTGATGCAGGCATGAAGAGATCGAAGCGACTGCGGAGCAAGAAACAGGTCTACTGGTGGTCGGTCGAGATAGCGGCTCTCCGAAACACAGCTAACGCCGCCCGCCGGGGATTTACACGGTGCAGGCGCCGGCGGCACACTGCCGAAGAGGAGGAGCTACTCCGCAGGGCGTTGGTCGAGGCCAAGGAAGCGTTGCAAGTGGCTTTTGCAAAAAGGAAGGAAGAGGCCCGAGCGGAGTTCCTCGAAACGCTGGACAGGGATCCATCGGGGCGACCCTACAAATTAGTAAGGAATAAAATGAAGTCCGCTCCCCCCATGGAGTCATTAGAGCCGGGACTCCTGCAGTCAATCATTGAGGGCCTCTTCCCTAGGGGAAAGGAGAGGGGGCCAAAAATTTACGAGCCCTAAATACTTTAGGTTGCCCCACTTCACAATAGGATATTTTAATTATCCACATGGTGTCTGGCAAGCTAGACAACAACACTTCCTTAAAGTGGGAAGAATTTAAAAACGACGGTATTAATGATGATTTGCCATCCCTGGCCGATTTTAATCGGTTTTTGAAGGGTCGCGCCGATGTTTTGGAATCGGTACAGCGAAATAGGTCTGAGAAACCAGTTTTTAATAATAAGCGTGAACCCCATTTCTCCCACAACAAGCAAGAGAAAGCTGTCGTGAAATCTTTCACAATTTCAGCCACTCCCGGTGCTTCGACTGTAGCTCCTGCGTCGTGCGTGTTCTGCCAGGGCGGCCATCGCATCTATGACTGCTCGTCGTTCCTGTCGCTGTCGGTCGAGGAGCGCATATCCGGAGCGGCAAAGTTAAGGCTCTGTCTCAATTGTCTGCGTAAGGGACACACTTCACACCGTTGCAGAGCCATACCTGTAAAGGTCACACTTGTAAAGGTGCGTACGAATTAGAGCAGCCTCGGGTTGAGGCACGCACGGCTCGCTGGTTTTGCTCAAATTCGTACGCGCTCACGCGCTGTGCGCGAGCAGCGCGCGGCGAGCCGGCCGGTGGCGGTCTTTTGACCGTGCTCAAAGGCGCCTCAGTGTGCGTGCCTCAGATAATTTGGACGTGTATCCGAGCGTGCCGCGAGCAGAACGACAAGTTCTAACTTGTTTGTGGGCGCCGCGCGTACAAATTTGATCAAGTTGCTGAGCGTGCGTGTGTTTGTTAGTAAATAATAAAAGATTAAGTGATTAAAATGTGGAACAATGAGAAGTTACTTGACATTCAATGAAAATTCACTTTTTCATGCGCCTGATTTTCAAATGTAATTTGGTGAAGTAAATGAGTAACCACATGAATTACGATTTTTGTACAACTGCTTCATCCACCACCGTGGCGATTTCTTCTTTTTTTTTGATGATAATTCGGTGAATTATGATAAACGCAGCCGTGGCTGTCACCGTGTCCGACGCCATTTTGAACAACGCACAAATGTCGGCTCGCCGCGAGTACGCTGCCTCACCCGCGCATGTTTATGTGGAACTATTTGGCGCGCGAGCAGCTCGCTGCGCGGGGCGAGCATGCCTCAGGCTGAGCCGCTCTGATTCGTACGCAGCTTTAGAAGCGCCATAATACTTTGTTGCATAGGGAAGTTCCTCAGGTTGTAGACACGCCGGCCGCGGCCGAGCCCTCCCCTCCGCCGCAGTCGGTGCCCGGGATCGCGTGCAATAACATGACCGTCGCGCATTCGAATAACGTGTTGTTGTCAACAGCGCTTATTAATGTTTACAATCCCGATACTAATGAGCATGTCACCGCGCGCGCGCTCTTAGACTCAGGTAGCATGACGTCACTGATAACGACCAGTTTAAAACAGAAATTGCATTTAATTCCGCAGCCAAACACGGTTAATGTGGTAGGAATAGGTAATGTTCCTTTGACCGGCACGCCCGAGCGTTGCGTAATACAAATACGTTCAAAACATGATAATAAAACGCAGGTAGATATATCGTGCTTAGTTTTGCCTACTATTTCGAGCAATCTACCGCAGAAACATATTGATGTATCGCGTTTAAGGCTGCCTAGTTATATTAAACTGGCCGATCCTACATTTAATGAGCCGTCAGCTGTTGATGTTTTGATTGGCGCGGACCTGTTTTGGCATTTGATTGGGTCGGAACAGATTACGTTAGGCGACAATATGCCAATTATGCAGAAATCGAAGTTAGGTTGGGTACTAGCCGGTCCTATGAGCATTATGCCAAGGTCAAGCGATATTTCTGTTAATACGTCGGTTCAATGCAATCACTTGTCAACTTGCGATAGTAGCTTAGACGAGTCGTTGACTAAGTTTTGGGAATGGGAACAGATTCCTCAACCTACCAAGCCTTATACCGACATCGAAACTGAATGCGAGCAACATTTCGTGACTCATACCTATCGAGGCGAGGATGGCAGATTTTTTGTGCGACTGCCACTAATTACGGAACCTGATTGTTTGGGGAATTCATTTAATGTAGCGAAAAAACGGTTTCTCGCGTTAGAAAGGCGTTTTAATAAAAACCCCGCACTCAAAAAATTGTATCAGGAGTTTATCTCTGAATATGCCGAGTTAGGCCACCTATCCGTGTCTGCCACTGCTATTCCAGACCCCTCATTCTTTGTTTCGCATCATCCAGTGCTAAAACCCACCAGTGAATCCACGAAAATTCGGGTAGTTTACAATGGTAGTGCAGCTACTTCTTCAGGTTATTCAATAAATGACTTGCAGATGATAGGCCCCACCATACAGGACTCGCTATTTAATATTTTATTGCGATTTCGCAGTTATAAATACGTCCTGACCGGCGACATCGAGAAAATGTATCGTCAGATTAGAGTACAGGCATGCGATCGCGATTTGCAGTTGATTCTTTGGCGGGAAAACGAAAGCGAGCCGTTGCAAACTCTCCGTCTCAACACTGTCACGTACGGATATTCGGCCGCCAGTTTCTTGAGCACTCGGTGTTTATGGCAGTTAGGAGAAGAGTGTGATGACGTTAGAATTAAAACAATCATTCAAAATGACTTTCTAGTCGACGATTTGTTGACCGGAGCAGATACTGAGGAAGAGCTAATTCAAATAAAAAAATCGGTCGAGCATGCCTTAGCAGCCGGTTGTTTTCCTTTGCGCAAGTATCGCTCTAATTTACAATCTGTGTTACATGATTTACAGAACCCTAATCCGGAAGGGAGCCTGATTATTAGTTCCTCTTCTCACACGCTGGGCGTAGGCTGGGATTCTGCCACAGATATTATTCATTTTCCTACCGAGTATTCAGGCAAAAATGAAAGTCCGACTAAGCGATCTATTCTCTCAGATTCGTGTAAAATATTCGATCCGTTAGGAGTGCTTTCTTTGCTAACCATCATTCCTAAAATATTGATCCAAAAATTATGGGTTTCGCGGATCGGGTGGGACCATCCTGTACCAGAGCCGATCAAAAGTTCGTGGAAATATTTTGTTAATAGTTTGCCTTATTTAACGTCGCTTCAATTACCACGGTACGTATTCTGTGATTCGCCTGTAAAAATTGAGATGCATTGTTTCTGCGATGCCAGCCAGGCCGCCTATGCCACTTGCATTTATTTAAATTTTAAAGTCAGTTAACGACAAGGGTGATAACATTGTTAGACTATTGTGTGCCAAGGCCAGGGTATGCCCGGTCAAGGTCATTACGGTTCCCCGAGCCGAGTTATCCGCTTGTTTACTAGGCGCGCAGCTCGCATCAGCTGTTTGCAAGACGCTTCGTTGCCAGATCGCGCGCACTGTCTATTGGACGGATTCGTCTGTATGTTTGTCATGGTTAGGTACTAACTACAATAAATTGAAAACTTTCGTATCTAATCGTGTGGCTAGTATTTTGGAACTCACTGAAAGCAGTGAATGGCGTCACATCCCCACTTCGCTCAACCCAGCAGATGACGGGTCTTTTACGGGTAATATACTACTTAAATATAAGATTTTATTAAGTACTATTTATGTATTCATTAACATTTAGTGTTTTTAAAGTTAATCGATTTTTTCATACAAATTTTTTTGCATGTATTTTTATTTACAAAGGGTTTTGTTGTAATATTGGGTGAGATCCGGTTGTAATTTCAATTTTATTTTAAATTCGAAACCTTTTGGAAGATAACTGTTAAAAAATTAGCCGCGGATAGCCGTGGTTTGTAATAATTTTGGCCTTGTGAAGTTCATACTGAAAAAAATACCAAAATCATTCTTTATGATTAATATATTTTATTGTTTGTTTAAGGTTCCCAAATCACTTCAGGTGCAAGGCTTGTGACTCGCCAGTATTTGTTTGACCGGACCTGCAGCTTCAACTTACCTAGTATTGAAGAAATGCTCAACTTTTTAAGAGAGGATCTTTTATCTAGTGAAAAATACCACGAGGACGAAATCGCCAGTTTTAAACAGAGATTTGCCCATTTTAAGTTTGAGATTAAACAGAGATGGTCTAAAGCTTTTAAAAAGGAAGATGTATTCCGAAAATCTAATGAGAAATGGCTTCAAGGAACTTTTGAACTTCCCGTGGTGCTGACCCAAAATAGACCTGGTCGACCGTGCAAATCGTTTGACGAGTCGAGTGAAAGATCAAAAAGAAGGAAAACGGAGGACGTGCGGACTATCTTAGAAGTAGAAGTAATTGTTCATGCTGCACAAACTGAGTTGCGTAAAACGGGAAAACGTGATGCGTCTGACGTATTGAAAGATATTATGAGTTCTCCGACAAAGGCATCCAAATACAAAAAAGCACTGAGTGAACCAAAGACAGGAGTTGACAGACTTACACCGTCACAAGCTATGGCAATGTTCGTAGACACAGATTTAACTCGCCGACATTACGAAATAATTCGTAACACTAATAAGGATTTTTTTCCTTGTTATACGTTATTGCAGAAGGCAAAACAAGAATGCTACCCACACCCTGACGAGTGTCAAGTGACAAGCACCTCTGCTGAAAGCAGCTTACAAGCTTTAACCGACCTTACTGCGAGGCATCTATCAATGTACCTAGAAGAGGTCCTTCTAACATTGCAGGAGCAAGATCGAGAGAACCTAAAACTGATCTGTAAATGGGGTTGTGACGGGTCTCAGCAAACAAAGTATAAACAAAAATTTGAAAACGATGCAGATTCAGACGCAAATATATTTCAAAGTTGTTTCGTCCCCTTGAGGCTAGTCTGTGGTAAAGATGAGCAGAAGATTGTGCAGAGTGACAGTCTTTATGTTTGTGAATTAGTTTGAGTAGAAAGAGATCGATGGTATTGCTGTAGCTACTGTTATAAAGTTTAAGATATAATGGAATAAGTTGTATACGACGAAATTGAAAGGATCTTTGGAGCTCGGAGTTTGATTGCATCAGAATTACACATAATAATCAATCCGACAATTTTGTGCAATAAATAAAACTGACGTTCAGAGTTGTTTTATTTATTTCTTATATATTTATAATCTAAACATACTTATAAATAAAAACAAACAATAACATTTGCTTTACATTTTGTCTCGCAATATAATTATCAATGTATTTTAACGCGTGGTAACACGCCTGCTGAATTATAATCATTCTAATTATTATTACTAGTACTTACTACTTTACAAAATTCAATACTATCGTGAAAGTATCGCATGTGTCCCATCACTACCAGGCAGGCACGTGTTACGCTGTGAATGCACCAATCACAGCGCACTAGACGTCCCCCGCGCTCCGCAAGTTTGGCAGATTTGTTTGGAAGTAAAAATTTGGCTAAGCGGGGTCTTTAGGTTATATGGTCTGTGAATCTTTATCATCGCGTTTTTCGCGCAACCAATCCGATTGGTCTCTATATTGAAGACAGCAATGAACGCGAAAGAATCGCTACTGGACAAAGTCTCAATACGGACGTTATTAGATCAATTACTCATTATCTACACGAAAAGAATATCAACTGTTTTAAAAGATTAGGTAAGTCGCGAAACATCGGAACAGGCTCGTTTAATTTTCGATACTCGCTCGTCGCGTCCTCGTGACGGTAATATTATAGGAGATCGGCCCGTCGGTAATGAAGTAGCCGCCATAATTAGTACAGAAACCGAAAGATACATACCGCGTTGCATAGTAATTTGGAAAATCGGTGGTAGTAAACCTCATACCTATATAATGAACAAACTGTACGAGAGTTTTCAATATCCATTGTTATACCCCAATGGAGAAGAAGGATGGACAATCGGTGTCAAAGATAAAAAGGGTAGGGAATTAGCGCAAGTCAAGTACGTCAGATGCCTTTTGCTTTCTGAACCGCGATTTTCGCAATTGGGTCGTTTATCAGAAGAGTGGCTGGTCGATATGCAGAGTAGAATTTTAGAAGAACGATTAAAATACATTCACAATATGCAAACTGCAAGAAACAATGGCGGAGGACTCTAGAGTAGCCCCACTTGAGGAAATAATTTCAGACGAGACCATACAAGTCGGTCGCATATATTTGCCGTGCACATTTACGGGTTGTGATCGTTACATGAAAAATCATTATTTAGATGCCATTGGTTTATTAAATAGACTGGGCGGGTCATCTTTTTTCTTGACAATGACATGTAACCCAAAATGGCCGGAAATACAACAATCAACACCGGCAGGTCTAAATCCCTCTCCTATTGTGTGCACGCGTATTTCAATTGAAACTTCTCCAGCTTTTACGAGACATTCGGCATGGAAACTATTTTGGAAAACCCGTGTACGTCCTGCACGTGATAGAATTTCAAAAAAGGGGTCTTCCTCACGCCCATATCGCGTTTAGAGTAGATGGCGGTGCCGGTGGTCCCGTAAAAAATATCGACATCGACAGCTTTATACGGGCAGATATTCCCAGCCCGACAGAGGCGGAAGGCAGACTCCGCGCAGCGGTTCTCAAACATATTACCGTACAGACTTGCAATGCTGGGATTGAGAATTAAAAAAATGTACCCGTTATTTCCCTAAGAAAGAAACGAAAGTCACCTATTGCGATGACAGAGGTTTTACACATTTGCGCCGCGATAGTAAAAATGAAGCGACCATTAAGTATCGCAATAGGGAAGTCATAGTCATAGTTAACGATTTATGGGTAGCTCCCTACCAGCCCGTTCACACAGGGTTTCCGTTTTACTGTTCCGTTTTATCGTATACGTTTTTTTTCATTGATGGCGTATGGAGTTGTATGAGCGACTTCACATATGACACAGTATTCAGTATACAGTAAAAAATATCGGTCCGTTAAATTATGACATTCCGTTTTGTTATCGAATACTGGATGAACGGAATACGTATCCGTCATGTATGCGTACGTTTTTACTGGATATAAACTGTGTGTGGGGTGCGGGGCGGGGGGAGCGGTGCAGTTAGACAAACAAGTTTGAACATGCACGCATTGTCTATTTTGCATTTATTAAGAACGCGTGCTATTGTTGCGACCGACCATGTCAATGAAGGAGTGGGATAACTTAATAGACAAGGAATTGTTAATTAGTTTAGTAGAAGAGAGACCAGTTCTTTGGGACAAGACGCTGGATAAATACAAAGACAAGACTGCTAGTACTGCTGGTTGGCGTGAAATATGCGTAATTTTAAACCAAAATTTTGAAGTTATGGAACAAAAACAAAGACAAGAGTTCGGTAAGTTTTCGTTTTTATATTTGAATTGAGGTATATTCTAGATAGATTCTTCCTGCCATGAAACCGATCCAGCTTCAGACAAAAAATTGTTCATAAATTCTGTTCGAACTGAATTGGCAGCATTACCACCTCGTGTCCTTCTCTCATTAGGTAGGTTTTCGAGTTGAACTTCTTCAGATACGCTGATATTATCACTGTTTGAGATTAAACCCTCCTCATCCCTGATAAAGTTGTGTAGAACAGTACATGCCTTAACGATCCATACAGCTGTTGTTTTATGAGTGTCTAAAGGTCGATGGAATATTCTCCACTTATTAGCCAAGATACCGAAAACACACTCAACGTATCTCCTAGCTCTAGTAAAGCGATAGTTAAATATTCGCTTATTTTTATCCAGGTGCGTCCCGCCGAACGGCTTAAGTAAATTTTCATGTAATCCGAAACCTTCATCTCCTATGATCACATATGGAACTCTCAACTCTGAGTTTGTTGATAATGAGCATGGTGCTGGTATTTGTAAACTGCCGTCTAGCATCATTTTCCAAAATGTTGTCTCCTTGAATATTGATGAATCACATTCTTTCCCATAAGATCCAACACTAACGTATACAAAGCGATAGTCAGAGTCTACGATCGCTAATAATACGATGGAAAAAAAATCCTTGTAATTCATATACATTGAACCGCTATTTTGTGGTTTTTTAAGTCTGACGTGTTTGCCATCTGCTGCACCAAGACAGTGTGGAAAATTTGCTCTTTTGTCAAATCCATCTGCTATTTGTTTCCACTCATCGACTGATGTAGGAAGTCGCATATATAAAGCACTCAAATTATTCCATATGCATCTTGAAACCTCTTTTATAATGTTGCTAACGGTCGATACACCAACACGATAGGTATAATGTAGATCTTTAAAAGAACATCCGGATGCTGCATATCTGAAAGAAAAAAATATTATTTGTTTCAGGAAAATTTGTTACAAAAAAGTGGAGACAGATTAGAGATGCTTGGGTGAGAACGTTAAAAGATAAAAAGAATTGCAAGTCATCTGGTTCTGCTGCCTCAAAGACAAAGCTGTACAAATATCATCATCAGATGTTATTTTTAAAAAATATTATTGAGCCTGGTGAAACGCACGAAAGTGCCTCTGCTGAAAAAACTGACACGCACGAAAGTGCCTCTGCTGAAAAAACTGACACCACTGCAGTAAACGAAAATCATAAAACAAACGAAGATGACAGTGACGAGATAGAACATCTTCGCAATGACAACCAAACAAAATCTTCCCCGACAAAACGAAGAGCACCAAAAAAAAATTTAATGAATTAGATGCTAAAATGATGACCTACATAGACCACCAGATAAAACCCAAGAAACTTGAACCGGATGATCGTAATCTCTCATTCTTCAAAGGCGTTTTGCCATCCTTGACTGTGCTAAATGATGATGAAATTCTAGAATTTCAGTCTGGAGTTATTAAACTATTGCAAGATATTAAAAGAAGGAAAGTTAACCAGCCCAACTCCAACTGTTTAGCTCCATATACGCAAGCATCTGGTGCTGGTAATCACCAAACACAAGGGTATTTTACCCAAGCATCTGGTGCTAGCAATCACCAAACACAAGGGTATTTTACCCAAGCATCTGGTGCTAGCAATCACCAAACACAAGGGTATTTTACCCAAGCATCTGGTGCTAATAGTAACCAAATAACAATTTTACAAGACCAGATTGTAATGTATAGTGATAATACACCATCGCCATTAGTACAATCTCCGTACAGTGATGAGAATACGCTAGATATGTCTGGGTTTTAATATTGTAAACGTTTTTATAAAAATAAAAAGTACTTACCTTAAAAATATTGCTAATTTTTCTTCAGGGCAGATACTTTTCCTCCAATTAGTGTCTTGCTTTTTTAAATCCTTTTCCAGTAGTTTAAGTAGATGATCAAAAGAAGACATCGACATACGAAAGTAATTGAAAAATTTTGAGTCGTCTCCCCGCAATTGACTCATGAGTAAACGGTAAGCACCTGCTCTAGCTCTTTGCACCAAGAGTGGATGCTGCCAATAACGCCGATTGTACCGTCTCCGCCGGCGGTAGTACCAATACATAACGACAACGTCCATCCTGGTAGACTAGCGGTGCTATACTGCGAATTTTGTACCGTAAATACGGAGACTGTGTGAACGGGCTGTAAACGGGCTCTCAGTTAATGACGGATACGTTAAACGCTATACGGTGCCTATGTGTGAACAAAGCATACAGTTTTGTTGTATCCGTTAAAACGGGTACCGTAAATACGGAGACTCTGTGTGAACGGGCTGTACAATGCCGCCTTACTGCTAAAGTATGATTGCCACATAAATTTAGAAGCAACTTCGGCGCGTTCGATGGTTAAATACCTCTTTAAATATATCACAAAAGGCGTCGATAAAGCTTTGGTTGCATTAGTGCCGGAAGAGTTGAAAAATAACGAGATCGAAACGTACGTTACGAAACGTTATGTAGGTTCGTGCGACGCGGCGTGGCGAGTCTTTGAATTTAATATTGTAGGCATCATGCCGACTGTTTATCAGCTCCCCATTCACTTGAAAAACCAACAGGCGGTCTTCTTCCACTCGAATGACGCAGATCATGCTGCGAAGCGATCAGGTTCACTCCTGCTCACTTATTTCGCGAGACCACCTGGTGAGAAGTTTGACCGTCTGACATATATCGATTTTTACGAAAAATACATAGACCACCCGAGCCGTCCAAAAAATATGAAGAACGTGGAAATACATGAACTATCAAATGGTAAATTCGTCACGCCTAGACAAAGGGGAGAAGTTGTAGCACGCATGTTCTGGGTCGCTCCAAATCGAGGTGAACAATTTTATCTGCGTGTACTCTTGTCCGCGTATCCGTGCCGTATTATGATGACCTCATTAGGCTTGGCGGTGCCGATTGGACCACATTCCAAGAAGCCGCGCGAGCGGTCGGAATGGCTGATGACGAATCAGAGTACATCAGAGCAATGCAGGAAGCTTCCTCTTTTACGACTGCGCCGCGTTTAAGCCACTTTATTGTCATGTTAGCCGTGAACGGAATCCCAGTCGCGTCATTGTGGGATACATTCAAAGATCAACTGAGCGAAGATTTCATCAAAAGGTTAGGATCGGAGTTCCTGGATAGGGCCCACGAGAAAAGTCTCGTAATCATAAGTAGGTCATTGCGCAAGCACGGTAGCAGTTTGCGTGATCAGGGATTGCCGGAGGTACACGATGATACCACAGAACTAGGCCGCGAATACACCGAATACGATCAGGAACACCTGGATCGATTCGTTCAGGAATGGATACCAAAATTATCAGTTGATCAACGGGCTGTATACGATTACGTAAACGAACTCATAACTAATAATGAATTCCGCGCTCAAAACAACAACGCAATCTTCGTTGATGGTCCGGCAGGTACGGGTAAGACGTTATTGTTAAATTTTATAACATCACACGTAATTTGAAAGGTTCGTATATCCGCAGTTATTGTGAAAGAACAAGAGCTTCCTCAAAAAATGCATTGTTAAATTGATCATCACCGTCAGCAAGCTAGCTGTATAAATATGTAGATAGTAAATGTAAATATATATCATAAAATGTATATTTTAATCATGTTGATGTCGCTGCACGCTGCGTGTTTTTTTATTTTTTTATTTCATACATGCATCACAACATTAACGAGTGAGATAAGGAAACAATATTGGAAGGAGTCTGTGGCAATTGTTGTTGATTGCTGTGTGAAAATAATCACTCGTATGTCTCTATGGATCCTTACAAGGCAAGTGTATGTTTTTAAATTTACCATTGTAGTTTTCTGCTTGGCTTCGCTTGAAGTATGGCTTTGAGGCCTGAAGTGTGATATCAGTTTAATAACAATCCGCAGTGGATGAGTCGGTCCCCGCTGTTTGGATTGACATAGGGACGACAGACCGTTTAATACAGAAAGATGTTTGGTCCAAGGACAAAACACGCGAGTAGCAGTCGCCAAGAGCACTATGGCAATACGGAATGTAACTGCAGCCGACGTATTGCGGCGAGTGATTTTGGACGAGAGATTCGTAAGGGTAACTGTTAACATGCTGTTCAACTCACAGGTCGACCGGGTGGCGCGAGCGAACCGCATTTTTTCCTGATTGGCCCTTCTGCGAGATGTAATGCAGATAGTTAGGGAGGCGAATAGGGGAATTTTCTGCAATACTCGAGCGTGGCAGTTTAAGATATGAGAGATACCTTAGACCTAATAGAACAACCTTGTAAAGTATTTAGCTCTATATGTAGTGACGCGCGCCTAGGATAGACGATCAGATTAGTAAAAAAAAATTGATAGTCTGAAATACTCGAGCGCGTCAGATTAAGATATTGGGGGTTGATTTTAGTGTTTAAAGACTAAATTTAACTAATCTGACGATAAGTCCTTGACGCCGCCGAGTTATAGGGGCGCGAACTTGTAAAAAAAAAACGTTAATCCGGCATTCTCGAGCGCGATTTTTTTATTTTTTATTTCGAAGAATATAATCTAAAACTTACTAAAAATACAAAATCTGCCGGTTTCCGCATGACCGGAAGTGTGGAGGAGCCATTTCGTCTTCCTAAGAACGCGTTGCGGCATATAAGTCGCGAACGATACATTTTACAAAAAAACTTATAAACAAAAAAGGTAATTTTATTTTACACAAAAAAGGTCTCTTTACATTTTTGTCCAAAGTTAAAACTTTTTGACTTGAAGCATCATAAAAACTCAAACTCCCGGTTTTTTGAGTATATCTCGAAAACTGAGGGTGTTAAAAAAAATTGATATGAAATAACGATGATTAAATTATGTGACTTTTATTATAGCTCAAATTTTTTTTACGCTCATAAACGCAACCGACATACGCTCATAAACGCATATATATTTATATATGTATGTAGGTATGTTATATTATGTGTATGTTCGTGAATTTTTTATACATATTTTAAGAGCTACAAAGAAAGTGGCCTACTTCTTTTGGACTCTATTATTTGTCTATTATATGTACGTTTTTTGGGTTCCGTAGCCAAAATGGCAAAATATGGAACCCTTATAGTTTCGTCATGTCCGTCTGTCCGTCTGTCCGTATGTCACAGGCATTTTACTCGAAAACTATAAGGTGTATTTGAATAAAATTTTGAGGATAGCTGTATTTTGTTAGCCGCTACATAGTTTTGTAATTAAATTACTAAAAAAAATTTTTTTTAGGTGTGCACTCCAAAGCCTCTCTCCACTTTTTCTAAAGCTTCTCGACAATTTTCGTGGAAAAAGTTACGCGTATCTGTACAAAAGTATTATTAACATGTACAGTTCCTCGGCCATTCCTCAGTCAGCCGGCATCTGGCACATGTGTCCGTGTCCGGCACTTGCGTATTTCGAGCTCACAGTTTATTCAATATGTTTTTGTAGTTTATCGACTTTTGTGGTAAGATTTTCGTGATGAGTGATAATGAAAGGAAGTGTGTGTTTTGTTCGGAACTATTGACTGCTAAATTTGCGACGTTTACTACATAATAATAATATCATTAAGTGTCGCATGTCTTGAAAAGCGGCCTGCACTTTTTTGACAACAAAGATTTGCATATTTTTATTCCTCCAATTCACTTTCAGAGATCGATACTTAGGTGTTTGCCCATCACAACGAAAAAAAATAACAATAAAGGCGTTTGCCCATCACAACGTATCATACTATGACCGTGCTATGAACGTATGTGTCAAAGAATGACGGACCGGTGACGGAACTTTTTGCCGGTTACGTTCCTAGCACGGTCATGGTGTGATACGTTGTGATGGGCCAACGCCTTTATTGTTATTTTTTTTCGTTCAGTTTTTGAAGTTAATTACGAAATTCGATTACTAAAACAGCAAAAAATGCTTGTTTGATAATAAAATAATTACGAAGCAGTGTGAAAAGTTATTCATCTTTCGTAGCCAATTTACTACGAAAACGGAAAAAAAATCTTATTTCGTAGTTAATTACGAAACTTGGTTGTGAATACAGAAAATAAATTCTTGTTTGACAATTAATTACGAAACAGCGAAAAATAATTCTTCTTTCGCAGCCAATTGTGAAACCGCAATTGCGAAAACGGAAAAAAAATCTTATTTCGTAGTTAATTACGAAACTTGGTTGTGAATACAGAAAATAAATTTTTGTTTGACAATTAATTACGAAACAGCGAAAAATAATTCTTCTTTCGCAGCCAATTGTGAAACCGCAATTGCGAAAACGGACTAAAGGTCACCAACGTGTATCGGCGCGAGAAAACAATTCGTCGGGCACCTGTACTTGGCCGTGTAATATTCGGTTCTCGCTCACAAAGACGGTGAAAGAATTGTCAATACAATATGCTTGTGATCATTGTGATGTCACTGGTTGTACTGGTTGGGGCCTGTCCCGAAGTGAAAACTTGGAAAGGCTATTTTATTTCAACTGGTAGCTTAACTAACTGCACATTCCTGTTCAATGGACAACTAATGGATTCCCTGGATCTGATCAGAGGCTATGGTTTACTGCGTGTGTCTTGTAATGACTGCTCTTATAACATACTTTCTTCTTTTGACAACTGTGATGACTGTTCTATATGTAAACACAATGAAGGGAATGAAACCTGTAGGTATATTGCAATCCCTGTTCTCCTAGCAGTCAGCTTGACTGTATTGGGCACAATCATCTTGACGATTTTAATGCTTGTTGTAGACAGAAAAGTAAAAATTGTTCATAGGATTATGTCTATGTATCATGGAAGAAAAGGACGAATCTCAGATCATCATAGGATGAAAGTAGAAGCAATTATTACCGATCACTTAAGGAATCGAGAGTCCAACAGTAGACACAATGAAGAATTCCTGCTGACTGAAGACCTGGGTGAATACAGTGATGCACTCCCATCGCCAATGAACAACTCTGTCCCCAGAGAGCCACCCACTCCGGCCCCCAGGAGACCTACTAATGGGACACAATCTAAAAACAAATCCAGTTCGGCCTCATCGAAAGCAAACTTGGCATTAGCCATAGCTAACTCATTAGCCACACCAGCAAGAACATGTGACAACCTCCTCTTCATGAGTGCAACTGGTGGCCTGTATAAAGATGATTCATTCTCTCAGGTGGCCACAGGATTAACTACCATGGTGGCTGGATCAACACTGTGTTGGAGGTATCCTAATGGAACAGAGGAATCACTTCAAGTAAGGACCATTTCAAGAATCAGAACATATGTACCAATCTACAAAGCATGTGATTTTGATCTAGATGTTCAAAGCAGAGCTGAATGCTTGCTGGGAAGAATCAGGTTGTAATTCTAAAACACAGTGGTCAGCTGTTGGTCCTAAATCTTACAAATTGGCACCAGGCAGGGAATCCTGTGTATTAGCTCCAAACATGTCTGTGAAGAAGTGTTTCCACAAGCAAGTCTGCCACTATTATTATTGGGATATTGTGCCTAAATTGAACCTATGTGATATGGTGTACCTACAATTTCATATCGCAGGAGGATCTTGCCAAAATTGAATTTAAGAACATTAGAGGAGACATCATCCCTTTCACACTCTCAGAAAGCAATCCATTCACAAACTCACCTATATTTGCACAAATTGTCATAAACATAGCATTAACTGCAAAACCACCCACAGAATACATCAGAGAGAAGGATTCCAATTTTTATTACACGGACGCTGTCCCTTCTAGCATGGGATTAGCTGGCCAGCTAGGCGATTATCAGATTGGCATACAAGGCAATAGCACATTCACAGTAGACTGGAGTGTCGTGTGCCGGCCAGACGGGTCAAAGGTCTCATGTTCAACTGCTCTTGCTGGATACCGACGATCATGGTCCATCGAGGAAGAGATCAACGTGGTTAACACCAATTCGAGAGTCGTCGTGTCAAATTACCGCAACAAGGGAGCAGAACAAAGACAAAAGGTCGCCATTGTGTTCAACATTTGCCACGGATCCAACGTCACCAACGTGTATCGGCGCGAGAAAACAATTCGTCGGGCACCTGTACTTGGCCGTGTAATATTCGGCGAACCTAGTTTACACATCATCTCGTTCCGGAGTCGCCTGCGCAAGCCCACGTGTGAGGAGCACCTTAAAGTATGTCCTCCGCCGTTCTACCAATTGTACTGCTTGCACTTAGATCTTGAGTCTGACATCGACTCCACAAATGTCGTTCCCGTGATTTATGGTTTGTTACTCAGGCAGTATTGTGTATTGTCATTCTGCTAATCTGGCATTCTGCTAATCTGGCATTCTGCTAATCTGACATTTTGCTTTTCTGGCATTTCGCTAATCTGGCATTCTGCTAATCTGGCATTCCGCTAATCTGACATTTTGCTTTTCTGGCATTTCGCTAATCTGACATTTTGCTTTTCTGGCATAAAGCGTCTAAAGGTTTGCAATAAATATGTCAATTAATAAGATAATAGTAAGAATTACTAAATACGTGCTCATTAATAAGATAAACGTGCGATTTTATTGTATTAAGGTAATGTAAGGCATCAGTCCCTAGAGCGAATATTTAAAAAAAAACTCAAATGTACCTTTAAATAACAAATAAAGTGACCACCCTGGCCTCTTTGGATACAAAAAGTAAATTAGCCTAATTTATTTTCTATTTTTGCTGTCCAATTTGAGCTTATTCGAACGAAATGTAAGAAGTGTTGAAAAGAATAAAATATCTATAATTGAAATAAAAAACATCTTAGATGAAACACAAAAACAACTGCTTGAAAGAAAAGCTGACAAGTTTATTGGCATGCAAAGTAAAATAGAATTGAATAAACTTAAAAGGGAAAATCCAACACCTGAAACAGGAATATTGATTTCTAAATTTGAGGAGGAGACGGTACTGTTTTATAATACAGCAATAGATTATCTGAAAAAGTGGTCTGTTTCATTTAATAAATATGAAATTTTCAATTGGATGACGCTAACTGAAATCCCAGAATGGGCGAAGATTGAAGACACAATTCTATATCTTACTGAACATGGTGTGGAGATTTTGGGTGACAGATGCTATGAAGAATATACGTATCTGAAAACCTTTTTGGAGTCTGAACGGGCATCTGAAGAATGGAAGTCGAAGAAGTCTCTGGAAGAGAAATGGATGTACTTTTTGAACAAAACCGAAAATCCCGAAAGAAAGTGCCAAATGCTTAAACTATGCCAGTATTTATTTGCAATTCCAGCCCACAACGCTACAGTGGAAAGGGTGTTTTCTTTAATGACGGCTCAGTGGACTGATGAAAGGAATTCTCTGCTGCCGAAAACAGTGGAGTCAATATTACAGTGTCAGATAAACTATAATATGACATGCATTGAGTTTTACCATTATGTTAAAGGCAATATAGCCTTGCTAAAAAAAGTTAAGTCCTCGGAAAAATATAACATGCCGAGTACTTCTTCTGCTAATTCCTAAGTTATGTAATAAGAAAATAAATATTTGTCTTGCCTTGCCCTAAAATTTGTTTTTTTTTCTTACTCGCCATTTCAGCCAGCCAAAGCGTCCCGATGATACCTTACCAAAATATGGCAGCCCTAAAATTAGGTATTATAAGTACTGTGTTTACTAAAAAGTTTTCTAATTAGTATCCAACACCTATGGCAAAATTTGTGTCAAATTTACCCAACTTTTATGGAACCAGCCTTATGTATAGAGACCATCTCTACGCCAAATTTTATCTAAATCCGTTCAGGGATTTAAGCATAAAAGTTGCCATGAGTTTGTTAGTTGATTGCTAAATCTAAATTGAAATGTACGTTTTTACAAGTATAAATATTTTAAGTATCATCAACAGATGTTTCTGCTTAAATTTTTTTTTTTAAAGACATAGAACTTTACATCTCCATCCCCAGTCCCCATATAACGGTGTTAGAGAATAAAATTTCATCTTGATTAGAAAAATAAAGATTGATTGACTTGATTAGAAGTATGAAGACTGACTTAGATTACACAATGAAATTTGATTTAAATAAAGATACTCCACTAAGTCCTTGAGCGGAGACAACAAATTATTGTTGGAATCAGTATTAAGTTAAGACTGACTTAGATTACACAATGCAAGTGTTGGGGCTGAGTGACACAAGGCAGTGCAGACTCTGCTTTGAAGCAGAGGAGACGCCTACACACATCCTAACAGATTGCCCTTGTCTTATGCGTAGCCGTAACTGGATTCTGGGCAAACACTTCATGTGCCCGGAGGAGATCAAGTTTCTCGAGTTCAACATAATCCTGCAATTCTTCGAGTTCGCAGGACTTGACCAAGAATTGTAGTAAGTGGCAACCACAATAGATCAGCAATGGTAGCAGTGATACAAATAGCCACTACCAGAATAATAATAATAAACAATAGATTACACAATGAAATTCAACAGTTGAAGATACTCCTAGAAGTTCTGTAGCAGATACAAAACTCTTAACACAAGTATCTAGTATACTTAAAAAGAGGCACCAGCACTGTTTTCAATGTAACTAAACTGAGTCCCGTTCAGTGTGCCTCTTGGCATAGGTCTCCTCCAGTTTTAAGGGACAGATTGGTTACACCTTTTATTATTATAAAACCAGTTAAATTAGATATAAAATTTGACAATAGTTGAGTTTATGTTTTGCTGAAGGACATAATTTGTTTTTTACAGGGCAGACCAGAAGACCACGGACAATGTCTTTGGTAGATATTGAATCAGAAACCAACTACATCCTTGCCAGAACGACAATAGCTTCAAAAAATCCTGATACTATGAGAATTTAGAAGATATGGAAACTAACAACCATCGCTTTATAACCTCCCTGAGAAACAGGCAATATGTAATTTTCAGATCAGCCAGGAGATCTACAAGACCTAAAAATACCATTGGTTGATTATTTCACAACTTTCAAACTGAAAAGGAGAGTTACACGAAGCAAGAAACCTAGGTACGTAGTATCCTGAACAATACGAAATCATTTAACGAAACGAATTGCTCGACTTTATATCAAGGTAGATTAGAATTGTAGCACTAGAAGTCGAAGGCCGAAGGAGTTCAAAGAATACAACGAACACTATTAAATTATAGACAGCTGTGCCTTGCACTATGCTGTTATAATATAACCCGTACAATTTATAAGCTTAAAACTTACAGGTTATTATTCACTATTATTATAAAAGAGAAATGGCAGCCTCGACATGGCCTTTACCATAGTGAGTACAGTAAGCGTATAAATTAACTACGAAATAACGAATTCAACCATTTATAAAAACAAATAGACGTACTCTCGCCAAAATGGCGACCTAAAATGCCCATTCCATTCATTATACTATACTCTATACTTAAAACTTAATATTGTACTGAGATGACAGCTGTCAAAGGGATCAAGGTATAATATCACAAACAAAGGCACAAACCATGGACCTAAGATACTCAGGACAAGCTATGGTAATAATAATACCACGTCCGAGCGAGATGGTAGCATACAAATCTCAATAAGTGTGACAGAAAGCGAAATGAGATTCGTTGTCCTTGTCATAGTTCCACTTTTTTTCTGTTTGCCACAACTGAGGGCCTACCACGAAACGAAATTCGTTTTCGTTGGTGTATCTCTGTCTCTGTCGCACTTGCCAGTTCGAGCGACAGAGACGGAGATACACGAACGAAAACGAATTTCATTTCGCGGTAGGCCCTCAGGGGGCCTACCGCCGACGGCATTCGAAGTTTTCCCTCTCTGTTGCACTTACGTACGAACTTGTAAGTCTGACAGAGAAGGAAAACATCGAATGCCTTTCGCGGTAGGGCCTCTGAGGGGCTACCGCGAAACGATATTCGTTTTCGTTCGTGTATCTCCCTCTTTGTCGCTCGAACTAGCAAGTGCGACAGAGACGGAGATACACGAACGAAAACGAATATCGTTTCGCGGTAGGCCCACTGTTCTTAATTTAGGTGCCTTTTCGTCCCTCATTGTGGCATCACGTATAGTCTGTCCTGTGTATCATAAGTCCATGGCACAAACAGAGGGCCTACCGCGAAACGAAAACGGACTTCGTTTGTCTATCTCCGTCTCTGTCGCACTTGCTAGTTCGAGCGACAGAGAGGGAGATACATGAAGTTCGTTTTCGTTTCGCGGTAGCCCCTCTGAAGACACGAGGTTTTTTGCTCATTGGCGCCTGGCGGCCTCTACACGGTGAAGTATTGTCGTGATATTGTTCTAGCTGTCTCTATCTATAACATGCAATGAGATAGAGACAGCGCATGGATCGCGTGATAATACTTTACCGTGTACATATTGACCGCTAATATAACACAACTATAAATCGAAAAAAAGAGTTTGACAGTCTCGCTTGATGCATCCGGGTAATATACGGCCTATTATGTACAGCCCAATAAGCCGCGTCCAATGTACAGTCAAGGAATTTAATTTCCTACCCATTTTGTTGAAATGTTGTTAGGCATTCACGATGCATTAAGGTCGAAATTTTCATTTTAGTATTGATATGTCAATTCAATACCTATTATTTGTCACTGCACATTACAGATAACCTCTTTGCGAAGTCATTTACTTATCTAATAAATAATTAAACACATGTCAGTTGATATCAATGTCAATCGAGAAAATTGTGAAATAATTTTCAAATACGAAATTAATTTGAAAAATAATAAAATGCTTGCCGCAAACCGTGAAGTATTGCGAGCTCAAATAGTGGAATTACACCAGGAAGGAGTAGGGATTCATGAAATAACACGAAATATATGTCATATTTTGTTAGATTTTCGATTACTGTCATCCATTTTTAGCAGTGCCTTGACGTTTTACAGTTCACCATGTCAACGTAATTTAATTAATCATATCAGTTGCCTAGTAACACAAACAAATGCGTCTAATATGTCAAGTAACGTTGTGCTTACATAGCTCTTGTGATGACTGTTTGCTATACAATATTGAACCTTAGGTGGGTAGGAATTTAAATTCCTTGACTGTACATGAATTATTGGGCCACGCATTATATTATTGGCTCCCGTGACAACGGTGTGAGATAAGATAACCACGTGAACTCGTGAAGTAATGAGAAAAAGGGTTCTATATCTTCATCGTCAATTCATCACAAGTTGTATTGTAAAAAAAATTAGTTTTAGAGTGGTGTGGTAGTGGTGGTGTAACTGAAATTAGAGCCCCTGGCATGAATTACGTCTGCCAGAAATGTGGAAAATCATTCTGGTTTCGTATTGGTCTTTACAGTCACCAAAAAACGATGTCTCTTTAGCAATGTTTAAATCGCCTGAAATGGATGCACAGGCTTAAGATTATGATGGTAGTGCTAAAAAAAATACAGGAAAATTTGGTGTTCTATATTTGTATATTGAAAAAAACAGTTTGGTGCTAAATTGGTACCTACAACTAAAAAGTTGAAGTCGCAGGTTTTACACCTTCATAACACGGCTCCAATTCGATTACAATAAATCGTAACGATAAATTATGATAAATGCATCGTATCTCTCAGAGGGCCTACCGCGAAACGAAATTCGTTTTCGTTCGTGTATCTCCGTCACTGTCGCTCGAACCAGCAAGTGCGACAGAGACGGAGATACACGAACGAAAACGAATTTCCTTTGGCCGCCGCCGTGTGATTCGGATACGTGCGGATTTCGCGGTGCCGGTTAATGTACGGCCCGATAATCCGCGTCCATCTATCTTTCTCTCTTTTGTTGTGGTTGACTGATGGTCGTATATGTACATTAGACGCGGATTATTGGGCTGTACACTAATTTGGCCGTACATTACCCGGAACCCCTTGTCATGTCATTGTCACAAAAAGGAGAAGATTATTGTTATTAATAATTTTGTCATTTTGGTATTATGCATTGTGTAGGTTCCTAATAGAATTTTCTGCGTGTGTCTCCTTATAATTACTTTACTCTTTGGCGTGTGTAACTTGTGTTCGATTGTGGCTCTGGGTGTGGAAATTAACATTAAATCGAATAGTGCAGCGCTGCTGCATGTTATTCACTAATTGAGACAGTATCTAGTTTCGAGCCATGTCATCTCGGGCTTGGTTTCCAAAACGACGCCTCACAATTGGGGCTCGTTCTTTGCTACTAGTTATCATTATCTGCGGGCTCACGGGAAGCTAGAAAACATTCGGCGTTGAGAACCTCTTATAATTGGTTGTATTCGTAAAACTGTCTAGGATGGACCTATCCCACAGACAGTGACTTAGTTATCCTGGGTGTAAATATTAAATTTTTCTGTGTGAATGATGTTGGGTTGTTGTGTTGATTGGAGTAATTCATTAAGTAGGTGTGTGATGATACCGCCTAGTGCTTGCTATACGGCCAGATCTCAGAATTAAAACACAATTGAGATGTGGCTCTATTGCACACTACAATACGGTCGCATCTCAAAAGTGAAATACATTTGAGATGTGGCCGTATTGCAGGCACTAGGCAATACACGCATGGGTGCAAGGCTTAAAAAATACCTATGTCGAGTGTATTCCTTCCTACACAATTTAAAGCCTTACTAACATCTATTTTTCTTGAAGAGCTCTTTTGATTTTGGATAGGATTTCTTTAATTGATTGATATTCAAATTTTTTTTTGAATAATGATATGTTTATAGGTTTGAGTTGGTTGGACTAAAGGAAAGAGGATCCACAACTTAGAAAATTTTCGAGTGATATATTTTTCAATGTGACTGGTCTTTTATGATCTTATCGTAAATAATGCGTTAAAATAAGCATGTTTTGTTTTAGTGAGTTTTTTGAAAATCTAAATTCACTCTTAGGCAGGTTGGTGTAGGTACAATGAAGTGTTAAGCCCTTCGCACAACTTATAGTTCTTCAGGTAAGTTGGTAGTTTTTTAATGAAACTTGAAGAACGATTACACAAATTTATTCAAAATTACAAATTAACCCGACAATTCGAGTGAGCGCGACCGAAGCAAGGTACGAACTAGTTCTTCGTCCCGATCTACACTATTAAGCACTTTTAGGCTTTGACGCCCACTCACACACATAACACCCCCCTTATCACTGAGAGGACCTTCCCGTGAAGAAGGGCGGCCCAGTCGGAGCCAATTCGACGCCTGGGTTTCTCGGGGCCTCGTTTCTTGTTGACCGGTATGATTTCAGCTTTCTCCACAAGTATTATTCCGATGACGATTAAAATAAGTACATATAGAGGTCCTGTCCAGATGAGGTGTCTATTATTCTCGGAATTAAATTTCTCTAGTTCTTGGACATCTTCTTTTTCCAATAAGGCCTCAAGTTTATATAGTTGATCTAAAGGCACCTTTTCTAATTTTAGAGGTCGTGCAGAATTCCGAACTGTTATATTTGATAGTTGGAAAGATAACAGTTTAATAGCCTTTCCTTTAACCCTTAAATGCATAATGATGTATATATGCATCGTATATTTGATGGTCCGTGGCTCAATATGCAGCTATCCACTTCAGCTATCCGTCAATCTATACAACATGACACATCTATTTCAATTTATTAAAAAGTTATACAAAAAATCATGCATTTAAGGGTTAATCTGGTTCCTGTAGTTTTTTACAGATGTACTTTCAGTAATGAAGCTGCATCCTTCGGGAATTTCGATTAAATATGTTCCTTCGATGAATCTGATCTCTTCTTCGTCGCATAGAAGTCTCGATTTGGTTCGTTGGGGGCAGGTTATAGCATAATGGTAATCGTCAAGTCTTTGGAGCAGTTCAAAGTTCGTTTTAAACGCAGTATACTGACAGTTTGCAGTTATTTCGTGTTTTAGGATCAACAGGTAAATGCAGTCGTCTGATCTCGAGGTTATAGTAAAGGAGGCTTCATTGCAGTAGTATATTTCTTGAAACTGTTTGCATTCTTTCTCCATGTACTGGTGTTTATCGCCGCTTATAGCCAAATAGGGTTTAGGGGGAATTAAAATGGTCGAATTGTAGGTGGGGGTAGGAAAAAGTTGATAATAGTTGTATGTATTTTTGTACATTATAGGGAACTTTAAAACAAATACAATTCGGTTATCTGCATAGAAGGAACCACAAGTAATAATGTCATAATAATCTCGTATCTCAGTATTTTCGTTAATAAGCATTTCCTGTTCATTATAGAGCTTAAACAATACATTAGACATGAATATAATATTATCAGAACCTACTACACTATGGTGAGTTATACCTACTTTGGAAAAAGCAACTGCATTTTCAAGCATAATAACATAGTCAAGAATATTCTGTAAATTGCTTTTTATCAAATTGCATAAACAATTAATTTTGATATAATCGGATAGCCGGTAATTGGTCATATTCACGTCTCTCAGTATTTCGTTTAACGTTACTCGAATCTTGTTTTCATTGGCTACAATAGTAGAGAGAGTGACATTGAACGTTTCCAACATTTGTTTGTTAAAGCTAATTCCAGAGTTCAATTTATTTCCAATAACATTTTGGTTTCTCTGTAAAGTTTGTATGGCATTGTTGAAGTGACGAGCGTCGTCGTGATCTAAATTGCCAGTGATGCTTTTTATGATGGAACCCAAACCGTTGATGAGGCCGCGTTTTTGTTTGGGATTAGTTTTACACAAGCCATTGAATTTACCATATATTGATTTGAGGTCGTTCAGGAAAATCTGATTGGCTAAATAGTCTGTGTTTATTTGGTCGCAACCGTATGGTTTTTTTGCAGTAATATTGTCACCGGCGCCGGCGGCCGCGTTATCGTAATCTGCGTGGGCGTGGAGCGCTGTGGCTGCTGGGTTTGTTTGATACGTTGTTTGGCAGGTATGATTATTTATAGGCATGTAAGGCCTCAAGGGTATGTTGGCTGATCTATACGAAAATCCGCTTATAGGTTTAGATGGACCAGGTTTATTATTTGATTGTGGTCTAGAAAATTGTCGTGACGGGTTGTTAGGATATTGGGGTCTATTCCACTGATTATTTTCGTATGGATTAGGGTAAACCGGCCTATAGTTGTTCTGTGAAAAGTTTGATCGCTCTGAATAAAGAGGTTTATTTAAATTAGGGAATGCCACCGGTCTCGGGGGTAAGTTGTGAGGACCAAATTTATTGAGCTCTAAGGGTTTTTGGAAATTGTATTGGGGCCCTTGTCGTTTTTGGAGATAGTGAATATTTTCTTCCTCCTTAATGTATTGTAAAGCCGTTGGCATGTCCTCGGGACGCATAGTCCTAATCGTTACCCCTAGTGGGTCTTTAAGACCACTCAGGAAAGTTTTCAGGGTTTGTGTAGAGAAAAATTCGCGCTTGCAAATCTTTTGATTTTCGTCCTGTTCATGTAAATTGACATAGTTAATTATGGTGCTAAGCATGTGCATGCACCGGTTGTAAAACTCTTGAGGTGTTTCATTCTGTTTAGGCCGATGAAAGCATTTTTCATTTTCTCATCGAAATCTAGACACTCTCGCTGAAACTGACGCAAGTCGGTTTTAATCGTATGAGGCTCAACTCTATTGTGCCTCTATTGACGGTTAGTGCAACCCTAGCCTAACTGTCAAACGCAGTTGGAATGATGGCTGCGCACCGTAGGCAGCTAATGTTTCTTCTCCCGCGCCGCTGTGCTTCAAAACTTGCTGTTGGTGCTAAATTGTGACTGCTGTGCCGTGTACTGCCTGTAGCTTTTGGATTTCCCGAGGCGCTGAAGTCCGGTGAGTTGTTTTTGTTTTCTTTGAGTGTGAAACGTGCTTTCAAGGTAATACCTATCGCCGCCGCTCGCAAGGATTTAGGGAAAGGACTAACGGACGTGTTTTGAAACCTATGGACAGTCCACTTAAAATCGAAGCCCCATCATATTTTGATCCGTCGAACCGCATTTTCCGTGGAAATTTCCCATAAATCATATTTTTTTGTCACGTTTGCACCAACATTCCGCCATTTTTTACATACTTTATCGCATTACATCTCATAAATTCATCGCAATTTCATACCTATAAGCCATTGTGGCTTGGGTTTTACCGCATTCTTATCTGTTTCTAATAAGATTTTAATAATATCCCCGCATTTTTCAATAACTTTCCATATAAAGTTAACCTATACGCCCGCTCATTCGAATTCTGTGTACGGTGCGGTAGGAGGATATTTTAATTACGCGACCATTACGTTGCGCTTGCTTCGCAGAATACCTATACTTCGTCTCGCTCGCACTTGTGGTCATGGTCAATGTTCTTATTCTGTCGTTCCAATATTAAATTGACGCACATAGGGGCAGAATGCCGATTTAGGCGGCCATAAATCGATTTCTAAAAATGTAGCCTAGATAAGAAATAATCACTTCCCGATAAGATTGAATAACCATAGAATGATAAACTACCCCCTCCCTAACCCTTACAGCAGTGCCTGAACTGCCATGCCAGTCGAAAGTTGATCGTCGCTCCCAGTGCACGCACATCTTATCGGCATTCGTAAAAACACGTTACATTTAAAAAATCGTGGTGTTTTTTTAGTGTCTATTTTGAAGAAAGTTGTGATGGATCCAAGTTCTACAGGTAAGAGAGTATTATAAAACATTAAATTTATGTGAATATTTTGAATATCTATTATTATTTCCCGAGGTAGAAATAAGTCTTCTAAAATTGTTGTAAAAAACCACGTTTTTGATTTATAAAAAGGTTTTTGTTATACATCATGGCACGTCCGGGCCATAATACGAGTAATTTCATAAAATAGAGTAACTGTACTAGATAATTACATTAATTTTGGCTGCGATTTTTTGCGAAAATGCGTTTTAGAGGCCATTAAATACCACGATGCAAAACCACTTGTTTTTTTTTTTTTTTTTACTTTTGTGTTTAAAATAGTTTTGATTTCTTTTAGGATCGGAAGGAGTTGCAGAGGCAAGATTAGTGACCCGTAGGTTCCTATTTGAGAAAATGCAGCCACAAAATCTTGCAAATTTTGAATTGAAACTAAAATATCTTGAGACGTATATTTTATCGCAAGAAAACTATTGTGAAGAACACAACAAGGATATAAAGCATAAATTGTCTTTTTTAAAGTCAGACTTTAAGAAGAAGTGGGTAGAGTCAAATAGGAAGAGCGATATTATCTTAAAAAAACACGATGCATGGTTACAAGGAACCTTCGAAATACCAAGGATAAAACGAGGATCATCAGGCCGACCAGCAAAGATATTCGATGAATCCAGTGAAAGGAGCAAGCGAAGAAAAACAGAAGTGTTAATAATGAGACCGCCAAAATTTATGTAGGACTATATTCCTGGCATCCGATGACGCCTAACAATGCACAAAATCCTATAACATGGGGCAACTGTAATGGAAGAAGCTCTCTTGCCTATTGGGTTATTACCGGAAGAAGCAGCCGAAGCGCGCAATAAGCACTTTAGGAAATATAGACAAGATTTTTATAATCTATGAATACACAATCTCACAAGTTTAATACGACATTCATAGGTCACTTACTTTCATATTTGCTTATATTAAAAAAATTCATAATTGTCTCGTAACGTAACTATAATTTTGTTTTCTTTGTCAGTTATAAAAATGACGAAAATATGTCGTATTTACACTTAACGATCATTAATATACCGTTAAACTATTGAAAATTAAAAAATAAAACACAACTAAGAACAGTGTTGTTTTTACTGACTTTTGACTGGATTATAGAAAAAAGCGGGCACCTACCGAGATAAGCTGTTTACTATTTTCAACTGTTTTAAGTAGGAGAATAATATTCTAAAGGTTAGAAAGCAGGATCAGTAACGGTTTTCTTATAATAAGATACTTATTCTTCAGTTTCATACAAAAAACACTGATATTATTTTTTTCTGCTTTAAATAAGCCTTATTTTGAAAATATATATATAACATTTTTTATTCCTTACAACATTTTCAACCGAAAAGTATTTTTTAATAAGGTTTTAAAAAAAAAAGTGGATGTCCATTTTTTTGTCATTTCGATCCACTGTGCTACTGCCCTCTTGGAATTATAATTACAAACAAATCACGAGTTTGAGTACATAAATGCGATAAAATAATTTTGGCCGCCTAAATCGGCATTTTGCCCCTATGTGTGACGATTCGTATTTTGTGTGGTTATCAAGTGTTCCATTGTTGAATAATCGCAATAAAAATGGAGGATGAAAATAAATTAACTTTATTAGAATCTAAACGTGATTCTTACTTCGCGCGCATTCAAAGTATTTACGACTCCATTCCGAAAACACGACGAGACAAAACTAATTTGTTTTTAATTCAAGCCGAAAATGTAACGAGTTTACGCGACGAATTTGTTACACTGCTCGATGAAATAAATTCAACTGCTTTAAAGTTGAATGAGAACTTTAAACCAAACTTCGAAACGTTATGGGCATTCGATGATATGTACTATGCAATTAACACCGCATATAAAAAGTTGAGCGATTCAACTAATGTTCAAGAACACGCAAAACCGGTCTTTAAACTTCCAGACATACAAATTCCTGATTTTCACGGAGACATACAGGCATTTCCATTGTTTATAGAATCGTTTCGAACGACAGTTCATCATAACACTGCGTTATGTGACGCTCAACGCATTCAATATTTAATATCTAAGTTAAAAGGCAAAGCTCAGAGCATTTGTGTAGGTATTACACCTAACTCAGAAAATTATAAAATTCTGTACGACGCCTTAGTACATAAATATGAGGATAGTCGCGCGATCGCTATCTCATATTTAGAGAACATAATTAATTTGAAACCGTTAACAGGTAAACCTAATGCGACTGGGTTAGACGGTCTGATCGATCAATTTTCGACGTCGGTGTCAGCACTACGTCAGCTAAACATCAAAGATTTAGCCGATTTTATATTTGTACATTTAGCATTGCGCAAAATGGATACAGAGACCTCCAGAGCATTCGAAATGTCTCTCAGTAGTAAAACTGTATTTCCGAATTACGACGAATTCGTTTATTTTGTTCGCAATCATGCGAAAATATTGCAACGCACTATGACGTCATCGTCAGCTGTTGTCTCGCCACATACTTCGTACGGCCGCGACTCGCGCGCTGAGTCGGTGGCGCCAAAACGCGCGCAGAATAATATGCAAACTTTTCTCGTTAGCAACAGCCAGGCTTCGGGACATGTTTGTTGTTATTGCAATAGTAATAAACACATTCAATTGTACCAATGCGAACGATTTTTAAAGTTGTCGCCTATTGAAAAATATAACGTAGTTAAAAAATGTAACGGTTGCGTTAACTGTTTAAGTGTTCGTCATACGTTTTCCTTGTGCAAGTCAACTTCGACTTGTAAGTTCTGTGACAAGGCTCATCATAGCCAGTTATGCCGCAATCAACCCGTTGGTCAAATGCATTCTGAGCCACGACCGACGACTTTCGTGCCGCGCGAATACGCTCCGCCGTCCGCGCCCGCTGCGCCCTCGGCGCTCGCGCACTCGCCCGCTGCAACCGCGTTTGAACAGAGCAATAACAATAATATGCCGGTAGGTTTTGCTGGCACGGCTACGACTAATCGTGATTCTCGTAAAACGGTTTTACTAGGTACCGCGATGGCACAGGTGTTGGATGCCTACGGTTATCGCCGCGATATTCGAATTTTAATTGATTTAGGTTCGCAAAATCATTTCTTAAGCTCACGGTGCTTACGTAATTTAGGGTTTGACGTCACGCCTGACGACAAGAATACCTTGGTTCATGGAATAGGAGAAAGCTCTCAGCCGATTAAAGGTACAACAAATTTAACTTTGTTTTCGCAATTTGACCCGACTTTCAAATTTGATTTGCAAGCGTTAATCATTGATAAAATCTCCGGCAATCTGCCTGAAGGTCAAATAGATACCGAGGCTCTCGAATATTTGAAAAATATCTCGCTGAGTGACAAACATTGGTACTTGCCAGGCAAAATTGATTTGCTTCTAGGCGCCGAAGATTTTATTAAATGCATTTTGAAAACTGACCGCATTATAGGGCCGTCCGGTTGTCCTGATGCTATCGAAACTGTGTTCGGGTATATAATTTCAGGTTCCGCATCTCTCGCAGGGCCTAGGGCATCTAATAAACTTAACACGTTTTTTACCACTACTACAAATGTAGACGCTCTTCTTTCCAAATTTTGGGAAGTCGAAGAGGTACCGATCCGCAAACATCTTTCCGCCGACGATAAGGCGTGTGAAGATATTTATACACAACAAACGACACGAGACTCTCGGGGTCGTTATATTGTGCCCTTACCGTTTTGCCGCGACCCGCGAGAACTAGGCGATTCACTTCCGACCGCGACGCGTAGGTATAACACTCTAGAGAGAAGATTTAAACAAAATAATATCCTTCATAAACAATATGATGAGATTATCCGCGATTACTTAAAACAGGAATATATTTCCGTGGTGAAGGACTTGGATAATAATTCCAGTTCTTACATTATACCAAGTCACCCTGTAGTTCGTGACGACAAACTAACTACTAAGGTTCGTTTATGTTTAGACGCTAGCGCCGCGACTACGTCTAACTTGTCTCTCAATGACTGCTTATACGCTGGACCTAATCTGCAATCAGATTTGCTCGCGATAATATTTCATTTCCGGTTATTTCCGGTCGCAATAACTTCGGATATTCGTCAAATGTTTTTGAGAATTTTAGTTTCTCCGGAATGCCACCGCTTCCTTCGCATAATTTACCGCTTTTCTCATGAGGATGAACCGCAGCTTTACGAATTTAATCGAGTCTGTTTTGGACTTAAGTGCAGTCCTTATTTGGCAATGCGCACAATCAAGCAACTTATACAGGATGAAGGAAAATGTTTTCCCGCCGCAGCCGCTGCAGTATCCCGCGATTTATATATGGACGATTTAGCTACTTCCGTTATGGATGAGTCCACCGCTATTAATCTCTCCCGCGATTTAATTAACCTTTTTCTGAAGGCTGGTCTAGAATTGGTTAAATTTTCAAGTAATTCACGCGAGTTACTAGAACACGTGCCAGAACAAAATCGATTGTCAGCTACGGTCGATATCTCCGATAAGGACGATTTAAAGATTTTAGGTCTACGTTGGTGTCCTATTGAAGACCAGTTCGCTATAACTGTAAATTTAGACCCGCATAACGTTATCACGAAACGTACAATTCTATCTACTATTGCCAAGCTGTGGGATATAGTAGGTATCGCCGCGCCGATAATTTTGTACGCGAAATTGCTTATTAAAACCCTCTGGTTACTGAAACTAGATTGGGACGAAACTCCGCCCACAGATATTTGCACTCAATGGTTAAAGTTCAAAGCTGAACTTCCGCTTTTACGGAATCTTAAATTTCCGCGCCACCTCGGCATCAATTCGGAGGATTGCGAATTGACGTTGGTAGGTTTTTCTGACGCAAGTATGGTTGCGTATGGAGGCGTTGTTTATCTTTGCGTGTCGCATCCTGGGCTTCCTCATAATATAGTGAATATTATGTGTGCTAAGTCAAAGGTAGCACCCGTGAAGGTTTTAACTCTCGCGCGGTTAGAGTTATGTGCAAGTTTGCTCCTTGCGAAACTTATGCGCTATGTCTGTGATAATATATCAGATCGATGCAAAATTTCGAATATCTTTGCATTCACGGATTCAAGTGTCACTTTGCAGTGGATACATTCCTCTCCGCATCGCTTTAATGTTTTTGTCAGTAATCGTATCGCGCAAATTAATGATTACTTACCCGCTTCTAATTTTTTCCATGTCTCGGGCAAAGAGAACCCGTGCGACTGCTTGTCACGTGGTCTCACCCCCAGTCAGCTAATTGAGCATCCGCTTTGGCTCCACGGTCCCTCTTGGACCAAGCTACCGATCTCGCAGTGGCCTCTTGACCACTTTGTCTTTGACGGGCAAGAGGACCCACCTGAAGTAAAGGCTAATGCCCAAGCATTCTTAACGACTGAAGCTAATAAACCGTTCTTGTATGAACTCGCTACTCGTTTCTCTTCGTGGAGTAAATTACTTCGTGTAATAGTTTACGTGCTACGCTTTGTTAAAAAGCTGCCTCGGTCAGGTCGCATTATGCCCCCTGATTTACAAGCTGCTGAAGAGGCAGTTCTTGCTTCCGTTCAGTCTGTGCATTTCGCTGAAGATAAGGATAATATTTTAAAGAATAAATCCCCATCTAAACGCATGAGACAACTTTGTCCAATTTTCAAAAATAATTTACTTCTGGTCGGCGGTCGACTCGATAAGTCTGAGTTAGACTACTACGCTAAACACCCTATTTTACTTCCTAACAACGACCACGTCGTGAACTTAATAATTGACGCTTATCACAAAAGGTTTTTACATGCCGGGCCCAATTTGCTTATGTCTCTATTACGCCAAAAATATTGGATACTCTCCGGTAGAAATATTGTTCGTAAACGGTTTCAGTTGTGCAATCGCTGTTATATCGCTTCTCCTAAAGTAGATTCTCCATTCATGGCCGATTTGCCCATTTGCCGCGTCATCGAAGCGAAGCCTTTTTTGAATACTGGCGTCGATTACGCGGGCCCTATTCCTGTCCTCTTAAGTCGTTATAGAGGCGCACGTCACCAGAAAGCCTATATCTGTTTGTTTATCTGTCTCGTGACTCGCTGTACTCATATTGAATTAGCGGTAGATTTGAGTACATCCGCCTTTATTAACGCGTTTAAACGGTTTGTGTCGCGCAGAGGCACCTGTTTAAGTTTATACTCTGATAATGGAACGAATTTTATTGGAGCAAAATCTCATTTTGATGAATTGACCCAACTTCTAAACTCAAATGAGTATAAAACCGCGTTTTCCGCCGAGACCCTTGAGCAAGGCATCAGCTGGAAATTTAACCCGCCAAGCGCTCCACATTTCGGTGGATCGTGGGAGTCTAATATACGTAGTATAAAACTACATTTAAAACGCGTAATCGGTGACCAACTATTAACGTACGAAGAAATGTTGACTGTTTTAACGCAAATAGAAGCAGTTTTAAACTCGCGTCCGTTAACTCTATTAAATGCTGATCCATCAGAGCCGACTGCTCTTACTCCCTCGCATTTCTTAACCCTCGCACCGTTAAACTCTTTACATAACACCGACGTGTCAACCCTACCTATCAGTTTAGTTAAACGTAAATATCTGATAGATAAAATAATTCAATCGTTTTGGAAGCGATGGAAAACGGAATATTTGCATACGCTTCAAATGCGACAAAAATGGAATACTCGAACCAAACCTGTAACCAAGGGGACGGTAGTTTTACTGAATGTAGACAACGTTCCTCCTTTGAAATGGCCACTAGGTGTGATCGAAGATGTTTTTCCGGGTAAAGATGGAATCATCCGCGTGGTTGCCGTACGCACGAATTCAGGCATTTATAAAAGACCCGTGGTAAAGGTATCTCCCTTACCACTTCAGTAATCGTTGCTTCTTTATTAATGTGTTCGCCTTATTCAGGGCTGTCACATTAACCCTACTTATATATATATATTTTTCTTTTTTTTTTCTTTTCGCATTCATTTAATTTTTGTCCCGCTTTCTTTGTTCTGTAGAAGACCAAAGAGATCTTTGTCCTTCTAGGCGGGGGGTATGTTTAGGCCGATGAAAGCATTTTTCATTTTCTCATCGAAATCTAGACACTCTCGCTGAAACTGACGCAAGTCGGTTTTAATCGTATGAGGCTCAACTCTATTGTGCCTCTATTGACGGTTAGTGCAACCCTAGCCTAACTGTCAAACGCAGTTGGAATGATGGCTGCGCACCGTAGGCAGCTAATGTTTCTTCTCCCGCGCCGCTGTGCTTCAAAACTTGCTGTTGGTGCTAAATTGTGACTGCTGTGCCGTGTACTGCCTGTAGCTTTTGGATTTCCCGAGGCGCTGAAGTCCGGTGAGTTGTTTTTGTTTTCTTTGAGTGTGAAACGTGCTTTCAAGGTAATACCTATCGCCGCCGCTCGCAAGGATTTAGGGAAAGGACTAACGGACGTGTTTTGAAACCTATGGACAGTCCACTTAAAATCGAAGCCCCATCACATTCTCTTGACGCATATTTATAAGATCCCTATTGAGACAATTTTCGTCGCGTTGGTCGGCGAAATTTTTTATTAAGACTTGTTTTATATCATTCCACGAAAATACGCCATTAATAGTAACGACCTCTTCAGCTTTTCCTTTCAATTTATTAAGGACGCTATGGAGCAGTACCTGATTATTAAAATGATTAGGTTGTGCCACATCAAAATATTGTGTCAAAACGACTTCGCAAGTCGTTATAAACCTATGCAACTGGTTTGCATTTCCATCATAATCGGGAATGACAGTAAGAGCTATTTTTAAAGAATTAATCCTGTCATCTGCCATTTTACACAATTATACACTGTAAATTCACAAAAATATAATTATAACTACTTATTCTAGGGTACAATACAAACGAGATTCGATTTAAATTACACAGAAATGCAGATATTATGGCTTTCCGGTTCGCTTGTAATGTACAAAAATACAAAGGAAATATGGAAAGGACTCACAGGATGGCGACGGCAGGCAGCATTTCGGCTCCGAAGATTCGGTGACTAGGCCCTTGATGTATAAAAGCACTAGTTCTCCTTTTTAGACTGCGCCACTTATTAGTTCTTCAGGTAAGTTGGTAGTTTTTTAATGAAACTTGAAGAACGATTACACAAATTTATTCAAAATTACAAATTAACCCGACAATTCGAGTGAGCGCGACCGAAGCAAGGTACGAACTAGTTCTTCGTCCCGATCTACACTATTAAGCACTTTTAGGCTTTGACGCTCACTCACACACATAACACACATGGAGCTACTCAAAAATGACAGAACAAAGTGACATAATTGTATTTATGCGTACAAATAAATGTAACTTGATCAATTCAATTGTGATTTCCATTTACCTCCTTCTCTATATCCATACAACCAATCTATCAAACAAATAAAATTAAAATTTTCTTTTGAAAAATGTAACCATTCCATCAGTATTTTCTTATAACGTTGTCACGTTCAACTATCGTCAGTAAACCGACTTTACAGACAACCATTTTTTTCATTTCTTTATGGAAGGCTTTTATCAGTGTACCTAGATTTGCACAAACAATCTCTATTACATATTTTTTTGTAGATTTCTGTTCATCTTCAGCTTACGTATTGTATTGTTTTGAGATTCCATGCTAGCCACAACACCTCTTGTTCAAGATTATCTTGTGAAACAACAACTTCCAAATCTTTGCACTGTTGGCATTCATTATACATTCACTTTCTTGCCTTAGGATCACAACTGATTTTATCAATGACCTCGCTCAAATTGTCAGTTTTTAGTACTTTCAGTTTCTTCAATTTTAATACCTTAAATCAATTGAAGAAACTGATTGTTGAACTGAAGATTGCTATGCTTTATGCATGCACACGTGTCTCTTTCACCCAGTTTCGATATGATAACAAAAAATGGCTTATATCGTATGAAGGTCGAGTAGGAGACCTTACCCCCTACTGCTTTATATTTTTTGTGTAGTTCACACATATGATCCAATAAGTAACTTTCTGCATTTTTTGGCCGTTTTGCGTTAAACACTCTTTTTTCCAGCAGTAATTCTGCTCACATCATCCCTTGTAAAGAAATTGCTTATTTCCTAACATCTCAACTTTTTTATCATTTTTCGGTGTTTACGACGATGTACTCTATTTCAGCCCTATTGTGGTGTAGTTCCTTATTTAATTTATATTTTTTTGTGATTTCATTGTCAATCACTTTTTTCAACACATTTTTCTCTTTGTTATTTATGACTTTATATTGCGATTGCATTGCTGCAGTTAAAACATTAAATTGAAAAATCGGAGTTTTAACGACATCTATCTTTTTCTGAAATCGTTTTCAGAAATTCTTCAGTTTGTTTTCTTAGGGTGCTATCGGTCACAATTTGTTGGTTTTCTCGTATATCTGCTTCTATGTTATCTTCATCATGTTCTTGTGTCTTGTTATTGAGCTTTTTCTTTAGTCTGTATACTTGCTTACTTGTCTGTCTGCTTTTTCATAGTATTAATTTTTCTTTTAATGAGCAGTACAGTGTCATTAAATTTCTTGAGTTCCGTTTCCAAATGCCGGTTTCTTTGTTTTATTTTTTTAATAATTTTATCTTTGTCTTCAGTTTTGTAGCTGCTTTCCTCAATCACAGATCCAACAGTGTGACAATTTCATCACCTTTTTGTTTATGATAAAACCGCTTAGAAGCATCTCTTCACTTCTGTCGTTTTGTTTTTTCAGTTTCTGTCAACTCTTCTATGTTTTTTGTGTTTTTCTTTACTCTTTCTCTATTTGTTTTTGGCGATTTTATTCATGCTTTTCTGGGTTTTCTTTTAAACGTCCCCGGTATAGCTTTTGCCTTTCGGCATTTGTTATTCGGCATCTGATGACAACATTTATAGAGTTAAGTACATTTTTAAGTATCAACCTAAGTCAGCAATATTCGTGGCTTCAGTATTAGACCAATTATATCGCATTTTTGTCATAACCAGAGTGTAGCAAAGGAGGCACTATGTGGTCCTATTCCAGGTTGAAAATGTTCTTTTGACCAATTATCCTGAACACCGGAAACAGACGCGCGTGTCTGAATGCAAGGCGATGATTGCGCTGGTGCACTGCTGGCCCTACCACGGCCTTGGCCTCTGTCTCTGACCCTACCTCTCCTGCAACCGCGTGAAGGAGATCTGGCACGTCCTCTTGAACTCCCACGTGAAAAAGGACTTTTAGTTACTATCTCCGATAAATCAGAAAATGACACAGGTGGATCTGGTACATTTTCTTCTTCGTCCGAACTGCTGCTGGATTCAGACTCGATACTAGTACCTGACCCATGTAAGGCCCACCTTATTGGTTTTCAATTACAAAAAAAAACTATAAATGTTGCAATAAAACAAAAATGTTTATGTAATCATTTATTCAATAATCAACGTATTAATAACTAATTTGGTTTCAGAAAACAATGTTCACTATTAACTAGAAGCTTTTTTTTTTAAAGCGACTTCTGGGCCTTATTCAGACACTGTTTATTAATAAGGCCATACCCGGGCCTTATTATGGCATATGAAAGAATTATGTTTATTTTAATATTAAAATACATTATTTTCTTTGGAATCAAGTCTTAATACAAAATAAACTATATGTTGATAATAAAACTAAAAAATGTAGGTATTTACGTAGCCGGGATTTATTATGGCATATGAAAGAATTATGTTTATTTTAATATTAATATTCAGTATTTTCTTTGGAATCAAGTCTTAATACAAAATAAACTATATGCTAATAACAAAACTAAATAAAAACTGGCCAAGTGCGTGTCGGACCACGCAAAACGAAGGGTTCCGTGCCTATTAAAAAGGTCGTATCGTCACAGAAATCTTACGGCGCACAGTGTGACAAGAACCACATTTTTTTAGATGTTCTACTGATGATGAAAATCGATAGTCTAGACCAATTCAAAGCTGAGACTAAAACTCCCGGTTGCCAATTTCAATTAGTTTTTGAATAATAAAAATAATAAAAATTGTACTTTTTTATCCGGTTTTCAGTAGACTTAAAAATAATTAGCAATTAGCAAATATTAGCCGAATGGCGAAATATATCTCACATTCGACTATTTAAAGAGTACATTTTTCAATGATTAAAACAGTCATTTATTCATTACTTTCGGAGTAATTAACTTTTCTTTAAAATAAGTTTTTATTTTATTTTTCAAAAAGTTCTTGATATTATAAATTGTTTGTTATACACAAAAATAGCTGACAATTTCTTCTACACGATATAAAAATATTGCGTCTCTATTGCGTGGACTAATTGAGTTATCAACAAAGATAAGTTACACCCGGAATACCCGGATCCAGGGTTGACACTTACAAGTACCGAAATAAATTTGACGACCGAATAGCCTAGTGGTTAGAGAACCTGACTATGAAGCTTGAGGTCCCGGGTTCGATCCCCGGTCGGGGCAGATATTTGTATGATGAATACGAATGTTTGTTCTCGAGTCTTGGATGTTTAATATCTATTTAAGTATGTATTTATCTATATAAGTATGTTTATCCGTTGTCTAGTACCCGTAGTACAAGCTTTGCCTAGTTTGGAACTAGATCAATTGGTGTGAATTGTCCCACGATATTTATTTATTTATTTTTATTTAAATAAATTTATTATGCCTTTTACTGAAGATAGTTTTTACAATACTGTTGTACTGTCTATCTTTATCCCTCATCTGAACGTATTCCTGGTTGCAGTATAAGCCATTTATTGAGAGCATAGGGCCTTTTCCTCTACTTCTCTTAGTCAAGATATGTGTTTGTGTCGGCTTTTATAAGATTGATGCCACCTGACACTGCACTGACACTGACCTAATATGTCCGCTCTATCTGGCTGGAAGCCTTCGTCAAAACCTCACTAGTGCTACATAATGTGCATCATCACGGGTTAGGTTGGCTCAGTCTTAGCCCTAAATGTGAAGCCCCAAACACCCATACTTATGGTGTGTTGCATTCCAATGAAACAAGTGACATGGGAAGCGGTCCACCCTCGTTAGGTTTAACTAAAACCCCATGCCTATACTTGTAGTCTGGAGGAACGGGGATGAGGCATTATGGAGCCGTCACAGACCCATAATGCCGCTTTGCCTCAGCAGGAGTTGACCCACCCTGCTGGGGATGTCCTTCCGGGCTCCGACCGTGGGACTTAGTGCAAGGAGGACATGAGGGCGCCAACCCTCATGTTGGTCCACATGTGGCAGATGGAGTTGTGGATAACGCCACAACCGGCACTTTTCACCCTCCGGAAGTGTCCGCAAGTGAGTTAGGAGATGCGTCGGCGAGTACAAGTGGATCAAAGAGTTTGTCTAGGTTGGACATCTATAAACTTTTATCCGGAAAGTACAAATCATTACCAATGACTGAGCGAGTAGATACCATAATTTTGGAAATGACTACCAACTGTCACTATCTAGGGATCTATATCGACTCCAAAATAACATAAATTGCATATATTGTATAGATTTTTACACCTAACTTTTCTTATCCGGATAGAGTGAAAACCCTATCACAAAATTTTAAAATTCCCTAATTCCTTTAGTCCACGGAATTATACAATGAAAATTTTATGGTGTATATAACAGCTTATTACCTTACAAGTTTAATAAAAAAATCTTTATAATATGGCGGATTAAAAATAAAAAAACAAAATTGCTTAATTAGGTTATGATTTCGCAACGGACGGTATTTGGACTATACTGATTACTCAATCTTACGCTATTTTTGTAGCTCTAAAAGTTTTATCTAAACTTTTTCTCTGTATTTTCTATAGTTTTTGGATTATCAGCAAATTATTAGTATATCCGGGGATATTTGTCGTGACTTTTAAAAAATCATTTTTCGGAAACTATAAACATTTGGCAACCGGGAGTTTTAGTCTCAGCTTTGAATTGGTTTAGACTATCGATTTTCATCATCAGTAGAACATCTAAAAAAATGTGGTTCTTGTCACACTGTGCGGCGCTTACGTCCTTTTCTTTAAGGAAGCCAGTTTTTCAGCAATATCTCGAAAACCTTTGAACCGATCTTGTTCAAAACAATTTTCGCTGAAAGAATTTAATAAGCCCTACGTCCATGATTTTTTTCATATTTTTACAATGCACGGTTCAAAAATTAGAGGGGGGGGACAGAATTTTAGTGACTTTCGGGACGATTATCTCCGACTCTATTCACTTAATCAAAAAAATTGCTGAGAAACCTTATATTTATTTTGAAAGGCCTATCGATTGATGTGCCACACATGGGCTTACAATGATTTTTTGTTTTTTGACTTTCAGTTTTATGTATGGAGTGCACCCCTAAAAAAAAATATTTTAGTAATTTTAATTACAAAAATATGTAGCGGCTAACAAAATACACCTATCCTCAAAATTTTATTCAAATAAACCTTATAGTTTTCGAGTAAAATGCCTGTGACATACGGACAGACGGACAGACGGACATGACGAAACTATAAGGGTTCCGTTTTTGCCATTTTGGCTACGGAACCCTAAAAATAAACAAAGGAACAATAAGCTTAGTCTTGAAGCTACTCTAACTAAGTTGTGTTATCTATCTTAGTCATTCTTCTTTTATAGACAAAACACAACAGTTAAATAAAACTAAACATCAAAAAAATTAATTAAATAGGTTTTTATAAATAACAGTAACTAAGAATCTACTTATGAGAATCAGTCTTGACATAAGTATAAGTATATGTAATGGGGCTTCTAAACGGCTTAAGGTTACAAAAGTTACCTTCTCGCAACACTGGCGCTTAGAGCGGTGTGCGCCGATATGATATAATATACATATTTGATCATATCGAGGCGACATGCGCCACGCCCCCATGCCATATCTCCTTCTTTCTATGTTCACGGTATTACGATACGGGTTGGTATGTGTACTTGTTGACGGTAATGCCGGTGGCAACAAGCTTCTTGCCGCTTCTTGACTCATGCTCCTCTGCGAGCCACTGTCCAAGAGGATCCTTCCTTGTATGGTCTTCTCCGAGCTAGGGTTTTGCAGCCTTGCCACTGCGGTTTACAGAAAAGTAAACCCTTTAGCAGAGTTACACAAAGACTGCACTTGGGGACCATAGTCTGGATTCTCACCATTTGCAACTGTCTTTGGTTTTGGACAGAACATCACCAGGTGGTCTCCTTTGCATCGGAAGCAGGATATCGTACGCCTGCAGGCGGCTGTGGCATGACTCCTTCGCAGGCAATGAAGACACCTCCCAGTCACTTGCTTCATACGGGCGTCCACTGTTTCGTACTTCCGACGACACTCAGCGCTGACATGGCTTCTCCCATTGCAAAATAAACACTGTCTCTTTGGCCGCTTTGCCGGTGGTGTATCCACATGTTTAGTATGTTTCCTCTTGCGTCCTAGAGGATGCACTTCGGTCCGGACTTGTAGGGCTTCCGTCGTACTGGTTCCAGGTGATGAAACAAGACCTGGGATCGGAATTAACGTCGCAGACTTCTCAATAGCATTTACGATGCGGTTGAGGCTTCTGCGGATCGAGGTCAGGTCAATGGCTCTCACCGGCCGTCAAGTGATGTTCATGAATAACCTTCTCTGGAAACTTTGATAAAAACAACGCCCGCAGATGGTTCCCAACGGTAGGCTCCCCCAGCTTCTCAAGGACGCGTAAATTGCGCTCAATGTTATCTAAAACACACCGGCAACTGGCATTAGTGTCGTCCGCCTTTTGCAGATTGTTCAGAGCAGTATAGTGAGCATCGATGAGGGTATCGTTGGAGCCAAACCGTTGCTTCAAAGTCTCCAGAGCCACCGAGTAGTTGGCGTTTGAAGTGGTTATCACGGCTACCGTTTCTAGGGCCGTTCCTTTAAGACAGCTTATCAGATACAGCATTTACTCCCTGTCCCAGAACTCGCACCATTTAAGTTTGGAGTAAGGATGGAAGACCCAGTTCTGGCAATTTAGATTTGGAATTGCTCGGATTTCCAGTCTGCTTCATGTTCATTTGCCAGGCGGTTTCCAATTCCGTATATACTTAGAATATACTATGCAGTTGTTGATTTTGATGTGGGAACGGCTTTCGTATAATAGCTGCTTATGCTCTCACTTGGGAATAATGTCACTATTTTTGCTGCTATCAGATTGTAATCTTCTGGTACTAATTTGCAGAAATTTATAAAATATTGTTACAAACTTATGTGATAAACCAACTTTACAGGGTGTACCGCGGCTATACGACTCGAAGGTGAATCCCTTATATATTGCAGATAGGATATTTTGCATCATAAAGACATTACTTTAATTTTAAAAGTTAGGAATACTGCATTCAAATATTTAAAAAAGTTGCTATTCTCTCATCTGAGAATAGAATCAAGCAAATGTGTAGAAAATATCCTGTATTTATATGTTAAGAAATAATTCTTACAACAGAATCTTAAAATAAGGAACACTATTAAATTCTATGTTCATGTTTCAAGAAAAATAATTCTTATGTATTTTATTGTCTATGTTCGTATGTACTTTCAAAAATATCGACATTATCATTTATAGCTAGCTTCACTATCATGAATCTATACTAATTTACTAACATGTACCCACTTAAGGACCCCAAAAAGAACCTATGCCAGGGAACCCTAAAATGCAAGTTAGTTTTTATTATTATTATTTTTTAATTTCACAGTGTTCCTTTACTTTAAGTACTATGTTAGTTAAAAGTTCTTACATCATATCATTTACCCTTTCGATTGGCATTATAAAAATACAGCCATGCAAGTACCTACAACTACACTACTTTTAAACTACATTTTTACAATAAAAGCGTTTTAATATAAGATTTTTTTTTACACACATGCTATATTGGTATTATATTATTAAACAAAGCCTATTTAAACATTCAATGACTGTGATTCTTTTATCAATAAAATCATTGACTATTTCCTGTTCTTGGTGATATTTTTGAACATCTTTTGCTCGACGAGTTTTTAACATACTCGGACAGTGTAACTGCATTTTTCTAATCTTGATGTCTTGATGTTGAGCTTCGACTCGCAGTAGTTCGATAAATTGAAAAGGGAAGGTTTCTTAGGGATTCTATGATTTAACCGGTTATTCCATCCCTCAACCGCATTGTTGGTTCTCAATTCTTCTTCACTGATCGAAAATATTGACCCAGTAATTTTCTGCATCCAGAAATTTAAAAAGTAATTGTGGAATTGAGTTATCACGGAACCGTCAGGGACGGATTCTGATATTTGCAAATATGCGGCTGGTATATCTTCCTTTGGTAATAAAGCGAGCCGCGTATATATCTTTGTATACATTCCGTCTTCTTCGGTGTCAATTAAGCCTAACTGCTTCGATTTCTTCCACAGAGCCTTTTGATAATGAAAGTAAACGGTAAAACACTGGCTCTTCATCATGTTCGATTTGTCCTCTTCGATTTTATTAATATTTTTACAATGAGTAAAAATCATAAATCTCGCGTAAATATTAGTCATATATTCAATGACTCCAGTTTTGTGAGATTCACAATGAATCCAGTTAAAATCAAGCCACGTGTACATTGCAGTTTTTACAGTTTCTTTCAGGTCCTTAATATTCAGCTGTCCTGTCACCAAACGTGATCTATTATATCTTGTAAATTTGACATCAAGATTAAGAATTTTCGACTAGGATAGTGAAGCCAACTTTGTCCTGCGTATTTGATGTACTCTACAATCGTCTGTATCAGAGGGCCTACTGCGAAACGAAAACGAACTTCATTCGTGTATCTCCGTCACTGTCGCACTTGCTTGTTCGAGCGACAGAGATGGTACTGAACTAATGAAGTCTTCTTTGTAGACAGCGCAACTTTTAAAATATTTGTTTTTTTTTATATATATCCACTGACATACTGCAACGGCGCGCAATCACGCCTGCGATAGTTTCTTTTTCAGGGAACGGTTCAAATTTATATCCATTATGTCTCCTATTTCTATTGCGCCGGGCGGCCTCGATTCGAGTAGGGCATAAGCCACCTATTTTCCATTTTACCCTTTTACCAATACTCCTAGATCTCAAAGGGTGATTCTACGAGCATTCCAACCGCCGTCAGTCCGCTGATCGCATTATTGTCAATACCTGAACATGACATGCCAGTTTGCCGGTAGGCAAACTGGCATGTCATGTTCAGGTATTTTTTATAAGTCCAGGACTCCTACAAAATTATTGGAAAAGGGGATCCAAAACTGCAAGAACTTTGACAATAATGCGATCAGCGGACTGACGGCGGTTGGAACGCTCGTGGAATCACCCCAAAATAACTTAGTGTCTAAATACCTAAATCTCAGAATACTTAATTTTTTTAGAAGAATTATGTTTTGGGATTTTCCTTCCTCACCTGCCATTTTTTCTTGTTTCTTTCTTGGGATTTCGCTTTACTTCTGACACAATCAGGAACGGGAGAGCAATAATACCAACAGATGATGAAGTGAAAGACGATTTTTTTTAAATATAGATAGCATTCTTGACAACCATAGATTATAATACTGTATGTTACCTATTTATTTATAAAATTTTCTCGAGCTTAAATGAAGTTTCCTTGCTTTTTGTTGAAAATACATCTTGGTCATCTCATCTTCGACTTGTCCTCTTCGATTTTATTAATATTTTTACAATGAGTAAAAATCATAAATCTCGCGTAAATATTAGTCATATATTCAATGACTCCAGTTTTGTGAGATTCACAATGAATCCAGTTAAAATCAACCCACGTGTACATTGCAGTTTCTTTCAGGTCCTTGATATTCAGCTGTTCTGTCACCAAACGTGATCTATTAAATCTTGTAAATTTGACATCAAGATTAAGAATTTTCGACTAGGATAGTGAAGCCAACTTTGTCCTGCGTATTTGATGTAGGTACTCTATAATCGTCTGTATCAGATTGTACAATCGTCTGTATTCACTGTCGCACTTGCTTGTTCGAGCGACAAAGATGGTACTGAACTAATGAAGTCTTCTTTGCAGACAGCGCAACTTTTAAAATATTTGAAATTGTTTTTTTTTTAATATATATCCACTGACATACTGCAACGGCGCGCAATCACGCCGGCGATAGTTTCTTTTTCAGGCAACGGTTCAAATTTATATCCATTATGTCTCCTATTTCTATTGCGCCGGGCGGCCTCGATTCGAGTAGGGCATAAGCCACCTATTTTCCATTTTACCCTTTTACCAATACTCCTAGATCTCAAAGGGTGATTCCACGAGCGTTCCAACCGCCTTCAGTCCGCTGATCGCATGCAATGCATGCGAATCGCGTGCAATGTACCGGCAAACTGGCATGTCATGTTCAGGTATTTTTATAAGTCCAGGACTCCTACAAAATTATTGGAAATGGGGATGGAACGATGGAACGCTCGTGGAATCACCCCAAAATAACTCAGTGTCTAAATACCTAAATCTCAGAATACTTAACTTTTTTAGAAGAATTATGTTTTGGGATTTTCCTTCCTCACCTGCCATTTTTTCTTGTTTCTTTCTTCGGAATTCGCTTTACTTCTGACACGATCAGGAACGGGAGAGCAATGATACCAAGCTATAATGAAGTGAAAGACGATTTTTTTTGTTTTTCTAACTATATATAACATTCTTGACAACCATAGATTATAACACTGTATGTTACCTATTTATTTATTTATTACATTTTCTCGAGCTCAAATGAAGTTTCCTTGCATTTTGTTGAAAAGACATCTTGGTCATCTTCGCTATAATGTATATAATACTAGCTTTTGCCCGCGGCTTCGCCCGCATAATAAAAGTAATTTTAAGCGTCTACAAAAAAGGTGCATCTCTGTTTAACTCATATGTTCCAATTGCATTGCAATTTGGCACTAATACTTTCAAAAATTTTCATGTCCACAATGTTAAATTTCAAAATCGATGCCATTTTCGTAATCAACGTCTCATAAAACCATAAAAATTACACCCATATTGATATTTAGACATTTCAACCCCATCGCACCCCAACAGGGGAGATGGTATTTTAAGTCCGCCACGTTGGAAAATACATCTTGGTCATCTTCGACTTGTCCTCTTCGATTTTATTAATATTTTTACAATAAGTAAAAATCATAAATCTCGCGGAAATATTAGTCATATATTCAATGACTCCAGTTTTGTGAGATTCACAATGAATCCAGTTAAAATCAAGCAACGTGTACATTGCAGTTTTTACAGTTTCTTTCAGGTCCTTGATATTCAGCTGTTCTGTCACCAAAAACGTGATCTGTTATATCTTGTAAATTTGACATCAATTTTAAGAATTTTCCACTAGGATAGTGAAGCCAACTTTGTCCTGCGTATTTGATGTACTCTAACATCGTCTGTATCTGAACTAATGAAGTCTTCTTTGCAGACAGCGCCGCAACTTTTAAAATATTTAAAATTGTTTTTAGGGTTCCGATACCTCAAAAGGAAAAAACGGAACCCTTATAGGATCACTCGGTTGTCTGTCTGTCCGTCTGTCACAGCCGATTTGCTCCGAAACTACTGGACCGATTGAGTTGAATTGACCCTAAGATGGATGCGTAAAGTAAATTAATGAATTCTGAACAAGGAGTTGTTCAGAATTCATTCACTTTAGGGGGGTAAACTGGGAAATTAAAAAAAAAAAACCGTAAACTGTATTGTGTGACATATCAAATGAAAGGGGTTGTTGTAAGCAGGTCAGATTTTTTTTTTAAATAATTTTAGCAAAAACAGATTTGAAGTAATTTAGGAAAAAAGACGAAAATTGACCATCCCCCCCCCCGCCCCTTATCTCCGGAACTACTACGATTAAAATTCTGAAAAAAATATGGAAAATAGTTCCTTGCCTAAAGATTACAGGAAAACCTATAAGAAGTTTGAGTATTCAAAAACACTTATGAAATTTAGGTTATATACGGAACCCTCACCACGCGAGTTGAACTCGCACCTGTCCGGTTTTTTTTTATTATATATCCACTGACATATTGCAACGGCGCGCAATTACGCTTGCGATAGTTTCTTTTTCAGGCAACGGTTCAAATTTATATCCATTATGTCTCCTATTTCTATTGCGCCGGGCGGCCTCGATTCGAGTAGGGCTTATGCCACCTATTTTCCATTTTACCATTTACCAATACTCCTAGATCTCAAAATGGACGTATTTATGCAGAAGGGAACCAACCCGCACACACAATGATAGTTTTGAGAAAAAGCGGGTTTTGTTAAAAAAGTGTGTACGTTTTTTTTCATGTTTTTTTTTAATAAAGGTGAATTGCCAAGCGTTACAACATCGTTTTGTTTATATTTTTATACTTAAATATGCCAAGAAAATGTAGTTTTAAGTGTAGTTTTCTCTTAAAAAGGCAACGGTTCCTTTTAGCAAAAACATTCAAATGAGGGTTGGTTCCTTCTTGATTTAATAGGGAATATACACAAAAAATATACAAACTAGTTTGAATGTCCTTTATTAAAAAAAAATTGTAATCATTGTATACATACAAAAGTTCTACAATATTGTAAAATATTATTCTGTAATCTAACCATCTCCAAACCTCAAATACTTTAATTAAAAATGTAAGAGAAAGATTTTAACACAAAGCTTTCTTAGTTCTCGCTAGTTTCATCTTCCATTTCAAAGTCAGGTTCACCCGAAAAGCCCTCCAGATCATCCTCGATGCTTTCGTCCGGAATTAACCGAATGTAAAAATCGTGATGGACCTGTGGAATCAGATGAAAAAGGCTCTTCAGGTCTTTTAACTTTGCGTCTGCAACAGGCTTTCCTGATGGCCAAAGTGGCTCCATTAACTGCTTGGTAATACTTGATGATGCCCCACCCCGAGTACTATTTTTATAATATCTACTTCCTTAAATTCTTCAACGAAGTTAGATCTCATGTAAATTTTAAACATTTCATGTTTTCTAAGCTCTATTTCTTTTGTGGTCAGCCATGACACTTTCGTTCTATCCGTATATTTTTTTCTATTTGTAATATTTTTCTCCAACATTAATGAGGACAAAATTTCGGATACATGCGGTGAACTTTCATGGCACTCTTTTTCATTATATCCATATAATCATCTGGCGTAGAAATTCTTTGTAGCCGTTTTAAAGAATTCTATATTTTTCCGAAATATGTATCATTGGGAAGAAAGCTGTGTCCCGATTCCAGAAATCTCAAATTAATCTGTTCGAGCATTGGATGTTCATTGATGATTCTCAGTCAGTGGCGTCAAAAGGCAAGTTCGAATCGGCTCCTTACGATTTGACTGCCTGAACCAACCCTCTAAGACACCACCTAATCGATCTAGATAGGTAATTTGCGGGTGCTCGATCACGTTTAGTCAGAATTTTTTTTTTTTTCTATGGCCACACATTGCACGTAGAACCGATGGCCGTTGATGCGGAAAGGTTCTCGAGTGGCGACCACGTACCGGAAGGCGCGGCGTGGGTAGGCGTAGGTGGTCCGCTGGATGCGGGTGGCGCAGGTCCAGTCACTTTGGCTCTTTGGGGGAGGCCTATTCTAAAAGCGCACGACGTCAAAACAAACTAGCAGTTCCAGAGCCTAAATTGGATACGTACAAGTAGGGCATGCAGAACCGGTCCCGGTTCCAGATTTTTGATACCCGGTTCTGGGATGCATAAAGAACCGGGGGAACCGGTTCCCCCGGTTCTGGATGATAAAATTGGATATTTTTTTGTAATGAACATAAATTATATAGAATTTAAGAGGATAAAGCACTATTATGAGGAATATGAAATGAAAAAGTTTTAAATTATGCAATCAACATTTATTTGCTTACTTACTTACCTAATAAATATGAAAAAGTAACTAAAGAACACAACAAATCAGTTTTATCATCGTAATATCACAAAAGTAACAAAAGAACACAACAAATCAGTCTTACTGAATGATATTAACTATATATGTAGGTACTTATGTTTATTTATTTATTTTTAAATATTAGTAGTTATTCAAAATCAAATCCAAGCAGTCTTTTCATCTCATCACTAATCAAAATAAAAACTCAAAGTCACAACGTTAATAAAATCTGACAAAAACTGTTTTATAAAATCTTCTATTATGTGAATAAAATAATCTGCCTAATATTAAACTCAATAAAATAATCTGCTTTTCTTCTTCCCTGGCCCTTATCCCTTAAATATTCTTTATCAGTCAGTTTTCCTAGTCTTTAAAAGATTTTTTTCTTGATAATACGACCTTAAATAAATAATAACATCTAAAGTGTGGTCACTTAATGAGCTGCGTAGGCGATTGCATATGTATCCAGCTGAGGAGAATATGCGTTCAGGCTCCACGCTTGTCGGTGGTATTGCTTTCAAGTAATCGTACGCCAGGGAAAGACTGCTACCACGACTGCCACCGTTTTCGAATAGTGTCATTTCTATTCTCACTGTTGTGAAAAAGTCGTCGTCATCTTGCTGCCTCTTTTTGCATTGTGCGGTTGTGGTGGCTTTAAGGATTTCGAGATTTAATTCTTCTTTTTTTGTTAATAGCGGAGCTAGGGTTGGGGCGAGAACGACTTCGTCTTCTTCTTGTTGCGGAATTTCGTCGTTTATATCAGTACTAGACATGGGTTGTATGACTTGTATGAGATTTACAATACCCCTGCACATTTCGTCAGAAGTAGGTCTAGGAAACATAGCTAAATCGTCGTTTTCGAAATTATCAAAATATTGATCAGGGTTTGTTAAGTACTGAAGTGTAGCGGCTTCAATAAGTCGTCGCTCTGAATACCTCTTTTTTAAAGCATTTTCCATTTCTTGACTTAGAAATGTATTCATCCTTTTTAGTTTTTTTTGTGCATATTTAATAGCGACGTCGGCTGTTAGCAAGGATGCATCCCGGCGACACAAACTTTCGACGACAGTTTTCATAATGTCCAAAATCTCGTGAAGCTCATGTAGAGTTCCCCATTCGTCATGGCTGAAAACGATATCAGAATTGATATCAAGTAACGATTTGATGATGCATGCTTTGAGCATAAGAAAGCGTTTGAGCATGTCTGCCATGCTGCTCCATCTCGTTTTTGCATCCAGAATTAGAGTATATTCCTTTCCGAATTCAGAAGTAACGTATTTTTGTAAAACTTCGTCGTTTTTGGTCGGGGATTTTTTAAATATCTTTACTACCTTCCGAACTTTTTGCAGTAAATCAAAGTATTTGAAATCAGGCAGATGTGTTCGTATTTCTTCCACAAATTCTACGCCATCATTATCATCGTCATTTCCGTCTGTAGCTAAAGTTTCGCGAGTTAAATTATCTTGAAGCCATAGCGGAGCCAATTCGGCTAACGGCATGTTATCCTCATCCAAGTCTTGTTGTTCAACAACTTCGTGATCGTGACCATCATCCATTGCAATTGCAGTAGGTCTCCTGTAAAAAACGTCTGAGAGAGCTAGCTGAATTGCATGTGCCAGGCATTTTTGATGCAATTTAAAACTTTGCTTGTTTAATTCTTTACCGATTTTTATCATCATATTGCATCCATCAGTAGTTTCTCCTATAATATCTCGTTTTAACGAAATGCCGAAGGTTTCAAGTTTTCGTTCAATTTCTTCGATGCATTTTTTTGCGGGCAATGACCCGTGAACTCTTAGGAGCCCTAAAGTTTTGAATTTGTTAGGTCCGCTTAGAGACTGTGAATGTATATTTAAACTTAAATATCTACGGTTTCTGTTTGAACTCCACTCGTCGAACGAAATACCGAATTTGACTTTTTCTGATAAAAGGTTTTGAATTTCGTGTTTGAGTTCTGTTTTCTTTTCGTCACAATGATTAACAACCATTTCTCTTATTGTGTTAGCAGACTTAGGAATTTTGTGCCCTGCTTTTCCAAAAACCTCTCTGATATCTTCAGACTTCTCTAGCGTCCGGAACGGGATGCCATCCAATGCAACCATACGGGATATTCTTGTTTTGATAGAAGGATTTTCATTTGATTCGAAATAATCAGTTAGCTTTGTTTTTTTGCTAGAAGATGGAAGTTCTGAATCAGACTGGATATCTCTCCTTTCCGCTCTTGATACTGAAGTTGATGATGACGGGGCAGTTTTATCAGCAATCAAATTAATCTGATGTATGTTTTTCAAATGTTTGTGTAATGAACCTGTAGATCCTCCTACGCATTTCAGTACTTTGTTGCAGATTTTACATTTCGCACTATTTTTGTCTAATGCACGTAGAAAATGCCGCCAAATCGTCGCCTTATCGCTTGACTGCTCTTCAAAATCCATTGTACCTTCAATAAATAGAATATGATATAATTAATATAAATATAAAATAGGTCTATAATTTCCTAAAGTCTAATCCCCTTATTAACTAGAGAAGAGCTGATGATCTTCAAATGGCTGAACAGATTTTCATGACACGTGGCTAAAAACATTCGGGATAAAATATCTTAGTTATTTTATATTTTACAATAACAATTTAGCATGCAAACAGTTACGGTCTGCGTCTTTTTATTGTTTAATATATGGTTGTAACCATGTCTGCCCTTCCGATTCATACAACATTTCCTTAAGTCGATAAAAGTCAGTTATGACTGTGATCAATAGGCAATATAATAAAAACCAAAACAAAATAAAATTAATCACAATGTGAAAAAAGGTTATTTAAAATACGACAAAGTTGACAAACAGACCATGAGATGAGCGTTGTTTTATCTTTTTTAGAATACTTATAACGTAAAATCGATTCGAGCAATTCATAAAGAATCGCTAAATTTGGCAAACGATATGTCTTAGCCTCATCACCATCAGTCACTAATTGCGTCAAATCTCAAAAGTTCATTCTTACAAGTTTCGCACTGTAAATTATAAAATGAAACAGCGGCAATTGACAAACAATTCCTGATTTTTGCTCATAAATAATGAATACCTACGTTAAATTACTTGATGTGCTTTAACAAAATACTGTCAATAATTAATAAAATGCTTACCTTTGGAATTGTAACTGCTAGAATAGAGAAGAGTGGGAGCGAGAGCGACCGAACCGAACGAACGACAGTTTCACTACACAGTTAAATCGTCACTGGAATAGAGAAACGACGTTCACGCACAGTATGCGGGATGCGGTGCGGGTGCGGGAGGGGGCCGGTGCGGCGAGGCAACTCAGAGGCAAGGCGGCTCCCGTCCCGTCCCGCACCGCCGCCATGCCGCCAGCTCGCAAGAATGTAATTACTATTATTCATTCTATGAAAGTTTTAGTGAAGGAAAATTTTAATTTATGAAATTAAACCACTTTTACTTATTTTTGAAAACCGGGGGAACCGGGTTTATTGCTTTTGGAACCGGTATTACGCATACCTTAAAAGAACCGGGTATACCCGGGTATTTCAGAACCGGGTAGAACCGGGTGCATGCCCTAAAACAATATCCCAGCACATCTACACCATTTTGTCGCCCTTTCAGGGTACAAATAGAGACACTAATAAATACACAACATGGGTTCATAGTAAACTCAACCCCAAATCAGTTATGTGCGACAAGAAGTCGAGGGACCTACGTTGAGAGGTTTGTGTAAAGCTTGCAACAGTTTTACTTAATACAATCAGTGAGAGAAACACCATGAATCTGATCGAGAGCCACTCGTGGTAGAATCCTCTCTTAAGCGATCAAACTCATTGTCACCACGGAATTTCTTCTCTCACTTATTCTGTGGGACCCACTGGTCCCTGGACGGTCCTCCTCCTTCCCCATAGATCTCCCTCTTCCACCATAATCTAGTTTTACTCTTAATTAACCTCTCAACGTATTTCTCTGATCATTATAAAAATATTAGCACTCACCAGGGGGATCGTCTGGTCCTTTTGCACTCTCTCACTCATTGCCCATAACAGGCCAGCCACCCTTTCTAATCTCTCCGTCCACGTGCATCAAGTTTTTCTCTCTTTTGCTGTCAAATCAGAATGTCAAGTGTTACTCTCTTCTCCCGCCAATTTCTCTCTACCAGATTGCCAACGTAAAGAATTTCATATTAAGGTTGTTACTCACTTACAAGTAGGAATCGCATAAATTCGCGACAAGTAGGTAATATATTATAGTGATTGTTGGCATACGACACCACACCAGATATGTAGTAAGTGTCGTTCCCAAGGGACAATTGTTGTGGCACTTCACTTAAGCTGTACAAACGTGCAGTAGTGCGCGTCCCTTGGGAACAACGTATCCGAAAGAAACTATACGTCCATAAAAATATGGCCCCCGTACCGGACAAAGCACTGATCGCATTGATGACGACTATCGGTCAAGCTTTTTTCTAGACCTTGTAAGCCCAGGTCCACTAATGTTTGGGAATTCGGATCCAGAACATATTTTTGTGCTTGGTGGTTTTCTACCTCACACATCACCTCTTGAGGCGGAATCACCTTCTTTAGGAGATTTGTAACGTTTCCAAACGCGCCGTACTCCAGCGCTAAAGTCCTCCGTCGCGTTGTAGGCATTTGGAGTGCACTTTTCGGGTCTAGCACTGAAGCCAGCGTCTCGGCGCGTTTCGAATAGGTTTCGTTTTTGGTCCCCTCCCGTGCCAATGTCTTAGCCGTTACAATAAATTGGTTGTCGCTCTTCGCCATTTGGTCACGATATGACTCGAAAGTCATATAGGCGTTAGCGACCAGATGACAAAGAGCGTCAAATGGGCATGTGTTATGAATGATGAGCACAGTCACATCAGAGGTAACCACAGCCTTCCCCGACCCGTTCCTTAATACACCGTGGGACTTAAAATTCTTCGAAACCACTGCGATCTCCGCTCCGGGGACGGCTGTCAGGTACTTTGAGCGCTTAGGAACACCCAAACCTCGCCAATTTTCTATTTGATTGAGGATTCCGGAATCCTCATGGTCATGATCCATTTCTCCATTTTTGGCGCAGTTCACATGAATGCCATCGAATGTTGTATGGTCTGCTATGCGGCAAGCACCTTCGATGACATTAATGTGTATAGCTAAAAAAGTGTCCACTTTTTACGGCTTTGTCTCCCCTTTTAAAAGTTGCACTTCAAATCCGAAAAAATACTCTCCACCGGATTTGAAGTGCCTCTGATAAATGGGGAGCCAAAGTCACTGGTCAGCACGCTCGACCACAGGACGAACTCTTTTGCCATGCGGCAACACTCCTTGGCAACCTCTGGCAGATAATAGGGATTTAGTTCCCCCTGGGGATCGTCAGGTGTTATCGAGTTTTCCATCTCAGTGATCCACTGAGATAGAAAACTCTATTCCATTTCCCCATTATCTGGTGGAGGTGCCTTCTCTATTTCCACCACGTTGTATTCGTCCAAGCCAGTTTTCATTGCTTGGGTCAACCTTGCCAGGCATTCGTGCATCGGAAATTATTCCCTATGCCCATCTGCCTGACAAGGTGATATGGCGACGGTGAGCACGTTCCGTAGTCGATCTGCAAATTCGTGAAATGTCTGGGCATTAAATAAAACGCCCAAACATATCACAAAATTCTTTAACGCTTTTCTTGATAGCATCCGCCCAAATGCGCCACCTGCAGGCAGCGTTAATGCAGTGTAACGTATATACGTTTTGGGTAGATTGCCCCGACCTTCCCGCAAATACGCGAAACAGTTATCTATGTATGTTTTAAGGTCCATAATACTGGCACACACCCGTACCATGCGCTTTTGAGCGCTGCCGAATTGTCTACAACTTCATTTGGCACGGGTGCGCCAACCCGACGCCATTCGTTGAGCCAGTACATGATAGGATAGAGTTGGTATCGTGTTTCTCCGACAACATTTGCACTACCGGGATATGTTGGGGGGGTCCTTCCTACTCATGTGAGCACAACCTCGTACAAGAAAATGCGCCCGCTTTTAAGTTCCTCGGTCCGATTTTTTTTAACGAGGGTGCCGGTAGGATCAATGCTTAACTTAGTGTAGTTAGCTTCAGTGTGCTTCTTGTAAAGTAAAAGCTGTACCGCGGTGTAATAGTGCACGAAAGACTTATCTATCCCAATATCGTGGATTGTAGCGTATTTTGCTGAATATCCTGCAGCTCCTGCTCCTTGTAATCTTGTTTGGCCTTCCTCAAGAGCGAGTTGAACCAAAGCGTTGGCGGTTCCAGATTGCCTTGGATGGACCAACAATTTGAGGAAGGCCAATTTCCTCCTGTAGGCGTTGGCACAAATGCACAGGGGCTTAAAGAGTTCCACTCCAGTGGCTGATGCGCCACACTCTTTGCATAGACCTGCTATTATAATAAATTCCGTGTCCTCACCGCAGGTCACCTTGCCTCGGATTATAGACTAAGGACACGGCAATTTATGGCTCTCCCACAATTTTTTATGAGGGCGTTTGTCCAGCAATGTTGTGGCAACACCATCCGAACCCGTGTACCTACCCGATCTCTCTTTTTATATATCATCTCTCTGGGTTGAATGGTGTGCCACTCTGCAGCTGTGAATGTAATCATATTTTTTTTTCTGGTTGCACTTCACGCTCAACATCCTCATCCGTATCCAGCTCCATATCCAATTGCGAAACAGAAGAGGTGCTGAATACGTTTGAGGATGTTGAGCGCGACTGTGTCAGCCCGAGAAGACGATGCACGTCATGTCGGTCTTGCCTAACATACTGGTATAAGTACTTCGGCTGCACCCTATTACCTAAATTTGAGGCCAACTGCCGCCAAATTGCAGCCGTTGTTGGTTGGTCCCGAAATACGGTTTTCACCGTCCACAATTCCGCCCTTGGCCAGAATAATGGCATTAACCATTTAATGGTGGGGCACCGCTGGTTTTCTTGGCATCCTAAAAATAACAATCTGATGAGCAATTTTGCTAATGCTATGGAGTTAGGAGGGTGCATTAAAAGAATTTGTGACAATTGACAATGCTGTAAAGGAATTGTCGTAAAGCCATTCAGAATATGTCAGAAAAGATTCAGCGTACGTATTGCAAAAAATAATAGGAGAGTTTCATAGAATAAGGCACCAGGAGCAAATTATTCCTACGGACTCCAAAAACGAGCGATCCGCTCCATATCAGGGGTCCCATGGGATCACCCATTGCAGGAACTATTCAAGCAAACCGGAATTCTTACCTTACCATGTTTATACATTTTCGAAGTTGCAAAATACGTAATGCGTAATATAAAACAGTTTCCGACTCGTAGCACGAGGTGTGAATTGCAGAAGGTCCGGTGAACTTTATTCACCAAAGTCGCGACTTGCAAAATCTGGGAAGTGTATGGTAGGACCTAAAGTTTATAAAAAGACCCCGATGGAGATAAAACAAGCTACTAGCGATGGATTATTCAACAAAAACTTAAAACGAAATTGGTATTAAATGCCTATTACTAATATAATACTATTAAATTGGATCTGTAAGGTGCAAACATGTATTAATTGTAAAACGAAACGTAATGATAAACGTGTGAGAGAGAGACAGTATGAGAGCGTTACCTGAGAAAGAAAGGGATAGAGGAATGAAAGGGATAGGAGATAGGTTTAAACAATAGAAAAATAGAGAATAAAGATTAATTATGGCCGATCCGTTGTTTCCTTTACTTACATGGCGCTGCGGCAAAACAAAAAAATATTTATAATCGCGTATAATCATATCCGAAAGTAGTAAAAATAAGTTTGTTTCACCAAAACCTAACTGGTTCGGTTCACACCTTACATGTTGATCACGTTATCTGCCTAAGAGTCTAAACAAACTTTGGAACAGATCTAACATTAAACATTACTAAAAGCAAGCTTGTACTTGAAACTAAAATTAAAAAAGAAAAATATAGGTTATTATAGGAGTTCTTTTTTATTTGTTTTGATCCATTTAGTTCAAAATATTGGTGAGAAACTATACATGATATGTAACTACTGAGTGTTAAGTTAATAAAAGTAACAAAGTGATCTATTGTTTTCCTTCACTATGCCTATAAAACAACTGCTACCTTATAGTGTTAAAATATTTAATCATAAATAAAGTCTGTTACTTAATGCATGTATTTTAATTTTTAACTGTATATACCACTATAAAGAAGTATTTGTTATAATGACTATCACTATAAGCTAATACAATTTTTACCTACATACCTATTTATAGTACTAATCTATTCTAATACATATATTTTGTATCATTATGTAACTATTTATTTTCACATATTTCTGATTGAGCTACTATTATTGTTTACATCCAGTTCTAGGTATTATTTCTAAAGCACACACTATATTATTATTGATACTGGACTGTACAATGGTATTATGAGATTTTAAGAAAGAAAAATCTTTATTTCTATTGTTTAAATATTAAATTACTTTTTTTTTTTACTTTTTAAGTCTTTTGCATATGAAAAATATTCTAATATGATATCTACTACCTATAACTTTGACTGGTCTTTTTTATTAAATCTGTATGAGCTTTATCTTTTATTTTTATTATTATTTTATACATTTTATAATCTAACTTTAGTGTTAAGCATATGAACTGTATATAGCTAGTAGACATGAGTATATATTTAAAAATGCAAAATTTTATACCTAGTAAATTCGAGGTACGGTTGTATGCCGCCGGCCTCTGGACGTTACAAATGGACGTGTGTTGCTGACGTCACTGGTGTGGTCATCACTGGTGTTCTTTGAAGTGAAGTTCTGTTCTTCCTTCTTAACGTATTTATCATGGTTGTCATCAATAGGGTTGTCATCATTAGGGTTGTCATAAATTGTGTTGTCATCGCTAAGGGTGTCATCTCCAGGGTTGTCATCTATAGCTGAAATATCTGAAAGTGAATCAAGGTTATGAGGATTTTTTAGTGGTTTTAAAAATTGAGTGTGGACTATTTTCTTGACGGTTGGTTTGTTCATATCTTGAATTTCATAGCACACAGAGCCGATCTTTTTTAATATTTTAAATGGTCCTTTGAATCTTGGCGTGAGCTTGGTGTCAGTTGGTTTATACCACTCATATACGACGTAACTGCCGTCTTCAAAATTATGATCAAGTTTTCGCAAGTCATATTTTTTTTTTGTTATATAGGTGTATATTTTCAATTCTTTCTAATGCTGATTTTCTGGCTTGAGTCAAAAGGTCCAATTTATGGCATCTGTCAGTGTCTTCAATTATTGTTCCTATATGGATTTCATTTGGCGGAATCCTCGGCTGGTAGCCATGCATTAAATAGAATGGTGAGTATCCTGTGGTCTTCTGTTTTGAGATATTAATTGCCAATATTGCTTTAGGTAGAAGTTTATCCCAATCTGCTTTATTGTTTATCGTTTATTGTAACTGGTTCGCTGACTCAGCCCCGCCTCCCAAATTTCTAACGTAACCTTAATACTAAAATACATAGTAAGTACCTATAAGCAATTGACATGTAAAATTGTATATTTTATTAATAAATATTGGAATTGGAATTGGAGGCAACTGAGTGAAATTAGGTATAACGACGAAACTTATTTAAAACATAATTTTACAACTATGCAACGCAACTTGGGGAGGCAGCGTCCGGGCTTTCGGACAAAGAAAAGATGTACTTCAATCTATACCAAAACCGCACGAATCGGTGGTGACGGCCCTTAAAATGATTGGTGATCTGAAATTAAATACTGTAAAAGACAGATTACCGCCTGTTGTTTTACCGCTAAGTACTGTCTGTATCTCTGTGTTTTCTTTTGTAACTGCTCTATCTGTGTGAGGTGTGCAATAAAGAGTATTTGTATTGTATTCATTACTGATTGAAGAGGAAAACCAAAACAAATTAAGGGAAAATAACTATAGAGGACAAGTAAATGTGAACGCTTTTAATGGCTTTAAGTGCGCAAGGCCGGCCACTGTAAATACCAATATAACCAAAATCGATGTCAAGGATGGAACCGAGGTCAATGATATGGACATAATACTGGACGATACAATTCACGAGGACGTGGATGGAATAGAGGACGAGGATAAGGAAGTACAAACTATGCCGAGGGAAGTGGAGAATCAAATGCATAATTTTGTGGAATTGAACAATCTAGTGTTGATTCAGGCTGCTCCGATCATTTAATAAATTCAATGGATCACTTTACTGAATATATAGAGTTAAAAATCCAAGAAAAATGGTAGCTGCTATAAATTATATATCGGCGGCAATCGACATATCCGAGACAATGGTTTTTTGTTTTTATTTCACAAAAATTCAACTGTCCTGTCAACCGCGGCTTCATCAGAACGAAAACTGCTATTCCGGCGGCGGGGGCCACGGGGGTTACGCCGTCGCACACCCGCGCGCTGCCCCGCTCCCGCCGCGTTAAGCCGGGAATACACATGCATGTTACTGGTAGACTTGCATAGCAGCTCCTTGCACATTGCCATGTGTTTACACTAACTGGTATATATGGCAAGCAAGTAGATCGCAAGCAATTTGATTTACTGGCATGCAATATGAGGGAGGGGCCGCGGGGGGCTGTAAAGCAATTTGGTTTACTGGCATGCAATATGAGGGAGGGGTCGCGGGGGGCTGTTACTATGGGTCACAGAGCATTGCCAATCAACTTCACTGCGTATGGATTACCTGGAATCAAATGGGATTATGCTCGATTTGGGACAAAGGTATGGTATTTTACGGAGGAGGCGGACCTAAAATACGATTTCCTCCTGGTATAAATTGTACCGATGAACACCACCGTAGGAAGAAAAATTTACTTGGAAAAGCCAGATGAGAGCACCTGGTACAAACCCACCCAATAAGTCGTCAAGGAACCGGCCGCTAAGCTTGCACTTCGCAGATATCCCATATGTAATTCAAGGAAAAATTGGAAGCTCACTATACGAAATTGCAACGTTGAACGAACCTGAGAAAACAATTGGCAAATATCACACTGTAATGTATGTTGGTACGTAGCTATACACTTAGGTACCTACTTATATCTATCGCTGTGCGCCTTCTGTATGGCTATTTTGTTTCGCATTACACCCAGACTGACCGGACGCGTGACTTTCATTTGCTCATATGCAGCAATGGCGTACGAGGATTAAAGTTGTTATTAAGCACGGGAATTAATAGTGGATATCAAGATGTCAGAGGGAAGGATCGGAGAGTTCGAGGTTTCTTCGGGCAACTGGAGCACATACGTGGAGCGCGTAAATATGTATTTTAAAGCCAACGACATTAAACCAGATTTGCAGTTGCCGACCTTGCTAGATATTATGGGCGAAGAAGCGTATGACCTTCTCAGTAACTTGACTAGCCCCACGAAGCCAGCGGATATGAAATATACTGAAGTAATTAAAATAATGACCGAACACATTGAGCCCAAACCATCTTTCATGGCAGAACGATATCGGTTACGTCAGAGGCGGCAAGGTGATAAGGAAACGGTCGCCCAGTATCTTACAGAGCTCAAGAAATTAGCCAAGCATTGCGAGTTTGGATCAACTTTAGAGGAACGACATCAGTAGGCAGCGTCTTTTCGCAGAGATTAGGTTATCTTATAACAGAGCAGTTCAGCTAGCCCTCTCGTTGGAAGCCGCAGAGAAGGACGCAGCTATGGTGGAACGCCCGAGTGCGAGCTATTCGGGGCGAAACCCCGGCTTCTATAGTTCAGGAACTACGCAAACACATTGCGAAGTGTGGTCCTTTATATCCTTCTGAGGACATTCTCCTTAGTCCTTTCGTGTTGAGGATGTGCTCGAGAAAATTAATACATATTTACAATGCAAACCTTTGGATAAAAAACAACTTGCTCCGAGCACAAAATCCACATGTACCATCGACTTAAACGCATCACCTGCGAGGACGACGAACAGAAGGAGGCTCACGATAAGTATGTCTCTTCGTTTAAAGATTGCCCTGACCGTGTTGGAGTACTTAGGGAGGCTAACGTTATCGACTCGCTAACGTCTACTAGTAATGATCCTCAAGCTTTCCACAGCACATCTTAATATCACGGTTACGTGCGAAGGTGGTACCACAAACAGCTTATCTAAGCTGAGGTATGATGGCAAGACCTGCGTGCGGGCGTTCATACAACGCGTTTCAGAGTTTTGTGCGGCAAAGAAGATTTCGAGCAGTAAGATACTCCATAATGCCACTGAAGGTGCCACAGGCGATGCCATTCATTGGTTCCGAAGTGTCAGGGAAAGAGTAGCAACTTGGGATGATCTTGTAGTGCTTCTGAGGCAAGATTTCAGACAAGCAGATTTTGACTACAGGCTGCTCTCTGAAATCAGGTCTCGCACGCAAGGAGAAACGGAAAACATTGTCATATATTTGTCGGTAATGTCAGGTCTATTTTCTCGTTTGTCGAGGCCTTTGTCGGAAGATGATAAGCTAGAGATTCTTATGCATAACATTCGACCTTGCTACGCGAGTACTTTGTCTTCTGTTTCTGAGGTGAACGGCATTGATCAATTAATTAATTAGTACCTTATGCCGGAATTACGAAAATATACAGTCGCGTCTTTCTCAGTTTAAAGAACCTCCACGACCGACTACAGATACTTTAGCACCAGAGTTTGCATATGCTGGTGGCTCTTCCAAGCAACGGCCCAATTTACCTAACTTGAATCATAACACAAATTTCAATGGTAATCAATTTAATTACAACAAATATACACAACACAATAACTAAAACAAGACATACCTACTCACATGGCTATAATAACAGTTCTCCCAATAATAGTTCTAAGCCTAATTATGTACATGCTATCGATTCTTCTGCATCAAAGACACGTTTTTGTCCAAGATGTTGGGAGAACACACATAACTTGATACAGTGGACGGCAAACAAAGATGTGATTGTTTGTTTTGTTTGTGGCCGTCAAAATGTGAAAACACCGGATTGTCCTGATTGCAACTAGAGCAAGAAACAGGGTTCAAAAAACTGATTACTCAGAATTGTATCAATAGTACTGCCGTCCTATTTAAATCTTATAAAATTGACACAATTCTGAAGGAAATATATGATCACGATAACAGGCCTTATGTAGCTGTAGAAATAAATGGGATTAAAATGTCAGGGTTATTGGACTCGGGATCGGCAGTAACAATGTGTAAAAACCCTTAGGGTTCTCCTGAAATACAGGAAAATGTAAAAAGTTGTTTTTCGATAGTGAAAGTGGGCGAGGCCCTTTAAATTAAAATCCGGAAAAGCGCCTCATTGGCCTAATTTTATATAATTTTGCGTGATAGTGATCCCACTAACTTAGGGTGACCTAAGGGATATTGTTGGATTGTGTGTAATCTCCCACAAACCATAAACATTATGTACGTCTTTAAAAACTGTTTGTTGCATTTCTATGGTTCCGTTTTCGTTGCACTTTCTTCTCTGCCAATCCATAATGGCGTAAGCACGCAATTTATATTTATAATGAACTTTAATCAATGTTAGACACCTAATACAATGTGAGGCCTCACCTAATTTTATATCTGTGATGTGATTTAACTTTTACGTAAATTTTTGTGAATAAAGGTTTATACGTAAATACGTAATGTGTCTTCTCATTCCATGTGGTACCTCCTCGACCCACGAGCCCTAATGCGATAAGTATATAAGTACCACATTTCGCATACGATCTGCCCACTCCTCGTGTAGACCTAACAGATACAAAGGGCTACAATCGCCAGTACAATTTGTGTTCGCTCAGCCCCACCAGTGGGAGCTCCTAGGAAGAAGAAGAAAACTCCAGTAGGGAAATTGTGATAGGGAAAGTAATAGCCAGTAGTTTGTGTCTCTCTCTTTTTAGGGTTTTTATATTATACCGTTTCATTTAATTCTCAACCAAGTATTATTTTACCTCCACCCCGTCCTTCAACAGTGCAGCTCAGTCTGCGGGATTAGTGCTCCCCAAGAGCACCTGCGCTATCGAGGCGTGTTCCGGCCGTTCTAAAAGCACGCTTGAGCGGTTCACCCGCGCGGTTCGCCCGCCGCGTCTTTTAAAACGCCCATTGTTAGGTGACTGTAGGGTCGCGAAGGTCGAGCTCTGGCCTGTCGCACATCGACCCCGTGCACAATGTTGCTGTTGCCATAGTTACTACTCCGCATATTTGTTTGTTTCATGAAATTAAAGATTGTTATTCGAGTCTGTTTGCGATTCTTGTTTTATTTTGCTTAAAGAGTGATAGTTATTTTTTGCTTGTTCTTAAAGCGTCATATTATACAAAGTGAGAATGATTGATTTTCTATTACTTAACAGAATTGCATTTTAAAGTTTCTAAAATGGTCTAAATAAATAAACAGGTGTCTTTATTGCGGAACTGTTTCTGGCCGTTTGTTGTTTTTCTAAATTGTTAGAGAACTTGCTTCGTTAGTCAAATGTTGCTTAATTATTTTCAGATTAAAATGCCGAAACGAAAATGCATGTTTAGTGATGAGTTACAAAAGAAATATCCAATGTTTTAAAAGGGCAAAAATTACTGGGACGTTGAGTGTATATTATGCTCCAGTAATATTTCGATTGCAAATAAGGGTGTTTCCGATATTAATGACCATTTGAACACACAGAAGCATAAAACTAATTCAAAAAACCAAGCTAGTACCTCAACTATCACAAAATTTTTTGGTCAAACGAAACCTAGTTGAGACGAAAATCTTGTTCGAGCAGCAGAAGGAGCGACAGCTTACCACACCGTTAATCATCATATGTCGTTCAAATCTTTGGATTGTACCAATGCGTTAAACAGAATTATGTTTTCGGAATCAAATACAGCGAAACAAATGACATGCAACCGCACAAAGGCTACGGCGATTGCAAAAAATGTTTTAAGCCCTTTATCGATTGCCGAAATCAAAAATGATCTCACAGATATTGCATTTATTAGTGTGTCTACCGATGCTAGCAACCATGGCAAAGTAAAACTGTTTCCAATTGTCATTCAATATTTTAATAAAGAAAAAGATGGCATGACATCATAACTTCTGGAAACATAAGTAACTAAAAATGAAACGTCTGACACCGTTGTTGAGATTATTCTTTAGCAACTTAGAAAGCACGATCCGTTATCAAAATGCATTGCGTTTTCTGGTGACAACTGCAATACAAACTTTGGCGGCGTAAATAGAGCGGGGATAAATAACGTCTACTATAAATTGAAGGATAAACTTAATAGAAATATTGTAGGAATAGGATGCTCGGCCCATATATTACACAACGCCATTCACCACGGATGTGACCTATTACCTATTGACGTAGAAGGGATGATCTGTAAAGTACACAACTTTTTCTCGGTATTTACAGTACGCACAGAGGCTCTTAAGGAATTTTGCGTTGAGGCTGAAACAGAATTCAATAATCTTTTATATCATTCAAAAACAAGATGGTTAAGCCTGCGATAGAGCGGTTTTTGAAAATGTATGATGCATTGAAAGGCTACTTTGAAAGTTTGGAAAGGCCACCGGTTTTAATAAAACATTTTTTTGAGGATTTACTTTTTCTTGCTAACGGTCAACCAGAATCTATAGGTGCAGGCAACAGCTCAGGGTGGATGCCAGAAAAAGAATATTTGATATTCAAAAACCTGTGGCGTCTGGAACACCACTCATTCACCCAGGCAGAAAATCCTAGCATGTAAAGCTAACATTATATTTTTGTGTAATAGCCACACTGGCCTTCTTACGAAGGCCAGGCCACTGATTGGTGGATACCTACATGCGTCCCGTTCGGATTCACTCTGAACGGAACGCATGAATGGATGCAGTATAAAAGCGCTTGCCGAGTTGAACTCGCTCTCTTTTTTCTCTTCCTACTGCCTGCGTATAATATAAGACATAGCTGCTGTTACTGTAAGCATTTCGCCTGGCCTGTACCTAACCTATTACATCTCTATGTGTTGTGCATTAAACCACTTGAAGAATCCCACTGCGTTTGCTCATCTGATCACCACCATCATCCCAGCGACCACTAAATTGGTGACCCCGACGTGATTTGAACACGCATGGCCGGATAGGCGGCGTCGTGGAGTCCCTATCTTCGCATCGCTTGGAGGCGCCCCATTTTTCAATTTGCCTAGGCAGGCTAACAAAAGCCGCCAGGCGCGCACCGTGCATCGCTTTCAAGGCCGGCACGTGGTTTTCGCCTAATACGCTGTGTGCGCGTGCTTGCAGCGATCATTTCCCCATCTTCAACCGCGTGCGCAGGGACTTTTTCACGCCTAACGACACGTGGTGTTGGTGTGTGTGTGGTGTTAAGTGTTGCATAAAACGCATGGTACTTTATTATTTCTCATTTTTTCAACGAGCGGCCATTTTGGACGCGTGCAGCGGACATCGATCTCATCAAACTCTCAACTTTGCTCATGCGAGCAAGTATAAGTATCCGAACGCAGCGGCCCGACAGGAGTGTGAGGTTACGAGTGTCATCGAAACCAAATTCTATGAACAATAAGCGTTATCATTAGCATTTTTAGTTTTTACATAATTTGCGTAAGTTTTGTCTGTAACCGCGAAATTGTATTGTATACTGAATTGTATTTTGTTGACCGAGTGCAAACATAATGTCTGAACTGGAGGAGTTAGAAAAACAGGTACAACAATTAAACGAGCAAAATGCGTTGTTGGCTAACATGAACGAGGAGCTGAGAGCGCTGGCGGTGCCCGCACAAGCTCCCCAGATGGCTGCCCATGGCATCCGTCCTCATTTAGCCCCTTTCTGGTCGGACCGGCCGGCGGCTTGGTTCGCACATATCGAGTCGAATTTCGCCCTGGCACACATTACAGCGGACGAGACGAAGTATAATTACGTTGTCAGCCAAATGGACGCGCGGCTCTCCAAGGAAATGGAGGACCTGGTAATCAACCCTCCGCCGAAGGGCGAGAGATATTCATTCATAAAAGCACAAATGATTAGCAGGTTTTCCACGTCTGAGTCGCAAAAGGTCCGGCAGTTGCTCTCCGGGGAGGAATTGGGTGACAGAAAACCCACACAGTTCCTTCGACACCTGCGGTCCCTAGCAGGAAACACCATAAAAGATGACACCGTGCTGAGGGAGCTGTGGTTCCAGCGGCTCCCCCACAGCGTCCAGGGCATACTCGCGGCACAGAGTGACCTTAACCTGGATAAGGTGGCGGAGCTTGCCGACAAGATTTTAGAGGTGAGTCCGATCTATAATAATGTCGCAGTGTTAGCCAAATCCGCACCTGTTCCCGATTGGACTGCTATTGAGTCTAAATTAAACAAGCTCGTGTTACAAGTTGCGGCTTTAACAGACGACAGGTCCAGGGGAAGGTCTCACTCTAGGTCCCGATCCAGGTCCAAACCTAGGGAGAGTAGTAGCGGTAGACTATGCTGGTACCACTATAATTATAAAACAAAGGCTACCAAGTGCACCGCCCCATGCAGCTGGTCGGGAAACCCACCCGACGGCCAGTAGTGGCGGAAACTGACCGTCCATCCAGCAGCAGCCGTCTTTTTGTCACTGATGATGTAACCAAATACTCTTTCCTACTTGACACTGGCTCGGATCTTTGTTGTTTTCCCAGGAAACTTTTGTCCAATAGGATTCAACCTGTTGGAATGTAGGTATAGGTAACATATATTATTGTAATACATATAAGGAGAGTCATGCAATATGACTCTCCTCCATATTAGGTTAGGAATGTAATCCATGTATGGAGAGCAATGTAAGCCGACTCTCCTCTATATAGGGAATGGAATTTAAGGTCAAGTCAATGGACACCTTCCACGTGTAAGTCTCCCCACCTAAACCCGTGTAACCTAAATTCCTATGTTTATATATATGATAGGTTTAATGAATAAATGTTCAGTCTTTAAGCAGCAGTCCTGTGTTTTACTACTGTCCCGAGTCCCATCCTTACATGGCGACCCTGCCAGTGCCGTATTAGGAGCGCATTCTTCATCTCGGGTGACCGACGGCGGCCGGCTTCGGCGCTGCCAAATACAGCAAGATGGTGTAACGTATCCAGTGGAATCATAATACATGCATACATTATGGGGAATCAAGGCAGTGCTAAACCTCAACAGCCAGCGGTTGGACATGTGTATACGCAAATCGGGAAAACTAATCAAATCGACCTCGACACGAATTTCACCGTGGAAGTTTCACGCATTGGGATCTACCTTTGTGTCGTCACAGTAGCAGCTCTGATAATAGTTCTTGTGATCTGCCTAAGATACCTGAACACCTGTCTGAACAAGAGAATCGAGCGACGGGCCCAAGGCGAATTGATCAAGGGCAGGATTCAGCAAGTTTAGATATGGAAGGGTACATTCGTGAAATACTCGACCACTTAATACTATACAGTCAAGCAAAGGGTTACGCGAAAATAGAGAAGTCATAAGGGCATACGTTGAAGGAAGGATCGGGCACTATCTCCTCTGTCCCAACAGACTATCAAGAGAGACTTATGTGCGTGTGGCAAACGAATTCGACGTGGATTTTGCGGATGGAACGACAGCAGTTGCGGTGATCAAGATGGTCTACCCAGGGAAAGAAGTTTGGATCTACGAGATCGAGTGGGAGCGTGACTGTGTGTTCGCCAAGTGGTGAAAGAAAAAAACATATGACTCAGTGAAAATAGTGGTAAATAGTGACACATAGTGACAAATAGCGGTTCCTGTAAATTATACAAGACCAATTGTAAGTAAGCTCATGGTTCATTGCATTGTGTAGCATAAGTATATTATCATTTTATCAAATTCATGGCAAATGTAGTAGAGCAGTTAATCAAACAAATAACCGAAATCAGAGTTTATTTGATAAAGTTTTGTTTCATACTTTTCAGTGATAGGTACATCATTTATTTTATGTTTGCGCCAGTTACTAGTTTGTTCATAGTAAGGCTCTGGTCATACACAACAGGGAACCCATCCAACATTACCATTAAAATTGTTATAAAAAAATATATATATGAATTTAATAATAAAAAAAAATAAAAAAAATAGCTATTAAATTATAAATATTAAAATAACATTAAAGAAGGGAAACATAAATGAGGATAATAGATTAACGTACCACAGTTGTATATAGTATAACAAGAACATAGCAAGTAGGAAAGCTTAGCTAATAAGTATTTCACACAGCAATTAGCCTGATCACCTAAAAGCTATTGAAATTCTTATTTACTAAAGTTTTCACCACAAATGCCAGTACTAGAGGAAAAGTACAATGACACAAAAAGCTATGCGTTAGAAAAAGACGTAAAGAAAATGGTTTAACCAGAGTTGCCGAGAGCCAATGTTGAGCGAATAGGCACGTATTAGCAAGGTTCACCAGGATACAAGGCAGGCACGGAATCCTTGAAATCGGATCATGTTTCGGTCGAGCTACCACTCGTGACGTTTTCTTGGACACATGGTATGATTGTTAAAGTAAGGAAGTGTTAAAAGAACTGCCTGAAAAGTAAATAAATGATGAATTAAGTTATAAAAATAAATATATGTGTGCGCGCACTTATATAAGTAAAAACCTTGTATCCTGAATAGATAATAAAAGTATAATGAATAAATAATAATAATGGAATAAGGTCGGCCGACCACGAAAGTAATGTGCTGTGGACCTTGCAGCAAGTGATGCATACAGTGCACACTGATAATGATATAATTAAATGAAATTGTATACGAAACCAAATCTCCATCGCAAATGACGCGAGACGCCTTTGTGCGAGAATTGGAAGGAAAACGAAAAGGCAAATAATAATATATTGCTAAAGAAAAATGCGCAAGAGAAGAAAAATAAAATAGAAGTCAGACCGGTCAACGTTACACTATATAAAAAAAAAGAAAAAAAACGTAATAACTTGAACTAGGACAAGTAAAAAAAAAAAAAAACAAACGAGAGCATAAAATAATAGTGCACTAACAGTTGAACAGTCGACTAAAGGGAAAAATAATAATAATGCTAAAAATCATGATAACATAATAACTACGTAGCGAGTATAGACTACAACCAACAAAAATGAAGCTAGCTAACCAACGAGATAAAAGAAAAATATAATGTGTATAAATATTATTATAAAAAACAGTAAGGAAGACGTTCCTTTAGTGTAAAGAATATAGATTAGGTTAATAATCACGTAGCTAAAATAATATATTATGTAGGAACGTAAGAATGATTTGATAATATATTTTTTTTTTTTTATGTAATAAATTAGTCACTAAGTTAGTTATAGTCATGAAAGCATGCACTACAATAAGTAAAAAAAAAAAAAAAACCACCCATCGTAAAAGACAAACTAATCATCATTTCATCATCAGAAGCCAACATTCTTAGGCACCATTAGTAAATGGTACACATGATTATCTATAATGAAATAAGAATTTTAAAACAATCAAGTACACCAACCATAAAATATTTAATTGTCTATTCGTTATCATGGTAATTAGAAAATAACACATGTATTTACAGATCCTATGTCTTATTGTAAAACAAAAATTCAACAATAACAAAAAAAAATGTGAAAGAAAAATAAATAAATATAAAAATATATATTTATTTTTCTCTATGGGATGGAGATGGAATGTAGGTACAGGTAACATATATTATTGTAATACATATAAGGAGAGTCATGCAATATGACTCTCCTCCATATTAGGTTAGGAATGTAATCCATGTATGGAGAGCAATGTAAGCCGACTCTCCTCTATATAGGGAATGGAATTTAAGGTCAAGTCAATGGACACCTTCCACGTGTAAGTCTCCCCACCTAAACCCGTGTAACCTAAATTCCTATGTTTATATATATGATAGGTTTAATGAATAAATGTTCAGTCTTTAAGCAGCAGTCCTGTGTTTTACTACTGTCCCGAGTCCCATCCTTACACTGTTGACTACACCTTATGTGCAGCCAACGGCTCCAGTATAAGTACTTATGGCTACCGGAAACTCAATTTAAATCTTGGCCTCCGCCGGGAATTTATTTGGAATTTCATAGTAGCGGATGTGGAAACTCCCATCATAGGAGCAGACTTCCTGGCATATTACAACCTACTGCCGGACTGTCGCAACAAAGTGCTGCGCTGCGGTATCACAGGTTTAACATCTGGGGCCACTATCGCAAATTGCGGACAGTTAAGCATTAAAGCCATTACTCATACTAACAATATCCTTTCTGAATTTCCAGACATAACCCGGCCCCCCGGCATCCTACGTGAGGTGAAGCACAACACCGTGCATCATATTATAACGACCGACGGGCCGCCAGTCGTGTCTCGGCCGCGACGCCTCGCGCCTGACAAGCTGAGCGCTGCACAGAAGGAGTTTGCCGAGATGGTGCGAGTCGGGACTGCGCGCCCGTCCAAGAGTCCTTGGTCGTCGCCCCTTCACCTCGCGCCCAAAAAGGATTTGTCATGGAGACCCTGCGGTGACTATAGGGCACTTAATGCCCGTACAGTTCCGGACAGATATCCAGTGCGGCATATAGGGGACTTCAGCCATAACCTGGCTGGCTCCACTATATTTAGCACTATCGATCTTGTCAAAGCATATCAACAGATTCGAGTGGAACCCGCTGATGTCTGCAAGACTGCGATTACGACCCCGTTTGGTCTCTTCGAGCTGCCATACATGGGATATGGACTCCGGAACGCTGGACAAACTTTCCAGCGCTTCATGGATGAAATCGTGAGAGGTATGGATTTTTGTTTCCCATATATAGATGACATCTTAGTTTTCTCCCGGGACGCAGAAGAGCATGCTACTCACCTTCGTACATTATTCAGGCGTTTGGCTGACTATGGCATGGTTGTCAACCCTGCTAAATGTGTACTTGGAGCCACAGAAGTAATTTTTCTTGGCTACCATGTGTCCAAGGATGGTCTGAAACCTCCGGTGGAGAAGATATCCGCTCTCCAGGATTTTCCCCTACCCAAGACTGCCCAAGGTCTTAGAAGATTTTTAGGGATGATCAACTATTACAGACTGTTCTTACCTCATGCTGCTGAGACACAAGCCCCACTCATCGACTTCCTCACAGCTACAAAGCTCAAGGGTGCGAAGCCGATGCCATGGACTCCTGAGCTAGAGAGCGCTTTCCATGCCTGCAAAGTTAGCCTGTCAAAGGTAACACAGCTGGCACATCCGGTACCAAATGCTTCTTTAGCTTTGTTCACAGATGCTTCGGGCACACAAGTGGGCGCATCACTCGAGCAGCAGACTGCCCAGGGCTGGCAACCTCTAGCTTTCTTTAGCAAGAAACTCATCCCGAGTCAAGCGGTTTGGCCTGCCTACTACAGAGAGCTGTTAGCAGTTTATACAGAAGTTCAACATTTCCGTCATATATTAGAGGCACAACACGCCACTATATATACGGACCATAAACCCTTGCTTTATGCTTTCCAACAACGCAGAGAGAAGTTGCCACCCTCGCAGTTAAATCAGCTGACGTTTATTTCCCAGTTCACGACTGACATTAGACATGTCAAGGGAGAGGATAATATAGTAGCGGACACAATGTCTCGCATTGAAGCCATTTCCATCTCAGATGACTATACCAGCCTTGCCCAAGCTCAACAGGCGGACGATGAGTTGAAGGTTGTTAGGGACAAGTCCTCTCTAAAACTAACATTAACTCCAATTCCAGGAACAGACATCGCGATCCTGTGCGACATGTCAACCGGCAAGCCGAGACCATACCTGCCGCCGCAGCACCGCCGACCGGTGTTCGAGCGCCTGCACGGCCTGAGCCACCCCGGCGCGCGCGCAACCGCACGCCTCGTTGCCGACCGTTACGTGTGGCCTGGCGTGAACAAGGATTGCCGCACATGGGCTCGTGAGTGCCTTCCGTGCCAAAGGAGTAAGGTAACCCGCCATGTTTCTACCCCACTTGGTGATTTCGTCACTCCAACGGCGAGATTCAAGCATGTACATGTGGACATCATCGGACCGATGCCGGTGTCAAACGGCTACTCATATTGTTTGACAGCGATCGACCGGTTCTCACGTTGGCCCGAGGTGTGGCCCATGATGTCCATCACTGCAGAGGAAGTAGCGAATAGGTTCGTAGACGGTTGGATCGCTCGTTTTGGCGTGCCCTCCACTGTCACAACAGACAGAGGCCGTCAATTTGAATCCGTCCTATTTAACAAACTAATGGACCTGGGCACATCCAAGCGTGTACGAACCACTAGCTACCACCCCCAAGGAAATGGGATGATTGAACGCCTACATCGCCAGCTTAAGGCGGCTCTAATGTGCCACAATACCAGCTGGCATAGCGCGCTCCCTATGGTGCTCTTGGGCGTCCATTCTGCTTTAAAGGAGGACCTGAATTGCTCAGTCGCAGAACTCGTATATGGGGAACCGCTGCGTCTACCTGGAGAATTCCTTGTAGCCAGCTCTAACCCTTCCTACGAGACCGACGACGTAGTTACACAACTACGGGCTAGGATGGCAGATTTACGCCCTACTCCAGCTTCCCGTCATGTGCAGCCCAGGTCATTTGTATTCAAAGATTTAGCAACAACATCACATGTTTTTCTTCGTGACGATACGGTCCGCCGATCGTTACAACCACCTTACACGGGCCCCTACCGGGTAGTGTCTCGCAACCCCAAAACGATGACTATCGACATCGCTGGGAGGCAGACTACTGTCAGTATGGACCGTGTCAAACCTGCCTATATTTCTACTGATATAGACCTTACCGTTCACAGCAATCCTGCCGCACCGGTCCGACCAGCGCTGCCACAAACGCCTACGACGCCGTCCCCAGCACCTCCAGTGCCGACGCCAGCGCCCTCTACGCCAGCACTCTCAGTGCCCTCGCCAGCGCCTATCGCTCCAGTACCTAACGTTGACGTTGTACCTCCAAGCCGGCAGAAGCCCGTTATCACTCGGTCAGGTCGCAAAGTCAGATTTAAAGATGTCCTAGATCTCTAGATACCTACTGTGATTTTTCTTATAATTGTCTATTTACGTTTAGATATAAACTTCATTGATCTATGAAACTAAGAAAAGCTTAGACATGCCATTCCATATTATTATAACTTAGTCTAACTTTATGTGGCTTATGTCAAAGGTTTTCTTTAGCTTTCCACATGTTACTTTAACTTAATTTTAGTTGAGTGGTTCCGTGTTGTAATCCTAGTCCTATATAACTGTACCTAGGTTAGGCATAATAAATTTTAAGTTTTTTTTTTTATGCACAGCCTTGTTTTCTCCCTGGGGGGGTGGTGTGGCGTCTGGAACACCACTCATTCACCCAGGCAGAAAATCCTAGCATGTAAAGCTAACATTATATTTTTGTGTAATAGCCACACTGGCCTTCTTACGAAGGCCAGGCCACTGATTGGTGGATACATGCGTCCCGTTCGGATTCACTCTGAACGGAACGCATGAATGGATGCAGTATAAAAGCGCTTGCCGAGTTGAACTCGCTCTCTTTTTTCTCTTCCTACTGCCTGCGTATAACATAAGACATAGCTGCTGTTACTGTAAGCATTTCGCCTGGCCTGTACCTAACCTATTACATCTCTATGTGTTGTGCATTAAACCACTTGAAGAATCCCACTGCGTTTGCTCATCTGATCACCACAATCATCCCAGCGACCACTAAAAACCTATATCAGAGAGAACAAAATTTACAAGATGGAAGTCTGGGTAATTAGACAAAATATCACTACCTAAATGGTCACACCCAGGCACCAGGTCATTTTCTGTTCGAGGACAAATTATTATCACTTTTTCAAATGACAGGACTAACCTAACCAAACCTGTATTTGTTTTGTGAATACACTATTTCACAATGAACGAAGAAAGAAAAAAATTGAAAATGAGTGTGCTGTTGCAGGCCTACAAGGGCAATCCGCCAGTATAAGCACATAAATGTTATGAAGTGGTAAAGTGAACCCACAAGTATAAAGCTTTTGAGAAGACCATGTGCCTGTGCCTGCAACAAAATATCCTTGGAATTATTACAAGTTTAAAATTGAAATTCAATTTTATGTCATGTCATAAAGACTTCCATGGAAAACTTTGCTCCCACATCTCTACTCAAACAGCACCTACATTAACAAATGACTCAATCTAGCCCATCTAAACAGCACAAACTTCCCTTGAGACTGCTGATGCTGACTGCTTGACCCAACTCCTGACGTCGAGGTCGTTAACTGATAAACAACTCGTCTTAACTCGGTAACATTTACCTTGTCAAAAGATTGGCTTTTTTCAATGACAGTTTCAACCAAAATTGATAATTGTGGTGGACACATTTTTGATGCCAAGGAATTATTGATGTGTATACGAAATTGCTTAGTTATTGTTGTGCTAACACAAAGCCGCCAGACTCAACCCAAAAATGCAAAAACCACTAACTCAAACTAAAACCAACCAAATAATACAAAGTCCACCATTCACCGCCTCCACACCACACCACAGTTGTCTTCTGTTCTGAGATCCGAGATACAAGATAAAATCATAAAAATGATAAAATACAATGTCATGTAACTCATGTACTATATCAAAATGTCCTGTCCCTCAGCACAGCACGTATACGCTGTAAGGACGTGTAAGCTGTTTTTGTTTGAGTCACCAGCTTATGAGCTTATTGTCACCACCTGTCAAAATATAATACTGAAACGACAAACGACACCACATGACGTGACCGATATAACACGACTAGGTTATAAATGACATTAGATGTCAAGAATGTATTAGTCTTCTGATACTTCTTAATTGAGCAAGATTATTTTACCACGCCGCGCGAGCTCTCGATTTTTTTTCGCACTATCCGTCTCTCTCTTATTAAAGAACTTAGAAAGAGAGGTATAGTGCGAGAAAAATCGAGAGAGGTCGCGCGCCGTCTTGTTATAGCCGTGATACGCTATATTAATCCTCTATCTATCTACGCAGGACATGGACCTATATGATACTAGGACAAGCTATGGTAATAAAATAATAATAAACTACGTCCGAGCGAGATGGTAGCATACAAATCTCGATAAGTGTGACAGAAGGGGAAATATCATTCGTTGTCCACTTTTTTTTTACCCCAAAAAGCTAAAGATTTTTTGAATTTCCCGCCAAACATTTGGGTAAAATTTGGTTAGCCAGACTAGACCTATGGATAGACTGAGCTTGGTTTTGCCGGACGCCGTGCTTCCGGCACTTATCACGGGCCATGTAGCAGGGTTAAGATAGCGCTCTCAGTGCGGGTCAGGATGCACGGCGTCTGGCAAATCTTTATCCCTATCTCAGGGATAAAGATTTGCCAGACGCCGTGCATCCTGCAACTGCCCACAGAGGGCCTACCGCGAAACGATATTCGTTTTCGTTCGTGTATCTCCGTCTCTGTCGCACTTGCTAGTTCGAGTGACAAAGAGGGAGATACACGAACGAAAACGAATATCGTTTCGCGGTAGGCCCTCAGTGTCCAATCGGTCCATCATAGTGCCGGTTAATGTACGGCCATGATAATGCACGGCCAAAATAATGTACAGCCCAATAATCCGCGTCCAATGCACATGGATTATCAGGCCGTGCATTATTTGGCTGTGCATTATTAGGCCCTTTAAAGGTCTGCTAGACGGTCGCCAACACGCCCCTCCGACCGAGCGACCTTGGTCCGCACCGACCGTGTAGACAGTTGTTTCCAACAAAATTTCATACTACAACGGTCGGGGCCGACCAAGGTCGCTCGGTCGGAGGGGCGTGTTGGCGACCGTCTAGCACGGGCTTTAAACTGCACTTGTTAGTTCGAGCGACAAAGACGGAGATACACGAACGAAAACGAATATCGTTTCGCGGTAGGCCCTCTGGATTGGACCGCCACCCAGCGTTGCCAGAAGGTTACATTTCTTACATTTTTCGTAACTTTTGACCCCCTCGCGTAACATGTAAGTAATTTTTATATTTAAGGCAATTTTCGTAACTTTTGAGAAATAACGAGATTTGTAATACTAGATTTTTATTGCAAACAGTTTACGAACGCATCCAAATTGAACGCACCTAAAACTGACACATCTGTGACGTTTAAAAAGTATTTCACTCCATGTCACACTCAGAGATGGCTCTGAATGGAACGTGCCATGACAAAAATGAAACGTATTTTGAAAGATTTAAAACTTTATTTTGCTTGAGCACGTTTCCTACTTTACTTCGCCAGTTCGCGTCGCGCCGTTCGCGGTTTCGTTTCGTAGCTACTTAGCAGCTAATTCTTAGCTAGAAAAAGAAAATAAACAAACATTGCTAATTGTGATTTGCTTTGCTTCGTCGTGTTATTGTTGTTTGTTGTCAACGTGAGAAATGTGTGTGAGTGAAGTTCCGGTGATTACATTTATTTACAATACCAAGTTAAGCGTTAAAGTTAAAGTTTTTCTTTTCAAATTATCGTGATACGAGTGCCTATCTTAAATGTATTAATGAGCACCTATTGATAATGATACGATAATATGAGCGAGCATTTTTTAGGTGTTTGAATAACTTCTTGGCTCGGGTGTAGCAAAGGGTACGCAGAGGGGCTACCGCGAAACGAAAACAAACTTCAATCAATATATATTTATTAAGATCAACTTGGATCATGTTGTAAGTGACAATTATAATACTTATTAAACTGGTGTTAGTACATTACATTATTATTTTATTGTACTTCGTTCGTGTATCTCCGTCTCTGTTGCACTTGCTAGTTTGAGCGACAGAGAGGGAGATACACGAACGAAGTTCGTTTTAGTTACGCGGTAGCCCCTCAGGAATTAAAATTTTTTTCGTCGGTGGGTAATCATTATGACTATGACACACATTTTATGTTTCTATCGTTAAGAATACGCAAAAATAAAAATGTTTTATTACAAAAAACTCTAAAATCAAGAATGGCTGACGTATTATATTCATTGCATAAGGCCTCCCACAGGCTGGCGCGGCCTGGCCGCGGCGGTCAATAGTAAACTTGTCATTTAGCTGTCAATTTTATTATTAACTGCCACAGTAGGCCGCATCAGTGTATTGCAGGCTTAAGTCTGTGAGAGGCCTTAAGGCCTGAATCATACTGGCGGGCCTGCGGTGGCGGTCCATAGTAAACTTGACAGTTAGTGTCAGTGGCGGATTTGCAGTCTTGGCCGCTCTAGGCCCCAGGCCATGTGCCGCCCCTTTCTCAGCACAGCACCCATCATATTATAGACTAGTGATTTTTTTGTCAGGATTTGCCGCCCCTAATATCTGGCCGCCCTAGGCCCGGGCCTACTGCGCCTTAGGGCAAATCCGCCACTGTAGTGTCAAATTTACTATTGACTGCCACCGCAGGTCGAGCCTGTCTGTGGGAGGCTAATGGGTACGCAGAGGGCCTACCGCGAAACGAAATTCGTTTTCGTTCGTTTATTTCCGTCTCTGTCGCTAGAACCAGCAAGTGCGACAGAGACGGAGATACACGAACGAAAACGAATTTCATTTCGCGGTAGCCCCTCGGACTTAAAAATTTCGACGGTGTGACGTCATCGCGCCAGTCTGTGAGAGGCCTTATCATAAGATTAAAATACATCATTAGACATAGATTCCTGTATAGGTATTCTGCCATTTTGCTGACATAAATTTGCCTCCGACCCCAAAAACACGTAAATTCAAATAAAAAAAACAATGTAACTTTTGCAGCAAAAATGTAACATTTCAGGGAAACGAAACGTTACTTACGACTCAAGGGCCCTGGCAACACTGCCGCCACCGCCAAATCTATATGGACCGCTACCGCTGGCCGCGCCAGTGTGATGCAGACTTGATTGATAAAGTTGATAACTTGATAAACTTTGACTTGTATTGTATTCTATAACTTGACTTTAGTGTTGGGCTGACTGACATAACCTAAATAACCTAATCCTTTTTTCTTACTCTGTGAGAGTTGTGTGTTCTCGCTTGACGTCTTTGTATCTAAATATTGTAAATTCGAATGGTCCCCTACCTTCTCTGGGGCGTGTTTCTGAAATCTGCTTAAATATGGAAGATTCAATATGATTTGAGTGCGTCTTCATAATTATAATCTCCAGGCATTGTTTTACGTTACGTGGCTGCGCCAGGAATGGGTTTATGAATTATTGAGGAGTGTCCTCAGCCAGTGCTACAAATTTATTTCTGAGAGTCGAAAGCATCACATTTTCACGATGCACCAGGATATTTCGCATAACCATCAGTGGGGTGCTTCTCTTCATCTTCATGTTTAACAGTTTTGTTGGAATTGTCTGTTTGATTGCGAAACCCGCTATAAGAACCACGCTGGCAGAAGCTGGTATTGAAACTCCTTCGGACACTCATGATGGATGTACATGTGATATTGAGACATAATTTTCTTTTATTTGGCATTTTGCTTTCTTTCAAAACTAATGTTAATTTCAAGTAACATTTCCATTATTATGATATTGTGTCAGGGTTTTTTTTGTCCTATGGAGATGTTGAGTCAATAATAAATATTAGTCTGAAATATTCTAATACTTAAAAAAAAAAAAAAAATGTGTCTTGCATTTGGTTAGGGATTGTTGAATGAAGTTTAAAACAAACTCTTTATCGCTATAAAGTCATTCTTGGGTATTGTTTTCCTTTGATTTGTCCTTTGTGAAAGGAAGTGTTGAAACAGAGTTGTCTCAAGTAAATAATGGGTGTAGGTTGTTGGTTAGTTAAGGTTTGACAAAAGATAAAAACCAAAAAATATGTAGCAGATTTGTTTGCCACAATTGGGTATTTTTGAAGAATATGTACTTATACACGAAACAATGCAAACTGAACTAGGCTATATGCTGCAGTCACTGACCTTGATGGCTGAACGGGCTAGAGCTGGCTCCTCTGGCTGTCTCCTCGATACCAGGGTATGCGAATGGCTGCTTCCTCGTTCCACTACATGTTTACAGTAACTGCCGGCCGGCTTAGCACTCAAAGTTTGCACTATGGGGGTTAATTTTGGACACTATTGTAGATTACGTGAACGATACAAGGTTTTCATGTTTGCACATTGCAGGTTCAAAATGGAGTGAATGGTAACTAGAACACAACCCAATTACTATGCTACAATATGGTAATTAGTCCTATTGAATCCAAACTGGAGTACATGCACTCTTTATAAAGATATAGAACTAAGTACTCAACCTGTCACTTCTGTGGTTTTTGCTTGGTCTTATGTTGTGGTTAGTATTTAAAAAAAGCTTTGAAATGTCTTTTACATCTTTGTTTCTTCTTTGCTTTTTGAATGGTAACTGGCATAATGCAAATAAAAGTTACCTAATTATCATTCTAACAACATGCTTCCTAAGTTTGTGGATATCATTTCGGTTTGTTTGGTTGTGCTTCTGATCCACAGAAAAATAACTACTTGCTTAATTGACCTCTTAGGTACATTTGTGATAACAACAGGATTATTATTATTATTATTGATGTTTGTGGGCCTTTAATGTGCCGCTTTGACCAGTGAATGATCTATTGTGGCAGCCCTTTCTTGTTTATAGTTCACCATTAAGACCCGTTGCCTCCAAGAAATTCCAGATTCTTTGGGCGGTGATATGTTGTACCTCAGAATCAGAATCAGAATCAGAAATTTTATTCGTATAAACAAGAGTACAAAATGATGTTACATAAATGATTATAGCCAATCTTGTTTTACCATGACATGGTGTACAAATATTTAAATGTGTTGTCATGCATGCAGTTTTTAAAGGAGATTAACAAAACAGGTACATGCAAGACTCAGCTTAAGTAGTTAAAATAATTAAAAAATAATGAATAACAATTAGGATCTGGGTTGTGGATATAAAGGGGTATTTATTTCAATTGGCGTAAATTGGGCGGTTTGGTAAAAAAAAGAAAAAAATATCGTTTTTAATAGCAAATTAAATCTTAACTAAAAGTTTATTATATAAGAATTATAAAAAAAATTGAGGCCCTCTCCTAGGGGACCAATTACTGAAGATATGGGCCCCCAAATGTTTAAACGTCACGGTAATGACATTTTGCATGCTTGGTAATGACTATTGGACATGGTAATGACAAATGTTTCTATTTCCATTTCGTTTGATCAGTTTTTGCAGCATCTGAAGAGTACTGTGTTGTGATGTATACAGTTTATTTCTAAAATAAAGATTATTACTATTAAAAAGATGAATAAAATACCATAATTATGATTTATAATCATTTATTAATTCCACAAAATTATAGGGTAATGTGTTGGTAAAAGAAATTTAAAAAAATCAGTACTCATAAAAACTATAAAAACTAGCTGGACTGCACGGGCCTATAGTACTTATTACACAGGTACATTATCTTCATAATAGTTGACTGACGCGCCTAAGCAATTATTTATTTTGTTGTTTCATATCTAACAAACTCTTCTTGTAGCGAGATTAACTTTTGGCCATTTCATACCGACATTTACGAGCATCAGAAAACTTGCCTTTTGCTGACCTTTTAGGGGAGGGACAATGAGATGGACTACAAGACGGGCCAGGAAGTTCATCTTATGGGTTGCGTTTAGATGATGTTGAAAGCCTTTTAGGAAAATGATCACGAGATGGCCCGGGAGGTTCATCTAGAGGATTAATTGCTTATGTTGATGAACGCCGTTTAGGAGAATGATCGTGAGAGGACTATCCCTCGATAATCCCGAGGTCGTCTTCAGGTTCAGATGCAGCGTATCTTTTTGCATCAGTTTTTTTTATCCGTAATGTTCTTGCTCTTAAATTCTGTTGATTGATCTTCGATTTTTTTCTTTGCAATCTCTGGAGTCTTGGTGTTAACTTATTTATTATTAGCAGTTTTTTGCCTCTTTTCTTTGAGCATACCGTGCTTTTTCTTTTTCTGGGTATTCTTTATACAGCTTAGGGTTAGATTCAATTCTTTCAAGCCGTTTTTTACAGCTATGCATTTTAATAGCATCATCTCTACTTTATAAACTGAAACAAGCAATACAATGATTTTTTTTATAGTTGTATGATTAGTATACGAGAAAGACACCAAAATTCACGGAAACTATGCACAGATATAAAAAGCAAACATATTAATATTCGGACTCTCATAAATGTGTACATGTAATATTTTATATGTACGAATATTTCTATCCACGGTAGTGACAGTGACTCCGCGGTAGGGACTAACTGCAGATGGTCCTTGCCGTGGAGTCACTTTCATTGCCGTGGATTGAAAAGTCCACGGTAATCCATGGTAATGACTACCATGGTAATGACAAAATCCAGGAATGTCCAGTTGGGTATGCGATATATTAAATGTTCCACAATGATCTACCGATTAAGACACATTAAATCAGCTAGGTTATAAGATAAAATGGGATTAATACAAACAGTGAGTGTACTTACCGAGGAATAAGACCCACGAGAATGACAACTTATTTTGACAAAAGCCACGGTACGACACTGTGAAAACCAAAATAAATACCAATTTTTACGTGAGCGACGTGCGTTCACTCTGCCATCCGTATAACGATTGGAGGCGTGCGGGGACAGCGGCGGGGTTTATGCGAAACTATTTAGTGAGGAGCTGCACGTCGCATCATATAGTGACACGGTGATGACGAATTAAGTAGGAACCGAAATGTATGATAACGCTGTTAAGTTTTATAGAATACTATTTAATTTGTGCTATCAATAATGTATGTCATAACTATCAAACTTTTGAGGTAAATAGCAATTTCAGTCGTAGACATGCATTTAATAGGTCTTTTTACAGAAGTATTACCGAAAATTGGAAAGTGGACACCCCTTGGTAATGACAATTTGGCCCTTTTGACGAAAATAACTTTCTTATACTTTTATATAAAATAAATTTTAATGAAGCACCAGTTAGGGATTATTCTGTATAACAAGTTATCTTATGACACGGTAAGGATCCTACTTCATTAAGAGGGTGATTTTATCGCGGACATCCAATTTGCACCAAATGAAATAATTACCCAAAGGTAGTCCATTTGATATCGCCTATATTATCAAATATTCCTATACATTTTAAATTCCCATTAGATTACTATTTCCATATTTCATATTCATCCCTATACAATTTCTCTCAATAATTAGTATGTCATTCATTATAAATTTACATTAATCATTATATTTGTCTTTATCATTATACTTGTAATAATTCTTATAAATTGCATTTTGTCATGAACTCTTCAGTTGAATAGTAACTGTTTTTGATTAAATGGTCAAATAATGCCTTCCTAAATAAATTGATCGGCAGAGTCTTGAAATCGTCAGTAAAAATGTTAAATATTTTTATTGCCTCTTCTGGGTGCATGATGTGCCGCCCTACTTCTTTTTTGCATGAGTGGTCCGCAGGAGCAGAGAATGTGCATTGCTGTCTCCTCTGTCTCCTGGCAGAACCTGCAAGTTGCGTCTTGTTTCATACCCATTTGAAACAGGTGTTTGTTCAATGTGCAATGTCCTGTCAGGATTCTCGTCACTGCACAGGTTTTGTGCCTTTTGAGTTGTAATAGTTCTTTAGACAGTTTACTATTGAACCCTTTAATTAAGGCTTTAGCCTGTTTTTGTCCTTTGGCGGACATCCACAGCTTGAGTGTTTGTGATTTGACACGGTGATAATATGAACATTCTGATGAAATATCATTAGTCTTATCATTTCACAAGCTTAAAAGTATAATTCATATCTAATATATATAAGGAGTTTGTCTTCTCTAGTGTGAATCTACCGTAAAAACAATTAAAAACTTTTGCCTGTTTTTAAAGGCTGGTCGCCAAGCACAGTGAAATTTGTGGACATACTCTTAGATTGTTAACACAATTTTTATTTATTTATTCAATTGTATAACTCATGTACATTTCAATAAAGGTGTTAGAAGTATAATAATAGTCAAGTATAAATAATCATTAAAACAGAATTAAAATTTAAAATTGACATTAACAGTTTTAAAATTTACAATTTATCATCCAAGAATTACTACAATAACATTAATACAAATTTCAATATTACCGTCAAATCCTCCAACATTGCCCGCATTTGACACTTCTATCTTATATACTTATATATATCTTATATATCTTCTCCATACAAAAATATGCGAGGCCTAGGGCTGCCACAAATCTAAATGCAGTAATTTTAATTATTTTTTGTCTTTATTTAGGCAATAAAAAAAATAGGTAACAATCGTTTTGGTGAAAACTAAGTACTTCTTTGTTAAGGAATACACTAACAAAACTCAAATAAATTTTAACTTCTAATGGAAATAGCATTAAAAATAGGTTACAATCGTTTTGGTGAAAACTAAAGAAAGAAAGAAAGAAAGAAAGAAAAAACATTCATTCGTGACAAAACACATAAAAACAAACTGTATAGACACTATACACACAAACACATAACACAAAACTAAGTACTTCTTTGGTAAGGAATAAACTAACAAAAATCAAATCCATCTTAACTTCTCATGGAAATAGCATTAAAAATAGGTAGTAACAATCGTTATGGTCAAAACTAAGTACTTCTTTAGTAAAGAATACACTAACAAAAATCAAATCAATTTTTACTTCTTATGAAAATAGCATTAAAATAGGTAACAAACGTTAAAGCGAAAACTAACTACTTCTTTGGTAAGGAATACACCAACAAAAATCAAATCAATTTTGACTTCCTATGAAAATAGCATTGAAAATAGGTAACAATCGTTATGGAGAAAACTGACCTATTTGGTAAGGAATACACCAATAAAAAATAAAAAAACAATGTTAACTTATGATAATAGCAGTTAACCTTAAAACACCAATACGAGTAGTTGATCAGAAATATACTGAGATCTCATCGTCACTCAACAAAAATTCGTTTTTTTCATTAACTTGCAATAAGTCTACTTGTTTAATGATTAGATCATCAGGTATATCATCTACATCTGGTCGTTTTGGTTTTACAAATTTAAAATCGCCTTTTTTGTAAACTGTTTTGTAATAAAATATTTTGCATTTCATTTCATTAATTTCATTTATAGGCGATATAATTTTTCTATTTTTTTCTGAGATAGGATCTAACTAAAACATTATCTCCGATGTTGAAATCTCTTGCTTCAATATATTCTTTCAACAAGTTAGGTTTGTCTTTCCCTTCAAGTTTTGATTGTTCTTGGTCATTTTCTCTCTCATCAGTTTCTTCAATATTCTGAGTCGTTACTACCTGTGTATCTCTCTTTATACACTTCTCATTTTCAGCTGCTACTCTGCTATCCATCTTTAGCCTGCAGTTCTTCTTCATTCTTCCTACTCATTTCTTCATTCGTACTAACTAAATGTCCATGTCCTCGGTCATCTTCCAAGTATGTCTTAACTTAATCGCTACTCTGTCATCTCTTTCGGTATCATCAGTCTCTAAGTCTCTACTCATAATTTCATTAAATATTTTAGCTTCCCTGTCTTCATTCCTTTTTTTATGTCCTCATCTTCTTCATTGGCATCTATTATTTCTTGTATTGTATTGTGAGCGACGCCCTGTCCCGACCTGGGAACGCGGAAACACTCACGCGCTTAACGCGCCGCGTGGTGCCGCGCGGAACGGGCGTATGGCGTCACCGGGGTCGCGGTAGAGAGTATCCCGACCGGGCTCTCCGCGACTCCTCAAGTCACCTAACAACGCTGCCTTTTAGGTACTGAGGCGGCGCCGACGGCGGCCAACCTGACACGCTGGAGGGGCAGCAGCAAATCTGGAGCAGTATGAACTGCTGGGGAGTGCTAATCCCGCGTAGTCGCTCGACACGCTGATGAAGGAGGAATTCAATAAACACTTGTTCAGATAATAAAATATAATATATTGGTACACGAATTATTTACAGACTGTCCTGTCACTATTGCCCTATCACTTTTATACTACTGAATTTACTAGTTAATTATGACTCTTCTGGTTGGGAGTCGAGCGAACACAAATTGCTAGATGACCCGGACCCCCTTTTATACTCGTTTTCTGGGTGGCCCGGAGTCAAGTTTGAACCTGTCTATTTTCCAGGTTTCCGCCCACTTTTCGTAAGGAAAGTGTCGGTTTTTCCTCTCAGGGAAATATCTTTGAGAAAATGAGCTTTTTCAGCTTTTACACATATAACTTGAATGGTTACGAACGTCTTACCAACATATTGCGTTCTGATGTAGTCATCTCATGACTTTTAATTGACTTTAAATTGAACTCATTAACGAGTGTGCGACAATATTTTCCACTTATAGGATTCTTATTAGATTAGTGCGGCCTTTACCGTCTTAACACGAGTTTACATACAACAAGGGCGTCTGTGCGCAACTTTTAACATATCTCACTATTCTACAGCATTACTGGATGGTTTTCCACTGAAGATGATACAATAATGATACCGCGATTGGCTTTTCCCTAATTTACATATTGCAATTTTCTTACGATAATTTAAGCCAATCACAGGTGATCGCGGGCCACGCCCCTGGTCTCCGCATGGTCAAGGTGCCGAGATATACTCAAAAATAATTTTATAATTAATTTGGACCAATCACGGATAGCCTAGGTAACGCCCCTGGTCTACGTTATGGTCAAGGTCAATCAAGGTCGATTTCCCTTCTGCGAGTTTCGACCTGTCTCTTTCCATATGTTAGCGTGATAGCGATGTGCCCCTTTACTGGACTGTCTGGGGATATAGTCTCATGCAATGGACTTTCATAATTTTATACATTAATAATGCTATTCGCGCTACTTATATTGCCCGTTAATGGGCTTGTGTGAGATATACTCCTAAATAGTGACTTTAATAATTCTCTTTTCTATGGATAACTTTATAATACAATGAGTACATGCTGAGGCTATTTCAATAATACTTTCTATTTATAAGGAGCTATGTACTGGGGCATTTATTTCACTTATAAAACTACCCTAACTTTACAAATTGGTGCATTTACATTTGCACGAGTCATCCATTAACATGGGGCGAGGTATTACCGGTGGGGCCGTCCACCCGTTGTCCTCAGGAATGCTCGTCTGAGGCGGGTGTCGTCCACAATACCCCCCCTTTAGCAAGAGGAACTCTTGCTACCAGGTTGCAACGGTGTCGTTGGGTTCGCACACGTGGCGTGACGTCGCACTGTCACGGCTTACTACCGGATCACTGCCGGGTGGCGACCGGGTTGCACTGTTTTTAAAGTCACTTTAATTCTTTAGCTCGGTGGCTCACTTAAATTGGTTCTTTAACACTTTTCACTTAAATTGGTTCAACACTTACGGTTTGTTAGTTACTGTTTGGTGCACTTGCACTTACTGCTCTATAGCCACCATTCACCGAGCGGCTCCGATGAGGTCCCTCGCTCATGGTCCGGCTGCGGGATGGGCTTCGGCTTGATGATGTAGTTACCATCTTCTTCCCCTATAATGTCTATGGGGACTGATATTTTTAGTTTCACTCTTTCTTGACGTTTCTCTCGTGCTCTTCGGCATGCAGCCTCCACCATTGCTGTGGACGGCTGTGCGAATACGGTTCTTCGCGTCCGCATCGCTGCTACTCGTTCTGCTGCTCCTTTGCGCAGTGTTTTCATTGGGGCTTCGGCGAGGCGCTGTCTGCGCCACGTCGCCCATCCAGACTTCTTGTCTGGTCCGCTGGTCGCCGCTTGTGTAGGCGCTGCAGCGGAGATTGACCCCGCAATCCCTGGGGTTACTATGTTGGAGGCCAGCTTGGTGTGGTCGCCTCCCGGTGCTATTGCTGTAGATGATGACACGGTGGAGTCGATGAACGTCCTCGGGACGTGTGGTGCTCTCGTGGCACTTGGCGCTGATGCGCGTTTGCATGCAGCCGCTGCGTGATCTTCGTAGTTGGGTACGGGTCCCTCAAAGGGTACTTTTTTCACATATTGAGGCTCCGGGCCTCGAGGGTCGATTAGCCTTTCTTCCCTGCACAATTCCTCTCTAATTTCTTCTAACCTCTTGCGCCAACCTGTCTTCAAGTCTTCGAAGCTTTTTTCTAGCAGTTCTCGCTGCTTGGAAATGTTCCTTATCTCCTCTCCTCATCGCTCCACCGTGTTGTCTCGGAGTTTCCCCAACGGTGTTCGCTCTAATGGCGGAGCCCGGCTGTGGGCTCCGTAGATGTTGAGGGTTCCGAGAGGCGAGTTTGTAATGCTCGCCTGTGTGCTGAGTCCGCGCTGCTCGTAGTGAGTCTCTGGTTGAGACCCAGATGATGCGACGCCGCAGCCTCTGGTTTGTAGATGCCCTTGCCTGAAGTTCTTCCCCCTGCGGCCCCCCTTGCTGGGCCGATGGGCACCGCGGCCTGCCCTGGGACCCCTGCCAGCGGCCTGCGGTACTCCTGAAAGCGAATCCATGTCGCTTAGCACTAGCGTCTGCTGACACGAGCGAGAGCCCCTAGTGCTGATGTGTCCCTTGGGACTGTGAAGGGATGACGCCTCGTGTGCGCACACACGGACCACGCCACCTATAACCTTCTATTTGAAAACCTTGGATCTATCCGGAAATGCGTCGGATAATCCGATCGAAGGACCCAGGCGACAACTTTTCGTTGAATAAACTTTTTAGACGAGTTTGTGTGGGCGGACTAGCACTTTTAAACTGAATTTACTACTTTGTGATAAAAACTGAAGTTACTTGACGAATTTGCAATTAAACTTTGAGTGATGTCAAGTAGACGTAGTGTATTGTATGGCATTTTGTGTTTGAGTACTTGTTCAATGGACCGGCCAGCCACCTCGGACTGCCCAGTTAATTTGAACGAGCGAGCGAAGCGATCAAATTTCTTTGTTTCAGCTTAGAATTTTTTTTTTTCTTTTTTCTGGTGGTCTCGGGATGCTTCAGTCACAGCTTTTCTCAGTTGCTTGCGACGTGGCCGTTTGTTGTCTAAACTTGCTCCATTGCAGGAGTCAAATGGTAGTTCCCTCGTCATCATGGTATCCAGGTCTCACCAGCTCTGAAGTTATATCTGTCATGGACATTGACTTTCCGATTCCTATATCCTCATCTGGAGTCACTGGCTCGACCTTTGCATTGCTTGGTGGCGTGAAGTAAGTAACTGCACGAGCCACTAGTGTAGTTTGTATGAATAAATTAGTCTAAAGCTAAGGACCACTGATTCTCACGTCGCAAGTGCTGTACCCAGTAACATATTCTGCCACCGGTGACTGGCTCGCTCCGTCCGTATGATGTCGTTGACCGGCACGTAGTCTAGCACTGCCTTCCACCAGTCCTCGATTAGATAATCTAGTATCGTTCGATTATCTGTGGCAGCCCCTGCCATGTGCATTAGAAAGTGTTAGGTAGAACTGCGACTCAACGCGAGAGCCGAGCGAGCGAAGCGAGCGTGCCGCGGTAGCGTATAATATTTGAAAAAAACTTGTTACCGTCAATCAGTGCAATTATATTTGCTATTTTTGTGTCTTGGTCTCTAATTTTTCGCAATTTTAATGAAGCATATTTTATAATTTCTTCACTTTTGAAGGTGATAGAAGAAAATAATTTGTTTTTGCTTTCCCGGATACAGACAATTGAAATCGTTCATTAGCTGAAAAAAAGAATACAATAAATGTACATTCCACTGGTGAGAAAGGGTGGCAGGACCTTGTGCAAGTACCAAATTTCGAATCTATCGGACATATGGAAGGTAGGTAGTCAGATCCCCTCATCAACTAGAAAAAGAGCTGATCATCTCAAGAACACTCGGGTTAAAATTATCTATGACACAAATAAAACCGGATTGAAATCGGGTCCACCCGTTTGGGAGCTATACGATACCACAGACAGATACGCAGATACACAGACACGTTAACACCCCTCTCTTTGCGTCGGGGGTTAAAAACCACAAGGATTGTGTAAAAAAAAATAAGGCTGCGGTATATGCTTACCAAGGTATAGCCTTGTGATTGTTACAAGGCTGGGAAATTCTTGAAGTAATCCGCTATTTCACCTTTTCCACATTGGATGCGGTTTAGGCGGTGATCTACAGTTTCTGCCCACTTTTCTTCAACAGATTTCCATGGATCAACATTGTTTTTCAGCCACAGTAATGTTTCTTCATCGACAATACCTGTAATTTATATGTGTATGGTGGGATGAGTTAACAAGAGGAAGGACAGAGGGTATTTCCTGAATAATGAAATCAAGCAAGAAGCAAGGTCGTCAGCAAAAGTAAAGGAAAATGTGAAAATTTCCCATTTCTAGTTTTATCACAGCACACAGAATTGGTGTTCAATAAAGAATATTTGTAGTAGTTTGTTTGTATTAACATATAACCGGTACCCTCGCGGTGCGAGCCCGACTCGAATTTGACTAGTAATTATTAGCTTACCACTTTCCAGAGATTCCAGGCTATGAATGTCCTCATCTGTGATAGTCGGCGTGGATCTGAGCGATGATCCCGACGACTTCGAGGATGAACGGCTAGTTCCAGGCAACTGTCCACCTTCTCGCAACTTTCTCCTTCGTGCTATATAACTCTCGTATAACTTGCCACTAGCATTTTTTTTAGCGTATTTATTTGTAGCTGATAAATATGCAGAATAATACACCACAACGCTTTCTTTGTGGAATATTTCTACAATTTCGGTAGCTAGTTTATAAAATTCTTCACTGGAATTTTTTTTCGCACAATTGTTGTCTAGTTTTTGGTGTATTAGTAGCTGGCTCAATTTCCTTCGAGAACCCTCCGTCAGTAAGCCTCCTTTTCCCTCTTTGAGTATTGCTCTGCCGTCTAAACTTTCCTGTATGTAAAACACAAACACTATTGATACCAACTTTTTATTGTTGTTGAACAAATTAATAAATTAATGAGGAAATGTTAATAACAATAGCATTTTTAAGACAGACTTTTCTGTCAACCTGGAATTTTTTCGACAGAAGATTTGTATCAAATACAATTAGGTACCTTTATTTTTTTAAAACTAATTCTAATAATTACTATAAATGTGAAAGTTAGTGTGTTTGTTACTCAATTACGCAAAAACAGATTTGGATGAAATAGCCACACACATAGGATACTATCCCGGAAAAAAAACTATTAATCATTTTTTAGTGGGAAGTAAATGTGTTATGTTTATATAGGACCACCTGTGAAGTATACCCTTTCAAACAACGAATTGAGAACCTCCTCCTTTTTAAAGTCGGTTAAAAGCCGCGCAGTTATCGACTTAAACGCAAAAAAATTAAAATTAAAAAAACATTATATCCGCGCTTCCTAACACGCACTTCCATCTCGCTCACGCATATGCTCGGTGAGAGGGAGAGAAGATCATGAACCTACGTCATACGTATGGTCATCGTCCTTTTAATGTATACTACCATCAAACACTTACGAAATAAATACTATAATATATACGGATGAACTTACATTTTTGCTAGTGCAAACAATAACTACTAACTACATATGTATATTCTACTAGCACACTAACTTTGACTATAAGTATTATAGTCCCTTACACATCTTGTTGTTGCCCCAGGTTATCTTGTGTGGGGATCAGCACCAGTTCGGCCGGGCTCAAAGGCCTTTCCGCAGTCAACATTTCAGGACAGGATGTCCCCGGTCTCGGGGTGAGAGGTATTTTTATCCCTGCACCACCTTTGGGGATTCTAAGTACCAGTTTTGGTTTCGCGGAGGACCCCTCTTTTGTCCTTTTTTTGTCTTTAATCGCGGCCTGTGGTGGATTTTTGCTGGGTTGTGACATGTTTGATTCTGAGGTTTGGAAATTTATAGACTAATAATTTACACAATTTAGGGTTTTTTCCAAATGTAAAATTAGTGTGCCCGCGTAGGAGCGATTGCAGTCTCTCAGTTTTGATTAATTATTTTGCTTAACCTATAACTTATTTTTAAAACTTACGATCTCTAGTATTGTCCCCACGGCGTCCGCCGGCGACTTGTGCCGATTTTAGGTGATTCTCGGCGACTGAGGACGTTCGCCGGCGATAAGAAGCGACCGTTTTCTGTCACGGCGATTTGCGGCGATATTATGCGTTTTTAAAACTCATAACGGTCAGACGACCGGGGGATGTTGTAGTAGTCCGCGAAGCGCTCAGTCCGTTGGTTTTTGCAGTGTTTGTTGTCTCCAAAGCTCTATTCTTCGCAGCGTCGCCAGCGATCTACGGCGACTATCGGAGATCTAGGGTTGCCGTTTTTGTCCACGGCGATTTACAGCGAAGTTTGGCGACTTAGTGTGGCCCTAGGTGCAACCGTCCTCCGAGCTCGCAGTTCGTCGCGTCTAAAGTCAATATCACCTTCTGTCACTCACCGATTCTGTAGCTTCCGGGCGAACCGCAAATTCTGGCCTTTGTCGTCTCTAAATCATACAATCTACTAAAAGAAAGTAACATTACATTTAGTAGTTTCGATACCTGAAACAAAAAAAGTGTGACCTTACAGTGCTCTAAAGCTTAAGAAGTCATATACATTGTAGAGAATACACTAAAATAAGCATGTTTTGTAGTAAAAAGATTTCTCTAAGATTCTAGGACTTTTACGCTAAAATAAGTAGGTATGTTTTGTAGGAAGCACTTTTCTCTAAAATCAAAAATAGCCGAAATATTTGACTTCAAACTAGGAATTTGGAATCCAAAAAGACCCATAACCGAAACGGAGCTACCCCACCATCCACGTGGTCCAATCTGCCCTACCCCTAGACTCCCTAGAGTGTTTATAAAAGAGAACGGAGGCGCGGAGGGACAGCAGCCCTCGCCCGCCGTGACGGAGCGCGGGAACTCGTTCGCTCGCGAGGAGAGCGGCTGAGGCTGGTCGCCGAAGTCACAGTTTGTCTCACTGTCTGAAGAACATGGCGGCCGAGAAAGCGTACCCGCTACTACATTGGTTCAACCTGGGGTGTATTGAATAGTAAGGTCAAATGCTTGTAGTATCAGGGTCCATCTTGCTAATTTGCCTGTCGGTGACTTCAGTGAAAACAGCCACTCTATATAACCTCTGTATTTCACCAATTTCCTCGTTGCTGTCGCTGCCAAACAGATCAGACGACCTCGGCTTCATTACGGGGCTGATCGGTTTGATGGTGTTTTTTTTCTTTTCTTGGTCAGGGGGCATGGGTCGGCTCTTCGACACATTTCTTGTTCGCCACCGCCGATGTCGAGGGCTCGAAACGCTCCGCACTCGCACATCTTGACCGTTTCTTTTGTTTAACGAGTTTAGGCTGCTGCACCATCTCACATTCGTCTTCGGAGAGGAAAGGATCTCTTGCAACAGACCTGACAAAATAACCTAACCTAAAATGCCAAACAGACATTTATTCTTCCCTGTAACAAGCTGACCGTCGATCTGGTAGTAATAATTATGGTCTTTATTTAGTTGAAGTTACCCATTTTTTTATACTGATTTTTTTTACTTTCAACTGCTTTATCAACTCCAATATTGTACGTTGTGGTCGGGCACTCCATCTGGCTTAGCCCTTAGGTAAGGTATTTCTGGATCTATGTATAATCCACATGTATTTTTTTCAATATTTTCTTGTCGAGCTAATTGGTACAGGGCATCTTTTTCACATTTTTTCCCGTGCTTTATTGTAGGCACATGAAGCTATCGATTTTTGGTATAATATCCTTCACCATGTTTTGACAACTTATGTCCGTCCTCCTCTTTATTCACACGTCCAAAATTGGATGCAGTCAAAATATTCCTACGTAATTCAAGCCATTCGCTGCTTCCAGTTTGTAGCACAGTTTTAATTTAATACTTGTCATGAAAGTATGAATCACTAACTGTGCTACCCCTAACCGCTCATTGTTTTTTTTTAAAGTTAATCTTACTTTGAAAACGATATTCTTTCAAGCCCCACTATCAATCGTACAAATCAATCTAAAATGGCAAGAGTTGACACTACTTTTTTTAATATGTAAAAATTTAGCAGACGCTTATCCGACCATCTTCCCATAGCCGCCCCAAGAGCAACGATCCCTCAGCCAGATAACTCGCTGCAGCCTTCTACCTCTCGCCAAAATTACCAAATGACTATGTCACGGAGATTCACTACCTCCCAAGAGTTAAATTCAGACATTCAACAAATGAATATTCGTATAAATGTCCCCGGGAAATCAATAAAAATATCCAGTGTCGCTTACTTACTGGTCTGTGCCGTAATGTTCTAATATTAAACACTATTCACCCTACTGCTACTTATTGGCCCCGTGTCATACCTTCCCCGTATTTGTACTGATGGTACTAGATAAGAATAAAATTATACCGACCTTCCGTTGTCGGGCACATCGTTTTGTTTTATCACTTCTAATAATATCTAACCGATAATAATCTGTGGTGACCATAGCACCACACTAGGAAATCATCAGGAGCCCTTCTGGCGAACACCACGGTCAAAGCGGGCCGCGTGTGTATTAAATAAACGTACGTAGCTCTCTTGAGTTTTGTTAGACATAAGGGCATATATTACGGGAGCAACATTAGTTGAATGAGCGTCCGAATCGATATCCATGTGTACTGAATACAATTGATAGTACGGTTTGGAAACACATTTAAACGTTCCATCACCAAAAAATGTATTCGTTTCTTCTGACAGCATAAACAGTCGTGCTACCTCTGTAGCACACACTATAATTTCATTAGTACCATTATCGTCGCTAACCATAAACCCCGTTGATAATGCCTGTGGTATTTTAACATCCACTGTTCTGTTGAATACCAATTTGTCTGCCTTTAAATACTTTTTGACTGCTCTATAGATCGTGTCTCTTTTTGATGCAAATAAAGGAGCCAAGGCGGATCAACATTCAAAAAAATATTTTCGAATATGCTTTGAATGGAACCCAATTGTTCACAAGCCTGTTTTTTCACCTTATTCATCGTTATTAGTATTTCATTCTCAACTGGTTTGGGATCGCACAAGTGGGCTGACTGTCGTAAAATATTTTCACAAGTTTCATCAGTCGTCAGCGATGCATTACACATGTCTCTGTGTACACATTGCCATAAAATAGTGCGACTTACATTTATACGAGGACCTCTCCTATTGTACCGATGGTCACCAAGAATTAATGTCGAAGTCAAAGTCAAAGTCAAAGTGATTTATTCTTCAATTTAGGCATATTACATGCACCTATGAATGTCGATAAACTACCACCGGTTCGGAATACTCACCGATTCTGTAGCTTCCGGGCGAACCGCAAATTCTGGCCTTTATCGTGACTGCGTGCGATCGCTGGCGACTGCAGGCGAGCGGCGCCGATATCGGGCGTCCTCTTAAAGTCGCGGAGATTCCTGGAGACCGACGTTCGATCGCGTGCGATCGCGGGCGAACGACGGCGATATTCGATTTCACCTTCTACCGCGGAGACTCGCGGCGATCTCGTGCGAAAGCCGGAGAAACACGGTGATATCCGGCGTCCACTTACGTTCGCGGAGACTCGCGGCGATCCCGTGCGAAAGCCGGGGAAAGAGGGCGTAACACTGCACGGCGATCTGGGGCTATCTCCTGCGATGCACGTCGTCTGGCGGCGATCCCGTGCGAAAGCCGGGGAAACACGGCGATACACGGCGTCCACCTTCTACCGCGGAGACTCGCGGCGATCTAGTGCGAAAGCCGGAGAAACACGGTGATATTCGGCGTCCACTTACGTTCGCGGAGACTCGCGGCGATCCCGTGCGAAAGCTGGGGAAGCACGGCGAAACACGGCGAAACACCGCACGGCGAAGTGGGGCTATCTCCTGCGATGCACGTCGTCTGGCGGCTACTCGCGGAGATAAGTGGCACGGCTTTTTGTGGCGCGATGTCTGGCGGAGCTGCTCGGAAAATGGACGGAATAAAACTCGGCGAGGTGTCATTTTTTCAAAACAGTATACAATATATAATTTCACGTCGTCGGTCGCCCTTTTTGATTTTTTTCTATAATTATTTCCATTGTTGTACAGACCAGAACTAACAATAACTTAAAATTTCTATCAGCTTAATAAATTAATACCACAGTTACTGTGTCATTGAAAGCTGATGTCATATTGACAATTTATAATTTCTCTATAGTGCCAAGTACTTGCCGGGCTCATTGACAACCAAGATAAGGAAAGAGTTTTTATATAATAGGCGTAGGTATAACAAAGGCGTTTTCGTAAATGATAAGAATGCTTGTACTATATATTATTCAATTTAAATAAAATAACTTATCTTAACCTACCTAGCTCTTGAATGTCTAACCTATTTTGATAAAACTTAGCTAAGAACACCTTCGATAAACCAGCTTTTAAAAGAAAACGAACCGCATCTCAATTAGCCTATCAGTTTGGGATCTACGTTTCACACATATAAATACACATGTCAAACTTACAATACTTACACTCTTTTTCTGACTGAGCATTATTATTTATTGTCTATTTTGCTTTGTGTACATTTAACGTTTTGTACGTTTGGCGATTGAGCATTTAGCTTTTGTAACATTTTGCGGATTATGCGTTTTGTATTGAACAATTCGCGAAATGTAGATTGTTCTTTTTACACATTATGAGTTATGTGCTTTCAGCGTAAATACATTTTGCGTACTGTACATTTCTCGATCTGTACATTTATCATGATGTGGATTTTGCGTATGTGCATTTTGACTGTTTGTACATTATGCGTGCAGTGAGCATTTTGCGTATTGTGCATTATCAGCGTAAACCCAGAAATGGATCTCCCCGTACAAACAATACCTACCTACTTACCAGGTACCTACTATGGACTAGTAATCAGTCGGGTGATAAATAAATGAAACTACAAATTTACCTATTTCGTCTAGTTTCAGATTTTCCGTCTTTACCCCGTTTGAATAATATATTCTGTAATACTTGACCCAGGAAAGCCCGCGCTTTGTTAGGGATACATGTAGTGGGCCTTTATAGGAAATAAGGAACTTTATTGGAGTTCAATTAAATCTCATAAAACTATGGGAAAAGTTATTCAGTATTGACCATCTTCTACACTGTTTGTCATTCCGGATCATGACCCCCAAAGTACTAATACTGGGTAGTATTGGAAGTTCAGAAATTATAAAAATGTACACTGTTCACTGTTACAGATATGTACAGATGTAGTGCATTATTATTTTCCATCGCATTTTCACGGAAACGTACGAACGTGTCTTGCTATTTCAGTCAGTCTCGGTACAAAAAGTACTGAGGTTCACTGAAGTAGCATGACAAATACGGTGAACGATTCCGAGAAAATTCGTTGGAAAACAATTATGCACTACATCTGCAACTACCTTACTTTCTTTTCCTTTTACTACAATAATTAGACCTGTACTACATCGTCTTTATCAAAATCTGTCCTTCTTCCACAAATCATTTTGTTAATATCTCTACACCAATTACATATAAAAAAATTGCATGTGACATTGTACATTTGCTCCAGTATATCAGATTTGTGTCGTTCACATTTTACGAAAGACATATTTAGTCTTGTGTCGAGAATTAACTTTCTATATTTTTTTATTCCCCTCACAGACGACTTTTCCTTCAAAATGTGATTTATTATGTCTTGAATTTCTGAAATAGTACATTACTGCAGAGGCCTCGTCTACGACTCGGCCGTCTACCCCAAACTCGACCAGCAATCCCTGTTCCGGCCGAGGTTTGTGTAGTGCTTTTCTCAAACGATGTGAGGAAATATTAAAATTAAAATAAATACAACTAATTATTTGTTGAAATTACAATCGGAACGAAAGATCAGAAAACAATTGTGTAATCTGCCGCCTTTTTTATTTTTTAAACATGCCATTTGAACAAGCCGTTTGAGCACCATGTTTAACCGCACATAAGTACAGTACCGTAGATTTTGTTTTTTTTTTGTCGCAAGTATGCTTACAGAGTCTAGTGGTGGTTGGCACTATGTAATTTTTCCTTTGTCAGTTTAATATTAGTAAGCAAGTTTAAAAAGTTAGAGTAGCGGCCAATAATGGTTTTACTTAGGGTTTTCATACATTACTTCTTGGCGTAAGGCCAAGAAGTAATGTAAGGAGCCTTAAACAAGAAACTTCATGTCTTCATTTCGTGACATTAACGCATACATTTCCGAGCATGTTTGAGAAAAACATTTAACTAATTCATCACTTGGATAATGTAAACTTCTCTTGTTTTTAGCATACTCTTTTAATTTTATATAGCTGGGGTTTTCACTCGCTGTTCCCTCCCCTACTGGTTGGTTAATCTTTTTGTCCAAATTTTCGTTACATACATCACAATTTTTGAAAACTTTTTTTTTAGTCTACTTAAGATATAACCCGTAACATATTCCAATGCAGCAAAAATACGTGGGTCCCCTTTTTTTACATTTATATTAACAAGCATGTCGTCATTTACCACATCGTTGAAATCGATGGGCATGTGATCACATGAACTTGCTTCATTTTTGGTCAACAGTTTTTTCAACGATTTAAAAACGTAACAAGTATCTTGTTCGCAATTTGAGCCAGCAGAGTAGCTGCTACTTAAGTTATTAACTAGTAAAGAAGCAAAAGCTGCTTCAAAACCAGCACACGTTGGGGAGTTGTTTCTGTACCCATGGCTACGTACTCGTACGCTGCCAAAAAAGTTCTCGAGCGGATCTTGATTGAAGTGCCTACACCATATAGATTTAATCTCATATTTGTGAAATAATACATCCCGCAAGTACTCCATGTTCTCTACTGTACGTAGCCAGTTTTTGACGGATGGCACTGGAAAACTATTATTGTCCTTTTTATTGACAAACCTCATTGAGTTTAAAATCTTTTTTGAATCGATCCAAAGGCGGCAGTCTTGTGTTCTTGCAGTAATTATCCGAAACTAAGATCTTATTTTTAGTTATTCAAAAGCTACAAATGAAATTTATTTAACATCACTTTACAGAGTGGGGTTTCGAGTTTCCAAAACATATTAGTTTTTTTACTTTGATGTTACTTTTAATTACTGTGTTAGGCTTTAAACATACCCGTGTTTACGTTCTGCGCGTTGAAGGTCTAATTCATGCACACGTCATGTAAAAAATATGGCAAAAACACGAAATGTATACAGATAACATTGATTCTTAAATCATCTACAATAATCTTATCTGCTTATATTTTAGAAAAAAGGCTTAGTTTTATTATTTTCAGTGGCTTAATTAGTGGTAATTTTAAGAAATCGACCATATCTAAAACTTATTTTTTCTTTTTAAAACATATTTTGGAGAAGTCACAATTTAACCACTTACGAAGCAACTATTAAGTTATGAAATAAAAAAAACTGTATTGAAAAATACATTATAAGTACCTTTTAACTTCTTGAGTGTTTATAAACAAATACGCGCCGAAATTTCAGTCAGTTCCGCTGGGACATCCCAGCGTTCGGACGTGTGATCTGTAGCTTGTTTTGCCTTTACCTCTCGCTCGCACGGAAGCTCTCTCTCCCACGCGCTACTCTTACCCCGGTGCCGGGACGCGACCCAGCTCGCATTGAAAGTTGCTCTTCTTGAAATAGTGCTTGACTATACTGTCAGTAATTATCGAGTATGGCTCGGAAAAGAAAGAAATATCCCTGTACCAATAAAAAGAAGAGTAAATTAAAAGTTGAAATAATGAAAAAAACCCGTTTAAATAGGTAAGTTGAGTTCTACTCATATAGCTTATTGTATTTACTTTCCGAATGAGGATCATGAATAAATTTAAATTTAAATATTATTATGATGATAAGTCCAAAACGTCTATTATTTTAGTTTACAGTAATTTTTTGAATATTTTAGTTTACAGTTAATTGCTTAGTTGTTTCAAAACATGATCAATAATTCAAATTATCATAATACAAATTTCATTCAAGTTTTTAATTGGTTACATGGTCTTAATTATTTTACATAATCTATATACCTATAATTCACAGTAAAACCACACCAACTGAGTCTTTGGATCGACAGCCAATGTCAGATATTAGCAACAATCCACTTCAAGTAAAGGATAATGCAATTTAAAAGAACCACGTTGCTACTCCCTTCCTGGGTCCTTTGTATCTTAGAAATAAGTACTTACATAAGGTTGCAAATAAACGATTACTATTACTATTACTATATTGTGCATTGGTAAGAAATCTATCTTGTTTTAATAGATTTTGTTATTTATAACCGTTTTTCTGCTTTGTATGACCTTCATACAAAAAACAATACTTATTTATGGGCTTCTCCCACTTGCATGCGAGCAGCGAGTTGTCGTCGAGTGGTCCACCCGCCGTCCGTGCGTGGACAGCTTGCAATGTATATTGCCTTTTGTATTAAAATCGAAGCAGTCATCCGGTTATAAATATTTAAAATGTGTAGTGCTTACGAAATATTGAGTTGATTATATTTTATAAATAAGCAAAACATAACACAGCAATAACTACAATTTGATTAATTTCAGTGATGAAGAGATCAAAACTCAGTCTTCTAAAGAAAGCATTTTAGTAGAAACGGAAAATTCCACACCAATGCTAGCTAATGTCGAATTAGCAAATGAGAATGCGAACAAAGAAAATTTGGTAAAGTTGAAAAAATATGATTTACATTGATGAATGACATTGACTTATAATATTACTCATCATAGTATAACTAAATATGTTTTGTTTGTTTTTAGGTAATCAAGAAGAGGCTTAAACGAAGAGCAAACAATAGCCTACCTTTTAGAAGGATTTTCAAAAGAAAGTTAATATAATATGGGCACAGGAAATGTGACTCATAGCACTAAGGGACATTACTCCGCCTCAACTTCACAATAGCTTCTACTTCGTTACCTTTTATTATTTACCTTCACAATAAACCGATTTCTTTTCAGTGCCAGCAACCTGATCACTGCTTTGAATTTGAAACCGAACGCGAAGATGCAGTTTGTGACAAAAGTGACTCCTTTGTTTTAGATGGACGTAGAATTGTTTCTCTTAGTCATTTCTTGGCATCTTTGCAAGCGATTGCAGATCACAGAAAAGGTTTTATTTCAACTCTTCAACTGAAGTGTGATGTTTGCAACGTAATATTTGATATAAGCACTGATGATCCCGCTTCTAATTATGATATAAATCATGGTGTTGTCGCCGGCACCATCAGTATTGCCTGCGGGCTTGAAAATTTAAACGAATTGATGGCAAACGCTAACATACCCGCTATGTCAAAAAGTTTGTATTCTAAAACTAGCCAAGTCGTCTATGACTGGTATCACAAAACGGCAGAAAAAGAAATGCACAAGGCAGGAGAAGAGGAAGCACAACATGCGAAAGACATTGGTAGCGTTGATAGCGAAGGAAATCCTATGATAGTTGTAATTGCTGATGGATGCTGGTCCAAACGATAATTTCGAAACAATTATGCAGCTGCATCCGGCGCGGCAGCAATAATCGGTGCCTATACTGGAAAACTTTTATACCTAGGTATAAAAAATAAATACTGCATAATTTGTGCTCGAGCAGCCAATAAGAAAACTGAGCCAAAAGAACATACATGCTATAAAATTTCACAGGAAGTTCATCCAGTATGGAATCAACTGCACTGGTTGAAGGCTTCAAACAATCTCTTGACACGCACGGTTTGATATATGAAAAATTGATATCAGATGGTGATTCAAGCACCATAAAAAAAATTTGAGTAGGAACCCCTACAAAAATGTAAAAGTTGAGAAGATCGAATGTCGTAATCACCTATAGAGAAACCTATGTAATAAGTTAAGACTTCTCATAAAAGACACTCAAACTCCGATCCAACAAAGAAAACTTTTTACAGAGGCAAAAATAATGAAATTGAGGAGATACGTCGTACGTGCAATAAAGTTAAGAAAACATGCGGAGGTTTCACAAACCGAAAAGGTATCAAATCTTAACGGAGATATTTACAACGCCTTACGCCATGCTTTAGGAGATCACACAAAATGTGAAGATCAGATATGCCCTGCAACTGATAAACTCGACATAGATGTGACGCAAAATTTGCAAAACACGACTCTTTGGTTGAAAATGAGCCAACACGTCTCTTATTTGGCATCAAATGCAAAAAGCCTTGTTTATGACGTCGACAGCAACGCGGCTGAAACATTTAACTCAGTTATAGCCAAATATGTCGGAGGTAAGAGAATAAATTACACTCTCAGAAATTCTTACCAAGAAAGATGTTCAGCCGCTGCGATCTCTTTTAACACAAAATCACCAATCACTGCAGTCAACAGGTTTATATTTAATAAGCCTACAGGTAAATACACAAGAATATATGAGACGCATAAAATGAAGCCAAGAAAATATACAAGACAGTTTAGGAAAAGGTTTCGTGCTGCTACAAAAAACTACCCAGACTATGGTCCAAACCCACAACGCCCGGACATGTCGGAAGAAGATTTTGAGGTCAAAAAACAATCTTTTTTAAGAGATTTGGAGGTCGATACAGATGAGCGAGATGCTATTCAAAAAAATACTATCCAACAAAGTAGTAGCCAAGACTGGATAGATCAAAGAAAAAAAAGATTGACCGCTTCTCTTTTCGGTAAAATCTGTAAAAGGAAAAACAGTATAAGTTGTGCTCCACTAGTAAAGTCCATAGTCAAACCGAAAGATTTATCTAAAGTTCCGTCGATTGCGTATGGTAAAGTAAATGAAGAGAAAGCCATTTCGCAGTTAGCTCATCAGCTAAAAATTAAAATCAAGCGATGTGGGTTATACATTCACAGAAGCAAATGCTTCTTGGGTGCCACTCCTGATGGCATTTATGAAGACGAAGAAGGAAAAACAGGCATTATAGCGGTGAAATGTCCATTATCTGCTAAAGATATGAATCCTGAAGACGCAATTAAAGAGAAAAAAAATTACGTTCTGGAAATACGCCACAAAAAAGAAGTCGTATAAAGTAGATACAAATCACGATTATTATTATCAGATACAAGGGCAGCTAAATATAACTGAGCAAAGTACTTGCATATTTGCGGTTTGGACGGGTGACCAGCAACCGATGAAAGTAGAATACATCGTAAGAGATAGGGGTTTTTGGGAGTCGAAAATGGTCGGTCCTTTGACACAATTTTATGATCAATGTCTTCTGCCAGAACTGATTGACTCGCGCCTAGAACGTTCAATGCCAATTAAAAATCCACCGCACATAATAGCAGCAATAGAAAATAAAAATCAAGATAATTCCAAAAAGAAGATTAAAAAGAAAAAAATGACTAAAATCGAGGTCTGCGTAACAATTGACGGATGAAAAAAAATGCAAAAAATTTACATTAAAATTTCTAAAATCCATAGACTAATCAGCCAGGCCACAACATGCCAGCCATGCCACAACAATTTGTAAATATTTTGTAATTAGCTTTTGTAGACGATCTTTGTAGACTGCTGTAAGTCATTTGTTGCAGAAAATCCTGTAAATATGTTATTCTTGCAGTTATTAATTTTAATTATAATGCTTTTGGAAAATCCATGTTGTTTATTTCCAAGGAACATACCTACATTTTATACATAGATAGAACACTTATTTAAATGTATATGGTTATTGTACATCACATACATATACATGTATATATGCGAAAAAAAAAAGAAAATAACACAGCCCGTGTTATTTTTTTTTGTCCGTGCAACGAACTAATAAGTATAATAGTTTAATACTTACTTATCAATTCGTTGCACCGACAGCCCGTTTTATTTTATTTCGTTGCATGTGATAGTTGTGATGTTCAAAGATTTTTAAAGAATAAACTTATACAAACCATAAAATACATATTATGTAGGTATATATATTATATATACCTACACATTATTAGTACATTGTGTAACAAGGGCGGTATGAATGGGATTACGAACGAGAGTTTATTAGAAGCCCGACGCCGAAGGCGGAGGGCTTTAATAATTCGAGTTCGTAGTCCCATTTTTACCTCCCGTGATACACACAATGTTTTTCATCATACTTGTGAGGAAATAAAAAGACAAAAACGGCGAAAAAAACTATTTATTGAAATTTAACGTTATTGTGCAATTGCTATTGTTACTAAATTTCAGTACCATATTTTTTTCTGGAAATTTAATGGCCTGTGATAAATTAGTTATGTTTGTAGCTTGTTCACCTCCAGCAGGAGAAGCACCATCTTCACTACCACCTGGCACGCACTCTTCTGGCGGTTCAAGCAGATGCTCCATTCTGGGCCATGATGTTGATGGTCTTGGCTCTATTATTGATGTTGATGTTGAAGCAATTGGTTCATGACACTCCGGCATAGCTTTTCCACATGACCTGATTGAGTTACTTATTTGAAGACTAATTTGTTTTTTGCTGTTAATAGAGTCATCAATGTATCCTTCAGCAACACTGCTCGACTTCCATCCACCATGTCTTTTGAGGGTCAAAATGTCCACTCCGGAGTCAGCGAGCAATGTTGCTGAAGTGCGTCGAAAAGAGTGGCCTGTATAAGATGCAGCATCGGGTAGATTTAAATATTGGGCTATTTCTTTCGGCATGCTACCAAATTTATTTCTACCAATAGCTTGAGCCGTGCATTTCGGAACTGTTGAAAAAAACGGTTGCTGCTACCTTTTGGAGAACGCAAGTTTTGATATTTATTTACTATTCTGTAATATTCGCCTGAAACCACAAAAGGTCTGGGTATTTTATTTTTAGTGCGAGGTATTTTGATGAGCAGCATTTCTCCATGATTTTCGACATCATTTATGGTGATATCAGATAATTCTTGACGCCTCAATGCACCAGTTACTCCGAGAATTAGAGCAACCTGTAACAAATACAGACCACATTTGAAATATTGTAGCATTTTTAAATTACTTTTTAACAACAACACAGCTAAATGACCAATAATAAACCTATTTGCAAGGAAGTAAGGTCTACTCCAGCCTAGCTAGCACACTAGGTTTTATGTCGGCGAAAATGTACCTACTGAAACGTCACGTAAAACGCGACATAAAACGTAGTGTGCTAGGGCCTCTGACGGTTCTCTCACGTCACTTCTATTTGTTATTTATTACTTTTGCAATATTACTCGATTATATAAAAGTAAATTAAATTACCTTTGTTGCTAAATATTTATCATCAGGAGCTTCATTAATAAAATTTTCGACGTTCTCTCCTGTTAGTATTTTGGACTTCTTCCCAACATATCCATCAGACTGTCGTTTTAAAAACACTTTGAGTTTAATGTAATTCTCAATATCGATGCAATTTTTGGCCTTGAGAGTGCTTTTCAGCATTGAATAAATGGCCCACAATGACGACGGTTTATATTTTGCAGCGATCTCCCCAAAATACGCCAGAAGGACATTTTCTGAAAACGAACTTGTGTTTTTCTCCATTTTCCATTTAATGAAATTGTCGTGAGCTGCATTGTACTTGTCTTTAGACTTTGCCGGTAATAAGTTTTCATTCAGTGATTTCGCAGCATTTACAATATCCGGCGGTGTTGTGACGATTTCAGCATCTGACTCCGACGAAGATGACATTGGTATTGTAATTTTTGAACACTTTAATTGAGATAATTATCTAATTAGGCACTAGTTAAACAGTTTTATATCTACAAAACAGAACGAAACACTAAACAGCGAACAGAATAATGGCGCCGTTCGATGATCGGCAACTTCACTTCAATCAATGCCATGTTTGTTCCACAGATAATAGAGGGATAAGTACGTTCAGAAACTTAAGGACACTACAAGCGGTGCAATTTGTTTCACCAACTTGCTCTAGTAAAAATGAAAGTAAGTATTGCTGTCTCATTCTAACTGTACCAAGTTGTTGTCACAAATTGTTAAGTGTGTAACGGTTTTAAATCTAATCAGCCATCACGTACAAGTTAGGTATATTATAAGTATCGATTTATAAACAAATTAATAAAAGTTAATTAAAAACCATTGAAAAATCAATTGTCTTTAAAAATTAACATGATTTAATGTAAATATTTACTTTCATTTACATAGGTACAGCCAAGTTTTTGAAATTATAAAAACCGTCGTAGATGTTTTGTGTGGCTATGAATGTGAAGTTTGCGCGAGTGACATAATTTAAAAAAAAACCATAACGCCCATGGGCGTAATATAGCCCATTACAGCTCAGTACGCTTGCGTATAATAACACCATTTTCGAGCAAGTGTGATGAAAAATAAATTAACATACCAATATTATACGAGAAGAGCACATAATGGCATTACTTAAATTTTTGTTACAAGATGATGACTTTCGTAGTTAAATAAAAATGGTATACGCGTGTAATAAAGTAGAGCAACCTTCTCGTGCAGTTTCTAACGTCTAAATGCAGCGGGGGGAGCACCACTTCAACTAACGTCACTAAGTGTCACGACACTCGCGCAAAACGAGACCGCGCCCTTAAAGCTTGAAGCAATGGTTTTCCTTTTTTTTGGCTTTTATAACTTCCATTCATTGAATCGAATAACCCGTCCATAAAAAGAATGAAATCCGCTGTTTGTTGGCATTCGGCTGGTAGTATTCCTTGATCTGAAATAAATGTATTTCCGTTAATATTGGAGTCTGTCATTATGAAGGATTTATTTTTATATTTTGCTTATACAATTAAGTTACCTATCTAAATAAAATAAAAAGTTGTGATGAATATTGGTAGAGACATTTACAAGGATTTTCCAGGGCGACAGTCTTAGTTTTTTGGCTCAGCACCCCGCTGAAGGATGCAGGGCTGAAATGAGACTATTTCTCACCTGCTTTACATGCATGACTTGTTGAAGCTACTTGTTAGGTACGCAGGTGGAAAATGATTGTAAACTTGGTTTTTTATAAAAATATTAGAGTGCTCGCGTGTCGTGTGTGGAGCAAAAGGTTAACGGTAAATCGGCAAACAATTTGAGGTTATGTCTACACGCCAGCGCAAGCCGTGCAAGAGTGATAGCAAGCCGAAAACTAAGCACACAAACATGGAGACTAACGGTTTCCTAGACAGAATAACAAACATGGGGTGCGACAAAATGCTCCCCAAGTATGTATTCCACAGGAACTTCACAACAAAAGTTCCATCCAGGGCTGAATGGGCCGAAAGTCTAGAACCACCAAGGTCTGGTATCGAAGACAGCATATGGTACACGGACGGATCAAAAATGGGATCCGGTACGGGAGCAGGCATTTATGCAAATGACTATAGTAGTAGTGTAAGCATGGGTATGTGGTGACCAGCGCACCACACTATGAAAACATCAGCAGCCTTTCCGGCGAACACCACGGTCAAAGCAGGCCGCGTGTGTATGCAGCCCTGGCGCTGCATTCCGGCGACAATGGGTGACGTCACGCGCTCGTTAGCGCGCCGGCCGCCGGGGAGCCCAGTCCAACGCCGCCGCTCCGACAGACTGCCTACTTAGCTCGCACCGGACGCACGTCACCTCGCTCCGCGTTTTGCTCACTCGCGATCTCGTTTTACTTTTATATAATTATTTCCTATCCGCTACAAATCTAATTCTTTCGTGCACGCTAAAACTTTATTGTAAATAATTGGGTTTAAATCGATTATACATCTTTATATGGAAGTCTACGTGTATTAATTCTCAACCGAAGTTAGGACTCCATAGGTAGTTTGGCAACCGTCTTCCAGGCGGAGACATATGCCATAATTGCCTGTGTACAGGAGAATATAGACAGGCAAACCAGAGGGCAGACTATCTATATACTCAGTGACAGTCAAGCGGCCCTTAAAGCGCTCACGGCGCCGAGAGTGGAGTCTAGACTAGTTTATAATGGCGTCCAAGCACTGAACAAGCTTGGAAAGCACAATAAGGTGCAACTTGTTTGGATACCAGGGCACGAGGGCTTCATCGGCAACGAAAGAGCAGATGAACTTGCAAGAAGGGGGTCTACAAATCACTTTGTAGGTCCAGAACCGTTTGTGGGACTCTCACAGGGAACCATAATATCGGCCTTTAAAGCCTACGCCAAAATCAAACACCAGCACGAGTGGAGGAATGAGGCGGGCTTAAGGCACTCAAAGCTCTTCATAGAAGGAGTGGACTCGGGCTGGACCAAAAAAACTCTGGAAATCCAGCAGGAAGCAACTCAGGATTATATCTGGGGTGTTCACAGGTCACTTCGGCATCAAGGATCTCTTGGCCAAGATGGGACTATCAAACAGTACAGACTGTAGAATGTGTGGCGAGGAGGATGAGACTATGGAACAGTTACTGTGTGAATGTCATGCCCTTGCCAGACAAAGAATGAATCTCTTTGGTAACGGCTACCCGCAACCAAAGGAATTCAGGGTGCTCCCACTGAGCTGCATCATCCGCTTTGTGGAAATGATGGAGCGAGCTTGGGAGTAGCTATAAAGGGGAGGGCAAATGCACAAAAGATCCCAATGGGTCGAAGTGTATCCGAAAGGGCCCTCAACTAGATAAGATAAGATAAGACAGGCCAGCGCCGTTAATACGAGCTTTTTGGGATATAAGTTTAAGTTATAGGACCATTTTGCTGGTTGGGTAGGCACTCGTAAGATGGGCCCTTAAAAGAGCCGTCGAAAAGACAGCCAGGAGCAACACCAGTGTGAGTATCTATCTGGGGGCACGACAGTAACCCCGCCAAGTCGAGCAAAACAAAGAGGCACGGCCGTGCCATCCTTTTCTCGAAACCATTCAGGCCATTTTCAACATCCTGTATATTTGTGCTGGCTATACCAGAACCCTAAACTTTCAGTAACATATAAGGCATAATTTTGCATAGATATATTCTCAAAGTTAAAGTTACTTAGTTTTGTCACTGACATACACACTCACTGATTATGAACATAATAGGCTTAGATTATTTTGTAATTTATACTTTATTACAATAATTTGATGGTTTACTATTTCTTTAGCAACACTACGTTATCAATTTTAACATGAGGTCGCAAGCCCATTCTAAGGTACAGTCAGCAGCAGAAGTGGCTAAACACTCCAGGTGCTCAAAGAGAGGTAAACGTTTAAACTGTCAAAAAGTTGTTGACTGTCATGGTAGTATTTACTTGTGAGCGCTCAACGTGTCACAAATGTCTTAACAGACGCTATTCATTAATTTCTATACTTACAACAAGTCACTGATACCTTAGCTGTCAAAAAACCACTGGTATGTAAGCAGTCAACGTGTCAAATATATCTGAACAACATGGAAAAATAGACGTTTAAAGCATACAAGTATGGTCGAATAATGAATGAAAAATAGACATGCTAATTTCAAATAAGCGTTTTGACAATCATCGAAAGCAGTACAGTGTCATTACATACATCCATCTCACGTTTTTCTCTTCAATCATTTGACAACTGTAACTTATTTTCTTTTCAGCAGGATTACGAAAAAAACAACGATTTTAAAATCCAACATGGCGTACGTGAAATACCATCTCCCCTGTTTGGGTGCGATGGGGTTGAAATGTCCAAAATATCAATATGGGTGTCGTTTTTATGGTATTTTGAGACGTTAATTACGAAAATGGCATCGATTTTGAAATTTAATATTGTGGACATCTATCTAAATATGTAGAGTCCATATGTAGAGTCGATATGTAGTCGATATATAGAGTCGATATGTAGAGTTGATATGTAGAGTCGCTATGTAGAGTCGATTTGTAGAGTTGATATCTAGAGTCGTTATCTAGAGTCGATAGGTAGTCGATATGTAGTCTATGTAGAGCCCATAATTATGTAAAAGAAGAAACTGGCTGACTGACTGACTGACATACCACCCAAACCGCTGGATTTAGAGATTCCAAATTTGGCACGTAGGTTCCTTATAAGGTTTAGGGGTGCACTGAGAAAGGATTTTTCAAAATTCACTCCATAAGCGGGTGAAATGGGGTCCAAAGTTTTGTTTGGGGAAACTAATTAAGTAAGAGTATTTCATTCGAAACTTCACAGGAGTATTCCTAGCGATAAATGAGTAAACCATGTTTCAGTTTTTTGAGAATTCAACCCCTAAATTTGACACTACTTATAGATCATCAATCCCGTCACCAGAGAGACTATAGCCTTATATAAAGTAGGTTTTAATTTCGCTTTCATTTTAAACGGTAAAATAAAATCGTACAAACATTTGTGTTGTCGAACCAACTCAATAACTTTACGTTGATGTCCATTTTGCCGACGAATACACACAACCATTTACTGACTTGTAGACCTGCGGCTGAACAAAACTGGGTTTCGATAGCATTAAAGTTTTTTCTTTTTTGATATGTCGTTGGAGGCATGTTAAATAATACTTATGTAAAAATGTAGAAATTTTTAGGTTTAGATTTCGGCTATATTTAAATATTTAATTTTTTTGCCAATAACTATGCAAATATAGAATTAGAGTCACAAAAAACTGTAACATATCCAATAACATTTTAATTTCTTTACTATATTCTGTTTTTAGAAGTCTGGAACATCTGCGTTCTGGTGAACGAAAAAATGCTTATAATTCCGAAAATAAAGAATTAGAGTCGCCGATATTGCAAAATTATGATATTATCGATCCACTTCATATACTTGAAAAAAGTTGGAGGTGTAGACAATCGGCTTGTCTAGATATTGATTTCTGGCTAAGCAGTATAACCAATATTGAATTAGAGTTTGTAGAGTTAATAATAAGCAGGTCATGATAATGATCTCTGTTACCAAACAAAAGTTTATAAATATAAAATCACGGCGACACTAAATACTGATACGTAAGAATTCCGGGCCTATATTAATACATTTCAAACTCGCTGTATGCGCGCGCCGCGCTGCGCACTGTGCCACCAAACCCCTATTCCGTAACTGGTTTTAAGTTCACCTCAACGCTCACCAACAAATATATCTTGACACTGCGGTGCGTAGTAGCTACGCGTAGGTAGAGGTCTAGTTTCGTTAGGTGACGCTGTTTTAAGTTCACCTCAACGCTAACCCACAAATATATCTTGACACTGCGGTGCGTAGTAACTAAGCGTAGGTAGAGGTCTAGTTTCGTTAGGTGACGCATGGGGTGAGGCGTATGAGCGCGTAGCGAATAACGGCAGCGATCAGTGGGGGCGGGGTAGTGGCGTGCCCTTGACTCCACGTCAACCTGCATCCAGATTCCATAAAAAAATCCGCAAAGCGTGTTTTAAACTAATATCAACCGAAAATAGTTAAACTTACCCTTATTTATTACTATAGGGATTGCCCACGGTTTCGTTCGCGTAGAACTCGTTATCGTGTTATAGAAATAATTGATATGAAAATTATCATACAAATGACCATTCTCTGCAGAAATACCTACTAACAAATGACATACAATGTATTTTTTTTGCGAAGTGGCCAGTAACAGTAAGCTATGGAATAGATGGGTAGTAAACCGCAATTTACCTACCACATGAAATTGTTTTTGTATATTCAGGATGTAGGGTCGGTTCGCCGGTTATCGACCACCTAATTTAGTGTGCCAGTTTGCGACCACTCAGGTAAATTGGTGAACCGAGAGGATATTCTCTAGTTTTTTCAGTAGATTCCTGCGTCTAATAACTACATTAACTAGGTACTTAGAGCCTGTTCAAATCTATATATATAAAAGAAGATTCTGTTCTGACTAATTCATACACGCACAGCCGAAACTACTCGGACTAGAAACATGAAATTTACACCCAAACTACCTTTTATAAAGTTTTTTTGGAACAACGGATAAGAAGGGATTTTAAGAAATTCCACCCCTAAAGGGGGTTAAAAAGGGGTGCAACGTTTGTATGAGGGACACTTTTTTTTGAGCTAGAGACTTAAAGTTTTGTAGAAAGATAACTTATTAAAATACAAAAAAGTACTTTCAGCGTTTTGGATAATTCTATCCCTAAAGGGGTCATAAAGGGGTGCAAGATTTGTATAGGAGAAACATTTTTTTAAGCTATAGACTCAAAACTTTGTAGAAAGATTACTTATTAGAATACTAATAAAGTGCTTTCAGCGTTTAGGAAAATTCTACCCCTAAGGGGGTTAAAAAGGGGCGCAACGTTTGTATGGGGGAAATTTTCTTTTTTGAGCTATATACTTAAAATGTTGTAGAAAGATTACTCATTAAAATACAAATAAAGCACTTTCAGCGTTTTGGAAAATTCTGCCCCTAAGGGGTTAAAAAGGTGTGCAAAGTTTGTATGGAGGAAACTTTGTTTTGAGCCAGAGACTTAAAACTTTGTAGAAAGATTACTAATTAGAATGCAAATAGTCCTTTCAGCGTTTTGGAAAATTCCGCCCCTAAGGGGTTAAAAAGGGGTGCAAAGTTTGTATGGAGGAAACTTGTTGTTTGTATGAAGTTGGTGATGAAGTTTCAGTGTTTTGGAAAATTCCGCCCTTAAGGGGTTAAAAAAGGGGTGCAAAATTTGTATGAAGGAAACTTTGTTTTGAGCCAGAGACTTAAAACTTTGTAGAAAGATTACTAATTAGAATGCAAATAGTCCTTTCGGCGTTTTGGAAAATTTCGCCCCTAAGGGGTTAAAAAGGGGTGCAAAGTTTGTATGGAGGAAACTTTTTGTTTTGAGCCAGAGACTTAAAACTTTGTAAAAAGATTACTTATTAGAATACAAATAAGGTCCTTTCAGTGTTTTTTTGAAAATTCTTCCCCTAAGGGGTTAAAAAGGGGTGCAAAGTTTGAATGGGAGAAACTTTGTTTTGAGCCAGAGACTTAAAACTTTGTAAAAAGATTACTTATTAGAATACAAATAAAGTCCTTTCAGTGTTTTGGAAAATTCCGCCCTTAAGGGGTTAAAAAAGGGGTGCAAAATTTGTATGGAGGAAACTTTGTTTTGAGCCAGAGACTTAAAACTTTGTAGAAAGATTACCAATTAGAATGCAAATAGTCCTTTCAGCGTTTTTGAAAATTCCGCCCCTAAAGGGTTAAAAAGGGGTGCAAAGTTTGTATGGAGGAAACTTTTTGTTTTGAGCCAGAGACTTAAAACTTTGTAAAAAGATTACTTATTAGAATACAAATAAAGTCCTTTCAGTGTTTTGGAAAATTCCGCCCTTAATGGGTTAAAAAAGGGGTGCAAAATTTGTATGGAGGAAACTTTGTTTTGAGCCAGAGACTTAAAACTTTGTAGAAAGATTACTAATTAGAATGCAAATAATCCTTTCAGCGTTTTGGAAAATTCCGCCCCTAAGGGGTTAAAAACGGGTGCAAATTTTCTATGGAGAAAACTTTGTGTTTAGAGCCAGAGACTTAAAACTTTGTAAAAAGATTACTTATTAGAATACAAATAAGGTCCTTTCAGTGTTTTGGAAAATTCTGCCCCTAAGGGGTTAAAAAGGGGTGCAAAGTTTGTATGGAGGAAACTTTTTGTTTTGAGCTCTGGACTTAAAACTTTGTAAAAAAATTACTTATTAGAATATAAATAAAGTCCTTTCAGTGTTTTGGAAAATTCCGCCCTAAAGGGGTTAAAAAGGGCTGCAAAGTTTGTATGGAGGAAAATTTGTTTTGAGCCAGAGACTTAAAACTTTGTAGAAAGATTACTAATTAGAATACAAATAATCCTTTCAGCGTTTTGGAAAATTCCGCCCCTAAGAGGTTAAAAAGGGGTGCAAAGTTTGTATGGAGGAAACTTTTTGTTTTGAGCCAGAGACTTTAAGCTTTGTAGAAAGATTACTTATTAGAATACAAATAAAGTCCTATTAGCGTTTTAGAAAATTCCACTCCTAAGGGGGTTAAATAGGGGGGTAAGCTTTGTATGGGCAACGATTTGTTTGAGCTACAGACTTAAAAGTTAGTAAAATGATTACTTATTAAAATAAAAAAGTGGATTCAGCGTTTAGAAAAATTCAACCCCTAAGGGGTTAAAAAGGGGTGCAGTTTGTATGGAGTAAACTTTTTGTTAAAACTTTGTAGAAAGATTACTTATTAGAATACAAATAAAGTCCTATTAGCGTTTAAAAAAATTCCACTCCTATGGAGGTTAAAAAGGGGAGTAAGCTTTGTATGGGCAACACTTTGTTTGAGCTAGAGACTTAAAAGTTAGTAGAATGATTACTTATTAAAATAAAAAGTACTTTCAGCGTTTAGAAAAATTCAACCCCTAAGGCGGTTAAAAGAAGGTTCAAAGTTTATATGGAGAGCAAGAAATTTTTAAAGTAAAATTTCGGTCTTATCATGTAGTTATGTTAAGACTTCAAAACTAATTTCAGAGTTTTTTTTTCAAATTCGTCCCTAAGTGTTAAAAGGGGTTTAAAGTTTGTGTAGAGAGCAACACATTTATAAAGTATGAGATTTGTAACTTTGGTTTTAGACTGTTTGATTAAAAACTAGAAAAGGAATTTCATTGTTTATTATATTGATGCAGGCCTGAAATGGAAAGAGGAGCTGGATGCCGTTGAGCATTCCATTTCTTCAGCCTGTTATGCTCTGAGAAGCCTGAGGGAGGAACTCACTAGACAACAACTTAAAGTCATATACTATGCGTTAGTAGAATCTAAGCTTAGGTACAATATCAGGCTCTGGAGAAATAGCTTTAAGTATAACCTTAACCAAGCTTTGGTTGTTCAAAAAAGAGCCATCCGCACTATTGTACGCATTCCTCAATGGATATCTTGTAGAGAACACTTCCTGGAATTGGGCATTCTAGCAGTTCCTTGCTTGTATATACTCGTGTTGCTTACTGATTTTGTCAAAAATATCTTAAAATATGAATCTATCGAAGAACAAGATTTACGCCTACAAACACGAACAAAAAACGTTACACAAAGTTTTTTCCCGAAGCTCAAAGTGGCGCAGCACAGCACAAAACATCAGGCTGTTATTTTTTCTAACAAACTGCCCCCATAAGGTATTTCATAGACAATTAAAAGCATTTTTATTGAGAGGGTGCTTCTACAGTATTGACGAGATTTTTGTGCGTGATATCTAGTTATAAGAATTAAAGACATGACATGTATTAAGTTAAATAAAATGTACAAATTATAATTAGTTAAGCAATTTTTTATGTATAATATTTAAGTAATTTTAATTTTAATGTAGATATTTCAAACACAATATTTGTATTCTTACTGAATAACTAATAATATATATATATATAATATGGGGTTAAAAGAGGGTTCAAAGTTTGAATAGTCAGCAATCATTTTTCTAAGACGATAAAAACTTCTACGCGGACGAAGTCGCGGGCAACAGCTAGTGTTTACCATATCTTTAACTAGCTTTTGCCCGCGGCTTCGTCCACGTACTAGACGTGTGCGCCGCGCCGCCGCGCCGCCGCCGCCGACGATTTTTCCACGCCGCCGCCGCCGATAGATTTGACCGGCGTGAAATCGGCGTGGCGTAATTGCGTTTTTTTCGGAAAAGTGTTAATTATTCTATGCAATTTATTTAAGTAATTTTAATTGCAATGCCGAATACGGAGTCTCTACGGCACATGCCAACTCTGTAATTTTCTATATTAAAGACTTTGCTTTAATTCGCTTCATAATAAAATCAAAATCGGCAATTCTGCAGTATATGTATACACGCATGATTGTAACATTCTTGCGAATGCCATGGCAAATATCGTCGGCTAAAGTCACAAACCTCTTAATACCGTTTTTAAATGATGCTTTGACACAGTTATATAATACAACATGTCCTTTGGGACGTCAACGTCGTGAAAAAAATAAAAAATAAAAACAAGTTATGTATTAAAAAAATAAAAGCATAACAAATGGACATCTTGTAATGATATTTAAAAGTACTACTTGGGGAAATGGGTATTATCCCTGAACATCAGTCCTTTTTGGTGAAAAACCTATACTTGGACGGCAAATGTCGTGTCCGGCTGGAAGACATGTAGTCGCAACCCTTTAAGACCAATCGAGGCAGGGTTGCATACTGTCCCATCAACTATTCGTCTTGGTCGGCGAACACATAATGCGCGGACTGCGCAGTGTGCTTTTGAGAGCTAGCAGGGCGGTATCCGAGTTGGTGAATAACAATTTGCAATACATAGTTGCCTATGAGACTGAACTAGCTAGCTACACTTCTAAAGAAAGTCAAATTGATCAGTGTACAATACGGCCTCCGACGACGACGGCGACGGCGGTCCGAGAAATCCCAGGAAAAAACGAAACTAATGTTCATAGACAGAGCTGGGTTGATGCAGAGGGCACAGGCACTGCATGACCTGGACTTCTCCATTTTTCTTCATGCCTCTGAAACATGGACTTGGAAGCCAGGCTTGAGAGCAAAAAAAAGATACATTTGAAATGTGGTGCTAGCGTAGAATGTTGGTCATGTTGTTCAGCTTGGAGAAGATGATAATGGTTGGCTGCGTTGAAGGAAAGAGGAGTAGAGACAGAGCACCCATATGATAGATTGATGTATTCCGCGATGCCACGCGCGTCAATATCCAATTCCAAGGCGTAATATAACTAGCCCAAAGGTTTGGAGAATGTTTTTGAAGAACTACGCTCTTGGTAGTCACGAGCCTCATCCTTGAGGCACCGACAAAGAAGAAGAAAAATCAAGATTTCTAATTGATACATAGGGTAAAGGAACCAGTAGTCGGCCTTTTTAGAAAAGTTCTGAGTTTAAACTCCTCTCAATTGTGCCTAATGGAAGCAATATAAAAGAAACAATTTTTAATGCGATAATCATTTATTAAACTTTTATAATTATAAAGAAAAAAACGTAATTATTTCTTCATTTTTTTGATTATTAAGAAAAACCAAAAAAGGGCCTTTTTGCCCAGTAGTCGGCCTCGAACGTCCTTAATTCGGCCTATGAGTACCCAGTGCTCGGCCGTTACATTAGCTTGAAGTAAACAATGGTAAAAATCATAAAAAACAATATTATTAAAGTAACATACGTATTTTTTCTTACATCTATGTTTTATTAAGTGTCTTACAGTCTTGTAGTAATTATAAAATATTTTTTTTACTCGGTTAATTTTAAACATATAGGTAAGTACTCTCTTACAACTTAACAATCCTTAATCACATTAGTGGGTAGGTAATTATACCTGAGACATAGAAATTGAGATCATCCTTAATTAAGATCACAGCAAATTGTCACTAACTGAACATTTATAATAATACCTATTGACTATCTTGCAATATAGTTCTCTTTATTAAAAATATTATATTAAATCACAGTCATAATTGCAATCATAAATTGCCATCTTATCTAATTAGGTAGTCACAACCCATTTACAGAATAACTATTTAGTCTCATCGCTATTACGATTATCCTTTAAAAACTTAATAATATCGTCGTCTGTTGTCAAAGGTTTGCTCCTTAATTTATTGGGTTTTGGTGGTAATACAAAAGATTTTAAGTTTACTGTGTGTTTAAGGACAGTGTTAGTAGTGGAACGTGCACGTCCACGTGTAACAATAGGGGCGGTAACTTTGCTTGTACTGGGTATGGTTTTAGTCTCCAGAATATTGATTTTCATCTTCTTGTCCAAGGATCCAAACTCTTCAGGTCTGTGCTTCATTTTTTTAACTAGTGGTTCATCGTCGGAAGAGTCCTGCTCCTGTGAAAAAGTTGTTTTGATAGTGCTACGTGCAGAAACGTTATCTCTGCTAGTGCTTGGACTACTTTCAGCAGTCTGAATTTTGTTTTTAGTCCTCTTGTCCAAGGATATTTCTCTATTCTTGGCAACGTTGACTTCTCCTGCAAGCGTTTCATCATCGGTTAAGTCTTTCTCCTGTGAAAAAATTAGTTTCCTGTTCTGTGTATTTTTTTTATTTACTCTAGAATTTTTAAGTTTTTGTGCACGCTTGCGGGCGGGCCGCTTCAGACAGCCTTTTTTGTTTTGCTTTTTCACGCTGTAATTTTCTTTCAGCAACGTTCTCTTTCTTTCGCCGTTTTTCTTCTTCTTTCTGTTTTTCGAAATCTCTCCATTCTTGAGACGATATGGCTCCGATTCTGTTCATTACTCTTGGAGTGCTTGTGTTTTTTTTCTTTGGCGACGGTATTATTAAATGAGCTCTTACGACGGGTGATACATTGGCAGGTACAATCACTGATTCAGGAACATTTACTTTTGAGCTATTCTGGGTACTGGAGCTCATGGCAGTTATGATTTCGGAATCACAGTTCAAAAGAATCACAGAGTTGTCATTGATGTCAAACGACCCTGGTATGGCTTGTAGATCAAGTATATCGAGGTTATTCAAGAGAGTACTTTCGCCAAGTATTGGGAGGCTAAAATTGTCCGAAATTGGGGTTTGGAAACCAGTTTCTTGTTCTTTCGTCACAGTAGCTGAACTTGTCGTTGGTCGATCTTGAGAGTTGTTTAATGTGGTATTTGACGCATGCGAACTATCTAAACCTTGGCTATTTTTGGCAGATTTAATAATTTCTAGAACTACAGCAACATCAACACTATGTTCTGATAAGTCTTTGCTTAGATGAGTTATTACTTTCGAAGCAATTTCATACTCTCTTTTCTTGAAACTCTTTTTTGGTGATTTGCTGCTGCTCGCTCGTTTTATTTTTTCTGTATTATTAAGTACACATTTTGTATAGTCCACTTGATCCGGGTCGAAGGGGTATAATCCACATTTTCTGAATCCATTCTTAATAGCACTTTTCAAGCTGTCCTTTTCCAAAATCTTTTTCAGTAATGGGCAAAAGGTTTTTTTTGTCAGACACGAGTTAGCATTTTCAGGTTGGCTGGACCACTCATTAATTGTATTTTTCCAATCAGCCTTCAACGGTTTGAATACACTGACATCTGCTGGTTGCATCATATGCGTCGTGTTAGGGGGCAGTGCGTATAGTATTATACCATTATCATGACAAAACTGGCTAAGTTTCATAGTTAAATGACTTTTGTGGCCGTCTACGAAAAACAAGACCGGCTTTTGCACATATTTTCCGCCAACCATTTATTGAAACCTTTTGTAACGTAATCGTAAAAGATGTCAGATTTTATCCAACCAGTGTCAGATTTGCCCAGTAACCAGTTTTCTGGCAAACTTTTTATGACGTCCTTTGGTGGCTTAACATAAGGGAATACCACACACGGGGGTAAAATATCTCCATCGGCGGAGAAGACAGCCAGTGTGGTGATAGCTTCTTTTTCATTTCCCTTGGCAATTTGATAAACATTCTTATATCCTCTTGGAGCGACTACTTTGCCTGTCTTAGGGCAAATCATAAAACCGGTCTCATCTCCGTTAAATATTCGACGAGGATCATCTAGGATTTCAAGTGCGTTCTGTGAAATTAGCGATTCTTTTAATTCTTTAAACCACTTTCTGATATATTCTTCAGTAACAACAGCTCTTCCTTTTGATATCTCTTCAGCCATGCGATATGTTATTGAAGGGTGTCTGCGAAAGAACGCCTTCAGCCACTTTTTCCCAGGTTTATTATTTGTAAAGGGATTTGTTCGTCCATCAGCAATCATAATGGATTGCACTGTATTTAAAAGTATGTTGGCTTTTATAGGAAAACCACATTTCGTTAATTTTATGCACCAATCAACAATTTGCTCTTCTTCTTGCTTGGTTAAAACCGTATCGGGACCCATTTTTCGAGGGCCCTCGGGAACCCGCAGATGAAGCCTATCTTGTAGCGTGGTTCGAGGGACACTAAACACCCGACTAGCTTCTCTGATTTTCATGCCATTTCTTATCGCATCCATAGCAAGTGTCAGCTTTTCGGGAGGATACTTTAAAATGGGCCTTTGAGACATATTTTACTGAAATAAAAAAGCAATATGTGACCACCCAAAACGCATATTTTACATATAGGCTATCATTATCAAAATAGGCGGCCGAGCTTTAGAACCTAAATACCCAATAGTCGGCCACCTCCATATAATACATTTCAATGCGGCCGACTACTGGGTTTTTTTCGTATTCGCGTTCTACAAGTATTGTTTTAAGTAATTGAAAAAAAATACGCATCTAATGGCATCAAATTCATTTAAAAATAAGAAAACCGCCGAAATCCAGAAGTCGGCCACCCACGGCCGACTACTGGTTTTATCACTAAAAAGGTAGCACCCAATAGTCGGCCGCCTCAAAATACTACTTTCGTGGGGAAAAACATCGATTGTCGTACCAAAACACACTCGTAAGTTATTAAATAAGACATTGAAAAGAAAACGGCTGCAATATAGTGTAAAAGGAAGCTGCTTACCGATAATAATCACCACTCGGAAAGTTAACGAAAAAATGGCGGCCATCGCACAACTGCACTCGCTCGCGGACGACGCTGGTATGAACCTGTTTTACTTCGCCCCTGACCCCTCCCGGCACAGATCACGCGATTTCTCGACCAATGACAAGTTGGAGGTTGATTATACATTAACGTCATTGGACAATTTGAAAACTGGCGATATTTGTGATGAATAAAAGACCGAAAAGGCCGACTACAGGTGCCAGGCCGACTTCTGGTTACTTTACCCTATTTTAAATTTTTTGGTGCAATTAAATTTCAGAAAATCGATTATTTCACCATAAGAATTTACGCTATATAGTTATTTAACCATAAACCGAAAAAAAAGTACCACGCCGATTTCACGCCGATCACGCCGCCGCCGCCGATCAAAATCCCACCGGACGCCGCCGCCGATGATTTTGCCATCGGCGCACACCTCTACCACGTACTAAGCGAAATTTTTAACCGTCTACAAAAAAGGAGGTTCTCATGTTGACCCGTATGTTCCGATTGAATTGCAATGTAGCACAAATATTTTCAATAATTTTCATGTTCACAATATTAAATTTCAAAATCGATGCAATTTTCGTAATGAACGTTCAAAAAAACAATAAAAACGACACCCATATTGATATTTAGATATTTCAACCCTATCGCACCCCAACAGGGGAGATGGTATTTCACGTCCGCCATGTTGGATTTTAAAATCGTCCTTATTTTCGCAATCAGCGACCCGATAAACCATAGAAACAATACCCATATTGATTTTCAGACTGTCACCAAATGTTCCCCTTTTAGGGGTTGAATTTTTTCATCGTAAGCCCACGTGTGGCAATTTAATCGATAGGTCTTTTCAAAATAAATATAAGGTTTCTCAGTAATGTTTTTGATTAAATGAATAGAGGCGGAGATAATCGCCCCAAAAGTCACTAAAATTGTGGCCCCCCAGGGATCGGAACCGGTTTTTTCAAAAGTCCCCGAAGTAGTCTAATATTTTGAATTATTTTAGGCTCTTAATGTAGGACTCTTTAGGTAACATTTTCGTATTTTTAGACAGCCTGATCAAAAATGATATTATTAACCAAAGAACGAAATTGAACGAAATAAAACCGGTATTTTTGTATGGTGAAAATACCAGTATCCGATCCCTGTGTCCCCTCCTTTAATTTTTGAACGGTGTTTTTAAAAAATATATAAAAAATCATAAACCTATAGGGCAGGGCTATTAGGGCTTATTAAATTTTTTCACCATAAATTATTTTGAACAAGATCGATTCATAGGTTTTCGAGATATTGCTGAAAAACTGCCTTCCCTATAGAAAAGCACGTAAGTGCCGTAAGATTTCCGTGACGATACGACCTTTTTAATAGGCAAGGATCCCTTCGTTTTGCGTAATCCGACACGCACTTGGCCGGTTTCTATAAATAACTAGCTTTTGCCTGCGACTTCGTACGCGTTTAAATTATGGATTTCATGATTATGGTTCGTCCTAAAAGGGATAATATAAATTATAGCCTATTAAATAATATCAATTAGAATTTTGGTCAAGTGCGAGTCGGATTTTAGTTTTCCCATACACTCCTGATGAAGGCAACGAGCAAAAATATTTCATCTCCATACAAAGTTTCATCCCCTTTTCGTCCCTAAAAGGGATAAAATTTGACATAAATTATAGCCCTTGTCCTATTCTAATATATAAGGAACATATCTGGAAAGTTTCATGTACACTCATCGGTATATTTTGAAATTACGTGGAACGTACATCCATTCATACATCCAAATTTTTACGTTTATAATATTAGTAGGATGGTACGGAGTCCGACTCGCACTTGGCCGGTTTTTTACTGTTACTAAGTTACTACAAATAGTCAGTCCATATATCAAATTTTTTTTACTCATTTTGAAGTCAATAACTTATTAAATTCACATAATAATAACCGCATGTAATTTACCGTGCACGTAAACAAACAAATGATATGATTTGAAATACAAACGCAGCGCTTGCGCGGCGGAGCGGGGGGCGGGACGAGGTATCACTCTAGGGGCTCTCTCTAGGTTCCCGCGCGCCGGTACGTGGTACCGCGGCGTGGTTATTTATTTCGCGCCTATTTTAATAGATTATACTATTACAAGGCAATCTATACACAGAAATTTCTTACTTTCCATTATATGGCTGCATATATTATTTTATAGTATTAGACTAATCTTTACAGACTCTAATTCAATATTAGACCTTACAGGACAAAAAACGCATACAAAAATTCTTATTAATGAAATCTTATCTCTAATTCCTCCAAATTTTTGGCTTTGTCTATTGTTGATGATATTGTTGTGAATTTTTGAAACTTTAATTCAATATCGACAAAATAATAACCGAATTCTGGTTTGACCCAGTCGCTCGTTATTTTTTTTTCTAAAAACTTAACAGCATAAAGCATCATACATATTATACACTATGAAGCTTAAACTTTGCACTCTAATTCAATATTCACAAATCACTAATAAAAAAACATAAATACTTTACAAATATGCTTAAAAATATGTCCCATACCATATAAGCATAACTTTTCCGACTTTAGAATTATCGAAACTTGTAGGGCAAAATTCCGGTCCAGCTACAGGGCTATTGGCCAGTAAAGTGGGCACTGCTTTGATTGCACAAACGCATCACGGCTCATGCGCCACGCCGACCCGCGCCGCGCCAGCCCCGCGTCGCGCACGACCCGCAGCCGCGCTGCCAGAGTTGTAATTTATTTAGCGCCGCGGTAGATTCAGCGCGAGCGCGGGCCCGCGTTCGGTATGTGTTTGAGGCACTGGTCCCACCGCCGGCGAGTGAGATATGAACTATCGACTTTTTTCTAGCCCAAGAAACGAACAAAAGATAATCGCTTCCGTGTAAATAAAAGAGAGAGATATATATTTATAGTTCATCGCTCGCTGTTCACACCGCGATCAACTATATAAACTATATCTCGCTCTTTTATTTACACGGGAGCGATTAGATTTGTTCGTTTCTTGGGCGAGAAAATCGCCGATAGGTCATCGCTCGTCGCCGGCGGTGGGACCAGTGCCTGAAGTGTAGTTAATTCGTTCGCTTCGCTCGCTTGTTCAACTATATTAAGTCGGAGTAGTCGGTGGTACCGCATGCCGCGCATGTGTGCGTAGAACATTGGAAACTGAGCGAGAGATACTGCTCTATCTAATACCTAAGTATTTTTACGTCACCCTAGGCCGTAAGTGGGATTTTCTGCCCGCTTCACTAGGATAAAATCTCACTTCCTGGCCAAGGCAAGACGTAAAACTTTAGACAAACCACGGGCGGTAGTTCGTAATGCCCCGGATCGCATATTTATCTACACCTGCGATCTGGGGTATTCACTAATTCACCGCCCTATGTATGTAATGAATGTAATATTACTGTGCCTCAGGTTTCGCTGGTAACATACTCAAGAATAGTGAGGGTCCGCGTAGGATCACCTTTTGGAACATTAATCCAGATGAAAGACCTCTTTGTAGACTATGCGGAATTCAGTGTGGAAGAAAACCATGTAGTACCACGAATTGTTTTAAGTAGATATATTTTTGATAACAGTAATAATTATGTGCACAAATAAATGTTACAGCGTATTGCCTATACCCTTGCCTAGTAACCGGGATTCGTTACATAACACATTTTTAATTATGTAGGTATAATACTTGTAAATATTGTATAGAAGATCTTGAAGTTACAGGTGTCATAAAGTAACATGTACGAATAACACCAACATCACAGTACTTATTGGAATATACTTTTGAAAGTGGGTCGCATTTTCTAATTGCTATTAATTTTCCATGACGATCCGCGACTGAGTGTGAAGAAAGACAAATGGACACGACTTGATATTACCTCTGACGACAAAACATTGGTCGCCAGGAAGTCTCTTTGTCGGTTAATCTCTTGTAAACTCCAAAACGAGTCAAAAAGCCCTTGTCTTGTGGTATCATGAATTTTGCTGTGGCAAAGCCTTTTGACAGTTGCAGTTTTCTGTGCTGCACTGTTTTGCCGGTTTCTGTGTTCCTTTAACAGTGATATACTCTTGACCATTGTTTCAATTTTTTTTCTAACGTTATTTTTCCAATCATCTGGTGATTTTCTTTTGTTCCGGTTAGTACGTGGTGAAATATTTTCTTCTTGACTACAAATACTTGCATCAATCGATGATGGAACTTCAGTAATTTCAGATGAGTCATTACTATTGGACGGGTCTATTCTGTATATACATACGTACCAGTGTAAGAAGCAATTTCTTCCATATATTGGTTTTGAGTCTTTGAAATTTAGTTTTTCTCCAACTGACATAACTTTTCTACAGTTTTTTTATAACATCGACTCCTTCGACATCCCCCAGTCCTTCTGTTAAAAAAATGAATAACAATATTAAATTAACCTGACTTAAGTGTATCATGAATTCATAGTTTTGTTAAGTATATTTTGGAACGATCTCTTTAAATGCAATGGCGGCGAGTCATGTGACTCATGGCTTCAGATTGTCAACTAATCTCTAATGAATAAAACACGTTCTCACAAAGTTGTCTTTATTAAAACAATCTCAATACATGGCGCAGTCGGTAAAAAAAGCCTTCGTTTAATTTGCCAGAAAAATTAAATGTGTCAGGAAATCTGTCCAACAATTGGACAGCATTTGAACAAACTCTTCGGGGTTTCTTAACGGCCTCGGGGCTGAACGACGCAAATGATAAGAGAAAGGTCGCCATCCTCCTTAATGTAATTGGAGAGGAAGGCCTACGGTTGTATAATAATTTTAGTCTTCAGTACGATCAGAAAAAAATTGAAGATGTCGTCGCTAAATTCCGTGAATACTGTGAGCCAAAAAAGAATGTCTTACATTCAAAATTTCTTTTTTACAATAGGAAACAAGAGTTGGTGCAAGAATGCAAATTCAAGTCGGAAGATGAGGCAGTTCGGGATCGATTGGTGCTGGGTACCAATGACCTGGAGATGCAGCGCCAATTGGTGATAGCAGGTGATGCGGCGCACGATGATGGCATATCAAAGTTGCAACTGGCAGAAATCGGGAGGCAGCAAGCTGCAGAGGTCCAAAGCAAAGCTATTAAAGTTGATAAGATTCGCTGAAGCATGACCCAAAATAAACCCTATATGGTAATGTAATGTAAATGGTGTGGACAGCAGCACAAAAAGAAACGTGAAGTATGTCCTGCTCGAGGCAAAGTTTGTACGAAGTGTAACAAATATAATCACTTTGCTACAGTGTGTAATAGCAGATTTGTACAAGCGATAGCTAACAATCCACCCAGTCAGGAAGATCTTAGTGACAGTGAATTCTACTGTGGAAGTGTGCAGAAAAAGGTATGTGCTACCAAAGCCAAATCACTGTTTTATTGGCAGAATATGAAAACTGAAATCACAGAACTAATCAATAAATGCCCTGTAGGTATGTGAAAAATATAGTGCTAATAAAACGAAGGAACACACATGCTATTAGATGAATTTATGTCAGCACTTCCTTATATGAAAGTTGGATGTGATTTTCTTAACTATGCCAATGAAAACTATTTGATAGTAGCCGACTATTATTCTAAATGGTTTGATTTAATTAAGGTAAATTACATGACAGCTGGATCGGTAGTTCAAATATTAAAACAACTCTTTTCTACCCATGGCATACCAAGTATAGTCAAAGCAAATAATATGCCATTTAATTCACTTAAGTTTAAAAACTTTGCAAAATTGTATAAATTTTCTATAATCACATCCAGCCCTTTGTATCCGAAATGAAATGGTTTTTTATAAAAATGGTGGGAATTGCAAAAAACATGCTTAAAAATGCAAGGATGAAAAATTGGATACAATTTAATGTTATTGGAGTACAGGATTACCCCAGTATTGGCCTCACCATATTCACCTTCCCAATTGTTAATAAGCCGTTTAACCAGAACAACTATGCCCTTACATACTGAACTGCTTAAACCAAAGTTGTAAGTGATTTTCACACATTTCAAAATAAAAGAGATGTAATAAATTAAACTAATTATGATAAAACTGCAAAAATGTGTAAATATTCTTTTGAAAAAGAACAAGATGTAGTGTATCGCATAGACTATGTGTGGTTACCAGCTAAAATTGTTAATCTTTACAGTTCCCCAAGGTCTTATATAATCAAGGATGAATTTGGTACTGTGTTAAGAAGGAACTCTTCACAAATAAAGCCATCGTTTAATCCAATTAAATCATCTGGACAAGGTAATGCTCTACTGACATATGAAGATCCTCAAGGTAGGATAGAACAACCTGAGGATTCCTAGAGTAACTGTAAAGATCCTCAAGGTAGGCCGAAAAAGATTATTAAACCTCCAAGCTATCTTAAGGATTGTAAAACTACGTTTTCAGATTAAAGAGGGAAGATGTATCATGTTAATTCATAGTTTTGTTAAGTATGTTTTGGAACGATATCTTTAAATGCAATGCCGGCGAGTCATGTGACTCATGGTTTCAGATTGTCAACTGAACTCTAATGAATAAAACACGTTCTCACAAAGTTGTCTTTATTAAACCAATCTCAATACAATAATAAGTACACGCGTAATTGTATTACACTCATATTTGATAAAGAAAAAGAATAGCGAGGAGTAAATCTATATATATATATATAAAAGAAGGTCGTGTTAGTTACACTATTTATAACTCAAGAACTGCTGAACCGATTTGGCTGAAAATTGGTGGGGAGGAAGAACTTAGAACCAGGAGAAGGTAATAGGATCTTTTTTTTAAATGAAATTGTGCGCTATCAAGTTGGTCGGTATGTGAACTGCAATGAAGCGATTTGGCGTATAGAGCATTCCCTATTCACGAACGTCATCATCTAAGCTACCTCCCCACCAATTTTCAGCCAAATCGGTTCAGCCGTTCTTGAGTTATAAATAGTGTAACTAACACGACTTTCTTTTATATATTTATATAAAAGATATGCTAGTTCTGTGGCAATAAACATGTGTTAAACAAAAATTATGCCCAGCATGGGGCAAAACTTGTAAGATATTGTTACGAGCGTGGGGGGTACGGGATAGAGAAAATACACCTTATAAACACGACAATAGATTTATTACGTGACTTACGGGGCAAAGTCCACTGAGTCCACACGTACTAACACTGACTCAACTAACACACTCTAGTTCACTGAGTCCGCGCCTGCTAGTACCGACACAGCTAACAGCTACTGTTACTTTGCACTAAATCACTTTACTATTCACCACTTAACTTGTTTCCACTGTACTTCTTCTTCCAGTTCTCACTCTGATACTGCTCACTCAGTATCCCACTCTGAGAACTCCACTCCGAAGACTAATCCACACTAGTACATCACTCGAGTAGTCCCTTCCGAATACTCCTCACTCGAGTACTCCTCTCCGAACACTACCGAATACTCCTCACTCAAGACTGCCTTGTACCGCGAACTTGGTCTCTTTATATACCCCTTATCGAAGATTCTAGACCGCAATCTCGATCTTCATTTCGTTACTCATTTGTTTTGAGTAGCATGGGCTTTTCTAGATAATCATTCTATGTCCACGTTTCTCGAACATTCCAGCCCATACACTTTTCTATAAATTACAGTAAGCATCGAATGTTCTATTCGCTTACATTTTCTAGACTATTCCATGCTACTCTGCGTCTAGAAAATGTACTAAGAATTTAAAACATACAAAAAGTGCATGTCGGTCGCTGGACTCGAACCCGGGTACATCGACTCTTAAGCAGCCACCCGTTCCCCTAGGCTACTGATATCTTATGAAAACACGGTGAATTTTGAAATACCTTGACGGCGCGTTCATTTGTTTGACAACGAAACTGTTATAGATCCCGCCGTCGTGACAATATGTAATAGCAAAAATCATTTCGACAAAGTCTGCAAGAAGAAATCTAATTATTAAGACCCCAGAGGAACATCAGGAGAAAAACAACGGAGAGAAACAAACTGCCTTCTGGACACTGCTGCAGATTACAATTTGGTGGGCGTCACAAATATAACAGAAATGATATGGGAAGACCACATACAAAGAAAAATGCGTCAATCAAATAAATGCTTTTTTGGTTTTGGAGGAAACAACATGATGATCCATGGTGAATTGTTATGAAAGTAAGCAAAACAAAATACGATTGTCATGCAAAACTTGTACAAACATGGGTCTGGGGAAGAGGGGGGACAGTGGATCAGTTTTTGTTTTGAGGCATATAGCCCAGCAGATACACACTTTATGTCCGTTTTCTTTTACTCATATTAATAAGAGGTTATTAAGTCATAAATAAAATGCACTATAGAAGGCACACAAGTGGAACTTTAGACAAAGTGACTTCAAAAAAAAAAGGGAATACTGTTCCCCATGCTCGGGGAACCTTGAATCAGGGCATTGGGAACTATGGACCATAGGGGGAACAAGGGATCATATGTATTAATTTACATAAAATACCGTCATAAATCAACTAAAGTTATGTTTTATTATAGAAAAAAAGATAATTCAAAAAAGAAAACTTAAAGACAATAATTTATGTCATCAAAAAAAAAAACTTAGGTAACGTTAATTTTAACATCACACTAATTTCTTCCCACAACATAAAATCACAGCAATCAGGCAGCCTTATAGGCAGTTTTTAGTTTCACTACTTTACAAATAATCATATAAATATAATATAATCAGTCTAGGCGAGGTAGCCAGTTTCCTAGGTTTACATAATCAGTCTAGGCTAAGTAGCCAGTTACCTAGAGTTACAAATCAACTATTAAAAATTATTACAGACGACTTTACCGATTGCCCGTTGTAGACTTTTGTACAGTGACAGTATTGGTTTCGTCTAAGTGTTCCCTTGTCCCGTTGCCAAAGTTCGCATTTCTAGACATTACCTCTCTTAAGTTGTCGAAAAAGATGTTGACATTGTGACGATTAAAGGCAGCCCGACTAAGGTCGCATGGAAACCGTCCACGTGCGCGTCCGCAATCATGCCGGACGCACTGCAGTATCGCGGCAGCCGCAACAGTACGCGTCGTTGTATTGTACACGCATAGCGTTCATGGCACGCTGCGTGTACCTCGTCCACAGGCTACGCAGGTGTACAGCGAAGTACAGTACGCTCGAAAGAGTTTACAGTACAGTCAGGTTTCAGAAAGGGGAGAAGTACAGTAACCGTTGCAGTTGCCTTCGTTTTGGGTTTCATCGTCGTAAGTTGGAACTTTGCGTATAATGTCGTCTAAATATTTAATAAATTTTGTCGATATAAAGCAGCTGTAAATAATCTTGTACATATTGTTTAGGTATCGTCTCCTCGTCACAGAGTTTTTTAGGTCCATGTAGTTTTTTGTGGGAATTGGCAACCGGTCATATTTGTCCGGACCCTGGCCCTTCGTTCCCTTTCCATGTCCAGTCCAGGTCGTCTTTTTGGTCGGTCGCGATCATATGGCATAAATACCTGAAATGGTCCACTCTATCCATAGGGGTACTGTTAAAGAATACAAGGAATTTAGCACTTGGAGACCAAAAAACCAACTTCCTGAACCACAATTTATTTTAGAGTGACATAAATCATAACAAAAAGAATATTCAATATATCAAATTCAAATGCACGTCAGTGCAGTGCACCATAGAGTTTACAACATCCTCCCACTGTTATATTAGTAAAACAACTCCGGCTTGATGAATGGTAATTTATTATTATAGAATCACACTGTCGACATCTTGTACTGCAAAGATGGCGACGACAAACAAGAGACGACAAACATTTAAATTATTCGAATGCAACTGTGTTGCTATATGAAATATATATATGACATCTTCCCTTTTTAGAAGAGAAGACTACTAGACAAAGTAAGTAACAACTTAAATTATTTTGCTTAAAATAACTAGCATCTAGGTCTATTCAATCTGAATAGCAGAAACAAAACGTTTCCCAGTCTATGACATTTGACGTTGACAACTTGACACATGACATATAACTAAATGACAATTATTTATAAATTACAATAACATATATTACAGTAACGTGCTGGCATTTTCACTTCTCTGCCAGAACGCGTTTTAATTGGCAAACTGCTAGTTACATTACTAGTACTTGGAACGGAAACATCTTGGTTTGTATGAGTACTACTACTAACATTCTTCTCTTTGCTTTCAGGTATTATCTCAGGCGTTGGAGTGACCGGTTTGAGGATATGCTGACGACTTCTACGGAATTCTCCCTGTGGCGACTGTATGACAAAACTACGAGGTTCACTACTAGGTTCTGAGATCATACCTGGTATCCAAACACTATGCGGCTTATGTTTGAAGTACACTTTATCACCCTTGTTAACTTCTGACAAAGACTTGGCATGTTTATTATAATAAATCGTTGAGGAAGACTTTTGCTTTTCAATTTCTTGCTTAAGCAAATCATAATTAACTAAGGTAGGCGACAACAGTGAATCAGTGATTGGAATCTTTGTACGCAAGTTCCTGGACATTGATAACTGTGCAGGTGAATATCCTGATGTTTTAGGTGTATTTCTATACAAGAGTAAAGAGAGGTAAGGATCATTATTGTCAGCTTTACATTTCTTTAGCAAATGTTTGATAGTGCCAATGGTTCGCTCAACCATTCCGTTAGACCTGCTTAAATAAGGACTGGAAGTAATAAGTTTAATGTGCCAATCCTTAGCAAAAGCTTGAAATTCAACAGATGAGAACGGGGGGCCATTATCCGATACCATAATCTCAGGTATGCCATGTCTAGCAAAGATAGATTTCAGATGAGTGATTATCCTGTTAGCATTTGTGCCTGTATTCAGAAGGGCTAATTCTACATATTTGGTGAAATAGTCCACTACAATTAAGTATTTTTCTTTTTCGAATTCGAACATATCTATACCGACTTTATTCCATGGTAGAAGTTTGTACTCATGATGTAGAATTGGCTCTTTACTGTTACACCTTCGATATGTCAGGCAAGTATGGCATTGGTTGACAAATTTTTCTATATCATTACTGATGTTAGGCCAGTAGACAGTAGACTTAGCTAAGCGTATACAGCTATTAATACCTTGATGTCCTTCATGTGTCAATTTTAATACATATTCTCTCAAGGATTCAGGAATAACAATCTTGTCGGACATAAATAGTATGTTGTCAATAACACTTAGTTTGTCCTTTAATGCAAAATAAGGCTTTATGGATTGACCAACAGACTTCTTATGTTCGGGCCATCCATCTTGGCAATATGTAATAATCTGAGATAAGATACTATCCTTACATGTTGCTTCCTTGATTTCTTCAAGTTTTTCAGGACTGACTGACAGATTTGAAATTATATAACTAACATGTAAGTCTATATCTTTCTCTAAGTCTACAAGTGCTGTTTCATTTAATGCTGCTCTAGACAGTATATCGGCTATATATAGATAACGACCAGGTTTGTATATAACATCAAGCTCATATGGCTGTAGACGTAGCATAATTCTCTGTAGCCTAGCAGGAACATCATTCGATGCTTTCTTGAACAGAGTAATTAGTGGCTTATGGTCTGTTTCTACTGTCACTGTTCTACCATAAATGTATTGATGGAATTTAGAGCAAGCAAACAGAATTGACATTGCTTCCTTCTCAATTTGAGAATAGTTCTGTTGACATTTAGTTAGTGAAGCTGAAGCATATGCTATTGGTTGTTTGTCATGTAGCAAGACACAGCCAAGAGCATCCTTCGAAGCATCGACTGACATAGTGATATCCTTGTTCGGGTCATAATAAGTGAGTACTGGTGTGGAGCTGATTAGTTTTTTAATATTATTGAACTCAGTCTCATGTTGTTCTGACCACGACCACTCAGTTTGTTTCGACAAAAGAGTTCTTAAAAGACTGTTTTCCTTTGACAAATTAGGAATAAATGGACTAAGATAATTAACCATGCCCATGAATCTTTGAAGGTCAGTGATACATGTTGGTCTGGGCATGTCACAGATGGCTTTTACCTTCGCTGGGTCGACTTGTACACCATCTTGACTGAAAATATGACCTAGGTATTTCACTTGAGGGACACAGACAACACATTTTTCTTTATTAAATCTAATATTTATCTCTCGAGCTCTGTCTAGGACTTTTTTTAGAGTCTCGTTGTGTTCCTCGAGGGTCTTACCATATATGAGAAAATCATCCATCATGATTTTCACATTGTCTATGTCACTGAACCTTTTAACCATCTCCCGGTGGAAGATCTCTGGAGCCGCGTTAATTCCAAATGGCAATCGGTTAAAACGGAACCTACCGTGAGGAGAAATGAAGGTACACAACCTTGATGAGGCGTCAGACAGTGGTAGCATCCAAAAACCTTTATTGGCATCTAAAGTGGTGAAGAATTTTGCACCAGACAAGTCGGATTTTATTTCATCCATGGTTGGGAACTGATAATGAGACCTCATCACAGCCTTATTTAATTTTCTAGGATCAATGCATAAGCGTAACTTACCATTTTTCTTGGTAGTTATGACAAGTGAGCTCACCCACTCAGTTGGCTCGTCGACACGGCTGATAATCCCATTTTTCTCTAAGTCGTCTAATTCTTCCTTCAGGAACTTCTTGATTTGAAATGGGACTCGGCGGCATGCATCTACAGTTGGTATGACATCAGGTTTCAGTTTCAGGTCACAGGTGAAATCCTTCAGTCGACCCAAGCCTTGGAAAAGATCACTGTAAGAGGACAATATACCCTCACATGTATTAATGGAGACTTTATGGATTCTTTTCACAAGTTTCAAAGCTTTGCATGACTCTCTTCCTAGAATATCTTGGCCATTTATATCCACTACATGGAATGTGACATTGTAATTTGAATTGTCATGATGCACTGGCAGAGTACATTGACCTATAGTAGGTATAGTGTCACCATTGTATGTTGACAGTTTGTGCATGCTTTTTGTTAACATATCAGGTGAGAGCTGCAACTTATTGAATGTATTAATGGACAAAACATTAGTATCTGCACCTGTGTCAAGCAGAAAACAAACATCGACATTGTTTATTTTTAGGTTAGCCTTCCAGGAGTCTGACATTATGTTATTTACATGGATAGAGCCTAAGAAAAGACTGTCTGGTTCGTTAGGGTCTATAGAAATTTGTTGTACCTGGGTGTTACGGCATACTACAGCGAAATGGTTATATTTTCCGCATTTTTTACATTTAACACCTTTAGCTGGGCACTTGACTCGATGTACTTGTCCGCAGCGACTACAAGTATCCTGCCTTGAAGAACTTGGTCCCTGGAACTGTCGGGAGTTGCTCAGCGTTCGTGACGTGCGGGAACTGCTGTGTGGTCTTGACTTAGCCTGAACTCTGCCGACGAATGTGTTCGCATCTTCTAGGGTCTTTGCCTGCTGTTTTGTTGTCTCGATGGACCTGGCGAGCTCGACTGCTTCGGAAAGTGTGGATGGTTTCTTCATGAGTATATTTTCTTTAATATGTTGATTCCGCGAGTGCAAATTCCAGCTGAATACATCACGCAACAAGCTATCCTCTAGTGACGAAAACTCACACTGCCTGCCAATGTTTTTGAGGTCTGTAGCGTAGTCGTCTATCGTTTCGTCCTGGCCTTGTCGTCTGTTGAATAGCGAGTGTCGTTCCATTGTAATGTTAACTTGAGGAGTGAAGTATGTTGTGAATCTGGTAACAAGATCTTCGAATGTCACAGTATCTATGTCAATGTTGAAGGAGTAGAAAATAGTCAGTGCTTCTGTACCAATAAAATGTAGTAAGATAGCAACTTTTCGGCTATTACTTTCGCTCTCAAGATTATTCGCTCGTAAGTAGATTTTTAGTTGGGTTATCCAATTTTTCCACGTTATCGGCATATTACTATTGCGTATATCCAGCGTACATAGCGATCCGGACAACTGTTTTGGGCTCTGATGGTGATGACCGCCATGATCTCGGACTGCTTGCTTTTCTTCGTCTTCCATCTCGACTTTTTAAAATAATGACTCGGCCTGACTTGACTTAGGACTCGGTCTGATCGACTTTACTTCTGACACCATGTTATATTAGTAAAACAACTCCGGCTTGATGAATGGTAATTTATTATTATAGAATCACACTGTCGACATCTTGTACTGCAAAGATGGCGACGACAAACAAGAGACGACAAACATTTAAATTATTCGAATGCAACTGTGTTGCTATATGAAATATATATATGACACCCACCTTTGGGCGAAGACCCAAACTCTTCATCTGTTTATTTATAGAACTTCGTCAGGTTGTAGTTCCAATGGATACAGACGTTGGTAAGCTCGGGTGTACTGGCCATCGGTTGTGCGTATTCTCGCTACTCTGGCATTACCGTCTTTTCCGGTATACACGTCTAAAATAACTCCTAAAGGCCACTTTATACGCTTATCATTAGTTTCTACTAAAACGACATCGACTACCTTTAAATTAGAGTCCCTCTCCTTACTGTGGATGTCGTGATTGGATACAGTTGATGGTAGCGCTTGTTCATGCTTGAGCTGTACGGTTAGTCTTCTTGCGATTTCTGCTTCTCCTGAATGCTCGAAAGTTGTGGGCGATATCTTGTTAAGTTAAGTTTACAATCCGGTTGACGGATGAGTTTATGACCGGTACGTTGATGTTGTAGTCAATTTTAATTTTGCTGTTAAACTGATTGTGAGAATGAATTGTAAGGTGCTTGCAGAACACATCCTTGTGGTAAAGTTACGATCCCGGACGACGACCTCATTCTCACATATGGTTCTCAGTGAACAGGTGTCGCAGCAAATTGAAAGCCAAGTATTTACAGCGTGCAATTCTATCCACTTGTCCTTGCATGACGTACTCCTCACGTCACATGGTGCGACGTAGCGATGACCGAGTAGTTTGGCTTCGCACGGGACATTGTTATTGTTTAAGTTATAAACAGGCAGGTTCTTATTACAAACATAACTGTCTGGTGTTTGTCCTTTGCATTGGTTTAGTAGTTCTTCAGTTAACGAGACATAAATATTCTTCCTGAAGTTTCCCAAGTAGCATTTTGACGAATCAATGACGTCTTTTCTTAGTCATTTATGACGAAAATGACGTCAAAAGAGACGTCTTTTTATCTTTCAGGGGACGTCCACATGTCACAGGTCTGAGACGTCATTTTAAGACGTCATATTTAGAGAATCTAGTAACGTCTTCCGAAGGTGATTATTTAACGTCATTTCAAGGTATTTTCGAAACTATATTAAATAATGAGACGACGTATCTAGTACCCACCAATGACGTCTGAAGTTATGGCCTGGAGACGTCTTCAGGTAGTGTTGTTGTAACGTAATATTGACGTGATTTTATGGGGACGTATCTAGTACCCACCAATGACGTCATAAGTTATGGCCTGGAGACGTCTTCAGGTAGTGTTTTATTACGTAATATTGACGTGATTTTATGGGGACGTATCTAGTACCCACCAATGACGTCTGAAGTTATGGCCTGGAGACGTCTTCAGGTAGTGTTGTTGTAACGTAATATTGACGTGATTTTATGGGGACGTATCTAGTACCCACCAATGACGTCATAAGTTACGACCTCTAGACGTCTTTAAGTAGTGTTGTTGTAACGTAATATTGACGTGATTTTATGGGGACGTTTCTAGTACCCACCAATGACGTCATAAGTTACGACCTCTAGACGTCTTTAAGTAGTGTTTTATTACGTAATTTTATGAGGACGTATTACGTACCCGCCAATGACGTCCGAAATTACGACCTCGAGACGTCTTCAGGTAGTGTTTTAACGTAACATTGACGTAATTTTATGAGGACGTAATTTAGATACGTACCCACCAATGCCGTCTGATGTTACGGCCTCAAGACGTCTTCAGATGGCGGCTGATGGAGTGGTTTAGGGTGCTATATTTATTTTACAAATTAAACAAGGGCATAATTTTAAAAATAATCTACTTAAATTATTAAGTAACATTTATGTTTACATGGATGTACAGTTTCAAGTCTCTCAGAAAAGACTACCAGAACTACTTAAAATAACCAGTAAAATACGGAATATATGACATGAGCCTTCTTATACATGGTCTACTACAGAGGGCGGCGAACCGGTACCTCGATTACGTTTCCCTAAGACCCCGATCCCACCATGTGGTCTGTTGGGACGGTTATTTATCGTGTGTCGTAGCGGCAGAACGTTTTATATGAGACTGATCACATTTATAGGACACGGTATCGTGTAGGAAATATGTGAACAGTCTCATATAAAATGTTTTGCCGCTACGACACACGATAAATAATCGTCCCGACAGACGACATGGTGGGATCGGGGTCTTACACACAGCGTTTTATGTAGGGAATGCAAATAACCGGTTATTACCGAATTTAGTAAGCAAAGGACGGTAATATAGTAACCGGTTACTTGCATTCCCTCTTTTATGGTGCTAAAGCACAGTACAGTTTCAAGTCTCTCAAAGGACTATCAGAATTACTAAAAATAACCAGCAAAATGAGGAATATATGACATGAGCCTTCTTCTATACATGGTCTGCATGTTGTTTTGTTACACTTTTGTTTGGAGATATTAACTCGGCTTTCAATGATGAACTCAGTTCAAACGTTTCTCAACAGGTTGTCCATGCCACACCAACAAAACATGCTGCGTAACTTAAAAAAGTTATTTTTATACATTACACACTTACGTTAATACTACCATATCTATCCATCTGCATTCTTTTTCGTTTTTTTTTTTCAATATTGATTTACCTAAGACAAACAAACAGAGGGCGGCGAAACGGTACCTCGATTACGTTTCCCTAACACACAGCGTTTTATGATCAGAGATCGGAAAAATTTGCGACATTGTTTGCAATTATGTGGACATGACTCCAAAATTAATCAAAATGTTAATTAATTATTCATTGAAATATAATTTGAATTATTGGAGATAATAGTTTATTTATAAAGTGCTTATCAGCACGTATATACTATAATAATTTTAAAATAAATGACGTTACGACGACGATGAATTACATAAATAATTATTAGCAAAAGGTTCGTATTTAAAATGGGTATCGTTTCCGTAAATATTTATATATAATAAATAAATAATTTGCCCTTAAAATTAATAATTTGGAAAAAATACTGACAATTTTTTTTAATAAACCTGTACTTTAACAAACTTTTGTATTTATTGACTAGGAATCAAATTATATGTCAAGTAAAAAATGAATTAACTGAATAACATTTTGATTGATTTTGGAGTCATGTCCACATAATTGCAAACAATGTCGCAAATTTTTCCGATCTCTGTTTATGATCCACGAGAAGACATGGAGTGGCACTATTTCTAACCCGGTGACCACACAGGGTGGGAATAACCCTTAAAAATACTAAATGCGAGTGGCAACTCAACTTACACTAAGGAGATAGTTTCGGACCCAATTAGTACCCACCCGTATTATGATAAAATTGTAGCCTTATAGTTTCTCATCAACTAAAGGCATTAATCATCTACATATGTGCGTAGCATTGGAAAACAAATAAATGAATTATTCCTTTCGTGAGGAGTTAATATACACTTAGTTATAAAATGCTCTATTGGAATTATATTTAAATCAGAGAGATTTGAAACAACATAGACGCTATTTACTCCCGAATCGTATGGGTAAGTATAAAAGGATTCATATGTAATAAATTCTTTACCGTAAATGAACAAAGACTCTGCGTCACTAGATGCGCATTTTATAATATTGTGTATTTCAACCACTTTGTTTTTAACATAACAGTAACAATCTTTTCTGCGATGTTCGTACACGTACATCGAAAAACCTTTGTAAATCAGCTTTTTAAAGTATTCATAGTTATTGTTACTGGTAGGAACTGGTCCGGAACCGTAATAGTAAAAGACCGAGGCTGTAACATCTACAGAATGTTTTTTTGACATGAAATCATATTCTTCAAGTCGTTTTGCAATTTGTTGCAAAGGCTTATTAGGCGACCTAACCAGACGTTTCAATACATTGAGATAATTTTCAAACGGGAATGCCGAATAATTATCTAATTGCCGAATAAATGTCCCCTAATATTTATTTATTTATTTATTTATATAAATCAACATCATCACGAATGTGGCATAACATATGCACGTTATATATCAAGAATTGTATGCCATAGACAGTTTTGGAATGGTTTATAAACATTTTTAACAATTCGTTCGCGAAATTAGTTCCAATTTTTTCAATGTGTTTGGTTGAACAAAGAATAGTTATGGCACAGTGAAATAACATGAAGTTTTTATAAAGAGCACTTGGAAGCACATCTTTCAATACAATTGGTCCAGTATATAAAACGAACGTTCGAAATTCTGTAGCCTTCCAGCGAGCAAGTTCACTTAGTGCTCGTGGGCGTCTATTAAAATCAATTGGTATAAATTTAGCACAGTAAAGTAATTTTTCAGTTATAACATTCACTGAACGACTTGGAAGACGAACTGATAAGTTACCACCCACTCACATGTTCAACAATTTTCTCATGACTCCCAGACAGACAGCATGCATGTAATCAATTGGAAATGTTTTCACTAAATCTATGGAAAGATTCAAGAGTGGCGTAACGCCTACGTGATGATCCTCATCAGATTGAGTGCGAAACTGTGCATCTGTTCTTTTACTTGCAGTGATGTTTTTGTAAATGATTCGACCTTGGACATACTCTCCTGGTTCAACACATTTATCACAAGACGAATAGCCACCATGTGATTTTATACATTTAATAAAAGCTTTTGCTGGTGCATCACAAACAAAACTGTGCACCTTTACGATATAATGAATTCCATCAAAATCAAGCCCATCCCTAAGTACAATAACCAGTTCTGTAATAAACGGGTCCAAAAAACTAGATAAAGGTGAAGGCTTTGTCTGTCCACAGAACAAAGTTACTGCAAACGGCTTTGCACCAGTACAATTTTTTATTAATGCTAATATAGGCCATAGCTGTGTGTTGGAACTTTTAAAGAGGGGCAAGCCATCCACATTGAAAGATAAGGTTATTTCTTTTAAAGAATTTTTACTTAATAATTTAATTTGTTTTTTCAATTGATTTTGAATACCTAAATGTAGTATCTCACCAGAGTCTAACACAGTAGTATTTAAATGGATTGGGGTTTTCAATAAAGTTCTACTGTCCTTCGGTAAACTAAGACAAAGTGGAGAAATTATTTTTAAAAGGCTATCAATTGCATTATGTGGGATACTATGTTGCACGGTGGCCCAGTACCTTAATTGAGAAGGCAAATCATGGATATTTTCAAATGAAGAATAGTGAACTTCAGGTGGTGGTACTTGATCACAAGAAATATCTGGTTCAACCGCTGGAGTAATGGGGGCTTCACATTCACTAACGCTGTCACTGCTATTTCCATTAGTAACCGATATAGCTGTCAAATCTGATGAAGTTGTTGATGTCTCAAAACAGTGACTTGATGTAGATGCTATATTATGAAAAGATTGTAATGAGGTACATGGATTACAGGTGCTTTTAAGAACTTCATTGAAAATGTTAACCTTGTCCTCCTTAAGCCTTCGCAGCATTTGACGCCGACCAACCTCAAGTCGTGTTTTCCGTTTCCTTTCAGACATCTTTAGTGCGAGTTAATCGCTTCTTTTCCCTCTCGGGGGCGTGCTTTAACCAACCCTTGATGCAGTCTTCGACGTTCTTCTCCGTGGTTGTTGGAGTTGAGACCTTAATAGCTTCTGTAAAGAAATAACAAATCAATTTATGTCATCTTTATTATGTCCGTCCACATGTCGAAATTACAGTCCGTTTTTGCGATTCTGGCTACGGAACCCTAAAAAAAGGGCTAAAAGGCTCGAGTCTTTTGGATAACTATCCGAGGCCCATCCCGCAACATCTACACTCGCACGCCTGACTACAGTACAGTAGGGTACATAGCTCTTGTGTGTAGTATAAACTCAGACGTGTTCCTTGTGTTAGGATCGTAAGGACTAGTTTGAAGAATGGCTATATACCTAAGAAAAAGGTCTAATTTGCATCAGGTCACGGTGGTAAAAATTACCAAGCGTGTAAAATGCTATAATATTAAAATAACCGGGTATAAAATTAGACTAACTTGTACAGTCACCAGCATATATGACTATGGGCAGCCCTGCAAAATATCTGATCATGTCACATAATTTTGATTTAGTGGAGTATCAGATATTTTTACTCGGTCTGGTCCGATACTTTTGCTATTATAGGCAAATGATTTTTATGCTGGCTGTAAATCATCACGTATTTTTACCGGCTAAATACCGTCATATAATTCTACCTTCAATTGATGATCAGATATTTTTGCAGCCCTGCCCATAGTCATATATTTATGCTGGTGATGTACAGTCACCGTTTGCAAAACGGCTGAATAAGCAAAACGTACTAATAGCTAATGAACTAAGTAGTAGAACAACTGAGAGTAAAATGACAGAATAGGAATATAGTCAGATTTATAAAGTCTCACGTTGCAAAACGCCTACATAATCGAATGACAAGGAAATCACAGAGAGGTTCTAGTGAGCCGAACCGCGCCTGCGTTCAGTGTGGCAAAACCGTAAAGATCTAGTACATAGTTTTTAGGGTTCCGTACCCAAAGGGTGAAAACGGGACCCTATTACTAAGACTTCGCTGTCCGTCCGTCCATCCGTCTGTCTGTCTGTCAGGCTGTATCTCAAGAACCGTGATAGCTAGAGTTAAAGTTTTCACAGATTATGTATTTCTGTTGCCGCTATAACAACAAATACTAAAAAAACTGGCCAAGTGCGAGTCGGACTGGGGCTCCCATACAACAGACATGATTTTTTTGCCGTTTTTATAAATAATGGTACGGAACCCTTCGTGCGCGAGTCCGACTCGCACTTGGCCGGTTTTAATATATAAGTGAGAATACATACCAATGACCACAGCACAAAGCAGAAGTTGCGAAAAAGGTTTTTTATTTGTGCGTTTTCCATAAAAGTTGAATTCCGAAGCAAAACAATCAGTTAAAAGAAATTTCAGAACTCTTGAGACTTTAAATGACAAGTCCCGCCCTCCAATTCTTCTCAAGTATTCAATCTGTAAACATAAAATAATAAGTTGCAGAGTCAAAGCCATGGGTGACTGAAAAGCACTTTGGTGTCTGTCGACTTTACATCGCACGAATCACATCATTTAATGGTATGTGTCATTGTTGGATCATTGTACCCTGGATCACATCATTTAGTATGTGTCATTGTTGGATCATTGTACCCTTAGGGCATACATAACTGGAGTAGCCTTATATGCGTATTTTCGTGCAGAAGTCTGTCAAATTTGGCGGGGGGGTGAGGAAATAACATTCACACACAAATGCAGAACGATCTGTGTCATTACTTACGCACATCTTGAAAAAACAATAACACATTCTCATTTTGATGCACACATACATATGATTTTTTGCACATTTGTGACATTGGTGCAAGGTTTTCAACAAAGGGGTAAGTTACTGAAAGGCTACTCCAGTTATGTATGCTCTAAGGAGCAAATATTTTTTTGTTTCAGTAATACTGTTATTTACACAGTCGCCATCAAAACATCTGAGCGAACAAGGTTAAGGAGTTAGAAGTGCATGTCAGATATTTTTGACCACCCTGAGTTTTCAGATGTTTCTGATGGCGACTGTACCTGTGGTGTCCCTCTGCAAGTAATTAGATATTAATAGCCCCCAAGCTAGCAACAGATTTTCGTGACCAATCGACTCCCGTGCGATAACTTGTGAGAAGGTTAAGAATGTTGTATCATGAAGGTTTGGGCGGAGGTTACCAAATTCGGGAAAGGTTCAATCCTGACTTTTCCAGTCATTTAAGGGAAATATAACTAACTAGCTTCTGCCCGCGACTCCGTCCGCGTGGAAATAGTTTATATGGTAGCTCCATACAAACGTTCACCCCCTTAGGGGATGATTTCCGGGATAAAAACTATCCTATGTCCTTTCCCGGGACTCAAACGATCTCTATGCCAAATTTCATCTAAATCGGTTCAGCGGTTTAAGCATGAAGTGGTAACAGACAGACACTTTCGCATTTATAATATTAGTATGGATTTCGGAATTTCTGTTTTAATTTAATATTTTCTGGATGTAAAATTGTAATATATGTGACGCGACACTAGGGAGGGAGGGGGATGTGCCTCACAAATATGATCAACTGTGACAAGGACAGGTAAAGGGCAAAACATCACGAAATTATTGTTGAACTCAAGAAATTTGATCTCCTCCAGGCAAATGATGTGTTTGCCCAGAATGGAGTTACAGCTGCACATGAGGCAATCGGTTAGGATGAGTGTAGGCGTTTCCTCTGCTTCAAGGCAGAGTCTGCACTGCCTTGTGTCACACAGTCCTATCGTTTGCATATGCTTGTTCAGGCCACAGTGCCCTGTAAGCACTCTTACCACATGCAAAGACGGTTCTTACTTAGCGCTAAGGCTTGCTTACATACAACTTACCAAATTGTTTTTCTTTTCTTGATCTTTCAACAACAATTCCAACCGGATTAAGTCAGTTGATGAATTCAAAGGAAATTTAAAATCATCATTTAGATTTCCTTCACACTCTTTTTCCTTCAATATTGCCAATATTTCATGATTCTGTTTCTTAATCTGACAGAGAAGAGATACAATTTTGTCTTCAAACCCTGTAAAAAACTGTTATTGTGAATGCTGTTAACTCTTAAGTCTTAGGTAAATCAATATTGAAAAAAAAAAACAGAAAAAGAATGCAGATGGATAGATATGGTAGTATTAACGTAAGTGTGTAATGTATAAAAATAACTTTTTTAAGTTACCAGCAGCATGTTTTGTTGGTGTGGCATGGACAACCGGTTGAGAAATGTTTGAGCTCAGTTCATCGTTGAAAGCCGAGTTAATATCTGCAAACAAAAGTGTATGGTTTTAAAACAGGTAAAGCAAATGAAACCTGTCAAAGAAGGTAAAAAATAAAATTTTGAAGTTGTTTAGTTTAAATAAAATCTATTAATCAAAATGACTTACATTCAGAGAACTGTTTTTTAAGCGGCGGAGGATGGTTTAAGCCACTTTCATCATGATCATCATTGTCTGATGATGATATTAATCTCTTTGATTTAGTACCCTGGCGCTTCGGTCTCGAATCAATCATTATTTCTTCGTCAGCATCAGTTTGAATATCTGACGTTACTTCGACAAGCTTCAATTTTTTTTTTGCTTTTTCTAATTCATCTGTGTATAGAGATAGAGATGCACACAAAATTACATCACAAAATTATTAATAACAAAACAACATGCAGCATAGGATAGGTGTGAAAGTGAAATTAGGAACAATCATTATTTAGCGTTTTACAGGTATGTTAAGTACATCGTTTAAACCTGCCCTTTGCCTAAGTGTAGGTCAGTATCGCAAGATATAAGTGTGCGGTTGATATGCAATATCTCTAATTTGGATAACAAATGCAAGGCTGAAGCAACATCGCCTTTGCCTCACGCTAATAACAGTAATAACCCTCATGTGGATTTCGAAAACTTGAGTTGTATTTTGTAGCTATTCTACAGTTTAAAACTTACCAGTTTCATAGAAAGTTCTCTGTATATGATACGTTTTCCATTTCGGGTCCGGCGTGGGATTTTTACACAGCAATTTATCAAATGCTCGTGCCTCTTTTACAGGCGGCCAGTACACCTACATAATACACATGTTTCTGTTAAAAATATTTTAAAAGGTTTCATGCTGATTGTACTTTGTTATTACAAATCCAACGAGACCAAAGTGAGCACGTGTAGTTTAAAGTTCATAATGTCCACCTTTCGTCTCTATCTTCAACTCCGCTCCATAATACCACAGTATACCACTATTATATTGTCACCGAAGCTACGTAGGTGTACCAAAATTCAGCTAAATCAGACACCGGGAAGTGGTTCAAGTCTAGCTTGCAAGATTTGACCCGAACAAACGAAACAAACATTGAAAGTAAAATAAAAGCTTGTAAAAACACGTGATGCAACAAGTCAGGTTAAACCAATGGTTAAGCAGTAAGTATATAGGACTGCGTGAATTAAATAAAGGTAGGATGGGGCTTGTAGACGGGCTATACTTTTACCGAAATGTGTGACCGGCAACTATGGGCGTCTTGCTCTTATTTCCACGCCAGGACAAAACGCATATATGGTTGCCGGCCACACATTTCCGGAAAAGTATAGCCTGTCTACAAGCCCCATAAGCATGGCATTATTGCATTTAGCGGCACACACACACGTGCCACACGCGATAACAAACCAACCAACCCAGAAACCAAAACGAAACACCATCATGTCATGGCGCCAGCAAAGCCTCATAGTCAAGTCATTGATGGCGCCGGCGCCACGGATATAAGTATAATAATAGTACCTCAGTTTTTCTTGGTGTTATCCATTTTTCATGTACGATGGATACTGAGCCCCCATCTTCCGGAGAAAACTGCACGATGTGGTACATACTTTACTTCTTTTTATAGCTTGGAACTTAACTTAACTTACGAAGCCAAGCCAACGAAACCCGCGAAAGAAAGATAGATAAAAAAAGCAGGCAGTGCAGTGTTGCCAGTGTCAGTCTATACATAACCGAGCGGTCGATTTCTGACGAATGATCACAATGGATGGTCACATATTTCCGTACTTTATAAACTCATTCTCGAAATACCATGATTGACTAAATGTATTAAGAACGTTAGTTAGGCTGTGTTTCATTGTATACTTATACAAAAAATCAGAATCTTCTCAATTGAGAGAATAGAAATCGATTAGTCCGGAGCAATAATCGATTTTATTTAGAAATTAGTTTGAAGGTTTAAAATCTCACTCAATTTCATTTATTCGAGCACTCGAAACTCAAAAAAAAAACGGTTCACTATGCATATTTCATCTTGTGAAATCTTTTCGGCTGCGCGAAAGCTCTTGAACGTATTTTAGTTTCTGCATGACACTAAAGTTGGGGCCTCCTCTATCCATTTCAATTTAATTTGTTTTTCAATGCAATGTTATTTTATAATATTATAATGCTTTGTCTGATACTGAAATGACAACGTTATGCTTCACCGTAACGAAATCGTAATAGCGTTAAACTTAAATAACGTTATGAACTACGCGCTGTTGCCGCTCCTCAGGTAGGCATTTTGCGTGACTGGCCGACTGGCACGTGCACCGGCACCGGCGCTGGATTCATGCATTGCATTGCGCGACGTTGCCAGATCTAACCATTTTCTGGTTGTTTTGTCTGCCTAGTTGCCTACCGTCCGTACAGTTAAAACGATAGGTTTTTCATTCTTTGCATTCTTAGCGCTGTTGCTTCACACTTAAACCGCTGAACCGAAATTTGGTGCAAAGATAGTTTGAATCCTAGGAAAGGGCATAGGATAGTTTTTTCCCGAAATTCATCCCCTAAGGGGGTGAAATGGGGGGTTTAAATTTGTATGGAGGAACTAAATGAAGTATTGTAAGTATTATAGCAACAAGAATCTATATTGTATTGGACGAACCCATTTTTTCCCCTTTTTACCCCTTTAAGGGCAAATTTTCAAAAACGCTGAAAGCAGTTTTCTTGTATTGTAATGTGTTGTTTTCTTGTGTTGTCTTTTTCCGAAGTTTTAAGTTTCTAGCTTTAAAAAATTTTGTTCCTCCATACAAATGTTAACCCCCTTATTTTAATACGAAGCAGGTAACGGCAACGGCAAGGCAAAACCAGTCTGACGCAACTCAGTACAAATAAAACTTTTGTATGGAGTTAACTGAAAAATTAATGGCGACGCCGTCGTTTCCGTTGTACGGTACTCTGTGGTACATACCGCCATATTGTTTCCTTTGTTTATTGTGTCTGTTTGGTGTCTGTCACTGCGCATGAACGATAAAATTACTGATTATTTTGTATTTTGTGTAATAAATAGTGTTTAGGAAGTATTGCTTATTACATGGATCTAAGTTTAATGAATGGGTCCCGTTTGTTTTGTCAAAAAAAATTGACAGATTATCACTTCCCAAAAAAATATTCGTAGAATTTCATTTGCCAAATTAACACTTGACAAATAATTCTTATGCAAACCTGATGTTTGGCATGTTCATGTTTAAGCAATATCTCGTTTACCAACTATTACTTTGACCAAATTTCATTCAGTCAAATACGTTAGTTGGCATAATATGTTTTAACCAAAACAAAATAAGGCAAATTATTTGTATCGTCAATATTCAATTTACCATTTAGGAATACATTTTTTTTTAATATTCGGAAAACTATAAATTCAAAAAAAAGTCGGTTCTCTGGCGCTTCGCCGGCTCGCTCGGCTCGCGCGCTTAGGGTACACCTAACACTCCTCCTCGCTTCACTCGTCGTCGTAACCTACACCAACCTGCCTTAGAGTTAAGAGTAGCATAAATTATTTTGGTAAAATTTCATAACCCAAACAAATGTGAATTTTATCTATTTATGGTGTGGTTACATTAACTTGACTAAATGTTTATTGTCTAATGTTTTTTTGCCTTGTTAAAGCATTTGCTAAAAGACCAAATGCCATAATGTAATTTTTCGTAATAATATTTTTCAGAATGAAAATTTGACGTAATGAAAATATTCGTATTAAAATTAGAACAAAGTTTGCATTGGCAAACAAAACAGTTGCTAAAATTTGTTTGGGAAATGAAATTTGACTAAAATAAATTTGGTAAAACCGCAGGATCCCTTAATGATCTCTAAAAAAATGCCACTGAAAAAACGATTTATAAGGTGTGAAGTGTGTGAACATTATGGTGGCACCACACATGGGAATGCGTGTTCGCGTTGCATCGTTGCCTCTCTTTCATTTGCCGTAGGAAGGAAAAAGATGCAACACGAACATTTGGGCAAATACCGCCAAGTGTGGTGCCACCATAAAGCAAGCCGCGAGAAATGCGCTAAAAGGACATTTATGGCGAGATTTCCATTGCATAAAGACCGGTAAGCATTAAGCTAGTCATTTACTTAGCTTTAATGTCAGAACAATAGGCTACAAACTAAAATATGATGGTTTATTAACTTTATTATTGAGTACTAGTGATATAATTTATCTATCGATAGTTGGAGGTTTCCCTGAAGTAGTTGAAAATAATTTTTAGTGTTTCTAATAATTGTGAGACTTAATAAAAAATATCATCTAATATTTGCAGAATAATAATCCTTTTATTAACCTACGCATAAGGGTTCTTGACCGTGATTCATATTGATTTGTGATTTTAATCATTTAATGAAATAAACTATAATTTTAGATGCAGGCAGTGGGTCAAGGTTGTGGGGAATGAAGACGCCAAAATATATGTTTTTCAAAAGAAGAAGCAACCTCTGACAAAATAAAAATAGCACAATTACAAGGGTTTGGAAAATAGTAAAAGTGTTTTATTTTATTTCGGGTTCATATTTAAAGCCAACATAGTGAGTAAAAGAACAAGATTACGTTGGACTCATAAATATGGACTCTATTTAAACCTAATGTGTACTTATTTAAGAAATAATGGGTACAAATTACCTAGTGAGCTGCCTATTTTATCGATATCGATATAAATCGGTTTACCGATATCGACAAAACTCCTTTTGTCGAACGCCACTATTGTGTATTAATTGTTGGTTTGGCACTCTTTGAAATGTCAGTTTGACGTCTGTCAAACAAAGCAGACGCTTATGTTCATGTTGGTATTGATTTGCCACGTAAAGTGCATTCAATTCGATGTATTTCCTTAGTATGAGAGTCCCGTCTCTTAAAACGTAGTGATTATATTCTCTTTGGGCAAAACAATGTCATGCGCCATAAGCCGCAGCCGCACGAAGTGCGGGAGCGGGTGAACTTGAGTGTAATAAAGAGATGGTCTATAACGTTATTATAGCGCTTACCAAAGTATCGTTATACGTATAGCGTTTTGTTTCGTACGTTAACGTTACACGAAAATAACGGTTATGAAAGGTCTGATCGGTGCAGTTTAAACGACACAGTGCGATCATAACGATTTCTCGTAACGTGTATGCCAGGCATAACAAAATTTGCAATTTGAATTATATAAAGATCTGGGAAGGTCAGGATACGTATATGAGAATGACACGTGTAAGTAATAATATTCTTAGACTGTTCAGTTTTCCAATTTTGCTGATGACACTTGCCTGTTGACAGCAAATACAGGTAATATAACAGCTCAAAGTACCTACCTTGCAATTACAAATTAAATTTTGTGACTGGCACTCACACTGCATAGTTTTAGGTATGCAAAAATTAATAAATGCAATAAAGTTTGAGTAAATTAAAAACCGGCCAAGTGCGAGTCGGACTCGCGCACGAAGGGTTCCGTATTATTATCTATAAAAACGGCAAAAAAATCACGATCGTTGTATGAGAGCCCCTTAAATATTTATTTAATTCTGTCTTTCAGTATTTGTTGTTATAGCGGCAACAGAAATACATTATCTGTGAAAATTTCAACTGTATAACTATCACGGTTCATGAGATACAGCCTGGTGACAGATAGACAGACAGACGGACGGACAGCGGAGTCCTAGTAATAGGGTCCCGTTTTACCCTTTGGGTACGGAACCCTAAAAAGAGGGAAACCTACTTTTCCCTCTCTGTCGTACTTGCGAATGGACCAGCAAGTGCGACAGAGAGAGAACTTCATTTGCAGTTCCCCGTAGCGCAACTGAAGAGTGGCGATTGTAAGCGAAATTGGCAGCTTTATTCAAGCAATGAGCAGATAACATCGAATTAGGGTTGCATGCTAAGTCGGGGTAGGTGAAATGCAAATGAAACCAACATAGTGATTGAATAATGTACTTACAGGTTATATTGATTCCTTATAACGTTGGTTAACTGACCATTAGAACACAGTTACAAAATCATTAACGTAGACTCATTCCTTATAACGTTGGTTAACTGACCATTAGAACACAGTTACAAAATCATTAACTTAGACTCATGAGTAACTTTATCTAGTTTGCTGTAACTCACTTGTCCCTGGCTAAAACAAGACTGACTCTGCGAACCACCTCTCGTGGAACCAGGTCGCCACTCCGATGACGTCACTTTTCGCGCCATTACTGTCGACCAATCAGAGAGCTGTAGTAACACCTGATGGTCTCTGATTGGTCGAGCGCTCCAAACTGTCAGACTTGCTTTAATCGAAGTTTTTAGTCATGATTCGTACTCATTTATACAAACTAAGGATTACCACTGCATATTTATAATATCATTTCTAACACGATTATAGCGGGGTGCGCTCCACGAGATATAACAACAATATATATAACTTAATTTTAATAACGTTCACAAGATATAATGAACGTTACCTATAACAACAAAACTAATACTTTTTTAAGGCATAACTGTTTGACATAATATTCATTTTATATAACGTTTTTTTATATAACACTCAAATTGGCTTATTTCAGTTTATATAACATACAAAACGTATAACGATCATAAACCCGACTTATCCTGGCAAATCCGACTCGGATGGCGGATAGGTTAGAAGTCCACCGTCTTCGTGGTATTTTTTTTATAAAAGAGCTAAAAAAAACTTTATACTTTATGAAAATATATATTTTGAAATTATACCTTTCGTTCATCATATGCAGTGAACGTTATACTAAACAAGCTTATACAAAGTGAGCGTATATATTATGACTGTTATATGATAAGTTCTTATATCTCGTATTACTTACCCGTATAACTCGAGGGGTGTACAAGTAGATATTGAGGAGTTCCACTATCCACCTCCTGACTCCATCATCAGGCCATCGTCACCAAATATAATGTATAGGACTCGTCAAAACTAAATCTTTTGTGTGAAAATCAACTTACAAAATATTAAATAAATGCCGATTTTTTTAATGACTTGGTTTAATTCCTCACTCGGCGACGCATGCACGTGACACGTGAATGAACCACTCACTCGATTACTATCGATGGCATCTATCAGTGAATCAAATGACAAATAAGCTGCTATTAACGTTACCTAATACCGTTAAAAATGATTTACCGATACCTTTGACTGAACGTTAGCTCATTGGACAGCCGGTAACTTTACCGGTAAAAAGTAGTATAAGTATAGGTACTAGTTTAACGTTAAAATACAACGTAACGTTAAATCTGTCTCACAGTGGTACCGATACCAACTTTTTAACGGTATTTCAAGCCCTGTGTATAAGGTAGTAGTCATTATAATTTGCGCCCAAACGCACCCTTATTAGCGATAATACGGCTTTTATAAGACTATATTTTTTGGCAATATAATATAAGCTTCTACAAGAGGAATTTTTGTTAGTTGGAAGCGAGTCAATGAGGAGCCGCGACGTCATCTGTCAAACAGTGTTGCCACCCCAATGCCACTCTCGAATATTAAGTTATAATTAGTTTCATAATAATAATTGTTTTAATAGATAAAACGCTGCTATTTAGTTAAATTCCCTGACGCAAATATTAATATTTAGACGTACCACTGATTCTAAATGATTTAGAACAAGAGATATTAATAATGTACCTGTAGTTCAAAATGGCCGTCATAAAATTGAAGATGGCAAAGGCAAACAAATAGGGTACTGTTTTGATTGGCAAAACGTGTTTGACGTTTAATAACCACGAAAACATGGCGCAGCGGACGCGGCTTTACAGTCAACGAATAATATGAATATAATAATATAGTGGCTTTGCAAGATGAAATTCAGTTCACGATTCAGCAGCTTGGCTATATATATTTACAAAATTAATAATTTATTTCTGCGAAGATCATTTTGATGTACGTATATTTACTTTATGGTATCTTAAAGAAGTGGTAAAAATCATAATTAGATCTATATAAAGTTAATCATACCGTTGATTACATATAAGGTTGTTTCATTTCTATTTATATAATTTATATCATACCGTTGTTTAGATTTAAGAAAGTTAATTTTGCTTATATATGTGTTTTCTTTACGCTAATAAATTATTTTCTTCTTCTTCTATAATGATATTACTTACACCATGATTACACCACTGTCTGTCTAAATTCATACCAGTTTCTCCTTAAAAATAAGTATATATTTTGTTTCAGTTACCTACCAATTGATATGGACAAAGATTGATATGGATATGGAGAAAGATTCTCTCATTATTAAGTAATATGCCTATAGCCTGCCATATTCCTAGGTATTTCACATCTTTTGACAGATAGTTGTGTTGTAAATAGTGTCGGCACACATATTAACTATATCATCAGCATACCCTATTGTCAAAAAGTGATTTTTGTTTTTCATGTTTAGATGCTGATGGGTCTGCCTCGGCATGTTCACGGCGGCGGGCGTGCCGGGATTCCATGCAATGCGCAGTACCAACAGCATCCTGAGTATGCTTGTTCAATGGTTGGAGTGCCCGATAATGCGGCCATGGGATGAGGCACAAGCTCCGTTGTGTACCCCCACCCCACCTGCCTAGTATTGACTATTAATATACTTTATTACTATAACACTAGCCTTGAATAACTTTAATATTATGGATTAAACTAGTCATTCCTATAGTTCTGTTTTTCATATAACACTATTTACAGAATAAAACAATAAAGGTGCATTGTTGCCAAGTTATCAAACCAACCATTGTATATGAAAATAAGTAGGTATATTGCTGTACATTTGTCATACAATTTATTTTTTATTTTTGCATATGTATTCGATTGGTACCTTTTATTTAACTTATGGAGAATAAAGAAAAAATACAACTTTTTCAAGTTTTTGATGTTTCATCTCACATCTAATATGATTTTGGTAAAATTTTGGAATTTACTATTTTATTCATTATGATGGTTTAGGATCCATAGAGAAATGCCAAGTTATATATTTTAATATGTGTGAAATACCCAATTGTACACCTAGGTCCTTGTTACACTATGTTGTATTGAAGCTTAATTCGTTTCTTTCCTAAACCCAACCATGGGGGTCAAGTACTCCCTTTATTGCAGAACTCCGAACGAAGCATTCACCGAGTCGTCTTTTATATAAGTGAGTCGAGTCTACAAAATTAGGACCCCAGGTCCAGAACTCGAGTCTTTTACAACACTAGTTCATGTTGCAAACAGTATGTGATACAGATATTATTCTGTGAGACCAAAGTAAACCACATAAAGCAATAAATGAATAAAACGTCCACTTTGTGGCGAATATGGTACGTCCAGATACTGACCCTAAATAGGCGTCAGTAAAACGTCCACTTTGTGGCGAATATGGTACGCCCAGATACTGACCCTATATAGACGTCAGTAAAACGTCCACATTGTGGCGAATGCTAAATTGACGTCAGTAAAACGTCTTCATGGCGGCGTATATGGTACGTTCAGGTACTGACCCTAAATAGACGTTAGTAAAACGTCCTGTTGGCGGCGTATGTGGTACGTCCAGATACTGACCCTAAATAGACGTCAATAAAACGTCCACTTTGGTATAAATTTGGTACGTCCAGATACTGACCATAAGTACACGTTAGTAAAAAGTCCACTCGGCGGCTCATGCGGTACGTCCAGATACTGACCCTAAATTGACGTCAGTAAAACGCCTCTTGGTGGCGTATGTGGTACGTCCAGATACTATCCCTAAATAGACGTCAGTAAAACGTCCACTCGGCGGCTCATGTAGTACGTCCAGATACTTGCCCCTAAATTGACGTCAATAAAACGTCCACTTTGGTATAAATTTGGTACGTCCAGATACAGACTCTAAATAGACGTCAATAAAACGTCCACTTTGGTATAAATTTGGTACGTCCAGATACTGACCCTAAGTAGACGTTAGTAAAACGTCCACTCGGCGGCTCTTGCGGTACGTCCAGATACTGACCCTAATTTGACGTCAATAAAACGTCTACTTTGGTATAAATTTGGTACGTCCAGATACTGACCCTAAATTGACGTCAGTAAAACGCCTCTTGGTGGCGTATGTGGTACGTCCAGATACTATCCCTAAATAGACGTCAGTAAAACGTCCACTCGGCGGCTCATGTAGTACGTCCAGATACTTGCCCCTAAATTGACGTCAATAAAACGTCAACTTTGGTATAAATTTGGTACGTCCAGATACAGACTCTAAATTGACGTCAGTAAAACGTCCTCTTGGCGGCGTATGTGGTACGTCGAGATACTAACCCTAAATAGACGTCAGTAAAACGTCCACTCGGCGGCTCATGTGGTACGTCCAGACACTGACCATAAATAGACGTCAGTAAAACGTCCTTTTGGCGGCGTATGTGGTACGTCCAGATAGTGACCCTAAATTGACGTCAGTAAAACGCCTCTTGGTGGCGTATGTGGTACGTCCAGATACAGACTCTAAATTGACGTCAGTAAAACGTCCTCTTGGCGGCGTATGTGGTACGTCGAGATACTAACCCTAAATAGACGTCAGTAAAACGTCCACTCGGCGGCTCATGTGGTACGTCCAGATACTGACCATAAATAGACGTCAGTAAAACGTCCTTTTGGCGGCGTATGTGGTACGTCGAGATACTAACCCTAAATAGACGTCAGTAAAACGTCCACTCGGCGGCTCATGTGGTACGTCCAGATACTGACCATAAATAGACGTCAGTAAAACGTCCTCTTGGCGGCGTATGTGGTACGTCGAGATACTAACCCTAAATAGACGTCAGTAAAACGTCCACTCGGCGGCTCATGTGGTACTTCCAGATACTGACCATAAATAGACGTCAGTAAAACGTCCTTTTGGCGGCGTATGTGGTACGTCCAGGTAGTGACCCTAAATTGACGTCAGTAAAACGCCTCTTGGTGGCGTATGTGGTACGTCCAGATACAGACTCTAAATTGACGTCAGTAAAACGTCCTCTTGGCGGCGTATGTGGTACGTCGAGATACTAACCCTAAATAGACGTCAGTAAAACGTCCACTCGGCGGCTCATGTGGTACGTCCAGATACTGACCATAAATAGACGTCAATAAAACTTCCTTTTGGCGGCGTATGTGGTACGTCGAGATACTAACCCTAAATAGACGTCAGTAAAACGTCCACTCGGCGGCTCATGTGGTACGTCCAGATACTGACCATAAATAGACGTCAGTAAAACGTCCTTTTGGCGGCGTATGTGGTACGTCCAGATAGTGACCCTAAATTGACGTCAATAAAACGTCCACTTTGGTATGAATTTGGTACGTCCAGATACAGACCCTAAATTGACGTCAATAAAACGTCCACTTTGTGGCGATAATGGTACCGACCCTAAATAGACGTCACTTTAACGTCTGCTCTCGACGAATAAATGACCGACCTTACTATGACCTATGAGTGACGTCGCTTATACGTCGCTGACGTCAGTTTGCTACCTGGGTTTTAAGTGCAATGTTGTCGCCGGTTTCTCGACGACGGTGTTCCGCTTGGCCCGTCGAATGCTTGGGCTCCTCTCGTTGCTGCAGAGTTCTTGTTGGTGGAATGATTTGCATTTCGATGTCTTCGTGTTCTTGATATCGTTTTACTGACTTGCGGGAGCACTGGTTCCGTGGCGTACGTTTCGTACAAAATTTCGGGAAACGTCGCTTTACAGCCCAGACGGAGAAGAGGATGATAGCTATCGTTAATAACAGGTAACTGATAGTATATTGGTGGATGTCGTGATTGGATACAGTTGATGGTAGCGCTTGTTCATGCTTGAGCTGTACGGTTAGTCTTCTTGCGATTTCTGCTTCTCCTGAATGCTCGAAAGTTGTGGGCGATATCTTGTTAAGTTCACAATCCGGTTGACGGATGAGTTTATGACCGGTACGTTGATGTTGTAGTCAATTTTAATTTTGCTGTTAAACTGATTGTGAGAATGAATTGTAAGGTGTGATGCTTGAAGAACACATCCTTGTGGTAAAGTTACGATCCCGGACGACGACATAGTATGAGCCGTGACCTCATTCTCACATATGGTTCTCAGTGAACAGGTGTCGCAGCAAATTGAAAGCCAAGTATTTACAGCGTGCAATTCTATCCACTTGTCCTTGCATGACGTACTCCTCACGTCACATGGTGTGACGTAGCGATGACCGAGTAGTTTGGCTTCGCACGGTACATTGTTATTGTTTAAGTTATAAACAGGCAAGTTCTTATTACAAACATAACTGTCTGGTTTTTGTTGTTTGCATTGGTTTAGTAGTTCTTCAGTTAACGAGACGTGGTTTTGGACTTGGAAGTGGTTTTTACCATTATAGTTTCCGAGTTGTACTTGGTAGGTAAAGGTATGGCTTGATAAAATGCGAAGTCTTCGTCAGATATTAGTGGTATATGAATTTCAAATAGGAAGTAGCTGTCGGTTACTCGCGCTTTCACGTCAAGTAACTTGTAGAGGTCCTTAATATCCTCTTTTATGTTTTTTATTGGAAGAGAGAGCGTCCGAGGCAGTCTGCCGGAGATCGCTTAGTTGCTTGATTAGGTTGACCGGCGTGACGAGATGAACGTCAATGTGTCCCTTGTAAAGATCCGTGAGGGTGTTGAACAACGTTTCTTGAACACTTCTCAGGTTGATTATTAGTAAATACGCCGCTAACGACGCAGTTGAAGGAGCTGGTTGCCATGACTATTTCCAATGTAGATGCGACTTTCGCAAAGTTAGCGTTAGTGTTGTTCATGAAATCGTCAATTACATTAAATTGGCGTTTAATGTTCCCTTCTGACTTCTTCAGGAAGGTATTTTCCAATTCCACAATTGAAGTTTGATTTCGAATAAGCTCGAGTATATAGTTTTCATTATTCTTCACGGCATTTATATTGTGCTGATACTTGTCTGCAGATCTCTGATCTAAGATGCCAAACAAGCCGTTAGCAGCGTCGCCTACTCCGTCGATCAGGCCACGTTTCTTCCTGTCAGACAAGTTCTTGTGGGGAGCTAGTAGCAATGAGTTGTAGTAGTTCAGTAAATCCATTTCGTAATATAATTTTTTGCATTGTTATTTGGCAGTAACGCGGGTCTGTTTTTTGGCATAAATCTTTGATTCCGTCTAGATAGTTTTCAACTCGATCAACGGTTTGCCAGTAGCTACTCAAGTTATAATACATCAGTAAAGTCCACTCGTCATGAATTATTTGTAACTTGCCCATGATATCATAATAAACGGGGCGCTCGGACTCAAAGGCGAGTGATGTGAATATTGCCATTAATGTTCGTTTTTCGACTTTGTTTTGATGTGCAGCTGATTTCTTCAAGATCGATGTCGATTCCATGTTAGTTGGTTGCCTGATGTCTTCGGTTTCTATGGGTAGCGGCGATAGTTTGGTAACGGCGCGCTTGGTTATACCAGATTGAGTTTTTATAGTTGTTACTCTAACGTATCCGTCGGTGCCGGGATGGGTTTCCAGCACGCGTCCCATTGCCCATTTTCCTGGCGGTAAGTTGTTGTCCTTTACTAGGACTATGTCGCCTTGTTTTATGTTTTTAGTTGGTTTGTTCCATTTACTTCTAGTTTGAAGCTGCGACAAATATTCATTCGACCAGTTTTTCCAGAAATGTTGCTGCATGTGTTCGATGAGTTGCCATCGGCGTCGCAAGTTTGTAGTGGTTGCCTCCTTGTAGTCAGCAAGTGGCAGTGATAGCTTTGGACACTCGGTGAGAAATTGAGAGGGCGTCAGGCAATTGTAGAATTCTTCGGGATCTTCAGTTAAAGGACAAAGTGGGCGCGAGTTCATGCAGACCTCGATCTTCGTTAATAGTGTGCTGAACTCTTCATATGTTAGTTTCTGGTCTCCAAGCACGCGCCGGAGATGATGCTTCATCGACCTAACGGCTCTTTCCCAAATTCTTCCGGCTGTAGGCCAGGCGGGGGCATTTAAATGCCACTGCACTTCCAGTTTTCCCATCTCATTGAAGAATTCAGGTGGCAAGATTATCTGGAATCCTTCGTACTCGTTCTTCAAGGTTTTGGCAGCTTTTATAAAGTTGGTCCCACAGTCTGAGTAGACATGTTTTGGGACCCCACGACGAGAGCACAGCCTTTGAAATGCGGCGAGAAAAGTTTCTGCAGTCAAGTCGGAAACTAGTTCTATGTGCACGGCTTTTGTAGTCATACACACGAATATCGCGATGTATCCTTTTGACGTCTTAACCCCTCTACCCTTATTTAGTTTGATTTCCACATGCCCTGTGTAATCAACACAGGTGTGGGTAAACGGCCTTGAAGAAGTTATTCTATGTTTCGGTAGGTCAGCCATAAGTTGAAAGTTCTCGGCCGGGTTGAATCGGTGACACGGTACGCATTTTTGAAGTCGCAGTTTCACCGCTCTGTTATCACCAATGATCCAGTATCGTTGTCTGATATAAAATAAGGTCAGTCGAGCTCCTCCATGCAGTGTCATTGCGTGAGCTTGATCGATGACGAGTTGAGTAAGTCGTCCTTTGTTCGGCAAAATAACTGAGTTCTTCATTGTAGGGGGTAAGTCAGACTTGTTTAAACGACCTCCAAGTCTAATAATTTGCTTGTCGTCCAAGTGCGGGTGAAGCTTGAAAAGATTTGATTGTCTTGTGACCATTTTTTTCTTAGTTAGTAGTTTATATTCTTGTTCGAAGTCAATACGCTGAGCATACTTAATTATAAGTTCATTTGCCTCGGCTAATTCGCTCGTAGTTAGGTACCTATGCGGTGTCATGTTTTTTCTTGCTGAGTGCAGCTCTAAAGCGTAATAGCCAGGCTGTGATTCTTATTACGCGCGTCAATGAACTGTATTTATGCAACAATTCATTTGTCACATATTCATTTTGTTTTGTAATTGCCCTCGTTGGAGGATTATTTACAACACATATGTGAGTTGTAAATATGGGTAGATTATTCCTGTGGTTTTCACTGTCAAATAATCTTATAAGTTCTGGACCATGCCACCAAAGCTTGAAGTTAGTGAGTTTCTCTGGATAATATCCTCTGGAGGCGCTGTCCGCAGGGTTATGTTCCGACTTGGTGTAATTTCATTGTTCATGCGGGATTATTTCTGTGACGTTTCGCTACGTATTTTTCCCATCTCGCGTTATCTCCTTGAAGCCATGCGAGGACTACTTGTGAGTCACACCATGCATGTGTAGTCACGTTGTATCCTGCGAGTGCTTCTTTTATCTTCTTAATAAGTTGGGAGAGCAGTAGGGCGCCGGCGAGTTCCAATTTTGGCAGCGATTTTTTATTTGCTAGTGGTGCAACCCGGGTTTTCGCTACAACTAAAATAGTTGTAGTTTCTCCTTGTTTGTTTGTGTTTTTAGTGTAAACCACACAGGAATATGCTTTTTCGCTTGAGTCGCAAAAGCCATAAAGTTGAATAGTATTTTCAGTCGTGCCGACCCATCGCTGTAGTTTTATATTTTTTACTTGCGGTAGTTCCCGTTTGAATCATATCCAGCTGTCTTAAATATCTCTAGGTAGTTCATCATCCCAAGATGTTTGTGTGTTCAGCCAAACTTTTTGGAACAGTAGTTTTGCGGTTACCGTTATTGGAGCCCAGAATCCTATGGGGTCGTATAGTTTTGAGATTTTGCAGAGTAAAACTCGTTTCATCAGTAGGTTTACTTTCTTCGAATTTAGGTCCCAGCTGAATGTGAACGTGTCGCTACTATGGTTCCACGAAAGTCCGAGCGTTTTTGTAGACTGTTCGTCCTTGAAGTCGAATACGGTAGTAGTTCAAATTTGATTCTCGTTTAAATCTTCCAAGAGATTGAGGTCATTAAACGACCATTTTCTTAAATTCATTCCGCCATCTTTTAATATTTCTATAAGGCCTACTGTCCACGAGGCGTAGCTGCATAGACGCTGCACGCATCGCCGTGCAGCGTCTATGCAGCCCGGCGTACTGACGTTGTCCACGAAGCGTAGCGTAAGCGTATCGTAGCCTGCATTTTCTTTCATTCGCGATGATGTCGTCCAGTGACGAAGACGTTATTTTGGCCTATTATTATCTTCGAAGGCGGCGACGTCGTCGTTTATATTGGAGACATCCATATATAGAAAGAAACATACATTGTAGACTGTTCGTAGCTGCAAGAGAACTATCTGCAGATGACAACGTATACCTCATTCCATGCCTTGTCTGTAATATCCTTACGGGAATATTCCGTGAGGTTATTCTTGTACAAACACGGATATTTTTCCACAATTTGAACAAACTTTGCAGCCGTGCCCGCCATTTTTTCTCACAAACACACAACGTGCTGTTCCTTGCGATGCAGCCCGGCGTATAACACGCAGTACGCCCGGCGGCATGAAGCTTGCATGCAGCGTCGCTGACGCGACGTTGCCGCTCCGTGGACAGAGTTGTGCGGTTTTGTACGTAGGCTGCAAGCAAGCGTACTCCAAGCGTACAATGACGAATACGCGTCTATGCAGCTACGCTTCCGTGGACAGTAGGCCTAAGTGTGGATTGAAGTTCTTTGGCTGCTTCGAGTGAGTGATGCCCGCTAATATAATAGATAATAGGTCATCCATATAAAACTCGTATAGTAACGCTTTGGCTGCGTCGGGGTATTTGTGACCGTCGTCCATAGCCAGTTGTTTTAAGGTTCTCATCGCCAGCCAGGGGGCCGACTTGGATCCGTAGGAGACAGTGCAGATATTATATTCTTTTAGTTTTTCATAAGGGGAATTGCGCCATTTAATTTTTTGAAGGGGATGCTGATCTTCTGATATCCAAATACATCATGGCCACGTCTGCCGTGTACGCATATTGATATGTTCTCCACTTCATTAGCAATCCTTGAATGTCCTTATGCAAGTTAGGACCTTTGAACTGTATGCTGTTTAGACTTTGACCGCTTGTCGATTTTTGGGAACCGTTATAGACTACTCGAAGTTTGGTTGTGGTTAAATTTCGGAGTACTCCGTGATGTGGTAGAAAATATTCTAGGGACGCAGTTGAAGAACTAAGTTCCATATGTCCCAGGTCAGCGTACTCCTTCATGAGCTCTCTATACATTTGAGCTAGCTTTGACTGTCTTTAAAGTCTTTTTTCGAGTTGTAAAAACTGTGAGATGGCTATAGCTTTTGAGTTTCCAAGCTTTTCTTCATAATTAGGATGGAACGGCATTCGCACTATATATTTGCCGTCTGAAGCTCGTTGAACAGTTTGCCGATAGTGGGTCTCGCAGTGATCGTCCTGGCTGGCGTCGGTACTGTCTGGTGTAATATCTTCAGTTTCCCAGTATTTCGTTATTTCATCCAGATTCAAAATAGTTATGTGGCAGTTTAGCGTTTCCAGTTTTCCACGTAGAATCCACCCTAAGTGAGTTTGCTGGGCGTTGGGGGATCCTTGATTACCTCTGAGGACTCCATCTAAAATTATCTTAGCGTAGACGTCCGCTCCGAGTAGCAAGTCGACTGAGCGTGACAAAGTGTAATCAGGATCGGCGAGCTTAAAATTTTCTAAGTGCGGCCAGTTCTTCCTCTCAAACGTAGTGTTAGGTAAATTATTAGTTATTTTACACGTTATCAATGCTTGAGTTTCAAATGTGAAATCCGAGTACATTGACATGCAGCTAAGTTGCACGCGGCCTTTGCAATCCTTTGATGATGCTCTAACTCCAGAGATTGTGGCGTTAAGTCACAGCAGCAGCTGCAGTCGGCAGTTTCAATAGTTGTGCGGCGTTCTCGCTCAGAAGGTTCACCTGTGACCCCTGGTCTAGAAGACTACGCAGCGTGATGTAGGTTCCATCAATCGATTGCACCTTCAGTTGGACCGTAGTTAAAAGTACATCTGTGTCCTTAGCAGATAAATGATTTGAAGTTGAACGCATAGTTAGTTGGTCGTTGACCTGGTGAATATTCTTTGTTGTAGTTCGTTGACATATTTTTCTTTATTGGATTGTGCAAAAGTGTATGATGAATGATGACGCATGTTGCATTCTTTGCAAGTTTTTGTTGACTTGCATTCACTATCGCCGTGGCTGTGTAGACAGTTTTTGCAAACTTGCAGTCTAGTTATAGTTATGTTACGTTGGACCGGATCTAAGCCAATAAACTTCGGACATTGCATTAACACATGATTTCCATCGCACAACGTGCAATTTCCATACACAATGTGATAACTTCTTGGCAATTCGGGCTTGTAGTTAAAGTATTTCCTTGCTGGATATTGTTTGTTAAAGGATGATTTGTTGAAAGTTGAATTATTTTATGGCTTCTGATAGTTGAACATTGTTGTTGTTACTTCCTTCTTCTGATTTTTCATAGCTTCGTATTATTAGTTTTTCACGCCACTGCTCGGAAATGTGGCAAAAGATGGTCAGAATTCAGGCTTAAAAGCTGGGGTTAGTTGGACGTCGCACGAACAGGCCATCTATGACTTCAAACTGTCCAACTATGTTATTGTTGGACAGTTTGAACAGCAATCGACCAATCACAGGGCACCGCGCGCGGTCGGCCGGCGTGCGTGCGCCCGTTCCTCCTCCTTCGCGCCGGTCGCGAGGCAAGCGAGCCTGTTTAGTATTAAGATCTTCAATTAGATACTTAATTTTGATTTTAAATTATAATTATTTGCAATTTCCTCGCAGTAGGCGTGAAAAGCATGTTAAGCCTCGGCCGAAAGGGCAATAGCTGGACTCGTACTTTCGAGGGCCTCCGCTACGCGTCGGCCCTCGAACTAACTCGTCCATCTATTGCTTACTTTCTAGCCTCTTCAACAATGTACTAATGTAAATTTCTTAGGTATCTTGTTCAGTTTGACACGAAGACCGTTGACGTCACTTGCATCTCGAACTATCGGCGACACATCCGGACGAACGGAGTTCAAATTTGTCACAATCTCGTCGATGAAGTGTTTCAACTTGGTCGCGTCAGCAAACACACCGCGGATCGGTCGAGCTTGATACACACTCGCCACATTCTGCTGGCTGGCATCTTCCGCAATGTCGTCCTCGTCTGATGAAGCCGAAATCTTCCGCTTTGATTTCTTCTCGGGCTGTACAGGAGTAGTCGCGCGAGAGGATATGCTCGACGATGTGCTGACTCGAGGTTTAGCGGTTCGCTTGCCTTTCTGCATGAATTTTTCCAGCGCGATCGACGTAGCCTCAACCGCGCTAGGCTCTTTCTTCCCACTATCCATCGTCGACACAAGATTGATCCTGATCGTGTAACGATTCAAAAAATGTATTTACTGTAACTAGTTTACTTATTGCAGTTTTAATTAGTAAGACTTTAATTAGTAGTGGTTTTTTAATAGGTAAGCTAGTTGCATAAGTGTATTTTATGAAATAAGTTAACAATAAAACAAAGAATAAAAAAAAACATTTATTTTTAGAGAAGTTTTGGGAATACTTACTCGTTTTCATATCACACTATTACAATAATAGTATTCGTTATAAAATTCTAACAAAATAGTCATCAAAATCCTACCCAGCTGTAATATTTGACATGTAGTAGCCGTATTACGGCTACTACATGTCAAATAGTACAAGGGTATCTTATAAATCACATTTTAATTAAGAAAAGTTTGAACAAAATAGTCTTCAAATCACATTTTATAACCTAATGTTTACTAACTTAGCTGTAATACTTGACTCAAAACCATAATAACAAAGGTATCTTCTACATCACATTTAAATAAAGGAAAGTTTTAGCAAAATAGTCTTCAAAATCACATTTTATAACCTAATGTTTACTAACTTGGCTGTAATACTTGACTCAAAACCATAATAACAAAGGTATCTTTTACATCACATTTTAATAAAGGAAAGTTTTAGCAAAATAGTCTTCAAAATCACATTTTATAACCTAATGTTTACTAACTTAGCTGTAATACTTGACTCAAAACCATAATAACAAAGGTATCGTCTACATCACATTTTAATAAAGGAAAGTTTTAGCAAAATAGTCTTCAAAATCACATTTTATAACCTAATGTTTACTAACTTAGCTGTAATACTTGACTCAAAACCATAATAACAAAGGTATCGTCTACATCACATTTTAATAAAGGAAAGTTTTAGCAAAATAGTCTTCAAAATCACATTTTATGACCTAATGTTTACTAACTTAGCGGTAATACTTGACCCAAAACCATAATAACAAAAGTATCTTCTAAATCACATTTATAACCTAATCTAGCTTTTCTATTATTAACTTAACTGTAGTAATACTTGACTCACAGCCGTAATAACATCAGGTATCTTCTAAGTAAGTATATCACATTTTACTTAAAATATAATATGTACGTTTTCTTCTAAAAATAATACACCATATTTTGTAAATCATTACAAAAATGTTATACTTAAATAATAACTAATAAGGCACGCTATGAGATCTTAAGGTCATATTAGAGATCTTTTAACTAAATCTATGTATCTAACTTAATCTATGTTTGTTGCTTGAGTAGTTTCTGCCAAGTTTATCCAGAAATGCCGCCTTGTCTCAGGCATCAAAGGCACTAACTTTTTTATTATATTTTGCTTCCGGTCTATTGTTATTCCTCTTGGTGTAGTTCTGACAGACGGATTTGGAAAACATTTATTTTTTTTAATTTTTAAAATCAAGTTCTTCCCAATCATTATCTATATGGCTTTTTTTATATTTCATATTAAATTCTCCTCTTTCGGCCTTTACTGATATAATATCGTGTAGATACACTCTTGGTGTGATATTTCTCAGTTTATGCTGGGAGGAATAATCCTGATAGTGGAAAAAATCTGTTACTGGCATTATTGTAACAGTATTTTTTTTTTTGAATTTGACATCTTTACGGCATCTACGAAGTCATCCATGTCATACACCTTCCCTATTTTTTTAAGGCCATTTCCACCTGATGGTGGAAATGGTCTGCCGACATGAATGTGTGTCCTGGCTCAAAATACTTCATTGTAATGGAATTTGCAGCCACAAGATCGCTATTTATTATGTTTATAAGGAAAGACATTAGTGCCCAGTTTTTGTTTTGGGCCGAACAGTTGTCAGCCCACAGGACAAAGTGTTTGACGTCACGATGATGAGTGAAAAACGACCTATATGCTGATATTATGTCTTCTTGGCGTCTTCCAGAGACTGTCTCATTCCAAAGCACAGCATATGGCACATTTGGACGTCTGCTACTTTTGCCAAGTGGAACGAAGCTTTCGTTAAACGCTATTATACGAGGACAAAAGATAGCTGACTTGAACTGGTCCAGCTGCTGTTCGAAAACGCACTAGAAAACTCTACGATCGTGTACTAACCAAAAAAAGACTATGCATAATAATGGACGATGAAACATACTGTAAATTTGATTTTAAAATCTTACCAGGGCCTGTTTATCACAGTACCCGCTGATAAAAAGGTTAATCAAAAGGACAAGTCTATCTGTGTTAAGAAATTTTTAAGAAGATATTAGTTTGGCAAGCAATTTGTCAATGCGGGATGCGATCTACAGCATTCTTTACCACAGACAACTTAAACTCCGAATTATAATTCAGGGCAATCAAGGCGATTATTAATTATGTCAAATAGTAGGCTCATATCTGACAATTTACGTCTATCCTCAAGCGTTAGAAGGTTATACGCAGGCAGTTATCGGGAAATTTAGGTGCTTTACAAACTTTTTCTGTATGTTTTCAATGCGGTTTTTGTGGATTGCATAGTTAACTGACCAAACAGGGGAAGCATATTCAAGAACACTTCGCACGTATGCGAAATATACTATTTTCATACTCATTAAATTACGGAAAGGTTTGCAGGTCCTAATTACGAAAACGAGGTTGCGGAAAGATTTATTAACTATTAAGTCTACGTGATTTCTCATGGTCATTTTAGCATCTAACGTCACCCCCAGATCTCGTACCACATCGACCCTCTGAACTACGACGCCATTGAAATTATACATAAATTTTAGTGGATTCTTTTTGCGAGTAAAACATTGACATTTATTTATGCTTAAAGTAATATTATTTTGCGATTTACCACCCTCTCTGGGTATTTCACACCTCTTTTAAACATACATCTTTGGGTCCCAGGATTATCGCTTAAATTAGTTTCATCGTAGTTTAAGATATTTTCGCTCGGGACGTCTTCCAGAGATGTTTTCAGATTTCTGAAATATTCAATCATTTCATCAGAGCTTTTTTCAGCTCGGCTCCTTTTTATATTCTGAACCATTCTGCAGCTTAATTTAGATTTATGTCTTTTAATAAACGAGTATACCCATTTCTTCCCTGGCAGTTTATTATTGAAAATCTGCAGTCTTACATTGGCTTCTAAATATTTGAAAATTTAATAAATTGCTTATTAACACTTCAATCGAAAAATAAATGTACTTTTCCGTTCGTGAACTCGTTATCAATGAATTCTTGCGAATGCCATTCGATAAGTTGTAGTATTAATTGTGGATATTTCCATATTGATTAAATGCGAGACTTTAAGTGTCGAATGACAGATGTCAAATAGTTTTGAAGTATACCCTATACCATTACCACATATGGATGTTGGAAACATAGGTATAGAAACTGGAAACTAAAGTTGTTTTACGATAAATATTTAAGTTAGGTTACAACCACTCGCTACACTTGCTTAACTGAAGAAACTTATCCGAGTTTTCACGTTAGGAAAGGAGTACCTATGCACTACATCTGGAGCCGTAGCATGGTTGGTATCACGCGACAAGTGACATGATAAGAGCGTCGTCTCGTTCTATCGAACGGTGTCAGCCAGTGACGCACGCTCTATCCTATCACCTATCGCGTGACAAGGCCAACCATGCTACGGGGCCTGCACATCATTTTATTGTCTTAGACAGTTTAATATTAATATAAGTAGTCAATGTTACGAAAAACATAAATAATGAAGGAATGTGATCAATATAAATCTAAACATTACCTATGTACGACCGCTCGCAAATCAAGGAGAGTTAATGGACTGCCGTACTCAGCGGCTGCAACTATAACTTTTATTATATTGCATTCCTCCTCATCGCTTCGCCTAGTTGGACCTCCTGCTTTTTTGGGATGTTTGTTATGGAGCTTGTCCAACAGAGTTCGACGAGGAATTCCGAAGACTTTTTCTGCCTCATATGAGGACAGAGTCTTTTTTCTCAAAGCCTCTAATGCTATGTCTATTAAATCAGTTGAATGATGAGGTATAATGCCGATTTTTCCGTTTCTTTCCTGAATCCTTTTGGTTGCCATTATTACTAACGCTAAAGTCCTGTAACAATTATTATATAATTATATACAGGTCCATGTAAGTACGACGACGAAAAAAAATATCCGTAGGTACCTACCTACCTAATGATAAAATAAAAATATGGGATCTCTTGCAGTTAACCTTTGAGCAATAGAGTGAAAAACATAATAAAGACAGGCAAACGAGAACGAGCACCATGTAGGTACCTACGGCAAGTATTTGATACTAGTCATAATATAAAATAAATAAATAAATATCGTGGGACAATTCACACCAATTGATCTAGTCCCAAACTAGGCAAATAAACTAGGTAAATATATAATTCTTGTAAACTTTCTAGTCTAAAATAAAAAAAAAACAGAAACAAATAAATACAGATATATATACCTACCTACACGACTGTAAACAAATATTATTTTAAACATAATAATAATAATAAAATAAACTCCAATCAGTTCACCCGTTTAAGAGCTACGGTGCCACAGACAAACATACAGACATACACACATAGCAATCAAACTTCTAAGATCAAACTTTGTGCGTCGAGGGTTGAATGACCCATACTACTAAATAAGAACTTTGAAATATAACACACACTCGGATTGACCACAAATTCATGGTTGCTGCCGCTGCTGCACACCATGGCTGATGCAACGCAACACACAATGCTTGCTATTGTGTTGTTGCAACACACAGTCTTCAGTGTTCTTCAGCTCCTTCTTGCGCTTGAAGCATCGCTTTATAGTGTGACCGCTTCGCTTGCAAAACTGGCAGAACATAGATGATGTAGTCTTCTTCTTGTTACCGAAATACGCCTTCGCTCCTTCATCTTCACCTCCATTCCTCCGGTGTTCCTCTTGCAGAAGTCGAGCACGCACGAGTTCTACCGTTAATTTGTTGGTGAGGCAGGCAGTTTCCAGGCCGGATACAAGGTTGTCAAATTCTTGAGACAAGCCGCTCAAAAGGATTTCAGCGACTTCATCATCATCTATATTTTTACCAATATCGGAAAGCTGTTGAACAAGCCGCGTGACGGCCTCGATATATTCTGACATGCCGCCGTATTGACTATATTCGATTCTGTGAAGTTGTCGCAGCAAAAGAACCTTCCTGTACAAGCCTTTGGATTCAAAAGCATCGGCCAACTTCTTCCATGCGTCCTTGGCTGACGTGGTGGCATCGCGTACATATTGGAATAAAGCAGGTTTTACTGAAAGACAAATCTTCGCTAAGCTTGTTGCGGGTAGCATCAGCGGCATCATTTTCAACACAATCCCACAGACCATCCAGCGTTAATAACATTTTCATTGCAAATTTCCAATTTGTGTAATTTTGCAGACCTTCTAACTTCTCAACAGGGATATGGCCATTACTATCGTTATGTCCCGACATTATGTGTTGTGTGTGTGGTTGGTTGAACAACTCGTAGAAAAAGTGAAGCACGAGGGGAAAGTGCTTCTTTCTAACCTCAAAATTTTTATTTCAAATTGACGTACCTTTCTTTGGTTTTTCTTTATTTGCAGAACCCTCTTCTGGGCACACTAACCTTATTGAGCAGAGAACGTGCGCAGGGCTTGGCGACGGAGTTCGGCAAAGGACGAGGTCACGATGATGCATGATATCGAAATAAAATGTTGTTGTGCAACCAATAAATGTATTTCAATTATCCACAATTAAAACACATATCGGTGACTATTACACTTTACAGATTTACATTATTAAATCTATTAACGATAAAATATTAGTTACATAATACAAGGCACATTGTGGAGCAGCAATGTTCGACGAAAGACAAGGAAGGAACCGGATAGAGAACGGTGTCATCTCACAGACCATAGAGTGTTGCCTGTATAATTAATGAAAAGGGTAGAGATACACAATATCCAATATTTAAGTATTGATGTTACATTTGCATCTAGTAGGTATGACTTCCTACCTCTCTGATTGTTAAGTAGTGCCAAAATATTATTGATATTAATAAAAAATATACCTCATAGAGTCTGGCCAGCGAGTCGTGTCACAAACGTTTTTTCATAATTCTTCATATGGCAACAATTTTATCTGTCAAACTAGTTGTCATACTATTTCTACATAACCTTAAATATAGCGTCTAGTACATTTGTTACGGCAGTTATACGAGTTAAAATGGCTAAACCGATTAAAAGCAGTGTTCGGAGCTTGTTATTTACAATGATCTCTAACCACAATCAGGTTAGAAGTGAAGAAAACGACAGGTTATTGGAAAAATATCGAATATTGAACGAAATAGTTCTGGCGACCGGTGAGTTTATTGCCAAACAATATTGATGCTTTTCACGGTTGCTTTTATTTATAATGAGGATTACCATAGAAATGTTAGTTTTTATTACACTTTTGGTATACTAATTTTTTTTTCTAGCTGGCGTGAATGATGAGAACATAAAAGAGACTCTTGAAAAGTTAACCAGTGAACTCAAAGAAATTATTATTAATAATGTCGAGTCAGAATCAAGTTATTTGGAGAAAATATCCACTATGACAGGTAATAATAATAATATATATATGCACGTGTAGATTTTTAATATTTGCATGTGTTGATTAGGTCAAAGGTTCAAATATCTCTTTCTTATTTCAGGAGTAAGCGTCAGAACATTACGTAGAATCAAAAAATAAGGTTCTATTAACCAAATCAAAAAACGTCCCCGTCAACCAACTGTGTCAAATGTAGACAACTTTGACATATCAGCCATCCGCAATAAAATAAACGAATTTTACTGTGTCAAAAAACAAGTTCCTACTCTAAGAACGTTACATGTGGAGCTGTAAGAAGCTATTGGTTTCTCAGGATGTCGTGAAACACTGCGAAAAATATTACATAAGAACGGGTTTGAATTTAAGAGAAATAAAGAAGAACGATACCTTCTTATGGAAAATTTTGAGATATCTGGTTGGAGACAAAGGTATCTCAGGACTATAAATAAAAAACGAGAAGAAGGAAAATTGTTTGTGTACCTAGATGAGACCTATCTACATCAGAACTATAGACCGAAGAAATCATGGCAGGGGCCTTATACTTCGCGGGTAGTGGATAAAATTTCTTCGGGAAAAAGGCATATAATAGTGCATGCTAGATCAGAGAAAGGATTCGTACCAAATGCTTTGCTTGTGTTTAGCACGAAATCTAAAGCTGCAGATTATCATGATGATATGAACAGTGCAAATTTTGTTAAGTGGTTAAGACAGATGTTGGTCCCGAATTTGATGGAGCCTTGCGTGATTGTAATGGACGATGCTAGTTATCATGTCACTCAAATAAACAAGCCTCCTACAATGCAGAGTTTGAAGGGCGATATTCAAAAATGGCTCACTGAAAATGAAATCCCATTTGAGGAATCTTATAAAAAACTGAGCTAATGTGCCTCGTTAATGAGAACAAAGTGAGCCCTCTTTATGAAGCAGAGGACATTTTGAAACAGCACGGCGGGTATGAGGTAATCAAATTGCCTTCTTACTACTGTGACTTAAATACTATTGAGCTCATATGGAGCCTGGCGAAGCGGAAAGTAGCTAGCCGAAATTTGGGATTACCTGGTTCAGAAACCGAAAAATTGATCCGGCAATGTTTTTCTGCGATCACAGCAGATGATTGGAAAAGATGTACGGACCATATAATTAATGTTGAAAACAAATTGAAGTATGGGCATTGGCCACATTTAGTATTTAGCAGTAACACAATAGTTTTACTGCTACATAAACGCATATTGCTTGTATCAGCGCAACCTAACATGTATAAAACAGGGAGTTAAGACTGAATAAACGTTCTTTCCACATACAACTACTCTTTATATTACATGGCGACCTTGCCAGTAAAGGACCATCAAGGATCTTCAAAAAACGCAGTCAGAAATATACAGAAGCACGAAACCGAAATCTCAACTCAACATGGCATCAACTAAGGTGACAATAACCATCGAGGGCGTCGTAAAAATTCAATATTTGAGATAGTATATATTTAGTAGAAAAACATCAATTAATTAATTTGATTTCATTTTGCAACGCATCCATTTAGTAATGTCGTTTTTCCTTGAAGCGTGTATCGGAATTTTAGATTGAACTTTTTTCGAGATTGACTTGACAGGGGAGAGAGATTTGGAACAGCGCACGGGACGGATCGTCCTCGCGGGGAGAGAGAAAAATCCGCCATTTTGTAGGCGAAACACGCGGTTTTCGAAAACCGCGTGGTAGCTTCCTCCGGTTCGCCCAACATGTAGTGGAAAGAACGATTGTACAGTTAATAGATCGTGTGAGTGTGAGGTGTTATGCGTTATGAGCGTTCGTGCCGCGCTAGTGTAGTGTAGTGTCGGCGTAGAGGCCTTTCTTTTGCCTCCATCTTCACCGCAGGCTGGGAGTTTTACGAGGCCTGTGGACTCGCGACCCCGTCTGCGCGCTCGCCTTGGAGGCGCAGCGTAGCGAACTCGCGCTTTCAGGACGACCGGCGCAGGCGCGGCATGCCAAGGTGGCTTACGCAGGTCCCCCCAACCATCATCCGCGCCGAAGACCTTAGGGGCCTAGTCCCGATCCCTAAGCGTACCTGGGTGCGGCGCTTGCGACGGAGCAGCACCTTCGCTCACTGTTCGGCCGTGACCGCACCGGTTACGATGTCAAGGGGATGAACCCGGGACAGCGGGTTATCGACGAGTCGCCGTGGGGCGTCGCGCCTCCTTGCGCCTCCTGCCCGCGCGATGACGCTGCCAGTTGGACATCAACGACTTGCGTGTGCGTAATTTCGGACGTTCGCCGACGTAAGTGACCTTTCACATATTTAACCTGGCCAGGCTCGCGCCGCGACACGCTATCGTTCGGTATTCGTATTATGGGATCCCCGCGTTAGTTTAATCCATAGCAAATGCTCTGCGAGCATGTATAAAATTTTATACGGAAGTATATAGCATGTTCGATAACCTGGTCTTTTATTGCCTCCCAGTAGTTATCCCAGTCCAAGGAGAAGCACAAGAGGACCCTTGCACGCAAAAGTTTAACTGTTTGGTCCGTCTGAAATCCGAGCAATTATTGAGAAATTTGTAACGTAACTCTTTTACACGCCCCACTTTCAGTGTGACAGTCATACCAAACCTTTTTTTTACCACGTTACAATTGTTGGCGGCAACTTCAAATTTTGTCTATAACTGACGCTCCGGCAGTATGTAGGCGAAGACATGGCATTTTGTCTACACTTCGCCTACCACCTTTAGAGTCCAATTGTAGCCATTCCTTAGCGAAATTTAGACCTTAAGTTACGGTAAACTAAAGTCCCATATAGATTAATTCTTTTTTTATATCTTAACAAGCAAAAACACGTGTAAATCTGGGAGAAATTTACAAAAAACTGCGAAATCCAGGCGAAGTCAGGGGTACAGTAAGTAACTAAGTACGTACAGTAAGTTGCGCATAAATATGTATACATACGTCCTATCGTATACCACTAGATGTCGCTAGTCAGTACTGGCGACTGATTTCTCTATCTCAGTATATATATTGTACTCTTTGGGCATTACGAGCTACTACTTGATGGACACCGTACGTGCCGGCTGCGTTCACAAACCTTCTTTGTGTCTTAGTACGCGCTGGCAAATTTAATAATTTAAATAAAAAGTACATCGTCCTTCTGACCTATTCGGAAGTAGTTATTATTTTAATACTTAACTAAGTCCATTAGTGAAAGTGTACCTACATCGCACCCCAATAGGGTAAGTGTTGAACAAGTGTTATAATCCAGCAGTGTTTAGTTTTAAGTTAGTACTTATTTTAAACCCTAGTGCATTTAAATGCTAGAATGACTCATACTGTGATTTAATTGCGTCATTATACTGCACTTTAGTTTTGATTTACATGACCGTAGTACCTACCTAGTGCACGGAACGTTTATACATAGTTTTAATTTTATAACCCCGTTTGCTAGTGCTTTAAATTATGCAGTTCTTGTAATGTCAACAACAAGCCATTAGATTTCATCGCTTTGCGTAACGTTTTATTAGCATACTTTCTTTGATTTATGTTTCTTAAAAAACTATCCCGCTGCTCTTTCCTTTTTATTGTATACTTTCTGATAGTGGACACCTTCACCAACTTCTTACGGCTTCTCCTCGTACCTAGCGCAAGTCTTCGCGGGTTCCACTATCAGCGGAGGAGTCTGATTGAATTTTAACTGTGGCCGTTTATCCACAGGGTGCGACTACGATTAAAAGTCGGCCGCGCTTTAGCGCGCCGTCCCTTCGTCCTGCTTGTGGGAAGACCACCAGTACACCACCCAGCTGCCCCGGCGCTCCCGAGCCAGTTCACCAGCTCCATTGACCGCTGCTCCGGTACCCGGAGACCTTGCATCCGCCGTCGCCCGAGGGGAGGACTTCATATTTTTTTTAATAAATATTTTATTACTTTACCTTGTTGACGTTCAGAGTTTCTTTTCACCAATTACCACATCCTGGGGACAGAACGTTACAGTATCTGGGACTTATTCTATATTCTATATCACGGCCATGCTTGACAATGAGGAGGCATGGAAGGCGATGGCCTCCTTCAGTGACCAGGTTATGTCGCAGAAGGAGGCCGCGGAGCGGGCACGCGAGAATGATACTCTCGCGGATCCACTCCGCCGACGACGGACGGGTGGCAGAGCCAGGCGCTACGCGCATTTGCTGCCTCCACCGCCGTAGTGGTACGGTGCGGGGTTTGGGGGATACCCTGCAAAACAAATTGTCCCACTGGACTGAATGCGCTAACCTGGCGCGTAATGTCTGCCGGCCTGCTATCCTGTGGGCCGCCCGGCGTAAGGCGGAGCTGGCACTCGTAGGGGTTTTAAACGGTAGTCCAAGGCTTTTGCCGCGGTTAGTCCGTCATACCTGCCCTGCCCCCTTTCTCGTGGCGGGCGGGATGCGTAATAAAGGCATTTCCCCAACGTAAAAAAGGGGGTGCTCAATACAAAACCGCCCATGGTGCCAATCTACCCAACGCTGCCACTGGTGCACTCTAAAAAATGAAGACCAACTAAGAGCAGTTTTCTCTTAGTTGACGTTAAGTTAATTACAACAATTACGATCTTATATAAATCAAAGAAAGCTGATTACTTAAAACAATAAGTGTATCTGTGATTGTACTAATAAAGTAGCGTTGTTATTAATCCTAACAATTATCTACATTGCATCTATTATTAACTTGTTGGCATAATTATGTAACGTAGGTTGATTCAATCCTTAATAAATTCATTAAAACAGATAACTATGTTAATACTTATGCATATTTTCATAGTTTATTTAATTATTTTGTCTTTGTTGATTTACATAAGATTTGGTATTTTAATCAACTAAACATATAATATTTAGAACAACGAAGATAAAACATTCAATCCCATTATGATCAAGTTATTGTATTTAATCACGAAACTAATATTCCATTCTACTAAGAGTTAATTGTTAAATTGATTTTCATAATAGTTAAATCAAATAATCGATTGATCCGATCAATCAAGAGAAATGTACAACCGCTCCCCGCCCTCACCCCGCCCCCTCTCGCGATGCTTCCGAGGCGCGCGGGCGCGGCGTAGCGAGCGTCAGTCGGTAAGCGAGCGTCACGTCATTCAATTCATCCAGACTAGACAAAACTTGTTCACCTCGGTGGGGTGGTCAGAGGCGGTCTGTACGGCCTTTTTGTATATTTAAAACACTAAACCTATCCTGATTAATTGCACCGAACACAACGTTCTTGCCGCTACCCTTGCGGCCTTGTGGCCTTTTGGCTTGTGTAGTGTACCTACTAAACATATGCAATGGAGGAAGTAATGGAACTATTGAAGACTTGGGAATTGGAGAATTTGATACCAGAATTCACCAGTAAGTACATTATATCGCATTATTTGTTTGTTTGGTCAGTGTTCATCTTAGGGGAGGTTGTTTAAGACGAGTTGCTATGACGGGAGGGCTAGACGCCGCCCCGGCCGATTGCTTTGATATTATCTCTTATTTAATTTCACTTGTTACGAGATGTTGCATGCCAACAGAAATAGAGGCGGGCATTAAATAGGTTAGGGCTTGTGCACAAATCATGCGAGGTTCGATAGGGGGGGGGGGGGATCAGGAAAAAATCAAAACAATCCTTAATAGTTCCGAGCTCTTTGTGGGCGCAGGCTCGTAGTGATACACAATACACATGTACCTACTAGGTATGTAGTTTGTTGCCCGCTTTTACGAATTGTGATAATTATTTTCAGAACAACAAATAACGATACAATCCTTATTTGCATTGACCAATGACGATGTAAAAGAATTAATTCCTCTAACCCTTTTTATGAGATGCTGGAAGACATGGAAGGCAGAGTTTTCTTCTGTTAATAACTCCGTAAATACCACATACCTTATACCTATAGTTTATCATTAAAAAGTAGAAAAAATTGCTATAACTAAATTTTCTTAACAACTAGTTTTTGACGTATGATGACATAAATTGTACTGAAATGACAGCTGTCAAAAACGGTTTGTTATAAAATTCTAATTATAGCTGTTACCCAAAGGGTAATTTAATAGAAAAAAATACACCTTATAGTTTTCGATTAAAATGCCTGTGACATACGGACAGACGGACAGACGGACATGAGGAAACTATAAGGGTTCCGTTTTTGCCATTTTGGCTACGGAACCCTAAAAACCGGCCAAGTGCGTGTCGGACCACGCAAAACGAAGGGTTCCGTGCTCTTTCATTCATTTGATATGTCACACAATACAGTTTGCGATTTTTTTTTTTAATTTTCCAGTTTAGCCCCCAAAAGTGGCCCCCTTGTTCAGAACTCATTAATTTACTTTACGCGTCCATCTTTGGGTCACCAATTTACATATTATGTTTACCAAATGTCAACTCAATCGGTCCAGTAGTTTTGGAGCAAATCGGCTGTGACAGACGGACTGTCGTGAATAGTCATGATTCACGATAGTATACTTACATTTATGACGATGTTAATAATGACGTCTCAAAGAGCCGATTTATTTCATGTAGCAACACCTACAAGAAATCATGTTTATAATGTGGACGGGTAGGCGAGGAGTCTGAGTTCCTGACAGCTAGATTGTGAACGAACAGTTACGTGCAGATTTGTAGTGTTCAATTTGGAGGAAAACCAGGGTGAGCTCTTTCCATAATCACTTTCGATGCATCCTTTGATATTGTTACGATTTGGTATCATTTACACAGATCGGACGATGACTGTTTATGATGTGATGTATTTATGTGCGGCTACATGTCTTATTCTCTTTGAGAGGCATGACGGTTTATCATGTATATGAATAAGGTTTTCCTACAGATCACGTACATGCGATAACACGGTTCTTAGTGTGGAGTACTTTAGTGTGAGAGGATTAGTAACAAGTGTAACAACAACGTCTCAGGTTCGGTAGTCTCAGCCTCAGTCCATATCAGTATCAATCAGGGGTGCACCCGGGTGACTATAACTGGATCAGTAGCGTGTGGATTGGAACAGTATCAGTTGTGTGGTTAGGGATGTCTATAAGGGGAGGTTGGAGGACATTCTCGGGGACAAAGGTCCCCACACCTCATATGGAGCTGGTACGCACGAGGCGGCAGCCCATATGTCAGATATATAAAGGATTCCGCAAGTTGTTAGAGTATGTTTATAGATGCATATGTGCTAATACATTCACCTAAGCTAGAGTGCTATAGGTACTCATTCGCGGCCACGAGAGTGATCAGAAGTGGCTTCGCGACACGGACAGACAAACGCACGAGTGATCCTATAAGGGTTCCGTTTTTTCCTTTTGAGGTACGGAACCCTAACAACTGGACGATATTAGAAAGAGAATAAGAATCAGGCGGATTAAAACGGAAATAGGTGAAACAGACGACACTTTCTTCTTCAATGAGGAAAGGGAGCATAATGTACACTCAGCGTCAAATACGTAGCAGTCAAAGTGGCCAAATAGTTCGGTACACCATACTTACAGGGTGGAAAGTTAAAACGGGCCAGTAAGGGCAGCTACTAGATCCCTTGCCGCCACGCAAAAATGGCATTAGGATTTCATTCCTTACTGTCCCGTTTTAACTTTCCACCCTGTATATGGTGTACCGAACTTTTTGACTACTTTGGTTGCTATTGCTACAAAGTATTTGACGCTGAGTGTACAACATATATATGTATAGTTTTGTTATTATGTATGTTTGAATGTTATTCTGTGATATTAAATGCATCAATAATTTGCAGACTCTGATGGATTTGTCCTTGTTTGACTCTGTAAACACGGACTTGATAATAATTCAAGAGACTTCAGATCAGGAAAAGGAAAACTTGCTTTTGGAAAAGGGAAATGTGCCATCTGCAAGCTTTAAGAGTGCATCAGGGCCAAGTTCTCAGTGCAGGGTAAGATATTTTAGTTCATTTTGGTTTGTTTTTCATAATATTGATTATATAGCATAACCAACATAATAGTATCCCACTATTTTCTAGCAGATGTACATTACACTTATGTATGTAAATACTTTATTGTACAAAATAATACAGGAATATCACAACTTAATAAATTAATTTTACAAAGGCAGACGTATCCCAAAAAGGGATTTCTTCCTGTCAACTTTTAATTAACATGTATGGTCAAGGACTTTAATTATTGAGCCATTTAGGTGTCAACTAATTTTGTTTTTTTAATAGTTAAGCTATGAAATTTCCAGCATAAAGTTAGCTCTAAATGGCTCAACAATTGAAGTCCGTGACTGTACATTGTCAGTTAAATTACTATACAGTATACTGTGAACGTATAGGCTACTACTATGCAACAATTTTTTCATCTCTGTAGGGGAACTATGTATAAGACGGGGACGCGGGGTATGATGGGGCCACCCACACACAGACAAAACTACACGCTACACTAACGCAACAGCTAGGCCGACGCGACGCCATTGCCGAGCCGCCATTAGTCCGCTGGCGAGAGCAAGTGACAGCGCACGCGTGTTTGTAGTACAGGTCGAAACGTGTTTCAGAGGTGTCACGATCTAATTTTTGAAGCCTAAATATATTGACCTACAATCGTAAGTAATTGTGTCTCTTTATTGTTGTTTTGTATACGGGTTTTGTATCATATTGGGCATGGTGTGGTGTATGTGAAGGCACTTAAATATTGACGTGTTTTTTTAAATAATATTTTGTTTGCGAGTATGGTGCTTGAGGCAAGACAGGGCAAAATACTTGAGGCATGACGGGGCATTGCCCCATCTTGCCTCGTATGACCTTGTCGAATTAATACTTTTTGGGTGATTGCAGTTTTGTTTCTGTACCTTTGCAGGTATCAATAATGGTGCGGACTTACAAAAATAAGACAAAAAGAGGGGAGTGGTGTAAAGAAGCTATGAAAAGGGCAGCAGAAGATGTGATAGGGAAAAAGTCAGGATTTAGAAAAGCTGCTGCAAATCACGGTGTGCCACAAACTACTTTGGAGCGATATGTAAAAAAAATAAGACAAGGGGACGAAATATTATTTGGAGCACCTTTGGGGCCCATCAAAAAAGTATTTAGTAATGAAGAAGAGTTGGAGATAGTTTCTTATTTGAAACATATGGAAGAACGGCTTTTTGGTTTGACGACACTCGACCTTAGACGCATGGCGTACGAATTGGCTGTGAAAAATAATAAAAAACACAATTTTAATGTTGAAAAAAAAATGGCTGGTATCACCTGGCTCAATGGTTTCCTGGGTCGTCATCCTGATTTGGCTATTCGTAAACCAGAGGCTACTTCTGCAGCTCGTGCAATGGGCTTTAACAGAGTTGCAGTTAGCAAGTTTTATGAGTTACTTGGCGAGATATACGACAAGCATAACTTAACTCCGGACAAAATATACAATTGCGATGAAACAGGCGTGTCGGTTGTTTCTAAAACAAAAAGTAAAATAATAGCAATGAAAGGAAGGCGACAAGTTGGCTCTCTATCTTCCGCGGAAAGGGGACAGACCGTGACTGTTGAAATTTGTTTCAATGCGGCTGGAAACTACATGCCACCTCTGATAATCTTTCCCAGACAACGGATGAAGCCTGAACTATTAGACCATGCACCGCCAGGGACTACAGCAGCCTGTAATCCAAAAGGATGGATAAATACGGACATCTTTACCGTATGGTTTAGACAGTTCATACAATTTTCAGGAGCTACTGCCGAAAATAAAGTGTTGCTGCTTCTTGATGGTCATGTGAGTCATACTCAGAATTTAGAAGTTATAGACCTGGCTCGAGCAAATGGAGTAATCATACTTTGCTTTCCTCCGCATTGCACACACAGACTACAACCTTTAGATGTTGCATTTATGAAACCCTTGAGCATATATTATGATCATGCTGCTACAAACTGGTTACGATCTCATCCAGGACGCGTGCTGACTATGTTTCAAATCAGCGAAATATTTGGACAAGCATATCTTCAAGCAGCAACAATGACCACGGCGGTAAATGGATTTAGAAAATGTGGTATTTGGCCATACAATCAAGATAATTTCACAGATGTAGATTTTCTTTCCGCCGAAACCACCAACACATACCATTAAATGAAAGTACCTCTTTAACACCCCCAGCAAATCAAGCCCAACCTTTGCAGGCAACTGAAGAGAATGTTCAAACTGCATGTGAAAATAATGCATCTTCTACTTCAGTTGCAGAGCCAACTCAACAGACCGCATCTTAAAGAAATGTTTCCTCCACTCCTTTGCAAACCACTCGTATGATAACTTCAACGCAATACTATACGCCTAGCCCTCGTGTTTCAACTCCTCAGCCAAACACTCAACAGCTAGATAGACTTGAGCCAGACGTCCCTTCGTCACCTGTAGCTTCGTGTTCTTACCCTACTGAGCCCAGTTCTACTCTTCGAGCAGCTTGCCGTAACCTTACAACTTATTTCCAGAATGCTTCTCCACGCGACGTCATAGAGATCCCGACTGTAGAGCCAAGCCAAAAGAGGAAGCAATATCGGAGAGGCAAGACGGTGATTATTACCTCCACACCATATAAGAACGAAGTGGAAGACCGAAAAAGAGCAGCAAAACCAAAAAAAACAGTAAAAGCAGCTAAAAAACCGAAAGGAAAAGGAAAAGGCAAGGGTAAAAAGACCAAAGAGGATACCGTTTGCATTTACTGCAATGACGAAAATAATTCTTACTTAAAATCCTCCGAAAATTGGGTGCGATGCCAACTATGTGATCGCTGGGCCCACACAGCATGTGCAGGTGTAGATGACGATAACGCACAAGAGGTTTTGATATGTTTTGCATGTGAGGAGGATTAAACACCATCTTGCCTCATATCCCCATCTTGCCTCACTTTTTGCGTCCCCGTCTTGCCCTATATGTGGGGTAAGACGGTGTATTTTCCAATTTTTATTAATTGCTTTTTTTATAATTTTTATGATTACCTATATTACCAAAACTCATACCAAATAAAAGTTGATTGAATAATGTATGTGCAAATAATATATGATTAACATGTGACTTTGATTACTCTGTATTTTTACTGTTTTACCTTAGCGTCCCCATCTTATACACAGTTCCCAATGTATTGTTAAGGTAACGGGCCACAAGTTCGTGCTAGTACGTCATTTCGTTAGTTTTGCTTCTGACGCGTATAATAAGCAATCCAAGTACTTTTTATTTAAATTATACATTGGTAAAAAATCTCTATCATTTAATCTTTCCAAAAAATCAAATTTTAACCTTTTAACTACTAAACTAATAGCAACACTACATTCGAAACTGTCAGTCGGCCGAAAACAGCTGTGCGGTGTGCACGAACTTCTTGTTTACGTAAGGTGCTCGCTCCGACTTCTTAAGGAAATTGAAAGGCAAAGGTAAGTCCATTTGAATGAAACTTTTAACAGTGCTTTTGTTTAGTTCCTAAGCAATGGATTTAATATGAAAAAAGTGTATATTTAAGTATAGGAGTCCCTTAAAAATGCAATAAATCGACTCACGAACTAGCGGTCATTGTATTTATCGTGTGGCCCCTATTTCGTGTTACTAACGAATCAAGGACTTTCGCGATACTTCTTTGTATCTTTTGTATTTATATAATACTTAAGAATTGTATATGCAAATTTAAATAACAGATAATGTATTTAATGACATTTTCTATGAGCTAAATTCGGCATAGGTTTTGTTCACTACAATTCTCATAAAACGAGTTTGAACCTGACCTAAATTTACAATTTTAAGGTGAATTCGCATATTTAGTTGCACTATGATTTTGTTTATTGCTCGTTTTCTGTAATGTATTTTTATGTTTATATATCACATATAGGATAGTTAATGGTTATATAACATATTTTAAAAGTGATCTACGTTATTAATTGCACGAATATCAAAGAAATAGGAACACGAAATAAGGGACTACTACTTTTAATTATTTTCCCCAAGTTCGTGACAGTGAAATCTATAATGTATACAGATCACTCCTAGTATGAGATAAGGTATGGGGAATGTGTAACCTCATCTGTTATTTGATATTCTTCTTGAAGGAGTAACATGTACCTATACTTACATAGATAAAGTGCAATAGTGGTGCCTGGGTGAATCCCGGGACTACGGGACTTATTATCCCGGGACCGTAATTATTTTTGCGGGTTTTTTTTATTAATTTTAATTTTCTTAAATTAAACAATCGTAGATAATCAAGACATCTTTTTACAAGCTTTACATTAACTTGACCTGTTCGTATGTCAGTATGTAAGTTGTGCGTCATAATTTGAAATCCATTTTTCAGTCATTTGCCGTTATCCGATTGAGGTGAAATTTTGGGTTACTTAATACCCAAAACTATACTAATGTATAGTTTGGATGACAATTCAATATTATGGTACCATCGAGCTGATCTGATGGTGGAGACAGAAAGTGGCCATGGGAATACAGTATTTAACCGACGGCACCCCGTTGAGTTTGGGCTCGTTAGAATCGTCTCAATGAGTAGTTGATGATGTTATACAGAAAAGTACAGTCGGCAATAAATGCTTTAACCAAAAATGTTTTTTTTTGACAGACACTTTTTTTTTCTATTATCAACACAGAAGAAACAATAAATATAAGTAGGTTTATTGTGTCACTCTTTATGGGAAACCATGTCCAGCAGCGATCATCTTTGGGTTGATATGATGATGGTGATAATAATTAAATAGGTAACTTGTTAAGGATTTACTTACGGATTGTTTTTAGGGTTCCGTAGCCAAAATGGCAAAAACGGAACCCTTATAGTTTCGTCATGTCCGTCTGTCCGTCTGTCCGTCTGTCCGTATGTCACAGGCATTTTACTCGAAAACTATAAGGTGTATTTGAATAAAATTTTGAGGATAGGTGTATTTTGTTAGCCGCTACAAAGTTTTGTAATTAAAATTACTAAAAAAAATTTTTTAGGGGTGCACTCCATACATAAAACTAAAAGTCAAAATTTTTTTTTTCATTGTGACCCCCCGTGTGGCACATCAATCGATAGGCCTTTCAAAATAAATATAAGTTTTCTTAACATTTTTTTTGATTAAGTGAATAGGGTCGGAGATAATCGCCCCGAAAGTCACTAAAATTCTGTCCCCCCCCCCTCTAATTTTTGAACGGTGTATTTTAAAAATATGAAAAAATTCATGGACACAGTGCTTATTAAGTTCATTCACCGAAAATTGTTTTGAACAAGATCGGATGAAAGGTTTCCGAGATATTGCTGAAAAACTGCCTTCCTCAAAGAAAAGGACGTAAGGGCCGTAAGATTTCTATGACGATACGACCTTTTTTTTTTCTCTATCAGAGGCATGCATGGTACAAAATGCCATATAAAAAATATAATTCCGAAAATTTGGACAATGCTTTGGCATCAGTTCGAAATGGAGAAATGACGGCTTACAAGGCGTCCAATTGTATAAAGTGCCTTATCAAACTTTATTAGATAAGTTAAAAAATAAACATACCAATCCTTCTGGGTACGCGACAGTTCTCACAAAGGACGAAGAGAAATTAATTGTTGAATGGATTCACCATATGTCAGAGATTGGGTTTCCCGTGACTAAAGATCAGTTACTGCATTCAGTTGGCAAGTTAGTTACAGAACTGAATAGGCCTAATCCATTTAAAGATGGAGTTCCAGGAAGACACTGGTACGAAGGATTTTTGAAAAGAAACCCAGATGTAAGTTCAAGGGTAAGTCAAGCATTAACTACAGCACGAATCAGTGCAACAGAAGAGAAAATACGACACTGGTTTGACCGTGTTTACAAATACATGGAAGAGAATGACTGTCTGGATATTCTGCAAGATCCGTCTCGAATTTTCAATTGTGACGAGTCAGCTTTTTTCTTGTGTCCGAAAGGCCAACCTGTGTTAGCAAGGAGAGGCCAAAAAAGTATCTACTGTCGATCCGGTAATAATGAAAAAGAAAATTTAACACTTTGTCTTGGTGCATCAGCTGATGGAAAACTAATGCCAGTATTGGCTCTTTTTCCTTATAAACGGATCCCAATGAATATTCTTGAAAAATATCCTAAAACGTGGGTAATTGGCAAGTCTGATAATGGGTGGATGACGTGCCAGACCTTTTATGAATAAATCGCAAATTCATTTAATGGTTTCTTATCGAAAGAGAACATTAAAAAACCCGTGTTACTCTTCCTTGATGGACACGTTTCACACCTCTCTTTGCCGTTAACAACGTTTTGCAAAGAAAACGGCATCATTCTCGTGGCACTTCTCCCCAACTCCACTCACGCACTACAACCCATGGACGTCGCAGTGTTTCATGCTTTGAAGAGTTCCTGGAAAAAAAGTGTCCATGACTGGCGAATGGCTAATAACGCAAAAAAAATGGGAAGAGAAGATTTCGGTCCAATTTTAAATGAGTGCATTCAAAAGACTCTCAAGCCTGACACATTGATAAATGGATTCCGACATGCGGGTTTGTTCCCCTTTGATCAAAATGCCGTTAATTATGATAAACTCCTCAAATCAAGCAAATCCAGTGATGCAGGATCTAGTAGTGATGCAGGGTCTACAAGTGATGCAGGATCTAGTAGTGATGCAGGGTCTACAAGTGATGCAGGGTCTTCAAGTGATCCTCGCTCAGCTGCGAGTCCTTTCGATGTTGAATTTGACCATGGACTATCTCCACAACAACTGGATAAAACTTTATCGCCAGCCAATTCTGAACTGTTTGTTGCTGAATTTGAAAAGTTGTTAGGCTTAGAAAAACTCGTGCTATTTAAAGGCTGCGATGGAATTTGGCAAGGAGACATTAAAGATACGAATTTGTATTATTTTTGGAAGATGATATGCAATGATGACGATATTCCCATTGGTGACTCTACTCTTACAGCAAACGACTGCATTTTAAACAACATCGAAGACGATATTCTAAATTTAGCTGACTGCCATATAATAGAAGGTATAGTTGAAGATAATAGACATACGACTCTAAAATCCCAAAAAACTTTGAGTCCAGTTACTGAACAGGCAAACTGCTTTACTTCCACACCAACTACAAAAGCCAAAAATGTAACAGAGACACCGGCGCCTTTTCAACCCTTTCAGCATGAAAATTTGACTCCACCTCAGAAAACCTCCGATCCGAAATCACCGCCGCTCAAATCAATTCTGCCCAGTTGTATCAATCCAACGGAACAATCCCGTGAAACAGTCGCCAATGTACTTTTAGAAGATTCAGTAACAGACTCGACCGCGGAAGACTGCGCGGCTAGTAACTCGAAGAAAGCACAGTTCCCAACTCCTTTTAAAAACTCTTTACTATGGCCTGAAACAGATATTTCTAAAAAAACAAAGCAAAAAGCCAAAAAGTCCTTGATTCCAACGATTGCTACTTCAACAGAGTACATTAATTACCAGCGTCGCCAAGAATTAGAGAAAAAAGAAAAAATTGAGCAAGTTCAGCTTCGTAAAAAAGAACGCGAAGAGAAGGCTAAATCTAAATTACAGGCTAATTTAAATAAAAAAAAGGCAGAAATTCTGGTACCAAAGAAAAAGAGAAGGCTACACCAAAACGTGGAAATACGCGCCAGTCTCGAGAAGAACAATCATTGGCACCAGAAAAAAATACAGAAGAGGAAAAAGATAATAAATCTCCGAATAAAAACAAATCCTTTAAAACGGGCGAATACGTAGTTGTGGCATACGAGGGCGAAACTTTTCCCGGTCTCATTATTAAAGTGTCTGAAGGTTCATCGAAAACTTATGATGTAAAAACAATGACGATGAGTGGCTTGGACACTATTACTGGTCGTGTAAATTGGCGTTGGTCAGATAAAGAGGACATTCTGACGTACGAATGTGAAGACATCATAAAGAAAATAAAAGCCCCGATACCACTTAATAAAAGAGGCGTCTATTCCGTGTTAGATATGTAAGGTGCAATTTTTCATCTTTTAGTAGATGAAGTTCCTATGATTGATATTTTATTTAACTAATGTTATTGAATTGTTTTGTCTATGAAAGAAGAATTTTTGTAAAATTTGTTAATTTTTTATGTTCGTGTGATTTTATTTTTATAACGGAAGTTCGTAATTTTGTTTTTAATCTCCTAAAGATATACTTAACATTTTATTAAATGAATGATTTTGAATTGTTGAATTGTTTATGAAAACAATGATTTTTTTTATTTTTTTTAAGTTCATTTGAGTTTATTTTTATTACGGAAGTTCGTTATTTTATTTTTATTATCTTAAAAAATAGATACTTACCAGTGTTCATTACAAGTGATATTTGATTATAAATCAAAGTTTAAACAAGTACGACTAATATGATTAATATGATAATTATGGCTATTATTATTGTTATTTGTAAGGAATAAAAACTGGATCTCATCGTCAGTTTTTTGTTTCAATTAAGTATATCCTTATGATCTGCCTACTTAAATAAACCCTTTATATATTCATGATTTTATGAAATATCCAAACTAAAAAACTAAGTAGATACGGTATAAGGAATATCGACGAAATTTATTGATACCGTTTATTATTTTTAACATTTGAAATTCCGGGACAATGCAATTCATTATGTTTACGGGATTTTGTATGAAGTGAGAGATAAGTTTATAGCCTATTAAACAGAACAGCGTTTACAGATGCGTGTCACGTCCAAAAGGTTGCCTAGCTATTTATTCAACTTAAACGGTTTTGGTTAATATAGATAGGTAACCTATGTGTGACACACTTTCGAAAAGGTGAGCCTGTACTATTAGATAAGTAATTTAACCTTACATTTCATTAAAAAAATCCCGCAAAACGAACAAAATGCCCGGGATTTTAAATGCCGAGTTTTACCTAGGCCCTCTATTGGATTTGGTCAATATTCATGTTACTGTTGAAGAGGTTCAATAATCTTGTTCAATATCAAATGAGGGTGCATATTCCTTAAAACGTATCCCCTACTATAAGGTACTCAAAAACTTTATGCCGAAACAGGGGCCACGAACTCACAAACTTAGGAGCAGAGCCAAATTTTATCACGAAATGGGGTTCAAATTCGAGGTCTACAAATAAATTTATAAAAAATAGATAATTAAATTAAAACTATATAATTCTTGCATTAATTAATAGGCAAGATATCAATATTTATCACACAAAAGATTTCAAAGTGATATAATGTTCAGTAACGCGTAAAATAAAATACAAATCCATAAGAGGTTTAACATGCCGAAACAGTGGACGTTATACAATAATTTATAATATTTATTATATATATATATGACGATGACGATATGATGACCGGTTAGCCTAGTGGGTAAGTGACGCTGCCTACGAAGCTGAAGGTGCTGGGTTCGAATCCCGGTAAGGGCAAATATGTGTGTGAGGGCGAATATATGAGCATGGACATTCCTGAGTCTGGGATGTTTTCTATATATTTAAATATTTGTATCTATTAAATATATCGTCGTCTAGTACCCATAACACAAGTCTTATTGAGCTTACTATGGGAGTAGACTGATTTATTATTATGGCAATCACTCAGGCCCCCAATTCACAAACTTTAATTAAATAGGCGAATGAAAAGTAAAATTTCTAAATCAATTTTCAGATTTTGGAAAAGTTTTGAAAGAGGCCCTCGATTCAGCATCGCTCCTTGCATTTAAAGGCCTTGTTGGAGATAGCGCTCGAAATTTGTTGGCTGCTGTTATTGCGAAGGCAATCCTTACTGCAAATAAAGATTCAGCTATCACAGGTGCAATTTATTACAAATGGGCCAATCGTATTAAAGAGCTTTTCCCTGGTGAAAGAAGCACAAACAACATATTATATCCCAGCTTGCACGACTGCTAATGGCATTGTACTGCAAGCTAGAGGTAAACTTGTACACCAAGTGTTAAATAAGCGAAGACGCTTACAAAATTTAGGTGCTCTACCTAAGGGAAAAGGGAAACGGAACAGAGAAGATAGTCCGACATGCTCATCTATTCCATCTCCGAGGCCTTTGCCTGGTTTATTCTCATGTGGTGAGGAAAATGAGGAGAACATTGACGACGATTTGCAATGGCTCGATAATTCGTCTGATCCTTGGCATTTAGTTGAAGAGAAGTGGGAGAGAACTTTAAAAGCAAGATCGCGCACTTTATATAACGCTGGTAAAGAAAGTATTAAAAGCTACTTTGATAAATACCCAGCACTAAAAAAGCCACAAGGATATTCTTTGGTAAATATAATAACTATCTATTCACTTTTACTAACTTTATAATAATTATAATACTGAATATTAGGAACATATCACACAACGCCTTCTAGTCCCAAACTAAGTAGAGCCTGTACTTTGGATACTATTAGACAATGGATAAAGATACGTTTATACTTTTTGTAAATATATACCTACAATATATAGGGAACACCCAGGCCAAGACAAATAGACACACAAATATTAATTTAAAAAAAACCATTTGTCTTGTGTTCATGCCCACAAACATTTGTCTTGTGCGGGAATCGAACCCGCGACCTTTGCATCATTTTGCAAGTGCAATACAAACTCAGACAGGCCGTCGTCTTTCTTTGGCTATGTAGGTACTTATTTTATATGCTGTGCTGTTCAGCATACCACTCAGTTTTCTTTACTTTTTGTTATTTATTGTATGCTTTATCGTTACAGCTACATCGAGACTTCAATGCTGCGCATGAAATTTACAAGGACAATTTGTTCATTAATTTTCCATTAATGAAAATAAAACTTCAAGAACTTCTGAAAAACAAAAAGTCAACTGATCCATTCCTCCACGAACTGGTCGCACTCACCAATTGTAAGTATACAATAAAGTAGTGGTTTTCTATGTCTTTCTTAGAAAAAAAAATGTTATAAATATTTTCTTTCAGATCTTGAGAAAACATCCTTAGGGAATCTTTTGGAATGATTATCTATACATATAATAAAGCTGAAGAGGGTCGAAAGTCTGTACATGGAAGATAAACGAAAAAAAATTGGCTGGGGATACTTAGTAAGTAATATATTGATAGATAGATAGATAAATCATTTATTTGGTATTTTTCAACCAACAAACAAAAATAAAAAAGTACACAAAAAAGAAGTAGAGAGAAAAAGTGTTACAAAAAAGATATAAATTAAATAAAGACATACTGTGCGTTGCAACAATGCCAAAAAGGTACTAGCTCAGTTTTGCTTCGCTCGCGTGAGCACTGATATTCTGCTAGTACCTCAGATCACGATGCAGGTGAAATATTAAAAGAAAAATAATAATAAAATAAATAAATAAAGCTTGCAAATAATATTGGGTAAATAAATAAAATAGTTGTGTGTGATAGTAAGATATTGTGTACCGTACGCCATATAATGAGTAGGTATTATACATTTTTAATAACATAATTATTCATTTTAAAGCCTCATACATAATTCTTTTTTAGGGTTCTGTACCTCTAAAGGAAGAAAAGAACCCTTATATAATCACTCCGTTTTCCGTCCGTCTGTCTGTCTGTCAAGACCTTTTTTCTCAGGAACGCGTAGATGTATCAAGTTGAAATTAATACCAAATTCTAAAGTCTGCTGTCCCTTAGAACTGTGAAAAAAATCAAACCTCTAAGTCAACGAAATCAAAAGATACATTACAAAAGGTGTTTCCATACAAATTGCCGTGGAATCAAAATCTATAGGGTACTTCCAGCTATCGTAGACACTGAAATTTGGTATGAAAGCAGCTCTTATAGTACAACTAATGACAGAATTCTGAAGATCTAAAATTTGCATGTCTGCCTGTCTGTCTATGTCACAACCAATATAAAATGAACCCACACGGTGAATACTTTGCTTAGGAGCAGGGCTCTGCTAACACTGAATTTGTAGGATCCAGTCGTTTATAGCACGAATTCCACAAAAATCTAAGTTCAAACCATGGATGTATGACATCAGCAGATCTCAATTGACAGTTTTACCTACAAAAATTAAAATCAATCATCATTTGATTTTTGTATGGTAAACCCGTCTTAAGGTGTACTTGAATTAAGGTAGCTTCTAACTAGACGTGTGCGCCGCGCCGCCGCGCCGCCGCCGCCGACGATTTTTCCACGCCGCCGCCGCCGATAGATTTGACCGGCGTGAAATCGGCGTGGCGTAATTGCATTTTTTTCGGAAAAGTGATAATTATTCTATGCAATTTATTCAAGTAACTCTAATTCCAATGCCGAATAAGGAGTCTCTACGGCACCTGTCAACTCTGTAATTTTCTACATTAAAGAGTTTGCTTAATTCGCTTCGAAATAAAAAAAAACGCCAATTCTGCAGTAGTGTAAGTAAATATGTACGAGTATACACGCATGATTATAACATTCTTGCGAACATACACGCCATGGCAGATATCGTCGGCTAAAGTCACAAACCTCTTAATTCCATTTTTCAAATCATGCTTTGGCACAGTTATACAATACAACATGTGCTTTGGGACGTCAACGTCATGAAAAAAATAGAAAATAAGAACAATTAATGTATTAAAAATCTAAAAGCATAAAAAAACAAATGGACATCTTGTGATGATATTTATAAGTACCACTGCTGCAAATCTTTACTTATTTCATTAATTGTATTGTGATGTAAATTAAATAGGTTTTTTTTGTGTCTCCTACTGTAAAATTGGATCAAATAGAGTTAAAAGGTTTGCGATTTCACCCAATAAGTAAATGTGCATTCGTTCCTCTAATTCTTGAGCACGTGATCTTATTTCAGCTAACAATCTATAATCATAATCAACTGGGGCATATTCCAGTAACCAAAAGTTGTTTAACTCATTCCATGAAGAATCTGTTCCCTTATACCTCTGGTCGGGTCTGGGTATACCACAAAGGGCAGATTCCATGGTTGTCTCTAAGAAATGCTCTACCCGTAAATGTGACAACTATCCAACTAATTATCTCACTTTATATCCCTTGCTGGTAAAGTTCTATTGTATATTATTCTAAACAAACGTCTGGAGTACTACAGAAGCGGACAAATCGCAATAGAGCAAACAGGCTTTGTTAAAGGTATAGGCACAAGGGAGCAGATCTTAAATATCAGGCAGTTAATCACATGGCCTTTTGCTTCATCGATTACGCCAAAACGTTTGACTGCATAGATTAGCGAAAAATGTTTGAAGTGCTTGGGGAAATGGGTATTGTACCTGAACATCAGTCCTTTTTGGTGGATAATCTATACTTGGACGGCAAATGTCGTGTCCGGCTGGAAGACATGGAGTCCAAACCCATTAAGACCAATCGATGCAGAATTGCATACTGTCCCGGCAACTATTCGTCTTGGTCGGCGAACACATAATGCGCGGACTGTGCAGAGTGCTTGAGAGCTGGCAGGGCGGCATTCGAATTAGTGAATAACAATTTGCAATACATAGTTGCCTATGAGACTGAACTAGCTAGCTACACTTCTTAAGAAAGTCGAATTGATCAGTGCACAATACGGCCTCCACTTAACCAGGAAAAAATGAAGCTAATGTTCATAGACAAAGCTGGGTTGATGCAGAGGGCACAGGAACTACATTACCTGGACTTAGTAGAAAACTTTGTATTTCAAATGTATCTTTTTTTGCTCTCAAGCCTGGGTTCTAAGTCCATGTTTCAGAGGCATGAAGAAAAATGGAGAAGATAAGGGTGCGCATAAATCTGACTTTGGTGTTGCGGTAGATGTTCCTATTCCTCCATATATTTTTCAAGCGCTTAACTGCTGTTTAAGCAATTCTCTTCAAACAGTCTCCGTCGTTGGAGATCTGTGAGCCTAAGTAGACTTGTCTATACATTTGAAATTGGTGTTGGCGTCGAATGGCATCTCATGTATACAACGGCGCACTTATGTGTCGATACTCAAAGAGCTTTGTATCAACATCCAGCTTTCAACTACATGCTTCCAGAGAATGTTGACATTATTTGGCCACGTGGCCGGCCAAGACCAGTCCAGGTCGGAGAAGATGATAATGGTTGGCTGCGTTGAAGGAAAGAGGAGTCGAGACAGATCACCCATATGATAGATTGATGTATTCGGCGATGCCACGGTCGTCAATATCCAAGGCGTAATACAACTAGCCCAAAGTAGAAGGGTTTGAAGAATGTTTATAAGATCTGCGCTCTTGGTAGTCACGACCCTCATCCTTGAGGAACCGACAAAGAAGAAGAAAAATCAAAATTCCTAATTGATACATCTTTTTAATTTTTTTGGTGCAATTATATTTCTGAAAATCTTAAAACTAATTTATTTCACTATAAGAAGTTACGCTTTATAGTTATTTAACCATAAACCGAAAAAAAGTACCACGCCGATTTCACGCCGATCACGCCGCCGCCGCCGATCAAAATCCCACCAGACGCCGCCGCCGATGATTTTGCCATCGGCGCACACCTCTATTCTAACTAGCCGGATTTTTTTTTGCGTCCAATGAGGAAATTACGAACATAGCCGGATTCCTCACCATTCCACTGTTGCTGAACACTGCGGCAGTCCGCCAAAAGCAGAAGCGAGGTTCGGGTACAAGTCAAAGCTGGAAGCCCAGCAAAGTGGAAGTAAGGGAAGGTTTTATTAAGCATGTCAGGTCCAGTGCAGAAATTAGCCAGACAATCGAACTTCGCATAACCACACTACAAAAAAAATAGGATTGCCATCCCAGCCGTACATTATTGTAGTGGGCGAGTCTCTGGAAAAGATCGATACGTTTTTTTAGTTATTGCGAACAGATTGGTAATATATGAAAGACAGTCCATTATGCACGCAATTGATACATGCTACAAAGTAATATGGGGCCTAAATTCGGAGTACTCGATTGACACATACCCTGTATGGTACTTTATACAAAAAGGCATTTATAAAATGTCATCCGAATTTGACAAAGGGTCGACTGCTACAGAGTCCCTTCTCACCGATTGCAATGTATGACTACCTACTTATATTTAACTTATAGTTCATTTTCGTACGGATTCATTTCTATAGCGGCGCAGTGACAATGTTGACTTGTTTTATATGTTATAAAGAATTTTCAGACATCAAACATCTTAGATCACATTTAAATACCCACTCCTAAGGAACTTAGTGTGTACAAATGTATACAAGACAACTGTAATCGGCCATTCCAATTATTTAATTCATTTAGAAGACATATTTTGCGAGAACATTCTTCAGAAAATTCATGTGAACTAAATATTGTAGAGCAACCTGATAATGCAGAGACGGAAGTTTTAAACCAAGCGTCACCTACTCCTGATGTAATTTGCCAAGCACAATATTTTCCACAATCTTCAGGTAATTCAGAAACTGTTGAAAAAGCACTGTCTATTTTTATAGCCAGTTTGTACGCCAATCCATCACTACCACGGAATATTGTTCAAAAAATAATTGACGACTTTCATAAATTCGTTACTGAGACTTTACTTTCTGCGGTGAAGCAACGTCTTCAAAATTTATCTTCAAACAATACTATTTCACCTACTAATCTTAAAACAGTTTAAGACTCCATTGAACCAATATTGACAACTCCTTGGAGTCTTTTTGATACTGAGTATAAGCGAATAAATTATTTCCTTCAAACTCAAACTTACATAAAACCAGAATCAATAGTTATTGGTGAGAGATTAGAAAAAGTTAAAAGAATTGGTGTCAACCGCCTTGTACCAATCACTTGTGAAGAACATTTCATTCCACTTCGTAAAGTTTTGAAATCGTTCTTTTCACTTGAAAATATATTAAGTGATACTCTAAATTACATGAACCGTTTAACCCGTGATGGTGACTTAAATGTAGCCATAGAAAATTTTATACGGGGTTCATTTTGGCGAAATAGAATGAAAATAAATAGAGGCAAAATTGTAATTCCAATTTTTCTATTTTTTGATGATTACTAAATCGGAAATGCTTTAGGATCTAGATCAGGGCAACACAAATTGGGAGCTGTCTATGCCTCTATTCCTTGCCTACCACCATGTCGATTATCTGCACTTAGCAACATATTAAAGAAAGTGCATTTGGCTTGATGTCAAAAATTTTGATTTATTCAACCAAGTAGGCGTTGATTGCATGCATGATATATTAGAAGGCGTTGCAAAATACGTCATGAAATTTATTTTGATTCAATACATAAGACGATTGAAATTATTTTCCTTGAGTTTGCTTAACGACCGGATCCATGCTTTTGCATATGGACCTGACTTTAGGAACCAACCTTGCTCTCTGTCTATGGAACATTTACTTCATGGTAATGTACGGATGTCGGCGTCAGAAATGCTAACATTTCTAAGATATTTTGGGTTATTGGTCGGAGAGTTTGTACCTAGGAGTGACGAAACGTGGGAATTATATAGGAAATTAAGAGAGCTCTTGGAACTCGTTTTATCTACTGCGTTTGCAAAAGGGACTGAAGAAAAGTTACAAACGACAGTAGCAGAGTTTAATTTGATGTACATGTCACTGACCAAAGATTGTTTATATGTATGTCTATTAAACTACTAAAATGACTAAAACTAACTTGACCTATGGGGCCTACACTATATTTATATACAGGGTGGAAAGATAAGTCGGGCCCTGGAGGGAAACTACCTTAAATCCTTAAGCTGGCTCATTTTACTTAAAGGAGACATTCCTTTATTTTTAAAAAGAAACAAAACTGCTTTCAAAGATGTTCTAAAACTCGCATGCCTCGCCCGGGACTCGAACCAACTAAAATTTAAAAAAAAAACACTCCCTATTTTATTATACAAATCGATAGTATTATTATTCAGGATAAAATTTCTCTAACAAACATTTGGTCTTAAAAATAAAAATGATCATTAAATTTAACATTAACTTTATTTTACTATCAATTTGTTACACTTTTAAAACGATTTTCTTATCGAAGAATACTTCTACAAGGTACTTAGCGATAAATTAGCAAGCGTGTACTTCATACGAAGTCTTTGAATGTTGGAGAGATAAGAGAACTGTTACGTGTCTTTTACTTGTTGAAAGTGAGCAGTAACCAAATGTTTGTTAGTGAAATTTTATCCTGAATAATAATACTATCGATTAATATAATAAAATAGGGAGTGTTTGTTTTTCTTAAATTTTAGTTGGTTCGAGTCCGGGCGGGGCAAGCGAGTTTTAGAAAATCTTTGAATGCAGTTTGTTTCTTTTTAAAAATAAAGAAATGTCTCCTTTAAGTAAAATGAGCCAGCTTAAGGATCTAAGGTTGTTTCCCTCCAGGGCCCGACTTATCTTTCCACCCTGTATATCCCCTAGATCAATACCACTTGGTAGGGTGCCCATAAGGCTGGCTGCGTTTCCTCGCTGAATGGCAATGCCAATGCGTTGAGCGAGGAACAACGAGCCAGCCCTAAGGTCACCAGTGGAGCGGGTGAGCATTTTTAAAATGTCATGGAACAATGTTTAAAAAATGTTTAAATGAATAAATAACACCTTGATATTTTTTTGTTTTATTTATTTAAACTATATAACATACTTATTCGTATAAATTTGATACATTTCCTTTGTGCTAGTTTTTATACGCGCTGTGCTGAATAATGCTGGTCCTCTTACTCATATTATACCTACTCAAGACGTTAGTTTTAAATACTAAGATGTACATTTATTTCAGATCTTTTTGAGGATCCACCTAGACCGGTTTGGCTTCACAAATACGCCTCCTCTCGTATTTGTGAAGCTAAACCGGTCTAGGTCGATCCCCAAAAACCTAGATCTGAAAGAAATGTCTTAGTAAATGAGACAAAGAAAGGCATAGTACAATTGAACAAGAATGGTATTGTACTGAACAAGCTTCTTAGTTGAAATGATTAAACAATTAAGATTCAAATTGACCAATATCTTAGTTCAGTCTAATAAGGTGCATAAGCCGATGTAATCATGTCCTTAGTTGAACTTATTTGGGTCAAATAGTTAATACAGTAATTCTTCATGTTAATATTGACCAATATCATAGTTCAGTCTACGAGGGTGGATCAAATAGTACCCATGTTTGATGGCAGGTGGCGTTACTTAGGAAAGTTGGCATTACCGTCGTGTAGTATTGACCTTATCAAATAAAAAAATGAAAACTGGCAATTGTCTATGGTTCAGTTTTTTTCTGGCGGCAAATTTTGTAAGACTTGTTTTGTTTTTCGTACAAAATGGAGAAAGAGCAATATCGTTCCGTAATTGGCTTCTTATTTTTGGATGGAAAAACATGCGAACAAATAAAAGTTAAGTTAGATGCTGTCTACGTAGGTCTTTCGCCGTCTATGACAACCGTGAGATATTGGTTTAATGAATTTAACGAGGTTGTACATCTGTTTTCGACGAGGACCACCCAGGGCGCCCGGCAGACGTGGTTACCGAAGAAGTCGTGCAAAAGGTAAAAAACATAATGGTCACCGATCGACGTACCAAAGTGCGTGAATTAGCAGGGGCTGTAGGGGTGTCGTACGGAACAGCAATTAATATAATACACGATAAATTAAATATGAAAAAAGTGTCCGCCCGATGGGTGCCGCGATTGCTCACGGATGAAAATAAGCGGTTACGGCTGTCAATGTCGAAGGAGTCTTTGGGCTTGTTCGAGCGAAATCCGCAGGAGTTTTTCCGTCGTGACGTTACTGTTGATGAAACCTGGATCCATTACTATACACCTGAGACCAAGCGGCAGTCTAAACAATGGATTTTTTCTAACGAATCTGCCCCAAAGAAGGCGAAAACGGTCACATCAGCCGGAAAAGTCATGGACACGATTTTTTGGGATAGTAAGGGAATAATCCTTATAGATTTTTTACAAAAAGGGAAAACTATCACAGGGCCGTACTATAGTGAGTTATTGGATCGGTTTGATGAAAAAAAAGGAGACACGGCCCCATTTGTCAAAGAAGAAAGTGTTGTTCCATCATGACAATGCACCAGCACATTCATCCAAAATTGTCACTGCCAAATTAACCCAACTACGTTATGAATTGCTGCCACACCCGCCTTACTCACCGGATCTGGCTCCCTGTGACTTTTTTCTGTTCCCCAATATGAAAACATGGCTCGGGGGAAAGAAATTCAGGTCAAACGAGGAGGTTATAGCTGAGACAGAAGCGTATATTTTGAAGGGTTTGACAAATCCTACTTTTTGGAGGGGTTAAAGAAGTGGCCGAAACGCTGGGAAAAGTGTAAGGACCTAGAAGGAGATTATGTTGAAAAATAAAATAAAACTTTTTAAAAATATATGCGTCTTCATTTCTAACACAGGTACTTTTTGATCCACCCTCGTAATAAGGTGCATAAGTCGATGTAATCATGTTCTTAGTTGAACTTATTTGGGTCAAATAGTTAATACAGTAATTCTTCATGTTTATATTGATCTACATCTTAGTTGAAATGATTAAACAATTAAGATTCAAATTGACCAATATCATAGTTCAGTCTAATAAGGTGCATAAGTCGATGTAATCATGTTCTTAGTTGAAATTATTTGGGTCAAATAGTTAATACAGTAATTCTTCATGTTAATATTGATCTACATCTTAGTTGAAATGATTAAACAATTAAGATTCAAATTGACCAATATCATAGTTCAGTCAAATAAGGTGCATAAGTCGATGTAATCATGTTCTTAGTTGAACTTATTTGGGTCAAATAGTTAATACAGTAATTCTTCATGTTTATATTGATCTACATCTTAGTTGAACTGACTTGTTTGTATTAGTTGGTACAGTTAGGTATCATGCTAATAATTATCAAGCGCTTAGTTGGTCATGCTAGGATCAATTACTTAGCATAATTATTTTTCATGTAAGTATTGGACAAGATCTTAATTGGCTCAGTTACATAGCAATAGTAAGAGCAATCAGAATTACCTTATTTGATGTATATAAGTCCTTGTTAGGCTCGTATGGAATCAAGATGCTTGATTACGATTATCAAGATATTGATAGGGCCTACCAAATTTTTTTTTATAGTATGAGCGGCGTCAAAAGCGGGTATGGCGTCTATATGTTTTGAGGATTATCTAATCAGGACAAGAACATGCTCCTGACAAAGTTAAACTGTCGCTTCTAAGAAACATGTTGGGGTTAGAGACTCGCTTCGTCACAACTTCTTTGCAACTATCCGCAGAAGAGTCCGTGAAGTTTGAGTGCGTAATGGACGCCATTACCAAATATGTGGGCCCGCGTGTCAATGAAGTGTTCGAACTTTTCAAGCTAAATGACCGGAAAAAAACAAGATAAAAGTTTTGAAAAATTTCTTACGGATTGTAAGCAGCTAATAATGTCTTGTAACTAAAGACAGACGAAGCAAGAAAGTTTGAAAGATCAATTGATACATATGGGTGAAAGCCAAAATATTGACGCATTTGCCCAATCCAAAATTTCCCAACGATTTTTCTCAAAAACCATGTCAGATAGAATTTTACAAAAATTGGCACTAAATTAAATGGTTATTTGCCCAGCATGCGCCATTCTAAATGTATCGAATACTACTTGATTGCAGACTAGAAAAAATATTTTCTCCGCAAAACGGGAATAAATGACGTGAAATACGGCATAATATTTGTATAGGGTAAACTTTGAGGGTAATCCAATCAAACTTCTACGTAATTTATGGACTGAGTATCAAATTATACAACAATAGAGTATATTCGGCAACTATTTTCGTGTTCGCGGTGTAAGGAAATAACACAATAATGCATATTTTTACTGTATTTGATTATTTAAATGTGATTATGTTAGGTATGTGACAAGTGAAACGAAGGGCGGTCGTTTACACACTGATTTATTGTCTTGTACGTTAGCTTAATATAGGGGTCGCGGCACCGTACCGTCACAAGTATATATACGTATACAACATCTCCCCCTTCTAGCTTTACGATACAATAAAAACTAATATGTATATAACTGAACTACATAATACAGAAAAAAGGTTTATAATTGACCCTAGGGACAGGACGCAGCGACATTTCCCCAGCTGTCCTACTCTCACTATACGGCTCAGCTTGAGTCTCCGTCTCTTGCGCACTTTCTGTGCTTTGGCTCTGGTCTCGTGCTTCGAAGAACTCCTCATGGTTACCGTCGTCGGCTGGCGCAGGGTGCAAAACCTGTGGCGGCGCATGCGAAGTAGTCGTGGTAATCTCTGGTGTCGCACCAATGCCCTCCTCTGCCGGCTCTGGCAGTGCTGCTTCGAGCTCCTCGGTGCATGGCCTGGATGAAGAAGGGCCCCACAAGTCACTTGGTGTTGCCTCGGCAGCCGTGTCTGTATCTACAGTGCCACTATAGTTGTTGCTTGTCTCTGTCCCTCTAAAAGCTACGAGTTGATTTTTATGTTTTTTTAACTTCATAAGAGTTAGATTGTCTTGCACTAAATAAACGGTTCTACATAACCTCTTTATTATTACTCCACTGCTCCAAGTGAATTTATTATTACTTAAGTTTTTCTTATACATTACTTTATCTCCGGACACCAAACATTGTCTATTTGTGCCACCATATGCTCTAGTCTGCGAACACTGTTTTTTATTTACAACCTTAGCGAGAGTGTCAAGTGAGGACGCCGACGTGGCTGTGGCAGCATTTGCGGCGGCGGGCACGAGCAAGTCTAGGCGCGAACGAAGTTTCCGACCAAACACCAACTCGGCAGGCGAAACGCCCGTAGTGGAGTGAACAGAGTTCCTATAGTCAAACAAATATTTTGACAAATTTTGATCTACTTGCTTTGTACTACTAGTACTCAACAAACAACCTCGAATGCCTTTCTTTACTACCTTTACGAAACTTTCCGCCTGTCCATTACTGGCCGGGTGATAAGCGGGTGACGTCACGTGAACGATCCCGTTTACCTCGCAAAATCGTTCAAACTCGCTCGATACAAAACAAGTACCGTTATCACTGACCAACGTGTGCATAAGACCAAATCTTGCCATGAAATCATATAATTTAGATATAACTACGAGTGAAGTTGTATTGTTCATTAAGTAAACTTCTACCCATTTTGAATAGGCGTCCACAATTACCAAATACGACCTATTATTTATTGGGCCAAGAATATCTATGTGTATTCTATAAAACACTTGTTGCGGGTAAGGCCACACAGCTAACGGTGCACGGGGAGGCGACTGTCGGAGTTGCGCACAAACAAGGCAATTCCCTATAGTTTTTTCAATTTCCTTATCTATGCCTGGGAACCATAACCTACTTCTTGCCTCTGCTTTGCACTTTACAATCCCTAAGTGCGATTTATGGAGTTCGGCTAATATTCTAGGCTGTAGTTTCGTAGGTATCACAATCTTATGACCCCGCATGAGACACCCATTTTCAACAGAAAGTTGATTTCTACATAAAAAATAAGGTTGAACATCTGAATCCGACACTTTCCTAGGCCAGCCGTCTTGGATATATTTTATCACCTTACCTAATGTTACATCTCCTAAACATTCCTCACGCAACTCGTCACACGTAACAGGCAAAGTATCATCGATCACAAAGTTAACGTATGAAGCCCGATCGTCAACTAACTCGGGCGCAGCGCATGAATCGCATGATTCCCCGGGGTTGGGCAGACTCGCACGCGATAGGTAGTCAGCGCTGTTATCAACGCTACGTATGTATTCTATTGTATAGTTATACGCGCTTAGAAACATTGCATAACGTTGCAACCTGTTTGCTGACACCTCAGGAATTCCCCGATATGGACCGAATATTGATGTTAGAGGTTTATGATCAGTGCGCAATACAAAAGGAATCGATCGGCCGTATAGGTATTGATGGAATCGTCGGACCCCAAATATGATCGCGGTCGCTTCCTTTTGTATTTGGGAATAGCGTTTCTCGGCGGGATTTAATGTACGGGATGCAAATGACACTGGTCGTTCTACGCCATCAGCGCCAATCTGTGATAAAATGGCGCCAAGTCCTTTCGGGGACGCGTCCACGGTCAAAACTACCTTCGCATTTGGGTTAAAGTGGGCTAACACTTGATCCGAACTCAGGTGAGTTTTTATGGCCGTTAACGCGTTATCGTGCTCAGTAGTCCAAACCCATTTAGTTCCTTTTTGCAATAACTGATATAGTGGACTGAGCAAGGACGACGCACCTGGTACAAAATTTCTATAGTAATTTACTAAGCCCAAAAATGACTGTAAACTAGCTACATCTGAAGGAGTAGGCGCACGCAAAATAGCTTCAACTTTTGTTGGTGATTTTTTCAAGCCATTTTTATTTATAGTGTACCCTAAGTATTCTATTTCATCTTTGAAAAAATCACACTTGGCTTTTTGTAGCGTAAGACCGGCATCCTGAAGTCTTTGAAGTACCGCCCGTAACCTCGAAACATGTTCTTCCCTGTTGGATCCTGTCACCAACACGTCGTCCAACATGCATAAAACTCCTTCCATACCTGCCAGTACGCACTCCATAACGCGCTGAAAGGCTGCAGGCGCGCTGGAAATTCCATAGGCTAATCTTTTATATAAAAATAGGCCTTTGTGCGTATTGATACAAGTGAGTTTTTGTGATTCATCGTCTAGAACACATTGCGCGTACCTACGCTTGAGATAAATCCAATTTGCTGAATTGCTGGCCGCCGTGTAATTTAGTAAATAATTCTTGCGCGGTGGGCAACTGATACTGTTCCACAAACAGCTGTTTGTTAATTGTCACAGAATAATCCGCGCAGAGTCGTATGGAGCCATCGCGCTTCAACACCGGTACTACTGGCGACGCGTACTCCGAGTACTCAACAGGTTGTAAAATACCTACTCGTACCAATCGCTCCAATTCTCTATCTACTTTTTCCCGCAAAGCGAAGGCCATTGGGCGTGCCTTAAAAAATATAGGCTTAGAGTCCTCTTTTAAGAACAACTTAATCTTATACTTGTTAAAAGTTCCTAACTCGTCTGAAAATACCGCGGGATATTGCTTTTGCAATTTATCTATGAAATTATCTGACGGTTCACAGAAATGAATAGGTGCTATTTCTAAATTGTACTGAGCAATGAAGTCCCTTCCTACAATGGGTGGCCCACCGTTACGAATAATGTACACGTTAATCGTATGACTTTTGCCTGAATAATTAAACACTAATCGCGCGACTCCAATGCAAAAAATGTGATCTCCGGTGTATGTTAACAACCGTTTATTGGCCTGTGATAACGACACGTGTCTAAAATGTTGTAAATATAACTGTTCTGAGAACGCCGTGACCGCCGAGCCGCTATCAATTTGAAACCTTATTTTAATGCCTTCAACATCGATATAGTCAGTCATGGGTTCTCCGTTAATTGTACGAATGTTGTTCAACTCACCGTCATCGCCGTTCTCACCGACACTCTCGTTTTCTACAAAATAATTTTTTTTGCACATTCTATTTAAGTGACCTTTTTTGTTACACTTCCGGCAAGTGTAATTAGCAAACCGACACTGCTCCGTAGTATGATTTTTAAAACCACACACCGCACACTTCACTTTAGCACTATTAGGCTTCGTAGCGATCTTGAACAGCTGTTCGGGCTGCGCCGAGACCTGGGCCGCGGTCGCTCCTGCGCGCGCGCTCCGCGCTGTCTCGGCCAGGTCCACGGCTCTTGCCAAGGTTAGCATGCTATGTTCTAGAGCGAACAACTTCTCGCGATCCGCCCCGGGAAGCATTCCCATTATAAAACGGTCCCGTAATGCTTCCTCGACGTTTAAAAATCCACAATGCCCCGACAGACCACGCAACCTTGCCGCCCATTCCGTGTAACTCTCACCCTGCATTTGCACAGCAGAATAGAAATTAAATCTTTCACCAAAAACACAGCGTTTCGGACAAAAGTGTGCATCCAAAAGTCTGAGAATCTCGTCGTACGGCACTGTGTGTAATAACTTAGGCAAGGCCAAGTCAGCCGCCAACTTGTAGGTAGCCTCGCCGAGTGCGCTCAATAAAATCGCTCGCCGCTTCGTCCCCGCGGTGTCCTTATCTTGGGTTATATCGTTTGCAATAAACCACTGTGACAACCGATCTTTGTACACCTGCCACGTTCCCGTATTATGATCAAAACTTGTTAATAAACCGAAATGAGCCATTATAGTTTTTTTTTTTCGGACGTGGGTAGATTCGTCGCCACTGTTAGGTATGTGACAAGTGAAACGAAGGGCGGTCGTTTACACACTGATTTATTGTCTTGTACGTTAGCTTAATATAGGGGTCGTGGCACCGTACCGTCACAAGTATATATACGTATACAACAGATTACAAACAATTGTGCTACTAAGTTTGTGCAACCGTTTTCATCGACAGTAGAAACTTCAAACATGGTATTATTTCGGTTTCGTGAACTGGCAACACTGTATGCATATTGGCTATGGACACTCAGAACATAGCCGCCACATTGAATCAGTCAAATGTCAAATTCGAAGCGACTTCAACGTGGTCAGAGCATTTTCGACAGGTTTTTCGACGATTTCTAAGGTAAATTTTGTGTTTTGACTCGGATTTAAAGTGCGTTAGGTACAAAAAAGCATAAGCTTTTGTGTAGTGTTTATATAAATGCGCTTATAAATACGTGTAATTTCGGAGTAATCAATTTTTAGTTACTGTGCTACCGAACAATTGTGACACGTTTGTGTTACTTTTGTATCACTAGTTGCATAATTTTTGTGTCACCTCAATTGTGCTACCATATAAGGTCGGGATTACACTAAGGGCTGATTTTTCAATCCCCAGATAAAACTATCTGTCAGATAAATGTTAGCACGTTAGAAAAACCAGGCCTATATTTAGATTTAGATTTATTTATTTCATGAAAAGAATTACAATATACATTTGCATTAGATGTCAAAAATACAAGAATTCATGATCATGGTCATCAAATATTATAGAATCGTATATCATTTAAATAACAGTATAAGAATAACAAATAACTAATTGCAATAAACAGATCGTAGTGTTCACCCAATATCCTAAGCAGGTTATTTAGCATTAAAGGAAATTAATACCTCCAGATATTTGGATAGTTTTTATTAATGAATATTTTGTTTGTTGTTAGCAACAAGCCCACTTAAAGTGTCTCACTCAACGCGCACAACGCTACCAGCACGCTGCGTTTTGTGTCCAGGCTTGCAATGCAATTCGAAAATTCGGCTGAAATTGCTCTTCGAATAATAAAAATATTCGAATATCTTTAATTTTTGAGGTGGATACTTCTTTGTTTGCAGCTTGTGATAGGGGTACAGTTCAAAATGTACCACGTCACTTCCGGAATAACTTTTTGTAGAGAAGACTAATCTAATTTCAAATAATTGTTTGTTACATATTTTAATCGTTCTTTATTTGCCATTAGTCGTTAATCACAACATGTTATTTAATGTGGTGGACATGAAAATAATTTATAAATGATCGCCATCATCAATACATCGCCGAGTCAGTACAGCTGCACTATGCGTTATGTCAGTACTGTGATGTCACTTTTGCAATAATAATAATATACACTTTATTGCGTACCAAATTTACACAGAATACATTAATATAATATTATTGTTGCAATATTATTGTTATCGACGAAATCTTTCACGATTTTTAATTTAAGACTTAATTTAATCAAAATGAGAGTGTAATATTCGGTGCAAAAGGAGCTTAAGCTTTTTGCAAATTCAAATCGTTAATGTGTGTGATAAAATTAGTTAGTGTATGACTTGCAATATGTTTAGTCTTGTAAGTATTCTATTCCTGTTTGAATGCTGTTGATTTTAAATAGTCCAAGTCTAAATGACTGCTCCTGCTCCTGTAGATTTAATGATCTTATTGGCTCTCTTGGCTAACTGGCGGCGACTATAGGTATGCAACGTAAGAAGTATCTACTTACACTTAATTCGGTTGTATCTCCGACACAATCCGCTCCTTTTCTGACTTCGTTTCATTCAGGCAAGTAAATCTAACGGGTAACTTTTGTTCGCAATGCCGCATTTCTTAACGTTTGATTCGAATATCCTTAGTTAAAAAAGCGAAGCGGGCCACAAATGAACTAAAAGTGCTTGTTTCTTTGTGCGCCTTGAGAAATACTGACTAGATCTCACCTTGAGGACTTTCATGTTGGTTGTGTAGGTATACTTAATAGCGAATAGTGGCATGAGATAAAATGACACATAGATTTTTTTTAATTTTAGATGCCACTAACGTCAGCAGAAAAGTCCAAACGATATAGAGAAAGGTTTAGGAAAAAATTTAAAGAGATACAAAAGAAAAATTTAGAAAGGACTAAAAAATTGTACAAAGCCAAGACAGCTGTTTTAACAGAAGAACAGAAAGAAGAGCGAAGAAAAAAGTGGAGGCAATTTAACGAACATAGGGATGTACCAAAACAAACAAACACAGATGGAGCACCCCAAAATACGGCCTGGAATGAATCCACTGCACGGAATATCCAAAGAAGAGTTGAACGCAATTTGCGGAAAGAAAATACATTGCTTCGTAAAAGTGTACTTACTCTACAAAAGGGTTATAACAGACTTCTTAGAGATTTAAAAGTACAACAGCTACGTTTAACTAAAATGGAAGAAGATTATGAAGTCCTGACCAAAAAGCTCCAGACAGCACCTAACAGTGCACATGGTGAGTTAACTTCTAATATACGCCTCGAAGAAATAACGCCTACTTCTTATATACATCTAGAAGAGATCACGCCGCAAAAAAGAACTGATAACTTCGTAAATGAAAATATGATCGGTGTTGAAACTCCTAAAAAAGACAGCGTAAAAAAGGTTGTAGGTACTTGCCCATAATGTCCTGACGGACGCACTGAAAAAACAATACTCAACTCTAGCCAATAACGATAAAAATAAACTTAAAAATATAGTGAGCAGTGATTTAGTAAAAAAATACAAATTGAAGACTGCGTTGTCAAGCGTTTTGGGATTAAAGACTGGCATCAAGAAATGTAAGATACGACCTAAAAGTAATGTTCTTCGAAACAAAATAACTGCATTTTACCACCAAGATGACGTGAGCCGTGCTAGCGCTGGTAAAAAAGAATGCGTAACATTCAAAAAATGCAAGAAACAAAAACGCTATTTGCTCGATACATTAAGCAAATTGCACGAAAAATATACAAGCGAAATTGGTCCAGTTAGTTTGACCACTTTTAAAAGGTTCAGACCCTTTTACATAGTTCCACCTCGGATAAAAGACTTGGAAACTTGCGTTTGCTTAAAGCACGCCAATATGCAATTTATGGCTAGTGCGCTTAAATCTTGTGGCGTTATAAACACAAAAGATCTCAATGATATCATCTCGAAATACGTATGTGATACACAGTTCAAAGATTGTATGTATGGCACGTGTGACACTTGCTCAGATAAATCTATAGATCAGACTGAAAGTGATGGACCAACTTCTTGGAAGATGTACATACTTAAAGACCACGAGTATACTGATAATAAAGGAATTACAAAGAAAACAAAAAAGATGGTGAAAGAAGATAAGAAAGGTACAGTGAAAGAATTGATACAATTATTTAATTCAGAGATGAAAAAATTCACGACACATACATTTAACCTTGTCCACCAATACTAGCAATACAAAAAATGCATAAAAAACCTGGAGTCAAATGAAATTGCCATACACATAGACTTTTCCGAAAACTGGATTTGCAAACTCAATGAAGAAGTGCAGGCCATGCATTTTGGATCCTCCAAAACTCAAATAACTTTGCACACAGGAGTTTTTTATCTCAAAGATACGGAAAAACCAGTCTCATTCTGCTCAATTTCACCCAATAATTCACATAATCCTGAGGCGATCTGGGCTCACCTCGACCCAGTTTTAAAGTACATAAAGCTTCATTATCCAGAAGTAGATACCATCCATTTCTTCTCCGATGGCCCAACATCACAATATCGTCAAAAAAAAAACTTTTTTTCGTTAAGTACTAACATCTTTGAATATGGATTTGCCAATGCTACCTGGTCATTCTTTGAGGCTTCTCATGGTAAGGGGGCAGCCGATGGTATAGGAGGGGCAGTGAAAAATAAGTTGGACTTCAAAGTTGCACATGGAACTGACATTCCTGATGCAGAGACAGCATACGATGTCCTAAAAGAAACAGAAACAGCAGTCAAAATGTTTTATGTTGGTGCTGAAAACATCATACCCCTGGACTCCAACATCGTAACTATGCTTACTCCACTGCACGAAACTATGAAGTTACATCAAGTGGTAGTAATTGATAAACATATATTAAAACATAGAGTACTATCTTGCTTTTGCCAAAACTTAAAAGGAAAATGCGAATGCTTCAGCCCAAAATCACACAAATTTGAAATCATTGCAAGATCGGAAATACAAAGTGAAGATACAGACTATGAGTTCCAACTGGATGAGAATACTGCACTTCTAAGGAAAGAAAAAAAACAGATTGACGAAAATGGAGAAAGCGAGCAAGTAGAAGGCGAAGATTTAATAGATTTTATCGAAAAAGAAGAAGTAAACAACAGTGTGGAACTTAATGACTCACTAGTGGAATTCACGGAAAAAGAGGTGCAAAAACTTTGTAATACAAATGACGAGAAATATCTGAAAAGAAAGCATACCGGAGATGAATTATCACACACTGAATTAAAAAGACCCAAAAAGAACCAATACTACAACCACGATAGCTCTGAGGAGTCCAGTGATGGCTATTCCATTCATGATAGTTCAACTGAAGACATAGAGTACCTTGAAGAAGAAGATTTAGAGAACCTTGAAGACGAGAGAATGGGAACGGAGTGTCCAAACCCCGACATTGAAATGTGTTCTAAACATGACAGCAATACCAAAATAGAAATCACCAAAGATTCACACATACTTGTTAGATTCAAATTGGAAAAGAGAAGTAAATATTTCCTTGGACAAGTCCTTCGATACGGGAAATCCTCTTGCGAGGTGAAATTTTTAAGACACAAAAGCAATGGGAAATTTGCTTGGCCAGTAAATGATGACGTGTCAATTGTAGAAAATACAGATATTGTGCAAGTTTTACCAAATCCGATCTCAGAACGACGCGGTATTAAAACATTTGATCTTACAATGGTGAAATATAAAATAGATTAATTAATTAAAACTTAAAAAAATAAGAATCCTGATCCTGACTGAGTCTACCTATTCAATAGGGCACGTACTAAATAATGTTTTGAAGTCAGTGTCCTTTGGTGATTTGTGTGCTATAGCAGCGACACTAAAACATATTACCTATTTAGCACCTGTCCTGTTGCATTAACTTTTTTATATTTACGAAATCCCATTCAAAGGTAGTTTCGTTTCAATTTGACTTAATACGTCAAGTAAGCGTTACGTTATAACCAAACTTCACCAAACTAGACATATCCAATATTCATATATCTATGCTTTCAATTAGATTTATAAAAAGCTAACCAAGCGTAAAAAAATATTAACCAGGAACATGCAAGTTTTAGCTGGCTGTAAGTGCAACGTCTTTTGCATAAAAAATTACAAATTAAATTCGCTTTTATTAGTTCCTGGTTAATATTTTCTTACAAAATCTAGTCCACATGATAAATTGGATTGTGTAAAATGCTTAGTGATTAAGACGTCACGTTAAATATAATGTGGCGCCCCCTAGAGGAGATTAAGAGATTAACGAAAAATTAAATTCGTTTTAAACACACCTTGTTGGGTCTTAATGAGCATATTTCAAATTGTTAGCCTTATTAAATAAAAAAGTTATAAAAAAATATAAATCGACTTTTTATCACGAAATTATAACCCCAAAATAGTTTAAATAAAAAATTAGTTCAAAAACTAAAACGTAAAAAGTTGAATATTTGAATAGTTTATAAAGTATAAATAACAATTTCGGATAAGAATATTTTCTTGTTTCATACTTTTTTAGAGCGTGATGTTTCGTCGGGTCTTAGTTTTGAACTTATTTTTCAAGATTAAATATTGTGTTTTATTTTAGCTCCTAATGTAACCTTAACTTAATAGCTATATACTACCATTTTGTGACACTATTGTGTGACTGTAGTACAAATTGTTGTGCAACTTTTGTGTCACTGCAGCACAACATTTTGTGTCACTATTGTGTCATTTGCGTCATTATTTTGGCTTTCACCCATATAATAAATGAAATCCAAACTAGTTCTACTACTTAGAACATCTGAAACTGCACAAAATATTTAGTAAGGAGGAATGTTAGGAAGAAAAATACATTCGAGAATATTGTGCTGGAGCGTCATCAAGAATGCATCCTGTTCAACGGCCATTATACAGAAAATACTGAAAAGCAACACCTAAAAATCACAAAATCTATACATCCATGCCAAAGTAGCCTATTGCATCCTGTGCATCAGCTTCATCTGCAAACCAGCATATGTCACAGATAGCAAACCAAAAATAGACAAAATAGAACTTGCAAGAAAAGCCTTCCTAATAGAAGCCTTAAAGAATAATGATGATGATGACGAAGATAGCAGTAACGATGACGAAGAGCTGCCACGTAACAAAGAGAACATACCTTCAAACGAGACTCACGTAGACTTCTGGAGCTATTTCAAGGAAGTTGCATCAGCAAAACAAACTTTATCCCAACCCACCGAAACAACTAAAAGTCCTATTGCTGTAGAATTGGACAAATATCTCCAGGAGAATTTACTTCAGCGGGACAGAAGTCCTTATGAATGGTGGGTAAAAAATAAAGTAAAATATCCACTAATGGCCAACCTAGCTTAAAAATGTTTGGCAGCTCCTGGCTCTTCGGTTTACAGCGAACGATTATTCTCTGAAGCGGGTACAGCTTCGAGGAAAACGTTTTATGGACGGCGAGGAACCAGTGGCTGCGTTTCAAAAGGCCGTCGAAGAGACACTATTTTGAAAAGATATAATAATACGAATAACTTCCTAGTTTGCTCAGTTTTTGATTTTCTAAGAACTTTCAGTTTTGACCCTCGTATCTTATCTACTTGAAGATCGTAGAATGGTCAATGCCGATTGGTATACAACTATTTGTTTGCCGGGTGTCTTTGCTGAACTCAGAAAAAAACCCTAGTCGCCACATTGTCCACCACGACCAGCACTCACACTGCTCGGAAAATAAATGAGTATCTGGAAGGTGAAAAAGTCGAACTACTGGACCACCCTCCATACAGCCCAGACTTAAGTCCCAACGACTTTCTCACATTCCTCAAAATCAAGAATAAGTTGCAGTTGCAGACACCGGCAGTAGCATAGGCTAGAGAGGCTCTTAAAATGACCATTTTGTCGACCCCTATTTCAGCATTCAATAGGTGTATTAACGTTCGACTGGTTTGAACGCAGGGAAAAGTGCATGAAATATGAAGGAGAATACTTTGAAAAACAATAAAAATACTTTTATTCAATTTAACTGCATATTTTTTTCTATTCCCGAAACTTTCAGTTTGACCCTCGTACCCATCCGAAGATCAGTTGGGTGTGCACAATTATGAAGCAAACCAGCACGTTTTTAGAAACCAAACCACGCCGTACAGAAAAAACTTCTACTAACATGATGGTTGCAAATGTTGCAATTACAAGCAACACAAGGGATTTAGAAGTAACGTGTCCGACACACCAAGTTAATTGTCTGTTCGAAGTAATAGTGATCACATTAACAACATCCAACACTGGTGCAATGCAACACCATTGCGCTGCAAGCTTGCGTGGACTAAAATCACCACACTGTTAGATTACGATCCGCTGAAGAATAGAGAGATTTTAGATTTCTCTAACGGACTAGTCTGACGAAAAATGATTTAAATCAAACCAACACGGACGTCAGCATTTATGGCGAGTAGACAATACGTGTATGAAGCTCGACAATGCACCTTGTAACTAGGTACAGGTCGATAAGCAACTGCTCATTTAAAGCATATTTACACATTGAGTGGCCTCTCTTTTTGTTGCAGACCATTTTTTTAACTAATGCGCTCAAAAATCAGAGCATGAATTTTTGGGCAACGTTGACGATACCCTAGCTCTTTCGGGTTGTAGCTTGGCTCAAAAGTTACACGGCAAACTGGAAGATAGAGACGCTACTAGATCCCAGGTTCAAGAAACACGGCACATCGAGTATCCGGAATCTGCACCACATTTTGATTTAGAACCGCCTACCGCAAAGAGAGCACGGAGTGTATGGATTGATGTTGATGTCAATATATAGTCAAAAAAGGTAAATCAGTTTCCAAGGTATTATTTGAAAACTTTTATAATTGATTTATGACACGGGTTACACAGGGGAAACGACTTTCGAAAGGACACGAACGGAACCCAATCAATTTTATCAGAAGTCAAACAAGACATACCTAATATGTATTATGACATTTTTGACGACCGCTTTAGCCTAGTTGGTAGTGACCCTGCCTACGAAGCAAGAGGTCCTGGGTTCGAATCCCGGTACGGGCATTTATTTGTGTGATGAGCACGAATATTTGTTCCCGAGTCATGGATGTTTTCTATGTATTTAAGTATGTATTTATCTATATAAGTATGTTTATCGTCGTCTAGTACCCATAGTACAAGCTTTGCTTAGTTTGGGACTAGGTCGATTTGTGTAAGATTGTCCGCAAATATTTATTATTTTATTTATTTGATAAATGATAATTAACCGATAAAGTATAGATGTGTAGCACACTCGACATTTTATTTTAATATTAAGCTTACGAATCTTACGATGCACCCGAGCGTGCGCTGTTTACGCAATACACAGTGTTCAATAAACAATCTTTAATCCCCTCCATGTTCCCGAGCGCACCGCGCTTACCTATTGACAATGACCGACAGATGACCCTTTGCTTGCATTCGAATAAGGCGTATGTCGCTCGCCACCTGTGACGTCACGTACCTCATCTAGCTCGCGTGTGAATCCGTGTGTGTTCCTGTGACTCGCGAACCCTGGACTGCGCATCTATCTATGGTATGTAAGCAAATGACCTAAAGACTTTCTCAGTACCTATTAATTCCCATTTTATACATTGGTAGCAAAAGCGTGGTTTCACAGCCTCTGTTGATAGTGCGCAAGTGCGGTTCCTCTCGTCACCTCGTCAGTGTCACAGGGGGTGGGGTCAGCTATAGGATTGGGAGCTGCGGCAGCCCTGCTTCCGAAACGCAGGAGGCGCCGCTCCCCCAGAAAAAGTAAGAGTGGGAGCACTACTGCTGCCTCTGCGTTGACTGCTGCCGTGCCCACCGATGCATCTATAACCGCAGACGAAAAAGAGCTAAGGGCTTACAATGCATCAATCAAGGAGGGAAGAGTGTACGGCATCAGTGGCTCGACGAGAAATTGGCAGCCAAACAGGGCGAAGCGTGGAATTGGCACTCTTATATTGAGTCAGATTGCGAGGGTCCCATCCTGGATTTACCCGACCGTGGGCATTGCGGTCGGATGGGGCCTCGCATCTACAAGCCTGACAACCTCTCCAATTGAAAGGCGGGTCATTTTACCTATAACGACTCTATCCATCGGCGAAAGGTACTACATAGCCATCACCAGCATCCTGATGTGCGCTTGTTACCACCAAGTCTCTCCTTCCATCTTGGATGAGATTAACGCGGGGTATCCTACCATGCTGATACAGGGGAGAAATTTCCGCCGCAGCGATGTGGTGTTTGATTTCAACAACGGTCGAGCAGGAGAGATATTGCACAGGTGTAGCCCCTTGTTCAAAATGCCGTATGAGGGCGTACCGGAGATTGAAATGAAGAGAAGCATCGTGATGCTATTCGATGACTCATACTTGGACGGCGAGATTCGTGATGGCGAACTATCAGGCATACTATGACAGTGTGTTCCCCAACTATGATGTATATAGGTTGAGAGACGGCGCGACCCGCCTGGCCAGCACGAAGAACACCAGCATGTTGCTGAGCGGGTGGGACGCATATGACAGCAGCTTGGAAGTCCCCAGATCCAGACGTGACGCCCCAACATCCTCCATGGCCCCAACCCCTGAGCCCGTTGCCTCCAGTGAGGATGACGATGAAAGTGAGGAAACAGCAACAGAGAAAAAGACTTCCCTATTCTCTCACGTAGTGGACGGGTCGACCGCGGGTATACGAGGGGGCGGGTACTATCTGGTGAAAGATTCGGAAAAAAACCCAGGGCACCGGACCTTTGTATCCATACCGGAAGAATATGCCACCACCAACTGGATGAGAGACATTGATTTTGTTGACTCTATTGGCCAATTAATGAGTGAGCCAGGATACAGGTATGAGTTGGACATGATACAGTCGTCAGCTTACGCGGGGTCTGCGTCATACTATAGGAATTTGAGGCACTTCATCGAGCTGCGCCGCATTGATCAGCCCGTGGTGTACAACCATGTCATGTACAAGATACCCAGGGGGGTCGCGTTACGAGACATATTAGTCTCTATGAACCCTTTCGATATGTCATACCCCCGATTGTTACTGATCAAGGAATTAATCAGTGGGTACCGTCCTACAAAGAACCTGCAGGACGTGGTTGCTCGTGCTAAGACATTCGATTATGATCTGCGTTTTACAAATCTGGTTACCATCTTAGCTATGTTCTACGCGGAGGCGTTCCCCTCAGACAACACAGGGGTGTCAGACATCGTGGATGGGCGACTTTCACCCGTTGAATTTTCGACCCTCCTCGAGTTCCTATACGCGAACTCGTACGCGCGAATCCCCATAGTAGTGGTGGTTCAGGACCCCAGGGACATGGACAAGTTCAAGAATATGTTCCTGGCCCCTATGCGCGACTCGATTGACCCCAGGAGCTGGAGGTTGATGTATAAAATGGGAATTAATAGGTACTGAGAAAGTCTTTAGGTCATTTGCTTACATACCATAGATAGATGCGCAGTCCAGGGTTCGCGAGTCACAGGAACACACACGGATTCACACGCGAGCTAGATGAGGTACGTGACGTCACAGGTGTCGAGCGACATACGCCTTATTCGAATGCAAGCAAAGGGTCATCTGTCGGTCATTGTCAATAGGTAAGCGCGGTGCGCTCGGGAACATGGAGGGGATTAAAGATTGTTTATTGAACATACCCCCGCCCTAAACATGACTAACCGACTATGGTTTTTGACGACGTGGTCCCGTTAACTCAGAATCTTGAAATTTGGTACGAAGCAACGTCTCATAGCACAGGTAAAGGAAAAATTGCGAAAACCGTAAATTTTTAGTTACATAATATAATAAAAATATTTTTATTAATTTACCTACAGGTTTGTACGGAACCGTTGGTGCGCGAGTTCGACTCGCACTTTTCCGGTTTTTTTTATATTACATCATTGATTAAAAGGTACTCAACCAGGACGGTCACATTTTTTACTTAAGATATCGTTCCGATCAACATAACAACCCAACATTAACATAAAACATTTGTACATGTAAGGCCTAATAAACTATTAGACCTACAAAATGAATTAATTATAATTATGAATATTTTTTAGTTCATTACGATGGCATGTTTGTTTATTTACTTTTCAACTTTTTTCCGGTGCTAAGGAAGGTTATTCCTATCACCTAATGATAACAATTTCTTGAAATTACCCAAACAATCCTAAGAGGCCAAGGTCCAGCAGTGGACGTCTTTCGCCTGATATGATGATGATGACCCAAACAATCAGTCGGCAACGGATCTGGTTCAAACAGGCGATTCGCCGCATCGTGATACGTATCGTTTATTTATTGCTGTTTAATATTTTGTCTATCCATTTTGTTTTATGCCCTAAGTCATAAGGACAATTTTTTCCATAATGCCAGGAAGTTAAGAATGATAAAAATCACTCCAGCCGAGACTCATTTATAAAGGACTAATAATTTACAAATAAAAATAAACTACGTACTAGCGGCCGAAGATTTAGGATATTTATTTTTCACGGAATCCAGCATGATAATAAAGTGTTATTTTCCTTTACAGGCTATGCAGGACGACAACACCGAACCACCATTTATAACAAAAATGATGATGATATTGTTAAAAGTGGCGTGGAATAACGTGACTCACGACCTCGAAGAATATCGAGTTTTAAGTTGTTTCATCAGCATCACAGACAAGAAGAACTATTGCTCCGACTAGAGTCGGTCTCGGAAATGTAACAACCATAATCACCATTTCAATTAACACATGAATTTCAAAAATGTGATGTAACTCAAAACAATGGAGTCAACAGATTAAATCTACAGATCAAAAACCCTAATCTGGACAAAACTAGCATACCAAGTAATTTGACGAATATTTTGACAATAGGAGCCTCCGATCAATTTAAAAGAATCGGTGCCGCCCAAGTCTAATTTAACGGAATAATAACAACATAAACACAACGGCGACTAAAACCGGGTCCGCTGCGCCGTGTTTTTGTGTTTTTCTAACACCTAACATGTTTTGCCAATCAAAACAAAACCCTATTTGTTTGCCGAAACTGACGGATAACGGATATTACTACTCCCACACAGTTGCTATTTCTTAAATTATTTTTCTGCATTTAGTGACTTTTGCTTGTCACCCGACGATATATACTCCTATAACCTTACACAAACCGAACAACCCAACATCCACATGACTCAAAAATAATTACTACGTACATAGAGTTCCTAAACAAATTCTACTTTTCAGATGACTTTATTTTTAAAATTGCTGGATAACCTATAAGACAAATTCTTTTTTAAACATTGGAAATGCTTCTGTACGAGACGGTATTTAACAAAAAGAATAGGTATTACAATATAGCATGTTCCAGCTGCTACACAACAACTTGCTGCATTGATGGCATTTTTACGAGGGCTGTTTATAATTAACACAATGCCATGGAATAGCTCGAGAAACAAACAAAATAGTAACATATCTAAGTAATATTTTTTGAGCTAACTGACCAGATGTCAAGTAGCTTTGACTGCGCAATGACAACAAGATAATTCGACACCAAACGACGTTTTTAAAACAAATAATACCATCCAAAGATTTTGGCTATGTAGCTACACACATAAAGAGATTGTCTTCAAAACAAAGAGGAAGGTGTTATGTCCTGCTCCTATTATAACCTGCTTTATGTCCTGACTCCATATCTGTGCCACTGTATAGTTATTTTGTTTGTGATTAGATTTAACACAAACATTTTGTGAAAAAGCTTTATGGTATAAAAACTTTACATCACGCTAACAAAACAAAATTAGGAAAACAAAAATTTGCCCACATATTTCACCAAGCCAGATGATATGATTACTATTATCCAAATCCACAAACTGTTTTTGCCTGTGGAACTATGTAACCAAGTTTCAACCATGACCAAAATAATTGACTGAAATATAATCAGAATTATGAAACAACAATGAAAGTTTATAGTCACTGTGCAGTTGGATAAATCATCCAATCAATTTATCATTATATTTGACGAATCCTGCTCTTCGCTTAATTCTGCAGATTACTTCCGACTCATGTTCTGTGAACACATCTTATTCATGTAAAGCCCCAGTTGTGAGTCATGCTAACTGTCCTTCAAGTAACATTACTACAATCTGGCCACTCCAACAATTTCAAGATTTCTTGACCTGCTGCCAAAGCATCCTCTTCCCTCATACAGTTTAATCTCTCCGTGACATGGCGACTAAAGAACCAGTAATTGTTGGTCTCCGAGGGAACATTTGCAGACACTATAGGTTTCATAGCTACAAGAAGATCATCCAAGACTTTTTTACATTTGTTCTTCTGTTTCTTGGTTTTAGATATGGGTGCCCTGCGTCTCGGTCTATCAGTTCTCAGCCCTCGCTGTCGGATTTGTAGAAGCTCAGTCTCTTCCATGTCAGACTGAAATTCCAGTTTTACATCAACAATGTTGGTCTCTTTGAAGTCCATGGAATAGCCCTGCAAAGCAGAAGAGAATATCAGTAATGTCAATCAAAATACTAAGACTAATTCTGATGTTGCGACTTAAGAAATATAAATGTGGATTGCTAACTAGTATGATATTTTCACTTGATCCCAGAATATAATCTGAATTTAAACAAGCTTAAAATTCACAATATCCATCAAGTTTCACACCTCATAACTGTCTTCTTTTCTAGAAGCTTCCCGGAGGAACTGCAGGGGCTTCCACAACGGCCAGCAAGGTACATAGACCTCAGCTGGAGACTTGGCCGTCTCTCTTGAGCGTTCGATGCGGCGGACATTGTGGTTGAATGTGCTGCGGATGTTAACCCAGCGATCCCTGACAGAGCGAGCTGAAACAGAAAGAGGGTACATAGTTTAGTAAAGTACATTTTTCAAGGGCTACTCAAATTTCACCATACTATCACTACCCTGCATACACAAGAGAACATCATCATCGGTATAGAGTTCACTGGCAACCAATAAATGGAAATTGCTCTTTCACAACAACATAGAATTTTAGTATGTCTACGCCAAAGCTCTATATCTGAGTTATAACAGTTTTTACAGTCTAGTCTATCCTAAGGCTCGGTTAAGATCATTCTATCCTATGCCCTGATAGGTTTGATGATTTTACGCTGGCACTCCGCACTAACATTAGAAAGAAGAAGGGCACTTTAATTACCATGTAACAGAACCAACCAACCAAGTAACACAAGAGGTCAATTTTATAAAGGTTAGAATTCACATAACTACCTGTAAATCCACGGCCCAATTTTGCAGCAAATTCAGCGTAAGCCTTGTATTTCTGCTGTATGTGGTGATTCGTGTTACCAAAAGGTTTCCAAATGAAGTCCCTTTGACGCACAAAATCAACGAGATCAAGCTCCAGCTTTCGCGTCCAATAGCACGGCTTTCGAGGCATCTTTACAGAACAGGCTAATTTGTATCCCAAAATGTAAAAAATGTCGAACGAAACGAGACCAGAAATGTCTAAAGCTAGCTTAGCTTATCTAATCATTTTTTTTTTCGATTTTATTTTAACTAAGTTTTTTTTTTTCTTATAGCAATCGTCTTTAGACATTTGCCAGCTTCACATCAATTAACATGGACCTAAGATATTCGGGACAGGCTATACGTGATGCCACAATGAGGGACGGAAAGGCTTCTATGGAGCTAAATTAAGAACTGGTCTTAAAATGGCTAATCGCTTACCATAAACAACCTACTTAATTTGGGTGGGTAATGATTTATTGACAAGTACAACGAATGATATTTACTTTTCTGTCACACTTATCGAAATTTGTATGCGACCATCGCGCTCGGACGTGGTATTATTATTACCATAGCTTGTCCCGAGTATCTTAGGTACATGTCAATTAAAAACGATAGGTATATAGTTCAAGTAAGTTAGTAACGAAATTGGGGGTCTAGCCTATTGAGATTATTTCTTACTAAATATCATCATCATATCAGCCGAAAGACGTTCACTGCTGGACATAGGCGTCCCCCAAAGTGACCAGCTCTGTGCCACCCGCATGTAGCGTACTCCTGCGACCTTTACCAGATCATCAATCACTAAACATAAATTGACCCATTTATAAATTTTTAAAAATCGTTATATCCGCATATGTACTTGGTCACCCTAATTAAAACGAGATACAATTCTCTAGTATGGTTTATCTGTCGGTCACACTTTTTTATCGCAGTACACAATCAGAGGGCCTACCGCGAAACGAAATTCGTTTTCGTTCGTGCATCTCCGTTTCTGTCGAACTTGCTAGTTCGAGCGAAAGAGAGGGAAATACATGAACGAAGTTCGTATTCGTTTCGCGGTAGCCCCTCTGTTTAGGTATTACGTCCATGAATAAACGTCAATGATGACATTTCGATGACATAAATGGTAGGGATGACAGCCGTCAAATATTGTTTGTAGCCATGGACGGACCTATGCTACTCAGGAAAAGCTATGGTAATAATAATACCACGTCCGAGCGAGATGGTAGCATACAAATCTCGATAAGTGTGACAGAAAGGGAAATATCATTCATTGTCCTTGTCATAGTTCCACTTTTTTTATTTCCACAACTGATTTAGTATGAAGTTGTGGCAAATAAACCACTCAAATTAAGTAGATTGCTTATGGTAAGCCAACTTAGCCAAGCCATCAGCCATTTTAATACCAGTTCTTAATTTAGCTGCATAGAAGCCTTTCCGTCCCTTGTCGCATCACGTATAGCTCTTCCTGGGTATCATAGGTCCATGGATGTAGCAAATTCGATTGCTACAATTGACAACATTTCATTTTTTTATAGCGGCTCAAACTAAAAACCATTCAGAGATTTGGGCCTGCTGAGTAAATATAAAAAATAATGGACTTTTATATTCGCTAGTTCTTGAGAAAACTGGAAATTACTTTGAAGTAGCCTTTTAAAATGCGGATTCAAGTATTCAAGTATTCAAGTATTTTATTGCATTCATGTTGTTATAGTATAGTACATAGTTGACACATGTTACAGTAAGTCTCAAACATGAACCCTGTAAGGGCATCGCAATACATAGGTATTTATAGATTAACTTAGAACTATTCTAACAGAATAACATAAGCCGTAGGCACCAACGGTATACATAGTTATTTCTAAATAGGCATTTTGTGTGTATATAGTGTTGAGACAAAAATAAGTAGATATATGTACTTTTATAGTTTATCATCTAGGTATTCATTTAGAGAATAATATGCATTATTTAGTAGTATATTCTTTAGTTTAGTTAAAAATTGGCTGTCTTTATTTTCTTTTCTTATGTGTTCTGGTAGTTTGTTGTATATTTTTATTGACATGGTTAGCGGACCACAGGAATGGAGTTTTAATCGGGAGGTTGGAGGCACTAGCTTTGATTTATATCTCAAACTGTATGGTAACGGCGTATCTTCTCGTTTTGTGTATAATTCAGAGTGTTTACGGACGAACTTACATATTTCCAGGATGTATAAGCAGGGCAAGGTAAGTATTTTGTGTTTAATAAAGTACGGCTTGCAACTATCGGATTGCTTTATATTTACGAGTATACGGATTAGTTTTTTTTGCAACGTGAAGACGGATGGAGCGTCGACACTGCTACCCCAGAGGGTTATTCCATAACTGAGACAGGAAAAGCCGTAAGCATAGTAAGTTGCGAGTGCAGTTTGAAAGTTGGTAGTTTTTTTTATTTCTCGAAGTGCATACGTGAATTTAGAGAGTTTACTTCTTATATGTTTTATGTGAGATTTCCAGGTTATGTGTTTATCTATGACTATTCCGAGCAGGGTAAATGTTTCGACTGTTTCTAAAGTTATGGAATTGTGGCTATAGTTGATCGTTAACGCGTCTTTCTGGTATGGATGAAAGGTCATTAGCTTTGTTTTTTTATAGTTTATTTCTAGGTGGTGGTCGTGCATCCAGTGTGTGATTTTGCTAAGGATATTATTTATTTTGTCGTTTATCTGTGTAGTATTTTGGCATGAGGTTAGAATCGAGATGTCGTCTGCAAATAAAATTGACGGTTCTTCCATGATTTGTGGGATGTCATTAATATAAATAAGAAATAAAAGGCAGCCGATTACACTCCCCTGTGGGATTGAAGATGTGATGGGTTTGACGTCAGATTGCATATGATATTCCATAGCTGTACTTATGCATTGCATCTTGTAGGTTTTTTTTATGTCATTGGCCGTTATTTGACTCCTTCTATCTTGTCATTGTCAATGTCAAATGTCACTGTCACAGACACAGCATGCTATTTACTTATTAATTGAATAAATTGACCACAGTAGGTACTAATCTTATTCATCCTTTAAATGTACTTATGCCCTTTTCGAACGTGGTAGTTTAAAACACCCAAACTATGGGTGGTTTTCTTAAAATGAAAAGAAAAAAACCGGCCAAGTGCGTGTCGGACCACGCAAAACGAAGGGTTCCGTGCCTATTAAAAAGGTCGTATCGTCACAGAAATTTTACGGCACTTACGTCCTTTTCTTTGAGGAAGGCAGTTTTTCAGCAATATCTCGAAAACCTCTGAACCGATCTTGTTCAAAACAATTTTCGGTGAATGAAATTAATAAGCCCTATGTTCATGAATTTTTCCATATTTTTAAAATACACCGTTCAAAAATTAGAGGGGGGGGGACAGAATTTTAGTGACTTTCGGGGCGATTATCTCCGACCCTATTCACTTAATCAAAAAAAATGCTAAGAAACCTTATATTTATTTTGAAAGGCCTATCGATTGATGTGCCACACGGGGGGTTACAATGAAAAAAAAAATTTTGACTTTTAGTTTTATGTATGGAGTGCACCCCTAAAAAAATTTTTTTTTGTCATTTTAATTACAAATCTATGTAGCGGCTAACAAAATACACCTATCCTCAAATTTTTATTCAAATACACCTTATAGTTTTCGAGTAAAATGCCTGTGACATACGGACAGACGGACAGACGGACAGACGGACAGACGGACATGACGAAACTATAAGGGTTCCGTTTTCGCCATTTTGGCTACGGAACCCTAAAAATACGTGTCTCCTAGCTTTTTAAATACTATTAAATGCCTAAACAAAATTAAGGTGTGAGAAAAATGAAATGTTGTTAATTGGGTATTTTTTAAAATATGTATTTATACACGAAACATAATTTATAGATTCAGATTCAACAAATCAGAAGTGAAAATTGTGATTCAGATTCGACAAATCTGAGGGCCTACCGCGAACGGCTTTCGAAGTTTTCCCTCTCTGTCGCACTTATGTACGAATTTGTAAGTATGATAATTGTATAATTGACAGATGTGTCCTTTAACGCATAGTTGTGTTGTGTCCTGTATGACGAGCCATGATGGCCGATTGTGTATGCTGCAAACTAGTTTGGACTTTTGAGTTGTTATAAATTTAATAACAATACAAAAAAAAATTGCAAAGCCTGTAACCACAGCGCATTGGACGCGGTTTTATTTAGGCCTACATTACACTGGCGCGGCTTGCGGTGGTGGTCGAGAGAAAACTTGACAGCTAATTACATGTTTACTATTTCTGTAATCTGTGTTTACTATTGACCGCCGCGGCCTTGCTAGTTCGAGCGACAAAGAGGGAGATACACGAACGAAAACGAATATCGTTTCGCGGTAGGCCCTCAGGCCGCGCCAGTCTGTGAGAGGCCTTATGCACAGCGAAATAATGTACGGCCAGATAATCCGCGTCCACCATTTCATGGATTCAGATTATTGGGCCGTGCATAATCAGCCCGGACAAAAGTGGCTTTAATTATTGCCCCGGACCAAGTTTACTCATGCTGCGTCCGCTGCGCCAATGTTTTTAAACATCTAACATGTTAGCCGTCAGTTTCGGCAGACAAATAGGGTATTGTTTTGATTGGAAAAACATTTAAACATTTTTGACTTTTAAAAACCACGAAAACATGGCGCAGTGCACGCGGCTTTAGAGTGATAATGCCAAATAATGCACGGCCTGATAATCCATGTACATTGGACGCGGATTGTAGGGCTGTACATTATTTTGGCCGTGCATTATCAATAATATCATCAACATATTGGTAATCTGTGATTATTATGGCCGTACCACGGCCGTATATTAGCATTCTAGGTCCGAGTTCCAACATATTAGTAATCTGTGGTCCATAAGTGGCATACATGTATCTTAGTCCATGGTGGCATATAAGTGATATAAGCAAAGAGTATTGTAATTGTAGAGGAGGCATATAAGTTGAAATCTGTGAGTTGAGTAGACTATTGTTTAAGTTTCCTTTGCTGGAAAGCTTCTCTTGAAGATGAGCGGTAGGATTTTAATGCTAGATTACAGTATAATGTGTGCAGACCTAAACTTTGTGAACTGTAACTCAAAAACTTCCAGTAATATATACCATACTATTCCAATATAATAAATGCATAAGTAACTTTGTCTGTCTGGCTGTTACCTTTTCACACTTAATCCACTGAAACCCTTGACCTTCGAGACCCTTGGAAGGACGGGGGGTGAAGTTTCTAAAGTAAGTTATAACCAAAAATTAGAAGGATATCTTAGGCTGTGGCTCGGCTGTTGTTCATTGGCAACTAGTACCAGATTGTGGCTGGTACCCCCATTTTTCACTTTATTTTTTCTTTTTAGCATTTGCCTTGATGGATCAACCAACAATTATCCTTGGCAGCTAACTGCCCAGATGTCTGCACAGCCTCACTCCCATGAAAGTTGCAGGTAGAATGGAGAGGTTTTGAAAAGGATGGCAATTATTAGGTATAATAAATAAATAATAATAATAATAAATATAGAGGGACAATTCACACAATTGATCTAGTCCCAAACTAGGCAAAGCCTGTACTATGGGTACTAGACAACGGATAAACATACTTATATAGATAAATACATACTTAAATAGATATTAAACATCCAAGACTCGAGAACAAACATTAGTATTAATCAGTCTGCCCCGACCGGGGATCGAACCCGGGACCTCATGTACCCACTGTCTTTTTCATCCAAGCACTATTCTACCTATAGTAGGTACCTATCTGATTTTAGGTATGTATGTACATATGATAAAATGTTGCGGCCTCCACAAAATGTGGTGTTGTAGCTCAGGTTGTAATAAAAAAAATAGCATCTGTTTTCTTTTAATAACCTTTTTTAACTTCACATTAGTTACAAGTATGTAGGGATCATTGTAATCTGATCTAAGTTAATATTCATCCACAATTTGAAATTTTGTCGGTATGTAATGTAGAAGACAATACAACAATTTGGAACTCTTCAATGGTTATGTTAATATACTTAATATTCAGTATCCGTCCCATAACAAAAAAACAGTGATTGTACTTATTTAGCTTAGTTATTTCACATGATTTCATACTACATGCAGCAATCTATGAATGTATTACTAATGGTTTGTTTCTTTTCTTTTCAGAACTTAGTGGGGTTACAAACAAACAAGATTAAGTGAAAATCTATTGCAGCAATGCAACACACTAAATGATGCAGTATATTTATACAACATCCCATGCCAAAAAAATTAAACCCCTTTTGTCACAATACACTATACAGGGTGGAAAGTTAAAACGGGGCAGTAAGGGCAGCTACTAGATCCCTTGCCGCCACGCAAAAATGGCATTAGGATTTCATTCCTAACTTTTTAAGTGATGGCAATCTACATTCACAGATTTTTGAAAAAAAGTACAGTCAGCGAGTAAATCATCAATTTGGACGATTTTTTTTAATGCCATTCGATCCCATTCCTATTAAGGATCAAAATACTCTTTGGGACCGACTAAGGTTTGACTACTAGAACGCCCAGAAATCAAAGAAAACTTTTTCCATACAGTGAGTATGGGAATCCCAAAGTGCAAGTAGTCCTTTAGTTAGACGATCATCAAATTGTATGGAGACAGAGAATTTCATTTAGATTAGAAATGAGAGAATTCATTCCATTGTTAAAAAAAAAACAAACGCATTCCCGTATTCATAAACGTTACTACACACGTTACAGTACTCACGAGCGGACAGGTGCTGTAAAGCCCTTACTTAGGGTGGGTACAGTGAAACAGGTATCATGTTCTTTTGATTAAGAGCGCACTAATGCAGCCTGGCTAGAGCGATTCGGTACCCCGCAACCCTCAGCCCCTCTGCAATACATCGCGTACGAATACGAACTCGCCGCGCGTGGGCACCGCTAGCGCTCGCGTCAGTTTTCCGACAATCCGTTCCCGCGATTTTGCATTAGAACACAGAAATGAATTGAGTCTCGACTCGAGATATAACTATTTAAATATTTTTTTGGGAACTGTCATGAAAACATAAGGTCATCTTTTAAAAACTCTCAGTTTTTAAGAGATGACATATGCAATTGTTATGGAACTTAATAATACAATAATAATCATAAAATTATTTATTCATAAGCTCAATAAACTTTACAATATTCAGGCTGGTGCCTTTTAACCTTATTGGTACCTTTTTTCAAACTTAATATTAACGTTAATTTTTTTTCCGCTTCGTGTTTCGGGAGAGCTGGGTAATAATTCCACTCAACGGCATGTTACGCAACATTCGTGGGTCAAGCAACTCTGGGAGAATTGATTTCATATAAAATTCTTTTAGTTTAGGAACCATCACTTCGCTCCACAGTATTTCGTCGCGTTGGATTCGAATTTTTAGTGGCCGTTCTGAACCCGTCCAGACAGCAAATATGCATTCCTTCCTTTCTGTAATGTTTAATTGCCCTTGTACTTGAAAGTACCATGGGTGTTTTTTATTTAGCTCCAGTTGCCCTTTTATATTTTTCCAGAAATTAATTTTCTTTTCTTTTATGGCTTGCTCTAATGTGGTTCTGAATCCAGTTGTAGGGCATTTTATTTCGACTATGCGATTTTCGTCAATCACTCCATCTGGTGTAGCTCCTAGAAACGGGTTCTTTTTGTCAATAAATAGCCCACAAGGCATTATTTTTATTTTTTCTTGCTTTTCGAGCTGCTTCAAGGCATCACTCTCATACTCTTTTCCATGTCGGATGGAAGTTATATCCGAAAGATCTTGTTTGTATAGCAAATGTTTGACTATACTGGCGGAAGTACTAGTCCTTTTGTTTATAATTTTGCCAAAATTTGACGCAGTTAACAAATTCCGCCGCATTTCCATCCATTTGCTGGATTTGCTTTGGAGGACAGTATCCTCTTCAATTTGTGCTCGTTCCTCGGCCGCTTTTGCCAATCTTTTCAAGAAACTTTGTTTTGATCTGTCGTAATCTTCTTGAGACAAATCAGGCTTCAAACAATTTTCACCGTAATTTTTATCTCCTATTCCTTGATTCCTGTGCTCGAAATATATATTTTTTCGACGAACATTATTATTAAGTCTCGCAGTGTTCACTTTTAATTTTCTCAATTCAAGCTGTTTTGATTTAGATTTTGGACTGACACCAAGTATAGATTTCTGTAACTTGTACAGGGGTCTTTTTGTATTGAAAGACACTAATGCAGCCGCGCATCTGGTTTGATATGATCGCCGTAAACAATAATTAACTCTTTTTCCTTCAATACATTTAGCTACAATGGAGTTAAATTGTTCGCAGCGATTACTATCTACGTCTTCAATAAGGCTGCGGGCGTTAGCTGCAGTAGAGCCAATAATAAATTTTATTTTATTTTCCAGGGGTGTATTTCTGAGTTTTACTGTAATGTCTTCATTTTTTTTCTCACGTTTGCAGTAAAAATCCTGACAATTCGTATGATTGCTAAATGCGTGATTATACGAATTGGATATTGCTGAATAAATCCCATTTATTTGTTTCTTTTTTGGGTCACTGGTCCCTTTTAAATGCTTTATTGATAAGCAAATAGCTTTTCTGGCTGCCAAGATTCTTTGCGTATTCAGAAGCTTTCTATCCTGAATTTTATATTTAGTATCTTTGGTTAGCGCTTGCACATGTTCCGTAGTAAATGATTCCTACATTCAATCTTTTCCACGGTGAAGTTAGAATATGGACGGGCTTCTAAAATTTTACTATAAGTGGAAGCATCGCCGTCAGCAACCATTTTACCATAGATTAAGCCGTACATACTTAACGACTGTTTGAAACCTTCGACTAAAATTTCACCTTCCATATTCGTTGACGATCCTGTGTAGTTTTTAAAACATTTGTGATCCTGGGGTTTTTGGTTTTTGTTCAGAGCGCGTGCACAAACACAACAGTATTTATTTTTCACCCCAAGATAAAGAACTTCCCCAAACTTTCTACCTATAATAGAGGCAGCGCCAGAGAGTGAGGAATAATTCTTTTTATATGTACGTTTTGCCCAACGACCATCAGCTATAACGTCAATAATGGGTATACCGTCGTCATTAACTCTGCCTTTATCTATGGCATATTGTCTTTCACGTGCAGCGGCAGCTTCCATCTCTATTGTGGCCAGTTTTTCCCACTCTTCGCTAACTTTATCATCCGTTTTAATGTAAAATGGCTGTGTCATGAATGGGATATTCATCGCCGCAAATAATTCTTGCAATTGCGTATATCCCACACCTACAGTTGCGGCACTTGATACAACGGCAATATTTAAATCTAAGTTTTCCGTTGGATTTTGTTTTGACGTATCAACACACAACTCCATGTTGCACATATTGCATTTGAATTTCAATTTGACAGAGTATGGCACAAAGGTCTGCTCTGCAAAATCAAGGAAAACCTTCCTCACTCCGTGTACCACATCCTGGAGTCTTACCTCTTCGATAGGCTTTTTCAAGTCAAGCATGGAGAAGCACGGTCTTCATTATACCCCATTAAAGCTGGAGTACCTCAAGGCTCCGTCCTCGGACCTGTGTTGTACAACATCTACACAGCAGATTTACCGACCAATGACGATGTCACCGTCGCTACTTATGCTGACGACATAGCGTACCTGGCAGCAGACAGCGATCCCATTGCGGCAAGTGACAAACTACAACGAGTGCTGGACTACACCTCAGCCTGGCTTCAAAAATGGCGCATTCAAGCTAGTGCCCAGAAGTCAACCCACATTACCTTTACCCTGAGAAAAGATAACTGTCCACCGGTATACTTGGCAAACAACATCCTACCCCAAACGAACTGTGTAAAATACCTCGGATTTCACTTGGACAGACGCATGACCTGGAAAAATCATATAAAGGCTAAAAGAGACCAAGTGAACTACAAATTTCGGAAACTTTACTGGATGATGGCAAGAAATTCAGTGCTCTCACTGGATAATAAGCTTTTAATTTACTCAACTATTCTGAAACCCATCTGGTCATATGGCATCGCAATATGGGGAGTAGCCAGTAAGAGCAATATAGCCTGCCTACAAAGAGTACAAAACAACATCCTTAGATGCATCACCAAAGCTCCATGGTTCGCGAGGAACGATAAAATTCACGAGCATCTAAAAATGCCAACAGTAGCATCTGAAGTGGCCCGCTATAAGGAACAACACATAGCTCGCCTTACCCATCACTCCAATCCATTGGCCTCTGGATTGCTCGATAATGTCAATGTGGTTAAGAGACTTAAACGTAACCATATTCTTTAAGTAGTGAACGGGGCATTGGCCTCTAAATCTACGACCCGCCATCCTCCATTCAACAAATCTGATTATAGTCTGGAGACTGATTGCAGATCTACACTAGGAAAAAAAAAAATCTAAATTATTAATTTCACATCCAAAAGCACTTGAATGAGCAGACACTTTTTGCAACTGATTAAGAAAATATTTTATGTCCACGATCCTTCTTTCGTCTGAGCTCCCATCAGTAATGTTCGATCCATCATCATGAAACCTAAAACAGGAAAAGGTGTTTATATAACATATATAGACAAAACCTAAATACAATTGAAAAATATTACACCAATATGCAAAGGGAAATACAAATTAAAAGGGTCAATATGATTTGGATTTTTTGGGCATAAATGGCTTTTAATAATTATGGTTTTTAGTTGCTGGCGGCGATAACATTTTAGAATACTTTTATATTCATAATTACCTTTCATATTCACAATTTAAATCTTCAAGAACTTCATCGTTAAGTTCAGTGGATCCTGTACATAAAAACGCCGAGTCCTCTTGCGTCTCATTCGCCACAACGTTGACGGAATTTCTGTAAGGTGTAAATTAGCTAAAGAAAGAAATATATTTATTTGGTGTGACAAAGAAATTACACATGTGTATAAACATCTGAAATGCACCAAAATGGATGTCACTCAGCATATGCCAGCAGCAATATATGCTAAATGCGCTGCTTTTCAGGGCACCCAGAGAGACATACAGAACTTAAAATATAACTTATACGTAACAAAACCTAATTAATGAGAAGGAGAAGTCGCTGGTCAATTAACAAAACCTTAGCTAAAGTTGAAATGCAGGTGTAGGTGTGATGTCATTTACAGGTATTGAAATTCAAGAGCTTATAGCATAGAGCTAATTGAGATAAGTGTGGCATTGACATAAATATTTATTTTGCTTGGCCCGTGGAATGACATTTCTCACTATAGGTACCTGCATTTTGTAAACGGTAGTTGTACTTAGGAAAATTATCACAATAAACAAAAGAACGAATTTCTTCGGTACGTATGATGCCGATAGTCGAGCTAAACACGTGCTTAGACAATAAAGCAACAAAACAGCTAACAATAGAATGTACAGTTCATGGATTCACACCTCCAATCCTTTTTCATTCACACGGGGAAAATCTTCAAAAAATAAATGAATATTATCCCACTGATTCAGTTTCGTGGGTTCTCTATATGTTTCCCGTGTTTCTTGTAAAATACATTACAAAATACTTGTAGAACATATTCCCTACTAAGTGCATATTATTTCATCACCTGTCCTCTCAAATAAACCGCGTATAAAATGCGTTGTTATTCCTCGAATGTGTTTTTGTGAAGATTCTTGTATTAGACAAGAACTAAAAATAACGGTCTTTTTAGCATTATTTAGGCTAGTCTAGTAGACTTTGGCATGTTCTACACAGCAAAACTTCTGTTGTTGATCTAAATATCTTTTGGATGCCTTGACCCGTCTGTGAACTGCCCCACGTATGTCACTAGGGCTTTTATACCCTACACATTCTGTGCATCTGCCAACTGCTGTAGCAATCATGCACAATGAATGTGTTCTTGCAAAATCTGGGTGACAGCATGGAGCTTTTCCATTAATTCGATGAAACTATTGGCGGTAGGTATATCAGGTATTGGTCAGCTAGCTGTAATTTTTTTTCCATTGCTCATTGTTTAGTCATGACAGTAAAAAAAGTTCGATTAAGTAAAATTTAGAGGCCTTCTTATTAGTTGTTGCGTAGGGCATGCAATATCAAACCATTTTCAATCCCGGTATTGAAATCCGATATTGAGTCCCAATACCGGGATCACGGGATCAATAAATGTATTTAAAAAAATCTTTTGCGCGGTAAATCAGTCTTTATTAAGAATAAAATGGACATTTTCATAAAAATCAACAATATTCAATATATAAACTATAAATGTAAAGCAAAGTAAACGCTAAATCAACAAAAATAAAATAATAGAATCAACAACTTCAAATAAAATCAACATCGTAAAATAATCATTATTTGTTTTAAATGGCGACAGTCTTTATTAAGAATAAAATGGACATTTTCATAAAAATCAACAATATTCAATATATAAACTACAATTGTAAAGCAAAATGAACGCTAAATCAACAAAAATAAAAAAATAAAATCAACAACTTCAAATAAAATCAACATCGTAAAATAGTAGTTATTTGTTTTAAAAGGCGATTAAAATCATATAAATTGAAATCTCAAGGCTACGAGCCCAAATGCAAAAGAGTTCGTCTATTAAGATTCTTATAATGAATAGATTTTTAGACTAGAAATATCGAGTTCAGTAAATAAATAAAGCAATGAACAAACACAGTTAAATATTAAAAAAATAATGTATTTTTATTTTATATATTAACAAATGTACATATTCCTGTATTTACTGTAAAAAATACATTTATTTACTTAAGCTATCGAAGCAAAATAGTTCGTCTGCTAGTAACACAGTGCAAAATAATTCGTCTACCACTGGTTAGTGTCGCCTTTCCTCTTGATGACGGCTTCAATTCTTTGTGGCATTGTGTCAACTAACGCCGCACATTCCGCAGAGGATATTGAATCCCACACTGCGTTTATCTTGTTCTTTAAATCTTCCTTCGACTTGGCGGGATCCTTACGCAGTTTCTTTTTCATCTTCCACCACAACGTCTCGATCGGAGTCAAATCTGGGCTGCTAGGTGGCCAATTCTCCAGTGTAGGAATATTGTGGTTATGTAACCAAGCCTTCGTGCTCTTGGCAGTATGGCAAGAAGCACCATCTTGTTGGAAAACATACTTGTTGTCATGTTGTAAACTGGGAATCGAAGGCAATAGGCTCGTCTTTAAGATTTCTTGGTACTTGGGAGCATTCACAGTGCCGTCTGTAAACTGCAGCCGACCTACACCTTGAGCTGACATACACCCCCAGATCATGAGTGAGGCAGGAAACGACTTTTCTCTTAAGGCAGTCTTTATGAAAGGCTTCGCCCTTATTGCGAACAACTTTTTTCCGTTCGTCTCCAACAGCCACTTCAAACTTCGATTCATCGCTCCATATTATGGATCGCCACTGATCAATAGTCCAGTTTCGACGAGCTAAAGCAAATATTCGCCTCTTCTTTTTCTGAAGTTCAGTAAGTAAAGGCTGCTAAAAACATACCTATCCCTTCATTTTAGCTCTGCCGAAGTTGGGCAAAATTGGATGAGAATTAGACAGTTGCAAAATTACCAAATGTTCTACTTTCAATTTTAATTTCTGACAAGAGAAACTAGTTTCCGACCTAGATTGGATCCTATTGTGTAAGTATACAAAGTTTCATGTTATGTTTTCGCAAGCAAACTACGTTTGTATGGGAAGCCGAGCGTCGTGAAGATACTTAAGCATATTGTAAAAAAAGAAACTAAAGACAATATACGTTACCGTCAATATTTACATTTTATTACAAGTTCAGGCAGCACCAATGACTAAAAACTATTTAAGCATTGGACAGGGAAAAACTTCATCCGAAAAGACAGAAAAATACATGCATATAATTAATATAGCCCGATTGCTTCAATCAGTCCTCGCCTGCATGGCGGCTGTGCTGAGTTAAGCAGTCGGACTAAAATTGTGAGGCTATTCATAGTATTCATTTATAGAACTAAACAGGATTTTCGAAAATATTCTTTCTTGCAAGTTTTCTGTTTTTGTGTTTGTTGAAAACATCTTCATCACCACTGCTGCTAGATTCACCTTTATTGGATTTGTATCTTTTCCTTGTACCACCAATTTCACCATCAGTAAAGTCACTAGTCATTTCAGCATCCTGTACTTTCTTTCTGGCAACCTCTCTGGTCATCTAAGAAAAAGTTTAGTATCATTCTCTGATCAAAGCAATTATTTGTGGAAAGGAAACCTACAATATTTTCATATGCTTTGTTTTCATTTCTTTTATTTATTGCAATACCGTGGTTTATACAAATGGTTTTTTTATAGCAGCACAGTAAATGGTTACCCCGTTAGGGTGTAGCAATTTCTTAAGTACAGGCGTATATTAATGTCAAAACATGAAGTAAGTTCAACTAGATTCATTACAGTAATTACTTTAATATAGATTGCTGACTGCTGACTGGCGCCGATCGAGTCGAGCGCAGGTGGACGCGCGCGGCGTGTGGGCGCCGGGCTTTGCCTACTGCATGACGCCCACTCCCCGTATATCGTAATACCACTGCACCCGCGCGCCGAAATAAAAATAATTAAACCTAATAACGTACAATAATAATCTTAATGACCCAATTCATTAGTGAAAATACATAAAAATATACCTATTTAACAAGTAACTTGATGCAATTCTTAATAGTAGGTAGTAATGATTTAGTCATCATTATATTCTTCATCCTCGTCCTCGGAGGAATCCGACCGAAGCATAATAATCTTCGGGTATAATACTAGAATTACTAACAGTATTTTTATTTCTGACAACATTTTCGGGTGAAATTAAAAAATCCAATACTTCTGACGGGAGAGATCCTGCTTATTTGCGGGGCGTTTCCTTGAAACTGTTAATTAAAGGATCAGATGTGATTATTAACATGTTAAGTAAATCTGTATTCGTGGCAACACGGGACCTTTTGCGGGTATTATCCCGTCGGAATCTTCTGCAATCTTTGTTGCGAGCTTCCTGAGCTTCCTCAGAAAGCTGCTCGATCGGCAAAAGAGCCGATTGGATAATATCTACACTATGTATAAGTATTTTATGCACAGTTACAGGCATGCTACCACGAATACAGATCCAAATACAGCCTTCTTGTTTGCTCTGCTAGCGTTTTAAATATATCGACATTAATATCGAAACCGCAAGACAAAGCCCTAAGTAAAGTATCAAAATGTTTTATCAATGTCACATCTAATCCTGTAATTTCAGCGCTCAACTCTGGATTTTCAAAAAATCTTCTAGCGGTATTTCCATCATTACTATTGCCAAAACCTGGTTTTGGTTTGTCAACCACTAAACCCATTCTGGATTTGAAATGGTCTTGAATTGTTGATGAACGTTGCTTTACATTAGCTTTATCAGTTGCGTTTCTCAACTGCCATTTCTTTATATCGAGACGGTAACTAATGTGCAGCAAGCATTCAAAACAACGAATCCAAGCATGTAGTGTTGACAAACCAAACCTAAGGTTATCTTTATTGGCCGTAAATTCCCTAGCCTCATCGTTCATTATCTTTGGGGTTGCACCACATATGAAACACCTCTGTGCTGACAAAGTTTCTGTCAAAGCATTACACACTTTCCCATCAACCATTTTCAAAAGTAGCTCATGGTTAACAGAAACCTGATTTCCATCATCTACATTACATATGTAGATGATGGAAATCAGGTACTTTGTCGGTCTCGCGTATGGTAATCTCCTTACTTTCTTTCGAGACAATAAATTTTATTGGTCGACAATACATAGTCGAGGAGGTCGACGAGGATGGATGCGGATTTTGCCAAACAATATTACCACTTTTGTCAGGTAATTGAAGATCGATATTCATCGGTAGCTTCAATATCGGTCAATTTTTGTTTGTAATTGCTATGTCCAGAACATCCAGCACAACCCCACTTGCTAATTAGTGTGAATGATGAGTGCTCATTACGATCTAAAGAACAAGCAGTAATAACTTCCCGTTGTGCAGAAATTAAACGCTGAGCAGTTTTGCCTAACATACCTTGAAGTTTAATTTCTGCACGCGTTTCCGTTAATTCTACGTGTTCTTCTGACAGTAAACAGGCTTTTTGGCATTCCGAAGGCTGTAAAATGATGGAAATACCTGATGACCCGCAAGCATACTCCACTTCCTGGTTTGTTTATATGAGTGAGACGTAGATTTAGAGTCCACATAATAAGCCAAAGCTTCATCATGTGAAGTATGGTGAACCAACTCTATGATTTGGTTACCATGGATACTTTTCTCTGTTAAAAAAATTATATGTCAATTACGGATATATACAAATTGTCTTACGTATTTTTAATAGAAATAAAACAACACTAACTTTAAATATAAACTGCTTTATTCTTGTCGCATATGGTGATCGTCAAGATCCACAAAAACACAAGTTCATATCTTTGAACTTTACACATCGTATAAGTTCTTCTATTAAAGGACGAAATATTACACTGTTCCCAAAAGTCGTTCTATCTGACGAGTGCATAAAAAGGGCTAGAATTATATTAGAAATAAAAGGGCTAGAAATATATTAGGTAAGGCAGAAGCGCGGGGTGGAGGAATACAACCAATAGATACATACACAGCTCCTAATTTATGGATGCCCGAATGACTACCAAGAACATTCCCGCTTTCATAATCGTCAAAAAATAAGAATAATGGAAATACTAACTTGTCTTAAAGTTTTCTTTTTACTTTTACCCAGGAACTACCTTGTATAATGTTTTTGATAAGGCTGTTAGGTATTTAGTAATAAATTGTTAATGTAATCAAGGGTTTTTTTTTGTAATACGATACGAACCTAAGAAGTACCAATTGCTCTTTACATGCCATTAGGACATATGTTACTACACCGCGCTTTTTAACACTACACATTGTTTGACCAATAACTATTTCTTTCGGTGGTATATAATTTCCTGCTGCTTTCAAATATTGGAGACGCTTACATTCGGTATTAAATGATTTAATCGTAGATTCTACAGTAGACAAAAACCTTCTCTTTTAAAGACGTTACAATTTGACCATGTTCTGTGGACGTAGTTACTTCACTCAAAATATTCTCTATGTTACGGGATAAGTACAGGTACATATTCATTCCATCTACTACATCTTGAACTGCTGTTTTAGGTATTAAATGGTTTGCATATAGAGATGTCAAAAACATTGGCAATGTAAAATTACTTGAATTAGATGTATTGGAGTTGCAATATTAGGACGTTGATCTTATCTTTCTGGTGAGTTAGGCATGACAGTGTTCGATATTGCGTCAGTAGAAACATCAAAACTAGGTGAATAATCACTGAGCATAATATGATCGCGTAGTAAATGTTTAAAACACTTAAGAATTTTTTACAATAGATAAGGTACTAATTTATCGTATAAAAATTACTTCCCTAGTTGAATATTTAAATCTGTCAAACGCGTGGTTACTGTAGTGTAAATATTGTCATATTTTGTATTTAAATGGAAAAGCGTGGTTTGGATAAATTACATACGTTTGTAGATTCTGCAGGATATTGTGCGTTAAGAACAAAAATGATTTTAAAACAAGCTTCTACTGCATTAATGGTAGATGTTGCTTCGTAACGAACATTATTTACAATTTTACAACAATGTACCTAATAACCCGACTTCTTAAAGATTCAATCGCTGGCTTTAAAAGTTTTGTAAAAACTAGTGGGGCACAGGATAAACCGAATGGGAGACAGTTAAACTCGTACATCTTTTTGCTAAACAAAAATCTTAAGTATTTTTGTGCATGTCACTAATAGGTACCAATAAAGTCAATGGCGCACATAAAATCATTCTTTATGATTAATTTGCACAAAATCCTAATATCCTCCAGTTTAAAGTGATTTGTCTTGACAAATTTATTCAAGCACTTTAAATTCAGAATAAATCTATGTGTGCCATCATTCTTAGGTATTGTAAAAATACTGGATAGGAATTGTTCATCACAGGTCTGACATTGGGTTATTGCCCCCTTTACTAACAGTTTGTGAATTTCTTCTGTAAGAATCTTTATCTCAGCATTATAATTTTTTGGGGTATATTTTGCTATGTTGGACTATTCATAAAAGTGATAGAATATCCTTTTATCTATCTTAATATAGTTGGGTCTTTTGTAATACTTGACCAACATTCATAAAAATATTTGAGTCGAGCAGCAAAGTTTACCTTTACGGGTACTTGGCACGACCTCCCCGGTTGGCTGGTCGTGGTCGTTGGGCTGGTCTCGCTTGTTGTGCTGGACGTGGATAACTGCGACGATGAGGCTTGTATGGTTGTCTCCACCTTGTTGATCTCCGGGAAAAACACTCTATAGCCCTTAACATCTTGTCCATAACCAACCATGATTCCTTTTTCTCCTTTAGGGTCCCATTTTCTTCGCTTTTCCTTAGGGATATGGACGAAGACAGGAGTACCAAATATTTTCAACTCATTTATGTCAAAATCCTTATTAGTCCATGTCTGATATGGTGTTTTTTCCAACTTCATTGCAACTACATATGCTGCAGTTTGAACAGCTTCAGCCCATAACTTCTTGGGCAAACCTTTTGCACATAGCATTGTTCTCGCTGCTTCAGTCAGCGTGCGATTCTCTCGTTCAACTTTTCCATTTTGCTCGGTTGCATATCCGACTGTAGTTTGGTGTACAATCCCACGTTTAACAAATAGATTTTGCACTTCTTTATTCACAAATTCCGAACCTTGGTCAGATCTGAAATAAAGTATCTTGTTGTTTGTAGCATTTGTAGCGTTATTTTATTCATTAGTAAATAAAAACACTTTATTTATATGAAACTGTTATCCTTATACTTCTTGTAAAGACTCTCAAACCATTGTCTTGAAAATTATTTAAAAAAAATGGTAATAAAAAAGGAGTAATGAAATGAAATCTAACTTAATTGACGTGGTGACCACGTTTTGTACAAAGTTTTACGAAACGTACGTACGTATAAATAACCATTGAAATGTGTTGTCTGGATGTGAATGTGATTTCGATTCAACCAAAATGTTCCAATTTCAATGTTTACATCGCGCGGGTTGGATTCTTTCCGCTAAGCTACGGAGAATACTAATGTAGTACCATAAATATATGTAACAGGTTGTTATTTGTCTATGCCTCCATAAAGTCCTTATCGACATCGATGATAACGCGTATCGAAATATCTCGCTTTTGTCCTTCCGGCTTATGTTGCCGCTAACGTTTTTCTTATTATTTCCGTTTCTGGATTCCGTGCACCGCCACACACAACCGTAGTAATTATGTTGTACCCGCTTACGTTAGGAGGAAGGTACGTGGCGCGGCACGGAAACACGAAAGATTCGTTCCTAATTAGTCGTAAATTGATTCCAGGATTTATGCACGGGTTTTGGTATCGTTGGGACATCCAGACTTCCCCAACGCTCGACGGAAGCACCTTGTCGCCTACCTGAGTTTGCCAGGCGATCTTCCAGGGGAGTACCCTACCCGAGGGCAGAGAAAGGAGCCTGGTAGATGAGGGGCGAACTTCGCCAACTCTGGCGCCAAGTAACCGCGTCATAGAGGGTATCCGCAAAGAGACTAACGTGATCATTGATGAGGCTCGGAAGTCGGGAAATCTCAATGGGAGGGTACACGGCCGCATCAACCGAGCATGCCGGGAGATTCTCCTCAGTGCTGAAAACCTCCAGTCACGCGAGGAAAATGACGAAATCCGGGTGCTCAAGGCGGACAACAAAAGGATGAGGGAACAATTGGCGCAATTAACGGAGGAGACCAAGGCCCTTAGAACTGCGTTTTCGGAGAGGGCCAGCCGACCCCCCATGGGCAAGTCCGCCGAAAATCCTGCCTCGCCTGTGCCGGATCTCCTAGCGGAGCTCAAGGAGAACCTTAAAAGAGACCTCCTTATGTCACTGGGAGAAATGATCAACGTGAGAATCGGGGAGGTCAAGAGTCTCCTTCCACCTGCCCCAATTCTGCGTCTGTCTTTGGCTGCGGACCGTAACAGGGGAGAGACCGCAAGGGAAGTGGAGAGTCAACAGGGCCCTTCTCCTGTGCAGCCAACTCAACAGCAGGAGCGCCGGCACCAATTCTGGCCGCTACAGGGGTTAATGCCCCCTGCTAATACCGGTGCGTCCACAGCGGGTAAGAGCAAGACGGGGAAGAAAAAAAAGAAGGGGAAAGCTTCGAAGCAGGTCCCACAAACGGGGTCGGTGCCTCCATCTGCACCCCAGCTACCGGCACAACCACAGACCGTGGACTGGAGGGATGTGTTGGGTAGGAAGGCCAAGACGAAAGCCAGCAAAGCAGCAGCCGTTGTTGTGCGCAACTTGCTATCAGTATCGCAGCAGCGCAGCATTCAGTATCGTTTAAAGACTATAAAATTATTTTCGTTCTGATCCGTTGCGGGCCGCTTGGTGGAAATATTACTTTAGAAGAACTACTAAATCCACATCTTCCCCAACAACAGCAACCACAGGATGGTTTGCGACTTTCTCAGTGGCACTCCTTATAATTGTACAGTCAGCATCACTAGGAGCCACTCGTGTTTCGATTCCCTTACCCTGCATTTTTTCTGACAGAAGTTGAATGAGTCGGGACTTGCTTCTTGCATTTGAAAGGAAATGCTCTGGTTGAACAGTGATTTATGTCAACATACGTTTTTGTTGCTTGTCTTCTTTATTTTCTGTTTGTTTAGTAGTGTCTGTGTCGTAGCCATCAAACAGTACAATACAATTGGGTCCGTATTGATTTTTTATATTGTCTATTTTTCTCTGAGAGTGATGGATAAAGTGTATCTGATTACTTTCCAAATCTAGTTGTTCTAATTTTGCATAAGCTGAGAGGGCCCCAGCGTTAATTTCAGTCAGTTGGTTACTGTACAGGTACAACCTGGTCAAGTTGGCGCACACGTGCTCGTCGAGGACGTGCAGCTCGCGCAACTTGTTCCCCGACAGCCGCAGCCCTGTGAGTGCGGGGAGGCCGGTTAGTGCTTGTTGTTCCACACCTGTTAAACTGCAATCATACATATGTAACGTAGTGGCGTCGCTGTCCACCGGGTACTGACGGACTCGCGCCAGCCTGCCGCACGCTGCGCACTCCGCCGTGGTGACCTCGTCAGCGCGCGCGCCGGCCGCCAGCAGCGCGGCCAGCAGCAGCAGCGCGGACGCCGGCCCTGCGACACAAGCAACGGGCGGCTGGTTAACACGCACTCTGTGCAGTCATTTACAATTAACACCATGTAGCTCCTAAAGTTTTGATGGTAGAGTAAAAATGAATATGACCAATTTTGTAGGAAATGTTATGGTAAAACTTTTGTCCGAAGTAATTATAATGCTATTCGTACAGATTTTCGAGATATGACCAAAAATCTGAAAAAAGGTACCTTCAACCCTCACACCCTTAGCACACACCCCACCTCGAGGACTTTTAGTATGTTCACCTGGACACCACAGGGTATAACTGTACCAAGTTACAAAACCACGAATTATTTCCCCTGATTTTATTAATTTTCTTAAACTACTAGTCGTTTACAAGGTGCTTTTTCAGTACCAGTCATTAGCACGCCGCCACAGCTGGTGCTAGTTTTTCGTCAGTTTTTCTACGCTAAGATCTCCACCATTTAAAATGAATTCTGGAGCTCTGAAGTTGAAAAGGCAATGTATAATCAAACTTTTCGCTTTATAACGAGAGGAGCTGATTAATATGTTGGAGGAAGAAATACATAACAACTTAACATAAGAGATAAATCGGAGCTTTACAGGGAAGCTTTACAGCTAGACAGGGAAGACCAGCACGGAAATTTTCTGCCAGGTTCATGGAGAAATTAAATAACTGCCTTAGAGAGTATTTCGAATCAAGGAATATTCTGAAAATATTGCCAGAATAAAAAAGAACTGTATAAAAAAATTGGTTAGCGCCGGAAAAGTCCCTTGGCAATTGCGAAGCATACATCAAATTTGTCATCTCACATTCACATAGGTACTTAATAAATAAATGGGTCACCCGGTACTGTTTTTGATCCTACTTGAATTTATGTCTATAGTAATTGTTAAAATTTATTCTGAGATAACACTTTTGGTACAAAATAAACAATAATAATACTTACTGTTGTTGTACGTTTCGTTGACACATTCTTAATAAATGCATCTAATTCTTTAAACCATTTTGCCCTCGGCTTATATACATTTCCTCCAGCACCCGATCTTGTCGATTTCTCAATTTTATTTAGTTCTAAATAGTACGTACTCCCGATAGTTTTAATTTTCGCCTTTATTTCATTGATGTCTTGTCGATTTCTCAATTTTATTTAGTTCTAAATAGTACCTACTCCTGATAGTTTTAATTTTCGCCTTTATTTCATTGATGTCCAATCCTTAGACATTCCTAACCTAATTGTTTGCAGCGCTTTTCCTTGTTACGATAGTCTTCGCATCGGTTGTCCCAAAGAGATTCTTGTTCCCTATATAGTTGAATATAGTATACTATATAGTACCTCGTGTGTTCATAAGTTACGAGACGAAATAAATGTTACATAAAAAATTAAGGAATAAAGATATACTACTCAAAAGAGAATAGGGGCCACTAAGTATTTTGATTGCTACGTGAAAAATATAGTAAACAGTAATGTATATTTATTAAAATAACATGTAACAAGGCTTTTGTTTTAACTTATGCTAATAACCATTTAATTGTGTAGTCAATTGTTTCACTTATTTCAATTAACATGAAATTAGTCCATTGTCAACAGCAAAAACTAAACAGAAACTCTTTGCAAAACAAAACATAAACTGACACAAGCTGTTTTTTTTAATGGTTTAGTAACGGGTGTGTCCTCCTCCTCTCCTGTTTTCACACTCCTGGAGCCTTGAATGCATACTCTCGATTAAGTTTCTGATGTTTTCATCAGGTATCTCTTCCCACGCACGTTTCAGAGCATCCATAAGCTGTTGCTGGTTGTGAACCTCTTGCTCATGCTCCCTAACCCTTCGTTTTAATTGGTCCCACATATGCTCTATTGGATTCAAATCCGGACTATACGCTGGCCATGGTAGGACACGAATATGGGAGTCATCCAGTACAGTCTGAGTGGCCCGAGCTGTGTGTGGGCGGGCATTGTTATGCATTAACCAGAACCCTTGCCCCACTCTCTGTGAGCATGGAATCACATGAGGCCTGATGACTTCATCGATGTACCGTTGTGCAGTTACTGTGCCTTGATTTAAGAAAACCAGCTCAGTTTTGCCTTGTAAGCTAATCCCAGCCCAAACCATCACACTAGGACCTCCAAAGCGGTCAATTTCCTTGATGCAGACATCGGAAAATCTCTCACCCTGTCGTCTCCATACTCTAATCCGCCGATCATCACTACAAAGCTTCACTTTACACTCATCTGTGAAGAGCACCATACCCCATTGATTCATGCTCCAATCTGAATGTTCGCGGCAAAAACTTAAACGATTTCCACGTTGAACCCTAGATACAGGAATTCGTACTACTCGGCGTCTAGACCTTTGCTGGTTTTCATGCAGTCGATTACGTATCGTGTGGTCACTAATACGAGTCCCCGTTGTCAACCGTAGGCGATTTTGTAACTTACGTGCCGTCACAGAGCGCTCTCGACGGGCACTCAATTGGATGTAGCAATCCTCTTGTGCCGTAGTCGCTCGCACCCTGCCCGATCCAGGCCTTCTTGCAACACTGCCAGTCTCTTGGAACCGATCCCACACATTTTGGATGGCTCGGCGAGAGAAACCCAACGAAAAAGCTACAGACCGCTGTGAATGACCTTCAGCAATCAATGTAACGGCTCTGGTGGCAGTAATGGTATCCATATGCCTTCGTTGACGTGGCATTATTAACAAAAGATGTTAAAAGAAGCAAAAGATGGACAGAAATAGGTTTTTAACAGAATAAAATTGTGATTCCATCTGAAAGGAATTTCACCTGAAACTCGTTTTTTTTATTTGCTTCAATTTCTGGCCAGCTGTAAGACTTAAACACCAGCATTAAAGAGGTTGGATACTGAAGGAGGCCGGACATCATTAATTAGTCACTTATTAATTAGTTTACATCTAAAAATTTACTCAAAAACAGAAATATGTAAGTGGCCCTTATTTTTTTTGAGTAGTATATATTTATAAAATTTACAGATAATGATAATTAGATATTAACGAACAACTGCAAGCAATTACTATTCAATATGACCACCCCTATTTTTAATACAAGCTTTTAGACGTTCTGGCCAGTCATCGATGGTGGCACGAATCTTCTCCAGTGGGATATCCTTCGCTGCTTTGATGAAGGGTCGCTTAATTTACGTTTGGGTGGGACTTTTGGCAGGCCTCAGGGCTCCAATTCAGTCCACAGAGAATAGTCCAGCGGATTGAGGTCAGGGCTTGAGGATGGCCATTCTTCCGCCGCGATGAAGCCTGGCAAATTTTTCCTTAACCAAGCTTGAGTCGTTTTAGCCTTGTGGGCAGATGCTGAGTCTTGCTGGAAGATCCATTCTTTGTTGTGAAATAAAGTATCAGGGGTTTCACTACAGTCTCCAAAATGTCACTTTGATCATTTTTTGCTTTCACCTTGACACCTTGTTGGCAAAAATGGAGCGGAGTGACACCTTCGTACGAAACCCCCCACCATACCATCACACTCGCCGGATGGTGGGCACGCGAGACATTTCGTGCTGTAGCTGGAACATCTTTGCTACTTTTGGCATAAACTTTATTATTTTGCCGGTTAAACTTTTCTTCAACCGTAAAGATTTTTTCATCGGTGAAGAGTATCTTTTTCGCATCATGTCTCTTAAGCAGTATCGGACAACGTTCACGTCGTAATTTACGAAGGCGATCATTTAGATAATGAACTTTCCTACGACTGTAAGCCAGTGGCGTGCTTACCATATAGGCAAATAGGCAGTGCCTACCTAGCAAAATAACTCCACAACATATATTTTTCTTCTCTATGATAATACTATAGAAGTTTTTAAAACAATCTACTTCTTTACTCACATTACGGGACGCGCTGCAATTTAAATTTTCGCGCGAACCAGACTCGCTTAGCGCAAGGCAGGCAGCAGGCAAGGCGGAGCGGTGCCTATGCCACGGCTAGGGTTTGCAATCCGGATCCGACTTGTATGGAAATATCCGGAATCCGGATCCGCGGACACATATAAGCAAATCACACTCACACATGCGTCCAAGTCCGGCCGCCGGACTGAGTATTGTAACCAACCACTGACCTGCCCCCGCATTTCAGCCAATCAGCGCATAGCGCATTGCAACTTCAAGATTCGCCTTATTAAAAGATCGTGCAGCACAAAGTTTCATGCGGCAAATGAAAGAAGTCCCAGTTGCTGTGATTTTTCCTCGTAATGTGGGGCGTTCTAATTTGTCAAGGTTGTTTGTTTTTGTTTACGAAAATTTGTTTTGTTTTTGCAATTCGGAAGCCATTAATGTGATTTTTTTGTTACGACCACAAGTTGTATTGTGAAAAAAAATTCTTGTATAAATAGTTGCGATACATAGTTTGGTTCGGACTTTCGGAGCGATTTTCTTACGTTTTCTATTCAATTTCCCGTGTGTTTCTGTTTATTGGCGTATTCTATATTTGTGTAATAAACCTTAAATATGTGTTTTAGCTGTGACCGGTGTATTGACCTAGTGTGTTTGCGGAAGTTAACTTTCGGCGAATTTAGTAAATTAACGTACAAAAATAAGATAAAGGTAGTTAATAAAGGTAGGTGTATGCCGCAGTTGCAATAAGATCAAACTCGGGGTAATATTACTCGTCAATTTCATGTAAAGTATTACGAAAATTTTAGCTGGTTGACTGGTTGCATACACACACAGAGATTATTTTGCTTTCCGCGCATTTTATCCGGAAATTCTACAAATGTATGGAATGACACGGGGTATGTCGATTTAAAAAACTTTCACACTTCTGCTAGAAAGCACGAGCGATCTGAAAAGCATTTGGAGGCTTCTGTTAAACTAACAACCTTCGGTCGAGATCGAATTGAGATAAGCTTAAACAGTCAGTTTAAACTTGACATAGAACGGCATAACGCCAAAGTAGAACGGAATAGGCATATATTTCAAAGATTGATTGATATAGTTTGCTTTTTAGGCAAGCAAGAATTGGGAATGGATGAAAATTTTAGAAATGCCTGATTATTTTTTTGGTAATAGGAATAACCTTCCTCAGCACCAGAAAAAAGTTTCAGGTGTTTCAGCTGCGTCAATTATTTTTGAAAAATATAAACAGTTTCCTCATTTACGTTTTGGGTCAGTTACGGTAAATAGACACTTTCCTTGATCTGTCTCATATTACAAAAAACTATCTTAAATATCTGTGGTGAACTGACACTAGTAATGACCAATATAGCTGCTGCAAGTGTCAATATCATTGCCAGTGTTAGTTTACCACACATATTTAGTATATTTTTTTGTAATATGAGACCGATCGAGGAAGGTGCCGTAAGTGACCCAAAACGTAAGTGAGGAAACTGTTTGTATTTTTCAAAAAAAATTGACGCAGCTGAAAAACGTGAAACTTTTTTCTGGTGCTAAGGAAGGTTATTCCTATCACCAAAAAAATAATCAGGCATTTCTAAAATTTTCATCCATTCCCAATTAGCTTTCCGCGGTCACGATGAATCGATGTCATCTCTGAATAAAGGCAATTACTTAGATTTGGTCGATTTATTAGCTAAGTATGATGGAGTATTAGAAACTCACTTAGAAACCTCGACTAGCGCATTTTCAGGCCTTTCGAACGGTACCCAAAATGACTTGATCTCAAGTGTCGCTTCTGTAGTGAATGAGAATCTTAAACAACAAATCGAAGAGTCAGAGTTTGTTGCGGTCATGGTCGATGAGACTCCCGATGTTAGCGGTCGGGAGCAATTAGTTTTGATTTTACGATATGTTCATAATTCCCAAGTGGTAGTGGTAGTGGTAATTTGGTGACGTGCACTGCTAAACACAACTTGTTCGTCCCCACATGTCTGGTAAAAAAAAAACTGCCTACCCTTAACGATTGTTATCGACAAAATAAAAACATCGACAGTTCTGTTGAACTGTCGATGTTTTTATTTTGTCAATCACTTACAATAAGTCGTTCGTGCTAGAAAAATATCTAGGTATAGTAATGAAACTGAATTTTATTTAGAACACAACGTACTCTATAAAACCCAATATGGCAATGGCGGCTGCAAAACAGTGTTGCCAACCCAAAGTATTACGAGTACATTGACTTACAACCACAGATTAATACTTAGTTACTCCGTAACAGATGCGACAGTTCTTTTCGTCCTGTTTTCAATAGTTCCGCTGCGGCGCCACTGTGGTGTAAAATTTTGGTCATGCTCTGTGGGTATAGCTGTCAAGTTTGACATAATAGTGTTGTCCGAATTCGATAGTCAATATTGATACTGAATAGTGACGTGCCGATTTTATCGATAACTACACTACGGCTCTGTGTGTTAAAGATACTTTAAATTATAAAAAAAACATCCAAAACTATCTAATTATACTTTATTTATTTATTTTTTTCCTTAATTTTCATTTATTAAAAGTGAATACAAGATTATAATTAACATTAACTAAGATAAATTAAAACTAAGTTAAATCTAAAAAAAGGCCCTCGAGGCATTTTCTCGCTGAATTGCAATGCTGATGCGTTGCGCGAGAAAGCCGCCAGCTCTTTGGTCACCAGTTACATCGACCAGACGTTTCGCGATTTCTGCAAATAACTTATGCGCACTGGTACCCCACGGACCGAGGGTCTCGACGCCAAAGGGTACAAAGTCGTACTCTCTGCCGAAGCCTCTATATTTATTACATTTCAGATTTTCGGCGTTTTCCGCCGCTGCACCCGCTTTAGAAGTAGTCCGTTGGAGGTGAGACGGTGCCAGTGTGTCTACACATGTAGCGTCCCACACAAACATTTTTTCTGATAGCTTTGCGCAATTTTCCTCTTGTTCCACCGCCGGGCGAGCCGTTGACACTATCAAAAAATTCTACAATTTCGGCCATTGCCTCCATAGTTGGCGATCCGGAACTTCCGCAACCAGCATGAAGCTTGTCTGCAAGTTTGAAAAAGGATTTGTGATTTGATTTCCACAATGATTTTATTTCATGTATAGTGTTTCTGTATGTTAATGGCAATGTTTACAATATCATATGACATTAAGATACAACACAATAACCTAATGCAAAATTGTACAAAAATATTTACCACTAAGTACACCATGATTACTTTTAGTTTGGGATTGGCAAATTACATAAAAAATGGTTATAATTATAAAACATTGGAATTTCCACCTCAGTCTACCTCGTAATAATCATAAGGTAGTACTAAAATACTTAACATAAAATGATTTTAGAAATAGGTACTTACCGGTTCCAGCTTCAGGAAAGGGTTCACCGTGTGTTATTTCGTCATCCGTGAACAGGCAAGGATATGAATAACGAAGTCTTTTGCCTTCTCCGTCAAACTGATGTTTGTCAAAACGTTTTTTACACACCCGTTTCTTAAGCAGTTGCTCTTTTGATAGACCGATGAGAAAGGGATTATGAGGCACAAGGAAAGTCATCCACAAATTCCTAAGCTTATCGTTCTTAGGAAAAGTAAAAAGTTGTTGAGTTTCACTCGTTGCATTGCAACCACCAACACAACACTTTAGTCTCATGGTGATTTTATTGTACACACGATAACGCAGCACAATAAGAAAGTATTGCCCCAAACAACAAAGGAGAATTTGGATCTCAACTCAGCTAAAAGCGAGGACATACACAAAAATACCGGCGTACTCGACTTCGAAATTTGGCACAATGAAAGACGTCAAAACTCTTCAAATATAATGCGTTTCAAGATGGCAGAGCGACGGTGGCGCCTCAACGGCTCTCTCAAGAGTTAAGCTGTCATACCCCTGCTTACAGAATTTTCAGAATTTTCAGAATTAGTAATGTCTGCTGGGTCCACGAATAACAACCCGCACGCCTTGCGCAGACTCACACAGAAGCACCATCATACAGGATGAAACCCAAGTCGTCATTTATTAGTACTCCTTTTATCCTTTTGCAGGTTGGTATGCGTCCAATGATCCTTCCACTCTTATCGGCGACCACGGCACACATCCCACCAATTATACCTTGCTCTGCTTTCATTCCATCTTTGATATCAAGCTTCTCAAAAACTTCCGCAAACTGGTCTGCTGCTGCATGAGGCGAATGCTCGATGTCCATTTTGTCGGATCCATATATCAAACTGTACTGGCGGCATGTAGACACACACAACGCCAAGTATCTCTTGCAATCATATTTTTGGGTATTTTCCACTTCATTCGCCCAGTTGATTTCAGCAGGGCGAGCTCCTTTACCATCTTTTGAATCATAATGAATCCGGCTACCTTTGGATTCCGTCTTCGAGTTAATTGGTCTGTTCTTCTCTTTCTGTGATGGTACGTTAGCGTTGGTCATGCTCTTTGGAGTCGAAGACGCAGTATGAAGCATCTTCTTTCGAGATGTCTCAGCTGACGTTTCTGGTTCTCTCACTGGCTTGGGTCTCCGTGGTAGCGCTTCGGGTTCAACTTTGAATAATTCCTTCAATCGGGCATTATCTACTCTTTGGTATCCTCTCGTTCCATTTACTGTATCCAGTTTTTCAACCCGACATACACTAATACGTCTTTTCTTTTCTTCATCATCACCCACCTTCTTGAATGGGTTTGCGTAATCATCGCTTCTTGGGTGCGGATTCAGGGAGCCCGAGAATACGGATACTTTCTTATCCGTATCATAAGCTACACGGGAATTTACGAAAGGAATATACCTTCCTGTCCCTCGGTAGTAAACTACTCTTTTAATTAACGTCTTTGTCATATCGCAATCGGTTATAGTCTCAATGCTGGCGATACTATCTTCGCCGTGAATGTCCAGTTTATAGCTTGTTACAAGTAACATATCTCTCTCTTTCGAATCATCGCTTCTGTACAAGGATGTCAGAAGGAAGACTCTCTTGGCTAGGATTGGCGTCCCATACATGATGACTTTTGTGTTTTTTACCTCCTTATACGGAATCTGAAAATTACAACAGTATTAGGTATATTGTTTAGTTATAGATATATTGGTACTACTTACCACATGTCGAATTTTTGCAAACAGGTATCCGAGAGCAGGGTTCGGGTGAGCCCAAAGGTTCATTGTCATTATCTGTAAAGTTACAAATTTGTACGATCTAAGCATATCGCACATTTCACGTGTCAGCATTAAATATAGTGACTTTATAATAATTGCAGTAGTATTACGCCACTTATGAATTAAATTAGTCTACGTTTATACGTGCTCCTAGTTAGTTACCTTGGTTATCAATAAAATCATTAAACTACATCAGTGTTTCCATCAAGTCTACAATCAACCATCAAGAATCAAATCATCTCAGGTGTACAACCCGTACAAAATTATACATTGAAGTTCAATATTAAATTAATTCTTAAATAAATTAAAAGTTCCTATGTAAACAGGAATCCGGCGAATCCGGAACTAATCATAAATAAACTGGGTGTATCAGTAATTGCGTATTTGTTGTAAGAAATAGATTGCATACAAATACGAACGCAATACGTCCGTCGGTGGCGCTGGTGTAGGTGCGTTCATAAAGTATGTAACACTCTCCCTCGTCGATTATTATTACAGGTCCAGGCGGTTTGGGGCCCTCCTGACCCTCGCATTACGACTCGGCTCATTCTGAGCAGGTGGTGCCACTTCCACAGGCAATACCGTAGGCTCTGCCTGTTGTGTATCTTGGGGCTCTCTTGCAGGCATGTTCGTCTCCCCTACTTCAGGATGTGCAGCCGCTTCCACCTCAGGATGTCCCTGTGCAGGGCTCGCTTTATCCAGCAGCTGTCTACTAAACAGGTGTGTGTTAGGAACATTTAGGTCAGAGCTGATGCATGCAGTTTTCATTATTTGGTCTACATGTCTTTGGTGTACTTTCCCTTCTATTTCCACTTAGTAATGTAATTTTCCTTTCCTGTGTTTTATAGCTAGGCAAACTAGTTTCTGTTACGATAGCGGCCCGATGGATCTACCTCCCAGTGTAGAAAATACGCGGATCGTAACTATCGCAATTGCAATACGCCGCCGACCGACAAGCCCGAGTCAAGTATACGAACGGAAAACTTGATGCTGTCTCGGTCCCCCGAGCGAGAAGTGAATATACCGGCAGACACACTTCGTGAGTAACGCGAGAACGAGATAGCGCCGAGCGCACCAACGCCGGCGAGTGAGACGGAACGACAAGGTGCACGAGATGTTAACGTATGGTCCAAGCGTAAGACGATGGCGGAGATTGTCAGCGTCAGAAAAAGTGCCCCGAAAATGGGTACACAGGACAGCCCAGGATGGGAAAATCCAGAAAATAAAAAGAAGCGAAGGCGACAGACAAGATTATTAGAACGAGAAGGAAAAGCAGTGGTACAAGCAGATGGAAAATTCAAAGCAGCAGACATTCGAATCCCTCTGTTTATTATCAACGTGGACAAGCAAACGAGTGAAACGGATATTCATGACCATATAAATCAGAAAACGGGATTATCTGTAACGCTTAAGAAAATAAACATGAAAAAGCCAAAGCGAATCTTTGTACCACACACCAAAGTGTCGTCATTTATGGATAGTTCGATGTGGCCCGAAGGAATAAAATTTCGTCGGTTTATCTATTTTAATAGGAGCACACATGAATCAGTGATGCAAATGACGGGATCAAAAACGGGACTTAATGGCGCAATTTACTGAAATAAAACTGTGCAGTTTCAACTGTAAATCGGTAACAAGGTCGGTTGAATGTGTAAAGTCGCTGTGTCGTAAGGCCCTGATTATTTGCTTGCAAGAAACATGGCTGCTGCCGGAAAATATACAGGGTGGACCATAACTTTCAAACGAAAATAAAATGAAAACTAATTATATCAGATGAAAACCGTTTATTAATTATGAAAACACATGAGGTCAACCGGGGCAAAGGCGTCACGTTTTTTCACACTTTTTTTAGACTTAGATTTTGAAAATGATTGTAAATATATTGAAATATTCTTACGTCGTGTATTGAATGCACCTCTTCAGTTACAAAATTCAGGAGTTAATTTGTCTGGTACATTCAATTAAACAAAACTGTGTTGGTTTTTTTTTTAAATGGGAAATTTAGACGCATTTGCCCCAAGTGGGGATAATGCGTCTTTCCTAAATATTTAAAAAACCATAACGATTTTCGTTTTAAAACTGCTAGGGGTGTATTCGCAATCCTTTCTAATTTAAGCACTCTTATTGCTAGGGACAAAAAAGGGTTATTTATGAGCACAGATTGAAATGAGTAAATTTGGGCAAAATGCGTCGGTAATTTTGTAGACGCATTTTCCCATTGCAATTCCAGAAGTCGCAAACCGTTTTTTGGGAAAATTGTACAGTAGCATCCACGTATTTTTTTTTCTCAATACGCGCGATTTGTTATACTTTTTATTAATCTTCATACTAAATTCAAAAAATTAATCAACAATTCCGAGTACGTAACGTATACAATACCTATGCTGAATTATAAATGTTACAAAAATTAGTCAAACAAATTTAGGCATGTATATGAGTTAAATATAAATAAAAAAAACAATATTAAGTTTATAGCAATTTTTCCTATGTTCCTTTAGAATACAATAAATGAGATCAAAATATTTTCAAACAATCAAAACAAAACAGTCTTTATTAAACTTAATAAATCACTCAGATAATAAGTATTTGGTATGTCAGCAGTTTCACTAAATGAGGCAGAATCATAGCTCGGTTTATACGACGGTATCTAGTGAACCTGTTGAAATTAGCCGTTTTTATAATGAAATAGTACAAAGAAAATACAACATTATAATGTAAACAGTTAAAATGTATACTCAGTTTTTAACTTATAAACTTAAAATTAAGAACAGGTGAGGTGTACCTCACCAAAGATTAAAATAATAATTATTAGATGAGATCTAAATCTTAACTTATGATCACAACAAATCAGATCAATCAAAAACACTATAAATTTCTTTATGAAATCAACTTTACAACTATTGGCAGACCGCTTAAGGGCCTGGACACATGTCGCCGTGTACGGCGCCGTGCACGGTGCATCGCTTGGTAGTTGGTAGTAACTACCAAGCGATGCACCGTGCACGGCGCCGTACACGGCGACATGTGTCCAGGCCCTAACTCAGTCCTCGCCTACGCGGCGCGCGACGTGCGGGAGGCGAGGCCCGGCGCATGCACGCCACCCGCGCCCCGTCATCGTCCTACCCCCGCTCCCGTGCGCCGCGCAGGCGAGGACTGAGTATAGCCTCTGCTAGACGGTCGCCAACACGCTCTTCCGACCGAGTGACCTTGGTTGGCACCGACCGCTGTAGTATGAAATTTTACTGCAAACAACTGTCTACACGGTCGGTGCGGACCAAGGTCGCTCGGTCGCAGGGGCGAGTTAGCTACCATCTAGCAGAGGCTTTAAGGGGTCTGCCTATAGTAACAAACATAATTTAACATGAAAATAAATCAAAAATTACAGAATCATCGTCACTCAATAATAAAATACTAGTACTTTCATCTGAAGATTCTGTTTTTTTATGATTCTGTTTTTTTATGTTTTCTTGACGACTGCTTTTTTGTTATGTTTGGTTTGTTTCGTTCCTTCTTTACTTTTCTCTCGCTGACGCTTCTTACGCCGTCATCACTGGTGCCGCATGGCAAATGCGGATTCTTCTGAGCACGCGTTGTGGACTGGTTTTTCTTAACATTTGGTGGTCTTTGATTTACTTTCTTTTCAGCAGCACTACTTTTTTTAAGTTCTTTTTCTTTTTTGTCCAGTTCTTTTAGATTTTTTGTTTCTTTTTCTTTTCGCAATAAGTCAATATAATAATCCCTAGTAATTACTTCAGTTGTCTGCTTTTTTTATTGCTGCAAGTAACAAACTCTCAAACGAGTCTTTTTCCAAGCTGTTTACAATTTTATCGTCAATAATCTGAATATTGGAAGTACCAGTACTGTTGCCAGGTATACAGACGTCAGTGGGCTTCAATAATGGCCTTACTTCATTGGTATTGAGTGGACTCAATATTTTGCGACGCTGCGAGTTTTTTTCTTTTTCATTCATTACTTGCAAGCATAAGGTTGACAAAGAAGGCACGTTATTACTTATTATTTGGTGGGTATCTTTTCGGAACCTTGTCAAAGAATCCTGATCAAATTTCAGCTATCACATTTTTATCTAATGGATATGACCCGCCTTTTTTAAAACCATTACGAATGATTTTAGGATCTAACTCCTGCCATACCTCACCAATAATTTCACTGAATTGGTTTTTTGGCAATTTTTTTCCTACAATCAAACGCTGCCAAGCCAAAATTTTGGAGTCCCAGTTATCTTTCAAAGATTTGAAGACCGCCAAATCCAACGGTTGCAGTAAGTGACTGGTGTGTGAGGGTAATTTTAGTATCGTTATATCCAACTCTGCAGCTTTTTCAATTATGCTCAGTTGAATATGAGTTGAATGGCCGTCATATATAATTAGAGCTGGAGGTTCTTGGCTTACATGAGGGAACACAGTCTCAAGCATATACTTTTCAAAAACTTCCGATTCCATCCAGCCGTTCTTCGTAGCTGCATACTTAGTCCCCTGAAAAGCGTTTGGAGACATCCATTGGTCCCACACATTTCTGCCGCGAAAAATGATTAACGGTGGTAATTTCTCACCTGCTGCGTTTGCGGTAAATAAAACCGTGACGTTGTCTTTACCAGTTGAGGCTATCGTGCGGGTACTGGCAACGCCTCGGCCACCCAAAACTTTTGTTTTTTCTGGATCCATACTAAAGCTAGATTCGTCAAGGTTCCATATTTTTTCAGGGTGCATGTACAGGTCCAGATTATCGAAGCAGCCTTCGAGGGTTTCAAAATATTCCTTAATGATGGTCACACGCAGCTTTCCTCGACATTTCGACCGCCTGTGGTTTTTTCAGCGACAAATTATTTCTTTTCCTGAAACTACGTAACCATCCAGTCATAGCCAGGAGTTCCATTTTTGAATGGTGTTTCTAGATTTTTGCCTTTACAATATCTAGCTACTAACATGGTTGTTTCCTTGCATGACAATCCAAACCCATTTTTTTCCATAGTTCGCAGCCTTTAGTCCGTTTTCGCAATTGCGGTTTCACAATTGGCTGCGAAAGAAGAATTATTTTTCGCTGTTTCGTAATTAATTGTCAAACAAGAATTTATTTTCTGTATTCACAACCAAGTTTCGTAATTAACTACGAAATAAGATTTTTTTTTCCGTTTTCGCAATTGCGGTTTCACAATTGGCTGCGAAAGAAGAATTATTTTTCGCTGTTTCGTAATTAATTGTCAAACAAGAATTTATTTTCTGTATTCACAACCAAGTTTCGTAATTAACTACGAAATAAGATTTTTTTTCCGTTTTCGTAGTAAATTGGCTACGAAAGATGAATAACTTTTCACACTGCTTCGTAATTATTTTATTATCAAACAAGCATTTTTTGCTGTTTTAGTAATCGAATTTCGTAATTAACTTCAAAAACTGAACGAAAAAAAATAACAATAAAGGCGTTGGCCCATCACAACGTATCACACCATGACCGTGCTAGGAACGTAACCGGCAAAAAGTTCCGTCACCGGTCCGTCATTCTTTGACACATACGTTCATAGCACGGTCATAGTATGATACGTTGTGATGGGCAAACGCCTTTATTGTTATTTTTTTTCGTTGTGATGGGCAAACACCTAAGTATCGATCTCTGAAAGTGAATTGGAGGAATAAAAATATGCAAATCGTAAATTATTGCCTTTATTTTTGTCGAAGTGGAATAAAAACCTTGTTTACATTAAAAATAAAATTCTACATTACTTAGGTACTTCCTTAACAAAATATATACTTTTTACTTTAAAACAATACTTCCGAGCTTATTTAATACATAAATGGAGCAATGATCTCCACACAGTGCCCGACCGTAATTTCGTTATTACATAACTCTGCTATTGCTTTTTTAATTTCTTCATCGATTTCCTGATAGTTTTTATTTACTTTCATAGCAGGTTTAAAATTACAAAGCTTAGTTTCCCTTTCTAAAACTTCCAGTATTTGTGCCAGGTTAGGGTTTTTTCTTCCAACATATTTATTTATACGCGAGTGCCATGCCTCAACTGGGTTTGTAGTTCGGATTTCCTCATCTTCGCAGCACCACTTTTTGACAAATCCGATGTCTTTCATCCATTTAATTTGGTAGTACTTGTTAAATATAGTAGTTTTTTCATCCGTTGGGCTTATTTTCATCACATACTCGTACCCATTCTTGACAAATGCTAAAGGTAGACGGGCTAAGCCAGCACAACGGGCTACATGACGTCTTTGAATCCTTGAATTCATGTCAAGTGCTTTTGATTTTCGAAAGAGGGTATTGCAAAAATGAAAAAAGCAACCCTTTACTATGGAGTCTGGAAATACGGTTTGAATACCTTTCATAGCTGCTTGTTCATAATCTAAAGTCATTTTTACTGGTTCCCAACTTGGAATTTGACTTTTAATCATCCGGAATAATATCTCGTATGTTCTTTCATTCTTGTTTCGTAAGAACGCAAAAAAAATTGGTACTACCTTTTTTGCTTCGACATCAAGTCCATGTATACTATATAATTGTTTAAACGGAAGTGGGCACGATTTAAAAGTACCATCAAGAAAAAAGTGCTGAAAGCGATGTATTATTTGTTGCGTATCAGGGGAACCAAACACGAGGATTCTCATATCGACATCACAGTAATCGGCGATGAGTAAATGTTCAAACTTAATCGGCACTATTACCTCTTGAGGCGATCTAAATTGTAGTTTGGGCACTCCCAAGTTTCTGTATCTTTCATTGTATAAACCGGTTTTGATGTTCTGGAATTTAGGTAACTCGTGAAGAAAGTTCACTCCTTTATCGTTGAGTTCACTCACCATTTCGTCAAATTGTTTCTGAATAGGATAGTTGTTAGTGCACACTTTTTTTTTCAGACCACTAAGTTCTTGTTCAAATATGCATTTAGCGTCATTTGCCAAACAATCAATATCATGATCCTTTGATTTTACTATGGAGTTTTCTACACTCAGCGTTATGCTACCCTTGCATGTTGTTTTGCTGAAACACTGCCAAAATGAGTTACGGTCAGCGTACGTACTCTTTTTGTGATATTTACGGCCATTATAAAGCAATGCTTGGCCTCCTCTCTTTGTGGGAATGAACCGAATTTCATTACTCAAACTATTTGACGCAGTGCACTCAGAAGAATCAGCCATAATACTGTTGTCTTGATATAATGTATTGTGAAAATAGGTTTTATCAATTCCAAGTGCACTTAAATCTTAGTCACATTTCACATAAGTTGATAAGAAATTAATATTTATGTTTAAACTCTCTCTTTTCATTAAATTGATTAAATAAAATGTCACAAACGATTTTTTTCTTTATTATGTTGAAGGAAGGAGGTTAAGACCTCATTAAGTAATTTATTTATTAACCAAGGAGTTCCAATAATGCGACTAATTCTTGTTTAGTAATTAATTGTGAAAAAGGAAAATGGAGACGTTTCTAGTAATTAATTACAAAAGGAGAAAAAATATTCGATTGCGAAAACAGCCAAAAAATTCTTGTTTGAAAGCTAATTACGAAACAGTGAAAAATAATTCTTCTTTCGCCGCCAATTGTGAAACCGCAATTGCGAAAACGGACTAAAGGGTTCGCAGACCAGTTGCCAACCTTTGTTCATTTTCTTTATCAATTACTGTAGGCCTTCCTCGCGTTTCCTTGACAGCTCCTCTTCTACGTGTAATTCTGTCTACTATAGTTGTACGGGGGATATTATAGAACCTTGATGCTTGATATGAATTAAATTTACCATTTTTGATATCATCTATTGCTTTTTTTAGGGACTCTTTAGAATATTTTGTAGCAGTTTTTCTTTTATAATTCCGCATGATTGGCTTATTGTGGAGCCTGGAGCGAAAATTTTCAGTGACGGCCTGACAAGTGTTCCGAGAAATGTGGACCAAAAGTCCGTTAACTTTTGAATCGGTAGCTGCGTCGGGGAGCGGTGGCGGGAAGGTGAAGGACACCATGGCACTAAATTCCCATTGGCCGCTCTTGCATTTCGTAACCCCGTCGCCTTACCCCGCCCCCGCTCCCCGACGCAGCTACCGATTCAAAAGTTAACGGACTTTCGGTCCACATTTCTCGGAACACTTGTCAGGCCGTCACTGAAAATTTTCGCTCCAGGTTACGGCAATGCCAAAATAATGAAGGATCACATATGGATGACGTAATTTTTAAAAAATAAAATCCCTATTCATGTGTTTTCATAATTAATAAACGGTTTTCATCTGATATAATTCGTTTTCATTTTATTTTAGTTTGAAATGTAAAAAGAGTTATGGTCCACCCTGTACCTTATCTTGGAGGCATAGATAAGTCTTTTGCGTACGTTGTGCTTCTGTATGACACTCGTTTGTTTACATCGGTATCCGTGGTGCAGTGTGTTAGCGCGCGTTTAGTAGCTATTAGAATAGATCTTCCAGAGCGTAATATTTTGGTGTTTTCGGTCCACATGCCTACGGACTCGGCTGAGTCACTTACTGAGTTTGCCGAGTGCATAGGAGAAGTCGCAGCGATAGTGGAGGAATGCCAGATAGACTACGTGTACATACTAGGTGACCTCAATGCTCATCCTGGACGGAGGTTTGGCAATGAACTAATTAATTATTGCAATGATTTAAAGTGGAAGTGTGCGGACATGGAGTTTTTAGGTTATGATTCGGACACATACACATATGTCAGTGATATTAGCGGATCAAGAAGCTGGCTGGATCATTGCCTGGTAACTGAAGTGGCTTGGAAAACGGTCGTTGACGTTAAAGTCCACTGTGATGTGTAATGGTCCGATCATCACCCGCTAGAAATAAAATGTAATTTAGGATTAATGACGGCTAAAACTAAGGTTAGTACTTCAACATTAAATTCAATTATTTGGGGGGAAAAAAACCTCTGAACAGATGACATGTTTTAAAAAATTGTGTAATGAAAAGCTAAGATCTATTGATTTTCCGGACGATTTTAGAGAGTGTGGTGACAAGCAATGTAATAATTTAAAAGAACATAGGTTAGTTATTGACAAGCTACATGCAAAAATTATTAATATTTTATGCGAGGCCGCCACCGTAAGTTACTCATTAAAAAAGTGTTTTAAACATAAAAAACAAGTTGTCGGCTGAAATAAGCATGTACGTCAGGCCTACTCGGAGGCTCGACTTGCATTTCAAAGCTGGATTGTGTGTGGCAAGCCAAATGGAGGATCTGTGCACAAGGAAATGATAGAGTCTAGGAAGGTTTTTAAGCGTAAGCTTAAGTGGTGCCAAGACAACGCTGAAGATGAATATTATAGCGATGCAGCACTCAAAAAAGGACTTTCCTAGCTTCTGGAAAAATACCCGCAAATTGAGCCCCAAGTCGAGTCTCCCTGTGAGCGTCGGGGGTATTAGCGAGCCATACCAAATTGCTGAGCATTTCAGGGAACACTTTAAAGTCGTGTCTCGAACGGGTACGGGAGGGGTGGTCCCTCAGGTAGAGCGGCAGTATGGTCCTGTATGAGGGTCACAGCGAAGGAGGTGGAGACGGTGGTGAAGAGCATGAAGCGCGGAAAATCCCCAGGCCATGACTCTCTTAGTATAGAACATCTACAGAACGCCGGAATACACTTGCCAAGAGCACTCGCCATGCTCTTCACTTGTATTTACCAGACGACATAAAGAGGGCCGTGGTAGTGCCCATCCTTAAGAACAGGACAGGAGACAACGCTGACATAAATAATTATAGACCCATTTCGTTGGCTACTATTGTGGCCAAAGTACTGGATAGTGAGCTGGACAGGGAACTGGGGAAACACCTGACTATTAATGATGCACAGTTCGGTTTTAGGCCTGTACTCTCCACGGAGACTGCAGTTCTTTGCCTCAAGCACACTGTCAGGTACTACACAGACAGGGAAACACCTGTGTACGCGTGTTTCCTTGATCTGTCAAAAGCTTTCGACTTGGTGCGCTACGATAAGCTGTGGCAGAAACTTTATGAGGATACCAGCCTGCCCAGGAAGTTGACTGAATTGTTCAGGTACTGGTATGGTCACTAGAAAAATCTTGTCAGGTGGTCTGACTCTCTTTCTGATTCGTACAGTGTCATCTTCCAAACTCTTCAGTCTGTACGTTAATCGGTTGATTGATGAGCTCAGCAACACTATGACTGGATGCTCAGTGAATGGCACATTTGTGAATAACATTAGTTATGCAGATGACATGGTGTTGTTGGGCCCATCAGTCAATGCCCTCAACATATATCACCTGCAGCCTATGGATCAACTATACGAAAAAGGCTTACAGCGCCTTACGCGTCCAATATAATAATGGGTTTAGAATGTTGCTGGGGCTGCCGCGCCACTGCAGTGCATCAGGGATGTTTTGCGAAGCGCACACGGATGGGTTTCACGCCATCATGCGTAAGCGGATCGCGTCCCTGCTGTGGCGCCTGCGCGGTAGCCCGAACAGCCTCCTGCAGACGGTGGCGGCGCGCCTGGATGGTCCCTTCCTGTTCCACTGGGACAGGTTGCATGGACCATCCAACTGATAAATTTGTAAAATAATACCTACTAACATAGTTTTTTTTAAGACCATTGTTACTAACCTATTATGGAAATACCTACTTCCGAAATAAATGATTTGATTGATTGATTTATAATCCCAAATTTCCATTTGCTGCCGTCATACATTCTATTTTGTACTCTATCTCCTGTCTTGAATTCTTTGTTTACTGCTAGGCTATCATTTTCGTTCATCTTTTCATTCTGTCTACTTCTTTTAACCAAATCTAGTTTAGTCCTTTAACCTCCTGAGTCCCAGTGTACTCGTCAGAGACCATAATGATTAAACAAATATGACCCTTTTTTGCGGAAATCGCATCAGTAAGGAGGTACGCCTAAAACGGGTAAGCTAAGAGAGATGTGAATTAAAACATACTTAAAAACGTAAATGTACCAAACATTTTTATTACAAGGAACGTCCATCTAATATAGTCTTAAAAAATAAAAACGAATATAATCATTCTCTTCAATAATCTTAGAAAAACATAATATAGAACACCCTTCCAAATACCCGTTTTGCCCTTATGGGGGGCCTAAATCGGGTAACGCGTCTGGGCAAAACGGGTAAAGGGTAAATAATGAGATCAATCTACAAAAATAACATATTTTTAAAGTTCTACAACTTCTTTGTAACATAATATCACTTATATTTGGTAACTTTAAGCCTCTTATATGTTTAATCAGTCTCACATTTTTTTAAAATATTTCTTAAAACTATGAATCATCTTTGGAACAAAATACTAATAAAAAAACTGAATTATTCTTGACAGGCGTCACAGTAATAATTGCCTCTGCCAGAATAAGAAGTGCACGCTTCATGAGCCCACATATTACAATCATCACACCTGATCCAATCTTCTACAGGTGGATGAGTATATAACTCAGCACAGACTAAGCAAGAGTATTCAGCTTCATCATTTTGACTGTTTTTTGGACCACGTTTGGATCTTACCTCTCTCTTGTTAGTGTTACTACAAGAAGCTTTTACTTCCTTCGATTGTTTCTTCTTTTTGCCACATTTATTTTCATTAGTGCTGGGTTCAATTAAATTTTTCTTCACTGCCTTGAGCTTAGTGTTAGTAGGTTTCTTCTTCTTATTTTCTCTTTCTCTTTGTTCCTCTTTTACTGGTGTACTTGTTAGAATTTCAGCCTTTTGGGCTTTACGTTTTCGTATAGATACATTCGGTGTCATTTGAGGGAGTGGCCTGATGTCTAATGGAGTCTTATGCTGTTTTATTGGTGGTGATGGCTGTATACGGTCATTTACTCTGGTAATTTCTGGAGTCAAAGGTCTGTTGACTTCAGTAACTTGCAACCTCAGTTCTGTCTCAGCCACTTGTGGTGAAGAAGTGTCAGATTGCATCTCTGGTGCCGTTTCTTCAATTTGTCCTATAGCCACTGCTGCTGTACTATCTAGTGCTTCGTTTAAAACAGACGGTGTTTCTGCAGCATTGGCGTTAGGTATTTCAATATCCGATTCATTGGGTTGAATAGTTGTTAACTCCTCATTCCCAGTTACTGGTTCTGGCCTGTCTGTCAAAGAAGATGGCATATAATCACTGTCGTCAAATATATGCCGGTTGGTTGGCCAAATGCCAGTGGAAGAAAACCCTTTGATTGCGTTATGGGCACTAGCCGCTTTCATGTAGGCTTCACCAAACAACCTAGCCACGTCATACTGTGAAATAATGCGCCCGACATGGGTTCGCTGAAACAGCGAAACAGCTTGTTCGAAATAATTTTTAAATGGTCCGTAGACACACGTATCCAAGGGCTGTAAACGGTGCGTTGTGTGTGGCGGTAGAGACACATAAATCACATTGTTCTTTGAAGCATACTCCAGGACTTCCAGATATTTATGTGACACGTGATTGTCCATTATTAAAATTATTTGTGTTGTTGTGTGCCTAGTCATAGCCACAAAATGTCGAAGCCAGTCTAAGAATGTTGGCCCGTTTATCCAGCCGTTGTCTGTGCAGCTTGCGACTGATCCAGGTGGAGCGCCATCTAGAAGCCTAGGCACCATTCGCTTTCGCGCAAAAATTAAAAATGGGGGTATAAACGCACCTGCTGCGTTGCAACAGCAAACCACTGTTGTGAGTTTACCACGCTCTACACTAGATATCACACCAACCTGTTTTTTTCCTGATCTACTGAGAATTCTAGGCGGCTTGTTGCTATTCGTCTGAACTCCAGTTTCGTCGACGTTGTAAATGCGCGTGGCGTCGATTTTATGTTTATCGATCTCTCCCTCTAGCAAGTCGAAGAATCTTTGTACTTGTGGCTTGTTAAAACCTCTAGCGCGTGCTAAAGAGGTTGGTTCTGGACGACGTAGAGCTAAATCAGGATGTCGTGTTTTAAACCCACTGTACCAATCTTCACCTGCCGTTCCATTTTTGAATGGGTGTGGGACGTTGTTGGTTTCTGCATATTGGCACACGAGCTCTAAGAATTCTTTCTTGGTAAGTCCAAAAAACAAACCATCCATTTGAAACACATATTCGAGAAGTTCAAGTTCCTGACTGTCCGTGAATATAGTTGTGTACCTCCCAAGTTTCTTCTTCGGGCATCCTTTTTTAATGTGTCTCTGCAACGTGGATAAGTTTATACCGTACTTCTTAGCGGCACTATTCACTGAGGTTTTACTAGCTTCTTCCATAGCAAGTTTCATGACTTCCTCGTCCCATGATGCATTAGACGTTTTTCTTTTATATTTATTAACAATCTAGAATAAAAAAAAAATTAAAACTTCATCTCCACCACTCAAACCACTTACACGAGCATACTAGGGCAAATCGGGTAGATACCCGTTTTACCCCTACCCGTTTTGCCCAGAAGCATATTTTTATTTTCAACCGCCATAACCTCAAAACAAAACGCAAGACCAAGAACGAGTTTTTGAAATTTTGAAGCAGATTCCTTGCAAATACACTACACAAAACTTAAGTAAACATATTCCATACAGTATTTGAGTATTCAGAGTTACCAAACTTCAATTTTTTTTAGTAAAAACAGCAAAAAAAATGTTTTTCGTCTTACCTTGCAAGCGCTTGCGCCACAGCGGGGAGCCGACTGCCTGTGATTGGGCGACAATCACGCCACCGCACCGCACTCGTACATTCTCACTAATAGTCGTAATACGCACACTAACAAGCTTACCCGTTTTAGGCGGGCTACCTGTTTTAGGCTTACCTCCCTATAACCAAAATGTGAAATTTTATTCATTCTGATAGCGGGCTGCAAGACGTGTGGTGGTGGCGATCATCAGCGCAGGAGCTCTGCCAAATGCTCCCAACACCTACCATCCATTAGAAAACGCAATTTGGGCGCAGATACGGCTGCAAATCTCCAAGTTTACGTCATCAAAAGAGGATTGCGTTCGTGCCTATGCCCAGATTAATGTTGAGCAGCGTGCCCGCATTTTGGAGGAAATTTAACGCGACGTGCGAGACCACGCCGCCCGCTAAACCGGATGTGTTACAGTTCATCTACGCCATGAAAGGAAAGGGTCCCTATGCCGAAGCCTACAATAGGCTTTTCGGTGGTGTACGTAAATACGACGGTAGACTGCGGTCGTTTATCGTGCAAGAACTACGCTACATACCACCATTTCCACGTACGCCTACGCTGGCGCGGTACTTTCAGGTAAAACGTAACGACGCACGCCTATAAATAAATAAATAAATATAGTGAGACAATTCACACCAATTGATCTAGTACCAAATTAGGCATAATTACTTAAATAGATATTAAACATCCAAGACTCGGGAACAAACATTCGTATTCACCATACAAATATCTGCCCCGACCGGGGATCGAACCCGGGACCTCAAGCTTCATAGTCAGGTTCTCTAACCACTCTATTCGGTCGTCAATATCACTAAGCCAATTTATGAAGGGTTCTTACTCGGTCCGCTAATTAAAACCACCACATAAGAATTTTATAATGAACTGTATTTAATTATTTTTACCACTGTTTTGTTACACGTCTCATCTTTGCCGCTATGGCGGAGCGACTTGTAAGTATGGACCCGTCGAAGACCACCCTTAACCGTGTTGTTTTGCTGTTTTCGTTATATACTGGATGATGAGCCAGCATGAAGGCTTTACCGCCCTCCAAATCATATTTACTTATATCTACATATTGTGCATGCCCCAGCGAGAGATAAGGTAAAAGTACGTTTCACCGAACGCTTAAGACCTGGATGTATGTTTATTTTTTTAATAAGGTCTGCGAGTTTCATAGGGTTATGAACAAAAGTACAATTGCAAGTTAGATACATTTCTCATCATTTAAATGTACCTTGAAATTAATAACATACTTATAGATATGCTACAAATATTTTTAAAGTTTTTTGGGTCGGTTTCCGTGGTTTGTACCATTTACCGAACTAAGAAATGTGATTTGCACATAATACCGAATCGCCGCGCCGTTTCACCGAACTAGGGAAGAAATGTATGGGATTTGGGCGCTGCGTGGTGCTCAAACTTTAGTTGGTAAATTGTTAATTGATATAATTTTTCAAACTAACAAAAACACATAAAGTTATATATATATTTACATTAATTAGGTACTTATTTTCGTCAGAGACAGTGGTGGAGATGGGAGTACCTCAAGGATCTATTTTAGGTCCATTCCTGTTCCTTGATTATGTAAATGATCTACCATATATGGTAAGCCGAAGATCAGGCATTGTCATGTTCGCCGATGACACCTCGTTACTGTTCAAGGTTAATAGGAAAGATACTGAACTCATTGAACCAAATAACACCCTGTCCATGATATCTGACTGGTTTGCTGCCAATAACTTAGTGTTGAATCCGAAAAAAACGAAATGTATAAAATTCACACTAGCGAACTCAAATGTAAACTTAGCCTCAAATATTAAACTTAATGGTGAAACCATAGAATTTGTAAAGTCAACTGTATTCTTAGGTATTACGTTAGACTCTAAACTGCAGTGGGGTTCCCACATAACTGTGATAGGAAGTAGGTTGAGCTCCGCTGCTTTTGCAGTCAGGAGAATAAGGCAGCTTACCAATGTAGCAACGGCACGGTTAGTTTACTTCGCTTACTTTAACAGTATAATTACTTATGGTCTTATTTTATGGGGATCAGCGGCAGATATTGAGACTGTATTTATTTTACAAAAAAGGGCTGTTAGAGCAATTTATAACCTCGGGTCGCGTGAGTCATTAAGAGAATTTTTCAAGGAAACAGATATTCTAACACTGCCGTCGCTATACGTATTTGAAATAATAATGTATGTTAGGAAGAATTTATACAACTACCCAACAAACACTGATAGGCCCAAGGTTACCAGAAGCGCAGGGAAGCTCAAAACAACTTTTTACAGGCTAGTAAAAGCGAAAAAGTCGTTCTTGGGAAATTGTATAAAATTCTACAATAAAATTCCAAAACACATTACCGAACTTACTGACTCTAAATTCAAATCTGTCGTAAAACGGACACTCATTTCAAAAGCATATTATAAGATAAACGACTACATCATGGATAGGGATATTTGGCAGCGATAAAATCCTGCACTAGAAACTTGTCGTAAAATAAATAGGCTTTCTACTGTAGCAATGTAATTTTAAAATTTTATAATACTCTGATACTGATATGATATATTGTATACTGTTTTGAAAAAATGACACCTCGCCGAGTTTATTACGCCGGTTCTTCTCGAGGCAGAGGTTTACTTTCCGAACCGGTGGTAGTTTATCGACATTCATAGGTGCATGTAATATGCCTAAATTGAAGAATAAATCACTTTTGACTTTTTTTTTTTTTTTTTATAATAATATTTTAATTAATTTTCCTTTGTGAGTCGTAGACATTTAACAAAAAAAGACGACTAATTTAATATATAAACAACTATTCAAACTATTCAATGCAAAATTAAAACTACAAATTGTTATAGTAAAGTTTTATTCATGGGTTCTATAAATTTTGTAATCTTCGCGATAGTTAGAATTATGTAAACAACTATATAAAACAGAAATAGCATGAGATTGCTTTTGTAATGAAACAGTAGTGTTGTCAGAAAAATGCTTGTATGGAAAGCGAAATTAATATATTTGCTCTTAGCTTATTGGCATGCTTATTTATAAATGGTGACATTTAAGGAGTAATGAGTAACACCTGTTTACCACTGTTTAAAGGGTAGCCACTCAGTACATGAGGGTTTATTGGTCATGAGTAATCATGGTACTTATGAAAAAAAGGTGTTTTAGTACAAATATGTTGACTAAAAACTTAAATCATGTTCACCTCATCTCTATTGACATGTGTAGAATGAGAAATGACATAACATGGTGCGGTGTAGGGTGTCCAAATTACTGATTATAATTTTAAAATCACTACAAATTTGACAACTTTGTTATATAAACTTTATTTTAATGTCATTCAGTACTACTTCGCGTCCTGTTATTTCTATCACACTACACGCATTTAGAAAGAAAGAAAGAAGACATTTATTCACACCACAAAAGACACACAGAGACAAAGGGACTATTCGTACAATACAATTGACACATATTGTGTGTGTCTTTTGTGTCTTTTGTCATTTCACCTTAAAATGTTGTCTTTGCGATACATTTGTATTACTTTGGTAATGGGTTATATTTATAGCCTTTAAAATCAAATTATTAAATAATTATAAGCTATTTCTAGCATTAATTGTTTTAAAACGAAATAAACAAAAAAAAAACAACAAATTCTATACAATTATACTTATCTTACAGTAATCTTATAAGAAAGTAAACAGAGATCAAGATGTAATATTAAGATGCTGATACTAGTTAACATACAGCATTACCGGTAAAGTCCATGGTAAACAAAAAATACAAAATGTTAAACGATTTTTTAATTATTTGGTTAGATTTGGTGTGATCACATACATGGGATACCTAGTTGTTAAGCCAGCTATATGTCAAATGTACGGAAGTAGCTTAGCGCAGCCTTCTTTACGAGTTATTAATCAACTTTTTACCGTAAAACAGTATGCTAAAATTTGTTCATACAGTTTTTTAACTCAAAAAGTTTTTCTATATTAAATATTGGATGCTATTAATAATATTAAGTACTTAACTTTTTTGAAATAACATTTTATATTTTTTGTCAACTATTTTAGTTTACTGGTTTGATTAAAACTAAAACAAAATACGATTTGCTAGAATCATCAAGCAAATCGTAAGTTGTAAGCGGTGAACATTTCTTTCATTATATATAAATAAATATTCCGATTGTCATGCGTGTCATAAAGTTGTTAACTTAAAACTAAAATGAGGAGTTCAATATTTAAACGCAACTTAGCTTCACTGTCATCAGCCTGGTAACTTAAAAAACTAAAACTAAAATGATTATTGCACTTGTTGGCATAGGCAATTTTATACCCGAACTTACAAAACACGTTAACAGTCTTAAAAACAGTTTTTTATTACCTAATTTGGCTATCAACTTTTTAAATTATAAGTACTTAAACATCAAAAAATAAACGTAACCAGTAACAAATAAATATCCTTTTCTTTAATAAAAACAAGAACTTGCAATAAATTGAACTTGAATCACCTAGCAAATTGTAAGTTGTAGGCGTTGCATATCACTTTAACTAAAAACTATATTTGGCCAGTGTGACACGAAGTCGGTTAACTTAAAACTCGCTTAACTTAAAACTAAAAGTAAAATAATAAGCTCTGAATTTAAGAGCCATCTTAACTTGCGAGTATTAGCTTCGTAGTTGTAAGTAACACATATTACCTTGAGAGTCGCCCGTATGCTCTCCATGCAAACGTAGTTTGGTTCTTAATTTAAAACAGCTAACTGGAATGGCATGAAACTTTGTATACACAATGGACAACCTAAATATGGCAGATTTAGGTCTGAAATTAGTTGTTTCTGTTGCTAGTAATTATAAAAAAATATAATAGGAAAAATTAAGTCGAATAATACTTAAACTTACAATTAATACTGAAATGCTTGCCTAGAGCTATAAGAGTAACTTATTAAAATTCAAATCATAGAAATAAAAACTTGCGCATATAAAGGCACCAATAAAATTAAAATTAGTTTAGGGTGAAAACCAACAAAACAAAAAACGGCTTCATTAAAAACACTGCAATTTTTATGTTATTTTATGCCAGCCTAAACCTATTTCAATAACAGTATGTTACTTAACTTACGAATCTTTGTTTACTTTTTTTTCACTTATTTACTTTTGGTTTCTGTTATTATTCCTGGAAAGAACTATCCTTCATAATTAACTACAACATAATCACCCACAGTTCTTTTATTTGTCGTAGATGTCGACGGCTCTGCTGTATCCGAGATTGGTGACTGTTGACTGTTGTTATCTTTCGTTAATTTTCTCTTTTTGGTTGGGACATCTTTTGTAGAGCTAATTCGTTTACTCTTCTTTTCGGATTTAATTCTTTCTTTTTCTTTTTTCTCAGCATCAATTTTTTTCTGATAGGCAATAAATTCTTCAGATGTTGCAACTGTGGGTGTAAGTTTCTTTATAATTCTAAGTTTGTCGTCTTTTTTCGGTGCATTTGGCCAAAACAAAGCATTTTTAAATGGTGTCCTAATATTTTTTAGTGGTATCGGGATATTGGGATTACTACTACAACTTGGGGTGTTTCTCTCAGTACTATTTTCCTGAAGTTTATCTGGAGTACTGTACGTGTGGTTCTGTAAAACAGCCATGTCTTCAAAAGTAACAGTTTTTAGTGGAGTTAGGACCGACCGGCTCTCAGTTTGGATTGCTTTTACTGGAGTCTGGTGGAGCGATTCTGGAGTCATGATATCACTTGGCTGGTTTTTTTCGATATGACTTTTCTGGTTTAAATGAACATTTTCTAGCGCCGTTGAAGTTCCTGACATATTCATTATTGCGTTAGTATTTTCAGAGAGGCAAGCTTGATTTGATATATCGGCTAGAACGGATCGATTGCCAGGTTGGATAGTTTTTGGTGGAGTCACGTGGTACAATTCTGGAGGCCCCGTGTCACTTGATTTGATGCCGTCTATTAAGTGACTGTTAGTCGTGGTTGTTTTTTCGGTAATGTTTTCAGAGAGGCAATGCGATTGCGCATCGAGGACTATATCTTCGATAAAATTGGAATCTTCGCAAGTATGTAGTGAAGGCAATTGTGTATCGAGGGCTATGCTTGTATCTGGTTGAACTTCCAAGTTCAGAAGTTCGGTGTCACTTAACCAGTCAGCGGTGCAGTCCAAGTCAACTTGGTTTAGTTGATTCAAATTTGCATTGAGTGTTTCTTCGTGGTCAGATGTTAGTTCTAAACATTCATCATTAATTTTTTTCCAAAAATAAAATAAACCTTTATTTTTAGAATTACCCAACCACGTGTCTCCACACATCCGGAATTGTTCGAGTTCGGTTTCTGGAATTCTCATTTCCACTTCAGCTAGTAATGTACCTATTGTCCTTGTTGTCTTGGTCGGCAGTTCTTTTGTACTATTGTTGTTACTTGTTGTGACTTTTTTAATAAGTTTCGCATAATCAATACTATTTGGATCGAAAGGAGACAAACCGCAAGTTCTGAAGCCATTAATTATTGCGCCACTTAACGCAGCATTTTTTATGCACTGATCCAACGCTTTCGAAAAATCCTCTTTTCTTAACTTTCTATCTGATTGATCGGTTTGTCTATGCTTTTTCCAGTGGTGCTTTAATGGACGAAAAACTGCGACGTCTAGCGGCTGAAGACGGTGTGTGGAGTTGGGCAGGAGCGCAACTAAGATTATTTTTTTCTCTCGGCAGAACTCGGATAGCGGCAAATTGATATGTGATGAATGGCCATCCATGAATAAAATTACTGGGAGAGGAATGTTGTAATCAATCAGCCAGGGATAGAAATAGTACATTGTTGCCCAGGTATAGAAAGTAAGCAATAGATGGACGAGTTAGTTCGCGGGCCGAGCCGCAGGTGAGGCCCGCGAAGATGCGAGTCCATCTATTGCACTTTCTACCGAGGCATTTACTATGTGCTTTTCACGCCTAATGTAAGGAAATAAAACAGGTTGAGTACACAGTATAATACACAGTTTAATTAAAAGTAATATTGATATTCGCATTAGGGCAGTTGTGGAATGACAAGGAAATGTTTTTTCCCGGAACATTTATATTAGTATTTTGTGTCATTTCGGCCGGTATGGAGTGTGATGCTAATGGGATATCATCGAATGATGCAGGATGAGGTGACTTTGACAGTAAGGTTTCCTTAGGTGTTGATGGTCCTGCTTTCGTGTCTGCTGATGTAGACGGACGAGCACGTAAATTTTCGAGAGTTCATCAAAATACGCCAGCATTACACTTTCAGAGAAAGAGTTTGTTTTTTTATTTATTTGCCATGTCTTGAAATTTTCATACACTTTCTTATATTTATTTCGGGATTTAATGGGCAATACATTTCGAATCACTGACTTTGCAGTGTTTTGAATTTCCGGCGGTGTAAGACCCATGTCCGTACTCGTGTCACTCATTGTTATTTATTTTTATTTCAAATCGTACAGAATTATACACAATTATCTGAATGTTTGTTTCCGATCTAAAGAACAGACAGAAGAAATTTTCCTTCCCGCCTTTTCAATTTTTTTATTTATACTTTTTTTAAGCATGCAAAGGCGTTTTACACATACTTAAATAAAAAAAACGCTTACATAAAAGTACACATTCATTGAGCGAATTTGACGTTTTAATTTTTTAATTAAACGCACAAATGTAATGTTGCTCTAATAATTTTGTTATTTTCTGAACGAGTTACTAATGTCAAAAATAATCGACCAATAGCAGAGTAGAAAGTAAAAAAGGCCGCTAAACACTACATTTTACTTTGCAAATCTACATTGTTTGACTGTTTTTGAATTGTACTACTAAGAACTACTTTCTACTCTCATTTCAATCCATCTTTGGCCATATTTCCGAGCAGTGGCGTGAAAACGTTTGTTATCTGTTCGTAGAAAGTTTCCCCAGTCATCCAACCGGAATCTGAGCGACCAATTCCCCATTTTGGTGGCATGTTTAATATAACGCTAGCTGGTGTTCGTTTGTAGGGAAATATAACTAAAGGCGGCTGCATATTTCCGTCCGCTGAAACTGTTATCAAAACGGTGAGGCATTCTTTTTCATCGTTGGCAGTTTTACTGTAAACTCTATTGCTGCCTTTTTTACTATTACTGAGTTTTCTTTGGGACTCTAATAAAATGCTGATTCATCACAATTAAATATTCGCCGCGGATCAGTCAAAACTTCCTCTAAGTTTTCTTTTTTTAAATATGTTTCGACGCGATTGAACCATGCTCGAATGGATTCCTCCGTAATATTAGCTCTTGGGGCAGTAAGACTTTGTGATACTCTCGTTGAAAGCTCGGGGTGTCTGGACATAAAACCCTCATACCAATGCCGACCAGGTCTGCCATTTTTAAAAGGGTTTTCTCTTTGTGAGTTGGCCACAAGATTTTTCACTGAGTGAATAAGATTGTGTTTTGTTATTGGAAACCCAACATCGCTAAGGTACAGTATCCAAGTTACAAGTTGTTTTTCTTCATTTTGATTGAGCACAGTGTGTGCACCCGGAGTTGCACCTTCAGGATATTTTTTGTTTACTTTATCATGAAGTACTCTTCATGAATTTTCTTCTTCGCTTTTGGAATACATAATTTTTGTGAAGCTTCTGAAATACTCATGCCTTCTTTAACGGCTGATATAGCACTTTGTAGCTGCACATCTGTGTACTTAAGTTTCTTTTTACTTGTATTCATTTTGCGGCTTGCCTGTTAACAAATGTTTATGTTTTGAGTATAGTTGATTATGTCTTTTTAATAATAAATAGACAAAAATGTTACAATATTTATACACAATATGTAGGTATTGAACTAGTTATACTTTTGAAATGAATTGTTAGGATGTATAGTTGTTCTTTATATTTATATTTTTAACTTTTTAGTAGGTGTATTTAATTTCATACCACCTAAGGTTAAAGTTCTCATCAAGACGAATCAAACGAGCCCAAACTCGATGCAGTTATGTCGTTTTATTACGGAGATCCTACCAGCCACCTTCCAACTCCATCATCAGACCCTGAAAACTACCTTAAGACAAAGTACTCATCAAGACGAATCAAACGAGCCCAAACTCGATGGGGTTATGTGGTTTTATTACGGAGTTCCTATGGCAACCGTCCAGCTCCAGCATCAGACCCTGTTAACTATCTGAAGACAAATTACTCATCAAGACGAATCAAACGAGCCCAAACTCGATGGGGTTATGTGGTTTTATTACGGAGTTCCTATGGCCACCTTCTAGCTCCATCATCAGACCCTAGAAACTATCTGAAGACAAAGTACTCATCAAGACGAATCAAACAAGCCCAAACTCGATGGGGTTATGTGGTTTTATTACGGAGTTCCTATGGCCACCTTCCAGCTCCATCATCAGACCCTGGAAACTATCTGAAGACAAAGTACTCATCAAGACGAATCAAACGAGCCCAAACTCGATGGGGTTATGTGGTTTTATTACGGAGTCCCTATGGCCACCTTCCAGCTCCATCATCAGATCAGCTCCACGCTATCATAATATTGCATCGTCACGCGATTTATACATGCATGCAAAATTTCAGCTCAATCGGAAACTGGGAAGTGGGTCAAATTAAACTTGCAAGATTTGATTACAGACAGACAGACAGACAACGGGGCAGGTGAAACTAAATAAAAGCTTGTAACTTGTCAAAAAACAAAAAGTTCTAACAGAATATAATAAGCATCAAATTAACAATAATTAATCATATTTTTATTGTACTAAATATATATTGTTTCAAAATAAAATAAAAAAACCGTACATATATTATATTTTAGTATCGTACAAGTTTGTTCCAGCTCCGCAGCTGGGCGTCAAATGTTTGGAGCCGCTGGCCGTTACAAGAACGTTCGAAAAATAATACACATTAATATCGACCTAGGTTGTAACTTAATAAGGTTGATATTTCGATAAAACACCAAATAATAGCACGGCTGAGACAAACGCTGATTCGGTAGCAGGCACTATGGGAACGTTTAACCGAACGCCCGTTCGGTGAATTGGGCAAGCAAATTATTTTGAACCTAACACGCGAACAGAATTTCAAAAATATTGTTTATATCGTATTAGTTATGTTATAATTACGAACCTTATATTTTTACAAGGAATTAGAACTTATTGCGAAACCATAAATACATACGGCTCTTGATACTAATTATGTAAAATAAGAGTTATGATTTTTTTTAATTACCTTACCAAATAGCTTATTTTAACGTCAAAAAGTCTTAAAAATGATTAATTTCAAACACAGTTTTACATAAATCTATCTAGATTATCAATGTTCGGTAATTGCTCATAAAATTTGCTATACTTTTAGTTATTTGAAAAGCAAATTAGCTAATATAAATAGTTTATCTACAACCTATAAATAAACAATCTCAAAAACATACGGTTTCCCTGATTCCGGACGCTGTTCGTAAAAACCTTCAAGTCAAAACGAGGGTTGACCCTTCACCCAATCCACGTTTTATTTAAATTCTTCAAATATTACTGCACTAAATGAACTTGTTTGCACAAATATCTAAAACCAATTAAATAATGAAACCACAAAATCCAATTTTCACTCATAAACTTGCCTCTTAAAGGTTTTATGACCTTGAGAAGTTAACTCAATTTCTTACCGATTTCCGTAAGGAGTCCCCTACGAAACGGCAATCGACCAGCTCGATCGATAATCGCGGCCCGACTGAGGTGCGAAACGCCCGTTTCTGCCGCGTAGTGGAAGGCATAGGTATCTAGCTAGCGGCGAAAAAAATCACAACCTAATATTAGCTGTAACTACTCGACTTACAGCTTAAAATAGGGGAAATTCGGCGATACGGCAGATCCGGTGAAGGGTACTTTTACATTCCTCTATAAATGCCTTGTACATTTGAAACAGTACAGGATCCTTTGCAAATCTTTTTTCTAAATTGTGAAAGCGCTTGAGTGCGCGTGACAATGAATCACCCAAGTTCATATCAGTAAACTCTGTTTCAGCGGTAAGTCCACCTGAAACCTGTTATCCTTGAGAACCACAGATTTAGAAAGTATTTCTTCGGCTAATTCTTGCTCTGTTGTGGCTTCCCGATAGATTTCAGGTACACTATCACACTTCCAAAATCTCTGCATTATAAACTCCATATTATCAACCGGTTCGCTTTTATCACTGAGTTCGGATGAGTGTGCACAGACGTGACCACAAAAGCTGCCCGCTGTGGGCTGCTTTACCTTGCTGCCGTGCGGAACCCTGCCAGCGATTACGTAGCCAAACGAAATGTTCTGTAGGTATAGCTCTGTCGGGATGATGGGTAGCTGATCACGACGCAGGATTTTCAAAAATATATCACGTCCTAAAAGTATACTTATAGGTTGACAGTCCTCGAACTTAGGATCGGCTAATAATATGCTTGGCGGTAAGTTAATTTGTTCTCTATTTATTTTAAACTGAGGCAAATCACAAGTTATAGTATCAACAACACAGCATGTTACTTTTGTATTAATGTTTTTCGTGGTTGAGTACATATTTACTTCCACTTTTTGCTTCACTGTGTTTGCAGAATCGCATACACCCACAAATGAAGTAGATTCATTGTACAACTTACAGCCTAATTTGTTGGCAAGTGCAGATAGAATTAATGGTACTACCCGAGTCACATAGTGCACGAACGTGGATCATCTTGCCATTGGGACCTAACAGCCCTACTTTTATTGTACGAGTAAGTAATAATACATTATCAGTCCTACTCATTGACAAGGAACTCACTTTAGGTAGCATAACAGGCTCACTGGCCTCCTCTTGATGTAACAAGGAATTATGTTTTTTTTTACAAATTGCACACTTAAGAAGAAGTCTGCATCTGCTACTGCCATGCTTGTTTAAGCACAGCTCACACAGATCGTTTTTATTGACATGACTGATCCTATCCAATACTGTTGCAAGCTTAAATTTTTCGCACTGGTATAACTTGTGAAACTTACTTTGTCAAAAATTGCAAAGTACCGGCTTTTTATGCAATGCTGGCTTGCCCGCCGCTGTTACCAGGCTTGTCCTGCGGTTGCTCAATGGAGGGCTAGGATGTCCCTGCTAGGTTCCATCGGCACACTGAAAAAAATATCTTGTTGTACGTAGCTAAACTTTCGTTAACTTGTAACATAAAATGGATGACCACAAAACTAGAGTTATATGTAACCAAAATGAGTTTGGCTACATGTAGAGCCGAACTGTTTAGTTATTTATGTTAAAACTGTAATGTCTAGTTCTAACTAACATGTTTGTTAATAGCTAAGCCTGTTGTTGAATAACTACTGGACTTCAGTAATGCAGCTAGTAAGCTAACGTTTTGCTTACTTACAACTGAAATTTTCGTTTAGTTCGGCTAAAGTGTTATGTTGGTTATAACTTAACTACTGGACTACGCACACCCAAATTCTCATTTTACATATAACCTTAAACTAATATTGCTGTAAATAATCTGTTATGCTAATATTAGCTAAAGAGTTTTTTTTGATTTTAACCAAACTACTGGACTATGCACAACCAAACTGCTTGATTGGGATGAACAGATTTGTTTGCTTGATTTAGCTGTACTTGTTTTGTTAAATGGTACATAGTACTTTTGTTACACGCAGCAATTTATTTTTGTTACTAGTATCCTATTAAAGTACCTATATAACCATGTTAATGGTAAAAAATAAAACACTGTATTTTTAAAGAACGTCATTATTTATTGATCTTCTGTATCTTAAAATTACATTTATGTAATGAGACATTGTCATATTCCCTTGGTAGTCAATTTAATTCGACTTAGTATAACATCACCTGGGAAAATGCCCATGTAGTGTATTAAGCATGGCTTTAAATCAAGTTTAAGCTCCGACCTTGAATCAAATCGCGGTATTGTTTAACGTGATTACCACAATCGAAACAAAATCTAAACTAAGTATGTAGGTACTCTTCGTTCAGAATGTCTGTAATCTAGCAACATGACAGTTTAGATTTTAAAAACTGAAATAGATACCATATTTTTAATTTATATATAGTAGTGTGACTACTTAAAAAACAAACCAAAAAATATTAATAAAATATTTGATTTGTTCCCTAGTTCAAGTTTAGATTTTGTTTCGATTGAAGTGGCAATAGTAGATCGCAGACCGAAGCCTTAACACACTACGTATGCATATTTAGAATACGAAATATTTAACATTAAACCCCGATCCTTTTAACAGGTGATCTGGTAGGTCATGGAACAATTATCAATTTATCACTATGAGAACAATATGGAAATATTTTTTTGTCATTCTAATTCAATCAGCTGATTGGTTAATTAATAATTAGTATAGATCATCAATCTTTTTTAATCCATATACACTCATACAGCCATTAAAGAGCAACCCCAATAGGAACCCCATTGTCTGTTTTGTGATTTATTGAAAAGTAATGCTAATGTAGGTATACAATATGTACTTAATCTGTACGTACTTAAATAGCATTAAGTTTCAATAAATCATAAAACAGACAGTAGGGTTGCCAGGGAGAATGACATGTTAAAGAACTGATATTATATGTCAAGTGGAAAAAAATGTTCTATGACTTTTATATAAATTTTAACATTATATTATACTAACTGACCTACTTCTGCTAGGTTAACTAGAAGGAAATTTTGATATACACTCAGTGAGGCATACTATGAAAAGGAGCCGATGTTCAGCAGTAGTGGACTCAGTATATATAATATAATATAAATGTGCTAAAGTAAAAAACTTACACAAGTTGTGTCCCGGAAGATGGTAGTGTCTTGTACTTGGTTTTGCTGTACACAGTCTGTATCCAATGGTATGATACAGTCGTACTGCTCACTCGGCTGAGCTGCCAGGTTTTCAGATATCTGTGAATACAAAACTGATGGTATAAACCAAGTTTTTGTTTTCGTTTCCTGGTGTAAATGGCTTTTTGCTATCTAGTAATTATTAGTAGTATAATCGCCGTATAATGTAACAAACTTTCCCCGACGGCTCTTAGCACGATACTTAAACGACTTGTGCGGACGATTGGCGCGGATCAACCTCCACGCGGATTGCTCCGTACTGACAGTCCGTACAAAACCAGCCTAAGTCACTCTTTCCTACTGTAGGGTTTGTTAAATCCTTAGCTTACTTTCACTAAACACTGGCTCGGCAATGCCCACATATTAGAAATAACTCCAATCTTCAATTGTTGCACTCTCGCCTCCGCTCTCGTGACAATGACAGTGACAGTTATCTTTGCCGCCAATACAGGGACACACGAGACAGCGTATGTAATGTATAATGTATGCTGTTTGAGCTACTCGCATACACTACACCTACCTACATTGCCACCAAAACTTGCAAGCAAAAAGTACCCAATTACTTATGTACCTACTCCTTTCCATGAACTTACCAATTCCATGGTGATGGTATCTTGGCTATTAAGCGTTGTTAGGTCCTTCAGCATTTTGATTTGGCTATTTAATTTAGCCCTGTGTCCTATCACAGGAATAAGTTCCCTGACATCGTTTTCCGATAGCATTTGGAGAGTTTCCAAATCTATGACTTGTTCTGAAAAAAAAAACGTACCTACTTAGGAAGGTAGAAGGAGCTCATTTATGTTAGAAGTAGGTACCTAAGTAGATTCAAACGAAAGAATATGTAAGTTTTAGGTTTTGATAAACTGATGAATTAAATAAACCTTGATCACGACTAACAGATTTTTGGTTAAAAGTCAAATAACCAAACTAGTTTTGTTGTTTCTTTTTTTCAGTGTGTGGCCTAATACTTAACGTATTATCATAACCAATTACACTATCGATACATCACAGTCGATACATCGATATCGTTTATCGAACGCGGAGCCGCCTCTCCGCTAAACTCGCGCGCATGCGCAATGGCCGCGCAGGTCACGTGGGCGGCAGCGCGCGCGCCGCGGTGTGAGCGAGCGAGACACCAGTCGCTACTCGTACGCCACACGGAATTTATGTACTTATATTGGATTACACTCGCCGTTTCGATATTATTTAGTCATTATGATTCCAAAGACTTTCCTGGTGTACTAATATCCAAATAGATTAAGTGCTTGCGCCTGTTGTGTTGTTTGGTGTTAATTTGCCTTTGGACTAACCCCGGTGACTAACTTAGCGCCTTCTAATGTTATGGCTATTGTTGTGTGTATAATTACAGACTTGTTTAAGTGATCAAAGGTTGTGTTATTTACGCTTCGAACGGACCAACGACTCCGTAGGTAAAGAACCCTTTCTGCCCCTACGAAAGGCATTCGCGTCCGTACTATCTATCTACCTACGCACGCCCCAGCCCAGCTATAAGTGCAACCAACTCCAATCCGCTTGCTCGCTGTGCTAAAAAATTTAAAAATAAATTTAAATTATGTTAGGTGTTATCCTTAAGCTCCAAATGGTAGCATCTGAGTGAGTATGGGTCTATTTTACGTTGCAATATTGCTATGAGGATTGCATCCCAATGCTCAGTGGGCACTTCCAAATTTTTTAATGCCCCGACATGCTGCTTGGTTTTAGAAATAAGCTCACGCAGAGCTGGAACAGTACATTTTACCACTTGCTTAAGATCTAGGAATGCATTGATGTGCAGGTTTATTAGTCTGTTTTTATTGTGGTACCTGTCATCCAACAACTGCAGCGCAGTTGTATAGTTTTCAGCTGTCAGCTGGAAGTGTTTTATCAGGCTTGCGGGTTCCCCTACCAGTAGGGATTTTAAGTGGTAAAACTTGGTGCCCTCTGATAGTGTGCTATTGGTATCAATTACACTTTCAAATAGGCTGATGAAATCTATGTAATTACTCACCTCCCCATCAAATTTACTTGTGATATAGGCTATACAATGCATTTTACAAAAAGTTGGTGCTCGATGGGAGTGACGATACCAGCCGCGAGATTGCTCGCGTTTGCGCCACCATGCACGTGAACAGCGTCAAAGAGCCAATGTGGTGGAGCACAGTACTGGAATGGATACGCATACAAGACTGTATAAAAGTGCATAGTTTACGCCTGTTTCCTCAGCCGGCGCACGGACTGAAACACGTCACGTACAGCTCGCGTGGACGGTGTATAAATCAAAATGCGTAGAAATTTAGTTAAATGAGTGTGTGGGTGACTAGCCTAATGAGTTTAGTAAAACAAGCTAGTTCCACATTAATTATTATATTATTGTCAACACGGCACAATAGAGAACAACAGATCCCTCAAGAGTCACTAGTACAAAGAGAAGAAATAACAGTTTAAACAAGTACTTAGATAGTACGGAAGAAAGTCACAAGGGATAGATAAAGTGATAGATTTGGAAAATAAGAGTTGAAATAAAATGTGAACGTACACAGCACAAACGTATTCTTTGTATAGAAGTCAACAAACATGTCACATATGGTTGCTAAGACAATAAGCCCAATAAGAAGGTTGCGTTCTTAATGTACAACAATCCCTACAGAACGCAAACCCATTTTACTGGTGCAGTACAAATGCTTCACAAGAGAAGTGCCCTTTGTTAAATTATCAGCCACCATATTGCACCCATTCACAAATACAAACTTGACTTTAGATTTAACAACACACTCTCTCAGAAAATGCAGACGAATGTCTATATGCTTAGTCTTCGGTTTGTAACAGTCGGTAGTTGCTAATCGAATTGCACTCTAGTTGTCGCAATGGATGGTAAGCGCACCATCGCCGCTTTAACCTAGTTCGGCCTGGAGTTGTCTAAGCTAAGCATTTTACGGTCCGCTAGTATGGCGAAATGGAAATAATTTATAATAGCTGTCTTTTTCTGCGTAACAGATAAATCATAATTATAGTAATAACGTCGAGACTAAATCCAACAAAATATTAGTGATTTATATATTTTAATAAATAATTGAAAATTAATAAATTCCTGAAAAAACGGTAAAAAATGTTAATCTTTTTTCTCTTTATTTTGATAAATTAATATTTGCTTCGTAACTTTGATGATAAATCAAGCAAAAAATGTTACCGCATATTTACCATTTCTTTAGTTAGACTCAACATTATTTTCATTTCCCATATTTTCGTGTCTAAAAATAATTATTGACTATAGGTTCCGTCATTACTCATTCCTTCTTGAATGTAGTGTTAAGTGGCACGAATAAAATTGTCCTAGGGACTTCCCAACGATATTAATTTATCGATAAATTGTACTTCCTTGCGATTTTATTCTACCGTTTTGTCGGCGTAATTAATATGTATGTCAAAGCTAAATTACAGCTTTCTAGCAGTTACGGTTACTGAGCTATAACCACGAACATCGAATCTCAAAGTTCGTATATCTCCGTCTCTATCACACTTATGGTTTATGATACTTGAGCGACAGAGATAGACGAACTTCGAGATTCGATTTTCGTGGTAGCCCCGCTGAGCTAAGCCGCGGACGGATGGACGGACGGACGGACATGGCGAAACTATAAGGGTTCCTTGTTAACTACGGAACCCTAAAAAGCAGCCATGTAAATCGCTCAAACCCCATCAGGCGTATTTTTTATTTGCCTTCAACTATTTGATATAACCAGAGATATAACCGAGGCAAACAAACGATTTTTCAAAATCCAAGTAAAGGAGACAGCCGTTTTTAAACAAGTTCTCAAGTTAGCTTTCACTAAATATAACAGAACATGTATGAAAAAAATATTGTTTTATTATATGTCATGATTTTATAATTATAATTAAGGTAAATCGGCTTTTACATGGCAAGCATGGTGAGTTTTAGGGTAAACACACATTATTATATGGCAACATTATTAAAAAACCGGGAGTATCGTGGAAGGGGTAATCGAAATGGGAAGTCAAGAACGCCGGAGAAGACACTTTATTCGGGGACGAGCTGAGGAGTGGACGACCTGCGATCCTAAGGCTCCAGCCACCAGAAGCAATCACCATAATTCAGAAGTGCTCAGATCTTCACGCCCATAACCATCGGTCTACAATTACAAAGTAAGTGTTTCGATTTCATTTATGCTTTTCTCTTGTGCCAAAGTGTAGACAACTAATTATTTATATGATATTCGTATGATATCTAATATTAAAAGTTATAGTTTCTATTAAGTATGTGCGTTATCTAGAAGTATTGATTATAAACGTGTACTAACGACAACGACAAAGTTATTCATAGATACAGTTAGTAATTATTTTTTTCTTTTCTGAATACCCGAATTATCATAGAATTAATTTACTGTCATTTAGTAATTTCGGTTAAAAGTATATTAAAATTTGCTTGAAATCACGAACCAGTAAGTTTGAAGCACAAAAAAAAGGGTGGGTAGTTTATGCACGAATCATTTGTGGAAGTTAACATGAACATTGTTTCTTTGTTCGCGTTTTGAGTACCTACCTTAAGAAAGATATTTTCTCACCATACATATATAAATAATACTCCTCTTATAATTTACGCAATTGAAGGACAAGGTAAAAATCTTTGACAATACGTTACATCGTAGATGATACTAAACTAGTCATGTTATAGGCAACATGGTAAAATCAAAACTACAATCCATGCACGAAATATGCCTTGTTTTATTATAAATATCACTTTCATTTGAGCAATTGAAACGCCGATACTGTAGCATTACTTTAACGGTGAATGTTGTGTAAATACTTAAATACTGCAATGAATAAATTAATGTGGGTGCTCAAGCGTAGATCGTAGATTGTTTTTCTAAATGTAAGGCTTTAAAGTGTGTACCCTACCCGGAACAACACCTATCATTATATCAATTTTGTAACGAAAAGCCATTGGGCTTGTGTCCTAATAATTTTTACGACGCCATTCGAACTAGTTTTCGGAGAAGAACAAATGCTTGTATGGGAGCAACTACAATTAAAGAACATAAATACCCGAAAAAAATCAGTTAAAAACGGACCTCGCTGGCGGCAGCCGAAACGTTTCATACTAATTGATATTGAAATATGACGTCACAGTTTAATATTTGTTTGTACTAATCGTTGTAAGGAAAATCAAGTAAATTACTGTTTCGGTCGTGAAATAAGTACTGCGTTTAGGTCCATAGTTGTTATACCATTTTGTTGCTATAAAAGCGTAAGAATTCTATTGGTATTGTTGAGTTTACTTTTAGACAATTAAAAAAAAAACACTGTCAAGGTCCATATCATTTTATGATTTGAATTAAATTTCGTAATTTATCCATATTACAATTAAATGATGGTTTGCTATTAGTTTGGCAGCACTGCGTTATCAATTTTAACGTAAGGAAACTACCTAATTGTAATACGAGTCGACACTGATCTGTTGTTGGTGCCAATATCCGGATATTGCTAATAGGATATTACTAGGCGCCACATAGTGAAACTGATCATAATTCTGTAACATCCTGTAACCTATGTTGGACAAATAAATGATTTTTATCTTTATCTACTACATATTAAACAAATCTTAAATCACATGCATGTACCTAGTTGTCCGTACAAATGTCTTTAAGTTCGTGTTTTGTAGAAGTGTTCCAAAACACTGCAGCCGTTTAATTTTCATCAGTGGGCAGAGTAGCTCTTAAATGATTTTCAAAAAGACGTTTTGATATAAAAAAAAAAAGTGAATATAAACTTTTGCTGAACTCCATATGACTAATTTAAACATAAAATCTAATATATTTATATTACACGTTTGCGTGTATATTTAAGTGTCCGTTGTTTATCATGTCTTACGAATTTAGATTCAAAGTAATGAATCTTTCTTTAGGGCTGTGCCTTTTAATTATTTTTTTTGTTTAAGCTTTTGTTTAACATTTGTTTATGACGTGATAGTGCATCTATAAAATTGTGTTTGACGTGAGCGTGCGTCTATGAAGTTTTGTTTGACGTGAGAGTGCGTCTATAAAGTTTTGGTTGACGTGAGAGGGCGTCTCTGAAGTTTTGTTTGACGTGAGAGTGCGTCTATAAAGTTTTGGTTGACGTGAGAGTGCGTCCCTGAAGTTTTGTTTGACGTGAGAGTGCGTCTATAAAGTTTTGGTTGACGTGAGAGTGCGTCCCTGAAGTTTTGTTTGACGTGAGAGTGCGTCTAAAAAGTTTTGGTTGACGTGAGAGGGCGTCTCTGAAGTTTTGTTTGACGTGAGAGTGCGTCTATAAAGTTTTTGTTGACGTGAGAGTGCGTCCCTGAAGTTTTGTTTGACGTGAGAATGCGTCTATATAGTTTTGTTTGACGTGAGCGTGCGTCTATGAAGTTTTGGCTGACGTGAGCGTGCGTCAATGATGTTGCATCTGACGTGAGAGTCCGTCTATATAGTTTTGTTTAACGTGAGAGTGCGTCTATGAAGTTTTGGCTGACGTGAGCGTGCGTCTAAAGAGTTTGGATGACGTGAGCGTGCTTCTTTGCATATAGTCAGTGTTTGCAGATAGTTCACGTGCATATAGTCAGTTATGTCTGATATGACCATACATTTATTATGTAATTTTATCAGACGCGTTCATGCTTCTATAAAAGTATTGTGTAACGTGGATGTGCATCTTCGAAGTCATGTCTGACGGTAGTTTGTATTTGTGACGTGAGTGCACGTCTATGAAGTTAAGTTCGGAGTGTAAGTACTTGACGTTTTGTTGGGTGGTTCGTAATTTAGCCGAGTTTCGTTTGCTCTAAGCATTTGTATTCTAAGCCATGTTTGGATTGAGTGTCACTAATGGTACCGTTGTTTATATCACAGTTTTAATGGTGATATTATATTATGCATCGGTTAAATCATGATATCCGGAACAAGCGAACGTATCTACAACTGAAATATCACATGGTTATAAGCGTATGTAGACGATGTGAACATGAGATCCAGCGAAATTAGATATACTAAATAATAAATATAATTGTAAATATTATGCAAAAAAATGTGAGCGTGATTGCGTGATTCATTTGATTGATTTATTAGATACATTTGTTTGATTTTTCTAATGCATAGGAATATAAGTACACTTCTTAACTATGATATGATATTTTTACCATTAAAAATTTGAAGGGGCGAAAGCCTTATTTGTCACAATTGTGTTTTCTTACAGTACGCTATGAAATAATTAAGATATGTAACTATATCATGTAGAAAGTTTACAAAAGAGATTGTTTTAATGTTTAGCATTGGAATTTACAAGGCAAGATTCTGATGTTCAAAATCTTAGGTCTAAAAATCCAATGATAGTTTGAAACAACGATATGTTTTTAAAGAAATGGTTACTCTTTGTTTTAGGACATGACGGAAGAGAGTGGATCAGGCGGTCTTAGACTGGCTGTGGGACGGAAGAGAATATTAAGTGCGTCATCATCGTCTGATGAAGACGAACCACCTGTTCTACGTAAACGCGTTCACAATGACGCAATATAATCCAGCGACAGTGTCACGACTGCTAGTCGGGGCATGATTGATGCTACAGATTTTATCAATGCACTAACAGGACGAAGCAGGCCAATGTTTAGCACTCAACAGATGTTGAATGCAATTCCAGAGTTTGATCCAGAAAGTCGCGCACAAAATATAGAAATTTGGTTGCGAAAAGTGAACGAGTGCGCGCTAATTTACGATTGGAACGATCGTCAAATATCACACTGTGCCACTCAAAAGCTAACTGGCACCGCTAAAAGCTGGTATCAATCCTTACCCAGTTTGGACTTCTCATGGATAGAGTGGCAACATAAACTTCGGCGCGCCTTTCCCGTGGATGATAATTTCGCCCTTTTGCTTGAAGAGATGTTTAATAGGAAGACCGATCCAGAAGAAAGCTTGCGTTCATATTTTTATGACAAACTAATGTTACTAAACAGATGCGGTATAACGGGTAAGAAAGCAGTTGACTGCCTCATTCATGGCATCACAAATACTTCCCTGAGGAACAGCGCTCAAGCTTTGAAGTGTGAAGAGCCAGAAGATCTTTTACAGTATTTTGTGCTGCAACAACCACAAGGCGTTTCTATATCACAAACTCAAAGAAAACGGGGATATACTAATAGATTGGACACATTTATTTCTCAGAAAAGAGTTGTTAAATGTTTTCATTGTGGTGTAGAAGGCCACACGATGAATAAATGTTTCAAGCGGAATATTAAGTCAGTATTGGATAATAAAAACAGGACTTGTTTCAATTGTAGCGAAGAGGGACATCTACTTGTCAACTGTCCAAAGCCTATTAAGAAATGCAATATTTGTTTCAAAGCAGGGCACACGGGTGACAATTGCTATAGAAATCGCTCTTCGTTTAAAAATGACAATCGTAAACCGGAACAAGTTATGAATGTCTCAAGTAATAATGTACACAGCAATGATAAGTTTGTAAAAAATTGTGATATTAATAATAAATCATATAAATCATACATTGACTTTGGTAGTGATTGTTCCTTAATACAGTGTCAATTAGCCGAAACGCTACAACTGCGAAAAACCTTCATTGATTTGCCTGTTATAAAGGGTTTTGGAAACAGTCGAGTTAAACCGCTTTTTAAGTCGGAAGTAAAAATATGCATTGACGAGGTTGATGCATTTATCTCAGTGTACGCGGTAGACAACGATTTTTTGCAATACCCTTTACTTATCGGTCAAAATTTTACAGAACTTCTTAACGTAACAGTATTGAAGGACAGTAACAAGCTGATGTTCTATAACACGTCAGTACCTGATTGCAACGAATCACGACTTAAACTGGTTCTCTCGAAGGACGTTATGTTGATGGAATCTCACTTGGTACCGGTAGTTAGCGATCAGAAATACACAGGTGACATATATGTTGAGGGACAGAGCAGAAATGAACCAGGTAAAGAATATTATGTGCATCAAGGCGCGTACAGTCTCATTAATGGTGAGGGTAGTATATTAGTATCAAACAACACAAAAGCAAATTTCACCCTGAAAACGAATACTTTATTATCTAGAGCTATTACCTTCACTGAGGCTAACGAAATAAATGTAAGACGTATAAATGTTGACAACCCCGCACAGCCAATTAAAATCGAAGATTTGAAAGTAGGGTCTGACTTAAGTCCGAGTGACTTAGATAAATTGCACAAATTGCTTCAAGACTATCGTGATTGTTTTGCGATGTCTCTAGATGAAATAGGATGTGTTGCGCAAGACTTTGAAATGAAAATTAAATTAAATGATGATAAACCTGTCGTTTATAGACCATATCGTTTGTCACATTCGGAGAGAGCGAAGGTCAGAGAAATTATCACGGAGCTAAAAGACAATAACATCATTCGCGATTCTGATTCCGATTATGCAAGTCCCATTCTAATGGTTAAAAAGAAAACCGGCGAACAAAGACTATGTGTCGATTATCGGGCTCTGAACAGAAAAACTGTTAAGGATAGATATCCTCTCCCATTAATAGAGGATCAAATAACAAATCTGAGTGGCAATCAATATTTTACAACCCTCGACATGGCTTCGGGATACTATCAAATACCTCTTTCAGAGGAAACAAAACATTTGACAGCTTTTGTCACCCCAGACGGCCACTACGAGTTTAATAGAATGCCGTTTGGGCTGGCAAACGCTCCAGCCGTTTTTCAAAGGGTCGTCAATAAAATCTTAGGCTCAAAAAGATTTGATTCGATTATGGCATATATGGATGATTTACTTATTCCAACTAAATCAGTAGAAGAAGGATTTATAAAGCTAGAAGAACTACTTAAATTAGTTAGAGAATATGGCCTTACATTGAAACTGTCTAAGTGTTGTTTTTTTGCAACGTCTATAGACTATTTAGGCTATGAAGTCTCTGCACAGGGCATACAACCAAGTGAAAGAAAAACTATTGCTATTAAAGACTTCCCCGTACCCAAAACTGTTCATGAAACTAGACAGTTTTTAGGGTTAGCGAGTTACTTCAGAAAGTTCGTGAAAGGTTTTGGTGAAATGGCTCGACCTTTGACGAATTTGCTCAAGAAACAGGTTAAATGGCAATGGACTGATATTGAGGAGAAAGCTTTCCTTAGTTTGAAACAAGCCTTATGTACAAGACCAGTACTAGCATTGTATGATCCTGATTTAGAGACGGAACTGCACACTGATGCCAGTTCTTTGGGCATCGGTGGTATACTCATGCAATGGCAAAAATGTCCTAAAGTACTTAAACCAGTGGCTTACTTCAGCAGACAAACATCGAAGGATGAAAAATATTACCACTCTTATGAATTAGAAACGCTAGCGGTTGTGGGATCTCTTAATAAATTTCGACCATATTTATTAGGAAGCAAATTCAAAATTTTTACAGACTGCAAAGCCTTGCGCCTTACCACCGAAAAGAAAGATTTACTGCCGAGAATTGCCCGATGGGTACTACAAATAGGAGAGTACACCGAGTGCGAAATAGAATATCGACCTGGACATCGAATGGCTCATGTCGATGCTCTCAGCCGAAATCCGGTTGAAGAATATAATGATGAATGTGCAGCTGAAAACGTTATATCGGTACTACACATCGAACAAAATGACTGGCTCTTGACTCTTCAACTGGGAGACCCTGAAATAAACCGAATATCAAAACTTTTAAAACCAGACATTGAAGACGACTTTGCCGAAATTAAGAAGCACTATGTATTTAAAAATAATACATTGTACCGTCGAGTCAATCAGATAATGAGTTACGTTTAGTCATCCCAAAAGCTGCAAGATGGCATGTTTGCCGGATTAATCATGACGAAATAGGACATTTTGGCATCAACAAAACAATAGAGCGCATCCAAAGTCAGTATTGGTTCCCGAAAATGACTAAATTTATAAAAAAAATATGTTGGCTCTTGTGTAGAATGCGCATTTAACAAAGATAACATCCCAACAAAACAGGGACATATTTTTCCAATCGAAAAAACTAGTCAACCTTTTGAAACCATACATATTGACCACTTGGGACCATTCGTCAAAAGCAAACGAGGCAACGCTTACATACTAACAATAGTGGATGGCTTTTCTAAGTATGTATTTATTAAACCCGTGAAGGATACAAAAAGTGCTTCAGTAATTAAAGTACTCCAAAGCATATTTCAAGACTTTACAACACCGCAACGAATTATATCCGACAGGGGCACCGCGTTCACATCTAAAATCTTTAAGCAATTCTGTACTGAATTGAAGATTAAACACGTCCTCAATTCAGTTGCGTGTCCGCGAGCCAACGGACAAGTGGAACGTTTTAATCAGACCGTGCTTAGAGCCTTGGCTACACAAAGCTCAAAAAACGATGAAAAAGATTGGGATGTATGTATTTCCAAAATTCAGTTTGGAATTAACACAACAATTAATACATCGACTGGAAAGACTCCTTCAGAAATTGTTTTCGGCGTCCGATTAATGGGTAAATCCGATGCAACTCTGAAAGAAGCATTAAAGGAGACGATTAATGATAGCCAAAGAATTGATGATATTAGAACTCAAGCCCTAGATCACATTAAATCAAACCAAAGAAAAATGAAAGATAGACATAATTCTAAAGCAAAACCGGCTAGACTATACAAAGTAAATGACTTAGTCAAAATCACTAAGGTTTCATTTAACGAAAACCTAGGCAAGAGTAAGAAATTACTTCCTAAATTTGTAGGGCCTTATAAAGTAACAAAAACAATGGGAAATGACAGATATGAAATAGCCAATATTCCTGGGTTTAGCAAAACAAAAAAGTATCGCACAGTTGTAGCAGCCGATAGAATGAGACCGTGGATAAATTTAAAAGCCCTTAGTGTCGCAAGCGATGACAACGCTAGTTCAGGTACCGAGTCGGGTACATCAACAGAACCATAACCTGCCAAATGTCATGATTAAAAAAAAAAAAAAAAAAAAGATTAAATATAGATCTTTTCTGTATATAATATTATTGATTTGATAAAATATTTTGCAAGTACTATTGTTACATTAGAAACGAATATTTTCTGTAATAAATTATATTGTGCTCTTGTAAAATCATATAATATGATTATCGCATACAGAGTTGAATAATTAAAATAACACAAATCCCAACAGTTAGGAAAAATGATTAATGTAATACATTTATTATGTAACAAATATATATATATATATATATTAATGTGGTACGTTATAATTAACTAACTTGTCAAATAAAATCCATTGTTCAATTATGTCATTCTTTTATTGATATATATCTCAATCGAAGGATATTTTAAATGCATGCTCAATTACATTGCGTGCGCGCGTCGGGCGACTGCGCGCTGACGGATGGCCGAATGTCATGATTTTATAATTATAATTAAGGTAAATCGGCTTTTACATGGTGTAGTATCTGCGTACAACGGATCGCTCTCTTCTTGTGCAATGTTCTACACGCAAAGTTAGTGCTCCAATAAATAAGGAATATAAATTCAGTGGGTTTTATTTCCAATATAACATTGGCGACGAGGACGTCAGAACAGCACGGTGCAACGATTGAACAATCAAGAAGAGCACGAAAATCATTAAAAGTAAGAAATTAATTACTTTTATTGTTTGGCGGTAATGGCGACGGCAAAACGCAGTTTGAGGTTATAACAAATAAACGAAAACCTGACTGACACACGTCATTACCGATGTGCAATAACGTGAAATGAAACGTTAACATGAGTGACAGTGACAATGCAGACAACTTGGAGGAACAAACAGAACCAAAACAACAGACAGAAGAGGAAATAATTTCATTGATTAAACAAGGAAAAAGAACTTATATTTACCGGTGTGCAAAAGATACTTTGATAAAGATATTACTACAGGAAGGTTTACAGTACCCGCTAAATTCAACAATAGACGAGTTAAGAAAAATACTAAGTGGATATTATAAAAAAAAGGACGCGTTACAACCTAAAACAGAAGCAGTGGGTGTTACGGAAAAGAAAACAATGGCGTCCAATCACGAAATAAAACAATTTGATGGAGAAAACTGGGAAGTTTTCGAGCAACAATTGGAATGTTTGATATTGTTAAATGATGTACCAGACAAGAAAAAGGTCCCGTTACTCATTACGAAACTAACACCCAGAGTTTTCGAGACGCTGCAGTTGTTGTGTGATACAGATAAACCCAGTGCGTTAAGTTTTAACACGTTATGTGAAAAGTTACGACGGAAATATACACACACACAAAGTTCACTATTAGACAGGGCTGAATTTAGAAGACGGAATCAATTCCCTTCAGAATCCATTGAAGACTACGTTTTTAGCCTAAGAAAACTAGCGAGAAAATGCCGTTTCAAAGACGAAGACGACCAAATTAAAGAAAAACTCATTGAAGGAGTACATTCTAAATTAATAATGTTTGAACTGATGAAACAAAACCAAGAAATGAAGCTTGAAGACATGGTACAGTTAGCGAGGACTGTGGAGGCAGCCTACAAGCATTCCAATGGAGATGGGGACACCAGTAACATATCATACATTAAGCCGAAGCAAAAATTCAAGCAAAAGTATTCAGTGTCAAAACCAACAAGCACCAAAAATATTAATAAAAATAGATGTTTTTGCTGCGGTAAAGATAATCATTTGAAAAAGGATTGTACCCTGAAGAATAAATATTGTTCGGAGTGTGGCCAACTTGGCCATATTTACAAAATGTGTCCCAGAAACAAGTTTAAACAGACGAATGTCTTGGATGTGACAATTAATGATCAACCAGAAGACCAAGGCTTAGAAGATGTGAAAACATTATATGAGGAATACGAAACTTACAGGTTTGACAAAGTAAGTAAGATACCACCATATGTAGTCGAGCTGGAAGTAGGTGATGGACAAAAAGTTCACTTTGAAGTGGACACTGGTGCGGAGGTTTCAGTGATGCCAATAACTTACAAGGAACAATATTTAAAAGAATATATTATAGAGGATTGCAAGGTGACATTTCGTAATTTTGATCAAAGTGTGTCTCAGCCATTAGGTATAATTCATAATATACCAGTGAAATATAATAATACTAATAAAATGTTAAGCATATATATCTCAAAAGGGTCAACTCCTTGTTTGATGGGACGAGATTGGTTAAGTCAATTAAAAATGTGGCCTCCCAATTTCAAGGAAATGGCTCTTTGTAATTCTAACATCTTGGTACAAAATGTTTCAGATGCCAAACAACTAATTGATAAGGAGTTCGCAGAAGTATTCAGCCCAGGGTGGGGTGATTTTAAAGGTGAAGCAATTTCTTTGAAATTAAAAGGGGATGCAACACCAAAGTTCCTGCCTGTTCGTCGTGTGCCTTATGCCCTTCGAGATAAGGTAAAGCATGAAATTGAAAGATTACAGGAAAATGGCCGTATAGTGCCAATAAAGCAGAGTCAATGGGGAACACCAGTAGTGCCAATCTTGAAGCCAGACGGTTCAGTGAGGCTGTGTGGTGATTATAAGGTGACTCTTAATCCAAGCTTGGAGATCGATCACTATCCACTACCACACGTAGAGGATATATTTGAAACATTAAAGCAGGGGGAATACTACTGCGAACTAGACCTGAAGGAGGCCTACCTTCAGGCAGCCTTGACTGAAGAAAGTCAAGATTTAACCACGATTGTTACGGAATTAGGTACATACAAATACAAATACTTACCATATGGAGTTAATACAGGACCAGGCTCTTTTCAAAGATTAATGAGCAAAAGTTTACTAGGAATACCTAACACTATAGTTTTTATTGACAACATTTATGTGGCAGGGAAAAGTTTACAGGAAACTTATGAAACTCTTGTAAAAGTGCTAAGTAAGTTGCAAGAAAGTAATTTTAAATTAAAACCGGAAAAATGTAAGCTTTTCACTAGACACATAGATGTCTTTGGTTTTCGTATCAATAAAGATGGAATGAGCATTATAAAATCAAATATTGAACCACTGCTCAACGCCCCAGCTCCGACTAACCTAACAATGTTAAAATCATTTTTAGGGAAAGTAAATTATTACTCCAGGTTTCTTAAGGACATGGCAATAATATTAACTCCGCTGTATGAATGTACCAAGGTAAATAAATTTAACTGGACAGAGGAATGCCAGAGGTCATTTAATATAATTAAACAGAAATTAGCATCGACGGATAATTTAAAGCATTTTGATCCAAACCTACCAATTATTGTAACATGTGATGCCTCAAATTGTGGTTTAGCAGCAATTTTGTCAAACAGGGATACAGACGGAACAGTTAGGCCTATAGCATATGTCAGTAAAAAATTGAATCCAACGGAGAAAAAATATACAACCATTGACAAAGAGGCTATGGCCATTGTATTCGGAGTGACAAAGTTCTACAACTATATCTATGGTCGAAAATTTGTATTGGAAACAGATAATTCAGCGTTAGTCAGGATATTTGGACCAACAAAGGGTATTCCAAAAATGGCAGCAAAACGATTACAGCACTATGCCATATTCCTTTCAGCTTTCACATATTCAATAAAACACATAAAAACTAGTAATAACCCAGCAGATTTTTTGTCCAGAAATCCTGAAAACAATAGTAGTGACAACAATACTTACCATGAAATTTGTAGAGTGGAAAACTTGAATCATGTGATCTATACAAACAGTTCCGAAATTGATCCTTTAAATCACAAAATAATTCAAGAGAATACCAAACAAGACCCACAATTAAGTAAAGTAATGGAATATTGTAGGAAGGCCTGGCCTGAAAAGAAATTAATTACATCAGACCTTTTACCATTTCACAACAGAAAAACTGAAATTAGCATAAATCAAGGGTGTTTGCTATGGGGTCACAGAGTAATAATACCTTTAACCGTCCAAAAAGCAGTTTTGAAAAGCTTACATAAAACACATTTCGGAATTGTCCGTATGAAAGAAATAGCTCGTTCATATTTCTGGTGGCCAAATTTGAATGCAGAAATTGAAAACATTGGACAGTCTTGTTTAATTTGTTTATCAAATTACAAGAACCCTGTTAAATCACCAAAAGCATGGCCGACTCCACCCGTCCCATGGCATAGGTTACATGCAGACTTTCTGGGTCCTTATTATAATAAAATGTACTTAGTAGTAATAGATAGTTACAGTAAGTGGCCTGAAGCATTTGAAATGTCAAGCATGACGGCTACCAAAACAATTGATGTACTGGATAAGTTATTCAGCCGGTTTGGATATCCAAAACAATTAGTGACAGATAATCAAACCACGTTTACTAGTGCTGAGTTTGTAAACTATTGTAAAGAACGTGACATTAAACAAACATTTTCACCTCCTTACCACCCAGCTACAAATGGAGCAGCAGAAAGATTCGTGCAAACTTTTAAATCTGCGGTTACTAAAATTAGAGAAAGTGGATATAATATTAATTCGGCTATAAATTTATTTTTATTTGATTACAGAACTACTCCTCAAAAAACTACAGGCATTACTCCTGCTCGATTGTTGCTGGGGAGGGAATTGAGGAATAGATTTAGTTGCTTAATACCTCCACCTTTAGTTGAGAGTCACTCGGACGGACAGGAGGGAGAAACATCCAAAAGGAAAGTTAAATTTGGATTAGGACAAAAAGTCATGGTAAGGGATTACCGAAAAGGGTATAAACCCTGGATAGTAGGAAAAATTGTATCTGAATCTGTTCCAAATTTGACTTACCTGATTGATGTACAGTCAGCATCATAAACATGTATACATTCTAGGACCTTATTGCTTGCAGATAAGGTTGAAAAGTGTATACATGTTTATGATGCTGACTGTACAAGGCATGTCTTGGAAACGCCATATTGATCAAATGGTGTATTGTAATGATGATGTTAATAGCAGTTAGGGTATGTTGTTTAGTATCGTAGGCCAAGTGTTACTTGTATTTATTTATAAATGATGCCAAGATAAATAAACTACATGATTGGTTTATATTCATGTTCATTTGATTATTTAGATTCAATCTAACTAGTGGCATCGAGGTGTTATATTAGCTAAGTTAAAGTATGTTCTTACATAGGTATATAAGCGATGTAGATTTATTTAAAACTAAATTAGTTTTATTATTAGTCCGGGAGAATGTAGTATCTGCGTACAACGGATCGCTCTCTTCTTGTGCAATGTTCTACACGCAAAGTTAGTGCTCCAATAAATAAGGAATATAAATTCAGTGGGTTTTATTTCCAATATAACACATGGCAAGCATGGTGAGTTTTAGGGTAAACACATTATTATATGGCAACATTATTAAAAAACCGGGAGTATCGTGGAAGGGGTAATCGAAATGGGAAGTCAAGAACGCCGGAGAAGACACTTTATTCGGGGACGAGCTGAGGAGTGGACGACCTGCGATCCTAAGGCTCCAGCCACCAGAAGCAATCACCATATATATAAGTAACCTAATTTTTATTTAAAGACGCAATACTGATGGATATTACGATGCAGAATTTCGTCCAAATCGGTTGAGTCGTTAAAGCGTCATTGATTAACAAACATCCAAACATCTAAACATCCAAACTTTCGCATTTATAATATTAGCAGGATATATTCTTACATAGTTTTAGGACTTAATTAATGGTTGAATTGGCAACACTGGGCCGGCGGGGCGGGACGCGGATAGCGGGGCGCGGGCGGGTGGGCTTCGCTTCGTTCGTTCGTATTTCAAACAATTCAATGCGTACATCGTACATGAGCGTTATAGGTTAAAAAGTGTATTGGATCGTTTTGATTTGTTTTTTTATCATATCAGTGTGGATACAAGTGATTACATTTTATAAAAATGGACGAAGAAGTCGTCCAAACACTCCAACAATGGTCAATGGAAGACTACGTAGATATGTTCAAAGGTAAGTACCTAACTGACGCGGGCCGCGCGTCGTGCCGTGCCGTCTTTCTTTGGCCCTAATCCAAACGAAAACTCACTTTGTTTCAAAACTGGAACTTGACTTTTTCGCATTACCCAATGGCGCAATTTTATGCCATGAATTTTGTATAAGTAACCTACGAGTAAGTTATTAGTAAACTACCGACGCGACATACCTACCTATTCGTGCCAAAATCACGCCTGCTTTTTTCCTTACTTTGAATAGCATAGTTTAATATTCGTAGAATCGTAGAATTTGAACATTTGGAACCGTCCACCCTGTCTATTTAGTAGGTCAAGTTCATATAAAAAATGGCGCCGGTGTCGAAATAATGGAAATCCAATTATTTCAAAATATTGATAAAAGTACAATATTTTTTTATATTTTGCTAGATGTAAACAAGTCCATGTCATGTTGTACCTACTGAGTAGGTAAGTGATAATAATCTTTGATTCTTTGCATGTGTACTTATAAATAAATGCGAACCTAACGCACGTTTATTTTACAGAAAACAAAATAGACATAAATGCATTTCGCCTCCTAGATATGCACATGGTTAAAGAGATAATGAAACCTATTTGTGATAGGGCGAAATTTCTACAAAAGTGGAGGGAGTGGAGGGTGGAACAGGTTAGTACCTACTTACACCTTCATTTTTTACATAGGCGGGCGCAATAAATCCGGGTTCTTAACTAAGTTTGTGTGTTGGTTTTTCAGAACATAGATATTGCAGTCCATGTGCTCAGCGAGAAGCATCGGAATATGACACTGCCAGATGGTTTCAATTTGTGTGAAGATATTGAAATTATCGAAGAATTCTCAGCATTTCAAAATGATCCTGGTAGCAGCGGGAGCAAAACACCGATTCTTCTGCAATCTCCTGCACCAGTTAAACGCCAAGTAGGTTTTTTTATTTTTATTATGTTTATACCAGTAGCTATTGAATGTTAATCTACACATTTTGTTTGTTTGAATGTTGTTATTAGGGTTTCGTATCAAAATGGTAATCTGTCGGTCACATCAGTGGTGTATCTTGGGAACAACTTTTTTTTGGGTTTGTTAGCAAAATTGCAAAAACAACCCTTATAGTTTCGCCATGTCCATCTGTCTGTCCATATATGTCATACACACTTTAGTATACACCCTTAAAATATCACGCGGTTGCCTGCAAATCGCAAGACTTTTTTTATGAAAATGGAACCACCTTAATAAATACTTTCAACGAAAATGAGTGAACATTGAAGCACAGCAGCCTGGGGCCCTCTAGCGGGTGATAGCAGGGTTCCCAGACCGAACGTGACGTTTGCTTGACCGCGCGGTTCGTCCACCTGGTGGCACTAGAGCGCGCCGCCACACTTTTCATTGATTAAAATGAGGTATTTATTCCTCAGCGGTAGAGGGCGTCTGGGTTCTGAAACTTTCTTGCGTCGAATATTCTAGAACCCGGTAGCCACTAGCGTTTCCGCCCAGTAGCGGTGAGTAGATAAAACTTTACGTTTTCGCTAAGATTTGGCTAGTTTTTGAATCTCGTGTTTGCAATGCAACGTCGTGACGCTGACTGCCGGTCTAGGTATAATAAGTGTACGTTTTGCTAAGTTTGTGCCGGTATCCTATGTTATGTTATGTGCTTTATCTTGCGTGAAGTGAATATAATTAACAGTTTAAAGTTGTAACGTAATGGTTACATATTAACAATATTTAACCAACATTTCATTCGTTCAGGCGTAAAAATAAACAATAACATTACGAATGCATCTTTATATAATAGTGTATGGCCCTTAATGCGCGAGCGCAGAGATTCCCCTTAAGCACCGCGCAAGGTAGGAGTTTTTTTTATACGGTCGAGTTGCATCGGCAGCCGGCCGGGGGAGATTCATTCGTGATTCATTCCACGGCCGCGGCTCGCTGAGGCCAGACGCTGTCCGGAGCGCTCGCGATCATACACATCGCGACTTCACGCGCGCCGGTTGTGCCACTCGTTAAGATAAATTGCAAATTATAATGTTTTATACTTAGTCTCGGCAGTGGGAACTTATAAATTTAGCCAAACGCTAGACATAAAGAAGAAAACCATTTAAGTACTATTAACGCGCACCCCCATATAACGGGTAAGTTTTGGACATTTAATTAGTGCTAGCTTTTAGCTGTATAATTATTCATTTTTTGTAATTAGTTCTTCCAATGTGTTAGTGCTTATTGTTAAGGCTTATTACTGATGCATCCTTAGCCGTTTCGTAAGGAATGTAAGACGGTCGCGCGCTGCGCGCCGCGCCGTGCCAAATTTACCGTTATAAGATGGCGTCGCTTACATTTTAAAAAACGGTATTCCGCTGCATTATAATGATAATTGTTTCATTACGGAGCTTGGCTTATAATATTTTAATCATTTCCTAGTACAATTATTTGTTGTGTCAATTAATAAAATAACGCCGCTCGTAAATTAAATTAATTTTTCTTCCTTTTCTAAATTCTTAACCTCCGTTCTGACGGTAGCACCTTCACCAACTACTCACTGGTTCTCCCTTGCTGTTATTGCTAAACCTGGGTGCTCACCGTCAACGGCAAGGATTTGAGGGTTCCCATTTTAATTTGAGTCGAACATTCGCAGGGTGCAACGTTTACACTAAGAAGCGCACGCAACCGCTTGCTCCCCCTGGCCAATTCGGGAAGCTGGAGCTACTGCCAGCACACCATTGCAGTCCTGCCGGCCGGCATTTCACCCAGACGACTCCGGGCCCTACGACCTTCTACTCACCGCGCAGACCACCAGCGAAACGCCAGGGCAGTACCAATCTGCGGAAGTTTTCTAGACGGGCCTTCTATCCCACGACCATTATTTTTAATAAATTATTTTTTGTGTTGACTCATGGTGGTTTTTTCTCATTCTTCGCCGCCAAACCATGATTACGTCACACTGGCGCCCAACGTGGGGCGTAAGTAAGTAGAATAGTACATACAACAAATAAATATTGTACCTATTACAAACCAACATAGTGCGTAGTACAAAGCTCAACATGTACATACTACGAAACAGCACTGTTGATACAACCAAATATGAAAGTATATACCACAAAACTATCGTGGAGGATACAAAAAGTCATAGTAGTAAATATCAAGAAATATAGTATACGATACAAGGCTGTGTGGTTGAGGTAACATAATATATTAACTAACTGGCACAAAATACTGTAGTTAAGTGAACAATAACATTATTTACAGGTTACAATTTTGAATCCATATATTTACTATATGGATTGCTATTCTCACTAAATGCATATTTGTCTATACTATTTTGGTTTTACTATAAGTGAACCGTTGAGTTAACTATTTTAATAGTTGTCACATCTGCAACTAAAAATTCTGGTAACCGAAACTAAATTCTGGTTTCGGTTACCAGATTTTTTTTTCCGTGTGGTGGCGCTCAGTCAGTTACAAGCCAGCAGCCGAACAGGAACACCTCAAGAAGCCTCCCGACCTCGCACCGCCCTATAGCCTCGCCCAGCTGAAGAAAAAGTTCCTAGTTGTTTCCATCACTCCCCGCTAGAACCTAGAAAAAAACTGAAGAAAATAAATACGGTCCACTTTTAATTAATCATCGAGTCACCGCAAGTTGGAACTAGGCACCATAACCAACATATATATGCTGCAATGCTATTAATACAACATGTTTGAACGGAGAGTTCCCGCAATGTGGTAGCAAGGTCAAACTATCAGGAATTCAGCAATGAAGTGAAAATATATTTTTATCAGTGGCTGACAGAGAAACAAAGTTACAAACTGAAAGATGGCAAAGAAAAAACAATAAAAAGGCGTCGGAAGACTATCCACGAAGCATCATAACGAAATTGGAAGAGGTCACACTGCCCAATTTTTTTATACATGTCAAAAATATTGCTTTGCAGTATGGATCAGTCAAGGAATTTAAAAAAGAACTGAAAGATGACGATATTTTAATCCACATTGACTTCAGTGAGAATTATTGTTTAAAATACAATTCTGAAATTCAATCGTTCCACTTTGGCGGAAGCAGAGCAAAAAAGAGGCACCAGAAGAAAAAAAATCTGCAACCATAGTAAGTGCTTACGCAGATGATTTGGAGGACAGTGTGGGCGACGAATTAGTGCAGTTCGCTGCAATGCTCAATTCTGATGTGGCTAGTATTATTGACAGCAGGAATCATGAGGCTCTGGAAATGCAGGTTTACAATCTTGTTTCCAGAACGTTGAAATTGCTTTGCGCATATATTTGTCTCTCATGATCACCAACTGCAGTGGTGAACGATCAACATTAAAACGTGTTAAAAATGAATTGAGGAACACGATGAGCCAACAACGTATTAATCACCTCACTTTAATGAATATTCAACATGATTTACTCCGAGAAGTCGATATCAACAGTATTATTTATAAATTTGCCCAAATTAAATCAAGAAAAGTTTGTTTGTAACAGTTTTGTTTTATTTAATACCATAAACTCGATAAGTACCTAACCTAAAACAGTCTAAGGGCCCCTTGATAGAATTTGCTACAGGCCCCGCGCTGGCTTAATCCGGCACTGAGCAGAGGTCAGGTATTACTCCACACTGACGTTCTTTACTATAAGGACGGTGAGACAAGAGCGATCAACACTAGGGTTTTTGGTCGAGAATTCTCGAATCAAGAATTCCCATGTATCTAGACTGACACGAGACGAGGAAAATAACTTCGAGAAATAAGTCAAAATTTCTAGAAGTGCTTTTTCGATTCTACCTATTGGACTTTCCCAACCCTACGCGACCTGCGTAACTATGCACGTGAAGACAATTTACTGTAACTATTTATTGATTGTTCGAACTATGTTATTAATAATTAAGTAAGAGTGCAAAACTCAAAAGTAGGAGGACTTACGAGGGTAAAATTATTTAGTATTCACATAGGTTCATTTCGCACAAGTAAAATACCTAATTACTTATTAATATTTGCATGGCTTGCATTGCCATGTCGCAATCTTTATAGGAATCGGTGGAAATAATAAAGCAGTGTTCAAACATCACTCAACGGGTTCGGTCATTTAGCTCTCCGTAGTTACCACCCTTAGCTAGCATCCCTCAGCTTTCAAACTCAGCAAAGCTAACTTTAAATTGGTCTTTCGAGCTACCGTGCTAGCGGAACCTTTCGGGAGTGGAAAAAAGAATTCCGTCGGTTCAGCGTACGTTCATTGACCCAGTTATACTAAGACTATATAGTTATACGTGTCTCTAACTAGCGAGCGGTATAGCGGGGATTAACGATTGGACATTCTCGAACTCTAGCATAAAATAAAGTGTTAACTTTAGCTTGAACTCAGTTACAAAACTTAGTTCAATTGACAATAAGTGATAAACGTGAGCACCTCGAGCATCAATCAGCAGCGTGCGAGCAGCCGTGGGTCAGGGACTCACACAGCAGCGCCAGCAACAACTCTTATAGCATCAGCAACACCGTGAGTCGCGAGACTTGCAAGCAGCAGCATCCAAGTAAGATCGTTCATATTACTTGACTAACTGGCTACCATGTCGGAATACGAAGAGCTCTTCAGCCGTCAAGCAGCGATCGTCAGCGAGCTTCAGCGCATCGGCACTAATTTTGTCAAGGACTCAGCTCACCGAAAAACCTTGGAGTACCTAAAGTTAAGGTTAGACGCTTTAGATAAACTATGGGAAGAGTTCGAACTTAATGATAAAACGCTTGCTAAAGTACTTATTAAATCGCTGCGTTACTTTCAAGAAAATATTTACGCTCGTACTCTCACATATTATACTGACAGTCGTGCAAAAATAGCAGAATATGAGCCATAACAGAAAGAAAAAACTATAGTAGGGTCAGGTTCGGGTAACGGTACTAACACCGGGACTGGTCCAAGCAAGGTAGATGCACTTTTATCCCTACAGCGGACCAACTTTCGAGCTTTAGCGGCTTATCAAAGCAGCGAGATCAGTAAAAAAAGGTATTTAGAAGACGAGCTCCGCAGCATCCAATCTAGATGCAACGCCATCGACAAGCTGCATCGCAATATTGAAATGATTCAAAAAAAAATCTTAAGAATTATGCATAAGAGCTTGTTGGGTAAAAAAATGTCATACAAAAACCTTTTAAAGCAATATAAAATCACATCACTGTCAAAACGTCGAAAAATATCCGATGCAGTTGTACTTTATAAAGTATGTCGAAGCAAATAATAGCGAGTAAATAGCAGCGAGTTATTACATCGTATGCAGTTCCTGGTGCCGCCGCGGCGCGGATCGCGCTCCACAGCCCTGTTCGCCGTGCCGACCTGCGCGAGTAACGCTGGCGTGCGAGCGCCGCATGTGCGACGCCTACAATAAGAGTCTAGTCTCGGTTGACATTTTTAAAGCGGCGTTTAAACGGCGCGCAAACACGCGAGCCGAGCCTGGCTCCGCTCGTGGTTCGCCGCGCCACGCGCTGTGTAAACAACTGCGCTCGGCGCGGCTCGGCAAAGTTCGCACGATCCATCACTTGTCGGTTTTTTCGACACAGATCAAAGGCGCGCGCGCCATCTGCGGCTCGGCTTGTGTTAATACGCGCCGTCTAAACAGATGTCACAGAGCGCGCGACGAAGGAAGACCTATTTTGTTTTTTTAGCGAAGTTTTTAATTGGGGATTGGTTTTGTACGAGATGGAGTGGAGCAACGAGAAGATTCAACTCTTCATTGAATTGTACGAAGAGGAACCGGCCATATGGAACCCAAAAGACCCAGGTCACAAAAGCCGCAACAATGTGCACGATGCTTGGACAAAAATAAAAACTAAGTTCTGTGAGGGGACTGGGGAAAGTATATCAGTGGAAGAATTAAAAAAAAAGAAGGAAAATTTAATGGCCACTTACAGAAAATTAAATGCGAAAGTGAAGTCAAGTTCAACAAGCGGGAGTGGTACGGATGACATGTTTAAACCTAATTGGCCATTTTACGAACAAATGGCCAAGTTCCTGCATGGTGTATACAAACCAACAAAAACGAAGAGTTCAGAGGTGAGGAAATATCTTTTTAATCATTATTTAATTTTTTTATGTCCGGTTAAGGGCCGGATAGGCTGGATACCGGATAGTAATGCCTTGATCACTCGTACCGAGTAGAGTGGCGAGACAGTAAATAAATGTAGGTGTGATTGGGGTCTAACCGAATATTCGGTACATCTCTAGTTTTTACTATTAAAACATGAGTAAATATCAAGACCAATTTAATATTCATTTTGCCAGCTTACTGCGCCATTTGTTGTGAAATATTCAGCAAATTTATCTCGTACAGTTTTAGCCGCTAATGTTGCTCTTCTAGGTATTCTCCTAATCGGTACTAGTGATGTGATTCCGTTTTGATCACTTCGCCACAAACCAGGTTGAACCTCACCGTTAATTTCGGTATCGAAAGTTCCATGCGGCGTATAATTCTGTTTTGAATTGTTACTCCTCCTCAAAAAGTTATGTAGCAAAACACATGTCATAACTATAACTGACACTTTTTCTGGTGCCAGTAAAATTGGAGACCTAAGTATTCGAAATACAGCAGACATTATTCCAAACACATTTTCGACGATTCTGCGGGCGCGTGATAGACGGTAGTTGAATACTCTCTCCTTTGTCCCTTTATCATGAATCCCGGGGTACGGTTTCATCATGTTTTCCGTCAATGCAAATGCACTATCTGCTACTATCACGTAGGGCAGAGGATCATTTTTAAGTGGCAGAGGTTTATCCGGCGGGAAATTTAGTGCACGTTCTTCAATTTTTTGGTACATGCTGGAGTTTCGGTAGACTCCACCATCACTTATTCTACCTTGGCACCCTATGTCTACATATGTAAAGTTATAGTTTGCATCTACTAATGCTAATAGCACCACACTAAATGTTCCGTGGAAATTGAAATATTCTGTGCCGCTGTGCGTGGGGCACTGAATTAATATATGTTTTCCATCAAGCGCACCAATGCAATGTAGAAAATTCCACCTTTTGTCAAATTGCGCTTCTATTTTTAACCATTCATCTGCAGTTCGAGGCAACTGTAACAAATTTTGAAATATTTTATTAATGTCAAATTCACTTTTTCAGGACACCGTTGATCCTGACGTTGAATTAAACGAAGAGGAAGTAGTTATTCGCGAAGGTAACGAAGATAATGTAGTTGATCGAGAAAACGAATCTTCTACTAATACAGACACAGTGAATCCAGTTATTTTCAAAAAGCCGACTAATGCAAGCAATAAAAAGGAAGTAAACAGAAAGCGGAAAATTGAACATCAAATGGAACAAGCGTACGATGTCCTTAAAAAAATAAGTACAGAGCCAGAACCGGTTGAAGACGAATGCACTTTATACACAAAATTATTATGTGCAAAGTTAAAATCCATGGACGTATTGACTCGTGACATCGCCATGCACGAGATTGATAATGTAATGTTTCGCCTAAAACAACAGCAAGCGTTTCCACGATTTCAGAGTCCACCTAATCAACCATATGCAGGACTCCACATGCCTCAAAATCCAGCTCCTAGTTATTATCAAAACATGCAATCGTCAGTGGGTTATCAAACGTCATATTATCAGCCATCGCCACAGTCCCATTCTCAACACAAAACAAACTTTCAACCATCTCCACAGTCTCGTTCTCAACGGCGACCAATCTTTCAGCCATCTCCACAGTCTCATTCTCAACAATCTGCGTACTTCCAGCCGTCTCCACAGTCACATTCTCAAGTATCTGCATACTTCCAGCCGTCTCCACAGTCACATTCTCAACAATCTGCAGACTTCCAGCCGTCAGTCACCACAGTCACATTCTCAAGAATCTGCAGACTTCCAGCCGTCACCGCAGTCACATTCTCAACAATCTGCAGACTTCCAGCCGTCACCGCAGTCACATTCTCAACAATCTGCAGACTTCCAGCCATCTCCACACTCAAATTCGCAACAATCTTCTGATATGGAAGAGTATTCTCATTCTCAACCGTTTCCTGGGTTTGAGTCTCTTTCTAAAGAGCAATCAATTGATCAATTGTATGCAGATGCAGTTTCTAAAATATTTGAAAAATCTGAATAAATTATAAACGCTCACCTTGACTTCTTCTCGCAACTCTTGAATCAAAGCCTGGCAAACTTCCATTATGCACGTAGCTATTGTAGATTTTGAAAACTTGAATAGGTAGGCCAAGCTGCTAAATTTATCACCCGTCGCAAGAAACCTGAGAGTTACAGCCAGTCTTTCTTGAATCGGAATACATTTTCTCATGTTAGTGTGTTGTTTTGCGATGAATGGTCCGATTTTGTTGAGCAGATATTCGAAATCAGCTGCGGACATCCGACAAAAATTTTCGAAATATCCAGAGGGTTCTCGAGTTAGGTCATATAGCAGATCTGTAGCATTGTACCTAAAATATTGAAAATAATATTATATTGTACCTAAGATTATTAGAGTAATTGTTAAGATTTAAAGCAGTAATTGTTAAGATTTTTATGTTTTATGTTTTTATGTTCCTATCTGTCTAATTCTTGAATAAATGATTGAAAAATAATTGTTATGTTCTTTATTCATTTCAAGACTAAAAGGCTAGGTTTGTTTACAATACGTTTATATGTAGGTAACTAGGTATGAGGTATGGAAGTGACTTTCTACCGCTATCAGGATCCTGGTCATATATGTAAATATTATAGATTCGGACATCAGATATAATAAATATATACTGACTTTATATAAAAATATAAACTTACGTTTTGCGACTCTTATACAATGACACCATCCACCACCGTCTTTTTCGTCTTTCTTTTGTTTTTAAATATTCACCACCGAGCAAAATAACAGTAGCTGCTGCTGCAGCAAGGCGTTTTCTTTTATCCATATTGAAGAACGAACAAGCGGACAGCTCGGTTCAACAGCGCGATGTGTAGCCGCCACGGACGGCTCGGCTCGCGTAGGATCGGGCTAGCCCGCGTCGTTTAATCGCGCCTTAACACGTTCATTAGCCAGTACAAAAAAAAATAACTAAAAATCATCCCGGATGATGGATGATAGGTTGGTTCATTGTAAGATGTATCACAGTATTCACAGTTTAGTTACCTAGTAAATAATATATATGTATACTCTTTTGTCATAGTATTTATCTACTGGAAATTCAAATTTATATCATTCCATAAAAGTCATTTATAGTCTTGTAATAAAACCGTTTGGTAGTAAACTAAATATACTATTACGCTCGTACTAGAGTACACTCGTGCAAAAATAGCAGAATATGAGCTATGATGTTATGAAAAATAGCAGATTATTATGTTTTAGTGGGAACTGTTGAGGAGCTAAATGCATGTTCATTTGTAATCTAGATTGTAAGTTACTATTTAAGTACATTTTACTCTGTTTGTTCTCCAAATAAATAAAATAAAAATAAGATGAGTCATCTTGTAGCAGAAGAAGTTTCCAGTGCTGAGCGCCATAGAGACATCAATATCGATTAGGCTGAACGCGATGAAGTCGAGGAGGTTAACTCAAATGATGAAAACGGTAGCTCTGATGCAGCTCAAGAAGAATTGTCGTTACGAGTTGAAAATGTGTTACAGAATTACTTTGAAGAAGAAGAAAGCAGGCAGTCCACAATAAATATTAAACCCTCAGTTGTACGTTGTGCTTCACATGCTTCAGCTGGCCATGAAAATTACATGTGGAAACATTTAAATCTAGTGCACGTTATCTTGCAAAAAAACTTAGACACAGAACGGTGCGATAATAGCTCGCCAAAAATATGTGACCATGCCAAAGCTGGATTGCGCAACTCGATGGCATTCCACTTTGGATATGGTCATTAGCTTGCTTAAATTGAAAAACATATGCTCAGAAGATGAAGGTCTATTTCTACCCGACACCACATGGAATGAGTTGGAAGAATTCGTAAAAGCAATGACACCTGGGAAAGAACTTACAAAAGTATTACAAGAAGAGCAGCTGACTCCTTGTAATTTTTACTTATCTTGGATTAGTAATTTGAGAAGAGTTAATCTGTTTTAATATGAGATCTGACTAGTGTCAGTTTTAAAATATCTTTAAGGTGTTCGCCGGTGTGTCTTTGGACAATTTCAATTACTCCCAAATTTCTAAGGACTACTTATCATTTGCGATGTATTCTCACTTCCTGACTCCATCATCAGACCATCGTCACCAAGTGTAATGTATAGAACTCGTCAAAACAAACCGAATTAACCCAAACTCGAGGGGTATACTAGTAGCTATTGAGGAGCTCCACTATCCACCTTCTGACTCCATCATCACACCATCATCACCAAGTGTAATGTACAGAACTCGTCAAAACAAACAAAATGAACCCAAACTCGAGGGGTTTACAAGTAGGCATTGAGGAGTTCCACTATCCCTCCTGACTCCATCATCAGACCATCGTCACCAAGTGTAATGTATAGAACTCGTCAAAACAAACCACCCTCCTCTGTAGACAGCGTTGCGTTTCCTGCGCCCCATTTTTTTACATTTACAATTCACAATTTCACAACCACGTCCAATTTGCAAATGATCAAGGTAAACAAACATTAGAAGCTAGATCAACATAATGGCAACGTCGCACGTCGCGCTGCGGTATTCCCTGTCCGCGTGGGATATTGACACAGCGGCAACAGCGCAGCCGTAGCGCGCGGCTCGCATTTTAAAGCGATATTATATCGTTATTCGACCTTATTTTATAATGTTCTGATATTCATTCTGTTCTGTTATGATATTTATATCGTTATGGAGAATACCGATATTGTTATAACGATATTTTTCAACACTAACGAAATATATCGTTATGATAGCGCTATTTTTTATAACGTTTTAAAGGCCTGAGTACTATTTTGTTTCGTAAATAATTAATATAAAAGGAATGGCATTCATTTATATAATCAAATAGGCCATTTTATGCTCAAACCAACGATAGGGGAGAGTGGGGTTCAGTGAATCGTGGGTCTCAGTGGATCGTTTGCTATATAGCTTTGCATGTATTGCACGCACACGCATAAGCGCTCGTGACGTTGCCGCTCTGGCATGCCCGAACGCAGTGTCTGAGCGGGAAGTCGCGTCGCGGAGGTCCCGTCACAAAATAAGTGCGAAAGTATTTATTTACGTGTATTTCGAAACCGTTTATTGGATTTATTCTGCAATCGTTTTGTTAAATGTAGACGTTCCCTAATATATGCAAAATAATGTGAATAGTTAATTTTAATGCGAAACTAACTCAATATTTTTTATTGTTTCTTTTAATAAAATAAGTGTGTATGGGGCACAGCGGATTAATTTGGAATGGGTTTCAGTGGATCATGTTCATGTTACCAACGGGAATTTGTATACTCATGATCCAGTGAACCCAATATGATCCACAGTATCTCAATACCTTGATCCAGTGTAACCCATCAGTGGATCAATATCTCTTTTTTTTAAAGGCAGTATTTTTGTTTTTTTACCACAAAACAGCCATTTTTGTCATTTATTCATATAACTAGATGGGTATCCTAGGGTTTAATTAAGACACTAGCCCTTTTTAGGTGAAAGTCTGACACGCACTTGGCTGGTTTTTTTAACATGCGGAAATTTAGCGCTGCCCACCCGTGAGGTAATTTTCTCCGCCCTGAGACAATCAGGACCTACCACTCGAAGGGTTTATATTCATTCCAGGAGTGAAATAATTAATTCTTTTGTATTATATTATATATGTATACATATCATGTTCCAATTCGTAAGGCAAAGCAGGTATTACAGATTTAGATATATGTCCGACGTAAAGCATTTGTCCCTCTGGCACTCGCATATTTGCCAGAAAGGGACGCATGCTTTACGTCCTACATAAAACTTAAGTATATTAGTCCGACTGGGGTTTCTTGTCTTTTCCGCGGCGCTAGTGCAGCGCGTAGAGTGGTGAGAAGTGTGAACGACAAACGTCGCGTGTAGTCATTGCGATAGTTTTAAATAATAACATTGATCAACCGATAGATGACGCGATTTAAAATTTTAGGGTTTTTCATTCATGGCATGTTGTGATAGGAAGAGTACGATCAAGTCAAGTATAAGTTTGATTGAATGGATGAAAAATGCTAGGGTGGGCAGTGTCTTTTTGTCTTTTTGGAGTGCACGCCACTGATTTCATGTCATAGTTGTATGTTGTAATTTGTATGGTCTTTGTTTCAGCTAAACAGTGCAAAGAGCGATGGAAGAATATCAGATGCAGTTACTCAAAGAATAAGAATAACTTGAATGCACCGTCTGGCTCTGCTGCCAAACCAAAAAAAAGAATACTACCTTGCATCACACTTACGTTTCCTAGACAGTTTTATGAAATCCCGATCCTCCACGGGTAATTTAGACCAAAATACAGCTCCAATCGATCGGGATGAAAACGATTTGACATCGATGTCTGCTGGTTCTTCTGCAGGCGAACAAAGTTCGATTGATTGCCTAACGCCACAACCTACACCAAAACTACCAAAAAAGGCACAAATAAATTTAAATGATGTTAATAAGTCTGCGTATGAATACTTTTCAAGAAAAAATACACAAATAAAGACAAAAGAACAAAACGTGGACGATTCAGACGCTGATATGGCCTTTTTCGTATCGTAAATCGGCCGGCTTCGCTTGACATGTCGCCGACACATGTCGTGGGACATTTTTCCCCTAGTGTATCCTTGGCTTTAATTTTAAAAGCACGATATTCGGTCTGACCAACGCTCCTGCTACTCAACAATGATTAGGGGACATGTTGTTCGCAGAGTTCGACCTCGACCTTAAAGTATTCGCCTATCTGGATGACATTATCATCGTCTCCGAGGATTTCAATAGTCACGTCACCTTGCTTTTACGCGTCTTAGACAAACTCAAACAGGCCAATCTCACAGTTAACTTGGACAAGTGTAATTTTTTCAGTAGCCAGCTCAAATATCTCGGGTACGTCGTCGACGGATCCGGTTTACGTACCGATCCCGCAAAGGTAGAAGCAATTTTGAATTACCCTACGCCGTCGTCTCGTAAAGATGTCAAGCGATTTCTTGGTACCGCGACATGGTATAGAAGACTTGACTTGTTGCCGCTAAAAAGCTCTGAGTTCATTGTTAAGACCGTTCCTTTTCGCAACAACTATTATTTGATTTTTGTTGGTTGGTAAAATTATTCTCGCGAGTGTTAGAGTGATTAAGATGGGGAAAAGAAAAAGGGACAAGGAAAGAGATGAAGACTACATCCGCAAGAAAATTAAGAAACTTCAAGAAAAGCTCAAACATTACACGCCACCAAGGACATCATCATCTTCAATATCATTAGAGCTAACTTCGCCGTCGTTTCCGCCGCAGCCAAAGCTCCCGCGCCAGTCGCAGCCGCAGCCACAGTCTCCATCACCGGGTTCTCCGACATCTTCGCCACATCGTTTGATGTCGCAGGATAATGATCATCCAGTAAAAAACTTTCCACCGTAAACATAACAGTAAAAAACTTTCCACCGTATTGTTTTTCTAGTAACCTTCAAACGTATTGGTTTCCTTACTTCCAGTCAGACACCCAAATAGTATTAAATTTGATGCAGACTAGTTAAAATTCACTTTAAGCGCTGTCTCTATGCGGACAGACATACCATTGATTTAATTCAAATTTTACTTGGCAGGCGCTATCACATTGCGGATAGACAATGATATTATAACACATTAATAAAGCGCTATCACATGGTGGATAGACAAACCTGTTCTTCTTGATATATAAATTGACCATTTAAAATTACAGAGGCAACAGGTGATGAACTTCCAGAGGAGTTCCTTTTGGCTCTGGGGACTGAAGGCCAAGAAAAGACCGAATTTGGCCACCCAATAAGATTAGAGCTGGCAGCCCGCTGGAAGAAAATTATGAATGAAGGGCTAGGGAAGGATGCCAAAGATTTGGTCATCAAAAAATATCCTACCCCGGCTAATTTCTCAGCTGCAATAGCCCATATAATTAATCCGGAAATTTTATCTACTCATTCCAAGCCATCTATAAAGAGGGACAAAAGAATTGCCATCAGACAAAATATGACAGACACCTTTATGTCTTGTCTGGTGAAATCTTTATCAAGCATCCTAAAAGGAAACATAAACACTAAGGTCTTAATTCCGAATTTATTTAAATAGAAGGTCCAAATTTATTTAAATAGAATTCGACGTCAACATCTTCAACCCGCACCTGATCAAAATAGAAGCACCATAACGCCACAGTCGTATGGTACAGAATCACTACATAGCGATTCTTCAATAAATGATAATGACACCAGTAACTTTAATTTGGAATCTTTTTCCCCTTCCATTTTACCTGCACACCCTGTACCTACTGATTATCAGTTTTGCTCAAATATGATTCAATCGGGCCATATAAACAATAATGAAACGCTGAGTAACGTTACAATTCTATCAAATGACTTAATTTTAACAGCATTGCAGAACGCTAATGTTTATAATGAAAAATGATGGGAGCAAACTAATAATTAAAGTAACTTTAATCTAATATTTAATAAATAAGTAACTGTTATATTTGTTATAAGATGGTACGTAGCAATGTTGAAAATGATTAATTAATTAATAAATGTTTCATAATAAATCTGATGTACTTATTTAATTTTACCTTGATAAATTCTTTTAATGCTTCATAGATACCTTCACAAACTTCGATGATGAATTCAGATATAGTTGATTTTCCGAGTCTAAATATATGTGTGAGTGTCCTTAAACTACATCCAGTAGCAAGAAAGTATAGAACTGCTTGTAATTTTGTAATTGCAGGTATTGCACTTCTTAAAAGGGTATCTTTACGCTGAACTGTATTTTCATTAAAAGAAAATTCACACAACTTTCGGACATCCTCAAGCTAGTCAAGTATTCGTTGGGATCTTCCAATGCTAATTCATTTAGAAGACAATTAGTACCTCCTAGGTCATTTCTTCTATTGATCCATTTTCGTATCCACAGCTTCTTTTTATTAATCACGCAAATTTCCTCATCCAACTCTTCTAAAATAGCCGTTACGATTAGCTTTATCAGTTTATTGACTTTATTACGCTGTAGGCTGTTCATCTTGCAGAGTACCACTGACTTGTGAGCTTTACTCGACTGTAATGCGAACGATTTTTAGGCAGTAGCGAATAGTTTAGCTACTAAATTACTCGCCACTAGACTAAAATACTAGCCTAGCCCGAACAAGGCTTTAGGGGTGGCGGGGTGAGATGGGCGGAGCAAGCGTGGGAATTATTTTCGGGTGCCTCGTCTTAATGGAGGAAGGATCGTGGACATAAATTACTTTGTCAAGCAATTGGGAAAAATCTGAAACTTTTTTCTGGTGCTAAGGAAGGTTATTCCTATCACCAAAAAAATAATCAGGCTTTCTAAAATTTTCATCCATTCCCCATTATTGGAAATCATAAGCCATAGACCTATGAACTGTACTTCTAAAGAGCTTGAACTAAATGGTGAAAAGCAAAATGGCTTAATGTCAACGTTTACCTTTCGGTGCAAAATGTGCAATTGCAAGTTTTATGTAAAAAGTGATTGTTGTGATGAAAATTTTGTAAACCTTAATTACTGTGCTGTAGCTGGCACGGTAGCAATTGGTTGCGGTCAAGCGCAATTAGAGGAGTTCTCTTCATGTCTTATACCTACTATATCGGAGCGTCTATATAATAAAAATCACGATTTAGTGAGCAAGCACTGGGAGAAAGTTGCAGGTGAAAATATGAAATTGGCCGCTGAAAAGGAAAAAGAAATAGCCAAAGAAGAGGGCAGGGTAAACAAAGACGGACTTCCAATCATCGACGTAATTGCTGACGGTTATTAGTCGAAGCGATCATTCAAAAAAACTACCCTGCCGCCTCTGGTGCCGCTGCAATAATAGGAAGAAATACAGGACAAATATTATATCTGGGTATAAAAAACAAATACTGCCAAACTTGCGCTGCCGCTGAAAATATAGAATCGGAAGGTAAAGAACACGTTTGTTACAAATATTATACGGGAAGTTCCACGGGCATGGAGAGCCGAATTTTGGTAGAGGGTTTTAAATCCTCAATAAAACAGCATGGGCATATATATGGAAAGCTAATCTCTGATGGTGATTCCAGTACATATGCAAAAATTCTCGAATGCCGCCCATAGGGCCTGGACACATGTCGCCGGTACGGTGCCGTCTACGGTGTCACGGCGCGGCGCCGTCAATGTATAACTCCTCTGACTTTCGTATTCCATCTCGATCTACAACAAAATTGGGTAGAATACAGCATGCTTTGATAATATCTGTCGCAAAATTATATTGAACATTTAAGGGTCGGTGAAATACACCAAAGGCGCCATCCATCTAGTGAGAAACTAGTCCATACATCACATTACGTGGTATCTCGGTGATATGCATGTTAGACCGTCCGTAGCGCTGTTATCGTTGGTTATCGTAATTATGCTGTGCGGGCGGCAGGGTAGCCGGAGGCTCAAGGTCATTCAGAACAGGGAGTGCCTTAAGTGATTTGAGTGAACTCGTGTAGTTATATCCCCAGGATTGCCCTCGGGCCACGACGACGAGACTTGCTGGCCGTGCTGCCAGCCCGCACCGTGTCGCGCAGAAACTCGCCGCTACTCCGTGCTCTCTCACAACTGAATGCGCTCTTGGCATCAGCACCTGAGTGCTATCTGTTTGCGTGGCAATGGGTGGCTGTGTGTTATGAATGCCCGAGATACTGTGAGGCGATTGATGTTAGTCGGACCACGGTACCGATGTAATTAATTATTTAAGGGTTTATTTGTCTAGTTTAGGTTTCATGACACTTTGGATTTTCTGTAATGTCATATTAAATATTTTTAGTAAATAAATATCAACATTCCTATATTTTCATCTGTCTGTCTCTGAATGCTGTATTTATAAATTGTTATTCTGACCGAGTGAAGTTAATAATGTTTAAAGAACAAGAGCTGGTGCAAGAGGTAGAAAAACTTACAGAACAAAATAAGTTGCTGTTGGGCATAAACGAGGAGCTAAGAACGCTGGCACTCGGGAGTGGCGTATAATTAGCTAGGCAGGACCAAATTAAATTAAATTAACGGTATGAGTAAAGTAAACGTGGCACAAATCACTACCGTGTCGTATCACAACCACACACTTGTACAGTGAAGTTCCAATAATTTTGAGTAAGTTAATTTCGACTTCTCCTACATGGGTGGAGCTTAAGTATGACGCAGTTACTCAAGAGTGTAAAGGGATTGTTGGCTTAGTAGAGGTGCCGAATGCCCGACTGGTAATGCTGATGCACGTTATTACTCCTTGCAGGAAAGCACCTTTCTAAGGTATCTGCTGAGATTGGACCAAAAGAAGAGTGCGGGGATTAGCTGCCAGCATGGGTACTACCATTGACATGGGTAGAATTGCTGCATTTAATGTTCAAACAGCATTGAAGGTGTATCAAAAGCTCAGCTGATTAACAACACTAAAAGCAAGCATGATTAGACCGCTGTTCGGCACTTATCTGGTGCAATTTTGAATCTACTGACATGGTCAGAAATGAATCACATCCGAATGGTCCACATTTTCGGAAGATACTCTGAGTTATTGGCGATGAAGCAATTGCAAGGGTGATGACCCTTGCAATTGCTTCACTTCTCCTGGGAATACTGAGACTGCTTGGAAATACCTTGAGACACTGACAGAGGCTGAGGAGCCATATGCAAAGTTATTATGTACTGCGGAGGTCCCTTGCAATGGTGTGCTAGGAAACAACCTATAGTCGCACTCTCAAGCTGCGAAGCTGAATATATAGCTGCTGCAGAATGCAGTAAAGAAGTGCTGTATCTGAAAAGAAGAAATGTTACAAATAAAAGTGTGTATAAATTTCAAAGTGGACAATCAGAGTGCTAGAGATAGAGAATGGAGTGTTAAATAACACGTTCTAAACATTTAGACGTTCGTTATAAATTCATTCATGAAAATGTTGTAGAAAGATGAAAATATAAATGAAATACACGATTAATTACTTAATATGGTTATATCGAACACAAAAGTATTAAATTACGGTACAAAGTTTTCGCCATGACACATACTAGAGAGTGTGCGAGAGAGAGAGAGACATATAGTCGGTCGTTACCTTACGTAACTTATTACGTTGTCTATATCTCAACACCCCCTGTCAACATAATAAATCCAACAAATAACAAATTATAACAGCTATCACCATGAGACTTAACCGCTAAACAATATTACAAGCTGTTAGTTAACCTTTATTCCACACATGTTTACAAACTTCAACAAAGCCTCACTTCTTAGGGGTTTTGTAAACATGTCTGCAGTCTGGTTACAAGTACTTACATGTTTTACACATATTTTATTATTTTCAATTTGTTCCCTAATAAAATGATATTTTATATCTATGTGTTTCAATCTTTTCACACTGTTTGTATTTGCAACCGCTATGGCTGACTGGTTGTCACAATACACATTTATTGGAGACACATCTTTCACTTTGAAATCACATAACAAGTTATAAAGCCAGCATGCTTCGCTTGTTGCCATAGCCATTGCAACATACTCTGCTTGGGTTGATGAGGTGCTGACTGTACTTTGTTTCTTTGAGCACCATGAAATTAGACAATTTGAGTAAATAAAACAGTACCCTGTGGTGGATTTTCTGTCCCTGAGATCACCACCCCAGTCAGCATCACAAAATCCAACTAACCTGTCATCATTACAACTGTAAGTCAATTTATAATGCAAGGTGTGTTTGATGTATCGCAAGATCCTTTTCAAAGCTGCTAATAGCATATTACTAGCATTATCTTGGTATCTACTTAATATTGATACTGCAACACAAATATCTGGCCGTGTTCCAGAAGCTGCATACATCAAGCTCCCAATGATCTGTCTACAGAGGTTTTCTGTAGTAATTTTACATTTATTTATTTCCAACTCTTTAGTATTGAAATTCTGATCCATGGGAGTACTAATAGGTTTACAATCAAACATATTATATCTTTTTTAAACATTTTCCAGATACCTTTTTTGACATATTTCTGTGATTTGGTTTTCCAAATCTTGTTTGACATTTACTCCCAGAAAATCAGATATCAAACCCAAGTCCTTCATCTCAAATTCCTTGTTTAACATAATCTTCAGATGAGAAATCTGTTCTTCATTTGTACCAAAGATTAACATATCGTCAACATAGATTAGAACATACATTTGGTCACTTCCTTCACATTTTGAGTATAGACATGAATCACATTTAGACCTTATGAAATTTTCCTTCAACATTACCGAGTTAAATTTGTCATTCCAATATTTAGGAGACTTCTTTAGTCCATACAGAGCTTTATTTAATTTTACAATGTTTTTACCATTTTTGTAAGCACCATCTGGTAAACTAATGTAAACATTTTCATGAATTTCGCCATACAAAAATGCACCTGTCACGTCCATCTGATATACAGGCAAGTTGAGTTTGGTTGCTATGGCCATGAACAATCTGAAAGTTGCTAACTTTGCCACTGGTGCATAAATTTCATTTGGGGTTAATTTATCACTTTGTTCAAAGCCCCTAGCAACCAGCCTCGCTTTATATTGGACATTACCATTTGTTTGTTTTACTTTAAACACCCATTTACTACTAATTATATTTTGGCTACTTGGTGAATCAGAATCACTCCATGTATTGTTATCCTTCAATGTCTGTAGTTCCCTTTGTATGGCCTCATTCCACTTAGAAGCATCGGGCCTCTTCATTGCCTCATTATATGTTTTAGGCTCATAGTTTTCTGCCAACACATTATTACACTTATAAAACACAGTCTGTTTTCTTACCCGTTTGCTTCGAGGACTATTCCTTTCTTCAACTGCACTATATTCACTGTCACTTGGTTCATACAGACTATCCTCGGTCTCACTTCGAATAGTACAGTTAGATTCATCACCAACATCATGTTGTTCATTATTTGTTTCCAACGGAGCACTTAAAATATCCTCAGCATCCTGATCTTCCTCCTCCTGTTCTTGAACTGGAACTTCATGATTCTGTTCATCCTCTATGATCACCCCACTTGTCACAGCCATTTCATTTGGATGACAAATTTGTTCTTTCACAAAAACTATGTCCCTTTTTGTTTCTATCACATTCTTTTCTGGATAGAATACTCTATATCCTTTTGATGTTTCACCATAGCCCACCATGATACCCTTTTCACCTTTTGCGTCCCACTTATGTCGCTTTTCCTTGGGTATGTGGACATAAACAGTAGTACCAAACACTTTGAGGTTGTCAATATCATAGCATTTCTTCGACCACAATTCATATGGGGATTTACCTTCAACAGAGCTCTTCCCGGTTCTGTTAATTACATATGCTGCTGAATTTACTGCCTCCGCCCATAGTCGAATTGGCAAATCTTTGGCGTATAGCATTGTTCTTGCCGCTTCCCCTAATATTCTCATTTCACGTTCAGCCCTGCCATTTTGCTGGGGTGCGTAAGCCACAGACGTTTGATGGACGATTCCTTTATCCTCAAACAGTTCCCTGGTTTCCTTGTTAATAAATTCGGTGCCTCGGTCACTTCGAAATATTTTTATCTTATTACCAGTCTCATTTTCTGCTTGTCCAATGAAGATTTTTATACATTTTTTTATTTCATCTTTTGTTTTCACAAAGAACACTTTGCGGAATTTTGAATAGTCGTCCTTGAAAACAACAAAATACTTGGAGCCTCCTAAGGATGCCTCTTCCATTGGCCCACATGTATCAGCATGAATTATGTCACAAACATTCGAGCTGACATTTTCGCTGACAGGATAGGGCAAGCGGTGTATTTTGCCCTTCAGACAGCTCTCACATGTTGGCAAACTGGCTAAGTCACCTTTGTTTACGTCAATATTATTTTTCTTCAAAACATCCTTCACATAAGCCATATTTTGATGTGCCAACTTTTCGTGCCATTCATGTAGGTCTGAGCACTTGACGTCAGCGACATGCGCTGCGCCTGTATTAGAATACCGAAAATCCAAATAATACATGCTTCCACATCGCTCAGCAATTGCCATCACCTTATTTTCTTTATAAAACTTGCAAACATTTTCGACTGTCACAATAACATAACCTCTACTCGTTGCACGGTTCACAGAGAACAAGTTTGTTTTTAATTCTGGGACATAAAGTACATTGTCTATGGTCGTTTCGATCCATTCATCCCATTCCAAACTTCTACCGCCACCTGTCCGCAGCCTTTGACACTAATCTGCGTTCCGTTTCCCACTATTACTGATTTGTTTTGTACCTCATTGTATGAAGTGAATTGTTTGTAATCACAACACATATGCTCGCTAGCACCCGAGTCCACCAGCCACTTTGTTTTATGAAAAAAGTCCTCCGAAGCACTGTTAACCACAAAGGCATTATTTTCTTTGTTTTTCTTATACCGACACTGACTTTTTAAATGTCCCGGTTTATTACAGTAATAGCACTTTAAATCTGGCCGGTTATCTTTATAGTTGTTGTTACGAATATTTGCCACGCTATTATACCTGCACTCACTTTGATAATGTCCAAGTTTGTTACACTTAAAACATTTCACACTCTTCTTATGTACCCTTTTAGCTACAAACGCCGCAGATGATTGCGAATTCACGTTTTTTTCTTTGATTCTTTCTTCCTCTACCAACAATCGAGCAACTAGATTGTCATAAGTTTGTTTATCGTCTGGAGCAGACTCCCATGCTGAGACGAAGTGTTTATAATCGTCTGGCAAAGACATCAGGATTTTGGTTATAACAAACTTGTCAGATATATTTTCTCCCATCTGTTTTAAACTATTTTGCATCTCCTGTATTTTTGACAGAAACACAGACATGTCGGATCCTTCGTAAACTTAAATTGAAAAAATCTTTGTTGAACAATGTGTATGCTTGTTTCTGATTTTTGTTCGTAGACACTTAGTAGTTTCTTCCACATTTCAGCTGCTGTTTCACAGGTTATGATGTGTAACATTACTTCTTCTGCCATTCTAGTCACCAGCAACGTTTGCGCTTTCGCATCTTGCGCTTCCCAAGTAACACGCTGTTTTGCTTCTTCAGGTTTCTCTGTAGTACCATCTACTATTTTGTAAAGTCCTTGACCTCGTAACAAGACGGATATTTGAAATTTCCATATATTCCAATTCCGGAGACCTTCCAGTTTTAAACCAACCTGCCCATTCTGCGACAAATCCATGTTATTTTCCTTCCTGTAGGCTTTCCTGCCTTGCTTTATGTTCCAAGCAAGTAATTCCTTCCCGGCACGACTTAACCTCAAAATGGCCGCCGCCTCGCACCCGGTATTTTTTTCAACTTTCGCACTACAGTTGTTTTTGCTATTATTTAAGCTTGTATTTACTTATTCATGCTAGTTAGTGGTCTGGGCCCATAACCAGATGAAAATATAAATGAAATACACGATTAATTACTTAATATGGTTATATCGAACACAAAAGTATTAAATTACGGTACAAAGTTTTCGCCATGACACATACTAGAGAGTGTGCGAGAGAGAGAGAGACATATAGTCGGTCGTTACCTTACGTAACTTATTACGTTGTCTATATCTCAACATAGAAGGTAATCATTGTTAGAATATGTACTTACCTACTTCATATAACTGTGCTGACATTCTAACCAAGCCATTAGAGCCTGTTAAGTTTAAAAATATATGTGAACTAATCTACAATTAAGGGGGAGTGTTAAATAATAGTCTGTAAAACGTTTAAATTCTTTATCTTGATAATTGTAGCTAGTTTCTGAACGTAACCTGTTGAAAGAATCCTCTTAAAGAAACTCCTGTCACTCTGTCTCCGTTTTTATATCTGCTTGACGCAATAATGTGTTGGAATAAAATAAATTAAAAAAACCTAAGTGCTAAAAACCTCTGAATTACTATTTAAAAACCTCTCAATTGCCGCCATGTTTTTAGGGTTTTTGTTTGTGGTTTTGATTTGGTGAGAATAGTTACTGGTGGTACCTTTTCCACTCCGCCAATCCAAGGTGTAAGGCGTACCGTGCCGATGGATGCGTGGCTGGGGACGAGCCCAGTCATAAACGGTGCTTCCACGATAACAGGGCGAATCGACCCTTTCAACAATCCCGGAAGACGAGTTGCCCAAACCAGCTACGGCCATCACCTTCATCTCCGACGCAGATGTGACGTCCATAAAGGATGCCTTACTCAGGATCCAGAATCCGGGCCTGAATACGGAGCTATGGCGGGTGCTTGGCGAGAAGGCTGAGCAGAGCGGGAAGGTGGTCACCTTTGCCCTGGACAAGCCTTCCGCAGAAGCCCTGAGAGCCTGTGGGTGCGAAGTCGCCCTAGGCTTCAAGAGAGTGGTGTTCAGGCTGAGGGGTGGGCCAAATGTTGCCCCACCTGAAACACAATCACAGCCCCCCGCGGAAGCACAAGAGCGCCCAACAGTTGCGACTCCATACCCCATGGCACTCGAGGCCGTGGTGGCAGGACGCGGCCGGTTGGGATGCACAGAGGGGCGGCGAGGGGCAGGATGAACAGCCGGGCTGAGCACTCCACCCCAGTAGCTGGTACCTCACGAGGGAGAGGCCAACCAGCAGCGCTGGGTAGGGATAGTGCCAGTGCCCTGCAGTTCACGAAGAGGGCCAAATAAATGGCTGCCCTCTCAGCACCCGCGAGGATCCTGCAGGCGAACATCCACCACTCTGCCGTAGCGACAGCGGTGGTGGAGAGTCGCCTCGCAAATCACGCTGACCTCGCCCTAATACAAGAACCTTGGGAGCGAAACTCAACCATACTAGGACTAAACTCGGTGGGTAAAACGCTCTACAACACCGATGGAATCAAGCCTAGGGCATGCATTGTTTTCAACAGAAACATTGAATTTCTACCTGTTCCAGAGTTATGCACTGACGACCTGGTAGTAGCGTATGTAAATGTATGAGATGGGCCATAAATTCCTTCAAGCCATACAAAACAGCGGGACTGCGGGCGTAGTGACAGCTACGGTGGCTAGGCGGCAATTTCATGCCTTTTCATCATCATCATCATCATATCAGCCGAAAGACGTCCACTGCTGGACATAGGCCTCCCCCAGAGAGTTCTAAATTGACCGGTCCTGCGCCACCCGCATCCAGCGGACTCCCGCGACCTTTACCAGGTCATCAGTCCACCTTGTGGGGGGCCTACCCACGCCGCGCCTTCCGGTACGTGGTCGCCACTCGAGAACCTTTCCGCCCCAACGGCCATCGGTTCTACGTGCAATGTGCCCCGCCCACTGCCACTTAAGTTTAGCAATTCGGAGGGCTATATCGGTTACCTTGGTTCTGCTGCGGATAGCCTCATTTCTGATGCGATCACGCAGAGAAACTCCTAACATAGCCCTCTCCATTGCCCTTTGGGTGACTTTGAGCCTTCTTATGAGGCCCATAGTAAGCGACCAAGTTTCAGTGCCATATGTTATCACTGGCAACACACACTGGTCAAAGACTCTCGTCTTGAGACACTGCGGGATATTGGACGAAAAGATGTGCCGGAGCTTCCCGAACGCTGCCCAGCCGAGTCGGATTCGACGAATGACCTCTTTCTCGAAGTTGGACCTACCTAACTGGACAGTCTGTCCTAGGTATACATAATCGTCTACAACTTCGAGCGTAAAGTGTCCGATTGTAATGGGAGTTGGTACTACATGGGCATTTGACATGACCTTCGTCTTATCCATGTTCATTCTTAGACCAACTCGCTCGGAAGCTTTACTGAGGTCATCGAGCATTGTACTTAAGTCCTCCATGGTCTCAGCCAAGACTACTATGTCGTCAGCAAACAGTCATGCCTTTTATCCGCAGATAATCTCAGCATACGAGGTCATCATCAGCGCTCCGGACGCGGACATCCCCGGGGAGGAAAAGGAGCAGTACGAGCAGCAGTTCTCGATCGTCAACCGGCTCCTGGTGAGACTTGAGCAGGCGACCGAAACCGCGACAGGGAGTCGAGAGTCGGACGTCAAGCCTCAAGGACAGGTAATGTCAGCAAAATTACCTGCCATAGAGCTGCCCAGGTTCACGGGCAAGGTCCATGAGTGGCTATCTTTCCATGACCTCTTCCAGTCCTTACTTCACTGTAGGAATATAGCCGATGCTGAGAAGCACTATTATTTGAGGGCCTCTCTGGAAGGAGAGCCCCTCTCACTCATTCGCCAATTGCCGATGGATGAGAATAACTATCCAGTGGCACTCAAACTGCTCCAGGATAGGTATCAAAACAAGAGGCTGCTTGTAGATACTTATTTGGCTAGGATAGCCAATTTACCAGTCATCACGGAAGGAAACATGCTGCTTCAGCAGCAGTTTTATGACACACTCAGGGAGTCACTTCAGGCCTTAGAAAAGTTGGAAATGCCGGTGACTGAGTGGTCATATATAATAGTGTTTTTAATATTGCAGAAGCTGCCGGTCAGAATCAGAACTGCTTATGAAGAGCGGTACGGCAAGGATGCCCAAGTCCTGCCTACGATCACGCAGCTGCTGGAACTTCTGGACTAGCAGTGCAGGGTGCACCGTACAGTGGTTCCAGAGGCTGCGGGGATATCAGCGGCGAGGGGCAGGAAGCCACCGCCGTCTCAACGAGTGCGTCGGGTTGAAGATGCACCGAGGCCTGCAGCACCAGGGAGGCTGCTGCACGCCCAACCCAGTTCATCACTCCAGGTGACATCAATTCAGTGTTCCTTTTGTTCAGGTCAGGGCCACACGCTCTACCGGTGCGAGGACTTACGTCTGATGGTACCGGCAGAAAGGAAGGCGTGGGCTAAGAGAACAGGTCTTTGTTTCAAATGCCTAAGGTCGCACTAAACTTTGAGGCCCTAAAAAGGTGCTTAAAATGGAGATTTATGCGTCGTCATCAAAATCATAGGTTTATTACAGTATGTTCTATCAGTTTTCATCGAAAGTTGATTTTCGGTAAGTTTTGCCATATTTCACTAAACTGCCCGTAACTCCGTAACTAGAATCGACAAAGTGGGCCCTTTTACTAAACACCGTCACATTTGACAAAAGACTACGATATGCAGTCCCCTTCAGGGAATGGTAGCGCTTTATTAAGTCAACCAAAAGAACAATCTACTAAGGATATTATTCTTGAAATAATTAAATTATTTTCCAATAGTAATAATAATATTAACTCAGAACCGAACATCGCTGCTCAATTAATTAGTTTACTATCTAAAGTGTTCAATTTCAATAATGGCGAACAAATCCAAAGTTCTCCAGTGGAATTGTCATAGTATTAATAATAAGAAATCGGATTTACTTCATTTAATTAGGAAATATGATCCATTTGTTATTACACTTTCCGAAACGTGGCTCCGATCTGAGTCATGTTTCAGAATTCCTGGCTATTCATGTCTCCGTGAAGATAGATCGGATGGATATGGTGGTGTAGCCATTCTTATTAAAAAATCATTTCATTTTTCATATCATTTATTATCACATAGTAATGATTATTCCATTATTTCAGCCATTGTAAATAACATCTGTATAGTTTCAGTGTACATTCCTCATCCTTCATTAGACATTCTTAGAGAAATTAGAAGCATAATATCATCTCTTCCTACCCCTTTCATTATTTTAGGTGATTTTAATTGCCATCATCCTGCCTGGGGATGCATCAATTCGAGTAATTTAGGAGAAGAAATAATTGATATGGTTCATCATTTTAATTTGTGTATTTTAAACTCTGGAGCTCCCACGCGTCGCTCTGCTCCAAATGAGAATCCTAGTGCCATAGATTTGTCAATTTGTAGTTCATCAATTGCAGTGTCAGTATTTTGGGAGGTTCTTCCATTTTCTTATGGTAGCGATCATTTTCCGATTTTAATCTCTTTTCCTTTCAAAAACAAACCTCTGATGAAAAGATCACCGCTTTTGGGTCATAAGCTCCAGAATGACAAATGGCAACTTGTTAGGGAGCATTTGGATGAAAAGTTGGCTCAATTGCCCGAGGTGTCCCATAACCAAGTTTTGCGGTCATCTGATGCTTTCGCTAAGCTTCTGATTGAAGTAGCAGATGAAGTATTTCCGTCCATAAAGAAGTCCTCTCAGTTTGATATCCTCAGCCCACCTTGGTGGGATTCAGAATGTACAGAAGCTGTTAAAAAGAGAAAACAGAGTGAATTAGTGTATAATGATAACATGAATGAGGAAAATTTTAATAACTTATTAGCTGTTATGAAGGAGACAAAACAATTTTTAAAGAAAAAGAAGCTTGAGGGTTGGCGCTCCTTTTGTGCATCTATATGCCCTAGTACTCACCCTTCTGAAGTTTGGAAAAAAATTCGGATGTTTAGGGGGGCCTTTGTTGAAACGAATGGCCAAATTGATCCTTCCATAGCTGGAAAATTCTTAAATAAGTTAGCTCCTCCTTTTGTCCCATTGCCTTTTCCAATAAGTGTCGAATTGTTCAGTTCTTCAAATATTGGTAACAATGATACACAGCGATTTAATAGTCCGTTCTCAATGCTAGAGCTGAAGAGTGTGCTCACTTATGTCGTAGATTCCGCCCCGGGGTGCGATGGTATTCCATACTCGTTTTTGGTACATGCCAGTGATAATGTGTTAGGTTATTATCTGGACCTTATCAATATTGTCTTTTTGACAGGTGAAATTCCTCCCAAATGGAAAATGCAATTAGTGTTACCACTTCTCAAACCAAATAAATCCCGTTCCGATCCAAATTCCTATCGTCCTATTGCGTTGTCATCGGTTTTAATCAAAGTCATGGAACACTTGGTTAAAAATCGATTGGAGTGGTTTACTGAAAGTAAAAGATTATTACCAGATATTCAATATGGTTTTCGGAAGTGCAGAAGCACTTTGGACTGCGTTAGTTTGTTAACATCCGATGTACTTCTGGCATTCTCCGAAAATGAGTGTGTGGTAGCTTGTTTTGTAGATATCAATTCAGCTTATGATAATGTAAATATTTCAATTTTAGTTAATAAGCTGTTGTTGTTGGGAGTTCCAAGTCGCTTATGTGTTATAATTTCCGCTATGTTCTCTGAACGATTTATTAGATTAAATTTAGAATCCGAAGTATTATATAGAACAGTATGGAAAGGGCTACCCCAAGGGTCTGTTCTTAGTCCTTTACTTTTTAACGTTTATTCATACGACTTACTGCCTCATTTGACCGATTCTATATCCGTTATTCAATATGCTGATGATATAGTATTATATTGTAATAATAAATCTATCCATAATGCTTGTGAGATTATGAACTGCAATTTACAGCATTTGAAAATGTATTTGGATAAGAATGGCCTGGATCTCTCAGTTACAAAATCTTCAGCAATTTTATTTTCTCCTAGGAAAAGATCCGTAGATGTAAATCTGACATACGATGGATCTAAAATTTCATTCTGCAAGGAAGTTAAATATTTAGGAATTGTTTTAGACTACAAACTTTCAGCCAAAGATCATTGTAATTACGTGAGGAACAGATGCGAACGTTCATTAAATATATTGAGATGCTTGGCTGGTGTTTGGTGGGGGAGCCACCCATTCTATTTGAAATTCATTTATAATGCTGTTATAAGGAGCGTTTTAGATTATGGCTCTTTCCTTCTAACTTCTGGTACTGATGATGCCTTTAAAATGTTAAATGTTATCCAAAACAAATCTCTCAGGACAGTCCTTGGTGCGATGAAGACCAGTCCTGCCAATGCAATGCAAGTAGAGTGTGTGGATCCGCCTATTCACTTAAGACGCCAATTTTTAGCTGATAGATTTATTTTTAGGTCTATGCAATTCTCAAATCATCCTCTAATCAATAAATTATCTGTCCTTTACAATCGCATACAGACATCATCGTATTGGCGTAATAGAAGTCCTCCTTGCATAATAAATAGCTACCTTAAGTTTCAGAGTTTAACTTCGCCTACTGTCAGATATCTTTCTCTTCCTATATATGAAAAAGACTTTGATGCATTGACGATTGCTCCGCTAGTTTTCCTGGATTCTGGAATTGTTAAAGATAGAGTAAGCGCAAAGCCAATATTTAACAATTTGGTTGGTGAAAATTGGTCTGATTGGCATCACATATATTCAGATGCATCTAAAAGTTCAGCATTAAGCTGAGTTGGGGTTGGCGTATACCACCAACAGTTTAATACTGTTCTCAAAATTAAACTTCCTCCAGAGTCTTCAGTCTTTACTGGAGAATTATTCGGCATTTTCAAAGCGGTAGAATATGTTTGTAGGTTCAATTTAAAAAACTCTGTAATTTTTTCAGATTCTAAAAGCTGTCTGCAAGTTTTAATTAAATCACCTTTTAGAATGACTAATAATTATCCATTATTATATGAGATCCGAGCTATTTTGTTACAATGTCAATTAAAGGGGCTTAATGTAAATTTTGTCTGGTTGCCAAGCCATTGTGGTATTTCTGGTAACGAAAGGGCTGATAGTTTGGCTGTGGATGCTGTGGTTTCTGGCGATATCTTTCCATATAAAAATTACTGCCATGATCTGCTTTTACTTCCCAAAAGATATCTTCAGTTGTCGTGGGAGTCCTTTTGGTTTTGGAGCAGCCTGGAAACAGGAGCCTATTACCATAGGATCCAAAGTGAAATCCCCTTGAAGCCTTGGTTTTTTAATAAAAAAACTTACAATAGACGTGAAATATCGTGTTTATCCCGTATGAGATTGGGCCATACGTGTGCTCCTTCTCATCTTGCTAAATTTAATATTATAAGTGATCCTAAATGTGACTGCGGTGCTGAGGACGCTGACGTCAACCATATTATCTTGTCTTGCCCGTTATACGATGGTACTGTTTTCTTGGAAGCGCTTCAGTCTAAACATGTTCCCTTTCCCACCGACATTTCCTCTTTGCTTATTAACCCAGATATTTATAATATTCTGGCTACGTTTATCTGTAAAAATAATATCAAACTATAATATTATCTATATTTTATGTATATTTCAATTCCATTTTACCTGCCTTGATCGTTTTTTCCAAATTCCGAATACTCCGATCCTTTCCATACTTATCCAATTTTATTTTCTTCCCTTTTTATTCACTTGATAATGGCTATGGGCAAACGCCCGCGAGTCCATATAAAAAAAATAAAAAAAATCGGTTTTCATCCAGGATGTTAGTTTTATTCACATGCGAAATGCTAGCCTTATAGGTTAATATGTCATGGAGCAGTAACTAAGCCTCACATTATTTGTTACAGGAATGTGTTCGCTAAAGCCTCGAAGGCTCCTGAACGAGACTTAAGCTCTTATTTATAGCCCGAAAGGTGAGTGTCATATTTATCCGATCATGTAAGCAAAGGGGGCGGAGACAAGTTTTGTTTGTGTATATGTATGTAAACCTGCGTATTTCGAATTCCAGGGTTCTTTGGGACGGGGCGTAGATGCCTGTTCTCTCTGGTGGACGAGTCGTCGGGTTCGTGAAGGCTGTTTCACATTTCCGGAGCAACGGGTCGTGACGCGATACTCCGGGTAGCGGTACCTACTCGCGTCAGGCATATGTCTTGGATCATGGTTTTGTAGGGCCATGTGAAGGTACTGTCGTAACCGTTTCTACATGCACACACACACACACACTCTACGCTAGTGATCAAGTCAGTTTTATTTTAAAGCTCCAAAGTTCATAAATAGGGGTATTTGTTTGTCATCAACTATCTTTGAAAAGTAACTATAAGGTTACCGGGGACGCCTGGGTCACATTCTGATTTGTTTGTATGGTGGCTTATCTTAACTGATTAATAAATAAAATGTATTAGAGGACCAATTTAGTTTCATTAATATGCATTAAGTGTCTCCGTTAGTATACAAATTTGTCCTAAGGCGCCCACTTCTAAAATAAAAGGACGAATTGACGTTTCTCACGGCTCAGGGCTATAATTTAAAATCCACGACCTGCTTGAATGCTCTCTGACTCTGACCGGAGTGTCAATTTCAGTAAAAAAAAAAAAATAATTTTCTTTAAACGCCCATAACTCAAAAATGACCAATGAACGATTTGGTGACTTTTTGCTCTACGGCGACGATATGCTGCGGAAATGTCATCGCGATTATCACGCCATAGGAACGTAGCTCAAACGATCAAGAATGTGAATGACTTCGAACTGTACGGAATTAAGTAAATCAAGTGTGACAAATGGAAGTAGGTGCTTGTCTAGTGATGCAGCTTTGGCGTACTATGTTGACAGCAAATCTACATATTTGTATAGTCTTCGAAAGTCTAAAATTGCTTGTTTTCCACCAGAAGAACAAATTGTTCTCACTGAAACTCGAGCTGAAATCAAAGTTCAAGCTGTTTTAGACAAAACTGCTGAACGTTTGGCTTCAGTTCAAGAAGAAGTCATTAACAGTATGTTGCCTTGCTCTTCATTCACACATATTAAATGGGGTTGTGGCGGAAGTTCTGGTCATAGCACATACAAACAAAAATTCACTGATTCCGATGATACAGATGAATATGTGTTTGTATTTTCGCTTCAATTCTGCTTCCATTTATAATGCTTTGTCACCATCTGTGCAATGTATAACCACACCAGAAGCACCTGAGAACTCCCAACGTCCTAGTCTACGCAATAGAGTAAAAAGAGCTTTGCGTCCAGGGTCCTCATTGTTAAAGTTGGTGGCGTCTCCAAAAGCAGACCTTGCTTGTGCTCGTGATAACCCGCTTTCACCCATGCAATCCATACCCACGCCAGAAACACCAGAATATTCACCGCATCCAGGTCCTAGCAGAGTAATGACAAGAAATAAACGTAAACGTAAACGTAACCAGACGCCACCACCACCAATAAATCCTCCAAAAAAGGCAAAAAAAACTAAGTTTGTGCTGACATTGAAATGGACAAAAAGTCCATTCCAGCATAAAGGTTGCATTGATGAAGGGATATATATGAAGACAAAAAACGATTATGGAACAAGTTTGGATTACTTGAACCTTTTTTTGACATCAGACATTTTATCAGACATAACTCATAATACTAACTTATATTCTGTTCAACAAACTGGAAAGTCAATTCAAATGTCGGCTAATGAGTTGAAAACCTTTTTAGGGATTCAAATATTAATGGGAATGGCGAAAATGCCTGCATATACCGACTACTGGGCAAAACGAACTCGCTATCCCCCTGTTGCTGACCAGATGCCCTTGAAACGTTACCAGCAAATCCGTCGTTATCTTCATTTTGTGGACAATAGCTTAGAAAACCCCGACACGTACTTCAAAATCCGACCACTCATGGAAAAAATACGACAAATTTTTTTGAAGTTCGACGAAGATAGTAATTATTCTCGACGAAATGATGATCCGCTACATAGGTTTCAAAGCAGGAAGTCGAAGGCAATACGTCCAAAACAAACCAAAGAAATGGGGTTTTAAATTTTTTGTTAGAGCAGGAGTAAATGGTTGACTATGACTTCATTCTGTACGGAGGAGATAAAACTTTTTGTGGATATAATTTTACTGAGGCTGAAAACTCTGTCGGTTTAGGAGCAAAGGTAGTGATTGCTTTGTGCAAATCTATAAAGCAGAAACCAGCAATTATATATGCTGATAACTTTTTCACTTCTCCGGAGCTGATGTATATTTTGAGACAGGAGTATGGATTATTTAGCTTGGGAACTATCAGACTGAATCGGCTAAATGGTGGCCAGGAGATGTTGCCATCAGACAAAGAGATGAAAAAGAAGCCAAGGGGATTTAGTGCTCAGGCAGTTATGCCTGCAATGAGCACAAACTGGCTGTCGTCAGATGGCACGACAACAAAGTGGTCACTTTCATTAGTTCTTTCATGGACTCTCATCCAATGGAAACAATTCGGAGGTACTCTAAACAGAGGAAAAGAAAAGTAGATGTTCAATGCCCCCAAGTTGTCAAACTGTACAACATGGGCGGGGTAGATTTGGCAGATATGCTGATTGCCTTATATCGGACACCTTTTAAAACCCGTAGATGGTATATGGGAATATTTTCTCAATTATTAGACATGTGCATCAACAATGCCTGGATCCTGTACAGAAGTAATAACGACGAAAAGAAACCATCAAAACATTTCCGGTATGAGTTACATGACGGTTTGTGTAGAGCAGGAAAGACTGTTATAGATGAAAGTGGAAATAGTTTGCCACAAAAACTTATAATACAAAAGTCTGTGGTAGAAAGACCGACAGAAAGCGTGCGGTATGGTAATGTGGGTCATTTTCCTGAAAACGGAACAGCAAGGAGTGGGCGGCGATACTGCGTTTATATGTCAAAAATGATACTCTCATCAGATTGCCACACATGACTTCACGTCAAGTCGCGCACATCAATGAAAATTCATCTAGATGCAGTTATATCGATATAGTTAGGTTAGGTTAGGCGTTAGGGCGGATCAGCACACGCTGGAGGTGTGCCCAGCCTGGAGAGACGAGCGCCATACACTCTGCGCAACAATAGGTCATGATCTCTCGCTGCCTACCGTAATCCGCACTATGGTGGACAGCGACAGGTCATGGAAAGCGGTCCTCACATTCTGTAAGGCCGTTATGGAGGCGAAAGAAGCCGCTGAACGGGAAAGGGAGGCCACCTCGGTGGATCCCGGACGCCGGCGGCGACTAGGGCGAAGACGGCGAGCGTACGATCGCCAAATTCCACCCTAACTGTGGCCAGGGCCGGCAGGCTTGGGGAAGTCTGTCGGCCGCTTCACTAACTGGCCCGAGATGGCGTTGCGCGTGTTCCCGCGCGCCACTCGTTGTGTTGGCGCAGGTTGCGTGACCTGCCAAAGAGTTCGGGGCCCGTCACCAGGCCAGTCACCGTCGGGTCGCGGAAGAGTGCTTCGGCGTGCCCGTAACCCGAAACCGTGGTGACGAGAAGGAACACCGTGGGGTTTTAGTCGGTAGTCCGGGCGGTTCCCGGGAGTCCGACATACCCGCCCTGGCTTCCCCGGCCGAAAAAAAAAAAAAAAAAAGGCGTTAGGGCGGATGTTGGATTTCAGATCAATCCAGCAAATGCTGAGAGTGGTGCACGCAGAATTCCCTGCGATTGGCAGATCGCCGTGTGGGGCTTCAGTCATCGCAAGACAGCTAGCTGGGCCTCAAAATTGACAAAACACCAATATTTACTTATAAAAGATTTTATTAACAGCAAAAACTCAGCTTCATATCATAAAGTTGTAGAGTCTAAAGAACAGTGTTATCCAGAAAATCTAACAGTTACTGATACAGTGGCGAAAGGGGAGATGCAGTTATTGAATCACACTGCGGCAAGCAACTTTTGCAAATTCTGCCGTTGCAGCCGATATCACCGGCATTAAAAAGGATTTATTTGATAGATGTAGCACTATTTTAGACTGCCTTAATTCTGGTTATAAGATTGATTCAGATAAGTTTAAGTTGTATGCTATACATACGGCTCGGAAGCTGGTTCACGACTTCACGAGTATCCACCATGGTACAATCTGAAGGCTTTTTGCATAAAATCCTTGTCATATTAACCGCATGTGCTGGTGTCTATAGGAGAGCTCTTTGAAGAAGCTGCCGAGTCCACAAATAAAAATATAAAGGCATTTAAACTCAATAATACAAGAAAGATGACACGCGTTTTATTTTTAATAAATGAAAAGAAAAAAAAGTTATTTTTATATGATTTGTATTTGTTAGATGGCACAGAAAAAAAAAGATTTTATAACAATTATTTTTCTTACTCTGAAATACATAAAGTTAAAAATCATATCTTTTAAATACAAACAAGGCATATTTTTTTGTTTTCGAATATCTGTTATTTTTTGAGATATGGATTTTTGACACTTTCTCCATACAACCTGAACCACAGTGAACCTGAACCACATAAAAATTATTTGGCATACGTAGCGTCTGTGGCAGATGGTATTGAAAATGAGAGCCAAGGGTACGGAAACTGAAAGTCCAAGAATCTATCAAGATTGAGCCTTGCGCGCTTTTTATTAATAGAACTCATGCTTTTATTGGAGCTTAGCCTGATGGACTGGTTGGTGATGACGGTCTGGTCCAAGTAAAGTGCCCAATATCTGCACATAAATTGGGCCTCACGGCAGCTATTCAAAACAACAAAATTAATATCCAGCACAATAATAAAAAAAAACTGCGTCAGTATAGAAGACCGGCAACTGGTTCTTTCAAGTACCGGGGCAGTTGCATGTCACCCAGCGCAGATTTTGCTTCCTTGGCATATGGGCGGGGCCAAATGAATTCATGGGGAACACATTATAAGAGACGATTTACTTTGGGAAGCCAAAATGCTGCCTATGATTATGCTTTGACAATAACCAAGTCTCTTGCCAGAAATAATTGATCCATGATATAATATAAGTAGAGCCTTTATGCCTTTAGTTCACCTACACATTCGCATGCGGTAGCGAAACAGCGAAAAAACTGTCAGTTGCAGGCAGCGTTTCGCATATGCTATGTCTCACTCACTCTACAGCGAGATTAGATAGTTTCGTCCTTGTCGGTACTGTTTCGCATGCGAATGCGAAATGGTCGTTACACAGACGCAGGAGTTCGCTAGTGGTGTTTCGCATCGCAACGCGTCTCTACATGTTTCAGTCCGGGCGGACAGATTTTCGCATAATGGAAGGCGAAAAAATCGAAATATTGTTGAATTTAATTCGGAATTATCCCGAGTTATATTCTGTTAGACATGAAAATTACAAAAATACGTACAAAAAAAGAGATGGCAAGGCGGAAAATTCAAGAAAAGACTGGGATCTATCCTGAGTGCTGAATCCGAGTTCAAGGAAATCGTGTTCTGCCTTCCCTTGGTTAAGGCAGAACACTGATCCGAACAGAACACAGGAACATGACGTCACAACTGATAACGCTGACCCCGCGCCTGACTTCGCGCGATGACGTCGCCCGCCCGATGACGCAACATTTTAATAAATTGCGCAATACTGGTGATTGTGCGAATACTGATAACCTCTGAACTCGCCAAATGAGATAGCCACAATCATTGCGGTGGACTGAGACCTCATTATTACTCCAGCCACCGACATCACAACGATGGATACTCTATATTGTGAATTAAACGATCCGCGAAACTGTATAACAGCACCAGCGCAAGGAACCGCGGACAGCAGCCACCTGCCCGACATCTCAAGTCACTCAATAGACTTCGGCAGTAGAGTATTATTGAGAGTTCTGGGCCACTTCTTTTTGCAGTTGATAAAATGTTTTGTGGTTCTGAAATGTATGGGGCTAGTATGGGGAGGAAGATAAGATAATGGTTTACCAACTGCAAAAAGAGCATTAAGTTTGTTTTCCAACTTTGGTGAAGGTTAGGTATATGCAATTGTAGTGTGACGTTATTGGGAGGTGAGCGAGCGTGCTTGATGACAGGATGCTGTAGCCTATGAACGTTTATAGGTATTAGAGTTCGTTGATGTGTGAACGTCGTAGCCTATAAACATATTATTGAGACTTGTAACCTCTCAATTGTTTATTTGATGTAGTTGTATATATTTACTATGAACGTTAGTGATAGATAAGACTTTGCCAATTGCAAAATAATATTTCGAGGATGTGTGTAGGCGGTGATGGGCCTAGGTTTTATTATAAATACACATTAATAAATGTGTCACTCTATGAAAACGTATGAAGATAAGAGTTCGCAAACGGTAAAAAACGTTATGTTAGTTGGTAATGTAAGCAACATTCATTGTATGAATTGAGTTCTAGGATTCATTTGATTTTAGAACCTAGTCAAGTTGACATTGTCTGTTTTACAACATGTTTATTTCCAATTTACTACCGTTTATAGTGCTTCTGCAATTGCAAGCAACAACTGATATGGATAAAAAAAATGTGACAATTACCGGTAAGGAGAATTATTATTTTCCATCATGTGCGACTAGGGCTTGGAATATAAAAAAAGTTTTTGTGTTGGAGTCAGACAGTGTAACACCTAATCGCCAGTTGAAATGGTATATTAATTTACATCTGGATGCGCATGGTTCGACTACTACAGCTACCCCTCTTACGGTAGTTCGTATTAATCAGGATGAGATTGTTAATTTACCTCTATGCCGAAATGGGGAAATGATAGTATTCAAGTTGGAAATGATTGGAGAATCTTCGACTACTGCTACAGGTGAGAGAGGAATACGTGTTAAGCGCGAAACACACCTAAAACAATCATGGACAGCGACTGAATATTACCAAGTGATAACTGATGGGGATGGAATAGAATTAACAGTACGAATAAATAAGAACAAATCTCGAGCTCAATCAACTTCTTCAACTCCTTCAACACGTAAAGAACCACTTTTAGAGACAACATCGACAGCAGCACCAACGACGATGACGAGGATGACTACATCTACAATGAGAACCATGTCTAAAATCATGAAAAAAAAAAGACCAATCGCATTGAGTGAAAATTGCCAACAGTATGCAAGTATGATACGGCAGATGTTGGAATGGGGCTATCAGGAGTTGAGACGTTTAGAGGAAACGTCCAATAACGATGTGTTTTGTAGACAGCGTCTTCCGGCTGCAACGGAATCAGCCGAGTATCCATAATTACTTTTTAAATATTTAGGTGAGTATTTGGAACTAGTTTTTTTAATTTATCAGTAAAATTGATAATTTTACCACATCCTTATATCATTATGGAGGGCACATGTGTGCGGTATGGGAACAGTTTTATCTATTAGTACCGTGTGTTTTTTATCATACCATTCGATCTATAAAATGACGGTGCATATCGACGGTGGAAATTTCAAATGTCGTAAGGGACAAGCAGGCTTTTGTCCCTTACGACATTTGAAATTTCCACTGTCGATATGCTTCACAATTACAGTTGCATTGTGTTGTGAGCTTCTAAGTAGACGTAATATTAGGTACGATCATGAACACCGCGTCTAATACTTTAGAGAAATTATCGGCTGGAGGCTGTGATATAGTGACGTGGCTGAAGCCTCGTGACTTATCATTAAACCAGAAATATCCCATAATAGATTCTTACCAAGTACCAAGCAAGTTTCATCCTGACAAGATGCAAACAATCGTAGTTCTTAAAGAGGGTCGGTTGTCCTTACCATCTCGATTTGAGGGGTTGGGGTGGGATGACGTAGAAAATTTAAAAAGTGGAAAGTATTATATCCTAAATTATGGGCCTAAAGGGAAAACGTTCCTATTAGATTTTTGTTTAACCACTCCTAATAACAACTCTGATTCATCACAGTGAGACATCACGTAAGTGTTTTAAAATGTTTTTTATTATTATGTGCTTTTTTTTTTTTTTACAGAACTGTCCCCAGTCCGGTATAAACGTAATTAGTAACAAAACAGATAAAATAAAAAGAAAATGAATCTTCCCACATCATCTAATAATCAAAGTAAGATTTAGTATTTATTTTATATATTTTTTTATTCTTCCATGTAAGACCACACGGGTGGCGCAGGACCGGTCATTGTGGCACTCTTTGGGGGAGGCCTATGTTCAGCAGTGGACGTCTTTGGGCTGATATGATGATGATGATGATGATGTAAGACTAACGTTTTATTCGTTTTACAGATGAGAGAGAGACATCTTCACCATCAGGACAACAAGAACTACAGCAACAACAGCATCAAGGTAAGAATTTTGTTCTTTACTAAATTTCCGGTATGAATTTAAGTAATTATCGTCCAATAAATATCTCATACCACAATCTTTGCTTAGTATAGAATTGGGTTGATTCACTTAAGATTTGGAATGAAAAAAAAATATATAAACACTAAAGATCCCACCAATATATTCAAACTTATGGAGCTATAGAATCTTAGACTTGAAAATTTATTCAACAGATGATAACAACAAGGAGAACTTGCCTCCTTTCGAGACACTGCCGAGACAACCGCAGCCGCAGCCAGAGCAGCCGCAGCCAGAGCAACCGCATCCAGAGCAGCCACAGCAGCAGCAGCAGCAAAATGAAGGCCTAACGTGTTCAGAATCCGCGTACGAAAGCTACGATTCGATAGACATAGAAGCATTCCATCACGAGTGTAAAAAAAATTGGATTCCAAGGTAGTGCACTTTTACAACACTGGACGCTAGAAATGCCACTGCATACATTCTCAGCGGAAGTCAGTAGGCTTTTGCGCAATTTATTCATAGAAGGCGTTCCCGAATGTGAGAATGTGTATCTTTAGTGATGTGGGACGATATCCATTCGGAAATGGAGGAAGCCGTAGGGGACCAGAATATTAACTTTAAAGACTGGTTAGATTTACTGAAGCACGACATGTACACTCAAATAAAACGGAAAAAAGTACTTTGTGGCAAGGATGAAAAGAGATATATTTCGAATTATGGTGGTATCAATACAAAGGCATGGGGTCATTATGAAATATCTATTTAAATGTTTTAAATGTTTTTTTTTTTAATAAAGCAAGTTCTTACTTTTAAATGAACTTTTTTTTTCAAACACATATAAACACACATACACACACACACACACTCATACACACACACCGTTGCTATGGTCTTTTTTAATCATCCCACTCTTCAGTTCCATAATAAAATATACCTATACCTTACTACAATTACATATACCTAACCTTGACCAAAGTTGGAAAACAAACTTGATGCTCTTTTTGCAGTTGGTAAACCCTTATCTATCACTAACGTTCATAGTAAATATATACAACTACATCAAATAAACAATTGAGAGGTTACAAGTCTCAATAATATGTTTATAGGCTACGACGTTCACACATCAACGAACTCTAATACCTATAAACGTTCATAGGCTACAGCATCCTGTCATCAAGCACGCTCGCTCACCTCCCAATAACGTCACACTACAATTGCATATACCTAACCTTCACCAAAGTTGGAAAACAAACTTAATGCTCTTTTTGCAGTTGGTAAACCATTATCTTATCCATTTGGCTCGGCATTGTATCTCTAGGTATTCTATTTCTCATGATAAATACCTAAAATAAATAAAAATATCATTAGATTTGGTCAAAAAGTATTTTATTTTGTTAATACAAAACGCAAAACTATTTGGTATTTTGCATCTGAAAAGTATTTTGTATTTAAATGCTTTTATTAAACCATTTTGTACATCTCTGCTAAGAGCATTAGTGATGACGCAACTGTGCAACAATGTATAATTATTATAATCTTAATAAGCGTGTATAGAAGGTAATTTACTTTCAATATTTTACGACCGAACCGAATTGCGAACGTCGAAACGTAATAATTGGGAATGGATGAAAATTTTAGAAATGCCTGATTATTTTTTTGGTGATAGGAATAACCTTCCTTAGCACCAGAAAAAAGTTTCACGTTTTTCAGCTGCGTCAATTTTTTTTGAAAAATATAAACAGTTTCCTCACTTACGTTTTGGGTCAGTTACGGCACCTTCCTCGATCGGTCTCATATTACAAAAAAATATACTAAATATGTGTGGTAAACTGACACTTGCAATGATATTGACACTTGCAGCAGCTATATTGGTCATTACCAGTGTCAGTTCACCACAGATATTTAAGATAGTTTTTTGTAATATGAGACAGATCAAGGAAAGTGTCTATTTACCGTAACTGACCCAAAACGTAAATGCGGAAACTGTTTATATTTTTCAAAAATAATTGACGCAGCTGAAACACCTGAAACTTTTTTCTGGTGCTAAGGAAGGTTATTCCTATTACCAAAAAAATAATCAGGCATTTCTAAAAATTTCATCCATTCCCAATTGTCGTTAATCATAATCGTATAAAAAGGATTACGATTATAATTGAGACACTCATTACAAGTCTCGAAATTTTCAACTAACTACGAGCACCTAATTGTTACGATTCCAGGAAGGAAGAATCAGGGAGATCCATACGGTTTCAACACAAGAACCTTTCCCTCTTTACCAAAACCTATCCAATGTGCATAGAGATAAGTTATTATTATGTATGATTGTGTAATTTAAGCAAGCCTGTCAAATTAAATAAAGGGATATAAAAATCGCGGTGCAAAGTAAAGGGATATGATATCCCATTGCAATTAAAAAACTCGATAAAAATTTCAGGGTTATTATACCATTGAATAATTGTGAGCGCGCATGCAACGCGAAAACGAAATTGTCGCGCAGTAAAATTAATAACTGCGAATGTTGATTTTGTAGTATGATGTTTCCATTGAATTCGAGTAAATTATTATTTTTAAGCACAAGTCGTTTTCAGATCATCAGATCGTTTCTAGATCTGTTTTTGTCGTTACCTACCTGGTATTTAGTATAAAAAGATCGTTCCTAGATCGATATTTTAACCAAAGTTAAAATTATTCTTTGATGTTAATCGTCAGGCTGATCACCCAATGATTTACACAAGAATTAGATTTTATGAATCAGAATAATTGTAACAGTTTATTCGATTTCAATTCGAATAATAATATCGGAAATAATAATCTGACTAATTCTAATCAACTTCCGTATGAATCAAGCAGTACGAGGTTAATTTTAAGAGCTATTCTTGACTTAATTGATGAAATTATAGAAAAAATATAGGAACTATTTTCATAATGTGTGCGTAACCTAAAATATTGACAGTTGAAACAAAACGAATTGGCAATTTTGTGTATTTTATAATTAAATACGTTAGTTGTAAAGCAATTGGTTATACTTTAAACTGTACAAAATATTAGACTACTTCGGGGACTTTTGAAAAAACCGGTTCCGATCCCTGGCCTGAATTAGACATATTTCGGTGGTCAACTCATTACAATTAGAAGCGAATTAAATAAACAAATGTATTATTTTGCTACCACAAATTAACTTATTAATCCATTAAATCCATTTTAATGCCATCGTTGTAAATGGGTCAGCAGCAAGTGGACCACAGGAACCCCAAGTTTCCAGTGGAGGAATTCGTCAGAATATTTCGCCAGCATCTGGTGGTGTACAGGAAGTTCTACCTGTTATATTAACAACAATCCCAAGCGATATTATTAAATTGGTACCATTGTATGATGGAAATCAAAAGCAGCTAAAACTATTTATTTCGCAGTGCGAATACTTGATAACTAACTTCGCCAGAAATAGTGAAAACCCAGTGCAAATGCAATATGTATTCCGTGTCAGTGCAGTGAAAGTGAACACATAAAAACATGGCCTGAACTTAAAAACACTCACTCAACACTTCGGAGATCAAAGGACCGAAGATTGTTTGTTGGTTGAGTTAGAAACTATTTCAATTCATCCGAACGAATCCGTGTCAGATTTTTGCAAACGGATACAATCACTTAAAAGTGCATTATTTTCAAAAGTAAATGAATATCAAGATTGACTTCTTCCAGATTAATAGATGTCAGATAGTTCCAAAAGATCAGGGAGAACTTTAGAGAGATCTACCTCTAGAGTTAGAGAACCATCTCATATTCCAACAAAGTTTGCAAATTCACCAAAGAGCTCCATAAAATCAGTAAAAAAACTAATTGGTTAATTTGAAGAGAGATTTTCTAGCACTGAGAGTAGTCCTGAGAGGTTTGTTCAATCATATCAATTAGATAAGTTCTTATCAGAAGAACCTAAGAAAATGTCGATTGAAAGACTTGGTAATGTGGAATCAGACCTTGCAGTGGTTGGTCAAAGAACTTTTGATGTGGCCTTGACAACTCTAACACAATTATCCATCAATGAAACTAATGTTTCAAAGATATTGAAAGAATTTGTTGAGAATCAGAAGTTGCATCTGTTGCATGAGAGTGCTATGGAAAGTCGGTTTGATTTATACAACCATTTAGCTTTAAATACGTTTATATATAATCTACCTAAACGATTACTAAAAATAATTAGGCTCAAAGAACCTAAAAGTTTGGAAGAAGCACTACAGAAAGTTCTCGAAGAACAAACTTTTCATGATAGGTATTTAAAAAAAACTGTAAACTGGAATAGTTATCCCAGCAAAAGTTTCATTGAACAATTTAAGAGACCTCCTTATAACCCTTGGAATAAGAAACCCATGAATCAGCCTAGAACACCTGGCGCTGGTGTTCTAAACACCCTTTTTATTATCCGGTGTTCGCAGCCAGGCCTACTAATAATTATTATTATTATGTGCCAAGATCAAATAATTATAATCATAATTATAACAATTATCACCAGCGTAAACCGCAACTGCCTAATAATAATATGCCTCGTTTGGAGTCGGACCGTAGAGCGTTTATACCGCGTCCTAAAAATCCAATGCCTTCAACTTCAAACACTAATCAAATGAGGAACCCTAATGTACACGTAAATGTCAATAGCGAGAAACAAGTCGCAGGGCCATCCCAAAATTTTCTTATAACGGCCTGAAGAATTAAATAAATTACCTTTTATATATATCCCAGAAATGAATTCTAAATTCTTGTTGGATACAGGTTAAACCAGATGTTTTATTTCAAATAAGTTAGTTAGCTAACACATACTTTGTTACTAAGACGAGTACGGAATCCTTCGAAATCGTAAGGACGCATTCTATCAGCTGCCATAACGAAACGGTTGTTATTCCGCTATTTCAATTATTTTGTGTGAGAAACAAGTAGTCTGAGAACTTTTATGAATCTTCTACTGATTTTGAAACAAATGACAAATATATTAAAATATAATGAAAACGGGGTCACTCATGTATTTAATATCGAATATAGCTCGACATGTTTCGAACCGATTCGCGGTTCTTAGTCATGAGCACACGCGTTGCCGCACAGTGCGATGAAACCCCGATCTAGGTGGACAAAAAGGGTCACGCTATTTCATTATCTGTGGTGGCTATAGCGATAGCCAACATCCTAGAAGGAATGATTACAGTAATAGTTTTGTCCTACTACTCTCATAAAATTAATAAATAATGTCGAAGCGAACCGAAACACTGTCATCGATAGTGAAATCGTGCGTTTTACTGCTCTTCGCTTATCAATATTTTATAATAATTATCAATCAGATCGTGCTACTTCTAGTCATGGATCGTGAAGTAAATGGTAAGGACTACATTTTAAAATATTAATTGTTAAAAACGGATATTCCTTTGCCAATAAAAATCAACTTTAACGTAAAAAATTCCAATTTTTTTGCATGAGTTTCGTGTTTCATAGACAAGGAAAAGGATGCCCCCCTTGCCCCCGGGCTGGATTTTTTTTAATGATAGAGTTTTTAATGTTCTTTCGTTTGATGCATGTTAGAAACTGCGATCTGATGCGAGTCTTTGACTTTTTTTTAGAAATCGAACTATCCGTACCTAGGAGGGAGTTTTATGAAGAATGGTTAAAACACGCTAAAAAGGATAAAAATAACCGTCTTTTCGATTATTTTTCAATTAAATTTGATTTGAGCAGAGTCACGCCAGATTCACTAAGAAATTTCAAGAGAAATATAGCTCGTATTTCTGGGATATTATTAGAAAAGTGGGTTGCTTGCGGGAGAAAACAAGAAGTATTCGAAGCACTACCATTAGGTGTTGGATGGCTAACTAGTGAAGAGCTTAAGTTTACAATTCAATATTATATACAACCTTCTACGTCTTCATTTGGATGTGATCCTCCCCAGACTTCTGGACCTGGTCGACCAAGAATCGATTTTAATGATGCTTCATTTAAAACCAAAAAAAGACGCGTAGAACACTTAGTGCAATCTTGTAATCACAAAGAATTAGGAATTGCTGCCGAGGTATCTACGAGGTTATCTGGTCATCGTGTTCGTGACGCAGCAAATATAATAAAATCTGTTACCCAAACACCTGCAGTGGCCACCGAAATAAAAAAGAAAATAACAGCTTCTATTACTCGTAGTGCTCAACGCTGTTTATCAAGCGAAGAAGCTTTGGCTTATTATGTCGAAGCTAAATGTACCAGTTATACCTACATGAAAACTAGAAAATGGGCCTTAAAAACGGGCCATGACGTATATCCGTCTTATACAAAGGTCCAGGCTGCAAAAAAATTATGCTATCCACCCAATGAAAGCCTTTTTATTAACGAAACAAGGGCAGAAGTTAAACTTTAAGCCATTTTAAATAAAACTGCGGAACGTCTGCTCTTGGAACTAAGTGAAGTTGTTGAAACCTTGACCAATCCAAAATTAAAGTTAATAAGCAAATGGGGTTGTGACGGTGGTTCCGGTTATAGTACCTATAAGCCAAAATTTACAAATTCAAATGATACTGACGAATTTTTATTTGCAGTTTCGTTTGTAAACACGTCGCTGCCAGTCGCTAGCACGCCTCCGTGCCGTAATGTACACTAGGATGTACCTTCTCCGGTTAAAATGGCGCCGAAACTCAGTGAAAACAAAGTATTAAAGCTACCTCGTATGTTAATAAGTTTTGAGACAAACTTTTTACTTAATAAAATGAAACAAAATAATACTGGCACCTATTTTATTCTTTTTAGGGTTCCGTAGCCAAAATGGCAAAAACGGAACCCTTATAGTTTCGTCATGTCCGTCTGTCCGTCTGTCCGTATGTCACAGGCATTTTACTTGAAAACTATAAGGTGTATTTGAATAAAATTTTGAGGATAGGTGTATTTTGTTAGCCGCTACATAGTTTTGTAATTAAAATGACAAAAAAAAATTTTTTGGGGGTGCACTCCATTAGGGCTTGCATTCCGGAATTCCGGAATTTCGAAATTCCGGAATTTCGGACCTTTTTTCCGATATTACAATTCCGGAATTGAGACGCACTCAATATCGGAAATTCCGGAATTGGAACAAATATAGTTTGTCGTCTAGTTGAAAGCTAATTGTGGGTGGTTCTCTGGAATTCGGTTACTTTTTTTGACTAATTTTGACCGAGGTGGTTTTAAATGCTTGTTACAAAACTTTACGCTTTGCACGGCAGGTAAGACCTATTATGATGGAATTGATGTATCCAAAAGAGCCAGTCACTTTAACGGATATTTAAAGAGAAGTTTATGACTTTTTGAATTTGTGTCCTAGGGACTGATGCCGCCTATAGTTTTTTAAAATAATCACACCAACCACATCAATGTCAAATCACATTTTTATTCCAAAACAAAAAATAAAAGTTTGCTTATCCAAAACGGCCAGTCAAATAAGCGCATATTTAGGGAGAAATTTGTTCTTTTGAATTCAGTGTGCCAGGGACTGACGTCGAACATAGTTTCCTCAATAAAATCGTGTAAGTACTGTAAGTAGTGTATGTAAAATTGCATTTAATTGTAAAACAAAAATGACAGCTCTAGATGGTGTTAGTTTTAGACTGTTTTGTAATAGTCAAGATCTGCGCAAATTATTTCTTAAGTGTGGTTACGAGCTGCCTAAATCAGGTAATACTATTGCTAAAATAGTGTTTAATCATGCCGAAAGTACCAAAGACGAGTTAAAGAAAAGCATCATCAACATGAAGAAAGAGGGAATCAGGTTTACAGTGACGCTAGATGAATGGAGAGAATTCCAGAGAATTTGGTGGCTTTCAATTTCAAAACCTCGGGCTGGTGAGAATAACTGGTTATGGAACCAGTTATTCTCACCAGCCCGAGGTTTTGAAATTGAAAGCCACCAAATTCCATGACATGGCTGGCATGGGCCAGCTGTATTAGAAATACTGGGGAACCACTTATTAAAGTTCCATGTGTCTATCGAATTACCTTTTGTCCATTTTACCCACCAGTGTCGAAAGCGAGAGAATATTTTTGTCAGCGGGCTACTTCTGCAATAAATCCGAAGTTCGCTGTCCGATAGAGTGATAGATTCCTTATCATTTTTGAGAACCGTTTTCCAAGAGAAGCTTTCACTTCAAGATAATTAAGAAACATTATTTGTTTTTTGTCAACATCAACATCAACGGCGAGTACATCACTCACCTTCTGTTTGCTGCCGATATAGTAGTCTTGGCTGAGACCATGCAGGACTTAAGTACGATGCTCGATGACCTCAGTAAAGCTTCCAAGCGAGTTGGTCTAAGAATGAACATGGATAAGACGAAAGTCATGTCAAATGCCCATGTAGTAACAACTCCCATTACAATCGGACACTTTACCCTCGAAGTTGTAGACGATTATGTATACCTAGGACAGACTTTCCAGTTAGGTAGGTCCAACTTCGAGAAAGAGGTCAATCGTCGAATCCAACTCGGTTGGGCAGCGTTCGAGAAGCTCCAGCACATCGTTTCGTTCAATATTCCTCAGTGTCTCAAGACGAGAGTCTTCGACCAGTGTGTTTTGCCAGTGATGATATATGGCACTGAAACTTGGTCGCTTACTATGGGCCTTATAAGAAGGCTCAAAGTCACCCAAAGGGCAATGGAGAGGGCTATGTTAGTAGTTTCTCTGCGTGATCGCATCAGAAATGAGGCTATCCGCAGCAGAACCAAGGTAACCGATATAGCCCTCCAAATTGCAAAACTTATACACATTGCACGTAGAACCGATAGCCATTGGGGCGGAAAGGTTCTCGAGTGGCGACCACGTACCGGAAGGCGCAGCGTGGGTAGGCCCCCCACAAGGTGAACTGATGACCTTATAAAGATCGCGGGAGTCCGCTGGGCGCAGGACCGGTCAATTTGGCATTCTTTAGGGGAAGCCTATGTCCAGCAGTGGACGTCTTTCGGCTGATATGTTGATGATGATGATGAAGTAACTTCGTATTGTGTAGTATTCTTACTTTTGTAGTTTTTTATAACAATGATTACCTCTGTAGTGTGATAACATTCGTGTGTTCTTTAAAAAAAAGGCCACTGAATAATTATTTACGTTTGTTGATTACTAATCAATAAATATTGATTACTATTACAGTTTTATTTTGCTCAAAATCCAATCACAACAACATAAAGGAATAAAATCCTTAATTCCGGAACCAGTTCCGGAATTCCGGAATTGAAGCCCAATCTCGAAAATCAGTTCCGGAATTGAAAACCGTCCGATATTGCATCCCCTACACTCCATACATAAAACTAAAATGCAAAAAAAAATTTTTCATTGTGACCCCCGTGTGGCACATCAATCGATAGGCCTTTTAAAATAAATATAAGGTTTCTTAGCATTTTTTTTGATTAAGTGAATAGGGTCGGAGATAATCGTCCCGAAAGTCACTAAAATTCTGTCCCCCCCCTCTAATTTTTGAACGGTGTATTTTAAAAATATGGAAAAATTCATAACATAGGATAATTTATTAATTATTATTTTTAATTAGTGTTTAACTTTTAATTAATTAATTTTTTATTCTATGTAAATATGTGTCCTTGTTACACGAAATAAATGATTTTGAATTTTGATTTTGAATAGGGCTTAATAATTTCATTCACCGAAAATTATTTAAAAACAAGATCGGTTCAGAGGTTTTCGAGATATTGCTGAAAAACTGCCTTCCTCAAAGAAAAGGACATAAGTGCCGTAAAATTTCTGTGACGATACGACCTTTTTAATAGGCACGGAACCCTTCGTTTTGCGTGATCCGACACGCACTTGGCCGGTTTTTATATTTTTAACTCGATTGGTTCATTGGTTTAAGTATGAACAGGTATCAGACAGACGGAGTTACTTTCGCATTTATAATATTAAGTAGTATGGATATCTGTCGGTCTATCTTATGGGAAATCAGTCAGGTGCTCTCATTACATGAAATGTGAACCACAATGTACATTAGAAAACTCTTAATTTCCAGAAACCTTAATGTACTCGAGACAACTGGTGGCTCTAGCTGTGGAGAGACTCAGCAACCACCTTGCTGCTGAGGACTCTGCTGAAGGTTTTTCTTTCTGAACTAGGAACTATTATTAGCATTACTAAAGAACCATTTATGGAGAAGTCACTTTATTCTGTAACTAGCTTCTGCCCGCGACTTCGTACGCGTATAAATTATGGACCATAGGGCTGGCTCGTTCCTCGCTCAACGCATTGGCATTGCCATTCAGCGAGGAAATGCAGCCAGCCTTATGGGCACCCTACCAGCAAGTGGCATCGATTTAGGGGATATATGTAAATATAGTGTAGGCCCCATAGGTTAAGTTAGTTTTAGTAATTTTAGTAGTTAATTTTTTTTTTGTTATTTATTGTATACTATTTTTATCTTAATAAATATTTTTTATGGATTACATGATATTCTTATGTTTAACCATACCTACTACTGAAACATTAGACTATTACGATTTCATTTCGATAAATTATGCGTGTAACAGTTCAAATTCTCTTCGAATCTAAATAAACACCCTCATAAACTTTGTCGTCAATAATTCTTTCACCTTGGACTTTCTGGATGGTTATAGGTTATGTTTTATCCCGCGGGCTTGCCTGCGTTGTTTGCAATACGCGAGCGAAGCCGCGTGGGCAGCTAGTTAAATATAAATGTGTTTTCCTATTGTAGCTCAGCCATCAGGGAAGACGACTGTTTGCTCGCTGTCAGAAGCAGTTGCCTTCTGCGTGACGTGCAATGTTGTGGCGCCCGTGTCCGAACACCTCAATTCCGGGGGTTCGGACACCCATAGCATGGCAGTGCTCACGAAAAAGGTAAACAATAATGCCATAAAAATATTTCGTGTAAATTGCCAAAAATCGGTTTGGGCGGAGGTTACCAAATTCGGTATAGATTCAATCCCGACTTTTCCAGTTTCTTATTTAAGAGTCAGCTTCTTGAATCGTCCAACTCACATGAGGTCGTATTGGTAATAAGTTAAATACTGAATAGGTATGTCTAATCCGCTAAAGATTAAATTGGGTACTTTCCTGGGTATAAAATATTTAATTCTATTTAGTCCGTCAGTTAGATTATCGAAAAATATTGGGCACGTATTTTTAGGGTTCCGTAGCCAAAATGGCAAAAACGGAACCCTTATAGTTTCGTCATGTCCGTCTGTCCGTCTGTCCGTTTGTCCGTCTGTCCGTATGTCACAGGCATTTTACTCGAAAACTATAAGGTTTCTTTGAATAAAATTTTGAGGATAGGTGTATTTTGTTAGCCGCTACATAGTTTTGTAATTAAAATTACTAAAATATTTTTTTTAGGGGTGCACTCCATACATAAAATTGAAAGTCAAAAAAAAAATTCATAGAAGCCCATGTGTGGCACATCAATCGATAGGCCTTTTAAAATAAATATAAGGTTTCTTAGCATTTTTTTTGATTAAGTGAATAGGGTCGGAGATAATCGTCCCGAAAGTCACTAAAATTCTGTCCCCCCCCTCTAATTTTTGAACGGTGTATTTTAAAAATATGGAAAAATTCATGGACATAGGGCTTAATAATTTCATTCACCGAAAATTATTTTGAACAAGATCGGTTCAGAGGTTTTCGAGATATTGCTGAAAAACTGCCTTCCTCAAAGAAAAGGACATAAGTGCCGTAAAATTTCTGTGACGATACGACCTTTTTAATAGGCACGGAACCCTTCGCTTTGCGTGATCCGACACGCACTTGGCCGGTTTTTATATTTTTAACTCGATTGGTTCATTGGTTTAAGTATGAACAGGTATCAGACAGACGGAGTTACTTTCGCATTTATAATATTAAGTAGTATGGATATCTGTCTGTCTATCTTATGGGAAATCAGTCAGGTGCTCTCATTACATGAAATGTGAACCACAATGTACATAAGAAAACTCTTAATTTCCAGAAACCTTAATGTACTCGAGACAACTGGTGGCTCTAGCTGTGGAGAGACTCAGCAACCACCTTGCTGCTGAGGACTCTGCCGAAGGTATTTTGTTATTCTTTCTGAACTAGGAACTATTATTAGCATTACTAAAGAACCATTTATGGAGAAGTCACTTTATTCTGTAACTAGCTTCTGCCCGCGACTTCGTACGCGTATAAATTATGGACCATAGGGCTGGCTCGTTCCTCGCTCAACGCATTGGCATTGCCATTCAGCGAGGAAATGCAGCCAGCCTTATGGGCACCCTACCAGCAAGTGGCATCGATTTAGGGGATATATGTAAATATAGTGTAGGCCCCATAGGTTAAGTTAGTTTTAGTAATTTTAGTAGTTAATTTTTTTTTGTTATTTATTGTATACTATTTTTATCTTAATAAATATTTTTTTATGGATTACATGATATTCTTATGTTTAACCATACCTACTACTGAAACATTAGACTATTACGATTTCATTTCGATAAATTATGCGTGTAACAGTTCAAATTCTCTTCGAATCTAAATAAACACCCTCATAAACTTTGTCGTCAATAATTCTTTCACCTTGGACTTTCTGGATGGTTATAGGTTATGTTTTATCCCGCGAGCTTGCCTGCGTTGTTTGCAATACGCGAGCGAAGCCGCGTGGGCAGCTAGTTAAATATAAATGTGTTTTCCTATTGTAGCTCAGCCATCAGGGAAGACGACTGTTTGCTCGCTGTCAGAAGCAGTTGCCTTCTGCGTGACGTGTAATGTTGTGGCGCCCGTGTCCGAACACCTCAATTCCGGGGGTTCGGACACCCATAGCATGGCAGTGCTCACGAAAAAGGTAAACAATAATTCCATAAAAATATTTCGTGTAAATTGCCAAAAATCGGTTTGGGCGAAGGTTACCAAATTCGGTATAGATTCAATCCCGACTCTTCCAGTTTCTTATTTAAGAGTCAGCTTCTTGAATCGTCCAACTCACATGAGGTCGTATTGGTAATAAGTTAAATACTGAATAGGTATGTCTAATCCGCTAAAGATTAAATTGGGTACTTTCCTGGGTATAAAATATTTAATTCTATTTAGTCCGTCAGTTAGATTATCGAAAAATATTGGACACGTATTATAGTTTCGTCATGTCCGTCTGTCCGTCTGTCCGTTTGTCCGTCTGTCCGTATGTCACAGGCATTTTACTCAAAAACTATAAGGTTTCTTTGAATAAAATTTTGAGGATAGGTGTATTTTGTTAGCCGCTACATAGTTTTGTAATTAAAATTACTAAAATATTTTTTTTTAGGGGTGCACTCCATACATAAAATTGAAAGTCAAAAAAAAAAAATCATTGTAAGCCCATGTGCGGCACATCAATCGATAGGCCTTTCAAAATAAATATAAGGTTTCTCAGCAATTTTTTTGATTAAGTGAATATAGAGTCGGAGATAATCGTCCCGAAAGTCACTAAAATTCTGTCCCCCCCCCCCTCTAATTTTTGAACCGTGCATTGTAAAAATATGAAAAAAATCATGGACGTAGGGCTTATTAAATTCTTTCAGCGAAAATTGTTTTGAACAAGATCGGTTCAAAGGTTTTCGAGATATTGCTGAAAAACTGGCTTCCTTAAAGAAAAGGACGTAAGCGCCGTAAGATTTCTGTGACGATACGACCTTTTTAATAGGCACGGAACCCTTCGTTTTGCGTGGTCCGACACGCACTTGTTTAAATTTTGCATTTGGAATGTTAGTGTGCTATTTGAATGTTTTTAAAATTAACTTCTTTTGTTTTTCTCGTGATGGAGGGAACGAAAGAATTACGTGCGACTGTCATTTCGTTACATATGGCGGGAAAAAAACCAGTGGACATTTTTCCGTGACATAAAATGTTTTGGGGTAAGCCGCAACTTCGTATATTACACTATTAAACGTTACAAGGAGACTAATTCTTTGAAAGATCGCCATAGGAGTGGTCGCCCGCGGTCTGTAAGGACGGCTGCAAACATTAAAATAATCAGAGAGCGACTTCGCCGAAATCCATGTCGCACCCAGAAAAAACTCTCTCTGCAGACTAACATTTCGCGTATTTCAGTCAACAGGATATTAAAATACGATCTTAAAGTAAAGGCTTACAGCCGTAGGAAAGTTCATTATCTAAATGATCGCCTTCGTAAATTACGACGTGAACGTTGTCCGATACTGCTTAAGAGACACGATGCGAAAAAGATACTCTTCACCGACGAAAAAATCTTTACGGTTGAAGAAAAGTTTAACCGGCAAAATAATAATAGCCGAGGCAAAATACGGTTTCGATAAACATTAATTTATAATAGCGTTTTTTTTGTTTATTTCATTTTAAAACATTATTCTGAGATGCTTTATTGAAGAATCCACCAAACTTTCCACCCGGAAGTAATTATATAGATATAAATTAAACATTCATTGTCTTTTTTATTTTATTTATATTGAATATTGTAAAGCAAATGTAAATGAACATAAATAAACATAAAAAAAATTAATATTATTATTTTTAGGAGCTAATTGAATATTGATTTATTTGATGTCTGATTTTTTGGTGGATTTTGCCTCTAGGTAACAATTTAATTGATAATATATCCGTTACATTAAAAAAATTTGCTATTATAAATTATTTCCAAATATGTCATTTATTCCATACAAGTTGTCAGTTCATTGCCTGGACTATAAAGTTTATGCCAAAAGTAGCAAAGATGTTCCAGCTACAGCACGAAATGTGTGTGATGGTATGGTGGGGGGTTTCGTACGAAGGTGTCACTCCGCTCCATTTTTGCCAACAAGGTGTCAAGGTGAAAGCAAAAAAATATCAAAGTGACATTTTGGAGACTGTAGTGAAACCCCTATCTGATACTTTATTTCACAACAAAGAATGGATCTTCCAGCAAGACTCAGCATCTGCCCACAAGGCTAAAACGACTCAAGCTTGGTTAAGGAAAAATTTGCCAGGCTTCATCGCGGCGGAAGAATGGCCATCCTCAAGCCCTGACCTCAATCCGCTGGACTATTCTCTGTGGACTGAATTGGAGCTCAGGGCCTGCCAAAAGTCCCACCCAAACGTAAATTCCCTTAAGCGAGCCTTCATCAAAGCAGCGAAGGATATCCCACTGGAGAAGATTCGTGCCGCCATCGATGACTGGCCAGAACGTCTAAAAGCTTGTATTAAAAATAGGCGTGGTAATATTGAATAGTAATTGCTTGCAGTTGTTCGTTAATATCTAATTATCATTATCTGTAAATTTTATAAATATATCTTTATTCCTTAATTTTTTATGTAACATTTATTTCGTCTCATAACTCATGAACACACGAGGTACTATATAGTATACTATATTCAACTATATAGGGAACAAGAATCTCTTTGGGACAACCGATGCGAAGACTATCGTAACAAGGAAAAGCGCTGCAAACAATTAGGTTAGGAATGTCTAAGGATTGGACATCAATGAAATAAAGGCGAAAATTAAAACTATCGGGAGTACGTACTATTTAGAACTAAATAAAATTGAGAAATCGACAAGATCGTGTGCTGGAGGAAATGTATATAAGCCGAGGGCAAAATAGTTTAAAGAATTAGATGCATTTATCAAGAATGTGTCAACGAAACGTACAACAACAGTAAGTATTATTATTGTTTATTATGTACCAAAAGTGTTATCTCAGAATAAATTTTAACAATTACTATAGACATAAATTCAAGTAGGATCAAAAACAGTACAGGGTGACCCATTTATTTATTAAGTACCTATGTGAATGTGAGATGACAAATTTGATGTATGCTTCGTAATTGCCAAGGGACTCTTCCGGCGCTAACCAATTTTTTTTTTATACAGTTCTTTTTTATTCTGGCAATATTTTCAGAATATTCCTTGAGTCGAAATACTCTCTAAGGCAGTTATTTAATTTCTCCATGAACCTGGCAGACAATTTCCGTGCTGGTCTTCCCTGTCTACACATGTTGCTGTGATATAAAGCTCCGATTTATCTCTTATGTGAAGTTGTTATCTATTTCTTCCTCCAACATATTAATCAGCTCCTCTCGTTATAAAGCGAAAAGTTTGATTATACATTGCCTTTTCAACTTCAGAGGTCCAGAATTCATTTTAAATGGTGGAGATCTTAGCGTAGAAAAACTGGAGAAAAACTAACACCGGCTGTGGCGGCGTGCTAATGACTGGTACTGAAAAAGCACCTTCTAAACGACTAGTAGTTTAAGAAAATTAATAAAATCAGGGGAAATAATTCGTGATTTTGTAAATTGGTACAGTTATACCCTGTGGTGTCCAGGTGAACATACTAAAAGTCCTCGAGGTGGGGTGTGTGCTAAGGGTGTGAGGGTTGAAGGTACCTTTTTTCAAATTTTTGGTCATATCTCGAAAATCTGTACGAATAGCATTATAATTACTTCGGACAAAAGTTTTACCATAACATTTCCTACAAAATTGGTCATATTAATTTTTACTCTACCATCAAAACTTTAGGAGCTACATGGTGTTAATTGTAAATGACTGCACAGAGTGCGTGTTAACCAGCCGCCCGTTGCTTGTGTCGCAGGGCCGGCGTCCGCGCTGCTGCTGCTGGCCGCGCTGCTGGCGGCCGGCGCGCGCGCTGACGAGGTCACCACGGCGGAGTGCGCAGCGTTCGGCAGGCTGGCGCGAGTCCGTCAGTACCCGGTGGACAGCGACGCCACTACGTTACATATGTATGATTGCAGTTTAACAGGTGTGGAACAACAAGCACTAACCGGCCTCCCCGCACTCACAGGGCTGCGGCTGTCGGGGAACAAGTTGCGCGAGCTGCACGTCCTCGACGAGCACGTGTGCGCCAACTTGACCAGGACTACTCTATACTCTATACTCACTGTATGGAAAAAGTTTTCTTTGATTTCTGGGCGTTCTAGTAGTCAAACCTTAGTCGGTCCCACAGAGTATTTTGATCCTTAATAGGAATGGGATCGAATGGCATTAAAAAAAAAATCGTCAAAATTGATGATTTTCTCGCTGACTGTACTTTTTTTCAAAAATCTGTGAATGTAGATTGCCATCACTTAAAAAGTTAGGAATGAAGTCCTAATGCCATTTTTGCGTGGCGGCAAGGGATCTAGTAGCTGCCCATACTGCCCCGTTTTAACTTTCCACCCTGTATATCAGGAGTACGTACTATTTAGAAGTAAATAAAATTGAGAAATCGACAAGACATCAATGAAATAAAGGCGAAAATTAAAACTATCGGGAGTACGTACTATTTAGAACTAAATAAAATTGAGAAATCGACAAGATCGGGTGCTGGAGGAAATGTATATAAGCCGAGGGCAAAATGGTTTAAAGAATTAGATGCATTTATCAAGAATGTGTCAACGAAACGTACAACAACAGTAAGTATTATTATTGTTTATTATGTACCAAAAGTGTTATCTCAGAATAAATTTTAACAATTACTATAGACATAAATTCAAGTAGGATCAAAAACAGTACAGGGTGACCCATTTATTTATTAAGTACCTATGTGAATGTGAGATGACAAATTTGATGTTGTAACATCGTTTTTTTTATTACCAGGCGTTTTGATAACGGTCTGAACGCACCTCATTTTAAGGAGGCCACACATAGTGCGATAGGCAAATTTCCGAGATTCCTTGCCGCGGTGTATCCGCTAGATATAAAAAAAAACCGGCCAAGTGCGTGTCGGACCACGCAAAACGAAGGGTTCCGTGCCTATTAAAAAGGTCGTATCGTCACAGAAATTTTACGGCACTTACGTCCTTTTCTTTGAGGAAGGCAGTTTTTCAGCAATATCTCGAAAACCTCTAAACCGATCTTGTTCAAAATAATTTTCGATGAATGAAATTAATAAGCCCTATGTCCATGAATTTTTCCATATTTTTAAAATACACCGTTCAAAAATTAGAGGGGGGGGGACAGAATTTTAGTGACTTTCGGGGCGATTATCTCCGACCCTATTCACTTAATCAAAAAAAATGCTAAGAAACCTTATATTTATTTTGAAAGGCCTATCGATAGATGTGCCACACGGGGGGTCACAATGAAAAAAAAAATTTTGACTTTTAGTTTTATGTATGGAGTGCACCCCTAAAAAAATTTTTTTTTGTCATTTTAATTACAAAACTATGTAGCGGCTAACAAAATACACCTATCCTCAAAATTTTATTCAAATACACCTTATAGTTTTCGAGTAAAATGCCTGTGACATACGGACAGACGGACAGACGGACAGACGGACAGACGGACAGACGGACATGACGAAACTATAAGGGTTCCGTTTTTGCCATTTTGGCTACGGAACCCTAAAAAATGAAGACGTCATTGCGTTTGTAGTTGGAGGCAAAAAGTTTTGCTAGAGAGTGGTCGAGAGGAAATCGGTTTTCATCCTGGATGTTAGCCATTGTTCTTTGATCTAAATACAAAAAAACATGTTCTGACGGCTGCCGTGATGTGAGGAGCGATGAGTCGGGGTGAATTTTGATATCCACGAGATATTACGACGCCGATGCAACGACGCCGTCAACTTGGTTGAAGAAGGAGAGGGCCTCCAACTACACTGAATCCGTCTGCTAGGCACGCCTGACGTTAAAGCGCCTTCGCCGGTTGTTAACACCAACTAGGTATGTCACCATATTATTTTATTCACATGCCAAATGCTAGCATTATAGGTTATGTCATAGAGAAGTAATTAAGCCTCACATTATTTGTTACAGGAATGTGTTCGTTAAAAGCTTCGAAGGCTCCTGAACGAGACTTAAGCCCTTATTTATAACCCGAAAGGTGAGTGTCATATTTATCCGACCATGTAAGAAAAGGGGGCGGAGATAAGTTTTGTTTGTGAAATGATATGTAAACCTGCGTATTTCAAATTTCAGGGTTCTTTGGGACGGGGCGTGAATGCCTTTCTTTTCTTTGGGGCGAGTCGTCGGGTTCGTGAAGGCTGTTTTACATTTCCTGAGCAACGGGTCGTGATGCGATACTCCGTGTAGCGGTACTTACTCGTATCAGGCGTACGTCTTGTATCATGGTCTTGTAGGGCCATGTGAAGGTACTGTCGTTACCATTTCTATATACACACACACACACACTCTACGCTAGTGATCAAGTCAGTTTTTATTTTAAAGGTCCAAAGTTCATAAATAGGGGTATGTTTATCTCAACTTGTAAAAGTAATTGTAAGGTTACCGGGGACGCCTGGGCCCCTTTTGTTTTGTTGTTATGGTGTCATATCTTAATACAGTAAGAAATAAAATGTATTAGAGGACCAACTTAGTTTCATTGCTATACATTAAGTGTCTCCGTTAGTAAACAAATTTGTCCTAAGGCGCCCACTTCTAAAATAAAGGGACAAATTGACGTTTCTCACGACTCAGGGCTTTAATTTAAAATCCACGACCTGCTTGAATGCTCACTGACTCTGACCGGAGTGTCACAATGTATGCTTCGTAATTGCCAAGGGACTCTTCCGGCGCTAACCAATTTTTTTTTATACAGTTCTTTTTTATTCTGGCAATATTTTCAGAATATTCCTTGAGTCGAAATACTCTCTAAGGCAGTTATTTAATTTCTCCATGAACCTGGCAGACAATTTCCGTGCTGGTCTTCCCTGTCTACACATGTTGCTGTGATATAAAGCTCCGATTTATCTCTTATGTTAAGTTGTTATGTATTTCTTCCTCCAACATATTAATCAGCTCCTCTCGTTATAAAGCGAAAAGTTTGATTATACATTGCCTTTTCAACTTCAGAGCTCCAGAATTCATTTTAAATGGTGGAGATCTTAGCGTAGAAAAACTGGCGAAAAACTAGCACCGGCTGTGGCGGCGTGCTAATGACTGGTACTGAAAAAGCATCTTGTAAACGACTAGTAGTTTAAGAAAATTAATAAAATCAGGGGAAATAATTCGTGATTTTGTAAATTGGTACAGTTATACCCTGTGGTGTCCAGGTGAACATACTAAAAGTCCTCGAGGTGGGGTGTGCTAAGGGTGTGAGGGTTGAAGGTACCTTTTTTTAGATTTTTGGTCATATCTCGAAAATCTGTACGAATAGCATTATAATTACTTCGGACAAAAGTTTTACCATAACATTTCCTACAAAATTGGTCATATTCATTTTTACTCTACCATCAAAACTTTAGGAGCTACATGGTGTTAATTGTAAATGACTGCACAGAGTGCGTGTTAACCAGCCGCCCGTTGCTTGTGTCGCAGGGCCGGCGTCCGCGCTGCTGCTGCTGGCCGCGCTGCTGGCGGCCGGCGCGCGCGCTGACGAGGTCACCACGGCGGAGTGCGCAGCGTGCGGCAGGCTGGCGCGAGTCCGTCAGTACCCGGTGGACAGCGACGCCACTACGTTACATATGCATGATTGCAGTTTAACAGGTGTGGAACAACAAGCACTAACCGGCCTCCCCGCACTCACAGGGCTGCGGCTGTCCGGGAACAAGTTGCGCGAGCTGCACGTCCTCGACGAGCACGTGTGCTCCAACTTGACCAGGACTACTCTATACTCTATACTCACAGTATGGAAAACGTTTTCTTTGATTTCTGGGCGTTCTAGTAGTCAAACCTTAGTCGGTCCCAAAGAGTATTTTGATCCTTAATAGGAATGGGATCGAATGGCATTAAAAAAAAAATCGTCAAAATTGATGATTTTCTCGCTGACTGTACTTTTTTTCAAAAATCTGTGAATGTAGATTGCCATCACTTAAAAAGTTAGGAATGAATGCCATTTTTGCGTGGCGGCAAGGGATCTAGTAGCTGCCCTTACTGCCCCGTTTTAACTTTCCACCCTGTATATCAGGAGTACGTACTATTTAGAACTAAAAGGCGAAAATTAAAACTATCGGGAGTACGTACTATTTAGAACTAAATAAAATTGAGAAATCGACAAGATCGGGTGCTGGAGGAAATGTATATAAGCCGAGGGCAAAATGGTTTAAAGAATTAGATGCATTTATCAAGAATGTGTCAACGAAACGTACAACAACAGTAAGTATTATTATTGTTTATTATGTACCAAAAGTGTTATCTCAGAATAAATTTTAACAATTTCTATAGACATAAATTCAAGTAGGATCAAAAACAGTACAGGGTGACCCATTTATTTGTACCTATGTGAATGTGAGATGACAAATTTGATGTATGCTTCGTAATTGCCAAGGGACTCTTCCGGCGCTATAGCTTGACCACAACCGCTGTGCCGCTCCTTAGGTATGCGAGCGGCTAGACGGCGGGGCAGAGCAGCCACTGCGCTCTGTCATTCCGCCGTCGTCGCTCGTGGCGGCGTGTAGTGTTATCTGTTGCGGGCTGTCTATGTCAGACGCACATGAGATAGAATATCCAAAGATGGGTCGTGCTTTATCTCGAGATGTTAAAGCTGTCATTTTCAAAGTGGCCGAATATTTTAGGAAAAGCAAAGCAGACAAAGATAGTTTCGAACATGAAAGTGACGCAAATATCGCCAAACTTGTGGCCGAAGCTACTGGGTACTGCCAAAGAACCGTAAGAAATGTAATATGTGTAGGAAATTCATCAATTGAAAATGAGGGCCAACCGAAATTTAATTCGCCCAAAAAACCGAAAGTTATAAAGAAAAAATATGTAATTGATGATTTTGACTTGGGAGTGATCAGGAGAAAGATTCATCAGTTTTATGAGATCGAAAAAACAGTGCCAAGTATTCGTAAGTTACTGTCAAGTTTGAGACAAGATGGTGTTTTGAATTGTGGACGAGAATATTTGAGAAAACTTTTACACACAATGGGTTACCGGTTCAAAAAATGTAGATCGAAAAGACATCTTCTTATAGAGCAGCCTAATATTACAGAGTGGCGGAGGAAATATTTGACAGAAATAAAAAAATATAGAAGTGAAAACCGCAACATATATTTCCTAGATGAGACATATATTAACGCCAGTCACAATGTTAGCAAATGTTGGCAATCATCGTCGGAACTTGGAATTCACAATGACATCGGGAAAGGACGACGCTTGGTAATCGTTCACGCTGGAAGTCGAAATGGCTTGGTCGAAGGTGCATTGACTATATTTAAATCCGATGCTAAGACTGGCGACTACCATGGAGACATGAACGGGCCTACTTTTTATAAGTGGGTGGATGAAAAGTTGAAAGATAAACTGCTGCCGAATTCTGTAATTGTGATGGACAACGCGTCTTACCACAGCGTTCAAGTTGATAAGAAACCGACCATGACAAGCCTCAAAAGTGAAATGCAGAACTGGCTGCGGCGTTACAATGTTGAATTTCCGGAAAAAATTAAAAAAGATTAACTGCAAATTCTTATAAATGCCACTCAAAAAGAGCCTGTTTACAGAATCGATGACCTCTTAAAAGCTCATGCGCACACGGTCCTGCGTTTACCTCCATACCATCCAGATCTGAACCCCATCGAATTGGTATGGGCTGATGTTAAAAACAATATAGCGCAAAACCATATTCATTCTTCTCTAGATGAAAAGATAAACGCACTGAATTTATTATTTTCGGAGTTCACGGCAGAAAAATGGCAGAGGTGTGATGACCATGTCCAAAAAAATGAAAACGATTACTGGGATCGCGACAACCGTTTCGACAATATTATTGACCCCATAATAATAAATTTGCAGGATGACAATGATTCAAGTTCCGGTAGCGAAATGGAAGATGAAGATAAAAGTGAATCTATGTCAGAATAGTCACTGTATTCATTAACTAGAAGCTTATGTTTTTTGTTTTTCGAACTGATTCTGTTTTAACTCTCGAAACTATTTATTTTTCCGATAATTACACATTAATTTGACTTATACTGGTTTTTTTATTTGTGCTTACCTAAAAATCGTATTGTACCATAATAAAAATTGGATATAATAAGTATGTACAGTCAGCATCATAAACATCTATACAGAGCCAAAATATTGTACTTCGGTATCTTCAGATCTATCCGACACGACGACAGACTCTTGTGTCCGTGATCTTTCCTGCCCGCACCCCGCCTCCCCGCGCATACCTAAGGAGCGGCACAGCGGTTGTGGTCAAGCTATAACCAATTTTTTTTATACAGTTCTTTTTTATTCTGGCAATATTTTCAGAATATTCCTTGAGTCGAAATACTCTCTAAGGCAGTTATTTAATTTCTCCATGAACCTGGCAGACAATTTCCGTGCTGGTCTTCCCTGTCTACACATGTTGCTGTGATATAAAGCTCCGATTTATCTCTTATGTGAAGTTGTTATCTATTTCTTCCTCCAACATATTAATCAGCTCCTCTCGTTATAAAGCGAAAAGTTTGATTATACATTGCCTTTTCAACTTCAGAGGTCCAGAATTCATTTTAAATGATGGAGATCTTAGCGTAGAAAAACTGGAGAAAAACTAACACCGGCTGTGGCGGCGTGCTAATGACTGGTACTGAAAAAGCACCTTCTAAACGACTAGTAGTTTAAGAAAATTAATAAAATCAGGGGAAATAATTCGTGATTTTGTAAATTGGTACAGTTATACCCTGTGGTGTCCAGGTGAACATACTAAAAGTCCTCGAGGTGGGGTGTGTGCTAAGGGTGTGAGGGTTGAAGGTACCTTTTTTCAGATTTTTGGTCATATCTCGAAAATCTGTACGAATAGCATTATAATTACTTCGGACAAAAGTTTTACCATAACATTTCCTACAAAATTGGTCATATTCATTTTTACTCTACCATCAAAACTTTAGGAGCTACATGGTGTTAATTGTAAATGACTGCACAGAGTGCGTGTTAACCAGCCGCCCGTTGCTTGTGTCGCAGGGCCGGCGTCCGCGCTGCTGCTGCTGGCCGCGCTGCTGGCGGCCGGCGCGCGCGCTGACGAGGTCACCACGGCGGAGTGCGCAGCGTGCGGCAGGCTGGCGCGAGTCCGTCAGTACCCGGTGGACAGCGACGCCACTACGTTACATATGTATGATTGCATTTTAACAGGTGTGGAACAACAAGCACTAACCGGCCTCCCCGCACTCACAGGGCTGCGGCTGTCGGGGAACAAGTTGCGCGAGCTGCACGTCCTCGACGAGCACGTGTGCGCCGACTTGACCAGGTTGTACCTGTACAGTAACCAACTGACTGAAATTTACGCTGGGGCCTCTCAGCTTATGCAAAATTAGAACAACTAGATTTGGAAAGTAATCAGATACACTTTATCCATCACTCTCAGAGAAAAATAGTCAATATAAAAAATCAATACGGACCCAATTGTATTGTACTGTTTGATGGCTACGATGACACAGACAGTACTAAACAAACAGAAAATAAAGAAGACAAGCAACAAAAACGTATGTTGACATAAATCACTGTTCAACCAGAGCATTTCCTTTCAAATGCAAGAAGCAAGTCCCGACTCATTCAACTTCTGTCAGAAAAAATGCAGGGTAAGGGAATTGAAACACGAGTGGCTCCTAGTGATGCTGACTGTACAATTATAAGGAGTGCCACTGAGAAAGTCGCAAAGCATCCTGTGGTTGCTGTTGTTGGGGAAGATGTGGATTTAGTAGTTCTTCTAAAGTAATATTTCCACCAAGCGGCCCGCAACGGATCAGAACGAAAATAATTTTAGTCTTTAAATGATACTGAATCATATATACTACTCAAAAGAAAATAAGGGCCACTTACATATTTCTGTTTTTGAGTAAATTTTTAGATGTAAACGAATTAAGAAGCGACTAATTAATGATGTCCGGCCTCCTTCAGTATCCAACCTCTTTAATGCTGGTGTTTAAGTCTTACAGCTGGCCAGAAATTGAAGCAAATAAAAAAACGAGTTTCAGGTCAAATTCCTTTCAGATGGAATCACAATTTTATTCTGTTAAAAAACAATTTCTGTCCATCTTTTGCTTCTTTAACATCTTTTGTTAATAATGCCACGTCAACGAAGGCATATGGATACCATTACTGCCACCAGAGCCGTTACATTGATTGCTGAAGGTCATTCACAGCGGTCTGTAGCTTTTTCGTTGGGTTTCTCTCGCCGAGCCATCCAAAATGTGTGGGATCGGTTCCAAGAGACTGGCAGTGTTGCAAGAAGGCCTGGATCGGGCAGGGTGCGAGCGACTACGGCACAAGAAAATCGCTACATCCGATTGAGTGCCCGTCGAGAGCGCTCTGTGACGGCACGTAAGTTACAAAATCGCCTACGGTTGACAACGGGGACTCGTGTTAGTGTTAGTGACCAAACGATACGTAATCGACTGCATGAAGTGAAGACCAGCAAAGGTCCAGACGCCGAGTAGTACGAATTCTTTTATCTAGGGTTCAACGTGGAAATCGTTTAAGTTTTTGCCGCGAACATTCAGATTGGAGCATGAATCAATGGGGTATGGTGCTCTTCACAGATGAGTGTAAAGTGAAGCTTTGTAGTGATGATCGGCGGATTAGAGTATGGAGACGACAGGGTGAGAGATTTTCCGATGTCTGCATCAAGGAAATTGACCGCTTTGGAGGTCCTAGTGTGATGGTTTGGGCTGGGATTAGCTTACAAGGCAAAACTGAGCTGGTTTTCTTAAATCAAGGCACAGTAACTGCACAACGGTACATCGATGAAGTCATCAGGCCTCATGTGATTCCATTCTCACAGAGAGTGGGGCCAGGGTTCTGGTTAATGCATGACAACGCCCGCCCACACACAGCTCGGGCCACTCAGACTGTACTGGATGACTCCCATATTCGTGTCCTACCATGGCCAGCGTATAGTCCGGATTTAAATCCAATAGAGCATATGTGGGACCAATTAAAACGAAGGGTTAGGGAGCATGAGCAAGAGGTTCACAACCAGCAACAGCTTATGGATGCTCTGAAACGTGCGTGGGAAGAGATACCTGATGAAAACATCAGAAACTTAATCGAGAGTATGCATTCAAGGCTCCAGGAGTGTGAAAACAGGAGAGGACACACCCGTTACTAAACCATTAAAAAAAAAACAGCTTGTGTCAGTTTTTGTTTTGTTTTGCAAAGAGTTTCTGTTTAGTTTTTGCTGTTGACAATGGACTAATTTCATGTTACTTGAAATAAGTGAAACAATTGACTACACGATTAAATGGTTATTAGCATAAGTTAAAACAAAAGCCTTGTTACATGTTATTTTAATAAATATACATTACTGTTTACTATATTTTTCACGTAGCAATCAAAATACTTAGAGGCCCCTACTTTCTTTTGAGTAGTATATGTACTGTTTTTAAGTCTACATTAGCAAGTTCCGCACAACAGCTTGACCGCGGGCGTCTTGTGAACGTCACCGAAAGTATGCTGCGACACGCGATCGGCTCCGTTCGCTTGCGATCGGCCCCGTTCGGTTGCGATCGGCCCCGTCCGCTTGTCGTCGTGTGCGATCGGAACCTTTCGGCTGTCGATGCCGTCGCGTACGTTTGAGGCCGTGACCGTAGATAATTATGCACCATGGATAGTGAGCATAGATAATTATGCATCATGGATTTAGAGGAAAAATTGATTTGTTTGGTGCAAAAGCATACGTGTCTTTATGACATTAATTCCCGCTACTATAGTGATAAAATAAGCAAGCAAAATGCGTGGGAGATAATAAGTAAAGAGCTTGGAATTTCAGGTAAGAGTGCCAGTGCCAGTAGTCCATAATCCAATAACAAATTATGTCCGGCGACCACCCCCGGCAAGTCGTGTGGAACAAATTGATCGCCAGGTTGTTAAAATGGTGGCTAAGGGACATCACGCGTTGCGAATTGTTGAGGAACCTGAATTCAGAACATTAATAGAATTGGTCTCAACGTGCCCTGGCTATCATTTGCCAACGCGGAAGACCTTGACAACACGTTAAAGTATTAATAGACGATCGAATATGGTGCGCTCCGTACCGCGAACTTGGTCTGCTCGGAACAATATTCGATGGTGTGTACAGCGGTCCGCCGGACAATATTATTATTATTGACGGTGCGGTGGTTCGATGATTCTCCCAAAGGATATGGTGCGGTCCGCACCAAATTCGCTCGTGTAGACGGGCCACCGCACCGTTCCGAGCGTTAGTCGCGGATCTACAACCGAGCGAGACACACGTCACAATGTCGTCTGAATCCGTAAATATAGCTGAAAAACAATTAATAGTGGAAGTGTTAGAACTTTACAAAGGTTTTCCGTGTTTGTGGGATTCAAGTCACGAACTTTACTGCAACAAAGATGCCCGCAGTCAAGCGTTACAAATAATTTTAGATAAATGGAAAACGGGTTACCCGCAGGCTACTACAGAGGAAGTTAAAAAAAAACTGGAACACCTTAGAGCTGCGTATAGACGTGAACGAAAGAAGGTAGGTAAATTACAAGTAAATATCACTCTTTAAAATCAGTATTTTATTTGTAATTAACATTGTTTTTCTAAATTTAATGGACTAATCCACTTTCTTACATATTTGTAATTCCTTTATTTTTATGAACGGTAGTACAGTGTATAACTATTTGTAGGTGGAATCCAGCAAATCAACTGGAGCTGGGTTGGGAGACGTGTACACGCCGTCCCTGTGGTACTATCCATATTTGACATTTCTTCATGAGAAGACTATGCCGGTATCCCAGGGAATCGATAATATACAAGGAACTCCAGATTCAGATAGCGAGGTGGGTAGTTAAATATTTAGCACATTAATCATTCTTTCTTGAAAATCAACACGGCCTTGATTGTTAAAATATTCTGTGAATATCTGTCTCGCCGCATTACCTTCTGCAGTACGCTGTCTATCTGTTCTATTGAGATTTACTGAGATATTATTATTCCGCCAATCTCCTGGACGGAAAGTATTGTTTGTAGTATCTTCCCGATCGACACAATTCCCTGTGACGTAGTTTGTAGACTTTTTTCTTAGAAAGTTGTGTAGTAAACATGAAGCCATTACTATTATTGGTACTTTTTTAACATTCATTGTGATGGGTTTTTTGAATACCCTAAAGCGTTCAGCTAATATACCGAATGTGTTTTCTACAATTCTCCTAGCTCTGGAAAGTCTATAGTTGTATATTCTTTTGTCATGTGTCAAGTTTTTCTGTGGGTAGGGCTTTAGAAGATTTTCATTCATGGCAAATGCACTGTCTGCAACTAAACAATATGGAGCAACTATATCAGATGACGGCAACACAGATGGTCGTGGTAAATTCAGTTGATCAGACAACATTTTATCATGAAATGATGTGTGATTAAATACTCCACCATCAGAAATACTTCCATTGGTACCTGCATTTACGTAAATAAATTCGTAATTGGCATTAACAATGCCAAGCAAAACTATGCTAAAAGTTCCCTTGTAATTGTAATACGTTGAACCGGAGTTTGGTGGCTTTTCGATAAGAATATGTTTCCCGTCCATTGCACCTAAACAATGATTGAACTGCCATTTTTGTTCAAAGTCTTTTGCTATTTGTAGCCATTCACTTTCTGTTTCAGGAACCTGTAACAAAAAAGGTAAAGAGTTCAACCAAGCGGCAAAATGAACTGTACAAGAAACAAGAAGAACTGATTCAGTCTGCGGCAGAATTAATCAAAGACAGCAACTCGCAGGACACCTCAGCCGATGCCTTTGGACGCTCAGTGAGCTTTCAGTTGAAAGAATTACCAAAAGTTCAAAGATGCATAGCCGAAAAAATAATTGGAGAACTACTGTTCTACGCTAAATTAGGAGAGCTTACTTTAGATACTTCCATAAACTTTAAAAAAAACATACATACTGCCACACAATACTCCTACTACACCCACCCTTATAGAAGCCATATTTATCCGCATCATGCATTCCCGTCCTCAACGTCTCCTCAATATTCACAAACATCACAGTCACCTAAATATTCACACACATCATCTGAACAATCGCAACCATCACAGTCTCCTCAACATTCAATAAACTTAAATAAAAACTTACATACTGGCACACAATCCTCATACCACACTCACCCATATAGAAACCATTTATATCAGCAACATTCATTACCGTCCTCACCATCTCCTCAATATATACAACAACCATCCCCGTCTCCTCAATATTCACAACCATCACCGTCCCCTCAATACATACAACAACCATCCCCGTCTCCTCAGTATTCACAACCATCACCGGCACCGTCCCCTCAACAATCGACACCCTCTCTACCACAAACACCGGCAGATTCGATTACTCTTCATTCAGCAGACACACATTTGAGTCAAGTTTTATTACCAGCTGACACTCTACTTGAGTTGACCCCAAGTGGGGAAACACAACATAATGAGCCAGACACTAGAGGAAGTGGTAATATGGATGTTTTTAGGGGCACAGGAAAACAACTTCAAGAATTCTTGATTTTTAAAAAATAATTACCTATGTAAATGTGTACACACATATGTGGCATTATCTATGAAAAGGGACCTAGATTATGAATACACTAATAACTCAATACCGACAACAAGGTCCCTACTCGTGGATAATGCCACATATTTTGATTTTAAATAAAAAATAGTATGAATTTTGACTTATTATTTATAAATACGTACCTTCATATAGTTTTTAAGCACTTTACATATTGCGTGACAGGTCTCTGGTATTATCTCAGACAACAGTTGCGATGATATACTTGTACCAAATTTGAGTTCGCTGAATTCTCTCCCTGACGCGAGATATTTTAAGGTTGCTAGCAATCTCTCTTCAGCTGTCACAGCTTTTCTCATGACTGTATCGGTTTTAGTTATATATGGTTTCACAAGTTCAAGCAATTCACTAAATGAATCGGAACTCATTCGGAGATATATACGAAAATCGTCATCATCAAGGTCTCTCACAAGTCGCACATGACTGTATGACTCTCGGTTTTTTAAATAGAATTTTGCCCATTGTTTTCTTTTTTTCCTCTGCTTTTTGATAGGTGTAATAGCTACGACGGATGCCACAACTAACGCGATTTTAGTTTGTTTGGATAAAGTCGGAGGCATGTCGACCTCACCGTTCCGTAGCACGAAAAGCACTGGACGGTGTTTGTACGGGTGCGGTGGTGTGGCGTGTAGAGCGCACCGCACCGGTCCGTCGGTTCGACGCACCATATTCGAACGTCTATTAACACTTTTAATACCGAAGATTTATAGGGAGGTTTTTACGAAAATACAAGAAAAAATTAATGAGGCGTATTCGGTTTGTCTGGGCACTGATGGGTGGACATCATCAACGACCGACAGTTATATTGCAGTAACAGCACATTTCATTGATGAGAACACAAAGATGTCATCCGTTTTACTGGGGTGTATAAATTATTCAGATCGCCATACAAGCGAAAATTTATACACTTTTTTAAAGAAAATAATTGACGATTGGCAAATTTCAAATAAAGTTTCCGCGATTGTCAGCGACAACGCCGCTAATGTGCAAGCAGCGGTAAGAATTGGGAATTGGAGGTCCCTGGGCTGTTTTGCGCACTCTATTAATTTAGGAGTGCAAAGGGGGCTCTTGGACATACAAACTGTACTGACAAAAGTGAAGAGTGTCGTAGTTTTTCAAAAGAAGCACCGCGGGCCTGAATAAATGAATGTCTATAACTCGGCGTACCCGTGCTGAAACTTCAACAAGAATGCCCAACAAGATGGAACTCATGTTACGACATGCTGGACCGAATCTTAAAGACCAAAGAGGCGCTAATAGTACGTCGGGGGTTTTAAATAGACACGACTTGCTACTGCACTCCCGCGAATGGGATATTAATTCGATGGCTGTTCCGATTTTAAAGCCTTTTTATGAAATAACGAACGAAATCAGCGCAGAGAAAAACGTAACTTTGTCCAAAGGCCTCGTTTTTGTCCAACTCATGGCTAAGCACGTGGCGTCTCTTTCAGGGCCACAGGAACACGAAGAGATACAGAGCATGATACAAACATTAGGTAACCATATTAACCTTTGGTTCCGAGACCTTGAAAAAAACATTTTGTACACAAGAGGCCTTCGAAAAAGCTGCCGAAAGCCTTCGAAAACGAGTAAGCGAATTAAGGCTTCCTCTTTCGGCTGATTCATCGGAACCGTCATCTGAGCCACAAAATGTAGACTCTTGTGAGGGTCCAAGAACTGAATCATCCTCTTCCACAATTTGGGAGCAGTTCAGCAGTTTGACAAGGACCACGCATCCATCGCCCAGCCCGAAAACCAGGTTGCTGCCGCTATTCGAGAGTTTGATTGGTACTTAAAAGAACAATACATACATAGAAAAGAAGATCCTCTCGAATGGTGACACCGTAAAAAGGAGATATACCCACAAGTATACATGTACATGAAGAGTAGATTATCCATGCAAGCCACTTCCGTGTCCTGCGAAAGGGTATTCTCGAGCGCTGGGCAGATTTTAAATCAGAGAAGAACGCTCTTGAACCCAAATAAAGTACATCAATTATTATTCCTGCATTATAATATGTAGATATAATACAAATAAATCATAAAAAATGTGTAAATATTTTACATATGTAAATAGAGAACAAAAAAAAAAGTGTACCTACAAATTGTAAATAATGAAAAAAAATAAGAATTGTATATAATATACATACATATAATCACGCCTCTTTCCCAGAGGGGTAGGCAGAGATCACGGATCTCCATTTGCTACGATCCTGACAAACCACTTTCGCTTCACTCACTGTTGCGGACAGCGATCACCGGGGTCAACGAGACACCACGTAATCGTATAGTGCAACAGTGTGTTTAAGGAGATTATGTGAAAGTGCACAGACTAAACTACACTTATAGGCACCCATACCCCATGTACCCATAGCTATAAGTACATATTAAAGTTCTTAGAACATTATTTAAAAGTCACCATTGGGACTATATCAGGCGACAGTCCGCCACAAGACTGACATCACCAGCGCGAGTTACGATTGTAGTCAATTAGCCAATCACATCGAATCACTATTTGGTGTGAAAATGAGACTATATCAGTAGTTAGTCCGCCACAAGGCGATACCTTCAGCGCGAATGACAATGTATGAGTTTAAACCAATCACATAAAATCAATATTTTATAAAAGACAGGTCGAAACCTGTCGGTCAAAATGGGGTATATTTACGAGGCTTGACCATAACGAAGACCAGGGGCGTGGCCCGTGAACGTGTGTGATTGGTTAATATTTTTAGAGGAAAAATGTAAATCGGAAAATGTGTAATTCCATTTGCAGTATCGCGTAGTGTATCATTGTATGTAGAAAACTTGGCAGCTACCCTAGAATATCGTGTGATATGTCTAAAGAAGCGCACAGACGCTGTCTACATATGTAAACAACTAATTAGACGACAAATGTCGTGGATTTCCAACTGGAATCCAATAAGTGTATAAATTCGATCCCATTTTGCTAATTAGGTTGTTTCAATGTATAGTGGAAATTGTTGCAGCATATTTCAGGAACGCAGCATGTTTGTAAGACGTTCGTATCGATGTCCGGAATAACTGGAAAATTAGAAAAACCTTATTTTCTGTAAGTTAGCTTCCTGAAAGGGAAAAACCCCACATTTCAGTGTAGAAAGTGGGCGTTACCCGTAAATCTGGGCAAGTCCAGACTTGTCGGCTGAGCCACCCAAATTCAAGTATAAAAGGGGGTCTCAGTCCAGTAATATTTAGTGTTCATCCGACTCCTAAGTGAAGAGTCCTGCCTAACAAACAGTAAAGCTCCAAACCCAAGAACAAGTAGTAGTGATCAGTATAAGTAAAGAAATTAAGTAATAATTTCAGTGTTTTTGTGACAGTGAATTTACTAAGTCTCTGGGACTTAAAACATTTCGAGTAGTTTTCGTCGTAAATTCGGCTATGTGTTTTTTAGACATAGTCATTTTTTTGTAATTTCTTAATTTCTGTCAGTGTTTTTTCTCGTGTTTTATATTGTATTTTTGGACTTGATGTAAATTTGATTGTTTTTGGACTTAGAAAAATCGTGTATGTTTGGGACTTGTAAATAAATTGTGTAAAATAAAACTTATTTTATTTTATCGTGGCACCTGTTAGGGCTGTTAGGCGGATCCTTAGGAAGGTGAACTCTCCGCTCACTCATCTAAGCTCTCACTATCGTGAGACTGTCGAGTAAATTTTATCGTCATGCTACCCGAGGCGAGGTAGGTCTTGTTGCCTAACGCAGTCGTGGCTTTGGTGTTCTCTCTGTCACGAGAGAGCCATACCTACCGAAGGCGAAGTAGGCGTGTGTGTCCGCGGCGATTGCTCAGGTCGGCAACACTCACCTTCATAACATTTCTCATACATGCTCGTCGGTTTAGGGTACTTTATTGTAGTGCACTGTATATTATTGATTATTGTAGTGCACTGTATATTATTGATTTAAATAAATAAAAAAGATTAAAACTGTCTGAACAAAGAAAAAGCCGGAGATTACAAAAGTTGAGCCCAGAATGTAAAGAATTGGTAAGCGTTCAAAAAAAGCGTGTTCAAAGTGTACCCAGTGACGAATATTTGAGCTCTACTTCTGAAATTATTACCGAAGAATTAAAAACAGATTTAAAAGCTGTTCAATCACTAGGTTTAAACACAGGGTTGACTAGTTACAAAATGGCAACATTCGAATTTGAGGAGAATGTTTTAACATCAACATTCAAGGGAGAGGAGTTTTATGAAGAGCACAAAGAAGATATATTTCTCACGGAGCCAAAGATACTAGAGAACATCCTTTGCCAAGGGAAGAAGATTAGAGAAAAATTGAAAACTGTGCAGCCCGGAAGTTTTCTAACAATTGGAAATGCAATGACAACTACTACCGAACAAGTGCAGATAAAAAAGGAGGCCCTGGTATAACAATAGCTGACAATGAATACACCCTGAATAGATTGACTGGAATGTGTCGTATTGTGCAAGAACCAGAATAACTCCTAAGCCGAAATGTGCAATGGCTATATCATTGGGCATATCTGAAGCTGAACAGAAGTTTTACTATGCAGCTGCTCTTGGTGCTGAGCATTTTATAGAAGTTTTTTCATACTTCCCATTACTATGTGCTATTCAGCAGTATAGATTGTATATAATATGATGTAAATATTGTAAATAATCCAATCACAATCAGTCAGATCATTGTACATATTTTTAAATACGCCATTCTATTTACCTGGCTAAAGCAAAGAAAATAAATTTATAAGTCAGGTAAAACAAATTCTTATAAAAATAAAGCGTATCATTCTATTATAATTAATATACTTAGAAGACAAATTATTTTAAACAAGAAAGTAACACAAAATCTTCACAATAATACCACTAGCCACCTTACACCAACAAGTATTACTTTAAGATTTGTTAGTTTTTAAGTTAGTATTTAATTTAATTTGCGATGCCCTTGCAGAGCTCATGTTTGATACGTCCACATTGTAACACTTACCACCTTTATGTAACAACATGAATGCAATAAATTACTTGATTACTTGAAAATATACATTACGAGTATTCCACCAAGTACAAGAATGGCTGGGTAACAAAATGGCTCCTGAAATCTGGGATTGGAAGCGAGGAGCTGATGGAACACTTGAGTCAATTACCACCACTGATCCTCCAGCTCCTGACACCGTGCTGATTACGATGTCGAAGACGATGAGTAAAATAATAAAGACGATCTAATATGTTTTTTCTATTTTTAAATAAAATTTCAAAAACCTTTATAGTTCGAGTCTTATGTCGCCTATTTTTTACGTCTTTGCTAACCTCAACACCCTATAGCTTCTAAAGTATGTATTGATCATAGAGTAAAAATAAATATGACCAATTTTGTAGGAAATGTTATGTAAAAACTTTTGTCGGAAGTAATTATTATGCTATTCGTTCAGATATTCGAACCCTTGGAAGAAACCAAAGGAACCAATACATCTACATCAAGTCAGACAGCAAAGCTGCTCTGCTGGCACTAGAATCCCTTGAGTCCTACTCTAATCTAGTCCAGAATTGTAAAAACAATCTAAACACCCTGGCTAATTCCAACAAAGTCAACTTAGATGGGTGTCAGAATGCCCACTCCCGACACTGTAGGGAATGAAAAAGCAGATGAACTTGCAAGAAAAGGCGCAGACACAATCCTGGTCGGCCCAGAACCGTTCTGTGGTATCACAAAACGGAAAGCATATTCTCTGATAAACAACACAGAAAAATCAGAGGCAATCAAGCTGTGGATGTCCACTTAAGGACAAAAACAGGCTAAAGTCTTAATTAAAGGGTTCAATAATAAACTGTTTAGACAGTGTAGAGCTATTACAACTCAAAAGGCACAAAACCTGCGTAGTGACTAGAATCCTGACAGGACATTGCAAATTGAACATTTACCTCCTTCCTTTCATTACAACCATATGGACTTTAAAATGCACCTGTTCAACCACCCAATATTGTCGAGAAAGCAAATTCCGCATGAGAACTTAAAAATATAATCTCAAAAAACATGCATTTCCGCAGTTACCCAATTTCAAAAACACGCTTGGGATGGCGTATTCTACGATTTAAAAAAATATGGACATATCTGGCCATGTCCCATAATGTACAGTCGTTCCAAAACATTTAATTTCAATTCAGTAAAAAAGCTTTTGCAAATTAGGCCAAGTGAAACGAACATGTATGAAAAAAGAAATCAGCATGTACAATCTCAACCACACTATGGACAAGACTGCCAATCATTTAATAATAAATCTAGAAAAGTCAAGAGACAGCAGTGAAAAATAAGTTCGGACTGTGAATCTGAAACATAACATAATTAAAAATGAGTCTTTGAATGAATGAATGATAATTTATTCGCTGAATATGGTCACATTAGCAACCTGGCATTATTCTAACTTTTGCTAACATCCATTTTTCTACTTGCTTTTCTCCACTTTGCACAATACAGGGCATCAACCAGTTGAAGTCTGATACAGAGGTATGTTCTGGTCTGTTCCCTGTTTTTAATTTTTTCTAATTTACTATATTGAATTGTAGATTTACCGAAACAGCAATTTACTTGATTTTCCCTACAATGATTAGTTCATTACCATCCATTTTTTTATGACCCATTTTCGCAACAACTCATCATCATAATCATATATATACTAACACAATTTCAATCCCTAGGTAAAAAGTATATCTAGGCCAAAAATGCCCAGAAATTTAAATGGAAATGGGCTGGACGCTCCAAGCAACAACAATATTGAGAACCACAGGAAAAAGGAACAGAGGTTGGCCATTGGCACGCAGGACAGACAATATTGTAAGAGATCGAACCGGGTTCGGAGGACCCGAGGCAGTCTCTGGATGAGGCTTTTTATTTTATTATTTAACAACACTTCTTTTGCAATTTAACTTACTAAAGGAATGGAATGTTAAGACACTATCATTGTGAGCAGAATCAAACCAGACAGGTGCAGATACAAGGTGATTGGCCCTCCCTGAGGCTCTAACATGGGATTGTATATAATTTGCATCAAATGCTATTAAGTCTCAATAAAACAGGTTTTCACATCTAACCAATGTCTGGATGAATAATCACACCAATAAATTCAGAATATCCTAATCTAATTGAGCAAATAACAACAACACAAGTTTCAGAGAGAGAACAATCTATCAATTACATTTGAAATGTACAAAAATGTGAGACTAGGTCAAAACGATTGAAACTCCCACTACGATTTTATTTCCCACTTGCTATACCCCAGATATGACATAATGTACCGATAACAAAAGATCCTACACCGTACTTTGTTTAATAAGACACATCAGCCAACGCCTACCACTAAACTATTGACGAGATGTTTTTTGTGTGTGATAAACACATTTCAAAACTGAAGTTACTGAGATATACTTGTTTCACACGTGTCCAGGTAATAATGCACTATTGCACTAGACGATCTGAGGTTAATACATCAGCTAGGCTCGTATCCGATAACATGCAAGGATACAGATAAGGTAAAATATGAAATAATAAGCGCTGTCTATGGTCCGTGCAAGAAAGGATTCTACAAACGATACAATTGGCTTGTGTCCTAAATTTTTTACGATACCTTTCGAACCAGAGGGCCTACCGCGAAACGATATTCGTTTTCGTTCGTGTATCTCCGTCTCCGTTGCACTTGCTAGTTCGAGCGACAAAGAGGGATATACACGAACGAAAACGAATTTCGTTTCGCGGTAGGCCCTCAGTTTTTGGAGAGGAACAAAGGTTTGTATGGGAGCAACTACAATTAAATAACATAAATAGCCAAAAAATTAAGCTGAAGACGGACCTCGCTGGCGGCAGCCGAAACGTTTCTTACTAATTGACATTGAATCATGACGTCATAGTGTGATATTTGTAGTAATCACTGTATGGAAAATCAGAGGGCCTACCGCGAAAGGCATTCGAAGTTTTCCCTCTCTGTCAGACTTGCGAGTTCGTACGTAAGTGCCACAGAGAGGGAAAACTTCGAAAGCTGTTGGCGGTAGGCCCCCAGGTAAATTGCTAGGGGCCTACCACGAAACGAAATTCGTTTTCGTTCGTGTATCTCCGTCTCGGTCGCACTTGCTAGTTCGAGCGACAGAGACGGAGATGTATCTCCGTCTCTGTCGCTCGACAAACAAGATTCGCTTTCGTTCGTGTACGAACGAATTTTGCCCCTCATAGGGCCTACCGCGAAACGATTTTCGTTTTCGTTCGTGTATCTCCGTCTCTGTCGCTCGAACTAGCAAGTGCGACAGAGACGGAGATACACGAACGAAAACGAAAATCGTTTCGCGGTAGGCCCTCAGAGGGCCTACCGCGAAACGAAATTCGTTTTCGTTCGTGTATCTCCATCTCTGTCGCTCGAACTAGCAAGTGCGACAGAGACGGAGATACACGAACGAAAACGAATTTCGTTTCGCGGTAGGCCCCCTGTTTCAATCGCGACATAGACATGTAGGCCTCAGAACAAGCTATACGTGATGCCACAACACATGCTCAGCTTCTGATAAATTGGGGATGACAAATCATTACATATATAGACTCCATAAGGCTCCAACCTAGGTTTCTAATTATTGCCAGTGCTAAAAACCGCTAATGTACGGCTTCATCTCAGATTACAGAAAATTAGTCTGTGGGCTTCATATGCAGTTAATTTAGGTGCCGCTACACTGACGAAATTGGCGGACTGCATTTCGTTCATTTGGCGTCTCCTTTAGAGCGCGTTCAGACCAATCCATAACTGTCATAATCGGCAAGTAAATAATATGTATATACTACATAATAATTTCCTGCCGATTATGACTGGCCGTAATACATAGAGATAAGTTAACTCTATCTATTATGGCAAAAGAAGCAGAAAACCTTTAGATATAAAAAACAAGTGGAACTCATTCAAACTAAGAATAAAGATATCTTGATGGCCTTGGGATCTTTTTGCCAACGTAACAATCTTAAAATATGAATTTAATAATAGTTTTATTTCTATAACTGTGTTATATTTACATGTTACTAACATTGTAGTTGTGTCTCGTTATTGACAACTGGATGGTATGTATGTTGGGTTTTAACATTATTGTTGTTCAGGAGTAATAACTATTTCTTTATTATGATACCGTTTTGGAATATTTTTGTTTAACTTACACGATTAAAATCGATTTTGAAAGCAGAGGAAATAATAATTACGTTTTTATTATATTATTATGTAGCTATTTAAATTATATAATGTACGTAGTGGAAAGCAAATATTAGTAACAAACGGGTTATGGTTACTTCTATATATAAATTTTATTTCAGTTTTCCAAATGATCGTCATTTAAAAAATAAATGGATTGAAGCAACCAGTCATAAAAAATGGTTTCCTACAAAACACAGCTGGATTTGTTCGAAACATTTCCACGAAGACGCCTTTACTGGATCTTAATGTTCAAAATTGTAATTCTGGCCATTGCATATGGTATCTGGACGCATTTTAGAGCATTTATGATATAGCTCGGCCGCCAATGATTAAAGTGTAGTGTGCGTGAACTTGAACGTAAGCAATCCTATAATGGTGCTACCACACTTGGGGTTTGTGTGTTCGCGTTGCATCGTTGCCTTTCTTTCATTTGCCGTAGGAAGGAAAAAGATGCAACACGAATATTTGGGCAAATACCGCCAGGTGGAGTGCCACCATCAGAAATTTGATAGGAAATTAACATACTACCAGTCCTCGACGAAATCTTTCTTTATATGCTGTAAAAAAACTAAGACATTTTTAAGACTATTTTTCATTTCCTCTGTTGCATCTAATTATCATTTCCTCTGTCGGTTCCTATGCGCTTATGCGGCTTATGTTTCCCGTCACTAAATAACGCTCGTGACGTCAAAGTACCTACGCAAAATGTTACACGCTCGGTTCCCAATAAGCTCTTTCTTCTATCTTGATATAGTTCAGAGGGCCTACCGCGAAACGAAATTCGTTTCTTTTTCGTGTAGCTCCGTCTCTGTCGCTCGAACATGCAAGTGCGACAGAGACGGAGATACACGAACGAAAACGAATTTAGTTTCGCGGTAGGCCCTCTGTGGTTGGCCCGGACCAAGTTTGCTCAGAGTGCACAGCCAAATAATGCACGGCGGGATAATCTATGTACATTGGACGCGGATTATTGGGCTGTACATTATTTTGGCCGTGATTTATCATATATATTCCGTCCCTTCCGTCTTAATTTTTTAAGATTTTATGATCAATGATCATACCAAGATCATACGTTGATCATATCCATAAGTCCATAGACGTTATTTTGTGTATTACTGAATCAGCGGATTGTATTGTGTATTCTGCATAAATATAGTATTCTGTTCGTAGTATTTCGTCACACAAGTAACTCCTGTCTTACCGACAATCTTGAAGCACTTCAACACGGACAGGTCGCAGACGTTTTCACTTAGTGTAAATTCTCAACCTCGTGTTCGGTTGTTCGTGAGAATTTTTCAGTCCGAGCGATGAATATGTTATGTAGTTGTTTACAAAATTATCATTGTGTAAAATAACCAATTGCGTCGTGTTGGAGCGATAGGTCTGTGCACGGCATTTTCTTTTTCATTTTGGTCCGTGATAATGGGCACTCTCGTTTGGGTATGATACAATGTGCATCATCATCACAGATTGGCTTGGTCATGGTCGAAAGGAGTACATGAGGCAGCTTTCTACCTGTCTGCTGGGCCCTCGGTCTAAATATAGATGTGGTGTACTAGTCCAGTGCATGTGTGGTTACGCAGTTGAATGCCAAGAGCGAGCCCTTTACAAGGCGGAGCCGGATCTCATTGGTGGTTTTAGACAGTAGTCCCGCTTCGGTTAGTCCGTCATACCTGCCTCCCCAGACAGCATTTTTGCATTTACCCAACATTAACAAAAATAACACAGACACATGATGAGGGAAAAAATGGACAAAGGAAATCACTGAATAGTATCCAAGACAGGGAAAAAGAAAACGAGGAAGACCAATAATGAGACGATATTAAAAAGAAAGCAGGAACTATATGGAGAAGGGAGGCTAAAGACAGAACAAAATGGAAAGCTTGGGAAGAGGCCTATGTCCAAGACACAAGCTGAAGTTAGGAAAATAAAACAAATATGTATAGAAAAATGAAACATTTTAATTAGGAAAATAAATTAGTTTAAGTTATGTAATAAGCATGCATGTAGTAAATGAAATGTAACAAAGTAACTCAGCAAAATCTTATCTTATCTAACAAAAATAAACAGTAGTGGTAATTATACATTAAATGCTAGCTGACTTAAATTATTCATCGAAACTGAATAATAGTTATGTAGGTATTTATTTCTGCAAGTTTGAATTGCTAGTCTTCTACATACATTCATGGATGTTCTCAAACTTCCAATCACATTTTCATCGGGATGTAGTTTTTGCTCTTTTCCTTTTCATGATTTTGTGAAGATGGAGGTTCATTGCTCATAAGAATGATGGTTATGGAGTATAGTAGTCAAAAAATAGTAGTTTTTAGTCTATGGTTTAACCAGGCCCAATGATTTCACCGCAGAAGACACTGGACGACTTCCAGGAATTTAATTGTTTTGGGGGAATAGTTTTCTGGAATTGTTGCTGATTAGACTTGACTAAGACAATAAAACTAAAGCTCGTATTTCTCTAAAAAAACATAGTGAATCAAAATTAACAGTGATTGAGTTGTTGGTTTCACTTTTCAATACCTTCATCGTGAATACATTTTCTCAGCAAACAGTATTGTTCATTCAGGGGTTCTATTCTAGTAAAACAATAACTTGCTTATCATACAAAGTTTCTCTTCTTTAACAACCTTGTCAAATCCGTGTGGTTGGACTATCAACGCCAGAAGTTTGTAATTTGTATAGTCGGTGGGGATGTTTCTAGCATTGTGATAGTCGTTGGTTGTCTTTGGTATATAGCAGGGGTTAAAGTTATGATGATGAGAGTTTCTGAGAAGTGTATTACAAAACTTGTCATGAATATGTCCAAAATGTCTAGAGCTTAAATATTATTTTAAGTACAAATATTTTTTATAAAAAAAGTATCTGAAATAGACTTGTGGGTGTTCTAGTCTTGCGTTTAAAATGCATTCCTTGATCCATCCGGAAATTTTTTGAGTCATATTGACCACTGTGTGGCCGATTATCCACGTCGGGGGGCATAGGCAATGCCATTCTCAGGGCTCCTTTACGCTTTTTTATCTTCCTAAAATACATGCTCTTTGCCACAATACAATTATATTTACAATACGCAATTTTTTTTATTACAAATCGAAGTTACATACTAAACAATAAAATAAGTTAAAAGAATGTATGTATATTAATTAAATACCTACAATAAAATAAAAACTATTTCCAGTGGATGTTTTTTTAAAACTCAATTAGCTAATTTTGTAGATATATTTAAATACACGTAGGTGCAAAGAAATTGAGCCACCTTTATATTTTTTCAAATTTCTGTTTTATGGAAAATTTGTTGAAGGAAATGTAAAAAATTCGTTTGAATGATAATTTTGTTTTCTATCGAGTGATATTATTTTCAGGTGAAAAACGGTTGATTTTCCATACATTAAGGGTGGAAAACAAAACTCATGTCAAAATGGCATTGTAGCAACGCAATAAAAAATCGAATGTAGAGAAAAAAAAATGGGAAAATACAAAAAAAAAAATTAAGTATCTCGTATTGCCTCCTCTAGCTCTACGACATGTGTCCATGCGATTACGCATGGATCGAACCAAGTTGCTGACGAATTCTTGAGGGATCTCCGCCCAAACCTCTTCGACGGCGGTTTTCAGCTCACGAAGAGTTTTAGGAACTGGATTTCTTTCTCAAACTCGCCTTTTCAGTTCGTCCCAGAGGTGCTCTATCAGATTGAAGTCAGGACTTCTTGCAGGCCAATCCATGACGGGAATATTGACGCTCCTAAGGTACCTATTCCTTGGTGACTGGCGGTGTGCGGCCTGGCATTATCTTGCATGAATAAAAAATTATCACCGACAAAGCCCGCAAACGGGACCACATGTTCGGCTAAGATCTCGTAACGATGAGCATTTGGATGTTTGGGTGTCATGATGTTGTAGGGCGATGATATGAAGAGAACTCGGGTTAGCCACAGGTGTTTATTCTTCTTGCTATGTTAACGTTATAAGGCGAAATATATAAGTCTGTTAGTCACAGTTAGTAACAGCAAGGTAAGCTTACGTTCAGTATGTCTGGAGCGGTGAAGTGGAAGAGTAAAACGGCAGAGGTCGAGCGCCGGCTCAAGCAGGCCCATTTATGCAACTCCATTCGATCATTCCGTTCTCTCTGAACGGAAGGACCGCATGGTACAGATAATATATTATTTGCGTTGCGTTTCGATCGCCACACCACCCCCCCAGGAAGAAAATAAGGCTGTACGAGTATATAAAAAAAATACTTAAAATTACATCACGTAACCTGGGTACAGGTATAACTTACATACAGAATTATTTAATTAAACTAAATTTACATTATTTAGTGCGTAAGAAAAACTTTGTGGGCCAGGTAAAACTAAATTCACTTACTTATTTTATAAAATGCAATGGCCAGTCTAAGCTTTTCTTAGGGTTACGTTCTTACGTTGTTTAATCTAAACTTATTATAAAACAGATCACAGAAACTATAGGTCTAAGATATCTTTAAATCTAACAGTGCGACCTGACCGAGTGCGAGGCGCCGGCGAGGGCGCTGCGAACGCTGGTGCTGTGGGCAGCGCCGCGGGAGTCGGCGGTGGCGTTGGTCGGACAGGCGTGGCAGGGTTCCTGTGGGTATTAAAATCACTGTCAGTAGAAATATGCTGGCTTTACACGGTCTATGCTGACGGTCTTCTCCCAGCGATGTCGATGGTCATCATCTTGGGATGGCGAGACACTACTCGGTATGGACCAGTGTAAGGTGGTTGCAACGACCGACGAACAGTGTCGTCGCGTAGGAAAACATGCGACGTGGTAGCCAAATCTTTGAAAATGAATGACCTGGGCTGTATGTGTCGGGAAGCCGGGGTAAGACGCATGTCAGCCATTCTAGCCCGTAGTCGTCCGACCAGGTCGTCAGCCTCGTAGGGAGGGTTGGGGTTGGGGTTGGCTACCAGGAATTCTCCGGGTAGGCTCAACGGTTCCCCATACACTAGCTCAGCGGCCGAGCACTTTAGGTCCTCCTTAAGCGCCGAGTGGACGCCCAAGAGCACCATAGGGAGTGCGCTATGCCAGCTGTCATTATGGCACATTAGAGCAGCCTTCAACTGGCGATGAAAACGTCCAATAATTCCGTTCGCTTGAGGATGGTAGCTGGTGGTTCGTACACGCTTGGATGTGCCCAGGTCCATTAGTCTGTTAAATAGTACAGATTCAAACTGTCGGCCTCTGTCTGTAGTGACACTCTGCCTGGACCTTCAAGAAAGCGAGATCTAAATACGACAAATGATTTGCAACTTACAGTTGTAGTCAACAAGAAACCACGAATGGATGAAAGTGCCATTACACATAATCAAACTGCTGAAACCTCATCGAAAGAAGTCCAAAAGCGGGCGGCGGAGGAATGCGAGAGCATAATTCCACAGAAAAAAGTCGTGCCGAGTGTGTGCCAAGAATATTGACAAAACTGAGTTCAAATGTCCTTTTGGAGGCTGATCCAGTAATTAATAAAAAAATGCGCAAAGAAAAAGATGTACTAAGTCCTACTGTTGGGTTTTATATTTAATTTGGATATTGGTAACGATAATAATTAATCGAACGCGCCAATTAAATTAGAATGTGGGTACTTTTATAACAGGCGCCAATATATGGCGTGGGGAAAACGAGTAAAAGGGACCGAACACTAGGCTGACGGGCCATTTCTTTCCTTGACGTCGGTTGAGTAACCAAGTATTGGAATGCAGTGTAATTTATTATTACAATATATTCAGTAATCTATATTTCCAATAAATTATAAAATCATGTAAAGGGTGTTTGAATAAAATAGTTTAATGGTACTGAGGAGTTTTATTGAAGAAACGTTGGAGTGCATACAACAAATATCAGAAATTGGGATAACCAACGCTATATCGCGTAAGTACACGCCTACATTTCTACGTTTCTAATTTATTCCATAATTTGTGCTAACAATTTAATAACGATTGGCTCTTCTTTCGAGAGCATTGTGGTTGAGCATGAGTGTTAGTATGTGTTCCGGCATTTGCCCAGGGCAACTCCCTGGTAATGCTGTGAATGGAGTACTAGCTGTCGTATGCAATAGCACAATGTGTTTTGAATTAGCGCAGCAAGGACTTATCGTGTTGAAATTCGATTGTGTTCCTTTTTATAGTGTGGTGTTGTGTGGTTTACAATGTATATGGTCAAGGCGACTCCTTGATGATGCCAGCCCTTAAACCATGCGCCAGCCGTTCGCGATTATAAGGAGCACTAACTTTTTCTGCATAATTTTCTGCTTCAATATGTTATTAGAATACATTTAATCAGGGCACTCCCTAATAGTGTAACATATTGATAAAGCAGTAGCAGTACTTAGTATGCAGAGAGACGGGAGTAAAGCGACATGGTGTTTATTTTGATAAGATAGTTCATCGAATCACGATCACTGAATGACCAAAGGGGTGTAGACACTAAATAAAATAATCAATATTATTATATTTTCTCAAAATAAGATTAAAAATGTACCCTAGTCAAATAAAAAAAAAAACAACGTAAGTGGTTAAATAATCACAAAGTTATGTGTCCAAAGTTTTAAGATGTTATATCCCTTTTCCGCAAAACGCACCGTCATATATGAAACGATAGTCATTTAGAAAGTTCTATGGTCGCGTGACGTCACGATCCCCGAGAGTTTTCTCCCTCTAACAAGCAACATTAAAACGGTTGTAGCTTCGTAATTTTTGAGATATTTGAATGGGATTTTCGTCAGTAGCCGTATTTTTTTTGCCTTCTTTCTTTTGAAGTAACAATAAATTTTGAGTCTACACCCGTATTTCTAGAAAATCGTTGCTTCTATAGCTGTTGTACTGAGACATACTAATATACCTGCTCAACCTGGTTTTACACCTATAATCATAAGGGAATGGTAAATAAGAGTAATATAATCACCCGAAAGTATTTATTGATGAATAAACAAAAAAATGACCCCCAATGAGTGCGTTTGCTAATTGTAAATGATTTTCCGGAAAGTTTACATACCTAGTAATCCATTATTGATATATTAATATTCCATTCATATCAGATCTCACTAGCAGATCTACAAATATGTATATATATATATGTAAATCTTATGACTTTGAGTTTACTTTATACGCGAAAGTTTAATTAATTTAATTATTTATACATGTTGATTGTTGACATTCCCTAACCCTTTTTGTTATTCTATTTTGTTTTGAGGAAATGGGCGATAGTGGTGATGGAGAACAGAACCAAAAGGGCAGACGGTCGAAGACTCCCAAGAATATGACACCACGTCGGGTGCAGTTTACTCGACGGTCGTAAGATAGACAGATAAGTTGCCTTTACTAAACCAAATAGTCACATAAACGACGTATAGAGGTGCCGTAGTCAGCATGACTTATACAACGCATTTGTCGTATATACCTACGTTTACACAACCTCATAATATGACTTTAAAGCTGAGTAACTAAAATACTTTCAATTTATTTTCAATTTTTTCAATTTATTTATTCCATAACAATTTTACATTCGTGTCGGATATAAAATATATACAATTCATAAGCTAATCAATTCACATGCATAACTATATCATTAAATTATTTACAATTCATAACCAGATTTAATAAACATGCGGATTATAGTCAAAAAAATCTTTCAGTGACTAAAATACATTTTGTCCCAAAAAGTCCAACAAATATTTCCTAAAATGAGGCATTTCAGATTGTCTTATTAAATTGGGTAACTTATTATACAATTTGGATGCCATGTCATAAACACTTTTTGCACGCAAGGCTATTTTTGATTTTTGATTCGAGATTTTGTGTCCCTGCCGCGTACTAATATTAGCAGGAAATCGATTATTACATAACAATTATATGTACATAGCAATTTCAAAAATATATAAACATGGCACAGTTAGTATTTAAAAATTAATAAAATATGGTTTGCATGAGTCAGGTATCTTTAGTCCACAAGCAGATCATTTATATAAATGAGGAATAATAATGGACCCAATGCTTCCCTGCGGAACGCCACGACTAATTTCTCTGTATTTTGATGAAAGAGTAACTTCAAATCTCATTTTAAAACTTAAGTAATCCATTTGTACTACTTGTTTTCTACCAGATAAGTGTGACATTAGTAAATCATGGACGTTGCCGCGTATTCCATAGTTATATAACTTATGCATTATAATTTCGTGGTCTTGGGTAAATCCATGGATAGAGCGCAGACTGGTTGTATTTTATCCATATTTGTCACTACTACTTGTAGTAAATCAAAAATAACCATATTTATTGACTTATTTTTGCGAAATCCCTTCTGTTCTTGTACAAATAGGTTATTAGATTCAAAATATAAGCTAATTTGATTGCAAATCACTTTTTCAATAATTAAAAAAAATATATATAGGAAGAAGTGCAATTGGCCTGTAGTTGTCCATATATTTTCTTTATCCCCTTTTTAAAGAGCGGTCGCACAATTGCGACTTTTAACTTGTCAGGAAAGATACCCTGTTCTGTACACAAATTTATAATATAACTAATAGAGGATGCCAGTATATTTATGTACAACTTTTTTTAATGACTTTCGTGTATATTCCATCATAACCAGTACTGTTACTGTTTTCTAAGGAATATATTATGTTTAAAATCTTGCGGACTTGTTGGTTGCATAAATAAGGAAACGAGATGAATGAAATGTCAATGTACTATGTCGATGTAAATTATTATTTGTCAAAGAATTATTAGAACTAGTTATTAGTTTCACTTGATCTACAAAATGACCATTAAATTCCTGTGCGATTAATTGAGGATCAGTTATCAACTTACCAGTATGTCTTATATGGGATATATTCTCCTTAAGGTTAACAGTTTTAGTACTGTTAATAATATTCCAAGCTGCTTTAGATTTATTTGATGAAGATTTTATGTAATAGTTATTTTGGGCCTTTTTTTTGTCAGTGATATCACTTTTCTCAAGCGCTTGGAATATTCCTTAAAAAGGCTCTTGTTATTTTCATCTGGGCATACTATATATATCCAAAGCAATGATCTCTTTTTTTTACACAACAATTTTGTTATTCCTGAGGAGATCCATTTTAGCTTTTTCGTCGAATTAATTTTCATAAAATTGATTATAAGCTTCATTAGCATTATTCACCATATTCACGCAATTAAAGCCTGGGCTTTAATTGTGCTTTGTATACATTCGTTAAACTTTCCTATATTTTAACTATATTTTCCATACATGTGTCTCTCCTTTTTATATACCAGTGTGATAAAAAAAAACAATATGTTTTTGACAGGGCAATTCATAATTTGTGCTGTGTGGTCTGACATGGCAAAGTCAATAACTTCGACTTTGCCACCCCGGACACAATGTAGTATATTATCTATACACGTATTACTATGCAACCGCGTTGGCTTTGTTACGCCCAGTCTAAGATTATAACTATTAACTAAATACTGAAATTCGGTCGAAAATTTAGTTTTTTTTTATAATAATAAATAATAATAAATAAATATTAGGGGACATTCTTACACAAATCGAACTAGGCCTACTGGAATACTGAATAAGATGTTATTATATGACGTATGCTGTATAATTTGCGTTTAAATGACTTCTATAACACGTATAATCTGAATAAACTCCATCTTATGTGACTGTTTTGCTTGTTGAGAAGGATTGGGATAACGAAGTAGGGAAATAAATGATAAAATTGATAGTGAACAAATAAAACAAAATGTTTATTACGATAAGGGTAGATGCACGCTGTTACAATGAAGGTTAACTGGTTAACATAACAAAAATATAATTTAAAAACGAAGGTAAAACCGCCTATTGTCTACCTCTACCTACATGTTATTGTATTGTTTCTCTCTGTAACTGCTTTGTTGTGTTAGGCGTGCAATAAATAGTATTTGTATTGTAATGTATTGTTGCCTACCTGCAAAGTATTTTGAAATTACCGATATAAGATAGCGTCTGTACCGGGGTTCAGCAACATTGCAAACAGGTACCTTAGTCCTGTTATAGCCGCTGATCGCATGGAGCCCTGGGTTCATGTTGCTGCTCTTGAAATCCATGATGAAACTGATAGTGATGACGATGATAATAAGTCGTTAAATAGTCGGTAATTAAGGTGGTTCTGTTAAGTATTCACTTGCAACCATATGTATTGATTAATTATTGTTGGTTTGCATATTATGTGAGATGGATTATTTATTTTGTAAACACAAAATAAATAATCATTATTTAATAAAATATGTCTAGATCTGATCTGACGATATGTATTAATAACGATTGTACGTGTGTGATTATTGATGACAATCAGATAAAAATAATTATAGTAGAGTGAGAACAGATTAGCTCACTAAGCTGAAGTATGAAAGCAAGAACACTTTTGCTTGCTAATAATTTTGGATAGTGTGGGATCAGGTTTGCTCACACCCAAATACTAGTTGTGACTTGTATGATGGGAACAGGTTTGCTCACATACAATATGTTAAGATAATTATAGCCAATTTTTGGGTTTTGTGGGATCAGGTTTGCTCACACCCAAATATTGGTTGTGACTTGTATGATGGGAACAGGTTTGCTCACATACAATATGTTAAGATAATTATCTATATAGCCAATTTTTGGGTTTTCACATGATACGTGAAAACACTTTTGCTTGCTAATAATTTTGGATAGTGTGGGATCAGGTTTGCTCACACCCAAATACTAGTTATGACTTGTATGATGGGAACAGGTTTGCTCACATACAATATGTTAAGATAATTATCTATATAGCCAATTTTTGGGTTTTATGGGATCAGGTTTGCTCACTTCCAAATATTGGTTGTGACTTGCATGATGGGAACAGGTTTGCTCACATACAATATGTTAAGATAATTATATAGCCAAATTTGGGTTATTAAATGTTCATGTATTTTGTATTGGTAATTGAATAAGTATTATTAGCTTGCGCCCCGTCAGCCAATTGTTGGGTTTTCACATGATACGTGAATGGGGACATCCACGGTTGCAGGATGGTCGATTGTTGGGTTTTATATTTAATTTGGATATTGGTAACGATAATAATTAATCGAACGCGCCAATTAAATTAGAATGTGGGTACTTTTATAACAGGCGCCAATATATGGCGTGGGGAAAACGAGTAAAAGGGACCGAACACTAGGCTGACGGGCCATTTCTTTCCTTGACGTCGGTTGAGTAACCAAGTATTGGAATGCAGTGTAATTTATTATTACAATATATTCAGTAATCTATATTTCCAATAAATTATAAAATCATGTAAAGGGTGTTTGAATAAAATAGTTTAATGGTACTGAGGAGTTTTATTGAAGAAACGTTGGAGTGCATACAACACTACCAAGAAAAGGGTCAGTGATTTTACCCCAGATTGTCTTATAAGTCCAAAGAAATCACGAATGGATACGTCTACACTACCAGGATCTATATACTTAACTCCACGGAAACAAAAACTTAGTGCCATGTTGCGTTGGACTGAAAATAAAGTAAAAAAAGTCAGAAACTATAAATCAAAAGGTTACAAACCCAAGGCCGCAGATTAAAAAGAAAGTTAATTAATGTGGAAGACATTTTGAAAGAATTGAAGGAAAAGTTTGCTATGACGAATGAGAACCTAGCAAGTTTACAAAATCTTAATGTGCAGGTTTGTAAATATCAACATTCTAAAAACTACTTACCTTTGCATATTACTTTACGTTTCCGGAAGGTAATACGGATTCTGATTGCCTGCGATACTGATGAATCTATTTCTCTCCATATTATATTTTTAATAAAACATTACATACATATTATGTAGGGTCATTGTGGGAACAGTGGGTCATGTGGGCACACTGGATCAGCACGATATTGGACAGAAATAATAGCGATATTGCTGCGTATTTTTCACAGTAGATTCGCGCCCAGACATCACCCCTTCCAATCTAGTCACTGCGGCGCTCGGGGCAGCAGTGTTAGGCACAAAAGTAAAATTGTGTTTTGAGAGAGCAAACGTGGGATATTCATGTAAACTTTGTTGTTTTCTTCTCCTGTGTCCATGAATCTTATTTACTGGATTATCGTTTAAACTTAGTAAACAGTTATTAAGCTTTCATATGACGCCAAATTAGGGATTGCTAGAACAAGATTTTTTTTTCTTATTGCACCATAAAATTAAAATGATAGGAGCGGTGCACAGTGGATTGATCTTAAAGTGGGTACAGTGGGTCGAACAAATATCTTAGCTATAATTCATATCAAAGTTAATAGTAACCAAAGTGCCATTAAGTGCATCTAATAATTTATCTGAGATTACTGAATGCTATTTAAAAACTAAGAAAGCTACAATTTATCTATTGTGATATTATGTAAATTTCAATTACATATTGTCTTAAATATAACCTAAAGGATTGGTTGTTCAATATTTATATAAAATCGCTGCAATAACATTTCAAATACCCTCCTGATTCACTGTTCCTACAGAGTTGACTCACTGTATACATCCCTAAGGACACAGTGGGTCAACTGCCACTTTTTTACAAAATGAATATACATAATTCGAAATTAATCAGATATGTTTAAATGACTTCTAAGAATAAAATGTAGCTAAATATCTAATCTTTGTTTTGTCCGAGTTCGACATCGCTTGTATAGTTTCTGACCTACATGCCTCTGAAAAAAGGGTAACCCACTGCTCCCACAATGACCCTACTCATTGGTTAACTATTAAGCTCCGACGTGGTATTTGGTATTCTGGTCAGGAAAAGTTCGCCGAAATTTTCCTCTTAAAAAGTTTTTTCTGTCAAATTGTCAATACTTGTAGCTTATAGCTAAAGTCAAAGTCAAAGTGATTTATTCTTCAATTTAGGCATATTACATGCACCTATGAATGTCGATAAACTACCACCGGTTCGGAAAGTAAACCTCTGCCTCGAGAAGAACCGGCGTAAAAAACTCGGCGAGGTGTTATTTTTTCAAAACAGTATACAATATATCATTTCAGTATCAGAGTATTATAAAATTTTAAAATTACATTGCTACAGTAGAAAGCCTATTTATTTTACGACAGATTTCTAGTGCAGGATTTTATCGCTGCCAAATATCCCTATCCATGATGTAGTCGTTTATCTTATAATATGCTTTTGAAATAAGTGTCCGTTTTACGACAGATTTGAATTTAGAGTCAGTAAGTTCGGTAATGTGTTTTGGAATTTTATTGTAGAATTTTATACAATTTCCCAAGAACGACTTTTTCGCTTTTACTAGCCTGTAAAAAGTTGTTTTGAGCTTCCCTGCGCTTCTGGTAACCTTGGGCCTATCAGTGTTTGTTGGGTAGTTGTATAAATTCTTCCTAACATACATTATTATTTCAAATACGTATAGCGACGGCAGTGTTAGAATATCTGTTTCCTTGAAAAATTCTCTTAATGACTCACGCGACCCGAGGTTATAAATTGCTCTAACAGCCCTTTTTTGTAAAATAAATACAGTCAATATCTGCCGCTGATCCCCATAAAATAAGTCCATAAGTAATTATACTGTTAAAGTAAGCGAAGTAAACTAACCGTGCCGTTGCTACATTGGTAAGCTGCCTTATTCTCCTGACTGCAAAAGCAGCGGAGCTCAACCTACTTCCTATCGCAGTTATGTGGGAACCCCACTGCAGTTTAGAGTCTAACGTAATACCTAAGAATACAGTTGACTTTACAAATTCTATGGTTTCACCATTAAGTTTAATATTTTAGGCTAAGTTTACATTTGAGTTCGCTAGTGTGAATTTTATACATTTCGTTTTTTTCGGATTCAACACTAAGTTATTGGCAGCAAACCAGTCAGATATCATGGACAGGGTGTTATTTGGTTCAATGAGTTCAGTATCTTTCCTATTAACCTTGAACAGTAACGAGGTGTCATCGGCGAACATGACAATGCCTGATCTTCGGCTTACCATATATGGTAGGTAGATCATTTACATAAACAAGGAACAGGAACTTAATTATGTTGCAAATACCCTTTATGCATTCATTAATATAGTTATTCACTGTGCCTGCACTTCTACTTCTACCTTGTCTCACTGTTTTTTCCTTCTTTCGTTAATTAATTAACCACCTCAACACCTCATTTTTTTATCATTCCTTTTCCACCAAACAACGTAGCTGTTGTAACATATAGCTTTTTATAAGCTCTTCATTCCCCCATGAACATTATAGCCGCGTTAGTGGCGTCAGTGTCGCTTTACTCGGAACTGCACCTTTATTCGAAATACCACGACAGATGTTCAGAAGTATTATTACATTAGCATTATGTTTCAGGTCCAAGATCTGATCGGGCGGCAAATTGCCAATGTTGAAGCCGGAATAGTTTCAAAGAAAAAATACTCCCCAGCCCTACGTAGTTTCGCGCTTACTTTGAATTATTATTCACCAAAAGCATACGAATACGTGCGAAGAGTATTTAACACAAGTTTGCCCCATCCTAGGACCTTAAAAAAAGTGGTGCTCGAAGATTGGTGGAGACCCCGGTTTTACGAAAGAAGCCTTTGCAGCCTTAAAACGCAAAGCGGATTCGTCAACGTCACCACTTGTTGCAACATTAGTGATAGACGAGATAAGTATCCGGCGTCGTATTGAATGGGTATGTCGACATGGGCACTGGTTTAGAGGGTGATCACTTGGCAGAGGCAAAAGAAGCGTTGGTATTTTTAATAACAGCAATTAACAGCAATTTTAAAGTACCCGTGGGATTTTTCCTCGTCGACGGTGTCACCGGAATACAGCGTGCTGAAGTTGTAAAACAATGCTTGCAGATGGCTAACAGTGTGGGAATAAAAATTGTGGCATTAACTTTTGATGGCTGCCCTGCAAACGTTTCAAAGGCTGGACATCTTGGTTGCTGCTTTCAGGATTTCAAGGTTAAATTTGATCATCCAACAACGCATGATCCTGTTGTTGCGGTGCTAGATCCATGTCATATGATAAAGTTGATAAGAAATTCGTTCGAAAATTATAGGACCTTTGTAGATGCGGAAGGGAATAAAATAGAATGGAAATATTTAGAACTACTCAATAATCTTCAATACACAGAAACATTCCATTTAGCAAATAAATTAAAAGACCGGCATGTAAATTTCAAAAATGAGAGAATGAAAGTTAAACTGGCTACGCAACTCTTTCTTAGCGTTGCTGAAGCGATCAAATTTTGTAGAGAAGACTTACAAATGTAAAGTTTTGCGTTCAGTGGGCCTACAGAGAAGTTTTTAGTGATATTTAACAATATATTTTATATATTCAATTCAAAAAATCTGCACCAATATGCCTTCAAAAAGGCACTGAACAAAAACAACGCCAACAGTGTATTCGAATTTTTGAGCATGGCATTCCAATACATTTCTTCTCTGAGGCTAGTGTTATATTAGTAAAACAACTCCGGCTTGATGAATGGTAATTTATTATAGAATCACACTGTCGACATCTTGTACTGCAAAGATGGCGACGACAAAACAAGAGACGACAAACATTTAAATTATTCGAATGCAACTGTGTTGCTATATGAAATATATATGACATCTTCCCTTTTTTAGAAGAGAAGACTACTAGACAAAGTAACAACTTAAATTATTTTGCTTAAAGTAACTAGCATCTAGGTCTATTCAATCTTAATAGCAGAAACAAAACGTTTCCCAGTCTATGACATTTGACGTTGACAACTTGACACATGACATATAACTAAATGACAATTATTTATAAATTACAATAACATATATTACAGTAACGTGCTGGCATTTTCACTTCTCTGCCAGAACGCGTTTTAATTGGCAAACTGCTAGTTACATTACTAGTACTTGGAACGGAAACATCTTGGTTTGTATGAGTACTACTACTAACATTCTTCTCTTTGCTTTCAGGTATTATCTCAGGCGTTGGAGTGACCGGTTTGAGGATATGCTGACGACTTCTACGGAATTCTCCCTGTGGCGACTGTATGACAAAACTACGAGGTTCACTACTAGGTTCTGAGATCATACCTGGTATCCAAACACTATGCGGCTTATGTTTGAAGTACACTTTATCATCACCCTTGTTAACTTCTGACAAAGACTTGGCATGTTTATTATAATAAATCGTTGAGGAAGATTTTTGCTTTTCAATTTCTTGCTTAAGCAAATCATAATTAACTAAGGTAGGCGACAACAGTGAATCAGTGATTGGAATCTTTGTACGCAAGTTCCTGGACATTGATAACTGTGCAGGTGAATATCCTGATGTTTTAGGTGTATTTCTATACAAGAGTAAAGAGAGGTAAGGATCATCATTGTCAGCTTTTCGGCTATTACTTTCGCTTCGTTCGCCATTGTTTTGGTGGACTCTAACCTACAAATTGATTAGGTTATTCAATATTTGACATCAAGATTCTTCATTATTTATGTTACTCTTGCCATTATATGGATGCCACTTAATTTATCATGCCACTGGCCAAGAAACAAGAATAGAAAATGATAAAAACTTTAGATGTATATTTTAATGTTCATAAGTTTTATTAGAAATCTCTAATAAATCCTGGGCGCGTTAAAATTGAGATGGGAAACATGGTATACACTTACCGTAAAATCACAAGGGCAGACTGTTTTCACTTCATGTCACACACACTTCCAATTTAATTCACTTTCAATTAATACGACTCCATAGCTGTCAAATATATATACTAACAAATGTCAAATATATATAATACCTATACTAACTATCTGCGCCATTTTGTCGGAAGACTATATTTGTCTCATAATTTTATGGGTAAAGAAAAGAGTAAGATGCTCACTTAATACTGCGTAAGAGCTAGACTCTTATAAGACTCTCAGCTAACACCTTAACCTGTAATTCGTGGGCCTCTTTCGTAGTTATAAGGGTGTTAGAGCACGCTATAAGACCTTTTTTACAGGCATTCTTAACACCTTAACACTTGGCTGGAACCGATATAAGAATGATATAAGGGTTATTTTAACGCTAGTGTGCTAGTTGGGTAGTATTGTTGTATCTGTATAGAAAAGATTTTTAGAATGAGAATATTTTTCTATATATAAAAAAACCATCAAAACACATACCATAGGTTACAACTCGTATCTTACTATGAAATCCATGCATAGATACGACCTGTTAACGTAACGTGCTATATTGTCGATGTGATTGCGAGCCATAAATGTCACAGCTGTCAAATACCAATATAAGCAGTTTTGTGTACTGGGTTTAGGTTATCTATGGCCACATTTTCGAGCAGTGTCGAGAAAAATATGGGTTTCACCCTTCACCCCTTTTAAGTCTATCGTTAGTAAACTGTAAATAAGCATAAATGCTACGTACCATTGTCAGCAGTATCTCCTAAACTTTCAATTAATGATTTTGCATCATTATGATGCAAAATCATCCATGTCCAATGGGGCACAATATCTCCCGTGAGTACTAAGAGTTTTGAGAAGAATGGTTCCCAGTTCTTGAAGAAGTTCAGCGATTTCTCTTTAAATAGTCTTTCAAAATCCAAAAGTATCTGAAACGAAATAGAAATTATATGTTATATTTATCATATTCAGCTATACCTACTCGTCTTACATTATAAGTTCCTATACTGGAACTGGAAACAAAATTCTAACAGACCTGTCCCACTTTTCCGAGATCAAGTACATATAATTGTTATTTTTTTAATGTTGTAGAAATATAGTTGTACGCGGGCTATTTTCCGCTACTCAACGACATACTTATGCGCGCCTATTTTGCGTGGAATGTTGTAGAGAAAATTAAAAAATCTTACCAGTGTGTCTGCTTTAGTATCTTTTAAGATAGTCCATGTTTCGATGAACTCGTGCACTGTTGTGAAATTTCCCTTAGCTCTTATGTTGAAAGTGTTGGTCCACGACTCTTTCCCAAGGCTCGTTATTGTGTTGAAGCCAAATCACATCATCATTTGAGACCGTCCCTGAAATATTGTTAACTTATATATAATATTTAAACAATTATCCCCTAACTTCTAACCGTTAAGGAGTTATAGTTGTCATTATTAGCTCATCACCATGAGACGATGATGGAACTTTAGAAAATACATGAAAAAGAAGTTTAGTGCCCGGAACTTTTCAGAGATGCCTTTGATTTTTCTGGTGTTCCCTTCGATTTACTTGGTGACAACAGTATCACCTCAGGAGTACACTGAAAAGGATACGACTAATGGTCTTAACGTACCTATAATATTTAAAGAATTATCCCCTAACTCCTAATCATTGAGTTATACCTTCCATCATCAGTTCAGCGTGACGAGATGTTGACTTTCAGACGCAAATACTTGAATAGCTTTAGATAATATACGAAAAACATTAAGTGCCTATAAAATATGAGGGTCGCCCGCGATTTCCCCAGGATCCCATCATCAGATTCCGAGTATACTCTCTCCAATAAAAAATGAATTTTGTAAATCAATCCACAATTGGTGGAGTAATCGGTGAACATGAACATACATAAAAAAATACCTCCTTACAGTCGAACATAGAACCTCCTCCTTTTTGGAATTGGGTTAAAATTTATAAATAAACACTATTTTACCTTCGATTTTTTTATAGAATCTGTATCGGAATCAGGGTCTGTTGAATCGGTAATTTTAATGCTTCTTCTCTTTGTTCCTGACGTGTGCAGCAGATTACGGACCTTGTCTGTTAATTTTCCTTTAGCAGGCACATATTTCCTCGAAGGAGATTTAAAAGTGGCACAGCCTTCATATAATAAGTGTTGTAGAGGAAATGATAGCTGGAGCGAGGAGAGAAAACCAAGCAGCTGACTTCCAGAAAATATATTGACACATAACACCACATAACACAACTAAAAAAACATCACCGATAATAGACAAGACAATAAAAAGAGTTATAAAAAGTATGTATTAAAACCTCAACATCGTCCCCCCCCGTGTAGCATAGCTACACAACTACGTCTCGTAAAAGAGCCAGCTTCCTGGCGGGTCTTCTCAGAGTGCCCCCTTCGGTAGCCACATCAGCCACCCGTACGACTCCATCTCTGCCCGGGAAAACCTCTAGTATGCGGCCTGTGGGCCACACTCCTCTTGGTAGGTTTGGGTCAACGACTAGAACTACATCATCGACTTTTAGATTTTCAAATTGGGTTTGGCTGTTCTTCCTGGGTCTCAGACTGGGTAGATATTCCTTGAGCCACCTGGTCCAAAAATGCTCAGATAAACGCAGAGCTTTCTGCCACTCCTTCCTCATCGATAAAACTCCATCGTCTAATTGGACTGGTATTTGTTGATTCGAGGAAGCGCCGATAAGGAAATGAAATGGTGTCAGGCTCTCGCACTCACTGTTTTCCGTGACATAAGTTAAGGGCCTTGAATTCACTAAGGCCTCTGCCTCCAAAAGTAGGGTGTGCAGGAGTTCTTCTTTCGGGGCTTTCTCCTTTAAAGTTGCAAGGAGGGCGGTCTTTACAGTTTTCACGAGTCTTTCCCAGCAACCACCCATGAATGGTGCTGCAGGAGGAATATAGCACCATTCAATGCATTTATTAGCCGCGTATTCTTGTACTGCACCATCGTAGAACTCGCAGAGTTGCCTGTTAGCTCCAACGAACGAAGTACCATTGTCGGACAGGATCTTGGTTGGGAAACCTCGACGTGCGGCAAAACGGCGAATACTCATTATGGCAGAGTCAGCTCAGAGGCTCGTTACAATTTCGAGGTGGACTGCTCGTGTCGTCATGCAGGTAAAGAGAGCTACCCATCGCTTTTCTCTTCGTCGGCCAATTGACACCTCAACGGGACCAAAATAGTCGAGGCCGGTGTTCGTAAATGGGCGCATGTGGTGCTCTAGGCGCACATCAGGTAAATCCCCGGTCGGTGGGATTTGAGGCGTTGCCTTTCTTTTTATACAGTAAGCGCATCTCCTTGATGTTTTGCGCACTTCGCTGCGGCATCGTAAAATCCAGAAACGTTGTTTGAGCTCATTTGTAACCATTTCGTTGAAGGCATGTGCGGCTTTCACGTGATAGTAGCGAATAAGAAGCTGAACTGCAGCGTGGCGGCCATCCAGAATGATGGGCGATGTGGTAGCGTGATCTAAGTTTTTCATGTGCTTTATTCGGCTGTCCAGTCTGAGGAGCCCATCTTCGTCGAACACTGGGCAGAGAGGGTTCAACTTGCTGGATTTGGGCAAAGATTTGCTATCTCGAAGCAAGGAAAGTTCTTCGCCAAACGAGTCAGTCTGCGCCTTTCGAAGAATGGCAATTTCAGCCTTCTGTATCTCCATAGCGGACAGCGGAGGAAGCTTAGGTGGAAAAATATTATGAATGCTTTTGGAATTTAGGTTATTCTGTGCCAAAAGAGATCGGAACTTGCTGATGCATTGTAAGAAGCGTGCCGTTGCTCGAATCAGGCGAAGCCACTCACTAAAACGTGAGGGATCTGGCACAACCGATGAAGGTTTATCCAGATTGGTTAGTCCTACATGCACCTTAGAGGGTTTTAATTCTCCCAAGATGGATGTAGTTTCAGGCGTCGATGGTTCTTTGGGCCACTCACTGGATGGCAGCAACAAAAAATCAGGTCCAGAGAACCACCGCGATAAATCGATGTCACGATCCTTTAACCTTGTCGCATCATCTGCGACATTCAAACCACCTGATACAAATTTCCAATTGTTGACATTGGTTATCTCGGTAATCTCACCCACGCGATTTGCCACAAATGGTTTGAAAGTTCGCGCGTCACTGCGAATCCAATTCAAAACTGTGGTGGAATCGGACCAAAAGTGAATGGAACTCGGGTGAACGTCATGACCAGTGCACACGGTACTGGCAAAACGAGCAGCAATCAGGCCTGCTTGGAGCTCAAGACGTGGTATAGATGTAGGTTTAAGAGGGCTTAGGCGTGCTTTTCCACCAATAAGTGACAGCTTTACGGTGCCATTTGAAAATGTAAAGCGCCAGTATGCGACGCAGGAATACGCCTCCTCACTAGCGTCAGCGAATACGTGGAGCTGTCGGTCACTGACATCCTCACCGTAAAAACCACATCTATACCAGCGAGGAATTTTGACATTTACAATCGTAGCCAGTTGTCGAGACCAAGCAAACCATTTGTGAATTGCATCTGGTTGCAGCTCAGTATCCCAATCGATACCAGTTCTCCATGTCTGTTGAAATAAGATACGTCCCTGAATGACCAGCGGAGTCATGAGACCGAGAGGGTCATACACGCACATCAAATAGGACAATACCTTGCGTTTAGTTAGTTTCTCCTTTTCAGGAATTGGGGACCCATTGCGAAAACTAAAAGTGTCGCTTTTGGGATGCCAGATGAGTCCCAAAGTCCTGACAAAGGCTTCAGGGCCTACATGGACATTGTCAGGTGGGGAAGCTCGTAAGTCCTCAGGTACGGCTGCAAGTGCGGCAGGTATGTTGGATATCCAACCTCTCATCTCCATACCTGCTGCCTTGTGCACTGTCACTATGTCAGCTGCAAGTTGTGAGGCTTCATGCATATCGTCGAGACTACCTAAAAAATCATCCATGTAATGGTCATGGACGATGGCTCTTGCCGCTGCTGGGTATGACTTCTGCAATTCTTGGGCATTACGGTTTTTTATATATAAAGCAGTACATGGACTGCACACAGCACCAAATATAACAGAAGTCATTCTGTACTCCTTCAACTCAGAGCTGCTATCTTCCCTCCAAATAAATCGTAAAGCATCACGGTCTTCCGCCTTAATTCTAATTTGAGGAAACATTTCCTTCACGTCAGCTGTCATTGCAATGTAACCTTCGCGAAATCGAAATAAAATATGTATCAATGACTGCAGAAGGTCAGGCCCGGGGAGCAGAAGGGAATTTAAACTGACTCCCGAGGTCATCGCAGCTGCGTCATGTACCACGCGAAGTTTCCTTTTTTGAGGATGAATTACGGGAAAGTGTGGTAAGTACCAACGCAATGGATTCTGTGTATCATTTGTGTTAAGAGTATCATGGTAGGTATGCTTTGGACACTCTTCCGCGTAACCTTTTGATATCATGTTGTTAATAAAATCACAATAACCTTTTTTGAACTCTGTGTCTCGGGCCATGCGTCTTTCTAAACCAAGAAACCTTGAAAGAGCATGCGGGTAGCTATCAGGTATACGTGGGGTGTCTTTTCGCCACAGTAGACCAACTTCAAACCTACCTGACGGCAAGCGTTTGGCTGTGGAATCTAAAACCCCTAAAGCGTATTTATCCTCCTTAGAGCATGTGTTTTCCAACTTTGAAATGCCTATAGTATCAAGACGAAAGTAATCTTTGATAAGTTCATCCATAGTAAGGTCAACGGAATCATTAACAGATATGTGATTTATAAAATGTACAGGTTTAGTCCAGCTACTGGATTTGCCGTGTACTACCCAACCTAAAGCTGTACGGGTAGCAACAGGCTGACTCTTAGTACCTTCCCTAATCTCACGGCTTACACTCAAATACCAATGCTCAGCACCAAGCAGTATCTTAGGTGTAGCATCACTTAGTGTAAGATCATCGATCAAATCTGTCAGATGTGGATATTTAGAAATGTCACTTGGTTTGATAGTTTGTGTAAACAGTGATAGTGAGTCCATAGCCTTAGCATTATTTACTGAAAATATTTCAGTACTATGTTTGCCCTTAATAGAAAAACACACATGTTGTATTGGTTTATTTGTTGACATTCCTGCAATTCCGTCAACCTTGATTGACTCCATGGGGCCCGTCGCTCCAATGTGACGAGCCACCTCCGAATCTATCAGGGTTGCCGTGGATCCGCAATCAAGCAAAGCATGAGTGTCATATTTTCCGTGTGGGCCGCTCACTTCTACAGGTACTATTTGTAAAAACACGTGTGAAGTTGACATTTCGTCATTTGTGTGTGATTCAGTAACGTTAGAAACGATAACAGTATTATCGGAGTCCTTGTGTTCAGTCACGACGTTGTATAAAGTAGACGGAGACTCGTCGGCGGCGCGGGACACGGGCAGCGACGTCGCTGAGTGCAGCAGCGGGTGATGGAAGCGCACGCACCCGTCAACGCCACACCTACCTATTTTACAAGTCTTCCAACGATGTGTTTTAGATTTCAGACACTTGTAACATATTTTAGCCTCACGCAACCAAGACCACTTATCATCTAACGTTAGGGATATAAAATCCTTGCAATCAGTCAGTTTATGTTTATTATTACAGTAGCGACATAATTCAGTGTTTGTGTTACGAGCAGATGTGACATGAATGTTCTCACGTCGTGTCAAATTGTGTGAAAAATTGTTGCCGACTATACCTGGCCGCCTACCTATGTCACCCGTAAAATTGTTAGGTCGCCTACCTAAATCTGACATAAAAGTACCAGGTCGTTTAGTGTAGTCTGGTATTAAACCAAATCGATTGTGCTTGATAGCTTCAATATTAAGAAAGTCAGACAACAGTTGTATCTTCGGTATCGATCGATCGCTACGAAACGCATAATCTTTCCACTGACTGTACAATATCGGTGTCAGCTTACTTAATACAGAATGAAACAATTCTACAGAATAAATATGTTCAATCTGGTCTAGGTTTCTAATTACGGCTATGCAATTGCGCAATCTACAAGCAAACGTATTCAATTCTCTCTGGTCAAAGCTTATCTTTGGGAGATTCCGCACGAGAGCAATCTCGTTCAGCACGATCATCTCGGGGAGCGCGAACGTCTGCTCCAGCATGTCGAGCACCTCGTCCGGCCGCTCGGCCGTGTACAGCAACGACGACACGCTCTCTAGGGCTTGTCCGCGCAGTGCGCCGCTCAAGCGCACAAGGTTCTCTGCCGGTGTAAACAAATGTTGAGTCTCACGATAAATACGCTTGAACATCAACCACTCTGTAGTTTTACCGCTGAAAGGAGTCAATTCTAGTTTGTGAGAATATTTTTGCGAAAAAATATTCATTTCGGGTTGTTTTGACAACGAATGACACTCTTTTTTAATTGAGTTGACTGACGGCCGAGTAAATGACAGCGCATCTTTTGGCGTTGTTTGAAAAAGTCTGGCGTTGTCATTTACTGGAATATGAAAAGTCACGGGATTTTTGTAAATATGACCGTGAATTTCATGATTTTCAGCTTTCTGGTTTTCATAATCGCCGTGCGAGTGAAATGGCTCATTTCTTTGAAAATCATGTTGCGTGACATGTTCTCGTGAGAAGTATGGGGTACCCGGATTGTTTACGTTTTGCGAGTTAACGTAATTAGGTTCTAGACCCATATTTCTCTCGGGATTTACATTGGTCCTAGCGGCACCTGCATCCGTAGTAGTGTCTGGCATGACTGCTTCAATTTTTATGCCGACGGGAAGGCTGCTATGATTTGTGTCGTGAACCCACGATGCAGTACGTGAATAGGATTGACTGACCGTATGGGTGGACCTTTCATCAGCTTCCTGAGCTGCCAAAGTTGCTTCTGCTTCGAGTTTTTCTACTCGCTGCAATTGTTCGACGAGCTTACGTTCGCGTTGAATTTGTTGTTGTGCGAGTGCAAGCGCTTGCTCCCGCTCGAGCAGCTGCTGCTCGCGTTCTAGGCTGCGGCGAGCCAATTGTGCCTCCGCGGATAGTCGGCGAGCCTTAATAGTGGCTGACGACCGCGAAGACGACACGCGTGACCTGGAACCTAAGGAAACGTTACTGTGTTCTATGGTGCACTCGCGAGGCGTCTCGGGACGCTCGGGATTTAGCGGCGCGGGTGATACAGTGGCTTCAGTCGCAATGGGGTCCAACGTTGAGGACCGACCGAGCCCACCCGTGGCAGGCGCTCCCGACTCCGAGCGCGATGTGCGAGGAATCTTTGCTGGTGTCACCAGCTGCTTTGATTTGTATCGCGTGTTCATTTTTAAACACGGTGAAGGACCATAAATGTAGAGGAAATGATAGCTGGAGCGAGGAGAGAAAACCAAGCAGCTGACTTCCAGAAAATATATTGACACATAACACCACATAACACAACTAAAAAAACATCACCGATAATAGACAAGACAATAAAAAGAGTTATAAAAAGTATGTATTAAAACCTCAACAAGTGTATATACTTTCTGTTGGGCAAAGCGCTACAATTTTAGCAGCTAGTAAATTGTATTCTTCTGGTTTGATGTTACTGAAAGAAAAGTGATATACAGGGTGCCCGTGAGCATTGCGAGAGATTTTAACCACGAATTCCAGAGGTTATAAAGAGTAATAAATGTTATATGAACCTAGGTCTAATTATAACTTTTTTTTTTCTTCAGATTTTCATACATAATAGCAACTCTCGTAAAAACGTGCCTTTAGGACAAGCTGGCAACGTCTGTTATTGCTATCTCATTTTAGTGCGTCAGACAATGTCATATGTTTTTTTTCTTTTGGGCATAGTTTATTCAAATGACCGTTTAGATTCTTCTTTAAAATAAATCTGAACAAGTTAGACATACACATACCTCATTTTATGAAAGAAAAAGGTTTCAAGTTTTAAGAATCTCAAGTGCTTCAACGCACGACTCGATAATTCTCTTGATATTGACATTAATTTAATTTAGCCGACTTGAGCTTGTTGATGAGACCTCTTACGCGCCCAGGCGATTCTTCGAGCGTTTTTAACGTCTCATTAATTTTTCACCATTTTTGTAGAAATGGCTAAATAATTTGGTAAATTTTTTGGTTTGCTGGTAGAAGTAGGTAGGTACGGGATTTCTACCTAACGTCCAAAAATGATACCACATTATTTAGCCATTTATACAAAAAAAATGGTGACAGATGAATGAGGCGGCGGCGGCGGCGTTCTTTATATCTGTGTGTCTTTTGTGTAGTGAATAAATGTCTGCTTTTCTTTTTTTTTCTTTTTAAAATGTTCGAATAATCACCCAACCCAATCTCGGTACCGTATATCATCATGGGATGATGATGAATTCTATAGTTAGGTGCCTCACTTTGAATGTAATACAATAAAAATTGTTCGTTTCGTACTTCTTTATGCTTAAAACACAAGCTCCTTTTGGCTTAAAAAAACAAACAAATCTTCAATAATTTCAATAGTTAATTTAGAAAATCTTCAAACTGGGATCCATCCTTTTCTCGACATAAATTTAACCGTCTACGTATGTGGTCGGTAAGTGGGGCAGGCCTGTATTTTTAATTGCTGAGCCGCTTCCATAATACTTTCGATCAATTGTTCTCGGGAACGAATATGTTTTGAATACACCATATTTTTTAGAGTACCCGAAAGATAAAAATCCAATGGTGTAAGATCCGGGGACCTCGGTGGCCATCGGATTGCTGCAGACGCTCTACCAATCCATCGATTTGGAAACTCTCGGTCTAGGTGGTTCCTAACAATCAGACCATAGTGTGGAGGTGCTCCATCATGTTGGTACCACATAGACTGTCTAGTTTCCAAATCGATGTCTTCCAAGAGGTCATTCAAGTCATTGCGTAAAAAATTTTGATACAGACCCGAATTCAGTGTAGCCGGAAACTCTACCGGCCCTATCGACCTTGGGCAGATTTGCACTATCCGCTTTAATATATCCATGCTCCATTTCGTGTAACGAGTAAAACATATAAACTTTTATTGCGAGTAGTTTATAATTATAACGAGCGATAAAGTTTTGGAGGGATGTTATGTTTCGTATAATGTGACGTCACACGATGCTCAATCATGGCCGCCGCGTTTGGGTTCTTATCATCCACAGATAAAAAAACGGTGAAGTTATTTCGTAAAAATAAAATACTAATCATCATAAAAGAAAAAGAAACCAATTACTATAGCTCGGTTCAAAATAGCCTTTCGTTGGTAAAACCTTATTTTTAATTCTTAATTCTATTGCAGTTATATGAAAAAATGGAAAAGGCTAAAAAGCGAAACAGAAGAAAAAAAGGAGCTCGTAAATATGAAGCGGAAAAACAGTTCGGAATCCCGCGTAGAACGATTGTCAATAAATCCAAAAACATTCATAGCAAACCATTTGGTCGACCTACAGAGTTGTCAACAGAGGATGAAGCCCACATCGCAGACGTAGTGAATCTTTCAGCTGAATTTGGCTGTCCATTAACTCTATTAGATTTGCGCATTTCAGAACTACCTAGGAAAAATCGGCAAAACCTGTCTTTTTAAAGGAAAAATACCAGGTGAACGCTGGGCTCGGAATTTCTTAGAACGACACAATTTTTCCCAACGGGCAACACAAAATATAAAAAGAAGTCGTGCTGCAAAAACAGTCGAGGAGTTTCTTAACTTCTCTTAAAAATGTAGCCGCCAGCAATATTCTCAACTTCGATGAAACTAATCTGAGTGACGACCCCGGATCTAAAAAATGTATTTTTAAAATAGGGACAAAACACCCTGAAAGGGTAATTAATGCCAGCAAAAGTGCAGTGTCAATTATGTTTTGCGGCACTGCTGACGGAAATTGTCTACCACCCTACGTTGTCTATAAGGCAGATCATTTGTGGTCCAGGTGGTGTGAAAATGGTCCAAAAGGTGCTCGATATAACCGCACCAAATCGGGGTGGTTTGATATGATATGTTTTGATGATTGGTTTAAAACTATAGTTTCGCCATGGGCAAACTCTCGAGAAGGCGTAAAACTAATTATCGGCGATAACTTGGCCTCGCACCTGAGCGTCGAAACAATTCAAATATGTCAAAGTCAAAACATCAGATTTGTTTTTCTTCCGAAAAATTCTACTCACCTACCTCAGCCGTTAGACGTGTCATTTTTTGGACCGATGAAACGGAAATGGCGTGAAATTTTAACAAATAATAAAGTCACATACACCGCTGCAAGCTCAATCAACAAATATCATTTCCCACAGTTACTGCAGGAGCTAATGACTAAAATTGACATGACAAACAAAGTCAAAGTCAAAGTGATTTATTCTTCAATTTAGGCATATTACATGCACCTATGAATGTCGATAAACTACCACCGGTTCGGAAAGTAAACCTCTGCCTCGAGAAGAACCGGCGTAATAAACTCGGCGAGGTGTCATTTTTTCAAAACAGTATACAATATATCATATCAGTATCAGAGTATTATAAAATTTTAAAATTACATTGCTACAGTAGAAAGCCTATTTATTTTACGACAGGTTTTTAGTGCAGGATTTTATCGCTGCCAAATATCCCTATCCATGATGTAGTCGTTTATCTTATAATACTCGTATGCTTTTGCAATGAGTGTCCGTTTTACGACAGATTTGAATTTAGAGTCAGTAAGTTCGGTAATGTGTTTTGGAATTTTATTGTAGAATTTTATACAATTTCCCAAGAACGACTTTTTCGCTTTTACTAGCCTGTAAAAAGTTGTTTTGAGCTTCCCTGCGCTTCTGGTAACCTTGGGCCTATCAGTGTTTGTTGGGTAGTTGTATAAATTCTTCCTAACATACATTATTATTTCAAATACGTATAGCGACGGCAGTGTTAGAATATCTGTTTCCTTGAAAAATTATCTTAATGACTCACGCGACCCGAGGTTATAAATTGCTCTAACAGCCCTTTTTTGTAAAATAAATACAGTCAATATCTGCCGCTGATCCCCATAAAATAAGTCCATAAGTAATTATACTGTTAAAGTAAGCGAAGTAAACTAACCGTGCCGTTGCTACATTGGTAAGCTGCCTTATTCTCCTGACTGCAAGAGCAGCGGAGCTCGGAACGATTCCAATATACGTAAAGGATTTGAAGGATCTGGAATATATCCTTTCAATCCCTCAAAAGTGACAAAGAATATACCAACAGTGCAAGAAGAAAATAATCTCCAGTTTGATGCCAGCCTTCTTGAGTTCTTACAGCGAAACAGAAGATCACAACCGATAAAAACAGGCCAAAATAGCAAGCTTAAGGCGGAATCAGACGGTTCACTCGGATGAATGTTCCCTCGGGTGATTGATTCTTTTTTCTTTCACTCAATGTTCACACAACTCAGGTAAAATGACATATAAATGAACATTCACTATTCTTATTCGTCAATATGTCATCGAATAAAGTCGTGCGTCTTGGAATAAGCGTAATTTGTGATCATTTCATCAAGATTTTGACAGAAAAAAAAAACGAAAAAATCGTCGACGATGGTGGGTGCAACCATGGATTGCGAGAAGAAATGCATTTGGAGCTTCAAACACATTGCTGAGAGAACTAGCCGATGAAGATCCTGAATCATATTGTAACCGTCTGCGAATAGATAAAAGTAAATTTGAAGAGCTCTTAGCACTCGTTGCTCCGTCAATAACCAAACAAAATACTTTAATGCGGGATGCAATACCTGTACGAACAAAACTTCACATTGTGCAACAGCAACAGAACAGGTGATTCTTTTGGAACTTTAGAGTACTTATATAGAGTACCTCGAAATACTATATCCTACTTTTTCCTAGAACTATTTGGATGGCCCTTGAAAAGTTTATAAAGGTGAGTTATTTTATTTATTTATGTTTTAAGGGTTCCGTACTTAAAGGGTAAAAATGAAAGCCAGACTTCGCTGTCTGTCTGTCACAGATGATGTATTTCGGTTGCCGCTATAACAACAAGTACTAAAAACAGAATAATATTACATTGTCTATTAAAGACGCTAAATAAGGGATTACCTCCGAGAGGCTGTTATAAAGGTCTCACATACAACAAACTTGAGTATAGTTATTATTTTCTAAGTCGTCCGTTCTGCACTCAAGACCCTTTTATGCTACCGCAAATAACAAATAATACCAAGTAACAAATCAATGCATACAAATAACAACCTTCTGAATGAAGTCACAAGGTCGATATTGCAGTATTAGGACTTCAAAGGCCGCACTCAGGTAGGTCGCCGGCCATGTAGTGTGTCCACAAGTTTTACAACTAATTGATAATGTTGGAAAGTGTTCGGCTAACTGTTTGATAATCAAGTATTTTTATTGTATTAGGGAATGTTTATTTTATGTAAAAGTAATAAAACAAATACATATTAATTTCATATTAATATATTTATTCATATTGTTTCGTAAAAAAAAATATATAGCGTACATACAAATATAATAAATATATCATAATGACTGGAACAATAAATAATATATCAATGATAAAGTTGATGTCCAACAAAATATAATTGAAAAAAAAACTAAAAAAACATTTATTTTAATTATTTTCGGTGCTCGTACTGATACTCGAGTCGTCAGACTCGTCAGAGTCTGAATCTGTGACATGTATAATTATACTGGGATGATTATAGCTCCGAGCCATATTTAGTTCTATTTTATGAACATGCTCGCAGCAGTTCTTCCAGTGATGATTTGTTTTAATGACTGAATCCCTTATGAGATTAATCACTCCTTCACTGAATTTTGGGTCACTGTTGGCTTTCCTTACATTTCTTTTCAAGTTGCTCCACATTAATTCAATGGGATTTAAAATGCAGTAATAAGGCGGCAGTCTCAAGATCTCGCAGTTCTTCTTCTTCGCCAACTCGTCGACATAGTATGATTTTGTAAAAGTACGGTCCTTTAACTTATCCAGCATGTTTTTTTTTGTAGCCTTTGTACCATATGGAATGTTATGTTTTTTTAAAAAATCGGCAATTTTTTCCTTCTTTGTATTCATATTTGGTATTAGCTCTGTTTGACGCGAATGGTATGAAGCATTATCCAGCACGATTATACTGCCAGGTAATATATTCGGCAGCAGCTGCTTCTCGAACCACGATTCAAATAGATTAGCGTCCATATCCTGGTGGTAATCTGCACTACAGTTGGCCATATTTTTTGCCGATAGAAGTAAAGCTCCCGGTACCCAGCCAGTTTCCGATCCAGCGTGTAAAATTATGATTCGTTTTCCACGAGATGCTGGTACGTTCAATGCACATACATTTTCTTTATGTTGCCACCCTTTCTTTGAAACGTCGTGAGTGTCGTACCACGTCTCGTCCAAGTAGATTATAGTTTTACCATCTTCACGGTGTTTTTTTATTTTATTTAAGAAATCATCTCGGAGATTTATTAATCTTGGTGAATCCATTATAACTTTACGGCTGTTCAATGTCCCATACTCGAAGCCCATTTTCTTTAGTAATTTGAAGAAATAGGATAGACTGTATGGAAATATTCCATCATCTTTGGTTAATTCCTTGTATATCATTTCCGCCGTAGGAGATATGTTTTCTTCATAAAACTTGTTAATGGTCCGCACAATGAAGTCTTCTGTAAAATTGTCGATTTTTCCAAATTTCGGTGTATTTCTTGTGTACGCAATCGGGTGTCCTCTTTTCACGATCTTGGCAACAGTTTTAACACTTCTCTTAGTTAGTTGTGCTGTACGTTTAAGAGCCCCACGTGGACCAATTTCTCCGAAAACTACTTCATATACATCTAATATCACTTGTTGAGCAGCAGGGTGTAGATGATTTTTCCGTGAGCTTCCTTTACAGTTCTTATTTGGTACGGATTCACATGACGGTGTTTTGGTAGTCAGCCACGGACGAAACATTTTTCGTCGAACAAAGTCCAAAAGCACAGCCGAAGTCGTAAATATTATCACCAATACAAACACAGCCAAACAGTAAGCCAAAAAAGTCCAGGAACACGTAAGCAGGTCGTCAGCAGGTATGAGTGATATCAAAAATGGAGCAAAGTAATTCATAAGAACAGCAGTGACACTTAAAAGTGACTGAATATGTAATGAACATAAGTTGATAACAAATGCATCCCTTCTCTTTTCCTTAAATACTCATTACATTGGAATGCGGTGCGGCTTCATCTTTTGTGTGACACATGCGATAATGTTAGGTACTGGGAATCGGTCGGCTTTTTCTAGCAACATTGTTCTAAAAGACACCTGCACTTAATGAATGAACTAGGTACTGGGAATCGGTCGGCTTTGCCTAGCATCATTGTTCTAAAAGACACCTGCACTTAATGAATGAACTTACTGATAAGACTTTTACAGATTTGCAAATTAAAACCATTTGAAAAAAAGTCCTACAATAACATTTATTGTGGACCCACTACATCGCTGCAACGCAGACCACCGGTTGAGTATCCATTTCGATGACACAATGCCTTTACTAACAAGTAAATCTATTACTATATCGACCTTGTGACTTCATACAGAAGGTTGCTATTTGTATGCATTGATTTGTTACTTGGTATTATTTGTTATTTGCGGTAGCATAAAAGGGTCTTGAGTGCAGAACGGACGACTTAGAAAATAACAACTATACAAGGAGTGATTTTATTTCCATCAAAAGTACATTTACTTGAAAATTGTTTATTTGAAATTGAAATGCACACAAAATCAATGAACGTTTACATAATACTTTGAAGAGCTAGTGAGAGTACGTCTTGAGTAGATGTTTCGTTCAGTGCGGTTTGATTAATCTCTTGTGGAGAGGTCAAAGGTATCGATACAGTTGGCGAGTAAACTTGTTGGGTGACATAGTAATTCTGTGGTATGGTACTTTCATATTGAGGTGACGCGTGTGACAACTTACTTTAAAAGTTGGGTTACTAAGTTATTAAATAAAACTTCAGAACCTTGGGGCGGTCAAATACAAACAGGTTTATTCATCTCGTTCTCGCACGGCATTACATTTTGTTTACCTTTAAGGGCTGTGACATCACACAGCTATCACGGCCCTCCTGCAAAACGTTATGCTCTCGAAACGTTTAATACTAGGTAGAACAATTTTAATTTCCTTTAGACACAAAAATGCCGACAAAATTACAAACTACACAATAGACCAAATAAATTTAAGCTTAAGACTTAATCTACTTTGAATCTACCATTCGAATAACTCCATGCTATATTTTTCATGAGTTTAATCGCAAATATAAACTTAATACTTGGGTACTAATACCATACAGGTTACAAAAATTCAGATTACTTAATTATAATTTCGAAAGTACTTTCGCGATAAAAAGTAAATACTAAATTTCAATATTAAAAATAGGCTTAGACTTAAAACATTCGTTTGTTTACATTTAAATAAACAAAATAATGGCCATTACGATTTTATTTCTAAAGCGCTTTGTTCGGAATTAGTTTCCCTCATTTGTTACACACAATAAAACATAAAGTTCAGAACATTATATCTCTACGCTATGATACCTTATATTAATAATTGTTTTCTGAGAAGTTTTTCAGCATATTCAGTGTTCCTGAAATCAAACAAATATTAAACAACTCATCATTCAAAATCTTATCTTGTATCGTTTTTTTTTTATTTGCCGCTGAATCTCAAGAGGACTCGAACCCCTTTTTTTATGCTCGGCTAAGGCAAAGTCCCGCTGACCGCATGGGCGACAGCGCCCTAGATGACTCCGCCGTGACTTCAGAGTTAATGTCGTTAGTCATTGCCAGCGCCTTATCGCGCTGTTCGAGGCTCTCGAACTCCACGCGTACTTTATTGTTCGACACGAATTTAGTGTTTTCCGGGGCGAAGGAGGTGTGTTGGAAGGAGATATTTCTCTTCCACGCGTCGAGTGTGTCCGCAGAGCTGCTTACTGTGTCTTTAGGTGATAATATGATGGCAGGTTTGTTGGGTTGGAATGTTGGTGTGGGGTTGGCTGTTGGAGGCGCTGACGCCGCGGCGGCGTATGAGATTGCTGCTCCCTGTGGTGCGTCAGCCGCCGAGCGCTCCAAGTCCTCTTTTATTTTATTGAATTCAATTTTGATAGTGTTTTGTATTATTGTTCTGATGTCCGTCTCCGTGGCGGCGCCGGTCGTCTCGCTGCGGTTCGAGTCCTGGGCGTGCGTGCTGCTGCTGCCGTGACCGTTTTCAGCTTCGGTTGACAGGGACAGCGGTGTCCACCTCGCTACATCCCGCCGCGCTTGAGATGTAGCCTTCTTGATTGTATCGGCAATCACCAGTACCCTCTCCCTATCCTCCTTAGTGACGTTCTTATGAGTCTTGCTTGGTCTCAGGAGTGAAAGGATCTCATTGCAGTTGTAGGTCCAACCTTCGAAAAATTTGTTTAAGTTGTGTGAATTGTGGTTTTCGGAGGGGGGCGGGTCGTTCTCCTCGTCGGTCCCGCTGTATCTTAGCATTAGTTCCGGTGTTGGTGTGGGTGGTGGCGTTTGGTCTTCGGATTCAGACTCTGGTCCGGCTCGATATTCGCGGTTGCGGGGTTCGGTTCTGTGTGTCGCCTCGCGGTCTTGGTGCGATTCCGGCTTTGTCGTCGATATAGGCGATATAACCCCGTCTGGGGGCGGCGTTTGCCGTTGCCGCTGCTGTCCGTCAAGGTCGGCGCGGCTGCGCTGCCTTGTCTGCGGCCCATCCTTCTTTGGTGATGGGGGCGGTGTGCGATACATTGTGCCCATCATAGAATAGTGTAGTATAGTGGTGTGTATTGTAGTGTGTAGTGTAAGCTTAGCAGCTTATGAGTGTACAGTCGACTACAAAGAGAAAGATACAACCAAAGTTACAAAAAAATGTATCCACGACTTTATTGCCTTAACATTAAGGTCGTGTATACATATTTTTGTAACTTTGGCTGTATCTTTCTCTTTGTAGTCGACTGTACAAGTGTATCGACAGACGAATAAGCGCGATACGCAGTTCGTTTCCCGATTAGACTAACTTATCCCTAACTAAATAGTTTACAGCTAGCAATTTACGATTAATCAACTTACAACCAAAAATCTCACACAATTAAGCAGTGTACATAAAACTTACTGCTTATAATTACTCTACGATTAATAATGGTGATTTGGGTCGTTGCGGAAACCTCAGACTTTTCAAAGCTCAGGTCCCTCTAAAGTGGTTGGTTTACATATATGGGGTTAACCTTAAAACTATTTTTGAACACAGAAAGACACTATATAGTTATAAAAATTTAAGAAAGTCAGTAGGGAAAAAAGCCAAAAACAGACTGAAAATTACGAAAAAACCTAGGACTAATTTTACTATTTATTACTTTCCACCGAAACTGTCTGTCCCAAAAATCTGAAACTGCAGTAATACAGCTGGATTACTGGTATATGTGATTCGACAAGAATATTGTGGGCGCTCGCAACCAATTTGTAGTTATTAAAAGTTGAATTTGAGAATGATAGTAGGAATGATAATTATGTAAATCTTGGGACTGAATCTACTGTTTATTACTTTCCACCGAGGTTGTCTGTCCTCCATTTTGTATCTGCATGGGATTCAGTGTCAGCCGATAAGCGGACGGTGTCAGAATTGACAGCTCGACTTTTGATTGAAAAACGACGAAATAAAACATATGAAGATCAAAATGAAAACTAGAATCAAACTGCATTCAAAGCGAGTGTAAACAAGGATTCGAGAAAGTGCTTTAACTGTGGTAAAAGTGGACATTATAAGCGTGACTGTAAAGTGCAAAAATCGAACATGTTTTGCAGTAAGTGTAAAAAACATGGACATGCCTACGAACAATGTTGGTTTAATAAAAGGTCCGAAAATAGTGAAAAGCGAAGTGCGAACTTTGTAAACGATCAACAAAATGCGTTCATAACATCGATTTCGATCAGTGCCTTAACCTCAAAATGTTCAGAATATGATTGGTTTCTGGACAGCGGCGCCTCCGAACATATGTGCTTTACAAGAGACAGATTACAAAATTTTAAAAGTTTATTAGTGCCAAAGGATGTAATTATAGGGGACGGAACAGTGATAAAAGCAGTGGGTTGTGGGGACATTCAATTGAAAGCGTATGACGGTGAGAAGTGGATCCCTACAACAATAAAAGGTGTTTTGCTTGTGCCAGAACTAAAAGTAAATCTGTTTTCAATGAGTGCGGCTTTGGACAAAGGGTATAAAATGGTGTCTACGGCAAACATGTGTAAATTCGAAAGAAAGGACAGTGTTTATGCTATTGCGAAGCGCCAAGGTAAATTGTACATTATGATGTTTCAACAAGAGGAAGAAATTGCTTTAGTGGGGAAAAGCGACTCTGCACTTCAAGAGTGGCATGCTTAACTAGGCCATCAAAATATTAATCAAGTAAAAAATATTCTTGAAAAGAATAATATAATGTTTGAAAAAGGAGATGAAGAAACCTGCATACCCTGCTTAAAAGGAAAGCAACATAAACTTCATTTTCCTAGAAGTGACCATAGAGCGACAGAACCAGAAGAAATAATTCATATGGATATCGGGGTTCTCCTCCGTTAGCCCTAAGAATTTTAAACCTAATTTCACTAGCCCTAATGTTGTAAACCCTAAAATCACAAACCCGAATTTTCATTTTTCCTAATTATTCATTAGCCCTAAATTCAGTATTCCGAATTTTCATAATGTCTAATTTCTCATGACCGAATTTTCACTAAAACTAATTGTATTTAACCGAATATTTCCTAGGCCTAATATTCCTTTGCCTAATAATGACTACACCTTATTATCAATATCTCTAAAATCAAAAACCCGAATCTTCATTTTACCTAACTATTTCTGCACTAATGTCAGTATCCCGAATTATCATAATGTCTAAGGTCTCATGACGACAAACAATTCAATTGTAAAAACTGTTTAATAATTATAAAAACTAAGTCTATTAAACAATAGTATTTTATTTATTAACTCCTTAGAATTCCTCTGCCTGCCATCCTTCCATCCTTTGAACAGGGACTTAGTGGCAAAATAGACTCGGATCGCGGATACAACAACATATGGAAACACCTAAAATTATGCACTACGATATTAATAGTTTTTCCGCTCTTTTATAAAAAAAATAACCTCGAAGACGAAAGCGGGAGCAAAGCTCCCGCTTCCGTCTTCTAACCTATCCGCGATCCGAGTCGGTTTTGCCACTAAACCCCTGTTCCCTACTGCCTACGATACACCACTATCTTGGCATTGGTTTATCTCAGAGAAAAGTTTATTTGATGTCCATCCTTTGAACAGGGATTTAGTGGCAAAACCGACTCGGATCGCGGATAGGTTCGAGGATATTTTTATTTTATTTTAGACACTGCAATTTGTACCCACTATATTACATATGAATATTATAGATGTTGAGATGGATGGCAAATGACATTATGGCAAGTGATAGTTATGGATTACAATGATTATGGTAACCGAGATTATTGTTATTGATATTATGGAAAACAAAGATTCTGGCATATAATTAATATGGTAAACAATGAGTATGGCATACGAAACTATAGAAAACAACATTATGGCAGGTGAATATTGTGGCAGATAAAAGTCGGGCAAATGAAATTCTGGCAAGCAAGAGTATACCCCGCTCGGGAGGTTGCCAGCTCGCTTCGCTCGCCACCTCCCCCCACTCACGTCGCTTCGGCCTCGTGCGCCCGCTCAACTCAGGACCTCCTTCGCGAGCTCCTGGCTTCGCAATTTTCATATACACTCTAGGGGTAAGGCAGACAAGACCACGTGGATAGTGGGGTGCTCCGATTCGGTTTTGTTATCTCTATGCATGCATAATATATAATACAATATCTCGACCATTTTTGATTTTTAAGTCCTAGGTCGTTTTGACTTTCTGGATTCAATATCTCGGCCATTTTTGATTTTAGAGAAAAAAAAACTACCAAACATGCTTATTTTAACGGATTCTGTACCAAACAATCATAAAAAATGCATTAGGTTTAGTGAAACATTAGAGAAAAAGTTAATAGGTCAAGTGACAGGATAGGTGTGATGAAATTAGGTGTAGTATTCATTATACATAGTAATCATTAGGCACGTTAATCATTAGGCTTAGTAATCATTAGGAAAAATCATTATTAGTTTCCAATATATTAGCACACTTGATGTTTAGTATTAGTAAAGATTAGGAGGTATGAAATTAGGCACAGCAAATAATTATGCCATACAATATTAGTTATCTGAATATTAGGGCTAATAAAAATTATATCGAACGTTGGTAGGTGTAATGAAATTAGCACTAACGGTATTAGGTTAAGTGGGGGTGAACCGGATATCGGAGGTCCTGTCGAAGAAGTTTCACATGGCGGAGCGAAATTTTTCCTATTATTGAAGGATGATTACACAAAATATAGAAAAAAATATTTTTAAAACATAAATCAGAAAGCGTAACCTGTCTTCAGCAGTTTATCAAAAAAACTGAAGAAAACCCTGGTCACAGAATAAAATATATACGAAGCGACATCGCTAAAGAATTAATTGGAAAAGAGATGCAAAATTTATTAAATGATCATGGTATTCACCATCAAAAAAGTGTTGTCTATACTCCGCAACAGAACGGTTGCATCGAAAGAGAGATGCGCACAGTGGTCGAGTCGGCCAGAACAATGCTTTTAGAAAGTAGCTTGAAGAACTATGAAATGAAAAGCTAGTAAATGACCTTAAAAATGCCTTAAATAGTAATTTTCAAATGAAAGATTTAGGTCTTGCAAGTTGCTACTCAGGAATAAATATTAATCAAGACCTTAAAAACAATGTTACCAAAATAAATCAGAAAAAGTACTTAAAAAAATTGCTTGATAAATATCAAATGTCAAATTGTAATGCAGTGGCTACACCAATGGAACCAAACTTTAATTTTGAATTGTTACAAAGAGAAAAATCTGAAAACATCAATATTGAAAAAAACATGTAATAGTGTAATAGGAAGTTTGCTTTATGCTACCTGTACTAGACCCGATTTGGCAGTCGCAGTAGGGTTCTTAAGCAGATATGTACATTGTGCTAGTATGGCATTATACAGAAGTCTTAAACGGATACTTAGATACATTAAAAGTACAATTGATCTGTCATTAACATATACGATTGACAATGATGTAAAATTGCTAGGTTACAGTGACGCAGACTGGGCCGGTGATATTCAAGACCAAAAATCGACATCAGGTCAAATTTTCTATATTTTTAACTGTCCAATTTCTTGGAGTACTAAAAAATAGTCTTGCTTACGTGACACTTTCATCTTGCGAAGCAGAGTATGTAACACTCAGTTTAACTATAATGGAAGGGTGTTTCTTACAAAAACTTTTAAAAGATTTTCGTTATCCAAATGTATTACTGGAAGTCTTGGAAGACAACCAAAGTGTTTTGAAAATTGTTGGAAATACTGACAGTAATACAAGACTAAAGCATATATACATTAAATATAAGTATATACTCGAACAGGTGTCTAATGGTAATGTAAATATCCAATATGTGAGCTCTAGCAATGACGTTGCAGACATATTCACCAAGCCATTAGGCAAACAATTGTTCAGCAAACTTAGAAGTTTAATTTTGTCTTAAGATTGTAATATGGTGTTAACCCTTAAACAGGCCCCATAAATTGGCATGCCTGTCGCAAGGACCAGTTGCAGCCATGGAATATATATGTACCTTACAAACATTGACGTATAATAAAGTAAATAGACGCACAATGTCGAACAAAAATTTCAAGAAATGTGCCCCAATTTGACAACTCTAGCTATATTTCAGTTGATGCCAATCGCGTTTACTTATAACCTGCATTGAGATATATGTTTCATATAAAAGAGAACTTAGTTTTTTAAGCTGTAAGGGCCATATTAGCGAATTAGCATCAAACAGATTAAAAACTTTTTAGTTTATTGAGATTTTATCATAATGTGACTTGATTGCTCACGTCAAAACTAAATAGCGAATGAATGGAGTCGCATTATAAAGTTATTTTAATAATATTGTATAAACAATACAGTCATTTGTAAATGATTGACGAAGCATGTTCCGGATTTTTGCTGTTTGGAAGTATTTTAAATGTCACACTTTAATTAATAAAATCTATAATATTCCAAGTATTTATTTAAACAGGAAGACGAAAAACACAAATAAATCATGATTATTTATTTTTACAAGCAGGCAATACCTAAACAATTAACACTTTCATTTTGTTTAAATAAATATACGCAAAACATTGTTCGGTGGGCATTACGTATTATCAGTGCAGCTGTTAAACTCCTTTAAAATTCTACGCACGACTAGTGAAAAGGGAATAAGAACTAGGTATGTAGATCATTTTAGCGTGGTATATTTGACGTATCTAATTAGTCCCTTTGCGACATATAATAATGACTTACAATCTGAATATCAATTTATCTTTTTTTATATTTAGATATAATTTTCAATGTTATATAAATTAGATAAAAGTATATTATACCTGTAAATAAATTCATTTATCTTTAGTTAAACATTTATTTTTACATGATATAAACTTGAAAAATAAACACACGACGAAGTCGTCACCACTCTTCGTCGTTGATGTCTCCTATCTCGTGCTATAAGCATATAACTGCGGCCTACTTTGCACATCGCTAAGGATTTCTCAGGAATTGAAATTGAAAACCACAAATAACGTAACTGTACTACTCCATAAAAAAATCTAATAAGTAGGTACTGACTCCTTAGGTTTTTGTTCCGTGATAATCTGTCATTTGTACTAACGAAATTATTTATTCAAAACCATGAAATGCCAATGAGTTTACATGAAATTCTTTACGCTATCAATAGAACTTAGTTATAGTAATATATCCAATCCTTTTTGAATTTTTTTCTATTGCTATATTTGCTATTAACGCATTTTTTCACAGATCATTTTTGTCATTTTTGACAACCGTCAAGTCTCACGGTCGAATCCAGACTAAACGCAAAAGAGCCGCAAGTGTCGATCGCGCGGTTCTTTTGGACGGCCACTTTTTTTCGGCTGATTGTGTATCTAGTTACTTATACTAAATCAATGCTTACAAAGGATGTTTTCAAAGCAAGTTGTTTTTTTTTTGTAGACACAAATTATTTTGAACTTAATTGTGAGGAAGCCAAGGTTCAACTTTTAATGAAGCGTCCTGTTGTAAATTTTGCCATTGTGGCCCATCTTAATGGCTGCCACTCTGACCTTACCACCTGGCCCGGGGTAAGTTTTAACATTTCTGGCCATTGGCCAACTTAAACTTGGAACATTATCAAGTTTTACTATAACTAAATCACCTTCTTTTAGGTTTTGTTGTACATTTTGCCACTTGGAGCGGTTCTGTAGTTGGGTTAAGTAGTCCCTTGCCAACAGTTTCCAAAAATCCTGTTTTAATTTTTCAACATCTTTCCAAAACTTTAATCTATTTATATTGGTATCAGTGTAATCGACTCCTGGAAAGCTGGTCAGTGGAATACCTATAATAAAGTGGCCAGGCGTCAAGTACCTGTAATCTGAGTTTTCAGCAGTTATTGGTAACAAGGGTCTAAAGTTCAACACCGCCTCAATCAGGGTGATGACTGTGTACAGTCAGCATCAAAAGTAGCTACGCAAACAAAAACGTCAAAAGTCTTTATTAAAAGGGAATAAGAGCTTTTGACGTCTTCGGTTGCGTAGTTACTTTTGATGCTGACTGTACAGTTCTTCAAAGGTAAGTACTAAATTTCCCACTACCCTCTTTAAATGGTACTTTAGGCTTTTAACACTAGCCTCCCAGAGGCCTCCAAATTCAGGAGAATAACTAGAAATAAATTTAAACTTTATATAGTCATTACAGCAATAATTACTAACAGTTTGTAGGTGAGCCTTGGATGCAGTTAAGTCATACAATTCTTTTAATTTATTGGCTGTACCCTTAAATGTTTGGGCATTGTCACAGAATATTTGTTTAGGCGCTCCTCGTCTAGCTATGAATCTTTTAAGGCATGCCATGAATGTTTCTGTAGTTAAGTCGCTGACTAATTCTACATGCACTGCTTTGGTAGTAAAACAAAGAAAAATAGAGTAAGATTTTGTGATTAATGGTTTGCGAATTCTGCTTACTTTCAGGTTAAAAGGCCCACAAAAATCTACACCTGTGACTTCAAACGCACGTGCAGCTGTTACCCTTTGAGCAGGTAAAGAGCCCATCAATTGCTTACAGCTGCAGCCTTCATTTGGAAACACTTCAGACACTTTATTAAGACATGTTTAACTTCTCTGATGCCATTCACTATAGAATATCTTTGACTTAGTGAGCTTAAAACTAGTTTTGCACCAGCATGTAATAGTCTTAAGTGTTCCTTGTGTATGATCAAGCGAGTAATATGACAAGCTTTTGGCATGATAATGGGATGCATCTTGTCATATGGAATATTGCTGGCATTTTGTAACCTACCACGAGTTCTAAGGATAAGGTTTTGGTCTAAAAATGGATGTAAACCACTCAAGCCAGTCGTAATCGGTACATCCTTTAACAAACAATCAATTTCCTTTGAAAATAAATGTCTCTGAGTCTGTCTTATAATAATGATCATAGCATTTTTTAATTCTTGCCGGGTCAGTGTGCCAACAATCTTGTCATTGTGATTTATACAGTTGTTGCAAAAGCGGAGCATGTAGGCTACCACCCGTTGAAGTTTATTTATGTCAGACGATGATGTTGATGGATTTGGTGGAGTGCCAGATTAGATATATTACGGGGAAAAAGTGATGACGATGAAAATTTTTTTACCTTGATGTTACCTATGTTACGCAAACTGAATGATGACCAAAAACATTATGCAAAAGTGGAAATCCTTAATGTTTTAAAGAAAGCCAAAACACTATGTCCGATGCAGCCTCGTCAATATATGATGGCCCAATCGCCAACGTATGTTCCAAATGATTCACAGCCTCAAACAACATTTCGCTATATTCAAAGCCCCTCTCCACAATCATCATCCCTGGATTCGGTTCGGTCGCCAGCTCCACAGATCACGCCACAACCATACCCATCTCCACAACAACAGACAAATATTGATAATGGGCAATGCGATTTGCCATCTTATATTCAAAATGATTCACAGCCTCAAACAACATTTCGCTATATTCAAAGCCCCTCTCCACAATCATCCCTGGATTCGGTTCGTTCGCCAGCTCCACACTACACTACACTGCGACCATCCTCATCTCCACAACAGCAGACAAGTAACTTGCAGATTATCAGACAGGAAGTCCTTGTACCCGGAGCCGCTGCTTATTACTCACAATTTGCAACACAGTGCAAAGACGATTAATTTATGAATGCTACTTTATTAAATTAAACCATGATTAAAAAATAAATAAACAATTGGGTACCTTAAGTTTTTTTAAGTGGTCCATATTATATTTTTTGTAGTAAGTATACGGTTAATGGAGTTTATAGCTGTAGCTAGTTTTTTTGAATATCTCATTTGACAGATGAACACAGTTGGTGATATGAATAGAAGTCGTGCCTAGGTCTACGATATGACTTCCGATAAAAAAAAAAAGTCAAAACCGTTGACGTCTGACACTTCTGACAGTTAATATTGCGACTTTGTTTGTTTGTACATGGTTTGTTACTTGTTACGCTCTGTTTTCCTTAATTTCTACTGTTCTCGACGATTTTATCAACGACTTCTGCCTGCTCCTGGATTTTGTAGTACCCGCATCTCACGACGGCCACCATATATTATATATATACTTTACATTCGGAATTGCAAGCCTTCACGACGACTTGCTCACGTATTTTTGGACAACGATTCTGCTTTTCTTGACGATCTTTACACTGCCCTAAGGACTACTTGCCCCCATCGACGACTATTATCACTTGCAAATAAGGATAAAATGGCTAATATAAATGACCAAGATGCTTCCTATCCATCCAAACGAACACGATTCAAAGTATTACGGGGACGAAATGAGATGCTTTGTCCCATCGTGCAAAAAATATAGAAGGGATAATCCCCAGCTAAGTTATTTGCGTATACCGCAGTCTCTTAAAGAGGTATGGTGTGAAGCATTGGAAAGAACTTGCCCAAAGATGCCATTGTATGTCTGCGGAGAACACATAAACGTAAGTAAAAGTTTATGCTATGTTATGTATGACTAACTTCACCTGTATAATTGGGTTTTCTAAGTCTTTTATCAAGTTACATAAACTTGACTACACCCATACATATATCAAATATGTATAGAATTGAGGTTAGGTACTATAGATGCACGCACACCAAGGGTGGTTTTTTGCGGTGCGCTTTCTAATTTCCCTTTTCAGAGATTAGCGCGTTAAGATTAGTGGACTGTATGTAGGTGTCCAACCGTGGTCTATTGTCGTAGCTACTAGACGCGAAATTGCGAAGGAAAGTCAGCTGCTTTTGGAAATTGGAACAGGTCGATGAATCAGCTAACAGAAGGTAGCAAATAGGAGCCATGCGCACTTACTTGTGATTTTGAGTGAATTTCTCCTTCAGGCTCCTCGTGGCACACCACGCGCTTTCGTAGGACGCGCAGCGTAATTCCAAAATGTCCAAACGCACTTTCAATTCATGAACACTTTTAGCACCAGGATGGCAGCACATAAAATATTGTACAAATTGCAGGATAATACGTGGGATTTAATTCGATTTAAATTTCTTTAACAGCGGAGCAGCTGGTCTTACGCGAGCGGGAGAGAATCTAACTTGCTCTCGCCAGGTGGCGGGAGTGATGCGCATACGTCGCGTATGTGAGAAAGACAGCGCGTTTATCAGTGCGCATGGGGGAAAAGGATGATGTATAGGAAATCGGGACTGTAGAAACGACAACAGATTAAAGTTAGACATATAAGTATACGAAATCCAACATCTCCCCCGGCTTGAAGGGTTCCCTTCAAAGAGAAAAAAAAAAATGATTATATACATATGTAGGTATATAGAGAAAGATAAAAAAACGCACCATATAACTAAAGATAAGCGAGGTGTAATATGTAATTACACTAAAAAAATAACTTTTTATGAAAAATATATACAGTATGTATTTGGAGGCAACCCTACTGCGTAGGCAGCGGGCATAGCCGAACGATCGGTCGCTCCAGCGTACCATTGCGGGTCCGCACTTCAGCAACGCGGACAACACCGTCTCGCCCAGGGAATACCCGAGTAATTATCCCGAGCGGCCACTGCAAGGGTGGCGCGTTAGCAACGTTTATTAAAACTATTGTTCCCACCGATACCGGCTTGTCAGGAGTATTCCATTTCTCTCTACTCTGTAAGTTGTGAAGATACTCAACTCGGAACCGTTTCCAGAATGATTGGACAAGCGAGTCTAGCATTGAAAAACGAGCCAATAGATTCGGTCGCTCCTGGCTTAAATCAGCGGCGGGCAAACGCGGCAACGGCGAGGTTGACATGAAATGAGCTGGAGTTAGCGCGGTGGGTTCTGACGGGTCAGAACTTAGTACGTAAAGAGGGCGGCTATTAAGAATTGCTTCAATCTGAGTAAGCACGGTAAGTAATTCTTCGTATGTCAGGATTTGATTGCCTATAACACGGTGAAGATGGGTTTTAAAGCATTTTATGTTACCTTCCCAAATGCCTCCAAAATGGGGCGCGTTTGGGGGGCTCATACGCCAAGTAATGCGACTTTTTGCAAGTTCTTCCTTGAAATGCGTATAATACGGATCAGACTGAAGAAACGTGTGAAGCTCGTTCAGGTAAGCTTTAGAAGCTGTAAAGTTAGTCCCGTGGTCACTATATAAAAATTTACAATCGCCACGCCCAGAGACAAATCGCTTAAATGCGTCGAGAAACGCCGCGGAGGAAAGAGAAGAAGCGAGCTCGGTGTGGACGGCCTTCGTCACCAGACAAACAAAAATACAAAGCCACGCCTTTTGGCTTCTAACGCCGCGTTTTCTAACTAAAGTGATGTAAAAAGGTCCCGCGTAGTCGACGCCCGTGTGCGTAAAGCATTCTATTACATTATACGGGGCACCTTGCTTTTTTGCAGTTCTTATCAAAGTTATGTATTGATCTGGGACGTATATCGGCGAAGATTTTAATGCTTTGGAGATGTTTCGTTGAATCGTAGAATGTACTGAATCCCCTTCATTCTGTGTATGCCCCGTGATTAAAAATTTATGTGTAATACTTTTGAGTTTAGGGTACTTATTTACAGCATATTGGTACATAGCCAACATAAATTTGTTTTTTTGTTGGCCGCAACAGTTGTCACTATAAAATACCACATCCAGATCTTCGGTAGCGTTATTATTTAAGTTTTGTAGGTATGTAAGCACGCATGATCCTATTTCGTTTACTCCTCTTGCTCCTTCTCCTTCATGCCAAACATAACAATTAGTTTGTTTCGTGACCAACTCCGTAATAGTGAAATTAAACAGATTTAATTTTGAAATGTAGTAAAAACTTGATACTTCGCCTCGTGGACAAGGCATTACAGCCTGTAAATCGTAAACTGACACTACAAAAGTATCACTAACCTTTTCTTTATCTCGTATTTTTTCATCACGGGCCAACGATTTTTCTGTTATATGCATTTCGTAATCCTCTTGCAAGGATTCTTTCTCCTGAGCCGCGGCATTATCATAAATATTACAATCTTTACATTGATCCTTTTTTGGTTTGAAAAACGAGATATTAAATTCATTCACAAATAAATTATAATATATTTGGTAACTGACATACTGGACGCCATCAGCCTTACATTTCTCAACATAGTTACGATGCATGGACGCGACGCATAATCCGCCTTCTATATACTCGCGTTCAGTCTGAGGTCGACAATAATGACTCTCAATCCGCGGAATTGAGTTGATATGTGACATGGCACCATTTATTAATAAAGGAGCCAATTTATGCTGGTTACCATGTTTACCGCGATCATCCTTGAGCTGCAACCCTGTAACTTTTGAGGTTTTTTTCACTACTGTTCTTATTGTTTTGTCAGAAATCGACAGCGTGTTCATAAAAAATAATTTACAGACACGGATCTGTTCATCATTGAGAGGAAAATGGTACGCATTATTCATATTAATGCGATTACTTCCTTCACGAGTATATCTATATTTAGTCTCAACTTTGGTCATGTTATTTCGAATGAACTGTCTTTGTAATTCTAAATCAGCCATAGCCCAGTATCTTTGGAAAATACCTAAACGATCCTCATTTGAAAAAGCTGCAGTACATTTAAACTTACATTGTTCGTGACAGGCAGGTCTCATTTTTTTCTCCTCAAAAACTTTCTTCGATTTGGACATAGAAGTATAAGCTTTACCGCTGTTTTTCAACAATTTTGCTTTGTTTTTTTTCCACTCGTCTCTGTTTAATTTTCTCTTTCGAGATCCACGTGACTGAGTATCGCCGCTTGGAGAGTCAGGACAAACGCTAGGTGGTTCAGAAATAACGCTAGGTGGTTCAGTTATTACGCTAGGTGGCCCAGTATCAACGCTTGTAGGAGCAGTGTAATCGTTAAGTGGTTGAATGGGGACGGAGGATAATCCAGGTTGAAGATTGAGTGATTGGGATGAAACAGTGGTTTGCGACCAATGTGTTGGGTGCTGATTTTTTGACTTGTTAGCTAACTGCAAACCCGAGCATCCAGGCTTAGGCGATGCATTTTCGTCTGTATCTGAACTAGACAACGCTTGTTGGTAATTGGGATCTCTTACACTGTCGTCTGACGAAAAATCACTTGAACTACTGGAGCTCGAAGATTCACTGCAATCGCTATCGGACGAATCGCTCTCTTCAACCAGAATATTATTTGGTCGTTCGTATACTTTCTGGGGGTTATTACGGCAACTTTCTTCAGAATCTTCAAGAAAGTCGCTCTCTTCAACCAGAATATTATTTGGTCGTTCGTATACTTTCTGGGGGTTATTACGGCAACTTTCTTCAGAATCTTCAAGAAACGACATATTATCTAAAGCATTTTCACTATCTGGTATAGAATTTGTGTCAGAAGAATCGATAGAAGGTATATCGGCTGTGTGTGTGTATGACGTGTTTGTCGCCATTTTCAAAATTCTTCTCGCTCGGCTCTCCATTCTGATAGAGTAAAACATCAAAACCGTTAGAAAAAACAAATAAACATCACATTTTACACAAAAGTTTAATAATATAATGCATACAACTCAGGTTCACATTATTAATCTTAATTTGAGTCATAAATCTTTTGGTTTTGAATAACCATTTTAAATTTGAATGAGTCTGTGAGACGGAAGGTAATTGGTGAAGTGATAAATCCATTTTTTATTTGTAATCGTTTCTTTAATCACAGTAAGAATGTAATACTAAGCCAATTTATTGATGATAATATCGATACTGGTTTAAAATTATGAACTTTTTTAAATGTATTTTTAAATTCAAAATGGCCGCATGAGCTAAATCGGCAGTTTTGCTTCTTAAAAATGTAAAATAAAAGTAATAATTCTAAAACCAATACTGCCAAATTCTGTTATATGACCCCTATGTGTAAAATACTTAGGCTTATTTTCAATTCAAAACTGCAACATAAAAAAATATGGCATTATTGATTTTAGATTATAAACAAGTTATAATGTATTTTCAATTCAAAACGACCACATGTACAAATACGGCAGTTTTGCTTCTTGAAAACGTTACATTTCGGTAAACATTCTTAAACCTAAACTGCCACATTCTAAAATATGGCCGTTTTGTCTAAAAAGTAATACAATACTTATCTTTATTTTATATTCAAGATTGCAACATTAAGAAATATGGCACTTTTGATTTTAGATATTGTTAATCCGTAATGTATTTTTTATACAAAACGGCCCCATGTAAGAATAGGGCAGTTTTGTCTAAAAAGTAATACAATACTTATGTTTATTTTATATTCAAGACTGCAACATTAAAAAATGTGGCACTTTTGATTTTAGATCCGTAATGTATTTTTAATTCAAAACGGCCACATGTAAAAATAGGGCAGTTTTGCTTTTTGAAAGTATTAAATTTAAGTAAAGGATCTAAAATCAAAACTGCCACATTTTGAAATGTGGCCGCTTTGTCTAGAAAATATTACAATACTTACGTTTATTTTTTATTCAAAACTGCAGCATCGGCAAATGTGGCACTTTTGCACATATTTTTCTTAATGAATGTGGGAATGTTTTCGTTTTGTGGCACCTTTCAACAAAACTGACGTGCGATCGAGCCGAATCTCGCGTCGCAACTGACAAAATGGCCGTATTGCACTGAAGTTCGTGACAAAAGAGGAGTACTGCAAAACGGGCACTTGCGTATTTTGATAATTTCTAGCGATAAATCAAGAGGTGTCTTTGTGCCACGCTATAAAATGGGTGTCTATAGTTTCATTTTTGCAATAAAAGTGATTTTGATTTTTTTTGACTTGTGTCGCTTTTGTATTTAATCAACGACATGTTGAGCGTCTAATACGACGAGTCAGGGAATTTCAATTTTTGAAACCTCACTCTGTAGTGAACCACAGTCACATTAGATATTTAAATGATGGTGTTATCATTGCTTGTGCTTTAGTGAATTTGCAGGATAATTTAATAAAACTAGATTGATAGATTGTTTTGTTTTATTGTAGTTATTTCCTTAAAACTACGTACCTATTTACAGATAAAGTGAGAAAATCTTTCCCATGTCAGTCTTTATGCCATACATTTAAGATAATATTTCCGCCTGGCCTATGAGCAAGAGATTTCACTCGTATAGTCTGGCGAAAAAGAGTAGAAATTAAAAGGGGCGTCTATCTACGTCAAACTGTCTTACATATGGCAACTATTGAGAAAGTTTCTATGAAAAATGGAATGGAATGTAAAATACGGAACTGTTTTATTTTGTAACTTAAACTAGTTGACCTGACGGACGCGGACGTCGTACCGTCACAGAAAATGTCATTCACTACATATATATATATATATATATATATATATATATTCGTTAATATATTATATATATACTAACGAATCGACAACGTATGTCCACAACATTTTAGGCTTTAAATAAATATAGACTGAATGACATTTTCTATGTCCGCGTCCGTCGGGTCAGCTAGTTTAAGAGTGCTATCGTAAAATGCGCTCGCTCAGAATTCGGCAGTTTGAAGCACGTAGTGCGTTTGTGTGTGTAGATACTACACTATCACGCACACATACTTACCTCCCCCCACACTCACAGCGAGATCGCCCCAGTCACGCGTGCCGTCCCTTTCTAGCTATGAAAGTGCGATCGGAGTAGAACTAACGGCTCGGCAATGTTCGGAGCTATTCGATGCGAATAGCAATATAGAGTGCACCTTTAGAGCGTTAGCGTGACCGATATTGATACTTGCACTTAAAAATTGTAAGTATTACTTCGTTAACATGTTGCGCTAACTTAAACAAACAACTATTTGCTTTTTGTGCACATGTTTTCTATTTATATGAAAATTCTATGACAAAGTATATTAAGAGTTTTTTTAAAGCTTTATATTAACTTGACCTGTATGTAGTAAATAACATGTAGGTATATTCGAAACTAAATAATGTGCCTAAGTAAAGAAATTCAGAACCAGATAAGAGCTCAAGAAAGTCGCTAACCATTTTTAGGAAGACTCTTTATAATTAATGTAATGAATTCACTAAAGATTATATTTATATCTATGTCATTGCATGATACGATTGACAATTTTGACAATGTAGACACTAGACAGCGAAAAAAACGAACCGATCGTTTCAAACCTCTTTCGGTTTTTTATCATGCAACCTTTCCAGAACTGTTTTTTTTAAATAACAGTCAAAAAATAAATACTTTCAAAATAAATATATTGTTCTATTATTTAGATATAAATAATGAAAACACTTCTATCATTTTAGGGTCGACAACAATAATGTAAGTCTTTTTTAACAGCTGTTTGAGATACTTTGACAGTTGTGTGGCATAAAGTGTCTTATACAAAATACCTCTTGCTTCGTGCTTTATCCTTCGTTCTAATGCTTAAAAAACGCACTATAGTAAGTATAATGTAAATACGAACGGGACGAAAACTTCTTATCCGACATAAACACGATAATGCTAGGCAGTAAATGTTGTAAAATGTCTAGAAAGAACAATTTCATATAAATACTCGATGTGATTTACATACTTTTTTATGTTAAGTGGTGATCAAAATAGTCAACGAATGAAACATAATAATAATATAACAGTGACACAGCCGTTCAAAAATTTAAACCATGTTAACAGGTACGGTCAAGGATTTTAATTGTTGAGCGATTTAGGTGTCAACTAATGTTGGTTTTCTATGAATCTATGAAAAGTCCAGTATAAAGTGAGCTGTAAATGGCTTACCAATTATAATATAATAAAAAAAAACCATTGTTTCTTACAGACTTACAAATAAAACGTAAAGATTCGTTTGATCGTTTATTTCGAAATAAAGAGCGAGACTCGGAAACGTGGCAAAATCACGTAGGACCCCTTTCTTTTCTTTCCAGTGTAAGCCCCTACTATAGTCAAGAGCAAGAAAAAACGTGCCCGAACATTTTGTATTGAAATTCTTTTCAATACACCTTCCACCTCACCTTCCAGCTCCATCATCCGACTCTGAAAATCATCCAGAACCAGTGTTTGAAAGGGCAAATCAAATGAGCCCAAACTCGATGTGTTTATCTTGTTTACTTTAGTAGTTCCCATGGCCACCTTCCAGCTCCGTCACCAGACTCTGGAAATCATCCAGCACTAGAGTATTTGCCAAGACCAAATAAATGAGCCCAAACTCGATGGCTTTACCTTGTTTTGTTTAGGAGTTCCTATGGCCACCTTCCAACTTCATCATCAGACCAGCTCTATGATATTATTGCATTGTCACCGAAGATACGCAAATGTACCTAATTTGAAGATTTGGTCCAAACTAAGATACATACATACATACTAACTAATCATGATGGCTGTTGGGGCGGGAAGGTTCTCGAGAGGCGACCACGTTCCGGAAGGCGCAGCGGACACCCCACAAGATAGACTGATACTAACTAATAAATAAATTAAATCAACCAAGTATCATGATCACTCGTAAAATAATTGACTATTTCATGGCAGCGCTATGCGATTCATAACTTGTCTCGACTCGCCTCACGAATGTATCCCCAGTATAGCTTGACCCCGAAGTTGGTAACAACTATACTCAGTCGGAGATCAAAATTATATTTGTTTTGCTGACACGTTGTCGGTTAGCTTCGTGAATAGCCTCAAATAAACACAGTACACGACTGGCTCGGAGGCCGGCTCAGCCGGTACTGAGAAGTGTTCCCGCGCGGAGGTGAATTTAAACGAATTTTGAATAATTATTAAAACATATTATTTTTAAGAAAAGTTTTTATTTTTTTACTGGATTGTGTTGGTCGAAGTATCAACTTTAATGTTATGTAAGATTCAATATACTAATTATTCAACAATAATGAGAAAATCCTCGTGTTTTCAGTACGATTTTGTTGAAAAATATGGTGTAATTGAGTACGATTTACGTATACATACGTGCAAAATAAGAAAAAATAGAGGCGGGTAGTGTCAATAAGGACATATTACAATCTTGAAAAGAAAAAAAAAACAATTGGGTTTTCTTTTGACATCATTGAGTATTGAGGGATCAAACTTATGCCTCTGCGCTCTCTTCTGGAAACGACTGTCGGTAATCAGGTATATTAGGTTTAAACATTCAGTTTTTCTTAAATTCCTGGCGGGTAGTGTCAATATGAGGAATTGACCTATGTAAATAAGTAATCAGAATCTAGAAAAACCTTTCTGTTTCTTAGAAATACAACGTCAAAAATCCGGTTTTTCGCTTATTCCTGACGAATTTCAGTAACGCCCTCTTAAGTGAAAAATCGGTTCCAGAGTTTAGATAAAAATAAATAAAAAGTAATCCCAAAAATTGCATAACGCTAAGTATTAAATTAGCGTTTTTCAATAGTTTGGGATAAATATTGTTTTTCCAAAATATTTCTGACTTCTTCAACAAATTGTTTGCATAAACAGAGTCAAATTTGAGCCAGAGGATCTGCACTTTTTTATTTCTTTCAAATTCCGGATCAGCAACACAAAATGCACATTTTTTTATTCCGCTTGATAACATTTGTACTTGGCACTGAGCTTTAAACTTTTCTTGAATTTTATTATTCAATATATATGATTTGACAGCTTTTAAACTGCTTGGACATTTAATCTCAATTATGAAATCATTTGTCATGCCATCTGGTGACGCTCCACATATTAAATTTATAAGGTTGAAGCCACATTCTTTAATCTCACAGTTAAAGTCACTCTCTAATTTGGCCACCACTGATTTTTCTAGTAATTTTCCGCGTTTCATTGCCTTAGTCTCATACATTTTGTAGCCTCCGAGGATTTGCTCCACAAGTAACCCATCTGGAGTATCACAATGGCATGCCTCGTGAATTTGACTCTGCTTGTTTTTTAGTGGCCTGCTCTATTTCACTAATAACATTTCGATTTAGCCTAGCTGACATGTGTATCTTGAAATTCTCAAAATCATGGTTATCACTTTTTGCAGTAAAATCTAATTCATATTGAATATACAAAATTTAGTCAATCCAGGATCATATTCTGGTAGGACAGACAATATAAGGGAATTTTCCATTTTTCGCTTCTTACATTCTTCAAGGAATTCTTTTAAATTGTCTGGATTTTTTGGGCCTAAAGTTTGCCCTTTTTTTAGTGGCTTTACAATATTTTCTATAAGTAAAGGCTGAGTACCCTCAATTGCCAATCGCGGCTTGTTCCAGTAGCACTACCACAGAATAATTGTGAGCGACAGTCCAAAGAGATCGCCTCATATTGCATATGAGAGTGCAGTAACTATGTTAAGTTGTGGTAAAGTGAGCCCTATGGCCACAAATGTCTGATATGAATAAATGAGTTATGAAACATATGTCTTTTTAATAACCTGGTTACGTAGGTAGGGCACCCATTGTATTGTGTAAACGGCAATACACCTTAGTATGAGCCATAGTTAACTATCATATCAAGAAAAGATAGGAATGGCTTCACCATAGTGCAAGGCACAAATAACAATTAATTCTAGTAAAGTCACTCCGAGGAGAGACGCCCTAATTTGAGGGAGAGACCTCAAAAGAGGCAGTAAAATGTAGAAGCATCGAGACAGTATCTGGACCAAGTCCACTAAGGCGCCACTAAGGCAGCACGCTCATAATGTGAACTGTACTCGAATCAAATACAACTTGTACCTAAATGGTGAAAATATTAGTTAATTGTTATTTTATTAGAATCAGTACATAGCTATAAGCCATGTACCCAAATATCATGTACCTAAGTACATAAATACCGAAGATATAGAGAAAATTGTAACGTCATTTCCCAAGCGACTATATCTCGGTACATTACCGTAAAGACGACCGAGGGGCCAAGGGCGAGTCGGAACTCCTGATTGGTCAATAATCTCCATACTAATTTTGATAATGTAAATTCGTTCGCGCAATCGCGCTTATGGGAATTCGCGCTCTTGGCCATATCGGCATAACCGTACGAGGTACAGTGAAGGTCAAAGTACCAAATTAGAGGTCATGAAAATACCTAACTATTTGAATTAAGTGTATGAGTGTGGGAACTCACGTTAAATAGTTATAAGATGTAATTACCCATTTGAAATGTAAAGTTGACCAGTAATTAAGGGTAATTAACTCCTATTTTTGTAGTAATGTTCCGAATGTTTACGGACGCTATTTTTATGTGTACTAGGAGTGTTCTTATGTTTTTATGTACCTTTGTTTTATCTTATAAGATTAATCCTGTTGGGAGAGAGGTCAATTAGATAGCCGAAATAGGCAAAAAAGGCGCGGCCTTGTTTTTAAGTAATGCGTAATTGTCATTAATTGGCTTAGAAAAGCAAAATGAACCTGGTCAGGCAGCCCACTAGCTGAGGGTTTGAAACCGTATATAAGCCGGCCAGGATTCAGTGTGAATTTGTGTTCGCTCAGCCCCACAAGTGGGAGCTCCTAGTAATAAGAGGAAAGTAGGGAAATTGTGATAGGGAAAGTATTAATCAGTAGTTTGTGTCTCTCTCTCTTTTAATTATACCGTTACATTCAAGTTTTAAACCCAGTATTATTTTCACCCCTTCCTTTTACAGTGCAGCTTAGTCTGCGGGATTAGTGCTCCCCTAGAGCACCAGCGCTATCGAAGCGTGTTCGGCCGTCTAGAGGCGCGCTTGTGCGGTTCACCCACCGCGCCTTCTAGGTGCCCATTGTCAGGGGACTGTAGGGTCGCGAAGGTCGAGCTCTGGCCTGTCGCGCGTTGACCCCGTCGACGCTACGCGTCGTGCACGATAGTATAATATTATTACATACAGAACGGACACGAACCGCCCCCCACCGAAGTCGGCTACCTCACCGCTGGGCGCCACTTGCCGGGCGCGCTGCCGGGTAAGCCCAGTGCGACGCTCACCGCTCTGCCGTGTGCACGTTCGTAATATCGCAATGGGTAAATATTGCGCACTGTTTGGCTGTCTATCCACGCACAAAGACGTGGGTAGGAGTTTTTTCCAGTTCCCATCCGATGCAAATAGGTAAGTTAATTTTCAAAACCTAGGTGTTATAATACAATTAGTATAATAGGTAGAATCTAATTACGACCCGATGATGATGAATAGGTTCCGTGCTAAACTTTACTTGCTCAAATGCAAAGGTATTTAACCCACTGCTATACTATGGGTACTAGACGACGATAAACATACATACTTACATAATATATATTATCGTTATTCTCCTAACAACGATTTAAAATGATTTGTTAATACAGTATACGAAGTGATATATGTCAATTTATATTGGTTTAATAATATTCAGCCGTGTGCACAGTTGTTTTTAATGACGCCGTCTAGCGACTTGAACGTCTACAGCGAATGTGCCAAGTTGCCAACCCTATGCCATTCACGCACACATTGACGTGCGCACCGACAAGGCGCGCACACAAGTTTACCGGAACTGACTCATTTGTTCCTCGTGTCCACCCTGTGGCACTACACTGATGTTGGTGATGGTTCTGTGAACTTTTTTTCTAATCAATACAGGACCACTAATGTGTGTTTACACCCACCTTGAAACAAAAATATAAATGTTATTTGTTTAGACTAGTCTTACAAGATTATTAACCTTATATAGTTTGACATATTCATATTACACTACATGATAAGATTAAAGACTGGACCAAATAGAAGATTTTGTTGCATACTTGTACAATACAAGAAACCTGATTTAGGATATCATAACATTTTCTTTAAAATATATATACTCGTATAATAATAATCAATTTAATTTAATGTATACTTAAACTTATCTTGTTACCTAATATTGTCACTTCAAATGGGAGAAGCGGTTCCTGCTAACACAAGTATTATCATTAGAGATAGGACAGTCGGTGACATTTTGGGCATGGTGCACACTGCACTTATTTTTGATTAAATGAATAAAATCACATTAATTTTTAATAGTATTTTTTCTCTCATATTATTTATTTCAAATTGACTTTGTATTGGAAAATCGAAAGTAATTACGGATAAGTAATTGACACATTAAATACACATTTAAAAAAACGTGCGGCAGCATACCAAGAAATTGATAGTCGATTTAGTTTCCTTTGTCAGTTAACAACAATCGAATCTGGTGAGTTGACCAAAAAATGCAAAGAATTCGATCATGAAGACATTAATGCAGATGAGCTCAAATCAGAATGTTTTCTCTCAACCTTACATAACCTAATAAAATCAGATAAATTGGAAGAAACTTTTCCAAACGTTGAAATTGCTACAAGAATATTCCTTTGCCTAATGGTTACCAATTGTAGTGGAGAGCGGTCATTGTCGCAGCTTAAGAGAATAAAAAATGAATTGCGAACAACAATGTTACAAGAGCGACTGAGTAATTTGTCAATTATGTGCATAGAAAGTGATCTCCTTCAAAATATTGACTTTATGGATATAATAGAAGATTTTGCTCAACAGAAATCCCGAAAGAAACCGTTATCGTAACCAAAAAACCAGCAGCATTCTAATATCATTAATGACATATTATATCATACGGTGGACCGGGGTTACTTTGATTCAGGGGGTGACTTTGATCAAATAGGTTTTTCTCCTAAATCATTGTTTTTACTTGTGAGTGAACTGTGGCAGTGGATATTTTAGTATTCTACCTTGATGTATACTCGATTAAATCTTCTTAATTTCAAATAGGTCTGCTTTTATACTACTTTCAAAATTATCAAAGTAGCCCCATTTTTTCCTAAAGTAACCCCGGTTTAAGCCGCGTTTATATTTGTCTGTTGTGTTGTGTTGTGACGCATCAGAACGGTACATAGGTCAAACTGAAAGTTCTTAGAAAATCAAAAACTGAGCAATCAAGCAACTTATTACTTTTATTATATCTTTTCAAAATAGCCTCCCTTCACATCAATACATCGCTGCATTCGATAGAACCACTGAGAAAAGCACTTTGCCCACTCGTCCTTAGGGGTCTCTTCGACGGCCTTTTGAAACGCAGCCACTGCTTCGTCGGCGTCCATAAAACGTTTTCCTCGAAGTTTTTCTTTAATTTTTGGGAATAAATAAAAATCACAAGGTGCAAGGTCGGGGCTATAAGGTGGGTGACCCAGTAATTCCACGTTTGCCGTCGCCAAATAGTCGATCGTTTGCTTGGCGGTGTGCGATGAGGCGTTGTCGTGGTGAAGCAGGATCCTACTGCGAGGCCATTTTTCTCGAACTTTTTCCAAGACAAGTGGTAAACAATTGTTAGTGTACCACTTCGCAGTAACTGTTTTTTGATCCTCTAAAATAATTGTTGCGTAATGACCAGTCCTTCCGAAGAACGAGGCCACCATCTTTTTTCCCACACTTCGACCTCTCTTCACTTTAGTAGGCAACTCCTCGGAAGGAAACACCCACTCAGCAGACTGTCTTTTAGTTTCAGGATCATAACAGTAAATCCAGCTTTCGTCACCCGTAACTACGTCGAACACAGCATTTGAGTCACCTCCATTGAATCTTTGACCCATTTCACGGCACCAATCAACACGACGGACTTTTTGGGCTTCTGTCAAATTATGAGGTATCCACCGGGCACAAAGCTTCCTCACCGCTAAATGTTCATGGAGGATTTTGTGGACTTGACTCATAACAATGGCTAAGCTTGTACGAATCTGCTGATAGGTTACTCTTTTGTCAGTCTCTATCATACGCCGCACAACACTGATGTTATCTTCAGTAGTCGCCGTAGAAGGCCGGCCCTCACGCAGATCATCAGTGAGATTAGTGCGGCCACGTTTAAATTCATTAAACCAGTTGTAAATAGTAGCACGAGATGGGGCTTCATCGTGAAAGGCCAATCGAAGTCTATCATAACTTTCTTGTTGACTTAAATTACATCGAAAGTCGTAAAAAATCATTGCTCGAAAATTTTCTCGCGTTAAATTCATGCTCACGTAGTACACACAATTTTCAATTTGCCGCCAAATCGTAAAACAAATGACAATCGAGTGGAATTCGTACACAAAAATATTAAGAAAGAGTTCCATTTTCAAATTTTGAACTTACTTTTTTATTATATTTATTACAAGTGGCCAGTTCTAAAGACTTTCAGTGTCGCCCTCGTATCGGTTTCAACCATTTAATATCGTTGCATTCAGATTTATCTGATGCACTGTGTTGTGACGGCTTGTGTTGTGTCGCGACACAAGCGATCCCGGTCCGCGTCAGAGCGGGTGAGGTACGGGGGGCGGGGCAGCGACACGTCACAGCTTGTTTGGCTAGTGTGAACGCGCCAGCGCCAGTCTTGTGTACGCGTCAGAGCAGCAAGTATGGATGGCGAACTGCTCATTGAATACGTACGGCAATACGAAACCATTTATGATTCAAAACGTAAAGAATATAAGGATCAAGCTATTAGAACAGCTATCTGGGAGGAAATAGGAGAAAAAATGAAACAACCTCGTAAGTAACGTGTTTTTATTTAATTATAATGAGTTCTACCTTGTCTAATAGCTTGGATTTGCCATAGAACTTGTCCCTCTGCACTCATGAAATAGTTTTTATATGCTTCGCGAACTTGGACAGCTTCTTGGGACGGATTCCTATAGGTAGGGCGGATATTCCCGAAGCATGTACTGTTGCAATCGATTTCGTCCGTTAATATTTCTTCATTTTCTTGCGTGTCACGAGTTAATAGATTATGAAGGCAGCAAGCTGCAAGTACAATCTTGTCCGCCATATACGGTTGTACCTGTAAAGGTCCTTGAAACACTCTAAATCTCGCTCGTAATATTCCGAATGCATTTTCGACTGTGCGGCGAGCACGCGATAAACGGTAATTAAAAATTTTGTTTGGATCATTGTTTACTAATTTCACTTTACTGTACGGCTTTAACAAATGAGGTTTCAATGGAAATGCCGCATCTGCCACAATAGTGTATGGCAAAGGTTCAGTATTTTGTCTTAACGGTCGATTCGGTGGTACATTCAACTCATTATTTTTAAACATTGTCCCCATTAATGACTCCTGGTATATACCACCATCACTATTTCTCCCATACGCCCCTACGTCCACCATAATAAATCTGTAATGGGCGTCGACAAGTGCTAGCAACACAATAGAATGCTCATTTTTATAGTTAAAATAAGTTGAGCCGGCATTTATTGGGCATATTATAGTAACGTGCTTTCCGTCCAGTGCTCCAAGACAATTCGGGAACTGCCATATTTTTTCAAATCCAGTTGCAATCTCTTTCCATATTTGTTCTGTAGGTTTGGGCATAACAATAGGTGACAAATTCTTCCATATTGCAGTACATACTTCTTCGACTATGATTTTTACTGTAGAAACACCCATGCGAAAGCTGAACGCCATTGACCGGAATGAGTTTCCGGTTGCCAAAAATCTGTAAAATAAAAAATAAGCATATGTTTTATTTTGTTTCAGCGGACAAATGTAAAGATGAATGGACTAAATTGCGAAATGCCTATGTGAACGCAATGAAACGGCGTAAAACTAAAAGTGGTCAGGGTGCTAAAACTATTACACCGTGGAAGTATGAAGAGCAGATGAGTTTTTTGAAGCCGTATATGGAATCTCGGCCTACGGTATTAAATCTTAAATCGCCAGAGTCACCAGAGTCACCAGTGTCACCACCAAATTCAACAGAGTCCCTACCAGATACTCAATCGGAAGGATTCAATGAAGATGCCATTCGATCTCAATTTGATAGCCGCTCTCCAACACCACAATCGATTCGATCGATTTCTTCTCAATCAGGCAAACGACCTATACGTAATAAAACTAATTTACATGAATTATACGATTTAATGAAAACTTCGCACGATTTACGACTGCAAAAACAACAAAATAAGCAGCTAGACAAAGAAATGGATGAGACTGACTTGTTTTTCCTAAGTATGAGCAAAGCCGTAAAGAAACTGCCTAAACTCGAACAGTCTAAAATAAAATTGGATTTGCACACTGCGATTTCAAATGCCGAAATTCACTTTCTTCAAGCACAAGACCAAATTCGCAGAACACCCATCCATATAACTAGCCAGATTATTTCTCCGCAACAACAAGGACATCAGTCACCAGAACACACATCCACATCCACGCCGTCACTTCCAAGCACCTCAGCCTTCTCCTATACACGTACATCCACAGCAGTCGCAGCACCAATGGAAACACAAACATTGGAATCAGAACAGCAAAATTCTTGTCTCTCGGCGTATTATGCTAATGCACAATTTTCTGAGGAAAATAATTCATATTATTAAAAATAAATCCTTACCTTAAACATACTCCAAGTCTTTCTTTTGTACCAATAGGCTTGCGAAATTTCATCTGTATTTTTTTGATGTCTTCTGCAATCAAACTATGAATTTTTTCAAACTGTGCCTTCGACATTCTAAAATACTGATGAAATCTTTCAGGATCACTTTCAAGCTTTTTAACGAGAGTATGAAACTCGCCTTTACTCTCTCTTTTTCTATTTACAGGATGAATCCAATACCTCCTTCTCTTTTTTTCTTTTGTAAGAAGCGTAGCCAGCGCCAACAATTGCAATTCATCTTCAAAATCGGAATCTGAATCGGATGATTCTTGAAAAAACATTGTGAACGTGTGAGCTATCCGAGTGCTGAGAATGTGAACAGTAGCCGTCACGTCAGAGAGCATCACAACACGACACGACAGACAAATGTGAACTTAGCTTTACGGTACTGTATTTGATTACCTATCAATGGTCATACTTAGTAAAAAAATATATATATTATAATTCGCTTTTTTTACTTTCCAATAGGGCCCCAGCCTAGTTTAAGACGGCCCTGCTTAGGCACGTTGACAAGGTAGTTAGCCGACATTGTAACAGTCACTATTTCTCTACTTGTTCTCCGCGAAAACACAATTTTTACTACGCCACAGTTCAATCACAGTTTTTAACACTCGTTACAGTCCGAAATTCTTGCTAAAAACTTAGAACTTCTATTTAAATGAATTTTAATCGTTGAGTGCGTATCATATGATACTCATCACAATTCATATACCTTTAAATATAAAAAAAATGTTATTCTTCATAGCGGTTAATGTTTTTCTTTAATTTTCAGTCTTTTCATATTTTTTAAGTTCTGAAAATTAATCTAAATCCCTGTTTAAATAAAAATTGCAAATGTCACCGTTTCCTTCATTATGAAAATAAATTTGTTTTGAATTAGGTATTCAATATTAAGGCTAGGCAGATGGAAAAATATTGCCATATTTTCCCATCGGCCTTGACTTTATAATATTTATGTACTAATTATGTCAACCAACTGAGATTAGTTATATGTAAATACAACCAACTCAGTTGTATTTATAATGATACACTTAATGATTTACATATAAGTAGTTAGGTTTGTCTCGGTTGAATTGGCTACGCGCGGAACCCTAAACGTTTCCTTTGTTACCGCGCGAATACAATGGACGCAGATCTCCCCGCCGCCCCACCGTGCAGCTCTGACTTGTACCGGCCGTCGGCCGTCGGCCGTTCCCCCGCCACACTCATTCCGACCGTCCGACGGATAGACCGCGTCCTTTTGCAAGCTGGCACAGATTATATAATAGTTCTACGCTGGTCGCATGGACGAGTGTCACATCGCTCCGACATTGTGTTTTTTTTTACCAACCATATTAAAATGGTTTAGCCAGTTGGGCGCATTCTATTTTTAAGTTGTAGAAGCAGTGTAAAACCCCTGATCGGGTAAGTTTTGAACGAACGATCGTCATTCGTACTTCTAAATAACGGGTGGATTTAAAGGTGTGGCCGTACGCCGTTGCTAATTTTAGCTTGAAGTGATAATATTTTATGCCTAATTTTTATTGTAGTTGCAATGCTTTGCCGTACCTTTTACCGTAAAGTAATGCACATTCTTATTTTACAGTTAGATGTTACCTTGTTGTTTTTGTAGTGTAATTAATTAGCCGAGCAAATGTAAATGTAATTTAGCAGTTCAGTTTGCCTTGTCGGCCTGTATGTTTGCTTCCTTTTAAAAGCCATACTTTCACTCGCCCACCTTACTTGTAACTCCGTCTGACTATGAAACAGCACATCACTTCGCCGTCATTCTTTAAGCACTTTCTTCCTTGCTTTGCTTGCGGCTGGTTATAGTCAGCGGAAGGATAACGACGGGATTCATTTGACACTGGCCGTGGAAAATTCCAGGGTGCGAGAATACGGCTGCGGAACGAAACGACGAAGGAAGGTTCCGGAACCCCGCGTCGTCGTGAGTCGCCTGCACTTTACGCCGTGTCCTCCAGCTGCGTGCCACCCGACCTTAGTCGCCAGGGGAGTGCTTTATCAGGACCAGCAAATTAACTTTATATCGATTGAGAAACCAGACGGGTCTTTCCGAACCCACATTTATAAAGAAGAGAATACAATTTTATAATTTATTTACAACTTGTTTAATTTGGTTTAATCGGTAACACGTTACAAAATAGTCTAAAACGTAAGACAGGACTTTGAACTATTTCTCGAATCATCAAAAATTTTCAGAAAGACATTCTTACAGCCAGAAGTGAAAACCTTAACAATAATGAAAACAACATAGACTTGGAAGATGGAATTCTTAAATATAATTTGGATGATTGGGTAGTTGTTAAGTATAGCATCTCAAAAAATAAATCAAATTGTGTTCATTATATAAGCAAAATAATGGAGACGTTCCATAATACACTTGAATATAAAGTTGGGTTTTTGAAAAAATCACAGGATAAAATAATTTAGTTGGCCTCCAGTCACTGACGAAGACAATGTGAACGAAACACAAATTGTCTATCGTTTAAATGATCCAGAAGAGAGTAGAAGAGGACAACTGAGCTTTGATGATTTGCCGAATTTAAGTGGACGATTGCAGATTGGTCCAATGTCATGTTCTCGGACGAATCAAAATTTATGCTGTATAAACACGATGGAAGGGCAAAGGTGTACCGAAGACCAGGAGAAAGATTTATGCAAGCCTGTATTGAAGAAAAGGTGGCATACGGTGGTGGTTCGGTACTCGTGTGGGCTGGAATTTCTGCGGAAAGCCGAACAGAGCTAGTACTTATAGAAAATGGTACTCTGAATGGTGAAATATACTTGGAAGTAATCCTGAATGAGCACGTCGGTCCATTTATGGCAAGGCTTGGTGAGAATGCGTGATTTATGCACGATAACGCCCGTCCCCATACGGCTAGAGTAGTGCAAAATTACCTGGAAGACGTAAGTATTCATTCCATGGTGTGGCCAGCACGTAGTCCCGACCTTAATCCAATCGAGCATGCCTGCGACGAGCTTGGTCGACGTGTAAGGCAACGAGTTCCTCCTCCAATTACGCTTCGTGAGTTGAAAGATGCATTGGTAGAGGAATGGGAGAACATTCCCCAACAGTATGTCAAAAACTTGGTGCACAGCATGCCGAATTGCATTGATGCTGCGCGGATAGCACATGGGGGCAATACAAAGTACTAAAATGTGTCATAACTACATGTTAACATAAGAAGTTCAATATATTTTAATTTTGGTTTTGCGAGCAAATGGCCGCCATTTTTATTTTATCGTTTTAAAAATATAAATAACCTATTAGTAAAGAAAAGGTGTTTTATTTTAGTAGAAATAAATTGTCTACAAGGTCCAATTTATTTCAACACGCTAGCTTTATTCGTTTTTGAGATATTCAAGAAAATGCTAGTGACCCGAAACTTTTGCTCTCAAGTGTAGATAAACTATAACCAGGTAAATCAGAAACCTAGATATTGGTGGAACAAACCACACCCAAACCGGCAAAGTACAGACATAGTAGCTGTGAGCACACTCAGAACCTAGGGACTAACACCAGCATTACCTGAACCTGTTTTTTATATTTTTTTAACGGTGATTTTTCCCGTAGGTAAAAATCTCCCGGTGGGGAGAGGCATTGCGACGGTCCAACCGCGCATGACAGACCGCAGCGCACGCGAGGCAGTGTCCGGCTGCACCACCACCGCCACCGCCGCGCGTGCCAAGCCGAGGGTGCGGCTACACCGCTATGCAACGCAAGCACCGACCGTATAGGGACCGCGCGCTGACAACCGGCCAGTTGGTCTTTGCCGCTGCTCCGAGGCGTAGGCGGTCGCAAGGGCTAACGACACCTAGCGCGGGCTGTTTACCACGCCTTCGTGCCTAGGTACTCAGTAGGGCTCGGGTGCAGCGCGGGGTGTTTACCACGCCTACGTGCGATCCTGACTTTGCTTAAGGACCCTAGACAAGCGCGGGGTGTATACCACGCCTTCGTCCTGCCGGGGCTCCTCGGCCGACCGCGATCGATCTGGAAGTCGAACCACCGCCGTAACCCGCGTTACTAGCGTGTCCTACTGGAACTATTTGTATGGAGTTGCAACCCCCGATTTAACTTCAGTGTTAGATAAGCATTTATCTGTTCAATAAAGGGCATCACAGTCCCATCTTAAAAGACCGTCAATCTGTGTTAGTTATTTACCCTAGTGGAAATCCCTTCTACCCCTGAGCTAGCTAGGAAACCTTCACTACACCCTTCAGGCGGAAGGATTTGTGTGGCTCGCCCTCAGCGACGACCATCACAAACGTTTCAATGTTGGTAAGTCAAGTCTTATGTATGTCCTCGCCCGATCATATAATTCGCCAGATTATGAAATTCCTAGGCATAATTATTTGATTGATTAAATATTTGATCAACTGACTGCCAACAATGGGCCTTTCTGTATTTTGTCACCATCGGCTGAATGAAGATTGTTCGTTGTTGGCCCAATATACTTGAATTAAGTGAATAATTACATTACCCTAAAAAGAGCTAAAAGCAACTGCTGTTTTTTTACAGATTCCCCTGTATCTTCACCGAGCTCATCTGCTGGACAAGCTGCATTTTCCATGCATCGGCCAAAAACAGCATTAGACTTATGTTAATTCAATGTTGCACTGATAATGTACATATGTACATCATAGAGAGTTGCTTTTATTATTGATTAGTATTCTACTGTTGTGGCTTGCATCAAAAAGTAAACAGTCTGGATCGCTTCAATATGTCAAATTTATGTGTCAAGGATATATAAGGACTGTTGTAGCAGCGGAGAGGCGGGGGAGCGGAGAGAAACCAGCAGACTTACGCGATTATGGACTTTATTGACTTATTCTCACAGTACTACACCGGTGTATCCCAGCAAGGGTGGAATTACACCTATTTAGGCAGTGCTTCTAGTACAACGACACTAAAACGACTTAAAGGTAAATGCGTATAGCATGCGAAGTACAAGTCCCTAGTTTTCTACAGTGACAGATGAACAGACATTAAAAAACAAAATGGCGACGCTTTGCGTTCCGTTCAAAACAATGAAAACACAAATTCGTTATTTTTTGTGTAAATACTTCAACCCACTAAGCATGAAACTTACAGAAACTTTCTACAATGTTGATATACCCCCCATATGAACGTTTAAAAAGAAAGATCATATAAACATTACGGCGATTTTCATTTAAAATGTAAGTTTAAACTTACCAATGTTAAATCAGATGTCGCAATAACATTACGTATAAAAGTTGTTTTTTATATTTTGCAGAAACAAACTTTTTAAAACTTACTGTAAGTTATGTTATAACATTGCAGGTGAAAAATTGTAGCAACCTAATTTTTACAACATACTTTATAAAACATTGCAGGTACTTAGCAAACTTAACTTGTGAAAACTTACGATATTAGCATTACCGCAATGTCATTTTTGCAACATCACTTTTTTAACCTATAGGTACCTATACAATGTCACAATTACAACGTTGTTGTAACTTCCGTAAACAAAATTGCCGGTATTTTGCAAATAAAAATTATTGTAACTTACAATTATAACATTCCTGCAATGTAATTTTTGCAACATATTTTTATTAAACTATTGTATATACAACTTCCTCAAACAACATTGCTGTTATTTTGCATATGTAAATGATTGTAACTTACAATTATTATATTAGGACAATTTACCTAAAGCAATGTTAAGATTGTGAAATCAACACAATATTCAGGCTCTATGTTGTCTTAGCTCCAATGAACAACATTACGGGTACTTTGCATATTGCATGATTGAAACTTACTATTGTGATCTTGCTGAAATTTACTGCAATATTTAAAAAAAAAGCAATTACTCACAATGCTACAGGCGCAATGTTGTTGTAGCTGGCATTTAAACGACATCAATGGTACTGCGCAAACAATTATTATTGAAACTTTTATTTTTATTTTGCGGCAATGTTACGTACCTACCTAGGTACCTAAAGGTTGAACACGCCAAAACTGGGGCATGTAAAATCGGCTATTATTACGGGAAAAATAGAGCTAATACAAATTTTTAGACACCAATTTGATCACAAGGAACTGCCCTATAATATGTCTATTGTTTTCTTTCTTATTTTTATTCGTTCTCAAAATGTCGCGCAAACAACATCAACAACGCAAACTCATTTTGCACGAATGTATAGAAAATTCAATGCTTAAGCTACAGAGATATCGCGAAAAGACTGAAATGTCCTCAATCTACGGTTTGTCGCGTATTAAAAAGGTTTCGTGAACGCTTAACAATAGATAGAAAGCCAGGAAGTGGTGAGAAGCAGGGAGTCAAGAATAAAAAAAAAGGACGAGAGTGTTGTAAGGATTTTTGCCTCAAATCCTAAGATTTCATCTGGTGATGTTGCCAAGAAAGTGAAAATGTCTCAGTCCTATGTTCAAAAAGTAAAACGTAGGGCAGGACTAAGAAGTTATAAAGCCCGAGGCCGCACCAGATCGAGACTCGAAACAGAACTTATCCACAAAAAAACGGTCACGAAAACTTTATGAAAATTTCATTACGAAATTTGCATGCGTGGTCATGGACGACGAAACATATATAAAAGCAGATTTTAAACAAATTCCTGAGCAGAGTTATATACCAGCGTAAGTCGAACAGACGCTCCTGAAGAATTCAAATAAAAAAAAAAACTATATTTCCAAAAAATACCTTCTTTGGCAGGCATTACGTAGCTGCGGAAAAAGAAGTCGCACGTTTATTACCACCGGCACAATAAACGGTGATATTTATCAAAAAGAATGTTTACAGAAACATTTGCTGCCTTTCATAATAAAGCACGACTCACCACCGTTATTTTGGCCAGATTTAGCCAGTTGCCATTACGCAAAAACAGTGATGGAATGGTATGACGCAAACGGGATCGTGGTGGTACCCAAAGTATGCAACCCACCAGATAGTCCAGAACTGCGGCCAGTTGAAGAGTACTGGAGTATTATGAAGGGAATTTTAAAAAAGAAAGGCGGAGAAGTAAAAAACCACTATGAGCTACAAAAAATGTGGACATGGGCGTCGAAACGGTGTCCTAATGAGATGGTGCAAAGTCTTATGAGCCATGTGCGTAGGAAAGTTAGAAGTATGGCTTACTGTGTAGACAATAACTAAAATAGGAAATGTTATTTTAAACTTTATTAAATTTGTCATTAAATATGGTAAACATAATATAGTTATTTATTGTTAAAATTATTTAATGTCAATATTTGCGTGCCCCAGTTTTGGCGTGTTCAACCTTTAGTACCTACTTGCATGCACTTTGGTCGGAGTGCTCCAATCGGTACTGTTCTGTAATATATATGGCATGGGTACTCTAATATCAAAGTGACATGGCTTAAATTCGAATGAACAAAAGTCCTCTAAGTTCGAATTTAACCCATATTGCTTTGACATAGGGAAACTGGGGACACTAGATCCCTGTGGGACATATGGTACATTCAATTTACGGAAATTCTACCAAAGCTACGTTTATTACTGCTAGTAACACTTTTTGTCTATGGTACGGGTAAACTTTTTTTCACAGTCGGGTGTGTCAACTATATGACGTTTCAATTAGTGATGCGCGACTCCGAATGATTTGCCTATTCGAATAATTAGCGATTACTAATGTCAATAATCGAATTGGAAATTAGTAGTATACTAATGTTGATAATCGAATGATGACTACTAATTAGTTGTAACTAATCTCCGCTACTAGTATCGAGCGATAACCACCGTAAGCGGGACTCTCCATGCATAGCAAATTGTATGACGGTTGACTTTTACTTACAGTGGTCATTCATTATAATAATCGACCAGTGTAAGAGCTGCCCCCTCGCCACACAAATTATACATCGAGAGAGTCACGCTGAAACGAATGACCGGCTTCAGCGGTTGAAGCCGGTCATTCGTTGGCTCCGAATGATTCCTGGAATTAGTAGTTAGTGGTGATTGTTCGGAGCGACTCGGGAATGATCGCTTGACTTCGGCTACAGAAACCTTTCGTTATAATCGACTCGACCAGTGTAACAGCAACTCTCCTGTCGAGTATATTGTATGGCGGCAGATTTTACCTACAGTGGTCATTCGTTATTAAGCGATCGCGAAGCGATTAAGTCTTGCCTAACTATTTACTGTGAGCTGTAGAAAACGGAAGCCTGCCTTTTAAAAAAAAAGCTTATGTTTATTTGGAAACGTGACCTGACAAAAAAAAAACTATATTATTAACGTAGCCCTAGCTACGTTATTTCGGTCCAGACTGAAGCATAGAACTTCGTTCGCTTCGCTCCCTTGTTCGATAATCACTAGTTGGACTGGAGTATTAGACCGGGCTGATTCAATTTTTCCAGTAATTTGTACCAAGTATATATGGCGACCATTCAGGGGTCTACTTTCATCATAGCGGCGGCCCAAACGCGTGGGCGTTAGGCCTCTCATGCTGGCACTCCACTTGGCGGTGTTTGCCCAAATATTCGTGTTGCATCTTTTTCCTTCTTACGGCAAATGAAAGAGAGGCAACGACGCAACGCGAACACGCAACCCAAAGTGTAGTGCGACCATCACAGACTGGCGCGGCCTGGCCGCGGCGGTCAATAGTAAACTTGTCATTAGCTGTCAAATATACTATTGACCGCCACCGCAGGCCGCGCCAGTGTGTTGCAGGCATTAGGCCTCTCACTGACTGGCGCGGCGTGGCCACGGCGGACAATAGAAAACTTGTCATTAGCTGTCAAATTTACTATGGTCCGCCACCGCAGGCCGCGCCAGTGTGATGCAGGCATTAATCGAACGTGTCGAATAAATCATGAAAGTCGAACGATTTGTTACACAAAAAAATCTTGTATTTTCCGATAGTCGATGAAAAAAGAAGTAGGCGGTAGCGTAATGCCATACTTCTCCGGTGTTTCTGTCAAAATGTCATCAAAGTAGTCCATTCAAACAGCAACTCTACCGCCGAAGCCCGTGTCGATTAACAAAGAGAATCCATATGTTTTGTTTATATCCACAGATATTATACTTGCGGGTTTTAGTTATTATCTGCCAATATCGAACAATCAATATGTCTATTTTCTTCGGGACCAATGACAGTAACCCAGTTTGAAAACTTATCCAATTTTGCGCCTTAACTTCATAGAGTAAAGTACAAAATTGAATACATTTTAAGTTTAAGTTACTCTCTTACTCTTGAGCTTGAGTACGGTCGATTTTTGAGGCCTTTCATTATTATAAACCCATTTCGATGAAATTTGGTATAGAGATAGATTGAGTCCCGAGGAAGGACATGAGATAGTTTTTATCCCGGAAAGCATGCCCTAAGAGGGTGAAATTTTGTATGGAGCTACGATGTTTAACGAGTCCCAGCACGCGGACGGAGTCGCGGGCGGAAGCTAGTATTATAGTATAAATAAGATGATAATGATTTCGACGAAAGGGCTGGGGGATATCTCGGCCAAAGGTCTCCTCAAGCCACGTAATAAAAGATAGTATTATCTAATTATATTTATTAATTACATCGAACACATCGGCCCAAAACTCGTCCAATTTGTCTTCGGGAATACAGTTTATGAGATGTCTAAATTGTACCGCCTTTATATTGTATTTGCACGCGCATGGTGGCAGATATGTGGGGATACCATTCAACATGGTCATCTTTATCCCTTTAATTGAGATGTGATCTGGAAAGAAAATCATTAAATAACTGTACTGTAATTTAAAGTAAAGCTATTATTTGACCGGTTGTCATAAGGACAAATTACGAGTACATTCAGCTTCCGTTTGTGGCCGACTCTTACCAGTTGCAACCGTAGACGTTGTCAAATTCACTACGGGCTCTACGTTTTCGTTTTTTTTTGTCGCGGCGTCGATGGTATTTCGGACTTGCTGTAAATAGTAATAAATGTAAATACAAAACTAGAAAACGACTTTATTTGAATTGGGTTTAATTAACGAACATACACCTGACAACACGCTATACTCGTAGTTATTACCTAGTCAAAATAAATATAAGGTTTCTTAGCAATTTTTTTGATTAAGTGAATATAGTCGGAGATAATCGCCCCGAAAGTCATAAAAATTGTGTCCCCGCCTCTAATTTCCAAACGTTGTATTTAATTTCTTATTAAATTCTTTTACCGAAAAGTATTTTGAACAAGATCGGTTAAAAGGTTTTCGAGATATTGCTGAAAAACTGCCTTCCCTGCGGAAAAGGACGTAAGTGTCGTAAGATTTCTGTGACGATACGACCTTTTTAATAGGCACGGAGCCCTTCGTTGTGCGTGGTTCGACACGGACTTGGCCGGTTTTTAAACACGATATTTCGTATAGATAACACATCACATCTACCTCTTTTTTTATATTACATCATTGCCTAATACCTCGTAAAAAGTTGGTTGGTAGTATGTATATAGGTAGGTACTTACTTCAATCGAAGTTTCCGATGGTCTGGACAATTTTTGTTTTGTAGCCCTATGAAAACTACCCAAAATTGAAGGCGAGCCTGGGCGATCATCATTTCCGTTGTTAGCCTAAAAAAAAGACAAAATTTGTAAATAGGTACCTACTTAAATTTACTTAAAGCGTAAATAATTATTAATATAACCAATTACGTTCGTCATACTCGAAGAATATAAGAATACTTACCATTTCAAGGTGCACTTGAATTCAATTTCTTTTCACTTATTCTTATTTAAAATTTTAAATGAAATTAAATCTTTTACGGATTTCTCGAGCGAGCAGCTCGGCACGCGTGCAATTGCAAGGACGAAGCCGATAGACAAGAACAAATAGATGCGAAAAAAGGAAAGAAATAGTAGTACCTAAACGAATATTTTACAGTGTGGCCAGACCTACGAAAAATTATTACATTCTACGGCTTTTTCGGTAACAAAACAAAGATGGTAGAGAAGTTAATAAACAAACTATGGATTTTGTTATTACACCACAGTCAAGCATGGTCTGATTTTGCTATTTACGTGGGCGTGCGCCCGCGTGTGGACTGCGGGTGCGGGTCTAGTCCACCAAAACACGGCATGTCAGTTTCGCTTACGAATTTTTGACAAACTGACCTGGCAACATCAATACTTGGGCTTTCAAAGCTAGGACATTTTGAATTGCGTTAAACACTCACTTAAATTAGTTAAACACGCGTTATCCTGATTACAGTGAAATTGGTGCTATAATATTAAGTTATTTACCTATAATAGGTACCTAATCGTAATATTCGTGTGAAGGTGTTTCATTTATTTAAGACAGTGACTTGTTAATAGTTACCAAACGACAGAGACTTTTTATATGGGTACCTAGTGCTAGTTGGTAAAGATAGTGACTTTTAAGACCTTTTGTTTATAGTGATATCGTAAAGGCAGTGACTTTTTATATAGTGATAGTTGACAAAGATAGTGACTTTTGATGTTGTTTATAGGTATAGTGCTAAAGTAAAGACAGTGAATTTTTACATACTGATAGTTGACAAAGATAGTGACTTTTGATATTCTTTATAGGTATAGTGCTAGTAAAGACATTTGACTTTTTATTTAGTGACCTAGCATAATGCCTCGGCCGATATTTAAAAGGTCCATAGTTTGGTCATTTTTTGACCAGTCGGCTGATAAGAAGACAGTGGTTTGCAAACTTTGCAAAAAATCGTATGTAAACCACAAAAATACAACAAATTTCAGGGAGCATTTAAAACGAATACATCCGATTCAATTGCAAAATGAGGAAGATGCGCGAGCGCCGCGAGCTGGTACTGAACCTGGCCCATCAACATCGCGGCCAGACCCCACCACTACGTTGTCAAGTGCGAGTCAGAGGGAGCCCCAAATCCAACAAGAACAGGATAATGCTCTTCAACCGAATTTGACTGGTAACCCTCCACCCGCGAAGCGAAGCAGGCAGCTGCGCCTTTACGCTGGTCAGTCAGCAGAATTGTCCCAAGAACAAACCAAGGAGCTCGATGAAGCCCTCCTGGACATGATAGTGTTAGACTATCAGCCTCTCTCAATAGTTGAGGATAAGGGTTTTACTAAATTCATCGCGAAACTGAACCCTAGATATAAATTACCGTCACGTAAGACGTTATCAGAAAAACTGTTACCTCAGTATTATATTGAAAAAAAAAACGAGATTGTTAATAAGCTGAAAGAAGTGGATTACATAACCCTAACTTCCGATTATTGGAAAGCCTTAAATAATAAGACTTATTTAAGCTTGACCGCGCATTATATATGCAATTTTACATTACACGCCACGGCTCTAGCAACCGCTGAGGTCGCGGTCTCACATACGGGCGCAAACACTGCCGGTGTAATAAAGGGCATATGCGACGATTGGCTCGTATACGGCAAAGTTGTCACTGTCGTAACAGATAACGCGGCCAACATGAAAAAAGCGGTAACCGAGGACCTACAAAAGCACCACCACCCGTGTGTTGCGCACACGGTTAACTTAACAGTGAACGATGCCATTGCCTCTGATCAAATATTAATGGATTTGATAATCAAATGCCGAAGTTTGGTTACCCATTTCAAACAAAGTTCTGTCGCTGCCTACAAGCTGAAGGAGAAGCAGGCAGAGCTTAATGTCTCTGAACTGGTGCTCATACAGGACATCGCCACCCGCTGGAACTCGACGTATACAATGATGGAGCGATTAACAACGGTCCAACAGCCTCTCTGCTTGGCCCTCATGGAACTGGACAGAGCACCAGAAAACCTGAATGCCATCGAATGGTCAGCAGTGAAGGACTTATTGCCTGTACTTGGACCGTTCTTAGAGTTCACGACGCAACTATCCGGAGAAAAATACATAACGATGTCAATAATCGTACCTCTCATCCGTGGGTTGCGTCACAGTTTGAGAATGGTGTCTCCTATGACTGATGTCGGTGAACGGTTACGCAATAATCTCATGGACTTCGTGACCCGACGGTTGGGATCATTGGAGACCAACAAAATGGTTGCCAAGGCCACTTTTTTGGATCCTAGATTCAAAAGAGCTGGAGTTGGGCAAGAGGATAATGCTCAAAATGCTCAGCAGTGGGTAATAGACGAATTGACTCGTTTAGAGACTGTAAATAGGACTGGATCAACGAATGCCGATCCTCTTGCCCCAACCCAGTCATATGGTCAGACTGAGCCAACTCACTCTGACCATAATTCCATATCAATATGGTCACTTTTTGATCAGAGGGCATCTGAACAGAGGCATCATACGACGCCTAACACCACTGCCATAGTTCTGATAAGGCAGTACGTTGAGATGCCTCTGTTGAGTCGCCGCCATGATCCTCTACAATTTTGGCAAGATCATGCCAAAACCTTTCCTGGCTTAAGTAAATTAGCAAAAAAATATTTGTCGATTCCGGCGTCCTCCGTGCCATCGGAAAGGCTCTTTTCAAAAGCTGGTTACATCTTGACTGAGCGGCGCAACCGGCTTACTTCAGATAAACTGGACGAAATCATTTTCTTAAACAATAACATTTAATTCGTTTATCTACAGTATCTACACCCATATCATAAGTCCTCTAGATTGTGTTCGGATACCATATATAATGACCACCATTATTGCAACCAGCAACGTAACGTTTGTCTTATTATAATGCATGAAAAATCCTAATAACATCGATAATCGATGTTATTATGGACATCTAGTTGGTCATGATTTGAAATCTAGTCGGCCATGGCGGTTATTCTAATGGTTCTCGAACACATAATTGAGGATTTATATGATGTGGGTAGATAAAGTAGTGTATGTAACTGTACATAATTAGGAATTAAAACACTCGTGTGATCCTATTATGAAATTCGCTAACGCTCGTTTCATAAACCCACGCTCTGGTTTAATGCCCTTCATTATGTACAGTCACATAAACTACTAATAAATAGTTGTTAAAAAACATAGATAAAAAATATATAGGTATACGTACATCGTCGTAAATAAGGTCGTGTTTAGGTACATCTTTTTCATCTGATGTACTGTACAGTCACCGGCATAAATATATGATGGAACAAAGGCCGCAGAAATATCAGATGACGACTCTGTTCCTAGAGCTGTAAGAGTGTGTCAGATATTTTTGCGGCCTTTGATTCATCATATATTGATGCCGGTGACTGTGTACTGTGTACATGTACTGTAACATCAGATGAAAAAGATGTACCTAAACACGACCTTATTACGACGATGTACGTATACCTACCTACATATATTTTATCTATGTTTTTTACCCTTGACTCTACCTAATAGCCATAAGACACTTGTAGTACCTAGAGACACGCGAATGGTTATATATAGGTACCTACATTATAAATAGCGCTCTCGTGAATGTACATTGTAATGTGTATTGTATTGTATTGTATACACGGTACTGTTTTAATTGAAACTGTATGATCTTACGTATAATGTCCACGTATAATAATGAAGAGTTTTACTATGTATTGATGAATCAGTTAACTGCAACTACAAAAATAACATCTATTAAATACAAACGCCTAGTTGAAATAAAAGAGCCAACAAACAAATAAACATAGGTGAAACTTTTCATTATTTTATGTCGTAGGTATACAGGACAAAATAGTTAGCTTGATTTCAAGGAGACTAGTTGAAAGCCGGGACCTTACATGTAATGGTCGCACCACAATTGGCGGTGTTTGCCCAAATATTCGTGTTGCATCTTTTTCCTTCCTACGGCAAATGAAAGAGAGGCAACGACGCACGCGAACACGAATCTCCAAGTGTGGTGCGACCATATAAGTTTATGTATGAATGATTTTTTCTTAGGGTTGATTATTAATAAACGAATACTTAATTGTTCAGTCAGCAAGGTAATTACTTATATGTCTCATCAATCGTGGTTGTGCTCATTATAAAATAAAAAGTTCTTAAACAGTTAAATTACCAAAATGATGATTTCTTTTTAGGGTTCCGTAGCCAAAATGGCAGAAACGGAACCCTTATAGTTTCGTCATGTCCGTCTGTCCGTATGTCACAGGCATTTTACTCGAAAATTATAAGGTGTATTTGAATAAAATTTGGAGGATAGGTGTATTTTGTTAGTCGCTACTCATTTCATTACATATCTATATGTAATGAAATGAGTAAAAAAAATTTTTTTAGGGGTGCACCCCATATACATGTAACTGCACGTCAAAAAAAATAAAAGAACATTGTATGTCCACGTATGGCACATCAATCGATAGGCCTTTCAAAATAAATATAAGGTTTTTTGGCAATTTTTTTGATTAAGTGAATTTCATATAGTCGGAGATAATAGCCCCGAAATCATAAAAATTGTGTCCCCCCCCTCTAATTTCCAAACCGTGTATTTAAAAATTTTGTAAAAATTTACAGACATAGCGCTTAATTTAATAAATTATTTTACCGAAAAGTATTTTGAACATGATCGGTTAAAAGGTTTTCGAGATATTGCTGAAAAACTGTCATCCCTGCGGAAAAGGACGTAAGTGCCGCAAGATTTCTGTGACGATACGACCTTTTTAATAGGCACGGAATCCTTCGTTGTGCGTGGTTCGACTCGCACTTGGCCGGTTTTTTTATCTAATACACAGCTGATACATTTCGTTCCTGGTGCTTTATTTTCCCTCTCTGATTCTAAGTCGAATTCGGTTGGGAATCGGAAACGTGCGAATCCATATCGAACTTGCACAGTTGCATTTACACTAGTTAAAAGTTTTCATTCTCGTTCCCGCGGCGGCAGGCAGAGTAGGCAGGCAGACATTGTACATGTACCTATACCAGGTGAGCAATCCAAATGGGTCAGTATGGCGGTTTTGGAAACCATAACAGATAGCGAAATCTTGGCTTAGGAACCATGACGTTGATTTTAGTAAAAAGAAAAACTGCATTCATATACTTACAAAAATACGTGTACTCGGCCCAGGAATCGAACCTGGACTTTTTGAAAAATTAAATTTCGTTGTTTAAAAACAATGCATTTTATTAGTTTTAGATATCATGTTTCTTAGTAACATTTACTATTTAAGAGCTACATAACCGATATTCAAAGGAAAATAACGAAATTTAATTTTTCAAAAAGTCCAGGTTCGATTCCTGGGCCGAGTAGGTACACGTATTTTTGTAAGTATATGAATGCAGTTTTTCTTTTTACTAAAATCAACGTCATGGTTCCTAAGCCAAGATTTCGCTATCTGTTATGGTTTCCAAAACCGCCATACTGACCCATTTGGATTGCTCACCCTGTATACCCTGTCCCGTTCCGTCGCGTTAGTGGACTTTCGGTACAACTCGGGCGCTATCGTGTCGACTCGGCTCGGGCGGCCGGCCGGCGTAATAATGCCACGAGCCACGACTCAACTAGTCGACTCCATTCAGTTCAACTATTTCAATTCGACTTGGGTCGAGTCGACTCTGCGTTCATTAGTAGCGAGTGACTATTCGACTAATAATCGAATGATTATAAATTGAGTCGAATAAGTCGAATGATTATTATAATCGACTAATCGATTTAGTATCATTCAAAGTCGCGCATCATTACGTTTCAAAGTGACAGGTCTTCACATGTTCTATGGCGGCGCAAGAGCATTTTGGTGAGTATTTGCAGGCTTTTATTTATTACAAAAAAGTATAGATTTCCAGAAGAAACTGTTTCATTTTGTAAGATATTTCATTAGCCATGCGTTTTGATTGAAAAATAGCTTTTATCTAAAGTATAACTTTGCTTACGAAATAATTTCTAACCTAATACTATAAAGGAGACTTGGTACATTTTTGGGACCATGTCTAGCATAGAATACCATAGAATACGAATTTGACGACCGCTTTAGCCTAGTTGGTAGTGACCCTGCCTACGAAGCAAGAGGCCCTGGGTTCGAATCCCGGTACGGGCATTTATTTGTGTGATGAGCACGAATATTTGTTCCCGAGTCATGGATGTTTTCTATGTATTTAAGTATGTATTTATCTAGGTATATAAGTATGTTTATCGTCGTCTAGTACCCATAGTACAAGCTTTGCTTAGTTTGGGACTAGGTCGATTTGTGTAAGATTGTCCACAAAAAAAAATATAAAAAATAAAAATATATCAATTAAAATTATGTAACTATATTTGATTTGTTTACAGATATTCTTTTTCTTTTAATACTAAAACATAATTTTGTAAACGTTATTTTATGCTATTTTCGATTTTGGTTAGATATCTTAAAACTATGATTGAAAACATTATAAACTAGAAAGAGTTAAGTATTTTATTATACAATGCAAGTTAATCAAATTTTTAATCAAACGATAATTATACGTACACTTATTCCTTTCAGATAACCACAATGCCACAAGTTTACAAAACTAAGCCCGGAAGCAAAAAAAGAAATAAACTGGATAAAACATATTAAAAAATGCAGTAGCAGCGATTCTTGGTGGTAAAAGTAAAAGAGGAACTGCAAAGGAATATGGTATTTCAGTGATGACTCTAAAAAGATACGTGAATAAGCAACAAGAAAGCGAAACAGAAATTGCTTATGAGCCCAAATAGACGATCGCAAATTTTTTGCGACAAAGTAGAAAATGATTTGTCAGCGTACCTCGAAGAAGCAAGTAAGCTTTGCCATGGTCTTACACCAAAACAGCCTACAAACCCTGCACCGCAACACTTCTCCCCCGACCCCAAAGAAAATAAAATAAACTAGAAACACGCACACCACTTAAACACAGCACTCCCCCCCCCCCCCCCATCAACCCTCTTCTAAATTCATAAATATTTACAGAAATGTCGTCCCCACAGCCCCCCAGCCAAAACAAGAGCCGACCAGGAGAAATCATCTCCCTACGAGCAACGGCCTCCCAAGTGAACCCCGAGGACCTGACCCGGATGGAAAGTAACACGGTTACAACCGGGAGGACGGATCACAAAAGTCCGGCGGGACCTCGAGGCCACCAGGGAAGTGACCTTTGATGGCAGGAAGTTGCGGGTACCCAAAATGGAAAGGTCAGCCGGCACGACGACGACAAGCCTGGAAGACCCTGCAACCCCTCCTACCGTCAGAGGCCAAGAGAGCCAAATGGACTACGGCGGCCCTAGCTTCACGGACAAGTACGCACTAAGCTACCTGTCCAAAACAATGTATTTCAGAAGTCCAGGCTTCACTTGGTTTTCTTTCGCCACAACAAGGATGCCGCCGTAGACCTAAACTCGTACGTGGCAGGGAAAATATATCTAATTAACAGCGGACTCCCTGGAGAGGACGATGAGCTGGAGAAGATTTACTTTAAGTTCTGTGCAGAAAAAGGTCTAGACCGGCCACTAGTTGAGAGAGACCTGGCGAGGGTAAGGGCAGAGCTGAGCTCTAAGCACCTTGCTCAAAAGAACCACGCCAGAAAAAAATTCGACGAGTTTCACGGTCTGGACCGGGACAGAAGGTCGGGCTCGCGGCCACAGCTAGCCCCACAGGCTGGATGTGACCCCGAGTGCGTCATTCTGTAAAGCGGCACTTGAAGTGTATTCCCCCCTTCTTTTCCTCCAAAACAGCCTAAAATAAAGTCACTATAGTCATCTGATGTTATTGAATTGTATTGTAATTTTCAAAATAAAAATGTAAACCTAGCAAATAAGAAATTTCTGATGCAAGCATCTCCCGATTGACGGGTGTCTCGCGACAAAGGGAGCGTCCCACCGGCCGGTAGCCAGTCACGCGTGGATCACCCCAGCAAAGCCTGAACGGGGAACTGATTTTCTTCCACAGTGGCATGATATCGGTCGAGGGGTCAACCTCAACGTTAGCCAAGGTGTATGTCCGTCCGACAAACCTCCGTCTATTTCCCCCCCCCCCCCCCCCCCCCCCCCCTCTATTTTAGCAGATGTAAATATGTAGTTTTGTTATGTTATCTTTATTAGTTTATAGTCAGGGTGTACATAGTTAGGATAGTATTATTTTTAATTGTTATATATATTGTTCACTGAATTAAAATGTAACTCACCTGTTAAAATAAAAGTTCCAACAAAAACATTATTCACAACGAGCAGGAATTGGACGAAAAAACTGGCTTTTTTAAACCCTCTATAGATCCACAGTATCTATAGTTACAGTAAAGCCACTTACCACTAAAAATCAGGATAGCGCATCTAAAACGAATGAAAAGGTAAAACAAGGAAATTATACTCAAAGCCAAAGAAATAATCCAAATAACAAAGCTATTCAAAACGAAATGGTGACAGTACTATCGGAGATTCAATATAGACCAGAAAATACTGCACATTATAATTTAAGCAAATGAGAAATATTGAAAGAAATAGTCAAGAAAACGGAAAAAGAAAATCATTGTTACGATAACCCTCCTCCATGTACTTCGAAAGAAATGACATTTGATTTTAATACCAGTAAAAATACTGACGTACATTATAATATACTGGTTGTAGAAGTGACAGATAATTTAACAAGTCAATCTAATAAGTTAGGCGCTGACAATAATCTATATACGGAAAAGGATAAAATGCTTCAAAAAATTGAGGATGCTGATTCCAGTGATTCCCACGAAAGCGACATTACGCCATTACGACCAAAATTCAAAATAAATGACAGTGTTATTGTTCGCTACTATCAAAGGAAGGTATAGAAATACTATATCGGATTTATTAACGGTGCAGAAAATGAAGACGGTCAATACTTTTTTAACATACAATTTATAAAAACAGTGAAAAAACCTAATTTGAAATTCACTGTTTAAAAAAAAAGATGTCGATATTGTTCCTGTTTTTTCCATTGTCAAAAACGTTAATTTGACTCAAAATGGGCAAAATTCCAATGAATATTTCCTTACAGACAATTGTGATACAATTTATTTTGAATAATAATTATTTATGTATTGGGAACAGGATGTTAAGTATTGTAAGTATGTTTATTTGATTAATAACTCGTACTTTGAATTGATTTAACTTTTGATGTTGAGGTTTAACCTTATTACTGTAATCATTTTGAAAATTATCAGAGAAAGTTTTATTTCTACATTATGGTTTCTCCTTTGATAAAATCTGGCATCTCTGGTGGCAGTCTGGCAGTGCCTACGTTGATCTACATGTTGAAATGTTGTGACATGTTCACTTTGGCAGTTAAGTAATTTGATCTCACTAATTATTGCAATTAATAATAAAGAGTCTACCTATCACTTGGTTAAAATTTGATTAAGTTTTGCGGCTTTATTATTTAACTTATGTGCCTGCAGGCAATTGATCAATCGTCGTTTTCAATCGTCAATCGCAACTAATTCTTGTAATTTTAATCGTTAATCGTTAGTCGATTACATTTTGCCCATCTCTGCGTTATAGTAACTGTTCTTAAAAATCGTTAAATTCAAGGTAATCTATGATAAGTACTAGTTAATACAATGAAGAGGAGGAGACTGCGAGGTTGTAAGTTTGTATGGACGGACGGGATATTTTTTCACAGTGTAGGTATAGCTATAAATTACTGACAGATTCTTTAGATCTCGTTCTATCTAAGAAATAACTTTGCCTGTCAAGAGCGACTATGAAATAACTGTCAATTTTACCAATTTGATCAAAATATTAAGTCTTATAATGCTGGTATATTGACGGCTTTATCTAATCGAATTGGGGATGTTTGTATTTTAATTTCTATTTCTTGGATAATAAATTATGGTAGATGAAATTATATTTTTTACTTGAATTTTATGTCTAGTGATTTTTCTATGAAAATAGTTGGGGTTATAATTATTTTAGCTGCAATAACTAAAAGAGCTCAGATTCCTTTTAGTTCTTGGTTACCTGCAGAACAAGAAATAAATCTGCTGGTCCAAAAGCAACTTTATCAACAAAAAAGTTTTGAATGATTTTTTTCTAAGTCTTGTGATTCCTGTATATTTTTCACTTTTGGTAAAAAAAACTGTCTTTTTTTGGTGCCCCCTTTGCTTTAGGCGGACCGCCAAGTGCGAGTTGGACTCGCGCACGAAGAATTCCGTACCATTATCAAAAAAATTGCAAAAAAAATCACGTTTCTTGTATGGGAGCCCCCTTAAATATTTATTTTATTCTGTTTTTTTTTAGTATTTGTTCTTATAACGGCAACAGAAATACATCATCTGTGAAAATTTCAACTGTCTAACTATCACGGTTCATGAGATACAGACAGCCTGGTGACAGATTATTTTAAATAATATTCCATGAATAAGAATGTACTTAGTCTGGATTATATAATCTGTGGTCTGGGTAAAAAATACTCGGGGTAAATAAACATGACAGAATCTGTGAAATTTGGCATTATGACAGTTTTTGTTAGTTGTTTTTGACTGGCTTATATCTAAGAGAGTGAAGATGACATGTCATGGATTATTTTGACAGTATCTATCAAATGAGTAAAAATGATATATAAAAAGCTATGGCAAGATATAAAACGAATGAAGTCAATCTTGCATTAGATCACGGAGTCCAATAGCAAAACTAAAGGTCAAGAGTTGCAAAACTTATGAGCAGTTCCGGAGATCACGCATTCCCATTACATACAAAGGTACAAAACTTTACCTTTTTATAATATTAGTACCTACCTAATTACTAAATTGTCATACTAGCTGGGCAGACTGCACTACTTTTCAGGTAAATATATTTTTAATGATGATTTCTTAGTTGTGGATAAGTAAGACTTGTGAACTTATCAATTAAAATATTATAAATGGCGTTTGTGTTTCTTGTAAGATATTTATAAAGAAAAAAACCTATTTTATTCCAAAATCGTGCCATATTAGACATACGACTCATGTGCTAATATAATTAAAGTGTAAAAATCTAGTTTTTCGCGCGATTTCTGGCAACACTGCACCGACCGACGCCACCGACGCGATTACATACTCTTTGCGCGCGACGGCCGCCATTGCCAACCAACGGTTACCCATCCCACCAACGTTATCCCATCTACATAAATACTGTGTAATTGGTTCCAGTTGTTCCAGCAGTGTTGTGTGTTCTGAGACATGGATGACTACAGCCATGATAAGGTACGTGTAATTCTATATTTCAACATGCATAATTTTTAGGTTTATACATGGGTACCGCTGACCGCTTATCGAACAAGACGCCACGCCATTCCATTATAAACCTACCAAGGTCGATGGTGAAACTGACCCATCTCTAAAGCTAGGCTTAGATTAAACGAAGACTATTTTTGGCCGCTTAAAAAAGGCACCGTATAAACACTTCGGTGACATTTTTTCGCGGCACGGTAGAGAATATGCGCCTATTTTTCGAGCTCTAAATCAACCGTACAGCGCGGCTATCACAAGACGGCGCGCGAGCTCTCTCGATTTTTCTCGCACTATACCTCTCTTTCTAAGTATTCTAATAAGAGAGAGACGGATAGTGCGAGAAACATCGAGAGAGCTCGCGCGCCGTCTTGTGATAGCCGTGCAGGTCCCGGCCCGGCATATAACTTGTGATGTGTAACATATTTTAGTTAGAATACTGTTGTAGTTCTGTAGAATTATGCATGCATCAGGTATCGGATCGCATGCTACGCTATTAATCATCGGTAGATTGGGTCAGTCTAGTATTTTGTATAATATAATCTTGTAATATTTAGGTCAAACTATCTTCATGCCAAATTTAATCTTAATCGGTTTAAGCGTGAAGAGGTAACAGATAGATAGACACTTTCACATTTATAATGTTAGTATGGATTTTGTTGAGATATTTCCTAAAAACCGATTCAAGCCTTCGCCTGAGCTGCCATTTCTCTATATACTTATATAAGTAAGCGGCCTTATTGGCATTTTTACAATATATTTCTATTTTCTGTTTTATTAATTTAAATGAAAATTACAACATTTTTGAACCATAATTGCCCGGGGTCTAAATGACGGGATTAGTACCTATACCTATAGTCAATTGTCATTGGATTTATAGCAAAATGTTGTTGAAGAGAAAGAAAGCAGACAAGGCCAATCACAGAAGACGTTTAGAACCGTGATGATCGGGTTTGTGGTTTAGCATTAGAAATATTATAAATTTGCATAAATGACATAATTACAAGAATTTCTATGGTGATTGCCAATATAATTGAAATGTAAACATAAAATATTATTCTCTCTCCCAAAAAGGATTGTCATTAAGCATTTAAGTGTATAATTAATACAAAATAATATAGCCTTGTTCAAACATGCTTGCTTTTAAAAATTCTGTGGCACTGTTTCATTCGTCGTCATACATTTTGTCCATTGACAAAGGCCTCATTTTAAGTATATTATAGTTATAAATTAACTTATGTAAACAGCTAGTTGCAGTAAACTTGACTTACCTACATTATCCAATTTGCAAAGTGAGATTCGATGTTGCAGTATCCAGTTGACAGTCTGTCTGCAGATTGGATAGTGTAAATTACAGGAACAGCCACCTGTTAAAAGAAGGAAAACATTTGCAACAATGTTTCGTAAATATTTACGAACAGTTATTCGTAAAGAATCAAATGAAGCCCCATCTATCAGCATTAGAAATGAATATCCACCTGTCAACATTAGAAACGAATCTCCACCTATCAGCATTAGAAATGAATCTCCATCTGCCAGTATCACTCCTCAGACATGTCTGCAGCTCTGCCCTTAGATGTTTGCATTGCAAGTAAACCAGTTGTACCTCTGTCTGCAATGGGGCTACAATTATGTCTTCATCAGTACATGTTGAGACCATTGCATCTACACCTACAGATACTAATGTAACAAATTTAAATCAAGATTTAAAACGGTGGGCTGTTGAAAATAAAGTCACTCACAACGTTTTCAATAATCTCTTAACAATTTAAAAAAAAGTTAATGTTGTATTAGAAACTAATCAATCTACCTTCTGATTGTCGAACAATTTTAAAAGTTGATAAAACAAGCAATATTGTTACTACCAGTTCGGGTAACTATTACCATTTTGGATTAGCAGAAGGAATATGTTATATAATGCGACATGATAGAACATTGATTGATCAAGTAATCTGCTTTGATTTAAATATTGATGGTTTACGAGTACCACTAGCAAAAAGTTCTGGTAGCCAATTTTGGCCGTTACTAGGTAGTATCTGTTCAAGCAAAAAACCATTCCTTATAGGTGTTTGGCATGGTTATAAAAAACCCAAGCATCCTAATGAAATACTAGGCCCGTTTATAGCAGAATATTTAGTTTTAAAAGTATCTGGCATATTGCATAACAATGAAAAGAAGGATATTTCTTTGTGTAACTAAGATAATTTGTGATGCTTCAGCTAAATCATTTGTACTGTGCATAAAAGGACACAATTCTTATTTTGGGTGCACAAAATGTATCACTGAAGGCAATTATTTAAGTAACAGAGTTTGTTATGGTGACTTAAATAATAAAATGCAGCCTTACGAACAGATGGTCATTTTCGTACTGGGTTATATGGTGAAGATTATCATGTAAAAGCAAACCCCGTTGTTACAGTTGGAAATTGATTTGATTAAAATATTCCATTGGATTATATAAAGTATAATATAATATAAAGATTTTGCACGATTGCCAAGGCCTTTTTCTGATAGTTATAGATGGAAAGCCACTGAATTTAGGCAATTTTTACTTTACTTGGGCCCAACTGTGTTAAAGAGTAAATTAAAGCCTACGTAGTATATGCATTTTCTCAGCCTGAGTTGTGCAATTAGAATTTTATGTAATACTGAATTATCTGTGATGCATAATGATTATGCCAAAGAATTACTAGTGTATTTCGTAAAAAAATATAAAAATGTATATGGTGAACAATATATTTCTCATAATGTCCATAATTTAATACATTTAGCTGATGACGTATTAAACTTAGGACCATTGGATAGTTTATCAGCTTTTCAATATGAAAACTACATGTATGAAATAAAAAAAAGTTTAAAAAGCTGTAATATGCCATTACAACAAATCATAAATAGAGAACACGAAAAGCGGTCTCTTCAAAAATCTAATGAAAGTGATTCAAATAAAACCGTCTTAGGTTATATTACTTCATACAGAGAACCCCTTTTAAATTACAACTTAGTAAAGGCACACAAATCGGTCCGCTTTTTACATTTTATATTAGGAACTGATATTATATATATAAAAATAACCATTGTGTCCTTAAGGATAATACAGTAATCAAAATTGTAAAGCTCATTCAGTGTGAAAATACAAAAAAACATACGTAATTTTTCGGAGATATCTATGTTACGAAAGTTGTGTCACACAACCTTGTCAATGTTCTTTATTCTATGGTGGCAATGTTTATGCAGTATAAACGAAATTGTTAATATGGCTGAAATCCTTATAAAATGTATCTATTACAAAAACTATGTAATACACTTTATTGTCTGATTCGCGACGCTGCTGCTCTATGCACTCGTAATTTTTTCCTTCCCAGTGTTAGTGTGTTTCGATTATCTGCAGTTGCGTTAGGTAGGTAGCTACATAACATAACTTTATATACATGTATATTGTGAAACCTGTTATTTAATGTAGCACATTACCTTGACTGATACTTTATTACATGTTTAATAACAATTTTCAATGCAAATTTTTACTAATAGTCATTGTTAATTAGCTATAATTAATACCACAAACCCGATTAGCTGCCGCGGACACGTTCAGGATGGGTAAGAAAAAGTTATTTTTACACGTAGATACATAACTTTAAGTATTTCTATCGCTTTAAGCTTTTAAGTAGTTAGGTATAGATAGTAGTCGTGACACAATGTAATTTGAATAATACGTATTAAGTTTCCATCATAACTGACCTTCTACCAACTGTTCCAGCTTGACACTGCGCCTAAGACCGCCGTCTTTCCCTACTCTGTAATAACATGGTCTTTAAACGATGATGAATATGTACCTGCTGCTCCAAGAAATTGGATAAAAGAAGAAAAAAAGACATGCCTGTGGCCAAAAAATAAGAAAATTGAAAGGAAGGCGATCAATTTAAGTATGAAACCAAAAGAAGACTGGATTGAACTAAAAGATATATTATCACTATAGTAGGACATTATGGTAACTATAATGATTTTATTTTCGGTCATTGGCTTGTCTATTGCTCAAAGGTTAACTGGAAGAGATCCCTTATAGGGATAAGTTCGCCTTTATACTTTTTTCACCTATCATGTATGTATTTTTAAAATGATATTATGTACAATAAAGAGTACAAACAAACATACTATGGAACTTGTTTTTTTTTTTTTCAGCAACTCTTGCTGAAGCTGAAGTAGAAAAAAGAAAAACCAAGGCAACTAGCGAGTCTAACGCAACTGCATTAGAGGAAAATCAAAAATGACGAAGATTAAAAAATAAAAAATACCGTGATGATTCTATTTCTCCACCGCCAACTTTTAAACAGACCACAGAATGTGCATCGCTAGACTTGGCTAGTGGTGACAATAGCTCATCTTTCAGCGCAGTGAGAACGCATACAGACGCATGTACTGATTTAGTTTCAGGTGACTCCCACCTCTGCCACTTGTATAGATAATATTTAGTTAAATTGTCCTCATCTATACAGAAACATAGTGAACGGAGTACGTTCGGATCATAAAGCTCAGTTGGTAGTGCTACCTTGCGAAACAAAACATCCAGATCGAGTTATAGAAATAAGACCGCTGAGCAAAAGTAGGCTAGCACTATTAAAGTCACCATGTCGAATACCCAGGCAGAATCAAATGATCCGAACGATCAATTCAAAATGCTTCTGAATACCGTTTGTAAAGAGTTCAATGGAACTTGTGGTAAAAAACGTATTAAGATTAATAGTAAAATGTCATTCAATGAGTGGGCAACTGCCGGAATCCGGAAAAGTAGAGATAACTTGTACCAACTTTATGAGACCAGGTCTGACGAACGATTCCATCAGTATGTGAGGGATTATTCCAAATTGTTTAAAATTGTGTGCACGAAAGCTAAAGCAGTGCACCTAAATAATAAAATAAAGTCCTCCGATAACAAGGCCAAGACAGTGTATGTGTGCAAGACAAAATGGACGTATTATGTTGGCTTTATTGAAGATGTGAACGTTGGAGAAGAGGAATACTATACAGTAAGATTCCATAAAACAATCAAAAAGACTAATAAAACAACATTTAAGTTTGTTTTAGCCAAAAAAGTTGATCGTGATGATGTCCCAAGGCTATCTATAATAAAAAAAATCGAAATGACAAAAGACCCACACAATCCCAAAGAGCTACTTCTGTTTAATGAGGAGGACTGTTTATTTTTTCTTAAGTGAATTTTGTTAATTAAGTATTGACTGATTCATTTTTTATAATTTGTGTCTTATACCTAATGATTTTTTAATTATATTGTTATATTGATTTTATGAAACACTAATTAGAGGGTGGCCCAAAAATACTTTGACAAAGATTTTTATGTTTTATGTTTTATTTGTACGTCATTTACAAAAAAGAATAAAAATTTAAACTAATATCATTAAACTCAACAAAACAGCTTTGATACACAAACGCAAAAGTGTGTTAAAATGATTAACAAAATGCCGCACGTCTTAAAACGTTATTTTGCTCATTTTTTGGCAAGTATTACTTTCAGAGTGGTGTAAATTTCTATATTTATTGGCGCAGGCCCTTGTCTTTAAGGTTGACCAAAAATTATAATCGATTAAGGTCAGGTGTGTAGGTTTTGGAGCTGTGGTGAAAATTGCCCTAGTTTCATAAGCTCGAAACACCGGCCACCATTCTCGCCTGATCTTAATCCAATGGTCAATCTTAGAGACAAGGGCCTGCACCACTAAACATACGTACCTCTACGTAGTGTGAGAAAGCCTTTAATAATATCGATATGAACAGCACTGGCCAAGCTATGGCCATATTTGTGCATTTTCATTTTCACAGTTTAGTTCGCCTAATTGTGGATACTACTTTAGATACAGGGTGGACCAAAAGTCCGTTAACTTTTGAATCGGTAGCTGCGTCGGGGAGCGGTGGCGGGGTAAGGCGGCGGGGTTACGAAATGCAAGAGCGGCCAATGGGAATTTAGTGCCATGGCGTCCTTCACCGGAGTACAACGTGCGTTCTGCGTACGCGAGTATTATAAAAATAACGATTCTTTAACATTATCGCAACGAAAATATTGCAATCATTACAATATACGGCATAAAAGTGAAGCTCCATCGATTCAATTGATTAAAAGTTGGGTAAATAAATTTGAAGAGACAGGTTCAACGTTAAAACAACCACGATCCGGCCGACCTAGGACATCAAGAGATCCCGAAAATATGGAACGTGTAAGAGCGTCTGTTCGTGAACAACCCAGGCTCTCTACTCGAAAGCGGTCTAACGTCTTAAATGTGCCCAGAACATCTTTAATCCGCATTCTTCATAAAGATTTACTTTTTCATCCGTACAAAATCCAAATGGTACAGGCATCAAAGCCTCAAGATCACGCTACCAGGCTGCAGTTTGCCAACGAAATGCTAGAGAGGTTTACCAGCTTTACCAACATTTTTTTCTCAGACGAGGCACACTTCCACCTAAACGGGGATGTCAACAGGCAAAATTGCAGGTATTGGAGTGAAACCAATCCGAAATTGAAGCATCAAAAACCCCTGCATTCACCTAAGGTTACTGTATGGGCAGCTTTGTCAGCAAGAGGCATTATTGGACCCTACTTCTTTCAAGATCAAAGAGGACGCAGTGTTACAGTGAATACAGAGCGGTATATTGTCATGTTACAAAACTTTTTTGCTCCTACGCTACAGGATTTTGATGGTTTTAATCAACAATCGTGGTTTCAGCAAGACGGGGCAACATGTCACACCTCCAATAACTCATTGAGTGCAGTTCGAGAAATTTTCGGCTAAAAAGTCATATCCATAAGAGGTGACATTAACTGGCCTCCTCGCAGCCCGGACCTGACCCCAATGGATTTTTTTCTTTGGGGATACCTTAAAAGTAAAGTTTTTGAGACCAACCCAGTGTCTGTTGAAGAATTGAAGCAACGTATTCGCGAGGAAATGCAAAACATTTCTCGGAACACTTGTCAGGCCGTCACTGAAAATTTTCGCTCCAGGTTACGGCAATGCCAAAATAATGAAGGATCACATATGGATGACGTAATGTTTAAAAAATAAAATCCCTATTCATGTGTTTTCATAATTAATAAACGGTTTTCATCTGATATAATTAGTTTTCATTTTATTTTAGTTTGAAATGTAAAAAGAGTTATGGTCCACCCTGTATAATATGGATCATCCTATAAGTCTAGGCCGTTTATCCTGGAATAAATAATAACCTTGTATAATCCGATCAAACACTGACCTTGCTTCTAAACCTTACCTAGATATAACGTGATCAACACTAATTTAACAACAAAAATACAGGAACAACAACAAAATAAAATTGTCCCTGATGCCTAATTGTTCTATGGCAACACTGAGTCGGTAGTAAGAATACGAGTGAATGGCAAGCCTTAGTCCCTAATCACAATAACTTTGTCTCCTTCTCGCAAGCTTGAAAATAAAAGAGACAGAGTACATGACGTTTAAAAATATTCCGCGGGAAAGAATTTGTCAATAGTCAAGATGAAATGTGAAGGAAGTGTCTAAATATTTTTTTTTGCAATTTTGGCCGTGAGTTTCTCGTGATTAGGGACTGTAAACGGAATCGGAATCGGAATAGATGCAGACAGCCCAAAAACGATAATATTCAGCTGCAATACGACCAATCTGAATCCAACAACTTAGAGACAGAATATTAATACTCTCCATGAGGACTTGCGGGATGTTCGAGGAACAAGAACACACATGGAACAGACATGGAAACATGGCAAAAGGCGTGATAGTTAACGTGAGTTATTGTTACTAGGAACTAACAGAAAATGTTAACCAATCACTTTAATCTAATATATTGTCATAATTATGTTCCGAATCATGAGCAATGCATGATCAGCGAGTATTGTCTATCCTTCAGAAACCCTCAACACAACACACAACAATAAATTGACCTCAAACAGTTACTATTTGGACAGCCATGGATTACTTTGCAACTTACTTACATATAGTTATTGAAAGTTTATTCATTGTATTTAATAAGATTTCTAACAATACTCAATTCATTTTCAGGGACTCATGGAGTAAAAAGTGAAGAATGGTGCCACAGTGGAAGCAGACATTACGGACACCAAAAAAGTAGTTTAACTGTATCTTATGAGTCTATTCACTAAATGTATATTTAAAGACAATCAGTGTTGACTATTATACAAAAAAACCTATATCTTAAGGTTTTCGGTTAAGCTAAGTCGATAATAGCCCTGTGACCCTGACTTTGAAACAACAGGTGTTAAGTCCCGGTAAGGGCAATTATATTGAAAACAAGGTTAATAATAATAAAAACCGGCCAAGTGCGAGTCGGACTCGCGCACGAAGGATTCCGTACCATTATCTACAAAAAGGCAAAAAAATCATGTCTGTTGTATGGGAGCATAAAAATAAATAAATAATAATAATCATAGATAATGTTTAGATATAGATACAAACATAATTATAAAGAGTGTATATTCGCCAACAAACTGTTATGCAGTTTGGCGAAGGCATAGATTAAGTTTTTCATAATTTTGTTGTGGAAGTAAAAACAAAAAAAAAAGCCCCAGTCCGACTCGCACTTGGCCGGTTTTTTAGTATTTGTTGTTATAGCGGCAACAGAAATACATAATCTGTGAAAATTTCAACTTTCTAGTTATCACGGTTCTTGAGATACAGCCTGGTGACACACAGACGGACGGACGGACGGACAGCGAAGTCTTATGAGGAGAACCACGTGACTCGTTATTTCTTGTACAATATGATTAGGGTTTCTATTATATATTCTGATTTTAAAATCGTCATAAAGTACCTACATGTCCCAATGCTTGACACCTTAATGCATAATAGTTGACACCTATTGTTCACCTCTTCATATAAAGTGTCATGTATTAAGCCAGTGTCTGGCAGAGACGTTTACCTTGATTAATGTAGGGTCGTTTCGCCGGTTTCGCGATCACCTTCAGTTAGCGACCACCTGAAGGACAAGGTTTTTCTATTGAAGATAACATCAATTCTATAAACCCTATTAAAACAGTTAGTCGTACAGTATGCATCTTTTTGTAGTTTTAGAATAGAAATCTACCAAAAAAACGAGAAAATATCCTTTCTGTTTACCAACTCAGCTGAGTGGTCGGTAACCGGCACATGAAATTAGGTGGTCGCTAACCAGCGAAATGACCCTATACATTGGTGTGTTATAAAAATAATCATATTTACGATTATTTACGAGGGTAAGCTAATAAAAACCCCAAAAGCCCCTGTTAAGTCCGCATTCTGTGACAGACGGGCAACTACGGAACCCTACCCTGCGCGTGGCCCGACACGCACTTGGCCGCTTTTTGGCAGGTTATTTTCAAGTTCATTTTAAATCTGGTTTGAACATAATATTCTATCGTTTTTTCAATCAAATGTACTTTTTCTTAACACTGACATACCTACTCATAATTATATGGTTGTCTAGTATTCATAACACAAAAAGCTTACTATGGGACGTATCCAATTTGTGTAAGCATGTCCCCTAATACATAGTTATGCATGCTGGCTCCCGGCCCGTCGCAGTGAATATGTAACCGCTGACATTGCAGTCGGGATGATATGACGAGCGCACCCACGCGCAGGTGGCCGGTAGGGGGAATCGAGTTCACCGCTAAATGTGTGATAGTTTTAAGTAGAGTTAGTTAGTTGCAGTTTTAACTTCAAACTGTACACTTACGTCCTCACGAGCTCCCAAATATAACTGGCGCAGCCTTGAAGGATATTCGCGAGTGCTTATAGTCGCACCGCGCGCGTGATAAAGGACATTACTACCGGTTCTCACGCGTAACTCGATTATCTTCGAACCAAATAAATAAGTTCATAAATTGTGGACATTGAATGAACTTCAACGTGAGGTGCGTGATAAAAGATGTCATCAGCAGCGGAAGTCATGGCAATCGGCGGTTTGTGAGGATCAAAGTAGTAGGTGGCATTAATAAACCTTGTTCAAGAACCATCTGCGGGACTGGGAAAGAAAACATTACAGTACTGACTGCTGTTAATGCCGCTGAAGGCAAACTTTCACCTTTGATCGTTTTTAAAGGGAAAGATGTGTGGGACCAGTGGATGGCCCTAACAGAACATTACGACTTCGAACTGACGTATGCAGCAAGTGCAAGAGGATGGATGGAATTTTTTTTATTATATGAAAAAAAATCTTGATTCCGTCTCTTCCTTCTCCTCGCCCTGTGGTTATAATTTATGACGGTCACTCCACGCACGTGATAGCCTGTGTGACGTCAAAGCCCATGAATGTAAACAAAATATAGTGCCGTGCGAGATGAATAAACCAGTTTGTATTTGACCGCCCCAAGGTTCTAACGTTTTATTTATTAACTTAGTATTCCAACTTTTAAATTAAGTTATCATCAGAAGTGGGATAGAAACTCTTTATATTACCTACTCCCGCGATGAATACAATAAAAACAATGAATAGTAAAAGAAAAGGTAGAAAAACACTAATCCGTGAAACCATATTAAGTGAAAATAAATGTTCTAGCAATGCTATAACCTTGCCTACGTTTGACCCAAGTGTTGGAGATATTGAAGCAGTAGAATGGTGTGCTGAACTCGACGCTTTGGCTTCAAAATATAATTGGGACGATGTGGAAACCATAGCAAGGTGCGTGCCGTTTTTGAATGGACCAGCCAAGGATTTACACAGTGAATGGACATGCTATTTCCCCTTCGTCGCGCTACTAGTGCGTGGGTGGCGAAGCATTTTGAAAACCATGTTATTTTAGAACATGAAACCGTAATTACAGACAAAAGAGTGCAATTCACCGGATCAGAATTTAAGCAGCTGTTGAAACGATACAATGTACCTAAAAAAAATTATACACCACGTTACACTACTCAAGTAAATTTAGTGGAGAGATACAACAAGGTAATTTATGACCGCCGTGGCGTCCCGTCGTCCTACGTAAAGGACAATCACCGTTCTTGGAAATAGAACTGCACAAAATTAGATTTCCCATAAACAGTGCAGTCAACAAATCCACCGGGTTCTCTCCTTTCTTCTTAGTGCACGCTAGGGAGCCGGAGATAAAATATTTATTAAAAACAATATTCATTGTCACATACTTAACATACATACCTATCTGATAAATCAAAAATATTTTTCTATACCAAATACCAAGTTTTTACTTCGATGGTTTTACCATACATAATACATACCTATGATTCCAGTCCAAAGCTATATTTTTATGCATTTTCCTGTGTTTGATAAATTACTTATCATATACATACCTGTTGGTAATTAGAATATTTCGCTTGTAGGTGTGTTGACACAAAGACGACAGATTAGAGCCAACATGGCTTCACCTCCACTAAATATTTGGCGGATCAATTGAATGTCTGTGTTGATACTATTAGAAAACATTTGCTCTCCATCACAGGCACTATGCAAAAAACTAAGTTGACACAAAGACGACGGATTAGATTTCGCACGGGACTATCTTGACTTCGATTGGACGAATGTTATAGTCTCAGATGAGAAAAGCTTCCAATCCAGTGAGATAGGTCGTGTGCACTTGTGGCGATACGACAACATTCGTTACACCGAAGATCACGTTGTTCCTAACCACGCGTCAGACCGCATCAGTTTTGTCATGGCCGATGGCGAGTAAAAACGTCATAACGTTAAATTTTTACTCGCCGTCAGCTTATAGATGTGTACGACAAAAATTAGATTGTTCATTTAAGAACAACTTTCCCGCACCCTGTCACAAAAACAGATGTGGTTGTTTTCATGGAAGCGTCTCACATGATTAAATTAGTGGGAATGTCTTTGAAAAAAAAGAGCAATGTTTGGGAAGAGCTACCGCAGTTTTGCAACGTTACTCACAACTTTAATGCGGAACAGTTAACCGACGTTTGTGACATGATGCAGTCCGCATTACATCGTGGACCTCGACTCGATTTCAACATCAGGGATGCATTGAGCGACGAAGAAATACACTTCTGGGTCGGGCGCAATTGCGACCAATTTGACAGTATCATTGCTAACTGAAAAATGGAAGAGACAGCATGGCATTAGAAATGTATTTAACAAAATTAAGAACTGGAGACTCTGACGAAAGATTGGCATTGTTATTCAAGGTGTCGAAAAGTAAATTAGAGCTGTTTGCTGGCTGTGGTGCGTGAATGTCTTCTTGAGGATTATGTCCCACAACACCTGGAGACCATTTAGATAGAAATGAAGTATTACATTCATATAATACATAAATAAATGCGCGATTTTTTTTCAACGCCGCCATCATCCATTGTACATCGGTCGTACAATTCGGGCGGCGGGAGTTGCGACTGAGCTGACTGCTTTCAGAAAGCGTGAGAAATACTCGGGCTTGGCAAGCTATTTGTTCGTTCCGTTGGCGGTAGAGACGACCGGCTGTTGGTGCTCGGAAGCAAAATTTTTTTGTGGAATTTCATTGTAATTCCTTGATTTTTTCATTTGGGCTTCATCACAGTTCAGTTTGTTAATTTAAAAGTTCCGAGGTCGACGCACAGTGCTACTCTGTCGCCTCGGCGGATTTTGTGAAAGTTGGCAGGAAAGCAGTCCACTTCCCAGTTCCTACCAAGAAATTCCTTTTGGACACGCGTTTGGTTGTTCTACTCTGAGGCCAGTCGTGGAAAGCGATCTGGGTAAGCCTTGTTTAATTGTTTTTGTCTCATGATGGTTCACAGTCGTATGTAGTTGTGGTGACGTAGTTCTTATGACATCATTTTGTTCCTAGCTTTCGGGTTTGGAGTGCGAGGTCAATAGTTCGACGCAAGTGTTTACATTGACATCCTCCACTGCTGGACGTGCATGTACGGACCTGCAAACCACGGCGGTATCTGCTCCTAATTGAGCGAGTACTGAAACTACGGAAGGAGTCATCACATCGTGGAACGGACCTCGAAGACGCGCGCGCTGAGCGAGCGATCGGTGACCTAATCGTATTGTTAAAAAAAAGAAAAACTAGATTTTTAACTTAGTTTTGTTTGTGCGTGTTGCTGAACATTGCAGAGGTTGTCTTTTCCCTTAGTAAATTCAACCTTTGATGGGGACCTTGTCGCCCTTACACATTATTTTTTCCCAAAATTCTTAAAGGCAGTTATTACGCCAACGTTTAAATCTTTTGACCTCTTGTTTTGGCGTTCATCCATTTCCCTTCAATCATCATACATACTCTCATATCCCATCTTCATCTGCCACCGTGATCTTTTATCACCCCTCCTATCAAAGGTGTTCTTTTCAACGTAAATTGAAGAACGTAAGGTCCGGCAAACTGATTGCGACACCGCTGTTGCACTCCTTAAAAATCTAGTTCAGGTATTCCGGTGCTGACAGTGAGTTCACCTCGCCGCGTAGCGTTTACGGCTTGTAAAATTATTTCGGTTGTTTAACGGTTAAATTGTTTCGTATTAGTTTAAGAGTTATTTATGTTAATAAATATAATTCATATATCGTGGATTTAGAGTATAGAGACCAGTGGTTATGAATACTACATGCCGCCGCCGCCGACAAAGAAAAGGCTGGACACACAGCTGACCACTGATTAACGAAGCTCGATCAGTAACATTATGCAGTTGGGTAGTTGAGGTAGTGAAAGGTAGGTTTAAATTAGATTTTAAGACAACAAGACATAGACACACCCAAGACACTCCCGTTTTTTTTACTGATTTATAAAATGCTGTGGGAATGCTAAATAATTTTCATATACTCAGCGCGGACAATACTTATGAGATGATGGTGATGATAAGAGAAAAAATTGATTCCCCTTATCTACGCCTAAGTAGAGCATAAGGGATTAAACCGACAAAGAGCTGATTTCGTAAGGATGGAAGCAAACGAAATAGATAATTTCCCTCGACTCACAGAAGATATAATATTATTTTACTCGGGTACACGGACAACGCACTTGAAGACTTTTGGGACGAAGAAGTTTGGCTTTTGCGTGGACGCATACAGTCACGACATGTAAGGTCAAGAACATATACAATACTTATGAGATGATGACGATTATGATAAGAGAAAAAATAGATTCTCCTAATCTAATACGCCTAAGTAGATAGGCATTAAACCGACAAAGAGCTGATTTCGTAAGGATGGAAGCAAACGAAATAGATAATTTCTCTAGACTCACAGAAGAAGATACAATATTACTTTCCTTGGGTAGGTACAGTCACGGACTTTAATCGTTGAGCCATTTAGGTATCAACTAATTTTGGTTTTTAATAGCTAAACTATGAATATCCAGTAAAAGGTGAGCTTTAAATGGCTCAACGATTAAAGTCCGTGATTGTACCTACCAATTAAAACTGGTGGCTAATGAGTTGTATATTATAGAAGATGCCAAAATTAACAACATGTATGCAATAAATAAATAAATAAATCATCGAGATGCAATTGATAGTGACATTTACCGAATTGTCAAAAATATTTAAATTGCCAACAATTCATTGGATTTGCTGGCAAGACTGGATCCAATCGCAAAAGCTTTAGATCGCTCCCAACGAGATGCCACGACGATTTCAGTAGCAGTCAAAATTTGGAACAATTTAGAGAAAGATATATTAAGTCAACCGACGCAAGTGAAATCTGCTTTCAACAAAATGCGCGATATGGCGTTCGGTGCCCCACATTATTTGGCAAATATTCTTGATCATCGATTTCGCGAGTCTAAAATGAAAAGTTATCTTTTCATTTTAGACTCGCGAAATCGTAATGTAATATAGACCATAAGATTTCGGCAGTTGTTTCTGATAACGCTGCCAACATTTTGGCCGCTGTGAGAACCGGGGATTGGCGATCTATTGGCTGTTTCGCCCATAAAATCAATCTGGTACTTCAGGACGCACTGGGAAAATCAAATAACATAATTCCAAACACAATTGGAGAAGTAATCAACAAAGTGAAGGCTGTAGTGCAATTTTTTAAAAAAAGCTCTCACGCAAAGGCTAAGTTAACGGATATGCAAAAAAATATGGGCTTAGCACCGTTAAAACTAAAGCAAGATTGTCCTACGAGGTGGAACAGCACATATGAAATGTCACGACGAGTTCTGGACATTAAGGACAGCCTTATTTTAACGTTGGCGTTGCTACGACCAGATTTGACACTCACTCCACACGATTGGGTCGTTATTGAATTGGCCGTGCCAATTCTAAAGGTTTTCTATGACGTAACTGCCGAAGTTTGTGGAGAAAACTATGTTACACTGTCAAAAGTTTCCCTTTACCACCGAATAATGATGGACCATATTATTAGTCAGGAAAACCAAAGCGACCATATTCCGATCGAAATTATCCTATTGACGGACGAGTTAAAATCGGGACTAAAAACCAGATTTCGCGGAATTGAATCGGAAGTGTTGGTGTCAGAAGCGACGATCCTTGACCCGCGGTTTAAGAAGAAAGGTTTCAAATTCCAGCATAATTATGAACGGGCGATTGAAAGAATCAAAAGTAGGCTCATCGGAATGGGATCCCAATCAGCATCCCGCGTGATTCAAGCTCCACCTGTGCAGGAATCCCAACCATCCACCTCCAAAGCATCTATATGGGCTGACTTTGATGAAGAAATCGCTAACCTCGTTCCTGAAAATCCTACCGGTGCTGGTATACGTGAACTAGACCAGTATCTTCAGGAGGACTACCTGAAAAGAACAAATGAACCACTGCAGTGGTGGGAAGGCAGAAAGACGACGTGCCCTCTTTTATACCAATACATGAAGAAACGGCTATGTTTGGCAGCCACTTCAGTGCCGTGCGAGAGAATTTTCTCGAAAGCTGGTCAAATTTTAATAGAGAAGAGATCAAGACTATCTTCATCAAAGGTGTTTCTCAATTGTTGTTCTTAAACCATAACATGTAAATAAATAAAACGCCGAGGTAGTGTACATAAAATGTATAGAAATGTAAATTACCTAGGTCCTGTAAAATACATCTACTAAATTTAACTTGTACATAAAACAAAAGTAAAAAATAATACAAAATATACAAAAAAATAACAATCACTGTGCATATATATCAAGATCAAGCAATGTAAATAAAATCGATTTCTAAGTACGCCAATCTAACGTATAGTTACGATTGACAGTCCTAAGCCTGTAAAGTACGAAGGGAAATCAATTAACTATAACTATTATATCCAACAAAAAAAACACCATTAAAAATACTCTTCTCAAAAGCTCCTTACTGATCCAAATTCAATACTCAATATGTATAAGTAAATACCGATCCGAAAATCCGATCCGGAGTGACTTTTGCTTAAATAAAGTGCGCTCCGGTAGCGATACTAGCCGGACTCATTAAGAGGAGTCGGAATCATTAAGCGGAGCCGGTTCCAAATCACTCTGCGGAGTCGAGATTACCCATCTCTAATTCGTTAGTAAAAAAAATCGTATCTCAACAAATTATAGTCACTACTTTAAAAAAAACTCGTATCTGATTTATTTTTCCTTTTTTATTTGGTACTGGTTAAATAATTTTCAAGTATTTAAAAAATAATGGTGACTTGTCAAGTTGTCATATAAAATAGGCAGCAATCATTGAAGAAAATGTCTTCAAGTAAGATGTCTCGTAATCTTTATGATATTTCTTATACATTTCTTCTGAAAAAGATGTATTTCAACTTTTTGCTACCAATAATGGTTCATCAGATCCTCAACGGGTATGTTACTTATTAGTAAGTAATTTAGAAAACCCATCTTTAGACGTTAAAGTACATTTTACATTTTTCTTTATTTTACATATAAGAGAGATCCATTTTATGTTTTCATCTTTAAAATTACTGAAGATTATTTTAGAAAAACTTTACACTGACGCAATGTGGGGTTGGAGAATACCAATTCAGTTAGGAGTAACACCCTCATCAATCTGCGCTAACTGTAAGCAGCCAAATAACATTCACTTAAGAAGTGAAGTGGATTTTATTGATTTACTCTGTGATGTATGCCTTTTTTGCTTAGTTTAAAGGCTATTTAACGCTAGGTACTTAGGCGCCTACTAAGAAAATATATAAAATTATAACTATTTATATAGTTCTTAATCACATTTATATGGTTAGTAGGATTCATAACTTATACGACCAATTTAGAGTGATAAGGGCATCAAGTATCTACTCGTAAAGTTATCTTACTATCCTAAGCACTTATTTTGTTCATTGTTCTAAGAAGTTTCTATACCAACGAGGCATAGTAATTGTCCACTTTAATAAGGAAAAAACCGGCCAAGTGCGTGTCGGACCACGCAAAACGAAGGGTTCCGTGCCTATTAAAAAGGTCGTATCGTCATAGAAATCTTACGGCACTTACGTCCTTTTCTTTGAGGAAGGCAGTTTTTAAGCAATATCTCGGAAACCTTTCATCCGATCTTGTTCAAAACAATTTTCGGTGAATGAACTTAATAAGCGCTGTGTCCATGATTTTTTTCATATTTTTAAAATACACCGTTCAAAAATTAGAGGGGGGGGGGACAGAATTTTAGTGACTTTCGGGGCGATTATCTCCGACCCTATTCACTTAATCAAAAAAAATGCTAAGAAACCTTATATTTATTTTGAAAGGCCTATCGATTGATGTGCCACACGGGGGGTCACAATGAAAAAAAAATTTTTGACTTTTAGTTTTATGTATAGAGTGCACCCCTAAAAAATTTTTTTTTAGTAATTTTAATTACAAAACTTTGTAGCGACTAACAAAATACACCTATTCTCAAAATTTTATTCAAATACACCTTATAGTTTTCGAGTAAAATGCCTGTGACATACGGACAGACGGACAGACGGACAGACGGACAGACGGACAGACGGACATGACGAAACTATAAGGGTTCCGTTTTTGCCATTTTGGCTACGGAACCCTAAAAAGCGATAGATGTCATTTTATATCAGTTAGCGTCATTAGAGGCTCTAGTTGTCAGAATAATGGGCTTTATGATTCTCATTTACTTCAATACCTACTGAAAATTATGATGGAAGTCGTCCTAGATGAGAGTACGGGAGATTTTACATCAGTTCCTTTTACCGGACGGGGTTTATTAGATTGTGAAACTGGATTTTTCATACCTGTCAACTCCGACGATGAAAATAAAGAAGATGTACTTTGTGATGAAGGTGGTTGTAAATCAAAATGGTACGTCAATTCTGAGAATCTAGATAGCAGTTCGTCACTTGATGATGGACCTTCAACATTAAAGAAGACAAGAATCAGGGCACGGAAAGGTAAGGCAAAGCCGAAAACATTGACAAGAAATGAACTTCAAAAAGCCAGAGAAAAAGGTAAAAGCTATTATACAAAAGAGAACAAGAAAAATAATGATGAAAATGGCAAACCTAAAATAAAAAAAAGACCAAGAAGAAAACTCAAGCCCATGTGTTCGTCTCAAAAGTGTGCTAAAAGTCAAGTATATAAATGTTCTAAAATTAAAGAAGAATCAAGAGAAAAGATAATTCAATCATTCTGGAATGATATGAATTGGAAACAAAGGCAAGCATACATAATAACCTTGATAGATAAAGTTCCGGTTAAAAAAAACATCACACAAATCAAGGAGAGAATTTACACTTAAGTATCATCTAAAATTTGGAAATGAAACACTTCGAGTATATAAAACAACATTCTTGGCCACACTTTGCTTAGGGGAAGCTACAGTTCTAAATTGGGTAAACAAGTCTAATAGTGCAGGAATTATCCAACGAAAACTCGAGAAGAGGGGAGAACATAAAAATATATATATCGAGGTCTAAATCTGAGCACGCTTCCATTTTTTTGGAAAAAATCCCTAAAATGGAAAGTCACTACTGCCGACAGAATAGTTCAAAACTTTATGCCTTAGGCATGCCAAATAAGCAAATGATAAAATACGACAGCTTCAGGAAACTCATTATAACCAAAAACATAGGTATTTTCCAACCTCGGAAAGATCAGTGCGATCTATGTTATTCATATAAGAAAGGAAATGAGGATGAAGACACATACAGACATCACATATTATCAAAGGATTTAACACGTGAGGAAAAAGATACCGATAAACTCTCAGCTTTAAGTGGACTCTGTAACATGCTTACTGTTGATGTGCAAGCTATTCAACTAGTGCCTTTTTCAGCAGCAGGAGCTTTATATTTAAAATTAAAGTTAGCTTGCCATCAGTTTACTATTTATAACTTGGCAACAAAAGAAGCCTATCGTTATGTTAGGCATGGAGGCGACGGTGAAATGAATGCAAATATGATTTTTCTTGCATTTTGATTATCTGGTCAATCATGTATCAGATAAGTCTATACCATCTATTATCTACAGTGATGGTTGTACAGCCCAAAATAGTAATGTTATTCTATCAAATACGCTACAGGACTTTTGTAATTCTAATAATTGTACTGTGTATCAAAAATATCTTATTAAGGGCCACACACAGATGTAATGGGACACTGTGCATTCTCATATAGAGAAAAGTAAAAAAAAACAGAAACTTCATGTGCCAGCCGATTTTGTAAAAGTAATAACAGAGGCATCTTTGACTAAAAAGTACAATGTAAAATATTTACACTGGAGTTTTTTCAAAAACTATGCCGCACTTAAGCACTACACATCTATAAGACCTGGAAAGAGAGCAGGTGACCCATGTGTGGTAGATTTGAGGGCTTTAAAATATACAACTCACAGTCCTATTGAGTTTAAACTTCGCTTTGATGACCACATTGGTTTAGCAGGTCATTGATTCACATTTTTAAAGAGAAAAATAAATATCACAAAAAGTACAAAAAGTTCGGTAACCCACGCGATTATGATACCTTTTCTCTATTACGAAGCAGAGCCAAAACTGCACTTAATAATTGTTTTAATTCTTATATTGATCGCACAGAAGACAATATAAAGACCAATATTAAATCTTTATGGCATTATATAAAATCAAAGAATGTAAATGATGGGATTCCTAGTAAAATGCACTTAGACGATTTACATGCCAGCGATGGTACTGATATTGCAAACCTATTCGCAAAATACTTCTCTTCTGTTTATTCTTTACCAACGTCCAAATTGTACACTCCTAAGTTCCCTAGTAGTTATTACACCCTTTCGTCAATCAATATCACAGAGTATGAAATTAATGCGGAACTAGCAAAAATTGATATTAACAAAGGACCTGGTAATGATGGTATCCCACCTATATTTTTTAAATATTGTTCTTAAGCTATAGCTCAACCATTACTCCTAATATTTAATAAATCCCTCTCAGAAGGATTTTTTCCTGATCAATGGAAAATTGCCAAAATAGTTCCCATTCACAAAGCTGGCGATAAGAAAGATATAATGAATTACAGACCAATCAGTGTTCTTTGTTGTTTATCTAAAATATTTGAAAGTATAGTATACAAACATATTTTTGCACACTTTAAACACATAGCCAGTCCCAAACAACATGGTTTTATGCAGTATCGTTCCACTAGTAGTAATCTCATATGTTATTCTGAATATCTTTGCTCCGCTCTGAACACACGAACCCAAGTAGATTCAGTTTACACAGATTTCGCAAAAGCGTTCGACAGATTTGACCATAACATTCTTTGCATCAAAGCCGAACATATTGGTATTCATGGTTCATTACTTCGTTGGCTCAAATGTTACATTAAAAATCGATCCCAACTTGTAAATGTTCGAGGTTACTACTCTCCGCCCTTTTTCAGCTAACTCTGGTGTTCCTCAGGGATCCAATTTAGGTCCGCTTCTATTTTTAATATTCATTAATGATTTATTAGATACTATAAAATGTAACACCCTAGCATACGCTGATGATTTAAAAATATTTACTAAGGTGAAAAGCTTACAAGATTGTTATTCTCTTCAAGATGATCTGCATATACTGAACGATTGGTGTGTTGTAAACAACATGGCACGTGTAAAAGTGCAACATTATTACTTTTACCAAAAACAAAAGTCCTGTTTTATTCAATTACAGCATAGATAGAACCTATTTGCAGCGTGTGTTTATTATCAGGGACCTAGGGGTCTGGTTTGACTCAAAGCTCACATTCATCGCACACTATGATCATGTTGTTGAAAAATCATATAGATTATTAGGATTCATTTACAGAACTATAACACCCTTCAAAAACATCAATTGCATATTAACTATATACTCTGCACTAATCAGAAGCTGTCTAGAATACTGTTCCACTGTTTGGTCACCCTACTATAACACCCATATGGACCGTATAGAAGCTGTGCAGAGGAAATTTTTGAAACACTTAGCGTACAAATTGCGACTTAAACGAAAACTACCGACATATAGACTACACCATTTCAAAATAGAGAATTTGCAAACTAGAAGAAACGTAAACGAGTTAGTAATATTATATAAAATTATTAATACTACGATGGACTCCAATCTCATTAATAATATTCAGTTTCGGGTGTATTCAAAACCGTGTCGCAATCCTGCTCAGTTTCTAGTTCCTATAGCATCCAACAATGTCACCCAACACAGTCCCCTGGCTCGTATGTGCACATCCTACAATAAGATCTGTAAGGATGTTGATATTTTTTGTTTAAGTCTCAATAAATTTAAAAGTAATGTTACAAAATTGTCACTAAGTTAAATATAACCTTCACGATCTCATTAATTATTTAAGTTAATTATGACCATGTCATTGTGTAGTTAGACTATTTGTACCTATTATTGTCCATTCTATTTTTTATCTAACATGTTGTGCATGGTAGTTATAGAAATGTAAATTATGTACTATTTCGATGGAACTATATATATGTATACATATTAATTTACATTTTGTTACCTTGCCTAATAAATAAATAAATAAAATAAATGACATCTGGACTGTTCTACCTCAAAGATTCCATGATATTTTCGAAGATCAAGCGATTCCTCAGCTATATTCTGGACCGGTCCCCATTAAAAAACGAAAGTATGATGATTTCCAATCTCTAAAGCCGATTTTGCCAAAAGACTTTCATGCATTTTACGATAGTTTATTGCATGTATAGTAGAGAAAAAATAATTCGACCCGATCATTTTTTACGTAGGCACGTTGTTATTTGAGTTCGTCTATTGTTACTCGAAGAGAGTTTACTTAGTTAATTTAATAAACATAAAAACATACATTTCGTTTCATTTTGTAGCATAAAATTCAAAGCAAAATTATCGTAACTTAACAACTTTCAGTCAATACTAAAACAAAAATCTTGTATCTTACGAATAACTGTAAATTTTATAAAAAATGTTTGAGTGAGTTATTCGAATATTTGTGAAATTAATGACTGGCTATCAAAGTATCTCATGAAACTAACAAGAACTTTTTTGATCAATCGCAATAATTTACAGAATGTTTATTGTTCCTCCTAGAAACTTGATGATTTTCAGATACGAGTATTTTTAAAGTAGTGACGATATGCAAATAGTGTACATAAATAATACAATAAAATAATAATATGGCTCATACAAAGTGGATATATAGGTATAAATCAAACTTTTGATATATATCATATCCGATATTTTGATATTTTAGAACTCTGCTGGCATGACCAATATTCCATTAGAAGAACCAGGAACTTCCTCCAACACATGGAATTGTAACGGAATGGGTTCCGTGCCTGTCGCTGATTTAGAGTGAATCCACAGACCCTTCAACCAACCTCACCAATGACCCTTCTACCAATGACAAAAGAATCAGCAATCCCAAGCCATCGTCTAGCTTTGATCGATTCATTCATCCATCATTCATATCGTCCTGAAATTGTCACCACTACCAGTTGCTGCTAAAAAACGATCAGCTGCTCGGAAAAGAACATGTGAAAGAAGTGAAATTTTGACATCATCTCCGTAGATAAATGCTGCGGGAGAAAAAGAAAAGAACGCTGAAGAAGAAAATTATGAAAACTAGCTAAAAAAGGAATAGAGGAGAGGGAAAAAACCAAAACCGGAAAGGCTAAAGAAAAGGGTGGAGAGAAGGGGAAACCAGCCAAAGAAACAAAATCTACAACAAGCGAAGGAACAGACCCAAACCAGTGACAGAAGTGCCCGACAATTTGCTGAACCTATTAGAAAACTACATTACATAGCTGAACATATTAGAAAAGTACAAAGTACGTACATTAAATCTGTTAATGATGCACGAAAGTTCCTATTAACGTCAAAAAATAGATCTTTATAGAACATTCCGCCAACAAGAGACGCTCAAGATGCACACTCTGCGAGCATCCTATCAGGCAGCTCATGTGTGGGTCATTTGTAGTATTCTTTATACATCTAAACACAAGAATATGATAATCTAATTATAAAAATCGTAGGTTTACCAATCATTATATTTTGTGTTTTTTTGCAATAAATTAATTTGAATTTGAATCAAAATTGCACAAAACTCTTCAGCACGTGTCGCAATGCTGTCAAGATGACCTATTTCGAGTTTTGTGCAATTGAATTGGTTTATGTGTGCGTGAGCGTGTGCTAAACTTATTTGGCTTGGTTGAAAACGGGCTTCACTGGGTTGTTTGTCATGCTCCGTCTATCTTTTTTTCTTGGTTGAGTGTGTGCTTACATAACTTTTCCATATATTTTTATAAAAGAAAAAAACATATTTTGTCAGTTTGTACCTTTTTGTGTTAAAAAAATGCAATTCAAATATCAGGAGTACATTTGGCATCCTTGGTTTATACGATAATGATACCAAACTTGCCCTAATAGCTAAATGCATTTATTGTGATTTTGGTTCCGTGGAGTGATTATTTTTTGCACGCACAATACGCAAGACTAAAAAATCATATGGGTAATTTTTACAATGCTAAAATATAGGGCTATCCAAATATGTCTTTTGTGATTTTCTTAAAATTTAAATAAAAAAGCTATAAAGATATTTTAAGAAAACAAGACAATATCAAGTTTTCATTTTTTTTTTCCTTTTTACGTTAAAAAAGTCAAATTAAATATCAGAAATGAATTCGGCGTCCTTAATTTATACGAAAATGATACCAAGCTTGCCCTTATAGCTTAATAAAAACAGTCCTTCTTAAATCCATCTTTGAGTCGCAAGGACCAACTCAGCAAAAAGAAATCTCTTAATCACAAATTGCTGTATAATGAAGCCAACACCGGCAATTATAAGTCTGTCCTGCCATTGAGGTACAATTGTTTACGCCCACGTCTTTTGTCTCTTTCATTTGCATACAAAAGTGCAATAGAGAGAACACTATACAAACTTGTTTCCGTGGATTGAGGCACCTTATACCATATGTTACATCTTGTTTTTATAAAATGATATACTATTACTTGATATTTTTTGTGAGGATAAAGACAAAATGATCAACAGTCGCAAACTTAAAACCAGTATCAAAAAAAGACTCAGTCACCTTTTAAGAAACAACAATGTGGACCACAATGACTTGACTGCGCTTATTTATTAAGACAATGTATCATAACAAAAATAAAAGAAGTTTAGAGAATAAACTACTGTTTAAGTCTGATTTTTGCATACAGCCTTCCTTCTAATATTTTTTTAGTTTATTTATATTTTAACTGACACTGACTGACGGTACACTAAACTAAGAAATTCAAAAGCAACTCCAATTATCATAATAGTTTCATTTATAACCAATCAACAAATCCAACACTATGAGATCAAATAGTCCAACATTCCTACATCCAACCAACAAATTAATCTATGAGATCAATAAATGATATAAAAGTCCATGATTCCTACATCTAATCAAAGCAATTGCCAATGAGGAAACTTCGACCAGTGAACACTGTCACATGTTAATTTCGTGCCCATTATGCTGGCCTGTCACACCTCAGACACACAACTAACTACCACATCACAGGAAGACACTCAGTTGAATGTTAGTTGTATAACTGGGACATGAAACTAGACAACAATTTCACCCCTTCTTATTAAATGAAATTTTGGTATCCCATAAATCGTTAACTCATAAAAAGCCCAATGAATGGTGTCGGGACAATTAATTGCTAGAAAGTGAATTTCCAAATGTTTCAGAATTTTCTTTTGTAAACCTAATCAACAATCGCATAAATGAAAAAGTAGCACCATACAAACAAGTCTAACTACAATAATTTACCCGCAAGATGTAAATAACAATATCAATAACAATTTAAGTATGCAGGAAAAAAGTTCTTGAAGTTCGAAATTTGTGATGGTTGAGACCGTAAACTTGTTTCCATTTACTGTGCTATGCCATACTGCAATAAAAACAAACACCTCAATTGACATCCTTGGAGTTTAGCATCATCTATGTATATTTACTTTTTCCCCTTTGTTAAAATTTTGACTAAGTTCCATGTCATATGGCACAATATTTGAATTTAGAAAATTATAGCAGAACACGATCAGCTCTGGCCCGAATCAACAATAATCGTACTGGAGTCTCACGTATAAACTCGAAAGTTCTATGACGTGGTGTATAGACAACACTGAGTGAAGAAACAATTTTGTTATAACCATCATAATATCATCCAGCTAGGTTAATCATTTTGCATGTACTGTTAACACTCGTTTCCCTGGGCGATTTCTGACTAAACTTCCATACAATGTATCTTTTCAATTTCAATGACAAAACAAGATGTAATAGCAGAACAAGCATCACTGTTAGAGGCTGCAAAGAAAACAACAACTAATGCCCCTGAGAAGCAGACACAGCCATCAGCCTCTACCGAAGCAGATAGGGATGGTCATGCCCCGGAGGGTTCACAACCTAGCACAAGTACTGACGAATCTGGTGCCTATATGGATACAGTCTTTGAGGGTATGGGCGAATATGTCCCTGCAAACAACGCTAGAGTGTATAATCGAATACGCCAATGGGCTAGAGCACAGCGTACCAACGGACGTGATGCCAGGCGTGCAATCACAAACAACGCAGCTTTTCTGGGAGATTTAGCTATTGGCATGCGCAGGGGTCACTACGTCCTGGGTGATGTAACCAAATGCCATGACCCCCGGCAAATGTACCACGAAGAACCGAAACAATTTCAATGGTAGACAAAATAGAATTATTTGTACAAAATCATGAATAAAGTTACATCCACCTAAATAAAATTATTAGCGGTTGGTGGTCGACAAAAACGTCACTGTCACACCCACAGCGCAAGCACAGACTATTTACCACAGACTACTCAAGGCTGGCGTCCACTAGGCTCGCCGAGGCGAGTCGTCTCGAATCGAAAAAATTCGCCTTCACACATTAACTATGAAAGTGCGTCCATTGATTCGGCGCGCCGCGGCTCTGCGTCAATCGACGCACTTTCATAGTTAATGTATGTAAGCCAATTATTTTCGATTCGATTCGACGCGCCTCGGCGAGCCTAGTGGATGCCAGCCAGCTTTAAGAAGATACTACTTACTGTATAGAATACTTACTTTTGCTATACTATATATCACTGAGGGCCTACCGCGAAACAAAATTCGTTTTCGTTCGTGTATCTCCGTCTCTGTCGCTCGAACTAGCAAGTGCGACAGAGACGGAGATACACAAACAAAAACGAATTTCGTTTCGCGGTAGCCCCTCTGAGGGCCTACCGCGAACGGCTTTCGAAGTTTTCCCTCTCTGTCGCACTTATGTACGAATTCGTAAGTATGACAGAGAGGGAAAACTTCGAATGCCTTTCGCGGTAGGCCCTCTGCTTGCTTTGCTCACAAAAGTGCACGGGCTGCGTGCCGGGCTGTTTGGCAGGCTGCATGCCAAGCTGCTTGCCAGGCTGCACGGCGTTCGTGTAAACGTACCATTACATTATTTTGGCCGTGCATTATCATGGCCGTAGATTAACTGGCACCGCTCACTTTAAGGTGCAACGTTGCAAGTATTAGGCGGCCCGTAGGCCACCTATACACGGTGAGTAAATACTGATGATCCACCATAGCTGTCTCACTCTATAACATGCGAGAGGTACGTGGATACACAGTATTTACTCTCCGTGTATAGGCCGCCGCCTTTGGAACGAACGAACTCTCTCCCTCCCTACATACTCGTATTTAGTAATCTGTGCTCTCGATTTTGTTTTGTCTGTCATGCTCTTTATTTGTGGAAAAAAAAACAGTTCTTTGTTGCGTTTTAGTGTATCGTGACTATCGTTCTTGATGGTCAAAAGCGCAGAATACATTCATTGGGTTTCTCCTGTTTACTGTTGATTCATGTTATATCGAAGTTGTCTATTGTGCCGTAGTTGTTTGCTGTGTCCTTTATCGATCGTTTCACTAATACAATACATTGCGAAGATATTTCTATTTGTTATTCAATTGATGCGGTGAATCTTTGAGATTATGTGCATTCAGATTGATGCCATATTGTTGTCTGCCCAACGATTTTATCGTTTTTGTAATTACAATTCAAGCATTAGGAATAAATGTCAAAATGTTGGCTGGAGAAGAGTTATTAAATGATATGGTTTTGTTTTTGAGTGAAGGGTCTTTTACAAAGTGGTCCATCGTGGCCGCAGGACAGGTCGCAGTCATGTCATGGAATGAGATGAGAGTAGGATTTTATCCTTAACACATAGTTACGTCCTGTATGATGGGCCATGGCCCATTCTGTGGAGCAGGCTGGCTATAAGTGTTTCCATTTTGTTACTGGTATTGGATGTCATTAGTTGGTTCTTTCCTTAGTGAAAAATGTGTCTTCACAGTTTTGCTTGCTAGCATTCCACGTTTGATAGAACTAACTAATAGCAGAATGAAGCTATTATTGCCGTCAATCCAATAAATGGTGATTAAAATATATCCATGTGTAAAATTTTCTGTTTAATTGTATGTTTACAGTGAAGGGCATCACACTCCCATTTTGTCAGACATTTTTTTATGAACTTCACACACAGAAAAAAAGTTGCCTGCTGAGCCAAAATTCTTTTTGAAGCCTATAAAAACGTCCCTTTTACATTTTAACCCATATTTTTTTACTTATTCGGATAATTTTCAAAAAACTATTCCTATATAATGAGGCTAGGAAAATATTTCGAGACATCTACAATTAAGTATAACCAAGTTTTTCTGAGCTAGTTGGTTCTGTCCTGGCAGGTTAAATATATGTGTGCGATTAACCTCTTCAACACACCCCTGGTTCAACATCAATGACGGATTAATCCGTCAAGGAGTGTGATAACTTTTTTCTTTGACTGAGTATTGAAAAGGTTAAGCAAAGTAGGCCATATATTCCAACTAAAACACAAAAGAAGGATCATACAAACTACAAAATCAATGGGACCAGAAGGAAAACGAACTAGGGGAAGACCATATGACATCACTGAAATAGCTGGAAAAAATTGGATAGAGAAAGCTAGAGATGATATAGAAGGAAATCGAGGAGGCTTTTGCCTAATCGGGATCAGTGTAGAAATAACAAACTAACCACTTTCTGCTGCTCCTGTAATGCTTAGTCCATTCTTTAATGGTGGAAAATGATGCAGAAGTATCCCCGTAAACAGCATCCAACCTTTTTTATATTGGGCAGGGTCCCTTTGTCATGAACTTGATCACGGAACAACAATAATTCCTTTATTTCTACCATAATTTTAAAGTAATTAAAAAAAATTCACGCACGCTTAATCAATATTCATCACAATATGAATTAATTATATATTGTTATTACATTAATACATATTATTCAATTATAATTATTAGATTTACTATTATTATTCAATAATTATTGATACAATTATTATTATTATACAATTATTATTGTTATACAATTTGATGATTGTCAATATCGGTTATTATATTAAGTTCTACGTGTATGTTTGTTTAATGTTGCTATGTAGATTTGGTATGATCTATTTCTTAGAGTTTTTTAGGGGGTTTTGGTCTAATTCCCCACGGGACCAGCCGGATTCGGGAATGCTGTTTTAGTTTGATTGATTGCTGGGGTATGCTACTAGTTTTTTGTCTGTGCTTCTGTTAGTGAGTTGTTTCTGTTTGACACGTGGTTTATTTTGGATTGTTTAGCAGACTGGTTAATTTTTTTCTTCATTTTTGCCATAATCGAAGTGGTTCGGTGGTGTGGAGGGTGGTACCATTTTCCGTTTTTGATTAAACACTTTCTTTTATTACTAATTTGTCGTATTTTATGATGGCGTATTTTCCTGCCTCTTGCTTCTATCAGTTTTGGTATGAGAGCCTTTCTCTACACTCGCGAGCAAAAAAATCGACTCAACATTTTTTTGGATTTCAATGTGCAATATCTCTAAAACTAATATAGGTATTCGTAGGATAGTAGCATTTTCTGAAAGCTGAAAATGTAAGCTTTCAGAAAATATGAAATTCAAGTCATATTTTTTTCAGGTTCTGAAAAAAAAACGTGATTTTTCACAAAGTGGGGGAAAAACTGGTTAATTTCATAACCACAACATTGAAAGAAAACAAATTCTATGGAGGAAAAACCGTTTATTTTTCATTTTAATACCGCGTATTGCCACCATAGGGGTCATTGTCAAGCTTCGGGTTTTTTTTGCGAGAAAATGAAACACGTAATTTATAAAAATCAAAGGTATATTATGACTCTTACTTTACTTTACAACAAAAGTGAGTATCAGTCTCAGATCAATAATTCGATAAAGGCGATTTATGAGGAAATAACAACATTTCGGTTCCACCGAAAAGATTAATATGTCCACCGAGTGGACTAAAATGTTAATTATTGAATAAAAAACAAAAAGTGATTAACATCTCGAACAAATATAACGTTAATGCTATCTTCACATAATCACTAACAAATCAATCGGTTAAAAGCATTCAAAAAGTAAATAAAAAATGTTTTATGTCTGTCTACCGAAAAGACAATTCATTTCGGTGGTCAAAATATGTCTTCGTTGTCAGAAGACCAGAAGCGGTCAATCCGTTCAGCCAGAGAAAGGGGGATTACTGGCTCCTCTGGTTTTGACGTTGACGAATCTGAGCTGTCCGAATATACGTCCGAAAATTGTATGCGCTTATGGATATTACCTCCAATCAGCAGTGATGGACTGCGCTCGCCAATTTTCAATGGTTGCTGCATCGAGCCACTCGCAATTGGACTGGACCATCGGCTTGCCACTGGACTGTGCATAGGAGTCGGTGAATTCATCCTCTCGGCGGGAACTGGTGTGTCATTCCGAGTAGGACTTTGCAGAGGAATCGTCAAGACTGGACTTGATAGAGTTGGGACATTATTTTGGAGTGGTCTGGGACATAGTGCTATGTCAAGTTTTTTGCTACCTAAACCGTAATGTAGGGGAGAGGGGGGCAGCCTGGTACATTTTTTACACTCATTAACGTATTCCAAAATACTACCCATAAAAACCAGTTTTAAGCCTCTACACAACAACGTATGTTATTAACCTATGTAATTAATGCATTTGCACATGCCCAAAGCTAAAGACAAAGGTACAATTTAGAATTTTGCAACTCGAGGAATAATGTTCAATACTGCCCCAAGCGTGGGTAGCTTTGAATTTACTTGGGGCAGATATGAAATATGGGTTATAAGGCAACAATGTTGAGATATACGTGTTTTTTTAACCTGTACTTAGTACAGTTAGTCACTAGGAATGGTCGTATTAACATTTTACTTGTATAGTTTGCAGTTATAACTAAGAAGGGGTAGTTTTGTACAGAAATGTTTTTTGTAGTGTTCAAAGGTGCCTCAGGAGGGGTACCTTTGAAACGTATTGAAATCCTACTAAAGCTGCCCCCTTGAGGCAGTTATGCACACACTATTGTTCAAACAAAACTACCCCGACAATGTAGCAGGGGATAATAATTCTGTATTAATTATGTTTTGGCTGTTGTTAAATAAAAAAAAACAAAATGTTCTAATTATAATGTTTATTTTATCATATAAAATGACAGAAAAACAAACAATAGAATCGCGACCCATTGAAAATCTTCTGGAAAGATACGACTTCAACAAAAAAAAAATCTCCAAAATTATTAATATGTAATGTAGCACTATATTATTATGGCACATCCAACTCTTAATACCTCTAGATGAACGATGTAAGCATAACAAAACATAAAGACTAAAATCAAATATAATTTCTAAAATAAAACAAAAATGAGATCGACTTCAATACTCTTGATTGAAAATATTTCAAAATCATCATACAGTGTGTAAATCCAATACGAGCTTTAAATAAAGCCAAATTATTTATAAGTGTAATTATTATACTTAATCATGGCCCCGTTTTAAATTTACAGACTGCATTTAAAAAAAAATAACAACTTAACACGTACGAATGATTAAGGTACCTACACGTAAATAGTTTTGAGCAATAGTTCAACAATAAAATCGACTCTAAATTCCAACTCCTTCGAATAATAAACAAGCTTACAAAAATATATTTGGATTCACATCTAATGGCACATTACGAACCAACTAAATAGAAAATAGAGAAACAATTTAAACACAATTCTGTATTATGTGTATGTAGAGTGTAGTGACACAATAAAACACAAAAATAGAGGTAATCAAATAAAAAATAAAACTCCAGTAAACAAAAAAAAAACGATTTCAATACCTACTTTTACTTTTTCATGTTTTAAAGCTTTTTAGCATCTTATTGTATCTTATTGTTAAAATGAATCAGACAATAACAGTTATCTGTTGATAACAAATAAGAATTTAGCCTAACTGGAACTTGGAAAAATTAAATTTAAAAGCTTTCATTGCCGCAGTGCGTGAAGTGCCAGCGGAATCAATTGGTGGAGGTAGTTTTACTAAAATATCTGAGCTGGTTACGTAGCATTTGTCTTCTTTTTCAGGAAAATAAAATTTGTATGACCCTCCTTTCTTTCTCAGAAAACTGACGATGAATTTGTTTCTTTGTAAGTCTACGACTACTCCCACAAATGCTAAATTTCTTTTATGATTTTGTGATGTGAATCGAGCCAATATGTAATCTCCGGATTTAATGCTAATAGAGCTGCTAAGTCCTTTACTGTCAGCATTTACACAATCGGGTGTATTTTCATCTTCTTCAGAACTAAACGCTCCTTCTTCCTCAGACTCCAATATCATTTCGGTGTCAGTTTCATCTGAAGAAAAACTCAGAGCTGTTTTGGCAGGTTTACGTCTCGAAGATTTAGGTTTTGAAACTTTTAAGCGTTTTAGATTTGTTTCTTTAGATTTTGAATTTACGCGTTTGGAATTTTTGGTGCTTTTTTGCTTTACAGCCTTGCTTTCTGTTTTTTTAAGCCGAGACTCACGATCTAGATACGCTTTCAGAATTTCTTCTTTTTCGGGGGTATCAGTTAAAATACGAGATTTACCTTTTTTTCTGCCTTTGTTAGACTCTTTTCGAGGCAAAGCTTTAGGGAGCGGCCATATAAGTTCAGGTGTTACAACTGCGAAGCCTTCACCTGTCGTTAAAATATCATTCTCAAAATGTGTGTCGACCACTGATTGTTCGATTTCATCATGTAATGCTGTAGATTCTGGCGTGACTGGGAGACGATCTGTTTGGAGTCTGGGAACTGATATCGAAGGTATAGATGCCAGCTTAGCTATTAATTCAAATGCAGCTATGACAGGTGAGTGTTCCGATGAATCTTGATGAGAGAATTCAAACGAATCTTGAGCATTATCACCGCAAACCGGTCTAGAGATTGTTGGCACATGACTATTTGTGGCTGTTACAGGCTGTGTGGGTTCGCAGGGATGTGCAAATTTAGAAGAGTACTGGTGTTCAGAAGAAGTAGTCAATGTAGAGGTTGTTGCTATAGGGCAGTTCGTGGCTACTACAGGAAGATTTGCTGACTGTGCAGGTTCAGCTAGATCTTGGTGTTCATCAGCAACGACCAGTGAGGGTGTTGTCGTAGGACGGTTCGTGGCTAGTACTGCCTGATGTTCCAACTGTGCAGATCCAGTTGAGTCCAGCTGTTCATCAGCAGCCACCAAAGAGGCTGTTGGAATAGGACGATTAGTCACCTCTGCACATTCAAAATCATCGTCGGTAAAGGCATTTCTTGAAAATGGATATATTCCTGGTTTGGTGAAACCTGCGACCATATTGACAGCAGTATACGCTGCATTATATGCTGGTGTCACAATCCCTGCGAGGTCGTGAATTGTTATGGTTTTTCCAGGGTGGTTTACCAACCAATCATTTTGGGATACCGCCAGTTTTTGTTTGAAAGGACCATTGACAGCTACATCTAACGGTTGCATGCGATGTGTACAATGTGGCGGAAAAGTAACCACTACCATTCCATTGCCTCGGCAATAGTTGACTACGTCTATAGTACAATGACTCTCGTGATTATCCATCAAAATTAATATGGGATCATCCTTCGAGCATCTTACAAGCTTTTTAATATGTTCAAGCACTCTTATGAACAACGGTCCTGTCATCCAACCGCTAGTGGGACTGTTGGCAAAACCAACACAGCCAATTGGTCCACCGTTTAGCATAGACTCGTGAAATCTGGCTCTGGGAAATACAAAAACAGGTGGGAGGCAGTTTCCTATCGCATTTCCTATTCCACACATGGTAATTAGTTGTCCGCGTTCAGCTGAAACACTTTGTCCCACTTGCTTTGTACCTGTTTGGGCGATAACATTCGGTGCTTGTACTACTGTCATTATATTTGTCTCGTCAAGGTTAAAAATTCTGTCAGGTGTGAATTTATATTTTTTAAGAACGTGTTCGTAATTGTCATAAAATTTCATGACATTATGTTTGTTGAAGCTTGTAGACCGTGACAAACTTGTATTTTCAGGTTTTCGAAGCGAAAGGTCTTTGTGACGCTTCATGAAGCCCTTCAACCATTCTACCCCGGCTGCTTTGTTTGCTGTCCACTTTTCTGGACACTTTCCCAGCGCTGTAGCGTATTCCAATGCCAGTAGCCTAAAATTTTTATATGTCAACCCATAATGCATCTTTGAACGTCTAATTGCATATTCTTTAAGCATTTTTTCTTCATCTTTTGTAAAAACTTGTGAGACAGTGTATTTTGTTGTGAAATTCACTGATTTGAGTTTTGATCCCAATTTATGTTTCTTTATTCGGTAGTGTAAAGTATTCGGCTTTATATTATACACACTAGCAGCCTGCCTAAGTTTCATGGTGCCATTCAACACTTCACGTACGGCATTAGTTACATCCTGTTCGTTTAATTCGGATTCTCTTTTTTTTTGTAATTCCTTACCATTTTTACCTGCAAACAAATACATTAAAAAATTGAAACGATTTAATTATTCATAGTACCTACACAAATTAAATTTATGATATTGTAGATAAAGAATTCTAATAACTATTATACCAAACAAGACTAAACGTAATAAGTATACAACTAATTAACTCAGGTAAATGCATTATGAGCGTGTACTAAAATATCTAACATTATTAGTTTACGTACCTACATGTCAGTTTATATCGGGGCAGATATGAACATTTCCTATGGCCGGGGTAGTTTTGAACAGACTGCTAATCAAAACTGCCTCCTAATTTATTTTCAAAACTACCCCAACACCTATTTAAAAAAATAAACATTGATATCTTCCAAAACAATAGCAAATTCTGATTGTTTATTCTTTGTCACTAAAGCTTATAGATTGTATTATCGAATAAAATAAGTTTCACTTACCGTTTCCTTCAAATACAGCCTGAAAATCCTTACACATGGGGAGCAAAACCGCTAACGGATGACATCGAAATCAAAATATGTTACTGGTTCGTTCATGTCCTGTCAAACGTCAAATCTGTCAAGTGACAGTTGTGTGGGTCAGTGTTGCGAGCCCAAAAAATGGATTTGGACCATAATTCCACTAAAAATACGTCTTTGAACGTATTTGTTCTAAGCTGCCTCCAGTGATAGCTGCCGCCCTCTCCCCTATACAAGTATTTTCTGGACTACATTTCATACAACTCAACCTACGAAACTGAAGCATCATTGGTTCACAGCGACTCCAAGTAACCTGATGGACTTTAATAGTTCCACGAAATGGCGTAATTTTGCTGTTTTTTATTTTACTTTCAATTGTGACGTGTTTTATGTGACGAATTGAACTCCTCTGTTGGGTCTGTCCTGTCCACAGCCAATGGCTACTGTGCCAGCTACCGCACAGTAAACATATTAACATAATTGTCGTCACAGCAATCACTGTGGACATAAAATTTAAGGTTGCACATTTTGCAACGAAACTTGATGACTGATATTAGGCTGTTTTGTTTTTCGGACTGTAATTAGATATCTCTTGAACTGCAGCCCAAAGGACCGTGGCTGGCAATCTCCAGAATTTGCTTTACAATATGTCAACTATCCGTCTGCCATGTATTTTCCTTTTGGGGATGGACGTGTTTTCCGCTGACATCTCAAAGACACTGAGTAATAAGTTGTGCCATTGTATAAGTCTTCGTTGATCCTGTTTGGCCATATGCCAATATCGTGACATTATAACCTGAAACAGAATTAAATGGCCACGGTTTAATTCCCCTTTTTTAGTTCATGTCAACCAAATACAATAAAATAAAACAACACAATAATAATAAACTTAAGACTAGCTTAAGCCTAGTCAAATAGTCCCCCTCGAGTCGTCCCTGGCGCAAAGGTACCCATCTCACTCGCCGAGTTACCACGTTGAATGGTGACGGACAACCTTTGCACCAGGTACGAACCCACGCGGGCGTCAGATCCCCTCACCCTAATTCGGCGTCCCACTTCCCTAATTAAGGTAATAGCCCGACCCCCAGCACCCAGAAGTCTCAAACGCAAGGGGGACAAAATGATAACTACCGCCCAGGGCCGAATATTTATCCCACATTTTGACCGCGGCAAAATCTGCAGAAGTAAATTGAATATACTAAAATTGGAAAATAATTTTACGATGCATGCGCTCGAAAAGAGCCTTTTCAAGTTCAATTGATTTGCGAACAGGCAATGGTTTAGTGGACACCAAAAATTTCTAGGAATTTTGACTTGAAGATCTCTTATTCATGCATCGCCACGGGAACTCCGATGAAAACAATTTTGGGCTTGCGCTTTTGTGATTCACCCAGAGTGACTCCAGATGTTGTTAGTTGCGCTGACTGCTTCAGTTTCATGGCGTCCTCTTTGGTCCGTGCTTATTCGGTGCCCTCTCGCAAATCGTGAAATCTACGCAGGATAAAGGCCTTTCCTAAGCTGGCTATTTCACTACGAGCAAGTCTATGGCTGCTGCATCAGTTGAACTTTGTGACACGTTCCAATTTTTTTTACACTTGTCCTATTATTGGGTCTCAAAGAAACCATTTATTTATTTATTTCGGTTTACCAACAATTGTTTACACTAATACTACTTAACTTATCTAATAAACAGTTCACAAATTATAAGTTAAATGTAACAATTACTTAGAGGCAAACACAGAATGCATGTTTATAGTTAAATACCTATATAAACAGGTAAACGTTCATACAAACAAAACTTATCAATGAAATGTTAGTACTAAGTAGTTCTGGTAAGACAGTTACGGACAACTTTTTTAAATTTATTTGAGGATACGAAGTATATATATCCGTATCGTGAGTATCGTGACCACAGGAATTCAAGATCTTACATAAATAAATAATTTTATTGATAGAACATTATGTACATCGGTATTTACTAAAGACTAGAAGCTTATTATTGGAGGTAAATAACACGTGCCTGAGCTAGGATACCCTCTGTAGGATATATTGCTACCGAGCTAATGTTAGAGGGCTGAACGTATCTAGTATTTTTTAAGCAAGTCGGCGAAGGTAACTGGTTCCGGGGAAGGCTTCGAGGACTCCTCCATACACTGTTTTAGTTCCTGGATGCGCAGCGAAACATCGTGTTTCTCCTGAAGAAAGTGGAACGAATGGTAGTTCTGGATCGCTTTCTTTGCGGCATAAGGTACTCACTCTGTTTTTTGATTCCGAGTTTAATTTTCCTTCAGAAGAAATAGTGCACACATCATTTAAATGCTGCTCGATCGACTTCATCCAGCGCTGGAGGTCCACTGTAGATATCATCTTTGGACGAGCTTCTTCCTGTTTTAAGGGTGCGAGCGCGGGTAAGGGCTGCGGAGTGGGCGTGGACGAAGGGCTGCGGCACGTTAGCCCGCTCCGATTGCTAAAATGGCTGTTTTCGTGAAACATCTTCCTTAGGTTTTAAAGGCTAGAGCCATGCAGATGTTATGGTCTTGGCCCACACCTCTCTGGTAGCAGTAGCCATAAACAGAAAGCACCTGCAATGTTGAATAAATAAATTGACTAATCACTAGGTACTACAAATGGTCGTAATAGGTACATTTATAGGAGAATATCATATCGACATTAATGTCGATATGATATTCTATTAATATCTATAAATGAACTCACTCTTGGTTTATGGCTGCCACAACTTTGCCAAGATACTTTGACATTGTGGCTTGAGCCATGCAGATGTTATGGTCTTGGCTCACACCTCTCTGGTAGCAGCAGCCATAAACAGAAAGCACCTGTAATGTTGAATAAATAATTACAGTTTCAAAATATATTCATTAAGTAGGAACTAATACAGTTTCAAACTTACTGAAACTTAGTTAAATGCGGCTCTTCTATTAAAATAACGCAAATGAGCGTACAAATGGAGTATTTTTTTATATGTGATCATGAACGGTTTACATAACATTAAGAATGAATCATACTTGTACGTGCACCGGGATGCCGTGAGCCGAGGTAGGTCCCAAGGCCCCTTCGAGTTGCCGAATCAGGTATGCCTAAACCCATTTCTTTATTGATCCGATAAAGAAATTGGAACTGTATTCGGCAACTCGAAGGGGTTATTGCTGTCCCGCAACCGTTTTGGCTATCGCATCGTTTAGGTTGAAATTGGGGGTTTGTCCGGGCTCGGGGTTCAATATTTGCCTCCAGGGATTGGGTTTGTTTTTTATTATTCTAGGATCTTTGTTTACTGACGGTGCGACTGGGCAGCCCCCGTATTTCGCCGAAAGGGTTCGTCTGAATCTTGGGGCATTTGAGTCTTTTGAATGATGATCTTATGCATTTTGCGCACCTCGGGGGGTGTTTACAGTAGCGTGCTGTATTGTATGGCCGTAATACTGGCATGTTAAACAATGAGGGATCCTGTTATCCCGGCTTTTCAACTTTGTGGCCCGTTATTTATCTGCATTGGGGCTTGTTTCCGAGAGGTAGTTGCGGGTGGGGAGGCAATAAGTTTCCTTTTTGTCTGTGAGGTTGTGGCTTGGGTGATGGCGTGGTCTTTATGTTGGGATTCCTCCTCTATGGGGAGAGCCTGGAAGGTGTTTTGGGTTACAGGGATGTTTATTTGTGTCATGTCTGAAGAGTCACTCCTAGAAATTTTGCGTTGGCAGATTTCTTCGTTTAGCAACATGAAGTACGCCATTCTGAAATGTTCACTATTTTAATTACATACGTACTCTCAACTTACAAAATGCCAAGAAATTGATGTTATAATTGAACTTGTTTAAAGTTAGGCGTGTCTTAGGGGAGGTTTAAGAAAGCATTTGTAGTAGTAGCTAGAAAATGGTGGTGGTTCGTAATCGAACTTCTTCCTTAATGACGGCGAATGCTGCCTGTATGCTTTGGGATAAATCTTCTCTGGATTGAACTTCCGTGGCGTATAACAGATCTTTCGCACGTCCCCAGATGTAAAAGTCCAACGGGGTTAGGTCTGGGGAACGTATGGCGGCCATGGGATGGGACCATCTCTTCCAATCCACGAATTCGGGAAAGCGTTGTCTAGGTGCTCCCTAACTGTTAATCTCCAGTGTGCCGGACAACCACCTTGCTGGAAGACGATACGCCTATCTTCATTGTACCGTGGTACCTGAGCGAGCAACTCAGGTAGGTCATTTTGCAAAAACTCGAGGTAATTATCCCCGTTGAGATTATTAGGTAGGAAGTGGGGTCCAATAACCCGGTCTCCAATGATTCCTGCCCAAACATTGATGTCATATCTCCTCTGAAAAGCTCTCTGCCTTTTGACGCGTGGGTTTTCATCTTTCGGCGACCAGTGGTGCAAGTTGTGCAAATTTAGAATTCCTTCCCAAGTAAATTTGGACTCATCTGTCCATAGAATGCTTTTTAAGAACTCCCGGTCATCTAAATCCGTATGCAGCATAAAACGACAAAACCGGACACGGTTCGCAAAGTCGTTATCTTCCAGACCTGTAACCATAAAATACGCGTAAGAATGTTTTACTTACTGTCAATTCAAGACTTAATTTGAAATTGTTATGATTGTACACGCTAACATGAGTGACATCACGGCCTTTACGGTGTACTTTTACCTGTACTTTAAAGTGAGGAAGCGAGATTGGCTTTGCATTGCAGGCAAGTCGCATGTTAGCTTGTACGGATTGTAGGTTTGACTAAAAATTACATACCTTGTACTGGAGTGTAATGGAAATCGTGTCTGTCATTTTGGCGACGAACTTTCCACACCTTCCAGATAGAAACTTCAAGTAACGAAGCTACATTTCTAATGCTTCTAGTCGGTTCTTCCTCGAACAGTGCCAAAATCCGCTCATCAATTTGAACATTGTGTCGCACCACAATCCCTCTTGGTTCATTAATGTTCAAATTCTCAGTCTCGCGTAAGCGCCGGTAAGTGTTTTGAAACGTATGAGGAGTAGGTAATCGTCTATTAGGAAATCGTTCTTGATAGATTCTTTGTGCTGCTCTCTTGCAACACCATTGGCCCTTCCATATGCCATCAACATGTCCGCGTATTCTTCATTAGAGAATGTCGCCATTATCCAATTAGTAAATCTCAACAAAACTAGCAACGTCAGAGTTAAACAAAAACACTAACAAAACTTAACAATAACACGAACAAAACTTAACAAAACGTAGAAAAACACATAACGGTTTTAGAATTAAATGATTCGCGACGCTGCAATGGGATAACAAACGCAATAGTCACCAAAGACAGTCAAATCTCAACTAACAAATTTGACTCCACGAAGGGCCCTCACCGCAGCTTTGTGAACCCGTTTATTGTTTATCCGATGAAAGAGAGAGACGGATGATGCATTTCTACTGTGTAAGAGGGAGATAACAGTTTTTACCTGGTGTGCGCGTGGTGTTTACCAAAAACAACGTTTTATCCCGCACATCGATTATCAGCCTAATGCGTCCCTATTGCACAAAATTGACAAGTTTATGAAGTTGTGTAAGGTTTGTATGGCATTATTGTACATCATTAGAAAGATGACAGACAAGAGATGTTTCTTAAACAATTTCAAGAGCATGGTTTTTTGTAGTTTTTTTTAAAATGATAATCAAAGTTCCAGTATCATTGAATTTTCACGCCTTGGAAAACGTTTCTGGGTCAATAAAAAAATAACTAGACCCGACTTGTTGGTAATTTTGATTTGATAGAACCATACAACATTACACCTTGCAATAAAATAAAAAAATCAGGTCTAGGCAATAAAACTTTTTTGTAATTTATGTTTAAACGAGTCGTTCTCTGAAATTTTTCAAAAAAAAATAACATAAAAAAATCCGTGGGCCTAAGATTTTTTTTAGGAGCCGTAGGAGGAAGCAAATGACCCTTTCTATCCCCCATTTTAATTTGGCAAACGATGTACCAAACACCCTGTAGTTTGACTCTTGTATGCGCAAAAACCCTAGCTGATTAAAAATTGTTCTTAAATTATACGTAATTTCATAAAAATTACGAATAAAACATATAAAAGTATTCTATTTTGTCACTGTTTCAACCGCCCCTGGGATGGGGGCAGTTGAAACAATTTTTTTTTAAATTTGATACAATTCTGAAACTAACACACCTGGATCCAAAATTCTATTGCCGTTTAGTAGATAAAACACGCTCTTTATATTGATATATTTTCTTCATCTCTCAGATTATAAAAAGCAAAAGTACGGACGATATAAGAAAAATTTATCCATCTCGTAGTCTAATAATGTCTAGGGTCTTGTTGAAGCATTTTTCATCAAAATGTAGAAAGAACATTTATGTTTCTTTTACATGTTGACTTATATTTTCAGGTCCAATTCAGCCTCCAACAATTTTTCTTGGCATAATCGCTTCTTGGTAACCTTTAAAAATAGCTATATTAGCGAAGCAATGATGCTTGTTTAGTTTCAAGGTACCTACTATAAAATTTTAACAATCTTGACAACACAGACGGTTTTTCAGGTTTTGTAAATTCAAGATACTGTCTCAGGGCTCACTGGTTATAGTACTAGAAAATTCGGTGTTGCGAATGACGTCATCGCCTTTCATTATCGATATTTTCAAGAACAACCCTAACTGCCACTCAAAGGTAACTTTCAGTACAAAAATATCGGAAATGAAGCTAAATCCTATTAAAACGTATAACGAATCTTAATCTGTGTACACATTACAACATAATGCAAATGCTCAGCTCTCGATACTGCTTCCATTATCCAATATTTCAATAAAAAAAGTGAATACAAGATTATAATTAACATTAACTAAGATAAATTAAAACTAAGTTAAATCTAAAAAAGGCCCTCGAGGCATTGTACCGAGGATGCTGCCGTGTTGTATATGCATACCGGCGCGGGCGCACTGTCGCTGCCCGCGCACCCCTAAGCCAGTAATAAACGGACCATCGTCGTAACTGCCGTGTTTCATTGCTAGCCACATATACCTTACTGGCGACGTTCTACCCACGCATTAAAAAAGTGAAATAATTATGTCTTTCATCGGAAATATTTCAATCTTTGACCATAATACTCAGGAGTGGCAGATATTCTATGGAAGATTACAGCAGTACATTAAGTTAAACGCAGTGGTGAAAGAAAAAATGGGCCCGTTGTTACTCACTCACCTATCGGATGAAACATACCGACTGGTGGCAAATTTGGTGCATCCGAAGAAATTGGAGGAGGTTACCTTTGACGCCTTAGTTGACGCACTCAACAATCATTTCTCCCCAAAAAGGTGTACTTTCGCTGACAGAGAAAAGTTTTTTGAGGCGAGAAGACGACCGGGAGAAAGCGTCGAGGAATGGGCGGTGCGTGTCCGGGGACTCGCCGTGCACTGCGAGTTCGGTGGTGCATTAGACATGCTTTTAGTGAACAGTTTTGTACTAGGCATGAACGTAGGACCCGAACGTGACCGTTTATTCGAGCAGGATGCCACCAAGATTTCTTTTTCGAAGGCACTCGAGATAGCGCAGCAAGCGGCGAGTGCGCGCCAAGCCCGGGCGGCAGCCACGGCGCCGCCGGCGGGGCTCGTCAAGGAGGAGCCGGTGTACCGGGTGAGCGGGACCAGGGCCGCCACCGACCGCGGACGAGAGGTTCGCAAGTGCACCGTGTGCGGCATGAAAAATCATGATGCAGACAAGTGTAAATACAAAGGTTATCGTTGCCAAAAGTGTGGTGCAGTAGGACATTTAAAAAAAGTGTGCCGGAGCAAGGTTACGCGTTTTAACAATATCGAGGGACAGAATATCGACGAGGTGGTGGAAACGTCATGCTGCAAGGAATGTCAAAATTTTAGTTTGAGGTATGTTTCAAATAAGCCTATCGAAATTGAATTGAAATTAGGAAACAAGCTTGTTACTATGGAGCTGGATACCGGTTCCGGTACTTGTGTCATCGCAGATAGTCTGTATTTTAAGGAATTTTCAGAATTTCAATTAATGCCTAGTAAATTACGTATGTGCTTATATAACGGACATAAAATCGCACCGCTAGGGTACTTCACTATAGATGCTACCTACAACAATGAAACGAAAAGTATTAATATATTTGTTGTGGAAAATGGAGGCCCCGGTTTATTGGGTCGTGATTTTATGTCTGCCTTTGGCCTAGCAATAACATCGAAAATAAATAAAATAAGCGACGACAAGGACGTTGACCTCTTGTTGGAACAATACCCTAACTTGTGGCGGGACGAGCTCGGAACATTTAATAAGTTTAAAGTCACATTAACATTAAACGAAAAAGCTAGCCCCAAGTTTTTCAAACCTCGACCGATACCTTTTGCCCTAAAAGATAAAGTAGAAGCAGAATTAAATCGTTTGGTAGGTTTGGGAATTTTAGTACCCGTTAACCATTCCCAATACGCAACCCCCATAGTACCAGTACTTAAAGATAATGGCAAGTTGAGAATAGCGGGGGATTATTCAGTGACACTAAATAGGGACCTAGTGATAGACAAATATCCACTGCCACGAATAGAGGAGGTTTTTGCAAAGCTAGGTGGTGGAGAGCACTATAGTAAAATTGATCTGAAAAACGCTTACAATCAGTTTATGCTTAGCGATGCTTCCCAGGAGCTCACTACCATTAATACCCCCAAAGGATTATTTAAATATACGCGCCTTTTATATGGCTTATCCAACGCTCCAGCAGTCTTTCAGAAAGCCATGGAGACTCTGCTTTCAGGTATAGATGGAGTAAGCTGTTGGCTGGATGATATTTGTATTACAGGCCCAAACAAAACTTCACACGTTAGCAGGTTACGGGAAGTGCTTAGCAGACTCGACAACGCCGGTCTCCGACTACAAAGGGAGAAGTGTGAGTTTTTTAAAAATAGTGTCACTTACTTAGGTTATACAATAAGTAAAAAGGGGCTACAAACGAGTTCGCAAAAAGTGGAAGCAATAATCAATGCACCCGAACCGACTAACGTGACGGAAGTCAAACGTTTCTTAGGAGTCATCAATTATTACAGGAATTTTATTCCCAACGCGTCGAGTGTGTTAAAGCCGCTGCATGAGTTGCTACGCGCCGGAGCTGAATGGGAGTGGGGCGAGCGGCAGCGCCGCGCTGTGCGACAGGTGCAGCGCGAGCTGGCCTCGGAGCGCGCGCTCGCGCACTTCGATCCTGACGCACAACTCATTCTGGCGGTGGATGCCGGACCCGCAGGTCTTGGTGCAGTCCTATCCTTGCGTGACGCTTCAGGCCTGGAACGCCCATTAGCTTTCGGCTCAAGGTCACTTACAAAGAGCGAACGAAACTATAGCCAAATCCAAAAAGAGGCAACGGCTATCATATTCGGGGTAAAAAGGTTCCATCAATACCTATATGGGCGTAGCGAACCGTTCATTCTTAAAACGGATCACAGGCCGCTTGTGTCGATTTTTAATCACAAAAATGGTATATCTATGACGACTGCCTTGAGACTGCAAAGGTACGCCATTATTTTATCCGCGTACAAATATATTGTACAGTATATTTCTAGCGAGAATAACTTAGTAGCTGACTATTTCTCTCGCGCGCCCTTGCCAGAAACATCTTACAAAAGTGATGAGCATTATGACACTTTTAGTTCCTTGCAATTTTTAAACACAATATCACCGGCAGTGACGTCAGATGAGATAAAACAGGCCACACAACAAGATGCAGTATTAAAAACAGTTTTAAGATACATGCAATACGGCTGGCCACGTAAAATCACTTGCAAAGAAATTAGACCTTATCTCTTATGCAAAACGGACTTACAATTAGAAAGTGGAGTCTTATTACGGGGGCATAGGGTCGTCATTCCAATGACACTAAGAGAGCGCATGTTGAACGAACTTCATAATACCCATCTAGGTATTGTTAAGATGAAATGCAATGCTAGGAGTCGAATGTGGTGGCCAGGAATCGATGCGGATATCGAGCGCTGCAGCAGCGCCTGCGCCACGTGCGTGTCACTGCGCGCGCGGCCGCCGCGCGAGGTACCCGCCAGCTGGCCGCGCCCGCCGGGACCTTGGAATCGCGTACACTTCGATTACATGACTATAGGGCAACGGGTCTATCTGGTAGTTGTCGATGCGTATAGCAAGTGGCTAGATTGTATACAAATGAATAACGGCACTTCTACGCAAGCCCTTATTTCCAAGTTAACTTACTTATTTTCGTATTTCGGTATACCAAATGTATTAGTTTCGGATAATGACGTCAAAATAAATTGCGCCCAGTTCAGATTATTTTGTTCCAACAATGGGGTTACGTACTTGAATTCTCCTGTATATCACCCAAACAGTAACGGCCAGGCCGAAAATACTGTCAAAAATTGTAAACGAATGATTCGGAGTATTTTAAATGAAAACATGTGTCAACAAAAGTTACATGACACGTTATGTGGGTATTTATTCCAATACAGAAATACAGAACACTGTACCACTGGAACGACCCCCGCCAAGTTAATGTTTGGTAGGAACCTAAGGTCGCGACTCGATTTAATACTACCGTCCGACAATAATCACGCGCACGCGCAAGCGCCGGTGCCGGAACATCGACGACGTTTCGTACTCGGCGACAGGGTTTGGGTTCGATGGTACAGTGCTCGAAAAGAAAGTTGGGAACTAGGCGTGTTAAAAGAAAAGGTTGGAAATAAAATGTTTAAAATATATATGTTCAAAAATAGCTCTTATTGTGTACGACATATGGATCAAATATTAAAATATAAGGGGCCTGATAATTTTATACCTAATGATATCGATATTAGGGATGACCTAAATACACAGGCTCATTCGTCATCAATTCCTACTCCTGCTATGTCTGAACCAACTGATAGTCCCAGTCCCAGTACACCTGTACCTGTACTAGAACCTCAGACAGATAATGGAATCGTGGGCCCTACATCTGAGTTGTCTTCAGAGGAGAGGCACGAGGTAGGCACGGAGGAGGAAATGTGGTCGGATTGCGTCGTTGAAGACGGTTTTCCGCCGCCCCCCCCTCGGGGCACCCCGCCAGGGACGCCGGTGCGGCTGCCGAGCGCGGTCGACCCGCCCGCAGGGTCCCCCGCTGAGTCTACTGCTCTCGCGAACCCGTCGGTGAGACGCGAATTACGCCCAAGGAAAACTGTCAATTATAGAATCTAATAATTATTATTATATAATGTAACATGTATACAAGACCGCGCATACCTTGTAGTTCCTAGTTATAGTTACCTAATGTAGTTTTTATAATGTTAGTTATATTGATTTCTTATTCATTCTTTTGTTCTTAGGTTTCAAGATTAGTGTGGAAGGGATGTTGTATATGCATACCGGCGCGGGCGCACTGTCGCTGCCCGCGCACCCCTAAGCCAGTAATAAACGGACCATCGTCGTAACTGCCGTGTTTCATTGCTAGCCACATATACCTTACCTTACCTTCCTCGCTGAATTGTAATGCTGATGCGTTGGGCGAGAAAGCCGCCAGCTCTTCGGTCACCAGTTACATCGACCAGACGTTTCGCGATTTCTGCAAATAACTTATGCGCACTGGGACCCCACGGACCGAGGGTCTCGACGCCAAAGGGTACAAAGTCGTACTCTCTGCCGAGGCCTCTATATTTATTACATTTCAGATTTTCGGCGTTTTCCGCCGCTGCACCCGCTTTTTCTAAAGCGGGTGCAGCGGTAGTAGCGGCAGTCCGTTAGAGGTGAGACGGTGCCAGTGTGTCTACACATGTAGCGTCCCACACAAGCATCCGTCCCAACCTCCATGGAACCAGAGACACACCATCAGGTCTTTTGCCATCATCTCTGACAATGAATGCCAGGCGGCTCAAGAAGAGCAGGCAAGAGACCGGCGGATTATGTCATTAAGTGTCGCATGTCTTGAAAAGCGGCCTGCACATTTTTGACAACAAAGTCCGTGGTCGGTCGGTCCACGTCCGTGCCACAAGGGCATATGTGTGGAGTGCATACCGTGACCCCAAGCCGCAGACCAGTCGCCAGACGAAGGGAGGTCCAGAATCGATTTGTAGGTTAAATCGTAATAAATATCGTCCCAGCTCCTTTGAGATTTAGGGTTATCTGGAAAATCTTTACCCGGGCAAGCAATTTTAAAAGCATTCTTGGCATCCTCCACGCCCGCAGTCTCATAGTTTGTGGGTAGATCCCTTAAGATATTTCCTATGAGACGTCACGTGCTATGGGTGGATGACAAAAAGGCTGGGGAAGCAACATTAGAAATTTTGCGAATTCCTAAGCCGCCAAACCGAATAGGGAGGGATGCTTGTAACCAAGATTGTTCATTGAGCTGAATATTTAAAATCATTTCTAAACTAGTTTTGACTAAGTCATCTATCGGTGAAAGCAAATTTTAATGTTTCCAAAATGGGCAACAGCGGAGCACATAAGTTAATTTAGGGACAAAAAGGCAAAACTTTAGAATTAGGTACAAGAGCATAATGAGGACTGATTTCGAGTAAACAATTTGCGTGACTTTGGAATTTAGAAATAGTGTTAGTAATATAATCAGGAAAAGATTCTTCTAAGATGGGAGAACCCAGGAGGCAAAGTGACTTCCTGTCTACTGTCTTTATGCTGGATGTCAGATAATTAAATTTGAATTTGAAATCATCCAAACTAAGAAGTTTTTTGAATGAACAGTTCGCATTTGCTGAAATTTAATTCTAAGCCAATATTTTTAAAAGGAGAGGAGAAGGTATTGATATAGTTCCGGAATTTTGTTTTTAACTTCTGTCAACATGGCATCCCTGTTTACTGAATTGAAAGCATTTTTGACGTCAATTTAGACTACAATTTCGCAATCATCATACGAAAGGTAGGTTCTTAACCCTTTAATGCCCAAGATACCTTTTTGTCGAATTAAATGTTTTTTTGTTAAAAACTAAGTTATTGTAAGTATTTCTAGGTGTAAAAAAATAATTAAAAAAATATTTCATGTTTAGGTCTGAAAATATCATATGTTGTTTAGAAACAACATTGCCCGTTACTCACAATACGACATTCGTTGATGGGTGTTGTTTATAAACAACACTGCGCAGGATACGGGAATCAAAATGAAACAATTTTTTTTACAAAAAGTATTTAATTACGAACATGAAAGTTGTAAAAACAGTTCTTTTTCGGTGTTGGAGAAATAGCCTCATCTTTTTTGGCGTGCAAAGTAGTGTAAGAAAAAGGAACAGATTATGCCAGTCTACAATTTGGTTGCTCTCCACACATTTTTTGATCAGGCCTGAAAGATGATTTGCGACGGAGATCCTGGCGCCGCGCGGGACTCGTTTGATAACGGGCACATTATTTTTTAGATCACTAAGGTACAAATGGAAGAATTTGGACTGTCGGAAACAGGTGCCGGTAAACAAACTGGGTCTAAATGTAGAGCAGGGGCGTTTTGGCTAACACAAAGACGATGTTTTTTAGAAATATGAATATTAAGGCCCCTTTTAGATTGAAAAGATCTATCGCATTGTAAACAAATGTAATTTTGATTTAACGTGCCATCGCCGGATTGGCTTGCGGCATGCATCCACTTACCACAAAACAACACTTGAACAAAGAAAAACTAAACACAATAAAATTTATCACTAAATTATAACTTATATACAGTCTTTCAAAGGCGTTGACGTCGGATGTCAGGACGACACGACACAACGTTGCCCAGGAAGACCGCAACGTCTGAAACAAAAAGATATGTTATTATTTGTTCGAAATCGGGAGCTGCCTACACTTTTGGACAGCAATTAGGCCTTGAATAACAAGAAAATGATAAAATTTGGACAATTAGAGCCCCGTAAAATGTGTAAAGTTAAATAAATATGAGCTGTGAAAAAGTGACAGTGACTTTTTTTTTTTTTTATAAAAATACATAACGTACTGGTGCAAGGATAAACTTTGCTGATTTGGGCCTTTTTTTAAGCCACATCCAATAATGCTGCAGCTGGGCATGGTCACCACATTCCACTTATCCGTGTTATTTCGGCCTTGTGCAGTTTATAATTTTATTTAGAAAGTTATTTTAATATTTTGATCTGTTTACATGTGTCGTTGACAGATGATGTACCCACTAAACTGACGGGAACTGACATTTCGGGGCAACAAATTTGGCGATTTTAGGCAACATTTGACATTTGATGATCAATTTTCGGTTCTGACTGTTATACTACCATCTCTTTTTTGGTAGCGAAATGGTGCTTGGTTAAAATGAGACAGTGTTATTTTGGAGAAGTTTACGTCTAAACAAATAATATTTGATAAATACACCCTGTCCATTAGTTTCTTTGGTCATTGGCAAAGGCACCTTTGACAAAAAAAGTGTTTTGACGAATCGCACTTTTGACAAACGTAATTTGACCAAAGGCACCTTTGACGAAAAGGATATTTTGACGAATCGCACCCTTCACCATAGGCGGAAAACCCAATGATAAATATATGGCCTGTTTCAACACATGAATGTCATGCTGTCCGTCTCTGTTTGACTTATCCGAATAAACAGACACAACATCACATTTACATACTATCTGAGGGTGGTGAAACAGGCCGTTATTGATTTAGTGCTGCATTCATTAAATAGTGAATGAACCAAAACCAGGGTATTAAAATATAATGATCAAAACGGTTAGATAGAAGATTTTTCATCACACTTGCTCGTCAATGGCGTTATTACTTACGAGCGTACAGAGCAGTTATAGCCCTTTTACCTCCCACGGGCTGTTAAGTTTAGTTTTAAAATAATAGAACCCTCTGATTGGCTTAAGCAAATCTGGTTGCTCTGTGATTGGACCACGTGGTATTATCGCCGTCGTTATTGTGAAAGAGACACTAAGTGTAGTTATTAAGTGTTTAGTTAAGTGATAGCTAAGTGAAAAGTGTACCTCGAAATGGAGAGTCCCTCTGACCCCAAACTGGGGCTTAATATTGTGGATCTCAAAATGTATAACTCGGATGTCGGCCCACGAGCCGCAAGCCCTTAAGAACTTCCTGTGCGCCACTGCCGCTAAAGCTACGAGACAGACAGAGGACATGCAAGGTAAGGTAGCACATAATTCTGCCCCTTCTGCCCCCTCAACTGAAATCCAGCACCCTGCTGAGCCTATATACCGAAACATAAATTACCATGAGCGCCCTCAGCGCCCGCTCTCTCCATTTGACGCAACATCGCGCTCTCGCTCTCGCTCGCCCACGCACTCAGTGCACTCCACCCACTCCGACCTATCCATAGACAGCCGTTACAGCTACGTATCTGATACAGACGCTAATAACTCCAACGGACAGACCGACTCAAACAGACACGTCCCTGTCAAGCCGCTCGCCACAGCGACGCGCAAAATATTAAAATCCAATAAAAGTAGACTAGCAGGCATCTTCCCCCAATTCAATAGCCCCAAGCCAAATATCTCTGAAAACCAGGCAAACATTCCGCTAGCCCCGAACTCATTTCAAGGGCTAGGCCAGATGGCAGACACTTTCCGACAGAGCAAAGTCCCTTAACATTGTCCCCCTCAATGCGTACCCCATCGATGACGCAAACGGTTGGCGTTGCCCAGGCATCGCTATAGTGACCGCCAACAGCGATCACTATAGGGCCTGGGTAAAGCTCATCGGTGAAAAATCTAGTTGGTCAAGCCGGCCCCGCCCCGCAAGAATACTGCTCTGTGATTGGTTGAAATATTGAACTCCACTAGCACTGATCTGGAAGTGAAGTTGTCAATTTTTGATTACGGCTGTATGAAACTTAGATTTTTCTGTCTTTTGTAGTTATTTATTTCCTCGCAAATGTGATGAAAAACATTGTGTATAACACGGGCGTAAGAATATTGCAAACTCGAGTCATCAAAAGCCCTCCGCCTTCGGCGTCGGGCTTCTGATAGACTCTCGTTAGCAATATTCCACTTACGCCCCTCGTTAAACAATGTACTATAATTTGCCATTTTTAATATTTATAAAAAAACAGTACCTGATGAAGTGCCTGGTGTAGCTGCTACTTGTGATTTTTCTAACTGAGTAGCAGGTGGGGTTGGGTAAACAACAGTGTTGTTGTCATCCGAATTATTGTCATCACTGGTTCCACATTCGTATATTTTTTTGGTTTTCTTACGTTGTCTGCATACTAATGTTTTTGTATCGTCACTATTTACCTCTGAATCCACTTCCGCTTTCTTAGCTTTTTCCCGGGCCTTAGTCAAGGATTCTGAAATATTATTTATGAATATTAAATGCCAAGAATGATTTTATTTTTTTAAGGGCCCTTGAAGTTGTGAACATACTGGGTAATTTTATCTTTCTTGGAATTGAATATATTTCTTTATTCCATTCAAAGATCTAACTATAGTAAATGTTACCATACTGACGACCGAATAGCCTAGTGGTTAGAGAACCTGACTATGAAGCTTGAGGTCCCGGGTTCGATCCCCGGTCGGGGCAGATATTTGTATGATGAATACGAATGTTTGTTCTCGAGTCTTGGATGTTAAATAATAAATATCTATTTAAGTATGTATATATCTATATATATAAGTATGTTTATCCGTTGTCTAGTACCCATAGCTTTGCCTAGTTTGGGACTGGTTCAATTGGTGTGAATTGTCCCTCTATTTATTTATTTATTTTATACTGAATTGGCCTATCTATCAGCTTAGCACACAAAAAAATCAAGCATCTACCGAAATAATTCACGTCACCATAAATAAAAATCTCATCGTACTCGGCGATAGGGGAAAACTTAAACAAAAAGTCATAAGTGTTGTCGGAGACACGAAAAATCGCAGAACATACATGGGGGTGATTCAGATAGCCCTCTAGGTCCTCTACCTCCCTACTTCTTGGGAAACCCTGTAGATTTAATTTTGAAGTCTTTATTGTAAGTTGCAACATATCCCTTTACTTGAGACCAAACTACTCTATTTGCGCTGTAGCATGGTGCGGGTGACAGTTTCTGTAACTTTTCGTTTCACTCTTGAAAGTTGCCATGATTTACAAATTATGACTTAGTTTTTCAGTTGTACCACATTCGTAATATATTAAATCAATAAATAACTGTAGTAAATTAAATTAAATTCAACCAGAATGTTCTAATCTACAAATAAAATGTAATGGAAAGAAAAATTAAACAAAGTGTTTTGCGTATAACGTAACGCCATACATGTATTTAGTGATGGGATGCAGTGCTACGATCGATATTCGATGTTTTTATAATAAAAAACGTATATTGTGCGTAATTATATTTTTATTGTTAAGAAGTCTTTCATTATTTGAAACAACAGAACATTATATGGAAAAAATCGATTTTATTCGTCTATACTCATATCAAAGTCAGGAACATCTGAATTCTCACTAAATTCATCATCTGAATCTGTGACGGCAATTATTAACGATGACTCAATTATGTTGTCAATATGGATGTCACGATCCCAATCAGACATAATGTCCCTTTTTGTTTTATTCACGACCTTCGACCAGTCTTCAGGTTGAACATGGTTGATGGCCTCTTGTAATAGGGCCAACATCTTATTTGCTGAAAATGGCGGCGAAGTATTATTTCTTGCGGCGTGACCTAAAAATAAACAAAGTTATGAAAAAAAAAGTCTCGGATCACTCAGGGGTAGGATGAAATTAAGGCGCTCTGCTACAAATGTATTGTTTTTATACTAATGGCCTTAAGTTGAAAGGGAATTGAAATTAAAAGCATACCTTTTATTTGTGCCCAAATCAGTTCAATGGCATTGTACTGGCAATGGTAGGGTGGTAGTCGAAGGACCTGGTGGTCTTTTTCTTTTGCCATCTCGTCCAGAGCATAGGTAGGAGTTGTTGGTTTATGACGCCGGACTAAGGCAATAAGCTGCTCCGCCTTTAACATCTTTATATCTGCTGTAACTCCGTTTTCTGTAAGCCACTTCACAAACTCGCTTTTGCGGTTGGATTGGTTTGGGGGTTTATTAAGTTGAACCGAATGGTAGGGTGCGTTGTCCATTATTATGGTCATAGGCTCCTTTAAATTATTAAGTAGACCAATGAACCAATATTTAAATTTTTCGTAGTTCATCTCCTCATGATACTCCGTAGTTTTTTTCGACTTAAAAGCCAGCAAACAATTAGGCTTGCTGTGCCTGCGTGACATATAATAAGGCGTTCACCTTTGCCCTCCGGCACTTTGGTACTCGAGTGTGCCGTGTCGTCGGTCCAACATTTACCCACTGTGTGGTTGGCGTTTAGCCATGTTTCATCCAAAAAGACAACTTTGCTCCAATCACTTATGATTTTGGCCTTTCTTAAAAATGTACATCTTGCTAGGGCAATGTCAGTCCTCCATAATTATCTTCCTTTTGTTAACTTTTTTGTAAACAAAGCCAATATCTTTTATTACTTGCCGCAACGAAGTAATACCTCCTTTGAATAAGTCAGCTTCATTTAATGATTTTAGAAGCTTGAGCAATGTGGGTAGCTCCATTCTTCTATAATAATCATAAATATGATTTCTTATAGCGTCCTTAGCAAAATCATCTATATCTGTGATTGGCTTCACCTTGGTCCGCTTTTTGTTAGGTGTCGATAATTTATTTTCAGATGTACAATCTGGGCCATATTTCTCACGCGTTATACGCGAAACAGTATTGCGGCCAATATCAAGAGCTTCAGCTACTCGTTCTACTATTTTATTCAATGGTAACAACGGTCCATTATTTTGTTGTTCTCTTTCAAAGTAGTCTCGGAGGCGAACAACAAGCTCCCTGGCCTGACTACCCAAAACAGTTTTTTTTGTGTGTTTAGGCATAGTAATAACTACACAAACTTTAACAAATAAAACAACAAACTCAACAATTATAACAATTTAACAAAAATGAGAACAATAAATGAAATAGAACGAAATACGTGTCACATACAAGGCGCTAGCACTCGTACTGACTGACAGCATCGCACGGGTAAACAAAATGGCCGCCGCGCCGATGCGTCATTTTTTTTCGAAGTTTTACGGCTCTGGCTGCTATTACCTTTGAGCCGGTCGTTGAAAAGTACAAAATTCTGTCACTTTTTATCGTTCACTCAACACTTGTCCACATCAAAAATCACAAATGGAGGTCAATGTCAAAAATATAGAAGATTATAGAACAAAAATGTTGTCAGGAATAAAAACCAAAAACCCGATTTTAATTATTATATCGAAAAAAAAAAAAATTGCACAACGTGCATCCCTAGTCATGTGGTACTGACACTGACAGATGTCAACGTCATACAGGCAACTGTCACCCGCACCATGCTACAGCGCAAATAGTGTAACTCGATGGGGTTAAGTTCACAGTGATACGGTGGAAGCCGCAACACTGTGAACCCCATCTTTTTGGCCATTTCGTCAATAACATATTTCTGATATAAATGTTTATGCTGTCTTACTTTGCTCAAGAGACAACCCCTTACGTCTTTTATGTCAAAGGTTTTTTCCTTTCCTTCAGCCATGCCTGGATATCAGCCTTTTTTGTTTTGGTTGTTGGAACTGCATCAATTCTCCTTGAGTGGTAAGGTGCGTTATCCATAACAATTACTGACCCTTTTTCTATTTTTTATATTTTTGAGGCGCGGAGGGACAGACTTCGCTTGGCTCCGCAGCTTCGGCTTCGGCTTCGAAACGACAAAGGCTCACGCAAGGGTGGAAGGGCTGCTGTTCCCGCAGCGTCGGAGCTACGCGAAGTCACAACAACATTCATCGAAAATTTCACAAGTCCCGGTCAGAGTGTAGCAAAGGGTGGCCACCCTTTTATTTCCAAAACGGATGGTCACAGAGAAAAGTTTATTTGACATTTTATGGTTCTTGTCAGATGTTCTATAGAATACATTAATAAAAATGAGGTGTTATATTGACATCAATTTCCCAATACCGAAATTTTTCAAGTCCTAGAACCGTTTAAAATGACTGACTTTCGAACACAATTATCTCGGTAAATACCGATCAGAGAGAAAAAGTTTAAAGAATAAAACATGCTTATCTTTACGCATTGTTTATGATAGGAAAAGAAAATTAAACAAAAATGAAAATTAAAAAAAAAACCGGCCACAACCCCACCCCCCCACTTTCCCCTACCCCCCCCCCCCAACACTTTCATATAGTTGCGCCCCCTTTGCTATACTCTGACCAAAAAAATAAAACTGCACTGCACTTGCCTTAAATATATCGCGGGGTTATTTAGCAAAAATAGTTTTAAAAAAAACTGAAAAGAAAAAAACAAGTTCAGTAGTCGAGAACATTGAATCAGTTTCATGATTAACATTTCGTATGTCAATTTGGACCTTGGAGACAGCAACTTCAACAGTCGGGACCCGTTATTGTCGTCAACATTAGTGCCGCAGCCTAGACTTTTAATGGGTCCCGACTGTTGAAGTTGCTGTCTCCAAGGTCCAAATTGACATACGAAATGTTAATCATGGAACTGATTCAATGTTCTCGACTACTGAACTTGTTTTTTTCTTTTCAGTTTTTTTTTTCTAAAGATAGGTTTTTTGCAGTCGGGTTTTTTTATTTTCTAAATTATCTTTTTTTTATTTAACACTTTTTAGTTAGTATTAAAAGACGGCAAATTTCGCAATCTTGTCATTTCATTGAGGGAGTTAATATCGTGAGGATTATTAAGTAGCTTGCGGTGGTCTAAACTACTGATAATTAATCCATTTAGAGACCTAACGCGGCTCAAAACTATATATGCTTGACCTTTTGCAAAAATGCGTGAACTTAAATCAACCACAGCTCGGTCTAAAGTCGTTCCTTGTAGCTTATGCAGTAACATCCCAGCACAATATCAACGGCAACTCCTTTGCGTCGCGCAGTGCAGTATTAATACTGAACAGAATTACTATAACTTTATAACGTTATAGATTTTAAATGGTTACTCTAAATGAAAAACTGTAAGAGAAACCTATAACTGATTTTTAAATACCTATTCAGTGATACCCCACTCGACAAATTTCGTTAACTTTTTTTTTTTTTTTTCAATTTTGGCGTCTGGTTGTCGCCATATTGAATTTTGATTACCGTCATGTTTTTAGTGACACTCGCAAGAGTAAGACGGTTCGATTGACGTAAGAATTATCAAAATCGGTTCACGCGTTTGGTCTCTGGAGTGCCACATAGGAACAAACATACATACATACATACATATATAGGCTGATAAACACATTACCCTCCTTTGCGTCGCGCAGTCGGGTAAAAAGCAAAGAATACTAGTGAATTACCATATAAACACAGTCCTTATATAGTCATATATAATATATATAACACGCGTATTTTCACATCGGAGCAGGAAAACATGCTTGCGGATTATTTAAAGACTGCTTCTAAAATGTGCTATGGCTTAACGAGGCATCAAACTAAGAAACTGGCATTTGATTTTGCCAAAGCCAATGAATGATATTTGCCCAGATAAATGGAAAGAAGCCGAAACTGCTAGTGATGATTGGCTCAAAGGATTTATGAGCAGACGAAAGTCCAGGGCATCCTCAGGTTCAGAAGATGAAGCGCCGGAGTCGATTACCCGACATGGCTTTTTGGTTTTTCGTTTTTTGCTATCATAATCGTTCAAGTCACTTGATGACTTAGCTTCTTTCGCCTTCATACGAGCAGTCATTAAATCCGCTGCAAAGACAAACACATATTAGGGTGAAATGGTTGAAGCATTGTCATGAAGATATAAAATGAATAAATAAACAGGATACCCAAAGAAAATAGGTTATGGTAAAAACAATCTATGCGTGATTTTACCCGTTTCATAAAATTTTCTTTTCAGGTTTATTATCTACCATGTTTGTCGGTGGGGTATATCATGTCTCATCAAAGACTTATTGTACTGATTTTTTTTTTAAATCTTGGCCAATATGAGTCGTTTTTTTTTTGTGTCAACCAAGAGCTGCTCACAATGACTATGTTATGATCATCGCCTGTTTCTTCTGCAACTATATATGTGTTTAGTTTATATCTTACATAATAGGTAGGTAGGTAATAGGCAAAATAAACCGCACAATAGCAAAGCGCACACACAACCTGAAAGTTTGTAGACAAATTTTACAACACTTCGCGAAAAACAAGACTCACTTACCCAGTACTTGATGATTTAATCATGGACCCCATTACGCTGGCAGCATTACCTCTCTGAAGATTGAATCGCAATGGAAATTCGTTGCGAGAGGTAAGCGCCAGCCCTCAATCAAATCATTTAAAGTGCCATGGCGGTACAGGCGGCCGGCGCTTCTATGGCAAGAAAGACCATGTCTACCCAGCTGGTCCACGACTCTACTAAATAATTATTGGCATACTCACTTGTTTTCCGGCCAACGAACAACGAAATATACTTATTAAGTATACTTTTTGCAACAAACGAAATGATATGATAAAACATGGACGCCCCACGCCACGCGAGCGTCGCAGTCGCAAGCTACCAATACCAAGTGTAGTGCGTAGTGCTGTGCTACCTATTGTTTATAGTGATATAGTAAAGACAGAGACTTTTTATATAGGTACCTACCTAGTGATCGTTGGTAAAGATAGTGACTTTTAATACCTATTGTTTATGTTTATAGTGATACAGTAAAGACAGAGACTTTTTATATAGGTAACTAGTGATCGTCGGTAAAGATAGTGACTTTTAATACCTATTGTTTAGTGATATAGAAAAAGCAGTGACTTTTTATAGAGTGATAGTTAACAAAGATAGTGACTTTTGATATTGTTTATAGATGGTCCGAGTGCTCGACGCTGTACTAGTATACGGCATGGGCACTCTATGTCAAAGCAATATGGGTTAAATTCGAACCAAGAGGCTTTTTCTTCATTCGAATTTAAGCCATGTCACTTGGACATAGTGTCCATGCCATATCAGCGTCGAGCACTCGGGGGTTTACCTTATAGTGCTATAGACTATAGCACTATAACTATAAGGTAAACCTCCGAGTGCGAGTAAATACATTGACTTTTTATTTAGTGATCTAGCATAATGCCTCGGCCAGTATTTAAAAGGTCCATAGTTTGGTAATTTTTTGACCAGTCGGCTGATAAGAACCACTGTCTGGTTTGCAAACTTTGCAAAAAATCGTATGTGAACCACAAAAATACGACAAATTTCAAGGAGCATTTAAAACGAATACATCCTATTCAATTGCAAAATGAGGAAGATACGCGAGCTGGTATTGTACCTGGCCCATCAGGTTGTCAATGATCCGGAGCATCATTTATAAACTTTTCCACGTTTTCTGCTGTTAAAACTTTTGATTTTTTAGGTTGATAACCTGTCGATTGCCTTTTCATAAACGCAGTCAATTTATTGTAACTTTTGATATCAATATCATTCTTTGTCTTTATCATAGATTTCAGCATTGAGTACTTAGACCATAAGGTCAAAGCCTGATATTTTTTCGACAGTTCTAAAAAATAGGCCATAACAACGTTTTCTGAGAACGATGTTGCTTTATGTTCCGTTTTCCAGTTCACAAACTGTTCATAAACAGCAATATACTTAATTTTCGATTTTTCTGGCAAAGCACTCTCATTTGCAATTGCGGCCTTCTCGCAAATGTCTGGCGGTGTTAATTCAATAACAAACTCTTGAGTCACTCATTTTATAAGCCACTTTTAGAAAACTTACGATTGGAAAACAAAGTCGTTGTAAGTTCGAAAGTTTGTTCTTTCGCAGTGAAAATTTTTGACATTATGAAGAGGTGTTTTTTTTAGCTTTTATTTGACTAAAATTTGTAAATTATTATTGAACCCACAACAATGAAAGTTTTTTTTCAAATGCATGTTCTATAATACATAAACAATTGTAAATATAAAACATTGTACTATTATTAACTAAGTTTCGTTATTTACGATTATTTGTGTATCGTATATTTATAAAAACAATATCGAATGTTGCCTTTGGAAACTTAAAACATGCTTGCAGTAAGAAAAAACGTCTTTTCGTTGACAGGCGTGTTTGTGGGCGTGTCGGTAGCTATTCCGTTCTATTCAGACAACTTATTATGAACGGTTTTTCAATATTCAATATAAAAAAACAAACGTGTTATAGTGATGAAGAGGTAAGTAATAAAATATGAAAAATGTATATTTTTCGTATTCTTACATTAACAGTAGGTTGATTACGACGTTTAAAGGAAACTAATATTAACACTCCTCAATAAGTAGTCATGAACTGGAACAAGTATGAATTTTAAAAAATTGGAAAAGAAAAAAGCACTAGTGCGCGAAAACCAACTTTCCGCACGCTAAACAGCTACGTAAAGTAGCACTTTTTGAGCAACTGTATTAAAAAAAATATTTTAAACTGTTGCCATGCTTGACTGATCGGTGCTCTATCCTTTATAGAAGACCAGGCTACACGCATCAAATTAGCTGGAAGCAAGACAAAAACGGCGCACAATCGTGCAATGTTTCGTCCCTCAGATGTGGTCGTTATCGTTAATTTACAGCGTTTAGCCCGTTTCCAAATAGCTTTATTAAAATGCTGGTAACATCCGGTTACCTCTCTGCTCTCGGAAAAACAGCTCTTATTGCATTCAGTTGAGCAGTTTCATAATCGCATTTGAAGTGACCAATACTCACACGGAGCTGTGTCTTAATAATGCGAAAGAGGCGTTTGTATGTTATTTCAGTTTTATTGGGCAGCATTGCAAATATGACAGGGTATATATACACGTTTTTCATCAGAATAATAATCCAAATGAATTATGTACAGTTGGTAAAATGGTTTCGGAGCCGCCCGAAATGTTCCGTCGCCGAAGTAGTATCCTTGGTTTTTGTTTCCCATTACATCTTTTGCAATATATGTACAAAATATCAAAATTTTCTCCCTGTCACCATCTTCAATAATGTGCATCTTTTCTGACATACCTCTTGGTAACGTTACATCTTCTAATTTAGAGAAAACCAGTTTTGCGGTACCCAAGCCTTTTTTCTTCACTCTATATAAGCTACTTTTCACTGAGCGAAAAGTTGGAATGTCCTCAGCATTGATATCATCTTTTATTTTATCCACGTGTTCCTCAAAAATGCCCTGTACCGAATTTAAATTACGACATACCTCTTCTTTGGCTTCTGATACCATTTTACGCACCTTTACCGCAGTTCTATCGGATTGGCATGCATGCATGCTCTCGCGTAAAATTCTTTTCCGGTCACGGTCTAAAGTTATAGATGCGGAGCATAGAGTTCGGTTGGTGCATCTCCAACGAGAACAATTACTATCTTCATAGCTGAAGGTATACGTGTACTTATCTCGAAGAATAAGTTAATCTTTACCTCTTTGTGATTTAATAAATTTAAAGCTAGACATTGTAGCGGCAATCAGACTGACTTGTGTCATAAAATTTTAAACGGAATTAAAACCACTAAGTTCGAAATGGCCAGTACCTACTGCTGGCTTATAGATAATAATAAGTTGGTAGGTACTAGTAATAAAGTTAAACCTACATTGTCTTTTCACGTCTTGTATAGAAACTGGATAATTATTATAAAATTTAGGCTGCCTCTCCACTGAAACAGAGCGGAGAGGAGCGGAGACGTGCGGGAATCGACCAATCTCATTTAGTGACAATCACATCTCCACTTCGCCTCAGTTAGTGGAAACACATGCCTACTTTCACAGCTCCGGCAGTGAAGAGGCAGCCTTAAGGTCGAGTTAGGAATGTAGACAATACAAGAAGCGGACGATTTGCGAATGTTGACAGGATAGGAAGTGGACGATTTGGGAATGTTGACAGTATAGGAAGTGGACGATTTGGGAATGTTGACACATAGGAAGTGGACGATTTGGGAATGTTGACACGATAGGAAGTGGACGATTTGTGAAATAATTTTCAAATACGAAATTAATTTGAAAAATAATAAAATGCTTGCCGCAAACCGTGAAGTATTGCGAGCTCAAATAGTGGAATAAAACCAGGAAGGAGTAGGGATTCATGAAATAACACGTCGGTTAAATGTGAGTAGGAACACTGCTCGCCGTTGGGTACGGCGATACAATGCTGAAGGAAACCTTATTGATCGAAGGCAAAATAACCATCGCCCGCTAGCATTAACCGAAGACCAACGCCGATTAATGCAACGTCAATATATTTTTGATGGCTTTACGGCAACAGGAAGGTTTGCAGAAATGTTTGACGTTCACCCTAGAACAATAAGGAATTGCCTACATGTTATGGATTTACATCACAGGCGGCCTGCGAAAAAAATTGCATTGACCGAGGCTCATAAAGCAGCCCGACGTCACTTCGCCCGTCAGTACTTAAATTTTGACTGGACGTCTACAGCATTCATTGACGAAAAGACATTTTCCAGTTCTCAAACTGGAAGATTACATTTGTGGCGGCTTAATCGAACCCGGTACACAGAAGACCACGTCGTGGCTAATCATACTTCTGGTTGAATTACTGCCAACATCTCGGGTTGGATTTGCTCGGCGGGTGTGGGAGAACTCGTCAATTTGTCACCTAGAGCAACCGATCAGGACTATGTAGACCTTTTAGACCAAAGTGTGCTTCCAACATTACGAATTTATTATCCGCAACAGGAAATACCGCGAATTGACTTTGTGCAAGACAACGCCACCATTCACACTGCGAGAATAGTGCGTGACTGGTTCCGTCACAACCAAGCACAAATAAAACCTATTCCCTGGCTTGCTAAAAGTGCTGATTTGAACCCTATAGAGAATCTTTGGGCCATAATGGTCCAAAGATGAGATAATCAGAATGAAAGAACACGCGAAGCACTTGTCCGACACTGTCATAGAGTGTGGGAAGATTTTCGAGGCACTACACATATATATGTGAACAATTGATTGCATCGATGCCAGAACGCCTTCTGGATGTCATTCGCAACTTTGGTGGATACCTACACGCGTTTTTAATTGTATTTTTTTTGTAAATATTTTGTCTATTCGTTGCGTTGAAAAGTTAATTTTTAAACACCCTGCTCAAGTGATTAAGATTAAAATAGTTTGTGTTTTTGTTTTGTTGTTTTTGTTATGAATAATATAAATAAAGAACGTCCATTATTCTTTTATTGAATTATCACTTTAATTGATTCTGTTAGTTTTTTTGACAGAAACATTTTGCTTTCAGCCTATGTATCGACACCAGTGTCTGGATTCGTCGACAATCAACAATTCAAACGTTGATTCCGAATGTTCCTTATCTGCGTTCCTTTCATTCGAATATTGCAAGAGTGAAAGCGAAATATATGTCATATTTTGTTAGATTTTCGATTACTGTCATCCATTTTTAGCAGTGCCTTGACGTTGTCTGTGCCATGTCAACGTAATTTAATTAATCATATCAGTTGCCTAGTAACACAAACAAATGCGTCTGATATGTCAAGTAACGTTGTGCTTAGATAGCTCTTATGATGACTGTTTGCTATACAATATTGAACCTTAGGTGGGTAGGAATTTAAATTCCTTGACTGTACAGTCAGCAGCAGAAGTAGCTAAGCACTTTAACATGCTCAGAATGATCTGCACAGAACCTTATTCTCTTGACATTAGAGTCCGTGTGCAGATCAATTTGAGCACTAGGCCCGCTTACTACATAACAACTAAGTAATTATAATAGTGTAATTGTGAACATGTAAACTATAAAAACAAGACAGTCTTCTTGCAGACTTATGCAAATTAAATATTAAAAATAGTATCATTAACGCAAACCTCTTTAAAAAAATCAACAAAATGTATGCCATAATCTGGCTAAAGAGATCAAAAATGTATAATTGTGAACATGTAAACTATAAAAACAAGACAGTCTTCTTGCAGACTTATGCAAATTAAATATTAAAAATAGTATCATTAACGCAAACCTCTTTAAAAAAAATCAACAAAATGTATGCCATAATCTGGCTAGAGATCAAAAATTATAATAGTTGTATAATAATATATATACTTTAAGACGAATTATCTTCTTCGACATTGCGACCGTGGCAAATATTTTTATAAAATCTGTGATATTCCTTCGGAATCACCTCTGAATTACACAAGGAAATGAGATCTTTGTATTTATCGTTTGTGATAGTAAGGGTACTGGTATATGGAATTTTTAATTCTGTGTTGGTATTTATTCTTTGACCACGTCTTCTAGTTACAACAACACACCTTCCAAATCATATTTAAAGAAAAGATTTTGTTCCAAGATATATTAGCATTACCCGTGTCTTCTTTCCAGTTTCGTTCATTTAACAATGGTTTATAATCGTAAATATCTTGTTGAGTCACTTCAACTACACTGTAAGGCTTTCCAGATGTCTTAGCCCATCGCACTAATGCATACCACTGGTCAGGAGTGTAGATTAACTTCCCTTTAGAATCTTTTTCGATGAGAGCATGGACGCTGTCGCCTTCATTTTGAGTGTGACCAGGTTCTAGAAATCTGTGGGTTATGTCTATCTTATATTGTTGTGTTAAGTACATATACATGGAGTATACGACTCTGTTTCGGTTTTGTCCTGAGCAATTGTCAGACCAAAACAAAAACTTTTACGCCTTTATCAACCTGTCTTTATAAACTGTGCCAGGCAACTGCTAACTTCGTTTGCTCCTCTATTCCCTGTGCATTCGGTCCACATGTAGCAAAAGCCTTCCCTTTCAGCCAAGTCTATAGGTTAAGTAGTCTGTGGTGCGGACCCTTTCGTTTCGAACATTACAACTATTACAACCGATACCGCCTCCGCGCCGCCCCGCCACCGCTGTCAGTGAGTTTCGGCCTTTATATTTGGATATCTTATTACATTAAATTTAAACAAATATAAACACTAATGTTTATATATTTTTAAATTTAATTTAGGTAATTTAGGCGTACATTTACACCACATTTTTAAAAAAATATTCAGTTTAAATATAACCTCAGCTGAGTATGGGAACATAGTGCCCATTTAAGGTAATATTTACTAATGGTTGTCATTTTTATTACAGACATTTTCACAGCCTGGCCAAGAAAACATTAATATTGATGCAGCTCCAGGATTAATGCAGGTAGACCGTGAAACATCTCTAATACAACTTATAACTTCAGAAAATTCAGATATCATGCTCTCTAACCAAACCCTTATATTAAACAAACTCCAGATGATAATAGAAAATCAGAAACGAATAGCACAAAAATTAGCTTCGCTATCAGTACAACTGGACGAAACTAATGGAAAAGTGCAACAGTTGAGTGAATTGCATGAGGGTCAGCTGCCACAAAACGTCACTTTGCTAAAAGACGCTTCGCAAGAGGAGTTGGAAAGTTTTAGTTGCCAGCGTATTGAAAATAAAGAACAGTTCGACGTGTTCGAGGCATCATTAGCAGATAAGCAGACGAGAATTTCTTTTGCCAAAAAGTTTTCGTTCTTGTACTCGCCTATGCCAGGCGAAGGCCGAACATGTGCATACAAGCTGATTGATGTTATGTTCGCTAGTGATTTTTTATGCCAGTGTTCATGGTCGGGCGGAAGCAAAGGAGAGCTTTCCAAAATACTTATGAAAAATGATGTAAAGTTTAACAAATTATTTTTTTACATCATATGTACGGAATAAAATTTTTTTTTCATGACTTACCTACGAGCATTATTTTAGCCGGTACGTGTCTTAGAAAATGACCTTACCACAAAATGTATACTTTAAAAAAAATGCCCACATTTGACTAGCTGTATCTCTGCAACCAATGAACCTAGAGTGCTAGAATTAAGCTCAAATTGTAGCAAATTTAGTAAGCTTTATTAAAATATAAACAAATATACTTGAAAAACGCTTCCTTAGAGTAGTTTTTTAGAATGAACTGAAACAAGTGCCAAAATTTCTCAGTTTTTCGAGCACCATGGGGGTAGCACAAGGTTTTCAGGGTTGCAAACTCGGGTATTAACTACTCTAAAGGGACCTAACAACATATAAAAAAATCGTTGTTACATGCGCGTTTGCGAGGTTTGCCTTTTTTGTGTCGATATTGACTAGCCTATATCTCCCTTAGCCTGATAAAGGGTTAACTAATAGATTTTACCTAATGGTGGAATCAAAATGTATGTGATGTTTTTAACCTTTTACAAACTTAAAATAGATCAAATGTTAACCCTTTATCAGGCAGACAGATCAAAAAAGACATCAAATGTCAGTCTTACTCATTGAAAATAGAAAAGAGTGACGCAAGTGGAAAATATATCACGCTTAGCCTGGTACGGTTAAGAAGTGTATCAAGTGACACGTAGGTATGTGTGTTACCGGCATTGATGACATCACCCTAACTCAATGTTGTTGTAGGTATTGGCAGTGAAGGGAGCAAAATAAGTAATCATCTAAGGCACAACTGCTTTATTACTCCTTAAACTAAAACAAACTTAAAAACCCGCTTCCTACTGAGAACAGAAAAAAAGGAGTCAAAAAAATACATGCTTTAGTATTCCAACATGGCAAGTTTACTTATACACTGTTCAAGAGGTAGTACATTCTGTATATAAGAATTCACTATATGTTGTATTTTAGAATCCATAATGTTGAATTTTCTCGAGCGTTTACGAAATATTGGATTATTTAATTAATTTCGCAACAAGTTGAAGTCGACTGTTATAGATTCGTCCTTCAATATTGATATTAGATATAGAACATTCGCGTTCTGATAAAATAATTTGTTATTTTTGCTGTGCCATCCTTCTAGGACATTATTGGTCCTGTGTCGTTGTTGAAAACATGATACCATGCTGATGTTTGTAGTGCAAAACCATTGCATTTTGAAGTCATATTGGACGTAGAATTCACGTGAGGATGTCACAAAATTCGACGGCAAAAACGATGTTAACTATCACGTCATTTTTGGCGTTACTGCGACGTTATTTTTACGTGAGTATGTTTAGCCCACTAACGTTAAATAAGACGTTTATTAACGTGATTTTTTAACGTTAAATAAACGTGAGAGTGTCACAAAAGTTGACGAGTAATAACACGTCGAAGATCACGTCATCCAACGTGATATTAGACGTATTTTTGACGTTAGTATTCCGTGGGAAAGCACGTCAAAACTCACGTTAAATATCATATCATATGACGTCATTATCACGTCAGTATTCTGTGAGAAAGTACGTCATCACTCACGTTAAATATCACGTGAGTATTGTGTGGGAAAGTACGTCATAATTCACGTTAAACATCATGTTATCTGACGTGATATTGACGTTAATTTACGTTACAATAACGTTGCCGCCAGTATTTATTTCTCGTTTCTGCCCCTTGTTCTGAGAGCATTCCAATTGGCAAAGTCGACATTTCTATTATTTTGGCACCATGTACTAAAATTTTGTGCATGGTAACTGTCATTGGATGCCAGTTGTATTTTTCCACGTACTTACATGCCAGATTTCTACAGAAAATGCCAAATTTAGTTGGATCGATCGGCAAGTTACTTGAGATTACTGTCAAGATAACATAAATGTCATCTAAGAGCCACTTTTCAATATTTAAAATTTCGGCGAATGTCGCACGACACTGATCCGAAAATGCAATACGCGCCGTATTCCCATCATTCGTGGTTCCTGAAGTGGGACGGACTACATCTACCAACAGGCCCGTTTTATCCCTGATTTCCACTTGTATTCTTTTTTTTTCTTACTTCGAGTAAGCGACCATCTTCAGAGTTTTGCGTGATTCGCCATCGTTTTACCTCTGCTTTATAACCGAGATTCAGAACGAATTCTAATGCTCTTATCCACGCATGGAGTGGACTTATTCCATATATTAAGCGTTCTTCGAAAACCGGCTTAGAAAACGCTACTTCGAGATTATTAAAGTTCGCTGAAGTCAACTCACAGAAAGGACAGCGTAATTGGGAAGATGTGTGTAAAATTGTGCTCAATACTTTTCCGTCAATTGCTGCACAATGTAGTTGGAAGTGCACTTTTATAATATGTCCTTGAGATGTTTTAGTGATCATCCCCAGGTAGCAATTTCACGTCATCACGACGTCCATTCACAGTCATTTCTGACGTAAATGACGTCGCAATAGTCGTCGCATAGACGTACAAATTGACGGCCTAATGTCATAGCCTCACGACGTCTCTGACGACGTAATCGGACGTCCTCTCAGTAACGTAATATGGACGTCTTATAATAACGTAATATGGACGTCTTCTTACCGCGTTGGTAGGGCGTCTTATAATAACGTAATATGGACGTCTTCTTATCGCGTTGGTGGGACGTCTTAGAGTTACGTAATATGGACGTCTACTTATCGCGTTGGTGGGACGTCTTAGAGTTACGTAATATGGACGTGTACTTATCGCGTTGGTGGGACGTCTTGTAGTTACGTGATATGGACGTCTTCTTACCGCGTTGGTAGGTCGTCTTAGAGTTACGTAGCATGGACGTCTTCCCAAAACGTTAGTGGGACGTCTTATGCTAAACCAATATTGACGTCTCCTGATGTCGTTAGTAGGACGTCGTCTAAAGACGTTATTAAATCGACTTTTAAAGATGTCGGTAGGCCGTCTTTATAAAAGTCCTATTAACGACACAATGACGTTCAATTGGCAAATGCAATAGATTTCATTGGGACGTCAATTTAAGTCTATTACATTGTTTTTTGGAAGATGCAGTTGATATATTGCACATACGAAAATGTGCTCGTATTATGCCAATATGTTAACTAAAATCATCAACCAAATACCTACACGTAAATGACGTCCGACCACGTAATGGTAACGGACGAAAAATTACGGCCCAATGACATATATTGTATCTGTTAAATACACGCGACGGGATGCTGAACGAGTGGCAAGAAAAATAAAAACCCAAAATTTACATCAAGAAATTAGTTGTATATAATCAATATATAATCATTGTATCGAAATTACACTGTTAAGCCCGGTTCACATTTGTGTGTCGTGTTGTGTTTGTTATGCATCAGATAGGTATCGATTTCATACATTTACCGAATGCGTCAACAAATCCATGTCAGTACTACACACAGCAGCAGATGACATTTTATTTGGTTTCTGATAGTGATAAGAGTAGGTAATCATTAATTTCTCGACATTCTCTGGGAGTAGACAGTTTCGTTTATCACTATAAAAGCCTTTTATGTATACGAAATGATGAAAGGGGAAATTTATAAAATTCTTTGTAATTGGTATGTTGTCGCGAATTATTATAAAATATTCGCTAATAATACTCGATATCGATAAAAAAATGTTCCTAACACTAGTAAGATTGCGACAGTCTTTTGTTTTGCCGTGAAAGCTCCGGGCTCTATACATCAGCACGGCTAGCACAAGTTGGCCGCGACATCCTCTCGAGCTCTCTCGCACTATCCGTCTCTCTCTTATTAGACTACTTAGAAAGAGACGGATAGTGCGAGTGAGCGAGAGAGGATGTCGCGGCCAACTTGTGCTAGCCGTACAGGTAGTCTCAGGTTAGCGAGAAGTTTTATATTGATTTTCACACCTGCACGGCTAGCACAAGTTGGCCGCGACATCCTCTCTCGCATTATCTGTCTCTTTCTACTTATAAAGAGACAGATAATGCGAGAGAGCTCGAGAGGATGTCGCGGCCAACTTGTGCTAGCCGTGCAGCCATTCAGAAAATAGTCATTATTGCCCTCTACTGCACTTTTCCTGGTTTTTAACTGCGGAAGGCTAAAGGCTTACTATGTATGGATCGCACGTGGATTTGTTGTTGTACGGCGTCAGAGAAATGTGAACGCAACCTAAGTAAATGTATGAAACCGATACCGTTCTGATGCGTCACAACACAACACGACACACAAATGTGAACCGGGCTTTACAGTGTTACACTACTTACACTGTAGTATCTATATAACATATAGGAAATCTTAACTAACGGAGACGCTTCGCTCTCACTCTGTCCATTGCACATTATTATTTATGCCTGTTTCACACGAGGGCAGGGCAGTGAGGGCAGTGAGTAGACAGTGCAGTACTGCTACTGTATGAACGCACACTAGTCTACAGTATTTTCATTATAGCAAGGTGCGGGTGACACTTGATGCTACGTTTCGTTTTGCTCAAAAAGGTGTGGATGCGTTACTATATGGCAGCGAGCATTTCAGTTGCAACAAAATATAACTAATTTAGAATATTTGAATATAAAATTAACGATTATATTAGAATAACTGTAACTTACTAGGTTTTTATTTTCAATAATAAACCATGAATATTACTAACCAGAAATAAACGTCAAATGAATGAAACGGAACATGAGAGATTTGTTTAGGGATGGGACACAATGGAATCTTTAGTATGTCGATAAAAATAAAACGAGAAAATACTTCTCAAAAAAATTTTTATTCACTTAGTAGTTCACAATGTAGACTTGTATCAGAGTCGTCTATATTTGTATCATCGCTGGATTCACTATCTGAAGTTGATAATTGTTAAGAATATAATTTGAATTTCCCGCCTTTTCTAGCCAGCTCACGCTTGACCTTTTTATTTTGTTTTTGCGCCATCGTTTGTTTTCTCTCTTCATATTTTTCACTCTGTGACAATGTCATAATCTTGGTTTCTAATAGTAAAATTAAACATTTTCTTCACAAATAACACCTTGTGTTGATTTATTTTATCAGGTTATTGGCCCAGTAAAGCCCAGAAATAAATTCAGTGGAAAAACTCGTAGTGGAAAAGTGTCAGTGCAAAATTCGTATGGACATAACCTCAACAATGAACAGTGATCTTTGATTTAACTTTTAACAGTGTAATTCGTGTTTGTACTACTAAATCCGTATGAAAATGGCTGCTGGTAATCAGATGGCGTCAATTGAAAAGTTAACCGGTCGTGATAATTACGCAACTTGGCGGTTTGCAGTAAAAACGTACTTGCAGCATGAAGAGCTCTGGCATTGCGTCGAACCGCCTGAGGGCAGCAAAGTAGATGCGAAACAAGACACAAAGGCTAAAACAAAGATAATTCTCCTGGTTGATCCGTTAAATTATGTCCACATACAAGAAGCGAACACTGCTAAAGAAGTTTGGGACAACCTGTCAAAAGCGTTTGACGACTCTGGGCTGACACGCCGTGTTGGTTTACTACGTGATCTTTGTAATACCACGTTATCCGAATGTCAAAATGTAGAAGAATATGTGAGCAAAATAATGAATACTGCACATAAGCTCCGAAACATAGGCTTTGCGGTAGATGACGAGTGGCTCGGCACATTGCTGCTCTCCGGTCTACCTGAATCGTACCAGCCTATGATAATTGCTATGGAAAGCTCTGGCATGAAAATAACTTCAGATTCTGTAAAAGCAAAGTTATTACAAGATGTAAGACACTCTGAGATTGACTCTACAGCATTTGCAACTAACAAGAAATTTCATAAAAATTACAAGAGACAATCTAAAGGTCCTAGATGCTACAGTTGTAATAAATACGGCCATAAAAGTCCAGAATGCAAGTCCAAGTCTAAGGATGTGCATCAGAAACCTAGTAGCTCATCATATGCCGCAGTCTTTGTTGCGACATCAACACAAGATGACTCCTGGTTTATCGACTCGGGTGCATCGTCTCATCTTACAAAATACAAGAACTTGCTGCAGAATAAGACGGCTCCTGCCATACGGAATATAAGAGTGGCAGATAACAAGTTATTATCAGTGCAATGCTCGGGACAAGTCAGCTTAGACACCTATGATGGTAAAGGTGAAGAAAGCAAGGTACTGTTTACAAATGTGCTGTATGTGCCTAATCTAGCGACAAACCTACTGTCTGTTAGTCAGATTATAAAAAGTGGTGGCCAAGTAAAGTTCAACGAAAGAGGCTGTGTTATCTTAAACAATAATAGTCAGATAGTAGCAACAGCGAGTCTTATCAACAACATGTACCGGCTAGATATGCCTGGAAGTGGCTATGCATGCATGTCTGATGTTGAAGAAGAAGATACTTACCTTTGGCACCAGAGAATGGGGCACCTAAACTTTCAGAGTCTAAGGAAAATGAAAGAAAATACTGAACATGTAACTTTTTCAGCAAAACCAGAAAGTCTGACATGTATAACCTGCAAAGAAGGGAAACAGACTCGACTACCTTTTAGAAGTGAAGGCTCAAAGGCTAAAATGCCTCTGGAAATAATCCATTCAGATCTTTGTGGACCAATGGAAACGCCAACACTAGGAGGTGCAAAATATTTCATCACTTTTGTGGATGGATACTCAAAGAAAGTGTATGTGTACTTTCTCCGAAACAAATCCGAAGCCCTGGATAAGTTTAAAGAATTTAAACATGAAGTTGAGAACCAGCTTGATGCCAGGATTAAAATACTTCGTACCGACAACGGTCTTGAGTTTGTCAACAAGGGTTTCTCTGACTACCTGAAAGGTGCTGGTATCATACACCAAACGACTGCACCATATTCACCAGCTCAAAACGGTTCCGCTGAGAGAATGAATCGTAGTCTTGTCGAAAGAGCGAGGTGTATGCTCCGAAATGCCAACTTACCGAAACAATATTGGGCTGATGCAACACACACTGCTGCTTATGTCATCAATCGTTCTCCGACTCAATCAATATCATACAAGACACCTGAAGAAATGTGGTCTGGTCAGAAGCCAAATGTGAAACATATGCGCATATTTGGTTGTGAAGCTATGGTACATCTGCCCAAAGAAAAACGTCGGAAATGGGATCCGAAAGCACAAAGAATGATCTTTATCGGGTATTGTGACCATACTAAGGGCTACCGATTCATAGTGCCTAATACCCGAACTGTAGTAAAAAGCAGAGATGCTGTATTTCTAGAGTCAACTGTCAAAAGAGACTATGTTCCTCTAAAATTATCTGAGAGTGAACCTGCAACGAATGATGATGTACCAGAGGAAACAGCAGAAGAAGTTACTGAAGAAGAACATGAAACAAGCTTAGATAGCTCATACAACACTGTATGTGAAAACAGATCTGCCTCAGACAGTGACTATGTACCTGATACCAGTCTGGATACTCCTACAGTCAGCAAGATGACACTAAGACCTAGAAAGGAAATAGATATTCAAAAAACAGATGATCCTGAGGAAAACACTTACCTGTGTCACCATGAAGAACTCCTGTCAGACGTCCCTGTAACATACAAAGAAGCAATAAAATCAGTAAATAAAGACAAATGGGAAGAATCAATAAAAGAAGAACTGGAATCCCATGAAAAGAATAATACTTGGACATTGGTTCCAAAACCCCCTAATGCCAAAGTAATAGGGTACAAATGGGTGTTCCGAGTAAAAGATGAACCAACGGGTCCACGCTACAAATCGCGGCTGTGTGCCAAAGGATATGCACAAACCGCAGGTATAGATTACCACGAAACCTTCGCACCAACAGTCAGGTATGACTCCATACGGCTATTATTATCTCTAGCCGTTCAGCAAAATCTCAAGATAATGCAACTAGATGTCAAGACAGCATTCCTGTACGGCGAGCTCGAGGAAACTATACACATGACTCCACCAGAGGGACTTTCCCATGAAGAAAACATGGTATGTAAACTTAATAAGTCATTGTATGGGTTAAAACAAGCTCCACGTTGTTGGAATAGTAAATTCGATTCTGTGCTGAAAAAGTATGGCTTGGTTAACAGCGAGGCTGATCAGTGTGTCTATGTCGGTCAAGTCAATGACAAGAAATGCTACTTATGCCTGTATGTTGATGATGGACTATTACTCTCAACCGACGAACTAGCATTAAAAGAAATAATCAAGGATTTGAAAACTACATTTGAAATCAAAGTGATGGACACGCCAAGTAACTTTGTTGGAATGCAAATAAAACGTTTTAGTAACTATATATTTATACATCAGACTAAATATATAGAACAAATATTGAATAGATTTAATATGCATGATGCTAACCCCAACAGTGTTCCGGCCAACCCTCACACTAAGCTGCAAAAGGGAGAGACAGAGCCTGAGAAGAGTCTACCCTACAGAGAAGCAGTGGGCTCCCTCATGCATCTCGCCATTGTGAGTCGCCCAGACATAATGTTTGCCGTCAATCTGGTGAGTCGATTTTTCAATTGTTATAACCAAACGCATTGGAATGCAGTTAAGAAGATTTTCAAATATTTGAAAGAATCGAAAGACTATGGGCTGTGTTATAAAAACACCACACAACCCTCAGAAGTGACTGGCTATAGTGATGCTGACTATGCAAACGACCCAGAAACGCGCCGTTCCGTCACTGGATATGTCTTCCTAAATAGTGAAGCTGCTGTAACTTGGTCCAGCCAAAAACAACAAACCGTTGCCCTTTCAACTACGGAGTCGGAGTTTATGGCAGCCTGTGCGGCCACAAAAGAAGCCATATGGATAAAACACCTGTTAAGTGGTATCGGTGATTACAAACAAGACACGTTATGTCTTCACCTTGACAATCAAAGTGCCATTAGTGTTATCAAAAACTTGAACTTTCACAAACGATGTAAACACATCGAGATTAAATATCACTTTATCAAGGAAAAATATTATCAAGGAATAATAGCGTTAAAATATGTCAGTAGTGAAAACCAGATTGCTGACATACTCACTAAAGCATTGCCAAAAGATAAATTTAAATTTCTAAGATCCAAACTTGGAATGTGTTCATATAGCTCTTTATAATTAAATAGTTGAAATGTTGCAAAATAGGGAATGCTAAAGATTACTTTTATGTTAATCATCAGATGTTTATTATACTGGTTACTTTGTGTTAAGGCTCAAATTCAAGGGGAGTGTTAAGAATATAATTTGAATTTCCCGCCTTTTCTAGCCAGCTCACGCTTGACCTTTTTATTTTGTTTTTGCGCCATCGTTTGTTTTCTCTCTTCATATTTTTCACTCTGTGACAATGTCATAATCTTGGTTTCTAATAGTAAAATTAAACATTTTCTTCACAAATAACACCTTGTGTTGATTTATTTTATCAATAATGTTATAATCAATGACGAATCCAGGATGTTGTCAATGTGAATATCACGGTCCCAGTCACTCATGATGTCGTTTTTGGTTTTATTTACAACTTTTGACCAATCTTCGGGTTGAACGTTGACGATGGCTTCTTGTAATAATCCCAACATCTTGTTGGCTGTAAATGGTGGAGCGGTGTTTTTTCTTGCTGCGTAACCTAAAAAACAAATAATGACATTTAATATAGATTTTTACAATATCATTATAATATAAAAGTAAAGTACAAAAAAGAATATAATTATTATTCTCTTTATTTATTCATACCCTTGTACTATATTATTAATATTACTAAAATAATTAGTACAATAAACTTTACCTTTGATTTGAGCCCATACAAGCTCAATGGCGTTGTACTGGCAATGGTAGGGTGGTAATCGCAGAACCTGGTGCCCTCTTTCTTTTGCCATTTCGTCCAGTGCATAAGTAGGCTTTGGCGGCTTATGACGCTGGACCAAACCAAAAAGTTCAGTCTTGAGCATCTTCATGTCTGCTGAAACTCCATTTTCATTCAGCCATTTCACCATTTCACTTTTATTCTTAGATTTTGCTGGGGGTTTATTTAATTGCACTGAGTGGTAAGGTGCATTGTCCATAATTATTACCGTAGGTTCCTGCAAATTATCTAGTAAGCCGATAAACCAATCTCGAAATTTTTCAAAATTCATCTCCTCATGATATTCGTTTGTTTTCTTTGATTTAAAAGCCAGCAGACAGTTTGGAACAAATCCACTTGCTGTACCAGCATGGCAAATTATCAGCCTCTCTCCTTTCCCTTCTGGCACCTTAGTGCTAGATTTTGCTGTGTTATCGGTCCAACATTTACCGACCGTATGGTTTGCATTAAGCCACGTCTCATCTAAGAATACGACTTTCTCCCAATTTGTTATCTCCTTAGCCTGTCTTAAAAATATGCATCTTGCTAGGGCAATATCATGCCTTTCCATTATAATTTTTCTTTTATTAATTTTTGTGTATGTAAACCCAATACTTCTAATAATCTTCCGTAACGAAGTAACTCCTCCTTTATACAAGTCAGCCTCATTTAACGATTTCGCTAACTTTTGCAGTGTTGGTATCTCTGTCCTTGTATAATAATTATAAATGTGATTTCTTATGGCATCTTTTGTGAAAACATCTATGTCGGTAATTGGCTTCGCCTTCGTCCGTTTTTTATTAGGGGTTGACACTTTATTTTCGGACATCCCATCTTGACCGTATTTCTCTCGTGTTATACGCGTAACAGTATTTCGTCCAATATCAAGAGCATCAGCTACTCGCTCCACAACTTGAGTAAATGGCAATAATGGTCCACCGTTTTGAAGTTCTCGTTCAAAATAATCTCGAAGTCGAACAACAAACTCCCTTGCTTGACTCCCCAAAACAGTTTTTTTTGTTCGTTTGGGCATGGTAAAGTTATTATAACCACGTTTTTATAAAACAAAACAACAAATATCAACGACAATAACAAAAACAACAAAGAATAACAGCGATATTTAAAACTGGGTGGAACAGAATGAGAATACGTATCGCATACAAGGCACTAGCACTCGTTGAGTTGACGGAATGTTGACAACATAAACAAAATGGCTGCCGGCGTCCACTGAGCCATAAACAAGTATTAATTTTTTTTTAGTAATAACGACTCTGACTTTTATTTTGTGGCAATAAAAGTATAGTTAAACTTTTAGAAAATTAAAAAAGTAATAATTATATGTCATATTTCTATTGTCATTTCAACTATGTACCTAATACCGATCTTTTATCAACTCAAATTTCGACACGTACGCCTTACTAGTCTGTGATTTGGACAACTGTCACCCGCACCTTGCTATAATGAAAATACTGTAAGCATTTTACGGTCCGCTAGTATGGCGAAATGGAAATAATTTGTAATAGCTGTGTTTTTCTGCGTAACAGATAAATTATAATTATAGTAATAACGTCGAGACTAAATCCAACAAAATATTAGTGATTTAGATATTTTAATAAATAATTGAAAATTAATAAATTCCTGAAAAAACGGAAAAAAATGTTAATAATCTTTTTTCTCTTTATTTTGATAAATGAATATTTGCTTCGTAACTTTGATGATAAATCAAGCAAAAAATGTTACCGGATATTTACCATTTATTGAGTCAGACTCAACATTTTTTTAATTTCCCATATTTTCGTGTATAAAAATTATTATTGACCGTAGGTTCCGTCATTCCTTCTTGAATTTAGTAGACACAAACATTACAAACGAATCGCGCACTAAACAACAACGGAAGGTGGATTTTAGGGGGTAAATACTAATAAAAAAAATTAAAAATGCAAATAGATCAGTAAGATTTGGGATTTTCATTATCGGCACTATTTAATTGTATAATGTACAAATCGCCTCATAAAATACTTTGCAACTAATGTTTTTACAAACACCTCTTAAAGTAGGTTTAACAGTGCCGCGCGCGAGCCGCAGAGCAAACGTGATTGGCCGGTTGCATGCTAGGCACCGCGCCGTCCGCCCGCTCGCCCGCGTATATATCACAAGTATGTCTAAGCCACAAGTCACAAGTGTGTTATATCACAAGTAAGTATGTAGTACCTATGTCTAAGTAGGCACTACGCATATAGGAAATTATTATGTACTGAGATAGAGTCATCAGCTTCCTCCATGTACTAACGCCATCTATTGACCAATGCTTGAGTTATTTGAATCATGTGTATAATAAATATACATGCATAGCATAGTACGTTCAGCACGGCTATCACAAGACGACGCGCGAGCTCTCACGATTTTTCTAGCACTATACCTCTCTTTCTAAGTTTTCTAATAAGAGAGAGACGGATAGTGCGAGAAAAATCGAGAGGGCTCGCGCGCCGTCTTGTGATAGCAGTGCAGGGCTTCTAGGCTACTTTTTCACCGGAAATATGCGAAGATGTGTTTTTATAGGATTGATACTTAGCTATTAAAGAGCAGTATCAGTTGCATAATGGAATACAGCTTCGCACATATCTGGCGGATACGGGGCCTTAAAATCCAAAATATCGGCCATCTGAATGAAAACAAACAATGCACTGCGTTCCTCTGCACCGAATTGTATTGTTGTTAATGCACTTGTTACTATTAGGGCTGTTGTTTTTAAATGGAAACTCCCGGTCGGGGCAGATATTTGTATGATGAATACGAATGTTTGTTCTCGAGTCTTGGATGTTTAATATCTATTTAAGTATGTATTTATCTATATAAGTATGTTTATCCGTTGTCTAGTACCCATAGTACAGGCTTTGCCTAGTTTGGGACTAGATCAATTGGTGTGAATTGTTGCACGATATTTATTTATTTATATTTATAAGACTCATTATCAATGACATATACCCAGTTTTTGTACATATACTAATGCCCCCTGATTGTACATTTTCACCAAGATAAAACATATGATTAGTAAGAATAAACCAAATAAGCCCAAACTACCTGCATTGACTATTAGCATGGGCAAAACATATAATATGAATTGACGTCATCTACGAGGAGTTTAATCATTTAGTTCATAAGTAGATGGCGTTTTTATGTAAAGTTAAATTCTAAGTGTTATATCAAATAGTGGTACAGAGGCCTCTCTAGTAGAGAGCCTGGTTAGTTTCACTGTAGAGAGTCAGCACGCTGCAGAAGGCTACATTGTACAGACATTGGTCGTTCTCCTTTTTTTTTGTCGTCGCCTTTATCTATTAAATGATTCCACTGAATTCAACATCAGAAGATATTTACCAAACTTATTTATGAACGTAATAATACGCTAACAGCAAGCTCATTTTACTGGTATAAGGTAAACGTCCGAGTGCTCGACGCTGTACTAGTATATGGCATGGACACTCTATGTCAAAGTGACATGGCTTAAATTTGAATGAAGAAAAGTCGTCTTAGTTCGAATTTAACCCATATTGCTTTGACATAGAGTGCCCATGCCATATACTAGTACAACGTCGAGCACTCGGACGTTTACCTTAGTTATATTATAATAAATTTAAACTGTACATTCGTTTTCTTTAATTTAATACCCATAATGAATTACCTACCAACTTCAGTTACTACTGCAGTGCAAGAATTTGCAAATGGATCTCGTACTACGAACTAGGTACTCTGGTAAGCTAACATTAAACTACCTATCTTTAGCAGAAAATAGTTGTTAGTGTTGGCAATGACATATAGGTATCATACCATCATCATCATCATATCAGCCAAAAGACGTCCACTGCTGGCTGCTGGTCATAGGTCTCCCCTAAAGAGTAGGTATGATAGGATACTCTTTAGGGGATATTTAACAGTAAATATTTTTCATGCATTGTGTCATTACATTATGTCAACAAACATGAAATAAAATTCTTATTATTTTTTGACTAAATTATGATTATTTTTATAAATTGTTTGTACCTACTTTTACCGTTTACGTCATTATTATTACGCCGCGAATCGTCGCATGAATGCTAGCTACTAGTAGCTACGCAGATAATACGCTATACGCTAGCGCATCGTAGAAAACGATACAAATTATCTGCGTAGGTAGGTTTTGTGTCTTGGGGCCCGGGAAGCGCAACCTTGAATGCTAACAGCCCGTTCACACAGGGTTTCCGTTTTACTGTTCCGTTTTATCGTATACGTTTTTTTTTCATTGATGGCGTATGGAGTTGTATGAGCGACTTCACATATGACACAGTATTCAGTATACAGTAAAAAATATCGGTCCGTTAAATTATGACATTCCGTTTTGTTATCGAATACTGGATGAACGGAATACGTATCCGTCATGTATGCGTACGTTTTTACTGGATATAAACTGTGTGTGGGGTGCGGGGCGGGGGGAGCGGTGCAGTTAGACAAACAAGTTTGAACATGCACGCATTGTCTATTTTGCATTTATTAAGAACGCGTGCTATTGTTGCGACCGACCATGTCAATGAAGGAGTGGGATAACTTAATAGACAAGGAATTGTTAATTAGTTTAGTAGAAGAGAGACCAGTTCTTTGGGACAAGACGCTGGATAAATACAAAGACAAGACTGCTAGTACTGCTGGTTGGCGTGAAATATGCGTAATTTTAAACCAAAATTTTGAAGTTATGGAACAAAAACAAAGACAAGAGTTCGGTAAGTTTTCGTTTTTATATTTGAATTGAGGTATATTCTAGATAGATTCTTCCTGCCATGAAACCGATCCAGCTTCAGACAAAAAATAGTTCATAAATTCTGTTCGAACTGAATTGGCAGCATTACCACCTCGTGTCCTTCTCTCATTAGGTAGGTTTTCGAGTTGAACTTCTTCAGATACGCTGATATTATCACTGTTTGAGATTAAACCCTCCTCATCCCTGATAAAGTTGTGTAGAACAGTACATGCCTTAACGATCCATACAGCTGTTGTTTTATGAGTGTCTAAAGGTCGATGGAATATTCTCCACTTATTAGCCAAGATACCGAAAACACACTCAACGTATCTCCTAGCTCTAGTTAAGCGATAGTTAAATATTCGCTTATTTTTATCCAGGTGCGTCCCGCCGAACGGCCTAAGTAAATTTTCATGTAATCCGAAACCTTCATCTCCTATGATCACATATGGAACTCTCAACTCTGAGTTTGTTGATAATGAGCATGGTGCTGGTATTTGTAAACTGCCGTCTAGCATCATTTTCCAAAATGTTGTCTCCTTGAATATTGATGAATCACATTCTTTCCCATAAGATCCAACACTAACGTATACAAAGCGATAGTCAGAGTCTACGATCGCTAATAATACGATGGAAAAAAATCCTTGTAATTCATATACATTGAACCGCTATTTTGTGGTTTTTTAAGTCTGACGTGTTTGCCATCTGCTGCACTAAGACAGTGTGGAAAAGGACCATGGGCAACTTTGTATGGAGCCTGGTTCTGAAACCAACAGAGCTGAAACTTAAGTCATTAAATAGGTCTTTAAATCTACTTTATTTCATTATATGGGCACAAAGCCGAATTCCATTGCAGAACTGAGATATTTATATTTAAGTCAGAGTAAATAAGATCTATTAAAAAACAGGTTCTCTTTGAGAATACAAATTCAGAATTATTAGGGTAGGGTTAGTGTGTGAAATAAACATACGTTTTGTAGCAATTGATGGTTTTATTAATAAAAAATATATATACAGCAAGTTGTTACCTCATTACATCAATAATTAAGTCATTTAAATGACCTGCAGGATGATTAAATGGTATGTGCCTGCCTAACCCTAAATACCATATAATAGAAATTGTGTGTGCACAAGATCCTATCGTTCGTCTGCCAGTCAAACATGAACAGTAATAGTGTGGGATGGCATCGGTGCCAGTTTGATTTTTATCTACCAGAATGTAGGGGAGAGGGGGGCAGCTATCACTGGAGGCAGCTTAGAACAAATGCGTTCAAAGACGTATTTTTAGTGCAATTATGGTCCAAATCCATTTTTTGGGCTCGCAACACTGACCCACACAACTGTCACTTGACAGATTTGACGTTTGACAGGACATGAACGAACCAGTAACATATTTTGATTTCGATGTCATCCGTTAGCGGTTTTGCTCCCCATGTGTAAGGATTTTCAGGCTGTATTTGAAGGAAACGGTAAGTGAAACTTATTTTATTCGATAATACAATCTATAAGCTTTAGTGACAAAGAATAAACAATCAGAATTTGCTATTGTTTTGGAAGATATCAATGTTTATTTTTTTAAATAGGTGTTGGGGTAGTTTTGAAAATAAATTAGGAGGCAGTTTTGATTAGCAGTCTGTTCAAAACTACCCCGGCCATAGGAAATGTTCATATCTGCCCCGATATAAACTGACATGTAGGTACGTAAACTAATAATCTTAGATATTTTAGTACACGCTCATAATGCATTTACCTGAGTTAATTAGTTGTATACTTATTACGTTTAGTCTTGTTTGGTATAATAGTTATTAGAATTCTATTGTTTGTTTTTCTGTCATTTTATATGATAAAATAAACATTATAATTAGAACATTTTATGTTTTTTTTATTTAACAACAGCCAAAATATAATTAATACAGAATTATTATCCCCTGCTACATTGTTGGGGTAGTTTTGAACAACAGTGTGTGCATAACTGCCTCAAGGGGGCAGCTTTAGTAGGATTTCAGTACGTTTCAAAGGTACCCCTCCTGAGGCACCTTTGAACACTACAAAAAACATTTCTGTACAAAACTACCCCTTCTTAGTTATAACTGCAAATTATACAAGTAAAATGTTAATACGACCATTCCTAGTGACTAACTGTACTAAGTACAGGTTAAAAAAACACGTATATCTCAACATTGTTTCCTTATAACCCATATTTCAAATCTGCCCCAAGTAAATTCAAAGCTACCCACGCTTGGGGCAGTATTGAACATTATTCCTCGAGTTGCAAAATTCTAAATTGTACCTTTGTCTTTAGCTTTGGGCATGTGCAAATGCATTAATTACATAGGTTAATAACATACGTTGTTGTGTAGAGGCTTAAAACTGGTTTTTATGGGTAGTATTTTGGAATACGTTAATGAGTGTAAAAAATGTACCAGGCTGCCCCCCTCTCCCCTAGACGTAGTACTTACGTGCTCGAACATGTCTAGATTGCACACGACCTCTAATCAACCAAACATTTTCAGCCTGGATACCCCGTACTGCTAAGTCATGTATATCATTTTCACGGAACAATTCTATTCTGTATAACCCATCCCGTAAATGCTCGCTACAATATGATTTTGCGAGATCGATTTGATATGACCCAAGTGATATCATAAAAATGTCATGATATGTTAATCGTGGAAAATCTTCCAACTGGTTAGCATCCATTGAAATAAATGCGACTCTTTGTCTATTAAGATTCCTCATTTGTACGTAGTCATATAACATACATGGTTCATGAAGTCGTTCATTGATTTTATTTAAAATATCATTTGCATATATATTATCAACAGCTACACGATAAAATGCATTTATTAAGGCAGCCGCAATTTTGAAATCTACAAACAAGTGTGGTAAGGCTCTATTAAAATAATCTTGTCGCAAAAGCTTGAATCTGTTCTTAAACTTGCCATTAACAGCCTCGACTACCCATCGACATAATGTAATCAATCGTGACTTATTTGCTTGCTCTGTTGTCAGTTGATTTTCATGTCGCTGTTTTGTCGGTGGGATATGAGGTATATAACCTAATGATTGCAGGTTTTCTATACTGTCTCTAAAACCCCTATCTAAAATCAAAGCATCATTTTCGTGGAACATCCAGTGAAACGAATTTTCTTCATCGTTTAGCATATCGTTCATAATCATTGCGTCTGAACTCGTCGCAGCATATGGACCATATACATCAATTATGTAACCATCACTACATACCATCAAAAACGGTTTCAGGAGGTTTTGATACTTATGTAAGCTGTATGTGTTCCGCTGAAACAAAAAATTCGAACTTTTCTCTATATATGCATAGGTGCCATCGCATATAATGATTGCTATGGTATTTTCCTCATTCCCAAATAAGGCTTTCGGTAAAAAAAGGTTTCGTTGGATAATATCTTCTCTTGATAAATGATCAATACCTAGATGTCTATTTACGAAATGTAACATCAGACATTCTCTAGCTAATGATAGTTTTCGCTCAAGTGACCGGCGTGAAATGTTGAACAATGTTGTTAGTCTTTCGTTTGATTCTCCTGTTCTTAATTTAGATAAATATATTCCTAGTACAGTGCGTGGATATTTACTTCGCTGTGCCAAAGAGGGAGTTTCTTCTAAAATTAAATTAAACTGATCTGCGTAAAGTCCAGTCCAAAAATATAAGTCGGTATTGGTTAACGCGTTTTCTATTTCAAAGTCAAATCTTGCACTTTGAGATGTTATCAGTAAGTGCATCATATCATTAATGAGAGTTGCAGTAAAACTATGCGTCACGTTGCAGTTATCTATATAAATAAAAATGAATTGCTGTTCGTTAGTCTGATTAAAACTCGAGAACGGCTGGGCCGATTGAGCTGATTTTGGTTTTAAAATGTTTGTCGTAGTCCAGGGTAGGTCTAAACGGTGAGCAAACAAGGAAAAATTGCGAGAAAGATAGAGTAAAACAACAATTCCATTTTCCCATATAAAAGTTGACCACTTACTTGCTGTCATAGGTACTTTATATTATTCCAGCACTAAAGTCGTTAAGGCGATAGTTTCTTACAAATTGTTAATAAATTAGCCCTTATTCCCTAAGATACGGCTGTCAAAATCTCTATTGAATGACAAGAGACACTGCTGAGTTTTCCGTGTCATGTATAATTCCGCGTTCAGATTTAATAGTAAATAAGAATTTTAAATCATATGTTTAAATTTAAATTGTGGATGCGTGGAACAAAAAAAAATAATGCTTTGGCAGTTCCGTTTTACGCCTGCTTTAATCGTAGTTTAAAATGAATTAAAACAAATCTTTGTCATTATATTCGTGGAACGACAGATATTTACACTGGCCACTTAGCCATCATTTTTTAGCGTTTGGCGTGTGACAACTCACTGTTGTCAATCTCACTGTAGCAGCTTATTGGAAAAAAGTACAAAGTCCCAAAACATTATTAATTAGTCTTTAGAAAAATCGCTACTTTTGCGGCATAGTATTTTAGTTTTGCCTAAGTTTATCTTAGTGTTTTGCGGATGCCATAAATATAAACGAAAGAAAGAATGCCGAGGAGAAAACGACCTGACATAGGTCGTCGAAGTCGTTTAAATGTGCAACGAGCTACCTTACGATCCGACCGCACTGATGACCAGCGAGAGGCTGATAATGATAACAGTCGTACAAGTATGGCAGATTTACGTTCCAGAGTAAATAACAATGCAGTGGATAGGCAGAGAATGGAACGAGTTCGTGCACATCGATCACAACAGCAGCGAGCACGGGATAATGAATTTAATCGATTCCGCAGACGCAATGCTCCTGTAAATCTGGAACGAGGAGCATTTTCCTACGATCCGGAAATTGATTATAGTGCCGACAAATCTGTAACGATTGGAGAAATGTCAATCATTTGTCAACATTGTAAAGCATTAAAATACAGTGGTGAACCTGCAGGATTATGTTGTGCTGGTGGCAAAGTAAAATTGCCACAATTGGTTCCACCACCTGAACCGTTACACTCATTAGTTAATGGGATGGAAAGTGAGTCTAAACACTTCTTGGCTAACATCCAAAAATATAATAATTGCTTCCAAATGACATCGTTTGGTGCAACGCATATTGTACAAGACGGGTTCATGCCCACTTTCAAGGTAGTATACAATAATTGTTTTAGTAAAATTCTAATTTGTATTTGTATCACAATTAATTTAACCAGTTCATAAACAATTACAGATACAAGGACAAATTCATCACCTACTGGGGGCACTGCTGCCAGTGCCAGATGCGGATCATCAATTCTTGCAAATTTATTTTATGGGCAATCAAGATGCGGAAGTAGATACACGTTGTGCTCATAATCCAACCGTCAAGCGAAGCATTGTCCAACAACTGCAAACATTTCTTCACGAGAACAATGAATTAGTGAAAGTGTTCAAAATGGCACTGGAACGGATGCCATCAGACAGCCATAATATTGTAATAAGAGCCGACAAAACACCTGCTGGAGAGCATGCAAGGAGGTTTAATTCACCGACAATAGATGAAGTGGCTATTGTCGTTGTTGGAGAGAATTTGCAATCGAGAGATATTGTACTTCATTGCCGGAACAATGAATTGAAGCGTGTATCTGAAACGCATAGAGCTTATGATGCTTTACAATACCCATTAATCTTCTGGCAGGGAGAAGATGGGTACCATTTTAATAACAAAATGGTTAATCCAACAACAGGTAATTAGATTACCTATACAAAATGAAATACTATTTTATAAATTCAATATATAAATGTAATTTTTTTATCATTTGTACTTCCAGGTGCTGATACACACAAAAAAGTCAGTGCCATGAATTATTATTCATACAGACTCATGATCCGTGAAGATGAAGTAAATCACATTTTGATGTGTCAACGGCTCTTTCATCAGTATGCAGTTGACATGTATGTCAAAATTGAAACTGAACGATTGACATACATTCGTCTAAACCAACAGCAGCTTCGATCTGAAGAGTACATTCATCTTCGCGATGCTATTAATGCTGATGGCAATGTAAATAATGTAGGAAGAATGACAATTTTACCGGCCACTTACATCGGAAGCCCGCGCCACATGCACGAGTACGCTCAAGATGCGATGTCTTATGTTCGAAAGTATGGCCGTCCAGACCTATTCATTACATTCACCTGTAACCCACAATGGATTGAAATAAAAAAAGAACTGCTACACAGCCAAACACCACTTGATAGGCATGACATCACAGCCAGAGTTTTCAAGCAAAAATTGAAATCTTTAATGAATTTCATTACAAAGCATCGTGTGTATGGCCAAGTACGTTGTTGGATGTACTCTGTTGAGTGGCAAAAGCGTGGTTTGCCACATGCTCACATATTAGTCTGGTTGGTTGACAAAATAAGGCCAGAAGAAATTGATTCCATCATTTCAGCCGAAATTCCTGATGAAACGGTTGACCCAAAATTGCATACAATAGTAACTAAACACATGATACATGGACCTTGCGGAGTTGTCAACAACAACTCACCCTGTATGATCGACGGCAAGTGCTCCAAGCGGTACCCGAGAAACTTGGTTGCTGAAACCATCTCGGGAAACGATGGTTACCCATTGTATCGTCGGCGATCAGTTGAGGACGGTGGACGATCTGCAGATGTCAAGATAAAAGGACAAGATTTTCATGTAGACAATCGTTGGATTGTGCCGTACTCGCCCATATTGTCCAAAACTTTTGAAGCTCACATCAATGTGGAATTTTGCAACTCTGTGAAATCCATAAAGTACATATGTAAATATGTTAACAAAGGTAGCGACATGGCCATCTTCGCAGTAACAAACACAAATGATGAAGTATCTCACTATCAGATGGGTCGCTATGTAAGCAGCAATGAAGCTATTTGGCGCATATTTTCGTTTGCAATTCATGAAAGACACCCTACAGTAGTCCATTTGGCAGTTCATTTAGAAAATGGACAACGAGTGTATTTCAACCCAGACAACGCTGTGGATAGAGCGGCACGTCCACCTGTGACCACATTGACAGGTTTCTTCTCAATTTGTGAAACTGATGAATTCGCTCGCACTTTGCTGTATGCTGATATGCCACGCTACTACACATGGAACGCATCATCAAAGTCTTTTCAGCGTCGTAAACAAGGAACACCACTTGAAGGACATGAAAATGTATTTGCCACAGATGCTATAGGCCGTATATATACAGTACATCCAAATAACGATGAATGTTATTATCTTAGATTGTTATTGGTGAATGTTCCTGGTCCGACATCTTTTCAACAATTGAGAACAGTTGATGGACATCTGTGTGCGACTTACCGTGAGGCGTGTCAACTATTACGGTTGCTCGAGAACGATTCGCATTGGGATGATACGCTCAAGGATTCCGTCATATCTTCATCACCGCATCAAATTCGTACACTGTTTGCGATTATAATATCGACATGTTTCCCCTCAAATCCGGAAGATTTGTGGATGAAATATAGGGATGACATGTCTGAGGATGTGTTGCATCGCGTGCGTTGTGAAACTTTGAATCCTACATTGGAAATTACGGCAGAGATTTACAATTACACATTGATCATAATAGAAGATATGTGCTTATTGATGGCAAATAAAGTATTGTCGTGTTTGGGCCTGACAGCACCAAATCGTACTATGCAAGATGCATTAAACCATGAGTTGCAAAGAGAACGCCAGTACGATACTGAAGCTATGACCGAAGTAGTTCGCACAACTGTTCCGCAATTGAACGAAGAACAAAAGATTGCGTACGATCGTTTGATACAAGCTGTAAACAGTGGATCTGGAGGGATTTACTTTCTTGATTCTCCTGGGGGTACTGGGAAAACGTTCCTAATTTCATTGCTATTAGCAAAGATCCGATCGCAAAATGAGGTAGCCCTAGCGTTGGCTTCATCTGGAATAGCTGCAACTTTACTAGAAGGCGGACGAACTGCACATTCGGCCTTGAAATTACCATTAAACATGCAAATCAACGAAACGCCAGTTTGCAACATCGCCAAAAATAGCGCTATGGCGAAGACTCTCCAAATATGCAAATTGATCATTTGGGACGAATGCACAATGGCCCACAAGAGGTCGCTGGAGGCACTAGATAGGACGTTAAAATATTTACGTGATAACCAAAACATTTTTGGTGGAGCCATGATTCTGTTGTCAGGTGATTTTCGTCAGACTCTTCCAGTTATTCCTCGATCGACTGTTGCTGACGAACTAAACGCATGTCTAAAATCATCAAATTTGTGGCGGCACGTAAAGACACTCCAATTAACAATTAACATGCGAGTGTTTTTGCAACAAGATCAAACTGCGACTGTGTTTTCGAAGCAGTTGCTGGATATTGGCAATGGTAAGGTCGCAGTTGACAGCTCGACCGGATTAATGACTTTTCCCACAGATTTCTGTCACTTCACAGAATCGAAAGAGGAGCTTATTCAGCGTGTTTTTCCGGACATTAAACAACAATATAATAACCACGATTGGCTAAGTGAACGAGCAATATTGGCGGCAAAAAACAAAGATGTCGATGATCTCAATGCGACCATTCAGAATTTCCTTCCAGGAGAGTTGTTTACATACAAATCAGTTGACACGACTACAAACCAGGATGACGTAGTCAACTATCCTACAGAATTTTTAAATTCATTGGAGTTGCCTGGACTACCACCACATAATTTGCAATTAAAAGTAGGATCAGTTGTCATCATGCTGCGTAATATTAATCAACCTCGACTTTGCAATGGAACGAGATTGGCTGTGAAGAAACTCATGAATAACATCATCGAAGCTAAAATAATCAAAGGAAAATACAAAGGAGAGGATGTCTTAATCCCACGGATACCTATGATTCCAACGGATTTGCCATTTGATTTTAAAAGGTTGCAATTTCCCGTGCGTCTAGCTTTTGCAATGACCATAAATAAATCGCAAGGCCAATCGTTGCAAGTTTGCGGTATAAACTTGGAGTTTCCCTGTTTCGCACATGGACAATTATACGTTGCGTGTTCGCGCGTCGGAAAACCAACATCCTTATTTATTTACGCACCGCAAAAAAAAACTAAAAATATTGTCTACCAGAAAGCACTATATTAATTAACTGTATATATGTACAGCAGTGGACATTTATTGGCCGATATCATGATGATGATAACTGTGTTGTATTTAATTTAAGCAAAGATTTGTTTATCACGTTCACAGTCCAGAAACAATCACATCCAAGATTTTTTTTTTTGTATATGGAGTGTAAAGATATAAATAAATGACTTAATATGTATACAATATGTGCATTTGGATCCTTACAATTATAAATGTTGTATATATCTAAAATAAAACTCAATTTGATACAACTATTTTTTTTATTTCAAAATATATTAATCACTCTTTTCTTTTTCTTTTCAAATTATGCCTTCCATCATTGCTTGACGATGATTTTGCCAATGTCACTCTTTACTTTAGGAACCACTTGGCTCGCCAGCACTTGATAATATGGCGGAAGTACTAGGCGATTCGGACAAATGTGGTTCAACCAGAACATTGTTAATGTTGAGCTGCTGGCTGTCTTCAATAACATCAATATTGTTTGTGTCTACCAGAACATTCTTGGTGTTGAGCTTCTGGCTGTCTTCAATAACTTGAATATCCTGTACGTCTTCGGCCGATAAATTTAATTCACAAAATATTTCCTCAGATGATGTAGATGGCATTGTAGAAACGTATTTTGGTTTAGATAGCAGCTTTTGCTTTAATATTTTTTTTTGTTCTTTTGCCCTGTTCATGCGTATTATTCGTTCTACATTCTTACCACACTTGGTACAAAAGCTGAAGGTGCCAGCAATTATGCTGTAGCATTCGTCGCATCTTAGTAATGGTTTATTACAACCAGGACAGGTATTATTTTTGTTCTGCCGTTCCATCCACTTTTTACAAAATGGACAATGCATTTTAAGGAGTTATATATAACTTCACTATAACTTCTGGAAAATAGTTTTTAAATTTCAACAATCTTTTCATCAAAAGTAGGTGACAGTGACACTGACAGTATTGCCAGATTACTAAACTACTATTAGGCCGCCTCGACACACGTCAATCCAGATCGCGATCCATGATCCACGACCAATCACGCAGTTGTATCCGTCACATCAATCCGTCAAGCAACTTCGTACACGATCAATCTGGATTCTGATCATTGATCGTAATCACGGAACACAATCTGGATTGACGTGTGTAGAGACGGCCTTACGGTTTAGTAATGTGGCGAAATCGATACAAATCTTTTATGAATAAAGGTGATATGGTTTAAATAAATTTGGTTTACATTAATAGGTAAGTGATACGAAGTTCACCGGGTCATCTAGTCAATTAATAAGTTCCAGTGGTTGCCCTCTAAATGTTCTCGGCAAACTCTTGCATTTTCAGGTATATATAATCTGTACTCACTAAGCATGTGCATCTTAATTGAAGGGGATATTCGAAGACGCTCTTCGCTTGGGCACCTATTAAAAATGCAATGAGTCGTAGTATTAGGAGCTCTCACAAAATCTGGAATATTAAGCTGCTGTATTTCTGCCTCCTGAATAACATTTATTTCTTGCTGCTGAACTGCATTTCCGGCTGTTTGCCAACATCGATGGCATGTGGCTTGAATGTTATTAAATGCAACCTACAAATAAAATACACACACACATGTATTACACACACACACACACTGTGACATGTATTATTATTTTTAACCTGTTATTGTGTACAATAAAGTGCTTACATACATACATACATACAAAATAACTCATGTTAAAAGAGGTAAAAAACCATACTTATACAAAAAGTGCCTATACTTAGATTCAGTAAGCGGTGGGCATAAGCATGAATTAAGTGCGTAATTATGTATCTTAAGAAAATAGTTATATTCATCTAACTACATTTAGTACCTATAAGCACACTATACATATCGAAAAATATCATGCTATCAGAAATACCATAATGCATTAATACGTTTACTCACCGGAATAAGTGCATTTTCCCGTAAGTATTGTGCAATCAGAGGTTGTAATTCAGGTAAGTTTTCTTCTAAAATATGTCGCCGCTGTCGCAAAATCGAACGAGGACATAATACACAACGGCGTCCTTCTATTGCCATGTTTACATGTTATTAGGTTTTATAATTAAGCAATATCAATTGAACACTTAAACGTTGCGATATCAAGTAACACTTGCACTGATAAGATAGGTACTTAAGAATAGATACCTAGGTAGAAGAGGTTTTAAATGACTCAAAATAATATTATTATTGGTAAAACACGATATTCAAGAAGAAATGACACCGAACGAATAATTAATGGAACGGTCAATATCCCTACCTTCATTTTTTAAATTGGGTTTGCTCAATACCTACCCTCCAGAATATGAATATTCTCCGAATGCATTTATCGTAGCTCGTACTTACCGTGACTAAAATACAAATATCTTAGTTCTGCAATGGAATTTGACTTTGTGCCCATATAATGAAATAAAGTAGATTTTAAGACCTATTTATTGACATAACTCTCAATGCTGTTGGTTTCAGGCCCATTTTGACGCATGGTCCTTTAAAAAGTGTGATTTGTTAAAATAGTAATCTGTTAAATTAGTTATTAGTACCTATACAAACAAACTTACAAATTCACATACTTTTTGTATATTGTCTTACAAAACAATCAATGTCAAAAAACATCAATTATATTAGTCACACATAGTGCATGATATATACTTTGGTAATACATTTTTAAACATCTTACAAAGTGCATTGGTGTCATTTTGTGAGGCAGATTCTTCTACTTGATGTTCATCATGGTCACCATTTAAAGGGTCTATGGACTGTGGCATTTGTCATGGAGTTTTTCACCATTGCTTGAGCTTGGAGAGTGGGAATCTGCAGAGTACCAAATAATGAATAAGGAAATAAGTAAACATTCAATTGGACGGGCTATAAAGGCAAAAGTATTAATAAGTAAGTAAGTTAGCAGTTAAGGCAAGGCAAGTTACTTACGGCTAGTTGAAAACTTCTTCAAAGGTGGAGGTCGTGGGAGACCACTCTCATCATCATCTTCACTAGATGAAATATATCTGTTATTTTTCTTTATTTTGCGTTTGCATGTTTTAGTTGTATCAGTTTCTTCCTCCGTCTGGATATCTGATGTTGTTTCCACTAACTTTAACTTTTTCTTAGCCTTCTCCAACTGATCTAAATGACAAGCCAAAATAAACACTAAGCATCTTTATAATAAACACACAAGTCGTGCTAATTACGTTTGCTGCAATCGGAGGTCCGAAAAAAAACCAAAAACTTTTACAACTAATTTAATAAAAATCAAAAATTACAGAAATTATAGCCTAAGTGCAATGACAAGTGTTCAACGAATGAATCAAGAGTGAGTAACAACCGGAATTGCATTACATAGGTAAACTCGTGTTTTGCTGAAGTTGCGCCTCGTGCGGTGGCGTGTGCGCTGCGTCAGCGGTCTCCTTTGCGGTGCAATATGTAATTCCTCCGCCCTTAAATTGGCAATTATTTTCTTACGTCCAGTGAAAAAATTGCCGGAAGTCCATCTTGGGCTTGATGTGTTTCAGTGTTTCCCGGGTCCTTGTTTCCGGGGGTCTCGCGGCTTGGCTCTGGTTCTGATATCCTTTTAATTATGTTTTTGTTGTAGAATTTTCGTAGGATTATGGCTGTAAGTGCGCTTGCACTTAGTATTAGGGTTACGTACAGTGGTATCGTTGTATGGTACAGCGTCGCTGGGCTTGTCTCTAACTGAACGGATCGCTCGAAGATGAGATTGCTCTCGGCGTCATGTAATCCTCTGAGATCGATGGATTTCAGATTGATGTGAGCGGATGGTGTAGATGGGATCCTGATATCATCGTGAGGAATCTCGGCCAGTTTTAGGGGGTGGCCTCGTATTTCGTCCTTATTATTGGTGATAGTGAATTCTGTTGTTCGCAGGTGACAGTTGAGTGGGATGGTAACCAGATAGCTTCCTTGTAGCGACGTGTAGTCCTCTCTGTTACAGGATAGTTGTATCTTCGTCTGTAGTGGAAGTGAGATGACGTAATGGCGATCGTCGAGTTTTTCCATGGCTGGCTTTGACAGGGATACCGTAGTGGGTTGGCAGGATGCTTGTGGGTCCTCGTTCCGGATTAGGCGGTGAATGCAGTCCGAAGTTGTAGATGATGTACGAAGTTGCAGGCTGGTTTCTTTTTCGCAAATATACTGGCGGCTGAACTTCGGGCATTCTGCCTCCATGTCCATGAATGAATCCTCGTGCGTTGCTAGGAAGGGGTAAGGAGGTAGGAGGGCTTCTTTCTTTCTATTGGGTACGACTGATAATTTGAATAAATCGAAGACCTCTGATGTTATTATAGGGAATTGAAATGTTATTACTATCTCCCTATCTGTGTAATAGGATCCCGGGCGTATTACATCATAATATTCTCGCAACTGTAAATCTAAGACTCTTTCTTTACCGTATAATAGCTTTAATTTCTCTAACATATTTTTTAGAACCCTAATCTCTATCATGGAATGATGAGTGCTAGAACTACGAATAAACGCTAAACTATTTTCTATTCTTACAAGCTCCTGGCTCAAATCCTCTACATTTTCACCTAGGATAATCAGAAGTTGAGCGAATTTTGCGTATTTAATTAAACTATTCTCTCTATAAGCGTTACTATCTAAGATAACATCTAAGGTGGCGTTAATTTTCTTTTGATTTTCCACCAATGTATTTAATATATTGCCTTGGCGACTTGCCCAATCCTTGCTTAGGCTCACGTGATTATTTAATTCGGAAACTAATTTATTCTGGTTAAGCTGTAGGTTTTTTATAAGATTGTTGTAGTTAATGGCGTCCGTTTGATCTAAATTGCCGCTAATACTTTTAATGACCATCCCGAGTCCGTCTACGAGTCCTCTCTTGACTCGTGTCGGTTCTAGGGTTTCCAGCTGACTTTCTACTTTCATTAACTTATTTATAAGATAGTTTAACTGATTTTCATATAAGAGGTACGTGTCATTAACTAGCCTTGATTTGCATGTCTGCAATTGCCCAAAAGTTAAACTAATCTTGTCTTTTATCTCGTCAAGTTGTATGTACTGTAGGTAGGTGTGGTAATGGGTCGTGAGTCGCATGGGTCCAAGGTTGTAGGGTAAAAGTCCAGGTCCGTCATCCAGGCTCTCAAGTTTTATCTCCGAGCTTTTTATCAGGGGGATCGTCAGCAACAAACGAACTCTGCAACAAGGGTTTTCCTTTAGGGACGCGTTTTAAGCGTGATTTGGCTATTGGCCCGCGTTTCTTAGAGGTATATATATGTATTGGGAGGTCGGCTAGCACTGTATCTTGGGTGTAACGTGGGGCAGTTTTCTGACGACTTGCTAGGGGATTTTTTACAAATACCTGTTGCTGCACAGCGTATTCCATCTCAGGCTCCCGAGTTTTATTCCTATTCTGCATTAATGAAGTTCGGTTTGCAAGGGCTGAGTCATTTATTATCTCGTAGACTTGTTGCATTTGTTCCCTATGGTTTTGGACATATTGTTGTAAAAGTCGCTCGGTTATATCAGTGTCGAGGGGGTTCCTGGGGTCAAAGTGTCCTGTCAGTAAGTCGAAGGGCCGGCATTTGGTAAAACTATGAATAGAACTGTTATAAGCTATGATGGCATAAGGCATAAGATTAACAATAGGTTCATGTTTCTGCTTTATTCTCAACTAGATGACCCGGTGAACTTCGTATCACTTACCTATTAATGTAAACCAAATTTATTTAAACCATATCACCTTTATTCATAAAAGATTTGTATCGATTTCGCCACATTACTAAACCGTAAGGCCGTCTCTACACACGTCAATCCAGATTGTGTTCCGTGATTACGATCAATGATCAGAATCCAGATTGATCGTGTACGAAGTTGCTTGACGGATTGATGTGACGGATACAACTGCGTGATTGGTCGTGGATCATGGATCGCGATCTGGATTGACGTGTGTCGAGGCGGCCTAATAGTAGTTTAGTAATCTGGCAATACTGTCAGTGTCACTGTCACCTACTTTTGATGAAAAGATTGTTGAAATTTAAAAACTATTTTCCAGAAGTTATAGTGAAGTTATATATAACTCCTTAAAATGCATTGTCCATTTTGTAAAAAGTGGATGGAACGGCAGAACAAAAATAATACCTGTCCTGGTTGTAATAAACCATTACTAAGATGCGACGAATGCTACAGCATAATTGCTGGCACCTTCAGCTTTTGTACCAAGTGTGGTAAGAATGTAGAACGAATAATACGCATGAACAGGGCAAAAGAACAAAAAAAAATATTAAAGCAAAAGCTGCTATCTAAACCAAAATACGTTTCTACAATGCCATCTACATCATCTGAGGAAATATTTTGTGAATTAAATTTATCGGCCGAAGACGTACAGGATATTCAAGTTATTGAAGACAGCCAGAAGCTCAACACCAAGAATGTTCTGGTAGACACAAACAATATTGATGTTATTGAAGACAGCCAGCAGCTCAACATTAACAATGTTCTGGTTGAACCACATTTGTCCGAATCGCCTAGTACTTCCGCCATATTATCAAGTGCTGGCGAGCCAAGTGGTTCCTAAAGTAAAGAGTGACATTGGCAAAATCATCGTCAAGCAATGATGGAAGGCATAATTTGAAAAGAAAAAGAAAAGAGTGATTAATATATTTTGAAATAAAAAAAATAGTTGTATCAAATTGAGTTTTATTTTAGATATATACAACATTTATAATTGTAAGGATCCAAATGCACATATTGTATACATATTAAGTCATTTATTTATATCTTTACACTCCATATACAAAAAAAAAAAATCTTGGATGTGATTGTTTCTGGACTGTGAACGTGATAAACAAATCTTTGCTTAAATTAAATACAACACAGTTATCATCATCATGATATCGGCCAATAAATGTCCACTGCTGTACATATATACAGTTAATTAATATAGTGCTTTCTGGTAGACAATATTTTTAGTTTTTTTTTGCGGTGCGTAAATAAATAAGGATGTTGGTTTTCCGACGCGCGAACACGCAACGTATAATTGTCCATGTGCGAAACAGGGAAACTCCAAGTTTATACCGCAAACTTGCAACGATTGGCCTTGCGATTTATTTATGGTCATTGCAAAAGCTAGACGCACGGGAAATTGCAACCTTTTAAAATCAAATGGCAAATCCGTTGGAATCATAGGTATCCGTGGGATTAAGACATCCTCTCCTTTGTATTTTCCTTTGATTATTTTAGCTTCGATGATGTTATTCATGAGTTTCTTCACAGCCAATCTCGTTCCATTGCAAAGTCGAGGTTGATTAATATTACGCAGCATGATGACAACTGATCCTACTTTTAATTGCAAATTATGTGGTGGTAGTCCAGGCAACTCCAATGAATTTAAAAATTCTGTAGGATAGTTGACTACGTCATCCTGGTTTGTAGTCGTGTCAACTGATTTGTATGTAAACAACTCTCCTGGAAGGAAATTCTGAATGGTCGCATTGAGATCATCGACATCTTTGTTTTTTGCCGCCAATATTGCTCGTTCACTTAGCCAATCGTGGTTATTATATTGTTGTTTAATGTCCGGAAAAACACGCTGAATAAGCTCCTCTTTCGATTCTGTGAAGTGACAGAAATCTGTGGGAAAAGTCATTAATCCGGTCGAGCTGTCAACTGCGACCTTACCATTGCCAATATCCAGCAACTGCTTCGAAAACACAGTCGCAGTTTGATCTTGTTGCAAAAACACTCGCATGTTAATTGTTAATTGGAGTGTCTTTACGTGCCGCCACAAATTTGATGATTTTAGACATGCGTTTAGTTCGTCAGCAACAGTCGATCGAGGAATAACTGGAAGAGTCTGACGAAAATCACCTGACAACAGAATCATGGCTCCACCAAAAATGTTTTGGTTATCACGTAAATATTTTAACGTCCTATCTAGTGCCTCCAGCGACCTCTTGTGGGCCATTGTGCATTCGTCCCAAATGATCAATTTGCATATTTGGAGAGTCTTCGCCATAGCGCTATTTTTGGCGATGTTGCAAACTGGCGTTTCGTTGATTTGCATGTTTAATGGTAATTTCAAGGCCGAATGTGCAGTTCGTCCGCCTTCTAGTAAAGTTGCAGCTATTCCAGATGAAGCCAACGCTAGGGCTACCTCATTTTGCGATCGGATCTTTGCTAATAGCAATGAAATTAGGAACGTTTTCCCAGTACCCCCAGGAGAATCAAGAAAGTAAATCCCTCCAGATCCACTGTTTACAGCTTGTATCAAACGATCGTACGCAATCTTTTGTTCTTCGTTCAATTGCGGAACAGTTGTGCGAACTACTTCGGTCATAGCTTCAGTATCGTACTGGCGTTCTCTTTGCAACTCATGGTTTAATGCATCTTGCATAGTACGATTTGGTGCTGTCAGGCCCAAACACGACAATACTTTATTTGCCATCAATAAGCACATATCTTCTATTATGATCAATGTGTAATTGTAAATCTCTGCCGTAATTTCCAATGTAGGATTCAAAGTTTCACAACGCACGCGATGCAACACATCCTCAGACATGTCATCCCTATATTTCATCCACAAATCTTCCGGATTTGAGGGGAAACATGTCGATATTATAATCGCAAACAGTGTACGAATTTGATGCGGTGATGAAGATATGACGGAATCCTTGAGCGTATCATCCCAATGCGAATCGTTCTCGAGCAACCGTAATAGTTGACACGCCTCACGGTAAGTCGCACACAGATGTCCATCAACTGTTCTCAATTGTTGAAAAGATGTCGGACCAGGAACATTCACCAATAACAATCTAAGATAATAACATTCATCGTTATTTGGATGTACTGTATATATACGGCCTATAGCATCTGTGGCAAATACATTTTCATGTCCTTCAAGTGGTGTTCCTTGTTTACGACGCTGAAAAGACTTTGATGATGCGTTCCATGTGTAGTAGCGTGGCATATCAGCATACAGCAAAGTGCGAGCGAATTCATCAGTTTCACAAATTGAGAAGAAACCTGTCAATGTGGTCACAGGTGGACGTGCCGCTCTATCCACAGCGTTGTCTGGGTTGAAATACACTCGTTGTCCATTTTCTAAATGAACTGCCAAATGGACTACTGTAGGGTGTCTTTCATGAATTGCAAACGAAAATATGCGCCAAATAGCTTCATTGCTGCTTACATAGCGACCCATCTGATAGTGAGATACTTCATCATTTGTGTTTGTTACTGCGAAGATGGCCATGTCGCTACCTTTGTTAACATATTTACATATGTACTTTATGGATTTCACAGAGTTGCAAAATTCCACATTGATGTGAGCTTCAAAAGTTTTGGACAATATGGGCGAGTACGGCACAATCCAACGATTGTCTACATGAAAATCTTGTCCTTTTATCTTGACATCTGCAGATCGTCCACCGTCCTCAACTGATCGCCGACGATACAATGGGTAACCATCGTTTCCCGAGATGGTTTCAGCAACCAAGTTTCTCGGGTACCGCTTGGAGCACTTGCCGTCGATCATACAGGGTGAGTTGTTGTTGACAACTCCGCAAGGTCCATGTATCATGTGTTTAGTTACTATTGTATGCAATTTTGGGTCAACCGTTTCATCAGGAATTTCGGCTGAAATGATGGAATCAATTTCTTCTGGCCTTATTTTGTCAACCAACCAGACTAATATGTGAGCATGTGGCAAACCACGCTTTTGCCACTCAACAGAGTACATCCAACAACGTACTTGGCCATACACACGATGCTTTGTAATGAAATTCATTAAAGATTTCAATTTTTGCTTGAAAACTCTGGCTGTGATGTCATGCCTATCAAGTGGTGTTTGGCTGTGTAGCAGTTCTTTTTTTATTTCAATCCATTGTGGGTTACAGGTGAATGTAATGAATAGGTCTGGACGGCCATACTTTCGAACATAAGACATCGCATCTTGAGCGTACTCGTGCATGTGGCGCGGGCTTCCGATGTAAGTGGCCGGTAAAATTGTCATTCTTCCTACATTATTTACATTGCCATCAGCATTAATAGCATCGCGAAGATGAATGTACTCTTCAGATCGAAGCTGCTGTTGGTTTAGACGAATGTATGTCAATCGTTCAGTTTCAATTTTGACATACATGTCAACTGCATACTGATGAAAGAGCCGTTGACACATCAAAATGTGATTTACTTCATCTTCACGGATCATGAGCATACGTCGGGGTTTTCGGAGCGGGAATGATTTGAGAAAGAGTAGAGATAAACAGATATGTTAGTCTAAGAAAATATCTTATTATGCCTAATGAATAACTACCTCTCTGTGAGTTGTATACAATCTGTGACAAAGTTTTATTTTAATTTCCGTAAAAGTCTTATAACTTATAAGGTAACAATTAAAATAACTTTAATTAATTACCTGCTGTAAATTGAATAGTTGACACGATTTTCAGAATAAACTATTAATATTTTTTCTATATTTGGGACAGTTAATCTACGGCGTCTTGCTGTAAATATCCATTTCAAGGAGCTAAATGATCTTTCCACGTCGACAGTTGTAATAGGTGCATATTTAAATTTTTTGTAGGAATCAATTGATGCACGAGAAGTTTGAGATTGAAGTTCTATTTCTTTGCCTTAACTGAAGAGGTTGATAATGAATGACCAATATAAAATATGTACCTATATGTATGATTAATCTTTATTTATTTTTCAATCAATTATTCATTCGGTAGAAACCTACTAGGGTACGATCTGTTTTTAAGTAAATACCTACTCTTTGGCTAATGTCAAACGTTCCCGCTCCGAAAACCCCGATGTATGATCATGAGTCTGTATGAATAATAATTCATGGCACTGACTTTTTTGTGTGTATCAGCACCTGGAAGTACAAATGATAAAAAAATTACATTTATATATTGAATTTATAAAATAGTATTTCATTTTGTATAATCTAATTACCTGTTGTTGGATTAACCATTTTGTTATTAAAATGGTACCCATCTTCTCCCTGCCAGAAGATTAATGGGTATTGTAAAGCATCATAAGCTCTATGCGTTTCAGATACACGCTTCAATTCATTGTTCCGGCAATGAAGTACAATATCTCTCGATTGCAAATTCTCTCCAACAACGACAATAGCCACTTCATCTATTGTCGGTGAATTAAACCTCCTTGCATGCTCTCCAGCAGGTGTTTTGTCGGCTCTTATTACAATATTATGGCTGTCTGATGGCATCCGTTCCAGTGCCATTTTGAACACTTTCACTAATTCATTGTTCTCGTGAAGAAATGTTTGCAGTTGTTGGACAATGCTTCGCTTGACGGTTGGATTATGAGCACAACGTGTATCTACTTCCGCATCTTGATTGCCCATAAAATAAATTTGCAAGAATTGATGATCCGCATCTGGCACTGGCAGCAGTGCCCCCAGTAGGTGATGAATTTGTCCTTGTATCTGTAATTGTTTATGAACTGGTTAAATTAATTGTGATACAAATTGTGCCTTGTAGCACCTATGCACTGGTGTAGTGTGGGCAGGGCTCCTGACTGGAGAAAGATGAACACGTAGTATTTTTTCTAGGAGAAGTTATCGTTGCGCGGCTGGCTTGGGAACTGGTTTTTGCGGGCGGGGGAGGCTATATTTATACCGCGGGCTATCCCCTCTCCGACCTAAGGCCTCCCCACTCCGCACTTTCTGCGCGCGCATCGATAACCCGACGTCTTTATTTAATAAACTTATATATATTTACATGGCTTCCTATTTACTATGGTTTCTAACTTATTATGTGCGACCTATCTGACTCTCGGGGCGCGGGCGGGTTCTATTGTCGCGTGAAAGGGCTTAAGAACCGTCGGGTCTGTATGGGATGACGACCTTTAGAACCCGCTCGCGCAAATAAAACTCATTTAGGGATTATTTATTAGTAGATACATAATATGTTAACGCCTACGGTACTATAATTAGGAGACGTTCTGCACATATCTCCCGCCGTGGAACGCTGCGCCTTAGCGTTCCAGTCCGTTCGCGTGCAGGTCGTCGTCCGTAGTAGGCAGGATCGCGAGCTTTTTCGTAGGTCTGCGCAGTACCCCTCCCTTCGTCTTGACATCCACCACCCTTGTCGTCCCGTCGGGTCCTGGATACTTGGCGATCACTCTACCCATGGGCCATAAGTTGCGTGGGAGAGTGCCGTCGCCGATAAGTACGATGTCGTCGATCTCGATGGGGCGTCCGCGACCGTAGGGCTCCCGCCGGTCTTGCAGTGTAGGCAGGTACTCGCGCACCCAGCGATTCCAAAAGTGGTCGGCGAGGCGCTGGCTCGTTCTCCACGTCGCTCGGCCGACTAAGTCATTGTCGTCAAAGGTGCCGGGTGATTGCACTCGGCCGGACCCGCCGAGTAGAAAGTGATTCGGCGTTATCGCCTCGGGCTCGTCGGGATCCGTGGACACGTGGGTGAGTGGCCGGCTGTTTACTATGTACTCGGCTTCCGCTAGGGTCGTCGCGAGGACTTCTTCGGTCGGGTGGCGCTCCTTCAAGACAGCGTATAGCGTGTCTTTTACCGCTCGTACCATTCGTTCCCACGCGCCGCCCATGAATGGCGCGGAGGGGGGAATGAAGCGCCAGCGGATTCTTCTTTGTTCGGCTTCTTGCTGCATGGCTGTGGCGGCGACCTCCCGCAGTGTTTTGTCGGCGGCGTGGAAATTGGTTCCGTTATCCGACCAAATCTCAGTCGGTGTCCCTCGGCGTGCGATCATCCTTCTTAGTGCCATAATCGCGGACTCGCCGCTCAAGCTAGGTACGATTTCCATATGTACCGCGCGTGTTGTGAGACATGTGAATAGAGCGACATATCTTTTTTGCGTGCCTCGGCCGACCGTGATGGTGACGGGGCCCCATAGGTCGATACCAGTGTAGCTGAAGGGCCTCTCGTGGTGTGCGAGGCGGCAGCGTGGCAGGTCTCCCGTCGGTGGTACAGTCGGCTTTGATTTTCTTCGGCGGCACGGCAGACATCGATGTATAATCATTCGGACGACTGTACGTAGTCTCAGTATGGCGTAGTGTTGTTTACACTCGTTCGTAGTGGCTTCGACCCCGTTGTGGTTCATTTGTCGGTGCACGTAGTCGATGTACAGTCGGACCGCCGGATGATTTCCGTCGATTACAGGCGGTCGCTTTTGTAGCGCCGCTATATTGTCGGCCTCGTTGATGCGCGTTTTTAGTGTGATAACGCCGTCGGTGAACTCGACAGCTAGAGGGCGGAGGCGGCTGTGTAATGCCGGCGGCTTGCCTTGCATTAGTCTTCGTATCTCGTCGCTAAAGCTGTCCCGCTGGCTCTCTCTCACTATTACGCGTTCCGCTTCTATTAGGTGTCGGGCTTCGAGCGTTATGTAGGTATTTGAGGCGGGTCGGGCTCGTTGTGGCGCGCGGCGTTCGACGTGTCGCTTCTTGTTCCATTCCGGGTCCCTTTCTTTGTTCTTCAGTGTTCGTTTGTAATATGTGCGGGCGCGGGGGGGGCGGCAGAGTTCTATGAATTGTAACACTCGCGCTATCGCGCGGGTCATTCGTTCCCAGCGCGAGAATCTTTCTGCCGCGGGTAGCCACGACGAGTCTGTGATTTTGTTGCATGCCTCGACGTTTTGGCTCTTCTCTTCTCCGGTTTGCGCTGCCTCCTTTTGAAGTGGTTCGGTGGGCCATGTAGCCGGGTCGTCATACAGGAACTCAGGACCATGGTACCAGACGTGGTTGCTGCCGAAGTCCGCGGGTAGCTCTCTGGTGGGTATGTCCGCCACGTTGCAGCGTGTAGGTACCCATCTCCACTCGTGTACCGTCGTCGTTTCTTCTATAGCTGCGATGCGGTGCGCGACGAATGGTTTGTATGCGCGGGCGCCGGCGCGGATCCAGGCGAGGACCGTGCGGCTGTCCGACCAATAGACTTTGCGGTCGGGCTTTAAGTCGTGTTCGTCGATGACTGTAGTCGCGATTCGCGCCCCCATGGCGGCTGACTGTAGCTCGAGCCGCGGGACCGAGGTCACTTTGAGAGGTGCGACCTTGGCCTTGGCGGTGATGAGGGATACGTAGACTCGTCCGTCCGGCGTTACCGTACGCCAGTACAGTGCGCATGAGTATGCGGTCAGTGAGGCGTCGACGAAAGTGTGTAGCTCGCGGGTTACGGCGTCGCTGTAATGTGGATAGCAGCGAGGTATGGCGACGTCGCGTAATGAACTTAGTTGTGTAGTCCATAGAGTCCATTTTCGCGCGAGGTCGTCGTCTATGGCTGTGTCCCACGGCGTGCCCCTTCTCCATACTTCTTGGAGTATCTTCTTTGCTTGCACTGTAACGGGTGAGGCGAGGCCGAGTGGGTCGAAGACGGACATCATTACTCGTAGCACTAATCGTTTGGTCGGTTTACTCACGCTGAGCGAGTCAGGCGGTAACCGACTGAGGTCTAAGTTGAAGGCGATTAGATCGGTGGCCGGCTTCCATACTTGTCCCAGTACTCGTTCGATCTTCATTTCACTTAAGTCGAGTTTCACTTGTGCAGGCTCGATATGTTCGGTCGTTGTTGACACGTCGTTGTGGGCGTGTCCGTCGTCGTGGGCGTGTCCGTCGGCGCCTTGTAGGGCGTTTTCTTTCTTGACGTTTGTAATCTCGTTCGTCACCGCTTGCAGCACTCCCGCCGAGTTCGACGCCCATTTGCGTAAGTTGTAGTGGGCCCGAATCTGTATGTCACGTACTTCGGTCGCCGTTTTAATCGCTTCCTCTTCGGACTTGAAGCTCTGTAGGTAGTCATCGACGTAGTGATTGCGTATGATGGCTTCCGCTGCTTCGGGATGCGATTCTCTGTATTTTTCCGCGTTCACATTTTTTACATATATCGCGACCGTAGGGCTACAGGTCGCACCGAATACGAGCGAGCTCATACGCCATTCTTCCGGCGGCGTGTCGTCTCGGCGGTCTCCCCGCCATAGATAGCGTAGGGCGTTGCGATCTTCCGGTCTCACTTTCACGTTCATAAACATAGCTTCGATGTCGGCGGTCACGGCGATTTTATGTTGTCTGAACCTCATGAGCACTCCCGGCAGGGATTGGAGTAGGTCCGGACCAGTAAGGAGCTTATCGTTGAGTGACACGCCCCTTGTCCTGGCCGCGGCGTCGTGGACCACCCGGACGCGATCTTTTTTCATCGCATTCAACACTGCGAAATGAGGCAAGTACCAATTTTTATCGTCGTTTTTTCTTGGCGGGGCCGGCTCAGCATACCCGCGCGTGATTAGCAGGTTCATTTCTTCGTTGTAGCGTTTCTTGAAGTTCTCGTCGCGATCTAGTTTCTTCTCGATACTATGTAGACGTTTGAGCGTGTTTTCGTAATTATCTGGCAGCTTGTCGTCTTCGTTCTTCCATAATAGAGGTACTTGATAGTGACCGTCGGGCGTAATGGTGGTCGAGTGGGTCAGCTGGGCGAGGGCGAGTTCTTCCGGGTCTGACTTGGGCCGTTTCGGTTCGATCATCATGTTTTCGATCGCGAAATATTCCTTTAGCTGTTGCTCAATGTTTTCTTCGCTGTTGAGGCGTGCGTTTTCTTCTTCTTGCATACCGGTGAGATGTGTGACTATGTGGTGCGTGGCCTCGGTGTGTTGTGGCGCGCGTGTGTGCGCCCCGTGCAATACCCAGCCCAGTGGCAGTCGGCTCGCCACTGGTTGGTTTTCGTCGCCGCGTCGTATTTCCTCGGGTATCAGCAGGTGCCAGTTATCTTGCCCCAGCAATATTCCCGGCTTAGCAGTGTCGTAGCGCAGTAAATGTCGTATGTCTTGAAGGTGGGCGCACGTGCTGATGTCGCTTTCGCTTATTGTTTGGGGCGATAGGCGGAGGTCGGGAATAGTGCGGGCGTAGATGCGTATGGGGTCGCCTTGCCCGCGGATGTGGAGCGGGACTCGGCGGGACTTTGTCGCACTTATCTTCTCACTGGTTATTGCTTCTATTCGTAGCGGCGCTGTGGGCCCGTCTAGGCCGATTTTGTGAGCGATTTCTTCGGATACCAGAGTGATGGTGCTGCCGTCGTCCATCAGCGCCGATGTCTCTATTTCTCCCGCCGGGCCCTTTATAGTGACTGGCAATATTTTGAGAAAGGCGCGGGGTTGGCGCGGCGTCCATGTCGATGCGACGGCTTCGGGCTCGGCGGGTGTCGGTTTCTTGTTGTGAAGTAACTTGTGGTGAAAATACTCGCAGCCGTCTTGTTCGCACTTCACACGCTTGCAGTGGTGGGTCTTGCTTCGGTATCGTAGGCACCTGAAGCACAGTCTTTTTTCTTTAGCTATCTTCCATCGATCGTCGATTTCTTCAGCCGCGAATTTCGTACACTTTTCAATGTTGTGTGATTCGCTATCGCAACACGAACACTTGCGGGCGGGTTTCTCGACGGCGGCGTAAGTTTTGTGCACTCTTCTTACCGGGGCTTCGATGGGGGTCTCGGGCTGCGCGTAGGCCGCGCAGTACTGTGCTTCTCTTTGTAGGAAGGCGGAGATTTTGATCAACTCGGGCTCGTGTGACACTGTAGTGGCGGCGTAGTCGTACCATCTGTATTTTTGGTTCGGCGTTAATTTGTCCAGTATTGCTTTAGTAGTCTCCGGGCTGTAGAGATACTGTGCGCGATCTAGAGCTCGCAGAGTGGCGATGGCGTTCGCGACACGACACGAAAAGGTGCAGAGGTCCCGCGCGCCGTCTGTGAGACGAGGTAGAGTGCGAAGTCGCTCTAGCTCGATTAGCGCGATAGAGTCGGGCCTCCCGAAGCGTGTCTCGAGCGTCTTGAGTATTTCACTGGCGGGGGCTTGATAAATGAGTAGGTTCTCGACGGCTTCTTTTGCTCTTCCTTTCAACGATCTTCTCAGGCGCGCTACGTTTTCGGTCTCGGTGCATTTGGCTTGCGATTCGTCGTACGATGCTTTGAAGGTGAGCCACTCTTGATGTGATCCTCCGTAGGCGGGCAGCTCGGCGGTGAAACGAGACGCGCCCCCGGCACGGGCGGCCATCGCGATTGCGGACGCGAGTTCGGAAAGATCGACCGATTGCGGCGGTTGTTTCACTATGGGTGTTACACTGGATTGTTCATACCGATGCGCGTAAGGTGGCGCGGGTGTGAAGGCGGGCGCGGTGGCACCGAGGGGGGCGGCCCCGACGTGCGCAGGCGTTGCGACGGCGGCGGCAACGGGCGCGGGCGGCGGCGGGGGCGCGAGCGGAGTCGCGGCGCGCGGCGGCGGCGCCGGGACGGCGTTTTGCACTATGTGTTGCCCCTTCCCCTCTTCGTCAGGAAAGTGTGGCTCTTGCGTGATGGCGAGCATCTCTTGGGTCGTTAACCAGGCGTCGATCCGCTCGTTGGCGTGCGTGGCGGAGACCACAGTTTCCTCTTCTTCTTCACTTTCTTCGGCTTCCAGAGTAGCGATACGTGCTTGGGCGAGTGCAAGCTTGATGCGTAGCATCTCTTCCTTTGCTTTGGCTAAGCAAAGTGCGCGGCGGCTCGAGGTGGTCTTGATTGACCTCGACGGCGGGGGCGCGGGGGGCGGATTATTCGCTCCCGACGTTGACGCTTCCTGTGACGTGGGGGATGTGTCGGCGCTTCCCGTGGCGTCGGTTGTGGCCTGCGCGGATTGGGTTTCCTGGCTGGAAACGTCGGATGAGTTTCCCTGTTCTGCTCCGAAAATGAGTTGGGCGAGAGAGCGGCCTCCCCCCTGGGATCTCGTGACTGGAGACATTTGTAGCGCTGAATTTCTTCTCTTGAGACTGCGAATTTTCTTGGATATCCGGCTTACTGAAGGACCATTATGTGCCTTGTAGCACCTATGCACTGGTGTAGTGTGGGCAGGGCTCCTGACTGGAGAAAGATGAACACGTAGTATTTTTTCTAGGAGAAGTTATCGTTGCGCGGCTGGCTTGGGAACTGGTTTTTGCGGGCGGGGGAGGCTATATTTATACCGCGGGCTATCCCCTCTCCGACCTAAGGCCTCCCCACTCCGCACTTTCTGCGCGCGCATCGATAACCCGACGTCTTTATTTAATAAACTTATATATATTTACATGGCTTCCTATTTACTATGGTTTCTAACTTATTATGTGCGACCTATCTGACTCTCGGGGCGCGGGCGGGTTCTATTGTCGCGTGAAAGGGCTTAAGAACCGTCGGGTCTGTATGGGATGACGACCTTTAGAACCCGCTCGCGCAAATAAAACTCATTTAGGGATTATTTATTAGTAGATACATAATATGTTAACGCCTACGGTACTATAATTAGGAGACGTTCTGCACACAAATACAAATTAGAATTTTACTAAAACAATTATTGTATACTACCTTGAAAGTGGGCATGAACCCGTCTTGTACAATATGCGTTGCACCAAACGATGTCATTTGGAAGCAATTATTATATTTTTGGATGTTAGCCAAGAAGTGTTTAGACTCACTTTCCATCCCATTAACTAATGAGTGTAACGGTTCAGGTGGTGGAACCAATTGTGGCAATTTTACTTTGCCACCAGCACAACATAATCCTGCAGGTTCACCACTGTATTTTAATGCTTTACAATGTTGACAAATGATTGACATTTCTCCAATCGTTACAGATTTGTCGGCACTATAATCAATTTCCGGATCGTAGGAAAATGCTCCTCGTTCCAGATTTACAGGAGCATTGCGTCTGCGGAATCGATTAAATTCATTATCCCGTGCTCGCTGCTGTTGTGATCGATGTGCACGAACTCGTTCCATTCTCTGCCTATCCACTGCATTGTTATTTACTCTGGAACGTAAATCTGCCATACTTGTACGACTGTTATCATTATCAGCCTCTCGCTGGTCATCAGTGCGGTCGGATCGTAAGGTAGCTCGTTGCACATTTAAACGACTTCGACGACCTATGTCAGGTCGTTTTCTCCTCGGCATTCTTTCTTTCGTTTATATTTATGGCATCCGCAAAACACTAAGATAAACTTAGGCAAAACTAAAATACTATGCCGCAAAAGTAGCGATTTTTCTAAAGACTAATTAATAATGTTTTGGGACTTTGTACTTTTTTCCAATAAGCTGCTACAGTGAGATTGACAACAGTGAGTTGTCACACGCCAAACGCTAAAAAATGATGGCTAAGTGGCCAGTGTAAATATCTGTCGTTCCACGAATATAATGACAAAGATTTGTTTTAATTCATTTTAAACTACGATTAAAGCAGGCGTAAAACGGAACTGCCAAAGCATTATTTTTTTTTGTTCCACGCATCCACAATTTAAATTTAAACATATGATTTAAAATTCTTATTTACTATTAAATCTGAACGCGGAATTATACATGACACGGAAAACTCAGCAGTGTCTCTTGTCATTCAATAGAGATTTTGACAGCCGTATCTTAGGGAATAAGGGCTAATTTATTAACAATTTGTAAGAAACTATCGCCTTAACGACTTTAGTGCTGGAATAATATAAAGTACCTATGACAGCAAGTAAGTGGTCAACTTTTATATGGGAAAATGGAATTGTTGTTTTACTCTATCTTTCTCGCAATTTTTCCTTGTTTGCTCACCGTTTAGACCTACCCTGGACTACGACAAACATTTTAAAACCAAAATCAGCTCAATCGGCCCAGCCGTTCTCGAGTTTTAATCAGACTAACGAACAGCAATTCATTTTTATTTATATAGATATGCGGAGGTGTTCGAGGAGGGTTGAATGGAACCTTTCGATGATACCGTTATCGTTAGGTGAATGAGCTAGAGTTCTGTGGTGGTTGATTTTATGAAGCCTTACAAATTCGGCGAAAAGCTGGTTAGTAAATTCGGTTCCGTTGTCTGTGACTATAGTAATGGGGAGTCCATGGTGCGTGCAGTATTGTAAAAGGGCTTGTAGTATGCTAACTGCGGTTCCATCACGTAGGTAATAGGCTTGGCCGTATTTTGTGAATACGTCCATAAAAGTTATGTATTTTTCATTGTGAACAGTGAAAAGATCCATGTGGACTGTTTCGAATGGCTTGGTCGCAGGAGGTACAATGTTGAATTTGGGTCTAACCGGGTTCCTGTCGTATTTGGCTTGACCGCAGGTGGTGCATTCGTTTATAAATTTAGTAATTTGATCCTTCATCTTAGGCCAATAAAATTTCCTGGATAGGGCTAAGTAGCATTCTGCAATACCACGATGGTTAGTCTTACCATCGTGATAATTGTTAATAATTTCTTGCTGCCTAAGATACTCTTTGACATTTTCTAGTTCCGTTTTGGAAAGCACAAGGTTCATGGCGGAACTCCTAAAATTACTTTGGATGATGGGGATGATTTTATACATCGCGAGTGGGGGTTGGATAAGCATGGCGGTCCTAACCTTGGGGTTAACGTATTCCTTAATAGCGTTTATTACATCGGACTCTATGTTTAAATTAGATACTTGCACGGATATACGTGTGTGGGTGTCGAACGGCTTAGTCGTGGTCGGCTTTCGTTTCGCGTTGTCAACAACGGTGAATACGATCTGCCTGTGAAATTTATTAAGGGGCTCGTCTGTAATAGGTACTTCTAAAATAGGGCTTTCTTCGCTGGTATGCACAGTTTCCGTGGAGGAGTTATTTATGGTCTCAGGTGTTTCCGTGGGGTTAGGTAATATGGAACAAAGCTCGTCTGCTACTATAGTTTCGATCTCTTCGTTGTGAATTTCCACCCTGGACAGGGCGTCAGCATTAGTGTTGGTATTCCCCTTTTTATATATAACTGTGTAGTCATATTCACTGAGTCTTAACCTCCAACGGGTCAAGCGTGAGTTGGGTTCCTTAATATTCATGATCCATTGTAGGGGCCTGTGGTCTGTAAAAATTTTGAACTTGCGTCCAAAGAGATAGGGTCGGAAATACTTCGTCGCCCATACTATAGCGAGTAATTCTTTCTCAATGGTGCTGTAATTTTGCTCGCTTTCGTTAAGGGTACGAGAAGCATAACATACGGGTCTGTCGGACCCTGGGGGACCTTGTGATAGCACAGCTCCTAAAGCGACGTTCGAAGCATCTGTAGTCAAAAGGAAATCCTTGGTAAAGTCGGGGTATTGTAACACCGGGTCATTTGTAAGGAGAGTCTTGCATTTCTCGAAACAACTGATATATTCGGAGTCAAGGGTAACTTTGTTTCCTTTTTTCAGACAATAAGTAAGGGGTTTAGTGATATGGGCAAAGTCGGGGATGAATTTTCGGTAATAACCGAGAAGGCCCAGAAATTGTTTAATTTCCTTTGGTGTTTTGGGTATCGGATATTTCTTAATAGCAGAGATCTTTTCAGGGTTTGGCTTGATACCATCTTTACCGATTATATGTCCGAGATACGCGGTCTCGAGTTTCAGAAATTCAGACTTATCCATCTGAATTTTGAAATTGGACTCCCTTAACCTCTGAAAAACCTTTTCGAGGTTGGCCATATGTTCCTGTAAAGATGTACTAAACACGATTATGTCGTCAAGGTATACAAGGCAGATCTTGTTCTGGAGACCTCTCAGAACGTTATCCATGACCCTCTGAAAGGTGCTAGGTGAGTTTTTGAGGCCCATTGGCATACGTAAAAACTCAAAATGTCCTTGTTCGACGTTAAAAGCCGTCTTGGGAACGTCTTGGGGGTCCATCTCTACTTGATAAAACCCGCTAGCTAGATCCAGCGTGGTGAAGTACTGACACCGTCCTAATTTATCTAACACATCTGTAATATTTGGGATTGGGTACTTATCATTGATGGTTTTGTCATTCAACTTGCGGAAATCAACTACAAGACGCCATTTTTGCTTACCCGAGGCATCTACTTTTTTAGGTACTACCCAGATAGGGGAGCTCCAAGCTGAATCTGAGGGTTGGATTATCCCTTGTTCCAGCATTTTGGTTACCTGGTCCCTAACTTCTTCCCTATGTATGAAAGGATACCGGTAGCTTTTTGTATATACGGGCACCTCGTCCGTAGTCCTAATCCGATGCTTAATTTTGTTAGTGAAGGTAAGTGACTCTCCTTCGATATAAAATACGTCGGCATAACGAGAGCAAAGTAACTTCAAGTTAGCGGCCTCTTCCTTATTTAGATGATCGGTACGTAATCGCGACGTTACGTCACGCGCGCGTGTGTTATTAACCTTCTGATCGGTGCGCATGCACTCAATGTTATAGAGGTCAGCTTGAGCTGGCTGGTCGAGCGAGAAGATGACGTCATTCGGGGACTGATTTTCTACTTCAATGTAGCCGCGATTATTTTTAACTATAGTAAGACAAGGATGAATCATACATCTACTAATCATCTGTTCTTTTACGAAAGCCTCGCCGTCAGCGGTATTAATTGGTACTTTGATTATTTTTGACGTACCAGCGGGGATCATCTCTTCGAAGTAATTACAGGCATTGGCCGCGACATACATCCGTATGGGGTTGCTTGAAGTCCGCGTAATTAACATGTTAATCTTTAGGTCGATTTTCGCTTCCCATTCCGATAGTAAATCTAGTCCTATAAGACCATCAAAATAGTTATGGAAACGGTATACGAATAGTTTCATGTCGCCAGAATCCTTGAATTCCGGGAAACAGGGCAACGTCAACGAGTAGTCATTCCTGCTCACGGTGTGAACATTGGTGACCTCAAAAGGGTCATAATTAAGGGGATAATTTGGAAAATGGCGTTGGACTGCTTCGGGGCTAATGAAAGACTGATTCGCGCCGGTGTCTATTAAAAATTTGAGGGGCGGATTGTTAATTTGAATATAAGGCAGTTGCCTTTGAGATTGCAAATTGAGCTCTATTTTGACTTTCGTGACTTCCGGTCCGACCGAAAATCCTGCTGCTCACTAGTATTGGGTGCGGGTAATGCATCGTCATTCGGTTGATATTCATAAGTTGGTTCCGAATCCAGTCCGGCGGTGGGGTCGTATTCAACAAGGTTATCGTACATATTAGCTGCGTGCGCGTCATAGTAGTATTCCGGCTGCATATAGTAATTATCGAAATATGATTCACTAGTGTAGGGTGAGCATTCGTTCATGTGCATCTCGCGCGGTCTATAGAAAGGTTGATTTGCCTGGGGCAATGTTCTTGGGATGTAAGCCTGTACACCGCTCATAGGCCTGGGGGTGGAGTTATCTTGAGGGTTGTTTCTAGGGGGTAGTCGAAATACGTTACTCTGGGGATTATAATTGGGCGGACGGGCGCCGAACATTTGTTGCGTTCTAGTGGGCATACGGTTTTGTGGTTGCGTCTGTACAGGGTTGAATCTGAATGGTTGCGGGGGTTGCTGTGCTGGGCGCTGACCAAAAGGCGCAGGCCAATTTGGTGCTTGAGATAGCTGGAAAGGTCGGGGTGGCAAAAATCCCACATTTGGTGAGGGCATGGTCACCTTATTTGATTGGTGGGCTTTGGCTGTCTCTCCTCGTTGTTGTACGTAAATTACATTAAGTTCTTCTTGTACGAACTCGAGGGCTTTTTCTATAGAGTCTGGACGCATACACCTAATACGCGAACCAAGGGGTTCCTTCAATCCACGTACAAAGGCCTGCATGGTTACTTTTTTATAAAGAGTACGCTTGGCTTCTATGGTGGTAACAATATTCTCATGCAATGACACATAGGTCATTATCGTACTTAGAAGCGATTGGCAGTGATCGTAAAATTCCTGAGGTGTCCTATTACCCTGGCTGGCTATTGAGAGGTCATTGTATAGTGCGGTCTCGTCGCGTTGGTCGGAGAAATTATTTATAAGAGCCGTTCTAATACCTAACCAACTATCAGGGATGCCATTACTATTAATAGTGCTTGCAGCTGTACCAGTAATTTTATTCAAAATTCCATTGATTAGGCACAGATTTGACAGTTCGCTTCCGGCTTCGTTACTCATATAAGTGGCTACTATCCGGTCGCATATATTAATAAATCGTGTAAGGATGTTAGGATTGCCATCAAAGTCCGGGACCAGGCGTAAGGCCTTGTAAACGTCGTCCGGGTTAATTGCCATTGTTATATCGGGTTCAAATAAATCTCCAATGGCTAAATTATCCAACGAATTATCTAAATCAGAATTATCTAAATTTCTAAGCGAATCTATCTGTTCCCGTCGAACCTGACTTGATGTAGGTCCCCGGGATCCCGAATTTTTGGGGTGAAAAATTGTGAATAAATTTAAGGATCTAAGGACTAAGGAAGCAAGCAACACGAGAACAATTCAGGTGTACTCACATATGCTCCATTCTTGGTCGTCTTCGAGAATCGATTGCTGGATTCACCTCCGGTCAGCAGCTCGTAGATTCTGGATACTCGTCACCGGTGCTTGATAGCCAACCCGGGTGGCTCGCGAACGCGTGATCTTGATGTTGAAGGTCCCGAATTTATTCGCGAAAACTACCCGCGAGTATCCTACCGACTGCGCCAATTACGATCGCTGCAATCGGAGGTCCGAAAAAAAACCAAAAACTTTTACAACTAATTTAATAAAAATCAAAAATTACAGAAATTATAGCCTAAGTGCAATGACAAGTGTTCAACGAATGAATCAAGAGTGAGTAACAACCGGAATTGCATTACATAGGTAAACTCGTGTTTTGCTGAAGTTGCGCCTCGTGCGGTGGCGTGTGCGCTGCGTCAGCGGTCTCCTTTGCGGTGCAATATGTAATTTGCTAGTAAGCTTGTAGGTTAGGTTTGCATAACATACTTTTAGCAAGGGATGGAGTGACACAATACATTAAAGGCTGCATAACATACTTTTAGCAAGGGATCGAGTGACACAATACATAAGGCTGGCGTCCACTATAGGTTTCGGTCTTAATGGAATTTGTGACGGTGACAAATTTCGCGATTCTATGGGCTGCGAGAGGTTAAATCATTGAAAAACTTACCAGTCTCATAAAACAACCTCTCAACGCCATACATTGACCATCGCTCATTAGGAGATGAGCATCGCTGTAACAATATGTCGTAAACTTTGGGGTCCGTTGTTGGCGGCCAGAATATCTCTGTCTTTTTTGGTGTCAGCCACTTATTTACGACGATTGCCACATTCCCGCCTTCGCTGGCTGCAAATTGGACAATGCAGTAAGACATCCCAATAATCCCGGAAGGATGCCAGGACAGCAACTCATAGGACGACGCGAAGCCACCGCACAACACGACACTTACTTTGCACAAGACTGAGCCGAGAAGGCCGAGTCGCACCAACCACTGCAAGACTCTTGAAATCGGTAACTTAAGTAAACCTAAAGCGTTAACAATATGGCCGTTGGGTCAACTGCCATTATCCCGCCAGCCACGCCAGTTCGGTTTGGCTTTTATAGCGTGGCGTCGTTTGATGCAGTGTTGCCAACTCAAACTTATTGGCCTCGATACAAACTATATAAACAGTTTTGAAAAACATATATTGTTGAGGTTTACTACCTACACCTAGTGTCTACTTGTCTGTGGCACAATATCGATTCCGCCGTTGTCATAGCTGCTGTGTTGTTTGATACCTATATTTGAGTGCTATTGAAATGTATTGTGTTCCTGAATAAATAAGTTATTTATACAAGTTTAAGCTTTTCCGTATACTCCCTACCAAGGAAATACTCAACATGGTAGCAGAGCGTTAATAGTTAAAATAAAACATAACTAGCGGGTTGCGATCCACGAATATAAGAGAAGAGAAAATGGCTACTGCGGGGTCATTTTTACCAGTGCTGACGGAAACGGGAAATTTTAGTAATTGGAAATTTAGAATTAAAATATTACTAGATGAAAAACAACTAGGACATGTGTTGCAAGAGGAACCTACGACTAAAGAAAAATTTGAAGCATTCACCAAAGACGATTCGCGAGCAAAGTCGATATTAGTACAATGTCTGAGTGATAAGTACATTGACATAATAAGAAAAGGAAAAACGACAAAAGAAATGCTATCATCGCTAGAAGACATATTTGAAAGGAAAACTGTATGCAATATATTATATTTGAAAAGAAGACTAATTACGCTAAGATACGAAAATGAAAGAGATCTTCAACAATATTTCCTAAAGTTCGACAGCTTATTAAGTGAGCTAGCCGCAATAAACGTGACGGTCGATCCAGAAGACCAGATCTGCTATCTGTTATCATCATTACCCAAGATTTATGATCAAGTCATTACGTCAATAGAAACCATGGCAACCGAAAGACAATTGAACATAGAATTTGTCAAAGCAAGACTTTTAGATATGGAAACCAAAATGAAAATGGAAGGTGGCGGTGATATCAACGAGAATAATGCCTTTCTTACATGTTACTCCTGCGGGAAATCTGGCCACAAATCTTTTGAATGCAGAGGATCTGGACGAGGACAAGGACAGCATCGAGGACGGTCATCAGGACGAGGACGGAGCCATCCAAGAGGGCGTGGACGTTCATTTAGAGGAAGCTCAAGCGGAAATTACCATAGGCAACCATCATATCAGCAGGCTTCAGCCGTCGAGGTACAAGATGATGAAATTAGTTTCATAGCTAGTGACATCACAGCCAATATAGGTGAGTGTTGTGGTACTATTGAACTTATTATTGACTCGGGATGTACGGAACATCTAATAAATGAAAAGTATATAAGCTATATGACTGACATTTCATATACAAATAACAATGTTAAGATATTTGTTGCAAACGGCCAGTGCATAACAACCAATAAAAGAGGTAAACTTAAAATAAAATATCAAAACACCACTATTAATATAGATGCTTTAATTGTGAGAGATGTAGCATACAATTTGCTGTCAGTTAAAAAAATCGTAGAGGCAGGCTTTAATGTAAACTTTAGTAACGACGATGTCAAAATATTTAACAAAAATACCTCATTAAGTGGTAACATCTATGGAAAGTTGTATAAGTTAACAGCTGAATTATGTAAGCATGAAATGTGTAATGTTACTGAAACAGCCGATTTATGGCACAAAAGATTAGGACATTTAAATAGGAAAAGTCTTAAAATATTAAACTTACCTGTGTCTAATACAACTTGCAGTCCCTGTATGGAAGGTAAAGCCACCCGATGCCCATTCAAACCTGTTCCAAGACCAAGAAGTAACCTGGTAGCTGAAATGTTACACTCGGATATAGCAGGACCGATCAGACAGCCCGGACCCAACGGTGAGAAATACTTTATGACTGTGATTGACGATTTTTCACATTTTTGTGTTGTATATCCTCTGAGAAGTAAATCTGAAGCAACTGAAAAACTGATGAACTATATTCTGAGAATTGAGAACGATACGGGGAATAAAGTAAAAAGAATTCGATGTGACCAAGGAGGAGAATATACAGCTAACAGTTTAAAATATTTTTGCAGAAATAAGGGTATAAGCATAGAGTATACCTTACCTTACACAAGCCAAGAAAATGGGGTGAGCGAACGTATGAACAGATCCCTTTGTGATAAAATAAGAACCCTTCTAGCTGAGACCAATCTGCCAAAACATCTGTGGTGCGAAGCGATACAATGTGCAGCTTATCAGTTAAACAGATCTCCATCATGGGCTATAGATTTCAAAACACCAAGTGAAATATTCTTCGGAAAAAATGATTTATCAAAGTTAAGAGTGTTTGGTTCAAAAGCATGGGCCACCATTGTACCCAGGCCGGACAAATTAGCGAAGAGGGCCAAAGTAACAAGAATGGTCGGATATGGTAAAGTTGGTTATAGATTATGGGACCCAGAAGAAAATATAGTAATAGTATCAAGAGATGTAAAGTTTGACGAAAGTGATATAAAGTTCACAGAAAAAGAAGAAATTAGACAAGTAAGGTACATTCAAGATGGTGATGAAGAAGATACAAATGCAGGAAAAGAGGATGAATTTATAGATGCAGAAACAGACAATGATAGAACTGAAGAAGAATCAACCAGACCCAAAAGAAATATAAAACCTCCTGCATATCTTAATGAATATGAGACAAATGTGGACAGCGTAAATGAAACTAACATAGTAATATGCCTCAGTGCTAACACTCCAGAAACCTTTGAACAAGCTGTGAAACAAACAGAATGGAAGGAAGCTATTAACAAAGAATTAGAAGCACTTGCAAGATTAGAAACATGGGAAGAACATGAAGTACCCAATGGAAAGAATCTCATAGATACAAAATGGATTTTCAAGGAAAAAGAAGATGGAACTAAGAAGGCAAGACTAGTCGCGAGAGGCTTTCGGCAAAAGAAGGAAGATATTTTTGACAGTATTTATGCACCAGTGGCGCGACACTCTACTATAAGAATGCTATTATCGAAAGCAGTGCAAGATGATCTTCACATAGCTCAACTTGACATACCAACGGCATTCCTCAATGGAAAACTAAAGTCAGATGTATTTATTTAAATACCACAAGGATTAGAAATGAAAACGAAGAACACGGCTTTAAAACTAAAAAGGGCTTTATATGGATTAGTTGAATCTCCAAAGTGTTGGAACGAAACACTGGATGAGTTTGCAAAGGCTAATGGATTCCAACGATCAGAATATGATTACTGTTTGTATTACAAAGAAGATTGCTGGATGCTCATTTATGTGGATGATATCCTAATCATTGGAAACGGGGAAAGTACCATTAAAGCACTCAAGGAGGAGTTTAACGCAAAATATATGGGAGACATAAAAAACTTTCTCGGAATGGAAGTTCATAGAGACGCAGAAACTTTAGAACTAAAACAGACCAAAATGATTGATAAGATATTGAATAAATTTAATATGACTGAGTGCAACGGAATCAAAACACCTATGGAAAGAAATTACAACATAGATGTAGACAAAACTGAAGAAATTATAGATGTACCCTATCGTGAGCTTATAGGAAGCTTAATATATCTTACCGTAACTACAAGACCAGATTTGACATTTGCAGTTTCATATCTAAGTAGATTTTTGGATAGACCAAACGAAGAGCTATGGAAAGCTGGAAAAAGAGTAGTGCGTTATCTAAAGGAAACCAAAGACAAAGGATTAACTTTTAGAAAGACAAGGGATAACAATATGTATGGCTTTTCTGATGCAGATTGGGCCGGTGATCGAAATGACAGGAAAAGTGTGAGTGGTGGCATTATCTTACAAGGGCAAAATCCTATTGCTTGGTTCTCTAAAAAGCAACAATGCGTAGCGTTGAGTACTGCAGAATCAGAATACATAGCGGCTGCATCAGTAGCACAAGAACTTGTAAACTTAAAAGGTATATGTAAACATTTAGGCTATAATGTAAATGTTATGTTACTTGTTGACAACAAAAGTGCTATATCAATGGCTAAAAATTTCGAAAATTCTAAACGTACAAAACACATTGATATAAGGGTTCATTTCCTTAGACTTGGTTGTCAATAAAGTAATCACAATAGAGCATATTTGTGGTGATGAAAACTTAGCTGATGTTATGACTAAAAGTTTGAGCAAAGAAAAGTTCTATAATTGTATTAACAAGCACTTCGAGTCTCCTCGAGCACCGAGGCGTCCGTCCGCGCCGGGCCGCCACAGCGCGCCGGGCTCGCCTGCGCCGTCGACCCGAACACCGCACCGAGCCGACGACGAGCTGCAGCGAGACAACGACGAGCCGAGCCGAGACAACGACGAGCCGAGCCGAGACAACGACGAGCCGCGCCAAGACAACGACGAGCCGCGCCGAGACAACGACGAGCCGCGCCGAGACAACGACGAGCCGCGCCGAGACAACGACGAGCCGCGCCGAGACAACGACGAGCCGCGCCGAGACAACGACGAGCTACGCCGAGCCGACGACGAGCCACGTCGAGCCGGCGCCGGCCGCGCCGCACGGTCGTGTACGCGGACCGGGTGGGCGTCGGCCTGGGAGCGCTGCTCGCGGGCCACTGTCTTGACGCTGAGGGTGACCAACAACTGTCTCCCAGGGGCCTCCGTCAATCGCTTGGCCTCGCGTATTGCCGCTGACGACTTCGACAGCGATTCTACACTCGTACTGCTCATAGGAGATACCTTAGGATGCACAACGAGGGATGTCATGAAATTATCAGAGACTCTTACTGATATTGACGAGCGAGTGTAGGCAAAATTATTATTTGTGCTTCGCCTTATTCGGACAATATGTCGGAGAAGGAATGTAAAAGATTGGAATATTTTAATTCCATATTCTATAGACTATATTTGTACAGTTCATAACATAGCTGATCCCGAGTTACGTTTTAGTAGCGCGGGATCTGGAAGGGAGTCTGAGCCGGCGGGCATATTACATTGCACCTATGAATGTTGATAAACTACCACCAAAGGGTACAGAAAAAACATGTGGCCATGGGATGAGGCAAATACCCCATTGTGGTACCCCCAAGATTAGATTAGATTAGATTTTTTATTTCACAATATATCATTACAATATAAATTAAAAGCTAGCCTAGTATTGACTATTAAGTTACTTTGTTACTTACACTAGCCTTGAATATTTTTTTACTAATATACATTAATAATTTTAGTTCAGTTTTTCATATATTAAAGAGTAAAATCACCACGTTGAGGTTGGTTTTACCCTTCTATTATATGCTGTATAGGTGTAGGTAATAAGATAAGATAATTTATTGATAAAGCATTGTACACCAGTATGTACTATAGACTAGGAGCTTCCTATAAGAGGCAAATAACAAGTGCCTGAGCTAGGATAGGAATAGGACAAATCATTACATTAACTTATTTACAGAATAAAACAATAAAGGTGCATTGTTGCCAATTTATCAAACCAACCGTTGTATGAGAAAATAAGTAGGTATATTGCTGTTTCAGCAGTGAATTTATTTTTACATAAGTATTTGATTGGTACCTTTAATTTAACTATTGAACAAAAAAGAAAAAAAAACATTCGTTTAAAATTTTTATGTTACCTACATCTAATATGATTTTGGTAAAATTTTACTATTTATTATGATATTTTGATGGTTTAGAATCCATAGAGAAATGCCAACTAATACATTTTAACATGTGTGAAATACCCAATTGTTCACTCAGGACACAAAAGTGCACGGACATATTTCAACCGTAATACTATAGCAATACGGTCGACATCTGTCCATGCAATTTTGTGCCCGACTGTACACTTGGTACTTTCCCTCTGGCCACGTGGTCCTACTGCCTTTGTCCTACCGATCGGACCACATGAACTTTTTTTTCCGGTTGGTTCGATTAATCGGATTACAAGGATTTGTAATTCCGCTTCGTCCTACCGATCGGACTACATGAACTTTTTTTTCCAATTAGTTCGATTAATCGGATTACAAGGAATTGTAATTCCGCTTCGTCCTACCGATCGGACCACATGAACTCTTTTTCTTAAGATATAAATTAACTAACAGATATTTCAATTGTATGTCATAATAATGTGACATTAGCTAGTCATCATAAATCATAAGTAGTATTTATCCGTAGTACGATATACAATCTATTTTCATTTGAAAATTATTGATTTCGAGACCAGCATCTTTCAGTTGTGTCACGTGTTCATCATAAATGGCTTTTATGGGTGTTAAAGTTTTACTTGCCGCCTCTTTCATTAAATGAAATTGGTTGTCAATATCATTTTGATGAAAATCAGGAATACAAGAATGACGTCTTGCAAGTTGAAATGCGAGCTTCCTGAAATAAAAAAAAAACTCATGTATTATTAGTTACCTAACTAGGCGATTGGGAAAAATAATTTAATAGACGTACAGGTATATGACAGTGCTGATTTAATTTTTATTTAATGTACGGAACCCTAAAAATTTAACACGATACGTTGGGCAAAAATTACTTACGTGTATAGTAATAGACCCTCGACATTTTTCAGCCTTTTTTTTGCTGCACACCCAAAGAATAGATCCGCTGCTGTACGTCTTGTTGCGGTAAAATTGGTATCCGTTGTACAGCAACACCAAGCCACCTTTGCGTTTTATGTATAATAACTCTGGTTCATCATTATCTGCATCCATGCTTTGTCCGACCAGACGATAAATAGTAATATGGATAATACAAATCTTTCAATCTCTCGCCTCGAGAAAAGCAGGAATAATGTCCGTGACAGATATCTATTGACATTAACATTTGACATTGTCTTTATTATATTATTTCTTAAGAAGGTCACCTAATACGCAGTATGCAAGTCACGTTACTCATGTCTAGAACGCGTGGTCCGATTAGTAGGACCATGTGGTCTAAGAAAACGCAAGTTTCTATAGTCCGATTAGTTAATCGAACCAACAGGAAATTCAAAGTTCACGTGGTTCGATTGGTAGGACCACGGGGTCTACGAAAATGATAGATTCAATAGTCCGATTAGTTAATCGAACCAACCGGAAAAAAAAGTTCATGTGGTCCGATCGGTAGGACAAAGGCAGTAGGACCACGTGGCCAGAGGGACTTATTTCAATAATAAATGTTGTACTTATTGAAGCTTTATTCGTTTCTTTCCTAAAACCAATTCACCCAGACAATTACACCCCAAAAACACGTCCTTTAGTCGTACAAAGACGGTGCTTAGTCGTTTACAAAGACGAATAATAAACTAGTATTCTATAATTTGGCGATTTGTTACGTTTAAAGCCCGTCACTGATTTGGCTATTATCAAACCGCGATTAAGTATAAATTGACGTCAATAAAACGTCCAGTTTGGGATGAATTTGGTACGTCCAGATACTGACCCTAAATAGACGTCAGTAAAACGTACACTTTGTGGCGAATATGGTACGTCCAGATACTGACCCTAAATAGGCGTCAGTAAAACGTCCACTTTATGGCGTATATGGTACGTCCAGATACTGACCCTAAATAGGCGTCAGTAAAACGTCCACTTTATGGCGAATATGGTACGGCCAGATACTGACCCTAAATAGGCGTCAGTAAAACGTCCACTTTGTGGCGAATATGGTACGTCCAGATACTGACCCTAAATTGACGTCAGTAAAACGTCCTCTTGGCGGTGTATATGGTACGTCCAGATACTGACCCTAAAAATACGTCAGTAAAACGTCCACTTGGTGGCTCATGTGGTACGTCCAGATACTGACCCTATATTGACGTCAATAAAACGTCCACTTTGGTATACATTTGGTACGTACAGATACTGACCCTAAATTGACGTCAGTAAAATGTCCTCTTGGCGGCGTATATGGTACGTCCAGATACTGACTCTAAATTGACGTCAATAAAACGTCCGCTTGTGGCGAATATGGTACGTCCAGATACTGACCCTAAATTGACGTCAGTAAAACGTCCTCTTGGCGGTGTATATGGTACGTCCAGATACTGACTCTAAATTGACGTCAATAAAACGTCCGCTTGTGACGAATATGGTACGTCCAGATACTGACCCTAAATTGACGTCAATAAAACGTCTTTTTTGTGGCGAATATGGTACGTCCATATACTGACCCTAAATAGACGTCAGTACAACGTACTCTTGGCGGCGTATATGGTACGTCCAGATACTGACCTTTAATTGACGTAATTACGACGTCCTGTTTAACGCCTGACCCTAAACTGACGTCACTTTAACGTCTGCTCTCGACGAATAATGACCGACCTTATTATAACCTATGAGTGACGTCCCTTATGCGTTGCTGACGTCAGTTTGCTACCTGGGAACTGCCCTGCTACCATCCTCATTTTGTTGCATCATCACCGCTCCTAGGCCATAAGAACTGCTGTCAGCTGAAATTATGATTTGCTTGTTTGGATTGAATTATTAAAAATTATAGTGGCCCTTCAACGGCGATGGAAAATTGTATTCTCGTCGAAGGGTTTAAAAAATCTATAGAACAGCATGGTCTGGTCTATAAAATACTTATATGGGACGGAGACTCTAGCACACACAGCAAAATATTAGAAGCACGTCCTTATAGAAAGAAAGAAAGAAGATATTTATGATAGTACGACGGTGGAAAAAGTAAAATGCCACAACCACGTCATGAGGAACTTTTGTAATAAATTGCAAGCGCTTACGACGGAGACAAAATATTTATTGAAACAGAAAATATGTAACACGGAAAGCAATAATGGCTCTTCGTTGTACAATAATAAAAGCTATTAAAAAACACAAAGATAACTCTGACGTTCCCACCAGCACGCGTTCAGAGAACACAGTCGGTGCAAAAACTATTTTGGACCCCAGTTGGAACTGTGAACAAAGGAAAGGTATCAATTGACTTTTTCACAAGTGCCTTATGGCAAAGAATTGATTTTCTTGTTCAAGGAGTTGCTGCTCACTCGAGAAGTCTAATCCATGATATGGATAGCAATCGAGTTGAAATTTTTCACAGCGTAGTAGCGAAACTTGTCGGCGGAAAACGCATAAATTTTTCAAAGAAAAAGTCATATCAAGTCAGATTACATGCTGCCTCCGTCGGGCATTAATAAGAAAAGATCCATTTCATTATTGTACAAATCAATGAATGTAGGAGTAAGTCCTACGGGAAAAGTAAAGTGGATGGAGGAAAGACGATTGAAAAAAGCTATCTATAATAGAGGAATTGTAAAACCTATAATAGAGGAATATGCCACGAAAATCTTGCACGTATTCTCCTTGGCATCCTCTACCAGTGTCTTGTCATTAACCATGTGACAGGACGCCCCGGAATCAAGGATGAAGTCCTCTCCGGTAGTCGCTGTGAACGCCGAAGCCCACATGGTGTGTTCATCTTTATCCCGCTGCTGTCGTTGTTCCTTGAAGCAGCGCTTGGCTACGTGTCCCCTCTTTTTACAATAAGAGCATAAGACGCCGGAGCGCCTCTTCTTTTTGTAGTTTGCACTGTACGCCGTTGAAGTAGACACAGTACTGCGCCGGTGGTAGTAATCTCATCCGAACCACCTCCGTAGTGAGAGTTTTGGTCATGCTTGCCGTTTCCAAACTAGAGACAAGGTTGTCAAATTCCTGTGTCAACCCAGACAACAGGATCTCCGCCACTTCAGCATCTTCGATGTTGTTCGCGCCTGAACGCGACGACAGAAATCACTCACTCACCCATTCAATCATTCGCAAACTGACGCGTGTGCTGCGCGCCCACCAGTTGCCCTTGACCGTTGACGAACGCAGAGGTGTCGTTTGGCTGCCCTGATATCCGCTCATCGTGCGAGCCCTACGAGTGTCGTTGTGTTTGTTTATTACCGGCCGGCACCTAACTCCGTGATGGTGACATAGCGTGGCTCATCAGCTCATTACTTTAAGGGCGCGAGTGAACTAACCCTCAGTGTACATGTGAAGACACTAATCAGCTCAAGATCCCTAACCAAGCAGAAGAAAGGGCATTCATCAGCTCCAGGTCTCTAACCAGAAGAGACTCACACTATCAGCGCAGTCATCAGCAAGGCAAGCCGGCAAAGCCATTTCGGTCGACACGAATCACCCTCATTTTCACTTCAAGTAAACTCATTCATCCGTCTAATTTTAAGCTCATCGTCGTATGTAATCCACCCCTGCGGTTACAGGTGTTCTTCCCCATGTTGGCGAGCTGTTGCACCAAGCATAACACGTGGTCAATATAATCTGTCATCGACGGGAATTGATTAAAGTCGACGCGGTGCAATTGACGCATCAGCAGAACGCGTCGATACAGGCCTTTGTCTTCATAACAGGCGGCGAGCTTCTCCCAAGCATCCTTGGCCTTCACGCAGCTACGCACGTGCTGATAAAGTGCTGGTTGCAAGGAAAGACAAATGCGGGTTAGCGCCTTCCCATCACGTTTCCAGAGTCCATCTAGAGTCAATACATATTTTCATGAATTATTTTTGTTCATTTTTAGATCTGTAACACGTGGAGTTAAAAGGAAGCGCGAATCAGAAGAAGCCATCCAACCACGTGATTTATATACACCAGCAGCTTTCATTGTGCCACAATAAGACCTAAGATCACAGCAGCCATCAACATCGCGAACCAATCCTATTGTCGGTGACACCATCGAGTGTAAAACCTGTAAACGGAGCGTTTCAAGAAGGTACTATGCCCAGCATTTAAGGAGTAACATCCATAAAAATAACTGTTTAAAATTCGAACATTCCTATCCCAATGTTGAACTTATTGAAACTGCATTTGGAAATAGGTTATTAACTTATAGGATAACATCGGACCAGGAAAAAACTAACCTTGAGTTTGAGACACCTGAACTTTTTTTGAGAGAATTAAAACGTCCCTAAATAAATTAATAGACGATACCATTAATGAACTAACAATTTGCAAAGTAAGTTTTATACTCCATGCTGAATTCGTACAAGAATCTAAGGGAATCAACATTTTTTTCGATTTTAATGTTTTGAGTTGGACCATTTGCAAAGGTGATGATGAGATACATTTTTTGAAAATTTAAAAAACTCGTTAATAAACAAAATTTCGAACTTCGAAAAAAAGGACAGTGGATGGAGCCTTAAACATATACAGTACTTAGATATGAACATAAATCAATTTAATCCATTACGAGGCTCTTCATACATTGACTTACCCCATGATATTAAAGTAAAAAAACAGTAATAAACGTTCAAAACATTGACTACGAGTGTTTGAAATGGTCAATACTTTCAGCGTTATATCCAGTTAAGGACAGTTCACAGAGATTATCGTCCTATATTAAACATCAAAACAAATTAAAATTTTCAGATATACCATTCCCCGTAAAAGTAACGGATATCCATAGATTAGAAAAATTAAATGAAATAAGCATTAATGTTTTCGGGTTACAATATTTACAATGAAAATTCTAAGACACATGAAGTAAACGGTCCCCTCTACTTTACTAAATGTCGTAAACCAATACATATATATTTACTTTACATGTCTAGGGGTAGTAAGGGGCATTACTGTTGTATAAAAAAATGATCTCGATTAGTAAGCAGACAAATATCAACAACCAATTATAGCTTTCACATTTGCGATGGCTGTTTACTGGCTTTCTATTCGAATGAACAATTAACAAATCACCAAAAAAATTATTGCGGTCATATTGTAGTTGAACTCCCAAACCATGACAAGACAAAAAAAGATTGGCTTGGTAATGAAATTTCAGGTCATAAGATTATTTTTGATAAATATCAACGAAAACTTAAGCTACCGTTTGTTGTGTACACAGATTTCGAGGCACTTTTGAATCCAATATCATCTTGCGATCCAGATACCTCAAAATCTTATACGAAAAACATTCAACAACACGAAATGTACAGTTTTGGTTATTTTATTAAGTGTTCAATTGATGATAGTCTTTCACGATATTATTCATATACGGGCCCAGATTGTGCAAAAGTATTTATGGCCACCCTTTATAATGATTTAGCACAACTAAATAAATTCATTTACTTTCGGAATAAACCAATCCCATTAAATCAGGGTGATTTAAATAGAATTGAAGCCAATAATAAGTGTTTTATATGTGATAACAAGCTAAAATCCCAAAGCGTCTTCAGCTATGAACCACAGGAAAATCCCAAGGAATGGCACCACATAAATCCTGTGATCATAAATTCACACCTCCTTCATACGGACCAGTATTTTTCCACAATCTGAGTTATAACGATGCGCATTTTATTGTAAAAGCTCTGAATTTTCGTGAAGGACCTATCGACATTATTCCTCAAAATAAATATATATATCTATTACTGTTTTAAAACAAGCTTATATACCTAGTTGGTTACTAAGTTACTCGATTTGTAACCTGTTTTTCTCAGTTAAAACAATTGCTACTAAAAAAATAAAAAATGAGAAATTTGGACAGATTTGTAAGCTATAATTCTGTACTACGCACAAAACTTATCTTGACGTATTTACAATGAATTGCGTTGCACAAGTGTGGGCATCCGCCAAACATGATTTTGAAATTGCTTCAAAACCTAAAAAATCAATAAACAATTAATTTATCGTACTATTAGGTATAATAGTACCCTGAGCTTTGATGACCGCAAAAGATCTGGAAGACCACGCACCGTTCGGACACCAGCCCTAAAAAAGGCAGTGAAGGCAAGAATCACGAGAAACCCCGTCCGGAAGCAAAAGTTGTTGGCAATTCCGATGTCTGTGAAGAGAAGCACCCTGTTATCAACGAAGACCTTGGACTACATGCCTACCGCAGACGGAAGGGTCATTTGCTTAATGAACGTTTGAAGAGAATGAGGCTAGAGAGAAGTTGCGTACTTACAAAGCGGTACGCACAAAATGACCACCGAAAAATTTTGTTTACGGACGAAATAATTTTTACCATTGAACAGAGTTGTAACCGCCAGAATGATAGAGTGTATGCAAAACACTGTCAAGAGGCGAGTGTGGCTGTTCCGAGAGTTCAACGAGGACATCACCCCTCTGTGTTCTCGAACCAATTGTGAAGTCTTTAAGCCACATCCTATTTCAATACCAGCCATGGGTCTTTCAACAGGACTCAGCCCCTGCACACAAGGCAAAAACAACTCAAGCGTGGTTTCGAGCTAATAAAATTGACTTCATTGCACACGAAGAATGGCCATGTTCTAGCCCGGACCTTAACCCTCTGGATTATGCCATATGGCAGGTTATTGAGGAGAAAGCCTCTGCTAAACCCCACATGAATCTCGACTCTCTCAAGCAGGCTATAGTCAAGACAATGACAAGTCTTGGCCTTATTATCGAAGGATTTATTGTATTATTTAGGTGCACTGCTTTAGCTTTCGTGCACACTATTTTAAACAATTTGGAATAATCCTTAACATACTGGATGGAAGCGACCTCCTTTTATAAAGTTGGTACAAGTTATCTCTACTTTTCCGGATTTCGGCAGTTGTTCACTCATTGAATGACATTTTTACTATTAACTTTAATACGTTATTTACCACAAGTTCCATTAAACTCTTTACAGAATTGTCTCTTACAAATTTGAAAAGAATATTGATGCATTTGAACTTCCAGTATGTTCATAAATCGAGACGCAGCATGCTGATTGACAGGCATGACATTATTTCTTGGCGAAGAAATTACTTGCAAAAATCAAAGACTACCGAAGCTGTTTGTGGTTACATCAAAATCAGGGCAGGCCGATTACCACCAGGACATGAATGGTGATTGCTTCGAGAAATGGTTTCCGGACATACTTCCAAAATTACACCCAGGTTCCGTTATTGTAATCGACAATGCTATGGGACCATTCCAGGATAACGGATACATTCCCAAATATGAATTGGAATAAAGTGAAAATAGTGGAGTGGATGAATGCTAGAAATTTGACTTTTCCAAGAACGGCAACAAAGAGTGACTGATAGACATAAGTAGCAAGCACTACCAAGCAAACATCAATGTGAAAAATATGTCGTCGATGAAATATGTAGCTAGGAAACAGGGCTTCACAATCTTGCGGCTGCCGCCAATATCATTGAGCTTAACCCGATAGAGATGATATGGTCACAGGCTAAGGGGCATGTCGCAAAAAATAACAAAACGTTTATATTAGAGGATGGGGAAAAATTTATTCCTGCAAGGAGTGAATATGATTACCGCATAGAGGTCGAAAGATTTTGAGGATCACGAAAAAAAACGGAACACAAGATGCTGCAGCTGGACCACTTAGCTGATAGTGTAGTCGATCGCTTCGTAATAAGTGTTACGGATGAAAGTGAAGATGTCGAATTAACCGAGGAGTCTGATAGTGAATAAATAATTCGGCTAACATAAAAAATATTTTATTTCTATAATATAAGATAATAATCCATTATGTGTTCGATTTGTTTCAGTCAAATTGTAACCTAGCAACAATAATTATTAGGGTATTCATTCAATTAATTAAAATCGAACACAACGGATTTGGAATTACGATTATATATAGCGTTTGTCTCTATCGCACTTTCATATTTGCCAGGGAGAAAGGGATGAATGCTATATTGTATGGTACATGAAATGTACCGTACTAGCCCGACAGAAGGCACCTAAAAGGATCACAATGGCCTGTTGTAATAACAGCATTAATTTTGTGTTTTATTCCTAATTTGAGGAGTAAGTATCGTAAATATCCGCTTTAAACCGTACATCCTTCAGATCATATTATCTAAATATATAAAAGAATAAACTGACTGACTGACTGATCTATCAACGCACAGCCCAAACCGCTGGTTCTAGAGATTCCAAATTGGGCACGTAGGATCCTTATAAGGTGTAGGGGTGCACTAAGAAAGGATTTTTCAAAATTCAACCGCTAAGGGGGTGCAATGGGGGTCCAATGGGTAGAGCGGCCCAACATCGCCCCCTAACCCCTCGATGAAGACAGTCGTCATGGCACCCCAAGACCTACCAATAAGGAGGAGTTACGAAGGAGACGGGACCACAGTGCACGGCACGGGCAAGGCCGGTTAACAGCACAGTGTGTGTAAGACAGACATCGCCCAACACCCAGCACCAGAACAGAACCGCTTCGACTCAGTTTCCTGGACGGATCTGGACGGTGCCCCGGAACTCCAGCAGGAAGACGTGGAGGAGGTCCTGGCGCTCATCGAGCATCACAGTACCTGGCGTTCGTCAGGAAGGAGCTGGGGGAGGACGACCAGATGGTGTGGGAACACCCGTCGGAACAGCCAGGCACGAGAAAACCGATGCCAGCCGCAGCTACGCCGACGGAAGCGGTAGGGACGGAAGCGGAACGGCGGGCAGATCCCATAAATGCTAAAATTAACCATTTCCAGAATTGCTCAGAACTTCTTTTCCAGGTTAACCCACACATGGCTATTTACATCCTCCAAACTTAAAGAACTAGATAGAGAATGGAGAATTTTGAGAAACATAAAACTACCATTTCAAATAGAGGACAATGTCAAAGTTGACATATCCATTAGTATCCATTATTACAAAAAACCTTCTTTGCCTGCCACATAGTTCGGCGATTAATTTAATGAAAACGAATACTCGTCATAAACTGAACACCACCTCCATTAAAGGTTTACTTCATACAAAGAGTGCTATAAAAACGACATGCTATGAAGTGGAGCTTACAGACAAAATATGCAACTCTTCAACGCAAAAATGTACAGAAAGCAGACTGATGGTGACACTACTGACGCTGATGATAGTGACTCTAATTAAAAATTGTACCTATTATTAATTAAACTGGAGCCTTTTTTATTACCTCCTCGTGTTTCATTAATTATTGGTTTTATAAAATTAATATACCTACAAATATTATTATTTTAGATTATTTGTTTTTTTATACATGTATGTTTCTTGCGAATTATAAGAATAAGAATAACAAACTATGATCCTAAATGTACCAGACTTCATTGAAGATGTGAAACAGGGTGAACACTATTTACTACACCAAAATTCCTTTACTTTTCCCGGTTTCCCCTGACCATAATCTTAAATGTAATAAATATAAAATATATAATTGGAATACGTTTTTGAGTTTTTGCAGAATTATCTGCTAGCAAATTACAATTTATACGAGGGACGGCTGAAAAGAAATCTACCTAAGTATGAAACAAAAGACTGTCATGTATGTATTTTTTTTATTTTTCAATATAGTCCCCTGCTAGTGAAATACACTTATTACATTTGTCAAATATTGACATTAACCCATGAAAAAAAAAATCTTTCGGTTTCTCGTCAAAAAAGTCACTAACTGCAGCCTTCATTTCGTCATCGGTCAGAAATCGTCTTCCTCGGAGATCTTTTTTGAGGTGTCTAAATAAAAAATAGTCGCATGGGGCTAGGTCTGGACTGTAAGGTGGATGGTTAACGGCATCGAACCCTAATTCCTTCATGGTAAGCATTGTTGTGCGGGCGGTATGCACAGGTGCATTATCGTGTAAAATCAGGATCCCTTTGCTAAGTTTACCCCTCCTCTTTTCTTTTATCGCGTCTCGTAACTGATGCAGTAAGCTGGAATAATATTCAGCATTCATTGTCCTTTTTTTTGGTAAATAATCTATTAGAAAAATTCCTTCTGTATCCCAAAATACGGTAGCCATAAGTTTGCCTGCCGACGGCCTGACCTTAAACTTCCGAGGAGGCTTCTCATCCTTGAATTTCCACTGCAAAGACTCTTGTTTGCTTTCGGGGTCCCACTGTCGAATCCAGGTCTCATCACACGTCACCATTTTAGAAACAATTTCTTCCTCATTACCTCGACTCATTTCCAAAAACTCCTCACAACATTTGACACGTCGGTCCTTGTCAAACGCCGTTAACATTCTGGGGACCCAACGTGCACTCACCTTGGACATATTCAGATGCACATGAATTATCTCATTGACTCTTTCTTTACTGATGCCCACATCTCTAGCAATCTCCCACTGCTTCACTCGTCGGTCTTCTAAAATTATTTTTTTAACTTTGGCTACATTTTCGTTTGTAACGGCAGAAACCGGCCTTCCACTACGAGCGTCATCTTCCAAGCTCTCACGACCGAGTTTAAATTGTTTAGACCAAAACTTTATAGTAAATTCGGAAGGGCACGAACTACCGAACACACACATCATACGTTCTCGGATCTGTGAGGGAGTATTTCCTTCTTTTGTTAGAAATTTAATCACTGCACGATGTTCAATTTTAGCGATATTCATTTTTTCAACCGATATGTCGCAAACATTCGAGAATTGTAGAAAAATGGAACGGAAAAAACAAATGAACGTCAAATAATTCAAAAAAAGAATAACCAAAGAACAAGAATGCATTTCAGCCAGTATCATTTTCGCATATTTTTTTAACCAAGGAGATTACTTTTCAGCCGCCCCTCGTAAAGTTTAAGTTAGTTAATTTTTATTTATTTATTTAATTGTAATAGATTGACATGTAATATTAATGATTTAATGAAACTGTTAAATAAATGATTTATAATTATAGTGAAATAATACAAAAACGGAACTATTAAGTAGTATCTGAATAGCTCAGTTGGTAAGAGCAAAAGCATAGTTAGACGGAAGTCTGGGTTCACATCCTATGTCAGGTGACGTTTTTGTACTGTTTCATTTCTAGTATCTAGTTAGACTTAGTAGATATATAATGTTTGGAGATGGTAAATTAATAATTTGTTTTTTTTTATTATGTACTTATAATATGTACATACAAAGACAATTTTCATTTCCTGACCTCTGCGAAATTCCCTGACTTTTCCCGGTTTTCCAGAAAGTGGCCACCCTGTGAAAGAACTGCTTTGATATATAATAGAAAATAACTTGAAAGAATTTTACCCAAATATTTTCATTGTGTATCGAGTATTGCTAACAATACCGGTAAGTACAGCCTCCCCTGAAAGCCTTTGCTAAATGTACCTTGCCCGCATCAAATTTTGGTCTTGCCACTTCTGCCTTCACTGCAGGCTATCTGCAGAAATATTAGCAAAAAAATAACTGTAACACATTCAGATTTACAAGAGAATTTGCCTTAGTAATCCACAATTATTTGAATACTGAAATCCACTGTCTATGGTTTGATTTTAAAACACAAATTTGTGTCTATTCTCACTCTCTCTTTTTTCTATAACAGCATACCTATCATGTACAGGTTTGTTCTAGTTAATAAATGAAGTTTGTCCCTCCAACAATGTGTTTGGTATTGTCACCAACCACTCCTCCTTTAGTCACATGCTGTGCCAAAGCCCCTTCAATACATTCACATAAGTCAAGAAGCAGCAATACTTGGTAAACTGAGTGATAAATTTACAATTTGAGCCATGGCCGGACGTCAGATGATAGAATTAATGGTAATTATTCAATAGAACACTAACATACAAGCAAATCAATGGAGATGTTCAAAACTCTGTAAATTGGAGTTGACTTCTGGGATGCCATTGAAGAGTCAGCGAGCTCACTTGCCTATCGAATCCAATGCACAATTTTTCTAGGTCTGTGATCCAATGTCACTAATGAAGACTTGTTGGAACCATACTATAGGTAGCAGGACCCACTCCATGCACAAGTGAATCTGTGCTTGGTATCCGGAAAGCTGATCCAGCGTGAAATGCCACCAATATGGACACCATGTTTAGGGAAGAAAGCAGTCAAAAGACATTTAAATAGTTTATTATTGAATCATTTGCATTTTTATAAAAATAAGTATGAGAGCAAACTTCACACAGGTCAAAAGTTAAAGGAAATATACATTTGGAAGTACAGTATCGCCGATAAATTATACGGCAGACCTTTCAATGAGTACTAGAAGATAATGAATCTCACGATATTGACTACACACTCGATATCTATCAGACAATACCCGACTCGAAAAGAAAACGGCGAAAACGAGAACGTCACAATAACAACCTAACATCTGAGCGCAGAACACTAAAAACCCCACATGGTAAACACTGAGACGAGACCGCCGGGTGCTGACGCCAACAATTATTTTATTATGAATAAAAAAGAGAAATGCCTGGAGAGCCTTTGCCGTCAGTAAGCGTATAAATTAACTAGGTACAAAATAACAATATAAACCATTTTAAAACCAAATAACCGAAAATGTCACCATCTTGGCTAGTCAAGCCAAGATGGGTGCTGAAGCTGGATGGTGATGGTGACCTATTCGTACAATACTTTGACAAGTTTGACAGGTGATGACAATTATTTTGTTCTATGGCAATCGTCTTAGCCCTCTAGCCCTCTAGGCGTCAAATGTGGAGGCGAGCCTAAAAAAAAGAGTTAAAAGGCTCGAGTCCTTTCGAACACTAACTTGGGCCGTGGCAATAATTGGAACCAAATTTTGTCCGGGCTGATAATGCGTGACCTAATACTCCGAGTCTACAAAAAGTGGATGCGGATTATCGGGCCGTACATAATTTGGCCGTGCATTATTAGCTCTCGACATGCTCTCGATAATATTCGCCGTGTAATAGCCGCCTATGTGTCAATGTCAAATGTCAATTTTTTTTATTACAATTATATTAATTGGCAAGAATAGCTAAGATATTACTGTAGAAAGAATCACTTGATTTGTTTTTTTAAATGGATTCATTCCTTATTTCGTAGTCAATTTATACGCTTACGCTCTGGCAAAGGCCCTGGAGGCTGCCATTTCTCTTTTATGATAATAACAAGATTAGCTAACAGCAGTTTCAAATTTCAATTCAAGTTCAAGAGTTCATTTGTTTCGCATCCCGTCTTCGACTTTTCGCAACATTTTTCAGAATTTAATTGTTTGTCTTAGTCGTTTTCATTTTCTTCTGGGATTTATGTTCTGGTCATTGGGTTAGTAAAAGTATTTGTATAGATATACTCTATACCCTGAAATATGAAGGTTTTTAAGTTTAAAGTAATTTTAGTTTGTCTATTTTATCCTAAGTCAATAATAATTATCAATGAATAGTGTGTTTCTTGGATGTGACTGTTAATAATACGTGAAAGCTAGTGCACAATCTATGTTTTTGACTAGGTTAGGAATTGAAAATCTGTATATGAAGCATAAAACATGTGGTTTTTTTATAAATTCAAGTGTCTTAACGTCCTGCGTTGTTTACGGGTCAGCAATTTCACCAATTAAATGATGTGAAATAACTTTGTTATGAGATACTGCTACCAGAGGCCTGGAGGCATATTAAGATTCAAAGATTTTTTTTTGCTAAGAATATACAATGTCATAGAAAATCACAATTATAATAATATGGAATTAAAACATATATTGACTAGTTACTTGTAATACAGGTGTGTTTTACTTTCAACTTCTTATTTGTGCAAACCCAGTTCCACCAGGAAGCCTAGCAGACCCTTTATGTTGCCGACAGCCTCTGGCAGTGACCCCGGTGTTCTGAGGTGCTTTGCCCGGTAATCTGCCACCCCAGGGCATGTCAGGATGACGTGGGCAGCTGTCTCCTCTTCTATGCAGGCTCTGCAGAGAGGACTGTCTGTAACACCTAGGGTGAAAAGATGTTTGTTTAATAGTGCATGACCAGTTATAGTGCAACTATGTTATGTCAGCTGGTTGCAATATGTGGGTAGTATTGGGCGGCAGAGCATACTCATACAAAATTATTTTCATTTCTTCGCATATTCTAAGCATTAATGGCATATGCGATTTATGTCCATCTACCAGCAGCAACGCAGGGTTTTTGATGTTTTTTTGTTTAATCCAGTTATTAAATTCGTATGTCACATTTCGAAAATACGTCTCTAATCCAACCCGTTTCTGACTTGCCCAGGCACCATTTTTTAGACATACTATCCATTACGGCTTTGGGTGTTCTGTGTTCTTATGTATGGAAATATGACATAGAATGGGCACAAATCTCCATTTGCATTAAATGTCAATAACACTTATGTTGTCTTTTTTATTACTTGGCTTTATTTGATACAAGTTCTTGTATCCTCTTGGACCTAAAATTTTTCCTGTCTTTGGGCAAAGTGCAAATCCACTTTCATCCCCATTGAAAATGCTTTCTGGACCGGCTAAAATATGGTTTTGCTGTATAATGCCCAAATATTCATCAAGCTCTTTAAACCACAGTCTTATTGATTCCACTGTGACTTGAGCTCTAGCGTTATTATTATCCTCAGTATTCTTGAGTGAGATCTCCTTATTTCTTTATCTTTGAATCGGTTCCTAAACTCCCCATCTCAAATCCTTTGAACAGTATCTAACAGTTTTTTTTTTTACTGGAAATCCACATCTGGAAATTTTAACAAGCCATTCTATTATCTTTTTTTCACCATCTACTCCTAACACTGGTTCCGGTCCCGGTTTCTATATTCCATCTTCCCACTTATTTTGTCCAATATGGTGGTCTTAGGAATACCATAATCTTTACATATCTATTTGTCTTATTGACTTCTTGTTCTCATGAACATCGTCCAACGCTTTCCTTAAATCCACTTATGTATAGATATTCTTTTTATTTGCATTCTGTGCAGAGCTCATCTAAAATCAAATTAAATTGGGTTGAGTACTGGTTCTATTAGAATCATTCTTATAGGTAACCTTAAATTGTAACATACAATACTAATAATGAAGTTTTTACAACAAAATAGTTTTTTGATCAATAATATTTTCTTGTGATTAGAACATTAGAACATACGCAATTTGTTGTATGGTCTCTCATATAGGTACAGTTTGTGTCCAAGAGTGATTTTCGACATCTCGCTGCTTTTAAACGAAGGGGCCATAAATCAAAATCAAGATTTTTTGAGGAGAGCGCCATGAAAATTTTCGTTTAATTTTTTGTTTGTTTTTTGGCACTACTACTTTAAATGCTTTTGTGTCATATACACGTAGATGCGTATTTTAATTCCCTACCTCTTGTTTATTTTAACTTTGAGGCAACTACAACACAAAGACGGCTATCTGCACATAAGTCCGTTTAGCATATAAAATTTTCTTCACAAGTAAGCAAATAATTTGAATAAAAGGCCACATGTAGAAAAAGTTAAAATGTTTTATAAAAAAAAATATCGCAACCTTATAGAATAAAAAAAATATATAATTTTAAACAATACCATTAGAAAATCTTCCGTTTGCACGATTTGCGATTGTTTATATAAATCAAAAACTTAAATTTTTATCACATACCTAGCGAGTATTTTGGCGCCATAGAAAAAAGTAGTTAACAAAAATTAATGCTTCTAGAACCTCATCAGGCATAAATTCACACTAATTATAGCTCCTTATTTACCTAATTATAATAATATGGATTGATCCTTCGTACTAATTTAACAAGAGATACACATTTTCACATAAGGTATAATATTTCTTTATAGGCGGTTTCTAAGTAATTACTAAATAACCCTTTTAATTATTACTATTATTATGACTGTATTATAAAACTAGTCTACGTCAAACGCAACGTATTACGTTTACAGATTAGAATAAAATGCTTTGTAACATTTTGGTATCACATTTTTTTCTATCAGTCCAAGAATACCCTTTGTTTTTGTTTCAGGAACTTTTAGTTTTTGTGCATATCATTTTTTGAGTATTGTGGTTACTACAGTATTAGACTTAGTTTGTCTTTTGGTCAAAATAGACACAGACTTAAATTCTGCGTCGTCATAAGAAATCTTAAAAAAAAACTTGTTTCCGTTTCCTTGACCTATTTTTAAAACTTTTATGTCTGTCCATTTCAACTTTTCTCCATCTTCCGTGGTGGTGTAGTTACCAACAGCCAGAGGTTTTAAGTCAAAGAAACTGTCGTGTGTCTAGTTCTGTAACAGTGTAAGGTGTCCCTTTTTTCTTAGCCGTTTTAATTAGTGTTATGTACTGATCTGGCATATAAATTGGCGAGGATTTTAATGCATTTGACATATTCCTCCCAATTACGGAGTGTACCGAGTCACCCTCGTTTTGTGTATGGCCTTTTACCAAAAAATTGTGTGTTTTCGTAGTTTGGGAAACTCACGAATAGCGTGTTGGTACTTACATTGCCAACATAAATTTATTTTTTTGTTGGCCACAGCAATTGTCGCTATAAAAGACTACAGCAAAAGCCTCTTTAATCTTTCCTTAACACTTAAATACAATTGCCGCAACCGTGTTGTAAACTAACACTTGTTATTGACAACAAACAGTCAGCATCGTGTAGTTAGTAGCAGCCAGAGAGCCAAATATATCGTAACACCCTTATTCTTATAGTAATAAAGAAGTGTACCGAACTATTTGGCTACTTTGGCTGCTATTAACTATTTGATGCTCTCTATACAATAACATTTTAACGTTAACTGATAGATTTGTTTGAAAATGAACATGAGCATTTCACAACGACAATTAATTCTTTTTATTGTGTCAGCACCGCACTGAAGGCTGCCGATATGTTGATTAGATTACTAACTGTAATTAACAATGTTTTTTGGATGAAAGCGTTCTTTTTCTTCTTTCTGTGCCACATCCCATTATTTGGGGTCGGCCCTCCTCGTTCTCATGCGCCAGAGAGCCAAATATATCGTAACACCCTTATTCTTATAGTAATAAAGAAGTGTACCGAACTATTTGGCTACTTTGGCTGCTATTAACTATTTGATGCTCTCTATACAATAACATTTTAACGTTAACTGATAGATTTGTTTGAAAATGAACATGAGCATTTCACAACGACAATTAATTCTTTTTATTGTGTCAGCACTGCACTGAAGGCTGCCGATATGTTGATTAGATTACTAACTGTAATTAACAATGTTTTTTGGATGAAAGCGTTCTTTTTCTTCTTTCTGTGCCACTTCCCATTATTTGGGGTCGGCCCTCCTCGTTCTCATGCGCCAGATCGGTCGATCCTTTTTTTTTTTTTTGGTTACCCAGGGGAAATCCGTTATGGATCCCACCCAGCCCGGGAGGAGCCGAGTGGGTATGTCCGACTCCCACGGACTAAAACCCCTGGGGTTTTCCACCGCTCGCTTTTGGACAGAGCTCCGGGAACGCTATTGCACACATCCGGAACTCTGTCGGCGCTGCCCTTGAGGGCCCACGCATGTGGCAGGGGTATGGTTCCTGCCCACTCCGCTTTTGGCACCCCAGAACACCATGGGGGCCGTCCAGCTCAGGACCTCCGCTAGGCGGATGATGGAGCTCCCGACCCATCACCAGCAGGTTCTCGTTATGGCGGCAGCATTCGGCCTGCGAAGGCCCTTCGCCGCCTGCCTGGTCTCCTACGGCGCTGCGGGGCTGACTCAGGATCGTCCTCCCGCATCCGCTCCGCCGCCTCCTTCTGCGTCAGCACCGCTACGCTGAAGGTGACCACTGCCGCCCATGCCTCCTCACTGCCGGCCATGCGACTAACCAAAGCCAGCAGTGTGAGGTCCCTACCAACCGCCGCGGACAGAGTAGCGCGAGGCTCCGCCCATGCTGGGCACTCTTCGCGCGTGTGCTTCGCTGTGTCCACGGCTCCTCCGCCACAGTGGTGACATGCCGACGTGGATTCCCTACCCACCACCTCACACGAGCCTCAACTCGCCACTGCTGGACCTCGCGTGGGGTAGGCCAGTTGTCATCCTCCCTAGCCTGTTTCACCCGCCAGAATACTCCCGACAGGACCCTGGCTTCCAAGTCCCAGGGCGGGCTGCCAGAGAGTAAACAGGCTGCAGCGTACGACACTGTGCGGTACGCTCGAGCCGCACAGCCCGCTACTATGGCCCGCTGTGGACGTCGTAGCAGGGTCATATTCCGAGCACTCATTGCGTCCGCCCATATTGGTGCCCCGTAAAGCGCCATCGAGCGCACCACACCAATGTGTAGAGGCGTCTTGATGCTCCTCCTGGTCCTCCCAGATTTGGGAGTATTCGCCCGAGCGCTCCAGCAGCAGCGATGAGTCTAGGGGCCAAACGCCGGAAGTGTTCATCAAACCTCCATATACCGTCGAGGACGAGTCCCAGGTACTTCATCGAGGACCCGAGGTCGGTCGATCCTGGGTTGTCTCTTTGTTCAACTGGGCATGTTTCAAGACATTTGATATGATGGACCACCACGTAGCAAGCGGGCGACCTCTGCCTCTCTTATTGGCCGGTATGTGTCACATTAGATAGGTTGGCGTCGCTTTTGGGGTACGCCCTAACAGAACTTATTTTATTTTTGGTTGTACCTACTTTTCATGTTTAACGAGGAGGCTTTAATTATACGGCCGGTTGCCACCTGACGCCAAGACCCTCGCCTGCTTCGAGGCGTGAGCGCTGCCGTTGGCCGCTAGGGGCTCTTCCGCCGCCATCTCTTCTGCGTACTCCAGCCCAAGCACACAGCACTGCTCTTGACCTCGCCCTTTAATATGTCCAGGAAGCTCGCCGCAGGGATTTAATATCGGAGTGTTCACCTCCGGCCTGTTGGTCCGCGGGAGGTATTTTATTTCCCTCCAGCCCTTCCGACTCCCTGCTTGGGCATCGGACGAGCACCCCCTATCCGCCACCTGGGGACGCGTTCCCTAGGGGCGAGGCTCCCCCGAGAATTATTGGATGAAAGTGTATGATCGATAAATAGGTCTATAACATGGACCTATGATACTCAGGACAAGCTATACGTGATGCCACAATGAGAAACGGAAAGGCTTCCATGCAGCTAAATTAAGAACTGGTCTTAAAATGGCTGATGGCTTACCATAAACAACCTACTTAATTTGGGCGGGTAGTGGTTTATTTGCCACAACTTCATACTAAATCAGTTGTGGCAAATTAAAAAAAGCGGAATTATGACAAGGACAACGAATAATATTTCCCCTTCTGTCACACTTATCGAGATTTGTATGCTATCATCTCGCTCGGACGTGGTATTATTATTACCATAGCTTGTCTTGAGTATCTTAGGTCCATGGAACGAGTGAATTGAAGTATTGCTGACTGATTGTAATTGAAGTGAACTATTACTTCTTACTGAGTACCAACCGTAAAATTAAGTGTCCGGTGAATGAATGAACTGGATGAATCTTGCAACTTGCAATCGCCGCGTTGCACACTAATGACCGCACTAATGAATGAATGAATGAATGAATATTTTATTGTGTGCGTTTACAAAACGGTCTTAACCCTTTATTTGTCAGAGATTGGCAACTTAAAAAAAAGTTTTTATTTTTATATATAAATTAGTTTAAAGGGTCATATTAACCATCGAAAAAAAAAAGATTTTACAGTTTTTCAGAAAATTCATGTTCACTCGTGACGAACACTGCCAATTATGTGGAAACCAAGGTACTAAAATAATACCAAACACACATACATTAAAAAATCAATTTTATCAAACAAAATCTAGTGAGTACAAATAATTGGGTACTATTTAGTAGGGAAAGCTAAAAAACAGTTTCTGGGATTCTTTCCGGTCACGAAGCACATGCGTAAGTCGCATTTTATACAAAAAACGGTTGTATTTTTGGAACAAAGACAACATCGTCCCTGTCTTTATTGAAGGGAAGTGCCCAACTTCATCGTATCTCACTGAATCAACAGGTCTTGGTCTGGACGGATTTTTAGTTTCACAGACACATCAGCTCTTCCTTCGACATGTAAGTTTCATAAGTGATTCCATTGGTAGTGAGCCAATCTTGAATGTCTGCCTTTCTCTGATGCATTGTGGGTGGTTTATTTACCTTGAGTTGAATGATAACTTGCGTTATCCATTATTATTACACTTTGTTCCCTTAAATTAGGGATTAATTTCTCTTGCAGCCATTTTAAAAAGTTCTGTCGGTTCATGTCATGATGATAATCAGCTGACAAAGATTTTGTGCTAAAAACCAACAGGGCATTGGGCACAAATCCTTTTTCGGACCCGGCATGATGATGGCGACTGTACAATAATGAACCGTTTCCCTGGGGAAATTTTTTCAACCACACCGCTAGTAGATGGACCTTGCCAAGATTTTTTTGGTCTATAATTTTGATGAATATATGTTTCATCCATATAAATTAACGGCTTTTCTTGCTGGCGGTATTTACTAATGGCTCTCAAAAATCTGTGCCTCCATGCTACAATGTCATATCTCTCCATGATTATACTACGCTCGTTTATATTTTTCTTGAACTCAAAGCCATTGGATAATAAAATTTTGCGCAACGTTTCACGACATCCGGTAAATCCAATGCTCTCTTCTAAATCTGTCAACAAGGTATGTAAAGTAGGTATCTGTTTCTTAACTGTATAGAATTGATTGATCTTCTGCCTGATCGCGTTAATGTCAAAACTATCCACTTCGGCAACTGTTGGTTTATGTGGACGCTTTTTCCCGGGAGTATTCCAAACACCTGCATTTGCCTGTCCTTCTTTTTTTTATTCTTTTCATAGTAGCAGTACCAACATCTGAAAATAAGAAAAAAAATACATTATATTGTTAAAATAACGGTATAGCTTATGGTTATTGGAAGCATCAATCACTATGTAACCTATTATTATATTGTAAGTGATCTAACTAATCATCCCTATGTAGTAAAGTGTTACATTTATAACCCCCGATCCGAACCAATAGCAGGTGGTGTGGTTAGTAAATTGTTTTGGCCAACTGATCAGAATCTAATGTGAGAGTCATCTAGTGTCCACCCATTATACATTTAATTTATCTATACTGTTTTAGTAATATTATTAAAGATCTTTTGCCTCATCATGGCACTATCCTAGTTGCATCTTTGTAGCGCCACATCCGCTAAAGATATTATTTATAACGAAATGTGATTTCCTTGCTTATAAATACATACCTATATAATATAAATCTGGATTTGAAATTTGAATACACTTAAGTATATTAATTTACTGTCAGAATAAGCATACCTGTCATTGTAGAAATTTCTTGGACAAATTGAATTTCTGTTTTGAGCCGACTATTTTCCTCTAGTTGTTGTAAACTCTTCACAGCATTAGTCATCGGCTTTATCTCTCATCCTCTCTGAAAAAAAAAAACATGCAATAAATACCTTTCCGATTACAATCTGAACATAACCTCTAAATGTAGGAGAAACTACCATTTCAAACTGAAACCAAAACAACAAAAGCATAATTAAACGAATAATATTTTTAGTCCAACGAAATATATCTCGAAAACTATTCAACAAATATCAAAATCATTGCAGTGCACTAACCTGTGGCAGCCATTATTTCATGGAAGTATCGTTCTTTCTCGCGAAAAGAAGATGCTAGCTCTTCTTGTTTTGCTTTAAATTTACACATCAGCCGCGTTATGTTATGAAAATCGGTAAGTAATGCATTGCCATCTTATTGGAAATTAGACCCATGACTGTGGTGCCGGAGTCCAGTAATGACGGCGATCTTTAAGGTTGCTATCGCCATAAAATGCGCGCAAGTAGGATTGTTATTTTTAGGACTATGTTACCTAATAATTTCAAATAAGTTCTCAAGGGAATAATGATTAATTTGACGCAAATTTAAATACTTAAACCCCATTTTTTACCTTCAACCAAATTCCTCTTAAAGATTTTAACGACTTACGTAGCCATCAACACAGTCCATTAAAAGTGACATTGCTTGAAGTTTTGTCTCATACTTCGCCCACTCCTCTAAATGTTTCGTGTTGATCGACACATTCTGCCGCAGGTCCTTTTTTATATCTTGTGCACATGAGGGCCCATTGGTGCAGTCGAACAACCGGTCCAATTTTTCCTCAACTTGTGCGGTAGGTATTGACACGGTTTTGAGCTCTGCTGCCAGACTTTAATTTTTTTCCGCTTCTGACATAAGCTGAAGCCACAACAACAGTATTACTCAGGATTTAATATGAGCAGTATATTTAACTTTCTTTTTCGACCCATTAATATGGGCATAAAGCAGAATGCATGTGTACACATGTATTCTACTAATGTTGGAAAACTATAAGAAATTCCGGTTCTGTCTCTTCAACTAGCTGAAAATGAGACCATTTCGCCGTTATTCCGTTTAATGACAAGTTGCCCTTTTTTGGAAAGTTATTTCTTATCGACTTGAAGAGATGTAATGTGGTGTGTGGTATATCGTATAAAATGAATACCTCTTGGTCATTCAAGAAAAATAAATTTGAGTCCAATGCACTGCCAGAAGGCGAAGGAGTTATACAGCACACATATTATTATTTGTGGGACCCTGATCACATGCGGTTGTTAAAACTATGTGGTAAGGATCACAGCTGATAATAGCGGGGAGAAAAAAGACACCTATTTTTCTATTGTATGATTAACATCTTCCAAGTAAAAGAACAAAGGAAATGATTGTAACTTGAAACTCATACAACCTTGTACTTTGTACCTGGCCGCATTTACCATCCGTAAGAACAAAGGAAAATGTTAGTATATAAAGCATGTGTTTTCTCTCAATAAAATTCAGTTATTACCCAAGTCTTGAGCTGTTATTGTCTACACTAAACTCCATATTCTTCACTATACCCAGTTGCATATACTGCGTGTAGCTCTCAAATCATTCAAACCATCGACTTGGCCATCAGTGGGATTGTACAGCAGTCGAGGTTTTAAGGGCTATCTCGTCGAAAAGTAGCGCACATACTTTTTCCTTTTAATTATTTTGCTGGCCTGGCGGCTTATAAATGGTTTAAAACCGACTTGTTAAGAGTCCGCAGTAAGCTCGGTTCTCCATACAAACGTAGTTACGCTCATTTTTATAAATTACCGAAATATCGTCAATAATTGGCCAAGCGAATTTTGCTTTGCCTTTATGCCTCAATTTTTTTACCTTAAAGCTATTTTTACCAGCGATTTCTAGAACTTGTCCGACATAAAACTTGAAACGCTTCTCTAATTTAAATTTAACAAAATTCGTCCGAAATTCCCCGGTTGATACAACCTCTATTAGAAGACCTCTTCTTTTTAAAAGTTTGGTGTCTATTAGGGTCATCTCCTTTTCTTTTCAGGTATTTACTATCACCAATTTCAGCTGACTTCAGTGTATTTTCTAGGAGATTAATCAATGCTGAATTATTTAGAATGTTAACATATACGTCTACTTCCTCCAAGTTAATTATATCTGTTAAATCGTATAATCCAATGTAATGTTTTTTCAATTTGTTCATTATTTGCATGGTCCTCATTATGGTACTACATGGTACTATTCGCATATCACAAGTGTTTTCATCTAATTCTAATACATAGTCTGTATCCAACGTATAGTTTTCAGTTTCTTGACTCATTTCAAATTTATGCAGTTGTGGAGTGTAGCATCCGCATAATCCTTTGAGATTTTGGCAAAAGCAGGACAGCACTCACAGTCAATGAATGCTTGCTATTTAACACTATTTGATGGATTTTCATAGTGTATTTTAATGGAGTGAGCTTCGTTACAATTCTTGAGTTAAGTTTTCTATATTTGGCTTGGTACATATGAGTGGCTGAGGCTCAGAAACTGTCTGATATGATTCAGGTATGGACTTACGAGGGACGGTTGAAAAGAAATCTACCTAAGTATGAAACAAAAGACTGTCATGTATGTATTTTTTTTATTTTTCAATATAGTCCCCTGCTAGTGAAATACACTTATTACATTTGTCAAATATTGACATTAACCCATGAAAAAAAAAATCTTTCGGTTTCTCGTCAAAAAAGTCACTAACTGCAGCCTTCATTTCGTCATCGGTCAGAAATCGTCTTCCTCGGAGATCTTTTTTGAGGTGTCTAAATAAAAAATAGTCGCATGGGGCTAGGTCTGGACTGTAAGGTGGATGGTTAACGGCATCGAACCCTAATTCCTTCATGGTAACCATTGTTGTGCGGGCGGTATGCACAGGTGCATTATCGTGTAAAATCAGGATCCCTTTGCTAAGTTTACCCCTCCTCTTTTCTTTTATCGCGTCTCGTAACTGATGCAGTAAGCTGGAATAATATTCAGCATTCATTGTCCTTTTTTTTGGTAAATAATCTATTAGTAAAATTCCTTCTGTATCCCAAAATACGGTAGCCATAAGTTTTCCTGCCGACGGCCTGACCTTAAACTTCCGAGGAGGCTTCTCATCCTTGAATTTCCACTGCAAAGACTCTTGTTTGCTTTCGGGGTCCCACTGTCGAATCCAGGTCTCATCACACGTCACCATTTTAGAAACAATTTCTTCCTCATTACCTCGACTCATTTCCAAAAACTCCTCACAACATTTGACACGTCGGTCCTTGTCAAACGCCGTTAACATTCTGGGGACCCAACGTGCACTCACCTTGGACATATTCAGATGCACATGAATTATCTCATTGACTCTTTCTTTACTGATGCCCACATCTCTAGCAATCTCCCACTGCTTCACTCGTCGGTCTTCTAAAATTATTTTTTTAACTTTGGCTACATTTTCGTTTGTAACGGCAGAAACCGGCCTTCCACTACGAGCGTCATCTTCCAAGCGCTCACGACCGAGTTTAAATTTGTTTAGACCAAAACTTTATAGTAAATTCGGAAGGGCACGAACTACCGAACACACACATCATACGTTCTCGGATCTGTGAGGGAGTATTTCCTTCTTTTGTTAGAAATTTAATCACTGCACGATGTTCAATTTTAGCGATATTCATTTTTTCAACCGATATGTCGCAAACATTCGAGAATTGTAGAAAAATGGAACGGAAAAAACAAATGAACGTCAAATAATTCAAAAAAAGAATAACCAAAGAACAAGAATGCATTTCAGCCAGTATCATTTTCGCATATTTTTTTAACCAAGGAGATTACTTTTCAGCCGCCCCTCGTAGGCTTAACCATTACAGTGGAATGGGGCAAGTTTTCATCCATGGATTTCTCTTCGTCTTCTACTTGAGTACTTTGCTGTTCATCAGGAGAATTGGCATCGTCGTTGACAGGCGCTTCCACTACTACGTCATCCCTGTATGACTGTGGTGCAAGCCGTGGAAGCATCAGATGTTCTTCTGTATGACTTTCTTCAATGTCTGAAGTATGCTTGCATTCTTCTTCTCCATCTTCAATGTCTAATGGATAGAGATGTGCAATGGATCTTGTCAATTCTCCTACCTTAACCTTAGCTACCCTATATTGACCATCCATGCCCGTGATCAAAGAGACTATCTTTCCCACCTTCCAGTTTATCCGATTCTTCGTGTCTCCTTTGATTTGGCCTACTTTTGGGGCTAATATAGACGTTACTCTTGGTTCCTTCGGACCGTGGAAATATCTCTCTCTCAAATTAAGGAGATACCAGTTCTCAAACATATTTAAATTCCTTTAGAATAACACGTGATTTCTTCCAGCGTTTAATTAAGGTTTCCTTGGTCACTGTTCCTTGTGACGTTGTTTCTAGAATGATACATTTTCCCATAGTGAGAAAATCTAAGAGTTTACTATTTTCACGAATTTCTTCTTCCGTTTCCATCGGGCTGACTAAGAATATCGATGCAGCGTATGCCTGCAGAGAAGAGTCGGTGAATCGTACCTTTTCTCCTCTGGTTCACTCGTGTAGCATCTGTCCAGCGACACCTCTCTGATGGCACGTACATTTTCTTGGATGGTCTTCCATTCTTCTGTGAGCTCGCCTGATAAAGGCACGTCCCACTGTACCTTGGCTTTCCAAAGCTGTTGTAAAAAGAGCTTGGCTGATAAGATATACGGTACCGCCTATCCACATCCTTCTTGATGTCCCATTCTAGGCCGAGTACATTGACCTGTTCATCCTTACATGAATCCGAAATTTTTCCGCATGAATTCTCTGGAATTGGAGGTCCAGTCTCTGAGTGACATGTATATATCTTGAAATGTCCCTCTGAGATTTCTGTAGAGTTCCATTGCCTCGCTTGTGGACTCTGTGCCTGATATAAAGTTATCTACGTAGATGTCGTTAGCTTTCTGTCTGACCTGCTGGTCATCTGCGTTGGACAGGTGCTATTTAATCGCCGCGTTAAGCTGGAACGGCAAGGAATTAACTCCAAATGGGACCCTACAGAATCTCAGGTAAAGTAGGTTGTCTCTTGATACTGGTTTCGACGTATCTTTCACCCAGCGAAATCTGGTCACGTCTCGATCCTTTTCATGTAACGCCATCCGCAACAACGCTTTCTCAATGTCGGAACGGAAGACAGTCCTAAATTTGGTGAGTTCTAATTTTTTTAAGTAATCCTGCAAGGTCTTCCAGCACGAGAGGTCCTCGGTATAAGCACTCGTTTAAGCTCTTGCTATCTTTACTATTCTTAGAGCTGGCATCATAGACGATCCTCGTGGGTTTCCCCGCATGACGAACTCCGTGAAATGGTAGATAATGAACGTCCTTTCCTGTTTGTGAAGTCTTCGACTCTGGTATCATTATAATAATAATATACCCTTTATTTAACCAAACTTAAATATTTGTCTTTTATAATGTGTTTTTCTACTCTCTGGATCCATTTAGTCTTGCTTTACAGCATAGGCCTCCCCTGGAGACCCACAATTTGCGATCATGTGCTTTTCTCATCCAAGTTGCACCTGCCACTCTCACAATGTCATCCTCCCATCTGCAACGTTGCCTGCCTCTTTTTCTTTTATTTTGTCTTGGGCACCACTCTGTGATGTATTTTGTCCATTTATCTTTTTCATTTCGTAAGTTTCTTGATAAAGTATTTAACATCGGTTGTTTTTGTCCGTTTCCTTATTATTTTATAGCTTTATTTTATCTCAGTTTAACGTTGAGCATAATACGTTCTATGTTATGTTGGCAGACTTCTAATTTATGCATATTGTGTTTGGTAAGGCTCCACGTCTGGCACCAGTACGTCATACTGGGAAGGATACATGAATCAAATACTCTTTTTTGTTCCCATTGATTGGTATATAGGGGTTCTTCATGATTTCTTTAAAGGACCAGTATCTTGTCCATGCGATGGTGGTTCTATTTTCTACTTCCTTTGTTGTGAGGTCTTTTGGAGAGATTATCTGTTATACCTTTCTTAACTCTTTTTTAAAACATGAGTTATCCACTTAAAAGGTTAATTAAAATGGCAAATAAACGCTTCCCCCCCTTTACTTCGATGCCTGGAGATGCACGTTGCTACGTGGCAGACAAAGCGCGAAGCGTAGATGGGTAGATAGCGGGCACGTGTCTGTCCCGTTATGCACGCTGACAAGTAGGCAACTGAAAATGCACAAGCAGGAAAGAGTACATAATTATGCGAACACAGAAATGCGGTGCAATAGGGAATTATTGTACAGTGGAAGTGAAAACAATTATTAGACTTTATGAAAATTATAATATGGACTTAGTTACAAATTTTCCCGACAATAGCTTTTCGTGGTGCTTAACCGATGCGAGGTTGAGCTACACTGCCTGACGGCGCGTGGGCACACACACTTGGGCTCCGCCCACACTCACTAAGTATATCTACGTATACGTCAAAACACACACATAACACCTCCCTTCTCAGACGAAAGCCTTTCCTTTACGGCTTCGTGAAGAAAGGCTGGCTCGATGACGCCGCTGAGGCTGCTTCTGGGGTTTCCACGGGACCTGCTGCTGTAGTAGTTCGTTGCTCTGTATGACAACTTTTCCATTTTTTATATAGCACATAGAAACAGGAAACAATTATAATGCTGTAGACAGGTATCAACCAGTAGTTGAATGCTTTTGAGGCATCCTCGACATTTACATCTTCTAATACCGGAAGTTCTTCCTTTTCTATCAGGGATCTTAGCTCAAAAAGACGATCCATCTTGTCCAACTTCAAGGGTTTTAGACCGTTTGCAATGGAGTTGTTTTCTAAATCGAAGGAAAGGAGTTTGATCGGATATCCTTGTAACTTGTTTTGCAGATTTCTAATGGTATTTTGTTGTGTTGACACACTGCAATGTTCAGGTACTTCAAACAGGTAAGTGCCTTGTACAGAATCATGACTTTCTTCGTCGCAGGTAAGCAGAATTTTCGTAGGTTGTGTACAAGAGAGCAGATAGTGTTGGTCGTCCATTTTCTACCAGATTTCAGGAACCATTTTCACTGCAGTGTAACGGCATTCTTTTATAATATCATGTTTAAGTATAAGTTGATGGATACAATCGTTATAACCATTGGTAGTTTGGAAACTCGACTCTTCGCAGTAGTATAAGTCTTTGAATTTCTTGCATTCTTGCTCAGTGTAGACATAGTGACTCCCGTCCATCGCCATCAGTTATCATGAATCCGGCGGATTTAGAATGTGAAAATTTGTTTACGTCTACTACGTTTCGGGGTGAAGATGGTATAATGCTACTTGTTAAGGAGAACAGTCGGGCAGCCGGACGGATATACGGAAACCAAGCTGAAATGGAGAATTTTGTTCTCTTCGCTCGCTTGTTCAATAAAAATGGGAGAGATCTAGGCGTTAATCAGAGAACCACAGCACGGTTATCACTGGACGGCCCGCGTGCTGTGTCGCAGCGACATAGACTAGAAGAAAGGGGATCATTAATACAAGGGGCACATTATATTCAATGGACTTTAAAATGAACGAAACATAGTTGAAGGTTCATTCATGGGGAGTCTGTCTCTAGATGTCCGTATTTGTCTTTAGCTGCCCACATTTCATTTTGTCTCTAGACAAATGTGGGCAGCTAGAGACAAATGTGGGCAGCTAGAGACACATGTGGGCAGCTAGAGACAAATTTGACCAGACAGAGGAAAATGTGGGCAGCTAGAGACAAATGTTGACAGCTAGAGACAAATGTGGGCAGCTAGAGACAAATTTGGGCAGCTAGAGACAAATGTGGGCAGCTATCTTTTGGTATACGGATGCTATGAGAACCGGGTGTGACATACGGATGCGATGAGAAAAGGGATTTTTTGGCATACGGGTGTCATGAGAGACGGATCTTTTGACATACGGATGCTACGAGACCCGGTTTTTTTTGACAAACGGGTGCTATGAAAAGCGGGTCTTTTGGCCTACGTTTATTTAAAGAAACTGATATTTTGGAACGGGTGTTTTGGGAAAGGGTCTTAATTAGAACGCTTAGAAAGAGACGGACAGTCTATCTCGCCACGACACAGCTCGCGGGCTGTCCAGTGAGAGCCGTGCAGTTTTCGGTTTTCAGTCCCCCGACGTGGAGTGAAGGTCGTTCTCCCAGTTACTGAATCACTTACCTGCAACCTTATTGCAGCCTTTCTACCATTGCAGCGTATTTCAAAGCAATATAGAATGTCCATCACGATCCTTATTTATTCAAAATATGGAAAAATCTTTTGCTGAATTTCACAACGATTCAAAACGTGACACCCAAAGAGAATAGGTATAACCCATAGACTTATTTAGTAATAATAAGTCCATGGTATAACCACTACGTGACACAACGTGACAATGACACTGACAGTGTCAAAGAAATCGCATACCTACTCTTTCATGAGTCAGTGACAGGCAGCTATGTTTCTCTCTTCCACACGAGTGATTGTAGTAGCGGTATCTCTTTCTAACCGCTTCTAATTTATTGTCAAACTTTATATATGGCATATTTCATAATTGTCATTTTTACAAAACCATCAAAACAAACATTTAGTGACCAACGTATTTTTACACAAATATATTATTAACAGGGGGAATTATCATCCAAAGGTAAAATATTAAGCATTTTTTAGTATAATTAGAGGCCTTCGGGCGGACTTCCAACAGTCATCAAGAATTTTTAAACTGGGATGAATACTTGGTTCCGGAGAAAACCCCCCTACAGACAAACTTACATGGTTACAAACTCACCAAGCTAAAAACTTTATATCTTAATAATCTATATATATAAAAGAAGTGCTGACTGATCAAGTGATCATCAACGCACAGTCGACACTACAGGGACTACATACTTGAAAGGCAAGTAATATCGTCTTATACTACATGTACAGGGAAAAATCTGAAAACTGTACATTTGTCATTTCGTAACACAACAAAACAAAAAACAACAAATGTTTGTATGGACAAACATTTGTTCTTCTCCATAAACTGGTTCGAATGGCATCGTAAAAAAATTAGGTCACAAGCCTATGCACTACATCTGTACTGTAATACCGTGTGTTCCGTATGTTGTATTGTAATATGTTTTTCAGCAACCATGGCTGGCACAAAATGCACATTCGGCACTCGGCCCGAAATCGATCAGCAGATGCTCAATGAGAAAATCCGTCGCGAGGTGAAGCACTTTAGAAACTACAAGACATATCGACCCAATTTCGGATGTTAGTATCGTTTGCATTTATCCTTGCCTAGTTTATGTAGTAGGCTTTTAAGGCTGCGGCTCCACTGAACCGGAGCGGAGCGGGGATGTGCGGAAATAACCAATAGAATTTAAGGTCACTAAAACGAGCGGAGCGTAGCACACATTCAGTGCCCAGAATCGCTACGCGCTACGCTCGTAGCCGATCCCGTGGTTTTCTTCGTATGTAGCGGAAAGCGAGTACGGCGTAGGGACGCATACGTGTCGTCATGGGCCGGGAATAGGTTAAATTCTATTGGTCGATTCCGCACATCTCCGCTCCGCTCCCAGCGGAGCCGTAGCCTATCACATTCACTGCTAAGAATGGCTACGCGCTCCGCTCGTAGCCGAGGTCGCGGTTTTCGACTACGCGCGTAGTAGGCGCTTTCCGCTACTTACGGAGCGGAAAGCGCCTAAGGCGTAGGCACGCGCCAGGCGGCTTCCTAGCACTGAGAGTGTTAAGGATAAATTGCAAAAAAAAATGTACATGCTAAGAGCCTTAATCTAATCTACGCTTTAAAAAAATCATTTATTATAAGGCAATCTAAAGCAAATCTGTTCTTAGATACAAATAATCTACTTCGGGTCGGCGGTAGAATTGATGCGTCTGAATTGTCCTATAACGCGCGGCACCCAATTTTATTGCCTAATAAGGATCGGTTTACGGAACTATTAGTGACATATTATCACAAGGTTTTGAAATCTTTGACCATCCGCCCTATTCGCCAGACTTAGCTCCGAGTGATTTCCACTTATTTCCAAATGAGTCAGCATGCGTATTTTGCTGTGTAGCTGTTATGTTTATTCAATGAGAAATGTAATTTTAATTCTTCCCATTGAGACAGTATCCTGGTAAGCGTTTCTTCAATAGACAGCCAACGAGTATCAGAAGCCCGCAATATTATTAAAGGGTTCTTGCCACAATTTATAGTCTCATATATATCTTTGTACTCATCACAACGTTTCGGTGAATGTGAGAACCAATTATAGGTTTCCCTGATAAGAAACTCAATGTTTTTGTGGTAATGTTTGTTCGGATGCGTGTGAAACTGCCAACTGCAACGAATGGCAAAACACATCGAATTAAAATTAAATTTGGTACGCCGTATTCTGTTTTCAAAACCATTTGTACGCCATTATGTATCCCAGTCATGACTGAGGCATTATCAACTCCGATTCCAATTAAGTTCTTTACGGCGAGACCATGGGCTTGTAAGCAATTGACCAACGCTGATGCAATTCCTCGGGCATCAGCAGACTTCAGTGGTTCTAGAGCTAAGAATGCTGATACAACTGTTTTTTGCTTGCAGCTAAAGTACCTACTCCCAACAACTTAGATACCCTCAACTCAAATCAGTAGACTCGTCTATTAATGCACTTTTTGCGATCCAATATCATCCAATTTTTTGTTTTTATGTGGAGTTATCACATATTTTATTACCTCAGTGCATATAGTCCTGTGCAATTTTATATTTTGAACACTTTCAGAGTCCGTAATACTTTTTTTCAAAGCCTCAGTTAGTAGTATATACCCAATAGTTACCACCGAGTACTTTAGTGGTAAAAGATGGGGGAAAAATCCCAGCTGTTACCAGTGGTAACAAATTGGTGGTAACAGGTGGGAATAACCCCTTACGTGTCCCAAAAGTCAACGTCAAGCAAAAATGGGCGATACGCCAAGTTGTAACAGATATAAAATAATAGAAAAAAGAATCCACTCCATTGTATTAAAAAATACAGGCATTCAAAAAAAATGTAATGATGTTTTAAGTACTACGGCTACATTTGCGGATTGACGTTGACTTTTGGGACACGCACGTTGTATAAATGCTACACATGCCACTACTCCATATACTTTTACTCTCGTTCTTCTACTCTGGGCTCACTAGTGTATTCAACATCACCTTTTTTTCTGTAATGGTGTTGGAACTCTTAGACAGTGGCGTGCTGGCTTTTTTCAATCTTGGCGCTGAGACTACTTTGGGACATAGCCTTTGTTTTGCATTTCTTAAAAAAAATCTCCTTCGATCTCTGTAAAAGTTATGTCTGCATTACGTACTTACTACGTCCACGAAACAATTGCGAATTCGGCAAAAAAAATGAATCCAGTCTTTTTTTCGGCATTATCTCTGGTTGTCAAAGTCCAATTGCAGATCAGGAAAAATTCGCGGGTAAAAAAATAACCGACTGATGTGTAGCAGCAGTCTGTGCCTTTGGATTTACCGGATTGGCCGCAAATAAATGATATTTCTGCTATGACGTTATTATAATATGTCTCGTCTTTGAAGTTCTCTTCCAGTTCCTGTAGATCTTTTGGCTTTAATCGGGTTTATGGGTAGTCTATTATGTGTAGACCGGCCGTAAGCCTTTGCATATTACTCATCAGAAAATCAACAGAGGTTTGCAGTTCTGCAAGTTGACTGGTGATTTTTTGCAGAGATTCCAATATTTGCAAATACAGGGGATCATGTGTTACGGTCAGTAACATATTTGAGTTAGATTCAGAATGGGTATGATTTTATCAAATACCTAATAAATGCATTTTCAGTGACCTAATAAATTATTTCCGTAATAAGGTTCACTTTTGATTGCAGGTGATTTTAAAAGCAAACGCGACTGGTATCTATACTTGATTTATTAAGACTAACTTGTGGGTAAAAATGCATTACAACGACGTAGGCATAGCATAGGGTCGAAAATAGACAAAACACCAAAACCTGTTGGTTTTTAACTTAACTTTCTAACAATAATAATGTATCTAAAGAATGCCAACCAACATTAATGGACTGTATATAAATTTTGTAAAAGTAGGTAGTTTATTTATGGATGGGACAACCTTTAGCATGCTCGTCTACTAAGGGTTGAAGCGTCAGAGAACCCATGCAGCTGCACTTCTTTGCAGCGAGATGACATCTTTATCCAACGTGGGATCTCAACTGTTTGCAACTCGTGAAGTTCATCTCGGAAGTTCATCCACTCATCCACGAGCTCGGAGGGTAACTCGTCATCCCACTCCAGACAACAGAGCCATAATTTCTGGATCATAATTTTGGCAGTTATCACAACAGGTGAGAGCCATCCAAGCATTTGCCATGCTAACGCGTACCCTTCAGCTGAGAAATCTAGTGAGCTAATAACCTCCAGCGCGCCGTCTTGTAAACAACTGCGTAGGTAATTTACTTTGGTTGACTAGGGCATCAAACGTGTCTCTGAACTGCAGCCATTGGGTTAGATCACCCGAGTAACTGGGTAGATTAATCTCTGGATATTTTATCGAGTCACCGAAGGATGGTGGTGGAATGCTTTCACTTACTAAGGGCCTTTGTTCTTCTTGCACCAAGACCGCACCCCTCGCGGTAAGTCGATAAAAAAGGTTTTCAAAAGACTCACGCTCAGCTGCTTGTGCGTCGATGTCATCAGAGTCGCTGCACAGCGTCTCGATACTATCCTGTATGCTAGAGAAGTCTTTGTACAAAAGCGGTAACTGCTCTAATCTTAATTTAACGTCCATAATTCTCTCAGCTGTTAAATTACTTGGATCATATTGGTCAAGGAATTTCTTAAAAAGGGTTAACTTTCGTTGGCGTACGCCACGATTACATTTTAGTTGCTTTCATTTTTGTTCTACTGTATCTTGGTAAATACTATCATCTGCATGCTCTTGATCTAAATAACTCATTTTGAAATGTATATAATCGCAAATCAAAATTGGGGGAAACAATAGGAAATGGGGGGAATTGCCAACTCACTTGCCTGATCGATTGGATGCTGCTCCTTCTTTTCCTCGGCACCACCCACGTGGTCCGGAGGATTGGTAGGTACGGTCGACGATGTCCAGCGCGGCACCACACACGTGGCGCGCTTTTTTCGTGAAGGTGATGCCTTCTACACGGTGCCACACACGTGGCTCATTTGGTAGTTGCTCACGTTGACCCTTGCTGGTTGCTGCGGTGCCACCCACTTGGCCCGCGTTTGCAGCCCTAGGAAGGCGCTTCTCGGCGCTGGCTCGGGCTGCGCCACCGTCGTGTCCGCCTAATAGTCGATTCCTTGAACGATACTCCTCCGGCCCGAAATAAAATTGCGTGGCGATACCTCGATGCGAAGCTTGCTATTTGATGCAAATATGTATTATGATTCGCTAAAATTTACTGAGATTAATCGCGATTTCAACTGGGGTCACCATATATTCGGGTGACGGCTAATGGCGGATTCAATAGAAAGGCAAGGTTCTAGTTTAGGCTATAATTGTGAGCTTACAGAGGAGATCGGTAGGAAAAGTAAGAGATGGAGGCCCCGTGTCACTCGCTTATATGTGCTTATTACATTGATTATCACTAAACTTTATACACACAAAAAGTACTTATAATTTGATATTTTACATACTTTCTATGCTTGATAAGTATGTTTTTTAAGTAATCTCATGTTATATAATAACTAAATAAAAGGATCCACAGAATTATTTCTGTCTTTTTAGCATGGGAAACCATTTATAAATATGTTATTTTGGAGGGAAAAAGGGGACCGAGAAATGAGACACGGACGTTCATCGAGGTGCTATATTCCGACTACCTACATATGTCGCCGGGCGCAACCGGCTGGCGTTCAATTCACAAAAGTACCCTCTATCTTAAACCTAACATCCCTCCACCAATAGTTTTAACCTCGCACTCTTAAGAAAGTACATTTAATTTAAAAGAACTGTTTGTAATCGACCAGGTTCCGAACGCGTTTGGGTATTACTTGTTGCGTGCCGTCTTCTCCCGCCTCAGCAGGAAGCGGTCTCGGTAATGGCGCACTTGCCAGTTCCGGTTCACTTACACCCAACTCCTCATGTTCTGGGCAATCGGTTCGTTCATTGGGTTCGGGGCCCGTTACGGTGGCCGTAGCCGAGGACGTGGCCGTGGACTCCGAAATCGATGCTGGACGATCAAGCAACCCAGGCACAACTGGTGTGTTGGATACCTCTGGCAAACCCGGAGGAAGCGTCACCGCTGACTCTAGTGGTACCTCTGGCGTCGCTGGCTCTGGAAGGGTGGTATGCGCCGCAGGCTTAATCACCACGGCCGGCATCACCCCAGACGGAACTCCTCTCGGCCGGGTAATCTCGATGTGCTCAGCCATGGTTTTAGTTACCACATCATCTTCCTCCCCCGTAAACTTATACATCTGGTTTTTATGTCTTTTTATTAGTCGTTCCGATTGCTCACTTTGTAGTAAATATGTTGATTTTCCTAATATTTGTTTTACTATGGCTTTAGCCCAGAACGCTTTCTGTCCCTGGTACACTTTAACATACACTAAGTCATTTAAGTTAAAATTAATATTTCTATTCCCACGGTAATGCTGCATCTGCGAACACTGGTGTTCCCGCACGGTTTCTGACAATGTTGAGTCGGGTGAAGGCTTTGCTAAGGGGTTCATCAAGTCCAATCTACAACGTAGGTTCCTACCGAATAAAACCTCCGCAGGAGAACGGTTCGTGGACGAATGTTTAGAATTTCGGTAATGGAAAAGGAATTCGTGTATTTTAATTTTTAAGTCCTTTTTTTGAACCCCGCTTAGTAGGATTGCTTTTAACCCTTTCTTAAAGATCTTGACGTAGCTTTCAGCTTGGCCGTTACTAGCCGGGTTGTATGGAGGTGTCGTTACATGAGAGATACCGTTACTGTTGCAGAAAGCCGTAAACTCGGATGACGTGAAAGACGTCCCGTTGTCCGTACAAATTGTTTGTATTAAACCAAATCTTGACATTAATTCGCACAAACAATTTATTACTACTCCCGAACCGTAACCGCTACTTACGTCAAAAACTTCAACCCATTTCGAATACGCGTCAACTGCTATTAAAAACATGCTGTTGTTAATAGGACCCGCAAAATCGAGATGTACTCTATAAAAAAAATCTGGAGGAAATTCCCATGGCGTTAGGGGAGCGCGGCGCGGCGCGGGGCGCAGCTGCGCGCACACCGCGCACGCGGCCGCCGCGCGCTCCACACGCGCGCCCTGCTCGGGCCACCAGAACCGTTCGCGCGCTGCCGCTTTCATTTTAGCCACACCTAAATGACCTCGATGCAACTCCGTGATCACCTGGCTACGCAGGGTTTGAGGTACTACTAATCTAGCACCCCTCATCAAACAGCCATTTTCAACCGAAAGTTCGAGCCTACAGTCGAAGTACGGTTTCATTGTTTTATCTCTTAATTTATTTGGCCAACCGTTTAACGTAAAAACAACTACTTGCGACAACACAGCATCTTTCCCTGTAGCGAGGCGCACGTCATCTACGAAAGCGGGCGGCGAACCGGTTTCCACAACGAAGTGAATATAGGACGCGAGGTCTGACTCACCCGCCGTCTTGTCACTGCAGCGCTCGCTTTGTAATGATGACGTAGGCGCCATGGAGCGACTAAGAAAATCTGCTGTGTTGTGCGCACTGCTTACGTATTCTATAGTATAATTATAGGCTGACAAAAATAATGCGTATCGTTGGAGCCTGTTAGCGGACACTTCCGGTATCCCTTTAGCGGGATTAAAAATCGATAACAGAGGTTTATGGTCGGTCCGCAAAACAAACGGTGTAGCTCTGCCGTATAAATATTGATGGTATTTACGAACTCCAAAAATAATCGCTGTAGCCTCTTTTTGAATTTGACTATACCTCTTTTCCGCAGCGTTTAAGCTCCTAGACATAAACGATATCGGTTGTTCTACCCCATTATCTCCAAGTTGCGATAAAATCGCACCTAACCCAAATGGTGACGCATCCACCGAAAGAAATATTCGTGCATCCGGGTTAAAATGCGCTAGCGTTTTATCTGATGCCAACGCGCTTTTAATCGCAGAAAACGCTTCGTCCTGCTCCCGTAGCCATTGCCATCTAACATTTTTTTGTAGCAGTACATGTAAGGGATGTAAAATGGTGGATGCGTTCTTAATAAAACCTCTGTAATAATTGACGAGACCCAAAAACGATTTTAATTCAGTTATGTTGCTCGGTTCTTTCGCATTTAAAATAGCTTTTACTTTCTCTGGGGACTTGTGCAATCCATGCCTATCAATAACAAACCCCAAGTAGGATACGGAATCCTGAAAAAAACTACATTTTTCTTTTTTTAATACTAATCCCGCGTTCTCAAGCCGCTTGAACACTTCTTGCAACCTAGCAACATGCTCTTCTCTTGTTCTCCCCGTGATTAAAATGTCATCGAGAAACTGTAAAACCCCATCTATTCCTGAAAGAATCTTCTCTAGTGTACGCTGAAAAATACAGGGGGCGCTTGAAAGGCCAAAAACCAATCTTTTATAAACATATAACCCTTTATGTGTGTTAATGCATGTCAGCGGCTGGGAATCGGGATGTAATTTTATCTGATTATACGCCCCGGATAAATCTAACTTCGTGAATTGCAATCCACCATGAAGTTTCGAGAATAACTCGTCAATCCGCGGCAGCGGGTATTTCTCGATAACCAGCTGTTTGTTGAGGGTGGCCGAATAGTCTGCACACAATCTAATAGTATTGTCATGCTTTAACACGGGGACAATGGGGCTCGCGAAATCTGAAAATGAAACCGGTTCAATAATACCTAGGTCTAACAACCGATTCAATTCTATTTCCAATTTCGGACGAATGGCAAAGGGCACCGGTCTAGCTTTCGAAAACACCGGAATTGCATCCGGTTTTAGATGTAATTTTACTTCCATATCCTTGCAACAACCTAACTTTTCGGAAAATAAATGTGAGTAATTTGCCACAATTTTATCACATTCAACGTTTAAATTACAGTTATATACGGCCGCACTCATTTGTAAGTTAAACTTCGCAATGAAATCTCTCCCGAGTAACGGAGGTCCCCCTGCCTTTACTACAAACACTTCTAGTAACTCGGTTCGCTCTTTGTAGGTAAACGGCAATGTTATTGTGCCCACAAAGTCGATAGTACCCCCATTATAACTCCGAAGTACTTTGGTGCTCTTCCGTAACGGATGGCAAGAAAAGTATTTTACATACACGGATTCCGAAAAAGCCGTTACAGCAGAACCGGTGTCCACCTCAAAAGTTAACTGAATGTCATCCACCACCACCGACTCCTGCATAGGTTCTCCTCGATGAGAACGAATATTAAATACTAATCGCTTACCATCATCGCCTTCATCCGAGCAACATTGTAAGAAATGGTGATTAGCCGAACTACTCTTTGCGTTACAGACGCGCATCAAATGACCTTTCACTCCGCAAGATCTACACAGCGCATTCTTAAACCGGCACTTTTTTATGTCATGACCAAAATATCCACACGCTGAACACTGTACTGCATTCCTTTGGTCCCGCGAGGTGCTGGCCTGCGGAACCACATACTGCCGTGCGGTGTGCGGCGGCGGGGCCGGGGCTCGCGCCGATAACTTGTGCACGTCGAGCAGCGGCGCGGGCGCGGCCCCCGCCGCCCCGCTCGCCGCCGCTTGCTGCGCCCCTTCTCTGGCGCAGCGGATGCTCTCCGCCAACTGCAGCGCCTTCGTGAGCGTTAGCCCATCCATAGGCTCGCTGAACAAGCGGTCCCGCTCTGGACCGCTGGCCATCCCCAGCACGAACCGATCTCGCAGCGACTCCTCGAGGCTTGCCGCCACGAAATTGCAGTGCATTGATAGACCACGAATGCGCGCCGCCCAATCTGCTAACGACTCGCCCGTAAACTGCACGGCACTATAAAACTTGAAACGTTCAGCAAACCCGCACTTTTTCGTTTTAAAATGGCCGTCGAGAAAGTTCGTCACTTTACTATAGTCAAGCGATCCCACCTCCGCGGGGAGCGCAAGATTTGACACGAGTCGGTACGTCGGCTCTGCTAAGCTACTTAACAAAATAGCCCGACGTTTTGCCCCCGATTTGTCCGTATCTTGAGTGATTTCATTAGCCAAAAACCACTGTTCAAGGCGACCCTTATACAGTAACCACTCCTGTTCTTCGTGATTAAACACGCTCAAAAAACCAACTGACATCTTGGCCATTAATACTGCACGTAAAAAAATCACTGAAACACGCGTTAAGATCGTCAACCACTCGTCGCCACTGTTGTTTTGGAGGGAAAAAGGGGACCGAGAAATGAGACACGGACGTTCATCGAGGTGCTATATTCCGACTACCTACATATGTCGCCGGGCGCAACCGGCTGGCGTTCAATTCACAAAAGTACCCTCTATCTTAAACCTAACAAAATACAACTATAAATCTGCGTGCCGTATAATAGAATATAGAAATAAACCCATATTCAGGATTTACATATTTTCGTCCTGTTTTTATGTTCAAGCCTCCATAGCATTCAAAATACTAAGGTTACATACATGATTTTAACTAATTTGAAATCCCTAAAGTATGCCCATTCATTTAATACCAACCACTCCATAACTTCTAAGTAGAAGTGTGTTTTCTGCCATCCCAAACTTTAACCAACGTTTTCTCAATTGTCGCTTTTTCACTTCTGCAACTTTGCAGAATTTAAAAAAAATAACTATAGCACCTAGAGACATAACTCTTTCACCAAAAGATAGCGTATGATCTGTAGTATTACGAACTACTCTTAACTCCATATCGACAAAGTGGGACGTTTTCCCAAAAACCGTCACAAATAAGGACTTTTAGAAGTGACAAAAATACTTAGGATAAAACATCTAATGCTTATCTTTCAAAAGTCATTAAATACGTTATAAATTATATTATTAATTGGAATTAATTACAAAAATGCGGTATTTGATATACTAGGTATATGGAGGGTCACGATCGTGTTCTAAAATATAGTGATTCTTCTAAAAAACTAATAATAGTTTGAACACAATTAATATTAACTGAACTTGTATAAACGTTACAAAATAAACGAATAATAATTATTAAATAATACTGGTAGACTGCTCTTCGCCGATGATATTGTCCTTGTCGGTGAAGATGGACTCGGGGTTGAGAGCAGACTAGAGCAGTGGCGGCTAAAATTGGAGAATGTGGGCTTGAAAATCAGCAGGTCAAAAACTGAACACATGTTTTGCGATTTCGGCGGTCTCTCCAATTTTAGGCACATAAAAAAAAAGAAAAGAAAAGAAGACATTTATTCACTACACAAAAGACACACAGAGACAAAGGAGTAGACATACATGACAATACACATAGAGCTCGATGGCGTAACGCTGCCGGTCTGCTCCGATTTTCGATACCTCGGGTCACTCATACAGTGTAGTGGCGATATTGACCGTGACGTTAGAAACCGAATCAGCGCAGGATGGATGAAATGGCGACAGGTTACGGGAACCATCTGCGACGGCCGAATGCCCCTTCGACTGAAGGGCAAAATTTACAAGACCATTATAAGACCTGTCGTCATGCATGGATCAGAATGTTGGGCCACAAAGATGACGGATGAAACGAGATTGCATGTTACAGAGATGAGAATGTTGAGATGGATGTGTGGCGTGACGAGAATGGATCGAATAAGGAATGAGTATATAAGAGGAAGCCTGAAAGTAGCACCCATAACTGAAAAGCTGAGAGCGAATCGCCTACGGTGGTATGGACATGTTATGCGGAGGGATGATAGTAATGTTGCTAGAAGGGCATTAAGTATGAATGTTGAGGGTTGCAAGAGAAGAGGTAGACCAAGGAAAAGGTGGATGGACTGCGTGAAAGACGATATGAATAGGAAGGAAGTGTGTGATGAGCTGACGGGCGATAGAGAGGTATGGAAGAAAAAAACATGCTGCGCCGACCCCAAGTAAATGGGATAAGGACAAGCGAATGATGATTGGTAGACTAGATTAACTACCTACGAGGGTGGGATGATAAGTAACTAGCCTAATAAAGAAATACTTAGGTTATCGTGATAAAATTGGTTTTATTTTTCGACATAGTCTCCATGTAGCTCTAAGCACTTGTTCCATCTTCTTTCTAATGATGTAATGCCCTCCATAAAATGATTTCTTTCAAGGCCTGCAAAATACGCTTCTACGGCGGCAATGACTTCATCATTTGTGGCAAATTTCTGTCCACCCAAGAAAGTTTTTAGCTTGGGAAAAAGGAGGAAGTCTGATGGTGCTAAATCAGGCGAATAAGGTGGATGGGGCAGCAAATCATAGTTCAATTCGTTGATTTTTGCCATAGCTTTAACACACGTGTGAACCCTTGCGTTGTCTTGATGGAAGATGATTTTTTTTTCGCTAAACCGGGTCGTTTTTCCTGAATACATTGATGAAGCTTATCTAAAAGATTAGCGTAGTATTCTCCATTAATAGTTTGACCTTTGGGAAGGTAATCTATAAACAAAATTCCACTTGCATCCCAGAAGATAGAAGCCATCACTTTTCCAGCCGACTTTACAGCCATAGCTTTTTTAGGAGCCGAACACCCAGATTCAGTCCACTGTTTTGATTGAATTTTTGTTTCTGGAGTGTAGTGGTGAACCCATGTTTCATCTGTTGTTAAAAATCGACGTATAAAGTCTGCTTTATTTTTCTGAAAACGGCCCAAGCATTCTTTAGAGTTAAGCATCCGAATTCTTTTTTGATCGTCCGTAAGCAAACGCGGCACCCAACGGGCAGATAACTTTTTCATATTTAATTCGTCACTTAAGATATGATGTACCCGTTCTTTGGAAATCCCTATAGTGTCAGCTATTTCAGAGAGCTTCAATCTTCGGTCTGCTAAAACCATATCGTGTACTTTAGACACCATATCCGGAGTCGTGACGATTTTTGGGCGTCCGGGACGGGCTTCATCTTGAACGCTTGTACGGCCGCGTTTAAACTCAGCCACCCAGTTTTTTACTGTGGCGTAAGAAAAAGCACATTCACCCAAAACATCCTTTAACTCTTCATAAATATCAAGCCCCTTCATACCCTTCATATAAAGAAACTTAATCACCGCTCTTTGTTCAATTTTATCCATTTTGAAAAACAACCGGCACAATGTATTTTCTAATGTCGAAAAATCAATAAAATATTCAAGCCAATTTTTAAAAATAAGGAAGTATTTTTTTTATTCTAACTTTTTAAATACCTAAGGCTAGTTACTTATCATCCCACCCTCGTATATGAGTAAATCATCTTTTAGAAAATGTAATCATTCTTCTAAATCTTTATTTTTTAGGTACAGTCAAGTGTAAGAATATGGGTGCATACAAATTACTCATAAATATGTCCCATCGCTCTTATGTCAGTGAATTAAGGTTTCGGTACATATTTATGAGAGGATTAAATCTATACATATTTTTGCACTTGACTGTACCATGTATTTTGCATGGCTTCTTAAAGCCTAAATGTATGGCCTCACAACACTATAATGTAACACCATAATGTCCATAATGTACCACATTTATCGCAAATGAAAATTTTCTATTACTCAAAACTGAATTAAATATAATGTGAGCACAGTACTCTTATGTAAATGGTTATCACAATCATCTCATATAAAATATAATCCGTCTAGAAACCTAATAATAATGTGAACACAGTTAAGTCTCTAGGTATCACAATCATCTTATAGAAGTAGTCATACATCAAACCATATAACATCTTCTAAACATAAATATATATTTTTGTACGTACCTAGTTAAATATCACTTTCTACGTGATTCTTATCAATAAAACCTTACTATGTATATAATTATCAGAATAATCTTGGATCCAAAACTAATAGTAGTTTATGTGTCTGTGCATAATGAGAGACCTTAGACAGAACACGAGTGTGGTTTTATATATATAATAGGATCTCATGAGCGTTTTAAGGCCTAATTATGTACCTACAGTTGCACACACTAATTTATCTACACATTTATAATAAATCCTCATTGATGTGTTCGGGAACCATTAGAATAACGCCCATTGCACCGCCATGGCCGACTAGATTTCAAATTATGACAAACTAGATGTCCATAACAAAGTCTAGTTGGACAGGCATTTTACTCAAAAACTATAAGGTGTATTTTAATAAAATTTGGAGGATAGGTGTATTTTGTTAGCCGTTCTGTAAAGAAATTTCTTTAGGGGCCCGTAATGGAACGCCTTCATGATAGGAATACCATAATGAGAACGGTACACGGGGCATACCTGCAGGTGCCGGATCTCCTGCCTCTGCCCAGCAATGTATTGCTCGGTCGGTCTCGTCGACAACTCCAATGCGCGCGCTGGGCGGCGCCGGACTCGCGGCCGCGGCGTAGCCGGCGTCTGCTGCAGCGGAGCCGGCGTCTGCTGCGGCGGAGTGGTCGGCGTACTCGGAGTCAGCGGCGGGGCTGCGGTGCCGGCAACGGCGGTGCAGAACGGGGCGCGGGCCGCGGAACGGCGGCAGAGAGGCACAGAGGGGGAGGAGGCGCCGGGCGCGGTGAGAGACCCCGAAGCGGGACGCCATGAAGCACGCGGTATGTAGGGCGCCAAGGGACCAGCGGGCGCAGTGCGGTAGCGGGGCGCGGTGAGCGAACCGGAGGAAGGCTGGGCGAGGGCCGCGGCAAGGTTCCCGGATCGTCCGCGGAGAGGGGCGCGGAGAAGAGTGCGGAGCCCGCCGAGGTGTCGTCGGTATCGGCGTCAGGAAATGGACTTGCCCAGGAGTGATCGGGTTCTGGCAGCACCTGAATCGAGATTATGATATAATGTACAAATATAACGACATATTAAACATAAAGTTTAGATCTTATAAAACACGTTATTTTAATTGGCCTATTTGTTCACAAACTGGGACAGGTATAAAATTTAAACTTTTAAAACGTATGTTCATAATGTAACGTCTGTTTCATCTTAATTGGTAAAACTTATTATTATATTATTAAAATTTCATAACATCTTACATATATGTTCACCAATATAAAAGAAAATCAAAGATCTTTAAAAAAAAATAGCCGATACCACCAGGGACCGAAGAGCTGGCAGCGTCTTCACTCCAACCATTAGCATAGCGATACAGTGGGGAAATGCTGCCAGCATCTTTGGCACCATGCCACAGGACAACCCCTTATATTAGTTTTAAGTACTTTTACTTCTTCTTTTTTAAATTGTGCCTGATTTAAATTGTCAGCTACTTAACCTCAGGATTTACGCCAAGCAAGTTCTCGGCAGCCTCCAAACACACTTCACTGACACTAGATGTAGTTTGCTGTTATTTAAGCTAAGGTGACCTTAAATTTAATTAATTCAATGACAATGACAAGAAGGGGTTGTCCGAAGTTCGAAAGCTAACAGACCGATTAACGGTTAGGAGTGGGGGAAATATTGTATATGTGACCAAGTTTAAAATTCTTCTATTACTATTGTGTTGCCACAATAAAACCGAAATTTACACTAAAATTAGGAATAACAATACTAAACAATAATAATAATACTTACCTACATACAGCGTTGCTGTAACTAAAAGCCAATGTTTTGTGGTTTCTTTGCAATGTGGATGGACTGAATGGTGATTTCCCAGACGAGAAACAGGTTCGGTTGCTGTTCTTGTAGCCTTGACAGTTACAACTTGTGAGCACTATGATCAAAATATAATATATAACTGCTGGAAGAACTTACCTACGTATCTAAGCGTTTCTAAAAGGCAATTAGATTAGATTTAGATTAGATTTCTTATTTCACAACATAAATTTACATTATAAATTGACATAAGTAAATTTATACGAATTTACTTTATGACCGTCAAGTAAATAATCGTCAAATAGGTAGTATTAATAATAATTGTGTCAAGTAATTCAATTAAATTAAATGTTACAGGTGCAAAACAATATTACTATTGAACATAATATGATTAGTGTAAAAATTATTAACAATAAGTCAGAGTAGGGCATTAAAATTAAAGACTAAGTTGAAATTTCAAAATGTCACTATAATTATGCTATCCAAATATGAAAGGCATAATAATTCAGATTCTAGGCTAACATTGGGAGGACCAGAACCGCGAAGGCGGAGAGTCCACATCGGTTTCTAGACCAAATCCGATTCTAACCCACGTCGATTTCTAGACCAAATCGGATTCTGGAAGTTCTATTCGGAGAATCAGGACCGCGAAGGCGAAGCGTAGCGTAGCCGTGTGGACCTGAACTCCTAATAGATAACTACTTAAGTTGAATACTGGCAGGTTTTTGTTTTATATAAAGTTGTCGAGTTTTAGTTGGACACATTGTTGAAGGTCATCTTTTATCGTTCTTTAAACGAAATGTAGGTATTTTTCTGAAAGTTTACAGCTTGCGCTAGTCTGAACGATGACGTAGTCTTGAGCCGTTTTGATAGGTAACGGGATAGCACGGTGTAACGAAAAGTCCTCGTTCGAAATGAGTCGTATATGCCGCTCGAATAAAAAATATTTGTCAGTGACTCGCGCTTTGATTTTGATAATAAGTAGATTGTATAAGTCCTTGATGTCTTCTCGTATGTTATCCACGGGCAGTGACAAGAGTTCGGGGTAGTTTTTCCGCGATAACGTTCATAAGTTCAAGTAAGAAATTTTCGTTTGTTATGCACGGCTTCTATGTCCCTTTTATATTTTTCGGCGAATCGTTGATCCTGAATTCCAAATAAACTGGGTGAGTAGCAGAGTGTTGTAGTACTGCAGGAAATCCATTTCATGCTACAGCTGGTTAAGGGTCGTTTTGCTACTACCTCGGGTCTGTTTTCTGGCACCAGTACTCCACTCCTTGCAGGCAAGTCTCGATGCGACGAATTCCTTCCCAATAGTTAGTTAAATTGTAGTACATAAGTAATAAGCCGCGTACTGACTGAGCGAGGATCCTCGCGAGGCAGCCTCGGACGTTTGCCGTGCGAGGCATGCTCGGTCGTAGGATTTGCATTTAGAATGCTTCGCGCGGCAAATTGCCGAGCCGCGGTGAGGCTGAGCATGCGCTCAGTTAAGGCGACGAATTGTTAAACAATAATTTTAAAACCGGGCACGCGCGCCCTGCAACCCGCACACACCCCGATAAGTAACGTAAGTATTGCAAGATGCGGCGGAACATAGACGTCTTGGAGTTGTCTTTACATTTTAAACCTATATTTTTTTCACTTTGTTTTTATGATTTACCTACATATATACATTTTTTACTTAGTTAAATATTTAACACAATGATTCTGTTTTTTAATTATTTATTTTTACATTGAACATTGGATATTATAGGGTAAGGTAGCCAACAATGAGCCACCAAAAGTTTGTACCTTAATAAGTCAGTCTTAAATAAAGGTATGAACTTTATTTTTGTTCCATATCATTCTTTACTTAATTGGCTTTAATTTTGCATCAATATTTTTGACTAAATCGCAATGGAATATGAGATATACGTGTTTTAAAAAAAAAGAGAAATGGTTCATTGTGTACCATATCTGGTACACGCTGAACCGGGGCTAGGTATTCAATGATCCAGCTAAGTACACAATGAATCTTTGGGTAGGTTTTATTTAAATAAAATATCTGTATACAAACCAAATAAGGGAAATGTTAGGCTATTAAATGAAATATGATATTCACGATGTAGGAAAATATATTTATCCAAACTAATGGCAGGAAACTTGGTTAATCATCACAGCATTTCACATCACATGAAATTTTTCTTCTTTGATTACAAAAATATTCGTAGTATTTGTATCATAGCACTTTTTTTTCTATCTAATCATATCACCGACACCTATTTATATATTATGTTTAACAATTAGCAATATGTTTTAAACAAAACAAAAGTTATTAACTATTCCTTATAGAGACTTATTGGAGATCTATTAAATAGTCTTTAATCAGTTTCAGACTCATAAACTTAAGTGAGTAAAATTATAAAACAAAACACTTCACTATTATTCAAAATAGAAACAGAATAATAAATTCTTATTAAATGCAACAAAACAATCCTTTTAACGTAATTATTTTTATTGTAGCTGGAAAAAATATAACAATCAGTTTAATTAATTACCAAAAGCAATTATATGTTTTAAACATAACAGAAGTTATTAACTATTCTTTATAGACTTATTAGATATCTAGGTATTAAATAGTCAGTCTTTAATCAGTTTCAGACTTCTTATCAAATGGCACAAAATATTCCTCTTAACGTAACTAATTTTTTTTTGCTTTTTAACTAAAAAATCAGATTAATTAATTACCAAAACAAATTCCTATAACTTAAAATGGAAAGTTAAGAAGAGACAAGTTAACTGGAAATTGATATGTCGCCGCTTGGTACCATCTATTTTGGGTTTTGGTAATATGTATTTGACATCACCCTTTGTAATACCCGCCGTGTCAGGTTCAATTGGTTCTGAAAACTTGAAATAAACTTTACTCTTTACCTTTAAATAGGAAACGAGATAATCGTAATCACTGGCATCATCCTCTTCCAAGATTTTGCCCACATAGTGGTATTCTTTCTTTCTTTCTGATTCTATCATAACTATTACATAATCGCCAACTTTTGGGTTTCTTCGTAGAGGTGCAAAGTTACGATCTATAATTATTTCATCTTCGTCGGTTTCACTACCAAACTGTTCACCTGGAGGTGAACAGTTTGGTAGTGAAACCGACGAAGATGCAAGTCTTCTGGAGAAGACTCCCCACTTGCCTCAAAAACATCATCTTCACTGGTATCATCAGCCGGTGCATTCTGTAAAGACTTCTCTTTCTTCTTGCTTTTAAACAAATTTGCGTTTTTCACCCTTTTGGCAGCTTTGTTCTTCCTTTTCGCTATTTCCTCTTTTTCGGGTGTGTCAGTCGCTATCATACTTTTTCCGGCAGTTCGGCGTCTTTTAGTGTTCTTACGGGGGGGTGCTTTTAGTGGAGGTCTTATCATCTGGGGAGTGACAAAAGCTTTAGAAGGCCCTGCTTGCTGTGGACTGTTTTCTGTCGACATTGACATGTTAAGTGGCTCTGGTTGTTGTGAAGATGTATTTAAATATGGCAGATCAGGGTCTTGATTAGATGAAAATATTGCGTCTGGTGCTGGTCGGCTGGCATTTACCTCACTGCTCTTTATTGGCTGTGAACCAGCGTTGACTACTGGATGATCGTGAATGACTTGTGATGGTTCCGCGTCATGTAAAATTGAAGGAATAGGTTGAGTCGATTCCGATGTCCCCGTCTCTATATTCATTTCGGTATTTTCCTTGTCTGGGTCTGGCCTATCTGTGACAGAACTAGGCAAGAAATCTGCATCCGTAAAAATTGAGTCGTCAAATGGATAGATGCCACATTTTTTAAAGGCATTTGTGATGTTGACAGGTGTCATCGCTTTTAAATAGGCCTGACCCACAAATTCGCCAATGTTGTAAATAGTGACTGCTTGGCCTGGATTTCGCAGTAGCCAAGAATCGATGGCAGAGTTATAGTATGATTTAAAGGGACCATTTAAGCCAACATCTAACGGTTGAAGTTTTGCTGTAGTATGGGGAGGCAAAGTAAGTACAGTAACTCCGGATGATTTTGCCAAATTCAGTGCTTCTAAAGATAGATGGCTCTCGTGATTATCCATTATTAAGAGAGCTGGGTTCTCTTTTGTGGCGGCAGTATGCTTGACGAAGTGCTTGATCACCTCCACAAATATGTCTGCATTCATCCAACCCGTGGGCGTGGCTAAGCCAAGCGTTGCAGCAGGAGCACCATTTAACATGTGACTTTTGAAATTTTTCCGTGGAAAAACCATTGCTGGAGGTAGAGCATGTCCAGTTGCGGATACTATGCAACACGTAGTTACCAATACGCCCCTTTCACCACTTGTTACTTTGCAAATACTGCTTCCTTTTGGTGCCAGGACTTTAGACGGTCGTTGAACGGTCGTTGTTGCTGTTTCATCTAAGTTATAAATTCGAGTGCCGTCACCAAACGTCGGATGACGCTGCAATGCTTCTTTCAAATTGTTGTAAAATTTTTCAACGTTCACCTTATTAAATGCTGTAGCACGTGCAATACTGCAAGTTTCCGGTTTTTTTAGGCTTATATTATTATGTCGTTTTTTGAATGACCGCAACCAATCTTTCCCGGCTATTTCATTCCTAGCCCAAGTGTCCGGACATTTTATGCTGTTTGCAACTGCCATCTGATACGCCAATTGACGAGTTTCTTTCGCAGTCAGGCCGTAAAACATTAGTGCACATTCCTCGATATACTTTACTAAAATTGTTTCTTGATCCGGGGAAAACACAGCATTCACCTCATAATTTGGAACTAATCTGATCTGAGGATTATCTTTGGTTTTTATAACATACCTCCTTAGCGTGGGATAAGCTAATTTGCAATCCTTAGCGGCTTTTCTCATACTCACACCATGTTTTACAAGAGCGAGAGCCATTTGCATATCGTCCTTGGTGAAGCCACCTTTTTTCCTTATCTCCGCTTTCGTTCTCCCCATTCTAAAAATAAAATAATAGTTAATAAACCAAAAAAATACAGATAGACACAATAATATGAAAAAAATATCGGATAGCACACAGTGAACCTTGTTTGTTAAAAGTGCGATGGTTCATTGTATACTGCTCGTTATAGCACAGTACTCAATGAACCAGCTGGATCATCGTGTACCCTAGCCTAGTGGGTCACTGTGTGCTACATGGACCTTCCGACATGTTAGGTCAGGTAAAAAAATAATCTAAGAAGATAGGTACATCCATGTACAGCGAAACGATAGCCAAATAGCTACTTAATACAATCGATTAATTCGATTTAGTAATATTGACAACATTCTACGGTAAGAAAACATTGAAACACTTTCGTTTTTTTTTGTTTTGATGATGAGAAACACAAAACACCCCACCACACGTGCGTTTTCAACGCGGGCCCGCCGCCGACTGGGGAGCGAGGGACGCGACGATATTGAAGTGTATCTATGTTCGTGTTACGGTTTGGCAACGTCGCATTTTCGAATAAAAGTGGTTGTTCATTGTGTACTACTGGTTCATTGTTGGCTACCTTATACATAAAACACTTATGCATTGTGTGTCTTTATAGTGTGAACATAGCAAAATGGGAGAAACTACGCCCAAGCACTTACAGTAACTGGCAAAATACGGTCCCTACCTGCGACATAGTAGCACGTGCGTAGTGCGCAAGGCCATTGTTTGACCGCTGATAACAAAAGTTGTATCTCAGTCATACACGTGGTAATTTTACTCTTAGAAAGCTAATACGGTAAAGAGCAACATGAAATAATAAAAAAGTTAGGTAAATGAGACAGTTTATAGAGTTATTTTACATTTTTGGAAAAAAAATAGGAAAAATAAATACAATTCAATTCATTCAAATTGTATGTATTTATCTATATAAGTTTGTTTATCGTCGTCTAGTACCCATAGTACTTTAAGCTTTGCTTAGTTTGGGACCAGGTCGATTTGTGTAAGATTGTCCGCAAATATTTATTTATTTTATTTTATTTTATGAAAATCCTCGTAATAATAAATTGAAGGCGTATTTTTTTTCGACAATTATCATTTTAGTGCCTTAGCCTATTATAAATGATCATTTTTGTTTTTGTTTCGTGTCGATAGGCGGTGTAGTTTAAGAGCATAACGTTTTATTTACAATAGTAGGGAATTGCGAAATAAAACACTAAAAAACATCATACAAAATAGCCAAGATTTTTTAAACATTTTTTGCGTCGATAAAATTGGGCTTTGTTTCTCCCATTTTGCTTTGTGCACATTATAAAGAATCATACTGTATAATTACTATCGAGTTTATATTTTTAATATTACACAATTATTTACACAATACTTACAATTAATAAATATGATACATTAAAAAAAGGGATTTTCTTAAAAATATATCTATATGATACAATTATCTATTTACATTTATACCTCTTATACTATTTTAATTTAATTTAATTACAACTACTATAGTCTGGACGTTTAGGTATTTAAAAAAATGTAAACAAAAAACACCACGTGACTTGGTCTTTCAGCCAATAAGACAATACCATTGATACAAAAAGTTGCTATGATTGGTTGAATGACCAAGTCACGTGGTGTTTTTTGTTTACATTTTTTAAAATACCTAAACGTCTAGACTATAATGAAGCGAAGCTCGTTGTCGCTTAGTCTTACTAAAGTAATTAAAATTCTGAAAATGAAACAACCTGGCTGAAATTATCAATATTATTATCAACCACAAATTTAAAGTTTGCATCTGATTGTTCGTAGCAAGTTGAATCTGGCACAGTATTTTCCTTGTTTTGGATTTTTATGAGATAGTTGAATTGTCTAATTGCTCGTTGCAAGTGTCTGGCACAGTCTTTTTTATTGTTATGTCAATCACGTAATCCGGATTACGAATTGGCTTATTCCTGGTGTGCCTTGGGTGAACAAGTTCAGGAAGAAGACATAGAATTTTAACAACTTTGGTTCCATCTCTTTTTCCCAGAACGCATCATCCTTTTCAATAAGCTCAGTTTTTATTTTATTATTGCCATACCATATACCCAACAAACAGCAATTTTTTTGCAGAAATGAAGTTGGCCTTGTATCTGGAAATACCAATCGGATTTTTGGTTAATAACCACCTCACCATTTTTGTTTTTATAAAAATGCATTTTATTATTTTGTATCGCGTCTTCTATGCCATTTTTGAATGGTGGTGCAATAGGACATTTGATTTCCACAATCATATCACTTGTGGCACAGATTATATAATAGTTCTAACGAACAGATACTCGACTCTGAATAAAAAAGCTTATACCTACCGCTTTCCATGCCTACTAAATTTAACAATGGAGCGACCTTGAACGCGCCGGTCGTTGCCAGCCAATAGACGCTAGGGTTGACACCGCTTAGAAATGAAGTTATAATTAATATTTTTTGAAATATTTTTATAATGATGTGTAACCAACTACAATTGCTTCACCTTGATGTAATGTTGCACGAATATTTTTCCTTCTCTAAATGTTCAGCGCGTGAGCGCGTACGAATTTGAGCAAAATAGGTGACCCGTGCGTGCCTCAACCCGAGGCTGCTCTAATTCGTACTTAGATACTTACATATCAATTTTAATGTTGTTAATGTTGAGATTTATGGCATGACAATTATATTTTATCAGTCTGGTAGGTGATATGTACGCGTATGAAGAGTTACGCAATTGCCCTGCTGTATGTATCTAAGTAACAGACGTCGTAACGTTCTAATAAAAATACAATTTTATTTAAGAACCTACTTTATATTTTAAATTCTAAGGTTTTTGTATAAATTATAAAGCATGTGGTGTGACCTATATGTGATTGTGACATCTATCTTTACAATGCAAAATGAATGAAGTCATGAATGTACTGATATTAACAATTGTTATTGAACCTAAATAAAAAAAATTAAATCTCCGTTCAGCTGTCACAACAAATCCTCAAATCAATAAAGGCTCGGCAACGCGCTTGTTATTCTTCTGGAATCGCAATCGTCCAAAGGCTACGGTGTCTGCTTATACCATCAGGTAGACCGTATGCATGTTTGCCACGGTCGTAGTATTAAAAAAAACATTGTGTCGGCTAGGACGTTTTATTATTCGTGCAGAACCACACATTCCATGTTTGATCAATTTAATTGTTATCGTTTTTCAATTTTCATTTTTCAAAAGACTTGTATGTATTTCCGAAGATTCTGCCAGTATCTGAACTCCATAGCTACATACCTACATACAGGCATATCAACGCAGCATGTTAAATAAAATGTAATGTCAAGTATCTCTCACCCTGTCTATGGTTACGACAGTCTGAATGTAGGTACATTCGAGTTCTCCAATATCTATACAGACAACCTTTCAAAAATATCTGTACACAGGCTTTATTACTGACATAAGACACATGTATAGATATTTTTGGAAGGTTGTCTGTATAGATATTGGAGAACTCGACTGTACCTATTAATTTGAAATAGATATTAGGTGTTCCGTAAAAACATTACGAACTCATTTTTAAAGAATTGGTGAATAACTTTTCTTGTGCGCGTAAGCAGCGTCCGGCCGTGAGCGCGTGCGCCGACCCACTGGCGGATGTACCGTGTGCGGCGCGCAAAGTTTAGGTATAATTCTGAGTTCCCACGGCGCAGTTAGGTAGCACTGCTTGTGGTGATCCCATCAAGTCAGAAGCCGCAATTTTTAATTTTATGCATTGAAGACAGTTGTTCGAGTGCTATTTTTTCATATTTTTTTCCATGACTAATAGATTGAACATGGTCGATGCTGGGTTTATGAAGCATATTTTTTACTATATTTTGGCAAGAGTTCGTCTGCTTTCTCTTTATAAATAAATAAAAATAAAATAAAAATAAAATTGATTTAATTCAGGCAGAAACCCATATTTTTACATTTTCACAATATCAATTATAATTATAATAATAACGAATTTGACATAAATAATAACTATTACATATTTGCGACACTGGGTAAAGATCATTACTTTATTTGGCCAGTGATGATCTTTACCCAGTGTTTTGTCATAGGGCAGTCCAGTCGCTCAGCAAACATACCCAGGATGGTGTTAGAACTGCCGCGCACTCTGTTCAACAGAGACGCAACTCTCTTCCTTCTGATTGCGTGGAAGCCATCAGTGTGCGCCTCTGCGAACATACCTGACGCGCTACAGCGTCGCGGCAGTTTCATCAGCATCCTGAATATGTTATTATACAGGACCCTGAGCGTATTGTACGTGCGCTGCGTATGACTCACCCACAGGCTGCTGGTGTAGAAGGTCTGGCAATAAGCCCTAAACAATGTGACTTTAACTTCCTTCGTACACCGAGCAAACCTGCGGGCTATCATGTTGCCTCGCACGGCTAGGGCCCTCCTCTCTCTCTCTATATCCGTATCATCTCTCAAGTCCGGCGTGACCACATGACCCAGATATTTAAAATGGTCTGCTACCTTTAGAGCTACGCCGCCCAACACTACCGGAGGTACAACTGTCGGATTATATTTACTTGTTTTAAATATAACAACTTCACTCTTTTTAGAGTTGTACCTCAGGCCATGCTGCTCTGCATAGCTCTCGCATTTGCTAACCAGCTGCCTTATTGCATTGATGGAGGGGCCCAGCATTACCATGTCATCAGCGTAGCTAATGTTATTGACACTGACACCGTCAATATGACATCCCACATGCGTACTGCTGAGCGATGCGTGCTACTTTATAACCTTGCCCAAATTTGATGCGGTTAACATGTTGCGACGTAGCTCAAGCCATTCCCCAGATTCACTTTGTAGGATGGTCCTTTTTTCGATTTCTTTCCGTTCTTCATCTGTTTTTGATAGATTTTGTACAAAAGTCTTTTTTGCTTTTTCGAAAGTATCTTTGTCCAAGTCCGGTTTATCTACTACTTCGCCATAATCCAAATTTAGCGTTCTTGGTACCAAAGAACGATTTTTTTTCTAGTGTTGAGTTTGGCCTTGAGTCGTTTTTTATTTATTGCATTTTCATGTTTTTTATGGACAATCTGGGACTTGTCCCATAAATATTTCGCTGAACAGTTGATAATAATTTGTCAGTATTGAATAAAATCAAAGCTCCTGAGCATCTTGCTTGATAGGAGCGTCTTTGAGCATAATTTACTCGTTTACCCCCGACCAGTTTTGCTATCACTCCATTGAATCTTTCCACAACGTTGCTGTCTACGTCTTCAATTAAACTGTGTGCTTTATCAGCTAAGTGTGCAACAACTGTTTTAATTTTTTGCCAAAGAAAACTGCCAAAAAATGGGTTTGGGGCATCTAGACCTGGACCCATATGTTTGCATAATTGCCGGTTACAATTTGCATGAATATTAAAAGCATGAAAAACAGACGCATTGATGTCTTTGTATAAACCATCTTCATTTTTTGTTTCTTTGTGAAGTTTTATAGCATCACAAATATATTTTCTTGACCGCAATATCTTTTGTTGTGTAAAATTTTTCCTGTCTGCTGCAATATATTGCGTATTAGAGGCCAGTTGTTGCAGTTTATTACAGGAGTTTCTCAGCAAATGATTCCGACAGTAAATTTTTGCAACTGTAATGCCTGGATATGGGCGAGCATTTATTATTTTTGAATACGTACTACTGTCGCCATCAGCGATAAATCCTGAATAAATTAAACCTTTTTCATCTCATCACATGCAGTCTCTTCCCAGTCATCACTGATATCGTTTTGCATTTTATTGTATGTGAAATCAGACATATTGGGCATAATTACTCCAGCCAAAAATTGGTTGAGCTGTGCTTCACCAGCAGCCATAACTCCCGCAACGGCGTCTTTGTTTACATCAGCCAATGACGATTTTGTTTTATTTTTGTAACCACACAATAAACAAATATATGTTTTACATATTTTTTTGTATTTTGTGCAATAAAGTTTAAATAAATAAATAAATAAACATATGTAAATTCAGATTGCAAGCCTACATGATGTTCAGACTCTAATTTCAAACAAAGGCTTGTGTTCAGAGAATTTAACAAGTTCTGTTACAAAATGGCTCACATCTATTATTCTATGCCCTACATCTTGTAAATCCGGCTCAATCTGAAACAAATATAGAAAATAAGTATCAGTGCATGGAATGTGATGGCGGGAGAGTCTATTGGTCATGAAGGGAAATGTGAAGGAATGGCGCTCCAGCAGCTGTCTTCAATGCATAGAATCAAAGTTGAGAATTGCAGCTTGTTTATTGACGAAAGGTGTCCTTTTTTGGGTTCTGCACCTGATGGGGTCACCAAAAGTGACATGCAAAAATCGCGTAAGTTTAGGCCGTTTTAAATAGTATTTATTTTATAATATAAATAGCAGGCAGAAGCCTAGTTGAAAATTATAGAGAGTTTTTCCTGGAGAAGTGCAATCAAACAAAGACTTGGGCTCCACTGTAGGGCTGTGTATAATAACCATTGTTTGTCTGGTAACCCTGGAATGCTCCCATATCCGCTTCGAAAATAATTTTATTTATTGCGCTTTTAACGTAAGCCAAAGTATAACTATCATACTTGCGCAACTCGTGGGCAATAAACATCATAGGAATCTTAAACTATCACTATCGTGTGTACACTGTTGCAAGACACTTAGAGCTTCAGATATAGCATTGTCACTTAAGTCGTCAGTCTCGTTTACTTTTGATCTCATTTTATGGCCTCGTCGACTTTTGTTTTGGTGTTGTCGAGCTTGAAGTTTCGTTTGCTTCTTCATTACGCGTGTCTTCGCTACGAGGACTATTCTGACTTGCATTCTGTAAAGATGATAATTTTGTATTGTTTATAGATACCATCATCCAAAGAAGAGTGGCTGACCATAGCAAAGGAATTAGAGAGCAAATGGAATTTCCCACATGTCATAGGAGCAATGGATGGGAAACATGTTATGTTACAGTCGCCTATAAATAGTGGCAACGACTACGACTGTTACAAATTGTTTCCCAGTATAGTACTGTTCGCTTTAGTTGATGCCAACTGCAAATTCCTGTACGTAGATGTTGGCAGCAAGGGACGTATATCAGATGGCGGTGTGTTTAAAAACACCAATTTGTATAAAAAAACTCGAAAAGAAAGAAGTGCCCTATTTTATTCTAGGCGACCAAGCTTTTGCATTACATGAGTACACATTGAAACCTTATGCAGGTACTCCAGAAAGAGGTTCAATGGAAAGGATCTTCAATTACAGGTTATCCAGAGCAAGAAGAGTAGTAGAGAATGCCTTTGGCATTTTAAGTTCCGTTTACAGAGTACTGAGAAAGCCGCTACTATTAGAACCAGAAAAAGCTACGAAAATTGTGTTGACTACAATATGTTTATATAACTACTTGCGGAGAAATCAAGATTCCTCACAAAGGTTCATTCCCCAGGATCATTCGATGCCGAAGTTGTCGGGACAATGATACCTGGCCGATGGCGGCAGGATACAGACATGTCATCAATGTTAGCTATTCAAGCTGTACCACGGCGAGGACCAACAAATATAAAAGAAATTCGTTCACATTTAGCGAGCCATTTTAGAACAAACGGAGCAATTTCTTGGCAAAATGATTATCAGTAAATACTCACTTCTCCTTCTAAAGTATCTTCGGTATTTCTTGGGTCGCTTCTATCTCCCATGAAGCTAAATGCTTCATACGCGTACCAATTTGAATCGTATAGACATCACCACGACCTATAAATGAATATTTTTATTAAGATTTAATAACAATATACACGGTGGAAAGAAGTTATGGGCCCTGGAGGGGAACTACTTTAAATCCTTTAGTTGGCTCATTTTACTGAAAGGAAACATTTCTTTATTTTTAAAAAGAAGCAAAACTGCATTAAAAGATTTTTAAAATTTTGCTAGTCTCAACGGGGAATCGAACCAACTAAAAATTAAAAATAAACCCTCGCTTGTTCGTTATACGAATCGGTAGGATTATTGTTTAGGATAAAATTTGTCTAAGAAACATTTATTTAGTCATAGAAATAAAAAAGTGAAAACTAAAATTTATTTTATTTTATTACCAATAAGAACTTAAACATGAAACATTTTTTTAACGTAGACGGACATTAAAAAGAGAAAACAATGTTAATAATTTAACTGGTAAGTTGCTCGAAATGACCCCACTCGTTCCGGATACACAAATTTAGTCTACGTTGAAATTCATTTCGTGTAGCCCTCTGGAAAGTGTTGTGGTGTATGCTCCTAATAACATTTTCTACCGCAACCCTTAATTCTTGTACAGTATTATAACACGTTTTGTAAACTTAATTTTTTACATGACCCCATAAAAAGTAGTCCAGAGGTGTCAGGTCTGGACTTCTCGCTGGCCACCTAATCATCCCGTTTGTACCTATCCAGACATTGAAATGTTCATTAAGGTAAGCCCTGGAAATTCTCCTATTGTGGGCAGGTGCACCCGTCTTGTTGAAATATGATATTGTGTCGTTCCTCCTCCGTTGATTATGTAATAGCTCTAATATTTCAATGTATTTTACCGTATTTAGATGTCCTTCATAAATGTGCACTAAAACGACCATATTGCTTCTGATTCCGCACCAAACATTAAAGGAAAATCTGACCAGATTGTTTGTTTCGCGAACACGGAATGGATTCTGACGGGACCAATAATGATTGTTATGTCTGTAATACATTCCATTATTGCTGAAATTCGTTTCATCAGACCATACAATGTAGTCTAAAAAATTTGGGTTGCGGGCTATTTGTGTTTGAATATTCTGACAGAACTCTAATCTCCTTTGATTATCTCCCGGATGTAGTTTCTGCACCAATCGCCCATCACGAAAACATTTGTATTTGTACACGAGTATCGCTGGTGCCTATCTCTTGAGCAACTTCCCTACTAGAAGCTTTCGGGTAACACTCAAAGTATGTCAAAACACTTAAATCAAAATCGGAAAAGTCTAGATTTTGCTGCTGTGGGCGTTCTAAACGTTTTTTGAAACTTCCAATATTCACTAAATTTTTCACCATTCGCGACAATAATTTTCTAGATGGTGTTTGTCTGTCTGGATACCTCTCACTGTACCGCTGTAGAGCTAAATTGCAATTCTTGTTGTTCGAAAAGTTAGCTTCTAATAAATCGAAATGTTCTTGATACGCCATTGTTACAGAATTACGGAATGAAAGCAAAACAAAACCAAATTTGAAATTCGAACGAATACTTCTTTTTTATAGTTTTTAAAAATGTTATCGTTCCAATTTCAAATTTGTTTCCCCGCGTTGCTAAAAAAGTACGTTCCATTATTAAACTTTTCGTCCGAACGAACGTCTAGTCTAGTGTAAGAAGAAATCGTGCTGTGCATAGATTTATTATTACCATTTACCGATTTTGTTATACAATACTTCAACAAGGTACTTAGAGATAAATAACATTAGCAAGCTTGTACTTCATACGATGTCTTTAGATGTTAAAGAGAAGAAAATTATAGCGTATCAATTACTTGTTACAAGAGACCAGTACTAGGCATTGTTAATAAAAACTTGTAGGCAATAAATATTAAATTTCATGGGTATCTCGCACAACAGATCAGTGTAAGACCAAATGTTTCTTAGACAAATTGTATCCTTAACAATAATCCCACCGATTTGTATAACAAACAAGCGAGGGTTTATTTTTAGATTCCCGGTTGAGACTAGCAAAATTTAAAAAAATCTTTTAATGCAGTTTTGCTTGTTTTTAAAAATAAAGGAATGTTTCCTTCCAGTAAAATGAGCTAACTAAAGGATTTAAAGTAGTTCCCCTCCAGGGCCCATAATTTCTTTCCACCCTGTATTTAATTTTGTATGTTCTTTAACGTAATAATAAACCATGGCCCCGTGAATTGGTAAAAACATATTTATAATAATAAATATAAACTGCCTTTTTAAGTTGGACTAATGTTTAATTTCAAGATACCCTGACAACAATATTCACCGATTTAACGACTATCGTAATAAAAAATACGATTTAAGTATTTAAAACTATGGCATTGCACTTCCTTAAACGTACCTAACCAGATGCTAAAGGTAGTGGAAATTAAAAAACATGGTGTATTCATAGTTTTATTAAATAAATACCTGCTCCCATGACTCTGCTTTTTTTCTCTCTCGACTTTTCTCTTCTGTAAGATCCTAGCAATACAATACAAATACAAAATATTTTATTTGGTTAAAAGACAGTGGTTTACAGACAGGGCAAGGTATATATGTACCTGTGTTGAGAAGTCTCGCTCTTCCAAACATAGTACATTGTAATGATCCACAATTTAGAAAATAAAGTTATGGTTACATAGGCGTTGAGCGCTCGTATACCCTGATATCCATTCAGTAAGACTGTGCCATAATGTAGGCTCAGCCCTCTCCATTCGATCGTTATTAATCTGAAACCGTTTGGTAATTCATACGTACCAATATTGGTAGCGTTGATTTTCAATTGATATAGTGCAACTCTTTCATGGAACCAGTCTGATGAAACAATCTCATTCAAGACGGCGATTTCGAGACGAATCGTCTCTTCTCTTCTTTCTTCACTATAGCCACTTATATCAGCGGCTCGCACATCCCATACGAATACTAGTTTTTTATTTTCTAAGTGTTCGCTCACACCTTCAATAGCTAGGATGCGAGTAATGTCATTTAAAGACTGGACTTTCTCTCTTACATGGAGCAAAGCCAGACTTTCCGTGTATTCTGTTACTACTCCGGGGTCTATTACGACAACGGGCCAGCTAACGTTTCTTAACTTCGCGACTTGTAACCAAGCAGTGCCTGGCGCGCCACCGACGTATACTATTGCGAATCCACATCTTGGAATTGCACACATGATACAGCCCAATTTCCTCTGACCCTCATCTTCATTTGCGCGCGTTATCTGGCTATATAGGTAACAAGCGTAAGTGACTTTCGCTCCTCGTATCTGGGATGCTGCCTTCCACACCGCCATTGACTCTTAAAAACTGTCCGGGTGGCATATTTCCACAAATTTCACTTGCGTTATGGTAAATCTGTGCATTGAACACCGATTCTAACTCAGCGCCACACCAACGTATCTGCTCGCACGACGCGAGCGTGTCCCTGATTTCATTACATAGACGAGAAACTCTCGTGGATTTACCGTATAATATTTCATGAAATAAGCCGTTTGGGGTAGTTCTACATCCCTTAGATCGTATAATAAACCACTATATACTAATTTGGCTATTATCTCATCGCTCTGTTGAGCAACGAAGATATTCATACTATCTGAATATCCTAATAAAAACCATACCTTGTCGAGGTAATCCTCACGTTCCGCACGTTCCTTTGGTGGGGAATAGTGTATATAGCTCTTGTTCTGAAACGTGTTTGCCCATCTTTTGTATTGTCCCGAAGTTACCAGAACTCCTCTGTAGTTCAATTTCTTAGACATGCCTCGTATTCTCGTAGTGCAATGGCATCAAAAATATTATGCTCTATAGAAAAAAGATTAGCTAAGGATGAGCAACTGAATAAACAATATAAAGACTTCTTAGATCAATATGTTGAACTAGGACATGCAAAAGTCATACCCCTAAAGGATGCCAATATTGAAAAAATGTATTTCATGCAGCATTTACCTGTCATAAGAAAAGATAGAAAAACAAATCAGGTTCGAATTGTTTTCAATGGGAATACTAAAGCTAGTTCTCATCATAACAGTTTAAATGAAGTTCTCTTAAATGGACCCAAGGTGCAAAAAGATCTGTTTGTCATATTAATTTTGTTCAGGATTTATTAGGATTTATTAAAGATTTCTAATAAAACTTATGAACATTAAAATATACATCTAAAGTTTTTATCATTTTCTATTCTTGTTTCTTGGCCAGTGGCATGATAAATTAAGTGGCATCCATATAATGGCAAGAGTAACATAAATAATGAAGAATCTTGATGTCAAATATTGAATAACCTAATCAATTTGTAGGTTAGAGTCCACCAAAACAATGGCGAATTACCTTAAAGCTTTAGGCGTTAGTTAACTCAACTATAACGCTTATTGACTTACAACACTCTTACAGTGTCTTTAAAGTGTATCTGCCTAACACCTTAAGCGTTAGAAAAAGTTTCAATACTTACAAGAGACTTAATTCTGTTATAAAGTCTCTGCCTGTAGCTAAGACTCTTGTAAGTGTTTAAGTGTTAAAAACAGGTTAAAGCTTTAACATCTTAAGTGTAATTGCTTTGAGTAACACTCTTATAATGTTTAGGACTTAATTATTTTTCTTAACTCCTTTATAAGACTATTACTTACAACTGAGAACATTATAACTCACTTATAAAGGTTAAGGTTATAATAATACCCTTAGCTATTACCCAAATGTTAGTTGGGTAGACACTTCATCAAGCGCAGCCCGATCACGCCTACATAGGCGTTGAGCGCTCGTATACCCTGATATCCATTCAGTAAGACTGTGCCATAATGTAGGCTCAGCCCTCTCCATTCGATCGTTATTAATCTGAAACCGTGGCCCCAATTCTGGTAGCCAGCTCGAATTTTCGACGTCATGGAAAACTCTGGTTCTCCAATTTTCAAATATCTTCATACGCCCCTGGGAGTAGAAGTTCGACATTATTTTGTATACAAACATCACTAATGATGCTCTGGAAGAAACATACTCCAAAAACATGCGTAAAGAGTGTCCGGAAGGTGAAGTGAGTTCGCTTCCCATTGAGTAACTATTCTGAAATTTAGGGAATACACATCCCATTTCGCGGGCTACTTCAGATCGTAGAAGATCATAGTCCTCCATTCTATTCTCGGAATGCAGTCTATATTCGGTTGCGCCGATCAGATAACATTCAGAAAACAGCAGTTCATTGTTCATGTAGGCGCAATCAACGCAGTTTGTGAAGAAATATAATCCTTCTATTTTAGCTGGTACTAACGCGCGCGAGTCGAACACCATCGAGGGAAACCTCGTGAGTAGGAGCGACTCATTGAAAACATATTCGTTATCTCCAAGCAAATACTGCGTGAAGAAGCTTCCCACCAAATTTGTTCTGTCATCTTGCAGACACTGCAGATATCTACATAGTTTGGTTTCCGAATTCCAGTTTAGCGTATAAATCGCCACTTCGCGTCTATTATTTGACACCAAAGGTGCACTCTCTATGTAGTCGCATTCTCTGAACGTACTAGTCATAAAATTTAGAAACAAATCGTAATCTTTGATCTCCCCTTTCTCGAGTTTTGAGCGGATACTATTCTGCAACGTATTTAACTCTCCTATTTGAATGGCGTCTAAGACGCGCATCCTGGGCTTCTCCTTCTGACTGAACCCAACGCACCGTAACTCATATACTTCACGTTTCAGAGTGTGTGGCTGTAGGAATAACTTTGACTCGTTTGGTAATTCATACGTACCAATATTGGTAGCGTTGATTTTCAATTGATATAGTGCAACTCTTTCATGGAACCAGTCTGATGAAACAATCTCATTCAAGACGGCGATTTCGAAACGAATCGTCTCTTCTCTTCTTTCTTCACTATAGCCACTTATATCAGCGGCTCGCACATCCCATACGAATACTAGTTTTTTATTTGCTAAGTGTTCGCTCACACCTTCAATAGCTAGGATGCGAGTAATGTCATTTAAAGACTGGACTTTCTCTCTTACATGGAGCAAAGCCAGATTTTCCGTGTGTTCTGTTACTACTCCGGGGTCTATTACGACAACGGGGCAGCTAACGTTTCTTAACTTCGCGACTTGTAACCAAGCAGTGCCTGGCGCGCCACCGACGTATACTATTGCGAATCCACATCTTGGAATTGCACACATGATACAGCCCAATTTCCTCTGACCCTCATCTTCATTTGCGCGCGTTATCTGGCTATATAACAAGCGTAAGTGACTTTCGCTCCTCGTATCTGGGATGCTGCCTTCCACACCGCCATTGACTCTTAAAAACTGTCCGGGTGGCATATTTCCACAAATTTCACTTGCGTTATGGTAAATCTGTGCATTGAACACCGATTCTAACTCAGCGCCACACCAACGTATCTGCTCGCACGACGCGAGCGTGTCCCTGATTTCATTACATAGACGAACTCTCGTGGATTTACCGTATAATATTTCATGAAATAAGTCGTATACTCTTATCCTTCGCCGTTTGGGGTAGTTATGAGGAATAAGGGGATGTACCCTTAGATCGTATAATAAACCACTATATACTAATTTGGCTATTATCTCATCGCTCTGTTGAGCAACGAAGATATTCATACTATCTGAATATCCTAATCTAAACCATACCTTGTCGAGGTAATCCTCACGTTCCGCACGTTCCTTTGGTGGGGAATAGTGTATATAGCTCTTGTTCTGAAACGTGTTTGCCCATCTTTTGTATTGTCCCGAAGTTACCAGAACTCCTCTGTAGTTCAATTTCTTAGACATGCCTCGTATTCTCGTAGTGCAATGGCATCAAAAATATTATGCTCTATAGAAAAAAGATTACTATCTAAAACCTAATTAGATTCCAATATACGTCAAAAAAACTACCAAAGATGGCGGAATGTCACAGTTACACATGTCATCATCATTGTGACGTTTCAGGGAAAACCAACCTTTTGGTACAATAATTATGTTAAAATAAAACAATAAAGTTATTTCCACAATATGATAAGGGTCATCCTGATTTTAATCAATGTTGTCTGTGCATTCATCGCCTAACAGGTCTTGGTTTGGTAAGGTTGACGAAGATAAATGCTAGCTTTAGCCGGTGCATTAGTTAACCTAACCAGTTAAAAAGTTTTTGTGTGATTGAGTATTATACATACAAGCTTACACATTTATAATATTAGTAAGTTTTTTTTTTAAACTGACTGGGGACCTGCAATAATAAATAATATTAATGCGGGTTAGGGACTTCAGCTTTACATACACCTTTAATTTTTTTCTCAGATGTACCTATGCAGGTTTCTTCACGATGTTTTCCTTCACCGAAAAGCTAGTTGAGAATATCAAATGACACTTCGTACATAAAGCCCAAAAAAAATCATTGGTATGAGCCAGTATTTCAACCAGAGACCTCTGAATTGCAAATCCAACGTCCGAACCACTAGGCCACAACGGACGGGCAAACGACGGCGGGATCTGTATTATTAATAAATAAAAAGACAACCATTTTAATAACAATATTTATTCTTCAATTTCTGAACAGCTTAGATCATCCTCCTCAGTATTTATAATAAAAGGTTCAACCACATCGTCAATTAAGTTGTCTAAGTTGAGCATTCTGTCTTCAATTTTTATAACGTGGTCTATGCAAGACTTCCAACGTTCCGCTGTCACCTTCTGCAGACCTTCTTCAAATAACGACTTTACTTCAGCCATTTTATAAGTTTTATTATTTGAGGCCACATGCCCTTTTATTTGAGCCCACACCAACTCGATTGGGTTTAATTCGCAGTGGTAGGGAGGGAGTCTTAAAACTGTAATATTGTGAGTGGCTGCTAGTTCATCAACTGCCAGTTTATCATATTTTGGTTTTGCTTTTTCTACCAATTCCCACAACTCTGTCCTTAACATACTAGCATCGCATTCAATGCCTCTTCCTTGCAACCACTCAATTATTTGGCCCTTGTTCCATCTTTTTATGGGTCCACTTTCTAATTTTCTAGAGTGGTATGGTGCATTGTCTATAACAAGCACAGAGTTCGGTTTCAACCTTGGCAAAATACTAGCCAGCCACTCTTCAAAATGTTTCGCATTCATTTCGTTGTGATAGTCGTCACTATTTTTTTTTGACTCAAACAGTAATAGCCCTCCCTCCACAAAACCTTCCTCGCTGCCAATATGACTAATAATTAATCGTCTTCCTTTTCCTGAGGGACCTTTTAGTCCAGTTGTAAGCCCCTCTAAAAAAGCTTGCCGAGATGACAAAACCTGGGGATCTTGCCAAACCTTGTTCTTCATGTGACCTGTAATGACAGGTTGGTAAGTTTATAATCATAATCACTAATCATTTTTCAAAATTAACACCACATTCATATCATATAAAATTGATTTTAAGATGATTAATTTATGATAGGTTTAATTAAATTCTTATAAACATGTCACATGCCATTTTTTCTGATTGGGCATTCAGTTCAATATAGTAAGTACAAATCAATGGCTAGTATCCAAAAAAAATACCTTCATTAAGCCAGGTTTCATCTTGATAATATAATGTTCGTCCTTCTCTGCGATATTGTTTTATTTTGACCAAGTAACGCTTTCTCCATAAAATGATATCTGCTCGGTCAATGAGGCAGCTTTGGCGTTTCCGGCTGGCATACTTGAAATTCAGATGCTTGAGTACCTGTCGCATTGTATTTGCTGACAAATTTGGCAAGTCGGCATCATCATTCACAACTTTTAAAACCTGCAGACAAAGAAATGTTATATTAGCATGGTTTATTCAAGAAAATACAGAAATCAAGTAATATCAGTTATATATATATATATATAATAAATTACTCACCTTCTGAATAGTTGGTGGCTCATTCCGATGAAAAAATTGATGAACTACACGTCTAATTGCAGCGAAGGTAAACTCATCAAGTTTTTCAATAATGGTTAATTTGGGGCCAGGTTTATTTGGAGGACTAAAGTTTTCATCCGTTTTGTGGTCTTTCATAATCTGCCTGACAGTTCTATCAGATATTCCCAATATTTGAGCCACTTTCATTGCACAGTCCACACGTGACCAACAAATATTATGAGATTAATAAATCGCACATAATGAGAATATTAATTGGTACCAAATGTTATTAAAGCCTGAGTTATTGCCATTGTAATTTAAACTTTTCTCCTATAAAACAATTTTTTCTACTCCTGTACTTTTATCTGTCATTTACATAGTCACGAACAATAATATAAAGACATACAAAATAAGTTTGCAGAAAAGTCTATACTCTATTCCCCATAACAGTACGGCACAACCGTGCTGTTATGTCGCCAAAACGATACGCTTAGCAGCCATACGCTTCTAAACCTATACATTAGGTACTACCAACTTAACAAACCACTGAATGTTTTTACTTTTTAGAAATTTTTGAACTAAAGGCATTGCTGCTAACTTAGGAAAAACCTTTATTCTTAATATGGCAGTACGGGCAAGTTGACATCAATTAAAAACAAAGTTAACCATAGACACCCATTTGTCTCATTTTCATGTTTCCCGAATTCCCGGTTATTTTATAAATTGTTGTTTGACTTTGCGGCCGTTGTGTTTGCTACAAAATAGTTGGTGTTTCTCAAAAGTAATAATGGATGACGATGAAAATATTGCTTCTACACCAGAAATACACCGGGGCAGCCCACAAGCAGTGACCGAACATTTGTTGCCTACTAAATCTCGGGACCTATACGACAAAATTTAAGAAAAGTTTATTCTTTGTTTAATCTTGCATTTTATTTCATAGTAGCTAGTCGTAGAAAAAGTATTGTATGCAACGTTGTATAACTAAGTCAAAAAACGCTCGTGGCGTCTTTCTTTACAATGTTCGCCTTCGGCTCACATTGTAACCCACGCCACTCGCCTTTTTTGACCTCTCTTATACAACTGTTGCATAAAATACTATAACTAAATATCTTTTTTTGCGACGAGTATTTAAATAAGATTGTTTATTGAAGAAGGAAAATTAAATGTTGCCTTTAATATTATAAATAAAATAAACAGCTACCTATAACATTTACAGAAGTGAAAATTTACCGATCCACTAATATGTCATTTTAATGGCAACACTTTTTTGACGTATGTTGGAATCTAATTAGGTTTTAGAGTTTAGCTAAGGATGAGCAACTGAATAAACAATATAAAGACTTCTTAGATCAATATGTTGAACTAGGACATGCAAAACTCATACCCCTACAGGATGCCAATATTGAAAAAATGTATTTCATGCAGCATTTACCTGTCATAAGAAAAGATAGAAAAACAAATCAGGTTCGAATTGTTTTCAATGGGAATACTAAAGGTAGTTCTCATCATAACAGTTTAAATGAAGTTCTCTTAAGTGGACCCAAGGTGCAAAAAGATCTGTTTGACATATTAATTTTGTTCAGGTCACACAAATATGTACTTTTAACAGATATAAGGCACATGTACAGAGCAATAAAAATAGATCCATCTCATAGGCATCTGCAAAACATATTATGGAGGGACGAACATAAACACAAAATTATACTCCAATTACAGACCTTGACATACGGACTCAAAAGTTCCAGCTACCAAGCCACCAGATGCCTCGAGGAGCTTGCAGAGCGAAATGAAGCTGAGATGCCGTTTTTTTATTTTTATTTTTTTAGTTAGCAGCAGATGTGATCCGCACAGCCATGTATGTAGAGGATGCTCTTTTTGGAGCTCCAACAATTGAAAAAGCACTTGAGGTAAGAGATCAATTTATATCTTTGCTTGATAAAGTCAACTTTCACTTGCACAAATGGGCTGCAAATGATCAAAGACTACTGACGGGCATACCAGCTGATAAGCAGCACTTTGAAGAACACACACTTTGCCAAGAAAACTTAACAATGAAATCTTTAGGATTGTCATATGACGTTAGCAATGATGTTTTAAAAGTAAGCTGTCCTACTAGGCATGTAGAGTCATGGAACAAAAGGGCCATCCTAAGTGTTATAGGGTCTTTCTTCGATCCTCTAGGTCTGGCAGGACCCGTTATAGTTCGGACTAAGGAATTTTTACAAAAAGTATGGAAAGAAAATCTCAAATGGGATTCACCCATACCAGCACAATTGCTTAAAGCATGGCAAGCATATGAACTTGATATCAATGCCTGATATATCAGTCAACAGAAATTTAAACATATGTAATGCTCAATGCATAGAAATATTTGGGTACTGTGATGCATCCAATATTGCATATTGATGTTGCATTTATATAAGAGTTATTCATAATGACAATGTAACAATTACACTATTGTGTTCAAAGTCTAGAATTTCACCTGTAAAAAATACCTTGACTGCCCCAAAGCTGGAGCTTAAAGTTGTACAATAAAGTAATGGCTGTGTATTCCAAAATCAAATTTCATGGAAAATACTTGTTTTCAGACTCACAAGTAGTCTTATGTTGGTTAAAGTCGAAAAGAAATACCATACCTGTTTATGTCAAAAATAGAGTAAATGTTATCAACTCTATTACATCAGACAGTGACTGGTTCCACATAGATGGAGCATCCAATTCTGCTGACTGCTTATCCCGGGGCTGTGATCCTGCTGATCTGCTAAACAACAACTTATGGTGGTGCGGGCCTCCTCAGATTTCCTTGCCTAATTATAAGCCGCTACCATTTTCGGTTTCATGCAACCATATGCTATGTGAGGAGCAGCCAGCCGCGCATGAGCAGGCAGTGTACTTGGGTGTCAATGAGCCATCAATATTTAAGCAATATTCGTCATGGTTCAAAATGCAAAGAATATTTGCTTGGATATTGCGATTCAAATATAACTGTAAAAACAGTAACAATAAACTCACGGGTAATCTGTCTTCAAAAGAGTTATAAAATGCATTTAAAATAATATCTGTCATTCAGAATATATATTTCCATGAGGAAATAAAAAAATTAAAAAATAATTTAACTATTAAAACAAATTTAAAAAGCCTAGCTCCATTCATAGATGGCAATAATATAATGAGAGTAAGTGGTCGTTTACAAAACTCATCAATACCGTATACTCAAAAATATCCGGTCATTCTACCAAAAAAATGTCATGTAACAGACATAGTTATACAAGACGAGCACTTAAACTCAATGCATGCTGGTTCTTAATTAATGGACTCATTGCCTTCTCATAGAGTAAATGAAGCCAAAATATTTACTATAGTCGGCATAGATTACTGTGGCGCCTTCAAATAAAGCAATCGTCGTTGCGACGAACTGTCATCACCAAAGGCTATGTTGCTGTATTTGTGTGCTTCGTCACCAAAGCGGTTCACTTAGAACTTGTGTCTGACATGACGTCTCAGTGCTTCCTTGCAGCATTAAAAAGATTTATCGCAAGGCGCGGAGTGCCCAATACAATACATTGCGATAATGCTAAAACGTTTAAAGGAGCTGACAATATATTAAGAGATTTGTACTTACTAAACAAATGCAATGAACATTTATCCTCAATAAATAATTTTGCTACTTCAAAAGGTATTAACTTTCAATACATACCCAGCTATTCCCCGACCTTTGGAGGGATTTGGGAAAGTGCAGTGAAAAGCTTTAAGTACCATTTCAAAATTCAATACGATTATAATTAGCATTGAAGGCATTCTCAATTCAAGGCCAATAACAGAAATGTCTAAGGATATCTCCGATTTCTCAATATTAACACCGGGCCATTTTCTTTTGGGCAGACCTATAACAGCTGTACCAGAGCCTGACATAACGTCCATTCCTACAAACAGGCTTCGTTTCTGGAGACGCTGCACACAGATACAGCAGCATCTTTGGAAAGCCTGGCATAGGCAGTATTTGTCCCAGCTAAATAGCCGTTCTAAATGGCACAATAGCCAAAAAAATATAGCTGAAGGAAACCTAGTACTTTTACGGGACGACAATACCGCGCCTTTGCGCTGGCCTACCGGCAGAGTCGTTAAGATTTACAAAGGGCCAGATCAAAAAGTAAGAGTGGCCGATATTAAAACTTCTACTGGCACGACCCGAAGAGCTATAAACAAGCTATGTCCACTTCCTATAGATCTATGAGTTTAAAATTGTAAAATGTAAACTTTTAAATAAAACATGCTGTATAAGTAGATGTAACATAAAATTTATTTAATACTAAGTAGTACAACCAGATGTTACTTAACATTGTACCCCGCCTCTCGGGAATATGTTCGCAACGAACAAAACCATGTATCAGGAGTGAATGTCATCATTTCTCGCCATCAAACGTCACAGTTTGGCGAGTTTATATAAAAACTATAAAATGTAATTTATTTTTTTTTAAATAAAAAAAGAATGTAAATTAAGCATGTACATCATTCATTCACTCTCTCTTCATTATCAACCTAAGATGGTTGATAATGAAGAGAGAGTCGCTGAAGAGATGACTCGCTGTATGTGCTCCGCAATTTAATTAATTTTATACAATAAAAGTGCTAAAAACCTAAATAAACTATTTCATTTATGTTCCGCATGAACAGATGGTATAGAACAAATTCTGAGGTCACTTAAATGGGAGGATATTTTGTTACATGTTAGGGGCAGTGTTGGCAAAATTATGGTGTGATAATAAAAAAAAATGTATTTTTAAATTAGAAGTTTATCTATTTTGGTGCCACGAAATTAAAAAATCGGGTGCCCTTTGTTTCCCATAATTTTGTTGTTCCGAATTTCGATGGTCAGAAGTTGATATCCATAAAATTTATAGACATACATATCAGTAGTCATAATTTTTGTTAAGTATACCGCTAAATAGTTCTAATATCAATGACCTATAATATTAAATCCTATAATCTCAAAAGTCATAAAATTTGTAAAGTAAAATGTTTAAAGGTCTATAGATAATTATTCAGAAATGTTGTAAGGCATTTATTTCAACGTACTAATGGTTGTTATTCATATCGTGTTAATGCCTAAAGTTAATTATGTCTAACAAACCAAATCTATAACATCCATAGGTATATAGATAATTACTCAGAAACATTTCTAGACATAATAAAACCACTATCAAACCTATCAAAATGTAGAACCTATCAAAATAAGCATAAAACGTCAAATAAACTTTTCTCTGAGATCAACCAATGCCAAGATAGTGATGTATAAAGTTTAAGTTTTTCAAAGAACAACAGGAACAGGGACTTAGTGGCAAAACCGACTCGGATCGCGGATAGGTTAGAAAACAGAAGCGGGAGCTTTGCTCCCGTTTTGGTCTTCGAGGTTATTTTTTTTGTAAAAGAGCGGAAACACTTGTTTGTAAAAAATATTGTAATTATGCAACACAAACATTGTAATTTTTATCCTACGCACTACTTACTCAAATTGGCATAAATCAAAATACGCATAAAACGTCAAATAAACTTTTCTCTGAGATCAACCAATGCCAAGATAGTGGTATATAAAGTTAAAGTTTATTAAATAACAACAGGAACAGGGACTTAGTGGCAAAACCGACTCGGATCGCGGATAGGTTAGAAGACGGAAGCGGGAGCTTTGCTCCCGCTTTCGTCTTCGAGGACCTTATTTTTTTTTATAAAAGAGCGGAAACACTTGTTAGAAAAAAATATTATAATTTTGCAACACAAACATTGTAATTTTTATCCTATGCACTACTTAAATTGGGATATAAATCGTATGTCATTGCAATATTTATGGATTAGTATTTTTTTTAAATCTATACTGACTCGTACAACCACTTGGATAGGTTTTTTAGTTCAAGAACAACAATTTATTACGAACAAGAATTTTATACCTTCTTATAATTATTGTGAGCAATAAAAACTTATTGACTGTAATATTATGAAGTCTGACACCACCCTCACATTAAATGTTATGACTAACTAACCACGTGACTACCCATCATTATGACCTGCGAAAAAAGACTTTACAACAATTATAATAAGCAAGTTTATTGCCTTCAATAATATGAAATGGCATACCATCTGGACATTGAATGTTATGAATAACCAATTTCATGACTAACAATAATGATGACTTGCAAAAATCGGAACTCCAATTTATATTGTATATTTTTATGACTTTCGACAATATGACTTATAACAATTATGTTGGGTAACGGTATGGACTGAAAAAATCGGAACTTAAATTTTATGTGAACCAATAGAGACCCGGACACGATTCGTCTTAGCGATGCCAAAAAGCATAAGATTATTTGTTTAAGACAGGAAGGCGTCTCGGTAACTGATATATCTGATGAACTGGGCATAAGCGTAAGTAGACTGTTCTGTTTGTTATCTGCATCATGGCACTGAATCAATACATTATGTGAGTATACATACATTATTGTTATTTTCAGAGGAATACGGTATACCGCTGGGTAGAGAGATGGAATACAGAATCCAATGTTAACAGTCATGTGGCCACAGGCCGGCCACGTAAAACAAATATTGACGAAGACAATAGAATAGTGCAGCTAGCTCACCGTGATCGATTTATAAATTCAAGAAATATGGCTGCAAAATTTGGACTGTCCCAAGCCACAATAAGACGTCGGTTCAAGGAGGGTGGCCTAAGCCACAGAATCCCAGCCAAAAAGTGTGCCCTTACTGGGAGGCACAAAACACAGCGATTGGATTTTGCACGCAAGTACTTGGTCACTGAATTGGGAAAATACATAGTAAAGGGCACAATCTTAACTGGTGAAGCGAAAGGAGAAGATTTACTCATACCCCGTATTCCATTTATACCTAATAACTTGCCATTTATCTTTAAACGACTACAGTTCCCTTTAAAAGTAGCGTTTTCAATGACAATTAGCAAATCGCAGGGTCAAACCTTAAAAGTAGCGGGATTACATTTAGGCACGCAATGTTTTTCCCACGGGCAGTTGTATGTAGCTTGCTCACGTGTGTCTAAATCTAAAAATCTACATGTTTTAGCAGAAAGAAGTATATTGGAATAAGTAGCACCGGCGAAGCGGCCAACTTATTTTTTTAGTTTCAGTATTTTTGTAAGCTTTTCGCTTAGGTGCTTTATTGTTTAATGTTTTTTTTTAGTTTTAATTATAATTAGCGTGAAAAAGAAAATAATCTCTAGAGGGGGTAAAATAACAACAATTTGTGTAGTGAAACGAATTCTACGCGGACGAAGTCGCGGGCAAAAGCTAGTCGTATTTATAAAATATTCTGGTTCTGAATCGCTGCCGCTGTTATCATCTTCTTTTTTCTTATTTTCTTTGCCTTCTTTGACTCGTTTTTTCTGTTTGCATACTTTTTCTAAATCGTTTTTTCCTATACAGTTGGTACATATAGTGCCCCAGGCTCGACAATTTTCCTTTTTGAATATGTGGTTATTCCCACAGAAATGACATTTTCCTTGTTTCACAAGAAAATATTGCCAATCAGATGAACCAAATAAAAAGCGATTTTTTTTCTGATGAATGTGTACAAGAGTCAGATCAAGAATCACCAGTCTCAGGTTAGGTCATTATTATTGCCTGCAAGGCGCATATCCGAAACATTATCAGACTCAGTGTCGTTATTTGGCGGAGATCGTTCTGATACCTATCCCACCTACCACCCAGAGGACCAGCATGGCTCTCCTAGTAGTCTCAGTAATGATGATGATGACTTAATTACAGTGCAGGCTTTATTAGACGCCAACGCTAAAGCAAACGTTCCATGTTCACTACATCACCACAGCCTGGCACCAGCCATCAACACGAAGAGGTACAGGTAGATAATGATACAGCTTCTGAGATCGCGACCTCCTTCCTCACGATCCTTCCTTCCGATCGATCCTTCTGCACGTCTTTTTCTTGCGATGTTTTTTTTTTCCAGTTGTTAGAATCAACAGCACGCCAACGGCTTATTGTTTTTACTTGATCCCAAACTAACTCTAAAACCTTGGAGTGCTGTTGATTCTAACAACTGGAAAAAAAACATCGCAAGAAAAAAACGTGCAGAAGTATTATCTTATACCACTAATAACCAAATAGGAACCCCAAGACACAGTCGACTGCAAAATGCACCTTTGAATGTACAGAAGTGTTTACCGAACAAGACCGATCCAAGATTTGCAGAATGTACTGGAATTTGGATTTCCAAAGTAAGAAAAACTTCCTGCTGGCTCGTCTAACAGTCCTCCCGTAAAAGACAGTTGTCGTCGACAGAAAACGCTCAGTTAGACCTTATAGTGCGAAGTGTTTCTTTGACATAGGCTCCGAGAAACGGCAAGTCTGCCAGAATTTTTTGTGCTCTACTTTAAGCATCTCACATTCAGTTGTCAGCGATGCTATCAAACAGAGAGATAAAATGCAAACACAAAAGCTCAAGCAGTGGAAAGAGAGATTGTTGTCGAAGAAACGCTCGATTAAATACGGAACGAAGAGCAGCTGAGCGATTAAATATATCCTAAATCCCAGTGTTAACTTCTAGGGCATTGTATTGTCTAACAAAATTTTTATTAAAAATCAAAATTACGTTCGTTGCAAGTTTTAGTTCTCTTTTTATTTTTGTTGTTATTGAGATAACTTTACTCCTGTTCCTGTATAATAAACTACTATTATAGTTAAATAAATACGACGACCGGTTAGCCTAGTGGGTAGTGACGCTGCCTACGAAGCTGAAGGTCCTGGGTTCGAATCCCGGTAAGGGCAAATATTTGTGTGATAAGCATGAATATTTGTTTCTGAGTCTTGGATGTTTTCTATGTATTTAAGTATTTATATCTATTATATATATCGTCGTCTAGTACCTATAACACAAGCCTTATTGAGCTTACTATAGGCCTAGTTCGATTTGTGTAAGAATGTCCCCTAATATTTATTTATTTATTTATTTAAATAGCAAGTTTTCGGTATAATCAATCTTTAGTTAAGATGCATACATAAACACATTGGAGGCGAGACATAAATACTTTTATTCGGTTGATTATAATGGCATTTCATTGGTTTTCAATTTAGTTTGTCAGTTTTATTGCTCAATTTCTTAAATCAATATTATTGTTGGTTCCGGACATCTTCACTTAGTTTTAATTGTTTTGTTATTTTTAATGCATGTTATAACCATACTTATCGTGAAAAGGAACGCTTTCATTAGCGACAGTTAGGTTGGGTAGTATTCTCGTTTTCTTTCATTCGTAAAAAACCAATTGAGGGTATATTGTTTTGTTGGCTGCTCGCGGCTCGCGACTACACGCACAAGCCCTTTTTCGTCGCGCTCAAACGATCGCAAATTACATACGACACAAACCTTCGCATACCAATACCAGTGCATCATCAGCTCTCTACCGTGGAAGTGTGGACAGTCGGTACCGGCTCATCAGGCGCCGAGCAAGCAGGGGTGAGTTGGTCTTCATTTCGTTGTAATTTCACTGGTATTTCTTGTAGCTTTCGTTTCACAAAACAAAACACAATTTCCATACTCGAGGGCGATTGTAGAATTATATTATGTTCCGTTTATGTTTTCTAGAGCCCATTTTTTTATCAGTGGGCTAATGTGACATTTCATAGAATTTCGTTTAAACCATTATTTAATATTTTTGAAATACGTAGCCTGTCGGCTGTCAAATTAGTCTACCGTATTGAAAAAATGGACTTAATTTCCGTTTTCTTGATTGATAAAAAGCGAGTTTGTATAATTAGTGAGTGTCTAATTTTATAGTAAGATTTTGTTTTTGTTTTCAATTTAATTTGAAGTCAATTTCTTCTTCAATTTTTTCCACAATTTCTTTAACCAAGATTCTATTCAAGCATCATCATGTTTGCTTATTATCTAAGTTTTGTTCTGTCTATATTTATGTTTTCTAGAGTCCATTCTTTAACCAGTGGGCTAATGCGACATTTCATAGAATTTGGTATTTACCATTATTTTATAGGTATTTATTTTGAATACATAGCCTGTCGGCACTCAAATTAGTCTACCGCGTTGAAAAATGGACTTTATTTCCGTTTTCTGGATTGAAAAAGTGAGTTTTTGAAACTAGTAAGTGTACCCTATTTTATAGTATGATAGAATTTCAGATTTTCCTAATTTATATCTAATTTCAATTTGTTATGATTATGAATAATATAGGTAATAACTATAGGTACATACGACTATATTTTAATTATCACTCGTTAAAATTTTAAGCACAATGCTAACATATTCTTAAAACTAAAGATTTGTTAATGTGATAAAAAAGGCTAGGGCTAGCACATCTTAAGGTGATTTTCCACCGGCGTGGATTGACGAGGCGCGGCGCGGCGTGAATTGAAATTTATATGGAAAATTTTCAATTCACTCCCGGCGCATCTGATTATGATTTTATACTTGTAGTAATTTTTTAGCGCATGATCCACCAAACCGTCAAAGTGGGTCACTAAACTTGAGTCGAAAAGAAATTTCGTTCAATTACGTTAAAAAAGTTTAAACAAACGACGCGACATTAGTATCAAAGACTCTTAGATTAACAATAACAAACCATTATCTCATACATAAAACTGAAAAATATACCAAACACAAACACTTTCAATGAAGAAACACTAAAGTTTAGTAAACCGACCAAGTGGGACGCTCCCTATACATATAAAATCACTAAACTTTATACACACAAAAAGTACTTATAATTTGATATTTTACATACTTTCTATGCTGGATAAGTATGTTTTTTTTAAGTAATCTCATGTTATATATTGTTACGAGCGTGGGGGGGGGGGGGGGGGGGGGGGTACGGGATAGAGAAAATACACCTTATAACTCTTTAGATTCTAGACCGTAATTTCGATCTTCATTTCGTTACTCATTTGTTTTGAGTAGTATGGGCTTTTCTAGATAATCACTCTGCGTCCACGTTTCTCGAACATTCCAGCCCATACACTTTTCTATAAATTACATGAAGCATCGAATGTTCTATTCGCTTACATTTTCTAGACTATTCCATGCTACTCTGCGTCTAGAAAATGTACCAAGAATTTAAAACATACAAAAAGTGCATGTTGGTCGCTGGACTCGAACCCGAGTACATCGACTCTGAAGCCGCCATCTGTACCCCTAGGCTACTGATGTCTTATGACAACACGGTGAATTTTGAAATACCTTGACGGCGCGTTTATTACCTTGACAACGAAACTGTCATAGACCCCGCCGTCGTAACAATATTAAGAGACACGTGTATTTTAATTTTTATGCATGGCACTCTTCAAATCATTTGTCATTAACTTTTTGACATAATTACTAAATAAAAGGATCCAAAGAATTATTTCTGTCTTTTTTAGCATGGGAAACCATTTATAAATACAACTTTAATGATAAATCTGCGTGCCGTATATTGGAATATAGAAATAAACCCATATTCAGGATTTACATATTTTCGTCCCGTTTTTATGTTCAAGCCTCCATAACATTCAAAATACTAAGGTTACATACATGATTTTTACCTAATTTGATATCCCTAAAGTATGCCCAATCATTTAATACCAACCACTCCATAACTTCAAAGTAGAAGTGTGTTTTCTGCCATCCCAAACTTTAACCAACGTTTTCTCAATTGTCGCTTTTTCACTTCTGCAACTTTGCAGAATTTTTAAAAAATAACTATAGCACCTAGAGACATGAATCTTTCACCAAAAGATAGCGTATGATCTGTAGTATTAGGAACTACTCTTAACTCCATATCGACGAAGTGGGACGTTTTCCCAAAAACCGTCACAAATATGATATCGACGATTTTTTCTGTATGCGATAAAGTGGGTCGCTGGGCACTAAACTTTGAGGCCCTAAAAAGGTGCTTAAAATGGAGATTTATGCGTCGTCATCAAAATCATAGGTTTATTACAGTATGGTCTATCAGTTTTCATCGAAAGTTGATTTTCGGTAAGTTTTGCCATATTTCACTAAACTGTCCGTAACTCCGTAACTAGAATCGACAAAGTGGGACCTTTTACTAAACACCGTCACATATATTAATGTTGGGGTTTGTCCTAATTATTACGTTCACGGGAAGAATTAAATTGACAAACTAGTGGAAGTTATCAAGGTAAATGTGATAGCTGCTTAATCTGTGGCAGGGTGACCAGTATTAGCCACATTAGCAATGTGAATAGCTGCCAAGGAAGATTGCCATGGGTGAAAATTGTCATAGAAAACAAAGAATTGTATTGGCACATTATTATTATAATAAAATCAATTAAATATTTAACGAATTATTTGTGCATAAAATGACTAAATACAATTAGTTAACTTATTTTAGGTAATTAATGTATGGAAGCACTTAAATATTTCAGTATAACTTACTCTGAACGTTTACTGTCATGTAGTGACAACATATTGATATTTTGTCGTTTTGAAACTTGGAAGGGAAGGCACTGATATTGTGGGTTGTTAGGAACTACAAAGGATAGTCCTGGTTGTTATTCTGTCACAATATATTGGAGGGTGCAACGTAGGTAGGCATGTATTGAAGGGTTAATGGGGTTAAAGGAGGGATTAACGAAGATTACTTACCATAAGACGCAGTAGAAAGGTTCGACCCCAAGTTGGGGGGAGGGAATAATGATATAGGGTCATATTCGTCGTCCTCTTCGTCTGATATTAGTATTGGGCTGGGTGCTGGGCTGGGTATTGGGCTGAGTGCTGGGCTGGGTATTGGGCTGAGTAAAGGGCTGAGAGCTGGGCTGGGATCTTCTGGTTCGTCGTCTGATATTACTATGGGGGGGGGGGGTCTTGGGAGAGGAGGGGCTGCTAGTTGTGGTAATGGGGGAGTGGTGGGCTGGACGATGGCTATGGGGCGGGATGAAGGTAATGAGAAAAGGATCGGTCGGTAGAAAGGTTCGACCCCAAGTTGGGGGGAGGGAATAATGATATAGGGTCATATTCGTCGTCCTCTTCGTCTGATATTAGTATTGGGCTGGGTGCTGGGCTGGGTATTGGGCTGAGTGCTGGGCTGGGTATTGGGCTGAGTAAAGGGCTGAGAGCTGGGCTGGGATCTTCTGGTTCGTCGTCTGATATTACTATGGGGGGGGGGTCTTGGGAGAGGAGGGGCTGCTAGTTGTGGTAATGGGGGAGTGGTGGGCTGGACGATGGCTATGGGGCGGGATGAAGGTAATGAGAAAAGGATCGGTCGGTAGAAAGGTTCGACCCCAAGTTGGGGGGAGGGAATAATGATATAGGGTCATATTCGTCGTCCTCTTCGTCTGATATTAGTATTGGGCTGGGTGCTGGGCTGGGTATTGGGCTGAGTGCTGGGCTGGGTATTGGGCTGAGTAAAGGGCTGAGAGCTGGGCTGGGATCTTCTGGTTCGTCGTCTGATATTACTATGGGGGGGGGGGGTCTTGGGAGAGGAGGGGCTGCTAGTTGTGGTAATGGGGGAGTGGTGGACTGGACGATGGCTATGGGGCGGGATGAAGGTAATGAGAAAAGGATCGGTCGGTAGAAAGGTTCGACCCCAAGTTGGGGGGAGGGAATAATGATATAGGGTCATATTCGTCGTCCTCTTCGTCTGATATTAGTATTGGGCTGGGTGCTGGGCTGGGTATTGAGCTGAGTGCTGGGCTGGGTATTGGGCTGAGTAAAGGGCTGAGAGCTGGGCTGGGATCTTCTGGTTCGTCGTCTGATATTACTATGGGGGGGGGGGGTCTTGGGAGAGGAGGGGCTGCTAGTTGTGGTAATGGGGGAGTGGTGGGCTGGACGATGGCTATGGGGCGGGATGAAGGTAATGAGAAAAGGATCGGTCGGTAGAAAGGTTCGACCCCAAGTTGGGGGGAGGGAATAATGATATAGGGTCATATTCGTCGTCCTCTTCGTCTGATATTAGTATTGGGCTGGGTGCTGGGCTGGGTATTGGGCTGAGTGCTGGGCTGGGTATTGGGCTGAGTAAAGGGCTGAGAGCTGGGCTGGGATCTTCTGGTTCGTCGTCTGATATTACTATGGGGGGGGGGAGGTCTTGGGAGAGGAGGGGCTGCTAGTTGTGGTAATGGGGAGTGGTGGGCTGGACGATGGCTATGGGGCGGGATGAAGGTAATGAGAAAAGGATCGGTCGGTAGTCTGTTTGTGTGCTGGTCGTACGGGTGGAAGTTGGGGTCCTGTGGTGAGGTGTGGAGGAGGAGTTTTCTCCAATCTGAGGAAATTAATGTATAAAGATTAAATGTACAAAATTTTGTTATATGATTATAGTCAAATTAATAGTTTGGAGTTACTATATTGGTGTTAGGTAAACTAATTTAACTTTATATGGTGCGACAACTCCAAGTAAAAGGGATAAGGACAAGCGGATGATGATGATAATGATGCCAATTGGTAGATAAATTTGATATATGAACTAAATTTTCTATAGATGTTGTCTAGAAATCATATTATTAGGTTTATGGAAATTTTGGCAGTAGCAATAGGATGAGGTTTTAATAATAAAAAAATAAAAATAAAACAAAATAAAATAGAAATAGATTAACAAATAAGAGTAAATAGAACACAATGAGTGTTTCAGGGTCAGTTATAAAACCTAAATAAAAGTTTTGGGAGAGGACAGTTTGTTATTAGTCAGAAATTGAACAAAAAGGTTTTATAATTCAATAAAGATTATTTAACCCAGGGGGAGAACACAGTGAAAGTATTGCAAACAATAAGGGCGGGAGTGAAAGGGAAATAGTGGGGATATATATATAAATTAGAAGTTATTTATGGCATAAAAAAATATAATAATAAAAAAAACATTACAAATATTATTATTTCTTTCAAATTGGGACTAGGATGGTTTAGACTTTTTTGACTAAAACTAGCTAAATATATTATGATCAACGGTTCAGAAGGGTGGGAGTTATATTTGGTTAACATCCTTTTAGGGATGTAAGTTACTTGGCCTAAGATCAAATAAAGTTGAGAAATTTGAAACAAGGCAAATCAAAAGTTTCATAATATTGGCTACAGTTGGGAACTATTTCTATCTAATTTGTTGTTTAATTTTATTGGAAATTATACTTGAAACGGTTTACTATGTATATACCTGGTATGATTGTTGCGAATTCATTTTAAAATTTTGGAGAACTAGAGATTAACAACTTAGCCTTGGCGAAGGCGTACAAATTTAAATTTGGAGGGATTTTGTTTATTTCTTCGCAAGTTTGGAGAGGGAAGGGCTTAGGTTGTGTGCTTACAGGAATTGAAAAAAAATATAGAATAGTGTTATGAAATTGTATTATTATAATTATTTTCTTATTATGCTTAAACTTTTCATGGTTTTAAACTTCTCTAGCCACAAATTTACCTGAAGTAAAAAAAAATATGGGGAAGGGAAAAGGTAATAACTTACAGTAGGGGTAGATATATATGAAAATATTTTTTTTATTAGCAGATCATTTAATAAGTGTAACTACCTTGCGAAGCTAAATTGATAATGATTAAAACCGATTGATTATTAATTTACTTACCTTCGGTGTATTTAGCGGTTACAATAGGACTTTTATTGGATGCCGAGGATGCCGCGTCGTACTTGGGTAGGATGATTAGCTTGTGGGGTTTGAATTTGGGTTCAAAATAATGATGAGAATCAGATGGTATAACAACAGTTGCAGGGAGATGGAACGGAATTTCATTCGCAGATTGGATACCTATCAAAAATTGGACCGTATAGGTACCTTGTCACGATGACTGGGTGGATCAAAAGGTAAATACAGGTTGTAGGAAGTTTTTCACCGACGGAACTTTAATTTTCAGTGTATTATGTGGATCATGATTAGACTTCATCTATAATATAATAAATCATGTTGATTTGTTTTATTGATTTATGGTTATGAAGCTTTTTGAAAACTGCGAAAAGTCCCATATAAAATTCACCCCCTCTCGTATGGGGTTGGGTACAGATTTCCAAAAAAAAATGATGCACGATTTTTTTGTTAGTCACAAATATTCCGCATACCAATTTTTACCTTTCTACCTTGAAAATTGCGGAATGCTCTATACAAACTTCCACCCCCCATTTTAGGGAAGTGGGGGGTTAGAATGAGACAAAAAGTAGCCTATGTCACTCTCCATCCCTTCAACTATCTCCACTTAAAAAATCACGTCAATTCGTCGCCCCGTTTTGCCGTGAAAGACGGACAAACAAACAAACACATACACTTTCCCATTTATAATATTAGTATGGAAGTATGATTTGAAGGCATCGGAAGACTCCCAGGTACAGTTGATATACCAACTAAATATTCAGATGAGCAAACTTGTCATCCATCTCCACGATTGCCATCCTGTTTGCTGGGCTGGGACCATTAAAATTAGACTTGGAGAGGTTACAAGAAAGAAAAGCAATTATTAAAGTTGACAGCATAGATGAAAATGCTTGTGTTAACAGAATGGTTATTGTGGAGAAACCAAACGGAAATGTAAGACTATGTTTAGATCCCTCAGATTTAAATAAAATGATTGTAAAAAAGCCAAAAATGATGCCAATGCTAGAAGATTTAAGTATAAAACTCAAGGGCAATTTTTTTTTTCAGTCCTAGACTTATCTGAAGATTTTCACCACTTGGCACTATCTGAAACATCTTCATGGAAATGTTGTTTCGCTAGTCCATTTGGTGTTTTTAGATATTTGGTACTCCCTTATGGTTTGATGCATGGGCCAGAACTCTTCCAAGATGTAATTGAAGGACATTTTGGAACCATTCCAAATGTAGCTGTATGGGCTGATGACATTTTAGTCATGGGGAGTACTGAAGAGGAGCATGACAATACATTAAAACAAGTAATAAAAACGGCTAGGGATTGGGGTATCATATTCAATAAGAATAAATTCCAATATAAGCAAACCGAGGTCAAATATGTTGGTCCAATTTTTAATGAGTTTGGCATGTCCCTGGATAAAGATAGGGTAGAGTCACTGCTAAGTTTGAAAGAACCTACAAATCGAGATGAACATAGACAAATTTTGGGATCATTTAATTATGTACGCAGATATGTCCCAGATATGGCCACTACCATGTCACCACTCTGTAAATTGTTAAAGAAAAATTTGGAATTTATTTGGTTACCAGCACATAGGTTGGCGTTTGCAGAACTGAAAAGGAAAGTTAGCACAGCCCCCTCACTGACACCATTTGACCCAGCAAGAAAAATTATCCTGCAATGTGATGCATCTAAAAGCGGGTCAGGGTGCTGTTGTGGTGTGTTGCTGGTGGGTGTGACACACAATATGTGTCAATTGTCATGTATGTCTACTCCTTTGTCTCTGTGTGTCTTTTGTGTAGTGAATAAATGTCTTCTTTTCTTTTTTTTTTCTTCTGTTTATTTCAACATGATAATCAAAATATACTAAGGTTAGTTGCATGTGCATCAAGAACAATGAATGAAGCTGAATTGAATTATAGTCAAACTGAAAAAGAACTGCTATCCATTTATTTTGCTGTAAAAAAGTTTCACATGTACATTTATGGTTCTGATGTAAAGGTACAAACAGACCACAAGCCTATTGTTTCGATCATGATCAAACCAATTTGCAAGATTGGCTCCCCAAGACTTAAGCGGTTAAGATTAAAATTATTGATGTACAATTTGAATGTAGTATACATACCAGGGAGATTATTACATTTTGCAGATATGTTATCTAGAAATAGCTTGCCTGTAACTGATGTATATAAAGAAATGTCTCATATGGTACACTCCATTAGTGTTCACTTGCCAATGTCAGTGGAACGCAAATCTGAATTTCTGAATGAAACGAAATGTGATACCACTCTAAGCTTATTAGAGAATTTTTATAAGAATGGATGGCCAGATCAGAATAAAGTGCCTGTTGAGTGTAAGGATTATTATCAAATAAAAGATAATATATATTTCGAATCTGGACAGAGCTTTTATGAAAATAAGTTAATTCCACCCAAATCGCTGAGAACATATGTGCTGAGCTTAGTGCACGAAGGCCATGCTGGTATTAGTAAATGTATTAAAAAAGCCAGACAGCTATTTTACTGACCGGGGCTTTCCAAAGATGTCAAGGAATATGTGATGAAGTGCCATACTTGCGAGGATTTTAGACCCGCTAATAGGCCTGATAGTTTGTTGTCACACAAAATCCCAAGCTGCAGATATGGGAAAGTTGGCACCAATATTCTTGACTTCTGTGGAAAGTATTATCTAGTAGTCGTGGATTACTTTTCGCATTGGCTCGAAATTTTGCCATTAAATGACAAAACATCTTCATCAGTTATAAACGCTTTTCAAGATGTTTTCACTAGGTTTGGATACCCTGAGGAGATTGTTGCAGATAATAATCCTTTCAATTCTTTTGAGTGTCATAAGTATTACAAGAGTAAGGACATAATTTTAATCACAAGTAGTCCACATTATCCTCAAAGCAATGGTTTGGCGGAAAAAGCCGTACATATAGGTAAAAATATTCTGAAAAAGGCTAGAGAGGATAGGGTGGATTACAGAGACTTTGTGTTAAGTTATAACAACACACCATTGTCTACACCAAATGTATCTCCCTCACAAATTCTAAATAGTAGAATAGTAAGAACCTTGATACCTACACATTCTAAATTATTACAACCAAAAGTAGAGAAAAACATTCATCAGTTATTATTGTTAAAACAATCAATTAAGCAAAATGAGAAACACTCTGGGAGAAAAGAAATAAAATATGAGATAGGTGATAAGATAGTACATAAAACTGATAAGGAAAAATATTGGAGGAAAGGAATTGTAATAGGAAAATGTAAAGAACCTAGATCATATTGGATAAAAAAGGATGGAGAAAATGTAAAAGTAAGGAGAAATATTAAACACTTAAAAAAATCTTTTGGTGAAAATCACAACCAATGTAATCAAAGGCATCTCAATCCTCTTTTATCGGACCTAATGGGCAATTGTGAGCAAGATAAAAATGTATCCATACGTAGCCAGGAAAATTTAGAAAGTGATACTGATGCTGTGATTAGTGATCGTTCAGTTTCCAGAATAACTACTAGAAGTGGCAGGATTGTCAAACCTAGAGTAGTTTTAGACTTGTAACGTGTTTAATAATATAAGGTAGAGATGGTAAGATGTAAAGTTAAAGGGGAAGGTGACTTATGAGAAACTAAACGTTTTTATTTAAAAAAAAAAAATGTGTGCCATAATCTGTGGCTAAGAATTGAAAAACAAAAAGTGTATTAATACGTTTGTTTAATTTGTGAATAAAGCTTTTGAAGTTTATAAGCTTGTTTTAAAACACAATGACAATTAGCAAATCGCAGGGTCTAACCTTAAAAGTAGCGGGATTACATTTAGGCACGCCATGTTTTTCCCACGGGCAGTTGTATGTAGCTTGCTCATGTGTGTCTAAATCTAAAAATCTACATGTTTTAGCAGAAAGAAGTATATTGGAATAAGTAGCACCGGCGAAGCGGTCAACTTATTTTTTTAGTTTCAGTATTTTTGTAAGCTTTTCGCTTAGGTGCTTTATTGTTTAATGTTTTTTTTTTAGTTTTAATTATAATTAGCGTGAAAAAGAAAATAATCTCTAGAGGGGGTAAAATAACAACAATTTGTGTAGTGAAACGAATTCTACGCGGACGAAATCGCGGGCAAAAGCTAGTCTTATTTATAAAATATTCTGGTTCTGAATCGCTGCCGTTATCATCTTCTTTTTTCTTTTTTTCTTTGACTTCTTTTACTCGTTTTTTCTGTTTGCATACTTTTTCTAAATCGTTTTTTCCTATACAGTTGGTACATATAGTGCCCCAGGCTTGACAATTTTCCTTTTTGAATATGTGGTTATTCCCACAGAAACGACATTTTCCTTGTTTCACAAGAAAATATTGCCAATCAGATGAACCAAATAATAAGCGATTTTTTTTTCTGATGAATGTGTACAAGAGTCAGATCAAGAATCACCAGTCTCAGGTTAGGTCATTATTATTGCCTGCAAGGCGCATATCCGAAACATTATCAGACTCAGTGTCGTTATTTGGCGGAGATCGTTCTGATACCTATCCCACCTACCACCCAGAGGATCAGCATGGCTCTCCTAGTAGTCTCAGTAATGATGATGATGACTTAATTACAGTGCAGGATTTATTAGACGCCAACGTTAAAGCAAACGTTCCATATTCACTACATCACCACAGCCTGGTACCAGCCATCAACACGAAGAGGTACAGGTAGATAATGATACAGCTTCTGAGATCGCGACCTCCTTCCTCACGATCCTTCCTTCCGATCGATCCTTCTGCACGTCTTTTTCTTGCGATGTTTTTTTTTCCAGTTGTTAGAATCAACAGCACGCCAACGGCTTATTGTTTTTACTTGATCCCAAACTAACTCTAAAACCTTGGCGTGCTGTTGATTCTAACAACTGGAAAAAAAAACATCGCAAGAAAAAAACGTGTAGAAGGATTATCTTATACCACTAATAACCAAATAGGAACCCACACACAAGACACAGTCGACTGCAAAATGCACCTTTGAATGTACAGAAGTGTTTACCGAACAAGACCGATCCAAGATTTGCAGAATGTACTGGAATTTGGATTTCCAAAGTAAGAAAAACTTCCTGCTGGCTCGTCTAACAGTCCTCCCGTAAAAGACAGTTGTCGTCGACAGAAAACGCTCAGTTAGACCTTATAGTACGAAGTGTTTCTTTGACATAGGCTCCGAGAAACGGCAAGTCTGCCAGAATTTTTTGTGCTCTACTTTAAGCATCTCACATTCAGTTGTCAGCGATGCTATCAAACAGAGAGATAAAATGCAAACACAAAAGCTCAAGCAGTGGAAAGAGAGATTGTTGTCGAAGAAACGCTCGATCAAATACGGAACGAAGAGCAGCTGAGCGATTAAATATATCCTAAATCCCAGTGTTAACTTCTAGGGCATTGTATTGTCTAACAAAATTTTTATTAAAAATCAAAATTACGTTCGTTGCAAGTTTTAGTTCTCTTTTTATTTTTGTTGTTATTGAGATAACTTTACTCCTGTTCCTGTATAATAAACTACTATTATAGTTAAATAAATAGCAAGTTTTCGGTATAATCAATCTTTAGTTAAGATGCATACATAAACACATTGGAGGCGAGACATAAATACTTTTATTCGGTTGATTATAATGGCATTTCATTGGTTTTCAATTTAGTTTGTCAGTTTTATTGCTCAATTTCTTAAATCAATATTATTGTTGGTTCCGGACATCTTCACTTAGTTTTAATTGTTTGGTTATTTTTAATGCATGTTATAACCATATACTTATCGTGAAAAGGAACGCTTTCATTAGCGACAGTTAGGTAAGGTAGTTTTCTCGTTTTCTTTCATTCGTAAAAAACCAGTTGAGGGTATATTGTTTTGTTGGCTGCTCGCGGCTCGCGACTACACGCACAAGCCCTTTTTCGTCGCGCCCAAACGATCGCAAATTACATACGACACAAACCTTCGCATACCAATACCAGTGCATCATCAGCTCTCTACCGTGGAAGTGTGAACAGTCGGTACCGGCTCATCAGTTCGCCGAGCAAGCAGGGGTGAGTTGGTCTTTAACCAAGATTCTATACAAGCATCATCATGTTTGCTTATTATCTAAGTTTTGTTCTGTCTATATTTATGTTTTCTAGAGTCCATTCTTTAACCAGTGGGCTAATGCGACATTTCATAGAATTTGGTATTTACCATTATTTTATAGGTATATATTTTGAATACGTAGCCTGTCGGCACTCAAATTAGTCTACCGCGTTGAAAAATGGACTTTATTTCCGTTTTCTGGATTGAAAAAGTGAGTTTTTGAAACTAGTAAGTGTACCCTATTTTATAGTATGATAGCATTTCAGATTTTCCTAATTTATATCTAACTAGCTTTTGCCCGCGGCTTCGCCCGCGTACTAAGAGTAATGTTAACCGTCTACAAAAAAGGTGCATCTCAGTTTCAGTCTTTTATATATATTTAGATCGACTCTACATAGACTCTGCATATCGAATCTACATATCGACTCTACATATCGACTCTACATATCGACTATAAATATCGAATCTACATATCAACTCTACATATCGACTCTACATATTTAGATAGATGTGCACTGTGTACTTAGATAGGTGTCGACTCTACATATCGACTACATATCGACTCTACATATCGACTTTACATATCTGGACCCCCATGGCCCCATATAAAATTTCACCCCCTCTTTTAAGGGGTTGGGTGCAGATTTCCAAAAAAATATGATGCACGATTTTTTTGTTAGTCACAAATAGTCCGCATACCATTTTTTAGCTTTCTACCTTGAAAATTGCGGAATGCTCCATACAAACTTCCATCCCCCCATTTTGGGGAAGTGGGGGGTTAGAAAGAGACAAAAAGTAGCCTATGTCACTCTCCATCCCTTCAACTATCTCCACTTAAAAAATCACGTCAATTCGACGCCCCGTTTTGCCGTGAAAGACGGACAAACAAACAAACAAACACATACACTTTCCCATTTATAATATTAGTATATAAGTATATGGATTTCAATTTGTTATGATTATGAATAATATAGGTAATAACTATAGGTACATACGACTATATTTTAATTATCACTCGTTAAAATTTTAAGCACAATGCTAACATATTCTTAAAACTAAAGATTTGTTAATGTGATTAAAAAGGCTAGGGCTAGCACATCTTACCGCGAGTCACGCGCGAGTAGACAAATCGGCGCGACTTGGAGTTTTGTCGGCCATCGGTAGCATAACTCGCGCGAGAAAAGAGATATACTCGCGAACAAATGCCATTGCGAGAAACTGACAGCGGCTCGCGACTTTGAACTGAAATTCGTAGCACAACTGCCTATTTCGCGACAAAATCATCTCTCGTCTTTATGTCAAGCGGCGAAATAAAGTCGCCTAGCATCGAGCCCGCGACTTGCCCGCGACTCATTCTCGCGTGGGATTATTTTTTTTGGTTTTAACCAAATTAAACAAGGAAATATAAAAGTAAGTAGAAATTTCCCATGCTAATGTTCTAAAAGTTACCAATGATCCCTGCTCCCTGCTGCTGACCCTGTCATAAAACATAATCACGTTTTCCAGAATGGCTATGTTCTTCATTATGAATGAGGAAAGGCGGACCCGCAGGATCCAAAGGACCCGCCTTAGGGATTTGGCCAACCCTTTTGAGTTCCGGAACAAGAATTCATTCACAACTACAGAATGAATAAGCCAATGGCTTTGTACTTGTGCCGGGAGCTCGAAGGTGCGTTGGCACCCAAACAACGGCACGGCCTGCCAGCCCATATTAAGGTAGTTATATTATAATATAACCCATCATGTGAAATTAACTATCTACCATTCTATTATTTTTTAAAGTAATAGTAATTTTATAGGGTCAACCCCATCAAACTATGTATCACCTAAATATAAACAAATTCGTATGATCTTTTTTATTATTTACTTGCAGGTGCTGGTAGTTATAAAGTTTATGGCCGGTGGCAGCTACCAACGGGAGATCGGCCAGGATCACAATCTGTGCATCGCACAGAGGACAGCGTCCAAATACCTCGATCAAGTTGTAGCTGCCATCAACCAAAGGTAAGATCACACTTTAACTAATTATGTAAACATTCTTACGTTACGATAGATTAGATTAGATTAGATTATTTATTTCATGATAGAAAATACATTACAGATTTGTATACATGTCAAAAAAATAAGATTCTTTATCACGATCGTCAAAATTAATTAAAAATAGATATACAATAATATGACGATGTCAATAAATGTGTACACTACACAATAATTTGGAAATTGTAAAATAAAACAAAACCACAAAGCAAAGCAAATATATCAACCATTAGGTATCGTCAATAATATCAATTCAAGTTTAAATAATTATAATAATAGTTTAACATGTCAAATCGAGATTCATATACTCTTGAACTGAGTATAATGTATTTTCCAATAAAAGGCTTTTCAGGCGGCGTCCAAATGCTTCGTCAGATGGTTCCAGTCTAAGATCAGCGGGCAGTCGCTCGTAGTAGGTAGGCCCAATGACACGCGGGTTCTTTTCTGCAAGTGCCATGCGACGGGGAACTGTTCTCAAACGCCCAGTGCTGCGGAGTGTTTTGCCAATCGCATTTACGGTATCGAAAATAGAAAGATTTTTCCTTACAAACATTATAATTTCGAATATGTAGAGTGAGTAGTGCGTCATAATACCGTGCATTGGGAAGTAGCCTCTACATGAAGTCCTCGATTTTGCCCCAATCATCGCACGTACGGCACGTTTCTGCATAAGCAGCACTCTGTTGGCATCCGGTGAGTTTCCCCAAATAAGCGTACCGTACGACATCAGCGAATGAAAATGAGCAAAATAAACCTGCTTCATTGCATCGTCGGATATCAGAGGTTTTAGCTTACGCAAAGCAAAGACTGCACTACTTAATCTATCGCATAGTTTGTCTACATGGCACTTCCAGTTAAGGTTAGAGTTAGAGAGAAAAATATGTGTATAACATGTGTTATACACATATTTTTCACATTCAAGCCACAACGCTATACCATACCAATCTGAAATAACGCCATACCAATCTGTTTTTAGACTGAAACCAAGATGGATAAACTTTCCGGGTACCGAGAGAGCAAGGCGAGATGTGGCGACTGCATTCCAGCAGAGATATGGGTTACCGGACTTACTGGGTACGCTGGATTGCACCCACATCTCCATTTTTCCTCCTCCTCGTCCACATGGCTTGCAGTACATCAACCGCAAAGGCAAACACACGATCAACGTGCAATTGGTAAGTTTCAAACTAGTCATGATTTATATATTTTGGGACCCACATGTCGTATCGTAGGAAACCAAGATTATAAAAACGATTTTATTATAAAATGTATTGTTGTTTAAAATAAAGAAATAAAATATTAAGAAATCGCATGCAAGCTGTATTACCTACTTTATTTCTTAGATCGCTGATGCTGACTGCAAGTTACTGCACGTAAACGCACAGTACCCGGGAAGGGTCCACGACCAATTTATTTTTAATCATTCGGTGGTTAAAAATGAAATGCGGCGTCTCTATGACCAAAGAATAGGGTCATATTATCTCTTGGGTATGTTAAAATCAATACATAAATGAAATTCGTAGCCATTCCCTAGACTTCGCCCGCGTAATACAGAGAATGCGGTTGGAGTCGCGGCATAATACTAGTACGTATATTTTCGTTTTATATGTACCATAATCATGGAAACGACGCGCTCTGCCTGATGTTGAGCAAAAACTGAAGCTTGGACGCCTGATATTCAAGAATTGACATAGTTACGCGTTTCTGAGCTAATGTTGATTTGATAATTCGTTAATTAAACAACAAAACAATTAATAATGAAATCTGATGATACGATTACATACAAACTAAGTTAGTCAGTTCATATTTATTCTTAATTTTTCAGGAGATTCTGGTTATGGGCTGGAGCCGTGGCTGATGACTCCAATCCTGAACGCTGCGGTGGGATCCCCGGAAGAGAGGTACACGCAGTGGCACTGCCGGGTCCGCAATGTCATCGAGCGGACCAACGGGTACCTCAAAGGGTCGCTGCGGTGTTTGGGGCTGGACAGGTCGCTGCACTACGCGCCAGAGAAAGCGTGCCGTTTGATATACGCCTGTTGTACGATATACAACATGATGAAGTACTTCAGGTCAGTTAGTTTGTCATACGGGCAAGGTAGTTAGTATTATTCAATTAATATATTTTCATCACACTTGCTCGTCAATGGCGTTATTACTTGCGAGCATGTAGAGCAGTTATAGCCGTTTTACCTCCCACGGGCTGTTAAGTTTAGTTTTAAAATATAGAACCCTCTGATTGGCTTAAGCAAATCTGGTTGCTGTGTGATTGGTTGAATAAAAAAATCTAGTTGGTCAAGTCGCCCCGCCCCGCAAGAATACTGCTCTGTGATTGGTTGAAATATTGAGCTGCGCGCTCCACTAGCACTGATCTGGAAGTGAAGTTGTCAATTTTTGATTGGTGCGGCTGTATGAAACTTAGATTTTTCTGTCTTTTATAGTTATTTATTTCCTCGCAAATGTGAAGAAAAACATTGTGTATAACACGGGCGTAAGAATATTGCAAACTCGAGTCATCAAAAGCCTCCGCCTTCGGCGTCGGGCTTCTGATAGACTCTCGTTAGCAATATTCCACTTACGCCCCTCGTTAAACAATGTACTATAGTTCCCATGTCCTATATTAACTATAACAACCCCTTTCTTCGCTAGGATCTGATAGCTTGTAATACTATTTCATTGCATTGTTTTCAGGGTGGACATGCAGCAAGTGCAGGAAGCGCTTGTGGAACAAATGCCCGAGCCAATGCCACAAATGGCGTTGTATCAAGCGGCGCTTGAAAAGAGGCGCCAAATTATTAATATTTTTTTTAGTTATGTCGTTTATTTTAATTATACTTTTTATGATTTAACAGATATAGTTTTAATTAGGTTCTTTGTACACTGACCAACCCCACAAATACTACTTACTTAAAACAATACTATTAAAAATAAATATATTTATTAAAGAAAAAATTACAACATTAAAATTTTAACAAACGTATCCGGGTCGTTCTTCTTTTTTACCGACAATGAACCGAGGTTTTTCTGTTTTTTGGTTTTTGAACTATCGAAAATTGTGGTTTTGAAGTGCGATTTTTAAAAAAATGCATGGGTTTCTTCATTAGAACTAATTAAAGTTTCCTTTCTGGCCAATATAAATATTTATTTACGGTTGGTTTCTAAAAAAAAACATGTGACAAAGTGGACTCTTTCAGTGGGGACAACATTTTATTTTACCACTCTGTCACGGCATTCTACGAAAAAAAAACATTTAAAAAAATGCTAGATAGAGAAACTAAAATATTAAATTAATACTAATTAATAAAATAATATGGACTTTAATTTTCGAACATTATAAAACCGTAAAATCATTACTCAAATGAGATGCCGTAGTAAGACGAAGGACAGGCTATTGTCGGTCGAAAAGAAGAACGACCCATCCCCCCTTTTATGTTCCGCTTGTGGTGACGCGCGGCAAGTCGCATCTCGACGGCAATGTCCTGGAAAAAGATTTATTGTATGAACATTCTAGAAAATTACTCACTCCTTTTAGCTAGGTACTCAAAATAACTCTTACAACTGTATCGGAAACGATTGAAACCCGTCATTTGACGTGTCAATATAAACGATGGAGTGCTTAGCAGCATTCACGTAAATGTACAAATATATACAAGTATACAAAACATAAATAAACAAACCTCAAGTACCCTATTGGTTCGTTGTTGGGCTCGCACAAATGCTGCCGAGTGCTGTTGCGTCGTGGTGGCGGCGCCGGGGCGGCCGCGCGCCGCCGCGCTGGCGGGGCGCGGCGGCGCGGCCTCTGCGGAGGCTCAGCCACTTCCTCAGCCTCCAAAATTTCTATTTCAGCCTCTACAGGCTGAAATTGAATTTCTAAAAACTCTTCCGCAGACGCCCGCGTTGATGTTGGGGCTGGGTGAGCATCAATCTGCGAAGTGCGAAAATAATGCTGACATAAAATACAAATACTTTGATTATTTAATAGTAGTTTTATTTGTTTGTACTTATATATTTGTCTCTTTAGTCTCATAACGACGAAATAGTAAATTGCAATCGACACACCAATTTGATTAACTCACGAGAGTTCTACTCGCACGTAATCCGTTATTTCGCTATTGATGTTTGAATGTTCTGATGGGCGTTTTTAGGGTTCCGTAGCCAAAATGGCAAAAACGGAACCCTTATAGTTTCGTCATGTCCGTCTGTCCGTCTGTCCGTATGTCACAGGCATTTTACTCGAAAACTATAAGGTGTATTTGAATAAAATTTTGAGGATAGGTGTATTTTGTTAGCCGCTACATAGTTTTGTAATTAAAATGACAAAAAAAAATTTTTTTAGGGGTGCACTCCGTACATAAAACTAAAAGTCAAAAAAAAATTTTTCATTGTGACCCCCCGCGTGGCACATCAATCGATAGGTCTTTCAAAATAAATATAAGGTTTCTTGGCATTTTTTTTGATTAAGTTAATAGGGTCGGAGATAATCGCCCCGAAAGTCACTAAAATTCTGTCCCCCCCCTCTAATTTTTGAACGGTGTATTTTAAAAATATGGAAAAATTCATGAACATAGGGCTTATTACTTTCATTCACCGAAAATTGTTTTGAACAAGATCGGTTCAGAGGTTTTCGAGATATTGCTGAAAAACTGCCTTCCTCAAAGAAAAGGACTTAAGTGCCGTAAAATTTCTGTGACGATACGACCTTTTTAATAGGCACGGAACCCTTCGTTTTGCGTGGTCCGACACGCACTTGGCCGGTTTTCTATTTCATTTAGTTATTGCAATTAAAATACAACAACAAAAAGTAGGTTTTTGTCTAACTATAGATATATGTTATAGAATTTTGGTAGGTACTCACAGAACCAACGCCGATCTCCTGCTCCACACCAATGCCCGTTGCGCACTCTTCTCCTATTGTGGCCAGATTTTTTGTTATATTTTCAGCTAGCTCCGGGACGGGCACCGCATTCCCTGTTCTGTTCCGGGCAAGGCGGGCCCGTCCCGCCTCCTCTCTGGCCGCCTTCTTCTTTAAATCGCGCCATGTCTGAAATAAAGAATCATTTAAATGTTCTCAATATAATGTTTATGCAGTGACTAATGATTAATGAACAATCCGTATGCATTAAACTTACTTAAGAGCTATAAAACGTGCAAATGTTATGCCTAGGTAGGTACTTACATGTTTCCATTGGTCTACTGACTTATCTGCGCACCGAGTGGGCCCGAAAATTCCCCGCAGGCAAATAATTTGTTGGTGGACATATAGTCCACCAACCTATCAATTTGTACAGTCGTACTGCGGACACTGGAAATTTTCAATCAATTAAAAAATAACGTGAAACAATAACATCAAAATCAAAACATTCGTGGTTATGCCTATATTTTCACATATGTATAATATTTATGTTAGATAATGTGCTGGAAAACTAATCATACTGAATTAAGTCTTAGAAATAATAATATTAACGCAGTAAACTTACATTTTTCCTCGTGGCGCCATATTTTAAAAGTAAACTAATATTGACATCATGAACCTAGGATACTATGGACAGGCTATGGTAATAATAATACCACGAGCGAGCGCGACGGTGCTATACGAAACGCAATAAGTGTGACAGAAAGAGAGATATCATTCGTTGTCCTTGTCATAGTTCCACTTTTTTTCTGTTGGGCACAACGGTTGTGCCAAACAAAGCGCGCATGTGGCTGCATACTAGCGAGAATAACCTAAATTATTTAATGCTAATGTGACTTAAATCGACGCGATTAAAGTTATTTTACTCACAATAAGGTGCCTGTGTTCCGACTGTGCCAAAAAAAATGGTCTATTGCTGTGTTCTCTGCTGTAAAAGCCGGTCGGAACACTCTGATGAAAATATAACCTTTCACACGTAAGTTGTCGCGACGATCGCGAATCCGTCCATACTGTGTCGTGTAACGACACCTTTATAATAAATTGTATATAAAGTATGATGAAAGAAAACCCAATGTTACCAACTGCTTCCATATCCTGTGAGGATTCTAGAAGCAAGGACTCTATTTATCTATGGTAAGAAACCAACTTTGAAGAGCCATTTTGGTCTTACTTAATTTTATTTTATTAATCTTGGTTCATCTTGGAACTGATAGATTTATCTTGAGAGTCATCAGTTTAAATTCTGTGAGTGGTTCCTGATTTATTCTTCAATTTAGGCATATTACATGCACCTATGAATGTCGATAAACTACCACCGTACAGTATTTTCATTATAGCAAGGTGCGGGTGACAGTTGTCCAAATCACAGACTAGTAAGGCGTACGTGTCGAAATTTGAGTCGATAAAAGATCGGTATTAGGTACATAGTTGAAATGACAATAGAAATATGACATATAATTATTACTTTTTTAATTTTCTAAAAGTTTAACTATACTTTTATTGCCACAAAATAAAAGTCAGAGTCGTTATTACTAAAAAAAAAAAAAAAACTTGTTTATGCCTCAGTGGACGCCGGCAGCCATTTTGTTTATGTTTTCAACATTCCGTCAACTCAACGTCAGCGTCAGTACGAGTGCTAGTGCCTTGTATGCGATACGTATTCTCATTCTGTTCCACCCAGTTTTAAATATCGCTGTTATTCTTTGTTGTTTTTGTTATTGTCGTTGATATTTGTTGTTTTGTTTTATAAAAACGTGGTTATAATAACTTTACCATGCCCAAACGAACAAAAAAAACTGTTTTGGGGAGTCAAGCAAGGGAGTTTGTTGTTCGACTTCGAGATTATTTTGAACGAGAACTTCAAAACGGTGGACCATTATTGCCATTTACTCAAGTTGTGGAGCGAGTAGCTGATGCTCTTGATATTGGACGAAATACTGTTACGCGTATAACACGAGAGAAATACGGTCAAGATGGGATGTCCGAAAATAAAGTGTCAACCCCTAATAAAAAACGGACGAAGGCGAAGCCAATTACCGACAGATGTTTTCACAAAAGATGCCATAAGAAATCACATTTATAATTATTATACAAGGACAGAGATACCAACACTGCAAAAGTTAGCGAAATCGTTAAATGAGGCTGACTTGTATAAAGGAGGAGTTACTTCGTTACGGAAGATTATTAGAAGTATTGGGTTTACATACACAAAAATTAATAAAAGAAAAATTATAATGGAAAGGCATGATATTGCCCTAGCAAGATGCACATTTTTAAGACAGGCTAAGGAGATAACAAATTGGGAGAAAGTCGTATTCTTAGATGAGACGTGGCTTAATGCAAACCATACGGTCGGTAAATGTTGGACCGATAACACAGCAAAATCTAGCACTAAGGTGCCAGAAGGGAAAGGAGAGAGGCTGATAATTTGCCATGCTGGTACAGCAAGTAGATTTGTTCCAAACTGTCTGCTGGCTTTTAAATCAAAGAAAACAAACGAATATCATGAGGAGATGAATTTTGAAAAATTTCGAGATTGGTTTATCGGCTTACTAGATAATTTGCAGGAACCTACGGTAATAATTATGGACAATGCACCTTACCACTCAGTGCAATTAAATAAACCCCCAGCAAAATCTAAGAATAAAAGTGAAATGGCTGAATGAAAATGGAGTTTCAGCAGACATGAAGATGCTCAAGACTGAACTTTTTGGTTTGGTCCAGCGTCATAAGCCGCCAAAGCCTACTTATGCACTGGACGAAATGGCAAAAGAAAGAGGGCACCAGGTTCTGCGATTACCACCCTACCATTGCCAGTACAACGCCATTGAGCTTGTATGGGCTCAAATCAAAGGTAAAGTTTATTGTACTAATTATTTTAGTAATATTAATAATATAGTACAAGGGTATGAATAAATAAAGGGAATAATAATTATATTCTTTTTTGTACTTTACTTTTATATTATAATGATATTGTAAAAATCTATATTAAATGTCATTATTTGTTTTTTAGGTTACGCAGCAAGAAAAAACACCGCTCCACCATTTACAGCCAACAAGATGTTGGGATTATTACAAGAAGCCATCGTCAACGTTCAACCCGAAGATTGGTCAAAAGTTGTAAATAAAACCAAAAACGACATCATGAGTGACTGGGACCGTGATATTCACATTGACAACATCCTGGATTCGTCATTGATTATAACATTATCAACTTCAGATAGTGAATCCAGCGATGATACAAATATAGACGACTCTGATACAAGTCTACATTGTGAACTACTAAGTGAATAAATTTTTTTTTGAGAAGTATTTTCTCGTTTTATTTTTATCGACATACTCAAGATTCCATTGTGTCCCATCCCTAAACAAATCTCTCATGTTCCGTTTCATTCATTTGACGTTTATTTCTGGTTAGTAATATTCATGGTTTATTATTGAAAATAAAAACCTAGTAAGTTACAGTTATTCTAATATAATCGTTAATTTTATATTCAAATATTCTAAATTAGTTATATTTTGTTGCAACTGAAATGCTCGCTGCCATATAGTAACGCATCCACACCTTTTTGAGCAAAACGAAACGTAGCATCAAGTGTCACCCGCACCTTGCTATAATGAAAATACTGTAGTAGTAGGTCAGTTAGTTTAACTGTTACGAAGCGATTATATTAAAGGAGCTGTGTTTTAAATACAGTAGTTTTTACTGTTAGTACATTGGAACATACTGCGCTGCGAGTCATCTTTAAAGAAAATTATTACTTTCAAACATCGATTAATCTAGAGGGCCATGCTGAAACGTGAAAAAAAAATGTGTCATGGCATTATGGCGGGTAGTCAAAATTTACAGGAATATGAATATACAACATATGTATATAATTTGTTTTCAGAATGTAAACTATGTGAAGGACATTACCCTACTACTTAAGGAATCTCAAAACGGAAAATTATTGCTGAAACATTGCCGAGAACCCTTGGGGCACAAATTTAGAAAAATCCACTCTCGGGCACTAATGTAGCCATGAGTGGCGGCGATCATCTGCAGATAACTATGCAGTTTGTATGGAAACGTGGAACACAACAACACGGCGCCTCAACCTCTTACTATCTCTAGATACTCAGAAATATATTCAAGATTTCCCCTATTTGAAGCGGGCTTATGGACAAGTCTTAGTACGTAATTAGATTTTTATTTTTGTCAGCTGTTCATCAGTTAGCCAGTTGTACACAATTAGCCTTGCGAATATCTTCCGAACGCGACGTTGCCACTTGGTGCAACCGAGAGCATTAGATGCCTCAGCGTATGCCTTCCCCGCTCCCCAGTCGGCAGCGAGCACGCGTACATAACGGTCGACTTATGGCCAAATTTAAAAATTTCGTGAAAATATTTTGATAAAAAACGGTAAGTACTTTTCCACTTCAAATCTTTCTGTTAGCCGTTACATACATTTTGATATATTAGCTGCGTAGATACATTCATCATGCTTCTTTTGGTGTCGGTATTTTGTACCTAATGCTAATAATTTCAAAGCAAGGTCAATCCAACGGCGCCGTGAGGGGGGTGTCTAACATTTAACCAAAATTTACTGTCCAACAATTATCCACTGGCTAATTATACGACAAGTGTGGATAATTGTGTACCGACTATTTTTAGAAATTACAAAATAATTAAAGAAACGATATTTTAAAATTTTAGATGGGGCGAGTTAAAGCAATAGCTCGGAAGAAAGGGGCACATACTGAAGATGCTATGAAAAAAGCCTTGGAGCTTATACACGCTGGAATGAGCATCAGAGCAGCTAGCAAGGAGTGTAATCTATGCTACCCAACCGTTCGGCTGTACGTAAAGAGGTTAGCGGAGGTAGGTGATAACCCTGATATACCCATGCGTCCAACTCCGAACTATGAAGTAATAAATATGAAGTAATAAGGACAACTTAAGTCAACTGTTATAGTAACTTTGTATTTTTTGACTACGGCCTTTTTTCTTCGTCTGTCTGACAGAATGGTATTATTTGTATTTTTAAACAATTGAAGTCCAATTGGTCAAAAATCTTCAAAATGAAAGGACTTTCCGCTGAGCAAAGAAAAAGAATTGTGGACAAATATATTCGCGAAAGGGGCATTACCATAAGAAAATTGGCAAAACTTGAAAACGTTAGCCGTTCAGCTGTACACAATGCCATTAAAAAATATGGTAGTGAGTTGTCATTCGATGATAAGTCTAAAAATGGCAGAACCGTAGGTACGTATAATTCTAAAATGTTTTTTAAAATACGGCAATGTTTTGAGAGTAATCCCAGTATGTCCATCAGAGACGTGGCTAAAAAATATAAAACTTCAATCGGAATGATTCAAAGGGCTAAGAAACACTATAACTTAAGAACATATAGAAAACAAAAAAGCCCAAAACAAGCTGCTTCAGTAAAACCAAGGCTCCGAAAACTGTATAATAGCGTTCTAATGAAGAAAAATCAGTGCATTATTCAAGATGACGAAACGTACGTAAAATTGGACTACAAGGCACTGCCGGGCCCCCAATTTTACACCAAACTGAAAGGGCAGGAACTCGAAGAAACCGTTACATCCATCTATGTGGAAAAATTTGGTTCCAAGGTCATGGTATGGCAAGCTATTTGCGAATGCGGGACGAAGTCAACTTCATTTATTACGAGCTCAACTATGAACACCTATACTTACATCAAAGAGTGTCTACATAAACGTATTTTACCCATGATTCGAAAGCATAAAGAAGGTACACTGTTTTGGCCCGACCTGGCATCCTGCCCTACGCTAAGAAAACCAGAGAGTGGATGGAAGCTAAGAGCGTTCAATTCGTGCAAAAGGATATGAATCCACCAAACTGCCCTGAAGTCCGTCCCATTGAACATGAACAATATTGGGCTATAATAAAGCAAAAGCTCAGAACAAAGTTCACAGCATCAGATTCAATTGAAAGTTTCAAAAAAGATTGGACAAAAGCTACCAAGATGGTGCCAAATAAGGTTGTCCAAAATTTAATGGGAAGCGTTCGAGGGCGAATAAGAAAAATAATTAAGGGCTAGGTAGCTAATGTTTTTATGTTCTTTGTTAATTTCTGTCAGAAAGTGTTTAAATGCTGGTTTAGTTTTTTTTTTTACAAAAATATAAATTACGAAAATATTTCATGTTTTCTTTGTCCTTATACTTATCGATACAGTCTTTATATTGACTACTGTGCTCAGCTATTTTACGGCCTGACAGCGAAACATTGTCGTCGGGTTGCTTATCAAATGGCCAAGATTAACAAAAAGAAACTTCCTCAATCATGGATTGATAGTGAATTGGCCGGAGTCGAATGGCTTCGGTCATTCCGGAAAAGACATCCTGAGATTTCATTGCGAAAACCGGAGCCATGTAGCTTAGCAAGGGCAACAGCTTTCAACAAACACAACATCGAAAATTCTTTCCGCAACTTAAAGTTTGCTATGGAAAGACATGCAAGCTTTGCAGATGGCAGCAGAGTATATAATTTAGACGAGACTGCCACCACCACGGTCCAGCGTCCAGAAAAAGTCATGGCACGGAAAGGTACAAACGTAGCCAGGGTTACAAGTGGTGAGAGAGGGACTCTAGTCACAACATGCTGTATTGTCAGCGCAATGGGACAAGCATTGCCACCGGCTATGGTGTTTCCTAGAAAAGTTTTTAAGGCTCACATGTTGTTTGGTGCACCGCCGGGTACATTGGGTTTGGCTGCAGCATCTGGCTGGATGAATGCCGAATTGTTTGTGGAAGTGATGCGGCATTTCATCAAACACACTTCAGCTTCCAAAGACAACCCTGCTCTTCTTATTATGGACAACCATGAAAGCCACCTCTCTATTGAATCACTGGATGTCGCGAAATCTTCGGGTGTCACCGTTTTGACCCTCCATCCACACACAACTGCGAAGCTTCAACCGCTAGATGTGGGTCTCAATGGCCCTTTTAAGACCTATTACAACGCAGCGGTAGATTCATGGATGCTACGAAATCCTGGGCGACCCCTAACCATCTACAATATTGCGCAGTGCGCAGGTCCTGCCTATCAAAGAGCCATGTCAGCAGTCAACATCATAAACTCATTTAAAAAATGTGGGATTTTCCCATACGATGACTGCATTTTTACAGAGGCTGACTTTATGCCTAGCACGGTAACTGACAGGCCAGAAATAGACCTAACACATGACATTTCACAAGATACGGAATCCCAGAAAATAAATGAAACGTCACCGGTTCTGATACCATCGACTAGTCGAAGCAACAACCTTATCCCTCAGGTAGAGTCTCTCACTGTAGACAATAGCCAGAACTTCCCAGCTCCGTCTGCAGGCCCTAGTCAACAAGATAGTCCCACACCGACTTCAAGCAAACTTGTTTCGCCTATACAATTCATGCCAAAAATTTTAGCAAAGCCGCGTAACGTAACAAGACGTAGAGTTCCGGGGAAGAGTATGATTGCCACCGACACTCCTGAGAAAAATGCTCTTGCTGAAAAAAAGAAGAAAGCTAACAAAACACCGATTAAAAAAGCAAAACAAAACTTATTCAAGGGCAAGAAAATTCCAAATAAGAAAAAAACAAATAAAGAAAACGACACCTCGGATGAAGAAGAGTTTGTAGCCAGTGGGTCATCGTCTGGTGGAGAGGGATTTTTGAGCGACAACGAAGAAGAAGATAGAGAGGTAATAATGGATGGTCATTTTTTACCATTACAACGTGATCCAAGACAAAATGAGTACGTGGTCGTCTTATTTCCATTAAAAAAAACATCTGTTTATTATGTTGCCAAAATTTTGGAAGCAATAGACGACAACGATGATGATTCAGACTTTTTTGTGAGTTTTTTACACCTGAAAAATAAGGCACACCAAACATTCTGTGAACCGATTTTACCTGATACAGCCGGTGTACAGATAAACCAAATAAAATTTATATTACCAGATCCTAAAATCACTGGCAGCAGCCGTAGGCAAGCTTGTTTTTCGTTTGCTGTGCAATTTAACATGTTGAACATGCGCTAATCTCATTAGCTATTTTGAGAAATATTGATTTATATTGCTTTTTATATAAAACGTTAATTGTAATTTGATTAAAGAGTACCTAATCGATGGTTGTGAAACTTAATTGTTAAAATACTTAATTAAGACTGATTGTTTCTGAGATTGATCCTGACAAATTCCTATAATTAATAATTATAAGTTAAAAGATTAGATCTTGTTGCATAGTTAATAAACTACAATCTATGTAGTAGGTACATAGATTGTATATCTTAAGTATAAGTAAATGCATATGACTGATTGTGATAGATAATACTGAAGTAACTTTATGTGTTACTACTACCGTTGTTGATTTGAAATAGTACCTACAAAATGTAGATTTTTTAATTAATACCTATAGGAGAAGAAAAAATATGTTTGTTACTATTGTTTTTATAATTTCAGCTATGAATAAAACCGATCTATAAATATGTGGAGTATTATTTTGAAAGAATACAACCATCTAAAAATGGGTTATTAATTGTGTACGACATGGTTAACTCTGGCTAATAGTGTACATTGGTATGGACACAGTTAGCCAAATGCAATTTTTGTTAAAACGCCCAACTGTGCAAAAACTATGAAGAAAATAAACAATGCTTGAATGCAAATTTGTAGCTAAGTAATCCAGCTATCGACTAGTGCAGGTAGTTATAGAATTCAATTGAAAAATTCCTAGATATGGTCGTTAGAAAAAAAGGTGGTTAACTGATGAACAGTTCACCCTAGGTCAGTTAGTTTAACTGTTACGAAGCGATTATATTAAAGGAGCTGTGTTTTAAATACAGTAGTTTTTACTGTTAGTACATTGGAACATACTGCGCTGCGAGTCATCTTTAAAGAAAATTAGTACTTTCAAACATCGATTAATCTAGAGGGCCATGCTAAAACGTGAAAAAAAAAGGGTCATGGCATTATGGCGGGTAGTCAAAATTTACAGGAATATGAATATACAACATACCTATTATGTTTATAATTTGTTTTCAGAATGTAAACTATGTAAAGGACATTACCCTACTACTTAAGGAATCTCAAAACGGAAAATTATTGCTGAAACATTGCCGAGAACCCTTGGGGACAGATTTAGAAAAATCCACTCTCGGGCACTAATGTAGCCTATGCCATGAGTGGCTACGATCATCTGCAGATAACTATGCAGTTTGTATGGAAACGTGGAACACAACAACACGGCGCCTCAACCTCTTACTATCTCTAGATACTCAGAAATATATTCAAGATTTCCCCTATTTGAAGCAGGCTTATGGACAAGTCTTAGTACGTAATTAGATTTTAATTTTTTTACCATTAAAATTCATAATCATGATTAATTAAGCCTAACAACGTTTATTTTCATACATAAATGGCTTATTTTAAGGTCTACAATTTATCTGTTAATTTCAGCTTAGTGCCGACTTCCACGAGTGGTATCCCGGCAACCTAGACAATTTTGAGAATAAATATCCAGTGCTGAAAAGAAAATTGATAGCGACGTTTGAAAAAAACATCCAAAAAAAATTGCGGAATTGAAGACACTGCCAAAAAGTAAGTACCTAAGGTAACTGTACGGAATTCTGTAAGTGTACGGAATTCCGGAATTTATCGGTTAGGGTCCAAAAATAAGAAAACTATCAACAATTTCCAAAACATATATACATACATATAAAGTGTGGACAATATTGCGTCAAATGAACAAAAGGTCAACGAACTGTGAACATATGGTATATTGTTACGTAATCTGTTTTGGTCAGTCCGCGTCAAACCGCCGAAACGTCGGGAGTACTCGCGTGTGCGTAGTGCAGAAACGGATTTTGTTAGGATTTTACAAGTAATGGGTAAGCGTTTTCATTATAAATTGCTTCAATCATTGTGTAGAATTTCATAACAAACTGAGTAAATGAATTTTGATGAAAATTCAGTTCGTAATTAGTAAATTACGGTCGATTTTCTGATTGCCGCCATAACATACATCAAAAACCAACCTTGTCCCGAAAAGCGTCAAAATTACGCAATTGACGAAAATAAAGGGACTTTGTTCTTGTGTTTTGCCGGGAATTCAGATAAGAGAGTCAAGCAAACTTTGCCGTTACGAGAGTTATGTGTACCATACTTTCGTATAGTCAAATTACGTATTATGATTTTGTGGACCATTGTTATGAAAAAAGGTGTCTAAAGTAATCAATTTTGCCTACTTCGTAAAAAATTACCACATGAATTCCACATGCTAAATAGCTGAATTATATTGCTACAGTCCAATGTTTTAATATCCTTAATGGTACATCTACTAATCTGAATACATTACAATAGAATTTAAGTAATATCACGATGTGGAAAAGACGTACTTCTTAAAAACACCTGCTTTTCTGACTTCCGCAATTGCCTACAATGTTTTTTGGCTGTGCTTCTAATTGCGTTAAAATAATTGCGTAGTTATGCTTATGTTTTCAAATGGTTATTTAGTATTTTCTGAGTTATATTTAGTTAAACTATAACGCACATCGAGTTTTATGACCGTACTAGGCACTTAGGGGAAATGGGGAACACTCTGATTATAGGGCCCAGTGGGGACAAATTCAGATCAGATTTTTCCTATTCGTCTCCACTGGGGACAACTAGGAAGCTGTCATTCCCATTTGCCCTCACAAAAGTAGGGGAGACTGGGGTCAATTGGACCATTTTCGACAAAATCGGCTTTTCTACTCTAACAAATAAGAATGAAAATTCTTAGTTGTTCCCAGTGGGGATAAACGGGAATAATTTTTCCTATTTGTCCCCACTGGGCTAAAATAATTCCCGAGTAGAAAACTCCAAATTTTATAATTAGGATTGACGCAGTTTGTTAAAATTGTCATAAAATTAAAAAATTTAAATGTGTCCAGTGCCCCTAAATTCGTCTTTTGCCAGGTTGTTCCAGTACGTTCCTCTACTCTAAGATTTTGAGGACATTGAAAATACTCGTAAACTCGTCAGACTATTTAGACTCTAGCATTTTTCTTCAATCTGTTTTATGCTCAATGATGGTGATGTTTGTTCTCAATGTACCCTAACTCTCAAATAAAAAAAAATAAACACACACATCTTATCATCAATCAATATTAACAGCTGATCTTTCCTTGCGTAATTTTTTGTGGAAGGGGCGAGGACAAGGTCGAGGACTACTTAAGAGGATTGGGAACCTGTAAGTTTTCATTCAAAAAGCGATAACGTTTTTCACCACGTAAACATAGTTCGATTTTTATAATTTTGGATATGTTGTAGATATAATGAAAAACTAGATCTGTACATTTTGATTTTAAAGAAATATTGCTTACGATAAAAGTTATTAGCATCAAAAATCTATATTTTTGACTTAAAAACTTTGTCTATCGTTTTTTTTTTAAATTAGATCATAATATACTAAATCCAATAATACCAAAACTGTTTCATTTCATAAAGGTTTAGGGGGGTAATAACGTTATCACCCGAAGCAATATTTCAACAAGGGAATGTAGGCAATTACCGCACGATACGGGTGAGGCACAGAGCGGTGTGAAACAGATAAGTAGCATTTTTTTAAATACCTACTCGTGCCGACAGTTATGAATTGACCCTTCTATATATGAAGCTAAGACCTATCGTTTAACTGGTAGCCTTAGGTTCATATATATGGGTCAATTCATAACTGTAAAAAGTTAATTCTTACAGATTTTATACTATAGTTCAACGTACGATGGAGAGAGCTATACAGCATAAAGCCTGATTTTCAATGTTTTGGTTCATTACAGGCCAACATGTCGAACAGAAAGTATTCTAAAGAGGACCTGGAAAAGGCATTAGAAGACATAAAAAATGGAGTTCTCACCATATATAGAGCATCACAGGTTTATAAGATACCGAACCAAACCTTGCACGATAAAATTAATAAAAAGTAGGAAAATGCAGGAGCTCCAACAGTTTTGACATCTCAAGAAGAGCAATTATTGGTACAATGGGTGCTCCACATGGCCGAAATTGGTTTTCTAGTCACAAAAGATCAATTACTACAGTCTGTAGCTAAATTGCTGTTACAATTACAAAGACCGAATCCGTTCACGGACGGTGTCCCTGGAAGACACTGGTATGAAGCCTTTCTAAAGAGAAACCCAATAATAACCAAGAGAGTTGGTCAAGCGTTGACTACTGCGCGTGTGAACGCGGATGAAGAAAAAATTAAAGGATGGTTCGGTAGAGTACGCAAATACTTCGAGGAAAACAATCATTTAGACGTTTTAGAAGATCCTTCGCGGATATTTAATTGTGATGAGTCTGCCTTTTTTTTTAATTCCAAGGGTCAACCAGTCCTCGCCAGGAAGGGAGTGAAAAATGTCCACTGCCGATCAGGCAATGATGAAAAAGAAAATCTAACGCTCTCTCTCGGCGCGTCAGCGGAAGGCAAACTGATGCCAGTATTGGCATTATTTCCCTATAAAAGATTGCCACAAAATATATTATTAAAATATCCCAAAGAATGGACTATCGGCCGCAGTGACTCCGGATGGATGACATGCGAATCATTCTACGAGTACGTGGCTAATCAATTTGAGCCTTTTTTGACGAGAGAAAATATCAAAAGACCAGTCGCTTTATTTTTGGATGGCCATGTCTCTCATCTTTCGCTACCATTATGCGAATTTTGCAAAGAAAAAGAGATCATCCTGATAGCTTTGCTTCCTAACGCAACACATGCTTTGCAACCAATGGATGTAGCAGTATTTCACAGCCTGAAGAATGCATGGAGTAAAGAGGTATATACGTGGAGGATGGAGAACAATGGCAGTCGCCTGAAGCGAGAAGACTTTGGTCCAGTGCTTGAAAAAGCCATTAGAAAGACGTTGCGACCAGAAATAATTCAAAATGGTTTTAGAAAATCCGGCCTGTTTCCATTCGACGAAAACGCAGTTGATTACAAAAAACTACCGAAATCTTCTGCGGTGTCGACAAGCTCTGGCACAAGCACTCCTGTTAGTTTGGTTTCGGCAGAAAGCTGCCAGTCATCTTCGCAGCATATGGAGTTTATAAAATGGTTTGAGATGAAGTTAGATCCCCACAAACTAAATGAGTTCCGTGAGTGCTCTGGAGAATGGACAGGTAATGTAAAGGACGACAGTCTGTACTATTTTTGGAAGCAACTAACGCAAACCTGCACAAGCAAGGCACCAAGTTCTATTACTTTGGGCGACTCCACTCTTGAGGCTAATGACTTTACTTTAGCGGATCTGGACCTGGATTGGGTCGATGACGATACGAGTACACACGTAAAATCGGCACTTCTCAATGAGGTAACTTTGACTGGTGTTTTGCCATGTTCAACTCCTAAAACTTCAAATCTAAACCAAATCAAGCGTGTTCGAGAAACTAAAGAAGCCTCAGAAACTCTAACAGTACCCCCCGTACAAAACAAATCTCTCGTAAAAACAGTCGCAAATGCAGCAAATGCTGGATCAATGGAATCCTCGCTAAGTACAACTAAAACCATTACAGACCTACAAACACCGCAAGCATCGGATACACTTGTGATGGATAATACTAGTGATGTTACTACATTAATGGTACAATTGGTACCCCCCGTGCAAATCACACCGCCCATAGAGAGAGTTACAAACACAGCCCACGATAACTTGATCAAATCTTCGAACCTATTACCAACCGACGATTCAAATAGTACAACATTGGCACTCTCTCCAAAGGAACTTTTACAACCTGTTGAATCCGAAAATAAATTTAAAAATTTGTTGATACCTGAGCCCTTTGAAAAACAACCTACTGGGGAAGAAGTAACAAACAAAGGCCAATTTCCAACACCTTTCAAAAACGCATTATTATGGCCCGCAACTCCATCAAGCAAAGGTAAAAAACTTGTTAAAAAGAAGCTAGCTCCCACTGTAGGAACTTCAGATGAATATATTGAATATGCAAGAAGACATGAAAACGAAAAAAATGAGAAACTAAGATTGAAAGAAGTAAAAAAACAAGAGCGTGAAACCTAAATGAAAGCAAAAAGAATTGAGCTGAAAAATAAATCCATTCAAAAAGAAATGGCCAAGAAGAAAGGAAAAACAAAAAAAAAAGAATCGGGGAAGTGTGGAAAAAGACGACAGCAATGAGTCTTCCGAAATTCCAGACCTAGGCATTGAGCCTGGTCCATCGGGATTGGCTTCAAAATACAATAAAAATACTACGTATAAAATCAGAAAAAATTAAGAGTCATCCATAATTTCTGAACATATCACAAATACTGATCCAATGAGAATAGCTTTAGGAGATTACGTTGTTATTATGTACGAAGGGCAAAAATTTCCTGGTCTCGTATTGAAAGTTATAGATGACGCGTCTGGAAGAAAATATGAAGTAAAGACTATGACCATGAGTTTTGCTAGTGGGCGAGTCAATTGGCGATGGCCTGAGAAAGATGATATTCTAATCTACGACGTTGCAGACGTTCTTAAAAAAATTAATGATCCTATAGCAGTCAATAGAAGAGGAGTATATTCTATTCAAGATTTAGAGAGTGAAGATGAAGACTGAAATTATATTGTCCAAGATTTCCAAGATCTCATAATGTTTATGTTTTCGTTAGTTTATTTAAATTCTATTATTCTTAATAAGTACCTAGTGTACCGACCAATCAAAGCAATTAAGAAGGTATGTTGTATGTGTTTGTTGTATAGTAGGTAATATATATTTTAATTTAATAACGATAAGATAAATGTATGGTTCATGTTCCTAACTTACGAAGTTTAAACTGGCTCTGTAAAATATTGTTAAACATTAAAAAGTATAATTGTTTTGTATGCTCACTAGGGTGGAGCGAATTTTTTTTTAATTTGTTTTCACATTGGAATAGTTTTAAAATGTTGCATTTAGGTCCATAGTTTAAGATAAAAATAATAATAAAAATAATCAAACATACTTTTAGCCCTCTACCCCCTTTCAAAGTTTCAAAAAACGACCTAAATTAGGGTCGGAATAAAAAAATCACAATTATGTACCAACTGGTATTTTTCCCTAAAATAATGAATATTTATAGTCTAGATAGATCATTTAACTAATTAAAAAGTACAAGAATATTCTAATTACAGCAATTTAAATAAAATAAAATAAATTGTCACTGGCAAATTTTGAGCAATACACCTCCTTATCATACGGGTAATAAACTGAGAAAACCTCTCGATCGTGTAATGAACGCTTTATTTTACTCGTCTATTTTGGTGTGGCAACATTATTTTAGAGTTATTTTTAATTGTTTATTGGTTGGAGGGTAATTTGACATTTGGGCGGTAAATGACTTGGAGTAAATTGTGTACTGTGTTGTTAAGTTTTGTATTGTTTACTGAGCTAAAATAATGTCTAAACGACCAACAACGCGACAGGAAATAGACTGTCCTATTTTTGGAACTCCTAATTTAATTAATAAATGTGTGCTGCCAACGACTGCCGACGTACTGAGACATGTACTATTTGTTCGTTATTTAATGAAAAATGAAGGATGCGGAAAACAACCAGCTATATCTCAGGTACTTGACGCAGCAGGACGTGCTCTTATCGAAGTATGGACTACAGCGTCGTTGCCCGTTGTCACCATTAAACGTGTTAAGCAAAAGCTGGAGGCCACGTATAACAAGTATTTATATTTTATTCGATACCCAACCTCAAAACAAACTGAAAATTTCAAGTTAAAATTACAACTATGGAAAGATAAATGCATCTCAGAACTGTTCGATATTTGTACTTGCAAATGCGGTGATTTTAATGATTGTAGTTGTCCCCGGGAAAAGAAAGTGCCTGCACTGGAAAGAGGTTTTCTTTTGGATCAGAGACAGAAAAGGAATATGTTGATTGGTGGAATAGATACAATAGAAACTAAAAAACTAAAAAAAAAGTTGTCAAGAAAAGAAAAATTAACCCACAAGAGTGACCCCGTAACAGAACTTCCTACTTCAATAACCAAAGTTCTTCCTATGGAACCCGTCCTCACACATGAGGCGGTTGAACCTCAACCATCCTCCTCTCGAACTCCTAATCCTACTAAACGACAAAATACAATAGAAATCTCAACTCTAGCCGAAGTGTGTGATCGTTACGGAATATCCGATCGATCGGCTGCCGCGGTTGCTAGTGCAGTGTTGCAAGATGTTGGTCTGATATCTAAGGATGATACTGTGAAGGTAATAGATCGGAGCAAAGTTCGTCGAGCTAGAAAACGAGTTCGTGAGGAAATTCAGTCTAAAAGCGACCAAGAAATCGAGAGCATCTACTTCGATGGCAGAAAAGATAAGACTTTGATTTTTGAAAAACGAGGCCAACATTTGCATAAACATATTGTAACAAGAGAACACATTTCACTTATAACTGAACCTGCGTCGACGTATTTAGGACATATAACAACTTTGTCTGGGACAGGAAAATCCATAGCTGACGCAGTGTATGCATTTTTTCAGACAAGAGGACTGGATTTTAGCAATGTAAAAGTAATTGGGTGTGATGGTACCGCAACAAACACTGGCTGGAAAAATGGAGTAATCCATTTCCTGGAAATGAAATTGGGTGGACCCCTACAATGGTTTATATGCCAACTGCATGCAAACGAGCTGCCCCTCCGACATTTATTTGTCAAATTAGACGGAGCAACGGTTGGGCCTCAACTCTACTCGGGACCGATTGGGAAGGCATTGGAAACCTGTAGCGATCTCTCTGTCGTTCCATTTTCACCTATCGCGTCAAATATGCCTGTTTTGCAGAAGGATATAGAAAATAATATCAGTACAGATCAAAAGTATCTATACCAAATTTGCCATGCTGTAAGTAACGGATCTTGTTCTGAAGAATTGTCACATAGAAATCCTGGAAAAATGGGTCACTCACGTTGGTTGACGACAGTCAATAGAATTTTAAGACTTTACGTAGCCACACAAAATCCATCCAGTAACTTGAAAAAGCTAGCCGAATATATTGTAAAAGTTTACGCCCCTGTGTGGTTCAGTATAAAACAAGAAAGTTCATTTAAAGAAGGCCCGCATCATGTCTTTAAATTAATTGCGTTTTCGAGATGTTTGTCTACCGATGTCAAGAAAATTATAGATCCAGTGATTCAACGAAACGCATTTTTTGCACACCCTGAAAATCTCTTACTGGCTATGTTATTCGACGACCGACCACACATAAATGAATTGGCTTTAAGACGTATAATTGCAGCTAGGCAACTTCAGAAGCCGGGAGTACGGATATTTAAAGTTCCAAAGTTAAACTTTAACGCCACGGATTATACTGATTTAATTATATGGGGCGAATCACAAGTGTCACCCCCTCCAATGTTAAATGATGCCACCGACGAAGAAATAGAAGATCTAGTGCGTTCACAGCTACAAGACATTACAGAGTTTCCACATTATCCTTGTCACACTCAAGCAGTTGAACGGTGTGTGAAAATGGTGAGTGAAGCGTCTATAACTGTTGCTGGAGAAAAGGCAAGAGATGGATTTATTCGTTCCAAAATTCATTCACGGTCAAAAATGCCGTACTTTGATACCAAAAAGCATTATAAAATGCGGAGTGAATCTCCTTAACAGCTCATATGAATTTTTTACTTGACGCTCGTGCCTGCTCGGTTTTTGTACCTATTTAGCAAATTAATTTCTATAAATAACTATGTTTAAATGAGTAAATAAACATTTAAATTAATGAAATGTCTTTTTAATATTACGTATTCAATGAAAAATAAACATATAAACGCTTGTTATAATTATAAAATAATTTTGAATATCATGCGAAAATTTGAAAAAAGTGGAATCTTTGAGCCCCGGTAGAGGGCTAAAAGATATGTCCAAAAAAAAATAAAAAAAATGTAGTTCCTTACGTTCTAACCATACACAGCATTTTGGGGGCATTCCACATCGATAGGGCAAAAAAAAAATTTCTCCATACATTGACGCTCCACCCTAATGCTCACGCAGCAGTCGTGATCCGTCCATCAATATGAAAATGGTTTTGATTATTTGTTTTATTACTTAGTGTTAATCTTTAAACGAATTAATATGTTGATATGTTGTCGGGATCATCTTACCCCCATCTCCTCTAATAATAAAAATAAATATTTTTTTGTCAAATATGTAATGTTATTTTATTTCTGATCACGTCACATTTAATTTATACTTCCTATTTCATTAATTTAGCAGGAAAGGGGCATTTACTAAATTTGCTGGATTTACATGCAGGAATTTACAGAATAACGGGCAGAGACAATTTTTAATCCGTAATAACGGACATTTAAGAGGGTCATAAAAATTACTATTACTTATATAAAACACAGTTTAATATATAGTTTTTATATAACATTCTATACTCTGAAAGCCAGTCTTTACTAGTGAACCGATTTCAATTAGCTAAGATTTCAGGTTTTACTGGAAATAGCTTACAAAGTCAAAAATGCCTTAACACTTCGTAATTCCGTACACTTACCTTATGTCTCTCTCTTAACTATGTTTGTATGAAAATTTAGCGAAGAATCTTAAGGCACTTGTTAGGCTAAAATAAGAAAACCCGACAAATGGTGTCATACTTTATATTGGTAACATGGTACCGTACGGAATTCAAAGTCACACCAAAAATGTACGAGAATAACAGTGTGTTTCAGCAATGAATACAGTGCCATCTATCAGAAAGTGTTATCACTGTATTTTTGTCTTCCAGTGTATCTGCCTGTATGTATGTATAAATATATATGGTATTAGGTGAAATTACATCATACATTAGGACAAATATTTCTTTTGTTTTTTAAATTATTTCACCTGTAGTTGCGATACAAGTATTTGTAATCACTCATCCATAATATTCTATTTTACAGACCTCGATCCAGAGACTGGTGTACCTACTCTTGCTGCGCTCCTTATAATACCATATTTATTGGGACCTGTTCATATTAAAAAGAAGAAGTTCTCTGCAGTTGAAGTTTGTCAGAGTTTAATTCAACGGTATTGAAGATGATCCTCAACTGATCGTGGAACGGCAGAATCGGCGTGACAGGTATAGAGCTAATGTAACTTCTTGGTCAGATGATTTTCTAAAAAGTGTAAAAGGGTAGTTTTACTTTTAAAGTCCTTCATAAAATTAAGGTGGTCCCCGTTGTAACAAAGGTTAATACTAAATACAGAATGGAGGAAGTATCATTTATTTTATTTAAATCAATTTAATAACTTGTATTTAGATAACCATCTTTAAATTTACTTTAAATTAATTTGAACTTTATTATAAAAATGGAGTCAAACTTTTGTTACAAAGTTAAAACGGCATGTCCCCATTAGGTGTTGCTTGGAACTATTACGTTTATTATGAAAATAATTTATTGAAGTCACACAAATTAATAAATACATGGAGAGATAAATTGGTAAGCATGGTAACGAGAAAGTTTAATTTAATTTATCTGTAATAGTTTTTTATTATTGCCGTGACGACAGATTGTCCCGAAAATTCGAGTATCCATCGTCACTACAGCCAAATATTACCTAAAATTTAAAAAAAAATGTGAATGTGTTAAGTTTTTGAGTGAAACGAAACGCCAAAGACCATAGAGCATAGAGCGAAACTTAAATCAAGTGCTTGTCACTTCTTTTACATCAAGGACGAAGACCGGCGGCGTGTGTTTTTTGAGGTTATCCTTAGTCACAGCGTTTTTTGGTATGTATTTCATGAATTTTTAATCGTTTTAGCTTTTATATGATTTATATATATGCCATCTTTACGGTAAAGTATTTTTTTTATCTAAGTGTTCGCTTTTCACGATTTGTAACAATCTTATTCAAAAATTGTATACTTCGTCACACGTATCCTTCGGCACAGGTAGAATGTGACGATGGAGACATGAAAGTGACGAAGGTTACATTTATGGAAGATTTCATTTGTAGGACGCTACATATAAGTTTTGTTTTCTTTTCTTTTCAGAAATAAATACCTATAAGCCATGCCGTTGTCAGCAGCTGAAAGGCCACGTCGTTGCAGGTTGAAAAAAAAAGCAAGACAAGGCAAAATATGAAGAATATTTAGAGAAGGCAAGAGATCGCTATCATAAAAACAAAACGCTAGTGAAAGATATGAATGACAGAGAAAATGGATTGGCGAACAGAAAGTGGAAAATAAAACAAAAAAAGTACAGAGATAAACAAAAGGAACAGGAAAAAACGTTAGAAGCTTATACTCCACCACCATCACCGCCAGCCTCGCCTATCGTAAGTAGCGGAAGAAAAAAAGTAAGACGAGATAGAAGTAAATTATATCGAGAAAATTTAAAGCTACAAACTTAAAATGATAAATGGAGACGAAAGTATGAAAAGTACAAAAAAAACTACAAAGGACTCAATCAAAGTTTGAAGAATATAATGTTCTTTGTAACAGCATTAAAGAAAATTACAAGAACTTAAAATGCCGAAAAGATAGAAGAGTACTTAAAGAAACTGTAATGTCAGATAGAGTGAAGGAAGCGGGCCTTGAAAATGTAATAAGAATGGATGCACTACAACAAACAACAGAGAATTAAGGCAGTTGATAGGAAATTGAGAAGAATGATTGTTAACTTCTACATTCGTGACGACAATAGTCGTGCAACTGCAGGTAAGAAGGAGACCGTAACAAAAAATAAGGTTAAAAAACAGAAAAGGTTTCTTTTGAATACAGTTAGCAATTTGTACCGTCTCTTTAAAAAAGAATGCAGCGTACCTTGTTCATTAGCTTACTTTGCAAAAATGAGACCATTCTATGTCATGTTTCCATCAGTAAATGCAAGAGATACGTGTTTGTGTAAGAAACACACAAATATTCAGTTCAAAGCAACAGCTATAAGAAAAAAAGGTGCTATCAACACTGATAATTTGAATAATTGGCTGGAATCTGTTGTGTGTAATGTGAACCAAAAACAGTGTATGGTTGGAAACTGTAGACAATGTAAAGAAAAAAAAGTTGTTGATTTAGAAAACATTAATCCAGAAGAAAATGTGTCATGGTGGGAGTGGATACGTAAGACAGAAGATTTTACTACGGCAAATGGTACTCGAAAAGTTATAAAGAATGTTAAAGAATTACAGACTGGAAAATTATTTGACTTAATTAATAATTTTGAAAAAGACTTTACGGATTTTAAGAAACATGTTTTTAACGTTTACACACAACATAAAGCCTATCGAAATTGCATTCAAAATCTCACGCCTAACAGTGTTGCTATTCATATGGATTTCAGCGAGAATTATAATTGCAAGCATAGTGAAGAAATCCAAGCTCATCACTTTGGCGGCTCACGTAATCCGCTAACACTACACACTGTTGTTTTGTACGCAAAGGCAGAAGGAGCAGAGACGAATGAAACAGTTTCCTTTTGTACGGTGTCTTCTAGCCTAGCTCATGGTCCTGCAGCAATCTGGGCACATACAGACCCAATTTTAAAATATGTGCAAGAAAAATACCCCAATGTCGAAACCATACATTTCTTCTCTGACGGCCCATGTACGCAGTACACAGAAGCAAAACTTTTATTTGATGTCAACCAAGTTTTTCGATTATGGATTTAAACATATGACATGGTCATATTTTGAATCTGGGCACGGCAAGGGTGCCGCTGACGGGATTGGAGGCCTCATCAAAAGAACAGCCGATAGGCTAGTTGCTCATGGACGTGATGTAGTAAATCTGACTCAATTTTACGATCTATTGAAAGACGCAACATCCGTGAAGATGTTTGTAATCAGTCAAGACCAAATAGATCAAGTATCTAGGGAGATACCGGCTACATTACAACCAGTTCCAGGCACGATGCGTTTACATCACATATCGTCTAATTCTCGTGGAGAAGTGACTTATAGCGAGCAGAGCTGCTTCTGTAGTAATGGAGAGATTTTCTGGTTTTGTTCATGTGTTCCTAATAAATCGCACAAATTTCTCATCGCCCAAGAAGCCCAGAACATTGAAAATGCTGCAACACACACTATGGAGACTGCACCTTTAAATAACTCTGAAACTGATTTCGTGGAGGGTGGTTCTACTACTATTACAAACATATCAAGTGGAAGAACATGACAAATATTTAACAGAGTTTATTATGACTCCAGCGATAGTTCAGACGAGGAACAATTGGCTACTTGCCACACATGTCAGGTCTCGTCGAGGCGGCGGTAAAGAGCAGCAAGAATCTGCTCAAACGTGAGTTGGGAGATCGAATACTGACATTCGAGGAACTGTATACGACCTTCACTAGAATTGAAGCCATTCTGAACTCCCGCCCACTGGTTCCCATGTCAGAGGATCCGTGTGACCTTGAAGTACTTACCCCAGGACACTTCATTATTTTTTTTATTTATTACCCGAGTATCCCTGGAAAGATACTAAAACATCATGCTTGTCACGTTTTCAATCCCTTCAACAAATTTCTCAAAATGTTTGGTCAAAATGGCAATGAAATTATCTCAATAATTTACAATTTAGGGATAAATGGTTTAGGCATGTTATTAATGTCTAATCATCTAGTCCTCATCTCATCAAGGACGAACAGTGGCGTAGGGGATGTGATTCCACATAACCATTTATTGTATATTTGCATATGTATTGTCAATGTCATTAATTGCTTTGTTATGCTCATGTTAATTCATCTCATTGCTCTGTGTTGTGTTTTTCCTTTTCCCTCGTGGCGGGAGGAAATGTTCATGCAAAACGCCCTTATTTGTAGTTAATTTAATTAGCTTAGCAACTTCTTTCTAAGGTACTTCATCGGTCTGCGACCGAATGAATCTCTCACTTCCTTTCGGGGTTAGTTCTCGCTTGCTCGGGGCAAGATGGCGGGTTGCGTAGCGCAAAGCTAAATCAATCGGAATAAATCAGTAAAATCTGTCTATTCATAAAGCGCGTGGGTGCAACTCAATCTCATGTTTTCTCACACGGATCAGCGCGGCGCGATTCCAGTGTAAATTATAACCTAACCTAAGTTTCATAGTGAAGTGTTTGTCACCGGCGTGTGCGCAAAGCCGGCCTGGGACGCGGGCTCCGGAACGCGCCGTCTTGCACTCGATAGTTGTCTCCTCCGAGGAAGAGACAGAGACGGGAGAGGAGGTCCTCGAGAAAGTGCGGAGGGCCATCGATGCGAAGGACGGATGGATGCAAGTGAAAAGCGTTAGAAAGGCTAGAGACAGAAAGATAGCAAAGGGATGCAAAACCCAAGAAGAGAGGAGAAAAATCAAAGAGAGACTAGAGACGGCAGGAGTCCATCTTGTCGTCGAGGAGATAAAAATAAAAATTTGATACTCTTTGAGTGCAAAACGTTGCAAAACAATTTTTTTTTTCCAGAGTATACACACAATGTTTCAAAAATGGAGTTGTTTGAAGAGTGATACATGAAAAAGAAAACCGGAATAGCATGCTTTTCAAACTTGTTACGGCAAAATTAGATTTGTCTGGAGTAACGGAGGAATCAACGGTCCAGATCAAGAAAGTCATAAGTAGATTTTCCGCGAAACTTGGAACAAAATGGAATGAATCCGGAAGGGCCCGTGACTACTTTCTGCGTAAGTGGTCTGATTGGATAGCTGGAGATGTACAGTTTTTGGTATACCGGTCACAATCCGAACCATCTACTTCAGATACATCTGTAGTTCGTGGACGACCCCGAAAGGAATTTGACAGTTTACGAGGGGCGGCTGAAAAGTAATCTCCTTGGTTAAAAAAATATGCGAAAATGATACTGGCTGAAATGCATTCTTGTTCTTTGGTTATTCTTTTTTTGAATTATTTGACGTTCATTTGTTTTTTCCGTTCCATTTTTCTACAATTCTCGAATGTTTGCGACATATCGGTTGAAAAAATGAATATCGCTAAAATTGAACATCGTGCAGTGATTAAATTTCTAACAAAAGAAGGAAATACTCCCTCACAGATCCGAGAACGTATGATGTGTGTGTTCGGTAGTTCGTGCCCTTCCGAATTTACTATAAAGTTTTGGTCTAAACAATTTAAACTCGGTCGTGAGAGCTTGGAAGATGACGCTCGTAGTGGAAGGCCGGTTTCTGCCGTTACAAACGAAAATGTAGCCAAAGTTAAAAAAATAATTTTAGAAGACCGACGAGTGAAGCAGTGGGAGATTGCTAGAGATGTGGGCATCAGTAAAGAAAGAGTCAATGAGATAATTCATGTGCATCTGAATATGTCCAAGGTGAGTGCACGTTGGGTCCCCAGAATGTTAACGGCGTTTGACAAGGACCGACGTGTCAAATGTTGTGAGGAGTTTTTGGAAATGAGTCGAGGTAATGAGGAAGAAATTGTTTCTAAAATGGTGACGTGTGATAAGACCTGGATTCGACAGTGGGACCCCGAAAGCAAACAAGAGTCTTTGCAGTGGAAATTCAAGGATGAGAAGCCTCCTCGGAAGTTTAAGGTCAGGCCGTCGGCAGGCAAACTTATGGCTACCGTATTTTGGAATACAGAAGGAATTTTACTAATAGATTATTTACCAAAAAAAAGGACAATGAATGCTGAATATTATTCCAGCTTACTGCATCAGTTACGAGACGCGATAAAAGAAAAGAGGAGGGGTAAACTTAGCAAAGGGATCCTGATTTTACACGATAATGCACCTGTGCATACCGCCCGCACAACAATGCTTACCATGAAGGAATTAGGGTTCGATGCCGTTAACCATCCACCTTACAGTCCAGACCTAGCCCCATGCGACTATTTTTTATTTAGACACCTCAAAAAAGATCTGCGAGGAAGACGATTTCTGACCGATGACGAAATGAAGGCTGCAGTTAGTGACTTTTTTGACGAGAAACCGAAAGTTTTTTTTTTCATGGGTTAATGTCAATATTTGACAAATGTAATAAGTGTATTTCACTAGCACGGGACTATATTGAAAAATAAAAAAAATACATACATGACAGTCTTTTGTTTCATACTTAGGTAGATTTCTTTTCAGCCGTCCCTCGTAAGTGAAAAAACTAAAAGACGACGTGTTGAATATTTAGTGAATTCACGGGATACGTCAGAGTTAATTACTGCAGCAGAAATATCAGCACGTGCATCTGGACACAGGAATTTAGCCACAGTCGTAAAGGAGGCCAATGAAGATCCTGACAAGTGTAAAAAAATGAAAAACCTACCAACTGAAAATACGACGCAAAGGTGTTTATCGAAAGAAGAGGCTTCGGCGTACTATGTGGATACGAAATCAACTTCTTCCTCGTATAAACAATCTCGCGAGTGGACCATGTCAGCAGGCCACAAGGTATTTCCTTCATTCCATTGCCTTAAAAAAGCTAAAAATGATTGTTATCCTGCTTCAGAACACATCTTTGTGGACGAGACACGGGCAGAAATTAAGTTACAAGCAGTTTTAGATAAAACTGCTCAACGTTTAATTACTACACAAGCCCCAGTTCTCAATACGATGTCTACTGAATCAAAATCGTTTACTCTCATAAGCAAATGGGGATGTGATGGAAGTTCCGGTCATAGCACATATAAACAAAAGTTTACCAATAGTTCAGATACTGATGAATATTTATTCGTTATGTCGTTTGTGCCCCTTCGATTGCAAGACGAAAGTGGTAAAATTGTTTGGCAAAATTCTAGAACTTCTTCAACTATGCATTGTCGGCCAATTAAGTTTATTTTCGCTAAAGAAACTACTGAATTAACTTTGGTTGAGACAAACAGAGTGTTAGCGGAAAAAAACGAATTGGTCCCGACAGTATGTAGTTATGACGGTAAAGAGATAAATATCATGCATGAAGTTCTTTTTACCATGATTGATGGAAAAGTATGCAATGCTGTGACTGGAACTTCTTCGACACAAAAATGTTTTATATGTAAGGCTACTCCTAAAACCATGAATCAAATTTGTGAACTGAATACGAACAATTAGATTTTTGGTATATCTCCATTGCATGCCTGGATTCGTTGTTTTGAATTTTTGCTTCACATTAGTTATAAACTGGAGATTAAAAAATGGAAAGTTCAAGGCCCAGCTGACAAACTTAATGTGAAGCAACGTTCAGAAAACATTAAAAAACGTTTTAAAGATGAAATGGACTTAGTGGTAGATAAACCAAAACCAGGGAGCGGTAATACAAATGACGGCAACACTGCTCGTAGATTTTTTGGTAATCCCGAACTGAGCGCTGACATAACAGGTTTAGACGTGGGTCTTATTAAAAAAATTGATACATTATTCAGAACGATTGCATCTGGATATGAAATAAACATTGTAAAGTTTGAAATCTTGGCACAAGACATACATAAAACATACTTACATCACTATTCGTGGTACTATATGCCTGTCACTGTGCATAAGATTCTCTTACACAGTGTAGATATTATAAAATCGTCTCTTTTGCCAATTGGACAGCTTTCTGAGGAAGCCCAGGAAGCTCGCAATAAAGATTGTAGGAGATATCGAGAACATAACACCCGCAAGTGTAGTAGAGTTGCCACGAATAGGGATTTATTAAATATGTTGCTAATCACGTCTGACCCTGTGATAAACAGCCTTAGAAAGATCCACATGAAAGTGACAGGTAATCTGCCTTCTGGTGTTTTAGAATTAATCATTCCGCCTGTTAATATTAATACACCTGATGAGCCAACAACTAGTCATTACCACAATTCACATGATTACGATGTAAGCGATTCAGACGAGGACGAATTTGATGGTAATGACTAGGTGATTAGTTAAGTTAATTAGTGTCAATAAGTATAATTAAGAGTAATTGTGTAATGAGATGACTGTGTATTAAATTTTAAGCTTATTTTTTTTTATAACATTCGTTATTATTGTGTTATTGTTGTAATAAATATATACTTTTTCACTTAACATGACTATTATTTCACAATATCGTTTATCCAAGAAATAACATGGTTTACAATTAAAAAAATAGTACATCAATGCTCAAGCATGGGCAATAGAAATAGAAAACATCTAAAAATATTTTTGTCCAGCTACGATGTTCTACGCAACTCACTGTGCGATGTCTGTAACGATAGTGTGGACGGCATTTGTTACGCGTACAAATGTTACGATGGTCCTCTACAACCTGACTACTACATGACTGCGTTGGTTGAAGTTTCAAAATGACATCCCATTTTGAAACTTCAACCAACGCAGTCATGTAGTCTCCAGAAGAATTAGCCGAAATGTATTTAAATATTGCTCTTGCAAGTGCATCATTTGTTTTACTTTGTGCTTTAAAAAAAAATAGGGCGGCGAAAACAGGAGATGGTGGCAAAGTGAACTTTTCAGAAATCGTAGTATTTATGGTGGAAATTCGTTACTGAGAGATATTAGATTTCAAGAAGTAAATGGAAAATACAAAAATTTTGTGCGAATGTCTCCTACAGACTTTAAAAAAACAAGACACTCAATTTAGAATGTCAATTTTGGTACAAGAAAGACTTGCAGTGACATTGAGATTTTTGGCAACGGGTGATTCATATTCTTCATTACAATATCTCTTTAGAATATCGAAGCAAGCTTTAAGTCAAATCGTCCCAGAAACATGTGCGGCTATAGTAAATTCATTGAAAGGATGCATAAAGGTAAGAATTATTTATTAATTAAGTATTAAATAAAGACAAAAAGAGTAGACAATCAATAATAATCTTTTTTTGAAATGTTAATACTCGGATAACAAATCTCTGAATGAATCTTGCGTGTCATTTTCATCACTGATTATGCCTGGTGAAGTAGCAGATGTACTCTGCGACGAACTATGGCCAGGCTCATTGGGTGTAACCGGAGATTGTACTGGTGAATATCTTTGTGAGGTATGCCAAAACAAGAAGCTTCCTTATGATACAAATAAAGTTAGTGGTTCAGTAAAATACTGGCAATGGATACGAAAGGAAGAAACCTACGAAAAGGACGGGAAGAAAATGAAGTCCTGTACAAAATATCAGAGAAGAGCTTAGTGAAGAAGCTAGCCATTTATTGAATCTTTTTGAAAAAGATATCATCAATTTCAAAAAACATGTCTACAATATAAAATTCCAATTTCATAATTTCAGACAGTGCTTGAACAACTTGCAAAGCAATGAATGCGTCTTCCTTGTAGACTTTAGCGAAAACTACAACTGTAAATATCACGAGGAGGTCCAATCGCATCACTTCGGAGGCTCTAGAAAGCAAATATCTCTCCACACTGTTATGGTCTTGTTGGCAACATAGAATGTAATTTATGTTCTAAATTTAAACCATATTTTGAACGTTGTTTGTAGCTAAGCAACGTCTCTTCCTTCATTATCACGCAACGCTGTAACATGTATAATTTTATAATATAATTTTATAAGATACATCAGAGTTTTCTTCCACTCATCGTGCCTCCTTCAGTACCGCTTCTCGCCATGGTCCTTCGAACTACAAAATGAATTCAGCGACACGAGTGGAAACAGGAGCAACGAGCACGCAAAGAAACAAGAAACGAGTGCATCAAAGAATCTCATCAAGGTACATTTTCAGAATCAGCAGAATAATAAATTGCGTTAGATTTTGCAAACTCATCACTGCGTGTGCGAATTCATCGTCATTGCTTGCGCAACATCATAATCGCAGCAGTGAAAAATGCATGCAGAGGTGCAACGGGCGTACGACGCTAAATAACGCCACGAAGCGCCAGCGAAAGGTGCTGCGGAGCGCAATCGACTGCGCGGCGCTATCTTTTTCGTCGCGGCAACACTACGCTTTGCGTCACTACAAGCGGCGACAGGCGACGCGTACGAGAAAACCGACGGCCATTATTGTTTCAACGAAGTGGAGTCATTTTGGAACAACGAAAGGTGCAATTAACTAAAGACTTTAAAATATAACTAACAGTAGTGTTTTTTAATACGTAGAAGTGAATAAGTATTGTAATTATTTGTGATCTTATGTAAAAATAGTGTCATAATGTCGACCGATGCGGATCAAAAACTAGCCGTTACAGCTAGAGGCCAAGCAAAAGCTTCTATAACGAGGCTTAAGAATTCGTTCGACAAGAATGCCTTGCTAGATTCTTCCATAGAATTATCCATAGCAACAAGACAACGGCTTTGCTGACTATGAGCGTTTGTCCATAAAAATTGTGTCGATGTTTGCCTCTCCTCCTGCAAGCTTAGCTAAAGATGACGAGGAGGTCGAGGAGAACTAAGGCTAAAGGTCATATTGGAAGCCATTTCGAGTGGGCACAAAATTGACCCAGTTAAATATGAAAAGTATGCCTTAGATACAGCTCGTCTCTATGCACGACTATATGACTGGCATCCCATGACGCCAACACTTCACAAAGTGTTGGTACATGGTGCGGTAATAATTAAAGAAGCTCTACTACCAATTGGACAACTTTCCGAGGAGGCAGCTGAGGCTCGGAACAAACATTTTAGAGCATACCGGATAGATTTCGCTAGAAAATTTTCTAGAGAAAGCTGCAGTCAGGATGTTTATAATCGTCTTATTCTGAGCTCGGATCCTTTTCTAAGCAGCAGACGAGAGATTAAAAAAAGTAAATCTAACACCTTCCTGCCTGAGACCATAGCCATGTTCGTTTCTGCGGAACCTAATATCATCGAATATTCGTCAGAAAGCGATGAACAATAGGGTATATCATACTTTTTTCTTTTCTTACAAATATGTTGATGCTTATAAGAATTAAACAGAAATTTTAATTTTTTATTTATTTATTATGTTGTTGTAAATAAATATGTAAAATACTACCTTGAGTTTTATTTATGCTGAGAAAGTTATTAAATTTCGGCTCGTTAAATTCTAATTATACACAAAAATAATTTTGTCCGCCTAGATGTTGCAAATACCAGTATGTGCACCTGTTGTGTTTATTTTTGTTTTCTGCAGTTCTTTCATTGAAGACGAAAAGGCCAATTGTTAATAATTTTCAGTGTGTACTTAGGTAGGTACTGAGAACCTAACTATATTTTGTATGCTAAAAATAAAAAATGATAATTCAAAGTTATGTGGTTTCTTTTTAGAAATAAGCATTTTACTAGTAATGTAATGTATGGTTCACTGTTGAAATTCGGATGGTTCAGTGAAAACTACAGTACAAGGCCAAAAATGATTTTTTTTAACCTTCGTTATGGTTTAATTAAGTTGATTTCTTGGACTTTCTATGATCTGAAACCAAGCAACCTAATGAAATTCCCTAACCGAAGTCGACGAGGCACCCTACCTACAATATAGGCTTGTGACCTAAAAAAAAATATGATTCCATTCGAACCAGTTTTTGGAGAAGAATAAATGTTTTTATGGGAGCAACTACAATTAAAGAACATAAATACCGGAAAAAATCAGTTAAAGACGGACCTCGCTGGCGGCAGCCGAAACGCTTCATACTGATTGACTCAAAAGTATGACGTCACACTTTGCTATTTGAACTAATCATTGTAGGGAAAATCAAGTAAATTGCTGTTTCGGTCGTGAAATACCGCGTTTAAGTCCATATTTGTCATACAATTTTGTTTCTATAAAAGCGTAAGGATTCTATTGGTAGTTTTAAATTTACTCTTGGACAACAAAAAAAACATATTTTTTCTAAACTTTCAAGGTCATATCTTTTTATGAGTTTCGTTATATTTTGTAATTCATACTTTAAAGGGTGAACACTATTAAATTGTCGCCTACATTTTTACTTTGCTAGCGTGCTGCATCGAACTTTTTTAAATATTCTTATGAAATTTTAAATTTAGAAGGCTCATGAAATATTAGACAAGCATAAAACGTTCATTTGTTTTCTATCTATGAAAATGGCGTTACACGATAAAAATGTTCGCGAATTAATTTTGCAAGAATTTAGTAAAAATCCTCATTTATCAACTTTGGATCTGGCAAAATCTTGTCAAACTACGCGGAGGACGGTTCAACGGACCCTAAAAAAAATAAAACAAGGTGAAACTATAGATAGAAAGCGTCGTGAGGGTCAACCCACCAGAAAATCGAATGTTAAATTACAATCAAAGGTGTGCAAGCTATTTGATAAGAATCCGAGTATCTCTTCCCGGGATGTGGCAAAAAAAGTAGGAACAAGTCAAGCAAACGTCCAAAAAATTAAAAAAGAAAGCGGCATTACAACGTATAAGAAGCAAAAAGCTCCGAAGAGAACTGTGGATCAATATAATCGTGCTGTAAGGCGTTCCAGGTTATTGTATACATTGTTAATTGAGAAAAAATGTTGCCTAATTATTGACTATGAAACCTACGTCAAGGCAGACTTCAAGTCTTTACCGGGTAACCAGTACTATTCCTCTCGTGACTTTTCGAATCTCGAAGAATCGGAAAAGGTTATCCCAGTAGAAAAATTTGCTAAGAAATACCTAGTTTGGCAAGCTATATGCCAGTGCGGCATGAGGAGCTCACCATTTATAACTACCGGGACAATTAACACCGATATTTATATATCAGAATGCTTGAAAAAGAGACTGTTACCATTCATGAAGAAGCACACTTCCTCAACATTGTTTTGGCCAGATTTAGCAAGTTGCCATTATTCGTCTCGAACTCTGGAATGGTATAAGGCAAATTCAGTCGAGGTAGTGCCTAAGGAGAGTAACCCACCAAACTGTCCCGAACTTCGCCCTATCGAAAAATATTGGGCTAATATAAAAACTAAACTGCGAAAAACTTGCCAACCTGCCACTTCATTGCCAGATTTTCAACGAAAATGGGTTAAATGCACAAAATTACTAACCGATAATTCCATGCAAAGTTCGATGAATCACATCAAAAGTAAAGTCCGGGAATTTTCTCGTCGTTCGTTAAAATAGCCATAATATTTTTTTTATTGATTTTACATACATACATACATACATATAATCACGCCTCTTTCCCAGAGGGGTAGGCAGAGATCACGGATCTCCATTTGCTACGATCCTGACAAACCACTTTCGCTTCACTCACCTTCATAACATTTCTCATACATGCTCGTCGGTTTAGGGTACTTTTGACCTGGCCTTTTTGTAACATTTCTCCAATTTGATCAGAGAAAGTTCGCCTAGGTCTTCCCCTTCCAACTTGCCCTTCCACTCCTTTTATATACACTCTCTTCGTTAATCTTCTCTCATCCATTCTCTCTACATGCCCAAACCACCTTAACATACCCTTCTCAATTTTCGTGACTATATCTCCATCCATTCCACACTTATCTCTTATCACACTTACGTTATATAAAATTAGTCATATAAAGAGTTTTAACCACTTTGGATTTTTATTTTCTCTTCTGTACCTAGCATGTTCGACTTGCGACAATTTAATAGTGTTCACCCTTTATTACAATAATTTGATGGTTTACTATCCATTCACCAACACTACGTTATCAATTATAACTTAAGTTACAAGCCTATTACGTTATCTGGTATCTTGGCGTATGGTTTCGCTGTGATGTCATGTAGACAAATTAAATAATAAATACATACATAATAAATACGATTAAAATAAATTCTAACAATAGATCTGTAACGAGTAACGACCAGTAGCGACCATTTTTGATCAAACAAGGTTAGATTTAGCTCTTACCCATATTTGGCCCAGAAGAAGACATAATAAATACAAATTTAGTATTACATTAGCCCAGTAGCGACTATTTTTGATCAAACAACGTTAGATTTAGTTCTAACCCATATTTGAACTAAAACAAGACAAAATGAATTCTAAGAATAGACCAGTAACGACCAGTAGCAACCATTTGTGATCAAACAAGGTTAGATTTAGTTCTAACCCATATTTGACCTAAAACTAGACAAAATAAATTCTAAGAATAGACCAGTAACGACCAGTAGCAACCATTTTAGACCAAACAAGGTTAGATTTAGTTCTAACCCATATTTGACCCAGAACGAGACAAAATTAATTCTAACAATAGATCAGTAACGACCAGTAGCGACCATTTTTGATCAAACAAGGTTAGATTTAGTTCTAACCCATATTTGGCCCAGAAGACATAATAAATACAAATTTAGTCTTACATTAGCCCAGTAACGACCATTTATGATCAAACAAAGTTAGATTTAGTTCAAACCCATATTTGACCCAGAACAAGATTTAAAAATCTAACATTATACCAGTAACGATATTTCTTTACCTGACAAAAATAACTTAGCACAGATTTATAACATCTGGATGTTGGTTTAGAGATCCCTTTATGGTTATTTTTTAACCCTAAAGAATTTGGACAAGAATCTAAAACTACAAATAATAAAATTCAACACAAAGCAAGTATTTGGTCTACTACTAGCTGCCAGCAGAGTAATATAATTTTCAAGAATATTATTGCGAAGATATTGGTTTAAAGATCGATTTAAATTCAATGTTCATCACAGGCAACATGTTTTTTTGTGTCTTATTTTTTACCTAATTAAACTCTCATAATTTGAGGTTTAATTTAAAAGGTATAAAATAAAATAGGACTGGAATAATAGTCAGTTTTAGTACCGCCTAAATTGTTTCTTGAATCTTTCATAATGATAATCATCAGTTGCTCTTTCACCCTTAGCTTTCTTAACAATTTTATCAACACTTTCATCAATAGCACTAGTAGCAGTCTTTGGAGCCTCTGGCTTTTCAACTTTACGTTTCTTTGCGTCACCATCTATATTAAACCTATTATGCTGGACAAAATTCACAGCCATATTTGTTGGAACAAACTGTGAAGGTCCATCTTTTTTGTTCCGCCTCTCCCATAACAGTTTCATTTTTGCTTCTTCTGTGGCTTCAATGTTTTTAATTTTAGCATCTATACCTAAGTCGACCTCGGGAATGCCGCTTAGCATTTGATTTGAGAGCATCTCTTCTGATCTGTGCGTAGAGTTCACACGCAAGTGTTCAGGCAGAGACAGTAGAGCTGCTTCTTCCGGAGACAAATACTTGAGTGAGTCATTGTGGTCTGCATCTTTGCTATCATTGTCGCGGCCCTCTGGAAACAGAATTGTAATGTGAACCAATTGATGATATTTAGGGCGGGTTGCACCAACTTACGATTACAGACCGATCAACGATAAGTATGGCGCCAATAGTTGTCATTCCATAGAAACTTGTCAAACTCTCCATACATTCTGATTTTAACGAACACCGCTTACGATTACAGACGGTTCGGTGCAACCCAGCCTTAATAAGCAGTTGGTATTTTTATACATAGACTTGGTAATTTTAGGCAGCAACATATACATATTGACCTATAATTTGATAGATCAATTGCTGTTTCAGATTTTGTCACACCATGTGAATAAATCACATACTATTAATTCCAGTTCAAATCCAGTATAGTCAGTAGGTACTATTTAGCAATAAGACCACCCGTTGATTTACGGCTGGCGTCCACTAGGCTCTCCGAGGCGAGTCGAATCGAATCGAAAATGATTCGCCTTCATACATTAACTATGAAAGTGCGTCCATTGATTCGGCGCGCCGCGGCTCTGCGTCAATCGACGCATTTTCATAGTTAATGTATGAAGGCGAATTATTTTCGATTCGATTCGACTCGCCTCGGCGAGCCTAGTGGACGCCAGCCTTTACTTCAGTGTCCCTGTATCTTTGTGTATTATTTGGTACAGTCAGCAGCAGAAGTAGCTAAGCGGGCCGGGTGTTCAAAATAACCAGCACACGACTTTATTCTTAAGAAATTAAGAGCGTGTGTAGGTTATTTTGAACACCCGGCCCGCTTAGCTACTTCTGCTGCTGACTGTACCTGCTTGTGTATTATATAGTATAGTCCCCATCACACATAGTAACTGCCAGGTGGTCACAAACATCTGAACAGTGCAAGTACCTTTGTACTTGAGCTGTTGTTACCATTAATGTGCCCTTTGATTTTCAGATCCAAAATATAAACTAGCTTCCGCCCGCGACTTCGTCTGCGTTGACCCGAGATAAAAACTATCGTATAGTTTAATCCAGGCTATAAACTATCTTCCTGCAAACTTTCATCCAAATCAGTTCAGCCTTTTAAGCATGATTGAGTAACAAACATCTAAACATCCAAACTTTCGCATTTATAATAAGTAGCGGGAGAATACTGGTATTAGTAGGATTAGTAGGATGCCATAGTGAGTCTGTCTATCTGTTAGCTCTAGCGGGTAGCTAGTGTAAAACAATAATAATACGATAGGTAGGTTATCTGGTCGAAAATGCCTAATGGCATTAAGTTCGCCTTTTGTAACACAAGCCTGATTGAGCTTACTATGGGACTAGGTTGATTTGTGTAAGATTGTCCTCTAATGTTTATTAATTTATTTTGTATTTGTAACTTGTCACTGCAATATTTGTCGACCTCTAGCCTAGTTGGTACCCTGCCTACGAAGCCTGAGGTTCCGGGTTTGAATCCTGTTGTGTTGAAGGCATTTATTTGTTCCTGAGTCATGGATGTTTTCTATATATTTAAGTATTTATTTATCTATGTAATAAATAATAGGGGACACTCTTACACAAATTGAACTAGGCCTATAGTAAGCTTAATAAGGCTTGTGTTATAGGTTGATGTTGTTGTACAAGACAGTACATCAATATATAGATTTATATAAGTCTAGTTGACACCTGTCACTTTAGTATAGAATCATCGTTACACGTAAGCACAGCGTTGGAAGGGAGAACCCAATGTTCGATATAATTTAATATTTAATACAGTTCATTATAAATTTACTTTCATGGTTTTATTAGCGCCTAACAGTTGTGAAGGGACACCTGGCCGGAAACTGGTGGGATGTCGATCTCTTGTCACATTCCTTCAGCCCCTTGTGTATCATCTAGTACCTATAGGTACTAGATGATGATATATTTAACAGATATAATACTTAAATACATAGAAAACATCCAAGACTCGGAAACAAATATTCATTGCTCATCACACAAATATTTGTCCTTACCGGGATTCAAACCCAGGACCTTCAGCTTCGTAGGCAGCGTCACTACCCACTAGGCTAACCGGTCGTCAAAGCAGTAAATAAAACATATCCATCAGACGGATTATTCCCACCTGTTACCACCAACTTATAGGGGTAGGTAGGCTCTAGGCGTAGGCTGGTAGGGGGGCCCCGGTCGAAGGGAGTGGACCCTACTCCAGTGCAATGGGTGCAAAACCCACTAGGCTAACTGGTCGTATATAAGTATTAAATATGTATATTGTACAAGATTTGCTTAGTTTGGGACAACATCAATTTGTGTAAGGGCACTTCTCCGAGCGTTTCAACCGTTGTGATTTCGGTGGTCGTATTATTGAAGACGATTTTATTAGAAGACGATTTTTTGAGCTTTTGTGGAGAAGGCGCGGGAAGTGCTCTCATTGTTTTCTAAATAGACCACAAAAACCTAAGGACATTGTCAATAATGCGACCACCGAAATCACAGCGGTCCAAACGCTTGGAGAAGTGCCCATAAGATAGTCCCCTAAATATTACAATAAAGTTTAAATAATGTTTTGAATAAATAAATAACAAACAATTAACCTTTTCGCTTTGCTAATTGTTCGTCAATATATTTCATCATTTCCTCATCCTCATCTCTCTTGTTGGTTTCAGCGGAGAACTGAGTGCCGATGCCAGTGTCATATGCATCGTCTACCTGCTTCACCTTGCCGCTTTTCAGGGCTTGCATATTAACCATGCCTCCAGCTTTCACCTGCAACCGAAAAACTAATATATTATCTGCTGAATGACCCTTTAGGCTGGATGGCCAGAATACCATACCAATTAGAGATGCAACGGATAGTGGTATGGCCGGATACCGAATATCCGGCGGCGCAGCCGGCCGGATATCCGCTATCCAGCCGCCGGATATCCGGCCGAAGTAAAATGCCTAAATTTAAGTGTTAAAAACTTAAAATAATTAGTTGAAGATAACAGTGATAAAACTGATTGATATTGCTTCATACCTAACTAATAGAAATAATAGATAAATAACAGTGTCATTTCAGTTATCTTTTTCTTTTCATATGAAGATTAACTCATTAAACTGACTTTAATAATTGATTGCTTTGTAGTTTGTTATTTATTCATCCTTGTTTTACCTACCCTGGTTCTATCTTTACCTATGTTCTTCTGTGTTAGTGTGTTAAAATACTATCCGGTATCCGGCCGGATACTACACCACTATTCGGTATTCGGCCGGATAGTAAAAATGTGGCTGGATAGGCCGGATACCGGATAGTGGCCGGATATCCGTTGCATCTCTAATACCAATACTCAGAATTAGGTAGCAAGTGGGCCCACTTCCTTTAGGATCCAGGGCAATACTATGACGAGTGCTTTTGACTTGACTTGGAACCAACATCAGCCTCACACCCCACTGTTGGATAAAGGCAGAGAAACGAAGATGTTCCTCTCATGAATAAAAGAGAGCTGCCTACTAGGCTTAGTGAGTGTAGGGAACTTCATATCCACCTTATGTTTTTTTTTGTAGATATACGCAGGTTCACTTTAAGTGGCAACTAAATAACATGCCCATAACTTTTTGAAAGTTGCACTCCTGAATCATTTGAACATACTTTCTACTCTCTATCCAGGGGGCCTACCGCCAACGGCATTCGAAGTTTTCCCTCTCTGTTGCACTTAAGCACGAACTCGCAAGTCTGACAGAGAGGGAAAACTTCGAATGTCTTTCGCGGTAGGCCCTCAGGCCTTATGGCCAAGCCCTTAAGAGAATAAAAAATACCTTAAACGGATCCTTGCATGTTACTTCCTCCTCAGTGGTCAGTTTTTGCCCCGTAGCAAGAGCAATGACGCTGACGCCATTGGGACGCTCTCGAAGCTTCTGCAGCTCCTTTGCCTCTTCCAGTTTCGCCAAAATTTGTTCTTCATCTTCCGAGTCTTCGTCCTCATCTTTAATCCGCTGTCGGATGTTCCGTTTCTTGATCGGTTTGAATTTTATCTCCCGAGTTTCACTCGTTTCAGACTCCATTTTCGGACCACGTGTTAAGTTTTAATGAAAGTGTACAATGTATTACAACAATTGCAAACCTTAGATTAGAAATAACAATAACTAAAATAAAGCAGTTTTTTTTTTCAATTCGTCAACCGCAGCACACACACGACGCGATGTCCGTTTGTTTGTTGTGACTTGTGTTCACTTGTGTTTAGTTTTCGCTTGATGTGTGACTGCACTGTGACTGAGTGAGGTCAGCGGTGCCGGTTAATGTACGGCCCTGATAATGCACGGCCAAAATAATGTACAGCCCAATAACCTGCGCCTAATGTACATGGATTATCGAGCCGTATATTATTTGGCTGTGCATTATACCTCTGAGCAAACTTGGTCCGGGGCAATAAAGCCGCGTCCACTGTGCCGTGTTTTCATGGTTTACATTACAAAACATCTTAATGGTCGCACCACACTGCCGGTCTGCTCCGATTTTCGATACCTCGGGTCATTCATACAGTGTAATGGCGATATTGACCGTGACGTTAGAAACCGAATCAGCGCAGGATGGATGAAATGGCGACAGGTTACGGGAACCATCTGCGACGGCCGAATGCCCCTTCGACTGAAGGGCAAAATTTACAAGACCATTATAAGACCTGTCGTCATGCATGGATCAGAATGTTGGGCCACAAAGATGACGGATGAAACGAGATTGCATGTTACAGAGATGAGAATGTTGAGATGGATGTGTGGCGTGACGAGAATGGATCGAATAAGGAATGAGTATATAAGAGGAAGCCTGAAAATAGCACCCATAACTGAAAAGCTGAGAGCGAATCGCCTACGGTGGTATGGACATGTTATGCGGAGGGATGATAGTAATGTTGCTAGAAGGGCATTAAGTATGAATGTTGAGGGTTGCAAGAGAAGAGGTAGACCAAGGAAAAGGTGGATGGACTGCGTGAAAGACGATATGAATAGGAAGGAAGTGTGTGATGAGCTGACGGGCGATAGAGAGGTATGGAAGAAAAAAACATGCTGCGCCGACCCCAAGTAAATGGGATAAGGACAAACGAATGATGATGGTCGCACCACACTTGTGGTTACGTGTTCGCGTTGCATCGTTGCCTCTCTTTCATTTGCCCTAGGAAGGAAAAATATGCAGCACGAATATTTGGGCAAATACCGCCAAGTGTGTTGCCACCATCACATGTGTTACGAACAGAAAAGGGGCGTCGCCAAAATGTTTTTTTGTTTAAAAACACAGAAACATGTTTGCCGTCTCGGATGGAAAATATTCCCCGCGTTCGTCTGCTACACGGCTATCATAAGCTCGCGTGCCGTCTTGTGATAGCCGTGCTGAAGAATGAAGAATTGTCAAATAGAGCACTATTTAATTTATAATTTGCAATGGAGTAGAATAAACAAAAGATGTTGGTTTTTATTCTATTGGTAAGCTGCAAATTATATGTAGGGCCTACCGCGAAACGAAATTCGTTTTCGTTCGTGTATCTCCGTCTCTGTCGCACTTGCTAGTTCGAGCGACAGAGACGGAGATACACGAACGAAAACCAATTTCGTCTCGCGGTAGGCCTGACCGAAGAGCTGGCGGCTTTCTCGCGCAACGCATCAGCATTGCAATTCAGCGAGAAAATGCCGCCAGCATCCTCGGTACAATGCCTCGAGGGCCCTTTTTAGATTTAACTTGGTTTTAATTTATTTTAGTTAATGTTAATCATAATCTTGTATTTACATTCTGAATAAATTATCAGTAGTCTGTGGTGTGGTGTCTTGACAGATGATAACGGATAAGACCGTATCGAAGCAATAATAAAAAGTGATAAGGAAACGAAACTTTGACCTTCGTAATGTATTTACTTTTATATAAGTTATTGTCAATCTGGGAAAGACTATGTATTACCATTACACTAAGTAAGAGACAGTCGTTTCCTTGATAACAATAAAATATACAATGGCAAACATTATCTTGCTGCAATCGCCTCCACCAAAACTGGAAGATGTGCAAAGGAAAGTGTTTAGTCCCGGTGCTTTGGAGTTTATGGCTAATTTGCACAAGGAATTCGATGTAGAAATAGAGCAGTTGTATGAGAATAGACTGAGGAGGGCAGTGGAGTTACAATCATGTCCAAAATTGGAATTCAAGAAATCACCAGAGAGGTTGGACAGATCATGGACCATTGCGCCGTTGCCGCTAAGACTTCAGTAAGATAATTAACCAGCTAGTACTTTCAATTATTTATTTATTTATTAATCATTAATAACTTTGAGAGTTGTTAGTTTAAAGCACCCTGTTTCTGCCTATTATATAGGCAAAACACAAATTTGTACACAACAAAATGAATTGCGGCGTTAGTTCCTGGATTGATCAAACTATATATTATATCATAAAACTCATAAATATATGTTACTTCTAAAAAGGCCCCTCTGAGAAAGATCCAAAAATATTGCCAATCAAGCCAAATAATTTTTCATATTTAGAATTAAGTATGTAATATGTCTATACATGTTTTTTTTTAATTTAAAACAATATTAAATTTTATCTGTTAATTTTAAAAAGAAAGAAACATACACAAACAAACTCACAGGACACACATATTAAACACTAAAATAAACAAAAAACACTAGACAACAGTTACTGTTCCTTGTAAATGAGTTATGAATTAGGTACTTATACAATTAAATTTCTATGTTACCTTACTATACTTCCAGAAATCGCCACTTAGACCTCGGAGATGTGTCTCCCGCCAACACAGCACATTTTGTATCAGCACTCAACACCAATGTCCAAGGCATTCAAGTGGACTTTGATGATGGACACTGCCCAACGTGGCGCAATCAGCTGGTTGGATACCAGAACATCTACCTGGCGGTGAATGGAAAGTTGCAGGGGGCTCCGATAAGTATTAGCATGTGTCCAGTGCTCATGTTGAGGCCTAGGGCTTGGAATATGATTGAGCATAATATTCTTGTAAGTTGATTATGCACTTTATACACATAAATGTTGCACTCTCTTGCCATGTCTATTTTATACATTTATCTTATACTCCGGTAAGGCCATCAAGATTAGGGCCAATCAACTATTTTTTGTTTGATTTTATGCGGTTTAAATCTACGAAATATGTGTTTTTATTATATTATTGGTAAACCCATTAGCCGCGTACTGACTGAGCGAGGATCCTCGCGAGGCGGCCTCGCGAGGAAAATCCTCGGTCAGTCAGGACGTGCCTCGCCCGAGGCGAGCGCGTGCGCGGCCTCGGGCGAGCGCGCCTCGGCCCGAGCCGCGTGTTGTCGGTTTTTGTCCATGCTCAAAGGCGCCTCAGCCCGAATGCCGCGCTCACTCAAGAAGGTTGTGTTTTGCCTCGCTCGTTCGCCGCGCGTTAGCGTCATGGATAAAGAACAGTGCCTCAAATTAATACAGCTATATGGTGAATATAGACGATTATGGGATGCAAAATGTTTGCAAAATTTTGGCGTTTATGAGCGACAACAGGTTTTCAAATTCAACTTTACTCATTCTAGTAAAATTTCTTTCGGCGTCATTGAAGCACAACTCCTCATACAGTCTGTTCCCAGCTTGTAATCTGTTTTGGTACAATAGTTTCATCCAAAAACGTTTACGTTTCAGTTTTCTTTTCTTTACAAGACAAAGAATTATTAAAAAGGCGGTGGTGGCGACCGCTTTTCGAATGAATGGCCTCATGGCACGTGCGGTCTCCGTGGGACTTCACGGTTAACTGAGCGCATGCTCAGCCTCACCGCGGCTCGGCAATTTGCCGCGCGAAGCATTCTAAATGCAAATCCTACGACCGAACATGCCTCGCGCGGCAAACGTCCGAGGCTGCCTCGCGAGGATCCTCGCTCAGTCAGTACGCGGCTATTCCATAGTGGGGCATCTCCTTAGCATGATAGGAGTCCAATTTATAGTATTTTTTATAAGATACTGTGTCACTGTTGTCTCTTGGCTTACTGGGACAGAATAACAATAAGAAAAAGTTGATTGACCCATTATCACTTTTTTTTAAACAATTTTGTGCTTTCAGGAAACTATAGGTCTGTTTTTCTGTTTCTTTTATCTTAGTCAAGGTTTATGTATGACTGCTTGTGTGATTTTGTAACACAACAAAGGCAAACTTTGTTTAAAAAAAATGATAATTTTGATGGCCTTACTTTGTATAATGGTACCGAAATTATATTACTTAGGTTTAGGTAAAACAAAGAATGTCTCACATCACAGATATTTGATACTTATATGATAAATATGCGATCTGAGGCTTTCTTTATTTACCGCCCATGGTGAGTACAAAATTATACGTCTCTCCCTGACCAGGTAGTGTGATTTTCCGTACGCGTAGCGAGCGGTAATTGCTACTTTATGGCCAGGTGTAACGTAAATGGGATTTTCAGCATGTGTAGTGTAGTGGGCGGAAGTTTCCACTTTATGGCCAGGTATTAATAGTAGATTGTCAAGGGAGCAAAATTATATATTTACGGCGAGAGGGTATATTAAATCCTGAATGAAGCGAAAGATTCTAAGGTAAAGAAAAAAAGAAAAATCTTAAGTGTAGGGATTCAAGTGTTTACGACCAAGATGGAAATAATTTTACTACCAAGTGACACATACTGCTTTTCACACTTTCTATGAGGAAAATTGAAATCTCTCATAGGGCAATAATGACTCTTTTCGTAATAGCAAAAATAGGGAAGAAAAGTACAACTTTGATCCCTTATTTGAGGGCAACAAAGGGCTCTTTTCACGCCACTGCTCGGAAATGTGGCAAAAGATGGTCAGAATTCAGGCGTCAATGCTAGGGTTAGTTGGACGTCGCACGAACAGGCCAACTATGACTTCAAACTTTCCAACAATGTTATTGTTGGACAGTTTGAACAGCGATCGACCAATCACAGGGCCCCGCGCGCCCGCGCCGGCGTGCGCTGCCTGTGCAGCTCCTCCCTCCGCCGGGCGCGAGGCAAGCGAGCCTGTTTAATATTATGATCTTTAATTTTGATTTAAAATTATAATTATTTGCAATTTCCTTGCAGTAGGCGTGAAAAGCACTATGTTAAGCCTCGGCCGAAAGTGCAATAGCTGGACTCGTACTTTCGAGGGCCTCCGCTACGCGTCGGCCCTAGAACTAACTCGTCCATCTATTGCTTACTTTCTAGCCTCTACAACAATGTACTATATCTGAATAGCAGGTGTGAAATAACTTTTTATTTTCAGATTGATGGCAAAGAAGCAATAGGTCCACTTGTAGACTTTGCTATCTTAATGTATCACAATGCAAAGAAGCTTCATGAGGCGAACAGTGGACCATACTTCTATTTATCCAAGTTGGAGGGATCGGGGGAAGCTAAACTATGGAACAGCATCTTCGTCTGGGCCCAGAAACAACTGGACATACCCCAGGGAACTATCAAAGCCTGTGTTTTGATAGAAAATATTATTTCAACGTTTGAGTTGGAGGAGATTCTTTATGCTCTAAGGGAACACTCTTTGGGGTTGAACTGTGGTATTTGGGATTATTGTGCGTCTATTATTAGTAAATTTGGTGAGTAAATTTTGTTTTACTTTGTTACATTTCTTAGCTACAAAGAAATTGCACAACAGTAGTAGGCTTTTTTAACTAGGAATTCGAACAAGCTAAGGCAATTTATTGTATATTTTAGGTGCTATCCCGAAAATACTTTTAGCAAGAAAAGCTGTATTTACCGATTTCACATACAGTTTGTTACAGCGGCGAGCACTTTTAACAAAAGATAATTGGCCCATATTGGCTTTGACGTATACTGCTGTTTCATAAATATATAGATATATAGGCATGGTAATGTCAGTATGTTGAGAGCCGATAAGAGCTTTGTTTTTTATACACAATAGATTACCATCTGTTTTAACTTCCAATCATATTTCCCATGTTGTAACATTATTTTCCATAGTAGGTAACTTGAATTAGGCATAGGTAGCATACGGTTTTTCAATATTTTTCGATAGTCAAAATTTTGCTTCAATGGTACATTTGCAAGTCAAAACATTTCAAAGTTCAAAGGGCTTTATTTGTAAAACATAGGTAAGGTAAACATCCGAGTGCTCGACGCTGTACTAGTATATGGCATGGGCGCTCTATGTCAAAGCAATATGGGTTAAATTCGAACTAAGAGGATTTTGCTTCATTCGAATTTAAGCCATGTCACTTTGACATAGAGTGCCCCTGCCATATACTAGTACAGCGTCGAGCACTCGGACGGTCACCTTATAACTGAAAGATACAGAGATGTTAAAATGAAATGATTATAGCGGACCACTATGTTTTGCCATTTGGCATACAAAAACATTAGTTATATTACATTGCATTACACTACATTATATAAAAAAGGTCAATGTCATTTTCATAATAATAATATTTATAATAAAAAAAAACAATTGAAGTCATCATTTAAATAATTAGAAATAGTAACATTTGTTTAAAAGTAGGTAATGTCATGAGTTTGCGTTTCAAAACCGGTATCAGAGTCAGCTTAAGTTCATACGGTGATTTGTTGTATATCTTAATTGCTACAGAATACACACTTTTGTGCATTAAAGCGGTTTTTGCAAAAAATGTGCACAGGTCCTCTGTGCGTCTTTGTCGTAAAGGCCTGCCGATGGCATCAAGCTTTTTGAATAGTGCTGGATTATTTTTAATAAACATTACTGCCTCAAAGATGTACAGAGAGGGCATAATCAATATTTTCATTTCTTTAAAAAGTGATACACAGCTATCGGTTGGTTGGAGACCACACATTGCCCTGATACATCTTTTCTGTGCTTTGAAGACTGCTTCTCTCTCTCTATTCAAGGAATTGCCCCAAAAAATTATACCGTAGCGCAGCGTCGATGCTACAAATCTATGATATGCAGTTAATACGGCATCAGGACTCACTTGCTTGGCCAGTTTATAAAGTGCTTATGCTTATGCATACTGATTTAATTTCCGGCAGACTTGCTCAGTATGAGTATTCCAAGATAGGTGGTTATCTAGGTGCACTTCTAAAAAAATTGTAACAGAAACAGATTCAACGATTGTCCCATCATAATTACAACAAATTGGAAGGGGCAATATAGCGTATATGAAAGTGCATGATTTTAGTATTTTCAAGATTAATTAACAAATTATTCATATTTAGCCATTTAATTGTCTTTAACAGTACCTATTATTAATCTCACTTTCATAGTCGTCAACATTATTATATTTGATTACAACAGCGCTATCATCAGCAAATAAAACCATAGGATATTTAACATGCCGGGGAAGGTCGTTGATGTAGAGTAAAAACAGTAAAGGTCCGAGGGCACTTCCCTGCGGCACGCCATACTTGATTTGTCTCTTTTCGGATCGCCTTTACATATTTTGAGCTCATACAGATTTGAGAGATTTCAGTGTATTGCTCTCTACCGCTCAAAATAGGACTTCATGAGATCCAAAGTATTGTCACGAATACCATATGCACTTAACTTTTTCAAAAGAATGATCTACATAATCGAAAGCTCTAGTCATAACCTCGCGAATGGTATAATCCATACTAATATTATAAATGGGAAAGTGTATGTGTTTGTTTGTTTGTTTGTTTGTTTGTTTGTCCGTCTTTCACGGCAAAACGGGGCGTCGAATTGACGTGATTTTTTAAGTGGAGATAGTTGAAGGGATGGAGAGTGACATAGGCTACTTTTTATCTCTTTCTAACCCCCCACTTCCCCAAAATGGGGGGTGGAAGTTTGTATGGAGCATTCCACAATTTTCAAGGTAGAAAGCTAAAAATTGGTATGTGACTAACAAAAAAATCGTGCATCATTTTTTTTGGATATCTGCACCCAACCCCTTAAAATAGGGGGTGAAATTTTATATGGGGGGGCGATATGTAGAGTCGATATGTAGAGTCGATATGCAGAGTCGATATGTAGAGTCGATATGTAGAGTCGATATGTAGTCGATATGTAGAGTCGACACCTATCTAAGTACACAGTTGACATCTATCTAAATATGTAGAGTCGATATGTAGAGTCAATATGTAGATTCCATATGTAGAGTCTATGTTCGATATGCAGAGTCTATGTAGAGTCGATCTAAATATATAAAAGACTGAAACTGAGATCACCTTTATTGTAGACGGTTAACATTACTCTTAGTACGCGGGCAAAGCCGCGGGCAAAGCCGCGGGCAAAAGCTAGTAATATATATAGTCAATAAAGACAGTGCAACATTATTTATAGAAAGATAAGGTAGAAAGCGTAGGCCCATGCGATGATTTTTTGAAAGTTTTTGTGATCTGTGTTTAATATTTTCTGCGAGATGACACAATAAATGTGCACATTTTTTATAGGCATCCGCAAAGAGTTCCTCCTACCAGACCGGAACAAGTACGTGAACATGTCTCGCCACTTCCTGCACAGCTACTTGCGGCTGGTGGCGGGCGCGTGCCACGCGCGCGGCGCGCCCGCCACGGGCGGCATGGCGGCCGGCGTGCTGCCGCCCGCGGCCCACGGCCGAGACAGGGAGTGAGTGCTTCTATCTCCACAGCTACTTGCGGCTGGTGGCGGGCGCGTGCCACGCGCGCGGCGCGCCCGCCACGAGCGGCATGGCGGCCGGCGTGCTGCCGCCCGCGGCCCACGGCCGAGATAGGGAGTGAGTGCTTCTATCTCCACAGCTACTTGCGGCTGGTGGCGGGCGCGTGCCACGCGCGCGGCGCGCCCGCCACGGGCGGCATGGCGGCCGGCGTGCTGCCGCCCGCGGCCCACGGCCGAGACAGGGAGTGAGTGCTTCTATCTCCACAGCTACTTGCGGCTGGTGGCGGGCGCGTGCCACGCGCGCGGCGCGCCCGCCACGAGCGGCATGGCGGCCGGCGTGCTGCCGCCCGCGGCCCACGGCCGAGATAGGGAGTGAGTGCTTCTATCTCCACAGCTACTTGCGGCTGGTGGCGGGCGCGTGCCACGCGCGCGGCGCGCCCGCCACGGGCGGCATGGCGGCCGGCGTGCTGCCGCCCGCGGCCCACGGCCGAGACAGGGAGTGAGTGCTTCTATCTCCACAGCTACTTGCGGCTGGTGGCGGGCGCGTGCCACGCGCGCGGCGCGTCCGCCACGAGCGGCATGGCGGCCGGCGTGCTGCCGCCCGCGGCCCACGGCCGAGACAGGGAGTGAGTGCTTCTATCTCCACAGCTACTTGCGGCTGGTGGCGGGCGCGTGCCACGCGCGCGGCGCGCCCGCCACGAGCGGCATGGCGGCCGGCGTGCTGCCGCCCGCGGCCCACGGCCGAGACAGGGAGTGAGTGCTTCTATCTCCACAGCTACTTGCGGCTGGTGGCGGGCGCGTGCCACGCGCGCGGCGCGCCCGCCACGGGCGGCATGGCGGCCGGCGTGCTGCCGCCCGCGGCCCACGGCCGAGACAGGGAGTGAGTGCTTCTATCTCCACAGCTACTTGCGGCTGGTGGCGGGCGCGTGCCACGCGCGCGGCGCGCCCGCCACGAGCGGCATGGCGGCCGGCGTGCTGCCGCCCGCGGCCCACGGCCGAGACAGGGAGTGAGTGCTTCTATCTCCACAGCTACTTGCGGCTGGTGGCGGGCGCGTGCCACGCGCGCGGCGCACCCGCCACGGGCGGCATGGCGGCCGGCGTGCTGCCGCCCGCGGCCCACGGCCGAGACAGGGAGTGAGTGCTTCTATCTCCACAGCTACTTGCGGCTGGTGGCGGGCGCGTGCCACGCGCGCGGCGCGCCCGCCACGAGCGGCATGGCGGCCGGCGTGCTGCCGCCCGCGGCCCACGGCCGAGACAGGGAGTGAGTGCTTCTATCTCCACAGCTACTTGCGGCTGGTGGCGGGCGCGTGCCACGCGCGCGGCGCACCCGCCACGGGCGGCATGGCGGCCGGCGTGCTGCCGCCCGCGGCCCACGGCCGAGACAGGGAGTGAGTGCTTCTATCTCCACAGCTACTTGCGGCTGGTGGCGGGCGCGTGCCACGCGCGCGGCGCGCCCGCCACGAGCGGCATGGCGGCCGGCGTGCTGCCGCCCGCGGCCCACGGCCGAGACAGGGAGTGAGTGCTTCTATCTCCACAGCTACTTGCGGCTGGTGGCGGGCGCGTGCCACGCGCGCGGCGCGCCCGCCACGGGCGGCATGGCGGCCGGCGTGCTGCCGCCCGCGGCCCACGGCCGAGACAGGGAGTGAGTGCTTCTATCTCCACAGCTACTTGCGGCTGGTGGCGGGCGCGTGCCACGCGCGCGGCGCACCCGCCACGGGCGGCATGGCGGCCGGCGTGCTGCCGCCCGCGGCCCACGGCCGAGACAGGGAGAGAGTGCTTCTATCTCCACAGCTACTTGCGGCTGGTGGCGGGCGCGTGCCACGCGCGCGGCGCGCCCGCCACGGGCGGCATGGCGGCCGGCGTGCTGCCGCCCGCGGCCCACGGCCGAGACAGGGAGTGAGTGCTTCTATCTCCACAGCTACTTGCGGCTGGTGGCGGGCGCGTGCCACGCGCGCGGCGCGCCCGCCACGGGCGGCATGGCGGCCGGCGTGCTGCCGCCCGCGGCCCACGGCCGAGACAGGGAGTGAGTGCTTCTATCTCCACAGCTACTTGCGGCTGGTGGCGGGCGCGTGCCCTGCGCGCGGCGCGCCCGCCACGGGCGGCATGGCGGCCGGCGTGCTGCCGCCCGCGGCCCACGGCCGAGACAGGGAGTGAGTGCTTCTATCTCCACAGCTACTTGCGGCTGGTGGCGGGCGCGTGCCACGCGCGCGGCGCGCCCGCCACGGGCGGCATGGCGGCCGGCGTGCTGCCGCCCGCGGCCCACGGCCGAGACAGGGAGTGAGTGCTTCTATCTCCACAGCTACTTGCGGCTGGTGGCGGGCGCGTGCCACGCGCGCGGCGCGCCCGCCACGGGCGGCATGGCGGCCGGCGTGCTGCCGCCCGCGGCCCACGGCCGAGACAGGGCGTGAGTGCTTCTATCTCCACAGCTACTTGCGGCTGGTGGCGGGCGCGTGCCACGCGCGCGACGCGCCCGCCACGGGCGGCATGGCGGCCGGCGTGCTGCCGCCCGCGGCCCACGGCCGAGACAGGGAGTGAGTGCTTCTATCTCCACAGCTACTTGCGGCTGGTGGCGGGCGCGTGCCACGCGCGCGGCGCGCCCGCCACGGGCGGCATGGCGGCCGGCGTGCTGCCGCCCGCGGCCCACGGCCGAGACAGGGAGTGAGTGCTTCTATCTCCACAGCTACTTGCGGCTGGTGGCGGGCGCGTGCCACGCGCGCGGCGCGCCCGCCACGGGCGGCATGGCGGCCGGCGTGCTGCCGCCCGCGGCCCACGGCCGAGACAGGGAGTGAGTGCTTCTATCTCCACAGCTACTTGCGGCTGGTGGCGGGCGCGTGCCACGCGCGCGGCGCGCCCGCCACGGGCGGCATGGCGGCCGGCGTGCTGCCGCCCGCGGCCCACGGCCGAGACAGGGAGTGAGTGCTTCTATCTCCACAGCTACCTACTTGCGGCTGGTGGCGGGCGCGTGCCACGTGCTTAGTGATTAGGAGCAACCACGTATGGACAGCGATTGATTAGTGCGAGTGATTATTAGTAACCTGCGTAGTGAAGTGATTAGAAGCGTGTTCTAGTTTTTTTGCGAGTAGCCCCGTCCCTCGCGCCCCTCACTCGCAGCCTGCCACTAAACACGTCTGGACAGGTAGTGTTTAGCGTTTCACGTCGGACCGCTCCAATTCGAAAAGGTCTTCGGTTTCAAAAACCACCGCGTTTATTCTCTCTTTTAGTAATTCTTGCAATTGCAAGCGCGCTTCTTTCAACTGAATTTACTTAACAGAATTGGACACTACTTGCACTACACACCTGCACTAATCAACCGCAATTACTAATCATCTGCACTCGCACTAATCAAAGTGAATACAGGCTTTAAGCCTGAGTCACACTAGCGCGCCCTGCGGTGGCAGTCAAAAGTAAACTTGACATTAAGGGTGGGTTGCACGTTGCACCAAACCGTCTGTAATCATAAGCGGTGTTCGTTAAAATCTGAAGGTATGGAATGTTTGACAAGTTTCTATGGGATGACAGCTGCCGGCGCCGTATTTAACGTCGATCGGTCTGTAATCGTAAGTTGGTGCAACCCGCCCTAAGCGATCTATAGAAATTTGTCAAACTTTCCATACCTTCAGATTTTAACGAGCACCGCTTATGATTATAGACTGTTTGGTGCAACTAGGGTTGCCATATGGAAGAATTAAATCTCCTGACAAAAATCCGGACATCACCCTAAAAATCATGACATTTCTTGTAACAGAGATTTGGCGTAGCTTGAACGACGCATCGGCGGCGCGCTGCGCTCTGCGGTGTACTGTAGGTATAGTGGATACAAGCCCCTGCTAGACGGTTGCGCGCCTCCAACCGAGCGACCTTGATCGGCACCGGCCGCTGTAGTATGAAATTTAGCTCCTAACAACTGTCTACACGGTCGGTGCGGACCAAGGTTGGAGGGGCGTGTTGGCAACAGTCTATACCTTTTTTATGAGGTCATTCCTAAAAATCCGGACACTTGCCAAGTCCGGCCGCAATCGGGACAAAGGGTCAAAAATCCTGACATGTCCGGACAAATCCGGACGTATGGGCAACCCTAGGTGCAACCCACCTTAACTGTCAGGTTTACTATTGGCCGCCACCGCAGGCCGCGCTAGTCTGTGAGAGGCTTTATGCATGGATTGAAAAGAGACAGTCACTTATATAGTGATGATGATGGTAATGTATTCCTATTATCCCTCATTATAGGGACATAGGGCTCGCAGAAGAGTTCTCCATTGTACTTTACGATCCCTCGCTACGTTTGGGTTTCAATGATATAATCTTTCGTCTCAGTCAGGATTCCATCCACCGCCCTCGCTGTAAATATATCATTTTCGCTCCCTTCTAATTATGACACCATCTACTATTTTATTTATTTTTACCAGCAATAGCAAAACAAATGGCTTCAATCAATCTAGCCGAGGCAAAATACGGTTTCGAAAAACATTAATTTATAATAGCGTTTTTTTTGTTCATTTCATTCTAAAACATTATTCTAAGATGCTTTATTCAAGAATCCACCAAACTTTCCACCCGGAAGTAATTATACAGATTTAAATTAAACATTCATTGTCTTTTTTATTTTATTTATATTGAATATTTTAAAGTAAATGTAAATGAACCTAAATAAAGATAAAAAAATACTAGGGTCGTTCTTCTTTTTTACCGACAATGATCCGAGGTTTTTCTGTTTTTTTGGTTTTTGAACTATCGAAAATTGTGGTTTTGAAGTGCGATTTAAAAAAAAATGCATAGGTTTCTTCATTAGAACTAATTAAAGTTTCCTTTCTGGCCAATATAAATATTTATTTACGGTTGGTTTCTAAAAAAAAACATGTGACAAAGTGGACTCTTTCAGTGGGGACAACATTTTGGTTTACCACTCTGTCACGGCATTCTACGAAAAAAAAAACATTTAAAAAAAATGCTAGTTAGAGAAAGTGAAATATTAAACATCACTAATTAATAAAATAATATGGACGTTCATTCGAACATTATAATACCGTAAACATCATTACTCAAATGAGATGCCGTAATAAGACGAGGGACAGGCTATTGTCGGTCGAAAAGAAGAACGACCCACTAATATTTATCCGGACTTTTTAGGAGCTAATTAAATATTGATTTTTTTGATGTCTGATTTTTTGGTGGATTTTGCCTCTAGGTAACTATTTAATTGATAATATATCCGTTACATTAAAAAAATTAGCTATTATAAATTATTTCGAAATATGTCATTTGGTAAATTAACAGGTTTTCGTTTTGTTGTTTTAGATCCAAGGAGGTAATAAACAAGATATTGGAGTCAAAGATGAAGGAGATTGAGGCCGGTGTGGACGGATTCATGGTGTACGACTCTAGAATAGTGCCGTTCGTCAATGAGGTACGAACACATATCACACTTTAAGGTGGTTCGATTTCCATACAAAACGTCATTTGTCAAGTGTAACAAACTTTTATAAATTCCCCCTTCATCATTATCATCATTATATCAGCCGAAAGACGTCCACTGCTGGACATAGGCCTCACCCAGAGAGTTCCAAATTGACCGGTCCTGCGCCACCCGCATCCAGCGGACTCCCGCGACCTTTACCAGGTCATCAGTCCACCTAGTGGGGGGCCTACCCACGCCGCGCCTTCCGGTACGTGGTCGCCACTCGAGAACCTTTCCGCCCCAACGGCCATCGGTTCTACGTGCAATGTGCATCGCCCACTGCCACTTAAGTTTAGCAATTCGGAGGGCTATATCGGTTACCTTGGTTCTGCTGCGGATAGCCTCATTTCTGATGCGATCACGCAGAGAAACTCCTAACATAGCCCTCTCCATTGCCCTTTGGGTGACTTTGAGCCTTCTTATGAGGCCCATAGTAAGCGACCAAGTTTCAGTGCCTTCCCCCTTTCCTAGAATAAACTTTCTTTGCCAAATGATAATTTGAGAAAAATTGTTTGGGACGTGATACCTACTTTGGGACAAGTTTTTTGCCCATACATTAGTGATCCGAAAAAGTTTAGGAAAGGATGAATTTCGCGCAAATGGAAAGCCAATTTACGAAAGTTTGTTACAGAAGTTTCTTAAATAACACGCCAAACAAGCCAGCCTGCGGATGTCAAATGACGTTTTGTATGGAAATCGAGCCACCTTAACCCTTTTCCAGGGCGGCAACTGAAAAACAATCGAATGTCAGTCTTATCTATTGACATTAAGATGCATGTTTGACAGGCAGTATGTGGTCGTCTGCCTGGAAATGGGTTAATTTACGAATATAGGGAGGTTGACTGATAGCCAAACCAGCAACTTTTTATTAAACTATTCAACCTTAAAAAAGCGCTGTTAGTGTATTACCTACTGTTACTAAGTCTGTGGGAAAGTAGGAACGAGTGATGTCACGATTTTCTATGGCCAACCAGCGTCCATTTTTTTATCTTTAAAAAACTATTCTACTAGCTTCTGCCCGCGACTTCGTCCGCGTGGAAATCGTTTATATCGTAGCTCCATATAAATTTTCGCCTCCCTTTTCACACCCTTAGGGGATGAATCTCGGGATGATAAATAAATTTAAAAAAAATTGTTTATTTCGGACCATATAAAATCCATAGTTTGTTAGTATAACTGATAAAAAGTATTCTATATGTTAATCTAAGCTATACACTATATGTATACCAAAATTCGTCTTAATCCGTTCAGCTGTTTTTGCGTGATTGATTATTTGATTAACAAACTTCCAAACATCTAAACATCCAAATATAGTAGTAGGATTTAAAAATCTTTAATATGTTGATGCATGAGTTTTGTTTATTGGTAATGTAAGAATAATTTATTGTTAACTACCGTATTCTAACCTGGCTAGCCAACTGTGTTCTACCCCCGACGCAAAAAGAGGGGTGTTATAAGACTTATAAGTTTGGTGTGTCTGTGACGTCTGTGTGTCTGTCTGTGGCATCGTAGCTCCTAAACGAATAGACCGATTTTAATGGGGACTTTTTTGTCCTAGAGCTGACGTGATCGAGATGGTTCTTAGCTACGTTCTACGTTACAACAAAATCGGTTCAGCTGGTTTTGAGATATTGAACTTGAAATGAAAATGTCGGAGGTTGTATATGTAGTCGAGCGTTTTTTTTTTTAAAAGTGTACATGAACTGTTTTTTTTCAGAATTTGATTTTTTTGGATTTTTCTTAGATAAGATATTGACACTATCGATCCTCATACAAGAAAAAAAGTGTCCAAAATATTCCATTCCAGATCGTCACATTTTTGTATGCAGTCTTTTTAGGGTTCCGTAGCCAAAATGGCAAAAACGGAACCCTTATAGTTTCGTCATGTCCGTCTGTCCGTCTGTCCGTCTGTCCGTATGTCACAGGCATTTTACTCGAAAACTATAAGGTGTATTTGAATAAAATTTTGAGGATAGGTGTATTTTGTTAGCCGCTACATAGTTTTGTAATTATAATGACAAAAAAAAATTTTTTTAGGGGTGCACTCCATACATAAAACTAAAAGTCAAAAAATTTTTTTTCATTTTGACCCCCCGTGTGGCACATCAATCGATAGGCCTTTCAAAATAAATATAAGGTTTCTTAGCATTTTTTTTGATTAAGTGAATAGGGTCGGAGATAATCGCCCCGAAAGTCACTAAAATTCTGTCCCCCCCCCTCTAATTTTTGAACGGTGTATTTTAAAAATATGGACAAATTCGTGGACATAGGGCTTATTAATTTCATTCACCGAAAATTGTTTTGAACAAGATCGGTTCAGAGGTTTTCGAGATATTCCTGAAAAACTGCCTTCCTCAAAGAAAAGGACGTAAGTGCCGTAAAATTTCTGTGACGATACGACCTTCTTAATAGGCACGGAACCCTTCGTTTTGCGTGGTCCGACACGCACTTGGCCGGTTTTTTATTTATATGGTCGTGACGCACTGGAAGAAAAAAATTACATAGTAAAATCTGGGACAACTTTTTTCTTGTATAGGATCGATAGTATCAACAAATCGAATTCTGAGAATAAAAGTTCATGTACACTTTTTTTTGAAAAACGCTCAGTCATACCTTTCTTTGCGGTGAGTGGTTTGTGTTGGCGTAAGATAATTAAGAGATGTATTGAGTTTTAAAAGTTTTAGTGACACAGGATACAGTGTTGACATTGGAATAATTAAAAAAAATAGTGAGGCATCATTTTCCTTTTGCGTTTTTTCGCGTTTAACACAGACTATGGAAATTGTCATAGACTTATTTACTTTACATTGCTACTTACACGGTTGACTGGCCAGATAATAAATCTAAAACAAAAAGTTAATTCAGTTTTAAATTGTATATTGTGTATAGTCTTTTCTTTGAGTGCTTTTTGCCTGTAGCCGGAACACAAATTATTTTCGTTCCAATTTCAAATTAGTCGTGTTCAATTGTTTTTAGCTGTGGAACAAATACGGCCCAACACCCAACCAGATATCAAAGCAGATATCCCTTGACATAACTTCAGAAGATCTACTGACCATACCAAGTGGAGGGGTGACCTTGCAAGGCTTGAAGCATAATGTGGCCGTCTCAATGCTGTTTATATACCACTGGTTGGCTGGTATTGGACATTTCTTCTACAGTGGAAATGTAGAGGACTCGGCTACGGCGGAAATTTCTAGAATGCAGATTTGGCAGTGGATTCGGTTCGCGGTAAGTTATAATTAACTAATAAGTAAATAAATAAATATCGTGGGACAATTCACACCAATGGGGAATGGATGAAAATTTTAGAAATGCCTGATATTTTTTTTGGTGATAGGAATAACCTTCCTTAGCACCAGAAAAAAGTTTCAGATTTTTCAGCTGCGACAATTATTTTTGAAAAATATAAACAGTTTCCTCATTTACGTTTTAGGTCAAGAACGGTAAATAGACACTTTCCTTGATCTGTCTCATATTACAAAAAAAAAATATCTTAAATATCTGTGGTAAACTGACACTGGTAATGACCAATATAGCTGCTGCAAGTGTCAATATCATTGCCAGTGTCAGTTTACCACACATATTTAATATTTTTTTTTGTAATATGAGACCGATCGAGGAAGGTGCCGTAACTGACCCAAAACGTAAGCGAGGGCACTGTTTATATTTTTCAAAAAAAATTAACGCAGCTGAAAAATCTGAAATTTTTTTCTGGTGCCAAGGAAGGTTATTCCTATTACCAAAAAAATAATCAGGCATTTCTAAAATTTTCATCCATTCCCAATTGATCTAGTCCCAAACTAGGCAAAGGCTGTACTATGGGTACTAGACAACGAATAAAATTACTTTTATAGATAAATACATACTTAAATAGAATGCCAGGAACATGCCGGGGGCGCTCTGCTCGTGCGTATTCCACTACAATCGAATTTTGCCAACTCAGCCTGCGCGTAGAGGCCCTTTTAACAATAGGGTAGTTTCTACGTGTTAAAATTGATAACGTAGGGATGCTAAATGACGTATGCAGCCGAAAGACGTGTTTTTAATTGTCCAAGAGTACATTTAAAGCTACTATTATGACAACTATGTATGGACCTAAACAGCAATTTACTTGATTTTCCAAACGATTAGTACAAATAGCAAACTGTGACGTCATACTCCTATGTCAATTAGTACGAATCGTTTCGGCTGCAGCCAGCGAGGTCCGGCTTGACTAAATTTTTTGGGTATATAATGTTCTTTAATTATAGTTGCTCCTACTGATGTGTCGACGGAAAGTTTCCTATATTGCGAAATTTTTCTGCAATTTAACATAGGAAAATTTCGGAAATTTCCCTCATTTTTTTTGTATGGGAATTGAAACTTTCCATTTCCAACATGGAAATTTCGTTAATTCCTTGTGTAACTTTCTAGAAATTTCCGAGAACTTTTCCAATTTTTTGGAAACTTTCCGCAATTTGCACATCACTAGTTGCTCCCATAAGAACATTTGTTCCTCTCCAAAAACTGGTACGAATGGCATCGTTAAAAAAATCTTAGGACACAAGCCTATATTTAATGAAATGCAAGGAGTACACCGAGCGGACGCTGTCCCTGCCCGTGTCACGGGACGCACACAGAGACAGCACCCGCTGGGGTGTATAGGGACTGGTGTTTTGATGGAATCTAAATGAAACGAGAACTGTAGTTAGTTTATTATTAACTGTCTATGTGACCTATGTGACAGCCGCGACACGGCCGAACCATAGAGGCGGTATATATAAACAAAATTAAAATGTACCTTATCAACCTACAAATATCTAATGCATAAGCGGACAATACACATAGCTCTTGAACTTCAATACCTGTAAATGACATCACTCAAACAGCTGTATTTCATCATCACTTACCTTTGACCTTATTTGTAAACACTTAGCTCTGAATTAATTAATTGACCAGCGACCTCTCCTTCTCATTAATTAAGTTTTCTTATGTATAAGTTATAATTATAAGCCATATTTTAAGTTCTGTATCTCTCTCTGGGTGCCCTGAAAACCAGCGCCTTTAGCATATATTGCTTCTGGCATATGCTGAGTGGCATCCATTTTGGTGCATTTCAGATGTAACTATACACTTGTGTAATTTCTTTATCACACCAAATAAATATATTTCTATTATATTCTATTCTTGTATATAGAGTTGACCGTAGTGTGGACTTGCAGACTTAGTTCTGCTTGCGATCTGATAACTTTTACAAGTAAAAGCGATATAAGTTATCTCGTCTTGAATTGGAAATTACTTTTAAAAAACCGGCCAAGTGCGAGTCGAACTCGCGCACGAAGGATTCCGTACCATTATCTATAAAAGCGGCAAAAAAATCATGTCTGTTGTATGGGAGCCCCAGTCCGATTCGCACTTGGCCGGTTTTTTAGTATTTGTTGTTATAGCGGCAACAGAAATACATAATCTGTGAAAATTTCAACTCTCTAGCTATCACGGTTCTTGAGATACAGCCTGGTGACAGACAGACGGACGGACATACGGGCGGACAGCGAAGTCTTAGTAATAGGGTCCCGTTTTTACCCGTTGGGTACGGAGCCCTAAAACTTATTTATTCCGTGATATGTCTTTTCCCCGACTACATACAGCTCTTCACATTTCAGCCTTACTTAGAAGACGACCCTAAGAAGCAAGTCACAGCAAAGCTAGTCGAGAGAACTGCCGCTAGTTTCGCCGCACACGCCCACAAGAACCTTTGCCGGTCCAACGCGGAGAAGAAACGCTTGACGGCTGCTCGGTACATGAGCATAGAACTGTTCTTGGCGCGGAGTCCGCCGGAGTTTGTGACTACCTTCCTTAATGACAACCACAAGTTCCGCACGCTGCACAGTAAGGCGCTTAGCAGTCTGTAATGTAGTCTAGATTAATGATGTGCCGTTCCCGGAATATTCCCATAGTGGGAATATTCCCGGGAACATGCCCACAAGAAGAGAACATAGGGGAATTTTGAAATTGTGTATGCCTACATATTGTGTTATTGGCGATGAATATTCCCATAGTGGAAATATTCCCGGGAACATGCCCACAAGAAGAGAACATAGGGGAATTTTGAAATTGTGTATGTCTACATACTGTGTTATTGGCGATTCTATCAAAACCAGCCTTTACACAGTTTACCGAGACATTAAATAGCGTAACTCATCTGCGAAAGTAAATTCCCTGTTCCCGGGAATATTCCCATCCTTAATGGGAATATTCCCATAGTTGCCGGGAATGTACCTCTAGTCGAAATAAAAAGAGATAGAAACATAAACGCTTTAATAACAGGTAAACAAATGCACATAAAACGCATCGCGAAAAGGAGGAACGATATTGTGATTTGTGATCGATACAAATTAATACTAAAATTTTTATGTATAATCATTATAGATGTATTTTTAAAACATGTATACTTCGCATAAAAACGTAGTTTTTAGCGAAAGTCATTTTATTATTCGGAGTACTATTCCTTGTAATTTAATAAAATTTTACGTTGCCCAATATGTATTCCAATATTCCCGTTTTGGGAATATTCCTGGGCACATGGGAATATCGGCACATCAGTAGTCTAGATCATAATCTTACACGAGAAACATTGGCATATGAAAGTCAAAGTGATTTATTCTTCAATTTAGGCATATTACATGCACCTACGAATGTCGATAAACTACCACCGGTTCGGAAGGAAAACCTCTGCCTCGAGAAGAACCGGCGTAAAAAAATCGGCGAGGTATCATTTTTTCAAAACGTTATACAATATATAATTTCAGTATCAGAGTATTATAAAATTACATAGCTACAGTAGATGCATTGCATATTGGCATGGGCTGCCGCGAAGACAATATGTGTCTCTGTGTCTTTTCTGTAGTGAATTCTTTCTTTCTTGTCGTCTAGTACCTATAACACAAGCCTTATTGAGCTTATCATAGGGCTCTAGTTCGATTTGTGTAAGATTGTCCCCCAATATTTATTTATTTATTTCTATATTATAGCTAACGTGTTCTTTAGCGTGGAGCGGAGTTCGATACCAGCTTCCGTAACTCTGTATATAAATTAAATAAATATTAGGGGACATTCTTACACAAATCGAACTAGCCCTATAGTAAGCTCAATAAGGCTTGTGTTATAGGTACTAGACGACGATATATATAATAGATATCAATACTTAAATACATAGAAAACATCCAAGACTCAGAAATAGATTATTCATGCTCATCACACAAATATGTGCCCTTACCGGGATTCGAACCCAGGACCTTCAGCGTCGTAGGCAACGTCACTACCCACTAGGCTAACCGGTCGTCAAAGTAGTGAAACATATCCGTCAGACGGGTTATTCCCACCTGTTACCACCAATTTGTTACCGTATCAGTGGTAACAGCTGGGAATATTTTTACCATCTTTTACCTACCTACCTACTCGGTGGTAACAACTGAAAAAAAAAACCAGTAGTTTAGTTACCATCAATTACAATTCCCACCCTCTGGCAAAAGATGGGAAAAAAAATTCCCAGCTGTTACCACTGGTAACAAATTGGTGGTAACAGGTGGGAATAATCTACACTTAAGCGGATTTCACAGTGTGCAGCCATATGTGCCGCGTAAAACTGGTTTTCAGTGGAGCGCAGGTCTGTAAAGGTCTTTTCTCAAACATGCAATGAAATGTCGTCCTTACGTGCGTTATAACAGACTTCAAAGTAATCACGTTTCGGCCGGAACACTCGAGAGAACTGTAAAGAAATTTCATACAAAATTGAAGGCCTAGGCCAGGAAGTAATTTTTTTTAAATTTTAATGTTAACATGGCGTCAGTGTTCATGAACAGGCTAAACAGCTGAATGATATTTTTTGACTGTTTTTTTGTCTTCGGTTACCGCGATATTACATTTGTTATTTGAGTGGTATATTTTTTTATTTCATTACATAATGTTTGAGATAAGCACTAATATACATGCCAGGCCGTGGCCGTTCTTTCCCGGCGTCTGCAGTAATGTACTATAAGAGAGTTTAGTTGAATGGCTCAAGCTAGCATATTTCTGTGGTCTAGATCGTCCTCAGCTTAGGTTCGGTATATGGGCTTGGAACTGTTCTTAGCGCGGAGTCCACCGGAGATTGTGACTAGCTTCCTTAACACATTCACTACCAGGAACCCGCCTAGCGGGCGCCTATGCCATAGGCACTTTCCGCTACTTAGCGGGAAAACCACATGATCGGCTATGAGCGTGGCGGTTCTTGGTGTAGTGAATGTGTTAATGACAACCATAAGTTCCGCACACTCCACAGCAAGGCGCTTATATCGTTCGCTTGTATCGTATTATATTGTTGATGTCAGTTTCCGTACAATATTTTGACAGGTCGCTCAGGGCAGGAGATTTGACATTGTATCTCGTTCCCACTTGTGGTATTGTCTATGCTTACATCTTGTCACACGTGTGTGTCTGTCCCTCTATTATATCCTTTCTCTATGGTTGAATTGAAGCGGATGTAGATTTAATATTAATCATGGACCTAAGATACTCGGGATACGTGATGCCACAATGAGGGACGGAAAGGTGCTATGCAGCTAAATTAAGAACTGTTCTTAAAATGGCTGATCGCTTACCATAAACAACCTACTTAATTTGGGTGGGTAGTGATTTATTGGTCATAACTTCATACTAAATCAGTTGTGGCGAACAGAAAAAAGTGGAACTATGACAAGACAACGAATGATATTTCCTTTTCTGTCACACTTATTGAGATTTTTATGCTACCATCTCGCTCGGACGTGGTATTATTATTACCATAGCTTGTCCCGAGTATCTTAGGTCCATGATATTAATAGTAATTTGACGAAGATATTACAAACATATTACTGGGACCAAAATATTAAATTTAAGAACATTCTAGAGTAAGTAATGTTACCTAAATTGTTATGTATACTGTTTTTATCAAGTGTTAAGTTTATAATAATAATAATAAAATCATTTATTTCGGAAGTAGGTATTTCCATAATTGGTTAGTAACAATGGTCTTAAAAACTATGTTAGTAGGTATTATTTTACAAAATTATCAGGTGGATGGTCCTATATATATATATATACTTCTATCCAGTGGGATCTTTTGTACAGTCACGGACTTTAATCGTTGAGCCATTTAGAGCTCCCTTTTACTGGATATTCATAGCTTAACTATTAAAAACCAAAATTGGTTGACACCTAAATGGCTCAACAATTAAAGTCCGTGACTATAAATAGGCTATAATTAAAGCTTTACATAATTGGGGACTAGGTGCTAGAAATAATTAAAATTATTAATACATATGACCGCTGATGACCTGGTAAAGGTCGCGGGAGTCCGCTGGATGCAGGTGGCGCAGGACCGGTCACTTTGGCACTCTTTGGCCTTTGTCCAGCAGTGGACGTGTTTCGGCTGATATGATGATGATTAATACATATTACATTTAAGCAAAGGTGTTGGTTAAGGAATATTTCCAAGAATTATTGGCGCTTCTATGCTACTGTGATAATCAAATATGAGCAATAATTAAATGCCAAATTATGTTTTTAATAAAGTTATCTATATTGTTATAACATTGTTTCTTTTTGTCCAAACTGCTAAGGCCCATGGGCCTACCGAAAGGACTTTCTCTTGAAGGAATTGGAATCCATATCAATTCCGTTGTATTTGTTTTAAGTAAGTCGTTCTTGAAACAAACAATATTCAACTCTATTGCCTACAGTAGTTGATTCAATTTTCAATGCTATTTTGTATTGAAGAGTGGGCCTTAGGAGGCTAATTTACACTCTTCTAACACATGTTTCTTAGCAGTCTTGCGGAATTTCAACTCGATAGAACTTTGGGAAGTTGGTAAAATTTGACTGCCTCGAACATAATACATAGCGAGTTAAAAAAATTGCACCTATAATTGCAATTTAAGGGTCGCCAGGAAGTTTAAGTCTCCATACAAACTTTGGTTCTAATTTTAAAACGATATTCTAGAATAACATGAAAATTTGTATATGCCATGAGATCCGTTACATCTAGATCGGTAGTTTCTGTTGCTAGAAAAAAAAATAGAACGAGTAGAATAAATTTCACACATAGTCTCTAAACGCTTAATTTTTTTCCTATTATATTTCTATTCCGGCGGATCCAGTATGCCATTTTAACCCTAATCTTTGCAAAGTAAGAAAAAATCGTGCGAGTCTCGGTGTATACCTAAACCTCAAAAAAATCTTTTTTGAAAAAATGCAAAAATGGCAACTAAAAAGTACTGTGTGCATTTTTAGATACTCTGCCAATTTAAGGGTTTAAAATAAGAACCAAACTTCGTTTGTTATTTGTATGTCGAGTCTACTTGAGTCCGTGATATGTACAGTCAGCATCAAAAGTAGCTACGCAAACGAAGACGTCAAAAGTCCTTATTAAAAGGGAATAAGAGCTTTTGACGTCTTTGATTGCGTAGTTACTTTTGATGCTGACTGTACAGTCAGCTACAGATAGTTAGTAGCAGCCAATGTAGCCAAATATATCGCAACACGTCTTTATTACTATAGGAATAAGGATGTGTTAAGTTATATTTAAATTTTGGCTGCTACTATATGACAATGACTTACAGTCGAGGAATTTGAATGTTTAGACCTTTTGGACTCTATTTGAATGAGTTATCTAAGGTTCAAAAGTGCTAAACATTTAATTTCCTCGACCGTAGGTACTTATAGACTATTTGAATAAACGATTACTACCTAAAGAAAACGAGGTATGAATTAAAACTAGATAATTCAGTAAGCATTAATGTATGTATCTTAAAAATATATATATTACTATCATTCTTAACTAAAGTGAACACAGCAAGGGTAGGTGTCCCGCTAAAATGGACCGTGAATAGGTTGCTATGTAAACAAATTTCTACCTTATTGCAGATGACTGTAGGTTCATGTTACAATTACTCTTTTAGCAACCAATTCACGTTCAGTTTCATTGTGATATTATAAGTTAATTAACAATCGACATAGCTATCAAGCGTGTAAAGAATGTGTACAAGTATTAATTTATATACAATTTCTTAATTTATACAGGGTGAGGCCTGTAACTAAAGCAAAAAATTAAAACAGAGATTCCTTAAAGTATGTACAGTTATTGTAAAGTGGTCCTAATGTTTCAAAGTTCTTAAATTAGGAGATATAGTCATTTAAAATTAAGATTAACCGTCAATGAATTTTCACATTGCGACACTGTCGCTTAGCGGTCGTAGGATATCGTGGATCCGGGCGTTTTGACAGATTCTAACATGTGTGTGTAAGTATTATTATGCTGAGGTGTAAGTAATGAACATTATTTTTAAATTAATCTAGGAAATAAACCAAATTAGTCCTTATTTGGATCTACACATACTTAGTACATACTATTTCGTTGTCCATAAACATTATTTTTGAAATACTAGATGTGTAATTAATTATTATTGCGAATGGAAAGAATGGTCTTTGCAAAAGCATGAATATAAAGATAAAGCAAATAACAATGAAACAAAAAGTACAAAAAAAATGATTAAAACAGAAAAAACCGGATCATTAAAGGATCTGATTGAAGCATTTTCACAAGAATTGACTAAATTCAGAAAACACTCCTACAACATTACTCATCAATATATAGAACATCAGCGGTGTATTAAAACTTTAGATGACAACACACTAGTAATACACGTTGATTTCTCAGAAAATTATGCCACCAAACTGAACACTGAGATCCAAGCAATGCATTTTGGTGCGTCCCGGAATCAAATAACTCTCCATACCGGTTTAATATACAGCAACAAGCGAAATCCTCTTCCGTTCTGCTCTATCTCCGCGAATAATAACTATGGTCCGGAAGCTATCTGGGAACACTTGAAACCGTTGATAAATTATATTAAAAATGAGTTTCCTACTGTCGATACCGTACACTTTTTTTCGGATGGCCCAACAAGTCAATATAGACAGAAAAAGAACTTCTATTTTTTCGCTGATTATACAAAAAAATATGGGTTCAGAGCCACCTGGAACTTTTTTGAGGCCTCCCACGGCAAGGGAGCTGCGGACGGGATAGGCGGAACTCTCAAAAGGAAAATGGATTCCTTAGTAGCTTACGGAGCAGATATTACGGACGCAGAAACAGCTTACGAGCTATTGAAGAAATCTGAGATTAAAATTAAACTCTTCTACTGAAGGCACCATTCAAACGCAATCATTAGAACTAACACCTGTACCAGGCACAATAACATTACATCAAATAATTACTACAAATTCAGATAACACTATATTATATCGCAGCTTAAGTTGTTTTTGTCCAGAATCAGAAAATAAACCAGGTTTTTGCAACTGCTTAGACCCGCAACGAGCAACATTGATGAAACAAGTGACGCAAACAAAGCGTGATACTACAAAATCAGGAAAAAAGACAATACCAGTTCTAGCTGACATCGGAAACACGTTGGAAAATAAAGCACACTTTGACTTGCAAAAATTTGCCCAATTTTCACTTAAAAATATTACACCAGACGCAAACCCCATAGCATCATGTTCCAGAACTTCTAACAAACAAATACAGGGTGTTATAAAGAAACGAAAACGTCCTAATACAGTATATAACGCGAAAAAATCAAGAATAAACTATAACAGTAGCACAGATACGGATATCGACGAACAGTATTCGCTGCATAACTCCTCAGAAGATGAGTGTTTTATCTCTGATAATAGTATAGTAGAAGAGATTGTTGATAACAATGGTACGGATTCAGAAAAAATAGAATTTGGTTATGATGTAAATATCACACGAGAACAAAAAAATGAGAATGACATGGATTTGAACAATACAAGGAGTGAGTTGGTGGAGTTATTAGATATAAGCACGGAAAAAAACAAGACTGATAGATATAAGAAGGAAGAAGAACAAAGGAGTGATATAGATAGCAACTTAAACATAGAACATGACCAAATAACAAATGAAAGAGAGTATGAGACTTATGATATAAATGTTGAAGACAAGATAGAAGATATTAATGTAAATTCGGAATTGATGACACCATCGGACAAAGAAACAAAAATAAACTATCATGTAAATGACAGTATTCTAGTAAGGTACTACGAAAAGTAATCCTGGAAATACTACATTGGTTTCATTGAAAATATAAATATTACAAAACAGGAAACTTACTATACAGTTCTATTTTTAAAAACTATAAAAAAGCCACAACTAAGGTTTGTAGTTACCAAAAAAATAGATAGAGACATTATCACGGAACAATCGATCGTAAAAAAACTTGAATTGACACAAAATACTGAAAAATCCAAAGAGTATTTCATTATGGACGCCGAGTATGTTTATTTTGATGTTTAGAATATAATCTAAACTTTCATTAGATTTAAGAAATACAGGCTTGATTAAGTACTGAATAAAACGTGGAAGTTACTTATTTGTGTTTCGTAATAACAGAATATTTATAAATTGCCTTTGTTTATTTTACAGATATTCAGCTTAGACCCATTTAAGGTGTAACGTCAGCGTAAACTTTTCATACAAATGATTACGGACTGCATTACATGATTAAATAGGTATTATCAGAAATCTGCAAGAACTCCCCGCAAGCTGCCTACACTGCCCTTACCAAAGCAATTCAATTTCAATGGTCATTCTTACTACGAGTCTTGAAAAACTCCCACGAACTTTTTGAACCTCTGACACGTGCACTACACACCATCTTCTTGCCAACGCTATTTGGTAGTGACGTCTCTCCTATAGAAGCCGACCTATTCTCCCTACCTGTACATAAAGGCGGATTGGCAATTTCCAACCCTTTTAATGCCACCAACCTAAACTATGAAATTTCGAAGAAAGGTTGCTCAGCCCTTACGGTGGCATTAACAGAAAAAAAACATATTGTCCTATCTGACCACAACACATCTCTAAAAGATGCACGCAAAGAAGGCCGCAAAGAAAAAGAAGCCCTTGATGACAAACTCTTAGAAACTACCCTAGCAAAGTTTACCGCTAATAAGAAAAGGGCAATTGAAAGATCCATCGCATCCAAAATGAAAACGAAGTCCTCAAATTGGCTCTCAGTTATCCCCACAAAAAAAGACCACTTCGACCTATCCCCATTAGAATTCAGAGATGCGCTATCAATACGTTACCATAGACTACCAAACTCCATGCCACAGTCATGCGACGGCTGCGGCGACAACAACTTCAACATCGATCACGCGCTCTGCTGTAAAACCGGCGGCCTTATCACAAGGAGACATAACGAGATTAGAGATCTCTTTTGTGAGCTTTGCCAACACACCTGGGGCAACGTAACAAAAGAACCAATCATTTCCGAAAACGACTGCGGTCTACGTGCAGACCTATCCTGCCGCGGCGTATGGGATGCTCAGAGGGAGGCGTTATTTGATATCCGTGTTGTCGACACCGACGCTCCTTCTTACCTCCCACGTTCCGTCACATCTGTCCTAAAAGCAGCCGAAGACGAAAAACAGAGAAAATACTCTAACGCCAGCGAAACGCGACATGCTACTTTCACCCCACTCGTCACATCAGTCGATGGCGTCTTTGCGCCCCAAATGTCTTCCTTTATCAAACATATGGGTGAAACCATATCAGAACGTTGGAATCGGTCTTTAAGCACCATACTTGGCTGGCTTAGAGCCAGAGTCAGCATTGCTGTTATACGTGCTGCAAGTATGTGTATCCGCGGCACACGGCACCGCTTCAAGTCAGCAGCCAGACGGCTCGGCTTCGACGACGGCGCTGCCCTCCCGCACATAGAGTAGCCTCGACTTTATATTTATACCTACCTTATTGTGTTAACTTCATTTTTCATTTGTACCTACCCGTTTTACATAATAAAATATCGATATTAAATAGGTATTATACATTTATATGTTATTATTATTTTATTTAGTCGATTACATCACCTAATTCCCGCATTATTAAAAAAATCGTAAATTAGACACGAATAATGCTTAATTTTAAATTTCAAATTTTGATACTATTGGTTTAATATCAAAACAAACACCTCTGTAGCGCCACCTATTGGCATAACTTCATAAACATACTATGTATTGTCTGTGGTATTAAAAATTAAATAAAACCAGTCTTCTGTAATAGTATTTTATGCAACAGTTGTATAAGAGAGGTCAAAAAAGGCGAGTGGCGTGGGTTACAATGTGAGCCGAAGGCGAACATTGTAAAGAAAGACGCCACGAGCGTTTTTTGACTTAGTTATACAACGTTGCATACAATACTTTTTCTACGACTAGCTACTATGGAATAAAATGCAAAATTAAACAAAGAATAATTTTTTCTTAAACTTTGTCGTATAGGTGCCGAGATTTAGTAGGCAACAAATTTTCGGTCACTGCTTGTGGGCTGCCGGTGTATTTCTTCGGGTGTAGAAGCAATATTTTCATCGTCATCCATTTTTATTACTTTTGAGAAACACCAACTATTTTGTAGCAAACACAACGGCCGCAAACTCAAACAACAATTTATAAAATAACCGGGAATTCGGGAAACATGAAAATGAGACAAATGGGTGTCTATGGTTAACTTTGTTTTTAATTGATGTCAACTTGCCAGTACTGCCATATTAAGAATAAGTTAGCAGCAATGCCTTTAGTTCAAAAATTTCTAAAAAGTAAAAACATTCAGTGGTTTGTTAAGTTGGTAGTACCTAATGTATAGGTTTAGAAGCGTATGGCTGCTAAGCGTATCGTTTTGGCGACATAACAGCACGGTTGTTCCGTACTGTTATGGGGAATAGAGTATAGACTTTTCTGCAAACTTATTTTGTATGTCTTTATATTAGTGTTCGTGACTATGTAAATGACAGATAAAAGTACAGGAGTAGAAAAACCACGTTAACGGTTGTTTCATTTTAAGAGGTTATGTGCCCAGCTATGTAAACTGTGCATTAATAGACTTGATACGAATGTTAGTGTTAGGAATCTCTTCGATTGACTATAATATATCGCGAGTGACTGTGTAAAAAAAAATGGCAGCGAACTATATAGTAAATGTGCCGAAACTAAAGGGGAGAGAGAACTACGACGAATGGGTGTTCGCGGCAGAAAATTTCTTAATTCTGGAAGGAATGGTGAAGTGCATCAAGCCAGAAAAAGACGCAGAAGGTAAAGATATACCTGTGGCGGCCGCAGACGACGCTAAGACAAAGGCGAAATTAATTCTCACCATTGATTCGTCATTGTACGTTCATATCAAGACCGTGGAGAGCTCTAGAGCGCTGTGGGAAAAGCTTAAGTCGCTTTTCGATGACTCAGGCTTCACGAGAAGAATAAGTCTTTTAAGAAGTTTGATTTCAATTCGATTGGATAATTGCAGTTCCATGACATCGTATGTTACACAAATTATTGAAACAGGACAGAAATTGTGTGGAACAGGATTTGCGATTAACGACGAGTGGATTGGTTCGTTACTTTTAGCTGGATTACCAGAGAAGTTCTCGCCTATGATTATGGCCATAGAACATTCGGGCATTCAAGTGACAGCGGACGTCATTAAAAGCAAACTTCTCGACATGGAAACCGGAAATGTTTCCAACGATAGTGGGGAGGATAGCGCATTTGCTGCGTCTAAAAACTGGCAACATCGAAATAGACAAATGGCCGCCGGAACCGGCACTTTCGGAAGAAAAGATGGTGTTAAGTCGAAGGTTGTCAAATGCTATCGTTGTAAACAAGTGGGACATTATCGTACACAGTGCCCGTTGAATTCCAAGAGCAGTAAAAATGAAGACCGTAAATAGACAAATGCATTCTCAGCTGTGTTTTTAAGTGGAAGTTTCAGTAAAAATGATTTCTACGTTGATTCGGGTGCGTCGGTTCACCTTACGGCAAATAAACATTGGATAAGCAGTAATTATCGTGTATCTAACGAAGAAATCGTGGTTGCAAACCAAGAAACTGTTTCAGTTACGTGTTCTGGTGATATCGAGGTCGTAACTTCAGTGAACGGCTGTGAATATGAGATAAACATCGAGGATGTACTGTGTGTACCAAAGGACGATGACCAAATTAGTATGGACGCGTGCCCCACCCAAAAATTGCCGATTCCAAAGTTAACGTATAGTTTATTTTAAAGTCCATTGGACGTAGATTTAGTATTTCTTTCTTATTTTTAGCTCAAACTTGTAGGAGTCTTGTATTTTTTGATTGAAAAAGTACGCCTTATAGTGATTTGGCAAGTTATCGCATGCTAAAGATATGTTGCCACGTTTTATTCGAAGGCGTTTATAGTGACGGTGAACAATTGGTTTCATTAGAGTAGTTTTATAGAAGTATTTTCGATAAAATAATTATCTATGACAGGTAAAAGATAATGATAATACACTATATGTGCAAAATGCAGCTAAATATATATATTTGCGTTAATTATTATACAAGTTATTTTATGCTGTTTTCCTGCTATTCAACAATAGAGGGCGATAGGTTGACAATTTCAGTTGTTAAGTTGATGTCAATCACTGACATGACTGTGTCATTACATGAACAATCAGCTTCTACTCGGCGACAGGTGGCGCTTTTGAGATAATCTCATAACGCTTGAAAACATTGGTCTTTCCTTTGCATTACTTCGCATCGCTAACCTTTCTCTATGGACTGGCTGGAAAACTGTCAATTTAAAAATTATGACAAGACAAGTTGTCAAATATAAAATAATTATTTTTTCCAGGAATACAGGAAAAAGGTAACTCGTTCGCGGTTTATAAAACGTCTGCGTCAAAGACTACAATATACATACTGAGATAGACAGGCAACTCGGCCAAATTGAGAAGGCATTATATGCTTGCGTACAGGCGCCATCTACTCCCTAGATGTCAAAAACTTTTTAAAAAAAGAAGGAACTTCTGAATTCGGTCGTATTTCTTAAATCAGTATTTTCAATGTTTGTTATAACTGTTTGTGAAATGAAACATAAAACTGAGGAATATACAGATTTATTTAAGTTAACCTAATGTTATTATAATCTACAATTGATATTTCTATTAAATTAATTTGGTTCAGCAGTACCTACCTATCAAAGTCTTGCTTACCTATTAATTATTAAGTACAATTGCTATCATAATTCTTATTTCTATATATGGTCTTTTTCGATTCAGTCTTAACATTATTATTATAATTATTCAGTTTCAGATAGTTATTATTCATCATACAAAATATCTGCCCCGACCTGGTATAAAACCGTCCAGCGTAATAATTAATCCGTCACGAAACTGATATTTAGACCTTTTTCGTTTTTGTGAACGTGTATTCATATACGTATTGCTCGTATTATATTCATTCACGATCAAATAACTTTAATTTAATTATGTCACGTACAAGGGAAAGACTTATGTCACGCAGGACATTGGCGGTGCCAGTTAATGTACGGCCCGATAATACGCGTCTATCTATCTTTCTCTCTCTTTTTTAGCATAAGTTAAAAAGAGATAGAGATACAGTGGACGCGTATTATCGGGCCGTACATTATGTTTATGACGCAGACACAATGTTGTGTTGCCATTATAGAAGATACTATTCTCCTCATATTCACTTACAGAACGCGTATCAATTTCCCTACATCATCAAAAATACTTATATGTAACAACACTGTCCTTTTAGTTCGCTACTTTCCTAAAACTAGCGTTTAGGTGACTGCGTGACACATTAAGAAATATTTCGTGGATTAACAAATACGTTGTTAAAGTGTGTTAATTATTCATAAAAATGTTGCGATGCGTTAACTGCACTATATGTGTGCAACGTTTACAGAGATACTCTGCCAGCAGCCTTCCTTTGCGCTGGCAGAGTATTCTGTTAGAATGGCTGGCATTACAAGAAGTGAGTCTTAAACATTCTTCTAAACTTTCGAATCTTTAACATTATATGGTTATAAATTACCCGCGTCCAATTCAATAATGCATTCAGGGTGATATTGGGGCTGCCCCGCTACTGCAGCGCGTCGGGTATGTTCGCGGAGGCGCGCGTGACGGACTTCCCCGCGAGCATGCGCGCGCGCGGCGCCGGCCTGGTGCGCAGAGTGCGTGCCAGCTCCAATGCCGTCCTGACTATGATAGCGAATAAAGTTAACTGTCCATATGTTCGGCATTGTTGCGACAGGCACGTCAAAGTTGTCGGAATATAAAAGTAAATGTATGTGAAATCGGAATTGAATTGTAATAATTGTAATGTTATTTTATTGTGTTGAATGTTTATTTGTATTAATTAATTATAATGTTAAATGTATGAGTCATAATTGCTTGAAATAAAAATCAATTTATTTATTTATAAAACAATAATTATATTTCTAGCTTCCCGCTGATGCCGTTATATGTCATGCGTGCTACATAGTCATTAACAGCAGCATAGACGATCCAAATCCAAACCGAAGGCTTGGTCACACAAATGTGTGCATAGGATGTGGGTCTTCAGTAATCCGATTGAGACACCGTATTTTAAACGCAAATGACGCGATACTGAACGTTTTTCAGTGGAACATTACCATGCCGGTACGTATTGTAGGTACATATCAGTAATATTAATAATTATTTTCATATTTTATTCATAAAACTAATTTACATGTCCTCAAGTAGGAAATCAAATAAATATAAAAAATAACATTACACATTATTAATTCTATAAAATAAAGATAAGACATAACACAAGATATAAAATTAAATAATTATAATATGATTCAACACAGTCTTGTCTTTAAACGACATAAATTCATTAAAAGTGTAAATCGTGTGCTTCTTTTTTTATACTACAACACGGTTACAAGCTAGCGTAAGGCCTGCCTGAAGGTACTTCCGCAGGCACCGAGTCTATAGACTCTTGCGACTCTAGAAGAATCACATCCATCTCGCCTACCCCTTTATTGATTTGAGGATGAATTGTGAGCTCTGGGGATTTTACTACCACATACCTACTAAGCAAGTAACTGCGGTCTTCTGTAAGGTGGAGGAAGTATCCTTGGTTGGGCTGGAAAGACAAACTTAGCTCGCTTATCTGCGAGTGTCTTAAAACCAACCTTCAACCACACTTCATGTTGTACCTTACACCCGTTGAAAATCAGTTTGCGCCATTTGTCCCTACTCTTGGAAAGGTCCTCCTCCTACATGAACTCTATAAATATAATGGGTCGTTCCCATCTTCCAACCGATGATGATATAACGCACATTACATTCTGCTCACCGCCGCCGAGTCGAGCGCACGCGCTCCTCGTGTTTTCGTGCCCGTGTCCGCAGTCTGCGCTGCCTTGTGCGCGCCCCCCCGCCTCCCGGTCCCCGCCCGCGTTCGCCTCCGCGACGCGCGGCTAAGCCGCTATTGTGCTTCGTCGCCGGGTTTTACCCCCGAGCGAATTCCGTTATTTCCCCGGCATTCCAGCCGTGGGAAATAGTTAGTGCATCGCCGCGCAGTGAGAAATGGACTCAATTAGTTAAGACTCTTAAGTGTATTCTGTGTATTTTGTATTAAACCCTCCTGGGTTTATTTCTCTGTGTTAAAAGTGTGTCGCTTTTTCCAATATGGAAAACGAATTGCGTCGAGTGACCCTTGAAAAAGAGGGACTCATCGACTTCATCCGGAGGGATCATCCTGAAGTCTGGGATGACTACATTCAAAAGGACAACAGTGGGGAGCTACCTCCCACGGCCCTCACCGTCATGTACGGATCCAAGAACAGGCTGCGTGCTCCACGCCGCAAGCTGAACCAATCGGGTGAGTCATCTCCATACCTATGTGCATCAGCTAAACCAGCATTCTCAGTAGCCAGTCAATCGTGCCCCGACGCGAATAGGCCCCAAATCGCTTCCAACTCAAAGCCCGAATTTCTGTCTCGTGCCTCAGGCAACCAAATAGTTATGCAACAGCCATATGTCCGAACTCAGTCGCCTACCGACACCCAGCTGGCCCTTGGCCAAGGTCCTCCCATGAGCCCCCACGCGGGCTCCGGTTTAGAAAACCCCTCTCACAGACAATCACAACCACAATTTGACACCCAATTGCCCCTCGGCCAGGGTACTCAAGCAGGACTCAGTTCCCCTCCCGACGAAACCGACTACGACGCAGACGACGGACAGACGACAGGATCCGAGCACTCGGATGACACGTTAACTGACATGGACTTCGAGACGACAGTAGAGCCCGAGACTGAATACAAAACGGTCACCTACAAGAAAAACAAGCGCAAACGTGCGTCCCCGCCTATCATTGTTTCTTCCCTACCCCCCCAAGCTCAATTACAGCAAAAAAGCCCGCTGACTGTTACCACACAAAACACATTCGACTCCCTCCCCCCTGTGACGTCAGGAGAGCCCTCAGGGGCCGTAGACGCTGAACTCTCTAAGCGCCCCAACAGGCAGCCCACGCCAACCCAACTAACCAATAATGATAAACCCGCGCCTCCCAAAAAGCCCCCCATGCTCCTTCTTAGGGACATATCGCGCTGGCGCGGCCTCAAGGCCGAGGCTGAGCGCCTAGGGATAGGGGCAGTCGAATCCCGACTCATTAAAGGCCACTCAGGCGGTCTGGCCATATATACACCTAACGAACAGTCCTTCCGCGCCTGGCGCAAACATATAGGAACAGGCTACTTCACGCACCAGACTGACGCTGAACGCCAACATAGAGTCATTATCCGTAACATCCCGAAGGAATTCGAAACAGACCATATCCTAGCTGACATCCGCGAGCAGGGATACCCGGCTAGCGAAGTCCATAGGTTATACAGGCCGCACATAAGGCCTAAGTCCGCGTACGACATTATCGCTGTTATGCTAGACAGAACAGAAGAAGGGAGAAAGATCGATCAAATAAAACACATTGTGGGGGTTTACCATGTTAAAGTAGAGCCCCCAAACAAGCGCAAACATATTCCGCAATGCAAAAATTGCCAGCTCTATGGCCATTCAGAGAAAAACTGCGCTTTAGACTCAGTCTGTCACAAATGCGCCGGCCCGCATCACTGGACCGACTGCAAGCGCGATCCAGCAAAAGATGGTAACCCCCTCTGCAATAATTGCAAGGGGCCTCACGTAGCCAACTACCGCGGATGCCCCTGTGCACCTAAGCCTCTGGCACACACACACACACGCAAACCTAGAAAACCTCACACTAACACCAAACAATCATCTCGAGCGCCGGCAGCTGCCCAACCCAGGGAGTTCACATACAGACCCCCTGGCTATAATGCTTGGACCAACAGTCAACAACTGTCACCGCCTCAACTATCAGCCTTTCCCCCCTCCGCCAAAAGACTTCTCCGCCCACAAACCCATCGCCCCCCCAGTCAAATCAGCACCATGCAACGACGGTGCCTGAGCAAAACCCGCCCCAGGGACCGCCACCAGCGGTGCCCCCCCCATCAATGAACGCGCATCAAGGAGCCGCCCTGGAGCGCGCTCCCGCCCACACAAGCGCCCCCGCGCGCCAAAACAAACCAACACAGCCCTTTCGAGCCTACCCAGGCCAGCCAGAGAGTTTCTCTAACTCAAACTCAAATGCCGCAGACGCCGCCATGGCCGACCTCGCACTCGTTACAGACCTCGCCTGTGTCTTCAACATGGACGAGGTCTGTGCCCTCGCCGCTAAATTCCGTGCGGCCCACACTGGACCAGAGAAACTCTTTGTGCTGGCGCAGCACCAAAAACTACTCACCACCATCAAAAACTTTACCCTCCACCACGGGTAAACAGCCCCCACAGCCCAACGCTAGAACACAACCCCGATCCTTAGAGATCGGGTTCTACAATGCCAGAGGCCTTTGTGCACAAAAAAGCGAAGTGGCATCCTTCATTAAGGAGCATAACTTGGACCTACTCCTAGTACAAGAAACCCTCATAAAACCTTCCCAAAGAGACCCAAAAATCTCTAACTACAATCTAGTAAGAAATGATCGCCCGACGCAAGGTGGTGGCTGGTGGCACACTAATTTACTACAGAAGGTCTCTTCATATATGTAACATCACCACTCCCCAGCTTCTCAACATGGAAGCCTCCGTCTGTAGGCTAGCCATGACCGGTCACAAACCTCTAACCATCGCCTCGGTCTATCAGCCGCCAAGCAAGGATATTCTGCAATCCGATCTGAACGCACTGCTGGAGTTGGACGAATCAGTCATATTGGCTGGTGACTTCAACTCCAAGCATACGCAGTGGAATTGTAGATTATCCTCGCCAAACGGTAATAGACTGATGCGAATGGTTCTCGCCCTTAAACTTGATATTTATGCCCCTCTCGAACCCACTCACTTCCCTGACAACACAGACCACAGACCTGACATATTAGACATGGCCCTCCTCAAAAACGTCTCTCTCAGATTCAGATCCATTACCGTCCACCACGAGCTTCAATCGGACCATAGACCGGTCATTCTCCGTCTCGGCCCCTCACCCGAGTCAACGGCAGTCAAAAGGACTGTTGTTGACTGGGTGAAGCTGGGCAAAAAGCTAGCCTCAGACTCCTTCACTCAGAACACCACTCTCCCCTCAAACACATTAAATACACGAACAGGCACAAACGATGCCATCTCACACATTACCACCACCTTGCAGAGAGTAAAGGCCGAATGCTCTCGAGAAATCTCTGTAGAAGATGACCACCGGTTCAAACTCCCAGACCACATTAAAGACCTGATGCACGCAAAAAACGTCGCCTTACACGAATATGATAGGTGCCCGCACACAGACACCAAAAACAGAGTCAACAAACTACAAAAATGTGTGAAGCGCGAGATCAAGAAATTCCGGGACGAGAGGTGGGACGGGTTCCTTTCAGAGATCACGCCACATCACCAGGCCTACTGGAATCTGGCGAGATCTCTGAAAAAGGATACAGTGGTATCCATGCCCCCACTCATCGTCCCGGATGCAGTTGATCCCGCCTTCACGGATTCAGAGAAAGCTGAGTGCCTAGCAGCTAGTCTTGAGGAGCAATGCTCTCCCAGCATTCTACACCCAGACCCTGATTACATAGCCCACATTGACAGTGAGGTAGATCGCCTCTCCTCTCTCCCCCTGACAGAAAACGACCTACTGGAGCCGGTCACCTCCTCGGAGGTCAAACTCCTGATCAAGGACCTCAAAACCAGGAAATCCCCGGGAGAAGACGGACTCCAAAACCGATTATTTAAACTCCTCCCTGACACTATTATAGACATATTAGTCATTATTTTCAATGCGGCTCTGTCCAACTGCCACTTCCCAGAGGCCTGGAAGTCGGCGACGGTCATAGGTATCCATAAACCCGGCAAACCTTCCAACATCCCCTCCAGCTACCGCCCCATTAGCCTCTTGAGTACAATGGGCAAGTTGTACGAGCGCATCTTACTCAAGAGGTTGAAACAGCACGTAAGCCAAAACAACCTCATCATCGATGAGCAATTTGGCTTTCGTGCTGGGCCCTCCTGCCCCCAACAAATCCACCGCATTGTGGAGCACGCGCTCTACTGGATGAATGGCTGGAAACGGTCCATCCCTACTGGTGCCATATTCCTGGACATAGCGAAGGCTTTCGACAAAGTGTGGCACAACGGCTTATTATATAAGCTTTACACGATTGGAGTGCCACACCAGATAGTCCACACCATCAAGGACTATCTCAATTGTCGGGGCTTTCGCTATAGAGTCGAGGGTACCCTCTCTGACATTCATCCGGTTAGGGCGGGTGTTCCGCAGGGCTCAGTTCTTGCTCCCACTCTTTTCTCTCTATTTATTAATGACATCCCAAAGATCTCGGGTGTAAATTATGCTTTGTTTGCGGAGGACACCGCGGTCTACGCGACGTCACCGCACCCGTCCAGGTTGACCAAAAAACTCCAGAGCGCCATCAGTTCCATCGGGGACTGGTGTCGCCGCTGGAGGGTCGAGGTCAACCCGGAAAAGAGCCAAGCCATAATTTTCACCCGATGTCTTAGTTATTCCAAACTCACGGCAAAGCACACACCCATATCCCTCTTCAACACCCCCATCCCATGGATCCCTGACATAAAATACCTAGGAGTACACCTCGATCGTCGCCTTAATTTCAAAAAGCATATCAAGATAGTTAGGGACAGAGCCGCATTTATTACCGGCAGGCTTAAATTCATCATCTCAAAATCCTCAAAAATATCCACCACGAACAAGCTGACACTTTATAAAGCCTGCGTAAGACCCGTGTTTACATACGCAAGCTCCGTCTTCGCCCATGCTTCCAAACCAAGCCTCAAAAGCCTACAAATTATCCAAAACAGATTCCTACGAAACACTGTACAGGCCCCCTGGTACATACGGAATACAGACCTACACAAAGACCTCCACGTACCATCCGTCCGGTACCACATGAAGATGCTCTCAAAGCACCTTCATGCTGGTGCCGAGACCCACACAAACCCCCTTATAAAAGCCTTCTGTAATTACACCCCGATCAAATCGTCGCCGCTGTTGAAGAGACGTCCCAAAAACGCGCTCTTGGACAGCGACGACGATATAACTCTGGCGCACGAGGAAGAAATTCGGCTACAAAAAGAACTAGCAACCCGCAATAAAGCAAATCCACTCTCCAACCAAATCCAAACCACAGATGCACATGGGTATGATGATGACGTTTCCAGATGTTCAGGTCCACATCCCAGGGTGCCCTACAGGCCAACCCTATATCAACACCGAGGTGGCTCCCCACGATTGCCCCCACACTACCCCTGGATACCATTTCCGAGGGCCTCACCCAAAGCCAAAAAGAACTCTCCCCCTGTGCCTGGGAGAGTATCCAAAACTAGAAGATCCATATCATTGTCAGTAGGCAGGGGTAGAAATATTCCCCTCCCCATTCCGGGGAGAGAAAGACCCGCCAGCCGCTAAGGCCAGCGGGCACTAGCCATTATATACCTAGTTTTAAGCTTAGATTAAGAAATAGTTTTATATACATATATATTTATATAAATCTCGCTGTGTGGCCCTCTGCGGCCACTCACGCACTCTCCTCGCTGAGCAAAAGGGTCCTGCGAGGCCCGGCTCGAAGTTAATCCAAACAAAAAAAAAAAAAAAAAAAAACATCTTCCAACCTATCCAACCCAATATGCAACCTGGGTTGGATAGGTTGGAAGCTGGGAATGACCCAATATAATATTCGTTTCTTGTGTGGCACACAACCACCACGCATAAACAACTTCAAGCGTATGATGTTGTAGCGTATACATGTAGTGCAATGTAGTACATCATGTTATTAAGATTATACAACATATTTTGTGATAGGAAGTATAGGCACCATCCACCGAGTAAAGGGACAAGTTGGAACCCGACCGCAGACAGCCGCAGCAGACGACGTGTTGCCGCGACACTACTGGTTTCTATGTACATATTTCTATGAAAGACCATTCGCAGCTGCTAGCGACACGTCGTCGGACGTTGCCTTCTGTAGTCTGCGGTCGGGTTTCAGCTATACCTTTAACCTAAAACTTGCTTGCATACGTAAAAATACGTTTTAGAATTAGCAAACAATAATCGTTTATTCGATACAATAAACTACAACGACATCATAAATAATAAACGTTATTGTTAATTAATTGTTAAAATCTACATTAAATATTGTAAAGTTTTCTATGTAACATAATTTTTGCACAGGGACATAGAAATCATGTGTGCCAATCATGTTGGCTGCGAGGAAATCGAAGACTTTTGCTAGATCAACACAGGGTAGAGATTCCATTACCACCTGAGCAACCTGATGAAGGGAATCTTCCTTTGGCGGCACCGGCTATTGATGAAATACAACAGATTCCAATACCACCAGAGCAACCTGATGAAGAGAATCTTCCTTTGGCGGCACCAGCTATTGATGAAATACAAGAGATTCCAATACCACCTGAGCAACCTGATGAAGAGAATCTTCCTTTGGCGGCACCGGCTATTGATGAAATACAACAAAGGATTGAGATTCCAATACCACCGGAGCAACCTGAAGAGAATCTTCCTTTGGCGGCACCGGCTGTTGAGGAAAGACTACCTGCAGGTAACATTGTTTTGCCTAATTACTTGCGTGCACCAAACACCTCACGCCACTGCATTTACAATGCGTGCCGCAATGTAGCGGGGCATTTAGTTCCTACTTTCATCAAGGTTCTGTTGATAAAAGAACACAAATATTATGTGCCCAGATCAGCTAGAGTGTGCGAAATGCACTTGAACGGTAACGATTGGCAAAGGTTGCCAGAAATAAATAGACAACGCATATCCGAATTCACAGGAGCGCAGGTGGAAGATTTGATCGACCTAGCTAAAAGGGATATACGTTTTGACTTTGAAAATATTGTTGAGATGCCTAATCATATCTGCCATTACTGGACTGGCTTAACAGTACTTGAATTCACGGCGCTATATAATGAATTAGGATTAGAACATTATATAACGTCACCTAAAACTTCTTTGGCGATGTATTTAATAAAACTGCGCACGGGTGATAGTGGTAAAAGGCTCTCCTCACTTTTTCAAATGCCAAGGACTACTTTAGAACAACGCATTAAAAAAGTGAGGGAATACCTTGTACAGCATTTCATACCGCTACACCTAGGGTTGCAGCATATGACTCCTCAGGACGTTGCCACAAGAAACTTAATGGTTCCAAATGCCCTCTTTGGCCGTCCAGACAACGGCCTAGAAGAGAGGCCAGCCATAGTAATATGTGATGGTACATATATATATATTGAAAAAAGTAGTAATTATTTATATCAAAAAAAAACTTATAGTCTACACAAATATGACAATCTTGTAAAACCATTTTTAATTGTATGCTGTGATGGCTACATCCTTGACGTAACAGGTCCGTACGCAGCTACCGAAACTGATGCCAACATCATGTCCGATTTATTTAGGGATGCTAATCGCCCGATGCGTTTATTTTTTAGGGAAAACGATATATTTATTTTGGACCGTGGATTTAGGGATGCAATTCCACTTCTGGAAGATTGTAATTTCAAAGTTTTCAAACCGGAGAGCTTAGACCAGGGTGAGACGCAGCTGAGTACACTGCAAGCCAACAAAAGTCGCTGCGTTACTTTATGTCGGTGGGTCGTAGAAGTCGTAAACGGAAGGTTCAAACGCGATTTAAAATATTTAGGCAGGATTTTTTTAATACTGCCCACCGACATTTAATGGATGATTTCAAGGTTGCAGCTGCTCTAATCAACCGTTTTCATCCCCTCATTACAGATCGCCCCGATGCTCAACTAATTATTGACCGAGCTTTGCGTTACTCGGAGGTGCCAAATCATCTTGCCATTTATGTTGCAGAAAACAACCTTAACCGCAGGCGTGTATTGTTTTTAAACATAGACGGTAATCTTCCGCAACTGGAATCTTTCCCCAGATTATCGCAAGAAGAATTAGTTTTGATTTCTCTCGGGCCATACCAAATAAAGCAAGCTAGGTCATATTATGGCGAACATGTGCGTCATAATGGGATATATCAAATCCAAGTATGTCCACAACTGGAGCATTCTGAAGAAATGGTCGCCCAAGTAGGAGGAACTCGTCCTTTCCTATTAAGGGCCCGTATCAGTTCTCGACACATTAGTCAAAGGAAGTATTTCACATACATTTTGTTTGAGACTGATGTAAGAGGTCGGTGCCCGATCGACCAGATATTAGGTTATTATTGTTCTTGTATAGTTGGCAATAGGACCGTAGGCTGTTGTTGTCATGTAATGACAATTATTTGGTTTTTGGGATGGGCAAGATATGAGGATGATATAACAGCACCAGCCGCATATTTAGATAATATTCTTATAATTATGGAGGACTAGCTTCCACTCGCGACTTCGTCTGTTGGGACCCGGGATAAAAACTATTCTTTATTTTAATCCAAGCTTTAAACTATCTTCGTGCAAAATTTCATCGAAATCGGTTGAGCCGTTTAAGCGTGATTGAGTAACAAACTTTAACCTTACGGCTCTTCAGAAGTTGTTCGATTCCGTCTTACTGGAAGGGAGAACGCCAAAGGCATGGAACAGAGGGGTGGTGGTGCTGTTCTTCAAAAAGGGTGACAACACCCTGCTGAAGAACTACCGACCTAACTCACTTCTGAGCCATATGTCTATAAGCAGTTTTCGAGAGTCATTACAAATCGTCTCGTACGCAGGCTAGATAACTTCCATCCTCCCGAACAAGCCGGTTTCCGAAGAGGCTTTAGTACCTTCTACAGAAGACTGAGGAGTATAACCTGCCCTTCTGCTTAGTGTTTGTGGACTACGAGAAAGCCTTCGATTCAGTCGAAATCTACAGTCTCTCCAGCGGTGCCAAGTTGACTACCGCTATATCGAAGTGCTGAAGTGCTTGTACGAGAACGTCACTATGTCAGTTCGACTCCAGGACCGGAACTCAAAACCTATTCAGCTGCAGCGGGGAGTCAGGCAGGGAGATGTTATTTCTCCAAAACTGCGTTGTACATCACTCACCTTCCGTTTGCTGACGATATAGTAGTCTTGGCTGAGACCATGGAGGACTTAAGTACGATGCTCGAAGACCTCAGTAAAGCTTTCGTGCGATTTGGTCTAAGAATGACCATGGATAAGACGAAGGGCATGTCAAATGCCCATGTAGTATATACCAACTCACATTACAATCGCACACTTTACGCTCGAAGTTGTAGATTAAACTCTGTAAGAGGCTGTTTTTACAAGCCAAGTGCTATACAATATTAGGCCGTTTTTGAGTGAAGCCTTGCGTATCCAGCTAGTAGAATCACTTGTATTGTCAAAATTGAATTATATGGACATAGTCTATGGGCCTCGTCTACTCTTTAAATCGAAACGGCTCATTCAACGAGTTCAAAATGCCTTCGCCCGTTTCTGTTTCACTATTCCATTCAGGGCTCATGTCACACCATTTTTAAACAAATGTCATATTCTTAAAATGATACATAAACGCTGGCTCCATATGGTATGTCTTATCTTCGGTGTAGTAAACCAGCAGGCCCCCAAATATCTCTTTGATAAGTTGTCTTTCCAAAACCCACGTGGAGAGCGGCAATGTGGACTGCCATTGTTCACCCATCGCACAGTGTTTTTTTTTGACCCAAAAAAGTGACATCCTCTGTTTGTTGATTATTTCTGCTCAGTAGATCATTACAAACCTACGACAAGCATACCCAGAGGTCAATTTTGTATAATTGATTTTTAAAAAAATCTAGAAGTTTTCCGGACTTTGAAGGTTAAATTGATGGAAATAATTCATACAAAAAAAACTACACGTAATAGAGTTGTGTTTGTATTAGAAGGTTTATAAAGTGACCCTAGGCGTATATATTCCCGTTTTTATTTAACCGAAACTTATAATAGAATCTTCAAAAACCGTGTTTTTAACGAAATCAGGTTTTATTTTTTTACAACTTTTCTAGCCCGAAGTAGAACCTCTGTTTGGTACAGATCGATGCTTTAAACTAAGGTGTATGCCCTACAAAAATACTACGTTCAAGTCGGGCCTAGGTTAGGAGAAATCGATTTTTATGTATGGAGGTCAGATTCCCGAATTTAGGGTTATCACATAAAGGTGGTGATTTTCGATATGTTTTATATTGAACAAAACCACAACATAAGGTAAATTGGAGTTTTATTTACTTAATTTAACAATAACATTATTGAAATGAATTTTCTTCGTTGTCTAAGATTATCGTATCAACATTTGAATTTCCATAGTCGTCCTGAGAACACGCTATCTCTGGTTCATTTTCATCTGTGTGCCAGGTGCTTTCTTCGTCAACAGCCTTTAGTAGATTTCGCACAGCAGCTGGCAAAGGAACACTTTTCGAAATTTTTTGTCTACGGTGGAGGCGAAGCAGTGAGATTGCCGGATCTGATGACTCTATTGCCCGACGAAAGAGATCAGTTATATTTTTTTTTATATAAATATTATTACCATCTAATATTTTACCTCCTTACTTGACTTGATTAGGTAGTATTAGGTACATACTTAATAAAAAGATTACCTACGAAAACTCTTTCGTTACTTTTCCTGCTACTTTAGACATTTGTCATTTTCGATTGATTTGTCGCAACATAATTAACTAGTTCAAGTTAACGCTATAACGATGTATGCTTAGGAAGATTATATTACAAGAACTCGACTCAGTTTTAGTTACGAGACTTCGCGTCGAAAAGATTTCCGTGTCTTTTGAGTCCTGACTTGAGTCCTGTAATCATACTTCAGAAAAAAACTCGAGTGCTGCAATTTTAATCGAAAAGTGTTTTAATGTTGTATTAATATATTTAAGATAGAAAAGATGCTAATTTTAGCTAACCAAACCTCAAAATGTCACAAAGGTCAAAATGGTGACAACCCTAATACACATTTTTGTTGTCTTTGGTTTTTGTCTGACATGTTACTTCAAGAATAGATGTACGTCAATGCTGTAAACTAAATATATACTTATACAAATAAAATTAAATACTGCAACATAAGCTGCCTTACTGCTTTTCAAGTGGTTATGGGCCCAGAGCTGGCTTATTTGTTGCAGGTAAACCGCGTCGTGACGCTGAACGAAAACGACTGGTAAAGTCGTATTTGCGACCGGGAAGTTCAACAGCAAAAAACAAAAAATGGCGACGTCACTTTCGGCTACAACGGTGAATAAATTGAATGGTGAAAACTGGTCAACATGGAAATTTGAAACCAGAATTATTTTAAATGGCCAGGGGTTATTTGAAATCGTATCGGGCGAAAAACAAAAACCGGAAAAACCAACTGAGGCAACCTCATGGGTCCGGGACGATGCGAAGGCACAAACCATCATTGTCACCCGTATGGAGTCAGGTCCACAAGCCCACATTTTATCTTGTGAGACCGCGTATGATATGTGGACGAAACTAAAGTCGGTTTATGACAAAGAATCGACTGTCAGCATTCATCTCTTACAACAACGTTTCTTTACAATGCAATTCAACGAGGGTACTGTATCCGACTTCCTGTCAAAACTGGAAGAAATCCGAGTTAAGCTAAAACATGCAGGGGAAGGCATTTCGGATAAAATGACAATCACCAAAATCCTCATGTCACTTCCAGAGCAGTACAAATATTTCCGGTCTGCATGGGAATCTGCTCCGAGTGAGAAGCAAACGTTAGATGAACTGACATCACGACTCCTACTTGAAGAGGAGCGAAATAAAAGTAGCACGGAACAAGATGTGGCGATAGCACTCGTCACTCATGGAAGTACTACTAGTAAGTGCTTAACATGTGGCAAAGCAGGTCATATGAAGAAAGACTGCTATAAAAACAAAACCTGCGAGTTTTGCAAAAAATCTGGACATATATCCAAGTACTGTTTCTTCAGGAAAAATAATAAAACTAAGAAGCAGGTTAGTCCTATTGCTTTAGTCGCAAGTCAACTTGATCAAATAGAAGACTGCTTTTATATGGATAGTGGATGCTCCCAACATATGTCAAGAAGAAGGGACATAATGAGTGACTATCAAGAGCTTCAGGATCACCCAGTTCAGATGGGAGACGGAGCTACTATAAATGCTATTGGTGTCGGCAATGTGAGACTCGAAGCATTTGACGGACAGAAGTGGCAAGAAGTGGAGCTGAAACAGGTTCTCTATGTACCAGATCTAAAGGTAAATCTGTTTTCTGCCGCCAGTTGCCTAGATAAAGGTCTGCAAATGGTTTCTGATAATAATCTTTGCAAGTTCATCAAAAACTATGAGATTGTCACGCTAGCCCGTCGTGAAGGTCGTTTATTCAAAATGATGTTTAAAATGTCACAACAACCTATCGCGCTGTCAAGCAAGTCTGACAAAGTTGACGTATGCAACAATAATAAATGCGATTTAATGTTATTTCATCAGAAATTTGCCCACCAAAACTTCGTTTATGTAAAGAAAATACTCCATGATAATGACATCGAAATCACATGTACGAAGCAGCACTTTTGCTCGGCTTGTATTGAAGGCAAACATTCGAAAACTCCGGCCTATTCAAGTAACAATAAGACAAGCTTTAGAGGAGAAATTGTGCATGCTGATCTGTGTGGACCTTTGGAGGAAGAGTCTGTTGGAGGTTCGCGTTACTTTCTTCTACTAAAGGATGATTATTCACGGTTCGGCACTGTTTATTTCATCAAACACAAGAGCGAAGTTATAGTCAATATAAAAATATACCTCGCGCAGAGTGAAAATGAGGGGAAACCGGTGAAAACTCTTCGCACTGACTGTGGAGGTGAGTTCATTAACAAAGCTATGAAAGAGTTGTTGGAATTTAAAGGAATTAAACATCAAACCTCAATACCATACACGCCTGTTCAAAATGGTAAAATTGAACGTGAAATGCGCACTGTGATGGAAGCCGCTCGCACCATGATGAAAGCAAGCCAAGTCAGTAAGAATCTGTGGGCAGAAGCAGTAAATACAGCCGTGTATGTTATCAATAGGGCAGGGACGAGTCCTGAAGACGGTAAAACCTACGAGCTCTTTTATGAGAAGAAATTTGATGTTACTCAATTAAAGTACACTTTTGGCACAGAAATGTGGGTTCATATCCCAAAACAAAAGAGAAAGAAACTCGATAGCAAGAGCAATAAGGGAATGTTTGTGGGATATGGCGAGAACACAAAAGGGTACAAGATTTATTATCCAATTAGTAGAACTTTTTCAATTGAAAGAGAGGTGATAGCGTCACCAAATATGTCAATGGAGACTACGTTGGCAGAAAACTTACACGATGTCCCAGTATTACTTGAAGCCACCGACACTGACAGTGTTCAAGGATCCGAAGACGAGTTTGTTGATACCTGCGAAGTAATGGCGTCGGAAGTTGAAATAGAGGACCCCGATCGGCCAGTAGCTGGTACAAGCGCAGCTCACACATCCAGTGACGGTGACAATGTCAACACTAGGTCCCTAAGGCCTAGGAATACGCTGAGACAACCTGCCAATCTAGAGGACTATGACACGTCATACTTTACTCTCTTGGATACGGAAGAGCCGACGTCCCTGAAAGAAGCGAAGTCGTCTCCAAATGCCTGTAAATGGGAGGAGGCGATGAAAGCTGAAATGAAAGCTCTTGCTGAAAATGACACTTGGTCATTCGTTATAAAACCTGATGAGAAGATTTTAGTAATTGACACTAAATGGGTTTTCAAAATTAAGCGAAATAAAGATAACAAAATCGATTTGTATAAAGCGAGGTTAGTCGCTAGGGGCTTTATACAGAAAGGCTTAGACTATTGTGACGTATATTCGCCCGTTGTAAAAATGGCAACAGTAAAATCCTTACTAGCTTTATGCACTAAAGACAACTGGCCAGTATACCAACTCGATGTATGTAGCGCTTTCTTAAATGGCATAATTAAAAACGATACTTACGTAGAATTGCCAGAAAACTTTGTAGTGCCTGAAGGCAAAGTATGTAAATTAAATAAGGCTTTATATGGCTTGAAAAGCGCACCTAGGGCTTGGTATGAGCGTTTTAATAACTTCATGTTGAGCCAAAAGTTCTTAAAAACGAAAAGTGATCATTGTTTATATTATTATGTCAATGACAGTAGTAAGGTGTACATATTAGTTTTTGTAGATGACATATTATGTACTGGATTTGGGCCAATGTTGAATAAGATCGTAACGAATATGAAAAGTGAATTTAAAATGAAAGACTTGGGACTTGCCAGTCTCTATCTCGGAATTCTTATTGAACAAGATTTACAAAATGGCGTAACCACTCTGAACCAAACCCAGTATCTTAAAAATGTATTGGATAAATTTAATATGTCGGACTGTCATAGCGTGACTACTCCTATGGATCCGAAATTTGATTTGTCAACGCTACAAAAAGAAACTTCCGAAAGTGTAGAGTTGGAACATAGGTGTAGACAGCTGATAGGTTGTATTATGTACGCCATGATAGGCACCAGACCTGATTTGTGTGCCAGTATAACTTACTTGTCGCGATTTCAAAACTGTGCAAGTAATGAGCTTTGGACTTGTCTTAAACGAATTCTCAGGTACATACAGGGTACTATAGATTTAAAACTGGTGTATAAAAGAAATGCCGATGATAAATTGTTAACTGCTTATGCTGACGCAAGCTGGGCAGATGATATTCTGGACAGAAAGTCAACGTCGGGTTTTTGTCTACAAATCTATGGTAACTTGGTATCTTGGACTTCAAAAAAACAAGCGACAGTCGCACTTTCTTCGTGCGAGGCTGAGTACGTCTCTCTCACGCATTGTATTAGTGATGTTTGCTGGTTAAGAAATCTGTTATCAGAATTGCAAATTCATGACAATTATAATGTAACTGTCTATGAGGACAACCAGTCCGCTATCAAAGCCTGCAATTCGCATGAACAACTGAAAAAGATGAAACACTTAGATATTAAATATCATTTTATAAATGAAAAGATTACTCAAGGTGTTGTCAACATTCAATATGTTCATACGAGTGTACAGTTAGCAGATATATTGACTAAACCTTTGTCTCGACAAAGTCTTGAAAAGTTGAGAGGACTTTTAGGGTTAGTTTAGATAGTTAGGTATATTTATTGTTAAAACATTTTTTTGATTGAGGGTGGGACAGTCCAGCAATCAAAATATGCGGATGTTTTTTATTATGTTTTATGTTAATGTAACGTTATGAAAATATATTTCTTTAGATGTTATTTGATGAATAATGTTTAAAATTTATAACGTTACACATTTTGTTATTTTAGTTAAACTCAAGTAGAGTTAGTTAAAATGAGTTAGTAGATTCTTAGTTAAAATAATGGATCTATTCTTGAGGGTGGGTGTTGTCTTTGGTTTTTGTCTGACATGTTACTTCAAGAATAGATGTACGTCAATGCTGTAAACTAAATATATACTTATACAAATAAAATTAAATACTGCAACATAAGCTGCCTTACTGCTTTTCAAGTATTTTGAAAAATCGTTTTCTCCAAACCTAGGCCTGACTTGAACGTAGTATTTTTAAGGGGCATACACCTTACGTATAAGGCATCGATCTGTACCAAACAGAGGTTCTACTTCGGGCTACAAAAGTTGGAAAAAAATAAAACCTGATTTCGATAAAAACACGGTTTTTGAAGATTCTATTACAAGTTTCGCTTAAGTAAAAACGGGAATATATACGCCTAGGGTTACTTTATAAACCTTCAATACAAGCACAACTCTATTACGTGTAGTTTTTTTTGTATGAATTATTTTCGCTAATTTGACCTTAAAGGTCAGGAAAACTTCTAGATTTTTTTAAAAATCACATATACAAAATTGAACTCTGGGTATGCTTGTCGTAGGTTTGTAATGATCTACTGAGCAGAAATAATCAATAAACAGAGGATGTCACTTTTTTGGGTCAAAAAAAACACTGTGGATCGTGGCGTCATTGTTCGTGTTTCACCTAATGGTCACAACGGAAGACCAGCGCTGGCGCCGCCAGCATCACGCTGAGTTGTGACCATGTCGTAGCAAATGTGTTTGTGTGTATTGTGTTTACAGTTTGTTTTTATGTGTTTTGTCACGAATAAATGGTTATTCTTTCTTTCTTTCTTTCAAACATCTAAACACCAAACTTTCGCATTCATAATATATAATCATGCCTTCGAGATTGAGCGTCGTAACGAGCTCGATAAAAAGCGAGACGAGCTTAAGGCTCGCCTGCCGCCAACCATCCACTACAACTTCATCGGCGGGGTATTAACCTGCCCAAATTGCGCTCGTACCTTTGCAAAAAAGATAGGGTATGCAAGCCACATGACAACGCACCAGAGAGTAGAACAACAACACTCCAGTCTAATTTCAAATCGTTAACACTAAATCCAGAACACACAGTCGCTGTGGCCGAAATCGGTTAGGACAGCATCATCATCATCATAATATTATATAATATAATATATAATATGTATAATATTAGTACCATTAAATATGTAATTCCCATAACTATCAGCTTATATCAGGTATCTATACAGGTTTCATCACGATGTTTTCCTTCGATTTGTGTTGGATAGTCCAGTCCAGTAATGTGATCGTTCTGACACGAAGTAACGCTGAGGACTGCCTCAACGTTGCCTTATGTTAGAACGATGAGACAATCAATCAAAGTGCATATCCTATTTTAGGTAAGTTATTTGAACGCTTCAGACTTCTGTGCTCCCTTAGTGTACCTACCGTAACATCTCAAATGCTCACCATGAATTCACTCTCGGTCGTTGTAGGTTGTACAGTCAGCATCAAAAGTAGCTACGCAAACGGAGAGGTCAAAAGTCTTTATTAAGAGGGAATAAGAACTTTTGACTTCTTCGATTGCGTAGTTACTTTTGATGCTGACTGTACATGGACGCAAGATCGGTAGGTGTGCACATTACATAGCTGTATTTAATTGTTAATACTTTACATAGGTGCAAATAAGTGTAATAGTTTACATAGGTGCAAATAAGTGTTAATAGTCTACATGAGTGTAGGTGGGTCGTCCTTCTTTTCGACCGACAATAGCCTGTCGTTCGTCTTATTACGGCATCTCATTTCAGTAATGATGTTTATGGTTTTATAATGTTCGAATGAACGTCCATATTATTTTATTAATTAGCATTATTTAATATTTCACTTTCTCGAAGTAGCATTTTTTTAAACGTTTTTTTTTTCGTAGAATGCCGTGACAGAGTGGTAAACCAAAATGTGGTCCCCCACTGAAAGAGTCCACTTTGTCACATATTGTTTTTAAAAACCAACCGTAAAAAAATATTTATATTGGCCGGAAAGGAAACTTTAATTAGTTCTAATGAAGAAACCTATGCATTTTTTTTTTAAATCGCACTTCAAAACCACAATTTTCGATAGTTCTAAACCCAAAAAAAAACAGAAAAACCTCAGTTCATTGTCGGTAAAAAAGAAGAACAACCCAGGTAACTGTAATTATAAATAATAAATTAATTGTATTAAATAGTGTTAATATTTATATTTTTTGTGCACACTCGGGTTTTATGGGTACATGGACGAGAGACCGGAAGGTGTGAATATTACATAGCTGTATTTATGTTTATAATTTACATAGGTGCAAATAAGTGTTAATAGTTTACATAGGTGCAAATAAGTGTTAATAGTCTACATAAGTGTAGGGAACTGTAATTATAAATAATAAATTAATTGTATTAAATAGTGTTAATATTTTTATTTTTTCGTGCCTTACTCAGGTTTTATGGGTACATGGACGAGAGACCGGGAGGTGTACACATTACATAGCTGTATTTAAGTGTTAATAGTTTACATAAGTGGAGGTAACTGTAATTATAATAAATAAATTAAATGTATTAAATAGTGTTAATATTTATATTTTTTGTGCACACTCGGGTTTTATGGGTACATGGACGAGAGACCGGAAGGTGTGAATATTACATAGCTGTATTTATGTTAATAATTTACATAGGTGCAAATAAGTGTTAATAGTTACGACTTTTACCTATACCCCATATCCTATATAAAAAGACTTTGTAAAACTAACACTCAGGAATTAAGCAGCAATTTCTACGAAACATCTACCACTGGATCACACCTGAAAAACTGGCTACCGACTTTACAGCATATCCAAGATCTACGAAACAAGACCATTATCTCATTCCACCTCACCCAAATTCTCACCGGACACGGCTACCACAAATCCTACCTATACCGCTTCAAGATAACCACCGACGACCTTTGCCCGTGCGATGGAAGCACCTCACAATCCATTGACCACCTTTTAAAATACTGCCCGAAATTCACAAACCCGAGATTCAACCACGAAATCACCTGTCATAATCTCCATATAGAACCATACAACCTGCAGGAAATCACTAGTAAAGAAACTACAATAGCCTCATTTTGCAAACTCGCCACCTCCATAGTTAATAACCTGAAAAAGTTCAATGGCACATAGTTCACTCCCCATTCCACCCACCATCCATTACAACCATCATTCATCATTCATACACAGAACCACTAGTTATATTAGAAATCATTTACCATAAAGTAATCGCGGATTCAGTCGCCCGTATCCTTCGCGGGGACTGATTCCTGGTTACAAGATTTAAAAAAAAAAAAAAAAAAAAAAAAAAAAAAAAAAAAAAAAAAAAAAAAAAAACATAGGTGCAAATAAGTGTCAATAGTCTACATAAGTGTAGTTAACTGTAATTATAATTAATAAATTAATTGTATTAAAGTAGTATTAATTAATTTATATAGGCCTCTCGTAGGTATAAATCACGATCATTATATCAGCCAAAAAACGTCCACTGCTGGACATGGGCCTACCCCAAAGAACGGCACAATCACCGGTTCTGCGCCACCCGCATCCAGCGGACTCACGCGACCTTCGATTTTTCTCACACTATACCTCTCTATTTTTTTTTCTGTGACCTGTCAAAGTGACAACTTCAGTTGGTTGTTGTCAAAACATGATATTTTGGTGCGAAAAAGTTTTCAAAAAATCATTATGTCGCGAAAAAATCCGGAAGTTTCTTTGAATTAATGTTATGGATAGATTTTGAGTTGTTTTATGTGTATAAATATTTTAGTGATTACTTCAGTATTTCGATGTTTTTTGGAAGTTTGAAAGTTGTGGGAAATATTATACTTCTGAACGCTAGGGAATTCTTTTTTGCGACATGTGGGAAATATTTTACTTCTGACCGTTTAGGAACCCCTTTTTTGCATACTTGAGACATAATTTTATCATTGTATTTAATTATGTACTTACAGAACTAGAGGACTCTCGATTTCACGAGAAGTAATGATTTGGATGCACCGTTGAATATACTGTTGAGCTCCTCCGACAATGATGAGTCTGAAGATAGCTTCGAATGTGACAAAAATTGGACTGAAGACACGTGGATGAACTCTAAATTGGATCTTAGATGAAGCCTGATGAATTTAAATATCAGCATGCAAGGCCCCTTTCTGTTTTGAAGTGGAAGGACACAAAAGATGTTTTTGTATGTACCACAGCATTCGACCCTACTCAAGTGACAGTCATACAAAGAACTCAAAAGAATGGATCAAAAAAGGAGATATACTGCCCACTAGCTATAAAAAAATATACAGAATATATGGGTGGGGTGGAGTTATTTGATGATTACAGATCTTCCTACCCTTTAGGCAAGAAATCAAGGAGAAACTGGCATAGACTCTTTTGGTTTTTGATTGAGGCTGCAGTTATAAACTCATACATAATATATATGAAAGGTACGAAATATGACATACTTTTTACTAAACTATCCTAAAAGACTAAAAGTACTAATATACTATACTCATAATATTATGTATAATTATATACTAATAACACTATACTATTTAACAGCAAAAGTTGGTATGTTGGTAAGTTTGTATGCCGCACAGGCAGCAATTGGTAAACAAAATAACATAGTAATATTTCGTTACAGGACATTCAAGCCGCGGCAACACACATCGCGAGTATCGTTTACGTTTGGGGCGTATACTTGATTGATACTTTTAGTAGCCGAGAGAGACACGCACCTGTCTTCAAAAACTTAAAAGGTGGTGTTTCTACGGTTCCGGAAGAAATTCGATATTCCAATGTGGGAAAACAATACCCGGCGATCTTGCCACCACCACCAGACATACAACACTACATTACTTACAGAGCAAATAATGGGGTTATTATTTACTATACCTGCGGTCTTCTGTAAGCTTTTGGGTACCTCCCTACTTAGCCGGATCACTCCACATAATTAATGAGCGAGATAACAATCCGCTTTGTAACCTCTCTTTGCCTCCTGCTATCCCACGGCGATCCTTCGGATTGTCCGTCCGTCTGTCTGCGTCTTTGAAATTCCGGTATGTTAGTATGTAGGTATGCGTCCGCTTGTCTTTCTGCTCATTCGATGATCTGCCTGTCAATTTCTCTGAAATGTTATGGACGATTCCCACCGATTGGGCCAGGCCGAATCGGCTGCCGCCCCATCCCAATGGGTGCTCGAGCACCCGGCTGTAGCCGACCACGTCTTAAAATAGTGCAGAAGGCAAAAGCCGAACAGAGCCGGTCAGATGCAACAGCAGCCGAACACTGGCGTCCACGTCCGCGAGGTAGCGACAGGATCGCAAGTCTATTCGAATATAAAATATAATGCTGAAGAAAACTAGGGTAGATTCTCGACTTCTGAGCTGACCCCGCCAGCGCCTGCGTAAACCAGCGGAGCGAGCAGGGCGCAGGCCCGCAGTGCTAAACGCGCCGACAACGCGTGTGCTCATGACTAAGAACCGCGATTCGGTTCGAAATATGTCGAGCGATATTCGACATTAAATACGTGAGTGACCCCCGTTTTCATTATATTTTAATATGAAATATTACGTTTCAATTCCTTTGGCACTTCGCAAAATGTACTGGGCGCAGGGATCGGATACTACGGGTATTTTCTCCATACAAATTAAACCGGTATTATTTCGTTCTTGGTTATGATATCATTTTTGATCGGGCAGTCTAATAATACGAATATGTTACCTAAATATACGATAGAGTCCTACATTAAGAGCCTAAAATAATTCAAAATATTAGACTACTTCGGGGATTTTTGAAAAAACCCGTTCGATCCCTGATTGGGCGACGCCCCGGTTCGGCCCAGTAGGTGGGAATCGTACATTAGTCGGCCTGTTATTAGTTTTATCCCCATTCCTACTTTTATTCATCAGAGCCGCTGAAAGCTGAGAGTCATGGTGTGAGAAAATATACAGTAATTAATAACGGAAGCTGCGAGAACAAGGTAAAAATATGATGTACTTACCTAATGTGTAGAAGTTTTAGTGGTGTAACACGACCAAAACGCGTTGGTCTGAAATGTCAAAGACCCTCCGTCTCTGCCTTGGGTTACATTTACGGTTAGATTTATTTACATCCTACTAATATTATAAATGCGAAAGTATAGACGTTTGTTACTACCTAAATCACGCAAAAACGGCTGAATGGATTATGATGAATTTTAGTATACAAAAAGAGTATAGCCTGGATTAACATATAGAATACTTTTTATACCAGTAGAAGTCCAACAAAAGGAAGATAACGCGAATGCAGTCGTGGGCAAAAGCTAGTTTGATATATCTCACGACAAGGATCAAAAATTCTAATACTTGCGTATCATGCAAACACGTCGCGAGAACTATTATTACCATCATGTGAGTTAAGAAATACATTTGTTTACAATTACATAATTCAATTATTCCAAAACACAATGACATCGCTTAAAAATCTTTGAAACTAATTTTATTCGTCCGAATTACTCAACGTCCGTCTGTCTGAGGGGACTGCATGTCTGACCACCCATCCGTCTGTCTGTCTACTCATTTACTCGTATACGGTTTATCTGTCAGTCTGGTCATGTTTACACAGAACTGCATGTCTGACCACCCCACCCATCTATCTGTCTGTCTACTCATTTACTCGTATACGGTACATCTGTCAGTCTAGTCATGTTTACACAGGACTGCATGTCTGACCACCCGTCCGTCTGTCTGTCTACTCATTTACTCGTATATGGTTTATCTGTCAGCCTGGTCATGTTTACACAGGACTGCATGTCTGACCACCCGTCCGTCTGTCTGTCTACTCATTTACTCGTATATGGTTTATCTGTCAGCCTGGTCATGTTTACACAGGACTGCATGTCTGACTACCCATCCGTCTGTCTGTCTACTCATTTACTCGTATACGGTTTATCTGTCAGTCTGGTCATGTTTACACAGGACTGCATGTCTGACCACCCGACCCATCTGTCTGTCTGTCTACTCATTTACTCGTATACGGTTTAACTGTCAGTCTGGTCATGTTTACACAGGACTGCGTGTTTGACCACCCCACCCATCCGTCTGTATGTCTACTCATGGTACAACATGACACCACTCATTTACTCATATACGGTTTATCTGTCAGTCTGGTCATGTTTACACAGGGGGGGAATCTCCGGAACCGCTTATCTGATTTCATTAATTTTTTCACGCGTGTTTCACACGTATATACTAGGTATAGACGCTCTGGTTGGACATAGACAATATTTCGGATTTGGCTGCGTTCTATATAATGAAGAAGGTATTTTCAGTATCACAATGCTATCAAAAGTTAAATTAGTAGACGTATAATATAATATCTGTCGTGCACAGACTTTCAATTAAATCATTATAAAATATAAATAAATTATAAATATCGTGGACAATTCACACCAATTGATCTAGTCCCAAACTAGGCAATGCCTGTACTATGGGTAATAGACAACGGATAAACATACTTATATGGATAAATACATACTTAAATAGATATTAAACATCCAAGACTCGAGAACAAACATTCGTATTCATCATACAGATATCTGCCCCGACCGGGAATCGTACCCGGGACCTCAAGCTTCATAGTTCTCTAACCACTAGGCAATTTGGTCGTCGCTTTTTATCGCTTCTTTCTTAGAGGATCGCATACATAATGTCTAATTCGAATCTAAAAGCTGAGAAAAATAATTTAGAGCATTGGATATTTTAATTAAGACATTCCATTTTTTACTATTGGTATAGAAATTGTATAAATATCTATGACTTGTGATTTTAGTGACGTTACCTGTTGGGATATCAATACTTATATAAGAATGACAAGGACCAAGGAACAATGAACAGGACAAGCTTTGAGAAACTAAAAATATGGAACGGTATCAGTATATGTATACTGTAGGTGGTGTACCTACAAACAAGACAGCTGAATGCAGTATGAAATAAACGCGAAGAGAGAGAGCAAAACAGACCTCATTTAGGTGGCATATTTTTGCTTTCAGCCCTGCTAGCATAACTTGACTCTCGACTCTACTCGCGCGCGAGATAGACTGTCCGTCACTTTCTGATTAATGCTGTCAAAAAGTGACAGATAGTCTATCACGCGCGCGAGTAGAGTAGAGAGTCAAGTTATGCTAGCAGGACAGTTATCAATGATTACATTGATTACTTAGCAATAATAATGTTATAACTTCAATGGTATGATTTTAATGTTATACAAGTTTTATTAAACTTATTTACAAATATTAAGTATCAATACTTAAATAGTTCAAGTTAACTGTTTACTTTTTTCTTAATATTTCCCTGTAGGTACAGTAAGGGCATTCACGTACCTTTTAATGCCTTATTGTCATAGTAAGAAGAGTGAAAAAGGTACTTGAATACATTTCCCTTACTTATTACGTACTTTAAGGTATTTTTCGACCGCCGTCAGTCAACTAGCGGGTGCTCTTCCACGGGCTCACGGTTGGGTTAAGTTAGGTCCTAGATTCGATATTATAAATAAATAAGTATAACCTAACATACTTACCATCATCAGCCTCGTTTGCATGATCGCGTTTTTGTCAGACATAAGGCATTCGTCCCTCACGTACCTACTTACGTTATTGTTAGTAAGGGACACAAGTGTTGTTGTCCAACATTATCATTTATCACGATCATGCTAGCTAGGCTGATTTCAAAATATCATATACCTAGATTGAGAGATCGCAAAATGGGTTGCCATGCTTTACCTTTTCAACCACACGCCAAATCAACAAGACATTTAGTGCGGAGTTAAACCTTATGTCAATGCAAGAAGGTTGGCTATCGCGCTGGGCTCCTTGACGCATATATCAGTCGTTGGCGTTGAACCTGCGGTGCGTATATATACGTCGTTGGCGTCGAAAATATTAATAGAGTACCGATGCAGTAAAATAAAATAATTCGTTATTTTTGACCCATATTTTCCATTTGTTATTTTATTATTTTTACAAACGAGCATGCTTCCTTCTTTGCAGACATCATAGCCCATGGACCCTTGTGACTCCAGATAAATCACAAATGTGTCGCGGCCCTATTTCATTTTATTCATTCAGTTACATAACATAATAAACTTATAGAGGGTCACCAAGTCGATTACATGCTATTTCTAAAATAAAAACAATTCAAACAACATTTACAAGAAGATTAATTACAAAATATTGATTTGAGAATTCGTAGTGTTAGCAGCTAGATGCAAATGCTGGTCCTTTTTGTTAAAGTTTTGAAAGATTTAATAATATTGTCAATTATGTAGTTCATATAGTCTCCACTGTTACCTACTAACAACATATGGATCGACAAAAGGTCTGAAATAAAGATATTTTATTTTTATTCCCCTCAGCCCAACTATGAAGTTGCTAACAATGAATACCTACTGCACATAGGACACGTAGGTATCACCTCACATAAGCGTGAGCTCTCTTTAGAAAAAACTTATGGTATTCATATAAGTATTTCCGACGGAAGAATAATCCAACAAATCAAGAATACGACGAAACAAGAATCCGCTCAAACAAGAATCTGACGAATCAGGAACGAATCTCTTCCCTCGCAGTAGTCTTAGATTGCCACAACAAATGTTCGGCCGTGTATGGTTACCTAGGTTTTATAATATGTTAAGCTTAGCACATGCACTGCCAGGAACCCGCCTAACGGGCGCTTACTCAGCGGGAAAACTACGCAGCCGATCTCTTCTTCAATTCGAGCCTTGAAAGTGAATATTTTTAGAGCGCAAGTGTAGAGTGAGGCAATAGTAACCTATGTGCACCATACCACTGGCATCGTCTTCAATACGATGCGCATCTTGTAGCCAACCTACAAAAGCGCCTTGAAACTCCCCTTTGCAGGCCGCCGAACACGCTCGCCTTCACCCAAAAACTACTTTTTACGCATTTACTAATAATTGTCGGCTTCGGTTGCCTGAAATACAGATCCAAGGGAACAGTATTCGGGTTCGGGCGTATATTCCATTTTAATTTTTTACTTGATACCTATATTAAAAATAATGGGATCCATCCATGATTCTTAACAACTTTTATGCTTGTTCTTACACCAGAGATGCAGAGCTATGCTGGGGCGAGGTGAGGCGGAGAGCCGGAAAAAGATCAAGCAATGGGAATGCAACATTTTCCTATCCTCGCTTCGCACCGCACTGGTAGATATAGGTTGTTCCTTCTCGTTGTGTCCCGGTGATGGTGGCAGTGGACAAACGGCCTTTCATGGTATAATCGGGCCTATGTGGCATTTTTATGCCTGATGTATGCGTTCAGAGGGTTGAGAAAGATGGCAGGAAATAGTGTTGGAAGGCAGAAATACAACGGTAAGTGTTGACTGTAGCTTGAGGTGATAACTTTTGAGGTTGAAGAAATAAAAACACTACTGGTTGATTTTACATGGTACTGCCGAGGTAGATGTGTAAAGGTGTTGCTCGTTGGTGTATAAATTGTAAACTGAATTTAGGAGGGTCGGGCGGCCATTATATGCGCGCGCGAGGCTCCGTATTGCGTGGGAGCGTGACCCCGCGATATGATTTAGGTCGCGCTGTGGGCGTGGCTTCCACACAATGTTACCTTATGAATTGTGTGCGTGTGTAATACCGTGAACTCGACCTCACCATCCCTTTATTTACGCAAATCTCATACATTACATGAACTGGTGATTGCAAAGACATAAAAATATAGCATAAAATGATAAGAACTTAATTAAGACTTAGAGCTAACACATATATTTGTTTATTGACAGTAGGTACATAATGGTTAATTCTAGAGACTTATTTTCTAATTATAAAGCTACTCCCGACATTCCGCCCCACGTGTGCCAACACCCTAAATCGAAGGGAGTATATGCGTACATGATTAGTTAAATGACTATGAGGCGGGAGGCTGGACGACGTATCATTCCCGCTGCGGTGCGGACCTCAGTGACTCGTACTTTGCCGTCGGGGCCGGGGTAGACTTGAACTACTTCTCCTCGCGGCCATGTGCTGCGTGGCATGGTTCCGTCTGCTATGATGACTATGTCTCCGATTTGCACGTTACGGTAGGCTGGGTCATTTGGGCTCGTTCTTGGCCTCAGTGTCTGCCGATATTCGTTGGTCCATCTTGACCAGAATCTGTCGGCCAGCGCTTGTGCTGTTTTCCATGATTTTTCATTTAGTACCGCGTCGCTGAAGCGGCCTAGTGGGGTCATGGCGTTTGCTCGACCCAGAAGAAAGTGGTTGGGTGTGAGGGCCTCTTGGCTATCATCTAGCCGTACTGGGGTCAGTGGCCTGGAGTTGATTATGTGCTCGGCTTCCAGCAGTAGGGTGTGCAGTATTTCCTCGGCTGGATGCTTCTCTTTCAGCGTGACCCGTAGCGCAGCCTTCACGGACCCGACTAGCCTCTCCCAAGCTCCCCCTGCTGATGGGTTGCCGGGAGGTATCTTTTTCCATACTATTTGCTTGGACGAGACGTATGACTCTATCTCTTTCTCGTTTGATGCTATTGCTTCCGCGAGTTCTCTTTCTGCGCCGTAGAAACAGGTAGCGTTGTCTGTGTAGAGTACTGTTGGTTGCCTCCGGCGCGCCATCAGGCGCCGGAGTGACAGGATCATCGAGGAGGCCGATAGGGAGGGCACTAACTCGAGATGTACCGCCCTAGTAGTTAGGCAGGTATATAGGGCGCCCCATCGTTTCTCGTGTCTTCTCCCGATGGTCACGTGCATAGGTCCAAAATAGTCGCAAGCCGTAGCTGTGAAGGCTGGTTGATTAGCTGTAAGCCTTTCACTTGGTAGATCGCCCAGAGGAACCTTGAGGGGGGTCCCTCTGTACGTGCGACACCATTGGCATGTGTTGCTAATGTACCGTGTGGCCCCGCGCAGTCCCACTATGTGATATCTCGTATTTAGCTCGTTCATCACAGTAGAGTGGTTTGCATGATTGAACAACGCGTGGTAGTGTGCGATGATCAATCTCGTCAGCGCTTCTTTGGCGTGTAGGACTGGGGTGCCTCGGTCTCTATCGATGCGGCCGTCTAACAGCAGGATACCCTGTTCGTTGATCTTGACTGCTAGCTTGTTCAGCGGCGATTTCTTCGGTGTACGCCGCCCAGCCTCTAACAAATTGATATCTTCCCTAAACGACTCCCGTTGACTACGTTTAATTAACAATAGTTCTGCTAGTTTGAGCTTGTCGTTTGTTACGTTGCGGTTCGTCGCTTGACCGTATATTGCGGCCTTAAAACTCTCAGCGGCGATCAGAACGCGGGAGGACGCGCGCACCAGTCGTGAATATTTAGAAAAGCGATTTACGTCTGGTAGGTAGGTAAATTCGTTATGTTTTATCACTACGTTAATTGATTTGATTGTACGTTCCTCCCCCGTAGCGGGTGGGGGCGCGTTGCTTTGTTTTTCTATGGGCCAGTGCTCGGGTTCTAAACGGATGAACTCCGGGCCGCTAAACCACCTGTGTGCGCTATTGAAATTCGCGGGTATGTCGCGCGTCGCGTCGTCCGCGACGTTTAACGCGCTAGGCACCCACCTCCAGTCGCACGGAGATGTGGTGTCTTCAATTTCGGCTAAACGATGCGCCACGAAGCATTTAAACGTGCGCGGGTCCGCTCTTATCCACGCTAGCACCGTCTTGGAGTCCGACCAGTAATATGACTTTTCTATTGCGTAGTCCGACTCCCGCTTTACTGAGTGCGTTAGTCGGCTCGCTAGCGTGGCGGATTGCAGTTCTAAACGCGGTATACTAACGTTTTTTAGCGGGCACACGCGTGCCTTCGCGGCGACTAGAGAGGAGCGCCGTTTGCCTGTTTCGTCCGTGTCAACCATATACACGGCGCAGGCGTATGCGCTTTCGCTGGCGTCGCAGAATGTATGCGTGACTACGGTTCTATGCTGCGAGGGCACGTGCCTTTTGATATGTAAGTTATGCAGATTTTTCATATTATCCACGAAAACTAGCCACGCTTTGTGATCGTCGGGCGCGATCTGTGCGTCCCAGTCGATCCCGGATCTCCATATCCGTTGTATCAATACTTTGCCTGTAACTGTGACAGGTGATATCAGACCTACGGGATCGAATAGGCTCATCACGCCCGCCGTCACTTGACGCTTGGTGGGTACTAGACGTGTGCGCCGCGCCGCCGCGCCGCCGCCGCCGACGATTTTTCCACGCCGCCGCCGCCGATAGATTTGACCGGCGTGAAATCGGCGTGGGGTAATTGCGTTTTTTTCGGAAAAGTGATAATTATTCTATGCAATTTATTCAAGTAACTCTAATTCCAATGCCGAATAAGGAGCCTCTACGGCACTTGTCAACTCTGTAATTTTCTACATTAAGAGGACGGGTAGGGCAAGCCTTCTCCATACAAATTTTGTGCAGGGTTTTCTTCGTTTGTGTTTGGGCTATAAATATAATTTTTAGGTCAGTATACTTATTTTTCTGTTAGCTATTCACTGATGTTATTATTTTTTATTTTTATACTTTTTTATATTTTTTTAATTTTCATTATTTTTATATCTAACAAAATTTTAACATCATGTGCTGCGTAAATTCAATATGAACAAGCAAAAAAAAACGAATATTCTGTAGTGCCAAAACCGACGAAAAAAAACTTGCACAACGTTTGTATGGAGAATGCCTTGCCCTACCCGTCGCCTTAAAGAGTTTGCTTAATTCGCTTCGAAATAAAATAAAAAGCCAATTCTGCAGTAGGTATAATGTACGAACAGCATGATTATAACATTCTTGCGAACATACACGCCATGGCAGATATCGTTGGCTAAAGTCACAAACCTATTTATTCCATTTTTCAAATCATGCTTTGGCACAGTTATACAATACAACATGTGCTTTGGGACGTCAACGTCATGAAAAAAATAGAAAATAAGAACAATTAATGTATTAACAATCTAAAAGCATAAAAAAAAGTAATAGACATCTTGTAATGATATTTATAAGTACTACTGCTGCAAATCTTTACCTATTTCATTAATTTATTGTGATGTAAATTGAATAGGTTTTTTTGTACCTCAGTTAAAAGGTTTGCGATTTCACCCAATAAGTAAATGTGCATTCGTTCCTCTAATTCTTGAGCACGTGATCTTATTTCAGCTAACAATCTATAATCATAATCAACTGGGGCATATTCCAGTAACTAAAAGTTGTTTAACTCATTCCATGAAGAATCTGTTCTCTTATACCTCTGGTCGGGTCTGGGTATACCACAAAGGGCAGATTCCATGGTTGTCTCACTACGTAAGAAATGCTCTACCCGTAAATGTGACAATTATCCAACTAATTATCTCACTTATATCCCTTGCTGGTAAAGTTCTATTGTATATTATTCTAAACAAACGTCTGGAGTACTACAGAAGCGGACAAATCGCAATAGAGCAAACGGGCTTTGTTAAAGGTAGAGGCACAAGGGAGCAGATCTTAAATATCAGGCAGTTAATCACATGGCCTTTTGCTTCATCGATTACGCCAAAACGTTTGACTGCATAGATTAGCGAAAAATGTTTGAGTGCTTGGGGAAATGGGTATTATACCTGAACATCAGTCCTTTTTGGTGGAAAATCTATACTTGGACGGCAAATGTCGTGTCCGGCTGGAAGACATGGAGTCCAAACCCATTAAGACCAATCGAGGCAGGGTTGCATACTGTCCCGACTACTATTCGTCTTGGTCGGCGAACATATAATGCGCGGACTGCGCAGAGTGCTTGAGAGCTGGCAGGGCGGCATCCGAATTAGTGAATAACAATTTGCAATACATAGTTGCCTATGAGACTGAACTAGCTAGCTACACTTCTAAAGAAAGTCGAATTAATCAGTGCACAATACGGCCTCCACTTAACCAGGAAAAAAGTAAGCTAATGTTCATAGACAGAGCTGGGTTGATGCAGAGGGCACAGGAACTACATTACCTGGACTTAGTAGAAAACTTTGTCTACTTAGGCTCACAGATCTCCAACGACGGAGACTGTATGAAGAGGTCATCAGAAGATCGAAAATTTGTTAAAACAGCAGTAAAGCGCTTGAAAAATATACGGAGAAACAGGAACATCTACCGCAACACCAAAGTCAGATTTATGCGCACCCTTATCTTCTCCATTTTTTTTCATGCCTCTGAAACATGGACTTAGAAGCCAGGCTTGAGAGCAAAAAAAGATACATTTGAAATTGGTGTTGGCGTAGAATGTTGGTCATCTCATGTATAGGTACAACGGTGCACTTATGTGTCGATACTCAAAGAGCTTTGTATCAACATCCAGTTTTCTACTACATGCTTCCAGAGAATGATAACATTAATTGGCCACGTGGCCGGCCAAGACCAGTCCAGCTTGGAGGAGATGATAATGGTTGGCTGCGTTGAAGGAAAGAGTGGTAGAGACAGAGCACCCATATGATAGATTGATGTATTCGGCGATGCCACGGGCGTCAATATCCAATACAACTAGCCCAAAGTAGAAGGGTTTGAAGAATGTTTTTGAAGAACTGCGCTCTTGGTAGTCACGACCCTCATCCTTGAGGAACCGACAAAGAAGAAGAAAAATCAAAATTCCTAATTGATACATCTTTTTAATTTTTTTGGGTGCAATTAATTTTCTGAAAATCTTAAACTGATTTATTTCATCATGAGAATTTACGCTTTATAGTTATTTAACCATAAACCGAAAAAAAAGTACCACGCCGATTTCACGCCGATCACGCCGCCGCCGCCGATCAAAATCCCACCGGACGCCGCCGCCGATGATTTAGCCATCGGCGCACACCTCTAGTGGGTACTACAGTTCCGTCTAAAATGTTACTCGGTACGTTTCTGAAATTTACGTTAAAGCCTAGCGTATCATTTCTATTGTTCCATAATAGGCCTAGCGTTCGCTCGCACTCGTCTCGGCCTAGCTCGGAGATATCGCTTTTCATTACGTCCGTCACGTCACTGAGTACCTCCGGTTCGTTTGACGCCCAGCTGCGCAGGGTAAATGAGGCTTTATTGAATACCTTTACCATGTCGTTTACTAATTGTTTAGCCTGTGCAGGGTCGTCGAAACTAACTAACAGATCGTCTACGTAGAAATTCCTTAGCGTCGTGCTATGTACCAGCGGATATTCCTCGGCGTGACGTTCTGCGTTCTTATTTTTCACGTATATAGCGGTCGTGGGCGATGCGCTGGACCCGAAAATTAGGCTGCTCATCCTATATTCGTCTGGTGGTCCCGACCGCCGTCCCCCCCTCCATAAGAACCGTAGGGAGTCACGATCTTGTTCGATAACTTTTATCTGTAGGAACATTTCCTTTATATCCGCTATTATACCTATCTTCCCCTCCCTGAAACGTATGAGTACGCCAAACAGAGACTGTAGCAGGTCCGGACCCGACAAAAGCGCGTCGTTTAGGCTTTTACCGGCCGTGCGGCATTTCCCGTCAAAAACTAGGCGCACTTTTCGTTTGGTCGGGTGAATTGTATGAAAATACGGCAAATAGAACCCCCTGGGCGAGGGCAAAGGAGTATCTACCTTCTCCGCGTAGCCCTTGTCCAGTAGGTTAGTTATTTGTTTGGAAAATTCTGCCTTTAACAACTCGTCTTTATCGAGCTTGCGCTCGAGCGTAAACAATCTCTTAAGTGCCTGTTGTTTATTATCGGGCAGAGTTTCCCCGTCCGTTCGCCACAGAAGCCCGGCCTGATACCGGGGCTCCCCCGCCATAGGCGTGCATGTGCTTTCTAGTATTTGTAACGCGCGTTTGTCGGGGTCCGCTTTTGTGGTCTTGGGTTCGACTCCCAGAGACTCGATACTGAAATGCCTCTTTATTAGTTCGTAAGCTTCCGCGTCACCTTTGACCGTTAGGTGATTTATTTGCCCGCGGAGTACACGCGGCGCTTCATCCAGTCGACCATGCAGCACCCATCCTAGTCTCGTAAGCGAAGCCACGGGCAGCGATTTCCCGTTGCTGACGAGTTGTCTTGTGACTATTAAATGCCAATTATCTTGCCCGATTAAGACCGTGGGTACTGCATTTTCGTAGCATAACTCGTCGCGCATACTTTCTAAGTGGGGACATTTATCGATTACCTCATTTCCGATTGCTTGAGGGCTCAAATTTAACTGGTCGATGGTGTACGCCGATAACTTTTCGAACTCCTGACTACATAACCCGCGAATAGATACATTAACTAGACACGACGCGTTGTCCTTAACGACGTTATTCGCTATGGATCCTAGTGAAAGCTGCTCTTCTTTCGTTCTAGGCGTTATCTTATCCGCGACGTGCCTTTCTATGAGACTGAGTGACGAGCCTTCGTCCATGAGGCCGTAGGTCTGTACCGTGCCTAGCGGGCCGCTCAGTTCGATAGGTACTATCTTTAAATATGTATTTGTGTCGCGTAGATGATGAATTGCGCCGGTAGGGCCGCGCGGTTCGCCTTCGCGCTTAAACCCATGCAATAACTTATGATGCGCGGCCTCGCAGTCGCCGATGCCGCACGGAGAGTATCCGCACTTGTGCCCCTTGAAACTCGCGCCGAGACAACGATAGCACCATTTAAATTGCTTAGCTTTGTCCCATCGCTCGTTAACTGTTAATTTGGTAAAATCGGCGCACTTTGCTGTCGGATGCTCCCCGCTACACATTGAACACTTTACGCGAGTGTCCCCCGGCCCTGTTGCCGGGGGGCGGGATTTGAACGGCGGCTTGGCTTTGGTATGCCCGGACGCTTTGCTTAGCTGTGCTACGGTATGCTTTTTAACGTTCGTAGCGGGCCCTTTGGCGCGCGAGTTTGTGGCGACAATAAGAGTCGCACACTTATTGAGCGTGTGAAGATTGCACCTGCATTAGTCGAACGCTTAGCAATGCAGTCTCCGGCGCCCATCGGTAATGTTCGGGACTATCGCGAGCGCAGATGGTTCGGCTGTCATCGGCCGTCTCCGCTGCTTGCCATTGTCCGCTACGCTCTGACGCTAGACGCACGCTCGCTTGATCAAGGAAATCCGTTATTCCTATTTACGTGTCAAGTGAATCCGCTTATCGCTATTGTTTACCGTGCTTTCTATTCTATATGTTTTTCTTCACTTATTTGTAACGCCTGTGTTATATCGTGCCTTCTGTGTATGTGTAATGTGTATTGTGCTTAGTCAAAGTAAACTGTTATATTGACTTGAGTGTTTCTTTGTTCTCCGAACTATATAACCAACTTACTTGTGAAAGTAGTGCTAGTTGGTGACCTTCGACATTGAACAGTACATTGATTTCGTGGACAGTGTAGTTTTTTATTCTATTTCGTGGGAAAATGCCGGATGAAACTGTACAAAAAACGGAAGAAGGAACGGCGGCAGAAACATACCGAGTGGGTATTCGTCCACCCCCATTTTGGCCGGAGGAGCCCGCTTTATGGTTCGCACAAATGGAGGGCCAGTTCATTTTATCGAATATAACGGCTGATGCAACTAAATTTTATCAGGTCGTAGCACAACTCGACCATCGTTACGCCAAAGAGGTAAAAGACATAATTACAACGCCGCCGTCTACAAATAAATACGAAACTTTAAAAAAAGAGCTTATAAAGCGCCTTTCGGCGTCCCGGCAGCTAAGATTAAATCAACTGCTACGGAATGAAGAACTCGGCGACCGAAAACCCTCACAGTTTCTTAGACACCTCAGAGATCTAGCTGGTACCGATGTAACTGACGACTTCCTCAAAACTATTTGGTCTGGTCGTTTGCCAGCCAACATTCAGACCATCGTGGCTTCACAGTCTGAACTGACATTGGAAAGTTTAGCAGATATAGCCGACAAGGTATATGAAATCGCTCCAATGGGCCCACCGCAGGTAGCTAGTACGTCAGCAAGAGCACCATCTTCTTATGTCACTAGTGCACAGTTCGATCAAATGGCACAGCAGATAAGTGAACTTACAATGCAAGTAGCTAAGCTCACAAGCACACGTGATTCGTCGATCCATGCACCTGCACAATATTACCCGCGATCACGCTCTCGTTCAAGAGGTAGGCCAGGGCGTAGCCAGTCCAGGTCCAGGACTCCACAGCCACCGCCGGATCACCCCCACTGCTGGTACCACTTTACATTTGGATCTCGTGCCAACAGATGTCGGTCGCCCTGCAGCTGGGAGTCGGAAAACGCCAGGAGCAGCCGGAAGTAGCGGCCAACGACTGCTCAATCCAAACGGGCCGGCTATTTATCACCGATCAAACTACAAAAATGCTGTTCTTAATAGATACAGGCTCCGATTTGTGTGTCTTCCCGCGGTCCGCCGTTAAAGCGCCTTGCACATCTACAAAGTATGACCTTGTAGCTGCAAACGGAACGGTAATCAAAACATATGGTCCAATACAACTTTACTTGAATCTAGGACTCAGACGCACTTTTCCGTGGAAATTTACCATCGCGGACATATCTAAACCGATTATAGGCGTGGATTTTTTGAGTTTTTATAACCTGCTCGTAGATTGCAGACACCAACATCTCATCGACGGGACGACATCACTCTTTGTATCAGCGCCACGCCAGAAGGTGCTGGAGAGTATCGCTTCAATTAAGACGGTTTCTGGGGAAAGCGAGTTCCATGACCTGTTGCGACAATTTCCTGATATCACACGCCCAACAGGTACGATAGTAAAACCCAAACATAATACACAGCATTTCATCAGGCTCACTCCGGGCCCCCCAGTCTGTTGCCGGCCGCGGCGTTTAGATGTTGACCGTTTGAGGGCAGCTAAAAAGGAGTTTGAAGACATGATGCAAAATGGCACCGCCAAACGATCAGAAAGCCCTTGGTCTTCTGCCTTGCACTTAGTCAAGAAGAAAGATGACGGATGGAGACCTTGCGGGGATTATAGGGCTCTTAATGCGCGTACTATTCCGGACCGATACCCTATACGCCACATACAAGATTTCTCACAACAACTCTCAGGCTGCTCTGTATTTTCAAAGATTGATTTAGTAAAAGCATACAATCAGATACCCATTAATCCTGCTGATATACCTAAAAGCGCCATTACCACGCCATTTGGGCTATACGAATTCCCATTTATGACCTTTGGACTTCGAAACGCGGCTCAAACCTTCCAAAGGTTCATTGATGAGGTACTCACCGGCTTCGACGACTTCTGTTTTGGATATCTGGATGATATATTGGTATTTTCCCCATCTGCGAGCCAACATAAAAAACATCTACATCAGCTATTCGAGCGGCTCAGCGAGTACGGTGTCTTGATTAACTCCGCCAAGTGCGCTTGGGGTAAATCGGAGGTGTCTTTCCTTGGTTATAACGTATCTGCAGCAGGAATACAGCCGTTCGATGTCAAAGTACACGCTATACAGGAATTTCCCATACCAAGAACGGTAAAGGAGTTGAGAAGATTCCTTGGTATGCTAAATTTTTACAGGCGATTTATACCACAGGCGGCAAGAACCCAGGCCCCGCTAAACCTTTTACTGGAAGGCTCAAAAGTCAAAGGCGCACAACCGGTGAATTTTACTCCAGAGCAGCTCAGTGCCTTTAACGAATGTAAAAAGACACTGGCGGAAGCCACTCTTCTTGTGCACCCGGATCCAAAGGCCGAGTTATCCATAGCTACAGATGCATCTGATGTCTCCATTGGCGCAGCGCTTCAACAACGCAATGGTTCATCTTGGGAGCCTCTTGGTTTCTTTTCCAAGAAGTTGAAGCCGTCACAAAAGAAATATAGTCCCTACGACCGGGAACTATTGGCAATATATGAAGCAATCAAATATTTTCGTCACATGATAGAAGCAAGAAACTTCACTGTGTTTACCGATCATCGGCCACTTACATACGCTTTCATTTCCCCTAGAGAACATACTACTTCACCACGACAATACAGATACTTCGACTATATTTCTCAGTTTACAACTGACATCCGGTATGTACCTGGACCGGAGAATGTTGTAGCGGATGCGCTATCCCGTGTAGAAGAAGTAACTTCGACCGTAGATTACCAGGCACTTGCACGATCTCAGGAGACAGATCCTGAGCTGCAAAGTCTGCTGCGCAATGGATCTTCTCTCAATTTACAAAAGATTACAGTACCAGGCTCTGACCTCAAAATCTATTGCGACGTGTCTATGCAACCTCCTCGACCATTCGTCACTACGAGTTTCAGAAAACAAGTCTTTGATATGCTCCATAACTTGAGCCATCCAGGTAACTCAGCTACAGTGCGACTGGTAACACAACGATTTGTTTGGCCAGGGATTCGCAAGACCTGTAGAGAGTGGGCTAGGCTGTGCCAAAGCTGCCAGCGTTGTAAAATTACCCGTCATACAACTGCTCCCCTCTCCTCTTTTCCTATCACTTCTTCGAGGTTCAGCCACATCCATTTGGACCTCGTGGGACCATTAACTCTGTCTTGTGATTACAGATATTGCCTTACCGTCATCGATCGTTTCACTCGGTGGCCTGAGGCTATACCACTGAAGGATATGTCAGCAGAGACATGCGCGGCCGCCCTGGTGTCCGGGTGGATATCACGATTCGGCTGTCCGGAGCACATCACGACAGATCGTGGTGGCCAGTTTGAGTCTCATTTGTTCCGAGCTCTTACCACTATGGTCGGTGCGCATCACTATCGCACCACTGCCTATCACCCTATCGCTAATGGTATGATTGAACGCCTCCACAGACAACTGAAAAGCGCAATCATGTGCCACGACAACTCACAGTGGACCGAAGCCCTGCCGCTAGTCTTATTGGGTATCCGAAGTTCCTGGAAAGAAGACATTGAGTCGTCGTCAGCTGAATTGGTGTATGGCGAGGCCCTTCGTCTGCCTGGCCAGTTCCTATCATCGTCCGTCAACCACACGGTTGAAGATCTTACCTGCTTCGCGTCGCGCCTACGGTTGTACATGTCGAAACTTACTCCAAAAACAGCTAAGTGGCATCGTAGTACCCCATTCTACTTACCTAAAAATCTAGCGGACTGCTCTCACGTTTTTCTGCGCTTGGATAGAGTCCGAAGACCTTTAGAACCGCCGTACGCGGGACCTTATAAGGTAATGGAACGGAGCGAGAAGTATTTTAAGGTCTTGGTACGAGGCACGGCAATGAACATTTCCATCGATCGGTTGAAACCTGCCTTCACGGTTAACGATGCTGCTGGAATACCCCTTGCTCCAGAAATGATTCCTACATCTCCACCCGAGGTTTCCGAGAGACGCACGAAGAGCGGTAGAAGGGTACATTTCCCGGATTACTATCGACCATAGTCACGGTCTCAGCGGGGGACCTATGTGGCGACAATAAGAGTCGCACACTTATTGAGCGTGTGAAGATTGCACCTGCATTAGTCGAACGCTTAGCAATGCAGTCTCCGGCGCCCATCGGTAATGTTCGGGACTATCGCGAGCGCAGATGGTTCGGCTGTCATCGGCCGTCTCCGCTGCTTGCCATTGTCCGCTACGCTCTGACGCTAGACGCACGCTCGCTTGATCAAGGAAATCCGTTATTCCTATTTACGTGTCAAGTGAATCCGCTTATCGCTATTGTTTACCGTGCTTTCTATTCTATATGTTTTTCTTCACTTATTTGTAACGCCTGTGTTATATCGTGCCTTCTGTGTATGTGTAATGTGTATTGTGCTTAGTCAAAGTAAACTGTTATATTGACTTGAGTGTTTCTTTGTTCTCCGAACTATATAACCAACTTACTTGTGAAAGTAGTGCTACAAGTTCTCCTCCCTGTACGACTCTCTGCTAGACGAGCGCGAGTACGAGCGATAGCTCCGCCTATGCGTCATATTATTTACGTTATGGCGCGGCCTCGCGGTTGGCCGACGCGCTCCCGATATGTACGTTAAAGCTGCGGCTTTACTGGAATCTGATAGAAACTTCGCTAGCGCCACCAGACCGGGTACGTTCGCATTCCCTACGCGATATTTGTTCCATTCGTAACGCATAATGGGATTTAACTTTTCTACGAGTCTACCTACTAGCTCCGGCGCGAGCAGGTATTGCTCTTGCTTTAAAGATTTTATAGTGGCCACGACGTTTGCCACTTGACCCGCGAATGCAGTTATGTTGGAGTTATCGTCTGCCAATCTAGGTAATCTACGGACCTCGTCGATTTCGGCTAGCACGATTCCTTCGGGGTTACCGAACTGCATTTCCAACATATCTACAATCTCGTACGGGTCTATAGACGTGTATAGCAACGCTTTGACTGCGTGTCTAGCGTCACCCCGCAATGCTCGCCTAATTCTGCCAACGTTAGCCACGTCTGAGAACGAGGATTCGGTGTCTAGGAATTCCGATTTAAATACTATCCACTCTGTTATCGACCCATCGAAGTGCGGTAGCTCTGGGATGTGTCGATGCGAGGTGAATTCGGGTTTATTGCGTGTGATTAGGGAATGCAGAACCGGTTCCATCTGAAAGAACCGGGAAATTCGGGACTCACCAAAATGAGAACCGGGATTCCCGGTTCTTTCGGGATTTTCGGGACAAAACTTAATATTTATTCATAAAATTAAAAACGCGATTAAAATATCATTATTCGTGATTAATTTTGTGGATTAGTTAGTCTTATCTATAGTATATAGGATAGGAACAAAAGCTAGTCATAAGTAAAACACATAGATAACTTCGATTCACGTTTTTAGGGTTCCGTAGCCAAAATGGCAAAAACGGAACCCTTATAGTTTCGTCATGTCCGTCGTCCGTCTGTCCGTCTGTCCGTCTGTCCGTATGTCACAGGCATTTTACTCGAAAACTATAAGGTGTATTTGAATAAAATTTTGAGGACAGGTGTATTTTGTTAGCCGCTACATAGTTTTGTAATTAAAATGACAAAAAAAAATTGTTTAGGGGTGCACTCCATACATAAAACTAAAAGTCAAAAAAAATTTTTTCATTGTGACCCCCCGTGTGGCACATCAATCGATAGGCCTTTTAAAATAAATATAAGGTTTCTTAGCATTTTTTTTGATTAAGTGAATAGGGTCGGAGATAATCGCCCCGAAAGTCACTAAAATTCCGTCCCCCCCCCTCAAATTTTTGAACGGTGTATTTTAAAAATATGGAAAAATTCATGGACATAGGGCTTATTAATTTCATTCACCGAAAATTGTTTTGAACAAGATCCGTTCAGAGGTTTTCGAGATATTGCTGAAAAACTGCCTTGCTCAAAGATAAGGACGTAAGTGCCGTAAAATTTCTGTGACGATACGACCTTTTTAATAGGCACGGAACCCTTCGTTTTGCGTGGTCCGACACGCACTTGGCCGGTTTTAATAAAAGTTTTTGAACTTGACAGTTTTTATTCTACCCACCAAAATTTCCAAATGTCTACAATTTAATGTTATTCATAATCATAACTAATAAAATAACAACAGCGACCACCAATTGAAACCTTTTTTTATATAAGTAAATTGCCTTGAACCTTGTAAACTTGCAAAATCAAACTTTGATGTGTGTAACTAATATTTTAAATTGTCCGTTCTTTCTCATATCATATTAAATCAACAATCAACATGTGTAATTGTGTGTATTGTATAGGTTTAGTTCTCAAGTGATAATTAATACTAACAGTCTTTTTGGTATAAAATTAACATTATTTTCATTACAGTGTAGGTACACTTGTAGTGCGGGGTAGGCGAACAGGGCGGGGGCCGGGGGGCAACCGACATATGCCAACATTGCCAAGTGCCAACCTAAAACCTAAGCATAAACGCCGAGCCACTGCTAAAAAATTGCCTTTTTGCTTTTAGCTGATATTTTGTTAATACTCTCGCTTGCATTAATAACTTGTACTTGCATTAATAACTTGTACATAGTATAAGTATAACATTTATTATGTAAACTTACTTTATTCTTTGTATATGAAACGAAAAAGTATATTTCCCGAAAGTCCCGAAAGAACCGGGACAAGGTTTTCGAAATACCGGAACCGAAAATCCCGGGAAATCCCGGGATTTTCGGTTCCGGTATTTCTCGGATGCAAACCCTACGTGTGATAGCCCGCTCTAATCTATTTGACAGCAATTCTACGTCTCTGTTCTCAAACTTGACTTCGTTATCGACTACGTATCTCGCCGGCTGCGCTGCCGGGTCCATAACGCGCCTATCGTTGATGTGAATACGATTCTGCTCTTCTATCCACCCGGCAGTGCGTGCGGGTGCCTTCGCCCCGTCCGTGGGTACGAAAGCTGAGGGAGTCGGCTTCGCCGCCGATAGTACATTTCCCTGCTGGATTAGCGAATCGCGTTCGATGTGGGCGGCCTCAGCCCTGGCTGGTGTACGAACTTGCTCTATCCGCCCGGCCGTACTTGCGGGCCCCCTCGTCCCTGCCGTGGGTACGGGGGCGGAGGCTGCCGGCACTGTTGCCGGCGAGTCCTCCTGGATTACCGAATCTACGTCGGATTGGGCGGCCTCAGCCCTGGCTAGTTTTAATTGGCTCCGGGCGGCCGCTGCCGCCGCGTTGGCCTGTGCTAATATCGCGTTATTTAACGCCAACTCCGCTCGCAATACGCCTAAGTCTTCCGTGTCCGCGCCTACTAGTGTGCCCGGTACACTGACTCTAATTGCCGTCTCGTTTAAGGCGTGAGTTGGCGACGCCGCCTGGTCGCGCGCGCCTACCGCGTTCGAGTTCTCCGTGGTTCCGGTCGCGTCACTACTCGTATTATAAGTCCCGTTCGAGGTCTCGCCTGTACTGCTTGTACTAGTCGAGGCAGGGTCCGTCGGCGTCGGTGCCGGCGTGACTTTCCCACTACGTAACAAACGATGCTCATTTTCACCCATTTTGCACACGTGGGGCCTACTAAACCTATTGTGAATCGTACTTTTACAAATAAATGAGTGACCAAAACTACACAAACTACACGGAGAAAACAACAATAATAAGAACGCGGTACAAAATAACGAAAATTAACACTTTAAAACACGAAAATCATCGAAATTAACACAAATAACATCCCGTGAATTTAACACTCATTTATGATAATTCCGCAACACTGTATACACTTTTAACACTTTACACTTTTACGCTTGTTCCTGAGCGGCGCGCTTGCCCCCTGGTGGGCCTGCGCGGCGCGTGCCTAACGGGCCCTAGGGCCTAGCCGGGTTGCTAGCTCGGGGAGCCGGCTAGGAAGGGATAGGTAAACGCGCTGCTCCGGCAGTGGCGCAGCGAGTAAATGAGTGCCCACCGGTGGTCTGGAATCACCCCCGGCTGTAACGGCTTGGTCTCTGTCCGTTACACGGCATGGAGTCCCCCACTTTCTCGCGAACGCTTACCGGCAAGGCAGCCGAGAGGTACGAACCACTTGCGTGGCGCGGTGTACAATACTCGAATGCACACGAAGACCCGCTGCCCAGACCCACTACACGCTTAACACCGCAAGGGCGTGCATGGGGAGGGTGAGAAAGTCGCCCAGGTTTCGCTGCCCTAAGGCTACGTCCCCCGCGTTACGGTTCTCCTCTCGGATCCGGAGGCCGAAGCCTCTTACACCGAGGATAGCCAACGGCGGTTGGCCCAGACAAGTTTTCACCCGAGGGCTACTCTATGCCTTGTCTATTTGATTGACCAGACTGTGTCTAGTAGGTTTCTTCTTTCTTCTGCTGGCTCGAAGATATCCGACGATGAAGGACCATTGTTGACTGTAGCTTGAGGTGATAACTTTTGAGGTTGAAGAAATAAAAACACTACTGGTTGATTTTACATGGTACTGCCGAGGTAGATGTGTAAAGGTGTTGCTCGTTGGTGTATAAATTGTAAACTGAATTTAGGAGGGTCGGGCGGCCATTATATGCGCGCGCGAGGCTCCGTATTGCGTGGGAGCGTGACCCCGCGATATGATTTAGGTCGCGCTGTGGGCGTGGCTTCCACACAATGTTACCTTATGAATTGTGTGCGTGTGTAATACCGTGAACTCGACCTCACCATCCCTTTATTTACGCAAATCTCATACATTACATGAACTGGTGATTGCAAAGACATAAAAATATAGCATAAAATGATAAGAACTTAATTAAGACTTAGAGCTAACACATATATTTGTTTATTGACAGTAGGTACATAATGGTTAATTCTAGAGACTTATTTTCTAATTATAAAGCTACTCCCGACAGTAAGCTAAGAGTGAGACCTTCGGTAAACCTAGTGTAGAAATCGATACAAAAGGTTCTCCCTCTATTCCCACTAGTTCAGTTGTTTAGTTCAGTTGACTGAACAAGTGAGATTTTTTTACTCGTTTGTTCATTTGAAAATAAAACAAGTTATAACTGAACTAGTCCGAATTTTTTTCTCGTTTGTTCAGTTGAATAAAATTAATATTGAGTAGTGCACTAACTCGGGTAATTGAAAAGAACTGTGTTTTACCCGTTGACCACCGCTGTCATATTTTGCAGATTAGAAGATTATGGGTTGTTATATTAGATATACAATCTCTTAGCACTTATGATTTATGCCCTGGATAGGTACGATGTCGAGCGAAGCGAGGAGGAGTGTGTTAGGTATCTTGTGATCATTGGGTACGACGACGAGCGAAGCGAGGAGGAGTGTAGGTTAAAATCCTACTGCCTTTGTCCTACCAATCGCACCACATGAACTTTTTTTCAACTGTTTTAACCTAAAATAAATTCTCAGTAGTTCAGTTAACTGAAGTGGTGAGAAAAAAAAACTCACTTGTTCAGTCAACTGAACTAAACAACTGAACTAGTGGAAATAGAGGAGGTTCTCGTTCTCGCCAATACTTTGTGACTTGGGTCATGTACGTATAGACTGATACATTTACCTTTCTAGGCTTTAGTTACTATTATTATGACAAAAGCAAAAAGGTACGCGTTTGCATTTCCTTGACTACTTAACCCTTTGAACGCCAAGAACCTATAAAGTGGTCGTGTGTCGTCGTGCCCACCACGCCAACAACCACTAAAAAGGTCGGAGTGAAGGTGTACTTTGATCATGAATAAAATCTATTATGAATTGTTTTTATTTGTTTTTATTGGTTTTAACCTTTTCAACGCTCTGTCAAAGAGAAAAGTTGTCAACCACACGTCAAATCAACGACATATAGTGTGGAGTTAAACCTTATGTCAATGCAAGAAGGTTGCTATCGCGCTGGGCTCCTTGACGCATATATCAGTCGTTGGCGTTGAACCTGCGGTGCGGATATATGCGTCGTTGGCGTCGAAAAGATTAAACGTTACATCAAGTTACAGTGCTTGGCGTGTGAGTGATCACTTCTTGCAAATATGAAAGCGTTCGAAGGGTTAAATCACAGTGTCCTACCCATGAACTTCCATACTCTGGACATAACACGCAAAATAATAATACCTCGACCGAACGAGATGGTCTTATACAGATCTCGGTTAGTGTGACGGAGAGAGACATCTTCTTTATTTGCCCCAATCGGGGTAATGTAAGGTTGGGGCAAATAAATGATTAACAAATAAAGTGGTGGTGGTTTATAGCAAGCTGTCCGACATTTTAACAAGTTCTCAATTTATCTGCATAGAGCCTTTCCGTCCCTCATTGTGGCAAGCGTATGTGATCTACTGATCTCTATGGCAGCCAATACACGGTAAGTAAATACTGATGATCCACCGTAGCTGTCTCACTCTGTAACATGCGATAGAGTGAGACAGCTCCCTAAGCTGAGACTGTAGTCCCTGAAAAGTCACAGTTGAGCTTTATAAGAATGGTTGCTGTAGGCATTAGATGTCTTTGAGACTAATTTGTTCGTACATGATCGCCTTTATGTCCAACATAAAGCATCCGTCCCTCTCGTACTTCACCACTTGCTAGAAAAGGACGAATATATTAAATGCGATCTTGTCAACTGGACTGACGGTGTATAACGCTATTACGAAGGTGTTATATATATCTTGGCTGTAAATAAATATCAACATCTTAGTATAGTAATAATTTGCGATTTCGTTGCTGACAGAATATTATATTTTATTCTACTACTTAATATTCCTATAAAATTGAATTGCAAGCGTGCACAAGCGAATATGTGGACACATCATTACATTACATAACTGACATAAAGTTGCCTGCTACTCACCGCTAGGAGTAATATGTTTAAATATGTCACCATTCATTGTAAACCGGAAACGCATTAATAACATTTTATCAGTAAATAATAAACCCCAAGTTTAATTAATCCTACAGTTATCCCAAAAAACTAAGTCGAATTAATTAAGCATGTCTACTTTTATGCCGTTTCTGGACATTTTCAAAACAGGTGGGGCAGAAATGGGCATCGTCCTTTGACAACTAACCTTCTTTCGGTCAGTAAACTAATTGAAAAAGGGAATAAAGTGAACTTTACAAATAGTGGATGTCAAATTTTCAACAGAAATGGCGATTTAGTAGCTACAGCGTCATTAATGAACGGTGTTTATAAATTGAATACAGCTCCTGAGCGACTGGCCGCGGCGGCGACTACGTCAGGCGAAATATGGCATCGCAGGTTAGGACACGCGAACAGTGATAGCTTAATGAAAACAAAGAATGCAGTGGAGGGAATGGACTTGAAAGAAAAAGTCGAAATCAGCAAATTATCATGCAAGACTTGTTGCGAAGGCAAGCAATGCCGGTTACCTTTCAATCATATAGGTAATCGAAGCAGTGAAATACTGAACTTAGTGCACACGGATCTATGTGGCCCAATGGAGGTGGCGTCACTTGGAGGTTCGTTCTACTTTCAGTTATTCGTAGATGATTTTAGCCGAACAACATTTATATATTTTTTGAAACACAAAAATGAGGCTCTGAAATGTTTCAAGGAGTTCTTAGCTTTGGCAGAAAATCAAACAAATAGAAAGTTGAAAATTCTTCGCAGCGATAATGGTAAAGAGATATGTAATTCAAGCTTTGATGTATATTTAAAAGAAAAAGGTATACTACATCAAAAGAGTAACCCATACACTGCTCAGCAAAATGGATTGTGTGAACGCCAGAATCGCACTATAATCGAGAAAGCAAAATGTATGACGTGTGATGCCAAGCTCGGCAAGAAGTTTTGGGCTGAGGCCTGTCATACAGCTGTTTATCTACACAACCGAACTGTATCATCTGTACTTAATGGTAAAACGCCATATGAATTGTGGACCGGAGTGAAACCAGATTTAAGCAACTTAAGAATCTTTGGTTCATCGGTAATGGTTCACATAGATAAACAGAAGAGAACAAAATGGGATAAGAAATCACACGAGTGCATCTTAGTGGGATATCCTGATAACCAGTGGCGTGCACTCCATAAAGACAGAAAGACACTGTCTACCCTACTATAAATATGGAATGAAATGATTTTATCTATTGATAAAAACATTACATTCCATGATAATAATCAATCATGATAATTTTAAAATCTTAGATTAGCCCCATCTGTCCGCTGATCAGTGTATCAATTTTGATTGCTTCAACGCGATGACACGGCGACGCGACGGCGCTGCACTAGCGCCTCAGCCTAAGCGGCGAAGACGCAAACAAATCATGTCTAAAAATATCCATGTATTGCCTCGTAGCGACGCGGATAAAGTAGTGTGCGTTCCTATAAACGCGCGGCACACTCATGGCACACTATAACCCAACTCACGCACACAAACGCAGCCGAAAGACAGTGTCTTTCGTGCCGAGCAAGCGCCTAACGAAGGCTTCCGAAAAAATCCGAACATGTTTACTTAGCAATTAGCGTTGCATTACTTGAAATAATTTGTTATAAATACCTTAAATAGGGTGTCATTTCATTTTTGCCGTATGTATTTGAATGATTAATTTTATTTATTTTTGTTTTTAGTCGCCATTGTTTGTTTGTTGTGAGTGTTTTATTGTGAGAGCGGTAAATAAGAATTGAACGAGTGATAACAAAATGTTACAGTTTAGTTGGAAAAATTTATCATTTCTACTGTGAAAGTTGTCGTAGTGGTGTGTGTGTGCTAAATATTAAAGATAGTGGGTGTTCAAAACTTTCTTTCGCGGAAAAAAACGCAATTAATCGAGGAAGGGTACACCGGATTTGGAATTAGTGCAAAAAGAAAAAGTTAATTGATATGTGTACAAAACCAATCAATCTATGAATATTTAAGGTAGCTAATCACACCCATAGCCAACACCCATCATATCAATAACGACGCAATGCAACACTTTTGGTAAGTTACTACCTAGCAAATTGTTTTTGTCTACCCTGTTTAAAAACTCTGTGCACGCCACTGCTGATAACGTAAAGGGGTACAGGGTATATGATCCTGTAACTAAGAAAATATTGACTAGCAGAGATGTCATCATAATGGAAAAACAGTCAAACTCAGTTAGTGTGATGGAAGTTTCTGAAAATGTCATAGAAGAGGATCACACAGATGAAGATGAAGCAAAGAACCAGACACTGCAGGATTCAGAAGGAGAGGAAGACACAGAATCGACACTGATAGGTGAGTCAGCATCAGACTTATCGAGCGAGTATGTTCCTAGTGAGTATGAAGACTCAATGGATATGTTGTTCACTGAGAACACTACCAAGGAACCAGCCAGATTAATCAGAGAACGTCGAGCACCAGATAGATATGGATTTGGTGGTGTGTTCTTCACCAGGAATCAGATTATGGACAGCACCATGGAGCTAACACTAGAGGAAGCTTTGAAAGGGCCTGAAAGAGACCAGTGGTTACAGGCAGTCCGGGAAGAGCTTAATTGTTTTGAAGAAAGTTGTGCGTGGGAAGTGGTAGATATTCCTGCTAGTGGTACCATAGTGCAGTGTAAGTGGGTGCTAAAAAAGAAAATTGGACCAGACAATAAATTGCGTTATCGTGCCAGATTAGTGGCAAAGGGATTTACACAGCAACCTGGTGTAGACTATGTGGAAACCTTCTCGCCGGTGGTGAGACATAGTACTCTAAGGTTACTTTTCGCTCTATCTGTGAAACTTAATTTTGACATCATTCATTTGGATGTGACAATCGCATTCTTGAATGGTGACCTTCATGAAAATATTTTTATGCAGAAACCTGAAGGTTTTGACTGCTCAGACAAAAATAAAATACTTAAATTAAACAAGGCAATTTATGGACTAAAGCAATCTTCAAGAATGTGGTACCAGAAAGTAGATGAATGTTTAACTAAAAATGGATATGTAAAGTCAAAGTATGAACCATGTCTGTATATAAAAAATAAGCGTACAAGAGTGGCTTTGTATGTTGATGACTTCTTTGTGTTCTCAAATGATAGCAAGGAAATTAGTCATTTAAAAAAATTATTAGAATCTCAGTTTAAAATTAAGGATTTGGGAGAAATCAGACAGTGTCTTGGAATGTCAGTTTGCTATGATAAAAAAGAAAAATTGTTAACTTTAAGTCAAAGTGAGTATATTGAACAACTGCTTGAAAAATTTAATTTAACTGACTGTAATACAGTAGATACACCAATGGAAAGTGGATTAAAATTATCAAAAAATGAAAAATGTGATAAAAGCTTACCTTACCAGCAATTGATTGGTTGCCTGATTTATTAAGCTATTTTAACTCGTCCTGATATAATGTTTTCAGTAGGATATCTCAGCCAATTTAACAATTGTTATGGTAAAGAGCATTGGAATCATTGTAAACGGATTTTAAGGTATCTTAAGAAAACAAAAGACTATTGTATCCGGTATAGTGGCAAAGATGATAATAAGGAGATTGTGGGATATGTCGATGCAGACTGGGGTAGTGACTGCATAGACAGAAAATCATACACAGGGTATTGTTTTAATTTGTCAGGGGGTGTAATTTCCTGGGCAAGTAAAAAACAAAAAAGTGTCAGTCTTTCATCTACAGAAGCCGAATATGTTGGAATATCTGAAAGTTGTAAGGAGGCAATTTATTTAAGTAATTTACATAAAGAAATAACTAGTGATTTTTATAGCATTGTTATTTTTAATGACAATCAAAGTGCCCAAAAACTGTTACTCAATCCGGTATTTCATAACCGAACAAAACACATAGACATAAAATATCATTTTTGTAGAGAATGTGTTGGTAATAATATAGTTAAGGTTGAATATTTGTCAACAGTGAATATGCCTGCTGATTTGTTAACTAAGGCATTAAACTCTGTAAAGCATTATAATTTCATGTTGTTGATAGGTATGCAGCCATAATTGAACGATAATTAAATCTGTTCATTTTTTGTATTTTTTTATAGTGTTTGGATTATTTGATATAGTGGGGATATTGGTTTAATATCAAAACAAACACCTCTGTAGCGCCACCTATTGGCATAACTTCATAAACATACTATGTATTGTCTGTGGTATTAAAAATTAAATAAAACCAGTCTTCTGTAAACCACGTTAACGGTTGTTTCATTTTAAGAGATACAATATTAATATTGCTAAAATAAAGTATTATTCGTGCCTATTTTATGAAATCTGAGGGAATTAGGTTAGATGCTCGACTAAATAAAATAATAATAGCATTAAAATGTTTTGTAATTTAAGGAGTGTAGTCCGAAAATCATTTGCAGGAAAGTTCACCCTGACGTTGCACCTTAAGAAGCGATTAATTTTGATCATCTTCAATGTAAGATTGTGATTCATATTTGGGTGCTTATGGTAAATACGTTTATGTTTTGAGGTCATTATATCTTTAATTTTGTGATTGAAAGAATTTGTTACTTTTTTATTTTGACTTAATTTTTTATGTTAGCTATTTTATGAATAAATATACGAATTTGTTACATATTTAGGATAAGTATTAAGTCGCCATTACGCTCGACGCGTAATAGTAGTTTATGCTACTGATACATAATGAGAGGCCTTAAAATACGAGTGTGGTTTTATGAAACGAGCGTAAGCGAGTTTCATAATAGGATCACACGAGTGTTTTAAGGCCTAATTATGTACAGTTGCATACACTACTTTATCTAAACACATATCATAAGCGCTCTATGATGGGTTCAGAAGCCGTAGGGAAATGACCTGCATTGCTAATAGTGCTACCTGTACAATATCTATAGACTATAGATATTTAAATAATGCAATAAAAGTAAATTTGAACAAATACAGAAACAAATTATTTATTGTAATAGTTATAATTCACATTTACATTGGAACAATGGGATATATTTAATGGTCCTGGTTGTATTGTAGTGGGATGGTCTTGGTTTGAAGTTGCAGAGCTTGATGGCATGTTTATATTTATGATTTCTTTATTTTGAATTGAATTTAGTATCTTGTTTGACAAGACGAATATTTTTTTTAAATCATAGACAAACGAATGAAGTCCCTATTCTCATGTCACTCGAGATCAAATGTCATGCGGTTTATATTAAAACATACTGAATTGACGTTTTGTATCGATAACTGTTTAAATATCTAGAGACACTAGAATAGATACCCACTTGAGTTTTGACAGCTGTTCCAAATTTAAACTCATAACGATACCGATAATCTGTACTATAATAACATTACAGTACATATTTTACCTACTACCACAGACAAGAAAGTTGTCATAGTAAAATTGGTTGTAATAATGCTGGTCATTACCGACGGTTTCTGAACGCATTTTAGAGCACTAATGATATGTGCGTAGATAAACGTAGTTGGGTTGGTTCCTATTTTATAATACTGGCGTCCAACAAATATTATTTTAGAGAGCTTTTAGTTTTTTTTTGTTATTTACCTTGCAAACGCAAAGTTCTATTCCTATTGTTAATTAGTGGATTAGCATTTCGTGCAAAGAAAATGAATATATAAAAATTAAACTGTTTTTTCTTAACCTAAAATAGTCAAATGAGCACTAAGCTTTACAATTTTCCAGTGCGTTAGTGTGTTATATTTTCCAGTGAGTTATGTTACAATTATTCGCGACCTTACCCATACAATTTCTTAATTTATACAGGGTGGGGCCTGTAACTAAAGCAAAAAATTAAAACAGAGATTCCTTAAAGTATGTACAGTTATTGTAAAGTGGTCCTAATGTTTCAAAGTTCTTAAATTAGGAGATATAGTCATTTAAAATTAAGATTAACCGTCAATGAATTTTCACATTGCGACACTGTCGCTTAGCGGTCGTAGGATATCGTGGATCCGGGCGTTTTGACAGATTCTAACATGTGTGTGTAAGTATTATTATGCTGAGGTGTAAGTAATCAACATTATTTTTAAATTAATCTAGGAAATAAACCAAATTAGTCCTTATTTGGATCTACACATACTTAGTACATAATATTTCGTTGTCCATAAACATTATTTTTGAAATACTAGATGTGTAATTAATTATTATTGCGAATCTCCTTAAAGGATTGGATTGGTTTTATGTTTTAAAAATGTTTGTAACTTTATGGTACGTTGACAATGTCAAGTTTGCAAAAAAGATATTATCAGCAATTCAATTATTTTTGGGGTGAATCACCGAACAGTACAAAAAGTTCTAAAAATGAGAAATCATCAGCCTTATAAATTTCTTAAAATCCAAGCCATGTTACCACGAGACTACCCAGTGCGACTTGCATATTGTGACTGGTTTTTAAGACAGGACCACGAAAACTTGAACTTCGTGCGTAATGTCATATGGACGGATGAATCTACTTTTACAAATAATGGAAAATGGAACCCAAAAAATACACATTACTGGAGCAGCTACAACCCTTTTCTTATGCTCACTTCGCAAAAAATAAACTGTTTCGTGAACAGCAGTACGGCTTCACAAGGGGACTGTCTACTACTGATACTGCATCCATGCTCATTAAGCATATTTATAAAATTTGGGAAGACTCTTGTGATGCACTGGGGATATTCTGTGACTTGTCAAAAGCTTTTGACTGCGTTGAACATGACATTATAATAATTAAGTTAAGACATTATGGATTATCTGAAATCGCCCTAAACCTTATCTCGAGTTATCTCATCCACAGAACGCAAACCGTAGTTATTAATAAAGCTCAGTCGGAAAAGGCTCCTATTAGATTAGGAGTACCTCAAGGATCCATTTTAGGACCATTCCTTTTCTTAGTCTATATAAACGACTTGCCGAGTACCTATTGTAAAAGACGCTTGTGAAATTGTATTATTTGCAGATGACACATCCTTAATTTTTAAAGTTAATCGACATTCTGAAAATTATAATGACATAAACAATACTCTTGACAAAATTTTGAATTGGTTTACTGTTAATAATCTGTTACTGAATTCTAAAAAAACAAAATGCATTAGATTTACTTTACCTAATGTTAAGCCGGTTAGTGGCAATATTTATATTAATAAGGAATGTTTAGAAATGGTAGACAAAACTTTATTTCTAGGTTTTACTCTTGACAAAAATTTGCAGTGGAGTCCACACATATCTACTTTAGCAAATAGACTTAGCTCAGCAGCTTATGCAATCAGAAGGATTAGACAACTCACTAATGTAGAAACAGCTCGAATAGTGTATTTCAGCTACTTCCACAGCGTAATGGCATACGGAATTTTACTTTGGGGTAAAGCAGCTGATATACAAACCATCTTTGTTTTGCAAAAACGAGCAATACGGTCTATATACAACATGGGCTCACGTGTATCACTGAGAGAACATTTCAAAAACATTAATATTTTAACAATGGCATCACAGTACATTTATGATACCATTATATATGCTCTTAAAAATATAGATACGTTCCGTAAAATGCATAGTGCGAGACATAAACACAAAATTGCAATAACCAAGTTTCGGGTTAGCAAAGTCAGCAAATCCTTTTTGGGTCAATGCATACATTTCTATAATAAACTACCCAAGGAAGCACTCAAGTTACCCTTTCCCAGAATAAAAACATATTTAAAGACTTTTTTACTGAAAAAGGCATATTATACCGTTGAAGAGTATAGTGGGTGCCTACCGGGCGTTTCAATAATAAGTCCGTTATAGACACACTATATCTATAATTAACGTTCCACAATAGATGTAAGCATAAGAAAGCACAAGCACAAGAAGATAGGAAATCACAGTTTATAGTTCAGTAGAAAGGAACACAAAAGGAAGCGAAATTATTAAGTAATTTACACTCGCGTAAGCTAGGAGCGGCTAGGCCGAGAGACATGCATTCGCCGTCGTGAACGTGGTTGCACTGCCGGGCGGCGCGCGCGCTGGCTCTCTCGCTCGCCCGACCGGTCTCGCGGAGTACGTCACATGTAGTTGCTACGCGCTGCGCGCGGCTATTACATAAATATTAACCGACTGCGCCTGCAGCGCGCGGCTTATTGGTTTTATCTGGCTAGCCGCCTCAAAGAGTATTTAAATGATAAAGGTGACTGGCCTCTTATAGGACTATTTTTTTTTTCTCATGTATTAATTAATTAATGAAATAATATAATCATTGAATAAGATATGTAATGAATACATTGAATAAACTTAGAATTAGATGATATATTAATTGATTAATGAAGCAAATACAACAAATAAATATGTACCTACAATGTAATTTTTGACGATGCAAGTGATTGTAAAATCCTACTTGAATAAATGATTTTTATCTTATCTTATCTTATCTTATCTATGAGACAAACGGGTCATCAGTATCGCTTTTCCCTAAACGTTTGGGCTGCTATTCACGGACGCACAATCATTGGTCCAGTTTTCATTGACGGAACATTAAATACGGGACGTTTTATGCAATTAATCAACGGGACCGTCACAGATTACTATAATAATTTACCGGAGGACATACAAAATGAAACGTGGTTTCAACTCGATGGTGCACCTGCACATTCTGTGTTGCCAGTCCGGCTAAGGCTCAATCAAATAATTGGTGATAGATGGATTGGTCGTTTTGGTCCCCGAAGATGGCCGGCAAGATCTCCCGACCTTACTTGTTTGGATTTTTTTTGGAAAAAGCAAACTATGCAAACACACGTATCCGCCTAGTGCGTATCCTATCATATTATATCGAGGTATAATGAGGTTTACGGTACGGGCAACAAGGGGAAGTCGCAGAGTTAGAAAAGAGTGATCTTTCTCTCTCTCTCTCTCTACGCTAATAATAAACCTTCATAGACATTCACACAATTGCAAATGATAACTTTTTGTTGTTGGTTGTTTATTTTCTTACTTATTGACAATCTACGTCAAGATGATAAAATACATCAAAATTAAGCAAAAAAAAAACAACAATTTAGGTACGTAATAACTCTATCATGAAAGAGTGAAAACAAATCGAGCTTTATGTTAAATACCTACTGCAAACGATTATCCTCCGGCTAATTAAGTATTTCATAGCCGCGTTACTTTCATCACAGTGCAACGACAGTGCGAGCACCAAGTATGGTTCTGTTTGTGGTGGTGTGTGAAAATTCATTGAAAACGGTGAAACTCTCCATTTTTTTCTTACATGCCGTATCAGAACGCAATTAATTGGAGTACAAGCTTTACCACCGAGGTTGTGGTTGAGAAAAAAAAGCATCCTGAACAAACCTTGTGAAGTGCCTACCGAGTAAGATTGGAATACCTAATTATTACGAGTGATTTTATTTAGTCCAATTTTTGGTTGTAATTTCGTTAATAAAAAGGTAAGTTGCGTTGAAATTATTATTTTATTATCTAAATTTGTCCTTTCGTCCCTGCACCTTAAACCTACTTGATGCGAAAATTGTTACCTCGTGTTGAAAAAGTAATTATGCAATTAAGTTCAATTGCAACGTTTAAACAAAATTGATGGGTTTATAAAGTTTCAGTTTTAACCTATAAAGTTTAATAATATTATTGAAAACGATCGTAAACGTCACTGTCAAGTATTTCGACAGGATACAATGTTGTTGTACATTACTTGCTCGATTAAATTTGTTAGGAAATAACAATGTTTGATGACTTGAGTTTGCAATATTCTTACGCCCGTGTTATACACAATGTTTTTCATCACAGTTGCGAGGAAATAAATAACTACAAAAGACAGAAAAATCTAAGTTTCATACAGCCGCACCAATCAAAAATTGACTACTTCACTTCCAGATCAGTGCTAGTGGAGCGCGCAACTCAATATTTCAACCAATCTCAGAGCAGTATTATTGCGGGGCGGGGCGACTTGACCAACTAGATTTTTTTATTCAACCAATCACAGAGCAGAATTCTTGTGGCCCACGACCAACGAGATTTGCTTAACCAATCAGATCACACACAAACTCATAATATTCGGCTATTTTAAAAATGCACCGTGTTTATACGATTGCGAGGTACATCTTAATCGAGATAAGCATATAAATATAACGCACGAGTGTCGTAATGTAATAACTCACGCGTCACGCGTGTTTAATATCCTGGATTATTAGCCAAACGGCGACGTTATAAGAGGCAAGTTATGAGCAAGTGAGATGAAAAATGTATTTACTCACTCAACTTATCGACATGTGGGTTTATACCTACTACCTGCACTATAGGTCTCGTACATATTAAATAAAATCAATCTAACCTTACGCCTTACAAACAAAACACAGACAAAACGGCAGCGCAGGCGGTTTGGCAACGACGCCAAAATCAAAATAAAGGTAACCTTTAAAAAGCGGTTACCGGAACAAATTTTATATTTCGATATCGGAATATAAAGGTTCCGATATCGAAACCGCTATTTTGCAACCTATATGACGTCATATCGGTAATCAAATATAATAGTTATTTACGATACAAGTGCAGAAATTACGAAATTCGCAACGAGTGGTGATAAATTAAAACACGACCGAAGGTAGTGTTTTAAATCGACACGAGTTGCGAATTACCTATTCGCACGTGTATCGTACAACGTTTTACAGTACATATGGCTCTTTAAAGTTTCAACATATGCACGGAAATTGCTCATTTCCGCACTAGTGCGGGAAAGTGACACCATGTGTACTGTAAAGGTTTTTCCCTTTGGTCGTGTTTTAATTTATCACCACTCGTTGCGAATTTCCTATTTTCTGCACTTGTATCGTAAATAACTATTTCGGTTATGCAGCCCCAAACCGTAACATTTACCATACCACAACATTTTGGCAAGAATGAAACTATATTATTAATTTTGTTTATAGCCGTATCAACTATGAAGAATACAATGTGCTAGCGGCCAAAATAATTACACTGTTTCCGAAAGAGTCAGTCGGCACATATTTTACAAAACCTTTAAGAAAACTTGAGTCCACAAATGTACAGTCAGCATCATAAACATGTATACACTTTTCAACCTTATCTCCAAGCAATAAGGTCCTAGAATGTATACATGTTTATGATGCTGACTGTACGTTCCACAGTAGCCCGAGGAAAATTAGTCGACAAGGTTCGCAACCTATTATACAAGTACGGCGATCGCAAGAGAGGTTCAGTCAGCGAGTCTGAGAATACTCCACCACCAAAGAAGAAAAATTGTGATGATGACGACTTACAGGGTAAGTAACAAAACATTTTTTGACCGCTTCGGAAATAAGGAAAATTTTGCACCTCAGACGCCTAGCCACTTTCAGGGCAAATGCGAAATTGGACCTTACGCTAACGCACGCAGGTCACATTTTCACTGGTGTAGCCGTCGCTGGCGACTGAGGCACGATTTTGCGTTGTTGGCTGTGGCCGACTGCGGCGGTCAAAAGTTCTCAATTCATGGGAATCTTAAGTATCATCATCATCCTCCTAGCGTTATCCCAGTACCAAAGCTTCCCGAAGGACACCTGGGGTCCGCTACCCAATACCAAGATTTGGCGTAGGCACTAGTTTTTGCGGAAGCGACTGTCATCTGACCTTCCAACCCATTTGATTTAATAAATAATTTTTGTATTACATGTGCGTGTATTATTACTTTTCAATATGTAGGTTCATAATATTTAAGCACTATACAGGGTGTTTTTCCAACCCTTAGCTAATTATTTGTGTGTCATTTTTAATCAGAAGTACAACACATTTATGACAAAAAGGTGGTTCTTGTTTTGAATTTTTAAACGAAAAAATCGGGAAGGATTAGGGAGGATGTTTCAGACAAAGAAAATATATGCCCGACATCCGAGCACGTACGATAGCTTTGCTTTAATAAATAAGTTGCTATCGCCTGTTTGCTATAGCTATAACTTTGCCTAATCGTGCGACACTACTCAAGGCTAGCAAATAAACAAGGCCCTAAACCATATAATGCAGGAAGCCGACGGCATAGACATATTTGCTGACAGTATTGGTGTGTTCTGTAGAAAAGTTTTATATTTCTTATCATATAACAGTGTTAAAAAATTTAAAGTGTGCCATTTTTTTGTTGAAATTGTATATGAGTTTATCTTAGTTTTTTCTTTTTTTTATTATTTTATAATGCTGAGCCATATTTTTGTTTACTTAAATACCTATATTTGTTGATTTTATTTTGTTTAATTCTATTATTTCATAAGTGTTCATATACTTATATTGTATTCTATGTGTTTGGTTACTATCATATAAGTGCTTTGGTGTAGTTACTGTTAACTTACCTATATGTGAATTAAATAAATAAATAAAATAAAATAGCCATGGGCTTTATAAAATTATTTTACTACACCCTCAAAATATCAAACTGTTCGGAGTTACATAGCAATTTGATCTGTCAATAGGTCATAGCATATGTTTATAAAGTAGCCTAATTTCATTAGTTTACGATAAAAGAAAGCATTAGATTATATTGCAGGCATTTATATTATATAGCCTTCAAATATATTCTATAGTCTTCAAATCGAGCAATAAATGTCTGGAATCTTATGAACTTGAGTAATAAAACACTTAAGTACTTAAAAAAACATACCTATTCGTTAAAACAATTTTATCTTTTAACAGCTCACTACGCTGATGGCAGAGGAGTAAGTGAAACACTTGAAAATACAGCAGAAGCAGTAAGGTTCTTCAATCATCTGTTCGATTCAGTAAATGGAGCGTTGCTAAGTAACAAAATTGCACGAGGCAAGCTTTAGAAAAAAACCCGTTAACCTACCGATACATCCCCTTACCACGAATTCTGGAAAACCGCAATCCGTAAACTTGAGAATATTAAATTTATTGACAGCAATCGCGGTGAAGTGTCAGTACAATCAATAAAAAAACCGGCCAAGTGCTTGTCAGACCAAACAAAACGAAGGGTTCCGTGGCTATTAAAAATGTGTTATCGTCACAGAAATTTTACGGCACTTACGTCCTTTTCTTTGAGGATGGCAGTTTTTCAGCAATATCTCGAAAACCTCTGAACCGATCTTGTTCAAAACAATTTTCGGTGAATGAAATTAATAAGCCCTATGTCCATGAATTTTTCCATGTTTTTAAAATACACCGTTCAAAAATGCCTGTGACATACGGACAGACGGACAGACGGACGTGATTAAACTATAAGGGTTCCGTTTTCGCCATTTTGGCTACGGAACCCTAAAAATGGATAGTCACATTAAAAAGCTAAAAAAAATTATGGAATTTTTCCCCAAAAAATATATAATAGTCATGCGCCCAATATACTTCAATTCAGACTCAGTAGATTTTTTTTTCGGACAGGTGAGAGCTTACAATTTCAGGAATAATTATCCAACTTCGCACCTTTATTAGCACTTTCAAAGCTTTACTCTGCAAACTTTAATTGTAAATATAAACAACGTTTCCACACACAAACAGACCCAATCATTGCTTCGCACAATCCACCTGTTGAAATTCACCGGGATCAGGTAAACATCCAAGAGCCCGGCGGAGGGCCGGAGGCCCGGAGCCTCCCTTTCGAGTGTGAAAGCGCCCCCCTCCCCAGTAATTTTGGGCGAGGCCGAAGGCCGAGCTGCAGGAGGGTAAAACCACCCAAAATCCTATATTATTGCTATGTTATGCGAGCCCGAAGGGCGAGCTTCAGGCTGCGAGGCCGTAGGCCGAGCCCGGCGACGGGCCAAAGGCCCGGAGCCCCACTCCGAGTGTCTAGGCGTGTTCCCCCCACTAATTTTGCGAGGCCGGAGGCCGAGCTCCGAGAGTATAGGGTTGCGCAAGTATTCCTTTGCCCCGAGTGCCTTACAAGCGAACCTGAGGGCCGAAGGCCCGAAGGTGAGCGGCGAGGCCCGCGAGGCCGCAGGCCGAGCTCCGCGTAGGGCCGAAGGCCCGAAGCGTCCCATCAGAGCGCGCTCTCTCCGCGAGCCCGAGGGCCGAAGGCCCGAAGGGCGAGCCCACGCCGACACTTTACTATTCTCGTGTGTCTTACAAGCGAACTTGAGGGCCGAAGGCCCGAAGGGCGAGCCCACGCGGACACTTTACTATTCCCGTGTGTCTTACAAGCGAACCTGAGGGCCGAAGGCCCGAAGGTGAGCGGCGACGCCCGCGAGGCCGCAGGCCGAGCTCCGCGTAGGGCCGAAGGCCCGAAGCGTCCCATCAGAGCGCGCTCTCTACGCGAGCCCGAGGGCCGAAGGCCCGAAGGTCGAGCCCACGCGGACACTTTACTATTCCCGTGTGTCTTACAAGCGAACCTGAGGGCCGAAGGCCCGAAGGCGAGCGGCGACGCCTGCGAGGCCGCAGGCCGAGCTCCGCGTAGGGCCGAAGGCCCGAAGCGTCCCATCAGAGCGCGCTCTCTACGCGAGCCCGAGGGCCGAAGGCCCGAAGGGCGAGCCCACGCGGACACTTTACTATTCCCTTGTGTCTTACAAGCGAACCTGAGGGCCGAAGGCCCGAAGGTGAGCGTCGAGGCCCGCGAGGCCGCAGGCCGAGCTCCGCGTAGGGCCGAAGGCCCGAAGCGTCCCATCAGAGCGCGCTCTCTACGCGAGCCCGAGGGCCGAAGGCCCGAAGGGCGAGCCCACGCGGACACTTTACTATTCCCGAGTGTCTTACATGCGAGGCCGAAGGCCGAGCTCCGCGTAGGGCCGAAGGCCCGAAGCGTCCCTTCAGAGCGCGCTCTCAGAAACCCTATCCCCGAGTGTCTTACAAGCGAACCTGAGGGCCAAAGGCCCTCAGGTTCGCGGCAAGGCATGCGAGGCCGAAGGCCGAGCTCCGCGTAGGGCCGAAGGCCCGAAGCGTCCCTTCAGTGCTCGCTCTCTACGCGAGCCCGAGGGCCGAAGGCCCGAAGGGCGAGCCCACGCGGACACACACCCCCCGCACTGTTTCACAAGCAAGACGGACCGACTGCAAAGCCTAGGTAACAAATCTCTCTTCCGCTTTTCGCTTCCCATAGCAGTTTTTCACCTCCCTTTTCCTTGGAAATACTAAACCAATTACAGTCAGAGTTAAAAGTCAAAAGCCCAACTCGACAGGTAATCTCGATCAGGTAAACATCCAGAGCATATTCTGTTTGCTCGATTATTGTAGAATATTTTTCGAATATTATAGAATATTACTTCGCATGTTTGTTAGGCTCTAAAGTTAATGAAAGCATGCCATACATAACTACTTCACCACAACCTGGTACCAGTCGCCAATATAAATAGTTTAATAACAACGACATAGACGTTAGCCTCCGGGATCGCTACTCTAATATTATCAGACGTGTTAGATTTAGTTTGAGATCAAGTTAAGACGATAAGCCGCTGGCGTTCTGTTAATCCGGATGGCTGGAAAAAAAAATATCGCAAAGAAAAGACGTGCGGAAGGGTTATCATATATAACTAATAACCAAATAAGACCTCCGAAAATCCCAAAGACAGTTGACTAAACAATCAATAAAATATTGAACGGGTCAGATACTTCACGGTAGAGAGCTTGCCATTAATATAAAAAAAAAACATTGGACATTCCCACACACACACAGACCCAATCATTGCTCCTCACAATCCACCTGTTGACATTCAGCAGGATCAGGTAAATATCCAAGAGCATGTTCACCGTGACCGAATTCGAGTACATGCACGTGCATACACCGCGTTGTCGGAAAAATTAAAAAAAGAATCAATTGCGATGTCTGTTTGGCAGATTTCACTACAGAGGAAGGATCAATACATCGTTGGATCAGCCAAAGGGAATACCAATGTCTGAAAAATAAAAACCTCACATACCCGTCGGAAAATGCCGTGCGGACCTTTAGCGACATTGTTAAGGAATCGAACAAATATTTGGATAGAAAACCACATTTAAATTCCATCTCATAGAAAATAAAAAAGCATATTCTATCCAAATATCTGCTCGATTAGTTTAGAATATTTTTTGAACCTTACTATGAAATTTGCAGTGCATAATAAAATTAATATTGAACGGGTTAGTCACTTCACGGTCGGGAAAGAGTATTAAGTTGCCATTAATACAAGGAACATGTAAAAGGGTCGTTCTCTCATTTCGTCCGGATTTGGTTTCCGGGTCCGAATGGAGCGTTAAAAATAATTATTTTCAAACATGGCTGGTCTATAAAATTTCGTTCACAAATTACGCAAAAGGAGTATTTCGTATAATTGGGCTAAACCTGAAAATCTAAGAAATATTCCTGAAAATCCTATCAAAATTTCATTCCACTCCTATGTCCGAATGTGTTCCATTGGGTTGATAATCAAAATACCACATTTTTTTTCATATAAACCTATCGTGTTTTTGTTGTGTATGCGTAAAGTAGATATTTAATATTATGTCAGTGCATTGAAACCTTAACTAGAGTTAATATATCATAGAGAGAACGCACTTTTTCATTTTGTCAAACAAATAACTTCATTTCCTTCTGCGAGAATGGAAATTTGTTTTACGTCTATATTCGCATCCTTATGCACGACGAGCCGTAGGGCGTTCGTACCTCCCACCTCAGTCTGCCGAAACATCTCAACGTGGACGGTCGCGCGCACGTGGTAACGAAAATATTCGCGTTCTCTCCGTTGGAAATCGAGTTTGGTACGGGTAAGTATTCATTACTATCCTTGATATATTTTGAAATCGTCTTATGCAAATTATTTCTCTAGCACGTTATTTATTACATCTGGGTGGACCTTCATTCAGTTTGCTTGGTGACCTTGAAGCACGAAAGAATGTGAAGTAATTTGGATTTAAGTGTTGATAATTCATTTCTTTCCAATTCATTTCCACCCGTTCCTTCCATTTTTTTCGTGGAAGGAAATGAATGGATTTGGATGGATATGATTAAATATATGTCGTTACTACATGTGATGCGTGTAATGTTCTACGATACACCTGTTCTGTGTTGGTGAGCTTGGTTGTTGTTGGCTACGTCAATTTAATGGACCCATGTACTTAACTTAAAACGGCATGTAAAATAACTATAACCTATCTAGGCATTTCCGTAGGAAGAATTTGCAATACTGTAATATTAAATCGTTGACTATGTTTTATGAGATATATATGGCTGTTGACATGCCAAACAAGTTTTTATCAAGGGGCTCTAAAAACTTATTTTATTTAGACTGCTAATATGTACCTTTCTTCCAGGTACTTTGTCGCCTTGGTTAGAATGGCGAAGACAAAAAAGAAAATAACTAAAGAAGAAAAGTTAGCAAAGGATAGATTACGCAAAAAGCTGAAGTATGCTGAAATAAAAAGTAATCCGGAACTTAATTGCATTGCCCAAGAAAAAGAGAAACAGCGATATTTATTAAAAAAAGAAAAAAAAACGGTTATCAGTATCCATGAAATGAGTGAAAGGGCAAAAAGGGAAAAAAGACGCCAATGGAGAAAAAATTCTCAAACATACCTTAAAAAAATTAACCCAAATTCTCATAGAAAATTCGCCGCCAGATAGTGAAATCGAGGACATTCAAGAGCCTAGACTTATCCAAAACGATCCTTTGGCTGACTTAACAAATGCACCTCCTGAGCCTAAAGCTGATCAAAACACAAGTAAGAAAGAAAATACAGAAAAGGTAAATAAAACGATCAGGCGAATAAGATACAACTACCTTAAGGAATTAAAAAAAATGTCAACAAAAACTGATATTTTGCAAAAAGAAAATGAAAAGCTGCGAAAAATTACCCAAAGACATAGAAAAAAAAACAGAAATCAAAGGAAGACACGTTAGAGAAAAAAGTTGATAATTTGATTAAAGACATAAAAGACGACAAAATACAAGAGGTAAAAAGACAACTATTATTCTCAGAAACAATCACAAGAGGATTTTCCGAAAAATATAAGCAAACTGATAAAAAAGACAAGCGGAGTCTTGCAGAAAGCGTTGTACCAAGCAAAGAAAAGCTCGCAAAATACCGTGTTGTATCAAAATTGCCCTTTTCCTTGAAAACAAAACAAGCTGAATGTGACCAAGGCAAAAAAGCAGATCTAAACAAACTGCAGATTCAGCAGTTTTTTGAAAGGGATATTAATAGCCAGGTTGCTGCCGGGAAGAAGGAGTGCATTAAAAAAAATGGAATTAGGAAACAAAAAAGATACCTCACGGATCATTTGAAGAATTTGCATGCAAAGTATTGTAAACAGGTGGGGTATATCGGCTATTCAACCTTTTGTAGGTACAGACCATTTTGGGTTGTTCAGCCGAGTAACAAAAGAGATACGAGTACATGTCAATGTAAACTTCATGCCAACGCCAACCTCTGGGCTGATGCACTACATAAAGGTCAATTAATTAATGAAAAGTCAGCTACGGATATCATTTCAAGCTTGTGCTGTAATGTTGACAACTCAACCTGTTTACAACGATCATGCAATATTTGCAAAAGTAGAATATTAAACTACAACGAATTCGACAATAGTAAAAGTATTAGTTATTATGAGTGGATGCTAGAAAAGCAGAGTTATACAGGAAGAGACGGAAAAATGAGATTCAAGAATGTAACAATAAAAAAAAAGAAAGAAGACAAACCAAGAAATATCATTAAAATAATGGACTCTGTGCTTAAAACACTTTTCAAACACTGTAATACAATAGCAGTACAATATACCGAACTCTTAAAACTCAAAGAAAATTTGGCACATAACGAAATATTATGTCACATAGATTTCAGCGAAAATTATTGCCTTAAATACCACGAAGACGTACAATCTTTTCATTTTGGTGGAAGTAGAGGCCAAGTGTCTCTACATACTGGCGTTCTATATTACGTAGATGAAAAAAAAAGTGTAATGACCAAATCATTCTGTACCATGAGCCAATGTCTCAATCATGACGCCTCTGCCATTTGGGCTCACATTAAACCTATACTTGATATGGCTCAAAATTTGGTTCCGTCCTTGACTTCAATACATTTTGTTTCCGATTCCCCATCAAGTCAATATAGGAATCGATTTGTCTTTCACATTTTGACAAAATTGAAAGATCAGGTCTCGTCCCTCCAGGAAGTAACGTGGTCGTATTTAGAAGCCGGGCATGGCAAAGGAGCCCCCGACGGAGTTGGTGCGGTTGTAAAGAGAGCGGCTGTTAACTACGTAAAATATGGAGGAGACGTTGGGTCTTTCGAAGATTTTGCACAAATAGTTAAACAAAATGTCCAGAAAGTGGAATTTATGATAATACCTGAACATGAGGTTTCAAAAAAAAGGTTTTTGACTAACATTCCCGGATTTAAAGGTACCACGAAAGTACATCAGGCAATATGGTCAAAAGATTTGCCGTACTCAGTAGCATTCAGATCTCTTAGCTGTTTTGCGTGTCGAGGCAGCTTTATACCCTGTGAACATAATAAACATCTTGGAGTTTTAAGCACGGGAATGAATGATATGGCTACAACTCGAATGAGAGCTCCAAGTCCAATTGCTCATTATAGTGGCCAATATGACCACGGACTACGCCAGGAAAGCGCACACAGAGCTGATCAAGAATATGGCCACTAAAATAATTTGCGTGATATATAATTATATATATATAGATATATATATATATATATGTTGGTTAAAATAGAGTAGGCAATAAATTCTAACTTAAAACATATCAGATTTACTTTAAAAACGAAGTTTAGACCTACTTCAATTTTACCCCATTAACTGCTTTCCGAGAGCAAATGCGTTGATTACATAAAAAAATCCAAGTCGCTATTATGTGGGCTGGTAATATTTGAGATCCGTTGATTCCTCAATGATCTCAGAATTGACATTTTATTAGTTGCTACTTCAACGGAATGAGGACAAATATGAGGACTTAGACAATTCCGATTGAAGGAAGGAGAAGGATTTAGAAAACGTGTGCCTGGAGCCGTGCCTGTGTGCCGAGATGCTGGACTTTTACCAGAGGAACCTCAGAGAGCGATGTTAGAATGTTACAAAATATTTTACGAATAACTAGACCATCGTTACAGAGCAATGGATTTTATTCTGGATCAATTTCGTGTTATTCAGCCTGAAACGTTGGTAACATCACCAAAAAAAGATCTTCGTGGAATGGTTTCAAACCTATTAAAAATATACGATAACTTTTCAGCAGAGGACATCGTGTTGGAGATTTTGCGATTAAAACGCCATGTCTTAATTTTTTTTTACAATTTATGTTTCGATGGCTTTCTGTGAAAGGTTTTCAAAGTTAAAATAAATATTATCTTTTATGTGATACATATATACTTAGGCAGTATATATTTATTTTACTTATGACTATATTTAATTGTTGACATTTCATTGTAATTAATATACTGTTTTGGCGATGATATAAATTCATATAGATTAAGATAACATTAATGTATATTGTAATTGTATATTATGAAATAAAAAAATCTAAAATCTAATCTAATCTATCAAGAAACCGTGATAAAGCCAGAGTTCTACAGGAATGCAGTTTGATTGTCTGGAACGAGTGTACTAAGGCGCGGTTCGATTACAAGAGACGTTATGCAGTATCGTTCCGTCCGTTGAAGACCTCATACGGAGCGTAAGTAATGTACTTCCGCCGTGCGAATACCCTTGCCACACTCAAGCGGTGGAAAGAACTGTCAAATTAGTGACTGAAGCTTCTGAAAGTGTTATAGGAGAACTGGCCAGGGATGGATTAATTAAGAATACATTGAAATCTCGTACCCTGATGCCCAAATTTGATTCAAAAAAGGATTTCCGGGGTCTCCAAAACTAACGAAATTCTGCTAATTATGTTTATGTTTTATTGCATTCATTTTTGTATTTTTTCTTAAAAAGTATAATAAAATGTAATGTTTTTCTGATATAACATACTGTTATTTATTTCCTAGCATCAAAAATTATTCTCTTTTGCATCATTAGTCATAGCAGTAACCGACTCAAAACTAGTGAAAAAATCGGTAAAAGTCGATTGTTTGAGAGCTGGTAGAGGGCTCAAGACATTAAAATTCTTAAAAACAAATTATATTGTTAAGATCAGCATTACAAGCCGCAACTTTTGACAGGTCTTGCGTTGCGGAATTCCAAAGTTTGTTTTTTTCTATACATTAACGGCCCACCCTATTCTACAGGAATGCAGTTTGATTGTCTGGAACGAGTGAGGCGCGGTTCGATTACAAGAGACGTTATGCAGTATCGTTCCGTCCGTTGAAGACCTCATACGGAGCGTATACGGAGACCTGAGCCAGGTGACGCGACGTGAGAATTCTTGGGTTTGTGAGAGAGCCATACACCGAAAAATGAACAGGCAGCGGCAGTTAATGCGCGGATATTGGCGGAAATCGAAGGTGAACAGGCAGTATATAATTCCTTTAACACTGTCTTGGATGAAGGTAACGTCACAACATACCCGGTGGAGTTCCTAAACTCATTGAGCGGTTCAGGACTCCCAGCACACACATTAACCCTGAAAGTTAGAGTTCCGATCATGCTTCTTCGGAATTTGTCGCCTCCAAAGTTATGCAACGGAACACGGCTAAAAGTACTGCAGCTGCAGTGAAACCTCATCGAGGCGCAGATCCTGACGGGTTGCGACGCCGGAGAAGCCGTGTTTATCCCAAGCATCCCCCTCATCCCGAGCAACTTCCCGTTCCACATCAAGCTCCTACAGTTTCCCGTGAGCGTCTGCTTCGCTATGACCATTAACAAGTCGCAGGGGCAGACGCTGCGCGCCGCCGGCGTGGACCTGCGCACGGGCTGCTTCTCGCACGGGCAGCTCTACGTGGCGTCCTCGCACGTCACCAGCAAGACTTCCGGAGGACGACACGCAGCTGAGCGCTGGAGCCCGCAAGAAGCCTGAACCGATAATGCAAAAGGATTTGCCGGAGACGGATCCTACCTATGAGAATTGGGATAACTAAGGTGCTATTTCTTTGTTAACCCATCATACTTGTTGTCTTTGCTCCATTTTTGTAGAATAAGTATACTTTTGCCCAAATTTTAAATACAACTATAATGAATACTCACGTCATTAACACAAATAACGAAATTACGTCAAAATCAGGTCGGGTGCTGAACCATCGCCAGTTTCGGATCGCCTTGGCGCAGGAGTCGCAGGACCTCTTGCAGTCGAGCCACCGATTCAGAGTGCCCCGGCTTCCAGTAGCTGACGCCGCGCAGTTGACGCAGTGTCGCTTGGACCGCCAACACGACCACTACCCGGTGTACAGCACAGTCTGTACAGTGACTTTTTTGGACGAAATAGTCGGTTCTGCTTTTAACCCGCGTAATGATGTCCTTTACAATAATTTGAAGAAAAAAAGTGGGAAAGATGCCAAGCCACCATACATTTTGCTTTGACGAAATGGCAATCACACGTAAGTTTCGACAAGACAAGAGATGTCATTGATTGGTTTATGAACAACGGTAAATTACGGTTCGGGGGGTTGTCAAAAAATTCAAACAGCCAGTGGCGTTCACGATCTGCTCTGGAACGACACAAACGAGCGACGTAAAGAAGATTATACAAACTGTGATAAAAAAGTGTACGTCAATTTGTGTTGCCACACTCCAGCGCGGCAGTAGAACGCGTCTTTTCCTATATCGACAAATCGACATAAATAAAACAAAACGGAGAAACTCGCTCAACACACAAACCTTAAGGGGCACATTACGCACAGCAAGCGACTGTACGGTGTACGCCAAAAGTTCCTGTTTTGAACACAAGATCAGCAAAGAAATGCTGTCCCTTTTTATTAAAATATGTATGAGGATGAAGAAGAAACACACTAAATACCTACCTAAATTATTTTGTATGAATTAGAGGAATGTTGTGAATCAAGGCAATATCTAAAATCATGACTACTCTGTCAAGTGTCCAAGTGACAAAAATATATTTAAAAATCATGTGTTTTGTTACGTTGTATTGCTTCACTAACATACGTAACCTACATGCATCACTTTGTTTTTGAACGTAAAGGTATATTTTAAAATTTTTTGGTGTTTCCTGATTTTTTTTACTCATTGCCTCCTGTTTTCTTGCAGGTTGGAGTTTGCAGCACTGTACACAAAATAACAAATCGCCACAAACCAAAGAAATTGTTGACTACTAACTGCGAATAATATTAAGACTGTCTTAAACGATGCACCCGAATACAGTTTTCTGCTCATGAAAGTGAGTAAATTAACTCGTTTTATGCCAATTTGCCTACAGTACCTACTTACCTATATTATATTCAATGCCTGCTCATCAATTAACATTAAAAATGCTTTTGTTACTGGTGGTTCTTATCTTTGGCCTCAATAGTGCTTTGAACTTTAACTGTTGACAATGTCCAAAAACATTCCGACGAATTGTTATTGGTAGTTTTGCTTGATACAAGAACCAAGAGAGAAAGAAGATTTGCCATCTGCGGCAAACATTTTTTTTTAACAAAAAAGTTGTAGTAAAGGATCAATCACACCGGCGGCTCCGGCCTAATGATGCCTACAACGATAATTGCTTCATTATCCAATATCGCATACCGCAATGGGAAATGTGTACGACAGGTGATCGGAATAAATTAATGAGAACCTGGAGATATTGCAATATAATTATGTTTAGATAATCCAGAGATGTACAGGCCACTGCTTTAGAAGAACATCTGCTACTATTCTAGCAGATTCCGGAGCAGATCTAACTTTACTAAAGCGTCGTGGAGGATGGAAATCCAGTGCAGTAGCAGAAGGGTTGAAGTCTTTAGAAAGTAAGTCATAGACAAGCAACCAACTTACCAACAATATAAGACTAAGACTGGTTTTACCTTTGCCAGGATGCTCATCTACTAAAGAAGCAATAGGATTGGCGGTTGAGTGTCGATAGCGGGCGGTAGTTCGTTAAAGATAAGTTTTAAAATTTGCTGAATTTAAGCGTAATTTTCCAAACTTTTTACTGAAAATAGGTAACTTAGAATAGTTGCGATTCGGTTGTTATTGGTGGAGGTATGGTAAGTAGTTCTAGTACGTAATTGTGATCGTAGAAAGGCGTTCATTTAGTTTTGATTGAGGGTAGTCTATGTCGGTGTCTCCATGGACGGGGATGCCGATATAGACGACCCAGTGGTGGTAACTTTAGTTCTGTTTTGAATGATGTTAATTTGGCCCAATATGAGGCATTTGTAAGTGGGAACTCTTTCACGCCCGTAATCGCAAGAAAAGAAAAGCGGGCCAGCGACAGGGCGAAAAATAATCGTGATATAGAGAGTAAAAATGATCATGCTGGTCGGTCCCGTTCTAGGTTCACCACTTCTGGGTGTTTGGAGGACTATGTCGTGGGTAACGTAGACCGCTCCCATGGTATAAGAGACACCCAGCTCCCTGCTGGGCAGGAAGCGATGCCTCAGTCTTTATCGCTAAATTCAGCCCCGAATCTTATGGTCACGGTCGTCACGGACCACACTCAAGATGCTGCCGCCTGGGCAACAAAAGAAGGACCAGGTCTCTCAGGTTCCACTCGTGGCTTCCCCCCCTGCTCATATGATCATAGATGTCCCAACACAAAACTCAGTCTCAAACACCCATCTCCCCATTCACACAGATTGGACGTGAAAAATACGCAAATTTCGACCAAGTGGACCTTGGTCCTGGCATTCATTGTTCACGTGCAAAAGGTAGAGACATCCCCGGACTCCGGCGCGATATTACCGACGAGCAGCAGGAAGGTGTCAGAGTCGGAAGACAACGACAGCCTGGTCACTGTGCGGTCACGCTCCTCGCCACCTCTGGCAGTCGCAGCACGCGGACTTAAACCAAACCACGGCCAAAGTATAATTAAATTTAAAATAGGTACACAGTTTACACACAACATAACTCACACTTAAAATAGATGTCCTTCATCAGAGAAGTGGGGAGAAGAATAAGGGAAAGGGGGTCCGAGGCTCGCGCGGCTTGCTTCCTGGCGCAAAGGTTGTCCATCGCGATCCAACGTGGTAACGCTGCAAGTGTGATGGGCACCTTTGCGCCCGGAGCAACTCGCGGGGGCCTTTTTGACTAAGCTTAGGTTGTATAAGTATTTAATTGTTAATTTTTAATTGTGTTGTTGGTTTTTTAAATTTTTATAAATTTCAATTGTATTTAATTAAGAATGAAGACATGTAATATTTATAATATTCTTAAAATACATGTTTATTCCGTTGCGACATAATATTATGATTAAAGCTATTATATGTAAGGGTCTAACTGAAAACCAGCGTTGCGGTGTAGGTACCTAAACAAGCATCTGACAGAACAAGTATATCACGAAGCAAGGACTTGACAATACAAGGAATTGACGACCCTAGGATTGGACAAAACTAGCACTTAACGAAATTAGGATTTGCCACAGTAAGGATTTGTCCAAACAAGGATTTGACAAGCGTCTGTGCTATCCCTATACCTACTCACTGCAACATTATGCTGAGTCTAGCCCCTTTTTAGCATCACACATTGTTATGCCTCGTATGTACGGTACTGTATAGGTTTTAAGTCTAATCTGAAGTCTAATTTGTCCACTGTATGTTTAATATGTGATGTTGAATAAAGTTTTTCTTTGTCTATGTCTAAAAGGAGAAAGTTTGCGATCACCGGATCCGGCAGCGAGGACGAGGCGCAGAGGCAAGACCCTGCGTCTCCTACGACGAGCAGATCAAAACCGCGAAACAAAGCGGAGTTCGTGAATAGAGCAGCAGCGCAGGCGCAGTATAATGCTGAGCTGCGCGAGACATTGAAGCTGAGGGCAGAGGAAGAGGTCTGTAAAATGACCATACAAACGCGCCACTCGCTTGGTGACAGAGTTAGCCTGCCGGCTGTCAGACATGTCAGGGGATGAAGCGGAGGCGGTACCTGGAGCTGTGCTCCACAAGCAACGATGGAAAGCGTGGGCGTGATTGAAACACCTTTGCCACTCGGGCGTTCATACTCCGAAACAAAATGCAACAGAGCGATATGTGGCGCAAATAATACTGATTCATGTACGAGGGGCGGCTGAAAAGTAATCTCCTTGGTTAAAAAAATATGCGAAAATGATACTGGCTGAAATGCATTCTTGTTCTTTGGTTATTCTTTTTTTGAATTATTTGACGTTCAGTGTTTTTTCCGTTCCATTTTTCTACAATTCTCGAATGTTTGCGACATATCGGTTGAAAAAATGAATATCGCTAAAATTGAACATCGTGCAGTGATTAAATTTCTAACAAAAGAAGGAAATACTCCCTCACAGATCCGAGAACGTATGATGTGTGTGTTCGGTAGTTCGTGCCCTTCCGAATTTACTATAAAGTTTTGGTCTAAACAATTTAAACTCGGTCGTGAGAGCTTGGAAGATGACGCTCGTAGTGGAAGGCCGGTTTCTGCCGTTACAAACGAAAATGTAGCCAAAGTTAAAAAAATAATTTTAGAAGACCGACGAGTGAAGCAGTGGGAGATTGCTAGAGATGTGGGCATCAGTAAAGAAAGAGTCAATGAGATAATTCATGTGCATCTGAATATGTCCAAGGTGAGTGCACGTTGGGTCCCCAGAATGTTAACGGCGTTTGACAAGGACCGACGTGTCAAATGTTGTGAGGAGTTTTTGGAAATGAGTCGAGGTAATGAGGAAGAAATTGTTTCTAAAATGGTGACGTGTGATGAGACCTGGATTCGACAGTGGGACCCCGAAAGCAAACAAGAGTCTTTGCAGTGGAAATTCAAGGATGAGAAGCCTCCTCGGAAGTTTAAGGTCAGGCCGTCGGCAGGCAAACTTATGGCTACCGTATTTTGGGATACAGAAGGAATTTTACTAATAGATTATTTACCAAAAAAAAGGACAATGAATGCTGAATATTATTCCAGCTTACTGCATCAGTTACGAGACGCGATAAAAGAAAAGAGGAGGGGTAAACTTAGCAAAGGGATCCTGATTTTACACGATAATGCACCTGTGCATACCGCCCGCACAACAATGCTTACCATGAAGGAATTAGGGTTCGATGCCGTTAACCATCCACCTTACAGTCCAGACCTAGCCCCATGCGACTATTTTTTATTTAGACACCTCAAAAAAGATCTCCGAGGAAGACGATTTCTGACCGATGACGAAATGAAGGCTGCAGTTAGTGACTTTTTTGACGAGAAACCGAAAGATTTTTTTTTTCATGGGTTAATGTCAATATTTGACAAATGTAATAAGTGTATTTCACTAGCAGGGGACTATATTGAAAAATAAAAAAAATACATACATGACAGTCTTTTGTTTCATACTTAGGTAGATTTCTTTTCAGCCGTCCCTCGTAGACCGCTGTTCAAAGAATTAAAGATACTTCCGTTGCCCATTCTGTATATATTTGAAATGTGTCCGTTTGTGAAAGCCTACATAAACAGCTATAAAATCATGACCTCCAATTCAAGGACAACATCTAGGCAACATGGGCTTAACTCTGTTACTGTATATGTTAGTCAAAATCTTTGACCATTTGCCAAACGACCTAAACACTTTGAACTGGTGCTTAAATAAATGTCGTTGATTCCGTGGAAGATGGGCCGTGCGCTGGTGTGGGACGCCACTTGCGCTGACACGTTGGCTGCGTCCTACCTCTCTTCGACTAGCAGACGTGCCGGCGAGGCGGCGGACGCACGGGAACGAGCAAAGGCGGTCAAATACGATTGTCTCGGCGCCCAGTACGAGTTCGTTGCGTTTGGTGTCGAGACTCTCGGCTCGTGGGGCAAGGGCGCGCGTGGGCTTCACGGGGCGCTCAGCAAACGCTTGCGGGAGGCAACAGGTGACCCTCGCGCGGGCAGCTTTCTCGCACAAAGACTTGCAATCGCAATTCAACGCGGGAATGCTGCCTGCGTGATGGGTACCCTGCCAAAGGGTCCAAATTTAGATAGTTATTTTTAGTTTTTGGTAGGCTATTTTTAAGTTAGTTTTAATTTAAAAAAAAATGTATTATAGAATTAACGAACATTTTGAAATTAACCATTCCTGACAAGTACCTATGTGACCAAATTCTTGTATACATTCTCTGTGACCTATTATTTTATTCTGTATTGTATAATTGATAGTATATATTCGTAACATGACATTAAAATTTTTATTTTTCTTATAATTAATCTCTTTTTTTCATTGTGTTTACCATTATTGTTACCTATTATTGACATACCGACCTATATTAAAAATACATTAATTGAATGACATGCAATCAATAAATTCAAAAAATATTATGTGTCAAACTCTGGTTCTGACGAACAATAACGATACTGTGACCTTTTATAATTACTCACTTTAAATTATTTGTATTGGAATTGAAAGGAAGATTAAGAATATTTTATGAAAGAGCTGGAAAGAAAGAATGTCTTACATTAAAAAAAATGTAAAAAACAAAAGCGATACTTGTCAGATAAACTCCGAAGACTCCATAAGAATTGTGCAAACAATGTTATTAAAATCGATGACATTGAGATAGACAAAACAGTAAAATGGTTTGCCTGGACTTATAAGGGACAATGTTTATAATGTAAAGGGCAACACTAAAACCGCAAAACGTATAGTCAAGCTGGAAAAGACTGGATGTATTCAAGAATTATTAGATTTATTTGACGCCGAACTGAAGGTTTTCAAGACACGTTTTTAACGTACGTCATCAATACCAACAATATAAGCTGTGCATAATTAACTTAGAAAGTAATCAAGCTGCCATCCATATCGATTTCTCTGAAAATTGGGTGTGCAAGTATAGCCACGAAGTACAGTCAGCATCATAAACATGTATACATTCTAGGACCTTATTGTTTGGAGATAAGGTCAAAAAGTGTATGTATACATGTTTATGATGCTGACTGTACAAGCAATGCATTTAGGCGATCTAAAAAGTAAATACGCTGCTGCACACGGGAGTTATATACATAAAAAAACGAAAAACCTTTCTCATTTTGATTTGTTCCATTTCAGTGGATAATTCTTATTAAGTACTCTACTATTATACTTCACACAACGTCACCGACGCGTAGAAGTGTCTACGCTACCAACTTAATACTTCTACGTCATATCAGCAAAAAACGGCGGCCTCATAATTTCACAAACATTGTTGCTTCAATACTACCCATTGGCTTAACTGAGCACTAAGCTGTTAGAAATTTTAGGAAATGCAGTATGTGTGACATGATCGTTAACTATTTTCACCTTAGGGCGTTAACATTTTAAGCCCTCACTAAGCTCAGGATTCTATTTTAGAATCCTTCACTTTGTTCAGGATTCAATGTACACCCTCACGTTAAATATATAATTTTGCTCCCTTGTAACACAATCTAGTACCCATGCGAATACGTGTGCTTGTTTTATTTTATTTTTTTCTCCAACTTCAAGTTAGGTATTTAAAAATACTTCGAATCCAGATATGATTATGTTCTGTTTGGCCTACAGGTTGACTGGTAGAGAATGCCTTATGTATGGCATTAAGTTAGTCTTTTATATTTGTAACTTGTTGCTATGCAATAAAGTTTAAATACCTAAAGAAAATTTAGAATTAAAACCAAAAAAAACGACACGGAAAAAATCCACATACCAAAGCCCAATGGTTAGCTGGTAGAGAATGCCATCTGGCATTAAGCTCGCCATTTGTACATATTTTGTATTTTGTGCAATAAAGTTTAAATAAATAAATAAAAACAATAAAAACTAAAGTTGACCAACGACTGCTATCCAACGTGAGATACAAAAAACAATTCTCCCAAAATGTTTGTAGACATTTACGAACCAAGAAACAGAACCACAACCACAAAAACAATGCAAAACATTCATTCAAAGTCAAATAAAACATATTTCGAGGAGTCGGCAAACAGTGCGAACATTGGCGGTAACAAAGAACATCTCATATGACATGTTTACCGCACTCGCCCTTTGCTCATACGAGAATCTATACTCTGGTTCTGAGGTATTGTTTGTTTATCGCCATAGGCATAGATTATGCAGATTGAAATATAAATCTCAACAAGAATGACCGATTTCAAACCGAACATATATTTTAATATAATATTTACCATCCAGATTCGGAAACCAAATATAAAGATTGACTAATTTCAACAATATATATACATATGATGATGTTTATAAAAAACCCAAGACTACTAGAAAGCAGTAACAGAATTGTACCGTAGAATCGATTTCACTAGAATTTTATCAGTCAATAAATGTTTGATGGAATATTCAAGTTATCACAAAGTCACTATTGACCGTCTTGTGTTCGGTAATTTCGTTTTTGCGTTCAGCCGCAGAAGCTAACCTCTCTTGGGCAAAACACCTCTTTTCCAAAGCTTCCATTTTCCTTTCTTCTAATGCCACTCTCCTCTCTTCCATTTTTAAACGTCGTTCTTCTATTCTCACTCTCTTTTCTTCTAAAATGGCTCTTCTTTCATGCGCGCTTGCCAATCTCAATTCGCTTCGCGCTCTATCCTTTTGAACGGCCACTAACTCTCTAAGATGATTCCGGATATCTGTTAAGACGTTAGTATTGTTATAGGTAGCACTCGTATTTATATCCATGTTTGTCTCACAATTTTGAACATTAACGTCATTGTTTAAGTCAGTTGTTTCTAACGCCATGTCTGTTTTAGATTCAGCTGTGGAGCTCGACTCGTTGAGAATGGTTTCTATCAAGAAATTATCTCGATCCAAAAGGTCCAAGGCTGAAAATGAAAGACAATATGTATATTAATGACTTTGCATCTACTGTGGTGAAAAATTAGACGTCTTTTACGAGTTTTAAGACTACACTATAATATACGATGGCAATTATATGTGTCCACTAAAACCACAATTTCATTTATTACTTTATAATGTAGAAATACGTTTATCTTGTTATCTTTCTGAAGATACTAATAAACGTCAGAATGATCCGACACGATGTCAATGCCGGCATTATATTACCTATTTGCAATAAAAATGAAAGTTTTTTAAACTTAATGTTGAAATGTAGGTATGTAATGTACTTTTTTATGCAAACATATATAGGAATAATGTACAATGATGAATATATTATTATACAGGAAAGAGTTATGTACATATTATATACAATAGTAGGAGACACGGCAATAGAGAGATCTCTCAGGGACCGAAGTCCAATGACAGTTGACGGGAAGTTGTATTTATGCAACTGACTTACGAAACTTCGATAGCGCGATGCAGAACATGTCAAGAGATGACACTGACAGAAGAGACGCCACACATATTTAACCCTTTTCCGGGCAGAGGAGTTGTATTGACCACATACAGCCCGTCAAACATGTATCTTAGAATTTACACTGTATGATACGATATTTTGCCTAAAATTTAATATTCGTTTAGACTTATATTCTCCAAGGTTTATTGTATTCACGATAAAAATAATTACTTCGATAAAACTTGTGTCATCATCAGTCGCTTTTGCGTCTGTTTCTCTGATGATGTGTTCGAATCAAGGCCGAATTATATGAATGCATGTATTCCAACTGTTTATTAGTCTATATTTTTAACTCCCGACGCAAAAAGAGGAGTGTTATAAGTTTGACGTGTCTGTGTGTCTGTCTGTGGCATCGTAGCTCCTAAACAAATAGACCGATTTTAATGCAGTTTTTTAGTCCGAAAGCTGACGTGATCGAGATGGTTGTTAGCTCCGTTTCAACAAAATCTCTTCAGCCGTTTTTGAGATATTGAACTTTGAAATATAAAATTGGGGGTTTTTCAACTTTTCTAAGCTAACATTTTAATGTCAAAGTTGTACTAAAATGACAGTTGTTGTTTTTTTGATCAGACTAGATATGTAGTTCCGGAGATTACCCCCTACATTCAACGTATAAAGCTACAATATCATTATTTTCCGCTTATAATATTAGTATAGATAATCAAAGTCATTAAACAAGCATAATCGATTGACACCTCATTTATCAAAATCGGTTCAGTATCTCAAACGCTACCGTGGAACACACGTAGAAAACATAGACTGCTAAAATCATATTCCTTCCTTTCGGCCCTGCCGTAGTCGGGCAAATTAATAGTAAAAAAATAGTTTATTTACACAGTGACACAAATTTCAACAAAACGTGGTTTCTGTGACATACTGGCTACCGAAAACTGGTATTATGGCTTAAGATTGATGAGATTGCCCGTGTCACCTGCACTAGGCTATGATTGCCCATTAGGCGTTATTCTATTATGCTAAAGAATTTTACATTAAGAGGGCGTTACAGTGCTCACTAGCGCCACTGATAAATAATTGTGATTATTTAAATTTCACGATAGATATTTAAAAAAGGAGGCCACTACTCACTGTATTTTGTATTTAAGTACCTTCTGAATACACCAAGCTAGTTTGTATGTTGCTGGATTCGTCAATCTATGCGTCCAAAGTAAAAACGGCCGTTTTTCTCTTGAGTTCATAGATCGACGAATCCAGCAACATACAAACTAGCTTGGTGTATTCAGAAGGTACTTAAATACAAAATACAGTGAGTAGTGGCCTCCTTTTTTAAATATCTATCGTGAAATTTAAATAATCACAATTATTTATCAGTGGCGCTAGTGAGCACTGTAACGCCCTCTTAAGTGTTTAGAACAAGAAATATGAATGACATGAGTAATTTACCATTTCTATCAGCTAGTTCCGCTTTCATATTGTTTAGGGTAGAATCATCAAGCCCGACGTCAAAGTCGTCCGCTGGCTCTATGTTCGAAATGTTCGTCATTTGCGTCTCGTCACAGGAAGTATCCTCCAAATATTCCACCCTGGAAAGTGATCAAATAATATATAGTTAGTTAGTTTTACTGGGCATTTTCCGCAAATCGTCATCCATCGTGCCTATTTTCCTTTGGGCCCATGTGTACAGATTCCCAACTCTACAGATTCTCATGTCTATAGATTCCCAATTCTACAGATTCTCATGTCTACAGATACGATAACCAACCAGTAATTATTAATCTAGAGGAATAGGTTTTATCTCTTCTGAAAAAAGGTACAAGCTCCGATTTTTATAAATTGGGAATCTGTAGAATTGGAAATCTGTAATAGAAATCTGTAGAATTGGGAACAAACCCATAAGTTCCGAGAACCCATTGGTATGAGCCGGGAGAATTATGTATAATTTTTACGTTCAGTTATTTTGGTCTAACACAAATAAGGTCTTGTTTTTCCTTCACTGGTCAGAAGGCAGTCACTTTTGTAAAACTAGTGCATACGCCAAATCTTGGGATTAGGTGCCAAAGCGGTCTCCGGGCTCGTGTAGGGCACTTCCGGGAAAGCACTAAGAGGATCAGGAGTAAGTAGTACAAGTATTCTCAATAATCAAAATTAAATGTTCCAAGTATGTTTTTATATAGTTTTTACCATAAGAAATTATACGAATCTAACACCTTATTTTTATAAAAACACAACTTTTATTTTTAATTTGAAAATTAAAATCGTAGTTGTGTTATCTATATGTCACGTGACCGAAAACGCCAACCGCCATTTAGTACAGACACCATTTTATATACACACGTCTTCATCAATTATTAAATAGTTTAATTAATTCATTTAAACATCTGTGGGCGGATCGAATTTCTATTATCTAAAACTAATTTAGATGCATAGCCCCATGATTTTATTTTAACCCGATCAATGCCCTAGATTGATGATGACTAGTGTTATGTACTGGTACTAGGTATCTTCCTATTAATACGAGACTCTAATAATATTAACCTTTCGAGACCCGGACAAATATGGTACATGGTATAGTAGGTTTTTGAAGCTGGCTGCCCAGGAAGCCTACGGGTCTCGAAAGGTTAATCGCTGGAGTAACATGGTACAGTCAAGAGCAAAAGTAAGTTATCACTTTTGTACCTTATTCCATTGCGATAAGGTGAAAAAATGATAACCTACTTTTGTTGTTGACTATACAGTCACGGACTTTAATTGTTGAGCCATTTAGAGCTCACTTGATACTGGACACTTCATAGAAAACCAAAATTAGTTGACACCTAAATGGCTCAACAATTAAAGTCCTTGACCGTACGAAATCCAAATTACAAATAGGCAAGAGCACAGGACCGAGTACAGACTATCATTATCATTTGATATTTACCGTTAGCTTTTCGGTGAAGGAAAACATCGTGAGAAAACCTGCATACATCTGAGAAGAAATTCAAAGAGGTATGTGAAGACCCCAATCCGCACTGGGCCAGTGCTGCAGTGTGAGGACTAGTGCCCGTTCCCTCTCATTCATGAGAGTGCCCAACAGTGGGACGTATATATGATGATGACAGGATCGAGAAGAGTGGTGCACTCTCATGTCGGAGGCCAAGACTCACTTTGGGTTGCTGAGCCAATGGAGGTGGAGGAGGAACAATACATATCAAAGATTCAATAACTCACTCATATTGATCTGGTTCATGATCAGACTCTACTGGAATCTGGAGATAGCTGCACTGTAACAAAGAATGGTGCAAAATGAAAATCCAAAAATACAGTAGCTCAAATTGTATTCTTTTTCTTTTTCAAGTATGCTAGTAGAAAGTGAGGCCTACTTGCACAATAACATTCATTTATATTTAAGCGCTTATTTATCAATAAAGTACCCATATTACTAGATTCCTGTCTTAGTTTAGTTAGTCTAGATTTATTAGACTGTTTGCCTAGTATTCAGAAAATAATGAGAGTTAAAAAACTGTAAGAAAATAATCAGCTCCGCAGCTCTGCAAGCATTACTCATTCCAAATTTAAACCAAAAACTTACATCTTTTTCCTCAACAACAGCATTTTTTCTGTTCCGGTTGTTACATAGGTTCCTATAAATAACTTGTTCGATGCTGCTCAACGTTTTCGTATGTTCTGGCACTTTTCTCATCGCTTGCACCTTCTTCTTGATACCACTTTTGAGATCCTTCCAATACTGGAATTATGAGAGTTTCGTGAGTAACATGTATGTGCATTATCTGTTTTTGATCTGTAAGTGTAAACAAAAAGCATGTGAGAAAAACAAATGACAAAAATATGACATGCACGAGAAACGGCCAGTTGCAAAACACCTATAAATAACATTAGAACTAATTTAGTGTAATCTTATCATAAACTCAACTCAACTTCACTTGAACTCTAAAACTTGATTCCACATACCCTATTCCACTCCCTCGGTGATTTGTTCATGCCATTATCTTGTGCGTTCAGTAAATTCGCCAGCTCAGTCCATTTGGCGTCATGGTAATGCTTGCCAAAGGCGGTCCTGTAGTTCACGCCTCTCGCCAAGTTCGGGTTATCACTCATGAACTTTACTAGAAGATTCAACTGCTTGTAGGTAGCTCTGATCCTTCGTCGGGGCTCCATTATCTGAAAACACGTATAAACATAAACATTAACAATCATGAAGATGTTCACTAAAACGTTGATTAAATTTTCAAATACGCGAACTAGAGCGTTGACTGGGTTTGTCCCAATATTTAGTTAACTTACCGTCTTTAAGTTTAGATGTGAGGTTATTTAAAACGGCGCAAATATATTACTGGCAAAAATCTGCTGTACCTTGTGCAGTACGGTAATAGCCAACCTTATCTAGTTAGTATTTTTAAAGTGAATGTGTTGTGTTATAAATGTTTAGAATGCTTTGCTTTGATTGAACCGATTGAACTTGAATTTTCAGTTTATTTATAACAAAGTACTTTGTGACTTCAATGAATTGACTTGACACTCGACTGACACAAGCAAGACGGTTTGTAAGCGGAAATGTGGTGTGTTGCAAACATTGCCACCAAAATGGCGGCGGTTCGCAAAATCGATAAATAAAATGTTACTAGTATGAAATAGTGTAACCCCGTGAAAGTAATATTTCTGCATTATTTTGCGAGATGATGTAGATTAAATTATAGTAAATAAAATAAAAAAACAACTAATAATCTCTTGTCTTTCTCACACAAAATCAACACTGGCTGCTTTTTCTTTGTACCTACGAAAATAAAACTAGGTATTGTTTGTTTCAAAGATGTCACTAAACTCAATAACTATGCTGTTGTTATCAGTTGTAATTTTAGTTTAAGTTTTATAACGAGGTAGTGGATACTTAATTACAATTATGTATAGCCGAAGAAAAAAAATTAGACAGCACGATGTCGTATACGATAATACCACGAGGGACTCAATTCCGAAACGGGGATATTATTCAGAACTCGTATCAGATTTGATAAAAGATGAACATGAGAAGGGTATTTGTGGTAAAAAACGAATGAAGTTAATATTACAGGTTGGTTTCGTTGAATTTTTTAAAAAAATGCACAAACGACATCTTGCAATTTGTCACAATGAAATGAATTGCGGAGTTCAGCGTTATGTGGCAAGCCTTACCTAGACTGAGAGACGTCCTACGCTTTTGTCTCATTCTAACAGAAGGAATACCTACCTCTTTCATTGGCCATCGTCAGCGAAAGAGGTAAGGCAAGTGGGGAAATCCATTTACCTTACTGAAAGCCGCAACCTGCTAAACTGTACTTGGCAATGGTCTGGTTACAATCATGGCTCTAAGTGGTGACTTCTAGTGGCAGCGGGAGCGTTGCCGCCGCCACTCGCAAGTCGTGGCTGAGCCAACAGGCAGGCTGTTCACAACATCCAGTGGCAGGGGTGGTAAGTGCGATGGCAACACTTGCACATTTGTTTGTTTTGTTTCTATATCATTCCCTCTCACTGTAGGCCTAACCAAAATTATAAATTAAAGGAATAATTAAAAAATATAAGGCTCCGATCCGGATTCGAACCGGCGACCACAGGTACATTCATGGCCTGCCAACCAACTGAGCTATACATAGGAACACTGTGTCTCAGCCACTTGTCTTAATCTTTCAATCAGTTCCCTCTTACAACGTCTTAGGGATATGGAGGCGTGTAGCGACATCTACCGATACTAATCAGAATTATTTTGGCAGGCTAAAACATCGGCTATAGCGCCCATGTTGGTGTCGCTGCCGAAGCCGCAAAATCAGAGGATTCTGTTGCCTCCGGGACGTTGGACTACTTACCAAGGCGATGAAAGTATTGTGAGTTCCTATTCATGTTAGAAGAAAACAGGGGCAAATTAAAAAAAAAAAACTAGGCATGGCATACATTCTTTTGACACTTCCAATTATTCTAGACGGACGAGATTAGTTTTTTTAACAGTTTAGGATGGGCATAGGATATGTTTATCGCGCGGCCCCGTCTTTGTTCTTTGTAACACGCGGAGCCGTGCGGGCCGCTCTAGTGTCATATTAGTCGTATAAAATTACGTTACAAATATTTCCTATTGCTGTAAGATTTCTTATAGGCACTTCAATAAGTGTAGGTACAGCATAAGTAAGTAGGTACATAACTATTTTATCTGTTATGAGGGCCAATCAACATTTTCTTGTTGTTATTCTGTCCCAGTAAGCCAAGAGACGACCGTAACAGAGTTTAACCTTTTGAACGCTTTCATATTTGAATGAAGTGATCACTCACACGCCAAGCACTGTAACTTGATGTATTGTTAAAAACCAATAAAACCAAATAAAAACAATTCATAACAGATTTTATTCATGATCAAAGTACACCTTCACTCCGACCTTTTTAGTGATTGTTGGCGTGGTGGGCATGACAGCACTCGACCACTTTAGTGGCTCTCGGCGCTCAAAAGGTTAAATACTATCAATGGTAAGGAGTTTCCCCACCATGGAATGGGTTTACCAATATAACAAAAATACGGGTTTAGTAGATTTAAGTCCCATAAAATCATACTTTTAGAGTGACCCAGGGGACGTAACCATGGCAACGAGCCACAAAAAATAGTTTATTGGCCCATGAAAGCACAATATCAATTTTTCTTCCCTTTTTTAGCAATTCCCATTTGAAACATTCGTCCCAAAGTTACAGTTTTTGAATGTTGTGTTGCCAAAAGAGATGCCAAGATTGGTGAAAATCGAAAGATTGCGTAGGAAATTCCTGGCTGCTAATACGAAGGTAAGTGTAATTTATTATACGTAGAAATACTTATGTAATGGCTAGCTTTCTTTACTCAAACCATTGATTGTGGGCAACCTAATACCTACCTACTTGATTAATTAAGCCAACACCAAAAAAATACGTCTTACTGGTATAAGTACGAGCAGGTAGGTATAGGTATGTTCTTACTGATATGCCGACGGAATAGTTTCCTACTTATATTGCGAAATTTTTCTGCAATTTAACAAAGAAACATTTCGGAGATTTCTCTCATTTTTGTATGGGAATTGAAACTTTCCACTTTATACACTGTGTTATGAGTTATGAGTTAAAGTTTTATGCTTCTCAGGTACGTAAGTTTCCTTAATTCCTTGTGAAACTTTCAAATTTCCGAGTACTTTTCCAACCTTTTGGAAACTTTCCGCAATTTGCACATCACTATTATGTTCTCCTCATCATTATAAGGGCTCGTTTAGCTGTCAGGCGACTATGGCCATAGTCACCAGTCAGCGCACGCAGCGTGTCACGCAAAATTGCGCTTGTACTTCCGTAAAAACGGCCGTAGACGTTCTCAAGTCACCCAAGGTCCACATTCGGAATCAGCAGCCCAGCATTCCAGATGGCAGTGGAGTCTGCAAAAACGAGGGACTGGGCGGCATCATGATGATGATGATGATGACCGTTGAACTAACAGTTGCCACTGAAACGTGGTCGCTTACTGTGATCCTCATAAGAAGGCTCAAAGTCACCCAAAGTGCAATGTAGGGGGCTGTACTGGGAGTTTCTCTGATTGATTGTGATCGCGTCAGAATCCGCAGTTGAGTATTAGCCCTCCGAATCGCTACACGAAAGTGGCGGGGAGCGGGGCACATTGCACGTAGAACCGTTGACCGTTGGGGCGGAAAGGTTCTCGAGTGGCGACCACGTAGGAACCGGAAGTAGAGCCCCCACAAGGTGGGGGCTCTACTACATTAATGACCTACGAAATGCGTTGCGAAGTCCGCTGGATGCGGGTGAGGCAGGACCGGCCATTGTGACACTCTTAGGGGGGAGATGCCCAGCAGTGGACGTCTTTCAGCTGATATGATCATGACGATGAAGGTTGAATTTGCAGAAAATGCTCCGCGAATTAGGCATACAGTCGTTCTGGCTGCTGCCGCCTTCGGAGTACCCGATCACCGACCAACAGCACTACGCTCTGCACAGCCCCTTCCCAAAGCTAAACTTGGAGATATTCGACAACACCGATTTTGACTGCCGGTAAGTTTACATTTATATTGGTGTATGTATAAGGCACATTTTGCTAAACTTATCCTAATAAGTCCCCGCGTAGTACTTGTACAAGTACAAATTAACGATAGTACTTTAGTCAGACCTGACATTTTAACTACATAGCAAGAATAACTGCCGATTGTAATTCACCGAGTACGAATTAAGGATGTGCTTAAATAAAGATGATAAACATAACGAATATTTAGAAATAGCAAGAAGTCAGGAACTTTAAACCCAAAACAATAATCTCTGTCCGAAGCACTATTGTGGCACTATTTTTTTGTAGGTGAGACTTCGTGTAGTACATTGGGCTGTTAGGCGATGAGCGGCAGTACGTACATCTGATTGAGTTCAATCAAATGTACGAATTACCGCCTTATTAGGAATAAGTACTATAATTGATAAAGCACAGGACCACGACGTTATGATGGATCTGTACATGCACTTTGAGAGGCTAAAACGTTGAACTCGATTCACAGTGATATATATTTAATCTTGTCATGACATCGCTGTCACGTTGAATGCTCACATAAGGTAGACTATTTATTACTCAACCACTTGTTTTGCTTCGGAAAGATGCACTGAAAGTGTCTCCAGTTTAATCCGTTCAGTACCATAGATTTCGTAGCGTTAAGCTTCGTAGCCCGATAGTACCTATAGGTAAAATAAATCGCCTACGAGCATCGAGCTTGTTCCTGGGACTGAAAATGTTAATTGCTCTAAGACCATAACCAATAAAGGTATTGAAATCAAAATCGTTTACCACTTGTTACAGGATCCCAGAGGAATGGCTAGCTCTCGGCAAGATAGAGGGCGAGCAGTACCCCTGTCCAGGGCTCGCGTTTATACCCAAGATGGAGGGAAAGGCCAAATCAGGAGGGGATTTGATCAATGTGCTCAACAATGTGTATGATGTTAGTACTAGCTTATGATAATTGTTTATGTTTATAGCTAACGTTTTTACAAGCTTTTATTGAACTTGCCACGGTCGTAGGTAAAAAGGTAGTTAACTAATATACGACCGGTTAGCCACGGCAGCCTACGAAGCTGAAGGTCCTGGGTTCGTATCCCGGTAAGGACAATATTAGATCTGTGTACGATTGTCTCCTAATATTTATTTATTAACTATTTATTTGGTATGATTTTTGTACACCTGCATTGCGGGTAAAACATAGTGCTCTATATATCTGTTCATGTAACATCTTTCACTGTAACCTATATTTAACAAAATAAATATTCTGATTCTGATTCTGAAGTATATCACTAGGTAACGGTTCCAGTAACGATTAAAATATAATGTATTTTACCCACAGTGGACCAACGTGGCAGCTTTCAGCTACAACGAAAAAGCACAAACGTGGCATGTGATGGCGTTGGACGGGAGCAAACGGACATACGAGTAAATTTCATACTTTCAGTATCGTTATTCGATATTGTTTTCTTGTAGTGTGCAGCATATAGCAATGACTAATTTGAATAGCAGCGATATCAAAAAAAGGCAATCCACAGTAACTTTCTGTTATTGCAATTTTGACAGATCACTGCTCAACACAATATTGTTCCTAATGGTCACAATTTCGTAGAGCTCGAACCTTAGTTCTACTTTTTACTTATGGTGAGGTTCAGAGAGGTCTGAATTTAGGGCTTCCAATCCCGGGATTTATTACTACTACATTACCGTGGATCCCGGTATTGAGGCAGGGCTGTGTCTCTTGCTACTTCGGCTAAACTCGGCTCCCGAACACCTCCGAGGTGCAAATTCACCCGAACGCGGCGCGGCAATCACCGCCGGACAGTGACACTATTGCACACTTGCGCAGGTGACGTTGTAACTGTCAATGTCACACAAAACATCACAACCCTAACTGGACAAAAGAGCACGTGCTATGCGGTAGAGCGGGATGACATGATTCGATTTCTAGCTGTGAAACATCTGTTTTATTAGATAGAGGGCCTTCTGTACGTAAGTAGGTAATATTCTTTATTCTGTGGCCGAGGTCCCCGACAAGATTATCATCATTAATCGCTTTCCTATGTCCTATAGGTCGGCACAGCATGTCTTTTGCTTCCACGCGTCACTTCTTCGTGATCTATTTATTTATTTAAAATTATTCATAAATGTACATCTCATTTACAAGTCACAAAATAATAAAATTCACAATTTTTCGCCCGTGTTAGGGTCAATGATCTTTTCACCATAATTATTAACATTTCGAGTAAATATATGTAGCATCAATTGGACTATCAGTCTGACATAACCGTTGGAAAATCTCTTACAGCATCCCTCGAATTCGGCTGATGTTTAAGGCTGATGACCCCGAGACCTTTGCGATGAGGGTCAAGTTTGCTGTAGACCTGCGAAATGAGGTCGAAAATAATTTAAGGTAATTTAGTTCTATATGTGTGGCTACCTTGCATCTAAAATCTATTAGTCTGAATTGGAGTGAATAGCGTATTAACCTACGAACTTACGTTAATACCTAGCTACAGTGAGGTGGCGTGGCATGGCGTTGCACGACCACGGCATTTGCTTTAGGCGGGTGGTGAAATGAATGACGCACGCTAGTCGCATGCATGTATGGACAAGCCCTAAGGCCGTTACACATGGATTTTGACGTCGGCTGCGCGCCAATTGGGCGCCATGTTTGCACAGCCCCGCTATTCTGTTTAACGTTTACCAATAAATATATCTTGACGCCGCGATTCGTAGTAACTAAGCGTAATCAGAGGTCTAGTTTCGTAAGGCGTGACGGGGAATTTTTCCCAATTCTACAGATTTCTATTACAGATTTGCAATTCTACAGATTTCCAATTCTACAGATTCCTAATTCTACGGATTCCCAATTCTACATATTCCCAATTCTACATATTTCTGATTCTACAGATTTCCAATTCTACAGATTCCCAATTCTACAGATTCCCAATTCTACAGATTCCCAATTCTACAGATTCCCAATTCTACGGATTCCCAATTCTAGTATAACTATTGCAAAATATAGACACATACAAGTGATTTTTTCAAGGTTGTGGAACGTCGTTTTCTATATAATTCTCTTTTATTCCCGACCCTCGATTGCCGTAGAAGACCTTAAGGTGTGAATCTGTAGAATCGGAATTCTGTAGAATTGGGAATCTGTAGATATGAAAATCTGTAGAATTGGGAATCTGTAGACATGAGAATCTGTAGAATTGAGAATCTGTAGGATCGGGAATCTGTAGATATGAGAATCTGTAGAATTGGGAATCTGTAGACATGAGAATCTGTAGAATTGGGAGTCTGTAGACATGGGAATCTGTAGAATTAAACATCTGTAGAATTGGGAAAATTTCGTGACGGGGCTCCAGCGATTCTGGCTTCATCCATTCCTCCTCTTCTGATAGCGTGGTTCTAAGACCACAAGAAGAAGATAGTTTCACTATTAGTAGTAGGTATTAGTATCAGTTTAAACTCGCTATGTACTGTGCAGGTTCTATTTATACCTGGACTGTCTAGCCTTAGATGGACTCCCGGCTATGCCGACGCATTTCATGCCGATCATCCTCAAATTGGTGCGAGTCCACAAACAGGCCCGTGAATGTGATGAGGTGCATTTGGAAGCACTCAAGGAAGAGGTAAATAGTGATCTGAAGTCAAAAAGTGGCTTATGATAATAAATAATTCAGTTTGACGTGAATGTGTGCTGCACTATGTAAAATATTACATAGTGCAGCACACATTCACGTCAAACTGAATTCTATGGCCAGGATAAACTTGGTAGGTATTCATTGAAACTACTTACCCTTGATAACTATTAGGCTACCTTCATAATTAATTAAAAAGCTTTAGAGCATTAAAAAACCGGTCAAGTGCGAGTCGGGCCACGCGCAGTGTAGGGGTCCGTAGATGCCTGTCTGTCTTTGTCACATCGACAGTCGACACGCGCGTGACAACTAAACGTTGCGGTTGCGTCGAAAAAGGGTTTAACAAGAATGACGACCGGTTAGCCTAGTGGGTAGTGACGCTGCCTAGTTGCCTACGAAGCTGAAGGTCCTGGGTTCGAATCCCGGTAGGGGCAAATATTTGTGTGATGAGCATGAATATTTGTTTCTGAGTCTTGGATGTTTTCTATGTATTTAAGTATTTATATCTATTATATATATCGTCGTCTAGTACCTGTAACACAAGCCTTATTGGGCTTACTATAGGCCTAGTACGATTTGTGTAAGAATGTCCCCTAATATTTATTTATTTATTATACAAGGGCGCAAAGTTGTATTTTAACCGCGAGTGTGGAATTGAAACACGAGCTAGCGAATGGATTCTATGGTTCTAAAATAGAATCCTGAGCGAAGCGAGTAGTTCAAGAATAGAATCCTGAGCGTAGCGAGTGTTGCAATATGGAAAACACTACATAAGAAAAATAACGGAAATATGTAAAAAAAGGGACAAATGATAAAAAAGTCAAAAATATTTCAAAAAAAATCAAGAAAAGAGAAAAACAAAGGTCCACACCACCTGAACCAGACGGGCGAAAATTCTCCTGTCTGGACTGGCCTTTTCATGTTATTATGTTTAAAGTACTTAATTAATAACATGTTCGGATTTCAAATATTCTTTGCACTCTTGTGGATAAAATGCAGTTTTGTCATCTGTTTTAAAAGAATAAAAAAAGGGCTTTCCGAGCTAAGTGAGGTGCAAAAACAATTACAGTTTACGAGTTAAGCCGCAGGCGGTCGGACAGACAGACATGGCGAAACTATAAGGGTTCCTTGTTGACTACAGAACTCTAAAAAGGCTCGTTTGTGCTCAGCAGTGGGACTTATGATGATGAATGATAATATTGTTGATACACACTAATAACTAGATAATTATGTCTTTCCTAAATTTTTGAACATTCATAATTGTTTAAATATTATTTCAGGCGTTTTTAGAGCACAAAAAGATGGAAGGAAAAATGAAGATTATAAACACAATAACAAAGTATAGAGACTTGTACAGTTTCATAAAAGTTCCAACCAAAGATTACGTAGCTCCTGTGCCTGACTATGGTAGTATTTATGATTAATATTATTAGCTACTTACTCATAATGATAATATGTTTATTACACAAAACAAGTACAAAAATCCAATTTACAATAATTACTACTAATTAAACTAAACTTAAAACTAAGTATCAAACAACCCGCCCCGCGACCCTCCTGGTGCAAAGGTGCCCATTACGCTAGCCGCATTGCCGCGCTGAACAGCTATGGCTAACCTTTGCACCAGAAAGGACCCAGAGCGGGGATCCAGCCCTCTTTCCTGCAGACGACGACCCACTTCACTAAAAAAGGTTTTGGCCTCTGCGCACCACTCATAATTCGTTACTTTTATCTTTTGTTACTTAGGTAGGTACAGTCACGGACTTTAATCGTTGAGCCATTGGATATTCATAGCTTAACTATTAAAAACCAAAATTAGTTGACACCTAAATGGCTCAACTTGTCCGTGACTGTTAAAAATGTTCCGGGCATTTTGAAAACCGACCCTGGTGTTGTTAATTTCTCCAAGCAGCTATTACCTACATACAGTACAGTCGTTTTGTCTTACAAATGCCGGCTGGTCATATTTGTAAAGCAGAGATGGGCGTAATCAATTACTTTTGGAATTAATTACACCATTACATTCCAGTAATCGTGATTCCTCAGTAATCGATTACTTGGGTAATCAGAATTACTGTAATACTAGTACTATGATTACATTTGTAATCCATTCCTTTGGAATCGGTATTGTAAACCATTACTGTAATCTTGATTCCCCAGTAATCAAGTACTTAAGTAATCTGAATTACTTTACTCTAATTCCAGACTAGATTACCTACTTCATTAGCAGACCTTATTTTATAATTTTGTCAATGTCATTCAAATCAACTTTTTTTCGGTTTACATGTCATTACGTCATAAACTAAGAAAATGTCATTTAAATTGTCACTTTGTTTGATAGTCCCTGGGCGACCGAGCTCTGCTCGTGTGAAAATACGGAGAAAACGAATTTTCCCCGACACGAGACCTAGGTAGATTGATTTCTCGCCCCCGTAAACCACTATATTCCAAATTTCATCGAAATCGTTAGAGCCGTTTCCGAGAACATGATTGCACATATACACAAATATTGCTTGTTTAATAGTATAGGATATCAGACAACGGCGGTCAAAGGGTTAAGCGTAAAAGGTAACGGACAGAATGAGGGATTAGCCGTGAGTCGCGGCTCGCCCGAGCCGAGCGTTGACGGCGTTTGTTGTGGTATATGTGGACGGTTGTTTTGTTCGGCCGCACGGCACCCGAGCGCAGCGTTGTCGTCCCCACATTACCAGCCCGGCGGATCCAGGATTTTGGTAGGGGGTGGGGACGGTGGGGGGTGTCGGGGAGGGGGGGGGGGGCACCCCCGCCCCATCTCCACCCGGACTCCCCCCGACCCCCCCGCGATCCCCCCATTCACCCCCCAGCGATTCACCCAGACTCACCCCCCCCCGACTAAATTCCCTTCCCCCTTCGTTGACCCTACAACCCCCCCCCCCCAAATGCTGTCCGGCTGGCCAGCTGTTCCTTCTATCTAAATTGTATTCGGCCGAGCCAACCTGGCTCGGGCGAGCCGCGCGCGTTTGCTCAGACACACGCTCAAATTCGACCGAGCCAGACGATATTGACTGACCGACAGACCGACCGAACTCCCGCCCAAATCTATTGCTGACTTGATTACTACCAGATTACTTCTATATATAAAAGTAATCTGGAAGTAATCCAGTCAACAATTCCAGTAATTTGGAACCGATATTGATTCCCAATTACTAGTAATTGTAATATTTGTATACACGATTCCTGATTCCTTAATATGTAATGGTAATTCACCGTTTCACTGGATTACATTACAAGTAATCTGACACCCAGTAGCGGATTACAAAGTAAAATCAAGTAATCGTGTAATCAGGAATCGATTACGAAATGCCCATCTCTGTTGTAAAGTCGACGCCAAAAATACGTTGACACTTTTGCACCTTATTCCATTGCAATAAGGCGAATAGTGTAAACGTATTTTTGGCGTCGACCGTACCTAAATAAAGATTAGATGTATATGCACATCTTCTGTGTAACACGTCAGTTCACTTAATATCCGAGCTCTCGCACATAAATAAAGTGTTTAAACATTTGAAAATGTACTCTACACCTACGGCCTCTCTTTAGCCCTATGGTTTGACTGGTAGAAAATGCCATTTAAAAACGCCAATAAAATGGTATACGTCTAAAAACTCTGACTAACAAAATGTTACGTCTTACCAAGTTATGCTATTAAATTTCAGGTCGATATCCGTGTGTAATGGACGATTTCCACGGCAGAATGAAATATAACCAGTGGTACTCCCTCTTCGTGCTCACAGAGGGTGTCTCCTGTATTCATCTAGTGGTCGATGAATGCTTGAAGGTAAGATAGAGATGTTGGATATACAGGGCGTCCCACGACTATGCCACATGAACGGAAAGTACCATGAATAGTGTAGATGGAACATTTTACTGAAAAAATTAATTACCCTATAACTTTATCATACCGATCGTAAGGCTTCATCATAAGGATTATTTTTTGCTAAATAACATAGTGTCAGAAATAAAAGGAAAAAAAATCTCGTGTAGCGGGTTCGATTCTCGGTTCAACCATGTAATTATTTAAAAAAATAGTTTAAATAGTTTTTTAAATAAAAATAAAGTCTTCTTTCAGTAAAATGTCCCATCTACAATATTCAAGGTACTTTCCCTCCATGTAGCATAGCCATGGGACGCCCTGTAAATCTCACATGTAATTTAATTCATTAAACAATTTACACCTATGTAAATACATTTTGTAACATTTATTAATGAAGTTATATGTATAAGATATGTCTTTTTTTAATTTTTGTACATTTGACATCAGTAAGTGATAATAATGTTAGTGTATTTTTAGCGTTTTACAAGCGGCTCTAGTTCATCAGTTATCAAATTAATCAGAACATAGGGACATAATCGAACTCTTAGTTAATACAAAAATGATTTGCATATATTTTGATTTGGCGGAGGAAATAAGGGACTGCGACGGCTCGAAATATAAGTTTTTGCATGGGCCGCGCGCTAGCCCGCACAACCGCACATGCATGCTCTTAAGCGCGTCGCTCGAATCATGGTCGTGATTGCATCAATACAGATGCAATGGATTTAGTTACAAACTGCGCTGGGTAAAGTCGCCGTATACGATTGTTCTTATTGTTACTTTCTCTAGGTTGAGTCCATGTTATTTTTCACATCCAACTATGGACGGAACGCCAGCCTAGCGGAGTTTGATGCAGCACAACAACACTGCACTTCTATGGTAAGTGCGACATATGTACACTGTACAAGACTACTACGAGTCTTAACATTAAGAACTCATTTAAAGAGAATCATGCGTGTCACGCACATCACACTGCATACTTATGACTAGCGTCAGGGGTGGCTCACTCGGTGATTTGGTCGCGCCGCTACAAGTACATTGCGGCCTACCGGCCCCAGGCCAGGGCCCCCAAGGACGGCACTTTCCTCATAAAATAATACCTACAGAAGTGCCGTAAAACTTTGGTTTTGATGCACTGTTTTTGCGTGCTAATCAATTGATGGTCTTACTTATGAAAAATATTGAAAGATTATTCATTTGCAGATGCTGAAATATCTAAATATAACTTGGTTGAACAATACGGCTCATGCAATACGAATGTCATTCAGAGATGTCGGAAAAGGGTAACTTATTTTCATGTAGATGTTCATAGTTTTAGATTGTAACTTGGAAAATATTAAATATAAACTCTATTCATCCTTACGTGTCCTATCATGTAAACAAACATGACGTCAAAGATGATCATACTAGTGATTGGAAATGACGACAAAATATACATGAAGTGTGATTTATATACAGGGTGAAATAGGGGTCGTGGAGCAAGAAGACCAAAAGCGAATAAGATGGTTATACTGAACAATTTTTCGCATGGGACCAACCACGAACACTTAAAAAAATAGGAGCCAATTAAGAGTTAACTGTGAGTTAATTGAGAGTTAATGTATGGAACAGCTGATTTTTTTTTGTGATTTCGTGGTCGGTCCCATGGGAAAAGTTGTTCAGTATGACCATCTTATTCGCTTTTGGTCTTCTTGCTCCACGACCCCTATTTCACTAGACAATCATGTCATGACATCGTTATGTCAGATTTTTTTAAGGTCATTCATTCGTTACTTTGATTATTTAAAAAAAATCCTATTTGAAATCATGTTTTTCAGTGGTTACTTGGTTGATTTCAATACACAAAGTTTCTATAAGTATACAACAACATTTTAAGTAATGATTATTGTGCAATCCCAGAGAAATGTAGTCTTCGAGAAGTGTTTGTTTACATGATAGGACACGTAAAGGATGAATAGACTTTACTTGACTGTTTGCAGTTGGTTCAACATTTACGAGAAAAAATGGGAATTCTATGGAGTCAGCAAGCTTAGCAGATTCATGCAACTTGTAAGGTTTCGTATGCAGGTGAGAATTGTTTACTACAACATTAGTACTTAGTACCTTACCTACCTATATTATTTATACAAAAGAGATAGACAAAAATATAAAAATATTCGTGTCCTGATAATTGAGAATACTTCATCCACGTGATTTCAATCACCGGCACCAAAGTAGACGCAAGAATAGCAAGATGGTGGTGTTTGCGCAGGTTTGAGCACTATGTGCAAATGCTCAGATAGCATGTGCGGGGCCTGGCGCCATCCCGTTGCTATGGATAGCACCGCCTTAGATTACACTCAAAAATCGAGTACTTGCTTACAAGACTTACTTTCGCTGTTGCCAGACAAAGAATGAATCACTTTGGTAACGGCTACCCGCAATCAAAGGAATTCAAGGTGCTCCCACTAAGCTGCATCATCCGTTTTGTGGAAGTGATGGAGCGAGCTTGGGATTAGCTATAAACGGGAGGGCAAATGCACAAAAGAACCCACTGGGTCGAAGTGTATCCGAAAGGGCCCTCAACTAGATAAGATAAGATACTTTCGCTGTTATATTTATGAGCACAGGGTATCTTCTTGGACGTGCTCTCACTGCTGAGGAATGTGCCTCTTCATAATGTTGCCGACCAGTTGTTGTTGTCGCCATCGGTTACGCCTAGACGCCTGGTCGAGTGCAGCACTGACAGTCATATTCAACTGTTCTATTGGGTTTTCTGATCTGACTATTTCACTAAAATTACAGTAATAGTAATTCAGCCAAATTAAATACCTACTCCTTATTTGGAACTCTGCTGAAAATGTGTTTACATGAAAACGACATTATCGTCTGTTCCAACAGTACGCGCTGCGATACAGCATCGAACAGTCCATGGCCATGTTCGTGTACATGTGCGAGACCCCCTGCCTCTGCACCTACTTCTGTGAGGAGGACTGGGAATGGGACCCCTCGGACCTCATAAACACGCCGTTCCGATCGACGACCGTCACACTCTTCTATTTCTTTCTCATGCTGAATGCTGATGGACCGTATTACACTACGCCTCCGCCGCATTTTGAGGTAAGTGTGTTTGGTCGATTATTTCCTTGTTTACAAACACCCTAATCGATTCATTCCCATGTCGCCGACACGAAAGTAGAACCAACATGGCGTCATCTGCAGCGGTTCCTCAGATTACCCCTGAAAGTCGATTCATGTTCTTAGAGGTCTACTATATTCATCTACCTATCCCATTCACACGTAAAACAGGATTCTATAAATTTGGGCAGATGTCGAATCTGGCAGTTTTTTGAATGAGCGAGCGAAGCGAACGACGTCCTCTGCTTCAGCTTGCGCCAAAATTCTTTCGTATGTCCGGATGTGTCTGTCGGTCCAGCTGTTCTCCTCTACAGTTCAAAGTTCTCAACCGATTCTTTTGAAATTTTGTGAGCATGTTCAATAATCATAAAGTTTTTTTTTAATTTAATTTTTCAAATTTAAAATAATAATAATTGGAATACAGGCAGTCTTGCAAGTTCTACAGCTCACAGAGCCACTAGATTAGGATGTATTGCATTGACATCTGGTTATAAAACTTGTATTCTCGTTCTGATTCCATCAACATAATGTATTTACACCGATGTTGAAGTTACAATCAACTGAAAACTTCTCCCACATCCGTTATCAGCGTGAGTTGCAAGCGTCCGTAGGTGGCTTGTTTGCCCTTTACGTGGTATAAATACAGTTTTCCACAGGTTGTAATCCAACGCTTGTTCCGGGAGATGCTGTACCGCTGCCACTCCATCGCGCAAGTGCATCCCATGATCATGACCGGCCTGGTCTTCGACAAGGAACTGTTTCTTACGTCCATCGGTATGCTCATATTGGACGAAGTTCTAGTGCAAATTATAGTGTAACAGATGGGTAAAAGTAGTCAATAAAAAAGCGGCTAAGTGCGTGTCGGACCACGCACAACGAAGGGTTCCGTGCCTATTCAAAAGGTCGTATCGTCACAGAAATCTTACGGCACTTACGTCCTTTTCTATAGGGAAGGCAGTTTTTCAGCAATATCTCGAAAACATTTGAATCGATCTTGTTCAAAATAATTTTCGGTGAAAGAATTTAATCTTTTCGACGCCAACGACGCATATATCCGCACCGCAGGTTCAATGCTTTAAGGAGGCCAGCGCGATAGCAACCTTCTTGCATTGACATAAGGTTTAAGTCCTAAGTGACTTGTTGATTTGGCGTGTGGTTGACAACTTCTTTGACAGAGCGTTGAAAAGGTTAATAAGCCCTTAGTCCATGATTTTTTTCATATTTTTTAAATGCACCGTTCAATACACACTGAAGGGGCCACACACTGAAGTGTTCACCTTTCTTTATGTTAGGCATAGTATTTGCAGGATAGGTGAAAGTAATCAGATTGACTTAATTCCAGGCTTGTTGGAGCCGAATGTCGTAGAATACAGAGATCGCTTACTGAAGGCTTATCGGCAGGCCATTATACCACTGAATGCTTACTTGCGCCAGTACGAATGCTACAAGGAGTTGTTTATGTTAGACATCGAAGAATATGTCGAGTAAGTATTTAATTTATTAAAAAATAATAGTGTTCATAAACAATAGTGTTAATAATAAATATAAATAAATATTAGTGGACAATCTTACACAAATCGAACTAGTCCCATAGTAAGCTAAACAAGGCTTGTGTTATGGGTATGGGTCTAGACGACGATATAATGTTACAATAAAAAACTGGTTTCCTAGTTTTAAAATGAGAGCTAAAGAACATTTGTATCCGGAGTTGAGTTGTGTCGAGTGTGCTGGGCACTCTTAAGTAATAAGTTCTATATCGTGCAGAAATTGTGCGTTACGTAGGAGGCGAACTATACGCAAAATCCTTTCCGCAGTTTTTGTCCGACTACTACAGAGCCGAAACGAAGGGATATGCATTTAGCAGTCTATGTTCGTATTTACGTGTGTTAAAATTCTGAACCGATTTTATGCTGCGGGCGCATTGACGTATAATAAAGTAAATAGACGCACAATGTCGAACAAAAGTTTCAAGAAATGTGCCCCAATTTGACAACTCTAGCTATATTTCAGTTGATGCCAATCGCGTTTACTTATAACCTGCGTTGAGATATATGCTTCATATAAAAGAGAACATAGTGGTTTAAGCTGTAAGGGCCATATTAGCAAATTAGCATCAAACAGATTAAAAACTTTTTAGTTTATTGAGATTTTATCATAATGTGACTTGATTGCTCACGTCAAAACTAAATAGCGAATGAATGGAGTCGCATTATAAAATTATTTTAATAATATTGTATAAACAATACAGTCATTTGTAAATGATAGACGAAGTATGTTGCGGATTTTTGCTGTTTGGAAGTATTTTACATGTCACACTTTAATGAATAAAATTATAATATTTTATTTATTTAAACAGGAAGACGAAAAACACAAATAAATCATGATTATTTATTTTTACAAGCAGGCAATACCTAAACAATTAACACGTTCATTTTTTTTATAAATACATATACACAAAACATTGTTCGGTGGGCATAACGTATTATCAGTGCAGCTGTCAAACTCCTTAAAAATTCTACGCACGACTAGTGAAAAGGGAATAAGAACTAGGTATGTAGATCATTTTAGCGTGGTATATTTGACGTATCTAATTAGTCCCTTTGCGACATATAATAATGACTTACAATCTGAATATCAATTTATCTTTAGTTAAACATTTATTTTTACAATATTTAATATAAACTTCAAAAATAAACACACGACGAAGTCGTCACCACTCTTCGTCGTTGATGTCTCCTATCTCGTGCTATAAGCCTATAACTGCGGCCTACTTTGCACATCGCTAAGGATTTCTCGGGAATCTTAAATTGAAAACCACAAATAACGTAACTGTTTTACTCCATAAAAAATCTAATAAGTAGGTACTGACTCCTTAGGTTTTTGTTCCATGATAATCTGTCATTTGTACTAACGAAATTATTTATTCAAAACCATGAAATGCCAATGAGTTTACATGAAATTCTTTACGCTATCAATAGAACTTAGTTAAAGAAATATATCCAATCCTTTTTTATTTTTTTTCTATTGCTATATTTGCTATTAACGATTTTTTTCACAGATCATTTTTGTCATTTTTGACAACCGTCAAGTCTCACGGTCGAAACCAGACTAAACGCAAAAGAGCCGCAAGTGTCGATCGCGCGGTTCTTTTGGACGGCCACTTTTTTCGGCTGATTGTGTATCTAGTTACTTATACTAAATCAATGTGCGGGCGACATAGGTTAAAAAGTAAACAGTTATTTTTCTGTATTCAGGATACAGTTTTTGGATATTTTAATGCTTGTTTCATGTAATTATTAGCAGCTTGTGTGTACGGTTTATAAAATTGAACAAAACTAAATTTTGCTCTACCGTATTTTGCATATTTATATATAGTTTCAAAGAAATCTCATAAAATTTCGTGTTCTATTCTAGAAACTACAGGCTGGAAAAACATTCGGCCTCTGAAATCCGGGAAGAGGTCCAGGCCCATTATGATGCAAAACAAGACATAATCTTGCGGTTACCACAGTACATCAACATTGGCCCTTTTGCTATAAATGTTGATACAATAAAGGTGCTTATTATTTCAGAGTTTTCAGACCTTATTAATCTTATTATTTAGATTTAGATTTATTTATTTCACAATATACACAAAATTACACATAGTAAATTTTTAGGAATCTATATTGTGATCGTCAAATATTTAAATAATGTCATATTGGGTACGTTAAAATTATCATATTAATATATAATACAAGCATAATGTCAACAAATTAGAAAATGAATGTGTACATAAATTTCGGAGGTATTAACCCTTAGATGCACATACAGTATCAACAGTTATAAAACAGAAGTGACACAAGTACCTAATACTTAATTAGACTTTGTCAAACTAGACGCGGAGTCACAAATGTGATGTGGATTTAATTGTACATAAGCTATTCCATAAGCAAAGTGATCGATACCATATGCATCTAGGTTTAGGTTTAGAAATAATTTATTCTCATTAAAATTTTTACAATTCACTTATTATGAGAACTTAAAATTAAACATATATGTTAGGAAGTATAAGAAAGGGTAATTCTATACATAAAAAGAGGGTAATTCTGTATAACACTCCGCCGACTGCATTCCGCCGGTACATATTGCTAACACAGCTAGAAGATCCGTGCGCAGTTTTAAACAAGATAACGAAATCATAGAGTTACGTAGACTGGAAGTGGCATAGCGTATTTGCTTTGTAGGTATTTCATTTTGTCACTAGGTGATAGATATATATGGTATCATCATTATAGTTTTTTTTTTATTTTATTTGTTGGTATGTGAAAGTCTGGTAGGAAAATGTATGTTTTTTTTTTTGATTATTGTATATGCATCTAAGAGTTAAAATGTCCGCATCGCGGTTGTGATTCCACTTGAGTCACAAGCGTACATAGGCTACGGTATCTCTTGCTATCATGCAGGCCGTATCTTTCAAGCATGCAATGGTATAGCTACGATACCACAGACAGATACACAGACACACAGATACGCAGACACGTTAAACTTATAACACCCCTCTCTTTGCGTCGGGGGTTAAAAATGGATGGATTTTAGATTCTTACACATGAAAAAGAATACTCAGTTGTTTATCCAATTACGGTTTGAACTATCCAGACCAGGTGACAGTGGTGACTTAGTTTTCGATGGCTACTTTTTTTCGTGAACCAGCCTTATACGTGACTTTTACATCCCCAGCAAGTTCTAGTCAACAAAAGGTCAGATATCATGAAGTCCTTACTAACAATGTGGTCGGAAGAAGTGAGAGCAGTGGTTGACGATGTGATACAAGCATATAAGGGCATCATGCGAAAGCTCGGTGAGAAGCCGAATACGATCGAACATATATTTGAGATTCGGGAGTGGATGGAGGGCATACCTTTTGCTCTGAAAACTCAGGAGGACATTATGAAGAAAGTTCACACGGTATGTTATGCAGTCGTAATAGGTTACAAGACGGGGGTTAGAATAAACATTGTTCTTCAGGTATCGGAACTGGGTTTTCTGAATTTGTCACTGCTTCAATTTTATTCCTTCTTTCACTATTGTCTTCTGAAGTTAAGTGATACTCGTTTTTAGGGTTCCGATACCTCAAAAGGAAAAAAAACGGAACCCTTATAGGATCACTCGGTTGTCTGTCTGTCCGTCTGTCACAGCCGATTTGCTTCGAAACTACTGGACCGATTGAGTTAAAATTTGGTACACATATGTAAATTGGTGATCCAAAGATGAACGCATAAAGTAAATTAATGAATTCTGAAGAAGAGGGCCACTTTTGGGGGATAGACTGGAAAATTAAAAAAAAAAAACAAATTTTATTGTGTGACATATCAAATGAAAGGGGTTGTTGTAAGCATGTCAGATATTTTTTTTTTATAATTTTACCAAAAAAAGATTTGAAGTAATTTAGAAAAAAAAAGAAAATTGACCATTCCCCCCATATCTCCGAAACTACTAGGATTAAAATTCTGAAAAAAATATGGAAAATAGTTCCTTGCCTAAAAATTACAGGAAAACCTATAAGAAGTTTGAGTATTCAAAAACACTTATGAAATTTAGATTATATACGGAACCCTCAACATCCGGTTTTTAGCCTTTTCGACGCCAACGACGCATATATCCGCACCGCAGGTTTAACGCCAACGACTGATATATGCGTCAAAAAGCCCAGCGCGATAGCAACTTTCTTGCATTGACATAAGGTTTAACTCCGCACTAAATGTCTTGTTGATTTGGCGTTATCTCTTTGACAGAGCGTTCAAAAGGTTAATATGTATTCTTCATATTTTTGATTGGACTTGGTCTTCAAATGATAAAATGAAACGAATGAAGCTAACAACGATTGTAGCTAAAGAGGACAGTAGAGATTATCTAATAAGACAAACTTAGAAATACTGAAATGCGGAATAAGATGAGTAGGTACAGTTGACTACAAGGAGATCGATACGGCCAAAGTTACAATAAAATGTATACACGACCTTGTAAACATATTTTTGTAACCTTGACCGTATCTATGTCTTTGTAGTCCACTGTAGAGAAATATACAGAACACTAACTGGACTGAAAGATGATTTAGGTTCTAGACCACAGTCTTTTCTTATAATACGAGTATACATAGGTAACCCATAACAATGTTACAAGTATATTACACTGTAAGTTTTTCATATGTACTTCTGTACATCTATGCCTGTTTGTTTCGGCGGCACATAATGTTTATTGACTTGTATAGTTAAAGTTTATATATATACATATATTACTAGCTTCCGCCTGCGACTTCGTCTGCGCAGACCCGGGATAAAAACTATCTTGGTGCAAAATTTCAACCAAATCGGTTAAAGCGTGACTGAGTAACAAACATCTGAACATCCAAACATCCAAACATCTAAACATCCAAAATTTTGCATTTATAATATTAGTAGGATTGTATGGAAAACGATGGTAATTTTTGTTATTAAAATATTGAGCAGAAAAATTACGATCATTCTTCTCATTTAGCGACTGTATTTGAATTGGTATTGATGTTGCAGGATTATGAAGTGTTAGACGTGTTTTTCATGCCTCTAGAAAATGAAGATTTTAAGGCACTGTGGGAAGCTATCGGTTGGCCTTTGAACATCACGAAACAGGTAAATTTTCTTTTTATTTGAAAGGTAACTTAATCGTTAATATTCTTTTCACACCTGCTATTCAGAAAAGAGACATTACTGCCCGTAATGAGGGATCAAAATGGTACTTTTCTTCCTGTTTAATCTAATTTTCTTCATATAAGGTGTGAATGTGTGCCAATCGGTAGGAAAATTATTTCAGTCTTGGCCTAAACACACTCCTCTTTTATGCTCATGATTCAAGATACTACCCTCGCCGTAAATATATAATTTTGCTCCTTTGAGACCATCTAAATACTTAGGTATATAAAAAAAAAATTAAGGATTTACATTTTGAATTTAGATTCATACATAACAGCTGCCTTGATTTTGTTCCTAGGTGGTGGTGACGACGGACTTCCTCGAGGAGGAACAGGAGAAGTTCTGGAAGCTTCACCAGATGGACGAGCAGACGTTGTCGGACAGGATCGACATGTTCACAGCACAGTGCATGCAGCTTACGTTGCAGAGCGACTTCTCCAGGGTACGATCGTATTTAAATCTTACTTAGTCCTAAGTTGCTATATAAAAAAAAACCGGCCAAGTGCGAGTCGGACTCGCGCACCAAGGGTTCCGTACAACCCTGTAGGTAAATTATTAAAAATATTATAAATTTACGGATTTTGCAATTTTTCCTTTATCTGTGCTATAAGACGTTGCTTCGTACCCAAGATTCTGAGTTGACGGGAAGTACCCTGTAGATTTTGATTCCCTTGCGAGTATCGAAAATTTGCGGAAATTTGCGGCATAAACGGCTATATCTTTTGATTGCGTTGGCTTAGAAGTTTGATTTTTTTACAGCTCCAAGGGACAGTAGACCTGAGTATTAGATATAAATTTTAGCTTGATACCTCCACGCGTCCCTGAGAAAAAGGGTCTTGACAGACGGACGGACGGTCAACAAAGTGATCCTATACGGGTTCCGTTTTTTCCTTTCGATGTACGGAACCCTAAAAACAAAATATTTCAATGTGATGGAAATCTAATTTTAAACAAAGAAAGTTGCATTTCTATTGACTCGGTTGAATGAAGGAAAAACGCTAGAAGGAGGATCTAATAATTTGTTAACACAAATCTTTAAAAAAACGTATGCCATGTTGTACTAATAAATCAGCTTTTTAAATATGTTTATCTTTTTAAATAATTTCACTTCTGCCCTACAATAATACTCATACAATAAATAAACTCTTTCAACTAATATCATTTTTTGTGTGAGGTGTGCAATAAAGAGTATTTGTATTGTATTGTATTGTATCATTTTTGCCATAAATTGCACTCGTGTTTTCTTTTTGTCTGCTAGCCTCTTTGGAGGATCGATACATGCCACTCACAAGTTTACTCATAACAACAATCTGTATAACTAATAATAACAATTTCATAAATTGCGAAATCCGTAATTCCTTTAAGCCAATAAACAAGTTCAACACGCGTAACCCAGAACATTTTAGGTTATGTAAATAACTCATTAATTGTTTGTTAGGGTTTGAAATAAACTTTTGTCTGGAAAGTCAAGGACTGTTTAATAACGCCCATATGCTATACATGTGTATCATCGTAGATAATAAATTAAGGATATGATTAAATTTTCCCAGAGACTTTTAATTACTTTCGGTATCATATTTTTCGTCCTGTTCATTTACCAAAGTTTTCGGGACCCTTTAGCTATTTAATTCTTTGTTAGGTACCTACATTCGATGTTAGTCTGTCGTAATCGAACGCTAAGAGAAAACGTTGAAATTAGAATGAGGTTTCTAAAAATGTGTCTTAACAAAATGAGTACATAAACGTATGCGTGTCCGTCATCGGATCTTATACCTTTGGTATGCCGGAACGTGGATTCACGGAATCCCTCTACAATGCCAGAACGTAGATGCACGGAATCTCGATATAATGCTAAAACTTGGATCCACGTTCAAAATAAATTGCTACATAAAGTCAGCGAAAAACTAAAAATTCACATGGGGTCGTTCGTACGTGTAACGGGGCTCCGTACGTGGATATACATTCCGGCATACCAATGGTTAAATTTGACTTTTTGACTCCCATGATCTAAATGATCTTAGTAAATCTTCAATAAAACTATTCAACCCTATCAAGCCATGGCTCGTTTTAGATGATGACTATAAGGAAATTTTCTTGGAAAAATTTTCAGGTTCATGAGATAGCAAATGACATAAAGAAGGCTTGGAAGGCCATGAAGGACTCCCAGGACTGGGGCCGGATACTGAACCAGCGGCAGAAGCTCTTCGGGCAACCGGTGGTGCCCTACTCGGATCTCAACCGGTTGGTCAAGGAGTTCGAACCTTACAGGAACCTCTGGGTCACTGCTTCAGGTCAGTAAGCTGTCAAAATTATGAAAGTTTCAGCGAATGGATCGAATGAATGAATCTACGCCAAAATCAGGATTTGAAACCTGTTCCAAAAATTCACACTGGTGGTACCAGTTCTAAAGAAAATACCGGTATACATTTGGAATGGGTACTAAAGATCTACCATTTCCAGGATTGGTCCAAAGTTCTCGAGTTCGACTGTGATCGTGGTCTTTGCAATTTTCGGCCAAAAGTAGTGACGAAATCTCGGGCCAAGGTTCAGCTAAACATTACACTCCTTTTTGTTGGGCAGTTATATTAAAAGCACTAAGATTCTCAATTGTAGTCGATAGAGCACTATTGTAAGGTGCAAGATATGCGTTTTGGTCAGTGCATCCGAGCTTGCCAAAGTTGTACTGGAGTATTTGAGAAACGCGAGCAAATACACATTGAAATTATGATATTCAAGCTGTACAGAATCTAGAACCGAAACTATAGACAGAGCTCGAGTTAGGAATCTCTTATACGACTATGAATCTTGGCGTTTTTTAGTTGAGACAGCTGTCGCATCTTTTTACTGGAAATAGCCCAGACTGAGATCTAAACCGAGACCTACGCCGAGAGCCATGTCACTAGCTTATGTCGTCTTTACAGATTTCCTCAAAGCCAAAGAAGTTTGGTTCGACAACCCGCTCATGTACGTCGATGCTGACGCCATTGAGTCCCTCATAAGCGAATACTACAGGACCATAATCAAATGCACCAAAACTTTCGCCGATATGCCTAAAGTGCAAAGTGTGGCAACCACCATTCGGGTACGTCTAGCAATACAAACATTGACTTACTTCTACGATCTTTTTAAATAATCAACGATTTATATTTATATATAACTGCAGGACGATATTGACGAGTTCAGACCGCTTGTTCCTGTATTACAAGCTGTAAGAAATCCCGGCATGAAGGAAAGGCATTGGAACGAGTTTATGGAGAAATCGGGTCAGTAAAAAATGCTAATTCACTAGATAATGGTTTTCCGACTACGGCAAAGAGATGGGTTATGATTTTTTGTATGTTTTGTATAGGTTTGAAACACTCAAATCTGTCAATGGAGTCGTCCATCGGTCAAAGTCAAAGTCAAAGTGATTTATTCTTCAATTTAGGCATATTACATGCACCTATGAATGTCGATAAACTACCACCGGTTCGGAAAGTAAACCTCTGCCTCGAGAAGAACCGGCGTAAAAAACTCGGCGAGGTGTCATTTTTTCAAAACAGTATACAATATATCATTTCAGCATCAGAGTATTATAAAATTTTAAAATTACATTGCTACAGTAGAAAGCCTATTTATTTTACGACAGATTTGTAGTGCAGGATTTTATCGCTGCCAAATATCCCTATCCATGATGTAGTCGTTTATCTTATAATATGCTTTTGAAATAAGTGTCCGTTTTACGACAGATTTGAATTTAGAGTCAGTAAGTTCGGTAATGTGTTTTGGAATTTTATTATAGAATTTTATTCAATTTCCCAAGAACGACTTTTTCGCTTTTACTAGCCTGTAAAAAGTTGTTTTGAGCTTTCCTGCGCTTCTGGTAACCTTGGGCCTATCGGTGGATTTGAGTGAATACTTGAGATTATTTGAGTTGTAATTGTACTAAAGTAGTGCAATCAAAAAGCAACTCTTCCGTCCAAGGTAGCAGGTTCAAATTCCGATGGTCGTTTTATAAAAGTCGGTCATTGTAAATAATCTCAACCATGCAATGGATAGTGGTCGACGGGCACTAGTATGTCCTCGCGTTAAATTCACTCGGGAAGTACAAGCGATCAGCCGAATTGAACGTGCCAATGGGGTCATATCATAAAGGTTTATTCGCAGTAGTTCCCGTGAAGCTTTGGGCCTTTGAAGAAACTGTTGCCAATATGATTATTGGTAGTAGTTGCTTCCAAAGGAACTAATGCAAATAATTTGCCTTAAATCATTAGGTCGGGCCTCTTGGTCGCACACGCTGTCACGCTTGCACTAATTCCTTCTTCACCAGGTATAACCGTGACCATGAACGAGAAGCAGACCTTCCAGATGTGTCTGAAGCAGGGCATGGCCGAGCACGCGGACCTGATCGCGGAGATCGGGGAGCTGGCCAGCAAGGAGTACGTGATCGAACAGTCGCTGGACAAGATGCAGGCGGAATGGGCCACCAAGATCATAGAGTTGTCGCCCTACAAGAGTACTGGTATGTTTCTATGTAGTAACGTTTTGTAGCTGAGTATTGTGGCTCTATATGGCTCTTTTAGGGCACAAACGGAAAAACGCTAGAAGGATGATGATGACTTACCATCACAATCAGCAGTACTGATATTATTTCTAATCAAATTTTAACCGTATAATTATTAGTATGACCGTTGAAATTCGATTTCTAATTAATATCATAGAAATTACGGTAGATTTCGATGAAAGAGGAAAATTTAAAAATTGTTCGCCACGAGCGGAATTTGAACCCGCGACCTCTGGAATCCGTCCATCGCTCTAATCTAACTGAGCTACCGTGGGTCCGCTAGTGGCGACGGATTTTTCAAGCCCTTCACTCATCTAATTACTGATAGATTTGGAAGATAATAAGAGTTACGTCCAACAATTACACCTTAGGGAGGCTCGTAGCAACATCTACCGCGGAGTTGTCACAACTTCTGATACGGCACCAACGTCTCAAGTTACATTGAGAATCGTTAGTAAGAATGCGCTACCTCATTTTAACAGTAAATGTTTACTAAGCAGCAACGTCCGCTAACGAAATTATAAATTTCGATCAGAAGAAAATTGAAAAATTATTCCCCACGAGCGGGATTTGAACCCGCGACCTCTGAAATCCGTCCATCGCTCTAATCCAACTGAGCTACCGTTGGTCCGCTAGTGAAGAAATAACGTCGTGAGGAAATCTGAATACATCTGCGAAGAAATTCAAATTTGTATCTGAAGTTCCCGACTCGCACTGGACCAGCGTGAGGTGATTACTACCTGTTCCTTCTCATCCATGAGAGGAGGCTTGTGCCCAGCAGAGGGGCTTATATAGGCCGATTATTATCATACAAATCGGCTTCGTATGTGTTTTTTTTTTCAGGAACATTCATAATGAAGATAGCGGACGAGACGCTGCAACTGCTAGACGAGCACCAGATGCAGACGCAGCAGCTCAGCTTCAGCCCGTTCAAGGCGGCCTTCGAGCTGAGGATACAGGAGTGGGGCGACAAGCTGCATCAGACCCAGAAGTTCGTCGACGAGTGGATCGAGTGTCAGAAGTGAGTCTTCTTGAGAGAAATTACCATAAAATAGTTTTTTTTAATACTACGGGGGACGGGGGTTGCAAACAAGCATACAGCCTTCCTGATGGTAATCAGATGCCTATGAAGCGTGTTATCGACCCTTTATTGATTTGAGGACAGCTGCAATTATGTGTTGACAGTTAGACAGAGAAAAATGTTGGAGCTGGGGGCTTTACTCAACACCAGGAACAAGCACCACAGGTATGTGACTGTACAACAGGCATAATACACCACTAACTGCTCTGTAGGTAGTGTGGTTACCATCAAATCACTGACTACCGCGTAGCGCGCAACATTGGAGACAGTGTCACGCACGATACTTTTAAATAAACTGAGGTTAAAACAATAAACAGTCGACCTCATCGACGTGGTGGTCCCAAGGTCATCAGGTCAGGATCTGATGATGGGATACTGGAGAAATCGAGGGAACTAATCAAATTATATAGGCACACCCTACTCCCTTTATATCTGTGTGTCTTTTGTGTAGTGAATAAATGTCTTCTTTCTTTTCTTTCTTTCTTTCACACTTAAAGCGCAGTACCGAATTGAAGTTAAAACTTTGTTTTTAAAGTAAATTACATTAAATAGATATGTTATTGTTCGCGCATATCTAATGGGCTTTTTATCTTGGAAGAGATACATTGAGATTACCTATGAGATAATCTTAATTACATATCTCCATTTATTTTGTGGTAGAGAATGGATGTACTTGGAGCCAATCTTTACGTCAGAGGACATATCACGGCAACTGCCGTTGGAAGCAAAAAAATACAACACTATGGAGAGGATTTGGAGGCGCATCATGGCTGCTGCCGTTGCTTGTAATAAGGTATAGAGTATAGACTCGATCAACATGTCTCTCTCAATTTAACGTTATTACTTCTAACAATTTCTTCGTATTTCTACTTTATAAAACATCTCACGTGGATTATTTGCCCTGTGCCAAACATCTATTTTATTCAGTACTCGCTCTTGGTGCACATTACCAATAATTAAACGAGCGAGCGAAGCCAACCAAGTTCCCTGCTTCAGCTTGGGCATAAATTCTTATGTCCGGCGTCTGTACGGCTGTTCTCTTCTACACGTCGCATTTCTCAACAAATTTTCGTGAAATTTTATTAGCACGTTCAATAATAGGCTATTCTACGATCTTTCTAAATATATTTTGAAATGTTTGTATAGATTTGATAGCCTACTGGTATTTTTATTTCCTCAAAATAATATCGCTTTATGCAAATAAAATAATGGTTTTGATACATGAAAATACCCTTTTATATAGTTTTTTGTTGTCGAAACAGTTATACAAAATCCAAATATATTTTTTTGGTAATAATAAGACACTTTCGCGATTTCTACAGCTCACAGAGCCACTAGTGTTAATCGTTATGATGACGTTTATTTATAGTCTAAGCATTTTACGGTCCGCTAGTATGGCGAAATGGAAATAATTTGTAATAGCTGTCTTTTTCTGCGTAACAGATAAATCATAATTATAGTAATAACGTCGAGACTAAATCCAACAAAATATTAGTGATTTAGATATTTTAATAAATAATTGAAAATTATTAAATTCCTGAAAAAACGGTAAAAAATGTTAATAATCTTTTTTCTCTTTATTTTGATAAATTAATATTTGCTTCGTAACTTTGATGATAAATCAAGCAAAAAATGTTACCGCATATTTACCATTTACTTAGTTAGACTCAACATTTTTTTCATTTTCCATATTTTCGTGTCTAAAAATAATTATTGACTGTAGGTTCCGTTATTGCTTCTTGAATGTAGTGGACACAAACATTACAAACGAATCAAGCACTAAACAACAACGGAAGGTGGATTTTAGGGGGTAAATACTAATAAAAAAATAAAAAAATGCAAATAGATCAGTAAGGTTTGGGATTTTCATTATCGGCACTATTTAATTGAATAATGTACAAATCGACTCATAAAATACTTTGCAACTAATGTTTTTACAAACACCTCTTAAAGTAGGTTTAAAAGTGCCGCACGCGAGCCGCAGAGCAAACGTGATTGGCCGGTTGCATGCAGCGGGGCACCGCGCCGTACGCCCGCTCGCCGCGTAGGTATATATATGTCTAAGTAGGCACTGCACGAACCGCAGCGATTTGAGTTTTGTTTCGGTTTAAAGAAATTTATTTTAATTACAGAATTCACTTACATGAGAAAGTTTACAAATTAAAACTAAATCTAAGCATACAGTGTAGAAAACTAAGATAAGTACATATTAAAAACCGGCCAAGTGCGTGTCGGACCACGCAAAACGAAGGGTTCCGTGCCTATTAAAAAGGTCGTATCGTCACAGAAATTTTACGGCACTTACGTCCTTTTCTTTGAGGAAGGCAGTTTTTCAGCAATATCTCGAAAACCTGTGAACCGATCTTGTTCAAAACAATTTTCGGTGAATGAAATAAATAAGCCCTATGTCCATGAATTTTTCCATATTTTTAAAATACATCGTTCAAAAATTAGAGGGGGGGACAGAATTTTAGTGACTTTCGGGGCGATTATCTCCGACCCTATTCACTTAATCAAAAAAATGCTAAGAAACCTTATATTTATTTTGAAAGGCCTATCGATTGATGTGCCACACGGGGGGTCACAATGAAAAAAAAAATTTTGACTTTTAGTTTTATGTATGGAGTGCATCCCTAAAATTTTTTTTTTGTCATTTTAATTACAAAACTATGTAGCGGCTAACAAAATACACCTATCCTCAAAATTTTATTCAAATACACCTTATAGTTTTCGAGTAAAATGCCTGTGACATACGGACAGACGGACAGACGGACAGACGGACATGACGAAACTATAAGGGTTCCGTTTTTGCCATTTTGGCTACGGAACCCTAACAATGTGGGTAGAAAAGTATTACAATCATTATTGCGTTGAGCGCTCGGACTGTATCTCCGCGTTGCTAACTGACACTACAACTCGGCGATGTACGAACAGAAATACGATGATGCGCTTGGTTGGATGGATGTGGCATATTAGGTAAGTTGAGAGGTGTGCTTCTATTGCATAGTCAGGTTTAAATGTTATTATTTTTAAAAGTAGCCAATACTGCCATTATATTTGATTGTTTACATTAATACTTGTAGTCTAAGTAGGTTTATCAGTTATTATTATGTAGTTTTGTGTGCAAAAGTAATGTTAGACAGTATTTAGTATATCGTTACGAAATGGTGATTTGTGTAAGATTGTCCTATAATATTCATTGTTTCATTTATATATGTAGGTATAAGGTTTGTTTTGCGACACGATCTATAATGGTCCGCGAGCTAGCAACAGATTTTCGTGACCAATCAACTCCCGTGCCGTAACTTGTGAAAAGGTCACAGACTAATACAGACCCGCAGAATTAAGCAAGACAATGTTTCATATAGTTGTCTCTGTTACTTTTTATGGTCAGGTGAGATGAGTTAGAATGAGACAAATAGTACAGTATTTTGAGGCTATTAACGAATTTTCTCCATGAACTGCTCACCACAGTGTTTAAAAAACCGGCCAAGTGCGTGTCGGACCACGCAAAACGAAGGGTTCCGTGCCTATTAAAAAGGTCGTATCGTCACAGAAATTTTACGGCACTTACGTCCTTTTCTTTGAGGAAGGCAGTTTTTCAGCAATATCTCGAAAACCTCTGAACCGATCTTGTTCAAAACAATTTTCGGTGAATGAAATTAATAAGCCCTATGTCCATGAATTTTTCCATATTTTTAAAATACACCGTTCAAAAATTAGAGGGGGGGGGACAGAATTTTAGTGACTTTAAGGGCGATTATCTCCGACCCTATTCACTTAATCAAAAAAAATGCTAAGAAACCTTATATTTATTTTGAAAGGCCTATCGATTGATGTGCCACACGGGGGGTCACAATGAAAAAAAAAAATTTGACTTTTAGTTTTATGTATGGAGTGCACCCCTAAAAAAATTTTTTTTGTCATTTTAATTACAAAACTATGTAGCGGCTAACAAAATACACCTATCCTCAAAATTTTATTCAAATACACCTTATAGTTTTCGAGTAAAATGCCTGTGACATACGGACAGACGGACAGACGGATAGACGGTCATGACGAAACTATAAGGGTTCCGTTTTTGCCATTTTGGCTACGGAACCCTAAAAAGTAAACAAAAGAACCGAGACGTCAATGTCAAGTCAACGTCAAATCTTTAGGACAATTGGTTATTTGAAAAATATTATGTTTTTAGGGTTCCGTAGCCAAAATATAGGGCTTATTAATTTCATTCACCGAAAATTGTTTTGAACAAAATCGGTTCAGAGGTTTTCGAGATATTGCTGAAAAACTGCCTTCCTCAAAGAAAAGGACGTAAGTGCCGTAAAAATTCTGTGACGATACGACCTTTTTAATAGGCACGGAACCCTTCGTTTTGCGTGGTCCGACACGCACTTGGCCGGTTTTTTTTACATCTTTGGGAGGCTGCTGCTGGTTAACCCATCGACGGAGCCGCAGCTGACGTACACGGGGCTTCACGATACAACATTCTGAACCTTCTCACAAGTTATGGCACGGGAGAAAGTAGGTAACTGACAAAAAAATGTGCCTACTACGCGGGCTACTGCGTTACAAACTTCAGGGCATCAGCTGAAGAGTTTTCCACCGCGATGTAACCAGCTGACGCGTTGATATATTTATAATAGCATATAAACTGTCATTTGACAAAATTTCAGTTGGGAGGAAATGACTGTTTTTTTTTACATGTTTGGGAGGTTGCTGCTGGTCAACCCACCAACGGAGCCGCAGCTGACACCCACGGGGCTTCATGATACAACATTCTTAACCTTCTCACAATTTTGTGCACGGGAGAAAGTAACTGACAAAAAGTTGTGCCTAGTATGCGGGCTACTGCGTTACAAACTTCAGGGCATCAGCTGACGAGTTTTCCACCGCGATAGAATCAGCTGACGCGTTGATTTATTTATAATAGCATATAAGCTGTCATCTGACAAAATTTCAGTCGAGGGTAAATTACTGTTTTTTATATTTTCGTGTGACCTGCTGACGGGTGGTGGAAACCACTGTACAGTAAGCTTTTTTTCGTCATAATATTATATTAACTATCATTTGATGATAAAATGAATCGGGGGGAAATGGCAATATTTTTTTACGTGTTTGGGAGGCTGCTGCTGGTCAACCCACCAACCGAGCCACAGCTGACGTCGACGGGGCTTCATGACACAGCATTCTGAACCTTCTCACAAGTTATTGCACGGGGGTAGATTGGTCACGAAAATCTGTTGCTAGCTCGCGGGCTATAAAGGATATTTAGTTAAGCTCGCGATTGCCATGAAAAATGCTTTCGTATATCTGGCTGTCAAGCTGTTCCCTCTAAAGGTCGCAATCTCTCAGCCGATTCTCGTGAAATTTTGTGAACGAGTTCGATATGTGGTTTTCTCGGTTTCAGCTTGGCAAAAAATGCTTTCGTATGTCCGGCTGTCCAGCTATTCCCTCAATAGGTCACATCTCTAAACCGATGCTCGTACAATTTTGTGAGCGAGTTCGATATTTATAGGGCAAAAATGCTTTTGTATGTCCGGGGCTTTGATATCTGTCAAAAAGCCGACAACGCTGCGTGCGGCCGAACAAAACAACCGTCCACATAGGCCGCGGCAAGCAGGCTGCGGCCCCTTCGATCTCGACCAGATAGAAGAGCTCAAAAATGGGCTATAATTGAGACCTTTTTAATTTACCTTAAAACATTCGATAATGCTCATATTTTTTTATGGACGTAATAATACGCTAACAGTTAACTAATTTTAGTGGTATAGTTCTATTATAATACATTAGAACTCTACACTCGTTTTCTTTAATTTAATGCCTATAGTGAATTACCTACCAACTTCAATTACTACTGCAGTGCAAGAATTTGCAAATGGATCTCGTACTACGAACTACTCTGGTAAGCTAACATTAAACTACCTATCTAGTAGAAAATAGTTGTTAGTGTTGGCAATGACATATAGGTATCATACCATCATCATCATTATATCAGCCGAAAGACGTCCACTGCTGGTCATAGGTCTCCCCTTAAGAGTAGGTATGATAGGATACTCTTTAGGGGATATTTAATAGTAAATATTTTTCATGCATTGTGTCATTACATTATGTCAAGAAACATGAAATAATATTATGATTATTTTTTGACTAAATTATGATTATTTTTATAAATTGTTCGTGCTTTTACCGTTTACGTCATTATTACGCCGTGAATCGTCGCATGAATGCTAGCTACTAGCGCATCGTAGAAAACGATACAAATTATCTGCGTGCGTAGGTAGGTTTTGTGTCTTGAGGCCCGGGAAGCGCAACCTTGAATGCTAACGTGTGCTAACATGTCAAGGTCAAGGCACTCGTAGCGCGCCGACGCTGCGAGCGAATGTGATCCTTAACACAAGCGGCAAAAGTCAAGTTCAGTTGTAGAATTAAACAGGACTATTCAAATGTGTATTATGCTTGACTAAAACCTTTTTTTTGATCGATTTATGTTCTAGTTTACTAATCTATATAATTACGTTACATTTAGACACAAATTGTTTCTATACATATATTTTCCGGTAGTTTATTGGAGTAAATGTATTTATATGCCTTACTAAAGAAAAATCAATTCGCGTTTTAGGAAAATAGGTTCATCAATTATTTTTATGAGCATCAATTCAAAGTACTACTTATTACTAATTATTTCTACCAACTTATGGCACCTATCACCCGAGCCATGCAATTTGTTAATATATTGGTTTTACGTGTAAAGAAATGGTTCGATTTCACTTTTTAGAGGTTAAAGACAATAATATTGTTGTGTTGACGATTAAAAACAGCTATTACTATTTTTAGTTTAAAAAATCGGCGTTTTTTTGCCACTATTTTTTTATACCTACTTCCGGGTCGAAAGTTTGTTGGATTCGTAAATATAGTATCTTAAAATATGTATTTATGACGGAGAAAAAAAAAAACGGGCTATTATAAATTAATGTTTTGCGAAACCGTAAAATGCTTAGACTATTAGTCCCCTACGGTGGTAAGAATGTTGAGTTATTGGCACCTTGGAAATCAGTGATTTGATGATTCCAGATCATGATCATTTGTCCGGACACGCGCATGTACGACAGCGTGGTTGAAGCCCGGCACCTCCTAGCCGTTGTGTCACGAGGCCTCAATGAATACATGGAGCTGAAACGCGTCCGGTTCCCTCGGTTCTTCTTCCTGAGTGATGACGAGTTGCTGGAGATCCTCTCGCAATCTCGGAATCCGAAGGCGGTGCAACCGCATTTGAGAAAGTGCTTCGAGAATATCGCTAAGGTCAGTTCTTTGGAGATCGGCTTGGCTAAATAAGATAATATTTAGCGCAGAATGACATGTGATAGCCTACGGTACTCCCTGCCTCGCCTGGGGTGTGTGCGGCATAAAAAACCAGGGACCGTATACCGAAAATACCGGTAGGTATTAAATTTTGGTATATATTTCAGATAACTACAATTTTCTAAATACAAATTTGGAATCCTGAATAATCGCGAATTAACAACATTTTATTTTTCTGACTCCTTAATTTTGTTTAGGCATTTAATAGTACTTGAAAAGTACACGTATTTTTTCTTTTCATTTTATATGTAGTTAAACCCCCTTAATTTGTGTGTTTTAAACTACCACGTTCGAAAAGGGCATAAGTACATTTAAAAGTCAAAGTCAAAGTCAAGTGTCTGTGACAGTGACATTTGACATTGACAATGACAAGATAGAAGGAGTTAAATAACTGTCAATATCACAACATTTTTTTTTCTTACAAGATGCATAAGCACAGCTATGGAATATCCGCATTCAGCCTTTCAGTGGCTTCTTCATAGTAATTTCCAGTTTCTCAAGAACTAGCGAATATAAAAATCCATTATTTTTTATATTTATACTCAGCAAGCCCAAATCTCTGAATGGTTTTTAGTTTGAGTCGCTATGAAAAATTGAAATGTTGTCAATTCAGGAAGTTTTTTTTTATGAATAACGGTATATGTCCCTACATAGAACTGAAGCTTATGAGTTACCAGGAATGCGGGAGCTTTTACTGGAGAATATAATATAGAATACACACTTGACAGACTCGGTATATGGCTTACTTTTGCGATGAATCATAATGTTTTTAGGTTACGTTTGAATCCGATCTCAAAATCACCCAAATGCACTCGAGCGAAGGTGAGATCGTGAATCTCAAGTATCAATTCTACCCGAGTTCTAACGTGGAGCAATGGCTACTGCTGCTAGAGGACACCATGAGGCACAGCAGTAAGTATTTTTTAAAGTGCTAATTGCTGTATTAAGGATTTTCTAAACTGTCCTGTATAATTTTTGTGTCAGTTATTAAAAGTCTATGAAATGAATTTATTTTCATGAACATCTCACCAGCAGTTGGCTCTAGCCTCATATGTTGGAAAGAGACGATATGGCTAAATTTTTCCTTTTTACCTATGCTGTGGCAGCCCTAGTAGCTTACCTTCTACTGAAATACTGATATTTATTTATTTATTAATCAACATAATGTAATTAATAGTAACATACCAAACATGACATAGAAATAGTAGTACATTATTTGATTGACTGATTCTGATTCTGAAATAGGTACATTCGATTTTGAGTCCTAACTATTGATATGCTAGCCGCGGTCATGCAGTATAGGACAGTGTGCTGGATTAAGCTACTACCAGTAGCTTTCCATACCAAACTGGATCTTTAATCAGCCGATGCCTTTCTTCTTTATACACCTCCGACACAGTCTATTAATTGAAGATTGATGATCTTATAATTATCTCCCCCAGTCCGATTGACGCTGGTGGCAGGTATAGCGGAGTTGTGGGGCATCCCGCGCTCGGAATGGGTGCTCCGCTGGCCGGGTCAAGTTGTTATCGCAGGTTCGCAGACCGCCTGGACGGCGGGCGTCGAAAACGCTATCAAGGAGTACAGAATGGATCAGTTCTTTGAGGAGAACATGAGAATGGTATGCAATGTTACTAAAAAAAAAACCATTGGCGCTGGTTGGCCGTGATCTTTTGCAGACCGCTACGTACACAGGAAACGCCATCACGCCATGAGAGGGACTAGGTGGAACAGGGTGGAAAGTTGAGATGGGTCAGGGATCACTAACATTTCCCAGTAAGGGCAGCTACTAGATCCCTTGCTGCTACGCGAAAATGCTCTTAGGAGACCTTTACTAACTTTTTAAGTGATGATGATGACAAACGACATTCACCGTAGACCGCCTGTTGTCTACCTCTAGGTACCTACATGTTATTGTATTGTTTCTCTCTGTAACTGCTTTGTTTGTGTGAGGTGTGCAATAAAGAGTATTTGTATTGTATTGTATTCACAGATAAATAAATAAATATCAAGTGATAATCTTACACAAATCGAACCAGTAAGCTCGATAAGGCTTGTATTATGGGTGCTACACGACGATATATATAATAGATATAATATAAATGCTTGAAATACATAGAAAACATCCTAGACTCAGAAACAAATATTCATGCTTATTACACAAATATTTGCCCTTACCGGGATTCGTACCCAGGACCTTCAGCTTCGTAGGCAGCGACACTACCTACTAGGCTAAGCGGTCGTCAGATTTTTGATAAAATGTACAATCAGCGAGAAAATCGACACATTAGAGTATTTTTTTTTAATGCTAACCGGTCCTATTTCTATCAAGGATTAAAATACTCATTGAGACCAACTTAGGTTAGAGTACTAGAACACCCACAAATCAAACAAAACTTTTTCCATACAGTTATTACTAATTAATTACAAAGTTAAATTTTCTTTAGCTTAATGTGAAAGAGTCCTACGTGCAGTCATTTTTAAAATTTACCTCTCATTGAGGAATGGTGTAATGCGGGATATGTGAATATCGATTGTCATCACTTAAAAAGTTAGTATTGGTCACCTAAGAGCATTTTCGCAGCAAGGGATCTAGTAGCTGCCCTTACTGCCATCTCAACTTTCCATCCTGTGTAGTGTTTTAGTACTGGGAAAAGTTAGTGATCTTTCCTAGTACCGCTGATGTTAAAAGTTGATCTGGTTCTTGTGTGGGAAATGGAATAGGTGCCAGTGTTATTCACCTATGAATGAAAAGAAAAATGCAGCAGAGATTCTATTATCGAAACTAGATAAATATGAGCCCTAAACCTGAGAATGACCCAGAGCATTCTAAAATCCACAAACCCGCTAGGTTGGTGCGCTGCTCTTATGCGCTTTCCTCTATATACGGAGTTCCCCATGGTATCGGCTCCGATCGCATCGCTACGAAATGATTGGCACTGAATGTGTCTTGTATGACTAATGGTGTCCATCTTCATCCTTAGCTGGACAGTCTCCGTTCTCTAGTGAAGGGTGAGCTGACGTTCTTCCAACGTGAGGTCCTTTGTGCCCTCATTGTAATTGAGGTCCATGCTAGGGACGTGACGCGTATGCTCGTCGACGAAAACGTCAAGAATATTACGGACTTTCAGTGGATGTGTCAGCTCAGGTGTGTAATACTTACTCATAGTCAAGGTTCTATTTTACCAAACTGGAACATAAGGTGAGATTAAACGTCTAAATTGTACTAACTATTAGGTTAGACTTGATACTTGTTTCCTTGAAATAACACTTAAGCTGGTTTTACCCTAACTGCAATAAAGACTTATTATATCTTAAAGTGTGCTCCTTTGTCATGCCCATTCGACCAAACTTAGTCCGAATTGAATGACTTGCATCTATGCAAGTTTCTGTTTGGCCTATGGTTTATCGTATGGTCGTGCCCGCAGCGCCAAGAACGCCTTTAAGTGTTACGACGTTCGCTGTCAAAACAGCCGCTGGAAAAAGGGTTGGCGTGTCAGTGACACTTTAGTACGTGAATAATGGCGTTCAAAAGGCGAAATAATCTAAAAGCTCGCCCGCGTCCCCCAGAAGCAAAGGTGCCCATCACGCGATGGACAACCTTTGCTTCAGGAATGTCCCGGAGCGAGGGTCTAAGCTATTTCTAAAAAGCCGCCGCCCCAACTCCTTTAAAAACGTCCTTATATAGATACTATGAGATAGTAAAAGAGCCGTACGTAATGGAAGTGGGCGAGTCAACGGAGATCATTCAGGACGAGGCACACCTGAACACGGCTCCGTTCTACCACCAGTTCAGTCAGAACCATGAGGACGTCCGCGCGTTGAACTCTTCCTTTGTTTACGCCAATGAATATTTGGGGAACAGGTGAGAGCGTTTTACTATTTTTATTTCATACGTACTGCATATATAGTTAAATCCATGAAGGAGTGCATCTTTTCTACCTACGATATGGATACTCATGCAAGTGTAAACATATGGTTGACCTCGACCTCGACGATCTAGAACAACGTGACCAGTGACTGCTGCGTGCTCATTGGGGAAAAAGTCATATCCTTTGGTAAAACTACGGACAAAAATATCCGTGTTTGTAAGTTTTGGGCGTGAATTTCAATCGGCGTGTGTGCTCGCTGATCCGGACCATATATCACAAAACTTATAATTTACAAATTACATTATAAGTTTGTGATATTTAATGAAATGTAGACCAAATGACTGTAGACCAATATTTTGCCTGCAATTCAACAATTTTGTGGACATGTACACTTGTACATTTTTGTAGGATAGGATGGGATCCTTTAGAACTTAATGATGTGCATGGTACTACTGCGTGGTGCTACTCTTTCGCAAAACGCTACTGTTTCGCTAAGCAGTCGCAGTGCGCGATGTTTTATTTCTGAGTGTTTCCAGTGGACGTCTCGTAATCACTCCGTTAACTGACCGTTGCTACCTGACTCTGATGTGTGCCATGCACTTGAAGTTCGGTGGAGCACCGGCTGGGCCTGCCGGCACCGGCAAGACTGAAACCACTAAGGTAAGTGTGTGCACTGACCACCATATCTGTGTACCTCTCGTTCCCACGTATGGTTGACTGCTGCCGCTGCCGCCATTGCTCGTGGCCGAACCGTTTATGGTCGGCGAGCTAGCAACAGATTTTTATGACCTAGTTTCTCCCGGGCGATAACTTGTAAGATGGTTCAGAACGTTGTATCATGTAGCCCCGTGGACGGCACCGTTGGGGTTTGATCCGCGGTAGTCTCCCAAAAAGTAGAAAAAAAGCCATTTTCTCCCGCTTGTTTATATTATCAAATATCTAATAGCTAACCTATTCTTTTTAATAAAATAAAACGTCAGCTAACTACAAAGGTCCGTCAGCTGGTCAGCAAGTGCAGTTTTTGGTGAAGCCTGTTGGAAATCTAATGACCCATTAACTCGAATACCAACATTTTGCAGGATTTGGCTAAAGCACTGGCGGTTCAATGTGTGGTCTTCAATTGTTCGGATCAACTGGATTACAGGGCTATGGGCAAATTCTTTAAAGGACTGGCTGCGTGAGTTTGTACTATTTTCACATTTAATATAGTGGCGAACTCATTAGTCTCATTACTGGACCTATAGTTTTTTCATTTGATATTTTTGTATAGTCGACGTCATAGACATGTATATGTTACCCTCAGTTTATAATCTTACGCGCGATATTATAAACTGTTGAAAGATATTATACTCGTACTTAACTTATCATTGTCAAAACGTCACATTGTGAACTGCCGGTGTTCACAATGACACAGAAGACATATACATTTTTCTTTATTGCAAAGGAATAAGGTGGAAAAGTGTAAATATTTTGATATCCACCGTACCAGATCATTCCTTATATAAGATTGAGGGTTTGTTCCCTGCGATTTGTGTGACAAAAATGTATATATTTATTTTTCTAGATCTGGTGCTTGGGCCTGTTTCGACGAATTCAACCGTATTGATATTGAAGTACTGTCAGTTGTAGCGCAACAGGTATTATGAATATTTACGATGTGTCAATAAAAGTTACGACGATATAGGAAATGAAAAGAAACGTAATATAAATAGCTCTGAATTGGCTTAAATATCGCCAACTTAATTCACTGAACTTTATCCACATCTCAACGTAGAATAATGCTTAAAACTCGCATCTTCGTAGCCGATAGCATAGCAAATTATTTGATCAAACTTCTAACTTCCTTAGCCCTTTCGGACCCGGCCGTTACAATTGTGAATTTAATTGTCAAAACAAAACATACCTGCATATTGTGTGAATACTTCATTTTACAGGATCTTGTTTTCCAGTGTGTAGGACTATTATTTAAAAGCCGTGAAAGAAAATATCCCGATTTCAGGTTATAACCATCCAGAAGGCTCAAATAGCAAAACAAGAAACATTCTGGTTTGAAGGCGTATTGCTACCTCTCAAGCAGTCTTGTTCCGTCTTTATCACTATGAACCCTGGCTATGCAGGTCCGATATTTTTACTTTTAACAGCTTACACAAAGAAGGCCCGTGTCGGCCGTACAGCCCGTCCTGCTCACTGAGGTACAGCAAGGGAAATGTATTCACGTACCTTTTTCACTTTTCTTACTATGCCAATAAGGCTTAAAAAGGTAAAGTCACGGACTTTAATCGTTGAGCCATTTAGGTGTCAACTAATTTTGGTTTTTAATAGTTAAGCTATTAATATCCAGTAAAAGGTGAGCTCTAAATGGCTCAACGTAAAGTCCGTGACTGTACGTGAATACATTTCCCGTGGCAAGGTGGACTGACGACCTGGTAAAGGTTACAGCGTGTGGGTGGCGCAGGACCAGTCATTGTGGCACTCTTTGGGGGAAACCTATGACCAGCAGCGGACGTCTTTCGGGTGATATGATGATGTTGATAAACCTTTCTAAAATGTCTTTACACAGTCTATATTGCTACTGATATAAGACGTGTGTGTAGATAGTTTTGAAGGGTTGTCTGTAGGTATATTGGAGAACTCGACTGTAACTGTAAATAGGTAATTGCTACTATTCCGAGTAAGGGACGAATGCTTTATGTCCAACATAAACGCGACCTTATACGAGCTAGGCACATGCTTAGGTACTCTTTTATGTCTTTGGTGGTGTGGAGTAAATAAATCGAATTTACTTTGCGAACTCTTTCTTCACAATAAAAACTTCGGTGTCAACACGAGATGCCCTGCATTATTCTTTGTTGCGATCGTTGGCATATTGCCAGAAAATAATTGACTTTGAACAATCCGTTTGTTTATTTCTGACCTCGGCCCTATAGTGCAATAGCATTTTCAAATTGTTTTGCGCGTTTGTCTAACACGTTTGCTCGACGTTAGCTAATGTGATCGCTTGAAAAACATTGAAACTATTAAAAAATGCGGTTTGGATCGGAAGTAAAAACTGACATCCTCGTTTTTAGGCCGTACTGAGCTGCCAGATAACCTCAAAGCGTTGTTCCGCCCCATATCAATGATGGTTCCGGACTACGCGTTGATCGCAGAGATCTCACTCTTCTCCTTCGGATTCTATGAAGCCAAGACTCTAGCGGGGAAAATCACGACCACCTTTAGATTGAGCTCTGAACAATTGTCTGCGCAGGTATTTCATTTTATATATCACCATATATTACTGACCCAAATGAGTTAAACATTTAAACTAATTTGATTGAAATTTTTGGATCCATCCAAAAAAGGCCTGGTTATCGCTATTTTAGAAGTAAATCGGGCTTTGCATAACGCATCATAGCAATGTTTGTCCCATCCCTTTCTCAGCGCGCGTGGATTTAGGTTAAATTGACCTCCAATTCTGCTTATAAGGACCACTATGACTTCGGAATGCGAGCAGTGAAGACAGTGATCACGGTGGCCGGTAACCTGATCCGACAAATGCCGAACGGGGATGAGCGGCAGATCGTCCTGCGGGCCTTGAGAGACGTCAACGTGCCCAAGTTTCTTGCTGACGACCTGCTTCTTTTCAATGGTATATTAGGACCACTATGACTTCGGAATACGAACAGTGAAGACAGTGATCACGGTGGCCGGTAACCTGATCTGACAAATGCTGAACGGGGATGAGCGGCAAATCGTCTTGCGGGCCTTGAGAGACGTCTACGTGCCCAAGTTTCTTGCTGACGACCTGCTTCTTTTCAATGGTATGTTAGGACCACTATGATTACGGAATACGAACAGTGAAGACAGTAATCACGGTGGCTGGTAACTTGATCTGACAAATGCCGAACGGGGACGAGCGACAGATCATCCTGTGCGGAGCACCTGCTTCTCTTTAATGGTATATTTTTAACCTTATAAGCGCTGTTTGTCGAAAAAGTTGCTCGCATTGATGCGTAACATAAAACAGTCATGAAAAGTGTCATTTCACTGTCAGTTGTCTAATATCCTATCCTAGTTTGGATGTTTGGATATTTAGATGTTTAGTTGTTTGGATGTTTGTTACTCAATCACGGTTAAACGGCCCAACCGATTTGGATGAAATTTTGCACGAAGATAGTTTACAGCCTGGATATAGGATAGTGTTTATCCCGAATCTACGCAGACGAATTCGCGGGCGGAAGCTAGTACGAAATAATGGCGTTTAAAAGGTAAAATAGTCAAGTGAGCGTCGGACCTGTACACGAAGGGCTCCGTATTTTTTTTTATTAGCCTTTGCCAAGTTCTGGCACCATGCCGGGCAAAGGCCTCTCGGCTTGACTTCCGTCTGCTTTTCCGAGGCAAGCGTCTAAGTTATCCCGCCAACTCCGACATTGGTACCGAGTTCTTTGGTCGCGCAAATTGGTAGCAAAATGTTTTTTTTCCAGAATTAATATAGGTGGAGAAAGATGGGTATGTTTTATTAAAGTTTGTACGGAACCCTCGGTGTGCGAGTCAGACTCGCACTTGACCGGTTTTATTTATTTGTTGTTATAGCGCTCACTTTGTTGTCTATTACGGTTCAAAATATACATTGATAGATATAGATGGGCAGAGACAGCGGCATTTTTTCGTAATGTTTGATACCTTTTGGGTCTAGAACAGAACCCTAAAAATTACTTATACCTACTACTTACTTAATTGCTTAGCTATCTCAATTTCTGATCGTTTGAAAATAGTCTGTACTGGTCTCTGTAATATTATGATGTGTACCTATTATAAAAGGAAATTGTTGTCAACAGGCATAATATCAGATTTATTCCCCCGCGTTGAGATTCCCATAGTGGACTACGGCATCATGGAACAGTCCATAAGGAATATACTAGTAAAGAGAGGCTACGATGACTTGTACAGTATGTATATATATATAGTATTTTCTAGAATAATAAAGGAAATTAGCTATAAGGTGATACGTGATATATTTCGTAAGAAGTTGGCTACAACAACTTCTTACGAAATATATCACGAAAATAATTTGTGCTGTAATTCAGAGTATAAAAGTGGTTAAAATTCTCTCAGTGTACCTGCTTGTATTCCAAGCATTATATGGGCCAATCAACTATTTTGTGTTGCTCGTTGTTCATCGTTACGTCTCCTGGGTCACTTTTTAAAACTATGATTTTAAAACCATTGTGGAGCATCTCCTGAACATGATAGGAGTCCAATTGATAGTATTTAAACTCTGTCACTGTTGTCTCCTGGCTCACCGGGACAGAATAACAACAAGAAAAAGTTTAATATATGCCGTAAGGTAGTGGTATCGTCGACATTCACCCAAAACATTGACTCATAATTTGATACAATTTGCAGCGTTCATATTCAAGATAATTCAATTGTACGAGACGACGGTGGTGCGACATGGGCTCATGTTAGTAGGGCCTGCTGGTGCTGGGAAGACTAAGGTTAGATAGTTCTTTTTTAGGGTTCCGTACCTTAAAAGGAAAAACGGAACCCTTTTAGGATCACTTTGTTATCCGTCGGTCTGTCAAGACCCTTTATCTCGGAAACGCGTGAGGGTATCGAGTTGAAATTAAAACTATATACCTAGGTACTCAAGTCTAAAGTCCCTTGAAGCTGTGAAAAAATCAAACTTCTAAGCTAACGAAAAAAAAAACGGCAGTTTATGCCACAAAAAAAACGTATATTTCGACACTCTCAAGGGAATCATTCATAGAGTACTTTCCGTTGACCTAGCTTGCTAAGAAGTGTACCATAATGTGACATCACCCGGAATTTTAACGGGCTATATCTTCATCATTTTTTGTTTGATTGATATAATAAAAAATACGTGTCCAATATTTTTTGATAATCTAACTGACGGACTATTTTTTTTAGGAGAGTAGTCAATTGTCTACCACTTTTTATGTGGAGAAAAGTTATTCGGAGGACTCTAAAATCTCAGGTCGGACGCACTAGAGCCCCCGCATTGCCTCTGAGGGCTCGTTATGGGACGTCGTCACCGACCTTGCTGGTGTTTAGCCATGTGCCCCACCACGAAGAGCACTGGCGATACCTGTAATCCCGTTTAACGACAGGCGGAGGACCGTACACTTATTATTGACCGACTTAACATGGTTGACTTTTTCACTAGTGTTATGAAATACTACGAGACGCGTTGACAGCGATCAAAGGCAGGCTGGCGCCCGACGGATTCCCCTTCACTCCGGTACACACGTTCGTCGTCAACCCCAAATCCATCACCATGGGCCAACTGTACGGCGAGTTTGATTTGAACACCCACGAATGGTAAGTCACTATGGTTATCAATAAAATACTTTCAAATAAAGTACACGGCTTACGTTAAGCAGCGTCTCTGCATACGAACGACGCTCTTACTTGCTACCTAATCAGTCCCGTTTCCTACAATCTGATATTGTTTCTAGGACTGACGGTATCCTGTCAACCTTGGTGCGAGTAGGCATAGCGGTGGAAGATATGGACAAACGCTGGTACATCTTCGACGGTCCTGTCGATGCTGTATGGATCGAGAATATGAACACTGTACGTTATATTATAATCGTATTAATTGAACGAGCGAGCGAAGCGAACGAAGTTCTATGCTTAATTTTTACCTTTAATGAATAGCGCAGTCGAAGGATTTGTTGTATTATCCATATTATCTTGCCACATAATCCTGTGACACACGAATCCACTCTATCGGTTTTTCTGAAGGTATCTTTTGTCGTTTTTAAATCTTGGGATTAGGGTACAACCGGGAATAACGCTAGTAGAATGATGATTAGATTTTTTGTCGTTTAATTTCCTACCAAGATCCTTAGATGCTATACTTACCATAGTCCTGTTTGAATTTCTGTTGCAGGTATTAGACGACAATAAGAAGCTCTGCCTCTCTAGTGGTGAGATTATGAAGTTGACGGAAAGGCAGCGAATGATCTTCGAAGTGGCCGACCTGGCCGTTGCGTCGCCGGCCACTGTCTCCAGATGTGGCATGGTGTATTTGGACTCTAGGGTTGTAGGACTGCCGCCGTTGGTAAACGCCTGGATGAAATCTAACCTTCCGCCGGTAAGTATACTAGATTTTTTCACACCTGCTATTCAGAAAAAGTAATTGTTACCGTAAAACCTGGCAACTTTGCCCATTGCGCATAGCTTTGCCCACCACGTCACATTTTAATAAAACTGGCCTAACACACAAATGATTGCAGATGCAGATGCATTATTATTTTATGCTGTGGGTTCACAGGGGTTTAAATGCATTGCTGACAACCCTAACCTATAGAATTACCCGTAGCTGACGCAAGTCACGTGTGAGACAGCGTTGAATATGGACATAATTTATGGTCAAAAAGCTCACAAACACTTTAGAGCCAGAGATATCAGTCTACGAACGGTCTACAAATGTATACTTTTAACTTCTTTCCTGATATTCCCTCTTTAATTTAAATTTTCCTCATAGAAGGTTTGAAATGCAGTATGTGCCACTTGGTAGCAAAATTAATTCCCACACTCCCTCCGTGTCAGTTAAGCGGTCGACCTACAACAACCTACCTTGCATAACGTCATTTCGTTTCCTCATGACCCCTAAGATTACCCCACTTAGCGCTGTGGACAAGACCGATAGGTGTTAAAATGGGAACCATCTTTCTTACGCCCGCAGATCGCTGATAATATCCGAAAGATGCTGCCTAATCTTATCACCACATACCTCTACCCGTGCTTGGAGCTGCTCCGCTCGAAGCTCGTGGAGATCGTGGCGTCCATCGACTGTGCGCTGGTGCTGAAGTTCCTTGAGCTGCTGGACTACAGACTGCGTCCGTTGACTGGGAAAGACGACAGGCCGCCGCCGGGCGCACCGTTCTTGGCAATGATGCGTTAGTTACAGTCATACGTGATGCCACTATGAGGGACGGAAAGGCTTCTATGCAGCTAAATTAAGAACTGTTCGTTAAATGGCTGATGGCTTACCATAAACAACCTACTTAATTTGGGTGTGTAGTGGTTTTTTTGCCACAACTTCATAATAAACCAGTTGTGGCAAATAAAAAAAACTGGAACTATGACAAGGACAACAAATGATATTTCACTTATCGAGATTTGTATGCTACCATCTCGCTCGGACGTGGTATTATTATTATCATAGCTCGTCCTGAGTATCATAGGTCCATGGTTACAGTCAAAGACCAAAAGCCAATTTATAATGTGTACAGTCAGCATCATAATCATGTATAAATTCAAGGTAGTTCTTTCTTCTTCTCATTTATGATGCCGACTGTACTAAAAATTGGTCTACTACTTTTGAACCTTAAAGTACAGTCGACGTCAAAGATATTATGTTTATACTTTTGCCCTTTAATCCTTCGAAACACGTGTCGAGGTTTTGTCAGTAATGTCGAGAAAATGATATAGTGATCACGAAAATCAATAATATTCGCGGTATTTTCGATTTCTGACAAAGTTGGATTATTCATTAGGCCAACATCATAAACAAGTCTGCAAATAATCACAACTACCGGATGACCTACACCTATAAGCTTTTCTGGTTAGCCCTGCGGTTGACTGGTAGAGAATGCCTTAAAGCATTAAGTACGCCTTTTGTACTTTTTGTTTGTGCAATAAAGTTGAAATAAATACATAATATATAGGTATACGCTCGAAAACCATAACCCTCCTTCTGAGGCAGTTGGGTTATAAAAATACCAGTAAAAGTGTCAGTACTTACGAATAATCGCAACTCCAACTTAAATTTTCAGCTAAGCTAGCGCCTTGCTGGGTAGTGTGGGCGGTGATCTGGTCAATTGGTGCGACTTGCGATCACAACGGGCGCGCCGTGTTTTCCGATTTCATGCGGCAGCTGACGGAGGCGAACAATTTGAGGCCTCTGTTCCCTAAGGAAGGGCGGGTCTATGATTATACGTGAGTGATGAAGCCTGATATATTGAAGTCCTGCGGTCTTTAGATCAGACTTGCCCTGAGGAAAACTTAAGCCACATTCAGTGCCAAGCGCAGTGTTCAGTGATTTCGCAGCGCTGCGCTCATGGACGTTAACATATTGGGGAACTTCGTGTCTAGAGGAAAGCGCTTACGAGCAGGGGACCGATTTTTGACTTTAGAGCGCTCAATTGCAGGCACTTAGTTTCTACCGATAGTATTGAATACAACTCGACCACGGTCAAAAATCGCTCCCCAGCGCGTCCACTTAGCGTTAAGCGTTAGCGTGTTAAGACATGTTTTTATGTTTCAAATCTTAAGTAAAAACTATTTTTTTTTGGTTAAAATTGCTGTTTGAGTTTGTTACCTGAGGAATGGGTGACTTATTTTGTTCTCATTGTAGCCAGTTATGCTCCCAAAAATTATGTTCCTTTAGCCTGACTTATTTCCGCTTAAGTTTACATGACGGAGGCTTCACGGATTTAACGGAAGATGGTGAGCCCGCCAATCCCTTCTGGTACAACTGGATGGCCAATATGGAACCGTATGAAGTCGACCCGGAATGGAAATTTGCAGGTATTCAGTTTTCTATTTGCTTGTGTTGGCAACTTTTTCTTTTACGGCTCGGCCGCGCCTAGTCTTTCTCCCGCGTATGGTGGACCGTTGCCGCTTCCGCTGCTCGAGGTCGTGACCGAGTCTTTACGGAGGTATATGTGTCTTCTTCTTCTTCGTCGTTTTTACTCTTGATAGAGCGGTCGTGGTCATCATTTCAGCAAGCTCCACAACACGCCGCCATTCCTCTTTGACAGTCACCTTCCTTATGCTTGCGTATAGTGATGCATCTACTGTAGCTTTAATCTGGTCTGTCCATCTCATCGGTGACCTGCATCGCGGTCTGCACTATGGATGATAGACGCTACTTGATATCGAGTTCCTGGAGTACGGACTCATCGAAATTCGGTCCAAGATACTTAGCATTTTCCCCCAGCACCACATTTACAGAGCGCCTATCTTCTTTTGCTCTACTTCTACGCGGCGTAAAGAAACATGGGGAACACGAGCGCTCGAATAAGCCGAATTTTCCGCGGCCGTAGGTATCAGGAAAATCCCATTACATATAATGATTAGTAGGCCGCGCATCCATCAGAGATGTTCTGGAAATAAAATAGAATAAACTACCAATAATACCAGTGCCTCCATAAAAAATGCTGCTTAATATGTAATAATTTGTCTTTTTTCAGACATCGAAGTCCCAACTCTGGATAGCGTACGCAGCGCTGCACTTTTGGGTTACAAGGTAGCAAACTACAACCACGTGATCTGCGTCGGGCCCACTGGCACCGGGAAAACGGTCACCATCACCTCCAAGCTGTCGAGAGGACTGCATAAGAAATTCATATGCGAGTTCCTCGTGTTCTCCGCTAGGACTTCTTCCAATCAAACTCAGGTTTGGAGTTTTAGTGACTTGGCTTGGCAGAAAAGGGATTTTCACTGTTAGTTAATAAACCAGCTACTTTTTATGAAACTTCAAAATTGCCCCGTTAGTATGATATTGGTAGGGAAATAGGAACAGTCTCCTTTGATCTCCATGTAATAAAAAAACTTTTTCTCTTCTCATGCTTGCAAAGGTCGTCTTTGTGCTGGATGTATGCTGCAAAAAATGCCATTTTTATGATCGAACATAATCGGGCCTAACAGCCACACGTACAATAAAACTTCGTAGAATAAACTTGTTATTTTATTTGATTTGCTTTAATTAATTTCACATCCACTCGTTCTCTATTACATAATAAAATTAATAGAACCAGATAAAAATTCAATTATTATTTTCAAACGTATCGAACCATTAAAGGACTTGGCAGTATGAAGTACCTAAGTCTAATATTACGTAAAATTAAACATAAAACTTTAAAAAGTAAAGTGGCGCGAATGAACTATTATTTTATTAAATTTTGCAAATATTTGTTATTTTCTCGCAATCGAAGTGAAAAGTAGTGTGCATAACTCGAACATAATTGAGCAATTTTATCCCCGGACTTAACTATCCACCCTCGCCGGTACCGTATTATACTCGTACATCAAGGTATCGCCTATTTTCTATCAGGAATTAGGTTGTATGGTTTTACTGGTAAGAACAGTAAGGCCTGCTGCTCAGCGGCTGCTAATACGTTTGATCGAGTTCAGTCTATGAAACCCCAGTTGTCGCCCCGCTGCCCGCTTGCGTCCAAACTGCGGCCGAATAGCTATTTATACGACTAGTTATTTTCAGGACGTCATCGACAGTAAACTGGACCGACGTCGCCGTGGTGTCTTCGGACCGCCTCCAACCAAGCGACAAGTGTTCTTCATTGACGATCTCAATATGCCAGCGCTGGAAGTTTATGGGGCGCAGCCGCCTATAGAACTGATCAGGCAGTTCATGGATTTCTCTGGTGATGATTTTTCCTTCCGTTATACAGCCAGTGTTTATGGGTTCACGCCGTACTCGTGCACTTTCCCTGGGATTTTTTCCAAAAATATGCATCCGCCCCCGCACCCTGGTGGTATGCGTTACGCATTTTCCCCTCTTAAAAAAGGCGTCGCTAGGGACGTCTGTCCTGGGTCGTCTCGGGTGATAAATTCTTAATTTATTTTCTTACGTGACATTTCCCACCAGGCTGGTACGACCGTACCAATATCGGCGAGTTCAAGACCTTGGTGGACGTGGGAATCGTCGCTGCAATGGGCCCCCCTGGAGGCGGTCGTAATCCTGTCACGATGCGGTTGATGAGGCATTTCCACTACATATCTTTCACCGAAATGGAGTATGATAGCAAGGTATGGTGATAGTAAATCGACACCCTATATCAGGACATCCGAATTCTTGGCAGATCATCTCGAATGCATGGAAAACTTTCGGATTAAGAACTTGGAGAAAACTACACTGAATTTATGATTATTAAAAAACATGTGCCTCGGTATTATCGACTCCACTAAACACGATTTCGGTTACCATTTTAATACAGATCGACACATTTATACTTTACGATACACTACATTACAGTAGATGACGTATATTGACAATACTGTGTCGTTGATTCCTATAATCTGTTTCAGTACGGAATATTCAAAGTAATCCTAGGCTCCTGGGCGTCCAATATCAACAAAGCAGTCGTAATACGCGAAGCGCCATTCCTCAAGAGTTCCTTAGACGTGTTCAACTCACTGGTTGCAGAACTTCTACCCACACCCACGAAGTCTCACTATACGTTCAATTTGCGGGACCTGAGCAAAGTTTTCCAAGGAATGCTGATGTTGGATGCGCATACAGTGAAGGTTCTATTAAAGTTTATTTTTCTTACCTACTGTACTGTATAGGAAACCTTCATATGTCTGCAAAGAAATTATAAAGTGTATGTGAAATTGACCTCTCAAATTTTATTATAGGTACTGTAAAGGTATTTACTCTGATTAGTGGAATCAAAACTTACACGTTATGTATTCGTCAAAGTATATACGGGGTGTTTCCTGTAACAGGAGCAATAAATTAAACGGAGGCTTCCTTACTGCATTTGTAGTAACCCCTTTTGTCCATTTCTTTTCAAATGTTTTTAACTCGGAGAAAAATTGATCTGAAGTTATGACCTCCGAGTAATGTATCTTGGCACCACGAGATCATAGCACAGTAGTCAATGCAGATTTTGAGATAGCATCATGTAGTGAGTCATAATAGTTTTTGCATTTTTGTTTTCAAAAGATATTTTTGTGATTTTTTCAATTTTTTTAAAATTTTTGATGTGTTTTTAAAATAATAAAATACTTATATCACTCCAGAGAGTAAAAAAGTACACCAAAACTTTAGTTAAAGAAAAAAAAATCCGAAAAAAAAATATTTTTTTTCAATTAAAACCACTTAGAAACAATTGATCACAAGCTTAATAATCTACCATTTAATTTATTGCTCCTGTTACAGGAAACACCCCGTATAATAGGGTAGTTTCCTGATGTTAAAATTGATAAAGTAATTATCAAATTATTGTAATAAAGTATAAATTATAAAATATAATTAAACTCATAAAACGATATGGACCTTGAAGGTTTAGAAAAAATATGCATTTTTTTTGTCCAAGAGCAAATTACCTAGACCTAAACGCAGTATTTCGCGACCGAAACATCAATTAACTTGATTTTCCATACAACGATTAGTACAAATAGAAAGCTGTGACGTCATACTTGTGTATCAATTAGTATGAAGCGTTTCGGCTGCCGCCAGTGAGATCAATGTTTGTCTGATTTTTTTTGGGTATTTATGTCATTTAATTGTAGTTGCTCCTATACAAACATTTGTTCCTCTCCAAAAACTGGTTCGAATGGCATCGTAAAAAAATCTTAGGACACAAGCCTATTATGCTATTAAGTGTGTATGAGCTCGTTGCAATAGACTCTACCGGAGGTTACTACAGGAGGCTAGATCTTTCAATTCTAATTGCGAACTACTACCTAAAGTTTTATCAAACACTCGCTGCGCGCGGGGCTATATTGTGTGGAAACGGGACACCCCTCTTGCGCTCTCTGTAGCACCAATCATGGCAGGTAAGTGAAGCAGAGAGCGCACGCGTTTGTCGACAGAATAGTTTGTATTGTAGTATTGTTTGCAGTTTCTGGATTGATCGAGGTTTAATCACTGTACGAGGACTTGGCTAATTTTCACTTTTAAAATTATAATTTCGTCAGCAGTCGCACTTTTGATTTTATCAGGTATAAGCTTGGTAAAATTTACAGAGGAGTTTTTCCCGACAAATAGCAATGGTAATATAATATATTGGTGTAATAGGATGAAGACGAAGTGATACGTTTGTGGTACCACGAGCATCAGCGGGTATATCAGGACCGGCTGGTAAACAACGAGGATCGCCAATGGTTTGTCAAGTAAGTTCGATTTTTTTTTGAGATATTTGTATTACCCGGTCGAGTTAACTCTGTACTCAGACGCTCGCACATTTTAATGGCTAAACACTTAGCATGTATGTATGTAAGTCGACAAGAAAAAAATATTACACGGGCTACAGTCCAAACGGTTTGATAGATTTTGACATATGAGGTGTCATTGGATTCCTCATAATCGTGCAATTGACATAGGCTACAATAATCTTTTTCACGCCACTGCTCGGAAATGTGGCAAAAGATGGTCAGAATTCAGGCTTCAAAGCTGGGGTTAGTTGGACGTCGCACGAACAGGCCATCTATGACTTCAAACTGTCCAACATGTTATTGTTGGACAGTTTGAACAGCAATCGACCAATCACAGGGCACCGCGCGCGGTCGGCCGGCGTGCGTGCGCCCGTTCCCCCTCCTCCGCGCCGGGCGCGAGGCAAGCGAGCCTGTTTAGTATTATGATCTTCAATTAGATACTTAATTTTGATTTTAAATTATAATTATTTGCAATTTCCTCGCAATAGGCGTGAAAAGTACTATGTTAAGCCTCGGCCGAAAGGGCAATAGCTGGACTCGTACTTTCGAGGGCCTCCGCTACGCGTCGGCCCTCGAACTAACTCGTCCATCTATTGCTTACTTTCTAGCCTCTTCAACAATGTACTATTGATTTAATTTGTTACCTTTCAGGACGATTATTTAGTCTTATCTAGTCCGCATATTGCGGTCATCGCACTACTTTCAAACTATTTTAAAATGATGAGTTATTATTAGTATTATTGCATTTCTTATCAGCTGTTGCTTATAGTTTACTACAGAAGAAGATTCGAGATGAGTTTAAGAAAAAACCCGCCGAAGTGTTAGGAGGAAGACTTATGCTATTTGGTGACTTCATGGACTCGGGCGTCGATGACAGGAAGTACGTCGAAATAAATGACCAGGAAGAGGTAATAATATGCGGCCTGATAATATTACTTACCTACAGTCAGCAGTATAAGTAGCCATGTGGGTGAAGAGTTCTAAACGATATCATAGATTTGTCTATGGCGTGGCGATATAAACAAACTCCTATTGTCTTGTATGCGGGTTATATAGAAATTTAGGTTCGTGTCTCTTCTGTGGACCTTGCCAAAATTAATAGGACATATGTGGTTTTTGAAAAATTGGTATTTGTAAAACCTATTATTATATTAACCTAGCCCCCCACAAGGTGGACTGATGACCTCGTAAAGGTCGCGGGAGTCCGCTGGATGCGGGTGGCGCAAGACCGGTTAATTTGGCACTCTCTGGGGTAGGCCTATGTCCAGCAGTGGACGTCTTTCGGCTGATATGATGAAAACCTATTTCTATCACGTTTCGCGCGAATTAGGGGTGTGTCTGTAAATGTGTATGCGTAAATCATCAACGTGCGTACGTGCGAGTCCCCCAGTTTGATCATCCGATTTCAGACCACTAGTTCCTACTGCATTATCAGCAGAAAACATGTCTTCACGGGAAAAGAGACATGAAAATGTCTACAATTACTTTATCGTCATTCGTCATTCGACTCGTGAAAGCATAGAGTGTTAGTGTAGCGTGGTGGCATTTGGAGTTGTGGCTAAAGTTGATACGTAATTTTAACGGATGTACACAATACTATCATTAACCTAACCGACATTAACCGACTCATGGCTAACTACGTCTTGGGTGCATCGCTTGAAATTGGTCAGGCCCATGACGCGAGTCAATAAGAAAGCGAGTTAGTTGAAATTAAACTGGCTAATTTGTATTTTCCCCAGTTGGATGATATTCTGGCTAACTACCTAATCGACTATAACCTGTCGACCACCGCTCCTCTCGACCTGGTGTTGTTCGACGATGCCGTGGCGCATCTCTGCAGGGTGTCCCGTATCATGCGGCAGCCTATGGCCAACGCTCTGTGTCTTGGCATGGGAGGGTCTGGTAAGTAAGACCAGAAAGCGGTACCTCAGTGGTCTTTATTCATAAAACTACTTTTTTCTTCTTGGCTAAGGTGAGTTGTGGTTGGTGTCTTACAAACCGCATCAAAGTATAAATGGATGATACTTATACATGACTTGCACACTTTCTAGTGGGCGTGGGCTTGGAACACTTAGGGAGATTTAGAAGTGATGTACTGATGTAAGCTTGGCGTACTTAACTGGTTAATTAAACAACTAATGTGTCCTATCGATGTGACAGCCACTTCATGACAAAGTTGTTTCAATGTTAAATCTCTCAATGCAAAATTGTAACGAGGATTCACATATACACAATATTTTCTTACAGGCCGCCAATCGCTAGCTCGGCTAGCAGCCTTCATGGGCGAGCTTCAGTGCATTCAGATCGAGATCACGAAGGCCTACGGACAGGCGGAGTGGCGCGACGACCTAAAGCAGACCATGATAAAGGCTGGGGCCGATAATAAGGGCGTCGTGTTTTTGTTCTCTGATGCACAGGTACTGCAAATACATCTATATCCTGATTAACGTCCTCTTATTGAGTTTTTTCTTTTGCTTGTTTATTTGTTTAATTGTGTAATTTGTGACGTTAAATAAATGTATTTTCTTTCTTTCTTTCTTTCTATATACTTGTCTCTCTTTCGTGTTACGTCATAAATTATTCTTATAATTTATTAGACAATCAAGCACATGATTGCTCCAAAGTAGGCTGAGCCTGTATCTTGGGACCCACTGAGTCAGTTAACAAAAACACTTAGCATCAGATCACAAGGAACACGACATGAACGTAACTAAAGGAAGATTAAGTTATTAAATAACTATAATATGATGGAACTATTAAACTGTTTAACATTATACAGGGAACACATGATTAATAAAATACAATTTACGCGGATTTTAAGTTATAAGAGTGTTTGTGTATGAGTGTGTGTGAGTGTGTCATAATAAGAATCTTCTTACTAGTAATAAAAAAATCAAAGTTCTATAGATTTCTTTTATAAAAAAACTGTCTTCTGTTTTGTATTACTTTAACCCTCTTGTTGATTGTTAACGCCATTTCTCATTACAGATAAAAATGGAATCCTTCTTAGAGGATCTAAACAACATCCTTAGCTCCGGCGATGTCCCGAACATCTACGAGGCTGAGGATTTGGACAAAATATTCATGTCTGTCCGTCATGCGGTGATGGAGATGAACCTCCCGGCGACCAAGACGAACCTGTTCAACTGCTATCAGAAGAGGGTCCGGAGCAATCTGCATATAGTGATCGTCATGAGCCCTGTGGGAGAGGTAAACCTTATTCTGCGAAAAAATGACATTTCTATCATCATAATCATTCGGTATTCAATGCTAGCTTTTGCCCACGACTTCGTCCGCGTGGAACCTCTTTATATCACACAAACTTCCACCCCCTTCCTTCCATTCCAATAGGGGATGTTTTACGGGCTAAAATCTATCCTTTGTCCTTTCCGGAATCTCAAACTTTCTCCATACCAAATTTCATCTAAATCGGTTCAGCAGTTTAAGCGTGAAAAGGTAACAGACATATACACACAAAGAAAAAAATAGGTGGAAGGTTATAGTATTCTTGAGCCTAGTATTTATTTAGGAAGATGGTAAATGATTTCGAATGATACAAATTATCTTGAGCCTAGATTTTTTTCCTGTTGGTTTGAGAGAATAATATCTATTTAATTCAAGATATAGACGGTCTTACTAATTTATATCTTAATTCAAGTTATAATTCTTATGTGTGCAGAGTTACTTTCGCTATATTTATAATATTACTAGTATGGATGATTACCACGAGCTTACCTGTTATTAGGCGAATGTTTGTTATTGAACTAATTCTTATAGAATTGACACGATTTTTACCCGACTACGCAACGCAAAGGAGGGTAATGTGTTTACCAGTTCGTTAATAATTAACTACAATGAATCCGTTTCATAAAAATGTTAATAAAAAGTACGTATTGGCTGGCCACACATATTGCTGATTTTTGACAGGAAGTACCGCCTGGAAAATATTGATATTTAGGCAAGTAGTAGGCCAATGTATGTATAGTCTATTCTGATAAAAAAATCTAGAGGCACATCACTATACTTCTGCAATAATAGTAGATTGTATGACAAGGGGCTAAAATAAGCCATATTACCACGAGATGGATATTTTCCCGAGCGAAGCGAGGGAAAATATTTCGAGGGGTAATATGGCTTTTAGACCCGAGTTATACACTCTACTTTTCACTTCGACTGCGAGAAAATAGTAAAAACAAAGATTATCCATCCACAATCAATAATAAATTCCACGGCGCAAAGATTATTCGATTTGGCGGCATACTTTTTTAAATAAACTGCTTTGACATAGATACAAAATAATGACACCACGAATAAACGCCTCTGAGGCGTCCAATACACGGTGAAGTATTATCAGTCCATCCACGCGCTGTCTCTTTCTCATTGCATTTTATAGAAAGAGACAACTATGGTGGATCATCAGTATTTAATCACCGTGTATTGCCCCGCCTGACGGTCTACAGGCGCGTCGTTGACGGCCAGAGGCGTTTTTTGTTTTAATAATTATTGTGAGTTAGGGACTAAAAACACCTGATATTTGAAATTATTTCTGGTTTCTGATTGGTTGTTTTTAATATTAGCCGTAATCTGGTTAGTTGATAGCAAATACAAATGTTTTTTAAAGAGTGGTGATTGGTGAATTTAATACAGCGAAGTGATTTGATTGGTCAAATTAAATGTTTTAAAAATCATAAATATTTATACATATTTTCCCTAGGGGCTACATGTCCTACTTTAGCCCCGCTTGTTAAGCCTAATATGACACACTTTTCGAGCATGAGATGTGAAAAGAGTATTTGTATTGTATTGTTTACTTCACAACCACATAAAAAATGTATCTTTTTTATTTGGATTTTTTATCTTTGTTTATATGATAACTAGTTTTCGTGTTTTGGGTGGCGATGAAAATCTATATAAAGAACATTATTTCAAAAATTGAAGCAAATCGCTTGAATAAATCCCGAAAAACAACACATTTAAAGAAAACTTTAAAAATCATATGTCAAAAACTGTCACAAGTAGGATGTTCATACTCAGCATAAATATTCTTAATATAGTTAAGAAGTACTCACAAAAAAAACCAGAGCCCATTTGATACCAGGGCCGACTTACTATGGAAACCCTACCCGAGTATGGCCTTTTTGACAGAAACTTATTACCTTGTGATAACATCGCGTGTGTTACCAGTTATTCCGCGCCCGACTCCGTCAGTTCCCGTCCCTCGTGAACTGCTGCACCATCGACTGGTTCAGCGAGTGGCCGAAGACCGCGCTCGAGTCGGTCGCGAGACACTTCTTCGACAATATGGTGGAGCTGCAGACCACGGATGAAGTTGTAACTTCTATGGTTGTAAGTAATTTATGATCATTCATTGTCATCATGACCGTTCACATTGCATTGCACGTAGAACCGATGTCCATTGGAGCGGAAATGTTCTCGAGTGGCGACCACGACCCGGAAGGCGCGGCGTGGGTAGGCAGTACAAGGTGGACTGATGACCTGGTAAAGGTCGCTGGAGTCCGCTGGATGCGGGTGGCGCAGGACCGGTCACTTTGGCACTCTCTGGGGGAGACTTATGTCCAGCACTGGACGTCTTTCGGCTGATATGATGATGATGACAGTGCAGGTCGGCGGCAGGTAAGATTTTTAAGAAAATTATGATCCTGAGGCAATTTCTGTGTGAAAATATTAAATTTTCCAAAACAGAATAGTAACCATGCAGTTTGATCATCTTCACCATACGTCCCACTGCTTGGCACAAGCCTTCACTTATGGATGAGATGAGCTGCTCCCAACGAGAACTTTATACTGGAAGGGGATTTCACATACACGGATGAAAGACGTCAGGTTTTGAACCTGCTTACGACCTTCGTTTGAAAGTTCCATGCGTGAATCACTTGGGTATTAAAAACGAACGTAAATGATCTTTTTGAAATTTAGACGCCGTTGTAGAAATAAACATCATCGTACCATTTTCCCTGAGGTGTTCTACAATATTTTGGTTAAGAAGTCTAATCGTTTTTGCATGCTTTTTGGTTTTCTCATGTAGTCCCATTAGTAGATTTTCATAGGGGTAGTGTCAGCTTCTTCTATACTTCTTTCATACAATTGTTTAATTTCATTCAAATGTTTAATTCTGTCAGGCGTACTTCTATATATATCAAGACACGCAAGCAGAGGAGGGGTAGGGAGTTTTAAGTAGTAGTTCAGTACCAAACACAGATATATATATATATATATATATTAATTATAGCTCTAAAATTGCTGTTTGGTTTCAGTCGGTCTGCTGTTTTGCTCATCAGAGCGTGGTAGAGGCCAGTGCCAGATTCCTGCATCAGTTGAACCGCCTCAACTACGTGACACCAATGTCCTATATGGAAATGTTGGGCTGCTACGCGGAGATGTTTAAAAAGAAGCAGTTGGATATTTTGAAGGAGTCTAATGCTCTTAAAACCGGTAATGTTTGTTAACTATGACATAATTGTACACTATTCTTGTTGTAGGTATAAGGGCATTTTCGCGAGAAGAGATGCATTGTTAGTGACGTCACCGAGTGAAAGTAAAAAGTACCTATTCCATTTTGTAACCACAATTAATAATACTAATTGTAACACAAATAAAAGTTACAAAATGGATTTTTTTTTACTTTTACTCGGCAATGTCACTAATGATGCATCTTCTTCTCGCGAAAATGCCCATAAATGAATCGTTCAATAAAAATAAAAAAATTGAGTAGAAAGTTATAAATAATATCGTCTAGGCAGCGCCCCATTCCTTGTTGCGTATCGGTTTGCATTTTATCTATAATTTGGTTAGAAGTTGGGCGTTCCTTCGTGGATTGATCGATCCATACGAAACTAAGGACCACGCCCCTAAATTCAAAGTCTTCCTTCTGGCCCCGTAGCATGGTTGGCCTTGTCACGCGATAGGTGATAGGATAGAGCGTGCGTCACTGGCTGACACCGTTCGATAGAACGAGACGACGCTCTTATCTTGTCACTTGTCGCGTGATAAGGCCAACCATGCTACGGCTCCTGGCTTTGCCGTTGCCGTAGTCGGGCAAACAGAAGAACGTTGATCTATACTTACCTCCTAAATTATGAATTAAAAATATCAGTATTTTTTTGTCGAACGAGCGAGCGAAGCGAACTTAGTTCTATGCTTCAGCTTGGCCGTAAATCGTTTGTCCGGTGTCCGATGACCAGTGTCTCGCTGTCCCACTGTTCTCTACAGATCTCATTTCTCACCCGATTTTCGTGAATTTTTGTAACCAGGTTCGTTAATTACTAAAGAGATTTTTGATGTCGAGTTAGTTTTCGAAAAAAAAAAAATTGACATGCTTGCGCGTACCCTACTGCTTATTAGGTCTGAATAAGCTGAACCAGACAGAAGTCGAAGTGAAACAGCTTCAAATAGAGCTGGCAGAGCTGAAACCACTCATGGAGAAGGCGGCTGAAGAGACCAGGAAAGTCATTGAGCGGATTGCTGTGGATACGGTGAGCCTAGTTCCAGGAGACAAATTACTAATGTACTCATGAACAGCATGTCCAATTTCATTCCTTTTGGGAATGATCTTCGGGTAAAAAATATGCCAATTTGTAATGCTGGTTATAAACTATGCAGGCGTTTTTGAACAACTATCCAAAAATCCAAACTTTAAAATTTATAATATCAGGAGAAGTTAGCTTTATATTGTTTTTATGTACAAGTACTGATATAATTCTATAAATTTTAAGGCTATAGCAGAGGAAGCCCGCATCAAAGTGGAGAAAGAACAAGCGGTTGCCGAGAAAATGGCGTCAGAAACAACCGCTATGGCAGAAGATGCCCAAAAAGACTTAGGTAAAATCGACCGTGTATACACAATACATTAGAGATGCAACGGATAGTGGTTTGGCCGGATACCGGATACCGAATATCCGGCGGCCCAGCCGGCCGGATATCCGCTATCCGGCCGAAGTAAAATGCCTAAAGAGCGTAGCCGTGTTTTCATATACAGCGTGTATTTTTAATATTACCTCAAATTGTAACCAGAAGTAGATGTTAGGGCTATGAACGTAAATATTGCAAGAAATTTCTCTTAATATATAATTCAGCACGCAATGGATCACTGCTTTGTCTTACTGACGCGACGTCACAACTGTCACAAGTGACCCGCTTCTACCATGAGTCGAATGTGTGTACGGGATACATTGCTGCTCGATAAATTTTCAAAAAATAATTACGCTTCGGTAGTTAAGATTAAATTAAAATATTCTTGCAATATCGGTTCACAGCCCTAACACCTACCTCTGGTTACAATTTGAGGTAATATTAAAATCTCAAAAATATCTTTTGAAAACAAAAATACAAAAACTTTTATGACTCACTACATGATGTTACCTCAAAATCTGCATTGACTACTGTACTATGATCTCGTGGTGCCAAGATACATTACTCGGAGGTCATAACTTTACATCAAAATTTCTCCGAGTTAAAAAAAATTGAAAAGAAATGGGACACAAGGGGTTACTACAGATGCTGTAAGGAAGCTTCCTTTTAAATATTTGCTCCTGTTACGGGGCCCACCCCGTATATGGTACACCTTTATATAAGCAATTACCTAATGAAGAACTGTAGGTGTCGCTCTTCTAGAAAGCAAGAAAAAAAAAGTCTGAAGTTTTATTTCTTACATTTATGCAAGATTTTTTTTGGCAGTATTCAATATTGTTTTAGGAATACGTGAGTCATTATATGTTTATCACTGTTCCAAAAAATCACGTGAATCGCATTAGCCTATGAGGCAAAATTCGGATTTTTTTAGAAATCATATCTTCGACAATAACAAAGATAGAAAGCTGAAACTTACAAAAAACAATATTTGTCATAAGAGCTCTTATTGAAAAAAAACAGAAACCATTTCGTGAAAGGGCCGATTCTATATGAAAACACGGCTACGCTCTTAAAGTGTTAAAAAATTAAAATAATTAGTGGAAGATAATAGTGATAAAACTGATTGATATTGCTTCATTGGCTTGTGTGATTAAGCAGAACCCGATTAATGGTACCTAACCAATAGAAATAATAGATAAATAACAGTGTCATTTAATTTATCTTTTTCTTTTCATACGAAGATTAACTCATTAAACTGACTTTAATAATTGATTGCTTTGTAGTTTGTTATTTATTCATCCTTCTTTTACCTACTCTGGTTCTATCTTTACCTATGTTCTTCTGTGTTAGTGTGTTAAAATACTATCCGGTATCCGGCCGGATACTACACCACTATATTCGGTATTCGGCCGGATAGTAAAAATGTGGCCGGATAGGCCGGATACCGGATAGTGGCCGGGTATCCGTTGCATCTCTACAATACATATTCACAGAGGCAGAATTGTAAGGTAACATGATTTTGCAATAGATCCAGAAGATGAATGAAATATATGTATACAATCACAATGACGAAAAGATACAACTAGGCGGTTTTATTGAAATAGCCCTCTAAAAAACTGAGTGGCTGTACGCTTTTTCGTAGCATCGTGAAATAAAATGGAACACTAACTCTTAGTCTCATAAATAATGTGACCGTGTGTCATGAATGGGTGACGAGTTGTTAATTGATCAAGTAATTAATTCCTCAAGTATAATAACAGATGAAGCGTTGCCAGCCCTCAAAGCAGCCGAGAAGGCGCTGCAAGAGTTGAACCGTAACGACGTGGTAGAGGTTAAAGCGATGAAAAAGCCACCCGCAGGTGTGGTGCTGGTCATTGAGTCCCTTTGCATGGTCTTCGATATCAAACCTGTCAAGGTATAAACTGAATTAGTTTTGTGAGTTAGTGCTAAGCCTGACGGCTCGAGTCTTTAAGACTGACCTACTTACAGTCTTAAAGACTCGAGCCGTCAGGCCTAACGCATGACTACTCAATACTGCATAAAACTACATAGTCTTGGATTCGATTCGGCTCGAGTGTTCAAGGCTCTGCCGAGCTTAAAATCACAACACCAAACTGAATACGTTTCTCATGTTGCCACGGAAGAACCCGTTGTGACTGGTTTGTAAGTGCGAGGTAGATGTTCTTTTGTTTTTCTCATCATCTAAATACTTCGATGGCTCTTCTATGTTATGTAGCCCCGTTTTCTTCGGTGCATGCACAATTGCACATGTCTACATTGACGACCGAATAGCCTAGTGGTTGGAGAACCTGACTATGAAGCTTTAGGTTCCGGGTTCGATCCCCGGTCGGGGCAGATATTTGTATGATGAATACGAATGTTTGTTCTCGAGTCTTAGATGTTTAATATCTATTTTAGTATGTATTTATCTATATAAGTATGTTTATCCGTTGTCTAGTACCCATAGTACAGGCTTTGCCTAGTTTGGGACTAGATCAATTGTTGTGAATTGTCCCACTATATTATATTACATGCAAAAAATACGCCTTTTTAATTTGGCCTTTATATTTCTACTTGTACTCGTTCCCTACATTTACATTTAGTTTGTCTAAACTTGGGATCAGGTGGTATCAGGTGATCATCTCACAACTGCATGGATGTTCCGATGATATTTTTCAGATTCGAAAATTTGGAACTGCTAACTTACCTCAGATTTTTTATACAAGTCCCCGATTATGTATTACAACGCAGACTTTGACTAGCAATTGGGTACCAGATTAACTCAATATTTACATCGTAGGAGCCGGGGGCAAATTTCGGGGAAAAAATCCTCAATTACTGGAAGCCGGGCTCACAAATGCTGAGCGACCCTACAGCTTTTCTAGAGTCTCTCATGAAGTTTGACAAAGAATCCATTACCGAGGACATGATCAAGAAACTGAAGCGGTTCGTCTCTAACCCGGACTATGATCCTGCTAAGATTCTCAAGGTTCGTGTACCTACTTAACATATTCAGTGGAAAAGATTTCGTAGCGCTACCCTTGTAGTCGGTAACATGCGAAAAACCGTTTGAAGAGAAAGCGCCTAGAAGTAGAGCGCCCACCTAACGGGTTCCTGGCACTGAAAGTTAATTTTTCATAGGTAGTACTCTCGCTCATGTTTAAACCACCGCCCAAGACATTCGCACCTTAAAAATACCGCAATATAAAAACACTACTACTTGCTCTGTAGTTAGGTAGGTATGTGGTATTTAAATTAAAATTAAATTAAAATATATTTTATTGCCACATACTTAATCTACACATTACAGAAAAGAGATAGGAGAGTGGTGATGAGTAAGGTTGCCAAAGCTCTAGAAGATGCGCTATGCTTTTTATTACATATGGTACAAAAAAAAAAATCGTTGGTGAGCATAGGTTCCTTGGTAGCGAAGTGCCTGTGCGTCGTGTAAAAGTGTTAATGAGTATGTTTTTAATATATCGCCCTAGGTATCAAAAGCTTGTCAGTCACTTTGCATGTGGGTTCATGCGATGTACAAGTTTTATCACGTCAATAAAGCCGTGGCTCCTAAGAAGGCAGCTCTGGAGAAAGCTACCAAGGATCTGGCTGCCGTTGAAGGTAAGTTGGTACTATTTTACAAATACTTAACTAATACCAACGAGGCGGCATGGAATGCGCGGTCTACTATATTTATATTTATAGATCTATTAATTTACTAATTGCCCGAGCGGCTCCGTCTGTGCCTACCTCCCAGGTGTAGGGTTTCTAAAAACCTCATTATTGTATTGTTACCACCTTTGAGTCTCCTTCTCATCCAAAGGTCATACTTTAGAGGCCTACGTCAATTCGTTGTTGTCAAACTCTATGTATAGTGCTTAAGCAGATTTTTAATCTAATGAGACTGACGAGAGACACATATTGTTTTAATCACGTTTTAATCTATTACTTCGTAGGTAAACTGGTTATACACATTCATACACATGAATTCATAACGTGCTACCTAACACTACTATACATATACAAGTAAGTATCTGCAATAGCTTAATGCATCGTTATTTCATAACAGCTATACTAGCGAACGCAAGAGCTAAAATGCAGGCATTGCTCGAGGGCATCGCTAAGTTAAATGCGTATTTACAAGAGAAAGAAGAAGAAAAGAGGAAGATGGAGGATGACATTAACGCGTGCTTAGCCAGAATGGACCGAGCTAACAGGTATTACGATTATTTGCATGTCATGATAAAAATATTTATTTGACATTATCTTGGCTCGACATTTCACTAACTTGACAACAGAACTATTACTTAATACTGTAACTACCGGTTTTATAAAGATTCGTCAGAGCTTATGTCGGTATGTTTTGCTAAAAAAATGTACAGAGTTACAAAAAAAATGTCTGACATTTGGTCTAACGCACCTTTGTAAAACCAGAGCTAAGGTGGCCCGATGATCCGGTGAAGTTTGCGGTTGTACAGACAAGTGCAAATGGGTATATGGTTAGCCGGTAGAGAATGCCATTTGGCATTAAGCTCGCCATTTGTACATATTTTTTTGTATTTTGTGCAATAAAGTTTAAATAAATAAATAAATAAATATATGGGTGCATGTAACTTACTCAAAAATATTCGCTATGGCTCTTATGCGTATGTAGGACAAGTAAGGTTTCGGTACATATTTATGAGAGAATTCATTAGATACATATTTTTGCTCTGTCAGTCAAGTGCAATTGCTTTTGATGAGGGCAGCAAGGGACCGACTATTTGATTGGACCAGGTGTTACCAGTGTCAACTGACAGTCGTCATATAACAGGGATCAGAATTTGGATACCACTTTATTTGATCCTGTTAAAATAAACGCACATACATACACTTTTTTCAGATTGCTGAACGGACTGTCAAGTGAAAGGGTTCGGTGGATTAAAACGATCGCAGATTTAGATGTTGCTCTAGTTAACCTTATCGGGGACATCCTTTTGAGTGCTTGTAGGTTTTATTCCAATTCTACTTATATTTAGTATTCTATTTTTACTCGAGTCTTAACTTAGATTTTAAAAGTTAGACACGGTCTAGGAACTACTGAGAAAGAATTTCTGCAGCGGAGACAAGCGGAGCGAACAATACAAGTTCTGTGTGAACTAGAGGAATTGTAAAACCTACAAACCGAGCTAATTCCTTTGACTGCGTGTTTAACCTTTTAAGAGCTAAAAACTGAAGCCACGGACGGCCACAGCCGCGCGTGCGCTTTGCGCTTTTTCGTTAATTTTATGTAATAAAAAGCTTTACAAGTAACTTTACCCAATTTTTATTAGTTTATGATACGTACATAATTTTGACATGACAATATTTATCAGAAGTTTTATTTTATTCATATTTTGTCTGGCTATTGTTTTTGTTCTGGCCTCAGTTGGGCACCGTTTTGTTTTGTACCGTTGCTGTCAAAAGGTTAATCAGATTACATTCTTACGTACCTTTGTACCTAGCTAACTACGATTATTGTGCTTGCAGTTAGAAGAAATTACAAGTTCTAAACTTGACGAAAAACTTATGGTCTGTGGTCTATTACGATTAACTGACAGGTTTTTATCATCCGGCGAAATGTTAACCTGGGACCCTTTACTATTGACTAGAGTAAAGATCCGTCAAACTTCACTGACAAGTACTAATTGCGAGTGTAGAGTTACAAATCAAGAATAGAATTGTTCAAGTAGCAAAACATACGAATGTCTTTTGAAATAATTAACTTAATTGAGAATGGACGCGCTAATCTAATTTAAAATAAAAAAAATCAATTGGGGTGTATCAGGTTTTCAGTAGGTAGATTTAATTACACGTTGAATATATTATTGTTATTTTCTGCAGGCGCTGTGGGTTACATAACACCGTTCACTGATGAGTTCCGTAGAGAGTTGCTTGGCTACTGGATTCAGCACATAAAGGTTTTATTCCACATTTTATTTCACCACAATGTTGGTATCCCTCCCATCGATGAGAGGAGGCCTGTGTCGAGCAGTTAGATATTAAATACAGATTAATGATTAGGTATATGCACCTATTACCTTAGGAATACGAAATCTAATCCATGGTCATAATCATTTAAGTACAACTTCCGTAAATGTCCGGTAAATGTGTCTTGTAAATAAAGAGAAAACACAACTTCATTACAGGATGTGAATGTACCTCACACACACGGTGCCACTCCGCTGTCCGTTTTGGGTGATGCTGTAGAAATCAGGTATTTCTAGAGACGGAACTATCAACAATGAATAAATATTTATTTATTAGAGCCATTCACAAATACAACAATAGATATGTACAGTCACGGACTTTAATGGTTGAGCCATTAATAGCTCACTTTATACTGGACACTTCATAGTTTAACTACTTAAAAAACAAAATTAGTTGACACCTAAATGGCTCCACAATTAAAGTCCTTGACCGTACATACTTAAGACATAGCCCAAGCTTAGTCTAACCACGTTACCATGGCGGAACCCGCGCTAGCATCGGAGCCCCTCTCCTTCACTGTAGACTGTCAATTGGATATCACTTTAATATTATTCGTGTGCTCGTTCTGGCACGTTAGCTTAGCGTGAGCGGAAGCGAGCACTCAAAATATTTAAAATGTTATTGGGATTTTCTGCAGCCATCATAGGTATCTCATGTATCTTCAGAACTTGGCAGATGTACGGGCTGCCCAGAGACCCTCTTTCCGTGGAGTCTGCGGTACTGATATCCAACTCTCGCCGGTGGCCCCTCATTATCGACCCTCAGACGCAGGCGAACAAATGGATTAGAGCTATGGTAGTTACACTTAATAAATTGTGTAAACATTCTGTAATTTCAAGTTAAGTAGGTGTCCATTTAAATTTATGTTATTGTCCACTGTCCCACTGATTTCTGTTATGTCTAATGTCAAAAATGATTTACTGATTGTTCTACAAGTTCTCTTAACTTCTCCGAAAGGAAATAACGAGCGATAAGTTTTTTCAAATTAAATCGCAGGGCGTTTGTCGTCGTCCGATTAGTTAGAATGAAAGCATTTATCTCTATAGCAAATAAGGAAGCGCGAGAGGGAATGAATACTTCACGTCGGACATAAACGTGATCGAGCTACCTGTGCATATGCACACAGACAACAGGTGCAGGTTGCTAACATATGTTAGCAACCTGTAGTCTGCCTGTTAAGGTGTTTAATTCTGAACAAAACAAATCACGTGAATAAGTCATCATTGGTTGTGATCAGCGAACGACCGAGTTTTTTTAGTCCGATCCGATTAAAAGCGGTGGGCGAGATTGCAACACTTGCAAATTATAATTTATACCTAATTATCTAGGGAAAAATCGACGGTATAGTTGTCTGCAAGCCAAACGACAGAGATTTACTGAGGAACTTTGAGTCGGCTCTCCGCTTTGGAAAACCGATTTTGTTGGAGAACGTTGGACAAGAACTAGATCCAGCTCTGGATCCGGTTTTAAAGGTAGGTAAATATTATGCTCTATGTAGCCAGCATCTTTTAACTCAATCATTAAACGTAAACTGCGTGTCACAGGTCAACCCTTGTGAGAGCAGATTTACCCAAGCTAGAACAGACTGGATACTGTCAACCCAATTAACACACGTTTCCGCTATATACGAGATTTACTTGTTACGGCTTACGGCATAGCAAGCGTTTCGATTGGGCTTTGGACAATTTAATCTAGACAGAATAAGTTGAGTAGAGCTCATGATGATTCATCGGGTAGCATTTTTTGCCAAGCAACGTTATATATTTAGTTGCCAGAGGCTTGTAGCAGCATTTCCTCACTAGCGTAACTTTTTTATCGTCAGACTTACCAAGCCCTGATTGGTGGCACAAGTACGTCTGATTCGATGACGTCAGATTACTGATGTGCCGATGGAAAGTTGCCTACCCTCGCGACCCGTGCACCCACCGGGTTCACCCACCCACGGTGCACGGGGAATTCCTTTTTACCCATGCACCCGCTGCATTTTGGCAGGAATCAAAGTTTTAAAATATGTCGATAAATCGTATCGATATAGTTTTATTTTATGAGAAAGGAAAGTTTTAAACCTTTTCCGCAAATTTCGGAAATTTCTATTATTTTTGTATGGGAATTGAAACTTTCCATTTCCAACATGGAAATTTCCTTAATTCCTTGTGAAACTTTCTAGAAATTTCCGAGAACTTTTCTAACTCTTTGGAAACTTTCCGCAATTTGCACATCACTACTTCAGACAACGGTTGAAAGCCATGAAAAATAAAAAAGCTATGTGTTGACAAAATGTCTCTAATCCAGCGTCAATACTTCCGGCAAGCGGGTCAGTTGGTGCTGAAATTGGGAGATTCTCTTATTCCCTATATGCCCGGATTCCGACTTTACATCACAACCAAGCTGCCTAATCCGCGCTACACCCCAGAGACCTCCGTCAAAGTGCAGATCGTCAATTTTGCGTTGGTGCCAAGGTAAGGAAATCAGTATAGGAATAATTATTCTTCCGTTTCGAGATAGCTGTCTCTGCCTACTTGGAGTGTTCAGCATATGCATGCCTACTCTGAGCCCTCGAACAACGCTTCGATTTGATTGGGCGTTATTGAAATATTGATGTCACGAATTAGTTCCCAACGATCTCGTTTGACTACCATCATCATCATCATAAAATAGACTAGACTCTTGTCGGTGTAGCTCCCTCCATCTGACTCTGTCCAGTTTCTTTTTTTTATTTGTTGTTTTATTTATTTATTAATGAATCATATAATTTCTTGACGCTATTCAATTGTCCCACATAAATGTGAAAACAGTTTTGCAGTGGTTTCAGCGAGCTTCATTATAAATACAAAAAAACTATATCTAACTAAACCGCCGTTATCACTCTCTTCACTTAAACATCTATTGTTCTTTCTCGTCAACTGACATATTACATACATAAATAAGTACAGTACAGTCAGCATTAGAAGTAGCTAAGCAAAATAATATGCTCAAAATGACCTACACGGATCCTTATTCCCTTGACATTAGAGTCCTTGTGTAGATCATTTTGAGCACTAGGACCGCTTAGCAACTGTTGCTGCTGACTGTACCTCACTATTTGTTTAATTTTATTTCTAGTGGTCTTGCAGAACAACTCCTGTCAATCGTAGTAGCTCAAGAGCGTCCAGACTTAGAAGAGCTGAGGGGCCAACTGATCGTGACGCGAGCACAGATGGCTGCCCAACTCGCGGAGATGCAGTCAGACATTCTGTACGGGTTGTCCAATAGCGAGGGATCTCCCGTCGATGATCTGCCCCTGATTTTGACTTTGGAGGCTATTAAAATTAAAAGTACTGAGATTCTGGTAAGTCGATTGATTTTCTTGAGCTTCATTAGTCGAAATTGGTCCAACGGAACACTTATTATTTTAATTAACGGCTGAGACTTAGTCACCGTCCAGTCGTGGTTAAAGAATGTATTCTTACGTTGTCAACCTACCATTTATTTGCACGTAGCGATTTGCCTCGTCTTTCCTAATGTGAACTGCTAAGGAATGGAATTTGCTTCCGTCATCTGTATTCTTTGTCAAGCAAAGAGTGTCGTCATTTTCTATCAGGTGAGACTACAGTCAACATCACTGGTCAAGTAGACATTAATTTGTACGTTTTGCAACCAACAGTTAAAAGTTGAAGACATCGAGCGCACGACAGTAGAGATAGACGTGGCGCGTCAAGACTACGTCCCAGTGGCTAACCGAGGGCAGATCCTGTTCTTCTGTCTGTCGGGCATGGCCAACGTGGACCCCATGTACCAGTACTCACTCGAGTGGTTCGTGAAGCTCTTCATCAGGTCTATGGCGGAGACGGAACCTAACGGTACGCAGTATTTGAATACAGCGATTGTTTTAGACAGGTACGTTAGGGTCATTTAGTCTGGCTGATTGAGTTTTCACAGACATAGGTGTAAAATATTTTTAACTGTGATTTTAAATCGTGGCTGTATGCAGAAGGGTCTTTGCTCTTAGCGCCTCACGTCAAATTCAACGAAATGGACGACTGACATTTTGTAGTTTTTATTAAGATTAGTAATAATTTAGTAAAAAATGTACCTACCTACCTATTGGTTTCCTCGCAAATGTGATGAAAAACATTGTATGTGACACTTACGGTAAGATTGTTACAAACTCAAGTCATTAAAGCCCTCCGCCTTCGGCGTCCGGCTTCTAATAGACTCTCGTTCGTTATTCATATCTCACCGTAGGTACAGTCAGCAGCAGAAGTAGCTAAGCGGGCCGGGTGTTCAAAATGACCTGCACACGACTTTATTCTTAAGAAATTAAGAGCGTGTGTAGGTTATTTTGAACACCCGGCCCGCTTAGCTACTTCTGCTGCTGACTGTACTTGTAACACAATGTACTATAACGTTCATCGGTCTTTAATCGAAAGTTGGTGCAACCCGCTCTTAGGAAAATTGACGTGGGAAAACCTTTCCTTGTATTAATGTGGATAATAAAACAACAACAGTATAAATACGTATTCCTTATTTCTTTATTTTATCCATATTTTTTCACAGAGGACATAATTGAACGAGTAGAGATAATTATAGAGCACTTCACGTTTCTGCTCTACGTCAACGTGTGCAGGAGTTTATTCGAGAAGCATAAGCTTCTGTTTGCTTTCCTGCTCTGTGCCAGAATACTTTTGGACAAGGGAGTCATCAGACTGGTCGAGTTCAACTTCTTACTATGCGGTGGAAAAATTGAAGAGGTACATTGAGCAAACTGTTTGCCAGATTCAGTTGAAACTAATTTACACTGATTTTCCTTTACTTGGCAGTAGGTAGTACCTATCTTTAAATGCAACACATTTTTAGGCGCTTTTTTGCATTTTTTAAACGATTTTTATACTCTCTACAGACTTAAATGCACGATTTATTTTTATTTTGCCATGTTTATGGTTTGTTGTATATTGAGTTGGGACTAGCTGCTTAAAATAAATCGTCAGTACTGTACGCAACTTGTTCAAGTGACCATTTTTTTAAATACACTTTCACCTTTGCGTTTGCCGCTCCCGCTTTCTTGTTTCTTTCCTTTTGACTTTCTATGAGTTTGTAAATCTTAAGTTAGAATTAATATGGACCTTAGTTAAAAGCTTCATGCCTTTCACTCGTACACAGCACACTATAACCCACAGTCGTTCCCGGCACTGTGGTCATGACAACATGTCATGATTTCATTCATACTTCAACTTCTTAAGATGTTCTTGTCGTAGTTAAAACCCCAAATGTAATTGACATCATGTATTTCCTTTTTTACAGGAACGCGAAAACCCTGAACCCAAATGGATATCCGAACGCATGTGGCTGGACATGCAGCAGCTGGCGGCGGTGCCGACCATGAGGGCGTTCGTCGAAGACTTTCCCAACCAACTGAAGCACTTCAGGGGCTACTATGACTCCATGAATCCGCATAAGTGTGTTGCATTTACTACTGCTTCTAAGCGTACCGTTAAACTTAAGTCAGTTTCTGCGCGGTATAGTTGCGCCGGTAAATTGCATAATAATTAATTAATTTAGCACTTAAAGTAAGGAAATACATATGATCAAATATACAAAATAATTCAGCATATAGTATGTTAATTTGTGCTCCTAACGTCACACAAACACTCCCAGGCCGAAGGAACCGGTTAAGTTTGCAAATGAAGTTTTATTAGCCTGTAACCGAGTACCTATACACCACTCATTCAGGTCTCTTGCTTTATCTCATTCTAGATAACTTAAAATAATTTAACGGATAAATTCGTCAACGCTTCTTCCTTTCAAAATCAAAGTCAAAGTCAAAGTGATTCTTCAATTTAGGCATATTACATGCACCTATGAATGTCGATAAACTACCACCGGTTCGGAAAGTAAACCTCTGCCTCGAGAAGAACCGGCGTAAAAAACTCGGCGAGGTGTCATTTTTTCAAAACAGTATACAATATATCATATCAGTATCAGAGTATTTATAAAATTTTAAAATTACATTGCTACAGTAGAAAGCCTATTTATTTTACGACAGATTTCTAGTGCAGGATTTTATCGCTGCCAAATATCCCTATCCATGATGTAGTCGTTTATCTTATAATATGCTTTTGAAATAAGTGTCCGTTTTACGACAGATTTGAATTTAGAGTCAGTAAGTTCGGTAATGTGTTTTGGAATTTTATTGTAGAATTTTATACAATTTCCCAAGAACGACTTTATCAAGGATATCAAAGGGAAATATTGTACTAGTTTTAAAAATTTCGAAAATTAAGTGCTTTTCAAACATAACAATACTAAGATGATTTTTCTAATCGTATAGGGTAAAGGTGGTATTATCCATGAATAGCTCGTGGTAACGTTCATGAAAAATTCCAAAGTCTTGCAATTTTTGTGAACGTTAATATACAGAAAATTTATTTCTTCAAATGTTTTTTCGCTGTTTGAAACTCCCGTACCGGTAAATGATAGATTAACCATTATCATGCCCGATAGTTCAAAAATGGCAATCGATTGTTGTCAGTCATATTAACCCAAAACAAATTTCATGCTTGATGTGATAAGTAGAGGGCGGAGTGCCGGTGGCAAATTTCACACTAAATGTATGGAGTCGCCTAAGTATTCTTATGATTAAATAAATAACGAATAAATGATTAATTTTGCATAATAATTTTTAGGAACTTATAGAAGTTATCTTACGAGCATACAAATATAATGTAATATGTTGTTAATATCTATAATACATAATAATATGTTTTCTTATCAAAACATTATCATTAGGTACTAAATACTAGACTAAGAAATTATACCTGCCAAACGATATATTATATTAAAGACCATTTCAATTAAAATCATTCAACTTTGTGAAAAGAAATTGAAAAATAACCCAAAACATTTACGACATAACATTTAGGTGTTCCTGAAATCGATTTATGAAAATAAATGTTAAGTACTTACTTCCAATTTACGAGTAGGTACCATACTAAGTACATCAGGTAAATGAATAATTTTATTATTCAAGCCTAAAATAATATAATTATAAAAACGACTCCATACCTTTTGTGTGAAATTTGCCACCGGTTCTCCGCCCTCTAGTGATAAGTTTCCTACAAGGCCACTCGTTTTATTTGTCAATCACTTGAATGTACGTGTCACGTTATGTACGAACTCGTGATGTATCGCTAAAATAACTGTTCGGTAAATACAGTAATATAAAACGTCACGTTGGACATTGCGCTAAGGCATATATTTTTTCAGTACCTTGACAGTTTTGATTTAAAAAAGCTACGGTAACCTAGTGGCTAAACCATGCGGCTGTTAAGCGGTACGGAATATTTACCGTTAGCTTTTCAGTGAAGTCCGGTCTAATCCCAATAATCTAGTTTTTCCTCTGGGTTGGAAGGTCAGGATGGAAGTCGCTTTCGTAAAACTAGTACCTTTGCCAAATCTTCGGATTAGGTTTTAAAGCGGATTGCGCGCTCGTTTAGGGCACAACCGGGAATAACGCTAGGAGGATGATGATGACCTTGATATTTTCCATGAGCAATACTCACCATCAAATAACATAATGTACTTATTAGTAAATAGATACCCTCGCGGCCCAGCCCTAGTATTACAGGTAACGCAGGCGAAGCCGTCGGATAAAATGTAACTGCTATTACTCCTACTACTCCTACTACTGCTATCTATCCTGTAGATTTAGATCCATCCATATAACATTATTAGTAAAGACAAAAATACAATTCCTTTAACACGTTCCCAGTCCGAGTGTCCCCAATGCGGGGTCATGATTAGCTAAAATAGACCTTCACAACAACAAAATAAGAGATTGTCAACTACTATGGGACAGGGAATGTGTTAAGAAACCCTATTGAGATAGAAATTAAATAGATTATAATCAATTTTCAAGCGTCAACTGAAAGTAATTTATTAATGATTCAATGTGAGGTTAAATATTAGGTATGAGGTGGAAAGAAGATTTTCCAAAAAACAAAAGTATAAAAATCTTTACCAACGCCGAGCGCTAACGCTTTACAGTTACAGTAATAAAAAGTAAATTAGATTTCTGAATAAATAATTAAGTAGGTAGGTACCTAGTTTAAGATTTCATTTCGTTGACAGATCTGCTTCTCATTTTCAGGCTTGCGTATCCAAAGCCATTGGATACCCAACTGGATTCTTTCCAAAAACTATTGGTACTCAAGTGTTTACGGCCTGACAAAGTCGTGCCTGGGTTGCAGGTACGATTTTTCTGTAAATTCCGCCTGCAAGTATAAATAAATAATTAGGTTTTCAAATTATTATTATAAGTTTATAAACAAATATCAATATCGGGGGACAATCTTATACGAATCGACAGTCCCATACGAAGCTTTTTGAGACTGTGTCGATTTTTGTACTAAGGTTATTACGTTATTAAAACGATAGGTATATCTTATATAGATAAATAAATAACTCGAACATATTCAAGTCTCATGAACATATTCGTGCTCATCAAAAAATTCAAAAAGCCTTCGCAGCCGAATTCGTAGGCAGAGTCACTACCGACAGGCCTGTTGTGTGGCCCCTCCGAGGTGTATACCACCTACTTGAGATTATTTGAGTTGGCCGATTTGCATCAAAGTAGTCCATTAAAAAAACTCTACGGCCCAAGGTAGAAGATTCCAATTTAATGTCAGTTTTATAAAAAGTCGGCAACATTTAATAATCTCCGAGGACTGGAGGTGTAAATTCACCCGAACTCGGCTAACACCGCCGGACAGTGACGCTATCGTTCGCTTTTAAGCCTGCATCACACTGGCGCGGCTTGCGGTGGCGGTCCATAGTAAATTTGACAGCTAATGACAAGTCTACTATTGACCGCCGCGGCCAGGGCGCGCCAGTCTGCCATAGTCGCGCGGCCGGCGTTGTCACTAACTGTCAGCGTCACTCAAAACGCGTCAACTTTAAATAGCCGATAGAGCACGTGCTGCCATGGTAGCGTGCTGCCATGATTTGAGGTTTCTACCTGTCCAACATCAGTTTTGTTCGATAGATGAGTAGATGACCTTCTGTACTTAAATACTATTATTTATTTTGTGCTACCGACTGGGCGAAATTAACGATAAATATTCACCCTGTGGCTTTTCAACAGGATTACGTGGTAATGGGACTAGGGGGGCGGTTCGTTGAGCCCCAGCCAGCAGATCTGGCGGCGCTCTACGGTGAATCTGACCCACTCTCTCCCATCATCTTTGTCCTCTCTACTGGCACGGACCCTGCCGCTGGTAAGTTTAGTAATATCTGAATAAGTATTCCGTCGTAGAGCCAGCATAGCATCTACATTTATATTCGTTTTTTAAGTAAAATCTAAAGTTTTGCCACGATTTGGGGTGGCGCCGGTAGTCATAAATAAGAATGTAATGCGGTAGCGATAGCGGCGTCGGTGAGTTATAATCATACCTACGTGTGAGCGAGAGACCGGAGTGTTGCCTCGCCTCTCAAAGTGGCCGGCCCGTTAGTGGGGCTTTTCAGAAATATAAGGACATTGACAGGTGTAGGGACCCGTCAATGCCCTTATATATTCCTGAAAAACCTAAAGAGTTGTATGCCTGAAGAAACCTGCAAAATTCTAGAGTGCATTCTGGGTAGGCCTAGTAGTATTAGAACACCTAGGATCTTCGTTTGGTTATCTCTATCTCTATCGCTCAATAAATGCAAGAGTAATAGTGAGTTATGGTAACTTTGATATTCGAAACTTAGCGGTTTTAGTCGAGAATGACATGTAAATTACAGAATCTCATTCCATTTATGAAATGCACTCCAAATGTAATAATCCAGTACGACACAAACCCTTTTTTATATTATAATTAATTGCTTTAAGAGTCCCACTGCTGGGAAAATAAGCCTCCCTCTTTTTCTTCCACGTAACTCTATCCTGGGCAGTCTCCCACCAGTCTTGGTCAAAAATCTCCGACGAGATCTACCGCGACGTCGTGTTCGGTTGTATGGGACTTTAGTCTCGATAAAATGCCAAATATCAGGGCCCTGTCCCTCAAAACTTTAAAAGTGTACCTACAACTCAACAAAACTGTTGACTTGTAGCAAAAATATTGTATAGTATAGTTTACATTCCTTAGTCTAATTTTACAAATTTGACATGACATTTGTAAATTGTAATTGTAAGTTTTGAGACATATGACCCTTGTCTTCAAATTAATAAATGGTATACATCTAACATGTTTTGGTTTCATATGTCAATTTTTTTCTCAGATTTGCTCAAGTTTGCTGATAAGATGAAGATGGGAAAGCGTTTCGAAAGCATATCTCTCGGTCAAGGGCAGGGACCACTCGCCGAAAATATGATGAGAATAGGCTGTGACTTTGGAAACTGGGTGTTTTTCCAGGTGAATAAATTAGAGTTATTTTTTACTCGCCACGATGACACGGCCTTCGCCGCCTTCCCTGGGGTCGTTAGTTGAGTGCTCGTGGCCCCCGTTCCGAAGAACATTCGGGACTCCGATGGTGGCCCTCTTTAGGGTTAGTATACACTAGATATGTGCAATGATGTCTTTTCAAATATTTGTGTAAGTGTCAAATATATAAAGATAAGCTTCGGAAACCTCTTATATCTTATAATATATGTGACGGTGTTTAGTAAAAGGGCCCACTTTGTCGATTCTAGTTACGGAGTTACGGGCAGTTTAGTGAAATATGGCAAAACTTACCGAAAATCAACTTTCGATGAAAACTGATAGAACAGACTGTAATAAACCTATGATTTTGATGACGACGCATAAATCTCCATTTTAAGCACCTTTTTAGGGCCTCAAAGTTTAGTGCCCAGCGACCCACTTTGTCGCATACAGAAAAAATCGTCGATATCATATTTGTGACGGTTTTTGGGAAAACGTCTCACTTCGTCGATATAGAGTTAAGAGTAGTTCCTAATACTACAGACCATACGCTATCTTTTGGTGAAAGATTCATGTCTCTAGGTGCTATAGTAATTTTTTTTAAATTCTGCAAAGTTGCAGAAGTGAAAAAGCGACAATTGAGAAAACGTTGGTTAAAGTTTGGGATGGCAGAAAACACACTTCTACTTTGAAGTTATGGAGTGGTTGGTATTAAATGAATTTTCGACGACCGGTTAGCCTAGTGGGTAGTGACGCTGCCTACGAAGCTGAAGGTCCTGGGTTCGAATCCCGGTAAGGGCAAATATTTGTGTGATAAGCATGAATATTTGTTTCTGAGTCTTGGATGTTTTCTATGTATTTAAGTATTTATATCTATTATATATATCGTCGTCTAGTACCTATAACACAAGCCTTATTGAGCTTACTATAGGCCTAGTTCGATTTGTGTAAGAATGTCCCCTAATATTTATTTATTTATTATTATTTATTTATAAATGAATGGGCATACTTTAGGGATTTCAAATTAGTTAAAATCATGTATGTAACCTTAGTATTTTGAATGTTATGGAGGCTTGAACATAAAAACAGGACAAAAATATGTAAATCCTGAATATGGGTTTATTTCTATATTCTATTTTAGGGCACGCAGATTTATCATTAAAGTTGTATTTATAAATGGTTTCCCATGCTAAAAAAGACAGAAATAATTCTGTGGATCCTTTTATTTAGTAATTATGTCAAAAAGTTAATAACAAATGATTTGAAGAGTGCCATGCATAAAAATTAAAATACACGTGTCTCTTAATATATAACATGAGATTACTTAAAAAAACATACATATCAAGCATAGAAAGTATGTAAAATATCAAATTATAAGTACTTTTTGTGTGTATAAAGCTTAGTGATTTTATATAGGGAGCGTCCCACTTTAGTAAACTTTAGTGTTTCTTCATTGAAAGTGTTTGTGTTTGGTATATTTTTCAGTTTTATGTATGAGATAATGGTTTGTTATTGTGAATCTAAGAGTCTTTGATACTAACGTCGTTTGTTTAAACTTTTTTAACGTAATCGAACGAAATTTCATTTCGACTCAAGTTTAGTGACCCACTTTGACGGTTTAGTGGATCATACGCTACTTGATGCACATTACTACACCCAACCTCAGCGGTAGCTTGCCTCGCACTGATCGCCGTCGCCGCTTGCGCTGCGCGTCGAGCCGACCGGCGTAGGTACATACCCACGTCGGCTCTACACAAAGCGCTTAGCGGCGGCGGTGCCTTTGATGTCGCCGACGAGGCGGCGCGGCGACTTATATAAACGTTGCGATGCGTTCAATACGTACACCATTTTTAGGGTTCCGTAGCCAAAATGGCAAAAACGGAACCCTTATAGTTTCGTCATGTCCGTCTGTCCGTCTGTCCGTATGTCACAGGCATTTTACTCGAAAACTATAAGATGTATTTGAATAAAATTTTGAGGATAGGTGTATTTTGTTAGCCACTACATACTTTTGTAATTAAAATGACAAAAAAAAATTTTTAGGGGTGCACTCCATACATAAAACTAAAAGTCAAAAACATTTTTTTCATTGTGACCCCCCGTGTGGCACATCAATCGATAGGCCTTTCAAAATAAATATAAGGTTTCTTAGCATTTTTTTTGATTAAGTGAATAGGGTCGGAGATAATCGCCCCGAAAGTCACTAAAATTCTGTCCCCCCCCCTCTAATTTTTGAACGGTGTAGTTTAAAAATATGGAAAAATTCATGGACATAGGGCTTATTAATTTCATTCACCGAAAATTGTTTTGAACAAGATCAGTTCAGAGGTTTTCGAGATATTGCTGAAAAACTGCCTTCCTCAAAGAAAAGGACGCAAGTGCCGTAAGATTTCTATGACGATACGACCTTTTTAATAGGCACGGCCATTCGTTTTGCGTGGTCCGACACGCACTTGGTCGGTTTTTGGTTTGTAATTATACTGTTTTTGGTTCAGCAAATTACACCTATGTTTATAAATTATGATTTTATACTTGTAGTAATTTTTTAGCGTATGATCCACTAAACCGTCAAAGTGGGTCACTAAACTTGAGTCGAAAAGAAATTTCGTTCAATTACGTTAAATAAGTTTAAACAAACGACGTTAGTATCAAAGACTCTTAGATTAACAATAACAAACCATTATCTCATACATAAAATTTAAAAATATACCAAACACAAACACTTTCAATGAAGAAGCACTAAAGTTTAGTAAATCGACAAAGTGGGACCCTCCCTATATAAAATCACTAAACTTTATACACACAAAAAGTACTTATAATTTGATATTTTACATACTTTCTATGCTTGATAAGTATGTTTTTTAAGTAATCTCATGTTATATATTAAGAGACACGTGTATTTTAATTTTTATGCATGGCACTCTTCAAATCATTTGTTATTAACTTTTTGACATAATAACTAAATAAAAGGATCCACAGAATTATTTCTGTCTTTTTTAGCATGGGAAACCATTTATAAATACAACTTTAATGATAAATCTGCGTGCCGTATAATATAATATAGAAATAAACCCATATTCAGGATTTACATATTTTCGTCCCGTTTTTATGTTCAAGCCTCCATTACATTCAAAATACTAAGGTTACATACATGATTTTAACTAATTTGAAATCCCTAAAGTATGCCCATTCATTTAATACCAACCACTCCATAACTTCAAAGTAGAAGTGTGTTTTCTGCCATCCCAAACTTTAACCAACGTTTTCTCAATTGTCGCTTTTTCACTTCTGCAACTTTGCAGAATTTTTAAAAAATAACTATAGCACCTAGAGACATGAATCTTTCACCAAAAGATAGCGTATGATCTGTAGTATTAGGAACTACTCTTAACTCCATATCGACAAAGTGGGACCTTTTCCCAAAAACCGTCACATATATTCACCCTTAGGGTTACTTAGCATATACGGTTGGAAATTTATTCTCACCTGCCTGCTAACACTATGTAATTTTATTTGATCTATACCACTTGACAGTTAAGTGCTTTAAAGCTCACTCTTAAGTAATTCAATAAATTCGAAAGTGTTTCTTAAATCCAATGCCTTACTTCCCAGCATATCATTAATACATCACTGTTGCACAGAACTGCCACCTGTCTCCATCATGGATGCCGGTATTGGAGCTGAACGTGGAGCACATCTCACCTGACCTTGTTCACAAGGACTTCAGGCTGTGGCTCACGGCCATGCCTTCGCCGAACTTCCCAGTTGCTTTACTGCAGAACGGTGAGCAATACTAGGGGATCCAGGAGAGGTTTAGACGAAAGAGGAGGAGCGGAGGGGTTCAAGCGAAATCTAACCTCAGCAGGGTCAAAACAGTGTCAACCTCTTGCAAAAACCTGATCTGCCACCGGTAAGCAACGAGCCGACCACCAGGCCTAATCCTACTAATCGAGACATCGGCGCCACCGTCATGATTTTGCCAGACAATCTTATGTTTGCCTGGACACAATTTTGTTTTTGCTCCAAAATTACAAAATCTGAACATAATACTAGGTACTACTACTAAACATTTATTCTCAGTTATGCACTGATCAAGTAACGGCTGAGTTACGGTTTTTACGGGCCTGGCGGTTGAACACATTGCTGGACCCCTCTAGGACGATGTAGTCCCGCGTAAATTCTTGGTTTCACACTCGATTGTATTTTATTTTGAAGGCATTTTAAGAATATTTGTATCCAAGTTTTCGTAATTTAGATTGCTCAACTTTTATTTTAATTTGTGTTTCGTGTTCAAGCACCTACTATGACAGCAGAAATACTATTTATCTTTCTCCAATAATTTATTTCCAGGATATAAAATGACAGTGGAGCCCCCGAGAGGGATCAAGGCAAACTTGCTCAAGGCTTACATGAATCAAGTTCCAGACTTCACTGATTATTTCAGCTCTGGTGATTCCAAAGCTCCCAACTTTAAGGTACGATTTTGTATCCGTTATTATTACAAGCACATATCCTAATGTAGTAATCACGGAATACTTAAATTAGATGGAAGCGGCGTGTTAGCTAGTTACTTCGGGAACCTGCGTAGCCAGCCCCACACAATCATAACTGAATGCGTACATGTCAACACTACTGCAAATCGCTTCTAATTGGTAAAAGCTTTTAATTCCATTACGATTTCAACTGTTATAATTTTTAGACCGAAAAGTAACTCAAAACTGCATTACTTGCGGTGTAATTTCCAATGCCAAAAAAATGTCACGTAAGTCTATTCTTTATCAGTATATAGGAGCCAATTTCGAAAGGGGTTTTCAAGTATGGAAGTGATATGTGAATAGTCTTGATACATGTTCTCCTTCTTGCATTAGAGCATAACTAAACGTGTGTGAGCGTGACACATTTGACGGAAATTGACATTAACTTTTTGATTGCCAAATGGACGCCCTGTTCAAATGAACTTGACGTTTGATTACATTCGAAACCAAAGGTCTTATGTTACTATGACACTCTATGGTGATACACCTATTTGGAAATTTAGAATACGAAAAAGAGGTGAGACTAAAATCATAATTATCGATATTTTATATTCTAGGTATATAGTTTATATATTATATGCTCGCAGCATCGCCGCAGTGTGATGTGTTTGTGACAGGGATGTCGCGACTGATGACTGAATGTAAGAGAGTGTTAGAGAGACGTATGGATGGTTTTTAGTTTATACTTAGATTTAGTTTAGTAATATTTAGGTTAAGTAGGAATGAATCGCTGTAACGTTTTGGTTAAGACTGTCATGTTGCACAACTGTATGGTTCAATAAATAAATAAATAAATAAATAAATATATGCATATAGTAAAATAAAAAAGGCCCTTATTTCTTAGAGTAAGAGTATTTGCGTACTGCGGCCGATCCGAACCTGATAAATATCAGTCCGAAGTAGCAGTTAGTAGTGCTATTTGTATGAGAAATTACATCCTAAGAAATCGGGTAACGAAATTTTGATCTAGTGCGCGTGCTGAAAGCAACTGTCAGAAAAATCGTGTAGCTCACGAAAACATGCTAACAATTTTTAATAATTAAAATACGTACTAGTTTTAAAGTATTTTCAAGGTGACTATGAAATATCATAGACAATAATAAAATATGGTATATCAAGGCATTTAAAATTGAACATTTCCTTGATATACGATTGCCATTTGTTTCATTAACAAAATATATTATCTCTTTGACATAAATAAATTAATAAATCGCTTCACGCAGACAGAGAAAATATTTTTGCCAAAGAAATATTTCTTGTCTTTAGTGGGTCTATTAGCTTTTAACATAAAACCAAATTGATTTAAGAGCTCAACTAGTAGGTAGCCCCACCAAGTCAATCTGAGTATTAATATTTTTCATCAGAATATTCAGGGTTTTTCCAGCAAGGAACTAGAAATAGACTTATTTTTAGACAATGATGACTCTCAAGTAGTATGTAATGTACATATATAGGTTTAATGAACGTTTATGAATAAGGGTATACGTATTAATTTTAGCCCTCTCATGATTGCAGTGCCCTTGCAGGGCGTCATATCTACCTATATCTTTATTGTTGTCATCATCTGTAACCTGCAATGTGACACGCAATAAACATTTCTATTCTATTCTATAAATTACAGAATAAATTGACAGAATATAATATGGACAGAATTAACGTACAAATAAATATACTTAATGGTACCATACCAACCTACATAGATAATAACTAAATGTAAATTTTAACATTTGTATATTACTACATGTTAAGTATTTCTAATAAAAAATATATTTACTGGATGACAAATAACGGATGGACTACAATCAGCCCTATTCATTTTATAATAATTATATTGAAATCGAATTCCGTCTGGGTTACAAATAAAGTAATACAATTTTATCATCGATAAGTACATACACTAGGCATGGTACCACTCTAGTCATACTGACAATCGCCCCGTTAAAATGACAAACGCGAATAACGCGATACATTGCTGTGACATTACGGTAGTTCCTTAATGTGCGGCTTTAGCTAGCAAGCAATGTAAAGCATGCATATCGTTTCTATCTTACCAACGGAGTAATGGCGAATGTCATAATCGATTGCGTATTTATTCAAAAAACACTTATTTCAGTACTTACCGGTGATAGGAAATCGCTCCCGGAGGAACCTTTGGGTCCCTGTTTGCCTGTTGGCACGACAAAATTGCACAACACACCATGTTTTTATTTTTAATACGGCAAAAATCGTCACCCACGGTCAAATAACATCTGATCTGCGTTTTGACAGCGTTTGACAGTTTCATGGGCGTCTGATCATAACACCGGCTACGCGCACCCCGCCCATTACCATTTCTATAGTATTTACTTGTTCTGTGGTAGTAATAGTTTCGTATCCTATTGTAACAGTTTCGTTCTATGATGGCGAGTCTGTTTGTTGCATTTTACAGTTGACAGATCCATATGACAGTATTCTTTCGTATATAATGGTCAACCCAGTGTAAATAAGATTCAAGCAATTATAATTGATATAAGATTATTTTAGATTAGGTAACGGATTCCCATACACATTATAGTTACCCATTCTACGCCCTATCCGACAAAACTGCGGTTCATGGTTTTACGCACGTAGATTTAAATTCGCTTCGTACCGAAATGTAGATACTTGCAGACACTTGTAGAGCGGCAAAATCATGTGCTGTCCACGAAATTAACGACGCACTATGGGATTTTGGAGATATGCATTCATTTATACCGACATCGTTGCTAGCAATTTGACCTGTTCGGGTTCATTCACCATGATACCTCGCCAAGTCTTTTACGCCGGTTCTTCTCGAGGCAAAGGTTTTCTGTCCGAACCGGCGGTAGTTTATCGACATTGTAATAAGCCTAAATTGAAGAATAAAAAACTTTGACTTTGACCAGAGCTGTGCGAGGTAGCCGAGCAGTGTGCAAGGAAAAATACCCCATAGCCTTGCTCACGCTTCTCTTCCTAAGGTGGTGATTGTTTCCTCCTACCTCACACAGCTCTAGTGGATGTCAACGTCAGTCGACGATATATTATTAACCTTTCGTATGCCTTGTTCTGGATCTGTCCAGAACGGTTTGAAACTTACGTCTTAAACTACAGGGTCATTATATAAATAACAAATGTTTGACATCGGCATCCCAAGGATTAAGTTGATGAAATAAGGACTAGAATGTGTGATCCCAGTGGCTCCTGTTTTCCCTGTGCCTGTTCCACGGGGTCGTGCTCGAGCGACGCAAGTTCGGCCCGCTCGGGTTCAACATCCCCTACGAGTTCACCGACGGCGACCTCAAGATCTGCATGTCGCAGCTACACATGTTCCTGACTGAATACAGTGAAGTGCCGCTGCGGGTACCCAGTCTCATGTTTTATTGGATTGAGTTCAGAGCATGGATAATCATCCTCGTCATCATCATCATATCAGCCGAAAGACTGCTGGACATACGCCGCCCCCAAAGAGCACCAGATGGACTGATGATCTGTTGGCGCAGAACCGGTCTGTATCCAATGATAGGAGATTAAAATTAAATAGCCAATTTTTCTTGTATGGTAGGTGGCTAATTGTGTGACTGGAAGGCTTCCGTATATTCTCTTACAGACTTTAACACTAACGTAATATGACCTTGTCAACTGAACTGACACCACTTTCTACCAAGTGGTGTCAGATGCCCTATCCAGGGGACCATTTCATGAACCTACAAGTTACAATTTTACAGATTTAATCAGCAACACGGAGGCTATTTCGGCTTTCAAATGTATCCTAATATTTCCTATCTATTGGTCCAACTAACTCCCAATTTCCATTCACCATGGTTATCACTAGCGCCATAGTTTTGCCTACTCGCCGCGCATGCGCGCCGCGCTAGTATTCGGAAAGGCAGACAGACTCTCCGAACTCTTAGAGATCTCTGAGAACAGTGAGAACAGTATTAAAATCAGTGAAACCAACCTTCTGGTGAGTACCTAATCTATCACTTATCCTTCGGAATTACTATTTGAATGCCGAGACTTCGTAATTGCAGGATTTCTAAAAGCGGTTGTCGAGGTGCTTTATTCCCTCCAGCCCGAGTTGTAACAGAGGCACTTGAATACCAACAATGGGCCATTTGACACGTGTAACCAGTTTAGTACGTTCTTGTTTAATTGTAACTTGTCGTGAAACGGTCTGTAACTTGGTCACGCTATTAAACGTGAAAATGTTATGCAGATTGTCGAGCGCGAGTAATTTTGTGTTCAATTTAACCTCATCCTTAACTAATTGCGAGAGCGACGAATATTTACTTCGTGATGGGTGTTGTATGTACAGTCAGCATCATTAACATGTATACATTCTATGACCTTATTACTTAGACATAAGATCGAAAACTGTATACATGTTTATGATGCTGACTGACTATTAAGCCTACAAATTGGTTTTACACTTTCGAATGTCAACGTACAAATAATAGTGTCGAAAAGTGGTAGACCAATGACTGGGTTTGTTGTACGTCGTGTTATGTGCTACATTGGTTCCTTGCTTGTATGTAGATGTTGACATACGTGGCCGGCCATATCAACTACGGGGGGCGAGTGACGGACGACTGGGACCGGCGCTGTCTCATGTGCCTGCTGGGCGACTACTACACCACTGCTGTACTCTCTGATCGCTACTATTTCGACGAGAACGGGTTTTACAAGCAGGTACGTCGGATCCTGACACTGTGAGAAGGATCCTTGATATATGAGAGGCCTTAAGCCTCTCACAGACTGGCGCGGCCTGGCCGCGGCGGTCAATAGTAAATTTACCATGTACTGTACTATTGACCGCCACCGCTGGCCGCACCAGTGTGATGTAGGACTTAATGTATTGAAAAATTTTGATGGATGGTCGGAAATAGTCGTAGCTTCCGAAATTTCTCGATGCCTCCAATTTGTGAGTATAAACGAACATTGTCGGCTCTTACACGGCTAAATACGATCCAGTGGCAAGTGGCTCAACAATCCCGTGTGATGACTGTACGTCATTAGGTTGCGTTAGACATGAGATTTTACAACTTAAGTCTTTTTTTTGAATAATGAATATCTCGAAAATTAAACGTTATTGGACTACATGTTATACCACTTTATATACAACAAATAGGCTCTAGAATCGATGTTTAAAATTGGTCGGGTTCCTCGGGCCCACGGTGTATATAGAAAGAAAAAACAGGCACATCAATTATACATGAAATTAAACAAAAGAAGTCAAGTGTGACAATAAAATAATGATCAAACACAATAATTAAAAACAGTAAATGTTTTCTTACTAATAGAGTAAATCTGATGGGCTACAAAATATTTTTTTACATTCATATCAAATGTGATTGTGTGATTATCGATATTCTTTATGTCACCAGAAGACCACCTTTATGGCATTGTAAGCTCTTGTCAAAATTAGCATGATATACATCATTAAAAATTAACCTATTTCTCTGACGGAAATTATGAATGTACATCTCGTCATCCTGTAGATAAGATATCTTAGATGTTTATTTGAGAAGGCACACACATATACGGTATAAATAGAGCTAAATACTTCTCAAATAAAGAGTACCTACTTACTTATAACGTTTTCCTCGACTATGTCGTTTCTTAATCTGCAGCAAAACCCTTCGTTGACCATCGACGACTACACGAAGTACATTCGTTCGCTGCCGCTCAACGACGACCCGTCGTTGTTCGGCCTGCACAGCAATGCGAACATCAGCTACGCCATGTCGGAGACTGCCGCTAACTTGAGTACTTACTTAGTTTCAATATTTGTAACCGTGTATAGGTAATATAATAAGTACAGATGTGCAAATTGCGAAACTACAAAAATATGTTTTTTTTGTAAATATTTATTTGGTAGCGTAAATTAAATGTACCTACAAACTTACCTATTTTAATTTATAATTTTGTTTTGTCTATATATCGGAAACGCGCTGGTGGCTCGGTCTTATGATTTCCCTTTATTTTTAGGGTTTTGTAACTAAAAAGGAAAAACGGAACCCGTATAGGGAACGGAACCCTGTCTGTCTGTCTGTCAAGACCCTTTTTGTACAGGGAAAAATCTGAAAACTATACATTTATCATCTTGTACGGAACCCTCGATAGGCGAGTCCGACTGGCACTTGTCCGGTTTTTAATTTTAGGGACTTATTTCAAATCATAACTAATTAAATCTATGAACTTCATTAAAACAAAATACAACACTAAATATATTTAATCGCACACCCCAGTCAAAAGGACATTTTCAGCAGGAAAATCTCGCAAGATTCCGGCCACAATAGGCTTGTGTCCTAATTTTTTTTACGATGCCATTCGAACCAGTTTTTGGTGTGGAACAAATGTTTGTATGGGAGTAAGTACAATTAAAGAACATAAATAACCAAAAAATTGAGTTAAAGACAGACCTCGCTGGCGGTAGCCGAAAACGTTCCATACTGATTAACATTGAATCATGACGTCACAGGGTAATATTTGTACTAGTCGTTATATGGAAAATCAAGTAAATTGCTGTTTCGGTTGCGAAATACTGCGTTTAGGACCATAGTTGTCATACAATGTTGTTTCTATAAAAGCGTAAGGATTCTATTGGTAGCTTTAAATTTACTTTTGGACAATAAAAAAAAATGCATATTTTTTGTAAACTTTCAAGGGCCATATCTTTTTATGAATTTAATTATATTTCGTAATTTATACTTAATTGCATTTATTTGAAGGTTTACTATCAATTTAGCAACACTGCGCTATCAATTTTAACATGAGGACACAACCCAATTATTTTAAATACAAATTGTAACCTCCAGCCACACTCCGCGACTTGCAACCTAAAGAGGTGGCCGGCGAGGGCGGGCTGTCGGCCGAGGAGATGACGGAGCTCGCGGCCAAGGACATCCTACACACGTTGCCGAAGAAGTTAGATCTCGGCTTCATCGCCGCTACGTGAGTATACCCCTGAGTTCTAGGTGCCTAAAGAAGAACAGAATTGCTCAATGGAAGGCAACTTTTCTATCAAAAATTTCATTTTTGGTACAAGCTTTTATTGCCGACTGTACTTTTCTGTATACCACCATCAACTAATCATTGAGACGATTCTAACGAGCCCAAGCACAACGGGGTTACGTCGGTTAAATACTCCACGGCTCCACAAACGGCCTCCACGGCTTTTCTGGGACAGTGTGACAAGAACCTTAATTTTTGAGATATTCTGTTGAAGGCGAAAATCGTTAGTCTAGACCAATACCAAACTACGACTAAAACTCCCGATTGCTCAATCGTACTAGTTTACGAATTATACATTTTTAAAAATCGTAATGATTTTATCCGGATTTTAGTAGAAATTAAAAATTAGGTATCGTAAATTAAGAACATTCTAAATGTTCTAAAATAACTTACATTGTACAGTCAAGAGCAAAAGTAAGTTATCACTTTTGTACCTTATTCCATTGCGATAAGGTGAAAAAATGATAACCTACTTTTGCTGTTGACTATACTATTCAAACTCTGCAGTTTTCATTTATTTAAATCGGCTATAATGCGTTTAACCTGAACGCCGTGTTTTGATTCCAAAGAAACTACCCTTGGGTTGTCATTAAAAATAT